>OX392494.1:65000-5189100 GCA_947623365.1 Achlya flavicornis | reverse complement strand
GGCCAATCAGGAGCGTGCGTGAAAGAGACATAAAATATACACGCGTCTCTATCTAACATTGTGCGCTAATGAAGAGTGGTTTAATAAGATTGATTATTATGTCTGTCCGTATGTATGTATGTCTGTTTCCGTCATGTTTGTTTGTTTGTTTGTTTGTTTGTTTGTTTGTTGTTTGTTGTTTGTTGTTGTTTATTTTGTTTGGTTGGTTGATTTTTATATAGAAGACGATTAAATAGGTCATGATAGAGACAAAATAAAAGTAATTTTTATAGAATCATATTGCGGCCCTGAAAAGGGCCTTTTGTGTCCGACCGTCCGTCCGCCCGAGCCCGCCACTAGAGGCGGAGGCGGAGGCGGCGGTGGTCGGGGGCGACGAGATGATGCGCCTAAGAATAATAATATCTTCTTAAGCCTTCTTCTCGGTCTTCTTAGGCAGTAGCACGGCCTGAATGTTGGGCAAAACACCACCCTGAGCGATGGTCACGCCCGATAGGAGTTTGTTCAATTCCTCATCGTTGCGGATCGCCAATTGGAGATGTCTCGGTATGATTCTAGTCTTCTTGTTGTCACGTGCCGCGTTGCCGGCCAACTCGAGGACCTCAGCGGCGAGATATTCCATAACGGCGGCCAAATAGACCGGTGCACCGGCGCCGACGCGCTCGGCATAGTTGCCATTACGCAGAAGTCTGTGTATACGACCGACAGGAAACTGAAGACCGGCGCGATTCGAACGGGACTTTGCCTTCCCCTTGACCTTGCCACCCTTGCCGCGTCCAGACATTATTTGTTACGAGGGTATATAATCAATCAATTGCTAAATTAGCGAGCGAAAAATAACGCGCAGCGTACGTAGTTATGCACAGCGCGTTCGGAAACTGACTGAATAATTTTTTTTTATCCCTCTGGTCATCTCGCACCTCCCGTCGGGGCGGTGGGGAAACGTTATCCGGGGCCGGGTGGACCCTTTAACGTAGTGTCTTGAATTTTCGCAGCGTGCTACGACACGCTGGGCACTGTGTTCGACAAGTCTTATTAAAATAGATATCGTCTTGTGCGACGATTTTGTTACTTCCCGCCACTCTGGTTACGGGCAGACTGAACGGGCGCCGCGCGCCCGGGACAGCGCTCCGGTATCGAGTGGCGTACTCGTACTCGCTGTAGTAGTCGGTGTGTGACGAAATGCTATTATCGCGGCGGCACGATGAGCTCCCGCGCATAGGCTTTGCCGTCCGGCGGCCGCGCGTGTAATGGAGCAATGTTCTTTATGTGCGGCGCATTTGACGCGTCGGCACGCCGGAACATGTTTGTAGTAAGTCGGCCAATGAACTCGGCCAGACTCTCAATTTTTAAGTCTCGTGCGATCACGTCATTTTTGACGTATCGCTGGGCATTGACGATCACTCGTAGGCTGGTATTCTGTTGTATAGCGAGTTTTTTCTTCAGCCAGGGCGCTACGAGCGCGTACCAGGCTGGGGCGGCGTACGTCAAACGTGACCGCACATAGGTCTTGTATACCCCTAATTTAGTGCTTAGGGGCAGGAGTCGAGACGAGAGAACTGGCCTGAGTAATGCGCGAGATGTGCGCACCGCTGAAACCACTTTCTCCACGTGTTTTCGCATGTTGAGGCGTCGATCTAGTGTCACTCCTAGATATTTTGCTGTGGGCGACCATTGTATTTCTTCCCCTAGCATCTCTAGCTTTTGGGGGAGGATGTTTCGCTTCCCGACGAACAGAGCTTGAGTCTTGTTCACGTTCACCGACAACCTCCATGCCGCTAGCCACTCTGGGAGGGCGTCCAAGGCCCTTTGCATCTTTGCCACGGCGTGATGTGGCTTTATGGAAGTAGTGTAGTACGCCGCGTCATCTGCGTAAAGGGCCAAGTGCGTGCCCTCAGCGACAGGGATGTCGTCGGTGTAACGAGCATAGCAGGAGGGGGAAAGACAGCTCCCCTGTGGTACTCCCGCTCGGATACATCGTGTGTCGGATATTTCATCTTCTACAGCAACGTGGAAACTTCTATTCTGCAGAAATGAAGCAAGAATCTTTATCAAGCGTCGGGGGGCGGCCGACTGTGACATCTTGTATAATAAGCCTTCATGCCAGACACGGTCAAACGCCTTCTCCATGTCCAAGAGTACTGCAACGGCGACTTCCTTCTTGTTTAGGGCGCCGGTGAGGTGGTGCAGTACTCTGGTAAGCTGAAGTGTCGTGGAGTGTTCAGCCCGAAACCCAAACTGCTCATTCCTCGGCACTATATGTGGCAGTAAATGCTGCAAAAGTAGTTTCTCAAACACCTTCGAGAGAGTTGGAAGTAAGGTAATAGGCCGATAGCTCTCCGGTTTCAGGGAGCTCTTACCGGGCTTGGGAATCATACGGACTCTGCCCGTTTTCCAAAGTGTGGGAAAGTGTCCCAGGCGAAGGATGCCATTGAATAGGCGCGTCACCGCCGCGAGAGCACGCGGCGGGAAGTGACGCAGCGCCATATTCGTGATCCTATCGACGCCTGGGGCACTTCTCCGCTTTGTAGCGCGCAGAGTCCGTAGTACCTGCCCGGGCGAGACTACCACCGGTTCCTCCTCGTGAGCTATCGGCACAGAGAAGTACTCCCGAAGGTGACGTTCCACTGCCAAAGCGTTGTCTTCATCGGTGGTTGGGTTCGGGCTGAACTGACGTTCAAGCGTGTCAGCGAAAATGTTTGCTCTGTCGGCCGCGCGGTACCGTGGGGTGCCGTCACTGTGCATGAGCGGGCGGATAGGCTCTTTTGTGCCGCTTAGGGCTCGGCACAGGCGATGGATGCCCGTCCATCCCTCTTCATCTACCTCGATGATGTGCCGTTCCCAGCTGACTGTAGCCGCATTCTGAACTTCTTTTTTAATTTTTGTTGCAAGAGCGTTAAGCTGGCTTTTGGCTTGTCGACAGCGGGTCCGTTGCCAGAATTTACGTAGACGCCTTTTCCTCTCTATCATGTTTATTACACTCTGTGGTAATCTACCATGACGGGCTTGTGTCGGGAGAGTTGATGAAGCGGCTTCTTGGGCTTCTTGTGTCTTGCTTGTGATCAACTCCGCAAGGCGGTCGATGTCTTCTGAACAGGCAAGTTGAAATTGTGGGAAAGTTGCGTCATTTAAAATTTTTTCAAATCGCGTCCAATCTACCAAACTGCGCGGTTGTTGTGCTGGAATGTGTCTAGGAAAGCCGGCCAAGTGTATAAACACTGGCAAGTGGTCGGAACCTAGATCTTCATAGGACACTTCTTGATAGACTTGGCAGTTAAGTCCCTTGTGGACTATGATGTCGAGGACGTCAGGGATGTGTCGGTCGTTGTTTGGGTAATGTGTCGGGACCTCTGGTCCCTCGACAACATAGCCCATGTGCTCCGCAGAATTGAACAAAATATTGCCATTTGGGCAATTTCGAGATGCGTTCCAACTTGTGTGCTTGCAGTTCATGTCGCCCGCGATGAGCGTCGGCACCTGTGCATCCAATAACAATTGGATGTCTCCATGGTGCAGACGCCCAACCGGAGGTCGGTACGCGGAGTAGAGTCTAAGCGGGGGAGAGGTCCCCCCGAAACAGATCTCCACTCCTAATCCGTACATAGACTGCAAGCACACGGGTGGTAGTGGCTGGTAGACGTGTTGCCGGCGAATGAGTACCGCCAGTCCCCGATATGCTCGGGTTCCTGAGTGCTCGTCCTTCCTCACGACCGTATAACCCGGTACCTTAAATTGTTGGTTGGGTAGCAGCAGAGTTTCGGATATTAATGCCACGTCTGGCATTTTTTCAGCAATGAACGCCTTAAAGATGAGCTCTTTCCCTTTCAGAGAATTAGCGTTCCAGTGCATGATGGTAATTTTATTTTGGCTGAGCTCTGTGTTGGTAGATAGTAGCAAGGCCCTTGTGTATGATCGGCTCTAGATCATCGCCGGTTCTGAGTGCCAGTAACACCTCAAGTAGGACAGTGATTGCCACGTCTGACGCACTGTCTTTTACTACTACCGTCCCTGTCTTAGGTTTCGGTGGGGGTGCCCTCTCCGCCCCCCCTTGCCGGGGGGGGGCGTTGGCAGTCTTTGTCTGGGTGGGCATAGGTACAGCGGCTGAAGAGGTACTCGGCAGGGGGTAAGCGGTTTCCTGCTCGGCTGCCGCGGCCGGTGCATTCACCCTCCTTTTCCCGCGCCTCGTCCTTTTCTTCTTCTTGTTGCTCTGCCCCTCTTGCCTGGGGGGGGGGTCGTTAGCTGGGGCCATCAGCGTGTTGGGAGCGGCATCAACTACCTGATTTGTAGTAGTTTTCGGTGGTCCAGTGGTACGCGCAACGGTGCCCGCCCGTATATTACGGGCTTCGCGTCTAAATACCGGACACTTCAAACTGTTGGCCGGGTGTGCGCCACTACAGTTGCAACACGTTGCCGGATCTTCTCTTGCGCGTGGGCAGTCCCTCGCAGCGTGCTCGCCGCCGCAACGGACGCAGGCGATTTTCCGGTGGCAGCAGAGCGACGAGTGCCGAAACTGTTGACAGCGATGGCACTGCGCCGGTCCGCGTTTGCCCCTCCAAGCGACTATGGAGACGCCTGGCATACATAACAGCTCATCTATATCGTATATGCCAGGCGTTATGTTGGGAGTTCTGTTGAGTTGTACATGAAAAATGCATCCCGGGCGTCCGCGACGCGCTTTAATATGTCTCACATATAGCGGTTCGTAGCCCAGGTTAGTAAGTTCTGCGGAGATATCATCCGGGGGCGTGTCCGGGGGAAGTCCTAATATTGCTATTTTCAACCTCTGATCGGCCGGGAGAGAATAACAAAACCAGGATATGTTTTCTTCCTTCTCGAGGTTGACTAGGTATCTCTGGATAACCCTGTACTCGTGGTCATCGTTGGGAGTGAAACGCACCCCACTTCCGTACGGGCGGCCGTTGGGTGTGCGACCCAAGAGGCTCTTTATTGCCTTAAAGTGAGTGGCCCAATTTGGTAATCGCTCCACCACTAAAGGTGGGTACCTGGGCTTTCTCTCTTGGGTTCTATTAGTAGAGGCCGGTGCGGTGGCAGTATTCCTGGCCGTTGAGCTCCCATTCTGGGTCTGCAACGGCTGAGAAGGCGGCATTGCCACTTGAGAGGCAAAGGGCATCGGTGTCGGCGACGCAATTGGTGAAAGGTTGCGTATTGCAGAGTCTGCATACGTGTACGGTGGCGTGATGCTGCGGTTTATGTTATCTGCAGGCGTTGGATTTGGTGGTGGCGGCGACGGTAGTAACAGTGGTACTACGGGAGCGGTGCTCGTTGATGGTTGCGGAGATAACTCTTGGATGGTAGGTGGCGCCACTAGTAGTGTTGCTTTCTCCCTCTTGGCCGGTCGCTCCTTCCTTTGCGGGAGAGGGACAGCACTAACGGTTGTCTCTTTCTTCCTCGGGGAGTTTTTTTTTATCGCCCGCTATTTATTATTATAGGTGAACTACGATCGCCCAATGTAGTACGAAGACGACGAGCGAACGAGAACGAGCTATGGCGAGAGAGCGTACCAGAACGATGAATATTTTATATTGAACGAGAGAGATGGAAGATATGTTGGGCGAGAGAGGGGTGGGTGGGTGAGGTCGGTCGGTCGGGCGGGCGGGCGCGCGTTCGGAGGCGGTATTATTCGTTCGTTTCGCGTTTGTTTTTGATGATTTAATTGCTAAAATATACCTAATAGGATAATATTTTAGATTATTGTGTATGTATGTATGGGGGACGGCGGTACCTACCTGGACAATATGAAATGAATGCAAGCAATGTAGTGTGTGCAGTTTTCGCAAGTTTATTTTTATTTATTTATTTATTTATTTATTTTTTTTGTTTATACATATCTACGTACCTATGAATAATATTAATTAATCGGTGAAGAAGAAAATTCGTATTTTCCATTATGTGTAGGTGCCTACGCCATACCTATACAGTGCAATTAAATCATCATCGTCGTTTCGTGTGTGGTGTTGTGTGCGTGTTTTACGTGTCTGTCTGTGGCTTGGGACCTCCTATGTGTACCAAACTAAATTCTAAGTCTGAAGTCTAGTTTATGTACATACATAAACTAGATAGGTATATTAGCCTATACAATACTACTATTATGTTTGTTTGTTTGTTTGTTTGTTTGTTTGTTTGTTAGTATGTATGTATGTATAAGTAGGTAGGTAGGTAGGTAGGTAGGTATTTAGGTATTTATAATCATTTTATATAGGCAGTAAGGATGTCACCGTTTTACGTATGTATGTATGTATGTATGTATGTATGTATGTATGTATGTATGTATGTATGTATGTATGTATGTATGTATGTATGTATGTATGTATGTATGTATGTTTATTAGTTATTTAGTCGGTCAATTTATGTACGTATCGAAATAGAAACAATTGTATCGTAACTAATATGGGTACGATATTTAGAATAATTTGTTAGCCCTGAAAAGGGCTTTTTGGTAGGTACATGTGCGCGATTGCGTGTGTGTATGCAACCAACGCGCACGTGCGTGCGGTGCCGGTCTCTCGCAACACGCTGGCTGGCCGTCCGTCCGTACGTACGTAGGACGGGCGGCGTAGGCGCGCGCGGCAGGGGGCGGCATGCAGGCAGGCAGGGCGCGGCTGCCAGCGAGCGGCTGTCGTCGTCGTCGTCGCTTTTACTTCTTGGCTGCTGCCTTTTTGGCGGCGGCCGGCTTCGATTTTGATGCGGCGGCGGCGGCCTTCTTCGGTTTGGGCGCCTTTGGTTTCTTTGTCGGTGGTTTGGCGGTTTTCTTAGCTTTAGACGCGGCGCCTCCACTCTTACCTCGCGCGGGCGACGCTGCCGCCAGGGCGGCGGCTGCCTTCTTGGCGGCGGCGATGGAGGCGGTTTTCTTTTTGGCGGCTGCGGCTTTTTTGTCCTTGGTAGCCAATGCGGCGGCTGCTGCTGCTGCTGCTTTCGATGACTTCGACGGCGATGCGGAAGCCGCAGATGCACCGCCCCTCTTGTTGCCACCCTTAGCGGCGGCCGCGGCGGCGGACGCTTTCTTACCTTTGGCGGCGGCGCCGGAAGCACCGGACGAGGCGGCGGTCTTGGCGACGGCCTTGCCGGCACCTCCGGCCGGCTTCTTCGCCGAGGTTGATTTAGATTCCAGTTTGAAGGAACCGGACGCACCTTTGCCCTTCGTTTGTATCAGTGTACCCGATTCGACGGCGCTCTTCAAATATTTCCTTATGAACGGTGCCAGTTTCTCAGCGTCGACCTTGTACTGAGCGGCTATATATTTCTTGATCGCCTGCAGTGACGATCCGCTGCGCTCTTTCAACTCCTTTATGGCGCTATTGACCATTTCCGAAGTCTTAGGGTGCGTCGGTTTCGCCTTGGGTTTTTTGGCTCCGGCGGCGGCGGACGCCTTCGGTCCCTTCTTCGCCGGGGTGGTGGGTGCCGGTACTTCGGTTGCCACAGCTGTGTCTGCCATAGTAGTAGGTAGGTAGGTAGGTAGGTAGGTAGGTAAAATATGAATGAATTCACTCAACAAACACTCAACAACACAAGAGATCGCACACAAAACAACAACAAACTACGACGACAATATTAAAATAAAGTGAGTAGAATAGTAGTAGGTAGGTAGTAGTTACAGTATTAGATGTCGCCACTGGAACACAAAATAATTATCATTTTAACAATACACATCGAGGCATTACCGTAAGGAGAGCCGCGGTGTCGCGAGACGTTTTCTCGTATGAACACTTCCAACTTTTCACTAACATGTATATAAATTATTATATTTTTAACTGGGTTCTATTATAATTAAAACATTAATATATATTTATATGGACACATCATGAAAGTGTTTATGTAATGTTCACTTCAAAACTTTCACAAATATAATAAGGGACGCGCTACAGGTGTTTATTTTCACCGCCTTGTATGCGACTTGCTTAGTGTCCAGTTCAAAAGTGATTTTTCTCTATAAAACATAAAGATTACACACATAAAGGTCGATAAGTAAACGGCGAAGATCCCGAGCTTGGAACATAATAAGAATTCACTTTTGTAAATACATATTGTGACCGTTTTGACGAGTGTAACGACGACGGTCGTAAAACACACGACTGCCATTTTCTGAACAGCCAACGATACGGCGCTCAGTTTCTATCCGAGGCTCGTGTACACATTGATTGTTATAATATTCTTATTCTTATTTAAACATTCCAACATACTACATAATAATACTACTCTACCTATATAGGGGGGTACTCTACCTATAAAATAAACTTAAGATCACATTAGGTGGTGGTAGGTAACGACATATTCAAACGCATACAATAATGTATAATTATGTGTGTAGAGAGTAGAGGTATTAGGTAGTTAGTACATTGGTGGTAGGTATTTATTTATGAAACTAATAGTAGGTAAGTACCTAAGTACATAATGTAAAAAGAAATGATTTCGTGTTTATTAGAAAGAGAACTTCCATGACACACAAACAAAACAACAACCGGAACGTACCTACGACTAGGTAGGTACATCTATCATACTACTACCACCTACTTACAAACAACAAAAACAGTTTTGTGAGTGTGTAGTCAGTTACACTATAATATAATATTTACTATCCTAATGCAAATGCGATGCGACACACGCACGGAGAGTACATAGAATATTTATTTATCGGTACCTACTTACTGTTTTACGTACTTTACGTTTGTATGCTTGCTTGCACGCAGCTATACATTACATAGATCGATTTATCCTTTTAGTATATATAATACTACTTTTGTGATTAGAAAGTGTACTATACATTAAGTAGGTAGGTAGGTAGGTAGGTAGGTAGGTAGGTAGGTAGGTAGGTAGGTAGGTACATACACTTATATGTATGTAAGGTTTTTAAAATAAACCTCATTATTATAGGTATATGATTTGACATTAATTAATTAATCATAGTGTACGTATATAGAAACAGTTTGCATTTAAACAAAACGGAATTATGTGCGGCCCTGAAAAGGGCCTTTTGTTCCTGTGCGTACATGATGTTCGTCTCGATCAATAAATAATACCAAACTAATAATAAAATTTATGATCGAAATTAACATCGGACACGATGGAAGTGGTTTAACCACCGAAACCGTACAGTGTGCGTCCCTGACGTTTCAGAGCGTAGACGACGTCCATGGCGGTGACGGTCTTCCTCTTCGCGTGCTCGGTATAAGTGACAGCGTCACGGATCACGTTCTCGAGAAACACTTTGAGAACGCCACGAGTCTCCTCGTATATCAGACCGGATATACGCTTAACGCCTCCTCTGCGAGCCAAACGACGGATCGCGGGTTTGGTGATGCCCTGGATGTTGTCGCGAAGTACTTTCCTGTGACGTTTGGCTCCACCTTTCCCCAGACCCTTTCCTCCCTTGCCGCGACCGGTCATTGTAGTTGTAGTAGTAGTAGTAGTAGTAAGTAGAAGTTAAAGATTGATACAACAAACTGCGCGCGACCGTACTCGTATACTGCACCGAAGTGACTGATATAGCGCCGCATAATAATCCGCGTTATATTTATATACGCGACGGCCATCAGGCGGTTGGTTTCATTTCATTGGTTCCCTTGTTGAAAAGTGAGATAGCTATATTGTACGTCACGAACTAAGGAGGTACGGGCTATAGGTGGGCGAAATGGCTATATTTTTTTAATTCATTGTACATTACACTATTTTTTACTAACTGTTGTTAACAATTGTTATGATATATATTATAAATTATACATATACATATATACTAGCTGCCCGGCGCGACTTCGTTCGCGTGGTGCTATCCTACCCTGTGATGATACCCCACCCCACCCTACCTTACCCTACCCTACCCTACCCTATATGAATAATTTTCCCCGTTTTTGCAACATTTTTCACTGATGCTTCGCTCCTATTAGTCGCAGCGTGATGGTATATAGCCTAAAGCCTTCCTCGATAAATGGACTATCCAACACAAAATTAAGAAATTTTCATCAAAAAAAAGAATTTTTAATTCGAACCAGTAGTTCCTGAGATTAGCGCGTTCAAACAAACAAACTCTTCAGCTTTATAATATTAGTATAGATATATTAAATTAACTTTTCTTACAAAATGTCAACCTTGCTCGATCATAATGTATGAAAAGTAAAAAAAAGTATTTGAGAATTCAGTATTGGTCCCATAGTAAAAGTTGTTCAGAAAGACTAATCCAACATAGGTTTCGAAAATATGCCATCTCGACCTAGTACATAACATACATTAACTATCACTTACTTGGCAAAAAACCAGCTCGGTTTATTAATCGTAAATCAAACACAAGAAGTTCGCAATCAAAATAATAACAACAACATTGAAACTGTAATTTAACTATAATGCCCAATTCAAACAAAACAGTCGAACTAACCAAAAAAAATATATAATTTCAAACTATAACATTTTTACAATGAACGAACATCGCTCCACTATAAATAATGAATGAAATATGTTATTTTCAAATTATATAATTTTTGCAATAATTTATCATCACTCCACTATAAATTATGAATGAAATATGTTATTTTCAAATTACAACATTTTTGCAATGAACGAACTTCACTCCACTATAAATTATGAATGAAATATGTTATATTTTAGTTTAGGTAAAATTAGCCCCTATTTCTATTAACTGAAAGTTCATTTTTATTTTAGGTTAAATATTCGAATGAAGTATGCCACAAATTATTTGTCGTTTGACCTTGGGTTACGTCGAATAGCTCTGAACATTGCCATATGGGTACACATTATTACTTATAGCGTACTATTCAGTAATCTAGCGTACTAGCGTACTCTAATAGTATGACAAATACCTCAGTACCCCACTTAAGATGAGAAACAAAAATCTAGTGGTATCAACATAAAAAATGCACACCATGTTTCGTTTTTCATATCGATTGTTTTTTTCATAATGTAATTTAGTGCCACTGAGTACTCAAATTAAATTTGCGTACTTTTTAGGTGGTGAGCTTATCGGGACATGCAATTCATCTGGCAGCACTGATTGAGGTGTTGTCATCGGTGAGACCGATATTTATTGATAGATGGCGCTGTAGTAAATATTAAAAATGGAAAGTTTACTTTTCTATTTTCTTAGGTATACTCAATCTACGGTTAGATGCCGATAAATATTATAGCAGTCGTGTTTGGATTTTTATAGTGTGTTGCCAGATTATAAAAATATATTAAAATATAAGTGTTGCTATATGTTATAACGCCCACCTTTAGTACGGGCCTGTGCGAGGGGTGCGGGGGAGGGAGAGGGGGGGGGGGGGTTTTTTAGTTAGGTGTGTACGTGTATTTTGATTTTTCACTTGTCTTTTTTTTTTTTTTTTTTTTTTTGCGTTATTTGTAATATTATTTATTTATTTATTTATTTATTTATTTTGTTGATAATGGTATAGTAAGGTTAGGCTCTTCAAGTTAGTTAGGTTAGGTTATTAGCACTTCGGGTTAGGTTAGCTTGGCTTACCTTAACCTAACCTTGGGTTAGTTAGTTCGATATAAATAGATAGATAGGATACCTACTTTACTACAACTAGTACTAAAAAACCTTTACATATTACACCCTTTAAATATTAATTATAATATACAAAAACACGACCACTACGGTAGGTAGGTAGGTAGGTAGGTAGGTAGGTAGGTAGGTAGGTAGGTAGGTAGGTAGGTAGGTAGGTAGGTAGGTAGGTAGGTAGGTAGGTAGGTAGGTAGGTAGGTAGGGCATTATTTATATATACGACGTGATTATATTGTGCGCAAGAAACATATTGTCCATTGTTCGATACATATGTGGCCCTGAAAAGGGCCTTTTTAGCAAGACGCTTTGTTTGCTGTGCGGTGGTAAGGTAAGCTAGTTACTATTACGTTCGCGAGCAAACGACGCGTCATGCGCAATACGACGACGACGACGACGTCGACGACGATTAAGCGCGTTCGCCACGGATTCTGCGCGCCAGCTGTATATCCTTAGGCATGATGGTGACACGCTTGGCGTGAATCGCGCAAAGGTTGGTGTCCTCGAAGAGTCCGACCAGATAGGCCTCGCTGGCCTCCTGAAGCGCCATAACGGCTGAACTCTGGAAACGTAGATCAGTCTTGAAATCTTGAGCGATCTCACGGACGAGACGCTGGAAGGGCAGTTTGCGGATCAACAGCTCCGTGCTCTTCTGATAGCGACGGATCTCACGGAGTGCAACGGTTCCGGGTCTGTAACGATGGGGTTTCTTGACACCACCGGTTGCCGGTGCACTCTTGCGCGCAGCCTTCGTGGCCAACTGTTTACGGGGCGCTTTACCCCCGGTGGATTTACGCGCGGTCTGCTTGGTACGGGCCATTGCGAGGAACGAGCGAGCGGCGATGAAATTGAATTAAGAAAGATAACTTAACTACGTACGTGCGGACGAATGAACGCGCGTATTAGTACTGCCGTTTATTTTATATTTTACATCGGTATTTATAATGATGGCGGCGGATTCAAGCGAGCGAGATATGTGTTTATCTCTCTCCCTCTCTCTCTCTCCGTCTGTCTCGCACGCAACAAACAAACAATGAACGAACGAACTAACAAACTAATTTTTTTTTTTTTTATTTTATTTATAATATTATTTTCGTGAATAATAATACATACATATTTATGTGTGTATGCTTAAATTGCATATTTATCATTTCTTTTAATTCATCATTATAATAATGGTAAGCACTTGAATACCAGGTATAATAAAATATCCTTATGATATTGTACATGTATGTCAGAGTAATTAAATAATATAGGCAGGCTGCAGGTTAGTTAGTTAGTTAGTTAGTTAGTTAGTTAGTTAGTTATAAACGGACGGTATGTGGTAGTGGTATGGTACGTGCGATATGTCATAATATGAAGTCAATTAGAGAAACATTCGGATAATATGAATAGATTTTTGGCCCTGAAAAGGGCCTTTTGAGTGTAGCGCTGGACGTGTGGTGGTTACAATAGTATGTTCATACTATGAAGCACGCACGCCTCCGCACTGTGAAGAAGAACGAACGACGCCATCTCCTCCTCCTCACTTGGAGCTGGTGTATTTGGTGACGGCCTTGGTGCCCTCGCTCACGGCGTGCTTGGCAAGCTCACCGGGCAGCAGGAGCCTCACCGAAGTCTGCACCTCCCTGGAGGTGATGGTGGAACGTTTGTTGTAATGGGCGAGACGAGACGCCTCCGCTGCGATACGTTCGAATATGTCGTTAACGAATGAATTCATTATAGACATGGCCTTGCTGGAGATACCGGTGTCGGGATGCACCTGCTTGAGCACCTTGTAGATGTAGATGGCGTAGCTCTCCTTCCTCTTGTGCTTCTTCTTTTTCTTGTCAGTTTTGGAGATGTTCTTTTGGGCTTTGCCCGATTTCTTGGCGGCCTTACCGCTGGTCTTAGGCGGCATAATAGCGGTAGTATGTATTAGTTAGTAGATAATATCAACACTTGCTAACGCAAACGACCGTTTGCGTTGAATACGCCGAGAGAAGTGTGACAATTTTTTTCGAGTATACCCAATACATATTACTATCATTCGTGTTGGGTATTAACGTAGGCAACGAGCTGAATGCGGCCGTACGGCCAATCAGGAGCGTGCGTGAAAGAGACATAAAATATACACGCGTCTCTATCTAACATTGTGCGCTAATGAAGAGTGGTTTAATAAGATTGATTATTATGTCTGTCCGTATGTATGTATGTCTGTTTCCGTCATGTTTGTTTGTTTGTTTGTTTGTTTGTTTGTTTGTTGTTTGTTGTTTGTTGTTGTTTATTTTGTTTGGTTGGTTGATTTTTATATAGAAGACGATTAAATAGGTCATGATAGAGACAAAATAAAAGTAATTTTTATAGAATCATATTGCGGCCCTGAAAAGGGCCTTTTGTGTCCGACCGTCCGTCCGCCCGAGCCCGCCACTAGAGGCGGAGGCGGAGGCGGCGGTGGTCGGGGGCGACGAGATGATGCGCCTAAGAATAATAATATCTTCTTAAGCCTTCTTCTCGGTCTTCTTAGGCAGTAGCACGGCCTGAATGTTGGGCAAAACACCACCCTGAGCGATGGTCACGCCCGATAGGAGTTTGTTCAATTCCTCATCGTTGCGGATCGCCAATTGGAGATGTCTCGGTATGATTCTAGTCTTCTTGTTGTCACGTGCCGCGTTGCCGGCCAACTCGAGGACCTCAGCGGCGAGATATTCCATAACGGCGGCCAAATAGACCGGTGCACCGGCGCCGACGCGCTCGGCATAGTTGCCATTACGCAGAAGTCTGTGTATACGACCGACAGGAAACTGAAGACCGGCGCGATTCGAACGGGACTTTGCCTTCCCCTTGACCTTGCCACCCTTGCCGCGTCCAGACATTATTTGTTACGAGGGTATATAATCAATCAATTGCTAAATTAGCGAGCGAAAAATAACGCGCAGCGTACGTAGTTATGCACAGCGCGTTCGGAAACTGACTGAATAATTTTTTTTTATCGCCCGCTATTTATTATTATAGGTGAACTACGATCGCCCAATGTAGTACGAAGACGACGAGCGAACGAGAACGAGCTATGGCGAGAGAGCGTACCAGAACGATGAATATTTTATATTGAACGAGAGAGATGGAAGATATGTTGGGCGAGAGAGGGGTGGGTGGGTGAGGTCGGTCGGTCGGGCGGGCGGGCGCGCGTTCGGAGGCGGTATTATTCGTTCGTTTCGCGTTTGTTTTTGATGATTTAATTGCTAAAATATACCTAATAGGATAATATTTTAGATTATTGTGTATGTATGTATGGGGGACGGCGGTACCTACCTGGACAATATGAAATGAATGCAAGCAATGTAGTGTGTGCAGTTTTCGCAAGTTTATTTTTATTTATTTATTTATTTATTTATTTTTTTTGTTTATACATATCTACGTACCTATGAATAATATTAATTAATCGGTGAAGAAGAAAATTCGTATTTTCCATTATGTGTAGGTGCCTACGCCATACCTATACAGTGCAATTAAATCATCATCGTCGTTTCGTGTGTGGTGTTGTGTGCGTGTTTTACGTGTCTGTCTGTGGCTTGGGACCTCCTATGTGTACCAAACTAAATTCTAAGTCTGAAGTCTAGTTTATGTACATACATAAACTAGATAGGTATATTAGCCTATACAATACTACTATTATGTTTGTTTGTTTGTTTGTTTGTTTGTTTGTTTGTTAGTATGTATGTATGTATAAGTAGGTAGGTAGGTAGGTAGGTAGGTATTTAGGTATTTATAATCATTTTATATAGGCAGTAAGGATGTCACCGTTTTACGTATGTATGTATGTATGTATGTATGTATGTATGTATGTATGTATGTATGTATGTATGTATGTATGTATGTATGTATGTATGTATGTATGTATGTATGTTTATTAGTTATTTAGTCGGTCAATTTATGTACGTATCGAAATAGAAACAATTGTATCGTAACTAATATGGGTACGATATTTAGAATAATTTGTTAGCCCTGAAAAGGGCTTTTTGGTAGGTACATGTGCGCGATTGCGTGTGTGTATGCAACCAACGCGCACGTGCGTGCGGTGCCGGTCTCTCGCAACACGCTGGCTGGCCGTCCGTCCGTACGTACGTAGGACGGGCGGCGTAGGCGCGCGCGGCAGGGGGCGGCATGCAGGCAGGCAGGGCGCGGCTGCCAGCGAGCGGCTGTCGTCGTCGTCGTCGCTTTTACTTCTTGGCTGCTGCCTTTTTGGCGGCGGCCGGCTTCGATTTTGATGCGGCGGCGGCGGCCTTCTTCGGTTTGGGCGCCTTTGGTTTCTTTGTCGGTGGTTTGGCGGTTTTCTTAGCTTTAGACGCGGCGCCTCCACTCTTACCTCGCGCGGGCGACGCTGCCGCCAGGGCGGCGGCTGCCTTCTTGGCGGCGGCGATGGAGGCGGTTTTCTTTTTGGCGGCTGCGGCTTTTTTGTCCTTGGTAGCCAATGCGGCGGCTGCTGCTGCTGCTGCTTTCGATGACTTCGACGGCGATGCGGAAGCCGCAGATGCACCGCCCCTCTTGTTGCCACCCTTAGCGGCGGCCGCGGCGGCGGACGCTTTCTTACCTTTGGCGGCGGCGCCGGAAGCACCGGACGAGGCGGCGGTCTTGGCGACGGCCTTGCCGGCACCTCCGGCCGGCTTCTTCGCCGAGGTTGATTTAGATTCCAGTTTGAAGGAACCGGACGCACCTTTGCCCTTCGTTTGTATCAGTGTACCCGATTCGACGGCGCTCTTCAAATATTTCCTTATGAACGGTGCCAGTTTCTCAGCGTCGACCTTGTACTGAGCGGCTATATATTTCTTGATCGCCTGCAGTGACGATCCGCTGCGCTCTTTCAACTCCTTTATGGCGCTATTGACCATTTCCGAAGTCTTAGGGTGCGTCGGTTTCGCCTTGGGTTTTTTGGCTCCGGCGGCGGCGGACGCCTTCGGTCCCTTCTTCGCCGGGGTGGTGGGTGCCGGTACTTCGGTTGCCACAGCTGTGTCTGCCATAGTAGTAGGTAGGTAGGTAGGTAGGTAGGTAGGTAAAATATGAATGAATTCACTCAACAAACACTCAACAACACAAGAGATCGCACACAAAACAACAACAAACTACGACGACAATATTAAAATAAAGTGAGTAGAATAGTAGTAGGTAGGTAGTAGTTACAGTATTAGATGTCGCCACTGGAACACAAAATAATTATCATTTTAACAATACACATCGAGGCATTACCGTAAGGAGAGCCGCGGTGTCGCGAGACGTTTTCTCGTATGAACACTTCCAACTTTTCACTAACATGTATATAAATTATTATATTTTTAACTGGGTTCTATTATAATTAAAACATTAATATATATTTATATGGACACATCATGAAAGTGTTTATGTAATGTTCACTTCAAAACTTTCACAAATATAATAAGGGACGCGCTACAGGTGTTTATTTTCACCGCCTTGTATGCGACTTGCTTAGTGTCCAGTTCAAAAGTGATTTTTCTCTATAAAACATAAAGATTACACACATAAAGGTCGATAAGTAAACGGCGAAGATCCCGAGCTTGGAACATAATAAGAATTCACTTTTGTAAATACATATTGTGACCGTTTTGACGAGTGTAACGACGACGGTCGTAAAACACACGACTGCCATTTTCTGAACAGCCAACGATACGGCGCTCAGTTTCTATCCGAGGCTCGTGTACACATTGATTGTTATAATATTCTTATTCTTATTTAAACATTCCAACATACTACATAATAATACTACTCTACCTATATAGGGGGGTACTCTACCTATAAAATAAACTTAAGATCACATTAGGTGGTGGTAGGTAACGACATATTCAAACGCATACAATAATGTATAATTATGTGTGTAGAGAGTAGAGGTATTAGGTAGTTAGTACATTGGTGGTAGGTATTTATTTATGAAACTAATAGTAGGTAAGTACCTAAGTACATAATGTAAAAAGAAATGATTTCGTGTTTATTAGAAAGAGAACTTCCATGACACACAAACAAAACAACAACCGGAACGTACCTACGACTAGGTAGGTACATCTATCATACTACTACCACCTACTTACAAACAACAAAAACAGTTTTGTGAGTGTGTAGTCAGTTACACTATAATATAATATTTACTATCCTAATGCAAATGCGATGCGACACACGCACGGAGAGTACATAGAATATTTATTTATCGGTACCTACTTACTGTTTTACGTACTTTACGTTTGTATGCTTGCTTGCACGCAGCTATACATTACATAGATCGATTTATCCTTTTAGTATATATAATACTACTTTTGTGATTAGAAAGTGTACTATACATTAAGTAGGTAGGTAGGTAGGTAGGTAGGTAGGTAGGTAGGTAGGTAGGTAGGTAGGTAGGTACATACACTTATATGTATGTAAGGTTTTTAAAATAAACCTCATTATTATAGGTATATGATTTGACATTAATTAATTAATCATAGTGTACGTATATAGAAACAGTTTGCATTTAAACAAAACGGAATTATGTGCGGCCCTGAAAAGGGCCTTTTGTTCCTGTGCGTACATGATGTTCGTCTCGATCAATAAATAATACCAAACTAATAATAAAATTTATGATCGAAATTAACATCGGACACGATGGAAGTGGTTTAACCACCGAAACCGTACAGTGTGCGTCCCTGACGTTTCAGAGCGTAGACGACGTCCATGGCGGTGACGGTCTTCCTCTTCGCGTGCTCGGTATAAGTGACAGCGTCACGGATCACGTTCTCGAGAAACACTTTGAGAACGCCACGAGTCTCCTCGTATATCAGACCGGATATACGCTTAACGCCTCCTCTGCGAGCCAAACGACGGATCGCGGGTTTGGTGATGCCCTGGATGTTGTCGCGAAGTACTTTCCTGTGACGTTTGGCTCCACCTTTCCCCAGACCCTTTCCTCCCTTGCCGCGACCGGTCATTGTAGTTGTAGTAGTAGTAGTAGTAGTAAGTAGAAGTTAAAGATTGATACAACAAACTGCGCGCGACCGTACTCGTATACTGCACCGAAGTGACTGATATAGCGCCGCATAATAATCCGCGTTATATTTATATACGCGACGGCCATCAGGCGGTTGGTTTCATTTCATTGGTTCCCTTGTTGAAAAGTGAGATAGCTATATTGTACGTCACGAACTAAGGAGGTACGGGCTATAGGTGGGCGAAATGGCTATATTTTTTTAATTCATTGTACATTACACTATTTTTTACTAACTGTTGTTAACAATTGTTATGATATATATTATAAATTATACATATACATATATACTAGCTGCCCGGCGCGACTTCGTTCGCGTGGTGCTATCCTACCCTGTGATGATACCCCACCCCACCCTACCTTACCCTACCCTACCCTACCCTATATGAATAATTTTCCCCGTTTTTGCAACATTTTTCACTGATGCTTCGCTCCTATTAGTCGCAGCGTGATGGTATATAGCCTAAAGCCTTCCTCGATAAATGGACTATCCAACACAAAATTAAGAAATTTTCATCAAAAAAAAGAATTTTTAATTCGAACCAGTAGTTCCTGAGATTAGCGCGTTCAAACAAACAAACTCTTCAGCTTTATAATATTAGTATAGATATATTAAATTAACTTTTCTTACAAAATGTCAACCTTGCTCGATCATAATGTATGAAAAGTAAAAAAAAGTATTTGAGAATTCAGTATTGGTCCCATAGTAAAAGTTGTTCAGAAAGACTAATCCAACATAGGTTTCGAAAATATGCCATCTCGACCTAGTACATAACATACATTAACTATCACTTACTTGGCAAAAAACCAGCTCGGTTTATTAATCGTAAATCAAACACAAGAAGTTCGCAATCAAAATAATAACAACAACATTGAAACTGTAATTTAACTATAATGCCCAATTCAAACAAAACAGTCGAACTAACCAAAAAAAATATATAATTTCAAACTATAACATTTTTACAATGAACGAACATCGCTCCACTATAAATAATGAATGAAATATGTTATTTTCAAATTATATAATTTTTGCAATAATTTATCATCACTCCACTATAAATTATGAATGAAATATGTTATTTTCAAATTACAACATTTTTGCAATGAACGAACTTCACTCCACTATAAATTATGAATGAAATATGTTATATTTTAGTTTAGGTAAAATTAGCCCCTATTTCTATTAACTGAAAGTTCATTTTTATTTTAGGTTAAATATTCGAATGAAGTATGCCACAAATTATTTGTCGTTTGACCTTGGGTTACGTCGAATAGCTCTGAACATTGCCATATGGGTACACATTATTACTTATAGCGTACTATTCAGTAATCTAGCGTACTAGCGTACTCTAATAGTATGACAAATACCTCAGTACCCCACTTAAGATGAGAAACAAAAATCTAGTGGTATCAACATAAAAAATGCACACCATGTTTCGTTTTTCATATCGATTGTTTTTTTCATAATGTAATTTAGTGCCACTGAGTACTCAAATTAAATTTGCGTACTTTTTAGGTGGTGAGCTTATCGGGACATGCAATTCATCTGGCAGCACTGATTGAGGTGTTGTCATCGGTGAGACCGATATTTATTGATAGATGGCGCTGTAGTAAATATTAAAAATGGAAAGTTTACTTTTCTATTTTCTTAGGTATACTCAATCTACGGTTAGATGCCGATAAATATTATAGCAGTCGTGTTTGGATTTTTATAGTGTGTTGCCAGATTATAAAAATATATTAAAATATAAGTGTTGCTATATGTTATAACGCCCACCTTTAGTACGGGCCTGTGCGAGGGGTGCGGGGGAGGGAGAGGGGGGGGGGGGGTTTTTTAGTTAGGTGTGTACGTGTATTTTGATTTTTCACTTGTCTTTTTTTTTTTTTTTTTTTTTTTGCGTTATTTGTAATATTATTTATTTATTTATTTATTTATTTATTTTGTTGATAATGGTATAGTAAGGTTAGGCTCTTCAAGTTAGTTAGGTTAGGTTATTAGCACTTCGGGTTAGGTTAGCTTGGCTTACCTTAACCTAACCTTGGGTTAGTTAGTTCGATATAAATAGATAGATAGGATACCTACTTTACTACAACTAGTACTAAAAAACCTTTACATATTACACCCTTTAAATATTAATTATAATATACAAAAACACGACCACTACGGTAGGTAGGTAGGTAGGTAGGTAGGTAGGTAGGTAGGTAGGTAGGTAGGTAGGTAGGTAGGTAGGTAGGTAGGTAGGTAGGTAGGTAGGTAGGTAGGTAGGTAGGGCATTATTTATATATACGACGTGATTATATTGTGCGCAAGAAACATATTGTCCATTGTTCGATACATATGTGGCCCTGAAAAGGGCCTTTTTAGCAAGACGCTTTGTTTGCTGTGCGGTGGTAAGGTAAGCTAGTTACTATTACGTTCGCGAGCAAACGACGCGTCATGCGCAATACGACGACGACGACGACGTCGACGACGATTAAGCGCGTTCGCCACGGATTCTGCGCGCCAGCTGTATATCCTTAGGCATGATGGTGACACGCTTGGCGTGAATCGCGCAAAGGTTGGTGTCCTCGAAGAGTCCGACCAGATAGGCCTCGCTGGCCTCCTGAAGCGCCATAACGGCTGAACTCTGGAAACGTAGATCAGTCTTGAAATCTTGAGCGATCTCACGGACGAGACGCTGGAAGGGCAGTTTGCGGATCAACAGCTCCGTGCTCTTCTGATAGCGACGGATCTCACGGAGTGCAACGGTTCCGGGTCTGTAACGATGGGGTTTCTTGACACCACCGGTTGCCGGTGCACTCTTGCGCGCAGCCTTCGTGGCCAACTGTTTACGGGGCGCTTTACCCCCGGTGGATTTACGCGCGGTCTGCTTGGTACGGGCCATTGCGAGGAACGAGCGAGCGGCGATGAAATTGAATTAAGAAAGATAACTTAACTACGTACGTGCGGACGAATGAACGCGCGTATTAGTACTGCCGTTTATTTTATATTTTACATCGGTATTTATAATGATGGCGGCGGATTCAAGCGAGCGAGATATGTGTTTATCTCTCTCCCTCTCTCTCTCTCCGTCTGTCTCGCACGCAACAAACAAACAATGAACGAACGAACTAACAAACTAATTTTTTTTTTTTTTATTTTATTTATAATATTATTTTCGTGAATAATAATACATACATATTTATGTGTGTATGCTTAAATTGCATATTTATCATTTCTTTTAATTCATCATTATAATAATGGTAAGCACTTGAATACCAGGTATAATAAAATATCCTTATGATATTGTACATGTATGTCAGAGTAATTAAATAATATAGGCAGGCTGCAGGTTAGTTAGTTAGTTAGTTAGTTAGTTAGTTAGTTAGTTATAAACGGACGGTATGTGGTAGTGGTATGGTACGTGCGATATGTCATAATATGAAGTCAATTAGAGAAACATTCGGATAATATGAATAGATTTTTGGCCCTGAAAAGGGCCTTTTGAGTGTAGCGCTGGACGTGTGGTGGTTACAATAGTATGTTCATACTATGAAGCACGCACGCCTCCGCACTGTGAAGAAGAACGAACGACGCCATCTCCTCCTCCTCACTTGGAGCTGGTGTATTTGGTGACGGCCTTGGTGCCCTCGCTCACGGCGTGCTTGGCAAGCTCACCGGGCAGCAGGAGCCTCACCGAAGTCTGCACCTCCCTGGAGGTGATGGTGGAACGTTTGTTGTAATGGGCGAGACGAGACGCCTCCGCTGCGATACGTTCGAATATGTCGTTAACGAATGAATTCATTATAGACATGGCCTTGCTGGAGATACCGGTGTCGGGATGCACCTGCTTGAGCACCTTGTAGATGTAGATGGCGTAGCTCTCCTTCCTCTTGTGCTTCTTCTTTTTCTTGTCAGTTTTGGAGATGTTCTTTTGGGCTTTGCCCGATTTCTTGGCGGCCTTACCGCTGGTCTTAGGCGGCATAATAGCGGTAGTATGTATTAGTTAGTAGATAATATCAACACTTGCTAACGCAAACGACCGTTTGCGTTGAATACGCCGAGAGAAGTGTGACAATTTACATACATGATGTCGTCTCACATTTTCCCCTAGGGGAAAATGGGGAAACAAAACCGGGGTCGGATGACCCCACGATTGTCGTAGCTTAATTTCACCGCGTGCGAATACACGCGGGGCGCTGGGGTCGGCTATGAAGCCTATAGATTAGTACTAACTTTTAGTTAGTTTTTAGCGGCGCCTCCCAAGTCGTCGTTCTAGCTTACTGGGTGTAAAATGCCCAGCCAGCGATCGACACTCGGGCGGCGCTCGGCGGGTAAATTTTCATTTGTTTTAACTTAATATTAAAAACGTAGAGAAATCTAATTCTGCGGGAGCTTAATGAGTTCCCGTGCGTAAGCCTTGCCCTCCGGCGGCCGTGCGTGCAGTGGGGCTATGCCCTTCACATGCGGAAAGCTAGACATGTCGGCTCGCCGGAACATGCTAGTGGCGAGGCGGGCGATAAAGTCTTCTAGGCTCTCGACTTTGAGGTCACGAGTGATGACGTCATTCCTCACGTACCGAGGTGCGGCGACTATCGTTCGTAATGATAGATTTTGTTGGGCAGCAAGTTTCTTCTTAAGGTACGGCGCGGCAAGAGCGTACCACGCCGGGGCTGCGTACGTGAGGCGTGACCTCACATAACACTTATATATCCCTATCTTCGTGCGTAGGGGCAGGATGCGAGACGAGAGCACTGGGCGGAGGAGGGCACGGGAAGCTCGTACGATGTTAACTACGTTTTTAACATGTTTTCCCATGTTCAGGCGACGGTCGATCGTAACTCCGAGGTATTTCGCGGAATTCGACCACTCTATCTCCTGTCCTTGCATTTTAAGCTTCTGTAGCGGATTTATACGATTTGCTACGTATATCGCTTGCGTTTTGGCCACGTTTACCGTTAATCGCCACGCCGCTAGCCATTCTGGCAGGGCGTTCAGGGCTTTCTGCATCTTAAACACGGCGCGTTTAGTATTTACAGATGTTGTGTAATACGCCGCGTCATCGGCGTATAACGCAAGATGCGTTCCTTCGGCGACTGGGATGTCGTCGGTATACGTGGCATAGCACACAGGGGAAATACAACTTCCCTGTGGCACTCCGGCCTCTATGCGGCGCACGTCGGACTCTGCGTCCGCTACTGCGACATAGAAGCTTCTTTCTTTTAAGAATGATGCAAGGACTGCTACAAGGCGTCGGGGAGCGGTCGAATTTGAGATCTTGTATAGTAATCCGTCGTGCCATACTCGGTCAAATGCCTTCTCCATATCCAGAAATACTGCAACAGCGACTTCCTTTTTGTTGTGGGCGCTGGTAAAGCAGTGCAGTACTCTGGATAATTGCAACGTGGTTGAATGTTCGGCCCGAAAACCGAACTGTTCACTTCTAGGAACTATATGTGGGACGAGGTGCTGCAAAAGCAATTTTTCAAGTACCTTCGAGAGTGTCGGCAGCAACGTAATCGGCCGATAACTCTCCGGTTTTAGGGTGCTCTTCCCGGGCTTGGGTAACATTACAACTCTACCTGTTTTCCAAAGCGTAGGAAAGTGACCCAGGCGAAGGATACCATTGAACAGGCGTGTAACCGCCGCGAGAGCCCGCGGCGGTAAGTGACGCAACGCCATGTTCGAGATCCTATCTGCGCCTGGGGCGCTTTTCCGCTTTGTAGCAAGTAGGGTTTTCCGTACCTGTCCGGGCGAGATGACCACCGGATCCTCCTTGTGAGTTATCGGCTGTGCGAAGTACTCTCGGAGGTGTTGCTTGACTGCAGCAACGTGGTCTTCATCGTCGGTCGGGTTCGGGCGAAATTGTTGTTCTAGGCATTGTGCGAATATATTCGCACGATCCGTGGCACGGTACCTCGGAGTGCCGTCTATAGCGAGCAATGGGCGTATTGGTTCGGTAGTTCCTGCCAGTGATCGGCACAGGCGGTGGATACTAGTCCAACCTTGGTCATCCACGGACTGGATGTGGCGTTCCCAGCTTGAAGTAGAAGCATTCTGTACTGCTTTCCTAATTTTTTCAGTTAGCGAATTCAGCTCAGTTTTTGTTCTTAAACAGCGAGTTTGCTGATAGTGTTTCCGCAGGCGCCTTTTGTAAATAATTAGGTTCATTACACTAGATGGTAAATTAGTGTTTCGCTTGCGGTCTGGCTGCACAGATGTGGCTTTGTTTATAGCATCTTGAGTTCTGTGTGTGATATCATTCGCCAACCGATCAATATCGGATGGATTTAGGAGCGGGAACTGCGGTAGTACGGAACTATTGAGAGTATTTTTGAATACTTCCCAGTCCGTGATACGACGCGGTGTTTGCGGGATACTTGTTGGGTATCCGGATAATGCTAGCATTATGGGTAGGTGATCGGACCCCATATCGTCATAGAGGACCGTTTGGGTAATCTGGCAGTCCAGTCCCTTATGTATGGCAATATCTAAAACGTCTGGGTTGTGCGATATGTTGTGTGGGTAATGTGTGGGCACTTCTGGGCCCTCTACAACAAAACCCGCACGGTCTGACAGTTCGAATAGCACATTGCCATTTGGGCAATTTCGGCTGGAGTTCCAGCTCATGTGCTTACAGTTGAAGTCCCCGGCAATTAAGGTGGGCGTTTGTGCAGTTAGCAACGTACGTATGTCGCTTTGCTGCAAATGTCCCAACGGCGGTCGGTACGCTGCGAAAACTCTGATCGGGGTAGTCCCATTGACACAGAGTTCGACTCCAAGTGCGTACATAGACTGTAAGCACACGGTAGGAAGCGGCTGATATATTAAGCGGCGTTTGACTAAGACTGCCAGCCCACGATATGCTCGGTTCTCGGTAATCTGGTCCTGTCGTATAATAGTGTATCCGGATACTTTTAACTTTGAGTTTGTTCTCAGCATGGTCTCAGATAAGAGAACCACGTCCGGTTGGTATTCAAATAAAAAGGCTTTGAGGGCTGGGAGTTTCTCTGTGAGTCCTCCCGCGTTCCAATGAATGATCTTAACGCTGCCCTCTGTATTGGTAGATAGCCATAAGGCCTCCCAAAACAGTAGATTCCGGATTTGTGCCGGATCTTAATGCCGTAAGCACCTCCAGTAGGACGTTGATGACTACGTCTAGCACGTCGTCCTTGCTGGGCCCTTTTCCCTTCTTAGGGTTGGGCTTAGGGGGCGCCGGGGCCTTCGTGGCTTGTTGGGGGGCCTTCGTCGCGGGGGCAGATGTGCGTTGCACAGCTGGGCCAGCGATAGGAGGTAGGGCTGCGGCGGCGTCTCGGACAGGGGGGGCGGAAGTGGACAACTGTGCGGTAGCCGTTACCGACTCTGTGTCTTTCTTTCCTTTCCCCCTACGCCTTTTCTTATTTTTCCCCTTCTTATTGGGGCGGGCATCGTTGGCCGGAGCCATGAGAGTGTTGGTTGCCGCTTCCGTTACTTGATTTAACGGCGCAGACGGATTGCCTGTAGTACGCGCTACCGTGCCGGCACGTTTGTTGCGTGCCTCTCTGCGGAGCACGGGGCACTTTAGACTGTTGGCGGGGTGCGGGCCCTGGCAGTTTGCACAGGTTGCCTTTTCCTCTCTGGGAAGTGGGCAGTCCCTGGCGGCGTGCTCTTTGCCGCATCTGACACATGCCATCGGGCGATGACAGCCTAACGACGAATGCCGAAATTGCTGGCAGCGATGACATTGAGCAGGGCCCCGCTTGCTCCTCCAGGCGTCAATGCGTACTCCCCCCATACAGAGAAGTTCGTCTATTTGATATATGCCCGGAGTGAGGTCTGGGGTACGTTGCAACTGGACATGAAAAATGCAGCCCGGACGCCCTTGGCGCGCCTTAATACGTCTAATGTACTCGGGTTCGTAGCCTAGGGCGCGTAGTTCGGTTTCTATGTCCGCCGGGGGCGTGTCCTCTGGTAGACCTCTTATGGCCACTTTCAGACTCTGCTCCGCCGGCAAGGAGTAGGAGAACCAGGATATCTTTGTAGTTTTCTCGAGAGTGGTTAGGTACCTTTGTACCACTCTGTACTCTTGGTCCTCTACGGGAGTGAATCTAATGCCTGTCCCGTACGGGCGGCCGTTAGGTGCACGTCCTAAGATCTTTTTCAGCTCTCTGAAGTGTATTGGCCAGTCAGGCAGATGTTCCACAATCAGAGGTGGGTAGCGTGGCCTTTTGTTGGCTGTGTTTCCCCTATTCGGCACGCTCGTACCATCTGAGCCCGAAGGCTGGGGTAGGGGCGGCGAAGTATGAGGCGGGGGGGGCAGTTGCGACTCTGTTACGGCG
This sequence comes from Achlya flavicornis, assembly GCA_947623365.1. NCBI lineage: Eukaryota > Metazoa > Arthropoda > Insecta > Lepidoptera > Drepanidae > Achlya > Achlya flavicornis. The sequence goes on along the minus strand of OX392494.1, from coordinate 5,162,272 downwards.
TCAGAGGGGCCTGAGGTAGCAGGGGGCGGAGTGCGGCGGCTGGCAGTGTCCGCAAACGATGTTGAAGCGGTCTCTATTGGTATATCAAACTCAATATGCCGCTTTGTAGTTGCCCTGTACTCATTTGTACTTGTTGTCGGCGTCAAAGTGCGTGACGTCGACCTCTGGGTATCTCTAGTCACTTTTCGTGACGTAGTCGGTGCGACGGTGGCGCCATTTGAGTTTGGTTCCCACGCGTCGGAAGTAGGCAACTCAGTAGTTTGCTTTGCGTAGCTTGACCGGCTTCTAGACTGTCTAGGAGGGAGTGGGGCATCAACATCGGTCACTCTGTCTGTCTGTGACGTACTTAATGACGTCATGGTACCTGACAAAGGCCTGTTATCAGTTATTTGCACTTCTGGCAATATAACTGTGTCGATACTAGCGCCACTCCGAGTCAATTCCCACGCGTCAAACGGAGGCAACTCACGGTCATCTGATACTTGAGTTCTAGTATATACGGACTCTTTTCTTTGCTTTCTAGCGCTAAAATCGGTATCCCTGGATTTTTGTGGTGCGTGGGTACACGCATCCCCACTAAATCCGGGCCTTGGAGCAGATTTGGGAATCAAAGATAAATCTGCTTCGATACTAGCGCCACTTCGCGATGTTTCCCACGCGGAGAACGGGGACAACTCGCGGTCGCTTTTTCTTTGCTTTTCATAGCTTCTTACGTCTTTCTTTGACGGTTTGGCAGCTAAAACAGGTTCCTGGGATTTTTGTTGGGAACGTGAACACATTTCCCCACGAAATCCGGGCCTTTTAGCGGTTTTAGGTATCAGTGTTGATAAATCCGCTGCGACAGTAGCGCCAATTGTCGAAGAAAGGTTTGCGGGCGGCGGCGGCGACCGATTTGTCCTCGCGCGCCTAGTTGGGAGCGGGACAGAGCTATCGGACGTCTTTGTCGTACTATGACGTAACTTCGTGGATTTTTCCACAGGCGGGGCCACTTTTGGTGCCATACTTGGCGTTTCGGTGGACTCCTGTGATGGAGGAGAGGCTTGGTCACACAGCCGTTTAGCGTCTGCCTCCTCTTGTGTTGAGGTAGCACTACGCGGGCGGCGGCGTGATGGGTATAGAGCTGTTGGCGGTACGTTGATTACCGCGGCGGATATTCGCCTTAGACGTTCAATATCTGAGGGTGAGGGGGGAGAGGACGCGGAGCTGCTGCTTGCGGATTCTAGCACTTCGTCCATTGCCCGAGTTGAGTACCCCGAAAGGATCCCTTCATCGGCAAGCCGATTGATAATCAATCGGTCCGACTCGATGACGGCCTTTGGACCGCTCAACTCGGAAATGGTCTGTGCTAGGTTTTCGCGAGATACCACAGACGCTGAACTCCCGCCCCGATCGGGCGAGGATGCGTCGTCAGAACTAACTATGTCATTAGACTCTAACTGTAAGCCCGGAGACGGCAAGGATGCCAGAGATCCTTGGGTCTCAGATCTATGAGTTGTTACTTCACCATTATCACCATTCGTTGACGAAGAACTCGATTGGGAAGATAGGTTTGAGGAGGCACGATTATAATCAGCCATTGTGCTGCTGTAAGTTGGGTAGCTGTCCTGTGCGACTCGGCTTCCTGCCTCGAAGATCCCTGACAAAACAGGTCGGGGCAGGTGGCGGACCCAGGTTCAGCACACCAACGGATGCACAGTATGTCTGCGTAGTCCCCTCCTCGAAATTCAGAAGGAATTCCGAGGGCAGCGGTACCGGGGGTGTCTTCAAAAAGACACGGCGGACCGACAATAAAATGCCTGTCTTGTATGAGCAAGAACGGGCGTACGGACAGCACGAGCACAAAACAAAATATTCCACTTAACTTACTCAAAAACAACGAACAAACAGGTTTTTCTCGAGCACTGAAAAACATTCATCATTTCATCTATGGCCGGCTCGACCAACATCGACACTGCTGCGACACGAAGGGAGCACGGGAATAGGATGGGTAAGTACTTTGGGATACGTCAACTTGTTCGCAGGCGAGGCGAATCCTGTGACAATTTTTTTCGAGTATACCCAATACATATTACTATCATTCGTGTTGGGTATTAACGTAGGCAACGAGCTGAATGCGGCCGTACGGCCAATCAGGAGCGTGCGTGAAAGAGACATAAAATATACACGCGTCTCTATCTAACATTGTGCGCTAATGAAGAGTGGTTTAATAAGATTGATTATTATGTCTGTCCGTATGTATGTATGTCTGTTTCCGTCATGTTTGTTTGTTTGTTTGTTTGTTTGTTTGTTTGTTGTTTGTTGTTTGTTGTTGTTTATTTTGTTTGGTTGGTTGATTTTTATATAGAAGACGATTAAATAGGTCATGATAGAGACAAAATAAAAGTAATTTTTATAGAATCATATTGCGGCCCTGAAAAGGGCCTTTTGTGTCCGACCGTCCGTCCGCCCGAGCCCGCCACTAGAGGCGGAGGCGGAGGCGGCGGTGGTCGGGGGCGACGAGATGATGCGCCTAAGAATAATAATATCTTCTTAAGCCTTCTTCTCGGTCTTCTTAGGCAGTAGCACGGCCTGAATGTTGGGCAAAACACCACCCTGAGCGATGGTCACGCCCGATAGGAGTTTGTTCAATTCCTCATCGTTGCGGATCGCCAATTGGAGATGTCTCGGTATGATTCTAGTCTTCTTGTTGTCACGTGCCGCGTTGCCGGCCAACTCGAGGACCTCAGCGGCGAGATATTCCATAACGGCGGCCAAATAGACCGGTGCACCGGCGCCGACGCGCTCGGCATAGTTGCCATTACGCAGAAGTCTGTGTATACGACCGACAGGAAACTGAAGACCGGCGCGATTCGAACGGGACTTTGCCTTCCCCTTGACCTTGCCACCCTTGCCGCGTCCAGACATTATTTGTTACGAGGGTATATAATCAATCAATTGCTAAATTAGCGAGCGAAAAATAACGCGCAGCGTACGTAGTTATGCACAGCGCGTTCGGAAACTGACTGAATAATTTTTTTTTATCGCCCGCTATTTATTATTATAGGTGAACTACGATCGCCCAATGTAGTACGAAGACGACGAGCGAACGAGAACGAGCTATGGCGAGAGAGCGTACCAGAACGATGAATATTTTATATTGAACGAGAGAGATGGAAGATATGTTGGGCGAGAGAGGGGTGGGTGGGTGAGGTCGGTCGGTCGGGCGGGCGGGCGCGCGTTCGGAGGCGGTATTATTCGTTCGTTTCGCGTTTGTTTTTGATGATTTAATTGCTAAAATATACCTAATAGGATAATATTTTAGATTATTGTGTATGTATGTATGGGGGACGGCGGTACCTACCTGGACAATATGAAATGAATGCAAGCAATGTAGTGTGTGCAGTTTTCGCAAGTTTATTTTTATTTATTTATTTATTTATTTATTTTTTTTGTTTATACATATCTACGTACCTATGAATAATATTAATTAATCGGTGAAGAAGAAAATTCGTATTTTCCATTATGTGTAGGTGCCTACGCCATACCTATACAGTGCAATTAAATCATCATCGTCGTTTCGTGTGTGGTGTTGTGTGCGTGTTTTACGTGTCTGTCTGTGGCTTGGGACCTCCTATGTGTACCAAACTAAATTCTAAGTCTGAAGTCTAGTTTATGTACATACATAAACTAGATAGGTATATTAGCCTATACAATACTACTATTATGTTTGTTTGTTTGTTTGTTTGTTTGTTTGTTTGTTAGTATGTATGTATGTATAAGTAGGTAGGTAGGTAGGTAGGTAGGTATTTAGGTATTTATAATCATTTTATATAGGCAGTAAGGATGTCACCGTTTTACGTATGTATGTATGTATGTATGTATGTATGTATGTATGTATGTATGTATGTATGTATGTATGTATGTATGTATGTATGTATGTATGTATGTATGTATGTTTATTAGTTATTTAGTCGGTCAATTTATGTACGTATCGAAATAGAAACAATTGTATCGTAACTAATATGGGTACGATATTTAGAATAATTTGTTAGCCCTGAAAAGGGCTTTTTGGTAGGTACATGTGCGCGATTGCGTGTGTGTATGCAACCAACGCGCACGTGCGTGCGGTGCCGGTCTCTCGCAACACGCTGGCTGGCCGTCCGTCCGTACGTACGTAGGACGGGCGGCGTAGGCGCGCGCGGCAGGGGGCGGCATGCAGGCAGGCAGGGCGCGGCTGCCAGCGAGCGGCTGTCGTCGTCGTCGTCGCTTTTACTTCTTGGCTGCTGCCTTTTTGGCGGCGGCCGGCTTCGATTTTGATGCGGCGGCGGCGGCCTTCTTCGGTTTGGGCGCCTTTGGTTTCTTTGTCGGTGGTTTGGCGGTTTTCTTAGCTTTAGACGCGGCGCCTCCACTCTTACCTCGCGCGGGCGACGCTGCCGCCAGGGCGGCGGCTGCCTTCTTGGCGGCGGCGATGGAGGCGGTTTTCTTTTTGGCGGCTGCGGCTTTTTTGTCCTTGGTAGCCAATGCGGCGGCTGCTGCTGCTGCTGCTTTCGATGACTTCGACGGCGATGCGGAAGCCGCAGATGCACCGCCCCTCTTGTTGCCACCCTTAGCGGCGGCCGCGGCGGCGGACGCTTTCTTACCTTTGGCGGCGGCGCCGGAAGCACCGGACGAGGCGGCGGTCTTGGCGACGGCCTTGCCGGCACCTCCGGCCGGCTTCTTCGCCGAGGTTGATTTAGATTCCAGTTTGAAGGAACCGGACGCACCTTTGCCCTTCGTTTGTATCAGTGTACCCGATTCGACGGCGCTCTTCAAATATTTCCTTATGAACGGTGCCAGTTTCTCAGCGTCGACCTTGTACTGAGCGGCTATATATTTCTTGATCGCCTGCAGTGACGATCCGCTGCGCTCTTTCAACTCCTTTATGGCGCTATTGACCATTTCCGAAGTCTTAGGGTGCGTCGGTTTCGCCTTGGGTTTTTTGGCTCCGGCGGCGGCGGACGCCTTCGGTCCCTTCTTCGCCGGGGTGGTGGGTGCCGGTACTTCGGTTGCCACAGCTGTGTCTGCCATAGTAGTAGGTAGGTAGGTAGGTAGGTAGGTAGGTAAAATATGAATGAATTCACTCAACAAACACTCAACAACACAAGAGATCGCACACAAAACAACAACAAACTACGACGACAATATTAAAATAAAGTGAGTAGAATAGTAGTAGGTAGGTAGTAGTTACAGTATTAGATGTCGCCACTGGAACACAAAATAATTATCATTTTAACAATACACATCGAGGCATTACCGTAAGGAGAGCCGCGGTGTCGCGAGACGTTTTCTCGTATGAACACTTCCAACTTTTCACTAACATGTATATAAATTATTATATTTTTAACTGGGTTCTATTATAATTAAAACATTAATATATATTTATATGGACACATCATGAAAGTGTTTATGTAATGTTCACTTCAAAACTTTCACAAATATAATAAGGGACGCGCTACAGGTGTTTATTTTCACCGCCTTGTATGCGACTTGCTTAGTGTCCAGTTCAAAAGTGATTTTTCTCTATAAAACATAAAGATTACACACATAAAGGTCGATAAGTAAACGGCGAAGATCCCGAGCTTGGAACATAATAAGAATTCACTTTTGTAAATACATATTGTGACCGTTTTGACGAGTGTAACGACGACGGTCGTAAAACACACGACTGCCATTTTCTGAACAGCCAACGATACGGCGCTCAGTTTCTATCCGAGGCTCGTGTACACATTGATTGTTATAATATTCTTATTCTTATTTAAACATTCCAACATACTACATAATAATACTACTCTACCTATATAGGGGGGTACTCTACCTATAAAATAAACTTAAGATCACATTAGGTGGTGGTAGGTAACGACATATTCAAACGCATACAATAATGTATAATTATGTGTGTAGAGAGTAGAGGTATTAGGTAGTTAGTACATTGGTGGTAGGTATTTATTTATGAAACTAATAGTAGGTAAGTACCTAAGTACATAATGTAAAAAGAAATGATTTCGTGTTTATTAGAAAGAGAACTTCCATGACACACAAACAAAACAACAACCGGAACGTACCTACGACTAGGTAGGTACATCTATCATACTACTACCACCTACTTACAAACAACAAAAACAGTTTTGTGAGTGTGTAGTCAGTTACACTATAATATAATATTTACTATCCTAATGCAAATGCGATGCGACACACGCACGGAGAGTACATAGAATATTTATTTATCGGTACCTACTTACTGTTTTACGTACTTTACGTTTGTATGCTTGCTTGCACGCAGCTATACATTACATAGATCGATTTATCCTTTTAGTATATATAATACTACTTTTGTGATTAGAAAGTGTACTATACATTAAGTAGGTAGGTAGGTAGGTAGGTAGGTAGGTAGGTAGGTAGGTAGGTAGGTAGGTAGGTACATACACTTATATGTATGTAAGGTTTTTAAAATAAACCTCATTATTATAGGTATATGATTTGACATTAATTAATTAATCATAGTGTACGTATATAGAAACAGTTTGCATTTAAACAAAACGGAATTATGTGCGGCCCTGAAAAGGGCCTTTTGTTCCTGTGCGTACATGATGTTCGTCTCGATCAATAAATAATACCAAACTAATAATAAAATTTATGATCGAAATTAACATCGGACACGATGGAAGTGGTTTAACCACCGAAACCGTACAGTGTGCGTCCCTGACGTTTCAGAGCGTAGACGACGTCCATGGCGGTGACGGTCTTCCTCTTCGCGTGCTCGGTATAAGTGACAGCGTCACGGATCACGTTCTCGAGAAACACTTTGAGAACGCCACGAGTCTCCTCGTATATCAGACCGGATATACGCTTAACGCCTCCTCTGCGAGCCAAACGACGGATCGCGGGTTTGGTGATGCCCTGGATGTTGTCGCGAAGTACTTTCCTGTGACGTTTGGCTCCACCTTTCCCCAGACCCTTTCCTCCCTTGCCGCGACCGGTCATTGTAGTTGTAGTAGTAGTAGTAGTAGTAAGTAGAAGTTAAAGATTGATACAACAAACTGCGCGCGACCGTACTCGTATACTGCACCGAAGTGACTGATATAGCGCCGCATAATAATCCGCGTTATATTTATATACGCGACGGCCATCAGGCGGTTGGTTTCATTTCATTGGTTCCCTTGTTGAAAAGTGAGATAGCTATATTGTACGTCACGAACTAAGGAGGTACGGGCTATAGGTGGGCGAAATGGCTATATTTTTTTAATTCATTGTACATTACACTATTTTTTACTAACTGTTGTTAACAATTGTTATGATATATATTATAAATTATACATATACATATATACTAGCTGCCCGGCGCGACTTCGTTCGCGTGGTGCTATCCTACCCTGTGATGATACCCCACCCCACCCTACCTTACCCTACCCTACCCTACCCTATATGAATAATTTTCCCCGTTTTTGCAACATTTTTCACTGATGCTTCGCTCCTATTAGTCGCAGCGTGATGGTATATAGCCTAAAGCCTTCCTCGATAAATGGACTATCCAACACAAAATTAAGAAATTTTCATCAAAAAAAAGAATTTTTAATTCGAACCAGTAGTTCCTGAGATTAGCGCGTTCAAACAAACAAACTCTTCAGCTTTATAATATTAGTATAGATATATTAAATTAACTTTTCTTACAAAATGTCAACCTTGCTCGATCATAATGTATGAAAAGTAAAAAAAAGTATTTGAGAATTCAGTATTGGTCCCATAGTAAAAGTTGTTCAGAAAGACTAATCCAACATAGGTTTCGAAAATATGCCATCTCGACCTAGTACATAACATACATTAACTATCACTTACTTGGCAAAAAACCAGCTCGGTTTATTAATCGTAAATCAAACACAAGAAGTTCGCAATCAAAATAATAACAACAACATTGAAACTGTAATTTAACTATAATGCCCAATTCAAACAAAACAGTCGAACTAACCAAAAAAAATATATAATTTCAAACTATAACATTTTTACAATGAACGAACATCGCTCCACTATAAATAATGAATGAAATATGTTATTTTCAAATTATATAATTTTTGCAATAATTTATCATCACTCCACTATAAATTATGAATGAAATATGTTATTTTCAAATTACAACATTTTTGCAATGAACGAACTTCACTCCACTATAAATTATGAATGAAATATGTTATATTTTAGTTTAGGTAAAATTAGCCCCTATTTCTATTAACTGAAAGTTCATTTTTATTTTAGGTTAAATATTCGAATGAAGTATGCCACAAATTATTTGTCGTTTGACCTTGGGTTACGTCGAATAGCTCTGAACATTGCCATATGGGTACACATTATTACTTATAGCGTACTATTCAGTAATCTAGCGTACTAGCGTACTCTAATAGTATGACAAATACCTCAGTACCCCACTTAAGATGAGAAACAAAAATCTAGTGGTATCAACATAAAAAATGCACACCATGTTTCGTTTTTCATATCGATTGTTTTTTTCATAATGTAATTTAGTGCCACTGAGTACTCAAATTAAATTTGCGTACTTTTTAGGTGGTGAGCTTATCGGGACATGCAATTCATCTGGCAGCACTGATTGAGGTGTTGTCATCGGTGAGACCGATATTTATTGATAGATGGCGCTGTAGTAAATATTAAAAATGGAAAGTTTACTTTTCTATTTTCTTAGGTATACTCAATCTACGGTTAGATGCCGATAAATATTATAGCAGTCGTGTTTGGATTTTTATAGTGTGTTGCCAGATTATAAAAATATATTAAAATATAAGTGTTGCTATATGTTATAACGCCCACCTTTAGTACGGGCCTGTGCGAGGGGTGCGGGGGAGGGAGAGGGGGGGGGGGGGTTTTTTAGTTAGGTGTGTACGTGTATTTTGATTTTTCACTTGTCTTTTTTTTTTTTTTTTTTTTTTTGCGTTATTTGTAATATTATTTATTTATTTATTTATTTATTTATTTTGTTGATAATGGTATAGTAAGGTTAGGCTCTTCAAGTTAGTTAGGTTAGGTTATTAGCACTTCGGGTTAGGTTAGCTTGGCTTACCTTAACCTAACCTTGGGTTAGTTAGTTCGATATAAATAGATAGATAGGATACCTACTTTACTACAACTAGTACTAAAAAACCTTTACATATTACACCCTTTAAATATTAATTATAATATACAAAAACACGACCACTACGGTAGGTAGGTAGGTAGGTAGGTAGGTAGGTAGGTAGGTAGGTAGGTAGGTAGGTAGGTAGGTAGGTAGGTAGGTAGGTAGGTAGGTAGGTAGGTAGGTAGGTAGGGCATTATTTATATATACGACGTGATTATATTGTGCGCAAGAAACATATTGTCCATTGTTCGATACATATGTGGCCCTGAAAAGGGCCTTTTTAGCAAGACGCTTTGTTTGCTGTGCGGTGGTAAGGTAAGCTAGTTACTATTACGTTCGCGAGCAAACGACGCGTCATGCGCAATACGACGACGACGACGACGTCGACGACGATTAAGCGCGTTCGCCACGGATTCTGCGCGCCAGCTGTATATCCTTAGGCATGATGGTGACACGCTTGGCGTGAATCGCGCAAAGGTTGGTGTCCTCGAAGAGTCCGACCAGATAGGCCTCGCTGGCCTCCTGAAGCGCCATAACGGCTGAACTCTGGAAACGTAGATCAGTCTTGAAATCTTGAGCGATCTCACGGACGAGACGCTGGAAGGGCAGTTTGCGGATCAACAGCTCCGTGCTCTTCTGATAGCGACGGATCTCACGGAGTGCAACGGTTCCGGGTCTGTAACGATGGGGTTTCTTGACACCACCGGTTGCCGGTGCACTCTTGCGCGCAGCCTTCGTGGCCAACTGTTTACGGGGCGCTTTACCCCCGGTGGATTTACGCGCGGTCTGCTTGGTACGGGCCATTGCGAGGAACGAGCGAGCGGCGATGAAATTGAATTAAGAAAGATAACTTAACTACGTACGTGCGGACGAATGAACGCGCGTATTAGTACTGCCGTTTATTTTATATTTTACATCGGTATTTATAATGATGGCGGCGGATTCAAGCGAGCGAGATATGTGTTTATCTCTCTCCCTCTCTCTCTCTCCGTCTGTCTCGCACGCAACAAACAAACAATGAACGAACGAACTAACAAACTAATTTTTTTTTTTTTTATTTTATTTATAATATTATTTTCGTGAATAATAATACATACATATTTATGTGTGTATGCTTAAATTGCATATTTATCATTTCTTTTAATTCATCATTATAATAATGGTAAGCACTTGAATACCAGGTATAATAAAATATCCTTATGATATTGTACATGTATGTCAGAGTAATTAAATAATATAGGCAGGCTGCAGGTTAGTTAGTTAGTTAGTTAGTTAGTTAGTTAGTTAGTTATAAACGGACGGTATGTGGTAGTGGTATGGTACGTGCGATATGTCATAATATGAAGTCAATTAGAGAAACATTCGGATAATATGAATAGATTTTTGGCCCTGAAAAGGGCCTTTTGAGTGTAGCGCTGGACGTGTGGTGGTTACAATAGTATGTTCATACTATGAAGCACGCACGCCTCCGCACTGTGAAGAAGAACGAACGACGCCATCTCCTCCTCCTCACTTGGAGCTGGTGTATTTGGTGACGGCCTTGGTGCCCTCGCTCACGGCGTGCTTGGCAAGCTCACCGGGCAGCAGGAGCCTCACCGAAGTCTGCACCTCCCTGGAGGTGATGGTGGAACGTTTGTTGTAATGGGCGAGACGAGACGCCTCCGCTGCGATACGTTCGAATATGTCGTTAACGAATGAATTCATTATAGACATGGCCTTGCTGGAGATACCGGTGTCGGGATGCACCTGCTTGAGCACCTTGTAGATGTAGATGGCGTAGCTCTCCTTCCTCTTGTGCTTCTTCTTTTTCTTGTCAGTTTTGGAGATGTTCTTTTGGGCTTTGCCCGATTTCTTGGCGGCCTTACCGCTGGTCTTAGGCGGCATAATAGCGGTAGTATGTATTAGTTAGTAGATAATATCAACACTTGCTAACGCAAACGACCGTTTGCGTTGAATACGCCGAGAGAAGTGTGACAATTTTTTTCGAGTATACCCAATACATATTACTATCATTCGTGTTGGGTATTAACGTAGGCAACGAGCTGAATGCGGCCGTACGGCCAATCAGGAGCGTGCGTGAAAGAGACATAAAATATACACGCGTCTCTATCTAACATTGTGCGCTAATGAAGAGTGGTTTAATAAGATTGATTATTATGTCTGTCCGTATGTATGTATGTCTGTTTCCGTCATGTTTGTTTGTTTGTTTGTTTGTTTGTTTGTTTGTTGTTTGTTGTTTGTTGTTGTTTATTTTGTTTGGTTGGTTGATTTTTATATAGAAGACGATTAAATAGGTCATGATAGAGACAAAATAAAAGTAATTTTTATAGAATCATATTGCGGCCCTGAAAAGGGCCTTTTGTGTCCGACCGTCCGTCCGCCCGAGCCCGCCACTAGAGGCGGAGGCGGAGGCGGCGGTGGTCGGGGGCGACGAGATGATGCGCCTAAGAATAATAATATCTTCTTAAGCCTTCTTCTCGGTCTTCTTAGGCAGTAGCACGGCCTGAATGTTGGGCAAAACACCACCCTGAGCGATGGTCACGCCCGATAGGAGTTTGTTCAATTCCTCATCGTTGCGGATCGCCAATTGGAGATGTCTCGGTATGATTCTAGTCTTCTTGTTGTCACGTGCCGCGTTGCCGGCCAACTCGAGGACCTCAGCGGCGAGATATTCCATAACGGCGGCCAAATAGACCGGTGCACCGGCGCCGACGCGCTCGGCATAGTTGCCATTACGCAGAAGTCTGTGTATACGACCGACAGGAAACTGAAGACCGGCGCGATTCGAACGGGACTTTGCCTTCCCCTTGACCTTGCCACCCTTGCCGCGTCCAGACATTATTTGTTACGAGGGTATATAATCAATCAATTGCTAAATTAGCGAGCGAAAAATAACGCGCAGCGTACGTAGTTATGCACAGCGCGTTCGGAAACTGACTGAATAATTTTTTTTTATCGCCCGCTATTTATTATTATAGGTGAACTACGATCGCCCAATGTAGTACGAAGACGACGAGCGAACGAGAACGAGCTATGGCGAGAGAGCGTACCAGAACGATGAATATTTTATATTGAACGAGAGAGATGGAAGATATGTTGGGCGAGAGAGGGGTGGGTGGGTGAGGTCGGTCGGTCGGGCGGGCGGGCGCGCGTTCGGAGGCGGTATTATTCGTTCGTTTCGCGTTTGTTTTTGATGATTTAATTGCTAAAATATACCTAATAGGATAATATTTTAGATTATTGTGTATGTATGTATGGGGGACGGCGGTACCTACCTGGACAATATGAAATGAATGCAAGCAATGTAGTGTGTGCAGTTTTCGCAAGTTTATTTTTATTTATTTATTTATTTATTTATTTTTTTTGTTTATACATATCTACGTACCTATGAATAATATTAATTAATCGGTGAAGAAGAAAATTCGTATTTTCCATTATGTGTAGGTGCCTACGCCATACCTATACAGTGCAATTAAATCATCATCGTCGTTTCGTGTGTGGTGTTGTGTGCGTGTTTTACGTGTCTGTCTGTGGCTTGGGACCTCCTATGTGTACCAAACTAAATTCTAAGTCTGAAGTCTAGTTTATGTACATACATAAACTAGATAGGTATATTAGCCTATACAATACTACTATTATGTTTGTTTGTTTGTTTGTTTGTTTGTTTGTTTGTTAGTATGTATGTATGTATAAGTAGGTAGGTAGGTAGGTAGGTAGGTATTTAGGTATTTATAATCATTTTATATAGGCAGTAAGGATGTCACCGTTTTACGTATGTATGTATGTATGTATGTATGTATGTATGTATGTATGTATGTATGTATGTATGTATGTATGTATGTATGTATGTATGTATGTATGTATGTATGTTTATTAGTTATTTAGTCGGTCAATTTATGTACGTATCGAAATAGAAACAATTGTATCGTAACTAATATGGGTACGATATTTAGAATAATTTGTTAGCCCTGAAAAGGGCTTTTTGGTAGGTACATGTGCGCGATTGCGTGTGTGTATGCAACCAACGCGCACGTGCGTGCGGTGCCGGTCTCTCGCAACACGCTGGCTGGCCGTCCGTCCGTACGTACGTAGGACGGGCGGCGTAGGCGCGCGCGGCAGGGGGCGGCATGCAGGCAGGCAGGGCGCGGCTGCCAGCGAGCGGCTGTCGTCGTCGTCGTCGCTTTTACTTCTTGGCTGCTGCCTTTTTGGCGGCGGCCGGCTTCGATTTTGATGCGGCGGCGGCGGCCTTCTTCGGTTTGGGCGCCTTTGGTTTCTTTGTCGGTGGTTTGGCGGTTTTCTTAGCTTTAGACGCGGCGCCTCCACTCTTACCTCGCGCGGGCGACGCTGCCGCCAGGGCGGCGGCTGCCTTCTTGGCGGCGGCGATGGAGGCGGTTTTCTTTTTGGCGGCTGCGGCTTTTTTGTCCTTGGTAGCCAATGCGGCGGCTGCTGCTGCTGCTGCTTTCGATGACTTCGACGGCGATGCGGAAGCCGCAGATGCACCGCCCCTCTTGTTGCCACCCTTAGCGGCGGCCGCGGCGGCGGACGCTTTCTTACCTTTGGCGGCGGCGCCGGAAGCACCGGACGAGGCGGCGGTCTTGGCGACGGCCTTGCCGGCACCTCCGGCCGGCTTCTTCGCCGAGGTTGATTTAGATTCCAGTTTGAAGGAACCGGACGCACCTTTGCCCTTCGTTTGTATCAGTGTACCCGATTCGACGGCGCTCTTCAAATATTTCCTTATGAACGGTGCCAGTTTCTCAGCGTCGACCTTGTACTGAGCGGCTATATATTTCTTGATCGCCTGCAGTGACGATCCGCTGCGCTCTTTCAACTCCTTTATGGCGCTATTGACCATTTCCGAAGTCTTAGGGTGCGTCGGTTTCGCCTTGGGTTTTTTGGCTCCGGCGGCGGCGGACGCCTTCGGTCCCTTCTTCGCCGGGGTGGTGGGTGCCGGTACTTCGGTTGCCACAGCTGTGTCTGCCATAGTAGTAGGTAGGTAGGTAGGTAGGTAGGTAGGTAAAATATGAATGAATTCACTCAACAAACACTCAACAACACAAGAGATCGCACACAAAACAACAACAAACTACGACGACAATATTAAAATAAAGTGAGTAGAATAGTAGTAGGTAGGTAGTAGTTACAGTATTAGATGTCGCCACTGGAACACAAAATAATTATCATTTTAACAATACACATCGAGGCATTACCGTAAGGAGAGCCGCGGTGTCGCGAGACGTTTTCTCGTATGAACACTTCCAACTTTTCACTAACATGTATATAAATTATTATATTTTTAACTGGGTTCTATTATAATTAAAACATTAATATATATTTATATGGACACATCATGAAAGTGTTTATGTAATGTTCACTTCAAAACTTTCACAAATATAATAAGGGACGCGCTACAGGTGTTTATTTTCACCGCCTTGTATGCGACTTGCTTAGTGTCCAGTTCAAAAGTGATTTTTCTCTATAAAACATAAAGATTACACACATAAAGGTCGATAAGTAAACGGCGAAGATCCCGAGCTTGGAACATAATAAGAATTCACTTTTGTAAATACATATTGTGACCGTTTTGACGAGTGTAACGACGACGGTCGTAAAACACACGACTGCCATTTTCTGAACAGCCAACGATACGGCGCTCAGTTTCTATCCGAGGCTCGTGTACACATTGATTGTTATAATATTCTTATTCTTATTTAAACATTCCAACATACTACATAATAATACTACTCTACCTATATAGGGGGGTACTCTACCTATAAAATAAACTTAAGATCACATTAGGTGGTGGTAGGTAACGACATATTCAAACGCATACAATAATGTATAATTATGTGTGTAGAGAGTAGAGGTATTAGGTAGTTAGTACATTGGTGGTAGGTATTTATTTATGAAACTAATAGTAGGTAAGTACCTAAGTACATAATGTAAAAAGAAATGATTTCGTGTTTATTAGAAAGAGAACTTCCATGACACACAAACAAAACAACAACCGGAACGTACCTACGACTAGGTAGGTACATCTATCATACTACTACCACCTACTTACAAACAACAAAAACAGTTTTGTGAGTGTGTAGTCAGTTACACTATAATATAATATTTACTATCCTAATGCAAATGCGATGCGACACACGCACGGAGAGTACATAGAATATTTATTTATCGGTACCTACTTACTGTTTTACGTACTTTACGTTTGTATGCTTGCTTGCACGCAGCTATACATTACATAGATCGATTTATCCTTTTAGTATATATAATACTACTTTTGTGATTAGAAAGTGTACTATACATTAAGTAGGTAGGTAGGTAGGTAGGTAGGTAGGTAGGTAGGTAGGTAGGTAGGTAGGTAGGTACATACACTTATATGTATGTAAGGTTTTTAAAATAAACCTCATTATTATAGGTATATGATTTGACATTAATTAATTAATCATAGTGTACGTATATAGAAACAGTTTGCATTTAAACAAAACGGAATTATGTGCGGCCCTGAAAAGGGCCTTTTGTTCCTGTGCGTACATGATGTTCGTCTCGATCAATAAATAATACCAAACTAATAATAAAATTTATGATCGAAATTAACATCGGACACGATGGAAGTGGTTTAACCACCGAAACCGTACAGTGTGCGTCCCTGACGTTTCAGAGCGTAGACGACGTCCATGGCGGTGACGGTCTTCCTCTTCGCGTGCTCGGTATAAGTGACAGCGTCACGGATCACGTTCTCGAGAAACACTTTGAGAACGCCACGAGTCTCCTCGTATATCAGACCGGATATACGCTTAACGCCTCCTCTGCGAGCCAAACGACGGATCGCGGGTTTGGTGATGCCCTGGATGTTGTCGCGAAGTACTTTCCTGTGACGTTTGGCTCCACCTTTCCCCAGACCCTTTCCTCCCTTGCCGCGACCGGTCATTGTAGTTGTAGTAGTAGTAGTAGTAGTAAGTAGAAGTTAAAGATTGATACAACAAACTGCGCGCGACCGTACTCGTATACTGCACCGAAGTGACTGATATAGCGCCGCATAATAATCCGCGTTATATTTATATACGCGACGGCCATCAGGCGGTTGGTTTCATTTCATTGGTTCCCTTGTTGAAAAGTGAGATAGCTATATTGTACGTCACGAACTAAGGAGGTACGGGCTATAGGTGGGCGAAATGGCTATATTTTTTTAATTCATTGTACATTACACTATTTTTTACTAACTGTTGTTAACAATTGTTATGATATATATTATAAATTATACATATACATATATACTAGCTGCCCGGCGCGACTTCGTTCGCGTGGTGCTATCCTACCCTGTGATGATACCCCACCCCACCCTACCTTACCCTACCCTACCCTACCCTATATGAATAATTTTCCCCGTTTTTGCAACATTTTTCACTGATGCTTCGCTCCTATTAGTCGCAGCGTGATGGTATATAGCCTAAAGCCTTCCTCGATAAATGGACTATCCAACACAAAATTAAGAAATTTTCATCAAAAAAAAGAATTTTTAATTCGAACCAGTAGTTCCTGAGATTAGCGCGTTCAAACAAACAAACTCTTCAGCTTTATAATATTAGTATAGATATATTAAATTAACTTTTCTTACAAAATGTCAACCTTGCTCGATCATAATGTATGAAAAGTAAAAAAAAGTATTTGAGAATTCAGTATTGGTCCCATAGTAAAAGTTGTTCAGAAAGACTAATCCAACATAGGTTTCGAAAATATGCCATCTCGACCTAGTACATAACATACATTAACTATCACTTACTTGGCAAAAAACCAGCTCGGTTTATTAATCGTAAATCAAACACAAGAAGTTCGCAATCAAAATAATAACAACAACATTGAAACTGTAATTTAACTATAATGCCCAATTCAAACAAAACAGTCGAACTAACCAAAAAAAATATATAATTTCAAACTATAACATTTTTACAATGAACGAACATCGCTCCACTATAAATAATGAATGAAATATGTTATTTTCAAATTATATAATTTTTGCAATAATTTATCATCACTCCACTATAAATTATGAATGAAATATGTTATTTTCAAATTACAACATTTTTGCAATGAACGAACTTCACTCCACTATAAATTATGAATGAAATATGTTATATTTTAGTTTAGGTAAAATTAGCCCCTATTTCTATTAACTGAAAGTTCATTTTTATTTTAGGTTAAATATTCGAATGAAGTATGCCACAAATTATTTGTCGTTTGACCTTGGGTTACGTCGAATAGCTCTGAACATTGCCATATGGGTACACATTATTACTTATAGCGTACTATTCAGTAATCTAGCGTACTAGCGTACTCTAATAGTATGACAAATACCTCAGTACCCCACTTAAGATGAGAAACAAAAATCTAGTGGTATCAACATAAAAAATGCACACCATGTTTCGTTTTTCATATCGATTGTTTTTTTCATAATGTAATTTAGTGCCACTGAGTACTCAAATTAAATTTGCGTACTTTTTAGGTGGTGAGCTTATCGGGACATGCAATTCATCTGGCAGCACTGATTGAGGTGTTGTCATCGGTGAGACCGATATTTATTGATAGATGGCGCTGTAGTAAATATTAAAAATGGAAAGTTTACTTTTCTATTTTCTTAGGTATACTCAATCTACGGTTAGATGCCGATAAATATTATAGCAGTCGTGTTTGGATTTTTATAGTGTGTTGCCAGATTATAAAAATATATTAAAATATAAGTGTTGCTATATGTTATAACGCCCACCTTTAGTACGGGCCTGTGCGAGGGGTGCGGGGGAGGGAGAGGGGGGGGGGGGGTTTTTTAGTTAGGTGTGTACGTGTATTTTGATTTTTCACTTGTCTTTTTTTTTTTTTTTTTTTTTTTGCGTTATTTGTAATATTATTTATTTATTTATTTATTTATTTATTTTGTTGATAATGGTATAGTAAGGTTAGGCTCTTCAAGTTAGTTAGGTTAGGTTATTAGCACTTCGGGTTAGGTTAGCTTGGCTTACCTTAACCTAACCTTGGGTTAGTTAGTTCGATATAAATAGATAGATAGGATACCTACTTTACTACAACTAGTACTAAAAAACCTTTACATATTACACCCTTTAAATATTAATTATAATATACAAAAACACGACCACTACGGTAGGTAGGTAGGTAGGTAGGTAGGTAGGTAGGTAGGTAGGTAGGTAGGTAGGTAGGTAGGTAGGTAGGTAGGTAGGTAGGTAGGTAGGTAGGTAGGTAGGTAGGTAGGGCATTATTTATATATACGACGTGATTATATTGTGCGCAAGAAACATATTGTCCATTGTTCGATACATATGTGGCCCTGAAAAGGGCCTTTTTAGCAAGACGCTTTGTTTGCTGTGCGGTGGTAAGGTAAGCTAGTTACTATTACGTTCGCGAGCAAACGACGCGTCATGCGCAATACGACGACGACGACGACGTCGACGACGATTAAGCGCGTTCGCCACGGATTCTGCGCGCCAGCTGTATATCCTTAGGCATGATGGTGACACGCTTGGCGTGAATCGCGCAAAGGTTGGTGTCCTCGAAGAGTCCGACCAGATAGGCCTCGCTGGCCTCCTGAAGCGCCATAACGGCTGAACTCTGGAAACGTAGATCAGTCTTGAAATCTTGAGCGATCTCACGGACGAGACGCTGGAAGGGCAGTTTGCGGATCAACAGCTCCGTGCTCTTCTGATAGCGACGGATCTCACGGAGTGCAACGGTTCCGGGTCTGTAACGATGGGGTTTCTTGACACCACCGGTTGCCGGTGCACTCTTGCGCGCAGCCTTCGTGGCCAACTGTTTACGGGGCGCTTTACCCCCGGTGGATTTACGCGCGGTCTGCTTGGTACGGGCCATTGCGAGGAACGAGCGAGCGGCGATGAAATTGAATTAAGAAAGATAACTTAACTACGTACGTGCGGACGAATGAACGCGCGTATTAGTACTGCCGTTTATTTTATATTTTACATCGGTATTTATAATGATGGCGGCGGATTCAAGCGAGCGAGATATGTGTTTATCTCTCTCCCTCTCTCTCTCTCCGTCTGTCTCGCACGCAACAAACAAACAATGAACGAACGAACTAACAAACTAATTTTTTTTTTTTTTATTTTATTTATAATATTATTTTCGTGAATAATAATACATACATATTTATGTGTGTATGCTTAAATTGCATATTTATCATTTCTTTTAATTCATCATTATAATAATGGTAAGCACTTGAATACCAGGTATAATAAAATATCCTTATGATATTGTACATGTATGTCAGAGTAATTAAATAATATAGGCAGGCTGCAGGTTAGTTAGTTAGTTAGTTAGTTAGTTAGTTAGTTAGTTATAAACGGACGGTATGTGGTAGTGGTATGGTACGTGCGATATGTCATAATATGAAGTCAATTAGAGAAACATTCGGATAATATGAATAGATTTTTGGCCCTGAAAAGGGCCTTTTGAGTGTAGCGCTGGACGTGTGGTGGTTACAATAGTATGTTCATACTATGAAGCACGCACGCCTCCGCACTGTGAAGAAGAACGAACGACGCCATCTCCTCCTCCTCACTTGGAGCTGGTGTATTTGGTGACGGCCTTGGTGCCCTCGCTCACGGCGTGCTTGGCAAGCTCACCGGGCAGCAGGAGCCTCACCGAAGTCTGCACCTCCCTGGAGGTGATGGTGGAACGTTTGTTGTAATGGGCGAGACGAGACGCCTCCGCTGCGATACGTTCGAATATGTCGTTAACGAATGAATTCATTATAGACATGGCCTTGCTGGAGATACCGGTGTCGGGATGCACCTGCTTGAGCACCTTGTAGATGTAGATGGCGTAGCTCTCCTTCCTCTTGTGCTTCTTCTTTTTCTTGTCAGTTTTGGAGATGTTCTTTTGGGCTTTGCCCGATTTCTTGGCGGCCTTACCGCTGGTCTTAGGCGGCATAATAGCGGTAGTATGTATTAGTTAGTAGATAATATCAACACTTGCTAACGCAAACGACCGTTTGCGTTGAATACGCCGAGAGAAGTGTGACAATTTTTTTCGAGTATACCCAATACATATTACTATCATTCGTGTTGGGTATTAACGTAGGCAACGAGCTGAATGCGGCCGTACGGCCAATCAGGAGCGTGCGTGAAAGAGACATAAAATATACACGCGTCTCTATCTAACATTGTGCGCTAATGAAGAGTGGTTTAATAAGATTGATTATTATGTCTGTCCGTATGTATGTATGTCTGTTTCCGTCATGTTTGTTTGTTTGTTTGTTTGTTTGTTTGTTTGTTGTTTGTTGTTTGTTGTTGTTTATTTTGTTTGGTTGGTTGATTTTTATATAGAAGACGATTAAATAGGTCATGATAGAGACAAAATAAAAGTAATTTTTATAGAATCATATTGCGGCCCTGAAAAGGGCCTTTTGTGTCCGACCGTCCGTCCGCCCGAGCCCGCCACTAGAGGCGGAGGCGGAGGCGGCGGTGGTCGGGGGCGACGAGATGATGCGCCTAAGAATAATAATATCTTCTTAAGCCTTCTTCTCGGTCTTCTTAGGCAGTAGCACGGCCTGAATGTTGGGCAAAACACCACCCTGAGCGATGGTCACGCCCGATAGGAGTTTGTTCAATTCCTCATCGTTGCGGATCGCCAATTGGAGATGTCTCGGTATGATTCTAGTCTTCTTGTTG
This sequence comes from Achlya flavicornis, assembly GCA_947623365.1. Classification (NCBI taxonomy): domain Eukaryota; kingdom Metazoa; phylum Arthropoda; class Insecta; order Lepidoptera; family Drepanidae; genus Achlya; species Achlya flavicornis. The sequence continues at coordinate 5,141,437 of OX392494.1, read as the reverse complement.
TCACGTGCCGCGTTGCCGGCCAACTCGAGGACCTCAGCGGCGAGATATTCCATAACGGCGGCCAAATAGACCGGTGCACCGGCGCCGACGCGCTCGGCATAGTTGCCATTACGCAGAAGTCTGTGTATACGACCGACAGGAAACTGAAGACCGGCGCGATTCGAACGGGACTTTGCCTTCCCCTTGACCTTGCCACCCTTGCCGCGTCCAGACATTATTTGTTACGAGGGTATATAATCAATCAATTGCTAAATTAGCGAGCGAAAAATAACGCGCAGCGTACGTAGTTATGCACAGCGCGTTCGGAAACTGACTGAATAATTTTTTTTTATCGCCCGCTATTTATTATTATAGGTGAACTACGATCGCCCAATGTAGTACGAAGACGACGAGCGAACGAGAACGAGCTATGGCGAGAGAGCGTACCAGAACGATGAATATTTTATATTGAACGAGAGAGATGGAAGATATGTTGGGCGAGAGAGGGGTGGGTGGGTGAGGTCGGTCGGTCGGGCGGGCGGGCGCGCGTTCGGAGGCGGTATTATTCGTTCGTTTCGCGTTTGTTTTTGATGATTTAATTGCTAAAATATACCTAATAGGATAATATTTTAGATTATTGTGTATGTATGTATGGGGGACGGCGGTACCTACCTGGACAATATGAAATGAATGCAAGCAATGTAGTGTGTGCAGTTTTCGCAAGTTTATTTTTATTTATTTATTTATTTATTTATTTTTTTTGTTTATACATATCTACGTACCTATGAATAATATTAATTAATCGGTGAAGAAGAAAATTCGTATTTTCCATTATGTGTAGGTGCCTACGCCATACCTATACAGTGCAATTAAATCATCATCGTCGTTTCGTGTGTGGTGTTGTGTGCGTGTTTTACGTGTCTGTCTGTGGCTTGGGACCTCCTATGTGTACCAAACTAAATTCTAAGTCTGAAGTCTAGTTTATGTACATACATAAACTAGATAGGTATATTAGCCTATACAATACTACTATTATGTTTGTTTGTTTGTTTGTTTGTTTGTTTGTTTGTTAGTATGTATGTATGTATAAGTAGGTAGGTAGGTAGGTAGGTAGGTATTTAGGTATTTATAATCATTTTATATAGGCAGTAAGGATGTCACCGTTTTACGTATGTATGTATGTATGTATGTATGTATGTATGTATGTATGTATGTATGTATGTATGTATGTATGTATGTATGTATGTATGTATGTATGTATGTATGTTTATTAGTTATTTAGTCGGTCAATTTATGTACGTATCGAAATAGAAACAATTGTATCGTAACTAATATGGGTACGATATTTAGAATAATTTGTTAGCCCTGAAAAGGGCTTTTTGGTAGGTACATGTGCGCGATTGCGTGTGTGTATGCAACCAACGCGCACGTGCGTGCGGTGCCGGTCTCTCGCAACACGCTGGCTGGCCGTCCGTCCGTACGTACGTAGGACGGGCGGCGTAGGCGCGCGCGGCAGGGGGCGGCATGCAGGCAGGCAGGGCGCGGCTGCCAGCGAGCGGCTGTCGTCGTCGTCGTCGCTTTTACTTCTTGGCTGCTGCCTTTTTGGCGGCGGCCGGCTTCGATTTTGATGCGGCGGCGGCGGCCTTCTTCGGTTTGGGCGCCTTTGGTTTCTTTGTCGGTGGTTTGGCGGTTTTCTTAGCTTTAGACGCGGCGCCTCCACTCTTACCTCGCGCGGGCGACGCTGCCGCCAGGGCGGCGGCTGCCTTCTTGGCGGCGGCGATGGAGGCGGTTTTCTTTTTGGCGGCTGCGGCTTTTTTGTCCTTGGTAGCCAATGCGGCGGCTGCTGCTGCTGCTGCTTTCGATGACTTCGACGGCGATGCGGAAGCCGCAGATGCACCGCCCCTCTTGTTGCCACCCTTAGCGGCGGCCGCGGCGGCGGACGCTTTCTTACCTTTGGCGGCGGCGCCGGAAGCACCGGACGAGGCGGCGGTCTTGGCGACGGCCTTGCCGGCACCTCCGGCCGGCTTCTTCGCCGAGGTTGATTTAGATTCCAGTTTGAAGGAACCGGACGCACCTTTGCCCTTCGTTTGTATCAGTGTACCCGATTCGACGGCGCTCTTCAAATATTTCCTTATGAACGGTGCCAGTTTCTCAGCGTCGACCTTGTACTGAGCGGCTATATATTTCTTGATCGCCTGCAGTGACGATCCGCTGCGCTCTTTCAACTCCTTTATGGCGCTATTGACCATTTCCGAAGTCTTAGGGTGCGTCGGTTTCGCCTTGGGTTTTTTGGCTCCGGCGGCGGCGGACGCCTTCGGTCCCTTCTTCGCCGGGGTGGTGGGTGCCGGTACTTCGGTTGCCACAGCTGTGTCTGCCATAGTAGTAGGTAGGTAGGTAGGTAGGTAGGTAGGTAAAATATGAATGAATTCACTCAACAAACACTCAACAACACAAGAGATCGCACACAAAACAACAACAAACTACGACGACAATATTAAAATAAAGTGAGTAGAATAGTAGTAGGTAGGTAGTAGTTACAGTATTAGATGTCGCCACTGGAACACAAAATAATTATCATTTTAACAATACACATCGAGGCATTACCGTAAGGAGAGCCGCGGTGTCGCGAGACGTTTTCTCGTATGAACACTTCCAACTTTTCACTAACATGTATATAAATTATTATATTTTTAACTGGGTTCTATTATAATTAAAACATTAATATATATTTATATGGACACATCATGAAAGTGTTTATGTAATGTTCACTTCAAAACTTTCACAAATATAATAAGGGACGCGCTACAGGTGTTTATTTTCACCGCCTTGTATGCGACTTGCTTAGTGTCCAGTTCAAAAGTGATTTTTCTCTATAAAACATAAAGATTACACACATAAAGGTCGATAAGTAAACGGCGAAGATCCCGAGCTTGGAACATAATAAGAATTCACTTTTGTAAATACATATTGTGACCGTTTTGACGAGTGTAACGACGACGGTCGTAAAACACACGACTGCCATTTTCTGAACAGCCAACGATACGGCGCTCAGTTTCTATCCGAGGCTCGTGTACACATTGATTGTTATAATATTCTTATTCTTATTTAAACATTCCAACATACTACATAATAATACTACTCTACCTATATAGGGGGGTACTCTACCTATAAAATAAACTTAAGATCACATTAGGTGGTGGTAGGTAACGACATATTCAAACGCATACAATAATGTATAATTATGTGTGTAGAGAGTAGAGGTATTAGGTAGTTAGTACATTGGTGGTAGGTATTTATTTATGAAACTAATAGTAGGTAAGTACCTAAGTACATAATGTAAAAAGAAATGATTTCGTGTTTATTAGAAAGAGAACTTCCATGACACACAAACAAAACAACAACCGGAACGTACCTACGACTAGGTAGGTACATCTATCATACTACTACCACCTACTTACAAACAACAAAAACAGTTTTGTGAGTGTGTAGTCAGTTACACTATAATATAATATTTACTATCCTAATGCAAATGCGATGCGACACACGCACGGAGAGTACATAGAATATTTATTTATCGGTACCTACTTACTGTTTTACGTACTTTACGTTTGTATGCTTGCTTGCACGCAGCTATACATTACATAGATCGATTTATCCTTTTAGTATATATAATACTACTTTTGTGATTAGAAAGTGTACTATACATTAAGTAGGTAGGTAGGTAGGTAGGTAGGTAGGTAGGTAGGTAGGTAGGTAGGTAGGTACATACACTTATATGTATGTAAGGTTTTTAAAATAAACCTCATTATTATAGGTATATGATTTGACATTAATTAATTAATCATAGTGTACGTATATAGAAACAGTTTGCATTTAAACAAAACGGAATTATGTGCGGCCCTGAAAAGGGCCTTTTGTTCCTGTGCGTACATGATGTTCGTCTCGATCAATAAATAATACCAAACTAATAATAAAATTTATGATCGAAATTAACATCGGACACGATGGAAGTGGTTTAACCACCGAAACCGTACAGTGTGCGTCCCTGACGTTTCAGAGCGTAGACGACGTCCATGGCGGTGACGGTCTTCCTCTTCGCGTGCTCGGTATAAGTGACAGCGTCACGGATCACGTTCTCGAGAAACACTTTGAGAACGCCACGAGTCTCCTCGTATATCAGACCGGATATACGCTTAACGCCTCCTCTGCGAGCCAAACGACGGATCGCGGGTTTGGTGATGCCCTGGATGTTGTCGCGAAGTACTTTCCTGTGACGTTTGGCTCCACCTTTCCCCAGACCCTTTCCTCCCTTGCCGCGACCGGTCATTGTAGTTGTAGTAGTAGTAGTAGTAGTAAGTAGAAGTTAAAGATTGATACAACAAACTGCGCGCGACCGTACTCGTATACTGCACCGAAGTGACTGATATAGCGCCGCATAATAATCCGCGTTATATTTATATACGCGACGGCCATCAGGCGGTTGGTTTCATTTCATTGGTTCCCTTGTTGAAAAGTGAGATAGCTATATTGTACGTCACGAACTAAGGAGGTACGGGCTATAGGTGGGCGAAATGGCTATATTTTTTTAATTCATTGTACATTACACTATTTTTTACTAACTGTTGTTAACAATTGTTATGATATATATTATAAATTATACATATACATATATACTAGCTGCCCGGCGCGACTTCGTTCGCGTGGTGCTATCCTACCCTGTGATGATACCCCACCCCACCCTACCTTACCCTACCCTACCCTACCCTATATGAATAATTTTCCCCGTTTTTGCAACATTTTTCACTGATGCTTCGCTCCTATTAGTCGCAGCGTGATGGTATATAGCCTAAAGCCTTCCTCGATAAATGGACTATCCAACACAAAATTAAGAAATTTTCATCAAAAAAAAGAATTTTTAATTCGAACCAGTAGTTCCTGAGATTAGCGCGTTCAAACAAACAAACTCTTCAGCTTTATAATATTAGTATAGATATATTAAATTAACTTTTCTTACAAAATGTCAACCTTGCTCGATCATAATGTATGAAAAGTAAAAAAAAGTATTTGAGAATTCAGTATTGGTCCCATAGTAAAAGTTGTTCAGAAAGACTAATCCAACATAGGTTTCGAAAATATGCCATCTCGACCTAGTACATAACATACATTAACTATCACTTACTTGGCAAAAAACCAGCTCGGTTTATTAATCGTAAATCAAACACAAGAAGTTCGCAATCAAAATAATAACAACAACATTGAAACTGTAATTTAACTATAATGCCCAATTCAAACAAAACAGTCGAACTAACCAAAAAAAATATATAATTTCAAACTATAACATTTTTACAATGAACGAACATCGCTCCACTATAAATAATGAATGAAATATGTTATTTTCAAATTATATAATTTTTGCAATAATTTATCATCACTCCACTATAAATTATGAATGAAATATGTTATTTTCAAATTACAACATTTTTGCAATGAACGAACTTCACTCCACTATAAATTATGAATGAAATATGTTATATTTTAGTTTAGGTAAAATTAGCCCCTATTTCTATTAACTGAAAGTTCATTTTTATTTTAGGTTAAATATTCGAATGAAGTATGCCACAAATTATTTGTCGTTTGACCTTGGGTTACGTCGAATAGCTCTGAACATTGCCATATGGGTACACATTATTACTTATAGCGTACTATTCAGTAATCTAGCGTACTAGCGTACTCTAATAGTATGACAAATACCTCAGTACCCCACTTAAGATGAGAAACAAAAATCTAGTGGTATCAACATAAAAAATGCACACCATGTTTCGTTTTTCATATCGATTGTTTTTTTCATAATGTAATTTAGTGCCACTGAGTACTCAAATTAAATTTGCGTACTTTTTAGGTGGTGAGCTTATCGGGACATGCAATTCATCTGGCAGCACTGATTGAGGTGTTGTCATCGGTGAGACCGATATTTATTGATAGATGGCGCTGTAGTAAATATTAAAAATGGAAAGTTTACTTTTCTATTTTCTTAGGTATACTCAATCTACGGTTAGATGCCGATAAATATTATAGCAGTCGTGTTTGGATTTTTATAGTGTGTTGCCAGATTATAAAAATATATTAAAATATAAGTGTTGCTATATGTTATAACGCCCACCTTTAGTACGGGCCTGTGCGAGGGGTGCGGGGGAGGGAGAGGGGGGGGGGGGGTTTTTTAGTTAGGTGTGTACGTGTATTTTGATTTTTCACTTGTCTTTTTTTTTTTTTTTTTTTTTTTGCGTTATTTGTAATATTATTTATTTATTTATTTATTTATTTATTTTGTTGATAATGGTATAGTAAGGTTAGGCTCTTCAAGTTAGTTAGGTTAGGTTATTAGCACTTCGGGTTAGGTTAGCTTGGCTTACCTTAACCTAACCTTGGGTTAGTTAGTTCGATATAAATAGATAGATAGGATACCTACTTTACTACAACTAGTACTAAAAAACCTTTACATATTACACCCTTTAAATATTAATTATAATATACAAAAACACGACCACTACGGTAGGTAGGTAGGTAGGTAGGTAGGTAGGTAGGTAGGTAGGTAGGTAGGTAGGTAGGTAGGTAGGTAGGTAGGTAGGTAGGTAGGTAGGTAGGTAGGTAGGTAGGTAGGGCATTATTTATATATACGACGTGATTATATTGTGCGCAAGAAACATATTGTCCATTGTTCGATACATATGTGGCCCTGAAAAGGGCCTTTTTAGCAAGACGCTTTGTTTGCTGTGCGGTGGTAAGGTAAGCTAGTTACTATTACGTTCGCGAGCAAACGACGCGTCATGCGCAATACGACGACGACGACGACGTCGACGACGATTAAGCGCGTTCGCCACGGATTCTGCGCGCCAGCTGTATATCCTTAGGCATGATGGTGACACGCTTGGCGTGAATCGCGCAAAGGTTGGTGTCCTCGAAGAGTCCGACCAGATAGGCCTCGCTGGCCTCCTGAAGCGCCATAACGGCTGAACTCTGGAAACGTAGATCAGTCTTGAAATCTTGAGCGATCTCACGGACGAGACGCTGGAAGGGCAGTTTGCGGATCAACAGCTCCGTGCTCTTCTGATAGCGACGGATCTCACGGAGTGCAACGGTTCCGGGTCTGTAACGATGGGGTTTCTTGACACCACCGGTTGCCGGTGCACTCTTGCGCGCAGCCTTCGTGGCCAACTGTTTACGGGGCGCTTTACCCCCGGTGGATTTACGCGCGGTCTGCTTGGTACGGGCCATTGCGAGGAACGAGCGAGCGGCGATGAAATTGAATTAAGAAAGATAACTTAACTACGTACGTGCGGACGAATGAACGCGCGTATTAGTACTGCCGTTTATTTTATATTTTACATCGGTATTTATAATGATGGCGGCGGATTCAAGCGAGCGAGATATGTGTTTATCTCTCTCCCTCTCTCTCTCTCCGTCTGTCTCGCACGCAACAAACAAACAATGAACGAACGAACTAACAAACTAATTTTTTTTTTTTTTATTTTATTTATAATATTATTTTCGTGAATAATAATACATACATATTTATGTGTGTATGCTTAAATTGCATATTTATCATTTCTTTTAATTCATCATTATAATAATGGTAAGCACTTGAATACCAGGTATAATAAAATATCCTTATGATATTGTACATGTATGTCAGAGTAATTAAATAATATAGGCAGGCTGCAGGTTAGTTAGTTAGTTAGTTAGTTAGTTAGTTAGTTAGTTATAAACGGACGGTATGTGGTAGTGGTATGGTACGTGCGATATGTCATAATATGAAGTCAATTAGAGAAACATTCGGATAATATGAATAGATTTTTGGCCCTGAAAAGGGCCTTTTGAGTGTAGCGCTGGACGTGTGGTGGTTACAATAGTATGTTCATACTATGAAGCACGCACGCCTCCGCACTGTGAAGAAGAACGAACGACGCCATCTCCTCCTCCTCACTTGGAGCTGGTGTATTTGGTGACGGCCTTGGTGCCCTCGCTCACGGCGTGCTTGGCAAGCTCACCGGGCAGCAGGAGCCTCACCGAAGTCTGCACCTCCCTGGAGGTGATGGTGGAACGTTTGTTGTAATGGGCGAGACGAGACGCCTCCGCTGCGATACGTTCGAATATGTCGTTAACGAATGAATTCATTATAGACATGGCCTTGCTGGAGATACCGGTGTCGGGATGCACCTGCTTGAGCACCTTGTAGATGTAGATGGCGTAGCTCTCCTTCCTCTTGTGCTTCTTCTTTTTCTTGTCAGTTTTGGAGATGTTCTTTTGGGCTTTGCCCGATTTCTTGGCGGCCTTACCGCTGGTCTTAGGCGGCATAATAGCGGTAGTATGTATTAGTTAGTAGATAATATCAACACTTGCTAACGCAAACGACCGTTTGCGTTGAATACGCCGAGAGAAGTGTGACAATTTTTTTCGAGTATACCCAATACATATTACTATCATTCGTGTTGGGTATTAACGTAGGCAACGAGCTGAATGCGGCCGTACGGCCAATCAGGAGCGTGCGTGAAAGAGACATAAAATATACACGCGTCTCTATCTAACATTGTGCGCTAATGAAGAGTGGTTTAATAAGATTGATTATTATGTCTGTCCGTATGTATGTATGTCTGTTTCCGTCATGTTTGTTTGTTTGTTTGTTTGTTTGTTTGTTTGTTGTTTGTTGTTTGTTGTTGTTTATTTTGTTTGGTTGGTTGATTTTTATATAGAAGACGATTAAATAGGTCATGATAGAGACAAAATAAAAGTAATTTTTATAGAATCATATTGCGGCCCTGAAAAGGGCCTTTTGTGTCCGACCGTCCGTCCGCCCGAGCCCGCCACTAGAGGCGGAGGCGGAGGCGGCGGTGGTCGGGGGCGACGAGATGATGCGCCTAAGAATAATAATATCTTCTTAAGCCTTCTTCTCGGTCTTCTTAGGCAGTAGCACGGCCTGAATGTTGGGCAAAACACCACCCTGAGCGATGGTCACGCCCGATAGGAGTTTGTTCAATTCCTCATCGTTGCGGATCGCCAATTGGAGATGTCTCGGTATGATTCTAGTCTTCTTGTTGTCACGTGCCGCGTTGCCGGCCAACTCGAGGACCTCAGCGGCGAGATATTCCATAACGGCGGCCAAATAGACCGGTGCACCGGCGCCGACGCGCTCGGCATAGTTGCCATTACGCAGAAGTCTGTGTATACGACCGACAGGAAACTGAAGACCGGCGCGATTCGAACGGGACTTTGCCTTCCCCTTGACCTTGCCACCCTTGCCGCGTCCAGACATTATTTGTTACGAGGGTATATAATCAATCAATTGCTAAATTAGCGAGCGAAAAATAACGCGCAGCGTACGTAGTTATGCACAGCGCGTTCGGAAACTGACTGAATAATTTTTTTTTATCGCCCGCTATTTATTATTATAGGTGAACTACGATCGCCCAATGTAGTACGAAGACGACGAGCGAACGAGAACGAGCTATGGCGAGAGAGCGTACCAGAACGATGAATATTTTATATTGAACGAGAGAGATGGAAGATATGTTGGGCGAGAGAGGGGTGGGTGGGTGAGGTCGGTCGGTCGGGCGGGCGGGCGCGCGTTCGGAGGCGGTATTATTCGTTCGTTTCGCGTTTGTTTTTGATGATTTAATTGCTAAAATATACCTAATAGGATAATATTTTAGATTATTGTGTATGTATGTATGGGGGACGGCGGTACCTACCTGGACAATATGAAATGAATGCAAGCAATGTAGTGTGTGCAGTTTTCGCAAGTTTATTTTTATTTATTTATTTATTTATTTATTTTTTTTGTTTATACATATCTACGTACCTATGAATAATATTAATTAATCGGTGAAGAAGAAAATTCGTATTTTCCATTATGTGTAGGTGCCTACGCCATACCTATACAGTGCAATTAAATCATCATCGTCGTTTCGTGTGTGGTGTTGTGTGCGTGTTTTACGTGTCTGTCTGTGGCTTGGGACCTCCTATGTGTACCAAACTAAATTCTAAGTCTGAAGTCTAGTTTATGTACATACATAAACTAGATAGGTATATTAGCCTATACAATACTACTATTATGTTTGTTTGTTTGTTTGTTTGTTTGTTTGTTTGTTAGTATGTATGTATGTATAAGTAGGTAGGTAGGTAGGTAGGTAGGTATTTAGGTATTTATAATCATTTTATATAGGCAGTAAGGATGTCACCGTTTTACGTATGTATGTATGTATGTATGTATGTATGTATGTATGTATGTATGTATGTATGTATGTATGTATGTATGTATGTATGTATGTATGTATGTATGTATGTATGTTTATTAGTTATTTAGTCGGTCAATTTATGTACGTATCGAAATAGAAACAATTGTATCGTAACTAATATGGGTACGATATTTAGAATAATTTGTTAGCCCTGAAAAGGGCTTTTTGGTAGGTACATGTGCGCGATTGCGTGTGTGTATGCAACCAACGCGCACGTGCGTGCGGTGCCGGTCTCTCGCAACACGCTGGCTGGCCGTCCGTCCGTACGTACGTAGGACGGGCGGCGTAGGCGCGCGCGGCAGGGGGCGGCATGCAGGCAGGCAGGGCGCGGCTGCCAGCGAGCGGCTGTCGTCGTCGTCGTCGCTTTTACTTCTTGGCTGCTGCCTTTTTGGCGGCGGCCGGCTTCGATTTTGATGCGGCGGCGGCGGCCTTCTTCGGTTTGGGCGCCTTTGGTTTCTTTGTCGGTGGTTTGGCGGTTTTCTTAGCTTTAGACGCGGCGCCTCCACTCTTACCTCGCGCGGGCGACGCTGCCGCCAGGGCGGCGGCTGCCTTCTTGGCGGCGGCGATGGAGGCGGTTTTCTTTTTGGCGGCTGCGGCTTTTTTGTCCTTGGTAGCCAATGCGGCGGCTGCTGCTGCTGCTGCTTTCGATGACTTCGACGGCGATGCGGAAGCCGCAGATGCACCGCCCCTCTTGTTGCCACCCTTAGCGGCGGCCGCGGCGGCGGACGCTTTCTTACCTTTGGCGGCGGCGCCGGAAGCACCGGACGAGGCGGCGGTCTTGGCGACGGCCTTGCCGGCACCTCCGGCCGGCTTCTTCGCCGAGGTTGATTTAGATTCCAGTTTGAAGGAACCGGACGCACCTTTGCCCTTCGTTTGTATCAGTGTACCCGATTCGACGGCGCTCTTCAAATATTTCCTTATGAACGGTGCCAGTTTCTCAGCGTCGACCTTGTACTGAGCGGCTATATATTTCTTGATCGCCTGCAGTGACGATCCGCTGCGCTCTTTCAACTCCTTTATGGCGCTATTGACCATTTCCGAAGTCTTAGGGTGCGTCGGTTTCGCCTTGGGTTTTTTGGCTCCGGCGGCGGCGGACGCCTTCGGTCCCTTCTTCGCCGGGGTGGTGGGTGCCGGTACTTCGGTTGCCACAGCTGTGTCTGCCATAGTAGTAGGTAGGTAGGTAGGTAGGTAGGTAGGTAAAATATGAATGAATTCACTCAACAAACACTCAACAACACAAGAGATCGCACACAAAACAACAACAAACTACGACGACAATATTAAAATAAAGTGAGTAGAATAGTAGTAGGTAGGTAGTAGTTACAGTATTAGATGTCGCCACTGGAACACAAAATAATTATCATTTTAACAATACACATCGAGGCATTACCGTAAGGAGAGCCGCGGTGTCGCGAGACGTTTTCTCGTATGAACACTTCCAACTTTTCACTAACATGTATATAAATTATTATATTTTTAACTGGGTTCTATTATAATTAAAACATTAATATATATTTATATGGACACATCATGAAAGTGTTTATGTAATGTTCACTTCAAAACTTTCACAAATATAATAAGGGACGCGCTACAGGTGTTTATTTTCACCGCCTTGTATGCGACTTGCTTAGTGTCCAGTTCAAAAGTGATTTTTCTCTATAAAACATAAAGATTACACACATAAAGGTCGATAAGTAAACGGCGAAGATCCCGAGCTTGGAACATAATAAGAATTCACTTTTGTAAATACATATTGTGACCGTTTTGACGAGTGTAACGACGACGGTCGTAAAACACACGACTGCCATTTTCTGAACAGCCAACGATACGGCGCTCAGTTTCTATCCGAGGCTCGTGTACACATTGATTGTTATAATATTCTTATTCTTATTTAAACATTCCAACATACTACATAATAATACTACTCTACCTATATAGGGGGGTACTCTACCTATAAAATAAACTTAAGATCACATTAGGTGGTGGTAGGTAACGACATATTCAAACGCATACAATAATGTATAATTATGTGTGTAGAGAGTAGAGGTATTAGGTAGTTAGTACATTGGTGGTAGGTATTTATTTATGAAACTAATAGTAGGTAAGTACCTAAGTACATAATGTAAAAAGAAATGATTTCGTGTTTATTAGAAAGAGAACTTCCATGACACACAAACAAAACAACAACCGGAACGTACCTACGACTAGGTAGGTACATCTATCATACTACTACCACCTACTTACAAACAACAAAAACAGTTTTGTGAGTGTGTAGTCAGTTACACTATAATATAATATTTACTATCCTAATGCAAATGCGATGCGACACACGCACGGAGAGTACATAGAATATTTATTTATCGGTACCTACTTACTGTTTTACGTACTTTACGTTTGTATGCTTGCTTGCACGCAGCTATACATTACATAGATCGATTTATCCTTTTAGTATATATAATACTACTTTTGTGATTAGAAAGTGTACTATACATTAAGTAGGTAGGTAGGTAGGTAGGTAGGTAGGTAGGTAGGTAGGTAGGTAGGTAGGTACATACACTTATATGTATGTAAGGTTTTTAAAATAAACCTCATTATTATAGGTATATGATTTGACATTAATTAATTAATCATAGTGTACGTATATAGAAACAGTTTGCATTTAAACAAAACGGAATTATGTGCGGCCCTGAAAAGGGCCTTTTGTTCCTGTGCGTACATGATGTTCGTCTCGATCAATAAATAATACCAAACTAATAATAAAATTTATGATCGAAATTAACATCGGACACGATGGAAGTGGTTTAACCACCGAAACCGTACAGTGTGCGTCCCTGACGTTTCAGAGCGTAGACGACGTCCATGGCGGTGACGGTCTTCCTCTTCGCGTGCTCGGTATAAGTGACAGCGTCACGGATCACGTTCTCGAGAAACACTTTGAGAACGCCACGAGTCTCCTCGTATATCAGACCGGATATACGCTTAACGCCTCCTCTGCGAGCCAAACGACGGATCGCGGGTTTGGTGATGCCCTGGATGTTGTCGCGAAGTACTTTCCTGTGACGTTTGGCTCCACCTTTCCCCAGACCCTTTCCTCCCTTGCCGCGACCGGTCATTGTAGTTGTAGTAGTAGTAGTAGTAGTAAGTAGAAGTTAAAGATTGATACAACAAACTGCGCGCGACCGTACTCGTATACTGCACCGAAGTGACTGATATAGCGCCGCACCAAGGGAAAACATCTCACACCCCCCGCAAGGGGGGTGGGGAAACACTTTCAAGGCCGATCAGGCTTTTTGTGTGTGGTGTCCATCGCCGCGTGTGAATGCACGCGGGGCGTAGGGTGCTGCTGTATACTCAGCATGTGGAGTGGTTGGCTGCTATGCAGCTATGTTCATCTTCCCGCCAGCGGCTGTGTGGCTCAAGCTTGTAATAGCGAACTATGCAGGCGGCGGTACTGGTGTGAGGCACGTTGGATTAGGTAGGCGGGTCCGCTCGGATGAGCTCCCGCGAGTACGCCTTGCCGTCCGGTGGCCGACTATGCAGTGGCGCCAGGTCCTGGACGTGCGGAAGGGACGAGGCGTCGGCACGCCTGAACATGTTGGCGGCGAGGCGGGCGACAAAGTCGTCCAGGCTCTCTACTCTGAGGTCGCGTGCGATCACGTCGTTTCTGACGCACCAGTGTGCGGAGGCGACGGTACGCAGCGCGAGGTTCTGTTGGGCGTGGAGGCGTTTCTTCTGGGCCGGGGATACTAGGGCGTACCACGCCGGCGCTGCGTACGTGAGACGTGATCGCACGTAGCTTTTGTATACCCCTATCTTGGTCCGTAGGGGCAGGATGCGTGAGGAGAGCACTGGACGAAGCAGGGCGCGGGCGGAACGGACTGTGTTGATCACCGTGTCGACGTGTGGCTTCATGGAGAGGCGACGGTCAAGCGTGACCCCGAGATATTTCGCGGTCGGCGACCATTCAATTTCCTGTCCTAGCATCTTTAACTTAGGCGGCGGGATGAGACGGTTGGTGACGCATACTGCCTGTGTCTTGGCAACGTTCACCGACAACCGCCATGTGTTCAACCATGTGGGTAGGGCATCTAGAGTTTTCTGCATCTTTGACGCGGCAAGTTTTGTGTTCATAGATGTTGTATAGAACGCCGCGTCATCGGCGTATAGAGCGAGTTGGGCGCCCCCGGCGACTGGAATGTCGTCGGTGAACCTTGCATAACACGCGGGGGAGAGGCAACTCCCCTGCGGTACTCCGGCTTCAATTCGGTGCACGGCAGACGTGGCTTCCCGCACGGCGACGAAGAAGCTGCGGTTGCTGAGAAAAGATGCCAGGACTTTGGTAATACGGCGAGGGGCCGTCGACAGCGATAGCTTATAAATAAGACCGTTGTGCCAAACGCGGTCGAATGCCTTTTCCATGTCAAGGAATACTGCAACTGCGACTTCCTTCTTGTTTAGGGCGACAGTGAGGTGGTGCAGTACCCTTGACAGCTGGAGGGTGGTGGAATGCTCCGCCCTGAACCCGAATTGTTCGGGTCTCGGCGTGATGTGTGGGACGAGGTGGTGCAGCAGGAGCTTTTCGAACACCTTCGACACCGTAGACAACAGTGTGATGGGCCGATAGCTCTCCGGCTTTAAGGAGTTCTTCCCGGGCTTCAGTAACATGATCACCCTGCCCGTTTTCCAAGGAGTGGGGAAATGACCAAGGCGCAGGATGGCATTGAAAAGGCGCGTCAGCGCCGCGAGAGCGCGCGGCGGCAGTTGACGCAGCGCCAAATTCTGTATACCATCCGGCCCAGGGGCACTTCTCCTCCTTGTAGCGCGCAGGGTTCTCAGTACCTGCCCGGGTGAGAAGACCACCGGGTCTTCTTCGTGAGCTATCGGCGAAGCGAAGTACTCGCGAAGGTGTTGCTCGACTGCTGCAACGTGGTCTTCATCAACGACGGGGAAGGGCTGGAACTGACGTTCAAGGCATTCGGCGAATATGTTGGCACGGTCGGCCGCTCGGTATCTCGGGGTTCCATCGTGCGAAAGCAGGGGGCGGACGGGTTCGGGAGTACCTGTGAGGGACCGGCACAGTCTGTGTATACCGGTCATTCCCTCCTCGTCAACCTTTTGTATGTGCCGCTCCCAACTGGCGGTGGCGGCATCACTGAGCTCTCTTTTTATCTTCACCCCTAGGGCGAGGAGCTGGCTTCTTTGGGTGCGGCAGCGAGTTTGTTGCCACGTCGCACGGAGTCTGCGTTTCGCTCTGATCATCTTCATGATGTACTCTGGGACAGTGGGTAGGCGCGCCTGCGCTGGGGCAGTCTTAGTGGCGCCATCTGTGGCATTTATAATTAGGCTGGAGATTTCAGAGGTCATACGGTCAATGTCCTCGGATGAGTTGAGTGGCAGTTGTAGGACCGGCGCCGCCTGAAGCCTTTCTCTGAACAGCGCCCAGTTCGTAGATCGGCGTGGTGTTGTTGCAGGAGCGTTCGGCATGTCGGTAATCGAGATAAGCACTGGCAAGTGATCTGATCCCATGTCGTCATACAGGACGGTTTGTGTGAGCTGGCAGCCCAGCTCATTGTGGATAACGATGTCGAGTACGTCGGGCCGGTGACTTTGCTCCGCTGGGTAATGAGTGGGGACTTCTGGTCCCTCCACCATGTACCCTTTGGACTCGGCATCGTTGAATAGAGCGTTCCCATTAGCACAGTTGCGGCTTGAGTTCCATCCCGTGTGTTTACAATTCAAGTCTCCTGCGATGATTGTCGGGACGGAGGAGTCCAACAGCTTGTGGACATCACTTATGGATAGGCGCCCCGTCGGGGGGCGGTAGGCAGCATAAACTCTGATAGGGGCGGCATTGTCCAGGCAGAACTCGACTCCTAGGCTGTACATCGACTGTAAACACACGGGAGGGAGAGGCTGGTGGGGTATGGATCTTCGTATCAGGACTGCCAGTCCACGGTACGCTATGGATTGTGGTGACCGTTCATCCTTCCTGTAGACGACGTATCCGGGCATCTTCAGAGGGATTTTCGCCAGCAGCATCGTCTCCGACAACAACACCACGTCGGGACGGTACTCCGCGAGGAAGGCTCTTAATAGCGGTAGACGCTGTCTAATTGAGGCGGCGTTCCAATGGATGATTTTAAGTGGCTGGAGTTCCGGACTGCATTAGTTTTGCAAGACCTCTTATTACTATCGGCGCTATGTCAGCGCCGGATTTTCGTGCGGCTAGCACCTCCAGCAGAATCTCAATCGCTGCGTCCAGCGTGGATTCCTCATTCACCAGGGCCCTCTTTTTCCCCTTGGTCCTAGGACCAGGGGCAGGGGCGGGTGGGGGGGCTATGGCCAGAGAGAGCGGCTGTGCAGGTCGCTCCCCACGTGGGTCGTTGGTTGCTTGGGGGGCAGGGGGGGGCTGCTCTTGAGTAGCTTGAGTTGGTTGAGGGCCCCCAGCGATCGCTGTGGGCGCTGTTTTCCTCTTCCTTTTCCCTCTCTTCCTCCTTCTTTTGGTGCCGCCTTCTTGGCGAGGGCGGTGGGCATTGGCCGGAGCCATTAGATTGTTACCGGCAGTTTCGGTAATTTGGTTGGGATCACTCCTTGGGGGCCCAGTGGAGCGGGCGACGGTGCCGGCTTTCTTATTCCGTGCCTCCCTGCGCATTACTGGGCACTTGATGCTGTTGGCCGGGTGGGGCCCCCGGCAGTTGATGCAGGTGGGCGGTTCCTCAGGCGCTCGGGGGCAGTCTCGGGCGGCGTGTTCCTCGCCGCATCTGACGCAGGCCAGTGGGCGGTGGCAGCAGTGCGATGAGTGCCTAAACTGCTGGCACCTATGGCACTGCGCCGGCCCTTGTTTGCCGCGCCAGGCGTCGATCTTAACCCCAGACATGCAGAGCATCTCCGTGATGTCATAAATACCCGGGGTGATGTCTGGAGTGCGCTGTAACTGCGCGTGGAAAATACAGCCAGGTCGTCCCTGCCTCGCGCGGATGCTGCGGATATATTCAGGGACATAGCCTAGCTTCTTGAACTCGTCTTCAATGTCCTTTACCGGCGTATTGACAGGAAGGCCCCGGATGGCGATCTTCAAACTGCGTTCTGCCGGAAGAGAGTAGGCGAACCAAGAGACGTTGGACTCCTTCTCGAGGGCGGTAAGGTACTTCTGTACCACCCTGTATTCGTTGATGTCCGTGGGAATGAATCGTACACCTTTGCCAAACGGTCTGGCGTTCGGGATCCGCCCCAGTTGCTCTTTCAGAGCTCTGAAGTGGGTGGGCCAGTCTGGGAGCGACTCCACCACCAATGGGGGGAATTTAGGCTGCGGTGGCAGCTTCTTCTGCGGTGGGTGGGCAGTGTTATTAGTCCCAGCGACCGACGTAGAAGGCTGCGAGTCTGGTATGGGTTGATGCAGCGATTGAGATGCAGTTGCGGATGTAGTAGGCATTTGGTTGGAGGCGGGCGGTGAACGCCCGCGGCGCGCGGCGTCAACAAATGAAGTGGCGGGCGCCGGAGGGGCCGGGCGCACGGGGCGCGGGGCGGGTGCCGGAGTCGGTAATGGCGGCTCGGTGGCGACGGTGCTGCCTCTGGCGGCCAAGTTGGGAACCGATGTTCTCAAAGATGGCGGCGCTAGGGCGACGGTGCTGCCTCTGGTGGCCGGTTGTGGCAGTGAAATTCGTCCCGCTCGCACACGTGGGTCGCTCACTCGCGGGGGGAGCGGGTCGGGGGACGCGGGAGACGCAACATGACGTGTTGCGCGAGTATCTTGCTCCATGGGTCTGGCACGGCGCTGCTTGCGGGCCGGCGATGCTTTGACGCATGGGCGTTTGGAGTCGTCTTCTTCAGCTTGCGATTCGCTGCTGCGCGGGCGCCGCCGAGAGAATACGATTGGAGGTAGTTCGGATGGGGTGGCGGCAATTTGATCAAGAAAACCTACTTCGACAGCAGAAAATTCTAGGTGATGCCCTTGACTATTTCGGTCGCGTCTGTCACAGTCAGCCTCCATGGACCGCAACAATCCCTCAGGGTATTGGTTGGTTGCGCGAATACGTTTAATCAATAAACGTTTCGCTTCAGCCTCACATTGCGGAGAGATTCTTGCGGCCGACGGCGCGGCCGACGATGTGGCAGACGCGGTCGATACATTTGATTCGCCTACGATGCTCTGGTTGGCAGAGACAGAACCTTCAGGGCCTGGAATGCCCTTGGAAGCGGGACGACGTAGGCACGGGGACGGCAACGAAGTGACCGATCCCTGGCTTTCGTCGGCACTGGAGTCTTCCTCTTCATCTTCTTCAGACGACGACGACGAGGGAGGAGCGACAGATGCCTGACTTGGGGCTGCCATCGTTGTGCTGCCGTTAGGGCGGTAGTCACACTGTTCGCCCTCTAACCCAGAGATCCCTGCATATAGCGGACCGGGTTACAGGGCGAGTACGGAGCAACATTCGTCCAGACGCCAAGGGGGTAGGTATTCCCCTCCTCAATTGAGGGCACCGGTGCCGGGACCGTCTTCAAAAAGACAGGGCGGACCGGTTGGATAGCTAGCCTGCGATTAGAAACAATTGCAGGCCGGTTATGTTTGGCACGAACACAAAACGAGACACGAACACAGCAGGAAAAACCCCAACACGAAAAACAACACGACGGACAGAACACAATGTAACACTGAGACACTGGATAGTTTCTATCAACGAGCGCGGAACGGTTAGGAAGCACTGTGAGCACGTGTGATCTGCTCGACGGCTGCGGCGATCCTATAGCGCCGCATAATAATCCGCGTTATATTTATATACGCGACGGCCATCAGGCGGTTGGTTTCATTTCATTGGTTCCCTTGTTGAAAAGTGAGATAGCTATATTGTACGTCACGAACTAAGGAGGTACGGGCCTGTGCGAGGGGTGCGGGGGAGGGAGAGGGGGGGGGGGGGTTTTTTAGTTAGGTGTGTACGTGTATTTTGATTTTTCACTTGTCTTTTTTTTTTTTTTTTTTTTTTTTTTTGCGTTATTTGTAATATTATTTATTTATTTATTTATTTATTTATTTTGTTGATAATGGTATAGTAAGGTTAGGCTCTTCAAGTTAGTTAGGTTAGGTTATTAGCACTTCGGGTTAGGTTAGCTTGGCTTACCTTAACCTAACCTTGGGTTAGTTAGTTCGATATAAATAGATAGATAGGATACCTACTTTACTACAACTAGTACTAAAAAACCTTTACATATTACACCCTTTAAATATTAATTATAATATACAAAAACACGACCACTACGGTAGGTAGGTAGGTAGGTAGGTAGGTAGGTAGGTAGGTAGGTAGGTAGGTAGGTAGGTAGGTAGGTAGGTAGGTAGGTAGGTAGGTAGGTAGGTAGGTAGGTAGGTAGGTAGGTAGGGCATTATTTATATATACGACGTGATTATATTGTGCGCAAGAAACATATTGTCCATTGTTCGATACATATGTGGCCCTGAAAAGGGCCTTTTTAGCAAGACGCTTTGTTTGCTGTGCGGTGGTAAGGTAAGCTAGTTACTATTACGTTCGCGAGCAAACGACGCGTCATGCGCAATACGACGACGACGACGACGTCGACGACGATTAAGCGCGTTCGCCACGGATTCTGCGCGCCAGCTGTATATCCTTAGGCATGATGGTGACACGCTTGGCGTGAATCGCGCAAAGGTTGGTGTCCTCGAAGAGTCCGACCAGATAGGCCTCGCTGGCCTCCTGAAGCGCCATAACGGCTGAACTCTGGAAACGTAGATCAGTCTTGAAATCTTGAGCGATCTCACGGACGAGACGCTGGAAGGGCAGTTTGCGGATCAACAGCTCCGTGCTCTTCTGATAGCGACGGATCTCACGGAGTGCAACGGTTCCGGGTCTGTAACGATGGGGTTTCTTGACACCACCGGTTGCCGGTGCACTCTTGCGCGCAGCCTTCGTGGCCAACTGTTTACGGGGCGCTTTACCCCCGGTGGATTTACGCGCGGTCTGCTTGGTACGGGCCATTGCGAGGAACGAGCGAGCGGCGATGAAATTGAATTAAGAAAGATAACTTAACTACGTACGTGCGGACGAATGAACGCGCGTATTAGTACTGCCGTTTATTTTATATTTTACATCGGTATTTATAATGATGGCGGCGGATTCAAGCGAGCGAGATATGTGTTTATCTCTCTCCCTCTCTCTCTCTCCGTCTGTCTCGCACGCAACAAACAAACAATGAACGAACGAACTAACAAACTAATTTTTTTTTTTTTTATTTTATTTATAATATTATTTTCGTGAATAATAATACATACATATTTATGTGTGTATGCTTAAATTGCATATTTATCATTTCTTTTAATTCATCATTATAATAATGGTAAGCACTTGAATACCAGGTATAATAAAATATCCTTATGATATTGTACATGTATGTCAGAGTAATTAAATAATATAGGCAGGCTGCAGGTTAGTTAGTTAGTTAGTTAGTTAGTTAGTTAGTTAGTTATAAACGGACGGTATGTGGTAGTGGTATGGTACGTGCGATATGTCATAATATGAAGTCAATTAGAGAAACATTCGGATAATATGAATAGATTTTTGGCCCTGAAAAGGGCCTTTTGAGTGTAGCGCTGGACGTGTGGTGGTTACAATAGTATGTTCATACTATGAAGCACGCACGCCTCCGCACTGTGAAGAAGAACGAACGACGCCATCTCCTCCTCCTCACTTGGAGCTGGTGTATTTGGTGACGGCCTTGGTGCCCTCGCTCACGGCGTGCTTGGCAAGCTCACCGGGCAGCAGGAGCCTCACCGAAGTCTGCACCTCCCTGGAGGTGATGGTGGAACGTTTGTTGTAATGGGCGAGACGAGACGCCTCCGCTGCGATACGTTCGAATATGTCGTTAACGAATGAATTCATTATAGACATGGCCTTGCTGGAGATACCGGTGTCGGGATGCACCTGCTTGAGCACCTTGTAGATGTAGATGGCGTAGCTCTCCTTCCTCTTGTGCTTCTTCTTTTTCTTGTCAGTTTTGGAGATGTTCTTTTGGGCTTTGCCCGATTTCTTGGCGGCCTTACCGCTGGTCTTAGGCGGCATAATAGCGGTAGTATGTATTAGTTAGTAGATAATATCAACACTTGCTAACGCAAACGACCGTTTGCGTTGAATACGCCGAGAGAAGTGTGACAATTTTTTTCGAGTATACCCAATACATATTACTATCATTCGTGTTGGGTATTAACGTAGGCAACGAGCTGAATGCGGCCGTACGGCCAATCAGGAGCGTGCGTGAAAGAGACATAAAATATACACGCGTCTCTATCTAACATTGTGCGCTAATGAAGAGTGGTTTAATAAGATTGATTATTATGTCTGTCCGTATGTATGTATGTCTGTTTCCGTCATGTTTGTTTGTTTGTTTGTTTGTTTGTTTGTTTGTTGTTTGTTGTTTGTTGTTGTTTATTTTGTTTGGTTGGTTGATTTTTATATAGAAGACGATTAAATAGGTCATGATAGAGACAAAATAAAAGTAATTTTTATAGAATCATATTGCGGCCCTGAAAAGGGCCTTTTGTGTCCGACCGTCCGTCCGCCCGAGCCCGCCACTAGAGGCGGAGGCGGAGGCGGCGGTGGTCGGGGGCGACGAGATGATGCGCCTAAGAATAATAATATCTTCTTAAGCCTTCTTCTCGGTCTTCTTAGGCAGTAGCACGGCCTGAATGTTGGGCAAAACACCACCCTGAGCGATGGTCACGCCCGATAGGAGTTTGTTCAATTCCTCATCGTTGCGGATCGCCAATTGGAGATGTCTCGGTATGATTCTAGTCTTCTTGTTGTCACGTGCCGCGTTGCCGGCCAACTCGAGGACCTCAGCGGCGAGATATTCCATAACGGCGGCCAAATAGACCGGTGCACCGGCGCCGACGCGCTCGGCATAGTTGCCATTACGCAGAAGTCTGTGTATACGACCGACAGGAAACTGAAGACCGGCGCGATTCGAACGGGACTTT
The DNA here is from genome assembly GCA_947623365.1 of Achlya flavicornis. Taxonomy (NCBI): domain Eukaryota; kingdom Metazoa; phylum Arthropoda; class Insecta; order Lepidoptera; family Drepanidae; genus Achlya; species Achlya flavicornis. The sequence continues at coordinate 5,119,189 of OX392494.1, read as the reverse complement.
GCCTTCCCCTTGACCTTGCCACCCTTGCCGCGTCCAGACATTATTTGTTACGAGGGTATATAATCAATCAATTGCTAAATTAGCGAGCGAAAAATAACGCGCAGCGTACGTAGTTATGCACAGCGCGTTCGGAAACTGACTGAATAATTTTTTTTTATTTTTTTTTTTTTTTTTTTTTTTTTGAATGGACATGAAGGTACGGGCCCAAAATTTGGCCTTAGTACCCTTACCCGGACAAGTCGGCGAGCTAGCTCTCAACCGTAGTTATGATTAGGTAACAAGGCCTGAGGGTGCCCCAGTTGGGGCCGAACCTCGGCTCAGGGCTGTTACCGAGGGGAGGGAATTGACTGAAATCTTTGATGATTTATTTATTTATTTATATCTAGGGAAGCGTATTATTATTGGCGGCTCGGGCCGCTTGTCGAGTTGCCGTAGCAATATTAACAAGTGGGGGACGACGAGACTGAGTTGGGAGTCGCGGCGCGTGACCTCGACGACGAGGTCGGTAACGAGGTGAACGGTCACCGCGGTTCGCATCTGTATTGTGTGTTGAATTACGACGAGCTTCCGAAGCTTCGAGCTGAGCTAAGGTGGTGGGATCATCGGGCTCGGTGAGGACGTGCCTCGGCCGGCGGACATTGGACATACGGGATGGCGTGTAGGTAGCCGCCTTAACGATTAACGGATTACTATGATTGACAGCAGTGTCAAAGAATCTGCGTGAAGCGCGTTTGAAAAATTGACGGACCGTGGGGAGGCCCAGGTCGAGGTGGAGGTTTTCATTGCGCAAGAACCACGGGGCACCCGTGGCCTTGCGCATGAAACGGTTTTGCAAAACTTGGAGACTATGGATCCGCTTTTGCGATGCGTGTGCAAATACAGCGCATGCGTAAGAGAATATGGGGCGAATACACGCAGTATACAGTCTAACCTTGCTTTTTAAGGCAAGTTTAGACCTGCGATTTAAAAGGAAATGAAGGCGTCCCATCACGAAATAGGCGCGCGCGCGCACCTTTTTAATGTGGGGCCCGAAGGTCAATCGATCATCGAGGATGACACCTAAGTATTTGGCTTGCCTCTCCCAAGGGATCGGTTCGCCGAACATGGTGACAGACTTTACTGAGGGGGGGATTTTTCGTCTAAACGGCCTATGGAATAGGACCGCTTGACTTTTGGCGGGATTTATCTCAATCCTCCATTTCCTACACCATGCGCCTAGGGCGTCTGCTGCGGATTGGAGGTGGGACACTATGGCCTTGGTGGTGCGACTAGTACAGTAGATTGCGGTATCATCCGCGAACAGAGCTAGCTGTACTGAGTCATTAAATTTGGGGATATCGCTCGTATATAATAGAAACAATAATGGGGAGAGTACCGAGCCCTGGGGGACTCCGGCACAGATGGGATGAGGGGACGACAGGGCGCCTGTTATTCGATATCGAAAGTGGCGGTTCGACAAAAAGTCTCGTAAGATGAGTACGAGCCTATGTGGGACACCTAGGGTGAATAGTTTAAAAATTAAACCATTGTGCCACACTTTGTCGAATGCTTTTGCAACATCGAAGAACAGGACCCCAGTCATACTATTGGATTGTTGGAAATGGTGAGAGATATGTTCAACAATACGATGGACTTGTTGAACACACGAGTGTTTAGTTCGAAAACCAAACTGCTCGTTCGGAAGTAAATGGTTAGCATCGGCATATGCTTTGAGACGGTTGTAGATGAGTCTCTCATAAATCTTACCCAATACATTGAGCAGACTTATGGGACGGTAACTGGAGGGCTCGGACATGGGTTTGCCTGGTTTGTGGATCCCAATAACGTGAGCTTCCTTCCACTGAGGTGGGAAGAAGTTACACATTAGGGCCGCATTATAAATGGACGTTAATAGGAAAATGAGTTGAGCGGGGAACAGTTTGATCACTTTATTAGTGATTTTGTCCGAGCCCGGGGCTTTTCGAGGGTGGAGTTTTCTGATGATCGATTTAACTTCATCAGGGGTCACGGGAGGAAGGGGGTCTTCATCCTCCTCCTCCTCACCATCAGCGGCGACACGCCGCCTCCTCCTTGCGGAGGAGGGGGGAGCCTCTGGTGGTGGCGGGGGGGGGGGAGACACGGGAGGTATGGGCAGGGCGAGTCTACGCTCGACCTCGGAGTTGACTTTCTCCAAGTGACTGGGGTCTACTGGAAGAGTACTGGGCGTGCATTGAAGCTCGAGACTTTCGGCGAGGCATTCGGATTTGTCCTCGTCTTCAAAGGCGGGCAAGGGGTGATTGGGTCTAATGAGAGGTGGCATGGGGGCTATCGTGTCCTTGGTAAGGGCACGGGAAAGCTTCCAAAAGGCAAGATGGGAGGGTTCTAACTCCTCAAGGGTCTTGTCCCATCGAGCATCACGCATTTGCTCGATGCGGACCTTGAAGGCGCGATGGAGAGCGCGCATGCGGGCGCGGTTACGTTCAGAGGGAAAAGAGTCAAAAGCCCGTATGGCGGCGTTCCTCTCCCTCCTCATCTCACGTACGTCATCGGGCAGTTGCCAACGGAGGTAAGTCTCCGCTGGCACTGTCCGAGAGCAATCGGTAATGACCGATTGCACGTGAGTGGTGAGTGAGTCGATCGCGCCGATAACCTCGTCCGCGGTGACGATGTTATCCGGGATACGATTCAGATGGACGGAATCGGTGGACTTGAGGCGTTCGCCTAGTCTGTCCCAATTGGTGGAGATTTTAGTAGGAGGGGGTTGACCTGGATCTGGGGGACCTGTGCGCGGAGTAAACTCTAAGATCACAGGTCGGTGGTCAGACGTCAGTTCGTGGTGCACTGATACGTCATGCAAACGTAAGTTTACATTGCGCAACAGTGCCACATCGAGTATGTCGGGTCTGAGGTCTTGTTGATGAGGAAAGTGGGTCGGTTCGAGGGGAGTAATGATGTCGATGTCGAGAGGCGACAGGAGGGATTCTAAGATTCGACCTCTGGGGTTGTTCGCGTTACAGTTCCAGAGTACACTTTTAGCGTTCAGGTCGCCCGCCAAAATGACTGCGTTACCGAGGCCAAAAATGCACTCTAGATCACTTCTGAAGGAAGTGTTGACACGGGACGGGGAAATGTAGGCTGAGACCAGAATGATTGGCTCATGTCCAGTCATGCCGAGCCTACAGACCGAGGCCTCAATGCACGTGAGAGAGGGGGGCGGATCCATTGGGGAGCAATATAGGGACTTTTTGTAATAAATGAGAGTACCACCGAGGGTAGCGTCAGACCTATCGTTGCGAACTAACAGATAGTTGGCAATTTTGGGATCCCTCATAGAGGGTTTGAGGAATGTCTCCTGAACTAGGAATACATCAAGGCGATGATGTTTCAGGAATTCTGAAACATCATCGCGTTGATGTCTCAAGCCATCGGCATTGAAATACCCTATTCTAAGGGAGCGCGGTTTGGTCCTACACGTTGCCGTATTATCCATTAAGAGGGCTACATTTGAAGGTGGAAAGGGACGTCAGGATGGCACTATAGCGCAACCCGATGGAGAAGAGGGCGAGTCCGTCGCCCTCTTTTTCGCGGATTTGTTCAGCGAGATTCCGGATCTCGTTAAAATCAAAAAGACGGGCGAAACGCTCCACCAGAGCGAAGTCCGCATCCTCGTTTAGTGGAGGAATTTGGGCCCCGCAGCTAGGCGGGGGGATTGCGCGGCGTTGCTGTTTAAGGACGGCGGCGGCGGCGGCGGGTTTTGGCGGAAGGGGCGTGGTTTGCGCGGCCATAGGGGCGGGCGCTTGAGTGACTGAGGGAGTGGGTGCGGGAATGGGGGCAGGTGAAACTGCCGTGGTGGGCGTGGACTTAGTCCGAGTGGGCGGGAACTCCCTAGGGGAGTTTAAGTCCCAAGCGGGTCTCAAGCTCGTGTGAGCGGGATCAGGGGGAGGCGCGGTGGTGCGCGTGGAGTTATTGGGCCGGGCTGATGTTGTAGCCTTTGGCCGGGGAGCTTTAGAGCACCCGCGATAGTTAGCGGGGTGCCCTTGCGTCTGGCAAAGGACGCAGCTCGGGGGCTCAGAATTAAGGGTGGGCTCAGGGTTGCGTTCGCATTCCCTGGTGGGGTGGTTGCCTAGGCACTTTACGCACCTTGGAGGTGCGTAGCAGTGCCTGGCGGAGTGGCCATAGAGTTGGCAATTGTGGCATTGTGACGGGAATCCGGTCCTGTGTGGCTTTTCCAGCACACAGTCCGTCAGTTGGCATATGGCCTTTAGATTGTGGATTCGGTCGCTCGCCGGCCCGGGTTCCATGGTTACTACAACCATGTTGAGGGGGACGGTCTTTGAGCGACCTCGCATAAGGCGATGGACAGCGAGGACAGGGATACCCTGGTCGCTGAGGGACTGCTTCACTTCCTCGGTTGTCACCTCGGAAGGCATGCCCTTAATAACTATGCGGGTGGCACGCTCCTCAGGGAGAGAGTAGGTGTGGAAAGACACCTTTCTCTCCTTGAGGAGGTTAGTGAAAGCTCTATGGTCATTAGGCGCAGTAACTGCGACCCGAATGCCATGTTCGGTGGGACGGGCGGAGGTATAATTAATATGGTGGCTGGAGAACCAGCCAGAGACAAGAGTCCATTTGGACTTGTCTTGAATGAAAATTGGGGGAGGGGCAGCATCATTTTTAGCATTCTTAGGAGGATGCTGATGCCTGTTAGGACGAGGGGGGATGCGAAGAGGTTCGCGAACGCTACTTGTGTCCATGGGAATGGACACGTTCGCTGAAGGGCCAGGGACGGGAGAGGGGGCCTGCTTGAGGGCCTTGGCGGCAGCCTCGTTGGCGGAGGCTTGCTTGGCTCGCTTGCGCTTTTTTTTATCGCCCGCTATTTATTATTATAGGTGAACTACGATCGCCCAATGTAGTACGAAGACGACGAGCGAACGAGAACGAGCTATGGCGAGAGAGCGTACCAGAACGATGAATATTTTATATTGAACGAGAGAGATGGAAGATATGTTGGGCGAGAGAGGGGTGGGTGGGTGAGGTCGGTCGGTCGGGCGGGCGGGCGCGCGTTCGGAGGCGGTATTATTCGTTCGTTTCGCGTTTGTTTTTGATGATTTAATTGCTAAAATATACCTAATAGGATAATATTTTAGATTATTGTGTATGTATGTATGGGGGACGGCGGTACCTACCTGGACAATATGAAATGAATGCAAGCAATGTAGTGTGTGCAGTTTTCGCAAGTTTATTTTTATTTATTTATTTATTTATTTATTTTTTTTGTTTATACATATCTACGTACCTATGAATAATATTAATTAATCGGTGAAGAAGAAAATTCGTATTTTCCATTATGTGTAGGTGCCTACGCCATACCTATACAGTGCAATTAAATCATCATCGTCGTTTCGTGTGTGGTGTTGTGTGCGTGTTTTACGTGTCTGTCTGTGGCTTGGGACCTCCTATGTGTACCAAACTAAATTCTAAGTCTGAAGTCTAGTTTATGTACATACATAAACTAGATAGGTATATTAGCCTATACAATACTACTATTATGTTTGTTTGTTTGTTTGTTTGTTTGTTTGTTTGTTAGTATGTATGTATGTATAAGTAGGTAGGTAGGTAGGTAGGTAGGTATTTAGGTATTTATAATCATTTTATATAGGCAGTAAGGATGTCACCGTTTTACGTATGTATGTATGTATGTATGTATGTATGTATGTATGTATGTATGTATGTATGTATGTATGTATGTATGTATGTATGTATGTATGTATGTATGTATGTTTATTAGTTATTTAGTCGGTCAATTTATGTACGTATCGAAATAGAAACAATTGTATCGTAACTAATATGGGTACGATATTTAGAATAATTTGTTAGCCCTGAAAAGGGCTTTTTGGTAGGTACATGTGCGCGATTGCGTGTGTGTATGCAACCAACGCGCACGTGCGTGCGGTGCCGGTCTCTCGCAACACGCTGGCTGGCCGTCCGTCCGTACGTACGTAGGACGGGCGGCGTAGGCGCGCGCGGCAGGGGGCGGCATGCAGGCAGGCAGGGCGCGGCTGCCAGCGAGCGGCTGTCGTCGTCGTCGTCGCTTTTACTTCTTGGCTGCTGCCTTTTTGGCGGCGGCCGGCTTCGATTTTGATGCGGCGGCGGCGGCCTTCTTCGGTTTGGGCGCCTTTGGTTTCTTTGTCGGTGGTTTGGCGGTTTTCTTAGCTTTAGACGCGGCGCCTCCACTCTTACCTCGCGCGGGCGACGCTGCCGCCAGGGCGGCGGCTGCCTTCTTGGCGGCGGCGATGGAGGCGGTTTTCTTTTTGGCGGCTGCGGCTTTTTTGTCCTTGGTAGCCAATGCGGCGGCTGCTGCTGCTGCTGCTTTCGATGACTTCGACGGCGATGCGGAAGCCGCAGATGCACCGCCCCTCTTGTTGCCACCCTTAGCGGCGGCCGCGGCGGCGGACGCTTTCTTACCTTTGGCGGCGGCGCCGGAAGCACCGGACGAGGCGGCGGTCTTGGCGACGGCCTTGCCGGCACCTCCGGCCGGCTTCTTCGCCGAGGTTGATTTAGATTCCAGTTTGAAGGAACCGGACGCACCTTTGCCCTTCGTTTGTATCAGTGTACCCGATTCGACGGCGCTCTTCAAATATTTCCTTATGAACGGTGCCAGTTTCTCAGCGTCGACCTTGTACTGAGCGGCTATATATTTCTTGATCGCCTGCAGTGACGATCCGCTGCGCTCTTTCAACTCCTTTATGGCGCTATTGACCATTTCCGAAGTCTTAGGGTGCGTCGGTTTCGCCTTGGGTTTTTTGGCTCCGGCGGCGGCGGACGCCTTCGGTCCCTTCTTCGCCGGGGTGGTGGGTGCCGGTACTTCGGTTGCCACAGCTGTGTCTGCCATAGTAGTAGGTAGGTAGGTAGGTAGGTAGGTAGGTAAAATATGAATGAATTCACTCAACAAACACTCAACAACACAAGAGATCGCACACAAAACAACAACAAACTACGACGACAATATTAAAATAAAGTGAGTAGAATAGTAGTAGGTAGGTAGTAGTTACAGTATTAGATGTCGCCACTGGAACACAAAATAATTATCATTTTAACAATACACATCGAGGCATTACCGTAAGGAGAGCCGCGGTGTCGCGAGACGTTTTCTCGTATGAACACTTCCAACTTTTCACTAACATGTATATAAATTATTATATTTTTAACTGGGTTCTATTATAATTAAAACATTAATATATATTTATATGGACACATCATGAAAGTGTTTATGTAATGTTCACTTCAAAACTTTCACAAATATAATAAGGGACGCGCTACAGGTGTTTATTTTCACCGCCTTGTATGCGACTTGCTTAGTGTCCAGTTCAAAAGTGATTTTTCTCTATAAAACATAAAGATTACACACATAAAGGTCGATAAGTAAACGGCGAAGATCCCGAGCTTGGAACATAATAAGAATTCACTTTTGTAAATACATATTGTGACCGTTTTGACGAGTGTAACGACGACGGTCGTAAAACACACGACTGCCATTTTCTGAACAGCCAACGATACGGCGCTCAGTTTCTATCCGAGGCTCGTGTACACATTGATTGTTATAATATTCTTATTCTTATTTAAACATTCCAACATACTACATAATAATACTACTCTACCTATATAGGGGGGTACTCTACCTATAAAATAAACTTAAGATCACATTAGGTGGTGGTAGGTAACGACATATTCAAACGCATACAATAATGTATAATTATGTGTGTAGAGAGTAGAGGTATTAGGTAGTTAGTACATTGGTGGTAGGTATTTATTTATGAAACTAATAGTAGGTAAGTACCTAAGTACATAATGTAAAAAGAAATGATTTCGTGTTTATTAGAAAGAGAACTTCCATGACACACAAACAAAACAACAACCGGAACGTACCTACGACTAGGTAGGTACATCTATCATACTACTACCACCTACTTACAAACAACAAAAACAGTTTTGTGAGTGTGTAGTCAGTTACACTATAATATAATATTTACTATCCTAATGCAAATGCGATGCGACACACGCACGGAGAGTACATAGAATATTTATTTATCGGTACCTACTTACTGTTTTACGTACTTTACGTTTGTATGCTTGCTTGCACGCAGCTATACATTACATAGATCGATTTATCCTTTTAGTATATATAATACTACTTTTGTGATTAGAAAGTGTACTATACATTAAGTAGGTAGGTAGGTAGGTAGGTAGGTAGGTAGGTAGGTAGGTAGGTAGGTAGGTACATACACTTATATGTATGTAAGGTTTTTAAAATAAACCTCATTATTATAGGTATATGATTTGACATTAATTAATTAATCATAGTGTACGTATATAGAAACAGTTTGCATTTAAACAAAACGGAATTATGTGCGGCCCTGAAAAGGGCCTTTTGTTCCTGTGCGTACATGATGTTCGTCTCGATCAATAAATAATACCAAACTAATAATAAAATTTATGATCGAAATTAACATCGGACACGATGGAAGTGGTTTAACCACCGAAACCGTACAGTGTGCGTCCCTGACGTTTCAGAGCGTAGACGACGTCCATGGCGGTGACGGTCTTCCTCTTCGCGTGCTCGGTATAAGTGACAGCGTCACGGATCACGTTCTCGAGAAACACTTTGAGAACGCCACGAGTCTCCTCGTATATCAGACCGGATATACGCTTAACGCCTCCTCTGCGAGCCAAACGACGGATCGCGGGTTTGGTGATGCCCTGGATGTTGTCGCGAAGTACTTTCCTGTGACGTTTGGCTCCACCTTTCCCCAGACCCTTTCCTCCCTTGCCGCGACCGGTCATTGTAGTTGTAGTAGTAGTAGTAGTAGTAAGTAGAAGTTAAAGATTGATACAACAAACTGCGCGCGACCGTACTCGTATACTGCACCGAAGTGACTGATATAGCGCCGCACCAAGGGAAAACATCTCACACCCCCCGCAAGGGGGGTGGGGAAACACTTTCAAGGCCGATCAGGCTTTTTGTGTGTGGTGTCCATCGCCGCGTGTGAATGCACGCGGGGCGTAGGGTGCTGCTGTATACTCAGCATGTGGAGTGGTTGGCTGCTATGCAGCTATGTTCATCTTCCCGCCAGCGGCTGTGTGGCTCAAGCTTGTAATAGCGAACTATGCAGGCGGCGGTACTGGTGTGAGGCACGTTGGATTAGGTAGGCGGGTCCGCTCGGATGAGCTCCCGCGAGTACGCCTTGCCGTCCGGTGGCCGACTATGCAGTGGCGCCAGGTCCTGGACGTGCGGAAGGGACGAGGCGTCGGCACGCCTGAACATGTTGGCGGCGAGGCGGGCGACAAAGTCGTCCAGGCTCTCTACTCTGAGGTCGCGTGCGATCACGTCGTTTCTGACGCACCAGTGTGCGGAGGCGACGGTACGCAGCGCGAGGTTCTGTTGGGCGTGGAGGCGTTTCTTCTGGGCCGGGGATACTAGGGCGTACCACGCCGGCGCTGCGTACGTGAGACGTGATCGCACGTAGCTTTTGTATACCCCTATCTTGGTCCGTAGGGGCAGGATGCGTGAGGAGAGCACTGGACGAAGCAGGGCGCGGGCGGAACGGACTGTGTTGATCACCGTGTCGACGTGTGGCTTCATGGAGAGGCGACGGTCAAGCGTGACCCCGAGATATTTCGCGGTCGGCGACCATTCAATTTCCTGTCCTAGCATCTTTAACTTAGGCGGCGGGATGAGACGGTTGGTGACGCATACTGCCTGTGTCTTGGCAACGTTCACCGACAACCGCCATGTGTTCAACCATGTGGGTAGGGCGTCTAGAGTTTTCTGCATCTTTGACGCGGCAAGTTTTGTGTTCATAGATGTTGTATAGAACGCCGCGTCATCGGCGTATAGAGCGAGTTGGGCGCCCCCGGCGACTGGAATGTCGTCGGTGAACCTTGCATAACACGCGGGGGAGAGGCAACTCCCCTGCGGTACTCCGGCTTCAATTCGGTGCACGGCAGACGTGGCTTCCCGCACGGCGACGAAGAAGCTGCGGTTGCTGAGAAAAGATGCCAGGACTTTGGTAATACGGCGAGGGGCCGTCGACAGCGATAGCTTATAAATAAGACCGTTGTGCCAAACGCGGTCGAATGCCTTTTCCATGTCAAGGAATACTGCAACTGCGACTTCCTTCTTGTTTAGGGCGACAGTGAGGTGGTGCAGTACCCTTGACAGCTGGAGGGTGGTGGAATGCTCCGCCCTGAACCCGAATTGTTCGGGTCTCGGCGTGATGTGTGGGACGAGGTGGTGCAGCAGGAGCTTTTCGAACACCTTCGACACCGTAGACAACAGTGTGATGGGCCGATAGCTCTCCGGCTTTAAGGAGTTCTTCCCGGGCTTCAGTAACATGATCACCCTGCCCGTTTTCCAAGGAGTGGGGAAATGACCAAGGCGCAGGATGGCATTGAAAAGGCGCGTCAGCGCCGCGAGAGCGCGCGGCGGCAGTTGACGCAGCGCCAAATTCTGTATACCATCCGGCCCAGGGGCACTTCTCCTCCTTGTAGCGCGCAGGGTTCTCAGTACCTGCCCGGGTGAGAAGACCACCGGGTCTTCTTCGTGAGCTATCGGCGAAGCGAAGTACTCGCGAAGGTGTTGCTCGACTGCTGCAACGTGGTCTTCATCAACGACGGGGAAGGGCTGGAACTGACGTTCAAGGCATTCGGCGAATATGTTGGCACGGTCGGCCGCTCGGTATCTCGGGGTTCCATCGTGCGAAAGCAGGGGGCGGACGGGTTCGGGAGTACCTGTGAGGGACCGGCACAGTCTGTGTATACCGGTCATTCCCTCCTCGTCAACCTTTTGTATGTGCCGCTCCCAACTGGCGGTGGCGGCATCACTGAGCTCTCTTTTTATCTTCACCCCTAGGGCGAGGAGCTGGCTTCTTTGGGTGCGGCAGCGAGTTTGTTGCCACGTCGCACGGAGTCTGCGTTTCGCTCTGATCATCTTCATGATGTACTCTGGGACAGTGGGTAGGCGCGCCTGCGCTGGGGCAGTCTTAGTGGCGCCATCTGTGGCATTTATAATTAGGCTGGAGATTTCAGAGGTCATACGGTCAATGTCCTCGGATGAGTTGAGTGGCAGTTGTAGGACCGGCGCCGCCTGAAGCCTTTCTCTGAACAGCGCCCAGTTCGTAGATCGGCGTGGTGTTGTTGCAGGAGCGTTCGGCATGTCGGTAATCGAGATAAGCACTGGCAAGTGATCTGATCCCATGTCGTCATACAGGACGGTTTGTGTGAGCTGGCAGCCCAGCTCATTGTGGATAACGATGTCGAGTACGTCGGGCCGGTGACTTTGCTCCGCTGGGTAATGAGTGGGGACTTCTGGTCCCTCCACCATGTACCCTTTGGACTCGGCATCGTTGAATAGAGCGTTCCCATTAGCACAGTTGCGGCTTGAGTTCCATCCCGTGTGTTTACAATTCAAGTCTCCTGCGATGATTGTCGGGACGGAGGAGTCCAACAGCTTGTGGACATCACTTATGGATAGGCGCCCCGTCGGGGGGCGGTAGGCAGCATAAACTCTGATAGGGGCGGCATTGTCCAGGCAGAACTCGACTCCTAGGCTGTACATCGACTGTAAACACACGGGAGGGAGAGGCTGGTGGGGTATGGATCTTCGTATCAGGACTGCCAGTCCACGGTACGCTATGGATTGTGGTGACCGTTCATCCTTCCTGTAGACGACGTATCCGGGCATCTTCAGAGGGATTTTCGCCAGCAGCATCGTCTCCGACAACAACACCACGTCGGGACGGTACTCCGCGAGGAAGGCTCTTAATAGCGGTAGACGCTGTCTAATTGAGGCGGCGTTCCAATGGATGATTTTAAGTGGCTGGAGTTCCGGACTGCATTAGTTTTGCAAGACCTCTTATTACTATCGGCGCTATGTCAGCGCCGGATTTTCGTGCGGCTAGCACCTCCAGCAGAATCTCAATCGCTGCGTCCAGCGTGGATTCCTCATTCACCAGGGCCCTCTTTTTCCCCTTGGTCCTGGGACCAGGGGCAGGGGCGGGTGGGGGGGCTATGGCCAGAGAGAGCGGCTGTGCAGGTCGCTCCCCACGTGGGTCGTTGGTTGCTTGGGGGGCAGGGGGGGGCTGCTCTTGAGTAGCTTGAGTTGGTTGAGGGCCCCCAGCGATCGCTGTGGGCGCTGTTTTCCTCTTCCTTTTCCCTCTCTTCCTCCTTCTTTTGGTGCCGCCTTCTTGGCGAGGGCGGTGGGCATTGGCCGGAGCCATTAGATTGTTACCGGCAGTTTCGGTAATTTGGTTGGGATCACTCCTTGGGGGCCCAGTGGAGCGGGCGACGGTGCCGGCTTTCTTATTCCGTGCCTCCCTGCGCATTACTGGGCACTTGATGCTGTTGGCCGGGTGGGGCCCCCGGCAGTTGATGCAGGTGGGCGGTTCCTCAGGCGCTCGGGGGCAGTCTCGGGCGGCGTGTTCCTCGCCGCATCTGACGCAGGCCAGTGGGCGGTGGCAGCAGTGCGATGAGTGCCTAAACTGCTGGCACCTATGGCACTGCGCCGGCCCTTGTTTGCCGCGCCAGGCGTCGATCTTAACCCCAGACATGCAGAGCATCTCCGTGATGTCATAAATACCCGGGGTGATGTCTGGAGTGCGCTGTAACTGCGCGTGGAAAATACAGCCAGGTCGTCCCTGCCTCGCGCGGATGCTGCGGATATATTCAGGGACATAGCCTAGCTTCTTGAACTCGTCTTCAATGTCCTTTACCGGCGTATTGACAGGAAGGCCCCGGATGGCGATCTTCAAACTGCGTTCTGCCGGAAGAGAGTAGGCGAACCAAGAGACGTTGGACTCCTTCTCGAGGGCGGTAAGGTACTTCTGTACCACCCTGTATTCGTTGATGTCCGTGGGAATGAATCGTACACCTTTGCCAAACGGTCTGGCGTTCGGGATCCGCCCCAGTTGCTCTTTCAGAGCTCTGAAGTGGGTGGGCCAGTCTGGGAGCGACTCCACCACCAATGGGGGGAATTTAGGCTGCGGTGGCAGCTTCTTCTGCGGTGGGTGGGCAGTGTTATTAGTCCCAGCGACCGACGTAGAAGGCTGCGAGTCTGGTATGGGTTGATGCAGCGATTGAGATGCAGTTGCGGATGTAGTAGGCATTTGGTTGGAGGCGGGCGGTGAACGCCCGCGGCGCGCGGCGTCAACAAATGAAGTGGCGGGCGCCGGAGGGGCCGGGCGCACGGGGCGCGGGGCGGGTGCCGGAGTCGGTAATGGCGGCTCGGTGGCGACGGTGCTGCCTCTGGCGGCCAAGTTGGGAACCGATGTTCTCAAAGATGGCGGCGCTAGGGCGACGGTGCTGCCTCTGGTGGCCGGTTGTGGCAGTGAAATTCGTCCCGCTCGCACACGTGGGTCGCTCACTCGCGGGGGGAGCGGGTCGGGGGACGCGGGAGACGCAACATGACGTGTTGCGCGAGTATCTTGCTCCATGGGTCTGGCACGGCGCTGCTTGCGGGCCGGCGATGCTTTGACGCATGGGCGTTTGGAGTCGTCTTCTTCAGCTTGCGATTCGCTGCTGCGCGGGCGCCGCCGAGAGAATACGATTGGAGGTAGTTCGGATGGGGTGGCGGCAATTTGATCAAGAAAACCTACTTCGACAGCAGAAAATTCTAGGTGATGCCCTTGACTATTTCGGTCGCGTCTGTCACAGTCAGCCTCCATGGACCGCAACAATCCCTCAGGGTATTGGTTGGTTGCGCGAATACGTTTAATCAATAAACGTTTCGCTTCAGCCTCACATTGCGGAGAGATTCTTGCGGCCGACGGCGCGGCCGACGATGTGGCAGACGCGGTCGATACATTTGATTCGCCTACGATGCTCTGGTTGGCAGAGACAGAACCTTCAGGGCCTGGAATGCCCTTGGAAGCGGGACGACGTAGGCACGGGGACGGCAACGAAGTGACCGATCCCTGGCTTTCGTCGGCACTGGAGTCTTCCTCTTCATCTTCTTCAGACGACGACGACGAGGGAGGAGCGACAGATGCCTGACTTGGGGCTGCCATCGTTGTGCTGCCGTTAGGGCGGTAGTCACACTGTTCGCCCTCTAACCCAGAGATCCCTGCATATAGCGGACCGGGTTACAGGGCGAGTACGGAGCAACATTCGTCCAGACGCCAAGGGGGTAGGTATTCCCCTCCTCAATTGAGGGCACCGGTGCCGGGACCGTCTTCAAAAAGACAGGGCGGACCGGTTGGATAGCTAGCCTGCGATTAGAAACAATTGCAGGCCGGTTATGTTTGGCACGAACACAAAACGAGACACGAACACAGCAGGAAAAACCCCAACACGAAAAACAACACGACGGACAGAACACAATGTAACACTGAGACACTGGATAGTTTCTATCAACGAGCGCGGAACGGTTAGGAAGCACTGTGAGCACGTGTGATCTGCTCGACGGCTGCGGCGATCCTATAGCGCCGCATATTGTGGTCGTCGCACACCCCCCTCGCGGGCGGTGGGGAATCCTTCCCGGAACTTTGTAGCCCCCTGGAGGTAGCTTTTTTTTCGCCGCGTGTGACGACACGCGTGTCCTTGGATTTTAAACTGGTATTATGCCAGTGTGGGTAACCTAACACGAGCCAACATGTTGGGTGTTTGTTTTCACGCTACCGCGGCTGTCTGCCTACCGCTACTTGAGAGCGGCCGGCGACTGCCTTGCGGCGGCGGCTTATACAGCTATCCATGTGTTTGTAGGTCGTCCTTTTTCATGCGTTTTCGTCCGCGGGGATTAATTCCCGCGGATACGCCCTGCCTTCGGGTGGTCGGGCGTGCAGAGGCGCCAGATCCCGAATGTGAGGGAGGCTCGACGCGTCTGCACGCGCGAACATATTCTTGGCTAGGCGCGCTATGAAGGTGTCCAGGCTCTCAATCTTGAGATCCCGTGCGATCACATCATTTCGTACGTACCGCGGTGCGCCGACGATGGTTCGCAAGGCAAGGTTTTGTTGCCGCCTCAACACTTCTTTGTTGGTCTTCGATGTGAGGGCGTACCATGCCGGCGCCGCGTATGTAAGACGCGACCGCACGTACCCCTTATATATCCCCAGCTTTGTTCGCAGGGAGAGATTGCTTGATGAGAGCGCTGGACGAAGGAGAGCTCTGCATGATTTGGTTTCGTTAGCCACCTTCTTGACATGTTGGCCCATGGTTAGGTTACGATCGATCACTACCCCGAGGTACTTCGCGGTTGGTGACCACTCGATGTCCTGCCCCTGCATCTTGAGCTTAGGCGGGAACTTTTTTGCCGGGCTGACGAGCAACGCTTGCGTTTTCGCCACATTCACCGACAACCTCCAGGTTTTTAGCCATTCTGGCAATGCGTTTAATGCCTTCTGCATTTTGGACGCGGCGTGCGTCTTGTTCATAGATGAAGTAAAGTACGCCGCGTCGTCGGCGTACAGGGCTAGTTGCGAGCCTGCCGCAACCGGGATGTCGTCGGTGAACCAGGCGTAACACGCTGGGGAGAGGCAGCTCCCCTGCGGTACTCCTGCCTCTATGCGTCGCTCGTCCGAGTGTTGGTCCTCTACCGCAACTTGAAACGTCCTCTCTGTCAGGAAGGACGCAAGGGTTTTCACTACCCGGCGTGGAGTGGTCGTACGTGTAAGCTTATATAACAGACCGCTATGCCAGACACGATCGAACGCCTTTTCCATGTCGAGGAATACTGCTACTGCGTGGTTCTTCTTGTTTCTCACGTCTGCAAGGTTGTGCAGTACCCTCGACAACTGAAGAGTGGTTGAGTGCTCGGCCCTGAACCCAAATTGTTCTTGCCGAGGCTGGATATGTGGCACGAGGTGTTGCAGCAAGAGCTTTTCAAACACCTTCGAGATAGTGGGCAGTAAGGTGATAGGTCGGTAACTTTCCGGTTTTAGAGTGTTCTTCCCGGGCTTGGGTAACATAATGACCCTGCCCAATTTCCAGGACTTGGGAAAGTACCCCAGGCGCACGGCTCCGTTGTATAGGCGCGTCACCGCTGCTAATAGTCGCGGCGGTAATCGACGCAGCGCCTCGTTCGTGATGCCATCTACGCCTGGGGCCTTTCTTGGTTTTGTGTCGAGCAGGGCCCTCCGTACCTGTCCGGGAGAGAACACTACCGGGTCCTCTTCAGCGGTTATTGGTAGCTCGAAGTATGCTCGAAGGTGTTGCTCGATTGCTGCAACGTGGTCGTCTTGATCGGTTGGGTTGGGCCGAAATTGGCGTTCTAATGTGTCTGCGAAGATGTTGGCGCGGTCTGCTGCGCGGTACCTCGGGGTTCCATCACTGGCATGTAGTGGTCGTATTGGTGCTGGTGTATTTGACAGCTGACGGCACAAGCGATGTACGCTTTCCCAGCCCTCCTCCTCCACGGACTGGACGTGTCGTTCCCAACTTTCCGTAGCTTCTTGCGCTAATTTATCCTTGATTTTGTTTGTTAGTGCGTTGAGTTGGCCTTTTAGAACGGGGCAGCGCATTTGCTGCCATCTTAGGCGTAGGCGTTTCTTTTCTTTGAGCATTTTCGTGGTACCGGGCGTTAATGTTGTTGTTTTCATACGTCCCGGTGCCGTTTTGGATGACTTATGGAGGGCTCCTTGCACTCTCCCCGTAATGTCATCTGCCAACTTGTCTATATCCTCCGGTAAGGATAGTGGGAACGACGGCATTTGCTCTTGTTGCAAGTTTTCAGTGAATATAGTCCAATCCGTGATGCGACGTGGTACTAATTTGTTGCATCTGGTTGGGATATCCGATAGTGTGACAAGGACCGGTAGATGATCCGATCCCATTTCGTCTTGAATAACTTCTTGAGTGAGCTGGCAGTCTAACTCGTTGTGAACGACGACGTCTAATACATCCGGAATGTACGAAGCCACCGCCGGATAGTGTGTCGGTACTTCCGGACCGGACACGAAGTACGATTCGCGCTCGGCGTCGTCGAATAAGATCCTACCATTGAGATTGATACAACTAGAGTTCCAGCCCGTGTGCTTGCAGTTAAAATCACCCGCAATGAGCGTCTTCACACGTGCATCCATCATGAGATGTATGTCTCCTGTGTGAATACGCCCACTCGGTGGTCGGTACGCGGCGTAGACTCTAAGTGGCGAACCACCGACACTGAGTTCTACGCCTAATCCATACATCGACTGCAAGCTCACGGGAGGGAGAGGTTGATGAACAACATTACGTTTGACGAGGACTGCCAGCCCCCTGTACGCACGATGATGCTCGTTCTCTTCGTCTTGACGGTAAACGGTATATCCTGTAATCTTGAATTTCAATTTTGGGCTCAGTAGTGTTTCCGAAATTAGTACCACGTCCGGATTAACTTCTGAGAGAAGGGCTTTCAGCTGGTTGCGCCGGTGATAAACGGCGCAGGCATTCCAATGTATTATCCTCACTTGGTCAAGCACTGAGTTGAGCTAATCTTGCTATCCCTCCGAGGACCACCGCGGCCGGATCTGTGCCGGTGCGGAGGCTTTTTAATACTAATTGCAGTATCTCAATTGCCGCTTCAATTACTTCAGTTGTCTGTGTCGATACGGCCGCCCCTTGTTGGGGTTGCTGCCTTGGCACCGCCCTTGCCCTTTTCCCTTCTTTGGGTGCGGCAGGGGCGTCAACTGGAGTCAAATCTTGAGTCGGCGGGGCCCTAGGGGGCCTCTGTGAGGTTGTGGCGGACTGCAGTGCCGGTCCTGCTTCATTTGGGTTTTTCTTTTTATTTTTCCGCTTCCTACTCCTTTTCTTCTTCTTTTTGCGGTTTGGGTCGTTTGCTGGGGCCATAAGGCTGCCTGCAGCGGTTTCTGTGACTTCATTTTGCTGAGTTCGTGCTCCTGTAGTACGCGCAACAGTGCCGGCTCTGCGGTTGCGCGCCTCCCTCCTCCATACAGGGCACGCAAGGCTATTCGCTGGATGCGAGCCCTTACAATTTGCGCAAGTGGCCGGCTCCTCTTTGGGGCGGGGGCACTCCCTGGCTGGGTGCCCCTCTCCGCAGCGGACGCAGGTGAGCGGACGGTGGCAGCAGTGCGACGAGTGCCTAAATTGTTGGCACCTGTGGCACTGCGCCGGTCCGGTTTTCCCTCTCCAAGCTTCTATCTTGATCCCGGCCATGCAGAGCAGCTCATCTATCTCGTAAATGCCGGGTATCAGGTTTGGTGTACGCTGAAATTGTGCGTAAAAGATGCAGCCTGAACGCCCTTGTCTTCCCTTGATAGGGCGCACGTACTCGGGGTCGAAGCCTAGGCTGCGTAGTTCATCTTCAATGTCCTTGGGCGGAGTGTCCGCAGGCAACCCGCGGATCACCAACTTGGCCACTTTCTCTGCCGGGAGGGAGTATGAAAACCAGGAAATATTCTCTGATTTTTCAAGCTCCGTCAAGTATCTCTGTATTGCACGGAATTCATGCTCCTCTTGAGGGATAAAACGCACTCCTTTGCCAAAGGGGCGTGCACTCGGTGCTTTGCCGAGAATCTCCTTCAGTTTCTTGAAGTGTTGAGCCCAATTCGGCAGGTATTCAACAACAAACGGCGGAAACTTCGGACGCGTAGGTTTTCTTTGTTGAGTACTTTGTTGAGTACTAGCAGGCTCTTGACTTGAAGTCGCTCGGGGCTCTCCGCTTGTACTCGCGCTGGCCGTTGCACTTTGAAGTACTGTCGGCGGCGGCGACGAGTGACGCGGAGGAGTAGGCGGCATTCTTGTTATGGTAGCAAAACTTTCCATAGGCGGCGATTGCGTAGTACTCGGTGTTCTATTTGTATTTGTAGTAGGCGGCGAAGCGACAGTGGTGCCTCTGGCGGCAGTACTGTGACTTGTTTGCTCCGGATCGGCTTGTCTCGCTCTAATCCTCGGATCTCTCATGCGTTGGGGGAGATGGACGGAAGATATCTCTGTCTCTTTCACTCCCTCACTTGGATTTATGTTGATTGATGGAATTTGCATTGTTTGAGGTGGCGACATATTGTCGCACTGCCTTTTGCTTGGCTCATCTTCATCGCTATACTGCTGGCTGCTGCTACGTGGGCGGCGGCGCGAGTAGGACGTCGATGGTAGAAAAACCCCGGATGTGGCGACACTATGTGCTTGCTCAACATCCTGGTTTGAAAGTTCCGGTAGTCCCTGCAGACGGCGGGTGCGTTCGTTGCAGCTGTTTGCCATTGCCTGGAGTACGCTCTCCGATAGCAGGCCGGTTGCACGCAGTTTGGTAATCATTACCAAGTCTACCTCAACCTCTGCCCTCGGAGAGCGCGCCCCAGGGGCAAACAGGGTCGCCGCGGCGGGTGCGACCGAGCTATGGCCGCTCTCAACGCTGCGGTCAGCGGAGGCGGCGTCGACAGGGCTAACCGGATCGGATGCTTCACTGGATACGGGGCGGGGGGGGAGGTGCGGGGAAGGCAAGGATGCCAAGGACCCGCTATCCTCCTTAGACACATCTAACTCTGGTTCAGACATGCCGGCTTAAATAATGAATCGGCCACAGCGCCGCATAATAATCCGCGTTATATTTATATACGCGACGGCCATCAGGCGGTTGGTTTCATTTCATTGGTTCCCTTGTTGAAAAGTGAGATAGCTATATTGTACGTCACGAACTAAGGAGGTACGGGCCTGTGCGAGGGGTGCGGGGGAGGGAGAGGGGGGGGGGGGGTTTTTTAGTTAGGTGTGTACGTGTATTTTGATTTTTCACTTGTCTTTTTTTTTTTTTTTTTTTTTTTTTTTTTTTTTTTTTTGCGTTATTTGTAATATTATTTATTTATTTATTTATTTATTTATTTTGTTGATAATGGTATAGTAAGGTTAGGCTCTTCAAGTTAGTTAGGTTAGGTTATTAGCACTTCGGGTTAGGTTAGCTTGGCTTACCTTAACCTAACCTTGGGTTAGTTAGTTCGATATAAATAGATAGATAGGATACCTACTTTACTACAACTAGTACTAAAAAACCTTTACATATTACACCCTTTAAATATTAATTATAATATACAAAAACACGACCACTACGGTAGGTAGGTAGGTAGGTAGGTAGGTAGGTAGGTAGGTAGGTAGGTAGGTAGGTAGGTAGGTAGGTAGGTAGGTAGGTAGGTAGGTAGGTAGGTAGGTAGGTAGGTAGGTAGGTAGGTAGGGCATTATTTATATATACGACGTGATTATATTGTGCGCAAGAAACATATTGTCCATTGTTCGATACATATGTGGCCCTGAAAAGGGCCTTTTTAGCAAGACGCTTTGTTTGCTGTGCGGTGGTAAGGTAAGCTAGTTACTATTACGTTCGCGAGCAAACGACGCGTCATGCGCAATACGACGACGACGACGACGTCGACGACGATTAAGCGCGTTCGCCACGGATTCTGCGCGCCAGCTGTATATCCTTAGGCATGATGGTGACACGCTTGGCGTGAATCGCGCAAAGGTTGGTGTCCTCGAAGAGTCCGACCAGATAGGCCTCGCTGGCCTCCTGAAGCGCCATAACGGCTGAACTCTGGAAACGTAGATCAGTCTTGAAATCTTGAGCGATCTCACGGACGAGACGCTGGAAGGGCAGTTTGCGGATCAACAGCTCCGTGCTCTTCTGATAGCGACGGATCTCACGGAGTGCAACGGTTCCGGGTCTGTAACGATGGGGTTTCTTGACACCACCGGTTGCCGGTGCACTCTTGCGCGCAGCCTTCGTGGCCAACTGTTTACGGGGCGCTTTACCCCCGGTGGATTTACGCGCGGTCTGCTTGGTACGGGCCATTGCGAGGAACGAGCGAGCGGCGATGAAATTGAATTAAGAAAGATAACTTAACTACGTACGTGCGGACGAATGAACGCGCGTATTAGTACTGCCGTTTATTTTATATTTTACATCGGTATTTATAATGATGGCGGCGGATTCAAGCGAGCGAGATATGTGTTTATCTCTCTCCCTCTCTCTCTCTCCGTCTGTCTCGCACGCAACAAACAAACAATGAACGAACGAACTAACAAACTAATTTTTTTTTTTTTTATTTTATTTATAATATTATTTTCGTGAATAATAATACATACATATTTATGTGTGTATGCTTAAATTGCATATTTATCATTTCTTTTAATTCATCATTATAATAATGGTAAGCACTTGAATACCAGGTATAATAAAATATCCTTATGATATTGTACATGTATGTCAGAGTAATTAAATAATATAGGCAGGCTGCAGGTTAGTTAGTTAGTTAGTTAGTTAGTTAGTTAGTTAGTTATAAACGGACGGTATGTGGTAGTGGTATGGTACGTGCGATATGTCATAATATGAAGTCAATTAGAGAAACATTCGGATAATATGAATAGATTTTTGGCCCTGAAAAGGGCCTTTTGAGTGTAGCGCTGGACGTGTGGTGGTTACAATAGTATGTTCATACTATGAAGCACGCACGCCTCCGCACTGTGAAGAAGAACGAACGACGCCATCTCCTCCTCCTCACTTGGAGCTGGTGTATTTGGTGACGGCCTTGGTGCCCTCGCTCACGGCGTGCTTGGCAAGCTCACCGGGCAGCAGGAGCCTCACCGAAGTCTGCACCTCCCTGGAGGTGATGGTGGAACGTTTGTTGTAATGGGCGAGACGAGACGCCTCCGCTGCGATACGTTCGAATATGTCGTTAACGAATGAATTCATTATAGACATGGCCTTGCTGGAGATACCGGTGTCGGGATGCACCTGCTTGAGCACCTTGTAGATGTAGATGGCGTAGCTCTCCTTCCTCTTGTGCTTCTTCTTTTTCTTGTCAGTTTTGGAGATGTTCTTTTGGGCTTTGCCCGATTTCTTGGCGGCCTTACCGCTGGTCTTAGGCGGCATAATAGCGGTAGTATGTATTAGTTAGTAGATAATATCAACACTTGCTAACGCAAACGACCGTTTGCGTTGAATACGCCGAGAGAAGTGTGACAATTTTTTTCGAGTATACCCAATACATATTACTATCATTCGTGTTGGGTATTAACGTAGGCAACGAGCTGAATGCGGCCGTACGGCCAATCAGGAGCGTGCGTGAAAGAGACATAAAATATACACGCGTCTCTATCTAACATTGTGCGCTAATGAAGAGTGGTTTAATAAGATTGATTATTATGTCTGTCCGTATGTATGTATGTCTGTTTCCGTCATGTTTGTTTGTTTGTTTGTTTGTTTGTTTGTTTGTTGTTTGTTGTTTGTTGTTGTTTATTTTGTTTGGTTGGTTGATTTTTATATAGAAGACGATTAAATAGGTCATGATAGAGACAAAATAAAAGTAATTTTTATAGAATCATATTGCGGCCCTGAAAAGGGCCTTTTGTGTCCGACCGTCCGTCCGCCCGAGCCCGCCACTAGAGGCGGAGGCGGAGGCGGCGGTGGTCGGGGGCGACGAGATGATGCGCCTAAGAATAATAATATCTTCTTAAGCCTTCTTCTCGGTCTTCTTAGGCAGTAGCACGGCCTGAATGTTGGGCAAAACACCACCCTGAGCGATGGTCACGCCCGATAGGAGTTTGTTCAATTCCTCATCGTTGCGGATCGCCAATTGGAGATGTCTCGGTATGATTCTAGTCTTCTTGTTGTCACGTGCCGCGTTGCCGGCCAACTCGAGGACCTCAGCGGCGAGATATTCCATAACGGCGGCCAAATAGACCGGTGCACCGGCGCCGACGCGCTCGGCATAGTTGCCATTACGCAGAAGTCTGTGTATACGACCGACAGGAAACTGAAGACCGGCGCGATTCGAACGGGACTTTGCCTTCCCCTTGACCTTGCCACCCTTGCCGCGTCCAGACATTATTTGTTACGAGGGTATATAATCAATCAATTGCTAAATTAGCGAGCGAAAAATAACGCGCAGCGTACGTAGTTATGCACAGCGCGTTCGGAAACTGACTGAATAATTTTTTTTTATTTTTTTTTTTTTTTTTTTTTTTTTTTGAATGGACATGAAGGTACGGGCCCAAAATTTGGCCTTAGTACCCTTACCCGGACAAGTCGGCGAGCTAGCTCTCAACCGTAGTTATGATTAGGTAACAAGGCCTGAGGGTGCCCCAGTTGGGGCCGAACCTCGGCTCAGGGCTGTTACCGAGGGGAGGGAATTGACTGAAATCTTTGATGATTTATTTATTTATTTATATCTAGGGAAGCGTATTATTATTGGCGGCTCGGGCCGCTTGTCGAGTTGCCGTAGCAATATTAACAAGTGGGGGACGAGACTGAGTTGGGAGTCGCGGCGCGTGACCTCGACGACGAGGTCGGTAACGAGGTGAACGGTCACCGCGGTTCGCATCTGTATTGTGTGTTGAATTACGACGAGCTTCCGAAGCTTCGAGCTGAGCTAAGGTGGTGGGATCATCGGGCTCGGTGAGGACGTGCCTCGGCCGGCGGACATTGGACATACGGGATGGCGTGTAGGTAGCCGCCTTAACGATTAACGGATTACTATGATTGACAGCAGTGTCAAAGAATCTGCGTGAAGCGCGTTTGAAAAATTGACGGACCGTGGGGAGGCCCAGGTCGAGGTGGAGGTTTTCATTGCGCAAGAACCACGGGGCACCCGTGGCCTTGCGCATGAAACGGTTTTGCAAAACTTGGAGACTATGGATCCGCTTTTGCGATGCGTGTGCAAATACAGCGCATGCGTAAGAGAATATGGGGCGAATACACGCAGTATACAGTCTAACCTTGCTTTTTAAGGCAAGTTTAGACCTGCGATTTAAAAGGAAATGAAGGCGTCCCATCACGAAATAGGCGCGCGCGCGCACCTTTTTAATGTGGGGCCCGAAGGTCAATCGATCATCGAGGATGACACCTAAGTATTTGGCTTGCCTCTCCCAAGGGATCGGTTCGCCGAACATGGTGACAGACTTTACTGAGGGGGGGATTTTTTTTATTTTTTTTTTTTTTTTTGAATGGACATGAAGGTACGGGCCCAAAATTTGGCCTTAGTACCCTTACCCGGACAAGTCGGCGAGCTAGCTCTCAACCGTAGTTATGATTAGGTAACAAGGCCTGAGGGTGCCCCAGTTGGGGCCGAACCTCGGCTCAGGGCTGTTACCGAGGGGAGGGAATTGACTGAAATCTTTGATGATTTATTTATTTATATCTAGGGAAGCGTATTATTATTGGCGGCTCGGGCCGCTTGTCGAGTTGCCGTAGCAATAACAAGTGGGGGACGACGAGACTGAGTTGGGAGTCGCGGCGCGTGACCTCGACGACGAGGTCGGTAACGAGGTGAACGGTCACCGCGGTTCGCATCTGTATTGTGTGTTGAATTACGACGAGCTTCCGAAGCTTCGAGCTGAGCTAAGGTGGTGGGATCATCGGGCTCGGTGAGGACGTGCCTCGGCCGGCGGACATTGGACATACGGGATGGCGTGTAGGTAGCCGCCTTAACGATTAACGGATTACTATGATTGACAGCAGTGTCAAAGAATCTGCGTGAAGCGCGTTTGAAAAATTGACGGACCGTGGGGAGGCCCAGGTCGAGGTGGAGGTTTTCATTGCGCAAGAACCACGGGGCACCCGTGGCCTTGCGCATGAAACGGTTTTGCAAAACTTGGAGACTATGGATCCGCTTTTGCGATGCGTGTGCAAATACAGCGCATGCGTAAGAGAATATGGGGCGAATACACGCAGTATACAGTCTAACCTTGCTTTTTAAGGCAAGTTTAGACCTGCGATTTAAAAGGAAATGAAGGCGTCCCATCACGAAATAGGCGCGCGCGCGCACCTTTTTAATGTGGGGCCCGAAGGTCAATCGATCATCGAGGATGACACCTAAGTATTTGGCTTGCCTCTCCCAAGGGATCGGTTCGCCGAACATGGTGACAGACTTTACTGAGGGGGGGATTTTTCGTCTAAACGGCCTATGGAATAGGACCGCTTGACTTTTGGCGGGATTTATCTCAATCCTCCATTTCCTACACCATGCGCCTAGGGCGTCTGCTGCGGATTGGAGGTGGGACACTATGGCCTTGGTGGTGCGACTAGTACAGTAGATTGCGGTATCATCCGCGAACAGAGCTAGCTGTACTGAGTCATTAAATTTGGGGATATCGCTCGTATATAATAGAAACAATAATGGGGAGAGTACCGAGCCCTGGGGGACTCCGGCACAGATGGGATGAGGGGACGACAGGGCGCCTGTTATTCGATATCGAAAGTGGCGGTTCGACAAAAAGTCTCGTAAGATGAGTACGAGCCTATGTGGGACACCTAGGGTGAATAGTTTAAAAATTAAACCATTGTGCCACACTTTGTCGAATGCTTTTGCAACATCGAAGAACAGGACCCCAGTCATACTATTGGATTGTTGGAAATGGTGAGAGATATGTTCAACAATACGATGGACTTGTTGAACACACGAGTGTTTAGTTCGAAAACCAAACTGCTCGTTCGGAAGTAAATGGTTAGCATCGGCATATGCTTTGAGACGGTTGTAGATGAGTCTCTCATAAATCTTACCCAATACATTGAGCAGACTTATGGGACGGTAACTGGAGGGCTCGGACATGGGTTTGCCTGGTTTGTGGATCCCAATAACGTGAGCTTCCTTCCACTGAGGTGGGAAGAAGTTACACATTAGGGCCGCATTATAAATGGACGTTAATAAGAAAATGAGCTGAGCGGGGAACAGTTTGATCACTTTATTAGTGATTTTGTCCGAGCCCGGGGCTTTTCGAGGGTGGAGTTTTCTGATGATCGATTTAACTTCATCAGGGGTCACGGGAGGAAGGGGGTCTTCATCCTCCTCCTCCTCACCATCAGCGGCGACACGCCGCCTCCTCCTTGCGGAGGAGGGGGGAGCCTCTGGTGGTGGCGGGGGGGGGGGAGACACGGGAGGTATGGGCAGAGCGAGTCTACGCGTGACCTCGGAGTTGACTTTCTCCAAGTGACTGGGGTCTACTGGAAGAGTACTGGGCGTGCATTGAAGCTCGAGACTTTCGGCGAGGCATTCGGATTTGTCCTCGTCTTCAAAGGCGGGCAAGGGGTGATTGGGTCTAATGAGAGGTGGCATGGGGGCTATCGTGTCCTTGGTAAGGGCACGGGAAAGCTTCCAAAAGGCAAGATGGGAGGGTTCTAACTCTTCAAGGGTCTTGTCCCATCGAGCATCACGCATTTGCTCGATGCGGACCTTGAAGGCGCGATGGAGAGCGCGCATGCGGGCGCGGTTACGTTCAGAGGGAAAAGAGTCAAAAGCCCGTATGGCGGCGTTCCTCTCCCTCCTCATCTCACGTACGTCATCGGGCAGTTGCCAACGGAGGTGAGTCTCCGCTGGCACTGTCCGAGAGCAATCGGTAATGACCGATTGCACGTGAGTGGTGAGTGAGTCGATCGCGCCGATAACCTCGTCCGCGGTGACGATGTTATCCGGGATACGATTCAGATGGACGGAATCGGTGGACTTGAGGCGTTCGCCTAGTCTGTCCCAATTGGTGGAGATTTTAGTAGGAGGGGGTGGTTGACCTGGATCTGGGGGACCTGTGCGCGGAGTAAACTCTAAGATCACAGGTCGGTGGTCAGACGTCAGTTCGTGGTGCACTGATACGTCATGCAAACGTAAGTTTACATTGCGCAACAGTGCCACATCGAGTATGTCGGGTCTGAGGTCTTGTTGATGAGGAAAGTGGGTCGGTTCGAGGGGAGTAATGATGTCGATGTCGAGAGGCGACAGGAGGGATTCTAAGATTCGACCTCTGGGGTTGTTCGCGTTACAGTTCCAGAGTACACTTTTAGCGTTCAGGTCGCCCGCCAAAATGACTGCGTTACCGAGGCCAAAAATGCACTCTAGATCACTTCTGAAGGAAGTGTTGACACGGGACGGGGAAATGTAGGCTGAGACCAGAATGATTGGCTCATGTCCAGTCATGCCGAGCCTACAGACCGAGGCCTCAATGCACGTGAGAGAGGGGGGCGGATCCATTGGGGAGCAATATAGGGACTTTTTGTAATAAATGAGAGTACCACCAAGGGTAGCGTCAGACCTATCGTTGCGAACTAACAGATAGTTGGCAATTTTGGGATCCCTCATAGAGGGTTTGAGGAATGTCTCCTGAACTAGGAATACATCAAGGCGATGATGTTTCAGGAATTCTGAAACATCATCGCGTTGATGTCTCAAGCCATCGGCATTGAAATACCCTATTCTAAGGGAGCGCGGTTTGGTCCTACACGTTGCCGTATTATCCATTAAGAGGGCTACATTTGAAGGTGGAAAGGGACGTCAGGATGGCACTATAGCGCAACCCGATGGAGAAGAGGGCGAGTCCGTCGCCCTCTTTTTCGCGGATTTGTTCAGCGAGATTCCGGATCTCGTTAAAATCAAAAAGACGGGCGAAACGCTCCACCAGAGCGAAGTCCGCATCCTCGTTTAGTGGAGGAATTTGGGCCCCGCAGCTAGGCGGGGGGATTGCACGGCGTTGCTGTTTAGGGACGGCGGCGGCGGCGGCGGGTTTTGGCGGAAGGGGCGTGGTTTGCGCGGCCATAGGGGCGGGCGCTTGAGTGACTGAGGGAGTGGGTGCGGGAATGGGGGCAGGTAAAACTGCCGTGGTGGGCGTGGATTTAGTCCGAGTGGGCGGGAACTCCCTAGGGGAGTTTAAGTCCCAAGCGGGTCTCAAGCTCGTGTGAGCGGGATCAGGGGGAGGCGCGGTGGTGCGCGTGGAGTTATTGGGCCGGGCTGATGTTGTAGCCTTTGGCCGGGGAGCTTTAGAGCACCCGCGATAGTTAGCGGGGTGCCCTTGCGTCTGGCAAAGGACGCAGCTCGGGGGCTCAGAATTAAGGGTGGGCTCAGGGTTGCGTTCGCATTCCCTGGTGGGGTGGTTGCCTAGGCACTTTACGCACCTTGGAGGTGCGTAGCAGTGCCTGGCGGAGTGGCCATAGAGTTGGCAATTGTGGCATTGTGACGGGAATCCGGTCCTGTGTGGCTTTTCCAGCACACAGTCCGTCAGTTGGCATATGGCCTTTAGATTGTGGATTCGGTCGCTCGCCGGCCCGGGTTCCATGGTTACTACAACCATGTTGAGGGGGACGGTCTTTGAGCGACCTCGCATAAGGCGATGGACAGCGAGGACAGGGATACCCTGGTCGCTGAGGGACTGCTTCACTTCCTCGGTTGTCACCTCGGAAGGCATGCCCTTAATAACTATGCGGGTGGCACGCTCCTCAGGGAGAGAGTAGGTGTGGAAAGACACCTTTCTCTCCTTGAGGAGGTTAGTGAAAGCTCTATGGTCATTAGGAGCAGTAACTGCGACCCGAATGCCATGTTCGGTGGGACGGGCGGAGGTATAATTAATATGGTGGCTGGAGAACCAGCCAGAGACAAGAGTCCATTTGGACTTGTCTTGAATGAAAATTGGGGGAGGGGCAGCATCATTTTTAGCATTCTTAGGAGGATGCTGATGCCTGTTAGGACGAGGGGGGATGCGAAGAGGTTCGCGAACGCTACTTGTGTCCATGGGAATGGACACGTTCGCTGAAGGGCCAGGGACGGGAGAGGGGGCCTGCTTGAGGGCCTTGGCGGCAGCCTCGTTGGCGGAGGCTTGCTTGGCTCGCTTGCGCTTGCCATTCTTGCTCTCCACTGGTACGAAGTCCTCCTCGGAAGACGAGGAGGGGTTCGCAACAGTGGCGGGAGCCTCTAGTTGGGTGGTGGTGGTGGTGGTGGAAATTAGAGGGACGGCCTTTGCCGACTTAGTGTCGGTGGAGGCAGGGGAGGAGGAGGAGGAGGCGGAGGAGGACTTGGCGGCCTCATTGGACGTGTAGGAGTCAGTAGAAACTGACGTCCTAGTCTTGTTGTAGACTGACGATCTTGTGAGATCGTCAGAGGGAGTTGGAGTTGGGGAGGGAGGGGCTTGTCCTGATGGGACAGCCTCGGTGTTGTCGCGGACTTCCGGAGTCGACTGGGTCGACATCACGGAGTCCGCGCGAGAGGGTGGACGAGTGGAGGGGGGGAGGGACCTGTCCGGAAAGTGGCAGGTGAGGTAAATTACGGCATCCTCATCGGCGAGGATGTCCTCAAGAGACAGGGTGTTCTGGGGTTGGCTGGCCATAGTGACCAGCCTGGCCTTGCGGCCGGGGCCTAGGCTAAGACGTACACTACTGTAACTTCAAACGCGGTGCGTTCCTGGGAGAAGAAGTTACAAGAAACTCCAGGCAATCGCCCTAGCTACGGTTCCTACTCCTATCCTCCCCGGGTGGGTTTTCCCGGGTGTGTGTAGTACAACTCCCAACCGGGTGTAGGTTGGGAGGTGAGTAGGCCCTAGGGTGTGCCCTAAGCTTGTAACCTCCGCCACAGATCTTGTGTTGTGGCTGAGTTCCTACGTCCCTGCCTAACGCTAACTGGGGTCGACTAGGGAAGCCCCCAAGGCCGACTGGTCCAGTCCCGTCCGGGTTGTGTGTTCCTTAAGGGAAAACACCAAAGCGCCCGGGGCCCGCTAACCAACTTACGTTGTCACCGTTAGGTTTCCGTTGGTTACCACAGCAAGTCGTGGATTTTAGGTGGTAGACGATTAGTATGTCTCAGAAACAACAATGAACACGACGCGTATTGAAAAATACACGAAGTGTCACCGTGTCGGTCAGACAATAGAAACAACAAGACAAATAAACACCAACGCGTATTGAAAAATACACGCGGTGAATAAATGCTTGATATAGGGGTCGGTACGAGTGACACACACACCAACGCAGTACCGAGAAAGATACTCGCTCGCAACCAAATAGTTTGCTTGACGATACGTCAGGAACAAACTATTAGCGCTAACAAGAACTTAAACAATGCCACAAAGGTGAGCGAGTACGTTCGCGACGAAAAATGCCAGGTAGGCGCAAACAAAGGCAGAGCCAGTGAGTGGGCGAACAAAGCGAAAATTCGCGGAAACGGACCGGGCAGCGCAGGAGCGCAAGAAAGCGACCGTGCAGTGCGACGGTCAGAATCGGAATCTTTTTTCTCTTTTTTTTTAACGCCCGCTATTTATTATTATAGGTGAACTACGATCGCCCAATGTAGTACGAAGACGACGAGCGAACGAGAACGAGCTATGGCGAGAGAGCGTACCAGAACGATGAATATTTTATATTGAACGAGAGAGATGGAAGATATGTTGGGCGAGAGAGGGGTGGGTGAGGTCGGGCGGGCGGGCGCGCGTTCGGAGGCGGTATTATTCGTTCGTTTCGCGTTTGTTTTTGATGATTTAATTGCTAAAATATACCTAATAGGATAATATTTTAGATTATTGTGTATGTATGGGGGACGGCGGTACCTACCTGGACAATATGAAATGCAATGTAGTGTGTGCAGTTTTCGCAAGTGTTTTGTTTTTTTTTTTTTTTTTTTTTTTTTGTTTATACATATCTACATACCTATGAATAATATTAATTAATCGGTGAAGAAGAAAATTCGTATTTTCCATTATGTGTAGGTGCCTACGCCATACCTATACAGTGCAATTAAATCATCATCGTCGTTTCGTGTGTGGTGTGTGTGTGTTTTACGTGTCTGTCTGTGGCTTGGGACCTCCTATGTGTACCAAACTAAATTCTAAGTCTGAAGTCTAGTTTATGTACATACATAAACTAGATAGGTATATTAGCCTGTACAATACTACTATTATGTTTGTTTGTTTGTTTGTTTGTTTGTTTGTTTGTTTGTTTGTTTGTTAGTATGTATGTATGTATGTATGTATGTATGTATGTATGTATGTATGTATAAGTAGGTAGGTAGGTAGGTAGGTAGGTAGGTAGGTAGGTAGGTATTTAGGTATTTATAATCATTTTATATAGGCAGTAAGGATGTCACCGTTTTACGTATGTATGTATGTATGTATGTATGTATGTATGTATGTATGTATGTTAGTTATTTAGTCGGTCAATTTATGTACGTATCGAAATAGAAACAATTGTATCGTAACTAATATGGGTACGATATTTAGAATAATTTGTTAGCCCTGAAAAGGGCTTTTTGGTAGGTACATGTGCGCGATTGCGTGTGTATGCAACCAACGCGCACGTGCGTGCGGTGCCGGTCTCTCGCAACACGCTGGCTGGCCGTCCGTCCGTCCGTCCGTACGTACGTAGGACGGGCGGCGTAGGCGCGCGCGGCAGGGGGCGGCATGCAGGCAGGCAGGGCGCGGCTGCCAGCGAGCGGCTGTCGTCGTCGTCGTCGCTTTTACTTCTTGGCTGCTGCCTTTTTGGCGGCGGCCGGCTTCGATTTTGATGCGGCGGCGGCGGCCTTCTTCGGTTTGGGCGCCTTTGGTTTCTTTGTCGGTGGTTTGGCGGTTTTCTTAGCTTTAGACGCGGCGCCTCCACTCTTACCTCGCGCGGGCGACGCTGCCGCCAGGGCGGCGGCTGCCTTCTTGGCGGCGGCGATGGAGGCGGTTTTCTTTTTGGCTGCTGCGGCTTTTTTGTCCTTGGTAGCCAATGCGGCGGCTGCTGCTGCTGCTTTCGATGACTTCGACGGCGATGCGGAAGCCGCAGATGCACCGCCCCTCTTGTTGCCACCCTTAGCGGCGGCCGCGGCGGCGGACGCTTTCTTACCTTTGGCGGCGGCGGCGCCGGAAGCACCGGACGAGGCGGCGGTCTTGGCGACGGCCTTGCCGGCACCTCCGGCCGGCTTCTTCGCCGAGGTTGATTTAGATTCCAGTTTGAAGGAACCGGACGCACCTTTGCCCTTCGTTTGTATCAGTGTACCCGATTCGACGGCGCTCTTCAAATATTTCCTTATGAACGGTGCCAGTTTCTCAGCGTCGACCTTGTACTGAGCGGCTATATATTTCTTGATCGCCTGCAGTGACGATCCGCTGCGCTCTTTCAACTCCTTTATGGCGCTATTGACCATTTCCGAAGTCTTAGGGTGCGTCGGTTTCGCCTTGGGTTTTTTGGCTCCGGCGGCGGCGGACGCCTTCGGTCCCTTTTTCGCCGGGGTGGTGGGTGCCGGTACTTCGGTTGCCACAGCTGTGTCTGCCATAGTAGTAGGTAGGTAAAATATGAATGAATTCACAAACACTCAACAACACACAAGAGATCGCACACAAAACAACAACAAACTACGACGACAATATTAAAATAAAGTGAGTAGAATAGTAGTAGGTAGGTAGTAGTTACAGTATTAGATGTCGCCACTGGAACACAAAATAATTATCATTTTAACAATACACATCGAGGCATTACCGTAAGGAGAGCCGCGGTGTCGCGAGACGTTTTCTCGTATGAACACTTCCAACTTTTCACTAACATGTATATAAATTATTATATTTTTAACTGGGTTCTATTATAATTAAAACATTAATATATATTTATATGGACACATCATGAAAGTGTTTATGTAATGTTCACTTCAAAACTTTCACAAATATAATAAGGGACGCGCTACAGGTGTTTATTTTCACCGCCTTGTATGCGACTTGCTTAGTGTCCAGTTCAAAAGTGATTTTTCTCTATAAAACATAAAGATTACACACATAAAGGTCGATAAGTAAACGGCGAAGATCCCGAGCTTGGAACATAATAAGAATTCACTTTTGTAAATACATATTGTGACCGTTTTGACGAGTGTAACGACGACGGTCGTAAAACACACGACTGCCATTTTCTGAACAGCCAACGATACGGCGCTCAGTTTCTATCCGAGGCTCGTGTACACATTGATTGTTATAATATTCTTATTCTTATTTAAACATTCCAACATACTACATAATAATACTACTCTACCTATATAGGGGGGTACTCTACCTATAAAATAAACTTAAGATCACATTAGGTGGTGGTAGGTAACGACATATTCAAACGCATACAATAATGTATAATTATGTGTGTAGAGAGTAGAGGTATTAGGTAGTTAGTACATTGGTGGTAGGTATTTATTTATGAAACTAATAATAGGTAAGTACTTAAGTACATAATGTAAAAAGAAATGATTTCGTGTTTATTAGAAAGAGAACTTCCATGACACACAAACAAAACAACAACCGGAACGTACGACTAGGTAGGTACATCTATACTACTACCACCTACTTACAAACAACAAAAACAGTTTTGTGAGTGTGTAGTCAGTTACACTATAATATAATATTTTTGCTATCCTAATGCAAATGCGATGCGACACACGCACGGAGAGTACATAGAATATTTATTTATCGGTACCTACTTACTGTTTTACGTACTTTACGTTTGTATGCTTGCTTGCACGCAGCTATACATTACATAGATCGATTTATCCTTTTAGTATATATAATACTACTTTTGTGATTAGAAAGTGTACTATACATTAAGTAGGTAGGTAGGTACATACACTTATATGTATGTAAGGTTTTTAAAATAAACCTCATTATTATAGGTATATGATTTGACATTAATTAATTAATCATAGTGTACGTATATAGAAACAGTTTGCATTTAAACAAAACGGAATTATGTGCGGCCCTGAAAAGGGCCTTTTGTTCCTGTGCGTACATGATGTTCGTCTCGATCAATAAATAATACCAAACTAATAATAAAATTTATGATCGAAATTAACATCGGACACGATGGAAGTGGTTTAACCACCGAAACCGTACAGTGTGCGTCCCTGACGTTTCAGAGCGTAGACGACGTCCATGGCGGTGACGGTCTTCCTCTTCGCGTGCTCGGTATAAGTGACAGCGTCACGGATCACGTTCTCGAGAAACACTTTGAGAACGCCACGAGTCTCCTCGTATATCAGACCGGATATACGCTTAACGCCTCCTCTGCGAGCCAAACGACGGATCGCGGGTTTGGTGATGCCCTGGATGTTGTCGCGAAGTACTTTCCTGTGACGTTTGGCTCCACCTTTCCCCAGACCCTTTCCTCCCTTGCCGCGACCGGTCATTGTAGTTGTAGTAGTAGTAGTAAGTAGAAGTTAAAGATTGATACAACAAACTGCGCGCGACCGTACTCGTATACTGCACCGAAGTGACTGATATAGCGCCGCATAATAATCCGCGTTATATTTATATACGCGACGGCCATCAGGCGGTTGGTTTCATTTCATTGGTTCCCTTGTTGAAAAGTGAGATAGCTATATTGTACGTCACGAACTAAGGAGGTACGGGCCTGTGCGAGGGGTGCGGGGGAGGGAGAGGGGGGGGGGGGGGGGGGGGTTAGTTAGGTGTGTACGTGTATTTTGATTTTTCACTTGTCTTTTTTTTTTTTTTTTTTTTTTTTTTTTGCGTTATTTGTAATATTATTTATTTATTTTGTTGATAATGGTATAGTAAGGTTAGGCTCTTCAAGTTAGTTAGGTTAGGTTATTAGCACTTCGGGTTAGGTTAGCTTGGCTTACCTTAACCTGACCTTGGGTTAGTTAGTTAGTTAGTTAGTTAGTTCGATATAAATAGATAGATAGGATACCTACTTTACTACAACTAGTACTAAAAAAAAAAAACCTTTACATATTACACCCTTTAAATATTAATTATAATATACAAAAACACGACCACTACGGTAGGTAGGTAGGTAGGTAGGTAGGTAGGTAGGTAGGTAGGTAGGTAGGTAGGTAGGTAGGTAGGTAGGTAGGTAGGTAGGTAGGTAGGTAGGTAGGTAGGTAGGTAGGGCATTATTTATATATACGACGTGATTATATTGTGCGCAAGAAACATATTGTCCATTGTTCGATACATATGTGGCCCTGAAAAGGGCCTTTTTAGCAAGACGCTTTGTTTGCTGTGCGGTGGTAAGGTAAGCTAGTTACTATTACGTTCGCGAGCAAACGACGCGTCATGCGCAATACGACGACGACGTCGACGATTAAGCGCGTTCGCCACGGATTCTGCGCGCCAGCTGTATATCCTTAGGCATGATGGTGACACGCTTGGCGTGAATCGCGCAAAGGTTGGTGTCCTCGAAGAGTCCGACCAGATAGGCCTCGCTGGCCTCCTGAAGCGCCATAACGGCTGAACTCTGGAAACGTAGATCAGTCTTGAAATCTTGAGCGATCTCACGGACGAGACGCTGGAAGGGCAGTTTGCGGATCAACAGCTCCGTGCTCTTCTGATAGCGACGGATCTCACGGAGTGCAACGGTTCCGGGTCTGTAACGATGGGGTTTCTTGACACCACCGGTTGCCGGTGCACTCTTGCGCGCAGCCTTCGTGGCCAACTGTTTACGGGGCGCTTTACCCCCGGTGGATTTACGCGCGGTCTGCTTGGTACGGGCCATTGCGAGGAACGAGCGAGCGGCGATGAAATTGAATTAAGAAAGATAACTTAACTACGTACGTGCGGACGAATGAACGCGCGTATTAGTACTGCCGTTTATTTTATATTTTACATCGGTATTTATAATGATGGCGGCGGATTCAAGCGAGCGAGATATGTGTTTATCTCTCTCCCTCTCTCTCTCTCTCTCTCTCCGTCTGTCTCGCACGCAACAAACAAACAAAACAATGAACGAACGAACTAACAAACTAATTTTTTTTTTATATGTATGTACGTATGCTATTTATATAATATAAGGTAATGTTTTGTTTTATAATATTATTTTCGTGATAAATAAAGAGAATAATAATAATAATACATACATATTTATGTGTGTATGCTTAAATTGCATATTTATCATTTCTTTTAATTCATCATTATAATGGTAAGCACTTGAATACCAGGTATAATAAAATATCCTTATGATATTGTACATGTATGTCAGAGTAATTAAATAATATAGGCAGGCTGCAGGTTGGTTGGTTAGTTAGTTAGTTAGTTAGTTATAAACGGACGGTATGTGGTAGTGGTATGGTACGTGCGATATGTCATAATATGAAGTCAATTAGAGAAACATTCGGATAATATGAATAGATTTTTGGCCCTGAAAAGGGCCTTTTGAGTGTAGCGCTGGACGTGTGGTGGTTACAATAGTATGTTCATACTATGAAGCACGCACGCCTCCGCACTGTGAAGAAGAACGAACGACGCCATCTCCTCCTCCTCCTCACTTGGAGCTGGTGTATTTGGTGACGGCCTTGGTGCCCTCGCTCACGGCGTGCTTGGCAAGCTCACCGGGCAGCAGGAGCCTCACCGAAGTCTGCACCTCCCTGGAGGTGATGGTGGAACGTTTGTTGTAATGGGCGAGACGAGACGCCTCCGCTGCGATACGTTCGAATATGTCGTTAACGAATGAATTCATTATAGACATGGCCTTGCTG
This sequence comes from Achlya flavicornis, assembly GCA_947623365.1. Classification (NCBI taxonomy): domain Eukaryota; kingdom Metazoa; phylum Arthropoda; class Insecta; order Lepidoptera; family Drepanidae; genus Achlya; species Achlya flavicornis. The sequence goes on along the minus strand of OX392494.1, from coordinate 5,083,055 downwards.
GAGATACCGGTGTCGGGATGCACCTGCTTGAGCACCTTGTAGATGTAGATGGCGTAGCTCTCCTTCCTCTTGTGCTTCTTCTTTTTCTTGTCAGTTTTGGAGATGTTCTTTTGGGCTTTGCCCGATTTCTTGGCGGCCTTACCGCTGGTCTTAGGCGGCATAATAGCGGTAGTATGTATTAGTTAGTAGATAATATCAACACTTGCTAACGCAAACGACCGTTTGCGTTGAATACGCCGAGAGAAGTGTGACAATTTTTTTCGAGTATACCCAATACATATTACTATCATTCGAGTTGGGTATTAACGTAGGCAACGAGCTGAATGCGGCCGTACGGCCAATCAGGAGCGTGCGTGAAAGAGACATAAAATATACACGCGTCTCTATCTAACATTGTGCGCTAATGAAGAGTGGTTTAATAAGATTGATTATTATGTCTGTCCGTATGTATGTATGTCTGTTTCCGTCATGTTTGTTTGTTTGTTTGTTTGTTGTTTGTTGTTTATTTTGTTTGGTTGGTTGGTTGATTTTTATATAGAAGACGATTAAATAGGTCATGATAGAGACAAAATAAAAGTAATTTTTATAGAATCATATTGCGGCCCTGAAAAGGGCCTTTTGTGTCCGACCGTCCGTCCGCCCGAGCCCGCCACTAGAGGCGGAGGCGGCGGTGGTCGGGGGCGACGAGATGATGCGCCTAAGAATAATAATATCTTCTTAAGCCTTCTTCTCGGTCTTCTTAGGCAGTAGCACGGCCTGAATGTTGGGCAAAACACCACCCTGAGCGATGGTCACGCCCGATAGGAGTTTGTTCAATTCCTCATCGTTGCGGATCGCCAATTGGAGATGTCTCGGTATGATTCTAGTCTTCTTGTTGTCACGTGCCGCGTTGCCGGCCAACTCGAGGACCTCAGCGGCGAGATATTCCATAACGGCGGCCAAATAGACCGGTGCACCGGCGCCGACGCGCTCGGCATAGTTGCCATTACGCAGAAGTCTGTGTATACGACCGACAGGAAACTGAAGACCGGCGCGATTCGAACGGGACTTTGCCTTCCCCTTGACCTTGCCACCCTTGCCGCGTCCAGACATTATTTGTTACGAGGGTATATAATCAATCAATTGCTAAATTAGCGAGCGAAAAATAACGCGCAGCGTACGTAGTTATGCACAGCGCGTTCGGAAACTGACTGAATATTTTTTTTTTAATTTTTTTTTTTTTTTTTTTTTTTTTTTTTTTTTTTTTTTTTTTTTTTTTTTATAATGGACATGAAGGTACGGGCCCAAAATTTGGCCTTAGTACCCTTACCCGGACAAGTCGGCGAGCTAGCTCTCAACCGTAGTTATGATTAGGTAACAAGGCCTGAGGGTGCCCCAGTTGGGGCCGAACCTCGGCTCAGGGCTGTTACCGAGGGGAGGGAATTGACTGAAATCTTTGATGATTTATTTATTTATTTATATCTAGGGAAGCGTATTATTATTGGCGGCTCGGGCCGCTTGTCGAGTTGCCGTAGCAATATTAACAAGTGGGGGACGAGACTGAGTTGGGAGTCGCGGCGCGTGACCTCGACGACGAGGTCGGTAACGAGGTGAACGGTCACCGCGGTTCGCATCTGTATTGTGTGTTGAATTACGACGAGCTTCCGAAGCTTCGAGCTGAGCTAAGGTGGTGGGATCATCGGGCTCGGTGAGGACGTGCCTCGGCCGGCGGACATTGGACATACGGGATGGCGTGTAGGTAGCCGCCTTAACGATTAACGGATTACTATGATTGACAGCAGTGTCAAAGAATCTGCGTGAAGCGCGTTTGAAAAATTGACGGACCGTGGGGAGGCCCAGGTCGAGGTGGAGGTTTTCATTGCGCAAGAACCACGGGGCACCCGTGGCCTTGCGCATGAAACGGTTTTGCAAAACTTGGAGACTATGGATCCGCTTTTGCGATGCGTGTGCAAATACAGCGCATGCGTAAGAGAATATGGGGCGAATACACGCAGTATACAGTCTAACCTTGCTTTTTAAGGCAAGTTTAGACCTGCGATTTAAAAGGAAATGAAGGCGTCCCATCACGAAATAGGCGCGCGCGCGCACCTTTTTAATGTGGGGCCCGAAGGTCAATCGATCATCGAGGATGACACCTAAGTATTTGGCTTGCCTCTCCCAAGGGATCGGTTCGCCGAACATGGTGACAGACTTTACTGAGGGGGGGATTTTTCGTCTAAACGGCCTATGGAATAGGACCGCTTGACTTTTGGCGGGATTTATCTCAATCCTCCATTTCCTACACCATGCGCCTAGGGCGTCTGCTGCGGATTGGAGGTGGGACACTATGGCCTTGGTGGTGCGACTAGTACAGTAGATTGCGGTATCATCCGCGAACAGAGCTAGCTGTACTGAGTCATTAAATTTGGGGATATCGCTCGTATATAATAGAAACAATAATGGGGAGAGTACCGAGCCCTGGGGGACTCCGGCACAGATGGGATGAGGGGACGACAGGGCGCCTGTTATTCGATATCGAAAGTGGCGGTTCGACAAAAAGTCTCGTAAGATGAGTACGAGCCTATGTGGGACACCTAGGGTGAATAGTTTAAAAATTAAACCATTGTGCCACACTTTGTCGAATGCTTTTGCAACATCGAAGAACAGGACCCCAGTCATACTATTGGATTGTTGGAAATGGTGAGAGATATGTTCAACAATACGATGGACTTGTTGAACACACGAGTGTTTAGTTCGAAAACCAAACTGCTCGTTCGGAAGTAAATGGTTAGCATCGGCATATGCTTTGAGACGGTTGTAGATGAGTCTCTCATAAATCTTACCCAATACATTGAGCAGACTTATGGGACGGTAACTGGAGGGCTCGGACATGGGTTTGCCTGGTTTGTGGATCCCAATAACGTGAGCTTCCTTCCACTGAGGTGGGAAGAAGTTACACATTAGGGCCGCATTATAAATGGACGTTAATAAGAAAATGAGCTGAGCGGGGAACAGTTTGATCACTTTATTAGTGATTTTGTCCGAGCCCGGGGCTTTTCGAGGGTGGAGTTTTCTGATGATCGATTTAACTTCATCAGGGGTCACGGGAGGAAGGGGGTCTTCATCCTCCTCCTCCTCACCATCAGCGGCGACACGCCGCCTCCTCCTTGCGGAGGAGGGGGGAGCCTCTGGTGGTGGCGGGGGGGGGGGAGACACGGGAGGTATGGGCAGAGCGAGTCTACGCGTGACCTCGGAGTTGACTTTCTCCAAGTGACTGGGGTCTACTGGAAGAGTACTGGGCGTGCATTGAAGCTCGAGACTTTCGGCGAGGCATTCGGATTTGTCCTCGTCTTCAAAGGCGGGCAAGGGGTGATTGGGTCTAATGAGAGGTGGCATGGGGGCTATCGTGTCCTTGGTAAGGGCACGGGAAAGCTTCCAAAAGGCAAGATGGGAGGGTTCTAACTCTTCAAGGGTCTTGTCCCATCGAGCATCACGCATTTGCTCGATGCGGACCTTGAAGGCGCGATGGAGAGCGCGCATGCGGGCGCGGTTACGTTCAGAGGGAAAAGAGTCAAAAGCCCGTATGGCGGCGTTCCTCTCCCTCCTCATCTCACGTACGTCATCGGGCAGTTGCCAACGGAGGTGAGTCTCCGCTGGCACTGTCCGAGAGCAATCGGTAATGACCGATTGCACGTGAGTGGTGAGTGAGTCGATCGCGCCGATAACCTCGTCCGCGGTGACGATGTTATCCGGGATACGATTCAGATGGACGGAATCGGTGGACTTGAGGCGTTCGCCTAGTCTGTCCCAATTGGTGGAGATTTTAGTAGGAGGGGGTTGACCTGGATCTGGGGGACCTGTGCGCGGAGTAAACTCTAAGATCACAGGTCGGTGGTCAGACGTCAGTTCGTGGTGCACTGATACGTCATGCAAACGTAAGTTTACATTGCGCAACAGTGCCACATCGAGTATGTCGGGTCTGAGGTCTTGTTGATGAGGAAAGTGGGTCGGTTCGAGGGGAGTAATGATGTCGATGTCGAGAGGCGACAGGAGGGATTCTAAGATTCGACCTCTGGGGTTGTTCGCGTTACAGTTCCAGAGTACACTTTTAGCGTTCAGGTCGCCCGCCAAAATGACTGCGTTACCGAGGCCAAAAATGCACTCTAGATCACTTCTGAAGGAAGTGTTGACACGGGACGGGGAAATGTAGGCTGAGACCAGAATGATTGGCTCATGTCCAGTCATGCCGAGCCTACAGACCGAGGCCTCAATGCACGTGAGAGAGGGGGGCGGATCCATTGGGGAGCAATATAGGGACTTTTTGTAATAAATGAGAGTACCACCAAGGGTAGCGTCAGACCTATCGTTGCGAACTAACAGATAGTTGGCAATTTTGGGATCCCTCATAGAGGGTTTGAGGAATGTCTCCTGAACTAGGAATACATCAAGGCGATGATGTTTCAGGAATTCTGAAACATCATCGCGTTGATGTCTCAAGCCATCGGCATTGAAATACCCTATTCTAAGGGAGCGCGGTTTGGTCCTACACGTTGCCGTATTATCCATTAAGAGGGCTACATTTGAAGGTGGAAAGGGACGTCAGGATGGCACTATAGCGCAACCCGATGGAGAAGAGGGCGAGTCCGTCGCCCTCTTTTTCGCGGATTTGTTCAGCGAGATTCCGGATCTCGTTAAAATCAAAAAGACGGGCGAAACGCTCCACCAGAGCGAAGTCCGCATCCTCGTTTAGTGGAGGAATTTGGGCCCCGCAGCTAGGCGGGGGGATTGCGCGGCGTTGCTGTTTAGGGACGGCGGCGGCGGCGGCGGGTTTTGGCGGAAGGGGCGTGGTTTGCGCGGCCATAGGGGCGGGCGCTTGAGTGACTGAGGGAGTGGGTGCGGGAATGGGGGCAGGTGAAACTGCCGTGGTGGGCGTGGACTTAGTCCGAGTGGGCGGGAACTCCCTAGGGGAGTTTAAGTCCCAAGCGGGTCTCAAGCTCGTGTGAGCGGGATCAGGGGGAGGCGCGGTGGTGCGCGTGGAGTTATTGGGCCGGGCTGATGTTGTAGCCTTTGGCCGGGGAGCTTTAGAGCACCCGCGATAGTTAGCGGGGTGCCCTTGCGTCTGGCAAAGGACGCAGCTCGGGGGCTCAGAATTAAGGGTGGGCTCAGGGTTGCGTTCGCATTCCCTGGTGGGGTGGTTGCCTAGGCACTTTACGCACCTTGGAGGTGCGTAGCAGTGCCTGGCGGAGTGGCCATAGAGTTGGCAATTGTGGCATTGTGACGGGAATCCGGTCCTGTGTGGCTTTTCCAGCACACAGTCCGTCAGTTGGCATATGGCCTTTAGATTGTGGATTCGGTCGCTCGCCGGCCCGGGTTCCATGGTTACTACAACCATGTTGAGGGGGACGGTCTTTGAGCGACCTCGCATAAGGCGATGGACAGCGAGGACAGGGATACCCTGGTCGCTGAGGGACTGCTTCACTTCCTCGGTTGTCACCTCGGAAGGCATGCCCTTAATAACTATGCGGGTGGCACGCTCCTCAGGGAGAGAGTAGGTGTGGAAAGACACCTTTCTCTCCTTGAGGAGGTTAGTGAAAGCTCTATGGTCATTAGGCGCAGTAACTGCGACCCGAATGCCATGTTCGGTGGGACGGGCGGAGGTATAATTAATATGGTGGCTGGAGAACCAGCCAGAGACAAGAGTCCATTTGGACTTGTCTTGAATGAAAATTGGGGGAGGGGCAGCATCATTTTTAGCATTCTTAGGAGGATGCTGATGCCTGTTAGGACGAGGGGGGATGCGAAGAGGTTCGCGAACGCTACTTGTGTCCATGGGAATGGACACGTTCGCTGAAGGGCCAGGGACGGGAGAGGGGGCCTGCTTGAGGGCCTTGGCGGCAGCCTCGTTGGCGGAGGCTTGCTTGGCTCGCTTGCGCTTGCCATTCTTGCTCTCCACTGGTACGAAGTCCTCCTCGGAAGACGAGGAGGGGTTCGCAACAGTGGCGGGAGCCTCTAGTTGGGTGGTGGTGGTGGTGGTGGAAATTAGAGGGACGGCCTTTGCCGACTTAGTGTCGGTGGAGGCAGGGGAGGAGGAGGAGGAGGCGGAGGAGGACTTGGCGGCCTCGTTGGACGTGTAGGAGTCAGTAGAAACTGACGTCCTAGTCTTGTTGTAGACTGACGATCTTGTGAGATCGTCAGAGGGAGTTGGAGTTGGGGAGGGAGAGGCTTGTCCTGATGGGACAGCCTCGGTGTTGCCGCGGACTTCCGGAGTCGACTGGGTCGACATCACGGAGTCCGCGCGAGAGGGTGGACGAGTGGAGGGGGGGAGGGACCTGTCCGGAAAGTGACAGGTGAGGTAGATTACGGCATCCTCATCGGCGAGGATGTCCTCGAGAGACAGGGTGTTCTGGGGTTGGCTGGCCATAGTGACCAGCCTGGCCTTGCGGCCGGGGCCTAGGCTAAGACGTACACTACTGTAACTTCAAACGCGGTGCGTTCCTGGGAGAAGAAGTTACAAGAAACTCCAGGCAATCGCCCTAGCTACGGTTCCTACTCCTATCCTCCCCGGGTGGGTTTTCCCAGGTGTGTGTAGTACAACTCCCAACCGGGTGTAGGTTGGGAGGTGAGTAGGCCCTAGGGTGTGCCCTAAGCTTGTAACCTCCGCCACAGATCTTGTGTTGTGGCTGAGTTCCTACGTCCCTGCCTAACGCTAACTGGGGTCGACTAGGGAAGCCCCCAAGGCCGACTGGTCCAGTCCCGTCCGGGTTGTGTGTTCCTTAAGGGAAAACACCAAAGCGCCCGGGGCCCGCTAACCAACTTACGTTGTCACCGTTAGGTTTCCGTTGGTTACCACAGCAAGTCGTGGATTTTAGGTGGTAGACGACTAGTATGTCTCAGAAACAACAATGAACACGACGCGTATTGAAAAATACACGAAGTGTCACCGTGTCGGTCAGACAATAGAAACAACAAGACAAATAAACACCAACGCGTATTGAAAAATACACGCGGTGAATAAATGCTTGATATAGGGGTCGGTACGAGTGACACACACACCAACGCAGTACCGAGAAAGATACTCGCTCGCAACCAAATAGTTTGCTTGACGATACGTCAGGAACAAACTATTAGCGCTAACAAGAACTTAAACAATGCCACAAAGGTGAGCGAGTACGTTCGCGACGAAAAATGCCAGGTAGGCGCAAACAAAGGCAGAGCCAGTGAGTGGGCGAACAAAGCGAAAATTCGCGGAAACGGACCGGGCAGCGCAGGAGCGCAAGAAAGCGACCGTGCAGTGCGACGGTCAGAATCGGAATCCTTTTTCCTTTTTTTTAACGCCCGCTATTTATTATTATAGGTGAACTACGATCGCCCAATGTAGTACGAAGACGACGAGCGAACGAGAACGAGCTATGGCGAGAGAGCGTACCAGAACGATGAATATTTTATATTGAACGAGAGAGATGGAAGATATGTTGGGCGAGAGAGGGGTGGGTGAGGTCGGGCGGGCGGGCGCGCGTTCGGAGGCGGTATTATTCGTTCGTTTCGCGTTTGTTTTTGATGATTTAATTGCTAAAATATACCTAATAGGATAATATTTTAGATTATTGTGTATGTATGGGGGACGGCGGTACCTACCTGGACAATATGAAATGCAATGTAGTGTGTGCAGTTTTCGCAAGTGTTTTGTTTTTTTTTTTTTTTTTTTTTTTTTGTTTATACATATCTACATACCTATGAATAATATTAATTAATCGGTGAAGAAGAAAATTCGTATTTTCCATTATGTGTAGGTGCCTACGCCATACCTATACAGTGCAATTAAATCATCATCGTCGTTTCGTGTGTGGTGTGTGTGTGTTTTACGTGTCTGTCTGTGGCTTGGGACCTCCTATGTGTACCAAACTAAATTCTAAGTCTGAAGTCTAGTTTATGTACATACATAAACTAGATAGGTATATTAGCCTGTACAATACTACTATTATGTTTGTTTGTTTGTTTGTTTGTTTGTTTGTTTGTTTGTTTGTTTGTTAGTATGTATGTATGTATGTATGTATGTATGTATGTATGTATGTATGTATAAGTAGGTAGGTAGGTAGGTAGGTAGGTAGGTAGGTAGGTAGGTATTTAGGTATTTATAATCATTTTATATAGGCAGTAAGGATGTCACCGTTTTACGTATGTATGTATGTATGTATGTATGTATGTATGTATGTATGTATGTTAGTTATTTAGTCGGTCAATTTATGTACGTATCGAAATAGAAACAATTGTATCGTAACTAATATGGGTACGATATTTAGAATAATTTGTTAGCCCTGAAAAGGGCTTTTTGGTAGGTACATGTGCGCGATTGCGTGTGTATGCAACCAACGCGCACGTGCGTGCGGTGCCGGTCTCTCGCAACACGCTGGCTGGCCGTCCGTCCGTCCGTCCGTACGTACGTAGGACGGGCGGCGTAGGCGCGCGCGGCAGGGGGCGGCATGCAGGCAGGCAGGGCGCGGCTGCCAGCGAGCGGCTGTCGTCGTCGTCGTCGCTTTTACTTCTTGGCTGCTGCCTTTTTGGCGGCGGCCGGCTTCGATTTTGATGCGGCGGCGGCGGCCTTCTTCGGTTTGGGCGCCTTTGGTTTCTTTGTCGGTGGTTTGGCGGTTTTCTTAGCTTTAGACGCGGCGCCTCCACTCTTACCTCGCGCGGGCGACGCTGCCGCCAGGGCGGCGGCTGCCTTCTTGGCGGCGGCGATGGAGGCGGTTTTCTTTTTGGCTGCTGCGGCTTTTTTGTCCTTGGTAGCCAATGCGGCGGCTGCTGCTGCTGCTTTCGATGACTTCGACGGCGATGCGGAAGCCGCAGATGCACCGCCCCTCTTGTTGCCACCCTTAGCGGCGGCCGCGGCGGCGGACGCTTTCTTACCTTTGGCGGCGGCGGCGCCGGAAGCACCGGACGAGGCGGCGGTCTTGGCGACGGCCTTGCCGGCACCTCCGGCCGGCTTCTTCGCCGAGGTTGATTTAGATTCCAGTTTGAAGGAACCGGACGCACCTTTGCCCTTCGTTTGTATCAGTGTACCCGATTCGACGGCGCTCTTCAAATATTTCCTTATGAACGGTGCCAGTTTCTCAGCGTCGACCTTGTACTGAGCGGCTATATATTTCTTGATCGCCTGCAGTGACGATCCGCTGCGCTCTTTCAACTCCTTTATGGCGCTATTGACCATTTCCGAAGTCTTAGGGTGCGTCGGTTTCGCCTTGGGTTTTTTGGCTCCGGCGGCGGCGGACGCCTTCGGTCCCTTTTTCGCCGGGGTGGTGGGTGCCGGTACTTCGGTTGCCACAGCTGTGTCTGCCATAGTAGTAGGTAGGTAAAATATGAATGAATTCACAAACACTCAACAACACACAAGAGATCGCACACAAAACAACAACAAACTACGACGACAATATTAAAATAAAGTGAGTAGAATAGTAGTAGGTAGGTAGTAGTTACAGTATTAGATGTCGCCACTGGAACACAAAATAATTATCATTTTAACAATACACATCGAGGCATTACCGTAAGGAGAGCCGCGGTGTCGCGAGACGTTTTCTCGTATGAACACTTCCAACTTTTCACTAACATGTATATAAATTATTATATTTTTAACTGGGTTCTATTATAATTAAAACATTAATATATATTTATATGGACACATCATGAAAGTGTTTATGTAATGTTCACTTCAAAACTTTCACAAATATAATAAGGGACGCGCTACAGGTGTTTATTTTCACCGCCTTGTATGCGACTTGCTTAGTGTCCAGTTCAAAAGTGATTTTTCTCTATAAAACATAAAGATTACACACATAAAGGTCGATAAGTAAACGGCGAAGATCCCGAGCTTGGAACATAATAAGAATTCACTTTTGTAAATACATATTGTGACCGTTTTGACGAGTGTAACGACGACGGTCGTAAAACACACGACTGCCATTTTCTGAACAGCCAACGATACGGCGCTCAGTTTCTATCCGAGGCTCGTGTACACATTGATTGTTATAATATTCTTATTCTTATTTAAACATTCCAACATACTACATAATAATACTACTCTACCTATATAGGGGGGTACTCTACCTATAAAATAAACTTAAGATCACATTAGGTGGTGGTAGGTAACGACATATTCAAACGCATACAATAATGTATAATTATGTGTGTAGAGAGTAGAGGTATTAGGTAGTTAGTACATTGGTGGTAGGTATTTATTTATGAAACTAATAATAGGTAAGTACTTAAGTACATAATGTAAAAAGAAATGATTTCGTGTTTATTAGAAAGAGAACTTCCATGACACACAAACAAAACAACAACCGGAACGTACGACTAGGTAGGTACATCTATACTACTACCACCTACTTACAAACAACAAAAACAGTTTTGTGAGTGTGTAGTCAGTTACACTATAATATAATATTTTTGCTATCCTAATGCAAATGCGATGCGACACACGCACGGAGAGTACATAGAATATTTATTTATCGGTACCTACTTACTGTTTTACGTACTTTACGTTTGTATGCTTGCTTGCACGCAGCTATACATTACATAGATCGATTTATCCTTTTAGTATATATAATACTACTTTTGTGATTAGAAAGTGTACTATACATTAAGTAGGTAGGTAGGTACATACACTTATATGTATGTAAGGTTTTTAAAATAAACCTCATTATTATAGGTATATGATTTGACATTAATTAATTAATCATAGTGTACGTATATAGAAACAGTTTGCATTTAAACAAAACGGAATTATGTGCGGCCCTGAAAAGGGCCTTTTGTTCCTGTGCGTACATGATGTTCGTCTCGATCAATAAATAATACCAAACTAATAATAAAATTTATGATCGAAATTAACATCGGACACGATGGAAGTGGTTTAACCACCGAAACCGTACAGTGTGCGTCCCTGACGTTTCAGAGCGTAGACGACGTCCATGGCGGTGACGGTCTTCCTCTTCGCGTGCTCGGTATAAGTGACAGCGTCACGGATCACGTTCTCGAGAAACACTTTGAGAACGCCACGAGTCTCCTCGTATATCAGACCGGATATACGCTTAACGCCTCCTCTGCGAGCCAAACGACGGATCGCGGGTTTGGTGATGCCCTGGATGTTGTCGCGAAGTACTTTCCTGTGACGTTTGGCTCCACCTTTCCCCAGACCCTTTCCTCCCTTGCCGCGACCGGTCATTGTAGTTGTAGTAGTAGTAGTAAGTAGAAGTTAAAGATTGATACAACAAACTGCGCGCGACCGTACTCGTATACTGCACCGAAGTGACTGATATAGCGCCGCATAATCCATCATTTTGAATGGACATGAAGGTACGGGCCCAAAATTTGGCCTTAGTACCCTTACCCGGACAAGTCGGCGAGCTAGCTCTCAACCGTAGTTATGATTAGGTAACAAGGCCTGAGGGTGCCCCAGTTGGGGCCGAACCTCGGCTCAGGGCTGTTACCGAGGGGAGGGAATTGACTGAAATCTTTGATGATTTATTTATTTATTTATATCTAGGGAAGCGTATTATTATTGGCGGCTCGGGCCGCTTGTCGAGTTGCCGTAGCAATATTAACAAGTGGGGGACGAGACTGAGTTGGGAGTCGCGGCGCGTGACCTCGACGACGAGGTCGGTAACGAGGTGAACGGTCACCGCGGTTCGCATCTGTATTGTGTGTTGAATTACGACGAGCTTCCGAAGCTTCGAGCTGAGCTAAGGTGGTGGGATCATCGGGCTCGGTGAGGACGTGCCTCGGCCGGCGGACATTGGACATACGGGATGGCGTGTAGGTAGCCGCCTTAACGATTAACGGATTACTATGATTGACAGCAGTGTCAAAGAATCTGCGTGAAGCGCGTTTGAAAAATTGACGGACCGTGGGGAGGCCCAGGTCGAGGTGGAGGTTTTCATTGCGCAAGAACCACGGGGCACCCGTGGCCTTGCGCATGAAACGGTTTTGCAAAACTTGGAGACTATGGATCCGCTTTTGCGATGCGTGTGCAAATACAGCGCATGCGTAAGAGAATATGGGGCGAATACACGCAGTATACAGTCTAACCTTGCTTTTTAAGGCAAGTTTAGACCTGCGATTTAAAAGGAAATGAAGGCGTCCCATCACGAAATAGGCGCGCGCGCGCACCTTTTTAATGTGGGGCCCGAAGGTCAATCGATCATCGAGGATGACACCTAAGTATTTGGCTTGCCTCTCCCAAGGGATCGGTTCGCCGAACATGGTGACAGACTTTACTGAGGGGGGGATTTTTCGTCTAAACGGCCTATGGAATAGGACCGCTTGACTTTTGGCGGGATTTATCTCAATCCTCCATTTCCTACACCATGCGCCTAGGGCGTCTGCTGCGGATTGGAGGTGGGACACTATGGCCTTGGTGGTGCGACTAGTACAGTAGATTGCGGTATCATCCGCGAACAGAGCTAGCTGTACTGAGTCATTAAATTTGGGGATATCGCTCGTATATAATAGAAACAATAATGGGGAGAGTACCGAGCCCTGGGGGACTCCGGCACAGATGGGATGAGGGGACGACAGGGCGCCTGTTATTCGATATCGAAAGTGGCGGTTCGACAAAAAGTCTCGTAAGATGAGTACGAGCCTATGTGGGACACCTAGGGTGAATAGTTTAAAAATTAAACCATTGTGCCACACTTTGTCGAATGCTTTTGCAACATCGAAGAACAGGACCCCAGTCATACTATTGGATTGTTGGAAATGGTGAGAGATATGTTCAACAATACGATGGACTTGTTGAACACACGAGTGTTTAGTTCGAAAACCAAACTGCTCGTTCGGAAGTAAATGGTTAGCATCGGCATATGCTTTGAGACGGTTGTAGATGAGTCTCTCATAAATCTTACCCAATACATTGAGCAGACTTATGGGACGGTAACTGGAGGGCTCGGACATGGGTTTGCCTGGTTTGTGGATCCCAATAACGTGAGCTTCCTTCCACTGAGGTGGGAAGAAGTTACACATTAGGGCCGCATTATAAATGGACGTTAATAAGAAAATGAGCTGAGCGGGGAACAGTTTGATCACTTTATTAGTGATTTTGTCCGAGCCCGGGGCTTTTCGAGGGTGGAGTTTTCTGATGATCGATTTAACTTCATCAGGGGTCACGGGAGGAAGGGGGTCTTCATCCTCCTCCTCCTCACCATCAGCGGCGACACGCCGCCTCCTCCTTGCGGAGGAGGGGGGAGCCTCTGGTGGTGGCGGGGGGGGGGGAGACACGGGAGGTATGGGCAGAGCGAGTCTACGCGTGACCTCGGAGTTGACTTTCTCCAAGTGACTGGGGTCTACTGGAAGAGTACTGGGCGTGCATTGAAGCTCGAGACTTTCGGCGAGGCATTCGGATTTGTCCTCGTCTTCAAAGGCGGGCAAGGGGTGATTGGGTCTACTGAGAGGTGGCATGGGGGCTATCGTGTCCTTGGTAAGGGCACGGGAAAGCTTCCAAAAGGCAAGATGGGAGGGTTCTAACTCTTCAAGGGTCTTGTCCCATCGAGCATCACGCATTTGCTCGATGCGGACCTTGAAGGCGCGATGGAGAGCGCGCATGCGGGCGCGGTTACGTTCAGAGGGAAAAGAGTCAAAAGCCCGTATGGCGGCGTTCCTCTCCCTCCTCATCTCACGTACGTCATCGGGCAGTTGCCAACGGAGGTGAGTCTCCGCTGGCACTGTCCGAGAGCAATCGGTAATGACCGATTGCACGTGAGTGGTGAGTGAGTCGATCGCGCCGATAACCTCGTCCGCGGTGACGATGTTATCCGGGATACGATTCAGATGGACGGAATCGGTGGACTTGAGGCGTTCGCCTAGTCTGTCCCAATTGGTGGAGATTTTAGTAGGAGGGGGTTGACCTGGATCTGGGGGACCTGTGCGCGGAGTAAACTCTAAGATCACAGGTCGGTGGTCAGACGTCAGTTCGTGGTGCACTGATACGTCATGCAAACGTAAGTTTACATTGCGCAACAGTGCCACATCGAGTATGTCGGGTCTGAGGTCTTGTTGATGAGGAAAGTGGGTCGGTTCGAGGGGAGTAATGATGTCGATGTCGAGAGGCGACAGGAGGGATTCTAAGATTCGACCTCTGGGGTTGTTCGCGTTACAGTTCCAGAGTACACTTTTAGCGTTCAGGTCGCCCGCCAAAATGACTGCGTTACCGAGGCCAAAAATGCACTCTAGATCACTTCTGAAGGAAGTGTTGACACGGGACGGGGAAATGTAGGCTGAGACCAGAATGATTGGCTCATGTCCAGTCATGCCGAGCCTACAGACCGAGGCCTCAATGCACGTGAGAGAGGGGCGCCGCATAATAATCCGCGTTATATTTATATACGCGACGGCCATCAGGCGGTTGGTTTCATTTCATTGGTTCCCTTGTTGAAAAGTGAGATAGCTATATTGTACGTCACGAACTAAGGAGGTACGGGCCTGTGCGAGGGGTGCGGGGGAGGGAGAGGGGGGGGGGGGGGGGGGGTTAGTTAGGTGTGTACGTGTATTTTGATTTTTCACTTGTCTTTTTTTTTTTTTTTTTTTTTTTTTTTTGCGTTATTTGTAATATTATTTATTTATTTTGTTGATAATGGTATAGTAAGGTTAGGCTCTTCAAGTTAGTTAGGTTAGGTTATTAGCACTTCGGGTTAGGTTAGCTTGGCTTACCTTAACCTGACCTTGGGTTAGTTAGTTAGTTAGTTAGTTAGTTCGATATAAATAGATAGATAGGATACCTACTTTACTACAACTAGTACTAAAAAAAAAAAAACCTTTACATATTACACCCTTTAAATATTAATTATAATATACAAAAACACGACCACTACGGTAGGTAGGTAGGTAGGTAGGTAGGTAGGTAGGTAGGTAGGTAGGTAGGTAGGTAGGTAGGTAGGTAGGTAGGTAGGTAGGTAGGTAGGTAGGGCATTATTTATATATACGACGTGATTATATTGTGCGCAAGAAACATATTGTCCATTGTTCGATACATATGTGGCCCTGAAAAGGGCCTTTTTAGCAAGACGCTTTGTTTGCTGTGCGGTGGTAAGGTAAGCTAGTTACTATTACGTTCGCGAGCAAACGACGCGTCATGCGCAATACGACGACGACGTCGACGATTAAGCGCGTTCGCCACGGATTCTGCGCGCCAGCTGTATATCCTTAGGCATGATGGTGACACGCTTGGCGTGAATCGCGCAAAGGTTGGTGTCCTCGAAGAGTCCGACCAGATAGGCCTCGCTGGCCTCCTGAAGCGCCATAACGGCTGAACTCTGGAAACGTAGATCAGTCTTGAAATCTTGAGCGATCTCACGGACGAGACGCTGGAAGGGCAGTTTGCGGATCAACAGCTCCGTGCTCTTCTGATAGCGACGGATCTCACGGAGTGCAACGGTTCCGGGTCTGTAACGATGGGGTTTCTTGACACCACCGGTTGCCGGTGCACTCTTGCGCGCAGCCTTCGTGGCCAACTGTTTACGGGGCGCTTTACCCCCGGTGGATTTACGCGCGGTCTGCTTGGTACGGGCCATTGCGAGGAACGAGCGAGCGGCGATGAAATTGAATTAAGAAAGATAACTTAACTACGTACGTGCGGACGAATGAACGCGCGTATTAGTACTGCCGTTTATTTTATATTTTACATCGGTATTTATAATGATGGCGGCGGATTCAAGCGAGCGAGATATGTGTTTATCTCTCTCCCTCTCTCTCTCTCTCTCTCTCCGTCTGTCTCGCACGCAACAAACAAACAAAACAATGAACGAACGAACTAACAAACTAATTTTTTTTTTATATGTATGTACGTATGCTATTTATATAATATAAGGTAATGTTTTGTTTTATAATATTATTTTCGTGATAAATAAAGAGAATAATAATAATAATACATACATATTTATGTGTGTATGCTTAAATTGCATATTTATCATTTCTTTTAATTCATCATTATAATGGTAAGCACTTGAATACCAGGTATAATAAAATATCCTTATGATATTGTACATGTATGTCAGAGTAATTAAATAATATAGGCAGGCTGCAGGTTGGTTGGTTAGTTAGTTAGTTAGTTAGTTATAAACGGACGGTATGTGGTAGTGGTATGGTACGTGCGATATGTCATAATATGAAGTCAATTAGAGAAACATTCGGATAATATGAATAGATTTTTGGCCCTGAAAAGGGCCTTTTGAGTGTAGCGCTGGACGTGTGGTGGTTACAATAGTATGTTCATACTATGAAGCACGCACGCCTCCGCACTGTGAAGAAGAACGAACGACGCCATCTCCTCCTCCTCCTCACTTGGAGCTGGTGTATTTGGTGACGGCCTTGGTGCCCTCGCTCACGGCGTGCTTGGCAAGCTCACCGGGCAGCAGGAGCCTCACCGAAGTCTGCACCTCCCTGGAGGTGATGGTGGAACGTTTGTTGTAATGGGCGAGACGAGACGCCTCCGCTGCGATACGTTCGAATATGTCGTTAACGAATGAATTCATTATAGACATGGCCTTGCTGGAGATACCGGTGTCGGGATGCACCTGCTTGAGCACCTTGTAGATGTAGATGGCGTAGCTCTCCTTCCTCTTGTGCTTCTTCTTTTTCTTGTCAGTTTTGGAGATGTTCTTTTGGGCTTTGCCCGATTTCTTGGCGGCCTTACCGCTGGTCTTAGGCGGCATAATAGCGGTAGTATGTATTAGTTAGTAGATAATATCAACACTTGCTAACGCAAACGACCGTTTGCGTTGAATACGCCGAGAGAAGTGTGACAATTTTTTTCGAGTATACCCAATACATATTACTATCATTCGAGTTGGGTATTAACGTAGGCAACGAGCTGAATGCGGCCGTACGGCCAATCAGGAGCGTGCGTGAAAGAGACATAAAATATACACGCGTCTCTATCTAACATTGTGCGCTAATGAAGAGTGGTTTAATAAGATTGATTATTATGTCTGTCCGTATGTATGTATGTCTGTTTCCGTCATGTTTGTTTGTTTGTTTGTTTGTTGTTTGTTGTTTATTTTGTTTGGTTGGTTGGTTGATTTTTATATAGAAGACGATTAAATAGGTCATGATAGAGACAAAATAAAAGTAATTTTTATAGAATCATATTGCGGCCCTGAAAAGGGCCTTTTGTGTCCGACCGTCCGTCCGCCCGAGCCCGCCACTAGAGGCGGAGGCGGCGGTGGTCGGGGGCGACGAGATGATGCGCCTAAGAATAATAATATCTTCTTAAGCCTTCTTCTCGGTCTTCTTAGGCAGTAGCACGGCCTGAATGTTGGGCAAAACACCACCCTGAGCGATGGTCACGCCCGATAGGAGTTTGTTCAATTCCTCATCGTTGCGGATCGCCAATTGGAGATGTCTCGGTATGATTCTAGTCTTCTTGTTGTCACGTGCCGCGTTGCCGGCCAACTCGAGGACCTCAGCGGCGAGATATTCCATAACGGCGGCCAAATAGACCGGTGCACCGGCGCCGACGCGCTCGGCATAGTTGCCATTACGCAGAAGTCTGTGTATACGACCGACAGGAAACTGAAGACCGGCGCGATTCGAACGGGACTTTGCCTTCCCCTTGACCTTGCCACCCTTGCCGCGTCCAGACATTATTTGTTACGAGGGTATATAATCAATCAATTGCTAAATTAGCGAGCGAAAAATAACGCGCAGCGTACGTAGTTATGCACAGCGCGTTCGGAAACTGACTGAATATTTTTTTTTTAATTTTTTTTTTTTTTTTTTTTTTTTTTGAAATGGACATGAAGGTACGGGCCCAAAATTTGGCCTTAGTACCCTTACCCGGACAAGTCGGCGAGCTAGCTCTCAACCGTAGTTATGATTAGGTAACAAGGCCTGAGGGTGCCCCAGTTGGGGCCGAACCTCGGCTCAGGGCTGTTACCGAGGGGAGGGAATTGACTGAAATCTTTGATGATTTATTTATTTATATCTAGGGAAGCGTATTATTATTGGCGGCTCGGGCCGCTTGTCGAGTTGCCGTAGCAATAACAAGTGGGGGACGAGACTGAGTTGGGAGTCGCGGCGCGTGACCTCGACGACGAGGTCGGTAACGAGGTGAACGGTCACCGCGGTTCGCATCTGTATTGTGTGTTGAATTACGACGAGCTTCCGAAGCTTCGAGCTGAGCTAAGGTGGTGGGATCATCGGGCTCGGTGGGGACGTGCCTCGGCCGGCGGACATTGGACATACGGGATGGCGTGTAGGTAGCCGCCTTAACGATTAACGGATTACTATGATTGACAGCAGTGTCAAAGAATCTGCGTGAAGCGCGTTTGAAAAATTGACGGACCGTGGGGAGGCCCAGGTCGAGGTGGAGGTTTTCATTGCGCAAGAACCACGGGGCACCCGTGGCCTTGCGCATGAAACGGTTTTGCAAAACTTGGAGACTATGGATCCGCTTTTGCGATGCGTGTGCAAATACAGCGCATGCGTAAGAGAATATGGGGCGAATACACGCAGTATACAGTCTAACCTTGCTTTTTAAGGCAAGTTTAGACCTGCAATTTAAAAGGAAATGAAGGCGTCCCATCACGAAATAGGCGCGCGCGCGCACCTTTTTAATGTGGGGCCCGAAGGTCAATCGATCATCGAGGATGACACCTAAGTATTTGGCTTGCCTCTCCCAAGGGATCGGTTCGCCGAACATGGTGACAGACTTTACTGAGGGGGGGATTTTTCGTCTAAACGGCCTATGGAATAGGACCGCTTGACTTTTGGCGGGATTTATCTCAATCCTCCATTTCCTACACCATGCGCCTAGGGCGTCTGCTGCGGATTGGAGGTGGGACACTATGGCCTTGGTGGTGCGACTAGTACAGTAGATTGCGGTATCATCCGCGAACAGAGCTAGCTGTACTGAGTCATTAAATTTGGGGATATCGCTCGTATATAATAGAAACAATAATGGGGAGAGTACCGAGCCCTGGGGGACTCCGGCACAGATGGGATGAGGGGACGACAGGGCGCCTGTTATTCGATATCGAAAGTGGCGGTTCGACAAAAAGTCTCGTAAGATGAGTACGAGCCTATGTGGGACACCTAGGGTGAATAGTTTAAAAATTAAACCATTGTGCCACACTTTGTCGAATGCTTTTGCAACATCGAAGAACAGGACCCCAGTCATACTATTGGATTGTTGGAAATGGTGAGAGATATGTTCAACAATACGATGGACTTGTTGAACACACGAGTGTTTAGTTCGAAAACCAAACTGCTCGTTCGGAAGTAAATGGTTAGCATCGGCATATGCTTTGAGACGGTTGTAGATGAGTCTCTCATAAATCTTACCCAATACATTGAGCAGACTTATGGGACGGTAACTGGAGGGCTCGGACATGGGTTTGCCTGGTTTGTGGATCCCAATAACGTGAGCTTCCTTCCACTGAGGTGGGAAGAAGTTACACATTAGGGCCGCATTATAAATGGACGTTAATAAGAAAATGAGCTGAGCGGGGAACAGTTTGATCACTTTATTAGTGATTTTGTCCGAGCCCGGGGCTTTTCGAGGGTGGAGTTTTCTGATGATCGATTTAACTTCATCAGGGGTCACGGGAGGAAGGGGGTTTTTTTTAACGCCCGCTATTTATTATTATAGGTGAACTACGATCGCCCAATGTAGTACGAAGACGACGAGCGAACGAGAACGAGCTATGGCGAGAGAGCGTACCAGAACGATGAATATTTTATATTGAACGAGAGAGATGGAAGATATGTTGGGCGAGAGAGGGGTGGGTGAGGTCGGGCGGGCGGGCGCGCGTTCGGAGGCGGTATTATTCGTTCGTTTCGCGTTTGTTTTTGATGATTTAATTGCTAAAATATACCTAATAGGATAATATTTTAGATTATTGTGTATGTATGGGGGACGGCGGTACCTACCTGGACAATATGAAATGCAATGTAGTGTGTGCAGTTTTCGCAAGTGTTTTGTTTTTTTTTTTTTTTTTTTTTTTTTGTTTATACATATCTACATACCTATGAATAATATTAATTAATCGGTGAAGAAGAAAATTCGTATTTTCCATTATGTGTAGGTGCCTACGCCATACCTATACAGTGCAATTAAATCATCATCGTCGTTTCGTGTGTGGTGTGTGTGTGTTTTACGTGTCTGTCTGTGGCTTGGGACCTCCTATGTGTACCAAACTAAATTCTAAGTCTGAAGTCTAGTTTATGTACATACATAAACTAGATAGGTATATTAGCCTGTACAATACTACTATTATGTTTGTTTGTTTGTTTGTTTGTTTGTTTGTTTGTTTGTTTGTTTGTTAGTATGTATGTATGTATGTATGTATGTATGTATGTATGTATGTATGTATAAGTAGGTAGGTAGGTAGGTAGGTAGGTAGGTAGGTAGGTAGGTATTTAGGTATTTATAATCATTTTATATAGGCAGTAAGGATGTCACCGTTTTACGTATGTATGTATGTATGTATGTATGTATGTATGTATGTATGTATGTATGTTAGTTATTTAGTCGGTCAATTTATGTACGTATCGAAATAGAAACAATTGTATCGTAACTAATATGGGTACGATATTTAGAATAATTTGTTAGCCCTGAAAAGGGCTTTTTGGTAGGTACATGTGCGCGATTGCGTGTGTATGCAACCAACGCGCACGTGCGTGCGGTGCCGGTCTCTCGCAACACGCTGGCTGGCCGTCCGTCCGTCCGTCCGTACGTACGTAGGACGGGCGGCGTAGGCGCGCGCGGCAGGGGGCGGCATGCAGGCAGGCAGGGCGCGGCTGCCAGCGAGCGGCTGTCGTCGTCGTCGTCGCTTTTACTTCTTGGCTGCTGCCTTTTTGGCGGCGGCCGGCTTCGATTTTGATGCGGCGGCGGCGGCCTTCTTCGGTTTGGGCGCCTTTGGTTTCTTTGTCGGTGGTTTGGCGGTTTTCTTAGCTTTAGACGCGGCGCCTCCACTCTTACCTCGCGCGGGCGACGCTGCCGCCAGGGCGGCGGCTGCCTTCTTGGCGGCGGCGATGGAGGCGGTTTTCTTTTTGGCTGCTGCGGCTTTTTTGTCCTTGGTAGCCAATGCGGCGGCTGCTGCTGCTGCTTTCGATGACTTCGACGGCGATGCGGAAGCCGCAGATGCACCGCCCCTCTTGTTGCCACCCTTAGCGGCGGCCGCGGCGGCGGACGCTTTCTTACCTTTGGCGGCGGCGGCGCCGGAAGCACCGGACGAGGCGGCGGTCTTGGCGACGGCCTTGCCGGCACCTCCGGCCGGCTTCTTCGCCGAGGTTGATTTAGATTCCAGTTTGAAGGAACCGGACGCACCTTTGCCCTTCGTTTGTATCAGTGTACCCGATTCGACGGCGCTCTTCAAATATTTCCTTATGAACGGTGCCAGTTTCTCAGCGTCGACCTTGTACTGAGCGGCTATATATTTCTTGATCGCCTGCAGTGACGATCCGCTGCGCTCTTTCAACTCCTTTATGGCGCTATTGACCATTTCCGAAGTCTTAGGGTGCGTCGGTTTCGCCTTGGGTTTTTTGGCTCCGGCGGCGGCGGACGCCTTCGGTCCCTTTTTCGCCGGGGTGGTGGGTGCCGGTACTTCGGTTGCCACAGCTGTGTCTGCCATAGTAGTAGGTAGGTAAAATATGAATGAATTCACAAACACTCAACAACACACAAGAGATCGCACACAAAACAACAACAAACTACGACGACAATATTAAAATAAAGTGAGTAGAATAGTAGTAGGTAGGTAGTAGTTACAGTATTAGATGTCGCCACTGGAACACAAAATAATTATCATTTTAACAATACACATCGAGGCATTACCGTAAGGAGAGCCGCGGTGTCGCGAGACGTTTTCTCGTATGAACACTTCCAACTTTTCACTAACATGTATATAAATTATTATATTTTTAACTGGGTTCTATTATAATTAAAACATTAATATATATTTATATGGACACATCATGAAAGTGTTTATGTAATGTTCACTTCAAAACTTTCACAAATATAATAAGGGACGCGCTACAGGTGTTTATTTTCACCGCCTTGTATGCGACTTGCTTAGTGTCCAGTTCAAAAGTGATTTTTCTCTATAAAACATAAAGATTACACACATAAAGGTCGATAAGTAAACGGCGAAGATCCCGAGCTTGGAACATAATAAGAATTCACTTTTGTAAATACATATTGTGACCGTTTTGACGAGTGTAACGACGACGGTCGTAAAACACACGACTGCCATTTTCTGAACAGCCAACGATACGGCGCTCAGTTTCTATCCGAGGCTCGTGTACACATTGATTGTTATAATATTCTTATTCTTATTTAAACATTCCAACATACTACATAATAATACTACTCTACCTATATAGGGGGGTACTCTACCTATAAAATAAACTTAAGATCACATTAGGTGGTGGTAGGTAACGACATATTCAAACGCATACAATAATGTATAATTATGTGTGTAGAGAGTAGAGGTATTAGGTAGTTAGTACATTGGTGGTAGGTATTTATTTATGAAACTAATAATAGGTAAGTACTTAAGTACATAATGTAAAAAGAAATGATTTCGTGTTTATTAGAAAGAGAACTTCCATGACACACAAACAAAACAACAACCGGAACGTACGACTAGGTAGGTACATCTATACTACTACCACCTACTTACAAACAACAAAAACAGTTTTGTGAGTGTGTAGTCAGTTACACTATAATATAATATTTTTGCTATCCTAATGCAAATGCGATGCGACACACGCACGGAGAGTACATAGAATATTTATTTATCGGTACCTACTTACTGTTTTACGTACTTTACGTTTGTATGCTTGCTTGCACGCAGCTATACATTACATAGATCGATTTATCCTTTTAGTATATATAATACTACTTTTGTGATTAGAAAGTGTACTATACATTAAGTAGGTAGGTAGGTACATACACTTATATGTATGTAAGGTTTTTAAAATAAACCTCATTATTATAGGTATATGATTTGACATTAATTAATTAATCATAGTGTACGTATATAGAAACAGTTTGCATTTAAACAAAACGGAATTATGTGCGGCCCTGAAAAGGGCCTTTTGTTCCTGTGCGTACATGATGTTCGTCTCGATCAATAAATAATACCAAACTAATAATAAAATTTATGATCGAAATTAACATCGGACACGATGGAAGTGGTTTAACCACCGAAACCGTACAGTGTGCGTCCCTGACGTTTCAGAGCGTAGACGACGTCCATGGCGGTGACGGTCTTCCTCTTCGCGTGCTCGGTATAAGTGACAGCGTCACGGATCACGTTCTCGAGAAACACTTTGAGAACGCCACGAGTCTCCTCGTATATCAGACCGGATATACGCTTAACGCCTCCTCTGCGAGCCAAACGACGGATCGCGGGTTTGGTGATGCCCTGGATGTTGTCGCGAAGTACTTTCCTGTGACGTTTGGCTCCACCTTTCCCCAGACCCTTTCCTCCCTTGCCGCGACCGGTCATTGTAGTTGTAGTAGTAGTAGTAAGTAGAAGTTAAAGATTGATACAACAAACTGCGCGCGACCGTACTCGTATACTGCACCGAAGTGACTGATATAGCGCCGCATAATAATCCGCGTTATATTTATATACGCGACGGCCATCAGGCGGTTGGTTTCATTTCATTGGTTCCCTTGTTGAAAAGTGAGATAGCTATATTGTACGTCACGAACTAAGGAGGTACGGGCCTGTGCGAGGGGTGCGGGGGAGGGAGAGGGGGGGGGGGGGGGGGGGGTTAGTTAGGTGTGTACGTGTATTTTGATTTTTCACTTGTCTTTTTTTTTTTTTTTTTTTTTTTTTTTTGCGTTATTTGTAATATTATTTATTTATTTTGTTGATAATGGTATAGTAAGGTTAGGCTCTTCAAGTTAGTTAGGTTAGGTTATTAGCACTTCGGGTTAGGTTAGCTTGGCTTACCTTAACCTGACCTTGGGTTAGTTAGTTAGTTAGTTAGTTAGTTCGATATAAATAGATAGATAGGATACCTACTTTACTACAACAGTACTAAAAAAAAAAAACCTTTACATATTACACCCTTTAAATATTAATTATAATATACAAAAACACGACCACTACGGTAGGTAGGTAGGTAGGTAGGTAGGTAGGTAGGTAGGTAGGTAGGTAGGTAGGTAGGTAGGTAGGTAGGTAGGTAGGTAGGTAGGTAGGTAGGTAGGTAGGTAGGTAGGTAGGGCATTATTTATATATACGACGTGATTATATTGTGCGCAAGAAACATATTGTCCATTGTTCGATACATATGTGGCCCTGAAAAGGGCCTTTTTAGCAAGACGCTTTGTTTGCTGTGCGGTGGTAAGGTAAGCTAGTTACTATTACGTTCGCGAGCAAACGACGCGTCATGCGCAATACGACGACGACGTCGACGATTAAGCGCGTTCGCCACGGATTCTGCGCGCCAGCTGTATATCCTTAGGCATGATGGTGACACGCTTGGCGTGAATCGCGCAAAGGTTGGTGTCCTCGAAGAGTCCGACCAGATAGGCCTCGCTGGCCTCCTGAAGCGCCATAACGGCTGAACTCTGGAAACGTAGATCAGTCTTGAAATCTTGAGCGATCTCACGGACGAGACGCTGGAAGGGCAGTTTGCGGATCAACAGCTCCGTGCTCTTCTGATAGCGACGGATCTCACGGAGTGCAACGGTTCCGGGTCTGTAACGATGGGGTTTCTTGACACCACCGGTTGCCGGTGCACTCTTGCGCGCAGCCTTCGTGGCCAACTGTTTACGGGGCGCTTTACCCCCGGTGGATTTACGCGCGGTCTGCTTGGTACGGGCCATTGCGAGGAACGAGCGAGCGGCGATGAAATTGAATTAAGAAAGATAACTTAACTACGTACGTGCGGACGAATGAACGCGCGTATTAGTACTGCCGTTTATTTTATATTTTACATCGGTATTTATAATGATGGCGGCGGATTCAAGCGAGCGAGATATGTGTTTATCTCTCTCCCTCTCTCTCTCTCTCTCTCTCCGTCTGTCTCGCACGCAACAAACAAACAAAACAATGAACGAACGAACTAACAAACTAATTTTTTTTTTATATGTATGTACGTATGCTATTTATATAATATAAGGTAATGTTTTGTTTTATAATATTATTTTCGTGATAAATAAAGAGAATAATAATAATAATACATACATATTTATGTGTGTATGCTTAAATTGCATATTTATCATTTCTTTTAATTCATCATTATAATGGTAAGCACTTGAATACCAGGTATAATAAAATATCCTTATGATATTGTACATGTATGTCAGAGTAATTAAATAATATAGGCAGGCTGCAGGTTGGTTGGTTAGTTAGTTAGTTAGTTAGTTATAAACGGACGGTATGTGGTAGTGGTATGGTACGTGCGATATGTCATAATATGAAGTCAATTAGAGAAACATTCGGATAATATGAATAGATTTTTGGCCCTGAAAAGGGCCTTTTGAGTGTAGCGCTGGACGTGTGGTGGTTACAATAGTATGTTCATACTATGAAGCACGCACGCCTCCGCACTGTGAAGAAGAACGAACGACGCCATCTCCTCCTCCTCCTCACTTGGAGCTGGTGTATTTGGTGACGGCCTTGGTGCCCTCGCTCACGGCGTGCTTGGCAAGCTCACCGGGCAGCAGGAGCCTCACCGAAGTCTGCACCTCCCTGGAGGTGATGGTGGAACGTTTGTTGTAATGGGCGAGACGAGACGCCTCCGCTGCGATACGTTCGAATATGTCGTTAACGAATGAATTCATTATAGACATGGCCTTGCTGGAGATACCGGTGTCGGGATGCACCTGCTTGAGCACCTTGTAGATGTAGATGGCGTAGCTCTCCTTCCTCTTGTGCTTCTTCTTTTTCTTGTCAGTTTTGGAGATGTTCTTTTGGGCTTTGCCCGATTTCTTGGCGGCCTTACCGCTGGTCTTAGGCGGCATAATAGCGGTAGTATGTATTAGTTAGTAGATAATATCAACACTTGCTAACGCAAACGACCGTTTGCGTTGAATACGCCGAGAGAAGTGTGACAATTTTTTTCGAGTATACCCAATACATATTACTATCATTCGAGTTGGGTATTAACGTAGGCAACGAGCTGAATGCGGCCGTACGGCCAATCAGGAGCGTGCGTGAAAGAGACATAAAATATACACGCGTCTCTATCTAACATTGTGCGCTAATGAAGAGTGGTTTAATAAGATTGATTATTATGTCTGTCCGTATGTATGTATGTCTGTTTCCGTCATGTTTGTTTGTTTGTTTGTTTGTTGTTTGTTGTTTATTTTGTTTGGTTGGTTGGTTGATTTTTATATAGAAGACGATTAAATAGGTCATGATAGAGACAAAATAAAAGTAATTTTTATAGAATCATATTGCGGCCCTGAAAAGGGCCTTTTGTGTCCGACCGTCCGTCCGCCCGAGCCCGCCACTAGAGGCGGAGGCGGCGGTGGTCGGGGGCGACGAGATGATGCGCCTAAGAATAATAATATCTTCTTAAGCCTTCTTCTCGGTCTTCTTAGGCAGTAGCACGGCCTGAATGTTGGGCAAAACACCACCCTGAGCGATGGTCACGCCCGATAGGAGTTTGTTCAATTCCTCATCGTTGCGGATCGCCAATTGGAGATGTCTCGGTATGATTCTAGTCTTCTTGTTGTCACGTGCCGCGTTGCCGGCCAACTCGAGGACCTCAGCGGCGAGATATTCCATAACGGCGGCCAAATAGACCGGTGCACCGGCGCCGACGCGCTCGGCATAGTTGCCATTACGCAGAAGTCTGTGTATACGACCGACAGGAAACTGAAGACCGGCGCGATTCGAACGGGACTTTGCCTTCCCCTTGACCTTGCCACCCTTGCCGCGTCCAGACATTATTTGTTACGAGGGTATATAATCAATCAATTGCTAAATTAGCGAGCGAAAAATAACGCGCAGCGTACGTAGTTATGCACAGCGCGTTCGGAAACTGACTGAATATTTTTTTTTTAATTTTTTTTTTTTTTTTTTTTTTTTTTTTTTTTTTTTTTTTTTTTTTTTTTTATAATGGACATGAAGGTACGGGCCCAAAATTTGGCCTTAGTACCCTTACCCGGACAAGTCGGCGAGCTAGCTCTCAACCGTAGTTATGATTAGGTAACAAGGCCTGAGGGTGCCCCAGTTGGGGCCGAACCTCGGCTCAGGGCTGTTACCGAGGGGAGGGAATTGACTGAAATCTTTGATGATTTATTTATTTATTTATATCTAGGGAAGCGTATTATTATTGGCGGCTCGGGCCGCTTGTCGAGTTGCCGTAGCAATATTAACAAGTGGGGGACGAGACTGAGTTGGGAGTCGCGGCGCGTGACCTCGACGACGAGGTCGGTAACGAGGTGAACGGTCACCGCGGTTCGCATCTGTATTGTGTGTTGAATTACGACGAGCTTCCGAAGCTTCGAGCTGAGCTAAGGTGGTGGGATCATCGGGCTCGGTGAGGACGTGCCTCGGCCGGCGGACATTGGACATACGGGATGGCGTGTAGGTAGCCGCCTTAACGATTAACGGATTACTATGATTGACAGCAGTGTCAAAGAATCTGCGTGAAGCGCGTTTGAAAAATTGACGGACCGTGGGGAGGCCCAGGTCGAGGTGGAGGTTTTCATTGCGCAAGAACCACGGGGCACCCGTGGCCTTGCGCATGAAACGGTTTTGCAAAACTTGGAGACTATGGATCCGCTTTTGCGATGCGTGTGCAAATACAGCGCATGCGTAAGAGAATATGGGGCGAATACACGCAGTATACAGTCTAACCTTGCTTTTTAAGGCAAGTTTAGACCTGCGATTTAAAAGGAAATGAAGGCGTCCCATCACGAAATAGGCGCGCGCGCGCACCTTTTTAATGTGGGGCCCGAAGGTCAATCGATCATCGAGGATGACACCTAAGTATTTGGCTTGCCTCTCCCAAGGGATCGGTTCGCCGAACATGGTGACAGACTTTACTGAGGGGGGGATTTTTCGTCTAAACGGCCTATGGAATAGGACCGCTTGACTTTTGGCGGGATTTATCTCAATCCTCCATTTCCTACACCATGCGCCTAGGGCGTCTGCTGCGGATTGGAGGTGGGACACTATGGCCTTGGTGGTGCGACTAGTACAGTAGATTGCGGTATCATCCGCGAACAGAGCTAGCTGTACTGAGTCATTAAATTTGGGGATATCGCTCGTATATAATAGAAACAATAATGGGGAGAGTACCGAGCCCTGGGGGACTCCGGCACAGATGGGATGAGGGGACGACAGGGCGCCTGTTATTCGATATCGAAAGTGGCGGTTCGACAAAAAGTCTCGTAAGATGAGTACGAGCCTATGTGGGACACCTAGGGTGAATAGTTTAAAAATTAAACCATTGTGCCACACTTTGTCGAATGCTTTTGCAACATCGAAGAACAGGACCCCAGTCATACTATTGGATTGTTGGAAATGGTGAGAGATATGTTCAACAATACGATGGACTTGTTGAACACACGAGTGTTTAGTTCGAAAACCAAACTGCTCGTTCGGAAGTAAATGGTTAGCATCGGCATATGCTTTGAGACGGTTGTAGATGAGTCTCTCATAAATCTTACCCAATACATTGAGCAGACTTATGGGACGGTAACTGGAGGGCTCGGACATGGGTTTGCCTGGTTTGTGGATCCCAATAACGTGAGCTTCCTTCCACTGAGGTGGGAAGAAGTTACACATTAGGGCCGCATTATAAATGGACGTTAATAAGAAAATGAGCTGAGCGGGGAACAGTTTGATCACTTTATTAGTGATTTTGTCCGAGCCCGGGGCTTTTCGAGGGTGGAGTTTTCTGATGATCGATTTAACTTCATCAGGGGTCACGGGAGGAAGGGGGTCTTCATCCTCCTCCTCCTCACCATCAGCGGCGACACGCCGCCTCCTCCTTGCGGAGGAGGGGGGAGCCTCTGGTGGTGGCGGGGGGGGGGGAGACACGGGAGGTATGGGCAGAGCGAGTCTACGCGTGACCTCGGAGTTGACTTTCTCCAAGTGACTGGGGTCTACTGGAAGAGTACTGGGCGTGCATTGAAGCTCGAGACTTTCGGCGAGGCATTCGGATTTGTCCTCGTCTTCAAAGGCGGGCAAGGGGTGATTGGGTCTAATGAGAGGTGGCATGGGGGCTATCGTGTCCTTGGTAAGGGCACGGGAAAGCTTCCAAAAGGCAAGATGGGAGGGTTCTAACTCTTCAAGGGTCTTGTCCCATCGAGCATCACGCATTTGCTCGATGCGGACCTTGAAGGCGCGATGGAGAGCGCGCATGCGGGCGCGGTTACGTTCAGAGGGAAAAGAGTCAAAAGCCCGTATGGCGGCGTTCCTCTCCCTCCTCATCTCACGTACGTCATCGGGCAGTTGCCAACGGAGGTGAGTCTCCGCTGGCACTGTCCGAGAGCAATCGGTAATGACCGATTGCACGTGAGTGGTGAGTGAGTCGATCGCGCCGATAACCTCGTCCGCGGTGACGATGTTATCCGGGATACGATTCAGATGGACGGAATCGGTGGACTTGAGGCGTTCGCCTAGTCTGTCCCAATTGGTGGAGATTTTAGTAGGAGGGGGTTGACCTGGATCTGGGGGACCTGTGCGCGGAGTAAACTCTAAGATCACAGGTCGGTGGTCAGACGTCAGTTCGTGGTGCACTGATACGTCATGCAAACGTAAGTTTACATTGCGCAACAGTGCCACATCGAGTATGTCGGGTCTGAGGTCTTGTTGATGAGGAAAGTGGGTCGGTTCGAGGGGAGTAATGATGTCGATGTCGAGAGGCGACAGGAGGGATTCTAAGATTCGACCTCTGGGGTTGTTCGCGTTACAGTTCCAGAGTACACTTTTAGCGTTCAGGTCGCCCGCCAAAATGACTGCGTTACCGAGGCCAAAAATGCACTCTAGATCACTTCTGAAGGAAGTGTTGACACGGGACGGGGAAATGTAGGCTGAGACCAGAATGATTGGCTCATGTCCAGTCATGCCGAGCCTACAGACCGAGGCCTCAATGCACGTGAGAGAGGGGGGCGGATCCATTGGGGAGCAATATAGGGACTTTTTGTAATAAATGAGAGTACCACCAAGGGTAGCGTCAGACCTATCGTTGCGAACTAACAGATAGTTGGCAATTTTGGGATCCCTCATAGAGGGTTTGAGGAATGTCTCCTGAACTAGGAATACATCAAGGCGATGATGTTTCAGGAATTCTGAAACATCATCGCGTTGATGTCTCAAGCCATCGGCATTGAAATACCCTATTCTAAGGGAGCGCGGTTTGGTCCTACACGTTGCCGTATTATCCATTAAGAGGGCTACATTTGAAGGTGGAAAGGGACGTCAGGATGGCACTATAGCGCAACCCGATGGAGAAGAGGGCGAGTCCGTCGCCCTCTTTTTCGCGGATTTGTTCAGCGAGATTCCGGATCTCGTTAAAATCAAAAAGACGGGCGAAACGCTCCACCAGAGCGAAGTCCGCATCCTCGTTTAGTGGAGGAATTTGGGCCCCGCAGCTAGGCGGGGGGATTGCGCGGCGTTGCTGTTTAGGGACGGCGGCGGCGGCGGCGGGTTTTGGCGGAAGGGGCGTGGTTTGCGCGGCCATAGGGGCGGGCGCTTGAGTGACTGAGGGAGTGGGTGCGGGAATGGGGGCAGGTGAAACTGCCGTGGTGGGCGTGGACTTAGTCCGAGTGGGCGGGAACTCCCTAGGGGAGTTTAAGTCCCAAGCGGGTCTCAAGCTCGTGTGAGCGGGATCAGGGGGAGGCGCGGTGGTGCGCGTGGAGTTATTGGGCCGGGCTGATGTTGTAGCCTTTGGCCGGGGAGCTTTAGAGCACCCGCGATAGTTAGCGGGGTGCCCTTGCGTCTGGCAAAGGACGCAGCTCGGGGGCTCAGAATTAAGGGTGGGCTCAGGGTTGCGTTCGCATTCCCTGGTGGGGTGGTTGCCTAGGCACTTTACGCACCTTGGAGGTGCGTAGCAGTGCCTGGCGGAGTGGCCATAGAGTTGGCAATTGTGGCATTGTGACGGGAATCCGGTCCTGTGTGGCTTTTCCAGCACACAGTCCGTCAGTTGGCATATGGCCTTTAGATTGTGGATTCGGTCGCTCGCCGGCCCGGGTTCCATGGTTACTACAACCATGTTGAGGGGGACGGTCTTTGAGCGACCTCGCATAAGGCGATGGACAGCGAGGACAGGGATACCCTGGTCGCTGAGGGACTGCTTCACTTCCTCGGTTGTCACCTCGGAAGGCATGCCCTTAATAACTATGCGGGTGGCACGCTCCTCAGGGAGAGAGTAGGTGTGGAAAGACACCTTTCTCTCCTTGAGGAGGTTAGTGAAAGCTCTATGGTCATTAGGCGCAGTAACTGCGACCCGAATGCCATGTTCGGTGGGACGGGCGGAGGTATAATTAATATGGTGGCTGGAGAACCAGCCAGAGACAAGAGTCCATTTGGACTTGTCTTGAATGAAAATTGGGGGAGGGGCAGCATCATTTTTAGCATTCTTAGGAGGATGCTGATGCCTGTTAGGACGAGGGGGGATGCGAAGAGGTTCGCGAACGCTACTTGTGTCCATGGGAATGGACACGTTCGCTGAAGGGCCAGGGACGGGAGAGGGGGCCTGCTTGAGGGCCTTGGCGGCAGCCTCGTTGGCGGAGGCTTGCTTGGCTCGCTTGCGCTTGCCATTCTTGCTCTCCACTGGTACGAAGTCCTCCTCGGAAGACGAGGAGGGGTTCGCAACAGTGGCGGGAGCCTCTAGTTGGGTGGTGGTGGTGGTGGTGGAAATTAGAGGGACGGCCTTTGCCGACTTAGTGTCGGTGGAGGCAGGGGAGGAGGAGGAGGAGGCGGAGGAGGACTTGGCGGCCTCGTTGGACGTGTAGGAGTCAGTAGAAACTGACGTCCTAGTCTTGTTGTAGACTGACGATCTTGTGAGATCGTCAGAGGGAGTTGGAGTTGGGGAGGGAGAGGCTTGTCCTGATGGGACAGCCTCGGTGTTGCCGCGGACTTCCGGAGTCGACTGGGTCGACATCACGGAGTCCGCGCGAGAGGGTGGACGAGTGGAGGGGGGGAGGGACCTGTCCGGAAAGTGACAGGTGAGGTAGATTACGGCATCCTCATCGGCGAGGATGTCCTCGAGAGACAGGGTGTTCTGGGGTTGGCTGGCCATAGTGACCAGCCTGGCCTTGCGGCCGGGGCCTAGGCTAAGACGTACACTACTGTAACTTCAAACGCGGTGCGTTCCTGGGAGAAGAAGTTACAAGAAACTCCAGGCAATCGCCCTAGCTACGGTTCCTACTCCTATCCTCCCCGGGTGGGTTTTCCCGGGTGTGTGTAGTACAACTCCCAACCGGGTGTAGGTTGGGAGGTGAGTAGGCCCTAGGGTGTGCCCTAAGCTTGTAACCTCCGCCACAGATCTTGTGTTGTGGCTGAGTTCCTACGTCCCTGCCTAACGCTAACTGGGGTCGACTAGGGAAGCCCCCAAGGCCGACTGGTCCAGTCCCGTCCGGGTTGTGTGTTCCTTAAGGGAAAACACCAAAGCGCCCGGGGCCCGCTAACCAACTTACGTTGTCACCGTTAGGTTTCCGTTGGTTACCACAGCAAGTCGTGGATTTTAGGTGGTAGACGACTAGTATGTCTCAGAAACAACAATGAACACGACGCGTATTGAAAAATACACGAAGTGTCACCGTGTCGGTCAGACAATAGAAACAACAAGACAAATAAACACCAACGCGTATTGAAAAATACACGCGGTGAATAAATGCTTGATATAGGGGTCGGTACGAGTGACACACACACCAACGCAGTACCGAGAAAGATACTCGCTCGCAACCAAATAGTTTGCTTGACGATACGTCAGGAACAAACTATTAGCGCTAACAAGAACTTAAACAATGCCACAAAGGTGAGCGAGTACGTTCGCGACGAAAAATGCCAGGTAGGCGCAAACAAAGGCAGAGCCAGTGAGTGGGCGAACAAAGCGAAAATTCGCGGAAACGGACCGGGCAGCGCAGGAGCGCAAGAAAGCGACCGTGCAGTGCGACGGTCAGAATCGGAATCCTTTTTCCTTTTTTTTAACGCCCGCTATTTATTATTATAGGTGAACTACGATCGCCCAATGTAGTACGAAGACGACGAGCGAACGAGAACGAGCTATGGCGAGAGAGCGTACCAGAACGATGAATATTTTATATTGAACGAGAGAGATGGAAGATATGTTGGGCGAGAGAGGGGTGGGTGAGGTCGGGCGGGCGGGCGCGCGTTCGGAGGCGGTATTATTCGTTCGTTTCGCGTTTGTTTTTGATGATTTAATTGCTAAAATATACCTAATAGGATAATATTTTAGATTATTGTGTATGTATGGGGGACGGCGGTACCTACCTGGACAATATGAAATGCAATGTAGTGTGTGCAGTTTTCGCAAGTGTTTTGTTTTTTTTTTTTTTTTTTTTTTTTTGTTTATACATATCTACATACCTATGAATAATATTAATTAATCGGTGAAGAAGAAAATTCGTATTTTCCATTATGTGTAGGTGCCTACGCCATACCTATACAGTGCAATTAAATCATCATCGTCGTTTCGTGTGTGGTGTGTGTGTGTTTTACGTGTCTGTCTGTGGCTTGGGACCTCCTATGTGTACCAAACTAAATTCTAAGTCTGAAGTCTAGTTTATGTACATACATAAACTAGATAGGTATATTAGCCTGTACAATACTACTATTATGTTTGTTTGTTTGTTTGTTTGTTTGTTTGTTTGTTTGTTTGTTTGTTAGTATGTATGTATGTATGTATGTATGTATGTATGTATGTATGTATGTATAAGTAGGTAGGTAGGTAGGTAGGTAGGTAGGTAGGTAGGTAGGTATTTAGGTATTTATAATCATTTTATATAGGCAGTAAGGATGTCACCGTTTTACGTATGTATGTATGTATGTATGTATGTATGTATGTATGTATGTATGTTAGTTATTTAGTCGGTCAATTTATGTACGTATCGAAATAGAAACAATTGTATCGTAACTAATATGGGTACGATATTTAGAATAATTTGTTAGCCCTGAAAAGGGCTTTTTGGTAGGTACATGTGCGCGATTGCGTGTGTATGCAACCAACGCGCACGTGCGTGCGGTGCCGGTCTCTCGCAACACGCTGGCTGGCCGTCCGTCCGTCCGTCCGTACGTACGTAGGACGGGCGGCGTAGGCGCGCGCGGCAGGGGGCGGCATGCAGGCAGGCAGGGCGCGGCTGCCAGCGAGCGGCTGTCGTCGTCGTCGTCGCTTTTACTTCTTGGCTGCTGCCTTTTTGGCGGCGGCCGGCTTCGATTTTGATGCGGCGGCGGCGGCCTTCTTCGGTTTGGGCGCCTTTGGTTTCTTTGTCGGTGGTTTGGCGGTTTTCTTAGCTTTAGACGCGGCGCCTCCACTCTTACCTCGCGCGGGCGACGCTGCCGCCAGGGCGGCGGCTGCCTTCTTGGCGGCGGCGATGGAGGCGGTTTTCTTTTTGGCTGCTGCGGCTTTTTTGTCCTTGGTAGCCAATGCGGCGGCTGCTGCTGCTGCTTTCGATGACTTCGACGGCGATGCGGAAGCCGCAGATGCACCGCCCCTCTTGTTGCCACCCTTAGCGGCGGCCGCGGCGGCGGACGCTTTCTTACCTTTGGCGGCGGCGGCGCCGGAAGCACCGGACGAGGCGGCGGTCTTGGCGACGGCCTTGCCGGCACCTCCGGCCGGCTTCTTCGCCGAGGTTGATTTAGATTCCAGTTTGAAGGAACCGGACGCACCTTTGCCCTTCGTTTGTATCAGTGTACCCGATTCGACGGCGCTCTTCAAATATTTCCTTATGAACGGTGCCAGTTTCTCAGCGTCGACCTTGTACTGAGCGGCTATATATTTCTTGATCGCCTGCAGTGACGATCCGCTGCGCTCTTTCAACTCCTTTATGGCGCTATTGACCATTTCCGAAGT
The DNA here is from genome assembly GCA_947623365.1 of Achlya flavicornis. Classification (NCBI taxonomy): domain Eukaryota; kingdom Metazoa; phylum Arthropoda; class Insecta; order Lepidoptera; family Drepanidae; genus Achlya; species Achlya flavicornis. Next base: position 5,048,078 of record OX392494.1, on the reverse strand, counting down.
CTTAGGGTGCGTCGGTTTCGCCTTGGGTTTTTTGGCTCCGGCGGCGGCGGACGCCTTCGGTCCCTTTTTCGCCGGGGTGGTGGGTGCCGGTACTTCGGTTGCCACAGCTGTGTCTGCCATAGTAGTAGGTAGGTAAAATATGAATGAATTCACAAACACTCAACAACACACAAGAGATCGCACACAAAACAACAACAAACTACGACGACAATATTAAAATAAAGTGAGTAGAATAGTAGTAGGTAGGTAGTAGTTACAGTATTAGATGTCGCCACTGGAACACAAAATAATTATCATTTTAACAATACACATCGAGGCATTACCGTAAGGAGAGCCGCGGTGTCGCGAGACGTTTTCTCGTATGAACACTTCCAACTTTTCACTAACATGTATATAAATTATTATATTTTTAACTGGGTTCTATTATAATTAAAACATTAATATATATTTATATGGACACATCATGAAAGTGTTTATGTAATGTTCACTTCAAAACTTTCACAAATATAATAAGGGACGCGCTACAGGTGTTTATTTTCACCGCCTTGTATGCGACTTGCTTAGTGTCCAGTTCAAAAGTGATTTTTCTCTATAAAACATAAAGATTACACACATAAAGGTCGATAAGTAAACGGCGAAGATCCCGAGCTTGGAACATAATAAGAATTCACTTTTGTAAATACATATTGTGACCGTTTTGACGAGTGTAACGACGACGGTCGTAAAACACACGACTGCCATTTTCTGAACAGCCAACGATACGGCGCTCAGTTTCTATCCGAGGCTCGTGTACACATTGATTGTTATAATATTCTTATTCTTATTTAAACATTCCAACATACTACATAATAATACTACTCTACCTATATAGGGGGGTACTCTACCTATAAAATAAACTTAAGATCACATTAGGTGGTGGTAGGTAACGACATATTCAAACGCATACAATAATGTATAATTATGTGTGTAGAGAGTAGAGGTATTAGGTAGTTAGTACATTGGTGGTAGGTATTTATTTATGAAACTAATAATAGGTAAGTACTTAAGTACATAATGTAAAAAGAAATGATTTCGTGTTTATTAGAAAGAGAACTTCCATGACACACAAACAAAACAACAACCGGAACGTACGACTAGGTAGGTACATCTATACTACTACCACCTACTTACAAACAACAAAAACAGTTTTGTGAGTGTGTAGTCAGTTACACTATAATATAATATTTTTGCTATCCTAATGCAAATGCGATGCGACACACGCACGGAGAGTACATAGAATATTTATTTATCGGTACCTACTTACTGTTTTACGTACTTTACGTTTGTATGCTTGCTTGCACGCAGCTATACATTACATAGATCGATTTATCCTTTTAGTATATATAATACTACTTTTGTGATTAGAAAGTGTACTATACATTAAGTAGGTAGGTAGGTACATACACTTATATGTATGTAAGGTTTTTAAAATAAACCTCATTATTATAGGTATATGATTTGACATTAATTAATTAATCATAGTGTACGTATATAGAAACAGTTTGCATTTAAACAAAACGGAATTATGTGCGGCCCTGAAAAGGGCCTTTTGTTCCTGTGCGTACATGATGTTCGTCTCGATCAATAAATAATACCAAACTAATAATAAAATTTATGATCGAAATTAACATCGGACACGATGGAAGTGGTTTAACCACCGAAACCGTACAGTGTGCGTCCCTGACGTTTCAGAGCGTAGACGACGTCCATGGCGGTGACGGTCTTCCTCTTCGCGTGCTCGGTATAAGTGACAGCGTCACGGATCACGTTCTCGAGAAACACTTTGAGAACGCCACGAGTCTCCTCGTATATCAGACCGGATATACGCTTAACGCCTCCTCTGCGAGCCAAACGACGGATCGCGGGTTTGGTGATGCCCTGGATGTTGTCGCGAAGTACTTTCCTGTGACGTTTGGCTCCACCTTTCCCCAGACCCTTTCCTCCCTTGCCGCGACCGGTCATTGTAGTTGTAGTAGTAGTAGTAAGTAGAAGTTAAAGATTGATACAACAAACTGCGCGCGACCGTACTCGTATACTGCACCGAAGTGACTGATATAGCGCCGCATAATAATCCGCGTTATATTTATATACGCGACGGCCATCAGGCGGTTGGTTTCATTTCATTGGTTCCCTTGTTGAAAAGTGAGATAGCTATATTGTACGTCACGAACTAAGGAGGTACGGGCCTGTGCGAGGGGTGCGGGGGAGGGAGAGGGGGGGGGGGGGGGGGGGTTAGTTAGGTGTGTACGTGTATTTTGATTTTTCACTTGTCTTTTTTTTTTTTTTTTTTTTTTTTTTTTGCGTTATTTGTAATATTATTTATTTATTTTGTTGATAATGGTATAGTAAGGTTAGGCTCTTCAAGTTAGTTAGGTTAGGTTATTAGCACTTCGGGTTAGGTTAGCTTGGCTTACCTTAACCTGACCTTGGGTTAGTTAGTTAGTTAGTTAGTTAGTTCGATATAAATAGATAGATAGGATACCTACTTTACTACAACTAGTACTAAAAAAAAAAAACCTTTACATATTACACCCTTTAAATATTAATTATAATATACAAAAACACGACCACTACGGTAGGTAGGTAGGTAGGTAGGTAGGTAGGTAGGTAGGTAGGTAGGTAGGTAGGTAGGTAGGTAGGTAGGTAGGTAGGTAGGTAGGTAGGTAGGTAGGTAGGTAGGGCATTATTTATATATACGACGTGATTATATTGTGCGCAAGAAACATATTGTCCATTGTTCGATACATATGTGGCCCTGAAAAGGGCCTTTTTAGCAAGACGCTTTGTTTGCTGTGCGGTGGTAAGGTAAGCTAGTTACTATTACGTTCGCGAGCAAACGACGCGTCATGCGCAATACGACGACGACGTCGACGATTAAGCGCGTTCGCCACGGATTCTGCGCGCCAGCTGTATATCCTTAGGCATGATGGTGACACGCTTGGCGTGAATCGCGCAAAGGTTGGTGTCCTCGAAGAGTCCGACCAGATAGGCCTCGCTGGCCTCCTGAAGCGCCATAACGGCTGAACTCTGGAAACGTAGATCAGTCTTGAAATCTTGAGCGATCTCACGGACGAGACGCTGGAAGGGCAGTTTGCGGATCAACAGCTCCGTGCTCTTCTGATAGCGACGGATCTCACGGAGTGCAACGGTTCCGGGTCTGTAACGATGGGGTTTCTTGACACCACCGGTTGCCGGTGCACTCTTGCGCGCAGCCTTCGTGGCCAACTGTTTACGGGGCGCTTTACCCCCGGTGGATTTACGCGCGGTCTGCTTGGTACGGGCCATTGCGAGGAACGAGCGAGCGGCGATGAAATTGAATTAAGAAAGATAACTTAACTACGTACGTGCGGACGAATGAACGCGCGTATTAGTACTGCCGTTTATTTTATATTTTACATCGGTATTTATAATGATGGCGGCGGATTCAAGCGAGCGAGATATGTGTTTATCTCTCTCCCTCTCTCTCTCTCTCTCTCTCCGTCTGTCTCGCACGCAACAAACAAACAAAACAATGAACGAACGAACTAACAAACTAATTTTTTTTTTATATGTATGTACGTATGCTATTTATATAATATAAGGTAATGTTTTGTTTTATAATATTATTTTCGTGATAAATAAAGAGAATAATAATAATAATACATACATATTTATGTGTGTATGCTTAAATTGCATATTTATCATTTCTTTTAATTCATCATTATAATGGTAAGCACTTGAATACCAGGTATAATAAAATATCCTTATGATATTGTACATGTATGTCAGAGTAATTAAATAATATAGGCAGGCTGCAGGTTGGTTGGTTAGTTAGTTAGTTAGTTAGTTATAAACGGACGGTATGTGGTAGTGGTATGGTACGTGCGATATGTCATAATATGAAGTCAATTAGAGAAACATTCGGATAATATGAATAGATTTTTGGCCCTGAAAAGGGCCTTTTGAGTGTAGCGCTGGACGTGTGGTGGTTACAATAGTATGTTCATACTATGAAGCACGCACGCCTCCGCACTGTGAAGAAGAACGAACGACGCCATCTCCTCCTCCTCCTCACTTGGAGCTGGTGTATTTGGTGACGGCCTTGGTGCCCTCGCTCACGGCGTGCTTGGCAAGCTCACCGGGCAGCAGGAGCCTCACCGAAGTCTGCACCTCCCTGGAGGTGATGGTGGAACGTTTGTTGTAATGGGCGAGACGAGACGCCTCCGCTGCGATACGTTCGAATATGTCGTTAACGAATGAATTCATTATAGACATGGCCTTGCTGGAGATACCGGTGTCGGGATGCACCTGCTTGAGCACCTTGTAGATGTAGATGGCGTAGCTCTCCTTCCTCTTGTGCTTCTTCTTTTTCTTGTCAGTTTTGGAGATGTTCTTTTGGGCTTTGCCCGATTTCTTGGCGGCCTTACCGCTGGTCTTAGGCGGCATAATAGCGGTAGTATGTATTAGTTAGTAGATAATATCAACACTTGCTAACGCAAACGACCGTTTGCGTTGAATACGCCGAGAGAAGTGTGACAATTTTTTTCGAGTATACCCAATACATATTACTATCATTCGAGTTGGGTATTAACGTAGGCAACGAGCTGAATGCGGCCGTACGGCCAATCAGGAGCGTGCGTGAAAGAGACATAAAATATACACGCGTCTCTATCTAACATTGTGCGCTAATGAAGAGTGGTTTAATAAGATTGATTATTATGTCTGTCCGTATGTATGTATGTCTGTTTCCGTCATGTTTGTTTGTTTGTTTGTTTGTTGTTTGTTGTTTATTTTGTTTGGTTGGTTGGTTGATTTTTATATAGAAGACGATTAAATAGGTCATGATAGAGACAAAATAAAAGTAATTTTTATAGAATCATATTGCGGCCCTGAAAAGGGCCTTTTGTGTCCGACCGTCCGTCCGCCCGAGCCCGCCACTAGAGGCGGAGGCGGCGGTGGTCGGGGGCGACGAGATGATGCGCCTAAGAATAATAATATCTTCTTAAGCCTTCTTCTCGGTCTTCTTAGGCAGTAGCACGGCCTGAATGTTGGGCAAAACACCACCCTGAGCGATGGTCACGCCCGATAGGAGTTTGTTCAATTCCTCATCGTTGCGGATCGCCAATTGGAGATGTCTCGGTATGATTCTAGTCTTCTTGTTGTCACGTGCCGCGTTGCCGGCCAACTCGAGGACCTCAGCGGCGAGATATTCCATAACGGCGGCCAAATAGACCGGTGCACCGGCGCCGACGCGCTCGGCATAGTTGCCATTACGCAGAAGTCTGTGTATACGACCGACAGGAAACTGAAGACCGGCGCGATTCGAACGGGACTTTGCCTTCCCCTTGACCTTGCCACCCTTGCCGCGTCCAGACATTATTTGTTACGAGGGTATATAATCAATCAATTGCTAAATTAGCGAGCGAAAAATAACGCGCAGCGTACGTAGTTATGCACAGCGCGTTCGGAAACTGACTGAATATTTTTTTTTTAATTTTTTTTTTTTTTTTTTTTTTTTTTTTTGAATGGACATGAAGGTACGGGCCCAAAATTTGGCCTTAGTACCCTTACCCGGACAAGTCGGCGAGCTAGCTCTCAACCGTAGTTATGATTAGGTAACAAGGCCTGAGGGTGCCCCAGTTGGGGCCGAACCTCGGCTCAGGGCTGTTACCGAGGGGAGGGAATTGACTGAAATCTTTGATGATTTATTTATTTATATCTAGGGAAGCGGATTATTATTGGCGGCTCGGGCCGCTTGTCGAGTTGCCGTAGCAATATTAACAAGTGGGGGACGAGACTGAGTTGGGAGTCGCGGCGCGTGACCTCGACGACGAGGTCGGTAACGAGGTGAACGGTCACCGCGGTTCGCATCTGTATTGTGTGTTGAATTACGACGAGCTTCCGAAGCTTCGAGCTGAGCTAAGGTGGTGGGATCATCGGGCTCGGTGAGGACGTGCCTCGGCCGGCGGACATTGGACATACGGGATGGCGTGTAGGTAGCCGCCTTAACGATTAACGGATTACTATGATTGACAGCAGTGTCAAAGAATCTGCGTGAAGCGCGTTTGAAAAATTGACGGACCGTGGGGAGGCCCAGGTCGAGGTGGAGGTTTTCATTGCGCAAGAACCACGGGGCACCCGTGGCCTTGCGCATGAAACGGTTTTGCAAAACTTGGAGACTATGGATCCGCTTTTGCGATGCGTGTGCAAATACAGCGCATGCGTAAGAGAATATGGGGCGAATACACGCAGTATACAGTCTAACCTTGCTTTTTAAGGCAAGTTTAGACCTGCGATTTAAAAGGAAATGAAGGCGTCCCATCACGAAATAGGCGCGCGCGCGCACCTTTTTAATGTGGGGCCCGAAGGTCAATCGATCATCGAGGATGACACCTAAGTATTTGGCTTGCCTCTCCCAAGGGATCGGTTCGCCGAACATGGTGACAGACTTTACTGAGGGGGGGATTTTTCGTCTAAACGGCCTATGGAATAGGACCGCTTGACTTTTGGCGGGATTTATCTCAATCCTCCATTTCCTACACCATGCGCCTAGGGCGTCTGCTGCGGATTGGAGGTGGGACACTATGGCCTTGGTGGTGCGACTAGTACAGTAGATTGCGGTATCATCCGCGAACAGAGCTAGCTGTACTGAGTCATTAAATTTGGGGATATCGCTCGTATATAATAGAAACAATAATGGGGAGAGTACCGAGCCCTGGGGGACTCCGGCACAGATGGGATGAGGGGACGACAGGGCGCCTGTTATTCGATATCGAAAGTGGCGGTTCGACAAAAAGTCTCGTAAGATGAGTACGAGCCTATGTGGGACACCTAGGGTGAATAGTTTAAAAATTAAACCATTGTGCCACACTTTGTCGAATGCTTTTGCAACATCGAAGAACAGGACCCCAGTCATACTATTGGATTGTTGGAAATGGTGAGAGATATGTTCAACAATACGATGGACTTGTTGAACACACGAGTGTTTAGTTCGAAAACCAAACTGCTCGTTCGGAAGTAAATGGTTAGCATCGGCATATGCTTTGAGACGGTTGTAGATGAGTCTCTCATAAATCTTACCCAATACATTGAGCAGACTTATGGGACGGTAACTGGAGGGCTCGGACATGGGTTTGCCTGGTTTGTGGATCCCAATAACGTGAGCTTCCTTCCACTGAGGTGGGAAGAAGTTACACATTAGGGCCGCATTATAAATGGACGTTAATAGGAAAATGAGCTGAGCGGGGAACAGTTTGATCACTTTATTAGTGATTTTGTCCGAGCCCGGGGCTTTTCGAGGGTGGAGTTTTCTGATGATCGATTTAACTTCATCAGGGGTCACGGGAGGAAGGGGGTCTTCATCCTCCTCCTCCTCACCATCAGCGGCGACACGCCGCCTCCTCCTTGCGGAGGAGGGGGGAGCCTCTGGTGGTGGCGGGGGGGGGGGAGACACGGGAGGTATGGGCAGAGCGAGTCTACGCGTGACCTCGGAGTTGACTTTCTCCAAGTGACTGGGGTCTACTGGAAGAGTACTGGGCGTGCATTGAAGCTCGAGACTTTCGGCGAGGCATTCGGATTTGTCCTCGTCTTCAAAGGCGGGCAAGGGGTGATTGGGTCTACTGAGAGGTGGCATGGGGGCTATCGTGTCCTTGGTAAGGGCACGGGAAAGCTTCCAAAAGGCAAGATGGGAGGGTTCTAACTCTTCAAGGGTCTTGTCCCATCGAGCATCACGCATTTGCTCGATGCGGACCTTGAAGGCGCGATGGAGAGCGCGCATGCGGGCGCGGTTACGTTCAGAGGGAAAAGAGTCAAAAGCCCGTATGGCGGCGTTCCTCTCCCTCCTCATCTCACGTACGTCATCGGGCAGTTGCCAACGGAGGTGAGTCTCCGCTGGCACTGTCCGAGAGCAATCGGTAATGACCGATTGCACGTGAGTGGTGAGTGAGTCGATCGCGCCGATAACCTCGTCCGCGGTGACGATGTTATCCGGGATACGATTCAGATGGACGGAATCGGTGGACTTGAGGCGTTCGCCTAGTCTGTCCCAATTGGTGGAGATTTTAGTAGGAGGGGGTTGACCTGGATCTGGGGGACCTGTGCGCGGAGTAAACTCTAAGATCACAGGTCGGTGGTCAGACGTCAGTTCGTGGTGCACTGATACGTCATGCAAACGTAAGTTTACATTGCGCAACAGTGCCACATCGAGTATGTCGGGTCTGAGGTCTTGTTGATGAGGAAAGTGGGTCGGTTCGAGGGGAGTAATGATGTCGATGTCGAGAGGCGACAGGAGGGATTCTAAGATTCGACCTCTGGGGTTGTTCGCGTTACAGTTCCAGAGTACACTTTTAGCGTTCAGGTCGCCCGCCAAAATGACTGCGTTACCGAGGCCAAAAATGCACTCTAGATCACTTCTGAAGGAAGTGTTGACACGGGACGGGGAAATGTAGGCTGAGACCAGAATGATTGGCTCATGTCCAGTCATGCCGAGCCTACAGACCGAGGCCTCAATGCACGTGAGAGAGGGGGGCGGATCCATTGGGGAGCAATATAGGGACCTTTTGTAATAAATGAGAGTACCACCAAGGGTAGCGTCAGACCTATCGTTGCGAACTAACAGATAGTTGGCAATTTTGGGATCCCTCATAGAGGGTTTGAGGAATGTCTCCTGAACTAGGAATACATCAAGGCGATGATGTTTCAGGAATTCTGAAACATCATCGCGTTGATGTCTCAAGCCATCGGCATTGAAATACCCTATTCTAAGGGAGCGCGGTTTGGTCCTACACGTTGCCGTATTATCCATTAAGAGGGCTACATTTGAAGGTGGAAAGGGACGTCAGGATGGCACTATAGCGCAACCCGATGGAGAAGAGGGCGAGTCCGTCGCCCTCTTTTTCGCGGATTTGTTCAGCGAGATTCCGGATCTCGTTAAAATCAAAAAGACGGGCGAAACGCTCCACCAGAGCGAAGTCCGCATCCTCGTTTAGTGGAGGAATTTGGGCCCCGCAGCTAGGCGGGGGGATTGCGCGGCGTTGCTGTTTAGGGACGGCGGCGGCGGCGGCGGGTTTTGGCGGAAGGGGCGTGGTTTGCGCGGCCATAGGGGCGGGCGCTTGAGTGACTGAGGGAGTGGGTGCGGGAATGGGGGCAGGTGAAACTGCCGTGGTGGGCGTGGACTTAGTCCGAGTGGGCGGGAACTCCCTAGGGGAGTTTAAGTCCCAAGCGGGTCTCAAGCTCGTGTGGGCGGGATCAGGGGGAGGCGCGGTGGTGCGCGTGGAGTTATTGGGCCGGGCTGATGTTGTAGCCTTTTTTTTTTTTTAACGCCCGCTATTTATTATTATAGGTGAACTACGATCGCCCAATGTAGTACGAAGACGACGAGCGAACGAGAACGAGCTATGGCGAGAGAGCGTACCAGAACGATGAATATTTTATATTGAACGAGAGAGATGGAAGATATGTTGGGCGAGAGAGGGGTGGGTGAGGTCGGGCGGGCGGGCGCGCGTTCGGAGGCGGTATTATTCGTTCGTTTCGCGTTTGTTTTTGATGATTTAATTGCTAAAATATACCTAATAGGATAATATTTTAGATTATTGTGTATGTATGGGGGACGGCGGTACCTACCTGGACAATATGAAATGCAATGTAGTGTGTGCAGTTTTCGCAAGTGTTTTGTTTTTTTTTTTTTTTTTTTTTTTTTGTTTATACATATCTACATACCTATGAATAATATTAATTAATCGGTGAAGAAGAAAATTCGTATTTTCCATTATGTGTAGGTGCCTACGCCATACCTATACAGTGCAATTAAATCATCATCGTCGTTTCGTGTGTGGTGTGTGTGTGTTTTACGTGTCTGTCTGTGGCTTGGGACCTCCTATGTGTACCAAACTAAATTCTAAGTCTGAAGTCTAGTTTATGTACATACATAAACTAGATAGGTATATTAGCCTGTACAATACTACTATTATGTTTGTTTGTTTGTTTGTTTGTTTGTTTGTTTGTTTGTTTGTTTGTTAGTATGTATGTATGTATGTATGTATGTATGTATGTATGTATGTATGTATAAGTAGGTAGGTAGGTAGGTAGGTAGGTAGGTAGGTAGGTAGGTATTTAGGTATTTATAATCATTTTATATAGGCAGTAAGGATGTCACCGTTTTACGTATGTATGTATGTATGTATGTATGTATGTATGTATGTATGTATGTTAGTTATTTAGTCGGTCAATTTATGTACGTATCGAAATAGAAACAATTGTATCGTAACTAATATGGGTACGATATTTAGAATAATTTGTTAGCCCTGAAAAGGGCTTTTTGGTAGGTACATGTGCGCGATTGCGTGTGTATGCAACCAACGCGCACGTGCGTGCGGTGCCGGTCTCTCGCAACACGCTGGCTGGCCGTCCGTCCGTCCGTCCGTACGTACGTAGGACGGGCGGCGTAGGCGCGCGCGGCAGGGGGCGGCATGCAGGCAGGCAGGGCGCGGCTGCCAGCGAGCGGCTGTCGTCGTCGTCGTCGCTTTTACTTCTTGGCTGCTGCCTTTTTGGCGGCGGCCGGCTTCGATTTTGATGCGGCGGCGGCGGCCTTCTTCGGTTTGGGCGCCTTTGGTTTCTTTGTCGGTGGTTTGGCGGTTTTCTTAGCTTTAGACGCGGCGCCTCCACTCTTACCTCGCGCGGGCGACGCTGCCGCCAGGGCGGCGGCTGCCTTCTTGGCGGCGGCGATGGAGGCGGTTTTCTTTTTGGCTGCTGCGGCTTTTTTGTCCTTGGTAGCCAATGCGGCGGCTGCTGCTGCTGCTTTCGATGACTTCGACGGCGATGCGGAAGCCGCAGATGCACCGCCCCTCTTGTTGCCACCCTTAGCGGCGGCCGCGGCGGCGGACGCTTTCTTACCTTTGGCGGCGGCGGCGCCGGAAGCACCGGACGAGGCGGCGGTCTTGGCGACGGCCTTGCCGGCACCTCCGGCCGGCTTCTTCGCCGAGGTTGATTTAGATTCCAGTTTGAAGGAACCGGACGCACCTTTGCCCTTCGTTTGTATCAGTGTACCCGATTCGACGGCGCTCTTCAAATATTTCCTTATGAACGGTGCCAGTTTCTCAGCGTCGACCTTGTACTGAGCGGCTATATATTTCTTGATCGCCTGCAGTGACGATCCGCTGCGCTCTTTCAACTCCTTTATGGCGCTATTGACCATTTCCGAAGTCTTAGGGTGCGTCGGTTTCGCCTTGGGTTTTTTGGCTCCGGCGGCGGCGGACGCCTTCGGTCCCTTTTTCGCCGGGGTGGTGGGTGCCGGTACTTCGGTTGCCACAGCTGTGTCTGCCATAGTAGTAGGTAGGTAAAATATGAATGAATTCACAAACACTCAACAACACACAAGAGATCGCACACAAAACAACAACAAACTACGACGACAATATTAAAATAAAGTGAGTAGAATAGTAGTAGGTAGGTAGTAGTTACAGTATTAGATGTCGCCACTGGAACACAAAATAATTATCATTTTAACAATACACATCGAGGCATTACCGTAAGGAGAGCCGCGGTGTCGCGAGACGTTTTCTCGTATGAACACTTCCAACTTTTCACTAACATGTATATAAATTATTATATTTTTAACTGGGTTCTATTATAATTAAAACATTAATATATATTTATATGGACACATCATGAAAGTGTTTATGTAATGTTCACTTCAAAACTTTCACAAATATAATAAGGGACGCGCTACAGGTGTTTATTTTCACCGCCTTGTATGCGACTTGCTTAGTGTCCAGTTCAAAAGTGATTTTTCTCTATAAAACATAAAGATTACACACATAAAGGTCGATAAGTAAACGGCGAAGATCCCGAGCTTGGAACATAATAAGAATTCACTTTTGTAAATACATATTGTGACCGTTTTGACGAGTGTAACGACGACGGTCGTAAAACACACGACTGCCATTTTCTGAACAGCCAACGATACGGCGCTCAGTTTCTATCCGAGGCTCGTGTACACATTGATTGTTATAATATTCTTATTCTTATTTAAACATTCCAACATACTACATAATAATACTACTCTACCTATATAGGGGGGTACTCTACCTATAAAATAAACTTAAGATCACATTAGGTGGTGGTAGGTAACGACATATTCAAACGCATACAATAATGTATAATTATGTGTGTAGAGAGTAGAGGTATTAGGTAGTTAGTACATTGGTGGTAGGTATTTATTTATGAAACTAATAATAGGTAAGTACTTAAGTACATAATGTAAAAAGAAATGATTTCGTGTTTATTAGAAAGAGAACTTCCATGACACACAAACAAAACAACAACCGGAACGTACGACTAGGTAGGTACATCTATACTACTACCACCTACTTACAAACAACAAAAACAGTTTTGTGAGTGTGTAGTCAGTTACACTATAATATAATATTTTTGCTATCCTAATGCAAATGCGATGCGACACACGCACGGAGAGTACATAGAATATTTATTTATCGGTACCTACTTACTGTTTTACGTACTTTACGTTTGTATGCTTGCTTGCACGCAGCTATACATTACATAGATCGATTTATCCTTTTAGTATATATAATACTACTTTTGTGATTAGAAAGTGTACTATACATTAAGTAGGTAGGTAGGTACATACACTTATATGTATGTAAGGTTTTTAAAATAAACCTCATTATTATAGGTATATGATTTGACATTAATTAATTAATCATAGTGTACGTATATAGAAACAGTTTGCATTTAAACAAAACGGAATTATGTGCGGCCCTGAAAAGGGCCTTTTGTTCCTGTGCGTACATGATGTTCGTCTCGATCAATAAATAATACCAAACTAATAATAAAATTTATGATCGAAATTAACATCGGACACGATGGAAGTGGTTTAACCACCGAAACCGTACAGTGTGCGTCCCTGACGTTTCAGAGCGTAGACGACGTCCATGGCGGTGACGGTCTTCCTCTTCGCGTGCTCGGTATAAGTGACAGCGTCACGGATCACGTTCTCGAGAAACACTTTGAGAACGCCACGAGTCTCCTCGTATATCAGACCGGATATACGCTTAACGCCTCCTCTGCGAGCCAAACGACGGATCGCGGGTTTGGTGATGCCCTGGATGTTGTCGCGAAGTACTTTCCTGTGACGTTTGGCTCCACCTTTCCCCAGACCCTTTCCTCCCTTGCCGCGACCGGTCATTGTAGTTGTAGTAGTAGTAGTAAGTAGAAGTTAAAGATTGATACAACAAACTGCGCGCGACCGTACTCGTATACTGCACCGAAGTGACTGATATAGCGCCGCATAATAATCCGCGTTATATTTATATACGCGACGGCCATCAGGCGGTTGGTTTCATTTCATTGGTTCCCTTGTTGAAAAGTGAGATAGCTATATTGTACGTCACGAACTAAGGAGGTACGGGCCTGTGCGAGGGGTGCGGGGGAGGGAGAGGGGGGGGGGGGGGGGGGGGGGTTAGTTAGGTGTGTACGTGTATTTTGATTTTTCACTTGTCTTTTTTTTTTTTTTTTTTTTTTTTTTTTGCGTTATTTGTAATATTATTTATTTATTTTGTTGATAATGGTATAGTAAGGTTAGGCTCTTCAAGTTAGTTAGGTTAGGTTATTAGCACTTCGGGTTAGGTTAGCTTGGCTTACCTTAACCTGACCTTGGGTTAGTTAGTTAGTTAGTTAGTTAGTTCGATATAAATAGATAGATAGGATACCTACTTTACTACAACTAGTACTAAAAAAAAAAAACCTTTACATATTACACCCTTTAAATATTAATTATAATATACAAAAACACGACCACTACGGTAGGTAGGTAGGTAGGTAGGTAGGTAGGTAGGTAGGTAGGTAGGTAGGTAGGTAGGTAGGTAGGTAGGTAGGTAGGTAGGTAGGTAGGTAGGGCATTATTTATATATACGACGTGATTATATTGTGCGCAAGAAACATATTGTCCATTGTTCGATACATATGTGGCCCTGAAAAGGGCCTTTTTAGCAAGACGCTTTGTTTGCTGTGCGGTGGTAAGGTAAGCTAGTTACTATTACGTTCGCGAGCAAACGACGCGTCATGCGCAATACGACGACGACGTCGACGATTAAGCGCGTTCGCCACGGATTCTGCGCGCCAGCTGTATATCCTTAGGCATGATGGTGACACGCTTGGCGTGAATCGCGCAAAGGTTGGTGTCCTCGAAGAGTCCGACCAGATAGGCCTCGCTGGCCTCCTGAAGCGCCATAACGGCTGAACTCTGGAAACGTAGATCAGTCTTGAAATCTTGAGCGATCTCACGGACGAGACGCTGGAAGGGCAGTTTGCGGATCAACAGCTCCGTGCTCTTCTGATAGCGACGGATCTCACGGAGTGCAACGGTTCCGGGTCTGTAACGATGGGGTTTCTTGACACCACCGGTTGCCGGTGCACTCTTGCGCGCAGCCTTCGTGGCCAACTGTTTACGGGGCGCTTTACCCCCGGTGGATTTACGCGCGGTCTGCTTGGTACGGGCCATTGCGAGGAACGAGCGAGCGGCGATGAAATTGAATTAAGAAAGATAACTTAACTACGTACGTGCGGACGAATGAACGCGCGTATTAGTACTGCCGTTTATTTTATATTTTACATCGGTATTTATAATGATGGCGGCGGATTCAAGCGAGCGAGATATGTGTTTATCTCTCTCCCTCTCTCTCTCTCTCTCTCTCCGTCTGTCTCGCACGCAACAAACAAACAAAACAATGAACGAACGAACTAACAAACTAATTTTTTTTTTATATGTATGTACGTATGCTATTTATATAATATAAGGTAATGTTTTGTTTTATAATATTATTTTCGTGATAAATAAAGAGAATAATAATAATAATACATACATATTTATGTGTGTATGCTTAAATTGCATATTTATCATTTCTTTTAATTCATCATTATAATGGTAAGCACTTGAATACCAGGTATAATAAAATATCCTTATGATATTGTACATGTATGTCAGAGTAATTAAATAATATAGGCAGGCTGCAGGTTGGTTGGTTAGTTAGTTAGTTAGTTAGTTATAAACGGACGGTATGTGGTAGTGGTATGGTACGTGCGATATGTCATAATATGAAGTCAATTAGAGAAACATTCGGATAATATGAATAGATTTTTGGCCCTGAAAAGGGCCTTTTGAGTGTAGCGCTGGACGTGTGGTGGTTACAATAGTATGTTCATACTATGAAGCACGCACGCCTCCGCACTGTGAAGAAGAACGAACGACGCCATCTCCTCCTCCTCCTCACTTGGAGCTGGTGTATTTGGTGACGGCCTTGGTGCCCTCGCTCACGGCGTGCTTGGCAAGCTCACCGGGCAGCAGGAGCCTCACCGAAGTCTGCACCTCCCTGGAGGTGATGGTGGAACGTTTGTTGTAATGGGCGAGACGAGACGCCTCCGCTGCGATACGTTCGAATATGTCGTTAACGAATGAATTCATTATAGACATGGCCTTGCTGGAGATACCGGTGTCGGGATGCACCTGCTTGAGCACCTTGTAGATGTAGATGGCGTAGCTCTCCTTCCTCTTGTGCTTCTTCTTTTTCTTGTCAGTTTTGGAGATGTTCTTTTGGGCTTTGCCCGATTTCTTGGCGGCCTTACCGCTGGTCTTAGGCGGCATAATAGCGGTAGTATGTATTAGTTAGTAGATAATATCAACACTTGCTAACGCAAACGACCGTTTGCGTTGAATACGCCGAGAGAAGTGTGACAATTTAACATACATGATGTCGTCTCACATTTTCCCCTAGGGGAAAATGGGGAAACAAAACCGGGGTCGGATGACCCCACGATTGTCGTAGCTTAATTTCACCGCGTGCGAATACACGCGGGGCGCTGGGGTCGGCTATGAAGCCTATAGATTAGTACTAACTTTTAGTTAGTTTTTAGCGGCGCCTCCCAAGTCGTCGTTCTAGCTTACTGGGTGTAAAATGCCCAGCCAGCGATCGACACTCGGGCGGCGCTCGGCGGGTAAATTTTCATTTGTTTTAACTTAATATTAAAAACGTAGAGAAATCTAATTCTGCGGGAGCTTAATGAGTTCCCGTGCGTAAGCCTTGCCCTCCGGCGGCCGTGCGTGCAGTGGGGCTATGCCCTTCACATGCGGAAAGCTAGACATGTCGGCTCGCCGGAACATGCTAGTGGCGAGGCGGGCGATAAAGTCTTCTAGGCTCTCGACTTTGAGGTCACGAGTGATGACGTCATTCCTCACGTACCGAGGTGCGGCGACTATCGTTCGTAATGATAGATTTTGTTGGGCAGCAAGTTTCTTCTTAAGGTACGGCGCGGCAAGAGCGTACCACGCCGGGGCTGCGTACGTGAGGCGTGACCTCACATAACACTTATATATCCCTATCTTCGTGCGTAGGGGCAGGATGCGAGACGAGAGCACTGGGCGGAGGAGGGCACGGGAAGCTCGTACGATGTTAACTACGTTTTTAACATGTTTTCCCATGTTCAGGCGACGGTCGATCGTAACTCCGAGGTATTTCGCGGAATTCGACCACTCTATCTCCTGTCCTTGCATTTTAAGCTTCTGTAGCGGATTTATACGATTTGCTACGTATATCGCTTGCGTTTTGGCCACGTTTACCGTTAATCGCCACGCCGCTAGCCATTCTGGCAGGGCGTTCAGGGCTTTCTGCATCTTAAACACGGCGCGTTTAGTATTTACAGATGTTGTGTAATACGCCGCGTCATCGGCGTATAACGCAAGATGCGTTCCTTCGGCGACTGGGATGTCGTCGGTATACGTGGCATAGCACACAGGGGAAATACAACTTCCCTGTGGCACTCCGGCCTCTATGCGGCGCACGTCGGACTCTGCGTCCGCTACTGCGACATAGAAGCTTCTTTCTTTTAAGAATGATGCAAGGACTGCTACAAGGCGTCGGGGAGCGGTCGAATTTGAGATCTTGTATAGTAATCCGTCGTGCCATACTCGGTCAAATGCCTTCTCCATATCCAGAAATACTGCAACAGCGACTTCCTTTTTGTTGTGGGCGCTGGTAAAGCAGTGCAGTACTCTGGATAATTGCAACGTGGTTGAATGTTCGGCCCGAAAACCGAACTGTTCACTTCTAGGAACTATATGTGGGACGAGGTGCTGCAAAAGCAATTTTTCAAGTACCTTCGAGAGTGTCGGCAGCAACGTAATCGGCCGATAACTCTCCGGTTTTAGGGTGCTCTTCCCGGGCTTGGGTAACATTACAACTCTACCTGTTTTCCAAAGCGTAGGAAAGTGACCCAGGCGAAGGATACCATTGAACAGGCGTGTAACCGCCGCGAGAGCCCGCGGCGGTAAGTGACGCAACGCCATGTTCGAGATCCTATCTGCGCCTGGGGCGCTTTTCCGCTTTGTAGCAAGTAGGGTTTTCCGTACCTGTCCGGGCGAGATGACCACCGGATCCTCCTTGTGAGTTATCGGCTGTGCGAAGTACTCTCGGAGGTGTTGCTTGACTGCAGCAACGTGGTCTTCATCGTCGGTCGGGTTCGGGCGAAATTGTTGTTCTAGGCATTGTGCGAATATATTCGCACGATCCGTGGCACGGTACCTCGGAGTGCCGTCTATAGCGAGCAATGGGCGTATTGGTTCGGTAGTTCCTGCCAGTGATCGGCACAGGCGGTGGATACTAGTCCAACCTTGGTCATCCACGGACTGGATGTGGCGTTCCCAGCTTGAAGTAGAAGCATTCTGTACTGCTTTCCTAATTTTTTCAGTTAGCGAATTCAGCTCAGTTTTTGTTCTTAAACAGCGAGTTTGCTGATAGTGTTTCCGCAGGCGCCTTTTGTAAATAATTAGGTTCATTACACTAGATGGTAAATTAGTGTTTCGCTTGCGGTCTGGCTGCACAGATGTGGCTTTGTTTATAGCATCTTGAGTTCTGTGTGTGATATCATTCGCCAACCGATCAATATCGGATGGATTTAGGAGCGGGAACTGCGGTAGTACGGAACTATTGAGAGTATTTTTGAATACTTCCCAGTCCGTGATACGACGCGGTGTTTGCGGGATACTTGTTGGGTATCCGGATAATGCTAGCATTATGGGTAGGTGATCGGACCCCATATCGTCATAGAGGACCGTTTGGGTAATCTGGCAGTCCAGTCCCTTATGTATGGCAATATCTAAAACGTCTGGGTTGTGCGATATGTTGTGTGGGTAATGTGTGGGCACTTCTGGGCCCTCTACAACAAAACCCGCACGGTCTGACAGTTCGAATAGCACATTGCCATTTGGGCAATTTCGGCTGGAGTTCCAGCTCATGTGCTTACAGTTGAAGTCCCCGGCAATTAAGGTGGGCGTTTGTGCAGTTAGCAACGTACGTATGTCGCTTTGCTGCAAATGTCCCAACGGCGGTCGGTACGCTGCGAAAACTCTGATCGGGGTAGTCCCATTGACACAGAGTTCGACTCCAAGTGCGTACATAGACTGTAAGCACACGGTAGGAAGCGGCTGATATATTAAGCGGCGTTTGACTAAGACTGCCAGCCCACGATATGCTCGGTTCTCGGTAATCTGGTCCTGTCGTATAATAGTGTATCCGGATACTTTTAACTTTGAGTTTGTTCTCAGCATGGTCTCAGATAAGAGAACCACGTCCGGTTGGTATTCAAATAAAAAGGCTTTGAGGGCTGGGAGTTTCTCTGTGAGTCCTCCCGCGTTCCAATGAATGATCTTAACGCTGCCCTCTGTATTGGTAGATAGCCATAAGGCCTCCCAAAACAGTAGATTCCGGATTTGTGCCGGATCTTAATGCCGTAAGCACCTCCAGTAGGACGTTGATGACTACGTCTAGCACGTCGTCCTTGCTGGGCCCTTTTCCCTTCTTAGGGTTGGGCTTAGGGGGCGCCGGGGCCTTCGTGGCTTGTTGGGGGGCCTTCGTCGCGGGGGCAGATGTGCGTTGCACAGCTGGGCCAGCGATAGGAGGTAGGGCTGCGGCGGCGTCTCGGACAGGGGGGGCGGAAGTGGACAACTGTGCGGTAGCCGTTACCGACTCTGTGTCTTTCTTTCCTTTCCCCCTACGCCTTTTCTTATTTTTCCCCTTCTTATTGGGGCGGGCATCGTTGGCCGGAGCCATGAGAGTGTTGGTTGCCGCTTCCGTTACTTGATTTAACGGCGCAGACGGATTGCCTGTAGTACGCGCTACCGTGCCGGCACGTTTGTTGCGTGCCTCTCTGCGGAGCACGGGGCACTTTAGACTGTTGGCGGGGTGCGGGCCCTGGCAGTTTGCACAGGTTGCCTTTTCCTCTCTGGGAAGTGGGCAGTCCCTGGCGGCGTGCTCTTTGCCGCATCTGACACATGCCATCGGGCGATGACAGCCTAACGACGAATGCCGAAATTGCTGGCAGCGATGACATTGAGCAGGGCCCCGCTTGCTCCTCCAGGCGTCAATGCGTACTCCCCCCATACAGAGAAGTTCGTCTATTTGATATATGCCCGGAGTGAGGTCTGGGGTACGTTGCAACTGGACATGAAAAATGCAGCCCGGACGCCCTTGGCGCGCCTTAATACATCTAATGTACTCGGGTTCGTAGCCTAGGGCGCGTAGTTCGGTTTCTATGTCCGCCGGGGGCGTGTCCTCTGGTAGACCTCTTATGGCCACTTTCAGACTCTGCTCCGCCGGCAAGGAGTAGGAGAACCAGGATATCTTTGTAGTTTTCTCGAGAGTGGTTAGGTACCTTTGTACCACTCTGTACTCTTGGTCCTCTACGGGAGTGAATCTAATGCCTGTCCCGTACGGGCGGCCGTTAGGTGCACGTCCTAAGATCTTTTTCAGCTCTCTGAAGTGTATTGGCCAGTCAGGCAGATGTTCCACAATCAGAGGTGGGTAGCGTGGCCTTTTGTTGGCTGTGTTTCCCCTATTCGGCACGCTCGTACCATCTGAGCCCGAAGGCTGGGGTAGGGGCGGCGAAGTATGAGGCGGGGGGGGCAGTTGCGACTCTGTTACGGCGTCAGAGGGGCCTGAGGTAGCAGGGGGCGGAGTGCGGCGGCTGGCAGTGTCCGCAAACGATGTTGAAGCGGTCTCTATTGGTATATCAAACTCAATATGCCGCTTTGTAGTTGCCCTGTACTCATTTGTACTTGTTGTCGGCGTCAAAGTGCGTGACGTCGACCTCTGGGTATCTCTAGTCACTTTTCGTGACGTAGTCGGTGCGACGGTGGCGCCATTTGAGTTTGGTTCCCACGCGTCGGAAGTAGGCAACTCAGTAGTTTGCTTTGCGTAGCTTGACCGGCTTCTAGACTGTCTAGGAGGGAGTGGGGCATCAACATCGGTCACTCTGTCTGTCTGTGACGTACTTAATGACGTCATGGTACCTGACAAAGGCCTGTTATCAGTTATTTGCACTTCTGGCAATATAACTGTGTCGATACTAGCGCCACTCCGAGTCAATTCCCACGCGTCAAACGGAGGCAACTCACGGTCATCTGATACTTGAGTTCTAGTATATACGGACTCTTTTCTTTGCTTTCTAGCGCTAAAATCGGTATCCCTGGATTTTTGTGGTGCGTGGGTACACGCATCCCCACTAAATCCGGGCCTTGGAGCAGATTTGGGAATCAA
Organism: Achlya flavicornis; assembly: GCA_947623365.1. Lineage (NCBI taxonomy): Eukaryota > Metazoa > Arthropoda > Insecta > Lepidoptera > Drepanidae > Achlya > Achlya flavicornis. The sequence goes on along the minus strand of OX392494.1, from coordinate 5,027,460 downwards.
AGATAAATCTGCTTCGATACTAGCGCCACTTCGCGATGTTTCCCACGCGGAGAACGGGGACAACTCGCGGTCGCTTTTTCTTTGCTTTTCATAGCTTCTTACGTCTTTCTTTGACGGTTTGGCAGCTAAAACAGGTTCCTGGGATTTTTGTTGGGAACGTGAACACATTTCCCCACGAAATCCGGGCCTTTTAGCGGTTTTAGGTATCAGTGTTGATAAATCCGCTGCGACAGTAGCGCCAATTGTCGAAGAAAGGTTTGCGGGCGGCGGCGGCGACCGATTTGTCCTCGCGCGCCTAGTTGGGAGCGGGACAGAGCTATCGGACGTCTTTGTCGTACTATGACGTAACTTCGTGGATTTTTCCACAGGCGGGGCCACTTTTGGTGCCATACTTGGCGTTTCGGTGGACTCCTGTGATGGAGGAGAGGCTTGGTCACACAGCCGTTTAGCGTCTGCCTCCTCTTGTGTTGAGGTAGCACTACGCGGGCGGCGGCGTGATGGGTATAGAGCTGTTGGCGGTACGTTGATTACCGCGGCGGATATTCGCCTTAGACGTTCAATATCTGAGGGTGAGGGGGGAGAGGACGCGGAGCTGCTGCTTGCGGATTCTAGCACTTCGTCCATTGCCCGAGTTGAGTACCCCGAAAGGATCCCTTCATCGGCAAGCCGATTGATAATCAATCGGTCCGACTCGATGACGGCCTTTGGACCGCTCAACTCGGAAATGGTCTGTGCTAGGTTTTCGCGAGATACCACAGACGCTGAACTCCCGCCCCGATCGGGCGAGGATGCGTCGTCAGAACTAACTATGTCATTAGACTCTAACTGTAAGCCCGGAGACGGCAAGGATGCCAGAGATCCTTGGGTCTCAGATCTATGAGTTGTTACTTCACCATTATCACCATTCGTTGACGAAGAACTCGATTGGGAAGATAGGTTTGAGGAGGCACGATTATAATCAGCCATTGTGCTGCTGTAAGTTGGGTAGCTGTCCTGTGCGACTCGGCTTCCTGCCTCGAAGATCCCTGACAAAACAGGTCGGGGCAGGTGGCGGACCCAGGTTCAGCACACCAACGGATGCACAGTATGTCTGCGTAGTCCCCTCCTCGAAATTCAGAAGGAATTCCGAGGGCAGCGGTACCGGGGGTGTCTTCAAAAAGACACGGCGGACCGACAATAAAATGCCTGTCTTGTATGAGCAAGAACGGGCGTACGGACAGCACGAGCACAAAACAAAATATTCCACTTAACTTACTCAAAAACAACGAACAAACAGGTTTTTCTCGAGCACTGAAAAACATTCATCATTTCATCTATGGCCGGCTCGACCAACATCGACACTGCTGCGACACGAAGGGAGCACGGGAATAGGATGGGTAAGTACTTTGGGATACGTCAACTTGTTCGCAGGCGAGGCGAATCCTGTGACAATTTTTTTCGAGTATACCCAATACATATTACTATCATTCGAGTTGGGTATTAACGTAGGCAACGAGCTGAATGCGGCCGTACGGCCAATCAGGAGCGTGCGTGAAAGAGACATAAAATATACACGCGTCTCTATCTAACATTGTGCGCTAATGAAGAGTGGTTTAATAAGATTGATTATTATGTCTGTCCGTATGTATGTATGTCTGTTTCCGTCATGTTTGTTTGTTTGTTTGTTTGTTGTTTGTTGTTTATTTTGTTTGGTTGGTTGGTTGATTTTTATATAGAAGACGATTAAATAGGTCATGATAGAGACAAAATAAAAGTAATTTTTATAGAATCATATTGCGGCCCTGAAAAGGGCCTTTTGTGTCCGACCGTCCGTCCGCCCGAGCCCGCCACTAGAGGCGGAGGCGGCGGTGGTCGGGGGCGACGAGATGATGCGCCTAAGAATAATAATATCTTCTTAAGCCTTCTTCTCGGTCTTCTTAGGCAGTAGCACGGCCTGAATGTTGGGCAAAACACCACCCTGAGCGATGGTCACGCCCGATAGGAGTTTGTTCAATTCCTCATCGTTGCGGATCGCCAATTGGAGATGTCTCGGTATGATTCTAGTCTTCTTGTTGTCACGTGCCGCGTTGCCGGCCAACTCGAGGACCTCAGCGGCGAGATATTCCATAACGGCGGCCAAATAGACCGGTGCACCGGCGCCGACGCGCTCGGCATAGTTGCCATTACGCAGAAGTCTGTGTATACGACCGACAGGAAACTGAAGACCGGCGCGATTCGAACGGGACTTTGCCTTCCCCTTGACCTTGCCACCCTTGCCGCGTCCAGACATTATTTGTTACGAGGGTATATAATCAATCAATTGCTAAATTAGCGAGCGAAAAATAACGCGCAGCGTACGTAGTTATGCACAGCGCGTTCGGAAACTGACTGAATATTTTTTTTTTAATTTTTTTTTTTTTTTTTTTTTTTTTTGAATGGACATGAAGGTACGGGCCCAAAATTTGGCCTTAGTACCCTTACCCGGACAAGTCGGCGAGCTAGCTCTCAACCGTAGTTATGATTAGGTAACAAGGCCTGAGGGTGCCCCAGTTGGGGCCGAACCTCGGCTCAGGGCTGTTACCGAGGGGAGGGAATTGACTGAAATCTTTGATGATTTATTTATTTATATCTAGGGAAGCGGATTATTATTGGCGGCTCGGGCCGCTTGTCGAGTTGCCGTAGCAATATTAACAAGTGGGGGACGAGACTGAGTTGGGAGTCGCGGCGCGTGACCTCGACGACGAGGTCGGTAACGAGGTGAACGGTCACCGCGGTTCGCATCTGTATTGTGTGTTGAATTACGACGAGCTTCCGAAGCTTCGAGCTGAGCTAAGGTGGTGGGATCATCGGGCTCGGTGAGGACGTGCCTCGGCCGGCGGACATTGGACATACGGGATGGCGTGTAGGTAGCCGCCTTAACGATTAACGGATTACTATGATTGACAGCAGTGTCAAAGAATCTGCGTGAAGCGCGTTTGAAAAATTGACGGACCGTGGGGAGGCCCAGGTCGAGGTGGAGGTTTTCATTGCGCAAGAACCACGGGGCACCCGTGGCCTTGCGCATGAAACGGTTTTGCAAAACTTGGAGACTATGGATCCGCTTTTGCGATGCGTGTGCAAATACAGCGCATGCGTAAGAGAATATGGGGCGAATACACGCAGTATACAGTCTAACCTTGCTTTTTAAGGCAAGTTTAGACCTGCGATTTAAAAGGAAATGAAGGCGTCCCATCACGAAATAGGCGCGCGCGCGCACCTTTTTAATGTGGGGCCCGAAGGTCAATCGATCATCGAGGATGACACCTAAGTATTTGGCTTGCCTCTCCCAAGGGATCGGTTCGCCGAACATGGTGACAGACTTTACTGAGGGGGGGATTTTTCGTCTAAACGGCCTATGGAATAGGACCGCTTGACTTTTGGCGGGATTTATCTCAATCCTCCATTTCCTACACCATGCGCCTAGGGCGTCTGCTGCGGATTGGAGGTGGGACACTATGGCCTTGGTGGTGCGACTAGTACAGTAGATTGCGGTATCGTCCGCGAACAGAGCTAGCTGTACTGAGTCATTAAATTTGGGGATATCGCTCGTATATAATAGAAACAATAATGGGGAGAGTACCGAGCCCTGGGGGACTCCGGCACAGATGGGATGAGGGGACGACAGGGCGCCTGTTATTCGATATCGAAAGTGGCGGTTCGACAAAAAGTCTCGTAAGATGAGTACGAGCCTATGTGGGACACCTAGGGTGAATAGTTTAAAAATTAAACCATTGTGCCACACTTTGTCGAATGCTTTTGCAACATCGAAGAACAGGACCCCAGTCATACTATTGGATTGTTGGAAATGGTGAGAGATATGTTCAACAATACGATGGACTTGTTGAACACACGAGTGTTTAGTTCGAAAACCAAACTGCTCGTTCGGAAGTAAATGGTTAGCATCGGCATATGCTTTGAGACGGTTGTAGATGAGTCTCTCATAAATCTTACCCAATACATTGAGCAGACTTATGGGACGGTAACTGGAGGGCTCGGACATGGGTTTGCCTGGTTTGTGGATCCCAATAACGTGAGCTTCCTTCCACTGAGGTGGGAAGAAGTTACACATTAGGGCCGCATTATAAATGGACGTTAATAAGAAAATGAGCTGAGCGGGGAACAGTTTGATCACTTTATTAGTGATTTTGTCCGAGCCCGGGGCTTTTCGAGGGTGGAGTTTTCTGATGATCGATTTAACTTCATCAGGGGTCACGGGAGGAAGGGGGTCTTCATCCTCCTCCTCCTCACCATCAGCGGCGACACGCCGCCTCCTCCTTGCGGAGGAGGGGGGAGCCTCTGGTGGTGGCGGGGGGGGGGGAGACACGGGAGGTATGGGCAGAGCGAGTCTACGCGTGACCTCGGAGTTGACTTTCTCCAAGTGACTGGGGTCTACTGGAAGAGTACTGGGCGTGCATTGAAGCTCGAGACTTTCGGCGAGGCATTCGGATTTGTCCTCGTCTTCAAAGGCGGGCAAGGGGTGATTGGGTCTAATGAGAGGTGGCATGGGGGCTATCGTGTCCTTGGTAAGGGCACGGGAAAGCTTCCAAAAGGCAAGATGTGAGGGTTCTAACTCTTCAAGGGTCTTGTCCCATCGAGCATCACGCATTTGTTCGATGCGGACCTTGAAGGCGCGATGGAGAGCGCGCATGCGGGCGCGGTTACGTTCAGAGGGAAAAGAGTCAAAAGCCCGTATGGCGGCGTTCCTCTCCCTCCTCATCTCACGTACGTCATCGGGCAGTTGCCAACGGAGGTGAGTCTCCGCTGGCACTGTCCGAGAGCAATCGGTAATGACCGATTGCACGTGAGTGGTGAGTGAGTCGATCGCGCCGATAACCTCGTCCGCGGTGACGATGTTATCCGGGATACGATTCAGATGGACGGAATCGGTGGACTTGAGGCGTTCGCCTAGTCTGTCCCAATTGGTGGAGATTTTAGTAGGAGGGGGTTGACCTGGATCTGGGGGACCTGTGCGCGGAGTAAACTCTAAGATCACAGGTCGGTGGTCAGACGTCAGTTCGTGGTGCACTGATACGTCATGCAAACGTAAGTTTACATTGCGCAACAGTGCCACATCGAGTATGTCGGGTCTGAGGTCTTGTTGATGAGGAAAGTGGGTCGGTTCGAGGGGAGTAATGATGTCGATGTCGAGAGGCGACAGGAGGGATTCTAAGATTCGACCTCTGGGGTTGTTCGCGTTACAGTTCCAGAGTACACTTTTAGCGTTCAGGTCGCCCGCCAAAATGACTGCGTTACCGAGGCCAAAAATGCACTCTAGATCACTTCTGAAGGAAGTGTTGACACGGGACGGGGAAATGTAGGCTGAGACCAGAATGATTGGCTCATGTCCAGTCATGCCGAGCCTACAGACCGAGGCCTCAATGCACGTGAGAGAGGGGGGCGGATCCATTGGGGAGCAATATAGGGACTTTTTGTAATAAATGAGAGTACCACCAAGGGTAGCGTCAGACCTATCGTTGCGAACTAACCGATAGTTGGCAATTTTGGGATCCCTCATAGAGGGTTTGAGGAATGTCTCCTGAACTAGGAATACATCAAGGCGATGATGTTTCAGGAATTCTGAAACATCATCGCGTTGATGTCTCAAGCCATCGGCATTGAAATACCCTATTCTAAGGGAGCGCGGTTTGGTCCTACACGTTGCCGTATTATCCATTAAGAGGGCTACATTTGAAGGTGGAAAGGGACGTCAGGATGGCACTATAGCGCAACCCGATGGAGAAGAGGGCGAGTCCGTCGCCCTCTTTTTCGCGGATTTGTTCAGCGAGATTCCGGATCTCGTTAAAATCAAAAAGACGGGCGAAACGCTCCACCAGAGCGAAGTCCGCATCCTCGTTTAGTGGAGGAATTTGGGCCCCGCAGCTAGGCGGGGGGATTGCGCGGCGTTGCTGTTTAGGGACGGCGGCGGCGGCGGCGGGTTTTGGCGGAAGGGGCGTGGTTTGCGCGGCCATAGGGGCGGGCGCTTGAGTGACTGAGGGAGTGGGTGCGGGAATGGGGGCAGGTGAAACTGCCGTGGTGGGCGTGGACTTAGTCCGAGTGGGCGGGAACTCCCTAGGGGAGTTTAAGTCCCAAGCGGGTCTCAAGCTCGTGTGAGCGGGATCAGGGGGAGGCGCGGTGGTGCGCGTGGAGTTATTGGGCCGGGCTGATGTTGTAGCCTTTGGCCGGGGAGCTTTAGAGCACCCGCGATAGTTAGCGGGGTGCCCTTGCGTCTGGCAAAGGACGCAGCTCGGGGGCTCAGAATTAAGGGTGGGCTCAGGGTTGCGTTCGCATTCCCTGGTGGGGTGGTTGCCTAGGCACTTTACGCACCTTGGAGGTGCGTAGCAGTGCCTGGCGGAGTGGCCATAGAGTTGGCAATTGTGGCATTGTGACGGGAATCCGGTCCTGTGTGGCTTTTCCAGCACACAGTCCGTCAGTTGGCATATGGCCTTTAGATTGTGGATTCGGTCGCTCGCCGGCCCGGGTTCCATGGTTACTACAACCATGTTGAGGGGGACGGTCTTTGAGCGACCTCGCATAAGGCGATGGACAGCGAGGACAGGGATACCCTGGTCGCTGAGGGACTGCTTCACTTCCTCGGTTGTCACCTCGGAAGGCATGCCCTTAATAACTATGCGGGTGGCACGCTCCTCAGGGAGAGAGTAGGTGTGGAAAGACACCTTTCTCTCCTTGAGGAGGTTAGTGAAAGCTCTATGGTCATTAGGCGCAGTAACTGCGACCCGAATGCCATGTTCGGTGGGACGGGCGGAGGTATAATTAATATGGTGGCTGGAGAACCAGCCAGAGACAAGAGTCCATTTGGACTTGTCTTGAATGAAAATTGGGGGAGGGGCAGCATCATTTTTAGCATTCTTAGGAGGATGCTGATGCCTGTTAGGACGAGGGGGGATGCGAAGAGGTTCGCGAACGCTACTTGTGTCCATGGGAATGGACACGTTCGCTGAAGGGCCAGGGACGGGAGAGGGGGCCTGCTTGAGGGCCTTGGCGGCAGCCTCGTTGGCGGAGGCTTGCTTGGCTCGCTTGCGCTTGCCATTCTTGCTCTCCACTGGTACGAAGTCCTCCTCGGAAGACGAGGAGGGGTTCGCAACAGTGGCGGGAGCCTCTAGTTGGGTGGTGGTGGTGGTGGTGGAAATTAGAGGGACGGCCTTTGCCGACTTAGTGTCGGTGGAGGCAGGGGAGGAGGAGGAGGAGGCGGAGGAGGACTTGGCGGCCTCGTTGGACGTGTAGGAGTCAGTAGAAACTGACGTCCTAGTCTTGTTGTAGACTGACGATCTTGTGAGATCGTCAGAGGGAGTTGGAGTTGGGGAGGGAGAGGCTTGTCCTGATGGGACAGCCTCGGTGTTGCCGCGGACTTCCGGAGTCGACTGGGTCGACATCACGGAGTCCGCGCGAGAGGGTGGACGAGTGGAGGGGGGGAGGGACCTGTCCGGAAAGTGACAGGTGAGGTAGATTACGGCATCCTCATCGGCGAGGATGTCCTCGAGAGACAGGGTGTTCTGGGGTTGGCTGGCCATAGTGACCAGCCTGGCCTTGCGGCCGGGGCCTAGGCTAAGACGTACACTACTGTAACTTCAAACGCGGTGCGTTCCTGGGAGAAGAAGTTACAAGAAACTCCAGGCAATCGCCCTAGCTACGGTTCCTACTCCTATCCTCCCCGGGTGGGTTTTCCCAGGTGTGTGTAGTACAACTCCCAACCGGGTGTAGGTTGGGAGGTGAGTAGGCCCTAGGGTGTGCCCTAAGCTTGTAACCTCCGCCACAGATCTTGTGTTGTGGCTGAGTTCCTACGTCCCTGCCTAACGCTAACTGGGGTCGACTAGGGAAGCCCCCAAGGCCGACTGGTCCAGTCCCGTCCGGGTTGTGTGTTCCTTAAGGGAAAACACCAAAGCGCCCGGGGCCCGCTAACCAACTTACGTTGTCACCGTTAGGTTTCCGTTGGTTACCACAGCAAGTCGTGGATTTTAGGTGGTAGACGACTAGTATGTCTCAGAAACAACAATGAACACGACGCGTATTGAAAAATACACGAAGTGTCACCGTGTCGGTCAGACAATAGAAACAACAAGACAAATAAACACCAACGCGTATTGAAAAATACACGCGGTGAATAAATGCTTGATATAGGGGTCGGTACGAGTGACACACACACCAACGCAGTACCGAGAAAGATACTCGCTCGCAACCAAATAGTTTGCTTGACGATACGTCAGGAACAAACTATTAGCGCTAACAAGAACTTAAACAATGCCACAAAGGTGAGCGAGTACGTTCGCGACGAAAAATGCCAGGTAGGCGCAAACAAAGGCAGAGCCAGTGAGTGGGCGAACAAAGCGAAAATTCGCGGAAACGGACCGGGCAGCGCAGGAGCGCAAGAAAGCGACCGTGCAGTGCGACGGTCAGAATCGGAATCCTTTTTCCTTTTTTTTAACGCCCGCTATTTATTATTATAGGTGAACTACGATCGCCCAATGTAGTACGAAGACGACGAGCGAACGAGAACGAGCTATGGCGAGAGAGCGTACCAGAACGATGAATATTTTATATTGAACGAGAGAGATGGAAGATATGTTGGGCGAGAGAGGGGTGGGTGAGGTCGGGCGGGCGGGCGCGCGTTCGGAGGCGGTATTATTCGTTCGTTTCGCGTTTGTTTTTGATGATTTAATTGCTAAAATATACCTAATAGGATAATATTTTAGATTATTGTGTATGTATGGGGGACGGCGGTACCTACCTGGACAATATGAAATGCAATGTAGTGTGTGCAGTTTTCGCAAGTGTTTTGTTTTTTTTTTTTTTTTTTTTTTTTTGTTTATACATATCTACATACCTATGAATAATATTAATTAATCGGTGAAGAAGAAAATTCGTATTTTCCATTATGTGTAGGTGCCTACGCCATACCTATACAGTGCAATTAAATCATCATCGTCGTTTCGTGTGTGGTGTGTGTGTGTTTTACGTGTCTGTCTGTGGCTTGGGACCTCCTATGTGTACCAAACTAAATTCTAAGTCTGAAGTCTAGTTTATGTACATACATAAACTAGATAGGTATATTAGCCTGTACAATACTACTATTATGTTTGTTTGTTTGTTTGTTTGTTTGTTTGTTTGTTTGTTTGTTTGTTAGTATGTATGTATGTATGTATGTATGTATGTATGTATGTATGTATGTATAAGTAGGTAGGTAGGTAGGTAGGTAGGTAGGTAGGTAGGTAGGTATTTAGGTATTTATAATCATTTTATATAGGCAGTAAGGATGTCACCGTTTTACGTATGTATGTATGTATGTATGTATGTATGTATGTATGTATGTATGTTAGTTATTTAGTCGGTCAATTTATGTACGTATCGAAATAGAAACAATTGTATCGTAACTAATATGGGTACGATATTTAGAATAATTTGTTAGCCCTGAAAAGGGCTTTTTGGTAGGTACATGTGCGCGATTGCGTGTGTATGCAACCAACGCGCACGTGCGTGCGGTGCCGGTCTCTCGCAACACGCTGGCTGGCCGTCCGTCCGTCCGTCCGTACGTACGTAGGACGGGCGGCGTAGGCGCGCGCGGCAGGGGGCGGCATGCAGGCAGGCAGGGCGCGGCTGCCAGCGAGCGGCTGTCGTCGTCGTCGTCGCTTTTACTTCTTGGCTGCTGCCTTTTTGGCGGCGGCCGGCTTCGATTTTGATGCGGCGGCGGCGGCCTTCTTCGGTTTGGGCGCCTTTGGTTTCTTTGTCGGTGGTTTGGCGGTTTTCTTAGCTTTAGACGCGGCGCCTCCACTCTTACCTCGCGCGGGCGACGCTGCCGCCAGGGCGGCGGCTGCCTTCTTGGCGGCGGCGATGGAGGCGGTTTTCTTTTTGGCTGCTGCGGCTTTTTTGTCCTTGGTAGCCAATGCGGCGGCTGCTGCTGCTGCTTTCGATGACTTCGACGGCGATGCGGAAGCCGCAGATGCACCGCCCCTCTTGTTGCCACCCTTAGCGGCGGCCGCGGCGGCGGACGCTTTCTTACCTTTGGCGGCGGCGGCGCCGGAAGCACCGGACGAGGCGGCGGTCTTGGCGACGGCCTTGCCGGCACCTCCGGCCGGCTTCTTCGCCGAGGTTGATTTAGATTCCAGTTTGAAGGAACCGGACGCACCTTTGCCCTTCGTTTGTATCAGTGTACCCGATTCGACGGCGCTCTTCAAATATTTCCTTATGAACGGTGCCAGTTTCTCAGCGTCGACCTTGTACTGAGCGGCTATATATTTCTTGATCGCCTGCAGTGACGATCCGCTGCGCTCTTTCAACTCCTTTATGGCGCTATTGACCATTTCCGAAGTCTTAGGGTGCGTCGGTTTCGCCTTGGGTTTTTTGGCTCCGGCGGCGGCGGACGCCTTCGGTCCCTTTTTCGCCGGGGTGGTGGGTGCCGGTACTTCGGTTGCCACAGCTGTGTCTGCCATAGTAGTAGGTAGGTAAAATATGAATGAATTCACAAACACTCAACAACACACAAGAGATCGCACACAAAACAACAACAAACTACGACGACAATATTAAAATAAAGTGAGTAGAATAGTAGTAGGTAGGTAGTAGTTACAGTATTAGATGTCGCCACTGGAACACAAAATAATTATCATTTTAACAATACACATCGAGGCATTACCGTAAGGAGAGCCGCGGTGTCGCGAGACGTTTTCTCGTATGAACACTTCCAACTTTTCACTAACATGTATATAAATTATTATATTTTTAACTGGGTTCTATTATAATTAAAACATTAATATATATTTATATGGACACATCATGAAAGTGTTTATGTAATGTTCACTTCAAAACTTTCACAAATATAATAAGGGACGCGCTACAGGTGTTTATTTTCACCGCCTTGTATGCGACTTGCTTAGTGTCCAGTTCAAAAGTGATTTTTCTCTATAAAACATAAAGATTACACACATAAAGGTCGATAAGTAAACGGCGAAGATCCCGAGCTTGGAACATAATAAGAATTCACTTTTGTAAATACATATTGTGACCGTTTTGACGAGTGTAACGACGACGGTCGTAAAACACACGACTGCCATTTTCTGAACAGCCAACGATACGGCGCTCAGTTTCTATCCGAGGCTCGTGTACACATTGATTGTTATAATATTCTTATTCTTATTTAAACATTCCAACATACTACATAATAATACTACTCTACCTATATAGGGGGGTACTCTACCTATAAAATAAACTTAAGATCACATTAGGTGGTGGTAGGTAACGACATATTCAAACGCATACAATAATGTATAATTATGTGTGTAGAGAGTAGAGGTATTAGGTAGTTAGTACATTGGTGGTAGGTATTTATTTATGAAACTAATAATAGGTAAGTACTTAAGTACATAATGTAAAAAGAAATGATTTCGTGTTTATTAGAAAGAGAACTTCCATGACACACAAACAAAACAACAACCGGAACGTACGACTAGGTAGGTACATCTATACTACTACCACCTACTTACAAACAACAAAAACAGTTTTGTGAGTGTGTAGTCAGTTACACTATAATATAATATTTTTGCTATCCTAATGCAAATGCGATGCGACACACGCACGGAGAGTACATAGAATATTTATTTATCGGTACCTACTTACTGTTTTACGTACTTTACGTTTGTATGCTTGCTTGCACGCAGCTATACATTACATAGATCGATTTATCCTTTTAGTATATATAATACTACTTTTGTGATTAGAAAGTGTACTATACATTAAGTAGGTAGGTAGGTACATACACTTATATGTATGTAAGGTTTTTAAAATAAACCTCATTATTATAGGTATATGATTTGACATTAATTAATTAATCATAGTGTACGTATATAGAAACAGTTTGCATTTAAACAAAACGGAATTATGTGCGGCCCTGAAAAGGGCCTTTTGTTCCTGTGCGTACATGATGTTCGTCTCGATCAATAAATAATACCAAACTAATAATAAAATTTATGATCGAAATTAACATCGGACACGATGGAAGTGGTTTAACCACCGAAACCGTACAGTGTGCGTCCCTGACGTTTCAGAGCGTAGACGACGTCCATGGCGGTGACGGTCTTCCTCTTCGCGTGCTCGGTATAAGTGACAGCGTCACGGATCACGTTCTCGAGAAACACTTTGAGAACGCCACGAGTCTCCTCGTATATCAGACCGGATATACGCTTAACGCCTCCTCTGCGAGCCAAACGACGGATCGCGGGTTTGGTGATGCCCTGGATGTTGTCGCGAAGTACTTTCCTGTGACGTTTGGCTCCACCTTTCCCCAGACCCTTTCCTCCCTTGCCGCGACCGGTCATTGTAGTTGTAGTAGTAGTAGTAAGTAGAAGTTAAAGATTGATACAACAAACTGCGCGCGACCGTACTCGTATACTGCACCGAAGTGACTGATATAGCGCCGCATAATAATCCGCGTTATATTTATATACGCGACGGCCATCAGGCGGTTGGTTTCATTTCATTGGTTCCCTTGTTGAAAAGTGAGATAGCTATATTGTACGTCACGAACTAAGGAGGTACGGGCCTGTGCGAGGGGTGCGGGGGAGGGAGAGGGGGGGGGGGGGGGGGGGGTTAGTTAGGTGTGTACGTGTATTTTGATTTTTCACTTGTCTTTTTTTTTTTTTTTTTTTTTTTTTTTTGCGTTATTTGTAATATTATTTATTTATTTTGTTGATAATGGTATAGTAAGGTTAGGCTCTTCAAGTTAGTTAGGTTAGGTTATTAGCACTTCGGGTTAGGTTAGCTTGGCTTACCTTAACCTGACCTTGGGTTAGTTAGTTAGTTAGTTAGTTAGTTCGATATAAATAGATAGATAGGATACCTACTTTACTACAACTAGTACTAAAAAAAAAAAACCTTTACATATTACACCCTTTAAATATTAATTATAATATACAAAAACACGACCACTACGGTAGGTAGGTAGGTAGGTAGGTAGGTAGGTAGGTAGGTAGGTAGGTAGGTAGGTAGGTAGGTAGGTAGGTAGGTAGGTAGGTAGGTAGGTAGGTAGGTAGGGCATTATTTATATATACGACGTGATTATATTGTGCGCAAGAAACATATTGTCCATTGTTCGATACATATGTGGCCCTGAAAAGGGCCTTTTTAGCAAGACGCTTTGTTTGCTGTGCGGTGGTAAGGTAAGCTAGTTACTATTACGTTCGCGAGCAAACGACGCGTCATGCGCAATACGACGACGACGTCGACGATTAAGCGCGTTCGCCACGGATTCTGCGCGCCAGCTGTATATCCTTAGGCATGATGGTGACACGCTTGGCGTGAATCGCGCAAAGGTTGGTGTCCTCGAAGAGTCCGACCAGATAGGCCTCGCTGGCCTCCTGAAGCGCCATAACGGCTGAACTCTGGAAACGTAGATCAGTCTTGAAATCTTGAGCGATCTCACGGACGAGACGCTGGAAGGGCAGTTTGCGGATCAACAGCTCCGTGCTCTTCTGATAGCGACGGATCTCACGGAGTGCAACGGTTCCGGGTCTGTAACGATGGGGTTTCTTGACACCACCGGTTGCCGGTGCACTCTTGCGCGCAGCCTTCGTGGCCAACTGTTTACGGGGCGCTTTACCCCCGGTGGATTTACGCGCGGTCTGCTTGGTACGGGCCATTGCGAGGAACGAGCGAGCGGCGATGAAATTGAATTAAGAAAGATAACTTAACTACGTACGTGCGGACGAATGAACGCGCGTATTAGTACTGCCGTTTATTTTATATTTTACATCGGTATTTATAATGATGGCGGCGGATTCAAGCGAGCGAGATATGTGTTTATCTCTCTCCCTCTCTCTCTCTCTCTCTCTCCGTCTGTCTCGCACGCAACAAACAAACAAAACAATGAACGAACGAACTAACAAACTAATTTTTTTTTTATATGTATGTACGTATGCTATTTATATAATATAAGGTAATGTTTTGTTTTATAATATTATTTTCGTGATAAATAAAGAGAATAATAATAATAATACATACATATTTATGTGTGTATGCTTAAATTGCATATTTATCATTTCTTTTAATTCATCATTATAATGGTAAGCACTTGAATACCAGGTATAATAAAATATCCTTATGATATTGTACATGTATGTCAGAGTAATTAAATAATATAGGCAGGCTGCAGGTTGGTTGGTTAGTTAGTTAGTTAGTTAGTTATAAACGGACGGTATGTGGTAGTGGTATGGTACGTGCGATATGTCATAATATGAAGTCAATTAGAGAAACATTCGGATAATATGAATAGATTTTTGGCCCTGAAAAGGGCCTTTTGAGTGTAGCGCTGGACGTGTGGTGGTTACAATAGTATGTTCATACTATGAAGCACGCACGCCTCCGCACTGTGAAGAAGAACGAACGACGCCATCTCCTCCTCCTCCTCACTTGGAGCTGGTGTATTTGGTGACGGCCTTGGTGCCCTCGCTCACGGCGTGCTTGGCAAGCTCACCGGGCAGCAGGAGCCTCACCGAAGTCTGCACCTCCCTGGAGGTGATGGTGGAACGTTTGTTGTAATGGGCGAGACGAGACGCCTCCGCTGCGATACGTTCGAATATGTCGTTAACGAATGAATTCATTATAGACATGGCCTTGCTGGAGATACCGGTGTCGGGATGCACCTGCTTGAGCACCTTGTAGATGTAGATGGCGTAGCTCTCCTTCCTCTTGTGCTTCTTCTTTTTCTTGTCAGTTTTGGAGATGTTCTTTTGGGCTTTGCCCGATTTCTTGGCGGCCTTACCGCTGGTCTTAGGCGGCATAATAGCGGTAGTATGTATTAGTTAGTAGATAATATCAACACTTGCTAACGCAAACGACCGTTTGCGTTGAATACGCCGAGAGAAGTGTGACAATTTTTTTCGAGTATACCCAATACATATTACTATCATTCGAGTTGGGTATTAACGTAGGCAACGAGCTGAATGCGGCCGTACGGCCAATCAGGAGCGTGCGTGAAAGAGACATAAAATATACACGCGTCTCTATCTAACATTGTGCGCTAATGAAGAGTGGTTTAATAAGATTGATTATTATGTCTGTCCGTATGTATGTATGTCTGTTTCCGTCATGTTTGTTTGTTTGTTTGTTTGTTGTTTGTTGTTTATTTTGTTTGGTTGGTTGGTTGATTTTTATATAGAAGACGATTAAATAGGTCATGATAGAGACAAAATAAAAGTAATTTTTATAGAATCATATTGCGGCCCTGAAAAGGGCCTTTTGTGTCCGACCGTCCGTCCGCCCGAGCCCGCCACTAGAGGCGGAGGCGGCGGTGGTCGGGGGCGACGAGATGATGCGCCTAAGAATAATAATATCTTCTTAAGCCTTCTTCTCGGTCTTCTTAGGCAGTAGCACGGCCTGAATGTTGGGCAAAACACCACCCTGAGCGATGGTCACGCCCGATAGGAGTTTGTTCAATTCCTCATCGTTGCGGATCGCCAATTGGAGATGTCTCGGTATGATTCTAGTCTTCTTGTTGTCACGTGCCGCGTTGCCGGCCAACTCGAGGACCTCAGCGGCGAGATATTCCATAACGGCGGCCAAATAGACCGGTGCACCGGCGCCGACGCGCTCGGCATAGTTGCCATTACGCAGAAGTCTGTGTATACGACCGACAGGAAACTGAAGACCGGCGCGATTCGAACGGGACTTTGCCTTCCCCTTGACCTTGCCACCCTTGCCGCGTCCAGACATTATTTGTTACGAGGGTATATAATCAATCAATTGCTAAATTAGCGAGCGAAAAATAACGCGCAGCGTACGTAGTTATGCACAGCGCGTTCGGAAACTGACTGAATATTTTTTTTTTAATTTTTTTTTTTTTTTTTTGAATGGACATGAAGGTACGGGCCCAAAATTTGGCCTTAGTACCCTTACCCGGACAAGTCGGCGAGCTAGCTCTCAACCGTAGTTATGATTAGGTAACAAGGCCTGAGGGTGCCCCAGTTGGGGCCGAACCTCGGCTCAGGGCTGTTACCGAGGGGAGGGAATTGACTGAAATCTTTGATGATTTATTTATTTATTTATATCTAGGGAAGCGGATTATTATTGGCGGCTCGGGCCGCTTGTCGAGTTGCCGTAGCAATATTAACAAGTGGGGGACGAGACTGAGTTGGGAGTCGCGGCGCGTGACCTCGACGACGAGGTCGGTAACGAGGTGAACGGTCACCGCGGTTCGCATCTGTATTTTTTTTTAATTTTTTTTTTTTTTTTTTTTTTTTTTTTTTTTGAATGGACATGAAGGTACGGGCCCAAAATTTGGCCTTAGTACCCTTACCCGGACAAGTCGGCGAGCTAGCTCTCAACCGTAGTTATGATTAGGTAACAAGGCCTGAGGGTGCCCCAGTTGGGGCCGAACCTCGGCTCAGGGCTGTTACCGAGGGGAGGGAATTGACTGAAATCTTTGATGATTTATTTATTTATATCTAGGGAAGCGGATTATTATTGGCGGCTCGGGCCGCTTGTCGAGTTGCCGTAGCAATATTAACAAGTGGGGGACGAGACTGAGTTGGGAGTCGCGGCGCGTGACCTCGACGACGAGGTCGGTAACGAGGTGAACGGTCACCGCGGTTCGCATCTGTATTGTGTGTTGAATTACGACGAGCTTCCGAAGCTTCGAGCTGAGCTAAGGTGGTGGGATCATCGGGCTCGGTGAGGACGTGCCTCGGCCGGCGGACATTGGACATACGGGATGGCGTGTAGGTAGCCGCCTTAACGATTAACGGATTACTATGATTGACAGCAGTGTCAAAGAATCTGCGTGAAGCGCGTTTGAAAAATTGACGGACCGTGGGGAGGCCCAGGTCGAGGTGGAGGTTTTCATTGCGCAAGAACCACGGGGCACCCGTGGCCTTGCGCATGAAACGGTTTTGCAAAACTTGGAGACTATGGATCCGCTTTTGCGATGCGTGTGCAAATACAGCGCATGCGTAAGAGAATATGGGGCGAAAATTTTTTTTTTTTTTTTTTTTTAACGCCCGCTATTTATTATTATAGGTGAACTACGATCGCCCAATGTAGTACGAAGACGACGAGCGAACGAGAACGAGCTATGGCGAGAGAGCGTACCAGAACGATGAATATTTTATATTGAACGAGAGAGATGGAAGATATGTTGGGCGAGAGAGGGGTGGGTGAGGTCGGGCGGGCGGGCGCGCGTTCGGAGGCGGTATTATTCGTTCGTTTCGCGTTTGTTTTTGATGATTTAATTGCTAAAATATACCTAATAGGATAATATTTTAGATTATTGTGTATGTATGGGGGACGGCGGTACCTACCTGGACAATATGAAATGCAATGTAGTGTGTGCAGTTTTCGCAAGTGTTTTGTTTTTTTTTTTTTTTTTTTTTTTTTGTTTATACATATCTACATACCTATGAATAATATTAATTAATCGGTGAAGAAGAAAATTCGTATTTTCCATTATGTGTAGGTGCCTACGCCATACCTATACAGTGCAATTAAATCATCATCGTCGTTTCGTGTGTGGTGTGTGTGTGTTTTACGTGTCTGTCTGTGGCTTGGGACCTCCTATGTGTACCAAACTAAATTCTAAGTCTGAAGTCTAGTTTATGTACATACATAAACTAGATAGGTATATTAGCCTGTACAATACTACTATTATGTTTGTTTGTTTGTTTGTTTGTTTGTTTGTTTGTTTGTTTGTTTGTTAGTATGTATGTATGTATGTATGTATGTATGTATGTATGTATGTATGTATAAGTAGGTAGGTAGGTAGGTAGGTAGGTAGGTAGGTAGGTAGGTATTTAGGTATTTATAATCATTTTATATAGGCAGTAAGGATGTCACCGTTTTACGTATGTATGTATGTATGTATGTATGTATGTATGTATGTATGTATGTTAGTTATTTAGTCGGTCAATTTATGTACGTATCGAAATAGAAACAATTGTATCGTAACTAATATGGGTACGATATTTAGAATAATTTGTTAGCCCTGAAAAGGGCTTTTTGGTAGGTACATGTGCGCGATTGCGTGTGTATGCAACCAACGCGCACGTGCGTGCGGTGCCGGTCTCTCGCAACACGCTGGCTGGCCGTCCGTCCGTCCGTCCGTACGTACGTAGGACGGGCGGCGTAGGCGCGCGCGGCAGGGGGCGGCATGCAGGCAGGCAGGGCGCGGCTGCCAGCGAGCGGCTGTCGTCGTCGTCGTCGCTTTTACTTCTTGGCTGCTGCCTTTTTGGCGGCGGCCGGCTTCGATTTTGATGCGGCGGCGGCGGCCTTCTTCGGTTTGGGCGCCTTTGGTTTCTTTGTCGGTGGTTTGGCGGTTTTCTTAGCTTTAGACGCGGCGCCTCCACTCTTACCTCGCGCGGGCGACGCTGCCGCCAGGGCGGCGGCTGCCTTCTTGGCGGCGGCGATGGAGGCGGTTTTCTTTTTGGCTGCTGCGGCTTTTTTGTCCTTGGTAGCCAATGCGGCGGCTGCTGCTGCTGCTTTCGATGACTTCGACGGCGATGCGGAAGCCGCAGATGCACCGCCCCTCTTGTTGCCACCCTTAGCGGCGGCCGCGGCGGCGGACGCTTTCTTACCTTTGGCGGCGGCGGCGCCGGAAGCACCGGACGAGGCGGCGGTCTTGGCGACGGCCTTGCCGGCACCTCCGGCCGGCTTCTTCGCCGAGGTTGATTTAGATTCCAGTTTGAAGGAACCGGACGCACCTTTGCCCTTCGTTTGTATCAGTGTACCCGATTCGACGGCGCTCTTCAAATATTTCCTTATGAACGGTGCCAGTTTCTCAGCGTCGACCTTGTACTGAGCGGCTATATATTTCTTGATCGCCTGCAGTGACGATCCGCTGCGCTCTTTCAACTCCTTTATGGCGCTATTGACCATTTCCGAAGTCTTAGGGTGCGTCGGTTTCGCCTTGGGTTTTTTGGCTCCGGCGGCGGCGGACGCCTTCGGTCCCTTTTTCGCCGGGGTGGTGGGTGCCGGTACTTCGGTTGCCACAGCTGTGTCTGCCATAGTAGTAGGTAGGTAAAATATGAATGAATTCACAAACACTCAACAACACACAAGAGATCGCACACAAAACAACAACAAACTACGACGACAATATTAAAATAAAGTGAGTAGAATAGTAGTAGGTAGGTAGTAGTTACAGTATTAGATGTCGCCACTGGAACACAAAATAATTATCATTTTAACAATACACATCGAGGCATTACCGTAAGGAGAGCCGCGGTGTCGCGAGACGTTTTCTCGTATGAACACTTCCAACTTTTCACTAACATGTATATAAATTATTATATTTTTAACTGGGTTCTATTATAATTAAAACATTAATATATATTTATATGGACACATCATGAAAGTGTTTATGTAATGTTCACTTCAAAACTTTCACAAATATAATAAGGGACGCGCTACAGGTGTTTATTTTCACCGCCTTGTATGCGACTTGCTTAGTGTCCAGTTCAAAAGTGATTTTTCTCTATAAAACATAAAGATTACACACATAAAGGTCGATAAGTAAACGGCGAAGATCCCGAGCTTGGAACATAATAAGAATTCACTTTTGTAAATACATATTGTGACCGTTTTGACGAGTGTAACGACGACGGTCGTAAAACACACGACTGCCATTTTCTGAACAGCCAACGATACGGCGCTCAGTTTCTATCCGAGGCTCGTGTACACATTGATTGTTATAATATTCTTATTCTTATTTAAACATTCCAACATACTACATAATAATACTACTCTACCTATATAGGGGGGTACTCTACCTATAAAATAAACTTAAGATCACATTAGGTGGTGGTAGGTAACGACATATTCAAACGCATACAATAATGTATAATTATGTGTGTAGAGAGTAGAGGTATTAGGTAGTTAGTACATTGGTGGTAGGTATTTATTTATGAAACTAATAATAGGTAAGTACTTAAGTACATAATGTAAAAAGAAATGATTTCGTGTTTATTAGAAAGAGAACTTCCATGACACACAAACAAAACAACAACCGGAACGTACGACTAGGTAGGTACATCTATACTACTACCACCTACTTACAAACAACAAAAACAGTTTTGTGAGTGTGTAGTCAGTTACACTATAATATAATATTTTTGCTATCCTAATGCAAATGCGATGCGACACACGCACGGAGAGTACATAGAATATTTATTTATCGGTACCTACTTACTGTTTTACGTACTTTACGTTTGTATGCTTGCTTGCACGCAGCTATACATTACATAGATCGATTTATCCTTTTAGTATATATAATACTACTTTTGTGATTAGAAAGTGTACTATACATTAAGTAGGTAGGTAGGTACATACACTTATATGTATGTAAGGTTTTTAAAATAAACCTCATTATTATAGGTATATGATTTGACATTAATTAATTAATCATAGTGTACGTATATAGAAACAGTTTGCATTTAAACAAAACGGAATTATGTGCGGCCCTGAAAAGGGCCTTTTGTTCCTGTGCGTACATGATGTTCGTCTCGATCAATAAATAATACCAAACTAATAATAAAATTTATGATCGAAATTAACATCGGACACGATGGAAGTGGTTTAACCACCGAAACCGTACAGTGTGCGTCCCTGACGTTTCAGAGCGTAGACGACGTCCATGGCGGTGACGGTCTTCCTCTTCGCGTGCTCGGTATAAGTGACAGCGTCACGGATCACGTTCTCGAGAAACACTTTGAGAACGCCACGAGTCTCCTCGTATATCAGACCGGATATACGCTTAACGCCTCCTCTGCGAGCCAAACGACGGATCGCGGGTTTGGTGATGCCCTGGATGTTGTCGCGAAGTACTTTCCTGTGACGTTTGGCTCCACCTTTCCCCAGACCCTTTCCTCCCTTGCCGCGACCGGTCATTGTAGTTGTAGTAGTAGTAGTAAGTAGAAGTTAAAGATTGATACAACAAACTGCGCGCGACCGTACTCGTATACTGCACCGAAGTGACTGATATAGCGCCGCACCAAGGGAAAACATCTCACACCCCCCGCAAGGGGGGTGGGGAAACACTTTCAAGGCCGATCAGGCTTTCTGTGTGTGGTTGCCATCGCCGCGTGTGAATGCACGCGGGGCGTAGGGTGCTGCTGTGTACTCAGCATGTGGAATGGTTGGCTGCTATGCAGCTATGTTCATCTTCCCGCCAGCGACTGTGTGGCTCAAGCTTGTAATAGCGAACTATGCAGGCGGCGGTACTGGTGTGAGGCACGTTGGATTAGGTAGGCGGGTCCGCTCGGATGAGCTCCCGCGAGTACGCCTTGCCGTCCGGTGGCCGACTGTGCAATGGCGCCAGGTCCTGGACGTGCGGGAGGGACGAGGCGTCGGCACGCCTGAACATGTTGGCGGCGAGGCGGGCGACAAAGTCGTCCAGGCTCTCTACTCTGAGGTCGCGTGCGATCACGTCGTTTCTGACGCACCAGTGTGCGGAGGCGACAGTACGCAGCGCGAGGTTCTGTTGGGCGTGGAGGCGTTTCTTCTGGGCCGGGGATACTAGGGCGTACCACGCCGGCGCTGCGTACGTGAGACGTGATCGCACGTAGCTTTTGTATACCCCTATCTTGGTCCGTAGGGGCAGGATGCGTGAGGAGAGCACTGGACGAAGCAGGGCGCGGGCGGAACGGACAGTGTTGATCACCGTGTCGACGTGTGGCTTCATGGAGAGGCGACGGTCCAGCGTGACCCCGAGATATTTCGCGGTCGGCGACCATTCAATTTCCTGTCCTAGCATCTTTAACTTAGGCGGCGGGATGAGACGGTTGGTGACGCATACTGCCTGTGTCTTGGCAACGTTCACCGACAACCGCCATGTGTTCAACCACGTGGGTAGGGCGTCTAAAGTTTTCTGCATCTTTGACGCGGCAAGTTTTGTGTTCATAGATGTTGTATAGAACGCCGCGTCATCGGCGTATAGAGCGAGTTGGGCGCCCCCGGCGACTGGAATGTCGTCGGTGAACCTTGCATAACACGCGGGGGAGAGGCAGCTCCCCTGCGGTACTCCGGCTTCGATTCGGTGCACGGCAGACGTGGCTTCCCGCACGGCGACGAAGAAGCTGCGGTTGCTGAGAAAAGATGCCAGGACTTTGGTAATACGGCGAGGGGCCGTCGACAGCGATAGCTTATAAATAAGACCGTTGTGCCAAACGCGGTCGAATGCCTTTTCCATGTCAAGGAATACTGCAACTGCGACTTCCTTCTTGTTTAGGGCGACAGTGAGGTGGTGCAGTACCCTTGACAGCTGGAGGGTGGTGGAGTGCTCAGCCCTGAACCCGAATTGTTCGGGTCTCGGCGTGATGTGTGGGACGAGGTGGTGCAGCAGGAGCTTTTCGAACACCTTCGACACCGTAGACAACAGTGTGATGGGCCGATAGCTCTCCGGCTTTAAGGAGTTCTTCCCGGGCTTCAGTAACATGATCACCCTGCCCGTTTTCCAAGGAGTGGGGAAATGGCCAAGGCGCAGGATGGCATTGAAAAGGCGCGTCAGCGCCGCGAGAGCACGCGGCGGCAGTTGACGCAGCGCCAAATTCTGTATACCATCCGGCCCAGGGGCACTTCTCCTCCTTGTAGCGCGCAGGGTTCTCAGTACCTGCCCGGGTGAGAAGACCACCGGGTCTTCTTCGTGAGCTATCGGCGAAGCGAAGTACTCGCGAAGGTGTTGCTCGACTGCTGCAACGTGGTCTTCATCAACGACGGGGAAGGGCTGGAACTGACGTTCAAGGCATTCGGCGAATATGTTGGCACGGTCGGCCGCTCGGTATCTCGGGGTTCCATCGTGCGAAAGCAGGGGGCGGACGGGTTCGGGAGTACCTGTGAGGGACCGGCACAGTCTGTGTATACCGGTCATTCCCTCCTCGTCAACCTTTTGTATGTGCCGCTCCCAACTGGCGGTGGCGGCATCACTGAGCTCTCTCTTTATCTTCACCCCTAGGGCGAGGAGCTGGCTTCTTTGGGTGCGGCAGCGAGTTTGTTGCCACGTCGCACGGAGTCTGCGTTTCGCTCTAATCATCTTCATGATGTACTCTGGGACAGTGGGTAGGCGCACCTGCGCTGGGGCAGTCTTAGTGGCGCCATCTGTGGCATTTATAATTAGGCTGGAGATTTCCGAGGTCATACGGTCAATGTCCTCGGATGAGTTGAGGGGCAATTGTAAGACCGGCGCCGCCTGAAGCCTTTCTCTGAACAGCGCCCAGTTCGTAGATCGGCGTGGTGTTGTTGCAGGAGCGTTCGGCATGTCGGTAATCGAGATAAGCACTGGCAAGTGATCTGATCCCATGTCGTCATACAGGACGGTTTGTGTGAGCTGGCAGCCCAGCTCATTGTGGATAACGATGTCGAGTACGTCGGGCCGGTGACTTTGCTCCGCTGGGTAATGAGTGGGGACTTCTGGTCCCTCCACCATGTACCCTTTGGACTCGGCATCGTTGAATAGAGCGTTCCCATTAGCACAGTTGCGGCTTGAGTTCCATCCCGTGTGTTTACAATTCAGGTCTCCTGCGATGATTGTCGGGACGGAGGAGTCCAACAGCTTGTGGACATCACTTATGGATAGGCGCCCCGTCGGGGGGCGGTAGGCAGCATAAACTCTGATAGGGGCGGCATTGTCCAGGCAGAACTCGACTCCTAGGCTGTACATCGACTGTAAACACACGGGAGGGAGAGGCTGGTGGGGTATGGATCTTCGTATCAGGACTGCCAGTCCACGGTACGCTATGGATTGTGGTGACCGTTCATCCTTCCTGTAGACGACGTATCCGGGCATCTTCAGAGGGATTTTCGCCAGCAGCATCGTCTCCGACAACAACACCACGTCGGGACGGTACTCCGCGAGGAAGGCTCTTAATAGCGGTAAACGCTGTCTAATTGAGGCGGCGTTCCAATGGATGATTTTAAGTGGCTGGAGTTCCGGACTGCATTAGTTTTGCAAGACCTCTTATTACTATCGGCGCTATGTCAGCGCCGGATTTTCGTGCGGCTAGCACCTCCAGCAGAATCTCAATCGCTGCGTCCAGCGTGGATTCCTCATTCACCAGGGCCCTCTTTTTCCCCTTGGTCCTAGGACCAGGGGCAGGGGCGGGTGGGGGGGCTATGGCCAGAGAGAGCGGCTGTGCAGGTCGCTCCCCACGTGGGTCGTTGGTTGCTTGAGGGGCAGGGGGGGGCTGCTCTTGAGTAGCTTGTGTTGGTTGAGGGCCCCCAGCGATCGCTGTGGGCGCTGTTTTCCTCTTCCTTTTCCCTCTCTTCCTCCTTCTTTTGGTGCCGCCTTCTTGGCGAGGGCGGTGGGCATTGGCCGGAGCCATTAGATTGTTACCGGCAGTTTCGGTAATTTGGTTGGGATCACTCCTTGGGGGCCCAGTGGAGCGGGCGACGGTGCCGGCTTTCTTATTCCGTGCCTCCCTGCGCATTACTGGGCACTTGATGCTGTTGGCCGGGTGGGGCCCCCGGCAGTTGATGCAGGTGGGCGGTTCCTCAGGCGCTCGGGGGCAGTCTCGGGCGGCGTGTTCCTCGCCGCATCTGACGCAGGCCAGTGGGCGGTGGCAGCAGTGCGATGAGTGCCTAAACTGCTGGCACCTATGGCACTGCGCCGGCCCTTGTTTGCCGCGCCAGGCGTCGATCTTAACCCCAGACATGCAGAGCATCTCCGTGATGTCATAAATACCCGGGGTGATGTCTGGAGTGCGCTGTAACTGCGCGTGGAAAATACAGCCAGGTCGTCCCTGCCTCGCGCGGATGCTGCGGATATATTCAGGGACATAGCCTAGCTTCTTGAACTCGTCTTCAATGTCCTTTACCGGCGTATTGACAGGAAGGCCCCGGATGGCGATCTTCAAACTGCGTTCTGCCGGAAGAGAGTAGGCGAACCAAGAGACGTTGGACTCCTTCTCGAGGGCGGTAAGGTACTTCTGTACCACCCTGTATTCGTTGATGTCCGTGGGAATGAATCGTACACCTTTGCCAAAAGGTCTGGCGTTCGGGATCCGCCCCAGTTGCTCTTTCAGAGCTCTGAAGTGGGTGGGCCAGTCTGGGAGCGACTCCACCACCAATGGGGGGAATTTAGGCTGCGGTGGCAGCTTCTTCTGCGGTGGGTGGGCAGTGTTATTAGTCCCAGCGACCGACGTAGAAGGCTGCGAGTCTGGTATGGGTTGATTCAGCGATTGAGATGCAGTTGCGGCTGTAGTAGGCATTTGGTTGGAGGCGGGCGGTGAACGCCCGCGGCGCGCGGCGTCAACAAATGAAGTGGCGGGCGCCGGAGGGGCCGGGCGCACGGGGCGCGGGGCGGGTGCCGGAGTCGGTAATGGCGGCTCGGTGGCGACGGTGCTGCCTCTGGCGGCCAAGTTGGGAACCGATGTTCTCAAAGATGGCGGCGCTAGGGCGACGGTGCTGCCTCTGGTGGCCGGTTGTGGCAGTGAAGTTCGTCCCGCTCGCACACGTGGGTCGCTCACTCGCGGGGGGAGCGGGTCGGGGGACGCGGGAGACGCAACATGACGTGTTGCGCGAGTATCTTGCTCCATGGGTCTGGCACGGCGCTGCTTGCGGGCCGGCGATGCTTTGACGCATGGGCGTTTGGAGTCGTCTTCTTCAGCTTGCGATTCGCTGCTGCGCGGGCGCCGCCGAGAGAAAACGATTGGAGGTAGTTCGGATGGGGTGGCGGCAATTTGATCAAGAAAACCTACTTCGACAGCAGAAAATTCTAGGTGATGCCCTTGA
Source organism: Achlya flavicornis (assembly GCA_947623365.1). Classification (NCBI taxonomy): domain Eukaryota; kingdom Metazoa; phylum Arthropoda; class Insecta; order Lepidoptera; family Drepanidae; genus Achlya; species Achlya flavicornis. Next base: position 5,001,729 of record OX392494.1, on the reverse strand, counting down.
CTATTTCGGTCGCGTCTGTCACAGTCAGCCTCCATGGACCGCAACAATCCCTCAGGGTATTGGTTGGTTGCGCGAATACGTTTAATCAATAAACGTTTCGCTTCAGCCTCACATTGCGGAGAGATTCTTGCGGCCGACGGCGCGGCCGACGATGTGGCAGACGCGGTCGATACATTTGATTCGCCTACGATGCTCTGGTTGGCAGAGACAGAACCTTCAGGGCCTGGAATGCCCTTGGAAGCGGGACGACGTAGGCACGGGGACGGCAACGAAGTGACCGATCCCTGGCTTTCGTCGGCACTGGAGTCTTCCTCTTCATCTTCTTCAGACGACGACGACGAGGGAGGAGCGACAGATGCCTGACTTGGGGCTGCCATCGTTGTGCTGCCGTTAGGGCGGTAGTCACACTGTTCGCCCTCTAACCCAGAGATCCCTGCATATAGCGGACCGGGTTACAGGGCGAGTACGGAGCAACATTCGTCCAGACGCCAAGGGGGTAGGTATTCCCCTCCTCAATTGAGGGCACCGGTGCCGGGACCGTCTTCAAAAAGACAGGGCGGACCGGTTGGATAGCTAGCCTGCGATTAGAAACAATTGCAGGCCGGTTATGTTTGGCACGAACACAAAACGAGACACGAACACAGCAGGAAAAACCCCAACACGAAAAACAACACGACGGACAGAACACAATGTAACACTGAGACACTGGATAGTTTCTATCAACGAGCGCGGAACGGTTAGGAAGCACTGTGAGCACGTGTGATCTGCTCGACGGCTGCGGCGATCCTATAGCGCCGCATAATAATCCGCGTTATATTTATATACGCGACGGCCATCAGGCGGTTGGTTTCATTTCATTGGTTCCCTTGTTGAAAAGTGAGATAGCTATATTGTACGTCACGAACTAAGGAGGTACGGGCCTGTGCGAGGGGTGCGGGGGAGGGAGAGGGGGGGGGGGGGGGGGGTTAGTTAGGTGTGTACGTGTATTTTGATTTTTCACTTGTCTTTTTTTTTTTTTTTTTTTTTTTTTTTTGCGTTATTTGTAATATTATTTATTTATTTTGTTGATAATGGTATAGTAAGGTTAGGCTCTTCAAGTTAGTTAGGTTAGGTTATTAGCACTTCGGGTTAGGTTAGCTTGGCTTACCTTAACCTGACCTTGGGTTAGTTAGTTAGTTAGTTAGTTAGTTCGATATAAATAGATAGATAGGATACCTACTTTACTACAACTAGTACTAAAAAAAAAAAAAAAAAAAAAAAAAAAAAAAAAAAAAAAAAAAAAAAAAAAAAAAAAAAAACCTTTACATATTACACCCTTTAAATATTAATTATAATATACAAAAACACGACCACTACGGTAGGTAGGTAGGTAGGTAGGTAGGTAGGTAGGTAGGTAGGTAGGTAGGTAGGTAGGTAGGTAGGTAGGTAGGTAGGTAGGTAGGTAGGTAGGTAGGTAGGTAGGGCATTATTTATATATACGACGTGATTATATTGTGCGCAAGAAACATATTGTCCATTGTTCGATACATATGTGGCCCTGAAAAGGGCCTTTTTAGCAAGACGCTTTGTTTGCTGTGCGGTGGTAAGGTAAGCTAGTTACTATTACGTTCGCGAGCAAACGACGCGTCATGCGCAATACGACGACGACGTCGACGATTAAGCGCGTTCGCCACGGATTCTGCGCGCCAGCTGTATATCCTTAGGCATGATGGTGACACGCTTGGCGTGAATCGCGCAAAGGTTGGTGTCCTCGAAGAGTCCGACCAGATAGGCCTCGCTGGCCTCCTGAAGCGCCATAACGGCTGAACTCTGGAAACGTAGATCAGTCTTGAAATCTTGAGCGATCTCACGGACGAGACGCTGGAAGGGCAGTTTGCGGATCAACAGCTCCGTGCTCTTCTGATAGCGACGGATCTCACGGAGTGCAACGGTTCCGGGTCTGTAACGATGGGGTTTCTTGACACCACCGGTTGCCGGTGCACTCTTGCGCGCAGCCTTCGTGGCCAACTGTTTACGGGGCGCTTTACCCCCGGTGGATTTACGCGCGGTCTGCTTGGTACGGGCCATTGCGAGGAACGAGCGAGCGGCGATGAAATTGAATTAAGAAAGATAACTTAACTACGTACGTGCGGACGAATGAACGCGCGTATTAGTACTGCCGTTTATTTTATATTTTACATCGGTATTTATAATGATGGCGGCGGATTCAAGCGAGCGAGATATGTGTTTATCTCTCTCCCTCTCTCTCTCTCTCTCTCTCCGTCTGTCTCGCACGCAACAAACAAACAAAACAATGAACGAACGAACTAACAAACTAATTTTTTTTTTTATATGTATGTACGTATGCTATTTATATAATATAAGGTAATGTTTTGTTTTATAATATTATTTTCGTGATAAATAAAGAGAATAATAATAATAATACATACATATTTATGTGTGTATGCTTAAATTGCATATTTATCATTTCTTTTAATTCATCATTATAATGGTAAGCACTTGAATACCAGGTATAATAAAATATCCTTATGATATTGTACATGTATGTCAGAGTAATTAAATAATATAGGCAGGCTGCAGGTTGGTTGGTTAGTTAGTTAGTTAGTTAGTTATAAACGGACGGTATGTGGTAGTGGTATGGTACGTGCGATATGTCATAATATGAAGTCAATTAGAGAAACATTCGGATAATATGAATAGATTTTTGGCCCTGAAAAGGGCCTTTTGAGTGTAGCGCTGGACGTGTGGTGGTTACAATAGTATGTTCATACTATGAAGCACGCACGCCTCCGCACTGTGAAGAAGAACGAACGACGCCATCTCCTCCTCCTCCTCACTTGGAGCTGGTGTATTTGGTGACGGCCTTGGTGCCCTCGCTCACGGCGTGCTTGGCAAGCTCACCGGGCAGCAGGAGCCTCACCGAAGTCTGCACCTCCCTGGAGGTGATGGTGGAACGTTTGTTGTAATGGGCGAGACGAGACGCCTCCGCTGCGATACGTTCGAATATGTCGTTAACGAATGAATTCATTATAGACATGGCCTTGCTGGAGATACCGGTGTCGGGATGCACCTGCTTGAGCACCTTGTAGATGTAGATGGCGTAGCTCTCCTTCCTCTTGTGCTTCTTCTTTTTCTTGTCAGTTTTGGAGATGTTCTTTTGGGCTTTGCCCGATTTCTTGGCGGCCTTACCGCTGGTCTTAGGCGGCATAATAGCGGTAGTATGTATTAGTTAGTAGATAATATCAACACTTGCTAACGCAAACGACCGTTTGCGTTGAATACGCCGAGAGAAGTGTGACAATTTTTTTCGAGTATACCCAATACATATTACTATCATTCGAGTTGGGTATTAACGTAGGCAACGAGCTGAATGCGGCCGTACGGCCAATCAGGAGCGTGCGTGAAAGAGACATAAAATATACACGCGTCTCTATCTAACATTGTGCGCTAATGAAGAGTGGTTTAATAAGATTGATTATTATGTCTGTCCGTATGTATGTATGTCTGTTTCCGTCATGTTTGTTTGTTTGTTTGTTTGTTGTTTGTTGTTTATTTTGTTTGGTTGGTTGGTTGATTTTTATATAGAAGACGATTAAATAGGTCATGATAGAGACAAAATAAAAGTAATTTTTATAGAATCATATTGCGGCCCTGAAAAGGGCCTTTTGTGTCCGACCGTCCGTCCGCCCGAGCCCGCCACTAGAGGCGGAGGCGGCGGTGGTCGGGGGCGACGAGATGATGCGCCTAAGAATAATAATATCTTCTTAAGCCTTCTTCTCGGTCTTCTTAGGCAGTAGCACGGCCTGAATGTTGGGCAAAACACCACCCTGAGCGATGGTCACGCCCGATAGGAGTTTGTTCAATTCCTCATCGTTGCGGATCGCCAATTGGAGATGTCTCGGTATGATTCTAGTCTTCTTGTTGTCACGTGCCGCGTTGCCGGCCAACTCGAGGACCTCAGCGGCGAGATATTCCATAACGGCGGCCAAATAGACCGGTGCACCGGCGCCGACGCGCTCGGCATAGTTGCCATTACGCAGAAGTCTGTGTATACGACCGACAGGAAACTGAAGACCGGCGCGATTCGAACGGGACTTTGCCTTCCCCTTGACCTTGCCACCCTTGCCGCGTCCAGACATTATTTGTTACGAGGGTATATAATCAATCAATTGCTAAATTAGCGAGCGAAAAATAACGCGCAGCGTACGTAGTTATGCACAGCGCGTTCGGAAACTGACTGAATATTTTTTTTTTAATTTTATTATTATTATTTGAATGGACATGAAGGTACGGGCCCAAAATTTGGCCTTAGTACCCTTACCCGGACAAGTCGGCGAGCTAGCTCTCAACCGTAGTTATGATTAGGTAACAAGGCCTGAGGGTGCCCCAGTTGGGGCCGAACCTCGGCTCAGGGCTGTTACCGAGGGGAGGGAATTGACTGAAATCTTTGATGATTTATTTATTTATTTATATCTAGGGAAGCGTATTATTATTGGCGGCTCGGGCCGCTTGTCGAGTTGCCGTAGCAATATTAACAAGTGGGGGACGAGACTGAGTTGGGAGTCGCGGCGCGTGACCTCGACGACGAGGTCGGTAACGAGGTGAACGGTCACCGCGGTTCGCATCTGTATTGTGTGTTGAATTACGACGAGCTTCCGAAGCTTCGAGCTGAGCTAAGGTGGTGGGATCATCGGGCTCGGTGAGGACGTGCCTCGGCCGGCGGACATTGGACATACGGGATGGCGTGTAGGTAGCCGCCTTAACGATTAACGGATTACTATGATTGACAGCAGTGTCAAAGAATCTGCGTGAAGCGCGTTTGAAAAATTGACGGACCGTGGGGAGGCCCAGGTCGAGGTGGAGGTTTTCATTGCGCAAGAACCACGGGGCACCCGTGGCCTTGCGCATGAAACGGTTTTGCAAAACTTGGAGACTATGGATCCGCTTTTGCGATGCGTGTGCAAATACAGCGCATGCGTAAGAGAATATGGGGCGAATACACGCAGTATACAGTCTAACCTTGCTTTTTAAGGCAAGTTTAGACCTGCGATTTAAAAGGAAATGAAGGCGTCCCATCACGAAATAGGCGCGCGCGCGCACCTTTTTAATGTGGGGCCCGAAGGTCAATCGATCATCGAGGATGACACCTAAGTATTTGGCTTGCCTCTCCCAAGGGATCGGTTCGCCGAACATGGTGACAGACTTTACTGAGGGGGGGATTTTTCGTCTAAACGGCCTATGGAATAGGACCGCTTGACTTTTGGCGGGATTTATCTCAATCCTCCATTTCCTACACCATGCGCCTAGGGCGTCTGCTGCGGATTGGAGGTGGGACACTATGGCCTTGGTGGTGCGACTAGTACAGTAGATTGCGGTATCATCCGCGAACAGAGCTAGCTGTACTGAGTCATTAAATTTGGGGATATCGCTCGTATATAATAGAAACAATAATGGGGAGAGTACCGAGCCCTGGGGGACTCCGGCACAGATGGGATGAGGGGACGACAGGGCGCCTGTTATTCGATATCGAAAGTGGCGGTTCGACAAAAAGTCTCGTAAGATGAGTACGAGCCTATGTGGGACACCTAGGGTGAATAGTTTAAAAATTAAACCATTGTGCCACACTTTGTCGAATGCTTTTGCAACATCGAAGAACAGGACCCCAGTCATACTATTGGATTGTTGGAAATGGTGAGAGATATGTTCAACAATACGATGGACTTGTTGAACACACGAGTGTTTAGTTCGAAAACCAAACTGCTCGTTCGGAAGTAAATGGTTAGCATCGGCATATGCTTTGAGACGGTTGTAGATGAGTCTCTCATAAATCTTACCCAATACATTGAGCAGACTTATGGGACGGTAACTGGAGGGCTCGGACATGGGTTTGCCTGGTTTGTGGATCCCAATAACGTGAGCTTCCTTCCACTGAGGTGGGAAGAAGTTACACATTAGGGCCGCATTATAAATGGACGTTAATAAGAAAATGAGCTGAGCGGGGAACAGTTTGATCACTTTATTAGTGATTTTGTCCGAGCCCGGGGCTTTTCGAGGGTGGAGTTTTCTGATGATCGATTTAACTTCATCAGGGGTCACGGGAGGAAGGGGGTCTTCATCCTCCTCCTCCTCACCATCAGCGGCGACACGCCGCCTCCTCCTTGCGGAGGAGGGGGGAGCCTCTGGTGGTGGCGGGGGGGGGGGAGACACGGGAGGTATGGGCAGAGCGAGTCTACGCGTGACCTCGGAGTTGACTTTCTCCAAGTGACTGGGGTCTACTGGAAGAGTACTGGGCGTGCATTGAAGCTCGAGACTTTCGGCGAGGCATTCGGATTTGTCCTCGTCTTCAAAGGCGGGCAAGGGGTGATTGGGTCTAATGAGAGGTGGCATGGGGGCTATCGTGTCCTTGGTAAGGGCACGGGAAAGCTTCCAAAAGGCAAGATGGGAGGGTTCTAACTCTTCAAGGGTCTTGTCCCATCGAGCATCACGCATTTGCTCGATGCGGACCTTGAAGGCGCGATGGAGAGCGCGCATGCGGGCGCGGTTACGTTCAGAGGGAAAAGAGTCAAAAGCCCGTATGGCGGCGTTCCTCTCCCTCCTCATCTCACGTACGTCATCGGGCAGTTGCCAACGGAGGTGAGTCTCCGCTGGCACTGTCCGAGAGCAATCGGTAATGACCGATTGCACGTGAGTGGTGAGTGAGTCGATCGCGCCGATAACCTCGTCCGCGGTGACGATGTTATCCGGGATACGATTCAGATGGACGGAATCGGTGGACTTGAGGCGTTCGCCTAGTCTGTCCCAATTGGTGGAGATTTTAGTAGGAGGGGGTTGACCTGGATCTGGGGGACCTGTGCGCGGAGTAAACTCTAAGATCACAGGTCGGTGGTCAGACGTCAGTTCGTGGTGCACTGATACGTCATGCAAACGTAAGTTTACATTGCGCAACAGTGCCACATCGAGTATGTCGGGTCTGAGGTCTTGTTGATGAGGAAAGTGGGTCGGTTCGAGGGGAGTAATGATGTCGATGTCGAGAGGCGACAGGAGGGATTCTAAGATTCGACCTCTGGGGTTGTTCGCGTTACAGTTCCAGAGTACACTTTTAGCGTTCAGGTCGCCCGCCAAAATGACTGCGTTACCGAGGCCAAAAATGCACTCTAGATCACTTCTGAAGGAAGTGTTGACACGGGACGGGGAAATGTAGGCTGAGACCAGAATGATTGGCTCATGTCCAGTCATGCCGAGCCTACAGACCGAGGCCTCAATGCACGTGAGAGAGGGGGGCGGATCCATTGGGGAGCAATATAGGGACTTTTTGTAATAAATGAGAGTACCACCAAGGGTAGCGTCAGACCTATCGTTGCGAACTAACAGATAGTTGGCAATTTTGGGATCCCTCATAGAGGGTTTGAGGAATGTCTCCTGAACTAGGAATACATCAAGGCGATGATGTTTCAGGAATTCTGAAACATCATCGCGTTGATGTCTCAAGCCATCGGCATTGAAATACCCTATTCTAAGGGAGCGCGGTTTGGTCCTACACGTTGCCGTATTATCCATTAAGAGGGCTACATTTGAAGGTGGAAAGGGACGTCAGGATGGCACTATAGCGCAACCCGATGGAGAAGAGGGCGAGTCCGTCGCCCTCTTTTTCGCGGATTTGTTCAGCGAGATTCCGGATCTCGTTAAAATCAAAAAGACGGGCGAAACGCTCCACCAGAGCGAAGTCCGCATCCTCGTTTAGTGGAGGAATTTGGGCCCCGCAGCTAGGCGGGGGGATTGCGCGGCGTTGCTGTTTAGGGACGGCGGCGGCGGCGGCGGGTTTTGGCGGAAGGGGCGTGGTTTGCGCGGCCATAGGGGCGGGCGCTTGAGTGACTGAGGGAGTGGGTGCGGGAATGGGGGCAGGTGAAACTGCCGTGGTGGGCGTGGACTTAGTCCGAGTGGGCGGGAACTCCCTAGGGGAGTTTAAGTCCCAAGCGGGTCTCAAGCTCGTGTGAGCGGGATCAGGGGGAGGCGCGGTGGTGCGCGTGGAGTTATTGGGCCGGGCTGATGTTGTAGCCTTTGGCCGGGGAGCTTTAGAGCACCCGCGATAGTTAGCGGGGTGCCCTTGCGTCTGGCAAAGGACGCAGCTCGGGGGCTCAGAATTAAGGGTGGGCTCAGGGTTGCGTTCGCATTCCCTGGTGGGGTGGTTGCCTAGGCACTTTACGCACCTTGGAGGTGCGTAGCAGTGCCTGGCGGAGTGGCCATAGAGTTGGCAATTGTGGCATTGTGACGGGAATCCGGTCCTGTGTGGCTTTTCCAGCACACAGTCCGTCAGTTGGCATATGGCCTTTAGATTGTGGATTCGGTCGCTCGCCGGCCCGGGTTCCATGGTTACTACAACCATGTTGAGGGGGACGGTCTTTGAGCGACCTCGCATAAGGCGATGGACAGCGAGGACAGGGATACCCTGGTCGCTGAGGGACTGCTTCACTTCCTCGGTTGTCACCTCGGAAGGCATGCCCTTAATAACTATGCGGGTGGCACGCTCCTCAGGGAGAGAGTAGGTGTGGAAAGACACCTTTCTCTCCTTGAGGAGGTTAGTGAAAGCTCTATGGTCATTAGGCGCAGTAACTGCGACCCGAATGCCATGTTCGGTGGGACGGGCGGAGGTATAATTAATATGGTGGCTGGAGAACCAGCCAGAGACAAGAGTCCATTTGGACTTGTCTTGAATGAAAATTGGGGTAGGGGCAGCATCATTTTTAGCATTCTTAGGAGGATGCTGATGCCTGTTAGGACGAGGGGGGATGCGAAGAGGTTCGCGAACGCTACTTGTGTCCATGGGAATGGACACGTTCGCTGAAGGGCCAGGGACGGGAGAGGGGGCCTGCTTGAGGGCCTTGGCGGCAGCCTCGTTGGCGGAGGCTTGCTTGGCTCGCTTGCGCTTGCCATTCTTGCTCTCCACTGGTACGAAGTCCTCCTCGGAAGACGAGGAGGGGTTCGCAACAGTGGCGGGAGCCTCTAGTTGGGTGGTGGTGGTGGTGGTGGAAATTAGAGGGACGGCCTTTGCCGACTTAGTGTCGGTGGAGGCAGGGGAGGAGGAGGAGGAGGCGGAGGAGGACTTGGCGGCCTCGTTGGACGTGTAGGAGTCAGTAGAAACTGACGTCCTAGTCTTGTTGTAGACTGACGATCTTGTGAGATCGTCAGAGGGAGTTGGAGTTGGGGAGGGAGAGGCTTGTCCTGATGGGACAGCCTCGGTGTTGCCGCGGACTTCCGGAGTCGACTGGGTCGACATCACGGAGTCCGCGCGAGAGGGTGGACGAGTGGAGGGGGGGAGGGACCTGTCCGGAAAGTGACAGGTGAGGTAGATTACGGCATCCTCATCGGCGAGGATGTCCTCGAGAGACAGGGTGTTCTGGGGTTGGCTGGCCATAGTGACCAGCCTGGCCTTGCGGCCGGGGCCTAGGCTAAGACGTACACTACTGTAACTTCAAACGCGGTGCGTTCCTGGGAGAAGAAGTTACAAGAAACTCCAGGCAATCGCCCTAGCTACGGTTCCTACTCCTATCCTCCCCGGGTGGGTTTTCCCGGGTGTGTGTAGTACAACTCCCAACCGGGTGTAGGTTGGGAGGTGAGTAGGCCCTAGGGTGTGCCCTAAGCTTGTAACCTCCGCCACAGATCTTGTGTTGTGGCTGAGTTCCTACGTCCCTGCCTAACGCTAACTGGGGTCGACTAGGGAAGCCCCCAAGGCCGACTGGTCCAGTCCCGTCCGGGTTGTGTGTTCCTTAAGGGAAAACACCAAAGCGCCCGGGGCCCGCTAACCAACTTACGTTGTCACCGTTAGGTTTCCGTTGGTTACCACAGCAAGTCGTGGATTTTAGGTGGTAGACGACTAGTATGTCTCAGAAACAACAATGAACACGACGCGTATTGAAAAATACACGAAGTGTCACCGTGTCGGTCAGACAATAGAAACAACAAGACAAATAAACACCAACGCGTATTGAAAAATACACGCGGTGAATAAATGCTTGATATAGGGGTCGGTACGAGTGACACACACACCAACGCAGTACCGAGAAAGATACTCGCTCGCAACCAAATAGTTTGCTTGACGATACGTCAGGAACAAACTATTAGCGCTAACAAGAACTTAAACAATGCCACAAAGGTGAGCGAGTACGTTCGCGACGAAAAATGCCAGGTAGGCGCAAACAAAGGCAGAGCCAGTGAGTGGGCGAACAAAGCGAAAATTCGCGGAAACGGACCGGGCAGCGCAGGAGCGCAAGAAAGCGACCGTGCAGTGCGACGGTCAGAATCGGAATCTTTTTTTTTAATTTTTTTTTTTTTTTTTTTTTTTTTTTTTTTTTTTTTTTTTTTTTTTTTTTTGAATGGACATGAAGGTACGGGCCCAAAATTTGGCCTTAGTACCCTTACCCGGACAAGTCGGCGAGCTAGCTCTCAACCGTAGTTATGATTAGGTAACAAGGCCTGAGGGTGCCCCAGTTGGGGCCGAACCTCGGCTCAGGGCTGTTACCGAGGGGAGGGAATTGACTGAAATCTTTGATGATTTATTTATTTATTTATATCTAGGGAAGCGTATTATTATTGGCGGCTCGGGCCGCTTGTCGAGTTGCCGTAGCAATATTAACAAGTGGGGGACGAGACTGAGTTGGGAGTCGCGGCGCGTGACCTCGACGACGAGGTCGGTAACGAGGTGAACGGTCACCGCGGTTCGCATCTGTATTGTGTGTTGAATTACGACGAGCTTCCGAAGCTTCGAGCTGAGCTAAGGTGGTGGGATCATCGGGCTCGGTGAGGACGTGCCTCGGCCGGCGGACATTGGACATACGGGATGGCGTGTAGGTAGCCGCCTTAACAATTAACGGATTACTATGATTGACAGCAGTGTCAAAGAATCTGCGTGAAGCGCGTTTGAAAAATTGACGGACCGTGGGGAGGCCCAGGTCGAGGTGGAGGTTTTCATTGCGCAAGAACCACGGGGCACCCGTGGCCTTGCGCATGAAACGGTTTTGCAAAACTTGGAGACTATGGATCCGCTTTTGCGATGCGTGTGCAAATACAGCGCATGCGTAAGAGAATATGGGGCGAATACACGCAGTATACAGTCTAACCTTGCTTTTTAAGGCAAGTTTAGACCTGCGATTTAAAAGGAAATGAAGGCGTCCCATCACGAAATAGGCGCGCGCGCGCACCTTTTTAATGTGGGGCCCGAAGGTCAATCGATCATCGAGGATGACACCTAAGTATTTGGCTTGCCTCTCCCAAGGGATCGGTTCGCCGAACATGGTGACAGACTTTACTGAGGGGGGGATTTTTCGTCTAAACGGCCTATGGAATAGGACCGCTTGACTTTTGGCGGGATTTATCTCAATCCTCCATTTCCTACACCATGCGCCTAGGGCGTCTGCTGCGGATTGGAGGTGGGACACTATGGCCTTGGTGGTGCGACTAGTACAGTAGATTGCGGTATCATCCGCGAACAGAGCTAGCTGTACTGAGTCATTAAATTTGGGGATATCGCTCGTATATAATAGAAACAATAATGGGGAGAGTACCGAGCCCTGGGGGACTCCGGCACAGATGGGATGAGGGGACGACAGGGCGCCTGTTATTCGATATCGAAAGTGGCGGTTCGACAAAAAGTCTCGTAAGATGAGTACGAGCCTATGTGGGACACCTAGGGTGAATAGTTTAAAAATTAAACCATTGTGCCACACTTTGTCGAATGCTTTTGCAACATCGAAGAACAGGACCCCAGTCATACTATTGGATTGTTGGAAATGGTGAGAGATATGTTCAACAATACGATGGACTTGTTGAACACACGAGTGTTTAGTTCGAAAACCAAACTGCTCGTTCGGAAGTAAATGGTTAGCATCGGCATATGCTTTGAGACGGTTGTAGATGAGTCTCTCATAAATCTTACCCAATACATTGAGCAGACTTATGGGACGGTAACTGGAGGGCTCGGACATGGGTTTGCCTGGTTTGTGGATCCCAATAACGTGAGCTTCCTTCCACTGAGGTGGGAAGAAGTTACACATTAGGGCCGCATTATAAATGGACGTTAATAAGAAAATGAGCTGAGCGGGGAACAGTTTGATCACTTTATTAGTGATTTTGTCCGAGCCCGGGGCTTTTCGAGGGTGGAGTTTTCTGATGATCGATTTAACTTCATCAGGGGTCACGGGAGGATCTTTTTTTTTAACGCCCGCTATTTATTATTATAGGTGAACTACGATCGCCCAATGTAGTACGAAGACGACGAGCGAACGAGAACGAGCTATGGCGAGAGAGCGTACCAGAACGATGAATATTTTATATTGAACGAGAGAGATGGAAGATATGTTGGGCGAGAGAGGGGTGGGTGAGGTCGGGCGGGCGGGCGCGCGTTCGGAGGCGGTATTATTCGTTCGTTTCGCGTTTGTTTTTGATGATTTAATTGCTAAAATATACCTAATAGGATAATATTTTAGATTATTGTGTATGTATGGGGGACGGCGGTACCTACCTGGACAATATGAAATGCAATGTAGTGTGTGCAGTTTTCGCAAGTGTTTTGTTTTTTTTTTTTTTTTTTTTTTTTTGTTTATACATATCTACATACCTATGAATAATATTAATTAATCGGTGAAGAAGAAAATTCGTATTTTCCATTATGTGTAGGTGCCTACGCCATACCTATACAGTGCAATTAAATCATCATCGTCGTTTCGTGTGTGGTGTGTGTGTGTTTTACGTGTCTGTCTGTGGCTTGGGACCTCCTATGTGTACCAAACTAAATTCTAAGTCTGAAGTCTAGTTTATGTACATACATAAACTAGATAGGTATATTAGCCTGTACAATACTACTATTATGTTTGTTTGTTTGTTTGTTTGTTTGTTTGTTTGTTTGTTTGTTTGTTAGTATGTATGTATGTATGTATGTATGTATGTATGTATGTATGTATGTATAAGTAGGTAGGTAGGTAGGTAGGTAGGTAGGTAGGTAGGTAGGTATTTAGGTATTTATAATCATTTTATATAGGCAGTAAGGATGTCACCGTTTTACGTATGTATGTATGTATGTATGTATGTATGTATGTATGTATGTATGTTAGTTATTTAGTCGGTCAATTTATGTACGTATCGAAATAGAAACAATTGTATCGTAACTAATATGGGTACGATATTTAGAATAATTTGTTAGCCCTGAAAAGGGCTTTTTGGTAGGTACATGTGCGCGATTGCGTGTGTATGCAACCAACGCGCACGTGCGTGCGGTGCCGGTCTCTCGCAACACGCTGGCTGGCCGTCCGTCCGTCCGTCCGTACGTACGTAGGACGGGCGGCGTAGGCGCGCGCGGCAGGGGGCGGCATGCAGGCAGGCAGGGCGCGGCTGCCAGCGAGCGGCTGTCGTCGTCGTCGTCGCTTTTACTTCTTGGCTGCTGCCTTTTTGGCGGCGGCCGGCTTCGATTTTGATGCGGCGGCGGCGGCCTTCTTCGGTTTGGGCGCCTTTGGTTTCTTTGTCGGTGGTTTGGCGGTTTTCTTAGCTTTAGACGCGGCGCCTCCACTCTTACCTCGCGCGGGCGACGCTGCCGCCAGGGCGGCGGCTGCCTTCTTGGCGGCGGCGATGGAGGCGGTTTTCTTTTTGGCTGCTGCGGCTTTTTTGTCCTTGGTAGCCAATGCGGCGGCTGCTGCTGCTGCTTTCGATGACTTCGACGGCGATGCGGAAGCCGCAGATGCACCGCCCCTCTTGTTGCCACCCTTAGCGGCGGCCGCGGCGGCGGACGCTTTCTTACCTTTGGCGGCGGCGGCGCCGGAAGCACCGGACGAGGCGGCGGTCTTGGCGACGGCCTTGCCGGCACCTCCGGCCGGCTTCTTCGCCGAGGTTGATTTAGATTCCAGTTTGAAGGAACCGGACGCACCTTTGCCCTTCGTTTGTATCAGTGTACCCGATTCGACGGCGCTCTTCAAATATTTCCTTATGAACGGTGCCAGTTTCTCAGCGTCGACCTTGTACTGAGCGGCTATATATTTCTTGATCGCCTGCAGTGACGATCCGCTGCGCTCTTTCAACTCCTTTATGGCGCTATTGACCATTTCCGAAGTCTTAGGGTGCGTCGGTTTCGCCTTGGGTTTTTTGGCTCCGGCGGCGGCGGACGCCTTCGGTCCCTTTTTCGCCGGGGTGGTGGGTGCCGGTACTTCGGTTGCCACAGCTGTGTCTGCCATAGTAGTAGGTAGGTAAAATATGAATGAATTCACAAACACTCAACAACACACAAGAGATCGCACACAAAACAACAACAAACTACGACGACAATATTAAAATAAAGTGAGTAGAATAGTAGTAGGTAGGTAGTAGTTACAGTATTAGATGTCGCCACTGGAACACAAAATAATTATCATTTTAACAATACACATCGAGGCATTACCGTAAGGAGAGCCGCGGTGTCGCGAGACGTTTTCTCGTATGAACACTTCCAACTTTTCACTAACATGTATATAAATTATTATATTTTTAACTGGGTTCTATTATAATTAAAACATTAATATATATTTATATGGACACATCATGAAAGTGTTTATGTAATGTTCACTTCAAAACTTTCACAAATATAATAAGGGACGCGCTACAGGTGTTTATTTTCACCGCCTTGTATGCGACTTGCTTAGTGTCCAGTTCAAAAGTGATTTTTCTCTATAAAACATAAAGATTACACACATAAAGGTCGATAAGTAAACGGCGAAGATCCCGAGCTTGGAACATAATAAGAATTCACTTTTGTAAATACATATTGTGACCGTTTTGACGAGTGTAACGACGACGGTCGTAAAACACACGACTGCCATTTTCTGAACAGCCAACGATACGGCGCTCAGTTTCTATCCGAGGCTCGTGTACACATTGATTGTTATAATATTCTTATTCTTATTTAAACATTCCAACATACTACATAATAATACTACTCTACCTATATAGGGGGGTACTCTACCTATAAAATAAACTTAAGATCACATTAGGTGGTGGTAGGTAACGACATATTCAAACGCATACAATAATGTATAATTATGTGTGTAGAGAGTAGAGGTATTAGGTAGTTAGTACATTGGTGGTAGGTATTTATTTATGAAACTAATAATAGGTAAGTACTTAAGTACATAATGTAAAAAGAAATGATTTCGTGTTTATTAGAAAGAGAACTTCCATGACACACAAACAAAACAACAACCGGAACGTACGACTAGGTAGGTACATCTATACTACTACCACCTACTTACAAACAACAAAAACAGTTTTGTGAGTGTGTAGTCAGTTACACTATAATATAATATTTTTGCTATCCTAATGCAAATGCGATGCGACACACGCACGGAGAGTACATAGAATATTTATTTATCGGTACCTACTTACTGTTTTACGTACTTTACGTTTGTATGCTTGCTTGCACGCAGCTATACATTACATAGATCGATTTATCCTTTTAGTATATATAATACTACTTTTGTGATTAGAAAGTGTACTATACATTAAGTAGGTAGGTAGGTACATACACTTATATGTATGTAAGGTTTTTAAAATAAACCTCATTATTATAGGTATATGATTTGACATTAATTAATTAATCATAGTGTACGTATATAGAAACAGTTTGCATTTAAACAAAACGGAATTATGTGCGGCCCTGAAAAGGGCCTTTTGTTCCTGTGCGTACATGATGTTCGTCTCGATCAATAAATAATACCAAACTAATAATAAAATTTATGATCGAAATTAACATCGGACACGATGGAAGTGGTTTAACCACCGAAACCGTACAGTGTGCGTCCCTGACGTTTCAGAGCGTAGACGACGTCCATGGCGGTGACGGTCTTCCTCTTCGCGTGCTCGGTATAAGTGACAGCGTCACGGATCACGTTCTCGAGAAACACTTTGAGAACGCCACGAGTCTCCTCGTATATCAGACCGGATATACGCTTAACGCCTCCTCTGCGAGCCAAACGACGGATCGCGGGTTTGGTGATGCCCTGGATGTTGTCGCGAAGTACTTTCCTGTGACGTTTGGCTCCACCTTTCCCCAGACCCTTTCCTCCCTTGCCGCGACCGGTCATTGTAGTTGTAGTAGTAGTAGTAAGTAGAAGTTAAAGATTGATACAACAAACTGCGCGCGACCGTACTCGTATACTGCACCGAAGTGACTGATATAGCGCCGCATAATAATCCGCGTTATATTTATATACGCGACGGCCATCAGGCGGTTGGTTTCATTTCATTGGTTCCCTTGTTGAAAAGTGAGATAGCTATATTGTACGTCACGAACTAAGGAGGTACGGGCCTGTGCGAGGGGTGCGGGGGAGGGAGAGGGGGGGGGGGGGGGGGGGGTTAGTTAGGTGTGTACGTGTATTTTGATTTTTCACTTGTCTTTTTTTTTTTTTTTTTTTTTTTTTTTTGCGTTATTTGTAATATTATTTATTTATTTTGTTGATAATGGTATAGTAAGGTTAGGCTCTTCAAGTTAGTTAGGTTAGGTTATTAGCACTTCGGGTTAGGTTAGCTTGGCTTACCTTAACCTGACCTTGGGTTAGTTAGTTAGTTAGTTAGTTAGTTCGATATAAATAGATAGATAGGATACCTACTTTACTACAACTAGTACTAAAAAAAAAAAACCTTTACATATTACACCCTTTAAATATTAATTATAATATACAAAAACACGACCACTACGGTAGGTAGGTAGGTAGGTAGGTAGGTAGGTAGGTAGGTAGGTAGGTAGGTAGGTAGGTAGGTAGGTAGGTAGGTAGGTAGGTAGGTAGGTAGGTAGGTAGGTAGGGCATTATTTATATATACGACGTGATTATATTGTGCGCAAGAAACATATTGTCCATTGTTCGATACATATGTGGCCCTGAAAAGGGCCTTTTTAGCAAGACGCTTTGTTTGCTGTGCGGTGGTAAGGTAAGCTAGTTACTATTACGTTCGCGAGCAAACGACGCGTCATGCGCAATACGACGACGACGTCGACGATTAAGCGCGTTCGCCACGGATTCTGCGCGCCAGCTGTATATCCTTAGGCATGATGGTGACACGCTTGGCGTGAATCGCGCAAAGGTTGGTGTCCTCGAAGAGTCCGACCAGATAGGCCTCGCTGGCCTCCTGAAGCGCCATAACGGCTGAACTCTGGAAACGTAGATCAGTCTTGAAATCTTGAGCGATCTCACGGACGAGACGCTGGAAGGGCAGTTTGCGGATCAACAGCTCCGTGCTCTTCTGATAGCGACGGATCTCACGGAGTGCAACGGTTCCGGGTCTGTAACGATGGGGTTTCTTGACACCACCGGTTGCCGGTGCACTCTTGCGCGCAGCCTTCGTGGCCAACTGTTTACGGGGCGCTTTACCCCCGGTGGATTTACGCGCGGTCTGCTTGGTACGGGCCATTGCGAGGAACGAGCGAGCGGCGATGAAATTGAATTAAGAAAGATAACTTAACTACGTACGTGCGGACGAATGAACGCGCGTATTAGTACTGCCGTTTATTTTATATTTTACATCGGTATTTATAATGATGGCGGCGGATTCAAGCGAGCGAGATATGTGTTTATCTCTCTCCCTCTCTCTCTCTCTCTCTCTCCGTCTGTCTCGCACGCAACAAACAAACAAAACAATGAACGAACGAACTAACAAACTAATTTTTTTTTTATATGTATGTACGTATGCTATTTATATAATATAAGGTAATGTTTTGTTTTATAATATTATTTTCGTGATAAATAAAGAGAATAATAATAATAATACATACATATTTATGTGTGTATGCTTAAATTGCATATTTATCATTTCTTTTAATTCATCATTATAATGGTAAGCACTTGAATACCAGGTATAATAAAATATCCTTATGATATTGTACATGTATGTCAGAGTAATTAAATAATATAGGCAGGCTGCAGGTTGGTTGGTTAGTTAGTTAGTTAGTTAGTTATAAACGGACGGTATGTGGTAGTGGTATGGTACGTGCGATATGTCATAATATGAAGTCAATTAGAGAAACATTCGGATAATATGAATAGATTTTTGGCCCTGAAAAGGGCCTTTTGAGTGTAGCGCTGGACGTGTGGTGGTTACAATAGTATGTTCATACTATGAAGCACGCACGCCTCCGCACTGTGAAGAAGAACGAACGACGCCATCTCCTCCTCCTCCTCACTTGGAGCTGGTGTATTTGGTGACGGCCTTGGTGCCCTCGCTCACGGCGTGCTTGGCAAGCTCACCGGGCAGCAGGAGCCTCACCGAAGTCTGCACCTCCCTGGAGGTGATGGTGGAACGTTTGTTGTAATGGGCGAGACGAGACGCCTCCGCTGCGATACGTTCGAATATGTCGTTAACGAATGAATTCATTATAGACATGGCCTTGCTGGAGATACCGGTGTCGGGATGCACCTGCTTGAGCACCTTGTAGATGTAGATGGCGTAGCTCTCCTTCCTCTTGTGCTTCTTCTTTTTCTTGTCAGTTTTGGAGATGTTCTTTTGGGCTTTGCCCGATTTCTTGGCGGCCTTACCGCTGGTCTTAGGCGGCATAATAGCGGTAGTATGTATTAGTTAGTAGATAATATCAACACTTGCTAACGCAAACGACCGTTTGCGTTGAATACGCCGAGAGAAGTGTGACAATTTTTTTCGAGTATACCCAATACATATTACTATCATTCGAGTTGGGTATTAACGTAGGCAACGAGCTGAATGCGGCCGTACGGCCAATCAGGAGCGTGCGTGAAAGAGACATAAAATATACACGCGTCTCTATCTAACATTGTGCGCTAATGAAGAGTGGTTTAATAAGATTGATTATTATGTCTGTCCGTATGTATGTATGTCTGTTTCCGTCATGTTTGTTTGTTTGTTTGTTTGTTGTTTGTTGTTTATTTTGTTTGGTTGGTTGGTTGATTTTTATATAGAAGACGATTAAATAGGTCATGATAGAGACAAAATAAAAGTAATTTTTATAGAATCATATTGCGGCCCTGAAAAGGGCCTTTTGTGTCCGACCGTCCGTCCGCCCGAGCCCGCCACTAGAGGCGGAGGCGGCGGTGGTCGGGGGCGACGAGATGATGCGCCTAAGAATAATAATATCTTCTTAAGCCTTCTTCTCGGTCTTCTTAGGCAGTAGCACGGCCTGAATGTTGGGCAAAACACCACCCTGAGCGATGGTCACGCCCGATAGGAGTTTGTTCAATTCCTCATCGTTGCGGATCGCCAATTGGAGATGTCTCGGTATGATTCTAGTCTTCTTGTTGTCACGTGCCGCGTTGCCGGCCAACTCGAGGACCTCAGCGGCGAGATATTCCATAACGGCGGCCAAATAGACCGGTGCACCGGCGCCGACGCGCTCGGCATAGTTGCCATTACGCAGAAGTCTGTGTATACGACCGACAGGAAACTGAAGACCGGCGCGATTCGAACGGGACTTTGCCTTCCCCTTGACCTTGCCACCCTTGCCGCGTCCAGACATTATTTGTTACGAGGGTATATAATCAATCAATTGCTAAATTAGCGAGCGAAAAATAACGCGCAGCGTACGTAGTTATGCACAGCGCGTTCGGAAACTGACTGAATATTTTTTTTTTAATTTTATTTATTATTATTATTTGAATGGACATGAAGGTACGGGCCCAAAATTTGGCCTTAGTACCCTTACCCGGACAAGTCGGCGAGCTAGCTCTCAACCGTAGTTATGATTAGGTAACAAGGCCTGAGGGTGCCCCAGTTGGGGCCGAACCTCGGCTCAGGGCTGTTACCGAGGGGAGGGAATTGACTGAAATCTTTGATGATTTATTTATTTATTTATATCTAGGGAAGCGTATTATTATTGGCGGCTCGGGCCGCTTGTCGAGTTGCCGTAGCAATATTAACAAGTGGGGGACGAGACTGAGTTGGGAGTCGCGGCGCGTGACCTCGACGACGAGGTCGGTAACGAGGTGAACGGTCACCGCGGTTCGCATCTGTATTGTGTGTTGAATTACGACGAGCTTCCGAAGCTTCGAGCTGAGCTAAGGTGGTGGGATCATCGGGCTCGGTGAGGACGTGCCTCGGCCGGCGGACATTGGACATACGGGATGGCGTGTAGGTAGCCGCCTTAACGATTAACGGATTACTATGATTGACAGCAGTGTCAAAGAATCTGCGTGAAGCGCGTTTGAAAAATTGACGGACCGTGGGGAGGCCCAGGTCGAGGTGGAGGTTTTCATTGCGCAAGAACCACGGGGCACCCGTGGCCTTGCGCATGAAACGGTTTTGCAAAACTTGGAGACTATGGATCCGCTTTTGCGATGCGTGTGCAAATACAGCGCATGCGTAAGAGAATATGGGGCGAATACACGCAGTATACAGTCTAACCTTGCTTTTTAAGGCAAGTTTAGACCTGCGATTTAAAAGGAAATGAAGGCGTCCCATCACGAAATAGGCGCGCGCGCGCACCTTTTTAATGTGGGGCCCGAAGGTCAATCGATCATCGAGGATGACACCTAAGTATTTGGCTTGCCTCTCCCAAGGGATCGGTTCGCCGAACATGGTGACAGACTTTACTGAGGGGGGGATTTTTCGTCTAAACGGCCTATGGAATAGGACCGCTTGACTTTTGGCGGGATTTATCTCAATCCTCCATTTCCTACACCATGCGCCTAGGGCGTCTGCTGCGGATTGGAGGTGGGACACTATGGCCTTGGTGGTGCGACTAGTACAGTAGATTGCGGTATCATCCGCGAACAGAGCTAGCTGTACTGAGTCATTAAATTTGGGGATATCGCTCGTATATAATAGAAACAATAATGGGGAGAGTACCGAGCCCTGGGGGACTCCGGCACAGATGGGATGAGGGGACGACAGGGCGCCTGTTATTCGATATCGAAAGTGGCGGTTCGACAAAAAGTCTCGTAAGATGAGTACGAGCCTATGTGGGACACCTAGGGTGAATAGTTTAAAAATTAAACCATTGTGCCACACTTTGTCGAATGCTTTTGCAACATCGAAGAACAGGACCCCAGTCATACTATTGGATTGTTGGAAATGGTGAGAGATATGTTCAACAATACGATGGACTTGTTGAACACACGAGTGTTTAGTTCGAAAACCAAACTGCTCGTTCGGAAGTAAATGGTTAGCATCGGCATATGCTTTGAGACGGTTGTAGATGAGTCTCTCATAAATCTTACCCAATACATTGAGCAGACTTATGGGACGGTAACTGGAGGGCTCGGACATGGGTTTGCCTGGTTTGTGGATCCCAATAACGTGAGCTTCCTTCCACTGAGGTGGGAAGAAGTTACACATTAGGGCCGCATTATAAATGGACGTTAATAAGAAAATGAGCTGAGCGGGGAACAGTTTGATCACTTTATTAGTGATTTTGTCCGAGCCCGGGGCTTTTCGAGGGTGGAGTTTTCTGATGATCGATTTAACTTCATCAGGGGTCACGGGAGGAAGGGGGTCTTCATCCTCCTCCTCCTCACCATCAGCGGCGACACGCCGCCTCCTCCTTGCGGAGGAGGGGGGAGCCTCTGGTGGTGGCGGGGGGGGGGGAGACACGGGAGGTATGGGCAGAGCGAGTCTACGCGTGACCTCGGAGTTGACTTTCTCCAAGTGACTGGGGTCTACTGGAAGAGTACTGGGCGTGCATTGAAGCTCGAGACTTTCGGCGAGGCATTCGGATTTGTCCTCGTCTTCAAAGGCGGGCAAGGGGTGATTGGGTCTAATGAGAGGTGGCATGGGGGCTATCGTGTCCTTGGTAAGGGCACGGGAAAGCTTCCAAAAGGCAAGATGGGAGGGTTCTAACTCTTCAAGGGTCTTGTCCCATCGAGCATCACGCATTTGCTCGATGCGGACCTTGAAGGCGCGATGGAGAGCGCGCATGCGGGCGCGGTTACGTTCAGAGGGAAAAGAGTCAAAAGCCCGTATGGCGGCGTTCCTCTCCCTCCTCATCTCACGTACGTCATCGGGCAGTTGCCAACGGAGGTGAGTCTCCGCTGGCACTGTCCGAGAGCAATCGGTAATGACCGATTGCACGTGAGTGGTGAGTGAGTCGATCGCGCCGATAACCTCGTCCGCGGTGACGATGTTATCCGGGATACGATTCAGATGGACGGAATCGGTGGACTTGAGGCGTTCGCCTAGTCTGTCCCAATTGGTGGAGATTTTAGTAGGAGGGGGTTGACCTGGATCTGGGGGACCTGTGCGCGGAGTAAACTCTAAGATCACAGGTCGGTGGTCAGACGTCAGTTCGTGGTGCACTGATACGTCATGCAAACGTAAGTTTACATTGCGCAACAGTGCCACATCGAGTATGTCGGGTCTGAGGTCTTGTTGATGAGGAAAGTGGGTCGGTTCGAGGGGAGTAATGATGTCGATGTCGAGAGGCGACAGGAGGGATTCTAAGATTCGACCTCTGGGGTTGTTCGCGTTACAGTTCCAGAGTACACTTTTAGCGTTCAGGTCGCCCGCCAAAATGACTGCGTTACCGAGGCCAAAAATGCACTCTAGATCACTTCTGAAGGAAGTGTTGACACGGGACGGGGAAATGTAGGCTGAGACCAGAATGATTGGCTCATGTCCAGTCATGCCGAGCCTACAGACCGAGGCCTCAATGCACGTGAGAGAGGGGGGCGGATCCATTGGGGAGCAATATAGGGACTTTTTGTAATAAATGAGAGTACCACCAAGGGTAGCGTCAGACCTATCGTTGCGAACTAACAGATAGTTGGCAATTTTGGGATCCCTCATAGAGGGTTTGAGGAATGTCTCCTGAACTAGGAATACATCAAGGCGATGATGTTTCAGGAATTCTGAAACATCATCGCGTTGATGTCTCAAGCCATCGGCATTGAAATACCCTATTCTAAGGGAGCGCGGTTTGGTCCTACACGTTGCCGTATTATCCATTAAGAGGGCTACATTTGAAGGTGGAAAGGGACGTCAGGATGGCACTATAGCGCAACCCGATGGAGAAGAGGGCGAGTCCGTCGCCCTCTTTTTCGCGGATTTGTTCAGCGAGATTCCGGATCTCGTTAAAATCAAAAAGACGGGCGAAACGCTCCACCAGAGCGAAGTCCGCATCCTCGTTTAGTGGAGGAATTTGGGCCCCGCAGCTAGGCGGGGGGATTGCGCGGCGTTGCTGTTTAGGGACGGCGGCGGCGGCGGCGGGTTTTGGCGGAAGGGGCGTGGTTTGCGCGGCCATAGGGGCGGGCGCTTGAGTGACTGAGGGAGTGGGTGCGGGAATGGGGGCAGGTGAAACTGCCGTGGTGGGCGTGGACTTAGTCCGAGTGGGCGGGAACTCCCTAGGGGAGTTTAAGTCCCAAGCGGGTCTCAAGCTCGTGTGAGCGGGATCAGGGGGAGGCGCGGTGGTGCGCGTGGAGTTATTGGGCCGGGCTGATGTTGTAGCCTTTGGCCGGGGAGCTTTAGAGCACCCGCGATAGTTAGCGGGGTGCCCTTGCGTCTGGCAAAGGACGCAGCTCGGGGGCTCAGAATTAAGGGTGGGCTCAGGGTTGCGTTCGCATTCCCTGGTGGGGTGGTTGCCTAGGCACTTTACGCACCTTGGAGGTGCGTAGCAGTGCCTGGCGGAGTGGCCATAGAGTTGGCAATTGTGGCATTGTGACGGGAATCCGGTCCTGTGTGGCTTTTCCAGCACACAGTCCGTCAGTTGGCATATGGCCTTTAGATTGTGGATTCGGTCGCTCGCCGGCCCGGGTTCCATGGTTACTACAACCATGTTGAGGGGGACGGTCTTTGAGCGACCTCGCATAAGGCGATGGACAGCGAGGACAGGGATACCCTGGTCGCTGAGGGACTGCTTCACTTCCTCGGTTGTCACCTCGGAAGGCATGCCCTTAATAACTATGCGGGTGGCACGCTCCTCAGGGAGAGAGTAGGTGTGGAAAGACACCTTTCTCTCCTTGAGGAGGTTAGTGAAAGCTCTATGGTCATTAGGCGCAGTAACTGCGACCCGAATGCCATGTTCGGTGGGACGGGCGGAGGTATAATTAATATGGTGGCTGGAGAACCAGCCAGAGACAAGAGTCCATTTGGACTTGTCTTGAATGAAAATTGGGGGAGGGGCAGCATCATTTTTAGCATTCTTAGGAGGATGCTGATGCCTGTTAGGACGAGGGGGGATGCGAAGAGGTTCGCGAACGCTACTTGTGTCCATGGGAATGGACACGTTCGCTGAAGGGCCAGGGACGGGAGAGGGGGCCTGCTTGAGGGCCTTGGCGGCAGCCTCGTTGGCGGAGGCTTGCTTGGCTCGCTTGCGCTTGCCATTCTTGCTCTCCACTGGTACGAAGTCCTCCTCGGAAGACGAGGAGGGGTTCGCAACAGTGGCGGGAGCCTCTAGTTGGGTGGTGGTGGTGGTGGTGGAAATTAGAGGGACGGCCTTTGCCGACTTAGTGTCGGTGGAGGCAGGGGAGGAGGAGGAGGAGGCGGAGGAGGACTTGGCGGCCTCGTTGGACGTGTAGGAGTCAGTAGAAACTGACGTCCTAGTCTTGTTGTAGACTGACGATCTTGTGAGATCGTCAGAGGGAGTTGGAGTTGGGGAGGGAGAGGCTTGTCCTGATGGGACAGCCTCGGTGTTGCCGCGGACTTCCGGAGTCGACTGGGTCGACATCACGGAGTCCGCGCGAGAGGGTGGACGAGTGGAGGGGGGGAGGGACCTGTCCGGAAAGTGACAGGTGAGGTAGATTACGGCATCCTCATCGGCGAGGATGTCCTCGAGAGACAGGGTGTTCTGGGGTTGGCTGGCCATAGTGACCAGCCTGGCCTTGCGGCCGGGGCCTAGGCTAAGACGTACACTACTGTAACTTCAAACGCGGTGCGTTCCTGGGAGAAGAAGTTACAAGAAACTCCAGGCAATCGCCCTAGCTACGGTTCCTACTCCTATCCTCCCCGGGTGGGTTTTCCCAGGTGTGTGTAGTACAACTCCCAACCGGGTGTAGGTTGGGAGGTGAGTAGGCCCTAGGGTGTGCCCTAAGCTTGTAACCTCCGCCACAGATCTTGTGTTGTGGCTGAGTTCCTACGTCCCTGCCTAACGCTAACTGGGGTCGACTAGGGAAGCCCCCAAGGCCGACTGGTCCAGTCCCGTCCGGGTTGTGTGTTCCTTAAGGGAAAACACCAAAGCGCCCGGGGCCCGCTAACCAACTTACGTTGTCACCGTTAGGTTTCCGTTGGTTACCACAGCAAGTCGTGGATTTTAGGTGGTAGACGACTAGTATGTCTCAGAAACAACAATGAACACGACGCGTATTGAAAAATACACGAAGTGTCACCGTGTCGGTCAGACAATAGAAACAACAAGACAAATAAACACCAACGCGTATTGAAAAATACACGCGGTGAATAAATGCTTGATATAGGGGTCGGTACGAGTGACACACACACCAACGCAGTACCGAGAAAGATACTCGCTCGCAACCAAATAGTTTGCTTGACGATACGTCAGGAACAAACTATTAGCGCTAACAAGAACTTAAACAATGCCACAAAGGTGAGCGAGTACGTTCGCGACGAAAAATGCCAGGTAGGCGCAAACAAAGGCAGAGCCAGTGAGTGGGCGAACAAAGCGAAAATTCGCGGAAACGGACCGGGCAGCGCAGGAGCGCAAGAAAGCGACCGTGCAGTGCGACGGTCAGAATCGGAATCCTTTTTCCTTTTTTTTAACGCCCGCTATTTATTATTATAGGTGAACTACGATCGCCCAATGTAGTACGAAGACGACGAGCGAACGAGAACGAGCTATGGCGAGAGAGCGTACCAGAACGATGAATATTTTATATTGAACGAGAGAGATGGAAGATATGTTGGGCGAGAGAGGGGTGGGTGAGGTCGGGCGGGCGGGCGCGCGTTCGGAGGCGGTATTATTCGTTCGTTTCGCGTTTGTTTTTGATGATTTAATTGCTAAAATATACCTAATAGGATAATATTTTAGATTATTGTGTATGTATGGGGGACGGCGGTACCTACCTGGACAATATGAAATGCAATGTAGTGTGTGCAGTTTTCGCAAGTGTTTTGTTTTTTTTTTTTTTTTTTTTTTTTTGTTTATACATATCTACATACCTATGAATAATATTAATTAATCGGTGAAGAAGAAAATTCGTATTTTCCATTATGTGTAGGTGCCTACGCCATACCTATACAGTGCAATTAAATCATCATCGTCGTTTCGTGTGTGGTGTGTGTGTGTTTTACGTGTCTGTCTGTGGCTTGGGACCTCCTATGTGTACCAAACTAAATTCTAAGTCTGAAGTCTAGTTTATGTACATACATAAACTAGATAGGTATATTAGCCTGTACAATACTACTATTATGTTTGTTTGTTTGTTTGTTTGTTTGTTTGTTTGTTTGTTTGTTTGTTAGTATGTATGTATGTATGTATGTATGTATGTATGTATGTATGTATGTATAAGTAGGTAGGTAGGTAGGTAGGTAGGTAGGTAGGTAGGTAGGTATTTAGGTATTTATAATCATTTTATATAGGCAGTAAGGATGTCACCGTTTTACGTATGTATGTATGTATGTATGTATGTATGTATGTATGTATGTATGTTAGTTATTTAGTCGGTCAATTTATGTACGTATCGAAATAGAAACAATTGTATCGTAACTAATATGGGTACGATATTTAGAATAATTTGTTAGCCCTGAAAAGGGCTTTTTGGTAGGTACATGTGCGCGATTGCGTGTGTATGCAACCAACGCGCACGTGCGTGCGGTGCCGGTCTCTCGCAACACGCTGGCTGGCCGTCCGTCCGTCCGTCCGTACGTACGTAGGACGGGCGGCGTAGGCGCGCGCGGCAGGGGGCGGCATGCAGGCAGGCAGGGCGCGGCTGCCAGCGAGCGGCTGTCGTCGTCGTCGTCGCTTTTACTTCTTGGCTGCTGCCTTTTTGGCGGCGGCCGGCTTCGATTTTGATGCGGCGGCGGCGGCCTTCTTCGGTTTGGGCGCCTTTGGTTTCTTTGTCGGTGGTTTGGCGGTTTTCTTAGCTTTAGACGCGGCGCCTCCACTCTTACCTCGCGCGGGCGACGCTGCCGCCAGGGCGGCGGCTGCCTTCTTGGCGGCGGCGATGGAGGCGGTTTTCTTTTTGGCTGCTGCGGCTTTTTTGTCCTTGGTAGCCAATGCGGCGGCTGCTGCTG
Source organism: Achlya flavicornis (assembly GCA_947623365.1). NCBI lineage: Eukaryota > Metazoa > Arthropoda > Insecta > Lepidoptera > Drepanidae > Achlya > Achlya flavicornis. The sequence goes on along the minus strand of OX392494.1, from coordinate 4,974,579 downwards.
CTGCTTTCGATGACTTCGACGGCGATGCGGAAGCCGCAGATGCACCGCCCCTCTTGTTGCCACCCTTAGCGGCGGCCGCGGCGGCGGACGCTTTCTTACCTTTGGCGGCGGCGGCGCCGGAAGCACCGGACGAGGCGGCGGTCTTGGCGACGGCCTTGCCGGCACCTCCGGCCGGCTTCTTCGCCGAGGTTGATTTAGATTCCAGTTTGAAGGAACCGGACGCACCTTTGCCCTTCGTTTGTATCAGTGTACCCGATTCGACGGCGCTCTTCAAATATTTCCTTATGAACGGTGCCAGTTTCTCAGCGTCGACCTTGTACTGAGCGGCTATATATTTCTTGATCGCCTGCAGTGACGATCCGCTGCGCTCTTTCAACTCCTTTATGGCGCTATTGACCATTTCCGAAGTCTTAGGGTGCGTCGGTTTCGCCTTGGGTTTTTTGGCTCCGGCGGCGGCGGACGCCTTCGGTCCCTTTTTCGCCGGGGTGGTGGGTGCCGGTACTTCGGTTGCCACAGCTGTGTCTGCCATAGTAGTAGGTAGGTAAAATATGAATGAATTCACAAACACTCAACAACACACAAGAGATCGCACACAAAACAACAACAAACTACGACGACAATATTAAAATAAAGTGAGTAGAATAGTAGTAGGTAGGTAGTAGTTACAGTATTAGATGTCGCCACTGGAACACAAAATAATTATCATTTTAACAATACACATCGAGGCATTACCGTAAGGAGAGCCGCGGTGTCGCGAGACGTTTTCTCGTATGAACACTTCCAACTTTTCACTAACATGTATATAAATTATTATATTTTTAACTGGGTTCTATTATAATTAAAACATTAATATATATTTATATGGACACATCATGAAAGTGTTTATGTAATGTTCACTTCAAAACTTTCACAAATATAATAAGGGACGCGCTACAGGTGTTTATTTTCACCGCCTTGTATGCGACTTGCTTAGTGTCCAGTTCAAAAGTGATTTTTCTCTATAAAACATAAAGATTACACACATAAAGGTCGATAAGTAAACGGCGAAGATCCCGAGCTTGGAACATAATAAGAATTCACTTTTGTAAATACATATTGTGACCGTTTTGACGAGTGTAACGACGACGGTCGTAAAACACACGACTGCCATTTTCTGAACAGCCAACGATACGGCGCTCAGTTTCTATCCGAGGCTCGTGTACACATTGATTGTTATAATATTCTTATTCTTATTTAAACATTCCAACATACTACATAATAATACTACTCTACCTATATAGGGGGGTACTCTACCTATAAAATAAACTTAAGATCACATTAGGTGGTGGTAGGTAACGACATATTCAAACGCATACAATAATGTATAATTATGTGTGTAGAGAGTAGAGGTATTAGGTAGTTAGTACATTGGTGGTAGGTATTTATTTATGAAACTAATAATAGGTAAGTACTTAAGTACATAATGTAAAAAGAAATGATTTCGTGTTTATTAGAAAGAGAACTTCCATGACACACAAACAAAACAACAACCGGAACGTACGACTAGGTAGGTACATCTATACTACTACCACCTACTTACAAACAACAAAAACAGTTTTGTGAGTGTGTAGTCAGTTACACTATAATATAATATTTTTGCTATCCTAATGCAAATGCGATGCGACACACGCACGGAGAGTACATAGAATATTTATTTATCGGTACCTACTTACTGTTTTACGTACTTTACGTTTGTATGCTTGCTTGCACGCAGCTATACATTACATAGATCGATTTATCCTTTTAGTATATATAATACTACTTTTGTGATTAGAAAGTGTACTATACATTAAGTAGGTAGGTAGGTACATACACTTATATGTATGTAAGGTTTTTAAAATAAACCTCATTATTATAGGTATATGATTTGACATTAATTAATTAATCATAGTGTACGTATATAGAAACAGTTTGCATTTAAACAAAACGGAATTATGTGCGGCCCTGAAAAGGGCCTTTTGTTCCTGTGCGTACATGATGTTCGTCTCGATCAATAAATAATACCAAACTAATAATAAAATTTATGATCGAAATTAACATCGGACACGATGGAAGTGGTTTAACCACCGAAACCGTACAGTGTGCGTCCCTGACGTTTCAGAGCGTAGACGACGTCCATGGCGGTGACGGTCTTCCTCTTCGCGTGCTCGGTATAAGTGACAGCGTCACGGATCACGTTCTCGAGAAACACTTTGAGAACGCCACGAGTCTCCTCGTATATCAGACCGGATATACGCTTAACGCCTCCTCTGCGAGCCAAACGACGGATCGCGGGTTTGGTGATGCCCTGGATGTTGTCGCGAAGTACTTTCCTGTGACGTTTGGCTCCACCTTTCCCCAGACCCTTTCCTCCCTTGCCGCGACCGGTCATTGTAGTTGTAGTAGTAGTAGTAAGTAGAAGTTAAAGATTGATACAACAAACTGCGCGCGACCGTACTCGTATACTGCACCGAAGTGACTGATATAGCGCCGCATAATCCATCATTTTGAATGGACATGAAGGTACGGGCCCAAAATTTGGCCTTAGTACCCTTACCCGGACAAGTCGGCGAGCTAGCTCTCAACCGTAGTTATGATTAGGTAACAAGGCCTGAGGGTGCCCCAGTTGGGGCCGAACCTCGGCTCAGGGCTGTTACCGAGGGGAGGGAATTGACTGAAATCTTTGATGATTTATTTATTTATTTATATCTAGGGAAGCGTATTATTATTGGCGGCTCGGGCCGCTTGTCGAGTTGCCGTAGCAATATTAACAAGTGGGGGACGAGACTGAGTTGGGAGTCGCGGCGCGTGACCTCGACGACGAGGTCGGTAACGAGGTGAACGGTCACCGCGGTTCGCATCTGTATTGTGTGTTGAATTACGACGAGCTTCCGAAGCTTCGAGCTGAGCTAAGGTGGTGGGATCATCGGGCTCGGTGAGGACGTGCCTCGGCCGGCGGACATTGGACATACGGGATGGCGTGTAGGTAGCCGCCTTAACGATTAACGGATTACTATGATTGACAGCAGTGTCAAAGAATCTGCGTGAAGCGCGTTTGAAAAATTGACGGACCGTGGGGAGGCCCAGGTCGAGGTGGAGGTTTTCATTGCGCAAGAACCACGGGGCACCCGTGGCCTTGCGCATGAAACGGTTTTGCAAAACTTGGAGACTATGGATCCGCTTTTGCGATGCGTGTGCAAATACAGCGCATGCGTAAGAGAATATGGGGCGAATACACGCAGTATACAGTCTAACCTTGCTTTTTAAGGCAAGTTTAGACCTGCGATTTAAAAGGAAATGAAGGCGTCCCATCACGAAATAGGCGCGCGCGCGCACCTTTTTAATGTGGGGCCCGAAGGTCAATCGATCATCGAGGATGACACCTAAGTATTTGGCTTGCCTCTCCCAAGGGATCGGTTCGCCGAACATGGTGACAGACTTTACTGAGGGGGGGATTTTTCGTCTAAACGGCCTATGGAATAGGACCGCTTGACTTTTGGCGGGATTTATCTCAATCCTCCATTTCCTACACCATGCGCCTAGGGCGTCTGCTGCGGATTGGAGGTGGGACACTATGGCCTTGGTGGTGCGACTAGTACAGTAGATTGCGGTATCATCCGCGAACAGAGCTAGCTGTACTGAGTCATTAAATTTGGGGATATCGCTCGTATATAATAGAAACAATAATGGGGAGAGTACCGAGCCCTGGGGGACTCCGGCACAGATGGGATGAGGGGACGACAGGGCGCCTGTTATTCGATATCGAAAGTGGCGGTTCGACAAAAAGTCTCGTAAGATGAGTACGAGCCTATGTGGGACACCTAGGGTGAATAGTTTAAAAATTAAACCATTGTGCCACACTTTGTCGAATGCTTTTGCAACATCGAAGAACAGGACCCCAGTCATACTATTGGATTGTTGGAAATGGTGAGAGATATGTTCAACAATACGATGGACTTGTTGAACACACGAGTGTTTAGTTCGAAAACCAAACTGCTCGTTCGGAAGTAAATGGTTAGCATCGGCATATGCTTTGAGACGGTTGTAGATGAGTCTCTCATAAATCTTACCCAATACATTGAGCAGACTTATGGGACGGTAACTGGAGGGCTCGGACATGGGTTTGCCTGGTTTGTGGATCCCAATAACGTGAGCTTCCTTCCACTGAGGTGGGAAGAAGTTACACATTAGGGCCGCATTATAAATGGACGTTAATAAGAAAATGAGCTGAGCGGGGAACAGTTTGATCACTTTATTAGTGATTTTGTCCGAGCCCGGGGCTTTTCGAGGGTGGAGTTTTCTGATGATCGATTTAACTTCATCAGGGGTCACGGGAGGAAGGGGGTCTTCATCCTCCTCCTCCTCACCATCAGCGGCGACACGCCGCCTCCTCCTTGCGGAGGAGGGGGGAGCCTCTGGTGGTGGCGGGGGGGGGGGAGACACGGGAGGTATGGGCAGAGCGAGTCTACGCGTGACCTCGGAGTTGACTTTCTCCAAGTGACTGGGGTCTACTGGAAGAGTACTGGGCGTGCATTGAAGCTCGAGACTTTCGGCGAGGCATTCGGATTTGTCCTCGTCTTCAAAGGCGGGCAAGGGGTGATTGGGTCTACTGAGAGGTGGCATGGGGGCTATCGTGTCCTTGGTAAGGGCACGGGAAAGCTTCCAAAAGGCAAGATGGGAGGGTTCTAACTCTTCAAGGGTCTTGTCCCATCGAGCATCACGCATTTGCTCGATGCGGACCTTGAAGGCGCGATGGAGAGCGCGCATGCGGGCGCGGTTACGTTCAGAGGGAAAAGAGTCAAAAGCCCGTATGGCGGCGTTCCTCTCCCTCCTCATCTCACGTACGTCATCGGGCAGTTGCCAACGGAGGTGAGTCTCCGCTGGCACTGTCCGAGAGCAATCGGTAATGACCGATTGCACGTGAGTGGTGAGTGAGTCGATCGCGCCGATAACCTCGTCCGCGGTGACGATGTTATCCGGGATACGATTCAGATGGACGGAATCGGTGGACTTGAGGCGTTCGCCTAGTCTGTCCCAATTGGTGGAGATTTTAGTAGGAGGGGGTTGACCTGGATCTGGGGGACCTGTGCGCGGAGTAAACTCTAAGATCACAGGTCGGTGGTCAGACGTCAGTTCGTGGTGCACTGATACGTCATGCAAACGTAAGTTTACATTGCGCAACAGTGCCACATCGAGTATGTCGGGTCTGAGGTCTTGTTGATGAGGAAAGTGGGTCGGTTCGAGGGGAGTAATGATGTCGATGTCGAGAGGCGACAGGAGGGATTCTAAGATTCGACCTCTGGGGTTGTTCGCGTTACAGTTCCAGAGTACACTTTTAGCGTTCAGGTCGCCCGCCAAAATGACTGCGTTACCGAGGCCAAAAATGCACTCTAGATCACTTCTGAAGGAAGTGTTGACACGGGACGGGGAAATGTAGGCTGAGACCAGAATGATTGGCTCATGTCCAGTCATGCCGAGCCTACAGACCGAGGCCTCAATGCACGTGAGAGAGGGGCGCCGCATAATAATCCGCGTTATATTTATATACGCGACGGCCATCAGGCGGTTGGTTTCATTTCATTGGTTCCCTTGTTGAAAAGTGAGATAGCTATATTGTACGTCACGAACTAAGGAGGTACGGGCCTGTGCGAGGGGTGCGGGGGAGGGAGAGGGGGGGGGGGGGGGGGGGTTAGTTAGGTGTGTACGTGTATTTTGATTTTTCACTTGTCTTTTTTTTTTTTTTTTTTTTTTTTTTTTGCGTTATTTGTAATATTATTTATTTATTTTGTTGATAATGGTATAGTAAGGTTAGGCTCTTCAAGTTAGTTAGGTTAGGTTATTAGCACTTCGGGTTAGGTTAGCTTGGCTTACCTTAACCTGACCTTGGGTTAGTTAGTTAGTTAGTTAGTTAGTTCGATATAAATAGATAGATAGGATACCTACTTTACTACAACTAGTACTAAAAAAAAAAAAACCTTTACATATTACACCCTTTAAATATTAATTATAATATACAAAAACACGACCACTACGGTAGGTAGGTAGGTAGGTAGGTAGGTAGGTAGGTAGGTAGGTAGGTAGGTAGGTAGGTAGGTAGGTAGGTAGGTAGGTAGGTAGGTAGGTAGGGCATTATTTATATATACGACGTGATTATATTGTGCGCAAGAAACATATTGTCCATTGTTCGATACATATGTGGCCCTGAAAAGGGCCTTTTTAGCAAGACGCTTTGTTTGCTGTGCGGTGGTAAGGTAAGCTAGTTACTATTACGTTCGCGAGCAAACGACGCGTCATGCGCAATACGACGACGACGTCGACGATTAAGCGCGTTCGCCACGGATTCTGCGCGCCAGCTGTATATCCTTAGGCATGATGGTGACACGCTTGGCGTGAATCGCGCAAAGGTTGGTGTCCTCGAAGAGTCCGACCAGATAGGCCTCGCTGGCCTCCTGAAGCGCCATAACGGCTGAACTCTGGAAACGTAGATCAGTCTTGAAATCTTGAGCGATCTCACGGACGAGACGCTGGAAGGGCAGTTTGCGGATCAACAGCTCCGTGCTCTTCTGATAGCGACGGATCTCACGGAGTGCAACGGTTCCGGGTCTGTAACGATGGGGTTTCTTGACACCACCGGTTGCCGGTGCACTCTTGCGCGCAGCCTTCGTGGCCAACTGTTTACGGGGCGCTTTACCCCCGGTGGATTTACGCGCGGTCTGCTTGGTACGGGCCATTGCGAGGAACGAGCGAGCGGCGATGAAATTGAATTAAGAAAGATAACTTAACTACGTACGTGCGGACGAATGAACGCGCGTATTAGTACTGCCGTTTATTTTATATTTTACATCGGTATTTATAATGATGGCGGCGGATTCAAGCGAGCGAGATATGTGTTTATCTCTCTCCCTCTCTCTCTCTCTCTCTCTCCGTCTGTCTCGCACGCAACAAACAAACAAAACAATGAACGAACGAACTAACAAACTAATTTTTTTTTTATATGTATGTACGTATGCTATTTATATAATATAAGGTAATGTTTTGTTTTATAATATTATTTTCGTGATAAATAAAGAGAATAATAATAATAATACATACATATTTATGTGTGTATGCTTAAATTGCATATTTATCATTTCTTTTAATTCATCATTATAATGGTAAGCACTTGAATACCAGGTATAATAAAATATCCTTATGATATTGTACATGTATGTCAGAGTAATTAAATAATATAGGCAGGCTGCAGGTTGGTTGGTTAGTTAGTTAGTTAGTTAGTTATAAACGGACGGTATGTGGTAGTGGTATGGTACGTGCGATATGTCATAATATGAAGTCAATTAGAGAAACATTCGGATAATATGAATAGATTTTTGGCCCTGAAAAGGGCCTTTTGAGTGTAGCGCTGGACGTGTGGTGGTTACAATAGTATGTTCATACTATGAAGCACGCACGCCTCCGCACTGTGAAGAAGAACGAACGACGCCATCTCCTCCTCCTCCTCACTTGGAGCTGGTGTATTTGGTGACGGCCTTGGTGCCCTCGCTCACGGCGTGCTTGGCAAGCTCACCGGGCAGCAGGAGCCTCACCGAAGTCTGCACCTCCCTGGAGGTGATGGTGGAACGTTTGTTGTAATGGGCGAGACGAGACGCCTCCGCTGCGATACGTTCGAATATGTCGTTAACGAATGAATTCATTATAGACATGGCCTTGCTGGAGATACCGGTGTCGGGATGCACCTGCTTGAGCACCTTGTAGATGTAGATGGCGTAGCTCTCCTTCCTCTTGTGCTTCTTCTTTTTCTTGTCAGTTTTGGAGATGTTCTTTTGGGCTTTGCCCGATTTCTTGGCGGCCTTACCGCTGGTCTTAGGCGGCATAATAGCGGTAGTATGTATTAGTTAGTAGATAATATCAACACTTGCTAACGCAAACGACCGTTTGCGTTGAATACGCCGAGAGAAGTGTGACAATTTTTTTCGAGTATACCCAATACATATTACTATCATTCGAGTTGGGTATTAACGTAGGCAACGAGCTGAATGCGGCCGTACGGCCAATCAGGAGCGTGCGTGAAAGAGACATAAAATATACACGCGTCTCTATCTAACATTGTGCGCTAATGAAGAGTGGTTTAATAAGATTGATTATTATGTCTGTCCGTATGTATGTATGTCTGTTTCCGTCATGTTTGTTTGTTTGTTTGTTTGTTGTTTGTTGTTTATTTTGTTTGGTTGGTTGGTTGATTTTTATATAGAAGACGATTAAATAGGTCATGATAGAGACAAAATAAAAGTAATTTTTATAGAATCATATTGCGGCCCTGAAAAGGGCCTTTTGTGTCCGACCGTCCGTCCGCCCGAGCCCGCCACTAGAGGCGGAGGCGGCGGTGGTCGGGGGCGACGAGATGATGCGCCTAAGAATAATAATATCTTCTTAAGCCTTCTTCTCGGTCTTCTTAGGCAGTAGCACGGCCTGAATGTTGGGCAAAACACCACCCTGAGCGATGGTCACGCCCGATAGGAGTTTGTTCAATTCCTCATCGTTGCGGATCGCCAATTGGAGATGTCTCGGTATGATTCTAGTCTTCTTGTTGTCACGTGCCGCGTTGCCGGCCAACTCGAGGACCTCAGCGGCGAGATATTCCATAACGGCGGCCAAATAGACCGGTGCACCGGCGCCGACGCGCTCGGCATAGTTGCCATTACGCAGAAGTCTGTGTATACGACCGACAGGAAACTGAAGACCGGCGCGATTCGAACGGGACTTTGCCTTCCCCTTGACCTTGCCACCCTTGCCGCGTCCAGACATTATTTGTTACGAGGGTATATAATCAATCAATTGCTAAATTAGCGAGCGAAAAATAACGCGCAGCGTACGTAGTTATGCACAGCGCGTTCGGAAACTGACTGAATATTTTTTTTTTAATTTTTTTTTTTTTTTTTTTTTTTTTTGAAATGGACATGAAGGTACGGGCCCAAAATTTGGCCTTAGTACCCTTACCCGGACAAGTCGGCGAGCTAGCTCTCAACCGTAGTTATGATTAGGTAACAAGGCCTGAGGGTGCCCCAGTTGGGGCCGAACCTCGGCTCAGGGCTGTTACCGAGGGGAGGGAATTGACTGAAATCTTTGATGATTTATTTATTTATATCTAGGGAAGCGTATTATTATTGGCGGCTCGGGCCGCTTGTCGAGTTGCCGTAGCAATAACAAGTGGGGGACGAGACTGAGTTGGGAGTCGCGGCGCGTGACCTCGACGACGAGGTCGGTAACGAGGTGAACGGTCACCGCGGTTCGCATCTGTATTGTGTGTTGAATTACGACGAGCTTCCGAAGCTTCGAGCTGAGCTAAGGTGGTGGGATCATCGGGCTCGGTGGGGACGTGCCTCGGCCGGCGGACATTGGACATACGGGATGGCGTGTAGGTAGCCGCCTTAACGATTAACGGATTACTATGATTGACAGCAGTGTCAAAGAATCTGCGTGAAGCGCGTTTGAAAAATTGACGGACCGTGGGGAGGCCCAGGTCGAGGTGGAGGTTTTCATTGCGCAAGAACCACGGGGCACCCGTGGCCTTGCGCATGAAACGGTTTTGCAAAACTTGGAGACTATGGATCCGCTTTTGCGATGCGTGTGCAAATACAGCGCATGCGTAAGAGAATATGGGGCGAATACACGCAGTATACAGTCTAACCTTGCTTTTTAAGGCAAGTTTAGACCTGCAATTTAAAAGGAAATGAAGGCGTCCCATCACGAAATAGGCGCGCGCGCGCACCTTTTTAATGTGGGGCCCGAAGGTCAATCGATCATCGAGGATGACACCTAAGTATTTGGCTTGCCTCTCCCAAGGGATCGGTTCGCCGAACATGGTGACAGACTTTACTGAGGGGGGGATTTTTCGTCTAAACGGCCTATGGAATAGGACCGCTTGACTTTTGGCGGGATTTATCTCAATCCTCCATTTCCTACACCATGCGCCTAGGGCGTCTGCTGCGGATTGGAGGTGGGACACTATGGCCTTGGTGGTGCGACTAGTACAGTAGATTGCGGTATCATCCGCGAACAGAGCTAGCTGTACTGAGTCATTAAATTTGGGGATATCGCTCGTATATAATAGAAACAATAATGGGGAGAGTACCGAGCCCTGGGGGACTCCGGCACAGATGGGATGAGGGGACGACAGGGCGCCTGTTATTCGATATCGAAAGTGGCGGTTCGACAAAAAGTCTCGTAAGATGAGTACGAGCCTATGTGGGACACCTAGGGTGAATAGTTTAAAAATTAAACCATTGTGCCACACTTTGTCGAATGCTTTTGCAACATCGAAGAACAGGACCCCAGTCATACTATTGGATTGTTGGAAATGGTGAGAGATATGTTCAACAATACGATGGACTTGTTGAACACACGAGTGTTTAGTTCGAAAACCAAACTGCTCGTTCGGAAGTAAATGGTTAGCATCGGCATATGCTTTGAGACGGTTGTAGATGAGTCTCTCATAAATCTTACCCAATACATTGAGCAGACTTATGGGACGGTAACTGGAGGGCTCGGACATGGGTTTGCCTGGTTTGTGGATCCCAATAACGTGAGCTTCCTTCCACTGAGGTGGGAAGAAGTTACACATTAGGGCCGCATTATAAATGGACGTTAATAAGAAAATGAGCTGAGCGGGGAACAGTTTGATCACTTTATTAGTGATTTTGTCCGAGCCCGGGGCTTTTCGAGGGTGGAGTTTTCTGATGATCGATTTAACTTCATCAGGGGTCACGGGAGGAAGGGGGTTTTTTTTAACGCCCGCTATTTATTATTATAGGTGAACTACGATCGCCCAATGTAGTACGAAGACGACGAGCGAACGAGAACGAGCTATGGCGAGAGAGCGTACCAGAACGATGAATATTTTATATTGAACGAGAGAGATGGAAGATATGTTGGGCGAGAGAGGGGTGGGTGAGGTCGGGCGGGCGGGCGCGCGTTCGGAGGCGGTATTATTCGTTCGTTTCGCGTTTGTTTTTGATGATTTAATTGCTAAAATATACCTAATAGGATAATATTTTAGATTATTGTGTATGTATGGGGGACGGCGGTACCTACCTGGACAATATGAAATGCAATGTAGTGTGTGCAGTTTTCGCAAGTGTTTTGTTTTTTTTTTTTTTTTTTTTTTTTTGTTTATACATATCTACATACCTATGAATAATATTAATTAATCGGTGAAGAAGAAAATTCGTATTTTCCATTATGTGTAGGTGCCTACGCCATACCTATACAGTGCAATTAAATCATCATCGTCGTTTCGTGTGTGGTGTGTGTGTGTTTTACGTGTCTGTCTGTGGCTTGGGACCTCCTATGTGTACCAAACTAAATTCTAAGTCTGAAGTCTAGTTTATGTACATACATAAACTAGATAGGTATATTAGCCTGTACAATACTACTATTATGTTTGTTTGTTTGTTTGTTTGTTTGTTTGTTTGTTTGTTTGTTTGTTAGTATGTATGTATGTATGTATGTATGTATGTATGTATGTATGTATGTATAAGTAGGTAGGTAGGTAGGTAGGTAGGTAGGTAGGTAGGTAGGTATTTAGGTATTTATAATCATTTTATATAGGCAGTAAGGATGTCACCGTTTTACGTATGTATGTATGTATGTATGTATGTATGTATGTATGTATGTATGTATGTTAGTTATTTAGTCGGTCAATTTATGTACGTATCGAAATAGAAACAATTGTATCGTAACTAATATGGGTACGATATTTAGAATAATTTGTTAGCCCTGAAAAGGGCTTTTTGGTAGGTACATGTGCGCGATTGCGTGTGTATGCAACCAACGCGCACGTGCGTGCGGTGCCGGTCTCTCGCAACACGCTGGCTGGCCGTCCGTCCGTCCGTCCGTACGTACGTAGGACGGGCGGCGTAGGCGCGCGCGGCAGGGGGCGGCATGCAGGCAGGCAGGGCGCGGCTGCCAGCGAGCGGCTGTCGTCGTCGTCGTCGCTTTTACTTCTTGGCTGCTGCCTTTTTGGCGGCGGCCGGCTTCGATTTTGATGCGGCGGCGGCGGCCTTCTTCGGTTTGGGCGCCTTTGGTTTCTTTGTCGGTGGTTTGGCGGTTTTCTTAGCTTTAGACGCGGCGCCTCCACTCTTACCTCGCGCGGGCGACGCTGCCGCCAGGGCGGCGGCTGCCTTCTTGGCGGCGGCGATGGAGGCGGTTTTCTTTTTGGCTGCTGCGGCTTTTTTGTCCTTGGTAGCCAATGCGGCGGCTGCTGCTGCTGCTTTCGATGACTTCGACGGCGATGCGGAAGCCGCAGATGCACCGCCCCTCTTGTTGCCACCCTTAGCGGCGGCCGCGGCGGCGGACGCTTTCTTACCTTTGGCGGCGGCGGCGCCGGAAGCACCGGACGAGGCGGCGGTCTTGGCGACGGCCTTGCCGGCACCTCCGGCCGGCTTCTTCGCCGAGGTTGATTTAGATTCCAGTTTGAAGGAACCGGACGCACCTTTGCCCTTCGTTTGTATCAGTGTACCCGATTCGACGGCGCTCTTCAAATATTTCCTTATGAACGGTGCCAGTTTCTCAGCGTCGACCTTGTACTGAGCGGCTATATATTTCTTGATCGCCTGCAGTGACGATCCGCTGCGCTCTTTCAACTCCTTTATGGCGCTATTGACCATTTCCGAAGTCTTAGGGTGCGTCGGTTTCGCCTTGGGTTTTTTGGCTCCGGCGGCGGCGGACGCCTTCGGTCCCTTTTTCGCCGGGGTGGTGGGTGCCGGTACTTCGGTTGCCACAGCTGTGTCTGCCATAGTAGTAGGTAGGTAAAATATGAATGAATTCACAAACACTCAACAACACACAAGAGATCGCACACAAAACAACAACAAACTACGACGACAATATTAAAATAAAGTGAGTAGAATAGTAGTAGGTAGGTAGTAGTTACAGTATTAGATGTCGCCACTGGAACACAAAATAATTATCATTTTAACAATACACATCGAGGCATTACCGTAAGGAGAGCCGCGGTGTCGCGAGACGTTTTCTCGTATGAACACTTCCAACTTTTCACTAACATGTATATAAATTATTATATTTTTAACTGGGTTCTATTATAATTAAAACATTAATATATATTTATATGGACACATCATGAAAGTGTTTATGTAATGTTCACTTCAAAACTTTCACAAATATAATAAGGGACGCGCTACAGGTGTTTATTTTCACCGCCTTGTATGCGACTTGCTTAGTGTCCAGTTCAAAAGTGATTTTTCTCTATAAAACATAAAGATTACACACATAAAGGTCGATAAGTAAACGGCGAAGATCCCGAGCTTGGAACATAATAAGAATTCACTTTTGTAAATACATATTGTGACCGTTTTGACGAGTGTAACGACGACGGTCGTAAAACACACGACTGCCATTTTCTGAACAGCCAACGATACGGCGCTCAGTTTCTATCCGAGGCTCGTGTACACATTGATTGTTATAATATTCTTATTCTTATTTAAACATTCCAACATACTACATAATAATACTACTCTACCTATATAGGGGGGTACTCTACCTATAAAATAAACTTAAGATCACATTAGGTGGTGGTAGGTAACGACATATTCAAACGCATACAATAATGTATAATTATGTGTGTAGAGAGTAGAGGTATTAGGTAGTTAGTACATTGGTGGTAGGTATTTATTTATGAAACTAATAATAGGTAAGTACTTAAGTACATAATGTAAAAAGAAATGATTTCGTGTTTATTAGAAAGAGAACTTCCATGACACACAAACAAAACAACAACCGGAACGTACGACTAGGTAGGTACATCTATACTACTACCACCTACTTACAAACAACAAAAACAGTTTTGTGAGTGTGTAGTCAGTTACACTATAATATAATATTTTTGCTATCCTAATGCAAATGCGATGCGACACACGCACGGAGAGTACATAGAATATTTATTTATCGGTACCTACTTACTGTTTTACGTACTTTACGTTTGTATGCTTGCTTGCACGCAGCTATACATTACATAGATCGATTTATCCTTTTAGTATATATAATACTACTTTTGTGATTAGAAAGTGTACTATACATTAAGTAGGTAGGTAGGTACATACACTTATATGTATGTAAGGTTTTTAAAATAAACCTCATTATTATAGGTATATGATTTGACATTAATTAATTAATCATAGTGTACGTATATAGAAACAGTTTGCATTTAAACAAAACGGAATTATGTGCGGCCCTGAAAAGGGCCTTTTGTTCCTGTGCGTACATGATGTTCGTCTCGATCAATAAATAATACCAAACTAATAATAAAATTTATGATCGAAATTAACATCGGACACGATGGAAGTGGTTTAACCACCGAAACCGTACAGTGTGCGTCCCTGACGTTTCAGAGCGTAGACGACGTCCATGGCGGTGACGGTCTTCCTCTTCGCGTGCTCGGTATAAGTGACAGCGTCACGGATCACGTTCTCGAGAAACACTTTGAGAACGCCACGAGTCTCCTCGTATATCAGACCGGATATACGCTTAACGCCTCCTCTGCGAGCCAAACGACGGATCGCGGGTTTGGTGATGCCCTGGATGTTGTCGCGAAGTACTTTCCTGTGACGTTTGGCTCCACCTTTCCCCAGACCCTTTCCTCCCTTGCCGCGACCGGTCATTGTAGTTGTAGTAGTAGTAGTAAGTAGAAGTTAAAGATTGATACAACAAACTGCGCGCGACCGTACTCGTATACTGCACCGAAGTGACTGATATAGCGCCGCATAATAATCCGCGTTATATTTATATACGCGACGGCCATCAGGCGGTTGGTTTCATTTCATTGGTTCCCTTGTTGAAAAGTGAGATAGCTATATTGTACGTCACGAACTAAGGAGGTACGGGCCTGTGCGAGGGGTGCGGGGGAGGGAGAGGGGGGGGGGGGGGGGGGGGTTAGTTAGGTGTGTACGTGTATTTTGATTTTTCACTTGTCTTTTTTTTTTTTTTTTTTTTTTTTTTTTGCGTTATTTGTAATATTATTTATTTATTTTGTTGATAATGGTATAGTAAGGTTAGGCTCTTCAAGTTAGTTAGGTTAGGTTATTAGCACTTCGGGTTAGGTTAGCTTGGCTTACCTTAACCTGACCTTGGGTTAGTTAGTTAGTTAGTTAGTTAGTTCGATATAAATAGATAGATAGGATACCTACTTTACTACAACTAGTACTAAAAAAAAAAAACCTTTACATATTACACCCTTTAAATATTAATTATAATATACAAAAACACGACCACTACGGTAGGTAGGTAGGTAGGTAGGTAGGTAGGTAGGTAGGTAGGTAGGTAGGTAGGTAGGTAGGTAGGTAGGTAGGTAGGTAGGTAGGTAGGTAGGTAGGTAGGTAGGTAGGGCATTATTTATATATACGACGTGATTATATTGTGCGCAAGAAACATATTGTCCATTGTTCGATACATATGTGGCCCTGAAAAGGGCCTTTTTAGCAAGACGCTTTGTTTGCTGTGCGGTGGTAAGGTAAGCTAGTTACTATTACGTTCGCGAGCAAACGACGCGTCATGCGCAATACGACGACGACGTCGACGATTAAGCGCGTTCGCCACGGATTCTGCGCGCCAGCTGTATATCCTTAGGCATGATGGTGACACGCTTGGCGTGAATCGCGCAAAGGTTGGTGTCCTCGAAGAGTCCGACCAGATAGGCCTCGCTGGCCTCCTGAAGCGCCATAACGGCTGAACTCTGGAAACGTAGATCAGTCTTGAAATCTTGAGCGATCTCACGGACGAGACGCTGGAAGGGCAGTTTGCGGATCAACAGCTCCGTGCTCTTCTGATAGCGACGGATCTCACGGAGTGCAACGGTTCCGGGTCTGTAACGATGGGGTTTCTTGACACCACCGGTTGCCGGTGCACTCTTGCGCGCAGCCTTCGTGGCCAACTGTTTACGGGGCGCTTTACCCCCGGTGGATTTACGCGCGGTCTGCTTGGTACGGGCCATTGCGAGGAACGAGCGAGCGGCGATGAAATTGAATTAAGAAAGATAACTTAACTACGTACGTGCGGACGAATGAACGCGCGTATTAGTACTGCCGTTTATTTTATATTTTACATCGGTATTTATAATGATGGCGGCGGATTCAAGCGAGCGAGATATGTGTTTATCTCTCTCCCTCTCTCTCTCTCTCTCTCTCCGTCTGTCTCGCACGCAACAAACAAACAAAACAATGAACGAACGAACTAACAAACTAATTTTTTTTTTATATGTATGTACGTATGCTATTTATATAATATAAGGTAATGTTTTGTTTTATAATATTATTTTCGTGATAAATAAAGAGAATAATAATAATAATACATACATATTTATGTGTGTATGCTTAAATTGCATATTTATCATTTCTTTTAATTCATCATTATAATGGTAAGCACTTGAATACCAGGTATAATAAAATATCCTTATGATATTGTACATGTATGTCAGAGTAATTAAATAATATAGGCAGGCTGCAGGTTGGTTGGTTAGTTAGTTAGTTAGTTAGTTATAAACGGACGGTATGTGGTAGTGGTATGGTACGTGCGATATGTCATAATATGAAGTCAATTAGAGAAACATTCGGATAATATGAATAGATTTTTGGCCCTGAAAAGGGCCTTTTGAGTGTAGCGCTGGACGTGTGGTGGTTACAATAGTATGTTCATACTATGAAGCACGCACGCCTCCGCACTGTGAAGAAGAACGAACGACGCCATCTCCTCCTCCTCCTCACTTGGAGCTGGTGTATTTGGTGACGGCCTTGGTGCCCTCGCTCACGGCGTGCTTGGCAAGCTCACCGGGCAGCAGGAGCCTCACCGAAGTCTGCACCTCCCTGGAGGTGATGGTGGAACGTTTGTTGTAATGGGCGAGACGAGACGCCTCCGCTGCGATACGTTCGAATATGTCGTTAACGAATGAATTCATTATAGACATGGCCTTGCTGGAGATACCGGTGTCGGGATGCACCTGCTTGAGCACCTTGTAGATGTAGATGGCGTAGCTCTCCTTCCTCTTGTGCTTCTTCTTTTTCTTGTCAGTTTTGGAGATGTTCTTTTGGGCTTTGCCCGATTTCTTGGCGGCCTTACCGCTGGTCTTAGGCGGCATAATAGCGGTAGTATGTATTAGTTAGTAGATAATATCAACACTTGCTAACGCAAACGACCGTTTGCGTTGAATACGCCGAGAGAAGTGTGACAATTTTTTTCGAGTATACCCAATACATATTACTATCATTCGAGTTGGGTATTAACGTAGGCAACGAGCTGAATGCGGCCGTACGGCCAATCAGGAGCGTGCGTGAAAGAGACATAAAATATACACGCGTCTCTATCTAACATTGTGCGCTAATGAAGAGTGGTTTAATAAGATTGATTATTATGTCTGTCCGTATGTATGTATGTCTGTTTCCGTCATGTTTGTTTGTTTGTTTGTTTGTTGTTTGTTGTTTATTTTGTTTGGTTGGTTGGTTGATTTTTATATAGAAGACGATTAAATAGGTCATGATAGAGACAAAATAAAAGTAATTTTTATAGAATCATATTGCGGCCCTGAAAAGGGCCTTTTGTGTCCGACCGTCCGTCCGCCCGAGCCCGCCACTAGAGGCGGAGGCGGCGGTGGTCGGGGGCGACGAGATGATGCGCCTAAGAATAATAATATCTTCTTAAGCCTTCTTCTCGGTCTTCTTAGGCAGTAGCACGGCCTGAATGTTGGGCAAAACACCACCCTGAGCGATGGTCACGCCCGATAGGAGTTTGTTCAATTCCTCATCGTTGCGGATCGCCAATTGGAGATGTCTCGGTATGATTCTAGTCTTCTTGTTGTCACGTGCCGCGTTGCCGGCCAACTCGAGGACCTCAGCGGCGAGATATTCCATAACGGCGGCCAAATAGACCGGTGCACCGGCGCCGACGCGCTCGGCATAGTTGCCATTACGCAGAAGTCTGTGTATACGACCGACAGGAAACTGAAGACCGGCGCGATTCGAACGGGACTTTGCCTTCCCCTTGACCTTGCCACCCTTGCCGCGTCCAGACATTATTTGTTACGAGGGTATATAATCAATCAATTGCTAAATTAGCGAGCGAAAAATAACGCGCAGCGTACGTAGTTATGCACAGCGCGTTCGGAAACTGACTGAATATTTTTTTTTTAATTATATTATTTTATTTTTGAATGGACATGAAGGTACGGGCCCAAAATTTGGCCTTAGTACCCTTACCCGGACAAGTCGGCGAGCTAGCTCTCAACCGTAGTTATGATTAGGTAACAAGGCCTGAGGGTGCCCCAGTTGGGGCCGAACCTCGGCTCAGGGCTGTTACCGAGGGGAGGGAATTGACTGAAATCTTTGATGATTTATTTATTTATTTATATCTAGGGAAGCGTATTATTATTGGCGGCTCGGGCCGCTTGTCGAGTTGCCGTAGCAATATTAACAAGTGGGGGACGAGACTGAGTTGGGAGTCGCGGCGCGTGACCTCGACGACGAGGTCGGTAACGAGGTGAACGGTCACCGCGGTTCGCATCTGTATTGTGTGTTGAATTACGACGAGCTTCCGAAGCTTCGAGCTGAGCTAAGGTGGTGGGATCATCGGGCTCGGTGAGGACGTGCCTCGGCCGGCGGACATTGGACATACGGGATGGCGTGTAGGTAGCCGCCTTAACGATTAACGGATTACTATGATTGACAGCAGTGTCAAAGAATCTGCGTGAAGCGCGTTTGAAAAATTGACGGACCGTGGGGAGGCCCAGGTCGAGGTGGAGGTTTTCATTGCGCAAGAACCACGGGGCACCCGTGGCCTTGCGCATGAAACGGTTTTGCAAAACTTGGAGACTATGGATCCGCTTTTGCGATGCGTGTGCAAATACAGCGCATGCGTAAGAGAATATGGGGCGAATACACGCAGTATACAGTCTAACCTTGCTTTTTAAGGCAAGTTTAGACCTGCGATTTAAAAGGAAATGAAGGCGTCCCATCACGAAATAGGCGCGCGCGCGCACCTTTTTAATGTGGGGCCCGAAGGTCAATCGATCATCGAGGATGACACCTAAGTATTTGGCTTGCCTCTCCCAAGGGATCGGTTCGCCGAACATGGTGACAGACTTTACTGAGGGGGGGATTTTTCGTCTAAACGGCCTATGGAATAGGACCGCTTGACTTTTGGCGGGATTTATCTCAATCCTCCATTTCCTACACCATGCGCCTAGGGCGTCTGCTGCGGATTGGAGGTGGGACACTATGGCCTTGGTGGTGCGACTAGTACAGTAGATTGCGGTATCATCCGCGAACAGAGCTAGCTGTACTGAGTCATTAAATTTGGGGATATCGCTCGTATATAATAGAAACAATAATGGGGAGAGTACCGAGCCCTGGGGGACTCCGGCACAGATGGGATGAGGGGACGACAGGGCGCCTGTTATTCGATATCGAAAGTGGCGGTTCGACAAAAAGTCTCGTAAGATGAGTACGAGCCTATGTGGGACACCTAGGGTGAATAGTTTAAAAATTAAACCATTGTGCCACACTTTGTCGAATGCTTTTGCAACATCGAAGAACAGGACCCCAGTCATACTATTGGATTGTTGGAAATGGTGAGAGATATGTTCAACAATACGATGGACTTGTTGAACACACGAGTGTTTAGTTCGAAAACCAAACTGCTCGTTCGGAAGTAAATGGTTAGCATCGGCATATGCTTTGAGACGGTTGTAGATGAGTCTCTCATAAATCTTACCCAATACATTGAGCAGACTTATGGGACGGTAACTGGAGGGCTCGGACATGGGTTTGCCTGGTTTGTGGATCCCAATAACGTGAGCTTCCTTCCACTGAGGTGGGAAGAAGTTACACATTAGGGCCGCATTATAAATGGACGTTAATAAGAAAATGAGCTGAGCGGGGAACAGTTTGATCACTTTATTAGTGATTTTGTCCGAGCCCGGGGCTTTTCGAGGGTGGAGTTTTCTGATGATCGATTTAACTTCATCAGGGGTCACGGGAGGAAGGGGGTCTTCATCCTCCTCCTCCTCACCATCAGCGGCGACACGCCGCCTCCTCCTTGCGGAGGAGGGGGGAGCCTCTGGTGGTGGCGGGGGGGGGGGAGACACGGGAGGTATGGGCAGAGCGAGTCTACGCGTGACCTCGGAGTTGACTTTCTCCAAGTGACTGGGGTCTACTGGAAGAGTACTGGGCGTGCATTGAAGCTCGAGACTTTCGGCGAGGCATTCGGATTTGTCCTCGTCTTCAAAGGCGGGCAAGGGGTGATTGGGTCTAATGAGAGGTGGCATGGGGGCTATCGTGTCCTTGGTAAGGGCACGGGAAAGCTTCCAAAAGGCAAGATGGGAGGGTTCTAACTCTTCAAGGGTCTTGTCCCATCGAGCATCACGCATTTGCTCGATGCGGACCTTGAAGGCGCGATGGAGAGCGCGCATGCGGGCGCGGTTACGTTCAGAGGGAAAAGAGTCAAAAGCCCGTATGGCGGCGTTCCTCTCCCTCCTCATCTCACGTACGTCATCGGGCAGTTGCCAACGGAGGTGAGTCTCCGCTGGCACTGTCCGAGAGCAATCGGTAATGACCGATTGCACGTGAGTGGTGAGTGAGTCGATCGCGCCGATAACCTCGTCCGCGGTGACGATGTTATCCGGGATACGATTCAGATGGACGGAATCGGTGGACTTGAGGCGTTCGCCTAGTCTGTCCCAATTGGTGGAGATTTTAGTAGGAGGGGGTTGACCTGGATCTGGGGGACCTGTGCGCGGAGTAAACTCTAAGATCACAGGTCGGTGGTCAGACGTCAGTTCGTGGTGCACTGATACGTCATGCAAACGTAGGTTTACATTGCGCAACAGTGCCACATCGAGTATGTCGGGTCTGAGGTCTTGTTGGTGAGGAAAGTGGGTCGGTTCGAGGGGAGTAATGATGTCGATGTCGAGAGGCGACAGGAGGGATTCTAAGATTCGACCTCTGGGGTTGTTCGCGTTACAGTTCCAGAGTACACTTTTAGCGTTCAGGTCGCCCGCCAAAATGACTGCGTTACCGAGGCCAAAAATGCACTCTAGATCACTTCTGAAGGAAGTGTTGACACGGGACGGGGAAATGTAGGCTGAGACCAGAATGATTGGCTCATGTCCAGTCATGCCGAGCCTACAGACCGAGGCCTCAATGCACGTGAGAGAGGGGGGCGGATCCATTGGGGAGCAATATAGGGACTTTTTGTAATAAATGAGAGTACCACCAAGGGTAGCGTCAGACCTATCGTTGCGAACTAACAGATAGTTGGCAATTTTGGGATCCCTCATAGAGGGTTTGAGGAATGTCTCCTGAACTAGGAATACATCAAGGCGATGATGTTTCAGGAATTCTGAAACATCATCGCGTTGATGTCTCAAGCCATCGGCATTGAAATACCCTATTCTAAG
This sequence comes from Achlya flavicornis, assembly GCA_947623365.1. Lineage (NCBI taxonomy): Eukaryota > Metazoa > Arthropoda > Insecta > Lepidoptera > Drepanidae > Achlya > Achlya flavicornis. Next base: position 4,953,110 of record OX392494.1, on the reverse strand, counting down.
GGAGCGCGGTTTGGTCCTACACGTTGCCGTATTATCCATTAAGAGGGCTACATTTGAAGGTGGAAAGGGACGTCAGGATGGCACTATAGCGCAACCCGATGGAGAAGAGGGCGAGTCCGTCGCCCTCTTTTTCGCGGATTTGTTCAGCGAGATTCCGGATCTCGTTAAAATCAAAAAGACGGGCGAAACGCTCCACCAGAGCGAAGTCCGCATCCTCGTTTAGTGGAGGAATTTGGGCCCCGCAGCTAGGCGGGGGGATTGCGCGGCGTTGCTGTTTAGGGACGGCGGCGGCGGCGGCGGGTTTTGGCGGAAGGGGCGTGGTTTGCGCGGCCATAGGGGCGGGCGCTTGAGTGACTGAGGGAGTGGGTGCGGGAATGGGGGCAGGTGAAACTGCCGTGGTGGGCGTGGACTTAGTCCGAGTGGGCGGGAACTCCCTAGGGGAGTTTAAGTCCCAAGCGGGTCTCAAGCTCGTGTGAGCGGGATCAGGGGGAGGCGCGGTGGTGCGCGTGGAGTTATTGGGCCGGGCTGATGTTGTAGCCTTTGGCCGGGGAGCTTTAGAGCACCCGCGATAGTTAGCGGGGTGCCCTTGCGTCTGGCAAAGGACGCAGCTCGGGGGCTCAGAATTAAGGGTGGGCTCAGGGTTGCGTTCGCATTCCCTGGTGGGGTGGTTGCCTAGGCACTTTACGCACCTTGGAGGTGCGTAGCAGTGCCTGGCGGAGTGGCCATAGAGTTGGCAATTGTGGCATTGTGACGGGAATCCGGTCCTGTGTGGCTTTTCCAGCACACAGTCCGTCAGTTGGCATATGGCCTTTAGATTGTGGATTCGGTCGCTCGCCGGCCCGGGTTCCATGGTTACTACAACCATGTTGAGGGGGACGGTCTTTGAGCGACCTCGCATAAGGCGATGGACAGCGAGGACAGGGATACCCTGGTCGCTGAGGGACTGCTTCACTTCCTCGGTTGTCACCTCGGAAGGCATGCCCTTAATAACTATGCGGGTGGCACGCTCCTCAGGGAGAGAGTAGGTGTGGAAAGACACCTTTCTCTCCTTGAGGAGGTTAGTGAAAGCTCTATGGTCATTAGGCGCAGTAACTGCGACCCGAATGCCATGTTCGGTGGGACGGGCGGAGGTATAATTAATATGGTGGCTGGAGAACCAGCCAGAGACAAGAGTCCATTTGGACTTGTCTTGAATGAAAATTGGGGGAGGGGCAGCATCATTTTTAGCATTCTTAGGAGGATGCTGATGCCTGTTAGGACGAGGGGGGATGCGAAGAGGTTCGCGAACGCTACTTGTGTCCATGGGAATGGACACGTTCGCTGAAGGGCCAGGGACGGGAGAGGGGGCCTGCTTGAGGGCCTTGGCGGCAGCCTCGTTGGCGGAGGCTTGCTTGGCTCGCTTGCGCTTGCCATTCTTGCTCTCCACTGGTACGAAGTCCTCCTCGGAAGACGAGGAGGGGTTCGCAACAGTGGCGGGAGCCTCTAGTTGGGTGGTGGTGGTGGTGGTGGAAATTAGAGGGACGGCCTTTGCCGACTTAGTGTCGGTGGAGGCAGGGGAGGAGGAGGAGGAGGCGGAGGAGGACTTGGCGGCCTCATTGGACGTGTAGGAGTCAGTAGAAACTGACGTCCTAGTCTTGTTGTAGACTGACGATCTTGTGAGATCGTCAGAGGGAGTTGGAGTTGGGGAGGGAGAGGCTTGTCCTGGTGGGACAGCCTCGGTGTTGCCGCGGACTTCCGGAGTCGACTGGGTCGACATCACGGAGTCCGCGCGAGAGGGTGGACGAGTGGAGGGGGGGAGGGACCTGTCCGGAAAGTGACAGGTGAGGTAAATTACGGCATCCTCATCGGCGAGGATGTCCTCGAGAGACAGGGTGTTCTGGGGTTGGCTGGCCATAGTGACCAGCCTGGCCTTGCGGCCGGGGCCTAGGCTAAGACGTACACTACTGTAACTTCAAACGCGGTGCGTTCCTGGGAGAAGAAGTTACAAGAAACTCCAGGCAATCGCCCTAGCTACGGTTCCTACTCCTATCCTCCCCGGGTGGGTTTTCCCGGGTGTGTGTAGTACAACTCCCAACCGGGTGTAGGTTGGGAGGTGAGTAGGCCCTAGGGTGTGCCCTAAGCTTGTAACCTCCGCCACAGATCTTGTGTTGTGGCTGAGTTCCTACGTCCCTGCCTAACGCTAACTGGGGTCGACTAGGGAAGCCCCCAAGGCCGACTGGTCCAGTCCCGTCCGGGTTGTGTGTTCCTTAAGGGAAAACACCAAAGCGCCCGGGGCCCGCTAACCAACTTACGTTGTCACCGTTAGGTTTCCGTTGGTTACCACAGCAAGTCGTGGATTTTAGGTGGTAGACGATTAGTATGTCTCAGAAACAACAATGAACACGACGCGTATTGAAAAATACACGAAGTGTCACCGTGTCGGTCAGACAATAGAAACAACAAGACAAATAAACACCAACGCGTATTGAAAAATACACGCGGTGAATAAATGCTTGATATAGGGGTCGGTACGAGTGACACACACACCAACGCAGTACCGAGAAAGATACTCGCTCGCAACCAAATAGTTTGCTTGACGATACGTCAGGAACAAACTATTAGCGCTAACAAGAACTTAAACAATGCCACAAAGGTGAGCGAGTACGTTCGCGACGAAAAATGCCAGGTAGGCGCAAACAAAGGCAGAGCCAGTGAGTGGGCGAACAAAGCGAAAATTCGCGGAAACGGACCGGGCAGCGCAGGAGCGCAAGAAAGCGACCGTGCAGTGCGACGGTCAGAATCGGAATCTCTTTTTTTTTAACGCCCGCTATTTATTATTATAGGTGAACTACGATCGCCCAATGTAGTACGAAGACGACGAGCGAACGAGAACGAGCTATGGCGAGAGAGCGTACCAGAACGATGAATATTTTATATTGAACGAGAGAGATGGAAGATATGTTGGGCGAGAGAGGGGTGGGTGAGGTCGGGCGGGCGGGCGCGCGTTCGGAGGCGGTATTATTCGTTCGTTTCGCGTTTGTTTTTGATGATTTAATTGCTAAAATATACCTAATAGGATAATATTTTAGATTATTGTGTATGTATGGGGGACGGCGGTACCTACCTGGACAATATGAAATGCAATGTAGTGTGTGCAGTTTTCGCAAGTGTTTTGTTTTTTTTTTTTTTTTTTTTTTTTTGTTTATACATATCTACATACCTATGAATAATATTAATTAATCGGTGAAGAAGAAAATTCGTATTTTCCATTATGTGTAGGTGCCTACGCCATACCTATACAGTGCAATTAAATCATCATCGTCGTTTCGTGTGTGGTGTGTGTGTGTTTTACGTGTCTGTCTGTGGCTTGGGACCTCCTATGTGTACCAAACTAAATTCTAAGTCTGAAGTCTAGTTTATGTACATACATAAACTAGATAGGTATATTAGCCTGTACAATACTACTATTATGTTTGTTTGTTTGTTTGTTTGTTTGTTTGTTTGTTTGTTTGTTTGTTAGTATGTATGTATGTATGTATGTATGTATGTATGTATGTATGTATGTATAAGTAGGTAGGTAGGTAGGTAGGTAGGTAGGTAGGTAGGTAGGTATTTAGGTATTTATAATCATTTTATATAGGCAGTAAGGATGTCACCGTTTTACGTATGTATGTATGTATGTATGTATGTATGTATGTATGTATGTATGTTAGTTATTTAGTCGGTCAATTTATGTACGTATCGAAATAGAAACAATTGTATCGTAACTAATATGGGTACGATATTTAGAATAATTTGTTAGCCCTGAAAAGGGCTTTTTGGTAGGTACATGTGCGCGATTGCGTGTGTATGCAACCAACGCGCACGTGCGTGCGGTGCCGGTCTCTCGCAACACGCTGGCTGGCCGTCCGTCCGTCCGTCCGTACGTACGTAGGACGGGCGGCGTAGGCGCGCGCGGCAGGGGGCGGCATGCAGGCAGGCAGGGCGCGGCTGCCAGCGAGCGGCTGTCGTCGTCGTCGTCGCTTTTACTTCTTGGCTGCTGCCTTTTTGGCGGCGGCCGGCTTCGATTTTGATGCGGCGGCGGCGGCCTTCTTCGGTTTGGGCGCCTTTGGTTTCTTTGTCGGTGGTTTGGCGGTTTTCTTAGCTTTAGACGCGGCGCCTCCACTCTTACCTCGCGCGGGCGACGCTGCCGCCAGGGCGGCGGCTGCCTTCTTGGCGGCGGCGATGGAGGCGGTTTTCTTTTTGGCTGCTGCGGCTTTTTTGTCCTTGGTAGCCAATGCGGCGGCTGCTGCTGCTGCTTTCGATGACTTCGACGGCGATGCGGAAGCCGCAGATGCACCGCCCCTCTTGTTGCCACCCTTAGCGGCGGCCGCGGCGGCGGACGCTTTCTTACCTTTGGCGGCGGCGGCGCCGGAAGCACCGGACGAGGCGGCGGTCTTGGCGACGGCCTTGCCGGCACCTCCGGCCGGCTTCTTCGCCGAGGTTGATTTAGATTCCAGTTTGAAGGAACCGGACGCACCTTTGCCCTTCGTTTGTATCAGTGTACCCGATTCGACGGCGCTCTTCAAATATTTCCTTATGAACGGTGCCAGTTTCTCAGCGTCGACCTTGTACTGAGCGGCTATATATTTCTTGATCGCCTGCAGTGACGATCCGCTGCGCTCTTTCAACTCCTTTATGGCGCTATTGACCATTTCCGAAGTCTTAGGGTGCGTCGGTTTCGCCTTGGGTTTTTTGGCTCCGGCGGCGGCGGACGCCTTCGGTCCCTTTTTCGCCGGGGTGGTGGGTGCCGGTACTTCGGTTGCCACAGCTGTGTCTGCCATAGTAGTAGGTAGGTAAAATATGAATGAATTCACAAACACTCAACAACACACAAGAGATCGCACACAAAACAACAACAAACTACGACGACAATATTAAAATAAAGTGAGTAGAATAGTAGTAGGTAGGTAGTAGTTACAGTATTAGATGTCGCCACTGGAACACAAAATAATTATCATTTTAACAATACACATCGAGGCATTACCGTAAGGAGAGCCGCGGTGTCGCGAGACGTTTTCTCGTATGAACACTTCCAACTTTTCACTAACATGTATATAAATTATTATATTTTTAACTGGGTTCTATTATAATTAAAACATTAATATATATTTATATGGACACATCATGAAAGTGTTTATGTAATGTTCACTTCAAAACTTTCACAAATATAATAAGGGACGCGCTACAGGTGTTTATTTTCACCGCCTTGTATGCGACTTGCTTAGTGTCCAGTTCAAAAGTGATTTTTCTCTATAAAACATAAAGATTACACACATAAAGGTCGATAAGTAAACGGCGAAGATCCCGAGCTTGGAACATAATAAGAATTCACTTTTGTAAATACATATTGTGACCGTTTTGACGAGTGTAACGACGACGGTCGTAAAACACACGACTGCCATTTTCTGAACAGCCAACGATACGGCGCTCAGTTTCTATCCGAGGCTCGTGTACACATTGATTGTTATAATATTCTTATTCTTATTTAAACATTCCAACATACTACATAATAATACTACTCTACCTATATAGGGGGGTACTCTACCTATAAAATAAACTTAAGATCACATTAGGTGGTGGTAGGTAACGACATATTCAAACGCATACAATAATGTATAATTATGTGTGTAGAGAGTAGAGGTATTAGGTAGTTAGTACATTGGTGGTAGGTATTTATTTATGAAACTAATAATAGGTAAGTACTTAAGTACATAATGTAAAAAGAAATGATTTCGTGTTTATTAGAAAGAGAACTTCCATGACACACAAACAAAACAACAACCGGAACGTACGACTAGGTAGGTACATCTATACTACTACCACCTACTTACAAACAACAAAAACAGTTTTGTGAGTGTGTAGTCAGTTACACTATAATATAATATTTTTGCTATCCTAATGCAAATGCGATGCGACACACGCACGGAGAGTACATAGAATATTTATTTATCGGTACCTACTTACTGTTTTACGTACTTTACGTTTGTATGCTTGCTTGCACGCAGCTATACATTACATAGATCGATTTATCCTTTTAGTATATATAATACTACTTTTGTGATTAGAAAGTGTACTATACATTAAGTAGGTAGGTAGGTACATACACTTATATGTATGTAAGGTTTTTAAAATAAACCTCATTATTATAGGTATATGATTTGACATTAATTAATTAATCATAGTGTACGTATATAGAAACAGTTTGCATTTAAACAAAACGGAATTATGTGCGGCCCTGAAAAGGGCCTTTTGTTCCTGTGCGTACATGATGTTCGTCTCGATCAATAAATAATACCAAACTAATAATAAAATTTATGATCGAAATTAACATCGGACACGATGGAAGTGGTTTAACCACCGAAACCGTACAGTGTGCGTCCCTGACGTTTCAGAGCGTAGACGACGTCCATGGCGGTGACGGTCTTCCTCTTCGCGTGCTCGGTATAAGTGACAGCGTCACGGATCACGTTCTCGAGAAACACTTTGAGAACGCCACGAGTCTCCTCGTATATCAGACCGGATATACGCTTAACGCCTCCTCTGCGAGCCAAACGACGGATCGCGGGTTTGGTGATGCCCTGGATGTTGTCGCGAAGTACTTTCCTGTGACGTTTGGCTCCACCTTTCCCCAGACCCTTTCCTCCCTTGCCGCGACCGGTCATTGTAGTTGTAGTAGTAGTAGTAAGTAGAAGTTAAAGATTGATACAACAAACTGCGCGCGACCGTACTCGTATACTGCACCGAAGTGACTGATATAGCGCCGCACCAAGGGAAAACATCTCACACCCCCCGCAAGGGGGGTGGGGAAACACTTTCAAGGCCGATCAGGCTTTCTGTGTGTGGTTGCCATCGCCGCGTGTGAATGCACGCGGGGCGTAGGGTGCTGCTGTGTACTCAGCATGTGGAATGGTTGGCTGCTATGCAGCTATGTTCATCTTCCCGCCAGCGACTGTGTGGCTCAAGCTTGTAATAGCGAACTATGCAGGCGGCGGTACTGGTGTGAGGCACGTTGGATTAGGTAGGCGGGTCCGCTCGGATGAGCTCCCGCGAGTACGCCTTGCCGTCCGGTGGCCGACTGTGCAATGGCGCCAGGTCCTGGACGTGCGGGAGGGACGAGGCGTCGGCACGCCTGAACATGTTGGCGGCGAGGCGGGCGACAAAGTCGTCCAGGCTCTCTACTCTGAGGTCGCGTGCGATCACGTCGTTTCTGACGCACCAGTGTGCGGAGGCGACAGTACGCAGCGCGAGGTTCTGTTGGGCGTGGAGGCGTTTCTTCTGGGCCGGGGATACTAGGGCGTACCACGCCGGCGCTGCGTACGTGAGACGTGATCGCACGTAGCTTTTGTATACCCCTATCTTGGTCCGTAGGGGCAGGATGCGTGAGGAGAGCACTGGACGAAGCAGGGCGCGGGCGGAACGGACAGTGTTGATCACCGTGTCGACGTGTGGCTTCATGGAGAGGCGACGGTCCAGCGTGACCCCGAGATATTTCGCGGTCGGCGACCATTCAATTTCCTGTCCTAGCATCTTTAACTTAGGCGGCGGGATGAGACGGTTGGTGACGCATACTGCCTGTGTCTTGGCAACGTTCACCGACAACCGCCATGTGTTCAACCACGTGGGTAGGGCGTCTAAAGTTTTCTGCATCTTTGACGCGGCAAGTTTTGTGTTCATAGATGTTGTATAGAACGCCGCGTCATCGGCGTATAGAGCGAGTTGGGCGCCCCCGGCGACTGGAATGTCGTCGGTGAACCTTGCATAACACGCGGGGGAGAGGCAGCTCCCCTGCGGTACTCCGGCTTCGATTCGGTGCACGGCAGACGTGGCTTCCCGCACGGCGACGAAGAAGCTGCGGTTGCTGAGAAAAGATGCCAGGACTTTGGTAATACGGCGAGGGGCCGTCGACAGCGATAGCTTATAAATAAGACCGTTGTGCCAAACGCGGTCGAATGCCTTTTCCATGTCAAGGAATACTGCAACTGCGACTTCCTTCTTGTTTAGGGCGACAGTGAGGTGGTGCAGTACCCTTGACAGCTGGAGGGTGGTGGAGTGCTCAGCCCTGAACCCGAATTGTTCGGGTCTCGGCGTGATGTGTGGGACGAGGTGGTGCAGCAGGAGCTTTTCGAACACCTTCGACACCGTAGACAACAGTGTGATGGGCCGATAGCTCTCCGGCTTTAAGGAGTTCTTCCCGGGCTTCAGTAACATGATCACCCTGCCCGTTTTCCAAGGAGTGGGGAAATGGCCAAGGCGCAGGATGGCATTGAAAAGGCGCGTCAGCGCCGCGAGAGCACGCGGCGGCAGTTGACGCAGCGCCAAATTCTGTATACCATCCGGCCCAGGGGCACTTCTCCTCCTTGTAGCGCGCAGGGTTCTCAGTACCTGCCCGGGTGAGAAGACCACCGGGTCTTCTTCGTGAGCTATCGGCGAAGCGAAGTACTCGCGAAGGTGTTGCTCGACTGCTGCAACGTGGTCTTCATCAACGACGGGGAAGGGCTGGAACTGACGTTCAAGGCATTCGGCGAATATGTTGGCACGGTCGGCCGCTCGGTATCTCGGGGTTCCATCGTGCGAAAGCAGGGGGCGGACGGGTTCGGGAGTACCTGTGAGGGACCGGCACAGTCTGTGTATACCGGTCATTCCCTCCTCGTCAACCTTTTGTATGTGCCGCTCCCAACTGGCGGTGGCGGCATCACTGAGCTCTCTCTTTATCTTCACCCCTAGGGCGAGGAGCTGGCTTCTTTGGGTGCGGCAGCGAGTTTGTTGCCACGTCGCACGGAGTCTGCGTTTCGCTCTAATCATCTTCATGATGTACTCTGGGACAGTGGGTAGGCGCACCTGCGCTGGGGCAGTCTTAGTGGCGCCATCTGTGGCATTTATAATTAGGCTGGAGATTTCCGAGGTCATACGGTCAATGTCCTCGGATGAGTTGAGGGGCAATTGTAAGACCGGCGCCGCCTGAAGCCTTTCTCTGAACAGCGCCCAGTTCGTAGATCGGCGTGGTGTTGTTGCAGGAGCGTTCGGCATGTCGGTAATCGAGATAAGCACTGGCAAGTGATCTGATCCCATGTCGTCATACAGGACGGTTTGTGTGAGCTGGCAGCCCAGCTCATTGTGGATAACGATGTCGAGTACGTCGGGCCGGTGACTTTGCTCCGCTGGGTAATGAGTGGGGACTTCTGGTCCCTCCACCATGTACCCTTTGGACTCGGCATCGTTGAATAGAGCGTTCCCATTAGCACAGTTGCGGCTTGAGTTCCATCCCGTGTGTTTACAATTCAGGTCTCCTGCGATGATTGTCGGGACGGAGGAGTCCAACAGCTTGTGGACATCACTTATGGATAGGCGCCCCGTCGGGGGGCGGTAGGCAGCATAAACTCTGATAGGGGCGGCATTGTCCAGGCAGAACTCGACTCCTAGGCTGTACATCGACTGTAAACACACGGGAGGGAGAGGCTGGTGGGGTATGGATCTTCGTATCAGGACTGCCAGTCCACGGTACGCTATGGATTGTGGTGACCGTTCATCCTTCCTGTAGACGACGTATCCGGGCATCTTCAGAGGGATTTTCGCCAGCAGCATCGTCTCCGACAACAACACCACGTCGGGACGGTACTCCGCGAGGAAGGCTCTTAATAGCGGTAAACGCTGTCTAATTGAGGCGGCGTTCCAATGGATGATTTTAAGTGGCTGGAGTTCCGGACTGCATTAGTTTTGCAAGACCTCTTATTACTATCGGCGCTATGTCAGCGCCGGATTTTCGTGCGGCTAGCACCTCCAGCAGAATCTCAATCGCTGCGTCCAGCGTGGATTCCTCATTCACCAGGGCCCTCTTTTTCCCCTTGGTCCTAGGACCAGGGGCAGGGGCGGGTGGGGGGGCTATGGCCAGAGAGAGCGGCTGTGCAGGTCGCTCCCCACGTGGGTCGTTGGTTGCTTGAGGGGCAGGGGGGGGCTGCTCTTGAGTAGCTTGTGTTGGTTGAGGGCCCCCAGCGATCGCTGTGGGCGCTGTTTTCCTCTTCCTTTTCCCTCTCTTCCTCCTTCTTTTGGTGCCGCCTTCTTGGCGAGGGCGGTGGGCATTGGCCGGAGCCATTAGATTGTTACCGGCAGTTTCGGTAATTTGGTTGGGATCACTCCTTGGGGGCCCAGTGGAGCGGGCGACGGTGCCGGCTTTCTTATTCCGTGCCTAGCGCCGCATAATAATCCGCGTTATATTTATATACGCGACGGCCATCAGGCGGTTGGTTTCATTTCATTGGTTCCCTTGTTGAAAAGTGAGATAGCTATATTGTACGTCACGAACTAAGGAGGTACGGGCCTGTGCGAGGGGTGCGGGGGAGGGAGAGGGGGGGGGGGGGGGGGGGTTAGTTAGGTGTGTACGTGTATTTTGATTTTTCACTTGTCTTTTTTTTTTTTTTTTTTTTTTTTTTTTGCGTTATTTGTAATATTATTTATTTATTTTGTTGATAATGGTATAGTAAGGTTAGGCTCTTCAAGTTAGTTAGGTTAGGTTATTAGCACTTCGGGTTAGGTTAGCTTGGCTTACCTTAACCTGACCTTGGGTTAGTTAGTTAGTTAGTTAGTTAGTTCGATATAAATAGATAGATAGGATACCTACTTTACTACAACTAGTACTAAAAAAAAAAAACCTTTACATATTACACCCTTTAAATATTAATTATAATATACAAAAACACGACCACTACGGTAGGTAGGTAGGTAGGTAGGTAGGTAGGTAGGTAGGTAGGTAGGTAGGTAGGTAGGTAGGTAGGTAGGTAGGTAGGTAGGTAGGTAGGTAGGTAGGTAGGTAGGTAGGTAGGTAGGGCATTATTTATATATACGACGTGATTATATTGTGCGCAAGAAACATATTGTCCATTGTTCGATACATATGTGGCCCTGAAAAGGGCCTTTTTAGCAAGACGCTTTGTTTGCTGTGCGGTGGTAAGGTAAGCTAGTTACTATTACGTTCGCGAGCAAACGACGCGTCATGCGCAATACGACGACGACGTCGACGATTAAGCGCGTTCGCCACGGATTCTGCGCGCCAGCTGTATATCCTTAGGCATGATGGTGACACGCTTGGCGTGAATCGCGCAAAGGTTGGTGTCCTCGAAGAGTCCGACCAGATAGGCCTCGCTGGCCTCCTGAAGCGCCATAACGGCTGAACTCTGGAAACGTAGATCAGTCTTGAAATCTTGAGCGATCTCACGGACGAGACGCTGGAAGGGCAGTTTGCGGATCAACAGCTCCGTGCTCTTCTGATAGCGACGGATCTCACGGAGTGCAACGGTTCCGGGTCTGTAACGATGGGGTTTCTTGACACCACCGGTTGCCGGTGCACTCTTGCGCGCAGCCTTCGTGGCCAACTGTTTACGGGGCGCTTTACCCCCGGTGGATTTACGCGCGGTCTGCTTGGTACGGGCCATTGCGAGGAACGAGCGAGCGGCGATGAAATTGAATTAAGAAAGATAACTTAACTACGTACGTGCGGACGAATGAACGCGCGTATTAGTACTGCCGTTTATTTTATATTTTACATCGGTATTTATAATGATGGCGGCGGATTCAAGCGAGCGAGATATGTGTTTATCTCTCTCCCTCTCTCTCTCTCTCTCTCTCCGTCTGTCTCGCACGCAACAAACAAACAAAACAATGAACGAACGAACTAACAAACTAATTTTTTTTTTATATGTATGTACGTATGCTATTTATATAATATAAGGTAATGTTTTGTTTTATAATATTATTTTCGTGATAAATAAAGAGAATAATAATAATAATACATACATATTTATGTGTGTATGCTTAAATTGCATATTTATCATTTCTTTTAATTCATCATTATAATGGTAAGCACTTGAATACCAGGTATAATAAAATATCCTTATGATATTGTACATGTATGTCAGAGTAATTAAATAATATAGGCAGGCTGCAGGTTGGTTGGTTAGTTAGTTAGTTAGTTAGTTATAAACGGACGGTATGTGGTAGTGGTATGGTACGTGCGATATGTCATAATATGAAGTCAATTAGAGAAACATTCGGATAATATGAATAGATTTTTGGCCCTGAAAAGGGCCTTTTGAGTGTAGCGCTGGACGTGTGGTGGTTACAATAGTATGTTCATACTATGAAGCACGCACGCCTCCGCACTGTGAAGAAGAACGAACGACGCCATCTCCTCCTCCTCCTCACTTGGAGCTGGTGTATTTGGTGACGGCCTTGGTGCCCTCGCTCACGGCGTGCTTGGCAAGCTCACCGGGCAGCAGGAGCCTCACCGAAGTCTGCACCTCCCTGGAGGTGATGGTGGAACGTTTGTTGTAATGGGCGAGACGAGACGCCTCCGCTGCGATACGTTCGAATATGTCGTTAACGAATGAATTCATTATAGACATGGCCTTGCTGGAGATACCGGTGTCGGGATGCACCTGCTTGAGCACCTTGTAGATGTAGATGGCGTAGCTCTCCTTCCTCTTGTGCTTCTTCTTTTTCTTGTCAGTTTTGGAGATGTTCTTTTGGGCTTTGCCCGATTTCTTGGCGGCCTTACCGCTGGTCTTAGGCGGCATAATAGCGGTAGTATGTATTAGTTAGTAGATAATATCAACACTTGCTAACGCAAACGACCGTTTGCGTTGAATACGCCGAGAGAAGTGTGACAATTTTTTTCGAGTATACCCAATACATATTACTATCATTCGAGTTGGGTATTAACGTAGGCAACGAGCTGAATGCGGCCGTACGGCCAATCAGGAGCGTGCGTGAAAGAGACATAAAATATACACGCGTCTCTATCTAACATTGTGCGCTAATGAAGAGTGGTTTAATAAGATTGATTATTATGTCTGTCCGTATGTATGTATGTCTGTTTCCGTCATGTTTGTTTGTTTGTTTGTTTGTTGTTTGTTGTTTATTTTGTTTGGTTGGTTGGTTGATTTTTATATAGAAGACGATTAAATAGGTCATGATAGAGACAAAATAAAAGTAATTTTTATAGAATCATATTGCGGCCCTGAAAAGGGCCTTTTGTGTCCGACCGTCCGTCCGCCCGAGCCCGCCACTAGAGGCGGAGGCGGCGGTGGTCGGGGGCGACGAGATGATGCGCCTAAGAATAATAATATCTTCTTAAGCCTTCTTCTCGGTCTTCTTAGGCAGTAGCACGGCCTGAATGTTGGGCAAAACACCACCCTGAGCGATGGTCACGCCCGATAGGAGTTTGTTCAATTCCTCATCGTTGCGGATCGCCAATTGGAGATGTCTCGGTATGATTCTAGTCTTCTTGTTGTCACGTGCCGCGTTGCCGGCCAACTCGAGGACCTCAGCGGCGAGATATTCCATAACGGCGGCCAAATAGACCGGTGCACCGGCGCCGACGCGCTCGGCATAGTTGCCATTACGCAGAAGTCTGTGTATACGACCGACAGGAAACTGAAGACCGGCGCGATTCGAACGGGACTTTGCCTTCCCCTTGACCTTGCCACCCTTGCCGCGTCCAGACATTATTTGTTACGAGGGTATATAATCAATCAATTGCTAAATTAGCGAGCGAAAAATAACGCGCAGCGTACGTAGTTATGCACAGCGCGTTCGGAAACTGACTGAATATTTTTTTTTTAATGTTTTGTTTTTTTGTTTTTGAATGGACATGAAGGTACGGGCCCAAAATTTGGCCTTAGTACCCTTACCCGGACAAGTCGGCGAGCTAGCTCTCAACCGTAGTTATGATTAGGTAACAAGGCCTGAGGGTGCCCCAGTTGGGGCCGAACCTCGGCTCAGGGCTGTTACCGAGGGGAGGGAATTGACTGAAATCTTTGATGATTTTTTTTTTATTTATATCTAGGGAAGCGGATTATTATTGGCGGCTCGGGCCGCTTGTCGAGTTGCCGTAGCAATATTAACAAGTGGGGGACGAGACTGAGTTGGGAGTCGCGGCGCGTGACCTCGACGACGAGGTCGGTAACGAGGTGAACGGTCACCGCGGTTCGCATCTGTATTGTGTGTTGAATTACGACGAGCTTCCGAAGCTTCGAGCTGAGCTAAGGTGGTGGGATCATCGGGCTCGGTGAGGACGTGCCTCGGCCGGCGGACATTGGACATACGGGATGGCGTGTAGGTAGCCGCCTTAACGATTAACGGATTACTATGATTGACAGCAGTGTCAAAGAATCTGCGTGAAGCGCGTTTGAAAAATTGACGGACCGTGGGGAGGCCCAGGTCGAGGTGGAGGTTTTCATTGCGCAAGAACCACGGGGCACCCGTGGCCTTGCGCATGAAACGGTTTTGCAAAACTTGGAGACTATGGATCCGCTTTTGCGATGCGTGTGCAAATACAGCGCATGCGTAAGAGAATATGGGGCGAATACACGCAGTATACAGTCTAACCTTGCTTTTTAAGGCAAGTTTAGACCTGCGATTTAAAAGGAAATGAAGGCGTCCCATCACGAAATAGGCGCGCGCGCGCACCTTTTTAATGTGGGGCCCGAAGGTCAATCGATCATCGAGGATGACACCTAAGTATTTGGCTTGCCTCTCCCAAGGGATCGGTTCGCCGAACATGGTGACAGACTTTACTGAGGGGGGGATTTTTCGTCTAAACGGCCTATGGAATAGGACCGCTTGACTTTTGGCGGGATTTATCTCAATCCTCCATTTCCTACACCATGCGCCTAGGGCGTCTGCTGCGGATTGGAGGTGGGACACTATGGCCTTGGTGGTGCGACTAGTACAGTAGATTGCGGTATCATCCGCGAACAGAGCTAGCTGTACTGAGTCATTAAATTTGGGGATATCGCTCGTATATAATAGAAACAATAATGGGGAGAGTACCGAGCCCTGGGGGACTCCGGCACAGATGGGATGAGGGGACGACAGGGCGCCTGTTATTCGATATCGAAAGTGGCGGTTCGACAAAAAGTCTCGTAAGATGAGTACGAGCCTATGTGGGACACCTAGGGTGAATAGTTTAAAAATTAAACCATTGTGCCACACTTTGTCGAATGCTTTTGCAACATCGAAGAACAGGACCCCAGTCATACTATTGGATTGTTGGAAATGGTGAGAGATATGTTCAACAATACGATGGACTTGTTGAACACACGAGTGTTTAGTTCGAAAACCAAACTGCTCGTTCGGAAGTAAATGGTTAGCATCGGCATATGCTTTGAGACGGTTGTAGATGAGTCTCTCATAAATCTTACCCAATACATTGAGCAGACTTATGGGACGGTAACTGGAGGGCTCGGACATGGGTTTGCCTGGTTTGTGGATCCCAATAACGTGAGCTTCCTTCCACTGAGGTGGGAAGAAGTTACACATTAGGGCCGCATTATAAATGGACGTTAATAAGAAAATGAGCTGAGCGGGGAACAGTTTGATCACTTTATTAGTGATTTTGTCCGAGCCCGGGGCTTTTCGAGGGTGGAGTTTTCTGATGATCGATTTAACTTCATCAGGGGTCACGGGAGGATTTTTTTTTTAACTTACTTACTTACTTTGAATGGACATGAAGGTACGGGCCCAAAATTTGGCCTTAGTACCCTTACCCGGACAAGTCGGCGAGCTAGCTCTCAACCGTAGTTATGATTAGGTAACAAGGCCTGAGGGTGCCCCAGTTGGGGCCGAACCTCGGCTCAGGGCTGTTACCGAGGGGAGGGAATTGACTGAAATCTTTGATGATTTATTTATTTATATCTAGGGAAGCGGATTATTATTGGCGGCTCGGGCCGCTTGTCGAGTTGCCGTAGCAATAATAACAAGTGGGGGACGAGACTGAGTTGGGAGTCGCGGCGCGTGACCTCGACGACGAGGTCGGTAACGAGGTGAACGGTCACCGCGGTTCGCATCTGTATTGTGTGTTGAATTACGACGAGCTTCCGAAGCTTCGAGCTGAGCTAAGGTGGTGGGATCATCGGGCTCGGTGAGGACGTGCCTCGGCCGGCGGACATTGGACATACGGGATGGCGTGTAGGTAGCCGCCTTAACGATTAACGGATTACTATGATTGACAGCAGTGTCAAAGAATCTGCGTGAAGCGCGTTTGAAAAATTGACGGACCGTGGGGAGGCCCAGGTCGAGGTGGAGGTTTTCATTGCGCAAGAACCACGGGGCACCCGTGGCCTTGCGCATGAAACGGTTTTGCAAAACTTGGAGACTATGGATCCGCTTTTGCGATGCGTGTGCAAATACAGCGCATGCGTAAGAGAATATGGGGCGAATACACGCAGTATACAGTCTAACCTTGCTTTTTAAGGCAAGTTTAGACCTGCGATTTAAAAGGAAATGAAGGCGTCCCATCACGAAATAGGCGCGCGCGCGCACCTTTTTAATGTGGGGCCCGAAGGTCAATCGATCATCGAGGATGACACCTAAGTATTTGGCTTGCCTCTCCCAAGGGATCGGTTCGCCGAACATGGTGACAGACTTTACTGAGGGGGGGATTTTTCGTCTAAACGGCCTATGGAATAGGACCGCTTGACTTTTGGCGGGATTTATCTCAATCCTCCATTTCCTACACCATGCGCCTAGGGCGTCTGCTGCGGATTGGAGGTGGGACACTATGGCCTTGGTGGTGCGACTAGTACAGTAGATTGCGGTATCATCCGCGAACAGAGCTAGCTGTACTGAGTCATTAAATTTGGGGATATCGCTCGTATGTAATAGAAACAATAATGGGGAGAGTACCGAGCCCTGGGGGACTCCGGCACAGATGGGATGAGGGGACGACAGGGCGCCTGTTATTCGATATCGAAAGTGGCGGTTCGACAAAAAGTCTCGTAAGATGAGTACGAGCCTATGTGGGACACCTAGGGTGAATAGTTTAAAAATTAAACCATTGTGCCACACTTTGTCGAATGCTTTTGCAACATCGAAGAACAGGACCCCAGTCATACTATTGGATTGTTGGAAATGGTGAGAGATATGTTCAACAATACGATGGACTTGTTGAACACACGAGTGTTTAGTTCGAAAACCAAACTGCTCGTTCGGAAGTAAATGGTTAGCATCGGCATATGCTTTGAGACGGTTGTAGATGAGTCTCTCATAAATCTTACCCAATACATTGAGCAGACTTATGGGACGGTAACTGGAGGGCTCGGACATGGGTTTGCCTGGTTTGTGGATCCCAATAACGTGAGCTTCCTTCCACTGAGGTGGGAAGAAGTTACACATTAGGGCCGCATTATAAATGGACGTTAATAAGAAAATGAGCTGAGCGGGGAACAGTTTGATCACTTTATTAGTGATTTTGTCCGAGCCCGGGGCTTTTCGAGGGTGGAGTTTTCTGATGATCGATTTAACTTCATCAGGGGTCACGGGAGGAAGGGGGTCTTCATCCTCCTCCTCCTCACCATCAGCGGCGACACGCCGCCTCCTCCTTGCGGAGGAGGGGGGAGCCTCTGGTGGTGGCGGGGGGGGGGGAGACACGGGAGGTATGGGCAGGGCGAGTCTACGCTCGACCTCGGAGTTGACTTTCTCCAAGTGACTGGGGTCTACTGGAAGAGTACTGGGCGTGCATTGAAGCTCGAGACTTTCGGCGAGGCATTCGGATTTGTCCTCGTCTTCAAAGGCGGGCAAGGGGTGATTGGGTCTAATGAGAGGTGGCATGGGGGCTATCGTGTCCTTGGTAAGGGCACGGGAAAGCTTCCAAAAGGCAAGATGGGAGGGTTCTAACTCCTCAAGGGTCTTGTCCCATCGAGCATCACGCATTTGCTCGATGCGGACCTTGAAGGCGCGATGGAGAGCGCGCATGCGGGCGCGGTTACGTTCAGAGGGAAAAGAGTCAAAAGCCCGTATGGCGGCGTTCCTCTCCCTCCTCATCTCACGTACGTCATCGGGCAGTTGCCAACGGAGGTAAGTCTCCGCTGGCACTGTCCGAGAGCAATCGGTAATGACCGATTGCACGTGAGTGGTGAGTGAGTCGATCGCGCCGATAACCTCGTCCGCGGTGACGATGTTATCCGGGATACGATTCAGATGGACGGAATCGGTGGACTTGAGGCGTTCGCCTAATCTGTCCCAATTGGTGGAGATTTTAGTAGGAGGGGGTTGACCTGGATCTGGGGGACCTGTGCGCGGAGTAAACTCTAAGATCACAGGTCGGTGGTCAGACGTCAGTTCGTGGTGCACTGATACGTCATGCAAACGTAAGTTTACATTGCGCAACAGTGCCACATCGAGTATGTCGGGTCTGAGGTCTTGTTGATGAGGAAAGTGGGTCGGTTCGAGGGGAGTAATGATGTCGATGTCGAGAGGCGACAGGAGGGATTCTAAGATTCGACCTCTGGGGTTGTTCGCGTTACAGTTCCAGAGTACACTTTTAGCGTTCAGGTCGCCCGCCAAAATGACTGCGTTACCGAGGCCAAAAATGCACTCTAGATCACTTCTGAAGGAAGTGTTGACACGGGACGGGGAAATGTAGGCTGAGACCTTTTTTTTTAACGCCCGCTATTTATTATTATAGGTGAACTACGATCGCCCAATGTAGTACGAAGACGACGAGCGAACGAGAACGAGCTATGGCGAGAGAGCGTACCAGAACGATGAATATTTTATATTGAACGAGAGAGATGGAAGATATGTTGGGCGAGAGAGGGGTGGGTGAGGTCGGGCGGGCGGGCGCGCGTTCGGAGGCGGTATTATTCGTTCGTTTCGCGTTTGTTTTTGATGATTTAATTGCTAAAATATACCTAATAGGATAATATTTTAGATTATTGTGTATGTATGGGGGACGGCGGTACCTACCTGGACAATATGAAATGCAATGTAGTGTGTGCAGTTTTCGCAAGTGTTTTGTTTTTTTTTTTTTTTTTTTTTTTTTGTTTATACATATCTACATACCTATGAATAATATTAATTAATCGGTGAAGAAGAAAATTCGTATTTTCCATTATGTGTAGGTGCCTACGCCATACCTATACAGTGCAATTAAATCATCATCGTCGTTTCGTGTGTGGTGTGTGTGTGTTTTACGTGTCTGTCTGTGGCTTGGGACCTCCTATGTGTACCAAACTAAATTCTAAGTCTGAAGTCTAGTTTATGTACATACATAAACTAGATAGGTATATTAGCCTGTACAATACTACTATTATGTTTGTTTGTTTGTTTGTTTGTTTGTTTGTTTGTTTGTTTGTTTGTTAGTATGTATGTATGTATGTATGTATGTATGTATGTATGTATGTATGTATGTATAAGTAGGTAGGTAGGTAGGTAGGTAGGTAGGTAGGTAGGTAGGTATTTAGGTATTTATAATCATTTTATATAGGCAGTAAGGATGTCACCGTTTTACGTATGTATGTATGTATGTATGTATGTATGTATGTATGTATGTATGTATGTTAGTTATTTAGTCGGTCAATTTATGTACGTATCGAAATAGAAACAATTGTATCGTAACTAATATGGGTACGATATTTAGAATAATTTGTTAGCCCTGAAAAGGGCTTTTTGGTAGGTACATGTGCGCGATTGCGTGTGTATGCAACCAACGCGCACGTGCGTGCGGTGCCGGTCTCTCGCAACACGCTGGCTGGCCGTCCGTCCGTCCGTCCGTACGTACGTAGGACGGGCGGCGTAGGCGCGCGCGGCAGGGGGCGGCATGCAGGCAGGCAGGGCGCGGCTGCCAGCGAGCGGCTGTCGTCGTCGTCGTCGCTTTTACTTCTTGGCTGCTGCCTTTTTGGCGGCGGCCGGCTTCGATTTTGATGCGGCGGCGGCGGCCTTCTTCGGTTTGGGCGCCTTTGGTTTCTTTGTCGGTGGTTTGGCGGTTTTCTTAGCTTTAGACGCGGCGCCTCCACTCTTACCTCGCGCGGGCGACGCTGCCGCCAGGGCGGCGGCTGCCTTCTTGGCGGCGGCGATGGAGGCGGTTTTCTTTTTGGCTGCTGCGGCTTTTTTGTCCTTGGTAGCCAATGCGGCGGCTGCTGCTGCTGCTTTCGATGACTTCGACGGCGATGCGGAAGCCGCAGATGCACCGCCCCTCTTGTTGCCACCCTTAGCGGCGGCCGCGGCGGCGGACGCTTTCTTACCTTTGGCGGCGGCGGCGCCGGAAGCACCGGACGAGGCGGCGGTCTTGGCGACGGCCTTGCCGGCACCTCCGGCCGGCTTCTTCGCCGAGGTTGATTTAGATTCCAGTTTGAAGGAACCGGACGCACCTTTGCCCTTCGTTTGTATCAGTGTACCCGATTCGACGGCGCTCTTCAAATATTTCCTTATGAACGGTGCCAGTTTCTCAGCGTCGACCTTGTACTGAGCGGCTATATATTTCTTGATCGCCTGCAGTGACGATCCGCTGCGCTCTTTCAACTCCTTTATGGCGCTATTGACCATTTCCGAAGTCTTAGGGTGCGTCGGTTTCGCCTTGGGTTTTTTGGCTCCGGCGGCGGCGGACGCCTTCGGTCCCTTTTTCGCCGGGGTGGTGGGTGCCGGTACTTCGGTTGCCACAGCTGTGTCTGCCATAGTAGTAGGTAGGTAAAATATGAATGAATTCACAAACACTCAACAACACACAAGAGATCGCACACAAAACAACAACAAACTACGACGACAATATTAAAATAAAGTGAGTAGAATAGTAGTAGGTAGGTAGTAGTTACAGTATTAGATGTCGCCACTGGAACACAAAATAATTATCATTTTAACAATACACATCGAGGCATTACCGTAAGGAGAGCCGCGGTGTCGCGAGACGTTTTCTCGTATGAACACTTCCAACTTTTCACTAACATGTATATAAATTATTATATTTTTAACTGGGTTCTATTATAATTAAAACATTAATATATATTTATATGGACACATCATGAAAGTGTTTATGTAATGTTCACTTCAAAACTTTCACAAATATAATAAGGGACGCGCTACAGGTGTTTATTTTCACCGCCTTGTATGCGACTTGCTTAGTGTCCAGTTCAAAAGTGATTTTTCTCTATAAAACATAAAGATTACACACATAAAGGTCGATAAGTAAACGGCGAAGATCCCGAGCTTGGAACATAATAAGAATTCACTTTTGTAAATACATATTGTGACCGTTTTGACGAGTGTAACGACGACGGTCGTAAAACACACGACTGCCATTTTCTGAACAGCCAACGATACGGCGCTCAGTTTCTATCCGAGGCTCGTGTACACATTGATTGTTATAATATTCTTATTCTTATTTAAACATTCCAACATACTACATAATAATACTACTCTACCTATATAGGGGGGTACTCTACCTATAAAATAAACTTAAGATCACATTAGGTGGTGGTAGGTAACGACATATTCAAACGCATACAATAATGTATAATTATGTGTGTAGAGAGTAGAGGTATTAGGTAGTTAGTACATTGGTGGTAGGTATTTATTTATGAAACTAATAATAGGTAAGTACTTAAGTACATAATGTAAAAAGAAATGATTTCGTGTTTATTAGAAAGAGAACTTCCATGACACACAAACAAAACAACAACCGGAACGTACGACTAGGTAGGTACATCTATACTACTACCACCTACTTACAAACAACAAAAACAGTTTTGTGAGTGTGTAGTCAGTTACACTATAATATAATATTTTTGCTATCCTAATGCAAATGCGATGCGACACACGCACGGAGAGTACATAGAATATTTATTTATCGGTACCTACTTACTGTTTTACGTACTTTACGTTTGTATGCTTGCTTGCACGCAGCTATACATTACATAGATCGATTTATCCTTTTAGTATATATAATACTACTTTTGTGATTAGAAAGTGTACTATACATTAAGTAGGTAGGTAGGTACATACACTTATATGTATGTAAGGTTTTTAAAATAAACCTCATTATTATAGGTATATGATTTGACATTAATTAATTAATCATAGTGTACGTATATAGAAACAGTTTGCATTTAAACAAAACGGAATTATGTGCGGCCCTGAAAAGGGCCTTTTGTTCCTGTGCGTACATGATGTTCGTCTCGATCAATAAATAATACCAAACTAATAATAAAATTTATGATCGAAATTAACATCGGACACGATGGAAGTGGTTTAACCACCGAAACCGTACAGTGTGCGTCCCTGACGTTTCAGAGCGTAGACGACGTCCATGGCGGTGACGGTCTTCCTCTTCGCGTGCTCGGTATAAGTGACAGCGTCACGGATCACGTTCTCGAGAAACACTTTGAGAACGCCACGAGTCTCCTCGTATATCAGACCGGATATACGCTTAACGCCTCCTCTGCGAGCCAAACGACGGATCGCGGGTTTGGTGATGCCCTGGATGTTGTCGCGAAGTACTTTCCTGTGACGTTTGGCTCCACCTTTCCCCAGACCCTTTCCTCCCTTGCCGCGACCGGTCATTGTAGTTGTAGTAGTAGTAGTAAGTAGAAGTTAAAGATTGATACAACAAACTGCGCGCGACCGTACTCGTATACTGCACCGAAGTGACTGATATAGCGCCGCATAATAATCCGCGTTATATTTATATACGCGACGGCCATCAGGCGGTTGGTTTCATTTCATTGGTTCCCTTGTTGAAAAGTGAGATAGCTATATTGTACGTCACGAACTAAGGAGGTACGGGCCTGTGCGAGGGGTGCGGGGGAGGGAGAGGGGGGGGGGGGGGGGGGGGGTTAGTTAGGTGTGTACGTGTATTTTGATTTTTCACTTGTCTTTTTTTTTTTTTTTTTTTTTTTTTTTTGCGTTATTTGTAATATTATTTATTTATTTTGTTGATAATGGTATAGTAAGGTTAGGCTCTTCAAGTTAGTTAGGTTAGGTTATTAGCACTTCGGGTTAGGTTAGCTTGGCTTACCTTAACCTGACCTTGGGTTAGTTAGTTAGTTAGTTAGTTAGTTCGATATAAATAGATAGATAGGATACCTACTTTACTACAACTAGTACTAAAAAAAAAAAACCTTTACATATTACACCCTTTAAATATTAATTATAATATACAAAAACACGACCACTACGGTAGGTAGGTAGGTAGGTAGGTAGGTAGGTAGGTAGGTAGGTAGGTAGGTAGGTAGGTAGGTAGGTAGGTAGGTAGGTAGGTAGGTAGGTAGGTAGGTAGGTAGGTAGGTAGGTAGGGCATTATTTATATATACGACGTGATTATATTGTGCGCAAGAAACATATTGTCCATTGTTCGATACATATGTGGCCCTGAAAAGGGCCTTTTTAGCAAGACGCTTTGTTTGCTGTGCGGTGGTAAGGTAAGCTAGTTACTATTACGTTCGCGAGCAAACGACGCGTCATGCGCAATACGACGACGACGTCGACGATTAAGCGCGTTCGCCACGGATTCTGCGCGCCAGCTGTATATCCTTAGGCATGATGGTGACACGCTTGGCGTGAATCGCGCAAAGGTTGGTGTCCTCGAAGAGTCCGACCAGATAGGCCTCGCTGGCCTCCTGAAGCGCCATAACGGCTGAACTCTGGAAACGTAGATCAGTCTTGAAATCTTGAGCGATCTCACGGACGAGACGCTGGAAGGGCAGTTTGCGGATCAACAGCTCCGTGCTCTTCTGATAGCGACGGATCTCACGGAGTGCAACGGTTCCGGGTCTGTAACGATGGGGTTTCTTGACACCACCGGTTGCCGGTGCACTCTTGCGCGCAGCCTTCGTGGCCAACTGTTTACGGGGCGCTTTACCCCCGGTGGATTTACGCGCGGTCTGCTTGGTACGGGCCATTGCGAGGAACGAGCGAGCGGCGATGAAATTGAATTAAGAAAGATAACTTAACTACGTACGTGCGGACGAATGAACGCGCGTATTAGTACTGCCGTTTATTTTATATTTTACATCGGTATTTATAATGATGGCGGCGGATTCAAGCGAGCGAGATATGTGTTTATCTCTCTCCCTCTCTCTCTCTCTCTCTCTCCGTCTGTCTCGCACGCAACAAACAAACAAAACAATGAACGAACGAACTAACAAACTAATTTTTTTTTTATATGTATGTACGTATGCTATTTATATAATATAAGGTAATGTTTTGTTTTATAATATTATTTTCGTGATAAATAAAGAGAATAATAATAATAATACATACATATTTATGTGTGTATGCTTAAATTGCATATTTATCATTTCTTTTAATTCATCATTATAATGGTAAGCACTTGAATACCAGGTATAATAAAATATCCTTATGATATTGTACATGTATGTCAGAGTAATTAAATAATATAGGCAGGCTGCAGGTTGGTTGGTTAGTTAGTTAGTTAGTTAGTTATAAACGGACGGTATGTGGTAGTGGTATGGTACGTGCGATATGTCATAATATGAAGTCAATTAGAGAAACATTCGGATAATATGAATAGATTTTTGGCCCTGAAAAGGGCCTTTTGAGTGTAGCGCTGGACGTGTGGTGGTTACAATAGTATGTTCATACTATGAAGCACGCACGCCTCCGCACTGTGAAGAAGAACGAACGACGCCATCTCCTCCTCCTCCTCACTTGGAGCTGGTGTATTTGGTGACGGCCTTGGTGCCCTCGCTCACGGCGTGCTTGGCAAGCTCACCGGGCAGCAGGAGCCTCACCGAAGTCTGCACCTCCCTGGAGGTGATGGTGGAACGTTTGTTGTAATGGGCGAGACGAGACGCCTCCGCTGCGATACGTTCGAATATGTCGTTAACGAATGAATTCATTATAGACATGGCCTTGCTGGAGATACCGGTGTCGGGATGCACCTGCTTGAGCACCTTGTAGATGTAGATGGCGTAGCTCTCCTTCCTCTTGTGCTTCTTCTTTTTCTTGTCAGTTTTGGAGATGTTCTTTTGGGCTTTGCCCGATTTCTTGGCGGCCTTACCGCTGGTCTTAGGCGGCATAATAGCGGTAGTATGTATTAGTTAGTAGATAATATCAACACTTGCTAACGCAAACGACCGTTTGCGTTGAATACGCCGAGAGAAGTGTGACAATTTTTTTCGAGTATACCCAATACATATTACTATCATTCGAGTTGGGTATTAACGTAGGCAACGAGCTGAATGCGGCCGTACGGCCAATCAGGAGCGTGCGTGAAAGAGACATAAAATATACACGCGTCTCTATCTAACATTGTGCGCTAATGAAGAGTGGTTTAATAAGATTGATTATTATGTCTGTCCGTATGTATGTATGTCTGTTTCCGTCATGTTTGTTTGTTTGTTTGTTTGTTGTTTGTTGTTTATTTTGTTTGGTTGGTTGGTTGATTTTTATATAGAAGACGATTAAATAGGTCATGATAGAGACAAAATAAAAGTAATTTTTATAGAATCATATTGCGGCCCTGAAAAGGGCCTTTTGTGTCCGACCGTCCGTCCGCCCGAGCCCGCCACTAGAGGCGGAGGCGGCGGTGGTCGGGGGCGACGAGATGATGCGCCTAAGAATAATAATATCTTCTTAAGCCTTCTTCTCGGTCTTCTTAGGCAGTAGCACGGCCTGAATGTTGGGCAAAACACCACCCTGAGCGATGGTCACGCCCGATAGGAGTTTGTTCAATTCCTCATCGTTGCGGATCGCCAATTGGAGATGTCTCGGTATGATTCTAGTCTTCTTGTTGTCACGTGCCGCGTTGCCGGCCAACTCGAGGACCTCAGCGGCGAGATATTCCATAACGGCGGCCAAATAGACCGGTGCACCGGCGCCGACGCGCTCGGCATAGTTGCCATTACGCAGAAGTCTGTGTATACGACCGACAGGAAACTGAAGACCGGCGCGATTCGAACGGGACTTTGCCTTCCCCTTGACCTTGCCACCCTTGCCGCGTCCAGACATTATTTGTTACGAGGGTATATAATCAATCAATTGCTAAATTAGCGAGCGAAAAATAACGCGCAGCGTACGTAGTTATGCACAGCGCGTTCGGAAACTGACTGAATATTTTTTTTTTAATTTTTTTTTTTTTTTTTTTTTTTTTTTTTTTTTTTGAATGGACATGAAGGTACGGGCCCAAAATTTGGCCTTAGTACCCTTACCCGGACAAGTCGGCGAGCTAGCTCTCAACCGTAGTTATGATTAGGTAACAAGGCCTGAGGGTGCCCCAGTTGGGGCCGAACCTCGGCTCAGGGCTGTTACCGAGGGGAGGGAATTGACTGAAATCTTTGATGATTTATTTATTTATTTATATCTAGGGAAGCGTATTATTATTGGCGGCTCGGGCCGCTTGTCGAGTTGCCGTAGCAATATTAACAAGTGGGGGACGAGACTGAGTTGGGAGTCGCGGCGCGTGACCTCGACGACGAGGTCGGTAACGAGGTGAACGGTCACCGCGGTTCGCATCTGTATTGTGTGTTGAATTACGACGAGCTTCCGAAGCTTCGAGCTGAGCTAAGGTGGTGGGATCATCGGGCTCGGTGAGGACGTGCCTCGGCCGGCGGACATTGGACATACGGGATGGCGTGTAGGTAGCCGCCTTAACGATTAACGGATTACTATGATTGACAGCAGTGTCAAAGAATCTGCGTGAAGCGCGTTTGAAAAATTGACGGACCGTGGGGAGGCCCAGGTCGAGGTGGAGGTTTTCATTGCGCAAGAACCACGGGGCACCCGTGGCCTTGCGCATGAAACGGTTTTGCAAAACTTGGAGACTATGGATCCGCTTTTGCGATGCGTGTGCAAATACAGCGCATGCGTAAGAGAATATGGGGCGAATACACGCAGTATACAGTCTAACCTTGCTTTTTAAGGCAAGTTTAGACCTGCGATTTAAAAGGAAATGAAGGCGTCCCATCACGAAATAGGCGCGCGCGCGCACCTTTTTAATGTGGGGCCCGAAGGTCAATCGATCATCGAGGATGACACCTAAGTATTTGGCTTGCCTCTCCCAAGGGATCGGTTCGCCGAACATGGTGACAGACTTTACTGAGGGGGGGATTTTTCGTCTAAACGGCCTATGGAATAGGACCGCTTGACTTTTGGCGGGATTTATCTCAATCCTCCATTTCCTACACCATGCGCCTAGGGCGTCTGCTGCGGGTTGGAGGTGGGACACTATGGCCTTGGTGGTGCGACTAGTACAGTAGATTGCGGTATCATCCGCGAACAGAGCTAGCTGTACTGAGTCATTAAATTTGGGGATATCGCTCGTATATAATAGAAACAATAATGGGGAGAGTACCGAGCCCTGGGGGACTCCGGCACAGATGGGATGAGGGGACGACAGGGCGCCTGTTATTCGATATCGAAAGTGGCGGTTCGACAAAAAGTCTCGTAAGATGAGTACGAGCCTATGTGGGACACCTAGGGTGAATAGTTTAAAAATTAAACCATTGTGCCACACTTTGTCGAATGCTTTTGCAACATCGAAGAACAGGACCCCAGTCATACTATTGGATTGTTGGAAATGGTGAGAGATATGTTCAACAATACGATGGACTTGTTGAACACACGAGTGTTTAGTTCGAAAACCAAACTGCTCGTTCGGAAGTAAATGGTTAGCATCGGCATATGCTTTGAGACGGTTGTAGATGAGTCTCTCATAAATCTTACCCAATACATTGAGCAGACTTATGGGACGGTAACTGGAGGGCTCGGACATGGGTTTGCCTGGTTTGTGGATCCCAATAACGTGAGCTTCCTTCCACTGAGGTGGGAAGAAGTTACACATTAGGGCCGCATTATAAATGGACGTTAATAAGAAAATGAGCTGAGCGGGGAACAGTTTGATCACTTTATTAGTGATTTT
The DNA here is from genome assembly GCA_947623365.1 of Achlya flavicornis. NCBI lineage: Eukaryota > Metazoa > Arthropoda > Insecta > Lepidoptera > Drepanidae > Achlya > Achlya flavicornis. The sequence goes on along the minus strand of OX392494.1, from coordinate 4,925,446 downwards.
GTCCGAGCCCGGGGCTTTTCGAGGGTGGAGTTTTCTGATGATCGATTTAACTTCATCAGGGGTCACGGGAGGAAGGGGGTCTTCATCCTCCTCCTCCTCACCATCAGCGGCGACACGCCGCCTCCTCCTTGCGGAGGAGGGGGGAGCCTCTGGTGGTGGCGGGGGGGGGGGAGACACGGGAGGTATGGGCAGAGCGAGTCTACGCGTGACCTCGGAGTTGACTTTCTCCAAGTGACTGGGGTCTACTGGAAGAGTACTGGGCGTGCATTGAAGCTCGAGACTTTCGGCGAGGCATTCGGTTTTTTCCTCGTCTTCAAAGGCGGGCAAGGGGTGATTGGGTCTAATGAGAGGTGGCATGGGGGCTATCGTGTCCTTGGTAAGGGCACGGGAAAGCTTCCAAAAGGCAAGATGGGAGGGTTCTAACTCTTCAAGGGTCTTGTCCCATCGAGCATCACGCATTTGCTCGATGCGGACCTTGAAGGCGCGATGGAGAGCGCGCATGCGGGCGCGGTTACGTTCAGAGGGAAAAGAGTCAAAAGCCCGTATGGCGGCGTTCCTCTCCCTCCTCATCTCACGTACGTCATCGGGCAGTTGCCAACGGAGGTGAGTCTCCGCTGGCACTGTCCGAGAGCAATCGGTAATGACCGATTGCACGTGAGTGGTGAGTGAGTCGATCGCGCCGATAACCTCGTCCGCGGTGACGATGTTATCCGGGATACGATTCAGATGGACGGAATCGGTGGACTTGAGGCGTTCGCCTAGTCTGTCCCAATTGGTGGAGATTTTAGTAGGAGGGGGTTGACCTGGATCTGGGGGACCTGTGCGCGGAGTAAACTCTAAGATCACAGGTCGGTGGTCAGACGTCAGTTCGTGGTGCACTGATACGTCATGCAAACGTAAGTTTACATTGCGCAACAGTGCCACATCGAGTATGTCGGGTCTGAGGTCTTGTTGATGAGGAAAGTGGGTCGGTTCGAGGGGAGTAATGATGTCGATGTCGAGAGGCGACAGGAGGGATTCTAAGATTCGACCTCTGGGGTTGTTCGCGTTACAGTTCCAGAGTACACTTTTAGCGTTTAGGTCGCCCGCCAAAATGACTGCGTTACCGAGGCCAAAAATGCACTCTAGATCACTTCTGAAGGAAGTGTTGACACGGGACGGGGAAATGTAGGCTGAGACCAGAATGATTGGCTCATGTCCAGTCATGCCGAGCCTACAGACCGAGGCCTCAATGCACGTGAGAGAGGGGGGCGGATCCATTGGGGAGCAATATAGGGACTTTTTGTAATAAATGAGAGTACCACCAAGGGTAGCGTAAGACCTATCGTTGCGAACTAACAGATAGTTGGCAATTTTGGGATCCCTCATAGAGGGTTTGAGGAATGTCTCCTGAACTAGGAATACATCAAGGCGATGATGTTTCAGGAATTCTGAAACATCATCGCGTTGATGTCTCAAGCCATCGGCATTGAAATACCCTATTCTAAGGGAGCGCGGTTTGGTCCTACACGTTGCCGTATTATCCATTAAGAGGGCTACATTTGAAGGTGGAAAGGGACGTCAGGATGGCACTATAGCGCAACCCGATGGAGAAGAGGGCGAGTCCGTCGCCCTCTTTTTCGCGGATTTGTTCAGCGAGATTCCGGATCTCGTTAAAATCAAAAAGACGGGCGAAACGCTCCACCAGAGCGAAGTCCGCATCCTCGTTTAGTGGAGGAATTTGGGCCCCGCAGCTAGGCGGGGGGATTGCGCGGCGTTGCTGTTTAGGGACGGCGGCGGCGGCGGCGGGTTTTGGCGGAAGGGGCGTGGTTTGCGCGGCCATAGGGGCGGGCGCTTGAGTGACTGAGGGAGTGGGTGCGGGAATGGGGGCAGGTGAAACTGCCGTGGTGGGCGTGGACTTAGTCCGAGTGGGCGGGAACTCCCTAGGGGAGTTTAAGTCCCAAGCGGGTCTCAAGCTCGTGTGAGCGGGATCAGGGGGAGGCGCGGTGGTGCGCGTGGAGTTATTGGGCCGGGCTGATGTTGTAGCCTTTGGCCGGGGAGCTTTAGAGCACCCGCGATAGTTAGCGGGGTGCCCTTGCGTCTGGCAAAGGACGCAGCTCGGGGGCTCAGAATTAAGGGTGGGCTCAGGGTTGCGTTCGCATTCCCTGGTGGGGTGGTTGCCTAGGCACTTTACGCACCTTGGAGGTGCGTAGCAGTGCCTGGCGGAGTGGCCATAGAGTTGGCAATTGTGGCATTGTGACGGGAATCCGGTCCTGTGTGGCTTTTCCAGCACACAGTCCGTCAGTTGGCATATGGCCTTTAGATTGTGGATTCGGTCGCTCGCCGGCCCGGGTTCCATGGTTACTACAACCATGTTGAGGGGGACGGTCTTTGAGCGACCTCGCATAAGGCGATGGACAGCGAGGACAGGGATACCCTGGTCGCTGAGGGACTGCTTCACTTCCTCGGTTGTCACCTCGGAAGGCATGCCCTTAATAACTATGCGGGTGGCACGCTCCTCAGGGAGAGAGTAGGTGTGGAAAGACACCTTTCTCTCCTTGAGGAGGTTAGTGAAAGCTCTATGGTCATTAGGCGCAGTAACTGCGACCCGAATGCCATGTTCGGTGGGACGGGCGGAGGTATAATTAATATGGTGGCTGGAGAACCAGCCAGAGACAAGAGTCCATTTGGACTTGTCTTGAATGAAAATTGGGGGAGGGGCAGCATCATTTTTAGCATTCTTAGGAGGATGCTGATGCCTGTTAGGACGAGGGGGGATGCGAAGAGGTTCGCGAACGCTACTTGTGTCCATGGGAATGGACACGTTCGCTGAAGGGCCAGGGACGGGAGAGGGGGCCTGCTTGAGGGCCTTGGCGGCAGCCTCGTTGGCGGAGGCTTGCTTGGCTCGCTTGCGCTTGCCATTCTTGCTCTCCACTGGTACGAAGTCCTCCTCGGAAGACGAGGAGGGGTTCGCAACAGTGGCGGGAGCCTCTAGTTGGGTGGTGGTGGTGGTGGTGGAAATTAGAGGGACGGCCTTTGCCGACTTAGTGTCGGTGGAGGCAGGGGAGGAGGAGGAGGAGGCGGAGGAGGACTTGGCGGCCTCATTGGACGTGTAGGAGTCAGTAGAAACTGACGTCCTAGTCTTGTTGTAGACTGACGATCTTGTGAGATCGTCAGAGGGAGTTGGAGTTGGGGAGGGAGGGGCTTGTCCTGATGGGACAGCCTCGGTGTTGTCGCGGACTTCCGGAGTCGACTGGGTCGACATCACGGAGTCCGCGCGAGAGGGTGGACGAGTGGAGGGGGGGAGGGACCTGTCCGGAAAGTGGCAGGTGAGGTAAATTACGGCATCCTCATCGGCGAGGATGTCCTCAAGAGACAGGGTGTTCTGGGGTTGGCTGGCCATAGTGACCAGCCTGGCCTTGCGGCCGGGGCCTAGGCTAAGACGTACACTACTGTAACTTCAAACGCGGTGCGTTCCTGGGAGAAGAAGTTACAAGAAACTCCAGGCAATCGCCCTAGCTACGGTTCCTACTCCTATCCTCCCCGGGTGGGTTTTCCCGGGTGTGTGTAGTACAACTCCCAACCGGGTGTAGGTTGGGAGGTGAGTAGGCCCTAGGGTGTGCCCTAAGCTTGTAACCTCCGCCACAGATCTTGTGTTGTGGCTGAGTTCCTACGTCCCTGCCTAACGCTAACTGGGGTCGACTAGGGAAGCCCCCAAGGCCGACTGGTCCAGTCCCGTCCGGGTTGTGTGTTCCTTAAGGGAAAACACCAAAGCGCCCGGGGCCCGCTAACCAACTTACGTTGTCACCGTTAGGTTTCCGTTGGTTACCACAGCAAGTCGTGGATTTTAGGTGGTAGACGATTAGTATGTCTCAGAAACAACAATGAACACGACGCGTATTGAAAAATACACGAAGTGTCACCGTGTCGGTCAGACAATAGAAACAACAAGACAAATAAACACCAACGCGTATTGAAAAATACACGCGGTGAATAAATGCTTGATATAGGGGTCGGTACGAGTGACACACACACCAACGCAGTACCGAGAAAGATACTCGCTCGCAACCAAATAGTTTGCTTGACGATACGTCAGGAACAAACTATTAGCGCTAACAAGAACTTAAACAATGCCACAAAGGTGAGCGAGTACGTTCGCGACGAAAAATGCCAGGTAGGCGCAAACAAAGGCAGAGCCAGTGAGTGGGCGAACAAAGCGAAAATTCGCGGAAACGGACCGGGCAGCGCAGGAGCGCAAGAAAGCGACCGTGCAGTGCGACGGTCAGAATCCTTTTTTTTTAACGCCCGCTATTTATTATTATAGGTGAACTACGATCGCCCAATGTAGTACGAAGACGACGAGCGAACGAGAACGAGCTATGGCGAGAGAGCGTACCAGAACGATGAATATTTTATATTGAACGAGAGAGATGGAAGATATGTTGGGCGAGAGAGGGGTGGGTGAGGTCGGGCGGGCGGGCGCGCGTTCGGAGGCGGTATTATTCGTTCGTTTCGCGTTTGTTTTTGATGATTTAATTGCTAAAATATACCTAATAGGATAATATTTTAGATTATTGTGTATGTATGGGGGACGGCGGTACCTACCTGGACAATATGAAATGCAATGTAGTGTGTGCAGTTTTCGCAAGTGTTTTGTTTTTTTTTTTTTTTTTTTTTTTTTGTTTATACATATCTACATACCTATGAATAATATTAATTAATCGGTGAAGAAGAAAATTCGTATTTTCCATTATGTGTAGGTGCCTACGCCATACCTATACAGTGCAATTAAATCATCATCGTCGTTTCGTGTGTGGTGTGTGTGTGTTTTACGTGTCTGTCTGTGGCTTGGGACCTCCTATGTGTACCAAACTAAATTCTAAGTCTGAAGTCTAGTTTATGTACATACATAAACTAGATAGGTATATTAGCCTGTACAATACTACTATTATGTTTGTTTGTTTGTTTGTTTGTTTGTTTGTTTGTTTGTTTGTTTGTTAGTATGTATGTATGTATGTATGTATGTATGTATGTATGTATGTATGTATAAGTAGGTAGGTAGGTAGGTAGGTAGGTAGGTAGGTAGGTAGGTATTTAGGTATTTATAATCATTTTATATAGGCAGTAAGGATGTCACCGTTTTACGTATGTATGTATGTATGTATGTATGTATGTATGTATGTATGTATGTTAGTTATTTAGTCGGTCAATTTATGTACGTATCGAAATAGAAACAATTGTATCGTAACTAATATGGGTACGATATTTAGAATAATTTGTTAGCCCTGAAAAGGGCTTTTTGGTAGGTACATGTGCGCGATTGCGTGTGTATGCAACCAACGCGCACGTGCGTGCGGTGCCGGTCTCTCGCAACACGCTGGCTGGCCGTCCGTCCGTCCGTCCGTACGTACGTAGGACGGGCGGCGTAGGCGCGCGCGGCAGGGGGCGGCATGCAGGCAGGCAGGGCGCGGCTGCCAGCGAGCGGCTGTCGTCGTCGTCGTCGCTTTTACTTCTTGGCTGCTGCCTTTTTGGCGGCGGCCGGCTTCGATTTTGATGCGGCGGCGGCGGCCTTCTTCGGTTTGGGCGCCTTTGGTTTCTTTGTCGGTGGTTTGGCGGTTTTCTTAGCTTTAGACGCGGCGCCTCCACTCTTACCTCGCGCGGGCGACGCTGCCGCCAGGGCGGCGGCTGCCTTCTTGGCGGCGGCGATGGAGGCGGTTTTCTTTTTGGCTGCTGCGGCTTTTTTGTCCTTGGTAGCCAATGCGGCGGCTGCTGCTGCTGCTTTCGATGACTTCGACGGCGATGCGGAAGCCGCAGATGCACCGCCCCTCTTGTTGCCACCCTTAGCGGCGGCCGCGGCGGCGGACGCTTTCTTACCTTTGGCGGCGGCGGCGCCGGAAGCACCGGACGAGGCGGCGGTCTTGGCGACGGCCTTGCCGGCACCTCCGGCCGGCTTCTTCGCCGAGGTTGATTTAGATTCCAGTTTGAAGGAACCGGACGCACCTTTGCCCTTCGTTTGTATCAGTGTACCCGATTCGACGGCGCTCTTCAAATATTTCCTTATGAACGGTGCCAGTTTCTCAGCGTCGACCTTGTACTGAGCGGCTATATATTTCTTGATCGCCTGCAGTGACGATCCGCTGCGCTCTTTCAACTCCTTTATGGCGCTATTGACCATTTCCGAAGTCTTAGGGTGCGTCGGTTTCGCCTTGGGTTTTTTGGCTCCGGCGGCGGCGGACGCCTTCGGTCCCTTTTTCGCCGGGGTGGTGGGTGCCGGTACTTCGGTTGCCACAGCTGTGTCTGCCATAGTAGTAGGTAGGTAAAATATGAATGAATTCACAAACACTCAACAACACACAAGAGATCGCACACAAAACAACAACAAACTACGACGACAATATTAAAATAAAGTGAGTAGAATAGTAGTAGGTAGGTAGTAGTTACAGTATTAGATGTCGCCACTGGAACACAAAATAATTATCATTTTAACAATACACATCGAGGCATTACCGTAAGGAGAGCCGCGGTGTCGCGAGACGTTTTCTCGTATGAACACTTCCAACTTTTCACTAACATGTATATAAATTATTATATTTTTAACTGGGTTCTATTATAATTAAAACATTAATATATATTTATATGGACACATCATGAAAGTGTTTATGTAATGTTCACTTCAAAACTTTCACAAATATAATAAGGGACGCGCTACAGGTGTTTATTTTCACCGCCTTGTATGCGACTTGCTTAGTGTCCAGTTCAAAAGTGATTTTTCTCTATAAAACATAAAGATTACACACATAAAGGTCGATAAGTAAACGGCGAAGATCCCGAGCTTGGAACATAATAAGAATTCACTTTTGTAAATACATATTGTGACCGTTTTGACGAGTGTAACGACGACGGTCGTAAAACACACGACTGCCATTTTCTGAACAGCCAACGATACGGCGCTCAGTTTCTATCCGAGGCTCGTGTACACATTGATTGTTATAATATTCTTATTCTTATTTAAACATTCCAACATACTACATAATAATACTACTCTACCTATATAGGGGGGTACTCTACCTATAAAATAAACTTAAGATCACATTAGGTGGTGGTAGGTAACGACATATTCAAACGCATACAATAATGTATAATTATGTGTGTAGAGAGTAGAGGTATTAGGTAGTTAGTACATTGGTGGTAGGTATTTATTTATGAAACTAATAATAGGTAAGTACTTAAGTACATAATGTAAAAAGAAATGATTTCGTGTTTATTAGAAAGAGAACTTCCATGACACACAAACAAAACAACAACCGGAACGTACGACTAGGTAGGTACATCTATACTACTACCACCTACTTACAAACAACAAAAACAGTTTTGTGAGTGTGTAGTCAGTTACACTATAATATAATATTTTTGCTATCCTAATGCAAATGCGATGCGACACACGCACGGAGAGTACATAGAATATTTATTTATCGGTACCTACTTACTGTTTTACGTACTTTACGTTTGTATGCTTGCTTGCACGCAGCTATACATTACATAGATCGATTTATCCTTTTAGTATATATAATACTACTTTTGTGATTAGAAAGTGTACTATACATTAAGTAGGTAGGTAGGTACATACACTTATATGTATGTAAGGTTTTTAAAATAAACCTCATTATTATAGGTATATGATTTGACATTAATTAATTAATCATAGTGTACGTATATAGAAACAGTTTGCATTTAAACAAAACGGAATTATGTGCGGCCCTGAAAAGGGCCTTTTGTTCCTGTGCGTACATGATGTTCGTCTCGATCAATAAATAATACCAAACTAATAATAAAATTTATGATCGAAATTAACATCGGACACGATGGAAGTGGTTTAACCACCGAAACCGTACAGTGTGCGTCCCTGACGTTTCAGAGCGTAGACGACGTCCATGGCGGTGACGGTCTTCCTCTTCGCGTGCTCGGTATAAGTGACAGCGTCACGGATCACGTTCTCGAGAAACACTTTGAGAACGCCACGAGTCTCCTCGTATATCAGACCGGATATACGCTTAACGCCTCCTCTGCGAGCCAAACGACGGATCGCGGGTTTGGTGATGCCCTGGATGTTGTCGCGAAGTACTTTCCTGTGACGTTTGGCTCCACCTTTCCCCAGACCCTTTCCTCCCTTGCCGCGACCGGTCATTGTAGTTGTAGTAGTAGTAGTAAGTAGAAGTTAAAGATTGATACAACAAACTGCGCGCGACCGTACTCGTATACTGCACCGAAGTGACTGATATAGCGCCGCATAATAATCCGCGTTATATTTATATACGCGACGGCCATCAGGCGGTTGGTTTCATTTCATTGGTTCCCTTGTTGAAAAGTGAGATAGCTATATTGTACGTCACGAACTAAGGAGGTACGGGCCTGTGCGAGGGGTGCGGGGGAGGGAGAGGGGGGGGGGGGGGGGGGGTTAGTTAGGTGTGTACGTGTATTTTGATTTTTCACTTGTCTTTTTTTTTTTTTTTTTTTTTTTTTTTTGCGTTATTTGTAATATTATTTATTTATTTTGTTGATAATGGTATAGTAAGGTTAGGCTCTTCAAGTTAGTTAGGTTAGGTTATTAGCACTTCGGGTTAGGTTAGCTTGGCTTACCTTAACCTGACCTTGGGTTAGTTAGTTAGTTAGTTAGTTCGATATAAATAGATAGATAGGATACCTACTTTACTACAACTAGTACTAAAAAAAAAAAACCTTTACATATTACACCCTTTAAATATTAATTATAATATACAAAAACACGACCACTACGGTAGGTAGGTAGGTAGGTAGGTAGGTAGGTAGGTAGGTAGGTAGGTAGGTAGGTAGGTAGGTAGGTAGGTAGGTAGGTAGGTAGGTAGGTAGGGCATTATTTATATATACGACGTGATTATATTGTGCGCAAGAAACATATTGTCCATTGTTCGATACATATGTGGCCCTGAAAAGGGCCTTTTTAGCAAGACGCTTTGTTTGCTGTGCGGTGGTAAGGTAAGCTAGTTACTATTACGTTCGCGAGCAAACGACGCGTCATGCGCAATACGACGACGACGTCGACGATTAAGCGCGTTCGCCACGGATTCTGCGCGCCAGCTGTATATCCTTAGGCATGATGGTGACACGCTTGGCGTGAATCGCGCAAAGGTTGGTGTCCTCGAAGAGTCCGACCAGATAGGCCTCGCTGGCCTCCTGAAGCGCCATAACGGCTGAACTCTGGAAACGTAGATCAGTCTTGAAATCTTGAGCGATCTCACGGACGAGACGCTGGAAGGGCAGTTTGCGGATCAACAGCTCCGTGCTCTTCTGATAGCGACGGATCTCACGGAGTGCAACGGTTCCGGGTCTGTAACGATGGGGTTTCTTGACACCACCGGTTGCCGGTGCACTCTTGCGCGCAGCCTTCGTGGCCAACTGTTTACGGGGCGCTTTACCCCCGGTGGATTTACGCGCGGTCTGCTTGGTACGGGCCATTGCGAGGAACGAGCGAGCGGCGATGAAATTGAATTAAGAAAGATAACTTAACTACGTACGTGCGGACGAATGAACGCGCGTATTAGTACTGCCGTTTATTTTATATTTTACATCGGTATTTATAATGATGGCGGCGGATTCAAGCGAGCGAGATATGTGTTTATCTCTCTCCCTCTCTCTCTCTCTCTCTCTCCGTCTGTCTCGCACGCAACAAACAAACAAAACAATGAACGAACGAACTAACAAACTAATTTTTTTTTTATATGTATGTACGTATGCTATTTATATAATATAAGGTAATGTTTTGTTTTATAATATTATTTTCGTGATAAATAAAGAGAATAATAATAATAATACATACATATTTATGTGTGTATGCTTAAATTGCATATTTATCATTTCTTTTAATTCATCATTATAATGGTAAGCACTTGAATACCAGGTATAATAAAATATCCTTATGATATTGTACATGTATGTCAGAGTAATTAAATAATATAGGCAGGCTGCAGGTTGGTTGGTTAGTTAGTTAGTTAGTTAGTTATAAACGGACGGTATGTGGTAGTGGTATGGTACGTGCGATATGTCATAATATGAAGTCAATTAGAGAAACATTCGGATAATATGAATAGATTTTTGGCCCTGAAAAGGGCCTTTTGAGTGTAGCGCTGGACGTGTGGTGGTTACAATAGTATGTTCATACTATGAAGCACGCACGCCTCCGCACTGTGAAGAAGAACGAACGACGCCATCTCCTCCTCCTCCTCACTTGGAGCTGGTGTATTTGGTGACGGCCTTGGTGCCCTCGCTCACGGCGTGCTTGGCAAGCTCACCGGGCAGCAGGAGCCTCACCGAAGTCTGCACCTCCCTGGAGGTGATGGTGGAACGTTTGTTGTAATGGGCGAGACGAGACGCCTCCGCTGCGATACGTTCGAATATGTCGTTAACGAATGAATTCATTATAGACATGGCCTTGCTGGAGATACCGGTGTCGGGATGCACCTGCTTGAGCACCTTGTAGATGTAGATGGCGTAGCTCTCCTTCCTCTTGTGCTTCTTCTTTTTCTTGTCAGTTTTGGAGATGTTCTTTTGGGCTTTGCCCGATTTCTTGGCGGCCTTACCGCTGGTCTTAGGCGGCATAATAGCGGTAGTATGTATTAGTTAGTAGATAATATCAACACTTGCTAACGCAAACGACCGTTTGCGTTGAATACGCCGAGAGAAGTGTGACAATTTTTTTCGAGTATACCCAATACATATTACTATCATTCGAGTTGGGTATTAACGTAGGCAACGAGCTGAATGCGGCCGTACGGCCAATCAGGAGCGTGCGTGAAAGAGACATAAAATATACACGCGTCTCTATCTAACATTGTGCGCTAATGAAGAGTGGTTTAATAAGATTGATTATTATGTCTGTCCGTATGTATGTATGTCTGTTTCCGTCATGTTTGTTTGTTTGTTTGTTTGTTGTTTGTTGTTTATTTTGTTTGGTTGGTTGGTTGATTTTTATATAGAAGACGATTAAATAGGTCATGATAGAGACAAAATAAAAGTAATTTTTATAGAATCATATTGCGGCCCTGAAAAGGGCCTTTTGTGTCCGACCGTCCGTCCGCCCGAGCCCGCCACTAGAGGCGGAGGCGGCGGTGGTCGGGGGCGACGAGATGATGCGCCTAAGAATAATAATATCTTCTTAAGCCTTCTTCTCGGTCTTCTTAGGCAGTAGCACGGCCTGAATGTTGGGCAAAACACCACCCTGAGCGATGGTCACGCCCGATAGGAGTTTGTTCAATTCCTCATCGTTGCGGATCGCCAATTGGAGATGTCTCGGTATGATTCTAGTCTTCTTGTTGTCACGTGCCGCGTTGCCGGCCAACTCGAGGACCTCAGCGGCGAGATATTCCATAACGGCGGCCAAATAGACCGGTGCACCGGCGCCGACGCGCTCGGCATAGTTGCCATTACGCAGAAGTCTGTGTATACGACCGACAGGAAACTGAAGACCGGCGCGATTCGAACGGGACTTTGCCTTCCCCTTGACCTTGCCACCCTTGCCGCGTCCAGACATTATTTGTTACGAGGGTATATAATCAATCAATTGCTAAATTAGCGAGCGAAAAATAACGCGCAGCGTACGTAGTTATGCACAGCGCGTTCGGAAACTGACTGAATATTTTTTTTTTAATTTTTTTTTATGGACATGAAGGTACGGGCCCAAAATTTGGCCTTAGTACCCTTACCCGGACAAGTCGGCGAGCTAGCTCTCAACCGTAGTTATGATTAGGTAACAAGGCCTGAGGGTGCCCCAGTTGGGGCCGAACCTCGGCTCAGGGCTGTTACCGAGGGGAGGGAATTGACTGAAATCTTTGATGATTTATTTATTTATTTATATCTAGGGAAGCGTATTATTATTGGCGGCTCGGGCCGCTTGTCGAGTTGCCGTAGCAATATTAACAAGTGGGGGACGAGACTGAGTTGGGAGTCGCGGCGCGTGACCTCGACGACGAGGTCGGTAACGAGGTGAACGGTCACCGCGGTTCGCATCTGTATTGTGTGTTGAATTACGACGAGCTTCCGAAGCTTCGAGCTGAGCTAAGGTGGTGGGATCATCGGGCTCGGTGAGGACGTGCCTCGGCCGGCGGACATTGGACATACGGGATGGCGTGTAGGTAGCCGCCTTAACGATTAACGGATTACTATGATTGACAGCAGTGTCAAAGAATCTGCGTGAAGCGCGTTTGAAAAATTGACGGACCGTGGGGAGGCCCAGGTCGAGGTGGAGGTTTTCATTGCGCAAGAACCACGGGGCACCCGTGGCCTTGCGCATGAAACGGTTTTGCAAAACTTGGAGACTATGGATCCGCTTTTGCGATGCGTGTGCAAATACAGCGCATGCGTAAGAGAATATGGGGCGAATACACGCAGTATACAGTCTAACCTTGCTTTTTAAGGCAAGTTTAGACCTGCGATTTAAAAGGAAATGAAGGCGTCCCATCACGAAATAGGCGCGCGCGCGCACCTTTTTAATGTGGGGCCCGAAGGTCAATCGATCATCGAGGATGACACCTAAGTATTTGGCTTGCCTCTCCCAAGGGATCGGTTCGCCGAACATGGTGACAGACTTTACTGAGGGGGGGATTTTTCGTCTAAACGGCCTATGGAATAGGACCGCTTGACTTTTGGCGGGATTTATCTCAATCCTCCATTTCCTACACCATGCGCCTAGGGCGTCTGCTGCGGATTGGAGGTGGGACACTATGGCCTTGGTGGTGCGACTAGTACAGTAGATTGCGGTATCATCCGCGAACAGAGCTAGCTGTACTGAGTCATTAAATTTGGGGATATCGCTCGTATATAATAGAAACAATAATGGGGAGAGTACCGAGCCCTGGGGGACTCCGGCACAGATGGGATGAGGGGACGACAGGGCGCCTGTTATTCGATATCGAAAGTGGCGGTTCGACAAAAAGTCTCGTAAGATGAGTACGAGCCTATGTGGGACACCTAGGGTGAATAGTTTAAAAATTAAACCATTGTGCCACACTTTGTCGAATGCTTTTGCAACATCGAAGAACAGGACCCCAGTCATACTATTGGATTGTTGGAAATGGTGAGAGATATGTTCAACAATACGATGGACTTGTTGAACACACGAGTGTTTAGTTCGAAAACCAAACTGCTCGTTCGGAAGTAAATGGTTAGCATCGGCATATGCTTTGAGACGGTTGTAGATGAGTCTCTCATAAATCTTACCCAATACATTGAGCAGACTTATGGGACGGTAACTGGAGGGCTCGGACATGGGTTTGCCTGGTTTGTGGATCCCAATAACGTGGGCTTCCTTCCACTGAGGTGGGAAGAAGTTACACATTAGGGCCGCATTATAAATGGACGTTAATAGGAAAATGAGCTGAGCGGGGAACAGTTTGATCACTTTATTAGTGATTTTGTCCGAGCCCGGGGCTTTTCGAGGGTGGAGTTTTCTGATGATCGATTTAACTTCATCAGGGGTCACGGGAGGAAGGGGGTCTTCATCCTCCTCCTCCTCACCATCAGCGGCGACACGCCGCCTCCTCCTTGCGGAGGAGGGGGGAGCCTCTGGTGGTGGCGGGGGGGGGGGAGACACGGGAGGTATGGGCAGAGCGAGTCTACGCGTGACCTCGGAGTTGACTTTCTCCAAGTGACTGGGGTCTACTGGAAGAGTACTGGGCGTGCATTGAAGCTCGAGACTTTCGGCGAGGCATTCGGATTTGTCCTCGTCTTCAAAGGCGGGCAAGGGGTGATTGGGTCTAATGAGAGGTGGCATGGGGGCTATCGTGTCCTTGGTAAGGGCACGGGAAAGCTTCCAAAAGGCAAGATGGGAGGGTTCTAACTCTTCAAGGGTCTTGTCCCATCGAGCATCACGCATTTGCTCGATGCGGACCTTGAAGGCGCGATGGAGAGCGCGCATGCGGGCGCGGTTACGTTCAGAGGGAAAAGAGTCAAAAGCCCGTATGGCGGCGTTCCTCTCCCTCCTCATCTCACGTACGTCATCGGGCAGTTGCCAACGGAGGTGAGTCTCCGCTGGCACTGTCCGAGAGCAATCGGTAATGACCGATTGCACGTGAGTGGTGAGTGAGTCGATCGCGCCGATAACCTCGTCCGCGGTGACGATGTTATCCGGGATACGATTCAGATGGACGGAATCGGTGGACTTGAGGCGTTCGCCTAGTCTGTCCCAATTGGTGGAGATTTTAGTAGGAGGGGGTTGACCTGGATCTGGGGGACCTGTGCGCGGAGTAAACTCTAAGATCACAGGTCGGTGGTCAGACGTCAGTTCGTGGTGCACTGATACGTCATGCAAACGTAAGTTTACATTGCGCAACAGTGCCACATCGAGTATGTCGGGTCTGAGGTCTTGTTGATGAGGAAAGTGGGTCGGTTCGAGGGGAGTAATGATGTCGATGTCGAGAGGCGACAGGAGGGATTCTAAGATTCGACCTCTGGGGTTGTTCGCGTTACAGTTCCAGAGTACACTTTTAGCGTTCAGGTCGCCCGCCAAAATGACTGCGTTACCGAGGCCAAAAATGCACTCTAGATCACTTCTGAAGGAAGTGTTGACACGGGACGGGGAAATGTAGGCTGAGACCAGAATGATTGGCTCATGTCCAGTCATGCCGAGCCTACAGACCGAGGCCTCAATGCACGTGAGAGAGGGGGGCGGATCCATTGGGGAGCAATATAGGGACTTTTTGTAATAAATGAGAGTACCACCAAGGGTAGCGTCAGACCTATCGTTGCGAACTAACAGATAGTTGGCAATTTTGGGATCCCTCATAGAGGGTTTGAGGAATGTCTCCTGAACTAGGAATACATCAAGGCGATGATGTTTCAGGAATTCTGAAACATCATCGCGTTGATGTCTCAAGCCATCGGCATTGAAATACCCTATTCTAAGGGAGCGCGGTTTGGTCCTACACGTTGCCGTATTATCCATTAAGAGGGCTACATTTGAAGGTGGAAAGGGACGTCAGGATGGCACTATAGCGCAACCCGATGGAGAAGAGGGCGAGTCCGTCGCCCTCTTTTTCGCGGATTTGTTCAGCGAGATTCCGGATCTCGTTAAAATCAAAAAGACGGGCGAAACGCTCCACCAGAGCGAAGTCCGCATCCTCGTTTAGTGGAGGAATTTGGGCCCCGCAGCTAGGCGGGGGGATTGCGCGGCGTTGCTGTTTAGGGACGGCGGCGGCGGCGGCGGGTTTTGGCGGAAGGGGCGTGGTTTGCGCGGCCATAGGGGCGGGCGCTTGAGTGACTGAGGGAGTGGGTGCGGGAATGGGGGCAGGTGAAACTGCCGTGGTGGGCGTGGACTTAGTCCGAGTGGGCGGGAACTCCCTAGGGGAGTTTAAGTCCCAAGCGGGTCTCAAGCTCGTGTGAGCGGGATCAGGGGGAGGCGCGGTGGTGCGCGTGGAGTTATTGGGCCGGGCTGATGTTGTAGCCTTTGGCCGGGGAGCTTTAGAGCACCCGCGATAGTTAGCGGGGTGCCCTTGCGTCTGGCAAAGGACGCAGCTCGGGGGCTCAGAATTAAGGGTGGGCTCAGGGTTGCGTTCGCATTCCCTGGTGGGGTGGTTGCCTAGGCACTTTACGCACCTTGGAGGTGCGTAGCAGTGCCTGGCGGAGTGGCCATAGAGTTGGCAATTGTGGCATTGTGACGGGAATCCGGTCCTGTGTGGCTTTTCCAGCACACAGTCCGTCAGTTGGCATATGGCCTTTAGATTGTGGATTCGGTCGCTCGCCGGCCCGGGTTCCATGGTTACTACAACCATGTTGAGGGGGACGGTCTTTGAGCGACCTCGCATAAGGCGATGGACAGCGAGGACAGGGATACCCTGGTCGCTGAGGGACTGCTTCACTTCCTCGGTTGTCACCTCGGAAGGCATGCCCTTAATAACTATGCGGGTGGCACGCTCCTCAGGGAGAGAGTAGGTGTGGAAAGACACCTTTCTCTCCTTGAGGAGGTTAGTGAAAGCTCTATGGTCATTAGGCGCAGTAACTGCGACCCGAATGCCATGTTCGGTGGGACGGGCGGAGGTATAATTAATATGGTGGCTGGAGAACCAGCCAGAGACAAGAGTCCATTTGGACTTGTCTTGAATGAAAATTGGGGGAGGGGCAGCATCATTTTTAGCATTCCTAGGAGGATGCTGATGCCTGTTAGGACGAGGGGGGATGCGAAGAGGTTCGCGAACGCTACTTGTGTCCATGGGAATGGACACGTTCGCTGAAGGGCCAGGGACGGGAGAGGGGGCCTGCTTGAGGGCCTTGGCGGCAGCCTCGTTGGCGGAGGCTTGCTTGGCTCGCTTGCGCTTGCCATTCTTGCTCTCCACTGGTACGAAGTCCTCCTCGGAAGACGAGGAGGGGTTCGCAACAGTGGCGGGAGCCTCTAGTTGGGTGGTGGTGGTGGTGGTGGAAATTAGAGGGACGGCCTTTGCCGACTTAGTGTCGGTGGAGGCAGGGGAGGAGGAGGAGGAGGCGGAGGAGGACTTGGCGGCCTCATTGGACGTGTAGGAGTCAGTAGAAACTGACGTCCTAGTCTTGTTGTAGACTGACGATCTTGTGAGATCGTCAGAGGGAGTTGGAGTTGGGGAGGGAGGGGCTTGTCCTGATGGGACAGCCTCGGTGTTGTCGCGGACTTCCGGAGTCGACTGGGTCGACATCACGGAGTCCGCGCGAGAGGGTGGACGAGTGGAGGGGGGGAGGGACCTGTCCGGAAAGTGGCAGGTGAGGTAGATTACGGCATCCTCATCGGCGAGGATGTCCTCGAGAGACAGGGTGTTCTGGGGTTGGCTGGCCATAGTGACCAGCCTGGCCTTGCGGCCGGGGCCTAGGCTAAGACGTACACTACTGTAACTTCAAACGCGGTGCGTTCCTGGGAGAAGAAGTTACAAGAAACTCCAGGCAATCGCCCTAGCTACGGTTCCTACTCCTATCCTCCCCGGGTGGGTTTTCCCGGGTGTGTGTAGTACAACTCCCAACCGGGTGTAGGTTGGGAGGTGAGTAGGCCCTAGGGTGTGCCCTAAGCTTGTAACCTCCGCCACAGATCTTGTGTTGTGGCTGAGTTCCTACGTCCCTGCCTAACGCTAACTGGGGTCGACTAGGGAAGCCCCCAAGGCCGACTGGTCCAGTCCCGTCCGGGTTGTGTGTTCCTTAAGGGAAAACACCAAAGCGCCCGGGGCCCGCTAACCAACTTACGTTGTCACCGTTAGGTTTCCGTTGGTTACCACAGCAAGTCGTGGATTTTAGGTGGTAGACGATTAGTATGTCTCAGAAACAACAATGAACACGACGCGTATTGAAAAATACACGAAGTGTCACCGTGTCGGTCAGACAATAGAAACAACAAGACAAATAAACACCAACGCGTATTGAAAAATACACGCGGTGAATAAATGCTTGATATAGGGGTCGGTACGAGTGACACACACACCAACGCAGTACCGAGAAAGATACTCGCTCGCAACCAAATAGTTTGCTTGACGATACGTCAGGAACAAACTATTAGCGCTAACAAGAACTTAAACAATGCCACAAAGGTGAGCGAGTACGTTCGCGACGAAAAATGCCAGGTAGGCGCAAACAAAGGCAGAGCCAGTGAGTGGGCGAACAAAGCGAAAATTCGCGGAAACGGACCGGGCAGCGCAGGAGCGCAAGAAAGCGACCGTGCAGTGCGACGGTCAGAATCGGCTAGCCTCAGAATCGGCTAGCCTTCAGAATCGGCTAGCCTTTTTTTTAACGCCCGCTATTTATTATTATAGGTGAACTACGATCGCCCAATGTAGTACGAAGACGACGAGCGAACGAGAACGAGCTATGGCGAGAGAGCGTACCAGAACGATGAATATTTTATATTGAACGAGAGAGATGGAAGATATGTTGGGCGAGAGAGGGGTGGGTGAGGTCGGGCGGGCGGGCGCGCGTTCGGAGGCGGTATTATTCGTTCGTTTCGCGTTTGTTTTTGATGATTTAATTGCTAAAATATACCTAATAGGATAATATTTTAGATTATTGTGTATGTATGGGGGACGGCGGTACCTACCTGGACAATATGAAATGCAATGTAGTGTGTGCAGTTTTCGCAAGTGTTTTGTTTTTTTTTTTTTTTTTTTTTTTTTGTTTATACATATCTACATACCTATGAATAATATTAATTAATCGGTGAAGAAGAAAATTCGTATTTTCCATTATGTGTAGGTGCCTACGCCATACCTATACAGTGCAATTAAATCATCATCGTCGTTTCGTGTGTGGTGTGTGTGTGTTTTACGTGTCTGTCTGTGGCTTGGGACCTCCTATGTGTACCAAACTAAATTCTAAGTCTGAAGTCTAGTTTATGTACATACATAAACTAGATAGGTATATTAGCCTGTACAATACTACTATTATGTTTGTTTGTTTGTTTGTTTGTTTGTTTGTTTGTTTGTTTGTTTGTTAGTATGTATGTATGTATGTATGTATGTATGTATGTATGTATGTATGTATAAGTAGGTAGGTAGGTAGGTAGGTAGGTAGGTAGGTAGGTAGGTATTTAGGTATTTATAATCATTTTATATAGGCAGTAAGGATGTCACCGTTTTACGTATGTATGTATGTATGTATGTATGTATGTATGTATGTATGTATGTTAGTTATTTAGTCGGTCAATTTATGTACGTATCGAAATAGAAACAATTGTATCGTAACTAATATGGGTACGATATTTAGAATAATTTGTTAGCCCTGAAAAGGGCTTTTTGGTAGGTACATGTGCGCGATTGCGTGTGTATGCAACCAACGCGCACGTGCGTGCGGTGCCGGTCTCTCGCAACACGCTGGCTGGCCGTCCGTCCGTCCGTCCGTACGTACGTAGGACGGGCGGCGTAGGCGCGCGCGGCAGGGGGCGGCATGCAGGCAGGCAGGGCGCGGCTGCCAGCGAGCGGCTGTCGTCGTCGTCGTCGCTTTTACTTCTTGGCTGCTGCCTTTTTGGCGGCGGCCGGCTTCGATTTTGATGCGGCGGCGGCGGCCTTCTTCGGTTTGGGCGCCTTTGGTTTCTTTGTCGGTGGTTTGGCGGTTTTCTTAGCTTTAGACGCGGCGCCTCCACTCTTACCTCGCGCGGGCGACGCTGCCGCCAGGGCGGCGGCTGCCTTCTTGGCGGCGGCGATGGAGGCGGTTTTCTTTTTGGCTGCTGCGGCTTTTTTGTCCTTGGTAGCCAATGCGGCGGCTGCTGCTGCTGCTTTCGATGACTTCGACGGCGATGCGGAAGCCGCAGATGCACCGCCCCTCTTGTTGCCACCCTTAGCGGCGGCCGCGGCGGCGGACGCTTTCTTACCTTTGGCGGCGGCGGCGCCGGAAGCACCGGACGAGGCGGCGGTCTTGGCGACGGCCTTGCCGGCACCTCCGGCCGGCTTCTTCGCCGAGGTTGATTTAGATTCCAGTTTGAAGGAACCGGACGCACCTTTGCCCTTCGTTTGTATCAGTGTACCCGATTCGACGGCGCTCTTCAAATATTTCCTTATGAACGGTGCCAGTTTCTCAGCGTCGACCTTGTACTGAGCGGCTATATATTTCTTGATCGCCTGCAGTGACGATCCGCTGCGCTCTTTCAACTCCTTTATGGCGCTATTGACCATTTCCGAAGTCTTAGGGTGCGTCGGTTTCGCCTTGGGTTTTTTGGCTCCGGCGGCGGCGGACGCCTTCGGTCCCTTTTTCGCCGGGGTGGTGGGTGCCGGTACTTCGGTTGCCACAGCTGTGTCTGCCATAGTAGTAGGTAGGTAAAATATGAATGAATTCACAAACACTCAACAACACACAAGAGATCGCACACAAAACAACAACAAACTACGACGACAATATTAAAATAAAGTGAGTAGAATAGTAGTAGGTAGGTAGTAGTTACAGTATTAGATGTCGCCACTGGAACACAAAATAATTATCATTTTAACAATACACATCGAGGCATTACCGTAAGGAGAGCCGCGGTGTCGCGAGACGTTTTCTCGTATGAACACTTCCAACTTTTCACTAACATGTATATAAATTATTATATTTTTAACTGGGTTCTATTATAATTAAAACATTAATATATATTTATATGGACACATCATGAAAGTGTTTATGTAATGTTCACTTCAAAACTTTCACAAATATAATAAGGGACGCGCTACAGGTGTTTATTTTCACCGCCTTGTATGCGACTTGCTTAGTGTCCAGTTCAAAAGTGATTTTTCTCTATAAAACATAAAGATTACACACATAAAGGTCGATAAGTAAACGGCGAAGATCCCGAGCTTGGAACATAATAAGAATTCACTTTTGTAAATACATATTGTGACCGTTTTGACGAGTGTAACGACGACGGTCGTAAAACACACGACTGCCATTTTCTGAACAGCCAACGATACGGCGCTCAGTTTCTATCCGAGGCTCGTGTACACATTGATTGTTATAATATTCTTATTCTTATTTAAACATTCCAACATACTACATAATAATACTACTCTACCTATATAGGGGGGTACTCTACCTATAAAATAAACTTAAGATCACATTAGGTGGTGGTAGGTAACGACATATTCAAACGCATACAATAATGTATAATTATGTGTGTAGAGAGTAGAGGTATTAGGTAGTTAGTACATTGGTGGTAGGTATTTATTTATGAAACTAATAATAGGTAAGTACTTAAGTACATAATGTAAAAAGAAATGATTTCGTGTTTATTAGAAAGAGAACTTCCATGACACACAAACAAAACAACAACCGGAACGTACGACTAGGTAGGTACATCTATACTACTACCACCTACTTACAAACAACAAAAACAGTTTTGTGAGTGTGTAGTCAGTTACACTATAATATAATATTTTTGCTATCCTAATGCAAATGCGATGCGACACACGCACGGAGAGTACATAGAATATTTATTTATCGGTACCTACTTACTGTTTTACGTACTTTACGTTTGTATGCTTGCTTGCACGCAGCTATACATTACATAGATCGATTTATCCTTTTAGTATATATAATACTACTTTTGTGATTAGAAAGTGTACTATACATTAAGTAGGTAGGTAGGTACATACACTTATATGTATGTAAGGTTTTTAAAATAAACCTCATTATTATAGGTATATGATTTGACATTAATTAATTAATCATAGTGTACGTATATAGAAACAGTTTGCATTTAAACAAAACGGAATTATGTGCGGCCCTGAAAAGGGCCTTTTGTTCCTGTGCGTACATGATGTTCGTCTCGATCAATAAATAATACCAAACTAATAATAAAATTTATGATCGAAATTAACATCGGACACGATGGAAGTGGTTTAACCACCGAAACCGTACAGTGTGCGTCCCTGACGTTTCAGAGCGTAGACGACGTCCATGGCGGTGACGGTCTTCCTCTTCGCGTGCTCGGTATAAGTGACAGCGTCACGGATCACGTTCTCGAGAAACACTTTGAGAACGCCACGAGTCTCCTCGTATATCAGACCGGATATACGCTTAACGCCTCCTCTGCGAGCCAAACGACGGATCGCGGGTTTGGTGATGCCCTGGATGTTGTCGCGAAGTACTTTCCTGTGACGTTTGGCTCCACCTTTCCCCAGACCCTTTCCTCCCTTGCCGCGACCGGTCATTGTAGTTGTAGTAGTAGTAGTAAGTAGAAGTTAAAGATTGATACAACAAACTGCGCGCGACCGTACTCGTATACTGCACCGAAGTGACTGATATAGCGCCGCATAATAATCCGCGTTATATTTATATACGCGACGGCCATCAGGCGGTTGGTTTCATTTCATTGGTTCCCTTGTTGAAAAGTGAGATAGCTATATTGTACGTCACGAACTAAGGAGGTACGGGCCTGTGCGAGGGGTGCGGGGGAGGGAGAGGGGGGGGGGGGGGGGGGGTTAGTTAGGTGTGTACGTGTATTTTGATTTTTCACTTGTCTTTTTTTTTTTTTTTTTTTTTTTTTTTTGCGTTATTTGTAATATTATTTATTTATTTTGTTGATAATGGTATAGTAAGGTTAGGCTCTTCAAGTTAGTTAGGTTAGGTTATTAGCACTTCGGGTTAGGTTAGCTTGGCTTACCTTAACCTGACCTTGGGTTAGTTAGTTAGTTAGTTAGTTCGATATAAATAGATAGATAGGATACCTACTTTACTACAACTAGTACTAAAAAAAAAAAACCTTTACATATTACACCCTTTAAATATTAATTATAATATACAAAAACACGACCACTACGGTAGGTAGGTAGGTAGGTAGGTAGGTAGGTAGGTAGGTAGGTAGGTAGGTAGGTAGGTAGGTAGGTAGGTAGGTAGGTAGGTAGGTAGGTAGGTAGGTAGGTAGGTAGGTAGGTAGGTAGGGCATTATTTATATATACGACGTGATTATATTGTGCGCAAGAAACATATTGTCCATTGTTCGATACATATGTGGCCCTGAAAAGGGCCTTTTTAGCAAGACGCTTTGTTTGCTGTGCGGTGGTAAGGTAAGCTAGTTACTATTACGTTCGCGAGCAAACGACGCGTCATGCGCAATACGACGACGACGTCGACGATTAAGCGCGTTCGCCACGGATTCTGCGCGCCAGCTGTATATCCTTAGGCATGATGGTGACACGCTTGGCGTGAATCGCGCAAAGGTTGGTGTCCTCGAAGAGTCCGACCAGATAGGCCTCGCTGGCCTCCTGAAGCGCCATAACGGCTGAACTCTGGAAACGTAGATCAGTCTTGAAATCTTGAGCGATCTCACGGACGAGACGCTGGAAGGGCAGTTTGCGGATCAACAGCTCCGTGCTCTTCTGATAGCGACGGATCTCACGGAGTGCAACGGTTCCGGGTCTGTAACGATGGGGTTTCTTGACACCACCGGTTGCCGGTGCACTCTTGCGCGCAGCCTTCGTGGCCAACTGTTTACGGGGCGCTTTACCCCCGGTGGATTTACGCGCGGTCTGCTTGGTACGGGCCATTGCGAGGAACGAGCGAGCGGCGATGAAATTGAATTAAGAAAGATAACTTAACTACGTACGTGCGGACGAATGAACGCGCGTATTAGTACTGCCGTTTATTTTATATTTTACATCGGTATTTATAATGATGGCGGCGGATTCAAGCGAGCGAGATATGTGTTTATCTCTCTCCCTCTCTCTCTCTCTCTCTCTCCGTCTGTCTCGCACGCAACAAACAAACAAAACAATGAACGAACGAACTAACAAACTAATTTTTTTTTTATATGTATGTACGTATGCTATTTATATAATATAAGGTAATGTTTTGTTTTATAATATTATTTTCGTGATAAATAAAGAGAATAATAATAATAATACATACATATTTATGTGTGTATGCTTAAATTGCATATTTATCATTTCTTTTAATTCATCATTATAATGGTAAGCACTTGAATACCAGGTATAATAAAATATCCTTATGATATTGTACATGTATGTCAGAGTAATTAAATAATATAGGCAGGCTGCAGGTTGGTTGGTTAGTTAGTTAGTTAGTTAGTTATAAACGGACGGTATGTGGTAGTGGTATGGTACGTGCGATATGTCATAATATGAAGTCAATTAGAGAAACATTCGGATAATATGAATAGATTTTTGGCCCTGAAAAGGGCCTTTTGAGTGTAGCGCTGGACGTGTGGTGGTTACAATAGTATGTTCATACTATGAAGCACGCACGCCTCCGCACTGTGAAGAAGAACGAACGACGCCATCTCCTCCTCCTCCTCACTTGGAGCTGGTGTATTTGGTGACGGCCTTGGTGCCCTCGCTCACGGCGTGCTTGGCAAGCTCACCGGGCAGCAGGAGCCTCACCGAAGTCTGCACCTCCCTGGAGGTGATGGTGGAACGTTTGTTGTAATGGGCGAGACGAGACGCCTCCGCTGCGATACGTTCGAATATGTCGTTAACGAATGAATTCATTATAGACATGGCCTTGCTGGAGATACCGGTGTCGGGATGCACCTGCTTGAGCACCTTGTAGATGTAGATGGCGTAGCTCTCCTTCCTCTTGTGCTTCTTCTTTTTCTTGTCAGTTTTGGAGATGTTCTTTTGGGCTTTGCCCGATTTCTTGGCGGCCTTACCGCTGGTCTTAGGCGGCATAATAGCGGTAGTATGTATTAGTTAGTAGATAATATCAACACTTGCTAACGCAAACGACCGTTTGCGTTGAATACGCCGAGAGAAGTGTGACAATTTTTTTCGAGTATACCCAATACATATTACTATCATTCGAGTTGGGTATTAACGTAGGCAACGAGCTGAATGCGGCCGTACGGCCAATCAGGAGCGTGCGTGAAAGAGACATAAAATATACACGCGTCTCTATCTAACATTGTGCGCTAATGAAGAGTGGTTTAATAAGATTGATTATTATGTCTGTCCGTATGTATGTATGTCTGTTTCCGTCATGTTTGTTTGTTTGTTTGTTTGTTGTTTGTTGTTTATTTTGTTTGGTTGGTTGGTTGATTTTTATATAGAAGACGATTAAATAGGTCATGATAGAGACAAAATAAAAGTAATTTTTATAGAATCATATTGCGGCCCTGAAAAGGGCCTTTTGTGTCCGACCGTCCGTCCGCCCGAGCCCGCCACTAGAGGCGGAGGCGGCGGTGGTCGGGGGCGACGAGATGATGCGCCTAAGAATAATAATATCTTCTTAAGCCTTCTTCTCGGTCTTCTTAGGCAGTAGCACGGCCTGAATGTTGGGCAAAACACCACCCTGAGCGATGGTCACGCCCGATAGGAGTTTGTTCAATTCCTCATCGTTGCGGATCGCCAATTGGAGATGTCTCGGTATGATTCTAGTCTTCTTGTTGTCACGTGCCGCGTTGCCGGCCAACTCGAGGACCTCAGCGGCGAGATATTCCATAACGGCGGCCAAATAGACCGGTGCACCGGCGCCGACGCGCTCGGCATAGTTGCCATTACGCAGAAGTCTGTGTATACGACCGACAGGAAACTGAAGACCGGCGCGATTCGAACGGGACTTTGCCTTCCCCTTGACCTTGCCACCCTTGCCGCGTCCAGACATTATTTGTTACGAGGGTATATAATCAATCAATTGCTAAATTAGCGAGCGAAAAATAACGCGCAGCGTACGTAGTTATGCACAGCGCGTTCGGAAACTGACTGAATATTTTTTTTTTAATGTTTTTGTTTGTTTTTGAATGGACATGAAGGTACGGGCCCAAAATTTGGCCTTAGTACCCTTACCCGGACAAGTCGGCGAGCTAGCTCTCAACCGTAGTTATGATTAGGTAACAAGGCCTGAGGGTGCCCCAGTTGGGGCCGAACCTCGGCTCAGGGCTGTTACCGAGGGGAGGGAATTGACTGAAATCTTTGATGATTTATTTATTTATTTATATCTAGGGAAGCGTATTATTATTGGCGGCTCGGGCCGCTTGTCGAGTTGCCGTAGCAATATTAACAAGTGGGGGACGAGACTGAGTTGGGAGTCGCGGCGCGTGACCTCGACGACGAGGTCGGTAACGAGGTGAACGGTCACCGCGGTTCGCATCTGTATTGTGTGTTGAATTACGACGAGCTTCCGAAGCTTCGAGCTGAGCTAAGGTGGTGGGATCATCGGGCTCGGTGAGGACGTGCCTCGGCCGGCGGACATTGGACATACGGGATGGCGTGTAGGTAGCCGCCTTAACGATTAACGGATTACTATGATTGACAGCAGTGTCAAAGAATCTGCGTGAAGCGCGTTTGAAAAATTGACGGACCGTGGGGAGGCCCAGGTCGAGGTGGAGGTTTTCATTGCGCAAGAACCACGGGGCACCCGTGGCCTTGCGCATGAAACGGTTTTGCAAAACTTGGAGACTATGGATCCGCTTTTGCGATGCGTGTGCAAATACAGCGCATGCGTAAGAGAATATGGGGCGAATACACGCAGTATACAGTCTAACCTTGCTTTTTAAGGCAAGTTTAGACCTGCGATTTAAAAGGAAATGAAGGCGTCCCATCACGAAATAGGCGCGCGCGCGCACCTTTTTAATGTGGGGCCCGAAGGTCAATCGATCATCGAGGATGACACCTAAGTATTTGGCTTGCCTCTCCCAAGGGATCGGTTCGCCGAACATGGTGACAGACTTTACTGAGGGGGGGATTTTTCGTCTAAACGGCCTATGGAATAGGACCGCTTGACTTTTGGCGGGATTTATCTCAATCCTCCATTTCCTACACCATGCGCCTAGGGCGTCTGCTGCGGATTGGAGGTGGGACACTATGGCCTTGGTGGTGCGACTAGTACAGTAGATTGCGGTATCATCCGCGAACAGAGCTAGCTGTACTGAGTCATTAAATTTGGGGATATCGCTCGTATATAATAGAAACAATAATGGGGAGAGTACCGAGCCCTGGGGGACTCCGGCACAGATGGGATGAGGGGACGACAGGGCGCCTGTTATTCGATATCGAAAGTGGCGGTTCGACAAAAAGTCTCGTAAGATGAGTACGAGCCTATGTGGGACACCTAGGGTGAATAGTTTAAAAATTAAACCATTGTGCCACACTTTGTCGAATGCTTTTGCAACATCGAAGAACAGGACCCCAGTCATACTATTGGATTGTTGGAAATGGTGAGAGATATGTTCAACAATACGATGGACTTGTTGAACACACGAGTGTTTAGTTCGAAAACCAAACTGCTCGTTCGGAAGTAAATGGTTAGCATCGGCATATGCTTTGAGACGGTTGTAGATGAGTCTCTCATAAATCTTACCCAATACATTGAGCAGACTTATGGGACGGTAACTGGAGGGCTCGGACATGGGTTTGCCTGGTTTGTGGATCCCAATAACGTGAGCTTCCTTCCACTGAGGTGGGAAGAAGTTACACATTAGGGCCGCATTATAAATGGACGTTAATAAGAAAATGAGCTGAGCGGGGAACAGTTTGATCACTTTATTAGTGATTTTGTCCGAGCCCGGGGCTTTTCGAGGGTGGAGTTTTCTGATGATCGATTTAACTTCATCAGGGGTCACGGGAGGAAGGGGGTCTTCATCCTCCTCCTCCTCACCATCAGCGGCGACACGCCGCCTCCTCCTTGCGGAGGAGGGGGGAGCCTCTGGTGGTGGCGGGGGGGGGGGAGACACGGGAGGTATGGGCAGAGCGAGTCTACGCGTGACCTCGGAGTTGACTTTCTCCAAGTGACTGGGGTCTACTGGAAGAGTACTGGGCGTGCATTGAAGCTCGAGACTTTCGGCGAGGCATTCGGATTTGTCCTCGTCTTCAAAGGCGGGCAAGGGGTGATTGGGTCTAATGAGAGGTGGCATGGGGGCTATCGTGTCCTTGGTAAGGGCACGGGAAAGCTTCCAAAAGGCAAGATGGGAGGGTTCTAACTCATCAAGGGTCTTGTCCCATCGAGCATCACGCATTTGCTCGATGCGGACCTTGAAGGCGCGATGGAGAGCGCGCATGCGGGCGCGGTTACGTTCAGAGGGAAAAGAGTCAAAAGCCCGTATGGCGGCGTTCCTCTCCCTCCTCATCTCACGTACGTCATCGGGCAGTTGCCAACGGAGGTGAGTCTCCGCTGGCACTGTCCGAGAGCAATCGGTAATGACCGATTGCACGTGAGTGGTGAGTGAGTCGATCGCGCCGATAACCTCGTCCGCGGTGACGATGTTATCCGGGATACGATTCAGATGGACGGAATCGGTGGACTTGAGGCGTTCGCCTAGTCTGTCCCAATTGGTGGAGATTTTAGTAGGAGGGGGTTGACCTGGATCTGGGGGACCTGTGCGCGGAGTAAACTCTAAGATCACAGGTCGGTGGTCAGACGTCAGTTCGTGGTGCACTGATACGTCATGCAAACGTAAGTTTACATTGCGCAACAGTGCCACATCGAGTATGTCGGGTCTGAGGTCTTGTTGATGAGGAAAGTGGGTCGGTTCGAGGGGAGTAATGATGTCGATGTCGAGAGGCGACAGGAGGGATTCTAAGATTCGACCTCTGGGGTTGTTCGCGTTACAGTTCCAGAGTACACTTTTAGCGTTCAGGTCGCCCGCCAAAATGACTGCGTTACCGAGGCCAAAAATGCACTCTAGATCACTTCTGAAGGAAGTGTTGACACGGGACGGGGAAATGTAGGCTGAGACCAGAATGATTGGCTCATGTCCAGTCATGCCGAGCCTACAGACCGAGGCCTCAATGCACGTGAGAGAGGGGGGCGGATCCATTGGGGAGCAATATAGGGACTTTTTGTAATAAATGAGAGTACCACCAAGGGTAGCGTCAGACCTATCGTTGCGAACTAACAGATAGTTGGCAATTTTGGGATCCCTCATAGAGGGTTTGAGGAATGTCTCCTGAACTAGGAATACATCAAGGCGATGATGTTTCAGGAATTCTGAAACATCATCGCGTTGATGTCTCAAGCCATCGGCATTGAAATACCCTATTCTAAGGGAGCGCGGTTTGGTCCTACACGTTGCCGTATTATCCATTAAGAGGGCTACATTTGAAGGTGGAAAGGGACGTCAGGATGGCACTATAGCGCAACCCGATGGAGAAGAGGGCGAGTCCGTCGCCCTCTTTTTCGCGGATTTGTTCAGCGAGATTCCGGATCTCGTTAAAATCAAAAAGACGGGCGAAACGCTCCACCAGAGCGAAGTCCGCATCCTCGTTTAGTGGAGGAATTTGGGCCCCGCAGCTAGGCGGGGGGATTGCGCGGCGTTGCTGTTTAGGGACGGCGGCGGCGGCGGCGGGTTTTGGCGGAAGGGGCGTGGTTTGCGCGGCCATAGGGGCGGGCGCTTGAGTGACTGAGGGAGTGGGTGCGGGAATGGGGGCAGGTGAAACTGCCGTGGTGGGCGTGGACTTAGTCCGAGTGGGCGGGAACTCCCTAGGGGAGTTTAAGTCCCAAGCGGGTCTCAAGCTCGTGTGAGCGGGATCAGGGGGAGGCGCGGTGGTGCGCGTGGAGTTATTGGGCCGGGCTGATGTTGTAGCCTTTGGCCGGGGAGCTTTAGAGCACCCGCGATAGTTAGCGGGGTGCCCTTGCGTCTGGCAAAGGACGCAGCTCGGGGGCTCAGAATTAAGGGTGGGCTCAGGGTTGCGTTCGCATTCCCTGGTGGGGTGGTTGCCTAGGCACTTTACGCACCTTGGAGGTGCGTAGCAGTGCCTGGCGGAGTGGCCATAGAGTTGGCAATTGTGGCATTGTGACGGGAATCCGGTCCTGTGTGGCTTTTCCAGCACACAGTCCGTCAGTTGGCATATGGCCTTTAGATTGTGGATTCGGTCGCTCGCCGGCCCGGGTTCCATGGTTACTACAACCATGTTGAGGGGGACGGTCTTTGAGCGACCTCGCATAAGGCGATGGACAGCGAGGACAGGGATACCCTGGTCGCTGAGGGACTGCTTCACTTCCTCGGTTGTCACCTCGGAAGGCATGCCCTTAATAACTATGCGGGTGGCACGCTCCTCAGGGAGAGAGTAGGTGTGGAAAGACACCTTTCTCTCCTTGAGGAGGTTAGTGAAAGCTCTATGGTCATTAGGCGCAGTAACTGCGACCCGAATGCCATGTTCGGTGGGACGGGCGGAGGTATAATTAATATGGTGGCTGGAGAACCAGCCAGAGACAAGAGTCCATTTGGACTTGTCTTGAATGAAAATTGGGGGAGGGGCAGCATCATTTTTAGCATTCTTAGGAGGATGCTGATGCCTGTTAGGACGAGGGGGGATGCGAAGAGGTTCGCGAACGCTACTTGTGTCCATGGGAATGGACACGTTCGCTGAAGGGCCAGGGACGGGAGAGGGGGCCTGCTTGAGGGCCTTGGCGGCAGCCTCGTTGGCGGAGGCTTGCTTGGCTCGCTTGCGCTTGCCATTCTTGCTCTCCACTGGTACGAAGTCCTCCTCGGAAGACGAGGAGGGGTTCGCAACAGTGGCGGGAGCCTCTAGTTGGGTGGTGGTGGTGGTGGTGGAAATTAGAGGGACGGCCTTTGCCGACTTAGTGTCGGTGGAGGCAGGGGAGGAGGAGGAGGAGGCGGAGGAGGACTTGGCGGCCTCATTGGACGTGTAGGAGTCAGTAGAAACTGACGTCCTAGTCTTGTTGTAGACTGACGATCTTGTGAGATCGTCAGAGGGAGTTGGAGTTGGGGAGGGAGGGGCTTGTCCTGATGGGACAGCCTCGGTGTTGCCGCGGACTTCCGGAGTCGACTGGGTCGACATCACGGAGTCCGCGCGAGAGGGTGGACGAGAGAAGGTGGAGGGGATGGACCGGTTCGGGAAATGACATGTCAAGTAAATGACGGCATCCTCATCGGCGAGGATGTCCTCAAGAGACAGGGTGGTCTGGGGTTGGCTGGCCATAGTGACCAGCCTGGCCTTGCGGCCGGGGCCTAGGCTAAGACGTACACTACTGTAACTTCAAACGCGGTGCGTTCCTGGGAGAAGAAGTTACAAGAAACTCCAGGCAATCGCCCTAGCTACGGTTCCTACTCCTATCCTCCCCGGGTGGGTTTTCCCGGGTGTGTGTAGTACAACTCCCAACCGGGTGTAGGTTGGGAGGTGAGTAGGCCCTAGGGTGTGCCCTAAGCTTGTAACCTCCGCCACAGATCTTGTGTTGTGGCTGAGTTCCTACGTCCCTGCCTAACGCTAACTGGGGTCGACTAGGGAAGCCCCCAAGGCCGACTGGTCCAGTCCCGTCCGGGTTGTGTGTTCCTTAAGGGAAAACACCAAAGCGCCCGGGGCCCGCTAACCAACTTACGTTGTCACCGTTAGGTTTCCGTTGGTTACCACAGCAAGTCGTGGATTTTAGGTGGTAGACGATTAGTATGTCTCAGAAACAACAATGAACACGACGCGTATTGAAAAATACACGAAGTGTCACCGTGTCGGTCAGACAATAGAAACAACAAGACAAATAAACACCAACGCGTATTGAAAAATACACGCGGTGAATAAATGCTTGATATAGGGGTCGGTACGAGTGACACACACACCAACGCAGTACCGAGAAAGATACTCGCTCGCAACCAAATAGTTTGCTTGACGATACGTCAGGAACAAACTATTAGCGCTAACAAGAACTTAAACAATGCCACAAAGGTGAGCGAGTACGTTCGCGACGAAAAATGCCAGGTAGGCGCAAACAAAGGCAGAGCCAGTGAGTGGGCGAACAAAGCGAAAATTCGCGGAAACGGACCGGGCAGCGCAGGAGCGCAAGAAAGCGACCGTGCAGTGCGACGGTCAGAATCGGAATTAGCGCCGCATAATAATCCGCGTTATATTTATATACGCGACGGCCATCAGGCGGTTGGTTTCATTTCATTGGTTCCCTTGTTGAAAAGTGAGATAGCTATATTGTACGTCACGAACTAAGGAGGTACGGGCCTGTGCGAGGGGTGCGGGGGAGGGAGAGGGGGGGGGGGGGGGGGGGTTAGTTAGGTGTGTACGTGTATTTTGATTTTTCACTTGTCTTTTTTTTTTTTTTTTTTTTTTTTTTTTGCGTTATTTGTAATATTATTTATTTATTTTGTTGATAATGGTATAGTAAGGTTAGGCTCTTCAAGTTAGTTAGGTTAGGTTATTAGCACTTCGGGTTAGGTTAGCTTGGCTTACCTTAACCTGACCTTGGGTTAGTTAGTTAGTTAGTTAGTTCGATATAAATAGATAGATAGGATACCTACTTTACTACAACTAGTACTAAAAAAAAAAAACCTTTACATATTACACCCTTTAAATATTAATTATAATATACAAAAACACGACCACTACGGTAGGTAGGTAGGTAGGTAGGTAGGTAGGTAGGTAGGTAGGTAGGTAGGTAGGTAGGTAGGTAGGTAGGTAGGTAGGTAGGTAGGTAGGTAGGTAGGTAGGTAGGTAGGTAGGGCATTATTTATATATACGACGTGATTATATTGTGCGCAAGAAACATATTGTCCATTGTTCGATACATATGTGGCCCTGAAAAGGGCCTTTTTAGCAAGACGCTTTGTTTGCTGTGCGGTGGTAAGGTAAGCTAGTTACTATTACGTTCGCGAGCAAACGACGCGTCATGCGCAATACGACGACGACGTCGACGATTAAGCGCGTTCGCCACGGATTCTGCGCGCCAGCTGTATATCCTTAGGCATGATGGTGACACGCTTGGCGTGAATCGCGCAAAGGTTGGTGTCCTCGAAGAGTCCGACCAGATAGGCCTCGCTGGCCTCCTGAAGCGCCATAACGGCTGAACTCTGGAAACGTAGATCAGTCTTGAAATCTTGAGCGATCTCACGGACGAGACGCTGGAAGGGCAGTTTGCGGATCAACAGCTCCGTGCTCTTCTGATAGCGACGGATCTCACGGAGTGCAACGGTTCCGGGTCTGTAACGATGGGGTTTCTTGACACCACCGGTTGCCGGTGCACTCTTGCGCGCAGCCTTCGTGGCCAACTGTTTACGGGGCGCTTTACCCCCGGTGGATTTACGCGCGGTCTGCTTGGTACGGGCCATTGCGAGGAACGAGCGAGCGGCGATGAAATTGAATTAAGAAAGATAACTTAACTACGTACGTGCGGACGAATGAACGCGCGTATTAGTACTGCCGTTTATTTTATATTTTACATCGGTATTTATAATGATGGCGGCGGATTCAAGCGAGCGAGATATGTGTTTATCTCTCTCCCTCTCTCTCTCTCTCTCTCTCCGTCTGTCTCGCACGCAACAAACAAACAAAACAATGAACGAACGAACTAACAAACTAATTTTTTTTTTATATGTATGTACGTATGCTATTTATATAATATAAGGTAATGTTTTGTTTTATAATATTATTTTCGTGATAAATAAAGAGAATAATAATAATAATACATACATATTTATGTGTGTATGCTTAAATTGCATATTTATCATTTCTTTTAATTCATCATTATAATGGTAAGCACTTGAATACCAGGTATAATAAAATATCCTTATGATATTGTACATGTATGTCAGAGTAATTAAATAATATAGGCAGGCTGCAGGTTGGTTGGTTAGTTAGTTAGTTAGTTAGTTATAAACGGACGGTATGTGGTAGTGGTATGGTACGTGCGATATGTCATAATATGAAGTCAATTAGAGAAACATTCGGATAATATGAATAGATTTTTGGCCCTGAAAAGGGCCTTTTGAGTGTAGCGCTGGACGTGTGGTGGTTACAATAGTATGTTCATACTATGAAGCACGCACGCCTCCGCACTGTGAAGAAGAACGAACGACGCCATCTCCTCCTCCTCCTCACTTGGAGCTGGTGTATTTGGTGACGGCCTTGGTGCCCTCGCTCACGGCGTGCTTGGCAAGCTCACCGGGCAGCAGGAGCCTCACCGAAGTCTGCACCTCCCTGGAGGTGATGGTGGAACGTTTGTTGTAATGGGCGAGACGAGACGCCTCCGCTGCGATACGTTCGAATATGTCGTTAACGAATGAATTCATTATAGACATGGCCTTGCTGGAGATACCGGTGTCGGGATGCACCTGCTTGAGCACCTTGTAGATGTAGATGGCGTAGCTCTCCTTCCTCTTGTGCTTCTTCTTTTTCTTGTCAGTTTTGGAGATGTTCTTTTGGGCTTTGCCCGATTTCTTGGCGGCCTTACCGCTGGTCTTAGGCGGCATAATAGCGGTAGTATGTATTAGTTAGTAGATAATATCAACACTTGCTAACGCAAACGACCGTTTGCGTTGAATACGCCGAGAGAAGTGTGACAATTTTTTTCGAGTATACCCAATACATATTACTATCATTCGAGTTGGGTATTAACGTAGGCAACGAGCTGAATGCGGCCGTACGGCCAATCAGGAGCGTGCGTGAAAGAGACATAAAATATACACGCGTCTCTATCTAACATTGTGCGCTAATGAAGAGTGGTTTAATAAGATTGATTATTATGTCTGTCCGTATGTATGTATGTCTGTTTCCGTCATGTTTGTTTGTTTGTTTGTTTGTTGTTTGTTGTTTATTTTGTTTGGTTGGTTGGTTGATTTTTATATAGAAGACGATTAAATAGGTCATGATAGAGACAAAATAAAAGTAATTTTTATAGAATCATATTGCGGCCCTGAAAAGGGCCTTTTGTGTCCGACCGTCCGTCCGCCCGAGCCCGCCACTAGAGGCGGAGGCGGCGGTGGTCGGGGGCGACGAGATGATGCGCCTAAGAATAATAATATCTTCTTAAGCCTTCTTCTCGGTCTTCTTAGGCAGTAGCACGGCCTGAATGTTGGGCAAAACACCACCCTGAGCGATGGTCACGCCCGATAGGAGTTTGTTCAATTCCTCATCGTTGCGGATCGCCAATTGGAGATGTCTCGGTATGATTCTAGTCTTCTTGTTGTCACGTGCCGCGTTGCCGGCCAACTCGAGGACCTCAGCGGCGAGATATTCCATAACGGCGGCCAAATAGACCGGTGCACCGGCGCCGACGCGCTCGGCATAGTTGCCATTACGCAGAAGTCTGTGTATACGACCGACAGGAAACTGAAGACCGGCGCGATTCGAACGGGACTTTGCCTTCCCCTTGACCTTGCCACCCTTGCCGCGTCCAGACATTATTTGTTACGAGGGTATATAATCAATCAATTGCTAAATTAGCGAGCGAAAAATAACGCGCAGCGTACGTAGTTATGCACAGCGCGTTCGGAAACTGACTGAATATTTTTTTTTTAATTTTTTTTTTTTTTTTTTTTTTTTTTTTTGAATGGACATGAAGGTACGGGCCCAAAATTTGGCCTTAGTACCCTTACCCGGACAAGTCGGCGAGCTAGCTCTCAACCGTAGTTATGATTAGGTAACAAGGCCTGAGGGTGCCCCAGTTGGGGCCGAACCTCGGCTCAGGGCTGTTACCGAGGGGAGGGAATTGACTGAAATCTTTGATGATTTATTATTATTATTTATTTATATCTAGGGAAGCGGATTATTATTGGCGGCTCGGGCCGCTTGTCGAGTTGCCGTAGCAATATTAACAAGTGGGGGACGAGACTGAGTTGGGAGTCGCGGCGCGTGACCTCGACGACGAGGTCGGTAACGAGGTGAATGGTCACCGCGGTTCGCATCTGTATTGTGTGTTGAATTACGACGAGCTTCCGAAGCTTCGAGCTGAGCTAAGGTGGTGGGATCATCGGGCTCGGTGAGGACGTGCCTCGGCCGGCGGACATTGGACATACGGGATGGCGTGTAGGTAGCCGCCTTAACGATTAACGGATTACTATGATTGACAGCAGTGTCAAAGAATCTGCGTGAAGCGCGTTTGAAAAATTGACGGACCGTGGGGAGGCCCAGGTCGAGGTGGAGGTTTTCATTGCGCAAGAACCACGGGGCACCCGTGGCCTTGCGCATGAAACGGTTTTGCAAAACTTGGAGACTATGGATCCGCTTTTGCGATGCGTGTGCAAATACAGCGCATGCGTAAGAGAATATGGGGCGAATACACGCAGTATACAGTCTAACCTTGCTTTTTAAGGCAAGTTTAGACCTGCGATTTAAAAGGAAATGAAGGCGTCCCATCACGAAATAGGCGCGCGCGCGCACCTTTTTAATGTGGGGCCCGAAGGTCAATCGATCATCGAGGATGACACCTAAGTATTTGGCTTGCCTCTCCCAAGGGATCGGTTCGCCGAACATGGTGACAGACTTTACTGAGGGGGGGATTTTTCGTCTAAACGGCCTATGGAATAGGACCGCTTGACTTTTGGCGGGATTTATCTCAATCCTCCATTTCCTACACCATGCGCCTAGGGCGTCTGCTGCGGATTGGAGGTGGGACACTATGGCCTTGGTGGTGCGACTAGTACAGTAGATTGCGGTATCATCCGCGAACAGAGCTAGCTGTACTGAGTCATTAAATTTGGGGATATCGCTCGTATATAATAGAAACAATAATGGGGAGAGTACCGAGCCCTGGGGGACTCCGGCACAGATGGGATGAGGGGACGACAGGGCGCCTGTTATTCGATATCGAAAGTGGCGGTTCGACAAAAAGTCTCGTAAGATGAGTACGAGCCTGTGTGGGACACCTAGGGTGAATAGTTTAAAAATTAAACCATTGTGCCACACTTTGTCGAATGCTTTTGCAACATCGAAGAACAGGACCCCAGTCATACTATTGGATTGTTGGAAATGGTGAGAGATATGTTCAACAATACGATGGACTTGTTGAACACACGAGTGTTTAGTTCGAAAACCAAACTGCTCGTTCGGAAGTAAATGGTTAGCATCGGCATATGCTTTGAGACGGTTGTAGATGAGTCTCTCATAAATCTTACCCAATACATTGAGCAGACTTATGGGACGGTAACTGGAGGGCTCGGACATGGGTTTGCCTGGTTTGTGGATCCCAATAACGTGAGCTTCCTTCCACTGAGGTGGGAAGAAGTTACACATTAGGGCCGCATTATAAATGGACGTTAATAAGAAAATGAGCTGAGCGGGGAACAGTTTGATCACTTTATTAGTGATTTTGTCCGAGCCCGGGGCTTTTCGAGGGTGGAGTTTTCTGATGATCGATTTAACTTCATCAGGGGTCACGGGAGGAAGGGGGTCTTCATCCTCCTCCTCCTCACCATCAGCGGCGACACGCCGCCTCCTCCTTGCGGAGGAGGGGGGAGCCTCTGGTGGTGGCGGGGGGGGGGGAGACACGGGAGGTATAGGCAGGGCGAGTCTACGCTCGACCTCGGAGTTGACTTTCTCCAAGTGACTGGGGTCTACTGGAAGAGTACTGGGCGTGCATTGAAGCTCGAGACTTTCGGCGAGGCATTCGGATTTGTCCTCGTCTTCAAAGGCGGGCAAGGGGTGATTGGGTCTAATGAGAGGTGGCATGGGGGCTATCGTGTCCTTGGTAAGGGCACGGGAAAGCTTCCAAAAGGCAAGATGGGAGGGTTCTAACTCCTCAAGGGTCTTGTCCCATCGAGCATCACGCATTTGCTCGATGCGGACCTTGAAGGCGCGATGGAGAGCGCGCATGCGGGCGCGGTTACGTTCAGAGGGAAAAGAGTCAAAAGCCCGTATGGCGGCGTTCCTCTCCCTCCTCATCTCACGTACGTCATCGGGCAGTTGCCAACGGAGGTAAGTCTCCGCTGGCACTGTCCGAGAGCAATCGGTA
The DNA here is from genome assembly GCA_947623365.1 of Achlya flavicornis. Classification (NCBI taxonomy): domain Eukaryota; kingdom Metazoa; phylum Arthropoda; class Insecta; order Lepidoptera; family Drepanidae; genus Achlya; species Achlya flavicornis. Next base: position 4,888,393 of record OX392494.1, on the reverse strand, counting down.
ATGACCGATTGCACGTGAGTGGTGAGTGAGTCGATCGCGCCGATAACCTCGTCCGCGGTGACGATGTTATCCGGGATACGATTCAGATGGACGGAATCGGTGGACTTGAGGCGTTCGCCTAATCTGTCCCAATTGGTGGAGATTTTAGTAGGAGGGGGTTGACCTGGATCTGGGGGACCTGTGCGCGGAGTAAACTCTAAGATCACAGGTCGGTGGTCAGACGTCAGTTCGTGGTGCACTGATACGTCATGCAAACGTAAGTTTACATTGCGCAACAGTGCCACATCGAGTATGTCGGGTCTGAGGTCTTGTTGATGAGGAAAGTGGGTCGGTTCGAGGGGAGTAATGATGTCGATGTCGAGAGGCGACAGGAGGGATTCTAAGATTCGACCTCTGGGGTTGTTCGCGTTACAGTTCCAGAGTACACTTTTAGCGTTCAGGTCGCCCGCCAAAATGACTGCGTTACCGAGGCCAAAAATGCACTCTAGATCACTTCTGAAGGAAGTGTTGACACGGGACGGGGAAATGTAGGCTGAGACCAGAATGATTGGCTCATGTCCAGTCATGCCGAGCCTACAGACCGAGGCCTCAATGCACGTGAGAGAGGGGGGCGGATCCATTGGGGAGCAATATAGGGACTTTTTGTAATAAATGAGAGTACCACCAAGGGTAGCGTCAGACCTATCGTTGCGAACTAACAGATAGTTGGCAATTTTGGGATCCCTCATAGAGGGTTTGAGGAATGTCTCCTGAACTAGGAATACATCAAGGCGATGATGTTTCAGGAATTCTGAAACATCATCGCGTTGATGTCTCAAGCCATCGGCATTGAAATACCCTATTCTAAGGGAGCGCGGTTTGGTCCTACACGTTGCCGTATTATCCATTAAGAGGGCTACATTTGAAGGTGGAAAGGGACGTCAGGATGGCACTATAGCGCAACCCGATGGAGAAGAGGGCGAGTCCGTCGCCCTCTTTTTCGCGGATTTGTTCAGCGAGATTCCGGATCTCGTTAAAATCAAAAAGACGGGCGAAACGCTCCACCAGAGCGAAGTCCGCATCCTCGTTTAGTGGAGGAATTTGGGCCCCGCAGCTAGGCGGGGGGATTGCGCGGCGTTGCTGTTTAGGGACGGCGGCGGCGGCGGCGGGTTTTGGCGGAAGGGGCGTGGTTTGCGCGGCCATAGGGGCGGGCGCTTGAGTGACTGAGGGAGTGGGTGCGGGAATGGGGGCAGGTGAAACTGCCGTGGTGGGCGTGGACTTAGTCCGAGTGGGCGGGAACTCCCTAGGGGAGTTTAAGTCCCAAGCGGGTCTCAAGCTCGTGTGAGCGGGATCAGGGGGAGGCGCGGTGGTGCGCGTGGAGTTATTGGGCCGGGCTGATGTTGTAGCCTTTGGCCGGGGAGCTTTAGAGCACCCGCGATAGTTAGCGGGGTGCCCTTGCGTCTGGCAAAGGACGCAGCTCGGGGGCTCAGAATTAAGGGTGGGCTCAGGGTTGCGTTCGCATTCCCTGGTGGGGTGGTTGCCTAGGCACTTTACGCACCTTGGAGGTGCGTAGCAGTGCCTGGCGGAGTGGCCATAGAGTTGGCAATTGTGGCATTGTGACGGGAATCCGGTCCTGTGTGGCTTTTCCAGCACACAGTCCGTCAGTTGGCATATGGCCTTTAGATTGTGGATTCGGTCGCTCGCCGGCCCGGGTTCCATGGTTACTACAACCATGTTGAGGGGGACGGTCTTTGAGCGACCTCGCATAAGGCGATGGACAGCGAGGACAGGGATACCCTGGTCGCTGAGGGACTGCTTCACTTCCTCGGTTGTCACCTCGGAAGGCATGCCCTTAATAACTATGCGGGTGGCACGCTCCTCAGGGAGAGAGTAGGTGTGGAAAGACACCTTTCTCTCCTTGAGGAGGTTAGTGAAAGCTCTATGGTCATTAGGCGCAGTAACTGCGACCCGAATGCCATGTTCGGTGGGACGGGCGGAGGTATAATTAATATGGTGGCTGGAGAACCAGCCAGAGACAAGAGTCCATTTGGACTTGTCTTGAATGAAAATTGGGGGAGGGGCAGCATCATTTTTAGCATTCTTAGGAGGATGCTGATGCCTGTTAGGACGAGGGGGGATGCGAAGAGGTTCGCGAACGCTACTTGTGTCCATGGGAATGGACACGTTCGCTGAAGGGCCAGGGACGGGAGAGGGGGCCTGCTTGAGGGCCTTGGCGGCAGCCTCGTTGGCGGAGGCTTGCTTGGCTCGCTTGCGCTTGCCATTCTTGCTCTCCACTGGTACGAAGTCCTCCTCGGAAGACGAGGAGGGGTTCGCAACAGTGGCGGGAGCCTCTAGTTGGGTGGTGGTGGTGGTGGTGGAAATTAGAGGGACGGCCTTTGCCGACTTAGTGTCGGTGGAGGCAGGGGAGGAGGAGGAGGAGGCGGAGGAGGACTTGGCGGCCTCATTGGACGTGTAGGAGTCAGTAGAAACTGACGTCCTAGTCTTGTTGTAGACTGACGATCTTGTGAGATCGTCAGAGGGAGTTGGAGTTGGGGAGGGAGAGGCTTGTCCTGATGGGACAGCCTCGGTGTTGCCGCGGACTTCCGGAGTCGACTGGGTCGACATCACGGAGTCCGCGCGAGAGGGTGGACGAGTGGAGGGGGGGAGGGACCTGTCCGGAAAGTGACAGGTGAGGTAAATTACGGCATCCTCATCGGCGAGGATGTCCTCGAGAGACAGGGTGTTCTGGGGTTGGCTGGCCATAGTGACCAGCCTGGCCTTGCGGCCGGGGCCTAGGCTAAGACGTACACTACTGTAACTTCAAACGCGGTGCGTTCCTGGGAGAAGAAGTTACAAGAAACTCCAGGCAATCGCCCTAGCTACGGTTCCTACTCCTATCCTCCCCGGGTGGGTTTTCCCGGGTGTGTGTAGTACAACTCCCAACCGGGTGTAGGTTGGGAGGTGAGTAGGCCCTAGGGTGTGCCCTAAGCTTGTAACCTCCGCCACAGATCTTGTGTTGTGGCTGAGTTCCTACGTCCCTGCCTAACGCTAACTGGGGTCGACTAGGGAAGCCCCCAAGGCCGACTGGTCCAGTCCCGTCCGGGTTGTGTGTTCCTTAAGGGAAAACACCAAAGCGCCCGGGGCCCGCTAACCAACTTACGTTGTCACCGTTAGGTTTCCGTTGGTTACCACAGCAAGTCGTGGATTTTAGGTGGTAGACGATTAGTATGTCTCAGAAACAACAATGAACACGACGCGTATTGAAAAATACACGAAGTGTCACCGTGTCGGTCAGACAATAGAAACAACAAGACAAATAAACACCAACGCGTATTGAAAAATACACGCGGTGAATAAATGCTTGATATAGGGGTCGGTACGAGTGACACACACACCAACGCAGTACCGAGAAAGATACTCGCTCGCAACCAAATAGTTTGCTTGACGATACGTCAGGAACAAACTATTAGCGCTAACAAGAACTTAAACAATGCCACAAAGGTGAGCGAGTACGTTCGCGACGAAAAATGCCAGGTAGGCGCAAACAAAGGCAGAGCCAGTGAGTGGGCGAACAAAGCGAAAATTCGCGGAAACGGACCGGGCAGCGCAGGAGCGCAAGAAAGCGACCGTGCAGTGCGACGGTCAGAATCGGAATCTTTTTTTTTTTAATTTTTTTTTTTTTTTTTTTTTTTTGAATGGACATGAAGGTACGGGCCCAAAATTTGGCCTTAGTACCCTTACCCGGACAAGTCGGCGAGCTAGCTCTCAACCGTAGTTATGATTAGGTAACAAGGCCTGAGGGTGCCCCAGTTGGGGCCGAACCTCGGCTCAGGGCTGTTACCGAGGGGAGGGAATTGACTGAAATCTTTGATGATTTATTTATTTATATCTAGGGAAGCGGATTATTATTGGCGGCTCGGGCCGCTTGTCGAGTTGCCGTAGCAATATTAACAAGTGGGGGACGAGACTGAGTTGGGAGTCGCGGCGCGTGACCTCGACGACGAGGTCGGTAACGAGGTGAACGGTCACCGCGGTTCGCATCTGTATTGTGTGTTGAATTACGACGAGCTTCCGAAGCTTCGAGCTGAGCTAAGGTGGTGGGATCATCGGGCTCGGTGAGGACGTGCCTCGGCCGGCGGACATTGGACATACGGGATGGCGTGTAGGTAGCCGCCTTAACGATTAACGGATTACTATGATTGACAGCAGTGTCAAAGAATCTGCGTGAAGCGCGTTTGAAAAATTGACGGACCGTGGGGAGGCCCAGGTCGAGGTGGAGGTTTTCATTGCGCAAGAACCACGGGGCACCCGTGGCCTTGCGCATGAAACGGTTTTGCAAAACTTGGAGACTATGGATCCGCTTTTGCGATGCGTGTGCAAATACAGCGCATGCGTAAGAGAATATGGGGCGAATACACGCAGTATACAGTCTAACCTTGCTTTTTAAGGCAAGTTTAGACCTGCGATTTAAAAGGAAATGAAGGCGTCCCATCACGAAATAGGCGCGCGCGCGCACCTTTTTAATGTGGGGCCCGAAGGTCAATCGATCATCGAGGATGACACCTAAGTATTTGGCTTGCCTCTCCCAAGGGATCGGTTCGCCGAACATGGTGACAGACTTTACTGAGGGGGGGATTTTTCGTCTAAACGGCCTATGGAATAGGACCGCTTGACTTTTGGCGGGTTTTTTTTTTAACGCCCGCTATTTATTATTATAGGTGAACTACGATCGCCCAATGTAGTACGAAGACGACGAGCGAACGAGAACGAGCTATGGCGAGAGAGCGTACCAGAACGATGAATATTTTATATTGAACGAGAGAGATGGAAGATATGTTGGGCGAGAGAGGGGTGGGTGAGGTCGGGCGGGCGGGCGCGCGTTCGGAGGCGGTATTATTCGTTCGTTTCGCGTTTGTTTTTGATGATTTAATTGCTAAAATATACCTAATAGGATAATATTTTAGATTATTGTGTATGTATGGGGGACGGCGGTACCTACCTGGACAATATGAAATGCAATGTAGTGTGTGCAGTTTTCGCAAGTGTTTTGTTTTTTTTTTTTTTTTTTTTTTTTTGTTTATACATATCTACATACCTATGAATAATATTAATTAATCGGTGAAGAAGAAAATTCGTATTTTCCATTATGTGTAGGTGCCTACGCCATACCTATACAGTGCAATTAAATCATCATCGTCGTTTCGTGTGTGGTGTGTGTGTGTTTTACGTGTCTGTCTGTGGCTTGGGACCTCCTATGTGTACCAAACTAAATTCTAAGTCTGAAGTCTAGTTTATGTACATACATAAACTAGATAGGTATATTAGCCTGTACAATACTACTATTATGTTTGTTTGTTTGTTTGTTTGTTTGTTTGTTTGTTTGTTTGTTTGTTAGTATGTATGTATGTATGTATGTATGTATGTATGTATGTATGTATGTATAAGTAGGTAGGTAGGTAGGTAGGTAGGTAGGTAGGTAGGTAGGTATTTAGGTATTTATAATCATTTTATATAGGCAGTAAGGATGTCACCGTTTTACGTATGTATGTATGTATGTATGTATGTATGTATGTATGTATGTATGTATGTTAGTTATTTAGTCGGTCAATTTATGTACGTATCGAAATAGAAACAATTGTATCGTAACTAATATGGGTACGATATTTAGAATAATTTGTTAGCCCTGAAAAGGGCTTTTTGGTAGGTACATGTGCGCGATTGCGTGTGTATGCAACCAACGCGCACGTGCGTGCGGTGCCGGTCTCTCGCAACACGCTGGCTGGCCGTCCGTCCGTCCGTCCGTACGTACGTAGGACGGGCGGCGTAGGCGCGCGCGGCAGGGGGCGGCATGCAGGCAGGCAGGGCGCGGCTGCCAGCGAGCGGCTGTCGTCGTCGTCGTCGCTTTTACTTCTTGGCTGCTGCCTTTTTGGCGGCGGCCGGCTTCGATTTTGATGCGGCGGCGGCGGCCTTCTTCGGTTTGGGCGCCTTTGGTTTCTTTGTCGGTGGTTTGGCGGTTTTCTTAGCTTTAGACGCGGCGCCTCCACTCTTACCTCGCGCGGGCGACGCTGCCGCCAGGGCGGCGGCTGCCTTCTTGGCGGCGGCGATGGAGGCGGTTTTCTTTTTGGCTGCTGCGGCTTTTTTGTCCTTGGTAGCCAATGCGGCGGCTGCTGCTGCTGCTTTCGATGACTTCGACGGCGATGCGGAAGCCGCAGATGCACCGCCCCTCTTGTTGCCACCCTTAGCGGCGGCCGCGGCGGCGGACGCTTTCTTACCTTTGGCGGCGGCGGCGCCGGAAGCACCGGACGAGGCGGCGGTCTTGGCGACGGCCTTGCCGGCACCTCCGGCCGGCTTCTTCGCCGAGGTTGATTTAGATTCCAGTTTGAAGGAACCGGACGCACCTTTGCCCTTCGTTTGTATCAGTGTACCCGATTCGACGGCGCTCTTCAAATATTTCCTTATGAACGGTGCCAGTTTCTCAGCGTCGACCTTGTACTGAGCGGCTATATATTTCTTGATCGCCTGCAGTGACGATCCGCTGCGCTCTTTCAACTCCTTTATGGCGCTATTGACCATTTCCGAAGTCTTAGGGTGCGTCGGTTTCGCCTTGGGTTTTTTGGCTCCGGCGGCGGCGGACGCCTTCGGTCCCTTTTTCGCCGGGGTGGTGGGTGCCGGTACTTCGGTTGCCACAGCTGTGTCTGCCATAGTAGTAGGTAGGTAAAATATGAATGAATTCACAAACACTCAACAACACACAAGAGATCGCACACAAAACAACAACAAACTACGACGACAATATTAAAATAAAGTGAGTAGAATAGTAGTAGGTAGGTAGTAGTTACAGTATTAGATGTCGCCACTGGAACACAAAATAATTATCATTTTAACAATACACATCGAGGCATTACCGTAAGGAGAGCCGCGGTGTCGCGAGACGTTTTCTCGTATGAACACTTCCAACTTTTCACTAACATGTATATAAATTATTATATTTTTAACTGGGTTCTATTATAATTAAAACATTAATATATATTTATATGGACACATCATGAAAGTGTTTATGTAATGTTCACTTCAAAACTTTCACAAATATAATAAGGGACGCGCTACAGGTGTTTATTTTCACCGCCTTGTATGCGACTTGCTTAGTGTCCAGTTCAAAAGTGATTTTTCTCTATAAAACATAAAGATTACACACATAAAGGTCGATAAGTAAACGGCGAAGATCCCGAGCTTGGAACATAATAAGAATTCACTTTTGTAAATACATATTGTGACCGTTTTGACGAGTGTAACGACGACGGTCGTAAAACACACGACTGCCATTTTCTGAACAGCCAACGATACGGCGCTCAGTTTCTATCCGAGGCTCGTGTACACATTGATTGTTATAATATTCTTATTCTTATTTAAACATTCCAACATACTACATAATAATACTACTCTACCTATATAGGGGGGTACTCTACCTATAAAATAAACTTAAGATCACATTAGGTGGTGGTAGGTAACGACATATTCAAACGCATACAATAATGTATAATTATGTGTGTAGAGAGTAGAGGTATTAGGTAGTTAGTACATTGGTGGTAGGTATTTATTTATGAAACTAATAATAGGTAAGTACTTAAGTACATAATGTAAAAAGAAATGATTTCGTGTTTATTAGAAAGAGAACTTCCATGACACACAAACAAAACAACAACCGGAACGTACGACTAGGTAGGTACATCTATACTACTACCACCTACTTACAAACAACAAAAACAGTTTTGTGAGTGTGTAGTCAGTTACACTATAATATAATATTTTTGCTATCCTAATGCAAATGCGATGCGACACACGCACGGAGAGTACATAGAATATTTATTTATCGGTACCTACTTACTGTTTTACGTACTTTACGTTTGTATGCTTGCTTGCACGCAGCTATACATTACATAGATCGATTTATCCTTTTAGTATATATAATACTACTTTTGTGATTAGAAAGTGTACTATACATTAAGTAGGTAGGTAGGTACATACACTTATATGTATGTAAGGTTTTTAAAATAAACCTCATTATTATAGGTATATGATTTGACATTAATTAATTAATCATAGTGTACGTATATAGAAACAGTTTGCATTTAAACAAAACGGAATTATGTGCGGCCCTGAAAAGGGCCTTTTGTTCCTGTGCGTACATGATGTTCGTCTCGATCAATAAATAATACCAAACTAATAATAAAATTTATGATCGAAATTAACATCGGACACGATGGAAGTGGTTTAACCACCGAAACCGTACAGTGTGCGTCCCTGACGTTTCAGAGCGTAGACGACGTCCATGGCGGTGACGGTCTTCCTCTTCGCGTGCTCGGTATAAGTGACAGCGTCACGGATCACGTTCTCGAGAAACACTTTGAGAACGCCACGAGTCTCCTCGTATATCAGACCGGATATACGCTTAACGCCTCCTCTGCGAGCCAAACGACGGATCGCGGGTTTGGTGATGCCCTGGATGTTGTCGCGAAGTACTTTCCTGTGACGTTTGGCTCCACCTTTCCCCAGACCCTTTCCTCCCTTGCCGCGACCGGTCATTGTAGTTGTAGTAGTAGTAGTAAGTAGAAGTTAAAGATTGATACAACAAACTGCGCGCGACCGTACTCGTATACTGCACCGAAGTGACTGATATAGCGCCGCATAATAATCCGCGTTATATTTATATACGCGACGGCCATCAGGCGGTTGGTTTCATTTCATTGGTTCCCTTGTTGAAAAGTGAGATAGCTATATTGTACGTCACGAACTAAGGAGGTACGGGCCTGTGCGAGGGGTGCGGGGGAGGGAGAGGGGGGGGGGGGGGGGGGGTTAGTTAGGTGTGTACGTGTATTTTGATTTTTCACTTGTCTTTTTTTTTTTTTTTTTTTTTTTTTTTTGCGTTATTTGTAATATTATTTATTTATTTTGTTGATAATGGTATAGTAAGGTTAGGCTCTTCAAGTTAGTTAGGTTAGGTTATTAGCACTTCGGGTTAGGTTAGCTTGGCTTACCTTAACCTGACCTTGGGTTAGTTAGTTAGTTAGTTAGTTCGATATAAATAGATAGATAGGATACCTACTTTACTACAACTAGTACTAAAAAAAAAAAACCTTTACATATTACACCCTTTAAATATTAATTATAATATACAAAAACACGACCACTACGGTAGGTAGGTAGGTAGGTAGGTAGGTAGGTAGGTAGGTAGGTAGGTAGGTAGGTAGGTAGGTAGGTAGGTAGGTAGGTAGGTAGGTAGGTAGGTAGGTAGGTAGGTAGGTAGGTAGGTAGGGCATTATTTATATATACGACGTGATTATATTGTGCGCAAGAAACATATTGTCCATTGTTCGATACATATGTGGCCCTGAAAAGGGCCTTTTTAGCAAGACGCTTTGTTTGCTGTGCGGTGGTAAGGTAAGCTAGTTACTATTACGTTCGCGAGCAAACGACGCGTCATGCGCAATACGACGACGACGTCGACGATTAAGCGCGTTCGCCACGGATTCTGCGCGCCAGCTGTATATCCTTAGGCATGATGGTGACACGCTTGGCGTGAATCGCGCAAAGGTTGGTGTCCTCGAAGAGTCCGACCAGATAGGCCTCGCTGGCCTCCTGAAGCGCCATAACGGCTGAACTCTGGAAACGTAGATCAGTCTTGAAATCTTGAGCGATCTCACGGACGAGACGCTGGAAGGGCAGTTTGCGGATCAACAGCTCCGTGCTCTTCTGATAGCGACGGATCTCACGGAGTGCAACGGTTCCGGGTCTGTAACGATGGGGTTTCTTGACACCACCGGTTGCCGGTGCACTCTTGCGCGCAGCCTTCGTGGCCAACTGTTTACGGGGCGCTTTACCCCCGGTGGATTTACGCGCGGTCTGCTTGGTACGGGCCATTGCGAGGAACGAGCGAGCGGCGATGAAATTGAATTAAGAAAGATAACTTAACTACGTACGTGCGGACGAATGAACGCGCGTATTAGTACTGCCGTTTATTTTATATTTTACATCGGTATTTATAATGATGGCGGCGGATTCAAGCGAGCGAGATATGTGTTTATCTCTCTCCCTCTCTCTCTCTCTCTCTCTCCGTCTGTCTCGCACGCAACAAACAAACAAAACAATGAACGAACGAACTAACAAACTAATTTTTTTTTTATATGTATGTACGTATGCTATTTATATAATATAAGGTAATGTTTTGTTTTATAATATTATTTTCGTGATAAATAAAGAGAATAATAATAATAATACATACATATTTATGTGTGTATGCTTAAATTGCATATTTATCATTTCTTTTAATTCATCATTATAATGGTAAGCACTTGAATACCAGGTATAATAAAATATCCTTATGATATTGTACATGTATGTCAGAGTAATTAAATAATATAGGCAGGCTGCAGGTTGGTTGGTTAGTTAGTTAGTTAGTTAGTTATAAACGGACGGTATGTGGTAGTGGTATGGTACGTGCGATATGTCATAATATGAAGTCAATTAGAGAAACATTCGGATAATATGAATAGATTTTTGGCCCTGAAAAGGGCCTTTTGAGTGTAGCGCTGGACGTGTGGTGGTTACAATAGTATGTTCATACTATGAAGCACGCACGCCTCCGCACTGTGAAGAAGAACGAACGACGCCATCTCCTCCTCCTCCTCACTTGGAGCTGGTGTATTTGGTGACGGCCTTGGTGCCCTCGCTCACGGCGTGCTTGGCAAGCTCACCGGGCAGCAGGAGCCTCACCGAAGTCTGCACCTCCCTGGAGGTGATGGTGGAACGTTTGTTGTAATGGGCGAGACGAGACGCCTCCGCTGCGATACGTTCGAATATGTCGTTAACGAATGAATTCATTATAGACATGGCCTTGCTGGAGATACCGGTGTCGGGATGCACCTGCTTGAGCACCTTGTAGATGTAGATGGCGTAGCTCTCCTTCCTCTTGTGCTTCTTCTTTTTCTTGTCAGTTTTGGAGATGTTCTTTTGGGCTTTGCCCGATTTCTTGGCGGCCTTACCGCTGGTCTTAGGCGGCATAATAGCGGTAGTATGTATTAGTTAGTAGATAATATCAACACTTGCTAACGCAAACGACCGTTTGCGTTGAATACGCCGAGAGAAGTGTGACAATTTTTTTCGAGTATACCCAATACATATTACTATCATTCGAGTTGGGTATTAACGTAGGCAACGAGCTGAATGCGGCCGTACGGCCAATCAGGAGCGTGCGTGAAAGAGACATAAAATATACACGCGTCTCTATCTAACATTGTGCGCTAATGAAGAGTGGTTTAATAAGATTGATTATTATGTCTGTCCGTATGTATGTATGTCTGTTTCCGTCATGTTTGTTTGTTTGTTTGTTTGTTGTTTGTTGTTTATTTTGTTTGGTTGGTTGGTTGATTTTTATATAGAAGACGATTAAATAGGTCATGATAGAGACAAAATAAAAGTAATTTTTATAGAATCATATTGCGGCCCTGAAAAGGGCCTTTTGTGTCCGACCGTCCGTCCGCCCGAGCCCGCCACTAGAGGCGGAGGCGGCGGTGGTCGGGGGCGACGAGATGATGCGCCTAAGAATAATAATATCTTCTTAAGCCTTCTTCTCGGTCTTCTTAGGCAGTAGCACGGCCTGAATGTTGGGCAAAACACCACCCTGAGCGATGGTCACGCCCGATAGGAGTTTGTTCAATTCCTCATCGTTGCGGATCGCCAATTGGAGATGTCTCGGTATGATTCTAGTCTTCTTGTTGTCACGTGCCGCGTTGCCGGCCAACTCGAGGACCTCAGCGGCGAGATATTCCATAACGGCGGCCAAATAGACCGGTGCACCGGCGCCGACGCGCTCGGCATAGTTGCCATTACGCAGAAGTCTGTGTATACGACCGACAGGAAACTGAAGACCGGCGCGATTCGAACGGGACTTTGCCTTCCCCTTGACCTTGCCACCCTTGCCGCGTCCAGACATTATTTGTTACGAGGGTATATAATCAATCAATTGCTAAATTAGCGAGCGAAAAATAACGCGCAGCGTACGTAGTTATGCACAGCGCGTTCGGAAACTGACTGAATATTTTTTTTTTAATTTTATTATTATTATTTGAATGGACATGAAGGTACGGGCCCAAAATTTGGCCTTAGTACCCTTACCCGGACAAGTCGGCGAGCTAGCTCTCAACCGTAGTTATGATTAGGTAACAAGGCCTGAGGGTGCCCCAGTTGGGGCCGAACCTCGGCTCAGGGCTGTTACCGAGGGGAGGGAATTGACTGAAATCTTTGATGATTTATTTATTTATTTATATCTAGGGAAGCGTATTATTATTGGCGGCTCGGGCCGCTTGTCGAGTTGCCGTAGCAATATTAACAAGTGGGGGACGAGACTGAGTTGGGAGTCGCGGCGCGTGACCTCGACGACGAGGTCGGTAACGAGGTGAACGGTCACCGCGGTTCGCATCTGTATTGTGTGTTGAATTACGACGAGCTTCCGAAGCTTCGAGCTGAGCTAAGGTGGTGGGATCATCGGGCTCGGTGAGGACGTGCCTCGGCCGGCGGACATTGGACATACGGGATGGCGTGTAGGTAGCCGCCTTAACGATTAACGGATTACTATGATTGACAGCAGTGTCAAAGAATCTGCGTGAAGCGCGTTTGAAAAATTGACGGACCGTGGGGAGGCCCAGGTCGAGGTGGAGGTTTTCATTGCGCAAGAACCACGGGGCACCCGTGGCCTTGCGCATGAAACGGTTTTGCAAAACTTGGAGACTATGGATCCGCTTTTGCGATGCGTGTGCAAATACAGCGCATGCGTAAGAGAATATGGGGCGAATACACGCAGTATACAGTCTAACCTTGCTTTTTAAGGCAAGTTTAGACCTGCGATTTAAAAGGAAATGAAGGCGTCCCATCACGAAATAGGCGCGCGCGCGCACCTTTTTAATGTGGGGCCCGAAGGTCAATCGATCATCGAGGATGACACCTAAGTATTTGGCTTGCCTCTCCCAAGGGATCGGTTCGCCGAACATGGTGACAGACTTTACTGAGGGGGGGATTTTTCGTCTAAACGGCCTATGGAATAGGACCGCTTGACTTTTGGCGGGATTTATCTCAATCCTCCATTTCCTACACCATGCGCCTAGGGCGTCTGCTGCGGATTGGAGGTGGGACACTATGGCCTTGGTGGTGCGACTAGTACAGTAGATTGCGGTATCATCCGCGAACAGAGCTAGCTGTACTGAGTCATTAAATTTGGGGATATCGCTCGTATATAATAGAAACAATAATGGGGAGAGTACCGAGCCCTGGGGGACTCCGGCACAGATGGGATGAGGGGACGACAGGGCGCCTGTTATTCGATATCGAAAGTGGCGGTTCGACAAAAAGTCTCGTAAGATGAGTACGAGCCTATGTGGGACACCTAGGGTGAATAGTTTAAAAATTAAACCATTGTGCCACACTTTGTCGAATGCTTTTGCAACATCGAAGAACAGGACCCCAGTCATACTATTGGATTGTTGGAAATGGTGAGAGATATGTTCAACAATACGATGGACTTGTTGAACACACGAGTGTTTAGTTCGAAAACCAAACTGCTCGTTCGGAAGTAAATGGTTAGCATCGGCATATGCTTTGAGACGGTTGTAGATGAGTCTCTCATAAATCTTACCCAATACATTGAGCAGACTTATGGGACGGTAACTGGAGGGCTCGGACATGGGTTTGCCTGGTTTGTGGATCCCAATAACGTGAGCTTCCTTCCACTGAGGTGGGAAGAAGTTACACATTAGGGCCGCATTATAAATGGACGTTAATAAGAAAATGAGCTGAGCGGGGAACAGTTTGATCACTTTATTAGTGATTTTGTCCGAGCCCGGGGCTTTTCGAGGGTGGAGTTTTCTGATGATCGATTTAACTTCATCAGGGGTCACGGGAGGAAGGGGGTCTTCATCCTCCTCCTCCTCACCATCAGCGGCGACACGCCGCCTCCTCCTTGCGGAGGAGGGGGGAGCCTCTGGTGGTGGCGGGGGGGGGGGAGACACGGGAGGTATGGGCAGAGCGAGTCTACGCGTGACCTCGGAGTTGACTTTCTCCAAGTGACTGGGGTCTACTGGAAGAGTACTGGGCGTGCATTGAAGCTCGAGACTTTCGGCGAGGCATTCGGATTTGTCCTCGTCTTCAAAGGCGGGCAAGGGGTGATTGGGTCTAATGAGAGGTGGCATGGGGGCTATCGTGTCCTTGGTAAGGGCACGGGAAAGCTTCCAAAAGGCAAGATGGGAGGGTTCTAACTCATCAAGGGTCTTGTCCCATCGAGCATCACGCATTTGCTCGATGCGGACCTTGAAGGCGCGATGGAGAGCGCGCATGCGGGCGCGGTTACGTTCAGAGGGAAAAGAGTCAAAAGCCCGTATGGCGGCGTTCCTCTCCCTCCTCATCTCACGTACGTCATCGGGCAGTTGCCAACGGAGGTGAGTCTCCGCTGGCACTGTCCGAGAGCAATCGGTAATGACCGATTGCACGTGAGTGGTGAGTGAGTCGATCGCGCCGATAACCTCGTCCGCGGTGACGATGTTATCCGGGATACGATTCAGATGGACGGAATCGGTGGACTTGAGGCGTTCGCCTAGTCTGTCCCAATTGGTGGAGATTTTAGTAGGAGGGGGTTGACCTGGATCTGGGGGACCTGTGCGCGGAGTAAACTCTAAGATCACAGGTCGGTGGTCAGACGTCAGTTCGTGGTGCACTGATACGTCATGCAAACGTAAGTTTACATTGCGCAACAGTGCCACATCGAGTATGTCGGGTCTGAGGTCTTGTTGATGAGGAAAGTGGGTCGGTTCGAGGGGAGTAATGATGTCGATGTCGAGAGGCGACAGGAGGGATTCTAAGATTCGACCTCTGGGGTTGTTCGCGTTACAGTTCCAGAGTACACTTTTAGCGTTCAGGTCGCCCGCCAAAATGACTGCGTTACCGAGGCCAAAAATGCACTCTAGATCACTTCTGAAGGAAGTGTTGACACGGGACGGGGAAATGTAGGCTGAGACCAGAATGATTGGCTCATGTCCAGTCATGCCGAGCCTACAGACCGAGGCCTCAATGCACGTGAGAGAGGGGGGCGGATCCATTGGGGAGCAATATAGGGACTTTTTGTAATAAATGAGAGTACCACCAAGGGTAGCGTCAGACCTATCGTTGCGAACTAACAGATAGTTGGCAATTTTGGGATCCCTCATAGAGGGTTTGAGGAATGTCTCCTGAACTAGGAATACATCAAGGCGATGATGTTTCAGGAATTCTGAAACATCATCGCGTTGATGTCTCAAGCCATCGGCATTGAAATACCCTATTCTAAGGGAGCGCGGTTTGGTCCTACACGTTGCCGTATTATCCATTAAGAGGGCTACATTTGAAGGTGGAAAGGGACGTCAGGATGGCACTATAGCGCAACCCGATGGAGAAGAGGGCGAGTCCGTCGCCCTCTTTTTCGCGGATTTGTTCAGCGAGATTCCGGATCTCGTTAAAATCAAAAAGACGGGCGAAACGCTCCACCAGAGCGAAGTCCGCATCCTCGTTTAGTGGAGGAATTTGGGCCCCGCAGCTAGGCGGGGGGATTGCGCGGCGTTGCTGTTTAGGGACGGCGGCGGCGGCGGCGGGTTTTGGCGGAAGGGGCGTGGTTTGCGCGGCCATAGGGGCGGGCGCTTGAGTGACTGAGGGAGTGGGTGCGGGAATGGGGGCAGGTGAAACTGCCGTGGTGGGCGTGGACTTAGTCCGAGTGGGCGGGAACTCCCTAGGGGAGTTTAAGTCCCAAGCGGGTCTCAAGCTCGTGTGAGCGGGATCAGGGGGAGGCGCGGTGGTGCGCGTGGAGTTATTGGGCCGGGCTGATGTTGTAGCCTTTGGCCGGGGAGCTTTAGAGCACCCGCGATAGTTAGCGGGGTGCCCTTGCGTCTGGCAAAGGACGCAGCTCGGGGGCTCAGAATTAAGGGTGGGCTCAGGGTTGCGTTCGCATTCCCTGGTGGGGTGGTTGCCTAGGCACTTTACGCACCTTGGAGGTGCGTAGCAGTGCCTGGCGGAGTGGCCATAGAGTTGGCAATTGTGGCATTGTGACGGGAATCCGGTCCTGTGTGGCTTTTCCAGCACACAGTCCGTCAGTTGGCATATGGCCTTTAGATTGTGGATTCGGTCGCTCGCCGGCCCGGGTTCCATGGTTACTACAACCATGTTGAGGGGGACGGTCTTTGAGCGACCTCGCATAAGGCGATGGACAGCGAGGACAGGGATACCCTGGTCGCTGAGGGACTGCTTCACTTCCTCGGTTGTCACCTCGGAAGGCATGCCCTTAATAACTATGCGGGTGGCACGCTCCTCAGGGAGAGAGTAGGTGTGGAAAGACACCTTTCTCTCCTTGAGGAGGTTAGTGAAAGCTCTATGGTCATTAGGCGCAGTAACTGCGACCCGAATGCCATGTTCGGTGGGACGGGCGGAGGTATAATTAATATGGTGGCTGGAGAACCAGCCAGAGACAAGAGTCCATTTGGACTTGTCTTGAATGAAAATTGGGGGAGGGGCAGCATCATTTTTAGCATTCTTAGGAGGATGCTGATGCCTGTTAGGACGAGGGGGGATGCGAAGAGGTTCGCGAACGCTACTTGTGTCCATGGGAATGGACACGTTCGCTGAAGGGCCAGGGACGGGAGAGGGGGCCTGCTTGAGGGCCTTGGCGGCAGCCTCGTTGGCGGAGGCTTGCTTGGCTCGCTTGCGCTTGCCATTCTTGCTCTCCACTGGTACGAAGTCCTCCTCGGAAGACGAGGAGGGGTTCGCAACAGTGGCGGGAGCCTCTAGTTGGGTGGTGGTGGTGGTGGTGGAAATTAGAGGGACGGCCTTTGCCGACTTAGTGTCGGTGGAGGCAGGGGAGGAGGAGGAGGAGGCGGAGGAGGACTTGGCGGCCTCATTGGACGTGTAGGAGTCAGTAGAAACTGACGTCCTAGTCTTGTTGTAGACTGACGATCTTGTGAGATCGTCAGAGGGAGTTGGAGTTGGGGAGGGAGGGGCTTGTCCTGATGGGACAGCCTCGGTGTTGCCGCGGACTTCCGGAGTCGACTGGGTCGACATCACGGAGTCCGCGCGAGAGGGTGGACGAGAGAAGGTGGAGGGGATGGACCGGTTCGGGAAATGACATGTCAAGTAAATGACGGCATCCTCATCGGCGAGGATGTCCTCAAGAGACAGGGTGGTCTGGGGTTGGCTGGCCATAGTGACCAGCCTGGCCTTGCGGCCGGGGCCTAGGCTAAGACGTACACTACTGTAACTTCAAACGCGGTGCGTTCCTGGGAGAAGAAGTTACAAGAAACTCCAGGCAATCGCCCTAGCTACGGTTCCTACTCCTATCCTCCCCGGGTGGGTTTTCCCGGGTGTGTGTAGTACAACTCCCAACCGGGTGTAGGTTGGGAGGTGAGTAGGCCCTAGGGTGTGCCCTAAGCTTGTAACCTCCGCCACAGATCTTGTGTTGTGGCTGAGTTCCTACGTCCCTGCCTAACGCTAACTGGGGTCGACTAGGGAAGCCCCCAAGGCCGACTGGTCCAGTCCCGTCCGGGTTGTGTGTTCCTTAAGGGAAAACACCAAAGCGCCCGGGGCCCGCTAACCAACTTACGTTGTCACCGTTAGGTTTCCGTTGGTTACCACAGCAAGTCGTGGATTTTAGGTGGTAGACGATTAGTATGTCTCAGAAACAACAATGAACACGACGCGTATTGAAAAATACACGAAGTGTCACCGTGTCGGTCAGACAATAGAAACAACAAGACAAATAAACACCAACGCGTATTGAAAAATACACGCGGTGAATAAATGCTTGATATAGGGGTCGGTACGAGTGACACACACACCAACGCAGTACCGAGAAAGATACTCGCTCGCAACCAAATAGTTTGCTTGACGATACGTCAGGAACAAACTATTAGCGCTAACAAGAACTTAAACAATGCCACAAAGGTGAGCGAGTACGTTCGCGACGAAAAATGCCAGGTAGGCGCAAACAAAGGCAGAGCCAGTGAGTGGGCGAACAAAGCGAAAATTCGCGGAAACGGACCGGGCAGCGCAGGAGCGCAAGAAAGCGACCGTGCAGTGCGACGGTCAGAATCGGAATCTTTTCTTTTTTTTCTTTTTTTTAACGCCCGCTATTTATTATTATAGGTGAACTACGATCGCCCAATGTAGTACGAAGACGACGAGCGAACGAGAACGAGCTATGGCGAGAGAGCGTACCAGAACGATGAATATTTTATATTGAACGAGAGAGATGGAAGATATGTTGGGCGAGAGAGGGGTGGGTGAGGTCGGGCGGGCGGGCGCGCGTTCGGAGGCGGTATTATTCGTTCGTTTCGCGTTTGTTTTTGATGATTTAATTGCTAAAATATACCTAATAGGATAATATTTTAGATTATTGTGTATGTATGGGGGACGGCGGTACCTACCTGGACAATATGAAATGCAATGTAGTGTGTGCAGTTTTCGCAAGTGTTTTGTTTTTTTTTTTTTTTTTTTTTTTTTGTTTATACATATCTACATACCTATGAATAATATTAATTAATCGGTGAAGAAGAAAATTCGTATTTTCCATTATGTGTAGGTGCCTACGCCATACCTATACAGTGCAATTAAATCATCATCGTCGTTTCGTGTGTGGTGTGTGTGTGTTTTACGTGTCTGTCTGTGGCTTGGGACCTCCTATGTGTACCAAACTAAATTCTAAGTCTGAAGTCTAGTTTATGTACATACATAAACTAGATAGGTATATTAGCCTGTACAATACTACTATTATGTTTGTTTGTTTGTTTGTTTGTTTGTTTGTTTGTTTGTTTGTTTGTTAGTATGTATGTATGTATGTATGTATGTATGTATGTATGTATGTATGTATAAGTAGGTAGGTAGGTAGGTAGGTAGGTAGGTAGGTAGGTAGGTATTTAGGTATTTATAATCATTTTATATAGGCAGTAAGGATGTCACCGTTTTACGTATGTATGTATGTATGTATGTATGTATGTATGTATGTATGTATGTTAGTTATTTAGTCGGTCAATTTATGTACGTATCGAAATAGAAACAATTGTATCGTAACTAATATGGGTACGATATTTAGAATAATTTGTTAGCCCTGAAAAGGGCTTTTTGGTAGGTACATGTGCGCGATTGCGTGTGTATGCAACCAACGCGCACGTGCGTGCGGTGCCGGTCTCTCGCAACACGCTGGCTGGCCGTCCGTCCGTCCGTCCGTACGTACGTAGGACGGGCGGCGTAGGCGCGCGCGGCAGGGGGCGGCATGCAGGCAGGCAGGGCGCGGCTGCCAGCGAGCGGCTGTCGTCGTCGTCGTCGCTTTTACTTCTTGGCTGCTGCCTTTTTGGCGGCGGCCGGCTTCGATTTTGATGCGGCGGCGGCGGCCTTCTTCGGTTTGGGCGCCTTTGGTTTCTTTGTCGGTGGTTTGGCGGTTTTCTTAGCTTTAGACGCGGCGCCTCCACTCTTACCTCGCGCGGGCGACGCTGCCGCCAGGGCGGCGGCTGCCTTCTTGGCGGCGGCGATGGAGGCGGTTTTCTTTTTGGCTGCTGCGGCTTTTTTGTCCTTGGTAGCCAATGCGGCGGCTGCTGCTGCTGCTTTCGATGACTTCGACGGCGATGCGGAAGCCGCAGATGCACCGCCCCTCTTGTTGCCACCCTTAGCGGCGGCCGCGGCGGCGGACGCTTTCTTACCTTTGGCGGCGGCGGCGCCGGAAGCACCGGACGAGGCGGCGGTCTTGGCGACGGCCTTGCCGGCACCTCCGGCCGGCTTCTTCGCCGAGGTTGATTTAGATTCCAGTTTGAAGGAACCGGACGCACCTTTGCCCTTCGTTTGTATCAGTGTACCCGATTCGACGGCGCTCTTCAAATATTTCCTTATGAACGGTGCCAGTTTCTCAGCGTCGACCTTGTACTGAGCGGCTATATATTTCTTGATCGCCTGCAGTGACGATCCGCTGCGCTCTTTCAACTCCTTTATGGCGCTATTGACCATTTCCGAAGTCTTAGGGTGCGTCGGTTTCGCCTTGGGTTTTTTGGCTCCGGCGGCGGCGGACGCCTTCGGTCCCTTTTTCGCCGGGGTGGTGGGTGCCGGTACTTCGGTTGCCACAGCTGTGTCTGCCATAGTAGTAGGTAGGTAAAATATGAATGAATTCACAAACACTCAACAACACACAAGAGATCGCACACAAAACAACAACAAACTACGACGACAATATTAAAATAAAGTGAGTAGAATAGTAGTAGGTAGGTAGTAGTTACAGTATTAGATGTCGCCACTGGAACACAAAATAATTATCATTTTAACAATACACATCGAGGCATTACCGTAAGGAGAGCCGCGGTGTCGCGAGACGTTTTCTCGTATGAACACTTCCAACTTTTCACTAACATGTATATAAATTATTATATTTTTAACTGGGTTCTATTATAATTAAAACATTAATATATATTTATATGGACACATCATGAAAGTGTTTATGTAATGTTCACTTCAAAACTTTCACAAATATAATAAGGGACGCGCTACAGGTGTTTATTTTCACCGCCTTGTATGCGACTTGCTTAGTGTCCAGTTCAAAAGTGATTTTTCTCTATAAAACATAAAGATTACACACATAAAGGTCGATAAGTAAACGGCGAAGATCCCGAGCTTGGAACATAATAAGAATTCACTTTTGTAAATACATATTGTGACCGTTTTGACGAGTGTAACGACGACGGTCGTAAAACACACGACTGCCATTTTCTGAACAGCCAACGATACGGCGCTCAGTTTCTATCCGAGGCTCGTGTACACATTGATTGTTATAATATTCTTATTCTTATTTAAACATTCCAACATACTACATAATAATACTACTCTACCTATATAGGG
Source organism: Achlya flavicornis (assembly GCA_947623365.1). NCBI lineage: Eukaryota > Metazoa > Arthropoda > Insecta > Lepidoptera > Drepanidae > Achlya > Achlya flavicornis. Next base: position 4,867,477 of record OX392494.1, on the reverse strand, counting down.
GGGTACTCTACCTATAAAATAAACTTAAGATCACATTAGGTGGTGGTAGGTAACGACATATTCAAACGCATACAATAATGTATAATTATGTGTGTAGAGAGTAGAGGTATTAGGTAGTTAGTACATTGGTGGTAGGTATTTATTTATGAAACTAATAATAGGTAAGTACTTAAGTACATAATGTAAAAAGAAATGATTTCGTGTTTATTAGAAAGAGAACTTCCATGACACACAAACAAAACAACAACCGGAACGTACGACTAGGTAGGTACATCTATACTACTACCACCTACTTACAAACAACAAAAACAGTTTTGTGAGTGTGTAGTCAGTTACACTATAATATAATATTTTTGCTATCCTAATGCAAATGCGATGCGACACACGCACGGAGAGTACATAGAATATTTATTTATCGGTACCTACTTACTGTTTTACGTACTTTACGTTTGTATGCTTGCTTGCACGCAGCTATACATTACATAGATCGATTTATCCTTTTAGTATATATAATACTACTTTTGTGATTAGAAAGTGTACTATACATTAAGTAGGTAGGTAGGTACATACACTTATATGTATGTAAGGTTTTTAAAATAAACCTCATTATTATAGGTATATGATTTGACATTAATTAATTAATCATAGTGTACGTATATAGAAACAGTTTGCATTTAAACAAAACGGAATTATGTGCGGCCCTGAAAAGGGCCTTTTGTTCCTGTGCGTACATGATGTTCGTCTCGATCAATAAATAATACCAAACTAATAATAAAATTTATGATCGAAATTAACATCGGACACGATGGAAGTGGTTTAACCACCGAAACCGTACAGTGTGCGTCCCTGACGTTTCAGAGCGTAGACGACGTCCATGGCGGTGACGGTCTTCCTCTTCGCGTGCTCGGTATAAGTGACAGCGTCACGGATCACGTTCTCGAGAAACACTTTGAGAACGCCACGAGTCTCCTCGTATATCAGACCGGATATACGCTTAACGCCTCCTCTGCGAGCCAAACGACGGATCGCGGGTTTGGTGATGCCCTGGATGTTGTCGCGAAGTACTTTCCTGTGACGTTTGGCTCCACCTTTCCCCAGACCCTTTCCTCCCTTGCCGCGACCGGTCATTGTAGTTGTAGTAGTAGTAGTAAGTAGAAGTTAAAGATTGATACAACAAACTGCGCGCGACCGTACTCGTATACTGCACCGAAGTGACTGATATAGCGCCGCATAATAATCCGCGTTATATTTATATACGCGACGGCCATCAGGCGGTTGGTTTCATTTCATTGGTTCCCTTGTTGAAAAGTGAGATAGCTATATTGTACGTCACGAACTAAGGAGGTACGGGCCTGTGCGAGGGGTGCGGGGGAGGGAGAGGGGGGGGGGGGGGGGGGGGTTAGTTAGGTGTGTACGTGTATTTTGATTTTTCACTTGTCTTTTTTTTTTTTTTTTTTTTTTTTTTTTGCGTTATTTGTAATATTATTTATTTATTTTGTTGATAATGGTATAGTAAGGTTAGGCTCTTCAAGTTAGTTAGGTTAGGTTATTAGCACTTCGGGTTAGGTTAGCTTGGCTTACCTTAACCTGACCTTGGGTTAGTTAGTTAGTTAGTTAGTTCGATATAAATAGATAGATAGGATACCTACTTTACTACAACTAGTACTAAAAAAAAAAAACCTTTACATATTACACCCTTTAAATATTAATTATAATATACAAAAACACGACCACTACGGTAGGTAGGTAGGTAGGTAGGTAGGTAGGTAGGTAGGTAGGTAGGTAGGTAGGTAGGTAGGTAGGTAGGTAGGTAGGTAGGTAGGTAGGTAGGTAGGTAGGTAGGTAGGGCATTATTTATATATACGACGTGATTATATTGTGCGCAAGAAACATATTGTCCATTGTTCGATACATATGTGGCCCTGAAAAGGGCCTTTTTAGCAAGACGCTTTGTTTGCTGTGCGGTGGTAAGGTAAGCTAGTTACTATTACGTTCGCGAGCAAACGACGCGTCATGCGCAATACGACGACGACGTCGACGATTAAGCGCGTTCGCCACGGATTCTGCGCGCCAGCTGTATATCCTTAGGCATGATGGTGACACGCTTGGCGTGAATCGCGCAAAGGTTGGTGTCCTCGAAGAGTCCGACCAGATAGGCCTCGCTGGCCTCCTGAAGCGCCATAACGGCTGAACTCTGGAAACGTAGATCAGTCTTGAAATCTTGAGCGATCTCACGGACGAGACGCTGGAAGGGCAGTTTGCGGATCAACAGCTCCGTGCTCTTCTGATAGCGACGGATCTCACGGAGTGCAACGGTTCCGGGTCTGTAACGATGGGGTTTCTTGACACCACCGGTTGCCGGTGCACTCTTGCGCGCAGCCTTCGTGGCCAACTGTTTACGGGGCGCTTTACCCCCGGTGGATTTACGCGCGGTCTGCTTGGTACGGGCCATTGCGAGGAACGAGCGAGCGGCGATGAAATTGAATTAAGAAAGATAACTTAACTACGTACGTGCGGACGAATGAACGCGCGTATTAGTACTGCCGTTTATTTTATATTTTACATCGGTATTTATAATGATGGCGGCGGATTCAAGCGAGCGAGATATGTGTTTATCTCTCTCCCTCTCTCTCTCTCTCTCTCTCCGTCTGTCTCGCACGCAACAAACAAACAAAACAATGAACGAACGAACTAACAAACTAATTTTTTTTTTATATGTATGTACGTATGCTATTTATATAATATAAGGTAATGTTTTGTTTTATAATATTATTTTCGTGATAAATAAAGAGAATAATAATAATAATACATACATATTTATGTGTGTATGCTTAAATTGCATATTTATCATTTCTTTTAATTCATCATTATAATGGTAAGCACTTGAATACCAGGTATAATAAAATATCCTTATGATATTGTACATGTATGTCAGAGTAATTAAATAATATAGGCAGGCTGCAGGTTGGTTGGTTAGTTAGTTAGTTAGTTAGTTATAAACGGACGGTATGTGGTAGTGGTATGGTACGTGCGATATGTCATAATATGAAGTCAATTAGAGAAACATTCGGATAATATGAATAGATTTTTGGCCCTGAAAAGGGCCTTTTGAGTGTAGCGCTGGACGTGTGGTGGTTACAATAGTATGTTCATACTATGAAGCACGCACGCCTCCGCACTGTGAAGAAGAACGAACGACGCCATCTCCTCCTCCTCCTCACTTGGAGCTGGTGTATTTGGTGACGGCCTTGGTGCCCTCGCTCACGGCGTGCTTGGCAAGCTCACCGGGCAGCAGGAGCCTCACCGAAGTCTGCACCTCCCTGGAGGTGATGGTGGAACGTTTGTTGTAATGGGCGAGACGAGACGCCTCCGCTGCGATACGTTCGAATATGTCGTTAACGAATGAATTCATTATAGACATGGCCTTGCTGGAGATACCGGTGTCGGGATGCACCTGCTTGAGCACCTTGTAGATGTAGATGGCGTAGCTCTCCTTCCTCTTGTGCTTCTTCTTTTTCTTGTCAGTTTTGGAGATGTTCTTTTGGGCTTTGCCCGATTTCTTGGCGGCCTTACCGCTGGTCTTAGGCGGCATAATAGCGGTAGTATGTATTAGTTAGTAGATAATATCAACACTTGCTAACGCAAACGACCGTTTGCGTTGAATACGCCGAGAGAAGTGTGACAATTTTTTTCGAGTATACCCAATACATATTACTATCATTCGAGTTGGGTATTAACGTAGGCAACGAGCTGAATGCGGCCGTACGGCCAATCAGGAGCGTGCGTGAAAGAGACATAAAATATACACGCGTCTCTATCTAACATTGTGCGCTAATGAAGAGTGGTTTAATAAGATTGATTATTATGTCTGTCCGTATGTATGTATGTCTGTTTCCGTCATGTTTGTTTGTTTGTTTGTTTGTTGTTTGTTGTTTATTTTGTTTGGTTGGTTGGTTGATTTTTATATAGAAGACGATTAAATAGGTCATGATAGAGACAAAATAAAAGTAATTTTTATAGAATCATATTGCGGCCCTGAAAAGGGCCTTTTGTGTCCGACCGTCCGTCCGCCCGAGCCCGCCACTAGAGGCGGAGGCGGCGGTGGTCGGGGGCGACGAGATGATGCGCCTAAGAATAATAATATCTTCTTAAGCCTTCTTCTCGGTCTTCTTAGGCAGTAGCACGGCCTGAATGTTGGGCAAAACACCACCCTGAGCGATGGTCACGCCCGATAGGAGTTTGTTCAATTCCTCATCGTTGCGGATCGCCAATTGGAGATGTCTCGGTATGATTCTAGTCTTCTTGTTGTCACGTGCCGCGTTGCCGGCCAACTCGAGGACCTCAGCGGCGAGATATTCCATAACGGCGGCCAAATAGACCGGTGCACCGGCGCCGACGCGCTCGGCATAGTTGCCATTACGCAGAAGTCTGTGTATACGACCGACAGGAAACTGAAGACCGGCGCGATTCGAACGGGACTTTGCCTTCCCCTTGACCTTGCCACCCTTGCCGCGTCCAGACATTATTTGTTACGAGGGTATATAATCAATCAATTGCTAAATTAGCGAGCGAAAAATAACGCGCAGCGTACGTAGTTATGCACAGCGCGTTCGGAAACTGACTGAATATTTTTTTTTTAATTTTATTTATTATTATTATTTGAATGGACATGAAGGTACGGGCCCAAAATTTGGCCTTAGTACCCTTACCCGGACAAGTCGGCGAGCTAGCTCTCAACCGTAGTTATGATTAGGTAACAAGGCCTGAGGGTGCCCCAGTTGGGGCCGAACCTCGGCTCAGGGCTGTTACCGAGGGGAGGGAATTGACTGAAATCTTTGATGATTTATTTATTTATTTATATCTAGGGAAGCGTATTATTATTGGCGGCTCGGGCCGCTTGTCGAGTTGCCGTAGCAATATTAACAAGTGGGGGACGAGACTGAGTTGGGAGTCGCGGCGCGTGACCTCGACGACGAGGTCGGTAACGAGGTGAACGGTCACCGCGGTTCGCATCTGTATTGTGTGTTGAATTACGACGAGCTTCCGAAGCTTCGAGCTGAGCTAAGGTGGTGGGATCATCGGGCTCGGTGAGGACGTGCCTCGGCCGGCGGACATTGGACATACGGGATGGCGTGTAGGTAGCCGCCTTAACGATTAACGGATTACTATGATTGACAGCAGTGTCAAAGAATCTGCGTGAAGCGCGTTTGAAAAATTGACGGACCGTGGGGAGGCCCAGGTCGAGGTGGAGGTTTTCATTGCGCAAGAACCACGGGGCACCCGTGGCCTTGCGCATGAAACGGTTTTGCAAAACTTGGAGACTATGGATCCGCTTTTGCGATGCGTGTGCAAATACAGCGCATGCGTAAGAGAATATGGGGCGAATACACGCAGTATACAGTCTAACCTTGCTTTTTAAGGCAAGTTTAGACCTGCGATTTAAAAGGAAATGAAGGCGTCCCATCACGAAATAGGCGCGCGCGCGCACCTTTTTAATGTGGGGCCCGAAGGTCAATCGATCATCGAGGATGACACCTAAGTATTTGGCTTGCCTCTCCCAAGGGATCGGTTCGCCGAACATGGTGACAGACTTTACTGAGGGGGGGATTTTTCGTCTAAACGGCCTATGGAATAGGACCGCTTGACTTTTGGCGGGATTTATCTCAATCCTCCATTTCCTACACCATGCGCCTAGGGCGTCTGCTGCGGATTGGAGGTGGGACACTATGGCCTTGGTGGTGCGACTAGTACAGTAGATTGCGGTATCATCCGCGAACAGAGCTAGCTGTACTGAGTCATTAAATTTGGGGATATCGCTCGTATATAATAGAAACAATAATGGGGAGAGTACCGAGCCCTGGGGGACTCCGGCACAGATGGGATGAGGGGACGACAGGGCGCCTGTTATTCGATATCGAAAGTGGCGGTTCGACAAAAAGTCTCGTAAGATGAGTACGAGCCTATGTGGGACACCTAGGGTGAATAGTTTAAAAATTAAACCATTGTGCCACACTTTGTCGAATGCTTTTGCAACATCGAAGAACAGGACCCCAGTCATACTATTGGATTGTTGGAAATGGTGAGAGATATGTTCAACAATACGATGGACTTGTTGAACACACGAGTGTTTAGTTCGAAAACCAAACTGCTCGTTCGGAAGTAAATGGTTAGCATCGGCATATGCTTTGAGACGGTTGTAGATGAGTCTCTCATAAATCTTACCCAATACATTGAGCAGACTTATGGGACGGTAACTGGAGGGCTCGGACATGGGTTTGCCTGGTTTGTGGATCCCAATAACGTGAGCTTCCTTCCACTGAGGTGGGAAGAAGTTACACATTAGGGCCGCATTATAAATGGACGTTAATAAGAAAATGAGCTGAGCGGGGAACAGTTTGATCACTTTATTAGTGATTTTGTCCGAGCCCGGGGCTTTTCGAGGGTGGAGTTTTCTGATGATCGATTTAACTTCATCAGGGGTCACGGGAGGAAGGGGGTCTTCATCCTCCTCCTCCTCACCATCAGCGGCGACACGCCGCCTCCTCCTTGCGGAGGAGGGGGGAGCCTCTGGTGGTGGCGGGGGGGGGGGAGACACGGGAGGTATGGGCAGAGCGAGTCTACGCGTGACCTCGGAGTTGACTTTCTCCAAGTGACTGGGGTCTACTGGAAGAGTACTGGGCGTGCATTGAAGCTCGAGACTTTCGGCGAGGCATTCGGATTTGTCCTCGTCTTCAAAGGCGGGCAAGGGGTGATTGGGTCTAATGAGAGGTGGCATGGGGGCTATCGTGTCCTTGGTAAGGGCACGGGAAAGCTTCCAAAAGGCAAGATGGGAGGGTTCTAACTCTTCAAGGGTCTTGTCCCATCGAGCATCACGCATTTGCTCGATGCGGACCTTGAAGGCGCGATGGAGAGCGCGCATGCGGGCGCGGTTACGTTCAGAGGGAAAAGAGTCAAAAGCCCGTATGGCGGCGTTCCTCTCCCTCCTCATCTCACGTACGTCATCGGGCAGTTGCCAACGGAGGTGAGTCTCCGCTGGCACTGTCCGAGAGCAATCGGTAATGACCGATTGCACGTGAGTGGTGAGTGAGTCGATCGCGCCGATAACCTCGTCCGCGGTGACGATGTTATCCGGGATACGATTCAGATGGACGGAATCGGTGGACTTGAGGCGTTCGCCTAGTCTGTCCCAATTGGTGGAGATTTTAGTAGGAGGGGGTGGTTGACCTGGATCTGGGGGACCTGTGCGCGGAGTAAACTCTAAGATCACAGGTCGGTGGTCAGACGTCAGTTCGTGGTGCACTGATACGTCATGCAAACGTAAGTTTACATTGCGCAACAGTGCCACATCGAGTATGTCGGGTCTGAGGTCTTGTTGATGAGGAAAGTGGGTCGGTTCGAGGGGAGTAATGATGTCGATGTCGAGAGGCGACAGGAGGGATTCTAAGATTCGACCTCTGGGGTTGTTCGCGTTACAGTTCCAGAGTACACTTTTAGCGTTCAGGTCGCCCGCCAAAATGACTGCGTTACCGAGGCCAAAAATGCACTCTAGATCACTTCTGAAGGAAGTGTTGACACGGGACGGGGAAATGTAGGCTGAGACCAGAATGATTGGCTCATGTCCAGTCATGCCGAGCCTACAGACCGAGGCCTCAATGCACGTGAGAGAGGGGGGCGGATCCATTGGGGAGCAATATAGGGACTTTTTGTAATAAATGAGAGTACCACCAAGGGTAGCGTCAGACCTATCGTTGCGAACTAACAGATAGTTGGCAATTTTGGGATCCCTCATAGAGGGTTTGAGGAATGTCTCCTGAACTAGGAATACATCAAGGCGATGATGTTTCAGGAATTCTGAAACATCATCGCGTTGATGTCTCAAGCCATCGGCATTGAAATACCCTATTCTAAGGGAGCGCGGTTTGGTCCTACACGTTGCCGTATTATCCATTAAGAGGGCTACATTTGAAGGTGGAAAGGGACGTCAGGATGGCACTATAGCGCAACCCGATGGAGAAGAGGGCGAGTCCGTCGCCCTCTTTTTCGCGGATTTGTTCAGCGAGATTCCGGATCTCGTTAAAATCAAAAAGACGGGCGAAACGCTCCACCAGAGCGAAGTCCGCATCCTCGTTTAGTGGAGGAATTTGGGCCCCGCAGCTAGGCGGGGGGATTGCACGGCGTTGCTGTTTAGGGACGGCGGCGGCGGCGGCGGGTTTTGGCGGAAGGGGCGTGGTTTGCGCGGCCATAGGGGCGGGCGCTTGAGTGACTGAGGGAGTGGGTGCGGGAATGGGGGCAGGTAAAACTGCCGTGGTGGGCGTGGATTTAGTCCGAGTGGGCGGGAACTCCCTAGGGGAGTTTAAGTCCCAAGCGGGTCTCAAGCTCGTGTGAGCGGGATCAGGGGGAGGCGCGGTGGTGCGCGTGGAGTTATTGGGCCGGGCTGATGTTGTAGCCTTTGGCCGGGGAGCTTTAGAGCACCCGCGATAGTTAGCGGGGTGCCCTTGCGTCTGGCAAAGGACGCAGCTCGGGGGCTCAGAATTAAGGGTGGGCTCAGGGTTGCGTTCGCATTCCCTGGTGGGGTGGTTGCCTAGGCACTTTACGCACCTTGGAGGTGCGTAGCAGTGCCTGGCGGAGTGGCCATAGAGTTGGCAATTGTGGCATTGTGACGGGAATCCGGTCCTGTGTGGCTTTTCCAGCACACAGTCCGTCAGTTGGCATATGGCCTTTAGATTGTGGATTCGGTCGCTCGCCGGCCCGGGTTCCATGGTTACTACAACCATGTTGAGGGGGACGGTCTTTGAGCGACCTCGCATAAGGCGATGGACAGCGAGGACAGGGATACCCTGGTCGCTGAGGGACTGCTTCACTTCCTCGGTTGTCACCTCGGAAGGCATGCCCTTAATAACTATGCGGGTGGCACGCTCCTCAGGGAGAGAGTAGGTGTGGAAAGACACCTTTCTCTCCTTGAGGAGGTTAGTGAAAGCTCTATGGTCATTAGGAGCAGTAACTGCGACCCGAATGCCATGTTCGGTGGGACGGGCGGAGGTATAATTAATATGGTGGCTGGAGAACCAGCCAGAGACAAGAGTCCATTTGGACTTGTCTTGAATGAAAATTGGGGGAGGGGCAGCATCATTTTTAGCATTCTTAGGAGGATGCTGATGCCTGTTAGGACGAGGGGGGATGCGAAGAGGTTCGCGAACGCTACTTGTGTCCATGGGAATGGACACGTTCGCTGAAGGGCCAGGGACGGGAGAGGGGGCCTGCTTGAGGGCCTTGGCGGCAGCCTCGTTGGCGGAGGCTTGCTTGGCTCGCTTGCGCTTGCCATTCTTGCTCTCCACTGGTACGAAGTCCTCCTCGGAAGACGAGGAGGGGTTCGCAACAGTGGCGGGAGCCTCTAGTTGGGTGGTGGTGGTGGTGGTGGAAATTAGAGGGACGGCCTTTGCCGACTTAGTGTCGGTGGAGGCAGGGGAGGAGGAGGAGGAGGCGGAGGAGGACTTGGCGGCCTCATTGGACGTGTAGGAGTCAGTAGAAACTGACGTCCTAGTCTTGTTGTAGACTGACGATCTTGTGAGATCGTCAGAGGGAGTTGGAGTTGGGGAGGGAGGGGCTTGTCCTGATGGGACAGCCTCGGTGTTGTCGCGGACTTCCGGAGTCGACTGGGTCGACATCACGGAGTCCGCGCGAGAGGGTGGACGAGTGGAGGGGGGGAGGGACCTGTCCGGAAAGTGGCAGGTGAGGTAAATTACGGCATCCTCATCGGCGAGGATGTCCTCAAGAGACAGGGTGTTCTGGGGTTGGCTGGCCATAGTGACCAGCCTGGCCTTGCGGCCGGGGCCTAGGCTAAGACGTACACTACTGTAACTTCAAACGCGGTGCGTTCCTGGGAGAAGAAGTTACAAGAAACTCCAGGCAATCGCCCTAGCTACGGTTCCTACTCCTATCCTCCCCGGGTGGGTTTTCCCGGGTGTGTGTAGTACAACTCCCAACCGGGTGTAGGTTGGGAGGTGAGTAGGCCCTAGGGTGTGCCCTAAGCTTGTAACCTCCGCCACAGATCTTGTGTTGTGGCTGAGTTCCTACGTCCCTGCCTAACGCTAACTGGGGTCGACTAGGGAAGCCCCCAAGGCCGACTGGTCCAGTCCCGTCCGGGTTGTGTGTTCCTTAAGGGAAAACACCAAAGCGCCCGGGGCCCGCTAACCAACTTACGTTGTCACCGTTAGGTTTCCGTTGGTTACCACAGCAAGTCGTGGATTTTAGGTGGTAGACGATTAGTATGTCTCAGAAACAACAATGAACACGACGCGTATTGAAAAATACACGAAGTGTCACCGTGTCGGTCAGACAATAGAAACAACAAGACAAATAAACACCAACGCGTATTGAAAAATACACGCGGTGAATAAATGCTTGATATAGGGGTCGGTACGAGTGACACACACACCAACGCAGTACCGAGAAAGATACTCGCTCGCAACCAAATAGTTTGCTTGACGATACGTCAGGAACAAACTATTAGCGCTAACAAGAACTTAAACAATGCCACAAAGGTGAGCGAGTACGTTCGCGACGAAAAATGCCAGGTAGGCGCAAACAAAGGCAGAGCCAGTGAGTGGGCGAACAAAGCGAAAATTCGCGGAAACGGACCGGGCAGCGCAGGAGCGCAAGAAAGCGACCGTGCAGTGCGACGGTCAGAATCGGAATCTTTTTTTTTTAACGCCCGCTATTTATTATTATAGGTGAACTACGATCGCCCAATGTAGTACGAAGACGACGAGCGAACGAGAACGAGCTATGGCGAGAGAGCGTACCAGAACGATGAATATTTTATATTGAACGAGAGAGATGGAAGATATGTTGGGCGAGAGAGGGGTGGGTGAGGTCGGGCGGGCGGGCGCGCGTTCGGAGGCGGTATTATTCGTTCGTTTCGCGTTTGTTTTTGATGATTTAATTGCTAAAATATACCTAATAGGATAATATTTTAGATTATTGTGTATGTATGGGGGACGGCGGTACCTACCTGGACAATATGAAATGCAATGTAGTGTGTGCAGTTTTCGCAAGTGTTTTGTTTTTTTTTTTTTTTTTTTTTTTTTTTTGTTTATACATATCTACATACCTATGAATAATATTAATTAATCGGTGAAGAAGAAAATTCGTATTTTCCATTATGTGTAGGTGCCTACGCCATACCTATACAGTGCAATTAAATCATCATCGTCGTTTCGTGTGTGGTGTGTGTGTGTTTTACGTGTCTGTCTGTGGCTTGGGACCTCCTATGTGTACCAAACTAAATTCTAAGTCTGAAGTCTAGTTTATGTACATACATAAACTAGATAGGTATATTAGCCTGTACAATACTACTATTATGTTTGTTTGTTTGTTTGTTTGTTTGTTTGTTTGTTTGTTTGTTTGTTAGTATGTATGTATGTATGTATGTATGTATGTATGTATGTATGTATGTATAAGTAGGTAGGTAGGTAGGTAGGTAGGTAGGTAGGTAGGTAGGTATTTAGGTATTTATAATCATTTTATATAGGCAGTAAGGATGTCACCGTTTTACGTATGTATGTATGTATGTATGTATGTATGTATGTATGTATGTATGTTAGTTATTTAGTCGGTCAATTTATGTACGTATCGAAATAGAAACAATTGTATCGTAACTAATATGGGTACGATATTTAGAATAATTTGTTAGCCCTGAAAAGGGCTTTTTGGTAGGTACATGTGCGCGATTGCGTGTGTATGCAACCAACGCGCACGTGCGTGCGGTGCCGGTCTCTCGCAACACGCTGGCTGGCCGTCCGTCCGTCCGTCCGTACGTACGTAGGACGGGCGGCGTAGGCGCGCGCGGCAGGGGGCGGCATGCAGGCAGGCAGGGCGCGGCTGCCAGCGAGCGGCTGTCGTCGTCGTCGTCGCTTTTACTTCTTGGCTGCTGCCTTTTTGGCGGCGGCCGGCTTCGATTTTGATGCGGCGGCGGCGGCCTTCTTCGGTTTGGGCGCCTTTGGTTTCTTTGTCGGTGGTTTGGCGGTTTTCTTAGCTTTAGACGCGGCGCCTCCACTCTTACCTCGCGCGGGCGACGCTGCCGCCAGGGCGGCGGCTGCCTTCTTGGCGGCGGCGATGGAGGCGGTTTTCTTTTTGGCTGCTGCGGCTTTTTTGTCCTTGGTAGCCAATGCGGCGGCTGCTGCTGCTGCTTTCGATGACTTCGACGGCGATGCGGAAGCCGCAGATGCACCGCCCCTCTTGTTGCCACCCTTAGCGGCGGCCGCGGCGGCGGACGCTTTCTTACCTTTGGCGGCGGCGGCGCCGGAAGCACCGGACGAGGCGGCGGTCTTGGCGACGGCCTTGCCGGCACCTCCGGCCGGCTTCTTCGCCGAGGTTGATTTAGATTCCAGTTTGAAGGAACCGGACGCACCTTTGCCCTTCGTTTGTATCAGTGTACCCGATTCGACGGCGCTCTTCAAATATTTCCTTATGAACGGTGCCAGTTTCTCAGCGTCGACCTTGTACTGAGCGGCTATATATTTCTTGATCGCCTGCAGTGACGATCCGCTGCGCTCTTTCAACTCCTTTATGGCGCTATTGACCATTTCCGAAGTCTTAGGGTGCGTCGGTTTCGCCTTGGGTTTTTTGGCTCCGGCGGCGGCGGACGCCTTCGGTCCCTTTTTCGCCGGGGTGGTGGGTGCCGGTACTTCGGTTGCCACAGCTGTGTCTGCCATAGTAGTAGGTAGGTAAAATATGAATGAATTCACAAACACTCAACAACACACAAGAGATCGCACACAAAACAACAACAAACTACGACGACAATATTAAAATAAAGTGAGTAGAATAGTAGTAGGTAGGTAGTAGTTACAGTATTAGATGTCGCCACTGGAACACAAAATAATTATCATTTTAACAATACACATCGAGGCATTACCGTAAGGAGAGCCGCGGTGTCGCGAGACGTTTTCTCGTATGAACACTTCCAACTTTTCACTAACATGTATATAAATTATTATATTTTTAACTGGGTTCTATTATAATTAAAACATTAATATATATTTATATGGACACATCATGAAAGTGTTTATGTAATGTTCACTTCAAAACTTTCACAAATATAATAAGGGACGCGCTACAGGTGTTTATTTTCACCGCCTTGTATGCGACTTGCTTAGTGTCCAGTTCAAAAGTGATTTTTCTCTATAAAACATAAAGATTACACACATAAAGGTCGATAAGTAAACGGCGAAGATCCCGAGCTTGGAACATAATAAGAATTCACTTTTGTAAATACATATTGTGACCGTTTTGACGAGTGTAACGACGACGGTCGTAAAACACACGACTGCCATTTTCTGAACAGCCAACGATACGGCGCTCAGTTTCTATCCGAGGCTCGTGTACACATTGATTGTTATAATATTCTTATTCTTATTTAAACATTCCAACATACTACATAATAATACTACTCTACCTATATAGGGGGGTACTCTACCTATAAAATAAACTTAAGATCACATTAGGTGGTGGTAGGTAACGACATATTCAAACGCATACAATAATGTATAATTATGTGTGTAGAGAGTAGAGGTATTAGGTAGTTAGTACATTGGTGGTAGGTATTTATTTATGAAACTAATAATAGGTAAGTACTTAAGTACATAATGTAAAAAGAAATGATTTCGTGTTTATTAGAAAGAGAACTTCCATGACACACAAACAAAACAACAACCGGAACGTACGACTAGGTAGGTACATCTATACTACTACCACCTACTTACAAACAACAAAAACAGTTTTGTGAGTGTGTAGTCAGTTACACTATAATATAATATTTTTGCTATCCTAATGCAAATGCGATGCGACACACGCACGGAGAGTACATAGAATATTTATTTATCGGTACCTACTTACTGTTTTACGTACTTTACGTTTGTATGCTTGCTTGCACGCAGCTATACATTACATAGATCGATTTATCCTTTTAGTATATATAATACTACTTTTGTGATTAGAAAGTGTACTATACATTAAGTAGGTAGGTAGGTACATACACTTATATGTATGTAAGGTTTTTAAAATAAACCTCATTATTATAGGTATATGATTTGACATTAATTAATTAATCATAGTGTACGTATATAGAAACAGTTTGCATTTAAACAAAACGGAATTATGTGCGGCCCTGAAAAGGGCCTTTTGTTCCTGTGCGTACATGATGTTCGTCTCGATCAATAAATAATACCAAACTAATAATAAAATTTATGATCGAAATTAACATCGGACACGATGGAAGTGGTTTAACCACCGAAACCGTACAGTGTGCGTCCCTGACGTTTCAGAGCGTAGACGACGTCCATGGCGGTGACGGTCTTCCTCTTCGCGTGCTCGGTATAAGTGACAGCGTCACGGATCACGTTCTCGAGAAACACTTTGAGAACGCCACGAGTCTCCTCGTATATCAGACCGGATATACGCTTAACGCCTCCTCTGCGAGCCAAACGACGGATCGCGGGTTTGGTGATGCCCTGGATGTTGTCGCGAAGTACTTTCCTGTGACGTTTGGCTCCACCTTTCCCCAGACCCTTTCCTCCCTTGCCGCGACCGGTCATTGTAGTTGTAGTAGTAGTAGTAAGTAGAAGTTAAAGATTGATACAACAAACTGCGCGCGACCGTACTCGTATACTGCACCGAAGTGACTGATATAGCGCCGCAGATACGAAATCTTCTCACACCCCCCGCAGGGGGGTGGGGGAATCGCTACCCGGGGCGATGTGCCTCTATTGCGAAGTGTCTGTTCGCCACGTGTTAATACACGTGGGGCCTTGGGATGTGTCCAAGGACACATTATTTTGATATGCACCAATCTTCTTACTTCTTGCCGCCGCGTGATCAAGCCGGCCGGGTGAGACCCGTTGGGGAGGCCCAGCCAGCGATCGACAGCGGCGACACCGTTGATTTAGGACGCGGGTGTTGGGAGGGCAGTCTGCTCCAGGGGCAGACTGCTCGCCATGGAGGTTAGAGTGACGATTCCCTTGAGGATCGTGGGTAGGGGGTCGTTGCCGGCGCGGATGGCCGTCAGGACGTCACCCAGGACCGCAAGGGCAGCCTCGATGGTTGCCATCTGGATGCTTGGGGTCGCTGCAGGTGTGGCTGCTGGCCGCTGGGATGGTGCCCTCGACCCCGCGGCAGCGCGGGGGGGGGCAACCTTGGGGGCCCTTTGGGGGGCCGGGGGCTGGGGGGCCGCGGGGGGCGCTTTCGCTGCCTCCACCGTGGCTGTCTTGCTGCGGCGCTTGCCACGGCGTCGCCGCTTTTTCCCGGCTTTTTGCTGGGGTCGGGCGTCTTCTGTATTGGGAGCGGCGGTGCTTGCGGCCGCCGCTCTCGGCGTCTGTTGATAGGCCCTCGAGAGGGCGACGGTGCCCGCCGTTCGGTTGCGCGCCTCCCGCCTTCTGACGGGGCACGCAGTTTTGTTGGCGGGGTGGGGCCCTCTGCAGTTTGCGCAGGTGGCGGGTTCTTGGAGGGGGCGGGGGCACTCCTTGGCGAAGTGCTCCTCGCCACATCGGACGCATGCGATCGGACGATGGCACTGGTGAGAGCTGTGGCGGAACAGTTGGCAGCGGTGGCATTGAGCCGGACCGCTCTTGCCCCGCCACGCTTCAATCTTGATTCCAGGCATACAAGATAGCTCCACTATGTCGTAGATGGCCTGGAAGTTGCTGGTGCGGCGCAGCTGCACAAAGTGTATGCAGCCGGGGCGTCCTCTGCGCCCCCGAATCTCTTTGACGTGTTCGGGGGCGAATCCCAGACTGGTGAGTTCGCTGAGGATGTCTTGGGGGGGCGTGTCGATGGGGAGGCCTCTGATGGCCACCTTCACCTTGACATCAGCCGGCAGCGAGTAGGAAAACCAGGCGATGCGCTCTGATTTCCCTAGGTTGTCGAGGTACCGGTATACAGTCTTGTATTCCCGGTCCCCGAGCGGCAGGAAGCGAACTCCCTTTCCGTAGGGGCGCGCATTCGGCGTGTGGCCCAGTGCCGCCTTCAACCGCTGCAGATGGAGTGCCCAGTTGGGCAGGTGCTCGACAATGAGCGGCGGGAAGCGCGGGCCGGGCGGAGTTTGCGTCGTCGTTGTGTTTGCGGGGGGTGCGGGGGCGCTTGTACTGGCGCTCGCTCCACACGTCGACGGATGGCGGAGTAGTGTCGGTGGGGTCGGCGGGCGGCTCGCAATTTCCGCAAAGGAAGTGCTGCCGGTCGCGAAGGAGTAGTCCGCGACACCGGGTATCTCGAGCTCAAGTGGGACCTCGATGGGGCGGAAAGGCTCTGGTTGCAATTGTGTCGCCTCGCGCGGGGGCACGGGCGAGGAGGGCGGTGAGGAGAAGGGAGCCTGTAGGCAGGTTCGCTTTACCTCGTTTCCGTCTAGTGAAGTGTCGCTAGGGGGGCGTCGTTTGTGCTTCTCCGGCGTTCGCTGGCCTTGCAGCTCAGATGAGAGGGCCGGCGGGGCGGAGAGTGGAGGCTGGGGGATCTGCAGCGCGCTCCAGCAGCGCGAGATCTCGTCTTCGATGCGGAGCAGTGTGGACTTCGGAGCGCCATCCCGGCGGCGCTGCTCGTGGAGGGCCCACAAGCGCGCCAGGGAGGTGCCCGGGGAAGTGCTTTGGCTTCCGCTTTGTCCAACGGATGGTCGCGTAGGTGTGTCTCCTGCCACGCCTGTGAAGGCGGAGGTGACCGATGGCTGATGTGTAGGCGTCGGGGGCGGGGGCGCCGCACGACGAGGTGGCTGGCGCGGAGGCTCAGACATGCTGGGCATGGAGCTCTCCGCTGTCCGACCGCGGCGACTCGACATCGCAGCACGGAAGGAATAAAGACAGCGTCAGTGGTGTTGTCGGAGAGGCGGAGCGTGTGGTCGCTCAACGCCTGGCTTCATATGGAGAGGGAATCCCCGCCTCACACTGTGAGGGAGCCAAATACCGCCACCATTTACAAATAAATGGGGTGGTTTTGGCGCGGGTAGATCCAACTGTGGTTGGGAAGTCCGACACGAACACTATGAGGCGCACAATACGACAAGGCGGCGGTGAGACACCGGCACTACGAGCTACGGAGCGAGTGCTTGGTGTACACGGAGCGCACTGGAGACGTGTTGCGCGCGCGACGGCTGAGACAATCCTATAGCGCCGCATAATAATCCGCGTTATATTTATATACGCGACGGCCATCAGGCGGTTGGTTTCATTTCATTGGTTCCCTTGTTGAAAAGTGAGATAGCTATATTGTACGTCACGAACTAAGGAGGTACGGGCCTGTGCGAGGGGTGCGGGGGAGGGAGAGGGGGGGGGGGGGGGGGGGTTAGTTAGGTGTGTACGTGTATTTTGATTTTTCACTTGTCTTTTTTTTTTTTTTTTTTTTTTTTTTTTGCGTTATTTGTAATATTATTTATTTATTTTGTTGATAATGGTATAGTAAGGTTAGGCTCTTCAAGTTAGTTAGGTTAGGTTATTAGCACTTCGGGTTAGGTTAGCTTGGCTTACCTTAACCTGACCTTGGGTTAGTTAGTTAGTTAGTTAGTTCGATATAAATAGATAGATAGGATACCTACTTTACTACAACTAGTACTAAAAAAAAAAAACCTTTACATATTACACCCTTTAAATATTAATTATAATATACAAAAACACGACCACTACGGTAGGTAGGTAGGTAGGTAGGTAGGTAGGTAGGTAGGTAGGTAGGTAGGTAGGTAGGTAGGTAGGTAGGTAGGTAGGTAGGTAGGTAGGTAGGTAGGTAGGTAGGTAGGTAGGTAGGGCATTATTTATATATACGACGTGATTATATTGTGCGCAAGAAACATATTGTCCATTGTTCGATACATATGTGGCCCTGAAAAGGGCCTTTTTAGCAAGACGCTTTGTTTGCTGTGCGGTGGTAAGGTAAGCTAGTTACTATTACGTTCGCGAGCAAACGACGCGTCATGCGCAATACGACGACGACGTCGACGATTAAGCGCGTTCGCCACGGATTCTGCGCGCCAGCTGTATATCCTTAGGCATGATGGTGACACGCTTGGCGTGAATCGCGCAAAGGTTGGTGTCCTCGAAGAGTCCGACCAGATAGGCCTCGCTGGCCTCCTGAAGCGCCATAACGGCTGAACTCTGGAAACGTAGATCAGTCTTGAAATCTTGAGCGATCTCACGGACGAGACGCTGGAAGGGCAGTTTGCGGATCAACAGCTCCGTGCTCTTCTGATAGCGACGGATCTCACGGAGTGCAACGGTTCCGGGTCTGTAACGATGGGGTTTCTTGACACCACCGGTTGCCGGTGCACTCTTGCGCGCAGCCTTCGTGGCCAACTGTTTACGGGGCGCTTTACCCCCGGTGGATTTACGCGCGGTCTGCTTGGTACGGGCCATTGCGAGGAACGAGCGAGCGGCGATGAAATTGAATTAAGAAAGATAACTTAACTACGTACGTGCGGACGAATGAACGCGCGTATTAGTACTGCCGTTTATTTTATATTTTACATCGGTATTTATAATGATGGCGGCGGATTCAAGCGAGCGAGATATGTGTTTATCTCTCTCCCTCTCTCTCTCTCTCTCTCTCCGTCTGTCTCGCACGCAACAAACAAACAAAACAATGAACGAACGAACTAACAAACTAATTTTTTTTTTATATGTATGTACGTATGCTATTTATATAATATAAGGTAATGTTTTGTTTTATAATATTATTTTCGTGATAAATAAAGAGAATAATAATAATAATACATACATATTTATGTGTGTATGCTTAAATTGCATATTTATCATTTCTTTTAATTCATCATTATAATGGTAAGCACTTGAATACCAGGTATAATAAAATATCCTTATGATATTGTACATGTATGTCAGAGTAATTAAATAATATAGGCAGGCTGCAGGTTGGTTGGTTAGTTAGTTAGTTAGTTAGTTATAAACGGACGGTATGTGGTAGTGGTATGGTACGTGCGATATGTCATAATATGAAGTCAATTAGAGAAACATTCGGATAATATGAATAGATTTTTGGCCCTGAAAAGGGCCTTTTGAGTGTAGCGCTGGACGTGTGGTGGTTACAATAGTATGTTCATACTATGAAGCACGCACGCCTCCGCACTGTGAAGAAGAACGAACGACGCCATCTCCTCCTCCTCCTCACTTGGAGCTGGTGTATTTGGTGACGGCCTTGGTGCCCTCGCTCACGGCGTGCTTGGCAAGCTCACCGGGCAGCAGGAGCCTCACCGAAGTCTGCACCTCCCTGGAGGTGATGGTGGAACGTTTGTTGTAATGGGCGAGACGAGACGCCTCCGCTGCGATACGTTCGAATATGTCGTTAACGAATGAATTCATTATAGACATGGCCTTGCTGGAGATACCGGTGTCGGGATGCACCTGCTTGAGCACCTTGTAGATGTAGATGGCGTAGCTCTCCTTCCTCTTGTGCTTCTTCTTTTTCTTGTCAGTTTTGGAGATGTTCTTTTGGGCTTTGCCCGATTTCTTGGCGGCCTTACCGCTGGTCTTAGGCGGCATAATAGCGGTAGTATGTATTAGTTAGTAGATAATATCAACACTTGCTAACGCAAACGACCGTTTGCGTTGAATACGCCGAGAGAAGTGTGACAATTTTTTTCGAGTATACCCAATACATATTACTATCATTCGAGTTGGGTATTAACGTAGGCAACGAGCTGAATGCGGCCGTACGGCCAATCAGGAGCGTGCGTGAAAGAGACATAAAATATACACGCGTCTCTATCTAACATTGTGCGCTAATGAAGAGTGGTTTAATAAGATTGATTATTATGTCTGTCCGTATGTATGTATGTCTGTTTCCGTCATGTTTGTTTGTTTGTTTGTTTGTTGTTTGTTGTTTATTTTGTTTGGTTGGTTGGTTGATTTTTATATAGAAGACGATTAAATAGGTCATGATAGAGACAAAATAAAAGTAATTTTTATAGAATCATATTGCGGCCCTGAAAAGGGCCTTTTGTGTCCGACCGTCCGTCCGCCCGAGCCCGCCACTAGAGGCGGAGGCGGCGGTGGTCGGGGGCGACGAGATGATGCGCCTAAGAATAATAATATCTTCTTAAGCCTTCTTCTCGGTCTTCTTAGGCAGTAGCACGGCCTGAATGTTGGGCAAAACACCACCCTGAGCGATGGTCACGCCCGATAGGAGTTTGTTCAATTCCTCATCGTTGCGGATCGCCAATTGGAGATGTCTCGGTATGATTCTAGTCTTCTTGTTGTCACGTGCCGCGTTGCCGGCCAACTCGAGGACCTCAGCGGCGAGATATTCCATAACGGCGGCCAAATAGACCGGTGCACCGGCGCCGACGCGCTCGGCATAGTTGCCATTACGCAGAAGTCTGTGTATACGACCGACAGGAAACTGAAGACCGGCGCGATTCGAACGGGACTTTGCCTTCCCCTTGACCTTGCCACCCTTGCCGCGTCCAGACATTATTTGTTACGAGGGTATATAATCAATCAATTGCTAAATTAGCGAGCGAAAAATAACGCGCAGCGTACGTAGTTATGCACAGCGCGTTCGGAAACTGACTGAATATTTTTTTTTTAATTTTTTTTTTTTTTTTTTTGAATGGACATGAAGGTACGGGCCCAAAATTTGGCCTTAGTACCCTTACCCGGACAAGTCGGCGAGCTAGCTCTCAACCGTAGTTATGATTAGGTAACAAGGCCTGAGGGTGCCCCAGTTGGGGCCGAACCTCGGCTCAGGGCTGTTACCGAGGGGAGGGAATTGACTGAAATCTTTGATGATTTATTTATTTATTTATATCTAGGGAAGCGTATTATTATTGGCGGCTCGGGCCGCTTGTCGAGTTGCCGTAGCAATATTAACAAGTGGGGGACGAGACTGAGTTGGGAGTCGCGGCGCGTGACCTCGACGACGAGGTCGGTAACGAGGTGAACGGTCACCGCGGTTCGCATCTGTATTGTGTGTTGAATTACGACGAGCTTCCGAAGCTTCGAGCTGAGCTAAGGTGGTGGGATCATCGGGCTCGGTGAGGACGTGCCTCGGCCGGCGGACATTGGACATACGGGATGGCGTGTAGGTAGCCGCCTTAACGATTAACGGATTACTATGATTGACAGCAGTGTCAAAGAATCTGCGTGAAGCGCGTTTGAAAAATTGACGGACCGTGGGGAGGCCCAGGTCGAGGTGGAGGTTTTCATTGCGCAAGAACCACGGGGCACCCGTGGCCTTGCGCATGAAACGGTTTTGCAAAACTTGGAGACTATGGATCCGCTTTTGCGATGCGTGTGCAAATACAGCGCATGCGTAAGAGGATATGGGGCGAATACACGCAGTATACAGTCTAACCTTGCTTTTTAAGGCAAGTTTAGACCTGCGATTTAAAAGGAAATGAAGGCGTCCCATCACGAAATAGGCGCGCGCGCGCACCCTTTTAATGTGGGGCCCGAAGGTCAATCGATCATCGAGGATGACACCTAAGTATTTGGCTTGCCTCTCCCAAGGGATCGGTTCGCCGAACATGGTGACAGACTTTACTGAGGGGGGGATTTTTCGTCTAAACGGCCTATGGAATAGGACCGCTTGACTTTTGGCGGGATTTATCTCAATCCTCCATTTCCTACACCATGCGCCTAGGGCGTCTGCTGCGGATTGGAGGTGGGACACTATGGCCTTGGTGGTGCGACTAGTACAGTAGATTGCGGTATCATCCGCGAACAGAGCTAGCTGTACTGAGTCATTAAATTTGGGGATATCGCTCGTATATAATAGAAACAATAATGGGGAGAGTACCGAGCCCTGGGGGACTCCGGCACAGATGGGATGAGGGGACGACAGGGCGCCTGTTATTCGATATCGAAAGTGGCGGTTCGACAAAAAGTCTCGTAAGATGAGTACGAGCCTATGTGGGACACCTAGGGTGAATAGTTTAAAAATTAAACCATTGTGCCACACTTTGTCGAATGCTTTTGCAACATCGAAGAACAGGACCCCAGTCATACTATTGGATTGTTGGAAATGGTGAGAGATATGTTCAACAATACGATGGACTTGTTGAACACACGAGTGTTTAGTTCGAAAACCAAACTGCTCGTTCGGAAGTAAATGGTTAGCATCGGCATATGCTTTGAGACGGTTGTAGATGAGTCTCTCATAAATCTTACCCAATACATTGAGCAGACTTATGGGACGGTAACTGGAGGGCTCGGACATGGGTTTGCCTGGTTTGTGGATCCCAATAACGTGAGCTTCCTTCCACTGAGGTGGGAAGAAGTTACACATTAGGGCCGCATTATAAATGGACGTTAATAAGAAAATGAGCTGAGCGGGGAACAGTTTGATCACTTTATTAGTGATTTTGTCCGAGCCCGGGGCTTTTCGAGGGTGGAGTTTTCTGATGATCGATTTAACTTCATCAGGGGTCACGGGAGGAAGGGGGTCTTCATCCTCCTCCTCCTCACCATCAGCGGCGACACGCCGCCTCCTCCTTGCGGAGGAGGGGGGAGCCTCTGGTGGTGGCGGGGGGGGGGGAGACACGGGAGGTATGGGCAGAGCGAGTCTACGCGTGACCTCGGAGTTGACTTTCTCCAAGTGACTGGGGTCTACTGGAAGAGTACTGGGCGTGCATTGAAGCTCGAGACTTTCGGCGAGGCATTCGGATTTGTCCTCGTCTTCAAAGGCGGGCAAGGGGTGATTGGGTCTAATGAGAGGTGGCATGGGGGCTATCGTGTCCTTGGTAAGGGCACGGGAAAGCTTCCAAAAGGCAAGATGGGAGGGTTCTAACTCTTCAAGGGTCTTGTCCCATCGAGCATCACGCATTTGCTCGATGCGGACCTTGAAGGCGCGATGGAGAGCGCGCATGCGGGCGCGGTTACGTTCAGAGGGAAAAGAGTCAAAAGCCCGTATGGCGGCGTTCCTCTCCCTCCTCATCTCACGTACGTCATCGGGCAGTTGCCAACGGAGGTGAGTCTCCGCTGGCACTGTCCGAGAGCAATCGGTAATGACCGATTGCACGTGAGTGGTGAGTGAGTCGATCGCGCCGATAACCTCGTCCGCGGTGACGATGTTATCCGGGATACGATTCAGATGGACGGAATCGGTGGACTTGAGGCGTTCGCCTAGTCTGTCCCAATTGGTGGAGATTTTAGTAGGAGGGGGTTGACCTGGATCTGGGGGACCTGTGCGCGGAGTAAACTCTAAGATCACAGGTCGGTGGTCAGACGTCAGTTCGTGGTGCACTGATACGTCATGCAAACGTAAGTTTACATTGCGCAACAGTGCCACATCGAGTATGTCGGGTCTGAGGTCTTGTTGATGAGGAAAGTGGGTCGGTTCGAGGGGAGTAATGATGTCGATGTCGAGAGGCGACAGGAGGGATTCTAAGATTCGACCTCTGGGGTTGTTCGCGTTACAGTTCCAGAGTACACTTTTAGCGTTCAGGTCGCCCGCCAAAATGACTGCGTTACCGAGGCCAAAAATGCACTCTAGATCACTTCTGAAGGAAGTGTTGACACGGGACGGGGAAATGTAGGCTGAGACCAGAATGATTGGCTCATGTCCAGTCATGCCGAGCCTACAGACCGAGGCCTCAATGCACGTGAGAGAGGGGGGCGGATCCATTGGGGAGCAATATAGGGATTTTTTGTAATAAATGAGAGTACCACCAAGGGTAGCGTCAGACCTATCGTTGCGAACTAACAGATAGTTGGCAATTTTGGGATCCCTCATAGAGGGTTTGAGGAATGTCTCCTGAACTAGGAATACATCAAGGCGATGATGTTTCAGGAATTCTGAAACATCATCGCGTTGATGTCTCAAGCCATCGGCATTGAAATACCCTATTCTAAGGGAGCGCGGTTTGGTCCTACACGTTGCCGTATTATCCATTAAGAGGGCTACATTTGAAGGTGGAAAGGGACGTCAGGATGGCACTATAGCGCAACCCGATGGAGAAGAGGGCGAGTCCGTCGCCCTCTTTTTCGCGGATTTGTTCAGCGAGATTCCGGATCTCGTTAAAATCAAAAAGACGGGCGAAACGCTCCACCAGAGCGAAGTCCGCATCCTCGTTTAGTGGAGGAATTTGGGCCCCGCAGCTAGGCGGGGGGATTGCGCGGCGTTGCTGTTTAGGGACGGCGGCGGCGGCGGCGGGTTTTGGCGGAAGGGGCGTGGTTTGCGCGGCCATAGGGGCGGGCGCTTGAGTGACTGAGGGAGTGGGTGCGGGAATGGGGGCAGGTGAAACTGCCGTGGTGGGCGTGGACTTAGTCCGAGTGGGCGGGAACTCCCTAGGGGAGTTTAAGTCCCAAGCGGGTCTCAAGCTCGTGTGAGCGGGATCAGGGGGAGGCGCGGTGGTGCGCGTGGAGTTATTGGGCCGGGCTGATGTTGTAGCCTTTGGCCGGGGAGCTTTAGAGCACCCGCGATAGTTAGCGGGGTGCCCTTGCGTCTGGCAAAGGACGCAGCTCGGGGGCTCAGAATTAAGGGTGGGCTCAGGGTTGCGTTCGCATTCCCTGGTGGGGTGGTTGCCTAGGCACTTTACGCACCTTGGAGGTGCGTAGCAGTGCCTGGCGGAGTGGCCATAGAGTTGGCAATTGTGGCATTGTGACGGGAATCCGGTCCTGTGTGGCTTTTCCAGCACACAGTCCGTCAGTTGGCATATGGCCTTTAGATTGTGGATTCGGTCGCTCGCCGGCCCGGGTTCCATGGTTACTACAACCATGTTGAGGGGGACGGTCTTTGAGCGACCTCGCATAAGGCGATGGACAGCGAGGACAGGGATACCCTGGTCGCTGAGGGACTGCTTCACTTCCTCGGTTGTCACCTCGGAAGGCATGCCCTTAATAACTATGCGGGTGGCACGCTCCTCAGGGAGAGAGTAGGTGTGGAAGGACACCTTTCTCTCCTTGAGGAGGTTAGTGAAAGCTCTATGGTCATTAGGCGCAGTAACTGCGACCCGAATGCCATGTTCGGTGGGACGGGCGGAGGTATAATTAATATGGTGGCTGGAGAACCAGCCAGAGACAAGAGTCCATTTGGACTTGTCTTGAATGAAAATTGGGGGAGGGGCGGCATCATTTTTAGCATTCTTAGGAGGATGCTGATGCCTGTTAGGACGAGGGGGGATGCGAAGAGGTTCGCGAACGCTACTTGTGTCCATGGGAATGGACACGTTCGCTGAAGGGCCAGGGACGGGAGAGGGGGCCTGCTTGAGGGCCTTGGCGGCAGCCTCGTTGGCGGAGGCTTGCTTGGCTCGCTTGCGCTTGCCATTCTTGCTCTCCACTGGTACGAAGTCCTCCTCGGAAGACGAGGAGGGGTTCGCAACAGTGGCGGGAGCCTCTAGTTGGGTGGTGGTGGTGGTGGTGGAAATTAGAGGGACGGCCTTTGCCGACTTAGTGTCGGTGGAGGCAGGGGAGGAGGAGGAGGAGGCGGAGGAGGACTTGGCGGCCTCATTGGACGTGTAGGAGTCAGTAGAAACTGACGTCCTAGTCTTGTTGTAGACTGACGATCTTGTGAGATCGTCAGAGGGAGTTGGAGTTGGGGAGGGAGGGGCTTGTCCTGATGGGACAGCCTCGGTGTTGTCGCGGACTTCCGGAGTCGACTGGGTCGACATCACGGAGTCCGCGCGAGAGGGTGGACGAGTGGAGGGGGGGAGGGACCTGTCCGGAAAGTGGCAGGTGAGGTAAATTACGGCATCCTCATCGGCGAGGATGTCCTCAAGAGACAGGGTGTTCTGGGGTTGGCTGGCCATAGTGACCAGCCTGGCCTTGCGGCCGGGGCCTAGGCTAAGACGTACACTACTGTAACTTCAAACGCGGTGCGTTCCTGGGAGAAGAAGTTACAAGAAACTCCAGGCAATCGCCCTAGCTACGGTTCCTACTCCTATCCTCCCCGGGTGGGTTTTCCCGGGTGTGTGTAGTACAACTCCCAACCGGGTGTAGGTTGGGAGGTGAGTAGGCCCTAGGGTGTGCCCTAAGCTTGTAACCTCCGCCACAGATCTTGTGTTGTGGCTGAGTTCCTACGTCCCTGCCTAACGCTAACTGGGGTCGACTAGGGAAGCCCCCAAGGCCGACTGGTCCAGTCCCGTCCGGGTTGTGTGTTCCTTAAGGGAAAACACCAAAGCGCCCGGGGCCCGCTAACCAACTTACGTTGTCACCGTTAGGTTTCCGTTGGTTACCACAGCAAGTCGTGGATTTTAGGTGGTAGACGATTAGTATGTCTCAGAAACAACAATGAACACGACGCGTATTGAAAAATACACGAAGTGTCACCGTGTCGGTCAGACAATAGAAACAACAAGACAAATAAACACCAACGCGTATTGAAAAATACACGCGGTGAATAAATGCTTGATATAGGGGTCGGTACGAGTGACACACACACCAACGCAGTACCGAGAAAGATACTCGCTCGCAACCAAATAGTTTGCTTGACGATACGTCAGGAACAAACTATTAGCGCTAACAAGAACTTAAACAATGCCACAAAGGTGAGCGAGTACGTTCGCGACGAAAAATGCCAGGTAGGCGCAAACAAAGGCAGAGCCAGTGAGTGGGCGAACAAAGCGAAAATTCGCGGAAACGGACCGGGCAGCGCAGGAGCGCAAGAAAGCGACCGTGCAGTGCGACGGTCAGAATCGGAATCTTTTTTTTAACGCCCGCTATTTATTATTATAGGTGAACTACGATCGCCCAATGTAGTACGAAGACGACGAGCGAACGAGAACGAGCTATGGCGAGAGAGCGTACCAGAACGATGAATATTTTATATTGAACGAGAGAGATGGAAGATATGTTGGGCGAGAGAGGGGTGGGTGAGGTCGGGCGGGCGGGCGCGCGTTCGGAGGCGGTATTATTCGTTCGTTTCGCGTTTGTTTTTGATGATTTAATTGCTAAAATATACCTAATAGGATAATATTTTAGATTATTGTGTATGTATGGGGGACGGCGGTACCTACCTGGACAATATGAAATGCAATGTAGTGTGTGCAGTTTTCGCAAGTGTTTTGTTTTTTTTTTTTTTTTTTTTTTTTTGTTTATACATATCTACATACCTATGAATAATATTAATTAATCGGTGAAGAAGAAAATTCGTATTTTCCATTATGTGTAGGTGCCTACGCCATACCTATACAGTGCAATTAAATCATCATCGTCGTTTCGTGTGTGGTGTGTGTGTGTTTTACGTGTCTGTCTGTGGCTTGGGACCTCCTATGTGTACCAAACTAAATTCTAAGTCTGAAGTCTAGTTTATGTACATACATAAACTAGATAGGTATATTAGCCTGTACAATACTACTATTATGTTTGTTTGTTTGTTTGTTTGTTTGTTTGTTTGTTTGTTTGTTTGTTAGTATGTATGTATGTATGTATGTATGTATGTATGTATGTATGTATGTATAAGTAGGTAGGTAGGTAGGTAGGTAGGTAGGTAGGTAGGTAGGTATTTAGGTATTTATAATCATTTTATATAGGCAGTAAGGATGTCACCGTTTTACGTATGTATGTATGTATGTATGTATGTATGTATGTATGTATGTATGTTAGTTATTTAGTCGGTCAATTTATGTACGTATCGAAATAGAAACAATTGTATCGTAACTAATATGGGTACGATATTTAGAATAATTTGTTAGCCCTGAAAAGGGCTTTTTGGTAGGTACATGTGCGCGATTGCGTGTGTATGCAACCAACGCGCACGTGCGTGCGGTGCCGGTCTCTCGCAACACGCTGGCTGGCCGTCCGTCCGTCCGTCCGTACGTACGTAGGACGGGCGGCGTAGGCGCGCGCGGCAGGGGGCGGCATGCAGGCAGGCAGGGCGCGGCTGCCAGCGAGCGGCTGTCGTCGTCGTCGTCGCTTTTACTTCTTGGCTGCTGCCTTTTTGGCGGCGGCCGGCTTCGATTTTGATGCGGCGGCGGCGGCCTTCTTCGGTTTGGGCGCCTTTGGTTTCTTTGTCGGTGGTTTGGCGGTTTTCTTAGCTTTAGACGCGGCGCCTCCACTCTTACCTCGCGCGGGCGACGCTGCCGCCAGGGCGGCGGCTGCCTTCTTGGCGGCGGCGATGGAGGCGGTTTTCTTTTTGGCTGCTGCGGCTTTTTTGTCCTTGGTAGCCAATGCGGCGGCTGCTGCTGCTGCTTTCGATGACTTCGACGGCGATGCGGAAGCCGCAGATGCACCGCCCCTCTTGTTGCCACCCTTAGCGGCGGCCGCGGCGGCGGACGCTTTCTTACCTTTGGCGGCGGCGGCGCCGGAAGCACCGGACGAGGCGGCGGTCTTGGCGACGGCCTTGCCGGCACCTCCGGCCGGCTTCTTCGCCGAGGTTGATTTAGATTCCAGTTTGAAGGAACCGGACGCACCTTTGCCCTTCGTTTGTATCAGTGTACCCGATTCGACGGCGCTCTTCAAATATTTCCTTATGAACGGTGCCAGTTTCTCAGCGTCGACCTTGTACTGAGCGGCTATATATTTCTTGATCGCCTGCAGTGACGATCCGCTGCGCTCTTTCAACTCCTTTATGGCGCTATTGACCATTTCCGAAGTCTTAGGGTGCGTCGGTTTCGCCTTGGGTTTTTTGGCTCCGGCGGCGGCGGACGCCTTCGGTCCCTTTTTCGCCGGGGTGGTGGGTGCCGGTACTTCGGTTGCCACAGCTGTGTCTGCCATAGTAGTAGGTAGGTAAAATATGAATGAATTCACAAACACTCAACAACACACAAGAGATCGCACACAAAACAACAACAAACTACGACGACAATATTAAAATAAAGTGAGTAGAATAGTAGTAGGTAGGTAGTAGTTACAGTATTAGATGTCGCCACTGGAACACAAAATAATTATCATTTTAACAATACACATCGAGGCATTACCGTAAGGAGAGCCGCGGTGTCGCGAGACGTTTTCTCGTATGAACACTTCCAACTTTTCACTAACATGTATATAAATTATTATATTTTTAACTGGGTTCTATTATAATTAAAACATTAATATATATTTATATGGACACATCATGAAAGTGTTTATGTAATGTTCACTTCAAAACTTTCACAAATATAATAAGGGACGCGCTACAGGTGTTTATTTTCACCGCCTTGTATGCGACTTGCTTAGTGTCCAGTTCAAAAGTGATTTTTCTCTATAAAACATAAAGATTACACACATAAAGGTCGATAAGTAAACGGCGAAGATCCCGAGCTTGGAACATAATAAGAATTCACTTTTGTAAATACATATTGTGACCGTTTTGACGAGTGTAACGACGACGGTCGTAAAACACACGACTGCCATTTTCTGAACAGCCAACGATACGGCGCTCAGTTTCTATCCGAGGCTCGTGTACACATTGATTGTTATAATATTCTTATTCTTATTTAAACATTCCAACATACTACATAATAATACTACTCTACCTATATAGGGGGGTACTCTACCTATAAAATAAACTTAAGATCACATTAGGTGGTGGTAGGTAACGACATATTCAAACGCATACAATAATGTATAATTATGTGTGTAGAGAGTAGAGGTATTAGGTAGTTAGTACATTGGTGGTAGGTATTTATTTATGAAACTAATAATAGGTAAGTACTTAAGTACATAATGTAAAAAGAAATGATTTCGTGTTTATTAGAAAGAGAACTTCCATGACACACAAACAAAACAACAACCGGAACGTACGACTAGGTAGGTACATCTATACTACTACCACCTACTTACAAACAACAAAAACAGTTTTGTGAGTGTGTAGTCAGTTACACTATAATATAATATTTTTGCTATCCTAATGCAAATGCGATGCGACACACGCACGGAGAGTACATAGAATATTTATTTATCGGTACCTACTTACTGTTTTACGTACTTTACGTTTGTATGCTTGCTTGCACGCAGCTATACATTACATAGATCGATTTATCCTTTTAGTATATATAATACTACTTTTGTGATTAGAAAGTGTACTATACATTAAGTAGGTAGGTAGGTACATACACTTATATGTATGTAAGGTTTTTAAAATAAACCTCATTATTATAGGTATATGATTTGACATTAATTAATTAATCATAGTGTACGTATATAGAAACAGTTTGCATTTAAACAAAACGGAATTATGTGCGGCCCTGAAAAGGGCCTTTTGTTCCTGTGCGTACATGATGTTCGTCTCGATCAATAAATAATACCAAACTAATAATAAAATTTATGATCGAAATTAACATCGGACACGATGGAAGTGGTTTAACCACCGAAACCGTACAGTGTGCGTCCCTGACGTTTCAGAGCGTAGACGACGTCCATGGCGGTGACGGTCTTCCTCTTCGCGTGCTCGGTATAAGTGACAGCGTCACGGATCACGTTCTCGAGAAACACTTTGAGAACGCCACGAGTCTCCTCGTATATCAGACCGGATATACGCTTAACGCCTCCTCTGCGAGCCAAACGACGGATCGCGGGTTTGGTGATGCCCTGGATGTTGTCGCGAAGTACTTTCCTGTGACGTTTGGCTCCACCTTTCCCCAGACCCTTTCCTCCCTTGCCGCGACCGGTCATTGTAGTTGTAGTAGTAGTAGTAAGTAGAAGTTAAAGATTGATACAACAAACTGCGCGCGACCGTACTCGTATACTGCACCGAAGTGACTGATATAGCGCCGCATAATTTTTTTTTTTTTTTTTTTTTTTGAATGGACATGAAGGTACGGGCCCAAAATTTGGCCTTAGTACCCTTACCCGGACAAGTCGGCGAGCTAGCTCTCAACCGTAGTTATGATTAGGTAACAAGGCCTGAGGGTGCCCCAGTTGGGGCCGAACCTCGGCTCAGGCGCCGCATATTTTTTTTTTTTTTTTTTTTTTTTTTTTTTTTTTTTTTTTTTTTTTTTTTTTTTTTTTTTTTTGAATGGACATGAAGGTACGGGCCCAAAATTTGGCCTTAGTACCCTTACCCGGACAAGTCGGCGAGCTAGCTCTCAACCGTAGTTATGATTAGGTAACAAGGCCTGAGGGTGCCCCAGTTGGGGCCGAACCTCGGCTCAGGGCTGTTACCGAGGGGAGGGAATTGACTGAAATCTTTGATGATTTATTTATTTATTTATATCTAGGGAAGCGTATTATTATTGGCGGCTCGGGCCGCTTGTCGAGTTGCCGTAGCAATAACAAGTGGGGGACGACGAGACTGAGTTGGGAGTCGCGGCGCGTGACCTCGACGACGAGGTCGGTAACGAGGTGAACGGTCACCGCGGTTCGCATCTGTATTGTGTGTTGAATTACGACGAGCTTCCGAAGCTTCGAGCTGAGCTAAGGTGGTGGGATCATCGGGCTCGGTGAGGACGTGCCTCGGCCGGCGGACATTGGACATACGGGATGGCGTGTAGGTAGCCGCCTTAACGATTAACGGATTACTATGATTGACAGCAGTGTCAAAGAATCTGCGTGAAGCGCGTTTGAAAAATTGACGGACCGTGGGGAGGCCCAGGTCGAGGTGGAGGTTTTCATTGCGCAAGAACCACGGGGCACCCGTGGCCTTGCGCATGAAACGGTTTTGCAAAACTTGGAGACTATGGATCCGCTTTTGCGATGCGTGTGCAAATACAGCGCATGCGTAAGAGAATATGGGGCGAATACACGCAGTATACAGTCTAACCTTGCTTTTTAAGGCAAGTTTAGACCTGCGATTTAAAAGGAAATGAAGGCGTCCCATCACGAAATAGGCGCGCGCGCGCACCTTTTTAATGTGGGGCCCGAAGGTCAATCGATCATCGAGGATGACACCTAAGTATTTGGCTTGCCTCTCCCAAGGGATCGGTTCGCCGAACATGGTGACAGACTTTACTGAGGGGGGGATTTTTCGTCTAAACGGCCTATGGAATAGGACCGCTTGACTTTTGGCGGGATTTATCTCAATCCTCCATTTCCTACACCATGCGCCTAGGGCGTCTGCTGCGGATTGGAGGTGGGACACTATGGCCTTGGTGGTGCGACTAGTACAGTAGATTGCGGTATCATCCGCGAACAGAGCTAGCTGTATTGAGTCATTAAATTTGGGGATATCGCTCGTATATAATAGAAACAATAATGGGGAGAGTACCGAGCCCTGGGGGACTCCGGCACAGATGGGATGAGGGGACGACAGGGCGCCTGTTATTCGATATCGAAAGTGGCGGTTCGACAAAAAGTCTCGTAAGATGAGTACGAGCCTATGTGGGACACCTAGGGTGAATAGTTTAAAAATTAAACCATTGTGCCACACTTTGTCGAATGCTTTTGCAACATCGAAGAACAGGACCCCAGTCATACTATTGGATTGTTGGAAATGGTGAGAGATATGTTCAACAATACGATGGACTTGTTGAACACACGAGTGTTTAGTTCGAAAACCAAACTGCTCGTTCGGAAGTAAATGGTTAGCATCGGCATATGCTTTGAGACGGTTGTAGATGAGTCTCTCATAAATCTTACCCAATACATTGAGCAGACTTATGGGACGGTAACTGGAGGGCTCGGACATGGGTTTGCCTGGTTTGTGGATCCCAATAACGTGAGCTTCCTTCCACTGAGGTGGGAAGAAGTTACACATTAGGGCCGCATTATAAATGGACGTTAATAAGAAAATGAGCTGAGCGGGGAACAGTTTGATCACTTTATTAGTGATTTTGTCCGAGCCCGGGGCTTTTCGAGGGTGGAGTTTTCTGATGATCGATTTAACTTCATCAGGGGTCACGGGAGGAAGGGGGTCTTCATCCTCCTCCTCCTCACCATCAGCGGCGACACGCCGCCTCCTCCTTGCGGAGGAGGGGGGAGCCTCTGGTGGTGGCGGGGGGGGGGGAGACACGGGAGGTATGGGCAGGGCGAGTCTACGCTCGACCTCGGAGTTGACTTTCTCCAAGTGACTGGGGTCTACTGGAAGAGTACTGGGCGTGCATTGAAGCTCGAGACTTTCGGCGAGGCATTCGGATTTGTCCTCGTCTTCAAAGGCGGGCAAGGGGTGATTGGGTCTAATGAGAGGTGGCATGGGGGCTATCGTGTCCTTGGTAAGGGCACGGGAAAGTTTCCAAAAGGCAAGATGGGAGGGTTCTAACTCCTCAAGGGTCTTGTCCCATCGAGCATCACGCATTTGCTCGATGCGGACCTTGAAGGCGCGATGGAGAGCGCGCATGCGGGCGCGGTTACGTTCAGAGGGAAAAGAGTCAAAAGCCCGTATGGCGGCGTTCCTCTCCCTCCTCATCTCACGTACGTCATCGGGCAGTTGCCAACGGAGGTAAGTCTCCGCTGGCACTGTCCGAGAGCAATCGGTAATGACCGATTGCACGTGAGTGGTGAGTGAGTCGATCGCGCCGATAACCTCGTCCGCGGTGACGATGTTATCCGGGATACGATTCAGATGGGCGGAATCGGTGGACTTGAGGCGTTCGCCTAATCTGTCCCAATTGGTGGAGATTTTAGTAGGAGGGGGTTGACCTGGATCTGGGGGACCTGTGCGCGGAGTAAACTCTAAGATCACAGGTCGGTGGTCAGACGTCAGTTCGTGGTGCACTGATACGTCATGCAAACGTAAGTTTACATTGCGCAACAGTGCCACATCGAGTATGTCGGGTCTGAGGTCTTGTTGATGAGGAAAGTGGGTCGGTTCGAGGGGAGTAATGATGTCGATGTCGAGAGGCGACAGGAGGGATTCTAAGATTCGACCTCTGGGGTTGTTCGCGTTACAGTTCCAGAGTACACTTTTAGCGTTCAGGTCGCCCGCCAAAATGACTGCGTTACCGAGGCCAAAAATGCACTCTAGATCACTTCTGAAGGAAGTGTTGACACGGGACGGGGAAATGTAGGCTGAGACCAGAATGATTGGCTCATGTCCAGTCATGCCGAGCCTACAGACCGAGGCCTCAATGCACGTGAGAGAGGGGGGCGGATCCATTGGGGAGCAATATAGGGACTTTTTGTAATAAATGAGAGTACCACCAAGGGTAGCGTCAGACCTATCGTTGCGAACTAACAGATAGTTGGCAATTTTGGGATCCCTCATAGAGGGTTTGAGGAATGTCTCCTGAACTAGGAATACATCAAGGCGATGATGTTTCAGGAATTCTGAAACATCATCGCGTTGATGTCTCAAGCCATCGGCATTGAAATACCCTATTCTAAGGGAGCGCGGTTTGGTCCTACACGTTGCCGTATTATCCATTAAGAGGGCTACATTTGAAGGTGGAAAGGGACGTCAGGATGGCACTATAGCGCAACCCGATGGAGAAGAGGGCGAGTCCGTCGCCCTCTTTTTCGCGGATTTGTTCAGCGAGATTCCGGATCTCGTTAAAATCAAAAAGACGGGCGAAACGCTCCACCAGAGCGAAGTCCGCATCCTCGTTTAGTGGAGGAATTTGGGCCCCGCAGCTAGGCGGGGGGATTGCGCGGCGTTGCTGTTTAGGGACGGCGGCGGCGGCGGCGGGTTTTGGCGGAAGGGGCGTGGTTTGCGCGGCCATAGGGGCGGGCGCTTGAGTGACTGAGGGAGTGGGTGCGGGAATGGGGGCAGGTGAAACTGCCGTGGTGGGCGTGGACTTAGTCCGAGTGGGCGGGAACTCCCTAGGGGAGTTTAAGTCCCAAGCGGGTCTCAAGCTCGTGTGAGCGGGATCAGGGGGAGGCGCGGTGGTGCGCGTGGAGTTATTGGGCCGGGCTGATGTTGTAGCCTTTGGCCGGGGAGCTTTAGAGCACCCGCGATAGTTAGCGGGGTGCCCTTGCGTCTGGCAAAGGACGCAGCTCGGGGGCTCAGAATTAAGGGTGGGCTCAGGGTTGCGTTCGCATTCCCTGGTGGGGTGGTTGCCTAGGCACTTTACGCACCTTGGAGGTGCGTAGCAGTGCCTGGCGGAGTGGCCATAGAGTTGGCAATTGTGGCATTGTGACGGGAATCCGGTCCTGTGTGGCTTTTCCAGCACACAGTCCGTCAGTTGGCATATGGCCTTTAGATTGTGGATTCGGTCGCTCGCCGGCCCGGGTTCCATGGTTACTACAACCATGTTGAGGGGGACGGTCTTTGAGCGACCTCGCATAAGGCGATGGACAGCGAGGACAGGGATACCCTGGTCGCTGAGGGACTGCTTCACTTCCTCGGTTGTCACCTCGGAAGGCATGCCCTTAATAACTATGCGGGTGGCACGCTCCTCAGGGAGAGAGTAGGTGTGGAAAGACACCTTTCTCTCCTTGAGGAGGTTAGTGAAAGCTCTATGGTCATTAGGCGCAGTAACTGCGACCCGAATGCCATGTTCGGTGGGACGGGCGGAGGTATAATTAATATGGTGGCTGGAGAACCAGCCAGAGACAAGAGTCCATTTGGACTTGTCTTGAATGAAAATTGGGGGAGGGGCAGCATCATTTTTAGCATTCTTAGGAGGATGCTGATGCCTGTTAGGACGAGGGGGGATGCGAAGAGGTTCGCGAACGCTACTTGTGTCCATGGGAATGGACACGTTCGCTGAAGGGCCAGGGACGGGAGAGGGGGCCTGCTTGAGGGCCTTGGCGGCAGCCTCGTTGGCGGAGGCTTGCTTGGCTCGCTTGCGCTTGCCATTCTTGCTCTCCACTGGTACGAAGTCCTCCTCGGAAGACGAGGAGGGGTTCGCAACAGTGGCGGGGGCCTCTAGTTGGGTGGTGGTGGTGGTGGTGGAAATTAGAGGGACGGCCTTTGCCGACTTAGTGTCGGTGGAGGCAGGGGAGGAGGAGGAGGAGGCGGAGGAGGACTTGGCGGCCTCATTGGACGTGTAGGAGTCAGTAGAAACTGACGTCCTAGTCTTGTTGTAGACTGACGATCTTGTGAGATCGTCAGAGGGAGTTGGAGTTGGGGAGGGAGGGGCTTGTCCTGATGGGACAGCCTCGGTGTTGTCGCGGACTTCCGGAGTCGACTGGGTCGACATCACGGAGTCCGCGCGAGAGGGTGGACGAGTGGAGGGGGGGAGGGACCTGTCCGGAAAGTGGCAGGTGAGGTAGATTACGGCATCCTCATCGGCGAGGATGTCCTCAAGAGACAGGGTGTTCTGGGGTTGGCTGGCCATAGTGACCAGCCTGGCCTTGCGGCCGGGGCCTAGGCTAAGACGTACACTACTGTAACTTCAAACGCGGTGCGTTCCTGGGAGAAGAAGTTACAAGAAACTCCAGGCAATCGCCCTAGCTACGGTTCCTACTCCTATCCTCCCCGGGTGGGTTTTCCCGGGTGTGTGTAGTACAACTCCCAACCGGGTGTAGGTTGGGAGGTGAGTAGGCCCTAGGGTGTGCCCTAAGCTTGTAACCTCCGCCACAGATCTTGTGTTGTGGCTGAGTTCCTACGTCCCTGCCTAACGCTAACTGGGGTCGACTAGGGAAGCCCCCAAGGCCGACTGGTCCAGTCCCGTCCGGGTTGTGTGTTCCTTAAGGGAAAACACCAAAGCGCCCGGGGCCCGCTAACCAACTTACGTTGTCACCGTTAGGTTTCCGTTGGTTACCACAGCAAGTCGTGGATTTTAGGTGGTAGACGATTAGTATGTCTCAGAAACAACAATGAACACGACGCGTATTGAAAAATACACGAAGTGTCACCGTGTCGGTCAGACAATAGAAACAACAAGACAAATAAACACCAACGCGTATTGAAAAATACACGCGGTGAATAAATGCTTGATATAGGGGTCGGTACGAGTGACACACACACCAACGCAGTACCGAGAAAGATACTCGCTCGCAACCAAATAGTTTGCTTGACGATACGTCAGGAACAAACTATTAGCGCTAACAAGAACTTAAACAATGCCACAAAGGTGAGCGAGTACGTTCGCGACGAAAAATGCCAGGTAGGCGCAAACAAAGGCAGAGCCAGTGAGTGGGCGAACAAAGCGAAAATTCGCGGAAACGGACCGGGCAGCGCAGGAGCGCAAGAAAGCGACCGTGCAGTGCGACGGTCAGAATCGGAATCAGGCGCCGCATAATAATCCGCGTTATATTTATATACGCGACGGCCATCAGGCGGTTGGTTTCATTTCATTGGTTCCCTTGTTGAAAAGTGAGATAGCTATATTGTACGTCACGAACTAAGGAGGTACGGGCCTGTGCGAGGGGTGCGGGGGAGGGAGAGGGGGGGGGGGGGGGGGGGGGTTAGTTAGGTGTGTACGTGTATTTTGATTTTTCACTTGTCTTTTTTTTTTTTTTTTTTTTTTTTTTTTGCGTTATTTGTAATATTATTTATTTATTTTGTTGATAATGGTATAGTAAGGTTAGGCTCTTCAAGTTAGTTAGGTTAGGTTATTAGCACTTCGGGTTAGGTTAGCTTGGCTTACCTTAACCTGACCTTGGGTTAGTTAGTTAGTTAGTTAGTTCGATATAAATAGATAGATAGGATACCTACTTTACTACAACTAGTACTAAAAAAAAAAAACCTTTACATATTACACCCTTTAAATATTAATTATAATATACAAAAACACGACCACTACGGTAGGTAGGTAGGTAGGTAGGTAGGTAGGTAGGTAGGTAGGTAGGTAGGTAGGTAGGTAGGTAGGTAGGTAGGTAGGTAGGTAGGTAGGTAGGTAGGTAGGTAGGTAGGTAGGGCATTATTTATATATACGACGTGATTATATTGTGCGCAAGAAACATATTGTCCATTGTTCGATACATATGTGGCCCTGAAAAGGGCCTTTTTAGCAAGACGCTTTGTTTGCTGTGCGGTGGTAAGGTAAGCTAGTTACTATTACGTTCGCGAGCAAACGACGCGTCATGCGCAATACGACGACGACGTCGACGATTAAGCGCGTTCGCCACGGATTCTGCGCGCCAGCTGTATATCCTTAGGCATGATGGTGACACGCTTGGCGTGAATCGCGCAAAGGTTGGTGTCCTCGAAGAGTCCGACCAGATAGGCCTCGCTGGCCTCCTGAAGCGCCATAACGGCTGAACTCTGGAAACGTAGATCAGTCTTGAAATCTTGAGCGATCTCACGGACGAGACGCTGGAAGGGCAGTTTGCGGATCAACAGCTCCGTGCTCTTCTGATAGCGACGGATCTCACGGAGTGCAACGGTTCCGGGTCTGTAACGATGGGGTTTCTTGACACCACCGGTTGCCGGTGCACTCTTGCGCGCAGCCTTCGTGGCCAACTGTTTACGGGGCGCTTTACCCCCGGTGGATTTACGCGCGGTCTGCTTGGTACGGGCCATTGCGAGGAACGAGCGAGCGGCGATGAAATTGAATTAAGAAAGATAACTTAACTACGTACGTGCGGACGAATGAACGCGCGTATTAGTACTGCCGTTTATTTTATATTTTACATCGGTATTTATAATGATGGCGGCGGATTCAAGCGAGCGAGATATGTGTTTATCTCTCTCCCTCTCTCTCTCTCTCTCTCTCCGTCTGTCTCGCACGCAACAAACAAACAAAACAATGAACGAACGAACTAACAAACTAATTTTTTTTTTATATGTATGTACGTATGCTATTTATATAATATAAGGTAATGTTTTGTTTTATAATATTATTTTCGTGATAAATAAAGAGAATAATAATAATAATACATACATATTTATGTGTGTATGCTTAAATTGCATATTTATCATTTCTTTTAATTCATCATTATAATGGTAAGCACTTGAATACCAGGTATAATAAAATATCCTTATGATATTGTACATGTATGTCAGAGTAATTAAATAATATAGGCAGGCTGCAGGTTGGTTGGTTAGTTAGTTAGTTAGTTAGTTATAAACGGACGGTATGTGGTAGTGGTATGGTACGTGCGATATGTCATAATATGAAGTCAATTAGAGAAACATTCGGATAATATGAATAGATTTTTGGCCCTGAAAAGGGCCTTTTGAGTGTAGCGCTGGACGTGTGGTGGTTACAATAGTATGTTCATACTATGAAGCACGCACGCCTCCGCACTGTGAAGAAGAACGAACGACGCCATCTCCTCCTCCTCCTCACTTGGAGCTGGTGTATTTGGTGACGGCCTTGGTGCCCTCGCTCACGGCGTGCTTGGCAAGCTCACCGGGCAGCAGGAGCCTCACCGAAGTCTGCACCTCCCTGGAGGTGATGGTGGAACGTTTGTTGTAATGGGCGAGACGAGACGCCTCCGCTGCGATACGTTCGAATATGTCGTTAACGAATGAATTCATTATAGACATGGCCTTGCTGGAGATACCGGTGTCGGGATGCACCTGCTTGAGCACCTTGTAGATGTAGATGGCGTAGCTCTCCTTCCTCTTGTGCTTCTTCTTTTTCTTGTCAGTTTTGGAGATGTTCTTTTGGGCTTTGCCCGATTTCTTGGCGGCCTTACCGCTGGTCTTAGGCGGCATAATAGCGGTAGTATGTATTAGTTAGTAGATAATATCAACACTTGCTAACGCAAACGACCGTTTGCGTTGAATACGCCGAGAGAAGTGTGACAATTTTTTTCGAGTATACCCAATACATATTACTATCATTCGAGTTGGGTATTAACGTAGGCAACGAGCTGAATGCGGCCGTACGGCCAATCAGGAGCGTGCGTGAAAGAGACATAAAATATACACGCGTCTCTATCTAACATTGTGCGCTAATGAAGAGTGGTTTAATAAGATTGATTATTATGTCTGTCCGTATGTATGTATGTCTGTTTCCGTCATGTTTGTTTGTTTGTTTGTTTGTTGTTTGTTGTTTATTTTGTTTGGTTGGTTGGTTGATTTTTATATAGAAGACGATTAAATAGGTCATGATAGAGACAAAATAAAAGTAATTTTTATAGAATCATATTGCGGCCCTGAAAAGGGCCTTTTGTGTCCGACCGTCCGTCCGCCCGAGCCCGCCACTAGAGGCGGAGGCGGCGGTGGTCGGGGGCGACGAGATGATGCGCCTAAGAATAATAATATCTTCTTAAGCCTTCTTCTCGGTCTTCTTAGGCAGTAGCACGGCCTGAATGTTGGGCAAAACACCACCCTGAGCGATGGTCACGCCCGATAGGAGTTTGTTCAATTCCTCATCGTTGCGGATCGCCAATTGGAGATGTCTCGGTATGATTCTAGTCTTCTTGTTGTCACGTGCCGCGTTGCCGGCCAACTCGAGGACCTCAGCGGCGAGATATTCCATAACGGCGGCCAAATAGACCGGTGCACCGGCGCCGACGCGCTCGGCATAGTTGCCATTACGCAGAAGTCTGTGTATACGACCGACAGGAAACTGAAGACCGGCGCGATTCGAACGGGACTTTGCCTTCCCCTTGACCTTGCCACCCTTGCCGCGTCCAGACATTATTTGTTACGAGGGTATATAATCAATCAATTGCTAAATTAGCGAGCGAAAAATAACGCGCAGCGTACGTAGTTATGCACAGCGCGTTCGGAAACTGACTGAATATTTTTTTTTTAATTTTTTTATTATTTGAATGGACATGAAGGTACGGGCCCAAAATTTGGCCTTAGTACCCTTACCCGGACAAGTCGGCGAGCTAGCTCTCAACCGTAGTTATGATTAGGTAACAAGGCCTGAGGGTGCCCCAGTTGGGGCCGAACCTCGGCTCAGGGCTGTTACCGAGGGGAGGGAATTGACTGAAATCTTTGATGATTTATTTATTTATTTATATCTAGGGAAGCGTATTATTATTGGCGGCTCGGGCCGCTTGTCGAGTTGCCGTAGCAATATTAACAAGTGGGGGACGAGACTGAGTTGGGAGTCGCGGCGCGTGACCTCGACGACGAGGTCGGTAACGAGGTGAACGGTCACCGCGGTTCGCATCTGTATTGTGTGTTGAATTACGACGAGCTTCCGAAGCTTCGAGCTGAGCTAAGGTGGTGGGATCATCGGGCTCGGTGAGGACGTGCCTCGGCCGGCGGACATTGGACATACGGGATGGCGTGTAGGTAGCCGCCTTAACGATTAACGGATTACTATGATTGACAGCAGTGTCAAAGAATCTGCGTGAAGCGCGTTTGAAAAATTGACGGACCGTGGGGAGGCCCAGGTCGAGGTGGAGGTTTTCATTGCGCAAGAACCACGGGGCACCCGTGGCCTTGCGCATGAAACGGTTTTGCAAAACTTGGAGACTATGGATCCGCTTTTGCGATGCGTGTGCAAATACAGCGCATGCGTAAGAGAATATGGGGCGAATACACGCAGTATACAGTCTAACCTTGCTTTTTAAGGCAAGTTTAGACCTGCGATTTAAAAGGAAATGAAGGCG
Organism: Achlya flavicornis; assembly: GCA_947623365.1. Taxonomy (NCBI): domain Eukaryota; kingdom Metazoa; phylum Arthropoda; class Insecta; order Lepidoptera; family Drepanidae; genus Achlya; species Achlya flavicornis. Next base: position 4,826,354 of record OX392494.1, on the reverse strand, counting down.
TCCCATCACGAAATAGGCGCGCGCGCGCACCTTTTTAATGTGGGGCCCGAAGGTCAATCGATCATCGAGGATGACACCTAAGTATTTGGCTTGCCTCTCCCAAGGGATCGGTTCGCCGAACATGGTGACAGACTTTACTGAGGGGGGGATTTTTCGTCTAAACGGCCTATGGAATAGGACCGCTTGACTTTTGGCGGGATTTATCTCAATCCTCCATTTCCTACACCATGCGCCTAGGGCGTCTGCTGCGGATTGGAGGTGGGACACTATGGCCTTGGTGGTGCGACTAGTACAGTAGATTGCGGTATCATCCGCGAACAGAGCTAGCTGTACTGAGTCATTAAATTTGGGGATATCGCTCGTATATAATAGAAACAATAATGGGGAGAGTACCGAGCCCTGGGGGACTCCGGCACAGATGGGATGAGGGGACGACAGGGCGCCTGTTATTCGATATCGAAAGTGGCGGTTCGACAAAAAGTCTCGTAAGATGAGTACGAGCCTATGTGGGACACCTAGGGTGAATAGTTTAAAAATTAAACCATTGTGCCACACTTTGTCGAATGCTTTTGCAACATCGAAGAACAGGACCCCAGTCATACTATTGGATTGTTGGAAATGGTGAGAGATATGTTCAACAATACGATGGACTTGTTGAACACACGAGTGTTTAGTTCGAAAACCAAACTGCTCGTTCGGAAGTAAATGGTTAGCATCGGCATATGCTTTGAGACGGTTGTAGATGAGTCTCTCATAAATCTTACCCAATACATTGAGCAGACTTATGGGACGGTAACTGGAGGGCTCGGACATGGGTTTGCCTGGTTTGTGGATCCCAATAACGTGAGCTTCCTTCCACTGAGGTGGGAAGAAGTTACACATTAGGGCCGCATTATAAATGGACGTTAATAAGAAAATGAGCTGAGCGGGGAACAGTTTGATCACTTTATTAGTGATTTTGTCCGAGCCCGGGGCTTTTCGAGGGTGGAGTTTTCTGATGATCGATTTAACTTCATCAGGGGTCACGGGAGGAAGGGGGTCTTCATCCTCCTCCTCCTCACCATCAGCGGCGACACGCCGCCTCCTCCTTGCGGAGGAGGGGGGAGCCTCTGGTGGTGGCGGGGGGGGGGGAGACACGGGAGGTATGGGCAGAGCGAGTCTACGCGTGACCTCGGAGTTGACTTTCTCCAAGTGACTGGGGTCTACTGGAAGAGTACTGGGCGTGCATTGAAGCTCGAGACTTTCGGCGAGGCATTCGGATTTGTCCTCGTCTTCAAAGGCGGGCAAGGGGTGATTGGGTCTAATGAGAGGTGGCATGGGGGCTATCGTGTCCTTGGTAAGGGCACGGGAAAGCTTCCAAAAGGCAAGATGGGAGGGTTCTAACTCTTCAAGGGTCTTGTCCCATCGAGCATCACGCATTTGCTCGATGCGGACCTTGAAGGCGCGATGGAGAGCGCGCATGCGGGCGCGGTTTTTTTTTAACGCCCGCTATTTATTATTATAGGTGAACTACGATCGCCCAATGTAGTACGAAGACGACGAGCGAACGAGAACGAGCTATGGCGAGAGAGCGTACCAGAACGATGAATATTTTATATTGAACGAGAGAGATGGAAGATATGTTGGGCGAGAGAGGGGTGGGTGAGGTCGGGCGGGCGGGCGCGCGTTCGGAGGCGGTATTATTCGTTCGTTTCGCGTTTGTTTTTGATGATTTAATTGCTAAAATATACCTAATAGGATAATATTTTAGATTATTGTGTATGTATGGGGGACGGCGGTACCTACCTGGACAATATGAAATGCAATGTAGTGTGTGCAGTTTTCGCAAGTGTTTTGTTTTTTTTTTTTTTTTTTTTTTTTTGTTTATACATATCTACATACCTATGAATAATATTAATTAATCGGTGAAGAAGAAAATTCGTATTTTCCATTATGTGTAGGTGCCTACGCCATACCTATACAGTGCAATTAAATCATCATCGTCGTTTCGTGTGTGGTGTGTGTGTGTTTTACGTGTCTGTCTGTGGCTTGGGACCTCCTATGTGTACCAAACTAAATTCTAAGTCTGAAGTCTAGTTTATGTACATACATAAACTAGATAGGTATATTAGCCTGTACAATACTACTATTATGTTTGTTTGTTTGTTTGTTTGTTTGTTTGTTTGTTTGTTTGTTAGTATGTATGTATGTATGTATGTATGTATGTATGTATGTATGTATGTATAAGTAGGTAGGTAGGTAGGTAGGTAGGTAGGTAGGTAGGTAGGTATTTAGGTATTTATAATCATTTTATATAGGCAGTAAGGATGTCACCGTTTTACGTATGTATGTATGTATGTATGTATGTATGTATGTATGTATGTATGTTAGTTATTTAGTCGGTCAATTTATGTACGTATCGAAATAGAAACAATTGTATCGTAACTAATATGGGTACGATATTTAGAATAATTTGTTAGCCCTGAAAAGGGCTTTTTGGTAGGTACATGTGCGCGATTGCGTGTGTATGCAACCAACGCGCACGTGCGTGCGGTGCCGGTCTCTCGCAACACGCTGGCTGGCCGTCCGTCCGTCCGTCCGTACGTACGTAGGACGGGCGGCGTAGGCGCGCGCGGCAGGGGGCGGCATGCAGGCAGGCAGGGCGCGGCTGCCAGCGAGCGGCTGTCGTCGTCGTCGTCGCTTTTACTTCTTGGCTGCTGCCTTTTTGGCGGCGGCCGGCTTCGATTTTGATGCGGCGGCGGCGGCCTTCTTCGGTTTGGGCGCCTTTGGTTTCTTTGTCGGTGGTTTGGCGGTTTTCTTAGCTTTAGACGCGGCGCCTCCACTCTTACCTCGCGCGGGCGACGCTGCCGCCAGGGCGGCGGCTGCCTTCTTGGCGGCGGCGATGGAGGCGGTTTTCTTTTTGGCTGCTGCGGCTTTTTTGTCCTTGGTAGCCAATGCGGCGGCTGCTGCTGCTGCTTTCGATGACTTCGACGGCGATGCGGAAGCCGCAGATGCACCGCCCCTCTTGTTGCCACCCTTAGCGGCGGCCGCGGCGGCGGACGCTTTCTTACCTTTGGCGGCGGCGGCGCCGGAAGCACCGGACGAGGCGGCGGTCTTGGCGACGGCCTTGCCGGCACCTCCGGCCGGCTTCTTCGCCGAGGTTGATTTAGATTCCAGTTTGAAGGAACCGGACGCACCTTTGCCCTTCGTTTGTATCAGTGTACCCGATTCGACGGCGCTCTTCAAATATTTCCTTATGAACGGTGCCAGTTTCTCAGCGTCGACCTTGTACTGAGCGGCTATATATTTCTTGATCGCCTGCAGTGACGATCCGCTGCGCTCTTTCAACTCCTTTATGGCGCTATTGACCATTTCCGAAGTCTTAGGGTGCGTCGGTTTCGCCTTGGGTTTTTTGGCTCCGGCGGCGGCGGACGCCTTCGGTCCCTTTTTCGCCGGGGTGGTGGGTGCCGGTACTTCGGTTGCCACAGCTGTGTCTGCCATAGTAGTAGGTAGGTAAAATATGAATGAATTCACAAACACTCAACAACACACAAGAGATCGCACACAAAACAACAACAAACTACGACGACAATATTAAAATAAAGTGAGTAGAATAGTAGTAGGTAGGTAGTAGTTACAGTATTAGATGTCGCCACTGGAACACAAAATAATTATCATTTTAACAATACACATCGAGGCATTACCGTAAGGAGAGCCGCGGTGTCGCGAGACGTTTTCTCGTATGAACACTTCCAACTTTTCACTAACATGTATATAAATTATTATATTTTTAACTGGGTTCTATTATAATTAAAACATTAATATATATTTATATGGACACATCATGAAAGTGTTTATGTAATGTTCACTTCAAAACTTTCACAAATATAATAAGGGACGCGCTACAGGTGTTTATTTTCACCGCCTTGTATGCGACTTGCTTAGTGTCCAGTTCAAAAGTGATTTTTCTCTATAAAACATAAAGATTACACACATAAAGGTCGATAAGTAAACGGCGAAGATCCCGAGCTTGGAACATAATAAGAATTCACTTTTGTAAATACATATTGTGACCGTTTTGACGAGTGTAACGACGACGGTCGTAAAACACACGACTGCCATTTTCTGAACAGCCAACGATACGGCGCTCAGTTTCTATCCGAGGCTCGTGTACACATTGATTGTTATAATATTCTTATTCTTATTTAAACATTCCAACATACTACATAATAATACTACTCTACCTATATAGGGGGGTACTCTACCTATAAAATAAACTTAAGATCACATTAGGTGGTGGTAGGTAACGACATATTCAAACGCATACAATAATGTATAATTATGTGTGTAGAGAGTAGAGGTATTAGGTAGTTAGTACATTGGTGGTAGGTATTTATTTATGAAACTAATAATAGGTAAGTACTTAAGTACATAATGTAAAAAGAAATGATTTCGTGTTTATTAGAAAGAGAACTTCCATGACACACAAACAAAACAACAACCGGAACGTACGACTAGGTAGGTACATCTATACTACTACCACCTACTTACAAACAACAAAAACAGTTTTGTGAGTGTGTAGTCAGTTACACTATAATATAATATTTTTGCTATCCTAATGCAAATGCGATGCGACACACGCACGGAGAGTACATAGAATATTTATTTATCGGTACCTACTTACTGTTTTACGTACTTTACGTTTGTATGCTTGCTTGCACGCAGCTATACATTACATAGATCGATTTATCCTTTTAGTATATATAATACTACTTTTGTGATTAGAAAGTGTACTATACATTAAGTAGGTAGGTAGGTACATACACTTATATGTATGTAAGGTTTTTAAAATAAACCTCATTATTATAGGTATATGATTTGACATTAATTAATTAATCATAGTGTACGTATATAGAAACAGTTTGCATTTAAACAAAACGGAATTATGTGCGGCCCTGAAAAGGGCCTTTTGTTCCTGTGCGTACATGATGTTCGTCTCGATCAATAAATAATACCAAACTAATAATAAAATTTATGATCGAAATTAACATCGGACACGATGGAAGTGGTTTAACCACCGAAACCGTACAGTGTGCGTCCCTGACGTTTCAGAGCGTAGACGACGTCCATGGCGGTGACGGTCTTCCTCTTCGCGTGCTCGGTATAAGTGACAGCGTCACGGATCACGTTCTCGAGAAACACTTTGAGAACGCCACGAGTCTCCTCGTATATCAGACCGGATATACGCTTAACGCCTCCTCTGCGAGCCAAACGACGGATCGCGGGTTTGGTGATGCCCTGGATGTTGTCGCGAAGTACTTTCCTGTGACGTTTGGCTCCACCTTTCCCCAGACCCTTTCCTCCCTTGCCGCGACCGGTCATTGTAGTTGTAGTAGTAGTAGTAAGTAGAAGTTAAAGATTGATACAACAAACTGCGCGCGACCGTACTCGTATACTGCACCGAAGTGACTGATATAGCGCCGCATAATAATCCGCGTTATATTTATATACGCGACGGCCATCAGGCGGTTGGTTTCATTTCATTGGTTCCCTTGTTGAAAAGTGAGATAGCTATATTGTACGTCACGAACTAAGGAGGTACGGGCCTGTGCGAGGGGTGCGGGGGAGGGAGAGGGGGGGGGGGGGGGGGGGTTAGTTAGGTGTGTACGTGTATTTTGATTTTTCACTTGTCTTTTTTTTTTTTTTTTTTTTTTTTTTTTGCGTTATTTGTAATATTATTTATTTATTTTGTTGATAATGGTATAGTAAGGTTAGGCTCTTCAAGTTAGTTAGGTTAGGTTATTAGCACTTCGGGTTAGGTTAGCTTGGCTTACCTTAACCTGACCTTGGGTTAGTTAGTTAGTTAGTTAGTTCGATATAAATAGATAGATAGGATACCTACTTTACTACAACTAGTACTAAAAAAAAAAAACCTTTACATATTACACCCTTTAAATATTAATTATAATATACAAAAACACGACCACTACGGTAGGTAGGTAGGTAGGTAGGTAGGTAGGTAGGTAGGTAGGTAGGTAGGTAGGTAGGTAGGTAGGTAGGTAGGTAGGTAGGTAGGTAGGTAGGTAGGTAGGTAGGTAGGTAGGTAGGGCATTATTTATATATACGACGTGATTATATTGTGCGCAAGAAACATATTGTCCATTGTTCGATACATATGTGGCCCTGAAAAGGGCCTTTTTAGCAAGACGCTTTGTTTGCTGTGCGGTGGTAAGGTAAGCTAGTTACTATTACGTTCGCGAGCAAACGACGCGTCATGCGCAATACGACGACGACGTCGACGATTAAGCGCGTTCGCCACGGATTCTGCGCGCCAGCTGTATATCCTTAGGCATGATGGTGACACGCTTGGCGTGAATCGCGCAAAGGTTGGTGTCCTCGAAGAGTCCGACCAGATAGGCCTCGCTGGCCTCCTGAAGCGCCATAACGGCTGAACTCTGGAAACGTAGATCAGTCTTGAAATCTTGAGCGATCTCACGGACGAGACGCTGGAAGGGCAGTTTGCGGATCAACAGCTCCGTGCTCTTCTGATAGCGACGGATCTCACGGAGTGCAACGGTTCCGGGTCTGTAACGATGGGGTTTCTTGACACCACCGGTTGCCGGTGCACTCTTGCGCGCAGCCTTCGTGGCCAACTGTTTACGGGGCGCTTTACCCCCGGTGGATTTACGCGCGGTCTGCTTGGTACGGGCCATTGCGAGGAACGAGCGAGCGGCGATGAAATTGAATTAAGAAAGATAACTTAACTACGTACGTGCGGACGAATGAACGCGCGTATTAGTACTGCCGTTTATTTTATATTTTACATCGGTATTTATAATGATGGCGGCGGATTCAAGCGAGCGAGATATGTGTTTATCTCTCTCCCTCTCTCTCTCTCTCTCTCTCCGTCTGTCTCGCACGCAACAAACAAACAAAACAATGAACGAACGAACTAACAAACTAATTTTTTTTTTATATGTATGTACGTATGCTATTTATATAATATAAGGTAATGTTTTGTTTTATAATATTATTTTCGTGATAAATAAAGAGAATAATAATAATAATACATACATATTTATGTGTGTATGCTTAAATTGCATATTTATCATTTCTTTTAATTCATCATTATAATGGTAAGCACTTGAATACCAGGTATAATAAAATATCCTTATGATATTGTACATGTATGTCAGAGTAATTAAATAATATAGGCAGGCTGCAGGTTGGTTGGTTAGTTAGTTAGTTAGTTAGTTATAAACGGACGGTATGTGGTAGTGGTATGGTACGTGCGATATGTCATAATATGAAGTCAATTAGAGAAACATTCGGATAATATGAATAGATTTTTGGCCCTGAAAAGGGCCTTTTGAGTGTAGCGCTGGACGTGTGGTGGTTACAATAGTATGTTCATACTATGAAGCACGCACGCCTCCGCACTGTGAAGAAGAACGAACGACGCCATCTCCTCCTCCTCCTCACTTGGAGCTGGTGTATTTGGTGACGGCCTTGGTGCCCTCGCTCACGGCGTGCTTGGCAAGCTCACCGGGCAGCAGGAGCCTCACCGAAGTCTGCACCTCCCTGGAGGTGATGGTGGAACGTTTGTTGTAATGGGCGAGACGAGACGCCTCCGCTGCGATACGTTCGAATATGTCGTTAACGAATGAATTCATTATAGACATGGCCTTGCTGGAGATACCGGTGTCGGGATGCACCTGCTTGAGCACCTTGTAGATGTAGATGGCGTAGCTCTCCTTCCTCTTGTGCTTCTTCTTTTTCTTGTCAGTTTTGGAGATGTTCTTTTGGGCTTTGCCCGATTTCTTGGCGGCCTTACCGCTGGTCTTAGGCGGCATAATAGCGGTAGTATGTATTAGTTAGTAGATAATATCAACACTTGCTAACGCAAACGACCGTTTGCGTTGAATACGCCGAGAGAAGTGTGACAATTTTACATACATGATGTCGTCTCACATTTTCCCCTAGGGGAAAATGGGGAAACAAAACCGGGGTCGGATGACCCCACGATTGTCGTAGCTTAATTTCACCGCGTGCGAATACACGCGGGGCGCTGGGGTCGGCTATGAAGCCTATAGATTAGTACTAACTTTCAGTTAGTTTTTAGCGGCGCCTCCCAAGTCGTCGTTCTAGCTTGCTGGGTGTAAAATGCCCAGCCAGCGATCGACACTCGGGCGGCGCTCGGCGGGTAAATTTTCATTTGTTTTAACTTAATATTAAAAACGTAGTGAAATCTAATTCTGCGGGAGCTTAATGAGTTCCCGTGCGTAAGCCTTGCCCTCCGGCGGCCGTGCGTGCAGTGGGGCTATGCCCTTCACATGCGGAAAGCTAGACATGTCGGCTCGCCGGAACATGCTAGTGGCGAGGCGGGCGATAAAGTCTTCTAGGCTCTCGACTTTGAGGTCACGAGTGATGACGTCATTCCTCACGTACCGAGGTGCGGCGACTATCGTTCGTAATGATAGATTTTGTTGGGCAGCAAGTTTCTTCTTAAGGTACGGCGCGGCAAGAGCGTACCACGCCGGGGCTGCGTACGTGAGGCGTGACCTCACATAACACTTATATATCCCTATCTTAGTGCGTAGGGGCAGGATGCGAGACGAGAGCACTGGGCGGAGGAGGGCACGGGAAGCTCGTACGATGTTAACTACGTTTTTAACATGTTTTCCCATGTTCAGGCGACGGTCGATCGTAACTCCGAGGTATTTCGCGGAATTCGACCACTCTATCTCCTGTCCTTGCATTTTAAGCTTCTGTAGCGGATTTATACGATTTGCTACGTATATCGCTTGCGTTTTGGCCACGTTTACCGTTAATCGCCACGCCGCTAGCCATTCTGGCAGGGCGTTCAGGGCTTTCTGCATCTTAAACACGGCGCGTTTAGTATTTACAGATGTTGTGTAATACGCCGCGTCATCGGCGTATAACGCAAGATGCGTTCCTTCGGCGACTGGGATGTCGTCGGTATACGTGGCATAGCACACAGGGGAAATACAACTTCCCTGTGGCACTCCGGCCTCTATGCGGCGCACGTCGGACTCTGCGTCCGCTACTGCGACATAGAAGCTTCTTTCTTTTAAGAATGATGCAAGGACTGCTACAAGGCGTCGGGGAGCGGTCGAATTTGAGATCTTGTATAGTAATCCGTCGTGCCATACTCGGTCAAATGCCTTCTCCATATCCAGAAATACTGCAACAGCGACTTCCTTTTTGTTGTGGGCGCTGGTAAAGCAGTGCAGTACTCTGGATAATTGCAACGTGGTTGAATGTTCGGCCCGAAAACCGAACTGTTCACTTCTAGGAACTATATGTGGGACGAGGTGCTGCAAAAGCAATTTTTCAAGTACCTTCGAGAGTGTCGGCAGCAACGTAATCGGCCGATAACTCTCCGGTTTTAGGGTGCTCTTCCCGGGCTTGGGTAACATTACAACTCTACCTGTTTTCCAAAGCGTAGGAAAGTGACCCAGGCGAAGGATACCATTGAACAGGCGTGTAACCGCCGCGAGAGCCCGCGGCGGTAAGTGACGCAACGCCATGTTCGAGATCCTATCTGCGCCTGGGGCGCTTTTCCGCTTTGTAGCAAGTAGAGTTTTCCGTACCTGTCCGGGCGAGATGACCACCGGATCCTCCTTGTGAGTTATCGGCTGTGCGAAGTACTCTCGGAGGTGTTGCTTGACTGCAGCAACGTGGTCTTCATCGTCGGTCGGGTTCGGGCGAAATTGTTGTTCTAGGCATTGTGCGAATATATTCGCACGATCCGTGGCACGATACCTCGGAGTGCCGTCTATAGCGAGCAATGGGCGTATTGGTTCGGTAGTTCCTGCCAGTGATCGGCACAGGCGGTGGATACTAGTCCAACCTTGGTCATCCACGGAATGGATGTGGCGTTCCCAGCTTGATGTAGAAGCATTCTGTACTGCTTTCCCAATTTTTTCAGTTAGCGAATTCAGCTCAGTTTTTGTTCTTAAACAGCGAGTTTGCTGATAGTGTTTCCGCAGGCGCCTTTTGTAAATAATTAGGTTCATTACACTAGATGGTAAATTAGTGTTTCGCTTGCGGTCTGGCTGCACAGATGTGGCTTTGTTTATAGCATCTTGGGTTCTGTGTGTGATATCGTTCGCCAACCGATCAATATCGGATGGATTTAGGAGCGGAAACTGCGGTAGTACGGAACTATTGAGAGTATTCTTGAATACTTCCCAGTCCGTGATACGACGCGGTGTTTGCGGGATACTTGTTGGGTATCCGGATAATGCTAGCATTATGGGTAGGTGATCGGACCCCATATCGTCATAGAGGACCGTTTGGGTAATCTGGCAGTCCAGTCCCTTATGTATGGCAATATCTAAAACGTCTGGGTTGTGCGATATGTTGTGTGGGTAATGTGTGGGCACTTCTGGGCCCTCTACAACAAAACCCGCACGGTCTGACAGTTCGAATAGCACATTGCCATTTGGGCAATTTCGGCTGGAGTTCCAGCTCATGTGCTTACAGTTGAAGTCCCCGGCAATTAAGGTGGGCGTTTGTGCAGTTAGCAACGTACGTATGTCGCTTTGCTGCAAATGTCCCAACGGCGGTCGGTACGCTGCGAAAACTCTGATCGGGGTAGTCCCATTGACACAGAGTTCGACTCCAAGTGCGTACATAGACTGTAAGCACACGGTAGGAAGCGGCTGATATATTAAGCGGCGTTTGACTAAGACTGCCAGTCCACGATATGCTCGGTTCTCGGTAATCTGGTCCTGTCGTATAATAGTGTATCCGGATACTTTTAACTTTGAGTTTGTTCTCAGCATGGTCTCAGATAAGAGAACCACGTCCGGTTGGTATTCGAATAAAAAGGCTTTGAGGGCTGGGAGTTTCTCTGTGAGTCCTCCCGCGTTCCAATGAATGATCTTAACGCTGCCCTCTGTATTGGTAGATAGCCATAAGGCCTCCCAAAACAGTAGATTCCGGATTTGTGCCGGATCTTAATGCCGTAAGCACCTCCAGTAGGACGTTGATGACTACGTCTAGCACGTCGTCCTTGCTGGGCCCTTTTCCCTTCTTAGGGTTGGGCTTAGGGGGCGCCGGGGCCTTCGTGGCTTGTTGGGGGGCCTTTGTCGCGGGGGCAGATGTGCGTTGCACAGCTGGGCCAGCGATAGGAGGTAGGGCTGCGGCGGCGTCTCGGACAGGGGGAGCGGAAGTGGACAACTGTGCGGTAGCCGTTACCGACTCTGTGTCTTTCTTTCCTTTCCCCCTACGCCTTTTCTTATTTTTCCCCTTCTTATTGGGGCGGGCATCATTGGCCGGAGCCATGAGAGTGTTGGTTGCCGCTTCCGTTACTTGATTTAACGGCGCAGACGGATTGCCTGTAGTACGCGCTACCGTGCCGGCACGCTTGTTGCGTGCCTCTCTGCGGAGCACGGGGCACTTTAGACTGTTGGCGGGGTGCGGGCCCTGGCAGTTTGCACAGGTTGCCTTTTCCTCTCTGGGAAGTGGGCAGTCCCTGGCGGCGTGCTCTTTGCCGCATCTGACACATGCCATCGGGCGATGACAGCCTAACGACGAGTGCCGAAATTGCTGGCAGCGATGACATTGAGCAGGGCCCCGCTTGCTCCTCCAGGCGTCAATGCGTACTCCCCCCATACAGAGAAGTTCGTCTATTTGATATATGCCCGGAGTGAGGTCTGGGGTACGTTGCAACTGGACATGAAAAATGCAGCCCGGTCGCCCTTGGCGCGCCTTAATACATCTAATGTACTCGGGTTCGTAGCCTAGGGCGCGTAGTTCGGTTTCTATGTCCGCCGGGGGCGTGTCCTCTGGTAGACCTCTTATGGCCACTTTCAGACTCTGCTCCGCCGGCAAGGAGTAGGAGAACCAGGATATCTTTGTAGTTTTCTCGAGAGTGGTTAGGTACCTTTGTACCACTCGGTACTCCTGGTCCTCTACGGGAGTGAATCTAATGCCTGTCCCGTACGGGCGGCCGTTAGGTGCACGTCCTAGGATCTTTTTCAGCTCTCTGAAGTGTATTGGCCAGTCAGGCAGATGTTCCACTATCAGAGGTGGGTAGCGTGGCCTTTTGTTGGCTGTGTTTCCCCTATTCGGCACGCTCGTACCATCTGAGCCCGTAGGCTGGGGTAGGGGCGGCGAAGTATGAGGCGGGGGGGGCAGTTGCGACTCTGTTACGGCGTCAGAGGGGCCTGAGGTAGCAGGGGGCGGAGTGCGGCGGCTGGCAGTGTCCGCAAACGATGTTGAAGCGGTCTCTATTGGTATATCAAACTCAATATGCCGCTTTGTAGTTGCCCTGTACTCATTTGTACTTGTTGTTGGCGTCAAAGTGCGTGACGTCAACCTCTGGGTATCTCTAGTCACTTTTCGTGACGTAGTCGGTGCGACGGTGGCGCCATTTGAGTTTGGTTCCCACGCGTCGGAAGTAGGCAACTCAGTAGTTTGCTTTGCGTAGCTTGACCGGCTTCTAGACTGTCTAGGAGGGAGTGGGGCATCAACATCGGTCACTCTGTCTGTCTGTGACGTACTTAATGACGTCATGGTACCTGACAAAGGCCTGTTATCAGTTATTTGCACTTCTGGCAATATAACTGTGTCGATACTAGCGCCACTCCGAGTCAATTCCCACGCGTCAAACGGGGGCGACTCACGGTCATCTAATACTTGAGTTCTAGTATATACGGACTCTTTTCTTTGCTTTCTAGCGCTAAAATCGGTATCCCTGGATTTTTGTGGTGCGTGGGTACACGCATCCCCACTAAATCCGGGCCTTGGAGCAGATTTGGGAATCAATGATAAATCTGCTTCGATACTAGCGCCACTTCGCGATGTTTCCCACGCGGAGAACGGGGACAACTCGCGGTCGCTTTTTCTTTGCTTTTCATAGCTTCTTACGTCTTTCTTTGACGGTTTGGCGGCTAAAACAGGTTCCTGGGATTTTTGTTGGGAACGTGAACACATTTCCCCACGAAATCCGGGCCTTTTAGCGGTTTTAGGTATCATTGTTGATAAGTCCGCTGCGACAGTAGCGCCAAGTGTCGAAGAAAGGTTTGCGGGCGGCGGCGGCGACCGATTTGTCCTCGCGCGCCTAGTTGGGAGCGGGACAGAGCTATCGGACGTCTTTGTCGTACTATGACGTAACTTCGTGGATTTTTCCACAGGCGGGGCCACTTTTGGTGCCATACTTGGCGTTTCGGTGGACTCCTGTGATGGAGGAGAGGCTTGGTCACACAGCCGTTTAGCGTCTGCCTCCTCTTGTGTTGAGGTAGCACTACGCGGGCGGCGGCGTGATGGGTATAATGCTGTTGGCGGTACGTTGATTACCGCGGCGGATATTCGCCTTAGACGTTCAATATCTGAGGGTGAGGGGGGAGAGGACGCGGAGCTGCTGCTTGCGGATTCTAGCACTTCGTCCATTGCCCGAGTTGAGTACCCCGAAAGGATCCCTTCATCGGCCAGCCGATTGATAATCAATCGGTCCGACTCGATGACGGCCTTTGGACCGCTCAACTCGGAAATGGTCTGTGCTAGGTTTTCGCGAGATACCACAGACGCTGAACTCCCGCCCCGATCGGGCGAGGATGCGTCGTCAGAACTAACTATGTCATTAGACTCTAACTGTAAGCCCGGAGACGGCAAGGATGCCAGAGATCCTTGGGTCTCAGATCTATGAGTTGTTACTTCACCATTATCACCATTCGTTGACGAAGAACTCGATTGGGAAGATAGGTTTGAGGAGGCACGATTAAAATCAGCCATTGTGCTGCTGTAAGTTGGGTAGCTGTCCTGTGCGACTCGGCTTCCTGCCTCGAAGATCCCTGACAAAACAGGTCGGGGCAGGTGGCGGACCCAGGTTCAGCACACCAACGGATGCACAGTATGTCTGCGTAGTCCCCTCCTCGAAATTCAGAAGGAATTCCGAGGGCAGCGGTACCGGGGGTGTCTTCAAAAAGACACGGCGGACCGACAATAAAATGCCTGTCTTGTATGAGCAAGAACGGGCGTACGGACAGCACGAGCACAAAACAAAATATTCCACTTAACTTACTCAAAAACAACGAACAAACAGGTTTTTCTCGAGCACTGAAAAACATTCATCATTTCATCTATGGCCGGCTCGACCAACATCGACACTGCTGCGACACGAAGGGAGCACGGGAATAGGATGGGTAAGTACTTTGGGATACGTCAACTTGTTCGCAGGCGAGGCGAATCCTGTGACAATTTTTTTCGAGTATACCCAATACATATTACTATCATTCGAGTTGGGTATTAACGTAGGCAACGAGCTGAATGCGGCCGTACGGCCAATCAGGAGCGTGCGTGAAAGAGACATAAAATATACACGCGTCTCTATCTAACATTGTGCGCTAATGAAGAGTGGTTTAATAAGATTGATTATTATGTCTGTCCGTATGTATGTATGTCTGTTTCCGTCATGTTTGTTTGTTTGTTTGTTTGTTGTTTGTTGTTTATTTTGTTTGGTTGGTTGGTTGATTTTTATATAGAAGACGATTAAATAGGTCATGATAGAGACAAAATAAAAGTAATTTTTATAGAATCATATTGCGGCCCTGAAAAGGGCCTTTTGTGTCCGACCGTCCGTCCGCCCGAGCCCGCCACTAGAGGCGGAGGCGGCGGTGGTCGGGGGCGACGAGATGATGCGCCTAAGAATAATAATATCTTCTTAAGCCTTCTTCTCGGTCTTCTTAGGCAGTAGCACGGCCTGAATGTTGGGCAAAACACCACCCTGAGCGATGGTCACGCCCGATAGGAGTTTGTTCAATTCCTCATCGTTGCGGATCGCCAATTGGAGATGTCTCGGTATGATTCTAGTCTTCTTGTTGTCACGTGCCGCGTTGCCGGCCAACTCGAGGACCTCAGCGGCGAGATATTCCATAACGGCGGCCAAATAGACCGGTGCACCGGCGCCGACGCGCTCGGCATAGTTGCCATTACGCAGAAGTCTGTGTATACGACCGACAGGAAACTGAAGACCGGCGCGATTCGAACGGGACTTTGCCTTCCCCTTGACCTTGCCACCCTTGCCGCGTCCAGACATTATTTGTTACGAGGGTATATAATCAATCAATTGCTAAATTAGCGAGCGAAAAATAACGCGCAGCGTACGTAGTTATGCACAGCGCGTTCGGAAACTGACTGAATATTTTTTTTTTAACGCCCGCTATTTATTATTATAGGTGAACTACGATCGCCCAATGTAGTACGAAGACGACGAGCGAACGAGAACGAGCTATGGCGAGAGAGCGTACCAGAACGATGAATATTTTATATTGAACGAGAGAGATGGAAGATATGTTGGGCGAGAGAGGGGTGGGTGAGGTCGGGCGGGCGGGCGCGCGTTCGGAGGCGGTATTATTCGTTCGTTTCGCGTTTGTTTTTGATGATTTAATTGCTAAAATATACCTAATAGGATAATATTTTAGATTATTGTGTATGTATGGGGGACGGCGGTACCTACCTGGACAATATGAAATGCAATGTAGTGTGTGCAGTTTTCGCAAGTGTTTTGTTTTTTTTTTTTTTTTTTTTTTTTTGTTTATACATATCTACATACCTATGAATAATATTAATTAATCGGTGAAGAAGAAAATTCGTATTTTCCATTATGTGTAGGTGCCTACGCCATACCTATACAGTGCAATTAAATCATCATCGTCGTTTCGTGTGTGGTGTGTGTGTGTTTTACGTGTCTGTCTGTGGCTTGGGACCTCCTATGTGTACCAAACTAAATTCTAAGTCTGAAGTCTAGTTTATGTACATACATAAACTAGATAGGTATATTAGCCTGTACAATACTACTATTATGTTTGTTTGTTTGTTTGTTTGTTTGTTTGTTTGTTTGTTTGTTTGTTAGTATGTATGTATGTATGTATGTATGTATGTATGTATGTATGTATGTATAAGTAGGTAGGTAGGTAGGTAGGTAGGTAGGTAGGTAGGTAGGTATTTAGGTATTTATAATCATTTTATATAGGCAGTAAGGATGTCACCGTTTTACGTATGTATGTATGTATGTATGTATGTATGTATGTATGTATGTATGTTAGTTATTTAGTCGGTCAATTTATGTACGTATCGAAATAGAAACAATTGTATCGTAACTAATATGGGTACGATATTTAGAATAATTTGTTAGCCCTGAAAAGGGCTTTTTGGTAGGTACATGTGCGCGATTGCGTGTGTATGCAACCAACGCGCACGTGCGTGCGGTGCCGGTCTCTCGCAACACGCTGGCTGGCCGTCCGTCCGTCCGTCCGTACGTACGTAGGACGGGCGGCGTAGGCGCGCGCGGCAGGGGGCGGCATGCAGGCAGGCAGGGCGCGGCTGCCAGCGAGCGGCTGTCGTCGTCGTCGTCGCTTTTACTTCTTGGCTGCTGCCTTTTTGGCGGCGGCCGGCTTCGATTTTGATGCGGCGGCGGCGGCCTTCTTCGGTTTGGGCGCCTTTGGTTTCTTTGTCGGTGGTTTGGCGGTTTTCTTAGCTTTAGACGCGGCGCCTCCACTCTTACCTCGCGCGGGCGACGCTGCCGCCAGGGCGGCGGCTGCCTTCTTGGCGGCGGCGATGGAGGCGGTTTTCTTTTTGGCTGCTGCGGCTTTTTTGTCCTTGGTAGCCAATGCGGCGGCTGCTGCTGCTGCTTTCGATGACTTCGACGGCGATGCGGAAGCCGCAGATGCACCGCCCCTCTTGTTGCCACCCTTAGCGGCGGCCGCGGCGGCGGACGCTTTCTTACCTTTGGCGGCGGCGGCGCCGGAAGCACCGGACGAGGCGGCGGTCTTGGCGACGGCCTTGCCGGCACCTCCGGCCGGCTTCTTCGCCGAGGTTGATTTAGATTCCAGTTTGAAGGAACCGGACGCACCTTTGCCCTTCGTTTGTATCAGTGTACCCGATTCGACGGCGCTCTTCAAATATTTCCTTATGAACGGTGCCAGTTTCTCAGCGTCGACCTTGTACTGAGCGGCTATATATTTCTTGATCGCCTGCAGTGACGATCCGCTGCGCTCTTTCAACTCCTTTATGGCGCTATTGACCATTTCCGAAGTCTTAGGGTGCGTCGGTTTCGCCTTGGGTTTTTTGGCTCCGGCGGCGGCGGACGCCTTCGGTCCCTTTTTCGCCGGGGTGGTGGGTGCCGGTACTTCGGTTGCCACAGCTGTGTCTGCCATAGTAGTAGGTAGGTAAAATATGAATGAATTCACAAACACTCAACAACACACAAGAGATCGCACACAAAACAACAACAAACTACGACGACAATATTAAAATAAAGTGAGTAGAATAGTAGTAGGTAGGTAGTAGTTACAGTATTAGATGTCGCCACTGGAACACAAAATAATTATCATTTTAACAATACACATCGAGGCATTACCGTAAGGAGAGCCGCGGTGTCGCGAGACGTTTTCTCGTATGAACACTTCCAACTTTTCACTAACATGTATATAAATTATTATATTTTTAACTGGGTTCTATTATAATTAAAACATTAATATATATTTATATGGACACATCATGAAAGTGTTTATGTAATGTTCACTTCAAAACTTTCACAAATATAATAAGGGACGCGCTACAGGTGTTTATTTTCACCGCCTTGTATGCGACTTGCTTAGTGTCCAGTTCAAAAGTGATTTTTCTCTATAAAACATAAAGATTACACACATAAAGGTCGATAAGTAAACGGCGAAGATCCCGAGCTTGGAACATAATAAGAATTCACTTTTGTAAATACATATTGTGACCGTTTTGACGAGTGTAACGACGACGGTCGTAAAACACACGACTGCCATTTTCTGAACAGCCAACGATACGGCGCTCAGTTTCTATCCGAGGCTCGTGTACACATTGATTGTTATAATATTCTTATTCTTATTTAAACATTCCAACATACTACATAATAATACTACTCTACCTATATAGGGGGGTACTCTACCTATAAAATAAACTTAAGATCACATTAGGTGGTGGTAGGTAACGACATATTCAAACGCATACAATAATGTATAATTATGTGTGTAGAGAGTAGAGGTATTAGGTAGTTAGTACATTGGTGGTAGGTATTTATTTATGAAACTAATAATAGGTAAGTACTTAAGTACATAATGTAAAAAGAAATGATTTCGTGTTTATTAGAAAGAGAACTTCCATGACACACAAACAAAACAACAACCGGAACGTACGACTAGGTAGGTACATCTATACTACTACCACCTACTTACAAACAACAAAAACAGTTTTGTGAGTGTGTAGTCAGTTACACTATAATATAATATTTTTGCTATCCTAATGCAAATGCGATGCGACACACGCACGGAGAGTACATAGAATATTTATTTATCGGTACCTACTTACTGTTTTACGTACTTTACGTTTGTATGCTTGCTTGCACGCAGCTATACATTACATAGATCGATTTATCCTTTTAGTATATATAATACTACTTTTGTGATTAGAAAGTGTACTATACATTAAGTAGGTAGGTAGGTACATACACTTATATGTATGTAAGGTTTTTAAAATAAACCTCATTATTATAGGTATATGATTTGACATTAATTAATTAATCATAGTGTACGTATATAGAAACAGTTTGCATTTAAACAAAACGGAATTATGTGCGGCCCTGAAAAGGGCCTTTTGTTCCTGTGCGTACATGATGTTCGTCTCGATCAATAAATAATACCAAACTAATAATAAAATTTATGATCGAAATTAACATCGGACACGATGGAAGTGGTTTAACCACCGAAACCGTACAGTGTGCGTCCCTGACGTTTCAGAGCGTAGACGACGTCCATGGCGGTGACGGTCTTCCTCTTCGCGTGCTCGGTATAAGTGACAGCGTCACGGATCACGTTCTCGAGAAACACTTTGAGAACGCCACGAGTCTCCTCGTATATCAGACCGGATATACGCTTAACGCCTCCTCTGCGAGCCAAACGACGGATCGCGGGTTTGGTGATGCCCTGGATGTTGTCGCGAAGTACTTTCCTGTGACGTTTGGCTCCACCTTTCCCCAGACCCTTTCCTCCCTTGCCGCGACCGGTCATTGTAGTTGTAGTAGTAGTAGTAAGTAGAAGTTAAAGATTGATACAACAAACTGCGCGCGACCGTACTCGTATACTGCACCGAAGTGACTGATATAGCGCCGCACCAAGGGAAAACATCTCACACCCCCCGCAAGGGGGGTGGGGAAACACTTTCAAGGCCGATCAGGCTTTCTGTGTGTGGTTGCCATCGCCGCGTGTGAATGCACGCGGGGCGTAGGGTGCTGCTGTGTACTCAGCATGTGGAGTGGTTGGCTGCTATGCAGCTATGTTCATCTTCCCGCCAGCGACTGTGTAGCTCAAGCTTGTAATAGCGAACTATGCAGGCGGCGGTACTGGTGTGAGGCACGTTGAATTAGGTAGGCGGGTCCGCTCGGATGAGCCTTGCCGTCCGGTGGCCGACTATGCAGTGGCGCCAGGTCCTGGACGTGCGGGAGGGACGAGGCGTCGGCACGCCTGAACATGTTGGCGGCGAGGCGGGCGACAAAGTCGTCCAGGCTCTCTACTCTGAGGTCGCGTGCGATCACGTCGTTTCTGACGCACCAGTGTGCGGAGGCGACAGTACGCAGTGCGAGGTTCTGTTGGGCGTGGAGGCGTTTCTTCTGGGCCGGGGATACTAGGGCGTACCACGCCGGCGCTGCGTACGTGAGACGTGATCGCACGTAGCTTTTGTATACCCCTATCTTGGTCCGTAGGGGCAGGATGCGTGAGGAGAGCACTGGACGAAGCAGGGCGCGGGCGGAACGGACGGTGTTGATCACCGTGTCGACGTGTGGCTTCATGGAGAGGCGACGGTCCAGCGTGACCCCGAGATATTTCGCGGTCGGCGACCATTCAATTTCCTGTCCTAGCATCTTTAACTTAGGCGGCGGGATGAGACGGTTGGTGACGCATACTGCCTGTGTCTTGGCAACGTTCACCTATAGCGCCGCATAATAATCCGCGTTATATTTATATACGCGACGGCCATCAGGCGGTTGGTTTCATTTCATTGGTTCCCTTGTTGAAAAGTGAGATAGCTATATTGTACGTCACGAACTAAGGAGGTACGGGCCTGTGCGAGGGGTGCGGGGGAGGGAGAGGGGGGGGGGGGGGGGGTTAGTTAGGTGTGTACGTGTATTTTGATTTTTCACTTGTCTTTTTTTTTTTTTTTTTTTTTTTTTTTTGCGTTATTTGTAATATTATTTATTTATTTTGTTGATAATGGTATAGTAAGGTTAGGCTCTTCAAGTTAGTTAGGTTAGGTTATTAGCACTTCGGGTTAGGTTAGCTTGGCTTACCTTAACCTGACCTTGGGTTAGTTAGTTAGTTAGTTAGTTCGATATAAATAGATAGATAGGATACCTACTTTACTACAACTAGTACTAAAAAAAAAAAACCTTTACATATTACACCCTTTAAATATTAATTATAATATACAAAAACACGACCACTACGGTAGGTAGGTAGGTAGGTAGGTAGGTAGGTAGGTAGGTAGGTAGGTAGGTAGGTAGGTAGGTAGGTAGGTAGGTAGGTAGGTAGGTAGGTAGGTAGGTAGGTAGGTAGGTAGGGCATTATTTATATATACGACGTGATTATATTGTGCGCAAGAAACATATTGTCCATTGTTCGATACATATGTGGCCCTGAAAAGGGCCTTTTTAGCAAGACGCTTTGTTTGCTGTGCGGTGGTAAGGTAAGCTAGTTACTATTACGTTCGCGAGCAAACGACGCGTCATGCGCAATACGACGACGACGTCGACGATTAAGCGCGTTCGCCACGGATTCTGCGCGCCAGCTGTATATCCTTAGGCATGATGGTGACACGCTTGGCGTGAATCGCGCAAAGGTTGGTGTCCTCGAAGAGTCCGACCAGATAGGCCTCGCTGGCCTCCTGAAGCGCCATAACGGCTGAACTCTGGAAACGTAGATCAGTCTTGAAATCTTGAGCGATCTCACGGACGAGACGCTGGAAGGGCAGTTTGCGGATCAACAGCTCCGTGCTCTTCTGATAGCGACGGATCTCACGGAGTGCAACGGTTCCGGGTCTGTAACGATGGGGTTTCTTGACACCACCGGTTGCCGGTGCACTCTTGCGCGCAGCCTTCGTGGCCAACTGTTTACGGGGCGCTTTACCCCCGGTGGATTTACGCGCGGTCTGCTTGGTACGGGCCATTGCGAGGAACGAGCGAGCGGCGATGAAATTGAATTAAGAAAGATAACTTAACTACGTACGTGCGGACGAATGAACGCGCGTATTAGTACTGCCGTTTATTTTATATTTTACATCGGTATTTATAATGATGGCGGCGGATTCAAGCGAGCGAGATATGTGTTTATCTCTCTCCCTCTCTCTCTCTCTCTCTCTCCGTCTGTCTCGCACGCAACAAACAAACAAAACAATGAACGAACGAACTAACAAACTAATTTTTTTTTTATATGTATGTACGTATGCTATTTATATAATATAAGGTAATGTTTTGTTTTATAATATTATTTTCGTGATAAATAAAGAGAATAATAATAATAATACATACATATTTATGTGTGTATGCTTAAATTGCATATTTATCATTTCTTTTAATTCATCATTATAATGGTAAGCACTTGAATACCAGGTATAATAAAATATCCTTATGATATTGTACATGTATGTCAGAGTAATTAAATAATATAGGCAGGCTGCAGGTTGGTTGGTTAGTTAGTTAGTTAGTTAGTTATAAACGGACGGTATGTGGTAGTGGTATGGTACGTGCGATATGTCATAATATGAAGTCAATTAGAGAAACATTCGGATAATATGAATAGATTTTTGGCCCTGAAAAGGGCCTTTTGAGTGTAGCGCTGGACGTGTGGTGGTTACAATAGTATGTTCATACTATGAAGCACGCACGCCTCCGCACTGTGAAGAAGAACGAACGACGCCATCTCCTCCTCCTCCTCACTTGGAGCTGGTGTATTTGGTGACGGCCTTGGTGCCCTCGCTCACGGCGTGCTTGGCAAGCTCACCGGGCAGCAGGAGCCTCACCGAAGTCTGCACCTCCCTGGAGGTGATGGTGGAACGTTTGTTGTAATGGGCGAGACGAGACGCCTCCGCTGCGATACGTTCGAATATGTCGTTAACGAATGAATTCATTATAGACATGGCCTTGCTGGAGATACCGGTGTCGGGATGCACCTGCTTGAGCACCTTGTAGATGTAGATGGCGTAGCTCTCCTTCCTCTTGTGCTTCTTCTTTTTCTTGTCAGTTTTGGAGATGTTCTTTTGGGCTTTGCCCGATTTCTTGGCGGCCTTACCGCTGGTCTTAGGCGGCATAATAGCGGTAGTATGTATTAGTTAGTAGATAATATCAACACTTGCTAACGCAAACGACCGTTTGCGTTGAATACGCCGAGAGAAGTGTGACAATTTTTTTCGAGTATACCCAATACATATTACTATCATTCGAGTTGGGTATTAACGTAGGCAACGAGCTGAATGCGGCCGTACGGCCAATCAGGAGCGTGCGTGAAAGAGACATAAAATATACACGCGTCTCTATCTAACATTGTGCGCTAATGAAGAGTGGTTTAATAAGATTGATTATTATGTCTGTCCGTATGTATGTATGTCTGTTTCCGTCATGTTTGTTTGTTTGTTTGTTTGTTGTTTGTTGTTTATTTTGTTTGGTTGGTTGGTTGATTTTTATATAGAAGACGATTAAATAGGTCATGATAGAGACAAAATAAAAGTAATTTTTATAGAATCATATTGCGGCCCTGAAAAGGGCCTTTTGTGTCCGACCGTCCGTCCGCCCGAGCCCGCCACTAGAGGCGGAGGCGGCGGTGGTCGGGGGCGACGAGATGATGCGCCTAAGAATAATAATATCTTCTTAAGCCTTCTTCTCGGTCTTCTTAGGCAGTAGCACGGCCTGAATGTTGGGCAAAACACCACCCTGAGCGATGGTCACGCCCGATAGGAGTTTGTTCAATTCCTCATCGTTGCGGATCGCCAATTGGAGATGTCTCGGTATGATTCTAGTCTTCTTGTTGTCACGTGCCGCGTTGCCGGCCAACTCGAGGACCTCAGCGGCGAGATATTCCATAACGGCGGCCAAATAGACCGGTGCACCGGCGCCGACGCGCTCGGCATAGTTGCCATTACGCAGAAGTCTGTGTATACGACCGACAGGAAACTGAAGACCGGCGCGATTCGAACGGGACTTTGCCTTCCCCTTGACCTTGCCACCCTTGCCGCGTCCAGACATTATTTGTTACGAGGGTATATAATCAATCAATTGCTAAATTAGCGAGCGAAAAATAACGCGCAGCGTACGTAGTTATGCACAGCGCGTTCGGAAACTGACTGAATATTTTTTTTTTAATTTTGTTTTGTTTTGTTTTTGAATGGACATGAAGGTACGGGCCCAAAATTTGGCCTTAGTACCCTTACCCGGACAAGTCGGCGAGCTAGCTCTCAACCGTAGTTATGATTAGGTAACAAGGCCTGAGGGTGCCCCAGTTGGGGCCGAACCTCGGCTCAGGGCTGTTACCGAGGGGAGGGAATTGACTGAAATCTTTGATGATTTATTTATTTATTTATATCTAGGGAAGCGTATTATTATTGGCGGCTCGGGCCGCTTGTCGAGTTGCCGTAGCAATATTAACAAGTGGGGGACGAGACTGAGTTGGGAGTCGCGGCGCGTGACCTCGACGACGAGGTCGGTAACGAGGTGAACGGTCACCGCGGTTCGCATCTGTATTGTGTGTTGAATTACGACGAGCTTCCGAAGCTTCGAGCTGAGCTAAGGTGGTGGGATCATCGGGCTCGGTGAGGACGTGCCTCGGCCGGCGGACATTGGACATACGGGATGGCGTGTAGGTAGCCGCCTTAACGATTAACGGATTACTATGATTGACAGCAGTGTCAAAGAATCTGCGTGAAGCGCGTTTGAAAAATTGACGGACCGTGGGGAGGCCCAGGTCGAGGTGGAGGTTTTCATTGCGCAAGAACCACGGGGCACCCGTGGCCTTGCGCATGAAACGGTTTTGCAAAACTTGGAGACTATGGATCCGCTTTTGCGATGCGTGTGCAAATACAGCGCATGCGTAAGAGAATATGGGGCGAATACACGCAGTATACAGTCTAACCTTGCTTTTTAAGGCAAGTTTAGACCTGCGATTTAAAAGGAAATGAAGGCGTCCCATCACGAAATAGGCGCGCGCGCGCACCTTTTTAATGTGGGGCCCGAAGGTCAATCGATCATCGAGGATGACACCTAAGTATTTGGCTTGCCTCTCCCAAGGGATCGGTTCGCCGAACATGGTGACAGACTTTACTGAGGGGGGGATTTTTCGTCTAAACGGCCTATGGAATAGGACCGCTTGACTTTTGGCGGGATTTATCTCAATCCTCCATTTCCTACACCATGCGCCTAGGGCGTCTGCTGCGGATTGGAGGTGGGACACTATGGCCTTGGTGGTGCGACTAGTACAGTAGATTGCGGTATCATCCGCGAACAGAGCTAGCTGTACTGAGTCATTAAATTTGGGGATATCGCTCGTATATAATAGAAACAATAATGGGGAGAGTACCGAGCCCTGGGGGACTCCGGCACAGATGGGATGAGGGGACGACAGGGCGCCTGTTATTCGATATCGAAAGTGGCGGTTCGACAAAAAGTCTCGTAAGATGAGTACGAGCCTATGTGGGACACCTAGGGTGAATAGTTTAAAAATTAAACCATTGTGCCACACTTTGTCGAATGCTTTTGCAACATCGAAGAACAGGACCCCAGTCATACTATTGGATTGTTGGAAATGGTGAGAGATATGTTCAACAATACGATGGACTTGTTGAACACACGAGTGTTTAGTTCGAAAACCAAACTGCTCGTTCGGAAGTAAATGGTTAGCATCGGCATATGCTTTGAGACGGTTGTAGATGAGTCTCTCATAAATCTTACCCAATACATTGAGCAGACTTATGGGACGGTAACTGGAGGGCTCGGACATGGGTTTGCCTGGTTTGTGGATCCCAATAACGTGAGCTTCCTTCCACTGAGGTGGGAAGAAGTTACACATTAGGGCCGCATTATAAATGGACGTTAATAAGAAAATGAGCTGAGCGGGGAACAGTTTGATCACTTTATTAGTGATTTTGTCCGAGCCCGGGGCTTTTCGAGGGTGGAGTTTTCTGATGATCGATTTAACTTCATCAGGGGTCACGGGAGGAAGGGGGTCTTCATCCTCCTCCTCCTCACCATCAGCGGCGACACGCCGCCTCCTCCTTGCGGAGGAGGGGGGAGCCTCTGGTGGTGGCGGGGGGGGGGGAGACACGGGAGGTATGGGCAGAGCGAGTCTACGCGTGACCTCGGAGTTGACTTTCTCCAAGTGACTGGGGTCTACTGGAAGAGTACTGGGCGTGCATTGAAGCTCGAGACTTTCGGCGAGGCATTCGGATTTGTCCTCGTCTTCAAAGGCGGGCAAGGGGTGATTGGGTCTAATGAGAGGTGGCATGGGGGCTATCGTGTCCTTGGTAAGGGCACGGGAAAGCTTCCAAAAGGCAAGATGGGAGGGTTCTAACTCATCAAGGGTCTTGTCCCATCGAGCATCACGCATTTGCTCGATGCGGACCTTGAAGGCGCGATGGAGAGCGCGCATGCGGGCGCGGTTACGTTCAGAGGGAAAAGAGTCAAAAGCCCGTATGGCGGCGTTCCTCTCCCTCCTCATCTCACGTACGTCATCGGGCAGTTGCCAACGGAGGTGAGTCTCCGCTGGCACTGTCCGAGAGCAATCGGTAATGACCGATTGCACGTGAGTGGTGAGTGAGTCGATCGCGCCGATAACCTCGTCCGCGGTGACGATGTTATCCGGGATACGATTCAGATGGACGGAATCGGTGGACTTGAGGCGTTCGCCTAGTCTGTCCCAATTGGTGGAGATTTTAGTAGGAGGGGGTTGACCTGGATCTGGGGGACCTGTGCGCGGAGTAAACTCTAAGATCACAGGTCGGTGGTCAGACGTCAGTTCGTGGTGCACTGATACGTCATGCAAACGTAAGTTTACATTGCGCAACAGTGCCACATCGAGTATGTCGGGTCTGAGGTCTTGTTGATGAGGAAAGTGGGTCGGTTCGAGGGGAGTAATGATGTCGATGTCGAGAGGCGACAGGAGGGATTCTAAGATTCGACCTCTGGGGTTGTTCGCGTTACAGTTCCAGAGTACACTTTTAGCGTTCAGGTCGCCCGCCAAAATGACTGCGTTACCGAGGCCAAAAATGCACTCTAGATCACTTCTGAAGGAAGTGTTGACACGGGACGGGGAAATGTAGGCTGAGACCAGAATGATTGGCTCATGTCCAGTCATGCCGAGCCTACAGACCGAGGCCTCAATGCACGTGAGAGAGGGGGGCGGATCCATTGGGGAGCAATATAGGGACTTTTTGTAATAAATGAGAGTACCACCAAGGGTAGCGTCAGACCTATCGTTGCGAACTAACAGATAGTTGGCAATTTTGGGATCCCTCATAGAGGGTTTGAGGAATGTCTCCTGAACTAGGAATACATCAAGGCGATGATGTTTCAGGAATTCTGAAACATCATCGCGTTGATGTCTCAAGCCATCGGCATTGAAATACCCTATTCTAAGGGAGCGCGGTTTGGTCCTACACGTTGCCGTATTATCCATTAAGAGGGCTACATTTGAAGGTGGAAAGGGACGTCAGGATGGCACTATAGCGCAACCCGATGGAGAAGAGGGCGAGTCCGTCGCCCTCTTTTTCGCGGATTTGTTCAGCGAGATTCCGGATCTCGTTAAAATCAAAAAGACGGGCGAAACGCTCCACCAGAGCGAAGTCCGCATCCTCGTTTAGTGGAGGAATTTGGGCCCCGCAGCTAGGCGGGGGGATTGCGCGGCGTTGCTGTTTAGGGACGGCGGCGGCGGCGGCGGGTTTTGGCGGAAGGGGCGTGGTTTGCGCGGCCATAGGGGCGGGCGCTTGAGTGACTGAGGGAGTGGGTGCGGGAATGGGGGCAGGTGAAACTGCCGTGGTGGGCGTGGACTTAGTCCGAGTGGGCGGGAACTCCCTAGGGGAGTTTAAGTCCCAAGCGGGTCTCAAGCTCGTGTGAGCGGGATCAGGGGGAGGCGCGGTGGTGCGCGTGGAGTTATTGGGCCGGGCTGATGTTGTAGCCTTTGGCCGGGGAGCTTTAGAGCACCCGCGATAGTTAGCGGGGTGCCCTTGCGTCTGGCAAAGGACGCAGCTCGGGGGCTCAGAATTAAGGGTGGGCTCAGGGTTGCGTTCGCATTCCCTGGTGGGGTGGTTGCCTAGGCACTTTACGCACCTTGGAGGTGCGTAGCAGTGCCTGGCGGAGTGGCCATAGAGTTGGCAATTGTGGCATTGTGACGGGAATCCGGTCCTGTGTGGCTTTTCCAGCACACAGTCCGTCAGTTGGCATATGGCCTTTAGATTGTGGATTCGGTCGCTCGCCGGCCCGGGTTCCATGGTTACTACAACCATGTTGAGGGGGACGGTCTTTGAGCGACCTCGCATAAGGCGATGGACAGCGAGGACAGGGATACCCTGGTCGCTGAGGGACTGCTTCACTTCCTCGGTTGTCACCTCGGAAGGCATGCCCTTAATAACTATGCGGGTGGCACGCTCCTCAGGGAGAGAGTAGGTGTGGAAAGACACCTTTCTCTCCTTGAGGAGGTTAGTGAAAGCTCTATGGTCATTAGGCGCAGTAACTGCGACCCGAATGCCATGTTCGGTGGGACGGGCGGAGGTATAATTAATATGGTGGCTGGAGAACCAGCCAGAGACAAGAGTCCATTTGGACTTGTCTTGAATGAAAATTGGGGGAGGGGCAGCATCATTTTTAGCATTCTTAGGAGGATGCTGATGCCTGTTAGGACGAGGGGGGATGCGAAGAGGTTCGCGAACGCTACTTGTGTCCATGGGAATGGACACGTTCGCTGAAGGGCCAGGGACGGGAGAGGGGGCCTGCTTGAGGGCCTTGGCGGCAGCCTCGTTGGCGGAGGCTTGCTTGGCTCGCTTGCGCTTGCCATTCTTGCTCTCCACTGGTACGAAGTCCTCCTCGGAAGACGAGGAGGGGTTCGCAACAGTGGCGGGAGCCTCTAGTTGGGTGGTGGTGGTGGTGGTGGAAATTAGAGGGACGGCCTTTGCCGACTTAGTGTCGGTGGAGGCAGGGGAGGAGGAGGAGGAGGCGGAGGAGGACTTGGCGGCCTCATTGGACGTGTAGGAGTCAGTAGAAACTGACGTCCTAGTCTTGTTGTAGACTGACGATCTTGTGAGATCGTCAGAGGGAGTTGGAGTTGGGGAGGGAGGGGCTTGTCCTGATGGGACAGCCTCGGTGTTGCCGCGGACTTCCGGAGTCGACTGGGTCGACATCACGGAGTCCGCGCGAGAGGGTGGACGAGAGAAGGTGGAGGGGATGGACCGGTTCGGGAAATGACATGTCAAGTAAATGACGGCATCCTCATCGGCGAGGATGTCCTCAAGAGACAGGGTGGTCTGGGGTTGGCTGGCCATAGTGACCAGCCTGGCCTTGCGGCCGGGGCCTAGGCTAAGACGTACACTACTGTAACTTCAAACGCGGTGCGTTCCTGGGAGAAGAAGTTACAAGAAACTCCAGGCAATCGCCCTAGCTACGGTTCCTACTCCTATCCTCCCCGGGTGGGTTTTCCCGGGTGTGTGTAGTACAACTCCCAACCGGGTGTAGGTTGGGAGGTGAGTAGGCCCTAGGGTGTGCCCTAAGCTTGTAACCTCCGCCACAGATCTTGTGTTGTGGCTGAGTTCCTACGTCCCTGCCTAACGCTAACTGGGGTCGACTAGGGAAGCCCCCAAGGCCGACTGGTCCAGTCCCGTCCGGGTTGTGTGTTCCTTAAGGGAAAACACCAAAGCGCCCGGGGCCCGCTAACCAACTTACGTTGTCACCGTTAGGTTTCCGTTGGTTACCACAGCAAGTCGTGGATTTTAGGTGGTAGACGATTAGTATGTCTCAGAAACAACAATGAACACGACGCGTATTGAAAAATACACGAAGTGTCACCGTGTCGGTCAGACAATAGAAACAACAAGACAAATAAACACCAACGCGTATTGAAAAATACACGCGGTGAATAAATGCTTGATATAGGGGTCGGTACGAGTGACACACACACCAACGCAGTACCGAGAAAGATACTCGCTCGCAACCAAATAGTTTGCTTGACGATACGTCAGGAACAAACTATTAGCGCTAACAAGAACTTAAACAATGCCACAAAGGTGAGCGAGTACGTTCGCGACGAAAAATGCCAGGTAGGCGCAAACAAAGGCAGAGCCAGTGAGTGGGCGAACAAAGCGAAAATTCGCGGAAACGGACCGGGCAGCGCAGGAGCGCAAGAAAGCGACCGTGCAGTGCGACGGTCAGAATCGGAATCTTTTTTTTTAACGCCCGCTATTTATTATTATAGGTGAACTACGATCGCCCAATGTAGTACGAAGACGACGAGCGAACGAGAACGAGCTATGGCGAGAGAGCGTACCAGAACGATGAATATTTTATATTGAACGAGAGAGATGGAAGATATGTTGGGCGAGAGAGGGGTGGGTGAGGTCGGGCGGGCGGGCGCGCGTTCGGAGGCGGTATTATTCGTTCGTTTCGCGTTTGTTTTTGATGATTTAATTGCTAAAATATACCTAATAGGATAATATTTTAGATTATTGTGTATGTATGGGGGACGGCGGTACCTACCTGGACAATATGAAATGCAATGTAGTGTGTGCAGTTTTCGCAAGTGTTTTGTTTTTTTTTTTTTTTTTTTTTTTTTGTTTATACATATCTACATACCTATGAATAAT
Source organism: Achlya flavicornis (assembly GCA_947623365.1). NCBI lineage: Eukaryota > Metazoa > Arthropoda > Insecta > Lepidoptera > Drepanidae > Achlya > Achlya flavicornis. Next base: position 4,796,492 of record OX392494.1, on the reverse strand, counting down.
ATTAATTAATCGGTGAAGAAGAAAATTCGTATTTTCCATTATGTGTAGGTGCCTACGCCATACCTATACAGTGCAATTAAATCATCATCGTCGTTTCGTGTGTGGTGTGTGTGTGTTTTACGTGTCTGTCTGTGGCTTGGGACCTCCTATGTGTACCAAACTAAATTCTAAGTCTGAAGTCTAGTTTATGTACATACATAAACTAGATAGGTATATTAGCCTGTACAATACTACTATTATGTTTGTTTGTTTGTTTGTTTGTTTGTTTGTTTGTTTGTTTGTTTGTTAGTATGTATGTATGTATGTATGTATGTATGTATGTATGTATAAGTAGGTAGGTAGGTAGGTAGGTAGGTAGGTAGGTAGGTAGGTATTTAGGTATTTATAATCATTTTATATAGGCAGTAAGGATGTCACCGTTTTACGTATGTATGTATGTATGTATGTATGTATGTATGTATGTATGTATGTTAGTTATTTAGTCGGTCAATTTATGTACGTATCGAAATAGAAACAATTGTATCGTAACTAATATGGGTACGATATTTAGAATAATTTGTTAGCCCTGAAAAGGGCTTTTTGGTAGGTACATGTGCGCGATTGCGTGTGTATGCAACCAACGCGCACGTGCGTGCGGTGCCGGTCTCTCGCAACACGCTGGCTGGCCGTCCGTCCGTCCGTCCGTACGTACGTAGGACGGGCGGCGTAGGCGCGCGCGGCAGGGGGCGGCATGCAGGCAGGCAGGGCGCGGCTGCCAGCGAGCGGCTGTCGTCGTCGTCGTCGCTTTTACTTCTTGGCTGCTGCCTTTTTGGCGGCGGCCGGCTTCGATTTTGATGCGGCGGCGGCGGCCTTCTTCGGTTTGGGCGCCTTTGGTTTCTTTGTCGGTGGTTTGGCGGTTTTCTTAGCTTTAGACGCGGCGCCTCCACTCTTACCTCGCGCGGGCGACGCTGCCGCCAGGGCGGCGGCTGCCTTCTTGGCGGCGGCGATGGAGGCGGTTTTCTTTTTGGCTGCTGCGGCTTTTTTGTCCTTGGTAGCCAATGCGGCGGCTGCTGCTGCTGCTTTCGATGACTTCGACGGCGATGCGGAAGCCGCAGATGCACCGCCCCTCTTGTTGCCACCCTTAGCGGCGGCCGCGGCGGCGGACGCTTTCTTACCTTTGGCGGCGGCGGCGCCGGAAGCACCGGACGAGGCGGCGGTCTTGGCGACGGCCTTGCCGGCACCTCCGGCCGGCTTCTTCGCCGAGGTTGATTTAGATTCCAGTTTGAAGGAACCGGACGCACCTTTGCCCTTCGTTTGTATCAGTGTACCCGATTCGACGGCGCTCTTCAAATATTTCCTTATGAACGGTGCCAGTTTCTCAGCGTCGACCTTGTACTGAGCGGCTATATATTTCTTGATCGCCTGCAGTGACGATCCGCTGCGCTCTTTCAACTCCTTTATGGCGCTATTGACCATTTCCGAAGTCTTAGGGTGCGTCGGTTTCGCCTTGGGTTTTTTGGCTCCGGCGGCGGCGGACGCCTTCGGTCCCTTTTTCGCCGGGGTGGTGGGTGCCGGTACTTCGGTTGCCACAGCTGTGTCTGCCATAGTAGTAGGTAGGTAAAATATGAATGAATTCACAAACACTCAACAACACACAAGAGATCGCACACAAAACAACAACAAACTACGACGACAATATTAAAATAAAGTGAGTAGAATAGTAGTAGGTAGGTAGTAGTTACAGTATTAGATGTCGCCACTGGAACACAAAATAATTATCATTTTAACAATACACATCGAGGCATTACCGTAAGGAGAGCCGCGGTGTCGCGAGACGTTTTCTCGTATGAACACTTCCAACTTTTCACTAACATGTATATAAATTATTATATTTTTAACTGGGTTCTATTATAATTAAAACATTAATATATATTTATATGGACACATCATGAAAGTGTTTATGTAATGTTCACTTCAAAACTTTCACAAATATAATAAGGGACGCGCTACAGGTGTTTATTTTCACCGCCTTGTATGCGACTTGCTTAGTGTCCAGTTCAAAAGTGATTTTTCTCTATAAAACATAAAGATTACACACATAAAGGTCGATAAGTAAACGGCGAAGATCCCGAGCTTGGAACATAATAAGAATTCACTTTTGTAAATACATATTGTGACCGTTTTGACGAGTGTAACGACGACGGTCGTAAAACACACGACTGCCATTTTCTGAACAGCCAACGATACGGCGCTCAGTTTCTATCCGAGGCTCGTGTACACATTGATTGTTATAATATTCTTATTCTTATTTAAACATTCCAACATACTACATAATAATACTACTCTACCTATATAGGGGGGTACTCTACCTATAAAATAAACTTAAGATCACATTAGGTGGTGGTAGGTAACGACATATTCAAACGCATACAATAATGTATAATTATGTGTGTAGAGAGTAGAGGTATTAGGTAGTTAGTACATTGGTGGTAGGTATTTATTTATGAAACTAATAATAGGTAAGTACTTAAGTACATAATGTAAAAAGAAATGATTTCGTGTTTATTAGAAAGAGAACTTCCATGACACACAAACAAAACAACAACCGGAACGTACGACTAGGTAGGTACATCTATACTACTACCACCTACTTACAAACAACAAAAACAGTTTTGTGAGTGTGTAGTCAGTTACACTATAATATAATATTTTTGCTATCCTAATGCAAATGCGATGCGACACACGCACGGAGAGTACATAGAATATTTATTTATCGGTACCTACTTACTGTTTTACGTACTTTACGTTTGTATGCTTGCTTGCACGCAGCTATACATTACATAGATCGATTTATCCTTTTAGTATATATAATACTACTTTTGTGATTAGAAAGTGTACTATACATTAAGTAGGTAGGTAGGTACATACACTTATATGTATGTAAGGTTTTTAAAATAAACCTCATTATTATAGGTATATGATTTGACATTAATTAATTAATCATAGTGTACGTATATAGAAACAGTTTGCATTTAAACAAAACGGAATTATGTGCGGCCCTGAAAAGGGCCTTTTGTTCCTGTGCGTACATGATGTTCGTCTCGATCAATAAATAATACCAAACTAATAATAAAATTTATGATCGAAATTAACATCGGACACGATGGAAGTGGTTTAACCACCGAAACCGTACAGTGTGCGTCCCTGACGTTTCAGAGCGTAGACGACGTCCATGGCGGTGACGGTCTTCCTCTTCGCGTGCTCGGTATAAGTGACAGCGTCACGGATCACGTTCTCGAGAAACACTTTGAGAACGCCACGAGTCTCCTCGTATATCAGACCGGATATACGCTTAACGCCTCCTCTGCGAGCCAAACGACGGATCGCGGGTTTGGTGATGCCCTGGATGTTGTCGCGAAGTACTTTCCTGTGACGTTTGGCTCCACCTTTCCCCAGACCCTTTCCTCCCTTGCCGCGACCGGTCATTGTAGTTGTAGTAGTAGTAGTAAGTAGAAGTTAAAGATTGATACAACAAACTGCGCGCGACCGTACTCGTATACTGCACCGAAGTGACTGATATAGCGCCGCACCAAGGGAAAACATCTCACACCCCCCGCAAGGGGGGTGGGGAAACACTTTCAAGGCCGATCAGGCTTTCTGTGTGTGGTTGCCATCGCCGCGTGTGAATGCACGCGGGGCGTAGGGTGCTGCTGTGTACTCAGCATGTGGAATGGTTGGCTGCTATGCAGCTATGTTCATCTTCCCGCCAGCGACTGTGTGGCTCAAGCTTGTAATAGCGAACTATGCAGGCGGCGGTACTGGTGTGAGGCACGTTGGATTAGGTAGGCGGGTCCGCTCGGATGAGCTCCCGCGAGTACGCCTTGCCGTCCGGTGGCCGACTGTGCAATGGCGCCAGGTCCTGGACGTGCGGGAGGGACGAGGCGTCGGCACGCCTGAACATGTTGGCGGCGAGGCGGGCGACAAAGTCGTCCAGGCTCTCTACTCTGAGGTCGCGTGCGATCACGTCGTTTCTGACGCACCAGTGTGCGGAGGCGACAGTACGCAGCGCGAGGTTCTGTTGGGCGTGGAGGCGTTTCTTCTGGGCCGGGGATACTAGGGCGTACCACGCCGGCGCTGCGTACGTGAGACGTGATCGCACGTAGCTTTTGTATACCCCTATCTTGGTCCGTAGGGGCAGGATGCGTGAGGAGAGCACTGGACGAAGCAGGGCGCGGGCGGAACGGACAGTGTTGATCACCGTGTCGACGTGTGGCTTCATGGAGAGGCGACGGTCCAGCGTGACCCCGAGATATTTCGCGGTCGGCGACCATTCAATTTCCTGTCCTAGCATCTTTAACTTAGGCGGCGGGATGAGACGGTTGGTGACGCATACTGCCTGTGTCTTGGCAACGTTCACCGACAACCGCCATGTGTTCAACCACGTGGGTAGGGCGTCTAAAGTTTTCTGCATCTTTGACGCGGCAAGTTTTGTGTTCATAGATGTTGTATAGAACGCCGCGTCATCGGCGTATAGAGCGAGTTGGGCGCCCCCGGCGACTGGAATGTCGTCGGTGAACCTTGCATAACACGCGGGGGAGAGGCAGCTCCCCTGCGGTACTCCGGCTTCGATTCGGTGCACGGCAGACGTGGCTTCCCGCACGGCGACGAAGAAGCTGCGGTTGCTGAGAAAAGATGCCAGGACTTTGGTAATACGGCGAGGGGCCGTCGACAGCGATAGCTTATAAATAAGACCGTTGTGCCAAACGCGGTCGAATGCCTTTTCCATGTCAAGGAATACTGCAACTGCGACTTCCTTCTTGTTTAGGGCGACAGTGAGGTGGTGCAGTACCCTTGACAGCTGGAGGGTGGTGGAGTGCTCAGCCCTGAACCCGAATTGTTCGGGTCTCGGCGTGATGTGTGGGACGAGGTGGTGCAGCAGGAGCTTTTCGAACACCTTCGACACCGTAGACAACAGTGTGATGGGCCGATAGCTCTCCGGCTTTAAGGAGTTCTTCCCGGGCTTCAGTAACATGATCACCCTGCCCGTTTTCCAAGGAGTGGGGAAATGGCCAAGGCGCAGGATGGCATTGAAAAGGCGCGTCAGCGCCGCGAGAGCACGCGGCGGCAGTTGACGCAGCGCCAAATTCTGTATACCATCCGGCCCAGGGGCACTTCTCCTCCTTGTAGCGCGCAGGGTTCTCAGTACCTGCCCGGGTGAGAAGACCACCGGGTCTTCTTCGTGAGCTATCGGCGAAGCGAAGTACTCGCGAAGGTGTTGCTCGACTGCTGCAACGTGGTCTTCATCAACGACGGGGAAGGGCTGGAACTGACGTTCAAGGCATTCGGCGAATATGTTGGCACGGTCGGCCGCTCGGTATCTCGGGGTTCCATCGTGCGAAAGCAGGGGGCGGACGGGTTCGGGAGTACCTGTGAGGGACCGGCACAGTCTGTGTATACCGGTCATTCCCTCCTCGTCAACCTTTTGTATGTGCCGCTCCCAACTGGCGGTGGCGGCATCACTGAGCTCTCTCTTTATCTTCACCCCTAGGGCGAGGAGCTGGCTTCTTTGGGTGCGGCAGCGAGTTTGTTGCCACGTCGCACGGAGTCTGCGTTTCGCTCTAATCATCTTCATGATGTACTCTGGGACAGTGGGTAGGCGCACCTGCGCTGGGGCAGTCTTAGTGGCGCCATCTGTGGCATTTATAATTAGGCTGGAGATTTCCGAGGTCATACGGTCAATGTCCTCGGATGAGTTGAGGGGCAATTGTAAGACCGGCGCCGCCTGAAGCCTTTCTCTGAACAGCGCCCAGTTCGTAGATCGGCGTGGTGTTGTTGCAGGAGCGTTCGGCATGTCGGTAATCGAGATAAGCACTGGCAAGTGATCTGATCCCATGTCGTCATACAGGACGGTTTGTGTGAGCTGGCAGCCCAGCTCATTGTGGATAACGATGTCGAGTACGTCGGGCCGGTGACTTTGCTCCGCTGGGTAATGAGTGGGGACTTCTGGTCCCTCCACCATGTACCCTTTGGACTCGGCATCGTTGAATAGAGCGTTCCCATTAGCACAGTTGCGGCTTGAGTTCCATCCCGTGTGTTTACAATTCAGGTCTCCTGCGATGATTCTGATCTGCTCGACGGCTGCGGCGATCCTATAGCGCCGCATAATAATCCGCGTTATATTTATATACGCGACGGCCATCAGGCGGTTGGTTTCATTTCATTGGTTCCCTTGTTGAAAAGTGAGATAGCTATATTGTACGTCACGAACTAAGGAGGTACGGGCCTGTGCGAGGGGTGCGGGGGAGGGAGAGGGGGGGGGGGGGGGGGGGGGTTAGTTAGGTGTGTACGTGTATTTTGATTTTTCACTTGTCTTTTTTTTTTTTTTTTTTTTTTTTTTTTGCGTTATTTGTAATATTATTTATTTATTTTGTTGATAATGGTATAGTAAGGTTAGGCTCTTCAAGTTAGTTAGGTTAGGTTATTAGCACTTCGGGTTAGGTTAGCTTGGCTTACCTTAACCTGACCTTGGGTTAGTTAGTTAGTTAGTTAGTTCGATATAAATAGATAGATAGGATACCTACTTTACTACAACTAGTACTAAAAAAAAAAAACCTTTACATATTACACCCTTTAAATATTAATTATAATATACAAAAACACGACCACTACGGTAGGTAGGTAGGTAGGTAGGTAGGTAGGTAGGTAGGTAGGTAGGTAGGTAGGTAGGTAGGTAGGTAGGTAGGTAGGTAGGTAGGTAGGTAGGTAGGTAGGTAGGTAGGGCATTATTTATATATACGACGTGATTATATTGTGCGCAAGAAACATATTGTCCATTGTTCGATACATATGTGGCCCTGAAAAGGGCCTTTTTAGCAAGACGCTTTGTTTGCTGTGCGGTGGTAAGGTAAGCTAGTTACTATTACGTTCGCGAGCAAACGACGCGTCATGCGCAATACGACGACGACGTCGACGATTAAGCGCGTTCGCCACGGATTCTGCGCGCCAGCTGTATATCCTTAGGCATGATGGTGACACGCTTGGCGTGAATCGCGCAAAGGTTGGTGTCCTCGAAGAGTCCGACCAGATAGGCCTCGCTGGCCTCCTGAAGCGCCATAACGGCTGAACTCTGGAAACGTAGATCAGTCTTGAAATCTTGAGCGATCTCACGGACGAGACGCTGGAAGGGCAGTTTGCGGATCAACAGCTCCGTGCTCTTCTGATAGCGACGGATCTCACGGAGTGCAACGGTTCCGGGTCTGTAACGATGGGGTTTCTTGACACCACCGGTTGCCGGTGCACTCTTGCGCGCAGCCTTCGTGGCCAACTGTTTACGGGGCGCTTTACCCCCGGTGGATTTACGCGCGGTCTGCTTGGTACGGGCCATTGCGAGGAACGAGCGAGCGGCGATGAAATTGAATTAAGAAAGATAACTTAACTACGTACGTGCGGACGAATGAACGCGCGTATTAGTACTGCCGTTTATTTTATATTTTACATCGGTATTTATAATGATGGCGGCGGATTCAAGCGAGCGAGATATGTGTTTATCTCTCTCCCTCTCTCTCTCTCTCTCTCTCCGTCTGTCTCGCACGCAACAAACAAACAAAACAATGAACGAACGAACTAACAAACTAATTTTTTTTTTATATGTATGTACGTATGCTATTTATATAATATAAGGTAATGTTTTGTTTTATAATATTATTTTCGTGATAAATAAAGAGAATAATAATAATAATACATACATATTTATGTGTGTATGCTTAAATTGCATATTTATCATTTCTTTTAATTCATCATTATAATGGTAAGCACTTGAATACCAGGTATAATAAAATATCCTTATGATATTGTACATGTATGTCAGAGTAATTAAATAATATAGGCAGGCTGCAGGTTGGTTGGTTAGTTAGTTAGTTAGTTAGTTATAAACGGACGGTATGTGGTAGTGGTATGGTACGTGCGATATGTCATAATATGAAGTCAATTAGAGAAACATTCGGATAATATGAATAGATTTTTGGCCCTGAAAAGGGCCTTTTGAGTGTAGCGCTGGACGTGTGGTGGTTACAATAGTATGTTCATACTATGAAGCACGCACGCCTCCGCACTGTGAAGAAGAACGAACGACGCCATCTCCTCCTCCTCCTCACTTGGAGCTGGTGTATTTGGTGACGGCCTTGGTGCCCTCGCTCACGGCGTGCTTGGCAAGCTCACCGGGCAGCAGGAGCCTCACCGAAGTCTGCACCTCCCTGGAGGTGATGGTGGAACGTTTGTTGTAATGGGCGAGACGAGACGCCTCCGCTGCGATACGTTCGAATATGTCGTTAACGAATGAATTCATTATAGACATGGCCTTGCTGGAGATACCGGTGTCGGGATGCACCTGCTTGAGCACCTTGTAGATGTAGATGGCGTAGCTCTCCTTCCTCTTGTGCTTCTTCTTTTTCTTGTCAGTTTTGGAGATGTTCTTTTGGGCTTTGCCCGATTTCTTGGCGGCCTTACCGCTGGTCTTAGGCGGCATAATAGCGGTAGTATGTATTAGTTAGTAGATAATATCAACACTTGCTAACGCAAACGACCGTTTGCGTTGAATACGCCGAGAGAAGTGTGACAATTTTTTTCGAGTATACCCAATACATATTACTATCATTCGAGTTGGGTATTAACGTAGGCAACGAGCTGAATGCGGCCGTACGGCCAATCAGGAGCGTGCGTGAAAGAGACATAAAATATACACGCGTCTCTATCTAACATTGTGCGCTAATGAAGAGTGGTTTAATAAGATTGATTATTATGTCTGTCCGTATGTATGTATGTCTGTTTCCGTCATGTTTGTTTGTTTGTTTGTTTGTTGTTTGTTGTTTATTTTGTTTGGTTGGTTGGTTGATTTTTATATAGAAGACGATTAAATAGGTCATGATAGAGACAAAATAAAAGTAATTTTTATAGAATCATATTGCGGCCCTGAAAAGGGCCTTTTGTGTCCGACCGTCCGTCCGCCCGAGCCCGCCACTAGAGGCGGAGGCGGCGGTGGTCGGGGGCGACGAGATGATGCGCCTAAGAATAATAATATCTTCTTAAGCCTTCTTCTCGGTCTTCTTAGGCAGTAGCACGGCCTGAATGTTGGGCAAAACACCACCCTGAGCGATGGTCACGCCCGATAGGAGTTTGTTCAATTCCTCATCGTTGCGGATCGCCAATTGGAGATGTCTCGGTATGATTCTAGTCTTCTTGTTGTCACGTGCCGCGTTGCCGGCCAACTCGAGGACCTCAGCGGCGAGATATTCCATAACGGCGGCCAAATAGACCGGTGCACCGGCGCCGACGCGCTCGGCATAGTTGCCATTACGCAGAAGTCTGTGTATACGACCGACAGGAAACTGAAGACCGGCGCGATTCGAACGGGACTTTGCCTTCCCCTTGACCTTGCCACCCTTGCCGCGTCCAGACATTATTTGTTACGAGGGTATATAATCAATCAATTGCTAAATTAGCGAGCGAAAAATAACGCGCAGCGTACGTAGTTATGCACAGCGCGTTCGGAAACTGACTGAATATTTTTTTTTTAATTTTTTTTTTTTTTTTTTTTTTTTTTTTTTTTTTGAATGGACATGAAGGTACGGGCCCAAAATTTGGCCTTAGTACCCTTACCCGGACAAGTCGGCGAGCTAGCTCTCAACCGTAGTTATGATTAGGTAACAAGGCCTGAGGGTGCCCCAGTTGGGGCCGAACCTCGGCTCAGGGCTGTTACCGAGGGGAGGGAATTGACTGAAATCTTTGATGATTTATTTATTTATTTATATCTAGGGAAGCGGATTATTATTGGCGGCTCGGGCCGCTTGTCGAGTTGCCGTAGCAATAACAAGTGGGGGACGACGAGACTGAGTTGGGAGTCGCGGCGCGTGACCTCGACGACGAGGTCGGTAACGAGGTGAACGGTCACCGCGGTTCGCATCTGTATTGTGTGTTGAATTACGACGAGCTTCCGAAGCTTCGAGCTGAGCTAAGGTGGTGGGATCATCGGGCTCGGTGAGGACGTGCCTCGGCCGGCGGACATTGGACATACGGGATGGCGTGTAGGTAGCCGCCTTAACGATTAACGGATTACTATGATTGACAGCAGTGTCAAAGAATCTGCGTGAAGCGCGTTTGAAAAATTGACGGACCGTGGGGAGGCCCAGGTCGAGGTGGAGGTTTTCATTGCGCAAGAACCACGGGGCACCCGTGGCCTTGCGCATGAAACGGTTTTGCAAAACTTGGAGACTATGGATCCGCTTTTGCGATGCGTGTGCAAATACAGCGCATGCGTAAGAGAATATGGGGCGAATACACGCAGTATACAGTCTAACCTTGCTTTTTAAGGCAAGTTTAGACCTGCGATTTAAAAGGAAATGAAGGCGTCCCATCACGAAATAGGCGCGCGCGCGCACCTTTTTAATGTGGGGCCCGAAGGTCAATCGATCATCGAGGATGACACCTAAGTATTTGGCTTGCCTCTCCCAAGGGATCGGTTCGCCGAACATGGTGACAGACTTTACTGAGGGGGGGATTTTTCGTCTAAACGGCCTATGGAATAGGACCGCTTGACTTTTGGCGGGATTTATCTCAATCCTCCATTTCCTACACCATGCGCCTAGGGCGTCTGCTGCGGATTGGAGGTGGGACACTATGGCCTTGGTGGTGCGACTAGTACAGTAGATTGCGGTATCATCCGCGAACAGAGCTAGCTGTACTGAGTCATTAAATTTGGGGATATCGCTCGTATATAATAGAAACAATAATGGGGAGAGTACCGAGCCCTGGGGGACTCCGGCACAGATGGGATGAGGGGACGACAGGGCGCCTGTTATTCGATATCGAAAGTGGCGGTTCGACAAAAAGTCTCGTAAGATGAGTACGAGCCTATGTGGGACACCTAGGGTGAATAGTTTAAAAATTAAACCATTGTGCCACACTTTGTCGAATGCTTTTGCAACATCGAAGAACAGGACCCCAGTCATACTATTGGATTGTTGGAAATGGTGAGAGATATGTTCAACAATACGATGGACTTGTTGAACACACGAGTGTTTAGTTCGAAAACCAAACTGCTCGTTCGGAAGTAAATGGTTAGCATCGGCATATGCTTTGAGACGGTTGTAGATGAGTCTCTCATAAATCTTACCCAATACATTGAGCAGACTTATGGGACGGTAACTGGAGGGCTCGGACATGGGTTTGCCTGGTTTGTGGATCCCAATAACGTGAGCTTCCTTCCACTGAGGTGGGAAGAAGTTACACAATAGGGCCGCATTATAAATGGACGTTAATAAGAAAATGAGCTGAGCGGGGAACAGTTTGATCACTTTATTAGTGATTTTGTCCGAGCCCGGGGCTTTTCGAGGGTGGAGTTTTCTGATGATCGATTTAACTTCATCAGGGGTCACGGGAGGAAGGGGGTCTTCATCCTCCTCCTCCTCACCATCAGCGGCGACACGCCGCCTCCTCCTTGCGGAGGAGGGGGGAGCCTCTGGTGGTGGCGGGGGGGGGGGAGACACGGGAGGTATGGGCAGAGCGAGTCTACGCGTGACCTCGGAGTTGACTTTCTCCAAGTGACTGGGGTCTACTGGAAGAGTACTGGGCGTGCATTGAAGCTCGAGACTTTCGGCGAGGCATTCGGATTTGTCCTCGTCTTCAAAGGCGGGCAAGGGGTGATTGGGTCTAATGAGAGGTGGCATGGGGGCTATCGTGTCCTTGGTAAGGGCACGGGAAAGCTTCCAAAAGGCAAGATGGGAGGGTTCTAACTCTTCAAGGGTCTTGTCCCATCGAGCATCACGCATTTGCTCGATGCGGACCTTGAAGGCGCGATGGAGAGCGCGCATGCGGGCGCGGTTACGTTCAGAGGGAAAAGAGTCAAAAGCCCGTATGGCGGCGTTCCTCTCCCTCCTCATCTCACGTACGTCATCGGGCAGTTGCCAACGGAGGTGAGTCTCCGCTGGCACTGTCCGAGAGCAATCGGTAATGACCGATTGCACGTGAGTGGTGAGTGAGTCGATCGCGCCGATAACCTCGTCCGCGGTGACGATGTTATCCGGGATACGATTCAGATGGACGGAATCGGTGGACTTGAGGCGTTCGCCTAGTCTGTCCCAATTGGTGGAGATTTTAGTAGGAGGGGGTTGACCTGGATCTGGGGGACCTGTGCGCGGAGTAAACTCTAAGATCACAGGTCGGTGGTCAGACGTCAGTTCGTGGTGCACTGATACGTCATGCAAACGTAAGTTTACATTGCGCAACAGTGCCACATCGAGTATGTCGGGTCTGAGGTCTTGTTGATGAGGAAAGTGGGTCGGTTCGAGGGGAGTAATGATGTCGATGTCGAGAGGCGACAGGAGGGATTCTAAGATTCGACCTCTGGGGTTGTTCGCGTTACAGTTCCAGAGTACACTTTTAGCGTTCAGGTCGCCCGCCAAAATGACTGCGTTACCGAGGCCAAAAATGCACTCTAGATCACTTCTGAAGGAAGTGTTGACACGGGACGGGGAAATGTAGGCTGAGACCAGAATGATTGGCTCATGTCCAGTCATGCCGAGCCTACAGACCGAGGCCTCAATGCACGTGAGAGAGGGGGGCGGATCCATTGGGGAGCAATATAGGGACTTTTTGTAATAAATGAGAGTACCACCAAGGGTAGCGTCAGACCTATCGTTGCGAACTAACAGATAGTTGGCAATTTTGGGATCCCTCATAGAGGGTTTGAGGAATGTCTCCTGAACTAGGAATACATCAAGGCGATGATGTTTCAGGAATTCTGAAACATCATCGCGTTGATGTCTCAAGCCATCGGCATTGAAATACCCTATTCTAAGGGAGCGCGGTTTGGTCCTACACGTTGCCGTATTATCCATTAAGAGGGCTACATTTGAAGGTGGAAAGGGACGTCAGGATGGCACTATAGCGCAACCCGATGGAGAAGAGGGCGAGTCCGTCGCCCTCTTTTTCGCGGATTTGTTCAGCGAGATTCCGGATCTCGTTAAAATCAAAAAGACGGGCGAAACGCTCCACCAGAGCGAAGTCCGCATCCTCGTTTAGTGGAGGAATTTGGGCCCCGCAGCTAGGCGGGGGGATTGCGCGGCGTTGCTGTTTAGGGACGGCGGCGGCGGCGGCGGGTTTTGGCGGAAGGGGCGTGGTTTGCGCGGCCATAGGGGCGGGCGCTTGAGTGACTGAGGGAGTGGGTGCGGGAATGGGGGCAGGTGAAACTGCCGTGGTGGGCGTGGACTTAGTCCGAGTGGGCGGGAACTCCCTAGGGGAGTTTAAGTCCCAAGCGGGTCTCAAGCTCGTGTGAGCGGGATCAGGGGGAGGCGCGGTGGTGCGCGTGGAGTTATTGGGCCGGGCTGATGTTGTAGCCTTTGGCCGGGGAGCTTTAGAGCACCCGCGATAGTTAGCGGGGTGCCCTTGCGTCTGGCAAAGGACGCAGCTCGGGGGCTCAGAATTAAGGGTGGGCTCAGGGTTGCGTTCGCATTCCCTGGTGGGGTGGTTGCCTAGGCACTTTACGCACCTTGGAGGTGCGTAGCAGTGCCTGGCGGAGTGGCCATAGAGTTGGCAATTGTGGCATTGTGACGGGAATCCGGTCCTGTGTGGCTTTTCCAGCACACAGTCCGTCAGTTGGCATATGGCCTTTAGATTGTGGATTCGGTCGCTCGCCGGCCCGGGTTCCATGGTTACTACAACCATGTTGAGGGGGACGGTCTTTGAGCGACCTCGCATAAGGCGATGGACAGCGAGGACAGGGATACCCTGGTCGCTGAGGGACTGCTTCACTTCCTCGGTTGTCACCTCGGAAGGCATGCCCTTAATAACTATGCGGGTGGCACGCTCCTCAGGGAGAGAGTAGGTGTGGAAAGACACCTTTCTCTCCTTGAGGAGGTTAGTGAAAGCTCTATGGTCATTAGGCGCAGTAACTGCGACCCGAATGCCATGTTCGGTGGGACGGGCGGAGGTATAATTAATATGGTGGCTGGAGAACCAGCCAGAGACAAGAGTCCATTTGGACTTGTCTTGAATGAAAATTGGGGGAGGGGCAGCATCATTTTTAGCATTCTTAGGAGGATGCTGATGCCTGTTAGGACGAGGGGGGATGCGAAGAGGTTCGCGAACGCTACTTGTGTCCATGGGAATGGACACGTTCGCTGAAGGGCCAGGGACGGGAGAGGGGGCCTGCTTGAGGGCCTTGGCGGCAGCCTCGTTGGCGGAGGCTTGCTTGGCTCGCTTGCGCTTGCCATTCTTGCTCTCCACTGGTACGAAGTCCTCCTCGGAAGACGAGGAGGGGTTCGCAACAGTGGCGGGAGCCTCTAGTTGGGTGGTGGTGGTGGTGGTGGAAATTAGAGGGACGGCCTTTGCCGACTTAGTGTCGGTGGAGGCAGGGGAGGAGGAGGAGGAGGCGGAGGAGGACTTGGCGGCCTCATTGGACGTGTAGGAGTCAGTAGAAACTGACGTCCTAGTCTTGTTGTAGACTGACGATCTTGTGAGATCGTCAGAGGGAGTTGGAGTTGGGGAGGGAGGGGCTTGTCCTGATGGGACAGCCTCGGTGTTGTCGCGGACTTCCGGAGTCGACTGGGTCGACATCACGGAGTCCGCGCGAGAGGGTGGACGAGTGGAGGGGGGGAGGGACCTGTCCGGAAAGTGGCAGGTGAGGTAGATTACGGCATCCTCATCGGCGAGGATGTCCTCAAGAGACAGGGTGTTCTGGGGTTGGCTGGCCATAGTGACCAGCCTGGCCTTGCGGCCGGGGCCTAGGCTAAGACGTACACTACTGTAACTTCAAACGCGGTGCGTTCCTGGGAGAAGAAGTTACAAGAAACTCCAGGCAATCGCCCTAGCTACGGTTCCTACTCCTATCCTCCCCGGGTGGGTTTTCCCGGGTGTGTGTAGTACAACTCCCAACCGGGTGTAGGTTGGGAGGTGAGTAGGCCCTAGGGTGTGCCCTAAGCTTGTAACCTCCGCCACAGATCTTGTGTTGTGGCTGAGTTCCTACGTCCCTGCCTAACGCTAACTGGGGTCGACTAGGGAAGCCCCCAAGGCCGACTGGTCCAGTCCCGTCCGGGTTGTGTGTTCCTTAAGGGAAAACACCAAAGCGCCCGGGGCCCGCTAACCAACTTACGTTGTCACCGTTAGGTTTCCGTTGGTTACCACAGCAAGTCGTGGATTTTAGGTGGTAGACGATTAGTATGTCTCAGAAACAACAATGAACACGACGCGTATTGAAAAATACACGAAGTGTCACCGTGTCGGTCAGACAATAGAAACAACAAGACAAATAAACACCAACGCGTATTGAAAAATACACGCGGTGAATAAATGCTTGATATAGGGGTCGGTACGAGTGACACACACACCAACGCAGTACCGAGAAAGATACTCGCTCGCAACCAAATAGTTTGCTTGACGATACGTCAGGAACAAACTATTAGCGCTAACAAGAACTTAAACAATGCCACAAAGGTGAGCGAGTACGTTCGCGACGAAAAATGCCAGGTAGGCGCAAACAAAGGCAGAGCCAGTGAGTGGGCGAACAAAGCGAAAATTCGCGGAAACGGACCGGGCAGCGCAGGAGCGCAAGAAAGCGACCGTGCAGTGCGACGGTCAGAATCGGAATCTTTCTTTTTTTTAACGCCCGCTATTTATTATTATAGGTGAACTACGATCGCCCAATGTAGTACGAAGACGACGAGCGAACGAGAACGAGCTATGGCGAGAGAGCGTACCAGAACGATGAATATTTTATATTGAACGAGAGAGATGGAAGATATGTTGGGCGAGAGAGGGGTGGGTGAGGTCGGGCGGGCGGGCGCGCGTTCGGAGGCGGTATTATTCGTTCGTTTCGCGTTTGTTTTTGATGATTTAATTGCTAAAATATACCTAATAGGATAATATTTTAGATTATTGTGTATGTATGGGGGACGGCGGTACCTACCTGGACAATATGAAATGCAATGTAGTGTGTGCAGTTTTCGCAAGTGTTTTGTTTTTTTTTTTTTTTTTTTTTTTTTGTTTATACATATCTACATACCTATGAATAATATTAATTAATCGGTGAAGAAGAAAATTCGTATTTTCCATTATGTGTAGGTGCCTACGCCATACCTATACAGTGCAATTAAATCATCATCGTCGTTTCGTGTGTGGTGTGTGTGTGTTTTACGTGTCTGTCTGTGGCTTGGGACCTCCTATGTGTACCAAACTAAATTCTAAGTCTGAAGTCTAGTTTATGTACATACATAAACTAGATAGGTATATTAGCCTGTACAATACTACTATTATGTTTGTTTGTTTGTTTGTTTGTTTGTTTGTTTGTTTGTTTGTTTGTTAGTATGTATGTATGTATGTATGTATGTATGTATGTATGTATGTATGTATAAGTAGGTAGGTAGGTAGGTAGGTAGGTAGGTAGGTAGGTAGGTATTTAGGTATTTATAATCATTTTATATAGGCAGTAAGGATGTCACCGTTTTACGTATGTATGTATGTATGTATGTATGTATGTATGTATGTATGTATGTTAGTTATTTAGTCGGTCAATTTATGTACGTATCGAAATAGAAACAATTGTATCGTAACTAATATGGGTACGATATTTAGAATAATTTGTTAGCCCTGAAAAGGGCTTTTTGGTAGGTACATGTGCGCGATTGCGTGTGTATGCAACCAACGCGCACGTGCGTGCGGTGCCGGTCTCTCGCAACACGCTGGCTGGCCGTCCGTCCGTCCGTCCGTACGTACGTAGGACGGGCGGCGTAGGCGCGCGCGGCAGGGGGCGGCATGCAGGCAGGCAGGGCGCGGCTGCCAGCGAGCGGCTGTCGTCGTCGTCGTCGCTTTTACTTCTTGGCTGCTGCCTTTTTGGCGGCGGCCGGCTTCGATTTTGATGCGGCGGCGGCGGCCTTCTTCGGTTTGGGCGCCTTTGGTTTCTTTGTCGGTGGTTTGGCGGTTTTCTTAGCTTTAGACGCGGCGCCTCCACTCTTACCTCGCGCGGGCGACGCTGCCGCCAGGGCGGCGGCTGCCTTCTTGGCGGCGGCGATGGAGGCGGTTTTCTTTTTGGCTGCTGCGGCTTTTTTGTCCTTGGTAGCCAATGCGGCGGCTGCTGCTGCTGCTTTCGATGACTTCGACGGCGATGCGGAAGCCGCAGATGCACCGCCCCTCTTGTTGCCACCCTTAGCGGCGGCCGCGGCGGCGGACGCTTTCTTACCTTTGGCGGCGGCGGCGCCGGAAGCACCGGACGAGGCGGCGGTCTTGGCGACGGCCTTGCCGGCACCTCCGGCCGGCTTCTTCGCCGAGGTTGATTTAGATTCCAGTTTGAAGGAACCGGACGCACCTTTGCCCTTCGTTTGTATCAGTGTACCCGATTCGACGGCGCTCTTCAAATATTTCCTTATGAACGGTGCCAGTTTCTCAGCGTCGACCTTGTACTGAGCGGCTATATATTTCTTGATCGCCTGCAGTGACGATCCGCTGCGCTCTTTCAACTCCTTTATGGCGCTATTGACCATTTCCGAAGTCTTAGGGTGCGTCGGTTTCGCCTTGGGTTTTTTGGCTCCGGCGGCGGCGGACGCCTTCGGTCCCTTTTTCGCCGGGGTGGTGGGTGCCGGTACTTCGGTTGCCACAGCTGTGTCTGCCATAGTAGTAGGTAGGTAAAATATGAATGAATTCACAAACACTCAACAACACACAAGAGATCGCACACAAAACAACAACAAACTACGACGACAATATTAAAATAAAGTGAGTAGAATAGTAGTAGGTAGGTAGTAGTTACAGTATTAGATGTCGCCACTGGAACACAAAATAATTATCATTTTAACAATACACATCGAGGCATTACCGTAAGGAGAGCCGCGGTGTCGCGAGACGTTTTCTCGTATGAACACTTCCAACTTTTCACTAACATGTATATAAATTATTATATTTTTAACTGGGTTCTATTATAATTAAAACATTAATATATATTTATATGGACACATCATGAAAGTGTTTATGTAATGTTCACTTCAAAACTTTCACAAATATAATAAGGGACGCGCTACAGGTGTTTATTTTCACCGCCTTGTATGCGACTTGCTTAGTGTCCAGTTCAAAAGTGATTTTTCTCTATAAAACATAAAGATTACACACATAAAGGTCGATAAGTAAACGGCGAAGATCCCGAGCTTGGAACATAATAAGAATTCACTTTTGTAAATACATATTGTGACCGTTTTGACGAGTGTAACGACGACGGTCGTAAAACACACGACTGCCATTTTCTGAACAGCCAACGATACGGCGCTCAGTTTCTATCCGAGGCTCGTGTACACATTGATTGTTATAATATTCTTATTCTTATTTAAACATTCCAACATACTACATAATAATACTACTCTACCTATATAGGGGGGTACTCTACCTATAAAATAAACTTAAGATCACATTAGGTGGTGGTAGGTAACGACATATTCAAACGCATACAATAATGTATAATTATGTGTGTAGAGAGTAGAGGTATTAGGTAGTTAGTACATTGGTGGTAGGTATTTATTTATGAAACTAATAATAGGTAAGTACTTAAGTACATAATGTAAAAAGAAATGATTTCGTGTTTATTAGAAAGAGAACTTCCATGACACACAAACAAAACAACAACCGGAACGTACGACTAGGTAGGTACATCTATACTACTACCACCTACTTACAAACAACAAAAACAGTTTTGTGAGTGTGTAGTCAGTTACACTATAATATAATATTTTTGCTATCCTAATGCAAATGCGATGCGACACACGCACGGAGAGTACATAGAATATTTATTTATCGGTACCTACTTACTGTTTTACGTACTTTACGTTTGTATGCTTGCTTGCACGCAGCTA
This sequence comes from Achlya flavicornis, assembly GCA_947623365.1. Taxonomy (NCBI): domain Eukaryota; kingdom Metazoa; phylum Arthropoda; class Insecta; order Lepidoptera; family Drepanidae; genus Achlya; species Achlya flavicornis. The sequence goes on along the minus strand of OX392494.1, from coordinate 4,777,632 downwards.
TACATTACATAGATCGATTTATCCTTTTAGTATATATAATACTACTTTTGTGATTAGAAAGTGTACTATACATTAAGTAGGTAGGTAGGTACATACACTTATATGTATGTAAGGTTTTTAAAATAAACCTCATTATTATAGGTATATGATTTGACATTAATTAATTAATCATAGTGTACGTATATAGAAACAGTTTGCATTTAAACAAAACGGAATTATGTGCGGCCCTGAAAAGGGCCTTTTGTTCCTGTGCGTACATGATGTTCGTCTCGATCAATAAATAATACCAAACTAATAATAAAATTTATGATCGAAATTAACATCGGACACGATGGAAGTGGTTTAACCACCGAAACCGTACAGTGTGCGTCCCTGACGTTTCAGAGCGTAGACGACGTCCATGGCGGTGACGGTCTTCCTCTTCGCGTGCTCGGTATAAGTGACAGCGTCACGGATCACGTTCTCGAGAAACACTTTGAGAACGCCACGAGTCTCCTCGTATATCAGACCGGATATACGCTTAACGCCTCCTCTGCGAGCCAAACGACGGATCGCGGGTTTGGTGATGCCCTGGATGTTGTCGCGAAGTACTTTCCTGTGACGTTTGGCTCCACCTTTCCCCAGACCCTTTCCTCCCTTGCCGCGACCGGTCATTGTAGTTGTAGTAGTAGTAGTAAGTAGAAGTTAAAGATTGATACAACAAACTGCGCGCGACCGTACTCGTATACTGCACCGAAGTGACTGATATAGCGCCGCATATATATTGTGGTCGTCGCACACCCCCCTCGCGGGCGGTGGGGAATCCTTCCCGGAACTTTGTAGCCCCCTGGAGGTAGCTTTTTTTTCGCCGCGTGTGACGACACGCGTGTCCTTGGATTTTAAACTGGTATTATGCCAGTGTGGGTAACCTAACACGAGCCAACATGTTGGGTGTTTGTTTTCACGCTACCGCGGCTGTCTGCCTACCGCTACTTGAGAGCGGCCGGCGACTGCCTTGCGGCGGCGGCTTATACAGCTATCCGTGTGTTTGTAGGTCGTCCTTTTTCATGCGTTTTCGTCCGCGGGGATTAATTCCCGCGGATACGCCCTGCCTTCGGGTGGTCGGGCGTGCAGAGGCGCCAGATCCCGAATGTGAGGGAGGCTCGACGCGTCTGCACGCGCGAACATATTCTTGGCTAGGCGCGCTATGAAGGTGTCCAGGCTCTCAATCTTGAGATCCCGTGCGATCACATCATTTCGTACGTACCGCGGTGCGCCGACGATGGTTCGCAAGGCAAGGTTTTGTTGCCGCCTCAACACTTCTTTGTTGGTCTTCGATGTGAGGGCGTACCATGCCGGCGCCGCGTATGTAAGACGCGACCGCACGTACCCCTTATATATCCCCAGCTTTGTTCGCAGGGAGAGATTGCTTGATGAGAGCGCTGGACGAAGGAGAGCTCTGCATGATTTGGTTTCGTTAGCCACCTTCTTGACATGTTGGCCCATGGTTAGGTTACGATCGATCACTACCCCGAGGTACTTCGCGGTTGGTGACCACTCGATGTCCTGCCCCTGCATCTTGAGCTTAGGCGGGAATTTTTTTGCCGGGCTGACGAGCAACGCTTGCGTTTTCGCCACATTCACCGACAACCTCCAGGTTTTTAGCCATTCTGGCAATGCGTTTAATGCCTTCTGCATTTTGGACGCGGCGTGCGTCTTGTTCATAGATGAAGTAAAGTACGCCGCGTCGTCGGCGTACAGGGCTAGTTGCGAGCCTGCCGCAACCGGGATGTCGTCGGTGAACCAGGCGTAACACGCTGGGGAGAGGCAGCTCCCCTGCGGTACTCCTGCCTCTATGCGTCGCTCGTCCGAGTGTTGGTCCTCTACCGCAACTTGAAACGTCCTCTCTGTCAGGAAGGACGCAAGGGTTTTCACTACCCGGCGCGGAGTGGTCGTACGTGTAAGCTTATATAACAGACCGCTATGCCAGACACGATCGAACGCCTTTTCCATGTCGAGGAATACTGCAACTGCGTGGTTCTTCTTGTTTCTCACGTCTGCAAGGTTGTGCAGTACCCTCGACAACTGAAGAGTGGTTGAGTGCTCGGCCCTGAACCCAAATTGTTCTTGCCGAGGCTGGATGTGTGGCACGAGGTGTTGCAGCAAGAGCTTTTCAAACACCTTCGAGATAGTGGGCAGTAAGGTGATAGGTCGGTAACTTTCCGGTTTTAGAGTGTTCTTCCCGGGCTTGGGTAACATAATGACCCTGCCCAATTTCCAGGACTTGGGAAAGTACCCCAGGCGCACGGCTCCGTTGTATAGGCGCGTCACCGCTGCTAATAGTCGCGGCGGTAATCGACGCAGCGCCTCGTTCGTGATGCCATCTACGCCTGGGGCCTTTCTTGGTTTTGTGTCGAGCAGGGCCCTCCGTACCTGTCCGGGAGAGAACACTACCGGGTCCTCTTCAGCGGTTATTGGTAGCTCGAAGTATGCTCGAAGGTGTTGCTCGATTGCTGCAACGTGGTCGTCTTGATCGGTTGGGTTGGGCCGAAATTGGCGTTCTAATGTGTCTGCGAAGATGTTGGCGCGGTCTGCTGCGCGGTACCTCGGGGTTCCATCACTGGCATGTAGTGGTCGTATTGGTGCTGGTGTATTTGACAGCTGACGGCACAAGCGATGTACGCTTTCCCAGCCCTCCTCCTCCACGGACTGGACGTGTCGTTCCCAACTTTCCGTAGCTTCTTGCGCTAATTTATCCTTGATTTTGTTTGTTAGTGCGTTGAGTTGGCCTTTTAGTACGGGGCAGCGCATTTGCTGCCATCTTAGGCGTAGGCGTTTCTTTTCTTTGAGCATTTTCGTGGTACCGGGCGTTAATGTTGTTGTTTTCATACGTCCCGGTGCCGTTTTGGATGACTTATGGAGGGCTCCTTGCACTCTCCCCGTAATGTCATCTGCCAACTTGTCTATATCCTCCGGTAAGGATAGTGGGAACGACGGCATTTGCTCTTGTTGCAAGTTTTCAGTGAATATAGTCCAATCCGTGATGCGACGTGGTACTAATTTGTTGCATCTGGTTGGGATATCCGATAGTGTGACAAGGACCGGTAGATGGTCCGATCCCATTTCGTCTTGAATAACTTCTTGAGTGAGCTGGCAGTCTAACTCGTTGTGAACGACGACGTCTAATACATCCGGAATGTACGAAGCCACCGCCGGATAGTGTGTCGGTACTTCCGGACCGGACACGAAGTACGATTCGCGCTCGGCGTCGTCGAATAAGATCCTACCATTGAGATTGATACAACTAGAGTTCCAACCCGTGTGCTTGCAGTTAAAATCACCCGCAATGAGCGTCTTCACACGTGCATCCATCATGAGATGTATGTCTCCTGTGTGAATACGCCCACTCGGTGGTCGGTACGCGGCGTAGACTCTAAGTGGCGAACCACCGACACTGAGTTCTACGCCTAATCCATACATCGACTGCAAGCTCACGGGAGGGAGAGGTTGATGAACAACATTACGTTTGACGAGGACTGCCAGCCCCCTGTACGCACGATGATGCTCGTTCTCTTCGTCTTGACGGTAAACGGTATATCCTGTAATCTTGAATTTCAATTTTGGGCTCAGTAGTGTTTCCGAAATTAGTACCACGTCCGGATTAACTTCTGAGAGGAGGGCTTTCAGCTGGTTGCGCCGGTGATAAACGGCGCAGGCATTCCAATGTATTATCCTCACTTGGTCAAGCACTGAGTTGAGCTAATCTTGCTATCCCTCCGAGGACCACCGCGGCCGGATCTGTGCCGGTGCGGAGGCTTTTTAATACTAATTGCAGTATCTCAATTGCCGCTTCAATTACTTCAGTCGTCTGTGTCGATACGGCCGCCCCTTGTTGGGGTTGCTGCCTTGGCACCGCCCTTGCCCTTTTCCCTTCTTTGGGTGCGGCAGGGGCGTCAACTGGAGTCAAATCTTGAGTCGGCGGGGCCCTAGGGGGCCTCTGTGAGGTTGTGGCGGACTGCAGTGCCGGTCCTGCTTCATTTGGGTTTTTCTTTTTATTTTTCCGCTTCCTATTCCTCTTCTTCTTCTTTTTGCGGTTTGGGTCGTTTGCTGGGGCCATAAGGCTGCCTGCAGCGGTTTCTGTGACTTCATTTTGCTGAGTTCGTGCTCCTGTAGTACGCGCAACAGTGCCGGCTCTGCGGTTGCGCGCCTCCCTCCTCCATACAGGGCACGCAAGGCTATTCGCTGGATGCGAGCCCTTACAATTTGCGCAAGTGGCCGGCTCCTCTTTGGGGCGGGGGCACTCCCTGGCTGGGTGCCCCTCTCCGCAGCGGACGCAGGTGAGCGGACGGTGGCAGCAGTGCGACGAGTGCCTAAATTGTTGGCACCTGTGGCACTGCGCCGGTCCGGTTTTCCCTCTCCAAGCTTCTATCTTGATCCCGGCCATGCAGAGCAGCTCATCTATCTCATAAATGCCGGGTATCAGGTTTGGTGTACGCTGAAATTGTGCGTAAAAGATGCAGCCTGAACGCCCTTGTCTTCCCTTGATAGGGCGCACGTACTCGGGGTCGAAGCCTAGGCTGCGTAGTTCATCTTCAATGTCCTTGGGCGGAGTGTCCGCAGGCAACCCGCGGATCACCAACTTGGCCACTTTCTCTGCCGGGAGGGAGTATGAAAACCAGGAAATATTCTCTGATTTTTCAAGCTCCGTCAAGTATCTCTGTATTGCACGGAATTCATGCTCCTCTTGAGGGATAAAACGCACTCCTTTGCCAAAGGGGCGTGCACTCGGTGCTTTGCCGAGAATCTCCTTCAGTTTCTTGAAGTGTTGAGCCCAATTCGGCAGGTATTCAACAACAAACGGCGGAAACTTCGGACGCGTAGGTTTTCTTTGTTGAGTACTTTGTTGAGTACTAGCAGGCTCTTGACTTGAAGTCGCTCGGGGCTCTCCGCTTGTACTCGCGCTGGCCGTTGCACTTTGAAGTACTGTCGGCGGCGGCGACGAGTGACGCGGAGGAGTAGGCGGCATTCTTGTTATGGTAGCAAAACTTTCCATAGGCGGCGATTGCGTAGTACTCGTTTTTGAATGGACATGAAGGTACGGGCCCAAAATTTGGCCTTAGTACCCTTACCCGGACAAGTCGGCGAGCTAGCTCTCAACCGTAGTTATGATTAGGTAACAAGGCCTGAGGGTGCCCCAGTTGGGGCCGAACCTCGGCTCAGGGCTGTTACCGAGGGGAGGGAATTGACTGAAATCTTTGATGATTTATTTATTTATTTATATCTAGGGAAGCGTATTATTATTGGCGGCTCGGGCCGCTTGTCGAGTTGCCGTAGCAATATTAACAAGTGGGGGACGAGACTGAGTTGGGAGTCGCGGCGCGTGACCTCGACGACGAGGTCGGTAACGAGGTGAACGGTCACCGCGGTTCGCATCTGTATTGTGTGTTGAATTACGACGAGCTTCCGAAGCTTCGAGCTGAGCTAAGGTGGTGGGATCATCGGGCTCGGTGAGGACGTGCCTCGGCCGGCGGACATTGGACATACGGGATGGCGTGTAGGTAGCCGCCTTAACGATTAACGGATTACTATGATTGACAGCAGTGTCAAAGAATCTGCGTGAAGCGCGTTTGAAAAATTGACGGACCGTGGGGAGGCCCAGGTCGAGGTGGAGGTTTTCATTGCGCAAGAACCACGGGGCACCCGTGGCCTTGCGCATGAAACGGTTTTGCAAAACTTGGAGACTATGGATCCGCTTTTGCGATGCGTGTGCAAATACAGCGCATGCGTAAGAGAATATGGGGCGAATACACGCAGTATACAGTCTAACCTTGCTTTTTAAGGCAAGTTTAGACCTGCGATTTAAAAGGAAATGAAGGCGTCCCATCACGAAATAGGCGCGCGCGCGCACCTTTTTAATGTGGGGCCCGAAGGTCAATCGATCATCGAGGATGACACCTAAGTATTTGGCTTGCCTCTCCCAAGGGATCGGTTCGCCGAACATGGTGACAGACTTTACTGAGGGGGGGATTTTTCGTCTAAACGGCCTATGGAATAGGACCGCTTGACTTTTGGCGGGATTTATCTCAATCCTCCATTTCCTACACCATGCGCCTAGGGCGTCTGCTGCGGATTGGAGGTGGGACACTATGGCCTTGGTGGTGCGACTAGTACAGTAGATTGCGGTATCATCCGCGAACAGAGCTAGCTGTACTGAGTCATTAAATTTGGGGATATCGCTCGTATATAATAGAAACAATAATGGGGAGAGTACCGAGCCCTGGGGGACTCCGGCACAGATGGGATGAGGGGACGACAGGGCGCCTGTTATTCGATATCGAAAGTGGCGGTTCGACAAAAAGTCTCGTAAGATGAGTACGAGCCTATGTGGGACACCTAGGGTGAATAGTTTAAAAATTAAACCATTGTGCCACACTTTGTCGAATGCTTTTGCAACATCGAAGAACAGGACCCCAGTCATACTATTGGATTGTTGGAAATGGTGAGAGATATGTTCAACAATACGATGGACTTGTTGAACACACGAGTGTTTAGTTCGAAAACCAAACTGCTCGTTCGGAAGTAAATGGTTAGCATCGGCATATGCTTTGAGACGGTTGTAGATGAGTCTCTCATAAATCTTACCCAATACATTGAGCAGACTTATGGGACGGTAACTGGAGGGCTCGGACATGGGTTTGCCTGGTTTGTGGATCCCAATAACGTGAGCTTCCTTCCACTGAGGTGGGAAGAAGTTACACATTAGGGCCGCATTATAAATGGACGTTAATAAGAAAATGAGCTGAGCGGGGAACAGTTTGATCACTTTATTAGTGATTTTGTCCGAGCCCGGGGCTTTTCGAGGGTGGAGTTTTCTGATGATCGATTTAACTTCATCAGGGGTCACGGGAGGAAGGGGGTCTTCATCCTCCTCCTCCTCACCATCAGCGGCGACACGCCGCCTCCTCCTTGCGGAGGAGGGGGGAGCCTCTGGTGGTGGCGGGGGGGGGGGAGACACGGGAGGTATGGGCAGAGCGAGTCTACGCGTGACCTCGGAGTTGACTTTCTCCAAGTGACTGGGGTCTACTGGAAGAGTACTGGGCGTGCATTGAAGCTCGAGACTTTCGGCGAGGCATTCGGATTTGTCCTCGTCTTCAAAGGCGGGCAAGGGGTGATTGGGTCTAATGAGAGGTGGCATGGGGGCTATCGTGTCCTTGGTAAGGGCACGGGAAAGCTTCCAAAAGGCAAGATGGGAGGGTTCTAACTCATCAAGGGTCTTGTCCCATCGAGCATCACGCATTTGCTCGATGCGGACCTTGAAGGCGCGATGGAGAGCGCGCATGCGGGCGCGGTTACGTTCAGAGGGAAAAGAGTCAAAAGCCCGTATGGCGGCGTTCCTCTCCCTCCTCATCTCACGTACGTCATCGGGCAGTTGCCAACGGAGGTGAGTCTCCGCTGGCACTGTCCGAGAGCAATCGGTAATGACCGATTGCACGTGAGTGGTGAGTGAGTCGATCGCGCCGATAACCTCGTCCGCGGTGACGATGTTATCCGGGATACGATTCAGATGGACGGAATCGGTGGACTTGAGGCGTTCGCCTAGTCTGTCCCAATTGGTGGAGATTTTAGTAGGAGGGGGTTGACCTGGATCTGGGGGACCTGTGCGCGGAGTAAACTCTAAGATCACAGGTCGGTGGTCAGACGTCAGTTCGTGGTGCACTGATACGTCATGCAAACGTAAGTTTACATTGCGCAACAGTGCCACATCGAGTATGTCGGGTCTGAGGTCTTGTTGATGAGGAAAGTGGGTCGGTTCGAGGGGAGTAATGATGTCGATGTCGAGAGGCGACAGGAGGGATTCTAAGATTCGACCTCTGGGGTTGTTCGCGTTACAGTTCCAGAGTACACTTTTAGCGTTCAGGTCGCCCGCCAAAATGACTGCGTTACCGAGGCCAAAAATGCACTCTAGATCACTTCTGAAGGAAGTGTTGACACGGGACGGGGAAATGTAGGCTGAGACCAGAATGATTGGCTCATGTCCAGTCATGCCGAGCCTACAGACCGAGGCCTCAATGCACGTGAGAGAGGGGGGCGGATCCATTGGGGAGCAATATAGGGACTTTTTGTAATAAATGAGAGTACCACCAAGGGTAGCGTCAGACCTATCGTTGCGAACTAACAGATAGTTGGCAATTTTGGGATCCCTCATAGAGGGTTTGAGGAATGTCTCCTGAACTAGGAATACATCAAGGCGATGATGTTTCAGGAATTCTGAAACATCATCGCGTTGATGTCTCAAGCCATCGGCATTGAAATACCCTATTCTAAGGGAGCGCGGTTTGGTCCTACACGTTGCCGTATTATCCATTAAGAGGGCTACATTTGAAGGTGGAAAGGGACGTCAGGATGGCACTATAGCGCAACCCGATGGAGAAGAGGGCGAGTCCGTCGCCCTCTTTTTCGCGGATTTGTTCAGCGAGATTCCGGATCTCGTTAAAATCAAAAAGACGGGCGAAACGCTCCACCAGAGCGAAGTCCGCATCCTCGTTTAGTGGAGGAATTTGGGCCCCGCAGCTAGGCGGGGGGATTGCGCGGCGTTGCTGTTTAGGGACGGCGGCGGCGGCGGCGGGTTTTGGCGGAAGGGGCGTGGTTTGCGCGGCCATAGGGGCGGGCGCTTGAGTGACTGAGGGAGTGGGTGCGGGAATGGGGGCAGGTGAAACTGCCGTGGTGGGCGTGGACTTAGTCCGAGTGGGCGGGAACTCCCTAGGGGAGTTTAAGTCCCAAGCGGGTCTCAAGCTCGTGTGAGCGGGATCAGGGGGAGGCGCGGTGGTGCGCGTGGAGTTATTGGGCCGGGCTGATGTTGTAGCCTTTGGCCGGGGAGCTTTAGAGCACCCGCGATAGTTAGCGGGGTGCCCTTGCGTCTGGCAAAGGACGCAGCTCGGGGGCTCAGAATTAAGGGTGGGCTCAGGGTTGCGTTCGCATTCCCTGGTGGGGTGGTTGCCTAGGCACTTTACGCACCTTGGAGGTGCGTAGCAGTGCCTGGCGGAGTGGCCATAGAGTTGGCAATTGTGGCATTGTGACGGGAATCCGGTCCTGTGTGGCTTTTCCAGCACACAGTCCGTCAGTTGGCATATGGCCTTTAGATTGTGGATTCGGTCGCTCGCCGGCCCGGGTTCCATGGTTACTACAACCATGTTGAGGGGGACGGTCTTTGAGCGACCTCGCATAAGGCGATGGACAGCGAGGACAGGGATACCCTGGTCGCTGAGGGACTGCTTCACTTCCTCGGTTGTCACCTCGGAAGGCATGCCCTTAATAACTATGCGGGTGGCACGCTCCTCAGGGAGAGAGTAGGTGTGGAAAGACACCTTTCTCTCCTTGAGGAGGTTAGTGAAAGCTCTATGGTCATTAGGCGCAGTAACTGCGACCCGAATGCCATGTTCGGTGGGACGGGCGGAGGTATAATTAATATGGTGGCTGGAGAACCAGCCAGAGACAAGAGTCCATTTGGACTTGTCTTGAATGAAAATTGGGGGAGGGGCAGCATCATTTTTAGCATTCTTAGGAGGATGCTGATGCCTGTTAGGACGAGGGGGGATGCGAAGAGGTTCGCGAACGCTACTTGTGTCCATGGGAATGGACACGTTCGCTGAAGGGCCAGGGACGGGAGAGGGGGCCTGCTTGAGGGCCTTGGCGGCAGCCTCGTTGGCGGAGGCTTGCTTGGCTCGCTTGCGCTTGCCATTCTTGCTCTCCACTGGTACGAAGTCCTCCTCGGAAGACGAGGAGGGGTTCGCAACAGTGGCGGGAGCCTCTAGTTGGGTGGTGGTGGTGGTGGTGGAAATTAGAGGGACGGCCTTTGCCGACTTAGTGTCGGTGGAGGCAGGGGAGGAGGAGGAGGAGGCGGAGGAGGACTTGGCGGCCATGCGTAGTACTCGGTGTTCTATTTGTATTTGTAGTAGGCGGCGAAGCGACAGTGGTGCCTCTGGCGGCAGTACTGTGACTTGTTTGCTCCGGATCGGCTTGTCTCGCTCTAATCCTCGGATCTCTCATGCGTTGGGGGAGATGGACGGAAGATATCTCTGTCTCTTTCACTCCCTCACTTGGATTTATGTTGATTGATGGAATTTGCATTGTTTGAGGTGGCGACATATTGTCGCACTGCCTTTTGCTTGGCTCATCTTCATCGCTATACTGCTGGCTGCTGCTACGTGGGCGGCGGCGCGAGTAGGACGTCGATGGTAGAAAAACCCCGGATGTGGCGACACTATGTGCTTGCTCAACATCCTGGTTTGAAAGTTCCGGTAGTCCCTGCAGACGGCGGGTGCGTTCGTTGCAACTGTTTGCCATTGCCTGGAGTACGCTCTCCGATAGCAGGCCGGTTGCACGCAGTTTGGTAATCATTACCAAGTCTACCTCAACCTCTGCCCTCGGAGAGCGCGCCCCAGGGGCAAACAGGGTCGCCGCGGCGGGTGCGACCGAGCTATGGCCGCTCTCAACGCTGCGGTCAGCGGAGGCGGCGTCGACAGGGCTAACCGGATCGGATGCTTCACTGGATACGGGGCGGGGGGGGAGGTGCGGGGAAGGCAAGGATGCCAAGGACCCGCTATCCTCCTTAGACACATCTAACTCTGGTTCAGACATGCCGGCTTAAATAATGAATCGGCCACTATCGCTGTTACTAAGGCAGGCAGGCATCGCTGTGCGCCCCTCCCCCTTCCCCCGGAGATCCCTGCATGAAGCGGACCGGGGTAGGGGGTGGACTCAGTTCTGCCTGGCTGCCTAGGTTCCAAGGGGTGTAGGTGTTCCCCTCCTCTCCGTTCCGTAAGGAAGTTCAAGGGCACCGACACCAGGAACGTCTTCAAAAAGACGTGTGGTTCGGTTGGTAGGCTTGTCTAAAACCACAAGTTAGTTGTAACACGAACGATATGTTGACACGCAGAAAAACAATCAGCTTCCACGCCGAAAATCTTCAATAGATGTACTTGTGTCTTGATCGGAGGCCGCAAACGTCCGCTGCACTCGACGTTGAAGTACTCAGGATAAATCTTGAGTAAATCTTCGGAGGCCTGCTGAACGCTGCTACACTCGACGATAAAGACTCGTAGTAGATCCCGAACAATTTTCGTAGGCTGCCAATACGTCTTGATGCGCCGACGGCTCGAGGCGATCTAGCCAGCGCCGCATAATAATCCGCGTTATATTTATATACGCGACGGCCATCAGGCGGTTGGTTTCATTTCATTGGTTCCCTTGTTGAAAAGTGAGATAGCTATATTGTACGTCACGAACTAAGGAGGTACGGGCCTGTGCGAGGGGTGCGGGGGAGGGAGAGGGGGGGGGGGGGGGGGGGGTTAGTTAGGTGTGTACGTGTATTTTGATTTTTCACTTGTCTTTTTTTTTTTTTTTTTTTTTTTTTTTGCGTTATTTGTAATATTATTTATTTATTTTGTTGATAATGGTATAGTAAGGTTAGGCTCTTCAAGTTAGTTAGGTTAGGTTATTAGCACTTCGGGTTAGGTTAGCTTGGCTTACCTTAACCTGACCTTGGGTTAGTTAGTTAGTTAGTTAGTTCGATATAAATAGATAGATAGGATACCTACTTTACTACAACTAGTACTAAAAAAAAAAAACCTTTACATATTACACCCTTTAAATATTAATTATAATATACAAAAACACGACCACTACGGTAGGTAGGTAGGTAGGTAGGTAGGTAGGTAGGTAGGTAGGTAGGTAGGTAGGTAGGTAGGTAGGTAGGTAGGTAGGTAGGTAGGTAGGTAGGTAGGTAGGTAGGTAGGTAGGGCATTATTTATATATACGACGTGATTATATTGTGCGCAAGAAACATATTGTCCATTGTTCGATACATATGTGGCCCTGAAAAGGGCCTTTTTAGCAAGACGCTTTGTTTGCTGTGCGGTGGTAAGGTAAGCTAGTTACTATTACGTTCGCGAGCAAACGACGCGTCATGCGCAATACGACGACGACGTCGACGATTAAGCGCGTTCGCCACGGATTCTGCGCGCCAGCTGTATATCCTTAGGCATGATGGTGACACGCTTGGCGTGAATCGCGCAAAGGTTGGTGTCCTCGAAGAGTCCGACCAGATAGGCCTCGCTGGCCTCCTGAAGCGCCATAACGGCTGAACTCTGGAAACGTAGATCAGTCTTGAAATCTTGAGCGATCTCACGGACGAGACGCTGGAAGGGCAGTTTGCGGATCAACAGCTCCGTGCTCTTCTGATAGCGACGGATCTCACGGAGTGCAACGGTTCCGGGTCTGTAACGATGGGGTTTCTTGACACCACCGGTTGCCGGTGCACTCTTGCGCGCAGCCTTCGTGGCCAACTGTTTACGGGGCGCTTTACCCCCGGTGGATTTACGCGCGGTCTGCTTGGTACGGGCCATTGCGAGGAACGAGCGAGCGGCGATGAAATTGAATTAAGAAAGATAACTTAACTACGTACGTGCGGACGAATGAACGCGCGTATTAGTACTGCCGTTTATTTTATATTTTACATCGGTATTTATAATGATGGCGGCGGATTCAAGCGAGCGAGATATGTGTTTATCTCTCTCCCTCTCTCTCTCTCTCTCTCTCCGTCTGTCTCGCACGCAACAAACAAACAAAACAATGAACGAACGAACTAACAAACTAATTTTTTTTTTATATGTATGTACGTATGCTATTTATATAATATAAGGTAATGTTTTGTTTTATAATATTATTTTCGTGATAAATAAAGAGAATAATAATAATAATACATACATATTTATGTGTGTATGCTTAAATTGCATATTTATCATTTCTTTTAATTCATCATTATAATGGTAAGCACTTGAATACCAGGTATAATAAAATATCCTTATGATATTGTACATGTATGTCAGAGTAATTAAATAATATAGGCAGGCTGCAGGTTGGTTGGTTAGTTAGTTAGTTAGTTAGTTATAAACGGACGGTATGTGGTAGTGGTATGGTACGTGCGATATGTCATAATATGAAGTCAATTAGAGAAACATTCGGATAATATGAATAGATTTTTGGCCCTGAAAAGGGCCTTTTGAGTGTAGCGCTGGACGTGTGGTGGTTACAATAGTATGTTCATACTATGAAGCACGCACGCCTCCGCACTGTGAAGAAGAACGAACGACGCCATCTCCTCCTCCTCCTCACTTGGAGCTGGTGTATTTGGTGACGGCCTTGGTGCCCTCGCTCACGGCGTGCTTGGCAAGCTCACCGGGCAGCAGGAGCCTCACCGAAGTCTGCACCTCCCTGGAGGTGATGGTGGAACGTTTGTTGTAATGGGCGAGACGAGACGCCTCCGCTGCGATACGTTCGAATATGTCGTTAACGAATGAATTCATTATAGACATGGCCTTGCTGGAGATACCGGTGTCGGGATGCACCTGCTTGAGCACCTTGTAGATGTAGATGGCGTAGCTCTCCTTCCTCTTGTGCTTCTTCTTTTTCTTGTCAGTTTTGGAGATGTTCTTTTGGGCTTTGCCCGATTTCTTGGCGGCCTTACCGCTGGTCTTAGGCGGCATAATAGCGGTAGTATGTATTAGTTAGTAGATAATATCAACACTTGCTAACGCAAACGACCGTTTGCGTTGAATACGCCGAGAGAAGTGTGACAATTTTTTTTTTTTTTTTTTTTATTATTTGTCGCACACCCCCCGCAAGGGGGGTGGGCAATCGTTTATCCGGGGGCGAGTGCCCCCTTTAACGAGGTGTCTTTATATTTTTCGCCGTGTGTGAAAACACACGGGGCATTGTGGGTGGCAACTTTTTGTTGCCATGGTAACGTCTTGATTGGTTTTGTACGTGTTTCCGTCGTTCAGGGCGCGAGCGAACTATCCGGGTGTAAAGTGCCCAGACCGTGCTCAGCGGCCGATCGGCGTACTTTGCGTGGTCGTCATATTATGTTGTGTTGAGAGTCTAATTTTGCGGGGATTTTATGAGCTCCCTCGCAAGCGCTTTCCCATCAGGGGGCCGCGCGTGTAATGGTGCTATGTTTCTTATATGCGTTAGCGATGATGAATCTGCTCGCCGAAACATGTTTGAAGTTAGACGGCCGATAAAGTCAGTTAGACTCTCTATTTTAAGGTCCCGTGCGATGACGTCATTTCGAACATAAAATCCGGCACCTACGATGCTGCGCAGCGACAAGTTTTGTTGCGAGACAAGCCTTTGTCTCAGCCCGGGCGCTGTAAGCGCGAACCAGGCGGGCGCGGCGTAGGTAAGACGTGATCGCACGTATGTTTTATACACCCCCAATTTGATGTTGAGGGGTAGGAGGCGGGATGTTAGAACTGGGCGGAGTAAAGCCCGTGAGGTGCGTACATTCGCTACGACTCTTTCGACGTGATTTTTCATAGAAAGGCGGCGGTCTAGTGTGACTCCTAGGTACTTCGCCGTAGGGGACCACTCTATTTCCTTGTTGAGCATCTTTAGCTTTTTGATCACGGGGTTGCGATTTGTGACAATTAGCGCCTGCGTTTTGTCAACATTAACCGACAACCTCCATGCCGCGAGCCACTCTGGGAGGGCATCCAGGGCCCTTTGCATCTTGACCACTGCGTGCTGTGGGTTCATTGATGTAGTATAGTACGCAGCGTCGTCTGCGTACAGGGCCAGGTGCGTACCTTCCGCGACAGGGATGTCGTCGGTGTAGCACGCGTAACACGCTGGGGAGAGACAACTCCCCTGCGGTACTCCCGCCAGTATTGGGCGTGTGTCAGACACTTTGTCTTCCACGGCGACCAAGAAGCTTCTATCGCTAAGGAATGACGCTATGATCTTAACCAGTCGTCGAGGAGCGGAGGACTGGGAGATCTTGAACACCAGGCCGTCGTGCCAGACGCGATCGAAGGCCTTTTCCATGTCCAGGAATACTGCAACGGCGACTTCCTTTTTGTTAAGGGCGCCGGTGAGGTGGTGCAGTACCCTGGCTAGTTGTAGCGTCGTTGAATGTTCTGATCTAAACCCGAACTGTTCTTTTCTTGGCTCGATGTGAGGAATGAGTCGGTGCAACAGTAATTTCTCAAAGACTTTAGAGAGCGTGGAAAGCAGTGTAATAGGGCGATAGCTCTCCGGCTTGAGGGAGCTCTTTCCGGGCTTGGGTATCATACGGACCCTACCCGTTTTCCAGAGTGTGGGAAAGTGTCCCAGGCGGAGGATACCATTAAATAGGCGCGTTACCGCCGCAAGAGCGCGCGGCGGGAAATGGCGCAGCGCCATATTTGTTATCCTGTCGACGCCTGGGGCGCTTTTCCGCTTTGTAGTGCGCAGGATCCGTAGAACCTGCCCAGGAGAGACTACCACCGGTTCTTCCTCGTGAGCTATTGGCTCAAGGAAGTACTCCCTTATGTGTCTGACGACTGCATCGACGTGCACAAGGTCGGTGGCGGGGTTAGGAGTGAACTGTCGTTCGAGCGAGTCCGCGAATAAATTCGCTCTGTCTATGGCGCGGTATCTAGGTGTACCATCGCTAGCCATTAGAGGGCGGATGGGCTCTTTCGTGCCCGATAAACTGCGGCAGAGACGGTGGATGCTCGACCACCCCTCCTCTTCGACAGATATAATGTGTTTTTCCCAACTTTGGGTGTTTAAATTCTGTATTTCGCGTTTGACTCGTTCCGTGAGGGCGTTTAGCTCCTGTTTAGTCACACGGCAACGAGTTTGTTGGAAGAATTTCCGCAGGCGCTTTTTCCTCGCAATTAGATTAAGTACGTGTTGCGGTAATCTTACGTGACGAGTGCGCTCTGGGAGGTGTTGGGTAGCGGCTCTTTGTGCTTCTTGGGTGTTGTTAACGATATTCTCCGCTAGGGAGTCTATGTCTGACGCACAAGTGAGCGAATGCTGGGAAAAAGCTGCGTTATTTAGCGTCGTTTCGAACGTTGTCCAGTCAACAAAATGACGCGTGTAGGTAATGGGAATCGAACTTGGGAAACCGGACAAATGCACCAACACTGGCAGGTGATCCGATCCCATTTCATCGTAAACCACCTCGTGGGAAAGCTGGCAGTCCAGTCCCCGGTGAACCACGATATCTAGGACGTCTGGTAGATAATCCACGTTTGTAGGATAATGCGTGGGGACCTCCGGTCCCTCTACGGTAAAGCCTGCCTGATCCGACAGGTTGAAAAGAATATTGCCGTTCTTGCAGTTCCTACTTGAGTTCCAGCTTGTATGCTTGCAATTCATATCGCCCGCAACGAGCGTCGGCACTTGTGCATCCAACAATAGTCGAATGTCTCCAATGTGCAAACGCCCATTCGGGGGACGGTAGGCGGCGAATATTCTGATGGGGGGGGACGTCCCCCCAAAACAGAGCTCAACCCCCAAGCCGTACATGGATTGCAAGCACAGAGCCGGTAGCGATTGATATACGTGTCGACGTCTGACAAGTACCGCCAGCCCTCGATATGACCGAGTTCCGCAGTGCTCGTCTTGCCTGGTAACTGTATATCCTGGAACTTTAAATTTAGAGTTTGGAGTCAGCATTGTCTCTGAGATGAGTACCACGTCTGGCACTCTCTCAGCTAGGAAGGCTTTTAATACCTGCTCCTTTCCCATAAGGGAGCAGGCATTCCAGTGCATGATTGTAAACATGTTGTTGTTGTTTTTATTGCTCTCTGTAACGGTATATTTGTGCGAGCCCGCGGTGGATAATTGGCTCTAAATCTGCGCCGGATCTTAGTGCCAGGAGTACCTCCAAGAGTACGGAAATCGCCACGTCTGACGCATTTACCGTATTTTGGGCCGTTTCCTTGTTAGGTAACGACTTTGGGGGCACTTTACCCGCTCCTCCGCGAGTTTGGGCGGGATTTGTTGCTAAGATAGAACTCGCAGGCGCTTGCGCGGCAACAGTTGATTGAGTGGCGGCGGCGGGTACCGACGCAGGCAACAGGGCAGGTATATCGGACACCGCTTCCGGTGCTCCTGTCCTTTTCTTTCCTCGTCTTGTCCTCTTTTTCTTTTTGGCGGGCTGTGCCAATTCAGATTGCTGTCTAGGCCGCGAGTTGTTGGCCTGAGCCATCAAATTGTTGGTGGCGGTCTCGGCAACCTGATTGGCTTGTGTTGTAATAGGCCCTGTGGTGCGGGCCAGGGTTCCGGCTCGCTTGTTGCGAGCCTCCCGCTTCATCACCGGGCATTTTAGACTGTTTGCCGGGTGCGGGCCCTTGCAATTGCAGCAAGTTGCTGGCTCGCTTCTGTCGCGAGGGCAGTCACTAGCTGCGTGCCCTTCGCCGCACCGGACACAGGCCAGGGGGCGGTGACAGCAGAGCGACGAGTGCCGAAACTGCTGACAACGATGGCACTGGGCTGGCCCCCTTTTACCTCTCCATGCGGCTATTGTGACGTCCGGCATACATAATAACTCGTTGATATCATATATGCCAGGGATGGTGTCCGGCGTCCGGTTTAATTGGACGTGGAAGATGCAGCCTGGGCGGCCACGACGAGCTTTAATGTGTCTTACATACACAGGCTCGTAGCCCAGGCTGGTGAGCTCTGCCGAAATTTCGTCGGGCAGTGTGTCGGGAGGCAGACCGTAGATTGCAATTTTTACTCTTTGCTCGGCCGGGAGGGAGTAGCAGAACCATGCTATGTTCTCCGTCTTCTCCAGGTCGGTCAGATATTTCTGAACCAACCTGTATTCCCGGTCGTCGGTCGGTGTGAAACGTACGCCCGTACCGTAAGGGCGGCCATTGGGCGTACGTCCAAGCAATTGTTTTAGAGTTTTAAAGTGTGTAGCCCAGTTTGGTAAACGCTCAACCACCAGGGGAGGGTACCTAGGCTTTTTGGCATCTTTCTTTGGGGCGGCAGAGCTTGTGGCATTCATCTGTGACGTCGGTGCAGCAGATGTGCTTGGTTGCGGTGAAGTTGGAGGCATACTGCGACTCTGGGCAGCGTACGCAAATGTTTGTTTATTTGAAGTTTGTTTAGATTGCAAAACGCTTGAGTCTATAGGTACATCAACGGATGACGTACCTATAGTTTGCGATGAATCTCTAATTGTTGGTTGAGTGGTTCTAGTTACCGCCTCAGGAATGGTACAACTAGCGCCGCCCGGGTTCGCGGGCGGCGGCGGCAACTTGTTACGAATTGTTTTTTTCATAACTCTTTTTGGAAGCGGTGCAGGATTGTGTATATCACTGCTTACGGTCCTAGTATTTTTTAAAATACTAGTTTTATCTTTTTTAGAGGGGTCAGTCCCTTGTGAGGATGGGTAAAAATCAGAATTCATACCGCCCGACGACTCGTCTGAGAGCTCGGTCGCGCCAGAGGAGGCAGCGGGCGGCGATGGCAACTTTCGTAAAATTGGAGTTGCCTTATTTTTCTTCCCTTTTGGAGGGGCAGAGGGGGGAAATTCGGTTCCCCCTATTTGTTTCGTTCGAGTGTGGATGTCGGGAACCCCCTTGATTGCTGACGTCACTTGCGACGTCGCATTTTGGGAGTCCGAGATCGTACCCGGAACGACAGAGGCGCCAGAACCACTGGTGGACGCGGTTGGCAACAATAAATTGTCGGTATTGTCGGAGCCTGACCTTGATTTGAGTGTCAAGGGGAAAGTTTTGCTTTCAACTTTTTTGAGATTAGGTATTTGAATACCTAACAGTGACGCATGTGCTTGTGAAGCGGAAATTTCCACAAAGTCTGGCGCACTAGCGCCACTTGGCTCTGTCGTCAAGGCGGCCGAAAAAGGCGACCGACGCTCGACGAGCAGATAAGCGTTTTCTCCCTCTCGCGAAGGCGGAGTGAGGGAGACGGGGGATTTGGTTCCCACGCTGTGTTTGGAAATAGGTATTTTCTTTGTTAATCGTTTTTTACGAATTGTGGCCATTTCGGGGGTCGCTTTTGGCGGGCTCGGCGTGGCCAGAGGTGATGGGGTGCATTTCCCGCACAGGCGTTTGGGGTCAGCTTCTTCGATGGAAGAAGTGACACTCCTAGGCCGGCGTCTAGATGCTGTCGAACCGTACAGTTCTTGGCGTGAAACACCTATCAGAGCCGCAGAGATGCGGGATAGGCGGTCTATGTCCGAGGGAGTTGGAGACTCCGCGTCAGAGGTGTCGCTATCGAAGTCCTGGGCTTGATCCATGGCCCGAGTTGCATATCCCGATAAGATTCCATCATCCATGAACCGTTTGATCATCAAACGGTCCGATTGGATTTTGGCTCTTGGGGTCTGCAACTCGGATATGGACTGCGCCAGGGATTCGAGCGACCTCTCCGAAGCGCTGTCATCGAATTGATCATCATGTTGGGCTGTTTCGTCGACGCTCAAATGAGCAATCGAGACGTTCTGTGCGAGGCCAGGGGACGGCAGAGACGCCATCGACCCTGGGAACTCGTTGGGAGATACATCCCTTTCGTCATCATCTTCACCATTTGACGAGTCCGATGAGGAAGAGGGTTTATTAGGAGTTACTACTTTGGTTGTCATTGTGCTGTTGTTTTGTTTAAATTGATAATCCGTGCGCCTAAAACTCGCTCCCAGGGATCCCTGCAAGTATAGCGGACCGGAAACCAGTTGGGCTCAGAGTTATCAATAAACGGACGCAAGGTGGGCATGGAGAATCCCCTCCCCTAACTTCTTAACGAAAGCTAGGGGGTAACCGCTCCGGGCGTGTCTTCAAAAAGACGCGGCGGAGCGATATGTTATTGCCTGATTGAAACAAAGATCAGGCACCTTTACAACACGCGCACATACAACTTACAAAAACGGAACCAACGACACTGAAAAAACATGAAACATATAACGTATAAAAATCTTGTATCGACTTGTGTCCAACTTGAGCGACACTGCCTGCAATCAAAGTCGGATACAAGGTACTTGATGTATTTTTAAATGCTTCTTGAATTGGTGGGAACGTCACGTCACGTATGTATGTTGTCGACCAAGCCAATCCTGTGACAATTTTTTTCGAGTATACCCAATACATATTACTATCATTCGAGTTGGGTATTAACGTAGGCAACGAGCTGAATGCGGCCGTACGGCCAATCAGGAGCGTGCGTGAAAGAGACATAAAATATACACGCGTCTCTATCTAACATTGTGCGCTAATGAAGAGTGGTTTAATAAGATTGATTATTATGTCTGTCCGTATGTATGTATGTCTGTTTCCGTCATGTTTGTTTGTTTGTTTGTTTGTTGTTTGTTGTTTATTTTGTTTGGTTGGTTGGTTGATTTTTATATAGAAGACGATTAAATAGGTCATGATAGAGACAAAATAAAAGTAATTTTTATAGAATCATATTGCGGCCCTGAAAAGGGCCTTTTGTGTCCGACCGTCCGTCCGCCCGAGCCCGCCACTAGAGGCGGAGGCGGCGGTGGTCGGGGGCGACGAGATGATGCGCCTAAGAATAATAATATCTTCTTAAGCCTTCTTCTCGGTCTTCTTAGGCAGTAGCACGGCCTGAATGTTGGGCAAAACACCACCCTGAGCGATGGTCACGCCCGATAGGAGTTTGTTCAATTCCTCATCGTTGCGGATCGCCAATTGGAGATGTCTCGGTATGATTCTAGTCTTCTTGTTGTCACGTGCCGCGTTGCCGGCCAACTCGAGGACCTCAGCGGCGAGATATTCCATAACGGCGGCCAAATAGACCGGTGCACCGGCGCCGACGCGCTCGGCATAGTTGCCATTACGCAGAAGTCTGTGTATACGACCGACAGGAAACTGAAGACCGGCGCGATTCGAACGGGACTTTGCCTTCCCCTTGACCTTGCCACCCTTGCCGCGTCCAGACATTATTTGTTACGAGGGTATATAATCAATCAATTGCTAAATTAGCGAGCGAAAAATAACGCGCAGCGTACGTAGTTATGCACAGCGCGTTCGGAAACTGACTGAATATTTTTTTTTTAACGCCCGCTATTTATTATTATAGGTGAACTACGATCGCCCAATGTAGTACGAAGACGACGAGCGAACGAGAACGAGCTATGGCGAGAGAGCGTACCAGAACGATGAATATTTTATATTGAACGAGAGAGATGGAAGATATGTTGGGCGAGAGAGGGGTGGGTGAGGTCGGGCGGGCGGGCGCGCGTTCGGAGGCGGTATTATTCGTTCTGTTATATATTGGCAATGCATCCCCTTTTGCATACTATGGTCCTTTTCTGTCCACTCAGCATTTTCTCGCAATAGTTAGTAGCTAGTCCATTCATTCCAGTTAGTCTCATCCCATCTTCCATCCATACTAGACGGCTGTTTTAACAATTGAACTTAATAGTTTTTTTTAAAAACCTATTCGCCTCAAGGCTCATAACATTTTGGTGGCAGCGTGAAGGGATTTTTATAAAAGTCCCCGGTACCGTCTCCTAAGTTTCCGCGAAACCGTCGTGAGTGCTGTGAGTGACTCCATTGTGCATCAGTGTACCGAGTTACTTAAGATCCGGTCTGTGAAAAGAAGAACCATCCAAGCCATACCCACTGTCACGTATCATCCAGTACTGTGACCGGTATTGGCCATCCGACGAAGCTACATCAAAGCCATACCCTCTGTCACGTATCGTTCAATACTGTGACCGGTATTGGCTATCCGACGAAGCTAATCACCACAGACAGCCTACACTTCACTTCGTGAGCATCCGAGATTCAACGCCCGAGACGCGCTCTTATCTACATCCTACTACATCCCACTTAGCCCCGTGAAAACATCAAAACAATGATAAATATCGTTATCACACTGTCCATATTCAAGTAAGTGATTTTGATTATATTTGGTCATTGCGAATATCGATCTTTCGTTTTGTCTTTCTATTTAATTTTTATTGTGTGTGTTTAATTATTTTGTGTATAATTCTTCAAAATGTCCGAGAGTAGATCCCAAAGTCCAAAACCAGAAAAACCTGAACTCACCGTCACTGACACAGAAGATGACGGTTTTCTTCCTCCGCCTTCTGGACCTACCACTAGGTCAATTTCCAAAAAGAAAACTATAACCACGAATAAAGTAGAATTAGATCTATCCACTTTATTAAAATTCATTAAGCCTTATGATGGCTGCAGAGAATCTCTTAATTCCTTTCTAGTTAACTGCAATAACGCCCATGATTTAGCCACAGAACCCCAAAAAGATATTCTTTTTAAATACATACTTTGCCAACTGCAGGGTAAAGCGCAAACAGCCTGCTCTGTTAAAGAGTTCACCAATTGGATACAATTAAAAGAATTCCTTAAAACCCAATTTAGCGAGAGAAAGCACTATGCCCATTTACTCACAGATTTGCAGGAATGCAAACAACAAACTAACGAGCCAGTGAGCCAGTACGCTTTAAGAATCGAGACATGCCTTTCGCAATTGCTAACAGAAATATCCATTTCGCATGGTCACAAGAGTAGAGAAATGGTAGGACGCACGGCAGCCATGGAGGAATTAGCCCTCCATCATTTCCAAATGGGTCTGATTACACGAATATCAAACATCGTTAGGTGCAAGGTACCCAAAACACTTAACGAAGCGGTGAACATAGCAACATCAGAAGAGAAAATACAGCAATTCCTCTTCAAACAGACTACGTCTACAGGCACACGTCAAGAAAGGCCCAGCACTTCAAGGGCAAACTTCCAACCGCCAGCATTTCGTCGCAATCAGAGTCAGCAATTTCCAAATCAATCTAAGCCAAAACCAAATTTCTACCCTAATCGACCAAGTAATGATACTTCCACTCCAATTTGCAGATACTGCAAAACACCTGGACATACCCTAGAACAATGTCGTAAAAGAGAATACAACAATAACCGGTTCAGAGTCGATCAGAATCAGTCAAGAGCACCTCATAGAATCAATTATACTTCTAATGCCCCTAATGACGAAAATCCAACCGACTTTATTGAAGAAGAAGGCTATGATACCGTTGATGCTGAAACAAAAAACGATTAACCGTCTCGTCGCGGTGTCGTACGGGACCTAGTTATTTAGAAACCGACGCCCTTAATCAAACTCCTAAATCCAAATCGACTCCGCTACATGGATGTCATCCTTCAACTATGTCAATATCGTCGCAGACATCACTACATGATAATCTGCCAAAATCCACTGTATCCGCGCAGAAACACAAAGGTGTTAATCTGTCAAAATCCACCGTATCCGCGCAGCAACACAAAGCTGTTGATCTGCCAAAACCCACTGTATCCGCGCAGCGACACAAAAGTGTTGATCTGCCAAAATCCACTGTATCCGCGCAGAAACACAAAGGTGTTAATCTGTCAAAATCCACTGTATCCGCGCAGCAACACAAAGGTGTTGATCTGCCAAAACCCACTGTATCCGCGCAACAACACAAAGGTGTTGATCTGCCAAAACCCACTGTATCCACGCAACAACACAAAAGTGTTGATATGCCAAAATCCTCTGTATCCGCGCAGCAGCACAAAGGTGTTGATCTGCCAAAAACCACTGTATCCGCGCAGCAACACAAAAGTGTTGACCTGCCAAAATCCACTATATCCACGCAACAACACAAAACTGTTGATTTGCCAAAATCTACTGTATCAACGCAGAATGCAAATCTGCTTAAAACCTCGAAATCCAATGTCTTTGAAATTACCAATAATCCTGCATTAATGTTATTACCTCATGTTCTCGTTGAAACTCCCGTATCAGACATTCCTTTAATCCTGCTCGTAGACTCAGGATCTTCGGTGAGTCTATTGAAACACTCTTGTATAGAAAGACACCCTAAACTCGTAAAAGAAAGAATCCAATTAAAAGGTATTGATTCTTCGGAAGAATCCATCAAAACCCGTGGTCACTTCCAATTAAAATTACGACTACCCAAATCTAACATTTCACACCAATTTCACGTCATCGATAAAATACACTTACCTTATGATGGCATCATAGGTTCCGATATGCTTAACGCATATAGCTGCAACATAGATTATACCAATAATTCACTTCACATTGGTAAATCATCCCTGAAATTACATTTCCATGACCCTGCATACTTAATTCCTGCAAGAACTGAAACTGTTATTGAATGTTCTGTTCGAAATCCTAAAATAAAAGAAGGATTAATACTAGATCAAAAAATATCTGAAAACCTTTTAATTGCAAATTGTTTAGTGCGTGTCAAAGAAAATAATAGAATAAATATATCCGTTGTAAATACCTCTGAAGAACCCGTAACATTACATTCAAACCTTAACCTGAAACTTATCCCAGTTGATTCAGTAGAATACAAAGAAAACTCTTTCAGTACTGTTAACCATGTACATCCCACAACAAATAGTGTCACAAGAACGGAAGAAGTCCTGAAACAGTTGCGTGTCTCACATCTTAATAGTGAGGAAAAAGAAGCCCTCTTGCAATTATGTTCTGAATTCTCTGATATATTCCATCTTCCCGGTGAAAACCTTACGTTTACAAACGCCCTGAAACATGAGATAAAAACGTCATCAGACATACCAATTCATACTAAGTCTTACCGATTCCCGGAAGTCCATAAAGCCGAAGTTCGTAATCAAATTGATAAGATGTTGGAACAAAATATAATCGAGCCTTCTGATTCTCCTTGGTCTTCACCCATATGGGTTGTGCCCAAAAAACTTGATGCTTCCAACACTCAGAAATGGCGAGTCGTGATTGACTACAGGAAGCTCAATGACGTCACGATTGGTGACACATATCCCATTCCACAGATTACTGAAATATTAGATCAACTTGGCAATAGTAAGTACTTCTCGACCTTGGATTTGGCATCCGGATTTCACCAGATCCTTTTAAATGAAGCTGATAAAGCCAAAACAGCCTTCAACGTCCCGGAAGGACATTACCAATTCTTGCGAATGCCTTTTGGGCTTAAAAATGCCCCTTCTACGTTTCAAAGACTCATGAATTCTGCCTTATCTGGACTCCAAGGCATCCGATGCTTTGTTTACTTAGATGACGTGGTCTGCTACGCCTACGATATCCAAAATTCCATCATGAACCTCCGGTCGATCTTTCAAAGGATCCGAAATTTCAATCTTAAATTACAGCCAGATAAGTGTGAATTCTTAAGACGAGAGGTTTGTTACCTCGGTCATGTGATTACTGAGCACGGTGTCAAACCAAATCCGGATAAAACAAAAGCCGTATCCGAGTTTCCTATCCCTCAATGTCCAAAAGACGTTAAATCTTTCCTTGGCCTCGTGTCTTACTATAGACGCTTCATTCCCGACTTCGCTAAACTAGCTAAACCTTTAACGTCTCTGTTAAAGAAAGACATTCCCTTTAAATGGGAAAACGAACAACAACTCGCTTTCGAATCCCTCAAAATAAAACTCCTCTCCTCCCCAATTCTAGCATACCCTGATTTTACAAAACCATTTCTTTTGACGTGTGATGCTTCCAATTACGCTATATCTGCAATATTATCTCAAGGTCCTACAGGACAAGATCGTCCCATCGCATACGCGTCTCGCACCCTTAATAAAGCAGAGTGCAATTATAGTGTGACTGAGAAAGAGTGCCTCGCCGTCATTTTCGGCACCAAAGTCTTCCGACCTTACCTATACGGTCATCATTTCACCGTTTTAACGGATCATAAACCGTTAGAATGGCTATTCAAGTGCAAGGATCCAGGGTCACGCCTTATACGTTGGCGCCTAAAACTAGAAGAGTATGACTACGAAATCACATTTCGCAAAGGTAAGTTGAACTCTGTTGCCGACGCTCTCTCTAGATATCCCGTGAATCCTGTATATCCTGAAAATAAGGATAATCTGAACCCAAATCCTATTAACGATACTAACCTTGATACAGAATTTCAAACGGTATCACCACTACCTGATATCCCTCAAGAAACCCTCGATGAATGGATACGAATAGATCTCAGTCCATTAGATGATAAAGATTATGATTTCAGCCCTCTGAATCCTCCTATTCCCATAGATCCTCTCTTAGAGGTAATTGAACCATGTCCAGTACCAGAACCTCAACCATCAACCAGTTGGCAAAACCCTGAAACCTTACCTGCATCTACTTACCCAAATTCAGAAAATCCTCGTCCAATACCTGAAACCTTACCTGTATCTACTTACCCAAATCCAGAAACTCCTTCTCCAATACCTGAAACCTTACCTACATCTACTTACCCAAATCCAAAAACTCCGTCAGTACCTGAAACCGTTCCAGATGAAACCTATACTAAGTTCCTAAAATCTACAACCAAATTATATGATACTCCTATAACGGAACACAATGAAAACTTATTAAAAGGAGCACAAAAAATAATAATAATACCTACCTCATTGGACATGGACGAATCTATGCCATATATCCAAGAAGTACTAAATAATTGTCCAGGCCCTGAACGCGACGAATTCCTGAAATTAGAAAGAACCTTACATACATTTTTACCTCTTACAATCCAAAACAAAACTTACCTCTTTTTATTCACGAAAGTACATCATTTTGATGATCACTCATATCCTGATATATTTAAATCCCTAAAATACGCACGTGATGAAATAATCATGTCATATCCCATGGTTAATGAAATCAGTATATCCGATTTTAGAAATCCTTTCGACAAACACTCTTTCGTGAAAATATATAATATATTAGCCTACTTATTCGAAGGAAATAACATCGGTATCCATATCTATCATAATAAAATTATATTTCCTTCACTGAGTGAAATTCCTCAAATCCTAAAAGAGAACCATGACATCCCCATTGCAGGACATCTCGGATCCACAAGGATGCTAAGCCGCATCAAAGAAAGATTTTTTTGGAAGAATATGGGTAGCGATATCGAAAACTATGTCAAGAAATGCCCTTACTGCCAAACCAATAAAGCTCTGCGCAAAATAAATAGAGCTCCAATGGTTATAACGTCTACTTCTACGTCTCCATTCGAGAGACTAGCTCTTGATATCGTAGGTCCTCTGCCTGAATCCGGTACAGCTAAACTCAAGTATATCCTGACTTTGCAAGATGACCTAACGAAATACTCATTGGCATACCCCATTCGAAGTAACACTGCAGCAGAAACTAGCGACTGCCTTCTCCATTTTATATCTCTATTCGGAATTCCCAAACATATTCTCACTGACCAAGGCACTAACTTTACAGCGGAACTCTTTAAGAAAACTTGCGATTTCCTAAAGATCAAACAACTTTGGTCATCACCATACCATCCGCAGACGCAAGGTGCCTTGGAAAGGTCACACTCAACTCTAAAAGAATATCTTAAATCATACGTAAACGAAAATCAAGATAACTGGCCCCAATACGTATATACTTCTATGCTAGCATACAATACCGCTGTGCATTCAACTACACATTACTCACCATATGAATTATTATTCGGACATAAACCTAATATCCCTGACTCAGTTTATAACGATACGTCGAATGCTACCTATCCCGAGTACGTAAAACTACTACAACATCGCTTGAAACATGCACGCGATAAAGCTTTAGAATACATCCATAAATCTAAAACAAACTCTAAAACTTACTATGACTCACGTACCCGTCCCGTAGAATACAAAGTTGGCGACCTTGTCCTATTAAAAAACCATCTTAGGTTGCGCAAAGCCTTATCACCCATATGGAAAGGTCCGTACAAAGTTGTCAAAATACACGGCAATCATACCTTATCATTACTTATAAACAGACGTCATGTAAAACATCACTATGACGAAGTTAAACACGTGGAACACGCCCACGGAGAAACATCCAATTAAAATATATTTTTACTTTATACAATTTTTATTTGATATATACAATTTTTTTTATACACATTTTACCTTATTAAATATAATATAGTATTAAACTATGATGTAGTATTAAACCATGATGTAGTATTACACTATGATGTAGTATTAAACTATGATGTAGTGTTAAACTAAAAACTTTGCGAAGTTTACATTAAGTTAGGATAACTAAGCTTAGTAGTAATTTAGATGTATTTTCATTACAGCAGCGTACTGGCCCAAGGTCAACAAGAATATCTCCAACGAATCAATTCGAGCTCCGGTGTTTACTTTGATCCAATGGGCGAACTTAAAATTAATATTGGGCACCTAGATATAGTTACCCCATTCGATATTTCTTACATTGGACCCCATATTCAAAATATTAACTCAATATTAGGCACTATACGTTTCATATGCAGTCAAATCCAAATTGAAAACCCAAGTAATTTAGAATGTCATAACACATTAGAACCACTCACAGTTAGGTATAATGATATTGTTACCGAATATTCCTCCATTGCTCATCTTATAAATAACAACAGATTCAAACGTAGCGCATGGATAGGAGGTATAGGTACCCTATCCAAAACTATCTTTGGGACTCTAGACGAGGACGATGCTGTCAGATATGACAATGCCATACGAAGTGTTCAAAATAATGAAAAAAGGCTGGGTTCATTAATGAAAGAAAATATTTTAATTACAACTTCCACTTTATCCAAATTTAATAATACTTTATATAATATAAAAATTAATGAAGCCAGGCTTAACGAAGCTATCGACAACCTCTCTGAGAAAATTAAAAATGTGTCATTAATTACAAACGATTTGAATATAAAAACTAATATTAATTCAATCTTAAATAGTTTAGAAGCATCCATACTTGCCTTATCGTTTCAATTAGAAGACATAACAAACGCTATCATGTTTAGTAGTCAAAACATTCTTCACCCGTCCGTATTACCCCCCACGCAATTGTATCAAGAGCTTGTCGATAACTACAGACACATACCTGCAGATTTGAAATTACCTGTTAGTTTAGAATTAAGTCATATTCATATATTGATGAACATATCCAGCGTTGTTTGTTACAGTTTAAATAACAAAATTATTTTCATTCTAAGAATACCTTTAGTATCACCTAAGGAATTCAATCTGTTTCATACTATAGCACTACCTACTCCACATAACAGTGTAAAACCGAACTCATTTAGTTTTATAATTCCTAGCAGTAAGTACATCGCAATGACCAAAGATAAATCTGAGTATTGTAATCTTGAATCACTGAAAGAATGCAGAGTGATAACAAACCGTCAGCACATCTGTGACGTCATGACCGTGTTCCCTACTAGTGCAACTCCCAGCTGTGAAAGTGAGTTAATGTCGAAAGTGATAAGTGCCCTACCAGTGCAGTGTCAAACTGATTTTATTTACGGAAATTTAGATCTATGGAAACCACTCTTTAATAATAATTGGATATTTGTTCAATCCCAGAGTAATAAGCTATATATAGAATGTCCCGGCCAGAAAGGTTTAGAAATAAATATAATCGGAACAGGAATTTTAAACATTCCAACCAATTGTATTGCATATTGCAAAAGTACCAAATTGATACCTAAATTCAGTAATATAAAAATTAACGTCACTGTATCCCACTCTGATTTTAATATAATAAACGATTCTTGTTGTACCTTAGATAAGTTTAAATTAGAAATAGGTAATGAACCTCGTATCAAATTACAAAACATCGATTTGGATATTTTCACAATGGAAACAAAATCAAAATTAAAATCAATGTCAGATGAAGCTGATAAAATTTTAAATCAACATCAAATAATCAAATACGAGACTCATTACTCAGTTATATTAATTTTAGTAATTTGTATAATCTCTCTTTATTGTTCTATTAAACTGTTCTTATATATTAAATCGCACAGCCGTCTATCCCGTCACTTTGTCAGTTTTTCCCGATCAGTTCCAATAAACTCTCCTGTAGTTCAGACTCCTAATCCTGACCCTGTCATCCCTGTAAAGATTAGTAAACATCATCCGATTAAGGAAAATGTTCCATCTCCAAGTATTAGAATAAACACTTAATTTATATCTCTTCCTAAACTTCGAATTTTCAACCCCGAAGTTTAGTCTATCCCAGGGAGGTGTTATATATTGGCAATGCATCCCCTTTTGCATACTATGGTCCTTTTCTGTCCACTCAGCATTTTCTCGCAATAGTTAGTAGCTAGTCCATTCATTCCAGTTAGTCTCATCCCATCTTCCATCCATACTAGACGGCTGTTTTAACAATTGAACTTAATAGTTTTTTTTAAAAACCTATTCGCCTCAAGGCTCATAACAGTTCGTTTCGCGTTTGTTTTTGATGATTTAATTGCTAAAATATACCTAATAGGATAATATTTTAGATTATTGTGTATGTATGGGGGACGGCGGTACCTACCTGGACAATATGAAATGCAATGTAGTGTGTGCAGTTTTCGCAAGTGTTTTGTTTTTTTTTTTTTTTTTTTTTTTTTGTTTATACATATCTACATACCTATGAATAATATTAATTAATCGGTGAAGAAGAAAATTCGTATTTTCCATTATGTGTAGGTGCCTACGCCATACCTATACAGTGCAATTAAATCATCATCGTCGTTTCGTGTGTGGTGTGTGTGTGTTTTACGTGTCTGTCTGTGGCTTGGGACCTCCTATGTGTACCAAACTAAATTCTAAGTCTGAAGTCTAGTTTATGTACATACATAAACTAGATAGGTATATTAGCCTGTACAATACTACTATTATGTTTGTTTGTTTGTTTGTTTGTTTGTTTGTTTGTTTGTTAGTATGTATGTATGTATGTATGTATGTATGTATGTATGTATGTATGTATAAGTAGGTAGGTAGGTAGGTAGGTAGGTAGGTAGGTAGGTAGGTATTTAGGTATTTATAATCATTTTATATAGGCAGTAAGGATGTCACCGTTTTACGTATGTATGTATGTATGTATGTATGTATGTATGTATGTATGTATGTTAGTTATTTAGTCGGTCAATTTATGTACGTATCGAAATAGAAACAATTGTATCGTAACTAATATGGGTACGATATTTAGAATAATTTGTTAGCCCTGAAAAGGGCTTTTTGGTAGGTACATGTGCGCGATTGCGTGTGTATGCAACCAACGCGCACGTGCGTGCGGTGCCGGTCTCTCGCAACACGCTGGCTGGCCGTCCGTCCGTCCGTCCGTACGTACGTAGGACGGGCGGCGTAGGCGCGCGCGGCAGGGGGCGGCATGCAGGCAGGCAGGGCGCGGCTGCCAGCGAGCGGCTGTCGTCGTCGTCGTCGCTTTTACTTCTTGGCTGCTGCCTTTTTGGCGGCGGCCGGCTTCGATTTTGATGCGGCGGCGGCGGCCTTCTTCGGTTTGGGCGCCTTTGGTTTCTTTGTCGGTGGTTTGGCGGTTTTCTTAGCTTTAGACGCGGCGCCTCCACTCTTACCTCGCGCGGGCGACGCTGCCGCCAGGGCGGCGGCTGCCTTCTTGGCGGCGGCGATGGAGGCGGTTTTCTTTTTGGCTGCTGCGGCTTTTTTGTCCTTGGTAGCCAATGCGGCGGCTGCTGCTGCTGCTTTCGATGACTTCGACGGCGATGCGGAAGCCGCAGATGCACCGCCCCTCTTGTTGCCACCCTTAGCGGCGGCCGCGGCGGCGGACGCTTTCTTACCTTTGGCGGCGGCGGCGCCGGAAGCACCGGACGAGGCGGCGGTCTTGGCGACGGCCTTGCCGGCACCTCCGGCCGGCTTCTTCGCCGAGGTTGATTTAGATTCCAGTTTGAAGGAACCGGACGCACCTTTGCCCTTCGTTTGTATCAGTGTACCCGATTCGACGGCGCTCTTCAAATATTTCCTTATGAACGGTGCCAGTTTCTCAGCGTCGACCTTGTACTGAGCGGCTATATATTTCTTGATCGCCTGCAGTGACGATCCGCTGCGCTCTTTCAACTCCTTTATGGCGCTATTGACCATTTCCGAAGTCTTAGGGTGCGTCGGTTTCGCCTTGGGTTTTTTGGCTCCGGCGGCGGCGGACGCCTTCGGTCCCTTTTTCGCCGGGGTGGTGGGTGCCGGTACTTCGGTTGCCACAGCTGTGTCTGCCATAGTAGTAGGTAGGTAAAATATGAATGAATTCACAAACACTCAACAACACACAAGAGATCGCACACAAAACAACAACAAACTACGACGACAATATTAAAATAAAGTGAGTAGAATAGTAGTAGGTAGGTAGTAGTTACAGTATTAGATGTCGCCACTGGAACACAAAATAATTATCATTTTAACAATACACATCGAGGCATTACCGTAAGGAGAGCCGCGGTGTCGCGAGACGTTTTCTCGTATGAACACTTCCAACTTTTCACTAACATGTATATAAATTATTATATTTTTAACTGGGTTCTATTATAATTAAAACATTAATATATATTTATATGGACACATCATGAAAGTGTTTATGTAATGTTCACTTCAAAACTTTCACAAATATAATAAGGGACGCGCTACAGGTGTTTATTTTCACCGCCTTGTATGCGACTTGCTTAGTGTCCAGTTCAAAAGTGATTTTTCTCTATAAAACATAAAGATTACACACATAAAGGTCGATAAGTAAACGGCGAAGATCCCGAGCTTGGAACATAATAAGAATTCACTTTTGTAAATACATATTGTGACCGTTTTGACGAGTGTAACGACGACGGTCGTAAAACACACGACTGCCATTTTCTGAACAGCCAACGATACGGCGCTCAGTTTCTATCCGAGGCTCGTGTACACATTGATTGTTATAATATTCTTATTCTTATTTAAACATTCCAACATACTACATAATAATACTACTCTACCTATATAGGGGGGTACTCTACCTATAAAATAAACTTAAGATCACATTAGGTGGTGGTAGGTAACGACATATTCAAACGCATACAATAATGTATAATTATGTGTGTAGAGAGTAGAGGTATTAGGTAGTTAGTACATTGGTGGTAGGTATTTATTTATGAAACTAATAATAGGTAAGTACTTAAGTACATAATGTAAAAAGAAATGATTTCGTGTTTATTAGAAAGAGAACTTCCATGACACACAAACAAAACAACAACCGGAACGTACGACTAGGTAGGTACATCTATACTACTACCACCTACTTACAAACAACAAAAACAGTTTTGTGAGTGTGTAGTCAGTTACACTATAATATAATATTTTTGCTATCCTAATGCAAATGCGATGCGACACACGCACGGAGAGTACATAGAATATTTATTTATCGGTACCTACTTACTGTTTTACGTACTTTACGTTTGTATGCTTGCTTGCACGCAGCTATACATTACATAGATCGATTTATCCTTTTAGTATATATAATACTACTTTTGTGATTAGAAAGTGTACTATACATTAAGTAGGTAGGTAGGTACATACACTTATATGTATGTAAGGTTTTTAAAATAAACCTCATTATTATAGGTATATGATTTGACATTAATTAATTAATCATAGTGTACGTATATAGAAACAGTTTGCATTTAAACAAAACGGAATTATGTGCGGCCCTGAAAAGGGCCTTTTGTTCCTGTGCGTACATGATGTTCGTCTCGATCAATAAATAATACCAAACTAATAATAAAATTTATGATCGAAATTAACATCGGACACGATGGAAGTGGTTTAACCACCGAAACCGTACAGTGTGCGTCCCTGACGTTTCAGAGCGTAGACGACGTCCATGGCGGTGACGGTCTTCCTCTTCGCGTGCTCGGTATAAGTGACAGCGTCACGGATCACGTTCTCGAGAAACACTTTGAGAACGCCACGAGTCTCCTCGTATATCAGACCGGATATACGCTTAACGCCTCCTCTGCGAGCCAAACGACGGATCGCGGGTTTGGTGATGCCCTGGATGTTGTCGCGAAGTACTTTCCTGTGACGTTTGGCTCCACCTTTCCCCAGACCCTTTCCTCCCTTGCCGCGACCGGTCATTGTAGTTGTAGTAGTAGTAGTAAGTAGAAGTTAAAGATTGATACAACAAACTGCGCGCGACCGTACTCGTATACTGCACCGAAGTGACTGATATAGCGCCGCAGATACGAAATCTTCTCACACCCCCCGCAGGGGGGTGGGGGAATCGCTACCCGGGGCGATGTGCCTCTATTGCGAAGTGTCTGTTCGCCACGTGTTAATACACGTGGGGCCTTGGGATGTGTCCAAGGACACATTATTTTGATATGCACCAATCTTCTTACTTCTTGCCGCCGCGTGATCAAGCCGGCCGGGTGAGACCCGTTGGGGAGGCCCAGCCAGCGATCGACAGCGGCGACACCGTTGATTTAGGACGCGGGTGTTGGGAGGGCAGTCTGCTCCAGGGGCAGACTGCTCGCCATGGAGGTTAGAGTGACGATTCCCTTGAGGATCGTGGGTAGGGGGTCGTTGCCGGCGCGGATGGCCGTCAGGACGTCACCCAGGACCGCAAGGGCAGCCTCGATGGTTGCCATCTGGATGCTTGGGGTCGCTGCAGGTGTGGCTGCTGGCCGCTGGGATGGTGCCCTCGACCCCGCGGCAGCGCGGGGGGGGGCAACCTTGGGGGCCCTTTGGGGGGCCGGGGGCTGGGGGGCCGCGGGGGGCGCTTTCGCTGCCTCCACCGTGGCTGTCTTGCTGCGGCGCTTGCCACGGCGTCGCCGCTTTTTCCCGGCTTTTTGCTGGGGTCGGGCGTCTTCTGTATTGGGAGCGGCGGTGCTTGCGGCCGCCGCTCTCGGCGTCTGTTGATAGGCCCTCGAGAGGGCGACGGTGCCCGCCGTTCGGTTGCGCGCCTCCCGCCTTCTGACGGGGCACGCAGTTTTGTTGGCGGGGTGGGGCCCTCTGCAGTTTGCGCAGGTGGCGGGTTCTTGGAGGGGGCGGGGGCACTCCTTGGCGAAGTGCTCCTCGCCACATCGGACGCATGCGATCGGACGATGGCACTGGTGAGAGCTGTGGCGGAACAGTTGGCAGCGGTGGCATTGAGCCGGACCGCTCTTGCCCCGCCACGCTTCAATCTTGATTCCAGGCATACAAGATAGCTCCACTATGTCGTAGATGGCCTGGAAGTTGCTGGTGCGGCGCAGCTGCACAAAGTGTATGCAGCCGGGGCGTCCTCTGCGCCCCCGAATCTCTTTGACGTGTTCGGGGGCGAATCCCAGACTGGTGAGTTCGCTGAGGATGTCTTGGGGGGGCGTGTCGATGGGGAGGCCTCTGATGGCCACCTTCACCTTGACATCAGCCGGCAGCGAGTAGGAAAACCAGGCGATGCGCTCTGATTTCCCTAGGTTGTCGAGGTACCGGTATACAGTCTTGTATTCCCGGTCCCCGAGCGGCAGGAAGCGAACTCCCTTTCCGTAGGGGCGCGCATTCGGCGTGTGGCCCAGTGCCGCCTTCAACCGCTGCAGATGGAGTGCCCAGTTGGGCAGGTGCTCGACAATGAGCGGCGGGAAGCGCGGGCCGGGCGGAGTTTGCGTCGTCGTTGTGTTTGCGGGGGGTGCGGGGGCGCTTGTACTGGCGCTCGCTCCACACGTCGACGGATGGCGGAGTAGTGTCGGTGGGGTCGGCGGGCGGCTCGCAATTTCCGCAAAGGAAGTGCTGCCGGTCGCGAAGGAGTAGTCCGCGACACCGGGTATCTCGAGCTCAAGTGGGACCTCGATGGGGCGGAAAGGCTCTGGTTGCAATTGTGTCGCCTCGCGCGGGGGCACGGGCGAGGAGGGCGGTGAGGAGAAGGGAGCCTGTAGGCAGGTTCGCTTTACCTCGTTTCCGTCTAGTGAAGTGTCGCTAGGGGGGCGTCGTTTGTGCTTCTCCGGCGTTCGCTGGCCTTGCAGCTCAGATGAGAGGGCCGGCGGGGCGGAGAGTGGAGGCTGGGGGATCTGCAGCGCGCTCCAGCAGCGCGAGATCTCGTCTTCGATGCGGAGCAGTGTGGACTTCGGAGCGCCATCCCGGCGGCGCTGCTCGTGGAGGGCCCACAAGCGCGCCAGGGAGGTGCCCGGGGAAGTGCTTTGGCTTCCGCTTTGTCCAACGGATGGTCGCGTAGGTGTGTCTCCTGCCACGCCTGTGAAGGCGGAGGTGACCGATGGCTGATGTGTAGGCGTCGGGGGCGGGGGCGCCGCACGACGAGGTGGCTGGCGCGGAGGCTCAGACATGCTGGGCATGGAGCTCTCCGCTGTCCGACCGCGGCGACTCGACATCGCAGCACGGAAGGAATAAAGACAGCGTCAGTGGTGTTGTCGGAGAGGCGGAGCGTGTGGTCGCTCAACGCCTGGCTTCATATGGAGAGGGAATCCCCGCCTCACACTGTGAGGGAGCCAAATACCGCCACCATTTACAAATAAATGGGGTGGTTTTGGCGCGGGTAGATCCAACTGTGGTTGGGAAGTCCGACACGAACACTATGAGGCGCACAATACGACAAGGCGGCGGTGAGACACCGGCACTACGAGCTACGGAGCGAGTGCTTGGTGTACACGGAGCGCACTGGAGACGTGTTGCGCGCGCGACGGCTGAGACAATCCTATAGCGCCGCATAATAATCCGCGTTATATTTATATACGCGACGGCCATCAGGCGGTTGGTTTCATTTCATTGGTTCCCTTGTTGAAAAGTGAGATAGCTATATTGTACGTCACGAACTAAGGAGGTACGGGCCTGTGCGAGGGGTGCGGGGGAGGGAGAGGGGGGGGGGGGGGGGGGGGTTAGTTAGGTGTGTACGTGTATTTTGATTTTTCACTTGTCTTTTTTTTTTTTTTTTTTTTTTTTTTTGCGTTATTTGTAATATTATTTATTTATTTTGTTGATAATGGTATAGTAAGGTTAGGCTCTTCAAGTTAGTTAGGTTAGGTTATTAGCACTTCGGGTTAGGTTAGCTTGGCTTACCTTAACCTGACCTTGGGTTAGTTAGTTAGTTAGTTAGTTCGATATAAATAGATAGATAGGATACCTACTTTACTACAACTAGTACTAAAAAAAAAAAACCTTTACATATTACACCCTTTAAATATTAATTATAATATACAAAAACACGACCACTACGGTAGGTAGGTAGGTAGGTAGGTAGGTAGGTAGGTAGGTAGGTAGGTAGGTAGGTAGGTAGGTAGGTAGGTAGGTAGGTAGGTAGGTAGGTAGGTAGGTAGGTAGGTAGGTAGGTAGGGCATTATTTATATATACGACGTGATTATATTGTGCGCAAGAAACATATTGTCCATTGTTCGATACATATGTGGCCCTGAAAAGGGCCTTTTTAGCAAGACGCTTTGTTTGCTGTGCGGTGGTAAGGTAAGCTAGTTACTATTACGTTCGCGAGCAAACGACGCGTCATGCGCAATACGACGACGACGACGACGTCGACGACGATTAAGCGCGTTCGCCACGGATTCTGCGCGCCAGCTGTATATCCTTAGGCATGATGGTGACACGCTTGGCGTGAATCGCGCAAAGGTTGGTGTCCTCGAAGAGTCCGACCAGATAGGCCTCGCTGGCCTCCTGAAGCGCCATAACGGCTGAACTCTGGAAACGTAGATCAGTCTTGAAATCTTGAGCGATCTCACGGACGAGACGCTGGAAGGGCAGTTTGCGGATCAACAGCTCCGTGCTCTTCTGATAGCGACGGATCTCACGGAGTGCAACGGTTCCGGGTCTGTAACGATGGGGTTTCTTGACACCACCGGTTGCCGGTGCACTCTTGCGCGCAGCCTTCGTGGCCAACTGTTTACGGGGCGCTTTACCCCCGGTGGATTTACGCGCGGTCTGCTTGGTACGGGCCATTGCGAGGAACGAGCGAGCGGCGATGAAATTGAATTAAGAAAGATAACTTAACTACGTACGTGCGGACGAATGAACGCGCGTATTAGTACTGCCGTTTATTTTATATTTTACATCGGTATTTATAATGATGGCGGCGGATTCAAGCGAGCGAGATATGTGTTTATCTCTCTCCCTCTCTCTCTCTCCGTCTGTCTCGCACGCAACAAACAAACAATGAACGAACGAACTAACAAACTAATTTTTTTTTTTTTTATTTTATTTATAATATTATTTTCGTGAATAATAATACATACATATTTATGTGTGTATGCTTAAATTGCATATTTATCATTTCTTTTAATTCATCATTATAATAATGGTAAGCACTTGAATACCAGGTATAATAAAATATCCTTATGATATTGTACATGTATGTCAGAGTAATTAAATAATATAGGCAGGCTGCAGGTTAGTTAGTTAGTTAGTTAGTTAGTTAGTTAGTTAGTTATAAACGGACGGTATGTGGTAGTGGTATGGTACGTGCGATATGTCATAATATGAAGTCAATTAGAGAAACATTCGGATAATATGAATAGATTTTTGGCCCTGAAAAGGGCCTTTTGAGTGTAGCGCTGGACGTGTGGTGGTTACAATAGTATGTTCATACTATGAAGCACGCACGCCTCCGCACTGTGAAGAAGAACGAACGACGCCATCTCCTCCTCCTCACTTGGAGCTGGTGTATTTGGTGACGGCCTTGGTGCCCTCGCTCACGGCGTGCTTGGCAAGCTCACCGGGCAGCAGGAGCCTCACCGAAGTCTGCACCTCCCTGGAGGTGATGGTGGAACGTTTGTTGTAATGGGCGAGACGAGACGCCTCCGCTGCGATACGTTCGAATATGTCGTTAACGAATGAATTCATTATAGACATGGCCTTGCTGGAGATACCGGTGTCGGGATGCACCTGCTTGAGCACCTTGTAGATGTAGATGGCGTAGCTCTCCTTCCTCTTGTGCTTCTTCTTTTTCTTGTCAGTTTTGGAGATGTTCTTTTGGGCTTTGCCCGATTTCTTGGCGGCCTTACCGCTGGTCTTAGGCGGCATAATAGCGGTAGTATGTATTAGTTAGTAGATAATATCAACACTTGCTAACGCAAACGACCGTTTGCGTTGAATACGCCGAGAGAAGTGTGACAATTTTTTTCGAGTATACCCAATACATATTACTATCATTCGTGTTGGGTATTAACGTAGGCAACGAGCTGAATGCGGCCGTACGGCCAATCAGGAGCGTGCGTGAAAGAGACATAAAATATACACGCGTCTCTATCTAACATTGTGCGCTAATGAAGAGTGGTTTAATAAGATTGATTATTATGTCTGTCCGTATGTATGTATGTCTGTTTCCGTCATGTTTGTTTGTTTGTTTGTTTGTTTGTTTGTTTGTTGTTTGTTGTTTGTTGTTGTTTATTTTGTTTGGTTGGTTGATTTTTATATAGAAGACGATTAAATAGGTCATGATAGAGACAAAATAAAAGTAATTTTTATAGAATCATATTGCGGCCCTGAAAAGGGCCTTTTGTGTCCGACCGTCCGTCCGCCCGAGCCCGCCACTAGAGGCGGAGGCGGAGGCGGCGGTGGTCGGGGGCGACGAGATGATGCGCCTAAGAATAATAATATCTTCTTAAGCCTTCTTCTCGGTCTTCTTAGGCAGTAGCACGGCCTGAATGTTGGGCAAAACACCACCCTGAGCGATGGTCACGCCCGATAGGAGTTTGTTCAATTCCTCATCGTTGCGGATCGCCAATTGGAGATGTCTCGGTATGATTCTAGTCTTCTTGTTGTCACGTGCCGCGTTGCCGGCCAACTCGAGGACCTCAGCGGCGAGATATTCCATAACGGCGGCCAAATAGACCGGTGCACCGGCGCCGACGCGCTCGGCATAGTTGCCATTACGCAGAAGTCTGTGTATACGACCGACAGGAAACTGAAGACCGGCGCGATTCGAACGGGACTTTGCCTTCCCCTTGACCTTGCCACCCTTGCCGCGTCCAGACATTATTTGTTACGAGGGTATATAATCAATCAATTGCTAAATTAGCGAGCGAAAAATAACGCGCAGCGTACGTAGTTATGCACAGCGCGTTCGGAAACTGACTGAATAATTTTTTTTTATTTTTTTTTTTTTTTTTTTTTTTTTTTTTTTTTTTTTTTTTTGAATGGACATGAAGGTACGGGCCCAAAATTTGGCCTTAGTACCCTTACCCGGACAAGTCGGCGAGCTAGCTCTCAACCGTAGTTATGATTAGGTAACAAGGCCTGAGGGTGCCCCAGTTGGGGCCGAACCTCGGCTCAGGGCTGTTACCGAGGGGAGGGAATTGACTGAAATCTTTGATGATTTATTTATTTATATCTAGGGAAGCGTATTATTATTGGCGGCTCGGGCCGCTTGTCGAGTTGCCGTAGCAATAACAAGTGGGGGACGACGAGACTGAGTTGGGAGTCGCGGCGCGTGACCTCGACGACGAGGTCGGTAACGAGGTGAACGGTCACCGCGGTTCGCATCTGTATTGTGTGTTGAATTACGACGAGCTTCCGAAGCTTCGAGCTGAGCTAAGGTGGTGGGATCATCGGGCTCGGTGAGGACGTGCCTCGGCCGGCGGACATTGGACATACGGGATGGCGTGTAGGTAGCCGCCTTAACGATTAACGGATTACTATGATTGACAGCAGTGTCAAAGAATCTGCGTGAAGCGCGTTTGAAAAATTGACGGACCGTGGGGAGGCCCAGGTCGAGGTGGAGGTTTTCATTGCGCAAGAACCACGGGGCACCCGTGGCCTTGCGCATGAAACGGTTTTGCAAAACTTGGAGACTATGGATCCGCTTTTGCGATGCGTGTGCAAATACAGCGCATGCGTAAGAGAATATGGGGCGAATACACGCAGTATACAGTCTAACCTTGCTTTTTAAGGCAAGTTTAGACCTGCGATTTAAAAGGAAATGAAGGCGTCCCATCACGAAATAGGCGCGCGCGCGCACCTTTTTAATGTGGGGCCCGAAGGTCAATCGATCATCGAGGATGACACCTAAGTATTTGGCTTGCCTCTCCCAAGGGATCGGTTCGCCGAACATGGTGACAGACTTTACTGAGGGGGGGATTTTTCGTCTAAACGGCCTATGGAATAGGACCGCTTGACTTTTGGCGGGATTTATCTCAATCCTCCATTTCCTACACCATGCGCCTAGGGCGTCTGCTGCGGATTGGAGGTGGGACACTATGGCCTTGGTGGTGCGACTAGTACAGTAGATTGCGGTATCATCCGCGAACAGAGCTAGCTGTACTGAGTCATTAAATTTGGGGATATCGCTCGTATATAATAGAAACAATAATGGGGAGAGTACCGAGCCCTGGGGGACTCCGGCACAGATGGGATGAGGGGACGACAGGGCGCCTGTTATTCGATATCGAAAGTGGCGGTTCGACAAAAAGTCTCGTAAGATGAGTACGAGCCTATGTGGGACACCTAGGGTGAATAGTTTAAAAATTAAACCATTGTGCCACACTTTGTCGAATGCTTTTGCAACATCGAAGAACAGGACCCCAGTCATACTATTGGATTGTTGGAAATGGTGAGAGATATGTTCAACAATACGATGGACTTGTTGAACACACGAGTGTTTAGTTCGAAAACCAAACTGCTCGTTCGGAAGTAAATGGTTAGCATCGGCATATGCTTTGAGACGGTTGTAGATGAGTCTCTCATAAATCTTACCCAATACATTGAGCAGACTTATGGGACGGTAACTGGAGGGCTCGGACATGGGTTTGCCTGGTTTGTGGATCCCAATAACGTGAGCTTCCTTCCACTGAGGTGGGAAGAAGTTACACATTAGGGCCGCATTATAAATGGACGTTAATAGGAAAATGAGTTGAGCGGGGAACAGTTTGATCACTTTATTAGTGATTTTGTCCGAGCCCGGGGCTTTTCGAGGGTGGAGTTTTCTGATGATCGATTTAACTTCATCAGGGGTCACGGGAGGAAGGGGGTCTTCATCCTCCTCCTCCTCACCATCAGCGGCGACACGCCGCCTCCTCCTTGCGGAGGAGGGGGGAGCCTCTGGTGGTGGCGGGGGGGGGGGAGACACGGGAGGTATGGGCAGGGCGAGTCTACGCTCGACCTCGGAGTTGACTTTCTCCAAGTGACTGGGGTCTACTGGAAGAGTACTGGGCGTGCATTGAAGCTCGAGACTTTCGGCGAGGCATTCGGATTTGTCCTCGTCTTCAAAGGCGGGCAAGGGGTGATTGGGTCTAATGAGAGGTGGCATGGGGGCTATCGTGTCCTTGGTAAGGGCACGGGAAAGCTTCCAAAAGGCAAGATGGGAGGGTTCTAACTCCTCAAGGGTCTTGTCCCATCGAGCATCACGCATTTGCTCGATGCGGACCTTGAAGGCGCGATGGAGAGCGCGCATGCGGGCGCGGTTACGTTCAGAGGGAAAAGAGTCAAAAGCCCGTATGGCGGCGTTCCTCTCCCTCCTCATCTCACGTACGTCATCGGGCAGTTGCCAACGGAGGTAAGTCTCCGCTGGCACTGTCCGAGAGCAATCGGTAATGACCGATTGCACGTGAGTGGTGAGTGAGTCGATCGCGCCGATAACCTCGTCCGCGGTGACGATGTTATCCGGGATACGATTCAGATGGACGGAATCGGTGGACTTGAGGCGTTCGCCTAGTCTGTCCCAATTGGTGGAGATTTTAGTAGGAGGGGGTTGACCTGGATCTGGGGGACCTGTGCGCGGAGTAAACTCTAAGATCACAGGTCGGTGGTCAGACGTCAGTTCGTGGTGCACTGATACGTCATGCAAACGTAAGTTTACATTGCGCAACAGTGCCACATCGAGTATGTCGGGTCTGAGGTCTTGTTGATGAGGAAAGTGGGTCGGTTCGAGGGGAGTAATGATGTCGATGTCGAGAGGCGACAGGAGGGATTCTAAGATTCGACCTCTGGGGTTGTTCGCGTTACAGTTCCAGAGTACACTTTTAGCGTTCAGGTCGCCCGCCAAAATGACTGCGTTACCGAGGCCAAAAATGCACTCTAGATCACTTCTGAAGGAAGTGTTGACACGGGACGGGGAAATGTAGGCTGAGACCAGAATGATTGGCTCATGTCCAGTCATGCCGAGCCTACAGACCGAGGCCTCAATGCACGTGAGAGAGGGGGGCGGATCCATTGGGGAGCAATATAGGGACTTTTTGTAATAAATGAGAGTACCACCGAGGGTAGCGTCAGACCTATCGTTGCGAACTAACAGATAGTTGGCAATTTTGGGATCCCTCATAGAGGGTTTGAGGAATGTCTCCTGAACTAGGAATACATCAAGGCGATGATGTTTCAGGAATTCTGAAACATCATCGCGTTGATGTCTCAAGCCATCGGCATTGAAATACCCTATTCTAAGGGAGCGCGGTTTGGTCCTACACGTTGCCGTATTATCCATTAAGAGGGCTACATTTGAAGGTGGAAAGGGACGTCAGGATGGCACTATAGCGCAACCCGATGGAGAAGAGGGCGAGTCCGTCGCCCTCTTTTTCGCGGATTTGTTCAGCGAGATTCCGGATCTCGTTAAAATCAAAAAGACGGGCGAAACGCTCCACCAGAGCGAAGTCCGCA
Source organism: Achlya flavicornis (assembly GCA_947623365.1). NCBI lineage: Eukaryota > Metazoa > Arthropoda > Insecta > Lepidoptera > Drepanidae > Achlya > Achlya flavicornis. The sequence continues at coordinate 4,734,478 of OX392494.1, read as the reverse complement.
TCCTCGTTTAGTGGAGGAATTTGGGCCCCGCAGCTAGGCGGGGGGATTGCGCGGCGTTGCTGTTTAAGGACGGCGGCGGCGGCGGCGGGTTTTGGCGGAAGGGGCGTGGTTTGCGCGGCCATAGGGGCGGGCGCTTGAGTGACTGAGGGAGTGGGTGCGGGAATGGGGGCAGGTGAAACTGCCGTGGTGGGCGTGGACTTAGTCCGAGTGGGCGGGAACTCCCTAGGGGAGTTTAAGTCCCAAGCGGGTCTCAAGCTCGTGTGAGCGGGATCAGGGGGAGGCGCGGTGGTGCGCGTGGAGTTATTGGGCCGGGCTGATGTTGTAGCCTTTGGCCGGGGAGCTTTAGAGCACCCGCGATAGTTAGCGGGGTGCCCTTGCGTCTGGCAAAGGACGCAGCTCGGGGGCTCAGAATTAAGGGTGGGCTCAGGGTTGCGTTCGCATTCCCTGGTGGGGTGGTTGCCTAGGCACTTTACGCACCTTGGAGGTGCGTAGCAGTGCCTGGCGGAGTGGCCATAGAGTTGGCAATTGTGGCATTGTGACGGGAATCCGGTCCTGTGTGGCTTTTCCAGCACACAGTCCGTCAGTTGGCATATGGCCTTTAGATTGTGGATTCGGTCGCTCGCCGGCCCGGGTTCCATGGTTACTACAACCATGTTGAGGGGGACGGTCTTTGAGCGACCTCGCATAAGGCGATGGACAGCGAGGACAGGGATACCCTGGTCGCTGAGGGACTGCTTCACTTCCTCGGTTGTCACCTCGGAAGGCATGCCCTTAATAACTATGCGGGTGGCACGCTCCTCAGGGAGAGAGTAGGTGTGGAAAGACACCTTTCTCTCCTTGAGGAGGTTAGTGAAAGCTCTATGGTCATTAGGCGCAGTAACTGCGACCCGAATGCCATGTTCGGTGGGACGGGCGGAGGTATAATTAATATGGTGGCTGGAGAACCAGCCAGAGACAAGAGTCCATTTGGACTTGTCTTGAATGAAAATTGGGGGAGGGGCAGCATCATTTTTAGCATTCTTAGGAGGATGCTGATGCCTGTTAGGACGAGGGGGGATGCGAAGAGGTTCGCGAACGCTACTTGTGTCCATGGGAATGGACACGTTCGCTGAAGGGCCAGGGACGGGAGAGGGGGCCTGCTTGAGGGCCTTGGCGGCAGCCTCGTTGGCGGAGGCTTGCTTGGCTCGCTTGCGCTTTTTTTTATCGCCCGCTATTTATTATTATAGGTGAACTACGATCGCCCAATGTAGTACGAAGACGACGAGCGAACGAGAACGAGCTATGGCGAGAGAGCGTACCAGAACGATGAATATTTTATATTGAACGAGAGAGATGGAAGATATGTTGGGCGAGAGAGGGGTGGGTGGGTGAGGTCGGTCGGTCGGGCGGGCGGGCGCGCGTTCGGAGGCGGTATTATTCGTTCGTTTCGCGTTTGTTTTTGATGATTTAATTGCTAAAATATACCTAATAGGATAATATTTTAGATTATTGTGTATGTATGTATGGGGGACGGCGGTACCTACCTGGACAATATGAAATGAATGCAAGCAATGTAGTGTGTGCAGTTTTCGCAAGTTTATTTTTATTTATTTATTTATTTATTTATTTTTTTTGTTTATACATATCTACGTACCTATGAATAATATTAATTAATCGGTGAAGAAGAAAATTCGTATTTTCCATTATGTGTAGGTGCCTACGCCATACCTATACAGTGCAATTAAATCATCATCGTCGTTTCGTGTGTGGTGTTGTGTGCGTGTTTTACGTGTCTGTCTGTGGCTTGGGACCTCCTATGTGTACCAAACTAAATTCTAAGTCTGAAGTCTAGTTTATGTACATACATAAACTAGATAGGTATATTAGCCTATACAATACTACTATTATGTTTGTTTGTTTGTTTGTTTGTTTGTTTGTTTGTTAGTATGTATGTATGTATAAGTAGGTAGGTAGGTAGGTAGGTAGGTATTTAGGTATTTATAATCATTTTATATAGGCAGTAAGGATGTCACCGTTTTACGTATGTATGTATGTATGTATGTATGTATGTATGTATGTATGTATGTATGTATGTATGTATGTATGTATGTATGTATGTATGTATGTATGTATGTATGTTTATTAGTTATTTAGTCGGTCAATTTATGTACGTATCGAAATAGAAACAATTGTATCGTAACTAATATGGGTACGATATTTAGAATAATTTGTTAGCCCTGAAAAGGGCTTTTTGGTAGGTACATGTGCGCGATTGCGTGTGTGTATGCAACCAACGCGCACGTGCGTGCGGTGCCGGTCTCTCGCAACACGCTGGCTGGCCGTCCGTCCGTACGTACGTAGGACGGGCGGCGTAGGCGCGCGCGGCAGGGGGCGGCATGCAGGCAGGCAGGGCGCGGCTGCCAGCGAGCGGCTGTCGTCGTCGTCGTCGCTTTTACTTCTTGGCTGCTGCCTTTTTGGCGGCGGCCGGCTTCGATTTTGATGCGGCGGCGGCGGCCTTCTTCGGTTTGGGCGCCTTTGGTTTCTTTGTCGGTGGTTTGGCGGTTTTCTTAGCTTTAGACGCGGCGCCTCCACTCTTACCTCGCGCGGGCGACGCTGCCGCCAGGGCGGCGGCTGCCTTCTTGGCGGCGGCGATGGAGGCGGTTTTCTTTTTGGCGGCTGCGGCTTTTTTGTCCTTGGTAGCCAATGCGGCGGCTGCTGCTGCTGCTGCTTTCGATGACTTCGACGGCGATGCGGAAGCCGCAGATGCACCGCCCCTCTTGTTGCCACCCTTAGCGGCGGCCGCGGCGGCGGACGCTTTCTTACCTTTGGCGGCGGCGCCGGAAGCACCGGACGAGGCGGCGGTCTTGGCGACGGCCTTGCCGGCACCTCCGGCCGGCTTCTTCGCCGAGGTTGATTTAGATTCCAGTTTGAAGGAACCGGACGCACCTTTGCCCTTCGTTTGTATCAGTGTACCCGATTCGACGGCGCTCTTCAAATATTTCCTTATGAACGGTGCCAGTTTCTCAGCGTCGACCTTGTACTGAGCGGCTATATATTTCTTGATCGCCTGCAGTGACGATCCGCTGCGCTCTTTCAACTCCTTTATGGCGCTATTGACCATTTCCGAAGTCTTAGGGTGCGTCGGTTTCGCCTTGGGTTTTTTGGCTCCGGCGGCGGCGGACGCCTTCGGTCCCTTCTTCGCCGGGGTGGTGGGTGCCGGTACTTCGGTTGCCACAGCTGTGTCTGCCATAGTAGTAGGTAGGTAGGTAGGTAGGTAGGTAGGTAAAATATGAATGAATTCACTCAACAAACACTCAACAACACAAGAGATCGCACACAAAACAACAACAAACTACGACGACAATATTAAAATAAAGTGAGTAGAATAGTAGTAGGTAGGTAGTAGTTACAGTATTAGATGTCGCCACTGGAACACAAAATAATTATCATTTTAACAATACACATCGAGGCATTACCGTAAGGAGAGCCGCGGTGTCGCGAGACGTTTTCTCGTATGAACACTTCCAACTTTTCACTAACATGTATATAAATTATTATATTTTTAACTGGGTTCTATTATAATTAAAACATTAATATATATTTATATGGACACATCATGAAAGTGTTTATGTAATGTTCACTTCAAAACTTTCACAAATATAATAAGGGACGCGCTACAGGTGTTTATTTTCACCGCCTTGTATGCGACTTGCTTAGTGTCCAGTTCAAAAGTGATTTTTCTCTATAAAACATAAAGATTACACACATAAAGGTCGATAAGTAAACGGCGAAGATCCCGAGCTTGGAACATAATAAGAATTCACTTTTGTAAATACATATTGTGACCGTTTTGACGAGTGTAACGACGACGGTCGTAAAACACACGACTGCCATTTTCTGAACAGCCAACGATACGGCGCTCAGTTTCTATCCGAGGCTCGTGTACACATTGATTGTTATAATATTCTTATTCTTATTTAAACATTCCAACATACTACATAATAATACTACTCTACCTATATAGGGGGGTACTCTACCTATAAAATAAACTTAAGATCACATTAGGTGGTGGTAGGTAACGACATATTCAAACGCATACAATAATGTATAATTATGTGTGTAGAGAGTAGAGGTATTAGGTAGTTAGTACATTGGTGGTAGGTATTTATTTATGAAACTAATAGTAGGTAAGTACCTAAGTACATAATGTAAAAAGAAATGATTTCGTGTTTATTAGAAAGAGAACTTCCATGACACACAAACAAAACAACAACCGGAACGTACCTACGACTAGGTAGGTACATCTATCATACTACTACCACCTACTTACAAACAACAAAAACAGTTTTGTGAGTGTGTAGTCAGTTACACTATAATATAATATTTACTATCCTAATGCAAATGCGATGCGACACACGCACGGAGAGTACATAGAATATTTATTTATCGGTACCTACTTACTGTTTTACGTACTTTACGTTTGTATGCTTGCTTGCACGCAGCTATACATTACATAGATCGATTTATCCTTTTAGTATATATAATACTACTTTTGTGATTAGAAAGTGTACTATACATTAAGTAGGTAGGTAGGTAGGTAGGTAGGTAGGTAGGTAGGTAGGTAGGTAGGTAGGTACATACACTTATATGTATGTAAGGTTTTTAAAATAAACCTCATTATTATAGGTATATGATTTGACATTAATTAATTAATCATAGTGTACGTATATAGAAACAGTTTGCATTTAAACAAAACGGAATTATGTGCGGCCCTGAAAAGGGCCTTTTGTTCCTGTGCGTACATGATGTTCGTCTCGATCAATAAATAATACCAAACTAATAATAAAATTTATGATCGAAATTAACATCGGACACGATGGAAGTGGTTTAACCACCGAAACCGTACAGTGTGCGTCCCTGACGTTTCAGAGCGTAGACGACGTCCATGGCGGTGACGGTCTTCCTCTTCGCGTGCTCGGTATAAGTGACAGCGTCACGGATCACGTTCTCGAGAAACACTTTGAGAACGCCACGAGTCTCCTCGTATATCAGACCGGATATACGCTTAACGCCTCCTCTGCGAGCCAAACGACGGATCGCGGGTTTGGTGATGCCCTGGATGTTGTCGCGAAGTACTTTCCTGTGACGTTTGGCTCCACCTTTCCCCAGACCCTTTCCTCCCTTGCCGCGACCGGTCATTGTAGTTGTAGTAGTAGTAGTAGTAGTAAGTAGAAGTTAAAGATTGATACAACAAACTGCGCGCGACCGTACTCGTATACTGCACCGAAGTGACTGATATAGCGCCGCATAATAATCCGCGTTATATTTATATACGCGACGGCCATCAGGCGGTTGGTTTCATTTCATTGGTTCCCTTGTTGAAAAGTGAGATAGCTATATTGTACGTCACGAACTAAGGAGGTACGGGCCTGTGCGAGGGGTGCGGGGGAGGGAGAGGGGGGGGGGGGGTTTTTTAGTTAGGTGTGTACGTGTATTTTGATTTTTCACTTGTCTTTTTTTTTTTTTTTTTTTTTTTGCGTTATTTGTAATATTATTTATTTATTTATTTATTTATTTATTTTGTTGATAATGGTATAGTAAGGTTAGGCTCTTCAAGTTAGTTAGGTTAGGTTATTAGCACTTCGGGTTAGGTTAGCTTGGCTTACCTTAACCTAACCTTGGGTTAGTTAGTTCGATATAAATAGATAGATAGGATACCTACTTTACTACAACTAGTACTAAAAAACCTTTACATATTACACCCTTTAAATATTAATTATAATATACAAAAACACGACCACTACGGTAGGTAGGTAGGTAGGTAGGTAGGTAGGTAGGTAGGTAGGTAGGTAGGTAGGTAGGTAGGTAGGTAGGTAGGTAGGTAGGTAGGTAGGTAGGTAGGTAGGTAGGTAGGTAGGGCATTATTTATATATACGACGTGATTATATTGTGCGCAAGAAACATATTGTCCATTGTTCGATACATATGTGGCCCTGAAAAGGGCCTTTTTAGCAAGACGCTTTGTTTGCTGTGCGGTGGTAAGGTAAGCTAGTTACTATTACGTTCGCGAGCAAACGACGCGTCATGCGCAATACGACGACGACGACGACGTCGACGACGATTAAGCGCGTTCGCCACGGATTCTGCGCGCCAGCTGTATATCCTTAGGCATGATGGTGACACGCTTGGCGTGAATCGCGCAAAGGTTGGTGTCCTCGAAGAGTCCGACCAGATAGGCCTCGCTGGCCTCCTGAAGCGCCATAACGGCTGAACTCTGGAAACGTAGATCAGTCTTGAAATCTTGAGCGATCTCACGGACGAGACGCTGGAAGGGCAGTTTGCGGATCAACAGCTCCGTGCTCTTCTGATAGCGACGGATCTCACGGAGTGCAACGGTTCCGGGTCTGTAACGATGGGGTTTCTTGACACCACCGGTTGCCGGTGCACTCTTGCGCGCAGCCTTCGTGGCCAACTGTTTACGGGGCGCTTTACCCCCGGTGGATTTACGCGCGGTCTGCTTGGTACGGGCCATTGCGAGGAACGAGCGAGCGGCGATGAAATTGAATTAAGAAAGATAACTTAACTACGTACGTGCGGACGAATGAACGCGCGTATTAGTACTGCCGTTTATTTTATATTTTACATCGGTATTTATAATGATGGCGGCGGATTCAAGCGAGCGAGATATGTGTTTATCTCTCTCCCTCTCTCTCTCTCCGTCTGTCTCGCACGCAACAAACAAACAATGAACGAACGAACTAACAAACTAATTTTTTTTTTTTTTATTTTATTTATAATATTATTTTCGTGAATAATAATACATACATATTTATGTGTGTATGCTTAAATTGCATATTTATCATTTCTTTTAATTCATCATTATAATAATGGTAAGCACTTGAATACCAGGTATAATAAAATATCCTTATGATATTGTACATGTATGTCAGAGTAATTAAATAATATAGGCAGGCTGCAGGTTAGTTAGTTAGTTAGTTAGTTAGTTAGTTAGTTAGTTATAAACGGACGGTATGTGGTAGTGGTATGGTACGTGCGATATGTCATAATATGAAGTCAATTAGAGAAACATTCGGATAATATGAATAGATTTTTGGCCCTGAAAAGGGCCTTTTGAGTGTAGCGCTGGACGTGTGGTGGTTACAATAGTATGTTCATACTATGAAGCACGCACGCCTCCGCACTGTGAAGAAGAACGAACGACGCCATCTCCTCCTCCTCACTTGGAGCTGGTGTATTTGGTGACGGCCTTGGTGCCCTCGCTCACGGCGTGCTTGGCAAGCTCACCGGGCAGCAGGAGCCTCACCGAAGTCTGCACCTCCCTGGAGGTGATGGTGGAACGTTTGTTGTAATGGGCGAGACGAGACGCCTCCGCTGCGATACGTTCGAATATGTCGTTAACGAATGAATTCATTATAGACATGGCCTTGCTGGAGATACCGGTGTCGGGATGCACCTGCTTGAGCACCTTGTAGATGTAGATGGCGTAGCTCTCCTTCCTCTTGTGCTTCTTCTTTTTCTTGTCAGTTTTGGAGATGTTCTTTTGGGCTTTGCCCGATTTCTTGGCGGCCTTACCGCTGGTCTTAGGCGGCATAATAGCGGTAGTATGTATTAGTTAGTAGATAATATCAACACTTGCTAACGCAAACGACCGTTTGCGTTGAATACGCCGAGAGAAGTGTGACAATTTTTTTCGAGTATACCCAATACATATTACTATCATTCGTGTTGGGTATTAACGTAGGCAACGAGCTGAATGCGGCCGTACGGCCAATCAGGAGCGTGCGTGAAAGAGACATAAAATATACACGCGTCTCTATCTAACATTGTGCGCTAATGAAGAGTGGTTTAATAAGATTGATTATTATGTCTGTCCGTATGTATGTATGTCTGTTTCCGTCATGTTTGTTTGTTTGTTTGTTTGTTTGTTTGTTTGTTGTTTGTTGTTTGTTGTTGTTTATTTTGTTTGGTTGGTTGATTTTTATATAGAAGACGATTAAATAGGTCATGATAGAGACAAAATAAAAGTAATTTTTATAGAATCATATTGCGGCCCTGAAAAGGGCCTTTTGTGTCCGACCGTCCGTCCGCCCGAGCCCGCCACTAGAGGCGGAGGCGGAGGCGGCGGTGGTCGGGGGCGACGAGATGATGCGCCTAAGAATAATAATATCTTCTTAAGCCTTCTTCTCGGTCTTCTTAGGCAGTAGCACGGCCTGAATGTTGGGCAAAACACCACCCTGAGCGATGGTCACGCCCGATAGGAGTTTGTTCAATTCCTCATCGTTGCGGATCGCCAATTGGAGATGTCTCGGTATGATTCTAGTCTTCTTGTTGTCACGTGCCGCGTTGCCGGCCAACTCGAGGACCTCAGCGGCGAGATATTCCATAACGGCGGCCAAATAGACCGGTGCACCGGCGCCGACGCGCTCGGCATAGTTGCCATTACGCAGAAGTCTGTGTATACGACCGACAGGAAACTGAAGACCGGCGCGATTCGAACGGGACTTTGCCTTCCCCTTGACCTTGCCACCCTTGCCGCGTCCAGACATTATTTGTTACGAGGGTATATAATCAATCAATTGCTAAATTAGCGAGCGAAAAATAACGCGCAGCGTACGTAGTTATGCACAGCGCGTTCGGAAACTGACTGAATAATTTTTTTTTATTTTTTTTTTTTTTTTTTTTTTTTTTTTTTTTTTTTTTTTTTTGAATGGACATGAAGGTACGGGCCCAAAATTTGGCCTTAGTACCCTTACCCGGACAAGTCGGCGAGCTAGCTCTCAACCGTAGTTATGATTAGGTAACAAGGCCTGAGGGTGCCCCAGTTGGGGCCGAACCTCGGCTCAGGGCTGTTACCGAGGGGAGGGAATTGACTGAAATCTTTGATGATTTATTTATTTATATCTAGGGAAGCGTATTATTATTGGCGGCTCGGGCCGCTTGTCGAGTTGCCGTAGCAATAACAAGTGGGGGACGACGAGACTGAGTTGGGAGTCGCGGCGCGTGACCTCGACGACGAGGTCGGTAACGAGGTGAACGGTCACCGCGGTTCGCATCTGTATTGTGTGTTGAATTACGACGAGCTTCCGAAGCTTCGAGCTGAGCTAAGGTGGTGGGATCATCGGGCTCGGTGAGGACGTGCCTCGGCCGGCGGACATTGGACATACGGGATGGCGTGTAGGTAGCCGCCTTAACGATTAACGGATTACTATGATTGACAGCAGTGTCAAAGAATCTGCGTGAAGCGCGTTTGAAAAATTGACGGACCGTGGGGAGGCCCAGGTCGAGGTGGAGGTTTTCATTGCGCAAGAACCACGGGGCACCCGTGGCCTTGCGCATGAAACGGTTTTGCAAAACTTGGAGACTATGGATCCGCTTTTGCGATGCGTGTGCAAATACAGCGCATGCGTAAGAGAATATGGGGCGAATACACGCAGTATACAGTCTAACCTTGCTTTTTAAGGCAAGTTTAGACCTGCGATTTAAAAGGAAATGAAGGCGTCCCATCACGAAATAGGCGCGCGCGCGCACCTTTTTAATGTGGGGCCCGAAGGTCAATCGATCATCGAGGATGACACCTAAGTATTTGGCTTGCCTCTCCCAAGGGATCGGTTCGCCGAACATGGTGACAGACTTTACTGAGGGGGGGATTTTTCGTCTAAACGGCCTATGGAATAGGACCGCTTGACTTTTGGCGGGATTTATCTCAATCCTCCATTTCCTACACCATGCGCCTAGGGCGTCTGCTGCGGATTGGAGGTGGGACACTATGGCCTTGGTGGTGCGACTAGTACAGTAGATTGCGGTATCATCCGCGAACAGAGCTAGCTGTACTGAGTCATTAAATTTGGGGATATCGCTCGTATATAATAGAAACAATAATGGGGAGAGTACCGAGCCCTGGGGGACTCCGGCACAGATGGGATGAGGGGACGACAGGGCGCCTGTTATTCGATATCGAAAGTGGCGGTTCGACAAAAAGTCTCGTAAGATGAGTACGAGCCTATGTGGGACACCTAGGGTGAATAGTTTAAAAATTAAACCATTGTGCCACACTTTGTCGAATGCTTTTGCAACATCGAAGAACAGGACCCCAGTCATACTATTGGATTGTTGGAAATGGTGAGAGATATGTTCAACAATACGATGGACTTGTTGAACACACGAGTGTTTAGTTCGAAAACCAAACTGCTCGTTCGGAAGTAAATGGTTAGCATCGGCATATGCTTTGAGACGGTTGTAGATGAGTCTCTCATAAATCTTACCCAATACATTGAGCAGACTTATGGGACGGTAACTGGAGGGCTCGGACATGGGTTTGCCTGGTTTGTGGATCCCAATAACGTGAGCTTCCTTCCACTGAGGTGGGAAGAAGTTACACATTAGGGCCGCATTATAAATGGACGTTAATAGGAAAATGAGTTGAGCGGGGAACAGTTTGATCACTTTATTAGTGATTTTGTCCGAGCCCGGGGCTTTTCGAGGGTGGAGTTTTCTGATGATCGATTTAACTTCATCAGGGGTCACGGGAGGAAGGGGGTCTTCATCCTCCTCCTCCTCACCATCAGCGGCGACACGCCGCCTCCTCCTTGCGGAGGAGGGGGGAGCCTCTGGTGGTGGCGGGGGGGGGGGAGACACGGGAGGTATGGGCAGGGCGAGTCTACGCTCGACCTCGGAGTTGACTTTCTCCAAGTGACTGGGGTCTACTGGAAGAGTACTGGGCGTGCATTGAAGCTCGAGACTTTCGGCGAGGCATTCGGATTTGTCCTCGTCTTCAAAGGCGGGCAAGGGGTGATTGGGTCTAATGAGAGGTGGCATGGGGGCTATCGTGTCCTTGGTAAGGGCACGGGAAAGCTTCCAAAAGGCAAGATGGGAGGGTTCTAACTCCTCAAGGGTCTTGTCCCATCGAGCATCACGCATTTGCTCGATGCGGACCTTGAAGGCGCGATGGAGAGCGCGCATGCGGGCGCGGTTACGTTCAGAGGGAAAAGAGTCAAAAGCCCGTATGGCGGCGTTCCTCTCCCTCCTCATCTCACGTACGTCATCGGGCAGTTGCCAACGGAGGTAAGTCTCCGCTGGCACTGTCCGAGAGCAATCGGTAATGACCGATTGCACGTGAGTGGTGAGTGAGTCGATCGCGCCGATAACCTCGTCCGCGGTGACGATGTTATCCGGGATACGATTCAGATGGACGGAATCGGTGGACTTGAGGCGTTCGCCTAGTCTGTCCCAATTGGTGGAGATTTTAGTAGGAGGGGGTTGACCTGGATCTGGGGGACCTGTGCGCGGAGTAAACTCTAAGATCACAGGTCGGTGGTCAGACGTCAGTTCGTGGTGCACTGATACGTCATGCAAACGTAAGTTTACATTGCGCAACAGTGCCACATCGAGTATGTCGGGTCTGAGGTCTTGTTGATGAGGAAAGTGGGTCGGTTCGAGGGGAGTAATGATGTCGATGTCGAGAGGCGACAGGAGGGATTCTAAGATTCGACCTCTGGGGTTGTTCGCGTTACAGTTCCAGAGTACACTTTTAGCGTTCAGGTCGCCCGCCAAAATGACTGCGTTACCGAGGCCAAAAATGCACTCTAGATCACTTCTGAAGGAAGTGTTGACACGGGACGGGGAAATGTAGGCTGAGACCAGAATGATTGGCTCATGTCCAGTCATGCCGAGCCTACAGACCGAGGCCTCAATGCACGTGAGAGAGGGGGGCGGATCCATTGGGGAGCAATATAGGGACTTTTTGTAATAAATGAGAGTACCACCGAGGGTAGCGTCAGACCTATCGTTGCGAACTAACAGATAGTTGGCAATTTTGGGATCCCTCATAGAGGGTTTGAGGAATGTCTCCTGAACTAGGAATACATCAAGGCGATGATGTTTCAGGAATTCTGAAACATCATCGCGTTGATGTCTCAAGCCATCGGCATTGAAATACCCTATTCTAAGGGAGCGCGGTTTGGTCCTACACGTTGCCGTATTATCCATTAAGAGGGCTACATTTGAAGGTGGAAAGGGACGTCAGGATGGCACTATAGCGCAACCCGATGGAGAAGAGGGCGAGTCCGTCGCCCTCTTTTTCGCGGATTTGTTCAGCGAGATTCCGGATCTCGTTAAAATCAAAAAGACGGGCGAAACGCTCCACCAGAGCGAAGTCCGCATCCTCGTTTAGTGGAGGAATTTGGGCCCCGCAGCTAGGCGGGGGGATTGCGCGGCGTTGCTGTTTAAGGACGGCGGCGGCGGCGGCGGGTTTTGGCGGAAGGGGCGTGGTTTGCGCGGCCATAGGGGCGGGCGCTTGAGTGACTGAGGGAGTGGGTGCGGGAATGGGGGCAGGTGAAACTGCCGTGGTGGGCGTGGACTTAGTCCGAGTGGGCGGGAACTCCCTAGGGGAGTTTAAGTCCCAAGCGGGTCTCAAGCTCGTGTGAGCGGGATCAGGGGGAGGCGCGGTGGTGCGCGTGGAGTTATTGGGCCGGGCTGATGTTGTAGCCTTTGGCCGGGGAGCTTTAGAGCACCCGCGATAGTTAGCGGGGTGCCCTTGCGTCTGGCAAAGGACGCAGCTCGGGGGCTCAGAATTAAGGGTGGGCTCAGGGTTGCGTTCGCATTCCCTGGTGGGGTGGTTGCCTAGGCACTTTACGCACCTTGGAGGTGCGTAGCAGTGCCTGGCGGAGTGGCCATAGAGTTGGCAATTGTGGCATTGTGACGGGAATCCGGTCCTGTGTGGCTTTTCCAGCACACAGTCCGTCAGTTGGCATATGGCCTTTAGATTGTGGATTCGGTCGCTCGCCGGCCCGGGTTCCATGGTTACTACAACCATGTTGAGGGGGACGGTCTTTGAGCGACCTCGCATAAGGCGATGGACAGCGAGGACAGGGATACCCTGGTCGCTGAGGGACTGCTTCACTTCCTCGGTTGTCACCTCGGAAGGCATGCCCTTAATAACTATGCGGGTGGCACGCTCCTCAGGGAGAGAGTAGGTGTGGAAAGACACCTTTCTCTCCTTGAGGAGGTTAGTGAAAGCTCTATGGTCATTAGGCGCAGTAACTGCGACCCGAATGCCATGTTCGGTGGGACGGGCGGAGGTATAATTAATATGGTGGCTGGAGAACCAGCCAGAGACAAGAGTCCATTTGGACTTGTCTTGAATGAAAATTGGGGGAGGGGCAGCATCATTTTTAGCATTCTTAGGAGGATGCTGATGCCTGTTAGGACGAGGGGGGATGCGAAGAGGTTCGCGAACGCTACTTGTGTCCATGGGAATGGACACGTTCGCTGAAGGGCCAGGGACGGGAGAGGGGGCCTGCTTGAGGGCCTTGGCGGCAGCCTCGTTGGCGGAGGCTTGCTTGGCTCGCTTGCGCTTTTTTTTATCGCCCGCTATTTATTATTATAGGTGAACTACGATCGCCCAATGTAGTACGAAGACGACGAGCGAACGAGAACGAGCTATGGCGAGAGAGCGTACCAGAACGATGAATATTTTATATTGAACGAGAGAGATGGAAGATATGTTGGGCGAGAGAGGGGTGGGTGGGTGAGGTCGGTCGGTCGGGCGGGCGGGCGCGCGTTCGGAGGCGGTATTATTCGTTCGTTTCGCGTTTGTTTTTGATGATTTAATTGCTAAAATATACCTAATAGGATAATATTTTAGATTATTGTGTATGTATGTATGGGGGACGGCGGTACCTACCTGGACAATATGAAATGAATGCAAGCAATGTAGTGTGTGCAGTTTTCGCAAGTTTATTTTTATTTATTTATTTATTTATTTATTTTTTTTGTTTATACATATCTACGTACCTATGAATAATATTAATTAATCGGTGAAGAAGAAAATTCGTATTTTCCATTATGTGTAGGTGCCTACGCCATACCTATACAGTGCAATTAAATCATCATCGTCGTTTCGTGTGTGGTGTTGTGTGCGTGTTTTACGTGTCTGTCTGTGGCTTGGGACCTCCTATGTGTACCAAACTAAATTCTAAGTCTGAAGTCTAGTTTATGTACATACATAAACTAGATAGGTATATTAGCCTATACAATACTACTATTATGTTTGTTTGTTTGTTTGTTTGTTTGTTTGTTTGTTAGTATGTATGTATGTATAAGTAGGTAGGTAGGTAGGTAGGTAGGTATTTAGGTATTTATAATCATTTTATATAGGCAGTAAGGATGTCACCGTTTTACGTATGTATGTATGTATGTATGTATGTATGTATGTATGTATGTATGTATGTATGTATGTATGTATGTATGTATGTATGTATGTATGTATGTATGTATGTTTATTAGTTATTTAGTCGGTCAATTTATGTACGTATCGAAATAGAAACAATTGTATCGTAACTAATATGGGTACGATATTTAGAATAATTTGTTAGCCCTGAAAAGGGCTTTTTGGTAGGTACATGTGCGCGATTGCGTGTGTGTATGCAACCAACGCGCACGTGCGTGCGGTGCCGGTCTCTCGCAACACGCTGGCTGGCCGTCCGTCCGTACGTACGTAGGACGGGCGGCGTAGGCGCGCGCGGCAGGGGGCGGCATGCAGGCAGGCAGGGCGCGGCTGCCAGCGAGCGGCTGTCGTCGTCGTCGTCGCTTTTACTTCTTGGCTGCTGCCTTTTTGGCGGCGGCCGGCTTCGATTTTGATGCGGCGGCGGCGGCCTTCTTCGGTTTGGGCGCCTTTGGTTTCTTTGTCGGTGGTTTGGCGGTTTTCTTAGCTTTAGACGCGGCGCCTCCACTCTTACCTCGCGCGGGCGACGCTGCCGCCAGGGCGGCGGCTGCCTTCTTGGCGGCGGCGATGGAGGCGGTTTTCTTTTTGGCGGCTGCGGCTTTTTTGTCCTTGGTAGCCAATGCGGCGGCTGCTGCTGCTGCTGCTTTCGATGACTTCGACGGCGATGCGGAAGCCGCAGATGCACCGCCCCTCTTGTTGCCACCCTTAGCGGCGGCCGCGGCGGCGGACGCTTTCTTACCTTTGGCGGCGGCGCCGGAAGCACCGGACGAGGCGGCGGTCTTGGCGACGGCCTTGCCGGCACCTCCGGCCGGCTTCTTCGCCGAGGTTGATTTAGATTCCAGTTTGAAGGAACCGGACGCACCTTTGCCCTTCGTTTGTATCAGTGTACCCGATTCGACGGCGCTCTTCAAATATTTCCTTATGAACGGTGCCAGTTTCTCAGCGTCGACCTTGTACTGAGCGGCTATATATTTCTTGATCGCCTGCAGTGACGATCCGCTGCGCTCTTTCAACTCCTTTATGGCGCTATTGACCATTTCCGAAGTCTTAGGGTGCGTCGGTTTCGCCTTGGGTTTTTTGGCTCCGGCGGCGGCGGACGCCTTCGGTCCCTTCTTCGCCGGGGTGGTGGGTGCCGGTACTTCGGTTGCCACAGCTGTGTCTGCCATAGTAGTAGGTAGGTAGGTAGGTAGGTAGGTAGGTAAAATATGAATGAATTCACTCAACAAACACTCAACAACACAAGAGATCGCACACAAAACAACAACAAACTACGACGACAATATTAAAATAAAGTGAGTAGAATAGTAGTAGGTAGGTAGTAGTTACAGTATTAGATGTCGCCACTGGAACACAAAATAATTATCATTTTAACAATACACATCGAGGCATTACCGTAAGGAGAGCCGCGGTGTCGCGAGACGTTTTCTCGTATGAACACTTCCAACTTTTCACTAACATGTATATAAATTATTATATTTTTAACTGGGTTCTATTATAATTAAAACATTAATATATATTTATATGGACACATCATGAAAGTGTTTATGTAATGTTCACTTCAAAACTTTCACAAATATAATAAGGGACGCGCTACAGGTGTTTATTTTCACCGCCTTGTATGCGACTTGCTTAGTGTCCAGTTCAAAAGTGATTTTTCTCTATAAAACATAAAGATTACACACATAAAGGTCGATAAGTAAACGGCGAAGATCCCGAGCTTGGAACATAATAAGAATTCACTTTTGTAAATACATATTGTGACCGTTTTGACGAGTGTAACGACGACGGTCGTAAAACACACGACTGCCATTTTCTGAACAGCCAACGATACGGCGCTCAGTTTCTATCCGAGGCTCGTGTACACATTGATTGTTATAATATTCTTATTCTTATTTAAACATTCCAACATACTACATAATAATACTACTCTACCTATATAGGGGGGTACTCTACCTATAAAATAAACTTAAGATCACATTAGGTGGTGGTAGGTAACGACATATTCAAACGCATACAATAATGTATAATTATGTGTGTAGAGAGTAGAGGTATTAGGTAGTTAGTACATTGGTGGTAGGTATTTATTTATGAAACTAATAGTAGGTAAGTACCTAAGTACATAATGTAAAAAGAAATGATTTCGTGTTTATTAGAAAGAGAACTTCCATGACACACAAACAAAACAACAACCGGAACGTACCTACGACTAGGTAGGTACATCTATCATACTACTACCACCTACTTACAAACAACAAAAACAGTTTTGTGAGTGTGTAGTCAGTTACACTATAATATAATATTTACTATCCTAATGCAAATGCGATGCGACACACGCACGGAGAGTACATAGAATATTTATTTATCGGTACCTACTTACTGTTTTACGTACTTTACGTTTGTATGCTTGCTTGCACGCAGCTATACATTACATAGATCGATTTATCCTTTTAGTATATATAATACTACTTTTGTGATTAGAAAGTGTACTATACATTAAGTAGGTAGGTAGGTAGGTAGGTAGGTAGGTAGGTAGGTAGGTAGGTAGGTAGGTACATACACTTATATGTATGTAAGGTTTTTAAAATAAACCTCATTATTATAGGTATATGATTTGACATTAATTAATTAATCATAGTGTACGTATATAGAAACAGTTTGCATTTAAACAAAACGGAATTATGTGCGGCCCTGAAAAGGGCCTTTTGTTCCTGTGCGTACATGATGTTCGTCTCGATCAATAAATAATACCAAACTAATAATAAAATTTATGATCGAAATTAACATCGGACACGATGGAAGTGGTTTAACCACCGAAACCGTACAGTGTGCGTCCCTGACGTTTCAGAGCGTAGACGACGTCCATGGCGGTGACGGTCTTCCTCTTCGCGTGCTCGGTATAAGTGACAGCGTCACGGATCACGTTCTCGAGAAACACTTTGAGAACGCCACGAGTCTCCTCGTATATCAGACCGGATATACGCTTAACGCCTCCTCTGCGAGCCAAACGACGGATCGCGGGTTTGGTGATGCCCTGGATGTTGTCGCGAAGTACTTTCCTGTGACGTTTGGCTCCACCTTTCCCCAGACCCTTTCCTCCCTTGCCGCGACCGGTCATTGTAGTTGTAGTAGTAGTAGTAGTAGTAAGTAGAAGTTAAAGATTGATACAACAAACTGCGCGCGACCGTACTCGTATACTGCACCGAAGTGACTGATATAGCGCCGCATAATAATCCGCGTTATATTTATATACGCGACGGCCATCAGGCGGTTGGTTTCATTTCATTGGTTCCCTTGTTGAAAAGTGAGATAGCTATATTGTACGTCACGAACTAAGGAGGTACGGGCCTGTGCGAGGGGTGCGGGGGAGGGAGAGGGGGGGGGGGGGTTTTTTAGTTAGGTGTGTACGTGTATTTTGATTTTTCACTTGTCTTTTTTTTTTTTTTTTTTTTTTTGCGTTATTTGTAATATTATTTATTTATTTATTTATTTATTTATTTTGTTGATAATGGTATAGTAAGGTTAGGCTCTTCAAGTTAGTTAGGTTAGGTTATTAGCACTTCGGGTTAGGTTAGCTTGGCTTACCTTAACCTAACCTTGGGTTAGTTAGTTCGATATAAATAGATAGATAGGATACCTACTTTACTACAACTAGTACTAAAAAACCTTTACATATTACACCCTTTAAATATTAATTATAATATACAAAAACACGACCACTACGGTAGGTAGGTAGGTAGGTAGGTAGGTAGGTAGGTAGGTAGGTAGGTAGGTAGGTAGGTAGGTAGGTAGGTAGGTAGGTAGGTAGGTAGGTAGGTAGGTAGGTAGGTAGGTAGGTAGGGCATTATTTATATATACGACGTGATTATATTGTGCGCAAGAAACATATTGTCCATTGTTCGATACATATGTGGCCCTGAAAAGGGCCTTTTTAGCAAGACGCTTTGTTTGCTGTGCGGTGGTAAGGTAAGCTAGTTACTATTACGTTCGCGAGCAAACGACGCGTCATGCGCAATACGACGACGACGACGACGTCGACGACGATTAAGCGCGTTCGCCACGGATTCTGCGCGCCAGCTGTATATCCTTAGGCATGATGGTGACACGCTTGGCGTGAATCGCGCAAAGGTTGGTGTCCTCGAAGAGTCCGACCAGATAGGCCTCGCTGGCCTCCTGAAGCGCCATAACGGCTGAACTCTGGAAACGTAGATCAGTCTTGAAATCTTGAGCGATCTCACGGACGAGACGCTGGAAGGGCAGTTTGCGGATCAACAGCTCCGTGCTCTTCTGATAGCGACGGATCTCACGGAGTGCAACGGTTCCGGGTCTGTAACGATGGGGTTTCTTGACACCACCGGTTGCCGGTGCACTCTTGCGCGCAGCCTTCGTGGCCAACTGTTTACGGGGCGCTTTACCCCCGGTGGATTTACGCGCGGTCTGCTTGGTACGGGCCATTGCGAGGAACGAGCGAGCGGCGATGAAATTGAATTAAGAAAGATAACTTAACTACGTACGTGCGGACGAATGAACGCGCGTATTAGTACTGCCGTTTATTTTATATTTTACATCGGTATTTATAATGATGGCGGCGGATTCAAGCGAGCGAGATATGTGTTTATCTCTCTCCCTCTCTCTCTCTCCGTCTGTCTCGCACGCAACAAACAAACAATGAACGAACGAACTAACAAACTAATTTTTTTTTTTTTTATTTTATTTATAATATTATTTTCGTGAATAATAATACATACATATTTATGTGTGTATGCTTAAATTGCATATTTATCATTTCTTTTAATTCATCATTATAATAATGGTAAGCACTTGAATACCAGGTATAATAAAATATCCTTATGATATTGTACATGTATGTCAGAGTAATTAAATAATATAGGCAGGCTGCAGGTTAGTTAGTTAGTTAGTTAGTTAGTTAGTTAGTTAGTTATAAACGGACGGTATGTGGTAGTGGTATGGTACGTGCGATATGTCATAATATGAAGTCAATTAGAGAAACATTCGGATAATATGAATAGATTTTTGGCCCTGAAAAGGGCCTTTTGAGTGTAGCGCTGGACGTGTGGTGGTTACAATAGTATGTTCATACTATGAAGCACGCACGCCTCCGCACTGTGAAGAAGAACGAACGACGCCATCTCCTCCTCCTCACTTGGAGCTGGTGTATTTGGTGACGGCCTTGGTGCCCTCGCTCACGGCGTGCTTGGCAAGCTCACCGGGCAGCAGGAGCCTCACCGAAGTCTGCACCTCCCTGGAGGTGATGGTGGAACGTTTGTTGTAATGGGCGAGACGAGACGCCTCCGCTGCGATACGTTCGAATATGTCGTTAACGAATGAATTCATTATAGACATGGCCTTGCTGGAGATACCGGTGTCGGGATGCACCTGCTTGAGCACCTTGTAGATGTAGATGGCGTAGCTCTCCTTCCTCTTGTGCTTCTTCTTTTTCTTGTCAGTTTTGGAGATGTTCTTTTGGGCTTTGCCCGATTTCTTGGCGGCCTTACCGCTGGTCTTAGGCGGCATAATAGCGGTAGTATGTATTAGTTAGTAGATAATATCAACACTTGCTAACGCAAACGACCGTTTGCGTTGAATACGCCGAGAGAAGTGTGACAATTTTTTTCGAGTATACCCAATACATATTACTATCATTCGTGTTGGGTATTAACGTAGGCAACGAGCTGAATGCGGCCGTACGGCCAATCAGGAGCGTGCGTGAAAGAGACATAAAATATACACGCGTCTCTATCTAACATTGTGCGCTAATGAAGAGTGGTTTAATAAGATTGATTATTATGTCTGTCCGTATGTATGTATGTCTGTTTCCGTCATGTTTGTTTGTTTGTTTGTTTGTTTGTTTGTTTGTTGTTTGTTGTTTGTTGTTGTTTATTTTGTTTGGTTGGTTGATTTTTATATAGAAGACGATTAAATAGGTCATGATAGAGACAAAATAAAAGTAATTTTTATAGAATCATATTGCGGCCCTGAAAAGGGCCTTTTGTGTCCGACCGTCCGTCCGCCCGAGCCCGCCACTAGAGGCGGAGGCGGAGGCGGCGGTGGTCGGGGGCGACGAGATGATGCGCCTAAGAATAATAATATCTTCTTAAGCCTTCTTCTCGGTCTTCTTAGGCAGTAGCACGGCCTGAATGTTGGGCAAAACACCACCCTGAGCGATGGTCACGCCCGATAGGAGTTTGTTCAATTCCTCATCGTTGCGGATCGCCAATTGGAGATGTCTCGGTATGATTCTAGTCTTCTTGTTGTCACGTGCCGCGTTGCCGGCCAACTCGAGGACCTCAGCGGCGAGATATTCCATAACGGCGGCCAAATAGACCGGTGCACCGGCGCCGACGCGCTCGGCATAGTTGCCATTACGCAGAAGTCTGTGTATACGACCGACAGGAAACTGAAGACCGGCGCGATTCGAACGGGACTTTGCCTTCCCCTTGACCTTGCCACCCTTGCCGCGTCCAGACATTATTTGTTACGAGGGTATATAATCAATCAATTGCTAAATTAGCGAGCGAAAAATAACGCGCAGCGTACGTAGTTATGCACAGCGCGTTCGGAAACTGACTGAATAATTTTTTTTTATTTTTTTTTTTTTTTTTTTTTTTTTTGAATGGACATGAAGGTACGGGCCCAAAATTTGGCCTTAGTACCCTTACCCGGACAAGTCGGCGAGCTAGCTCTCAACCGTAGTTATGATTAGGTAACAAGGCCTGAGGGTGCCCCAGTTGGGGCCGAACCTCGGCTCAGGGCTGTTACCGAGGGGAGGGAATTGACTGAAATCTTTGATGATTTATTTATTTATTTATATCTAGGGAAGCGTATTATTATTGGCGGCTCGGGCCGCTTGTCGAGTTGCCGTAGCAATATTAACAAGTGGGGGACGAGACTGAGTTGGGAGTCGCGGCGCGTGACCTCGACGACGAGGTCGGTAACGAGGTGAACGGTCACCGCGGTTCGCATCTGTATTGTGTGTTGAATTACGACGAGCTTCCGAAGCTTCGAGCTGAGCTAAGGTGGTGGGATCATCGGGCTCGGTGAGGACGTGCCTCGGCCGGCGGACATTGGACATACGGGATGGCGTGTAGGTAGCCGCCTTAACGATTAACGGATTACTATGATTGACAGCAGTGTCAAAGAATCTGCGTGAAGCGCGTTTGAAAAATTGACGGACCGTGGGGAGGCCCAGGTCGAGGTGGAGGTTTTCATTGCGCAAGAACCACGGGGCACCCGTGGCCTTGCGCATGAAACGGTTTTGCAAAACTTGGAGACTATGGATCCGCTTTTGCGATGCGTGTGCAAATACAGCGCATGCGTAAGAGAATATGGGGCGAATACACGCAGTATACAGTCTAACCTTGCTTTTTAAGGCAAGTTTAGACCTGCGATTTAAAAGGAAATGAAGGCGTCCCATCACGAAATAGGCGCGCGCGCGCACCTTTTTAATGTGGGGCCCGAAGGTCAATCGATCATCGAGGATGACACCTAAGTATTTGGCTTGCCTCTCCCAAGGGATCGGTTCGCCGAACATGGTGACAGACTTTACTGAGGGGGGGATTTTTCGTCTAAACGGCCTATGGAATAGGACCGCTTGACTTTTGGCGGGATTTATCTCAATCCTCCATTTCCTACACCATGCGCCTAGGGCGTCTGCTGCGGATTGGAGGTGGGACACTATGGCCTTGGTGGTGCGACTAGTACAGTAGATTGCGGTATCATCCGCGAACAGAGCTAGCTGTACTGAGTCATTAAATTTGGGGATATCGCTCGTATATAATAGAAACAATAATGGGGAGAGTACCGAGCCCTGGGGGACTCCGGCACAGATGGGATGAGGGGACGACAGGGCGCCTGTTATTCGATATCGAAAGTGGCGGTTCGACAAAAAGTCTCGTAAGATGAGTACGAGCCTATGTGGGACACCTAGGGTGAATAGTTTAAAAATTAAACCATTGTGCCACACTTTGTCGAATGCTTTTGCAACATCGAAGAACAGGACCCCAGTCATACTATTGGATTGTTGGAAATGGTGAGAGATATGTTCAACAATACGATGGACTTGTTGAACACACGAGTGTTTAGTTCGAAAACCAAACTGCTCGTTCGGAAGTAAATGGTTAGCATCGGCATATGCTTTGAGACGGTTGTAGATGAGTCTCTCATAAATCTTACCCAATACATTGAGCAGACTTATGGGACGGTAACTGGAGGGCTCGGACATGGGTTTGCCTGGTTTGTGGATCCCAATAACGTGAGCTTCCTTCCACTGAGGTGGGAAGAAGTTACACAATAGGGCCGCATTATAAATGGACGTTAATAAGAAAATGAGCTGAGCGGGGAACAGTTTGATCACTTTATTAGTGATTTTGTCCGAGCCCGGGGCTTTTCGAGGGTGGAGTTTTCTGATGATCGATTTAACTTCATCAGGGGTCACGGGAGGAAGGGGGTCTTCATCCTCCTCCTCCTCACCATCAGCGGCGACACGCCGCCTCCTCCTTGCGGAGGAGGGGGGAGCCTCTGGTGGTGGCGGGGGGGGGGGAGACACGGGAGGTATGGGCAGAGCGAGTCTACGCGTGACCTCGGAGTTGACTTTCTCCAAGTGACTGGGGTCTACTGGAAGAGTACTGGGCGTGCATTGAAGCTCGAGACTTTCGGCGAGGCATTCGGATTTGTCCTCGTCTTCAAAGGCGGGCAAGGGGTGATTGGGTCTAATGAGAGGTGGCATGGGGGCTATCGTGTCCTTGGTAAGGGCACGGGAAAGCTTCCAAAAGGCAAGATGGGAGGGTTCTAACTCTTCAAGGGTCTTGTCCCATCGAGCATCACGCATTTGCTCGATGCGGACCTTGAAGGCGCGATGGAGAGCGCGCATGCGGGCGCGGTTACGTTCAGAGGGAAAAGAGTCAAAAGCCCGTATGGCGGCGTTCCTCTCCCTCCTCATCTCACGTACGTCATCGGGCAGTTGCCAACGGAGGTGAGTCTCCGCTGGCACTGTCCGAGAGCAATCGGTAATGACCGATTGCACGTGAGTGGTGAGTGAGTCGATCGCGCCGATAACCTCGTCCGCGGTGACGATGTTATCCGGGATACGATTCAGATGGACGGAATCGGTGGACTTGAGGCGTTCGCCTAGTCTGTCCCAATTGGTGGAGATTTTAGTAGGAGGGGGTTGACCTGGATCTGGGGGACCTGTGCGCGGAGTAAACTCTAAGATCACAGGTCGGTGGTCAGACGTCAGTTCGTGGTGCACTGATACGTCATGCAAACGTAAGTTTACATTGCGCAACAGTGCCACATCGAGTATGTCGGGTCTGAGGTCTTGTTGATGAGGAAAGTGGGTCGGTTCGAGGGGAGTAATGATGTCGATGTCGAGAGGCGACAGGAGGGATTCTAAGATTCGACCTCTGGGGTTGTTCGCGTTACAGTTCCAGAGTACACTTTTAGCGTTCAGGTCGCCCGCCAAAATGACTGCGTTACCGAGGCCAAAAATGCACTCTAGATCACTTCTGAAGGAAGTGTTGACACGGGACGGGGAAATGTAGGCTGAGACCAGAATGATTGGCTCATGTCCAGTCATGCCGAGCCTACAGACCGAGGCCTCAATGCACGTGAGAGAGGGGGGCGGATCCATTGGGGAGCAATATAGGGACTTTTTGTAATAAATGAGAGTACCACCAAGGGTAGCGTCAGACCTATCGTTGCGAACTAACAGATAGTTGGCAATTTTGGGATCCCTCATAGAGGGTTTGAGGAATGTCTCCTGAACTAGGAATACATCAAGGCGATGATGTTTCAGGAATTCTGAAACATCATCGCGTTGATGTCTCAAGCCATCGGCATTGAAATACCCTATTCTAAGGGAGCGCGGTTTGGTCCTACACGTTGCCGTATTATCCATTAAGAGGGCTACATTTGAAGGTGGAAAGGGACGTCAGGATGGCACTATAGCGCAACCCGATGGAGAAGAGGGCGAGTCCGTCGCCCTCTTTTTCGCGGATTTGTTCAGCGAGATTCCGGATCTCGTTAAAATCAAAAAGACGGGCGAAACGCTCCACCAGAGCGAAGTCCGCATCCTCGTTTAGTGGAGGAATTTGGGCCCCGCAGCTAGGCGGGGGGATTGCGCGGCGTTGCTGTTTAGGGACGGCGGCGGCGGCGGCGGGTTTTGGCGGAAGGGGCGTGGTTTGCGCGGCCATAGGGGCGGGCGCTTGAGTGACTGAGGGAGTGGGTGCGGGAATGGGGGCAGGTGAAACTGCCGTGGTGGGCGTGGACTTAGTCCGAGTGGGCGGGAACTCCCTAGGGGAGTTTAAGTCCCAAGCGGGTCTCAAGCTCGTGTGAGCGGGATCAGGGGGAGGCGCGGTGGTGCGCGTGGAGTTATTGGGCCGGGCTGATGTTGTAGCCTTTGGCCGGGGAGCTTTAGAGCACCCGCGATAGTTAGCGGGGTGCCCTTGCGTCTGGCAAAGGACGCAGCTCGGGGGCTCAGAATTAAGGGTGGGCTCAGGGTTGCGTTCGCATTCCCTGGTGGGGTGGTTGCCTAGGCACTTTACGCACCTTGGAGGTGCGTAGCAGTGCCTGGCGGAGTGGCCATAGAGTTGGCAATTGTGGCATTGTGACGGGAATCCGGTCCTGTGTGGCTTTTCCAGCACACAGTCCGTCAGTTGGCATATGGCCTTTAGATTGTGGATTCGGTCGCTCGCCGGCCCGGGTTCCATGGTTACTACAACCATGTTGAGGGGGACGGTCTTTGAGCGACCTCGCATAAGGCGATGGACAGCGAGGACAGGGATACCCTGGTCGCTGAGGGACTGCTTCACTTCCTCGGTTGTCACCTCGGAAGGCATGCCCTTAATAACTATGCGGGTGGCACGCTCCTCAGGGAGAGAGTAGGTGTGGAAAGACACCTTTCTCTCCTTGAGGAGGTTAGTGAAAGCTCTATGGTCATTAGGCGCAGTAACTGCGACCCGAATGCCATGTTCGGTGGGACGGGCGGAGGTATAATTAATATGGTGGCTGGAGAACCAGCCAGAGACAAGAGTCCATTTGGACTTGTCTTGAATGAAAATTGGGGGAGGGGCAGCATCATTTTTAGCATTCTTAGGAGGATGCTGATGCCTGTTAGGACGAGGGGGGATGCGAAGAGGTTCGCGAACGCTACTTGTGTCCATGGGAATGGACACGTTCGCTGAAGGGCCAGGGACGGGAGAGGGGGCCTGCTTGAGGGCCTTGGCGGCAGCCTCGTTGGCGGAGGCTTGCTTGGCTCGCTTGCGCTTGCCATTCTTGCTCTCCACTGGTACGAAGTCCTCCTCGGAAGACGAGGAGGGGTTCGCAACAGTGGCGGGAGCCTCTAGTTGGGTGGTGGTGGTGGTGGTGGAAATTAGAGGGACGGCCTTTGCCGACTTAGTGTCGGTGGAGGCAGGGGAGGAGGAGGAGGAGGCGGAGGAGGACTTGGCGGCCATGCGTAGTACTCGGTGTTCTATTTGTATTTGTAGTAGGCGGCGAAGCGACAGTGGTGCCTCTGGCGGCAGTACTGTGACTTGTTTGCTCCGGATCGGCTTGTCTCGCTCTAATCCTCGGATCTCTCATGCGTTGGGGGAGATGGACGGAAGATATCTCTGTCTCTTTCACTCCCTCACTTGGATTTATGTTGATTGATGGAATTTGCATTGTTTGAGGTGGCGACATATTGTCGCACTGCCTTTTGCTTGGCTCATCTTCATCGCTATACTGCTGGCTGCTGCTACGTGGGCGGCGGCGCGAGTAGGACGTCGATGGTAGAAAAACCCCGGATGTGGCGACACTATGTGCTTGCTCAACATCCTGGTTTGAAAGTTCCGGTAGTCCCTGCAGACGGCGGGTGCGTTCGTTGCAACTGTTTGCCATTGCCTGGAGTACGCTCTCCGATAGCAGGCCGGTTGCACGCAGTTTGGTAATCATTACCAAGTCTACCTCAACCTCTGCCCTCGGAGAGCGCGCCCCAGGGGCAAACAGGGTCGCCGCGGCGGGTGCGACCGAGCTATGGCCGCTCTCAACGCTGCGGTCAGCGGAGGCGGCGTCGACAGGGCTAACCGGATCGGATGCTTCACTGGATACGGGGCGGGGGGGGAGGTGCGGGGAAGGCAAGGATGCCAAGGACCCGCTATCCTCCTTAGACACATCTAACTCTGGTTCAGACATGCCGGCTTAAATAATGAATCGGCCACTATCGCTGTTACTAAGGCAGGCAGGCATCGCTGTGCGCCCCTCCCCCTTCCCCCGGAGATCCCTGCATGAAGCGGACCGGGGTAGGGGGTGGACTCAGTTCTGCCTGGCTGCCTAGGTTCCAAGGGGTGTAGGTGTTCCCCTCCTCTCCGTTCCGTAAGGAAGTTCAAGGGCACCGACACCAGGAACGTCTTCAAAAAGACGTGTGGTTCGGTTGGTAGGCTTGTCTAAAACCACAAGTTAGTTGTAACACGAACGATATGTTGACACGCAGAAAAACAATCAGCTTCCACGCCGAAAATCTTCAATAGATGTACTTGTGTCTTGATCGGAGGCCGCAAACGTCCGCTGCACTCGACGTTGAAGTACTCAGGATAAATCTTGAGTAAATCTTCGGAGGCCTGCTGAACGCTGCTACACTCGACGATAAAGACTCGTAGTAGATCCCGAACAATTTTCGTAGGCTGCCAATACGTCTTGATGCGCCGACGGCTCGAGGCGATCTAGCCAGCGCCGCATAATTTTTTTTTTTTTTTTTTTTTTTTTTTTTTTTTTTTTTTTTTTTTTTTTTTTGAATGGACATGAAGGTACGGGCCCAAAATTTGGCCTTAGTACCCTTACCCGGACAAGTCGGCGAGCTAGCTCTCAACCGTAGTTATGATTAGGTAACAAGGCCTGAGGGTGCCCCAGTTGGGGCCGAACCTCGGCTCAGGGCTGTTACCGAGGGGAGGGAATTGACTGAAATCTTTGATGATTTATTTATTTATTTATATCTAGGGAAGCGGATTATTATTGGCGGCTCGGGCCGCTTGTCGAGTTGCCGTAGCAATAACAAGTGGGGGACGACGAGACTGAGTTGGGAGTCGCGGCGCGTGACCTCGACGACGAGGTCGGTAACGAGGTGAACGGTCACCGCGGTTCGCATCTGTATTGTGTGTTGAATTACGACGAGCTTCCGAAGCTTCGAGCTGAGCTAAGGTGGTGGGATCATCGGGCTCGGTGAGGACGTGCCTCGGCCGGCGGACATTGGACATACGGGATGGCGTGTAGGTAGCCGCCTTAACGATTAACGGATTACTATGATTGACAGCAGTGTCAAAGAATCTGCGTGAAGCGCGTTTGAAAAATTGACGGACCGTGGGGAGGCCCAGGTCGAGGTGGAGGTTTTCATTGCGCAAGAACCACGGGGCACCCGTGGCCTTGCGCATGAAACGGTTTTGCAAAACTTGGAGACTATGGATCCGCTTTTGCGATGCGTGTGCAAATACAGCGCATGCGTAAGAGAATATGGGGCGAATACACGCAGTATACAGTCTAACCTTGCTTTTTAAGGCAAGTTTAGACCTGCGATTTAAAAGGAAATGAAGGCGTCCCATCACGAAATAGGCGCGCGCGCGCACCTTTTTAATGTGGGGCCCGAAGGTCAATCGATCATCGAGGATGACACCTAAGTATTTGGCTTGCCTCTCCCAAGGGATCGGTTCGCCGAACATGGTGACAGACTTTACTGAGGGGGGGATTTTTCGTCTAAACGGCCTATGGAATAGGACCGCTTGACTTTTGGCGGGATTTATCTCAATCCTCCATTTCCTACACCATGCGCCTAGGGCGTCTGCTGCGGATTGGAGGTGGGACACTATGGCCTTGGTGGTGCGACTAGTACAGTAGATTGCGGTATCATCCGCGAACAGAGCTAGCTGTACTGAGTCATTAAATTTGGGGATATCGCTCGTATATAATAGAAACAATAATGGGGAGAGTACCGAGCCCTGGGGGACTCCGGCACAGATGGGATGAGGGGACGACAGGGCGCCTGTTATTCGATATCGAAAGTGGCGGTTCGACAAAAAGTCTCGTAAGATGAGTACGAGCCTATGTGGGACACCTAGGGTGAATAGTTTAAAAATTAAACCATTGTGCCACACTTTGTCGAATGCTTTTGCAACATCGAAGAACAGGACCCCAGTCATACTATTGGATTGTTGGAAATGGTGAGAGATATGTTCAACAATACGATGGACTTGTTGAACACACGAGTGTTTAGTTCGAAAACCAAACTGCTCGTTCGGAAGTAAATGGTTAGCATCGGCATATGCTTTGAGACGGTTGTAGATGAGTCTCTCATAAATCTTACCCAATACATTGAGCAGACTTATGGGACGGTAACTGGAGGGCTCGGACATGGGTTTGCCTGGTTTGTGGATCCCAATAACGTGAGCTTCCTTCCACTGAGGTGGGAAGAAGTTACACAATAGGGCCGCATTATAAATGGACGTTAATAAGAAAATGAGCTGAGCGGGGAACAGTTTGATCACTTTATTAGTGATTTTGTCCGAGCCCGGGGCTTTTCGAGGGTGGAGTTTTCTGATGATCGATTTAACTTCATCAGGGGTCACGGGAGGAAGGGGGTCTTCATCCTCCTCCTCCTCACCATCAGCGGCGACACGCCGCCTCCTCCTTGCGGAGGAGGGGGGAGCCTCTGGTGGTGGCGGGGGGGGGGGAGACACGGGAGGTATGGGCAGAGCGAGTCTACGCGTGACCTCGGAGTTGACTTTCTCCAAGTGACTGGGGTCTACTGGAAGAGTACTGGGCGTGCATTGAAGCTCGAGACTTTCGGCGAGGCATTCGGATTTGTCCTCGTCTTCAAAGGCGGGCAAGGGGTGATTGGGTCTAATGAGAGGTGGCATGGGGGCTATCGTGTCCTTGGTAAGGGCACGGGAAAGCTTCCAAAAGGCAAGATGGGAGGGTTCTAACTCTTCAAGGGTCTTGTCCCATCGAGCATCACGCATTTGCTCGATGCGGACCTTGAAGGCGCGATGGAGAGCGCGCATGCGGGCGCGGTTACGTTCAGAGGGAAAAGAGTCAAAAGCCCGTATGGCGGCGTTCCTCTCCCTCCTCATCTCACGTACGTCATCGGGCAGTTGCCAACGGAGGTGAGTCTCCGCTGGCACTGTCCGAGAGCAATCGGTAATGACCGATTGCACGTGAGTGGTGAGTGAGTCGATCGCGCCGATAACCTCGTCCGCGGTGACGATGTTATCCGGGATACGATTCAGATGGACGGAATCGGTGGACTTGAGGCGTTCGCCTAGTCTGTCCCAATTGGTGGAGATTTTAGTAGGAGGGGGTTGACCTGGATCTGGGGGACCTGTGCGCGGAGTAAACTCTAAGATCACAGGTCGGTGGTCAGACGTCAGTTCGTGGTGCACTGATACGTCATGCAAACGTAAGTTTACATTGCGCAACAGTGCCACATCGAGTATGTCGGGTCTGAGGTCTTGTTGATGAGGAAAGTGGGTCGGTTCGAGGGGAGTAATGATGTCGATGTCGAGAGGCGACAGGAGGGATTCTAAGATTCGACCTCTGGGGTTGTTCGCGTTACAGTTCCAGAGTACACTTTTAGCGTTCAGGTCGCCCGCCAAAATGACTGCGTTACCGAGGCCAAAAATGCACTCTAGATCACTTCTGAAGGAAGTGTTGACACGGGACGGGGAAATGTAGGCTGAGACCAGAATGATTGGCTCATGTCCAGTCATGCCGAGCCTACAGACCGAGGCCTCAATGCACGTGAGAGAGGGGGGCGGATCCATTGGGGAGCAATATAGGGACTTTTTGTAATAAATGAGAGTACCACCAAGGGTAGCGTCAGACCTATCGTTGCGAACTAACAGATAGTTGGCAATTTTGGGATCCCTCATAGAGGGTTTGAGGAATGTCTCCTGAACTAGGAATACATCAAGGCGATGATGTTTCAGGAATTCTGAAACATCATCGCGTTGATGTCTCAAGCCATCGGCATTGAAATACCCTATTCTAAGGGAGCGCGGTTTGGTCCTACACGTTGCCGTATTATCCATTAAGAGGGCTACATTTGAAGGTGGAAAGGGACGTCAGGATGGCACTATAGCGCAACCCGATGGAGAAGAGGGCGAGTCCGTCGCCCTCTTTTTCGCGGATTTGTTCAGCGAGATTCCGGATCTCGTTAAAATCAAAAAGACGGGCGAAACGCTCCACCAGAGCGAAGTCCGCATCCTCGTTTAGTGGAGGAATTTGGGCCCCGCAGCTAGGCGGGGGGATTGCGCGGCGTTGCTGTTTAGGGACGGCGGCGGCGGCGGCGGGTTTTGGCGGAAGGGGCGTGGTTTGCGCGGCCATAGGGGCGGGCGCTTGAGTGACTGAGGGAGTGGGTGCGGGAATGGGGGCAGGTGAAACTGCCGTGGTGGGCGTGGACTTAGTCCGAGTGGGCGGGAACTCCCTAGGGGAGTTTAAGTCCCAAGCGGGTCTCAAGCTCGTGTGAGCGGGATCAGGGGGAGGCGCGGTGGTGCGCGTGGAGTTATTGGGCCGGGCTGATGTTGTAGCCTTTGGCCGGGGAGCTTTAGAGCACCCGCGATAGTTAGCGGGGTGCCCTTGCGTCTGGCAAAGGACGCAGCTCGGGGGCTCAGAATTAAGGGTGGGCTCAGGGTTGCGTTCGCATTCCCTGGTGGGGTGGTTGCCTAGGCACTTTACGCACCTTGGAGGTGCGTAGCAGTGCCTGGCGGAGTGGCCATAGAGTTGGCAATTGTGGCATTGTGACGGGAATCCGGTCCTGTGTGGCTTTTCCAGCACACAGTCCGTCAGTTGGCATATGGCCTTTAGATTGTGGATTCGGTCGCTCGCCGGCCCGGGTTCCATGGTTACTACAACCATGTTGAGGGGGACGGTCTTTGAGCGACCTCGCATAAGGCGATGGACAGCGAGGACAGGGATACCCTGGTCGCTGAGGGACTGCTTCACTTCCTCGGTTGTCACCTCGGAAGGCATGCCCTTAATAACTATGCGGGTGGCACGCTCCTCAGGGAGAGAGTAGGTGTGGAAAGACACCTTTCTCTCCTTGAGGAGGTTAGTGAAAGCTCTATGGTCATTAGGCGCAGTAACTGCGACCCGAATGCCATGTTCGGTGGGACGGGCGGAGGTATAATTAATATGGTGGCTGGAGAACCAGCCAGAGACAAGAGTCCATTTGGACTTGTCTTGAATGAAAATTGGGGGAGGGGCAGCATCATTTTTAGCATTCTTAGGAGGATGCTGATGCCTGTTAGGACGAGGGGGGATGCGAAGAGGTTCGCGAACGCTACTTGTGTCCATGGGAATGGACACGTTCGCTGAAGGGCCAGGGACGGGAGAGGGGGCCTGCTTGAGGGCCTTGGCGGCAGCCTCGTTGGCGGAGGCTTGCTTGGCTCGCTTGCGCTTGCCATTCTTGCTCTCCACTGGTACGAAGTCCTCCTCGGAAGACGAGGAGGGGTTCGCAACAGTGGCGGGAGCCTCTAGTTGGGTGGTGGTGGTGGTGGTGGAAATTAGAGGGACGGCCTTTGCCGACTTAGTGTCGGTGGAGGCAGGGGAGGAGGAGGAGGAGGCGGAGGAGGACTTGGCGGCCTCATTGGACGTGTAGGAGTCAGTAGAAACTGACGTCCTAGTCTTGTTGTAGACTGACGATCTTGTGAGATCGTCAGAGGGAGTTGGAGTTGGGGAGGGAGGGGCTTGTCCTGATGGGACAGCCTCGGTGTTGTCGCGGACTTCCGGAGTCGACTGGGTCGACATCACGGAGTCCGCGCGAGAGGGTGGACGAGTGGAGGGGGGGAGGGACCTGTCCGGAAAGTGGCAGGTGAGGTAGATTACGGCATCCTCATCGGCGAGGATGTCCTCAAGAGACAGGGTGTTCTGGGGTTGGCTGGCCATAGTGACCAGCCTGGCCTTGCGGCCGGGGCCTAGGCTAAGACGTACACTACTGTAACTTCAAACGCGGTGCGTTCCTGGGAGAAGAAGTTACAAGAAACTCCAGGCAATCGCCCTAGCTACGGTTCCTACTCCTATCCTCCCCGGGTGGGTTTTCCCGGGTGTGTGTAGTACAACTCCCAACCGGGTGTAGGTTGGGAGGTGAGTAGGCCCTAGGGTGTGCCCTAAGCTTGTAACCTCCGCCACAGATCTTGTGTTGTGGCTGAGTTCCTACGTCCCTGCCTAACGCTAACTGGGGTCGACTAGGGAAGCCCCCAAGGCCGACTGGTCCAGTCCCGTCCGGGTTGTGTGTTCCTTAAGGGAAAACACCAAAGCGCCCGGGGCCCGCTAACCAACTTACGTTGTCACCGTTAGGTTTCCGTTGGTTACCACAGCAAGTCGTGGATTTTAGGTGGTAGACGATTAGTATGTCTCAGAAACAACAATGAACACGACGCGTATTGAAAAATAC
The DNA here is from genome assembly GCA_947623365.1 of Achlya flavicornis. NCBI lineage: Eukaryota > Metazoa > Arthropoda > Insecta > Lepidoptera > Drepanidae > Achlya > Achlya flavicornis. The sequence continues at coordinate 4,701,827 of OX392494.1, read as the reverse complement.
ACGAAGTGTCACCGTGTCGGTCAGACAATAGAAACAACAAGACAAATAAACACCAACGCGTATTGAAAAATACACGCGGTGAATAAATGCTTGATATAGGGGTCGGTACGAGTGACACACACACCAACGCAGTACCGAGAAAGATACTCGCTCGCAACCAAATAGTTTGCTTGACGATACGTCAGGAACAAACTATTAGCGCTAACAAGAACTTAAACAATGCCACAAAGGTGAGCGAGTACGTTCGCGACGAAAAATGCCAGGTAGGCGCAAACAAAGGCAGAGCCAGTGAGTGGGCGAACAAAGCGAAAATTCGCGGAAACGGACCGGGCAGCGCAGGAGCGCAAGAAAGCGACCGTGCAGTGCGACGGTCAGAATCGGAATCAGCGCCGCATAATAATCCGCGTTATATTTATATACGCGACGGCCATCAGGCGGTTGGTTTCATTTCATTGGTTCCCTTGTTGAAAAGTGAGATAGCTATATTGTACGTCACGAACTAAGGAGGTACGGGCCTGTGCGAGGGGTGCGGGGGAGGGAGAGGGGGGGGGGGGGGGGGGGGGTTAGTTAGGTGTGTACGTGTATTTTGATTTTTCACTTGTCTTTTTTTTTTTTTTTTTTTTTTTTTTTGCGTTATTTGTAATATTATTTATTTATTTTGTTGATAATGGTATAGTAAGGTTAGGCTCTTCAAGTTAGTTAGGTTAGGTTATTAGCACTTCGGGTTAGGTTAGCTTGGCTTACCTTAACCTGACCTTGGGTTAGTTAGTTAGTTAGTTAGTTCGATATAAATAGATAGATAGGATACCTACTTTACTACAACTAGTACTAAAAAAAAAAAACCTTTACATATTACACCCTTTAAATATTAATTATAATATACAAAAACACGACCACTACGGTAGGTAGGTAGGTAGGTAGGTAGGTAGGTAGGTAGGTAGGTAGGTAGGTAGGTAGGTAGGTAGGTAGGTAGGTAGGTAGGTAGGTAGGTAGGTAGGGCATTATTTATATATACGACGTGATTATATTGTGCGCAAGAAACATATTGTCCATTGTTCGATACATATGTGGCCCTGAAAAGGGCCTTTTTAGCAAGACGCTTTGTTTGCTGTGCGGTGGTAAGGTAAGCTAGTTACTATTACGTTCGCGAGCAAACGACGCGTCATGCGCAATACGACGACGACGTCGACGATTAAGCGCGTTCGCCACGGATTCTGCGCGCCAGCTGTATATCCTTAGGCATGATGGTGACACGCTTGGCGTGAATCGCGCAAAGGTTGGTGTCCTCGAAGAGTCCGACCAGATAGGCCTCGCTGGCCTCCTGAAGCGCCATAACGGCTGAACTCTGGAAACGTAGATCAGTCTTGAAATCTTGAGCGATCTCACGGACGAGACGCTGGAAGGGCAGTTTGCGGATCAACAGCTCCGTGCTCTTCTGATAGCGACGGATCTCACGGAGTGCAACGGTTCCGGGTCTGTAACGATGGGGTTTCTTGACACCACCGGTTGCCGGTGCACTCTTGCGCGCAGCCTTCGTGGCCAACTGTTTACGGGGCGCTTTACCCCCGGTGGATTTACGCGCGGTCTGCTTGGTACGGGCCATTGCGAGGAACGAGCGAGCGGCGATGAAATTGAATTAAGAAAGATAACTTAACTACGTACGTGCGGACGAATGAACGCGCGTATTAGTACTGCCGTTTATTTTATATTTTACATCGGTATTTATAATGATGGCGGCGGATTCAAGCGAGCGAGATATGTGTTTATCTCTCTCCCTCTCTCTCTCTCTCTCTCTCCGTCTGTCTCGCACGCAACAAACAAACAAAACAATGAACGAACGAACTAACAAACTAATTTTTTTTTTATATGTATGTACGTATGCTATTTATATAATATAAGGTAATGTTTTGTTTTATAATATTATTTTCGTGATAAATAAAGAGAATAATAATAATAATACATACATATTTATGTGTGTATGCTTAAATTGCATATTTATCATTTCTTTTAATTCATCATTATAATGGTAAGCACTTGAATACCAGGTATAATAAAATATCCTTATGATATTGTACATGTATGTCAGAGTAATTAAATAATATAGGCAGGCTGCAGGTTGGTTGGTTAGTTAGTTAGTTAGTTAGTTATAAACGGACGGTATGTGGTAGTGGTATGGTACGTGCGATATGTCATAATATGAAGTCAATTAGAGAAACATTCGGATAATATGAATAGATTTTTGGCCCTGAAAAGGGCCTTTTGAGTGTAGCGCTGGACGTGTGGTGGTTACAATAGTATGTTCATACTATGAAGCACGCACGCCTCCGCACTGTGAAGAAGAACGAACGACGCCATCTCCTCCTCCTCCTCACTTGGAGCTGGTGTATTTGGTGACGGCCTTGGTGCCCTCGCTCACGGCGTGCTTGGCAAGCTCACCGGGCAGCAGGAGCCTCACCGAAGTCTGCACCTCCCTGGAGGTGATGGTGGAACGTTTGTTGTAATGGGCGAGACGAGACGCCTCCGCTGCGATACGTTCGAATATGTCGTTAACGAATGAATTCATTATAGACATGGCCTTGCTGGAGATACCGGTGTCGGGATGCACCTGCTTGAGCACCTTGTAGATGTAGATGGCGTAGCTCTCCTTCCTCTTGTGCTTCTTCTTTTTCTTGTCAGTTTTGGAGATGTTCTTTTGGGCTTTGCCCGATTTCTTGGCGGCCTTACCGCTGGTCTTAGGCGGCATAATAGCGGTAGTATGTATTAGTTAGTAGATAATATCAACACTTGCTAACGCAAACGACCGTTTGCGTTGAATACGCCGAGAGAAGTGTGACAATTTTTTTCGAGTATACCCAATACATATTACTATCATTCGAGTTGGGTATTAACGTAGGCAACGAGCTGAATGCGGCCGTACGGCCAATCAGGAGCGTGCGTGAAAGAGACATAAAATATACACGCGTCTCTATCTAACATTGTGCGCTAATGAAGAGTGGTTTAATAAGATTGATTATTATGTCTGTCCGTATGTATGTATGTCTGTTTCCGTCATGTTTGTTTGTTTGTTTGTTTGTTGTTTGTTGTTTATTTTGTTTGGTTGGTTGGTTGATTTTTATATAGAAGACGATTAAATAGGTCATGATAGAGACAAAATAAAAGTAATTTTTATAGAATCATATTGCGGCCCTGAAAAGGGCCTTTTGTGTCCGACCGTCCGTCCGCCCGAGCCCGCCACTAGAGGCGGAGGCGGCGGTGGTCGGGGGCGACGAGATGATGCGCCTAAGAATAATAATATCTTCTTAAGCCTTCTTCTCGGTCTTCTTAGGCAGTAGCACGGCCTGAATGTTGGGCAAAACACCACCCTGAGCGATGGTCACGCCCGATAGGAGTTTGTTCAATTCCTCATCGTTGCGGATCGCCAATTGGAGATGTCTCGGTATGATTCTAGTCTTCTTGTTGTCACGTGCCGCGTTGCCGGCCAACTCGAGGACCTCAGCGGCGAGATATTCCATAACGGCGGCCAAATAGACCGGTGCACCGGCGCCGACGCGCTCGGCATAGTTGCCATTACGCAGAAGTCTGTGTATACGACCGACAGGAAACTGAAGACCGGCGCGATTCGAACGGGACTTTGCCTTCCCCTTGACCTTGCCACCCTTGCCGCGTCCAGACATTATTTGTTACGAGGGTATATAATCAATCAATTGCTAAATTAGCGAGCGAAAAATAACGCGCAGCGTACGTAGTTATGCACAGCGCGTTCGGAAACTGACTGAATATTTTTTTTTTATCCGTCATTAATCTTCTCACATTTCCCCCGAAGGGGGAAATGGGGGAACAAATCCGGGGTTGAATGACCCCTTTATTGTGATATCGTAGTTTTCGCCGCGTGCAAAAACACGCGGGGCTCTGGGTATGGCTTTATTAAAGCCGTATATAATATGCGCTGACCATGATCAGCTGGGAGCAGCGTCTCTCTGTTTGCTAATCTAGCTTACCGGGTGTAAAGAGCCCGGCCAGCGATCTGCTTTCGAGTGACGCATCTGCAGAACACGTGAATGTCGTTATTTTGGAGTCTATTTATTACGGTGAATTGTTAATTAATTCCCGTGCATACGCCTTGCCCTCCGGCGGTCGAGTGTGCAACGGGGCTATGCCCTTCACGTGAGGGAAGCTCGACACGTCGGCTCGCCGGAACATGTTAGTGGCGAGGCGGGCTATAAAGTCGTGTACGCTCTCGACTTTTAGGTCGCGTGCTATTACGTCGTTCCTCACGTACCGAGGGGCGGCGACGATAGTTCGCAGCGACAGATTTTGCTGCGCCCCAAGACTCTTCTTGAGATACGGCGCGGTAAGAGCGTACCACGCCGGGGCTGCGTACGTGAGTCGCGACCTCACATAGCTCTTATATACCCCTAGCTTCGTGCGTAGGGGTAGGATGCGTGATGATAGCACCGGGCGGAGGAGTGCACGGGAAGATCTAACCGTAGCTACGACATTCTTCACGTGTTTGTTCATGGTCAGGCGGCGGTCAATGGTTACCCCGAGGTACTTCGCGGTGATCGACCACTCTATCTCCTGTCCTTGCATTTTTAGTTTAGGCAGTGCGGTGACTTGGCGCGTGACTTGCAACGCTTGCGTCTTAGCCACGTTAACCGACAGTCGCCACGCCGAGAGCCATTCAGGCAAGGCGTCCAGAGCTTTCTGCATTTTGGACGCGGCGTGTTTCGCATTTATTGACGTCGTATAGAACGCCGCGTCATCGGCGTATAAGGCAAGCTGCGTGTTGCCGGCGACTGGGATGTCGTCGGTGTAAGTGGCATAACACACAGGGGAGATACAGCTCCCCTGCGGTACTCCGGCTTGTATGCGTCGCACGTCGGACTCGGCGTCCGCCACTGCGACGACAAAGGTTCTGTTTACCAGAAAGGATGCAAGGACTGCTACTAGGCGGCGTGGAGCGGTCGATTGCGATACCTTGTATAGCAACCCGTCGTGCCATACTCGGTCGAATGCCTTTTCCATGTCCAAGAATACTGCAATAGCGACTTCCTTTTTGTTCAGGGCGCTAGTGAAGCAGTGCAGTACTCTTGTCAGCTGTAATGTAGTAGAGTGTCCGGCCCGAAAACCGAATTGTTCGCATCTGGGAACTATGTGTGGGGCGAGATGCTGCAGGAGCAGCTTTTCGAAAACCTTAGAGAGTGACGACAGCAACGTGATCGGCCGGTAACTCTCCGGTTTTAGGGAACTCTTCCCGGGCTTGGGAATCATTCGAACTCTGCCCAATTTCCAAGGCGTGGGGAAATGTCCCAGGCGCAGAATCCCATTGAACAGGCGCGTGACCGCCGCTAGAGCACGCGGCGGAAAATGACGCAGCGCCATGTTCGTGATTCTGTCTACACCTGGGGCACTTCTCCGCTTTGTAGCAAGCAGAGTTCTCCGTACCTGTCCGGGTGAGATGACCACCGGATCCTCCTCGTGAGTTAACGGCTGTGCGAAGTACTCTCGGAGGTGTCGCTCGACTGCAGCAACGTGATCTTCATCATCGGTCGGGTTCGGACGGAACTGTTGTTCCAGGCATTCGGCGAATATGTTCGCACGATCCGCTGCACGGTACCTCGGGGTGCCGTCGGCTGCGAGAAGGGGGCGTATTGGTTCGGGTGTTCCGGCTAAGGACCGGCAAAGACGGTGTATGCCGGACCAGCCTTCCTCGTCCACGGACTGGACGTGGCTTTCCCAACTCAATTTCGTGGCTTTTTGGATCTCTTTCTTAATCTTGTCTGTGAGCGAATTAAGTTTTGTTTTTGTTGCGGGACATCGAGTTTGCTGGAAAAACTTCCGCAGGCGCTTTTTATTAGCAATCATATTTTTCACGCTATTAGGTAAATTAGCGCAACGCCTGCGGACTGGCTGCATAGTAGTGGCGACATTTAGCGCCTCTTGCGTTCTATTTGTAATTTCGGTAGCCAATCGATCGATGTCGCTCGGATCCGAGAGTGGGAAAAATGGCAGTATTGTACTGTTCAGTGTGCTAGCGAACACTTTCCAGTCCGTGCTGCGGCGTGGTACAGTCGGGATATTCGTTAAATATCCGGATAATGTAATCATTATTGGCAGGTGGTCGGAGCCCATATCGTCGTATAGGACCTCCTGTTGAAGCTGGCAGTCCAGCCCCTTATGGATGATGATGTCCAGGACATCTGGGTCGTGTTGAAGCATGTGCGGGTAGTGTGTGGGCACTTCTGGGCCCTCTACAACAAAACCCGCTTGCTCTGCTAGCTCAAAAAGTATATTTCCGTTGGGACAATTCCGGCTAGAATTCCAACTTGTATGCTTGCTATTAAAATCTCCCGCGACTAGTGTCGGCACCTGCGTACATAGCAGAGTGCGGATGTCGCCTTGGTGTAGACGCCCTGTCGGCGGGCGGTACGCTGCGTAGACTCTGATTGGGGATGTCCCTCCAATACAGAGTTCTACGCCCAGTCCGTACATAGATTGTAGGCATACAGTTGGGAGGGGCTGGTATATGACTCGGCGTTTGACAAGGACTGCTAGACCGCGATATGCGCGTTGTCCTGAGACCTCATCCTGCCTGGTGCTTGTATACCCGGATATTTTAAGTTTTTGACTTGATCGAAGCATTGTTTCGGATATGAGTACCACGTCCGGATGATATTCAGCGAGGAAGGCTTTTAAGGTAGGAAGTTTACCTCTAAGTCCCCCTGCGTTCCAATGCACGATTCTAACTTGGCCTTCTAATTTGGTAAATGGTTGTTAGACCGCCTAGCACTGCCGCTTCCGGATCCGAACCGGATCTGAGCGCTGCCAATACCCCCAATAGGATGTCTATTACTACTTCGAGTAAGTCATCCTTTTTGGTACCTTCTCCCTTCTTGGGATTGGTTTTTGTGGTAATTGGCGCCTTCCTTGCTTGGGGAGGGGGCGGGGGTGCAATACTTGAGGGGATGCGTGACGCAGTTACCTTACTCGGCGGTCCCTGCGTATGTGTGGAGGTGGTAGCATTAGCGTTTACGCTCTCAACAAGAGGTTTACTCGGTTGGTCGGTTGCCGCTTCCTGGGCCGGACCTTTCTTTTTCTTGTGCGTGCGTTTGCGCTTCTTTTTCTTATTACCCCCCTCCCCCTCTTGTCGTGGACGTGAGGAGTTGGCCTGAGCCATGAGGGAATTTGTGGCAGCTTCGTCCACCTGATTGGTGGGTGCTCTGAGGGGCCCTGCGGTGCGAGCTACGGTACCGGCACGTTTATTACGTGCCTCTCGTCTCAGCACCGGACACTTTAGACTGTTTGCGGGGTGAGCTCCCCCACAGTTGATACATGTGGCAGGCTCCTCCCGCGGGCGTGGGCAGCTTTTTGCGGCGTGCTCGCCGCCGCAGCGGACGCAGGCGATTGGGCGGTGGCAGCATTGTGAAGAGTGCCGGAATTGTTGGCATCTATGACACTGCGACGGCCCGCTTTTGCCTCTCCAGGCATCCACTCGTATTCCGTTCATACAAAGTAGTTCGGTAATCTCGTAGATGGCTGGTACTAAATCCGGCGTCCGCTGTAATTGGACATGAAAGATACATCCGTGGCGGTCTTGACGCGCCCGAATGCTTCTGACGTACTCTGGAGTGAATCCCAGGCTACGGAGTTCGTCCTCGATATCTCCGGGGGGCGTGTCCTCAGGTAGGCCTCTTATGGCCACCTTCAGGCTCTGCTCCGCCGGGAGAGAGTACGAAAACCATGAAATATTGTGGTCTTTTTCTAGGGCAGTTAAGTACTTTTGTACTACTCTATACTCCCTGTCGTCTGTAGGCATGAATCTAATTCCCGAGCCGTAGGGGCGCCCATTCGGCGCTCGTCCTAATTGTTCCTTTAACGCGCGGAAGTGTGTTGCCCAGTTGGGTAATTGTTCCACGATCAAAGGCGGATATCTAGGCTTCTTTGGGTCGATTATGTTTGGCTGCGAGTTGCCTGTAGTAGCATGGTTCCCTCTTTGTGGCGGGGCCATCGATGGTTGTGGTGCTTGGGACAACATATGTTGGCCGGCGGACGATGTACTAGGCATAGGTTGATGTTGAATAGAGTGACGGCGAGTAACATCTGCCATCGAGCTCACTTTAGACGTATTCGACAATGATTGCATCGTCTGAGTAGTCGTAGTCGTCGTAGTAAGCGCACGCACTCCGTCCGAAACAGCGTTGTAGGGCAGGGGCGGCGAAGGCTGAGGCGGGGGGGGCGGCGCCGACAGAGTTGTAGGCTTAGGGGGGCCTGTGCGGGGGTGGGGCGGCGAGTGGCAAGCGGCAGTGTCCACTGTTGTGAATAAATCGCTATCTCGCGGTATTTGTGCCTTTATGGCACGCTTAGGGGTCACGGTATATGTTTGTGACATAATCGGTGACGTCATTGACTGCGTAGGTGGAGGTTGCGAGTCCAAAATCTCAATTTGTGTTGTGGTTTCAGCGATAGTGGCGCCATGTGTCGTATCGGACAAAGTCGGCAACTCGGACCGGTCTTTACGTACGTAGGATATCGATTTAATCTGCCTGGTAAGCTGGGAATCGGATAAATCGGCATCCAAAAAAATCGGTGGAGGACTATGTGACGTCACAACACGTGACTGAGGCTTGTTAGGTAGTTTATTTGCATCTTGCAAATAATCAACGTCGATAGTGGCGCCAGTTGGTTCAGGTTCCCACGCGTCAAAAGTTGGCAACTCTGAAACAACTTTCACTTTTGGTTGCTTCTCTTTCTTCTTCCTTGGAGGGAGAGAGGTGGCACTATCCAAAGACTGACTAGTGAGTGACGTACTTGATGACGTCACTTCACGTGGCCTTGACTTTTCTGATTTTGCGAGTGCACTCAACGAGTCGGCTGCATAGACAGTGGCGCCATACGTCATCGGTGCGGGCTTCGGAGGCAACTGTGTTGTACTTTTGCTCCTGAGTGGGAGCGGGACACCACTAACAGTTGTCTCTTTTGTTTTATTGGCATCATGTGGTAATTTTCCACCGTATTCGACATTTTTTGACGATTTGGTGGGTTCAGCAACCGCCTGCGTGGGCGGGGAGTCTTTATCGCACAGCCGTTTCGCGTCAGCTTCCTCTTGAGTAGAGGCTGAGCTTCGCGGGCGACGGCGGCGAGTTGAGAAGCGGTCGGTCGGTGAAATATTAATTATCGCGGCGGATATGCGAGCGAGACGCTCGATATCTAATTGCGTGGGCGGGGAGGACGCGGAACTGTCGCTCGCGGACTCCAACACTTCGTCTATGATCCGGGTTGAGTATCCCGATAAGATTCCATCATCTGCGAGCCGATTGATTATCAATCGGTCCGACTCGATGACAGCTCTTGGGACACTCAACTCGGCGATAGACTGCGTTAGCGATTCGCGAGCAACAATTGACGCTACCTGTCCGCTTTGTGTTTTTATTATGGCGTTCTCGAAGTTAAAATCCGAGTTTGACTGTAGACCCGGGGACGGCAATGATGCCATCGACCCCTGGGTCTCAGATGCATGGTATATTTCTTCCTCATCACCATTCGATGACGACGAATTCGATGTGGAAGAAGGGTTTAGGGGGTCACGATCCAAATCTGCCATTGTGCTGCTGTGAGATCGTGTGTTGTCCTGTATGACACGGCTTCCTGCCTCGAAGATCCCTGACTGAACAGATCGGGGCAGGTGGCGGACCCAGGTTCAACACACTATCGGAAGCAAGGGTGATTATAGATAATCCCCTCCTCAGCGTTCGGAAGGAAGTCTGAGGGCAGCGGTACCGGGAGTGTCTTCAGAAAGACACGGCGGACCGACAACAGGTTTGCCTGCCTTATAGAAACAAGAGCAGGCGGTTGTACAGCACGAGCACAAAACAACGACGTCACTATACTTACACAAGACAAATGTATCAGGTTTACTCGAAACTCTGAAAGACATACATTTATTCATCAACAATGGTTGGCTCAACCAAGGGCGACACTGCTGCGACTCAATGGGAGCTCAAATCAAAGGATATGTAATTACTTGTGAAACGCGTCAACTTTGTTCGCAGGCGAGGCGAATCCTCATTTTTTTTTTTAACGCCCGCTATTTATTATTATAGGTGAACTACGATCGCCCAATGTAGTACGAAGACGACGAGCGAACGAGAACGAGCTATGGCGAGAGAGCGTACCAGAACGATGAATATTTTATATTGAACGAGAGAGATGGAAGATATGTTGGGCGAGAGAGGGGTGGGTGAGGTCGGGCGGGCGGGCGCGCGTTCGGAGGCGGTATTATTCGTTCGTTTCGCGTTTGTTTTTGATGATTTAATTGCTAAAATATACCTAATAGGATAATATTTTAGATTATTGTGTATGTATGGGGGACGGCGGTACCTACCTGGACAATATGAAATGCAATGTAGTGTGTGCAGTTTTCGCAAGTGTTTTGTTTTTTTTTTTTTTTTTTTTTTTTTGTTTATACATATCTACATACCTATGAATAATATTAATTAATCGGTGAAGAAGAAAATTCGTATTTTCCATTATGTGTAGGTGCCTACGCCATACCTATACAGTGCAATTAAATCATCATCGTCGTTTCGTGTGTGGTGTGTGTGTGTTTTACGTGTCTGTCTGTGGCTTGGGACCTCCTATGTGTACCAAACTAAATTCTAAGTCTGAAGTCTAGTTTATGTACATACATAAACTAGATAGGTATATTAGCCTGTACAATACTACTATTAGTTGTTTGTTTGTTTGTTTGTTTGTTTGTTTGTTTGTTTGTTTGTTAGTATGTATGTATGTATGTATGTATGTATGTATGTATGTATGTATGTATAAGTAGGTAGGTAGGTAGGTAGGTAGGTAGGTAGGTAGGTAGGTATTTAGGTATTTATAATCATTTTATATAGGCAGTAAGGATGTCACCGTTTTACGTATGTATGTATGTATGTATGTATGTATGTATGTATGTATGTATGTTAGTTATTTAGTCGGTCAATTTATGTACGTATCGAAATAGAAACAATTGTATCGTAACTAATATGGGTACGATATTTAGAATAATTTGTTAGCCCTGAAAAGGGCTTTTTGGTAGGTACATGTGCGCGATTGCGTGTGTATGCAACCAACGCGCACGTGCGTGCGGTGCCGGTCTCTCGCAACACGCTGGCTGGCCGTCCGTCCGTCCGTCCGTACGTACGTAGGACGGGCGGCGTAGGCGCGCGCGGCAGGGGGCGGCATGCAGGCAGGCAGGGCGCGGCTGCCAGCGAGCGGCTGTCGTCGTCGTCGTCGCTTTTACTTCTTGGCTGCTGCCTTTTTGGCGGCGGCCGGCTTCGATTTTGATGCGGCGGCGGCGGCCTTCTTCGGTTTGGGCGCCTTTGGTTTCTTTGTCGGTGGTTTGGCGGTTTTCTTAGCTTTAGACGCGGCGCCTCCACTCTTACCTCGCGCGGGCGACGCTGCCGCCAGGGCGGCGGCTGCCTTCTTGGCGGCGGCGATGGAGGCGGTTTTCTTTTTGGCTGCTGCGGCTTTTTTGTCCTTGGTAGCCAATGCGGCGGCTGCTGCTGCTGCTTTCGATGACTTCGACGGCGATGCGGAAGCCGCAGATGCACCGCCCCTCTTGTTGCCACCCTTAGCGGCGGCCGCGGCGGCGGACGCTTTCTTACCTTTGGCGGCGGCGGCGCCGGAAGCACCGGACGAGGCGGCGGTCTTGGCGACGGCCTTGCCGGCACCTCCGGCCGGCTTCTTCGCCGAGGTTGATTTAGATTCCAGTTTGAAGGAACCGGACGCACCTTTGCCCTTCGTTTGTATCAGTGTACCCGATTCGACGGCGCTCTTCAAATATTTCCTTATGAACGGTGCCAGTTTCTCAGCGTCGACCTTGTACTGAGCGGCTATATATTTCTTGATCGCCTGCAGTGACGATCCGCTGCGCTCTTTCAACTCCTTTATGGCGCTATTGACCATTTCCGAAGTCTTAGGGTGCGTCGGTTTCGCCTTGGGTTTTTTGGCTCCGGCGGCGGCGGACGCCTTCGGTCCCTTTTTCGCCGGGGTGGTGGGTGCCGGTACTTCGGTTGCCACAGCTGTGTCTGCCATAGTAGTAGGTAGGTAAAATATGAATGAATTCACAAACACTCAACAACACACAAGAGATCGCACACAAAACAACAACAAACTACGACGACAATATTAAAATAAAGTGAGTAGAATAGTAGTAGGTAGGTAGTAGTTACAGTATTAGATGTCGCCACTGGAACACAAAATAATTATCATTTTAACAATACACATCGAGGCATTACCGTAAGGAGAGCCGCGGTGTCGCGAGACGTTTTCTCGTATGAACACTTCCAACTTTTCACTAACATGTATATAAATTATTATATTTTTAACTGGGTTCTATTATAATTAAAACATTAATATATATTTATATGGACACATCATGAAAGTGTTTATGTAATGTTCACTTCAAAACTTTCACAAATATAATAAGGGACGCGCTACAGGTGTTTATTTTCACCGCCTTGTATGCGACTTGCTTAGTGTCCAGTTCAAAAGTGATTTTTCTCTATAAAACATAAAGATTACACACATAAAGGTCGATAAGTAAACGGCGAAGATCCCGAGCTTGGAACATAATAAGAATTCACTTTTGTAAATACATATTGTGACCGTTTTGACGAGTGTAACGACGACGGTCGTAAAACACACGACTGCCATTTTCTGAACAGCCAACGATACGGCGCTCAGTTTCTATCCGAGGCTCGTGTACACATTGATTGTTATAATATTCTTATTCTTATTTAAACATTCCAACATACTACATAATAATACTACTCTACCTATATAGGGGGGTACTCTACCTATAAAATAAACTTAAGATCACATTAGGTGGTGGTAGGTAACGACATATTCAAACGCATACAATAATGTATAATTATGTGTGTAGAGAGTAGAGGTATTAGGTAGTTAGTACATTGGTGGTAGGTATTTATTTATGAAACTAATAATAGGTAAGTACTTAAGTACATAATGTAAAAAGAAATGATTTCGTGTTTATTAGAAAGAGAACTTCCATGACACACAAACAAAACAACAACCGGAACGTACGACTAGGTAGGTACATCTATACTACTACCACCTACTTACAAACAACAAAAACAGTTTTGTGAGTGTGTAGTCAGTTACACTATAATATAATATTTTTGCTATCCTAATGCAAATGCGATGCGACACACGCACGGAGAGTACATAGAATATTTATTTATCGGTACCTACTTACTGTTTTACGTACTTTACGTTTGTATGCTTGCTTGCACGCAGCTATACATTACATAGATCGATTTATCCTTTTAGTATATATAATACTACTTTTGTGATTAGAAAGTGTACTATACATTAAGTAGGTAGGTAGGTACATACACTTATATGTATGTAAGGTTTTTAAAATAAACCTCATTATTATAGGTATATGATTTGACATTAATTAATTAATCATAGTGTACGTATATAGAAACAGTTTGCATTTAAACAAAACGGAATTATGTGCGGCCCTGAAAAGGGCCTTTTGTTCCTGTGCGTACATGATGTTCGTCTCGATCAATAAATAATACCAAACTAATAATAAAATTTATGATCGAAATTAACATCGGACACGATGGAAGTGGTTTAACCACCGAAACCGTACAGTGTGCGTCCCTGACGTTTCAGAGCGTAGACGACGTCCATGGCGGTGACGGTCTTCCTCTTCGCGTGCTCGGTATAAGTGACAGCGTCACGGATCACGTTCTCGAGAAACACTTTGAGAACGCCACGAGTCTCCTCGTATATCAGACCGGATATACGCTTAACGCCTCCTCTGCGAGCCAAACGACGGATCGCGGGTTTGGTGATGCCCTGGATGTTGTCGCGAAGTACTTTCCTGTGACGTTTGGCTCCACCTTTCCCCAGACCCTTTCCTCCCTTGCCGCGACCGGTCATTGTAGTTGTAGTAGTAGTAGTAAGTAGAAGTTAAAGATTGATACAACAAACTGCGCGCGACCGTACTCGTATACTGCACCGAAGTGACTGATATAGCGCCGCAGATACGAAATCTTCTCACACCCCCCGCAGGGGGGTGGGGGAATCGCTACCCGGGGCGATGTGCCTCTATTGCGAAGTGTCTGTTCGCCACGTGTTAATACACGTGGGGCCTTGGGATGTGTCCAAGGACACATTATTTTGATATGCACCAATCTTCTTACTTCTTGCCGCCGCGTGATCAAGCCGGCCGGGTGAGACCCGTTGGGGAGGCCCAGCCAGCGATCGACAGCGGCGACACCGTTGATTTAGGACGCGGGTGTTGGGAGGGCAGTCTGCTCCAGGGGCAGACTGCTCGCCATGGAGGTTAGAGTGACGATTCCCTTGAGGATCGTGGGTAGGGGGTCGTTGCCGGCGCGGATGGCCGTCAGGACGTCACCCAGGACCGCAAGGGCAGCCTCGATGGTTGCCATCTGGATGCTTGGGGTCGCTGCAGGTGTGGCTGCTGGCCGCTGGGATGGTGCCCTCGACCCCGCGGCAGCGCGGGGGGGGGCAACCTTGGGGGCCCTTTGGGGGGCCGGGGGCTGGGGGGCCGCGGGGGGCGCTTTCGCTGCCTCCACCGTGGCTGTCTTGCTGCGGCGCTTGCCACGGCGTCGCCGCTTTTTCCCGGCTTTTTGCTGGGGTCGGGCGTCTTCTGTATTGGGAGCGGCGGTGCTTGCGGCCGCCGCTCTCGGCGTCTGTTGATAGGCCCTCGAGAGGGCGACGGTGCCCGCCGTTCGGTTGCGCGCCTCCCGCCTTCTGACGGGGCACGCAGTTTTGTTGGCGGGGTGGGGCCCTCTGCAGTTTGCGCAGGTGGCGGGTTCTTGGAGGGGGCGGGGGCACTCCTTGGCGAAGTGCTCCTCGCCACATCGGACGCATGCGATCGGACGATGGCACTGGTGAGAGCTGTGGCGGAACAGTTGGCAGCGGTGGCATTGAGCCGGACCGCTCTTGCCCCGCCACGCTTCAATCTTGATTCCAGGCATACAAGATAGCTCCACTATGTCGTAGATGGCCTGGAAGTTGCTGGTGCGGCGCAGCTGCACAAAGTGTATGCAGCCGGGGCGTCCTCTGCGCCCCCGAATCTCTTTGACGTGTTCGGGGGCGAATCCCAGACTGGTGAGTTCGCTGAGGATGTCTTGGGGGGGCGTGTCGATGGGGAGGCCTCTGATGGCCACCTTCACCTTGACATCAGCCGGCAGCGAGTAGGAAAACCAGGCGATGCGCTCTGATTTCCCTAGGTTGTCGAGGTACCGGTATACAGTCTTGTATTCCCGGTCCCCGAGCGGCAGGAAGCGAACTCCCTTTCCGTAGGGGCGCGCATTCGGCGTGTGGCCCAGTGCCGCCTTCAACCGCTGCAGATGGAGTGCCCAGTTGGGCAGGTGCTCGACAATGAGCGGCGGGAAGCGCGGGCCGGGCGGAGTTTGCGTCGTCGTTGTGTTTGCGGGGGGTGCGGGGGCGCTTGTACTGGCGCTCGCTCCACACGTCGACGGATGGCGGAGTAGTGTCGGTGGGGTCGGCGGGCGGCTCGCAATTTCCGCAAAGGAAGTGCTGCCGGTCGCGAAGGAGTAGTCCGCGACACCGGGTATCTCGAGCTCAAGTGGGACCTCGATGGGGCGGAAAGGCTCTGGTTGCAATTGTGTCGCCTCGCGCGGGGGCACGGGCGAGGAGGGCGGTGAGGAGAAGGGAGCCTGTAGGCAGGTTCGCTTTACCTCGTTTCCGTCTAGTGAAGTGTCGCTAGGGGGGCGTCGTTTGTGCTTCTCCGGCGTTCGCTGGCCTTGCAGCTCAGATGAGAGGGCCGGCGGGGCGGAGAGTGGAGGCTGGGGGATCTGCAGCGCGCTCCAGCAGCGCGAGATCTCGTCTTCGATGCGGAGCAGTGTGGACTTCGGAGCGCCATCCCGGCGGCGCTGCTCGTGGAGGGCCCACAAGCGCGCCAGGGAGGTGCCCGGGGAAGTGCTTTGGCTTCCGCTTTGTCCAACGGATGGTCGCGTAGGTGTGTCTCCTGCCACGCCTGTGAAGGCGGAGGTGACCGATGGCTGATGTGTAGGCGTCGGGGGCGGGGGCGCCGCACGACGAGGTGGCTGGCGCGGAGGCTCAGACATGCTGGGCATGGAGCTCTCCGCTGTCCGACCGCGGCGACTCGACATCGCAGCACGGAAGGAATAAAGACAGCGTCAGTGGTGTTGTCGGAGAGGCGGAGCGTGTGGTCGCTCAACGCCTGGCTTCATATGGAGAGGGAATCCCCGCCTCACACTGTGAGGGAGCCAAATACCGCCACCATTTACAAATAAATGGGGTGGTTTTGGCGCGGGTAGATCCAACTGTGGTTGGGAAGTCCGACACGAACACTATGAGGCGCACAATACGACAAGGCGGCGGTGAGACACCGGCACTACGAGCTACGGAGCGAGTGCTTGGTGTACACGGAGCGCACTGGAGACGTGTTGCGCGCGCGACGGCTGAGACAATCCTATAGCGCCGCATAATAATCCGCGTTATATTTATATACGCGACGGCCATCAGGCGGTTGGTTTCATTTCATTGGTTCCCTTGTTGAAAAGTGAGATAGCTATATTGTACGTCACGAACTAAGGAGGTACGGGCCTGTGCGAGGGGTGCGGGGGAGGGAGAGGGGGGGGGGGGGGGGGGGTTAGTTAGGTGTGTACGTGTATTTTGATTTTTCACTTGTCTTTTTTTTTTTTTTTTTTTTTTTTTTTGCGTTATTTGTAATATTATTTATTTATTTTGTTGATAATGGTATAGTAAGGTTAGGCTCTTCAAGTTAGTTAGGTTAGGTTATTAGCACTTCGGGTTAGGTTAGCTTGGCTTACCTTAACCTGACCTTGGGTTAGTTAGTTAGTTAGTTAGTTCGATATAAATAGATAGATAGGATACCTACTTTACTACAACTAGTACTAAAAAAAAAAAACCTTTACATATTACACCCTTTAAATATTAATTATAATATACAAAAACACGACCACTACGGTAGGTAGGTAGGTAGGTAGGTAGGTAGGTAGGTAGGTAGGTAGGTAGGTAGGTAGGTAGGTAGGTAGGTAGGTAGGTAGGTAGGTAGGTAGGTAGGTAGGTAGGTAGGTAGGTAGGGCATTATTTATATATACGACGTGATTATATTGTGCGCAAGAAACATATTGTCCATTGTTCGATACATATGTGGCCCTGAAAAGGGCCTTTTTAGCAAGACGCTTTGTTTGCTGTGCGGTGGTAAGGTAAGCTAGTTACTATTACGTTCGCGAGCAAACGACGCGTCATGCGCAATACGACGACGACGTCGACGATTAAGCGCGTTCGCCACGGATTCTGCGCGCCAGCTGTATATCCTTAGGCATGATGGTGACACGCTTGGCGTGAATCGCGCAAAGGTTGGTGTCCTCGAAGAGTCCGACCAGATAGGCCTCGCTGGCCTCCTGAAGCGCCATAACGGCTGAACTCTGGAAACGTAGATCAGTCTTGAAATCTTGAGCGATCTCACGGACGAGACGCTGGAAGGGCAGTTTGCGGATCAACAGCTCCGTGCTCTTCTGATAGCGACGGATCTCACGGAGTGCAACGGTTCCGGGTCTGTAACGATGGGGTTTCTTGACACCACCGGTTGCCGGTGCACTCTTGCGCGCAGCCTTCGTGGCCAACTGTTTACGGGGCGCTTTACCCCCGGTGGATTTACGCGCGGTCTGCTTGGTACGGGCCATTGCGAGGAACGAGCGAGCGGCGATGAAATTGAATTAAGAAAGATAACTTAACTACGTACGTGCGGACGAATGAACGCGCGTATTAGTACTGCCGTTTATTTTATATTTTACATCGGTATTTATAATGATGGCGGCGGATTCAAGCGAGCGAGATATGTGTTTATCTCTCTCCCTCTCTCTCTCTCTCTCTCTCCGTCTGTCTCGCACGCAACAAACAAACAAAACAATGAACGAACGAACTAACAAACTAATTTTTTTTTTATATGTATGTACGTATGCTATTTATATAATATAAGGTAATGTTTTGTTTTATAATATTATTTTCGTGATAAATAAAGAGAATAATAATAATAATACATACATATTTATGTGTGTATGCTTAAATTGCATATTTATCATTTCTTTTAATTCATCATTATAATGGTAAGCACTTGAATACCAGGTATAATAAAATATCCTTATGATATTGTACATGTATGTCAGAGTAATTAAATAATATAGGCAGGCTGCAGGTTGGTTGGTTAGTTAGTTAGTTAGTTAGTTATAAACGGACGGTATGTGGTAGTGGTATGGTACGTGCGATATGTCATAATATGAAGTCAATTAGAGAAACATTCGGATAATATGAATAGATTTTTGGCCCTGAAAAGGGCCTTTTGAGTGTAGCGCTGGACGTGTGGTGGTTACAATAGTATGTTCATACTATGAAGCACGCACG
Source organism: Achlya flavicornis (assembly GCA_947623365.1). Taxonomy (NCBI): domain Eukaryota; kingdom Metazoa; phylum Arthropoda; class Insecta; order Lepidoptera; family Drepanidae; genus Achlya; species Achlya flavicornis. Next base: position 4,683,362 of record OX392494.1, on the reverse strand, counting down.
CCTCCGCACTGTGAAGAAGAACGAACGACGCCATCTCCTCCTCCTCCTCACTTGGAGCTGGTGTATTTGGTGACGGCCTTGGTGCCCTCGCTCACGGCGTGCTTGGCAAGCTCACCGGGCAGCAGGAGCCTCACCGAAGTCTGCACCTCCCTGGAGGTGATGGTGGAACGTTTGTTGTAATGGGCGAGACGAGACGCCTCCGCTGCGATACGTTCGAATATGTCGTTAACGAATGAATTCATTATAGACATGGCCTTGCTGGAGATACCGGTGTCGGGATGCACCTGCTTGAGCACCTTGTAGATGTAGATGGCGTAGCTCTCCTTCCTCTTGTGCTTCTTCTTTTTCTTGTCAGTTTTGGAGATGTTCTTTTGGGCTTTGCCCGATTTCTTGGCGGCCTTACCGCTGGTCTTAGGCGGCATAATAGCGGTAGTATGTATTAGTTAGTAGATAATATCAACACTTGCTAACGCAAACGACCGTTTGCGTTGAATACGCCGAGAGAAGTGTGACAATTTTTTTCGAGTATACCCAATACATATTACTATCATTCGAGTTGGGTATTAACGTAGGCAACGAGCTGAATGCGGCCGTACGGCCAATCAGGAGCGTGCGTGAAAGAGACATAAAATATACACGCGTCTCTATCTAACATTGTGCGCTAATGAAGAGTGGTTTAATAAGATTGATTATTATGTCTGTCCGTATGTATGTATGTCTGTTTCCGTCATGTTTGTTTGTTTGTTTGTTTGTTGTTTGTTGTTTATTTTGTTTGGTTGGTTGGTTGATTTTTATATAGAAGACGATTAAATAGGTCATGATAGAGACAAAATAAAAGTAATTTTTATAGAATCATATTGCGGCCCTGAAAAGGGCCTTTTGTGTCCGACCGTCCGTCCGCCCGAGCCCGCCACTAGAGGCGGAGGCGGCGGTGGTCGGGGGCGACGAGATGATGCGCCTAAGAATAATAATATCTTCTTAAGCCTTCTTCTCGGTCTTCTTAGGCAGTAGCACGGCCTGAATGTTGGGCAAAACACCACCCTGAGCGATGGTCACGCCCGATAGGAGTTTGTTCAATTCCTCATCGTTGCGGATCGCCAATTGGAGATGTCTCGGTATGATTCTAGTCTTCTTGTTGTCACGTGCCGCGTTGCCGGCCAACTCGAGGACCTCAGCGGCGAGATATTCCATAACGGCGGCCAAATAGACCGGTGCACCGGCGCCGACGCGCTCGGCATAGTTGCCATTACGCAGAAGTCTGTGTATACGACCGACAGGAAACTGAAGACCGGCGCGATTCGAACGGGACTTTGCCTTCCCCTTGACCTTGCCACCCTTGCCGCGTCCAGACATTATTTGTTACGAGGGTATATAATCAATCAATTGCTAAATTAGCGAGCGAAAAATAACGCGCAGCGTACGTAGTTATGCACAGCGCGTTCGGAAACTGACTGAATATTTTTTTTTTATCCGTCATTAATCTTCTCACATTTCCCCCGAAGGGGGAAATGGGGGAACAAATCCGGGGTTGAATGACCCCTTTATTGTGATATCGTAGTTTTCGCCGCGTGCAAAAACACGCGGGGCTCTGGGTATGGCTTTATTAAAGCCGTATATAATATGCGCTGACCATGATCAGCTGGGAGCAGCGTCTCTCTGTTTGCTAATCTAGCTTACCGGGTGTAAAGAGCCCGGCCAGCGATCTGCTTTCGAGTGACGCATCTGCAGAACACGTGAATGTCGTTATTTTGGAGTCTATTTATTACGGTGAATTGTTAATTAATTCCCGTGCATACGCCTTGCCCTCCGGCGGTCGAGTGTGCAACGGGGCTATGCCCTTCACGTGAGGGAAGCTCGACACGTCGGCTCGCCGGAACATGTTAGTGGCGAGGCGGGCTATAAAGTCGTGTACGCTCTCGACTTTTAGGTCGCGTGCTATTACGTCGTTCCTCACGTACCGAGGGGCGGCGACGATAGTTCGCAGCGACAGATTTTGCTGCGCCCCAAGACTCTTCTTGAGATACGGCGCGGTAAGAGCGTACCACGCCGGGGCTGCGTACGTGAGTCGCGACCTCACATAGCTCTTATATACCCCTAGCTTCGTGCGTAGGGGTAGGATGCGTGATGATAGCACCGGGCGGAGGAGTGCACGGGAAGATCTAACCGTAGCTACGACATTCTTCACGTGTTTGTTCATGGTCAGGCGGCGGTCAATGGTTACCCCGAGGTACTTCGCGGTGATCGACCACTCTATCTCCTGTCCTTGCATTTTTAGTTTAGGCAGTGCGGTGACTTGGCGCGTGACTTGCAACGCTTGCGTCTTAGCCACGTTAACCGACAGTCGCCACGCCGAGAGCCATTCAGGCAAGGCGTCCAGAGCTTTCTGCATTTTGGACGCGGCGTGTTTCGCATTTATTGACGTCGTATAGAACGCCGCGTCATCGGCGTATAAGGCAAGCTGCGTGTTGCCGGCGACTGGGATGTCGTCGGTGTAAGTGGCATAACACACAGGGGAGATACAGCTCCCCTGCGGTACTCCGGCTTGTATGCGTCGCACGTCGGACTCGGCGTCCGCCACTGCGACGACAAAGGTTCTGTTTACCAGAAAGGATGCAAGGACTGCTACTAGGCGGCGTGGAGCGGTCGATTGCGATACCTTGTATAGCAACCCGTCGTGCCATACTCGGTCGAATGCCTTTTCCATGTCCAAGAATACTGCAATAGCGACTTCCTTTTTGTTCAGGGCGCTAGTGAAGCAGTGCAGTACTCTTGTCAGCTGTAATGTAGTAGAGTGTCCGGCCCGAAAACCGAATTGTTCGCATCTGGGAACTATGTGTGGGGCGAGATGCTGCAGGAGCAGCTTTTCGAAAACCTTAGAGAGTGACGACAGCAACGTGATCGGCCGGTAACTCTCCGGTTTTAGGGAACTCTTCCCGGGCTTGGGAATCATTCGAACTCTGCCCAATTTCCAAGGCGTGGGGAAATGTCCCAGGCGCAGAATCCCATTGAACAGGCGCGTGACCGCCGCTAGAGCACGCGGCGGAAAATGACGCAGCGCCATGTTCGTGATTCTGTCTACACCTGGGGCACTTCTCCGCTTTGTAGCAAGCAGAGTTCTCCGTACCTGTCCGGGTGAGATGACCACCGGATCCTCCTCGTGAGTTAACGGCTGTGCGAAGTACTCTCGGAGGTGTCGCTCGACTGCAGCAACGTGATCTTCATCATCGGTCGGGTTCGGACGGAACTGTTGTTCCAGGCATTCGGCGAATATGTTCGCACGATCCGCTGCACGGTACCTCGGGGTGCCGTCGGCTGCGAGAAGGGGGCGTATTGGTTCGGGTGTTCCGGCTAAGGACCGGCAAAGACGGTGTATGCCGGACCAGCCTTCCTCGTCCACGGACTGGACGTGGCTTTCCCAACTCAATTTCGTGGCTTTTTGGATCTCTTTCTTAATCTTGTCTGTGAGCGAATTAAGTTTTGTTTTTGTTGCGGGACATCGAGTTTGCTGGAAAAACTTCCGCAGGCGCTTTTTATTAGCAATCATATTTTTCACGCTATTAGGTAAATTAGCGCAACGCCTGCGGACTGGCTGCATAGTAGTGGCGACATTTAGCGCCTCTTGCGTTCTATTTGTAATTTCGGTAGCCAATCGATCGATGTCGCTCGGATCCGAGAGTGGGAAAAATGGCAGTATTGTACTGTTCAGTGTGCTAGCGAACACTTTCCAGTCCGTGCTGCGGCGTGGTACAGTCGGGATATTCGTTAAATATCCGGATAATGTAATCATTATTGGCAGGTGGTCGGAGCCCATATCGTCGTATAGGACCTCCTGTTGAAGCTGGCAGTCCAGCCCCTTATGGATGATGATGTCCAGGACATCTGGGTCGTGTTGAAGCATGTGCGGGTAGTGTGTGGGCACTTCTGGGCCCTCTACAACAAAACCCGCTTGCTCTGCTAGCTCAAAAAGTATATTTCCGTTGGGACAATTCCGGCTAGAATTCCAACTTGTATGCTTGCTATTAAAATCTCCCGCGACTAGTGTCGGCACCTGCGTACATAGCAGAGTGCGGATGTCGCCTTGGTGTAGACGCCCTGTCGGCGGGCGGTACGCTGCGTAGACTCTGATTGGGGATGTCCCTCCAATACAGAGTTCTACGCCCAGTCCGTACATAGATTGTAGGCATACAGTTGGGAGGGGCTGGTATATGACTCGGCGTTTGACAAGGACTGCTAGACCGCGATATGCGCGTTGTCCTGAGACCTCATCCTGCCTGGTGCTTGTATACCCGGATATTTTAAGTTTTTGACTTGATCGAAGCATTGTTTCGGATATGAGTACCACGTCCGGATGATATTCAGCGAGGAAGGCTTTTAAGGTAGGAAGTTTACCTCTAAGTCCCCCTGCGTTCCAATGCACGATTCTAACTTGGCCTTCTAATTTGGTAAATGGTTGTTAGACCGCCTAGCACTGCCGCTTCCGGATCCGAACCGGATCTGAGCGCTGCCAATACCCCCAATAGGATGTCTATTACTACTTCGAGTAAGTCATCCTTTTTGGTACCTTCTCCCTTCTTGGGATTGGTTTTTGTGGTAATTGGCGCCTTCCTTGCTTGGGGAGGGGGCGGGGGTGCAATACTTGAGGGGATGCGTGACGCAGTTACCTTACTCGGCGGTCCCTGCGTATGTGTGGAGGTGGTAGCATTAGCGTTTACGCTCTCAACAAGAGGTTTACTCGGTTGGTCGGTTGCCGCTTCCTGGGCCGGACCTTTCTTTTTCTTGTGCGTGCGTTTGCGCTTCTTTTTCTTATTACCCCCCTCCCCCTCTTGTCGTGGACGTGAGGAGTTGGCCTGAGCCATGAGGGAATTTGTGGCAGCTTCGTCCACCTGATTGGTGGGTGCTCTGAGGGGCCCTGCGGTGCGAGCTACGGTACCGGCACGTTTATTACGTGCCTCTCGTCTCAGCACCGGACACTTTAGACTGTTTGCGGGGTGAGCTCCCCCACAGTTGATACATGTGGCAGGCTCCTCCCGCGGGCGTGGGCAGCTTTTTGCGGCGTGCTCGCCGCCGCAGCGGACGCAGGCGATTGGGCGGTGGCAGCATTGTGAAGAGTGCCGGAATTGTTGGCATCTATGACACTGCGACGGCCCGCTTTTGCCTCTCCAGGCATCCACTCGTATTCCGTTCATACAAAGTAGTTCGGTAATCTCGTAGATGGCTGGTACTAAATCCGGCGTCCGCTGTAATTGGACATGAAAGATACATCCGTGGCGGTCTTGACGCGCCCGAATGCTTCTGACGTACTCTGGAGTGAATCCCAGGCTACGGAGTTCGTCCTCGATATCTCCGGGGGGCGTGTCCTCAGGTAGGCCTCTTATGGCCACCTTCAGGCTCTGCTCCGCCGGGAGAGAGTACGAAAACCATGAAATATTGTGGTCTTTTTCTAGGGCAGTTAAGTACTTTTGTACTACTCTATACTCCCTGTCGTCTGTAGGCATGAATCTAATTCCCGAGCCGTAGGGGCGCCCATTCGGCGCTCGTCCTAATTGTTCCTTTAACGCGCGGAAGTGTGTTGCCCAGTTGGGTAATTGTTCCACGATCAAAGGCGGATATCTAGGCTTCTTTGGGTCGATTATGTTTGGCTGCGAGTTGCCTGTAGTAGCATGGTTCCCTCTTTGTGGCGGGGCCATCGATGGTTGTGGTGCTTGGGACAACATATGTTGGCCGGCGGACGATGTACTAGGCATAGGTTGATGTTGAATAGAGTGACGGCGAGTAACATCTGCCATCGAGCTCACTTTAGACGTATTCGACAATGATTGCATCGTCTGAGTAGTCGTAGTCGTCGTAGTAAGCGCACGCACTCCGTCCGAAACAGCGTTGTAGGGCAGGGGCGGCGAAGGCTGAGGCGGGGGGGGCGGCGCCGACAGAGTTGTAGGCTTAGGGGGGCCTGTGCGGGGGTGGGGCGGCGAGTGGCAAGCGGCAGTGTCCACTGTTGTGAATAAATCGCTATCTCGCGGTATTTGTGCCTTTATGGCACGCTTAGGGGTCACGGTATATGTTTGTGACATAATCGGTGACGTCATTGACTGCGTAGGTGGAGGTTGCGAGTCCAAAATCTCAATTTGTGTTGTGGTTTCAGCGATAGTGGCGCCATGTGTCGTATCGGACAAAGTCGGCAACTCGGACCGGTCTTTACGTACGTAGGATATCGATTTAATCTGCCTGGTAAGCTGGGAATCGGATAAATCGGCATCCAAAAAAATCGGTGGAGGACTATGTGACGTCACAACACGTGACTGAGGCTTGTTAGGTAGTTTATTTGCATCTTGCAAATAATCAACGTCGATAGTGGCGCCAGTTGGTTCAGGTTCCCACGCGTCAAAAGTTGGCAACTCTGAAACAACTTTCACTTTTGGTTGCTTCTCTTTCTTCTTCCTTGGAGGGAGAGAGGTGGCACTATCCAAAGACTGACTAGTGAGTGACGTACTTGATGACGTCACTTCACGTGGCCTTGACTTTTCTGATTTTGCGAGTGCACTCAACGAGTCGGCTGCATAGACAGTGGCGCCATACGTCATCGGTGCGGGCTTCGGAGGCAACTGTGTTGTACTTTTGCTCCTGAGTGGGAGCGGGACACCACTAACAGTTGTCTCTTTTGTTTTATTGGCATCATGTGGTAATTTTCCACCGTATTCGACATTTTTTGACGATTTGGTGGGTTCAGCAACCGCCTGCGTGGGCGGGGAGTCTTTATCGCACAGCCGTTTCGCGTCAGCTTCCTCTTGAGTAGAGGCTGAGCTTCGCGGGCGACGGCGGCGAGTTGAGAAGCGGTCGGTCGGTGAAATATTAATTATCGCGGCGGATATGCGAGCGAGACGCTCGATATCTAATTGCGTGGGCGGGGAGGACGCGGAACTGTCGCTCGCGGACTCCAACACTTCGTCTATGATCCGGGTTGAGTATCCCGATAAGATTCCATCATCTGCGAGCCGATTGATTATCAATCGGTCCGACTCGATGACAGCTCTTGGGACACTCAACTCGGCGATAGACTGCGTTAGCGATTCGCGAGCAACAATTGACGCTACCTGTCCGCTTTGTGTTTTTATTATGGCGTTCTCGAAGTTAAAATCCGAGTTTGACTGTAGACCCGGGGACGGCAATGATGCCATCGACCCCTGGGTCTCAGATGCATGGTATATTTCTTCCTCATCACCATTCGATGACGACGAATTCGATGTGGAAGAAGGGTTTAGGGGGTCACGATCCAAATCTGCCATTGTGCTGCTGTGAGATCGTGTGTTGTCCTGTATGACACGGCTTCCTGCCTCGAAGATCCCTGACTGAACAGATCGGGGCAGGTGGCGGACCCAGGTTCAACACACTATCGGAAGCAAGGGTGATTATAGATAATCCCCTCCTCAGCGTTCGGAAGGAAGTCTGAGGGCAGCGGTACCGGGAGTGTCTTCAGAAAGACACGGCGGACCGACAACAGGTTTGCCTGCCTTATAGAAACAAGAGCAGGCGGTTGTACAGCACGAGCACAAAACAACGACGTCACTATACTTACACAAGACAAATGTATCAGGTTTACTCGAAACTCTGAAAGACATACATTTATTCATCAACAATGGTTGGCTCAACCAAGGGCGACACTGCTGCGACTCAATGGGAGCTCAAATCAAAGGATATGTAATTACTTGTGAAACGCGTCAACTTTGTTCGCAGGCGAGGCGAATCCTCATTTTTTTTTTTAACGCCCGCTATTTATTATTATAGGTGAACTACGATCGCCCAATGTAGTACGAAGACGACGAGCGAACGAGAACGAGCTATGGCGAGAGAGCGTACCAGAACGATGAATATTTTATATTGAACGAGAGAGATGGAAGATATGTTGGGCGAGAGAGGGGTGGGTGAGGTCGGGCGGGCGGGCGCGCGTTCGGAGGCGGTATTATTCGTTCGTTTCGCGTTTGTTTTTGATGATTTAATTGCTAAAATATACCTAATAGGATAATATTTTAGATTATTGTGTATGTATGGGGGACGGCGGTACCTACCTGGACAATATGAAATGCAATGTAGTGTGTGCAGTTTTCGCAAGTGTTTTGTTTTTTTTTTTTTTTTTTTTTTTTTGTTTATACATATCTACATACCTATGAATAATATTAATTAATCGGTGAAGAAGAAAATTCGTATTTTCCATTATGTGTAGGTGCCTACGCCATACCTATACAGTGCAATTAAATCATCATCGTCGTTTCGTGTGTGGTGTGTGTGTGTTTTACGTGTCTGTCTGTGGCTTGGGACCTCCTATGTGTACCAAACTAAATTCTAAGTCTGAAGTCTAGTTTATGTACATACATAAACTAGATAGGTATATTAGCCTGTACAATACTACTATTATGTTTGTTTGTTTGTTTGTTTGTTTGTTTGTTTGTTTGTTTGTTTGTTAGTATGTATGTATGTATGTATGTATGTATGTATGTATGTATGTATGTATAAGTAGGTAGGTAGGTAGGTAGGTAGGTAGGTAGGTAGGTAGGTATTTAGGTATTTATAATCATTTTATATAGGCAGTAAGGATGTCACCGTTTTACGTATGTATGTATGTATGTATGTATGTATGTATGTATGTATGTATGTTAGTTATTTAGTCGGTCAATTTATGTACGTATCGAAATAGAAACAATTGTATCGTAACTAATATGGGTACGATATTTAGAATAATTTGTTAGCCCTGAAAAGGGCTTTTTGGTAGGTACATGTGCGCGATTGCGTGTGTATGCAACCAACGCGCACGTGCGTGCGGTGCCGGTCTCTCGCAACACGCTGGCTGGCCGTCCGTCCGTCCGTCCGTACGTACGTAGGACGGGCGGCGTAGGCGCGCGCGGCAGGGGGCGGCATGCAGGCAGGCAGGGCGCGGCTGCCAGCGAGCGGCTGTCGTCGTCGTCGTCGCTTTTACTTCTTGGCTGCTGCCTTTTTGGCGGCGGCCGGCTTCGATTTTGATGCGGCGGCGGCGGCCTTCTTCGGTTTGGGCGCCTTTGGTTTCTTTGTCGGTGGTTTGGCGGTTTTCTTAGCTTTAGACGCGGCGCCTCCACTCTTACCTCGCGCGGGCGACGCTGCCGCCAGGGCGGCGGCTGCCTTCTTGGCGGCGGCGATGGAGGCGGTTTTCTTTTTGGCTGCTGCGGCTTTTTTGTCCTTGGTAGCCAATGCGGCGGCTGCTGCTGCTGCTTTCGATGACTTCGACGGCGATGCGGAAGCCGCAGATGCACCGCCCCTCTTGTTGCCACCCTTAGCGGCGGCCGCGGCGGCGGACGCTTTCTTACCTTTGGCGGCGGCGGCGCCGGAAGCACCGGACGAGGCGGCGGTCTTGGCGACGGCCTTGCCGGCACCTCCGGCCGGCTTCTTCGCCGAGGTTGATTTAGATTCCAGTTTGAAGGAACCGGACGCACCTTTGCCCTTCGTTTGTATCAGTGTACCCGATTCGACGGCGCTCTTCAAATATTTCCTTATGAACGGTGCCAGTTTCTCAGCGTCGACCTTGTACTGAGCGGCTATATATTTCTTGATCGCCTGCAGTGACGATCCGCTGCGCTCTTTCAACTCCTTTATGGCGCTATTGACCATTTCCGAAGTCTTAGGGTGCGTCGGTTTCGCCTTGGGTTTTTTGGCTCCGGCGGCGGCGGACGCCTTCGGTCCCTTTTTCGCCGGGGTGGTGGGTGCCGGTACTTCGGTTGCCACAGCTGTGTCTGCCATAGTAGTAGGTAGGTAAAATATGAATGAATTCACAAACACTCAACAACACACAAGAGATCGCACACAAAACAACAACAAACTACGACGACAATATTAAAATAAAGTGAGTAGAATAGTAGTAGGTAGGTAGTAGTTACAGTATTAGATGTCGCCACTGGAACACAAAATAATTATCATTTTAACAATACACATCGAGGCATTACCGTAAGGAGAGCCGCGGTGTCGCGAGACGTTTTCTCGTATGAACACTTCCAACTTTTCACTAACATGTATATAAATTATTATATTTTTAACTGGGTTCTATTATAATTAAAACATTAATATATATTTATATGGACACATCATGAAAGTGTTTATGTAATGTTCACTTCAAAACTTTCACAAATATAATAAGGGACGCGCTACAGGTGTTTATTTTCACCGCCTTGTATGCGACTTGCTTAGTGTCCAGTTCAAAAGTGATTTTTCTCTATAAAACATAAAGATTACACACATAAAGGTCGATAAGTAAACGGCGAAGATCCCGAGCTTGGAACATAATAAGAATTCACTTTTGTAAATACATATTGTGACCGTTTTGACGAGTGTAACGACGACGGTCGTAAAACACACGACTGCCATTTTCTGAACAGCCAACGATACGGCGCTCAGTTTCTATCCGAGGCTCGTGTACACATTGATTGTTATAATATTCTTATTCTTATTTAAACATTCCAACATACTACATAATAATACTACTCTACCTATATAGGGGGGTACTCTACCTATAAAATAAACTTAAGATCACATTAGGTGGTGGTAGGTAACGACATATTCAAACGCATACAATAATGTATAATTATGTGTGTAGAGAGTAGAGGTATTAGGTAGTTAGTACATTGGTGGTAGGTATTTATTTATGAAACTAATAATAGGTAAGTACTTAAGTACATAATGTAAAAAGAAATGATTTCGTGTTTATTAGAAAGAGAACTTCCATGACACACAAACAAAACAACAACCGGAACGTACGACTAGGTAGGTACATCTATACTACTACCACCTACTTACAAACAACAAAAACAGTTTTGTGAGTGTGTAGTCAGTTACACTATAATATAATATTTTTGCTATCCTAATGCAAATGCGATGCGACACACGCACGGAGAGTACATAGAATATTTATTTATCGGTACCTACTTACTGTTTTACGTACTTTACGTTTGTATGCTTGCTTGCACGCAGCTATACATTACATAGATCGATTTATCCTTTTAGTATATATAATACTACTTTTGTGATTAGAAAGTGTACTATACATTAAGTAGGTAGGTAGGTACATACACTTATATGTATGTAAGGTTTTTAAAATAAACCTCATTATTATAGGTATATGATTTGACATTAATTAATTAATCATAGTGTACGTATATAGAAACAGTTTGCATTTAAACAAAACGGAATTATGTGCGGCCCTGAAAAGGGCCTTTTGTTCCTGTGCGTACATGATGTTCGTCTCGATCAATAAATAATACCAAACTAATAATAAAATTTATGATCGAAATTAACATCGGACACGATGGAAGTGGTTTAACCACCGAAACCGTACAGTGTGCGTCCCTGACGTTTCAGAGCGTAGACGACGTCCATGGCGGTGACGGTCTTCCTCTTCGCGTGCTCGGTATAAGTGACAGCGTCACGGATCACGTTCTCGAGAAACACTTTGAGAACGCCACGAGTCTCCTCGTATATCAGACCGGATATACGCTTAACGCCTCCTCTGCGAGCCAAACGACGGATCGCGGGTTTGGTGATGCCCTGGATGTTGTCGCGAAGTACTTTCCTGTGACGTTTGGCTCCACCTTTCCCCAGACCCTTTCCTCCCTTGCCGCGACCGGTCATTGTAGTTGTAGTAGTAGTAGTAAGTAGAAGTTAAAGATTGATACAACAAACTGCGCGCGACCGTACTCGTATACTGCACCGAAGTGACTGATATAGCGCCGCAGATACGAAATCTTCTCACACCCCCCGCAGGGGGGTGGGGGAATCGCTACCCGGGGCGATGTGCCTCTATTGCGAAGTGTCTGTTCGCCACGTGTTAATACACGTGGGGCCTTGGGATGTGTCCAAGGACACATTATTTTGATATGCACCAATCTTCTTACTTCTTGCCGCCGCGTGATCAAGCCGGCCGGGTGAGACCCGTTGGGGAGGCCCAGCCAGCGATCGACAGCGGCGACACCGTTGATTTAGGACGCGGGTGTTGGGAGGGCAGTCTGCTCCAGGGGCAGACTGCTCGCCATGGAGGTTAGAGTGACGATTCCCTTGAGGATCGTGGGTAGGGGGTCGTTGCCGGCGCGGATGGCCGTCAGGACGTCACCCAGGACCGCAAGGGCAGCCTCGATGGTTGCCATCTGGATGCTTGGGGTCGCTGCAGGTGTGGCTGCTGGCCGCTGGGATGGTGCCCTCGACCCCGCGGCAGCGCGGGGGGGGGCAACCTTGGGGGCCCTTTGGGGGGCCGGGGGCTGGGGGGCCGCGGGGGGCGCTTTCGCTGCCTCCACCGTGGCTGTCTTGCTGCGGCGCTTGCCACGGCGTCGCCGCTTTTTCCCGGCTTTTTGCTGGGGTCGGGCGTCTTCTGTATTGGGAGCGGCGGTGCTTGCGGCCGCCGCTCTCGGCGTCTGTTGATAGGCCCTCGAGAGGGCGACGGTGCCCGCCGTTCGGTTGCGCGCCTCCCGCCTTCTGACGGGGCACGCAGTTTTGTTGGCGGGGTGGGGCCCTCTGCAGTTTGCGCAGGTGGCGGGTTCTTGGAGGGGGCGGGGGCACTCCTTGGCGAAGTGCTCCTCGCCACATCGGACGCATGCGATCGGACGATGGCACTGGTGAGAGCTGTGGCGGAACAGTTGGCAGCGGTGGCATTGAGCCGGACCGCTCTTGCCCCGCCACGCTTCAATCTTGATTCCAGGCATACAAGATAGCTCCACTATGTCGTAGATGGCCTGGAAGTTGCTGGTGCGGCGCAGCTGCACAAAGTGTATGCAGCCGGGGCGTCCTCTGCGCCCCCGAATCTCTTTGACGTGTTCGGGGGCGAATCCCAGACTGGTGAGTTCGCTGAGGATGTCTTGGGGGGGCGTGTCGATGGGGAGGCCTCTGATGGCCACCTTCACCTTGACATCAGCCGGCAGCGAGTAGGAAAACCAGGCGATGCGCTCTGATTTCCCTAGGTTGTCGAGGTACCGGTATACAGTCTTGTATTCCCGGTCCCCGAGCGGCAGGAAGCGAACTCCCTTTCCGTAGGGGCGCGCATTCGGCGTGTGGCCCAGTGCCGCCTTCAACCGCTGCAGATGGAGTGCCCAGTTGGGCAGGTGCTCGACAATGAGCGGCGGGAAGCGCGGGCCGGGCGGAGTTTGCGTCGTCGTTGTGTTTGCGGGGGGTGCGGGGGCGCTTGTACTGGCGCTCGCTCCACACGTCGACGGATGGCGGAGTAGTGTCGGTGGGGTCGGCGGGCGGCTCGCAATTTCCGCAAAGGAAGTGCTGCCGGTCGCGAAGGAGTAGTCCGCGACACCGGGTATCTCGAGCTCAAGTGGGACCTCGATGGGGCGGAAAGGCTCTGGTTGCAATTGTGTCGCCTCGCGCGGGGGCACGGGCGAGGAGGGCGGTGAGGAGAAGGGAGCCTGTAGGCAGGTTCGCTTTACCTCGTTTCCGTCTAGTGAAGTGTCGCTAGGGGGGCGTCGTTTGTGCTTCTCCGGCGTTCGCTGGCCTTGCAGCTCAGATGAGAGGGCCGGCGGGGCGGAGAGTGGAGGCTGGGGGATCTGCAGCGCGCTCCAGCAGCGCGAGATCTCGTCTTCGATGCGGAGCAGTGTGGACTTCGGAGCGCCATCCCGGCGGCGCTGCTCGTGGAGGGCCCACAAGCGCGCCAGGGAGGTGCCCGGGGAAGTGCTTTGGCTTCCGCTTTGTCCAACGGATGGTCGCGTAGGTGTGTCTCCTGCCACGCCTGTGAAGGCGGAGGTGACCGATGGCTGATGTGTAGGCGTCGGGGGCGGGGGCGCCGCACGACGAGGTGGCTGGCGCGGAGGCTCAGACATGCTGGGCATGGAGCTCTCCGCTGTCCGACCGCGGCGACTCGACATCGCAGCACGGAAGGAATAAAGACAGCGTCAGTGGTGTTGTCGGAGAGGCGGAGCGTGTGGTCGCTCAACGCCTGGCTTCATATGGAGAGGGAATCCCCGCCTCACACTGTGAGGGAGCCAAATACCGCCACCATTTACAAATAAATGGGGTGGTTTTGGCGCGGGTAGATCCAACTGTGGTTGGGAAGTCCGACACGAACACTATGAGGCGCACAATACGACAAGGCGGCGGTGAGACACCGGCACTACGAGCTACGGAGCGAGTGCTTGGTGTACACGGAGCGCACTGGAGACGTGTTGCGCGCGCGACGGCTGAGACAATCCTATAGCGCCGCATATATTGTGGTCGTCGCACACCCCCCTCGCGGGCGGTGGGGAATCCTTCCCGGAACTTTGTAGCCCCCTGGAGGTAGCTTTTTTTTCGCCGCGTGTGACGACACGCGTGTCCTTGGATTTTAAACTGGTATTATGCCAGTGTGGGTAACCTAACACGAGCCAACATGTTGGGTGTTTGTTTTCACGCTACCGCGGCTGTCTGCCTACCGCTACTTGAGAGCGGCCGGCGACTGCCTTGCGGCGGCGGCTTATACAGCTATCCGTGTGTTTGTAGGTCGTCCTTTTTCATGCGTTTTCGTCCGCGGGGATTAATTCCCGCGGATACGCCCTGCCTTCGGGTGGTCGGGCGTGCAGAGGCGCCAGATCCCGAATGTGAGGGAGGCTCGACGCGTCTGCACGCGCGAACATATTCTTGGCTAGGCGCGCTATGAAGGTGTCCAGGCTCTCAATCTTGAGATCCCGTGCGATCACATCATTTCGTACGTACCGCGGTGCGCCGACGATGGTTCGCAAGGCAAGGTTTTGTTGCCGCCTCAACACTTCTTTGTTGGTCTTCGATGTGAGGGCGTACCATGCCGGCGCCGCGTATGTAAGACGCGACCGCACGTACCCCTTATATATCCCCAGCTTTGTTCGCAGGGAGAGATTGCTTGATGAGAGCGCTGGACGAAGGAGAGCTCTGCATGATTTGGTTTCGTTAGCCACCTTCTTGACATGTTGGCCCATGGTTAGGTTACGATCGATCACTACCCCGAGGTACTTCGCGGTTGGTGACCACTCGATGTCCTGCCCCTGCATCTTGAGCTTAGGCGGGAATTTTTTTGCCGGGCTGACGAGCAACGCTTGCGTTTTCGCCACATTCACCGACAACCTCCAGGTTTTTAGCCATTCTGGCAATGCGTTTAATGCCTTCTGCATTTTGGACGCGGCGTGCGTCTTGTTCATAGATGAAGTAAAGTACGCCGCGTCGTCGGCGTACAGGGCTAGTTGCGAGCCTGCCGCAACCGGGATGTCGTCGGTGAACCAGGCGTAACACGCTGGGGAGAGGCAGCTCCCCTGCGGTACTCCTGCCTCTATGCGTCGCTCGTCCGAGTGTTGGTCCTCTACCGCAACTTGAAACGTCCTCTCTGTCAGGAAGGACGCAAGGGTTTTCACTACCCGGCGCGGAGTGGTCGTACGTGTAAGCTTATATAACAGACCGCTATGCCAGACACGATCGAACGCCTTTTCCATGTCGAGGAATACTGCAACTGCGTGGTTCTTCTTGTTTCTCACGTCTGCAAGGTTGTGCAGTACCCTCGACAACTGAAGAGTGGTTGAGTGCTCGGCCCTGAACCCAAATTGTTCTTGCCGAGGCTGGATGTGTGGCACGAGGTGTTGCAGCAAGAGCTTTTCAAACACCTTCGAGATAGTGGGCAGTAAGGTGATAGGTCGGTAACTTTCCGGTTTTAGAGTGTTCTTCCCGGGCTTGGGTAACATAATGACCCTGCCCAATTTCCAGGACTTGGGAAAGTACCCCAGGCGCACGGCTCCGTTGTATAGGCGCGTCACCGCTGCTAATAGTCGCGGCGGTAATCGACGCAGCGCCTCGTTCGTGATGCCATCTACGCCTGGGGCCTTTCTTGGTTTTGTGTCGAGCAGGGCCCTCCGTACCTGTCCGGGAGAGAACACTACCGGGTCCTCTTCAGCGGTTATTGGTAGCTCGAAGTATGCTCGAAGGTGTTGCTCGATTGCTGCAACGTGGTCGTCTTGATCGGTTGGGTTGGGCCGAAATTGGCGTTCTAATGTGTCTGCGAAGATGTTGGCGCGGTCTGCTGCGCGGTACCTCGGGGTTCCATCACTGGCATGTAGTGGTCGTATTGGTGCTGGTGTATTTGACAGCTGACGGCACAAGCGATGTACGCTTTCCCAGCCCTCCTCCTCCACGGACTGGACGTGTCGTTCCCAACTTTCCGTAGCTTCTTGCGCTAATTTATCCTTGATTTTGTTTGTTAGTGCGTTGAGTTGGCCTTTTAGTACGGGGCAGCGCATTTGCTGCCATCTTAGGCGTAGGCGTTTCTTTTCTTTGAGCATTTTCGTGGTACCGGGCGTTAATGTTGTTGTTTTCATACGTCCCGGTGCCGTTTTGGATGACTTATGGAGGGCTCCTTGCACTCTCCCCGTAATGTCATCTGCCAACTTGTCTATATCCTCCGGTAAGGATAGTGGGAACGACGGCATTTGCTCTTGTTGCAAGTTTTCAGTGAATATAGTCCAATCCGTGATGCGACGTGGTACTAATTTGTTGCATCTGGTTGGGATATCCGATAGTGTGACAAGGACCGGTAGATGGTCCGATCCCATTTCGTCTTGAATAACTTCTTGAGTGAGCTGGCAGTCTAACTCGTTGTGAACGACGACGTCTAATACATCCGGAATGTACGAAGCCACCGCCGGATAGTGTGTCGGTACTTCCGGACCGGACACGAAGTACGATTCGCGCTCGGCGTCGTCGAATAAGATCCTACCATTGAGATTGATACAACTAGAGTTCCAACCCGTGTGCTTGCAGTTAAAATCACCCGCAATGAGCGTCTTCACACGTGCATCCATCATGAGATGTATGTCTCCTGTGTGAATACGCCCACTCGGTGGTCGGTACGCGGCGTAGACTCTAAGTGGCGAACCACCGACACTGAGTTCTACGCCTAATCCATACATCGACTGCAAGCTCACGGGAGGGAGAGGTTGATGAACAACATTACGTTTGACGAGGACTGCCAGCCCCCTGTACGCACGATGATGCTCGTTCTCTTCGTCTTGACGGTAAACGGTATATCCTGTAATCTTGAATTTCAATTTTGGGCTCAGTAGTGTTTCCGAAATTAGTACCACGTCCGGATTAACTTCTGAGAGGAGGGCTTTCAGCTGGTTGCGCCGGTGATAAACGGCGCAGGCATTCCAATGTATTATCCTCACTTGGTCAAGCACTGAGTTGAGCTAATCTTGCTATCCCTCCGAGGACCACCGCGGCCGGATCTGTGCCGGTGCGGAGGCTTTTTAATACTAATTGCAGTATCTCAATTGCCGCTTCAATTACTTCAGTCGTCTGTGTCGATACGGCCGCCCCTTGTTGGGGTTGCTGCCTTGGCACCGCCCTTGCCCTTTTCCCTTCTTTGGGTGCGGCAGGGGCGTCAACTGGAGTCAAATCTTGAGTCGGCGGGGCCCTAGGGGGCCTCTGTGAGGTTGTGGCGGACTGCAGTGCCGGTCCTGCTTCATTTGGGTTTTTCTTTTTATTTTTCCGCTTCCTATTCCTCTTCTTCTTCTTTTTGCGGTTTGGGTCGTTTGCTGGGGCCATAAGGCTGCCTGCAGCGGTTTCTGTGACTTCATTTTGCTGAGTTCGTGCTCCTGTAGTACGCGCAACAGTGCCGGCTCTGCGGTTGCGCGCCTCCCTCCTCCATACAGGGCACGCAAGGCTATTCGCTGGATGCGAGCCCTTACAATTTGCGCAAGTGGCCGGCTCCTCTTTGGGGCGGGGGCACTCCCTGGCTGGGTGCCCCTCTCCGCAGCGGACGCAGGTGAGCGGACGGTGGCAGCAGTGCGACGAGTGCCTAAATTGTTGGCACCTGTGGCACTGCGCCGGTCCGGTTTTCCCTCTCCAAGCTTCTATCTTGATCCCGGCCATGCAGAGCAGCTCATCTATCTCATAAATGCCGGGTATCAGGTTTGGTGTACGCTGAAATTGTGCGTAAAAGATGCAGCCTGAACGCCCTTGTCTTCCCTTGATAGGGCGCACGTACTCGGGGTCGAAGCCTAGGCTGCGTAGTTCATCTTCAATGTCCTTGGGCGGAGTGTCCGCAGGCAACCCGCGGATCACCAACTTGGCCACTTTCTCTGCCGGGAGGGAGTATGAAAACCAGGAAATATTCTCTGATTTTTCAAGCTCCGTCAAGTATCTCTGTATTGCACGGAATTCATGCTCCTCTTGAGGGATAAAACGCACTCCTTTGCCAAAGGGGCGTGCACTCGGTGCTTTGCCGAGAATCTCCTTCAGTTTCTTGAAGTGTTGAGCCCAATTCGGCAGGTATTCAACAACAAACGGCGGAAACTTCGGACGCGTAGGTTTTCTTTGTTGAGTACTTTGTTGAGTACTAGCAGGCTCTTGACTTGAAGTCGCTCGGGGCTCTCCGCTTGTACTCGCGCTGGCCGTTGCACTTTGAAGTACTGTCGGCGGCGGCGACGAGTGACGCGGAGGAGGGGGGGGGTTAGTTAGGTGTGTACGTGTATTTTGATTTTTCACTTGTCTTTTTTTTTTTTTTTTTTTTTTTTTTTTGCGTTATTTGTAATATTATTTATTTATTTTGTTGATAATGGTATAGTAAGGTTAGGCTCTTCAAGTTAGTTAGGTTAGGTTATTAGCACTTCGGGTTAGGTTAGCTTGGCTTACCTTAACCTGACCTTGGGTTAGTTAGTTAGTTAGTTAGTTCGATATAAATAGATAGATAGGATACCTACTTTACTACAACTAGTACTAAAAAAAAAAAACCTTTACATATTACACCCTTTAAATATTAATTATAATATACAAAAACACGACCACTACGGTAGGTAGGTAGGTAGGTAGGTAGGTAGGTAGGTAGGTAGGTAGGTAGGTAGGTAGGTAGGTAGGTAGGTAGGTAGGTAGGTAGGTAGGTAGGTAGGTAGGTAGGTAGGTAGGGCATTATTTATATATACGACGTGATTATATTGTGCGCAAGAAACATATTGTCCATTGTTCGATACATATGTGGCCCTGAAAAGGGCCTTTTTAGCAAGACGCTTTGTTTGCTGTGCGGTGGTAAGGTAAGCTAGTTACTATTACGTTCGCGAGCAAACGACGCGTCATGCGCAATACGACGACGACGTCGACGATTAAGCGCGTTCGCCACGGATTCTGCGCGCCAGCTGTATATCCTTAGGCATGATGGTGACACGCTTGGCGTGAATCGCGCAAAGGTTGGTGTCCTCGAAGAGTCCGACCAGATAGGCCTCGCTGGCCTCCTGAAGCGCCATAACGGCTGAACTCTGGAAACGTAGATCAGTCTTGAAATCTTGAGCGATCTCACGGACGAGACGCTGGAAGGGCAGTTTGCGGATCAACAGCTCCGTGCTCTTCTGATAGCGACGGATCTCACGGAGTGCAACGGTTCCGGGTCTGTAACGATGGGGTTTCTTGACACCACCGGTTGCCGGTGCACTCTTGCGCGCAGCCTTCGTGGCCAACTGTTTACGGGGCGCTTTACCCCCGGTGGATTTACGCGCGGTCTGCTTGGTACGGGCCATTGCGAGGAACGAGCGAGCGGCGATGAAATTGAATTAAGAAAGATAACTTAACTACGTACGTGCGGACGAATGAACGCGCGTGATGTAGTGGTCTTCGCTCAACCCCTTGCGGGGCGGGGAATCAATTGCGGGGCCGGATGGCCCCTATGTTGAGGTCTCCAAACGCCTCGTGCGAACGCACGCGGGGCCTTAGGGCTGTCATATAGACATATGAATTTTTTTGGTTATTCTTCTTCAATCCACCGCGCGATCTAGCCGGCCGGGTGAGACCCGTTGGGGAGGCCCAGCCAGCGATCAGCAGCGGCGGTCGCCGGTCGTACTTCTCTGGACGTAGTGGAGATCTTATGGTGCAGGTGTGAGTGGGGCCGCGCGCTGGAGGGGCAGGCTGCTCGCCAGTGAGGCGAGAGATGCGATACCCCTGAGGATCGTCGGCACGGGGTCGTCGCCGCTGCGGATGGCCTCAAGGACCTCGCCCAGGACGACTAAGGCGGTCTCAATGACCGCCGAGTTGCTCTGGGGGGCCGCTGTCGGCGAGGCAGTGGGCCGCTGAGGCCGTGCCCTCAACCCCGCGGGTGCGGGGGGGGGAACGGCTGATGCGGGCTTGGGGGCCCTCTGGGGGGCCGGTTTCTTGAGAGCCGCGGGGGGCGCTTGCGTTGCCGCCTCCGGGGCTTTCTTGCCGCGGCGTCTGCCACGACGCCGCCGCTTTTTCCCGGCTAAATGCGGGGTGCGGGCTTCGTTTGCTGGGGGATCGGCGGCACTTGCTGCCGCCGTTCTCGGTGTCTTACGGGGTGCCCTGGTTAGGGCGACTGTCCCTGCCTTCAAGTTGCGCGCCTCCCGCCTCTTGACGGGGCACGCAGTTTTGTTGGCGGGATGGGGCCCTCTGCAATTGGCGCAGGTGGCAGGCTCTTCAAGGGGGCGGGGGCACTCCTTGGCGAAGTGCTCCTCGCCACAACGGACGCAGGCAATTGTGCGGTGGCAGTGGTGGGAGCTATGGCGGAACAGTTGGCAGCGGTGGCACTGTGCCGGCCCGCTCTTGCCCCGCCATGCTTCAATTTTGATCCCCGGCATGCAGGAAAGTTCCTGAATGTCAAACAGGGCTCGGATGTTCGGAGTGCGGCGCAGCTGCACAAAATAAATGCAGCCGGGGCGTCCTCTGCGCCCCCGGATCTCCTTGACGTATCCGGGGGAAAAACCAAGGTCACATAGCTCCTTGTGGATATCCTGAGTGGGCGTGTCGATGGGGAGGCCTCTGATGGCCACCTTCACTTCGACGACCGCCGGCGGCGAGTAAGCAAACCAGGCGACACGCTCTGATTTGCCTAGGTTGTCGAGGTACCTGTAGGTGATCTTGTACTCCAGGTCCCCGAGCGGCATGAAGCGCACCCCTTTCCCATAGGGGCGCGCGTTCGGAGTGTGGCCGAGCAGTGACTTCAATTGCTGCAGGTGGTGCGCCCAATTTGGTAGGCGCTCAACAACGAGCGGCGGGAAGTGTGGGCCCGGCGGAGTTGGCTTTGTCACATTTCCTGGTGCGGTGGCGTTCGAGGCGCTCGCTCCTGAGGCGGACTGGGTAGGTATCGGAGACATTGGGGATGGCGGCCGGCTCGCAATCTCCGCGAAGGAGGTGCTGTCGGTCGCAGGCGAAAAGGAGGGAACGGGATATACATCCAACCGTCCCTCTCTCTCATCTCGGGCGTCAACGGGGGAGGGTGAGGTTGGGGGGGGATAACCCCTCTCACTCACTCTCGACATCTGGCTCTGGCTACTTGTCCCAGGAAATTGTCCGGGTGTCGTAGCAGGAGTGGAGAAAACGGGCGAATCACTTTCGGGAGTGTCCTTCAAGCAAGCCCGCTTCTCGTCGTGTGCCTCAGTAGGAGAGTTTCTAAAACTACTGCTACTACTAGAGGGACGTCTTTTACTGCGCTGGTGCGGGGCGATCTGGTGCGAAGAAGCAGGAGGGCCGGACTGCGCAGGCGCGAGTGAACTCGTGTAGGCGCGTCTCATGTCCTCGAGGCTGGAGGCAGGAACATTGGGCGTGCCTGACGCGCTTGTTGAAGCGGAGGCAACAGGCTGATGTTCAGGGCTCGCCGGGGGTGAGTGAAACACTCGGCGAGGTGGATGTGTCGGTGGCTCGGACACGATGGGCGTGGAGCCAACCGGTTTGGTTCCGGTGCGTTTCGGCATCACGGTGGAGTAGTTTAGAAGGCGTCGGTAGTGTTGTCAGTAAGGGCGGAGCGTACAGTCGCTCGACGCCAGGTAGCAGGGGAGTAAGCGGTCCCCGCCTCGTAGGAGTACAAGGGGGCGAATACCACCAACGTTTCCCAATGAAGCGCGGCGGATTCAGCACGGGTATAACCGAAAAACTGTCGGGACAGACTGACACGGACACTAAATTAAACGCACGACGGCTAGCGACGATAATGATTCACCGCACTCAAGCCACGGGGCGAGTGCAGGTGTGCAAAATGCGAGCGCTTTCGGTGACGTCATGCGGCGACGACTGGCTGTCCTGAACGCGCGTATTAGTACTGCCGTTTATTTTATATTTTACATCGGTATTTATAATGATGGCGGCGGATTCAAGCGAGCGAGATATGTGTTTATCTCTCTCCCTCTCTCTCTCTCTCTCTCTCCGTCTGTCTCGCACGCAACAAACAAACAAAACAATGAACGAACGAACTAACAAACTAATTTTTTTTTTATATGTATGTACGTATGCTATTTATATAATATAAGGTAATGTTTTGTTTTATAATATTATTTTCGTGATAAATAAAGAGAATAATAATAATAATACATACATATTTATGTGTGTATGCTTAAATTGCATATTTATCATTTCTTTTAATTCATCATTATAATGGTAAGCACTTGAATACCAGGTATAATAAAATATCCTTATGATATTGTACATGTATGTCAGAGTAATTAAATAATATAGGCAGGCTGCAGGTTGGTTGGTTAGTTAGTTAGTTAGTTAGTTATAAACGGACGGTATGTGGTAGTGGTATGGTACGTGCGATATGTCATAATATGAAGTCAATTAGAGAAACATTCGGATAATATGAATAGATTTTTGGCCCTGAAAAGGGCCTTTTGAGTGTAGCGCTGGACGTGTGGTGGTTACAATAGTATGTTCATACTATGAAGCACGCACGCCTCCGCACTGTGAAGAAGAACGAACGACGCCATCTCCTCCTCCTCCTCACTTGGAGCTGGTGTATTTGGTGACGGCCTTGGTGCCCTCGCTCACGGCGTGCTTGGCAAGCTCACCGGGCAGCAGGAGCCTCACCGAAGTCTGCACCTCCCTGGAGGTGATGGTGGAACGTTTGTTGTAATGGGCGAGACGAGACGCCTCCGCTGCGATACGTTCGAATATGTCGTTAACGAATGAATTCATTATAGACATGGCCTTGCTGGAGATACCGGTGTCGGGATGCACCTGCTTGAGCACCTTGTAGATGTAGATGGCGTAGCTCTCCTTCCTCTTGTGCTTCTTCTTTTTCTTGTCAGTTTTGGAGATGTTCTTTTGGGCTTTGCCCGATTTCTTGGCGGCCTTACCGCTGGTCTTAGGCGGCATAATAGCGGTAGTATGTATTAGTTAGTAGATAATATCAACACTTGCTAACGCAAACGACCGTTTGCGTTGAATACGCCGAGAGAAGTGTGACAATTTTTTCTCGTACGGGTCTTCACACACCCTTCCCAAACGGGGGGTGGGGTAGCAAAACCGGGGTCTTAAGGACCCCTTAATTGCAGTATCACTCCGCTGCACACTAATATGTGCAGGTCAATGTATTCAGACTTTGAACGTCTTGTGGATAAGTTTTGACTATTTGTTTTTAGTCATATGTATTTGAGCTGCACCGCTCAGAGCGCGAGACTTGCCGTCCTGGGCGTGCCCGGTCGGCGCTCAGCTATCGAGCGGCGGCTCTTATGTTTTACGTGCATGTATTATAAAAGTGTCTATTTATTGCTGGCAACTTATTAGTCCGTGGCTATTAGTTCCCGCGCATAGGGCTTTCCGTCCGGCGGCCGCGCGTGCAGCGGTGCTAAGTTTTTAACATGCGTCAAACTTGAAGCATCGGCGCGCCGGAACATTGTTTTTGTTAGGCGGGCTATAAAGTCCGCCAAGCTCTCCATTTTTAGGTCACGAGCGATAATATCGTTCCTCACGTACCGAGGAGCGTTCACTACCGTTCGCATGGTCAAATTTTGCTGAACGGCCAGCTTGTTCTTGTGGAACGGCTTGATTAGGGAGTACCAAGCCGGAGCTGCGTACGTGAGGCGTGACCGCACGTATGTTTTGTATACCCCTAACTTAGTTCTTAGGGGCAGGAGGCGGGAAGAGAGCACGGGGCGGAGTAATGCGCGGGCGGCGCGTACGTTCTGAACGACGTTAGCCACGTGTCTTGCCATTGTAAGACGCCGGTCGATCGTCACACCAAGGTACTTTGCCGTGGGTGACCAACCGATTTCTTGGCCTTGCAGCGTGAGCTTTGGAGGCATGCTGAGTCGAGGGGAGACGAGTATCGCTTGCGTTTTGGCAACGTTCACTGACAACCTCCATCTCGCCAGCCATTCTGGGAGGGCGTCTAGCGCCTTTTGCATATTTGCAGCGGCGCGTATGTGATTCATAGACGCCGTGTAGTACGCCGCGTCATCGGCGTACAAGGCGAGAGAGGTTCCTTCGGCGACAGGGATGTCGTCAGTGTAACGTGCGTAACACGCGGGGGAGAGACAGCTCCCCTGCGGTACTCCCGCTTCAATGCGTCGCTCGTCTGACTCGGAGTCCCCGACTGCGACAACAAAGCTTCTTCCTTGCAAAAACGATGCAAGGATCTTCACGAGGCGGCGTGGAGCTGTGGACGTTGACAGCTTCTGCAGCAGACCGGCGTGCCACACCCGGTCGAACGCCTTCTCCATATCCAAGAATACTGCAACCGAGTCCTCCCTTTTGTTCAGGGATACGGTGAGGAAGTGCAGTACTCTGGTAAGTTGCAGTGTGGTAGAATGTTCGGCCCTGAACCCAAACTGTTCGCATCTTGGTGTTATGTGCGGGACGAGATGTCGCAGCAGGAGCTTTTCAAACACCTTAGATAATGTCGAGAGTAGCGTGATTGGCCGGTAGCTCTCCGGCTTCAGGTAATTTTTCCCGGGCTTCGGTATCATGCGAACTTTGCCCACTTTCCAAAGTGTGGGAAAGTGCCCCGAGCGGAGGATCCCGTTAAACAGGCGCGTTACCGCCGCTAATGCGCGCGGCGGTAAATGACGCAGCGCCGTGTTTGTGATCCTGTCAACGCCGGGGGCGCTTTTCCGCTTTGTAGTGAGCAGAGTTCGCTGGACCTGTCCGGGCGAGATTACCACCGGGTCCTCCTCGAGCGCTATCGGCAATGCGAAGTACTCTCGTAGGTGTTGCTCGACTGCCGCAACGTGGTCTTCATCGTCGGTCGGGTTCGGGCGGAACTGGCGTTCTAGGCTGTCCGCGAATATGTTCGCTCGGTCTGCTGCACGGTATCTAGGTGTACCGTCTGCTGCCAGAAGCGGGCGAATAGGCTCTTGGGTGCCCGCCAGGGAGCGACAGAGGCGGTGGATGCTGTTCCAACCTTCCTCGTCTGCCTCCTGGATGTGACTTTCCCAGCTGAGAGTCGCAGTTGTGACTATCTCCTTTTTGATTTTTTCGGTAAGCCTATTCAACTTGTGTTTGGCTACCGGACATCTTGTTTGTTGGTAAAATTTTCGCAGGCGCTTTTTATTATTTATTAAAAATAATAAAGAATCTGGAATTCTGATGTTGCGCCTGCGATCCGGTTGTTCTGTGGAGGCTTGACTTATAGCTTCCTGAGTGTTGGATGTGATTACATTCGCCAACCGGTCAATATCCTCAGGAAGAAGGAGCGGGAACTGCGGAAAGTCACATTTATTCAATTTACTTGAAAACGCCTGCCAGTTTGTTAATACTCGTTGTTTTGATATCGGAATGCTTGTTTGCTGAGATAGTGACAGCAATACAGGCAAGTGGTCGGATCCCATGTCGTCTAAGAGGACCTCCTGGGTGACCTGGCAGTCTAGGCCTTTGTAGACTATGATGTCGAGGACATCTGGGGTGTGTAAAATGTTGTTCGGGTAGTGTGTGGGAACTTCTGGTCCCGCGACAACATAGCCCGCCTTTTCACAAATGTCGAACAGCAAGTTGCCGTTTATGCAGTTTCGGCTTGCGTTCCAACTAATATGTTTGCAGTTTAGGTCACCGGCGACGATTGTCGGCACCGGGGAGTTCAGCAGTGTGTGAACATCCTCCGCGTGCAATCGTCCCATCGGGGGCCGGTACGCAGCGTACGTTCTGATCGGGGATATTCCTCCGATACAGAGTTCAATGCCCAGCCCGTACATAGACTGCAAACATATTTGTGGCAGCTGTTGGTGTATTAGGCGGCGTTTAACAAGCACGGCCAGACCACGGTAAACATGGGTTCCGGTAGACTCGTCCTGTCTGTAGATGATGTAGCCAGGTACTTTTATGGCGTCTTGCGCTTTGAGTCGCGTTTCCGATATCAAAACAACGTCCGGCTGGTATTGTTTCAGGAATATTTTTAGTTGCGGCAATTTCCCATTAAGGGAGTTTGCGTTCCAGTGTACTATAATGGTTTGGCGCTGCTCAATGTTGTAGCAAGTCCGCCAAACCTCTTAGCACAATTGGAACGGGGTCCGAGCCCGATCTGAGGGCCTCTAACACACGGTAAAGGACCTCAACAGCCGCGACAAGCTGTGGGTCCTTTCTCCCCGCCTCTCCCTTGTTGGGTTTGGGCTGAGGGGGCGCCCCGCCCTTCGCAGGTTGCGGGGGGGGCGCGGCGCTGTGTACCGGTGTCGGACCAACTGGCAGGAGGGCCTGTGTGTTGGTATTTGTAGAAGCGGCGACGTCTCGGGAAGGAATATTGTTCGGAAGGGCCGTTTGGCTCTGGGCCGCGTCCGTTGCCGGGCCCTTCTTCTTTTTGTTCCTACGTCTTTTTGGTTTTGACTTGGGCGCTTGTCCCTGTTGAGTGGGGTTGTTTGCTGGGGCCATAAGCGTTGTGGCCCCTGAGCTTGCTCCAACTTGGTTGGAGACGGGTAAAGTGGGCCCCGTAGTGCGAGCGACGGTACCTGCGCGTTTGTTGCGCGATTCCCGCCTTAGTACGGGGCATTTTAAGCTATTCGCCGGGTGGGGCCCTTTGCAGTTCCCACAGGTGGCAGGTTCGCTGATGGGACGTGGGCAGTCTTTAGCTGCATGCTCGCCCGAGCATCTGACACAGACTATAGGGCGGTGGCAGCAGTGCGATGAATGCCGAAACTGTTGACATCGGTGGCACTGCGCCGGCCCTTTTTTGCCGCGCCAGGCCTGAATCACGATCCCGTCCATACATAGTAGTTCGGTGATCTGATAAATGCCCGGAGTGATGTTCGGGGTTCGTTGCAGTCGGGCGTGGTGGATGCAGCCCGGGCGGCCGCGGCGCGCCCGGATACTTCTCACATATTCGGGCTCGTAGCCCAGATTGCGAAGTTCCTCTTCAATTTCACCGATGGGAGTGTCCACCGGGAGGCCGCTGATAGCCACTTTTAGGCTTTGTTCTGCGGGCAGAGAGTAGGAGAACCAGGAAATGTTAGTTTTCTTTTCTAAGTCGGTGAGGTAGCGTTGTACCACTCTGAATTCCTGGTCCTCTTTTGGTGTGAAGCGTATTCCCTGCCCGTACGGGCGGGCGTTCGGAGCACGACCCAAAATCGCCTTTATAGCACGAAAATGGGTGGCCCAGTCTGGTAGCTTTTCCACCACTAATGGCGGAAATCTCTGTTTGTTCGCATCCCTTGTACGGGACGCGGCAGAGTTCGCAGCGTTTGCGTCACCAACGTCTTGAGACGGGGGCGGTCTAGCTTGCGAAGATGTCGTTTGGTAGTAGGCGGCAGAGGTACTCGGGCGCGGCGACAGAGGCGGCGGTGATCGGCGGCGGGCAGTGTCCGCAAATGTATGGACTTGGTGATCACTGGTACGTGATTCCTCGTCCTCAGAGGTGGTTCCCAAATTTTGGTAGCCATGTTGAGCTGAGATATTACGCGTAGCAACACGCGTAACATCATTATTTGCATTTGAGTGTGCCGGCGCATAGACGCTAGCGACACTCGGCGCGGCGGACGTCGGTGGCAACTTCGTTGTTTTGGTATTTGCTCGTTCCCTGCGGGGAAGCGGGGCCTGAGCATGAAAATCGGTTCCTTCGCTTTGGGATGGTAGCGAAGGAATATATTCGTCACCTAATATTGGTGACGTAGCGCGTGAAGCCAACGAAAAATCAAAAACTTCGGCGCTCGGACCGACCAAGTCGATAGTGGCGCCAGAGGTTGCGGTGAGCGGCGGAGGCAACTCACTTGACAACCGAGTTGAAGTGGAAATTTCCTTGGTTAGCGGCGGGGTAGGGGAGGGGAATTCGGTTCCCACGGTCCTAGTATTTTTTTTGGATGTATGTGTGCCGACTGGCAGTGACGTCATCCGGTCAGTGGTCCGCTGCGAAATAATTTCGTCCGTCGCATAGACGGTGGCGGCGCCAGCCGAGGTAGCGGCAGGAAATGGCAACTTTGGTGTTGCCTTGGGTTTGCTTGAGACGGGCGAGTCAGTGGAAATTTCCACGTCTGTTTCGTCGGTGAAGGTAGGTTGTGTTGGTTGCACAACTATTTTTTGTGACGTCATTTTTTCGGGTAATTTTCCACGGCAAGTTCCGCCTAGCGACTCGCTTGAGTCGACGGTGGCGCCGATTCTCACGGCGGAGGTTGGCGGCAACTTGCTGCGAATGACGTAATCATCTTTCCTTTCTCTTTCTGCCGCGCTAGGTGCGACAGAGGCGGCGTAGATTTTTCCCACGGTCTGGGATTTGTCTGTTTTGGACGTTTTTAATGTTTCAGGTACCTCTGGTGTCGGTTTCAAGGACTTTTGGGTGACCTGTGATGGTGGGGAGTCATTTTCGCATCGGCGTTTAGGGTCGATTTCTTCTGGGATCGAGACGGCGCTGCGAGTGCGGCGCCGTGTCGAGCGTAACAATTGTGTTGGAGAGATATTGATGAGGGCTGCCGAAATACGGGCTAGGCGCTCAATGTCGTGTGGGCTAGGAGGCAACGAGTCGGAGCTGTCGCTGTCGAGCTCAAGTACTTCGTCCATTGCCCGAGTTGCGCGCCCCGAAAGGATCCCTTCATCCGCCAATCGTTTGATCATCAAACGATCAGCCTGGATGATGGCCCTTGGGGCACTCAACTCGGAAATGGATTGTACAAGAGACTCGTACGATGCATCCGACAATTCGTCGTTGTCGCTCTTGCTATCATGAAAGATAACCTCAGGGCTGTGATCGGCCTCTGGGACGTGTTGCTGTAGTCCTGGGGACGGCAGGGACGCCATCGACCCAGAAAGGACTACGTTCGGGGGCAAATCTTCACCATTATTCGACGATGTCGATGGGGAAGAAAGGGTTTTGGACGTACAATTCTTTGTAGTCATGTTATGTGCTGTTGAGTAGAATATACGGTAAAACCGGTATCTGGGCCCTGCCCCGGAGAACCCTGCAAGTATAGCAGACCAGGGAAGGGTGAGACCATGTTTTACAGTACGTTCGGAAGCAAGGTGGGCATGGATGGTCCCCTCCTCTAACCTCTTTACGAAGGCTAGAGGGTAACCGCTCCGGGCGTGTCTTCAAAAAGACGCGGCGGAGCGATATGTTATTGCCTGAGTCAGAAACAACGAACAGGCACCTTTCAACACGAACACATGAACAGAACAATTTACGTGGACACTAACATACGAAAAACATCAAACATAAATGATAATAACAGCTTAGGCTGGTATAAAACTCGAGCGACACTGCCTGCAATCAGAGTCTATACCAGGATCTCGGTTTAATCAATTTTGCCTTTGATTAGATTTTCCAGCATACAGTGAACACGACTGCTTTGTTCGACTGAGCCAATCCAATTTTCCGCACAAGCGTTTGGGGTCAGCTTCTTCGGGGGTCGAAGCGACGCTCCTTGGCCGGCGTCTGGATGCAGTGGAACTATATAGTTCGTGGCGTGGGACCCCTATCAAAGCCGCAGAAATGCGAGCTAGGCGGTCTATGTCAGAGAGTGTTGGAGACTCCGCGTCGGAGGTGTCGCTGTCGAAGTCCTGGGCTTCATCCATGGCCCGAGTTGCATACCCCGATAAGATGCCATCATCCACGAACCGTTTGATCATCAAACGGTCCGATTGAATTTTGGCTCTTGGGGTCTGCAACTCGGATATGGACTGCGCCAGGGATTCGAGCGACCTCTCCGATACGTTATCATCGATTTGATGGTCGTATTGGGCATTTTCATCGACGCTCAATAGAGCAGTCGAGACGTGTGTTGCGAGGCCAGGGGACGGCAGAGACGCCATCGACCCTGGGAGCTCATTGGGAGATACATCCCTTTCATCATCTTCACCATTGGACGAATCCGACGAGGAAGAAGGGTTATTAGGTGCAGCAAATTTGGTAGTCATAGTGCTGTTGTTTTGAGAGTAAAATATCCCGTGCGCCTAAGCTCATTTCCGGAGAACCCTGCAAGTATAGCAGACCGGGAACGAGATGGGCTCAGTAATATTTAAACACTCGGACGCAAGGTGGGCATGGAGAGTCCCCTCCCCTAACTTCTTTACGAAAGCTAGGGGGTAACCGCTTCCGGGCACGTCTTCAAAAAGACGTGGCGGAACAGTATGTTATTGCCTGACCAGAAACAAGAATCAGGCACCTTGACAACACGCGCACTAAGAACGAACAATACTTACGAATACAAACACTGAAACATTAAAAACATCCACAGCAATAGCATCCAATATTCAACTTGAGTGGCACTGCCAACCATCAAAGTTTCGTATGGAAAATTCCAGGGAGCTTCGTGTTACTTGGGTGAATATACGACTGTTCTGTTCAACGACCAAGCCAATCCCGTGACAATTTTTTTCGAGTATACCCAATACATATTACTATCATTCGAGTTGGGTATTAACGTAGGCAACGAGCTGAATGCGGCCGTACGGCCAATCAGGAGCGTGCGTGAAAGAGACATAAAATATACACGCGTCTCTATCTAACATTGTGCGCTAATGAAGAGTGGTTTAATAAGATTGATTATTATGTCTGTCCGTATGTATGTATGTCTGTTTCCGTCATGTTTGTTTGTTTGTTTGTTTGTTGTTTGTTGTTTATTTTGTTTGGTTGGTTGGTTGATTTTTATATAGAAGACGATTAAATAGGTCATGATAGAGACAAAATAAAAGTAATTTTTATAGAATCATATTGCGGCCCTGAAAAGGGCCTTTTGTGTCCGACCGTCCGTCCGCCCGAGCCCGCCACTAGAGGCGGAGGCGGCGGTGGTCGGGGGCGACGAGATGATGCGCCTAAGAATAATAATATCTTCTTAAGCCTTCTTCTCGGTCTTCTTAGGCAGTAGCACGGCCTGAATGTTGGGCAAAACACCACCCTGAGCGATGGTCACGCCCGATAGGAGTTTGTTCAATTCCTCATCGTTGCGGATCGCCAATTGGAGATGTCTCGGTATGATTCTAGTCTTCTTGTTGTCACGTGCCGCGTTGCCGGCCAATTCGAGGACCTCAGCGGCGAGATATTCCATAACGGCGGC
Organism: Achlya flavicornis; assembly: GCA_947623365.1. Taxonomy (NCBI): domain Eukaryota; kingdom Metazoa; phylum Arthropoda; class Insecta; order Lepidoptera; family Drepanidae; genus Achlya; species Achlya flavicornis. Next base: position 4,652,193 of record OX392494.1, on the reverse strand, counting down.
CAAATAGACCGGTGCACCGGCGCCGACGCGCTCGGCATAGTTGCCATTACGCAGAAGTCTGTGTATACGACCGACAGGAAACTGAAGACCGGCGCGATTCGAACGGGACTTTGCCTTCCCCTTGACCTTGCCACCCTTGCCGCGTCCAGACATTATTTGTTACGAGGGTATATAATCAATCAATTGCTAAATTAGCGAGCGAAAAATAACGCGCAGCGTACGTAGTTATGCACAGCGCGTTCGGAAACTGACTGAATATTTTTTTTTTAATTTTATTATATATTATTATTTGAATGGACATGAAGGTACGGGCCCAAAATTTGGCCTTAGTACCCTTACCCGGACAAGTCGGCGAGCTAGCTCTCAACCGTAGTTATGATTAGGTAACAAGGCCTGAGGGTGCCCCAGTTGGGGCCGAACCTCGGCTCAGGGCTGTTACCGAGGGGAGGGAATTGACTGAAATCTTTGATGATTTATTTATTTATTTATATCTAGGGAAGCGTATTATTATTGGCGGCTCGGGCCGCTTGTCGAGTTGCCGTAGCAATATTAACAAGTGGGGGACGAGACTGAGTTGGGAGTCGCGGCGCGTGACCTCGACGACGAGGTCGGTAACGAGGTGAACGGTCACCGCGGTTCGCATCTGTATTGTGTGTTGAATTACGACGAGCTTCCGAAGCTTCGAGCTGAGCTAAGGTGGTGGGATCATCGGGCTCGGTGAGGACGTGCCTCGGCCGGCGGACATTGGACATACGGGATGGCGTGTAGGTAGCCGCCTTAACGATTAACGGATTACTATGATTGACAGCAGTGTCAAAGAATCTGCGTGAAGCGCGTTTGAAAAATTGACGGACCGTGGGGAGGCCCAGGTCGAGGTGGAGGTTTTCATTGCGCAAGAACCACGGGGCACCCGTGGCCTTGCGCATGAAACGGTTTTGCAAAACTTGGAGACTATGGATCCGCTTTTGCGATGCGTGTGCAAATACAGCGCATGCGTAAGAGAATATGGGGCGAATACACGCAGTATACAGTCTAACCTTGCTTTTTAAGGCAAGTTTAGACCTGCGATTTAAAAGGAAATGAAGGCGTCCCATCACGAAATAGGCGCGCGCGCGCACCCTTTTAATGTGGGGCCCGAAGGTCAATCGATCATCGAGGATGACACCTAAGTATTTGGCTTGCCTCTCCCAAGGGATCGGTTCGCCGAACATGGTGACAGACTTTACTGAGGGGGGGACAGACTTTACTGAGGGGGGGATTTTTTTTTAACGCCCGCTATTTATTATTATAGGTGAACTACGATCGCCCAATGTAGTACGAAGACGACGAGCGAACGAGAACGAGCTATGGCGAGAGAGCGTACCAGAACGATGAATATTTTATATTGAACGAGAGAGATGGAAGATATGTTGGGCGAGAGAGGGGTGGGTGAGGTCGGGCGGGCGGGCGCGCGTTCGGAGGCGGTATTATTCGTTCGTTTCGCGTTTGTTTTTGATGATTTAATTGCTAAAATATACCTAATAGGATAATATTTTAGATTATTGTGTATGTATGGGGGACGGCGGTACCTACCTGGACAATATGAAATGCAATGTAGTGTGTGCAGTTTTCGCAAGTGTTTTGTTTTTTTTTTTTTTTTTTTTTTTTTGTTTATACATATCTACATACCTATGAATAATATTAATTAATCGGTGAAGAAGAAAATTCGTATTTTCCATTATGTGTAGGTGCCTACGCCATACCTATACAGTGCAATTAAATCATCATCGTCGTTTCGTGTGTGGTGTGTGTGTGTTTTACGTGTCTGTCTGTGGCTTGGGACCTCCTATGTGTACCAAACTAAATTCTAAGTCTGAAGTCTAGTTTATGTACATACATAAACTAGATAGGTATATTAGCCTGTACAATACTACTATTATGTTTGTTTGTTTGTTTGTTTGTTTGTTTGTTTGTTTGTTTGTTTGTTAGTATGTATGTATGTATGTATGTATGTATGTATGTATGTATGTATGTATAAGTAGGTAGGTAGGTAGGTAGGTAGGTAGGTAGGTAGGTAGGTATTTAGGTATTTATAATCATTTTATATAGGCAGTAAGGATGTCACCGTTTTACGTATGTATGTATGTATGTATGTATGTATGTATGTATGTATGTATGTTAGTTATTTAGTCGGTCAATTTATGTACGTATCGAAATAGAAACAATTGTATCGTAACTAATATGGGTACGATATTTAGAATAATTTGTTAGCCCTGAAAAGGGCTTTTTGGTAGGTACATGTGCGCGATTGCGTGTGTATGCAACCAACGCGCACGTGCGTGCGGTGCCGGTCTCTCGCAACACGCTGGCTGGCCGTCCGTCCGTCCGTCCGTACGTACGTAGGACGGGCGGCGTAGGCGCGCGCGGCAGGGGGCGGCATGCAGGCAGGCAGGGCGCGGCTGCCAGCGAGCGGCTGTCGTCGTCGTCGTCGCTTTTACTTCTTGGCTGCTGCCTTTTTGGCGGCGGCCGGCTTCGATTTTGATGCGGCGGCGGCGGCCTTCTTCGGTTTGGGCGCCTTTGGTTTCTTTGTCGGTGGTTTGGCGGTTTTCTTAGCTTTAGACGCGGCGCCTCCACTCTTACCTCGCGCGGGCGACGCTGCCGCCAGGGCGGCGGCTGCCTTCTTGGCGGCGGCGATGGAGGCGGTTTTCTTTTTGGCTGCTGCGGCTTTTTTGTCCTTGGTAGCCAATGCGGCGGCTGCTGCTGCTGCTTTCGATGACTTCGACGGCGATGCGGAAGCCGCAGATGCACCGCCCCTCTTGTTGCCACCCTTAGCGGCGGCCGCGGCGGCGGACGCTTTCTTACCTTTGGCGGCGGCGGCGCCGGAAGCACCGGACGAGGCGGCGGTCTTGGCGACGGCCTTGCCGGCACCTCCGGCCGGCTTCTTCGCCGAGGTTGATTTAGATTCCAGTTTGAAGGAACCGGACGCACCTTTGCCCTTCGTTTGTATCAGTGTACCCGATTCGACGGCGCTCTTCAAATATTTCCTTATGAACGGTGCCAGTTTCTCAGCGTCGACCTTGTACTGAGCGGCTATATATTTCTTGATCGCCTGCAGTGACGATCCGCTGCGCTCTTTCAACTCCTTTATGGCGCTATTGACCATTTCCGAAGTCTTAGGGTGCGTCGGTTTCGCCTTGGGTTTTTTGGCTCCGGCGGCGGCGGACGCCTTCGGTCCCTTTTTCGCCGGGGTGGTGGGTGCCGGTACTTCGGTTGCCACAGCTGTGTCTGCCATAGTAGTAGGTAGGTAAAATATGAATGAATTCACAAACACTCAACAACACACAAGAGATCGCACACAAAACAACAACAAACTACGACGACAATATTAAAATAAAGTGAGTAGAATAGTAGTAGGTAGGTAGTAGTTACAGTATTAGATGTCGCCACTGGAACACAAAATAATTATCATTTTAACAATACACATCGAGGCATTACCGTAAGGAGAGCCGCGGTGTCGCGAGACGTTTTCTCGTATGAACACTTCCAACTTTTCACTAACATGTATATAAATTATTATATTTTTAACTGGGTTCTATTATAATTAAAACATTAATATATATTTATATGGACACATCATGAAAGTGTTTATGTAATGTTCACTTCAAAACTTTCACAAATATAATAAGGGACGCGCTACAGGTGTTTATTTTCACCGCCTTGTATGCGACTTGCTTAGTGTCCAGTTCAAAAGTGATTTTTCTCTATAAAACATAAAGATTACACACATAAAGGTCGATAAGTAAACGGCGAAGATCCCGAGCTTGGAACATAATAAGAATTCACTTTTGTAAATACATATTGTGACCGTTTTGACGAGTGTAACGACGACGGTCGTAAAACACACGACTGCCATTTTCTGAACAGCCAACGATACGGCGCTCAGTTTCTATCCGAGGCTCGTGTACACATTGATTGTTATAATATTCTTATTCTTATTTAAACATTCCAACATACTACATAATAATACTACTCTACCTATATAGGGGGGTACTCTACCTATAAAATAAACTTAAGATCACATTAGGTGGTGGTAGGTAACGACATATTCAAACGCATACAATAATGTATAATTATGTGTGTAGAGAGTAGAGGTATTAGGTAGTTAGTACATTGGTGGTAGGTATTTATTTATGAAACTAATAATAGGTAAGTACTTAAGTACATAATGTAAAAAGAAATGATTTCGTGTTTATTAGAAAGAGAACTTCCATGACACACAAACAAAACAACAACCGGAACGTACGACTAGGTAGGTACATCTATACTACTACCACCTACTTACAAACAACAAAAACAGTTTTGTGAGTGTGTAGTCAGTTACACTATAATATAATATTTTTGCTATCCTAATGCAAATGCGATGCGACACACGCACGGAGAGTACATAGAATATTTATTTATCGGTACCTACTTACTGTTTTACGTACTTTACGTTTGTATGCTTGCTTGCACGCAGCTATACATTACATAGATCGATTTATCCTTTTAGTATATATAATACTACTTTTGTGATTAGAAAGTGTACTATACATTAAGTAGGTAGGTAGGTACATACACTTATATGTATGTAAGGTTTTTAAAATAAACCTCATTATTATAGGTATATGATTTGACATTAATTAATTAATCATAGTGTACGTATATAGAAACAGTTTGCATTTAAACAAAACGGAATTATGTGCGGCCCTGAAAAGGGCCTTTTGTTCCTGTGCGTACATGATGTTCGTCTCGATCAATAAATAATACCAAACTAATAATAAAATTTATGATCGAAATTAACATCGGACACGATGGAAGTGGTTTAACCACCGAAACCGTACAGTGTGCGTCCCTGACGTTTCAGAGCGTAGACGACGTCCATGGCGGTGACGGTCTTCCTCTTCGCGTGCTCGGTATAAGTGACAGCGTCACGGATCACGTTCTCGAGAAACACTTTGAGAACGCCACGAGTCTCCTCGTATATCAGACCGGATATACGCTTAACGCCTCCTCTGCGAGCCAAACGACGGATCGCGGGTTTGGTGATGCCCTGGATGTTGTCGCGAAGTACTTTCCTGTGACGTTTGGCTCCACCTTTCCCCAGACCCTTTCCTCCCTTGCCGCGACCGGTCATTGTAGTTGTAGTAGTAGTAGTAAGTAGAAGTTAAAGATTGATACAACAAACTGCGCGCGACCGTACTCGTATACTGCACCGAAGTGACTGATATAGCGCCGCATAATAATCCGCGTTATATTTATATACGCGACGGCCATCAGGCGGTTGGTTTCATTTCATTGGTTCCCTTGTTGAAAAGTGAGATAGCTATATTGTACGTCACGAACTAAGGAGGTACGGGCCTGTGCGAGGGGTGCGGGGGAGGGAGAGGGGGGGGGGGGGGGGGGGTTAGTTAGGTGTGTACGTGTATTTTGATTTTTCACTTGTCTTTTTTTTTTTTTTTTTTTTTTTTTTTTGCGTTATTTGTAATATTATTTATTTATTTTGTTGATAATGGTATAGTAAGGTTAGGCTCTTCAAGTTAGTTAGGTTAGGTTATTAGCACTTCGGGTTAGGTTAGCTTGGCTTACCTTAACCTGACCTTGGGTTAGTTAGTTAGTTAGTTAGTTCGATATAAATAGATAGATAGGATACCTACTTTACTACAACTAGTACTAAAAAAAAAAAACCTTTACATATTACACCCTTTAAATATTAATTATAATATACAAAAACACGACCACTACGGTAGGTAGGTAGGTAGGTAGGTAGGTAGGTAGGTAGGTAGGTAGGTAGGTAGGTAGGTAGGTAGGTAGGTAGGTAGGTAGGTAGGTAGGTAGGTAGGTAGGTAGGTAGGTAGGGCATTATTTATATATACGACGTGATTATATTGTGCGCAAGAAACATATTGTCCATTGTTCGATACATATGTGGCCCTGAAAAGGGCCTTTTTAGCAAGACGCTTTGTTTGCTGTGCGGTGGTAAGGTAAGCTAGTTACTATTACGTTCGCGAGCAAACGACGCGTCATGCGCAATACGACGACGACGTCGACGATTAAGCGCGTTCGCCACGGATTCTGCGCGCCAGCTGTATATCCTTAGGCATGATGGTGACACGCTTGGCGTGAATCGCGCAAAGGTTGGTGTCCTCGAAGAGTCCGACCAGATAGGCCTCGCTGGCCTCCTGAAGCGCCATAACGGCTGAACTCTGGAAACGTAGATCAGTCTTGAAATCTTGAGCGATCTCACGGACGAGACGCTGGAAGGGCAGTTTGCGGATCAACAGCTCCGTGCTCTTCTGATAGCGACGGATCTCACGGAGTGCAACGGTTCCGGGTCTGTAACGATGGGGTTTCTTGACACCACCGGTTGCCGGTGCACTCTTGCGCGCAGCCTTCGTGGCCAACTGTTTACGGGGCGCTTTACCCCCGGTGGATTTACGCGCGGTCTGCTTGGTACGGGCCATTGCGAGGAACGAGCGAGCGGCGATGAAATTGAATTAAGAAAGATAACTTAACTACGTACGTGCGGACGAATGAACGCGCGTATTAGTACTGCCGTTTATTTTATATTTTACATCGGTATTTATAATGATGGCGGCGGATTCAAGCGAGCGAGATATGTGTTTATCTCTCTCCCTCTCTCTCTCTCTCTCTCTCCGTCTGTCTCGCACGCAACAAACAAACAAAACAATGAACGAACGAACTAACAAACTAATTTTTTTTTTATATGTATGTACGTATGCTATTTATATAATATAAGGTAATGTTTTGTTTTATAATATTATTTTCGTGATAAATAAAGAGAATAATAATAATAATACATACATATTTATGTGTGTATGCTTAAATTGCATATTTATCATTTCTTTTAATTCATCATTATAATGGTAAGCACTTGAATACCAGGTATAATAAAATATCCTTATGATATTGTACATGTATGTCAGAGTAATTAAATAATATAGGCAGGCTGCAGGTTGGTTGGTTAGTTAGTTAGTTAGTTAGTTATAAACGGACGGTATGTGGTAGTGGTATGGTACGTGCGATATGTCATAATATGAAGTCAATTAGAGAAACATTCGGATAATATGAATAGATTTTTGGCCCTGAAAAGGGCCTTTTGAGTGTAGCGCTGGACGTGTGGTGGTTACAATAGTATGTTCATACTATGAAGCACGCACGCCTCCGCACTGTGAAGAAGAACGAACGACGCCATCTCCTCCTCCTCCTCACTTGGAGCTGGTGTATTTGGTGACGGCCTTGGTGCCCTCGCTCACGGCGTGCTTGGCAAGCTCACCGGGCAGCAGGAGCCTCACCGAAGTCTGCACCTCCCTGGAGGTGATGGTGGAACGTTTGTTGTAATGGGCGAGACGAGACGCCTCCGCTGCGATACGTTCGAATATGTCGTTAACGAATGAATTCATTATAGACATGGCCTTGCTGGAGATACCGGTGTCGGGATGCACCTGCTTGAGCACCTTGTAGATGTAGATGGCGTAGCTCTCCTTCCTCTTGTGCTTCTTCTTTTTCTTGTCAGTTTTGGAGATGTTCTTTTGGGCTTTGCCCGATTTCTTGGCGGCCTTACCGCTGGTCTTAGGCGGCATAATAGCGGTAGTATGTATTAGTTAGTAGATAATATCAACACTTGCTAACGCAAACGACCGTTTGCGTTGAATACGCCGAGAGAAGTGTGACAATTTCTACAAAGTAATCTCGCACCCCCCGTCAGGGGGGTGGGTAGTCATTATCCGGGGACGGTTGTCCCCTTTAATGAAGTGGCTATTGTTCGCCACGTGCTAAAACACGTGGGGCCCTGTAAATGGCTCAATATGGTATTGGCCGTTTTTAGCTTCTTGTTTTCTTTATATGTGCTTTTCCGCCGTTCGGGACAGCGAGCTATACTAGCTGGGTGTATATAGCCCAGCTGTCGCTCAGCTTACGAGCGGCGTACTAGCTTGCGGTATTTCGTGTTGTGTTGCACTAGTATGCAAAGAGTCGGCATTTTTAGCGCGGTGGGGGCTTTATTAGCTCCCGCGCGTATGCTTTGCCTTCCGGGGGCCGGGAGTGGAGTGGGGCGAGGTTCCGGATGTGGGGCAGGTTCGATGCATCAACACGCCGGAACATATTGGTGGTGAGGCGGCCGATAAAATCGGTCAAGCTCTCGATTTTGAGGTCACGTGCGATCACGTCATTTCTAACGTAACGCTGTGCTCCTACAATTTTGCGTAGTGCCAGATTTTGCTGGGAGATCATCTTTGTCCTCAACCAGGGCGCTACGAGCGCAAACCAGGCCGGAGCAGCGTACGTGAGACGCGATCGCACGTATGTTTTGTACACCCCCAGTTTAGTTCTGAGGGGCAAGAGGCGTGACGATAGTACCGGCGTCAAAAGCGCACGCGCGGTGCGCACGGACGCGATCACTTTGTTGACGTGTGCGTTCATGTTAAGACGTCTGTCGAGGGTCACTCCCAGGTATTTGGCCGTGGTGGACCACTCTATGTTTTTGTCGAGCATTCTGAGCTTTTGGGGAGGGTTGTTGCGGTTGCCGACAAATAGCGCTTGCGTTTTGTCGACGTTCACCGACAACCTCCATGCCGCGAGCCAGGTTGGGAGGGCGTCAAGGGCCCTCTGCAGCTTCTTCACTGCGTTTCGTGAATTCACGGAGGTGGTGTAATACGCAGCGTCATCTGCGTAAAGGGCCAGGTGCGTTCCTTCCGCGACAGGGATGTCGTCGGTGAAGCGCGCATAACAGGCGGGAGAGAGACAGCTCCCTTGCGGTACCCCTGCTGAAATCTGTCTTGTTTCGGACGCCTCGTTGTCCACAACGACATAGAAATTCCTGTTCTGCAGGAATGAGGCCAATACTTTGAGTAAACGGCGGGGGGCGGGCGAGACCGACACTTTGTAGAGTAGGCCATCGTGCCATACTCTATCAAAAGCTTTCTCCATATCCAGGAATACTGCCACGGCGACTTCCTTTTTGTTAAGGGCGCCGGTGAGGTGATGCAGTACCCTGGTGAGCTGTAGTGTCGTTGAGTGTTCCGCCCTGAAGCCGAATTGTTCACTCCTGGGAACAATATGCGGCAAGAGGTGTTGTAAAAACAATTTTTCAAAAACCTTTGACAGTGTTGAGAGTAGCGTAATGGGCCGGTAGCTTTCCGGTTTCAAGGAGTTTTTGCCGGGCTTGGGTAACATACAGACTCTGCCCGTTTTCCAAAGCGTAGGGAAGAGCCCCAGGCGAAGGATACCATTAAATAGGCGCGTCACTGCCGCGAGAGCACGCGGCGGAAAGTGACGCAGCGCTATGTTTGTAATCCTATCGCCACCTGGGGCGCTTTTCCTCTTAGTAGCGCGCAGAGTCCGTAGGACCTGCCCGGGTGAAACAACCACCGGGTCTTCATCGTAAGCTACCGGCCTTGAGAAGTAGTCTCTCAAGTGGCGCTCAACTAGCACAATCTGTGCGTAATCTGTGGTAGTGTTGGGCGTGAATTGTTGTTCTAAAGCGCCTGCGAAAATATTCGCTCTGTCGACCGCTCGGTAACGAGGCGTACCGTCGGGATGTAGTAAGGGTCGGATAGGCTCCTTGGTGCCAGAAAGGGCACGGCAGAGGCGGTGGATACTCGTCCATCCTTCCTCCTCTACCGACATTAGATGCCTTTCCCAACTATGTTTAGCTGCGTTTTGAATTTCACGCTTAATTTTGTCCGTGAGTGAGTTCAATTCGGATTTGGTAATGCGACAACGGGTTCTTTGATAGAATTTACGCAGGCGTCTTTTCCTTTCTATGAGGTTTACCACATAATGAGGGAGCCTAGGATGACGCGTGCGCTCGGGAAGCGTGGATGTGGCAGCGTTTTGCGCTTCTTGTATGTTTAGAGTTATTGCTCCTGTGAGGGAGTCAATGTCCTCCATACAAGAGAGCGGCGATTGGGGAAAGGTGGCACTGTTTAGAGTTGTCTCATAAACAGTCCAGTCAACAAAGCGACGTGGAGTGAGCGAAGGTATCACGCACGGGAAATCGGTCAAGTGCACCAACACAGGCAGATGATCAGAGCCCATGTCGTCGTAAAGTACCTCTTGAGTAATCTGACAGGTAAGCCCTTTATGTGCGACAATGTCCAACACATCGGGCATAAAAGCGTCCTGAGATGGGTAATGCGTTGGGACCTCTGGCCCTATGACCGTTAATCCCAATTGTTCCGCAAGGTTGGATAAGATGTTGCCATTGCGGCAGTTGCGGCTCGAGTTCCAGTCCGTGTGCTTGCAGTTTAGATCGCCCGCAATGAGCGTCGGCACCCGTGCATCCAACAACGATCGGATGTCTCCTGGGTGTAGACGCCCACCCGGGGGCCGGTAGGCTGCGAAAATTCTGATCGGGGGGGACGTCCCCGCGAAGCAGATCTCGATACCCAGGCCGTACATTGACTGCAAGTTCACAGACGGGAGTGGCTGATAGACATGCCGACGACGAATAAGCACCGCCAGGCCGCGGTAGGCCCGTATGCCTGAGTGTTCGTCCTGTCTTATAATAGTGTACCCAGACACTTTAAATTTTGATTTTGGTAGAAGTAGGGTTTCCGAGATGAGTACCACGTCTGGCACTTTCTCGGCAAGAAGGGCTTTAAACACTGCCTCCTTCCCTAATAGGGAGCTAGCGTTCCAATGCATTATCGTGAGTTTAGTTGGGCTGCTCTCTGTGACGGTATATTTGGGCGAGCCCACGGTGGATTATTGGCTCCAAGTCTGTGCCGGATCTCAGTGCCAATAGAACCTCCAAAAGTACGGAAATCGCCACGTCTGACGCATTTACCGTAGTTTGTACCGTTTCCTTTACAGGCAACGGTTTTGGAGGCGCTTTTCCCGCTCTTCCGCGAGTTATGTTGTGCTTTGTTGCTATGACATTTGTCGCAGGCGCTTGCGCGTCGGAAATTGTTTGAGTGGCGGCGGCGGGGATTGACGCAGGTAAAAGGGCAGGTATATCGGACACCGCTTCCGGTGCTCCTGTCCTTTTTTTACCTCGTCTTGTCCTCTTCTTTTTGATAGGCTGCGCTAGTTCGGGTTGTTGTCTGGGCCGCGAATTGTTGGCCTGAGCCATCAATGTGTTGGTGGCGGTCTCGGTAACTTGGTTAGCTTGAGAGGTGGCTGGATTGGTAGGCCCAGTGGTGCGGGCCAGGGTCCCAGCACGCTTATTGCGTGCTTCCCGCTTCAGCACCGGGCATTTCAGGCTGTTTGCCGGATGCGGGCCTTTACAATTGCAGCAGGTTGCGGGCTCATTTCTGTCGCGGGGACAGTCGCTGGCAGCGTGACCTTCACCGCAGCGGACACAGGCGAGGGGGCGATGGCAGCAGAGCGACGAGTGCCGAAACTGCTGACAACGATGGCACTGGGCGGGCCCCCTTTTACCTCTCCATGCGGCGATGGTAATGTCCGGCATACACAATAATTCATTAATATCGTATATGCCTGGGATAATGTCCGGTGTCCGGTTCAGTTGGACATGGAAAATGCAGCCTGGGCGACCGCGACGAGCTTTGATGTGCCTTACGTACACAGGCTCGTAGCCCAGGCTGGTGAGTTCTGCCGAGATTTCGTCTGGCAATGTGTCGGGAGGCAGGCCGTATATAGCAACCTTTACCCTTTGCTCGGCCGGGAGGGAGTAACAGAACCAGGCTATGTTCTCCTTCTTTTCTAGGTCGGTCAGATATCTCTGTACCAACCTATACTCCCGGTCGTCGGTCGGTGTGAAACGTACACCCGTGCCGTATGGGCGGCCATTAGGCGTACGTCCAAGCAGGCTTTTCAAAGCCTTAAAATGCGTTGACCAGTTTGGCAGGCGCTCAACCACTAAGGGTGGGTACCTTGGCTTCTTGGCAACATTTTTTTGAGTGGCAGAGCTTGTGGTGGGCATCTGAGGCACAGGTGCGGCAGATGTGCTTGGTTGTGGTGATGGTGATGATAAAGGCATCTTGCGACTACGGGCAGTGTTAGCAAATGTTTGTTTTTGGTTAATTTGCGTGGCTTGCGAAACGTCTATGTCTATAGGTACATCGACGGACGATGTACCTATACGCTGTGACGAATCTCTGCTCGCCGGAGGAATGGTTCTTGTTACCGCCTCTGAGATGGTACAACTAGCGCCGCCCGGGTTCGCGGGCGGCGGCGGCAACTTGTTGCGATTTGAATTTTTTGTAATTCTTTTTGGAAGCGGAGCAGGATACTGAATATCACTGCTTCCGGTCCTAGTAGTTGATAAAGTACTAGTTTTGGTGTTTGTAGCAGAGTCTGACCCTTGTGAGGACGAGTAAAAATCGAAATTAGAATCGCCTGGCGACTCGTCAGAGTGCTCGGTCGCGCCAGCGAATGCTGCGGACGGCGAAGGCAACTTTCGCGAAATTGGAGTTGCCTTGTTCTTCCCTTTTGGGCGGGCAGAGGGGGGAAATTCGGTTCCCACCATTTGTTTTGACCGAGAGTGGATGACAGAAACTTCCATGGTTGCTGACGTCACTTGCGACGTCGCATTTTGGAAGTCTGAGATCACACCCGGAACGATAGAGGCGCCAATACCACTAGTAGAAGCGGATGGCAACAACGAGAAATCTGTATTACCGGTTATATCGGAAATTGGCCTTGAGTTGGAAGACAAGTGGAAAGTTTTGCTTCCAACATTTTTTAAAATAGGTATTTGGTCACCTAATAGTGACGCATGAGCTTGGGTTGCGGAAATTTCCACAAAGTCGGGCGCACTAGCGCCACTTGGCTGTGTCGTCAAGGCGGCCGGAAAAGGCGACCGTCGCTCAACGACCAGTTTTTTGCTGTCTCCCTCATGTGACAGCGGAGTAAGCGAGACGGGGGATTTAGTTCCCACGCTCGGGGTTGCAGTAGGTATTTTCCTTTGGTGACGTTTTTTGCGGATTGTGGCCGTTTCGGGAGTCGTTTTTGGCGGGCTCGGCGTGGCCAGAGGTGAAGGAGTGCATTTTCCGCACAAGCGTTTGGGGTCAGCTTCTTCGGGGGTCGAAGCGACGCTCCTTGGCCGGCGTCTGGATGCAGTGGAACTATATAGTTCGTGGCGTGGGACCCCTATCAAAGCCGCAGAAATGCGAGCTAGGCGGTCTATGTCAGAGAGTGTTGGAGACTCCGCGTCGGAGGTGTCGCTGTCGAAGTCCTGGGCTTCATCCATGGCCCGAGTTGCATACCCCGATAAGATGCCATCATCCACGAACCGTTTGATCATCAAACGGTCCGATTGAATTTTGGCTCTTGGGGTCTGCAACTCGGATATGGACTGCGCCAGGGATTCGAGCGACCTCTCCGATACGTTATCATCGATTTGATGGTCGTATTGGGCATTTTCATCGACGCTCAATAGAGCAGTCGAGACGTGTGTTGCGAGGCCAGGGGACGGCAGAGACGCCATCGACCCTGGGAGCTCATTGGGAGATACATCCCTTTCATCATCTTCACCATTGGACGAATCCGACGAGGAAGAAGGGTTATTAGGTGCAGCAAATTTGGTAGTCATAGTGCTGTTGTTTTGAGAGTAAAATATCCCGTGCGCCTAAGCTCATTTCCGGAGAACCCTGCAAGTATAGCAGACCGGGAACGAGATGGGCTCAGTAATATTTAAACACTCGGACGCAAGGTGGGCATGGAGAGTCCCCTCCCCTAACTTCTTTACGAAAGCTAGGGGGTAACCGCTTCCGGGCACGTCTTCAAAAAGACGTGGCGGAACAGTATGTTATTGCCTGACCAGAAACAAGAATCAGGCACCTTGACAACACGCGCACTAAGAACGAACAATACTTACGAATACAAACACTGAAACATTAAAAACATCCACAGCAATAGCATCCAATATTCAACTTGAGTGGCACTGCCAACCATCAAAGTTTCGTATGGAAAATTCCAGGGAGCTTCGTGTTACTTGGGTGAATATACGACTGTTCTGTTCAACGACCAAGCCAATCCCGTGACAATTTTTTTCGAGTATACCCAATACATATTACTATCATTCGAGTTGGGTATTAACGTAGGCAACGAGCTGAATGCGGCCGTACGGCCAATCAGGAGCGTGCGTGAAAGAGACATAAAATATACACGCGTCTCTATCTAACATTGTGCGCTAATGAAGAGTGGTTTAATAAGATTGATTATTATGTCTGTCCGTATGTATGTATGTCTGTTTCCGTCATGTTTGTTTGTTTGTTTGTTTGTTGTTTGTTGTTTATTTTGTTTGGTTGGTTGGTTGATTTTTATATAGAAGACGATTAAATAGGTCATGATAGAGACAAAATAAAAGTAATTTTTATAGAATCATATTGCGGCCCTGAAAAGGGCCTTTTGTGTCCGACCGTCCGTCCGCCCGAGCCCGCCACTAGAGGCGGAGGCGGCGGTGGTCGGGGGCGACGAGATGATGCGCCTAAGAATAATAATATCTTCTTAAGCCTTCTTCTCGGTCTTCTTAGGCAGTAGCACGGCCTGAATGTTGGGCAAAACACCACCCTGAGCGATGGTCACGCCCGATAGGAGTTTGTTCAATTCCTCATCGTTGCGGATCGCCAATTGGAGATGTCTCGGTATGATTCTAGTCTTCTTGTTGTCACGTGCCGCGTTGCCGGCCAACTCGAGGACCTCAGCGGCGAGATATTCCATAACGGCGGCCAAATAGACCGGTGCACCGGCGCCGACGCGCTCGGCATAGTTGCCATTACGCAGAAGTCTGTGTATACGACCGACAGGAAACTGAAGACCGGCGCGATTCGAACGGGACTTTGCCTTCCCCTTGACCTTGCCACCCTTGCCGCGTCCAGACATTATTTGTTACGAGGGTATATAATCAATCAATTGCTAAATTAGCGAGCGAAAAATAACGCGCAGCGTACGTAGTTATGCACAGCGCGTTCGGAAACTGACTGAATATTTTTTTTTTAATTTTTTTTTTTTTTTTTTTGAATGGACATGAAGGTACGGGCCCAAAATTTGGCCTTAGTACCCTTACCCGGACAAGTCGGCGAGCTAGCTCTCAACCGTAGTTATGATTAGGTAACAAGGCCTGAGGGTGCCCCAGTTGGGGCCGAACCTCGGCTCAGGGCTGTTACCGAGGGGAGGGAATTGACTGAAATCTTTGATGATTTATTTATTTATATCTAGGGAAGCGTATTATTATTGGCGGCTCGGGCCGCTTGTCGAGTTGCCGTAGCAATAACAAGTGGGGGACGATGAGACTGAGTTGGGAGTCGCGGCGCGTGACCTCGACGACGAGGTCGGTAACGAGGTGAACGGTCACCGCGGTTCGCATCTGTATTGTGTGTTGAATTACGACGAGCTTCCGAAGCTTCGAGCTGAGCTAAGGTGGTGGGATCATCGGGCTCGGTGAGGACGTGCCTCGGCCGGCGGACATTGGACATACGGGATGGCGTGTAGGTAGCCGCCTTAACGATTAACGGATTACTATGATTGACAGCAGTGTCAAAGAATCTGCGTGAAGCGCGTTTGAAAAATTGACGGACCGTGGGGAGGCCCAGGTCGAGGTGGAGGTTTTCATTGCGCAAGAACCACGGGGCACCCGTGGCCTTGCGCATGAAACGGTTTTGCAAAACTTGGAGACTATGGATCCGCTTTTGCGATGCGTGTGCAAATACAGCGCATGCGTAAGAGAATATGGGGCGAATACACGCAGTATACAGTCTAACCTTGCTTTTTAAGGCAAGTTTAGACCTGCGATTTAAAAGGAAATGAAGGCGTCCCATCACGAAATAGGCGCGCGCGCGCACCCTTTTAATGTGGGGCCCGAAGGTCAATCGATCATCGAGGATGACACCTAAGTATTTGGCTTGCCTCTCCCAAGGGATCGGTTCGCCGAACATGGTGACAGACTTTACTGAGGGGGGGACAGACTTTACTGAGGGGGGGATTTTTTTTTAATTTTTTTTTTTTTTTTTTTTTTTTTTTTTTTTTTTTTGAATGGACATGAAGGTACGGGCCCAAAATTTGGCCTTAGTACCCTTACCCGGACAAGTCGGCGAGCTAGCTCTCAACCGTAGTTATGATTAGGTAACAAGGCCTGAGGGTGCCCCAGTTGGGGCCGAACCTCGGCTCAGGGCTGTTACCGAGGGGAGGGAATTGACTGAAATCTTTGATGATTTATTTATTTATTTATATCTAGGGAAGCGTATTATTATTGGCGGCTCGGGCCGCTTGTCGAGTTGCCGTAGCAATATTAACAAGTGGGGGACGAGACTGAGTTGGGAGTCGCGGCGCGTGACCTCGACGACGAGGTCGGTAACGAGGTGAACGGTCACCGCGGTTCGCATCTGTATTGTGTGTTGAATTACGACGAGCTTCCGAAGCTTCGAGCTGAGCTAAGGTGGTGGGATCATCGGGCTCGGTGAGGACGTGCCTCGGCCGGCGGACATTGGACATACGGGATGGCGTGTAGGTAGCCGCCTTAACGATTAACGGATTACTATGATTGACAGCAGTGTCAAAGAATCTGCGTGAAGCGCGTTTGAAAAATTGACGGACCGTGGGGAGGCCCAGGTCGAGGTGGAGGTTTTCATTGCGCAAGAACCACGGGGCACCCGTGGCCTTGCGCATGAAACGGTTTTGCAAAACTTGGAGACTATGGATCCGCTTTTGCGATGCGTG
The DNA here is from genome assembly GCA_947623365.1 of Achlya flavicornis. Lineage (NCBI taxonomy): Eukaryota > Metazoa > Arthropoda > Insecta > Lepidoptera > Drepanidae > Achlya > Achlya flavicornis. The sequence goes on along the minus strand of OX392494.1, from coordinate 4,635,534 downwards.
TGCAAATACAGCGCATGCATAAGAGAATATGGGGCGAATACACGCAGTATACAGTCTAACCTTGCTTTTTAAGGCAAGTTTAGACCTGCGATTTAAAAGGAAATGAAGGCGTCCCATCACGAAATAGGCGCGCGCGCGCACCTTTTTAATGTGGGGCCCGAAGGTCAATCGATCATCGAGGATGACACCTAAGTATTTGGCTTGCCTCTCCCAAGGGATCGGTTCGCCGAACATGGTGACAGACTTTACTGAGGGGGGGATTTTTCGTCTAAACGGCCTATGGAATAGGACCGCTTGACTTTTGGCGGGATTTATCTCAATCCTCCATTTCCTACACCATGCGCCTAGGGCGTCTGCTGCGGATTGGAGGTGGGACACTATGGCCTTGGTGGTGCGACTAGTACAGTAGATTGCGGTATCATCCGCGAACAGAGCTAGCTGTACTGAGTCATTAAATTTGGGGATATCGCTCGTATATAATAGAAACAATAATGGGGAGAGTACCGAGCCCTGGGGGACTCCGGCACAGATGGGGTGAGGGGACGACAGGGCGCCTGTTATTCGATATCGAAAGTGGCGGTTCGACAAAAAGTCTCGTAAGATGAGTACGAGCCTATGTGGGACACCTAGGGTGAATAGTTTAAAAATTAAACCATTGTGCCACACTTTGTCGAATGCTTTTGCAACATCGAAGAACAGGACCCCAGTCATACTATTGGATTGTTGGAAATGGTGAGAGATATGTTCAACAATACGATGGACTTGTTGAACACACGAGTGTTTAGTTCGAAAACCAAACTGCTCGTTCGGAAGTAAATGGTTAGCATCGGCATATGCTTTGAGACGGTTGTAGATGAGTCTCTCATAAATCTTACCCAATACATTGAGCAGACTTATGGGACGGTAACTGGAGGGCTCGGACATGGGTTTGCCTGGTTTGTGGATCCCAATAACGTGAGCTTCCTTCCACTGAGGTGGGAAGAAGTTACACATTAGGGCCGCATTATAAATGGACGTTAATAAGAAAATGAGCTGAGCGGGGAACAGTTTGATCACTTTATTAGTGATTTTGTCCGAGCCCGGGGCTTTTCGAGGGTGGAGTTTTCTGATGATCGATTTAACTTCATCAGGGGTCACGGGAGGAAGGGGGTCTTCATCCTCCTCCTCCTCCTCACCATCAGCGGCGACACGCCGCCTCCTCCTTGCGGAGGAGGGGGGAGCCTCTGGTGGTGGCGGGGGGGGGGGAGACACGGGAGGTATGGGCAGAGCGAGTCTACGCGTGACCTCGGAGTTGACTTTCTCCAAGTGACTGGGGTCTACTGGAAGAGTACTGGGCGTGCATTGAAGCTCGAGACTTTCGGCGAGGCATTCGGATTTGTCCTCGTCTTCAAAGGCGGGCAAGGGGTGATTGGGTCTAATGAGAGGTGGCATGGGGGCTATCGTGTCCTTGGTAAGGGCACGGGAAAGCTTCCAAAAGGCAAGATGGGAGGGTTCTAACTCTTCAAGGGTCTTGTCCCATCGAGCATCACGCATTTGCTCGATGCGGACCTTGAAGGCGCGATGGAGAGCGCGCATGCGGGCGCGGTTACGTTCAGAGGGAAAAGAGTCAAAAGCCCGTATGGCGGCGTTCCTCTCCCTCCTCATCTCACGTACGTCATCGGGCAGTTGCCAACGGAGGTGAGTCTCCGCTGGCACTGTCCGAGAGCAATCGGTAATGACCGATTGCACGTGGGTGGTGAGTGAGTCGATCGCGCCGATAACCTCGTCCGCGGTGACGATGTTATCCGGGATACGATTCAGATGGACGGAATCGGTGGACTTGAGGCGTTCGCCTAGTCTGTCCCAATTGGTGGAGATTTTAGTAGGAGGGGGTTGACCTGGATCTGGGGGACCTGTGCGCGGAGTAAACTCTAAGATCACAGGTCGGTGGTCAGACGTCAGTTCGTGGTGCACTGATACGTCATGCAAACGTAAGTTTACATTGCGCAACAGTGCCACATCGAGTATGTCGGGTCTGAGGTCTTGTTGATGAGGAAAGTGGGTCGGTTCGAGGGGAGTAATGATGTCGATGTCGAGAGGCGACAGGAGGGATTCTAAGATTCGACCTCTGGGGTTGTTCGCGTTACAGTTCCAGAGTACACTTTTAGCGTTCAGGTCGCCCGCCAAAATGACTGCGTTACCGAGGCCAAAAATGCACTCTAGATCACTTCTGAAGGAAGTGTTGACACGGGACGGGGAAATGTAGGCTGAGACCAGAATGATTGGCTCATGTCCAGTCATGCCGAGCCTACAGACCGAGGCCTCAATGCACGTGAGAGAGGGGGGCGGATCCATTGGGGAGCAATATAGGGACTTTTTGTAATAAATGAGAGTACCACCAAGGGTAGCGTCAGACCTATCGTTGCGAACTAACAGATAGTTGGCAATTTTGGGATCCCTCATAGAGGGTTTGAGGAATGTCTCCTGAACTAGGAATACATCAAGGCGATGATGTTTCAGGAATTCTGAAACATCATCGCGTTGATGTCTCAAGCCATCGGCATTGAAATACCCTATTCTAAGGGAGCGCGGTTTGGTCCTACACGTTGCCGTATTATCCATTAAGAGGGCTACATTTGAAGGTGGAAAGGGACGTCAGGATGGCACTATAGCGCAACCCGATGGAGAAGAGGGCGAGTCCGTCGCCCTCTTTTTCGCGGATTTGTTCAGCGAGATTCCGGATCTCGTTAAAATCAAAAAGACGGGCGAAACGCTCCACCAGAGCGAAGTCCGCATCCTCGTTTAGTGGAGGAATTTGGGCCCCGCAGCTAGGCGGGGGGATTGCGCGGCGTTGCTGTTTAGGGACGGCGGCGGCGGCGGCGGGTTTTGGCGGAAGGGGCGTGGTTTGCGCGGCCATAGGGGCGGGCGCTTGAGTGACTGAGGGAGTGGGTGCGGGAATGGGGGCAGGTGAAACTGCCGTGGTGGGCGTGGACTTAGTCCGAGTGGGCGGGAACTCCCTAGGGGAGTTTAAGTCCCAAGCGGGTCTCAAGCTCGTGTGAGCGGGATCAGGGGGAGGCGCGGTGGTGCGCGTGGAGTTATTGGGCCGGGCTGATGTTGTAGCCTTTGGCCGGGGAGCTTTAGAGCACCCGCGATAGTTGGCGGGGTGCCCTTGCGTCTGGCAAAGGACGCAGCTCGGGGGCTCAGAATTAAGGGTGGGCTCAGGGTTGCGTTCGCATTCCCTGGTGGGGTGGTTGCCTAGGCACTTTACGCACCTTGGAGGTGCGTAGCAGTGCCTGGCGGAGTGGCCATAGAGTTGGCAATTGTGGCATTGTGACGGGAATCCGGTCCTGTGTGGCTTTTCCAGCACACAGTCCGTCAGTTGGCATATGGCCTTTAGATTGTGGATTCGGTCGCTCGCCGGCCCGGGTTCCATGGTTACTACAACCATGTTGAGGGGGACGGTCTTTGAGCGACCTCGCATAAGGCGATGGACAGCGAGGACAGGGATACCCTGGTCGCTGAGGGACTGCTTCACTTCCTCGGTTGTCACCTCGGAAGGCATGCCCTTGATAACTATGCGGGTGGCACGCTCCTCAGGGAGAGAGTAGGTGTGGAAAGACACCTTTCTCTCCTTGAGGAGGTTAGTGAAAGCTCTATGGTCATTAGGCGCAGTAACTGCGACCCGAATGCCATGTTCGGTGGGACGGGCGGAGGTATAATTAATATGGTGGCTGGAGAACCAGCCAGAGACAAGAGTCCATTTGGACTTGTCTTGAATGAAAATTGGGGGAGGGGCAGCATCATTTTTAGCATTCTTAGGAGGATGCTGATGCCTGTTAGGACGAGGGGGGATGCGAAGAGGTTCGCGAACGCTACTTGTGTCCATGGGAATGGACACGTTCGCTGAAGGGCCAGGGACGGGAGAGGGGGCCTGCTTGAGGGCCTTGGCGGCAGCCTCGTTGGCGGAGGCTTGCTTGGCTCGCTTGCGCTTGCCATTCTTGCTCTCCACTGGTACGAAGTCCTCCTCGGAAGACGAGGAGGGGTTCGCAACAGTGGCGGGAGCCTCTAGTTGGGTGGTGGTGGTGGTGGTGGAAATTAGAGGGACGGCCTTTGCCGACTTAGTGTCGGTGGAGGCAGGGGAGGAGGAGGAGGAGGCGGAGGAGGACTTGGCGGCCTCATTGGACGTGTAGGAGTCAGTAGAAACTGACGTCCTAGTCTTGTTGTAGACTGACGATCTTGTGAGATCGTCAGAGGGAGTTGGAGTTGGGGAGGGAGGGGCTTGTCCTGATGGGACAGCCTCGGTGTTGTCGCGGACTTCCGGAGTCGACTGGGTCGACATCACGGAGTCCGCGCGAGAGGGTGGACGAGTGGAGGGGGGGAGGGACCTGTCCGGAAAGTGGCAGGTGAGGTAAATTACGGCATCCTCATCGGCGAGGATGTCCTCAAGAGACAGGGTGTTCTGGGGTTGGCTGGCCATAGTGACCAGCCTGGCCTTGCGGCCGGGGCCTAGGCTAAGACGTACACTACTGTAACTTCAAACGCGGTGCGTTCCTGGGAGAAGAAGTTACAAGAAACTCCAGGCAATCGCCCTAGCTACGGTTCCTACTCCTATCCTCCCCGGGTGGGTTTTCCCGGGTGTGTGTAGTACAACTCCCAACCGGGTGTAGGTTGGGAGGTGAGTAGGCCCTAGGGTGTGCCCTAAGCTTGTAACCTCCGCCACAGATCTTGTGTTGTGGCTGAGTTCCTACGTCCCTGCCTAACGCTAACTGGGGTCGACTAGGGAAGCCCCCAAGGCCGACTGGTCCAGTCCCGTCCGGGTTGTGTGTTCCTTAAGGGAAAACACCAAAGCGCCCGGGGCCCGCTAACCAACTTACGTTGTCACCGTTAGGTTTCCGTTGGTTACCACAGCAAGTCGTGGATTTTAGGTGGTAGACGATTAGTATGTCTCAGAAACAACAATGAACACGACGCGTATTGAAAAATACACGAAGTGTCACCGTGTCGGTCAGACAATAGAAACAACAAGACAAATAAACACCAACGCGTATTGAAAAATACACGCGGTGAATAAATGCTTGATATAGGGGTCGGTACGAGTGACACACACACCAACGCAGTACCGAGAAAGATACTCGCTCGCAACCAAATAGTTTGCTTGACGATACGTCAGGAACAAACTATTAGCGCTAACAAGAACTTAAACAATGCCACAAAGGTGAGCGAGTACGTTCGCGACGAAAAATGCCAGGTAGGCGCAAACAAAGGCAGAGCCAGTGAGTGGGCGAACAAAGCGAAAATTCGCGGAAACGGACCGGGCAGCGCAGGAGCGCAAGAAAGCGACCGTGCAGTGCGACGGTCAGAATCGGAATCCTTTTTTTTAACGCCCGCTATTTATTATTATAGGTGAACTACGATCGCCCAATGTAGTACGAAGACGACGAGCGAACGAGAACGAGCTATGGCGAGAGAGCGTACCAGAACGATGAATATTTTATATTGAACGAGAGAGATGGAAGATATGTTGGGCGAGAGAGGGGTGGGTGAGGTCGGGCGGGCGGGCGCGCGTTCGGAGGCGGTATTATTCGTTCGTTTCGCGTTTGTTTTTGATGATTTAATTGCTAAAATATACCTAATAGGATAATATTTTAGATTATTGTGTATGTATGGGGGACGGCGGTACCTACCTGGACAATATGAAATGCAATGTAGTGTGTGCAGTTTTCGCAAGTGTTTTGTTTTTTTTTTTTTTTTTTTTTTTTTTTTTGTTTATACATATCTACATACCTATGAATAATATTAATTAATCGGTGAAGAAGAAAATTCGTATTTTCCATTATGTGTAGGTGCCTACGCCATACCTATACAGTGCAATTAAATCATCATCGTCGTTTCGTGTGTGGTGTGTGTGTGTTTTACGTGTCTGTCTGTGGCTTGGGACCTCCTATGTGTACCAAACTAAATTCTAAGTCTGAAGTCTAGTTTATGTACATACATAAACTAGATAGGTATATTAGCCTGTACAATACTACTATTATGTTTGTTTGTTTGTTTGTTTGTTTGTTTGTTTGTTTGTTAGTATGTATGTATGTATGTATGTATGTATGTATGTATGTATGTATGTATAAGTAGGTAGGTAGGTAGGTAGGTAGGTAGGTAGGTAGGTAGGTATTTAGGTATTTATAATCATTTTATATAGGCAGTAAGGATGTCACCGTTTTACGTATGTATGTATGTATGTATGTATGTATGTATGTATGTATGTATGTTAGTTATTTAGTCGGTCAATTTATGTACGTATCGAAATAGAAACAATTGTATCGTAACTAATATGGGTACGATATTTAGAATAATTTGTTAGCCCTGAAAAGGGCTTTTTGGTAGGTACATGTGCGCGATTGCGTGTGTATGCAACCAACGCGCACGTGCGTGCGGTGCCGGTCTCTCGCAACACGCTGGCTGGCCGTCCGTCCGTCCGTCCGTACGTACGTAGGACGGGCGGCGTAGGCGCGCGCGGCAGGGGGCGGCATGCAGGCAGGCAGGGCGCGGCTGCCAGCGAGCGGCTGTCGTCGTCGTCGTCGCTTTTACTTCTTGGCTGCTGCCTTTTTGGCGGCGGCCGGCTTCGATTTTGATGCGGCGGCGGCGGCCTTCTTCGGTTTGGGCGCCTTTGGTTTCTTTGTCGGTGGTTTGGCGGTTTTCTTAGCTTTAGACGCGGCGCCTCCACTCTTACCTCGCGCGGGCGACGCTGCCGCCAGGGCGGCGGCTGCCTTCTTGGCGGCGGCGATGGAGGCGGTTTTCTTTTTGGCTGCTGCGGCTTTTTTGTCCTTGGTAGCCAATGCGGCGGCTGCTGCTGCTGCTTTCGATGACTTCGACGGCGATGCGGAAGCCGCAGATGCACCGCCCCTCTTGTTGCCACCCTTAGCGGCGGCCGCGGCGGCGGACGCTTTCTTACCTTTGGCGGCGGCGGCGCCGGAAGCACCGGACGAGGCGGCGGTCTTGGCGACGGCCTTGCCGGCACCTCCGGCCGGCTTCTTCGCCGAGGTTGATTTAGATTCCAGTTTGAAGGAACCGGACGCACCTTTGCCCTTCGTTTGTATCAGTGTACCCGATTCGACGGCGCTCTTCAAATATTTCCTTATGAACGGTGCCAGTTTCTCAGCGTCGACCTTGTACTGAGCGGCTATATATTTCTTGATCGCCTGCAGTGACGATCCGCTGCGCTCTTTCAACTCCTTTATGGCGCTATTGACCATTTCCGAAGTCTTAGGGTGCGTCGGTTTCGCCTTGGGTTTTTTGGCTCCGGCGGCGGCGGACGCCTTCGGTCCCTTTTTCGCCGGGGTGGTGGGTGCCGGTACTTCGGTTGCCACAGCTGTGTCTGCCATAGTAGTAGGTAGGTAAAATATGAATGAATTCACAAACACTCAACAACACACAAGAGATCGCACACAAAACAACAACAAACTACGACGACAATATTAAAATAAAGTGAGTAGAATAGTAGTAGGTAGGTAGTAGTTACAGTATTAGATGTCGCCACTGGAACACAAAATAATTATCATTTTAACAATACACATCGAGGCATTACCGTAAGGAGAGCCGCGGTGTCGCGAGACGTTTTCTCGTATGAACACTTCCAACTTTTCACTAACATGTATATAAATTATTATATTTTTAACTGGGTTCTATTATAATTAAAACATTAATATATATTTATATGGACACATCATGAAAGTGTTTATGTAATGTTCACTTCAAAACTTTCACAAATATAATAAGGGACGCGCTACAGGTGTTTATTTTCACCGCCTTGTATGCGACTTGCTTAGTGTCCAGTTCAAAAGTGATTTTTCTCTATAAAACATAAAGATTACACACATAAAGGTCGATAAGTAAACGGCGAAGATCCCGAGCTTGGAACATAATAAGAATTCACTTTTGTAAATACATATTGTGACCGTTTTGACGAGTGTAACGACGACGGTCGTAAAACACACGACTGCCATTTTCTGAACAGCCAACGATACGGCGCTCAGTTTCTATCCGAGGCTCGTGTACACATTGATTGTTATAATATTCTTATTCTTATTTAAACATTCCAACATACTACATAATAATACTACTCTACCTATATAGGGGGGTACTCTACCTATAAAATAAACTTAAGATCACATTAGGTGGTGGTAGGTAACGACATATTCAAACGCATACAATAATGTATAATTATGTGTGTAGAGAGTAGAGGTATTAGGTAGTTAGTACATTGGTGGTAGGTATTTATTTATGAAACTAATAATAGGTAAGTACTTAAGTACATAATGTAAAAAGAAATGATTTCGTGTTTATTAGAAAGAGAACTTCCATGACACACAAACAAAACAACAACCGGAACGTACGACTAGGTAGGTACATCTATACTACTACCACCTACTTACAAACAACAAAAACAGTTTTGTGAGTGTGTAGTCAGTTACACTATAATATAATATTTTTGCTATCCTAATGCAAATGCGATGCGACACACGCACGGAGAGTACATAGAATATTTATTTATCGGTACCTACTTACTGTTTTACGTACTTTACGTTTGTATGCTTGCTTGCACGCAGCTATACATTACATAGATCGATTTATCCTTTTAGTATATATAATACTACTTTTGTGATTAGAAAGTGTACTATACATTAAGTAGGTAGGTAGGTACATACACTTATATGTATGTAAGGTTTTTAAAATAAACCTCATTATTATAGGTATATGATTTGACATTAATTAATTAATCATAGTGTACGTATATAGAAACAGTTTGCATTTAAACAAAACGGAATTATGTGCGGCCCTGAAAAGGGCCTTTTGTTCCTGTGCGTACATGATGTTCGTCTCGATCAATAAATAATACCAAACTAATAATAAAATTTATGATCGAAATTAACATCGGACACGATGGAAGTGGTTTAACCACCGAAACCGTACAGTGTGCGTCCCTGACGTTTCAGAGCGTAGACGACGTCCATGGCGGTGACGGTCTTCCTCTTCGCGTGCTCGGTATAAGTGACAGCGTCACGGATCACGTTCTCGAGAAACACTTTGAGAACGCCACGAGTCTCCTCGTATATCAGACCGGATATACGCTTAACGCCTCCTCTGCGAGCCAAACGACGGATCGCGGGTTTGGTGATGCCCTGGATGTTGTCGCGAAGTACTTTCCTGTGACGTTTGGCTCCACCTTTCCCCAGACCCTTTCCTCCCTTGCCGCGACCGGTCATTGTAGTTGTAGTAGTAGTAGTAAGTAGAAGTTAAAGATTGATACAACAAACTGCGCGCGACCGTACTCGTATACTGCACCGAAGTGACTGATATAGCGCCGCATAATAATCCGCGTTATATTTATATACGCGACGGCCATCAGGCGGTTGGTTTCATTTCATTGGTTCCCTTGTTGAAAAGTGAGATAGCTATATTGTACGTCACGAACTAAGGAGGTACGGGCCTGTGCGAGGGGTGCGGGGGAGGGAGAGGGGGGGGGGGGGGGGGGGGGGTTAGTTAGGTGTGTACGTGTATTTTGATTTTTCACTTGTCTTTTTTTTTTTTTTTTTTTTTTTTTTTTGCGTTATTTGTAATATTATTTATTTATTTTGTTGATAATGGTATAGTAAGGTTAGGCTCTTCAAGTTAGTTAGGTTAGGTTATTAGCACTTCGGGTTAGGTTAGCTTGGCTTACCTTAACCTGACCTTGGGTTAGTTAGTTAGTTAGTTAGTTCGATATAAATAGATAGATAGGATACCTACTTTACTACAACTAGTACTAAAAAAAAAAAACCTTTACATATTACACCCTTTAAATATTAATTATAATATACAAAAACACGACCACTACGGTAGGTAGGTAGGTAGGTAGGTAGGTAGGTAGGTAGGTAGGTAGGTAGGTAGGTAGGTAGGTAGGTAGGTAGGTAGGTAGGTAGGTAGGTAGGTAGGTAGGTAGGTAGGTAGGTAGGTAGGTAGGTAGGTAGGGCATTATTTATATATACGACGTGATTATATTGTGCGCAAGAAACATATTGTCCATTGTTCGATACATATGTGGCCCTGAAAAGGGCCTTTTTAGCAAGACGCTTTGTTTGCTGTGCGGTGGTAAGGTAAGCTAGTTACTATTACGTTCGCGAGCAAACGACGCGTCATGCGCAATACGACGACGACGTCGACGATTAAGCGCGTTCGCCACGGATTCTGCGCGCCAGCTGTATATCCTTAGGCATGATGGTGACACGCTTGGCGTGAATCGCGCAAAGGTTGGTGTCCTCGAAGAGTCCGACCAGATAGGCCTCGCTGGCCTCCTGAAGCGCCATAACGGCTGAACTCTGGAAACGTAGATCAGTCTTGAAATCTTGAGCGATCTCACGGACGAGACGCTGGAAGGGCAGTTTGCGGATCAACAGCTCCGTGCTCTTCTGATAGCGACGGATCTCACGGAGTGCAACGGTTCCGGGTCTGTAACGATGGGGTTTCTTGACACCACCGGTTGCCGGTGCACTCTTGCGCGCAGCCTTCGTGGCCAACTGTTTACGGGGCGCTTTACCCCCGGTGGATTTACGCGCGGTCTGCTTGGTACGGGCCATTGCGAGGAACGAGCGAGCGGCGATGAAATTGAATTAAGAAAGATAACTTAACTACGTACGTGCGGACGAATGAACGCGCGTATTAGTACTGCCGTTTATTTTATATTTTACATCGGTATTTATAATGATGGCGGCGGATTCAAGCGAGCGAGATATGTGTTTATCTCTCTCCCTCTCTCTCTCTCTCTCTCTCCGTCTGTCTCGCACGCAACAAACAAACAAAACAATGAACGAACGAACTAACAAACTAATTTTTTTTTTATATGTATGTACGTATGCTATTTATATAATATAAGGTAATGTTTTGTTTTATAATATTATTTTCGTGATAAATAAAGAGAATAATAATAATAATACATACATATTTATGTGTGTATGCTTAAATTGCATATTTATCATTTCTTTTAATTCATCATTATAATGGTAAGCACTTGAATACCAGGTATAATAAAATATCCTTATGATATTGTACATGTATGTCAGAGTAATTAAATAATATAGGCAGGCTGCAGGTTGGTTGGTTATTTAGTTAGTTAGTTAGTTATAAACGGACGGTATGTGGTAGTGGTATGGTACGTGCGATATGTCATAATATGAAGTCAATTAGAGAAACATTCGGATAATATGAATAGATTTTTGGCCCTGAAAAGGGCCTTTTGAGTGTAGCGCTGGACGTGTGGTGGTTACAATAGTATGTTCATACTATGAAGCACGCACGCCTCCGCACTGTGAAGAAGAACGAACGACGCCATCTCCTCCTCCTCCTCACTTGGAGCTGGTGTATTTGGTGACGGCCTTGGTGCCCTCGCTCACGGCGTGCTTGGCAAGCTCACCGGGCAGCAGGAGCCTCACCGAAGTCTGCACCTCCCTGGAGGTGATGGTGGAACGTTTGTTGTAATGGGCGAGACGAGACGCCTCCGCTGCGATACGTTCGAATATGTCGTTAACGAATGAATTCATTATAGACATGGCCTTGCTGGAGATACCGGTGTCGGGATGCACCTGCTTGAGCACCTTGTAGATGTAGATGGCGTAGCTCTCCTTCCTCTTGTGCTTCTTCTTTTTCTTGTCAGTTTTGGAGATGTTCTTTTGGGCTTTGCCCGATTTCTTGGCGGCCTTACCGCTGGTCTTAGGCGGCATAATAGCGGTAGTATGTATTAGTTAGTAGATAATATCAACACTTGCTAACGCAAACGACCGTTTGCGTTGAATACGCCGAGAGAAGTGTGACAATTTTTTTCGAGTATACCCAATACATATTACTATCATTCGAGTTGGGTATTAACGTAGGCAACGAGCTGAATGCGGCCGTACGGCCAATCAGGAGCGTGCGTGAAAGAGACATAAAATATACACGCGTCTCTATCTAACATTGTGCGCTAATGAAGAGTGGTTTAATAAGATTGATTATTATGTCTGTCCGTATGTATGTATGTCTGTTTCCGTCATGTTTGTTTGTTTGTTTGTTTGTTGTTTGTTGTTTATTTTGTTTGGTTGGTTGGTTGATTTTTATATAGAAGACGATTAAATAGGTCATGATAGAGACAAAATAAAAGTAATTTTTATAGAATCATATTGCGGCCCTGAAAAGGGCCTTTTGTGTCCGACCGTCCGTCCGCCCGAGCCCGCCACTAGAGGCGGAGGCGGCGGTGGTCGGGGGCGACGAGATGATGCGCCTAAGAATAATAATATCTTCTTAAGCCTTCTTCTCGGTCTTCTTAGGCAGTAGCACGGCCTGAATGTTGGGCAAAACACCACCCTGAGCGATGGTCACGCCCGATAGGAGTTTGTTCAATTCCTCATCGTTGCGGATCGCCAATTGGAGATGTCTCGGTATGATTCTAGTCTTCTTGTTGTCACGTGCCGCGTTGCCGGCCAACTCGAGGACCTCAGCGGCGAGATATTCCATAACGGCGGCCAAATAGACCGGTGCACCGGCGCCGACGCGCTCGGCATAGTTGCCATTACGCAGAAGTCTGTGTATACGACCGACAGGAAACTGAAGACCGGCGCGATTCGAACGGGACTTTGCCTTCCCCTTGACCTTGCCACCCTTGCCGCGTCCAGACATTATTTGTTACGAGGGTATATAATCAATCAATTGCTAAATTAGCGAGCGAAAAATAACGCGCAGCGTACGTAGTTATGCACAGCGCGTTCGGAAACTGACTGAATATTTTTTTTTTAATTTTTTTATTTTTTTTTATTGAATGGACATGAAGGTACGGGCCCAAAATTTGGCCTTAGTACCCTTACCCGGACAAGTCGGCGAGCTAGCTCTCAACCGTAGTTATGATTAGGTAACAAGGCCTGAGGGTGCCCCAGTTGGGGCCGAACCTCGGCTCAGGGCTGTTACCGAGGGGAGGGAATTGACTGAAATCTTTGATGATTTATTTATTTATATCTAGGGAAGCGGATTATTATTGGCGGCTCGGGCCGCTTGTCGAGTTGCCGTAGCAATATTAACAAGTGGGGGACGAGACTGAGTTGGGAGTCGCGGCGCGTGACCTCGACGACGAGGTCGGTAACGAGGTGAACGGTCACCGCGGTTCGCATCTGTATTGTGTGTTGAATTACGACGAGCTTCCGAAGCTTCGAGCTGAGCTAAGGTGGTGGGATCATCGGGCTCGGTGAGGACGTGCCTCGGCCGGCGGACATTGGACATACGGGATGGCGTGTAGGTAGCCGCCTTAACGATTAACGGATTACTATGATTGACAGCAGTGTCAAAGAATCTGCGTGAAGCGCGTTTGAAAAATTGACGGACCGTGGGGAGGCCCAGGTCGAGGTGGAGGTTTTCATTGCGCAAGAACCACGGGGCACCCGTGGCCTTGCGCATGAAACGGTTTTGCAAAACTTGGAGACTATGGATCCGCTTTTGCGATGCGTGTGCAAATACAGCGCATGCGTAAGAGAATATGGGGCGAATACACGCAGTATACAGTCTAACCTTGCTTTTTAAGGCAAGTTTAGACCTGCGATTTAAAAGGAAATGAAGGCGTCCCATCACGAAATAGGCGCGCGCGCGCACCTTTTTAATGTGGGGCCCGAAGGTCAATCGATCATCGAGGATGACACCTAAGTATTTGGCTTGCCTCTCCCAAGGGATCGGTTCGCCGAACATGGTGACAGACTTTACTGAGGGGGGGATTTTTCGTCTAAACGGCCTATGGAATAGGACCGCTTGACTTTTGGCGGGATTTATCTCAATCCTCCATTTCCTACACCATGCGCCTAGGGCGTCTGCTGCGGATTGGAGGTGGGACACTATGGCCTTGGTGGTGCGACTAGTACAGTAGATTGCGGTATCATCCGCGAACAGAGCTAGCTGTACTGAGTCATTAAATTTGGGGATATCGCTCGTATATAATAGAAACAATAATGGGGAGAGTACCGAGCCCTGGGGGACTCCGGCACATATGGGATGAGGGGACGACAGGGCGCCTGTTATTCGATATCGAAAGTGGCGGTTCGACAAAAAGTCTCGTAAGATGAGTACGAGCCTATGTGGGACACCTAGGGTGAATAGTTTAAAAATTAAACCATTGTGCCACACTTTGTCGAATGCTTTTGCAACATCGAAGAACAGGACCCCAGTCATACTATTGGATTGTTGGAAATGGTGAGAGATATGTTCAACAATACGATGGACTTGTTGAACACACGAGTGTTTAGTTCGAAAACCAAACTGCTCGTTCGGAAGTAAATGGTTAGCATCGGCATATGCTTTGAGACGGTTGTAGATGAGTCTCTCATAAATCTTACCCAATACATTGAGCAGACTTATGGGACGGTAACTGGAGGGCTCGGACATGGGTTTGCCTGGTTTGTGGATCCCAATAACGTGAGCTTCCTTCCACTGAGGGGGGAAGAAGTTACACATTAGGGCCGCATTATAAATGGACGTTAATAAGAAAATGAGCTGAGCGGGGAACAGTTTGATCACTTTATTAGTGATTTTGTCCGAGCCCGGGGCTTTTCGAGGGTGGAGTTTTCTGATGATCGATTTAACTTCATCAGGGGTCACGGGAGGAAGGGGGTCTTCATCCTCCTCCTCCTCACCATCAGCGGCGACACGCCGCCTCCTCCTTGCGGAGGAGGGGGGAGCCTCTGGTGGTGGCGGGGGGGGGGGAGACACGGGAGGTATGGGCAGAGCGAGTCTACGCGTGACCTCGGAGTTGACTTTCTCCAAGTGACTGGGGTCTACTGGAAGAGTACTGGGCGTGCATTGAAGCTCGAGACTTTCGGCGAGGCATTCGGATTTGTCCTCGTCTTCAAAGGCGGGCAAGGGGTGATTGGGTCTAATGAGAGGTGGCATGGGGGCTATCGTGTCCTTGGTAAGGGCACGGGAAAGCTTCCAAAAGGCAAGATGGGAGGGTTCTAACTCTTCAAGGGTCTTGTCCCATCGAGCATCACGCATTTGCTCGATGCGGACCTTGAAGGCGCGATGGAGAGCGCGCATGCGGGCGCGGTTACGTTCAGAGGGAAAAGAGTCAAAAGCCCGTATGGCGGCGTTCCTCTCCCTCCTCATCTCACGTACGTCATCGGGCAGTTGCCAACGGAGGTGAGTCTCCGCTGGCACTGTCCGAGAGCAATCGGTAATGACCGATTGCACGTGAGTGGTGAGTGAGTCGATCGCGCCGATAACCTCGTCCGCGGTGACGATGTTATCCGGGATACGATTCAGATGGACGGAATCGGTGGACTTGAGGCGTTCGCCTAGTCTGTCCCAATTGGTGGAGATTTTAGTAGGAGGGGGTTGACCTGGATCTGGGGGACCTGTGCGCGGAGTAAACTCTAAGATCACAGGTCGGTGGTCAGACGTCAGTTCGTGGTGCACTGATACGTCATGCAAACGTAAGTTTACATTGCGCAACAGTGCCACATCGAGTATGTCGGGTCTGAGGTCTTGTTGATGAGGAAAGTGGGTCGGTTCGAGGGGAGTAATGATGTCGATGTCGAGAGGCGACAGGAGGGATTCTAAGATTCGACCTCTGGGGTTGTTCGCGTTACAGTTCCAGAGTACACTTTTAGCGTTCAGGTCGCCCGCCAAAATGACTGCGTTACCGAGGCCAAAAATGCACTCTAGATCACTTCTGAAGGAAGTGTTGACACGGGACGGGGAAATGTAGGCTGAGACCAGAATGATTGGCTCATGTCCAGTCATGCCGAGCCTACAGACCGAGGCCTCAATGCACGTGAGAGAGGGGGGCGGATCCATTGGGGAGCAATATAGGGACTTTTTGTAATAAATGAGAGTACCACCAAGGGTAGCGTCAGACCTATCGTTGCGAACTAACAGATAGTTGGCAATTTTGGGATCCCTCATAGAGGGTTTGAGGAATGTCTCCTGAACTAGGAATACATCAAGGCGATGATGTTTCAGGAATTCTGAAACATCATCGCGTTGATGTCTCAAGCCATCGGCATTGAAATACCCTATTCTAAGGGAGCGCGGTTTGGTCCTACACGTTGCCGTATTATCCATTAAGAGGGCTACATTTGAAGGTGGAAAGGGACGTCAGGATGGCACTATAGCGCAACCCGATGGAGAAGAGGGCGAGTCCGTCGCCCTCTTTTTCGCGGATTTGTTCAGCGAGATTCCGGATCTCGTTAAAATCAAAAAGACGGGCGAAACGCTCCACCAGAGCGAAGTCCGCATCCTCGTTTAGTGGAGGAATTTGGGCCCCGCAGCTAGGCGGGGGGATTGCGCGGCGTTGCTGTTTAGGGACGGCGGCGGCGGCGGCGGGTTTTGGCGGAAGGGGCGTGGTTTGCGCGGCCATAGGGGCGGGCGCTTGAGTGACTGAGGGAGTGGGTGCGGGAATGGGGGCAGGTGAAACTGCCGTGGTGGGCGTGGACTTAGTCCGAGTGGGCGGGAACTCCCTAGGGGAGTTTAAGTCCCAAGCGGGTCTCAAGCTCGTGTGAGCGGGATCAGGGGGAGGCGCGGTGGTGCGCGTGGAGTTATTGGGCCGGGCTGATGTTGTAGCCTTTGGCCGGGGAGCTTTAGAGCACCCGCGATAGTTAGCGGGGTGCCCTTGCGTCTGGCAAAGGACGCAGCTCGGGGGCTCAGAATTAAGGGTGGGCTCAGGGTTGCGTTCGCATTCCCTGGTGGGGTGGTTGCCTAGGCACTTTACGCACCTTGGAGGTGCGTAGCAGTGCCTGGCGGAGTGGCCATAGAGTTGGCAATTGTGGCATTGTGACGGGAATCCGGTCCTGTGTGGCTTTTCCAGCACACAGTCCGTCAGTTGGCATATGGCCTTTAGATTGTGGATTCGGTCGCTCGCCGGCCCGGGTTCCATGGTTACTACAACCATGTTGAGGGGGACGGTCTTTGAGCGACCTCGCATAAGGCGATGGACAGCGAGGACAGGGATACCCTGGTCGCTGAGGGACTGCTTCACTTCCTCGGTTGTCACCTCGGAAGGCATGCCCTTAATAACTATGCGGGTGGCACGCTCCTCAGGGAGAGAGTAGGTGTGGAAAGACACCTTTCTCTCCTTGAGGAGGTTAGTGAAAGCTCTATGGTCATTAGGCGCAGTAACTGCGACCCGAATGCCATGTTCGGTGGGACGGGCGGAGGTATAATTAATATGGTGGCTGGAGAACCAGCCAGAGACAAGAGTCCATTTGGACTTGTCTTGAATGAAAATTGGGGGAGGGGCAGCATCATTTTTAGCATTCTTAGGAGGATGCTGATGCCTGTTAGGACGAGGGGGGATGCGAAGAGGTTCGCGAACGCTACTTGTGTCCATGGGAATGGACACGTTCGCTGAAGGGCCAGGGACGGGAGAGGGGGCCTGCTTGAGGGCCTTGGCGGCAGCCTCGTTGGCGGAGGCTTGCTTGGCTCGCTTGCGCTTGCCATTCTTGCTCTCCACTGGTACGAAGTCCTCCTCGGAAGACGAGGAGGGGTTCGCAACAGTGGCGGGAGCCTCTAGTTGGGTGGTGGTGGTGGTGGTGGAAATTAGAGGGACGGCCTTTGCCGACTTAGTGTCGGTGGAGGCAGGGGAGGAGGAGGAGGAGGCGGAGGAGGACTTGGCGGCCTCATTGGACGTGTAGGAGTCAGTAGAAACTGACGTCCTAGTCTTGTTAGCGCCGCATAATAATCCGCGTTATATTTATATACGCGACGGCCATCAGGCGGTTGGTTTCATTTCATTGGTTCCCTTGTTGAAAAGTGAGATAGCTATATTGTACGTCACGAACTAAGGAGGTACGGGCCTGTGCGAGGGGTGCGGGGGAGGGAGAGGGGGGGGGGGGGGGGGTTAGTTAGGTGTGTACGTGTATTTTGATTTTTCACTTGTCTTTTTTTTTTTTTTTTTTTTTTTTTTTTGCGTTATTTGTAATATTATTTATTTATTTTGTTGATAATGGTATAGTAAGGTTAGGCTCTTCAAGTTAGTTAGGTTAGGTTATTAGCACTTCGGGTTAGGTTAGCTTGGCTTACCTTAACCTGACCTTGGGTTAGTTAGTTAGTTAGTTAGTTCGATATAAATAGATAGATAGGATACCTACTTTACTACAACTAGTACTAAAAAAAAAAAACCTTTACATATTACACCCTTTAAATATTAATTATAATATACAAAAACACGACCACTACGGTAGGTAGGTAGGTAGGTAGGTAGGTAGGTAGGTAGGTAGGTAGGTAGGTAGGTAGGTAGGTAGGTAGGTAGGTAGGTAGGTAGGTAGGTAGGTAGGTAGGTAGGGCATTATTTATATATACGACGTGATTATATTGTGCGCAAGAAACATATTGTCCATTGTTCGATACATATGTGGCCCTGAAAAGGGCCTTTTTAGCAAGACGCTTTGTTTGCTGTGCGGTGGTAAGGTAAGCTAGTTACTATTACGTTCGCGAGCAAACGACGCGTCATGCGCAATACGACGACGACGTCGACGATTAAGCGCGTTCGCCACGGATTCTGCGCGCCAGCTGTATATCCTTAGGCATGATGGTGACACGCTTGGCGTGAATCGCGCAAAGGTTGGTGTCCTCGAAGAGTCCGACCAGATAGGCCTCGCTGGCCTCCTGAAGCGCCATAACGGCTGAACTCTGGAAACGTAGATCAGTCTTGAAATCTTGAGCGATCTCACGGACGAGACGCTGGAAGGGCAGTTTGCGGATCAACAGCTCCGTGCTCTTCTGATAGCGACGGATCTCACGGAGTGCAACGGTTCCGGGTCTGTAACGATGGGGTTTCTTGACACCACCGGTTGCCGGTGCACTCTTGCGCGCAGCCTTCGTGGCCAACTGTTTACGGGGCGCTTTACCCCCGGTGGATTTACGCGCGGTCTGCTTGGTACGGGCCATTGCGAGGAACGAGCGAGCGGCGATGAAATTGAATTAAGAAAGATAACTTAACTACGTACGTGCGGACGAATGAACGCGCGTATTAGTACTGCCGTTTATTTTATATTTTACATCGGTATTTATAATGATGGCGGCGGATTCAAGCGAGCGAGATATGTGTTTATCTCTCTCCCTCTCTCTCTCTCTCTCTCTCTCCGTCTGTCTCGCACGCAACAAACAAACAAAACAATGAACGAACGAACTAACAAACTAATTTTTTTTTTATATGTATGTACGTATGCTATTTATATAATATAAGGTAATGTTTTGTTTTATAATATTATTTTCGTGATAAATAAAGAGAATAATAATAATAATACATACATATTTATGTGTGTATGCTTAAATTGCATATTTATCATTTCTTTTAATTCATCATTATAATGGTAAGCACTTGAATACCAGGTATAATAAAATATCCTTATGATATTGTACATGTATGTCAGAGTAATTAAATAATATAGGCAGGCTGCAGGTTGGTTGGTTAGTTAGTTAGTTAGTTAGTTAGTTAGTTAGTTAGTTAGTTAGTTAGTTAGTTAGTTAGTTAGTTATAAACGGACGGTATGTGGTAGTGGTATGGTACGTGCGATATGTCATAATATGAAGTCAATTAGAGAAACATTCGGATAATATGAATAGATTTTTGGCCCTGAAAAGGGCCTTTTGAGTGTAGCGCTGGACGTGTGGTGGTTACAATAGTATGTTCATACTATGAAGCACGCACGCCTCCGCACTGTGAAGAAGAACGAACGACGCCATCTCCTCCTCCTCCTCCTCACTTGGAGCTGGTGTATTTGGTGACGGCCTTGGTGCCCTCGCTCACGGCGTGCTTGGCAAGCTCACCGGGCAGCAGGAGCCTCACCGAAGTCTGCACCTCCCTGGAGGTGATGGTGGAACGTTTGTTGTAATGGGCGAGACGAGACGCCTCCGCTGCGATACGTTCGAATATGTCGTTAACGAATGAATTCATTATAGACATGGCCTTGCTGGAGATACCGGTGTCGGGATGCACCTGCTTGAGCACCTTGTAGATGTAGATGGCGTAGCTCTCCTTCCTCTTGTGCTTCTTCTTTTTCTTGTCAGTTTTGGAGATGTTCTTTTGGGCTTTGCCCGATTTCTTGGCGGCCTTACCGCTGGTCTTAGGCGGCATAATAGCGGTAGTATGTATTAGTTAGTAGATAATATCAACACTTGCTAACGCAAACGACCGTTTGCGTTGAATACGCCGAGAGAAGTGTGACAATTTTTTTTTTTTTTTTTATTATTTGTCGCACACCCCCTGCAAGGGGGGTGGGCAATCGTTTATCCGGGGGCGAGTGCCCCCTTTAACGAGGTGTCTTTATATTTTTCGCCGTGTGTGAAAACACACGGGGCATTGTGGGTGGCAACTTTTTGTTGCCATGGTAACGT
Organism: Achlya flavicornis; assembly: GCA_947623365.1. Taxonomy (NCBI): domain Eukaryota; kingdom Metazoa; phylum Arthropoda; class Insecta; order Lepidoptera; family Drepanidae; genus Achlya; species Achlya flavicornis. The sequence goes on along the minus strand of OX392494.1, from coordinate 4,615,185 downwards.
CTTGATTGGTTTTGTACGTGTTTCCGTCGTTCAGGGCGCGAGCGAACTATCCGGGTGTAAAGTGCCCAGACCGTGCTCAGCGGCCGATCGGCGTACTTTGCGTGGTCGTCATATTATGTTGTGTTGAGAGTCTAATTTTGCGGGGATTTTATGAGCTCCCTCGCAAGCGCTTTCCCATCAGGGGGCCGCGCGTGTAATGGTGCTATGTTTCTTATATGCGTTAGCGATGATGAATCTGCTCGCCGAAACATGTTTGAAGTTAGACGGCCGATAAAGTCAGTTAGACTCTCTATTTTAAGGTCCCGTGCGATGACGTCATTTCGAACAAAAAATCCGGCACCTACGATGCTGCGCAGCGACAAGTTTTGTTGCGAGACAAGCCTTTGTCTCAGCCCGGGCGCTGTAAGCGCGAACCAGGCGGGCGCGGCGTAGGTAAGACGTGATCGCACGTATGTTTTATACACCCCCAATTTGATGTTGAGGGGTAGGAGGCGGGATGTTAGAACTGGGCGGAGTAAAGCCCGTGAGGTGCGTACATTCGCTACGACTCTTTCGACGTGATTTTTCATAGAAAGGCGGCGGTCTAGTGTGACTCCTAGGTACTTCGCCGTAGGGGACCACTCTATTTCCTTGTTGAGCATCTTTAGCTTTTTGATCACGGGGTTGCGATTTGTGACAATTAGCGCCTGCGTTTTGTCAACATTAACCGACAACCTCCATGCCGCGAGCCACTCTGGGAGGGCATCCAGGGCCCTTTGCATCTTGACCACTGCGTGCTGTGGGTTCATTGATGTAGTATAGTACGCAGCGTCGTCTGCGTACAGGGCCAGGTGCGTACCTTCCGCGACAGGGATGTCGTCGGTGTAGCACGCGTAACACGCTGGGGAGAGACAACTCCCCTGCGGTACTCCCGCCAGTATTGGGCGCGTGTCAGACACTTTGTCTTCCACGGCGACCAAGAAGCTTCTATCGCTAAGGAATGACGCTATGATCTTAACCAGTCGTCGAGGAGCGGAGGACTGGGAGATCTTGAACACCAGGCCGTCGTGCCAGACGCGGTCGAAGGCCTTTTCCATGTCCAGGAATACTGCAACGGCGACTTCCTTTTTGTTAAGGGCGCCGGTGAGGTGGTGCAGTACCCTGGCTAGTTGTAGCGTCGTTGAATGTTCTGATCTAAACCCGAACTGTTCTTTTCTTGGCTCGATGTGAGGAATGAGTCGATGCAACAGTAATTTCTCAAAGACTTTAGAGAGCGTGGAAAGCAGTGTAATAGGGCGATAGCTCTCCGGCTTGAGGGAGCTCTTTCCGGGCTTGGGTATCATACGGACCCTACCCGTTTTCCAGAGTGTGGGAAAGTGTCCCAGGCGGAGGATACCATTAAATAGGCGCGTTACCGCCGCAAGAGCGCGCGGCGGGAAATGGCGCAGCGCCATATTTGTTATCCTGTCGACGCCTGGGGCGCTTTTCCGCTTTGTAGTGCGCAGGATCCGTAGAACCTGCCCAGGAGAGACTACCACCGGTTCTTCCTCGTGAGCTATTGGCTCAAGGAAGTACTCCCTTATGTGTCTGACGACTGCATCGACGTGCACAAGGTCGGTGGCGGGGTTAGGAGTGAACTGTCGTTCGAGCGAGTCCGCGAATAAATTCGCTCTGTCTATGGCGCGGTATCTAGGTGTACCATCGCTAGCCATTAGAGGGCGGATGGGCTCTTTCGTGCCCGATAAACTGCGGCAGAGACGGTGGATGCTCGACCACCCCTCCTCTTCGACAGATATAATGTGTTTTTCCCAACTTTGGGTGTTTAAATTCTGTATTTCGCGTTTGACTCGTTCCGTGAGGGCGTTTAGCTCCTGTTTAGTCACGCGGCAACGAGTTTGTTGGAAGAATTTCCGCAGGCGCTTTTTCCTCGCAATTAGATTAAGTACGTGTTGCGGTAATCTTACGTGACGAGTGCGCTCTGGGAGGTGTTGGGTAGCGGCTCTTTGTGCTTCTTGGGTGTTGTTAACGATATTCTCCGCTAGGGAGTCTATGTCTGACGCACAAGTGAGCGAATGCTGGGAAAAAGCTGCGTTATTTAGCGTCGTTTCGAACGTTGTCCAGTCAACAAAATGACGCGTGTAGGTAATGGGAATCGAACTTGGGAAACCGGACAAATGCACCAACACTGGCAGATGATCCGATCCCATTTCATCGTAAACCACCTCGTGGGAAAGCTGGCAGTCCAGTCCCCGGTGAACCACGATATCTAGGACGTCTGGTAGATAATCCACGTTTGTAGGATAATGCGTGGGGACCTCCGGTCCCTCTACGGTAAAGCCTGCCTGATCCGACAGGTTGAAAAGAATATTGCCGTTCTTGCAGTTCCTACTTGAGTTCCAGCTTGTATGCTTGCAATTCATATCGCCCGCAACGAGCGTCGGCACTTGTGCATCCAACAATAGTCGAATGTCTCCAATGTGCAAACGCCCATTCGGGGGACGGTAGGCGGCGAATATTCTGATGGGGGGGGACGTCCCCCCAAAACAGAGCTCAACCCCCAAGCCGTACATGGATTGCAAGCACAGAGCCGGTAGCGATTGATATACGTGTCGACGTCTGACAAGTACCGCCAGCCCTCGATATGACCGAGTTCCGCAGTGCTCGTCTTGCCTGGTAACTGTATATCCTGGAACTTTAAATTTAGAGTTTGGAGTCAGCATTGTCTCTGAGATGAGTACCACGTCTGGCACTCTCTCAGCTAGGAAGGCTTTTAATACCTGCTCCTTTCCCATAAGGGAGCAGGCATTCCAGTGCATGATTGTAAACATGTTGTTGTTGTTTTTATTGCTCTCTGTAACGGTATATTTGTGCGAGCCCGCGGTGGATAATTGGCTCTAAATCTGCGCCGGATCTTAGTGCCAGGAGTACCTCCAAGAGTACGGAAATCGCCACGTCTGACGCATTTACCGTATTTTGGGCCGTTTCCTTGTTAGGTAACGACTTTGGGGGCACTTTACCCGCTCCTCCGCGAGTTTGGGCGGGATTTGTTGCTAAGATAGAACTCGCAGGCGCTTGCGCGGCAACAGTTGATTGAGTGGCGGCGGCGGGTACCGACGCAGGCAACAGGGCAGGTATATCGGACACCGCTTCCGGTGCTCCTGTCCTTTTCTTTCCTCGTCTTGTCCTCTTTTTCTTTTTGGCGGGCTGTGCCAATTCAGATTGCTGTCTAGGCCGCGAGTTGTTGGCCTGAGCCATCAAATTGTTGGTGGCGGTCTCGGCAACCTGATTGGCTTGTGTTGTAATGGGCCCTGTGGTGCGGGCCAGGGTTCCGGCTCGCTTGTTGCGAGCCTCCCGCTTCATCACCGGGCATTTTAGACTGTTTGCCGGGTGCGGGCCCTTGCAATTGCAGCAAGTTGCTGGCTCGCTTCTATCGCGAGGGCAGTCACTAGCTGCGTGCCCTTCGCCGCACCGGACACAGGCCAGGGGGCGGTGACAGCAGAGCGACGAGTGCCGAAACTGCTGACAACGATGGCACTGGGCTGGCCCCCTTTTACCTCTCCATGCGGCTATTGTGACGTCCGGCATACATAATAACTCGTTGATATCATATATGCCAGGGATGGTGTCCGGCGTCCGGTTTAATTGGACGTGGAAGATGCAGCCTGGGCGGCCACGACGAGCTTTAATGTGTCTTACATACACAGGCTCGTAGCCCAGGCTGGTGAGCTCTGCCGAAATTTCGTCGGGCAGTGTGTCGGGAGGCAGACCGTAGATTGCAATTTTTACTCTTTGCTCGGCCGGGAGGGAGTAGCAGAACCATGCTATGTTCTCCGTCTTCTCCAGGTCGGTCAGATATTTCTGAACCAACCTGTATTCCCGGTCGTCGGTCGGTGTGAAACGTACGCCCGTACCGTAAGGGCGGCCATTGGGCGTACGTCCAAGCAATTGTTTTAGAGTTTTAAAGTGTGTAGCCCAGTTTGGTAAACGCTCAACCACCAGGGGAGGGTACCTAGGCTTTTTGGCATCTTTCTTTGGGGCGGCAGAGCTTGTGGCATTCATCTGTGACGTCGGTGCAGCAGATGTGCTTGGTTGCGGTGAAGTTGGAGGCATACTGCGACTCTGGGCAGCGTACGCAAATGTTTGTTTATTTGAAGTTTGTTTAGATTGCAAAACGCTTGAGTCTATAGGTACATCAACGGATGACGTACCTATAGTTTGCGATGAATCTCTAATTGTTGGTTGAGTGGTTCTAGTTACCGCCTCAGGAATGGTACAACTAGCGCCGCCCGGGTTCGCGGGCGGCGGCGGCAACTTGTTACGAATTGTTTTTTTCATAACTCTTTTTGGAAGCGGTGCAGGATTGTGTATATCACTGCTTACGGTCCTAGTATTTTTTAAAATACTAGTTTTATCTTTTTTAGAGGGGTCAGTCCCTTGTGAGGATGGGTAAAAATCAGAATTCATACCGCCCGACGACTCGTCTGAGAGCTCGGTCGCGCCAGAGGAGGCAGCGGGCGGCGATGGCAACTTTCGTAAAATTGGAGTTGCCTTATTTTTCTTCCCTTTTGGAGGGGCAGAGGGGGGAAATTCGGTTCCCCCTATTTGTTTCGTTCGAGTGTGGATGTCGGGAACCCCCTTGATTGCTGACGTCACTTGCGACGTCGCATTTTGGGAGTCCGAGATCGTACCCGGAACGACAGAGGCGCCAGAACCACTGGTGGACGCGGTTGGCAACAATAAATTGTCGGTATTGTCGGAGCCTGACCTTGATTTGAGTGTCAAGGGGAAAGTTTTGCTTTCAACTTTTTTGAGATTAGGTATTTGAATACCTAACAGTGACGCATGTGCTTGTGAAGCGGAAATTTCCACAAAGTCTGGCGCACTAGCGCCACTTGGCTCTGTCGTCAAGGCGGCCGAAAAAGGCGACCGACGCTCGACGAGCAGATAAGCGTTTTCTCCCTCTCGCGAAGGCGGAGTGAGGGAGACGGGGGATTTGGTTCCCACGCTGTGTTTGGAAATAGGTATTTTCTTTGTTAATCGTTTTTTACGAATTGTGGCCATTTCGGGGGTCGCTTTTGGCGGGCTCGGCGTGGCCAGAGGTGATGGGGTGCATTTCCCGCACAGGCGTTTGGGGTCAGCTTCTTCGATGGAAGAAGCGACACTCCTAGGCCGGCGTCTAGATGCTGTCGAACCGTACAGTTCTTGGCGTGAAACACCTATCAGAGCCGCAGAGATGCGGGATAGGCGGTCTATGTCCGAGGGAGTTGGAGACTCCGCGTCAGAGGTGTCGCTATCGAAGTCCTGGGCTTGATCCATGGCCCGAGTTGCATATCCCGATAAGATTCCATCATCCATGAACCGTTTGATCATCAAACGGTCCGATTGGATTTTGGCTCTTGGGGTCTGCAACTCGGATATGGACTGCGCCAGGGATTCGAGCGACCTCTCCGAAGCGTTGTCATCGAATTGATCATCGTGTTGGGCTGTTTCGTCGACGCTCAAATGAGCAATCGAGACGTTCTGTGCGAGGCCAGGGGACGGCAGAGACGCCATCGACCCTGGGAACTCGTTGGGAGATACATCCCTTTCGTCATCATCTTCACCATTTGACGAGTCCGATGAGGAAGAGGGTTTATTAGGAGTTACTACTTTGGTTGTCATTGTGCTGTTGTTTTGTTTAAATTGATAATCCGTGCGCCCAAAACTCGCTCCCAGGGATCCCTGCAAGTATAGCGGACCGGAAACCAGTTGGGCTCAGAGTTATCAATAAACGGACGCAAGGTGGGCATGGAGAATCCCCTCCCCTAACTTCTTAACGAAAGCTAGGGGGTAACCGCTCCGGGCGTGTCTTCAAAAAGACGCGGCGGAGCGATATGTTATTGCCTGATTGAAACAAAGATCAGGCACCTTTACAACACGCGCACATACAACTTACAAAAACGGAACCAACGACACTGAAAAACATGAAACATATAACGTATAAAAATCTTGTATCGACTTGTGTCCAACTTGAGCGACACTGCCTGCAATCAAAGTCGGATACAAGGTACTTGATGTATTTTTAAATGCTTCTTGAATTGGTGGGAACGTCACGTCACGTATGTATGTTGTCGACCAAGCCAATCCTGTGACAATTTTTTTTTTTTCTTTTTTTCTTTTTTTTCGAGTATACCCAATACATATTACTATCATTCGAGTTGGGTATTAACGTAGGCAACGAGCTGAATGCGGCCGTACGGCCAATCAGGAGCGTGCGTGAAAGAGACATAAAATATACACGCGTCTCTATCTAACATTGTGCGCTAATGAAGAGTGGTTTAATAAGATTGATTATTATGTCTGTCCGTATGTATGTATGTCTGTTTCCGTCATGTTTGTTTGTTTGTTTGTTGTTTGTTGTTTATTTTGTTTGGTTGGTTGGTTGATTTTTATATAGAAGACGATTAAATAGGTCATGATAGAGACAAAATAAAAGTAATTTTTATAGAATCATATTGCGGCCCTGAAAAGGGCCTTTTGTGTCCGACCGTCCGTCCGCCCGAGCCCGCCACTAGAGGCGGAGGCGGCGGTGGTCGGGGGCGACGAGATGATGCGCCTAAGAATAATAATATCTTCTTAAGCCTTCTTCTCGGTCTTCTTAGGCAGTAGCACGGCCTGAATGTTGGGCAAAACACCACCCTGAGCGATGGTCACGCCCGATAGGAGTTTGTTCAATTCCTCATCGTTGCGGATCGCCAATTGGAGATGTCTCGGTATGATTCTAGTCTTCTTGTTGTCACGTGCCGCGTTGCCGGCCAACTCGAGGACCTCAGCGGCGAGATATTCCATAACGGCGGCCAAATAGACCGGTGCACCGGCGCCGACGCGCTCGGCATAGTTGCCATTACGCAGAAGTCTGTGTATACGACCGACAGGAAACTGAAGACCGGCGCGATTCGAACGGGACTTTGCCTTCCCCTTGACCTTGCCACCCTTGCCGCGTCCAGACATTATTTGTTACGAGGGTATATAATCAATCAATTGCTAAATTAGCGAGCGAAAAATAACGCGCAGCGTACGTAGTTATGCACAGCGCGTTCGGAAACTGACTGAATATTTTTTTTTTAACGCCCGCTATTTATTATTATAGGTGAACTACGATCGCCCAATGTAGTACGAAGACGACGAGCGAACGAGAACGAGCTATGGCGAGAGAGCGTACCAGAACGATGAATATTTTATATTGAACGAGAGAGATGGAAGATATGTTGGGCGAGAGAGGGGTGGGTGAGGTCGGGCGGGCGGGCGCGCGTTCGGAGGCGGTATTATTCGTTCGTTTCGCGTTTGTTTTTGATGATTTAATTGCTAAAATATACCTAATAGGATAATATTTTAGATTATTGTGTATGTATGGGGGACGGCGGTACCTACCTGGACAATATGAAATGAATGCAAGCAATGTAGTGTGTGCAGTTTTCGCAAGTTTATTTTTATTTATTTATTTATTTTTTTTTTTTTGTTTATACATATCTACGTACCTATGAATAATATTAATTAATCGGTGAAGAAGAAAATTCGTATTTTCCATTATGTGTAGGTGCCTACGCCATACCTATACAGTGCAATTAAATCATCATCGTCGTTTCGTGTGTGGTGTTGTGTGCGTGTTTTACGTGTCTGTCTGTGGCTTGGGACCTCCTATGTGTACCAAACTAAATTCTAAGTCTGAAGTCTAGTTTATGTACATACATAAACTAGATAGGTATATTAGCCTATACAATACTACTATTATGTTTGTTTGTTTGTTAGTATGTATGTATGTATAAGTAGGTAGGTAGGTAGGTAGGTAGGTAGGTAGGTAGGTAGGTAGGTAGGTAGGTAGGTATTTAGGTATTTATAATCATTTTATATAGGCAGTAAGGATGTCACCGTTTTACGTATGTATGTATGTATGTATGTATGTATGTATGTATGTATGTATGTATGTATGTTTGTTAGTTATTTAGTCGGTCAATTTATGTACGTATCGAAATAGAAACAATTGTATCGTAACTAATATGGGTACGATATTTAGAATAATTTGTTAGCCCTGAAAAGGGCTTTTTGGTAGGTACATGTGCGCGATTGCGTGTGTATGCAACCAACGCGCACGTGCGTGCGGTGCCGGTCTCTCGCAACACGCTGGCTGGCCGTCCGTCCGTCCGTCCGTACGTACGTAGGACGGGCGGCGTAGGCGCGCGCGGCAGGGGGCGGCATGCAGGCAGGCAGGGCGCGGCTGCCAGCGAGCGGCTGTCGTCGTCGTCGTCGCTTTTACTTCTTGGCTGCTGCCTTTTTGGCGGCGGCCGGCTTCGATTTTGATGCGGCGGCGGCGGCCTTCTTCGGTTTGGGCGCCTTTGGTTTCTTTGTCGGTGGTTTGGCGGTTTTCTTAGCTTTAGACGCGGCGCCTCCACTCTTACCTCGCGCGGGCGACGCTGCCGCCAGGGCGGCGGCTGCCTTCTTGGCGGCGGCGATGGAGGCGGTTTTCTTTTTGGCTGCTGCGGCTTTTTTGTCCTTGGTAGCCAATGCGGCGGCTGCTGCTGCTGCTTTCGATGACTTCGACGGCGATGCGGAAGCCGCAGATGCACCGCCCCTCTTGTTGCCACCCTTAGCGGCGGCCGCGGCGGCGGACGCTTTCTTACCTTTGGCGGCGGCGGCGCCGGAAGCACCGGACGAGGCGGCGGTCTTGGCGACGGCCTTGCCGGCACCTCCGGCCGGCTTCTTCGCCGAGGTTGATTTAGATTCCAGTTTGAAGGAACCGGACGCACCTTTGCCCTTCGTTTGTATCAGTGTACCCGATTCGACGGCGCTCTTCAAATATTTCCTTATGAACGGTGCCAGTTTCTCAGCGTCGACCTTGTACTGAGCGGCTATATATTTCTTGATCGCCTGCAGTGACGATCCGCTGCGCTCTTTCAACTCCTTTATGGCGCTATTGACCATTTCCGAAGTCTTAGGGTGCGTCGGTTTCGCCTTGGGTTTTTTGGCTCCGGCGGCGGCGGACGCCTTCGGTCCCTTTTTCGCCGGGGTGGTGGGTGCCGGTACTTCGGTTGCCACAGCTGTGTCTGCCATAGTAGTAGGTAGGTAAAATATGAATGAATTCACAAACACTCAACAACACACAAGAGATCGCACACAAAACAACAACAAACTACGACGACAATATTAAAATAAAGTGAGTAGAATAGTAGTAGGTAGGTAGTAGTTACAGTATTAGATGTCGCCACTGGAACACAAAATAATTATCATTTTAACAATACACATCGAGGCATTACCGTAAGGAGAGCCGCGGTGTCGCGAGACGTTTTCTCGTATGAACACTTCCAACTTTTCACTAACATGTATATAAATTATTATATTTTTAACTGGGTTCTATTATAATTAAAACATTAATATATATTTATATGGACACATCATGAAAGTGTTTATGTAATGTTCACTTCAAAACTTTCACAAATATAATAAGGGACGCGCTACAGGTGTTTATTTTCACCGCCTTGTATGCGACTTGCTTAGTGTCCAGTTCAAAAGTGATTTTTCTCTATAAAACATAAAGATTACACACATAAAGGTCGATAAGTAAACGGCGAAGATCCCGAGCTTGGAACATAATAAGAATTCACTTTTGTAAATACATATTGTGACCGTTTTGACGAGTGTAACGACGACGGTCGTAAAACACACGACTGCCATTTTCTGAACAGCCAACGATACGGCGCTCAGTTTCTATCCGAGGCTCGTGTACACATTGATTGTTATAATATTCTTATTCTTATTTAAACATTCCAACATACTACATAATAATACTACTCTACCTATATAGGGGGGTACTCTACCTATAAAATAAACTTAAGATCACATTAGGTGGTGGTAGGTAACGACATATTCAAACGCATACAATAATGTATAATTATGTGTGTAGAGAGTAGAGGTATTAGGTAGTTAGTACATTGGTGGTAGGTATTTATTTATGAAACTAATAATAGGTAAGTACTTAAGTACATAATGTAAAAAGAAATGATTTCGTGTTTATTAGAAAGAGAACTTCCATGACACACAAACAAAACAACAACCGGAACGTACCTACGACTAGGTAGGTACATCTATACTACTACCACCTACTTACAAACAACAAAAACAGTTTTGTGAGTGTGTAGTCAGTTACACTATAATATAATATTTTTGCTATCCTAATGCAAATGCGATGCGACACACGCACGGAGAGTACATAGAATATTTATTTATCGGTACCTACTTACTGTTTTACGTACTTTACGTTTGTATGCTTGCTTGCACGCAGCTATACATTACATAGATCGATTTATCCTTTTAGTATATATAATACTACTTTTGTGATTAGAAAGTGTACTATACATTAAGTAGGTAGGTAGGTACATACACTTATATGTATGTAAGGTTTTTAAAATAAACCTCATTATTATAGGTATATGATTTGACATTAATTAATTAATCATAGTGTACGTATATAGAAACAGTTTGCATTTAAACAAAACGGAATTATGTGCGGCCCTGAAAAGGGCCTTTTGTTCCTGTGCGTACATGATGTTCGTCTCGATCAATAAATAATACCAAACTAATAATAAAATTTATGATCGAAATTAACATCGGACACGATGGAAGTGGTTTAACCACCGAAACCGTACAGTGTGCGTCCCTGACGTTTCAGAGCGTAGACGACGTCCATGGCGGTGACGGTCTTCCTCTTCGCGTGCTCGGTATAAGTGACAGCGTCACGGATCACGTTCTCGAGAAACACTTTGAGAACGCCACGAGTCTCCTCGTATATCAGACCGGATATACGCTTAACGCCTCCTCTGCGAGCCAAACGACGGATCGCGGGTTTGGTGATGCCCTGGATGTTGTCGCGAAGTACTTTCCTGTGACGTTTGGCTCCACCTTTCCCCAGACCCTTTCCTCCCTTGCCGCGACCGGTCATTGTAGTTGTAGTAGTAGTAGTAAGTAGAAGTTAAAGATTGATACAACAAACTGCGCGCGACCGTACTCGTATACTGCACCGAAGTGACTGATATAGCGCCGCACCAAGGGAAAACATCTCACACCCCCCGCAAGGGGGGTGGGGAAACACTTTCAAGGCCGATCAGGCTTTTTGTGTGTGGTGTCCATCGCCGCGTGTGAATGCACGCGGGGCGTAGGGTGCTGCTGTGTACTCAGCATGTGGAGTGGTTGGCTGCTATGCAGCTATGTTCATCTTCCCGCCAGCGGCTGTGTGGCTCAAGCTTGTAATAGCGAACTATGCAGGCGGCGGTACTGGTGTGAGGCACGTTGGATTAGGTAGGCGGGTCCGCTCGGATGAGCTCCCGCGAGTACGCCTTGCCGTCCGGTGGCCGACTATGCAGTGGCGCCAGGTCCTGGACGTGCGGAAGGGACGAGGCGTCGGCACGCCTGAACATGTTGGCGGCGAGGCGGGCGACAAAGTCGTCCAGGCTCTCTACTCTGAGGTCGCGTGCGATCACGTCGTTTCTGACGCACCAGTGTGCGGAGGCGACGGTACGCAGCGCGAGGTTCTGTTGGGCGTGGAGGCGTTTCTTCTGGGCCGGGGATACTAGGGCGTACCACGCCGGCGCTGCGTACGTGAGACGTGATCGCACGTAGCTTTTGTATACCCCTATCTTGGTCCGTAGGGGCAGGATGCGTGAGGAGAGCACTGGACGAAGCAGGGCGCGGGCGGAGCGGACTGTGTTGATCACCGTGTCGACGTGTGGCTTCATGGAGAGGCGACGGTCAAGCGTGACCCCGAGATATTTCGCGGTCGGCGACCATTCAATTTCCTGTCCTAGCATCTTTAACTTAGGCGGCGGGATGAGACGGTTGGTGACGCATACTGCCTGTGTCTTGGCAACGTTCACCGACAACCGCCATGTGTTCAACCATGTGGGTAGGGCGTCTAGAGTTTTCTGCATCTTTGACGCGGCAAGTTTTGTGTTCATAGATGTTGTATAGAACGCCGCGTCATCGGCGTATAGAGCGAGTTGGGCGCCCCCGGCGACTGGAATGTCGTCGGTGAACCTTGCATAACACGCGGGGGAGAGGCAACTCCCCTGCGGTACTCCGGCTTCAATTCGGTGCACGGCAGACGTGGCTTCCCGCACGGCGACGAAGAAGCTGCGGTTGCTGAGAAAAGATGCCAGGACTTTGGTAATACGGCGAGGGGCCGTCGACAGCGATAGCTTATAAATAAGACCGTTGTGCCAAACGCGGTCGAATGCCTTTTCCATGTCAAGGAATACTGCAACTGCGACTTCCTTCTTGTTTAGGGCGACAGTGAGGTGGTGCAGTACCCTTGACAGCTGGAGGGTGGTGGAATGCTCCGCCCTGAACCCGAATTGTTCGGGTCTCGGCGTGATGTGTGGGACGAGGTGGTGCAGCAGGAGCTTTTCGAACACCTTCGACACCGTAGACAACAGTGTGATGGGCCGATAGCTCTCCGGCTTTAAGGAGTTCTTCCCGGGCTTCAGTAACATGATCACCCTGCCCGTTTTCCAAGGAGTGGGGAAATGACCAAGGCGCAGGATGGCATTGAAAAGGCGCGTCAGCGCCGCGAGAGCGCGCGGCGGCAGTTGACGCAGCGCCAAATTCTGTATACCATCCGGCCCAGGGGCACTTCTCCTCCTTGTAGCGCGCAGGGTTCTCAGTACCTGCCCGGGTGAGAAGACCACCGGGTCTTCTTCGTGAGCTATCGGCGAAGCGAAGTACTCGCGAAGGTGTTGCTCGACTGCTGCAACGTGGTCTTCATCAACGACGGGGAAGGGCTGGAACTGACGTTCAAGGCATTCGGCGAATATGTTGGCACGGTCGGCCGCTCGGTATCTCGGGGTTCCATCGTGCGAAAGCAGGGGGCGGACGGGTTCGGGAGTACCTGTGAGGGACCGGCACAGTCTGTGTATACCGGTCATTCCCTCCTCGTCAACCTTTTGTATGTGCCGCTCCCAACTGGAGGTGGCGGCATCACTGAGCTCTCTTTTTATCTTCACCCCTAGGGCGAGGAGCTGGCTTCTTTGGGTGCGGCAGCGAGTTTGTTGCCACGTCGCACGGAGTCTGCGTTTCGCTCTGATCATCTTCATGATGTACTCTGGGACAGTGGGTAGGCGCGCCTGCGCTGGGGCAGTCTTAGTGGCGCCATCTGTGGCATTTATAATTAGGCTGGAGATTTCAGAGGTCATACGGTCAATGTCCTCGGATGAGTTGAGTGGCAGTTGTAGGACCGGCGCCGCCTGAAGCCTTTCTCTGAACAGCGCCCAGTTCGTAGATCGGCGTGGTGTTGTTGCAGGAGCGTTCGGCATGTCGGTAATCGAGATAAGCACTGGCAAGTGATCTGATCCCATGTCGTCATACAGGACGGTTTGTGTGAGCTGGCAGCCCAGCTCATTGTGGATAACGATGTCGAGTACGTCGGGCCGGTGACTTTGCTCCGCTGGGTAATGAGTGGGGACTTCTGGTCCCTCCACCATGTACCCTTTGGACTCGGCATCGTTGAATAGAGCGTTCCCATTAGCACAGTTGCGGCTTGAGTTCCATCCCGTGTGTTTACAATTCAAGTCTCCTGCGATGATTGTCGGGACGGAGGAGTCCAACAGCTTGTGGACATCACTTATGGATAGGCGCCCCGTCGGGGGGCGGTAGGCAGCATAAACTCTGATAGGGGCGGCATTGTCCAGGCAGAACTCGACTCCTAGGCTGTACATCGACTGTAAACACACGGGAGGGAGAGGCTGGTGGGGTATGGATCTTCGTATCAGGACTGCCAGTCCACGGTACGCTATGGATTGTGGTGACCGTTCATCCTTCCTGTAGACGACGTATCCGGGCATCTTCAGAGGGATTTTCGCCAGCAGCATCGTCTCCGACAACAACACCACGTCGGGACGGTACTCCGCGAGGAAGGCTCTTAATAGCGGTAGACGCTGTCTAATTGAGGCGGCGTTCCAATGGATGATTTTAAGTGGCTGGAGTTCCGGACTGCATTAGTTTTGCAAGACCTCTTATTACTATCGGCGCTATGTCAGCGCCGGATTTTCGTGCGGCTAGCACCTCCAGCAGAATCTCAATCGCTGCGTCCAGCGTGGATTCCTCATTCACCAGGGCCCTCTTTTTCCCCTTGGTCCTAGGACCAGGGGCAGGGGCGGGTGGGGGGGCTATGGCCAGAGAGAGCGGCTGTGCAGGTCGCTCCCCACGTGGGTCGTTGGTTGCTTGAGGGGCAGGGGGGGGCTGCTCTTGAGTAGCTTGAGTTGGTTGAGGGCCCCCAGCGATCGCTGTGGGCGCTGTTTTCCTCTTCCTTTTCCCTCTCTTCCTCCTTCTTTTGGTGCCGCCTTCTTGGCGAGGGCGGTGGGCATTGGCCGGAGCCATTAGATTGTTACCGGCAGTTTCGGTAATTTGGTTGGGATCACTCCTTGGGGGCCCAGTGGAGCGGGCGACGGTGCCGGCTTTCTTATTCCGTGCCTCCCTGCGCATTACTGGGCACTTGATGCTGTTGGCCGGGTGGGGCCCCCGGCAGTTGATGCAGGTGGGCGGTTCCTCAGGCGCTCGGGGGCAGTCTCGGGCGGCGTGTTCCTCGCCGCATCTGACGCAGGCCAGTGGGCGGTGGCAGCAGTGCGATGAGTGCCTAAACTGCTGGCACCTATGGCACTGCGCCGGCCCTTGTTTGCCGCGCCAGGCGTCGATCTTAACCCCAGACATGCAGAGCATCTCCGTGATGTCATAAATACCCGGGGTGATGTCTGGAGTGCGCTGTAACTGCGCGTGGAAAATACAGCCAGGTCGTCCCTGCCTCGCGCGGATGCTGCGGATATATTCAGGGACATAGCCTAGCTTCTTGAACTCGTCTTCAATGTCCTTTACCGGCGTATTGACAGGAAGGCCCCGGATGGCGATCTTCAAACTGCGTTCTGCCGGAAGAGAGTAGGCGAACCAAGAGACGTTGGACTCCTTCTCGAGGGCGGTAAGGTACTTCTGTACCACCCTGTATTCGTTGATGTCCGTGGGAATGAATCGTACACCTTTGCCAAACGGTCTGGCGTTCGGGATCCGCCCCAGTTGCTCTTTCAGAGCTCTGAAGTGGGTGGGCCAGTCTGGGAGCGACTCCACCACCAATGGGGGGAATTTAGGCTGCGGTGGCAGCTTCTTCTGCGGTGGGTGGGCAGTGTTATTAGTCCCAGCGACCGACGTAGAAGGCTGCGAGTCTGGTATGGGTTGATGCAGCGATTGAGATGCAGTTGCGGATGTAGTAGGCATTTGGTTGGAGGCGGGCGGTGAACGCCCGCGGCGCGCGGCGTCAACAAATGAAGTGGCGGGCGCCGGAGGGGCCGGGCGCACGGGGCGCGGGGCGGGTGCCGGAGTCGGTAATGGCGGCTCGGTGGCGACGGTGCTGCCTCTGGCGGCCAAGTTGGGAACCGATGTTCTCAAAGATGGCGGCGCTAGGGCGACGGTGCTGCCTCTGGTGGCCGGTTGTGGAAGTGAAGTTCGTCCCGCTCGCACACGTGGGTCGCTCACTCGCGGGGGGAGCGGGTCGGGGGACGCGGGAGACGCAACATGACGTGTTGCGCGAGTATCTTGCTCCATGGGTCTGGCACGGCGCTGCTTGCGGGCCGGCGATGCTTTGACGCATGGGCGTTTGGAGTCGTCTTCTTCAGCTTGCGATTCGCTGCTGCGCGGGCGCCGCCGAGAGAAAACGATTGGAGGTAATTCGGATGGGGTGGCGGCAATTTGGTCAAGAAAACCTACTTCGACAGCAGAAAATTCTAGGTGATGCCCTTGACTATTTCGGTCGCGTCTGTCACAGTCAGCCTCCATGGACCGCAACAATCCCTCAGGGTATTGGTTGGTTGCGCGAATACGTTTAATCAATAAACGTTTCGCTTCAGCCTCACATTGCGGAGAGATTCTTGCGGCCGACGGCGCGGCCGACGATGTGGCAGACGCGGTCGATACATTTGATTCGCCTACGATGCTCTGGTTGGCAGAGACAGAACCTTCAGGGCCTGGAATGCCCTTGGAAGCGGGACGACGTAGGCACGGGGACGGCAACGAAGTGACCGATCCCTGGCTTTCGTCAGCACTGGAGTCTTCCTCTTCATCTTCTTCAGACGACGACGACGAGGGAGGAGCGACAGATGCCTGACTTGGGGCTGCCATCGTTGTGCTGCCGTTAGGGCGGTAGTCACACTGTTCGCCCTCTAACCCAGAGATCCCTGCATATAGCGGACCGGGTTACAGGGCGAGTACGGAGCAACATTCGTCCAGACGCCAAGGGGGTAGGTATTCCCCTCCTCAATTGAGGGCACCGGTGCCGGGACCGTCTTCAAAAAGACAGGGCGGACCGGTTGGATAGCTAGCCTGCGATTAGAAACAATTGCAGGCCGGTTATGTTTGGCACGAACACAAAACGAGACACGAACACAGCAGGAAAAACCCCAACACGAAAAACAACACGACGGACAGAACACAATGTAACACTGAGACACTGGATAGTTTCTATCAACGAGCGCGGAACGGTTAGGAAGCACTGTGAGCACGTGTGATCTGCTCGACGGCTGCGGCGATCCTATAGCGCCGCATAATAATCCGCGTTATATTTATATACGCGACGGCCATCAGGCGGTTGGTTTCATTTCATTGGTTCCCTTGTTGAAAAGTGAGATAGCTATATTGTACGTCACGAACTAAGGAGGTACGGGCCTGTGCGAGGGGTGCGGGGGAGGGAGAGGGGGGGGGGGGGGTTAGTTAGGTGTGTACGTGTATTTTGATTTTTCACTTGTCTTTTTTTTTTTTTTTTTTTTTTTTTTTTGCGTTATTTGTAATATTATTTATTTATTTTGTTGATAATGGTATAGTAAGGTTAGGCTCTTCAAGTTAGTTAGGTTAGGTTATTAGCACTTCGGGTTAGGTTAGCTTGGCTTACCTTAACCTGACCTTGGGTTAGTTAGTTAGTTAGTTAGTTCGATATAAATAGATAGATAGGATACCTACTTTACTACAACTAGTACTAAAAAAAAAAAACCTTTACATATTACACCCTTTAAATATTAATTATAATATACAAAAACACGACCACTACGGTAGGTAGGTAGGTAGGTAGGTAGGTAGGTAGGTAGGTAGGTAGGTAGGTAGGTAGGTAGGTAGGTAGGTAGGTAGGTAGGTAGGTAGGTAGGTAGGTAGGTAGGTAGGGCATTATTTATATATACGACGTGATTATATTGTGCGCAAGAAACATATTGTAAACGCCTCACCTCAAGAGCAATCAATGGATCAATCCTCAATATTGCTATGATATTATTGTAGGCGTTTAACGAGTGGTCTATGAACCTTTGAACATTTAATTAAATCGTCATCAGCTGTCGTACCAAACAGTTTGTTTTTGCTACATTTTTATCAATACAGTTTATATACAGTTAATTTGAGTTTTATTGAAGCTCCATTATGTCCACGTGAGACATAAGTTGGCGACCGTCCCAGGACTGTACTCCAAAATAGAAACAGTACAGCAGCAGAATCCAGAAGATTTGGAGGAAAAGCCAAGGATATCTAGCTCGAACACCGCCGGGCAGTGACGCATAAAAAGCATCACCTGGCAGCATAGTTCATCAGATAAGTGCCCTGTTTATCTATCCTTACTTCCTAAATAATCCATCCCGTGCTTAATCCTTAATTTTGTTCAAAATCCTCTTGTGCAAATGATGTGTAATTTGGTTACCAACCTACCTTCGAAAAATTATTAATTCTAAATTTTGTACATTTTCGCATTTTCTAAGGAGATAATTAACTAAATCATAATAATAAACTAAAAAACATAAAAACATTTCAATTTCCATTGTCTCGCACCAGTTTTTTGCGCGATATTGAGAAGATTTGCCTACTAATTCCAGGTTCGCAAGTCGGCCGGTTGCATACCTAACCTACCGCTCGCTCGGCGCTCGGCTAACGGTACATCAGCTGACTTCGCTGATAACAAAGCCCCAGGTATCGCCGTGTGAGGAACGTGAGACAAAATCATTTTATTATTTAACTAATCTTTCCTTCCGTACGTGTATCATTGCTTTGTGTTGTTTATTAGTATCTACGTTACATATAATTTTATTACTTTCATAATCTCATTAACTAGCAAGTTATTTTTAGTTCAAAATGTCTGAAAAAGAAAATAAGTCTTCAGTGCCTCCAGTGAAAAGTACCGGGAGTAATTCTGCATTGAGAGATTTACAAACAAAACGCAGTTCGATTAAAGGTCAAATCACTAAGTTTAAGAATTATCTAGATAAAGTCACAAAGCAATCTACACTGACAAGCGTCGAGTTTGCCGAGTTATCTTTAAAACTAAGCAGATTCGAAGGCTTGGCTGCTAAATTTGACGATTTGCAAACCCAGATTGAGCTATTAAATTCCGAAAATTTAGATTCCGAAATCGATGAGCGAGAAAGCGTTGAGCAAGAAATGATTTTATGTACCGCCATAGCTAAAAGTTTATTTGATACACAAAATGAATTAAAATCAATAGAACAAGAAAAGAAAAGACGTGAATCAATATTTCAGGAAGCTCAATGCACTCTCGACCATACTAATATTGGTGTTAAATTACCCAAAATTGAGATTGCTAAGTTTGACGGATCATTCTTTCGCTGGCTCGAGTTCCACGATACCTTCACGAATTTAATTCATAGTGACCAGCGTATTTCCATGATTCAAAAGTTTCATTACTTATTGTCTTACCTTGAGGGCGAGGCAAAGCGCATAGTTGCTAATATTGAAGTGTCATCCGCTAATTATATTATTGCATGGCAATTACTCTGCGACCGCTATAATAACAAAAGGTTATTAATAAATTATCATTTAAAATCTCTTTTTAACATGCAACAAATAACTCGTGAATCCGAAAGTTCATTACGGTTTTTTGTGGATCATGTGACAAAAAATTTACGCGCCCTTTCCAACCTTGGTCAACCAACTGCCCAATGGGACACATTGATTATATACATGCTAACATCTAAATTAGATAACAACACATTGATGAAGTGGGAGGAGCAGCGTAATAGTATTGGTGAGGATTATCCTTCACTAGAACAATTTAAAACTTTTTTAATTGATCGAGCGCACGTCCTTGAGTCTATGCATCGTAATAAAGAAAATTATTCTAGGTTTCCACAGCAATCAATTGGTGTCGCTGGTAGTAGCAGACAAAATACAACCACAAAATCATTTGCCTCATTAAGTCAAGATAATGGTTCCGTTTTTCTCTGCGTTATTTGTAATCAAAATCATAAAATATACGATTGTTCAACTTTTATTGCCAAAAATATAAAAGAAAAATTTGCAGACATAAATAAATACAAACTATGTTCAAATTGTTTACGACAAGGGCACCCTGTCAGCGATTGTCGCATGGGCCCTTGTAGGCACTGCAAAGAACGCCACAATACGTTGTTGCATAACAATAACACTGACTCTGAAGCCAATTCCATCGAAATCCAAACCCCTGGGTCTATCGTTAACTTTTCTAAAGAAGTTACTAGCCAGGTGTTGTTGTCGTCTGCCCTAATTGAAGTCATGAATCCGGTGACTAAAGAGGTGGTCCTAGCACGCGCCTTACTAGATTCAGGCAGTCAGTCAACATTCATTACAAAATCTTTACAAAATAAATTATCACTAAATGTAACTCCTATTTCATTAAATATATCAGGTATTGGTAATTGTTTCGCTAACACAGTCAATGAAAGATGTGTCGTGCAGTTACAATCCCGCGATTCATTTAATGATTTCAAAATAACATTCTCTTGTTTGGTTCTAGAAAATCTTACTGGGAATCTACCAACTTTTCCAATAGATCCGTCTACCCTAAATATACCCAAAAATACATACTTAGCTGACCCTCACTTTGGCGAGCCAGCTCCTGTTGATGTGTTGATAGGAGCCGATATCTTTTGGGATATTCTAGGCCGAGAACAAAAATCACTAGGTAAGGGTAACCCTAGATTACTTAGTTCCCAATTCGGCTGGTTATTAGGGGGTCAAATAAATATACAAAGTTCATTCAATATAATAAATAATTCATACACACAAAACTCATTTAATACATTCAATAAAAATAATCAAAACTCATTAAATATTTATTCTAATCATGTAAAATTGTCTGAGCAGGATTTGTCTAAAGAGTCCCAAGTTGACTACATGCTATCAAAATTTTGGGAGCTAGAAGAGCTACCTCAAGTCAAACTTTTAAGCGAAACCGAAAAGTCTTGCGAAAACCACTTCCTAATTAACACTACTAGACTAAATACAGGTAGATTCTGTGTGAAACTACCCCTTCGCGACTCACCTGATTGTTTGGGTGACTCCTACACACTTGCTAAAAAACGCTTTCTCAGCTTAGAGAAGCGATTTCGTAAAAATCAAAATTTAAAAATACAATACGTTCAATTTATGAACGAATATGAAGCGTTAGGTCATCTTTCTAAGTCTAAAGTTTACTTGCCAAATCAATCGTATTTTCTGTGTCATCATGCGGTTTTTAAGGAATCCAGTGAGTCTACCAAAATCCGTGTCGTGTTTGACGGCTCCGCACCCTCCACTTCCGGCTATTCTGTCAATGACTTGCAAATGGTAGGTCCAAATGTACAGGACTCTCTTTTTTCTATTTTGTTAAGAGCTCGACAGTACAGGTTTCTACTCACCGGAGACATCGAGAAGATGTACCGTCAAATTGATGTCCACACCAGTGATAGAAATTTACAGCTCGTTCTGTGGAGAGAAAATGAGTCCTTACCTATCCAAACAATGCAGCTAAATACCGTCACTTACGGGACCGCAAGTGCCAGCTATTTAAGCACGCGATGTCTGTGGCAGATTGGAGAGGAGTGTGACGACAATCTTATTAAAACTATAATACAAAAGGATTATTATGTGGATGATCTTATTACCGGGTCTAATGACGTCAATGAATTACTTCACATAAAGAATTCAATAAGTGAAGAGTTAAAGAAAGGCTGTTTTAATCTACGAAAATTCAAATCAAATTTACAATCAATTTTAAAAGATCCCTCTAATATACAAGAACACTTAACTATTAGCGAGTCGTCAAGCACTCTCGGACTTGGCTGGAACCCGAATGATGACACGCTTCATTTCCCTATAAATGAACCCTCACAAAATAAAATTATAACTAAACGATTTATAATGTCTAATTCTTTTAAAATCTTTGACCCCTTAGGTCTCCTCAGCCCCTGTATTATGCAAGCAAAATTAATGCTGCAAAGCCTGTGGCATCGAAAAATTGAATGGGATGAACCAGTCCCAAATGATACTAAAGATCTATGGATTAATTTATCTCAAAACTTACCTGTTCTCTCCACACTCCAAATTCCTAGGTATGTACACTGTGACTCACCTACAGAGGTCGAAATTCACTCTTTCAGTGACGCATCACAGGTTGGCTACGGCGCATGTGTTTACATGCGGACGGTTAACGTCAATGGTGACGTCACAGTGAGGCTTTTGTGCTCCAAGTCCAAGGTAGCTCCGTTGAAGCCGACTTCCATCCCTCGCCTAGAGCTCTGCGCCTCGCTCCTTGCAGCTCGGTTGTGTAAAACAGTCACAGATTCTATTCGCTATACTCCTGATCGTATATTCCACTGGTGTGACTCCAGTGTAGTCCTGGGGTGGTTGTCAGGTAATCCTACTAAATTAAAAACTTTCGTGGCAAATAGAATTGGTGAAATCCAAGAATTAACCAATTTTCCGTCATGGAGATACGTGCCCACAGCCGAGAACCCAGCTGACCTGATTTCTAGGGGTGTCAACCCTAGTCAACTGCCAAATTTATCATTGTGGTGGCGCGGTCCTAATTTTTTACTAAATGATCACACAAGATGGCCTACTTTAAAACCACAAAAACTAAATAATTTACCTGAAACTAAATCTATAATTACAACACTAACTGGAACCATATTTAGGCCTGTAGTTAAATTTGAACGATTTTCTAAATTGAATCGATTAAAAAGAGCATTTTGCTATGCTATACGTTTTATTAAATACGTCAAAACTAAAAAAATAACTACAGGGGATTTAACTCTTGACGAATTAAATGATTCCTTTAATAATCTTTGTTTTATATCTCAACAAGAAACTTTTTCTAATGAATACAAAATTTTATCTAAAAAACAAACTTTAAACTCAAAATGTAAAATTTTATCCTTATCACCCTTTGTTGATGACAATAATTTAATTAGAGTAGGTGGTAGGATAAACAATTCAGACTGTCCAGATGAAAAAAAACATCCCATACTCCTACAATCATCTCATTATTTTACAAAATTATTTTTTGAATACGAGCATCTTCGTAATTTGCATGCCGGCCCTCAGCTACTGTTGGCAACAGTAAGAGAAACTGTGTGGCCACTTTACGGTAGACGTCTCGCCCGAAATGTCGTAAACAATTGTGTGATTTGTCGCCGCGCTCAAGGTAAGACTTTATGCCCTAAAATGGGAGATCTTCCAGCTCAACGTGTTACCACAGACTTTCCCTTTAACTCTGTAGGTATGGATTACGCTGGGCCGTTCTTTGTTTTGAGTCGGAAAGGTCGTGGCGCTAAAGTGAGTAAATGCTACTTATGCATTTTTGTGTGTTTGCGTTACAAATGCGTACATTTGGAGGTCGTGAGTGACCTTTCTAAAGATGCGTTTGTAATGACATTACGTAGATTTGTGTCTCGCCGCGGTAGGCCGGCCGAATTATTTTCCGACAACGGACGCAATTTTGTAGCCGCTGCTAAAGAACTCAACTCATTCCTAAAAAAGCACACTGAGTATCTCTCTGAGTTTGCAACTCAGGAAGGCTTTAAATTTAATTTCACTCCGTCTTACGCTCCTCACTTCGGCGGTATTTGGGAGGCCGGCGTAAAATCGGCAAAATATCATGTAAAGCGCGTAATCGGTCATTCTCATCTAACGTTCGAAGAACTAACGACATTATTTGTACAAGTGGAGGCTATCCTAAACAGTCGTCCCTTATGCCCCCTCTCCTCATCACCAGACGATTTCCTGTACTTATCTCCAGGGCACTTTTTGATAGGACGACCGCTGAACGCGCTGCCTGCGCCTGCTCTAGACACCAAAAGTGAAAGCAGCCTGAGCAGATATTCCCGCTTAGAAAAAATTCGCCAACATTTTTGGCATACTTGGCAAAAGGTGTATCTCGGAGAACTACAACAACGGACAAAATGGAAGCAGAACACAGCCAGCCTGAAGGTCGGCGATCTAGTCCTCCTGAGTGAAGACTCGCTTCCACCAATGTGTTGGCGTGTTGGACGAGTAACCAAATTATTTCCCGGAGCAGATAACATTTCCCGCGTCGCTGATGTGACCACCACTAAAGGAACGTACCGACGTCCGCTGGTCAAAATCTGCCCACTACTTCCTGATGAAGATCAAAGAAGTTGAAGAACTTAAGTTTTCAACGGGGGGAGTTTATGTAAACGCCTCACCTCAAGAGCAATCAATGGATCAATCCTCAATATTGCTATGATATTATTGTAGGCGTTTAACGAGTGGTCTATGAACCTTTGAACATTTAATTAAATCGTCATCAGCTGTCGTACCAAACAGTTTGTTTTTGCTACATTTTTATCAATACAGTTTATATACAGTTAATTTGAGTTTTATTGAAGCTCCATTATGTCCACGTGAGACACATATTGTCCATTGTTCGATACATATGTGGCCCTGAAAAGGGCCTTTTTAGCAAGACGCTTTGTTTGCTGTGCGGTGGTAAGGTAAGCTAGTTACTATTACGTTCGCGAGCAAACGACGCGTCATGCGCAATACGACGACGACGTCGACGATTAAGCGCGTTCGCCACGGATTCTGCGCGCCAGCTGTATATCCTTAGGCATGATGGTGACACGCTTGGCGTGAATCGCGCAAAGGTTGGTGTCCTCGAAGAGTCCGACCAGATAGGCCTCGCTGGCCTCCTGAAGCGCCATAACGGCTGAACTCTGGAAACGTAGATCAGTCTTGAAATCTTGAGCGATCTCACGGACGAGACGCTGGAAGGGCAGTTTGCGGATCAACAGCTCCGTGCTCTTCTGATAGCGACGGATCTCACGGAGTGCAACGGTTCCGGGTCTGTAACGATGGGGTTTCTTGACACCACCGGTTGCCGGTGCACTCTTGCGCGCAGCCTTCGTGGCCAACTGTTTACGGGGCGCTTTACCCCCGGTGGATTTACGCGCGGTCTGCTTGGTACGGGCCATTGCGAGGAACGAGCGAGCGGCGATGAAATTGAATTAAGAAAGATAACTTAACTACGTACGTGCGGACGAATGAACGCGCGTATTAGTACTGCCGTTTATTTTATATTTTACATCGGTATTTATAATGATGGCGGCGGATTCAAGCGAGCGAGATATGTGTTTATCTCTCTCCCTCTCTCTCTCTCTCTCTCTCTCCGTCTGTCTCGCACGCAACAAACAAACAAAACAATGAACGAACGAACTAACAAACTAATTTTTTTTTTATATGTATGTACGTATGCTATTTATATAATATAAGGTAATGTTTTGTTTTATAATATTATTTTCGTGATAAATAAAGAGAATAATAATAATAATACATACATATTTATGTGTGTATGCTTAAATTGCATATTTATCATTTCTTTTAATTCATCATTATAATGGTAAGCACTTGAATACCAGGTATAATAAAATATCCTTATGATATTGTACATGTATGTCAGAGTAATTAAATAATATAGGCAGGCTGCAGGTTGGTTGGTTAGTTAGTTAGTTAGTTAGTTAGTTAGTTAGTTAGTTAGTTAGTTAGTTAGTTAGTTAGTTAGTTAGTTATAAACGGACGGTATGTGGTAGTGGTATGGTACGTGCGATATGTCATAATATGAAGTCAATTAGAGAAACATTCGGATAATATGAATAGATTTTTGGCCCTGAAAAGGGCCTTTTGAGTGTAGCGCTGGACGTGTGGTGGTTACAATAGTATGTTCATACTATGAAGCACGCACGCCTCCGCACTGTGAAGAAGAACGAACGACGCCATCTCCTCCTCCTCCTCCTCACTTGGAGCTGGTGTATTTGGTGACGGCCTTGGTGCCCTCGCTCACGGCGTGCTTGGCAAGCTCACCGGGCAGCAGGAGCCTCACCGAAGTCTGCACCTCCCTGGAGGTGATGGTGGAACGTTTGTTGTAATGGGCGAGACGAGACGCCTCCGCTGCGATACGTTCGAATATGTCGTTAACGAATGAATTCATTATAGACATGGCCTTGCTGGAGATACCGGTGTCGGGATGCACCTGCTTGAGCACCTTGTAGATGTAGATGGCGTAGCTCTCCTTCCTCTTGTGCTTCTTCTTTTTCTTGTCAGTTTTGGAGATGTTCTTTTGGGCTTTGCCCGATTTCTTGGCGGCCTTACCGCTGGTCTTAGGCGGCATAATAGCGGTAGTATGTATTAGTTAGTAGATAATATCAACACTTGCTAACGCAAACGACCGTTTGCGTTGAATACGCCGAGAGAAGTGTGACAATTTTTTTCGAGTATACCCAATACATATTACTATCATTCGAGTTGGGTATTAACGTAGGCAACGAGCTGAATGCGGCCGTACGGCCAATCAGGAGCGTGCGTGAAAGAGACATAAAATATACACGCGTCTCTATCTAACATTGTGCGCTAATGAAGAGTGGTTTAATAAGATTGATTATTATGTCTGTCCGTATGTATGTATGTCTGTTTCCGTCATGTTTGTTTGTTTGTTTGTTGTTTGTTGTTTATTTTGTTTGGTTGGTTGGTTGATTTTTATATAGAAGACGATTAAATAGGTCATGATAGAGACAAAATAAAAGTAATTTTTATAGAATCATATTGCGGCCCTGAAAAGGGCCTTTTGTGTCCGACCGTCCGTCCGCCCGAGCCCGCCACTAGAGGCGGAGGCGGCGGTGGTCGGGGGCGACGAGATGATGCGCCTAAGAATAATAATATCTTCTTAAGCCTTCTTCTCGGTCTTCTTAGGCAGTAGCACGGCCTGAATGTTGGGCAAAACACCACCCTGAGCGATGGTCACGCCCGATAGGAGTTTGTTCAATTCCTCATCGTTGCGGATCGCCAATTGGAGATGTCTCGGTATGATTCTAGTCTTCTTGTTGTCACGTGCCGCGTTGCCGGCCAACTCGAGGACCTCAGCGGCGAGATATTCCATAACGGCGGCCAAATAGACCGGTGCACCGGCGCCGACGCGCTCGGCATAGTTGCCATTACGCAGAAGTCTGTGTATACGACCGACAGGAAACTGAAGACCGGCGCGATTCGAACGGGACTTTGCCTTCCCCTTGACCTTGCCACCCTTGCCGCGTCCAGACATTATTTGTTACGAGGGTATATAATCAATCAATTGCTAAATTAGCGAGCGAAAAATAACGCGCAGCGTACGTAGTTATGCACAGCGCGTTCGGAAACTGACTGAATATTTTTTTTTTTTCCCTCTGGTCATCTCGCACCTCCCGTCGGGGCGGTGGGGAAACGTTATCCGGGGCCGGGTGGACCCTTTAACGTAGTGTCTTGAATTTTCGCAGCGTGCTACGACACGCTGGGCACTGTGTTCGACAAGTCTTATTAAAATAAATATCGTCTTGTGCGACGATTTTGTTACTTCCCGCCACTCTGGTTACGGGCAGACTGAACGGGCGCCGCGCGCCCGGGACAGCGCTCCGGTATCGAGTGGCGTACTCGTACTCGCTGTAGTAGTCGGTGTGTGACGAAATGCTATTATCGCGGCGGCACGATGAGCTCCCGCGCATAGGCTTTGCCGTCCGGCGGCCGCGCGTGTAATGGAGCAATGTTCTTTATGTGCGGCGCATTTGACGCGTCGGCACGCCGGAACATGTTTGTAGTAAGTCGGCCAATGAACTCGGCCAGACTCTCAATTTTTAAGTCTCGTGCGATCACGTCATTTTTGACGTATCGCTGGGCATTGACGATCACTCGTAGGCTGGTATTCTGTTGTATAGCGAGTTTTTTCTTCAGCCAGGGCGCTACGAGCGCGTACCAGGCTGGGGCGGCGTACGTCAAACGTGACCGCACATAGGTCTTGTATACCCCTAATTTAGTGCTTAGGGGCAGGAGTCGAGACGAGAGAACTGGCCTGAGTAATGCGCGAGATGTGCGCACCGCTGAAACCACTTTCTCCACGTGTTTTCGCATGTTGAGGCGTCGATCTAGTGTCACTCCTAGATATTTTGCTGTGGGCGACCATTGTATTTCTTCCCCTAGCATCTCTAGCTTTTGGGGGAGGATGTTTCGCTTCCCGACGAACAGAGCTTGAGTCTTGTTCACGTTCACCGACAACCTCCATGCCGCTAGCCACTCTGGGAGGGCATCCAAGGCCCTTTGCATCTTTGCCACGGCGTGATGTGGCTTTATGGAAGTAGTGTAGTACGCCGCGTCATCTGCGTAAAGGGCCAAGTGCGTGCCCTCAGCGACAGGGATGTCGTCGGTGTAACGAGCATAGCAGGAGGGGGAAAGACAGCTCCCCTGTGGTACTCCCGCTCGGATACATCGTGTGTCGGATATTTCATCTTCTACAGCAACGTGGAAACTTCTATTCTGCAGAAATGAAGCAAGAATCTTTATCAGGCGTCGGGGGGCGGCCGACTGTGACATCTTGTATAATAAGCCTTCATGCCAGACACGGTCAAACGCCTTCTCCATGTCCAAGAGTACTGCAACGGCGACTTCCTTCTTGTTTAGGGCGCCGGTGAGGTGGTGCAGTACTCTGGTAAGCTGAAGTGTCGTGGAGTGTTCAGCCCGAAACCCAAACTGCTCATTCCTCGGCACTATATGTGGCAGTAAATGCTGTAAAAGTAGTTTCTCAAACACCTTCGAGAGAGTTGGAAGTAAGGTAATAGGCCGATAGCTCTCCGGTTTCAGGGAGCTCTTACCGGGCTTGGGAATCATACGGACTCTGCCCGTTTTCCAAAGTGTGGGAAAGTGTCCCAGGCGAAGGATGCCATTGAATAGGCGCGTCACCGCCGCGAGAGCACGCGGCGGGAAGTGACGCAGCGCCATATTCGTGATCCTATCGACGCCTGGGGCACTTCTCCGCTTTGTAGCGCGCAGAGTCCGTAGTACCTGCCCGGGCGAGACTACCACCGGTTCCTCCTCGTGAGCTATCGGCACAGAGAAGTACTCCCGAAGGTGACGTTCCACTGCCAAAACGTTGTCTTCATCGGTGGTTGGGTTCGGGCTGAACTGACGTTCAAGCGTGTCAGCGAAAATGTTTGCTCTGTCGGCCGCGCGGTACCGTGGGGTGCCGTCACTGTGCATGAGCGGGCGGATAGGCTCTTTTGTGCCGCTTAGGGCTCGGCACAGGCGATGGATGCCCGTCCATCCCTCTTCATCTACCTCGATGATGTGCCGTTCCCAGCTGACTGTAGCCGCATTCTGAACTTCTTTTTTAATTTTTGTTGCAAGAGCGTTAAGCTGGCTTTTGGCTTGTCGACAGCGGGTCCGTTGCCAGAATTTACGTAGACGCCTTTTCCTCTCTATCATGTTTATTACACTCTGTGGTAATCTACCATGACGGGCTTGTGTCGGGAGAGTTGATGAAGCGGCTTCTTGGGCTTCTTGTGTCTTGCTTGTGATCAACTCCGCAAGGCGGTCGATGTCTTCTGAACAGGCAAGTTGAAATTGTGGGAAAGTTGCGTCATTTAAAATTTTTTCAAATCGCGTCCAATCTACTAAACTGCGCGGTTGTTGTGCTGGAATGTGTCTAGGAAAGCCGGCCAAGTGTATAAACACTGGCAAGTGGTCGGAACCTAGATCTTCATAGGACACTTCTTGATAGACTTGGCAGTTAAGTCCCTTGTGGACTATGATGTCGAGGACGTCAGGGATGTGTCGGTCGTTGTTTGGGTAATGTGTCGGGACCTCTGGTCCCTCGACAACATAGCCCACGTGCTCCGGAGAATTGAACAAAATATTGCCATTTGGGCAATTTCGAGATGCGTTCCAACTCGTGTGCTTGCAGTTCATGTCGCCCGCGATGAGCGTCGGCACCTGTGCATCCAATAACAATTGGATGTCTCCATGGTGCAGACGCCCAACCGGAGGTCGGTACGCGGAGTAGAGTCTAAGCGGGGGAGAGGTCCCCCCGAAACAGATCTCCACTCCTAATCCGTACATAGACTGCAAGCACACGGGTGGTAGTGGCTGGTAGACGTGTTGCCGGCGAATGAGTACCGCCAGTCCCCGATATGCTCGGGTTCCTGAGTGCTCGTCCTTCCTCACGACCGTATAACCCGGTACCTTAAATTGTTGGTTGGGTAGCAGCAGAGTTTCGGATATTAATGCCACGTCTGGCATTTTTTCAGCAATGAACGCCTTAAAGATGAGCTCTTTCCCTTTCAGAGAATTAGCGTTCCAGTGCATGATGGTAATTTTATTTTGGCTGAGCTCTGTGTTGGTAGATAGTAGCAAGGCCCTTGTGTATGATCGGCTCTAGATCATCGCCGGTTCTGAGTGCCAGTAACACCTCAAGTAGGACAGTGATTGCCACGTCTGACGCACTGTCTTTTACTACTACCGTCCCTGTCTTAGGTTTCGGTGGGGGTGCCCTCTCCGCCCCCCCTTGCCGGGGGGGGGCGTTGGCAGTCTTTGTCTGGGTGGGCATAGGTACAGCGGCTGAAGAGGTACTCGGCAGGGGGTAAGCGGTTTCCTGCTCGGCTGCCGCGGCCGGTGCATTCACCCTCCTTTTCCCGCGCCTCGTCCTTTTCTTCTTCTTGTTGCTCTGCCCCTCTTGCCTGGGGGGGGGGTCGTTAGCTGGGGCCATCAGCGAGTTGGGAGCGGCATCAACTACCTGATTTGTAGTAGTTTTCGGTGGTCCAGTGGTACGCGCAACGGTGCCCGCCCGTATATTACGGGCTTCGCGTCTAAATACCGGACACTTCAAACTGTTGGCCGGGTGTGCGCCACTACAGTTGCAACACGTTGCCGGATCTTCTCTTGCGCGTGGGCAGTCCCTCGCAGCGTGCTCGCCGCCGCAACGGACGCAGGCGATTTTCCGGTGGCAGCAGAGCGACGAGTGCCGAAACTGTTGACAGCGATGGCACTGCGCCGGTCCGCGTTTGCCCCTCCAAGCGACTATGGAGACGCCTGGCATACATAACAGCTCATCTATATCGTATATGCCAGGCGTTATGTTGGGAGTTCTGTTGAGTTGTACATGAAAAATGCATCCCGGGCGTCCGCGACGCGCTTTAATATGTCTCACATATAGCGGTTCGTAGCCCAGGTTAGTAAGTTCTGCGGAGATATCATCCGGGGGCGTGTCCGGGGGAAGTCCTAATATTGCTATTTTCAACCTCTGATCGGCCGGGAGAGAATAACAAAACCAGGATATGTTTTCTTCCTTCTCGAGGTTGACTAGGTATCTCTGGATAACCCTGTACTCGTGGTCATCGTTGGGAGTGAAACGCACCCCACTTCCGTACGGGCGGCCGTTGGGTGTGCGACCCAAGAGGCTCTTTATTGCCTTAAAGTGAGTGGCCCAATTTGGTAATCGCTCCACCACTAAAGGTGGGTACCTGGGCTTTCTCTCTTGGGTTCTATTAGTAGAGGCCGGTGCGGTGGCAGTATTCCTGGCCGTTGAGCTCCCATTCTGGGTCTGCAACGGCTGAGAAGGCGGCATTGCCACTTGAGAGGCAAAGGGCATCGGTGTCGGCGACGCAATTGGTGAAAGGTTGCGTATTGCAGAGTTTGCATACGTGTACGGTGGCGTGATGCTGCGGTTTATGTTATCTGCAGGCGTTGGATTTGGTGGTGGCGGCGACGGTAGTAACAGTGGTACTACGGGAGCGGTGCTCGTTGATGGTTGCGGAGATAACTCTTGGATGGTAGGTGGCGCCACTAGTAGTGTTGCTTTCTCCCTCTTGGCCGGTCGCTCCTTCCTTTGCGGGAGAGGGACAGCACTAACGGTTGTCTCTTTCTTCCTCGGGGAGTGTGCGGGGTCGGCGGGGGGGGGGGCGGCAGCTGCTGGTTGAGTGACTTCTTCGATTTGCTGTTCAGGCGAAGCGTTGAGGCACATACGCTTGGCAGCTTCATCTTCTTGCACAGAAGTACTACTCCTTGGACGGCGGGATCGCACGAAGGTATCAAGAGGCACGTTGATTATGGATGCTGCTAACATTTCCATAATCTCGATGTCATTTTGGGTCGGCGCCGACGAGTCTCTGTTGCTTCGCTCGCGTTCGGCGAAATATGGGTCCAAGAAACGCACTACGGCCTCCGGGAGGGCCCCGGATGCGTGCATCCGATTGATAACCAATCGGGCAGCTTCATCCTGCGCTCTCGGAGAGCTCAGCGCGGAAATGGACGTTCCGACGGACTCGAGCGAACCAATGGAATCGCCTTCGCCACTAACATTAGCAGCAGCGGGGGCGTTGGCTGACGACGAAGAGGCTCTGGGCAGGCGCGGGGAAGGCAGCGATGCCAAGGACCCGCGGCTCCCAGCTAAACTAGATGCTCCTTCTCCACTATCACCATTGTTTCCTGACGACGATGGGGAAGATGGGTAATTTGGGCGGCGAGTTTGGTCGGCCATGGTGTTTGTGCTGTTGTAAGGGCGGGCGGTGCACTGTGCGCCACGACCCCCTACCCCGGAGATCCCTGCATAAGCGGACCGAGGTAGGTGGCGGACTCAGTGTTCCGTCCGTCCAGAGGCAACAGTAGACAATAGTCCCCTCCTCAGGTTCCTTGAAGGAGGCCGAGGGTATCGCTCCGGGCGCGTCTTCAAAAAGACGCGGCGGAGCGACGTAGGTTTGCCTGATAATAGAAACAATTTCAGGCGAGGGACAACACGGGCACAATCACAGAAACGTATCACGAACACAACGAAAACGAAAATACTAGCTACTAACACAACGAGTAAACGACACTTTTTAGTTGGTTGAGCGAGCAACGAAATCGGAAGTACGGAACGTCCAGGCGCAACGAAGCCAATCCTGACAATTTTTTTCGAGTATACCCAATACATATTACTATCATTCGAGTTGGGTATTAACGTAGGCAACGAGCTGAATGCGGCCGTACGGCCAATCAGGAGCGTGCGTGAAAGAGACATAAAATATACACGCGTCTCTATCTAACATTGTGCGCTAATGAAGAGTGGTTTAATAAGATTGATTATTATGTCTGTCCGTATGTATGTATGTCTGTTTCCGTCATGTTTGTTTGTTTGTTTGTTGTTTGTTGTTTATTTTGTTTGGTTGGTTGGTTGATTTTTATATAGAAGACGATTAAATAGGTCATGATAGAGACAAAATAAAAGTAATTTTTATAGAATCATATTGCGGCCCTGAAAAGGGCCTTTTGTGTCCGACCGTCCGTCCGCCCGAGCCCGCCACTAGAGGCGGAGGCGGCGGTGGTCGGGGGCGACGAGATGATGCGCCTAAGAATAATAATATCTTCTTAAGCCTTCTTCTCGGTCTTCTTAGGCAGTAGCACGGCCTGAATGTTGGGCAAAACACCACCCTGAGCGATGGTCACGCCCGATAGGAGTTTGTTCAATTCCTCATCGTTGCGGATCGCCAATTGGAGATGTCTCGGTATGATTCTAGTCTTCTTGTTGTCACGTGCCGCGTTGCCGGCCAACTCGAGGACCTCAGCGGCGAGATATTCCATAACGGCGGCCAAATAGACCGGTGCACCGGCGCCGACGCGCTCGGCATAGTTGCCATTACGCAGAAGTCTGTGTATACGACCGACAGGAAACTGAAGACCGGCGCGATTCGAACGGGACTTTGCCTTCCCCTTGACCTTGCCACCCTTGCCGCGTCCAGACATTATTTGTTACGAGGGTATATAATCAATCAATTGCTAAATTAGCGAGCGAAAAATAACGCGCAGCGTACGTAGTTATGCACAGCGCGTTCGGAAACTGACTGAATATTTTTTTTTTAATTTTTTTTTTTTTATTGAATGGACATGAAGGTACGGGCCCAAAATTTGGCCTTAGTACCCTTACCCGGACAAGTCGGCGAGCTAGCTCTCAACCGTAGTTATGATTAGGTAACAAGGCCTGAGGGTGCCCCAGTTGGGGCCGAACCTCGGCTCAGGGCTGTTACCGAGGGGAGGGAATTGACTGAAATCTTTGATGATTTATTTATTTATATCTAGGGAAGCGGATTATTATTGGCGGCTCGGGCCGCTTGTCGAGTTGCCGTAGCAATATTAACAAGTGGGGGACGAGACTGAGTTGGGAGTCGCGGCGCGTGACCTCGACGACGAGGTCGGTAACGAGGTGAACGGTCACCGCGGTTCGCATCTGTATTGTGTGTTGAATTACGACGAGCTTCCGAAGCTTCGAGCTGAGCTAAGGTGGTGGGATCATCGGGCTCGGTGAGGACGTGCCTCGGCCGGCGGACATTGGACATACGGGATGGCGTGTAGGTAGCCGCCTTAACGATTAACGGATTACTATGATTGACAGCAGTGTCAAAGAATCTGCGTGAAGCGCGTTTGAAAAATTGACGGACCGTGGGGAGGCCCAGGTCGAGGTGGAGGTTTTCATTGCGCAAGAACCACGGGGCACCCGTGGCCTTGCGCATGAAACGGTTTTGCAAAACTTGGAGACTATGGATCCGCTTTTGCGATGCGTGTGCAAATACAGCGCATGCGTAAGAGAATATGGGGCGAATACACGCAGTATACAGTCTAACCTTGCTTTTTAAGGCAAGTTTAGACCTGCGATTTAAAAGGAAATGAAGGCGTCCCATCACGAAATAGGCGCGCGCGCGCACCTTTTTAATGTGGGGCCCGAAGGTCAATCGATCATCGAGGATGACACCTAAGTATTTGGCTTGCCTCTCCCAAGGGATCGGTTCGCCGAACATGGTGACAGACTTTACTGAGGGGGGGATTTTTCGTCTAAACGGCCTATGGAATAGGACCGCTTGACTTTTGGCGGGATTTATCTCAATCCTCCATTTCCTACACCATGCGCCTAGGGCGTCTGCTGCGGATTGGAGGTGGGACACTATGGCCTTGGTGGTGCGACTAGTACAGTAGATTGCGGTATCATCCGCGAACAGAGCTAGCTGTACTGAGTCATTAAATTTGGGGATATCGCTCGTATATAATAGAAACAATAATGGGGAGAGTACCGAGCCCTGGGGGACTCCGGCACATATGGGATGAGGGGACGACAGGGCGCCTGTTATTCGATATCGAAAGTGGCGGTTCGACAAAAAGTCTCGTAAGATGAGTACGAGCCTATGTGGGACACCTAGGGTGAATAGTTTAAAAATTAAACCATTGTGCCACACTTTGTCGAATGCTTTTGCAACATCGAAGAACAGGACCCCAGTCATACTATTGGATTGTTGGAAATGGTGAGAGATATGTTCAACAATACGATGGACTTGTTGAACACACGAGTGTTTAGTTCGAAAACCAAACTGCTCGTTCGGAAGTAAATGGTTAGCATCGGCATATGCTTTGAGACGGTTGTAGATGAGTCTCTCATAAATCTTACCCAATACATTGAGCAGACTTATGGGACGGTAACTGGAGGGCTCGGACATGGGTTTGCCTGGTTTGTGGATCCCAATAACGTGAGCTTCCTTCCACTGAGGGGGGAAGAAGTTACACATTAGGGCCGCATTATAAATGGACGTTAATAAGAAAATGAGCTGAGCGGGGAACAGTTTGATCACTTTATTAGTGATTTTGTCCGAGCCCGGGGCTTTTCGAGGGTGGAGTTTTCTGATGATCGATTTAACTTCATCAGGGGTCACGGGAGGAAGGGGGTCTTCATCCTCCTCCTCCTCACCATCAGCGGCGACACGCCGCCTCCTCCTTGCGGAGGAGGGGGGAGCCTCTGGTGGTGGCGGGGGGGGGGGAGACACGGGAGGTATGGGCAGAGCGAGTCTACGCGTGACCTCGGAGTTGACTTTCTCCAAGTGACTGGGGTCTACTGGAAGAGTACTGGGCGTGCATTGAAGCTCGAGACTTTCGGCGAGGCATTCGGATTTGTCCTCGTCTTCAAAGGCGGGCAAGGGGTGATTGGGTCTAATGAGAGGTGGCATGGGGGCTATCGTGTCCTTGGTAAGGGCACGGGAAAGCTTCCAAAAGGCAAGATGGGAGGGTTCTAACTCTTCAAGGGTCTTGTCCCATCGAGCATCACGCATTTGCTCGATGCGGACCTTGAAGGCGCGATGGAGAGCGCGCATGCGGGCGCGGTTACGTTCAGAGGGAAAAGAGTCAAAAGCCCGTATGGCGGCGTTCCTCTCCCTCCTCATCTCACGTACGTCATCGGGCAGTTGCCAACGGAGGTGAGTCTCCGCTGGCACTGTCCGAGAGCAATCGGTAATGACCGATTGCACGTGAGTGGTGAGTGAGTCGATCGCGCCGATAACCTCGTCCGCGGTGACGATGTTATCCGGGATACGATTCAGATGGACGGAATCGGTGGACTTGAGGCGTTCGCCTAGTCTGTCCCAATTGGTGGAGATTTTAGTAGGAGGGGGTTGACCTGGATCTGGGGGACCTGTGCGCGGAGTAAACTCTAAGATCACAGGTCGGTGGTCAGACGTCAGTTCGTGGTGCACTGATACGTCATGCAAACGTAAGTTTACATTGCGCAACAGTGCCACATCGAGTATGTCGGGTCTGAGGTCTTGTTGATGAGGAAAGTGGGTCGGTTCGAGGGGAGTAATGATGTCGATGTCGAGAGGCGACAGGAGGGATTCTAAGATTCGACCTCTGGGGTTGTTCGCGTTACAGTTCCAGAGTACACTTTTAGCGTTCAGGTCGCCCGCCAAAATGACTGCGTTACCGAGGCCAAAAATGCACTCTAGATCACTTCTGAAGGAAGTGTTGACACGGGACGGGGAAATGTAGGCTGAGACCAGAATGATTGGCTCATGTCCAGTCATGCCGAGCCTACAGACCGAGGCCTCAATGCACGTGAGAGAGGGGGGCGGATCCATTGGGGAGCAATATAGGGACTTTTTGTAATAAATGAGAGTACCACCAAGGGTAGCGTCAGACCTATCGTTGCGAACTAACAGATAGTTGGCAATTTTGGGATCCCTCATAGAGGGTTTGAGGAATGTCTCCTGAACTAGGAATACATCAAGGCGATGATGTTTCAGGAATTCTGAAACATCATCGCGTTGATGTCTCAAGCCATCGGCATTGAAATACCCTATTCTAAGGGAGCGCGGTTTGGTCCTACACGTTGCCGTATTATCCATTAAGAGGGCTACATTTGAAGGTGGAAAGGGACGTCAGGATGGCACTATAGCGCAACCCGATGGAGAAGAGGGCGAGTCCGTCGCCCTCTTTTTCGCGGATTTGTTCAGCGAGATTCCGGATCTCGTTAAAATCAAAAAGACGGGCGAAACGCTCCACCAGAGCGAAGTCCGCATCCTCGTTTAGTGGAGGAATTTGGGCCCCGCAGCTAGGCGGGGGGATTGCGCGGCGTTGCTGTTTAGGGACGGCGGCGGCGGCGGCGGGTTTTGGCGGAAGGGGCGTGGTTTGCGCGGCCATAGGGGCGGGCGCTTGAGTGACTGAGGGAGTGGGTGCGGGAATGGGGGCAGGTGAAACTGCCGTGGTGGGCGTGGACTTAGTCCGAGTGGGCGGGAACTCCCTAGGGGAGTTTAAGTCCCAAGCGGGTCTCAAGCTCGTGTGAGCGGGATCAGGGGGAGGCGCGGTGGTGCGCGTGGAGTTATTGGGCCGGGCTGATGTTGTAGCCTTTGGCCGGGGAGCTTTAGAGCACCCGCGATAGTTGGCGGGGTGCCCTTGCGTCTGGCAAAGGACGCAGCTCGGGGGCTCAGAATTAAGGGTGGGCTCAGGGTTGCGTTCGCATTCCCTGGTGGGGTGGTTGCCTAGGCACTTTACGCACCTTGGAGGTGCGTAGCAGTGCCTGGCGGAGTGGCCATAGAGTTGGCAATTGTGGCATTGTGACGGGAATCCGGTCCTGTGTGGCTTTTCCAGCACACAGTCCGTCAGTTGGCATATGGCCTTTAGATTGTGGATTCGGTCGCTCGCCGGCCCGGGTTCCATGGTTACTACAACCATGTTGAGGGGGACGGTCTTTGAGCGACCTCGCATAAGGCGATGGACAGCGAGGACAGGGATACCCTGGTCGCTGAGGGACTGCTTCACTTCCTCGGTTGTCACCTCGGAAGGCATGCCCTTGATAACTATGCGGGTGGCACGCTCCTCAGGGAGAGAGTAGGTGTGGAAAGACACCTTTCTCTCCTTGAGGAGGTTAGTGAAAGCTCTATGGTCATTAGGCGCAGTAACTGCGACCCGAATGCCATGTTCGGTGGGACGGGCGGAGGTATAATTAATATGGTGGCTGGAGAACCAGCCAGAGACAAGAGTCCATTTGGACTTGTCTTGAATGAAAATTGGGGGAGGGGCAGCATCATTTTTAGCATTCTTAGGAGGATGCTGATGCCTGTTAGGACGAGGGGGGATGCGAAGAGGTTCGCGAACGCTACTTGTGTCCATGGGAATGGACACGTTCGCTGAAGGGCCAGGGACGGGAGAGGGGGCCTGCTTGAGGGCCTTGGCGGCAGCCTCGTTGGCGGAGGCTTGCTTGGCTCGCTTGCGCTTGCCATTCTTGCTCTCCACTGGTACGAAGTCCTCCTCGGAAGACGAGGAGGGGTTCGCAACAGTGGCGGGAGCCTCTAGTTGGGTGGTGGTGGTGGTGGTGGAAATTAGAGGGACGGCCTTTGCCGACTTAGTGTCGGTGGAGGCAGGGGAGGAGGAGGAGGAGGCGGAGGAGGACTTGGCGGCCTCATTGGACGTGTAGGAGTCAGTAGAAACTGACGTCCTAGTCTTGTTGTAGACTGACGATCTTGTGAGATCGTCAGAGGGAGTTGGAGTTGGGGAGGGAGGGGCTTGTCCTGATGGGACAGCCTCGGTGTTGTCGCGGACTTCCGGAGTCGACTGGGTCGACATCACGGAGTCCGCGCGAGAGGGTGGACGAGTGGAGGGGGGGAGGGACCTGTCCGGAAAGTGGCAGGTGAGGTAAATTACGGCATCCTCATCGGCGAGGATGTCCTCAAGAGACAGGGTGTTCTGGGGTTGGCTGGCCATAGTGACCAGCCTGGCCTTGCGGCCGGGGCCTAGGCTAAGACGTACACTACTGTAACTTCAAACGCGGTGCGTTCCTGGGAGAAGAAGTTACAAGAAACTCCAGGCAATCGCCCTAGCTACGGTTCCTACTCCTATCCTCCCCGGGTGGGTTTTCCCGGGTGTGTGTAGTACAACTCCCAACCGGGTGTAGGTTGGGAGGTGAGTAGGCCCTAGGGTGTGCCCTAAGCTTGTAACCTCCGCCACAGATCTTGTGTTGTGGCTGAGTTCCTACGTCCCTGCCTAACGCTAACTGGGGTCGACTAGGGAAGCCCCCAAGGCCGACTGGTCCAGTCCCGTCCGGGTTGTGTGTTCCTTAAGGGAAAACACCAAAGCGCCCGGGGCCCGCTAACCAACTTACGTTGTCACCGTTAGGTTTCCGTTGGTTACCACAGCAAGTCGTGGATTTTAGGTGGTAGACGATTAGTATGTCTCAGAAACAACAATGAACACGACGCGTATTGAAAAATACACGAAGTGTCACCGTGTCGGTCAGACAATAGAAACAACAAGACAAATAAACACCAACGCGTATTGAAAAATACACGCGGTGAATAAATGCTTGATATAGGGGTCGGTACGAGTGACACACACACCAACGCAGTACCGAGAAAGATACTCGCTCGCAACCAAATAGTTTGCTTGACGATACGTCAGGAACAAACTATTAGCGCTAACAAGAACTTAAACAATGCCACAAAGGTGAGCGAGTACGTTCGCGACGAAAAATGCCAGGTAGGCGCAAACAAAGGCAGAGCCAGTGAGTGGGCGAACAAAGCGAAAATTCGCGGAAACGGACCGGGCAGCGCAGGAGCGCAAGAAAGCGACCGTGCAGTGCGACGGTCAGAATCGGAATCTTTCTTTTTTTTAACGCCCGCTATTTATTATTATAGGTGAACTACGATCGCCCAATGTAGTACGAAGACGACGAGCGAACGAGAACGAGCTATGGCGAGAGAGCGTACCAGAACGATGAATATTTTATATTGAACGAGAGAGATGGAAGATATGTTGGGCGAGAGAGGGGTGGGTGAGGTCGGGCGGGCGGGCGCGCGTTCGGAGGCGGTATTATTCGTTCGTTTCGCGTTTGTTTTTGATGATTTAATTGCTAAAATATACCTAATAGGATAATATTTTAGATTATTGTGTATGTATGGGGGACGGCGGTACCTACCTGGACAATATGAAATGAATGCAAGCAATGTAGTGTGTGCAGTTTTCGCAAGTTTATTTTTATTTATTTATTTATTTTTTTTTTTTTGTTTATACATATCTACGTACCTATGAATAATATTAATTAATCGGTGAAGAAGAAAATTCGTATTTTCCATTATGTGTAGGTGCCTACGCCATACCTATACAGTGCAATTAAATCATCATCGTCGTTTCGTGTGTGGTGTTGTGTGCGTGTTTTACGTGTCTGTCTGTGGCTTGGGACCTCCTATGTGTACCAAACTAAATTCTAAGTCTGAAGTCTAGTTTATGTACATACATAAACTAGATAGGTATATTAGCCTATACAATACTACTATTATGTTTGTTTGTTTGTTAGTATGTATGTATGTATAAGTAGGTAGGTAGGTAGGTAGGTAGGTAGGTAGGTAGGTAGGTAGGTAGGTAGGTAGGTATTTAGGTATTTATAATCATTTTATATAGGCAGTAAGGATGTCACCGTTTTACGTATGTATGTATGTATGTATGTATGTATGTATGTATGTATGTATGTATGTATGTTTGTTAGTTATTTAGTCGGTCAATTTATGTACGTATCGAAATAGAAACAATTGTATCGTAACTAATATGGGTACGATATTTAGAATAATTTGTTAGCCCTGAAAAGGGCTTTTTGGTAGGTACATGTGCGCGATTGCGTGTGTATGCAACCAACGCGCACGTGCGTGCGGTGCCGGTCTCTCGCAACACGCTGGCTGGCCGTCCGTCCGTCCGTCCGTACGTACGTAGGACGGGCGGCGTAGGCGCGCGCGGCAGGGGGCGGCATGCAGGCAGGCAGGGCGCGGCTGCCAGCGAGCGGCTGTCGTCGTCGTCGTCGCTTTTACTTCTTGGCTGCTGCCTTTTTGGCGGCGGCCGGCTTCGATTTTGATGCGGCGGCGGCGGCCTTCTTCGGTTTGGGCGCCTTTGGTTTCTTTGTCGGTGGTTTGGCGGTTTTCTTAGCTTTAGACGCGGCGCCTCCACTCTTACCTCGCGCGGGCGACGCTGCCGCCAGGGCGGCGGCTGCCTTCTTGGCGGCGGCGATGGAGGCGGTTTTCTTTTTGGCTGCTGCGGCTTTTTTGTCCTTGGTAGCCAATGCGGCGGCTGCTGCTGCTGCTTTCGATGACTTCGACGGCGAT
The DNA here is from genome assembly GCA_947623365.1 of Achlya flavicornis. NCBI lineage: Eukaryota > Metazoa > Arthropoda > Insecta > Lepidoptera > Drepanidae > Achlya > Achlya flavicornis. The sequence continues at coordinate 4,574,671 of OX392494.1, read as the reverse complement.
GCGGAAGCCGCAGATGCACCGCCCCTCTTGTTGCCACCCTTAGCGGCGGCCGCGGCGGCGGACGCTTTCTTACCTTTGGCGGCGGCGGCGCCGGAAGCACCGGACGAGGCGGCGGTCTTGGCGACGGCCTTGCCGGCACCTCCGGCCGGCTTCTTCGCCGAGGTTGATTTAGATTCCAGTTTGAAGGAACCGGACGCACCTTTGCCCTTCGTTTGTATCAGTGTACCCGATTCGACGGCGCTCTTCAAATATTTCCTTATGAACGGTGCCAGTTTCTCAGCGTCGACCTTGTACTGAGCGGCTATATATTTCTTGATCGCCTGCAGTGACGATCCGCTGCGCTCTTTCAACTCCTTTATGGCGCTATTGACCATTTCCGAAGTCTTAGGGTGCGTCGGTTTCGCCTTGGGTTTTTTGGCTCCGGCGGCGGCGGACGCCTTCGGTCCCTTTTTCGCCGGGGTGGTGGGTGCCGGTACTTCGGTTGCCACAGCTGTGTCTGCCATAGTAGTAGGTAGGTAAAATATGAATGAATTCACAAACACTCAACAACACACAAGAGATCGCACACAAAACAACAACAAACTACGACGACAATATTAAAATAAAGTGAGTAGAATAGTAGTAGGTAGGTAGTAGTTACAGTATTAGATGTCGCCACTGGAACACAAAATAATTATCATTTTAACAATACACATCGAGGCATTACCGTAAGGAGAGCCGCGGTGTCGCGAGACGTTTTCTCGTATGAACACTTCCAACTTTTCACTAACATGTATATAAATTATTATATTTTTAACTGGGTTCTATTATAATTAAAACATTAATATATATTTATATGGACACATCATGAAAGTGTTTATGTAATGTTCACTTCAAAACTTTCACAAATATAATAAGGGACGCGCTACAGGTGTTTATTTTCACCGCCTTGTATGCGACTTGCTTAGTGTCCAGTTCAAAAGTGATTTTTCTCTATAAAACATAAAGATTACACACATAAAGGTCGATAAGTAAACGGCGAAGATCCCGAGCTTGGAACATAATAAGAATTCACTTTTGTAAATACATATTGTGACCGTTTTGACGAGTGTAACGACGACGGTCGTAAAACACACGACTGCCATTTTCTGAACAGCCAACGATACGGCGCTCAGTTTCTATCCGAGGCTCGTGTACACATTGATTGTTATAATATTCTTATTCTTATTTAAACATTCCAACATACTACATAATAATACTACTCTACCTATATAGGGGGGTACTCTACCTATAAAATAAACTTAAGATCACATTAGGTGGTGGTAGGTAACGACATATTCAAACGCATACAATAATGTATAATTATGTGTGTAGAGAGTAGAGGTATTAGGTAGTTAGTACATTGGTGGTAGGTATTTATTTATGAAACTAATAATAGGTAAGTACTTAAGTACATAATGTAAAAAGAAATGATTTCGTGTTTATTAGAAAGAGAACTTCCATGACACACAAACAAAACAACAACCGGAACGTACCTACGACTAGGTAGGTACATCTATACTACTACCACCTACTTACAAACAACAAAAACAGTTTTGTGAGTGTGTAGTCAGTTACACTATAATATAATATTTTTGCTATCCTAATGCAAATGCGATGCGACACACGCACGGAGAGTACATAGAATATTTATTTATCGGTACCTACTTACTGTTTTACGTACTTTACGTTTGTATGCTTGCTTGCACGCAGCTATACATTACATAGATCGATTTATCCTTTTAGTATATATAATACTACTTTTGTGATTAGAAAGTGTACTATACATTAAGTAGGTAGGTAGGTACATACACTTATATGTATGTAAGGTTTTTAAAATAAACCTCATTATTATAGGTATATGATTTGACATTAATTAATTAATCATAGTGTACGTATATAGAAACAGTTTGCATTTAAACAAAACGGAATTATGTGCGGCCCTGAAAAGGGCCTTTTGTTCCTGTGCGTACATGATGTTCGTCTCGATCAATAAATAATACCAAACTAATAATAAAATTTATGATCGAAATTAACATCGGACACGATGGAAGTGGTTTAACCACCGAAACCGTACAGTGTGCGTCCCTGACGTTTCAGAGCGTAGACGACGTCCATGGCGGTGACGGTCTTCCTCTTCGCGTGCTCGGTATAAGTGACAGCGTCACGGATCACGTTCTCGAGAAACACTTTGAGAACGCCACGAGTCTCCTCGTATATCAGACCGGATATACGCTTAACGCCTCCTCTGCGAGCCAAACGACGGATCGCGGGTTTGGTGATGCCCTGGATGTTGTCGCGAAGTACTTTCCTGTGACGTTTGGCTCCACCTTTCCCCAGACCCTTTCCTCCCTTGCCGCGACCGGTCATTGTAGTTGTAGTAGTAGTAGTAAGTAGAAGTTAAAGATTGATACAACAAACTGCGCGCGACCGTACTCGTATACTGCACCGAAGTGACTGATATAGCGCCGCATAATAATCCGCGTTATATTTATATACGCGACGGCCATCAGGCGGTTGGTTTCATTTCATTGGTTCCCTTGTTGAAAAGTGAGATAGCTATATTGTACGTCACGAACTAAGGAGGTACGGGCCTGTGCGAGGGGTGCGGGGGAGGGAGAGGGGGGGGGGGGGGTTAGTTAGGTGTGTACGTGTATTTTGATTTTTCACTTGTCTTTTTTTTTTTTTTTTTTTTTTTTTTTTGCGTTATTTGTAATATTATTTATTTATTTTGTTGATAATGGTATAGTAAGGTTAGGCTCTTCAAGTTAGTTAGGTTAGGTTATTAGCACTTCGGGTTAGGTTAGCTTGGCTTACCTTAACCTGACCTTGGGTTAGTTAGTTAGTTAGTTAGTTCGATATAAATAGATAGATAGGATACCTACTTTACTACAACTAGTACTAAAAAAAAAAAACCTTTACATATTACACCCTTTAAATATTAATTATAATATACAAAAACACGACCACTACGGTAGGTAGGTAGGTAGGTAGGTAGGTAGGTAGGTAGGTAGGTAGGTAGGTAGGTAGGTAGGTAGGTAGGTAGGTAGGTAGGTAGGTAGGTAGGTAGGTAGGTAGGTAGGTAGGGCATTATTTATATATACGACGTGATTATATTGTGCGCAAGAAACATATTGTCCATTGTTCGATACATATGTGGCCCTGAAAAGGGCCTTTTTAGCAAGACGCTTTGTTTGCTGTGCGGTGGTAAGGTAAGCTAGTTACTATTACGTTCGCGAGCAAACGACGCGTCATGCGCAATACGACGACGACGTCGACGATTAAGCGCGTTCGCCACGGATTCTGCGCGCCAGCTGTATATCCTTAGGCATGATGGTGACACGCTTGGCGTGAATCGCGCAAAGGTTGGTGTCCTCGAAGAGTCCGACCAGATAGGCCTCGCTGGCCTCCTGAAGCGCCATAACGGCTGAACTCTGGAAACGTAGATCAGTCTTGAAATCTTGAGCGATCTCACGGACGAGACGCTGGAAGGGCAGTTTGCGGATCAACAGCTCCGTGCTCTTCTGATAGCGACGGATCTCACGGAGTGCAACGGTTCCGGGTCTGTAACGATGGGGTTTCTTGACACCACCGGTTGCCGGTGCACTCTTGCGCGCAGCCTTCGTGGCCAACTGTTTACGGGGCGCTTTACCCCCGGTGGATTTACGCGCGGTCTGCTTGGTACGGGCCATTGCGAGGAACGAGCGAGCGGCGATGAAATTGAATTAAGAAAGATAACTTAACTACGTACGTGCGGACGAATGAACGCGCGTATTAGTACTGCCGTTTATTTTATATTTTACATCGGTATTTATAATGATGGCGGCGGATTCAAGCGAGCGAGATATGTGTTTATCTCTCTCCCTCTCTCTCTCTCTCTCTCTCTCCGTCTGTCTCGCACGCAACAAACAAACAAAACAATGAACGAACGAACTAACAAACTAATTTTTTTTTTATATGTATGTACGTATGCTATTTATATAATATAAGGTAATGTTTTGTTTTATAATATTATTTTCGTGATAAATAAAGAGAATAATAATAATAATACATACATATTTATGTGTGTATGCTTAAATTGCATATTTATCATTTCTTTTAATTCATCATTATAATGGTAAGCACTTGAATACCAGGTATAATAAAATATCCTTATGATATTGTACATGTATGTCAGAGTAATTAAATAATATAGGCAGGCTGCAGGTTGGTTGGTTAGTTAGTTAGTTAGTTAGTTAGTTAGTTAGTTAGTTAGTTAGTTAGTTAGTTAGTTAGTTAGTTAGTTATAAACGGACGGTATGTGGTAGTGGTATGGTACGTGCGATATGTCATAATATGAAGTCAATTAGAGAAACATTCGGATAATATGAATAGATTTTTGGCCCTGAAAAGGGCCTTTTGAGTGTAGCGCTGGACGTGTGGTGGTTACAATAGTATGTTCATACTATGAAGCACGCACGCCTCCGCACTGTGAAGAAGAACGAACGACGCCATCTCCTCCTCCTCCTCCTCACTTGGAGCTGGTGTATTTGGTGACGGCCTTGGTGCCCTCGCTCACGGCGTGCTTGGCAAGCTCACCGGGCAGCAGGAGCCTCACCGAAGTCTGCACCTCCCTGGAGGTGATGGTGGAACGTTTGTTGTAATGGGCGAGACGAGACGCCTCCGCTGCGATACGTTCGAATATGTCGTTAACGAATGAATTCATTATAGACATGGCCTTGCTGGAGATACCGGTGTCGGGATGCACCTGCTTGAGCACCTTGTAGATGTAGATGGCGTAGCTCTCCTTCCTCTTGTGCTTCTTCTTTTTCTTGTCAGTTTTGGAGATGTTCTTTTGGGCTTTGCCCGATTTCTTGGCGGCCTTACCGCTGGTCTTAGGCGGCATAATAGCGGTAGTATGTATTAGTTAGTAGATAATATCAACACTTGCTAACGCAAACGACCGTTTGCGTTGAATACGCCGAGAGAAGTGTGACAATTTTCTCGTACGGGTCTTCACACACCCTTCCCAAACGGGGGGTGGGGTAGCAAAACCGGGGTCTTAAGGACCCCTTTATTGCAGTATCACTCCGCTGCACACTAATATGTGCAGGTCAATATGTTCAGACTTGAAGCCTTGTGGATAATGTTGACTGTTTGTTTTAGTCATGTTTATTAGAGCTGCACCGCTCAGAGCGCGAGACTTGCCGTCCTGGGCGTGCCCGGTCGGCGCTCAACTATCGAGCGGCGGCTCTTAAGTTTTACGTGCATGTTTGTTTTATTAAAGTGTCTATTTATAGCTGGCAACTTATTGGTCCGTGACTATTAGTTCCCGCGCATAGGGTTTGCCGTCCGGCGGCCGCGCGTGCAGCGGTGCTAAGTTTTGAACATGCGTCAAACTTGAAGCATCGGCGCGCCGGAACATTGTTTTTGTTAGGCGGGCTATAAAGTCCGCCAAGCTCTCCATTTTTAGGTCACGAGCGATTATGTCGTTCCTCACGTACCGAGGAGCGTTCACTACCGTTCGCATGGTCAAATTTTGCTGAACGGCCAGCTTGTTCTTGTGGAACGGCTTGATTAGGGAGTACCAAGCCGGAGCTGCGTACGTGAGGCGTGACCGCACGTATGTTTTGTATACCCCTAATTTAGTTCTTAGGGGCAGGAGGCGGGAAGAGAGCACGGGGCGGAGTAATGCGCGGGCGGCGCGTACGTTCTGAACGACGTTAGCCACGTGTTTTGCCATTGTAAGACGCCGGTCGATCGTCACACCAAGGTACTTTGCCGTGGGTGACCAACCGATTTCTTGGCCTTGCAGCGTGAGCTTTGGAGGCATGCTGAGTCGAGGGGAGACGAGTATCGCTTGCGTTTTGGCAACGTTCACTGACAACCTCCATCTATCCAGCCATTCTGGGAGGGCGTCTAGCGCCTTTTGCATATTTGCAGCGGCGCGTATGTGATTCATAGACGCCGTGTAGAACGCCGCGTCATCGGCGTACAAGGCGAGAGAGGTCCCTTCGGCGACAGGGATGTCGTCAGTGTAGCGTGCGTAACACGCGGGGGAGAGACAGCTCCCCTGCGGTACTCCCGCTTCAATGCGTCGCTCGTCTGACTCGGAGTCCCCGACTGCGACAACAAAGCTTCTTCCTTGCAAAAACGATGCAAGGATCTTCACGAGGCGGCGTGGAGCTGTAGACGTTGACAGCTTCTGCAGCAGACCGGCGTGCCACACACGGTCGAACGCCTTCTCCATATCCAAGAATACTGCAACCGAGTCCTCCCTTTTGTTCAGGGATACGGTGAGGAAGTGCAGTACTCTGGTAAGTTGCAGTGTGGTAGAATGTTCGGCCCTGAACCCAAACTGTTCGCATCTTGGTGTTATGTGCGGGACGAGATGTCGCAGCAGGAGCTTTTCAAACACCTTAGATAATGTCGAGAGTAGCGTGATTGGCCGGTAGCTTTCCGGCTTCAGGTAATTTTTACCGGGCTTCGGTATCATGCGAACTTTGCCCACTTTCCAGAGTGTGGGAAAGTGCCCCGAGCGGAGGATCCCGTTAAACAGGCGCGTTACCGCCGCTAATGCGCGCGGCGGTAAATGACGCAGCGCCGTGTTTGTGATCCTGTCAACGCCGGGGGCGCTTTTCCGCTTTGTAGTGAGCAGAGTTCGCTGGACCTGTCCGGGCGAGATTACCACCGGGTCCTCCTCGAGCGCTATCGGCAATGCGAAGTACTCTCGTAGGTGTTGCTCGACTGCCGCAACGTGGTCTTCATCGTCGGTCGGGTTCGGGCGGAACTGGCGTTCTAGGCTGTCCGCGAATATGTTCGCTCGGTCTGCTGCACGGTATCTAGGTGTACCGTCTGCTGCCAGAAGCGGGCGAATTGGCTCTTGGGTGCCCGCCAGGGAGCGACAGAGGCGGTGGATGCTGTTCCAACCTTCCTCGTCTGCCTCCTGGATGTGACTTTCCCAGCTGAGAGTCGCAGTTGTGACTATCTCCTTTTTGATTTTTTCGGTAAGCCTATTCAACTTGTGTTTGGCTACCGGACATCTTGTTTGTTGGTAAAATTTTCGCAGGCGCTTTTTATTATTTATTAAAAATAATAAAGAATCTGGAATTCTGATGTTGCGCCTGCGATCCGGTTGTTCTGTGGAGGCTTGACTTATGGCTTCCTGAGTGTTGGATGTGATTACATTCGCCAACCGGTCAATATCCTCAGGAAGAAGGAGCGGGAACTGCGGAAAGTCACATTTATTCAATTTACTTGAAAACGCCTGCCAGTTTGTTAATACTCGTTGTTTTGATATCGGAATGCTTGTTTGCTGAGATAGTGACAGCAATACAGGCAAGTGGTCGGATCCCATGTCGTCTAAAAGGACCTCCTGGGTGACCTGGCAGTCTAGGCCTTTGTGGACTATGATGTCGAGGACATCTGGGGTGTGTAAAATGTTGTTCGGGTAGTGTGTGGGAACTTCAGGTCCCGCGACAACATAGCCCGCCTTTTCACAAATGTCGAACAGCAAGTTGCCGTTTATGCAGTTTCGGCTTGCGTTCCAACTAACATGTTTGCAGTTTAGGTCACCGGCGACGATTGTCGGCACCGGGGAGTTCAGCAGTGTGTGAACATCCTCCGCGTGCAATCGTCCCATCGGGGGCCGGTACGCAGCGTACGTTCTGATCGGGGATGTTCCTCCGATACAGAGTTCAATGCCCAGCCCGTACATAGACTGCAAACATATTTGTGGCAGCTGTTGGTGTATTAGGCGGCGTTTAACAAGCACGGCCAGACCACGGTAAACATGGGTTCCGGTAGACTCGTCCTGTCTGTAGATGATGTAGCCAGGTACTTTTATGGCGTCTTGCGCTTTGAGTCGCGTTTCCGATATCAAAACAACGTCCGGCTGGTATTGTTTCAGGAATATTTTTAGTTGCGGCAATTTCCCGTTAAGGGAGTTTGCGTTCCAATGTACAATAATGGTTTGGCGCTGCTCAATGTTGTAGCAAGTCCGCCAAACCTCTTAGCACAATTGGAACGGGGTCCGAGCCCGATCTGAGGGCCTCTAACACACGGTAAAGGACCTCTACAGCCGCGACAAGCTGTGGGTCCTTTCTCCCCGCCTCTCCCTTGTTGGGTTTGGGCTGAGGGGGCGCCCCGCCCTTCGCAGGTTGCGGGGGGGGCGCGGCGCTGTGTACCGGTGTCGGACCAACTGGCAGGAGGGCCTGTGTGTTGGTATTTGTAGAAGCGGCGACGTCTCGGGAAGGAATATTGTTCGGAAGGGCCGATTGGCTCTGGGCCGCGTCCGTTGCCGGGCCCTTCTTCTTTTTGTTCCTACGTCTCTTTGGTTTGGTTTTGGGCGCTTGTCCCTGTTGTGTGGGGTTGTTAGCTGGGGCCATAAGCGTTGTGGCCCCTGAGCTTGCTCCAACTTGGTTGGAGACGGGTAAAGTGGGCCCCGTAGTGCGAGCGACGGTACCTGCGCGTTTGTTGCGCGATTCCCGCCTTAGTACGGGGCATTTTAAGCTGTTCGCCGGGTGGGGCCCTTTACAGTTCCCGCAGGTGGCAGGTTCGCTGATGGGACGTGGGCAGTCTTTAGCTGCATGCTCGCCCGAACATCTGACACAGACTATAGGGCGGTGGCAGCAGTGCGATGAGTGCCGAAACTGTTGACATCGGTGGCACTGCGCCGGCCCTTTTTTGCCGCGCCAGGCTTGAATCACGATCCCGTCCATACATAGTAGTTCGGTGATCTGATAAATACCCGGAGTGATGTTCGGGGTTCGTTGTAGTCGGGCGTGATGGATGCAGCCCGGGCGGCCGCGGCGCGCCCGGATACTTCTCACATATTCGGGCTCGTAGCCCAGATTGCGAAGTTCCTCTTCAATTTCACCGATGGGAGTGTCCACCGGGAGGCCGCTGATAGCCACTTTTAGGCTTTGTTCTGCGGGCAGAGAGTAGGAGAACCAGGAAATGTTAGTTTTCTTTTCTAGATCAGTGAGGTAGCGTTGTACCACTCTGAATTCCTGGTCCTCTTTTGGTGTGAAGCGTATTCCCTGCCCGTACGGGCGGGCGTTCGGAGCGCGACCCAAAATCGCCTTTATAGCACGAAAATGGGTGGCCCAGTCTGGTAGCTTTTCCACCACTAATGGCGGAAATCTCTGTTTGTTCGCATCCCTTGTACGGGACGCGGCAGAGTTCGCAGCATTTGCGTCACCAACGTCTTGAGACGGGGGCGGTCTAGCTTGCGAAGATGTCGTTTGGTAGTAGGCGGCAGAGGTACTCGGGCGCGGCGACAGAGGCGGCGGTGAGCGGCGGCGGGCAGTGTCCGCAAATGTATGGACTTGGTGACCACTGGTACGTGGTTCCTCGTCCTCAGAAGTGGTTCCCAAATTTTGGGAGCCATGTTGAGCTGAGATATTACGCGTAGCAACACGCGTAACATCATTATTTGCGTTTGAGTGTGCCGGCGCATAGACGCTAGCGACACTCGGCGCGGCGGACGTCGGTGGCAACTTCGTTGTTTTGGTACTTGCTCGTTCCCTGCGGGGAAGCGGGGCCTGCGCATGAAAATCGGTTCCTTCGCTTTGAGATGGTAGCGAAGGAATATATTCGTCACGTAATATTGGTGACGTAACGCGTGAAGCCAACGAAAAATCAAAAACTTCGGCGCTCGGACCGACCAAGTCGATAGTGGCGCCAGAGGTTGCGGTGAGCGGCGGAGGCAACTCGCTTGACAACCGAGTTGAAGTGGAAATTTCCTTGGTTAGCGGCGGGGTAGGGGAGGGGAATTCGGTTCCCACGGTCCTAGTATTTTTTTTGGATGTATGTGTGCCGACTGGCAGTGACGTCATCCGGTCAGTGGTCCGCTGCGAAATAATTTCGTCCGTCGCATAGACGGTGGCGGCGCCAGCCGAGGTAGCGGCGGGAAATGGCAACTTTGGTGTTGCCTTGGGTTTGCTTGAGACGGGCGAGTCAGTGGAAATTTCCACGTCTGTTTCGTCGGTGAAGGTAGGTTGTGTTGGTTGCACAACTATTTTTTGTGACGTCATATTTTCTGGTATTTTTCCACGGCAAGTTCCGCCTAGCGACTCGCTTGAGTCGACGGTGGCGCCGATTCTCACGGCGGAGGTTGGCGGCAACTTGCTGCGGATGACGTAATCTTCTTTCCTTTCTCTTTCTGCCGCGCTAGGTGCGACAGAGGCGGCGTAGATTTTTCCCACGGTCTGGGATTTGTCTAATTTGGACGTTTTTGATGTTTCAGGTACCTCTGGTGTCGGTTTCAAGGACTTTTGGGTAACCTGTGATGGTGGGGAGTCATTTTCGCATCGGCGTTTAGGGTCGATTTCTTCTGGGATCGAGACGGCGCTGCGAGTGCGACGCCGTGTCGAGCGTAACAATTGAGTTGGAGAGATGTTAATGAGGGCTGCCGAAATACGGGCTAGGCGCTCAATGTCGTGTGGGCTAGGAGGCAACGAGTCGGAGCTGTCGCTGTCGAGCTCAAGTACTTCGTCCATTGCCCGAGTTGCGTGCCCCGAAAGGATCCCTTCATCCGCCAATCGTTTGATCATCAAACGATCAGCCTGGATGATGGCCCTTGGGGCACTCAACTCGGAAATGGATTGTACAAGAGACTCGTACGATGCATCCGACAATTCGTCGTTGTCGCTCTTACTATCATGGAAGATAACCTCAGGGCTGTGATCGGCCTCTGGGACGTGTTGCTGTAGTCCTGGGGACGGCAGAGACGCCATCGACCCAGAAAGGACTACGTTCGGGGGCAAATCTTCACCATTATTCGACGATGTCGATGGGGAAGAAAGGGTTTTGGACGTACAATTCTTTGAAGTCATGTTATGTGCTGTTGAGTGGAATATACGGTAAAACCGGTATCTGGGCCCTGCCCCGGAGAACCCTGCACGTATAGCAGACCAGGGAAGGGTGAGACCATGTTTTACAGTACGTTCGGAAGCAAGGTGGGCATGGATGGTCCCCTCCTCTAACCTCTTTACGAAGGCTAGAGGGTAACCGCTCCGGGCGTGTCTTCAAAAAGACGCGGCGGAGCGATATGTTATTGCCTGAGTCAGAAACAACGAACAGGCACCTTTCAACACGAACACATGAACAGAACAATTTACGTGGACACTAACATACGAAAAACATCAAACATAAATGATAATAACAGCTTAGGCTGGTATAGAACTCGAGCGACACTGCCTGCAATCAGAGTTTATACCAGGATCTCGGTTTAATCAATTTTGCCTTTGATTAGATTTTCAAGCATACAGTGAACACGACTGCTTTGTTCGACTGAGCCAATCCGTGACAATTTTTTTCGAGTATACCCAATACATATTACTATCATTCGAGTTGGGTATTAACGTAGGCAACGAGCTGAATGCGGCCGTACGGCCAATCAGGAGCGTGCGTGAAAGAGACATAAAATATACACGCGTCTCTATCTAACATTGTGCGCTAATGAAGAGTGGTTTAATAAGATTGATTATTATGTCTGCCCGTATGTATGTATGTCTGTTTCCGTCATGTTTGTTTGTTTGTTTGTTGTTTGTTGTTTATTTTGTTTGGTTGGTTGGTTGATTTTTATATAGAAGACGATTAAATAGGTCATGATAGAGACAAAATAAAAGTAATTTTTATAGAATCATATTGCGGCCCTGAAAAGGGCCTTTTGTGTCCGACCGTCCGTCCGCCCGAGCCCGCCACTAGAGGCGGAGGCGGCGGTGGTCGGGGGCGACGAGATGATGCGCCTAAGAATAATAATATCTTCTTAAGCCTTCTTCTCGGTCTTCTTAGGCAGTAGCACGGCCTGAATGTTGGGCAAAACACCACCCTGAGCGATGGTCACGCCCGATAGGAGTTTGTTCAATTCCTCATCGTTGCGGATCGCCAATTGGAGATGTCTCGGTATGATTCTAGTCTTCTTGTTGTCACGTGCCGCGTTGCCGGCCAACTCGAGGACCTCAGCGGCGAGATATTCCATAACGGCGGCCAAATAGACCGGTGCACCGGCGCCGACGCGCTCGGCATAGTTGCCATTACGCAGAAGTCTGTGTATACGACCGACAGGAAACTGAAGACCGGCGCGATTCGAACGGGACTTTGCCTTCCCCTTGACCTTGCCACCCTTGCCGCGTCCAGACATTATTTGTTACGAGGGTATATAATCAATCAATTGCTAAATTAGCGAGCGAAAAATAACGCGCAGCGTACGTAGTTATGCACAGCGCGTTCGGAAACTGACTGAATATTTTTTTTTTTTTTTTTTTTTTTTTTTTTTTTTTTTTTTTTTTTTTGAATGGACATGAAGGTACGGGCCCAAAATTTGGCCTTAGTACCCTTACCCGGACAAGTCGGCGAGCTAGCTCTCAACCGTAGTTATGATTAGGTAACAAGGCCTGAGGGTGCCCCAGTTGGGGCCGAACCTCGGCTCAGGGCTGTTACCGAGGGGAGGGAATTGACTGAAATCTTTGATGATTTATTTATTTATATCTAGGGAAGCGTATTATTATTGGCGGCTCGGGCCGCTTGTCGAGTTGCCGTAGCAATAACAAGTGGGGGACGACGAGACTGAGTTGGGAGTCGCGGCGCGTGACCTCGACGACGAGGTCACGAGGTAACGAGGTGAACGGTCACCGCGGTTCGCATCTGTATTGTGTGTTGGATTACGACGAGCTTCCGAAGCTTCGAGCTGAGCTAAGGTGGTGGGATCATCGGGCTCGGTGAGGACGTGTCTCGGCCGGCGGACATTGGATATACGGGATGGCGTGTAGGTAGCCGCCTTAACGATTAACGGATTACTATGATTGACAGCAGTGTCAAAGAATCTGCGTGAAGCGCGTTTGAAAAATTGACGGACCGTGGGGAGGCCCAGGTCGAGGTGGAGGTTTTCATTGCGCAAGAACCACGGGGCACCCGTGGCCTTGCGCATGAAACGGTTTTGCAAAACTTGGAGACTATGGATCCGCTTTTGCGATGCGTGTGCAAATACAGCGCATATAGTTTAAAAATTAAACCATTGTGCCACACTTTGTCGAATGCTTTTGCAACATCGAAGAACAGGACCCCAGTCATACTATTGGATTGTTGGAAATGGTGAGAGATATGTTCAACAATACGATGGACTTGTTGAACACACGAGTGTTTAGTTCGAAAACCAAACTGCTCGTTCGGAAGTAAATGGTTAGCATCGGCATATGCTTTGAGACGGTTGTAGATGAGTCTCTCATAAATCTTACCCAATACATTGAGCAGACTTATGGGACGGTAACTGGAGGGCTCGGACATGGGTTTGCCTGGTTTGTGGATCCCAATAACGTGAGGTTCCTTCCACTGAGGTGGGAAGAAGTTACACATTAGGGCCGCATTATAAATGGACGTTAATAAGAAAATGAGCTGAGCGGGGAACAGTTTGATCACTTTATTAGTGATTTTGTCCGAGCCCGGGGCTTTTCGAGGGTGGAGTTTTCTGATGATCGATTTAACTTCATCAGGGGTCACGGGAGGAAGGGGGTCTTCATCCTCCTCCTCCTCACCATCAGCGGCGACACGCCGCCTCCTCCTTGCGGAGGAGGGGGGAGCCTCTGGTGGTGGCAGGGGGGGGGGGGGGAGACACGGGAGGTATGGGCAGAGCGAGTCTACGCGCGACCTCGGAGTTGACTTTCTCTAAGTGACTGGGGTCTACTGGAAGAGTACTGGGCGTGCATTGAAGCTCGAGACTTTCGGCGAGGCATTCGGATTTGTCCTCGTCTTCAAAGGCGGGCAAGGGGTGATTGGGTCTAATGAGAGGTGGCATGGGGGCTATCGTGTCCTTGGTAAAGGCACGGGAAAGCTTCCAAAAGGCAAGATGGGAGGGTTCTAACTCCTCAAGGGTCTTGTCCCATCGAGCATCACGCATTTGCTCGATGCGGACCTTGAAGGCGCGATGGAGAGCGCGCATGCGGGCGCGGTTACGTTCAGAGGGAAAAGAGTCAAAAGCCCGTATGGCGGCGTTCCTCTCCCTCCTCATCTCACGTACGTCATCGGGCAGTTGCCAACGGAGGTGAGTCTCCGCTGGCACTGTCCGAGAGCAATCGGTAATGACCGATTGCACGTGAGTGGTGAGTGAGTCGATCGCGCCGATAACATCGTCCGCGGTGACGATGTTATCCGGGATACGATTCAGATGGACGGAATCGGTGGACTTGAGGCGTTCGCCTAGTCTGTCCCAATTGGTGGAGATTTTAGTAGGAGGGGGTTGACCTGGATCTGGGGGACCTGTGCGCGGAGTAAACTCTAAGATCACAGGTCGGTGGTCAGACGTCAGTTCGTGGTGCACTGATACGTCATGCAAACGTAAGTTTACATTGCGCAACAGTGCCACATCGAGTATGTCAGGTCTGAGGTCTTGTTGATGAGGAAAGTGGGTCGGTTCGAGGGGAGTAATGATGTCGATGTCGAGAGGCGACAGGAGGGATTCTAAGATTCGACCTCTGGGGTTGTTAGCGTTACAATTCCAGAGTACATTTTTTGCGTTCAGGTCGCCCGCCAAAATGACTGCGTTACCGAGGCCAAGAATGCACTCTAGATCACTTCTGAAGGAAGTGTTGACACGGGACGGGGAAATGTAAGCTGAGACCAGAATGATTGGCTCATGTCCAGTCATGCCGAGCCTACAGACCGAGGCTTCAATGCACGTGAGAGAGGGGGGCGGATCCATTGGGGAGCAATATAGGGACTTTTTGTAGTAGATGAGAGTACCACCAAGGGTAGCGTCAGACCTATCGTTGCGAACTAACAGATAGTTGGCAATTTTGGGATCCCTCATAGAGGGTTTGAGGAAGGTCTCCTGAACTAGGAATACATCAAGGCGATGATGTTTCAGGAATTCTGAGACATCATCGCGTTGATGTCTCAAGCCATCGGCATTGAAATACCCTATTCTAAGGGAGCGCGGTTTGGTCCTACACGTTGCCGTATTATCCATTAAGAGGGCTACATTTGAAGGTGGAAAGGGACGTCAGGATGGCACTATAGCGCAACCCGATGGAGAAGAGGGCGAGTCCGTCGCCCTCTTTTTCGCGGATTTGTTCAGCGAGATTTCGGATCTCGTTGAAATCGAAAAGGCGTGCGAAACGCTCCACCAGAGCGAAGTCCGCATCCTCGTTTAGTGGAGGAATTTGGGCCCCGCAGCTAGGCGGGGGGATTGCGCGGCGTTGCTGTTTAGGGACGGCGGCGGCGGCGGCGGGTTTTGGCGGAAGGGGCGTGGTTTGCGCGGCCATAGGGGCGGGCGCTTGAGTGACTGAGGGAGTGGGTGCGGGAATGGGGGCAGGTGAAACTGCCGTGGTGGGCGTGGACTTAGTCCGAGTGGGCGGGAACTCCCTAGGGGAGTTTAAGTCCCAAGCGGGTCTCAAGCTCGTGTGAGCGGGATCAGGGGGAGGCGCGGTGGTGCGCGTGGAGTTATTGGGCCGGGCTGATGTTGTAGCCTTTGGCCGGGGAGCTTTAGAGCACCCGCGATAGTTAGCGGGGTGCCCTTGCGTCTGGCAAAGGACGCAGCTCGGGGGCTCTGAATTAAGGGTGGGCTCAGGGTTGCGTTCGCATTCCCTGGTGGGGTGGTTGCCTAGGCACTTTACGCACCTTGGAGGTGCGTAGCAGTGCCTGGCGGAGTGGCCATAGAGTTGGCAGTTGTGACACTGCGATGGGAATCCGGTCCTGTGTGGTTTTTCCAGCACACAGTCCGTCAGTTGGCATATGGCCTTTAAATTATGGATTCGGTCGCTCGCCGGCCCGGGTTCCATGGTTACTACAACCATGTTGAGGGGGACGGTCTTTGAGCGACCTCGCATAAGGCGATGGACAGCGAGGACAGGGATACCCTGGTCGCTGAGGGACTGCTTCACTTCCTCGGTTGTCACCTCGGAAGGCATGCCCTTAATAACGATGCGGGTGGCACGCTCCTCAGGGAGAGAGTAGGTGTGGAAAGACACCTTTCTCTCCTTGAGGAGGTTAGTGAAGAGTCTGTGGTCATTGGGCGAAGTAACCGCGACCCGAATGCCATGTTCGGTGGGACGGGCGGAGGTATAATTTATGTGATGGCTGGAGAACCAGCCAGAGACAAGAGTCCATTTGGACTTGTCCTGAATAAATATGGGAGGAGGAGCATCGTTTTTAGCATTCTTAGGAGGATGCTGATGCCTGTTAGGACGAGGGGGGATGCGAAGAGGTTCGCGAACGCTACTTGTGTCCATGGGAATGGACACGTTCGCTGAAGGGCCAGGGACGGGAGAGGGGGCCTGCTTGAGGGCCTTGGCGGCAGCCTCGTTGGCGGAGGCTTGTTTGGCTCGCTTGCGCTTGCCATTCTTGCTCTCCACTGGTACGAAGTCCTCCTCGGAAGACGAGGAGGGGTTCGCAACAGTGGCGGGAGCCTCTAGTTGGGTGGTGGTGGTGGTGGTGGAAGTTAGAGGGACGGCCTTTGCCGACTTAGTGTCGGTGGAGGCAGGGGAGGAGGAGGAGGAGGCGGTTTTTTACCGTCGCTCGTTATTTATTATTATAGGTGAACTACGATCGCCCAATGTAGTACGAAGACGACGAGCGAACGAGAACGAGCTATGGCGAGAGAGCGTACCAGAACGATGAATATTTTATATTGAACGAGAGAGATGGAAGATATGTTGGGCGAGAGAGGGGTGGGGTGGGTGAGGTCGGGAGTCGGGCGGGCGGGCGCGCGTTCGGAGGCGGTATTATTCGTTCGTTTCGCGTTTGTTTTTGATGATTTAATTGCTAAAATATACCTAATAGGATAATATTTTAGATTATTGTGTATGTATGGGGGACGGCGGTACCTACCTGGACAATATGAAATGCAATGTAGTGTGTGCAGTTTTCGCAAGTGTTTTGTTTTTTTTTTTTTTTTTTTTTGTTTATACATATCTACATACCTATGAATAATATATTAAAAAATAAATTCGTATTTTCCATTATGTGTAGGTGCCTACGCCATACCTATACAGTGCAATTAAATCATCATCGTCGTTTCGTGTGTTGTGTGTGTGTGTTTTACGTGTCTGTCTGTGGCTTGGGACCTCCTATGTGTACCAAACTAAATTCTAAGTCTGAAGTCTAGTTTATGTACATACATAAACTAGATAGGTATATTAGCCTATACAATACTACTATTATGTTTGTTTGTTTGTTTGTTTGTTTGTTAGTATGTATGTATGTATAGGTAGGTAGGTAGGTAGGTAGGTAGGTAGGTAGGTAGGTATAATCATTGTATAGGCAGTAAGGATGTTACCGTTTTACGTACGTATGTATGTATGTATGTATGTATGTATGTATGTATGTTTTGTTTGTTTGTTTGTCTGTTAGTTATTTAGTCGGTCAATTTATGTACGTATCGAAATAGAAACAATTGTATCGTAACTAATATGGGTACGATATTTAGAATAATTTGTTAGCCCTGAAAAGGGCTTTTTGGTAGGTACATGTGCGCGATTGCGTGTGTATGCAACCAACGCGCACGTGCGGTGCCGGTCTCTCGCAACACGCTGGCTGGCCGTCCGTCCGTACGTACGTAGGACGGGCGGCGTAGGCGCGCGCGGCAGGGGGCGGCATGCAGGCAGGCAGGGCGCGGCTGCCAGCGAGCGGCTGTCGTCGTCGTCGTCGCTTTTACTTCTTGGCTGCTGCCTTTTTGGCGGCGGCCGGCTTCGATTTTGATGCGGCGGCGGCGGCCTTCTTCGGTTTGGGCGCCTTTGGTTTCTTTGTCGGTGGTTTGGCGGTTTTCTTAGCTTTAGACGCGGCGCCTCCACTCTTACCTCGCGCGGGCGACGCTGCCGCCAGGGCGGCGGCTGCCTTCTTGGCGGCGGCGATGGAGGCGGTTTTCTTTTTGGCAGCGGCGGCTTTTTTGTCCTTGGTAGCCAATGCGGCGGCTGCTGCTGCTGCTTTCGATGACTTCGACGGCGATACGGAAGCCGCCGATGCACCACCCCTCTTGTTGCCACCCTTAGCGGCGGCCGCGGCGGCGGACGCTTTCTTACCTTTGGCGGCGGCGCCGGAAGCACCGGACGATGCGGCGGTCTTGGCGACGGCCTTGCCCGCACCTCCGGCCGGCTTCTTCGCCGAGGTTGATTTAGATTCCAGTTTGAAGGAACCGGACGCACCTTTGCCCTTCGTTTGTATCAGTGTACCCGATTCGACGGCGCTCTTCAAATATTTCCTTATGAACGGTGCCAGTTTCTCAGCGTCGACCTTGTACTGAGCGGCTATATATTTCTTGATCGCCTGCAGTGACGATCCGCTGCGCTCTTTCAACTCCTTTATGGCGCTATTGACCATTTCCGAAGTCTTAGGGTGCGTCGGTTTCGCCTTGGGTTTTTTGGCTCCGGCGGCGGCGGCGGACGCCTTCGGTCCCTTCTTCGCCGGGGTGGTGGGTGCCGGTACTTCGGTTGCCACAGCTGTGTCTGCCATAGTAGTAGGTAAAATATGAATGAATTCACAAACACCGTTCACTCAACAACACAAGAGATCGCACACAAAACAACAACAAACTACGACGACAATATTAAAATAAAGTGAGTAGAATAGTAGTAGGTAGGTAGGTAGGTAGGTAGTAGTTACAGTATTAGATGTCGCCACTGGAACACAAAATAATTATCATTTTAATAATACACATCGAGGCATTACCGTAAGGAGAGCCGCGGTGTCGCGAGACGTTTTCTCGTATGAACACTTCCAACTTTTCACTAACATGTATATAAATTATTATATTTTTAACTGGGTTCTATTATAATTAAAACATTAATATATATTTATATGGACACATCATGAAAGTGTTTATGTAATGTTCACTTCAAAACTTTCACAAATATAATAAGGGACGCGCTACAGGTGTTTATTTTCACCGCCTTGTATGCGACTTGCTTAGTGTCCAGTTCAAAAGTGATTTTTCTCTATAAAACATAAAGATTACACACATAAAGGTCGATAAGTAAACGGCGAAGATCCCGAGCTTGGAACATAATATGAATTCACTTTTGTAAATACATATTGTGACCGTTTTGACGAGTGTAACGACGACGGTCGTAAAACACACGACTGCCATTTTCTGAACAGCCAACGATACGGCGCTCAGTTTCTATCCGAGGCTCGTGTACACATTGATTGTTATAATATTCTTATTCTTATTTAAACATTCCAACATACTACATAATAATACTACTCTACCTATATAGGGGGGTACTCTACCTATAAAATAAACTTAAGATCACATTAGGTGGTGGTAGGTAACGACATATTCAAACGCATACAATAATGTATAATTATGTGTGTAGAGAGTAGAGGTATTAGGTAGTTAGTACATTGGTGGTAGGTATTTATTTATGAAACTAATAGTAGGTAAGTACCTAAGTACATAATGTAAAAAGAAATGATTTCGTGTTTATTAGAAAGAGAACTTCCATGACACACAAACAAAACAACAACCGGAACGTACCTACGACTAGGTAGGTACATCTATACTACTACCACCTACTTACAAACAACAAAAACAGTTTTGTGAGTGTGTAGTCAGTTACACTATAATATAATATTTACTATCCTAATGCAAATGCGATGCGACACACGCACGGAGAGTACATAGAATATTTATTTATCGGTACCTACTTACTGTTTTACGTACTTTACGTTTGTATGCTTGCTTGCACGCAGCTATACATTACATAGATCGATTTATCCTTTTAGTATATATAATACTACTTTTGTGATTAGAAAGTGTACTATACATTAAGTAGGTACATACACTTATATGTATGTAAGGTTTTTAAAATAAACCTCATTATTATAGGTATATGATTTGACATTAATTAATTAATCATAGTGTACGTATATAGAAACAGTTTGCATTTAAACAAAACGGAATTATGTGCGGCCCTGAAAAGGGCCTTTTGTTCCTGTGCGTACATGATGTTCGTCTCGATCAATAAATAATACCAAACTAATAATAAAATTTATGATCGAAATTAACATCGGACACGATGGAAGTGGTTTAACCACCGAAACCGTACAGTGTGCGTCCCTGACGTTTCAGAGCGTAGACGACGTCCATGGCGGTGACGGTCTTCCTCTTCGCGTGCTCGGTATAAGTGACAGCGTCACGGATCACGTTCTCGAGAAACACTTTGAGAACGCCACGAGTCTCCTCGTATATCAGACCGGATATACGCTTAACGCCTCCTCTGCGAGCCAAACGACGGATCGCGGGTTTGGTGATGCCCTGGATGTTGTCGCGAAGTACTTTCCTGTGACGTTTGGCTCCACCTTTCCCCAGACCCTTTCCTCCCTTGCCGCGACCGGTCATTGTAGTTGTAGTAGTAGTAGTAGTAGTAAGTAGAAGTTAAAGATTGATACAACAAACTGCGCGCGACCGTACTCGTATACTGCACCGAAGTGACTGATATAGCGCCGCATAATAATCCGCGTTATATTTATATACGCGACGGCCATCAGGCGGTTGGTTTCATTTCATTGGTTCCCTTGTTGAAAAGTGAGATAGCTATATTGTACGTCACGAACTAAGGAGGTACGGGCCTGCCTGTGCGAGGGGTGCGGGGGAGGGAGAGAGGGGGGGGGGTCTAGTTAGGTGTGTACGTGTATTTCGATTTTTCACTTGTCTTTTTTTTTTTTTTTTTTTTGCGTTATTTGTAATATTATTTATTTATTTTGTTGATAATGGTATAGTAAGGTTAGGCTCTTCAAGTTAGTTAGGTTAGGTTATTAGCACTTCGGGTTAGGTTAGCTTGGCTTACCTTAACCTGACCTTGGGTTAGTTAGTTAGTTAGTTAGTTAGTTAGTTAGTTCGATATAAATAGATAGATAGGATACCTACTTTACTACAACTGGTACTAAAAAACCTTTACATATTACACCCTTTAAATATTAATTATAATATACAAAAACACGACCACTACGGTAGGTAGGTAGGTAGGTAGGTAGGTAGGTAGGTAGGTAGGTAGGTAGGTAGGTAGGTAGGTAGGTAGGTAGGTAGGTAGGTAGGTAGGGCATTATTTATATATACGACGTGATTATATTGTGCGCAAGAAACATATTGTCCATTGTTCGATACATATGTGGCCCTGAAAAGGGCCTTTTTAGCAAGACGCTTTGTTTGCTGTGCGGTGGTAAGGTAAGCTAGTTACTATTACGTTCGCGAGCAAACGACGCGTCATGCGCAATACGACGACGACGTCGACGATTAAGCGCGTTCGCCACGGATTCTGCGCGCCAGCTGTATATCCTTAGGCATGATGGTGACACGCTTGGCGTGAATCGCGCAAAGGTTGGTGTCCTCGAAGAGTCCGACCAGATAGGCCTCGCTGGCCTCCTGAAGCGCCATAACGGCTGAACTCTGGAAACGTAGATCAGTCTTGAAATCTTGAGCGATCTCACGGACGAGACGCTGGAAGGGCAGTTTGCGGATCAACAGCTCCGTGCTCTTCTGATAGCGACGGATCTCACGGAGTGCAACGGTTCCGGGTCTGTAACGATGGGGTTTCTTGACACCACCGGTTGCCGGTGCACTCTTGCGCGCAGCCTTCGTGGCCAACTGTTTACGGGGCGGATTCAAGCGAGCGAGATATGTGTTTATCTCTCTCCCTCTCTCTCTCTCCGTCTGTCTCGCACGCAACAAACAAACAAAACAATGAACGAACGAACTAACAAACTAAGGATTCGTTCGCCTGCGAACAAAGTCGTATACAAGGCAAGAATAAGACTCAAGTCTGAGCTCCCAACGACCACTGCAGTGTCGAAACGTTGTTAATGCTTTTTAGCAAATGCAAGTTGGATGTTACATGTTTACATGTTTTCAGTGTCGTCTTGTTATTGTGAGTATTGTTCGAGTGTTCGTGTTGTACCAAGCCTGCTTTGTTTCTATAGGCAGGCAAGCTATTTTCGGTCCGCCGTGTCTTTTTAAAGACACTCCCGGTACCGATGCCCTCAGACTTCCTTCTGAACTCTGAGGAGGGGATTTCTATATCACACCCTTGCGTCCGTTTAAACACTGAACCTGGGTCCGCCACCTGCCCCGACCTGCTTGCAGGGATCTTCGCGGCAGGAAGCCGAGTCACACAGGACAGTGTTTAATCTCACAGCAGCACTAAAATGGCCGTCCAAGATCGCGCCTCCCCATACCCATCTTCCTCATCGAATTGTTCGACCAATGGTGATGATGAAGAAGTGTCAGAACATGCCGAGGTTCTCGGATCATTGGCATCATTGCCGTCTCCGGGCCTCGGGCAAAAGTCAGCGCAAGCTAGTGCCGACAAATCCGCCTCGTCCATTAATAGCGATGACAGAGACTCGATCGTATCTCGCGAGTCTATTGCGCAGTCTATAGCAGAGTTGAGCGCCCCAATCGCCGTCATTCAGTCGGACCGTTTAATGATTAAACGGCTCGCGGATGCAGGGATGATTTCGGGGTACTCAACTCCGTTTTTAGATGAAGCGCTTGAGCTCGCGAGTAGTAGCTCCGACTCTGCATCGCCCACTCCATCTGATATTGAGAGATTGGCCCGCATTTCGGCGGCGATCATCAATATCCCTCCTTACGACCGATTCCCGGTATCACGTCGCCGCCCTCGCAGCGCAGCCTCCACTCAAGAGGAAGCGAATGCGAAGAGGCAGTGCGACAATGACTCCCCACCATCTCAAGTGCGCCCTGATCCAATTCCGACATCAGAGGCATGCACACGAAAAATCAAAAAAACCGATGCCATGAAACCGACAGAGACAACCGATAGCGTTGTCCCGCTCCCACCTCGGCGAGCTAGGACTAAGCAACAGCTGCCTCCGCCGTCCGCTCCGACTCACGGCGCCACTATCGACATTTTCGCATCGCCGGTTGCTCAAACAACTGTGCAGAAGCCTGTGTCACGCTCGGTGACGTCACAACCGACCCAGCAAACATCCAGCTTAACCACTTATGCTGCCTCCGACCCGCATAAGAAGGATATTGTGACAAAAAAGCAACAGAAAGATCGGAAAGAGTTGCAACATTCTGACGCGTGGGAACCAAGTCAAACTGGCGCCACCGTCGACCCATCTACTTCGCCAGACGTGTTTTATCCGACTGAAACACACATTCCAAGGGTGACGTCATCTTCGTTGGGTGTGTTGCTGTCCGAGCAACAGATACCTACCGATTTTATGACGCCTCAACGTCCACAACGAGCAAACCCGGCTGCCACTTCTCTGCAAGTTGATAGCGAGTTTCCCTCGCCGCCCGCTCGCTCGGTCGGCGCCACCGTCGCCGATTTTGAGCAACCAAACGAATTCTCCGCAACAAGGCGGACCAACATACCGATGACGTCACCAGTAGTGGGTACAATTCCGCATACACATACAGTGACGTCACATACGACCGGAACACCCACTTTTGCGGACACTGCCCGCCGCCGCACACCGCCGCCGTCTACCTCCGCCGCCCCGGCCCCCTCTCATGCCGCACCTCTGCCGCCGCGACCCCCGCCGCCGCCTTCACCGCCCCCGTCCCTTCCGCCCGGCCCCACCGACTCTCGATCGGCGGCCACGGGCGCTAAAGACGATAAGAGGCCCCGATATCCGCCCTTAGTGGTCGAGAGCCTTCCGGACTGGCCTCGCCACTTAAGGGAGATAAAAAGACAACTAGGGCGCGCCCCCAGTGCGCGCCCGTTCGGAAACGGAATACGCTTTATGCCTACAGAGGACCGTGAATACAGATTGATACAAAAGTATCTAACTAACTTGGAAAAGGACGCCAAGATTTCATGGTTCTCTTACTCCCTCCCGGCGGAGCGAAGCCTTAAGGTGGCCATCCGAGGCCTGCCTGTGGACACGCCCCCGGAAGATATTATGCAAGAACTCCGCTCACTCGGATACGAGCCCGAACATGTTAGACACATTAAGGCGCGTCAAGGGCGCCCGGGCTGTATCTATCATGCCCAATTGAAGAGAACCCCGGACCTCACCCCGGGGATCTTCCAGATAACTGAATTACTCTGCATGGACGGAGTAATCATTGACGCCTGGAGAGGAAAGCGCGGTCCGGCGCAATGCCATCGTTGCCAAGGTTTTAGGCATTCGTCACACGGATGTCACCGCACGCTGGCTTGCGTCAGATGTGGGGACGAGCACGCAGCAAAGGACTGTACTCGCCCAAGGGAAGAGTTAGCCACATGCTGCAACTGCAAAGGCCCCCACCCCGCCAACAGCCTTAAGTGCCCTGTCTTGAAACGAGAAACACGCAACAAGAAAGCTGGGACCGTTGCGCGTTCGACAGGGCCCACACGACCCGAAGCTACCCAAGTGGCAGAGACAGCCACTAACACGCTCATGGCCCTGGCCAATGATGCCCGCCCCACCCAAATGGGGCAACCAAAAAAAAACAGGCGAGGGAACAGGGGAAAAAAGAATAAAGGTAAAGCTGCGGTCACGGCAACCGCGCTTCCGTCTACTTCCGCTGCACCCACCCGAGGCGCCCCCGCTACCACTCAACAGAGTCTCACACGGGCCCCAGCAACGGAGGCCCCAGTTGTTCATAGCACCGCCGCCCCTGCGCCGCCCGCGCGGGGGGGAAATGCGCCCGCCCAGACCAAACCAAAGCCCAAGAAAGGCAAGGAAGCGGGAAGGGAAAACGCCCAAGTTGCGTTAAGAAGCATCTTCATCGAGATGCTTCAAGCTATGAACACCGGAGCCAGTATGGACCCGATCATTTTGAGAGCCGTTACGGCAATTGCGCTTTCCGGAACAACGCAATCCGATTAAAATAATTCACTGGAACGCCGGCGGTTTGAGAGATAAACTGCAAGTGTTCAAAGTGTTCCTCCGTGAGCACCAACCGGATGTTGTACTCATCTCAGAGACATGCCTCAAACCACAGATAACGGTGAAAATAGCCGGATATCACACCTATAGACAGGACGAAGCATCAGCCCACCAATCGTACAGGGGACTAGCTGTCTTAGTCAAAAGACGCCTTATACACCAGACACTTCCAGCAGTGAGTTTGCTATCAATGTACGCACTCGGTATCGAACTCTGTATAGGAGGATCATCCCCATACAGAGTATACTCTGTGTACCGACCGCCGAACGGACGCCTGTGCCCGGGCGACATACGCCCGTTGCTAGCGACACAGACACCTACTATCCTAGCGGGCGATATGAATAGCAAACATACCAGCTGGAATTCTTGCCGAAATTGTCCCAACGGCAATATATTGTTTGAGTTGGCAGAGAAAGGGGGTTTTGTAGTAGAGGGTCCGGAAGTTCCCACTCACTACCCCTACAACATTTGTCACACCCCAGACGTGCTAGACGTCACGATACATAAAGGGCTGCACTGCCAGCTCACCCAAGAGGTCCTGTACGATGACATGGGATCAGACCACTTACCCATACTACTTCGCCTGTCGGGTTTTCCCAACAGAGTACAAATAACAGCGCCCCGCCGCAAAATAGACTGGGCATTATTTGCCAGTAATTTAAATTGCGTTTGTTTCCCACAAACACCTCTCCTTCGTTCCGAGGACGTGGACAACTTAGCCACGTACATCACGAAGGAAACACAAAAGGCTCTGGCACAAGCTACAACAGAGCACGAAGCCCGTACGCGCCGACAACAGCTACCTTTTGCATTAAACAATAAGATTGCAGAGAAAAAGCGCCTACGCAAACTATATCAGCAATCACGATGTCCCTCCACTAAACATAGATTAAATGTTTTAACTTCACAGATTAAAGTGGAGGTACAAAATGTTGCTAACCTATCGTGGGAACAACATTTGCAGACTGTCGACGAAGAAGGTTGGAATAGTGTCCACCGACTCTGTCGCTCACTGGCTGGCACTCAAGAGCCAATCCGTCCACTTCAAGCCGCTGACGGCACTCTCAAATACCGCGCGGCCGAGCGTGCGGATATTTTTGCAGAGTACCTAGAACGTCAATTCCGCCCAAACCCAACCGACGACAACAACCACGTTGCTGCAGTGAAGCAACACCTTTGTAACTATATGGCAGCGCCGATAGCTAACGAAGAAGACCCGGTAGTTGTCTCTCCCGGACAGGTCCGGCGGACACTGCTTGCCACAAAGCGGAAAAGCGCCCCTGGCGTAGACAGGATCACGAATACGGCGTTACGCCACTTACCGCCGCGCGCTCTAGCGGCGGTAACGCGCCTATTCAATAGTATCCTCCGCCTAGGGCACTTTCCCACACTTTGGAAAACAGGCAGAGTCCGCATGCTGCCGAAGCCCGGTAAGAGCTCACTCAAGCCGGAGAGCTATCGGCCTATAACATTGCTTCCAACGTTATCAAAGGTGTTTGAAAAACTAATGCTTCAACACCTTCTTCCTCATATCACACCAAGGGAAGAACAGTTCGGGTTTAGGGCCGAGCATTCTACCACCTTACAGCTCACCAAAGTACTGCACTACTTTTCAACCGCGCTCAATAAGAGAGAAAGCGGTATTGCAGTACTATTGGATATGGAAAAGGCATTCGACTGAGTGTGGCACGACGGTCTGCTTTTTAAGATGTCTCAGTCAGCGGCCCCCCGTCGTCTGATAAAGGTCCTTGCATCCTTCCTAGAAAACCGCAGCTTCTTTGTCGTAGTAGGCGACGAAGACTCCAACGTGCGGCGAATAGAGGCCGGAGTACCGCAGGGGAGTTGTCTCTCCCCGGCGTGTTATTCATGTTATACCGACGACATGCCCGTTGCCGGTGAAACAAACCTGGCCTTATTTGCCGATGACGCGGCCTTCTACACCGCGTCAATAAACCCAGACCAGGCCGCACGCAAGATGCAAAAGGCCCTGGATGCTCTCCCAGAATGGCTGTCAGCATGGAGACTGTCGGTAAACGTGTCTAAGACGCAAGCGCTGCACGTTACTCGCCGACACCTCTACCCTCCGACAAAGCTAAGTTTGCAAGGACAGGACATCGAATGGACCAACTCCGCAAAGTACCTCGGAGTCACTTTGGACCGCCGATTGTCCATGACAAAGCACGTGGACAGAGTCGTATCGACAGTACGCTCTACCCGGGCTCTCCTCCGCCCAGTGCTCTCGTCAAGCATCCTTCCGCTACGTACTAAAGTAGCGGTATACAAAATCTACGTGCGGTCACGCCTCACGTACGCAGCCCCATCGTGGTTTGCTCTAACATCTGCAAACCAACGAAAGCGCCTAAGGGTTGAACAAAACAAAGCCCTGCGCACAATCGTCGCTGCTCCTCGGTACGTGAGGAATGACGTGATTGCACGCGATCTAAAAGTCGAGAGCCTGGACGACTTCATAGCCCGCCTTGCCACCAACATGTTCCGGCGCGCTGACGCGTCGAGCCAGTCCCACGTGAAGGACTTAGCTCCGCTTCATGCGCGGCCTCCGGACGGCAGAGCGTACGCGCGGGAACTTATAATAAAGTCCCCGCCCCCAACTGACCATTCACGAATTTAATCCACCGAGTTACCGCTCGGCAGCTGATCGCTAATGGGCACTTTACACCCAGAAAGCTCGACTCGCGCCTAGAGCGGTACAATACTCAACGCAGCGGGCGTTTGTTTACGTAATAATAAATAAATGCTTGCAATAAACAAAAAGGCTATATGCCACACCAAAAGCCCCGCGTGTTTTGACACGCGGCGACCAAAATACCACAATGATGGGGCCAATCAACCCCGGTTTTGTTTCCCCACCCCCCCTGCGGGGAGGGGTGTGTGATGTTTCATAGTATTTTATTTAGAGTTGGGATTGGCTTGGTCGTTGAAACCGAACATACGAGCATTCACCCAAGCAACAAAAGCTCACGGAAAATTCCCATATGCAAGTTTGATGGTTGGCAGTGCCACTCAAATTGTACTTTGGTTGATAAAACTGTTTGATGTTTTAAATGTTTCAGTGTTTGTCTGTAAGAATTGTTCCTGTTCTTCTTGTGCGCGTGTTGTCAAGGTGCCTGATTCCTTGTTTCTAATCAGGCAATAACAGACTGTTCCGCCGTGTCTTTTTGAAGACGTGCCCGGAAGCGGTTACCCCCTAGCTTTCGTAAAGAAGTTAGGGGAGGGGACTTTCCATGCCCACCTTGCGTCCGAGTATCTAATGTTACTGAGCCCATCTCATTTCCGGTCTGCTATACGTGCAGGGTTCTCCGGGAGTGAGCCTAGGCGCACAGGACATTTCAAACTCATAACAACTCGCCCAACGAGCTCCCGGGGTCGATGGCTTCAGTGCCGTCCCCAGGCCTCAGGCGCCCAACTTCCGCTGCATTAAGCGATGACAACGCCTCTCTCGCTGCCCAAAGCGACGACGACGTATCGGTAGGGTCGCTCGAATCCCTGGCGCAGTCCATATCCGAGTTGCAGACCCCAAGAGCTAAAATCCAGTCGGACCGTTTGATGATCAAACGGTTCGCGGATGATGGCATACTTTCGGGGTTCGCAACTCGGGCTATGGATGAAGCCCAGGAGTTCGATAGCGACTCCTCCGACGCGGAATCTCCCACCCTATCCGACATCGATCGATTGTCGCGAATTTCCGCAGCATTGATCGGCATTCCGGCCCACGACCTATACAGCACTGCAATCTCAAGACGCAGACCAAGGAGCGTCGCTTCGTCAACAGACGAAGCAGACCCCAAACGCCTGTGCGGGAAGTGCACCCCATCGCCACGTACCACTCCCAGTCCGCGAAAAGCGGTACTCGAGACGGCCACTATACGAAAAGGCAAAAATCCAGTCAAAAAACCAAGCGTGGGAACCAAATCCCCCGTCTCGCTCCCACCAGTAGGGAGAGAAAGAGACGGCGCACTCAGGAATGCGAGCTTGCAAATGACTCACCCGATCGCGTCATCGTCGCACGTGACAGTGCACGACGACGTGGAAATTTCCGCTCGGCGACCGACGTCATCGGTTGCCATGCAAGTACCAACACAGACCGTGGGAACCAAAAACTTTCCACCGGTCACTCACACTTCGAAAAAAGTTTCACAACCAAAGAAAAAATCCTCCGAACAAAAAACTGTGACGTCACAGCTTACGTCATCAATAGTGGGCGTGTCCTCCGCCCACACTTCTTCCTCACATATTGAGGGGGGGGCCCATCCCCCCGTACCTACACTTCAAGCAAAAAATGCAAAGAAAAATATTAAAATTATTTCAAATATTAAAATTAAATCTGCGAACCCAAACACAGATAGGCATCTATTAGAACCATCGAAAGTTTCAGATTTTGATTTTTCTACGCTCACCCAGGACTCGGACCCGGAGTATTTTGAAAAAGTTAGTAGTTTGCCTACGCAGGGGACCGAAAGCGATGAGTTTCGGACCTCTGCCCCGCTTCCCCGCAGAGAAAAACAAACGCCAAAAATTAAAAAGTTGCCGCTGCCGCCCGCATTAAAACCGAGCGGCGCTAGCTGTAGCATGTTTGTGAGTGCCGAGCCACAAACAAAATCTAACACTATAGCGACCAAAGACACGTCCCAGATGTCAAGTACTCCCTCCTTGAGGATACCAGCACACACAGACGAGTCCCAGGAGTCACAACACAGCTCGGACGGCAACACATTTGCGGACACTGCCCGTCGCCGCAATCAGCCTCCTACGTCGCCGCAGCCAAGCACCTCTGCCAGCCAAGTGCAAGCGCCCCCTGTAGCGAAGCCTGCTGACAAAACCAGCGACCCAAAAAGGCCGAGATACCCACCACTAGTGGTCGAGCGTTTGCCCAACTGGGCGAAGCATTTCAGAGCCTTAAAGAATTTACTAGGACGCACACCCAACGGCCGCCCATACGGCACGGGAGTGCGTTTTACCCCAACCGACGACCGGGAGTATAGGGTCGTTCAGAGGTATCTGACCGACCTGGAGAAGGAGGAGAACATCGCATGGTTCTGTTACTCCCTCCCGGCCGAAAGAAGGGTCAAAGTGGCTATTCATGGCCTCCCTCCGGACACTCCGCCGGAAGATATCTCAGCCGAGTTCACTAGCCTCGGCTATGAACCACTCTACGTCAGACACATTAAGCCACGTCGCGGGCGACCGGGCTGCATATTCCATGTGCAGCTCAACCGCACCCCAGACATCACGCCGGGCATTTACGACATAAAAGAGTTACTCTGCATGCCGGATGTCACAGTAGCTGCGTGGAGAGGCAAGCGCGGGCCGGCACAGTGCCACAGATGCCAACAGTTCCGGCACTCGTCACTGTGCTGCCACCGCCCAATTGCCTGTGTTCGCTGCGGCGAAGGTCACGCAGCCAGAGACTGTCCACGGGACAAAGAAATGCCGGCCACCTGCTGCAATTGCGGCGGGTCACACCCGGCAAATAGCCTAAAGTGCCCGGTACTAAAGCGGGAGGCGCGCAACAAACGCGCTGGCACAGTCGCGCGCACCGCCACCGGACCCCCCAGGGCGGCCCAAAACCAAGTGGATGAGGCAGCGCCCAACACCCTGATGGCCCAGGCAAATAATGCCCACCCCAGACAAGGGGGGGACCAACCAAAATCAAACAAAAAGCGAACAAGGCGCGGTAAAAAGAAGACAGCAGCCCCGGTAACGGCGGCTACCGATATAGCTGTCAACATTCCCGCGCCGGCTCCCTCAGCCTCTAACACTAGTGCGCCTAGACCCGCCCCAACCACTGAGCCAAATCAGCAAACCCCAGCCCCCCCGAAGCGGGGGGGAGCGGGGAAAGCGCCTCCAAGGCCGAAACCTGCGAAGGAATCGGTACGAATGACGGATAACGCGTCAGACGTGGCGATAACCGTCCTCCTGGAGGTTCTATTAGCACTCAGAACCGGCGCCGATGTGGAGCCGGTTATACACAGAGGCTTGGCACAGATTTACCGCCACAGAGAGCAATAACAACAACAACAACATGTTCACAATCATGCATTGGAACGCCTGCTCCCTTATGGGAAAGGAGCAGGTATTAAAAGCCTTCCTAGCTGAGAGAGTGCCAGACGTGGTACTCATCTCAGAGACAATGCTGACTCCAAATTCAAAATTTAAAGTTCCAGGATATACAGTCACCAGGCAGGACGAGCACTGCGGAACTCGGTCGTATCGAGGGCTGGCGGTGCTTGTCAGACGTCGACACGTATATCAATCGCTACCGACTTTGTGCTTGCAATCCATGTACGGCTTGGGGGTCGAGCTCTGTTTTGGGGGGACGTCCCCCCCATCAGAATATTCGCCGCCTACCGTCCCCCGAATGGGCATTTGCACATTGGAGACATCCGACTCTTGTTGGATGCACAATTGCCGACGCTCGTTGCGGGCGATATGAATTGCAAGCATACAAGCTGGAACTCAAGCAGGAACTGCAAGAACGGCAATATACTTTTCAACCTGTCGGATCAGGCAGGCTTTACCGTAGAGGGACCTGAGGTCCCCACGCATTATCCTACAAACGTGGACTATCTACCGGACGTCCTAGATATCGTTGTCCACCGGGGACTGGACTGCCAGCTTTCCCACGAGGTGGTCTACGATGAAATGGGATCGGATCACCTACCAGTGCTGGTGCATCTGTCCGGTTTCCCAAGTTCGATTCCCATCACCTACGCGCGTCATTTTGTTGACTGGACAACGTTCGAAACGACGCAAAATAACGCAACTTTTTCTCAGCATTCGCTCACTTGTGCGTCAGACATAGACTCCCTTGCGGAGAATATTGTTAACAACACCCAAGAAGCACAAAAAGCCGCCACCCAACACCTCCCAGAGCGCACTCGTCACGCAAGATTACCGCAATACGTACTTAATCTAATTGCGAGGAAAAAGCGCCTGCGGAAATTCTTTCAACAAACTCGTTGCCGTGTGACTAAACAGGAGCTAAACGCCCTCACGGAACGAGTTAAACGCGAAATACAGAATTTAAACACCCAAAGTTGGGAAAAGCACATTATTTCTGTTGAAGAGGAGGGGTGGTCAAGCATCCACCGTCTCTGCCGCAGCTTATCGGGCACGAAAGAGCCCATTCGCCCACTAATGGCCAGCGATGGTACACCTAGATACCGCGCCATAGACAGAGCGAATTTATTCGCGGACTCGCTCGAACGACAGTTCAGCCCAAACCCCACCACCGACCTTGTGCACGTCGATGCAGTCGTCAGACACATAAGGGAGTACTTCCTTGAGCCGATAGCTCATGAGGAAGAACCGGTGGTAGTCTCTCCTGGGCAGGTTCTACGGACACTGCGCACTACAAAGCGGAAAAGCGCCCCAGGCGTCGATGGGATAACAAATATGGCGCTGCGCCATTTCCCGCCGCGCGCTCTTGCGGCGGTAACGCGCCTATTTAACGGTATCCTCCGCCTGGGACACTTTCCCACACTCTGGAAAACGGGTAGGGTCCGTATGATACCCAAGCCCGGAAAGAGCTCCCTCAAGCCGGAGAGCTATCGCCCTATTACACTACTTCCTACGCTCTCTAAAGTCTTTGAGAAATTACTGCTGCATCGACTCACTCCTCACATTGAACCAAGAAAAGAACAGTTTGGGTTTAGATCTGAACATTCAACGACGCTACAACTAGCCAGGGTACTGCACCACCTCACCGGCGCCCTTAACAAAAAGGAAGTCGCCGTTGCAGTATTCCTGGACATGGAAAAGGCCTTCGATCGCGTCTGGCACGATGGCCTGGTGTTCAAGATCTCCCAGTCCTCCGCTCCTCGTCGACTGGTAAAGATCATAGCGTCATTCCTTAGCGATAGAAGCTTCTTGGTCGCCGTGGAGGACAAAGTGTCCGACACGCGCCCAATATTGGCGGGAGTCCCGCAGGGGAGTTGTCTCTCCCCAGCGTGTTACGCGTGCTACACCGACGACATCCCTGTCGCGGAAGGTACGCACCTGGCCCTGTACGCAGACGACGCTGCGTACTATACTACATCAATGAACCCACAGCACGCAGTGGTCAAGATGCAAAGGGCCCTGGATGCCCTCCCAGAGTGGCTCGCGGCATGGAGGTTGTCGGTTAATGTAGGCAAAACGCAGGCGCTAATTGTCACAAAACGCAACCCCATGATCAAGAAGCTAAAGATGCTCGGCAAGGAAATAGAGTGGTCCCCTACGGCGAAGTACCTAGGAGTCACACTAGACCGCCGCCTTTCAATGAAAAATCACGTCGAAAGAGTCGTCGCGAATGTACGCACCTCACGGGCCTTACTCCGCCCAGTTCTAACATCCCGCCTCCTACCCCTCAACATCAAATTGGGGGTGTACAAAACGTACGTGCGATCACGTCTAACCTATGCCGCGCCCGCCTGGTTCGCGCTTACAGCGCCCAGGCTGAGACAAAGGCTTGTCTCGCAACAAAACTTGTCGCTGCGCAGCATCGTAGGTGCCGGACGTTTCGTCCGAAATGACGTCATCGCACGTGACCTCAAAATAGAGAGTCTAACTGACTTTATCGGCCGTCTTACATCAAACATGTTTCGGCGAGCAGATTCATCTTCGCTAACGCATATAAGAAACATAGCGCCACTACACGCGCGGCCTCCGGACGGGAAAGCGCTTGCGAGGGAGCTTATAAAGTCCCCGCAAAATTAGACTCTTAACACAACATTATAAGACGACCACGCAAAGTACGCCGATCGGCCGCTGAGCACGGTCTGGGCACTTTACACCCGGATAGTTCGCTCGCGCCCTGAACGGCGGAAACGCGTACAAAACCAACAAGACGTTACCATGGCAACAAAAAGTTGCCGCCTACAATGCCCCGTGTGTTTTTACACACGGCGAAAAATATAAAGACACCTCGTTAAAGGGGGCACTCGCCCCCGGATAAACGCTTGCCCACCCCCCTTGCGGGGGGTGTGCGACAACATAATAATAATAGCATTTAGAGTTGGATTGGCTTGGTCGACAACATACATACGTGACGTGACGTTCCCACCAATTCAAGAAGCATTTAAGAATATCATCAAGTACCTTGTATCCGACTTTGATTGCAGGCAGTGTCGCTCAAGTCGGACACAAGTCGATACAAGATTTTTATACGTTCTATGTTTCATGTTTTTCAGTGTCGTCGGTTCCGTTTTGTAATTTGTATGTGCGCGTGTTGTAAAGGTGCCTGATCTTTGTTTCAATCAGGCAATAACATATCGCTCCGCCGCGTCTTTTTGAAGACGCGCCCGGAGCGGTTACCCCCTAGCTTTCGTTAAGAAGTTAGGGGAGGGGATTCTCCATGCCCACCTTGCTTCCGTTTATTGATAATACTGAGCCCAACTGGTTTCCGGTCCGCTATACTTGCAGGGATCCCTGGGAGCGAGTTTAGGCGCACGGATTATCAATTTAAACATAACAACAGCACAATGACAACCAAAATAGTAACTCCCAATAAACCCTCTTCCTCATCGGACTCGTCAAATGGTGAAGATGATGACGAAAGGGATGTATCTCCCAACGAGTTCCCAGGGTCGATGGCGTCTCTGCCGTCCCCTGGCCTCGCACAGAACGTCTCGACTGCTCGTCTGAGCGTCGACGAAACAGCCCAACACGAAGATCAATTCGATGATAACGCTTCAGAGAGGTCGCTCGAATCCCTGGCGCAGTCCATATCCGAGTAGTAGACCCCAAGAGCCAAAATCCAATCGGACCGTTTGATGATCAAACGGTTCATGGATGATGGAATCTTATCGGGATATGCAACTCGGGCCATGGATCAAGCCCAGGACTTCGATAGCGACACCTCTGACGCGGAGTCTCCAACTCCCTCGGACATAGACCGCCTATCCCGCATCTCTGCGGCTCTGATAGGTGTTTCACGCCAAGAACTGTATGGTTCGACAGCATCTAGACGCCGGCCTAGGAGTGTCGCTTCTTCCATCGAAGAAGCTGACCCCAAACGCCTGTGCGGGAAATGCACCCCATCACCTCTGGCCACGCCGAGCCCGCCAAAAGCGACCCCCGAAATGGCCACAATTCGCAAGAAACGTCTAACAAAGAAAATACCTACTTCAAAACACAGCGTGGGAACCAAATCCCCCGTCTCTCTCACTCCGCCCTCGCGAGAGGGAGACAACGCATATCTGGTCGTCGAGCGACGGTCGCCTTTTTCGGCCGCCTTGACGACAGAGCCAAGTGGCGCTAGTGCGCCCGACTTCGTGGAAATTTCCGCTTCACAAGCCCATGCGTCACTGTTAGGTTATCCAATACCTAATCTCAAAAATGTTGAAAGCAAAACTTTCCCCTTGACATCCAAATCAAGGTCAGGCTCCGATAATACCGACAATTCATTGTTGCCAACCGCGCCCACTAGTGGTTCTGGCGCCTCTGTCGTTCCGGGTGTGATCTCGGACTCCCAAAAAACGTCGCAAGTGACGTCAGCAACCAGGGGAGTTCCCGACATTCATACTCGAACGAAACAAATGGTGGGAACCGATTTTCCCCCCTCTGCCCCTCCAAAAGGGAAGAAAAATAAGGCAACTCCAATTTTACGAAAGTTGCCATCGCCGCCCGCTGCCTCCACTGGCGCGACCGAGCTCTCCGACGAGTCGTCAGGCGGTATGAATTTTGATTATTACTCGTCCACACAAGGGACAGACTCCGCTACAAATGTTAAAACTAGTATTTAAAAAAATACTAGGACCGTAAGCAGTGATATACACAATCCTGCACCGCTTCCAAAGAGAGTTATGAAAAAAACAATTCGTAACAAGTTGCCGCCGCCGCCCGCGAACCCGGGCGGCGCTAGTTGTACCATTCCTGAGGCGGTAACTAGAACCACTCAACCAACTAACAGAGACTCATCGCAAACTATAGGTACTTCATCCGTTGATATACCTATAGACACATACGTTTTGCAATCAAAACAAACTCCACATAAACAAACATTTGCGTACGCTGCCCAAAGTCGCAGTATGCCTCCATCTACACCGCAACCAAGCACATCTGCTGCACCGACGTCACAGATGACTGCTACAAGCTCTGCCGCCCCAAAAAAAGATGCTAAGAAGCCTAGGTACCCTCCCCTAGTGGTTGAGCGCTTACCAAATTGGGCTACACACTTTAGAACCCTAAAACACTTACTTGGACGTACGCCCAATGGCCGCCCTTACGGTACGGGTGTACGATTCACACCGACCGACGACCGGGAATACAGGTTGGTACAGAAATATCTGACCGACCTGGAAAAGACGGAGAACATAGCATGGTTCTGCTACTCCCTCCCGGCCGAGCAAAGGGTAAAAATTGCAATTTACGGTCTGCCTCCCGACTCACTGCCCGACGAAATTTCGGCAGAGCTCACCAGCCTGGGCTACGAGCCCGTGTATGTAAGACACATTAAAGCTCGTCGTGGCCGCCCAGGCTGCATCTTCCACGTCCAACTAAACCGGACGCCGGACACCATCCCAGGCATATATGATATCAACGAATTATTATGTATGCCGGACATCACCATAGCCGCATGGAGAGGTAAAAGGGGGCCAGCCCAGTGCCATCGTTGTCAGCAGTTTCGGCACTCGTCGCTCTGCTGTCACCGCCCCCTTGCCTGTGTCCGGTGCGGCGAAGGGCACGCAGCTAGTGACTGCCCTCGTGATAGAAACGAGCCCGCAACTTGCTGCAACTGCAAGGGCCCTCACCCGGCAAACAGCCTAAAGTGCCCGGTGATGAAGCGGGAGGCGCGCAACAAGCGTGCCGGAACCCTGGCCCGCACCACAGGGCCTACTAAACCGATTACTACACAAGCTAATCAAGTTGCCGAGACCGCCATCAACACTTTGATGGCACAGGCCAACAATTCGCGGCCTAGACAGCAAACTGAGCTAGCACAGCCCGCTATAAAGAAGAGGACAAGACGAGGTAAGAAAAGGACAGGAGCACCGGAAGCGGTGTCCGATATACCTGCCCTTTTACCTGCGTCAATACCCGCCGCCGCCACTCAATCAATTGTTGCCGCGCAAGCGCCTGCGAGTTCTATCTTAGCAACAAATCCCGCCCAAACTCGCGGAGGAGCGGGTAAAGCGCCTCCAAAGCCGTTACCTAATAAGGAAACGGCTCAAAATACGGTAAATGCATTACAGGGGACGACAGTACAGGGGACGCTCATTACACGGGCCGTGCAAATATCCCTCGTTCCGAGGTGGAAGAAAGCCGCGAACGGCTGGTGTCTGAAATCGAGAGTACACTAACTAGTGTCTCCGATTGGGGTCGACTAAACCTAGTCCATTTCAACCCCACCAAGACCAAAGCCTGCGCGTTCACCGCTAAGAAAACCCCATGGTCTGTGGCTCCACAATTCCAGAACACCTCCTTGAACATCAGCCAAAGCATCGGGATCCTTGGCGTCGACATTTCTAGCGACGTTTTGTTCCGAAGTCACTTAGAAGACAAGGTTAAGCTGACATCCAAAAAGCTTGGAGTGCTCAACAGAGCGAGGCAGTACTTCACAGCGGGGCAAAGACTGCAACTTTATAAGTCGCAGGTCCGGCCTCATATGGAGTACCGCTGTCATCTATGGGCGGGAGCACCTGGATACCAGCTTGGGCCTTTAGACTCGGTTCAGCGACGTGCCGTAAGAATTGTTGACGATCTCGAGCTCACAAGCGATTTAGAGCCCCTCAGTCTGAGGAGAGACTTTGCCTCCTTATGTGTGTTCTACCGCTTGTACAACGGAGAGTGTTCTAAGGAATTGTTCGACTTGATGCCCACGGCTACCTTCTACCATCGCAACTCTCGCCATCGACGGGGAGTCCATCCTCACACATTGAAACCAGATTTGTTTCGAACTGTACGGGCTAAAAGGAGTTTTCTTCCGCGGACGCTCGGACTGTGGAATGAGCTCCCTGCCGTGGTTTTCCCAATGGAGTACAGCATGGGGTTCTTCAAAAAGGGCGTGAAGAGATTTCTTCAGGGTCGGCAACGCGCGAGTGATACCCCTGGTGTTGCAAGCGTCCATAGGCTACGGTAACCGCTTACCATCAGGCGGGCCGTATGCTTGTTTGCCACCTTAGTGGTATAAAAAAAAAAAAAAAAATGCGTCAGACGTGGCGATTTCCGTACTCTTGGAGGTACTTTTGGCACTAAGATCCGGCGCAGATTTAGAGCCAATTATCCACCGCGGGCTTGCCCAAATATATCGCCAAAGAGAGCAGCCAATCTAAAATAACAATTCTACACTGGAACGCTTGCTCCCTACTAGGGAAGGAGTCGGTGTTTAAGGCCTTTCTTGCCGAGAAAGTACCAGACGTGGTACTTATCTCGGAAACCCTATTGCTACCAAATTCCAAATTTAAAGTGTCTGGGTACACAATACTCAGACAGGACGAACATTCGGGCACACGGGCCTATCGTGGCCTGGCGGTGCTTGTCCGTCGTCGACACGTTTACCAGCCACTCCCGTCGGTGAGCTTGCAGTCCATGTACGGCCTGGGCATCGAGATCTGTTTCGCGGGGACGTCCCCCCCGATCAGAATTTTCGCAGCCTACCGGCCCCCGGGTGGGCGTCTGCACCCAGGAGACATCCGATCGTTGTTGGATGCACGGGTGCCGACGCTCATCGCGGGTGACTTAAATTGCAAGCACACGGACTGGAATTCGAGCCGCAACTGCCGCAACGGCAACATCCTGTCAAATCTCGCCGAACAAGTGGGACTTACGGTCGAGGGACCAGAGGTCCCAACCCACTATCCTACTCAGGACGCTTTCATGCCCTATGTGTTGGACATTGTCGCACACAAAGGGCTGTCCTGTCAACTAACTCAAGAGGTTTCATACGACGACATGGGCTCCGACCATCTGCCTGTGTTGGTGCACCTGACGGATTTCCCAAGCGTAATACCTACCCTGTTTCCACGTCGTTTCGTAGACTGGTCTGTCTATGAAACAACATTAAACAGTGCCACCTTTCCGCAATTCCCGCTCTCTTGTATGGAGGACATTGACTCCCTCACAGGATTACTCTTAACATACAAGAAGCGCAAAATGCCGCCACATCCACGCTTCCGGAACGCACGCGTCATCCTAGGCTCCCTCAGCATGTGGTTAGCCTAATAGAAAGGAAGAGACGCCTGCGCAAATTCTACCAAAGAACTCGATGTCGTATCACAAAGACCGAGTTGAACGCTCTCACAGAGAAAATCAAGCGTGAGATACAAAACGCAGCCACTAACAGTTGGGAAAGGCATTTAATGTCGGTGGAGGAGGAGGGATGGACGAGTATCCATCGCCTCTGCCGAGCCCTGGCTGGCACCAAGGAGCCCATCCGACCATTATTACACCCCGACGGTACGCCTCGTTATCGGCCGGTCGACAGAGCGAACATTTTCGCAGGCGCTTTGCAAAATCAATTCACGCCAAACATTGCCACCGATCGTGCACAGATTGCTGTAGTTGAGCGCCACTTGAGAGAGTACTTCTCAAGGCCGGTAGCTTACGACGAAGATCCGGTGGTTGTCTCACCCGGGCAGGTCCTACGGACTCTGCGCGCTACCAAAAGGAAAAGCGCCCCAGGTGGTGATAGGATAACTAATATAGCGCTGCGTCACCTTCCGCCGCGTGCTCTCGCGGCAGTGACGCGCCTATTTAACGGTATCCTTCGCCTGGGGCTCTTCCCTACTCCCTGGAAAACGGGCAGAGTCTGTATGTTACCCAAGCCCGGCAAAAACTCCCTTAAACCGGAAAGCTACCGTCCCATAACACTACTTTCTACGCTCTCGAAAGTATTTGAAAAACTATTTCTACAGCACCTACTGCCGCACATTGTTCCCAGGTGTGAACAATTCGGCTTCAGGGCGGAGCATTCAACGACACTACAGCTCACCAGGGTACTGCATCACCTCACCGGCGCCCTTAACAAAAAGGAAGTCGCCGCGGCAGTATTCCTGGATATGGAGAAAGCTTTTGATAGGGTATGGCACGATGGCCTACTCTACAAAGTGTCGGCCTCGCCCGCCCCCCGCCGCTTGGTTAAAGTTTTGGCCTCATTCCTGCACAACAGGAATTTCTGTGTCGTCGTGGATAACGAGGTATCCGAGACGAGACAGATCTTAGCAGGAGTGCCGCAAGGGAGCTGTCTCTCTCCCGCCTGCTACTCACGCTTCACCGACGACATCCCTGTCGCGGAAGGAACGCACCTGGCCCTTTACGCAGATGACGCTGCGTACTACGCCACTTCTATGAATTCACGAAACGCAGTGAAAAAGTTGCAAAGGGCCCTAGACGCCCTCCCAGCTTGGCTAGCGGCATGGAGGTTGTCGGTGAATGTCGACAAAACGCAAGCGCTATTTGTCGGCAACCGTAACAACCTTCCCCAAAAATTGAAGATGCTCGAGAAGGAGATAGAATGGTCCCCCACGGCCAAATACCTGGGAGTGACCCTTGACAGACGCCTAA
The DNA here is from genome assembly GCA_947623365.1 of Achlya flavicornis. NCBI lineage: Eukaryota > Metazoa > Arthropoda > Insecta > Lepidoptera > Drepanidae > Achlya > Achlya flavicornis. The sequence goes on along the minus strand of OX392494.1, from coordinate 4,534,336 downwards.
ACATGAAGACACACGTTGACAAAGTGGTCGCGTCTGTACGCACCGCGCGTGCGCTGCTGACTCCTGTGCTCTCATCACGCCTCTTGCCCCTCAGAACCAAACTGGGGGTTTACAAAACGTACGTGCGATCACGTCTAACCTACGCTGCTCCGGCCTGGTTTGCGCTCGTGGCGCCCTGGCTGAGGAAAAAGCTGATTTCTCAGCAAAATTTGGCGCTACGCACAATCGTAGGAGCGCAACGATTTGTCAGAAATGACGTGATCGCGCGCGACCTAAAAATCGAGAGCCTGGCCGATTTTATTGGCCGCCTCACCACCAACATGTTCCGGCGTGTCGACGCTTCCAACCTGCCCCACGTCTGGAACCTCGCTCCACTCCATTCGCGGCCCCCAGAAGGCAAAGCGTACGCGCCCGCGAGTGGCGCCACTATCGCGGCAATTTCGCCTCCGATTTCTCCACCTGCCCCGGGGATGACGTCACCCATGACGTGTGTCACACCCCCTTCAACCTTTGCGGACACAACTAGACGCCGCAACTCGCCTCCTCTTTCGCCGCGCCCTTCTACATCTAGTGCAATTGATAACAACATATTGCCCACACCTTTATCGCAGGCGCCGCAACCTCCGTCTCAACGAGATGTTGCAGGCACTACGAACACGACTTCTCAACAAATTAGAGATCCAAAACGTCCTAGATACCCTCCGTTGGTAGTTGAGAGACTCCCGGACTGGGCGGTTCATTTCCGCGCCATAAGGGAACAGCTAGGACGACCTCCAAACGCTCGCCCTTATGCCCAAGGAATACGTTTTACGCCTACTGAGGACCACGAATATAGGTTGGTACAAAGATACCTTACCAACCTAGAGAAAGAACAAAGAATATCGTGGTTCTCATACTCTATACCGGCAGAGCAAAGCCTACGAGTTGCCCTACGCGGCCTCCCGGCCGATACGCCCCCGGAGTTAATAGAGGAAGATTTACGCCTCCGAGGCTACGTTCCCGAACACGTGAGAAACATCCGCGCGCGCAGAGGGCGCCACGGGTGTATTTTCCACGTACGTCTACAACGTACGCCAGACATCACCCCCGGCATCTACGAGATTACCGAGATGCTAAATATGCCCGGAATCGTAGTGGAAGCATGGAGGGGAAAACGCGGCCCGGCGCAGTGCCACAGATGCCAGCAATTTCGGCACTCTTCGCACTGCTGCCACCGCCCGTTAGCCTGCGTTCGCTGTGGAGGAGAGCACCCTGCTAGGGACTGCCCCCGACCCAAAGACATGCCGGCAACGTGCGCCAACTGTAACGGCCCCCATCCGGCCAATAGTCTAAGATGTCCTGTGAGAAGGAGGGAGGCCCGCAACAAGCGGGCGGGTACCACCGCGCTCACGCCAGGACCACCCAACGCATCTGACAATCAAGTCACCAGCGGCACAGCCACCAATCTCATGGCCCCGGCCAACGACTCCCGCCACCGTCAAGGAGGCAAACAAAAAAGACGAAGGATTAGGAAAAGGAAAGGCCCGGCAACGGAAGCGGCGCAGAGCCGGCCCACTCCTCCTACTAACCCTACCCGAGTCGTGCCTGACGCCCAAACTGTTACCTGGACCCCGCCGATACCGGGACCATCGCATCAATTACCCATCGCTACCTCACAAGAAGTGAGAAGCGGTAAGGTACCTCCCCAACCCAAACCCAAGAAGGGAGAGGCGGGGAGCAAGGACATACCACTTGTCGTGGTGGTAAAAGTCCTTACCGATGTGCTAATGGCCCTACAAACAGGCGCCGATCCAAGTACAGTTATTATACAAGCGCTGGGCGCACTAACAACACCCACTCGAGCAGCGCCAAATCTATAAAATACTACACTGGAACGCGTGCGCCCTAAAAGGGAAAGTTCCAGTGTTCAAAGCCTTTCTTCAAGAATTTCAACCAGACATAGCCCTGATCTCGGAAACAATGTTGAGTCCACAGGACACCATTAAGATCTCGGGCTATTACATCTATAGACAGGACGAGCACACCGGCACGCGCGCATACCGAGGGCTGGCTGTGTTAGTTAAGAGACGCCTTGTACACCAACAATTGCCGCCAATATGTTTACAATCTATGCAAGGATTAGGCGTAGAACTCTGCCTTGGAGGTACATCCCCAACTAGACTATACGCTGCCTACCGTCCCCCACTCGGCCGACTTCGCCCGGAGGATATCCGGTCCTTGATGGAATTCCCGGTGCCCACAATCGTAGCGGGGGACCTAAATTGTAAACATACAAGCTGGAATTCGGGCAGAAACTGCCCAAACGGCAACATTTTATTTAACTTGGCAGAACAGGCGGGATACGCAGTAGAGGGCCCGGAGGTCCCTACACACTATCCCTGTATCGATACTCACAACCACAGTAAAGAACAGTAAAATATCTTCATACAAACGTGCTGCTCTCGGTTTGAATGTGTGCGTGCGCGCCGCGCGCCGTGTCGGCACGCGATTTCACGCACACGCTAGCATAATATATGGGGGAATAAGGTGGCGGCAGTACGGGCTGTGCAGCGCGACTGTGAGCACGCGCGTACGTTACATGACCGCTTGCGTTCGTCAACTCTCGCCGGCCACTTACCATAATATTAATTATTACGAGTATCATGACTTCAAAAAGGGGAAAAAAAAATGTTGTGTTTTCGGGTGCCTCAATAACGATTTCGCAAACCCGGACTCGTTACTCTCGCGTTCGAAAAGGACCACATCAACATTAAAATTGGCCGGTCAATTTACGATCAACTGAATGACATAGAATTTAAGATGCCCTGTCCAGTGTCCATGCTTTCCTAAAAGCTTATTACAAAATTTTTAATAATAATAATAAAGCGTTCCGGACGTGCAGAAACCGGAGAAAAATTTTCTCGGTATCAAATTTGTAACTTAATATAATAAATGTTATGTGAATAAAGGCTTTTTATTTTTACTAAATTTATAAATTGGTAAAATATTCAATCATAATATGCTTTTTATTACATAAGTTTAGATCAAGTGCTGCTTGTTCGAAAATATTAACTAAAATTAAAAGTGACAACCCTGGGGATCAACGCAAGAGTAGGCTAATAACTCGGCGGGCGGCGTTAGATAACCTACTGTTCTGTCTTTACTGTGACGCTACCGTCGCCGCCGTCGCCTCCGCCGCCCCCGCCTCAGCCTTCGCCGCCCCCGGCCCAGCCATCGAGCTCCGCCGGCGCGCGCCCAGCTGATCCGCAGGCAAAAGCGGACAAGAAGCCCAGGTATCCACCATTGGTGGTTGAGTACCTGCCGGATTGGCCCACGCACTTCAGGACCCTGAAGCAACGGTTAGGGCTCGCACCAAACGCGCGCCCATATGGCAAAGGTGTCCGATTTACTCCAACTGAAGAAAGAGAGTATCGTATGGTACAGAAATACCTAACGAACTTAGAGAAGGAGACAAATGTCTCCTGGTTCTCGTACTCTCTGCCGGCGGAACAGTGTATGAAGGTGGCCCATCAGAGGCCTGCCCGAAGACGCCCCCTGAAATGCTAATGGATGAGCTTCGCAACCTGGGATACGAGCCGGAACATGCAAGATGCATCAAGGTTCGTCAAAGGCGACCGGGCTGCATATTCTTCGTGCGTTTGCAGCGAACTCCGGATATTTCCCCGGGAATTTTTGAAATCGACGAACTCCTTTGTATGGCGGGGGTTCGCATTGATGCCTGGAGAGGAAGACGCGGACCGGCGCAGTGTCACCGGTGCCAGCAATTTCGACACTCGTCGCATTGCTGCCACCGGCCGATAGCATGTGTTCGGTGCGGGGGGGAGCATCACGCCAAGGACTGCCCCCGCCCGAGGGAGGAACCAGCAACATGTTGCAATTGCAACGGTCCACACCCCGCGAACAGCCAGAAATGCCCCGTATTAAGGAGAGAGGCGCGCAACAGGCAAGCTGGAACTGTAGCGCGCTCTACGGGCCCACTTAGAAGAAACGAAAACCACGTGGCTGAATCGGCCCCGAACACATTGATGGCAACAGCCAACGATGCCCGACCCGCAGTAGCGGGACAGAAAAAGAAAAGGCGGAGGGACAAGAAAAAGAACCAGAACAAGAAGAAAGGTATGGAGGCGGCGTCGGCAGCCGCCCAACCGTCAACAAGTTCGGCGGTTCAACAAAATCTTGTACCTATCCGAGACGCCGCTGCCGCTTCAAGACCAGTCAACAAGACTACAACTACACGGGGCACTGCCGCAGCAGAGCCGGTGTCGACACGCACAGCCGCCCCCGCGCCCGAAGCGCGGGGTAGAAAGGCGCCCCCCCCAACCCAAACCCAAGAAGGGTGAGGCGGGGGGAGCAGAACCAGTGCATATTGCCCTACGCAACATTTTTATTGAGATGTTGCAGGCAATGAACACCGGGGCCAGCATGGACCCAATTATCCTGAGAGCCGTGACGGCAATTGCCCAATCCGGAGCAGCGCCAGATAATTAGGATTGTCCACTGGAACTGTTGATCCCTGAAAGAGAAGCTCACAACACTTAAAGCTTTCCTCATAGAACACCAACCGGACGTGGTGCTACTATCAGAAACAAGGTTGACTTCAACAACAACTGTGAAGGTATCCGGTTACCACATCTACAGACAAGATGAGATCACTGCTGAATCTCGAGCATACCGAGGACTGGCAGTATTCGTCAAACGCCGCTTCGTGCATCAGCCTCTTCCGGCAGTGTGTTTGCGTTCAATGTACGCGCTGGGTGTTGAACTCTGTTATGGGGGATCTTCCCCACTCAGAGTTTACGCAGCGTACCGCCCGCCGTCTGGCCGCCTGTGTCCAGGTGATATTCGCCTTTTGCTAGACACAAAGGTGCCGACTATGGTTGCGGGCGACATGAACAGCAAGCATACGAGTTGGAACTCCTGTCGCAACTGCCCAAATGGTAATATACTTTTCAACTTGGCTGATCAAGCGGGCTACGTCGTCGACGGACCAGAGGTCCCAACACACTACCCGCATAACGTCCAACACACTCCAGACGTACTCGACGTCGTAGTCTACAACGAGCTGAACTGCCAGCTCGGTCAGGAGGTCCTATATGATGATATGGGATCTGACCATCTACCTATTACTAAGCGGACTGCCTACAAGCCTGCCTGCGTTAGCACCACGCCGCTCCACGGACTGGGAAGTGTTTGCAAATACACTGAACAAGACCGTGCTGCCAATTTTCCCCCTTCGTCTCCCTGAGGACATTGATAGATTGGCTTCAATGTTTACCGAGAAAACTCAAGAGGCTCTGGAAATAGCCACAACAGAGCGTGCAGCCCCCTCGCGCCGTCAACATTTACCGTTTGCATTAATGGAGCTAATAGCAAACAAACGGCGCTTGCGGAAGTTATACCAGAATACTCGCTGTCCAACAACTAAACATAATCTCAATGTCCTGACAGAAAGGATAAAGAGAGAAGTTTGCAACTATTCAAAGCACTCATATGAACAGCACGTCCAGAAAGTGGATGATGAGGGTTGGACAGGGATCCACCGCCTCTGCCGCTCTCTGACCGGCGCTAAAGAACCCACAAGACCGCTCCTGGCCGCGGACGGCACCCCCCGGTACCGTGCAGCAGACCGAGCGAACATCTTCGCGGAATGCCTCGAACGTCAGTTCCGCCCGAATCCATCCGAGGAAGACAACCATGTTGCAGCAGTTTAGCAACACCTCCGGGACTATTTCGCTCCGCCGATAGTTCACGAGGAGGCTCCAGTGGTTGTCTCACCCGGACAGGTCCGACGAACCTTGCTTGCCGCCAAAAGGCGAAGTGTGTGAAATCAATTCACGCCTGCACTACCACTGACGACGCACAGATTGCCTTAGTAGAGATTCACCTGAGAAAATGCTTCTCAAGGCCGATAGCCTACGACGAAGATCCGGTGGTTGTTTCACCCGGGCAGGTCCTACGGACTCTGCGCGCTACTAAGCGGGAAAGCGCCCCAGGTGGCAATAGGATAACGAATATGGCTCTGCGTCACTTTCCACCGCGTGCTCTTGCAGTGACGCGCCTATTCAACGGCATCCTTCGCCTGGGGCTCTTCCCTACTCTTTGGAAAACGGGCAGAGTCCGTATGTTACGATATGTTAGGTCGAAGTTGCCCTTGGTCGAACTGGAGTTGATGCAGTTGGAATCGGATGAAGAAGATGAAGCAGTCGAAGAAGCTGACCGCTCGTACCACGTTGAACAGTGGCTCAACCAATCCAACCCGCAAACAGTTAAAGCACCAGCTCAAGAAAATAAGAGTGACATTCAAGAGTTATGGCGATCTCCAAGCTTCAACGGTTTCATTGAAGGCTTTAGAAATTCTTGAGAAGACAACGAAGCGATTGCCATCCGGTCAGTTCGAGTCCGGTTTGCTGTGGAAAAATTAAGAAGAAGTCCTGCCTGACAACTACTCTCAAGCTCACCGACGTCTCATCAACTTAGAAAAGTATAAGTAATAGTATTGCATTTGATATAAAAAAAAAAAATAGTTTAATTAGATCGCCAAGATACTTTGTAGTAGGATAGTTTCATATCAATAGACTTAGAAAAGAAGTTGGATAAGGATGAAGACCTCAAGAAAACGTACGAAGAGCAAATGGAAAGCCTAATCGAAAACGGTTACGCAGAAGAAGCGCCGCGTGAACCATCCAAGAAGAAATGGTACCTTCCTCACTTTGCATTTGCAGTCACACATCCAACGAAGAAAAAGAAGCGATTGGTGTTCGATGCTGCCGCCAAGCACAATGGGAAGAGCTTGAACGATGCGCTCCTGCCGGGTCCAGACATGCTTCAGTCCCTCTTCGGAGTCCTGGTGCGGTTCCGTCAGCAGCAGATAGCAGTGGTGGCAGACATCAAGGAGATGTTCCTGAGAATCAAGATACGACCTCAAGATTGCGACTGCTGAAGGTTCCTGTGGAGAGGCAGCCGACGCACTGGGGCACCGAAGGAATACAGGATGTCATCAGTCATCTTCGACGCAGCGTGTTCTCCTAGCATCGCGATCTACGTAATGAACAAGAACGCCAAGGACTTCAAGGAAGAGTATCTAACAGCAGTAGAAGACATCAATAAGAATCACTACATGGATGATTATCTTCAAAGCAACTTGCAACTGAAGACGAAGCAAAGAAGACGGCAAGAGAAGTGAAGACAATCCATGAGAGGCCGGTTTCCACTTAAGGGGATGGAGTAGCAACAATACAGGGGTTCTTCAAGAATTCGGGGAGCAGTTGAACAAAAAAGAGGTCGAGTTGTCACAAGAAGAGAAAATACTTGGGCTCAGATGGATAATTAATGAAGACTCACTTGCGTTCAACGTGGGACTGCGCAATACATCAAAAGATCTGATCAGCGGCAAGAAAGTTAAGTGACAAGCGCAGCGATGTCGACATTTGACCCAATGGGATTCGCCACACCAATCCTCATCCAAGGAAAGAAACTCGTCCAGGATATCTGGCGTATGGTGCATCTCTCCAAGACAAAAGGAAGGTCAACTTCATATGTTCAGCGATGCGAGTCAAGAAGCCTACGCTGCAACGGTCTACTGGAGAACCATTGATACGGATGGAAGAGTCCATGTGTCACTAATCGCAGGGAAGGCAAGAGTGGCACCGTCGAAACCAGTCTCAATACCGCGACTGGAACTGCAAGCGGCTCTATTAGGAAGCAGATTGGCCACCACCATCCAAGAAGAGAATCAGTCTGCAAGTGACGAAGAAAGTATTCTGGACTGATTCGAGCACAGTTCTCCAATGGATAAAGGCCGACCCAAGAAAATTCAAGACATTCGTAGCGCACAGACTTGCAGAAATAGAAGAGCTCACAAAACCTCTGGACTGGAGATGGGTCCCCACCAAGGAAAATCCTGCCGACGACGCCACGCGGGTTGTACCTAGGGAATTCGACCATACTTCGAGATGGTTAAACGGTCCCAACTTCCTGCAACAAAGCGAAGAAGATTGGCCAACTAGAAGGTTCGATTTGGAAGAAACAGACACTGGTGAAGAAAGAAACACCCAGAAGGACTACTGAAGAAGGACCGCCGCACCCGGAAAACTTCTCCACTTGGCCTCGCCTTCTCGGAACTATGGCACGTGTCTTCCAATTCGTCGATCTCCTGAAGATAAGAGGAAGATAAGAAGAGGATTGGCGGCCGCAGAAGCGTCTTCAGAAGAAGCGGCCAGGGACAACCCAGTCACATAAGGAAAAGGTCAAGAGAAGGTTCATTCAACTAGAAGATGTCCACTTGAAGAAAGCTGAAGAAGCCTTAATAAAGAAGTGCCAAGACGAAAGCTTCTTCAAGGAAATCGACTGCCTGAAGAATGGAAAATCGATAGAGAATTCAAGCCGACTGAAGAGGATCGACGTGTACTTGAGCAAACAGGGTGTTGTCAAGCTGAGAAGTCGCACAAGGAAGATGGACACAATGGAAAGAAAAACGAACCCTGCGCTATTGGATGGAAGACACAAGATCAGGCTTCTCATCGAACACTACCACAAGAAGTTTCTCCATGCGAACACAGCAACAGTAATGAACGAGATCCGGCAGAAGTATTAAAATATCCTGGGACATTCCTCACACACGGTCATCTGATCCCAAACTAAGCAGAGCTTGTACTATGGAAACCAGATAACTGATATAATACATATTCTACTTTTTGTTTGTAAGCAGAGCTTGTACTATGGAAACCATTGAATCCTATCTTTCCGGCCGTAGTTTCCAAGTCCATATCAAAAACAACGTCTCAATTACGCAACCAGTGCCTGCAGGCGTACCACAAGGTTCAATTCTAGGTCCTTACTTATTTCTTCTTTTTTTAAACGACATCCCAATTCAAACTCGTACCAGCTTGGCCTGTTATGCTGATGACACAGCCTCTTTTACGTCCTCATCGGATATAGACCTCATTATTGATAGATTACAGCTTTCCATGGATGCTTTGTTGTCTTTTTTTACTAAATGGAAATTAAAAATTAACGCCTCAAAAACCGAAGCAATCCTTTTTTCTCGGAGGAGAAAAATACCGACTCGTCGACTCATGATAGAAGGTTACCCCATTCCTTGGAGTTTTTCTGTCAAATATTTAGGCGTAATAATTGACCGTAAGGTTATGTGGACAGAGCAGATACAGCACCTTAGGGTCAGAGGCATCAAAGCGCTAAATGCTCTTAGCCCTATTTTAAACAGGCGGTCAAATCTTAGCAGCCATACAAAATTGAATATTTACCGTACCTTAATTCGGCCCTGTATTACTTACGCTTGCCCTGTCTGGTGCAGTACATGCGCGTCTAATATAAATAAATTACAGACAGTTCAAAATAAAGCCCTTAAGATCGCTTTCAATACACCATTCCGGACCAATTTACGCAGACTTCATGTAAGTATTTGCCTTCCTAGCCTACAACAATTTATTTTAAAGTTATCTAAAAAATTTTATCTTTATACAAATTTGGATCACCATAATATATTAATTAACAATATAGCCAAAACAAGATCGAAAACTTTACCATATATCGATAAATACAATCGGTACAAACTACCACATCACTTGTTTCTCGATAGCTAGTCGTAGACCCGTCCGGCTTACGAATTCCAAAGTACCTACGTTTATAATATAACTTAATTTAATTTTTGCAGTAACATATTATGCGCACAATTATAACCCTTGCTGTTTATTGCCATGCTTGGTTTAGCATACTGTTATTGGATGCTTGGTTCCTCTGCTGTTTCGAACTACGTTTAAATTATTTTATGTACACCTTCACTATGTCGTCATATTGTGATTTGTATTTTATTTCCTTCTAGTTTACTATATTCCTTTTGTAACAGTGCATCGCTTTCCTAAAACGGGCACTTAATATTTTGATGTGTTAATAATTGTTATTTTTCTTAAATGTTTAACTTTACATAACACATAACAACCCCTCCTTTTTTAAAGTTTAAATGAGCGTTTCGAGCTCACTAAACATAATTTGTTAAAACCTGTTTATTATATCCAGGAATTATTGTACACTGAATATAATATTATCTGTAAGTTTTCATGAATAAATAAAGAACTTAAAAAAGAAAGAAAAACTATGGAAACCAGATAACTGATATAATACATATACTACTTTTTGTTTGTAAATACATACTTAATATACATAATTACACCCAGACTCAGGACATACAGACATGTTCATGCACACAAATGCATGTCCTGTGTGGGGATCGAACCCACGACCTGCGGCGCAATAGGTGGAATCTTTACCAGAGACTTAACCAACTGCGCCAACTGGCCCGTCAACCTTGGATTCTGGGACTACGAGCGACAATCAAGAAGATTATCCAGGAATGTCAATGGTGCAGAGTCAAGAAGAGCATACCCCAGATACCACCTGCAGGAGATCTTCCCGTCGAGCGTCTTCGTCATCACCAGCATCCTTTCACGTGCGCAGCTGTGGATTACTTCGGGCCGTTGCAAGTCACTATCGGAAGAAGAGTTGAAAAGCGCTGGGGAGCCCTGTTCACATGTCTCATAACAAGGGCTGTCCACTTGGAACTGGCGAACTCACTCAGCACCAGTTCAATGATCATTGCGCTCCGAAGGATGGCTGCGAGAAGAGGAACACCAAAGGTCATATTCAGCGACAACGGCACGAACTTCATCGGGGCCAACCGAGAGCTGGAAGAGGGTGCAGCAAGAGAGGACATAAGGTGGAAGTTATCCCTCCCGGGTGTCCTAAAATGGGTGGCGCCTGGGAGAGATTGGTCCAGTCCGTCAAGACAGCGCTAGCGGCAGTCCTGAACGAGAAGATACCACCAGAAGAAGTTCTACATACCCTACTCACCGAAGCTGAACACACCGTCAACTCTCGTCCACTTACGGAAGTCAGCACGGACCCGAACGACGAAGAAAGCCTGACGCCGAACCACTTCCTCATCGGGCGTTCCTGCGGCATGGTGGCGCCGGGCGAGTTCAGCGATCAAGACCTCGTCGGCCGAGCTAATTGAAGGACAGCTCAGCGAATGGCAGACCACTTCTGGCAGAGGTGGCTCAGAGAGTACTTACCTACCCTGATGCCAAGAAGAGCCAACGGAAGGGACACAACGGACCCACAAGAAGGAGATGTCGTGATCGCCGACGCGACGCTGTCCCGCAACATATGGCCTCGTGGGCAATAATCAAGACGTATCCGGGACCGGACGGAAGAGTACGAATTGTGGACGTGCGGACATCGGGAGGAGTGCTACGACGACCGACACGCCGTATCGTTGTGCTGGGACCTGCGGCGTCGCTTCACGGGGACGGAGTGCTTCGCACTGCGGGGGAGAATGTCAGCGACGCGATCTAATCATTTATATTGTCATATATTGTTCGAAATATTAACAAGCCTAAGCTACTCAAGAGCAGCCCCCCTCCCCTTCCCCTCAAGCTACCAATGCCCCACGTGAGGAGCGACTTGCACAAGCGCTCTCTTTGGCAACAGAATGCCCCCGGTCCTAGCACCAAGGGGAAAAAGAGGGCCCCTCCGAGTGCGCGCGCTAAGGAAACAACGGGTAACGAGGGATCCACGCTGGACGCAGCGATCGAGATCCTCCTAGAGGTGCTAGCCGCACGCAAATCCGGCGCTGATATAGCGCCGATTGTCATAAGAGGTCTCGCAAAATTTATGCAATACGGAGTTCCATCCTCTTAAGATCGTGCACTGGAACGCCTGCTCAATCAGGCAAAGACTGCCACTACTAAGAGCTTTCCTCGCGGATTATTGGCCCGACGTGGTACTGTTGTCGGAAACGAAGCTACTGGCGAGAATACCCCTGAAGATGCCCGGATACGTCGTCTACAGGAAGGATGAGCTATCTCCACAGTCTCATAACGTACCGTGGGCTGGTAGTCCTGATCAGAAGTTCTATTCCCCACCAGCCTCTCCCCCCCGTGTGTTTACAGTCGATGTACGGCCTCGGAGTTTAGTTTTGTCTGGACAACGCCGCTCCCATCCGAGTCTGCGTTGCCTGTCGTCCCCCAGTGGGGCGCCTATCCACGAGTGACGTCCGCAAGATGTTGGACTCACGCATCCCGACAATCATTGCAGGGGGCCTACCACAAGCTCTTAAAACAAGGTTAAAATAACCTTATTTTGCGTTTTCGTACCATGACATCCTTAAAAATAAGCTTATTATAGGCATAAAACAATATTGTTTTGTTAGCAGGTTTGATGACGTCACCTCTAATCGTTCATTCAAATCGTACCATGATGTGTATTTTGACAACTAGCATTATGGTTTTTATGTCAATTGCATATATCAATCAAAATATAACACAATATACGCGATGAATTATCCAAATTTATGATAAAAATATCTATTATTATAGTGATATAAAGTCAGTAGATCGTATTTATTTAACTCATCGAATGAATTGTGTTTGCCATCTAGCATTTCTAGATGGCAAATGAATATGAACTATTTGTGTTTTTGGAAGCAAATACCAAAGAAGCCAATAATAGATACACGAAAGCGACGTGGTATGCATCTATGCTACGTGAGGAATCAACACTTTCGCATGCAATGGACCAAAATGCCATTTGCTATCGAAACCATACGACCGTATGGGTTTGAAGCTCACCGAGTGGCTCGCATATTGTCACCAAAATAATCGAGGCCTCGGGCGGGGAGCTTTTTCCGCCAACGCATTAGCTTGGCTAGCCTGTTGGGAACCTTGCCGATAATCTACGGCAGCCTAGAGGAAAATTTATATACGAGTGCTAGATTGTATTTCATTTATTTGTTGTAAATATTTAATATCGTATAGATTAAGCTTTACTGTGATTGTACTGTATTCATAAACGTTTATATACCTAAATACACATAATGTTTCATTGTATGACCTGCAACTACAGTAGCATTCCTGACAAAAGGTAATAAATAAAAATATGTGTTGATTCCTGTGGTAAATTCTTTATTCATATATTTAAAGACAATAGGTACCTGCCTAGACTATAGGTATTAAGACTGAAGTGCCATACATAAATATAAACCTACCTCTCACCTACCTAGGTATATATTTATGTATGAACTTTGTGTCAGTTTTTTCAGTGTTCCATTGCTTTGCTAGTTGAGGATTAGGTACCTATTTCTCTCCAGCACATTTCTTAGAGTAGTTACTTTGAATTCCGGCGAATTCTTCACTGCAAAATGAATAAAATAATACTTGAATTACTTCTGTTTGTAACCATGCCATATTAAATTTCTTTCACTGAATATCACTATTGAACGGCGGCCTCTTGCCTTGTTTTCATATTGACCTAAGTAATATTAATTCAAGTAATATAAAAGTCGATATACATAAAATAAATATTTGTATTATTTCAAAATATGTACATGTGCAACAGGGCACATTGAGTTTCAAAATTCGTGCGTCACAATTGACGAGTATTTTTTTTTGTCCCGTTCCATCCTATAGGGCCATCATCTTCTCTCACAAAATAACCTTATTGCCAGACTGTTTTGTTTTCACCTTATAATAATATTACTTTGATTCGTACCATGAGCTCAATCGTTCAACATTGATATAACATTGCTAAGTGCCGAGAAAGAATGAATGATTTGTAAGAATTTGTCTATGGCTTGCTACAACCTGATAAAAGATAAAAAGAAATAACGATATATTAACTGTATAGTGCCATTTCTTTCACACGTTGGACCGAAATGATTTGAGATTCCTCATCTTTTAGCAAAGTATTAAATTAAACTAATTGTAAAGTATAAATAACTAAAAGAATAAAATATTTTCGAGTAATTTCTATAAAATGCATACAAATATTTTAAAATGTTATTATGAAGAGTAAGGAAATTAATTGAAAAAATATATAGACTGCCGACTCTAGATTATCAAATGAAATGAATCGGAACAAAATATTTACCTGTCATTCTTGTCATACTCAAATGTCTAATAAAGATATCCAAGATATTTAGTTACTTTATTAAATACATTTGTTTATGTAATTTAATAACAAACAAAGTGCAATCAATATGGAAACATCTTAATAGTATATTCGACAGTAATATTCAGTGCATGAAATTTAAGATGTCATGGTTATAAAAATTTGTAAGTTGCACAAATGTTGCAATTCATTTTGTAGAGTTGTAGCCGAAGAGTTCGCCAGAGATCCAGTCAGCAGGTAGAAATGGTTAAATACAAACAGACCAAAAATACCGCCTTCAATCGATATCTACAAGCGAAGGAGTACTCTCAAAAAAGTGTACGTAGAGATGGAGAGGCTGGTCTAAAGTGAAGTCTAAGTACCTATAAACGCTGAAATAAAGTTTGAATCTGTATCTGCAAGATTGTTTAATGCCATACTTATATTGTGTATAATTATCTTACTCTCATTAAACTTATGTGAATAAAGAATGTAGGTACATAATACTTTCGTGTTTTTATTCATTGTGTTATTGACGGGAATCCTACTGTAGTTGCAGGTCTTGGGATTAAACATATTATGTGTATGTAGGTATATAAATATTTGCCGCTGTTGTCGATCATCGACAAGGTTCCAGGTTCAAGCTCGTTATTGGCAGTGTTCCTCTTTGGATAGCCAAGCTAATGCGTTGTCACAAAAAGCTCCCCACCAACCGGTTTGCCGAAGTTTTGATGATAATGTGTGAGCAAATCAGCGAGCTTCAGACCCCCACGGTTCTATCCACAGCCACAAAGGCTACAGAAAGTTAGGTCCAATGGATACGTATTTTAGAATTTCCCGCACGGTTGCATCTGCTCTGCAACAGTATAGCAGATTGTTGGGAGTTGAGTTTTTAATACAAATATATAATACTTAATTAATATTTTACTACATTAGATGGTTAAAATGATTATCTTTATAGATTATTATAAGTCTGTCGTCTGTCCGTCTGTTGACAATAATATATTCCATCCAGGCTAATGTAGGTTACGACCAATTTTAGAAAATTTGCCAGAGAATCTAGGTAGTTTAGATTCCAGGAACACAGGGGCTACTCTGTGTACTAACACTGCAGGAAAGTTAACTTTATGGATTAATCTGGGGTTATTCGATGTACGTTGGTTATAATGAAAACAGGATATTAATAGTGGGTGCACACAATAACACCTAAATGAAAAATCACTAAATATATAAACACGCTATTTAAAGCTCCGCTTCATCTAAATAAATCTAAGGCTAAGGGTCGAGGGATCGATATTACTAACGTAGATGCATAGTTGTGTAGTGAACGACAAGTGCAATTAAAAACTTTATACACAATCGGTTATTATTTTGGGATGATACCTAATCTCGCAATCCCGATATATTCATTCTATAAGTAAATAAATTCGATATAATTACTTTATATGACACTATAATAGATTTTTATAATATAAATTTGGAAAACAATGTTATTTCCAGCTTGTAAATACAACGTATATAAGATTGCTAAATTTGACATTAAAACAATAATGTTAATTGTCAAAAGCTTATAAAAAATAGCTCATGGTACGAATTGAATGAACCATTATGGTAAATAAACAAGGTTGTTTTCATGCATAAAATAAGCTTGTTTTAGGGACATCATGGTACGAAAAGAAGAATAAGGTTATTTGAAAGAGCGAGAGAGTATGGATGAGTGACAGAGATGAGTATTGTTGAGAGAGAGAGAGAAAGTTGGTTAGGCCCATAGCGTTATTTCTTTTCATCTTTAGTGAGCCCATAGACAATTCTCAAAAATCATTCGTTCTTAGCAGGAATATAACAATCATATAACAATAGTGTTTGGTAGAGGTCATGGTACGAATATAAATAAGGTTATTATATGCTTGAAACAAAACAGTATTGCAATAAGGTTGTTTTGTAAAAGATGGGGGTAGGCGCCCAGGTGACATGAATTGTAAACACACGGGATGGAACTCCAGCCGCAATTGCGTAAATGGGAACGCCTTATTAAACGATGCCGAGTCCGAAGGATACATGGTGGAGGGCCCAGAAGTCCCCACACACTACCCAGCGGAGCAAAGCACCGGCCCGACGTACTCGACATCGTCATCCATAATGAGTTGGGCTGCCAGCTCACACAAACCGTCCTGTATGACGATATGGGATCGGACCATTTGCCAGTACTCATCTCTATCACCGACCTGCCGAATGCCCCTGCAACAGTACCACGCCGGTCAACGAACTGGGCGTTATTCAGAGAGAAGCTTCAAGCAGCGCCGGCCCTACAACTACCCCTTAATTCTCCCGAGGACATCGACCGTTTGACCTCGGAAATCACCACACAAATCACAATTGCCAGCAAAGCAGGCGCTTATACAATTCGCTCCGAAAATATTCATTTGAAGATTCCCAACTCCGACTTTGATTGCAGGCAGTGTCACTCAAGTCGAGATTTGGTTGTAGCATACATGTTTTATGTATTTCAGTGTTTGTAATCTCTGACTCACTCCCTCACTCCGCCCAGTGCTCTCGGAACGCAGCCTGCCCCTACGTACTAAACTAGGGGTCTACAAGAGTTACGTGCGATCCCGGCTCACGTACGCAACCCCGGCAACGCCCTACTATCGCCGTTCCAGAGAAACCGCCTCCAACAACAGCAGAATGTCTCGCTGCGCTCCATCGTTGCTGCTCACTGGTACGTGAGAAACGAGGTGATCGCACGCGACCTCCAAGTCGAGAGCATAGGCGACTTTGTAACCCGCCTCGCCACCAACATGTTCGACATGTCAAAACTGCCACATGTGCAGAATTTGGCACCGCTGCACTGTCGGCCGCCGGAAGGCAAGGCCTACGCGCGGGAATTGATAGCGGCCCCGCCCCCCTGATCCACATCTTGCCACACTTCGTAGCTGCCCCGCCGCCGATCGCTAGCTGGGCTTTTTACACCCGGCGGGCTCTACAAGTGGCAGAGGCGCCACGAAGGTAATAGCTGACATCACTGCAGCACAAACCAACTAGGACACATGTTTTTACATGTGGCGAAAAACTAAACCTCAACACAGGGGCCATACGGCCCCGCAATTGATTCCGCGCCCCCACATAGGGGACGTGAGATGACCTAAAGGAAATTTATTCTCGTTGCACAGATCCCCCCCGCACCGGGGCCATCAACACAGAGTACCGCTGCCCCCCCGCAAATTGCGAAGGAGGGAAAAGTGCCTCCCCAGCCCAAACCCAAGAAGGGAGAGGCGGGGAGGAAGGACACACAGCTCGTCGAGGCTGTGGAAGTCCTTTACAAAGTGCTAGAGGTCCTCAGAATGGGGTTGGACCCAGTGCCAATTGTACTTAGAGGTTTGGCGGACTTGCTACAATCTTGAGCAGCGCCAAACCAAGATAGTAGATTGGAACGCCTGTTCCCTCAAAGGTAGACTCTCAACATTTAAAATCTTCCTAAAACGACATCAACCAGATGTAGTCCTAGTGTCGGAAACTATGTTGGGTCCACGAGATATATAGGCAAGACGAATCGTCCGGATCCCGTGCCTATCGCGCCCTGGCAGTACTCATCAAACGCCGCCTTATACATCAACAACTACCGCCAAAGAGCTTGCAGTCTATGTACGGGCTGGGCGTCGAATTGTGTATCGGAGGAATATCCCCCATCAGAGTTTACGCTGCATACCGGCCCCCAGGAGGGCGATTGCACTCGGGAGACATCCGGTTACTACTGGACTCCCCGGTGCCGACAATCGTTGCCGGGGAACTAAACTGCAAGCACATCAGCTGGAACGCTAGCCGAAACTGCCCGGATGGCAATATATTGTTCAACGCCTCCGAGCAGGCGGGCTATGTTGTCGAGGGCCCGGAGGTCCCGACTCACTATCCTGACACTGACTCCCACATACCAGATGTGCTCGACATCATAGTCCATAAAGGCCTGGACTGCCAGGTCACACAGGAGGTCCTGCTCGACTACATGGGATCCGACCACTTGCCTATTATGCTTTCATTTACCAACATTTTATCCTAGATAAACTGGTGATCAGCCGTAATGGCAGATACAACTAATGCTAAACCTAAGCGAAATGCGACAAAGCAAGACCAACCTGACGAAGCTAAACCTAACTTCCCACGACCTAAGAACAGGACAAGTATGTTCATTCCAAAACCCACATTACAATCAAAAACGGAGACACCACTTACCAATGATCCGTTGTGGAAGGACTCCTGCATTATAGATGGAGAGACGGGCTTCGTAAACGAGGAGGCGGCTAAGTCTTTTGAAGCAGATGCAGCAGGATATGTGCATTTGGTTGAATCCGAATACAAAGCGATTTCTGACGTAGACAAATATTATGCGAAGTCTATCACACCTGGAGCGCACGCCTATTACCATGTTGTGCTTTACTGGTATGAAATAGCGCTTATAGCGCAGAAGAATGGAACAGCCTCAATTCCACAAGAAAGGCTGGTCCAATTAGTGCAGGGCTACGGCTCTGCCAGAATCGCTTCCGGAACAGGAGAGTACCTGGAGGGACTGGGTGACTACACCGACTCGATGGGCGTCAAACATCGGCTACATGCCACTGAACCCAACGACGACGGACACTTTGGCCACATAGCCTACCAAACCCATGGTCTCTATGAGACGTTGCCTGCACCGGCAATCGCGCTGCAACGCGTTGCAGCCGATGTTGCACAATCCCAGCGAAATGCGGGAGATGACGACGAGTGGATACTAGCTGGGCTAGCACCAGCAGCACCGCGACAGGATCCACCAGCAGGAGACCCCGTCCCAGCTCAACTACGCCAAGCGCGTGAAGACGCAGAAGCAGGACGTGAGGATGTTGACGAGGAAGGAGGCGCTCATCAGGACGAGGACGACGATGAGCACCGAGAACCCGTCTTGCCTGTTTTTCAACCTACTGTCAACCTTTTAGGATGGCGTAGAGGGAAACCCCCCTAACAACTAACTAATAACAAAAATTAATTGGAAGAAAATCACAGCTTTCCACCACAAGTAAAATGGCCATCTACAAAACAATTCTAAAGCCAATCTGGACATACGGAATCCAACTGTGGGGAACGGCTAGCAATAGCAACATTGAAATACTGCAAAGATTCCAAAACAAAGCTTTGAGAACCATGTTTGGCATACCATACTTCATAAGCAATAAGTACATACATCTGGACCTGAAGATTTGCACCATCAAACAGGAGATAGCACTCTACAGTAACAAATATCAAGAGCGGTTGTTGAAACACGTCAACGAATTTTAAAAACCAGATTTCAAATCGCCCAATAAATGATGAAGGTGTCACTGGACACCTCATTCAGAAGATAACACAACTCCGATTAGAATCAGCCAAAGAAGTAGCTCATTGTTCAGATAAACAGATCGCTATGAAGCAACAAAAACATAAGAGAAAAAAAAAAAAAAAAAAAAATACCAACAAACAAGCATCCTGACACCTAGTACTAAGGAAAAACACCCATTGGCAGGCGTTTAAAAACACACTGAATAAATGTGACTTTCCTCAGTTCCCGCTTCTCCTTCCTGAGGACATAGACCGGTTGGCGAATGTAATCACATCCAACACTCAGGAAGCGATGCAAAAAGCATTCACTGAGCAACCAATGCGCAGGCGGCACGCCAGATTACCAACATCTTTATTAAATATAATAAATGAGAAAAAGCGATTTTTTTTCCAACAAACTCGTTGCCCAGAGGCAAAGCGAAAGTTGAACAGACTCACGGAAAAAATAAAAAACCGGCCAAGTGCGAGTCAGACTCGCGCACCGAGGGTTCCGTACAAACCTGTAGGTATATAAGTAAATGGTAGTATAGACCTGAGTATTTGATATTAATTTCAATTTATGACGTATTAAAAACTATAGGCCAATATCAAAGCTTTGCATTATATCTAAAGTATTCGAACGTATAATATATAATCAAGTTTATGCTGCCCTTAAAAACTCATTTAGTAAATCCCAACATGGCTTTTTAAAAGGACGTTCAACTGTCTCGAATCTTCTCTTACTAAATGATTTCGTGTCAGATATCATGGACTGTGGTCATCAGGTCGACGTGGTTTATACTGACTATAGTAAGGCATTCGATCGGATTGACCACAGCCTGCTGATTACCAAGTTATATGGCATTGGAATAAGAGGAGACCTGTTGAGGTGGTTTTCATCGTATCTTGAGAACAGGTCCCAGGCTGTAGTCTTAAATAACTATATTTCTGCATGGATTCCAGTTCCTAGTGGAGTGCCCCAGGGTTCCCTGCTAGGGCCCTTGCTTTTTGTTGTATTTTTAAGTGACGTCGAGCACTGTCTTGAATCTTCCCGTCTATTATGTTTCGCTGATGATATGAAAATATATTCAGTTGTTTCATCACAATACGACGTTGACAAGCTTCAGTCTGATATTAATCGCCTATCTGACTATTGTGCTCTTAATAAATTAGACCTGAATCCTGATAAATGCTCCGTCGTATCGTATCATTCACGCGTAAAAAAACCACAATAAACTCTAGCTACACTCTAAGAGGTCAACAAGTTATGAAACAACTGAATGTGCGTGACTTGGGTGTCATTCATGACTCCAAGCTGATATTCGACGATCACATAAATAGTATTATTGCGAAAGCCTCAAAAGCCCTGGGATTTGTGATGCGTAACTACAAAGACTTCATCAAAGTTAAAACACTAAAAATGCTATACTGTATTTACGTCAGGAGCAACCTGGAGTACGCATCTCAAATTTGGAACCCTAGGTACAATACCTACATATCACGTATCGAGAACATCCAGAAAAAATTCATAAAATACCTAAGTTACCGTATGCGCTCGAATCTAGACTCTACTGATTACCTGGAATTATGTAGAAAGCAACACCTTTTACCATTGGCAACACGTCGTGAAATTGCTGACATTTTATTCCTTTCTAAGATTGTGAATGGATCCGTAGACTGTCCTGACTTGCTCTCAAAGTTAGGCTTTAACGTACCACATAAACGTGTTTGAGTCAACCCCCTTTTCTTTGTCCCTTTAGCGTCTACCAATTATAGACAGAACTCATTTTTGTTGAGAACTAGCTGCGCATACAACACGATTTCAAACTCCGAGGAAATTGATATATTTAATATGAGTAACACATCGCTGAGGCGTCGGCTTAGTGGGCGTTTTTTCTCTGACAACTAGCATAATGTAAACTAATCAGACACTATCTCTTTTTAATTTATTTAATTATTTTTACTTTTGTTTAATCCTGTTTACCTACTTTTTACTCAGGAGTTGTATAATCGCGATATAGTAGCGTAACGATTGTATTTATACTGTGTTAACTTAACTTTCATTGACTTTACAACATTGATTTTCCTTTTTTATGTTTTCAATTTCTATTGGTGAAGACCTTTAAATGGCTCACACATCATGTACACTGAATTTATACACATGTAATCAGCTGTTGGTTTTCCGAATAAAATAAAATAAAAAAAAACTACTTACTAGATCTCGTTCAAACCAATTTTCGGTGGAAGTTTGCACCGTAATGTACATCATATATATAGTTTCAGTTCTAAGTATGGGGAACCCCCAAAATTTATTGTTTTTTTTCTATTTTTGTGTGAAAATCTTAATGCGGTTCACAGAATACATCTACTTACAAAGTTTCAACATTATAGTTCTTATAGTTTCGGAAATAAATGGCTGTGACATACGGACGGACGGACGGACGGACGGACGGACGGACAGACGGACGGACGGACAGACGGACAGACGGACAGACGGACAGACGGACAGACGGACAGACGGACAGACGGACAGACGGACAGACGGACAGACGGACAGACGGACAGACGGACAGACGGACAGACGGACAGACGGACAGACGGACAGACGGACAGACGGACAGACGGACAGACGGACAGACGGACAGACGGACAGACGGACAGACGGACAGACGGACAGACAGACAGACAGACATGACGAATCTATAAGGGTTCCGTTTTTTGCCATTTGGCTACGGAACCCTAAAAAAAGTAATTAGCAATTAATCGCTTCTTAGCTGGGAAAGTGACATCCAGGAAGTAGACGAGGGAGGATGGAACAGTGTCCACCGCCTCTGTCGCTCCCTGGCAGGCACCCCAGAGCCAATTCGCCCGCTTCAGGCCGCAGACGGAACCCCCCGGTACTGCGCAGCAAACCGAGCGAATATATTCGCGCCCTAACCAGACCGAATATGAAGACCACGTTGCAGCAGTCGAGCAACACCTTCGAGAGTACTTCGCCCCGCCGATAGCGCTCGAGGAGGATCCGGTGGTTATCTCGCCCGGACAGGTTCAGCGAGTTTTGCTCACTACAAAGCGGAAAAGCGCCCCAGGTGTGGACAGGATCACAAACACGGCGTTGCGTCACCTACCGGTGCGAGCATTAGCGGCGGTAACACGCCTGACGGGATCCTCCGCCTGGGACACTTTCCTACTCTTTGGAAAGTGGGCGAAGCTCGGCCCAAAAAATTCCCTAAAGCCGGAGAGCTATCGGCCAATTACGTTACTCTCAACATTGGAGGCCGCGTAGTAACGCTTCCCAACACGAGGATCAAGACCCCAAGCGCCTCTGTACGAAGAAATCACCGCCCATCAAGAAGTGCAACGTCGTCACAGCCGGGCCACCATCTACCGTCCCCCCCCCCCCCGCCGCGAGAGAGAAACGGCACCTGCTTCACCGCTACCGCAACCGGTGCGAGAGAGACAACCTACCCAGCGACACGACTCGCAAATACCAACGGAACTACCTCCGCCTACTGTCAGAGGCGGCACCATCGCTCCATTTTCACAGAGCGAGACGAACTTACTCGAGGGAGAGAAACAGAACACCCCACCGCCGCCGTCTCAACATTAACATCGGCTCAACTTTCTCCGCTTACGGACAGCAACACCTTCGCCACTATTGCTTCTAATTCAAATTCAAGAAATGGCAATGCAGCCAGAACAAATCCTACACGCCCCT
Organism: Achlya flavicornis; assembly: GCA_947623365.1. Taxonomy (NCBI): domain Eukaryota; kingdom Metazoa; phylum Arthropoda; class Insecta; order Lepidoptera; family Drepanidae; genus Achlya; species Achlya flavicornis. The sequence goes on along the minus strand of OX392494.1, from coordinate 4,511,355 downwards.
CGAGCGCCGCTTCGAGTATTCATCCACGGGTTGGATCGAGGCCTAGTCCACCGACTCAACCCCCCCCCGTCGCCGCCCACAGCCGCTTTCTCAACCGCAGCCGTCGATATCGGGCACTCAAGGTACATCTCAAGCTGCGAAAAAGCCCACAATACCGCCGAAGTTCCCACCACTAGTGGTAGAACACTTGCCCGACTGGCATACCCACTTCAAGAAGTTAAGGAAACTGTTGGGACGGCCCCCTAGCGCCAGACCCTTTGGGAAAGGAGTGCGCTTTATCCCAAGGCTGATTTATTGGAAACTTTAGAAAATAATCAAACTAAACTAAACACACATAAACAAAATAATAAACAAGAAAACTTTCTTATTACCAATACTGGGGAAATTTCAAACCAAAATTTACAAAATAATAATTTACAAAATAATAATTTACATAACAACAATGACAACTTGAATAAAAAATTCAATAAATGTCCTTAATGTTCTAATGATCACTTACTATATTCTTGCGAGTCATTTAGAGCTTTATCTGTTGAATTGCGTTTACAAAAAGCAAAAGAATTCAAGGTATTCCTAAACTGTTTACGCTCAAGTCATCCTAAAAAAAGAAATGATTATCAGGTTGTAGGTTTTGCAAAGCGAGACACAGTACGCTTTTGCATACTGAACCGATTGAGCAGAGTTATCAAGACCCTATGCCTTCTAGTTCTACTAATGTCCCCTTACCAATTGATACTACCAACAGTGTCGCCTTATCAACTGACATTAGAAATCATACTAGTACACCCAAGGTTTACTGTCCACAGCTTTTGTGAAAGTGGTGAGCTGCAATGGCAAGAAGTTCGACGCACGGGTACTGCTCGACAATGGCAGCAGCAGCACGGCAAACTTCATAACGGAGCCTCTGCACCAAATTGGGTTTGTCACGACAAAATGCGACCACTGTGACAGGTATTAACCATCAGTCATCTCATAGTACACAGTCTTGCCATCTCAACATTGAGGCTTCTAACGGTGACTAATAAGGCTGCCTAATATTACCTGAAATTACAAAAATTCTGCCCTCTTCTTTTGTCAAAATTGATAATATTCCTATTCCGTCAAGGCTCTGTTTAGCTGACCCTAGATTTAATATTCCATCATCAGTTGACATCCTACTTGGGGCTGATGTTTTTTGGAGCGTCTTTGGCACCGCTTTTATCGAGTTAAAAACATGCCTAAGTTATGGGAGACGAAATTCGGATGGATTGTGTCTGGTTCTGTCTATCAATCAATTCCATCCAATTCTCAACGCTAACATTTTTGTAATTTTGCCAACACCGTAGACAAACCGGACTTGACAAAATTTTGGGAGTTAGACTCGGTCTCTTCAAAGCACTCATTATCTGAGGAAGAGAGAGCTTGCGAGCTAAGCTTCTGTCAAAACACAGTCCGAACCAAGGAGGGTCAATTCGTTATTACTATGCCACTAAAAGCTGATCCCACTGACTTAGGTGACTCATATACTGTGGCGAAGCACCGCTTTTTATCTTTGGAGTAGGCATGGAAATTATTGCTACTTTAAAGGAATTCTCATTTGATGATATTATTATTTTAATAGCATGATTTCACTTGCGATATATGATTTACAATGATTTGTAACCTACGTCATCGATGCTGATCGACGGTATTTTTCACAAAATCATGTGCGAGTATCGCACGCAAGTGTCAAATTATCACTGATGCAAATTATATATACTTTCGTAGCAAAAAATTATTTTTCTATCCTGCTACATAACATGTTAAAGAAGTTAACACTTTATGTCACTTGATTTAAGGTTTATTTTTGAATACTCTTAAAAGCTAATCAATGATAAAGTTTTTTTTTTTTTAAATTTGTTCATGACCATGGATACAAAGTCCTTCAGTCGCATACATATTATTTATATTCTTAAATATTCTTTATAACATGTAACAGGATATGTCATGGACGGTAACAGATGTGACATATGAAAACAGAATCATATTCTTTATCACCTGCTACTTGTGATTTATGCCATGCCTACTTTGGAGCGTCGGTTTCAGCGTGATCCTGACTATAAGGCTAAATATGTTGACTTCATGGCTGAGTACGAACGTCTAGGTCACATGACAGAAAATAACAACAATTCAGCTCCACATACAGGTAATCACGTTCAATACTTCATACCACACCATGGTGTGATTAGAGAGTCTAGTACAATAACGAAATTGCGGAGTGTGTTCAATGCATCAGCTCCTTCATCCTCAGGAATATCACTTAATGATATTCAAATGATAGGTCCTAAGGTTCAAGATGACCTGTCAATTTTGTTGAGATTACGGCAGCATAAATACGTTGTCACCGGGGATGTGGAGAAAATGTATCGCTGTATTGAAATCACACCCTCACAAAGATTCCTCTTACAAATTATCTTTCGCAGTGACTCCAAAAAACCATTGAAAACATATAGTCTCAATACAGTCACATATGGGACTGCATCAGCTCCGTACTTGGCGACTAAATGTTGAGTGAGCCTAGCAGATGCAGCCTCTACTGATAACGTGGTATTGGCGATATTACGTGACTTTTATATTGACGATTATTTAGGCGGAAGTTCAACTAAAGAAGAGGCAATAAAACTCGTTAAAGAGTCATCACAATTTTGTCATCAGCGCATTTTTTTAAAGCAAGTGGCAATTTAACTGCCCTGAGATTTTAAAAGCCATCAAAGTTGACTCATGTGAGCAGCCTGTTTCCACTTCATTGAACCTTTCAGACCACAACACGTCTTCCAAAACTCTAGGTTTGCATTGGTTATGTGACTCAGATTCCTTATCATTTTCTATTAATATTTATACCGTAGAAAAGGTCACAAAACGTCACATATTGTCAGTGATAAGTCAAATATTTGACCCCCTAGGTTTAGTTGGCCCTTGCATAGTTCAGGCAAAAATAATCATGCAGCGACTGTGGGTTGACAAATGTGAGTGGGACGATGAGTTGTTACAAGATATAATCAATATGTGGTCATCATTTCTTTCAACAGGGAGTGCTTAAATCATTTAAAAATTCCGCGCTAGGTTCTAGTCGATTCTTCGGTGAATAATGAAATTCACGTTTTTTGTGACGCGTCCCGAGAGAGCTTATGGCGCTTGTGTGTATGTATGTTCGATCTCTTATACCCTAAATTAGAATATGTTTTTGCTTAGTAAGCTGACGCGGTCAGCGTCAGCTTACTAAGCAACTTGCTTACTAAGCAACTTGCTTAGTAAGCTGACGCTACCGCGTCAGCGTTTAGGTTAGTAAGGGCCGCTACCATCATTTGGTTGTCAGTCTGATAGATTCCTCCAAGCTCTTAACACGCGATCGACTGCCAAAGGATATTTTGACTATCCTGTAAACTATTCTATTTTCGGAATTAAAGTATAAATTAATTAATGTTAAATTAATTCTTTTTTTTTAAAACCGAATTTCGTGTTTCCGCATAACATTAATGTTGGCAGCTTAAGTGTTGGAATACTGGCTACTACTATTTTTGAATTTTATATTGAATTGATTGTTCTATGTCATATATTTTTCTCTTCACTTCAAATAAAGCTGTGTAACTGTAAATTACTTTTTCTATATATTTATCTAAAATTACAACAAATCGTTATCAGCACGAAAGAAAATTCGTATTTACAGTGGTAAATCAGTATGTTGTTGAAGTCAGTGACTGTATTTGTTTTAATGTATTGAAAATATTGTCTGAATACATTACGATGGAAGCAGCTGGCGATGGAGCTGGACACGCTCACCGCAGTTCATCTTTACCACATTTTATACTTTCGAGCAAGAAAGAGTATGCAACGTGGAAATTTAAGATGAGGATGTATCTAATCCATGAAATTCTCTGGGAGGCGATCGTAGGTTACAAAGAAGGAGACCCTACCCCTCAATCAGTAAGAGACTCTAATGATTTAAGGGCTTTATCAAAAATTTGTCTTACTTTGAACGGTTCAGCTATAACGTATGTTCGTAGAGCAAAGACAGCTAAGGAAGCTTGGGATGCTCTCTTGGCAGCCTATGAAGAAAAGGGCTTAGGCAGAAGACTTGCTTTAGAAAGACAACTCTATAGATATTGCTTAGATATATTTAAAAACAATATGGAAAAGTATATAAAAACTATACTTTGTACTGTTCAAGATCTCGCAGATATTGGGAAGGAAATTGAAGACGCAAGTGTCGCTGCGATTCTTTTAGGTGGTTTGGGACCACGATATGATCCCCTAGTGATGGCATTGGAGAATTCAAATGTCAACGTCACAAGCGAGTTAGTAAGAGGTAAATTACTCAATGAATCTTTGAGAATGGAGCATGAACCAAGCACATCAGCTTTGAGAACTATTCAGAAAGGTAATGTTTCAAATTCTAAGAATATTAAGAAAAATAAAAACAAGAAACAGATTGTTTGTTATGAATGTCATGAACCAGGACATAAGCGGCCCGACTGTCCTAATAGGATAATTAGTTCGAAAGGTGCTATGCTGTAACTTTATCCACAACTTTAAATTCAGTTAAGAATAAACAGAAAGAGAACTGGTTTATTGATTCTGGAGCGACAAATCACATGTCTTCAAGTATGGAGGTGTTACATAATGTGAAATTACTTCAGAAGGATACTGGTAAAGTAACTGTAGCAAATGGAGAAAAAATCGACTGTACGGGTATTGGTGACCTTAAGTTTAGCACTAAAGATGGTACTGTAGGTACTGTTACTGATGTTGCAGTCGTTCCAAATTTGAATTCGAACCTCATTTCAGTCAAAAAGGCAGTAGATAAAGGTTATACTGTAGTTTTTGATAAAAAAGGTTGTAATTTTTATACAGATTTTTCTTGTACAGGTCAAATTGTTTTACATGGTTCTACTAATGGTGGATTGTACACCTTGGATTGTACTGTCAAAGCACCAGAGGATTTATCAACCAACATTGTGCATTTTGGACCGTCGCAATATCGTCTATGGCACAAACGTTTAGGTCATCTTTGTCGTTTTGGTATGAATAAGCTTAAGCAAGGTCAAGCACTTGGCCTGGACTATGACGAGGTTGATAAGGATCCATGCGTCGCGTGCATTGAAGGAAAGCAAAGTAGGAAACCTTTTAAAACAATTCCGCATAAGAAAACCACTTCTTTATTGGAACTTGTACATTCTGATCTGTGTGGACCTATGTCCGAAACATCTTTCCAAGGAAACAAATATGTTGTCCTATTTATAGATGATTTCTCACGAAGAATATTCCCCTATTTTATTTCATCAAAGACAGAAGTGATGAATAAGTTTTGTGAATTTCAGTCTTTTGTAGAAACACAAACAGGAGCAAAAATCAAGACACTAAGGACGGACAATGGGACTGAATACGTGAATAAAGGATTAACGGATTACCTGAAGTCAAAAGGTATCGAGCATCAGACCACCGTTCCATATAGCCCTCAACAGAATGGAGTAGCAGAGCGGACTAACCGGTCAATCGTAGAGAAAGCACGCTCGATGCTGGCGGAAAGCTCTTTGCCAAAGGTTTATTGGCAAGATGCTTTTGAAGCCGCTGTTTATTTGAAAAATAGGAGTCCCCATGTAGCTTTAAAAACACAATCACCAATGGAGAAATGGACTGGGAATAAGCCTGATCTATCTCATTTACGAGTGTTTGGTTGTCGAGCACTAGTCCACGTACCTTCTTGTCAGAGGAAAAAGCTAGATGCTAAAGCTGCTCAATATGTTTTCGTTGGGTACAACCCAGACCCAAACAGCTATCTCTTTAGAGATGCTCTTTATCCGAGAAGACTGATAAAAGCAAGAGATGTAACATTTTTTGAAGATTGTTTTACAGATCTTAAGAAAAACAGAGTTGGTGTGACGGAAAATATTGTAACTTGTCCATCTGTAGAGGAAGTTGCAACTTTCCAAACTGTTCCGTTGTTGCTGTCAACTGGTTCATATGAAGAATATTCTCAGAGGCAGGATGAGGTTGAAGCCACAGCTGATGCACCTGTTACTGACTATAATACTCAAGATCATGAAGCTGAGGATTTCTGTGATGCAGTTGATCATGATGCAACGGAAGTTCCAGAGGAGCAAACACCAAATGCTATTGAAGAGCAACATTCTGATACAAGTGGCTGTAGGTATCCACTTAGAAATAGAATGCGTAATCTGAAAACAGAAATGGCTGATGATGAAGAACCTACTTCATATCGTGAAGCCGTCACTTGTGATGACAAAACTAGCTGGATTACTGCTATGAATGAAGAGTATAGTGCTTTACTTAAAAAGCAGACTTGGACCTTGGTAGACAAGCCAAGTCATATGCGCTGTATACCATGCAAATGGGTATACAAACTAAAACGAGATGGTCAAGGTAATGTAGTAAAATATAAAGCTCGTTTAGTAGCTAAAGGTTTTGCACAAGTAGAAGGTGTAGATTACTACGAAACCTTTTCTCCGGTTGTACGTAACTCATCATTGCGAACTTTGTTAGCATTGGCAGTGCATGAAGGCTACAAGGTTCGGCATATGGATGTAGACACAGCCTTCTTAAACGGAGACTTAGAAGAGGAAGTCTACATGCTACAACCTGAAGGATTTGTTCAGCATAAAGATGCAAATAAGGTATGTTTATTAAAGAAATCCTTATATGGTTTAAAACAAGCTCCAAGGGCCTGGAATTCAAAGTTAAAAGAAATTTTGTCGGCGATAGGTTTTATTCAAACTCCTTCGGAATCTTGTGTTTTTATAAAAAGGATTTCGAATAACGACTCCTTGATTTTAGCATGCTATGTTGACGATCTTGTCATATTATATGAAAATAAAATGACATTTGACAATTTCAAAAGTCAGTTTGAAGAAAATTTCTCAACAAAAGATTTAGGAGAAATAAATTTCTTTACGGGAATTAATATTATAAGTAACGAAACAGGTATTAAAATTCACCAAGGGACTTATATTGAGACATTGTTGAAGAAGTTTGGAATGGAAAAGTCCAAACCTGTTTCAACGCCTCTTTCACAAAAGAAGCTAGAACCTGGTTCAGGTGAGTCTTGTAATTATCCGTATCAAGCACTGATCGGATGTCTCATGTTTCTCGCTGTAAACACTAGGCCTGACATTGCATTTACCGTAAGTTATTTGAGTCTTTTAATTCATGTTACGATAAGACTCATTGGAACGCAGCAAAGCGTTGTCTTCAATATTTGGGTGCTACTAAGAATGTTGGTATTTCTTACAGAAAGACAAATGATGAAACATTGCGTGGCTACTCGGACTCTGACTTTGCAAACTGTCCAGTAAGTCGACGCTCATACACAGGATTTTATTTTGAGCTTGCAGGCGGTCCTATTTCTTGGGAATCAAGAAAGCAGCCTACGGTGGCGTTATCTTCAGCCGAAGCTGAATATATGGCTTTATCTTCAGCAACCAGAGAGGCTTGTTTCTTGAAGAGATTCATAACTGAAGTGACAGGTAAATCTCCTAGTACTGTTATTTTCTCCGACAGCCAAAGTGCACAAATGTTGGCCAAAAATCCTATCCACCACAGTCGAACAAAACATATAGATACGCGTTATCACTTTGTTCGTGAAAAGGTTTCTGACTTAACTGTAGAATTAAGATTTTTACCTACAGTCGAAATGCCGGCTGATGTATTAACAAAGCCTTTAGGACGTGTGGCCCATGATAGGTGTATACAGGCCATAGGCCTTAGTATAGATTAAGTGGGGGTAAGTAGCCATTAAGTGGGGGTATGTTGGAATACTGGCTACTACTATTTTTGAATTTTATATTGATTGTTCTATGTCATATATTTTTCTCTTCACTTCAAATAGTGTAACTGTAAATTACTTTTTCTATATATTTATCTAAAATTACAACATTAAGGGATTTCAAAAGAAGTCCCCGGTACGTTTCCGAAGTATTTCGCGAGTGAAAATTGTGAAAGTTCGCGAAAACTCTTACCTACTATATCCATACTATATCTACTTTTAGGTTGGTTCTTTTACATGCTGGGTAAAGTTATATTCAAGCATAAGATTCAATAACTATAATGATTGTAAACTTTTGTTAAGAATATTCAAGTTAAAATCTCCACCAATTATTATGTTAGTTTTGCTATATTTATATGTTATAAGCTCAAGATGCTAGGCCAGGACATCGAGTGGTCGATGACCGCCAAATATCTCGGAGAAGATAGAAAGCTAGATAGAAGGCTAACAATGATCGAACACGTGGCAAACCTCGTCAATTCCGTACGAGTGGCCGCAGTCCATATCAGAGTTGCAGACGCCAAGAGCCAAAATCTAATCGGACCGCTTGATGATCAAACGGTTCGTCATCAGGGTATGCAAATCGGGCCATGGATGAAGCCCAGCGGGGTAATTTTAAAACCGTCGGATTCGGAATCGGAAACCTTCATCGAAAAGATCCGATCGCGGAAAATTGGAGTGCGTTTACAAAGTTTGTTTTTAATAATGGTAGGAAATGGTACACCTAAACTAAAATTCAAAGTAAAATCGAAATGCTTACGGATTTTCATTGTTGACATTGATGATTTAAACACTCATATCAAATGGATAAAGACAGATACTTGTTATTATTTATATTTTAGATTTTAGGTCTACATTGTGTTAATAAACATAAAAAATGGTTTTCTAGTTTTATCGAACTTCGGAAACTGACTGATAGGTTGAAGTAATTGTTGTTTATATTATTCGCAAAAGTCAGGCAAAGGTTTGAGCCATACAGTCTAATCGTGTTATACCTAAGTTCTAAACACAAAATAAATCACTTTTACATAGTACGTACTGTCAGTCACAGTCCATAAACGTCATGTGTTAGTAAAATAGTGGTCAATAAACTAAAAGTTCTCACGGACTTTTTGAGACAACTTGAAGTCACGATACACATAATTCATTTAATTTCTCTTCATTGGTGCGCGTGGATTGATCTTTATAGAATAAAACACAGATAATACGCAATAAAACTCAAAATAAATGATTTTTTGAAAATAATAAGAAAACGCAACGTCGCTTTGAAATTCCCGCCAAAAAGCCCTCTATGTCAGAGTTTTTTTTTTTTTAAGTACATTAATATTAGACTCTAAAGAAAAACATAAAATATTTGTTTTACTATGGAATATAATATTTTTTTATGGAAGAAAGCCGCGAACGGCTGGTGTCTGAAATCGAGAGTACACTAACTAGTGTCTCCGATTGGGGTCGACTAAACCTAGTCCATTTCAACCCCACCAAGACCCAAGCCTGCGCGTTCACCGCTAAGAAAACCCCATGGTCACCCTCCACAATTCCAGAACACCTTCTTGAACATCAGCCAAAGCATCGGGATCCTTGGCGTCGACATTTCTAGCGACGTTTTGTTCCGAAGTCACTTAGAAGACAAGGTTAAGCTGGCATCCAAAAAGCTTGGAGTGCTCAACAGAGCGAGGCAGTACTTCACAGCGGGGCAAAGACTGCAACTTTATAAGTCACAGGTCCGGCCTCATATGGAGTACTGCTGTCATCTATGAGCGGGAGCACCTGGATACCAGCTTGGGCCTTTAAGACTCGGTTCAGCGACGTGCCGTAAGAATTGTTGACGATCTCGAGCTCACAAGCGATTTAGAGCCCCTCAGTCTGAGGAGACTTTGCCTCCTTATGTGTGTTCTACCGCATGTACAACGGAGAGTGTTCTAAGGAATTGTTCGACTTGATGCCCACGGCTACCTTCTACCATCGCAACTCTCGCCATCGACGGGGAGTCCATCCTCACACATTGAAACCAGATTTGTTTCGAACTGTACGGGCTAAAAGGAGTTTTCTTCCGCGGACGCTCGGACTGTGGAATGAGCTCCCCGCCGTGGTTTTCCCAATGGATTACAGCATGGGGTTCTTCAAAAAGGGCGTGAAGAGATTTCTTCAGGGTCGGCAACGCGCGAGTGATATCCCTGGTGTTGCAAGCGTCCATAGGCTACGGTAACCGCTTACCATCAGGCGGGCCGTATGCTTGTTTGCCACCTTAGTGGTATAAAAAAAAAAAAAAAAAAAAAACTATACTCTAGTAAAACAAATATTTTATGTTTTTCTTTAGAGTCTAATAAAATATTTTAACTTTAATTTGTGTCACGACTATTCCTACTAACATGCCCTAATCGTCCCTCGACCCGCACATAACACATTGTGCTATGTATGCCTGCCTCCATTGTAAATAAAGATCTCTTATTATATACCTACTTTTACATAGGCAGTACAGTGCAGGCATAGACAATTTTAAATAGATATTATTTTGCTATTGTTTACCTTAAGACTTTTGGTTATTGTTTAGTTATAAGTACATAGTTAGGTATTTTATTGTTTGATGGTTATTTCGTGTTTTACGTTGTATTTGATTAGAAATAAGTTATTTTCAATAAAGAATTTTGATAGGGCTCTCCCTACGGTATTGCCACTTTTCAGTATCAAATTCGTTGCCATAGCAACCGATTGTATCTTGCTAATAATAATAACAATTCACAATAATTTATTACAAATATGACATAAGCATGCGCAAAGAAAGCGCAAAGACTAAAATTTCAATATAAACAGCGCAGTCAGGCCCATTCGGCACTCATTTCTCTACGCACTCTCCTTACAAGAACAAGTCAGAAAGAGGCAATACTGCAGTACCAGTTTCAAGATTGTTCCACCGCACAAATCGCGTTTCATTTCAAGCTGTTCCTACCCGTCCAGACCTCTACTCCTGGTAGGGTTCGTCAACAGCGTTTGGTCTATCGACGTCGGATAGAAGAAAAAAATCAAGAATCAGTGCAAGAAGCTTCGGTATTCTTCCGCTTTGGTTCGTCGGGCTTGTTAGCAGCGAACATTGGAAGATCGGGGCAGACTGTGCAAGCTGTGGGTTCTCAAGGGCCTTTGGATTGGCGCGGTTCGAGGGGCAAGTAACGGCCACGAACGTTGGGTTCGAGGGGCAAGCTACAGCCACGAACGCGAATCGGTGCCCGGCTGTAAGACTACACAGCGGGTATCATCGAGACTACTGCAGCGTATGGACGACACGGCGTGTATCATCGAGACCACTGCAGCGTGTGAACGACACGGCGGGTATCGTCGTGACCAATGCAGCGAGAGAACAACACGGCCGGTCGAGACTTCGGATTCACCGAGGAAGAGTGGCGGACACAGTCAAACGTCTTTGTTTCTTACGCGGTGCGCCCGCGGCTCACGGTCTACCACCTAACGGTGCCAAACGGTAGAAAGAAAGTTTCTACGTCATCTAAATTTTAAATTTTACATCAAAACTAGCTTTAGCCCGCGACTTCGTCCGCGTAGATTATTTCTTTTTTCTAGATATGAATCATTGTAACAATATAGAGCTTTGTTCATGGCTATAGCCCGCCACTACGTGTGATATTTGACAAAAGTTCAGGAAGATTGAGAGCTTACCTACATGCGAACATGCTTCATAAAACTGAAACAGTCCTGCCCGATTTGAAGAAGAAGATCTGAAAATCTACCGGCAGAAATATGCATACAAACACTGTCCGATTAGCTGAAGAATATGTTTTTTTTGGGAGGTGTCGAGATCGGGATTATTTATCTAAAATTACGCCATGAGACCTATCCACAAATTCCTCAACCATTTCATGACAGCTGAGATATTTGCTCATGGCACACGGACAGACAGACGAATACACCTATATCCACAAGTTCCTCAATAATTTCCTGACAGCTGAGATGTTTCTGTCTGTCTGTCAGTCTGAGGAGAGAATTTGCCTCCTTATGTGTGTACCGTTTGTACAACGGACGGACAGTTCTCTGAAGAATTGTTTGACTTGATGCCCACGGGCTACCTTCTACCATCGCAACTCTCGCCATCGACGGGGAGTCCATACTCATATATTGGAACCGAAATGGTTTCTACTGTGCGGTTTCAAAGGAGTTTTCTAGCGCGTAAACTCAGGCTGTGGAATGAGCTCCCCGCCATGGCGCCAGGGTGTGAAGATATTTCTGTATGGTCGGCAACGCACGAGTGATACATACGGTGACCGCTTACCATCAGGCCGGCCGTATGCTTGTGTGACACCTTAGTATTAAATTTAAATAATAATAATAAATTAAAAATTACCCGTAGAAGACAGACAGACAGACGGATCGACACGGGCGGAGATCTATCCAAAAGTTCCTCAACCAGACAGCTGAGAATTTTTCTCGTGGCAGACAGACAGATAGATGGGCGGCAGTTGATACACGTGTACATTATTTTACTTGAATACAATATTATGTGAATGAACAGCTTAAATACAAAATTTAATCCCCCTGTTCACTCATTAATGGATCAAATTCCAACAACACCGATATTCTTTGCGTTAGTTTCCAAATTTTAATTATATTCCAAGCTTATATAATAAATTTAGTATACTTCCATACACAACTTCATCCCTTTTTTACCCCTTCGGGGTCGGAATTATCGAAAACGCTGAGGCACATATAAATTAATTTTCAATCATCAACCTAAACACAAAATTTGAAGGTCCTAACTTCCAAACTGATGGACTTTCATACAAACTCGCATCCCCTATTTTACCCCCATAGGGGTGTAATATTGAAAAATCCTTCGTTAGTGGATACCTACACTTTATAATTATAAATTTAGTGATGTTTACTATGGAAATGAAAGATTTTCGTATACAACTTAATCCCCCTTTTCCCTCTTCGGGGGTGGAATTATCACAAACACTGTGACAACTTCACTTTAATTTTCAATCGTCAGCCTAAACACAAAATTTCAAGATCCTATCTTCAAAACTGACGGACTTCCATACAAAATTTCATGGCCTATTTTACCCCCTTAGGGGTGGAATTTCCAAAAATCTTCTTTAATGGATACCTACACTGTATAATAATAAATTTAGTGAAGTTTATCGTGAAATTGAAGGCAACTTAATTCCCCATTTTCCCCTTTCGGGGGTGGAATTATCATAAATGCTGAGATAACTTTACATTAATTTTCAATCGTCAGCGTAAATACAAAATTTGAAGAACCTAACTTCAAAACTGACTGACTTGCGTACAAACTTTCATCCCTTATTTTACCCCCTTAGGGGTGGAATTTCCAAAAAAACCTTCCATAGTGGATGCCTACACCGTATAATAGTACATTTAGTGAAGTTTACTTTGAAATTGAAGGACTTGCATACACAACTTCATCCCCCTTTCCTCCTTTCGGTGGTGGAATTATCACAATCTCTGAGATAACTATACATTGATTTTCAATCGTCAGCCTAAATACAAAATTTGAAGATCCTAACTTCAAAATTGACGGACTTGCATACAAGCTTTCATCCCTTATTTTACCACCTTAGGGGCGGAATTTCCAAAAATCCTTCCTTACGGCCCGTTCACACATGGGAGTCCGTTTTACTGGTACGTTTTTAACGGATACGTCATAAATTTATGCGCTGTTCACACATAGGCACCGCATAACGTTCAACGAATCCGTCATTACTGGATGCGATGTGTGAACAGAAAAATGTGAGTCAAACAAAACCTGTCGCATCACTCCCCCTCCTACACCCCGCACACACCGCCCGCCACGCACACAGTATCTATCCGTTAAAATTCTACGTATCCGTATATTTTTACTGTTCCGTCGTCCAGTATTCGATGACAAAACGGAATGTAATTTTTTTACGGAACGATATTTTTTACTGTATACAGAATACTGTGCCATGTGTGAAGTCGCTCATACAACTTCATACGCCATCGACGAAAAAAAAACGTACACGATAAAACGGAACAGTAAAACGGATACATGTGTGAACCGGCCGTTAGTGGATGCCTACACCGTATAATAATACATTTAGTGAAGTTTACTTTCAAATTGAAGGACTTGCATTAACAACTTCATCCCCCTTTTCCTCCCTTCGGTGGTGGAATTATCACAAACGCTGAGATAACTATACATAAATTTTCAATTGTAAGCCTAAACACAAAATTTGAAGATCCTAACTTCAAAACTGACGGACTTGCATACAAACTTTCATCCCCTATTTTACCCCCTTAGGGGTAGAATTTCCGAGAATCCTTCCTTAGTGGATGCCTACACTGTATAAGGTATCTTTGTGCAAAATTTCAAATCTCTAGGTCCAGCGATTTGGGCTATGCGTTGATATATTGCTTACAAACTTTCATCCCTTATTTTACCCTGTTAGGGGTGGAATTTTTAAAATCCTTCTTTTGTGAATGCCTACACTATATAATAATATATTTAGTGAAGTTTACTTTGAAATTGAAGGACTTTCATAAACCACTTCATCCCCCTTTTCCTCCCTTCGGTGGTGGAATTATCACAAAAGCTGAGATAACTAAACATTAATTTTCAATCGTCAGCCTAAACACAAAATTTGAAGATCCTAACTTCAAAACTGACGGACTTGCATACAAACTTTCATCCCTTATTTTACCCCCTTAGGGGTGGAATTTCCGAAAATCCTTCCATAGTGGATGCCTACACCGTATAATAATACATTTCATGAAGTTTACTTTGAAATTGAAGGCCTTCCATATCCAACTTCCTCCCCCTTTTCCTCCATTCGGGGGTGGAATTATAACAAACGCTGAGATAACTATACATTAATTTTCAATCGTCAGCCTAAACACAAAATTTGAAGATCCTAACTTCAAAACTGACGGACTTGCATACAAACTGTCATCCCCTATTTTACCCTCTTAGGGGTGGAATTTCCAAAAATCCTTCCTTAGTGGATGCCTCCACTGTATAAGGTATCTGTGTGCAAAATTTCAAATCTCTAGGTCCAGCGGTTTGGGCTGTGCGCTGATATATCAACAATCAGTTTATCATTTTATATAAGACTAGCAGACCCCCGCGGTTTCACCCGCGTACGGTTTGAATTTTCTCCTTCGAAAACGAATGCACGCCACTGATTATTAGACACAACAAATCAAACACAGATATTTTTACAATTAAAACTAAAAACCTATATTATACCTACACTAAAAAATCAAACTCAAAGAATCTTATTTAATTATTATAACAACAAATGAGAAAGAAAAAAATTAACTACAATCAAAATATTCTAATGAAATAGAGAAAATGAACTTTTTTTTTTCATTTGCGACACACGGGTGTGTATTTTGCCAATTTCCAGTTATATTATATAAGTTCTAATCACAATAAATCACTTTCACATAGTCCTCATGCAGTCAGTCACCGTCCATAAAAGTCATGTTATACTACAGTGGTGGTCATGTACTAAAACTCTTCACGGACTTTTGAAAAGACACGATATTATTTCATTTCACTTCACTGGTGCACATGGATTGATCTTTATTGGATAAAATACCACCGATAATATGCAATAAAACTCAAAATACACGAATTAATGAAAATAAAAATGAAAACGCAACGTCACTCTGCAAGTTCCCGCCAAAAAGTCAAGAGAAAATTAACTTCCAAACCAATTTCGAATTCTAATCCGATTTAAATATTCTTTTATATTTGACATTCCAATTTTAAAGAGCATTTCAGTTTCCAGAACAAAAGGCAGATAGAGCGCGCGAAACACGGGAGTGAGGCCAAAAAAAGCAATTAGGTACAAATTGAAAAACACATACCTGGTATTCGCTTTTGAATTTATATATGCTATGTTTAAAAGCTGCTGTGTGCTAATTTATTAAAAAGAAAGTGTTTTTCGTTAAATAAAGTTGTTTAAACAAAGCAAATACAAATTCAATAGCGAATACCAGGTATGGGTTTTTCAATTTGTATTTGATTTTTTGGCCTGACTCCCGTATTCCTTTCGCTCTATCTGCCTTATTCTGTAATCTGAAAATCGGATTTAGATTTCAAACATGTGTCAAAATAAAAAATGTTATGTAAATCAAAAGCACTAAGGAGTATTGATATCAACTTCGATGCAAATCACCCCTAAAAAAACTTTCTACCCCTTTTTAACCCCGTTTGGCGATGAGTTTCAATAAAATATGAAACACCACTCCATCAATTATGTTAAAGAATGTTTATGCAAAATTTGAAGTTGATCAGACCAAGGAATCACGTTGTCCCATACAAACTTTGCCCCCATTTTTACCCCCTTAGGGGTAGAATTTCGGAAAATCTCTTCTTATCTGATGCCTACGTCATACAAAGAACACAACCTCCAAGTTTCAGGTGTCTACGATCAGCGGTTTAGGCTGTGCGTTGATTGACAGTCAGTCATTCAGGACAAAGCATTTTATATGTATAGATTAAAATACGTAACTATTACGATAGTTCCCGACATCATCATATTCTTCCATTAGAGAGACGCAGGGAAGCAGCCGACTTTTCACTTTTAGCTAAGATAGTCAATGGTATTACGGACACTCCTGACATATTAGCCAAGATTCACGTAAATGAATTGAAACGTATCCTAGGGCGTGCGCCGAACGGCTGCCTGTATGGTACAGGCATCATGTGGGGTTTACTCGTCGATTGCCAAATAAAACTCCCCTTCCAATAATAAAAAACTCAAGATGGACTGTATATTCATAGATTAAAGTTACAGAGTCGATTACAACTAAAAAACAGTCAGAACTTAGGCTATGGTAATTGTGATAATTGCAGAGAACATTGTCCATACATTTGGACTTAGTACTTGGGTGTTTTTAGCACATCTTGACCATCTACGAAGATAAAGAGTAAAAAATGCTGTTTTAACCAATAAGAGGAAACCGGAAACATCACCTGATCCTAGGCCACACGCTATTGGACCCCAAGAGCGTCGTCGTTACTTTTTCCAAGGTCGCTACTCCTGATCCTCAGTTCCAGAAATGCTCCTCTAACCCATATAGTCGTCCTTGTCAGAATGTCATGACATCCCTCTTTTTCCCGCGTAGGCGTCCCTAACCAACAGTTTACAATGTAAAAGAAAGTGGTCAAGTGTGATCCAGTGCTAAAAACACGTAAAGTCTCACATAGTGAAAATACCTATTTCCATACATAATAACAGTGATCTGGCTTCAAAACAGAGTGCCATAATCAAAATATTACAAGTTATTTTGTCAAATTTACAACATTTCCAAAAAAGTTTACATTTTTGCTTATAACTTATAACTTATTGACAATTTAACTATTTCACAATAGGCTAGGGTATGTAAATACACTTTATTTTGTAATACCAACAACATAATTTTCAAATGCCCATAACTTTTTTACCTGTGAATCCTTACGCGCCATTCATACGGATTCGGTACCTAAATATATCTGTTAACAAAGATATAAAGTCATAACAATGACATATAGGGCTATTCTACTGATAAAAACATGATTTATGACCTAGGGAAGCCAGGTACATAAGGCCATTTACTGCTCCGAGCGAGCAAACGGCTCTCGTACCGGTAATGCTAATAGTTCCGGGCGACGAAACGCGCCGACCAATCAGAGCGCAGGCTCCTCCCCCAGAGGTTATAAATAGAACTCGCAACGTTGAGCTCTTGTCAGTACGTAGTGATCCTTATCATGTTATGCTACTAAATTTCATTTCTTATCAATCTAAATACCTAAACCTAACAATTTAAATCATGTGACGTCATTGTCCGTAACATTCTCCCCCCGGCGAAGAACCTCGCAGCCCTTATCAATGGGCAGGACAATAAGACGCCTAACAGGTCGCCGAAAGATCCCCCCGCGCGTCCGCACATCCACGCTTCGAACTACGTTATCGGGTCCTACGTACACTTGTTCGACGAGGCCTCGGGGCCAAACATTACGTGGCAATGATCCATCCGCAATGATAACGACATCACCAATTTTGACGTTATCGTGATCTTTCCTAACATCGCCTCGTGGCGTTAACGTGGGCAAATACTCCTTAACCCAACGAGCCCAAAACATATTGGCCAGAGCTTGAGCAGCACGCCATGTCTGTCTATTCGCCACCTCACATTCCCCTACAAACGGTAGTCCAGTCGCTGTGCCTAATAAAAAATGATTAGGCGTCAACGCCTCAGCGTCATCTGGCTCTACTGGGACATGTGTGAGTGGGCGCGAATTTACTGTGTGCTCAATTTCTGCCATTAATGTGGCCAAAACTTCCTCTTTTGGAGCTCGCTCATGCAATACCATATGCAACGCTGATTTAACCGTTTTAATCATGCGTTCCCACGCTCCGCCTTGGTTCGGTGCGCCCGGGTCAATGTACCGCCACTCCACTTGTTTGCCCAGAGTGTAGTTCTGCATTTCTGGCAGCCATTCTTTGTAGGCCTTGCCCAATTCTACCTCAGCGCCATGGAAGTTGGTGCCGTTATCCGAGAGGAACTTCTGCGGCCATCCTCGGCGTGCCGCCATTCTTCTCAAGGCCATTATGGCAGAATCGGTACTTAGGCTTGCAATTAACTCTACGTGAATAGCTCTCGTAACCAAACAAGTGAAGAGCATACCCCAACGCTTCTCCCTACGTCGGCCTATTGCCACCCACATGGGGCCGAAACAATCTATGCCGCAATGAGAGAACGGTCTCGTGTGTGTACCAAGACGGACTTGCGGTAGATTACCTTTCACTGGTATTGCCGGATTTGCCCTACGCATTTTACATGTAACACACTGCCGTAGGATCGTCTTTACCATGGGTCGTAAACGCAATACCCAAAATTTTTGTCGCAGGGTGTTGACGATCTGTTCCCTACCTACGTGACTCTGGCTCGTGTGTTCATGTTTAATAAGCAGCTGTGCCAAAGGATGTGCACCATCGAGTATGGGCGGTTCCTTCATACATTCTGGCACCGTAGCTGCGTTAATGCGACCATTTAAAACGAGAATCCCATTTTCGTTAACCTTGGGATCTAATTTGTATAAGCGACTTGAGCGATCGACGTGTTTGTCCTTATGAAGCTTGTACAATTCACTTGCAAAACTATCTTTTTGCGCTTCTTTGACTAACACGCGTTCAGCATCCCTAATGTGCTTCGCGGTTACGCCGGTCGCACGCCGTCTGCACTTGTCTACGAACGCTAACACGACAGCCATTGTTCTCAACAATCGTTCATACGATGAGAACCGTTTGAACTCGACAAAGGCTGGTTCCGTATTTACGTGTGTTATACGCGCTTCGATTTCATCGTCTTGAGTAAGTTCTAGGTCGGTTTCTTGTGGCCACAAATCTTCAGGTTCCCTCAAAAAGGGTGGGCCTGTAAACCACCTGTCCTTACTTTTCAACCGAGTGTTACCCGACCGCGTCGCATCGTCGGCCACATTGTGTGCCGTCGGCACCCAGCGCCATTGGTCGATGCTTGTTAACTCCGCGATCTCACTCAAACGATGTGACACGTACGGCGTGTACTTGGCCGAGTCGTTTCTAATCCAATGAAGTACCGTTTTGGAATCGCTCCATAGGACAACTTTGGCTTTAACGTTATGCTGTTTCATGATGGCCGATGCCAATCGTGCGCCTATTAAGCTGGCTTGCAATTCCATACGCGGTATACTTTGTGTTTTCATCGGAGCGACTTTAGCCTTACCCGCGACCATTCTCACGCTTATGCTTTTATCGCGATCCCTATAACGCCAATACGCGACCGCGGCATACGCTTGTTCGCTCGCATCGCAAAATACATGTAGTTCTACATTTTCGCGATTAAGCCCACCATAGCATCGTGGCAGGCGGAGGTTGCTAACGTACTCGAGATCGTCGAGCCATTCGTTAAACACCGTAGCTTCCTCCTCGGGCAGGGATTCGTCCCAGTCGATTTTCTTTTTCCATAACTCTTGCAACATTATTTTCGCTGTGATCGTATACGGACTAAGTAATCCCAGCGGATCGAAAATTGACATGACGGTCCCTAGTGCTTCTCGCTTCGTTGGCGTTCTCCATTTGTTCTTAACCTCCTCAGGTACTCGGGGCATCGCGGTATTAAACGCTAGTTCGTCGCTTGCTTGGACCCATAAAACTCCTAACGTTTTTCCATATTCGTGTGCATTCGCACCGAGTTCTTTCGGAGAACATGCTCGGCAATCGTCGGGGACAGATTCTAATAACTGCGGACGATTGGAGCTCCATCCCGCCAATTCGAAACCTGCTTTGCTGTGGACTTCTACAACTTGTGCCATCGTTTGGGCGGCTTCTTGTTCCGTTTCGAAGCTGTCCAACCAGTCATCCATATAATGGTTCTGCGTGATTGCTTGAAATGCCAATGGATGCGATTCTTTATGTTCGGACGCGTTTTTATCTCTTACGCTGTGTGCCATGAATGGCGAACTACGCGCACCGAATATCATTGACGTCATCGCATATTTCTTTGGTGGATCCGTTCTGTTGTCTCCTCGCCAGAGAAAATGTTGGGCCACGCGATCTTGAGGCTTTATCTTTATTTGTAAGAACATTTCCCTAATGTCCGCCGTTATCGCGACCGGTTTCTCTCGGAACCTAAACAGCACGCCATACAGTGATTGGAGCAAGTCAGGACCGTCGAGCAGAGCATCGTTTAAACACGTTCCATTGGTGCGTGCAGCTGCGTCAAAGACCATTCTTACTTTCCCCGGCTTGTTTGGGTTGGTTACGGCGAAATGAGGCAGGAACCACAGACGTTGATCTTTCGTATGATCTTTCTGGCATTCTTCCGCATAGCCTTTCTTTAATAGGCTGTTCACCTGCGTCGTATACGCTTCTTTGAACTGAGGTGACTTGTCCATTTTCTTTTCAATACCTCGAAGCCGGCTCATAGCCATATCATAGCTCGGTGGTAATGTGACATCGTCATCTTTCCATGGCAGTCCAACTTCGTAACGACCGTTTACTAGGGTTGCCGTGCCATTGAATATCGCCTTAGCGCGTTCATCTTTCGCGATAGGTTTCCTTTTGTTCGAGATACCTAATGCATCTATATCGAAATGCACTTTCACCAGCTCGTTTAGCTCGGTATCTCGCTCCCGTTGGATTTCTTGCGATGTTCGCACGTGCAACACTACGTTATCTTGATCGCTAATAACGTTTCTAGGTACGAGTCCGTGTATTACCCAACCCAGTTGCGTTAACGATGCAGCTGGTTGGTTTCGCTCGCCTACCAATAACCTTCGCGTTACGATTAAATGCCAGTTATCTGCACCTATTAGGATTCGTGGCCTACCGTATTCGTAGCACACGTCCTCTGGCTTTAATTTACGAAGATGTGGTAGTTTCAATACATCGCGACTTATCGTTTGACTTCCTAATACTAAGTTCTTGACCGTACGAACTTTGACAGTATGGAGGTCCTTTTGACTTTTACCACGCAATTGAAGGTCAATAACCTGACTATTCGGTTCCCGCTGACTTGATGTGGCTCCATGAATGTGCAATGCCCGTATTGGACCTTTTGCCCCTAGAATGTTAGCCGTTTCTTCATCAATCAGCGAGATCGTTGACCCTTCATCGAATAATGCGTACGTATTTAAGTCAAGACCATTATGTGTCTTAATTACGATAGGACACACTTTCAGAAAAACCTGATGGTCTTCCGCTGATGCGTGTGCTGATGCCGTTATTGCCGGTTCATCAGTTTGCATGGGTGTGTCTGTTCCCTTTGAGTGCAAATACGGGTGATGAGGTCGACGACACTCATCAATGCCACATCGTTTGGCTTTGCACGCAAACCTTCTATGTTTGCTATTCAAACATTGGAAACAGACACCCGCTTCCTTAACCCATGTCCATCGTTCGGGTACCGACATAGCTTTTAATTTAATGCACTTAACCGTGTCATGTTCCGAGCCGCAGCAGAAGCACACTTTCTTTTTTGCAGGTGTGTCTGTCAGCGTATACACGGGTGCTTTCTTTGGGGGTTCTTTCTTACGGTACGGACTATCGCGTTTCGTTTCACTATGTATGGGTCCGACGGTACCCTTGACCGCATACGAATGCTTTATAGCCCTATCCGCTTCCCACATAAGAAACTTCGACAGCGTTACGATCTCAGGCTCCGTGCCAGAACCATGGCTTTCGGCATAGTCATTCCACCTGAAGCGCAGGTGTGTATTCAACTTCTCTAGGACTTGCCTTACCATTAATGGGTTCTGTAAATAGCCTTTCTTATCAACGCACCCTATTACCGCGACTATGTTCTGCATCTTGATGGCGAAACTATTAATTTCTTCCGCAGAAGTACCCAATCGTGGTAGTTTCTTAATGTCATCAAGTGCCTGATCGATAATCAATTCCGGGCGACCGTAACACTGTTCGAGTGTGTTCATAATTATCGTTGGTTCTGTTGCCGTATGGAGGAGCGCTACTACTGCTTTACGGGCTTCGCCTCGTAGGCAGTTTCTGAGCCGCGCGAGGTTTTCTACTGCCGTAAAACCATGAAGGGTTGTAGATTCCTTCATTGCCGCTTTAAAAGGTAACCACTCGCCCGCTGCCCCACTGAAGATGGGTAAATCTTGTGTTTGCCTAGGCGGTCTACGATCCCTGGTCATACGCTCAAATGCTTCGGCCAATCTATCGATCGCACGTTCTTTCGATCGCGCTGGGGTCGGTGACCTTGGCCGTCGCGGCGGTGTCGGTGACCTTGGACGTCGCGGCGTTGTATATTCTATACGTTCTGGCAAACGAGGAAGTGGTTCTTTATCTTGCTGTTGCGGCGGCGCGCGGTACTCAGTGTCAATACGCTGTTCCGACTCCCCCCGTATTGCACTATCATGTAACCAGTCGCGAACCTTATCTGTGGTTTCCATATTTTCATCGGCGCCTATGCTTTCCCGGTCCGTTTCATCCCTAATTGTCGCTACATCGACGGCAAGACGCTTCTTAATAAGCATTGCTTGCAATTGTAGTTCTTCGCGGCGCGTATCGGCTTGTAATCGTAACTCTTCCCGGCGAATATTGGCTAACCGCTCCTCAGCTTCCAATTCCGCTTGCCTAATCCGGACTATTGTACTCGCGTTCGATTGTTGCGATCGTACTGACGGAGCGCGCGTACTCCTTGCGACGGTCGGACGCGGCGCGAATGGATCAATCGCAGTTGTCGCGGAAGGTATTGTCGCGGTAGGTACGCTCGCGGCGGGTGCCGTCACGGTAGGCACGGTTGCGGAAGGTGCGGTAGTCATCGCGGTTGACATGGTTACGGAATCGCGAATCGAACTAAATTGCGCGTTGGATGTGGACGGAGACGCGGGAGGATCCTCGAAGATCCTTTGCATTTTCGAACCCGCACGGCGCGTCTGAATCGGACTTCGCGGCGTAGTCATAATGTACAATTAACCAACAATAAAAGAAAAATAAAAAAAAATAATTAAAAAAAAAAACTAATTTAAAATTATTAAAAATAAAAAACCCGATAAAACCTATGAAACACGAATTTAACCTAACTTAATCCTAATCGGCCCAATTTTAGCAAAATTACCTTACTTGGCCAAAATTCAGCGAAATTACCCTACTTGGTCGAATCCCGGCTAAATTACCCTACTTGGCCAAATTTTGACTAAAATACCCTATTTTCCTATGGGGTCCGATTATAGGTCAAATTACCCTACCTCCCTAATTGTCCCTATCAATCCGTCAGGAGAGCCCGGACCCAGCCGGGATGTGCTCCTTCAGGGATGGAAATGTAAGGATAGGTATAAGGGGGAACTACCCAGCAGAGGAAAGTACAAGGATACGGGGCGCTCGGAAGTCGGCTGGAATGTCCGACCCCATTGGCAGTGCCTACAGTCTGGCCCCCGCACCGAGCTACTCTCGTAGTGGCGTAGTGTGCGATTTCAGTCCGCGCCCGGAGCGCTACAACTGGACTGGTGGTGCTGCACACACACCACACCGCCTTACGACAGGCGTTAACTCTGGACACCGGCCGTTTAGCACCGTGAGGTGGTCGAATGTACCAGAGCCACGGACGGAACCGTGTTTGTACTAAAACTACGCACGAAAACAGTTCGATGGAACCGCCACACAAAAGTCCACTAGGCGGCCCCGCCGAACTGTGGAACCCTACAATTATCACAATCACTGAAACGCCGTGTGCCTCGTTGCCCGACGCTCCTAAGGCGCTGTACCATACAGCGCTCTCCCCACGCCGACTGCCTCTTCAGTCGTCGCACCGTTCGGTGTTCTTCCCACGCCGACCGCTTCTTCAGTCGTCGCACCGTTCGGTGTTCTTCTCACGTAGAACTCGCAGACTCGTTCCGCCCTGGCAGCCCTGCCAGGACCGGTGGTGGTCGTGCCGTGCAAGCACAACTTCTTGCCCGACACCCCAAATGCCCGCCACCAGGCCGTTGAATTCTCGTACTTAGCGATGGACCACACTAACTATGGGATGTGGTCACCAATCGCTCCGCTTCACGCTGGTTTCTCAATCCGGCGTCGATGGACCAAAACTGTGGGTTTTGGTTCACTGGTTCCTTAATCCGGCATCGGAGGACCAAAAACTGTGGGGTTTACTCGTCGATTGCCAAATAAAACTCCCCTTCCAATAATAAAAAACTCAAGATGGACTGTATATTCATAGATTAAAGTTACAGAGTCGATTACAACTAAAAAACAGTCAGAACTTAGGCTATGGTAATTGTGATAATTGCAGAGAACATTGTCCATACATTTGGACTTAGTACTTGGGTGTTTTTAGCACATCTTGACCATCTACGAAGATAAAGAGTAAAAAATGCTGTTTTAACCAATAAGAGGAAACCGGAAACATCACCTGATCCTAGGCCACACGCTATTGGACCCCAAGAGCGTCGTCGTTACTTTTTCCAAGGTCGCTACTCCTGATCCTCAGTTCCAGAAATGCTCCTCTAACCCATATAGTCGTCCTTGTCAGAATGTCATGACATCCCTCTTTTTCCCGCGTAGGCGTCCCTAACCAACAGTTTACAATGTAAAAGAAAGTGGTCAAGTGTGATCCAGTGCTAAAAACACGTAAAGTCTCACATAGTGAAAATACCTATTTCCATACATAATAACAGTGATCTGGCTTCAAAACAGAGTGCCATAATCAAAATATTACAAGTTATTTTGTCAAATTTACAACATTTCCAAAAAAGTTTACATTTTTGCTTATAACTTATAACTTATTGACAATTTAACTATTTCACAATAGGCTAGGGTATGTAAATACACTTTATTTTGTAATACCAACAACATAATTTTCAAATGCCCATAACTTTTTTACCTGTGAATCCTTACGCGCCATTCATACGGATTCGGTACCTAAATATATCTGTTAACAAAGATATAAAGTCATAACAATGACATATAGGGCTATTCTACTGATAAAAACATGATTTATGACCTAGGGAAGCCAGGTACATAAGGCCATTTACTGCTCCGAGCGAGCAAACGGCTCTCGTACCGGTAATGCTAATAGTTCCGGGCGACGAAACGCGCCGACCAATCAGAGCGCAGGCTCCTCCCCCAGAGGTTATAAATAGAACTCGCAACGTTGAGCTCTTGTCAGTACGTAGTGATCCTTATCATGTTATGCTACTAAATTTCATTTCTTATCAATCTAAATACCTAAACCTAACAATTTAAATCATGTGACGTCATTGTCCGTAACACATCAGATGTACCCCAATGAGGTACAGAGCGGTGCAAAAGTACTTGACCGCTCTAGAGAAAACTACTAAGATCTCCTGGTTCTCTCCCTGCCGGCGGAGCAGTTTGAAGGTGGCTATTAGAGGCCTACCGTAGGACACGCCCCCATCGGAAATAGAAAAGGAGCTACGCACCCCTATTAGGCTATGTGCCTGAATATATAGTTGCATTAAGACACGCCAAGGGTGCCAGGGGCTTATCTTCCATGCCCAACTTCAACGCACCCCAGAACATACTCCGGGCATTTACCAAATTGATGAACTCCTCTGTATGGGGGGAGTTCGCATAGACGCCTGGAGAAGTAAACGCGGGCCTACTCAGTGCCATAGCTGCCAGCAGTTCAGACAAGTGGCTCGGCTGTCATCGCCCGATGGCCTGTGTCAGGTGTGCCAAGGAACACGCTGCAAGGGACTGCCCTCTTCCTAGAGAAAAAAAAGCAACCTGCGCCAACTGCATAGGCCCACACCCCGCCAATAGCTTGAAGTGCCCCGTGCTCCGCAGAGGCACGCAATAAACGTGCAGGCACAGTGGCGCGCACCACGGGCAACACAAAATTCAAGCAACACGCTCGTCGGGAAGCAGCCGCTCTCGACTGCATCTAGCAAGAAACGACGCAGACAACTTCTCAAGGCAAAAGAGGAGTTATTGAAAAAAGAAACTGAACTTGCAGCGCTACGGATTTCCATTATCGAAGAAGATGACTCTGATGAAGAACTTCAGTCAGTGGTGTCTGACCGAACAAATAGGGTCAGATCCTGGATTGAACAAAATCCAGATCCACCTGTCAGTATGCCACATGAAGAAATGCAACCGGGGCGGGGTAAAATACTGGGGCCTGCGATGACGACGTGGACCACGGACATCGATGAACATAAGGCGCCGACCCGCACTCAAGAGCAAGAACCAGTACGAAGTGACATACAGGCGACTACACATCGGGAGCCGACTCGTACATTGAAAAACGAGTCAGTCAAAATTATTATAAACATACATACACATAATAAGTAACAATATAAAACTACAGAATATATTATACATAAACATAAGAACACATATAAAACCTACATATTTATTTATCTATATTCATTTATAAATAATTAAATATACATAGTAAAATAAGTACCACATGATACGTAACATTTGGTCGTGCTCGATAATATCGATATTTACCGTCGCGTACCGGGTTAGTGTCCCATCTCTAGACCGCTGCAATACATAAGCCTTTATGTATCAGCAACGGCGTCGCTAGCGCACTGAGGTCGTGTGAATTTCGCGATCCACGTCGTGCCAGTCAAGATTTACTTACGACGCGGAGAGCACGCTCCCCGCTCTCGTAAACTATACAAACGCGATCTTAATTCCTGCTTGTTTCCTCGCTTTACGCTGTGCTTTAATTGTATAAACATTATCTATCGCTTACGAAACTGTGGTTGTGACCTTTGTGCCTTCTGAACTGTTAAATGTGTGTGGATGGTCTACCGGACAATAAACCTTGAACTGTGAGTTGGACTATTTATTCACTAAATACCTGTAGGAATACCACCTATACCATAATGTGAATACAGCGGCTTGTCTCAAGCAATAGCATAGGCAGCAAGAGCCATGCACCCGTCAGTGGTGGTGCAACGCAAGACACCGGAACCACCTGTTTTCAATGAAGTTCTAGTGACTGGCTGCCCTTCAAGGCAGCATTTGAACAGCAAACACCACCACAGAGCTAGAAAATTTGGCAAGACTACGACGCAGTGTCAAGGGTCCTGCCAAGGACGCAGTGCAGTGCCTATTCATCGGTGCCACTACAACAGAAGAAGTGATGAAATTATTGACAGCAAGATTCGGCTGCCCTGAAAATGCTGCCAAAGTTGAGTGAAGCACCGAAGGACATCTGCCTCTTCGCATCACAAGTAACAAATATTACTGCAACTGTGAAGGCGTTGAACAAGACACATTACCTCTACAAACCGGGGGTTGTGAGCGCCGTGGAAGAAAAGCTGCCTGCGACACTGCGCTTCAGATATTATGACTTCGTGACTGAGCAGCTGGAAGATGAACCTGACTTGATCAAGATCACCAAGTTCCTGGAACGCACAGCTGAGCGATGCGGTGCGTTCGCTCCGGCCGAACGTGTGAACGAGAGGTCATTGAACTCGAACACAACTCAACGAAGATCGGCGCTCACATACCATGCAGATGAACAACAAGCAGCCACCACTGAAAAATATCCCTGCCCGATTTGCAGGAAAGCAGGCCACTATGCAGCAACGTGTACCAAATTAAAGGAGGCAGCGATCAGCGAGAGATGGAACATGGCATGCAAAAACAAGTTGTGTTTTCGATGCGTACGAACGCGCCGCTTCAAAAACATCTGCAAAGTAAAGAGATGTGGCATCAACGACTGCAGCTATCCACATTATCAACTGCTGCCGTTGGGTTAACGGCGCAGTCAACCAAGAAAGAACCCGAGACAGCCACGGTCACCTCAACACGAGACAAGCGGAGCAGACTACTGAAGATCTTAAAGCGACCTATCGGTGTCACCGCCGACATCAAGGAGTAATGTTCCTCCGTATAGACATCAACGAGCAAGATCGAGATATGCAGCGGTTCCTGTGGCGCGGTGACCGGCGGGAGGGCTCGCCTGACGAATACCGAATGAAGTCATATTCGGAGCAACTTCATCACCTTACACAGCGATCTACATGAAGAATGGCAATGCTGACGACATGCAAGAATAGCCGGAGGCTGCAGCAGCTGTCATCAGAAACCACTACATGGATGGCTTCTTTGGCAGTTTTGACAATGAAGAGAAGCACTTAAGATATCCAACCAAGTGCGCGGGCGGAGATCTATCCAAAAGTTCCTCAACCAGACAGCTGAGAATTTTTCTCGTGGCAGACAGACAGATAGATGGGCGGCAGTTGATACACGTGTACATTATTTTACTTGAATACAATATTATGTGAATGAACAGCTTAAATACAAAATTTAATCCCCCTGTTCACTCATTAATGGATCAAATTCCAACAACACCGATATTCTTTGCGTTAGTTTCCAAATTTTAATTATATTCCAAGCTTATATAATAAATTTAGTATACTTCCATACACAACTTCATCCCTTTTTTACCCCTTCGGGGTCGGAATTATCGAAAACGCTGAGGCACATATAAATTAATTTTCAATCATCAACCTAAACACAAAATTTGAAGGTCCTAACTTCCAAACTGATGGACTTTCATACAAACTCGCATCCCCTATTTTACCCCCATAGGGGTGTAATATTGAAAAATCCTTCGTTAGTGGATACCTACACTTTATAATTATAAATTTAGTGATGTTTACTATGGAAATGAAAGATTTTCGTATACAACTTAATCCCCCTTTTCCCTCTTCGGGGGTGGAATTATCACAAACACTGTGACAACTTCACTTTAATTTTCAATCGTCAGCCTAAACACAAAATTTCAAGATCCTATCTTCAAAACTGACGGACTTCCATACAAAATTTCATGGCCTATTTTACCCCCTTAGGGGTGGAATTTCCAAAAATCTTCTTTAATGGATACCTACACTGTATAATAATAAATTTAGTGAAGTTTATCGTGAAATTGAAGGCAACTTAATTCCCCATTTTCCCCTTTCGGGGGTGGAATTATCATAAATGCTGAGATAACTTTACATTAATTTTCAATCGTCAGCGTAAATACAAAATTTGAAGAACCTAACTTCAAAACTGACTGACTTGCGTACAAACTTTCATCCCTTATTTTACCCCCTTAGGGGTGGAATTTCCAAAAAAACCTTCCATAGTGGATGCCTACACCGTATAATAGTACATTTAGTGAAGTTTACTTTGAAATTGAAGGACTTGCATACACAACTTCATCCCCCTTTCCTCCTTTCGGTGGTGGAATTATCACAATCTCTGAGATAACTATACATTGATTTTCAATCGTCAGCCTAAATACAAAATTTGAAGATCCTAACTTCAAAATTGACGGACTTGCATACAAGCTTTCATCCCTTATTTTACCACCTTAGGGGCGGAATTTCCAAAAATCCTTCCTTACGGCCCGTTCACACATGGGAGTCCGTTTTACTGGTACG
Source organism: Achlya flavicornis (assembly GCA_947623365.1). Taxonomy (NCBI): domain Eukaryota; kingdom Metazoa; phylum Arthropoda; class Insecta; order Lepidoptera; family Drepanidae; genus Achlya; species Achlya flavicornis. The sequence goes on along the minus strand of OX392494.1, from coordinate 4,481,668 downwards.
TTTTTAACGGATACGTCATAAATTTATGCGCTGTTCACACATAGGCACCGCATAACGTTCAACGAATCCGTCATTACTGGATGCGATGTGTGAACAGAAAAATGTGAGTCAAACAAAACCTGTCGCATCACTCCCCCTCCTACACCCCGCACACACCGCCCGCCACGCACACAGTATCTATCCGTTAAAATTCTACGTATCCGTATATTTTTACTGTTCCGTCGTCCAGTATTCGATGACAAAACGGAATGTAATTTTTTTACGGAACGATATTTTTTACTGTATACAGAATACTGTGCCATGTGTGAAGTCGCTCATACAACTTCATACGCCATCGACGAAAAAAAAACGTACACGATAAAACGGAACAGTAAAACGGATACATGTGTGAACCGGCCGTTAGTGGATGCCTACACCGTATAATAATACATTTAGTGAAGTTTACTTTCAAATTGAAGGACTTGCATTAACAACTTCATCCCCCTTTTCCTCCCTTCGGTGGTGGAATTATCACAAACGCTGAGATAACTATACATTAATTTTCAATTGTAAGCCTAAACACAAAATTTGAAGATCCTAACTTCAAAACTGACGGACTTGCATACAAACTTTCATCCCCTATTTTACCCCCTTAGGGGTAGAATTTCCGAGAATCCTTCCTTAGTGGATGCCTACACTGTATAAGGTATCTTTGTGCAAAATTTCAAATCTCTAGGTCCAGCGATTTGGGCTATGCGTTGATATATTGCTTACAAACTTTCATCCCTTATTTTACCCTGTTAGGGGTGGAATTTTTAAAATCCTTCTTTTGTGAATGCCTACACTATATAATAATATATTTAGTGAAGTTTACTTTGAAATTGAAGGACTTTCATAAACCACTTCATCCCCCTTTTCCTCCCTTCGGTGGTGGAATTATCACAAAAGCTGAGATAACTAAACATTAATTTTCAATCGTCAGCCTAAACACAAAATTTGAAGATCCTAACTTCAAAACTGACGGACTTGCATACAAACTTTCATCCCTTATTTTACCCCCTTAGGGGTGGAATTTCCGAAAATCCTTCCATAGTGGATGCCTACACCGTATAATAATACATTTCATGAAGTTTACTTTGAAATTGAAGGCCTTCCATATCCAACTTCCTCCCCCTTTTCCTCCATTCGGGGGTGGAATTATAACAAACGCTGAGATAACTATACATTAATTTTCAATCGTCAGCCTAAACACAAAATTTGAAGATCCTAACTTCAAAACTGACGGACTTGCATACAAACTGTCATCCCCTATTTTACCCTCTTAGGGGTGGAATTTCCAAAAATCCTTCCTTAGTGGATGCCTCCACTGTATAAGGTATCTGTGTGCAAAATTTCAAATCTCTAGGTCCAGCGGTTTGGGCTGTGCGCTGATATATCAACAATCAGTTTATCATTTTATATAAGACTAGCAGACCCCCGCGGTTTCACCCGCGTACGGTTTGAATTTTCTCCTTCGAAAACGAATGCACGCCACTGATTATTAGACACAACAAATCAAACACAGATATTTTTACAATTAAAACTAAAAACCTATATTATACCTACACTAAAAAATCAAACTCAAAGAATCTTATTTAATTATTATAACAACAAATGAGAAAGAAAAAAATTAACTACAATCAAAATATTCTAATGAAATAGAGAAAATGAACTTTTTTTTTTCATTTGCGACACACGGGTGTGTATTTTGCCAATTTCCAGTTATATTATATAAGTTCTAATCACAATAAATCACTTTCACATAGTCCTCATGCAGTCAGTCACCGTCCATAAAAGTCATGTTATACTACAGTGGTGGTCATGTACTAAAACTCTTCACGGACTTTTGAAAAGACACGATATTATTTCATTTCACTTCACTGGTGCACATGGATTGATCTTTATTGGATAAAATACCACCGATAATATGCAATAAAACTCAAAATACACGAATTAATGAAAATAAAAATGAAAACGCAACGTCACTCTGCAAGTTCCCGCCAAAAAGTCAAGAGAAAATTAACTTCCAAACCAATTTCGAATTCTAATCCGATTTAAATATTCTTTTATATTTGACATTCCAATTTTAAAGAGCATTTCAGTTTCCAGAACAAAAGGCAGATAGAGCGCGCGAAACACGGGAGTGAGGCCAAAAAAAGCAATTAGGTACAAATTGAAAAACACATACCTGGTATTCGCTTTTGAATTTATATATGCTATGTTTAAAAGCTGCTGTGTGCTAATTTATTAAAAAGAAAGTGTTTTTCGTTAAATAAAGTTGTTTAAACAAAGCAAATACAAATTCAATAGCGAATACCAGGTATGGGTTTTTCAATTTGTATTTGATTTTTTGGCCTGACTCCCGTATTCCTTTCGCTCTATCTGCCTTATTCTGTAATCTGAAAATCGGATTTAGATTTCAAACATGTGTCAAAATAAAAAATGTTATGTAAATCAAAAGCACTAAGGAGTATTGATATCAACTTCGATGCAAATCACCCCTAAAAAAACTTTCTACCCCTTTTTAACCCCGTTTGGCGATGAGTTTCAATAAAATATGAAACACCACTCCATCAATTATGTTAAAGAATGTTTATGCAAAATTTGAAGTTGATCAGACCAAGGAATCACGTTGTCCCATACAAACTTTGCCCCCATTTTTACCCCCTTAGGGGTAGAATTTCGGAAAATCTCTTCTTATCTGATGCCTACGTCATACAAAGAACACAACCTCCAAGTTTCAGGTGTCTACGATCAGCGGTTTAGGCTGTGCGTTGATTGACAGTCAGTCATTCAGGACAAAGCATTTTATATGTATAGATTAAAATACGTAACTATTACGATAGTTCCCGACATCATCATATTCTTCCATTAGAGAGACGCAGGGAAGCAGCCGACTTTTCACTTTTAGCTAAGATAGTCAATGGTATTACGGACACTCCTGACATATTAGCCAAGATTCACGTAAATGAATTGAAACGTATCCTAGGGCGTGCGCCGAACGGCTGCCTGTATGGTACAGGCATCATGTGGGGTTTACTCGTCGATTGCCAAATAAAACTCCCCTTCCAATAATAAAAAACTCAAGATGGACTGTATATTCATAGATTAAAGTTACAGAGTCGATTACAACTAAAAAACAGTCAGAACTTAGGCTATGGTAATTGTGATAATTGCAGAGAACATTGTCCATACATTTGGACTTAGTACTTGGGTGTTTTTAGCACATCTTGACCATCTACGAAGATAAAGAGTAAAAAATGCTGTTTTAACCAATAAGAGGAAACCGGAAACATCACCTGATCCTAGGCCACACGCTATTGGACCCCAAGAGCGTCGTCGTTACTTTTTCCAAGGTCGCTACTCCTGATCCTCAGTTCCAGAAATGCTCCTCTAACCCATATAGTCGTCCTTGTCAGAATGTCATGACATCCCTCTTTTTCCCGCGTAGGCGTCCCTAACCAACAGTTTACAATGTAAAAGAAAGTGGTCAAGTGTGATCCAGTGCTAAAAACACGTAAAGTCTCACATAGTGAAAATACCTATTTCCATACATAATAACAGTGATCTGGCTTCAAAACAGAGTGCCATAATCAAAATATTACAAGTTATTTTGTCAAATTTACAACATTTCCAAAAAAGTTTACATTTTTGCTTATAACTTATAACTTATTGACAATTTAACTATTTCACAATAGGCTAGGGTATGTAAATACACTTTATTTTGTAATACCAACAACATAATTTTCAAATGCCCATAACTTTTTTACCTGTGAATCCTTACGCGCCATTCATACGGATTCGGTACCTAAATATATCTGTTAACAAAGATATAAAGTCATAACAATGACATATAGGGCTATTCTACTGATAAAAACATGATTTATGACCTAGGGAAGCCAGGTACATAAGGCCATTTACTGCTCCGAGCGAGCAAACGGCTCTCGTACCGGTAATGCTAATAGTTCCGGGCGACGAAACGCGCCGACCAATCAGAGCGCAGGCTCCTCCCCCAGAGGTTATAAATAGAACTCGCAACGTTGAGCTCTTGTCAGTACGTAGTGATCCTTATCATGTTATGCTACTAAATTTCATTTCTTATCAATCTAAATACCTAAACCTAACAATTTAAATCATGTGACGTCATTGTCCGTAACATTCTCCCCCCGGCGAAGAACCTCGCAGCCCTTATCAATGGGCAGGACAATAAGACGCCTAACAGGTCGCCGAAAGATCCCCCCGCGCGTCCGCACATCCACGCTTCGAACTACGTTATCGGGTCCTACGTACACTTGTTCGACGAGGCCTCGGGGCCAAACATTACGTGGCAATGATCCATCCGCAATGATAACGACATCACCAATTTTGACGTTATCGTGATCTTTCCTAACATCGCCTCGTGGCGTTAACGTGGGCAAATACTCCTTAACCCAACGAGCCCAAAACATATTGGCCAGAGCTTGAGCAGCACGCCATGTCTGTCTATTCGCCACCTCACATTCCCCTACAAACGGTAGTCCAGTCGCTGTGCCTAATAAAAAATGATTAGGCGTCAACGCCTCAGCGTCATCTGGCTCTACTGGGACATGTGTGAGTGGGCGCGAATTTACTGTGTGCTCAATTTCTGCCATTAATGTGGCCAAAACTTCCTCTTTTGGAGCTCGCTCATGCAATACCATATGCAACGCTGATTTAACCGTTTTAATCATGCGTTCCCACGCTCCGCCTTGGTTCGGTGCGCCCGGGTCAATGTACCGCCACTCCACTTGTTTGCCCAGAGTGTAGTTCTGCATTTCTGGCAGCCATTCTTTGTAGGCCTTGCCCAATTCTACCTCAGCGCCATGGAAGTTGGTGCCGTTATCCGAGAGGAACTTCTGCGGCCATCCTCGGCGTGCCGCCATTCTTCTCAAGGCCATTATGGCAGAATCGGTACTTAGGCTTGCAATTAACTCTACGTGAATAGCTCTCGTAACCAAACAAGTGAAGAGCATACCCCAACGCTTCTCCCTACGTCGGCCTATTGCCACCCACATGGGGCCGAAACAATCTATGCCGCAATGAGAGAACGGTCTCGTGTGTGTACCAAGACGGACTTGCGGTAGATTACCTTTCACTGGTATTGCCGGATTTGCCCTACGCATTTTACATGTAACACACTGCCGTAGGATCGTCTTTACCATGGGTCGTAAACGCAATACCCAAAATTTTTGTCGCAGGGTGTTGACGATCTGTTCCCTACCTACGTGACTCTGGCTCGTGTGTTCATGTTTAATAAGCAGCTGTGCCAAAGGATGTGCACCATCGAGTATGGGCGGTTCCTTCATACATTCTGGCACCGTAGCTGCGTTAATGCGACCATTTAAAACGAGAATCCCATTTTCGTTAACCTTGGGATCTAATTTGTATAAGCGACTTGAGCGATCGACGTGTTTGTCCTTATGAAGCTTGTACAATTCACTTGCAAAACTATCTTTTTGCGCTTCTTTGACTAACACGCGTTCAGCATCCCTAATGTGCTTCGCGGTTACGCCGGTCGCACGCCGTCTGCACTTGTCTACGAACGCTAACACGACAGCCATTGTTCTCAACAATCGTTCATACGATGAGAACCGTTTGAACTCGACAAAGGCTGGTTCCGTATTTACGTGTGTTATACGCGCTTCGATTTCATCGTCTTGAGTAAGTTCTAGGTCGGTTTCTTGTGGCCACAAATCTTCAGGTTCCCTCAAAAAGGGTGGGCCTGTAAACCACCTGTCCTTACTTTTCAACCGAGTGTTACCCGACCGCGTCGCATCGTCGGCCACATTGTGTGCCGTCGGCACCCAGCGCCATTGGTCGATGCTTGTTAACTCCGCGATCTCACTCAAACGATGTGACACGTACGGCGTGTACTTGGCCGAGTCGTTTCTAATCCAATGAAGTACCGTTTTGGAATCGCTCCATAGGACAACTTTGGCTTTAACGTTATGCTGTTTCATGATGGCCGATGCCAATCGTGCGCCTATTAAGCTGGCTTGCAATTCCATACGCGGTATACTTTGTGTTTTCATCGGAGCGACTTTAGCCTTACCCGCGACCATTCTCACGCTTATGCTTTTATCGCGATCCCTATAACGCCAATACGCGACCGCGGCATACGCTTGTTCGCTCGCATCGCAAAATACATGTAGTTCTACATTTTCGCGATTAAGCCCACCATAGCATCGTGGCAGGCGGAGGTTGCTAACGTACTCGAGATCGTCGAGCCATTCGTTAAACACCGTAGCTTCCTCCTCGGGCAGGGATTCGTCCCAGTCGATTTTCTTTTTCCATAACTCTTGCAACATTATTTTCGCTGTGATCGTATACGGACTAAGTAATCCCAGCGGATCGAAAATTGACATGACGGTCCCTAGTGCTTCTCGCTTCGTTGGCGTTCTCCATTTGTTCTTAACCTCCTCAGGTACTCGGGGCATCGCGGTATTAAACGCTAGTTCGTCGCTTGCTTGGACCCATAAAACTCCTAACGTTTTTCCATATTCGTGTGCATTCGCACCGAGTTCTTTCGGAGAACATGCTCGGCAATCGTCGGGGACAGATTCTAATAACTGCGGACGATTGGAGCTCCATCCCGCCAATTCGAAACCTGCTTTGCTGTGGACTTCTACAACTTGTGCCATCGTTTGGGCGGCTTCTTGTTCCGTTTCGAAGCTGTCCAACCAGTCATCCATATAATGGTTCTGCGTGATTGCTTGAAATGCCAATGGATGCGATTCTTTATGTTCGGACGCGTTTTTATCTCTTACGCTGTGTGCCATGAATGGCGAACTACGCGCACCGAATATCATTGACGTCATCGCATATTTCTTTGGTGGATCCGTTCTGTTGTCTCCTCGCCAGAGAAAATGTTGGGCCACGCGATCTTGAGGCTTTATCTTTATTTGTAAGAACATTTCCCTAATGTCCGCCGTTATCGCGACCGGTTTCTCTCGGAACCTAAACAGCACGCCATACAGTGATTGGAGCAAGTCAGGACCGTCGAGCAGAGCATCGTTTAAACACGTTCCATTGGTGCGTGCAGCTGCGTCAAAGACCATTCTTACTTTCCCCGGCTTGTTTGGGTTGGTTACGGCGAAATGAGGCAGGAACCACAGACGTTGATCTTTCGTATGATCTTTCTGGCATTCTTCCGCATAGCCTTTCTTTAATAGGCTGTTCACCTGCGTCGTATACGCTTCTTTGAACTGAGGTGACTTGTCCATTTTCTTTTCAATACCTCGAAGCCGGCTCATAGCCATATCATAGCTCGGTGGTAATGTGACATCGTCATCTTTCCATGGCAGTCCAACTTCGTAACGACCGTTTACTAGGGTTGCCGTGCCATTGAATATCGCCTTAGCGCGTTCATCTTTCGCGATAGGTTTCCTTTTGTTCGAGATACCTAATGCATCTATATCGAAATGCACTTTCACCAGCTCGTTTAGCTCGGTATCTCGCTCCCGTTGGATTTCTTGCGATGTTCGCACGTGCAACACTACGTTATCTTGATCGCTAATAACGTTTCTAGGTACGAGTCCGTGTATTACCCAACCCAGTTGCGTTAACGATGCAGCTGGTTGGTTTCGCTCGCCTACCAATAACCTTCGCGTTACGATTAAATGCCAGTTATCTGCACCTATTAGGATTCGTGGCCTACCGTATTCGTAGCACACGTCCTCTGGCTTTAATTTACGAAGATGTGGTAGTTTCAATACATCGCGACTTATCGTTTGACTTCCTAATACTAAGTTCTTGACCGTACGAACTTTGACAGTATGGAGGTCCTTTTGACTTTTACCACGCAATTGAAGGTCAATAACCTGACTATTCGGTTCCCGCTGACTTGATGTGGCTCCATGAATGTGCAATGCCCGTATTGGACCTTTTGCCCCTAGAATGTTAGCCGTTTCTTCATCAATCAGCGAGATCGTTGACCCTTCATCGAATAATGCGTACGTATTTAAGTCAAGACCATTATGTGTCTTAATTACGATAGGACACACTTTCAGAAAAACCTGATGGTCTTCCGCTGATGCGTGTGCTGATGCCGTTATTGCCGGTTCATCAGTTTGCATGGGTGTGTCTGTTCCCTTTGAGTGCAAATACGGGTGATGAGGTCGACGACACTCATCAATGCCACATCGTTTGGCTTTGCACGCAAACCTTCTATGTTTGCTATTCAAACATTGGAAACAGACACCCGCTTCCTTAACCCATGTCCATCGTTCGGGTACCGACATAGCTTTTAATTTAATGCACTTAACCGTGTCATGTTCCGAGCCGCAGCAGAAGCACACTTTCTTTTTTGCAGGTGTGTCTGTCAGCGTATACACGGGTGCTTTCTTTGGGGGTTCTTTCTTACGGTACGGACTATCGCGTTTCGTTTCACTATGTATGGGTCCGACGGTACCCTTGACCGCATACGAATGCTTTATAGCCCTATCCGCTTCCCACATAAGAAACTTCGACAGCGTTACGATCTCAGGCTCCGTGCGGCCGGGGCTCACGGTCTACCACCTAACGGTGCCAAACGGTAGAAAGAAAGTTTCTACGTCATCTAAATTTTAAATTTTACATCAAAACTAGCTTTAGCCCGCGACTTCGTCCGCGTAGATTATTTCTTTTTTCTAGATATGAATCATTGTAACAATATAGAGCTTTGTTCATGGCTATAGCCCGCCACTACGTGTGATATTTGACAAAAGTTCAGGAAGATTGAGAGCTTACCTACATGCGAACATGCTTCATAAAACTGAAACAGTCCTGCCCGATTTGAAGAAGAAGATCTGAAAATCTACCGGCAGAAATATGCATACAAACACTGTCCGATTAGCTGAAGAATATGTTTTTTTTGGGAGGTGTCGAGATCGGGATTATTTATCTAAAATTACGCCATGAGACCTATCCACAAATTCCTCAACCATTTCATGACAGCTGAGATATTTGCTCATGGCACACGGACAGACAGACGAATACACCTATATCCACAAGTTCCTCAATAATTTCCTGACAGCTGAGATGTTTCTGTCTGTCTGTCAGTCTGAGGAGAGAATTTGCCTCCTTATGTGTGTACCGTTTGTACAACGGACGGACAGTTCTCTGAAGAATTGTTTGACTTGATGCCCACGGGCTACCTTCTACCATCGCAACTCTCGCCATCGACGGGGAGTCCATACTCATATATTGGAACCGAAATGGTTTCTACTGTGCGGTTTCAAAGGAGTTTTCTAGCGCGTAAACTCAGGCTGTGGAATGAGCTCCCCGCCATGGCGCCAGGGTGTGAAGATATTTCTGTATGGTCGGCAACGCACGAGTGATACATACGGTGACCGCTTACCATCAGGCCGGCCGTATGCTTGTGTGACACCTTAGTATTAAATTTAAATAATAATAATAAATTAAAAATTACCCGTAGAAGACAGACAGACAGACGGATCGACACGGGCGGAGATCTATCCAAAAGTTCCTCAACCAGACAGCTGAGAATTTTTCTCGTGGCAGACAGACAGATAGATGGGCGGCAGTTGATACACGTGTACATTATTTTACTTGAATACAATATTATGTGAATGAACAGCTTAAATACAAAATTTAATCCCCCTGTTCACTCATTAATGGATCAAATTCCAACAACACCGATATTCTTTGCGTTAGTTTCCAAATTTTAATTATATTCCAAGCTTATATAATAAATTTAGTATACTTCCATACACAACTTCATCCCTTTTTTACCCCTTCGGGGTCGGAATTATCGAAAACGCTGAGGCACATATAAATTAATTTTCAATCATCAACCTAAACACAAAATTTGAAGGTCCTAACTTCCAAACTGATGGACTTTCATACAAACTCGCATCCCCTATTTTACCCCCATAGGGGTGTAATATTGAAAAATCCTTCGTTAGTGGATACCTACACTTTATAATTATAAATTTAGTGATGTTTACTATGGAAATGAAAGATTTTCGTATACAACTTAATCCCCCTTTTCCCTCTTCGGGGGTGGAATTATCACAAACACTGTGACAACTTCACTTTAATTTTCAATCGTCAGCCTAAACACAAAATTTCAAGATCCTATCTTCAAAACTGACGGACTTCCATACAAAATTTCATGGCCTATTTTACCCCCTTAGGGGTGGAATTTCCAAAAATCTTCTTTAATGGATACCTACACTGTATAATAATAAATTTAGTGAAGTTTATCGTGAAATTGAAGGCAACTTAATTCCCCATTTTCCCCTTTCGGGGGTGGAATTATCATAAATGCTGAGATAACTTTACATTAATTTTCAATCGTCAGCGTAAATACAAAATTTGAAGAACCTAACTTCAAAACTGACTGACTTGCGTACAAACTTTCATCCCTTATTTTACCCCCTTAGGGGTGGAATTTCCAAAAAAACCTTCCATAGTGGATGCCTACACCGTATAATAGTACATTTAGTGAAGTTTACTTTGAAATTGAAGGACTTGCATACACAACTTCATCCCCCTTTCCTCCTTTCGGTGGTGGAATTATCACAATCTCTGAGATAACTATACATTGATTTTCAATCGTCAGCCTAAATACAAAATTTGAAGATCCTAACTTCAAAATTGACGGACTTGCATACAAGCTTTCATCCCTTATTTTACCACCTTAGGGGCGGAATTTCCAAAAATCCTTCCTTACGGCCCGTTCACACATGGGAGTCCGTTTTACTGGTACGTTTTTAACGGATACGTCATAAATTTATGCGCTGTTCACACATAGGCACCGCATAACGTTCAACGAATCCGTCATTACTGGATGCGATGTGTGAACAGAAAAATGTGAGTCAAACAAAACCTGTCGCATCACTCCCCCTCCTACACCCCGCACACACCGCCCGCCACGCACACAGTATCTATCCGTTAAAATTCTACGTATCCGTATATTTTTACTGTTCCGTCGTCCAGTATTCGATGACAAAACGGAATGTAATTTTTTTACGGAACGATATTTTTTACTGTATACAGAATACTGTGCCATGTGTGAAGTCGCTCATACAACTTCATACGCCATCGACGAAAAAAAAACGTACACGATAAAACGGAACAGTAAAACGGATACATGTGTGAACCGGCCGTTAGTGGATGCCTACACCGTATAATAATACATTTAGTGAAGTTTACTTTCAAATTGAAGGACTTGCATTAACAACTTCATCCCCCTTTTCCTCCCTTCGGTGGTGGAATTATCACAAACGCTGAGATAACTATACATTAATTTTCAATTGTAAGCCTAAACACAAAATTTGAAGATCCTAACTTCAAAACTGACGGACTTGCATACAAACTTTCATCCCCTATTTTACCCCCTTAGGGGTAGAATTTCCGAGAATCCTTCCTTAGTGGATGCCTACACTGTATAAGGTATCTTTGTGCAAAATTTCAAATCTCTAGGTCCAGCGATTTGGGCTATGCGTTGATATATTGCTTACAAACTTTCATCCCTTATTTTACCCTGTTAGGGGTGGAATTTTTAAAATCCTTCTTTTGTGAATGCCTACACTATATAATAATATATTTAGTGAAGTTTACTTTGAAATTGAAGGACTTTCATAAACCACTTCATCCCCCTTTTCCTCCCTTCGGTGGTGGAATTATCACAAAAGCTGAGATAACTAAACATTAATTTTCAATCGTCAGCCTAAACACAAAATTTGAAGATCCTAACTTCAAAACTGACGGACTTGCATACAAACTTTCATCCCTTATTTTACCCCCTTAGGGGTGGAATTTCCGAAAATCCTTCCATAGTGGATGCCTACACCGTATAATAATACATTTCATGAAGTTTACTTTGAAATTGAAGGCCTTCCATATCCAACTTCCTCCCCCTTTTCCTCCATTCGGGGGTGGAATTATAACAAACGCTGAGATAACTATACATTAATTTTCAATCGTCAGCCTAAACACAAAATTTGAAGATCCTAACTTCAAAACTGACGGACTTGCATACAAACTGTCATCCCCTATTTTACCCTCTTAGGGGTGGAATTTCCAAAAATCCTTCCTTAGTGGATGCCTCCACTGTATAAGGTATCTGTGTGCAAAATTTCAAATCTCTAGGTCCAGCGGTTTGGGCTGTGCGCTGATATATCAACAATCAGTTTATCATTTTATATAAGACTAGCAGACCCCCGCGGTTTCACCCGCGTACGGTTTGAATTTTCTCCTTCGAAAACGAATGCACGCCACTGATTATTAGACACAACAAATCAAACACAGATATTTTTACAATTAAAACTAAAAACCTATATTATACCTACACTAAAAAATCAAACTCAAAGAATCTTATTTAATTATTATAACAACAAATGAGAAAGAAAAAAATTAACTACAATCAAAATATTCTAATGAAATAGAGAAAATGAACTTTTTTTTTTCATTTGCGACACACGGGTGTGTATTTTGCCAATTTCCAGTTATATTATATAAGTTCTAATCACAATAAATCACTTTCACATAGTCCTCATGCAGTCAGTCACCGTCCATAAAAGTCATGTTATACTACAGTGGTGGTCATGTACTAAAACTCTTCACGGACTTTTGAAAAGACACGATATTATTTCATTTCACTTCACTGGTGCACATGGATTGATCTTTATTGGATAAAATACCACCGATAATATGCAATAAAACTCAAAATACACGAATTAATGAAAATAAAAATGAAAACGCAACGTCACTCTGCAAGTTCCCGCCAAAAAGTCAAGAGAAAATTAACTTCCAAACCAATTTCGAATTCTAATCCGATTTAAATATTCTTTTATATTTGACATTCCAATTTTAAAGAGCATTTCAGTTTCCAGAACAAAAGGCAGATAGAGCGCGCGAAACACGGGAGTGAGGCCAAAAAAAGCAATTAGGTACAAATTGAAAAACACATACCTGGTATTCGCTTTTGAATTTATATATGCTATGTTTAAAAGCTGCTGTGTGCTAATTTATTAAAAAGAAAGTGTTTTTCGTTAAATAAAGTTGTTTAAACAAAGCAAATACAAATTCAATAGCGAATACCAGGTATGGGTTTTTCAATTTGTATTTGATTTTTTGGCCTGACTCCCGTATTCCTTTCGCTCTATCTGCCTTATTCTGTAATCTGAAAATCGGATTTAGATTTCAAACATGTGTCAAAATAAAAAATGTTATGTAAATCAAAAGCACTAAGGAGTATTGATATCAACTTCGATGCAAATCACCCCTAAAAAAACTTTCTACCCCTTTTTAACCCCGTTTGGCGATGAGTTTCAATAAAATATGAAACACCACTCCATCAATTATGTTAAAGAATGTTTATGCAAAATTTGAAGTTGATCAGACCAAGGAATCACGTTGTCCCATACAAACTTTGCCCCCATTTTTACCCCCTTAGGGGTAGAATTTCGGAAAATCTCTTCTTATCTGATGCCTACGTCATACAAAGAACACAACCTCCAAGTTTCAGGTGTCTACGATCAGCGGTTTAGGCTGTGCGTTGATTGACAGTCAGTCATTCAGGACAAAGCATTTTATATGTATAGATTAAAATACGTAACTATTACGATAGTTCCCGACATCATCATATTCTTCCATTAGAGAGACGCAGGGAAGCAGCCGACTTTTCACTTTTAGCTAAGATAGTCAATGGTATTACGGACACTCCTGACATATTAGCCAAGATTCACGTAAATGAATTGAAACGTATCCTAGGGCGTGCGCCGAACGGCTGCCTGTATGGTACAGGCATCATGTGGGGTTTACTCGTCGATTGCCAAATAAAACTCCCCTTCCAATAATAAAAAACTCAAGATGGACTGTATATTCATAGATTAAAGTTACAGAGTCGATTACAACTAAAAAACAGTCAGAACTTAGGCTATGGTAATTGTGATAATTGCAGAGAACATTGTCCATACATTTGGACTTAGTACTTGGGTGTTTTTAGCACATCTTGACCATCTACGAAGATAAAGAGTAAAAAATGCTGTTTTAACCAATAAGAGGAAACCGGAAACATCACCTGATCCTAGGCCACACGCTATTGGACCCCAAGAGCGTCGTCGTTACTTTTTCCAAGGTCGCTACTCCTGATCCTCAGTTCCAGAAATGCTCCTCTAACCCATATAGTCGTCCTTGTCAGAATGTCATGACATCCCTCTTTTTCCCGCGTAGGCGTCCCTAACCAACAGTTTACAATGTAAAAGAAAGTGGTCAAGTGTGATCCAGTGCTAAAAACACGTAAAGTCTCACATAGTGAAAATACCTATTTCCATACATAATAACAGTGATCTGGCTTCAAAACAGAGTGCCATAATCAAAATATTACAAGTTATTTTGTCAAATTTACAACATTTCCAAAAAAGTTTACATTTTTGCTTATAACTTATAACTTATTGACAATTTAACTATTTCACAATAGGCTAGGGTATGTAAATACACTTTATTTTGTAATACCAACAACATAATTTTCAAATGCCCATAACTTTTTTACCTGTGAATCCTTACGCGCCATTCATACGGATTCGGTACCTAAATATATCTGTTAACAAAGATATAAAGTCATAACAATGACATATAGGGCTATTCTACTGATAAAAACATGATTTATGACCTAGGGAAGCCAGGTACATAAGGCCATTTACTGCTCCGAGCGAGCAAACGGCTCTCGTACCGGTAATGCTAATAGTTCCGGGCGACGAAACGCGCCGACCAATCAGAGCGCAGGCTCCTCCCCCAGAGGTTATAAATAGAACTCGCAACGTTGAGCTCTTGTCAGTACGTAGTGATCCTTATCATGTTATGCTACTAAATTTCATTTCTTATCAATCTAAATACCTAAACCTAACAATTTAAATCATGTGACGTCATTGTCCGTAACATTCTCCCCCCGGCGAAGAACCTCGCAGCCCTTATCAATGGGCAGGACAATAAGACGCCTAACAGGTCGCCGAAAGATCCCCCCGCGCGTCCGCACATCCACGCTTCGAACTACGTTATCGGGTCCTACGTACACTTGTTCGACGAGGCCTCGGGGCCAAACATTACGTGGCAATGATCCATCCGCAATGATAACGACATCACCAATTTTGACGTTATCGTGATCTTTCCTAACATCGCCTCGTGGCGTTAACGTGGGCAAATACTCCTTAACCCAACGAGCCCAAAACATATTGGCCAGAGCTTGAGCAGCACGCCATGTCTGTCTATTCGCCACCTCACATTCCCCTACAAACGGTAGTCCAGTCGCTGTGCCTAATAAAAAATGATTAGGCGTCAACGCCTCAGCGTCATCTGGCTCTACTGGGACATGTGTGAGTGGGCGCGAATTTACTGTGTGCTCAATTTCTGCCATTAATGTGGCCAAAACTTCCTCTTTTGGAGCTCGCTCATGCAATACCATATGCAACGCTGATTTAACCGTTTTAATCATGCGTTCCCACGCTCCGCCTTGGTTCGGTGCGCCCGGGTCAATGTACCGCCACTCCACTTGTTTGCCCAGAGTGTAGTTCTGCATTTCTGGCAGCCATTCTTTGTAGGCCTTGCCCAATTCTACCTCAGCGCCATGGAAGTTGGTGCCGTTATCCGAGAGGAACTTCTGCGGCCATCCTCGGCGTGCCGCCATTCTTCTCAAGGCCATTATGGCAGAATCGGTACTTAGGCTTGCAATTAACTCTACGTGAATAGCTCTCGTAACCAAACAAGTGAAGAGCATACCCCAACGCTTCTCCCTACGTCGGCCTATTGCCACCCACATGGGGCCGAAACAATCTATGCCGCAATGAGAGAACGGTCTCGTGTGTGTACCAAGACGGACTTGCGGTAGATTACCTTTCACTGGTATTGCCGGATTTGCCCTACGCATTTTACATGTAACACACTGCCGTAGGATCGTCTTTACCATGGGTCGTAAACGCAATACCCAAAATTTTTGTCGCAGGGTGTTGACGATCTGTTCCCTACCTACGTGACTCTGGCTCGTGTGTTCATGTTTAATAAGCAGCTGTGCCAAAGGATGTGCACCATCGAGTATGGGCGGTTCCTTCATACATTCTGGCACCGTAGCTGCGTTAATGCGACCATTTAAAACGAGAATCCCATTTTCGTTAACCTTGGGATCTAATTTGTATAAGCGACTTGAGCGATCGACGTGTTTGTCCTTATGAAGCTTGTACAATTCACTTGCAAAACTATCTTTTTGCGCTTCTTTGACTAACACGCGTTCAGCATCCCTAATGTGCTTCGCGGTTACGCCGGTCGCACGCCGTCTGCACTTGTCTACGAACGCTAACACGACAGCCATTGTTCTCAACAATCGTTCATACGATGAGAACCGTTTGAACTCGACAAAGGCTGGTTCCGTATTTACGTGTGTTATACGCGCTTCGATTTCATCGTCTTGAGTAAGTTCTAGGTCGGTTTCTTGTGGCCACAAATCTTCAGGTTCCCTCAAAAAGGGTGGGCCTGTAAACCACCTGTCCTTACTTTTCAACCGAGTGTTACCCGACCGCGTCGCATCGTCGGCCACATTGTGTGCCGTCGGCACCCAGCGCCATTGGTCGATGCTTGTTAACTCCGCGATCTCACTCAAACGATGTGACACGTACGGCGTGTACTTGGCCGAGTCGTTTCTAATCCAATGAAGTACCGTTTTGGAATCGCTCCATAGGACAACTTTGGCTTTAACGTTATGCTGTTTCATGATGGCCGATGCCAATCGTGCGCCTATTAAGCTGGCTTGCAATTCCATACGCGGTATACTTTGTGTTTTCATCGGAGCGACTTTAGCCTTACCCGCGACCATTCTCACGCTTATGCTTTTATCGCGATCCCTATAACGCCAATACGCGACCGCGGCATACGCTTGTTCGCTCGCATCGCAAAATACATGTAGTTCTACATTTTCGCGATTAAGCCCACCATAGCATCGTGGCAGGCGGAGGTTGCTAACGTACTCGAGATCGTCGAGCCATTCGTTAAACACCGTAGCTTCCTCCTCGGGCAGGGATTCGTCCCAGTCGATTTTCTTTTTCCATAACTCTTGCAACATTATTTTCGCTGTGATCGTATACGGACTAAGTAATCCCAGCGGATCGAAAATTGACATGACGGTCCCTAGTGCTTCTCGCTTCGTTGGCGTTCTCCATTTGTTCTTAACCTCCTCAGGTACTCGGGGCATCGCGGTATTAAACGCTAGTTCGTCGCTTGCTTGGACCCATAAAACTCCTAACGTTTTTCCATATTCGTGTGCATTCGCACCGAGTTCTTTCGGAGAACATGCTCGGCAATCGTCGGGGACAGATTCTAATAACTGCGGACGATTGGAGCTCCATCCCGCCAATTCGAAACCTGCTTTGCTGTGGACTTCTACAACTTGTGCCATCGTTTGGGCGGCTTCTTGTTCCGTTTCGAAGCTGTCCAACCAGTCATCCATATAATGGTTCTGCGTGATTGCTTGAAATGCCAATGGATGCGATTCTTTATGTTCGGACGCGTTTTTATCTCTTACGCTGTGTGCCATGAATGGCGAACTACGCGCACCGAATATCATTGACGTCATCGCATATTTCTTTGGTGGATCCGTTCTGTTGTCTCCTCGCCAGAGAAAATGTTGGGCCACGCGATCTTGAGGCTTTATCTTTATTTGTAAGAACATTTCCCTAATGTCCGCCGTTATCGCGACCGGTTTCTCTCGGAACCTAAACAGCACGCCATACAGTGATTGGAGCAAGTCAGGACCGTCGAGCAGAGCATCGTTTAAACACGTTCCATTGGTGCGTGCAGCTGCGTCAAAGACCATTCTTACTTTCCCCGGCTTGTTTGGGTTGGTTACGGCGAAATGAGGCAGGAACCACAGACGTTGATCTTTCGTATGATCTTTCTGGCATTCTTCCGCATAGCCTTTCTTTAATAGGCTGTTCACCTGCGTCGTATACGCTTCTTTGAACTGAGGTGACTTGTCCATTTTCTTTTCAATACCTCGAAGCCGGCTCATAGCCATATCATAGCTCGGTGGTAATGTGACATCGTCATCTTTCCATGGCAGTCCAACTTCGTAACGACCGTTTACTAGGGTTGCCGTGCCATTGAATATCGCCTTAGCGCGTTCATCTTTCGCGATAGGTTTCCTTTTGTTCGAGATACCTAATGCATCTATATCGAAATGCACTTTCACCAGCTCGTTTAGCTCGGTATCTCGCTCCCGTTGGATTTCTTGCGATGTTCGCACGTGCAACACTACGTTATCTTGATCGCTAATAACGTTTCTAGGTACGAGTCCGTGTATTACCCAACCCAGTTGCGTTAACGATGCAGCTGGTTGGTTTCGCTCGCCTACCAATAACCTTCGCGTTACGATTAAATGCCAGTTATCTGCACCTATTAGGATTCGTGGCCTACCGTATTCGTAGCACACGTCCTCTGGCTTTAATTTACGAAGATGTGGTAGTTTCAATACATCGCGACTTATCGTTTGACTTCCTAATACTAAGTTCTTGACCGTACGAACTTTGACAGTATGGAGGTCCTTTTGACTTTTACCACGCAATTGAAGGTCAATAACCTGACTATTCGGTTCCCGCTGACTTGATGTGGCTCCATGAATGTGCAATGCCCGTATTGGACCTTTTGCCCCTAGAATGTTAGCCGTTTCTTCATCAATCAGCGAGATCGTTGACCCTTCATCGAATAATGCGTACGTATTTAAGTCAAGACCATTATGTGTCTTAATTACGATAGGACACACTTTCAGAAAAACCTGATGGTCTTCCGCTGATGCGTGTGCTGATGCCGTTATTGCCGGTTCATCAGTTTGCATGGGTGTGTCTGTTCCCTTTGAGTGCAAATACGGGTGATGAGGTCGACGACACTCATCAATGCCACATCGTTTGGCTTTGCACGCAAACCTTCTATGTTTGCTATTCAAACATTGGAAACAGACACCCGCTTCCTTAACCCATGTCCATCGTTCGGGTACCGACATAGCTTTTAATTTAATGCACTTAACCGTGTCATGTTCCGAGCCGCAGCAGAAGCACACTTTCTTTTTTGCAGGTGTGTCTGTCAGCGTATACACGGGTGCTTTCTTTGGGGGTTCTTTCTTACGGTACGGACTATCGCGTTTCGTTTCACTATGTATGGGTCCGACGGTACCCTTGACCGCATACGAATGCTTTATAGCCCTATCCGCTTCCCACATAAGAAACTTCGACAGCGTTACGATCTCAGGCTCCGTGCCAGAACCATGGCTTTCGGCATAGTCATTCCACCTGAAGCGCAGGTGTGTATTCAACTTCTCTAGGACTTGCCTTACCATTAATGGGTTCTGTAAATAGCCTTTCTTATCAACGCACCCTATTACCGCGACTATGTTCTGCATCTTGATGGCGAAACTATTAATTTCTTCCGCAGAAGTACCCAATCGTGGTAGTTTCTTAATGTCATCAAGTGCCTGATCGATAATCAATTCCGGGCGACCGTAACACTGTTCGAGTGTGTTCATAATTATCGTTGGTTCTGTTGCCGTATGGAGGAGCGCTACTACTGCTTTACGGGCTTCGCCTCGTAGGCAGTTTCTGAGCCGCGCGAGGTTTTCTACTGCCGTAAAACCATGAAGGGTTGTAGATTCCTTCATTGCCGCTTTAAAAGGTAACCACTCGCCCGCTGCCCCACTGAAGATGGGTAAATCTTGTGTTTGCCTAGGCGGTCTACGATCCCTGGTCATACGCTCAAATGCTTCGGCCAATCTATCGATCGCACGTTCTTTCGATCGCGCTGGGGTCGGTGACCTTGGCCGTCGCGGCGGTGTCGGTGACCTTGGACGTCGCGGCGTTGTATATTCTATACGTTCTGGCAAACGAGGAAGTGGTTCTTTATCTTGCTGTTGCGGCGGCGCGCGGTACTCAGTGTCAATACGCTGTTCCGACTCCCCCCGTATTGCACTATCATGTAACCAGTCGCGAACCTTATCTGTGGTTTCCATATTTTCATCGGCGCCTATGCTTTCCCGGTCCGTTTCATCCCTAATTGTCGCTACATCGACGGCAAGACGCTTCTTAATAAGCATTGCTTGCAATTGTAGTTCTTCGCGGCGCGTATCGGCTTGTAATCGTAACTCTTCCCGGCGAATATTGGCTAACCGCTCCTCAGCTTCCAATTCCGCTTGCCTAATCCGGACTATTGTACTCGCGTTCGATTGTTGCGATCGTACTGACGGAGCGCGCGTACTCCTTGCGACGGTCGGACGCGGCGCGAATGGATCAATCGCAGTTGTCGCGGAAGGTATTGTCGCGGTAGGTACGCTCGCGGCGGGTGCCGTCACGGTAGGCACGGTTGCGGAAGGTGCGGTAGTCATCGCGGTTGACATGGTTACGGAATCGCGAATCGAACTAAATTGCGCGTTGGATGTGGACGGAGACGCGGGAGGATCCTCGAAGATCCTTTGCATTTTCGAACCCGCACGGCGCGTCTGAATCGGACTTCGCGGCGTAGTCATAATGTACAATTAACCAACAATAAAAGAAAAATAAAAAAAAATAATTAAAAAAAAAAACTAATTTAAAATTATTAAAAATAAAAAACCCGATAAAACCTATGAAACACGAATTTAACCTAACTTAATCCTAATCGGCCCAATTTTAGCAAAATTACCTTACTTGGCCAAAATTCAGCGAAATTACCCTACTTGGTCGAATCCCGGCTAAATTACCCTACTTGGCCAAATTTTGACTAAAATACCCTATTTTCCTATGGGGTCCGATTATAGGTCAAATTACCCTACCTCCCTAATTGTCCCTATCAATCCGTCAGGAGAGCCCGGACCCAGCCGGGATGTGCTCCTTCAGGGATGGAAATGTAAGGATAGGTATAAGGGGGAACTACCCAGCAGAGGAAAGTACAAGGATACGGGGCGCTCGGAAGTCGGCTGGAATGTCCGACCCCATTGGCAGTGCCTACAGTCTGGCCCCCGCACCGAGCTACTCTCGTAGTGGCGTAGTGTGCGATTTCAGTCCGCGCCCGGAGCGCTACAACTGGACTGGTGGTGCTGCACACACACCACACCGCCTTACGACAGGCGTTAACTCTGGACACCGGCCGTTTAGCACCGTGAGGTGGTCGAATGTACCAGAGCCACGGACGGAACCGTGTTTGTACTAAAACTACGCACGAAAACAGTTCGATGGAACCGCCACACAAAAGTCCACTAGGCGGCCCCGCCGAACTGTGGAACCCTACAATTATCACAATCACTGAAACGCCGTGTGCCTCGTTGCCCGACGCTCCTAAGGCGCTGTACCATACAGCGCTCTCCCCACGCCGACTGCCTCTTCAGTCGTCGCACCGTTCGGTGTTCTTCCCACGCCGACCGCTTCTTCAGTCGTCGCACCGTTCGGTGTTCTTCTCACGTAGAACTCGCAGACTCGTTCCGCCCTGGCAGCCCTGCCAGGACCGGTGGTGGTCGTGCCGTGCAAGCACAACTTCTTGCCCGACACCCCAAATGCCCGCCACCAGGCCGTTGAATTCTCGTACTTAGCGATGGACCACACTAACTATGGGATGTGGTCACCAATCGCTCCGCTTCACGCTGGTTTCTCAATCCGGCGTCGATGGACCAAAACTGTGGGTTTTGGTTCACTGGTTCCTTAATCCGGCATCGGAGGACCAAAAACTGTGGGGTTTACTCGTCGATTGCCAAATAAAACTCCCCTTCCAATAATAAAAAACTCAAGATGGACTGTATATTCATAGATTAAAGTTACAGAGTCGATTACAACTAAAAAACAGTCAGAACTTAGGCTATGGTAATTGTGATAATTGCAGAGAACATTGTCCATACATTTGGACTTAGTACTTGGGTGTTTTTAGCACATCTTGACCATCTACGAAGATAAAGAGTAAAAAATGCTGTTTTAACCAATAAGAGGAAACCGGAAACATCACCTGATCCTAGGCCACACGCTATTGGACCCCAAGAGCGTCGTCGTTACTTTTTCCAAGGTCGCTACTCCTGATCCTCAGTTCCAGAAATGCTCCTCTAACCCATATAGTCGTCCTTGTCAGAATGTCATGACATCCCTCTTTTTCCCGCGTAGGCGTCCCTAACCAACAGTTTACAATGTAAAAGAAAGTGGTCAAGTGTGATCCAGTGCTAAAAACACGTAAAGTCTCACATAGTGAAAATACCTATTTCCATACATAATAACAGTGATCTGGCTTCAAAACAGAGTGCCATAATCAAAATATTACAAGTTATTTTGTCAAATTTACAACATTTCCAAAAAAGTTTACATTTTTGCTTATAACTTATAACTTATTGACAATTTAACTATTTCACAATAGGCTAGGGTATGTAAATACACTTTATTTTGTAATACCAACAACATAATTTTCAAATGCCCATAACTTTTTTACCTGTGAATCCTTACGCGCCATTCATACGGATTCGGTACCTAAATATATCTGTTAACAAAGATATAAAGTCATAACAATGACATATAGGGCTATTCTACTGATAAAAACATGATTTATGACCTAGGGAAGCCAGGTACATAAGGCCATTTACTGCTCCGAGCGAGCAAACGGCTCTCGTACCGGTAATGCTAATAGTTCCGGGCGACGAAACGCGCCGACCAATCAGAGCGCAGGCTCCTCCCCCAGAGGTTATAAATAGAACTCGCAACGTTGAGCTCTTGTCAGTACGTAGTGATCCTTATCATGTTATGCTACTAAATTTCATTTCTTATCAATCTAAATACCTAAACCTAACAATTTAAATCATGTGACGTCATTGTCCGTAACACATCAGATGTACCCCAATGAGGTACAGAGCGGTGCAAAAGTACTTGACCGCTCTAGAGAAAACTACTAAGATCTCCTGGTTCTCTCCCTGCCGGCGGAGCAGTTTGAAGGTGGCTATTAGAGGCCTACCGTAGGACACGCCCCCATCGGAAATAGAAAAGGAGCTACGCACCCCTATTAGGCTATGTGCCTGAATATATAGTTGCATTAAGACACGCCAAGGGTGCCAGGGGCTTATCTTCCATGCCCAACTTCAACGCACCCCAGAACATACTCCGGGCATTTACCAAATTGATGAACTCCTCTGTATGGGGGGAGTTCGCATAGACGCCTGGAGAAGTAAACGCGGGCCTACTCAGTGCCATAGCTGCCAGCAGTTCAGACAAGTGGCTCGGCTGTCATCGCCCGATGGCCTGTGTCAGGTGTGCCAAGGAACACGCTGCAAGGGACTGCCCTCTTCCTAGAGAAAAAAAAGCAACCTGCGCCAACTGCATAGGCCCACACCCCGCCAATAGCTTGAAGTGCCCCGTGCTCCGCAGAGGCACGCAATAAACGTGCAGGCACAGTGGCGCGCACCACGGGCAACACAAAATTCAAGCAACACGCTCGTCGGGAAGCAGCCGCTCTCGACTGCATCTAGCAAGAAACGACGCAGACAACTTCTCAAGGCAAAAGAGGAGTTATTGAAAAAAGAAACTGAACTTGCAGCGCTACGGATTTCCATTATCGAAGAAGATGACTCTGATGAAGAACTTCAGTCAGTGGTGTCTGACCGAACAAATAGGGTCAGATCCTGGATTGAACAAAATCCAGATCCACCTGTCAGTATGCCACATGAAGAAATGCAACCGGGGCGGGGTAAAATACTGGGGCCTGCGATGACGACGTGGACCACGGACATCGATGAACATAAGGCGCCGACCCGCACTCAAGAGCAAGAACCAGTACGAAGTGACATACAGGCGACTACACATCGGGAGCCGACTCGTACATTGAAAAACGAGTCAGTCAAAATTATTATAAACATACATACACATAATAAGTAACAATATAAAACTACAGAATATATTATACATAAACATAAGAACACATATAAAACCTACATATTTATTTATCTATATTCATTTATAAATAATTAAATATACATAGTAAAATAAGTACCACATGATACGTAACATTTGGTCGTGCTCGATAATATCGATATTTACCGTCGCGTACCGGGTTAGTGTCCCATCTCTAGACCGCTGCAATACATAAGCCTTTATGTATCAGCAACGGCGTCGCTAGCGCACTGAGGTCGTGTGAATTTCGCGATCCACGTCGTGCCAGTCAAGATTTACTTACGACGCGGAGAGCACGCTCCCCGCTCTCGTAAACTATACAAACGCGATCTTAATTCCTGCTTGTTTCCTCGCTTTACGCTGTGCTTTAATTGTATAAACATTATCTATCGCTTACGAAACTGTGGTTGTGACCTTTGTGCCTTCTGAACTGTTAAATGTGTGTGGATGGTCTACCGGACAATAAACCTTGAACTGTGAGTTGGACTATTTATTCACTAAATACCTGTAGGAATACCACCTATACCATAATGTGAATACAGCGGCTTGTCTCAAGCAATAGCATAGGCAGCAAGAGCCATGCACCCGTCAGTGGTGGTGCAACGCAAGACACCGGAACCACCTGTTTTCAATGAAGTTCTAGTGACTGGCTGCCCTTCAAGGCAGCATTTGAACAGCAAACACCACCACAGAGCTAGAAAATTTGGCAAGACTACGACGCAGTGTCAAGGGTCCTGCCAAGGACGCAGTGCAGTGCCTATTCATCGGTGCCACTACAACAGAAGAAGTGATGAAATTATTGACAGCAAGATTCGGCTGCCCTGAAAATGCTGCCAAAGTTGAGTGAAGCACCGAAGGACATCTGCCTCTTCGCATCACAAGTAACAAATATTACTGCAACTGTGAAGGCGTTGAACAAGACACATTACCTCTACAAACCGGGGGTTGTGAGCGCCGTGGAAGAAAAGCTGCCTGCGACACTGCGCTTCAGATATTATGACTTCGTGACTGAGCAGCTGGAAGATGAACCTGACTTGATCAAGATCACCAAGTTCCTGGAACGCACAGCTGAGCGATGCGGTGCGTTCGCTCCGGCCGAACGTGTGAACGAGAGGTCATTGAACTCGAACACAACTCAACGAAGATCGGCGCTCACATACCATGCAGATGAACAACAAGCAGCCACCACTGAAAAATATCCCTGCCCGATTTGCAGGAAAGCAGGCCACTATGCAGCAACGTGTACCAAATTAAAGGAGGCAGCGATCAGCGAGAGATGGAACATGGCATGCAAAAACAAGTTGTGTTTTCGATGCGTACGAACGCGCCGCTTCAAAAACATCTGCAAAGTAAAGAGATGTGGCATCAACGACTGCAGCTATCCACATTATCAACTGCTGCCGTTGGGTTAACGGCGCAGTCAACCAAGAAAGAACCCGAGACAGCCACGGTCACCTCAACACGAGACAAGCGGAGCAGACTACTGAAGATCTTAAAGCGACCTATCGGTGTCACCGCCGACATCAAGGAGTAATGTTCCTCCGTATAGACATCAACGAGCAAGATCGAGATATGCAGCGGTTCCTGTGGCGCGGTGACCGGCGGGAGGGCTCGCCTGACGAATACCGAATGAAGTCATATTCGGAGCAACTTCATCACCTTACACAGCGATCTACATGAAGAATGGCAATGCTGACGACATGCAAGAATAGCCGGAGGCTGCAGCAGCTGTCATCAGAAACCACTACATGGATGGCTTCTTTGGCAGTTTTGACAATGAAGAGAAGCACTTAAGATATCCAACCAAGTGGCGTTCGTACAGTCGCGCCAGCTTCTTCCTGCAGCGATGGGCATCGAACTAAAAAAACGTGGTCGACAAGCTCTCATCGGGACAGTCAGAAGACAACGTGGCGCTGGATCCTGAGAAAATATTGGGCATGGTGTGGCATCCCGACTCCGACACACTGTCCTTCAACGTCAACAGACACAAGATCTCCGCCGACATTCTGATGGGAGGACACCGACCAAGAGACAAGCTCTGAGGACGGTCATGTCACTATTTGACCCCCTCCGACTCGCCACTCCTGTCACCGTGCAAGCGCATCATATAAGAGACCTGGCGCAGCGGCATCGATTGGGACGACCCTATCGCCCCAGCTGAAGATGACATCTGGAAACACTTGATTGAATACGTACAACGACTGCCGAAACTAACTGTGCCACGCTGCCACCCTCGCCTCAACAGCCTGCCGAGCTACACACCTTAGTAGATGCCAGCTCGACTTCATACGCTGGCGCAGTGTACTGGCGAGTTGAAGATGAGAAGGGAAACGTCGACATCAGCCTGGTCATCGCGAAAGCAAGAGTGACAACGGCGCTGCCAGACATACAACGCTTCCCTTCGTATATACGAGTCGTACGCACCGCAGCGCGTTTTTTACAATTCATCGAACGCGTCAGACCGAGGCAGCGGTGTGCAACAACTTACAAGCGCACACAGAAAAATGTAGACAACGATTCCGCCTGGCGCGCTGGCAGCGCACCGGGCACCGCTGAACACACGAAGCGCAAGCACAAAGACGACGGGCGGTGTTGACGATTTGTTTCCTACCTACATGACTCTGGCTTGTGTGTTCATGCTGAATAAGCAGCTGTGCCAAAGGATGTGCACCATCAAGTATGGACGGCTCCTTCATGCAATCTGGCACCGTAGCTGCATTAATGCGACCGTTCAACACGAGAATCCCGTTTTCATTGATTTTAGGATCTAATTTATACAAGCGACCCGAGCGGTCGACGTGTTTGTCCTTGTGAAGCTTCTGTAACTCATTTGTAAAACTATCTTTTTGCTCTTCCTTGACTAACACGCGTTCATCTTCAGGTTCCCTCAAAAAGGGTGGTCCCGTAAACCACCTATCTTTACTCCTCACCGAATGTTACCCGACCGCGTTGCATCGTCGGCCACATTACGCCTGCCGTCGGCCAAGGCCGTAGGCACCCAGTGCCATTGGTCGATGCTCGTTAGCTCCGCGATCTCACTCAGACGATGTGACACGTACGGTGTAGGTGTACGTACGGCCGAGTCGTTTCTAATCCAATGAAGAACCGTTTTGGAATCGCTCCATAGGACCACTTTGGCTTCAACGTTATGCTATTTCATGATAGCCGATGCCAATCGTGCGCCTATTAAGCTGGCTTGCAATTCCATACGCGGTATAACTTTGGGTTTTCATTGGAGCTACTTTAGCCTTTCCCGCAACCATTACATACAACGCTTATGCCTTTATCGCGATCTCTATGACGCCAATACGCGACCGCGGCATACGCTTGTTCGCTCGCATCGCAAAATACGTGTAATTGTGTATCATCGCAATTTTACCCACCATAGCATCGTGGTAAGCGGAGGTTGCTAACATACTCGAGATCGTCGAGCCATTACCTAAATACTGTAGCTTCCCCTCGGGCAGAGAGTCGTCCCAGTCGATTTTCTTTTTCCATAATTCTTGCAACATTATCTTCGCTGTGATTGTATATGGACTAAGCAACCCTAGCGGATCGAAAATCGACATGACAGTTCCTAATGCTTCGCGCTTCGTAGGCGTCCTCCATTTATTCTTAACCTCTTCAGGTACTCATGGCATCGCGGTATTAAACGCCAGTTCGTCGCTTGATTGGACCCATAAAACTCCTAACGTTTTCCCATATTCATGTGGGTTTGCACCGAGTTCTTTTGGAGCGCATGCTCGGCATTCGTCGGGGACAGATTCTAGTAGGCATGGAAATTATTGCTACTTTAAACGAATTCTCATTTGATGATATTATTATTTTTTATAGCATGATTTCACTAGCGATATATGATTTGCAATAATTTGTAACCTACGTCATCGATGCTGATCGACGGCATTTTTCATTGGAAAACAAAATCATGTGCGAGTATCGCACGCAAGTGTCAAATTATCACTGATGCAAATTATATATACTTTCGTAGCAAAAAAATATTTTTCTATCCTGCTACATAACATGCTAAAGAAGTTAACACTTTATGTCACTTGATTTAAGATTTATTTTTGAATACTCTTAAAAGCTAATCAATGATAAAGTTTTTTTTATTTTTTAAATTTGTTCATGACCTTGGATACAAAGTCCTTCAGTCGCATACATTTTATTTATATTCTTAAATATTCTTTATACCATGTAACAGCCTATGTCATGGACGGTAGCAGATGTGACATATGAAAACAGAATCATATTATTTATCACCTGCTACTTGTGATTTATGCCATGCCTAGATTCTAGTAGCTGTGGACAATTGGAGCTCCATCCTGCCAATTCGAAGCCTGCTTTATTGTGGACTTCGATAAATTCTGCCATCGGTTGGGCGGCTTCTTGTGCCGTTTCAAAGCTGTCCAACCAGTCATCCATGTAATGGTTCTGTGTGATTGCTTGATATGCCAGCGGATGCGATTTCTCATGTTCGGACGCTTTTC
This sequence comes from Achlya flavicornis, assembly GCA_947623365.1. NCBI lineage: Eukaryota > Metazoa > Arthropoda > Insecta > Lepidoptera > Drepanidae > Achlya > Achlya flavicornis. The sequence continues at coordinate 4,453,281 of OX392494.1, read as the reverse complement.
TATCTCTCACACTGTGCGCCATAAATGGCGAACTACGCGCACCGAATATCATTTAAGTCATCGCATACTTTTGTGGTGGATCAGTTCTGTTGTCTCCCCGCCAGAGAAATTGTTGGGCCATGCGATCTTGAGGCTTTATCTTTACTTGTAAGAACATTTCTCTAATGTCTGCCGATATCGCGACCGGTTTTTCTCGGAACCTAAACAGCACTTCATACAGTGAATGGAGCATGTCAGGACCTTTGAGCAGAGCATCGTTTAGACACGTCATTGGTGCGTGCAGCTGCATCAAAAACAATTCTAACTTTTCCCGGCTTGCTTGGGTTTGTTACGGCGAAATAAGGCAAGAACCACAGTCGTTGATCTTTCGTATAATCTTTCTCTGGCATTCTTCCGCATAGCCTTTCTTTATTAGGCTGTTGACCTGTGTCGTATACGCTTCTTTGAACTGAGGTGACTTGTCCATTTTCTTTTCAATACCCCGAAGCCGGCTCATGGCCATATCATAGCTTGGTGGTAATGTGACATCGTCATCCTTCCAAGGAAGTCCAACTTCGTAACGACCGTTTACTAAGGTTGCCGTGTTGTGTTTTTAATTTTATTTTTATATTTTGTCCTATCATTAATGTAATGTGTGTTGTCATTTTTCTTTCTTTCTTTCTGTTTTCGAATATCGCCTTAGCGCGTTTATCTTTCACGATAGGTTTTCCTTTTGTTCGATATACTTATTGCATTTATATCGAAATGCACTTTCACTAGCTCCTTTAGCTCGGTATCTCGCTCACGTTGGAATTCCTGTGATGTTCGCACGTGCAACACTACGTATTTTTTTTAACTAATAACGTTTTTAGGTACCGAGTCCGTGTAGCACTACACGGACGCAGCAGCAGCATCGTTAGCGCGCGCTAACGATGCTGCTGGTTGCTTTCGTTCGCCTACCAATAATCTTCGCGTTACGATTAAGTGCCAGCTATCCGCGCCTATTAGGATTCGTGGCCTACCGTACTCGTAGCACACGTCCTCTGGCTTTAATTTACGAAGATGTGGTATTTGCAATACATCGTGACTTAAAGTTCTTGACTGTACGAACTATAACATTATGCTACTTTATGCTTCATTATGCTTTGATTGATGATATTTACGAACTTTCATAAAGCTAGAAACTTCAACATGGAACATTTCATATCATTATGAGGTATCATGTATAGACATGATACCTCATAATCTCTAAATTGTATTGTCTCTAAATAATCTCAAAATCTCTAAAAGGCCACGAATCCTGATAGGCGCGGATAGCTGGCACTTAATCGTAACGCGAAGATTATTGGTAGGTGAACGAAACCAACTAGCAGCATCATTAACGCAGCTGGGATGGGTAATACACGTACTCGGTACCTAAAAACGTTATTAGTAAAAAAAATACGTAGTGTTGCACGTGCGAACATCACAGGAATTCCAACGTGAGCGAGATACCGAGCTAAAGGAGCTAGTGAAAGTGCATTTCGATATAGATGCAATAAGTACATCGAACAAAAGGAAAACCTATCGTGAAAGATGAACGCGCTAAGGCGATATTCGAAAACAGAAAGAAAGAAAGAAAAATGACAACACACATTACATTAATGATAGGACAAAATATAAAAATAAAATTAAAAACACAACACGGCAACCTTAGTAAACGGTCGTTACGAAGTTGGACTTCCTTGGAAGGATGACGATGTCACATTAGCACCAAGCTATGATATGGCCATGAGCCGGCTTCGGGGTATTGAAAAGAAAATGGATAAGTCACCTCAGTTCAAAGAAGCGTATACGACACAGGTCAACAGCCTATTAAAGAAAGGCTATGCGGAAGAATGCCAGAGAAAGATTATACGAAAGATCAACGACTGTGGTTCTTGCCTTATTTCGCCGTAACAAACCCAAGCAAGCCGGGAAAAGTTAGAATTGTTTTTGATGCAGCTGCACGCACCAATGACGTGTCTAAACGATGCTCTGCTCAAAGGTCCTGACATGCTCCATTCACTGTATGAAGTGCTGTTTAGGTTCCGAGAAAAACCGGTCGCGATATCGGCAGACATTAGAGAAATGTTCTTACAAGTAAAGATAAAGCCTCAAGATCGCATGGCCCAACAATTTCTCTGGCGGGGAGACAACAGAACTGATCCACCACAAAAGTATGCGATGACTTTAATGATATTCGGTGCGCGTAGTTCGCCATTTATGGCGCATAGTGTGAGAGATAGAAAAGCGTCCGAACATGAGAAATCGCATCCGCTGGCATATCAAGCAATCACACAGAACCATTACATGGATGACTGGTTGGACAGCTTCGAAACGGCACAAGAAGCCGCCCAACCGATGGCAGAATTTATCGAAGTCCACAATAAAGCAGGCTTCGAATTGGCAGGATGGAGCTCCAATTGACCACAGCTACTAGAATCTAGGCATGGCATAAATCACAAGTAGCGGGTGATAAATAATATGATTCTGTTTTCATATGTCACATCTGCTACCGTCCATGACATAGCCTGTTACATGTTATAAAGAATATTTAATAATATAAATAAAATGTATGCGACTGAAGGACTTTGTATCCATGGTCATGAACAAATTTAAAAAATAAAAAAAACTTTATCATTGATTAGCTTTTAAGAGTATTCAAAAATAAACCTTAAATCAAGTGACATAAAGTGTTAACTTCTTTAGCATGTTATGTAGCAGGATAGAAAAATATTTTTTTGCTACGAAAGTATATATAATTTGCATCAATGATAATTTGACACTTGCGTGCGATACTCGCACATGATTTTGTTTTCCAATGAAAAATGCCGTCGATCAGCATCGATGACGTAGGTTACAAATCATTGCAAATCATATATCGCTAGTGAAATCATGCTATAAAATTAATAATATCATCAAATGAGAATTCGTTTAAAGTAGCAATAATTTCCATGCCTACTAGAATCTGTCCCCGACGAATGCCGAGCATGCGCTCCAAAAGAACTCGGTGCAAACCCACATGAATATGGGAAAACTTTAGGAGTTTTATGGGTCCAATCAAGCGACGAAGTGGCGTTTAATACCGCGATGCCATGAGTACCTGAAGAGGTTAAGAATAAATGGAGGACGCCTACGAAGCGCGAAGCATTAGGAACTGTCATGTCGATTTTCGATCCGCTAGGGTTGCTTAGTCCATATACAATCACAGCGAAGATAATGTTGCAAGAATTATGGAAAAAGAAAATCGACTGGGACGACTCTCTGCCCGAGGGGAAGCTACAGTCTTTAGCGAATGGCTCGACGATCTCGAGTATGTTAGCAACCTCCGCTTACCACGATGCTATGGTGGGTAAAATTGCGATGATACACAATTACACGTATTTTGCGATGCGAGCGAACAAGCGTATGCCGCGGTCGCGTATTGGCGTCATAGAGATCGCGATAAAGGCATAAGCGTTGTATGTAATGGTTGCGGGAAAGGCTAAAGTAGCTCCAATGAAAACCCAAAGTATACCGCGTATGGAATTGCAAGCCAGCTTAATAGGCGCACGATTGGCATCGGCTATCATGAAACAGCATAACATTGAAGCCAAAGTTGTCCTATGGAGCGATTCCAAAACGGTTCTTCATTGTATTAGAAACGACTCGGCCGTACGTACACCTACACCGTACGTGTCACATCGTCTGAGTGAGATCGCAGAGCTAACGAGCATCGACCAATGGCACTGGGTGCCTACGGCCTTGGCCGACGATGCAACGCGGTCGGGTAACATTCGGTGAGGAGTAAAGATAGGTGGTTTACGGGACCACCCTTTTTGAGGGAACCTGAAGATGAACGCGTGTTAGTCAAGGAAGAGCAAAAAGATAGTTTTACAAATGAGTTACAGAAGCTTCACAAGGACAAACACGTCGACCGCTCGGGTCGCTTGTATAAATTAGATCCTAAAATCAATGAAAACGGGATTCTCGTGTTGAACGGTCGCATTAATGCAGCTACGGTGCCAGATTGCATGAAGGAGCCGTCCATACTTGATGGTGCACATCCTTTGGCACAGCTGCTTATTCAGCATGAACACACAAGCCAGAGTCATGTAGTGTCAAACAAATCGTCAACACCCTGCGACAAAAATCGTAAATGCTCAAAACAGCTGTCAACACAACGCCACCACTCGGCTGCTTTTAGGGGCAGTTTTAGATACGCTGCAGCGAAGTGTTGGAACAATATCCCACCACCAATACGAGAACTTCAGTGCTTGCAAAATTTCAGGGCCACACTTAAGAAGTATATTTTGGAACACCAGAAAGACACTGAAGATCTCAGAAATGAAATTTTCATTTTGTAGAGTCGGGCTCACTAATTTCATGTTATTATTATATATACCCTGTTATTGGTAAACGTTGCGTGATTGCTTCTAATTTGTAATTTTGTACTCAAAACCTTTTCTATAGGTATAGGTATATATTAGCAAATAAATTTTACTGGACTCTTTGTTTCATGGAACTAAGATACTGTACCTAGTATGTGATGTGATGGTTCCGACGGAAGATCAGCGTTGTGGTAGCTATTCATAGTTATTACAACATATGCTGAGTCGGACCCCATTTTGTAGCATATATGATATCAATGTAACTTTGACACACACCTAAGCAAATTTTTGGTTTTTAAATTGTAACTTTTATTTTATGCTAGTATTATTGTTTGTTTTTTTTTTGTTTGTTTTAAAATTGGTATCATTTGTTGTTATTATAACTGCAAACGATTAACGTTTGCTAAACTTAGTATTAATATTATTTTTGATGTGTATCTACGTAAGTGTTTTTCAAATTATGCTACAAATAAACAATTATTCTATTCTATTAAACATTTTTATTAATCTATTGAACAAATATTTACAAAAATCTTCTAAACACTACTTACTTACCTACTGAACTAATATATACAATCCCCAAGGTCACTTTGGCCTTTGGGAAAGGTTCCCATAAGGCTGGCCACATTTCCTCGTTGGATAGCAATTCCTATCCGTTTACCGAGGAAGTAGCCAGCCCTGTGGTCAGCCGTATTCTCAATTTTTTTTTTCTTATAGTCTTATAAAGCCTATGGGCATCCGAGCACCACGGCCCGAGAGTTTCTACCGCGAAGGCCGCAAAGATGTGACTATTTGACAGGCCAGCATATTTGCGGCGCTTTGCGGCTGCTGCCGCTATTGCCGCCCCACCCACCCTCAAGGACGTTGAGGCTAAATGGGACGGAGCCAGCGTATCCACACATGTGGCGTCCCAGATAAGTGGCCGTCCCATCTGCCACGGAATGAGCGTCAATCCATCGGGTCTCTTGCCGTCGTCACGAGCCAGGCCGGGAGGTTCCAAAACGGCTGGCACGTTTACGCTGACAAGGGCCCGACGGATCACATCATTAAGGCAGGCGTGGCGGGATAAGCGGCCGGCACTCTTTGTGCAAGAGAGGCCGTGGTGGCCTAAACGGTCCACCTCGACTCCACAGTGGCTGCGGTGGGGTACAACAACGTCCGCGCCAAGACGAAGGCCGACAGCCAACCTGAGTTATTATCTAATAGGGTTGCGCAGTGACTCGAAGGATAGGCATGTAACCAAAATCCAGATTCGGGTTGGGATAATGCTAATAGCCGAGCTTTTTCTGCCCTCGTTGTCGCGGAGTTTAAAAGCCAGTCTGAAACCTGGCGACAAAGAGGATCATCCCAAATCCTTTGGATGGATTTATTGGTAGGCGGTGATTCACCCGGGCAGGCCAATTGCCAGGCGTCTTCCGTTTCGCACAAGTACGCTACCTCAAAATCACGAAGTGACGGTGTGAGGATTTTACCTTTGAGAGGTAGCGTACTGTGGATTGAAGATAGACAAGCTGGAAGAACTATGCTGGAAATTTGTCTGATTCCGAGGCCGCCATGACGAATTGGGAGGGTAGCTTGTAAAAATTGCCGGTCATTTAACTGAATGTTGAAAATTTTTTGTATTTGCAGATGGATTATTTGGTCAATTTTTTCGCAAAAATGAGGTAATTTCCAGAAGGGGCTACACCTTAAAGAGTATGTAAGTTTGGGGGCAAAGAGGCAGGAACGGAGTATAAAAAGAGCCATGTGTGAGCTAATTTTGAGTAGGCGATCGGAATATTCTGAAAAACGGAGAATTTGGAGCTCAATAAATTCCGGGATTGATTCTACGAAAACTTGTGCGCCGAGTAGGTGAAGCGAGCTCTTTGAGAGGACTTTAATGCCTGGACATATGTTGTTAAAGTCAGCAGCAATCTGGGATTCGTTTGAAATTTCAGGACTTATGTAAATTTCACATTTTGTCATATTTAATTCCAGGCCGATATCTCGAAACTTCGAAATTAAACAGAACAGGTCGCTGAGAACTGAGCTCGCTTCACCACCTAGGCTGCCGTCATCGAGATACCACACGTTAAATTTGGAATTTAGAGCCGAAATAATGGGATGTATTGCAAGGCTAAAGATGGCCGGACCTAATGGGTCGCCTTGTTGACAGCCAACTGCAGAGAATATTTTATGATTTTTGTACATCAGGTTTGAGGGTGAGCTGTAGCACTGCCAAAGAAATGGGTATAAACTTGGGATATGTTTTTGGACTTCTGTCAACAAAGACTCGCGGTTCACTGAATTGAATGCGTTTTTGACATCTACCTTTACAAGCACCTGATCTTTGCAGTTGTGGAGGTAAGTGCGACAGGCATGCACAGCGGCCTCGAAACCGCCCTTAGACCCGAAACCCAGCTGGAATGGCTGAAATATAGGCTCCAAGTCCTGCACGATGTATCTGCAGCAAACTTTGGAAGTTAGCCGTCTGAATGTTGATCCTATAGCGATAGGGCGAACACCTCCATCTTTTTTTTTTAGTGCGCAAAGGTTAGCACCATAAAGAGTTGGTACAACTTCAGCATTGACTTTACCTGAAAGCATAAAGTTAACGAGACGAGAGATGGACGAAAGAAGGTCATTATTTCTTCCCCCACGAGCACCTATAATAAGGTCCTTTAGGTGCTGGGGCGATATGCCGTTAAAAGGTCAGCGTGGATTGAACATACACCTAGGTAACGTCAGAAACACGTCCCAGAGCGATACATAAGGGATGACAGGTGAAACCACTAGGTAGAAAACTAGTCTCTAAAATGGATAAACATCTTTCATCATTGTTAGAAACAAATACTGCTCTTGGAATTTCTTTTGTTTAAGGTCGAGACAAGAAACTATGCTAAATGCTATGCAGGCGCAAAAATTCACTGATAGCTCCAGTAAAATAAAGCAATGTAGACAAATGAGTTCGCCAATAGTACCAGTAATAGAAAACTCTATTGGCGGATGAAAATGAGTTCGCCAATAGTGCCAGTAATAGAAACCTCTATTGGCGGATGAAAATGAGTTCGCCAATAGTGCCAGTAACAGAAAGCTCTATTGGCGGATGAAAATGAGTTCGCCAATAGTGCCAGTAATAGAAACCTCTATTGGCGGATGAAAATGAGTTCGCCAATAGTGCCAGTAATAGAAAGCTCTGTTGGCGGATGAAAATGAGTTCGCCAATAGTGCCAGTAATAGAAAGCTCTGTTGGCGGATGAAAATGAGTTCGCCAATAGTGCCAGTAATAGAAAGCTCTGTTGGCCGATGAAAATGAGTTCGCCAATAGTGCCAGTAATAGAAAGCTCTGTTGGCGGATGAAAATGAGTTCGCCAATGGTGCCAGTAATAGAAAGCTCTATTGGCGGATGAAAATGAGTTCGCCGATGATGCCAGTAATAGAAACCTCTGTTGGCGGATGAAAATGAGTTCGCCAATGGTGCCAGTAATAGAAACCTCTATTGGCGGATGAAAATGAGTTCGCCAATGGTGCCAGTAATAGAAACCTCTGTTGGCGGATGAAAATGAGTTCGCCAATGGTGCCAGTAATAGAAACCTCTATTGGCGGATGAAAATGAGTTCGCCAATGGTGCCAGTAATAGAAAGCTCTATTGGCGGATGAAAATGAGTTCGCCAATGGTGCCAGTAATAGAAAGCTCTATTGGCGGATGAAAATGAGTTCGCCAATGGTGCCAGTAACAGAAAGCTCTATTGGCGGATGAAAATGAGTTCGCCAATGGTGCCAGTAATAGAAACCTCTGTTGGCGGATGAAAATGAGTTCGCCAATGGTGCCAGTAATAGAAACCTCTATTGGCGGATGAAAATGAGTTCGCCAATGGTGCCAGTAATAGAAAGCTCTATTGGCGGATGAAAATGAGTTCGCCAATGGTGCCAGTAATAGAAAGCTCTATTGGCGGATGAAAATGAGTTCGCCAATGGTGCCAGTAACAGAAAGCTCTATTGGCGGATGAAAATGAGTTCGCCAATGGTGCCAGTAATAGAAAGCTCTATTGGCGGATGAAAATGAGTTCGCCAATGATGCCAGTAATAGAAACCTCTGTTGGCGGATGAAAATGAGTTCGCCAATAGTGCCAGTAATAGAAAGCTCTGTTGGCGGATGAAAATGAGTTCGCCAATAGTGCCAGTAATAGAAACCTCTGTTGGCGGATGAAAATGAGTTCGCCAATGGTGCCAGTAATAGAAACCTCTGTTGGCGGATGAAAATGAGTTCGCCAATGGTGCCAGTAATAGAAACCTCTATTGGCGGATGAAAATGAGTTCGCCAATGGTGCCAGTAATAGAAACCTCTATTGGCGAATGAAAATGAGTTCGCCAATAGTGCCAGTAAAGTAAAACTATGTAGGCAAACGCCATTTGCTGATAGCTCCAGTAGCAGAACTTTTCAATCAAAAGGTCATACCTTGGAAGACAAAGTCGAAAGAGGAGAGAGTCGAAGAATACGACTTATGTTTCTATAGTAAAGTGAATCCGATAGCTAGAATGAGGACATTCGTACAGGAGGATGGCCGAACGAAACATACTATGGAGTAATATGGTTGGATGACCTATTTGAAAATGAAGATCTTCGACCAGGTTTTAGAAAGCTTTATGGCAAATGTGGAAAATTATCTGCGTTTAATTCTTTTGTTACTGATTGATGTCGCTTCAAATACCACGATTATTTTTTCTATGCCATATAGAGTAAGATAAGAGTTTTATGTCCGAGGACCGACATAAGTCAGGACGGCCGAATGTTAGCATTTTGAGAATAATAACAGCAATTGAAGAGGCTGTATGGGTCGAGCCTTTGCCTGGTTGAAAAAAAAAGAGAGAGACTAGAGAGAAAAACGATAGGAGTTGGCGGTTGTTTTTATAAGAATCTTGGAATTAAGAATTTATATAGAGAATAAAGAAAGAAGGACACATTAGATTTGGAGAAAATAACATACATATAAGATTGAGGAGAATATATTATATATAAAGTATCAGAGTTAACAGGATGGATGCAGTGCGGACATTGAATAAACTCGGGCGAAGACTGACTATTAAGTTGGCTGACGGCTTGTGAAGGGGAAGTTGACATTAAAACACAGAAAATACAGAGAACACTGAAAATAAACACAAGGCACACTTATTAAGTTTGTATAGATTGACAGCACTCGTTGTCACTGCGACGGTTGTCGGGGCGGCGCCGCGCATCGGCGCGGCAGCTACGGCGTCCTGGGCGTCCTTAGTTACATGGTAGAATAGGCTTATATGGATATAGTAGATTCTGAGATGTGTTAGGGTTCCGTGGCCGACCTGACCGGCTAGAAAAAATGCCGAATAATCTCTAGGAATGGAATAATGGCGTCTAGCCGCAACTTCTCTAGTGTGAAACCTCAAAATAATCCCATCACACATTTCACACCCCGCACACCATCAATCAATACATCAGATTGTATTTTGTAGGTACATATTTGTTCATAGAGCAGATAAATCAAGTACATCAGCTGTACAAAAGTTGGTCGGATATCCAGATAAAGTCAAAAATTCTTTTATATATTATCTTCAATATTCTTATTATTGAATCATTAATGCGTTTAATTTATTTATTTTTAAGAAAAATTATTTCCCTGTATAATTGTGACATATTTCTAGTTTCTATTTGAATTAATAAATTATTTCATTTCATAACCACGAGCATGTTACGGCACGCCGACAGATCAAGTCTAGTGCACGTCAAAGACTTGGCGCCATTGCACTAGAAGGCAAACCGTATGTATGCGCGGGAGCTGATTATCAAAGAATAGGCTGCCTGCATAAATTGACACCACCTACATAACGTGCTTTGTCATCAGACAGCCGCCACACGATCGTTTTTTTTTTCTTTTATTGTTTTAAACTACTTACTACAAACACGTGGTCCGTACTATTTTTAGATCATATTTTTATTTTTTTTTACTTCAAAATGTTCACAATTTGGATATCTTGGTCCGCGCAATAAATAAATAAATTATTCTAATACATTTATAAACATTTATACTGTGTTAATATTAATATATACTATCTAGGATACATAATATTATAAGCTTTTATGTGTCAATTACACTACTTATTATTTTGATTTATAATATATTATACTTATGGGCGATTAAATATTACAAAATTTTACGGTTACAGACTAGTTTATTTGCCTGTTTACCCCGGAGGAAATCCCCGAGCGTATTTGAGCGACCACGACATTATAGTCTCTCTTTTTCTTGGCCATTTTAAAGGTTTTGAGAGAGGATTTGTTCGGTTGTTGCTGCCATCGCCCGTTTTGCGAACCTGCCTATGGAGTCATCACTGTCATCTGTGTAGTATACACAGCTGACAGTGTGCCGCGACACTGCTACGACCGCATGCGGTCGGTACATTCTCGTGGATTTGCAACCTTTTTGGTCTTATTTAGAGAATGATTACCGACTCGTACGTTGAACCCTGAGCTTCATGTATGGTAAGGACGCGTGAGCCCGTGGCAGCCCCGTATCCCCGGTTGGTAAGAGATGCCTTTTCTTCCTGGGTGTGAACCAGGAATAAGGTGTTCGGGAGGGTGTTAGGTATTTGCGCATCAGTGTACCTCTTCAGCTTCAGGGAGTGTACGTGGTTTTTTGAAGAGTATATACCTGAGTATATACCTGAGAATATCTCATTTAGGGCATACGCTACATCCATTGGGTTCCGATGCCATAACAACTCCTGACTGATGTTGACTACCAGGTTTGGTCTGTTGTACTGAATATTGAACAGATTCTCTGTCAATATAGGGTAATTGCTTGATATCTCCGATGAGGACAATTTCGCTAGCACCATACAGCCGAGTTGCCAAAATAATGGATCCGAAGTGGTTCATTAGAGCCTCGTCAGGGACTACGTCGAGGACTTGGGATGTTTCGTTGTTGTATATGGCAGCATCTGCTTCCTCGAGTCTAACCTTCAACAAACTTAGGTTCTGGTATTGGAAGGCCTCTAAGATACTTTTACAAGTCACGAGATTGACCTGCTTGGTCGCTCTTGTGATTGCTATAAACTCGAGAAAAGCGTTTAATGCGTGGTCTACTGGCCCCGTCGCTGGTATTCGAGTAGGTGGGATGACCTGCCCCATGTCGGCTCTCGTTCTGGTTACAGTTTGTTGTCTTGGACCTGGAGGGGGCCTCCTCACAAACTCCACTGCGGCAGCTAGTTGTGCCGTTTGATGTGCGTTTTTTGTGTGGTCTAGTATTTGAGTAGGTGGGATGACCTGCCCCATGTCGGCTCTCGTCATTGTTGCTATTGGTTGTTTTGGGCCTGGCGGGGGCTTCCTCACAAAATCTTTCACCGTAGCAGATGGTTGTGCCGGTCGTTTAAACATTTTTGATTTCACCCCCTTTGCTACTGCCCCAATGAATTTTTTGAAGGCTCCTATGCGTTTCGTCTGGTCTTGGCCCTCTTATGAACTGCCGCTCTGTTCTGCTGCGGCTTTTTCGTCAGCTACTTTCCGTTGAAGACGCTCCGATCCGCTTTTCTCGGTCCAGCCCCGTGTTGAGTCTTTGGTCGCTGTTTTTGCTACGTGTCTGTGGGCTTTGAGGAAGCCTTCCTTTCTGTCCTCATACACGATTACCTCATGCTTTTTGGAGGCTTGGATGCAGCCATAGTAATCGGCGATTTCACCCTTCCGGTATTAGACTACCATTGCGTCGACACTAATTTTGCGGGGTGTGTCGGCGCCTTTTTCTGCCGCTCAGATTCTTGAGAGTACAGAGCATGCCTGCTCGAACGGAGTCTTCACTCCCCACACGAATAGCACGATTAACTTGTTTTGTGTTCGCACCAAACGACATGGATTGTTCAATATTACCGTTGCAGGTAACGCCTCGAACGTTTTACGTTTCATGCTCGTTTTAGATGTACTCCCCTTGAGCGGAACGGCTAGGCCTGGTGATATGCCAACGTGTATTTTGGACTAAGCAGAAGCTTATACCGAGTCTCTCGCTGTTGGTGTCCATGAATAAGGCTATGCTTCTAATCCTTACACCCGGTTCACCGTGCTCTCCACCTGCCAACAATTGCTTGATAGGCATGTGGTTTGGAGCATTGGGTAACACAGAGATTGTTGTTTGTGTTGGAATCGGAACGGGAGCCCGGATGTTAGACGATGTTTGTTGTTGGGGGTGTGGGTTGGCTAGAGTTCCTTTTTCTTCCAACTGCTATACGGAAGATTTTGTCCACATACTCCAGGAAGTGTGGTCTTTTGATTTTATCTGCAAGAACGTCTTTAGTCCCGACAAGTATACTATACTAGACTATATTGTATAGCTTCCTCTAATTTGTGTTGTTGTAATCATGTGCTCTATGTAAGTGTATACAATAAAGAATATTTCATTCATTCATTCATTCAAGTCTAGTCGCGTGTCTATCTCTGCTTCTAGTTCCCGTCGAGCTGCTAGAAAACGTGGGCAGAGTAGGATTATGTGCCACACGGACTCGCTGATGTTGTTGTCGCACTCGCATCCTGGGCTGTCATTCAGTTTGAATCTGTGTAGGTATTCGGCTATCCCACCGTGTCCTGTGAAGGCTTGCACTTGATGGGGCGTCAACTTTATTGCTCTCACGATTCGGTACGCTTAACTGTTTGACCTGTAAATACTAGTACTACGTCGTCAGCGAATGCTTGGCAGAAAACTCCCTCACTTTCCATGTTGTGCAGCAACGAGTCTAGAATAACATTCCAAAAGGTGGGACCGCCTATGGATCCTTGGACACAACCTTTTGTAGTTTCCTTCTCATATGATGCTCTGCGTAGTTGACCTTGATCGTACGGTCATCGAGGTATGAGCTCACCAGCTTGAAGAGGTTTTTGGGACAATTTTTCCTCTTTAATTGTTGTTTTAGAGCTGGCCACCATGCAATATCGAAGGCACCCTCTATGTCCAGAGAAATCACGATGACAATGTTTTTCCTCTTCACCTCTTCCTGGATGTGTTCTACTAGGTCATAAAGAGCGTCTTCGGTGCCTCTTTGCGGCATATAGCCGTATTGTTTGTTTAGGGTGGGAAAGATATGCCAATGAAGTCGGCCTACCATAAGTTTCTCAACGATTTTTCCAAGTATTTTGACAGGAGGCCAATCGGTCTGTAAGACTTTGGATGTGTGTAGTCTTCCTTTCCCGGTTTTCGGAGTATGAACACATGGGCTGTTTTCCATTGCTTGGGGAAATGTGTTAGCTGCAAGCACTTGTTTGCTATGCTTAAGAACACCTCCCACTCACAGCGGATAGCCGCAGTGCAGATGTCTGCGGTTAGCCCATCAGGTCCCGGGGCTTTTTTAGGATTTAGGGCTTGAAGCACAAGTTTTACTTCCGCCGGTGTAAATAGCGGATCATCCTCCGATTGGGAAGTTGTTTCGCTCTCCGTCTGGTCCCGTACTTGTGTGTGGCTTGGTTGGTCTGTTGCCACACAATCGTCTGGGTAGAAAGTTTTAGCGAGGAATTCTGCCGACTGTTGTGGGGTGCCACACGATCGTTGAGCGCCGACAGGGCAAGCCCAAGACGGCAAGACTCGCGCTCTTAGTGGTGCTCTGTACCTACAGACGTAGAGGTCAGATCAGAATTATCATTATTAATTCAAAAATCAAACAGAAGGTATTATTAAAATGTATTTTAGAATTTATTTTTATTTTTTTGAAAACTTTTTGGAATTTATTTCTGCTGTTATGTTTACTAATTGCTGCTCACTATTACAATTATTATGATTTATTTATATTTCATTTAGCATATTGTTTTTCTAATTTTAAGAGCATCCATACTGTAGCAGGGGCCTTCCAAACGTTAACTAAGGTTGCCGCTGAAAATCAGCGTTGTGGCTTAATACCACAACAATATTGCTGAGCGGTTACCCTTCTTTGGCAGTATAATTCATTATTTAACTTAGTGTAAGTATGTATTAGTATAGTTGATTGTTTTACTGTCAAATAAAAAGTTATTCTATTCTATTCTATAATTATTACTCCGCGGCCAGTGACCCCTATACACAAGCAGGCGCTTGTTTTTACAAGCAGCGATTTGCCACCGCAAACTAGGGGTTTCTATGATCCCGGATTTGCTTCCCCACCCCCCTTATGGGAATAGGGTGTGAGATGATCATAGAGAAGCTCATTATTATTCTTGTTCGAGCTTCCGAGAAACTAACACGTTACCGTTCCGAGCCTCAACGATTTTAAACCTTGTTATTGGTGTTTTTTATTCATCCTAGAACCAAACCAGAAACAGTCATGGTCCTTCGAGCGCTGGATTTTATAGAAAAACAGTCAACTCATAAAATAGAAGAATGCCATCAACAAGGTCAAATAGTAAGGCGAAAAGTGCAAATAGCATGCAAGAAAATCAATCGTCATAAGAACAGTGTTGCCAATTTAGCGACTTTGTCGCTAGATTAAGCGACATTTTGACACTCACAGCGACTTTTTATTCTCATTTAGCGACAAAAAAAACTAGCGACTTTTCTAGCGCCTTTTTGATGTGAATCGTTTCTCATTTAAATTTATTTGATTCCACAGTTGTGTAACTATGACTATACAATAAATGAATTTACAATCCTTAGTTCATTCATTCCATATTGAACACAACTGTAGCTACAATCGATAATGGAGAAATCGAGAGAATATTTAGTGCTCTTAATAATAGTAAAATCAAAGCTACGAAATCGCACGGGGTTAAAAATATGGAATTCCATTTTAATGAATAAAAAATATTATGATTTACAATTAGAGATCCTCCGGCTTATTGGCACCAATAAAGCCACATTTACCCAGAAAAATCAACAACCATCGACCTCGATGGCGAGTGATCCTCAAGTTCCGCCACCCTCGACCTCGAGTGCGATTGTTATTGATTCGGATGATGATGAAGATTTTATATATATATTTTTTTATAATATTATTATTAAATTTGAATACTTTATTATTTTGAGTTTCACTTTTCAAGCATCATTAAAAAAGTGAGTTCTAGAAAAAAAAACTGGTGACTTCTAGCGACTTTTGAACTAGCCATCTAGCGAGATTTGATTTGGTAGAGTTGGCAACACTGCATAAGAAATTCTTCAGCCAACAGCGCCCAGACATCTGAAAGAGCCACGATAGCTACAACTAAAGAAAAAGAAACCGATGCGGGTCGTGAAGACACAGCAGCTGCGCCCACT
Source organism: Achlya flavicornis (assembly GCA_947623365.1). Lineage (NCBI taxonomy): Eukaryota > Metazoa > Arthropoda > Insecta > Lepidoptera > Drepanidae > Achlya > Achlya flavicornis. Next base: position 4,437,698 of record OX392494.1, on the reverse strand, counting down.
CCCAAGGGCGCAAAATCAAAAAAAGGCGAAATTGGCACTAGCCAGGGCAGACATTCTTCCTCTACAGATAGAATATGCCGCCGCCAGAATGGCCGCCCTAGAGGCGGAAAAAGATTTAGATGTCGAAGACGACGCTACCGTAGTATCCGAACGAACCACAGCACGACGTGTCGCCGAATGGGTACAGAGAAACGACCAGCCGCTCCTGGCCATCGAGAATCAACCTTATCGTACCAACACAGAATCCACCATCGTGCTACAGTCTACAGTCATGCCACAAACAACAGTCGAGCCGCAAGCAGCCATCGAGCCGCAAGCAGCCATCGAGCCGCGACTCACCACAGAAGCATACAAAACCAGCGCCACAAACAACAGTGTCATCTCAGTCAATCAACCTCAGTGAACTCGCCACAGCGATCGCGCTCGCAGCGAAATCAGGCAGTCGGCTACCACATCGTCACACCGACTTGCCTGCCTATAGTAATGCATATCAAGAATGGCTGTCGTTCAAGGCAGCATACACAGAAACAGCGGAGGTCTACACAGAAATAGAAAATGTGACTCGTCTACGCCGAAATCTTCGAGGACACGCCAAAGAAGCAGTAGAAAGCCTGTCAATACATATGTTCACGACTACTCTACGACTACTTAATATGCCTCAATCGTCCCTCGACCCGCACATAACACTTTGTGCTATGTGTGCGGTAAGGAGTGGGTCCTTCGTACATATTGATTTTAATTATATACATAATATATGTTACGGACAATGACGTCCCATGATTTAAATTGTTAGGTTTAGGTTGTACGTAGTATTTATATACTCCGAGGTTTAGGTATTTAGATTGATAAGAAATGAAATTTTATACCATGATAAGGGTCACTAAGTACTTATAAGAGTGATAAGAGCTCAAATTTACGAAATCTATTTATAAACTGCAAGGGGAGGAGCCTGCGCTCTGATTGGTCGGCGCGTTTCGTCGCCCAGAACTATTAGCATTACCGGTACGAGAGCCGTTTGCTCGCTCGGAGCAGTAAATGGCCTTATGTACCTGGCTTCCCTAGGTCATAAAACATGGTTTTACTAATAGAATAGCCCTATATGTTATTGTTTGGGCTTTATATCTTTGTTGTCAGATATATTAAGGTGCTGAATCCGTATGAATGGCACGTAAGGATTCACAGGTGAAAAAGTTATGGGCATTTGAAAATTATGTTGTTTGTATTGTAAAATAAAGTGTATTTCTATGCCCTAGCCTATTGTCACAGAATATTTTATAGTACATACTATTGTAATACAGTTAAATTGTCAATAGGTAATAAGATATAAGCAAAAATGTTAACATTTTGGTAATGTTGTAAATTTGACTAAATAACTTGTAATATTTTGATTATGGCACTCTGTTTTGAAGCCAAATCACTGTTATCATGTATGGAAATAGGTATTTTCACTATGTGAGACTTGACATGTTTTTAGCACTGGATCACACTTGACCACTTTCTTCTACGTTGTAAACTGTTGGTTAGGGACACCTACGCGGGAAAAAGAGGGATGTCATGACAGTTTGACAAGGACAACTATATGGATTAGAGTAGCTTTTCTGGAACTGAGGATCAGGAGTAGCGACCTTGAAAAAAGTAAGGACGACGCTCTAGGGGTCCAATGGCGTGTGGCCAAGGATCAGGTGACGTTGTCAATTTTCTCTTATTGGTTAAAACAGCATTTTTCACTCCTTATCTTCGTAGATGGTCAAGATGTGCTAAAAACACCCAAGTACTGGGTCCAAATGTATGGACGATGTTCTCTACAATTATCACAATTAACATAGCCTAAGCTCTGACTGTTTTTTAGTTGTAATCGACTCTGTAACTTTTTAATCTATGAATATACAGTCCATCTTGAGTTTTTTATTATTGGAAGGGGAGTTTTATTTGGCAATCGACGAGTAAACCCCACAATTTTTGGTCCTTCGAGCCGGATTGAGAAACCAGCGTGAAGCGGAGCGATTGGGGACCACATCCCATAGTTAGTGTGGTCCATCGCTAGTAAGGGAATTCAACGGCAGGTGGTGGCGGGCATTTGGGGTGTCGGGCAAGAAGTTGTGCTTGCACGGCACGATCACCACAGGTCCTGGCAGGGCTGCCAGGGCGGAACGAGTCTGCGAGTTCTACGTGAGAAGAACACCGAACGGTGCGACGACTGAAGAAGCGGTCGGAATGGGAAGAACACCGAACGTTGCGACGACTGAAGAGGCAGTCGGCGTGGGGAGAGCGCTGTATGGTACAGCGCCTTAGGAGCGTCGGGCAACGAGGCACACGGCGTTCAGTAATTAATTGTGATAATTGTAGGGTTCCACAGTTCGGCGGGGCCGCCTAATGGACTTTTGTGTGGCGGTTCCATCGAACTGTTTTCGTGCGTAGATTTAGTACAAACACGGTTCCGTCCGTGGCTCTGGTACTTGGTACATTCGACCACCTCACGGTGCTAAACGGCCGGTGTCCAGAGTTAACGCCTGTCGTAAGGCGGTGTGGTGTGTGTGCAGCACCACCAGTCCAATTGTAGCGCTCCGGGCGCGGACTGAAATCGCACACTACGCCACTACGAGAGTAGCTCGGTGCGGGGGCCAAACTGCAGGCACTGCCAATGGGGTCGGACATTCCACCCGACTTCCGAGCGCCCCGTATCCTTGTACTTTCCTCTGCTGGTAAGTTCCCCCTTATACCTATCCTTACGTTTCCATCCCTGAAGGAGCATATCCCGGCTGGGTCCGGCCTCTCCTGACGGATTGATAGGGACAATTAGGGAGGTAGGGTAATTTGACCTATAATCGGACCCCATAGCAAAATAGGGCTTTTTTCTATTTTTATTTTAGTCAGAATTTGGCCAAGTAGGGTAATTTAGTCGGGATTCGACCAAGTAGGGTAATTTCGCTGAATTTTGGCCAAGTAAGGTAATTCTGCTAGAATTGGGCCGATTATGATTAAGTTAGGTTAATTCGTGTTTCATAGGTTTTATCGGGTTTTTATTTTTAATAATTTTTTAATTATTTTTTTTATTTTTCTTTTTATTGTTGGTTAATTGTACATTATGACTACGCCGCGAAGTCCGATTCAGACGCGCCGTGCGGGTTTGAAAATGCAAAGGATCTTCGTGGATCCTCCCGTGTCTCCGTCCACATCCAACGCACAAGTTAGTTCAATTCGCGATTCCGTAACCGTGTCAACCGCGATGACTACCGTACCTTCCGCAACCGTGCCTACCGTGACGGCACCCGCCGCGAGCGTACCTACCGCGACAACCGCGATTGATCCATTCGCGCCGCGTCCAACCGTTGCAAGGAGTACGCGCGCTCCGTCAGTACGATCGCATCAATCGAACGCGAGTACCATAGTCCGGATTAGGCAAGCGGAATTGGAAGCTGAGGAACGGTTAGCCGATATTCGCCGCGAAGAACTACAATTGCAAACAATGCTTATTAAGAAGCGTCTTGCCGTCGATGTAGCGACAATTAGGGATGAAACGGACCGGGAAAGCGTAGGCGCCGATGAAAATATGGAAACCACAGATAAGGTTCGCGACTGGTTACATGATAGTGCAATACGGGTGGAGTCGGAACAGCGTATTGACACTGAGTACCGCGCGCCGCCGCAACAGCAAGATAGAGAACCACTTCCTCTTTGCCAGAACGTATATGAGTATACAACGCCGCGACGGCCAAGGTCACCGACCCCAGCGCGATCGAAAGAACGTTCGATAGATAGATTGGCCGAAGCATTTGAGCGTATGACCAGGGATCGGAGACCGCCTAGGCAAACACAAGACTTAACCATCTTCAGTGGGGCAGCGGGCGAGTGGTTACATTTTAAAGCGGCAATGAAGGAATCTACAACCCTTCATGGTTTTACGGCAGTAGAAAATCTCGCGCGGCTCAGGAACTGCCTACGAGGCGAAGCCCGTAAAGCAGTAGTAGCGCTCCTCCATACGGCAACAGAACCAACGATAATAATGAACACACTCGAACAGTGTTACGGTCGCCCGGAATTGATTATTGATCAGGCACTTGATGACATTAAGAAACTACCACGATTGGGTACTTCTGCGGAAGAAATTAATAGTTTCGCCATCAAGATGCAGAACATAGTTGCGGTAATAGGGTGCGTCGATAAGAAAGGCTATTTACAGAACCCATTAATGGTAAGGCAAGTCATAGAGAAGTTGAATACACACCTGCGCTTCAGGTGGAATGACTATGCCGAAAGCCATAGTTCTGGCAGGGAGCCTGAGATCGTAACGCTGTCGAAGTTTCTTATGTGGGAAGCGGATAGGGCTATAAAGCATTCGTATGCGGTCAAGGGTACCGTCAGACCCATACGTAGTGAAACGAAACGCGATAGCCCGTACCGTAAGAAAGAACCCCCAAAGAAAGCACCCGTGTATACGCTGACAGACACACCTGTGAAAAAGAAAGTGTGCTTCTGCTGCGGATCGGAACATGACACGGTTAAGTTAAAAGCTATGTCGGTACCCGAACGCTGGACATGGGTTAAGGAAGCGGGTGTCTGTTTCCAATGTTTAAATAGCAAACATAGAAGGTTTGCGTGCAAAGCCAAACGATGTGACATTGACGAGTGTCGTCGACCTCATCACCCGTATTTGCATTCGAAGGAAGTCTGCTTAAGTTTGCTATTTATTTACTTATTAAATATTTTTTCAGTCTACTTTGTAATTTTGCCGCCGCGCCGGGGCACGCAATTGTTTTCAGTGCGATTAGAATGTAAATATTATGTAATTAATCTAAACCTGTTTTGAAAAGAGTAATTGCTGAGTTTATTGCCGGCTCTTCTCAGCAAATGCAACCTTCCGAACCGGTATTAGAGTATTAGAGTCAGACTTTTCATAAGTGCCTGCGAAGGTCTATTTGAATAAATGATTTTGATTTTGATTTTGAAGGGAACAGACACACCCATGCAAACTGATGAACCGGCAATAACTGCAACAGCACACGCATCAGCGAAAAAACATCAGGTTTTTTTGAAAGTGTGTCCTATTGTAATTAAGACACAATGGTCTTGAATTAAATACGTACGCATTTTTCGATGAGGGGTCAACGATCTCGCTGATTGATGAAGAAACGGCTAACATTCTCGGGGCAAAAGGTCCAATACGGGCATTGCATATTCATGGAGCCACATCAAGCCAGCGGGAACCGAATAGTCAGGTTATTGACCTACAATTGCGTGGTAAAAGTCAAAAGGATCTCCATACGGTCAAAGTTCGTAGAGTCAAGAACTTAGTACTGGGGAGTCAAACGATAAGTCGCGATGTATTAAAACTACCACATCTTCGTAAATTAAAGCCAGAGGACGTGTGCTACGAATACGGTAGGCCACGAATCCTAATAGGCGCGGATAACTGGCATTTGATCGTAACGCGAAAATTATTGGTAGGCGAGCGAAACCAACCAGCTGCATCGTTAACGCAACTGGGTTAGGTAATACACGGACTTGCACCTAGAAACGTTATTAGCAAGGAAGGTTACGTAGTGTTGCACGTGCGAACATCACAAGAAATCCAACGTGAGCGAGATACCGAGCTAAACGAGCTAGTGAAAGTGCACTTCGATATAGATGCATTAGGTATCTCGAACAAAAGGAAACCTATCGCGAAAGATGAACGCGCTAAGGCGATATTCAATAACACGGCAACCCTAGTGGAACGGTCGTTACGAAGTTGGACTGCCATGGAAAGATGACGATGTCACATTACCACCGAGCTATGATATGGCTATGAGCAGGCTTCGAGGTATTGAGAAGAAAATGGACAAGTCGCCTCAGTTCAAAGAAGCTTATACGACGCAGGTGAACAGCCTATTAAAAAGGCTATGCAGAAGAATGCCAGACAGATCATACGAAAGATCAACGTCTGTGGTTCTTGCCTCATTTCGCCGTAACAAACCCAAACAAGCCGGGAAAAGTTAGAATGGTCTTTTATGCAGCTGCACGCACCAATGGAACGTGTTTAAACGATGCTCTGCTCGACGGTCCTGACTTACTCCAATCACTGTATGGCGTGCTGTTTAGGTTCCGAGAGAAACCGGTCGCGATAACGGCGGACATTAGAGAAATGTTTTCACAAGTAAAAATAAAGCCTCAAGATCGCGTGGCCTAACACTTTCTCTGGCGGGGAGACAACAGAACGGATCCACCACAGAAATATGCGATGACGTCGATGATATTCGGTGCGCGTAGTTCGCCATTTATGGCGCACAGTGTAAGAGATAAAAACGCGTCCGAACATAAGGAATCGCATCCGTTGGCATTTCAAGCAATAACGCAGAACCATTATATGGATGACTGGTTGGACAGCTTCGAAACAGAACAAGAAGCCGCCCAAACGATGGCAGATGTTATAGAAGTTTACAGTAAAGCAGGCTTCGAATTGGCAGGATGGAGCTCCAATCGTCCACAGCTATTAGAATCTGTCCCCGACGATTGCCGAGCATGCTCTCCAAAGGAACTCGGTGCGAACGCACACGAATACGGAAAAACGTTAGGAGTTTTATGGGTTCAAGCAAGCGACGAACTAGCGTTTAATACCGCGATGCCCAGAGTACCTGAAGAGGTCAAGAATAAATGGAGAACGCCAACGAAGCGAGAAGCACTAGGGACTGTCATGTCGATTTTTGATCCGCTGGGATTGCTTAGTCCGTAAACAATCACAGCGAAAATAATTTTACAAGAGTTATAGAAAAAGAAAATCGACTGGGACGAATCCCTGCCCGAGGAGGAAGCTACAGTGTTTAGCGAATGGCTCAACGATCTCGAGTATGTTAGCAACCTCCGCCTGCCACGATGCTATGGTGGGCTTAATCGCGACAATGTACAACTACACGTATTTTGCGATGCGAGCGAACAAGCATTTTAGGGTCGGCAACGCGCGCGTGATACCCCTGGTGTTGCAAGCGTCCATAGGCTACGGTAACCGCTTACCATCAGGCGGGCCGTATGCTTGTTTGCCACCTAAGTGGTATAAAAAAAAAAAAAAAAAAAAAAAAGCGTATGCCGCGGTCGCGTATTGGCGTTATAGGGATCGCGATAAACGCATAAGCGTGATAATGGTTGCGGGTAAGGCTAAAGTAGCTCCGATGAAAACTCAAAGTATACCGCGTATGGAATTGCAAGCCAGCTTAATAGGCGCACGATTGGCATCGGCCATCATGAAACAGCATAACGTTAAAGCCAAAGTTGTCTTATGGAGCGATTCCAAAACGGTACTTCATTGTATTAGAAACGACTCGGCCAAGTACACGCCGTACGTGTCACATCGTTTGAGTGAGATCGCGGAGCTAACAAGCATCGACCAATGGCGCTGGGTGCCAACGGCACACAATGTGGCCGACGATGCAACGCGCGCGATGTGGCGGTTAAGGAGTAAAGACAGGTGGTTTACAGGCCCACCCTTTTTGAGGGAACCAGAAGATTTGTGGCCACAAGAAACCGACCTAGAACTTGCTCAAGACGATGAAATCGAAGCGCGTATAACACACGTAAATACGGAACCAGCCTTTGTCGAGTTCAAACGATTCTCATCATATGAACGATTGTTGAGAACAATGGCTGTCGTGTTAGCATTCGTAGACAAGTGCAGACGGCGTGCGACCGGCATAACCGCGAAGCACATTAGGGAAGCTGAACGCGTGTTAGTCAAAGAAGCGCAAAAAGATAGTTTTGCAAATGAGTTACAAAAGCTTCGTAAGGACAAACACGTCGATCGCTCAAGTCGCTTATACAAATTAGATCCCAAGATTAACGAAAATGGGATTCTAGTATTAAATGGTCGCATCAATGCAGCTACGGTGCCAGAATATATGAAGGAACCGCCCATACTTGATGGTGCACATCCTTTGGCACAGCTGCGTATTAAACATGAACACACGAGCCAGAGTCATGTAGGTAGGGAACAGATCGTCAACACCCTGGGTCAAAAATATTGGGTATTGCGTTTACGACCCATGGTAAAGACGATCCTACGGCAGTGTGTTACGTGTAAAATGCGTAGGGCAAATCCGGCAATACCAGTAAAAAGTAATCTCCCGCAAGTCCGTCTTGGTACACACACGAGACCGTTCTCTCATTGCGGCATAAATTGTTTCGGCCCCATGTGGGTGGCAATAGGCCGACGTAGAGAGAAACGTTGGGGTATGCTCTTCACTTGTTTAGTCACCAGAGCCATTCACGTAGAGTTAATTGCGAGCCTAAGTACCGATTCTGCCATAACGGCCTTGAGAAGGATGGCGACACGCCGAGGATGGCCGCAGAAGTTCCTCTCGGATAACGGCACCAACTTCCATGGCGCTGAGGTAGAATTGGGCAAGGCTAACAGGGAATAACGGGCCAGTTGGCGCAGTTGGTTAAGACTCTGGTAAAGATTCAAGCTATTGCGCTGCAGGTCGTGGGTTCGATTCCCGCACAGGACATGCATTTGTGTGCATGAACATGTCTGCATGTCCTGAGTCTGGGTGTAATTATGTATATTAAGTATGTATTTACAAACAAAAAGTAGTATATGTATTATATCAGTTATCTGGTTTCCATAGTACAAGCTCTGCTTAGTTTGGGATCAGATGACCGTGTGTGAGGAATGTCCCAGGATATTTATTTATTTATTTAATGGCTGCCAGAAATGCTGAACTACACTGGGCAAACAAGTGGAGTGGCGATACATTGACCCGGGCGCACCGAACCAAGGCGGAGCGTGGGAACGCATGATTAAAACGGTTAAGTCAGCATTGTATATGGTATTGCATGAGCGAGCTCCAAATGAGGAAGTTTTGGCAACATTAATGGCAGAAATTGAGCACACTGTAAATTCGCGCTCACTCACACATGTCCAAGTAGAACCAGATGACGCTGAGGCGTTGACACCTAATCATTTTTTATTAGGCACAGCAACTGGACTACCGTTTGTAGGGGAATGTGAGGTGGCGGATAGGCAGACATGGCGTGCTGCTTAAGCTCTGGCCAATATGTTTTGGGCTCGTTGGGTTAAGGAGTATTTGCCACGAGGCGATGTTAGGAAAAATCACGATAACGTCAAAATTGGTGATGTTTTTATCATTGCGGATGGATCATTACCACGTAATGTTTGGCCCCGAGGCCTCGTCGAACAAGTATATGTAGGGCCCGATAACGTAGTTCGAAGCGTGGATGTGCGGACTCGCGGGGGTTCTTTCGGCGACCTGTTAGGCGTCTTATTGTCCTGCCCATTGATAACGGCTGCGAGATTCTTCGTCGGGGAGAGAATGTTACGGACAATGACGTCCCATGATTTTAATTGTTAGGTTTAGGTATTTAGATTGATAAGAAATGAAATTTGATAACATGATAAGGATCACTAAGTACTGATATGAGTGATAAGAGCTCAAATTTACGAAATTTGCGTTGATCGGTATTCCGGCTCATGACCTCTCAGCACTACAGTCTCAAGACGCCGGGCCAAGGAGTGTCGCTTCAACCACAGATGAAGCTGACCCCAAACGCCTGTGCGGAAAGTGCACCCCGTCACCGCAAACCGCTCCCTGCCCGCAAAAAGCGGTCTCCGAGACGGCCACTATATGGTTTACCATAACCACAGACATATAAGAACAAGAAGACTAAGCATTAAATAAAAATATTGAAGCCAATTACACCTACGAAGAAAGTGTAGCTGTTCTAAGAGCCGAACTAAGGCAGGTAAAGATTTTTACGTATATGAATGAGGGGCTGCGCGCAGCGGCGGCGAGCGGAGATAATCCATACTAATATTATAAATGCCAAAGTAGCTGTTTGTTTGTTTCTTACGGTTTCACGCACGCCTCAACTACTCAACCGATCATTATGAAATTTGGTATACAGATAGCCTCGTATGGAGAAGGACATAGGCTACGTTTTATCCCGGCAACGCGGGTCAACCCGCGGAGGACATCTAGTAGTCTGTTTTGCACATATTTTCACGAAAATGAAAGAAAAGTATAATTTAGTAAAGGTTTTATTGAAAGAAAATCAATTCACTCAAAAAATTCAATTCAGAATCATTTATTCAAATAGACTGTAGGCGACGCATTGATTTTATACATTTATATTTGATTTTTTTACTTTTGTTATTGATTTTAGAAAGTCTATTTTTATTTACTTGTTTCTATCATTTTTCAAAGTTTATTTAACACCTAAGTATATACAAAAATTAAGTTCTAATTACTTTGATTTACCACAAGTAACGCCATCTGTTATCACTTTTTGAAATTAAAAAATATAGTTTTATTGTGGGTACGTGTAGCAAGCAGCATTTTTTGTATGTAGGTAGTTTTCAGACGTTTTCAGTCGCCCTTTGATTTTTGGAACGAAATGTCGCTTTCTATACGCATTCCTCAATTTTTTGAGTAAAAGTTCGGTGTTTCATTTCTATATCCTACAAAAGGAATTGGTCTTCGAGCAGGATAATAAATCAGCGTAATGTCAGAAACGCCGAGGCCTAAGATTTTAACACGACGTCAGCGACAAGAACTACGTGACGTCAACAAGATCGAGAATGCTCCAGTTAAGGAATTCAAGAATTCAAAGGATCTGATTCCGTTTAGTGACACCGATAGTCATGTTAAAAAGACACTAAATATGGAAGATATTAAATGTGAATCGACATCGAAACCATGTGCGGCCACGCCCCATGGATCAGTTCGAACGTCAGTAACGATAAAGACCAAGAAATCTACTTCGTCATCAGTAGCCAGACGTAAGGAGTTGGAATTCGAAGCTGCTGCGGCCAAGGCCAAGATACAGATGGAGCTCATTGACAAGCAACAAAAGGCCGACGCTGAGTCCAAGTCCCAAGTCATTAGTCATGAAGATGAACAGCATATGGATGGTGATAGTGAAAGTCAAAGTCATAGGTCATTAGCCTATAGCCGAGCGCAGTCCGGTGTCGAGAAGTGGCTGGACCGTTGTACACCAATTCCGCCAGTTGATAATAGTATACAGCAGTTAGCAAGCACTTTGAAAGACATGATGAAGCAGTCCACGTGCAAACAGGAGTCACGTCTCCTCAGCCGTTTGGCCACACCACGGGATTTGCCAGTGTTTAGTGGTGAATGCATTGAATGGCTACATTTTAAAAGTGCTTACGATGAATCAACGCGCGTGTGTAAGTTTAGTGATTCTGAAAACTTATGGAGACTGAGGAAAGCATTACGAGGTGAGGCCAAAGAGTCAGTGACGGATTTACTGATCGGCAACACGCCGCCGTCGGCGGTGATTGAAGCTCTTGAGCTAAGGTTTGGTCGATCGGATATTATTATTCATAATATTACGTCACAGGTAAAGAAATTACCACCCTTGCCTTCGTATTATCAACAAGACCTGATTACATTCTCTGTAAAAATAAATAATTGTGTTGCTACAATACAGGCCCTAAAGCAAGATGATTATTTGCGCAGTCCAGAGCTCGCCACAGCTGTTATATCCAAATTACCGAGCACTTTAGTTGGAAAATGGACTGACTATGCCTACAGTAGATTACTTGAAGGCAGGCCTAAACTCGAATTATTGGCAACATTTTTGAAGCTAGAAGCTGAGCGGTTATCTCTAGTTGGTTGTACTCAACCGCGAGAAAATATAAAGCCAGAATTCGCCAAGCGAACAAATGATAATAAAAATCGCTATAGTAAACCTATATACACAACTTCATGTACCGAAGAAGGAATAAATATGTGTAAGTTTTGTCACAAAGGCTCGCATTTGCTACCGGAATGTCGTATATTTAGACGAGCGATGCGCAAGGATAAGTGGCGTTATGTTAAAACGCACGGATTATGTTATTGCTGCCTCATAACTCGGCACGATAGAAACACTTGCCCTGCACCTGTGTGCGACATTGATAGTTGTGGTCTCGCACACCACCGCCTGCTGCACTGGACGAAGCCTGCGAATACGTCACAGTCACAACAGAGTGACGTGCAACAAGAACAAGCCCCTGTTTCTTCGGTGACAGACGCGACCGTCGCTCACGTAGATAATCACATTGACATACCGTCGACATGTCAAAGCGAATTCATGTTGTTAAAAGTGGTTCCTGTAAAATTAAGTGGCCCTAAAGGTGTTGTACATACGCATGCCCTCTTGGACGATGGTGCTTCGATATCGATGATCGATTCCGAGCTGGTAGATAGTTTAGGCTTAAAATGTGAACAATCGAGTGCTATAAAGTTCACCGACGCGTTTGGGCTCGAAGTGTATCAGTCAGACGCACCGAAAGTGTCCGTACAGATTAGCGGTAGTGATGGTGTTAATTACGATATTAAGTTGCGTAAAACCTCAATGTTAAAATTATCTGTGCAAAATTTATCTGTAATAAATAAAATTAATTGTGCTCATTTGGCCTCTGTCAAAAAATTTGTATGCAAAGATCGTGTTGTGCCGCGTGTTCTAATTGGTGAAGATAATTATTTCCTAATCGCTCCTCATGAAATAATTCATGGTGATAAAAATTCTCCATATGCATCACGATGTTTGCTGGGCTGGGCCATTCATGGCTATCACGGCGGGCGTCGCACTCACTCCGGGGTAAGTCAGATAAATCATATTTGCCATCTCGCTCACTCTCCCATAGAAGAAGATAGTTCAAATGTAAACAAATTGAATGACTTAATTAAACAATCATTTGAGTTAGATTCCATAGGAATTTCACCCTTACGTCGCGAGAATACGTCACATTTACGAGCTATGCAAATATTGGACGATACTGCACGTCAAATTGGGGACCAGTGGGAAGTTGGGTTACCGTTCAAAAATGATGTTTTTATGTTACCTGACAATTATAATTGCGCGTTATCACGATTAAAGTTATTATTAAGGAAATTTGCTAAGGACAGAAACTACGCAGATAGATATAAACAAGAAATGCAAAAGTTGTTTGATAGTGGTTACGCTCGAGAGCTCGACGATAGTGAACGGTCAGTAGATCGTGTGTGGTATATACCACATTTTGGTGTACAGAATCCCAATAAACCGAATAAACTTCGGTTAGTGTTTGACGCCGCCGCCAAGGTGGAAGGTTGTTGTTTAAACGACTATTTACTGACAGGTCCGGATTTATATAATTCACTTTTAGGCATTATGTTTCGTTTTCGTGAAAATAAAATAGTCATTATTGGCGATATTAAGGACATGTTTTTACGCATTAAAATACGCCCTGAAGATCAGCATGTACTTAGATTTTTGTGGCAAGAAGCACCCGATAGTCAGATTAAAATATGTGCTATGAATAGTTTAATTTTTGGCGCCACATGCTCACCATTTATAGCGCAATATATTAAAAATAAGAATGCCCTAAAATACGAGGATTTGAACCCGCAAGCCGTTCAAGTAATCATTAATGACCATTACATGGATGATTGTTTAAAATCGACAATTGATGAAGAAACTGCAATTAAATTAATACACGATATAACAAAAATTCATAAACAGGGTGGATTTGAGATTAGAGGTTGGTCGAGTAATAGCAAACCGGTTCTATCCGCGATACCAGCTGGCTCGCTCGCCGACTCGGCTATACAATTTAAGGACGGAGTTATGAATACAACTGAGCGCACTCTCGGTTTGATGTGGTATCCAAACGATGACTCTTTTGGTTTTAAAATATCGTTGGACCGAATACCGAAGGAGATATTAGATGGTAGTACGCCACCAACCAAAGCTAAAATGCTGAGTATAATTATGTCTGTTTATGATTTACATGGTTTTTTGTCCCCGTTTATAATAAAAAGTAAAATCATACTCCAGAATGTGCATAGGAGTGGTGTTGACTGGAAATGCCACATCCATTTAGATGATCATGCTAGATGGATGAAGTGGCTCGATGAATTACAACAGTTACAATCCTTGCGTATACCACGCTGGTATATTAAAGCTGGGACTTGGACAAACTGTTATTCAACATCTGCACCGAGTACACCTAACGATACGAATAATATTATAAATACACAGATACACATATTTAGTGACGCATCCATTAAAGCGTACGCCGCGGTCGTTTACTGGCGTTTTATGAGATCGGATGGAAGCGTGTGTGTGTGCTTCGCAGCCAGCAAAAGCAGAGTGACTCCTCTTCGGCCTATTTCTATTCCAAGATTGGAGTTACAAGGCGCATTGCTTGCAGCACGCCTCGCTGATACTGTGCAGAAGGAACATAAAGATGTAAAGGCAGACAAGCGGTTCTTCTGGACAGATTCTAGCACTGTTCTGCAGTGGATTCGTAGTGACCCAAGGAATTACAAACCATTTGTAGCTCATCGACTCGGTGAAATCGACGAACTTACGTCCTTATCTGAATGGCGTTATGTTCCAACCAGCTTAAACGTGGCCGACATAGCGACCAAGGAAGATACACCTCCGCTACAATATTCAGATGTCTGGTTTCAAGGTCCAAATTTTTTAAAACAATTGGACGAAAATTGGCCGAAAGATTTAAAATGTACTAAGCCTTCAGATGAGGCTACTTGTGAACAAAGAAGCATTAATGTGGTTGTGACGAATGTTTTAGAATCCTCATTGCCTGATGAAAATAAATTTTCTTCTTGGTTACGACTTCTCAGAGTTACAGCTAATGTTTTATTATTTATTAGACGCTGTCGAGTGAAAAACACTCAACTTAACATTGATTTGATGAATGAGGCAGAAGTATTGTTATTAAAAAAATCTCAACAAGACTCGTTTTCGGTGGAGTTGGATAGTTTAAAACAAAATAAACCTTTATTAACTAGCAGTCGGTTACTGAATTTGACGCCAGTTCTAGATGAAAAGGAATTAATACGAGTTGGTGGTCGCATAGACAAGACTGCAGGTGTGAGTCAGTCTACAATAAGACCCGTTATATTGGATGGTTGCCACCATATAACCAGACTTTTGGTTGATTATCACCATCGACGAGCACTACATGGAGCTACTGAATTAGTCGTGAATGAATTGCGGCAACGATATTGGGTTGTAAAGTTGAGGCCGACTGTCCGAGCTGTAGCGGCGCGCTGTTTGTTTTGTAAGTTCCGTCGCGCTGCTCCACAACCTCAACGCATGGCCAACTTACCCGCCGCACGCTTACAACATCACCGACTCCCATTCGCCTTTACGGGGGTGGACTTCTTCGGCCCGATGGAGGTGACCGTGGGTCGTAGACGACAAAAAAGATATGGAGTATTATTTACATGCTTGACAATCCGTGCGATTCATTTAGAGTTGACTGAAAGCCTTACTACGGACTCAACTATCATGGCACTACGTAGAATGATATCTCGCAGAGGAGCTCCTAGCGTGATATACTCCGATAATGGCACGAATCTCAGAGGCGCTGATGCCGAACTTAAACGTAGTTTGGAGGAGCTGAACTTACCTAAGCTTCATGACGACGGCACGAACAGAGGGATCGAATGGCGATTTATTCCACCAGGTGCACCTGAAATGGGTGGTGCGTGGGAGAGAATGATCCGGACAGTGAAAACGGCACTTAAAGTAGTATTGAAAGAACGCGCGCCGCATCCGGAAACACTTTCTACTTTTTTATTAGAAGTCGAAGCTCTCGTGAATAGCCGTCCTATCACACACGTCTCTTCTGACCCAAACTACCCTGAAGCGTTAACCCCAAATCATTTTTTGATTGGTACTTCTTCCAATAACCCTCACTTTGGCAAGTATGATGACAGTGATTTTTATGTTAGGAAACAGTGGCGAGTAGCACAACGCTTAACTGATATGTTTTGGTGTAGGTGGATAAAGGAATATTTACCTACTTTGTTGCCTAGACAAAAGTGGACCGAGGAGGCGAGATCGATGCGTGATGGTGATTATGTTTTATTAGTTGAACCGAATATAGACCGTGGTTGTTGGCGTCATGGAGTGGTGAGTGCGACGCACGCTGGTGATGACGGCCGCGTGCGTATTGTAGACGTGCGAACTCGCACCGGGTTGTTGCGACGACCGGTGACACGCGTCGCCCTACTCACACCGGTAGATGGTTAGTGCTGAATCACTTATTGCTTTATTTTTTTCATTGTTGTTTACATTATTTTGTTTTCGTTATTTAATTCAGCACTAAGGGGGTGGAATTGTAGGCGACGCATTGATTTTATACATTTATATTTGATTTTTTTACTTTTGTTATTGATTTTAGAAAGTCTATTTTTATTTACTTGTTTCTATCATTTTTCAAAGTTTATTTAACACCTAAGTATATACAAAAATTAAGTTCTAATTACTTTGATTTACCACAAGTAACGCCATCTGTTATCACTTTTTGAAATTAAAAAATATAGTTTTATTGTGGGTACGTGTAGCAAGCAGCATTTTTTGTATGTAGGTAGTTTTCAGACGTTTTCAGTCGCCCTTTGATTTTTGGAACGAAATGTCGCTTTCTATACGCATTCCTCAATTTTTTGAGTAAAAGTTCGGTGTTTTATTTCTATATCCTACATAGACCTTCGCAGACACTTATGAAAAGTCTTCTTTTTTTTTTATTCATAAAACATTAAAGATAAAATATACAAGTAGATAAACAAACGTGTGCGTTCGCGCAGCGGAATGTTGTTGAATTTAAAGATATTAATTATGCAGATATTTAGTGTATGACGTCGTATAATTGTGTATGGTAAAAAAAAAATTGTGTACGCAGCCATTGTGGAGAAATTCACCAAAAACTGATTCCGCTGGGCGAACGTTGTCCTGGCGGAACTTATTTTAATCCATAGATTTTAGAAGAAAAGAGGTGTGTCCAAAAATTAGTGTGTATTTGTGTGTAATTGTGTATGTATGAATAAAATGAGTGCATGCATAAACTTCGGAGAAATTCAAGTTTCCGCTACGCGAACGTTTGGCCATTAGCTAGTTTTCATATAAAGCGCTTACATAGAGAGCTGTAGATTTTTACATACGTTGTTTTGAATTTGTTTATATTTGTTTAAAAAACAGATTTAGAAAAAATCGTAGGGCTTAAAAGATAAAAATATAAACGTAAAATACACTTAATAGGTCTTAGTTCTTAAAGTATGCACTTTGGGGTCTAGATTTTCACGTTTATACAAACCTTGTAAGTATCTGAAACATGTTGCCAAGTATCAATGATGTTCCGTTAGTAATTAAAGAGTTAAAGGACAATTTTACCATGAATAGATCACTGTTTACAAAACAGTCAAATATCACGACGTTCTAAAGGAATTGCATGGTAAAATGTATGCCAAAAATTAGTTTATTCATTCAACTATTCACATGCAAAATTTCATGTCATTAAATTTAGTAATTAAAGAAATCAATTAAAATACTGACGAAGCATCGAAAACCTACATAACCCGACCAAGTTCGGATAGCTACAAAAAAGCGGCCCAGCCATATATCTAAGAGACGTTCTTAACCTTCCAATATAGTATTTACTAATATGGTACAGTTCCGTACACAAGCGTTAGGAAAAAATAAAACAATTGCATTTCTTGAATTAAAAATATTTTTTTAATAATAACCCAACTATCTACGATAAAAACAAATCTTCAATTAACAAGTACTTTTCTATTTAAATATCCGTGTACAAAAAATTTTTTTATTAAGTACATACTTAATTATGTTTCATTGTCAATATTATTATTATCGAGAATTGGCGATGCATAGCAAAACAACAGCGCATACGCACATTGTCCTTGACTGCACATTTGTTTGTGACTGGGGATAAAAAACAAAATCAGGTTCAAGTTCAACAGCAAAAACGAATACGCGCGGGCCGCGGCCAATGAAAACATATTATTGCCCTCTCTTTTCTACAAGGATGGAAGTACCGTTTCAAGCGGGAAGCCGCGCGCGTCCTGTTCGACTAGCAGTTTGTGGAATATTCCACAGACGTTAAATTACGTGCGTTCACAAGAATATAATTAAATCAAAATATTAACTTTTAAAATTACCGCGCCATCTCACTTACCGGCTACTTGTAAAGCTGCAGGGGCAGCGGCGGCCAGTGCGGAAAATTCAAAATTCAAAAAATATGCATCGATTGGACCCAATTATATTTTTATGCCTTTTGCGGTCGAGACCTTGGGACCATGGGGGTCAGAAGCTCGCCGTTTTGCTCGCACCTTGTCTTCAAAATTGATCGAGACCTCCGGAGACCAGCGGGCGGGGAGCTTTTTCCGCCAACGCGTCAGCTTGGCTATCCAAAGAGGAAACGCTGCCAGCCTTCTGGGAACCTTGCCGTTAATCGGAAGCAGCGGCAGGCTTGAGGAAATTTTCTATATATAGATTATATTTTGTAAATATAGATTGTATTTTGTACATATTTGTTGTAAATAAAAGTTTATATCTAACTTTTAAAAAATGTGAATACCTATCGGAACTCCGGAATTATTTCAGTCAATTCTGGAGCTGAAAAATCAGAACAATTGAACAAAAATTTGGTGTACAAAAATAAATGACCTTTAAATTATATCGAAACAACAATTGTGTTATCACCTATACCAATTCAATACCGGTATTATACGGTAAATTTTGGGATGTTACCTAAATATATTGCATGGACGCTTTTTTGTAGCTATCCGAACTTGGTCGGGTTATGTAGGTTTTCGATGCTTCGTCAGTATTTTAATTGATTTCTTTAATTACTAAATTTAATGACATGAAATTTTGCATGTGAATAGTTGAATGAATAAACTAATTTTTGGCATACATTTTACCATGCAATTCCTTTAGAACGTCGTGATATTTGACTGTTTTGTAAACAGTGATCTATTCATGGTAAAATTGTCCTTTAACTCTTTAATTACTAACGGAACATCATTGATACTTGGCAACATGTTTCAGATACTTACAAGGTTTGTATAAACGTGAAAATCTAGACCCCAAAGTGCATACTTTAAGAACTAAGACCTATTAAGTGTATTTTACGTTTATATTTTTATCTTTTAAGCCCTACGATTTTTTCTAAATCTGTTTTTTAAACAAATATAAACAAATTCAAAACAACGTATGTAAAAATCTACAGCTCTCTATGTAAGCGCTTTATATGAAAACTAGCTAATGGCCAAACGTTCGCGTAGCGGAAACTTGAATTTCTCCGAAGTTTATGCATGCACTCATTTTATTCATACATACACAATTACACACAAATACACACTAATTTTTGGACACACCTCTTTTCTTCTAAAATCTATGGATTAAAATAAGTTCCGCCAGGACAACGTTCGCCCAGCGGAATCAGTTTTTGGTGAATTTCTCCACAATGGCTGCGTACACAAATTTTTTTTTACCATACACAATTATACGACGTCATACACTAAATATCTGCATAATTAATATCTTTAAATTCAACAACATTCCGCTGCGCGAACGCACACAAACAAACAATCGTTTCTTGTATGCTTAATTTTATTTTAATTATTTGTTGTTATAGCGGCAATAGAAAAATACACATTCTGTGAAAATTTCAACCTATGTGACCTGTGTATAAATGTCTACCCATCTAATTACGGTTCATGAAATACAGCCCGCTGACAGATAGACGACCGGACGGACGGACAGAGGAGTCTTATAAGTAGGGTACCGTTTGGCACCTTTTGGGTACGGAACCCTAGAAATGAAATAAAATTTAAGGGGGTGCCCATACAAGAAACGTTTTTCTTTGGCGCTTTTAGTTTCATAGTTAGTAAATATTGTAACGGAACCCTCGTGTGCGAATCCGACTCGCACTTGGGCGAGTTAACTCCATACGGTAACGCCTCAGAATGCGGTCTAAAGTGCATACATTTCGAATACTCAGACACTCTTTCACACTGTAATTCGACATCGGTCCGTCTCGCTCACATAACAGAAACGACCCAAATGATTAAACAAAGGATCCCGTGCATAGAAAATTCACATCCAATAAGAATCCGAACGGAGAAGATGCCTTATTCATAGAGTAATATAGAACGAGAACCTTTGTTAAAATGAACATGCCATCAACAACGAGTAGTACTCTACCACCTGAGCTGCTGCGTAGCTCGTGGCTTAAGGACGGAGTCGTGCGTGCGGCCGAATATAGAACGAGAACCTTTGTTAAAATGAACATGCCATCAACAACGAGTAGTACTCTACCACCTGAGCTGCTGCGTAGCTCGTGGCTTAAGGACGGAGTCGTGCGTGCGGCCGAAACCGCCTTAAAAGTTTGAAGAACTACTTCGCGTTAGGTCCAAGGCGCAGTTCTTGTTGATACCTTTGCTGAAGGAAGAAAAAGAGATATATCATGAGTTATTGGGAAGCGATTATTGGAAGGTAACGCCCAATTTGAGCTCATATGTTTGCCTTTAAAATTCACGAAAAACACCAGTTAACGCGAGAGCACAAGAATGCTATCACAGTACAGTACTTGAAGAGTAGCAGAAACTGCTTCATTTGGTATTGATTTTATGTGCAGTACCGTTGAGAAAACTTTATATTTGAATGATGAATGCATTTTTTAATTTACTTAGCTGCCCGTGACAGACCATGACGCGTCTTAAACACACCATGAATGAATAAAAAGGAGAATCGCGGGCAAATGCGATAATGATTACTTTGACGTAATAAGTTAAATTTTATGTCACTAGTTGCGCCCCGCGGTTTCACCCGCGTTTCCGAGGGATATCCTAACCAACCGTACCCTAGAAGATGGCGCGGAGAAACGACACACAAGCATCATACTGCTCGGTATATCAGGCGGAGCTTGCTGCTTTGCTAAGTGCACTTGATATGTACGACAAAAACAGGGTGGCTAAGCTTGTCAATAGCCTATTGTTGCAGAGATCCAGGATAAAGGAGCAGAGCGAAAAAGGTAAAGAAAGAAACCAAGCTATTCTGGGTTTAAGCCCATGAAGGGATCGGTGGCAGTGTAAGAGCTGACGAATTGCCAAAATCTGCCGCCCTAAATAAAAACCGGTCCCGCGTATGACAGAGTCCCGGTGAACTTCCTCAAGTTATCTTTAAGACAAGAGACATTATTAATCTGGAGCAGAAGATATTTGATATTTTTTTAATGTTAAGTTGTTAATTGAAGAACCTTCTACGAAGAATTACGAAACATTAAAAAAAAGAGGAATGAAATCGTTAAAGCCGTTCTTAAGTTATAACGTGACCAAAAGAAATAGGGGTACATTTTTATATATAGGGGAAATACGGACAAAATGGCATATACGGACAAAACGACATAGCGGGTTTATTTCGAATTTGGCGGGCTATAGCGAGGTCACGAAACAACAACACGTGACGGCACCCATTTTTACAACCCTGCGAGAAACCCAGCGCCATTGCGTCAGTCTTTTTGAAGTTACGAGTGAGAACGTGTTTCGTGTCCACAAAAATATATTTTATTTATGGATTTCTTCGGATTTTTTGTGAGTTTTGTGTTATATTTGTATATTATATTTACTAAAATTGAAGACTTATGATATAAACTTGTGATTAGTATTAATACAATTTTCAAGCGATTTAATTTAATATGATTTTTAATGTTTGTTGTATACATTTGGGCAAAATGGCATACCTATACGCTGGACAAAACGACATACAACAACGACATAGTCCAAAAGCACTGAGATTAAAGCTCCAGAAAAAAAGGCAGGTACAGGCAGCTTCAATTTGCTCAAACTATCGATTCCAGCTCCGATAATGACGAATTAGCCGCCGAAAACGATGGATGAAGAAGACTGCCCCTGCATTTAATGCAATGATCCTTATTCGCGGTCGAAGCCGGGAGAAAAGCTGGTTAAGATGCATGAGTTTTGAGAGAAGATTATTTTCGTTGGGCTCACGCTTCTTGTGCTGATGTCTCAAAGAAGACAACGATTTATTGGCGTACTTTGTTCTTAAAATTTTGGTATGTTGTTATATCCATATTTAGTGGTTTTTTTGATTCGTCCATTTATATATTAATATTTACTTTGATATAGTTCCTATTCAATTAAAATACTGTATTACTAGTAGTCAATGAACCTAAGATGATTGTCAATGTGTGAGACTGATTATAATTACAATAAATAAAGATATATGATTCAAAATCAAAACCCCCTGTCATTTTGCCCGTGCTTCCCCTATAGATTTAAAAATAGAATAATAGTGACCAAAACAAGCCCTGAGATCGGGCTACGCACAGTAGGTGCTAGAAAAACTGCAACTACAAAATAATGGACTTAGAAACAGACCGACACAAGTAAAAGCATTTTCTAGCCAAAGCATAATTTTAGCATCAACAAGTTCTTATATGGGATGGCATGGAGATAACTTATACAGATGTCGTTAGAGTATAATTTGGTTTGGACAACGCTGGAGTTTTGTTTACACCCTCTTCTCTATTATTTCAGGCGTATCTAAAACTGTAATTAGTGCATATTATGGATATATCTACTCTTTGTTACGTTATGGCACTATTATATGGGGACGTTCATCGGCGATTGACAGAGTATTCATCATGCAAAAACGCCGCATTCGATCGATTTTTGGATTAAAACAGAGTGAATCCTGTAAAATATTAACGGTACCAAGTATAAACATATTCGATGTTTGTTTGTTTGTACTGTTAGAGCTTATTTACATAACACAAGCCCTAAAAATTATATTGATGATACATGGTAAAACTTCTGCACACACGCGGGAAACCATCTTGTTTCGATCTGTCAAAACTCTTTATAGTCCTTTAGTGACGTGACACGCTGATGCGAGAGTCGAGCTAGTGCTGTGACCAATTCGACTTAACAGTACATAAAAACAAACAACTTTTCCAACAAAAGCCACAGGCAATGCCATATACTACAAGACGACAAAACAAAAATAATTTGTTCAGACCTTATACCAAATTAACAGTAGTACCAAATAATAGGAGCATGATGACAATAAAAATATTGAATAAGCTACCAGACATATTTAAAGATTTACCTCTTCCAAAATTTTGAATATTGTTAATGAGAGAATATTTTATTTTTAAGTAATTGTTATCATGTGTTGATGATTATGATAACTATTAATTTTAACATATAAAAATAAACAGATTAAATAATTAACGGAAAAAACTTTTTTTTTATTTAAAATACCAATTTTAATATAATCAATTTATAAATTGAATTCTATGGCATTTAGTAAATATTATGATTATCAGGTCACTTGATTATGTACCGATTTTGGTTTTAAACACATTGTCGTTTAATTTAATTATGTTTTAAAAAAATGTTGTGCTTTTTTTTGCTTGACAGGGCACAATTTGGAATGATCCCTATAATATTCACACCTTTTTCTAACCCAAATTCATACAAATAAATACTTATTCTTCAACAGTAATATTCAAGTTTTTTTTATATCACTAAGTTGGCAAACAAGCATACGGCCAGCCTGATGTTAAGCAGTTACCGTAGCCTATGGACGTTTGCAACACCAGGGGTATCACTCGCGCGTTGCCGACCCTAAAATAAGTTTTGAGCTTTGAGTCTTCTATTCGGTTTAAACAATGCTGGAATGTCGCTAAGTGCCAACCACCTATAATGCGCTCGCATTGGCTAAGTCAAGGACACACGCGCTCTGACGAGCTAAATCAAGGATACACTAAACATTTCATCATCTTCATCAGCCTATATTGTCCCACTGCTGAGCACAGGCCTCTTTTCACAAATCAGGGTGGGCGGGAATGGGCACATACTCCACCACGCGTCCCCACTGCGGTTCGGTAGAGATGGGCTAGTGGTCAACCTACTGCTGAAATTTTAAAGCCGCCTGAAGGCCGCCAACTAGCTTAACGACTATCACAATTAAGTGATAACTGGGACCAACGGCTTTACGTGCCTTCCGAAACACGGAAACGTTCGATTTGAAATACCACTAGGCGATCACCCATCCAGGTACCGACCACGACGATGGTAGCTATCTTGCCGAACGATTAAGAACGGCTTATCATGCAACACCACGAGCGCTTCTAAACATTTAGATGCATTGATTAGTTGGTACTGTTATTAATAAATTATTTTTGTTTTGTTTAGATACTAGTCAGATACAAAGTAATGCCCAGTGTGAAGCAAGGCCGCTTGCTTGTTTCAATGTCAAAATCATTCCCCGGAATACACAACAACACTACTTTCATTGCAATTGGATGAATGCAATAGAATGCATACAAACGTTGATTTTCATTGCTGACTATACAAAGATGCAAACAAAACATATATTAAAATCATATCAAGAGAAAACCTCCTTGAATGGTTGAAGGTCAAAATTGATTGTAAAGCAATTATTTTCTGTTATTTTTTTATTAACTACATCTAAAAATCAAAAAAGTCTTGATTTTAATAGTATTAACAGACTTTTTTGGATTTTTAAATGTCATGTTTTTTTTTTTAGCCCGTTTGATATCCAATACGATTTGGACACAACCAACAATTTTTTTGACTTGAAGTCAAATATTCAGGACTTCCTAAGACCATAGGTCAATAATTAAAATGGTCATATCCACCAGGTCCGAATAACTTTAGTTTTTTTTAACAAATCCAGCATGTACACTCTCTCCATGCTGGCAAGCAATGACAGACAACAACCGAAAGACACCAATATTGAAATAGTATATTTTTAATTAATTTGTAACGACTACTCACACAAACTTTATTCGGAAAACGCTTTCCCAGAAATGAAACTTTTTCGCACCCAAAACCGCTACTTGACGTCGTTCGTCTCGCTCACTTGACAGAAACAGATTAAGATCACCAAGACGGGTCGACCCGAATATTATTATGAGCTCAGAAAATTTACATCCAAGAACAATCCGATCAAAACAAAATAGATAAATTATTCAATGATAAAATAAAATGTGGTGATTGTAAAGCAATAGAAATAAAAACACTATGAAGTCTTAAACTCTGATAGTGTTTTAGTTCTATGGCTCTGAACCAAAAGACATTCCTTGACTCCATACATTCACAATTTGTCTCTCATTTCTTTTTGTATTTCTTTTTTTTTAAATAGAATGATAATAATAGTGACCACAACAAGCCTTGAGACCAGACTAGACACAGTAGGTGCTAGAAAAACTGCAACTACAAAATAATTTACTCAGAAACAGACTGACACAAGTAAAAGCTTTTTCTAGCCATTAACATACTACAACTTGTGTGCTTGTAATAAGAACCACATTTCAATGCCAAAACATCATTTTAGCATCAACAAGTTTTTATATGGGATGGCATGAAGATAAACGCCTATACAGATGTCGTTTGAGTATAATTTGGTTTGGACAACGCCGGAATTTCGTTTCAACCCTCTTCTCTATTATTCTTCATCAGGAACGTTGATGAGTTTTCTTGAGGGAATGTTGATGAGTTTTCTTGAGGGAATGTTGATGAGTTTTCTTGAGGGAATGTTGACGAGTTTTCTTGAGGGAATGTTGATGAGTTTTCTTGAGGGAATGTTGACGAGTTTTCTTGAGGGAATGTTGATGAGTTTCCTTGAGGGAATGTTGATGAGTTTTCTTGAAGGAATGTTGATGAGTTTTCTTGAGGGAATGTTGACGAGTTTTCTCAAGTCTTCTATTTGGTTTAAACATTGTTGGAATTTCGTTTTCTAACTCTTCTCCGTTAAGAATGTTCATGAATTCTCTTGAAATTCTTCCATAGGTATCAAGCCCTGAAATTTTAAATTCATAAAGTTAATAAAATATTTTCATTCTCATTATTTTAAGAGGTTGGCAGAATGCTTTTTTATTTTAATATGTATAGGCTTGTGTATGATCACAATCTCGCGATGGTAAGTGATGATGTGGCCGAATCTGGTAAGCACACAAAGACAAGAAGAAACTGGCTCTCAAGTGCAGCTGTCGGAATATACCCGATAGGTGCATGGCGACAGATTCTCAACTTGTGGGTGGTAGCCAGCTAGGTACATATAACAAAGTACCCTACCACCATGCTCTGGTCTCCTCACGATATAGTCCTTCACCGAAAGCTCAGCTCATTGTAAGATTCGACCCCTGGACCTTCGTCTCGGCATCCGACGTCACTGCCACTGAGCTATCATCGCCTTAAAATCGGCTAAATAAGTTCCATAATAATTATATTCTACTAATATTTATAAATCAATTCCTGCTGATGCCTCAATGGCACACACAACCCATTGTGATGCAATTTTGCACACAGATAGATCATAACCAGGAATAACCCTTTATCCCGGGAAAACATAATTAGATCGACGGGCCAGCTGGCGTGGTTGGTTAATACTCTGGTCAAGATTCCACCTATCGCGCCGCTGGTCGTGGGTTCGATTCCCAAACAGGACATGCATTTGTGTGCATGAAAATGTCTGTATGTCCTGAGTCTGGGTGTAATTATGTATATTAAGTATGTATTTACAAACAAAAAAGTAGTATATGTATTATATCAGTTATCTGGTTTCCATAGTACAAGCTCTGCTTAGTTTAGGATCAGATTACCGTGTGTGAGGAATGTCCCAGGATATTTATTATTTATTTATTATTATTAGATCAACGAGGAATATGGGTGAGAACGCAGGCCGAAAACAAGTGGTCAATTTATACTTCCATAGATACTAATCTATCCTAACTAATATTATAAATGCTAAAGTGAGTTTGTTTGTTACGCCTTCACGCCTCAACCACTCAACTGATCATCATGAAATTTGGCATGCAGATAGCCTATGGTATGGGAAGGATATAGGCAACTTCTTATTCCGGGAATGCGGGTGAAACCGAGGGGGACAGCTAGTACTAATATAAAAAAGAGGAAGTTTTTTGTTTGTTTAAATGGGCTAATCTCTGGAACTACCAGTTGGATTCGAAAAATTGTTTGACTATTAGGAAGCAACATTATCCCCGAGTCTTATAGGCTATTTTTATCCTGGGAATGTAAGTGATTGGGATTTCTCAATTGAGTACAGAATGGGGTTCTTCAAAAAGTGTGTGAGTCTTCAGGGTCGGTAACGCGCGAGTGATACCCCTGGTGTTGTAAGCGTCCATAGGCTACGGTAACCGCCTACCACCAGGCGGGCCATATGCATGTTTGCCAAATAAGTGGAATAAAAAGAAAAAAAAAACAGCCAAATAACTTTCCCGCACGTAAGGTTGCCAGTGCTCATTGGGGAGGTGTAAGGCGTCGTCCAAATTGGCGACGATCGTACGATCAAACGTGCGATTCGTCGCACGGCAATTAGGACGACGCCTATCTATATGGCTGCGGTAACCGCTTACCATCTGGCGGGTCATTCGCTTTTTATTTATACGACGGTGTCAGTAAACAAGCTCATTTGATTACCAAGAACACAATAAAAATAAAAAACCAGCCAAGTATGAGTCGGACTTGCACGGAATGGTTCCGTTCTTTTATGAGGGTCCCTCCTTCTTTGTTCTTATAGCAGCAATAGAACACACACCTATCTACACATTCTGTGAAAATGTGCCGACAGACGGACAGATGGATAGACCCCTAAAAACAGTAGACTGACAAACATGCAGGTTGACTTGATTGAAAGTGACTACTGTAAAGATATTAGCAATATCAGACAGATTACCAAGGTCTTGTCTACTTTTACAAAGCCTTGAAGCCCAGTGTACCCTTTTTTTTTTTTTTTTTTCGTGGGGAAATCCTCATAGGATATCCGACCTCCTCGGGGGTAGCGGCCAGGTTATGCCGGACTTGTACCGGCTAAAACCCCACGGTGGTCGCCATCTGCGCTGTAGAGGGGGGCGGGCTCTCGTGTTGAACGCGTACCTGCTCACCCCTCCACGCGCGGCGCTTAGATAGCTCGTCCCGGGGGAAGTGTGATACCTCCCCCCAGCACCCTCGCTGTGCTATCGCACGATGAGTCGTGACCACATCGACTCATCGTTCTCCTTGGGGTCGCTTCTGGGCGCACAGAGCCCCCGCTCTGATTGCCCACGACCCCAAAGGCCCCGTTTAGTCGCCTTTTACGACAGGCAGGGGAACACCGTAGCTGTTATTCTAAGCCCGAGCTGGGCTTACAGTGGGTACACAGGGCTGAGCCCAGTGTACCCAGCCAGCCCCCCTAGACAAGATGGTTATCGACAATCGTCATCGTTAGTAAACGATCAACCTTTGTATGGGTTTGACATAAGAGATTGTTAAAAATCACGTGATATTTCGATTTGAAATGTCAAACCCATACAAAGGTTAATTGTTTACTACCAGGTGGACCAGGTGTTTTTTTTTTTTTACGTGGGGAATTCCTCTTGGATACCCGGGCACTCCGGGGGGAGCGGCCGGGTTATGTCAGACTCCTACTGACTAAAACCCCACGGTGTTCCTACCTGTCGCTGCCGTCTGGATATACGGGGGCGCCGAAGCATTCGTCCGCGTATCCAGCAGCGACGGCCTGATCGGAGGCCTCCTCTTCGTCGACGGCAGAGACCGGAGCTCTTGTCTCCGCCGTCTCCTCCTGAGTAGCGTGCGGGAACACACGCTCCACTACTCGGGCCCGATGTTGATGGGTGGCAGACTCCCCCGAGTCCGCCACCCTTGGTCCCATGTTGGGGGGAAGGTGGCTTAAAAAAGCCAACCTCCGACGCCCGGTTCTCCTGCGGTGGATAGCCAGGGAACTACAAAGTACCTACCTACACCAAGCTATAGTTACCTTGCAATGTGTTCCTTCATTGACAGTTCATATTTTGATAGACTGTTAGTAATATTAACCCTAGAACCCTATACTATCCAGCATACTCATGAAAAAATACCAATTGGTTCCAACAGGTGCAAATCAATGAGTAATGCTCAAATTAATATTTAATTTAGATTTTATGACTTGAAAGTTACATTAAAAGTTCCTACATGTTTTTTTTGTAAAGGCCAATTTTGGTTTCATAGTTGCAAGTAGGTATTTTAGTGTGGGATGTCCCAGCACTCCAGTGAAGGGTTAACTATGAAGTATTTGAGACCTATTCACCATATTGTGATGGTAGTAGGTATTAAATTCCTTACTAAATGGGCTGTCTTATCTAACAGTAGAAATTTGGTACCTGGTAGGTACCTAGTTCCTGATATTAACAACTAAAACAAACAAACAGCTTAATAACATAAGTATAGATAATAATCTATATACCTACCAATGGACCCACTATAAGTACTAATAGTACAAAGTATATTGCTTTTTTTTTTTCCACTATGCTGGCAAACAAGCATACTGCCCACCTGATGGTAAGCAGTTACTACAGCCTATGAATGCTTGCAACACCCAAGGTATTTTACTCTAAATATTGCTAGCCATTCCCTGGTGTTTGACCAGTTTTCATAGTAAAAGGATGTCTTGTCCTTCTCCATACCATAGGCTATCTGCATGCCAAATTTCAACATAAACAAATTCACATTTATAAAATTAGTAAAGGATAGACAGCTTGAGTGAGATTCACCCCAATCCCACGGTCAAATACTATTTCATGAGATAATAAATAAAGTATACCTACTAGGGAGGCTCTTAAGGCAGGAAAACAAAAATCTTACCTACGATAAAATCTGCATTATCCAGATCAGCCTCAACTTGCTACTATCCGACACCCGTGTCCAATTCAGGGGTAAGACAGGACAAACGAAGAATTAACTTCATTTCTGTAAACAATTTCAATTAGTTTTATTACGTACTTATTACAAACGCGACACAATAACGGCGGTTTGTAAACTTGCGAAGTATGATTCTCTATTTATAACGCATTTAATATGCTTATAGTAAATTAACAATCAAAATATAATTCTAAAACATCATCATAATTACGCCGTACAACAACTTTTCTACCTACCTATTTTATCTACCGCCATTGTTGGCAAATAAACCAGAAGCCTATATTATTATAGGCATTAGGAAATTAATTCTAATTACAAACTAAACTAAGCAGTTTTCTTTCCTTAGCAAACGTATAGGCACTCTCTTTTTCATATTGAGAGACTAAACACACTTTTTAGGTAACTGTAGGTACACGCGGCCTCGTTCAAACAAACTCCATTTTGAAAAATGTATACAAGTAATTGAATAGATAAAAGGATATGGTGAAACTACGGGTTGTTATTAATTGAATATTATTGAATACGTTACCGTTCTAGCGTTCAGTAGGTAACTACTAATTTTAGAAAGATGAACAAGAGGGTAGAGGACGAAATACCTACCTAAATGATCGATGGACAGAAAAAAAGTATCCTCACGTCGTTTATCAACGTTTTATGGTAACAATATATTCCGTGCAAACAAATAAAGTAATTAGGAAAGTCTTTACCTTCGAAAATACGGACAGGGCACCTATAAAAGTAATATTTTTCTCAGAAACAAAGTTTGCTGCTGCAGCAAGTGTAGCGTCCAACAGGAAACAGAAAGAAAATAAAAGTCCGTGTTGCCAGGAGATAAAAACGTATTCTTTGTTGCCAGGACTTTTGAATCGAAAAATACATTTCATTCCCTGCTGAAAAAGTAACTTTTTCAGCAATCATGTAAATTTTTTATTTTTCTTATTTTTATCCAGACACCCTAACTTTTATAATAATATGACTTAATAAAAAACAAATAATAAAATAAATACTGTTTGCTTTTCATTTGATACTAACTGGTACATAGGTGGTTTGTTTGATTTGCGCACCAAATGAAAGTTTCTTTAGGTGCTACCCAAACCAAGCACGAGCCGAGCACATGTGGAGCATGAATTTGCGTAGCGTAGACGGACTTGGAGCCTCGAACGAGCGTTCGGCTCGCACTCGACTGCGCTCCGCAAATTGTCAGTTTATTGACGAACAAAGGGATTCACATCGCACTTGTGTTGTAGGCTCGTTATACGTCCACACTTGACATCGCGAGCGACAAACGAAGAGCGGCTCGGCTCGTGCTTGGTTTGCGTAGCGTAAACGCACCTAAGGAAACTTTAATTTGGTGCTCAAATCGGACAAACCACCTTTGCACCAGTTAGTATTAGATGAAAAGTGAAATAGTATTTATTTTATTATTTGTTTATTTCATCAGTGTTTTACGTTTTCTACTAATGAATGGCTGGGTTGATGGACAAGGATTTATTGAGGACCCTGTAACTGTAAGCATTGTTGGGAACAATATTTTGATAACCAATCTGCTCACACCGCCAAAGAAATTCCATACAAAATATATTGGCAACTTCCTACAGTCTCGCAAAAAAAGTTTTGAAACGGTAAAAAATCAATTGTAGGCAATCATCATCATCACTACATAGTATAAAATGAAGTCACTTTCCGCGTCTGTCTATCTGTTTGTCCGCTAAATCCTTCTAAATTACGCAACGGTTTTTGATACAGTATTCAATATAAATTTTTCAAGGAAGGTTTATATATGCAGAACATATAAAAAAGTTTATGTTTCGTAAACACAGCATTTTTTGCGCTTTCTTTACTGACACAGACTAAACTTTACGAAATACCTATATCAAAATGATGTACTACGGAATTGTGTAGCTTAAAAATATCTACAAAAAAGTCCATAATTGTACATGTTTATATCCTATGGATAACCCATATTAACCATTTTTATGCAATAGAAATTTAATTTTTGGGTTAGTTATATATTTTTTTATATTTCTAAGGTGGCCAACAAGCATATGGCCCGCCCGATGGTAAGCAGTTACCGTAGCCTATGGACGCTTGCAACACCAGGGGTATAACTCGCGCGTTGCTGACCCTAAAAACAAAGTTATTTTTACTATACTTATTATTGGCGGGCCAGTTGGCGCGGTTGGTTAAGACTCTGGTTAAGATTCCACCTATTGCGTCGCAGGTAGTGAGTTCGATTCCCACACAAGGCATGCATTTGTGTGCATGAACATGTCTATACGTCCTGAGTTTGGGTGTAATTATGTATGTATTTACAAACAAATGTAGTATATCAGTTATCTGGTTTCTATAGTAAGAAAAAAAAACTAAGCTCTGCTTAGTTTTTTTTTTGGGGTCAATTAGACGAGTGTGAGGAATGTCCCAGGATATTTTATTTATTTATTGCGTTATTTATACTTTCAAAGTTATTTTGACCCATGCCATATAATATTAATCCCTTGACTTGCTGTAAAAAAATAGCAATTGATTTCTATTGTTTACCTCACCCACGAGGATCGCCAAACAGTCAAAGGATTAATCCGTATCTAATTAAATAAGTTAGTTACGATGAGCATTTAATGTAGATAAAGTTTGCTTTTGACAGAAAATCATTATCATTTATATTTAAAAATATATCACAGATTTTAAATTAATAGCTATTATTAAAGCTGGCCGAGGTGGTTGCGGGCGTGTAAATCGCTCGACACCACATTAAGACATTGTAACCGTGCGGGGCGGGTCGCTAGTATAATATAATACAATGTAAACCATCTAAATCATATAATCGTTTATCATATAAATAGTTTTGTTAGTTTTATTTTAATGTGTAAATGTGAACCGCTGAAAATAAATGTTTTTGTTTTTTTTTTTTGAATTTTTTGAATCCGTTTCCAAATAAACGGTGAACATACATTAAAAAACATGAATATAAAACATACGTGTCGAACGTAGCACCTCCTACTATTTTTAAAGTCGGTTAAAAATAATAAACTTTTTATTTCTTTCTTATTCTAATGTGTAATTTTAACAAGTAAATCGTACATTTAATGTCAGATATTGGAATTTCTACATTTTAAATCTAATTTGGGGTAAGAAGTTACGAAAGTTGTAAGAAATGTGACTGTTTGGCAACACTGGAAATAATCTAGACAGGGATGTCTCTTTTGTTTAGTTTAATCGATTATTTTATAATCTAATATTTCGGTCTGAATGGTTTTTCAGGATCGAAGCGATTAGAGTCTCTTACACACCTTAGAAAATTTTGTACAGTAGGCGCCAAACACAGGCGACCCCCTGTGCGAAAGTACATTGGCCTTATGCCCATATACCTTTATAAAAACAAGTTCGAGCGAAGTCACCTACCATTTGATAACGTTTCGTATCGCGAGATTGAGTTCCAAAAAATGGTTAAATCGTGACGTTTTGTCATGTAAAAGCCACATCAAAATCTGAGGGAACATGGCGCTTACTACTATTTTTATATCTTCTTGTGACCACAACGACCCCTCGTCCTCCTAGGGACCGCTTCTGGGCCCCTTCTCTGGTTGCCCACGACCACGAAAGTCCCCGTGTAATCACTTCGCAGTTTTTAGAACCATAGTGCCTCGGTGTTTTGAAGCGCTATATCAATACCCAACTCACGGAATTTCTATCTATCCAATCTATCTTTTGCCAACCAATACTATATTATTAGGACTTATTTTTGCGGGTCTTATAGTAACATAGTCCAGACTGTCATTCATCATTCATAAGTCATGTTTTAGTAAAAATGGTGGCCATTGTACTAAAACTAATAACGGATTTCTGAGACAACTTGTAAATTCCCTTTACACATAATTCATTTAATTACACTTCACTAGTGCAAATGGATTTTGTGCTTTATTGGATAAAGCACCACCGATAATATGCAATATAAAAACTCAAAATAAAAGAACTTATAATTATCACAGATTACTAAATAGTTACTACGTAACGTATATACTTGCGGACGGGCCAGTTGGCGCAGTTGGTTAAGACCCCAACTATCGCGTCGCAGGTCGTGGGTTCGATTCCCGAACAGGACATGCATTTGTGTGCATGAACATGTCTGTATTTCCTGAGTCTGGGTATAATTATGTAGGTATATTAAGTATGCATTTACAAACAAAAAGCAGTATATGTAGTATGTCAGTTATCTGGTTTCCATAAAACTATAACACATAACTGATATACTCCGTCCGTTAAAAGTTTTGCTTTGCTTAGTTTGGGATCAGATGAGTCCTTTAAAATCGATAAAAAGTGTTTGAAACAAAATCGATTACTATACAAATAATTTTTTGGTGATTTCTTTCACAACTCTAACACACGCAGTGTGTTGTTTACAATTTTTTCACTTCCGTTTTCCGAGAGGGAGACACTTGTTGGTTGTTGCCGCTTGTTTTGTTTGTTTTTGACAGTTTTGTTGCATTCAAGGTCAAAAGTCAATCAAGATTCAATTTTTATTTACCTAGGTACCGTCGCCAAAGTAAAAAACCAATGGGAAAGTTTTGTACAGCTACTAAGAAATTACAAATACTTTATTCACAAAGAAGATAGTTATTAGAATTAATCCTTAGGTATATCCAATTAAACTTTGAGTTATATCAAACAAAATTTCTTGTATAATAAGTACAAAATATGTAAGTATAATTTATTTATTTGATGATTTGAACATAGCCACATAGATCTGTGCCGGGGTGGTATTATATGTCTCTCTATACTGTAGTCTTTGATTATATGTAAAAAGGTTTATAAAGTTTAAAAAATTACATAGGTACATCACAGACTACCACTTTGTAACATCCTTGAGGTATATCAGACAGCCAACTCCCTGTACCTACTGTATTACTGAAGACACCGGGGAGCAAGTAGAATTGATACAGAATACAGTAATGAAGATGTTGAGATGATTGCATAGCCTTCTTAGAAAACGGTGAAACAATTTCATTTATTTCATTAATTAAGCAGCACAATATAGATAGTTAGCAGTATTATAGATGTTACTAACATAAAACTAGTTTTCGGCCCACGGTTTCATCCGCATTTCCAAAAGATCTTACATTTGCCTGGAATGAAAAGTATCCTATATGGTTATCCAGGTTATGATCTACCCACATGCTAAATTTCATCTTGATTGTTTGTTCCGTTGAGACAAAAGTTTAAAACTCACTTGTATTTATTCTAGAAGGGTAGGACTATAATAGAAAGACAAGCTGTCTCCACATTCTCTGGATGAAAGTAGCCTTAGCGTGTATCCTTTGGGTATCATGCAGTGGTGTAGCTAGGTAACCAAAGGCCCTGGGGCAAAAAATAAACTATGGGCCATTTAGGGCCCCCAACTAAACTATTTAAATTTTTTATATAAAGCCATCTAGTTTTTAGACTACACTCACTAAAAATACATATAATTAAATTAAAAAAAGACATATGTACGGGCCATCTTGTCCGTATGAAGGGTCAACAACTGTTTGTTTTCAGTTTGTCACAGAGAGAGTTCTAGAGTTCCACGTTCAGAATTCTGCGTTTCTTTTTTTTTTCAATAATTCTATTTATTGTTTGTAAGTCCGAGTCCAAGGGGCCCCTTGAGGTTGGGGCCCCAGGGCACTGCCCCGTCTACCCCTAGGTAGCTACGTCACTGGTATCATAGGAATGTATTTTTTATA
This sequence comes from Achlya flavicornis, assembly GCA_947623365.1. Taxonomy (NCBI): domain Eukaryota; kingdom Metazoa; phylum Arthropoda; class Insecta; order Lepidoptera; family Drepanidae; genus Achlya; species Achlya flavicornis. The sequence continues at coordinate 4,402,429 of OX392494.1, read as the reverse complement.
AGGAGACAAAATGTTTTATATATAATAGATTTATGACTGATATAGGAGCTATAGATGCAATGATAACAGCTAAGAAACCAATGTGTAGGCTCGGCATGGATTGGCAGAACTTGCATCCATTTGAATTGTCTACGTACATGTATGTAACTTTAAAACCTGTAGTAGATGCATTGTGGACCACTTATGTAATGTGTTGTGTTCAAAAAGAGAAGTAGATGTGGAGATAATGTGAAGCTCTAAGTACATTTATATTTTACAAATAACAAAAACTGTTTACATGCATATCTTTACATCCTGCCTAAACAGTAGTGCTCTGTCTGATACCTATTGGTTGATATTACACAATAAATTTTCCAGAAAGATCTACATCTCAGAGGATGACTACCATAGAGTCATAAGGAAGGTTACAAAAGTGAACCCTGTCATGTTACTAACACACAGGATGGCAGGATATTTTTATTTCGTTTTTCAGTCATTTATTTTGCAGTAAACATTAATAATCTGAATTGTTTTGTTTTATTTGTATTTAGATTAGGTAGATGAAAATTTTATTTTATTTATTACAAAATGAATATTAAAAAAAAAACATTTTATTTTCAAAGTTTTTTCTTTAAATGGAATGTTTTTTTTTTATACCTAATTGATTTGTGATCTATTCAACGTATGTAGATACTTGCAAAATCACAGCTTGTATTTAGATAGTAGGTACTGTAGTGCAAATATATGAAATACTGTTTATGTTTAGGAATGTCAAAGAAAAACAGTCCTTATCACCCATGAATAAGGTTCATCTTTATAATTAACCAAACATTTTTAGATTAACCTTATTATGATGGAATAAGGTAATTTCTAAACAGTTCTAAAAATATACCTGTGACAGAGTGATATGAAAATGAACCTTAAAGCTCCAGCATAAGGTTCATCAGTATCATTATAAAAAGCATATAATAAACAGATGACCTTTATTGTAAAGCAAAAAGGTTAACTTTCATATGACAGAACTTACATAGGTATTATAGTATACATATTTTGTATTTTCAGATATCACCACTGTCACCTCTGGGAGCTCGAGCTCCGATAATACAAGGATGACAAGTATTAATAACTCACTATTTGAAGAGATAATGGCGAGCAGGAAAGAGAAAGGAGATGATGATACACACTCAATACATAGTGTTAGCACACTGGTACTGCCATTACGGGATGAAGTAAGTCTAATTTCTAAATGAATCTGACACCATTGGCTTCATCCCCGTTTCCCAACTCAGTTTTTAAGATAGCCGGGCTCTTTTTGTTATATGACAGAAAGTGATTGATATATTTAAAACCTGGGTTTAACTAGTCTTGGTTTAAAACAATAAGGGGGCATTAGTTAAGATTTATGTTTTAAAAATCGTTACATTGATAAATGGTGCTTGATTTTTTAATTTATTAAGATTCAAATTAACATATTTTTTTATGTCAATAAAATTGACGGAAAATGAATCATATAATTGTCAATACAAGAAAAAAGTATTGCAATAAGGTATTTATCTTACAAATTTTTAATTGGTGTTTAGACTCGAATTTTAAGCTTTTACATTAAAAAAATTAACTCCATTTTCTGTACAATCTGTCTCACAAAGGACATTCAGTAACTTGTGTGGAAATATGTGTAGGTCATGTGAGGTATGTATCCATCAAAGCATCCTTTTATTAAATTCCTTCACCACATAGGTTAAAGAAGGTCTTGGGGCTTTTTCTTAATCGTCTGATGACAGTGGTCTCTGACATACATTTTTGGGCTTCTTCATTTGGGTGGCAGGCTATTCTCTTTTTGTAGCTAAGAGTTATCTTTTTGGTCACTTGCTCACAGCATTACCAGGTCTTTATGAAGGGTTTCGTTGGCTACATACCAAGGCCCATTAGCAAGCTTTTACATTGAAAGTTAAAGTTTTTTTTTTGTTTTAAAGGTAATTTTTATTTCGACGTACCAATATACCTTCTTATAATTTTATCCTTTATCTTAAAATAGTGCTTGTTTTATAATATATCAAAAACATTGATGGGAAGTTAATCATATAACAATTATTGTCAATACTAAAAGAAATATTGGTGCCGATTCTGTTGTAAATAGCACTAAACTAATTTTAGTCACATCACATCTCTTTCTTACAAACACTATTAAAAAAGGATAGAACATATTTAAAATTGTCAAATTAGTCTTCTGTCGTGTTCGTCTGGCTGTTTTAATTGGTGGGTATTTAGACAAGCGATAGATGGCGACTCAATTTCCTTTGAAAACAAGCGTTGGACTAATTTGACAGGACTACATTTCTTACATCCTTTTCTTATGTTGTTTGTTAGAAAGAGATATAGTGAGACTAAATTTAGTTTATTCGTAAACAACAGAATTAGCACCATTATGTTTCTATTGCAATAATATTTCATGCATATTTTTTATTGGAGTTATGACTCGAATTTTAAGCTTTTCGAAAGTAAATGTAAATTTTTAATTTCTTCTTAATTAATTACCTCATAGTAATATATATAAGACTGATTTATTATTATATTAATTCTTAAACTTGCCAGCTTTATGGCACTTCGCAATAATATAGAAACACAAGTTAATACCTAAGTACAAACTGAAAATTATGCTAATTATGTTAAGTATTTTTCCAAAGAATTAAGACTGTCTATATTTGTGTTATGTTTTTAATCATGTTAAAAGTCAAAGTATTTTTATGGACCATAGGTGACAGTTGTAGGTACAGATGTTTCGTAATATCAGTTAGTAAGGCCATGTAAAAATGTCCACACTACGAATAATAAAAGTCTATTATTCGTAGTGTCCACAGTACCTAGGTACATAATTATATCTCTTTTGTAAAAATATTATTTTGAAGATGTTAACAAATTAGCTGAAATTTCATGGGTAGATTAGATATTTCAATTAGATGTAGTGAAATCGCGAAAAAAACTGTTTTATACTTTTTGATGTTAATTTCTTTTTATCTTTTTATATCAGAATATTTTTTATCGTAATTTCGCTGCATCTGTCTTTTATATTTTTTATAGTTTTAATTGGACTGAGATCTCATTCATTATTTATCTGTACAGTCGAAGACATCACTTTCATTGAAAAGCTAGTATCTCGCACTGTACTTATAGAATCAAATTTTCAAATGTTGAAATATTACAAATATCAGATTAGTATCATGTTAAAAGATCATTTATATCTCATAATATAAATCGATAGTTTCAGGGAAAATAATTGTATATTTCACTAAGTGTATATTATGTCCTCGACTGTACAACTTACCTTTATTAAGTTATCTCTCTTGAGATTCTATATATTTATATTATATTTATATATTATATTTATTATATCTCTATTGAGATTTGTTTATGAATCTACGCTCATTAGAGATAAGGTCTAACTTTGTATGCCACATATGTGACACAAACTTTTATGTCAAGTCAATTAGTTCAAACTCGTGAATCTGAACAAATATTTCTAGTATTATAATGCATATTTACTAGTGCAGTAAGTTACTGTACTGTAATGTATCTTTTATTATTATTACTTTTTATTATACATGTGACCAAATTTTAGTTGTTTTTTTTTTACTAAGCAAGCATGTAGGGATTCTATTGTAGTATTATATTTTTATTCTCAGCAGACAATAGTACAGTCGCGAACTTTGAGACCCATTTCCAAACCACATTCGACCCATTTTCGAGGGGGTTTTTTAATTTTCTCAAATTGCTTCAAAAACACGGGTTCATAACTTTTTTTTACCTAAATTCAATGGTATAGGTTGGATATAGATACAACACAAACATACAACCTAAATGAACAGTAATTTAACTAAATATTCGAATATTTAGGGGGGTGATTGAACACCCATATCTTCTTATCTTCACCCCATCCTATCCATGAAGAACAGTAACACTCATAATGAAATAAGGTCGAAAGCTCCAACAATAATATGCGATATCTGTACCCTGAGGGTAAAGAAAGAAATAACGTTAATAAGCGTATACTATTCGCGTTAGTATGGGAGAAATTAGTACCAGGAGTATTCCGCTAGAGGCGATGTGCGAATTCATATATATTTTTAATACCACTAAGGTGGCAAACAAGCATACGGCCCGCCCGATGGTAAGCAGTTACCGTAGCCTATGGGGGTACTACGAAGTAAGTACCCTACCACCGTGCTATGGTTTCCTCACAATGTTTTTCTCACCGAAAGCTCATCGTAGGATTTGAACCCGGGACCTTCGTCTCGGCATCCGACGTCACTACCAATGAGCTATCATCGCCTTAGTAGGTAGGTAAATACACTTACAAGCATAGAATTTGGCCCCAGCTCGTTATACAGAACTAGCGGCCCGGTACGTGCTTCGCTACGTATAAAGTGAAATAGTAATAAAAACCGGCCAAGTGCGAGTCAGACTCGCGCACCGAGGGTTCCGTACAAACCTGTAGGTATATAAGTAAATGGTAGTATAGACCTGAGTATTTGATATTAATTTCAATTTATGACGTATTAAAAAAAAACTACTTACTAGATCTCGTTCAAACCAATTTTCGGTGGAAGTTTGCACCGTAATGTACATCATATATTTTTTATAGATTTATCATTCTCTTATTTTAGAAGTTACAGGGGGGGGGACACACATTTTACCACTTTGGAAGTGTCTCTCGCGCAAACTATTCAGTTTAGAAAAAAATGATAGTAGAAACCTCAATATCATTTTTGAAGACCTATCCATAGACACCCCACACTTATGGGTTTGATGAAAAAAAAAAATTTGAGTTTCAGTTCTAAGTATGGGGAACCCCCAAAATTTATTGTTTTTTTTCTATTTTTGTGTAAAAATCTTAATGCGGTTCACAGAATACATCTACTTACCAAGTTTCAACATTATAGTTCTTATAGTTTCTGAAATAAATGGCTGTGACATACGGACGGACAGACAGACAGACAGACAGACAGACAGACATGACGAATCTATAAGGGTTCCGTTTTTTGCCATTTGGCTACGGAACCCTAAAAATGTGATAAATGAAGAACCGCTCGACCGATTTTGTGCAAACTTCACATAAACCATCTACTAAATAGTCCGACATTTGGTTTGGATAGGTGAGCCCGTTCTTGAGTTATAAAATTACAACGAAAAGTGGCATTGATTTTTATATATAAGGTCCTAATAAATTAGTGAACTTCCTCTTGAGGGATGAATGTATAGGTCATTAGTAATCAAAAAATAATATTAGAAAAACAATCCGAGGAAAAAAAAAAAAAACCTTCGCGCGGCTTCTTTGATTTGCATAGAGACAGTATAGGATTTTTTATTTTTTTTCCCTCGGATTATTTTTCTAATATTATTTTTTGATTACTAATGACCTATACCTCAGAGTAGATAAATACTGCCTATACATTCATCCCTCAAGAGGAAGTTCACTAATTTCTTAGGACCTTATATATATATAGTTGTTTTCAGCAATGAAATGATTGAAACACAAATCAAATGTGAACACGTTTATTGAGTAGGTAGCTATGTTAGTTGACGAAGAACTCGTTGGAGCGCATGTTCTGGTTGTGGCGCCACTTGCACGCCCAGTTCCAGCACGACATGCCGGCCCACGGCTCGTCCGTGTAGAACACCTGCCCGTTTTGGTACATCTGCGAATAACACATCGTGAAGGATGAACATTCTTTCAAAAACGTAAAAAAAATGTTCATCGGTCCACTACGGGTGCATTTTTATTTTTAATTAGTTGGGCTTGCGTTTGGCCACTGACCCGCCCATAAGGGGCGATGACGAAGCCTAAGATGAAACACGTTTACCCAGAAGAAACCTATTCACTCTGGCCTTGAAAGTTCCTAGATTGTAAGAGTCAGGAAACAGACGCCGGAAGCAAGTTCCACTCCCTTGCTGTCCGCATTATAAATGAGGATGCAAAACACTGTGTCCTTATTTACGGTATGTCAACAACGTAGGTACGGGGGGAAATTTTCCCGGCGTCTTGTGTTTCGGTGTAAAAATGCATTTCTTAACATAGCTTACACAAACCTTTAGGTTATAAGAGAAAAAAAAATATCTCGTGTAGTCTTCATGACTTTTTTTGTCATAAAAATAGAGGCACTTCGTCCTTTCTATAACATAATAAAATGCTTTGTCCTGAATGACTGACTGATGGATCAACGCACAGTCTGAACCGCTGATAGTAGAGACCTGAAACTTGGAGGGTGTGTTCTTTGTATGACGTAGCGTAGGCATCCGATAAGAAAGAATTTTCCGAAATTGTACCCCTAAGGGGGTAAAAATCGAGGGCAAAGTTTGTATGGGACAACGTGATTCCTTGGTCCAATCGATCTACTTCAAATTTTGCATAAGTAAAGACGTGTTTCGTATTTTATTGAAACTCATCGCCTAACGGGTTTAAAAAGGGGTAGAAAGTTATTTTAGTACATTTTTGTCTGTCTGTTCCGGTTCATAGCTGATGTTATAAGCATATATTTAGGATACTTCGCTACGCGTTATAAGAAGTAAATTACTTAGCTACTTTTATTTTTGAAAAATAATTTGTGTTCCGCGCAAAAAAAACACAAACCGTACGCGGGTGAAACCGCGGGGGTCTGCTAGTATTAAATAAAAACGTAGTTATAGTTATTGTAGAATAAGCAATAGAATAAGCCCCTTACTCATAAAATTATTAAACTAATATAATTGTGGGTTTTGGTTCACTGGTTCCTCAATCCGGCATCGGAGGACCAAAAACTGTGGGTTTTGGTTCACTGGTTCCTTAATCCGGCATCGGAGGACCAAAAACTGTGGGGTTTACTCGTCGATTGCCAAATAAAACTCCCCTTCCAATAATAAAAAACTCAAGATGGACTGTATATTCATAGATTAAAGTTACAGAGTCGATTACAACTAAAAAACAGTCAGAACTTAGGCTATGGTAATTGTGATAATTGCAGAGAACATTGTCCATACATTAGGACTTAGTACTTGGGTGTTTTTAGCACATCTTGACCATCTACGAAGATAAAGAGTAAAAAATGCTGTTTTAACCAATAAGAGGAAACCGGAAACATCACCTGATCCTAGGCCACACGCTATTGGACCCCAAGAGCGTCGTCGTTACTTTTTCCAAGGTCGCTACTCCTGATCCTCAGTTCCAGAAATGCTCCTCTAACCCATATAGTCGTCCTTGTCAAAATGTCATGACATCCCTCTTTTTCCCGCGTAGGTGTCCCTAACCAACAGTTTACAATGTAAAAGAAAGTGGTCAAGTGTGATCCAGTGCTAAAAACACGTAAAGTCTCACATAGTGAAAATACCTATTTCCATACATAATAACAGTGATCTGGCTTTAAAACAGAGTGCCATAATCAAAATATTACAAGTTATTTTGTCAAATTTACAACATTCCCAAAAAGTTTACATTTTTGCTTATAACTTATAACTTATTGACAATTTAACTATTTCACAATAGGCTAGGGTATGTAAATACACTTTATTTTGTAATACCAACAACATAATTTTCAAATGCCCATAACTTTTTTACCTGTGAATCCTTACGCGCCATTCATACGGATTCGGTACCTAAATATATCTGTTAACAAAGATATAAAGTCATAACAATGACATATAGGGCTATTCTACTGATAAAAACATGATTTATGACCTAGGGAAGCCAGGTACATAAGGCCATTTACTGCTCCGAGCGAGCAAACGGCTCTCGTACCGGTAATGCTAATAGTTCCGGGCGACGAAACGCGCCGACCAATCAGAGCGCAGGCTCCTCCCCCAGAGGTTATAAATAGAACTCGCAACGTTGAGCTCTTGTCAGTACGTAGTGATCCTTATCATGTTATGCTACTAAATTTCATTTCTTATCAATCTAAATACCTAAACCTAACAATTTAAATCATGTGACGTCATTGTCCGTAACATTCTCCCCCCGGCGAAGAACCTCGCAGCCCTTATCAATGGGCAGGACAATAAGACGCCTAACGGGTCGCCGAAAGATCCCCCCGCGCGTCCGCACATCCACGCTTCGAACTACGTTATCGGGTCCTACGTACACTTGTTCGACGAGGCCTCGGGGCCAAACATTACGTGGCAATGATCCATCCGCAATGATAACGACATCACCAATTTTGACGTTATCGTGATCTTTCCTAACATCGCCTCGTGGCGTTAACGTGGGCAAATACTCCTTAACCCAACGAGCCCAAAACATATTGGCCAGAGCTTGAGCAGCACGCCATGTCTGTCTATTCGCCACCTCACATTCCCCTACAAACGGTAGTCCAGTCGCTGTGCCTAATAAAAAATGATTAGGCGTCAACGCCTCAGCGTCATCTGGCTCTACTGGGACATGTGTGAGTGGGCGCGAATTTACCGTATGCTCAATTTCTGCCATTAATGTGGCCAAAACTTCCTCTTTTGGAGCTCGCTCATGCAATACCATATACAACGCTGACTTAACAGTTTTAATCATGCGTTCCCACGCTCCGCCTTGGTTCGGTGCGCCCGGGTCAATGTACCGCCACTCCACTTGTTTGCCCAGAGTGTAGTTCTGCATTTCTGGCAGCCATTCTTTGTAGGCCTTGCCCAATTCTACCTCAGCGCCATGGAAGTTGGTGCCGTTATCCGAGAGGAACTTCTGCGGCCATCCTCGGCGTGCCGCCATTCTTCTCAAGGCCATTATGGCAGAATCGGTACTTAGGCTTGCAATTAACTCTACGTGAATAGCTCTCGTAACCAAACAAGTGAAGAGCATACCCCAACGCTTCTCCCTACGTCGGCCTATTGCCACCCACATGGGGCCGAAACAATCTATGCCGCAATGAGAGAACGGTCTCGTGTGTGTACCAAGACGGACTTGCGGTAGATTTCCTTTCACTGGTATTGCCGGATTTGCCCTACGCATTTTACATGTAACACACTGCCGTAGGATCGTCTTTACCATGGGTCGTAAACGCAATACCCAAAATTTTTGTCGCAGGGTGTTGACGATCTGTTCCCTACCTACGTGACTCTGGCTCGTGTGTTCATGTTTAATAAGCAGCTGTGCCAAAGGATGTGCACCATCGAGTATGGGCGGTTCCTTCATACATTCTGGCACCGTAGCTGCGTTAATGCGACCATTTAAAACGAGAATCCCATTTTCGTTAACCTTGGGATCTAATTTGTATAAACGACTTGAGCGATCGACGTGTTTGTCCTTATGAAGCTTGTACAATTCACTTGCAAAACTATCTTTTTGCGCTTCTTTGACTAACACGCGTTCAGCATCCCTAATGTGCTTCGCGGTTACGCCGGTCGCACGCCGTCTGCACTTGTCTACGAACGCTAACACGACAGCCATTGTTCTCAACAATCGTTCATACGATGAGAACCGTTTGAACTCGACAAAGGCTGGTTCCGTATTTACGTGTGTTATACGCGCTTCGATTTCATCGTCTTGAGTAAGTTCTAGGTAGGTTTCTTGTGGCCACAAATCTTCAGGTTCCCTCAAAAAGGGTGGGCCTGTAAACCACCTGTCCTTACTTTTCAACCGAGTGTTACCCGACCGCGTCGCATCGTCGGCCACATTGTGTGCCGTCGGCACCCAGCGCCATTGGTCGATGCTTGTTAACTCCGCGATCTCACTCAAACGATGTGACACGTACGGCGTGTACTTGGCCGAGTCGTTTCTAATCCAATGAAGTACCGTTTTGGAATCGCTCCATAGGACAACTTTGGCTTTAACGTTATGCTGTTTCATGATGGCCGATGCCAATCGTGCGCCTATTAAGCTGGCTTGCAATTCCATACGCGGTATACTTTGTGTTTTCATCGGAGCGACTTTAGCCTTACCCGCGACTATTCTCACGCTTATGCTTTTATCGCGATCCCTATAACGCCAATACGCGACCGCGGCATACGCTTGTTCGCTCGCATCGCAAAATACATGTAGTTCTACATTTTCGCGATTAAGCCCGCCATAGCATCGTGGCAGGCGGAGGTTGCTAACGTACTCGAGATCGTCGAGCCATTCGTTAAACACCGTAGCTTCCTCCTCGGGTAGGGATTCGTCCCAGTCGATTTTCTTTTTCCATAACTCTTGCAACATTATTTTCGCTGTGATCGTATACGGACTAAGTAATCCCAGCGGATCGAAAATTGACATGACGGTCCCTAGTGCTTCTCGCTTCGTTGGCGTTCTCCATTTGTTCTTAACCTCCTCAGGTACTCGGGGCATCGCGGTATTAAACGCTAGTTCGTCGCTTGCTTGGACCCATAAAACTCCTAACGTTTTTCCATATTCGTGTGCATTCGCACCGAGTTCTTTCGGAGAACATGCTCGGCAATCGTCGGGGACAGATTCTAATAACTGCGGACGATTGGAGCTCCATCCCGCCAATTCGAAACCTGCTTTGCTGTGGACTTCTACAACTTGTGCCATCGTTTGGGCGGCTTCTTGTTCCGTTTCGAAGCTGTCCAACCAGTCATCCATATAATGGTTCTGCGTGATTGCTTGAAATGCCAATGGATGCGATTCTTTATGTTCGGACGCGTTTTTATCTCTTACGCTGTGTGCCATGAATGGCGAACTACGCGCACCGAATATCATTGACGTCATCGCATATTTCTTTGGTGGATCCGTTCTGTTGTCTCCTCGCCAGAGAAAATGTTGGGCCACGCGATCTTGAGGCTTTATTTTTACTTGTAAGAACATTTCCCTAATGTCCGCCGTTATCGCGACCGGTTTCTCTCGGAACCTAAACAGCACGCCATACAGTGATTGGAGCAAGTCAGGACCGTCGAGCAGAGCATCGTTTAAACACGTTCCATTGGTGCGTGCAGCTGCGTCAAAGACCATTCTAACTTTCCCCGGCTTGTTTGGGTTTGTTACGGCGAAATGAGGCAAGAACCACAAACGTTGATCTTTATAATGATCTTTCTGGCATTCTTCCGCATAGCCCTTCTTTAATAGGCTGCTCACCTGCGTCGTATACGCTTCTTTGAACTGAGGTGACTTGTCCATTTTATTTTCAATACCTCGGAGCCGGCTCATAGCCATATCATAGCTCGGTGGTAATGTGACATCGTCATCTTTCCATGGCAGTCCAACTTCGTACCGACCGTTTACTAGGGTTGCCGTGCCATTGAATATCGCCTTAGCGCGTTCATCTTTCGCGATAGGTTTCCTTTTGTTCGAGATACCTAATGCATCTATATCGAAATGCACTTTCACCAGCTCGTTTAGCTCGGTATCTCGCTCACGTTGGATTTCTTGCGATGTTCGCACGTGCAACACTACGTTATCTTGATCGCTAATAACGTTTCTAGGTACGAGTCCGTGTATTACCCAACCCAGTTGCGTTAACGATGCAGCTGGTTGGTTTCGCTCGCCTACCAATAATCTTCGCGTTACGATTAAATGCCAGTTATCCGCACCTATTAGGATTCGTGGCCTACCGTATTCGTAGCACACGTCCTCTGGCTTTAGTTTACGAAGATGTGGTAGTTTCAATACATCGCGACTTATCGTTTGACTTCCTAATACTAAGTTCTTGACCGTACGAACTTTGACAGTATGGAGGTCCTTTTGACTTTTACCGCGCAATTGTAGGTCAATAACCTGACTATTCGGTTCCCGCTGACTTGATGTGGCTCCATGAATGTGCAATGCCCGTATTGGACCTTTTGCCCCGAGAATGTTAGCCGTTTCTTCATCAATCAGCGAGATCGTTGACCCTTCATCGAATAATGCGTACGTATTTAAGTCAAGACCATTATGTGTCTTAATTACGATAGGACACACTTTCAGAAAAACCTGATGGTCTTCCGCTGATGCGTGTGCCGATGCCGTTATTGCCGGTTCATCAGTTTGCATGGGTGTGTCTGTTCCCTTTGAGTGCAAATACGGGTGATGAGGTCGACGACACTCATCAATGCCACATCGTTTGGCTTTGCACGCAAACCTTCTATGTTTGCTATTCAAACATTGGAAACAGACACCCGCTTCCTTAACCCATGTCCATCGTTCGGGTACCGACATAGCTTTTAATTTAATGCACTTAACCGTGTCATGTTCCGAGCCGCAGCAGAAGCACACTTTCTTTTTTGCAGGTGTGTCTGTCAGCGTATACACGGGTGCTTTCTTTGGGGGTTCTTTCTTACGGTACGGACTATCGCGTTTCGTTTCACTATGTATGGGTCCGACGGTACCCTTGACCGCATACGAATGCTTTATAGCCCTATCCGCTTCCCACATAAGAAACTTTGACAGCGTTACGATCTCAGGCTCCGTGCCAGAACCATGGCTTTCGGCATAGTCATTCCACCTGAAGCGCAGGTGTGTATTCAACTTCTCTAGGACTTGCCTTACCATTAATGGGTTCTGTAAATAGCCTTTCTTATCAACGCACCCTATTACCGCGACTATGTTCTGCATCTTGATGGCGAAACTATTTATTTCTTCCGCAGAAGTACCCAATCGTGGTAGTTTCTTAATGTCATCAAGTGCCTGATCGATAATCAATTCCGGGCGACCGTAACACTGTTCGAGTGTGTTCATAATTATCGTTGGTTCTGTTGCCGTATGGAGGAGCGCTACAACTGCTTTACGGGCTTCGCCTCGTAGGCAGTTCCTGAGCCGCGCGAGGTTTTCTACTGCCGTAAAACCATGAAGGGTTGTAGATTCCTTCATTGCCGCTTTAAAAGGTAACCACTCGCCCGCTGCCCCACTGAAGATGGGTAAATCTTGTGTTTGCCTAGGCGGTCTACGATCCCTGGTCATACGCTCAAATGCTTCGGCCAATCTATCTATCGCACGTTCTTTCGATCGTGCTGGGGTCGGTGACCTTGGCCGTCGCGGCGGTGTCGGTGACCTTGGACGTCGCGGCGTTGTATATTCTATACGTTCTGGCAAACGAGGAAGTGGTTCTTTATCTTGCTGTTGCGGCGGCGCGCGGTACTCAGTGTCAATACGCTGTTCCGACTCCCCCCGTATTGCACTATCATGTAACCAGTCGCGAACCTTATCTGTGGTTTCCATATTTTCATCGGCGCCTATGCTTTCCCGGTCCGTTTCATCCCTAATTGTCGCTACATCGACGGCAAGACGCTTCTTAATAAGCATTGCTTGCAATTGTAGTTCTTCGCGGCGCGTATCGGCTTGTAATCGTAACTCTTCCCGGCGAATATTGGCTAACCGCTCCTCAGCTTCCAATTCCGCTTGCCTAATCCGGACTATTGTACTCGCGTTCGATTGTTGCGATCGTACTGACGGAGCGCGCGTACTCCTTGCGACGGTCGGACGCGGCGCGAATGGATCAATCGCAGTTGTCGCGGAAGGTATTGTCGCGGTAGGTACGCTCGCGGCGGGTGCCGTCACGGTAGGCACGGTTGCGGAAGGTGCGGTAGTCATCGCGGTTGACATGGTTACGGAATCGCGAATCGAACTAAATTGCGCGTTGGATGTGGACGGAGACGCGGGAGGATCCTCGAAGATCCTTTGCATTTTCGAACCCGCACGGCGCGTCTGAATCGGACTTCGCGGCGTAGTCATAATGTACAATTAACCAACAATAAAAGAAAAATAAAAAAAAATAATAAAAAAAAAAAACTAATTTAAAATTATTAAAAATAAAAAACCCGATAAAACCTATGAAACACGAATTTAACCTAACTTAATCCTAATCGGCCCAATTTTAGCAAAATTACCTTACTTGGCCAAAATTCAGCGAAATTACCCTACTTGGTCGAATCCCGGCTAAATTACCCTACTTGGCCAAATTTTGACTAAAATACCCTATTTTCCTATGGGGTCCGATTATAGGTCAAATTACCCTACCTCCCTAATTGTCCCTATCAATCCGTCAGGAGAGCCCGGACCCAGCCGGGATGTGCTCCTTCAGGGATGGAAATGTAAGGATAGGTATAAGGGGGAACTACCCAGCAGAGGAAAGTACAAGGATACGGGGCGCTCGGAAGTCGGCTGGAATGTCCGACCCCATTGGCAGTGCCTACAGTCTGGCCCCCGCACCGAGCTACTCTCGTAGTGGCGTAGTGTGCGATTTCAGTCCGCGCCCGGAGCGCTACAACTGGACTGGTGGTGCTGCACACACACCACACCGCCTTACGACAGGCGTTAACTCTGGACACCGGCCGTTTAGCACCGTGAGGTGGTCGAATGTACCAGAGCCACGGACGGAACCGTGTTTGTACTAAAACTACGCACGAAAACAGTTCGATGGAACCGCCACACAAAAGTCCACTAGGCGGCCCCGCCGAACTGTGGAACCCTACAATTATCACAATCACTGAAACGCCGTGTGCCTCGTTGCCCGACGCTCCTAAGGCGCTGTACCATACAGCGCTCTCCCCACGCCGACTGCCTCTTCAGTCGTCGCACCGTTCGGTGTTCTTCCCACGCCGACCGCTTCTTCAGTCGTCGCACCGTTCGGTGTTCTTCTCACGTAGAACTCGCAGACTCGTTCCGCCCCGGCAGCCCTGCCAGGACCGGTGGTGGTCGTGCCGTGCAAGCACAACTTCTTGCCCGACACCCCAAATGCCCGCCACCAGGCCGTTGAATTCTCGTACTTAGCGATGGACCACACTAACTATGGGATGTGGTCACCAATCGCTCCGCTTCACGCTGGTTTCTCAATCCGGCGTCGATGGACCAAAAACTGTGGGTTTTGGTTCACTGGTTCCTCAATCCGGCATCGGAGGACCAAAAACTGTGGGTTTTGGTTCACTGGTTCCTTAATCCGGCATCGGAGGACCAAAAACTGTGGGGTTTACTCGTCGATTGCCAAATAAAACTCCCCTTCCAATAATAAAAAACTCAAGATGGACTGTATATTCATAGATTAAAGTTACAGAGTCGATTACAACTAAAAAACAGTCAGAACTTAGGCTATGGTAATTGTGATAATTGCAGAGAACATTGTCCATACATTAGGACTTAGTACTTGGGTGTTTTTAGCACATCTTGACCATCTACGAAGATAAAGAGTAAAAAATGCTGTTTTAACCAATAAGAGGAAACCGGAAACATCACCTGATCCTAGGCCACACGCTATTGGACCCCAAGAGCGTCGTCGTTACTTTTTCCAAGGTCGCTACTCCTGATCCTCAGTTCCAGAAATGCTCCTCTAACCCATATAGTCGTCCTTGTCAAAATGTCATGACATCCCTCTTTTTCCCGCGTAGGTGTCCCTAACCAACAGTTTACAATGTAAAAGAAAGTGGTCAAGTGTGATCCAGTGCTAAAAACACGTAAAGTCTCACATAGTGAAAATACCTATTTCCATACATAATAACAGTGATCTGGCTTTAAAACAGAGTGCCATAATCAAAATATTACAAGTTATTTTGTCAAATTTACAACATTCCCAAAAAGTTTACATTTTTGCTTATAACTTATAACTTATTGACAATTTAACTATTTCACAATAGGCTAGGGTATGTAAATACACTTTATTTTGTAATACCAACAACATAATTTTCAAATGCCCATAACTTTTTTACCTGTGAATCCTTACGCGCCATTCATACGGATTCGGTACCTAAATATATCTGTTAACAAAGATATAAAGTCATAACAATGACATATAGGGCTATTCTACTGATAAAAACATGATTTATGACCTAGGGAAGCCAGGTACATAAGGCCATTTACTGCTCCGAGCGAGCAAACGGCTCTCGTACCGGTAATGCTAATAGTTCCGGGCGACGAAACGCGCCGACCAATCAGAGCGCAGGCTCCTCCCCCAGAGGTTATAAATAGAACTCGCAACGTTGAGCTCTTGTCAGTACGTAGTGATCCTTATCATGTTATGCTACTAAATTTCATTTCTTATCAATCTAAATACCTAAACCTAACAATTTAAATCATGTGACGTCATTGTCCGTAACAATAATGTCTAAAGGGTCACGTAAATAACGTCACTCCATAATCATTGTCAAATAATGTGACATTATTTACGTGACCATTTAAACAGTATATAAGTTAAATAGCGCTTTATGAGTAAGGGGGTAAATATCTCGTCATAGTTTGCGTTTATACAGTTTTCATTTTTGGGGTGATTTCCACACCGGGTGCCACCCACGCCCTACGCCACTGTAAAACTTAAAATAAGACATTTAACAATGGGTACTCACAAAAGACAAGTCGGAACTCTTATAAGTGACTCCGTCATATCCGAACCTGAAGATGAAGTTCATGGAGAAGATGGAGAATATGCAGCGCACGTCCGTAGTGGCCGGTATGAAGTAGCGGTACGGACCGCACCAGTATGAGATCTTCGGCTCGTATTCTACTGACTCCGGGAACTCTTCGCGCGGATTGATTCTGTCGTAAAAACAAACAGGTATCAGAGAGTATTGAAAAAAAAACTAGGCTCCTATTAAAGTCGGCTTGCTCAACAGCAGGGCCGTCTTAGGCCACGCCGAGGCCCTTGGGCATACAAGAATTTGGGGCCCCGTTGGAAAACCGGACAAAATTTCTTGGCTTTATTAATTGATGAAAATAATGTTTAACTGCTTAAAAGTCACAGCTTACAGCAACAATTTTCACAGATTGTGTATTTCTATTCCCGCCGGTTTTTTTATTGTAAGGGTCAGTTCACCCGTGGTCAAGCACGTGGCGGCGCGCACTTTTAAGATAGCATTACCATAGTAGATATATACAGGCATTACAATAGAAAACTTACTACACAAAAATGTACACATTCCAGTTAAAATAAAAGTGCGCGCCGCGCCGGCCGCGTCGCGTCTCGCTGTGAGTGAACTGACCCTTTGGAAATAGATAGTTTCATACTTATAGATGCACTGTGCGTCACTCCAGTTGTCATCGGAGTGACAGTAGAGGCCCTGGCTAGGGTCTTTCGCCTGGAACTGCTCCGCGTGGGGGCCCACGTACGTCGTCTCCGAGTGACGGTGGTAGAACCCGATGAACGCGAACGCACCTGGATAATTATTTATAAACTAGCTATTCATACCTGGCGTCACCCGGGTGAAATCTGACTATTTCAGTGGATTTTCCAAAATAATCTTTCATTCAAACCTTGTGCGCACAATTACTAACACAACAAAAAACTGCCAAATCGGTCGAGCCGTTCTCAAATGGTGCTCTTACAAACATTTGGCAATAGATTTTTATTTATGTAGATAGCCGTCCCCCGGCCCCTCTTTTCCCACCCCGTGATCGATTTGGCCCCCTAGTTCCTGCCAGATCACAGTTAAAGACGGCCCTGGCTGTCCTCCGCGGTCCCGGGATAAAAATTTGCCTATGTCCTTCTCCACACCATAGGCTATCTGTGAGTAATTAAGGCGTGAAAACGTAATAAACCAACTCACATTCGCAGTTATAATATTATTAGGGATGGTTTTTAGGGATAGTTGGAATTAGGATAGACACAGACTTTATACTTACTATCTTCCAGCTGTCACCACAACGAATAACGTTAGCAAGAATCTCAGCAAGGGTTTTTTATCTTTACTAATAAATATAAAGAGGTAAAGTTAAAGTTTGGATGGAATTGGAACTACTGATCCGATCCTAAAAATTAGGAATCTACTTCTTTCCCGAGTGCTATAGGCTACTTTGTATTCCATGAACGCGTGTGAAACCGCGAGGGATAGCTAGTATATAATATTTTTGATAAAGATTACCTCTAAACGTATAGCAGTGTGGCTTCCTCTCGCTGGAGAGTATCATCTGAGCGTCCTCCTGGTTGTGCGCGGACACTATGTAGTACGATGTGTCCAGGCATTTGAACTCTAAGGATTAAGGATCATTATTACATTACGATAAATTTATATCATTGTTCGTTAGTATTTTCTGCTATTTTCTATTGAAAAATATCGTATTAGTAATCTAAGCCTGCCCCAGGCCTAAAGCCTGCCGGCAGGGTCCTGACATAAGGGTAAAAACAAGGAAGAATGGAATGGGGTTCGAAGATTTTTATTCGGAACGTGGCATACTCATCAGGTATTATAGGTGAACACCTATAATACCTTCATCGATCGAGTCTCCCCAACACTCATATAAACAAAAAAGTACGAGGGTTTCTGTGTCTCAAACCGCCAAATCCTACATAAACCCAGCACAATGTCGTGACCACAAATTTCCGTTTTGTCCTCCGTACCTCTGATCTCTAAAATCAGTAAAGAAGATAATATTGAAAACTGACCAGGACTAGCATACAATCCAAATGGTATTTTAGCCTGCGTCGACTTGATCTTCGCTTCAGAGGTGTCCATTTTCTTGTTCAGCTTGAGTAGTACCATAGACATGAGAGCCATGTCTGTCGCGAACAGCAGTCTCTTCAAGTCCTTTATATGAGCGTCCACAAACGCGAACAGTTTCTTCTGTGCACTTTCCAGGATATCTTGTCTTTCTGTCTATAATTATAAGTAAGTTACCTAATAATAAATTTATTAATAAAAATAATAGGTATACATCATGGGACATTCCTCACACGGCTATCTGATCTCAAACTAAGCAGAGCTTGTATTATGGATACCAGATAACTGATATACTACATATACTACTTAGCTTTAGTTTGTAAATACATACCGAATATACCTACTCAGGACATGTCACAAATGGATGTCCTGGGTGGTAATCGAACCCACGACTTGCAGCGTGAAAGGTGGAATCTTAACCAACCATGCCCGTCAGTAGATAGGTAGGTAGGTAAAACGGTCTTACAAAATCGTAGTAGAGTAGGTATCATTATAGTAATTACCTATGCTCGTCAGGCCCATCTTTTCACAGGGACTCTGGGCAAATGCCCAAGGCCCCGCGATCGATGGGGGACCCCTAGTTCCTGCCAAATCACCAGCCGATAACCGATATTACCTACCGATAAATATATTATTACGTGTTCAAACACAGACTTTGAAGAAGTGATTGATGATTTTGTTTATCTCAAAGCTAGAAGAGTACCTCTTCAATCAACATGCTTAAGTTTAAGTGCTAACTTGCATAATATAGTGAATGCAAAAGAGTTTTTTTTTCCGTATAATATATCATTGCTCATTTATTAATTGAATGTGATTGTAAAGAAATAAAACAGTTCGATAAATCTAGAATGTTACGTGTACCTACTATGTGTACTAAATTATCCTTTTGCGTATTTTGTTAAAACTGTCCTCCGTCATAGTTATAGGAGGCCCCATTAATCGGCTCTCAGTGTCCGTTCTTAACGTGGGTAGTCTGTGCGTGGAATATAGTAAAAACTATTATTTGCGTGTCCCTCTTCATTTAGCATGATATAAGCTAGGCAGTGGCGTAACTATACCATCTGGGGCCCGTGGCAAATTCTTTTGATGCCCTATCAGTAAAAATCGTCGGTCATAAGTACGTAAAATTACTCGTCACGGGTAAAATCTCTAAAAATGAATCAACATCTTTTTGTTTAGGTTGGTTGAAATGCTTTACGATTAACTTGAAATTGTATTATGATCTTTAGTTGTCTCACTTTGGATTTTAAGCAGAACTTATAAAAATATACTTTTCAAATAAAATAAAATACTCAGGTACAATGAAAAAAAAATATTTTTAGCTCGCGCGTTCCCTTGGGCCGGGGCCCTCTTGGGTCGGGGGCCCGTGGCATTTTGCCAGCCCTGCCACCCTATTGTTACGCCACTGAAGCCAGGTACTTTTACTCTTGAGTTCGTGATATGGCGTTAGTTCGACATAAAAATACTTACAGGATTATGTGGCTCCTTAATTCTTCCATTCATGTAGCTGTAGTACTCCTGCAGCTTCTGGAACTTTTCGTCCGCGTAGCTTTTACGAGGATCGATTATTTTCGCGCTGGGCATATTGTATGGCTTCTGTATGGAATTAAACAATATAACGTGATATTCATTCATATAAATTATAGATATGGATGACAGCTCACAGCAGCACACAAAGGTGCCGGGTTCGAAACCTAAAATGAGCGTGAGATTTCGGTAAAAAAAAACGGGGGAACTATAGCACGGCGGTAGGATATTTTCCAGTACCCACCTAGCTGGCTACCAAAGTCAAGTTAAGAATTTGTCGCCAAGCACCTATCGGTGTATTCCGACAGCTGCACTTGAGAGCCAGTTCTCTTCTAGGCTTTGTGTGCTTAACACCTTCGGCCACATCATCAATTACCATGGTGTGATTGTAGTCAAACAGATCTATAATATATAAATAAAAAAAAACAAAAGCCATTTATTCAGTTTAGGCCCTAGGCAGACACTATGAAGGTCGAACGAATGCTAGTGAAGTTCATCATCATCAGCCTATAATGTCCCACTGCTGAGCACAGGTGAAAGGGACTGGGCGATACTCCACCAGGCGTGCCCACTGCGGATTGGTGGAGGTAGTAGTGAAGTTACCCCCTTGGAACTCAGCCTTCAACTTGTACGTAGTATTTATATACTCTGAGCTTCAACTGAGAAGAACCGTTAAGAAACATAGCATGCGATGTTCTGTTAGAAGATTTCAAAGCCATTAATAAGCCAGGCTACTCACGGTCTCCACTGTAGGAAAAGACAGTCGAGCGAGCTGAAATATTAAAAAGAACAATATTAATTGATTTAACAACTAGGGTAGGTAGCAAGGGCGTCGCTAGCCGATGACGCAGAGGGGGGCAAGTTGGGAAAAGGATGAATTTTAGGTATATTCAAGAGCACATGCAGCTTTGCACTTGTTTGTAGTGCGAGCAGTGGCGTAGCTTGCCCTAGACGAGCCCTGTATCAAAGTTTGTTAAGGGGCCCTTTAACCTGACTGCGGCGGGGCCCCGTATCTTTGATACGGCGTTAGCTACGGCCCTGAGAACGGTGCAAAGGTCAAGCAAGTCAAGTGAGAGGACTTATAGGACTATCTCTAGGGGTGCAGCTGCCCTACTCCTCTCTAGGGAGACGCCCATGATAAGTAGTATAAAAGCGTTGCAAATAAATATACATACCAGTTGAAATGATGATACGTCATTGTTCCCACGAGACGAATGAATTAGATATAACTGAAACATAATACAGGTACAGGTATATATTACTGAAACCTTATTTTCCACCTATTGCGATTTTTGTTAAAATAAGATTATTCTATCCTAAAAATCGTAGTTGCTAGCGAGTAAGTACTTGAATTACCAGAGTAAAATGGTATGGGATTTAAAGGGGGTCACACAAAGTCTTGGAAGAGCCGGCTCTCAAGTGCAAATTTCGGATCGGATCTCACCACTAGGCTTGGCGACAGATATTCAACTGGAGCGTGGTAGCCATGCAGGCGGGTACTTCAAAAACCCCACCACAGTGATATGGTTCTCACGTATTTTCCTTTACCGAAAACTCAAGGAACCATAAATAGCACTGAGCCATTAATTTAAATAATCTTGACGAAATACTTACAAAACATGAAAATAATATATTTTGAATCCCCATCGAGTATGTTGTACAGCGGAGCCTCCACGACTGTTCGTTAGCTCGATTCAATAATTGGTTGCATTTGTATGAGATTTAAAAAATAATTTGATAAAAATAATTGCACCTTGGTGATTGTTACTTTTTAGGATTCCGTACCCAAAGGACCCTATTGCTACTAAGCCTCTTTATTTATGGGGGCCAACTGTGAAATCGTAAAAAAAACTGTAGTACTCAATAAACCTGATGTAAGGTAAGGACAGTGGTGTAAGGATTACTATCGACCTACCACCAGGTGGACCGACGACCAGGGGCTCTACCGCGTAACTTTGGTGGTAATCGTTACGAACACCATTATGAATTTCATTAAATCAGGGCCCACGAATGGTCACCGTTGCGTCATACCGCGTGCGAGTCATTGGATGAAATAATGAATGGTGTTCGTTACGATTACCACCAAAGATACGCAATAGCCCGACTGGTCAGAGTGGCTGCGCGCCGCTGGAAGCAAGAGGCCCAAAACCGTTGGAAGTGGAAGTCAATGGGGGAGGCCTATGTTCAGCAGTGGACGATGAAAAAGCCAGCCAAGTGGTAATCTGGTTCGAATAACGAACCGAGAGTTCCGAGCTTCCTTGGACATATGTTTATTGGTTTGAGCCATCGCTGATGTCAAAAACTATGCATCATAAAAGAAAATAAATGCCTGTGTGTGTAGTCTGCCTTCAATGCCTTCATTAGTACAGTGTAAGTATGTACTAACGAAGCCGTCTTGTACATAAACCGGTGATATTTTTAGCCCACTTAAACTTGTGATATTTTAAACTTTTCGGTCCAGCATTCCGGCCCCATTTGGCAAAGAGAGTAAAAAAAAAAAAAAAATAGAAATATATTTGGGTCAGCAATATTTCAAACTATTCTTTTGATATTAACAGCGCAGCATTAGTGGTTGCTGAAATATAGCGCTGTGACAGACGGACAGACGAACGGAGTGGCACCATAAGGGTTCCTTTCTCTAGATACTAAATAGCTCAATAATCTAGGCGAGCATTCTGCAAGAGGCGCAGTGCCAAAAGAGTAATGTCGTAAAATTAAACGCGATAGCTGCGATAAAAATACTTAAATTAACTTTTGTGCAAAGAATTGACGTTATCAAACGGTTACTCCGTTTGATAACGTCAATTCTTTGCACAAAAGTTAATTTAAATATTTTTCAACCGCGCTATTCTGTACAAAAACTGGCCCCGGCTTTTGTAAGATCAGCCCTAAGGGTAGGTACCAACTGACGATAACTTCCACACCTGGGAGATCAGCATAACCATTTATATTTATCCTGATCCGATTCTGAAAATTCTTTCACAAATAGGAAAGCTACATTGTCCCTGCGTGCTATAGGATTATTAATCGCCGGAACGCGAGTGAAACCGCGGGATATATTAAACACACATTTAAAACATAAATGTATTAATTAAATAAAGACGGTAAATGTTTGAAGTTAACAATACGCTTGGTCCTCAGACCAGGTTTGAATGCCTTCATAGCGTTCTTCGATATGATGAACGATCTTCGGCTCCTGACTCCGTGTCTCGGCAATAAATATACCAGGAGTATCTCAGGCTCCGCATTTATTGACGTTAGTATTAAAACTGTTGGGAATGAGAAAAATAAAAACTGTTCATAAAATGGCATTGAAGTTTTCAAAAAGTCGATCAATTTATTGGCTGTACTTGTGATAATGTCTGTATTGTTATTTCTTTTTGATATCGCTGTTGATTTCCCTAAGATGAAATTAATAAATAAATTTGTCAAGCAGTGAAGGCTAAAATTATACACAGATTTTAAACGAAATTTAATTTTAATTTAAATTCTGGGAACCTTGCCGTTTATCGGAAGCAGCGGCAGACTTGAGGACATTTTCTATGATTGTAATTTGTACCTACATAAATATATGTTGTAAATTAAAAGCTAACCCCCTTATTCATAATGAAGTTATCAAACGTTGATTAGCTAAAATTCTGAAGTCCTTATCTGACACGTGACATTTGGTGATCGAAAGAATGAGACGGAGGACACTATTACACTGATTTAGTTAAAAAGCGATTATGAATAAGGGGGTAAATCTTCACTGCCATTAGAGGGTTATCTATCCAAAACGGACGTGAGTTCGATTCCCACCCAGGACATTATAATTGTGAGCTTTTCTGAGTCTCGGTGTAACTATCTATACCTATCAAATAAATAAAACTGAAGTGTCTGTTTGTAATGTCAAAATAATAAATTTGTTCTTAATGCTTATTAAAAAATGTGTCTGTCTGTTTGTGCGTCCGGCTAATCTCCTAAACGGCTGGACCTTATTTTGACAGGTCCTTCACTGGTAGATGCGATGTTAGACTAACTTAGGCTTATAACTTTTAATTTGGAAAGCGAAATATGAATCCGCAAAAAAAAAACGTACGCAGGTGAACTCGCGGGGGTCAGCTAGTCTATAATAATTATGTATTTTAAGAGTTTAAAAAAAAACTTATGTTTAGTAGATTATTATCACCTATCTGGTTTCCATAGTACAACCTCTGCAGATAACGAGTTTTTTATACTAGGTAGTACAAGTATACCCACGGCCCACCTGATGGTAAGCGGTTATCGTAGCCTATGGACGGTAGCAACACCACTTGCTGACCCTGAAAAAAAACTTCACGCCCTTCTTGCAGAACTCCATTCGTACTTCCTTGGGAAACCCACGGCGGCGGTGAGAAGAATTTGCCAGGATATTTATTTAGTCAGCTGACACAATATAAGAAATAATAATTAAAACTCACCTTGTACGGATAGCACAAAAGTAATAATTAAACGTGAATTCATATTGGAAACTGATTGAGAAATGCTGATAAGAGTAACTGACTACGGCAAGCAGAACAGTAGGTAAGCCCTATTGCACATTATAGGAAAATGTCTTGTGTCTTATGAGAAATGTCTTAATTCAGTCGCATTGGTTGTTATACTGGGTGGAGATTTCAAGATGGCATATTTTTGAAACTATGCTGAACAACTTTTACTATAACCAACACAGAATTCTCAAAAAAAAAATACTTTTCATACCTACATTATGATCGAGCAAGGTTGACATTTACTATAGAAAGAAAAACAAAAATTTTGAAAATTTACTATAGTAAAAGTTGTTCAGCATGACTAACAATACATAGGTTTCAAAAATATGCCATCTCGAAATCTCCACCTGTTATGACACCTTAAAATATTACAAGAAACGTCGGATTAGATACGCGCATACATTTTATTTCTTGTGTCTCATAGGTCAAGATCTTATAATGTGCAATATCAATATGCCTTAGTGTTCAAGCGACTTAGTTGATGGAGTTAGTCTAAAGGTCAGCTCACACTCTCACACCGAGAGGCGGCACGGCGGGCACATAAAATAACAATAGAATATATAACTTTATCTAGTAAACGAAAAGGTGAATATTTCAGGGAGAGAATTCGGATTCGCCTCGCGGCGCGGCGCAAAGCGAACAGTCAATGTCACGAATCAGCACCCACTGATGCTATTGACTTGTTTGGAATAGTTATAAATATAAATAATAATAAATAAATAATAAATAAATCCTGGGACATTCCTCACACACGGTCATCTGATCCCAAACTAAGCAAAGCTTGTACTATGGAAACCAGATAACTGATATAATACATATACTACTTTTTGTTTGTAAATACATACTTAATATACATAATTACACCCAGACTCAGGACATACAGACATGTTCATGCACACAAATGCATGTCCTGTGTGGGAATCGAACCCACGACCTGCGGCGCTATAGGTTAAGACTCCACGTCTTAACCAACTGCGCCAACTGGCCCGTCAATGTCGTCAATATGGCTTACCCAATCATATTGCAAATCAAATAAAAAATAGAATTCTTAGTTTCTTTGAAAATTGTGCTGAAATGGGGGACCGATATTTCAAAGTGGGGCTCCAAGTTTAAATGGAGCATCATAATAAAATGGCTTTGTTTGTAAATTTAAAAACAGGTGTTTATTAAATTTAATAAATAAATATCCCGGGACATTCCTCACACACGGTCATCTGATCCCAAACTAAGCAGAGCTTGTACTATGGAAACCAGATAACTAATATAATACATATACTACTTTTTGTTTGTAAATACATACTTAATATACCTACCTACATAATTACACCCAGACTCAGGACATACAGACATGTTCATGCACACAAATGCATGTCCCGTGTGGGATTCGAACCCACGACCTGCGGCGCTATAGGTTAAGACTCCAGTAGCTAGTATAGTGTATCATCTATGGACTCCAGGTCTTAACCAACTGCGCCAGCGGGCCCGTCAATTATTGTCTTTTATATTGCGCAGTTATTGACTTATTATGAGAAATGTCAAAAAATACCATTATCGCCGAAATTCACTAAGCCAAAAATCTGAAATAAATACAGTTGATAGACATTGATGTAAATATACAGGAAAAATAGAACGATGTTTCAACCTAGCAATTTTTTAAATTCATTTACAAACAAATTTATGGTTAACTAAAATTATTCATTTATTTTAACATAAAACTATACTAAATATAATAAACTAATAACTAAAACTAAAAACGCTGCCAAGTGTTATCGTGCCCAGAACTCTGGCGGCATTAGCTCTCTGTATTGCTATAGCTCAGAGTATATAAATACTACGTACAAGCTATAGTAATGCGTTGGGCGAGCGAGGTATTCGCCCTAGTATTCTATGTATTCGCCAGCCCTCTGGTCACGCGACGATTCGAACAAGCGCTTACAAATGCCTCGGAAAAAGCGGTGGGCGGCCGGCCCCCATGGACCCAATGTATCTACCCCAAACGGCTCAAATAAGTAACTGCTATCGAGGTTACTATATATTTGCGCCGTTTGAGGCTTTCTGCGCAGGCAGCGGCGCCGCCGGCCTTATTTATAGTCTCATTATTATTATGCCCCAAACCAAGAACTATACGTCTAAGGAAAGTTGGAACCCTCAGCTGCATAGTTTCGTTGAAGAAAGTTAATAACATTCCAATGATTGGCCCAATTGGCGTGGTTGGGAAGATACCCTACGCTTAACGCCTCAGGTCAGGTCGTGGGTTCGGTTCCCATCCAGAACAAATTTTTTTGTGTATGGACATTTCTGCTTGGCTTGTCTCTATATTAGTAGTCCCTCAATGGTCGAAATTCGACTTTTTATATATTTTATACTTTAACAAAGGCCAAGTACTTACTTGACAAGAGGTTGTCTCTTTTAGCCGCACTATGTTTGTCTCTTTTCGGCACATTATATGGGCTGTTAAAAGATGGCCTTAGTAGCTCAAACCAAATCTTATATTTTTTAATGACAAAGAAAAGGAGTTGAATAAAAAATCACAAATTGTTTAAAAATATTTACTAACAATAAAATTCATAGATTATTTTCATCAGTTTTACAATTTGTAACAAACAATTAAACAGAGTTATTTACACAATATGCATTATCTTTGTTGCATTGCACCAAATATATTATGAACAAATATTTATATTTAATAAACTGTCTCAGAAAAAAAAGTAAAATAACAGATGTAAAAAAGGATATTTGTGTGTGTGTAAGCGAGATGTGCTTCTCTTTATCTTGCTTACTCGCATATAAGCATCCCTTGCGCACCATCTGTAATTTTACTACCCTTGTTTCTGAAACATTTTAAACACCGTATTTAAAAAAATTGGACATTCACCCCATATCTGCTATAGAATATAAATATATGCCTATTTTAATGATTAACAAAATTGAGGAATGAAATTCAAAGTACTTATACTGACTATAGGATGAACTACATTTTGAGTCAGTAGATACTGATATTTTTTTGTTCATAAGTACTTTCAACTGCGAAAATTTAGTTATAAGTACTTTCAACTGCGAAAATTTTGTTAAACATAAAACACCTGTATATGAAATAAATTTCTTTTGTTTTTTCCAAAGCTTTTTTATTAACTTACAATGTATGTTCGGTTCAAATCTTGCAAGTCGAATTTCACCTGCAGTAAAGTCAACAAAAAAAGCTTGTATACTATAAATATTTTTTAATGAATACTTATTTTTTGTGGAATCCGAGTAATGTAAGTAAGTACTGAATCCTGATACTGAAGACCAACAAAACAAAAGAAATAATTCTACAGCAGAAAGGGTCAACCGCCAAAATTTTTAAAAGCATAAACAATTTGAGCCAGTGGACATTTCATTGCCCGTCAGTTATACGGGGCCCGAGACAACCATGCTTTTTACACACGGTACTTTTTACATAGTAGGTATTATATAGTCACTCATATAATTGTAAATACCCAACTTATACTATGGCCATGCTAATAAGTCATATTTGACAAGACGTTGTCTCTCCTTGCCGAAATATGTTTGTCTCTTTTTGACACAGGATGTATACGAGCTGTCAAAAGTGACCTATTAGGAATGCCTTAGTTTAGTCCATAGTACTCGAGTGAAAAATTGTTGTAACATTTTTTTGACGTATGCGTCGTCATTATACGTCATAAAATAACTATGACTGTTATTACAGTAATATGAAAATGAACCTTAAAGCTGTAGAATAAGGTTCTTATCGTGAGACAATCAACCATAGATTAACCAGATAAAACTTTATTTTAAAGCAATAAGGTTAACTTTCATACGACAACAATAGGTATAATCTTGTAAACTGAATAATAGAGGTACGAACTGGCCATACATATAACACGCAACCTACATCTACATTCCCAAAACATTCTAAACTACATTCATACATTTAGCACGTTTCACACCAAAAGGGCTGGGTCAAATAGGACGCGCTATAGCGTCGCGTCAAGGCGTCCTAGCGCCGAGATCTGGCGCCGTACAGTCACTGCATCTAAATGTTTAGTGTGTCCTTGACTTAGCCAATCAGAGCGCATGCCAGTGGCGGGGAATTGACCGAATAGATTTCAAAGACATTAAACGTCTTTGCGCTTCTTTGGGTTAATTGTTCGATGGTAGAACCCCACCAGTACAATCGAGGACATAAGTATACACTTTGTGAAATTCAAACGCAATTTCTCCTACTGTTTAGATTAAAATGTTGAAATATTACATAAATCATAATAGTATATGTTAAAAGATTCTAAATGCATATGTCATAATTTCAATCAATAGTTTATGAAAAATCGTTGTTGAATTTCACTATACATATTTATGTCTTCGACTGTACAACCCGTTAAACAGAGCGCGTAACGTCTTAGCGCGGCGACAGAGCTCGGCGTCAGACGCCTATATGGCCAGGCCTTTACTGCTTTCTTATACGGAAGATATTCTATTATAGTATTATATTATATATATTATATTATTTAAAGTTTATAGATTATTATAGATACCTTACAACTGTCGCTAGCGACTACGGAGACTCATTTTGTATGAAATGCTTCCAAAAGTGTCCACTAGAGGCGGTGCTCGTCATACAAAATATTCACCGTAGTCGCTAGCGTATGTAGATTACGTTAGTGTAGAAAACTCATGGTAGAGGTACTGACACAGTATAAGTTTTGCAGTCAGGTTTTTTCTAGGAGGCGCAGTCTTATATAAAGGAGGTTGAGAAAATTTCTATGGAGCCTGTTCTCAAAGCAGCCACAAGTGGCGTATTATTTTACATTCATTATATTTAAAGTTAAACATCAGTTACGAGGCGGGAAATTTGAATTTTTAAAATTTTTATTTTTATTTACCTTCGTAGCACAATATGGATATATATGTCAGTGATTCGCGACCATAGTAGTTCATTTAGCAGATTGTAGAATTGATATTTTTTGTTTAACATGTCCCAAAATAGTAAGTTTTAAGGTTAGAGAAACTGTAAGAAATGTTCAAATATGGCTCATATTATACAAAAAAAACATTCATAACACAATATGCCAAATGAACTTTTACTGTCGCTAATTACTAAAACATCTATCCATATGTTCTACGAAGATAAAAAAAAAAAAGAAAAATGTCCCGTCTCGTAACTGATGTTTACCCTTTAAGTGCCGCTTAAGTATTCACATCCGGAAGTAAATTATTAACTTGAGGGTGGTAAACCATTGGAAGATTGTAGAACAGTATATTAAGGATTGGAGGACGAAAGTATTTCTCAAAATGGTGTGAAACTACTTTTTTACAAACTATTAACAATATAACAAATATATCTATATTACATACAATACAATAATCCATCAGTCACCTGCGAACAAATTCCACGAAAGGAGACGTCTACGTATGATGGAAACATTTTGTTCGTCCATTTTTAAATGAAGTTTATATCATTTTGTGTACAATACAAGAGCTCGAAAAAGTATAAATCTAATCAATTTTATAAAATCCGCAACATTTGATTGTGTAGTGACATCTATCAGTTACACAAAGATAGTTTACACGCAGAAAGAAAGATGGCGCCACAATATCAACACAGACAGAATTCTAAATAGATAACGCAAGTCCCTCCATCCGTGTGAAAACCAAACGTGCCACTTTTTATACCTACCATAATGTCACAAGATTGATTGTTTTTTTAGGCTGGTATTAGATTTTTAACGTGAAAATGAAGCTATCCTATTTGTCAGCTAAACATATCCCTCGCCACACATCTCAGGTGGACATGCAGCCTTATAAGAGTTCACTGTCCGCATTGCTCCCCCTTTTAGCGCAGCTTTTGTCACGCGAAGTAAATACACTCGCTTCATCTATTATCATTTATATCTGTGGCGCTGACGAAGTTTATTTGGTGATCTGTATTTATATCTACAAGTGTACATCATGACAGTAACATATTATTTTCTATACATATAAAATGCTTTGTCCTGAATGACTGATGGATCAACGCACAGCCTAAACCGCTGAGCGTAGAGACCTGAAACTTGGGAGGGCGTGTTCTTTGTATGACGTAGGCATCCGATAAGAATGGATTTTCCGAAATTATAACCCTAAGGGGGTGAAAAACGGGGGCAAAGTTTGTATGGGACAACGTGATTCCTTGGTCCGATCTACTTCAAATTTTATTGAAAATCATCGCCTAACGGGGTCAAAATGGGGTAGAAAGTTATTAATTTATATACCAATATGATCTCTTGTACTGTACACATTACCTTTTCTTTTTTAAAGTAGTTCTAAAACCTAATTATTCAACAATTCATTGCTTCTTATTAATTTATTGTCAAAAGAATAACTTTATTTTTCAATGAAAAGTCATTATTGAATGAAGTTAAAAAAAATACACGAAAATGATCTCAGTAACGACGAAAAAATATCTACTGTTTCATAAAAGTGGGTTTAATACAACCTACTGAACCAAATGTATGAAACAGCTGCTTTTTTTCGTCAATCATAAATAAGAATAAGTTTATGTGAAATAGACATTGTTTTATTAGTGTGCGTGTACGAGGAAGCGAGACAGATATACATAAGTCACTAAATAACATCACCAAAGCTGAATCAACTAATATTTACAAATGCTATTAAATTGCAACACTTCTCCTAATATTAAATCTAATTTGTTAATTTCTAATTGACTGACCGATAGTTTAACAAACTATGTATTACAGGTTAAATTTTTCATCTGGGCATGGATGGCCAAATCCGAAAGTATAAGGGACTAGTTGCGCCCCGCGGTTTCACAGGCGTACCCGAATAACCCAACCGTTAAGTTTTATTAAATTTTGTAAGCAATTCCTTAATTTGTTTTCCGTACGAACCTACTCCAGAGTACACCACGAAAAGATGGATGAAATCGGTAAAGTCGGTATCAAGTTATGGCGTGACCAAGAGAATTGATATATCATTTCGCAATTCCCTGTTTCGGATTTCGCCATCGACACCCAATTGAAAACATCCTGTATCTATTTTTTAGATAAACCGGAGCTATATTAAAGCTAGTGTGGACGAAATCTCCTTACAGACAAACAGAGACAGTTTGAGCGTGCGTGAAAGAGATAGCGATCACCATAAATTCAAAACAAAATCGGTTTAAATTTTCTGTTGGTATTACATCTTAATATATAAAATGATAAACTGATTGTTGATATATCAACGCACAGCCCAAACCGCTGGACCTAGAGATTTGAAATTTTGCACACAGATACCTTATACAGTGGAGGCATCCACTAAGGAAGGATTTATGCAAATTCCACCCCTAAGATGGTAAAATAGGGGATGAAAGTTTGTATGCAAGTCCGTCAGTTTTGAAGTTAGTTTTATGTGGCATGCTCGCATGTGAGCTCTCAATCTACCTGAACTTTTGTCAAATATCACACGTAGTGGCGGGCAATAGCCATGAACAAAGCTCTATAATGTTACAATGATTCATATATAGAAAAAGGAAATAATCTACGCGGACGAAGTCGCGGGCTAAAGCTAGTTAGTTTATAAAACTTTGTTTAAATATTATATTTTTTGTATATATATTTAATATAGGTCTTCAAAAAACTAGCCATCTTTGGTGGAATATAATTCGAGCTAGTAAATATTTATTTAATGGCGTCTTCAAATGAGGACAGCGCACCTAGAAATCTAAGAAATCCTTGTTTACGTTAATGCAAAGAAATGTAGTCCTTATTTCTTTACTATAAGGTTGATCCATATTATTACATAAATAACCGTAGATTTTACAGATAAACCTTACTGTGACGCAACAAGGTTAATTTAGCTTTGACACTTTTAAACGACACAAAAGTATTTCATAGATTTGTCACTAAAGTAATATCTAAAAACTGTAATTAATAATAACACTTGTAATTTCGTATGGTACCTAAACTACTAGATAATACTAGCTTCCCGCGGTTTCACCCGCGTTCCAATCTAATATTGGCTCGTCACCTATTTCATTGGTTGTTACAGAATACCGCAGCCAAATAACTTTTATGTTGTGTAAAGTTGTGTTCCTGCGCGTGAGTAAGGTCGCCAGAGCTCATTGGAGAGGGGGGAAAGGTCGGTAACGCGTGAGCGATGCTTCGTGTGTTGCAAGCGTCCATATGGGTACGGTAACCGCTTACCATCAGGTGGGCCGTATGCTTGTTTACCGACTAAGTAGTAAAAAAAAAAAAAAAAAAAAGTCACAGTCCATTGTATAGCTAAAACAGTAATACAACAAGTTCGTTTTCTTGAAATAAAACATCAAACATCGCTAGTTTCAGACGAAACTCACTATGCTAAATACAGCATGTCAATTAAGGATATACAGTTGCTGTACTGCTTTAGTTATATGTACTGTGTAAATTGCGTGTAATATACAACAGCTTACTTGTGTATTGTGTTAAAATAGTATGAAGGATACTTTAAAATGTCATATTTTTCACGATTTCAGTGTTGGTCGCATAGTAAAAGTTTGTTCAGCATTACCAACTTTACGTATATTTAGAAAAGGTGACATTAAAGTATCCAGTATTTTGTGCGTTAATAGTACATTATGATACATGTGTGCAAAGTTGGTCATTACACACGGGGCGGTAAGGCGATAATAGAGCCGAGAGTGTAATGATGAATGCACACGCGTTTTACGTTTTTCAACACACCTGCGAGGAATCAGCACACTTGTATCTTTTGAATTTGATTTTTTGTAACAATCAACCACACAACGAAAACGTTAACAAATATTTATGGAAAATGGCGCGCAGTTTTTTTACAGGGATGCGCTGTCAAACTGTTTTAAACCCGAATAAATTAAGAATGCTTCGTCTACATACATATAACTTGCATTGAAGTTATAAACTTAACATAATCGGGATTATATCATAAAACACGAGTGCGGTAATGTAAAGTAAAAAGCACTAGTACGTAATAAGCTGCATTATGAAACTAAAAGCAGTGCTATAAGATTCACATTACGACCAAGTGAGTAGAAATAATAAATACTGTCTTATTACACGAGATGGTTTATACCAAGTCTAGTAAAACCCAGGTTTTAGGATAGCCCCGGCACTTTTTGTTATATGACGTTAGACAGTGACAGATATATACATATATACAACTAGGTCCCAAATAAATCCGCATTGAAGTTACTTCAAGTCAATTTAAAATGGTATTAGTATAGTCGACAAGAAAAAGAGGTATCATTGTCGCGCTATGTTTGTCTCTTTCTGACACTTTTTTTTTATTGTTTAGTTTTTATGGTGATGTGGCCGAAGGTGGTAAGCACACAAAGCCTAGAAGGTATCTAGATCTAGGTAGTATGCGATACATTTTCAGCTTGTGGTAGCCAGTCAGGTGGGTACTTTAAGTACCCTACGCTTAGGTATAATAATTAAGGATAGTTATAACATTTATCCCAGTTAAGGTTATTTTTTACACAAAGTAATAGAATGGGTATAGGTAGCGCCACCATCCACCGTTATTTTCACCTTCTTCTGGTAATTTTTCATTGTTTTCTTCTACTGGTGATTTGTCCTGAAACATATATTGATGGTGTTTCAAAAGACAACATAGCGTATCGCTCAAAGAGCAGCTCGACTGGGGAATTACCTCCACCTTACAGAATACCGCAGACAAAATTTAACTTTATGTTGTGTTCCTGCAAGTGAGTAAGATCGCCAGACATGATATCTCTATGTCTCTGTCTGAACAGATCATCATGAAATTTGGCATGCAGATAGCCTATGGTATGGATAAGGACGTACGCTACTTTTTAACCGACTTCAAAAAAACGAGGAGGTTCTCAATTCGGTTGTAAGTTTTTTTTGTTTTTTTCTGTGTGTTACCTCATAACTCCGTCATTTATTAATTAACCGATTTGGAATATTCTTTTTTTGTTTGGAAGGGTTCCACTTCCCGTTTGGTCCCATTGTCATCAGATCAGGATTTGATAACTTCTTAGTGTACTTTGAAGTAGGTTTAAGTTTTTTGTAAAACAGTCCAATTATTCGCGTAAAGTTTGCGTGGCGGAAGTTATAAATAAAATAAAGTTTGACTACAGTGTATGCGATGTAGGATAGTGCGAGGGACACATGGTGTTTTATGAGATATCTCACTGATCTATGATTATTTCTTTATTATACAGATACAAGCGCCCGGACAGGAAAAATACTATCTAAACCATCCAGGGAGTTAATTCTACTGTACGTGTGTATGTCACTAAACTCCTCCTAAACGGCTGGACCGATTTGAATGTTTTTTTTTGTATGCGCTTGGGTGGCGCCCTGGATGGTTTATATTCGGTATCTAGGTTATATTATCGACTGCAGCGCCATCTGCCGAGCTAATTTGTGAATCTAAACCATGCCACCGAAACGCATAAAAAAACATTCAAATCGGTCCAGCCGTTTAGGAGTTCAGTGACATACACACGTGCAGTAGAATTTTATATATAAAGATATAACGTACCGTAGGTTTATCACTAGTATCGACACTTTTATCTAGTGTGACGTCACTACTAGACATGTCTGTCTGCGTGCTTTGCTCGCGGGTAGCAGGGACGTTCTCTAGTTCTGGACCGAGTTTAGATGACTGAAATAAATAAAAAGCTTATTGTAAACTAACATAAAATTTCGACTTCAAAAAAGGAGGGTTTTTTTTATGTTTGTTACCTCAGAACTCGCTTCCCATTTGGTCTCATAGTCATCGGGTTAGGTTTTGATTACTTTTTAGTGTACTTTGAAGTCGGTATAAGTTTTTTAAAAACATGTTTTTATGGTGACTGTACTTTTTGTTGTCTGTACTTGCATTGTCATCCAATATACTAATGTTTACTAAATTTCAGCTCAATCGAACATTGGGAAGTGGGTCAAATTTAACTTGCAAGATTCCATTACAGACACCGGACAAGTGAAACTTAATAAAATATTGTAATAAATATAAAAGGAAAGAACTACAATTGTACTGACCTCCATATCTTGCTCGCTCACTTGCACAATGACGTTCTTCTCTCCTTCGATAGGTGTCGCTTCGGGACTAAACGGCGTGTAGTCCGGAAGCTCCTGGAAACGCAAAACATATCTTCCAAATAATGTAAATCGCACAAACAATGCCTGGAAGAGCTATTGGTCTATGAAGGAGCTAATGACGGGTAAAATGCCAGTAGCGCTCAAACGGAAACTCATGGACATGGGCATTTTGCCTATTCTTACCTACGGCGCTCAAACTTGGTCCTTGACAGAACAGCAGAGGTCCGCCCTCGGAGTTTGCCAGCGTGCCATGGAGCGTAGTATATTGGGAGTCAAACTTACAGACCGCATAAAAAACACTATATATACTACGATCCAAAACACAAATCGCTGATGTGTCTTTTAAGCGTCACGACCTATCTCTCGAGATCTATGGGATATATACACTTTCAGTTACACCCAATATAATAAAACTAGCTGCCCGGCGCGAATTCATTCGCGTGGTGCTACCCTACCCTGTGGTGATACCCCACCCTACCCTACCCTACCCTATATGAATAATTTTCCCCGTTTTTGTAACATTTTTACTGACGCTTCGCTCCTATTAGTCGCAGCATGATGTTATATAGCCTAAAGCCTTCCCCGATAAATGGACTATCCAACACGAAAAGAATTTTTCAATTCGAACCAGCAGTTCCTGAGATTAGCGCGTTGAAACAAACTCAGTTCTTTTTTTATATATACGACTAAGTCTGTAAACAAGCATACGGCCCGCCTGATGGTAAGCGATTTCCGTAGCCATATGGACGCTTACAACACACGAAGCATCGCTCACGCGTTACAGACCCTTCCCCCCGCCCTATGAGCTCCGGTGACCTTACTCACGCGCAGGAACACAACTTTACACAACATAAAGTTATTTGGCTGCGGTATTCTGTAAGGTACTTCCCCAGTCGAGCTGCTCTTTGAGCGAATAAACGCTATGCTCTAACTCTCTCAAAATAAAAATAAACAATCAAAAGCTTTATAATATTAATCTATATATATATAAAAATCAATGCCACTTTTCGTTGTAATTTTTTAACTCAAGAACAACGGGCTCACCTATCCAAACCAAATGTTTAGGCTTTATTCGGACTATTTAGTAGATGGTTTATGTGAAGTTTGCACAAAAGCGGTCGAGCGGTTCTTCATTTATCACATTTTTATTATTTCACTTCATACGTAGCGAAGCACGTACCGGGCCGCTAGTATAGTATAGATATGTAATGTAACCTGTTGAGGCTGGTGTTGCCTCCAGCCGACATATCGGTTGGCGGCGGCCCTCATCCGCGAGAGGTAGTGCGGCGCGGCGCGGCCCGTCGCCCACGAGGCCACGCCCGTGGGCAGCCCGCCCACCGCCGGCTCGTCATAGTACGTCAGCACGAACTCCATGCCCACCTGGATACAACATATACTTATACTACCACCCTCTACTTGGAAATCTGTCGCCAACCACGTATCGGGGTGTCCCGACAGCTGCACTTGAGAGCCTGAGGTGCTTACCACCTTCGGCCACATCATCACTTAACATGGTGAGATTGCGGCTAAACACAGTACAAAAAATAACAAATTACCTATATACGAACTAATGAGCTTTAGGAAATTACTTATTGGATCACGTAAAAACGCAAGGTTACTTAAAATTTTGTTAATAAATTATTAAGAAGTAACTCGCCTAGTGTACTCCCCCCCCCCCCTTTACCCCCGCGCGCCTTTCTGTCATTTTGCACGACGCACCTTTGCGACAGCGGTTTTTCGGCATTGACAAATTTAAAAACTAAACATCGTCACAGACTACAACTTGAGACTGTATCTGACCAAAAAGCAACCAGATGTTTGAGTTATGCAAAAAAAAACGTGCAAATTTATCACATAAAACAAATTTTTACCGCCCATTAGGACTGTATTTTGATGGTTATAAATGTCAAAAAAACTGATTTAATTTTTTATTTATCATTCCTGCAATAAGGGGTACAGTAGTACCCAACTAATAAGACGCGTCGTGAATCTTCGTTCGCACAGAAAAGAAAGTATCGCCCAAAGATTAACGAAAGAATGCTTAAAACTTACAATCAACCTTAGATCACTACTATAAGGTTCATAATACAGTGCAGCTGTTAGTTCCATCTCACTCGCAAGTGCCGCCCCTCCGCACACATGGCGGCAGCTGCCGACCAATAGCATTTCCCGCGCTTTGAAAATGTGTCTTCTGCGCAGGTACATCGGTAAGCCATATTAGTTGGGTAATACTGTACGTGAGTTTGAAGTCTTTCTTGAAGTGGTACGCAGGTAAAACTAATTGGGAACCACTGATATAGATAATATGCAATCAAATTCAAATCTGAAATTAAAATAAATAATGTAATTGTTACCTTATCAGGTCCGTGTAAACTCTTGATGACCATGTGGCTCCAGTACTCGGAGACTCTGATGGCGTGTTTACTGTCAGGCACGTTCGGGTGAGAACACGACTTCGACACTATCACATATACCTGCGGACAGTTTTATACAAGTCGGTAAACAAGCATACGTCCCGCCTGATGGTAATCGGTTACCGTAGCCATATCATATGTTGCACTACGTTATTATGGCCTAGTGGCCTTGACTCACGCGTTACCGACCCTTCCCCCCCCCTCCTCAACGAGCTCTGTCGACGTTACTCCCGCGCAGAAACACAACAAAGTTATTTGGCTGCGGTAATCTGTAAGGTGGAGGTACTTCCGCAGTCGAGCTGCTCTTTGAGCGAATAAACGCTACGCTCTACCTCTCATAATTCTGATCAAACCACATATATAAATAAATACAATACACATAAATAAATAGATGACTCGAAACAAAACATCAAGGCAAAACATTATATTTTATTTACCAATATTGTATTGTACCTATTTAAATTTAATTGAATCGAGTGTATGTTCTTCGCGTGCCAAAAGCTGAGCCAAACATTTTGAAACCGTTTCGCACGGACAGGGAACTCGCATAAAGCGGCATGTCCACTACAGATGTGTAGCGAGGTATGTGATTAGCTAACAAATAGGATCGCTTTATTTTCGCGTTATAGCTCTAATGCCAGCCTAACATCTTCTGAAATTATGGTAGATAGAAAAAAAGTGGCACACTTTTTTTCTATCGGATGGAAGGACGCGCGTTATCTATTTAGATTTATATCTGTGGATTAAACTATGTAATGATTTTAAATTTTATAATTCTAGGTCAATGAGAAGTAGGTATTCTATCGATTTTAATGAGAGAATTAGAATATCAAAATATGTGTACAAATGGCCGTATCTTTTGATTGTGTTTACTTATTTTAGTTTTATTTTTTACACATCTAAGGGTCTGACCCTTTTGTATTTCATATGAACAAGACACCTCAATTCGTTGCTAAGAAACACAGACAGGCGGACGAATAACAAAGCGACCCTATAAAAGTTACCGAAACCCTAAAAACACAGCATCACTTTCAAGAAAATCATATGTACCTTATTATCCGTGAACGTCTCTATCTCCCTCTTTCTCAGATCCGCCTCTCGTGCTTTCCTCTTCGCGTTGGAGTGCACATTAGGGCGCTCGTCTGGGAGCGCGAGGAGCTCGCGCGGCTCACTCGGCTCGCTCGCGAACACGGCGCCCTCCTCGTGCGATACACATCGGGTTCTCACGTTAAACTCGCGGTGCCGACGGATGTACACATAGTCGCGGTTTGCGAATAGTCTCTGTTAAATAACGTAGTATAAGGTCGGTTAAATAAAGCTGGCACGTTCAACACATTTACACGTTGCGCTTGTGTTGCGTCTGTGAATAAGCGCGCGGTGTGACGTCACACTGCATGCGCATCATAAAAAGTATATCCGTCACTCTCCCGCGCGGTTAAGCGTATGAGTATGAAGGAGACAGTTATTATTTTGCTTTTGCTACTGCTCAGAGTGGTCTTTTTTTGCATACGTCCATTAGAATTGACCGACTGATTGGAAGCAATAATGTAATTAAACATACTGTATCATGAAATTGCATAAGTGTGAGTGAGTACTGTGAACTTTCTTTCAACTAGCATTGGGTAGGGAATTTTATAGGTTTGGCAAACAAACATACGGCTCGCATCGCTATTTAATGCAAGCTTTTCTTGGTGACTGTACATTTTCTTAACTGTACTTGCATTGTCATCCAATATACTAATGTGTACCAAACATCATGTCAATCCGACCACTGGAAGTGGGTGAAATTCGACTTGCAAGATTTGACCCGATCCTACATACATACATTAAAAAACCTTGTAAAAAAAAAGGTAACCAAAAACATGTAAAAAGGTAACCCCGACAAACAGACAGTTACTTTCATATTATTAGAATGTATGACCAAACATGGCGACGCTATGCACAATGTAACTTACCGGCCAGAGTACCTCCCAGTGCAAGACCGCCTGGTCGCGGACGCCGTGCGCGCACCGCTCCACGACGGAGAGCGCCGCCACGGCGGAGTCCCACACGCGCCGGTACGCGCCGTCCACCTGCACCGCCGCGAAGTCCTCCGCTCGCACGTCTTTGTAACGACCGTACACTGGAATGGGGGGTCGAATATGTACCAAGCTACCACCGGCACCGTCGTGGTCGGTACTTGGATGGGTGACCGTGTAGTATTACAAATCGAGCGTTTCCGTGCTTCGGAAAACACTTTAAGGGCTATCACTTAATTGTGATAGTCGTTAAGCTATTTGGAGGCCTGAGAGGCTTGAGAACTCCAACGGAAGGTTGTCCGTGGCGTGGTCGAGTACTTACCCATTCCCTTTCACCCTCATTTGTGAAAGGAGGCCTGTACTCAGCAGTGGGACATTATAGGATGGTGATGATGAACGGGAGCCAGTGGCGGATCTAGGATTTCGGTTTGGGGGAGCTAAGGGGCTTGATCCAACGTAGGGTAGCGTTTATCAAGTTTTAATAGGGCTGGGCCCAGTTGTTTAGGGGGGGGGGGGGGTTGATACCCTTCCCACCTGGATCCGCTAGTGCCGCGAGCTATGTGCTGCTTTGCTACAGGTAGCGATCCGAAAAGACCGCAAACATCACACAATCGCGCCACCGCCTCATCCCCATTTTGTTTTTATAGTGTACCTATCGAGTGTTTGTATTTATTACGTCAATTGCTAGCTACAACGTTATTTTGTGATTGCATTGAAAACATTACATCACAATCGGATAAGCAGACGTGTTCATAGACACAAATGTTTGTCCTGTTTGGGAATCTAACTCACGACCACAGTCACGACCTGCTGAATAGGTACTTACAAATCACTCCAACAGACCCGAATTAAAAGTTATAAAAAAAAAACGGCCAAGTACTCGCGCACCGAGGGTTCCGTACAAACCTGTAGTAAGTAAATGGTAGTATAGACCTGAGTATTTGATATGAATTTCAATTTATGACGTATTAAAAAAAACTACTTACTAGATCTCGTTTAAACCAATTTTCGGTGGAAGTTAGCATCGTAATGTACATCATATATTTTTTTTAGTTTTATCATTCTCTTATTTTAGAAGTTATAGGGGGGGGGGGGATACACATTTTACCACTTTGGAAGTGTCTTTCGCGCAAACTATTCAGTTTAGAAAAAAATATATATTAAAAACCTCAATATCATTTTTGAAGACCTATCCATAGATACACTTATGGGTTTTATTAAAAATATGCTGAGTTTCAGTTCTAAGTATGGGGAAGCCCCAAAATTTATTGACTTTTTTCTATTTTTGTGTGAAAATCTTGATGCGGTTCACAGAATACATCTACTCACTAAGTTTCAACATTATAGTTCTTATAGTTTCGGAAAAAAGTGGCTGTGACATACGGACGGACAGACAGACATGACGAATCTGTAAGGGTTCCGTTTTTTGCCATTTGGCTACGGAACCCTAATGAGTGTCTAACTTACAACAAATATCGTGTTTGCATAGGATCTCCTGTAAATTAATTTCGATCAGCACAATAACTACATTGACCTTTTCCCATTTCATTATCAATTATGAACTATAATGATGAATGATAACCATCACTATGTAGTATAGCGGAAAATACCCGACCTTGCGGCCACCATATCTCATAGAGATAAATGTTATGTATAAGTGTTAGGTGATTAGTTTACGTAACTGCGGAGGTCAGAACAATTTAATGATGTTGCGTTCGTTTCTGTTTTATTTTTCATAAATTAGAGCTATCCTTTTTTAGCAGAATTATAAGGTATCTAGACATTGATTTGTTAAAAAAAAAAAATATTCAGGAAAAACTTAGAGGAGATAAGGAGAAACAGCTCAAACAGGAGATCGAACAATTGCATCAAAGAAGTGCAATAACATTCATTTTGTTTGAAATATATTCCGCCAATTCCCTACCACCAACAATGTGCTCTAATTGGCTAAGATTCGAGTCAAGGAGAAACATTTAGATGCCCTGATTGGTCGGTACGGTTATCAATCAGTGCAAAAGAGAGAGGTAGAGAGGTTTTTAGAGAGGTAGAGCATAGCGTTTATTCGCTCAAAGAGCAGCTCGACTGGGGAAGTACACCTTACAGAATACCGCAGCCAAATAACTTTATGTTGTGTAAAATTGTGTTCCTGCGCGTGAGTAAGGTCGCCAGAGCTCATAGGGGAGGGGGGAAAAGTCGGTAACGCGTGAGCAATGCTTCTTGTGTCGCAAGCGTCCATATGGCTACGGTAACCGCTTATCATCAGGCGGGCCGTATGCTTGTTTACCGAATTAGTTGAATAAAAAAAAAAAGCATTTACTTGTTGTGGAATTGGATTGCTTGGTACTCTAAATAGATTATTCCTTGATGCCGTAAGATCTAGACTAGATACCTACATACTTTTGGCACACAGTATAAATATTTACCAATACTAAAACTATTTCTGCTAACCTTTATAAGCAAATAATCCTTGACCAGGTTTGTACTCCTTGCGCCATATAATGACATCTTCAGCCTCCATGTACGGGATCCAGCCGTCCACTGACTCTTCAGGATGTTGGGGTTCTTTGCACCTGGTCATATTATAGTTATTATTTAGTTATATTATAAATGCTAAATAAAAAGCTTGTGTGTGTTTGTTACCAGTCTGTAACGAATGTGTCTACGTATTTGGGCGAAAGTTGGAACATCGATAAATCATACCCTGGAATACCACATAACATAAACTTTTCGAGATATCATAGATCCCTCGGGGAACGCGATAAAACTGGTCATTTTATACTATAAATGTCAATGTGAACATAAAAAAGTCACAAATTGTTTACATGAATAAAAATCCATAGAATTTTTGTTCGTGTGTATGTGTGAGTGAGTGTGTGGAAGGGATGTAATAGCGTGTGTGACAGTGGTGTTATTGTGTATGAGTGATTGATAATTTTTACAAGAGATTTTCCACATTGAGAAGTGAAGTGGCTTGTAAGAGTAACCTGGGAATTTAAGAAAGAATACTTTTTTTTCTGTTATTACTACTTCATGGCAATCTGTTTTTGAACAAAAAGCCACTCTTATGTCCGATTTAATTTTCTAGGAATAGTCTGGGTTAAAGAGAGAGAATACTAACATACAATATCGCACGCCTGCATGGTGTTTCTTTTCAATGACGAGCCTCTTCC
This sequence comes from Achlya flavicornis, assembly GCA_947623365.1. NCBI lineage: Eukaryota > Metazoa > Arthropoda > Insecta > Lepidoptera > Drepanidae > Achlya > Achlya flavicornis. The sequence continues at coordinate 4,359,477 of OX392494.1, read as the reverse complement.
CACAGCCCGTACAGTAGAGTGTGTTCCTGGATAGCACCTCTACTCCTTCCAGTTCTGATAGTAATGACTGTGAGAATACAATAATTTACATAATGTTTTTACAAGGCTAAAATTCATTTATTAATTCAAATGTATTTAAATGCTAGAACTCAAAGGTAGGCTTTACCTTGTATACATATTGACATTAAGACACAAAATAAAATAGTAATTTATTCAGTTTAGGCCCTGGTAAGGCACTTATTAACATCAAGTATTGTACTTAATGTTAATAAGTGTATATTCACTATAGTATTTATTCACTCAAAGAGCAGCTCCACTGGGGAAGTACCTTACAGAATACCGCAGCCAAATAACTTAATGTTATGTAAAGTTGTGGTCCTGCGCGTGAGTAAGGTCGCCAGAGCTCATAGGGGAGGGGGGAAAGGTCGGTAACGCGTGAGCGATGCTTCTTGTGTTGCAAGCGTCCATATGGCTACGGTAACCGCTTACCATCAGGCGGGCCGTATGCTTTTTTACCGACTTAGTTGTATAAAAAATAAAAATAAGTTGGTACATACAGTTGAATCTACCACTGGTTCGGAATACACAGAGCAAACAGACCATCTACATAAAATAGGCTAACTGAGGCTAATGACTCCACCAGCACTTCTTCACTCGAAAAAGGCCCACTAAAGCAGCCTACTTGCGGAAAGAGCTCCTTATAGGCAACAAGTAGAGCAAACAGAAGTTCATACTTATCGAACTTATAAACCCATGGCATGGCAGTCAGTCTATCTAAAAAGCTTGAGTAAAATGCTTGCTTAAAAAGATTTTTACAATATTAACAAATAAAACTACTTATCAAAAGAATGTAATGTTTTTATAAAGATTTTTTTTAATTAGAAGTTTATTATGTACCTACTTAACGAAGAAGTTTCTATGAATATACATTGAACACAATATTGTTAAAGTAAACAAAGAATGTTCCTTTGTGACATACAAGAGTTTATTTTTAAATCTTCTCGCCATATTTGTTGACAATATTTTTACAAGTCATTGAAAAGTCCTTGCAGACTTTGTTACGGTTCAATGACACTATTTTTAGAGATAAGCTTGGGTTAAAATATATTAATAAATTTGACCTCCAATGGTGAGGCCAAGAAGGTAAAAAGAACCATATGTGATTTGAATAAATATTTATTTTTATAGATTAGAACTATGTGATAAGACAAACTTATAAACTCCCTGCAACTTTTAGTGATATGGAGACCTGCATGATGAAACATACATTTTGTCACCTTTATTCACCTCAATTTCATCATCAGTTATATTATCGTCGCAGCGAGGCGGGTCTGAAGGCTCGTCGTCATCCTCCCGAGCCTTAAACGCAGCTGTTGCGGATAAAAACAAAGTTCTTCGCGGGCTTAATATCGCCTGCCTGAACCTTTGTAGCACATCACGAACACTACGATCACGTCTGCACCTCCTCACCACCGTGTGAACGAGCGTGCTACGCGTCCATACACTCCACAGTCTCCTAACACCCAAGTCTTTGAGTATAAGTCTGAATGCAGACATACTATTCGAATCTCTTCTAGCTATCGAAGCCAGAAATTCGTCGATACGAAAACATCGTTTTGATATAGAACGAGAGGCGATTAAACAGCGATATTGTACATTGTTATATATAGATGAATTCGAGAATATAATTTGCTTAAATCTACTACATAACATCTCGTGAACGATTGCGAAACTCTTCTAACCTCAAATATTTAACAATCAACATGACATTTGTTTGATTGCAGAAATTTGAAATGAAGTTGGTAACATTCATTGGTGATGTTCATAAATGACTTTTTGGCGGGAAGTCAAACAAAGCGGTAATTTTAATTCGCGAAAAAATTCAAATTATTATTTTTAGTATTTCAAAACAGTCTAAATACTTAAAAAATATAACTAGAGAGTTCGAGTAAGATGGGTCCTCAAAGTGACGGTGATGAAACAGGCGGAGGAAAGAAGAAAAGGAAATTTACTTCCATTTTAGAAGACAATACAGAGAATCCCAATAAGTATAAAATTTACACTAAACCAAATTATAAACGATTATTCCTTGAAAACGGAAACCATGAATTTGTTGTTTATGTAGAATCGACGGAACAAGAAAAACTGGGTAATAAAAACCCAATAACACTAACAAACTTGTTAACAGAACATGTAACAGGGGTTCTAGGAGTACATAGAATAAATGCACACAAAATAGGGATTACATTCAGAAAGGCTGCTGCTGCGAATAATTTCCTTAAAATGGAAGACTTTTTATCAAAATATAAAATGAGAGCATTTATTCCATCATACCTTACAGAAAAAATTGGCGTTCTAAGGTTCGTACCAAAAGATTTAAGTAATGAAGAAATATATAAAAACATCGTATGCGACGCCGAGGTTATTTCAGTAAAAAGGTTCATGAGAAAAGTAGAAGGAAAACTGGCTCCTATTAATACTGTTGCTATAACTTTTGCATCTACATCACTCCCACAATATGCTTACATCAAGCTGTTTAGATATGAAGTCAACTTATATATACCACCGTTACTACAATGTTATAAATGCTTAAAATTCAATCATTCTGCTAAAGTTTGTAGAGGTCAACAAAACTGTTCCTCATGTGCTGGGCAGCATTCGTATAAGGAATGTAATGTTGATGATATAGTGTGCATAAATTGCTCCGGAAACCACCTTGCCATTTCTAGGGATTGTCCCATCAAAAAACAAAAAATGGAAGAAAAGAAAGCTAAATTTCATCAGTTATCCTATGCCACTGCTGTGAATTCTATCCCTTCATTAAATGACAAAAGTTTTCCCATATTAAAAAAAAAAGCAGCAAAATGAAAATGTTAATAATACTTTTGATGTAAAGCAGATCACTAATAATGACATAATTATTAATGCAATTGTAAAGTCTCTTATCACCTTAGGTAATAAGATTGAAGGTTCAATTACTACAAAAAAAATAAAAGAAATATTATTATCTAATTTAATTTAATGGATAGATATTTGAATATTTTACAATATAACATACAAAGCTTACAGAGTAAAAAAAGTCTTTTACAAAATTTGTTAATTGAACAAAATATAGATATCTGTTTACTCAATGAAACTTGGTTGAAATCTAATTCCATAATCCCACACTTTCCTTCATATAATTTTATTTACAAAAATTCCTATAATGCTCATAATGGAGTAGCCATTTTGGTGAAACATCATTTACGATACAATGTCATTGCTACAATTTTTTATGAGACAATACAAAATATATGTATCTCTATAGAAACAGAAAATGGCCCAATAGCAATTCTTTGTGTTTACAGCCCACCCAGTATTAGATTTGACACAACTAAGTTGAAAGCTCTTATAAATAACATACCCAAACCTTGTATAATTATGGGTGATTTCAATGCTCATAACATTGCCTTTGGATGTCATAGTGATAATAGTAGAGGCAGAAGTTTGTTTAATATAATTGATGAATTTGACTTGTGTATTTTGAATGATGGGTCACCAACAACTGTTCCATATCCTAATAGACAAGCTTCAGCTATAGATCTTGCCCTCGTGAGCCCTTCCATTGCTCATTTGTGTGACTGGCATGTTCATGATGATCCCATGGGTAGCTATCATCTTCCAACATTACTTGAGATAAACATTCAACCATCAATTTATGACATTTCACCTCCTGTTGATCAAGAGAAACATATTTATAGTAAAGCCGATTGGAATAAATATTACAACCTCTCAGAAACTTGCTTTTCCCACATAGATTTAATCAATGATAGTCCTATCAATTCATATAATAATTTCATAGACACATTAAATTATTTAAGGAATAATACCGTACCAAAACGAAAAACAAGTTCAAATACAGTTTTAAAAAAACCAGTTCCATGGTGGAATCAAAAATGTAGTGAAGCTGTGATGAAGTCCAAAGAGGCTTTAAAATATTATTTTTCTGATCCCACAATAGAAAATTGGATTAAATATAAAAAGTTAGATGCAAATAAAAAAAAAATCTTGAATGAAGAAAAAAATACTTCTTGGCAAAACTTATGTAGTAGTTTTAATAGGTTAACACCTGTTTCACGAATATGGAAATACATTAAAAAATTTAAAAAGATAGGTTCAAATCGAAATAAAAATTATAATGATGAGTGGGTTCCAAGCTTTTTAGATAACTTAGCAGATTCAACACAAGTAGATGAAAATAAACTTGCGTATTTATTTGAAAATGCTACAGAAAATAATATGAATATGTTTCTCAAGAACAAGTTTACAATAAAGGAGTTGAATATTTCTTTACAGAGTAGGAAAGATACTACACCGGGATTGGATGACATGCCATATATGTTAATCAAAAGGTTACATTTGAATGCACAAATCATTTTGCTTAATATATACAATAAACTATGGGAGGAATTAGTTATACCTGAAACTTGGAAAACCCAATGTATAATTCCAATACTAAAACCTAATAAACCTGTGAATAATGCATCTTCTTATAGACCTATATCTTTATCATCTTGTTTGGGCAAATTATTTGAAAATATGTTAAAGTTACGATTAGATTACTTTGTTGAATCACTTAGCTTAATCCCTTCTATACAGTTTGGCTTCAGAAAAGGCAAGAGTTGTTCTGAAAGCTTTGTATCTCTGTTATCAGACATAAAACAGGTAAAATTAAGTCATTCTAATGTGATATGTGTCTTTCTCGATGTAAAAGGTGCTTTTGACAATGTAAATATAGAGGAACTCATTCAAGTATCTTATGATATTGGTATACCAAGCCACGTTTTAAAATGGCTATATTACTTCTTGATTAATAGAACTGTTTTTGTTAAATACAATAATAAGTTACATGGGCCTAAGTCAGTCAACAAAGGCACAATGCAAGGGGCAACTTTATCTCCTTTGCTATATAATGTGTATACTTCTGAAATATTAAAATATATAGATACATCAGATGTCAATATTTTGCAATTTGCAGATGACTTACTTTTGTATAGCATAAATCAGAACATGGAAATAGCTATATCTAATATCAATAAGGCATTAAATCTATTGTATAGTTATTACCATAATAAACTGAAATTAGATATAAGTCCAGAAAAGAGTTCAGTTTTGATTATTACAAAAAATCTAAATACTCATAAAAATGTTAAAATTGTATACAATAATGTTGAAATTCCAATAGTCAAACAACATAAATTCTTAGGGGTTATTATTGATGACAAATTAAAATTTGATGAGCACATTAATCACATTAAATCTAAAGCATTGAAAGGCATCAATATTTTGAGACACTTAGCAGGAACTTTTTGGGGATCAGATCCCAAAATTATGAGTATTCTATACAAAAGCATAGTCAGAAGCCATTTTGATTACAGCAGCCTAGCTTACATGAATGCCAATAGCAACTTACTAAAAACATTAGATGTTATCCAGAATATGGGATTGAGACTCATTTGTGGAGCCATGCGCTCTACACCAATTAATTCTTTAGAAATTGAGACATGCATACCTCCCTTAACATTACGCAGGTTGATGTTGGCTGAGAGATTTTACTTAAAAGTTATATCATTAAATGATAATCCTTTACTGAAGAAAATTGCAGTACACCCAGAAATTTCCCAGTCAATTTCATCCAATACTATATCTGCTTCTTCACTGGTTAATGGAACATTGCCTGAAATTCCAACAATATTTACACATGTAAATAATAATTCTAAACATATTAGAAAATATGATATTTGGCCTGTATATAAACAATCTTATTTTGGTCTTACTAATAGTTCAACAATTTTTCATTTAGACAATGTACACAATAAATTTGATTTTTTTCAATTTAAAGATAGTAAAGCAGATCATTACACCATATACACTGATGGGTCTAAAACACATGATTGTGTAAAAGCAGTTTATTATGATCCTCAACTAAACTACACTAAATGTATTAAATTAAATGCAGAATGTAGTATTTTTACAGCAGAAAGCTATGCTATTTACTGTGCATTACAACATATAAATTGTTTTGTAAATAATGTAAATAATATACTGATAGTTACTGATTCTAAGAGTGTACTATCTGCATTAGAAAATGTAAACATATCATTTAAGTTAAATTATATAGTTTTTAATATTAGAGATAAAATAAGGGAATTAAATGTTAAGAATATCAATATAGAATTTTTGTGGGTACCTTCACACAGTGGCATTCCTGGAAATGAAGTAGCTGATACTGCAACCCGCTTAGACCACAATGAAGATCAATCAGAGTTTCTGAAGGTTCCATTTACCGATTACTACAGCCTTTTCAAGAAGTCTAACAGGCAATTGTGGAAGAACTACTGGGACATAACCCTGGAAACGAAAGGCAAGTGGTATGCTGAAATCCAAAAAGAGATACCTATAATACCTTGGTACCATAATATCAAAAACATTACAAGAAGATATATAACAATATTAACACGTATGCGGTTGGGACATTGCTTAACACCAGCCCACCTGAACAGACTCCGTATATTCAACAATAGTCGATGTCCTCACTGTGGATTGGATAATGCTGATTTGGATCATTTAATTCTAAAATGTACAAGTTTTCACATTCAACGACAACAACGACAGTGAAGTGACAGTGTAATTCAACGAAGTGTTCCCCGCCGTGTTCAAGATTTATTAGCAAATAAGAACTATTTTAATTTTTTGTATAAATATATATGTAATACTGTAGAAAAAATTTAGTGTTAAAAAAAAAAAAAAAAAAACTTGTTTTGTAATATCTAATAGTGCGTTCGAATTGGAGTGATGTCGTTTTTAACAGTTTCAAAATGGGCATTTTTGTATTTGCGTTCGAATTGGAAAATTTCAACAATTTTGCAACTTTTGCCACAAACGATATGTCCCAAATCGAACGATTAGATACAAAAATGACATTTCCATGCTCATCGCCTGCTTGTCACTTGTCTCAACCTACCTTTTTCCTTCAGTTAATCATTAAACAAAGTTAATCTAACAAATTATTCTCTTACCTGTTAGTATTTCTATAAAATTTTATAATAAAAATTAGAATTTTCGCTTCCCGTATGAATTTTCCGAAACTTATCTGTCAGATTCAAAGATGTCAAAATATGATCACAAACGACCCTGCCTCGGAGGTGGGTCAAAATTTGCAGTTCACGATGTCGTTTTTAACTGTTTCCAAGCAAAACGAACGGTGAACGAAAACTGTTCAAAACGCCAATTTCGCCCACAACTTTCCAAATCGAACGCCAGTTGTGATCGTTTTTGGCATTTTGGACTGTTATTTTTGCTACCATACCCCAATTCGAACGCACCTTATAACATTAGGATAATCTGCTTACTTTTATTATTTTTGTGACTTACCACTATTTATGTATCCGACTGAAAGACTCTGTATCTATGGTAAACATGAATAAACATTATTAAAAAAAAATGTTCATAAATTACTAAATTACTCGACTATTTGATCAATTCCGACTTACGACTAGTTGAAACATTGGCCTTAACCGTTATTATTATTACCGATCCGTAGTACCAATATTTCATAGATTAATTAGATAAAAATCCTGTCTCACAAGGAACCTACCATTAACTGTGAGGCGCATCGTAGGTTGTACTCTGTGGTTGTACTACACTATGATTCGATGCATAGATTAATAAAATTACGGTTGGTCCATCCCTATCCGAAATGTTTGCCAGGAATAATTATTTTTGTCAGACTTTTTATCATAAAAGAAAAATCTAAATTATTAACTAGAAAATATTACAGAATATGAAATAGTCCTTATTAATATATTTATTCTTTACATCTTAAAACCATAGTTATATGCTAAGATTAAGTTTTCCAAATTATATTTTCCCAGAAACACAACCTGTTCTTCGACACTAGCAACATTCAGAAAAACTTATTTTTCTTTCATTTCTCCGACGGACGACGAGGCGTTCGTTCGATCGTTTGTTCAACGTCATCTTTTCCCTGTTATGTCTGATTTCTGCGTCCCACATGCTTAGGGGTAACCGAAATAAGAAGAAATCCAAGAATCCCCGCACCAGAAGAAAAGCTCGAGTGCCAGCAGACGTAAATGTGAACTAGAAAGTGTGTGAACGGAGTCGCGAGTGTCTCGTCCGTCCGGTTCGATCTGGATTTGTGCAGTTAAAACCGCAATTCGGGGTCCCTTTCCTCCGTATCTCTATATTTTGAAGTTTGGTGTTGTGCTATAGACTTTATTTTAATATTTAATCGTTTTTCGTTGTGTTTTGTGGTAAATTAGTTCAATAAAACCGATCCAAAATGTCTGAAGAATCGTCAGCAGATCGCAATGTCGAAATATGGAAGATCAAGAAGCTGATCAAGAGCTTGGAAATGGCCAGGGGGTGAGTAGTTTTTGGCAATTATCAGACTCAAAACCAGTTTGTGTAAGTTTATACCGTGGCTATTGGTTAGTATTTGGCCACATGATTGGGTGAAATTGCCAACGAGGCTGCGTCATTTTCGACACATGCGCTGATGCATGCGCGAGTTATAACCTTGCTGACACGCGATGATGAAGAATGCGCACTGCATTTTGACCTTTTACCGAATCATTAGATGCACGCAAATGCAGAGGGTACCAAGTGGCAAGTACTTACCCGGAAGTTGGTGTTTACATTTAGCGTCGCGCGTCCGTAGAAAACTTGGTCTAAATATTATTATGACGGGCGGAAAATCGCGCGGGAGATGCCGCGACGCCAAGTGTTCCGAAATTGGTACACTTAATTCGATTGTCCCTCTGTAGGGGTCACTAACCCTTATGAATAGGGGGAGATGTAATCTCAACCGGTTTTTAAACTCCTGTCTGTGTATTTATTCTGGGAAAATAAACAAAACCTTGGTACCTACTTATCATTTTTCAGTCTATGAGTCACAGCTTCACTCTATTGTTTGAACTAGGTACCTGTATACACACTAACATTTGTTTATGCATGCAGGGCAGATAGATTTGATGGAGATTGATTGTCAACTGATTGATGTAGGAACTATAATGCAAATAATTATCCTCCAAGGTCCAGAGTATCTAAGCTGGGTTGCAATAGCATTATGATGATAGAAGTGGTTTATTTTAGGAATTTGGGGACATTAGTATAGTTTTCATCATTTGAGTACAGGGTCATGAATAATAATCATGTTTCTTATTCTTTGTGTAAAAGTGTTTAGGGTAGATTTTTCAATAATAAATAAATACCAATAGCTGGACTTTGGGTTGTAATTGTCATTAGTTTCAGTCAGTTTTTCCTAACATTTACTTGGGAATGTTATAATGAAATATACCTATAATCCTTTTGATACCTATTACCAAGTCTGAACGACCGATAACCGAAGTCAGGCAGTAGTTCTTGGTGGCTTTACTTCCAACTGGCTAGCAATCCCGTCGGGAGTTCCTCAAGGCTCGTTGGTTGGTCCTCTCCTTTTCATAATCTTTATCTCAGATATAAAAGCCTGTTTTTCCCATTCCAAAATACTTTTATACGCAGACGATATGAAGATACTAAAAGAAATACGTGACATAGATGATACTGATAAGCTTCAGGCTGATATGACGAGGTTTGAAGCATATTGTAATGTTAATAAATTAGATCTAAATATCACAAAATGCTTCTGCATATCGTACACTCGGAAATCGTCTATCGTCGGCCAAGGCTACCATCTCAAAGGCAAACAAATTGTTAAAGTTCATGATTTGAAGGATTTGGGTGTAACTCATGATTCGAAGTTATTATTTGATAAGCACGTCTATAAAATTGTAGCAAAGGCATCTAAGGCCCTTGGCTTCATTATAAGAACTTCGGCAAACTTTCGTTCACTGAAAACAATTAAAATCTTGTATTGTGCATATGTCCGGTCGAATTTGGAATACGCTTCTCAGGTTTGGAATCCTCGTTACCAGATATATAGCAATCGTATCGAGAGCATCCAGAAGCGTTTTCTTCGATATTTAGATTTTAAGGCTCGCCAGCTATCTATCGACTATTATCACCGCTGTCACCGTTATCATTTTTTACCATTGGCGGTAAGACGCAATATTAATGATTTATGCTATCTAGTAAACATTGCTAATGGTTTGATAGACTGCCCGGAACTACTGTCAAAAATTTTCCTGAAAGTACCTACTAAACAACGTAGAAGACCGGTCTTACTATTTACGCCATGTGCAGGCTCAAACTATAGACAGAATTCTTATTTGCTGAGAGTCAGTCAACAGTTTAATGTTCTCAGTATTGATGCTGATCTGTTTTGCACTAGTGCTAACTCAATTAAAAAGCGAATGGCTAATGATTTTTTCAAGAGTACGGGAACGCATTAGCTAATGGAGATGAACTGGAACCTTTAAACCTAATTTATTTGTTTTTATATTTATTTATTTTTGATTTTGTCTTAATGTCTACCGCATTGTTTTTGCTTTGTTTAGTTGTAGTTATAGGTACTATGTTTGCATGCTGCGTAGTCCTAGGTTGTTCTTTTTGGAATATGTTTAACTTTATTTACTACTTATATGTGAAGATTTGTAAATGGCATATTGTTATCTGCTACAGTTATTACTACTGTTAAAAAGCTGTAAATCTTCTGAAAAACAATAAAAAAAAAAAAAAAAAAAAAGTCTGACTAATCACAAAATGTTGCTACAAACATTGTTAGGATTGATTGAGAAATAAGTCTTAGCCAAAATGCTAATAAATCACTAGGCAGGCATAAAGATAAGGGATTTTTGAAATTGTTGTTACATACCAAAAATGTTTGCTATTTATTTGATTGTATTTAAAACTCTCGATCTTACATAGATGGCCTAAGCATTGATTATTTTCATTCAGTTTCATCTCTAATCAGAAATATCCTGACAATAACTTTCAGGCACTCAATGGTAAAAATATATTTACTATGAAAAAAAAAAAGTTATAAATATAAATAAAAGTGTCATCTTGTATTATTACTGAGGAAAAACATTGCTGTAATAACACATAGTTGTTACATTACTCACACCATGCTGTGCTGCAATAGTTGAGTGAGTTATGGCACTAACATTTAAAGTATGAGTATTAACCATCTGTTGTACACACGGCTACTGATCAAGCTATACATTTCTAGTATAAGCTGACCTCCCATAGTACGGAAATCCTATACAATGCGAGATACGCATAATTTTTTCAAGAGTACGGGAACGCATTAGCTAATGGAGATGAACTGGAACCTTTAAACCTAATTTATTTGTTTTTATATTTATTTATTTTTGATTTTGTCTTAATGTCTACCGCATTGTTTTTGCTTTGTTTAGTTGTAGTTATAGGTACTATGTGCTGCAATAGTTGAGTGAGTTATGGCACTAACATTTAAAGTATGAGTATTAACCATCTGTTGTACACACGGCTACTGATCAAGCTATACATTTCTAGTATAAGCTGACCTCCCATAGTACGGAAATCCTATACAATGCGAGATCAGCTTATACTGGAAATGTATAGCTTGATCTGTAGCCGTGTGTACATACATACTACATTAGAGATAAAAAAATTAAGTAAAAATAAGGAATATAAGAAAGTAAAAAGGAGGACAGTTTAACCATGAATTTCAAATGTAAAGTCTAAAGTTGTTGTTAGCTTCTTTTCAAATTCCATACACTTGTGAGATGGAAATACCTCATTGGAATATGGAACATAAGATCTAAGATATAGAAGCAGTTTTAAAAAAATGTTATGCTCAGCTGTGGAATATAATTATGTAGGTATTATTAATACAGTCCTCAGCTAGTTTCATTCACTCACTTATAATAATTTAAAAATATTGTTTGTTTATCTTGCCAGTTCTTCTCAGTTGAAGGCCGACTTACGAACTGGTGGTAACTTCAGTAGTTTTAACCTTCATAAGTGCCCTGCTAGGGCCTAAATTGGATAAATAAATTTTCATGTTGAAATGAAAAAAAGGCTTTATTTATTGCCTAATAGATTTGAGAATTCATCAAGTCAATGATATCTTCAACGGTATACTATAAGCATTAATCCTACTTCACCAAATGATGGTCTCTCTTTTGTACAAACCTTTGTCACCAGCCCCATTGAAACAATCAATTATTCAATGTAAATTCATACATGTATGTGTTAAATATGCCCATGCTTTGTTGGATCATAAATTAAGTATCAATAAATATCCTGGGGCATTCCAAACAGCTATTCTGATCCCGAACTTAGGAGCTTGTAATCATATATATATCATAAACTCAAAAAGTTAGGCATTGTCAGCTAAGAACAAAATGGTTTTCATAAAAAAAAAAAAACAACCCTATATATACCTATATCAATATTATTTTATTTATTTCTGCTTATAAACACTACTATAGATGTATGATTGATCCTTTAATAACAATTAATCATAAATTCCAGGAATGGCACATCCATGATCTCCCTCATCATCCCGCCCAAAGATCAGATATCCCGCGTATCCAAGATGTTGGCGGACGAGTTCGGCACCGCGTCCAACATCAAGTCTCGTGTCAACCGTCTGTCCGTCCTCGGAGCCATCACTTCTGTACAACATCGCCTCAAGTTATACACTAAAGGTAATATTTCATTTATTATATAGGTACTATTGTTGTACCTATCTCATAATTTAACACCCCTTTATTTGGGCGTACATTATTTCGCACAATCGCACAAGTCGCTATGGTGCACTCAGTGTTCCAAATGACGAGGGAAAAAACAAAACACCGATTTCGATGGAATGATTCTGATGTTGATGATGAGCAACTTAGGCTACTTTTATTTTAGAAAAAGAATTAGGGTCAGTTCACAACGAGACAGACGCGAAGAGACAATTTTTAAAATAACAGTTGAATATAGAACTTTATTCAGTAAACAAAAAGGTACTAATTTCAGGGATAACATTCGGATTCGCCTCGCGCGCGGCGGCGCGAGTCGCTTGTCACGAATTCTCTCACTGAAATTGCACCTTTTTTTGAATTCAATAAAGTTCTATATTCTATTGCTATCTAAGCGTCGCGTCTCGGTGTGAATATACCCGGGTGACGCGTCTCCTAAATAATAAATAAATATAATTATTATTTTCCAACAGTGCCTCCAAATGGTCTGGTCATCTACTGCGGTACCATAGTAACGGAAGAAGGCAAGGAGAAGAAGGTCAACATTGACTTTGAGCCTTTCAAGCCCATCAACACATCATTGTACTTGTGCGACAACAAGTTCCACACAGAAGCTCTCACCGCACTGCTGGCCGATGACAACAAGTTTGGTTTCATTGTCATGGACGGTAACGGAGCGCTGTTTGGTACGCTGCAGGGTAATACTCGGGAGGTAAGTTTTTGATCAATTCTTGGAATTATATTAGGGCAAGAAAAATCGAATATTTTTGGCTAAATTATTATAACATCGAACTAATATTGGAGACTTTCTATGTCTTGCCTTATTCCTTATGAATTTCTTTGGTGAATCAGTTTGTTTCATTGCATTCATTTTATTTCTATAATCAATGCAGAGCTTTTGTGGATATTACGCTAATCGTGACAAGAAATTGTAAACGGACGATTTATTTATGGAGGTGTTTCTATGAATCTATGAAACAGACTAGAATCTGAAAAATAAAACAATATATTCATGTTTCAATCTTCATAAAAAAATTACATCTTTTACTTTATTGAAGTAGTTATCTCTTAAAACTTGACATTAAAATTGCCTTGTCTGCATTAAATCCGAATCAGCAGTCTACAATTTTCATTCATTAGTACATGTCACTAGTGTGTAATAAGCTGCATTATGAATCTAAAAGCGGTGGAATAAGTCACTTTACGAGCAAGTCTGTTGGAAAAACACTAACATAATCATTATCTTCATTATAGGTCCTCCACAAGTTCACAGTAGACCTACCGAAGAAGCACGGACGTGGTGGTCAGTCCGCGTTGCGTTTCGCGCGTCTCCGCATGGAGAAACGTCACAACTATGTGCGCAAGGTGGCTGAAGTGGCCACACAGTTGTTCATCAGTGCGGACAGACCAAACGTGGCCGGACTTATCCTAGCTGGTTCCGCTGACTTCAAGACTGAACTGTCGCAGTCCGATATGTTCGATCCGGTGAGATATACATATCTCGAGTCATAAGTTAGAGAAATCTACACTAATATAATAAAGCGGACGACATGTCGCCGACTGGAACTACATGTCGTTGCGTGCAGGACAATCTCGTAGAATTATGCATCCACTGATTTCGTGGACGGCTGCCGTTGCCGTGTCGTGTCGCCCAATGAAGAAACGCTCATTCAGCGAATATTACAAATATTAGTTATTGTTGGAATTGAATAATTATGTATCTATTTTTATTTTACAGCGTCTCCAAGCTAAAATCATCAAACTTGTGGACGTATCGTACGGTGGTGAGAACGGGTTCAACCAAGCCATCGAGCTAGCCGCTGAGTCGCTGCAGAACGTCAAGTTTATACAAGAGAAAAAACTTATTGGAAGGTACTTCGATGAAATCTCACAGGTGAATATGATTTCTTTAAATATATGTATAGATAAATAGTAGGTGTATAGGTAGAAGCGCTCGTGGTGTAGCATGATTAGCCGTTCTTAATCGATCGGCAAAGTTAAGCTACGCTTGTCGTGGTCGGTACCTGGATGGGTGACCGTCTAGTGGTATTTCATATCGAGTGTTTCCGTGCTTCGGAAGGCACGTAAAGCCGTTGGTCCCGGTTATCACTTAATTGTGATAGTTGTTAAGCTAGTTGATGCCTCCTAGGCGGCTTGAAAAATTCCAACAGTAGGTTGACCACTAGCCTACCTCCACCAATCCGCAGTGGGCACGCGTGGTGGAGTATCTGCACATTCCCTTTCACTCTCATTTGTGAAAGGAGGCCTGTGCTCAGCAGTGGGACATTATAGGCTGATGATGATGATAGGTAAATATGTCGTCAGATAAAAGTAGAAAGTAAAATTAACTGACTGAAGAAAATGTCTTCTACATTAGCGGTTTCCAAAAGGTGGTTTCCTCGGGTCACAGGGGTTCCGCGTACCACCCAAACGTTTATAGAAAAGAGTCACTAACTAGAAATAAATATTTTATATCTATATATAAAAATGAATCCCTATTTCCCTTAGTCACGCACGCCATAACTTGAGAACGACTTTACAAATTTCAACCATCTCTTTTTAAAGTTTTTCAATACTCTGGAGAAGGTTCTTACGGAAAAAAAATAGGAAACTTGCGTAGAAAATTTTAAAAATGTAAGAAAACTTAACTATAGGGTGGGTGAAACCGCGGGGCGCTACTAGTTATATATAATAAAGATTGTTAGGGTTCCGTGGCCAAAGGGAAAATTGGTACCATAAAAACACTAAACTCTAGAGGTCACCAAACCATCATAACCATTTTTTTATAAATATAATGTTATCCGTTTGTAGGACACAGGCAAGTACTGTTTCGGAGTGGACGACACACTACGCGCGCTCGAACTTGGCGCCGTCGAAACACTCATCTGCTGGGAGAACCTTGATATTCAAAGGTAACATATCGTTACATAATACTGCACTGATTGATAACAGTGAGGGTCAATCATCTAAATTTGCCTTGCCTTAGCCAATCAGAGCGCATGTGTCTTTGACTTTGCCAATCAGAGCGCATTGTCGGTGGAGCGTAAATTTCATTCAAATTTTACGGTATTTTGACCTTCTTTGGGTTATGTTTTCGTTTAAATTTAATGGAGATGATGACTCATGTTGATTTTTACAATACTTTTTATATGGAAAAAAACATACAACATTTTTTTTATCATACAAAGTAAACGAAACAGCTACTTTCCGGACCTCATCAGGCTTCAATTAAAAGAAAATTGTATGTACCTACCTACACGCAGTTTTTCACGACCAAAATGAATTACGTGTTTTCTCCATACATTTCAGTACAGTAGTACTCAAAAGTGACGTCTCGTTAGAGTATCAATTTTGTATGAGGCGTTTTCGACGCTCTCTGACTTTGACCACCTTTGACTCTCATTGGTCCCATCCCAACAAAAAACATGATCGATTGACATCACAAAAAAAGTTGTCAGTTGTTGGCAACACATTGGCAATCCCAAAATATTGGTAATGTCCAAAAATATTTAAAATTGTTATATTTCAGATACGTGCTGAAATCTCACGCGACCAATATGGAGACCATCTTACATCTGACCCCCGAGCAGGAGAAGGACAAGTCACACTTCACAGACAAAGATGTGAGGATACACTTGTATTTGTCAACTAGAGACTTTTTGAGAATTCATTGTTGGTCCCATAGTAAAAATTTGTTCAGCATGACTAACCCAACATAGGTTTCGAAAATATGCCATCTAGAAATCTCCACCCAGTATAATTTTCTAACTTTATGTGTGAATGCATGTATTTTGTGTTCATGTATGGATCGTAAAGTGCTGAGCCGTTTGAGCCGCTCAGAGAGCGTAGATTCATGTGTCTACGGAGGGTAAAATAATAATATGCCGTTGTCTTTCTTCTGTAGACCGGCGTGGAGCTGGAGCTGGTGGAGTGCCAGCCGCTGCTGGAGTGGCTCGCGAACAACTACAAATCTTTCGGAGCCACACTCGAGATCATCACCGACAAGAGTCAGGAGGGAAGCCAGTTTGTGCGCGGATTCGGAGGCATTGGCGGTCAGTATACTATTTATTTATTGAACTAGCTTTGAACGCAGTTTTTTTTATTGTAGACTAATGTTGTGTTCCTGCGCGTGAGTAAGGTTGCCAGAGCTCATAGGGGAGGTCGATAACGCGTGGGCGGTGCTTCGTTTGTTGCAAGCGTCTGAATGGCTACGGTAACCGCTTACCATCAGGCGGGCCGTATGCTTGTTTATCGAATAAGTTGTATATAAAAAAAAATACTGCATGGTAAGTGATGATGTGGCCGAAGGTGCACACACAAAGCCTAGAAGGAACTGGCTCTCAAGTGCAGCTTATGGAACACACCGATAAGTGCTTGGCGACAGATTATCGACTTGAGGGTGGTAGCCAGCCAGATGGGTACTACAAAGTACCCTACCACCGAGCTATGGTTTCCTCGCGATGTTTTCCTACACCGAAAGCTCGAGCTCATTGTAGGATTCGAACCCGGGACCTTCGTCTCGGCATCCGACGTCACTGCCACTGAGCTATCATCTGCTTTCCCGGTATTCTAATAGGGATGATTTCAGGGTAAATAAAAACTAAATTAGTCGATCAGTTAGATTATTAAAAAATATTAGACACGTATTTATTGCTTTATCAAATCAATAACGTAACTCGTGACGTCACTTGTTTGTGAAAAGTGTACCATCGCGTGACGTCACGCGGAACTTCAACACATAAAATACGTGTCTTATATTTTTTCATAATGTAAATAAACAAGAAGACTGCGAAGTACATACACTCGCGTTATCTATTTAGATTTATATCTGTGGTCCTATGTATTATACACAATTCTAAATTGTATATTATTTATATATCTATGCTATATATAGGTTATGTCGTGTAAATATACTTGTGTACCTATAATACTAACGCACTAATTGTTATTCTTTCCTTTTTCCTGCTGCTTGGACCCCGCCGTCGGATGAACCTAAAACGTTAAACTTTGCTAAAAACAAACAGGTATTTTACGATACAAAGTGGATTTTCAGTCTCTTCAGTTGGACGAACCGCTCGACGACGTTGACCTCGACGATTATTAAATATAAAAAGAAAAAAAAATCGCAAAATTTTAAAAAGTTTTACCATTTGTTAGGAACCCACCTAAAACATTCTTACATTAGTAATAAAGCAGAATGCTTGCATAATGATTATTTAGTTTCATATGTTTTTTCGTAATTAGGTGATGCATACGGGCGGTTCGAACGCTGCGGTTTTGATGTTAATGATTAACCTTTTAGATACGCGAATACGTAACTACAAGTCGGTTACGGAAAGCTGGTACTTTCACAGTATTCACAAATGCAATTTAAAGATACAGTATGTTTTACTACATTATTGCTTCTAATTAGTCATTAAATTTTAATGGACGATTGCAAAAAAATACCACTTGTCTCCTTCATACTCATAAGCTCGACCGCGCACGAGTGAGACGGACATACTTTTCATGATGCGTATGCAGTGCGACGTCATCGCGTCACGCCGCGCGCTTATTCACAGACACAACGTGTAAATGTGTTGAACGTGCCGGCTTTAGTTAACCGGCCTGTATCTATGATATTTGAAATTAGGTGTCTACTTATGGAATGAAAAAGGAACACAATATTGTAACGTTTACAATAAAATGAGTCAAATTATTCTTAATTTTCAACCCTTTTCTTTTGGGTTCTAATAGCCAATAGAATTGCATAAAATTGACGACTCATAAATTTTGCAGTAATTCTATTGTTTAATATTTGACAAAGATGATCGGACTATCGGTTATCGTTTTTGGTATAAATTGGCATTCAAACCATACAGCCTTAAAGGACCGTGTGTCCCAAACATCTGCCCACAATAAAGAGACCCATGTCATATGAAAGCTTTTAGCATACTTCATTTCATTATCAAGTATGAAAATAGTGTCTTGGTATGTTTCGTGTGTAGACAACGTTTGGTAACTGACTTCAGTATACATACAAAAATTTCATGGGTCAAAAAGGATAAAATCTTAGTATAAACAAAACTAAAAAACGCCGCGTTTATTCCGCCCGTGTGTACACAACATTTTTTATTCTATTCACGATATAATTATTTTAACGTGTTTTTCACTAGTTCTAGTCCTCTAAATACTGAATTTATTTATAATAGGCTTTGTCTTTTCTCACACTCTTTTTAGTACAGTCTTCACAAATAGTTTTTTTTTATATTAATAAATACGATGAGTCTATTACATGTTAGAGGATATATCGGAGTCGAGTTGAGTTCAAAAACTTGCAACGAACGTTACTTACTCGTTCGTATTCTATTAGTACTAGTCGAAAAAGAGTTTCTGTAATTCATACTTTTTTAAGTAAAATAAAATGCCTACACTCTTTATCTATACATAAATAGTATGGTGTTACTCATCATCCACATTCCGTGAGAAAATACCCCGCAGTGCCTTTGTTTAGTGGCGAAGATTTATAGCAGAATTAAACATAAGATGATATTTGTATGACGCCTTCGATGTTATAGTTTATGTGATACACGTACACCAAATTCAGCCATTAGCTACGCATAATGCTAAACTTCTCACAAACAGAAACTGGCAGTGACATGCATGGCTCCAGGTGCCTCGATATGTCTTGACGATAATATATCACTTACGAGCTACGAGCGAATTGGGAGAGTTTCGGACCCCTACAGTCCCATGGTCTTTAATTTGTAATTTCCGCAACCGCCTCTGCAAATATCAAAATATATAAATGTTATTTAACATTTTCTACCCCACTACAGGAATTGTACTTTTAAACTTAATTTCATGTAATAGACTCATCGTCACAATTATATAATTTTGCATTGAGCAATAGTACTAGGCCATAGTAACGCCATAATAAATGAAAATGGGCCAATATGCAGAACACCATGTAGTGAATATTTCAAAGAGATACAGTCTGGCGGGGAATATGCAATACTTATCGATATTTGGAACACCTTTTATCTTTGCAATTTTAATGGTCATATGAAAATTACTGCGTTATATATTTTTATACGAGCAATCCGCCACGGTATTGTGAATCGAGATTTCTTTGACTATACAAAGAGGTAGTAATTTTCATAGAATAAACATTTTTTTCTATATTATTAGCTTTGAATCTCGCCTTCAAATATGAGTACATATAAATATATATTTAAATTATAACATACATATATGCTGTACACATTGAAATTAATATATATCTATAATTTACTATAGATACATCAAAATAGTTTAAACCTTTGATGAATAACTAATTCCAGATTAATTTATATATCATAAATATACAGAGCGTCTCAGGGCTATGCTACACAGATAAGTACTTAAAATATCGTAGATATTAATTGTTACTGAAAGACTTACTTACTTAAATCCACTGCCTTAATCGAGCACTCGAAACACATTATTTATTTTAATGTTATGATAGCAATCGAGGGGTTAACATAACAATGAATTTAAGACGTGCCCGTATTCATACAAAACTGACAACAAAACTATCATGGGTCAAAAAGGATAAAATCTTAGTATAAACAAAACTAAAAAACGCCGCGTTTATTCCGCCCGTGTGTACACAACATTTTTTATTCTATTCACGATATAATTATTTTAACGTGTTTTTCACTAGTTCTAGTCCTCTAAATACTGAATTTATTTATAATAGGCTTTGTCTTTTCTCACACTCTTTTTAGTACAGTCTTCACAAATAGTTTTTTTTTATATTAATAAATACGATGAGTCTATTACATGTTAGAGGATATATCGGAGTCGAGTTGAGTTCAAAAACTTGCAACGAACGTTACTTACTCGTTCGTATTCTATTAGTACTAGTCGAAAAAGAGTTTCTGTAATTCATACTTTTTTAAGTAAAATAAAATGCCTACACTCTTTATCTATACATAAATAGTATGGTGTTACTCATCATCCACATTCCGTGAGAAAATACCCCGCAGTGCCTTTGTTTAGTGGCGAAGATTTATAGCAGAATTAAACATAAGATGATATTTGTATGACGCCTTCGATGTTATAGTTTATGTGATACACGTACACCAAATTCAGCCATTAGCTACGCATAATGCTAAACTTCTCACAAACAGAAACTGGCAGTGACATGCATGGCTCCAGGTGCCTCGATATGTCTTGACGATAATATATCACTTACGAGCTACGAGCGAATTGGGAGAGTTTCGGACCCCTACAGTCCCATGGTCTTTAATTTGTAATTTCCGCAACCGCCTCTGCAAATATCAAAATATATAAATGTTATTTAACATTTTCTACCCCACTACAGGAATTGTACTTTTAAACTTAATTTCATGTAATAGACTCATCGTCACAATTATATAATTTTGCATTGAGCAATAGTACTAGGCCATAGTAACGCCATAATAAATGAAAATGGGCCAATATGCAGAACACCATGTAGTGAATATTTCAAAGAGATACAGTCTGGCGGGGAATATGCAATACTTATCGATATTTGGAACACCTTTTATCTTTGCAATTTTAATGGTCATATGAAAATTACTGCGTTATATATTTTTATACGAGCAATCCGCCACGGTATTGTGAATCGAGATTTCTTTGACTATACAAAGAGGTAGTAATTTTCATAGAATAAACATTTTTTTCTATATTATTAGCTTTGAATCTCGCCTTCAAATATGAGTACATATAAATATATATTTAAATTATAACATACATATATGCTGTACACATTGAAATTAATATATATCTATAATTTACTATAGATACATCAAAATAGTTTAAACCTTTGATGAATAACTAATTCCAGATTAATTTATATATCATAAATATACAGAGCGTCTCAGGGCTATGCTACACAGATAAGTACTTAAAATATCGTAGATATTAATTGTTACTGAAAGACTTACTTACTTAAATCCACTGCCTTAATCGAGCACTCGAAACACATTATTTATTTTAATGTTATGATAGCAATCGAGGGGTTAACATAACAATGAATTTAAGACGTGCCCGTATTCATACAAAACTGACAACAAAACTATGAATTTTGTTATTTATTTTTAAAAAGCAAAGTAATTTTTCTGCAAAATTGTCTATGTATTTCTCTCCGTAATACATAGCCGTGAGACGCCCTGTATATACTAGCTATTAAAAGTAAACCATGTACGGATTATAAGCAATAACTAAAATAATAGAAGGATATAGTAAAAATATATTGATTACGTATGTGTGTGAACATTAGTTAGTCATTCAAAATAAACAATATAATATATATTGTACACTCAAAGGATTTAAGGCATATTTTAAAAGTCAATATAAAGGTGTTCCGATACAACTAAAAAACGAAAGGCATTAATTCCCCGACTGATATATAACATAATGTTCATATCGTTTGTGAAAAGCATACAATTGTGAAGGGAAAATAAAATTAATTATATAAAAAAAAAACAGATTTTCTTATTTTTTGCGTTTAAACTTTTTGCGTAAATTAAATTGTTTCGTAGTAGTTCTAATGGTAATTTTAACATGTTTCAATTCTAGTCGTATAAGTTTTAATCATGTAATTTATTGAAAATATTGAATTTTTAAGATGTTTTCCGTAAGGTCTAAGCGATATGTCACTCTTAAGGAAAGGAAATGTATGCTTTTCTGGTATATAAAAAAAGTTTGCATTATCATTTATTTTATTCGTTGTGTACCCCACTTAATTAAAAAAAATACCTTAGCAAAGTTTAAAATTCGTAATGTAAGTATGTGGTTAGTCTAATTGCATGTTACACACACACTAACATAATAATTCAGTAAAATTCGGACACTTAGGTGAAATGCTTAAAATTAAATTCGGCTCAGTGTGTGATCCTATGGCCATAAGATTTAAAAGCCTTCGGCATAAGGTATATAAGCGATCGATCGTTATAAAACAAATACCACTCAACTCAAGTAAATATATTTATGACAATTCTTTCAAAATCCACAAGTCAAAAAAACATTTGTTTGGACTGATATGAAAACTTGCGAAGGCTTCAGGCTTACCTATAATATCGAATAACAATAATGTATTGCTATATTTACCAATTAAATACACACGTGCAAACCTCATAGTATTTTGAGAGCTCACATTCACACCACACAGTAACAATTTTGCCGGACTGAAATGCGGCTTCAATGACCGTCTCCTCACGCTTAAGTCAAAACTGTGCATGTCAACGATTGTACAAGCGGCGCTTCCGGTCACGAGCTACAGTCTTGTCGTCCACACCACACGGACAGATTTACTTGCGCAAACTGGTTTGTGCACGGGGCGTGTAGCCGGCCTGATAGGGTTGTGTCACCACCTAAAGCGCGATACAGCCGATACAAGCTGAGTGCTGATATCATTTTGAAACGCTCGTGGTGTAGCATGATTAGCCGTTCTTAACCGATCGGAAAAGTTAAGCTATCACCGTCGTGGTCGGTATCTGGATGGGTGACCGTCTAGTGGTATTTCAAATCGAGCGTTTCCGTGCTTCGGAAGGCACGTAAAGCTGTAGGCTGACCACTAGCCTACCTACACCGATCCGCAGTGTGCACGCGTGGTGGGGTATCTGCCCATTCCCTTGCACCATAATTTGAGTGGCCTGAGGCCTTTAGGAGGCCTGAGGCCTTTAGGAGGCCTGAGCTGACATTATAGGCTGGTGATGATGATGACTGATATCATTGCCTACCACTTGCAGAGAAAACAGGCGTGAAATTATTTTTATAGCCTGCTGTAAGCTTAAATAAACCGAAAAAGAATTTAATGCAACCTCCTTAACGTTTTGCCCTTTTTCTTTTTTCTCATTCTTTACATGTCTGTCCATATAGGTGAAGAGGTAATAATGAACTGTCTTGGCGTGTTTTTTGCTTTGTATGACAATTGCAAATATATATTTTCTAAAACTGAAATAAACATTGCATGGTTTGCGGTATTGCAGTTTCGTTGTGCTTTTTAAATGTATGATTTCTTGTGGGCCAGTTGGTGCAGTTGGTTAAGATTCACCTTACGCGCCGCAGATCGTGGGTTCGATTCCCACACAGGACATGCATTTGTGTGCATGAACATGTCTGTATGTCCTGAGTCTGGGTGTAATTATGTATATTAAGTATGTATTTACAAACAAAAAGTAGTATATTTATTATATCAGTTATCTGGTTTCCATAGAACAAGTTCTGCTTGATTTGGGATCAGATGACCGTGTGTGAAGAATGTCCCAGGATATTTATTTGTGTGCCTTTTTATTTACATATATATTTTGGTCTCAAATGCATGACTTAATAAATCAATGGATGTCACAGATCTATGAAATTCACTATTTTCTTATGTATATCCGGGCACTCATACATAACTCTTTAGCCATCAATGTTGGAAGTAGCCGTTGGTGGTGGCTATTTTTAGGAATGACCTAGTTATATTCATCTGACTATAAAAATGTTGCCCTATTTCATAAGAAAATTTCTGGCCTCGTTTTATTTTTTTATTTGGTTCCAAAGAACTCACTGATACGGTTCAATACCGCGACAAATTCAACTGTTTCTTAATGATATATTTTTTAATACTGTTACAGGTCTTCTCCGTTACAAGGTGGACTTCCAGTCCATGCAACTGGACGACGAAGAGATCGATAATCTATACGACATCGATGATTACTAAGGGAACAAACGGACGAGCGGACCAAAACCGCCGGTCATTCGGTGGGTCGCAATTTTTCTATACAAATTTACAGCAAGCGAGCTTATGGTTCGTACACACTAGACCTGTGTGACCGAATTCGGCATTAACATTCGTAAATAGCTGAAACACTATCGTGCGCTCGGGTGTGGGGTCAAATATTCTTCTCGTGTGATCGAAATCGATGTGAGATTGGATCGAGTGTGTGAGTACATACATTTATTATTAGGTATTAAAGATTATTTTTTTCTAAGAGCGTAGCGTCGATAGTGATATCAAAAATGTACATAGTATTTTATAATTGTCACGTCACAAAACTAATTTGACAGTTTAAATTGTAAGTAATCATAATTTGTAAATATTGGTACGCAACATCGCAACCGCACATTTAATTTATTCATAACAACATTAGGTTATCGAATTTTAGGCTAATCAATAACCAATTAAACTTTATTTTTTTACTGTCAAAGCGGTTGTCATCACACGGCAGTAATGTCAATATATTTCTTATGTATTTTATTGGTACGTCAGAAATGAGGCTTTATACGTCGCCAACTGAATTCGGTCAAATCATGCCAGTGTACACGAACCATTATGTGAACACTAGATCTTGTGCTGTAGGAAATAGTCCATTTTAAATTCTGTAACGCACAAATGCTCGCTCAATAAATTGTAAATATGTATAGAATTCACGCATTTTAAATTAATTCACGTATGTATGTGGAACCCTGTCTAAATGAAATTGTTGTCTGTTAGCCGAATATAATGAACTTGGACTGAGTTATGTGCGAATGCGGCAAGGTTCCAAATACCGACGGCTTACAGTAGTTTTAAAAATAAAAAACAACCAAGTAATAAGGCAACATATTATTGTATTTTTCCCCCTCTCATATAATATAGAATTAATTTAAATATGTATCTAGTTAATAACTAAATTTTTAAACCAATTTTTATTTGTTGTATTAAATATGTAAAAAAATAAATGGAGGTTACGGCTTGGTCAGTATGTATTTTATTTTTTTGTTGGGTATTGTTGCTGTTGGCTTTGCATCACATACGATGGGATCGTTCTTACAAAAAAGTCAATATAGAAGTACATAAGTTTGTACTTATTTGAATTATTGAAGCCGGAAATATAACTTCTTGGGTTTTTATTCTATAATTTTACATATGGGACATTGTGTTTGGTCCCGGACTAGCGAATATTTCAAATTCATTTTAAATTCAGTATCTATAGGGCATTCAAAGAAAAAGCAATACGACGGGCCCGTTGGCGCAGTTGGTTAAGATTCTGGTCAAGATTCCACCTACTGCGCCGCAGGTCGTGGGTTCGATTCCCACAAAGGACATGCATTTGTGTGCATGAACATGTCTGTATGTCCTAAGTCTGGGTGTAATTATGTATATTAAGTATGTATTTACAAACAAAAAGTAGTATATGTATTATATCAGTTATCTGGTTTCCATAGTACAAGCTCTGCTTAGTTTGGGATCAGATGACCGTGTGTGAGAAATGTCCCAGGATATTTATTTAATAGCATTTTTTTCATCTAAAATAAAATGGCGGCCATTCCAACAAGATGGTGGAAGGACATTTTTTTTTTGTATTACACGCCATCAAAATATCGATAGTCCGAGACAAAATACACAGTATATTCCTATCGCAACTCCATTAAAGATAATACATTTTTACTTATATTGAAGAAAAAGCATAGAAAAATAAATCATTAAGTTAGTTTCTAGTATTTTATAGGTGTTAAGAATGATCCCATGAAATTTAAAATAAAATGCGACTTCAACGAGTGCAATTTACTTACATTTTAATTAAGTTTGCAATTCTGTTGCTACCTACACATATTGTATTTATTTTAAACTCAAATAAAATGTAAATAAAGCTTATTTTAGTTTTACTCATTTGCATTTTGATGAAAAAAAACTTTACAACTTTCGAATTCGACTATAAAAGGTGCTAATATACGAAAGTAAGATTTATTGATAGTTTTGAAGAAATGCTATAAAATGAAGAATTTTCTAATGAGGGCCAGTTTTATTAGTTTTATATCTGAGTCAGAACATTAGACACTGAATGTAACTGCCTAAATCAAATCAATATATCTGCAGACATGAGTAAATAAGTATGGGTCTTATAAATAAATATGTTTACATGTTAAAAATGTTCAGCTCCAAATTCTACCTCATAATAAAAAAAAACATTCCTAGTTGACTTGATCTATAATATATATAATATATAGACATATAAAAATTAACCTATATTTCTTCTGGTCACGCTATAACTTGAAAACGGCTTTACCGATTTCATTCATATTTTTTTTTAAATGATTTCTAGATGTAGAAGGTTTCTTACATTAAAGAAAATTGCGCAGAAACTTTAAGAAAACTTAACGACAATATAAATTTTCCTAATGTAACCTTAGCGTGGTAAGACAAGGGGGTAAAGAAGAGGGCGTGGGTGAAACTGCGGGCGGAAAGCTAGTATAATAATAATATGTCGGCTCAAACAAAATATATAATTATTTTATATAGGAAAATATCCTTGATAAACTTCCTTCTACAGAGATAAATTAGATAGATAACTAGCTCTGTTGTTACACCAAAAAGTATTTAACATAACTGGACTGTTTTACAAAAAACTTAAACCGACTACTATATATCAAACTACACTAAAAAGTAATCAAATCCTGATCTGATGACAATGGGACCAAACAGTAAGTGTACCCTTCCAGACAAAAAAAGAATTTTCCAAATCGGTTAATAAATGACGGAGTTTACAGCCGAATTGAGAACGTCCTCCTTTTTTTTGAAGTCGGTTAAAAATATAACAAGAATGGCTTGAAATTTAAATTAATGTACAATCGCTAAGAAGCGATCTCTCCCATCCAGACAACCTTTAAAACTATCCGTATTTGTTTGACCACGATCACCGCGGTAAGTATGATGTGGTAAGAACACAAAACCAAGAAAGGAAATGGCTCTCAAGTTCAGCTAGCGGAACCGATTGGTGATTGACGATAGATTTTCAATTTGTAGGTGCCAGACCGGGGGATATAAAGTACCCTACCATCAAGGTTTTCCTTCAACTTAATTAATCAAATCAAATCAAAAATATTTATTTGTAGAATATAGGTACATACAATGGTGTTATTCTAAATGAGGACCACTATATCCACACCAAAATGGCATACAAAATAAAACAGATATTATTAAACAAACACAATCAAAACAACTATTACATTACATTTAAATACAACAATACATTAATAATAAAATATCATTTTTTTATGTGAGAAGTCAAAAAAAGGCAAGACATTAGATATCCTGCTGAACAAATCGGGTATAATGTAGGTAGGTACCTAATATTAAATATCATTTAAAAATTCTTCTATTGCATAGTATGTCCTTTCAATTAGAAAATTGTGGAGTTTTGTTTTTTTTTTACTCGTTAATATTAATAAGTTGACGAATTGTGTCGGGCAATTTGTTAAATATATGTGGGGCCATGCAGAATATACTACTGTGCAATAGTTTTAGATGGCAACAGTGCCAGCTTATTCTGATGTCTTATTAATTTATTATTATTGATGATTAATATGATTAATTTACAATGTGACTGTGTGGCCAAAGGCGATTCACACAAAGTAGTCAAAGTAATTTATTAAATTTAAGCCCCAGAAGGGCACTTATGAAGGTCATACTGAAGTTACCACCAATTCGGCCTTCCACTGAAAAGAACCGGCAAGAAACTCGTCAAGGTTACATCTTTTAAATATTTTTTGGACCATTAACCATATTGAATTTTTGTCTTAAATCATTAACAATAAAACAAATATACCGAAGTATAAATAAAGAATAATTGGACTGTTTTACAAAAAACTTTAACTGACTTCAAAGTACACTAAGAATTAATCAAATCCTGATCTGATGACAATGGGACCAAACGGGAAGTGTACCCTTCCAGACAAAATTTTCCAAATCGGTTCATAAATGACGGAGTTATGAGGAAACAAACATAAAAAAAAAAAAAAAACAACCGAATTGTGAACCTCCTTTTTTTGAAGTCGGTTAAAAAAGAACAAGAAAATAAAAAATATTCGCAATTATTGAGCGTAAATAGTTTCGAAGTTTGTATACTTTTTGCTTAGGAGGGAACCGGCTCACAGATGCTGTTGTGATAGATGCTTGGCGACAGATTTTCAACATGAGGGCGGTAGCCCACCAGGCGAATACTACAAAGTACCACCATTATCATTGGCGTATCTTCCAGGGCGTTGGGGCCTAAAAACGATGGCCGACGTGTCTAAGCCGATGGAAGGCTGGGGTGGGCACCAGACAACCGATGTGTTGATTCTGATGGAAACCTAACATCTTGGGTTGGGCATCAACAATTCTGGGGTGGGCCAAATATCAGACTTCTTTAGTCCCTGGTTCATAAGTCATATGGGTCCGGGGCTCTACCACGTAACTTTGGTGGTAATCCTAATGAACAACATTAATGAAATTCATCCAATCAGGGCCCACTGATGGTCATCGTCGCGTCGTACCGCGTGCGCGGATGAAATAATTAATGGTGTTCGTTACGATTACCACAAAAGATACGCAATACATAGTAATAATAATACATAATATCTGTACCTACGTCTGTACCTACCTATGCTTCACAATAAAATACTTTGACTTTGACTTTGAATAGCCCGGCGGGCCCATCCTGGCAGAGCCTACTACTGGTTGCAATCTCTTAAATCTGGCAACCATGATAAGAAGCGTGAAAGCCCCGGAATTTGGAACTTGGAACCCGGACATGTTAACAGTGCTTTTTTTTAATTAGGTACTCAGTAAAATAGTTTTGATTGTTGTGACTTGAAAACTTTTAAACCCCGACAAAAAATGAATCCCCGCCCGGGCGCTTTCCGGACGCCTTCTAAACTATGACAAATCCGGGGAAACCCGGACGGATGGCAATCCTACTACTAAGAAACCTTGGGCAAATTAGGTACAAATTCTGAGAGCAAACGGCGCCTTCAGATGCAGATACCTATATATAACCTAAGCCTGTAACTTATCTGGTTGAAAGCCTTCAGGTTTAGCCGATTTTTCCGCGTAAAAGTGTAAAATCTATCTGAGGCCAACACCTAGTTCAGTTCCTGAAAATTAAACCCACATATGAGCTCATGCACTACCAGTCAACTTGAAGTCTTAATTCTATGGTCATACATGCAGAAAAAATATAACAACTCGTAAGAGAATGCTTTGTTTATACATTTTTCATCAGACATTAATGGCGCGTCCCGCTGCAAGTATAGCAGCAGCCTTACAATGAATAGTCAAAATTTTCCGCTAGCCGCGGCCTCCGACAAAACAACAAGTGGAAAAAAACTCAAAAGGTCGATGTACAAAAACACTATAAAGTGACGCAACTTACCACGGTTTCGATTCGAAAGTTGCGAGATTATTTACTTTTTTATTCGATTTACGTTTCAGGGCCGCGTCTTTTTGTTTGATATTATTACAAGGAAACTAAATCAAAATCTCATTGGCCAAACTATATTTCTACTGTTGATTGATAATTTTATAGTTATCATGCCTAGAAGTGAAACTTCTTAGGTTTCCCTGACAAAGGAAATTAATCAACGCAGTGGCACAGACTTCTCCGGTAAAGAAACTGCCGTTTTCCGCTGGTCGCATTTGTAGAATCCATGGCGTTTGCAGAGGATTGTGCGTCAGCGTCGCTCCGTCTCCGCTTTATGCGATATCAGGATTATCTGAATTTGACCAATACCTACCTCAGTATGGTCGGACGTGGTAAGCATAGCAGACATGGGGCCCAACCACCATCTCTCAAAACAATATTAGGTACCTTACTTGCGTTACGTCCTTCTTTGACATCCGACGTCAAAACAGGACAAAAGACTACTAAGGTGGTTGGCCCACATTGACATTCGTTTCATGTGTCACTAGAAACATTTTTCCTTATCGTAGAGGAGCAAGGGGAGTAGCTACCGCCGTACCAGCTCAATGACTGGCTGTTCACGCGGTTTCACCCGCATTCCCGGAAAAGTAGCCTATATCCTTCTCCATGCCATAGCCTATCTGCATGCCAAATTTCATGATGATCCGTTGAGTAGTTGAAGCTCAATTTCGCATTTATAATATTAAGTTAGGATACGCGGTCCCCGGGCTACAATTAGGGCATGTAATATCGGAATGTTTTTCAATTCCGATATTGATTTCCGATATTGGATCTCAATATCGGAATTCCGATATTAATATCGGAATTAGACATTTTTATTAAAAATTGCACATATTCCTTATAAACTTCACATAATTATCTATCTATACGAATATTATAAAGGGGAAGAGTTTTTTTTGGTTAAACTGGCTAATCTGTGGAACTGCCGGTCAAATTCGTTTTTTTTTTCCACTTACAGGTAGCTACATTCTCCCCGAGTATTATAGGCTACTTTTAATCCCGGGATCGCGGGTGAAACCTCGGGGACAACTACTTCGTTATAAAGTTGTATTGAAAACATCTTCTGCTCAGTAGAGCACTCCTGTCAGAGTGGTCGTGATTGCAATAGATAGTGTACATGGTGGGTCTTCAATGTTCTCCTTGACTAGCTTTCGTAGCGTTGCGAGTACACTCTCCCACCCTGGACAATAAGACTCTTCATCGAGTATTCGTTTCTGCAGATGTAACCAAATAACTTCAGAATTCGAAGCTGCATAGTCGATGAAAGACTATCTGTTATTCTAAGCTCCTGCAGGATCGAGTTATTGGTGTGAAAGGCCGTCAACGGAATTTTCAAGAAGCGTCTTCAGCACCACATCTCCAGTGCGTCAATTTTCCGGCGATCTTGTAGGCTTAAGGACCAAGTTTCAGCTCCTTAGAGAAAGATCGGAAAGACCAGGCATCTCATAAGTCGAATCTTTGTTTTCCTGGTTACCCTACTGTCTTTCCAAATCTTCCTACTGCTGATCTTGTCATTGCGCATGGTCTTCTGATCTCATCTTCACAGTCTCCTATGTTGGAAGTGGTAGAGCCGAGTTAGATGTATCTTTTTCGCAGTACGTCCATTCTATTAAGTTAGGTCCGGTCTATTATTAACATTTTCATTTTGTGTGTTGATTGCAAGTCCGAATTGGAGATTAGTGGTTTCATAATGAGCCAAGAGGTCCTCCATGCTATTATTGGAAAATCTCCTCGTCTATTAGTGGAAAAAATAGAATCTGACTGGTTGTTCCATAGATAAATGCATTAAAACAAACTAACAAAAAATCTTCAGTTTCATTATATTAAAACTAGCTGTCCCCCGCGGTTTCACCGTTTAAACAAACAAAAAACCCTTTATTATATTAGCATCATCATATCAGCCCATGGATGTCCACTGCTGAACATAGGCCTCCACCATTGATTTCCACTTCGAACGGTTCTGGGCCGCTTGTATCCAGTGGCGCCCAGCGACTCTGACCAGGTCGTCGGTCCACCTGGTGGGAGGTTGTCCTGCTCGGCGCTTTCCAGTACGCGGTCGCCACTCGAGAACCTTCCTTCCCCATCGGTTATCGGCTCTTCGAGCGATGTGGCGTGCCCATTCCCACTTCAGCTTACTAACTCTACGAGTTATGTCCCTCGTTTCACGTACGTAGAGAAATTCCGAGCATAGCTCGTTCCATAGCTCGCTGAGTGACTCTTAGCTTATTTATGCGGCCAGCAGTGAAAGACCACGTCTCTGTCCCGTATGTCATCAATGGTAAAACGCACTGATTAAAGACCTGTGTCTTCACACTCTGAGGTATTTTGGACGTGAAGATATGGCGCAGCTTCTCAAACGCTGCCCAGCCGAGTTTGATTCTTCGATTGACCTCTTTGTCGAAGTTGGACCTACCTAATTGGACAATTTGTCCTAGGTAAACATACTCGTCTACAACTTCGAGAACAGTGCTCCCAACAATCACCGGCATTGGCGGAATATGAACATTAGACATAATTTTTGTCTTGTCCATATTAATTTTTAGGCCTACCTGTTGGGAAACTCTGTTGAGGTCATTGAGCATGGTGTTCAAAGCTTCCAGCGATTCCGTCATTATGACTATATCGTCGGCAAATCGAAGGTGAGTGATATGTTCGCCACTGATGTCGATGCCATATCCCTTCCAGTCCAAGAGCTTGAATACATCCTCCATTACAGTGGTTTCGGGGAAATTACGTCACCCTGTCTTACACCCTTCTGCAACTGGATTGGTACCGTACTCTCGTCCGGGACTCGGATTGACATGGTGGCTTTGCTGTACAAACACTTCAACACTTCGATATAGCGATAGTCAATTTGGCATCGCTGTAGACTCTGTAACACCGCCCATGTCTCGACTGAATCAAAGACTTTCTCATAGTCCACATACGCCAGGCATAATGGCCGATTATACTCCTCAGTCTTCTGTATAATCTGGTGGAGTGTATGTATGTAGTCTATGGTACTAAAGCCTTTACGGAAACCGGCTTGTTCGGGAGGCTGGAAGTCGTCAAACCTACGTGCGAGACGATTCGTATATCGATATTAGCATAGATGTTAATATACTTAGTATAATTAATATTATATTAGTATAGAAAAAGATAATGGTGCCGATTTTGCTCGTTTTTCTTGCAAATATTTTTCTAAAAACAAAGCGTCAAGCATTTTTATGGATAATGAACATCACTTGCAATACTGGTAGGCAAAATTGATGTACGATACGTTAATTTTATAGCTCTGGTTGACCATACCTTGTGGCGCGCTTAAAAGCTTTATTTAAAAACTCAAATAGAAAAAATATCCGATTCCGATATTACGATATTGGATCACTCAATTCCGATATTGTAATATCGGAAAAAACGGTCCGAGATTCCGATATTACGAGATTCCGAGATTCATGCCCTAGCTACAATGGCCGAACGTGTGTAAGCAAAAATTACAAAAAAAACGTACCATGCAGTAGATTTCGCCGCAGTCAGGTAGAAGGCCCCCCAACAAATTTTGATACAGAGGCCTTGTATGCAGATAGGCAGACAGGCCGTCTAGGGCAAGCTAACGCCACTAGGTATCGTAGGTACCTACTAACGTAACGTATAGAGTCAGCACTCCAGAAAAGAAATACGTATATATGGTAGGTGACAAACCCTAAAGATGATAATATCTGTCAAGCCGACGCCCCCGATTCTCGCATTTTAGACATCGATGTCGAATAATAATATATCGATGGCGTTATGGTGCGTCCTACGAACAATGGTGCGTCCATGCTTGGCGAACGGAGCACGAACGAGCACACTGCGAGCACGATTCGCGTAGCGTGGACGGGCTTGCGAGCCTCGATCCAGTATTCGTAGCGTGCGCTCCGCCCGTGATTAGGCTCCGCCCGATTGTCAGATTTTTCACGAACACAGGGATTCGCATCGCACTTGTTGAAGGCTCGTTACCATGCTCGTTAAGTACATCCACGCTTGAAATCGCGAGCAACGAACGAATCCTGTCCGTTCGAGGCTCGGCTCGTGCTCGCTTCGCGTAGCATGGACACAACATTAGACATTTGGCGAAAATGCGAAATACAGGACGGACTTCTGTCAAAATGTCCGCCGGGCCATGATTTTGGCAAAAAATGGCATCGATGCGAAAACACGAGAATCTGGCCCCAGTGTACCTATTCTACCAGCTGCAGTTGATAGCCAGGATTCTAAGATTTCTTGCTACAAAAAAAAAACATAATTTACCGCTAAGATAAAAAAAAAAAACTATTCATCGTAAAAAAATCTAATGTTTGAATAGTAATATCGCGGAAAGCGCCAGCCAACTTTCTAATAAAAATGAATGACACATCAAAAATGGCGAGTTAAGTAGCGTCAACACAGATTTATATCAATTTTGAAAGTTTCTTCGGCTCCGTCCGCGTCCCAAGAAATATCTTGAATCAACCCTGTTGAAGCTGTTTGGTGAAATTTGGAGCAGACTGTTCTACTAGAAAATACGGAAACTGTTAATTTTGAAAAGTGTCGCATTATTATGATGATTGGTTAAATAAATTACTTAGGGCTGCTAAATTTAAAGCGGTATCTGCAGTGGCGTAGCGTGAGCTTCAGCCGCCCGGGGCGCAGACAAAATATACAGTAATCCTAATAGTGCGTCCATGCTTGGCGAACCGAGCACGAGCCGAGCCACGAACGAGCACACTGCGAGGATTTCACGAATACAGGAATTCGCATCGCGCTCGTTGTAGGCTCGTTGAGTACGTCCACACTATAAATCGGGAGCAACGAACGAATCCTGTTCGTTCCGAGGCTCGGCTCGTGCTCGCATCGCGTAGCATGGATGCACCATTAAGATAACCTAATCGGTTCGAATTGCAGATGCGACACATAAATATGAAATCAATGGCAGATTACCAGCAGCCTGAGTAGCCTTGAGTTTAGTGTGTCTTGCAGAAAGAAGCAAACATCTCGGGCTTATTAGTCGATAAGTACATGATTGAACTTTGATTTACTCAGAAATATATAACCAAAACACATCTTATGCAGTTTCAACCAAATTGTTGGATTGTAAAAATAATCTAGGAAGGAACTGACAATTGTAGAGATAAGGGCGACAATAAATTAATATCCTACTACGTATGTACTACATACTTGGAAAATGTGTGAATGAAATGATTTGAATACCCATTGAGATACATAGGTACCTACTTACCTAAATTTTGAATAGTTTTAAATATTGCTTAGGTACCCAACCTTATTGCAAAAAAGATAAAAATTTCTTTGCTAAAGGTGTGGAATGAAAATTTCAGCGTAGAGCGAATCCAAACTAATATTATAAATGTGAAAGTGAGTTTGTTTGTTTGTTTCTTACATCTTCGCGCCTCAACTACACAACGGATCGTCACGAAATTTGGCATACATATAGCCTATGGTATGGAGAAGGATTTGGTGGAATCATGCAATGTTTGTTGCTTTAGGTCTATCTTACCCGGTTGATAGCCGTCAGCGCTCACTGATTTGTCCGCGTAAGCGTGTAAAAATTATATGAGGCTAAAACGGGAAACCATATTTTGAAGAAAAAAATGCCGCGTGACGACAGGCAGAAGGGGCAGACAAATGTAGGTTAAGTACCTAACATTAAAAACAACTGAAAATACAAAAAATAACGCTATTTTGTAACGACCGCAAAAATAAAACTAGAATCCCAAAAGCTATCAATAATATTTAACATATTTCGAATGTTTTATCATATTAACATGATAAGCGGATATTCTATTATATATAAAAAGTATTCCGCTAAATTGGCTATTATTATTTTTAATATTAATACTTTGGTTATAATTTTTTATAACTTTTGGTTGTAGTGACCACGGAAAAGAGATTTATATTTCTTTTCTCTGTGGTAGTGACTGTGTAACAACAAATAGTTGAAAGAAAGAGCCATGATAAAAAGAAGACAAAATTAAAATTAAGCTATCAGCATATAAGTAGACCACCACTACGTTACATTCTATCATAAACAAAAAGTATATACCTAGAGAAATCGGCCACCAAGGTATTGTCCGCATAAGGGTGTAAAAACCATACAGGTCTCTTTAAATAAAATACCGTACAAGTGTGAGTTGAACAAGCGTGGAAAGGGTTCCTCATAGTAAATAGCTAGTTGAAAAACATGGTCACCCATACATTCCAACTGCAAATGTAAGTTTGTACCTACCATGTTTGTACGCACAATATTGAGAGATTTAACCGATTTTACCATATTATTTGAAAACCACAGACTTCTTATAGGGTTTCCTGTAATCTATAAAGAACAATTTTCCGCATACTTATTTTCTTAAAAATATTTGGGTCAATCGTTACGGACAGAAGTATGAATAGTAAATTTTCTTCTATTATCTTAAACTCTACCTACTAACTTTATTTTTACATTATTTAAAAAAATGTGATCCAAATAACAAGCTCTTTTATTATATGTCAGACGACACGGTACAGATTGCAAAACTTAAAATATTTAATTTTCTAATTTGTACCCCCATATTCAAAATTAATTAATTTACATTACACGTCAGTGTTTGAGTCATAGAAATTCATGTGTACCAAATTTCAATTTCGGTCCAAAATCAAATCATAAATCAAAATCAAAGATAAGTGATAAGGGTTGGTTCCTTTTTGAAGTACGGAACCCTAAAAAGCCACCACGGTGTAAATCCTGTTGGAAAACGATCAGCGTACAAACGCTGCGCCAACCTTTATCTCCATTCCAAAATTAATATTATAGTAGGTAATATAGGTAAGTGATTTATTTCCAAAATCTCATATCATAAACTAAATCATAATCGTTCAAAATTTTAATATAAACTCAATCCAGTTCTAAAATTGCCGGCACCATGGCACATACAAATTACATATTAATGAACGCGATCTAAAAATAGCACCAAAAATATCTTGCTTTCTAAATTTGGCTCGGCCTTACGTCACTCAACGGTATTAAATACCTAGCTGGGTGTAAAAAACACTTATAAAAAGATATTGATAAAAAAACCGGTTTTGGACCGCGTTTTTTGTACATTACATCGTTTGCTCGGCCGGCACTCGTCCGTTGAGTAATTGTGCGCTTATATTTTGATAGTACACAACGGCTACAGATCAAGCTATAAATTTCCAATATGAGCTGACCTCTCATTGTACCGAAATCCTGTACAATGCGAGATCAGCTTATACTGGAAATGTATAGCTTGATGTGTAGCCGTGTGTACCAACCAAGACATTTATTTACATAATTTTACTTTTAATGTAATTTAAATTGAGTTATAGAAGACGTATTTCTGTGTAAACGTACCTTATGCAGATTTATAATTTGGAATACATTTTAATTAAAAGATCCCATGTTTTGCGTAATACTTATAAACAACTCGAACCTGAATAACTTAATTGAATGAACTGAATGATTTATCCTCGGAAAAGAGAATACTTTACTTCTTTTCTCTGTGGATTTATCAATCTAATAAAATACGGAACCCTAAATTACCAAACATTTATTTACTGCGGAGTTCATTCTTGGTAGCCAGTAATATGAAAAAAAATATTTGCATTTTTTTTATGCTACGAAGTCGGCAAACAATCATACGGCCCACCTGATGGTAAGCGGTTATCGTAGCCATATGGATGGACGCATGCGAAACGGGGCATCACTCACGCGTTCGCAATGAACACTGAAAAACCTTACGTGCAGAAACACAACGAAGTTATTTGGCTGTGGTAAGTATCAGTTTTTACAATAAGGGCACATGGGGCCCTGCCCCTACACTCACGGGGCCCGAAACGCCGATATATTCGCTTACAATGTCACAAGGTTTTTTTTTCTATTTCAGAGAGATACCTTCAACATTCTAAATTAATATATTAATCGGACACCAGAACCAAGGGCTCTACCGCGTAAATTTGGTGGTAATCGTAACGAACAAATTATTATCAAAAATTATTAAAACCAATGACGCGCACGCGTTACGACGCGACGATGACCATTCGTGGGTCCTGATTGGATGAAATTCATTAATGGTGTTCGTTACGATTACCACCAAAGTTACGCGGTAGAGCGTGATAGAGTCCCAGATCAGTTTTTATTGTTATTCACTTTTTTACTTTCTAACGGGGCCCCAAATTCTCAAGGGCTCCGACGGCCCTGTACCTATTTAATAAATGTTATATAATATTATAATCTTCGGTAGTTTTCGTCAATAACCTTGCAAGAGTACAAAAAAACTATTTATATATGAGAAGAGTACCTACTATCGCCCTTGAAACTCAAAACCGAATTCAACCATAACACACTGTAATAAGAATCTGTTTAAAAGTGGTCAGAGCGTTTCGATTAGTGACGTCAGCAATTTTTTTCGCCTTGACAACTTATTATAGATTTTATTTTTGGGTTTTTTTTGGAGCCCGCTAATATTTTTTGCATGACATTAGGCTATTTGGTCGCAGTATTATGTGTTAACTAGCTGGCCGGCGCGACTTTATTTGCGTGGTAGGTACTACTCTACCCTGTGATGCTACGCACAGAGAAAATAATTCTCTTTTCCGTGGTGTTACGCTACGCCAGGATATTTACAGTTTTTTTTACACCTTGGGTTACATTATTGGAGTTTTACTAAAGATCCCAATTTTTTTGAGAATATAATATAGCCTATTTCACCCGGGGATAGTGTAGCTTCCCAACAGTGAAATAATTTTTCAAATCGGTTCATTAATTAGTTTCGGAGCCTATTCAATGCAAACAAACAAACCATCAAATCTTTCCTCTTTATAATATTACTAGCTGCCTCGCGCGGTTTCACCCCCGTTCCCGTGATAAAAATTAGCCTATAATACTCGGGGATAATGTAGCTTCCTATTAGTGAAAGATTTTTTAGAATCCGAATCTGGATTTTATGAATCCAGTGATTTGATGAATTAAACAAACAAACAATACTCTTCCGCTTTATTATATTAGAATAGATTATAGTATATGTTATTACTAAATAGGTATTCATATAGGTAGTTTTCAACTTGTCTCATCAAACTCAAGGTCTATTATTAGTTTTAATTATTCTGATATTATAGTGTGACCACTAGTGCTATACCACACTGTGCGTGTCTGTGCTCACAGCAGAATAAGAAACTTATAGCACAGCACAGAATATTCAATACAGAGATGTGCTCGCGGGTACTATTATTTATTCTGTGGCGCGGGGCTACATACACACATGAGAAAGATAATCGCTTTGCATTGTGAGGAAGTTCCACACCTCGGAGAGTTTTGTAGTCTGTGACTGGTAGACATAGATTATTATTTGCTGGTAGATTTGACCCATCGAACAATTAACCCAAAGAAGCGCAATAACGTTCATTTTGGTTGAAATAAATTCCGCCAATTTCCCACCGCCGACAAAGCGCTCTGATTGGTTAAGTCAAGCACGCATGCACTCTGATTGGCCAAGTCAAAAACACACGATGCAGTGATTGGTCCTTTCCTTACTGTTTAAATTCAGTGACAAATCACAGACTAGTTTTGGAATTTGATTGTTCAGTATTACTACTTTACAGGGATTTTGCCTCGATGAATATTGCTAATGGAATTAATTTTTACGGTTCCGTAACTAAAGGACACTTTTCACTCACTACCGCTGCCGCTTGTACAACGGACAGTGTTCTTCTGAAGAATTGTTTCAATGATGCCCACGGCTACCTTCCACCATCGCAACTCTCGCCATCGATGGGGAGTCCATCCTCACACATTGGAACCAGAATTGTTTCGAACTGTGCGCTCTCAAAGGAGCTTCCTTCCGCGTACGCTCAGATTGTGGATTGAGCTCCCTGCCGTGGTTTTCCCAATGGAGTACAGCATGGGGTTCTTCAAAAAGGGTGTGAAGAGATTTCTGCAGGGTCGGCAACGCGCGAGTGACGCCCCTGGTGTTGCAAGCGTCCATAGGCTACGGTAACCGCTTACCATCAGGCGGGCCGTATGCTTGTTAGCTGCCTAAGTAGTATGAAAACAACAAAAAAAGGATGCACGCTCTCCGTCTGTCCGTCCGTCTGTCTGTCATTGGGCTGTATCCCTATTTTAATGTATCTCATGAACCGTAATAGGTTTCATAAAACCGCTTCAAAAAAGTTGGGTGTGCTAAATAAGGCTAAGTGGTACTTCATTACACTCCAGCGGCTACATCTATATAGTGTACGGTATTTTGAGTACTGCTCGCACCTTTGAGCTGGCGCACCCGCTTATTAGCTTGAACCACTTGCCTCGGTGCAAAGGCGTATCATTGACGATCCCACTGCTCACTGGCGGTTTAGAACCTCTCAGCCTTCGGAGAGATATAGGCTCGCTCTGTGTGTTCTACCGCGTCTGTATAATGGGGAGCGCCCTAAAGAACTTTGACCTGGTGCCATCATCACCTTTCTATCATCGCACTGCTCGCCGGCGATGTGGAGTTTATCCCAACATCCTCGAGCCGCCTCGATCGTCCACACAACGCTTCAGTCGGACGTTCCTATTACGGACCTTTATGGAACGAGTTCCCCATTACGGTTTTCCCTCAGCGCTCTGAAATGGGGTTCTTCAAAAAAGGCGTAAAAAGAGTTCTTCAAGGTCGGCAACGAGTTGACAATCCGTAAAACTAGAATTCGAAAAAAATAAGTCCATCCATTAGCTTTAGTATCCTTTTTTAGCCACCCAGAAAATTCAATAGTTAAAAGTTTACTACCTATAAACTACCTACCTTAAATTGAACGATATCACAACATAAAATATCCGCGTATGCTATAGTAATGTATTCCTTCCCATTACAGCCGTTATCGGGTTAAATAAGTTTTCCGTAAAATATGAAAAGCACAGCACAGCCGTCTGATGAGTCTGGCCTCCACATACCAGAATTTTAAACGAAATCACGGGTCATGATTATTTGGTAATATGTTAAGACATTAGCTTGTTTAGTAAGACCTCTTGGTATAAGGAAAACAGATTTTAAAGTAGACCATCATTAATTTGACATGATAGCTAGAACATAGGTTGAGTAAACGAATTTTCATCTAAGTGAGTCCTAGATTGGAAATACACATGTAAGTATATTATGCCTAAAATAGCAGATTTCAAATAGCATGAGTTCCGTGACACATGGTATTTCTCAATGGTTAATGTTCATTTCGATATAATAAAGGAATAGGTACTATGATAAAGCGACGTTTCATGAAACAGCGTTTGGCATCCTCATTTATAATGCGGACAGCAAGGGAGTGGAACTTGCTTCCGGCGTCTGTGTTTCCTGACGCTTACAATCTAGGAACTTTCAAGGCCAGAGTGAATAGGTTTCTTCTGGGTAAGCGTGTTTCATCTTAGGCTTCGTCATCGCCCCTTATGGGCGGGTCAGTGACCAAAAGCAAGCCCATTTAATAAAAAAAAAAATTGGCTTCTATTTCAGAATAATATATATAATGGTAAAATACCCTTGACGACTCATCCTATGTGGAATAGAGTATAGTAAACTGAATAAGTTTCGGTTACGGTAAAGGTCTTTCTGCGATCAGTATTTTGAATAGTGACCAGTCCGACTCCTGACAGAGTCCAACTACATAACGAAGAGATTTCGTGCATAATTACATTATTTATTTTGAGTAGTATTGCTAATATCCGGATGAATAGTTCACATACTTTGCTATTCAAAACATCCTATTGTCTGATGTTAATACAGTTTGCCAATTTAACGGCTGCAGTATAAAATTTTTATAACACAATTTTTTTTCATAAGTCGTTTCGCCCGACCTCCTTGGCAGGCTAGAGGGCTTTTTTGAGGGGTGTGAGGAACGCGGGGCGGGGCGGGTTGTAAAAAATTTTATATCTTTGCGTCTGCGTGGACGTAAGAAACGAAAAAAAAATTCAAATCGATAGCTAGCTGCCTGAGAAAAATTTGAAACCTACCTACTATGTAGAAACGAGGTTATGACGTCATATGATACGTGGAGTGCCTACCCACATTTGTGCGTTCGAAATTCGAACTGAAACAAAGTTGTACGTTTCAAGAAGTTTTGCGAGTCGCATTGGCTCAACGGAGGCGGTCTGTGATCGTCGGGTCGCGGGTTGTTTGCAAAGATTAGATAGAATCCCTGTATCTACTACCTATCTACAATCTACATTAATATTATAAAGAGTAAAGTTTGTAATATTGTATAATAGGGGATAATATTCGGGACTACTGATAGGAATCTGAAAATTCTATCACTAACAGGAAGCTACGTTGTCTGAGAGTAGTATAGGCTACTCGTTATATCGGGAAGTGATCATAATAATTCAAAAATTCTAAACAAAAAAAAGTTAAAAAAACAGATATTAACCTATAATCCAATTTACAACAAACATGTACAAAATACAATCTATATATAGAAAATTTGCTCAAGCCTGCCGCTGCTACCCATAGTAACTATGTATGACCTATAGTTTGATATGATTATTTATAATTTTCTACTTATGTTTGTGTGTGAGACATTAATAGGTAATTAAATTAAATTACGTATTTTACTTGACTTTTGATAGGTTAAAAACATGTTACAAACAAACATGTTTTTATGGGTATTTTCGGAAAACTTGAAATTTTTCTAAGAAAAAAACGTTATCTCCACAAATACACACTTCCTACAGTTCCTTTC
This sequence comes from Achlya flavicornis, assembly GCA_947623365.1. Taxonomy (NCBI): domain Eukaryota; kingdom Metazoa; phylum Arthropoda; class Insecta; order Lepidoptera; family Drepanidae; genus Achlya; species Achlya flavicornis. The sequence continues at coordinate 4,316,879 of OX392494.1, read as the reverse complement.
AGCGATTTCTCATAAGCTTGTAGTTCAGATCGTTAGATTTCGGTGGATATCAACATTTGTTTTAATATCGTATGCAACATCTTTGTGTTTCAAAGGTTTTTCGTTAATTTTGACCAATATTTGCAGTGTTTTAGAGCATTCAATCTCATAAAGAAATTCCCGGGAAATCGCAAAAAAAAACCCGACTTCGGGAACGACGTATTTCCCGGGAATTCCCGGTTCCCGGGACCCGGGAATGAAACCCTAGATAGTACCGACTCATGATAACAAACAAATGTTTTGTTGTTCAAAAATTTTTTTTTTTATTTACTTACCCATAATAGTTAGTAAATCAGCTTTCATTTAATTTAGTTACTTATCGCTATTTACAAACAAAACTATAGCATTACCATTTATAGATCATTTTTATTCATTTAACCACCCCGTACGGACAGCGCGCGCGCTTTTTTTTTGGGAAAGTTGTTTGTTATCATGAGTACAACCATGTGCCTAAGTGTCGTTTACTAATTACCAGTCACCCTATATATAGGTAGGATCACAGTGTAGAGGGTAGGATGCTATTTAACCCGTGAAAACATTAAACGCCTTCGGAACGCGGGGAAAATACTCTGCCTAAAAAGAACTGGCTCAAGTGCAGCTGCCTACGCTTGGGGTGGTACCACAATAAAAAAAAAAAAAACTCCGAAAGTTCAAACTCACTGTAGGATTCGAATCCGCGAACTCTGAGTTATAGATACCTATATAGATCAATATCTAGTCCAGCAACTCATCTGTATGATATAATATAAAACCGCGGGCAGAGCGCTACGGGGCGGAAGGCTAGTCGTAAAAATAAAAATATAAAAAAACTTCGGTCACTGGCTGTAAAACGAAGGAGGCTACGCCACCACGCCTGGGAGATTCAAGGAATAAAAAAAGAAAAAATAAAAAAGCCGTAAAAAGGCATTGGCGGGGTAATAGAAGCGCGGGGGGCGCGGGGGGAGCTGTTCCTCGAACTTCCCACCGCGCCATTTCGAAAATCGATCACGCGGCGCGTGTGTGGACCGTTTTGGATTTCAAACTGAACTACATAAAATTCTACAAACTTTTCGCTCAAGCGACAATGTACCTTATACGTTGTTTCTAGGGCTCATTTCAGGATATGCATAGAATTACGCAAATGTATGTGTGACCCACACATATGCACGCACGAGAGATACCAAAATATTAAATGGCGGCCTCGTCTCGCCAAAATAGATTTTTTGTACGCAAGTATTTCGACAAAAGTAAAAACCAGAGGGTCATGGAATAACCTTTTTTGAGTTTTTACAGTCTGTAGGTGTATTCATTATAATAATCTGAGTAAAATAGAATAAAATTAAGAATAAAAAATAGATGAGAATTAGATTATTTATAGATATGAACATATTGCCGCCATAATAAACGAATAGAGGTGAAATAAAGTATAAAATAAGTTTCATTAAAGGTTCTTTATCTCAGAATTTTCTCGTCTACTAATATATATACTTACGTAAAGAAAGGTAGGTACTAGCAAGGAAAAAGGTAATAGGCTAGGTAGGTACTCCGGTACCTACCTAGTTATTCATTGAACTTTTAACGACACGTACTTTTGACGGTTTGTAAGTTCGGTAAAAATAACCAATAGGGCCGGGTCAAGCACAGTAGCACTAGTGAGTGACCGCATAACTTTTTTAAAGTTTTTATACAGATCATAAAAACTAAAAAAAATATACCAAAAAGTCAAAAATAAACAAACAAATTGATATTTGTACAGGGTAAGTATATGAAGTTATTTTTTTAAATAATATTTAAAAATCCAAATTAAAAAAAATATATCTTAGTCTGTAACCATTGAATTATTACGCTAATTCAATGTCTGTAACATTTTTTTACCTTCCTCAAAGAGGTCGAATTCACTCAGCCCAGCGTGGCCCAGCCACAGTGGTTAATCTCGAAAACAAAATAGTTTCAATTAAAAAAGGGAGCACGAGTTCGTTGCCCTTCCTTGGCTTCTGCCATCTGTACAAGTCTACGTTTAATTGAGCAGATGACTTTTAAACTTTATTATTTTGATGAGCACTTGAGAAAAATTTGAATTAACCATATTTGCTGTTATATGTACCTAGTTTTTATCAAGTTATATAAAATTATAGATCAAATCGAGTAGTTGCACCGGGGAGGAAATTACCAAAAATTTTACCAATCTTCATCAACTTTTCACATTATTTTACTTTTTAGTAATTTATTTTATTATTATTCGGAATAATATCTTGCTTTCTTACTATTCTTTAATTTCACGCTAACTGCGTAAAAGTTATACTGTAGGAAAACATCTTACAATCTACAGAAAACAAAAAACCAGCAAAGTGCGAGTCTGGCACACGAAGGGAAAGAAAGAAAGACGTCTCTTGTATGGAGCCCCCCATAAAAATTATTGTTGTTATAGCGTCAATAGAAATACACATTCTGTGAAAATTTCAACTGTCTACCTATTACGGTTCATGAGATACAGCCTACTGACAGACCGAACGGACGGACAGCACAGGCTTAGTAAATTGTGGTTCTATGTTAGCACTCTTTGAGTACGGAACCCTTTTTTTTATTATGAATCATTCCTGAAGCACTTAACGCTTTATAAAAAACATAAAATTTATCATAACTTTTGAACCGCCAAAAATAGAACATAGGCCATAAACGGGAGTTTTTTTATACCTACCTCACTTGGGCAACTGTTCGATTTGATTCATATTTCGAGAAACATTCTCTAATAAAAAAAACACATTCTCCAGTTAACCCGGTAAAACAAGAATAACTCAACAATGTGCTTATTTTGACGCATGTTATTCAAATAAAATTATGCTATGTAAAAATAATTCTTCTTTACTTTTTTATGATCAAATCATTACTTCGCCGCATGCATATCGTTTATTAAGTACCTAACTTGCTATGCAAAGTTCAGATTAGCCAGAAGGCTCGGGTGGTATCCAATTTAATTATTTGCAGCGCTATCACGTAGATATGCATACGTGCGTGCAACGGGGATGACGCAATCACATCCTTATTTCTTTATTGATAGAGAGAGTAGAATGTTATTTGTGTCTGTCTCTATCTTGCTTGAATATTGAATTTATTTTACAGAAATCGCAGGCTATTTATTACGCACTAGTTTTCGCGCCGTGGTTTCAGCAGCGTTTTCGAGGGATCTAATATGTCTACCCGTGATCTTCCCGTGCGCCAATCGGTTGAGCCGATAAGGCGTCAAGAAATAAAATACTCGCTTTAGTATTCATAATATTGGGATTAATGATATTCTTGGAAAATACCTAGGGTAATTAGCAAAAAATTAATAAAACCTTTAGTAAAAAAAATACAAAACATACAAAATTATGTTTCTTAGGTCATGATAATGCTATTCTACTAACTAATATTATAAATGCGAAAGTGAGTTCGTTTGTTACGCCTTCACGCCTCAACTACTCAACGGATCGTCATGAACTTTGGCATGCAGATAGCCTATGGTATGGAGAAGGACAAAGGCTACTTTTTATCCCGGGATCGCGGGTGAAACCGCGGGGGACAGCTAGTAGAACTCTTCTACACCTAAGTACATATTATAAACTTACAATGTTTTAAACTTGATCGTATATACTTAAGCTAGTAAAACATGGAAGAGAAAGGTGGGAAAATTCCAGCGCAAATTGCTTAGATTGTATTACATTGAAGCGCTCAAGTTCGCCGTATAAACTCCATCATTCTGGGTTGGGCTTGGTACCTACAAGTAACTACACACTTACATTCTACTAAAAGTATAGGTTCATATTATAATCTTCTTTTTGAAAAGATAATAGGGATCCATTGTTGCAATGACGGTCGTGGAATTCCAGCAAGGTCTCGACTGGCTGGTTACCTTCAATTTGCTTCAAAGCTTGAGGGTGGAATCCAGCAGTGATGTGATGCGTTACGGATTACAGCTAACTTATCTTGAGAACCAGATCCCTTTTATCTTTTTTTTTTTCTTCATCCTGTGGTTTTTTTATTAACAACAAATATGTACAAAATACAATCTATATTTACAAAATATAATCTATATATAGAAAATTTCCTCAAGCCTGCCGCTGCTTCCGATTAACGGCAAGGTTCCCAGAAGGCTGGCAGCGTTTCCTCTTTGGATAGCCAAGCTGATGCGTTGGCGGAAAAAGCTCCCCGCCCGCTGGTCTCCGGAGGTCTCGATCAATTTTGAAGACAAGGTGCGAGCAAAACGGCGAGCTTCTGACCCCCATGGTCCCAAGGTCTCGAGCTCGACCGCAAAAGGCATAAAAATATAATTGCGTCCAATCGATGCATATTTTTTGAATTTTGAATTTTCCGCCCTGGCTACCTTTTATCTTAACTTACTTAACAAATTCAGCCGCTTTATACAATAAGACTAGTTCCCATGCCCACATTACCGAATTAATTTTTGTTTTTCCTCAGTTAATATTCTATCCGTGTACTAAATTTCAACCAAATTCCTTCAGTAGTAACAAACATCCATCCATTCTCAGAAACTTTCGCATTTATAATATAAGTGTAGGCAATGATCAGTGGTAGTGACGTCGACTGCCAAGAAGGTCCCAAGTTCGAATCCTACAATGAGCTTGAGCTTTCATTGGAGGAAAACATCGTGAGGAAACCACTTTGTAGTACCCACCTGACTGGCTACCACCCTCATGACCCTATCTCTACAATACAATTTGGTTGAAATTGCATAAGATTTTTTTTGGTTATATTTCTGATTAAATTATCAAAGTTTTATCATATACCGACACTACCGACTAATAAGCCGGGGTAAAGTATGCTTCTTTAAACCCTTTTTGCCAGCTGAGGAATATTAGTTTATTCCTCAAGTATATTTACCCGTTAAACTCCAGTTTACAATGGACAATGAACCTGAGTTTGGTGGCAGCGATATGAGACAGTTCATTCACATAAAGCGATAAAAACTTTATCATCAAAATACTAATTAACGGAGTTGTTCAAAAAGCTTAATCAAATAAATAGAAAGCATTTTATTTATTACTTCTATCTTCTCCAAGGCCCGATTCTCTCAACATATTGTAACATTATTTGGCGAAAAACACGGCCGATACCCAACAAACTTTTTTTTAATAACTAAGGTAGCAAACGCGCATACGGCCCACATACAACGCCAGTTGCCCTGTAGCCCATATAGCGTAGCTGATCCTGCTTCATACTTGGGCTTTGCATATGCGTACAACTAGAAAGAAAAAAAATAGGTAAATTTATTTCGACGTACACACAACATTACAGAATTAAACATACATAACTTCCTTAAAAAGCACAAGGATATAGATGGAGCGAAGTGGTCATGGTGCCTTAAGTTAAAAAAGAAACTCCAGCTTGGGTTTGGCAGAACATTAAAACCACAATTAAAACCTACTAAAGAGTGCATGGTTATATTACTTATAGTTATAACATCGAGGCGGGGAATGCCGGAATTCGAACCTGTAACCTTCAGAGTTCTGTCTGACCCAGTGACAAACTCAAGGTGGTAGAATTATTAAGGAAGTGAAAGTAAAAATCATTTAAAAAATAATAATGGTTACCACAAATCACAAATATTTAATAGGGAACGGAGGGCAAAGAACATCAATCATTATCTTCCTATAATAAAATTATTCGCTTTACCTTACCCTACATACTCGCACATCAATTTTGCACGGTGGTAGGGTACTTTGTAGTACCCATCTGGCTGGCTACCACCCTCAAGTTAAAGATCTGTCGCCAAGCACCTATCGTGTGTTCCGACAGCTGCACTTGAGAACCAGTTCCTTCTAGGCTTTCCACATCATCACTTAATGGTGAGATTGTGGTCAAACACAGGCCTATAAACAATGGACCAGTCAAGTTATCAAATTCAAATAGCGTTTATTCCATTTAGGCCCTGATAAGGCACTTATGAACGTTAACAAATGACTCTACACCGGTTCCAAATACAACTTGAACTGAGAAGACTCCGGCAAGAAACTCAGCAAGTATTTTTTTTTATCGTATCGTTAAAGAAAATAAATTGATGTAGGAAAATACGTCTGCTACCACTAGCACCACCCACTGACTGACTGACCGTTTCAGTTTGAGTCGCGCTTTCACCAACGACTTCACGGTGAAGGAAAGTGTCGTGAGAAAACCTCGAGAAATAAGCAAGCAAACCAATAAAGTGTAATCCGATGTGGACTGCGTGTAAGCATGCCCTAATACCTGTACATTTTTGACGGTCGATGCTAATTACATTTATATCTAGACTGTTATTAAACAGTAAAATATATACCAGAAGACCATTTGGGTTGGTTAGTGGACGTCTCCGATCGAAGCATGGGAAAACTTCTTTGATTTTCACTTAAATGCGTAAATAATATGGTTATTTGTATATCGGAAAGCCATCTGGAATGCTTGACGCCTATTAATAATAAAAAAAAACATAAAATTAGACCTACAAGAAACATGTAAAACAAAAAAAAATTATGTTTCTCAACAATAATTGCCGTTTTCAACAGTAGTTTTAAATTTTGCGCAAATGTCATTTCAGAGAAACTAACGGCAACTTTTCCGAGTGCTTTAGTAATCGGCCTTGATTTTTTTAGGTACCTATACCGAAAATTTTAACAATTGCACTTAGGTAACTTTGAACTACAGCCACAGATTTGCTACAGCGTACTATTACAGTACTACTTCTGTTTCATATAGAAATACTAGGAATGCAGGTAAACTAATAGGTATAGCTTGTTTAGTATTCTACTAAATCTGTGGACTTGCGAACTACAAGCCATGTCATTCTTTGTATATCGGTTTCTCTCTCTCTTCCATTTCATCTACATACGAGTGAATAAGCGTTCTTGGTATTAAATTCAGTTAAAATAGTAATTAGCGTTAAAACAAGACAAATTGTATGTATAAAGTGTACTACATGTAAAACGAATAAATCGGTGTTATAAACGTGAATATAGTTTGAGTGAAACATTCCAAATTCCTCAACATAATTTTGGTCCTTCGAGCCGGATAACAGATGTAATAGGTAGGTAAGTAAATACCACTAAGGGGTTTTTGGGAATTCAACCTTTAAGGGGGTGAATAGGGGGGATTTTGTTTGTATGAAAAATATTATTCCTTGGGTTTATTAATTTGAAACTTAGCACGATTACTTATCTAAATAAATAGGTACTTAATACAGTTTCTCATCATTCGTTTTTGAAAACTACCCCTAAAAGGGGGTTTAGGGGGTGTTAACGTTTGTACCTATGGAAAGACTACTACGCGGTTCGATTAACTTTGGCTTTCTCAAAAATCGACCCCTAACGGGCGCAAAAATGTTTAGGTATACCTATACATATAATACCTACTTATGTTTTATGGAGAGGATTTTACTGTAAAGAAGTAGGCGCGGTTTAATTAAACCTCGGGTGGAAAGTATAAACTCTACCAAGTCATAACATAAGGAAAAGTAGGTAGGCACCTACTATGTAACTAGCTCTACAAAAGGCAGATAGATTGCATTGATTACGGAGGTAGTAGGTATTTACCCGCCTACTGCATTTTGAAAGCCTTACCTAATAGCTAATATGTAGGTACTACTTACCTAGGTACCTACCTTTTATTTATGTAGGTAGGCAATATTAGGGCAATATTATTATTAATTATATTATATTCATTATTATTCTAAGGTACTACCTACCTAGGTACCCACCTCCTCTATATTATTATAGCTAAACTCTAAGCGAAACGAGGTAACTAATTTCTAAGCGAAGAAAATGTGAAGGGCTCGGCCATGACTTGCTCAAAAATATAAAATGAATTTTTAGATTATTGATTTCGTAAGCCGCCTCACTGACTATACAATTTTTATACCACTAATACAAAAACACACACTAGCAGAATTTTCATCCATACGATAACTACGCATACGGGAAGTAAACTCACACTACAGTAACTTTACATAGAAAATCAGCCGTTCTCCTCTCTAGCCTATCTATACGTATTATAGAAAAAAAACTTCAAAATAGTATGGCTTCACTCACTTTTTCCCAGTATTATACGAATATGAAACCGTAAAGTATAATATCTAACGAGCGATAGAGTTTAGTTTTGTTCGTACTTACACACAGCCTGTCTCGTTCGCGCTACCGAGCGCTTTCGAGTTTTCCCGTTCACGATTCAACTCAAAATACGCCAAAAATGACGTCGAGCCAGCCAATGTTGTTTCGAAAACAGTGTCTCGCGTTTCTTTCTACGGACACCGCGCGCCCGCTCGCTATTTATTATTTTGGAATTTTCCAATCAACTGATTATTACTCGCCGTAAGTTTTACAAACAAATTCGTATCTGTTTCGTTTTTTCGCGATTAGCCCCAAGTAGGAAAGTCGTAAGTAGCGATGTCGATAAGGTCGATTTTCTCGCGGCCGTGACGGTTAACCGGCTGAGTTGAGACGTTGGGTCATTCCGGGAACAATACACTACGGCACAGTTCAGTTGGAATCGGTCGCATTGAACAGAAAATTCTGACAGCTCGGAGCCGTCACAAGAAAATAATGTCGTTTTTATTACATTTTTTGATAAATTATTATTCTTGTTTCGATTCGGCGAAGTACAAGCGGCCTTATCGATTTTCCTATTTAGCGCGCGATAGTATTTTATACATTTTCGAAAGGTCCACTGCGCGTCTATGCGCTTTCGAAAAACATTTTACAAAGTATTTTCTCGACAGCGAACGGACGTCGACCGCGGTGCCGTAAATTGGTAATAATTCCGTCGATTACACAGTAATATAGTGGCCGAATATGGGTTAGCGGCGAGGAGTACACTACTGAGACCGTGCGACCGTTGACTTCTGTGCTGTGCTGTGATAGAAACATCTGAAAAGTGTTTGTGTTTGTGTAAGTTTTGTGTGTTTTGTTGAGTTGATAGCCGTATCTAGTGCATTCCGATCGTGAAAGTGTACGACAGTATTGTTTTTGTGCTGTAACGGATGCTGAAGCCAGCGCAGGGGCGGCGAGGATGATCATAAGTAGGCATGCTCTTTACGCTGCTCCTGGAGATCGGACACTTGTGTAAGTACTCATAAGACCTTTCTAGAATGACCTCGCGTGGCCCTGCACTAGCCACGGCTCGCTGTGCACTCGATCTGCAGCCTTACAGCCTTACACTAGACTCTCATTAGTTGCAAGTCCTCTGCTTACTTAGCAACAGTTGTATCCCCACCAAAACAAATAGCTATAGGTTACATCTCTGTAGGGAAATTTGACCCCAAAACACTCAATTAGATGTCTCTGATAAGGTCCTTTATATACCACTTAGACTTTGTATCATAATTCAAATGATGTTATAACTATTGTGAATTTAATATGAAGTGTTAACCAAAAATTACCAGTTTATAAATATTTTTTTAATTAATCCAATTAACGTTTCATACTAGAGTAATTTTTATTGCCTTACTGAATCATTTGATTTTTAAATATTCTTTTGGCATTGAACTTATTAAAGTTGAAGATAAGCCTGAATAAGTTCACTATATATTTTGTTTTTCAACCTGTCTTTCAACTTTTAATCAAATCTTTGACATTTCAGCAAATCCAAATAAAAAATAAATTACATCAGCAAGTACCTAAATAGTGTCTGCATACCACTTTCAATTGTTAAGTATTAGTGAAAGTAAGCTATTTGCTTTGCTCTGTAAAAATGAATTAAAAATGAATTCAAAAGTAGTTTCGCCAAACGACATCACAATTTTAGTATTGATTACAATTCCATTTTCAAATATGCATTTCTAAATTCAAAGAATGCTTTACAAATTCAAATACTCTCCATCACAATGCATTGATTACAATTCTTTTAACAAATTCTCAATTTTAAATTCAATGAATGGATTTTCAAATTCTAATTCTTCATTCTGTTTTCAAACATGGATTGTATATTTTTTAAACAATAATGCAAGTAGCATGAACTAGGGTTGCCAACCATACTATAATATGTATAGTATTGTACTTGTTGATGAAATATATAGTATGAAAAACTACTATATTTTCAACACTTAGAAAATTTAAAAATGCTCCTTTACTTATAATTAAAATATATTAAATATATAATACATAATATTATGCGAAAGCATATATCCGAACTCATTGTGTCCTCCAAGTGGGTTCTGAACCTGTCTGTAATGTCAAATTGACAATGACATGTCTCAAAATGGTGAGAAGACAGAAATTGATGTAGCTACATCAGTTTCTTTTGATATTTCATTAATAAATAAAATCTTTTAAATTTACATTCATTTCAAAATTGAATGTGATAACAAATGATAACACTTTTATTTTAGACAAAAAGAAAAAGTTACCAAATTATCTTTGTTTATTTTTCCATAAAATAGATACTATATTTTTTTAAGTGTACTATATTTTTTATAGCTTATTTTTGAAAAATACTATATTTCCCCGAAAAAATGTTGTCAACCCTACATGAAATATGACCCCTTTTGCTGTTACTAATAAAGAAATCTAAACGAGTGCATTCTAGGAATCATGTCTGATAGAGCGGGACGGGAAGATTTTATGTTATATTAGAGATAGGGACAAAAATTTACGAGTTCCTGCTTTGAAATCATAGCCTAACCTAATTAATACATGATTAGGGAGACCTACATTTTAACCTGATACCTATTATTTGAAAATTCGAAATCTGAAGGTGCAAGGTGTTTTAATAAACTACTTATCTATACAGATATTATAAAGCTGAAGAGTATATTATGCTAATATCCAAGCTAACAGTCAGATAAAAAAATTCTTTTATCATGAGATAGCCGGATTATTGAGGATATAGGCTTTATATCCAAATTGAATGCAAGTGAAACTGCAGGGCCCAGCTGGTCATAATAATCATCCATGTTATGCAGGTGTTTCTGTCTAAGATGTATTAAAATGATGTTACTAGATTCCGCTTCAATTTTATTCCCGGGATAAAATAATTCTGTGTTAATCCAGAACATACATACAGGGTTCTTCGTTATATATATGGCGATCCATTAAGGCGATGTAGGAGAGGTCATTTGCAACCAAAGGACCCCTTTATGACCCCTATGCAAATGTCATTTTTTTTTTGCATAAATCAACTGGTGTAGTCAAAAAATCTGCTCAATATTATGAATATTTTAACGATTTCTATCTCCAATTTAAATAAATATTAAAGATAATTGTAATTTATGGTTGAATATTATGTATTGAAGTGTTACATAGGAAGCAGATAATAATTCAAAAAAATATATTTCACACAAGGTGTTTTTTATTTATTTATATAAATTTTCAAATTCAAATTCAAATTCAAATTCAAAATCATTTATTCAAATAGACCTTCGCAGGCACTTATGAAAAGTCTGACTCTAATACTCTAATACCGGTTCGGAAGGTTGCATTTGCTGAGAAGAGCCGGCAATAAACTCAGCAATTACTCTTTTCAAAACAGGCTTAGATTAATTACATAATATTTACATTCTAATCGCACTGAAAACAATTGCGTGCCCCGGCGCGGCGGCAAAATTACAAAGTAGACTGAAAAAATATTTAATAAGTAAATAAATAGCAAACTTAAGCAGACCAGCCCCCACAAGCAGCACCTGTTCACAAGTATGACGCGTGTGGCAGCCATCGCCCTCCTCGCCATATTGGAGGGAAGTGAGCGACCCGTCACACGACGCCGTAAAGTTGTATACTGCAGAAAATTAAAAAATAAATTACTTGTAAATGGTTGACATTTGCATAGGAGTTATTTGGTTGCAAATTACCTCTCCTGCATACCCTTAATAGATTGCGAAATGTAAGCAATAACTTTGTATATTCTAAGCTGTGTTAATCTAGATATACATTTTTCACCCCTTACTTCACTACTGAGTCGACAATTCTCATCGCTCATACTAATTAATACAGGAAAATATAAATGCAAAATTAAGTTTGTTGGCACGGGAAATGGTATGGTATGGAATCCTCTCCACATGAGTTAGGCTCGCTATTGACCAGGCTTTTGATTGCTAAGCTTGTGTGATTAAACAAGGAGAATATTAACAAATTTACATATGCCATTAACTTTGCCATTACGTAGTACCTACTATCATATTAATTTTTCTGTGTTACTATTATGAACTTCCTGTACAAATATACACTATTTAAGTTATTTACTAAAAATCTATGAGATTATTAACTGTATATATGTTTAACCGACTTCAAAAAAAGGAGGAGGTTCTCAATTCGTTATTTTTTTTTAATGTTTCTTAACCTCATTACTCCTTCATTTGTTAACCGATTTGGAAACATTTTTTTTTGTTTGGAAGGGTACACTTCCCTTTGGTCCCATTGTTATCCGATCAGGATTTGATTACTTATTAGCGTACTTTGAAGTCGGTTTAAGTGTTTTGTAAAACAGTTCAATTATTTAGATAGGTGGTGGCTAAGTCAAGAACACATGCACTCTGATTGGCCAATTCAAGAACACACGAGGTAGTGATTGGTCCTTACTATTCATAATCAGTGCAAAATCACTCACTAGTAGCGGAATTGCATTCACCAATCACTGCATCTAAATGTTTAGTGTGTCTTGACTTATTACCGCTATAATAAAAAATTAAAATTAAGGGGGCGTCCATACAAGAAACATCTTTTTTGGCGTTTTTTTTTTCATAGCAAAGTTGAGTTAGTTAATATGGTACGGAACCCTCCGTGTGCAAGTCCGACTCGCACTTGGCCGGTTTTTTATAATATAACGACTTAAGTTTTAAGTAGGTAATTGGACTGTTTTATAAAAAACTTAAACCGACTTCAAAGTACACTAAAAAGTATTCAAATCCTGATTTGATGACAATGGGACCAAACGGGAAGTATACCCTTCCAGACAAAAAAAGAATTTTCCAAATCGGTAAATTAATGACGGAGTAATGAGGTAACAAACATAAAAAAAAATAACACAACCGAATTGAGAACTTCCTCCTTTTTTTGAAGTCGGTTAAAAAACCTTTTGACATGTCCGGGTTCTGAGCTCCAAAATCCGGGGTTTTGACGCGTCTTGTCGTGCTTGCTAAATTTTCGAGATGGCAACCCTAACCATACCGTAAGGAGAAATATCTAAACAAATATTAAATCTGCGATTGACTTGCTTAGATTACTTTTACATGTGGTCATCAATACATTATTTATAAACAGGTGTCAAGGTTATGCATACTGGATCAATTACGGGTATATAATGTGCAATAATCATGACACATGGATTTATTGTGGGGGCGAAGGAAATGTATGGCGACAGCCAGGCGGGTTATACAAACCCTACCATCGTTTCCTCACGATGTTTTCCTTCACCGAAAACTTAAGCTCGTTGTAGGATTCGAACCCGCGACCTGCGTCACGGTAGGTATTCGACGTCACTACCACTGAGCTATCATTGTCATTTAAAAATATTCGTAAAAGAAAAGAAGTTAAACCCCGTCGCCATGGCTATTCTGTGTGTTCAAAAATTCAGCATCGAATGCACGATAAAAAAAAATGCCTTTATTTCAGACAACAGGGTCCATAGATTGTTAGTAAGTACCCAAATCGACTGACCACGATTTTGACAGCACTCGTTCTTCAATGGAATAGTGTTGAAAATGGAAAATGATGATGATGATGATACAGATTAAATTGAATAAGTGTCCGGTTAACATTCTAATATAATTCTGTATCTAATATATTATTAAAAATAAATTGTTGTCATCGCTGAAAATACGGAGAATTTCGACGCGAAAGATTTTTTGTGACGTAACTTACGGAATTTTTATTGAGAATATCAAAGCACTTTTTAATATTCCATTCGGTAACATTTTTCTCAAAACCCTCTTCACCACCCACAGTATTTTTTTGTGTTAGGTATTTTCATTGCGTTACGTCATACTCGACTCTCAAAGAAACCCATTTTTGTGAATTTGAGGTAAGATCTCGTCTTAAGAGCTAAGTTAGTACAGATTTAAAACATTAAAAAAACAGAAAAACCGACCGCCAGTTTACGCAGCATCACACATGACATGACGTGCAGCTTCATAAACCTGCCTAAAGTAGGCCCATCTGACCTCACAGCAATTACACGTTCAGAATTCTGTTGGCAATGCCCCACATTTTTAGGGTTTCGTACCTCAAAAGGTAAACTAAGGAACCCTTATTAGATCACTCGCTTGTCCGTCTGTCATTGTTTGTTTGACCGTGTGTCACCACCGATTTTCTCAGGAACGGGTGGACCTAGCAAGTTGAAATTTATACCAGATACTGAGGTGTATAGATATGGGCAAATTTAGATTTTCGCGAAAACTTTATTCTTCGGAATTTTCCCTTTAAGTACCTACTTCTGCTAAGACCTTGCTTTCAACCAAAATTGTCAATTCTAGTTCCACCGTAAGTACCCTATAGGTTTTGGGTCGAAAACCTATATGGTAGTTCCCGTTGACCTAGAATCACGAAATTTACACCCTTTTTGAAGAACCCCATGCTGTACTCCATTGGGAAAACCACGGCGGGGAGCTCATTCCACAATCTGAGCGTCCGCGAAAGAGAACTCCTTTGAGTCCGCACAGTTCGAAACAATTCTGGTTTCAATGTGTGAGGATGGACTCCCGTCGATGGCGAGAGTTGCGATGGTGGAAGGTAGCACTTTAGTCACAGACGCGAAACGTAAAAGAAAGTCAGACGAAACACGGCCCGCGATAAAAGTGGAGCCAAAAAACTCTGCTCCCCTACTCTACCCTACCTTATACCATGTTATACATATACACCAGTCACTCACACATATGCAAAAAGACTCTGCTCAGCCCTAACATTTAACACACATGCGCATTTATCAAATCCATAGACAAGTGGCTTCAGTTTGCTAATAGCAGCGATAAGTCTGCATTTCTTTTACGTCTTTGACTATAGTTAGTAAATATACTGTGCTAACTGGCTGGTTGATCGACCATTTATGGTGTCTTTGAAGAAAACGAATAGAAAAGGCCTTTTATTATCTCTATAAGGTCATAAGCTGGCTTCCGTCTTTTGTAACTTAACTGGTTTAGAAGCTTATGTGGCTTTCAAGGTGTTCACGATACGATCTTAACTCTGGGCACTTTATAACATAGCATCGCCCTTTTCGGTCCTACCTAGCTTGCATGTTTGACTTTCAATAGAGCGTCACACGGTAAGTCACTTGACGGGGAAGTTCCTACTTGAATTCGTAAAATATGAATTTTTATGGTGTAGTACCAAAATGATGAAAAAATATTAAGTAAAGAATAAATAAAATAAATATCCTCCTCACACACGGTCATCTGATCCCAAACTAAGCAAAGCTTGTAGGTACCATGGAAACCAGATAACTGTAATACATATACTACTTTTTGTTTGTAAATACATACTTAATATACATAATTACACCCAGACTCAGGACACACAGACATGTTCATGCACACAAATGCATGTCGTGTGGGAATCGAACCCACGACCAGCGGCGCGATAGGTGGAATCTTGACCAGAGTCTTAACCAACCGCGCCGGCTGGCCCGTCAAACAAAAGATACTATTATGAAAAAAAAACTGAAATGAGAAAAACAAGCTTTTTACTGTAATCTATAGAATTTTAAATATAGGGCGTGGCGTAAGCTTGGCTCTACACGAGATCTCATAAATTTTTGTCAGTGCGAGCCATATGGTCTTGGTAACATTTTACATGAAAATGTTTTTGGTGTGATTTGCTTGTCATATTTGTGTAGGAAACCTTATGGCACGACTCCATCCGTCCGTCTGTCACAGGGGCATATTTCAGTACTATTATTTTAAAATTAGCAATAGTTTAAATATTGCTTGATGAAAAGAAAAGTAAATATTTTTATTATCTTTACTAAAGGGGCCGAAATGAAGGGTCTTCAATACAAAGGACGAGAAGGGCTTCAAGTTCAAATGGGGTATCATCTGTAAGGGTATCATCATTGAGTTTCTTGCCGGAGTCTTCTCAGTTCAAGTTGTATTTGGATCCGGTGTAGAGTCATTTGTTAACGTTCATAAGTGCCTTATCAGGGCCTAAATTGGATAAATGCTTTTTGAATTTGAATTGGTAGCTGGAAACTCGACTTTAGATAATCACGTGACGATAGCTGAGTGGTAGTGACGTCGAATGCCGAGACAAAGGTCCCGGGTTCGAATACTACAATGAGCTTGAGCTTTCCGTGAAGGAAAACATCGTGAGGAAACCATAGCACGGTGGTACGGTACTTTGTGCACCCATCAGGCTGGCAACCACCCTCAAGTTGAAAATGTGTCGCCAAGCACGTATCAGTGTGTTCCGACAGCTGCACTTGAGATCCAGTTATTTCTAGGCTTTGCGTGCTTATCACCTTCGCCTTAATCATCACTTACCATGGTGAGATTTCGGTCAAGCGCAGGCCTATACACAGTAAAAAAGGGGGCGCTTTGGTGGCAATGTGCGGGGACCAGTGCTGCCGGCACAGCGGCTACTTTCAACTCTCACCTCTCTAGTGGGTGTGAAGAGATATTTGCAGTGTTGACAACGCACGAGTTTACTTCTGTCTGTTGTTGCAAGCGTCTATATCTATCTGTATGCTACGATAACCGCACTATGCGGCCTGTGGCTCTACCGCGTATCTTTGGTGGTAATCGTAACGAACACCATTCATGTATTTCATCCAATAGACCCACACTTATGGGTATAAAAAAAAAGTTTCAGTTCTAAGTATGGGGAACCCCCAAAATTTATTGTTTTTTTTTTCTATTTTTGTGTGAAAATCTTAATGCGGTTCACAGAATACATCTACTTACCAAGTTTCAACATTATAGTTCTTATAGTTTCGGAAAAAAGTGGCTGTGACACACAGACAGACATGACGAATCTATAAGGGTTCCGTTTTTTGCCATTTGGCTACGGAACCCTAATTACGTAACAAAATAGTGATCTTCATTGCAGTTGGCCTCCATTTAATGGAATACTATTAATTTAAGCCCCACGTTGTATTTTGGTCAAAGAATTAATTGTCCTGTTCAATGCTCCCATTTTGGGAGATACCTGATTACAATGTATTCGAATTGCTGCAATGGAACTTCCAGCTATGAAGGAGTCCGAGTAATTGAGTTGTATGAAAAACAATCTTATGGTGCGTCCATGCTTGGCGAACCAAGCACGAGCCGAGCATCGAACGAACACACTGCGAGCACGATTCGCGTAGCGTGGGCGGGCTTGCGAGCCTCGAACGAGCGCGATTGTCAGTTTGTTGCGCGGTGTGCTCGTTCGTGTCTCGGCTCGTTCTCGGTTCGCCAAGCATGGACGCACCATTAGAGAACGCGTAATGTCTCGCGCCCGTGTCCCTTATCTCAAATTGATATGAGAAAAAAGTTATCATAATGTTTGTTTGTTCATAATAGCTTAAAGTTTATGACGCAAATAAAATATCTAAGTTAACAAATATCGGGTATAAGAAGGAGACAACAAGCTTCATATCGGTGTGCTTTAAAAGTTTGATAATGATTTACTACGGACGTACTTGGCACTTGACAAAATTTACTTCGAACTTTAAATCTTTTTCGGTGTGCAATAAAATAGAAGATTATTTATTGACAGAACAAATGTAACAACATAATAATAATTAATTTATTAAAAGAAACAAAAAACCCAACTGCGTAAAATAAAATTTAAGACGAATCTAACGACACCTCATATGCTTAAATCCATCAAGCCGTTTAGGCTGCAGAGCGTGCCAAATAAATAGACATACATACATACATACATACATACACTCGAAAAACATAACCCTCCTTCCGGGTCAGTCGGGTAAAAACTGAGTTTCGAGAAATAATATTTATATAAAAGGAAATATCAAAAAAATATGGTTGGAAAGAGAGGCAGAGAGAGAGAGTAAGCAAGCCATTAGTCAGTCATTAGTCAGACATCAGAAACATGTATTCGTGAAACATAAATAGGTATACATAATTGGATCTTAAATAAATAAATTGTGCGTATTTTTTTGCCATAGAAGGCATAGTTATCTATAGTAATCTATACTAATATAATAAAGCGGAGGAGTTTTTTTTGTTTGTTTTTTTAAACGGGCTAATTTCTGGATTTACCGGTCGGATTCTAAACATTCTTTCACTAATAGGAAGCTACATTATCCCCGAGTATTATAGGCATTATTACTTCTTATCACGGGAACGTGGGTGAAACCGCGCGAGGCAGCTAGTATAAAATATAGTTTGATTTTCTTTCTTAAATTCAATATCTTAAAATTAAAGCAACTTTAAATTCTATAAAATAAACAAAACAAAAGAGATACAAATATCACCAAAATTTTCCCTTAACCTTGCTTTTTGCCATATTTCGTGATTCTAGGTCAATCGGAACTGCCATATAGGTTTTCGACCCAAAACCTATAGGGTACTCCGACTGACCTAGAATTGTCAATTTGGTTAAAAACAAGATCTTACAGCACAAGTAAAGGGAAAATTCCGAAATATAAAAAAAGTTGAAAATTAAGGAAAACTTTGGTACTTACATGTTTTCGCGAAAATCTATATTTGCCCATATCTTTTTATCGTGTTGACTCAGGACCTGATTTTTATACACCTAATAGGGACTATAGACGTCAGTATCTGGTATAAATTTCAACTTGCTCCACCCGTTCCTGAGAAAATCGGTGGCGACACACGGACTGACAGACGGACAAGAGAGCGATCTTATAAGGATACGTTTTTACCTTTTGAGCTACGGAACCCTAATTCGGGCTCTAAAAATATTTTAAATGCCCTAAAAATACTTAGTAAATCAATATTTTTTTTTACAATTTTTTACTAAAAAGAGCACATAGTAGGTACATTACGTTAAAGTAGCAAAAGTACCATTCTGTAGTTGAAACATTGTCTCTATTGTAATATAAGGCTAGCACATACGAGAAGTGGCCATGTCCAATCCAAAGACTGCAATGTCACTGTGCTGCCACTTGTTTATATGATTGTCGCACGTGAAAAAAAAAACAGGATTTTGTTCCGCAACTGTCATTTTTTGAATAACGTCAGTTGTTAAGTTACTGGTCTAATGTTTTTTTTTATATACAACTAAGTCGGTAAACAAGCATACAGCCCGCCTGATGGTAAGTGGTTACCGTAGCCATATCGACGCTTGCAACACAAGAAGCATCGCTCACGCGTTACCGACCTTTCTCCCCCCTCCCCAATGAGCTCTGGCGACCTTACTCACGCGCAGGAACACAACTTTACACAACATAAAGTTATTTGGCTGCGATATTCTGTAAGATGGAGGTACTTCCCCAGTCGAGCTGCTCTTTGAGCGAATAAACGCTATGCTCTACCTCTTTGAAATGTCCTTGAAAGAGAATCCTCAACCTCTGGGGTTAACAGATTTCGGAGATTTTATTATTAGCTAGGCCTACACTGTAAGGCCTATTTACAGTCGTGCGTAACGGAGAACAAAATGTATGAACCCAATGAAGATTTACATGTAGACGTGATAGACCAACATGATTGAACTACAAAACAGAGAAAATTTTAAGATACCTACCGTCGATAATGAAACATTTTTCTCTCTAATGATTAATGAATAAAAATAATTAATTATGAGTTGTTTCATTAGTATTTCGCCCCACGATTGCGACCCCGATCCCCTCCTTTACCTACTTATCAGTTGTTTTAAAAAAACCCTTATGTAGTGGATGCCTAATTTATAAGCAAGTCCGACAACATGTCAAGTTTTTAAAATTGCGGTGCAGTCCGTGCATCTGGCAATTGGTGGTCGGTCACTCAGCTCCTTTTATATCTATAGATAGAAAGATAAGATATAAGTAGAGCTTATAATTCATGGTAAAATTGGTTGAATAAGATTAAAACTCCTATTGACATTTTGATCTATCAATGTCATTCTAATTAAGCTGATGAAAATACTGTAAGGATTCGTGACTCATTTCAATCAGTCGCTCTGTTAGTATCGTAGTATTTAGTCATACAGGTTACATACAGTTAGGAAGCGCTCGTGGTGTAGCATGATTAGCCTCTCTTAATCGATCGGCAAAGTTAAGCTACGTCTGTCATGGTCGGTACCTTCATGGGTGACCGCCTAGTGGTATTTCAAATCGAGCGTTTCCGTGCTTCGGAAGGCACGTAAAGCCGTTGGTCCCGGTTATCAGTTAATTGTGATAGTCGTTAAGCTAGTTGGATGCCTCATAGGCGACTTGAAAAATTCCAACAGTAGGTTGACCACTAGCCTACCTCCACCAATCCGCAGTGGGCACGCGTGGTGGAGTATCGCCCAGTCCCTTTCACCCACATTTGTGAAAGGAGGCCTGTGCTCAGCAATGGGACATTATAGGCTGTTGTTGATGATTGATGATTTAGTCATAAAATTATAAGAGAGACCTAAACAGAATAATAATTAGCTCCCCACTGTGGTTTTCCCAAAGGAGTTCAGCATAAAGAAGGATGTGAAGAGATTTTTGCAAGGACGCCAACGCGCGCATTATACTCCTGGTGTTGCAAGCGTCATCTATAGGCTACGGTAACCGCTTACTATTAAGCCTAGCATGCTTATTGTGGTATATAAAATAAATAAGGAATCCTGGTGCAAATCGAATAGGTCATGCTCATGAATCAGAATCAGAATCATTTATTGTCATAACTTTGCTTTAACATTTTAACATGTTACAGTACGGCAACTCAGACATTCTGGCATCAATGGAGTGTTTGTTCCACTTTGTCCTTTCAACCCTGATACTAAGTCGAGGAACAATAACATAATACGTTGATGAATTTCAGACGAAGGAATCAGTTACAAAGGCCGTACAAAAACCCGGCAATACAATAAAAAACCACTCCCGAATCGTTTTCAATCGGCACTTTGAATGGGTCGTCACACGTCACCGGTTTTCAGCGATCCTCAAGGCTGCTGATGTCATGCTGTGACCTCATGTACCTAATTTGATTTTTTTCAATCTAGCTTTATTAGAATATACAGTTCGTCGAGATGGTAAGACAGAAATAGAAGAAGAACTAGGTGGATATGGAGTTTTATAATTTGCATCGATTACGCTCAGCGTTCTTTGCAATATCACTTTTTTTCTCACAGAAACCTTCCCTGACCTACCGTACGCACAACTCAACAATCACCAACGTTTCATAGCAATCGCATGATACATGACAAACAGACATAGAATTTTTTATACAAATATATTGATAGTCCTTCGGAACATAATCTTTGGATCATAGTCTCATAAAGATTATGATTATATTTCTGAGCGATTTTCGGAAAGGTCCGACACAAGTGAACTCAAAATCTATGCAGCTACTTCTTCTTAAAGAAGCTCTTAGGAATCTTCGGTTTACATAGCTTCGACGAACACAAGCAACTGTTTCGAGTTCGCAGAGGTCGTAGGTACTTGTAAACTCGATATCTCTTTACGAACTGAGTGAAATAGATGCAGGTCACAATAGCGGCCATATTGTATTGTTCCGCGTCGGAATTTAGATTTTGTAATTGCACTTTAAGTAACGGTTTTAATTTTGTTCCGATTCTCGTAAAGTTGATTTAGAAAGTGGTGTTCGCTGTTTATATCTTTAATTTGTACTTAGAATTTGAATTTAACTTTTCGAACATGCAGTTTTTCGATTGCTCTCGAAGTTTTTCTCCACCAGAATACCAGCGAATCCAGAGTAAGCTCTTATCATGATGTGGGCGAAGGTGGTGCGCACACAATAAAACTGGCACCAAAAACAGCTGGAACACACGAGGTGTTTGACGACAAATTTTCAATTTGAGGAATTTTCGATCTAGGCGTCTACTGCAAAGAATCCAAGCCGTGCAGAATTCAAAACTCTAAAATATACATAATACTTTCTTGGTACATGGAAGGCTTCCAGTTATAAATTCAGTTAGGTAAGCCAGACATTTGAGCCGGAACTTAAGTCGGCAGGTATCTTATAGCTCTAGGTATCTTTATGTGAATATGATATTTTGCAGTCGGATACCGTTCGTGTGTTTGTTAGTCCTTTAACTGGTATTAAAAATAATCAAATTTTGATGCTTGCTTGCAGTTAGGGATCTGTGTCTGAACATGAGGATATGTGAGAGCGAGATGGAAATATTAGAGGAGAGGTGCATGTAAAGGATCTAGATCCCAGTTATAGTAGGTATACCGCTACCGGCATATGCAATGACCATCACCTTGATTCGGCTTAGTTCTTTTGTGTTTTCAGATGGGCCACACTATTTTTGTACGTGTATTATACTAATTAACGGTGACCCAAATTCAAACCTCATTTATTCGAATTAAGCCCTGATAAATCATCAATGTTTCGTATACGCTTACACTGAGAAGACTCCGG
This sequence comes from Achlya flavicornis, assembly GCA_947623365.1. Taxonomy (NCBI): domain Eukaryota; kingdom Metazoa; phylum Arthropoda; class Insecta; order Lepidoptera; family Drepanidae; genus Achlya; species Achlya flavicornis. The sequence continues at coordinate 4,294,456 of OX392494.1, read as the reverse complement.
GAAAAAAGTCAGCAGAGCTATTTTTTGCGGATCATCTTAGCTACTACAATGCGGGAGTAGCTACCTACATTCACTTTCTTGGATTTTAAAGATTTTAATAGCGCTGTAAATCATTTAAGGTGTGCCGTTGGCACAAGCGAATGCTTCGGCCACGTGACCTGAGAACCTAGGGTTGATTGGACAGCCTTGAACTAGGGAACGCGTATCTAAACAAATCGAATTTCGACCCTGGCGCTATGTTGTATGGTTTATTCTAGACTAACAAATGCTTGGCTCTTAAGTTTTTCATTCCGTTATTCATCTATTCTATACATATAAAATGCTTTGTCCTGAATGACTTACTGACAACGCAGAGCCTAAACCGCTGATCGTTCTTTGTATGAGGTAGGCATCGGATAAGAAAGGATTTTCCGAAATTCTACCCGTAAGGGGGTGAAAAACGGGACAAAGTTTGTATCGGACAACGTGATTCCTTGGTCCGATCTACTTCAAATTTTGCGTAATGGAAGACGTGTTTCGTATTTTATTGAAAGTCATCGCCTAACGGGGTCAAAAAGGGGTAGAAAGCATATGTAGAAAGTTATTTTAGGGGTGATTTGCAACTAATTTGATATCAATACTCCTTAGTGCTTTTCATTTATACTTTTATATTTGACGTTCCAATTTTGAAGAGTATTGCATTGCACCAAGCTTTTATGTGAGTTCAACTTTTTTTAAATAAAATTAGATTGAGTTTTTAAACATTTTTGTCTGTCTGTTCCGGTTCATAGCCGATGTTATAAGGAGTAACTTAGGTACTTTTATTTCTGAAAAATAATTAGTGTTCCGCGCAAGAAAATTCGAACCGTACGCGGGTGAAACCGCGGGGGTCTGCTAGTACGGTTATAAGACGTGAGTTTCTAGTCTGCTAAAGACATTTAGGAATAGGATACAAAATTTTGTTCAATATAATTTAAATTCTAATCACGTATCGAGCATACTAAAGTGTAAACAATCGCAATCTCAATATATAAAAAAAAACCGGCCAAGTGCGAGTCAGACTCGCGCACCGAGGGTTCCGTACAAACCTGTAGGTATATAAGTAAATGGTAGTATAGACCTGAGTATTTGATATTAATTTCAATTTATGACCTATTAAAAAAAAACTACTTACTAGATCTCGTTCAAACCAATTTTCAGTGGAAGTTTGCACCGTAATGTACATCATATATTTTTTATAGATTTATCATTCTCTTATTTTAGAAGTTACAGGGGGGGGACACACATTTTACCACTTTGGAAGTGTCTCTCGCGCAAACTATTCAGTTTAGAAAAAAATGATATTAGAAACCTCAATATCATTTTTGAAGACCTATCCATAGACACCCCACACTTATGGGTTTGATGAAAAAAAAAAATTTTAGTTTCATTTTTGAGTATGGGGAACCCCCAAAATTTATTGTTTTTTTTCTATTTTTGTGTAAAAATCTTAATGCGGTTCACAGAATACATCTACTTACCAAGTTTCAACATTATAGTTCTTATAGTTTCGGAAATAAATGGCTGTGACATACACGGACAGACAGACAGACATGACGAATCTATAAGGGTTCCGTTTTTTGCCATTTGGCTACGGAACCCTAAAAACTATCTAACTAAACTGGCAAACTACGAAAAGTATGTGAGTGTTCTGATCCGTCTAGCCACCATTAATCTACAGTGTTGCAAACTGCATGGGAACCCATCAGTGCTGCCACACTTAAATAAACAATAGAGTTAAAGTAAACACTTCTTGAGACTGTATATTTTAATTTCTCTAACTATTAGGAATATTGACTCTGGATGCGCAAGAGTCGCAATAGATAATGTAACCTCTTTATAGACAACGTAAATGTTTTAGGACTAGGTACTTTCCGCGGGTTCACGGAAATTATAAAATAGGAAGTCACGCTTCCTATTTTGGGTCTCGTATTGAATTCGAACGTTATACAATGGAGATAGAGTTAGAACTGCTATGTACGATTTTGCTCCTAAAATTGGCTTTGCTTCCGCGACAATGTGAATTGATCCTTATTAGGAGTGTGTGCTTATTTAAAGATTTCATGAAATTTTAAAACACGACTGCCGTGTCTGGAAATTAGACACATTCAGTATAAAAAAAAAACTCTGAATTAATACAATGGGCTAGTTTCCTGAAAAAATCTATTTAGTCCGTCATATACATTATCAAAAAATATTAGACACGTATTTTTTCTTTTGTCAATTAAACAAATACATACGAGGATATGGTTTGTTGAAGTTCCGCGTGACGTCACGGTGTGGTACACTTTTTAGTAACCAGTGAAGTCACGAGCCCCCACTCCCGAACTCTTGGTCGCGCTTTATCTTCGTCAATTGTTAATGATTTGGTAAAGCAACAAATACGTATCCAATATTTTTGGATAATCTAACTGACGCACTATTATTATTATTATTATTTTTTTACCCAGGAAACATCCCTTTTTTATTTCTAACACTAGTAGAATAATATCCAAGCATCAAAGAGAACGTACTTGCATACAGTACACCATGCCAACATGCCACACAAGGGCATTCTAGTATTACAACTTTTTGTTTATTCCCATTGAATTGTAAATGTTGAATAGTTGTTGCGGTAAAAAGTCGCCAGCCGACGTAAAATAAGGACGCATAGCGGTTTCTAAACAAGCTTGGCAGATATAGGGCCTTTAGAGTACCGTTTGGCAGGATTGCCTTCTAAGCTTCGTAAAGGGCAGCAATACGGCTTGATAAAATGCGAACTGGCACACAAGTACAGCCTGAGTACAGCTGTTGAAACTTACGATTTGGTGCTCGACAACAGGATGGCGGATATCTTAAAAAATTCTATACATTTTGACAGAAGATCGCCATGTTTTTCGCCAAATATCTAATGCGACATCGATGCTGATACGCGAGAATTGGGGGCCAGATTGAACTAACTAAAAACTCTAGCTAAGTGTAGGATTCGAACCCTCGATCTCCTCACGGCATTCGACGTCACTACCACTAATATCACCGCTTTAATAAGTTAATCAAGTTTTTTATTTATTCCGGACTTCCTGCACCACACTAAAGTTCACGTCTAGGCTTGGTATGCTTACCGCCCTCTGAAACACTTAATAAACCAAACTATTAAAAATACTAACTAACAACTAATATAGGATTAAAAAAATATTGTCAAACTGAGGAAATTAATTAGTAGTATGCAGTCATTTCCGATCAGCATTTTTATTTGCAATGATTCATCGCGCGCGAATTCATAATTATATGAAATCTGAGAGCTAAGTATCTATAGTTGTACGAGTATTGAGGTGGTCATTGAAAATCAAAGAATCATTTTTGAGTGTGCCTAAAAACATCCTAAAACAATAGATGGACTATTCAAATCATCATCATCAGCTTTTTGTAGTCCACTACTGGACTTGGGCCTCTCGCAAAGCGCGCTACGGTAGTACTATACTATTTATCTATTCTGAGGCGCTTCTACCTATTCACCGGCCATCGCCTTCAGTCCTAACTACGGCGTACGACTAATCAATTTTATTTTTTATTGCTCAAATGCTTCTAAGGCAGAAACAAGCCAGTGGCGTAGCTTGTCCTAGGCGGGCCCTTTTACCTGACTGCGGCGAAGCCTAGGGTAAAGATTTTACGGGGGCCCCGTATCTTTGATACGGCTGATATAACGGTAGCTACGCTCCAGAAACAAGCATTCTGCCCGGCTACGAATTCAGTGTAAAATTAAAAAGTAAGACAGACGTAAACTCTTCCTGCAATCCGGATCCGGAGTGAAGATGAAGATGAAGATTATCAAGCAATAAAATCGACAAATAACTAAATTGGCAGCAAAAAAATCACGTAAGAATTTCAAAAATGCCAGTAACATTGAAGCAAAAACATCAATCAATTCAAAATACTTGTCTATTCATGCATAACCGCGCTTCGATTTAGCACTTTCCAACTGTGCGTTGTGCGTATTTGCGCGTTGTAGTGATGTGCGCGTTTTTGAAAGATGTCCTATCGATATCGTTTCGGGTCGAGTTTAGGGTTGCCTGTCGGGCCCTAAACACAAAAGCCGGACTCAGCGCTTTATTTGGCCGGACATTTTGCCCTAAAACACGAAAGTAACTTTTTTAAAGGCTGACATATGTTCTAAAAGTCGGACAAATGACTATATTTCATACACAATAGAAAAACTATATTACTTACTTATATTTAAATTGTTTATTATTTACTCATTAATAACGTAATTTTCAAGCTTACCTAATTAATCAATCACCTCATTATTTTATTCTCATTGAGTATGAAAAATAATAAGTCTTGGGCAGCCAGACAAATTACCTAATAAAAGCCGGACAGGCCGGACACGACCTTAAATAGCCAAACTGCCGGACACCACCACCCTAGTTGACCCTAGTCGAGTTCATACTCGATAGATGACGAACTAGCAGTAGGTTCTTAAATATTAACCCCATTACTCATAAAACATTATTTAACTAGTATATTGTTTAAAGGGTCACGTAAATAACGTCACTCTATTGTCATTGTCAAATAATGTGACATTATTTTACGTGACCATTTAATCAGTATATTAGTTAAATAGCGCTTTGTGAGTAAGGGGGTTAGTTGTTAGTTGGATAATCGAGTGATTTTAAAACCACAGGGCTACCATCCGTGATTGTGATTCAACTCAGCCTTATATGAATTGCTTTTGTGTCACAATGTGTGAAAATGCGTTTGACAGAAAATGCAAAAAGTTTTGGGTAAAGTTGACTCGCTATAAAAGTTGATGGAAGGCCCCCAGGTCTTTATTGTATAAATTTCATTATTTGTTCAAAAATATGGCGTTGTGTTAATCTGGTTATAAAAAGCATTTTAAGATATCACTCTAAGAAAAGTTTGTTGTTTTCAAATTACACGATCATAAATCTCTTGGGGCTCAATTCTCGCGTTTACGACATCAATTTAGCTATATCTTAAGAAGTATAAAATTTTATCACAGACTAGATTTTCTTTGAACATCTATCATGTTTTTCGTCAAATTTCTAATGCGCCAAAAAGCGAGTCTCTCTGGACGGGATTTATTAGTTAATTTAGTAGTTACTGTGATTGGTTTGCCACAAATATTTTACGATAATGGTCTAAACCGCTTCGGCCACAATATATTCATATAGCACCGTGAGATTACGCACGCAAGCCCCATTGTCACCAACAGCTCAGAAACGTCCCCACTGCAGAGGCACAAACCTCCCCAAAAAGGACATTAAGGTCCACGTGATGAGCAAGTGTAGTGCTTGCAACTCCACCACCATGCGATAGAAGCCTAGATAATATCGCTGAATCTGTTGCTTACAAACTTAACTAATTTAGTCTTCTCTTTCTAACAAAGGACATTAGACAAGAAGGTGACTAGTTGCGTCAAATTAGTTCAATTGCTTGTTTTCATGGTGAATTTTGGAGCCATCAATATTGGTCACGTCATTTTACCCCTAAATGAAACTGGCAAGACTAATTGCGTAGATATAATGTTTGGTTGGCAACACGGCAATCCTCCTGGTATTACAGATGTCCATAGGCAGCGGTAACGCCATTAGTTGGCACGTCTGCTTTTGATCAACCTGTTGACATTAAAAGATAATAGTTACTTTCAGGGTGAAGGAACTCCAGGGCACGGTAATAATAGAATATCGATCTACCGTCGATGTAAGTTAAGTAACAATCGCAGTGTCCCGCTGACTCTAAGAGTTAAAGCTTTATGTCGACAGCATTTTTATCGATTCTCGCTCAACTCTAACTCCCGATATGATATTTTTGCAACGCACGCGCAACTCTGTGTCTATAGTTGAAAAACGTGAAGTGGACCGTCGCAAAAATTATCGTATAATTATGTACAAATCTGTGGTACAAATGTATAAATGTGTTGCGTTTATGTACACAGTTTTATTTCTATTCCAAATGTCATAATTGAAAATGATGCAATACGAGCAGGGTATTTGTCCAGTTTTCAAACTATAAAATTCACACGACAAAAAATTACAAAAATAATTTATACATGAAATACTAAAGACGGTGTTTTTTTATTTAAATTTCAATTTATTGTTTTTCTAATCCGTAAAAAAGATGGTACAAAATAATGTCGTCAAGACGGTCGCATACCGTCTCCGTTTCGCCGAGTACAGACTAAATACAGGGACATAATCATTTCACTCAATTAATCTATCTAGGGTAGTATAAGATATCTACGTACCTGATATCTACCTATTAATGTCGGGTGTCGGAAGTCTGCCCTGTACCCGAGGCTTAGAATAGCAGCCAAGGTAACCGTAGCTGTCGTAAAGGGCGCCTAAACGGGGTCCTTTGGGTTAGGTTCAATTGGGGCCTCCCTGAGCGACCAGAAGGGCGATGGGTCGTTGTGGTCACGACTCATTGTGTGAGGATGGTAGGGGAGGTATCAAGACTATCTAAGCGTTGCGCGTGGCTATGGTACGCGTTTAGTTCCAGAATGTGCCTCTACAGCGTTTATGGCGACCGCTGTGGGATTTTAGCCGGTACTAAGACTGGATTTCCCAACCTAAACAAAGGCTGCCTGAAAAGTGACTTACACCCGAAGCAAAAAATATATATTCCGGATTGTTCGTGTTCAGGAAAATCCCAAACTAAATTGCAGTATCAAGCCACCGTCCCCATCTATCAACAACCACCATCTATTTCTCCAAACATGTACATTGATAGTTTCGCTCAAATCGATTACAATCGTACAAAAACTGTCGTCTAGTTGCAATTATATGAATGCGACATAGTTACGTTACATTTTCCTATGTGAAACGTACCAGCTTGAAGCAAAACGCGTACTTTCATTTTTCCGAGAAGCCCACAAAAAGCGGGCCGTTGTATTGCAACTGAGAGCGGTTTGCCTAGACCTTGTTACTTATTGGCTACGGTAAATACAATTAAAATGGAATTTGTGACTTTTATTGATTCTAATAAGGTGGCAAACAAGCATACGGTTCGCCTGGTGGCAAGCGGTTACCGTAGACACTTGCAACACGACGTCTAGTTTTTCCTTCATTTGATCTTCATAACTTATTCTTGGTTTTCCCCTTCCTTGCCTTCCCTCTATCTTTCCTTCTATTATGTTTTTGGTATATTCGTCGTGTCGTATGAGATGGTCAAACATCTTTTCCTTCCTATTCTCTATCGGCTCCATGAAGTTCCTTTTCTGTTTTACTCTACTTACTACTTCCGCATTCGTCACCCTCTCAGTCCAGCTAATCTCCATCCTCCTCGAAAACCACATTGCAAAGGCCTCTATTATTTCCTTATACAAATAGGTACTACACCGCTGGTCCCCGTACTGCGCCGGCGCAGCGCTTCCTCATGGAGCTCTGGCGTCTCACTTGTCTGCGATTTTCTGTAACATTTTTAAGTAACTATAATTTTTTTTAACCAATTGATTGACGATGACTGTCTTGTCTATAGCTAAAAATCTCGACGTACTATAGAAGGATGGACTTTGCCCTTTAGTGACTAGAGTCTAGTCACTAGACTATAATAGAACATAACAGTCGAATGAAGTTGAATCACATGTATGACTTATAAAATTCAAATAGCACGGTTTAACATTTTTTCGAAGACTCGGAAGCAAACATCCGCCCTGCGTCGTGGAATTTTTTCTACATTTGAACAAATATTATTATTACAAACACAAATTTTCCTGTCGACATTGGATAGTAATATATTTTGAATGGCCCCAAAGCGATAAGGGCGCGAACCTATGACACTACGTTATCGACCGTTTCGAAAATGTTACGTAATACAGTGATACGCATACTTATCGCATGTTTTTCGAAGTCGAAAACTGTTTTTAAAATATTCCAAAGTGTTTGTGTAATGAGTTAGATAATTTGGGTGGCTCGGTTTGTAAGATAAAGCTGGTTGTTTTTCTAATAGATTGCGCGTTTGCTATTCGTGTGTTTTGAATTTTTAATATATTAAGTATATTATTTAATTTATCGAATAATTTTGCTTATTTTGAAAGGTACAAAAGTTATTAGATGCCTATCAAATTTGTACGCGGTCGACTTGTGTTAGCGCTGGGCGATCTTTTTACCGGGTAATGATAAAATATAATAAACATGTTAATTGTATTTTATTAAGGTTCGTTACTAAATTCTATATGTCCGTTCCATATATACTATTGGTCCTGGTTGAGATGTGATATAGCCATGTCGTGAAATTACTATGAAATATATGAATTACTATGTAGCTTCGAATAGCACGTCGTGTGATATTTTAAGCTGGAGCCGAGTGCTTAACTCGTTTAAACATGAGTTAAGCTGTCATTGACGCACGTCATTCATGACATTGACATCGCCTTTACGGGAGGAGGCCACCATTTTGATGATGACCTACCTAAATGTAATGCTCTCGTGGATTTTAACCCATATCATCCATATCTATACATATACCACTTTGGAAACCGTTGCTAGTACACTGATATTCAACAGACTTCTTCAAATGGATGATAAATCTAACAATTTCCTCTCTTTGTTGCAGGTAACCCAAGCCCACCACAAAAGGACTACATTCCAAACTATTTATTATTACAAAAATAATAAAGGAAAAACAATCATAGAGTACCTTAACCTGAAATTATTAAATAAGGAAACATAATTTTTGTATATATTAGAAAAACCCAACTATCGACCAAAATTTTCTACCAAACTATTATACATATTGTATAGAAGAGAAGAGAATATTATATGAGATACCTTCCTCTGTAACCTGCCTTCAATGTACCAAAGTCTTGTATAATTTATTGTGGATTATTGTAGAGTTAGATAATATACAAAATGTTGCCTCAGCAGTACTGCCTGAGGTGGAAACATCATCACTCCAATGTACAGAATATGTTCGCGCAGCTTTTAGAAAAAGGTCAGTATACAATTTTACAAGCTTTTATTTAACTTGCAATGTACAGTTGTACCCAACTGATATGGCTTAACGATGTACCTGCACTGAAGATACATTTTCAAAGCGCGGGATATGCTATTGGTCGGCAGTTGCCGCCATGTGTGCAGAGGGGCGTGACTTGCGAGTGAGACAGTGAGAAACTAACAGCTGCAGTGTATTATGAACATTATAGTAGTGATCTAAGGTTGATTGTAAGTTTAAGAATTCTTTCGTTAATCTTCGGGACCATACTTTCTTTTCTGTGCGAACGAAGATCACGACGCGCCTTATCAGTTGGGTACTACTGTACTTATGTAACTGTTTGTTCGGGTGGAATCTTGCAAGTTTTCACCCACTTCCAGTGGTCGGATTGACTTGATATTTGGTATACAGATGCAATAATGGGAAAGTAGAAGGCAAGATTTGTTAGACAGAGATAGAGTCAAACCTAGAGTTAGATTATTAATAGATTGATAGCGATAACAACATTATTTGTGCGAAGCGTGAGCAGGCATATAGATGCGTTCATAGATATACCGTTAAATAGTGATTAGCTGTCATAAAACGGCACATGTTATACAGGTGAACACTTATCCGAGCCGAACGCATCGAACGAAACTAATTTTGAATTCTTTATAGGAAATCTTATCCAGATTCGGACGATTCGACGCGGGCAAGTGTGCGAGCTTTCATAAGATTTCATATACAGAATTCTAAAATTCGTTTCGTTCGACGCGTTCGGCTCGGATAAGTGTGCGTTCACCTTTATACAGTTGGTATTATTATTCTATCTCTATGGAGTCAAACATAATCTTGAGAATACAGAACGAGAGATTCATTAACTTACGTTGGACAGCGCCTCAGGTTTTAGGCCCGAATGCTTCGTAGGTCAGGACCGTCCGTTTTTGTGCCTGTACAAGCAATGGTCCATTGGATATCCATAGGTCGAACATGAGCCGAACCAATGAGCCATTGCAATTGCAATCTAATTTTGTACTATATTAGGTTGATTTTGGTTTATCTTGTGAATATTTCTTATACTAGAGTTTTTCACAATAAAATTGATTCGATACATTCTCAATTTAATTTGAATATGCTCGGCGACTAAATGGAAATAAACGAGTTATGTTAAACGTGAGTTATTAATGCAAATTAATAATTTATGATATACATATTTATCTATTTTTATGAACATTTTTATACACGGTAAAATCGATAGTCTGTGTATTATTAGAATTAAATTCGTTCAATTCTAAAGTAGTAGGCACTGTTTTTACCCGACTGACCCGGAAGGAGGGTTATGTTTTTCGAGTGTATGTATGTATGTATGTATGTATGTATGTATGTCTATTTCTTTGGCACGCTCTGCAGCCTAAACGGCTTGATGGATTTAAGCATATGAGGTGTCGTTAGATTCGCCTTGACTGTGGGAGTGTCATAGGGTATATTGTTTTTATATGGCGTCTACGGATAAGAAAAGAGGGGAGGTATCAAAAACAAAAATTTCGTTATTATAACAATATGGGTATCAAATGAAAGCTTGTGAACAGCCCATTCCATATATGTATATATTGCAATACTTTTGTGCTACCATTTTGACGTAAACTGCAAAAAACCATGTTTAATGCAAGGACAATAGGTACTATGAGCGGTACCGTACGTAACTCAACAGAGTTGCGATGGTTGTTAGCGTTACTTTACCGTACCACTCATTTACTTACTAATACTTACAACTCATTCTGTATAGAACTAAAAACTCGGAAATAAATTAAATTATTAAAAGAAACAAAAAACCCGACTGCGTAAAACAAAAATTAACTGAAAAGAGAAAAACAAGCTCTGGAATATTACTTGAATGTTATAAGGTTTTGCAGTCGGGGATAAACAAATATTACAAAAAAAACACATACCTAGGTTATTAGTATAATTTAATTTATTTCTGCTTAGGAAGACGTGGAAAATTTCAAGATTAATGCAGTTTAGTTTAATTATTTATACTTAGACGAATTTTTTTATCACCATAACCTGGATCCAACTGTATCTAAAATTAAACTAGTCGCTCAGAGTTACTGAAAATTTAAACGAATATTCAAGTCAATTATCATTTCAAGTAATTTATTAAGATCGTGTCAGGAATATTTGGTCTCAATTTAATGTGTGAATAAGCTATTACAGCTCGGCCTTAGAATGCATTCTGACACGTGTAAATAATGGTCTACACATGTGAACGGCTAAGCCTATCGATGGGTTTTTGAATTAGCTGTGCGTGATGATGAGGCCATTATAAACACGTGGCAGGTGAGAGTCTTCGTCATAAGATTAATCACAGGAGCTGTCCCGCTTAAGAAAATGGTACGGAGAACGTCGTGAAGACTCACATTTTCTGCAATATCTTCTGTTATATCTATCGAGGCCTCACTCCGATCCGACTTTGAAGCTTAATTTTGACTGGTCCTCTTGCAGTCCAGATATCGGATATCCAGAAAATAGAATCTGAACTATATTATTTTTTTTACGACTAAGGCGGTAAACAAGCATACGGCCCGCCTGATGTTAAGCGGTTACCGTAGCCATATGGACGCTTGAAATACACGAAGCATCGCTCACGCTCACCGACCTTTCCCCCCTTCCCAATGAGCTCTGGCGACCTTACTCACGCGCAGGAACACAACATAAAGTTATTTGGCTGCGGTATTCTGTAAGGTGGAGGTACTTCTCCAGTCGAGCTGCTCTTCGAGCGAATAAACGCTATGCTCTACCTCTCTTCAATGAAATTCAAGCAATACATTTTGCGGGCTACTCAAAAATGTTCAGCCCAGAAACTGGAAACGTTTTTGATCTTTGTTATTTTTAGGGATCCGTCAGTGCTCGTACTGATCATCTGCTTGGAGAGCCAAGCCAACATGCTAAATCTAGTTAAAAGTGTATGGAAAAACCCCCCTAATCACTTACGTTTAACGTTTTTACATAGCAGTTTACAACGTCGCGTCGTGCCCACCAAAAGGTCACTCGTCAGTTTTTTATTATATACCTACATATAATCAAAGTAAATATTTTTCAAAGAATTCTATATTTAGACGCCGTCAGGGTCATGTTTCGGAGTCGAGTCTAAAAAAATGACGAAATAACTAGGACCGGTTTTTAAATTTTTGGTTTTGGCAAGTGGATTTAAAAATAAATTGAGAGCTATTATAAAATTTTTGTATAGCTGATTAATTTTATGCATGGTCTGGTTGATATTTTGAGTCTGGTTCTTTCCTTGTTGTCAACCAGTTTCAGATTATAAGAAAATATGCTTTTTATTATTATTGTTGAATTAAGTGCCTCTCTTCTAGTGAAGGTATGGGCATTCCCAGGAGATTGGGAGCAGTCCTATACCCACATGATTGTCTAAACAGAATTTACACATCACATTGTTAAAAAGCGGCTTCCAGAAACTAGGGTAGTTAGTCGCTCTTATTCTCTGGATTTCTTTTGAATTTATAGGTCGTGTAGTGATTTATCTGGAGGCCGAATATATATAGGCCTCCCGCGTGTGGCCGAATTATAATAGAATAGAGAATGAGAGACTGTTTCAATGAAGTTAATTATCGTGTAGTTAGTACTCTAGGTCCTGCTTCGTTACATTGGACTTAGTGACTCACTCCTGCTATTCTTTTAGCTTACTCCTTCCTCTCCCCTAGTTTCCAGAGGGATAGGTTTGCCTCTGCTTTTTTGAACTCATGCCAATTGGTTCTTATAAATCCTTCTTAAATTGTCAAATGTGCTATTCCCTGCGACGTAGTTTTCTACTAAGCGTATCGAAGATTTAGGGCTATTTTTAGTGTATTTAAAATTAAATTCACACGTGGTCCGTGTAATGTAAACAGGAAAAAATACGGTCATCGTACGAGCGATGCTCTTGTCGTGAATTCTTTACCTTTCCTTAATTCTGTTTATTTTTATTGCATAATAGTGTCACGTTTTAGAAACGGAGTTCAAAAATCGCTGCTACGTAATTGACATCCAGCAGGAAACGAATTTAGGTCAACAATTATTAGTTTGCGTGATTCATTAACATTTGTAACGACACTTTCGTCATAAGGAACCCTACAAACGACACTGTCAATACAGTCCGCGTCGCTGTATCTAAATTTAAATGCAATTTCCTATACGGGGTCTAGACGCTAAGCACAAATAGTTAGAACCAAATTAGCAAAATATAAATAGCAACATAAAACATTTCAATGACATAGTAGATATAAATTATGCATTGTTAAAGCGGGATAGATATACAATTATGATATTATGTTACACAAAAAATAGTAAAACTTGAATCTGATTGGTGTTGTCTCAAGTTTATTAAGGTTTCTCTCCGCCCATAAAGTTAGGTAACAACTGTTAGCTCAAATCTGCAATGGTATTGTCAGATCTTTTAAATGTAGTCGTCCAATCGCGTCGCTTCTCGAAATTAGGAAAAGCTGCAATATAAAAAGTTATTCACTAATCGGCGGACGGCGAGATAGACCAGTTTTTGAGATAACCACGATACGAGTACATGCTGTAGGTAATATCGCACTTGGGTGTTAAATTGTAGATGAATTTACAAGAGAATTTAATTTATGATTTGTTCGAGCTTTCGTGACAAAGAAATATTATTAATTTAATTAAAGTTTTTTTTTATGCCAATAAAACATACTGAAACACCGAAATATGAAACTACTATTCACTTGGGTCATTTCTCTATAGTGACTAACTCATAAACAATAGACTTATAATATATCCTCTTATATCGGAACCCCATAGTTTTTTTTTATGCCAATAAAACATACTGAAACACCGAAATATGAAACTACTATTCACTTGGGTCATTTCTCTATAGTGACTAACTCATAAACAATAGACTTATAATATATCCTCTTATATCGGAACCCCATAGTTTTTTTTTATGCCAATAAAACATACTGAAACACCGAAATATGAAACTACTATTCACTTGGGTCATTTCTCTATAGTGACTAACTCATAAACAATAGACTTATAATATATCCTCTTATATCGGAACCCCATGCTAAAATTCCGCCTAGCATCGTACACTTCATATGCCTTACCTATAAATTTTAAAACTACGTATTACACAGGTATTGTTTTTCAACAAGCATTTGATAACTTGCATCACCACTTCAACCCCTAAATTACTTCATAAGTGCAACTAAAACGTAACTTGTGTTTCAGAGCGGTTTTGTGACGTGACCCTCTACTGTTCACCGAGCTTCGCGACACAGGTTCCTAACAAGGATACCGTTGACCCTCAGAATATACGTGGAGTGTCCCTCAGGGCGCACAGGTAGGACATTAACTATTCCTTCATTTCAATGTGGTGTTAAGTAGTCTATTGTAAACCAATTGCGGAAATCTCTCTAAAATATCTACGGACTTAATATTCAAATGCTATTTGTGATATTCTCGCGGTAGATTCATGTAAGTCGCAGTAAGTGGTGACTCAATTTCAAATTATATTATTTGAAACACGGTCTCAATTTGCGTTTGAACCCAACTTTTTACCCGACTGACCCGGAAGGAGGGTTATGTTTTTCGAGTGTATGTATGTATGTATGTATGTATGTATGTATGTCTATTTCTTTGGCACGCCCTGCAGCCTAAACGGCTTGATGGATTTAAACATATGAGGTGTCGTTAGATTCGTCTTAACTGTGTGAGTGTCATAGGGTATATTATTTTTATATGGCGTCTACGAATAAAAAAAGAGGGGGGGTATTAAAAACAAAAATGTCTGTATTATAACAATATGGGTATCAAATGAAAGCTTGTGAATAGCCCATTCCATATATGTATATATTGTAATACTTTTATGCTACTATTTTGACGTAAACTGCAAAAAACCACGTTTAATGCAAGGAGAGTAGGTAAGTACTGAGACTGAGCGGTTACCGTACGTAACTCACAGAGTTGCGATGGTGGTTAGCCTTACTTTACCTTACCGCTCATTTACTTACTAACACATACAACTCATTCTATATAAAACTAAAAAGTCTGAAATAAATTAAATTATTAAAAGAAACAAAAAACCCGACTGCGTAAAACAAAAAATAACTGAAAAGAAAAAAACAAGTTCTTTAATCTATAGAATTTTGAATATAACTTGAATGCTATAAGGTATTGCAGTCGGGGACAAATAAAAATTACAAAAAAAAAACATACTTAGGTTATTGGTTTGTCCCCGACTACAATACCTTATAGCATTCAAGTTATAATATATTATAAACAGTAGGTTGACCACTAGCCCACCTCCACCAATCCGCAGTGGGCACGCGTGGTGGAGTATCTGCCCATTTCCTTTCACCCTGATTTGTGAAAGGAGGCCTGTGCTCAGCAGTAGGACATGATAGGCTGATGATGATGATGAGTGAGATGTGAGACAACCCATGCCATATAGTATAAAATCAGGTTGAATATTTGGTGCAGGGTGGTCCTAGCAGCGTGTTCGGAGCTGCTCGGCGCACTGCTCGGCGCTCACGAGGCTCAAGGCGAGCCGGTGCTGGTCATCGACGGGGCTGAGCCGAAGCACCTGAAGGCTCTGCTCGACTACATGTATACCGGCGAAATGAATGTACATCATGTAAGTTTACTTTATTATACCTACAATAGTTAAGCAATACAAAATATGCACTGCAGCCAAAGTAGTGTTCGTGCGCGTGAGTAAGGTCGCCAGGGCTCATCGGGTAGTCTCAAGGGTTGTTAACGCTTAAGTGATGCTTAGGATGTTGCAAGCGTCCATAGACTACGGTAACCGCTTACCATCAGGCGAGCCGTAAGCTTGTCTGCCGACTTTGTAGTATACTGATCTGTTCTGGCAGCACGTGACCCCTACCATGGTGGGATCATGGTCTAATACATCCTACTAATATATAAATATGCGAAAGTTTGGATGTATGTTTGTTACTATTTCACGCAAAAACTACTGAACGGATTTGGATGAAATTTGGCACACAGATAGAATATGTTCTGGATTAACACATAGGATACTTTTTATCACGGGAAAACATACGATCCCTCGGGAATGCGGGTGAAACCGCGCGGGACAGCTAGTGTCAATATGTTTTTTTATCAATATCTGCACGTATCTGTAGCCCGATTCTCGTAACAAAACGTCAACGACTTTAACAATCGTAACTGCTTTTCGTATTCTCGTAACACATTTTACACGTTTGAAAAACGATCCTCTATCAAACTTCGATTAACGGACCGATGAAGCGTAGTTATTCCGGTAGTTAAATCGTAACTAGATCGTTGCTTTCTTGGTATCCCGCTAACAATCTGACGTTTGTTTCGATCGTTTGTCAGCGACTAAACGTCAAATTGAATAGTTAGGTAAACGCTGGCTTGTCGTTGAGTTTCAATCCTATTGAGTTATCGTTCGATCGTAGTAGCATGGGAATACGTTTTTTTTAATTGGGTGATTTCAAAAATAGTGACATTTGGATAGTTTTGTATTACAAGAATCGGGCTACTGGTTCGATTAAATGGGCCACTTCTCAGCTCAGCTTTCAACGACCGCTAACCTGACTAATTTGGATCGATAACCTGATCTTGCGGTAGTGAATTTATGTACAAACCGCCCTGCCGGTATTAGCCGTTTCGTTTATATCCCTTGAGGTTATATCTATTGATATACGGGGTGGTTACGACATCACGACAATAAATGAAACCACGTAAAGTACTCATGTATACGATCATCTTTTACTATGGGACCAACTTGGAAATCGCAAAAAAAAAAAACAGCTTTTCATACATTGTCGTATCCACCCCGTATACGTGTTGCCAATTTCCATAAATATACAGAATATTCGCCAAATGCAGGACAGCGGAAAATAAATCATCACTTATCAACAAGGGGGACTAAAAAGATCGCTCAAGCAATATTGCTAATGCAATACCTTTGCAATACATTTTTCGAATTCTCGGCAGATCCTATGTAATTCCGATATATTATGTTAAAATAGTCATAAATATCAATTGGTGTATGAAATTATGACTATGTATGTAAGTTTCTCAATGAACGCGCAATATTTTGAAAATGGTCCGCATTCCAGTCTGAACCCTAGATTATTGCGAAAATTTAATCATGGACGAAGCCATTTCCCTCGGAGTATTGAAATAATTTGAACGCCGCAATTTGTGCTATGTCCTCAACTGGAGGTGAAATCGGTGTCTCATATTTTTTACGATGAGAAGTGAGAATAATAAGTTTACTGTTTACTCAACAGTAAAATTACTGCTTAGTAAATATATTTTTTTGGGTGCGGTATAAAAGAGCTGGACTGAATAGTGCAATTTTGTTTGTTTTTTTTTATTTGCATCGTACAATGCGGCCTCCGACATAATGCGTTTCTAACACTTGTTATGATTGCCCAAATCATGGAAACGGCTAATCTGATTTTGATGGGACCTTTACTAAAATATGCTCAAGAAAATACTGAATCTTCCTGTGAATGTCCCATCGTAATAGGTTTAGCCGTTTCCGAGAATAGCCCAATATTAACAGGTGTCAGGAACGTATTCTCTCAGCTGCCGCGCTGTGTGTGTTCAATATTGAACTGCATTTATTTAATTTGCACAGAAGAAATAGTCATACAGAAGCCTCAAACCCCAATAAAATCTGTTTTTAGGGCCTCTTCACCTCTATTTCTATCGCATAACTTTTTATCGTTCGCGGCACGACTAACGATAGGGTTGTCATTAGTGAAATTCAATCTTATATCCCCTACACAAATCACATTTTCAATTTATCTGTAAAATACAGGGCATGATTTGGTTTACTAAAATACCGCTGTTTGTATCGGCAGTCTCAGCTAGCCAGCTTACTGAAGACAGCAGAAGAGCTTCGCATCAAAGGACTGACGGATATAAGGTGGAACAATAAGGATGAACCTCCCGATTGTGAACCGGGTAAGACATTGCTGTATTATAATAAATATCCTGGTAAATTCTTCACACACGGCTATTTGATCCCAAACTAAGAGATGGAATCCAGATAACTGATATACAATTTTGTTTTGTTTGTTAATACATAATTATTCTACATAATTACACCCAGACTCAGGAAACTCATTTAACCTTCGCTTTAACAGGAGTACAATCACCCAGTGCGCGATTTAGAACTGTATCAAAATCTTTCAACATCAAATTAACTTAAATTATTATACATGATTACAGGAGTAGTAGCAACAGCGACCCCCGCCGATTCCAAACAGCAAGAGAAGCAAACGGACCCGAAGGTAGCGAAGCAGCCGTCCCCAAAGCAGGCGTCCCCAAAGCACGCATCCCCAAAGCGGGTATCGACCCCCAGACCTATAGTGGACCACATCGCGGCGGAGCTACGAGCTTTCATGAAGAAGGAACAGGAGATTAGTGAAAATGAGATTAAACAAGAGAAATGCAATGTTAATGGTGAGTTTATAAAGTTTCCCGAAGCGATTGTTCCCAAATCTAGGTGCCCTGTTAGCAGAAGCGCAGTTTTGACGCTTCTTATTTATTTAATTCCTTCTATCCGTCTCTCATTAATTCCTGTAGAGCTCATAGTCATCTTCCTCCCACATGTCCATCTTCATAGTCCTTCCCATAACATAGACGATAAGAAGTCGGCCAGGGCATTTACGCTTAAAGGATCCCCAAACATTAGCATAAAAACGGTTGTTTTTTGTTCTCTTAATCCGACAATAATATTACAAGCTGCAGTGTTGGAGATCGTAAAAGCACTTGTCCCTAAAGCACTATAATCCTTTAAACATTCGTTAACAAAGTATTATATCTCCAAAGCAGTTCTAAGTGCACTGGTCCCCAAATCACTCTTTCCCAGAGCAATCGTTCCCAACTACGAAGGTGGATTGCATCGCGGCAGAACTACGAACGAATAAGAAGACTCAACAAGATATCAGTGATAATGAGATTAATATAGAGAAACGTAATGCAAATGGTGAGTAAATCAGGTTTTCGTTCCGGCACTGAGCTTGCTAAACCATTAATCCCCAAAACTCTTGTCCCTGTCACTATCCCCAAAGCGGCTTCCTCTAAGTGCTTGGCGAAATTACCTTCGTACAGCCCGACCACAACAGGCGAGAGGGGCGCTAGTGTAGAGTGAGGTCTCTTGAAATGTCAAATGTACTGAACGTTTGCTGTTTGCGAGCATTTCATCGCGGATTTTCAAAAATTATTCATGATCGTTGTAAAGATTGTGCCATTCCTGATTAATTATGGCTGACATACCTGCGAATCGCTACCAACCACTGTTTTAGCCTAGAAGGTATGCAGTATATAGAGTAGTTATACTGAGCAAGTCAATTCCGCAACTAATAAGTGATTTTGCACGGATTGATAACAGTGCCGACTAATCACTGCATCTGAATGCTAGTGAATCCTTGACTTACGTCAACCAGAGTGCATTGTTGGTGTTAGGGAATTGGCGGCATACATTTCAAACAAAATGAACGGCATAGGCTTTTCATTGGGTTAATTTTATTGTTCTTGAACAACACTATGTTGTACTCCATTGGGGGCTTGACCCTTCAGTTTTCTTTCCTAATGAATGTCTTTTTGATTCCAGGAGGTCCACCACCGTTAATAAAACTACCCACCAAGGAAAAGAACAGTCCAACCAAGCGGGAAAACTCAGACTCGTAAGTATTCTGTTTAAAATATAGCAGTAGAATTGAACGGAAAGGACTTTTTTGGTACTAGGCGCACAGATCGCGAAAGAGATCTTTGAGAGTTTTTTTTTTTTATAATAAAATTCTATACCAAATGGTCATACATAGGTATACATAAAGGTGTAGTCTTCAACCGTTTTGGTTATATATAACCTTTCCACTAAACCGTGTTTTTGATTTCAAAAATAAATTAGTATCACAACTGTATGCTAAAGATTGATGAATGATTTTACGAGAGGAGAGCATAGCGTTTATTATTTATACCTCCTTACAGAATACCGTCGCCAAATAACTTTTATGTTGTGTTCCTGCGCGTAAGTAAGGTCGCCATTGCTCATTGGAGAGGGGGAAAGGTCTTGGTGATGCCTCTTGTATTAATAATAATAAATAATAATAATAAACTGAAATTGAAACATTATTGTCATATCTTGATAATTACGTGACAGGTAGGAATTTGTGGTAGAACAACCAAGGGCTCTTTAGTTAAATGGGGGTACGCCAGGGTTCAATACTAGGGCCACTTCTATTTCTGGTATATATTAATGATTTACCATTAGTTGCAAATGATCTCTCAGATATAGTCAAGTTTGCTGACTACTTTTGTTTACTTACTTTTACGTTTGTTTACTTCATTAATTTTCAAAGTAGATATTCAAATTCAAATATCGTTTATTAAATTTAGGCTCTAATAAGGCACGTTACAATTGATTCTACCAGATTGATACTAGAAAAGACATTTGTGAAAATTCTGCTACTTTAAAAAAACTGCATCTTTAATCTACAACGTGTCCACGTGATCGTGGATGTGAAGCTTCAAAATCCGCATATGTCAAATATTCTACATCCGCATCAGAAAAACCAGAAAAAGATTTATGGTAAACGCACGCTTGTCCGCGCTGATCATCGAACTATTAACCCAAAGAAGCGCAATGACAATCATTTTGGTTGAAATATTTTCCGCCAATTTCCCACCGCCAACAATGCGCTCTGATTGGCTAAGTCAAGGACACATGCGCTCTGATTGGCCAAGTCATAAACACACGACGCAGCGAGTGGTCCTTACTGTTCAAAATCAGTGACAAATCACTGACTAGTTTCGGAATTTGATTGTTCAGTATTACTACTCTAAAGGGATATTTCCTCGATGGCGCTGATCGACACGAAGTGTGCGAGGTATCATAGAATTACATAAAAGTAATTCTTAAAATTCGATTCTTTCGGCTCTGATAAGTGTGCGTTTACATTTAAGCATACATATAGCATATATATATATAGTTTTAATATAATAAAGCGGATTTTTTTTGTTTGTTTAAACGGGCTAATCTCTGGAACTATCAGTCGAATTTGAACAATTCTTTCACTAATAGGTAGCTACATTATCCTCGAGTGGTATAGGTTACTTTTAATCCCCGGAATGCGGGTGAAACCGCTGGGGAAAGCTAGTAATTTATACACGTAAATTGTAGACCGTTACTTTATCTCCAGACAAAATACACAACTCGGAGATTATAAAATAATCCTTATACGATTACATAGTTTATACATTAGTTTATTGGTTGTATTGTTGTGACTGTTGATAGCGATTTTATGCGATGACGTGACGTGACGTCACATCCACTGACGTTACGTTATCTGCAGTTTGTTTACATATCTCTTGAAGTTGGTTGATTTATGATAAAATTAAATACTAGCTTTTGTCCGTGACTTGCGGACCCTTTTTTTCTTCCGTGACCTTGCGGAACGGCCTACAAGCAGCAGGCGAAATACATTTCCACCCAGGTTACTCCAAAATAAACACAGTTGCAAAAACAACATGCAACATCGGTTAATAAATGACGGAGTTCTGGGGTAACAAACAAAACAAAAACATATAACTGAATTGAGAATCTCCTCCTTTTTTGAAATCTGTTAAAAAATCTAAAAATCGATGCACAGTCCGTGGAAAAGATAGATCTCTCTGGTATGCAGGTAATAGTAATAACACGCGGTCTCTATCTGTCTGTCCATTGGTTAGAGAACCAAAACAAGGATTTTGTGTATTTGTTATATGTTGAAGTCGATAAACAAGCATACTCCTGATGGTAAGCGGTTATCGTAGCCATATGGACGCTTCCAACACACGAGGCATCACTCACCGTTACCTTCCACTCTCACCAGTGAGCTCTGGCTCGCTTACTCACTTGCACTATATGTGGTTTTCATTAATGAAATTCAGTCATATTGCGTCAAAGCTAGGATCTAAATATATACAGACATTATAAAAGTATAATAAATGTGCAAGTGGCGCCATCTCAGCTTAATATTTGTTTGTTTACAGAGACAGCCCAAGTCCGAAGCGACAGCGATTCGCGAGCGGCAACGAGCACACCGACGACGACTCGCTCAGTCATATTAAATCGTAATACGCTTTGTTTAACGTCTATTTTCGTTTGTGTATTTTTGAAATATTGATATTAAATTGTGTTTTATTCGTACGCAGGGAAAGGGATCAGGAATGGCAGCATGGGAACTTGGTAAGCTACTTTTAAAATAGCTCAAAACTTGAAATTAGTTTGAGAATCGAATACACTGATTTAAAATCATGGAAATCTGTTCAGCCTTCTGCAGTTGCGTGGTAACAAACATACATACAAAAACGATCGCATTGTTTTTTATTATTTTTTTACTTTGTAAAGGCCATTGTTTGCAATCTCTCTATGGTAAGTTATGATGTGGGCGAAGGTGGTAAGCACATAAAGACAAGAAGGAACTGGCTCTCAAGTGCAACTGTCGGAACACACCGATAGGTGCTTGGCTACAGATTTCAACTTGAGTGTGGTAGCCAGCCGGGGTACTACAAAGTACCCTACCACCGTGCTATGGTTTTCTCATGATGTTTTCCTTTACTGAAACCTCAAGCTCATTGCAGAATTCGAACCCGGGACCTTCGTCTCTGCATCCGACTTCACTACCACTGAACTAACATCGCCTTGTAACCTTGGAGGGTAGGATCGGTAATGCGTGTGTGATGACTCGTGTGTTGCAAGCGTCGATATGGCTACCGTAACTGCTTACCACCAGGTTGACAGAATGCCGACTTGGTCGTACAATCAAAATACTAATATAATAAGGATGATTCCTAGGTTAAAAAAAAACTAATTAGACTCTTAGTTAGATTATCAAAAAATAATGGACACGTATGTTTTGCTATACCAAATCAATAAAAATGACAAAGTTCGGGAGTGGGATCTTGTGACGTCACTTTAGAGTAAAAAGTGTACTCTAACGTGACGTCACGCGGAACTTCAACACGCGATATCTTCGTATTTCTTGTTGAATTGACAAAAGAAAAAATACTTGTCAAATATTTTAACCGACTTCAAAAAAAGGAGGAGGTTCTCAATTCGGTTGTTTTTTTTTTTTTTTTTTTTTTTTTTATGTTTGTTACCTCATAACTCCGTCATTTATGAACCGATTTGAAATTTTTTTTTTGTCTGGAAGGGGACACATCGCGTTTGGTCCCATTGTCATCAGATCAGGATTTGATTACTTCTTAGTGTACTTTGAAGTCGGTTTAAGTTTTTTGTAAAACAGTCCAATTATTTGATAATATAAAAGACGGGAAAAGAAAGAGAGAAAAAATATTATTTTTTAGTTATGTAGCCCATTGTATGCAATAGGACATATCAGCGGAGCGCGTGGTGGGGTGGGGCGGCGCGGGCGCGGGCGACTCGTCGCGCGACGCGTCGGACGACGAGTGGGCCGACGCGCCGGCCGACATCGGCTCCTTCCTGCACACGCGGCTCAGGGTCGACGGAGACAATAGCGCCGGTAACACATACATACCTACCTACTAGATATAGCCATCTTATACTTAGTTTAAAGTTAAGCAACCAAATCCAAAATTAGGACTTATTTCTGCCAGTGTCGAGTTATATTATAATTTCCAGTCACAGTTAATCAGTCCTCAGTCAGTCACCGTCCATAAAAGTCATGTTTTACTACAATGTTGGTCATTGTACTAAAACTCTTCACTGAGTTTTTGAGACAACTTGAGAAGTTACGATACACATAATTCATGAATGATTGATCTTTACTGGATGAAATACTACCGATAATATGCAATAGAACTCAAAATACACGAATTTATGAAAATAAAAACGAAAACGCAACGTCACTCTGCAAATTTCCGCCAAAAGGTCCGATATAGTCATCAGCCATCGCAGAATTAATTATTTCGTGTGTGAACAATGTGCCAGGATATTTATTTAGGCATGTATTTAACGCGGCGACAAATTAATCTGAATTTGGTATTTATAAAAAATGAAAGGAGGTACTAAAAATAATAGGTTGGCGGCTAAAGTGAAGGATCATTTTAAGTAGAAAGCAGCAGCTAAATAAGCTTTGTTTTAATTTAAACTGGCATCGATATGTTTGTTTTGGTAACTGAATTTATTGTTAGGCGAAGACTTGGTGGCGGATAAAAAGTAGAAAATAGGCTTTCTTACACTGCACTTTTTACAGCTGCTTGCAAATCGCAGCCCGAAAGTGTATTTTTATATGGAAGCTTAGTTGCCAATAATACAATGTTTGTTATCCCACTGTCAATATTAGTCGCCAAGTCATTATTTATAGTGCCCCACCTATTATTTCTATGTGCCTGTTTAATATATTTGCTACCTTAAAGAAGCTGCCACTATTTGGTTTTTATGATACCTTGCAATTTGTAGCCCATCTAATTTAATAGTTACCAAATTATTTAATCGCTGCCAAGTTATTTTTTTAGTAACCAATAGTTAGTCGCCCTTTAATTTGTTAGTCGCCTCGAAAATAATAAGCCATTTATTTATATAGATCCAGTATATGTAAGCGCTCGTGTACCATGATCATGATCAGCCGTTCTTAATCGATCGGCAAAGTTAGCTATCTGGATCAAATTGATCCGTTTTCCATGCTTTGGGAAGGCACGTATGGCCGTTGGTCCCGGTTATCACTTAATTGTGTGTGATAGTCGTTAAGCTAGTTGGAGGCCTAGGCGGCTTGAAAACTCCAACAGTAGGTTGACCACTAGCCTTCTTCAATTAATCCACAGTGGGCACACGTAGTGGAGTATTTGTCCATTATCTATTATGGGCATTTGTGAAAAGGAGGCCTGTGGAACATTATAGGCTGATGACATCGAACAATTAACTGTTTTGTTTGATTATTTGAAATCTATTCCCCCAATTCCCTATTACCTATAATGCGCTCCGATTGGCTAAGTTAAGGAGACTTGCGCTCCGATTGGCTAAGGAGACTTGCGCTCTGATTGGCTAAGTCAAGGACACACTAAACATTTAGATGCAGTGATTGGTCGGTTCTGTTATTAATTAGTGCAAAAGCACTTACTAGTTGCGGAATTAGATAACCCGGTATTACTACTCCAAAAGAATTTTCCTCAATGTTTTGTTTTTATTTCATAGACTTATAAAAAAATCAAGACGGAGTGTCAAGCGAAAATGACGTGAAGCCGACAATTTCCTACGTATGCGTGACTAAAATAAGTGCTGGCCCAAGCAGGCACAAATGATACTTAGCCTTATTGTCACTGTCAACGTATCAATGTGGAATGACAACCGATCGGCTTCCTATGGTATATATGTGTGTGTGAGCGCCATGTATTTACAAGAACGCCGGCTTCCTTTTGGTGCTTCACTCGTTTATAGGGCGACACTACGTCCTAATTTTTTAAACGTCCATGTTGTATTTATTATTATTTTTTGTTTTTCAGATGAGGAATCAAACGAGAGTGCCTGTGGAGGTGTCGCGGCGGCGTCATCTTCTTCATCAGCGCCTTCTGAACTACATCTGTCTACCACTACACATAGTCACCTATCAAAACGTGAGTGTATATTTAGACGTGTTTATTGTATAATTCTTTTCATACAGGCTGTAGATGCTGTTGCCGAAGCCGAAGCTAGAATTTAGGGCGTCTCTCTGGTTCTTGTTAATGCAGGCTCTTTCGTTCTCAATTAATTGAATGAGACCGCCTGTAAAAATGTCTAATGGATAAGCTATTAGTTACTTATTGGTGCTGATTCTGTTGTTTACAACTAAACTAAATTTAGTCTAACTATGACTCTTACCATAGAACATAAGAAAAGTATGTAAGAAATGTAGTCCTGTCAAATTAGTCTTGTTTTCAATATAAATTTAGTCGCCATCTATCGCTGTTACATCTAACCCGCAAATTAAAACGGCAAAGACTAATTTGACAGCT
Organism: Achlya flavicornis; assembly: GCA_947623365.1. Lineage (NCBI taxonomy): Eukaryota > Metazoa > Arthropoda > Insecta > Lepidoptera > Drepanidae > Achlya > Achlya flavicornis. The sequence continues at coordinate 4,268,545 of OX392494.1, read as the reverse complement.
TTAAATATGTTCTATCCTTTTTCAATAATGTTTGTAAGAAAGAGATGTGATGTGACTAAAATTTGTCTAGTGCGATTTACTACAGAATCGGCACCATTGTCTACATGTATGATAGGCCATAATAATATATGGTGGAGTCCCCAATTTGACTATTTGGGTCGATCAACTTTTTCTTGTACATACGGCTACACATCAAGCTATTTACAGTATAAGCTGATCTCGCATTGTACAGGATTTACGTACAATGAGAGGTCAGCTTATATTGGAAATGTATAGCTTTATCTGTAGCCGTGCATACTTCGTTGCCATGGTTACGTCCCCTGGACAACTCTTTGAAACCATGAGTCTATTTGTCGTAGTTATAAGCCCATTATTTTATCGACTATCAAAATGTGGGACCAAATCATTTATTTTACTTATAAAATAAATGATTTGAATTGGCTACTTGACAGTTATAATGAAAAAATATGAAATATGTTAGATATGATAGCTAATAGGTTAACAATAATTTCACAATATGTTTTTTGCATAATAATAATTTTTTAATATTTTATTTTAGGAAATAAAAAGTGAGTTTTTTTATCTGTGGATTACAAGAACCGAAACGCGGGCGGCCGGGATTGAGCATCTATGGTTTGTTTGGGACGTCAAATTTAACTAGAGGTGTGTAACTCAAAAATACGCGAGCTGCATAACAGGTCACGGCTCAGGTGTGGACTATAGGTACAAATTGAGCTGATCTGCGAGCTGAGTCATTGAACCGGCTCACACATCTGAGCCGTGAGCTGTTATGCAGCTCGCGTATTTTTGTTGGGTTACACACCTCTAGTTTTGTTTATTGTGATGTGACGTCACACCTGACAAATGTCACGTGACCGGCTGTTTTTGCGCGAATTTCAAATGAAATGTTAAAAAATATTTTTTTTTCCTTGTAAATAACATTTTTTAGATAAAAAGATAATTGTAAGAGGCGTACAATACACGTATGTAAATTTTAAAATATGTTTCCGAAAACTGTCAAGTAGCCAATTGAATGATAATAGTTATTTTTAAAACTCGGTCAATGTTGTCTCTTGGACAATGGGACAGAATAACAATCAAGAAAAAGTAGATTGACCCCTTTAACGGATTTCTGCCCGATATTTATTGATAAGGAACCAAGCAAAGCATAGTAAATACAAATAAATTAATAACGCCAGAAATATTTTTTATAATTCTAAAATGGGGACCTCCATTTTACTTATAAAATTCCTAAAGCTATGGTCTGTTATCTGTGAACTTATTCCTAAAGTCGGATAACCTTCCGAATTACGAAAATTGCTCACGTGAAAAAACATTTGGCGTTCACTTCATTCAAACTCACATTTAACTATTTATTTTTCTGTTTTTCTCTCATTGGCAACATTTTCGTGTACACGGCACAGTTTCCCGTACTCATTTCAAAATTATTGCCTACCCTAGCGCACCAGAATGACCGACGCGCACTGGAATATGAACGTTCTTGCGAGGCTTTTGGGTTCAATATCGCACGTATAGAAGAGTCTGCCACTTTTGTAGGTAAGTTTGAATGCACAGACCATAGAGATAGAATTAATAGAGCGACTGTACTAGAGCATGTGCCGTGAGCACGCGTATGTACAGTCGAGGACATAAATATGTATACACTTTTTGAAATTCAAAAGCGATTTTCTCGCATTTTTAACATTCAAGTGTTCAAATATTACAAAAATCATAATAGTATATGTTAGAAGATTTTGCCTGCATAATATCTCATAATTTCAATCAGTAGTTTTAGAGGAAACCGTTGTTGAATTTTACTAAGTGTATACATATTTATGTCCTCGACTGTACAACGCTGACTTGAAACGAACTGCGCGTTCATAGTTTGAACGATGAATGCCAAAAAGAAACTATGAATGCATCTATATGCAAACTGCTCACGCTTAGTATATGGTAATGTTGACTCTATGAATATTCTTACTCTATGGCAAAGACTCTTTTAGAAGTGAAAACTTCTTTAGCGGCGTTGTGCACTTTTTTTGGGATGGGTAAAAAATTTTAGACTCGCGTCAGGTGTCACGTGACCTGAACGAAAATTCGTAAGACGGAGGGAGAGTAGTTGCAAATTAGACTGTATTTATACTGGGGTTATGTTCAAATTCTTATGATATTCTCTAGCTAGCCGGAAGATAGGTACCATTTTTGATCCCATTTTAAGTAAATAAAAAAATCTTATTCATAAGTATTATATGTACGTGTATCTTGAACTAGCTTTCCGCTTCGCGAATTCACTCGTGATCACCTATTTCACCCCCAAGGGGTTGAATTTTGGAAGACCCCTTGTATAAAAGCACTATGTGAAAAATGTCTGGTTTCAAAAATGCACAACTTTAATATTCAAGTTTTCACTTCTGCCGGCACACCCGGAGTGCAACCCGTTGTTTTTTTGTGTCGATAAGCACTTGGTGTCTTGGCAGCTGCGCTTGAGATCTAGTTTTGTTGTAGATGCTTTGTGTTCTTAGTATCTTCGGCCATATTATCATTTACTTCGTCGACTGATCATGTAGAAGTGACCAATTAATGTATAATTTCAATTAAATTATAAAATAAATATCCTGGGACATTCCTCACACACCAGATAACTGATGTACTACTTATACAACATAAATAATAATAATTAAAAAATATCTGAGACTTTTTTTATATTTCTAAACAAGCGAACGCGTGCCTGATGCCGAAGGTTAAAAAAAAGATTGCATGTAAAAGATCATGGCGAGATTTGTACAAAAAAAATGAAGATTTTTAGAGACGTTAGAATGACGTTATAATTGATCCTTGGTGCCTAAGGAATAACTAGAGGCATTTAAAATATTTTTAGATCTTCTTCGTCAGCCTATAATGTCCCACTGCTGAGCACAGGCCTCCTTTCACAAATGAGGGTGAAAGGGAATGGGCAGATACTCCACCACGCGTGCCCACTGCGGATTGGTGGAGGTAGGCTAGTGGTCAACCTACTGTTGGAATTTTTCAAGCCGCCTAGGAGGCATCCAACTAGCTTAACGACTATCACAATTTAGTGATAACCGGGACCAACGGCTTTACGTGCCTTCCGAAGCACGGAAACGCTCGATATGAAATACCACTAGACGGTCACCCATCCAGGTACCGACCACGACAGACGTAGCTTAACTTTGCCGATCGATTAAGAACGGCTAAACATGCTACACCACGAGCGCTTCTTTTTAGATACCCGGGATTAAAATGCGAAATTCTATGGCATCGCGAGTATCGCTACCAAAACCGTTATGTTGTTGTTATGTTTTTCGGGTTTTATAAAATATTTCATGTATATTGACATGTTGCTGGTAATGTAATCTCAACAGTGGAAGTGATTCAAACCACTCTAAAATATTTTATTTTTTTGTACAAATTAATGTGTGGGTCTCGCCATGATTCTTTATGAGTATGAAGCGTTTTGCAATACAGACCACAGTTTTATGGAAATGCATTCTTATACAAGTCAGACATATAACTGGTCTGTTATAGTGTATGTAAAATAAATTATGTAAAAACAAAAGTTCCCACAAAAAAGTACCAGGCTTGTATAAAATAAGGGAAGTGAATTTGAAGTGAAAACATTTGCGATAGCCCCAATCCGTCCGAGACCGCCCCAGCCTGTGGTCTGAAGTGCGGTAAAGATGGCGCTACTATCTATTCCAAATTTAAAATTTTATGTATGCGCCTATAAATTGCTGTATATTAATGTTGGAAGATTTTTGTAGAATAGAAGAATGTAGATAACTATTGTAATTTTTATATAGGCTGAAAATATATTGGCAAGAGGAGTTGTGTTATTTTGTAACTAGATGGCGTTGTTCTATTTTTAAACGAGCTATGGTTTCGTTCTCACGTTTGAGTTGGTACCAGTGCTTGAATTTATTGAGTAAAATCGGTTCAGTAGTTTTTGAAATTTTTTAGGCATTGCTTCTCAAATATAATATTTGACGAAGCAAGCATTACTTTATACTTAAATATTCTAGTTCAGGCCTGTTCAGGGCTTCCCATTGCTACCCAAACTTATTTCAACTGTGACGCCCTTGGGAAGTTGCCATATTTTTGCGACGCCCTGTCCTTCTTGCCATACATTTACCTACTAGTTGGAGTTCATAACAATTTGTCAGAAAAACTGTACATCTTAATTTTTGTAAAAGAAAAAGCACTGGCCGCCCCCTCCCGCCGCATCACAATGCGCATGGCGCTCACTCGACTCGGTCGCATCGACACAAACAGCCAACCTATTTAGATCGCCTCACGACGCACCTGGGCGTCGCGTCGCACAGTTTGGGAAGCCCTGTTCTAGTTTATAATAGGTTTATATTCGCTGGAAATGCTGGAATGTTCTCCTGATAATCAGGGTAACTTCATAACAAACATCCAACTGGGGTTTGTAAAGAATCATGGCGAGATTTGTGCAAAACCGTTGCCGAACCCTAATAATTATAGGTTAGCCTAATTATAAGTTTTCTCTGTTATTTTACCTTAGTTTTTAGTTTTAGTTATTATTTAGATTAAGTTATTTAGTATAGTTTTATTTATAATGTTTTATGTTAAAATAAAGGGACATTTTAACAAATAAATTCAACCGCCTTCAAAGTACACTAAAAAGTATGAAATAAGTCTAATCTGACAATGTTTTAAAGTCGGCGAAGTAGCAATTATTACTATTTATAGAGAAGACAAGAAGAAGCGCTCGTGGTGTAAAATGATAAGCCGTTCTTAATCGATCGGCAATAGTTAAGCTATCACCGTCGTGATCGGTACCTGGATGGGTGACCGCCTAGTGGTATTTCAAATTGAGCGTTTCCGTGCTTCGAAAGGCACGTAAAGCCGTTGGTCCCTGTTATCACTTCACTGTGATGTAGGAGACCTCCTAGGCGGCTTGAAAACTCCAACAGTAGGTTGACCACTAGTCAACCTCCACCGATCCGCAGTGGTTGAGTATCTACCCTTTTCCTTTCATCCTGATTTGTGTGCAGGAGGCCTGTGCACAGCAGTGGGACATTATAGGCTGATGATGATGATAATAGAGAAGACGCCACACATCACAACTATGTTCCCTTCAAGTGAGGCCATCCGGCCACACTTTTTATAGTAGAACGATGAACGAAACGCTTAAGCACCTCACGGTGTTTGCGAGTAAAATACTCCTAAAAGCGTTCTGATAACGCTACGTGTTTCTACAGTCTTTAGTTGACTCAAAAAAAAATGGGACATAACCTTTGCTTATGATAGCTTAATGTTGGGTGCGGTAATTTGTAATCTAAACCTATATGTAATCACCTGATGTTACCTTCGTCCACGTATTGTTCCAGCGACGGTGGGCCCGAAGTCAGGTCCCACGGACCCTCGGTTCACGGACGTGATCAAGCTGAGCGACTACCTGCAGCACGGCAGGAGGCCGCAGTTCTGGGAAGAACCTTATGTCAAAAGGGTATGTGATTAATTAGCTTTTGTCCCGCGGTTTTGTGTGTGTTTTCGGAGGGAATTAATGTTTTTTCAGGAAGTGAATTGCTTATGTAGTGTTCTTACCCGGCTGCGCGACAACAAAGACAGGGTTATGTTTTTCACGTGTATCTTTGTATGAGTGTTTCATTATACCGCCGAACATCCCAACCGCTGGATGGATTTTTAATGAATGAGGTTTATTTCGAGTCCTGTAAACCATGCGAGGGTTATAGACTAGGTAAACTCAAAATGGCGGCCATGGTATATGAAGTGGCGGTAGAAACAAAAAGAAATGAATGAATGTGAATGGCGAGGAGGGCGATGGCTGCCACACGCGTCATACTTGTGAACAGGTGCTGCTTGTGGGGGCTGGTCTGCTTAAGTTTGCTATTGAATATCGATATAGGCCTAATTTTTAGGTTTGCCGCCTGCAAAATTATTATGTAATAAATCTAAGCTTGTTTCGAAAGAAGTAATTGCTGAGTTTAGTGCCGGCTCTTCTCAGCAAATGCAACCTTCCGAACCGGTATTAGAGTCAGACTATTCATAAGTGCCGAGAAGGTATATTTGAAATAGATGAATTTGAATTTGAAAATTTCGCCTACCATATCTACAGATTTGGCTTACTTAGTATGATATTTAACTTGTGCATGTTGCAGGTGATGGAAGCGGTGCGAGTGAAGGAGCTGGAGATGAAGCAGGCCGCCGAGATCCTGGGCGTGAGCTACGGCACGCTGTACGGACGGTACCGCGACGTGTACGGGTGCATCAACAGGCCTTACAGGTCGATTGGGTACTTGTTCACACTCTGTATACATATGTTAGAGCTGCAGATGGAGCAGATCCTGGGCGTGAGCTACGGCACGCTGTACGGACGGTACCGCGACGTGTACGGGTGCATCAACAGGCCTTACAGGTCGATTGGGTACTTGTTCACACTCTGTATACATATGTTAGAGCTGCAGATGGAGCAGATCCTGGGCGTGAGCTACGGCACGCTGTACGGACGGTACCGCGACGTGTACGGGTGCATCAACAGGCCTTACAGGTCGATTGGGTACTTGTTCACACTCTGTATACATATGTTAGAGCTGCAGATGGAGCAGATCCTGGGCGTGGCACGCTGTAATTTAATGGATATATCCTTTATTTTCATCTATCATTGAATACGGATATTTCCTTAGTCAGATTATTAAATAATATTAGACACGTGTTTTTTCTTTTGTCAATGAAACAAATAGGTGTATATCTTGTGTTGATGTTGCGTGTTCGTGTCGGTAGGGGCGTCCGCGAGTTCTGGCAGTCGAAGGGCCCGTCGGAGGTGCTGGAGCAGCTGCAGCGCGGCGACATCTCGCTGGACGCGGCGGCGCGCGCGCTCGGCGTCTCCATCGCCAACCTCGCCGCGCATGTCGCCGACTTCGGACTGCCCGAGAAAGGTAACAACAAATAAATAAACAAAAAATACATTTTACAATCTTTTATTAAACTTGAAATGTATGTTCGGGACAAATCATGCAAGTCGAATTTCACCCAATTCCAGTGGTCGATTTACTTAGTACCCAACTGATAAGGCGCGTCGTGAATCTTCGTTCGCACAGAAAAGAAAGTATGGCCCGAAGATTGACGAAAGAATGGTTAAAACTTACAATCAACCTTAGATCACTACTTTTAAGGTTCATAATACAGTGCAGCTGTTAGTTCCGTCTCACTCGCAAGTAACGCCCCTCCGCACACATGGCGGCGGCATTTTTATCAATATGTGTTTTACAAGACTTCATCAAAAAATATCTGTTTTCTCGTTAGTGAGTTGAAAAGTTGTGTATGTCACATGAGAGCAGAACAATTTGTTTATTGTGCCTTCAATTGAATCCCGTTCTACGTTCAGGATTCATCAATTATAGAATCCTACGCTTCGCTCGTCAAAACATATGAATCAATTTGTTGCTTAATGTAGACTTCGAGCCGATCCCGATCGAGGTGGACCCGTCGCTGAAGATGCGTCCGCGCACCTACAGCGTGACCGCCGGACCAGGAGCCGCAGCTGGCAACACCGCGCCCGCCAACACTACCGCGCCACCTGGCAAGAACACGCGCAAACCTGTCGAAAAGGTAACACCAGCACGCCTTCTCACACGTAGCTTAACAAAACAAACTCTAGAGAGTACAGGTCGGGTACAAACCTGGCACGTTCACAGTAGTCGCACAATTATGCAATTTCATGATTCAGTATGTTTCATTACATTATTGCTTCTAATCAGTCTTCTTATTTTTAAGTTTGGCACCCAAGCTCAAATTAGGGCTCATTTCTGCCAGTGTCGAGTTATAATATAGTTTCCAGTCACAACAATAAATCACTTCACATTATAGTCCTTAGTCAGTCACCGTCCATAAAAGTCATGTTTTACTAAAATGTTGGTCATTGTACTAAAACTCACGGACTTTTTGGGACAACTTGAAAAGTCACGATACACATAATTCATTTCATTTCACTTCACTTGTGCACATGGATGATCTTTATTGGGTAAAATACACAATAAAACTCAAAATACATAAATTTATGAAAATAAAAATGAAGACGCAATGTTACTCTGGAAGTTCCCGCCAAAAAGCTTCTAATCAGTCAGTCGATTCTAATGGACGAGAGCAAAAAAATACAACTATATTTATGAGCAGTAGCAAAAGCAAAACAATAACTGTCTCCTTCATACTCATAAGCTTGAACGCGCGCGAGAGAGACGGACATACTTGTCATGTTGCGCATGCAGTACGACATCACGTCGTGCGCTTATTCACAGACGCTACACAAGCGCAACGTGTAAATGTGTTGAACGTGCCAGCTTTAGTAAACTGACCTGTATATGCAACGTTGCCTTGTAAGGAACTGCCCGACAGGACAACAGGACAAACATCCATTATTTATTATATGATTTTCTTACCAATGGGTTTGAAAAATAAAATAGTAATTGTAATTAGTCGGTCGGTTAGATTATCAAAAAAATATTGGATACGTATTTTTTGCTTTATCAAATCAACACAAAACTACAAAGATAAAGCTGGATAATTTCGGGCTCGTGACGTCACTTGTATGTGAAAAGTATACCATCGCGTGACGTTACGCGGAGCTTCAACACACCATATCTTCGTCATTTTTGGTTTGATTGACAAAAGAAAAAACACGTATCTAATATTTTTAGATAATGTTGGTACATGATGGACTAAATAGAATGTTTCAGGCCTATTTATTAATGGTGGTATATATTTGCAGCCAATAAAGAAGATCGTGATCGGCAGCCTGACGGACGAGGACCCGATCCCGGCGACGGTGATCACCACGCACGAGGCCAAGTTCAACCTGACGCCCACCACCACCAGCGCCGCCGCCACCACCACCTGTAAGTATGTCACGTGTACTGTGTACAGTACACAAGACGAGAACCCGATTTCTGGACTACCTTCACTGGCAGATAACTTATGTTATAAGGAGTAACTTACGGTACTTTTATTTTAGAAGAAAAATTAGGGGTCCACGCAAAAAAAATTAAACCGTACGGGGGTAAAACCGCGGGGGTCAGTTAGTTTTCGAGAATTTCAAATATTTTCTACAGTTTAAAACATTTTTATTTTTCTCAACTCCAGGTGGTAAATGGCCGTCGATCCGCGTGGCCAGCCTTGACACTCTCCGGGGAGACACAGCCGCCCCCTCCCCCTCCCCCTCCCCGGCGGCCGCCCCCGCCCCCGCCCCCTCCCCTGCCCCCTCCCCGGCGCCCCCCTCCCCCTGCGCCCTCATGCGCACCCGACCCGACCTCACCATTGTCGCCGCCCGGAAACCGGACAACAAGAGAGACGACGATACCACGTGATGCACACGATAGACAGGGACAGATATATTATACTCTACTGTTGATGGCTAAGGCGAGGGCTAACCTTAGTACGTACCCGCTTTGTTTATGGATAACTTGCGAAGTGCAGCGTTTTCGTTTTGTTTTCACAAATTCGTTTGTAGTGTTATTGCATATTATCAGAGTGTTTTATCCAATAAAAATCAATCAATGTGCACCAGAGAAGTGAAATTAATTACCTGTATCGTGACCTTCAAGTTGTCTCAAAAAGTCCGTTAATTCCGATTCTGTTTGCAACCAAACTAATTTAGTCCCACTATATCTCTTTCTAACAAAGAACATAAGAAAAGGATGTAAGAAATGTAGTCCTGTCAAAGTAGACCAAATGCTACTTTTCAACATAAAGAATCATGGCGAGATTAGTACAAAGAAATAAAAAAAAATTAGAGACGGACTTGATAATTGATCCTTGCCTAAGCATTTTAGAGAGTTTTGAATCACTTCCAATGTTGAGATTTTATTAACCCCGCAAAACATAACAACAACATAATGATTTTGGTCAACTAATATGTTAATTGATTTGCAACTCTATTTGCATGGCATAAAGATTACTGAAACATCATTGTCATAAATGAGACAATTCTGCCTTAATTCCAATCTCCTAAAGTATATCAAGGACATGTAAATGACAAAGATGGCAGTAGTATTGATGTAATAACTTTTGGGCTTTTGGAAGCGTTGTCAGCTCTATTATTGGATGTTTAGCAGAATGTTTCGACATTTTCGCGCATAGACCAGATATCCTCTAAACACCATATCAACTAAGTTTAAAGACGGACAGGTAAACCTAAATAAAAGCTTGTACCAGGGCCAAAAGGTCTGCTCTTAAGCCATGCCGGGGCCCTTGGGCACACAAGAATTTGGGGCCCCGTTGAAAAGTAAAAAAGTGAATAACAAAAATCATTTTTCTTCTATAATTTTATTATGTGGTTAAAATCTAAAACTGATCTGGTGTCCGATTAACATTTTAATAAAAATGTTGAAGGTAATTCTTACTATCTACCGAAATTATGAAAAATATTGTATAGTGTAAGCGAATATATCGTTCTTTCGGGGCCCCGTGAGTGTGGGGCCTTGGGCCCGGGCCCCGTGTGCCCATATGGTAAAGATGGAACTTCTGCTGAAAGATGGATCGTTTTCGTAGTTCAAACAAAGAATTTAAAACGTCCAGAAGGATAGTCGCCTCTATGGCAACATGAAATAAACAAGCCAGAATTGACAGTATTTGACAGCCGTGCGCAGTACGAACTGAGAGCGATTTGCTCAGGGAGCCCCTCAAGCGGAGTGAAATTAAATGTCATGCTTTAGTAAGGCGGATTATCCATCTGGGTAGAGGCACGATGCCCTATGAAAATCTTTGAGTTCAAATATATAAATTAAAACATATTTTTATTTCTTTAGTTGATTTTCAAATATTATAAATAACAAATGACAATGATACGCAAGCATGATTATATACAGTGCAACATACCTTAAATACCTGTTGACGTTTCTGAATGTCAATGAAAAATTTAACTTACTGCATCATAATAAGGTTAAAATTATAGTAATTATATAATGTTTTGGATGAAACTTATCATGAATCATTAAGGACTATATTTCTTTGTCATTTTTAATAATCAAAAGCGTAATAATTCTCCTTCCAATACCTGATAAGGTACTGCAACGTCGGAGATTTTACCTGCCTTGTAAGTCTTTATTACAATAGACATAAGCTTCAAATTCGAATATTAAAATATACCCATCGCGTACCCATTGAGTTTAAGGTTTAGCCACGATTAACTGACGGCCTCTTCAGTTTGCAACATTTGTTGAGAAGACGCTAAACTAGAAAAATAACAGGAAACACATTTCCATAGATTAAATTAATAAATCAAGTATTATAACTAATTAAGTGAAAAATAACTCGTACTGTATATTAATTGTAATATAATCTATTTGATATATAATTTTTAGATAAGTAAAAAAATAAAAAAGATTTAGTAGAAAATAAAATAAAATATATTTGTATATTTAAAAAAGTATAATAAGGTCAAATCTATAAAAACCGTCGTCTATGAAGTTTAGTTCTAAATTAAATGTAGATAAATATAATATTAAGAAAAAAAATCATTATATTTATACTTTACTGTTCCTCTGACTTAGATGTAGGAGTTAAATGAATTACGTATTATTTTTAAGACTTACGGAGACGGGACTGGGCGATATTGAACCTTATCCGTTTAACATTAGTATCACTATTACGATGTCGAAAAAAGGGACCAGTGTCCAATGTACTAAACATTTTATATATGTTTAGATCCTCGTCCCTCTCCACAGTTAATCGCATATTCCTTTTAGACTAATTCGACATAACTATATTTTTATGTAAATTGACATGACACAAAAATCTACGCAATTATTTTTTCATAACTCTTTATTAGGTCCAATTCCAATAAGTCATTGGGGAGATGCAACACTCATGGCTACGGTAACCGCTTACCACCAGGCGGGTCGTACGCTTGTTTGAGTAGGGTCCCTTCACACAGACTGGCTCGGAGGGAACAGCATATTTTGATTCGTGTTTAAAAATAGAGTTTAGTGTTATTGAAATCAGGTTTATTTAAACAACAAAAGAAGTGAAATGTAAAAAAAAGTTTGGAATGTCTGTAATGAATGTCATTGAAAAATGAAATTGGAAGCTTTTTTTGTTTGTGTAAAAGTTATTTGTATACACGCGAGTTGGGTCAAATTCTCGCGTTTACGATTTGTCGTTGGTATACGATTGGCGAAAAATATGGCGGTTATGTCTAAATGTAAAATAACATAGATTTCAGCTGTTATTAGACTCATGTCGAATCCGAATTTGATTTTGAACACGCGAAAATAAGGCCCATTTTTTAAAGTATATATGTATTTAAAAATATAATCAATTTACATAAAAGTATAGTATTTGAAATTATCGTCATACGATAATTTGTAGATAGTTGAAATATTATTCCAACGCCATCTATTGCTGACATCTTTGAAACTTTTCGATGTCTTTCACATAGCGAATTTTGTGAGCGCATTCACACTAACGAAAATTATCTTATAAAATTGACGTTGAGTGTGAAATAGCTCTCATACTTTATTACTTATTAATGTTGAATTGAACAACATTTATAAGTAAAAAGTTTATATTTAATTTTCTAACAAATAGGTACATATTGTACTAATGTGACCCCACCCCAGGAGATATATTTGTATTATAAAAAATCATTTTCTTTGTTAATATGTCGTGGTTTAATCTCGAAATGTGGCTATATCTAGTTTAATCTGGATATTTTCCATTATATCAAATAGAAATGAATTTATAAAATTATAAAGACAGTTTGTTCCTATAGTGTACGTAGATTTTTCGCGAATTAACCTGTTATTTCTAGATATAACCGCAATTCGCGCTATAGCCGTAACATGTAAGCCCTGTCCAACTTCAATTGGATGTCTCGTACCAAATTGTCATTGTATAAAATAATTTATATTTTATGTTTTTGTTGTAAGTGTAGACTAAGGTTTTTTTGTTATCAACTCATAGGTTAATATTTATTATTAAGAATTTTTTATTTGTAATTTTGACGAGTTTTCGAAATTGTTAGGTTTTTTTTACTCATAGTCGAAAGAACTCATTAAATTTAGATATTTTTAAGAGATTTGAGGTTATTCTCGTTTGATTTTGCGTGAGGGGCGCAGCGGTGCTAATACCCACGGTTAAGTTTTCCTTCATTGACTTGACCTTGTAGAACGAAGTTTAACTATGTCTAGTTACATGCAAAATAAATATTTTATCAGATCAGCTACTAATATACTCCTGACTAGTACTGAGATTATTATCAATATTACAAATTTATGGAAAACTTTGATAATATTATGTGTTTGTATCATATTTTGTGAATAAAATTAAATGTCTATTTTGTTAGTATATTTTTTTGAATGAAGTAGTTCTCTTCTGTGAATTTGAGCAGACTTATATTATATATTATAGACGCAGATTATTTCTCCTTTGTATTTCTTGAGGCGAAATGATTATGAGCAACAAATGACTCGATTATGGCCTTTCTAGAGAATCGTCTACTTGTTAAAAGTAAACTTAATGTTTCCACTAAAGAATGTAGTGGATTATTTAACACTTTTGAACATTAAACTCGTCTTCACTTCGCCTTATTGAAAACGTAGCCATATTACACCGCTGACCGCCTCACGTGACTGAACGAGATACATAATTACCTGTTAGGAAAATTAATAAAAATAAAACGTTTAATCAGATCTGTTGTTTTATTTTAAAATATATTCTTTCCCTTATTCTATCCACTTGAGGGTTCTTTTGAAAAACTCTACCTTAGTACATCCATAGGGTAGGTAGGTACTCAAGGAACCTGAAAATAGACCCACTGCTTTAGGCTGTGCTTGCCTGGCAGTCGGTGAGAGTAACAGTAACGGGCCCGATTCCCGTATATTCGACATCAATGTCCGATTAGAAGGACGTAATTATTTTAATTAAAATGTAAAATCACACCAAAGTACTCTACGCGAATCTATCAGTGGCTAACTTGAGCATATTGCCGTGTGCTTTTCTTTAGGCGAAGTTTAAAAGGTTATTTTCATTCGCTTCAGTCATCGAGGAAAAATTGTTCGATGGCTTCAGTACACCCACCCAGTATGAGCTCATTAGAATCGTTATGATGGCAGCGGGGGCTAATATGCCAAATTGGCCAAGCCATTCCCAAGTAGGTTCACAAATGTTTACTTATATAGATAAACGGTGTATGCCTCTTCCAATTACGAAATTAAAACAAATTATTATAAAAAAATCTATTTATTTCCACAATTTACTACAACATGGTCCAGTGCATTTTACATGAGTGCTGCAATTATTTTTGTTCGTTATATATTTTCATTATTATTTTATAAAAAATATCAACACCTATTTATATCTATATTACAACAGTGTTTCGTCTATTAAATACACATCCGCGTCCAAAATAGTGCCACTATAAATATTTATTAAAAGCATAGTAGCAAGATTAATTTGCAATATTAATATCAACTCTATTCTCAATTCAACAAAGTATATTTTACATGCATTAAAAATAGAGGGCCTTTATTTATTTGGGCTTTGTTACCAATATTGTGATGTTTGATCCAATTATGGCCGATTCCTATAAATTACCGTTATCGGTTAAAATAAAGACTCTTCATATCTTTAGGGGGCGTCCATAAATTACGTGAGATGTTTAAGGGGGGGAGGGGGTCAAGTCAAATCTCATCTAATCTTACGATGGAGAGAGGTGGGTCTCGGCAAATATCACGCAATTTTTTTTCTGATTGAAACAAAAAAATATATACTATTTTGGTCCATTTAATCCAGATTATACATGCTTAAGATTTAATCTTAAGCGTAATCGTAATACGATTACAACCATCCACTAATTCGTTCGAAAGAAAATAATTTCATTCATACTTCGACGTTATACATCTACTGACTGTCAAACCACCATATTTGTTTTATACCAAATAGCGTCCAACGCGATTACGTAAGAAACCCACATTTTGAAAAATCTCACGTGAGATTGGGGTATGGGGGAGGGGGTTGAATAAAATCTCACGAAATCTCACCAGGGGGGGAGGGAGGGACAGTTTTTTTTAAAAACACCTCACGTAATTTATGGACGCCCCCTTACTAATAATGAAGCAAAGACCTCAAAGATTTGCTTAGCAGACCATCCCATATGGAAATAGCTATCACAGGGAAAATTAGCTTACGAAATAATCTATATGCCCAGTTTGGCAATAAAAAAGCCTAACATTGGTAAGCAAAACGATTCGTTATTGTTTATAGAAACCGGGCATTAGTGAGCTGGTAATTAAAAATTCCATCTTAAAATTGCAAATCAATCGTTAAATATTTCGTCTTAATCTATTTTAAACAGTGCATATAACAATTACCTATATAACCTATTCGTTTATGCACTTTACAAATTTTTCCAGTTTGAAAGGACTTCCAGAGAAGTTTAAACGGCAGGTACTCATATAATGTAGAACTGATTTAAAAGTTGAGAAAGGAACGAATTCAAGTAAACAAAGAAGTAAATTAAATAATCAATTACCAAGTATAAACTACAAAATCTGTCATGACAAAGCAATGCCGTCTCACTTGCACAATATATAGTCTATAAATAAGCCAACCTTTGTCTGTGTATTACCTACTGTTCTAAATAATGAACAAAACAATAGTTGACACTCAGTTTACAATCTTAAGTTAAGATATACTTTGTTAAAAACGTTACTTAATGACTGTATGTTGTCAGAATAAACTAAATAAAAAATAATATAAGTTGACTGAAACAGTAAAATATGAGGTATCAGATCTATACATTACACAGAGCTAAGTAAAATATTGAATAGACATGGCGCGTTTGTTGATAACTTTTTTTTCTTCCCACTCAGGCACTTTAAAATAATATAAAACAATATTACGTAAATAGTATCAATCAAATAATCATGGAATGACAGGTATACTATAGAAGAATAATTTTACTTTAATTTTTCTCTTACTTAAAACCCCGCATGTATTCTTATTTATAACATAAATAATTATATAATTTATCATTCGCTAGGTGTAAGTAGAGATTTTTATATCTTCAATTTTATCGTATATTTAAATTATCTTAGTTATACATTTAAGTATGGAGTACTTGTTTAAAATGCTGTGTCATGATTAAATATGCTGTGAAAAATAACGTCGCATGATGAAAACAAAAATGTGTCAGGAAAAAGGAATGGGTAAAGGAATGCGTTAAAATCATAAAACTGGAAATTTTAAATTCTAATTTATTTATATAAAAAATTCATTACTTATCATTACATAACCATAATAAATTAATTGTAACATTTGTTATAGAGAAATTATTTTTGCAAGTCTTCAATTTATTTAAATGATTGTACTTATAATAATTGCCTTACTTAGCCTACAAAGGTAGATGGTTGCGTCGTTTAAAAGTAACATTTTCAATAGTCAAATCAATAGCTACTTTATAAAATTGGAAATAGATTTGACTAAAGATTTTAATGTAGACTCAAAAAAAATCTTACAAGGCACCTATAGTTACGAGCGTTTTGCAGTCGCGAGAATCTTCACATATGAAATACCTTAGGACATATAGGTCCTTTGTATGAAGCATCTAATAATGCTAACTTTTGTGACAATTTCAAATTTCCGAACGACCCAACCAACTACCTCGCTGTCAGATCAAATCAATCAATTCCTGGTAAACAAGTCTCCCAAAGGTAGTCCAAAAAAATCTACAAAAAATGATGAAAAAAAAATCTCTACATTATACCCTTACTATATCTTAATTAAGTGGTGACATATAGGTGATGTCGTCCCAAGGGTGGCGGTATAGGGGCTGCTTCATACGCTTCTGGTCCAGATAGTGGCCCACCAGGCCGATGGTCCGCCCCAGGACGAACAGGGCGTTGATTGTGCCCATGTGGATGTAGCTGTTGCCTTCCTCTCTGTTGACGAAATAACTATGTTAAATAAGGCCTTCATTATCAGAGGCCTTCGTACATAAAAAGGCCTCTATAGGGTCATTGTATACCATATTTAACAAATTAAGAATGGATCCCATGGGTTTTATTTATGTGACAACTTATTTCGTTCCCAATGAAGTAATTTTAAAATGCATTTTTTTTTAATTATAAGGTTTTTGATTAATCACATTATTTATCCAAAATCTTGTTGGGGTATGACTGACTAAGTTAAATATTGTATTATCACAAATTGAGTGATCTTTGTACATAAATAGGTATTTTTTTTATTATACTAAAGCCAACGAGAGGGGATAAAATATGGAAACAACCGATCGTTACTGAGTTACATTACGACAGCTGTCGTTGATTCGTGGCATAGGAAAGTGATCGGTAAAGCAACAACATAATTTCTTATAAAAATTGAAAGTCTGTTTACATTCTTTAACTCGTCTCGATGGCTTACCTTTAAGTAGAAAGTCTTTAGAGGCATATTAGAAGGCCAAACAAAGTAGGCAGTTGTAGTAAACTTAGAGTTTATTTAAAATTACTCAGTAAAATAAAAAATAGTTTTGATTGTTGTGACTTGAAAACTTTTAAGCCCGGACAAAAATGAATTCCCGCCCGGATGCTCTCCGGACGCCTTCTAAACTAGGACAACTTCTTGCGCGTGGTGATGGCCTCCACGTCGAGCGCGTACCGCGTCACCGTTATCAGTTGGGTACTAGTGTAGTGTAGTGTAGTGTACGTGTATGTGTGCACTGCACTTACTGCGTGAAGAGCTGGCAGTGTCGGAACATGTCGACCATGGCGGCGGCGACGATGCCGTCCACGTTGAGGATGAGGTTGGGCTTCTTGCGCGTGGTGATGGCCTCCACGTCGAGCGCGTACCGCGTCACCGGCCACGCGGGCCAGCGTGACGTCACGTACGCCTTCAGCTCGCGCACGCGGCTGTCCGGGTTGTTGATCGACTTCACTCTGACAATATGAGGACAATAAATAAATATCCTGGGACATGCCTCACACACGGTCATCTGATCCCAAACTAAGCAGACCTTGTACTCATCATCAACCTTTTTTAAGTCCACTGCTGGACATAGGCCTCTCCCAGAGCGCGCCACTCCTTGCACTGGGAGGTTAATGCCCTTAGTCGCCACGCTGGGCAAGCGGGTTGGTGACCGCAGAGCCAGCTCTTTCGCACCGGCAACGTGACGTCACGTGGAACTTCAACACACGATATCTTCGTATATTTTTGTTTAATTGACAAAAGAAAAAATACGCGTCTGATATTTTTTTATAGTGTAAAAGACGGACTAAATAGTTTTTTTTGTCATCTAGCCCAATAAGTACTAATATTGTTATTTGATATTGTATAAATCTAGTTTTATTGTTCATCTATAGTATGTACAAACTGGGGGGGTGTGTGTGTGTGGGGGGGGATGTGTGTGTGTGGGGGGGGATGTGTGTGTATACCTGTGTCCGATGCCCATGATGAGTTCTCCCTTGGCGCGCTTTTCGTTGACGAACTCCTGCGGGTGCTGTCCGCGGTCGTACGCCGCGCAGAAGTCGGCCGCCGCGCGGTCCAGCGCGCCGCCGAATCTGTCGCCCTAACACACATACACATACATATAGCATTGTTAATAATAATAAAAAATAATACGTATGCAAGAAGATTGTTCATTAAAATCATTTGAAATAATTGTATATTTAACCGACGAAAAAACGGAGGTTTTTTTTTTTTTTTTTTTTATGTATGATCACGCATAACTTTTGACAGAGTAGTCCGATTTTGATAATTATTTTTTTATTGGATAGGGTATACCTCGAAAGTGGTCCCATATAAATATATATAAAAAATACTACCCTAAGGGTGGGAAAATAGGGATGATTTATTGTTCCCTCACAGATTTTAATGCTGAGTTGTGTATTACATCAAAAGAAATCAAAAATTAAGCATGTAGTAATTAGTAGAGTATAGCCACAAAAAAATATTTGTTAAGTTTTTTGGCTGCGGTATTCTGTAAGGTGGAGGTACATCCCCAGTCGAGCTGCTGTTTGAGCGAATTAACGCTACGCTCTACCTCTCTTAATAATCTCTTAATAATTCATTAATGGTGTTCGTTACGATTAACACCAAAGTTACGCGGTAGAGCCCCCGGTCCCATAGTAAAAGTTGATCGTATACATGAGTACTTTACGTGGTTTCATTTAATGTCGTATTGTGGTAATAGCTTATGTTATTGGTATGTCCCCGACTGCAAAACTTTATAAAATTCAAGTTATATTCAAAATTATTTTTTGCTTTTCAGTTTTTTCGGTGGTTTATTTTTTTGTTAAAAAGTTTTTTAGAATATGTACTCAAAATGCACAAAAAAAAACATGACTCAGGACACGGTACGGTATAGTAAGGTCATTGTACAGTAAGGTACGGTAAGGCATGGTACATTATGGTGTGGTGCAGTAAGAGTGTGGCACAGTATGGTAAAGGCATGATACAGTATGTTAAGAGCACGGTACGATATGGTAAGGACATCGAACAGTATGGTAAGGACATGGTACGATATCGTAAGAGCATGGTACGGTATGGAAAGCGCATGGTACGGTAAGGTAAGCGCATGGTACAGTATGGTAAGGAAATGGTACGATATGGTAAGGGCATAGTACAGTATGGTAAAAAAAGGTACGATATGGTAAGGGCATGGTACGGTATGGTACAGTATGGTAAGGACGTGGTACGGTATGGTAAGGGCATGGTACAGTATGGTAAGGACATGGTACGGTATGGTAAGGGCACGGCACGGTCTAGTACTAGTAGGACAGGTACTAACGATGGTAAGCAGTCCGCTGACGACGGAGGAGATGAGGTCCTTGCCGGCGCGCGCGGTGACCATGGTGTTGTGCGCGCCCGACACGGCGGGCCCGTGGTCGGCCGTCACGATCAGCACCAGCTCGAAGAACTTGCACGCCCACTCGGGTAGCTCGCGTTGGAACCTGACACAACATCAATCAATTATAATTTTAGAGTATGACGTTGATATAACATCCTTTTTGACGTCGGTTAGCAGCATAAGTTGTGTAATGGGCAATCGTACTAGTTTACCACCTTTTTAGCCTATGTTTTACCCCCTCAAAGATACATATTTTCAAGTTAGTTATGAGGTGTTAGGAGGAATTAATCTACTATATAAAAATAAGTCGGGTTTTCCTTCCTGACGCTATAACTCCAGAACGCACGAACCGATTTCCACGGTTTTGCATTCGTCGGAAAGGTCTCGGGCTCCGTGAGGTTTGAAGCAAAGAAAGTAGGGTAGGGTAGGGTAGGGTAGCGTAGCGTAGGGTAGGGTAGGGTGGGGTAGGGTAGGGTAGAGTAGGGTAAGGTGGGGTAGGGTAGGGTAGGGTAGCACCACGCGAACGAAGTCGCGCCGGGCAGCTAGTATAGTTTAAAAATATATATATGTTATAAATGTAAATTTAAAATACGTAATTTCCTTTAATTTTATCTAAAACATTCCTTTGCAATAAGTAAATATTTTTTTTTTTTTTTGAAAAGTCTATATACTTGATTTCTCGCACAAAATAGTATCTGATAAATCGAGCTCACTTTTACCATTTTTCTCATCGTTTTAAATTTGACTATACAATCCAGTTACAGTAAAAGTCCTGTGACTGTATTTGAAAACAGCAGATTATTTCGATGTGCAGCGCTTTTATGACCTTGAACAAGCATCAACCGATCTTCATGAAAATGTATAAACTACAGGCGCTAAATTCACTAAAACTGAATGTAATAGTCACCACAATAAGCTGATAGTGCCGCCAACTCCGAGCTGCCTCTCGAGCACTTGACTGATGGGCACGCCGCAGTAGCTCAGCTCCTGGCCTCGCTCGTCGCATATCGTGCTGATGAACGCCGCCGGCTTCCGGATTATGCCCAGTTTCTGCAAGAAATATAAATAATAGATAGTTAGGGAATTATTGCTTCACATTGTTCTGGTGTATGGTATATGGAAGGAAATTATGTAGTTTATTTATTGATAAGATTTAGAATTTTGAAAATTCGCTTGTTCGTACAGGAATTACACCCGCGAAATATAAAAATCGGCAAAGACCAAATCGGCAATAGAAATACACATTCTGTGAAAATGTCAACTGACTACCTATTATGGTTCATGAGATACAGCCCACTGACAGATAGACAGATGGACGGATAGCAGAGGCTTACTAATAGAGTCCCGTTGGCACCGTTTGGGTACGGATCCTTGTAAAAGCATCATGTATTTTTATTATAACTATTTGAAGGGACAATCGAATGGATCAATGCCTTGTAAGTACATAGCACCTAAATTAAAGGGGGACATATCCAATCTCAACTTTATAACACAGGACATAAAAAAAAAGCACAAAATGATCACTCACCCTCGCCCAATCATAATCCATGGGCACCTTAGGTGGTTCCTCTTCCTCCTTCAACAAGATCTTGCCTTCCTTCACCAGCTTGGTGAACACTTGCTTGACTGAGGCCCCTAGACTGTCGAACGAGTCCGGTACTGTCACGCCGTAGGCCTTGAGGCCCGCGTTCTTAGCAACCGCCTTCTCGAGGTTGGAGCCCGCGAGGGAACCCGCGTGACCGAACTGTACTTCAGATGTGAACATGTCTGGAAATAAAGTGAAAAAGTAAAATTATCCGATTCCAAACTAAGCAGAGCTTGTACTTTAAGGCCCGCCCGATGGAAAGCGGTTACCGTAGCCATATGGACGGTTGCAACGTCTTGCAACTTGTCAGTCACGCGTTACCGACCCTTCCCCCCTCCCCAATGAGCTGGCGACCTTACTCACGCGCAGTAACACAACATAAAGTTATTTGGCTGCGGTATTCTGTAAGGTGGTACTTCCCCAGTCTACCTGCCCTTTGAGGGGAATAATCGCTACGCTACGATTAAAATCATTAAGGAAGCTATGTGTCAAGCTATACTAATAATCTAAAATGTATTTGATTGACCAATTATGATTTTATGCTTCATTTAAAACCTCGCTAAGCTAGTGTACGTACCGGAGCAGGTCCCGATGCACCAGCCCACCATGGGCTTGGTGATGAGTCCGTCCCGGATGGCGCGGCACACATCATCACTACAGTAACACTAGTGTACGTACCGGAACAGGTCCCGATGCACCAGCCCACCATGGGCTTGGTGATGAGTCCGTCCCGGATGGCGCGGCACACATCATCACTACAGTAACACTAGTGTACGTACCGGAACAGGTCCCGATGCACCAGCCCACCATGGGCTTGGTGATGAGTCCGTCCCGGATGGCGCGGCACACATCATCACTACAGTAACACTAGTGTACGTACCGGAACAGGTCCCGATGCACCAGCCCACCATGGGCTTGGTGATGAGTCCGTCCCGGATGGCGCGGCACACATCATCACTACAGTAACACTAGTGTACGTACCGGAACAGGTCCCGATGCACCAGCCCACCATGGGCTTGGTGATGAGTCCGTCCCGGATGGCGCGGCACACATCATCACTACAGTAACACTAGTGTACGTACCGGAGCAGGTCCCGATGCACCAGCCCACCATGGGCTTGGTGATGAGTCCGTCCCGGATGGCGCGGCACACATCATCACTACAGTAACACTAGTGTACGTACCGGAGCAGGTCCCGATGCACCAGCCCACCATGGGCTTGGTGATGAGTCCGTCCCGGATGGCGCGGCACACATCATCACTACAGTAACACTAGTGTACGTACCGGAACAGGTCCCGATGCACCAGCCCACCATGGGCTTGGTGATGAGTCCGTCCCGGATGGCGCGGCACACATCATCACTACAGTAACACTAGTGTACGTACCGGAGCAGGTCCCGATGCACCAGCCCACCATGGGCTTGGTGATGAGTCCGTCCCGGATGGCGCGGCACACATCATCACTACAGTAACACTAGTGTACGTACCGGAGCAGGTCCCGATGCACCAGCCCACCATGGGCTTGGTGATGAGTCCGTCCCGGATGGCGCGGCACACATCATCACTACAGTAACACTAGTGTACGTACCGGAGCAGGTCCCGATGCACCAGCCCACCATGGGCTTGGTGATGAGTCCGTCCCGGATGGCGCGGCACACATCATCACTACAGTAACACTAGTGTACGTACCGGAACAGGTCCCGATGCACCAGCCCACCATGGGCTTGGTGATGAGTCCGTCCCGGATGGCGCGGCACACATCATCACTACAGTAACACTAGTGTACGTACCGGAACAGGTCCCGATGCACCAGCCCACCATGGGCTTGGTGATGAGTCCGTCCCGGATGGCGCGGCACACATCATCACTACAGTAACACTAGTGTACGTACCGGAGCAGGTCCCGATGCACCAGCCCACCATGGGCTTGGTGATGAGTCCGTCCCGGATGGCGCGGCACACATCATCACTACAGTAACACTAGTGTACGTACCGGAGCAGGTCCCGATGCACCAGCCCACCATGGGCTTGGTGATGAGTCCGTCCCGGATGGCGCGGCACACGTGGTACTCCTCCACGCCGCCAACCTCACCCAGAAGCACTAGCATCTTCACTTTCGGGTCCGCTTCGAACCTGCAACAGGATTCATTATAAACTTAAACTGTCTTACGTGCTCGCACGATTCAAATTCGTACGAAAACGCGTTATACGTGCGGCCGGCCTCAGAGTTAGAAGAAAATTATCTTGAAGATACAGATTTATTCATCTCGCACCAACGAGGACTTCATAAAAATCACTTTTACACTGCCCATTTGACGAAGCAAAACGTATTCAGTGAGCACGCTCAATTCGTATGACCCGCACGAACAAATTCACGCAAGTTTGACATCAATGTCTATTTTACTAAAAACTTAAACCGACTTCAAAGTACACTAAGAAGTAATCAAATCCTGATCTGACCAAACGGGAAGTGTACCCTTCCAAACAAAAAAATAATTTTCCATATCGGGAGGAAAAGGAGTTATGAGGTAACAACACAAAAAATAATAATTTAGAACCTCCTTTTTAGGATTCCGTAGTCAAATGGCAAAAAACGGAACCCTTATAGATTCGTCATGTCTGTCTGTCGGTCTGTCCGTCCGTATGTCACAGCCACTTTTTTCCGAAAGTATAAGAACAATGTTGAAACTTGGTGAGTAGATGTATTCTGTGAACCGCATTAAGATTTTCACACAAGAATAGAAAAAAAACGATAAATTTTGGGGGTCCCCATACATAGAACTGAAACTCTTTTTTTTTTTTTTAAAAGAACCCGTAAGTCTATGGATAGGTCTCCAAAAATGATATTGAGGTTTCTAATATTATTTTTTTCTAAACTGAATAGTTTGCGCGAGAGACACTTCCAAAGTGGTAAAATGTGTGTCCCCCCCACCCTGTAACTTCTAAAATAAGATAATGATAAAACCAAAAAAAAAATATGATGTACATTACGGTGCAAACTTCCACCGAAAATTGGTTTGAACTAGATCTAGTAAGTAGTTTTTTTTTATGCGTCATAAATTGAAATTCATATCAAATACTCAGGTCTATACTAGCATTTACATATAATACCTACAGGTTTGTACGGAACCCTCGGTGCGCGAGTCTAACTCGCACTTGGCCGGTTTTTTTTTGAAGTTGGTTTAAAAACCTTATAATGTATTGTGTAGTATAGTATAGTTACCTGAGTAAATGGTCGATGAAGGTGGTCCCGGGGTAGCGGTCGCCGCCGATGGCGACGCCCTCGCACACGCCGTCCGCGTGCTTCGACAGGATGTTGTTCAGCTCGTTGCTCATGCCGCCCGACCGGGACACGTACGCCACGCTGTCGGCACACACAACCAACTTACTCATCTCTCTACTACTACTAGCTCTGCCCCGCGGTTCGGATTCACCCGCGCTCCCGGGATTATAAGTACCTTATGTCCCACTCATATCATAGGCAAATTTTATGATGATCCGTTGAGTAGTTGAGGCGTGAAGGCGTAACAAACAAACAAATTCACTTTCGCATTTATAATATTATATGATATACTAGCTGTCCCCCGCGGTTTCACCCGCGTTCCCGGGATAAAAAGTAGCCTATGTCCTTCTCCATACCACAGGCTACCTGCATGCCAAATTTCATGATGATGCGTTTAGTAGTTGAGGCGTGAAGGCGTAACAAACAAATAAACAAACTCATTTTCGCATTTATAATATCTCAAATATTTTTTTATTACTTTTCATACATTATGATCGAGTAAGGTTGACATTTT
The DNA here is from genome assembly GCA_947623365.1 of Achlya flavicornis. NCBI lineage: Eukaryota > Metazoa > Arthropoda > Insecta > Lepidoptera > Drepanidae > Achlya > Achlya flavicornis. The sequence continues at coordinate 4,243,325 of OX392494.1, read as the reverse complement.
GTAAGAAAAGTAAAAAAAAATTGAGAATTCACTATTGGTCCCATAGTAAAAGTTGTTCAGCATGACTAACCCAACATAGGTTTCGAAAATATGCCATCTCGAAATCTCCACCCAGTATAATGTAAGATTAGAAGAGTTAGTGTGATATAAGAGTGTGTGTATATTACCTGCCGGGTCGGTACAGTTTGCTGTCGACGATGTTGTCGATCATGCCGGCGGTGTTGCCGATCTTGAAGCAGCCCGGCTTGATGCCGCCCACCGTCGCCGGTCCGATCACGTTTACCTAATAACATATGTAAATAAATATCCTGGGATATTCCTCACTCACGGTCAACTGATCCCAAACTAAGCAGACCTTGTACTACGGAAACCAGACAGCTGATATAATACATATAATACTTTTTGTTTGTAAATACCAGTGGCGTGCATTCCATATAGGCAAATAAGCAATGCCTACCTCATAAGATTCAATAAAATAATAATTTGATTCAATTAAACTACATAATCATTTTAAATAAAAATTCTAACCTAACATTCAATACGAAATTTCAAACTTTGCCGCGCAGGCACTCGCGAGTTCGCCTCTCAAATTCACGCACACTAAAACGATTTCGGCATATTCATACACACACACACACACTTCTTCAAGCTAATACGACGAAAGCATAAATCAAGCTTTTGCTATGCGTAGCATACTGACATTTGACATTCGCGATTTATGGACCAAAAGTAACCTTACCTACTCTGTTGTAAGTAAAGTAACCCATCCAAATTAAAAAAACTACAGTTTACCAACATTAGAGCAACTCAAATATAACTTCGCAATTTATTTGTGTTGGTTTGTTTATGGTTTGGCTGGCATTGTATGCAATGTTGTTGTTATATTTACTTTTATTCTATTGTGATTTTGCGAAGTGTATCTGTGTGAAATTAAGACATTTTGTGGTGAAGATGCAAAATGTATCGATAAATTAGTCCTTTAGTCAGTTTTCGTTTGTTGAAAATAGTAGGTAACTAGCTGTAGACCAACTCCAAAACATTCATGGCATCAAAACAAAGTTAAAAATCTTAAGACATTATATTAGACAGAATACCTATTATTTTTATTAAACACGGCCATCTGGGTGCTGTTATTCGAATCTATTATTCTGTTATTATGTATTTTGTTTGCTAATGAATTATACGCTGACCTAAACAATTTTACGAATCTGGTCAAAAAACATGATATTTAGGCGTGTATGGATGGCCATGATTTCTTCTGCCTACCTAGTCCAAAAACCAATGCACGCCACTGGTTGCCAAATACATACCTAATATACATAATTACACCCAGCCTTAAGACATAGGGAATAGAGGAAACCTTATTGAATTGTAACACAGTTCATTTTACTATAATCGCTTACCCCTCTTGTGTCGGCCAGCTTGATGATCTTCCGGGTCATGTTCTCGGGGATTCCCTCGGCGATGATCACTATTGTGTTGATTTGTGGGTGTTGCATCGCCTGTATAAACAAATAACATTTATTACGCACAACGAAAGTCAGGCATTTCTTATTAATTTGCATCTGAAATCTATACATAGAAAACAAAGTCAAGAACTCAAGAACGGTAATCTGTATTCGGGTGGCATGATCTGATGACAATGGGACCAAACGGGAAGTGTAACCTTCCACACAAAAAAATAATTTTCCAAATCGGTTAATAAATGACGGAGTTAGAAGGTAACAGACGTTAAAAGAACCTACTCCTTTTTTGAAGTCGGTTAAAAATAGGAAGATACTGTTCGGATTCTAGAACATGGATCGCTAAATACGGATTGAATACAATTTATTGCTATCTCGTTTGCGCTAGACTGAGTTCGTGATGCTATCTCAGCTACGTCAGCAATCCGCAGTTTAAGTTGTGCTTGTGCCGCGTCCGAAAGAGATAGACCAATGCGATAGAAAGAGAGGCGATTGTTGTTTGTACCTAATACAGATTTTAAGAGAGAGTAAGAGAAGCCTTCTGTACGTTAGTACCATTTCTTATTCTGTGGTCACGTTTCAAATATGCCCATAAAACTAGGTCATTTGTGACACGTTGTAAGAACTAAACTAGTTGTCCCCCGCGGTTTCGTCCGCGTTATGTTACAATATCTGTTGTCATACCTGTATAGAGCTGTCGTAGGCAGATCTGAGAGAGGCAAAGTTGACTAGAACCGTCGCCTCTTGGTGTTTACGCATCGCCACGTCCATGTCAGAGAATACTGTAACAAAAATCCACACATTATAATGAAATATGTCCCAGCACTGGGGGGAAGGGGGGAGACGGTTAAGTAAGTTATGACCCGGGATATTCCCAGAGTTGAAAAACAGATTCAATATTTCGATCAACCTTGCTATATCAAAATGTGTGAAAAGTTATTTTTTTCCAATTTGTGTGTTTTTCTGATTGAGGAGCATCGCGACTGAATAAAAACCGGACAATTACGAGTCAGACTAGCACACGAATGGTTCCGTAAAAACGTTTCGTGTATCCACGTAATTTTATTTCATTTTGATTAATTAATGTCATAGAGGCAAAAGAAATATGCATTCTGTGAAAATTTCAAGTGTCTAGTCTATTACGGTTCATGTGATATAGATACAGCCCACTGACGGAGGGACAGACGGACGGACGGACAGCGGAAGCTTAGTACAGTCTTTAAAACCACAGTCGTCTGACGAAGACATCTAGACAGGGCAATCGTGCGGGGTGTGAGGGGCGAGACGTGGGAACGCCGAGCCCGAACTGCCAACAAAACGATGTTAGTTGTTCGGGACACAGCATATCGGCATTGTCGGCATTTTCTACGAGGTTAAAGGCGTCGGACGAGTGTATGGTTTTATAGACTGTGGTAATAGGATCCCGCTGGCATCCTTAGAATACGGATCACTAACGCGAGTGATACCAGAGAGTTGCCAGGTTCTAAAGGTCTACTTAACCGCTTACCATCAGGCGGTATGATTATTTGGTACCGAAGTAGTATACATAGTATGTAGTACATACCGGGTATGAAGACCTCCTTGTTTCCGAAGTAGTACTTCTGCTTGTGGTCCGCGGTGAAGGGGTACACAATCGCGACCACAGACGGCTCCGCGCGCCGGCATATGTAGTCGAAGTCTAACATGCCCTGTACAATCACGCAACATTTATTATTATTACGCCAATTATGAGACTATACCTTATTTTTGACATACAGCTTTTGAAAAAATGTATACCCTATACATTAAATAAAAAAAAACACCCCAAACTAAGCTGAGCTTGTTCTATGGAAACCAGATAACTGATATAATACATATACTACTTTTTGTTTGTAAATACATACTTAATATACATAATTACACCCAGACTCAGGACATACAGACATGTTCATGCACACAAATGCATGTCCTGTGCGGGAATCGAACCCACGACCTGTACGATAGGTGTACTAACCTAACTTGGCTCAATAGAGCCTTTTGATCCAGTCTTGGATCTAAAGGTAATATTTTTTCGATGTGTGCAATGTAATAGCTGCACTTATTAACCGATCTCAAATTTAACCCTGTATAATCTATAACCCTAAACGAGCAAATTTACGCCAAAAAAAAAACAAAACTGACTGGTGGTTCCTGAGATTAGAACGTTAAAGCACACAAACAAAATAAAAGTGTTTTTTATACCACACACACTATCACATATATATTCTTGTTTTTATTGAATGCCATACAGAATACAGTAATAATGTGACTAATTTAAACTATGTTAAAAAAAAACGTTATTGGCTTAAGTTTTTTGTAATTAAGTATGTAAAATTGTTGTGACTAAGATCTGTGGATTTTGTCTTAATATAATGGGACTGTTTTACAAAAAACTTAAACCGACTTAAGTACACTAAGAAGTAATCAAATCCTGACAATGGACCCAAACGGGAAGTGTACCCTTCCAGACAAAAAAAAATTCCAAATCGGTTCATAAATGACGGAATTATGAGGTAACAAATATTAAAAAAAAAAAAAAACAACCGAATTTAGAACCTCCTCCTTTTTTCCAAGTCGGTTAAAAATAATATTAAGTAGTGAGTTACCTGTATAGCCCTATTCTGCATGCCCCATATGATGGCCTTCGTGCGGTCGCTGAAGAGCGGCAGCGGCGTCGAGACGCCCTGGCCCAGGTCCAGCTTGGTGGGCGCCTGCGAGCACACCAGGTCCAGCAGCTTGTGGCTCAGCTCCGGGATATCTAGCTCCGGCTTTGGCTGGAAATAGACAAATTAAGTCAATCATATGAAAGACTTGATATTCATCCAAACCTCCTAGAATATTCCTAATAGGTCATCATCATCATCATCAGCCGATAATGTCCTACTGCTGAGCACAGGCCTCCTTTCACAAATCAGGGTGAAAGGGAATGGGCAGATACTCCACCACGCGTGCCCACTGCGGATCAGTGGAGGTAGGCTAGTGATCACTTACTGTCGGAGTTGTCAAGCCGCCTAGAAGGCCTCCAACTAGCTTAACGACTATCACAATTAAGCGATAACCGGGACCAACGGCTGTTACGTGCCTTGCACGTGTGTTTACGTGCACGGAAACGCTCGATTTGAAATACCTCTAGGCGGTCACCCATCCAGGTACCGACCACGACGGTGGTAGCTTAACTTGCCGATCGATTAAGAACGGCTTATCATGCTACACCACGAGCGCTTCCTAATAGGTCACTTTTGTCAAAAAGAGATAAACATGGCCTAATATTAGAGGGGCCCGCTGTAATAAAAATAATACAATAACATTCGATCGGATCGCGGATCGAACCCACGACTTACGAGACGGAATTCTAACGCTTTGCCCACTGGGCACGCAGGAACTTGGAAACACTTTTATCTATTGCACTGCCCTAAATATAACTAGGAGCAACATAAAAAACGTGTATTGTAATCATCGAGAAAATATCACTTTAGAGTAGTAATACTGAACAATCAAATTCCGTAACTAGTCAGTGATTTGTCACTGAATTTGAACATTAAGGACCACTCGCTGCATCGTGTTTTTGACTTGGCCAATCAGAGCGCATGTGTCCTTGAATTAACCAATCAGAGCGCATTGTCGGCGGTGGGAAATTGGCGGAATATATTTCATCCAAAATGAACGTCAATGACGCTTCTTTGGGTTAATTGTTCGATGATTGTAATCAATATGAAAGTGCCCCTGAAATAGTTAAAAGGAGTGCTCCAGCCATTGTATTTTTAGAGTAAGTTACAAGTTAGTGAAATAAGTAATTTAGTATTATTATTATTATAACCGCTTACCCCAGCCTGTGGTTTGGGCAGGTGTTTGGGCGCGAAGTCGAGCTGGTGCTCCTTGGGTATGGGTCCCTGTCCCAGCGCGAGGCCCACGATGGCCGTCATGTTGGACTCGGGCCCGAACACGTACAGCGGGATGCGCAGCCGGTGACCCACTTCACGCATTTGTCTGCAAATACAAACAATAATTAAAAAATATGCCACCATCTATATACGTCTACGGGGTGGATACGACAACACGACATTAAATGAAACCACGTAAAGTACTCATATATACGATCAACTTTTACTATGGGACCAAATTCGAAATCTGAGGGGAGGTCGAACCGGTGGTAAAATCAATTGTAAGTTTCGTAAGTGCTCTATTAGGGCCTATATTAAATAAACAATTTTTGAATTTGACTTTTTGGCGGGAACTTGCAGAGTGACGTTGCGTTTTCATTTTTATGTTCATAAATTCGTGTATTTTGAGTTCTATTGCATATTATCGATGGTATTATATCCAATAAAGATCAATCCATGTGCACCAGTGAAGTAAAATTAATTATGTGTATAGTGACTTTTCAAGTTGTCTCAAAAAGTCCGTGAAGAGTTTTAGTACAATGACCACCATTGTTGTAAAACATGACTTTTATGAACGGTCACTGACTGAAAATTATAAGTGAAAGTGATTTATTGTGACTGGAAATTATAATATAACTCGACACTGGCAGAAATAAGTACTAATTTCGATTTGGTTCAGGTATTGGGTGAACTGTGCGATACCCTTTGTCTATAGTTTATGTTATTTCTATGGTTGCGAGGTTCGTCAGCTGCGATCTGAGGTAAGGTGACAATCAGTATAGGTTCCTGACCTGAGCCCCTCCTGATAGTTGGGCCCGCCCCTCCTCACGAAGATGGTGACGTTGTACTGCAGCAGCGCGTCCTTGTACGCCTCGATGGCCGTGATGATGCCGCGGAACGTGTCCGCCACGTTCGTGAAGTTCGCGATACCGCCGCCGATTATTAGCACCTGCACACGAACAAACAAACAAACAAACAGCATTATTAATAACTATACGTATAGCCGACAACGTCTGATATGCCCGTTCTGACAGCACGTATACATCAATGTGTCAAAAAGAGACGACCATTATGCGACAAAAAGAGTCTTGTCAAAACAGACAACAGACAGGCAGACACATCCCGGGTATAATTCGAAACCATGAATTAAGACATAGATACATACATACATAGATATAGATTTATCACATACTATTGAAATAACAAAAGATATCACAAAAATAAGGATTTAAAAGATGAGATTAGAGTAATTAGAAAATTAATGCAAACATATAAAAGAGCACCCCGTTAAAAACAGTGAAATGCTACTATCATCTGACATATGGTTTTCGTATGTATTTTTTTTATATAAGTAATTTGGTTACACTATGTCATACGGGATGTAATAAAAAAACAAAATGCCTTCTTATGCCTGAGGAGGTTCTCAATTTGGTTGTTTTTTTTTTTTGTTTGTTACCTCATAACTCCGTCATTTATTAACCGATTTGGAAAATTCTTTTTTTGTCTGGAAGGGTACACTTCCCGTTTGGTAACATTGTCATCAGATCAGGATTTGATTACTTCTTAGTGTACTTTGAGGTCGGTTTAAGTTTTTTGTAAAACAGTCCAATTATTTGATGCATTATTGAGGTTATTCAGGACTATTGGAAGCGATCCTAATTTAGACGAAAAATCCTCTTCATACAAATAAAAATGATGATCTTCTTGATTTTGAATTTAAAATCAAAATCAAAACATATAAAAATGTTGGGATAAATAAACAATGTACCCTGAAAACAACTTTTTTAGACAGTCGTCTAGTAAACAAAAGATTATAGACTTTATTACCTTTCCATTAGGATGCTTCTCTCTGCACATGAGACTGAATATAGTTTTGGCGTAGTCGGCGGTTTGACTCTCGGTGGGTGCACCGGAGTACTCGCCGTAGTTAGCCAGCTCCGCCGCGCCACCTGACGGACAAACAACGAAGCATTTATATCAAGACTTATTGAAAAACAAACAACTTTATTGTTTCTCAAATCTAAAATATGAATTAAAAAAAAGCTTTTATTCAGAATTTTGCATTAACATCTCATCTAGATGTTGTTACCTGATAATAAAATTATTTTAAAAATCCTTGATCATTTACGATTATGATATACATACCCAACTCGCAGATAGTGTCTGTGTATACGACGGATGCTCCACCGCCGGCGACCATCGTCCAAATACGACCGGATTTGTTAAGTACTGTCAACTGTAAGAGAAAAAGAAAAAAATTAGAAAAATACGAGTTTTACGAAGGCTTTTACGAGTTTCGACTAATCGGTGATGGTCGGATCTCGGGCCGCTTGAATGGGACGAGACTGGGTGGGCCGTCGCGACGCGCGTCCTGCGCCGGCGAGGACGATATCGTGGTGAACATTTTGTATGAAGATTCGAACAGCGCCTCTAGTGGACAGTTTTGGGCTCACAGTATTCCAAAATATGGAATACTAGTTGCGCCTCGCGGTTTCACCCGCGTTCCCGAGGGATATATTGCTTTCCCGAGATATTGTATGTCCTATATGTTAATCCAGAACATATTCTATCAATGCATCAAATTTCATCCAAATCCGTTCAGTTGTTGAAGCGTGATTGAGTAGCAAACATACGTCCATCCAAACTTTCGCATTTATAATATAAGTAAGATAGTGAGATTCGAAATGGACGCTATTATGTCAGCTATATTATATTTGCTATTCGACATAAGACGAATAATGACATATTTCGAACATTAGCGGCTAGCCACGTCTCGTTATAGTTTAGAATTACTACATTTATTATAATATATTATTTATGATCATACATAAACATAAAAATAATATAAATTGTATATATTAAAATAATGATGTCCTAATACAATGAGAAAAACACCTAATTAAACATAATAAGACGCTTTTGCTTTTAGCATGACGTCATTACAATAAATCACTATACTGAATATTAAACTCTAACAACAAAGCAATATACAATCGATTCTTATTTGCAATAGAAAATATGGTTTTTATTTACATTTCATACACCAAAGCAATTAAACGTTAATTTCGGCGCTGCGTCTATAGCCCGGATAGCTCAGTCGGTAGAGCATTGGACTTTTAATCCAAGGGTCCAGGGTTCAAGTCCCTGTTCGGGCGACTAACTTTTTCTTACACAAACATAAATTGAGCTTAGATAACTTGCATACAATTAATGGCCGGTTCCTATAATTTACGGACCGTTATCGGTTAAAATTAAGACTCTTATATCTTTACTAGTAATGGCGCAAAGACCCAAAAGCTTTGCATAGCAGACCCTCCCATATGGAATTAGCTATCACGGATAAAATTAGCTTACGAAATGATCTATATGCCCAGTTTGGCAATAAAAAAACCTATCATTGGTAAGCAAAAGGACTAGTTTTTGTTTATAGAAACCGGGCATAAGAGTTCAAAATGATGAATTTTGTACTTTCCTACTTCATACAGAATATTATCCTTCAAAACATAAGTATAGTCCCACAAACTTATCTGGCCCGGTGAGACTCTGTTATCGCATTTAGTGGAGCAAACAACCAATGAACGTAGTGTTTATATTCTCTTTGACCAATGGCGATTGACACTTCAAAATGGCGTCGTTAGTTCCTCTTTTGACTACCGGGCCACATAAGTTTGTGGGACTATATACCAAGTTACAGCACGATCGGACGTCAGCAAGTGGTTGAAATATTGTTTGCAAGTTTTGAAATGGACATCAAATTCTAACTAATATTATAAATGCGAAAGTGAGTTTGTTTGTTACGCACGCTTCAACTACTCAACGGATCATCATGAAATTTGGCATGCAGATAGCCTATAGTATGGAGAAGGGCAAAGGATTATTTATCCCGGGAACGCGGGTGAAACCGGGGGGCAGCTAGTAAATAATAAATAAATAAACCCCATAACTTTTCCACATACCTTCAAACTAGCGCCACTCTTCGCGTCCAAATCAGCAATATGTGCCTCCTCGGGGTAAGCATCCCTTCCAAACGGTGGTGGGAAGTTGACCTCCCCCCAGTTCTTGGCGCATATGAAGTCGGCGGTCTGGTCAAGCTTGGCGGCCAAGTCGAGCAGGTATATCCTCTCGTTGGTCACCACTATAGGGTTGATCTCCATATACGTGAAGTACAGGTCTACGTATACGCGGTACAGTGACATTATGAATGTTGCTAGTAATCTGAAAAAAAAAAAGCGGTTTGATACAATTGTTATGTTTTTTTTAACTGTGTGCCTGTGTTTGACCGCAATCACACCATGGTACAGTAGTACCCAACTGATAAGGCGCGTCGTGAATCGAAGATTACCGAAAGAATGCTTAAAACTTACAACCAACCTTAGATGACTACTATAAGGTTCATAATACAGTGCAGCTGTTAATTCCGTCTCGCTCGCAAGTCTCGCCCCTCCGCACACATGGCGGCAGCTGCCGACCAATAGCATTTCGCGCGCTTTGAAAATGTATCTTCTGCGCAGGTACATTGGTAAGCCATATTAGTTGGGTACTACTGTAAGTGATGGATGTGGCCGAAGGTGGTGAGCACACAAAGCCTAGAAGGAACAGGCTCTCAAGTGCAGCTGTCGGAACACACCGATATGCGCTTGGCGACAGATTTTCAGCCAGCCAGATGGGTGATGATATTTTTATCCGAAAAAAGTCTGGTGACATATTATTCTGGTAGAAATTGGTATTTTCTCACACAGTGTCAGATTTGAATTCTTACCTCATTATATTATAATTTAGTGAAAAACTGTAAACCAACTTTATAAGCGGTTTTATATTTTGTTCAAAGTTAATTTTAATATTTATTTTAGCATATTATATTTACTTTACCGAGAATTAATAAATTGTAGACAATATTGAGTAAAATGTTACAATCGAGATGATCGTAAATTAAAGTAAGAAGCTTACATATCGTGCCGACCCCTCATTATTGAACATAGCAGCTGTATAATATAAATGATTACCTCTTCATAGAAGCAGATTGTATGTTCTTGAGTAGAACTCTGTGGACCTCCTCGGCCGTTGGGAATGTGTCTACAGGCACCTGGAATATATCAATATTTATTTAAAAAATAAAACTGACAGGCCATTACCAGTAATCTAAAATTATGTAATTTATTTCATTTGGCCGTATAAATATACAATGGGGACGATCCAACAGCGTGAACTAACGTTCTATTGAAAATTATAATTTTAACGTAATTTATCACTTGGACTATGTGTAGGCAGGAATGAACTTTCGTTGAGAATAAATTAATTTGACGGGCCAGTTGGCGCAGTTGGTTAAAACGTGGAGTCTTAACCTATAGCGCCGCAGGTCGTGAGTTTGATTCCCATACAGGACATGCATTTGTGTGCATGAACATGTCTGTATGTCCTGAGTCTGGGTGTAATTATGTATATTAAGTATGTATTTACAAACAAAAACTAGTATATGTATTATATCAGTTGTCTGGTTTCCATAGTACAAGCTCTGCTTAGTTTGGGATCAGATTATCGTGTGTGAGGAATGTCCCAGGATATTTATTTAATTTTAAATTTAAAAGGAAAAAAGAAATTGTGGTTACGTCACTTCGACGTCACAATTCATTCATTCACCGCTTGTCTCTGAAAGCCAAATCAGTGTTGTTTTATGATCGAATTTATTGGTGTCGTCATTTTATACGTTATCGATAAAGACAGGTATTCTTTTAATCAGGAATTAAAATTGATAAGCATCATTGAAAATGGCGATTCGTATGACTCATATTATGAATTAAATTTAAAATATACATTCAAATATTATAACTTCTTGTCCAAAGAACATTTTTGGGGTATACGCCATATTTCAAGACTGCACAATGCCTTTTATAATAGAGAAAATGCACGTTCTTTGTGGCAAATATAAGTTATATTTCGCACAAAATTTACTTTTCTAATATTTTTTGACATATCTGTGAAAATGACTAAGATACAGCGATTACAAATCGCCTGACGTCACGTGTCCTATTTGACGGCACAGACCTACTGGTTTATTTTTAATTTAAATGTTAATGTGTTCGTCAAATAAATGAGATTCTTTCTTTCTTTCTATTTTCTGTCAAATTTTATTAATTCTTCCAAATTTATGGTCATTTTAAATTTTTATTACATAAAAAAAAAAAGGGTAATTCTCTATTGGGGTTATTTAGACCTGTTCGATTTAAGAGATAGTAAGCCTTCAACATGCTTAATTAAAATGTTAATCTGACACTAGATCAGTTTTTAATCAAAAAAATATAAAATCATCCCAGATAAACGTTTTTTTTATTCACTTTTTTACTTTCGAAATGGGCGTCAAATTCTTGTGTACCCTAGGGCCCCGGCATGATTTAAGACGGCCCTGGGCCTATACTACGACAAACGATACACGATAGCCCGATCATTGTTGTCAATCAATTAGCCAATAGAATTGCACAAAATTTACGTCTCGTCAGTTTTGCAGCAATTCTATTGGTTAATATTTGACAACGATGATCGGACTATCGTATATCGTTTTTTGTAGTAGACCCTCTGGTTCGATTGAAAATCATATTCGGATGACGAACCTACATAGAAAGGGGTAGTCTACTCAATCGAATTGCTTCTATGTTACAATACCTTCTAGGCCTCTCAGGCATATCGAGTAGGTCAAAATAAGGGGCATCACCTCTATACTGTAAATTCTATGTTATTCTATGAACTGGTTGAAGGTTAAGCGGTTTTTACCTCAAGCCTGATGGCAAGCGCGTCCACGTCTCCGACGTCGACGCCGCCCTGGTGGTGGAACAGGATCGTGTCTGAACGACGACCCGACTGGATGCACAGGTACATCTCCTCATTCTGTTATAATAAATACAAAATATATTAAGTAAAATTTTATATTTTAACATTATTTTACGCGACGCCGCATGCCGTGACTAAAGTCCCGGGTTCGAATCCAATGGCTGGCCAACACCCTCATGTTGAAAATCTGCCGCCACGTGTGTTCCAGACCAAGTTCCTTACAAGATATTATGGTGTACATGCTATATAATTTTAATACAATATAAATAAAAGAAGATTTATGGCCGTAAAAAAATTATGATCAGTTTCATTAGTTTTATCACAAAATAACATGATATTAAAACGAATGGAGATAAATTTTACTGGTGATTCTGAGAAAACTGTTTTTTATATGGTATTTTTTACATTTGCTACTCCTTGTGCTCCGTGAGCCACTTCCTCACATGAGGCTACAGTATGAAGGCAACTCACCGGTTCATGCCTAACGAACGGCTCCACGATGAACTGCCTGAGCTTCCCCTGCGCCGGGCCCACTTGCTGCTCCTTGTCCATGTGCTCCGCGAGCCACTTCCTCACATCCGCAGCGGACTTGTTGACGCCGACTAGACCGAGCTTGCCGCGACGCTTTATCAACTGGTCGGGTTTTACTACAAGTTGCTGGAAAAAAAAAAGTATATCAAATTACAGCCGGGTAAAAAAAATTGAGCATCTCTCTCTCTGTGGCATAGCTGCGACTAGTGACAAATGTAACCTATTAAGCAGCGACTATATTAAGTGGAAAAGATCACCGTTCATACGGACAGAGAAACAAAAACTTGTAGCATATCTCCTACTAATCCAAGATAAATAAAATTATTATTATTTTATCTAAAATATGGAGTATGTATAATTATTTTAAGTTGATCACACACATCTTTAACAAATTGATATGCAAAAATTTTAATGCAAAGAAAGCTAGAAGCTAGTACGGCGACATTTTCTTTCAACGCAGCGCCGAACCTGAGTTACGCTTTAATTATTTTTTAAATATTGTCTTATATAGTCTTCTCTACTCTAATATGAAGCGCTCGTGTTGTAGCATGATTAGCCGTTCTTAAAGCGAAGTTAAGCTACCACCGGTGTGGCCGGTACCTGGATGGGTGACCGCCTAGTGGTATTTCAAATCGAACGTTTCCGTGCTTTGGCACGTAAATCATTTGGCCCCGGTTATCACATTTTGGTATTTGTTAATTTAGTTGGTGGCCTCCTAGACGGCATGAAAACTCCAACAGTAGGTAGATAGGTCCACTAATCCGCAGTGGGTACTGGAGTATCCATCCCTTTCATCTTCACTTGTGTTCAGGGGGCATTTGCGCAGCAGTGGGACATTATACGACTGATGATGATGATGGCTCTCAGTATAAAAAGGTACCTAAGATAATTTACCTCCTTGTAGAGCCATGGATTCTTCCCGAGCTCGTCCTCCCATATGGTGTTCTTTTCGAAGGTCGCGAACCGGCACGGCACCAGCGCTGTGCCTGGTCCTATGTGCCTGGAAACATACATTTGGTATTAAAGTAAGTCATTTGTCAGTTTAAGCCCTAAGCACATATAAAGATTAAATCTCACTATGTTAAGTGATGATGTCGCAGAAGGTGTTAAGAACACAAAGCCTAGGAGGAACTGGTTCTCAAGTGCAACTGTAGGAACACACCGATAGGTGCTTGGCGACCAGGCGGGTACTACAAAGTACCCTACCACCGTGCTATGGTTTTCTCGCGATGTTTTCCTTCACCGAAAGCTCAAGCTCATTGTAGGATTCGAACATAGGACCTTGGTCTCGCCATCCGACGTTGCTCCTGCTGAGTTATCATTGCCTAATAAATGTGTCTTTTTTGGCTCAGGTTGTTGATTTTGGGTGTTAAAATGGCGATCATAGCGTGCCAGTAGTTTAGTATATTTTGATAGCAACATCAAATCGATGGACACCCTGTGCGAAATAATGAAAAAATATGTATATACCAGTGGATACTTTGAAATTCCATCTTTTAGAAATATATGTTTATGCTGAACAACTTTTAAAATAGCAAAAAAGTTTTCTCACAATTTATCAACCAAATAAAAAAATATGAATTAATAATCGCTGAAATTGGGATATTTTTAATCATATTTTATTTTTACTATTTTTCCGCCCGCTCTTTCACCCGCTACCCCTTCTTTAACCCTTAACTATCCTACTCTACCCTCACCTATCCTACCATACCGCGCTAAGGTTATATTAGAAAAGTTTATATTGTCGTTAAGTTTAAGTTACTGCGCAATTTTCTTGGTGTGAGGGGCGAGACGCGAGAAAGTCGAGCCCGAACTGCGAACAAAACTATGTTAGTAGTTCGGGACACATCATAGGTACTTTATATCACCGTCGCGATACTGTCTAGACGTAGTCGGCATTTTCCACGAGATCCAAGGCGTCGGACGACTGCATGGTTTTATAGACTGTGGTTTTAGATACTAGCGGATCTCAAAAACTAATTTGAACTCGTTTTTACCTATTAATAAGGTCCTTGCCCGTCGCCTCGTTTATAGCTTTAGACGACATTGTGTCTGTTTGTGTGTTGATTTGTTACAGGTGATGTGTCCTCACGTCATTGGCTGCTGTTTTTATCTGTGGAAGAAAAAATATATAGTTTAGTTTTTGGAAATGAAAATCAAACCCAAAACCTTAGAGGTCTGGGCAATTAGTGTTAGTTGCGACCCTCTTTTTGATGGCTGAACGAGCTCTGCGCTAGGCCGCGACGCCTTGAAGTGACGCTATAGCGCGTCCTACTTGACCAGGATTTAAGTCGTCTCGAAGTAACAATTTTGTGAATAAGAGAATTTTGTTAATGAGTGAGGTGGAGCGTAGGGTTATTATATAGCTTATGACTATAGTTATAAGCTGTCCATAGTGCAAGCTCTGCATTATTTGGGATCAGATGACCGTGCGTGAAGAATGTTTCAAGATATTTATGATAAAGACATTAGGCCCGATTTTACCAACGCGGCAACTCATAGTATAAATATGAGACATAGACTGAAAATCAGTGCTGTAGCCCGGTACCTGTACTGGGCTTATAGTTTATAACTGAGTCGCTATCCATTTCTGATGTCACACAACACAATTATTAATATTTTTTTACATCTCTGCTTTTTTTTTGTCTATCTTTCTATGTGTATGTAATTGTGTTGTGTTACATTTGAATAAATGTCTTTTCTTTCTTTTCTTTACATATAATTAATAAAATGTACGTCAAACAGCCATATTAATAGGTACCGAATATAAGTGCTATTGGTAAAAATGGGCCCAAGTAACAAACTGCCATAAAAAAGGTAAAATCATATTTGGAAGGCAGCGCGCGCGCACATAGCAACCTAGCGATAATTGGTCGGCAGAGCCGGCGGGACGCTGTGATTGGTGGACGAGTGTGGTGCGGCATGGCGTGATCAAACCTTTCGGCGAGAGGGAGCGTCCAACAATCAGCCAGCCTCGTCAGCAAACGTCATCACAATAATGATAAATCAAGCATATAAAGTATTTAAAATTACATTAGTTTGGTATGTTTAGTTACAATGTTTGTAAATTGATAATTAGTTTTGTAGAAATGATTTATTGAACTAATGAGAAATTGTTTTTCAAAATTCAAAATCATTTATTCAAATAGACCTTCGCAGGCACTTATGAAAAGTCTGACTCTAATACTCTAATACCGGTTCGGAAGGTTGCATTTGCTGAGAAGAGCCGGCAATAAACTCAGCAATTACTCTTTTCAAAACAAGCTTAGATTCATTACATAATATTTACATTGTAATCGCACTGAAAACAATTGCGTGCCCCGGCGCGGCGGCAAAATTACAAAGAAGACTGAATTAATATTTACTAAGTAAATAAATAGCAAACTTAAGCAGACCTTACCTTTTTAATAGATAGTATGTATTTTTACCATAACATTACAACTTATTATCCTATATCTAGCTATAAATTTATCAGTGCCGAATTCAGCCGGCGCGACGAGGTAATTTTATTGTTCAGGTCCAGGTTCAAATTATAAGAGTCGGTCATGGAGATATTTAATAAACGATAAAACCGCGATAAAAAAACATCACACCTTACTACGTTAAATGATTTTTTATGCGCGAAAGTGGAGCCCCGTAGGCGCGGGGCCCGTAACGGTATTTGCTAACTGATTTATGGCTAATCTAGCTCTAATTGTAAGTATCTTATAGTATTCACCTCGTGGTTACACTCGCTGTTCCGAAGGATTTAAATGATTACTCCAAAATAAAAAGTATCAATGTTGTTTCAACTTATAATCCAGGAAAAATCTAGAAAACATATTTTTAGACATTAAGCAATTATTACTTAATAATAGCTCAATGTTTTTAGACGAAGTCTTTAAAAACACATATATATAACAGCCATCGAGTAAAAATATTTAGACACGGTACCTAATACCAAGCAATCTAATTCCGCAACTAGTCAGTGTTTTTGCACTAATTATTAACATTAACTTCCAATCAGTGCATCTAAATGTTTAGTGTGTTCTTGACATAGCCAATCAGAGCTCATTGCCGGTGGTGTGGAATTGGCCGAATAGATTTCAAACAATGCGCTTCAAGTTTCGTCACGATTGATTCAACAACAAACTCATTTAGGTCAGTACATATTTTTTATATGAGTAGAATATTATTTTATAGTAGAACCGCAGTCTATAAAACCATACAGTCGTTCGACGAAGACGTCTAGACAGGGCAATCGTGCGGGGTGTGAGGGGAGAGACGCAGGAAAGCCGAGCCCGACCTGCGAACAAAACGATGTTTGTAGCTCGGGACACAGCATACTTTATATGGCCGTCGCGATACTGTCTAGACGTTCGGCATTTTCCACGAGAACAAAGGTGTCGGACGACTGTATGGTTTAATAGACTGTGGTAGAACTATAAAACTCTACGATAACTTCCCCATATTTACAGCTTACAAAAATTCGTCAGTTTGGCGTCAACAAATTTTTTTGCTTGTTAAAGTTGGACTTTCCTACCGCATAACGTTGATCGACACGTCACGTGGTTAGGTTAGATAACAACACGCAATAAGTGACCTTCAGCCTTGAACGTTACGGTCGTGATTACAAGTTAGCTATCGTCGCGTAATTTGCTTGAGATTTTGAACACTTCCGTAACAACAATTTTAATTTCATTATCGTGGACAATCTAAAGATTGTGTTTGATTTAATTTAATGCTTTTCCAGGTTATTATCTAGGTACTTACGATTGGTTGTTAAACAAACAAACTCACACTCGGAAGATTTTATGGGTTAAAAATTATGTAAAGCAAGCAATGGAGCTAGTTAAAACCCATCCTCTTTTAAAATTTAAATGAATAGGTATAATAGCAAAATGTCAGAGCAAAATGCCTTCATTTCTTTTATCTTTTTTCGAAATCTAAGTTATATTCGTCATAATAAACATCTTTTACGTGACCAACTCTGAAGTTCCAATAAATCTTTTACACACATCTTCGAATACAGTTGATATTTTGTAAGAAAAGATTTTTTTATTATTTCCAAATGATGCCATCTCAAACTCCA
The DNA here is from genome assembly GCA_947623365.1 of Achlya flavicornis. Lineage (NCBI taxonomy): Eukaryota > Metazoa > Arthropoda > Insecta > Lepidoptera > Drepanidae > Achlya > Achlya flavicornis. Next base: position 4,225,539 of record OX392494.1, on the reverse strand, counting down.
CCTATAGTTGATGACGTCTAAATAAGAGGTTATCCACACTTGACGTATTAACTTTTTGTAAGAAAAGCCTTGATCTTGACTTGACTTGGCCTCGATCGTGCATATACTTACTTTGTACTTAATTACAACTTTTTCGCGATTTCCGAGTTGTTGCCTAGTCAGCTAGATTTTGTGTGCAATGAATGCCCAGCGTTTACCTTGATTCTAGACGATATAAGCGGACAATGTCAATAACAAAATCAGTAAAAATTCAGAACTAAAGTTGTCGAGATCTAATCCTACGTTCGCACGCTTTTTAAGCGCTTTATTTTTAACGTTATGAATAGAACGTATGACTTCTCCTATACGTGTTCGCTCGCACGCGGACGTTTTTTTACGTCAGAAGTATACATACATTCTAGTAAAAAGCGACTCCCGTGAGAACGTAGCCTAAGAGACCCGTTTTGTCGAGAGGTTATCTCTTCTTTTCGCCCTATGTTTATCCCTTTTTGACACACTGGGTACTCTGGGCAAGTGCCCAGGTCCCCGTGATCGATCAAGGGTCCCCCCTTGTTCTTGCCAGACCACCTGCCGATAACCGCTCAAAGACGGAGTTTGAAAACTAGAAGAGTACACCTACCTACCTACCTCTTCAACCAAATGATTAACTTAAGCACTAACTTGCATAATCGTGCAATGAATGCTAAAAGAGTTGTTTTCCGGATTATATGTATTAAATGTTACCCAACCCTAAACCTATTTATTAAATTTAATTGTAAAGAAATAAATCTAGAATACTAATCTACGCCTTTTTCTATTTTATAGGTTCTATCTTTCTTCTATCATCCTACACTCTTTTAAATACCTTCTACTTTCAACCTTAAATCTTCTAGAAGTGTGTCGATGGTGCCACAACGAAGCAGCGTCAGGTGTTCGAACGAGTAAAGAGTATGAAGATCAAGGTCACCAGCTCATTCATATTGGAAGTGTGTCGTACACGTTGCACCGCTAGTCTCAATGTGTGGCAACTGGCAGGTGGGTGGGATGCTCGTGCTTTGTTTGCTTTTGTATGAACATATGTTTTTTGTTGTTACTTGACAAAGGTTAAAACTGTGGTTTGCTGATGCCCGGTTCTATAAACAAAAACGAATCGTTTTGCTTACCAACGTAGGTTTTTTATTGCCAAACTGGGCATAAAGATCATTTCGTAAGCTAATTTTACCTGTGATAGCTTCTTCCATATGGGAGGGTCTGTTTATTTATTTTTTATACCACTACGGTGGCAAACAAGCCTACGGCCCGCCTGATGGTAAGCAGTTACCGTAGCCTATGGACGCTTGCAACACCAGGGGTATCACTCGCGCGTTGCCGACCTTGAAGAAATCTCTTCACGCCCTTTTTGAAGAACCTCACGCTGTACTCCATTGGGAAAACCACAACCTGAGCGTCCGCGGAAGAAAGCTCCTTTGAGCCCGCACAGTTCGAAACAATTCTGGTTTCAATGTGTGAGGATGGATTCCCCGTCGATGGCGTAAGTTGCGATGGTGGAAGGTAGCTGTTATGAAAAGCTTTGAGGTCTTTGCTTCATTATTAGAAAGATATAAGCGTCTTAATTTTAACCGATAACGGTCCGTACATTATAGGAATCGGCCATAAGTTGACATTCTCACAAAAATCGAGTTACAGCCATAGGGTTGTATTCTTGGAGCGAATTAATTTAATACAGTTAGACAACACACAAACGATAGATGTTTGGCTGCTGCTATAAAAGAAGTTGACGTCTCGAATAAGGAATAATAGTTAACGTCGCACGGCTTCACCCGCGTACCAGAAAAAAGAAAGTTTTCTCGGTTCAAGAATTCCCATATGTTATTCCAGGTTAATCTACTCGCATGACTTTACCAAGATTGGTTGTCGTTGAAGCGTCAAGAGGTAAAAAAATAAGCAGGATACTCGTTCCTAACACAATAAAGTACAAAAGAGTCTTATAGTAGGTATAATAGTTGCCACTAAGCAGACTAAGGCATTAATTAATTAAAAGCGCTGTTAAACAAATACACCTGTATAAAGCAACTAAAGAAAAACTATCCCCCTTACCCACAAAGTGTTATTTAACTAATATACTGTTTAAAGGGTCACGTAAATAACTTCACTCTATTGTCATTGTCAAATGTGCCATATAATCAGTATATTAGTTAAATAGCGCTTTATGAGTAAGGGGGTTAATAAATAGGTAGGTATCAGGTATTAAACATTTATTACAGTAGGTTGTTCTGACAATGAAATTATAATCAGAAAAGTTTAAACATAGAAGAATATCTCGTCATTTGAAAGAGTAGACATATATGGGAAGTCGACATGTGAATAAAATTCGTGTACGATGTGTGGTTGTAGTTACTAACAAGTTAGTAATTTCAGTATATAATCAGTTACGTTTTCATTCAATATTGTCCTTCAATATCCTTCCTAGTCTTAAACACTAGACTTATGGCCCAGAAAAGGCAGCTATTTAGACATAGGTACATCATACATAAATGAATTATTCTACTAACGTACCGTTTGTGTTGTATAGACGCTTGCTTATTCAATTAACGCTGTAACGTTGATTGCATATTTTAGCAACCGGTTGTTTGATTCACAAATCAATCATGTCTTGCCTGTTCTTCTCGGTGACTTCAGCAGCTTTGACCTTCATAAGTACCACACTAGGGCCTAAATTGAATAAATGGCATTGATTTTTTCATAAGGCGGTGTTAAGGTGTGTACTTTACTTATGTTAGAGGACATAAATGCTTCGGTTTTTTTTACCTTTACCGGCCTCTTGCAACAATTCATCAATTTTATGGGAATGGAATAAACATTTTGTTGTTGTTGATTTTTTATTTTGAATGGGCCTGCGTTTGGCCTTCGATTGACGCCAGGCAGGAGGAGTTATAATGAAGCCGAGGATGTAGCACGCTTACCCAGAAAATGTCTATTCACTCTACTTACACGTTTTTTCAATACGTTTTTTTTACCTACATAATGAGAAGTGACTTACTTGCTTCAGTCGGGCCTTACAATTCTTTTTTTATCAACGACATCCGCAAACCTATAAGAACCAAACAACGATCCACTAACAACTAGTTGCACTGACGTCGCGCGATGTGACGTTTGTGACGTTATAAATTGCAAGTTGTAAGTTACGTAATCACGATGCCGGAACCACGCGGTCGGTATAGTGATATAATGAGGAAAATATTAATATTTATATGTGCTATAAGCTACCTACTGGAGCATGCAAATATAGTGCGCCTGAAACATAATTTTGGTTAACTAGGAATCCATTCTAACTTTAAGAATGTGGCACTTGTGGTGTAGCTGGAATAGCCGTTCTTAATCGATCGGCAAAGCAAGCAATCACCGGTGAGGACGGTAACCCGATGGGTGACCGCCTAGTACCGCCGCAGGAAAATAGGAGCGCTTCCAACTATGGAAGAAGTTCATAGCCGACTGCAGACAGCAGCAGCAGGCGACGTGTCGCCGCGACACTACTGGTTTCTATGTAGGTATTCATATTAAATACCTTCTGTAGCTAAGCTAGCGATAAGTTCGCCTCCATAGTAATACATATAAATGAAAGAGAAAGAAGCAGTGTCGCGGCGACACGTCGCCTGATGCTGCTGCCTCGGCGACGAATGCAACCAAGATGTATTCTGGTTTGAGAATTTCGTCCCTAGTTCTCAAACATAGTAAAGGGCCGGTTGCGTGGTTGGTTTTGTCATAAAATAGCCAAAGGTCCGGTTATGTGGCAACTCCACCCAACGTACCGGTCGCGCATTTGACCGGTTCTGTTTCCTAATTGGAAAATAAGGTCAAATGTAAACGACCGAACTGATTGTGAACTGTATTCGTTGCCTTGGACTGGATTTATGCTGTCCCTACGACGATGAGAACTATTTGCGATTTATGTTATCAAAAGCGTAGCATAGGCTATGGACGTACAAAAAATCGCCCCTACCCTAGCACTAGGCCTAGGGCTTGCACTATGGTCAACGGCCTCTGGACGGAGCGTCGCCTTATGCGAAACTGAAACTACCCAAGGCCTTCTTGTAAATATACAAGTCTCACCCAGGCATGTACACCGTATATACTATGTCGATCGGTTGTCTTTCTGCATTGGAACGTCGACAGTGACAATAAGGTTCAGTATCACTTGTGCCCAATAAAAATATTGTTAATATTCTAACCACAAAAAAAATAACTTTAAATTAATTATGAAACTAGCTTAAAAACTGCTATTTTAGTGGTTATGTAAACAAGCATACCACCCGCCTCATGGTTAGCGGTTACCGTAGTCCTCACGCGTTACCGACCTTCCCCACGCATAGGAACACATCAATCAGTTATTTGGCTGCGGTATTCTGTAAGGTGTAGCTCATTTCTCCAGTCGAGCGACACAACTCTACCTCTCTTAAATACGGCTCCTGAGTTGCTGACCGAGAATTCAGTAAAATAATCATTGAAATAAAGTTGGAAACGGTTACACGAAACGTTTACATATAATGTAATTCTATCGGCATAGGAGTAGCGTGCTGTGAGCTACGTCAAACGCGGGTCAGAGGTCGGCCGTGGTATTTTACACACTGTAACGTCAACACGTTCATTCGTACTTAGCGGTTCGTGCTTAACACTATTTCTGTATTTGAAAGGGCGCGTTGATAATACGTAAGTGTGTAAGGGGTACCTTACTTAGGTACCTTGGCTACGCACTTTACTTTAAGCGAACTGATGTAACTACTGACGTGTGGACCATGATAAATTCGCGGGGGGTGTGAATGTCTCTTCTTTTCGTATATTTCTTATGGTGCGTCTATGCTTGGCGAACCGAGCACGAGCCGAGCCACGAACGAGCCCGATTCGCGTAGCGTGGACGGGCTTGCGAGCCTCAAACGAGCATTCGTAGCGTGCTCGATTGCAACGAATGAATCCTGTTCGTTCGAGGCTCGGCTCGTGCTCGCTTCGCGTAGCATGGACACACCATTGGATAGTTAGTATTTTTCGTCTGTGGTTCGCTTTGCAATATATCGCTTCTGTCTGACACAGTACATTGGTATTTTTTGGATCAATTTCAGAAGACATTTAGGAGTTCTAGCCTGGGACTATATGATTGTAGATAGATAGATAATACTTTATTGTTACACCAAAAAAAAAAGAAACAATTAACAAACAAAACATAAAAATAATAAAGTGTTACAATGGGCGGCCTTATCACTAAAAGTAATCTCTACCAGGCTTTGCCAGGATTGTACTGATTGATCTGTGCCATCGGTTTTTTCTTTTACTGTGAATGCATGTGTTCTATCAGAATCACCATGGTACGACACGGCCGAAGGTGGTAGGCACGCAAAGCGTAGAATGGGACTGGTTTCCAGTTCAGCCGTCAGAACACACCATGTAATAGATGCTTGGCGACAAGATATTTAAATTGAGGGTGGCAGCCAGGCTTTAATCACCCATCGCTATCGCTTTGTCTCATTCACGTCATAGAAGATCGATGCATTTCACAATAAGCCTAAAAGTAAGTGGCCTATATATAGCTTTTCTAACAACTCTTAATTCTACAGCAATTATTTATAAATACATGTCATTACAATCAACAAAACAAAATAATCACTGATATTGCATTGTTACATGCAACTTTAATGACTTGGTACAGGTGATGATAACTGTAACATGTACATGATATATTACTGTAGATGCGACGACGCTCTATATTAGAAATATTAAAACAAGGCAATTGCCCGCATTGACTTGTCGCGCACCAAACAGCGTCGCGGTCTCTGTCAAGAATAATTCCTGCAACATTTGCGAAACAGCGTCCTTCCTGTGTTTATATAAGTGCGAATTATAGTGTTACTGTGAGAAAAAAAGTTGATACAAATTACTTGCAGCAGCAAATACCACATAACTAGTTCAAGATATATAATCTCTTACTATGAACAAGATTTTCTTCCCTTTCTTCGAGCACTGTAACACCGACTAAAATCTAAACAATGTTGTGTAGTGCAATGATGAGATTTCTGCAGGGTCGGCAACGCGCGCGTGAAATCCCTTGGTGTTGCAAGCGTCCATAGGCTACGGTAACCGCTTACCATCAGGCGGGCCGTATAAGTGGTATAAAAAAAAAAAAAGGTCTATAACGCGTCTACTTGTAACACAGCATTGACTTTAATAGAGAAGGAGCCGCAAAGATCTTTATGTTCAGAAAGGCTAAAACGAAGGCATTCATTAGAAATGCATCCATCCCGACTGGACTTCGTTTCGAATCATCAATAATGAGTAATGAGATTACGCTTTCTGTGAAACCGAGGGATTATTGGAACACCTCAGAAGCTTAGGAATCGGTTAGCTGAGTGTTACAGACGTCCAATACCGGGGTGAAGTTCGTGGTTCTTTCGGTGAAGATGAAGTACCGTGCTTGGGTTGCACGGTACTAATACTCCATCGGCTGTGTATTACTCTCGACTTGAAATCTGCCACTAAGCACCTACCGAGAGTAGCTCTTGAAAGCCAGATGTCGTGTAGGCTTCGTGCTACCTTGAATTAACATAAAAGGGAAGTAAAGAAACGTGACAATAAATTTAAAAATAAGGTTTAATTTTGAATTATTCATTATCTCAATCGCGAATCTAGTTATCAAATATTGTCAGACTTGATAACTAGATTCGCGCAAATAAGGTCGCCATTCTGATATATAATTACTTTCTAATTGCACGTGTTATATAGACAACCAAGAAACCTGCATGATTGTCTGAGTTATGGCACTTGTACTCGTTAGAGAATCAGATCTAATTCTCAGAGCCAAGTCTTGTAAAAGTTAGAAGTTTAGTTAGTTTAAGATAGCTCCGGCTCTCTTTGTTCTATGACGTTAGACAGTGATGGGATATATTTAAAACACGGGGGGATTATGATTGTTAATTATCAAAAGTGATAGGAAGTATTAGGTGTTCTAACAATATTTTTGAAAGAATATAGTTCTTCTCAGCAAGTAGCCACATCTACGTTTTCTTCTGTTCACATATTTAAAAAAACTTTAGTCTTACGGGGAGTACAATCATAACAATCAGGTTCAATATTATCAGACGGTGACTCTTGCGCATCGTTGATGTCCTAAAAATTTGCATCAAGATCAAGGTTTACAATGTTATCTGTGTCCTTGTTTAAATTGCGATGTAAATTAAGTCTTTTTGCATTCAAACCTTTGGGTTTTAGGATTCAAAACGCCTGGCTCCCTCGTGTTGAAAAATCTGTCACCAAGCACACTGGTGATTGGTTTTAAGCGGCAGGTGCACGTGAGAGCCATTTCCCTTTTTGGGCTTAGTATGCTTATCACCTTCGGCCACTTCATCACTTACCTAGATAAATTGATGATCAAACAAGCGTTTTCACATCAGCCCAAAAAACGAACTAAAAAGAAAGTCTAGAAGTTAACTCCTCGTGCCCTTTGTCGAAATGACTAATTAATTGAAACGGCCGAGGTTTTCGACCTCTCTAGTAACTATTGAAGGGCTGACATTGTCACATACCTTGGCTCGCGGTTAAAAAATAACAATGACATCAATTGTTATAATAGGACGCGCGTCCCTCGCGAGAACCAACGGGCTCCTCATTCCATATTGAACTTTGATACCGAAAGATCAATATTTGATTATTAGCCCTTCTGTATGTATATTGATGACGTGCGGATTGCGGATGCCATGCAAATCGCCACTCATCACAAGCTCAGAACCGGTTTTTGTATTTGCGAGTTCAAAATCCAATGGAACTTCAATTCTTATAATATCTGACACTTATTTATGTGGGTCTGAGAGGTTTCACTTGTTCCGGATTTCAAAGACACGACAGATTTTTGAAGACTCGTGGCATGTGTCACTCTGATATTATTAAAAGAATTGGGCTTTGACTCTATTATCAATATGAAACTAATATACAGAACATCGAAAAATGGATAACCACATACTGGAAAGCGCCGAGTGTATTGAAGTTCTGATCAGTCACTGGGAGCCGCTGGATTCAGGCGCCCCAGAACCTTTCAAGATGGTAATCAATTTGGGAGCGTATTTTCGATAGCGGACATCCTTGGGCTCAATATAATGATGATGATACGACACATTGTTTTGAAAAAACGCCAAATCTTAGAAACGAAAGTTAGAAAGATTTCGAAAAATTCTCGAGTAAGAACAGTTTACAAGATGCAGCTTTCCCTACTTGGATGTTATTGATTTAACATAGATTTCTATTACGGAAGATATTTTCACCTCAGAAATACCGATATAAAGTCGACAAATAATAAATTAAACAAATCAGAGGCGCTGGAGTTTGAATAATTAACAAGCAAATGACTATGTTAATCTTAACATTTCAACGAATTCCATATGAGGTTCATTGAAAAAGAAAAGTTTTAAATACTGCAAAATCAAGTTGAGCATGTTACAAAGTTTTTTTTTTAATATACAGGTAACTTGATTCAGTTAAGAAACGGAGACTCGTTAAAAAAAGCCGCAGCGTAATATAATTACATTAATTCAACACACTTTCGCCTGACAAGCAACGCGACATTAACATATTTTAGTAGTGGCATACAATAAATTGTACCAATATTGAATAATATTGTAGTAAACTCACTTCGAAACTCGCCTGGGGCGCGATGAATAAAAAATCCAAATAATGTTATCTGAAGGCAAAATAATCACGCGCGTTTTGACACTCGCGATTTTTACAATGGGATGGCGACGCGTCCGCTCCGTGCGGCTGCTAGCGGTCGACTGCTGACGTGATTACGCACAGCCAATAGGTGAGTGGCGGACGAACGTGTGGCGCGGGCGCATTCATAATGATTTCATATTCGCCGTGTTCCGTTCCCTCGTGGAACTACAATGACGGGTGCATGAACCGTTATCGCTCAGTTTTCGGACAACATTTAGGTGATCTCGGAATATATGTGAGTGGAGATAAAGATTATTTGTCACGCAATTACTGATTGTTGAGATGCTTTGAGCATTTTTTTTATCAGTATTTTATCGGCGATAAGATGAACAAGGGACGAGATGAATTCACTTTCGAAAGGTATTCGCGGTGTTACTTGTATTAAGATGCTCTAAAAACGAGGTCAAGTGATTTTTGATTATTCACAGGCGTCGTTTTTTTTTTATTGGGACTTGATTGTTTTGAAACGACAAAAATGTTTGACAGCTGATGAAATCTACTCGAAAACGCAACATGTAAAGACCTAAACCTGACACAATGAATGCGAAATAGCTCTTCCACTTATGTGGTAATAAACCGCAAAATATGGATACTTAATTGCAGTAGCAGTTGTTAATAAATCAATTTGCACAATAATAATTAGACATACTTAACGAGCAGGCTTCATTTGTAATGGATGTGCTAAGCGAATGTATTTATATGTGAACATTCTTCGCCATTTAGAAATGGTTGTTAGATGGCTGGCAAGCTTGCATGAGGTCCAACTCATGGCAAGCAGCTACCTTCACCTATGTACATTTTCAATACCAGGGGGAGTGCCAATGTGTTGTTAAAAAGCTAGGCTTTGCTAACGATGCCGAAGTAGATACAAATCCAGGAAAGTCCAAAAATGCTCTTAATGGTGCTCTAAATTGATATCCCATAAATGCATATTTATGGGATATCAATTTAGAGCACATTTATTAAAAAGATAATCCACAGTGGCTTACTATGTTTGATGCTTCGCTTTCTGCATTCCGCATAAATGTTTATGGGCCTCTGTATATACTTCTATTGTGAAGAGGATTAACAAATCAATATTTAAATATCAAGCAAAAACGAGAAAACAATCGTCAATAAAATTTTCAACACTGAACAATAAAAAAAAGCATTATACTTACTGAAATGACGCGCTTCACGACTCAAGGAGGAATCGACAACGTGAGGAGTTTGTACTGTATGAGGTCTTCAAGGTTAGAGTGAAATGGCTATTTAGAAGGAGATGAAGGTATCAACCTATCTCTTCCTCATTTTCTGCTGTTGAAATTTTTGAGGAACACCGCTTTCTATGTGACTTGTTGTTGAAAGAATTCTTAATAAGAAGATAAGCATAAATCATATAGAAGAGGGGCAATCTTCCAAGATTAGGATTCGTAATGACATTAGCCTATTAATGCGAAACAATTGAATTTGAATCCTGGAACTGTGACGTGAGGTTTATTTTTGATAAATCAACATATTCTTGAGATCTTCTTTTAATAACACACACACGGTATTCTCAGCATCAGCTATAATGCCGCTGCGTGTTTACTGCTTTCGATCGATTGCTAAAAGATATCGCTTTACAGCGCCAAATACAGCGAGAAGCAGTGCAGCTTCATCAGATAACATGGTAATGGTGTAGCTTCGTCAAGATCCAGTGCAACTTCGAGCCATGTTCTGCAGATACTAAATTGCTACGACTGTGTGCAGTATGTAGCCGGTAGCGTTCAGTCGTTGCATTTGATTATATGTGTGCAAATTGGAGCTTCCGAAAAGCAAAGAAATCATCAGCAGCAAGTCTGATTTGGCCCTTAGAGGGCGTTTGTACAAGAGTCACGCGAAAAGGACAGATTTTAATGCTTTCTCACTGTTCATACGCGTACTATGTTGTTCTATTTTATCGGGATGCAGATGAAACCGAGAGCTCAAATATAATGAGGTAAATAAACAAATAAAAGCTCTCGACGCTAAAACAAACTATTATAGCTAGAATTAAAGAATAAATTGATTATAATTATGAGTAACAGGCATTAATTAAAACGTAAACACACAATGCAAAGCTCTAACCAATCTAGCAACCAATCTGCTAAGGAACGGTGGCTCGGTTCAAGCTAAGCAGAGTTTGTACTAGGGGAAACCAGGTAGCTAAAAGGTCTAGGTACTCTAGTATGAGAGAAAATTCAAGTGCGCAGCCTCCAACGGATTGATAACGATTTGTCTGCCCTTTGGTCCGATTTTAAATCCGTCCAAGTATTCTAGACAGTTTTCAATTAAAGTATATAGCAGAAAAGCTATGTGGTTCCCAATGGTCCTTACTTTTCAAAATCAGTGTATGAATAGAAGGGATTTTTCCTCGATGGAGAAATATGAAAAAAAAGTGGCCCATAGCTTTTCTACCTACTTATATTATTCTAAGCATAACCTATTCTAATATTGTAAAGAGAGAGTGCGAATTTACGGATCGGAACAATTATTTCAATGATAGGACAGTAGTGGTAGCTTAGCTACAGTATGCCAGAGTGCTATAGGCTAATATTTAATACCGGGAAGGCAGGTGAAACCACGGGGCCAGCTAGTTTATTATATTCATAAAGGATATAGGTTCAATCCAGTTCCGTTCGTAATACTTGCATAACTAAAATGCTGAGATAAGAACGTGACATTCACTCCGGTTTGAGGTCAGAACTCGGCATTGAAGGGGTGAATTGAAAGTAGATCGCATACTAAGTTACGTAGGACCTATTTAGATTATTAGCGTATCTCATATATATAAATATGCCATGGATTTGTAGTCTAACTTTTCGAAAAAATTTACTCTTTAAGATTTCCTTCGATCGAGGTTAGATTAGATTGTAAGTAAATATTCAGTTCGATCGATTCAGAGAACGACAACACAAGCATGTCGCAAATGTTAAAAAATATTTGTATGTTGGTTGATATCTGTGCGATTTGTTTTGTACAGAATTGGGTAGAACGGTCGATTCGGATAGTTAGTTGGAAAATAACTAAGGGTAGTAAACAAGTATACGGCCCGCCTAATGATAAGCTGTACGTACGCACGCAACACCAGAGATATCACAGGCGCGCGTGTATCTACCCTACAAAAATCTCGAACCCTTGAAGAACTGCATGCAAATGTAAAGGGCCAATTTGCTATTTAACTTTTTGAGAGAGAACAAATCCATTTCAAAAACATCGATCATGATCGCAATCACGATACTTGGCTCGTCGCCCAAAGTAATAGCCTGGATACCAGCTTGTTCCTTTAGACTCGGTTCAACGACGTGCCATCAGAATTGTTGACGATCCCGAGCTCACAAGCGGTTTAGAGCCTGAGTCTGAGGAAAGACTTTGCCTCTTTATGTGTGTTCTACCGCTTGTGCAACGGACGGTGTTCTGAAGAATTGTTTAAGATGATGCCCACCGCAACTCTCGCCATCGACGGGGAGTCCATCCTCACATATTGAAACCTGAATTGTTTCGTACTGTGCGGGCTCAAAGGAGCTTCCTTCCGCGAACGCTCAGACTGTGGAATGAGCTCCCCGTCGTGGTTTTCCCAATGGAGTACAGCATGGGGTTCTTCAAAAGGGGTGTGAAGAGATTTCTGCAACGCGCGCGTGATACCCCTGGTGTTGCAAGCGTCCATAGGCTACGGTAACCGCTTACCATCAGGCGGGCCGTATGCTTGTTTGCCACCTAAGCGGTATACAAAAAAAATTTATCTTATAATGACGTCATCGTATAATTTAAATTTCGCAGTTCGCAGGTCACCAACAACGAAGGAAGACGATTTGAATCCTTCGGTTCGGGTTCTAATGCTAGCCTTAATTGATATATTGTTGTCCAATCACTGTACGAGCGATGTTGGACTGAGCTATGATTAATAAAAAAGGTATTCGCATCGGCAAAATTCGGGCCTACAGGCCTAAAATACTCCCAGCTCAGCGTCTCCTCGTGGAGCTCCGACGAAATTTTTCGACCGAACACCGATCTTCTGTAACTCCACCTTGGGGCTGCTTCGAATTTCGAACTCGTCACCTCTAATAGTACTATAGCTAATCCAAATGCTCTTACAGAGAAAATATTATTATGGAATTTTACAAACTAAAGACTTCAAAACAAATATTTATTACAGTACACGCCAAGTTCAAAGTGCGGCAGCCTTGACACCTTGCGTCTGACAAATAGATAAAACTATACCTAACAATGATCACCTGAAACGCGAACAAGTTTATTTAAATGAGGAATAGCTTTGGGGAAGCGTGCGGGTAAGTGTGATGATCGCTTAATGATTTTGCCGACATCCGCGACACGTATAAAAACCCTGGCCAAGTGAGAGCCGGACTCGCACATGGGTCCGTAAGTCTACTTTATCGTGCAATTTTGCTTATTATTTACTTGTAGGCGTTATTAAATACCCGCTTAAATATATTATTATATAACACAGGCCCGTTGACCATTCTAAAAAAGGTTATTGATGATTTTGTCGAAGGTGGTAAGAACACAAAGCCTATAGGAGAGAACATGGTCCTCAAGAGAAGCTGCTACTGATACACGCGCCGTCAGATACATTTTCAACTAAACTTTGATAGCCAGGCAGGCCAGGCTTTCTACTTGCGACAAAATGCTTTTATCTTTTCCTGCACATCCGAATCAAACCGTCGCATTTATAACTTTAACATATCATTCGATAGTACAAAACTTAGCAACATGGGGCACTCTGACCCCCGTCTTCCTGATACGAGGTTGATCCGCGCGTGAGCGCTGCATCGATAGTGGGGGTCGCACGACCCCGCAATGTCGCGTGAAAGACACCGCGTCCTCTGGAGGTCGCCCGTGATGGCCGTATGGGATTCGTAGTGCCTATTTATTTGTTTTATTGATCTGAGAAACGACGAGTAAGGAATTTAATAAAAGAATTTTGTATGGACATATTGTTTATGGTATCTATTAAGTTCTATGGCTAAGAAGACATTGTTTTATTTGAATACCTACCAACAACTTTGTATTGATAAAGTGTACTGTTTGAAGATTTATTGATTATTCATTTATTTAATAGCGCTATAAATAGTTAAAACCCACTAATATAACAAATGCGAAATTTAGTTTGTTTCCTCTTTACACGTCAGCGGCACAACAAATGGTGATGAAATTTGGCATGGGGATAGATCATTATCTGTAATAACATATCACGGGTGAAATCTAGTAGTATAAATAGTTATTTTATTGCTCGATTTTAAAGTATAAAATTATTAATTACTTCATACATTGCTCACGAGTAACCATGGGTTTACTTTTTTTTATAACACTAAGTCGTTTAACAAGCATACGGCCCACCTTACTGGAATGAATTTTTACATAATATAGACGCCTTAATTATTCAAATGGAATCCGCAGCGTCAGACGGTCGCACTCTTTAATCGATAAAGAAATTACACTTATCTCTAAGTGGGTTAAGATCGTCTCTCCCTGAACCCTTCAATTTTGTCGACATAACTGAGTGCCCTAGCATAATAACAGCCATGGTTTGAAAGGGCACTTCAAGCTTTCTTAATCCATTGATTTGCAGTTCCTGTTTTTTTTTTCATATGTGGTCATAGGTCAGGTCAACAAGTTACAGGGCCTAACACGGATTTATGTTATTGTAAAGCAATAAGAGGCATTTTTGCATGACATTTTTCTAGATCATCTGGGAGTTATCCAACATTGGAAGGATGTAGCAGTGTAAGCCGCCAAGTAAAAATTTACTACTGAAAACATATTCTATCAATGTGCCGAATTTTATCCAAATTCTTTCAGCCGCTGTGATTGAGGCTCTAAACTTCCGCATTTATAATATAAGTGGGACAAGATAGTGAGATAGAATGTGCATCCTACCTGCAAGTCAACGGGTTAAGTATGCCACCGCAGTTTAATATTATTTAAAACTATGCATATCAGGGAAAACAACTTTATTAATAAATAATAAATTATCAGCAACTAATGCATTTATGAGTGACAGACAAGGATTGAAAATAGTGTAATTGTTCCTTATCTAGATTTGGCAATGATTTATTTTATCTCAATAGTATTATTGAATAAAAGGGCTGGTCATATATCAGGGATCACCGATTCATTTCATTTGGAGTCCTGTTAAAAATGGTTTATTACTGGCACGGTCCGTTAGATAGACGATTAAGGGTCATCCAATAACATAAAAGTTTTAAGAACACTTTTTTACACCCCCTGCGATGAGGTTTTAACACTACTAATAATCTCAACTAACTAATCTCTAAATAACAATGAAACTTAATTAGTCAGCACAAAATAGGTTGGTGGTCTGCCGTTTGGTGACCCCTGCCCTGCCCTATATCATGGCCTACTGAAGTGTTAGAAGCAGTATCAGTTGGGACACAATTATGGTAATTTAAGTACAACAAGGCAGTAACCGAATTTCTAGGAGTGTCTATATAAATACATGAGATATAAAATGTTTTCGATATAAATACAAAAGTATGTAGGTAATTTACTATGGTTTTATTTCATAGAATAATCTTTTAAATTTATTATTCAATCTATATTCAAGAAAGAGGGCAAGTAATAGATTTATTATGAAGTGCATTGACTTTTTAAGTTTGTAAAAGGCCGCAAATCAAGACCAACTTGATCGCGGAAGTTATACCTCAAAAAAGGAAGATACACTTATTAAACGCAAACAAACCGTACACAATCAATACCCTGCAATCACATACACTTATGACTATCCTCTAACAACCGATTAATCAAATAAATTCCAATAAATCCGCATTAAAATACAGATAACATGATGGCAAAAGAAAAACCCGATAACACCGTATAAAAGCATAAATTTGGTACAATAAGACTTACTGATATACGCCGGCTCGATGTGCAGAGATATGTTAAAGGAAAGTTAAACACTGATAAATTATCTAAAGATAAAATTCACTCGATAAAACGACCGACCGATGAGCCGATGTCACCAAAATTGACGTTTTCAAGGCGGCCATTACATTACTGAATTTCGTTCAGAAATCATTAAATAGTTCTGAACTTCGGTACGAAATTTATTAAAATCACAGACATATGAACAAACATACTACTCATACGTCTGTGATTAAAATAAAATAAAGAAAATGATTACTTTATTAGAATGATTATAAAATCAAACCATTAAGAACCTTCGAATCATAGCCATGGATGATCATAGCTTACACAGCATAGGATCTTCTACCACTGTTAGTGCGTTCGAATTGGAGTGATGTCGTTTTTAACAGTTTCAAAATGGGCATTTTTGTTTAAGCGTTCGAATTGGAAAATTTCAACAATTTTGCAACTTTTGCCACAAACGATATGTCCCAAATCGAACGATTAGATACAAAAATGACATTTGCATGCTCATCGCCTGCTTGTCACTTGTCTCAAACTACCTTTTTCCTTCAGTTAATCATTAAACAAAGTAAATCTCACAAATTATTCTCTTGCCTGTTAGTATTTCTATAAAATTTTACAATAAAAATTAGAATTTTCGCTTCCCGTATGAATTTTCCGAAACTTATCTGTCAGATTCAAAGATGTCAAAATATGATCACAAACGACCCTGCCTCGGAGGTGGGTCAAAATTTGCAGTTCACGATGTCGTTTTTAACTATTTCCAAGCAAAACGAACGGTGAACGAAAACACTTCAAAACGCCAATTTCGCCCACAACTTTCCAAATCGAACGACAGTTGTGATCGTTTTTGGCATTTTGGACTGTTATTTTTGCTACCATACCCCAATTCGAACGCACCTTCTATGTACACATACACCTGTGACATACACACACCGTTTCTAAACGGATTAAAGCGTTTTGTTTGAGCAAATTGTTCATAGGCCTAGTCAAAGAGAATATAACGCTACGCCATCGCTACGCTAAGAGGCCTAGTTAGGAAAAAGAACTGTGGTGCATGTATTGACTCTTTCGCACGCCTGAACTTTAGTTCTCTTGGCAGTTTGTGCTCTTTCGCGGAAAAATGCAAAGTGACGTTGCGTTTTCGTTTTATTTTCACAAATTCGTATATTTTGAATTTATTGCATACCAGTCTTCGTATGCGTACACTAAGATTTGTTCGTATGCTTAATCAAAGCTGAGATGTTAATTTCTTGAAAATTCCTAAATTTTTTCAGTGGCCGGTGAGAAAATGGGGGCGCAGCACGGCGACTGTTGGTGGAGAACCTCGCACGACCATCAACAAAATATCAGTAGGTAAGTCAGGAATTTGCTTTATAAATAAGTAATCTTATTATTTTATATAAATAATATTTATTATTTGATAAATAAATAAAGCCGGCCAATGGCAAGGCTCAACAACACGACTTGCCACTGCCCAAAGAGAATATAACAACTACGTTAACGTACACTGCCGCGATTAAAATCGAATTGCAAACTTAAGTTCACTTGGGTGGACGACTTGTGGTTCCCAGTCTACTTGAGTGTAAATAATTATCGTTAATAAACAAATACTGTTGCGTTTGAGTTTACAGTAATTTAGTATGGAAGAAATTAGTACTATCGGTATTCCGCTAGAGGCGCTGTGCCAATTCCTATAGAGAAATGCAAACGCAAACGCGATAGATATTATTTACTTTAGCAAAGGCGATAAAAACGTTTACATGGCGTTTACTAATGTCAATTCTTAACACTCGGGGTACTGTGGATGGTGTGGGATGATTCAAATAATAAATCAAAACTAATATCATATTGTTTAATACTGTTTACATTATTTACAACCTTATTTAATAATATACTGTAATAAATAACCGACTATAAATATTATTTTGTTCATTTTGGACCTTATTAACACTTATGGAACATTGTGATACCAGCCTCATACTACATATACATATTTATCTATCTATTATATAAAAATGAATCCCTATTTCCCTTGGTCACGCCATCACGCGTGAACGGCTGGACCGATTTCGCTAATTCTTCTTTTGTTGTGTTTGTCATTGTCAGGAGAAAGTTCTTATGAATGAAAAAATTAAGAAAGTTGCGAGGGTAGGGTAGGGTAGTAGGGTAGGGTAGGGTAGAGTAGGGTAGTAGGGTAGGGTAGGGTATAGGTCAGTAGGACACCACGCGAACGAAGTCGTGCCGGGCAGCTAGTATTTAATAAAAATGGGCTATCAACTCTCTTCGAAAGGAATTTTAACAAAATTACTTAGAAATGTAGCCATCTTAGTTATCTGGCGACCGATTTTAGCAAGCCAGGCAGGTACTACTGAGTACCATACCATCGTGCAATCCAAGCTATATAGCTTATACCTGTGGTTCCCAAAGTTTATTGGACCGCGACTCACCTAGCACAAAGTTCCGAATTCGGGACTCACCTTATGTTTACATGAAAAAAAGGGGGCATAACTATATATGTATGAATATATGAAAGATGGACTTTTCAGGGCCCACCCAATATTCGCTCGCACGCGACCCGCCAGTGGGTCTACTCGGCACCAGCAATTTCCTAAAAGTAGGTGTTATTCCTCGTCTGAGGAAGTTTTTGGAGCTTTCTTGATATCTTCTTCTTGATATGATATTACACCATCAGGTAGGTCGTATGGATATGCCTATTGGTCCACCGAGTGGCCCATGTGAGTGTTAGTATTAATAAGACAGTCTCCAATGATGAGGTTGGTCTTCTGGCGGCCGGGCCGCTGCGGGGGCACCACCACGTTGTGCTGCGTGAGGAGGTGCTTCTTCCAGTAGCAGCGGCGCGTGTAGCACGAGTGGCAGATATCGCATTCGAATCTGTTGGGGATAACTTTGTTAATGTTTTCTTTTCATACGACCAAGTTAGAAAAAAAAGCCAAACATAGTCACATTGTCCAAAAAATATTTAAAAAATGTAACCTTGCTGAGTTTCTTGCCGGATTCTTCTCAGTTGAAGGCCGAGTTCCGAACCGGTGGTAACTTCAGTAAATGTGACTTTCATAAGTGCCCTTCTGGGGCCTAAATTGAATAAATGGCTTTGACTTTGACAAGTCGGTATACAAGCGTACAACCCACCTGATGGTAAGCGGTTCCTGTAGCCATATGGACGCTTGCAACACACGTGGCATCACTCACGCGTTACGGACGCTCAGATTGTGGAATGAGCTCCCCGCCGTGGTTTTTCCAATGGAGTACAGCATGGAGTTCTTCAAAAAGGGTTTAAAGAGATTTCTGCAGGGTCGGCAACGCGCGAGTGATACCCCTGGTGTTGCAAGTGTCCATAGGCTACGGTAAACGCTTACCATCAGACGGGCCGTATGCTTGTTTGCAAACTTAGTGGTATAAAAAAAAAACGCTACGCTTGTTGCTTACAAACAAATTCACTTTCGCATTTATAATATTAGTCAAGGACTATCTGTCCCCGCGGTTTCACCTGCTTCCCGAAATAAAAAGTAACCTATGTCCTTCTCCATATCGTAGGCTATCTGCATGGCAAATTTCATAATGACCCGTTGAGTAGTTGAGGCGTGAAGGCGTAACAAACAAACTCACTTTCGCATTAATAATATTAAGTTAGGAAGTTAGGATTGAATGCGAATTTTCTATCTTCCAAAGCTGGCAATATTGCACTACTGATCTAAAAGAATAATTCGGGTGGTCCGTGATTTATTGAAGCCCTTTTAAAAGTAATGACATACCTTTTAACATCATTATGCGAGTCAATATGTCTATTGAGCTTGGTCCTGTCGTGGAACGTCTTGTCGCACAAGGTGCACGCGAACGGCTTAGTCCCCTCGTGGAACCGCCGGATGTGCCCCGTCAGGTTGGACGACGTGTAGTACGATTGCGAACAGAACTCGCACTGGTACAGTTTTACACCTGGGTGACGAACCATATATTGCTTTTTTTTTACTGTGTAAGTGATGATGTGGCTGAAGGTTGTGCACATACAAAGCCTAGAAGGAACTGGCTCTCAAGTGCAGCTGTCGGCTTTAAACTTGAGGGTGTTAGCCAGCCAGATGGGTACTAAAAAGTACCTTACCACCGTGCTATGGTTTCCTCACGATGTTTTCCTTAACCGAAAGCTGAAGCTCATTGTAGGATTCGAACCCGGGACCTTTGTCTCGGTATCCGATGTCAGTAGCACTGAGCTATCATCGCCTTAAAAGATTATTTGTTAGAGGTCTTAGGGGGCGTCCATAAATCACGTGAGGCGATTTTGAATTTTTCCCTCTCCCCCACTTAAGATAGGGTAAGATACGGTTCGACCCCCTCCCCCCCCCCTCCTAAACGCTTCGCGTAATTTATGGACGCTCCCTTATGTTATTTTAAGATAGGTATGGACAGCATGGAGGTAATTTCGTTTAAAATTCGGAAAGCCTCTTAACCTCTGTTCAAACTGTCTCTGGGCGTTAAGACTTTTGGAGGATACACGGGGTGGACCCTGTATAAGGATTTCCGTCAACGCGCGATTGATACCCCTGATATTGCAACCGTTGGCTACGGCAACTGCTTACCATCAGGTCGGCCGTATGCATGTATGTCGCAGTTGTACATATATAAACTTACCGGTGTGTATTCGTATGTGTTTGACGAGGTCGTGCTTGTGCCAGGTCTTGTAGTCGCAGTGCGAGCAGCCGTACGAGGGCGGCTGGTGCGACTTGATGTGCGTGTAGTGGGACGCGCGGTGAACGAACACCTTGCCGCATATCTGTCATCATCACTCACTATGATCAACTCCACTTAAAACTACAGTTACTAATGGAAATCGAATGGAACCCTTCGGAAAGAAAAAAATATACAAAAAATCTTTTTTCTGCACACATTTTATATTTTTACTAGCTGCCCGGCGCGACTTCGTTCGCATGGTGCTACCCTACCCTACCCTATCTAAACCATCGATAATATAACCTATATAGTATATACCGACGCGACTTGCAGCGCCATCCGCCGGGTTCATTTGTGAATCTAAACCATCCAGGGCGCCACCCAAACGCACACAAAAAAAAAACCGGCCAAGTGCGAGTCAGACTCGCGCACCAAGGGTTCCGTACAAACCTGTAGGTATATAAGTAAATGGTAGTATAGACCTGAGTATTTGATATTAATTTCAATTTATGACCTATTAAAAAAAAACTACTTACTAGATCTCGTTCAAACCAATTTTCAGTGGAAGTTTGCACCGTAATGTACATCATATATTTTTTATAGATTTATCATTCTCTTATTTTAGAAGTTACAGGGGGGGGGACACACATTTTACCACTTTGGAAGTGTCTCTCGCGCAAACTATTCAGTTTAGAAAAAAATGATATTAGAAACCTCAATATCATTTTTGAAGACCTATCCATAGACACCCCACACTTATGGGTTTGATGGAAAAAAAAAATTGAGTTTCAGTTCTAAGTATGGGGAACCCCCAAAATTTATTGTTTTTTTTCTATTTTTGTGTAAAAATCTTAATGCGGTTCACAGAATACATCTACTTACCAAGTTTCAACATTATAGTTCTTATAGTTTCGGAAATAAATGGCTGTGACATACACGGACAGACAGACAGACAGACAGACAGACATGACGAATCTATAAGGGTTCCGTTTTTTGCCATTTGGCTACGGAACCCTAAAAACGTTCAAATCGGTCCAGCCATTTAGGAGGAATTCAGAGACATACACACGTGCAGTAGAATTATATAAAACTGATCTAGTGTCCGATAAACCTATTAGAATATTGAAGGTAATTCTTACTATCTACCAAAAATAGAAAAACATAGGGCATAGTAAAAACATGGTAGTATAAGACAATATATCGGCAGTTCAGGGCCCGACCGGGACAGAACAGCTAATGCAGAAATACGCACAGATGAGAGGGAAATATCCACCGCAATGTACATGCAAAATGAGAACATATTATGAGCAAATGAACAAATGAGCTAGCAGCTGTACTAAGCCAAACTATGCTAGTCGCCTCAAAAGGATGGCTGCAAGAAATGCGAAAAATAGGTTTTTAACATATCTATTGCTGTCGCGCTGTGCCCAATTGCTATTTCGTAATCCCGGGTTTTCTCCTCCAAAACTGGATCGATAAAAAAAAAACAAGAATCATAATAAGAAGGGCTTTGGCTATGTGTCGGTTTTCCTTTGTTGTTTTATATTCGTCAAATTTGTTCGCTGGACGTCTGATAAGGGCGTTAAAAATGGTAAGTTTTTGTGATTTTAGAAGGCTCCTAATTCTTATATTAATTAATTTATGGAGAAAAACAACCGAGGGATATATAGTGGTACCTACAGATTGCATGGTAGAATAATCATTGCTCTAGTGTCATTATCCAGAGAGGAAACTGAGGATTACGTTTGTATGGTACAAACGCCACCAGCATTTCCTCTTAATGCTTGTCGATCGAGTGTCGGGAAAATCATATTATCTAGTCCCCGCTGGAAGATGCTCTCCTCATTCTATCACAAATTTAAAACATACATACCTCACAAACCCAGCGGTCTTCATCTTCTTTATGGTTATTCTTTTTGTGTTCTCCAAACTCCTGTTTACTCTTAAACTTGATCTTGCACGGGACGCACGTCAGCCGCGGAAACGTGTATTTCTTTAACCGTTTCGGTTTGCCAGACTTTTTGTACGGACCGCGCTTCTTACGTGGGACTTTGATCTTTGTTGGGCTGAGGAGAAGGTATAAATTGTTCAGTGCAGAATTTTAAAATGACCAATTAAAAAAAGATTTTGTCAAACTGTGTGAGTAGTGTTTTTTTTTTGGGAGAGTAATTGGAATTTTTAATCTCTAGAGAAATGGTCTTGGGAATCATTAGGTCTATTTTGCCAAATCAACTTTGGCATAGTAATTTTTTTATCATCTATGATCCTTTTTTACACAAAATATTTAAATATGTTTAATTAATGCGTGTAATAGGATCACCTCATACCAAGGCGTTACTTTTTATAATAACAATAGAATATAGAACTTTATTTAATAACCATAAAGGTGCACATTTCAGTGAGAGAATTCGTGACAAGTGACTCGCGCTGCCGCGAGGCGTATTTTTTGTGTAGTAAATAAAGTTCTGTATTCTATTGCTCTCTAAGCTTGACGCGTCGCTTCGCGTCTCGATGTGAACTGACCCTAAGCTACAAATATATATGCAAACTCTTGCATTATAAGAAGTTTTATTTTATTTTTTATTTGGTAGAAATGTTAACGCACCTTTCACAACTTTCCTGTTTTAAATCACCACTCCTTACCGCAACTCCATTTTCCGCCAGCACATTCATCAATAACTCATCCTTAACCTTAGGTCCATCACCGAAATCATCATCTTCATAGCCATCATCTACATAATTAAAATCATCATAACCTGTATCCACAATTTCACTTTTAATATTCTTTTTGATCAAATTTCGGAATGTCTCGTTGGCTAATAGACATGAAGTTTTGAACTGGAATGCTACAGTGAGATCTTCCAGGCATTTGTTACATATCTGTGTTGGTAGACCATCATTTTTTGTTACCTGTAATGTTGTTTGAAAATAAGCATTATTGTCAACAGCATAGGTAATTGACCCAAAGTATCTTATATGGCAATCTGGGCATGCGAAAGGTCACCAGAGCTCACCAGGGAAGGGGAAGTTTTGAGTGGTACTTGGGCTATTGCAATTTATTGCAAGCATCCATATGGCTACAGTAACCGCTTACCCAGGCTCATTTGCCGAATTTGTAAAAAATAAATAAACAACAGGTATGTGGATGAGCCTTTGCACAAGGTCAGAAATGAAGGTGGGCGGGTCACGTTGCATGCTATACTGACAACAGGTGGATGAAGACCATGGCTATGTAGAGAAGACCTCATGGGTACAGAAGCAGAGGGAGACCAAAGGCAAGGTGGAAGGACGAGAAGGAGTCCGTGGGAACATATAAATGGTTCAACCTCGCAAGGATTCGCGACAAGTAGCAATCTCTGTAGAATGAACTTCTACAACATCTCAGTAAATATATGCTGTGGCTTGATAGTCAAATCACATTAATGGCTTATGCCACAGGTCATTAGTTTATTGCGTAAGTCTGATATGTCCTTTCTAGTATTTAGTCATCACTCTACCTTTCTTACACATCAGTTATCAGGTTTTTGAAGCATATAACAAAATACAAAATCTTATTAAAAACACATGAAATACTTACTTGTAATCCAGTACAAAAACTTATTTTATCACATATTATATTCTCTTTTATTTTATCGAAGACAGAGTTCATGTTCTTGTTATTTGCCATGCATACCCTACATGAGTCCACTATATCCTTAAAGTGTTCATTTTTTGAATTTTGTTGATCACTTCTAGTGTCGTAGGCCATAACAATGGCCATAACTCTATTATCTTGTCTTGTTAGTCTATTTATGAACGTCTACGCAGGTACTTTAAAATTCAAAAATATAATAAAGGATTTGTGAACATAATGGTACATATGTCTTTGTAATATTACAGTAAATAAATAAGTTTTACGAAGAAAAGAAAAGATAAAAAATTACTTTCGCAACCTTACGATAGGTATGTCACTTTCTGTTGATTTTAGGCTACATTCCGAATTGATTAATATCGCTCACAGTGCTCACAGCAATAATTTGCGTACCGAGTTAGATATCACGATATTGACAGCTGAGAAACAGAACATTTGAGAATTTAATTAAAATCTGACTTAACAATGCGCTAGGACTCCTTATATCTTTTATAATTTAACTCGCAAAAAGGAATATTCGCGTTTTTTATTATTTTTCTCTCATAAAATCCTAAAAAGTATCTTTGCCAAATAGAATACTAATAATCTTATTAGTCTTTTTGCCGAAAACACAATAATTAACCGTCACTTTTGACAGCGCTCACGGTGATATCAGTTTAGGGCATGGTCGGTGTGAGCGCAATATGGCGGATATCATGACGTTTCACGGGACATTGTAATCTGTCATTATTCAATGGGGAGGGACACGCAAAACTATTTGTAGATGGCGCTCTGGGCGACTGTGCTTGTTTATGTTCTGTCAGATTGAAGCATCAGTAATTTTTTGCGATAATCACCCATTGAAAGCACCAAAATGTACTCGTTGATGAATGTATCTCAACTCAAGGATGAGCTACGAAGAAAAAATGCATCAGTTGCTGGTAAAAAAGCTGATTTGATAGAAAGGTAAGCTTTAAACCATTTGAGGTTATATTACCTGTTCCAACATTTATTTTAATATAATGAAATAATTGAATGGTTTATTTTGTAGGTTGGAGTCATACGACCGAAACCAAAACTTTGGTACTGATTGCGACACCCAAGATGACAGCATATACCAGTCTCCAGCTTCAAATCATTACAAAGATGTTAATGCAGAGTCTCCAATTCCACTTGTCAGCCGACAGGAAATACAACAATATTTTGAAAGGTATTATGCCCCACTTTAAGTTGTAGCTATAATAAATACTTTTTTAGATAAAGCTTTTAGATAATGACTGCATTTTGTTTTACAGAAACAATTCCAAGCCAAATGGGCAACTCCTTTATGAAGCAAGACATCTTATAACAGCTCGCTTTTGTTCCGATGGTGTGCACACATACTTGAGAGGAGAGTGTAAAGCATCCATGAAAAAATTGGCTTACTTGGTTGATTTGAAGCTAAGCCGGGAAGGTATAGAGGAAAGTCACTGCGAGTGTGCTGCAGGCAGTGGTACTAGTGCTTGTTGCAAGCATGTATCAGTGCTTTTGTGTGGTGTACATGATATAGTGCAAAATAAAATTATTAAATTACACCAATCAAGCACTCAAAGGCTGATGTCTTTTAACAGGCCAAGGAAGGTATTTTATAACTCTCCAATTACATCCCAAAACCTACCAAATAAGAGGCAAAAATCTTGCAATTATAACCCAATAAAAGCAAAAGATGTAATGAAAAATTATGCTGACTATGTATGCAATTTAGCGATTGGATATGGAAAGAGTTCAATGCCCATTTTGCATACTATAAAACCTGCAAATCCACATGGTATTGAATGGGATCACTACTCATATTTAAAGAAAGATCCAAAGGAGATTTTGTTAGAGGAATTACTCCTAAAAAATGTTACACCTGCACAGATAGATGATGTTGAAAAAGCTACAATTACACAGGATGGTTCATCTGAATGGCATGAACGAAGATCATGCAGAATTACTGCTAGTATTTTTTATATGGTATGTCATAGCAGAAACTACAGCAATACTTTGTTGCAAAAAATTTTAGCACCCAAATCTATACTTACTAGATCAATGGCTCATGGGAAAATTAATGAACCCACAGCAATTGCACAGTATGAGGCACATTATGGATTAGTGGTAGAAAAGTGTGGTTTATTCATTTCAAATGAGTATCCCTTCCTAGCGGCTTCTCCAGATGGATTATTAGGAGAAGAGACAGTGATTGAGGTCAAGTGTCCATATGCATCAAGAAACAGTATGATTGATGAAGTAACTGTGCCATATTTAGAAAGGAGAGACGGAGAGCTTCATTTAAAAAAAAATCATCCATACTATGCTCAAGTACAAGGACAGCTGTATTGCACAGGGCGCAAGTACTGCAATTTTATTGTATATACTTTTGTAGATATGAAGGTCATATTCATTACTAAAGATGATACCAATATATCAGAAATGCTTATTCATTTAATAAATTTCTATTTACATCATTTGGAGCCTGCTATTTTTAATAAGTATATATATAAGGATTATTTAAAGTTATTTTAAAAAAACAAGTATAACACGATCAATTTTGTTTTATTCTGAACTTACACCAATACAATTAATTACCCAATAGACTCATCTCATCACACTTGAGGTAGCAATACACATGGTAGGTAATACAGATTACTCTTTATATTA
Organism: Achlya flavicornis; assembly: GCA_947623365.1. NCBI lineage: Eukaryota > Metazoa > Arthropoda > Insecta > Lepidoptera > Drepanidae > Achlya > Achlya flavicornis. The sequence continues at coordinate 4,198,928 of OX392494.1, read as the reverse complement.
TATTGAGGTACCTACCACATTTTTATGTTTTCATAATATTTTCCCTGAAATTACAGCACATAAAGCATATAAAAAATATTTTTGTGGCAATAGGAATGTAACTATGATCTAAGTCATTTTGCAGTATTTTATAGGTCTTTGTCAATCCTATGATTCTCTCTATATGTACTCTCTTATTTGCAAGCTCTCTATCTTTAATTAGCGAAAGGCCAGGTAACTGGGATTTTCCTTTTAGGAAGGATGGTATCATTACCCTAACATTTTTATCTGCAAACATATCCTGTATATTAAATCCTCTATCAGCCAGTATAATATCTCCACTTACACAACTATTTACTAGACAACTTCTTTCCACAGCTTGTCTGTCACTTACAGATCCTGCATATGCAGTTGAACAATATGACAACAAACCACCTGGAGTTGCACCTACTAGTATTTTAAGAGTATTTGCATGTTTGTAGCTACTCCAGGAAGCTTGTTGAGCTGTGGGATGCTTTGGTTTTTGAATGAATATTTCTGTGCCATCCAAAATAACTCTTATATCTTTATTAAAAGTTTTGAAATGCTCAGGCATGTAATATTGTACCAAACTCTTGTCGGGCCATATGTTGATATGCGACCAGAGTTGGTATATAAAATTTACCCATGTAATAAAGATATTTGAGACTGTGCTGGTGCTGATATTAAAAAATCTACTTAATTCAAAATTACATTTATTTTGTCGGAGCTTCATAATAGTCAAAAAAAATTGATCTTCCGTACTAATATTTATCACCTGGCTGGCATAATATCGTATTTTATGTGCCATCGGACTTAAAGTTGAATATACAAAAAAGAACTTTTTGTAGCACTCAAACCCAGTGTAAAATTTTATTGCTGCATCATCTGTTTTATAGCGATTTATTGCTCCGTAAACATGTTCCATATCCACTTGAGTGCTTTTGGACACACTTTTAAATTCAACTGGTTCTACAGTATGAATGTCCATTTCTATATTGATGTTGGAACAAGCATCACTGGCTGTAATGCTTGCTTGTTCACTTGAAGTGGATTGTACTTCAGAGAAGATCTTTCTTGCACACCTCTTTTCCAGACGTTTCTGGCGCTCTATTGCAAGTGAATTTTCAGGTTTATTTTTTGTAAAAGAAAATATTGAAGGCACAGTTGTCTTTTTCAAGAACTTTGCGTGCGGCTCATTTCCTGAAACAAACATCTAGTTAGTACCTATATAATTCCATGTTTTGCTAGCTACTAATATAGTAATCTATGAGTGAACTAGACACTGCACATAATCTACTAACCTGTATATTTACTAATACCGAAATAATCTTCCGGTTTAAAATGCATTGAGCACAAACGTGATGAAGCTGTTGCTTTGAAGTTTTTTCTTCTTATGGCAGCCTCCCAAAGCTTCCTTCGTTTTGGGTCCTTAGGAAATGAATGCACCCCTTTGTTTTTGCAATCCAGAGCACAACATTGCGTCATTTTATGAAATATAATGAAAAAACTGTTTTGTTTACTTTAGAATGTATGCGATCTGACAGTTCTTATGTCAAACTTAGGCACTGTCGATCATGCGACCTCTGTCGGGATAAAAAGGCAGTTTTTCACCCCATTCGGTACGGGTTTAAGCACGCTCAAATCGATTACAGCGATTATAGCATTAATTCGGAATGCAGCCTTACATTGACAGATTGACTTGACAGTACAGGGTCTCCAGATCCCGTATTAAAAATTACCCCAAATCTTTACAAAAAATCGTCATAACGTCATCGTCAATCGTCATAAAATCATCATCATCAGCCTATAATGTCACACTGCTGAGCACAGAACTCCTTTCACAAATCAGGGTGAAAGGGAATGGGCAGATACTCCACCACGCGTGCCCACTGCGGATCGGTGGAGGTAGGCTAGTGGTCAACCTACTGTTGGAGTTTTCAAGCCGCCTAGAAGGCCTCCAACTAGCTTAACGACTATCACAATTTTATTAAGTGATAACCGGGCCCAACGGCTTTACGTGCCTTCCGAAGCACGGAACGATACTATTTCCATAACTTGATCCCAAATATCCTAAAGTTAAAAATTCCGTTAATTATTTAACTTTTCTTTTTCAAATTATATTTGCCATAAAAATTATAAGGTATGAACCTCAGGTATGAACACTGACCGTCATTGAAGGACCTAAGTAATGAGGTGGTATGATGTGTGGGTGGTGTGAAGAGATTTCTGCAGGGTCGGCAACGCGCGCGTGATACCCCTGGTGTTGCAAGCGTCCATAGGCTACGGTAACCGCTTACCATCAGGCGGGCCGTATGCTTGTTTGCCACCTAAGTGGTATAAAAAAAAAAAAAAAAAAAAAAAAATGATTTTTTCATACATAATGAGGTGTTTTAGCAAATATTTTCTTTTCTTTCGCAGTTATAATATTAGTTGTACGTAGTATTTATATACTCTGAGATATGTTATATTACATTATGATAAGTATTAAGATTATTTTGCCAGACTTTAGGCTAGATTTGATTAAACTTGTTTAAGTAGTTTCCAAGTTATGCGGTCGAAAACTTGATAAACGCGATTGCTGAAGTTTAAATTAAAACGACGTTATTTATGCATAAACAACATTATCCTATATATAATCTTAATATATAAAAGTTCCAGCTATAATATTATGTACATATTAGGTAAAATTACAAAAGAGTTTAAAATAAATTTATAAAATTAGGCCCCTTCGGCATTGTTCCGAAGATGCTGGCAGCATTTCCTCGCTGTATCGCAATGCTGATGCGTTGTGCGAAGAAGCTGCCAGCTCTTCGGTCCCCAGTGGTGACAACTAATCTGTTCGCCAGCTCTTTATATAGCTTGCGAGCACCGGAACCCCATGGACCTAGGGTCTCGACACCGAAAGGAATGAAATTATATTCGGCGCCGAGACCCCTATATTTCTGTCTTTTTATAGTCTCGGCCGCTTCGGCCGCCGCGCCTGCTTGGTTGCAGGTTCCATGGAGATGAGAAGGGGCCAATGTGTCTACACAGGTAGCGTCCCATACCAGCGCCCTTCCCAAACTCCACGGAATCAGGGACATCCCGTCCGGTCTCTTGCCGTCGTCCCTAGCAATGCCGGTTGGCTCCAGTAGAGCCGGCACATTGACGGTAGCAAGAGAGCGGCGGATGATATCGTTCAGCGCAGCGTGCCTAGAGAATCGGCCGGCACTCTTCTGGCATGACAGCCCGTGGTGTCCCAATGGGTCGACTTCAATGCCGCAGGGGCACCTATGTGGAATGCAGACACGAACCCCAAGCCGAAGACACGTTGCCAGGCGAAGTGTGTCGGGCATTAAGAACGTGCCGATGTTTGGCGAGGGGTTGGCGTGTAGCCAAAGACCGGCCTCCGCGGTGGCTGACGCCAGTAATCTAGCCCGTTCTGGCCCCGTGCTACGGCTTAAGAGAGAATCATATGTCATTTTACATACTATGTCATCCCAGCTCCTTTGGGAATTTGGGTGGTCAGGGACATCCTGTCTCGCGCAAGCAATTAGCCAAGAGTTTATGGCCTCATCCAAACAAGCAGTCTCATAGTTTGAGGACTGGTCGTTGAACTGTATGTTTAAAATTGACTCTAAATTGGATCTGATGAGGTCGTCCAATGGTAACAAAAGATTTTGAAATTTCCAAAAGGGGCAACAGCGGAGCACATAGGTCAATTTAGGAACGAAAAGGCAGAATTTAAGTATTGTTAGTGCAAAATGAGGGCTTAATTCAAGAAGACGATCTGCGTAGTTTTGAAATTTTGAAATAGAATTAAGTATGTAGTCGGAAAAAGAATCTTCAAAAATAGGGGACCCTAGGAGGTAAAGGGAATTTTTGTTTACTAATTTAATGTTCGGTGCCAAACTATCAAACTTTTGAATAATGTCTAAAGGGTTACATACAGAATTATGAATGTAAAGTTCGCATTTGCTGAAATTTAATTCTAAACCAATATTTTTGAATTTTGACTGAATGTTTAAGAGGTCGGAAAGAACGGTTTCCACATCGCCCCCTAGGGTTCCGTCGTCTAAATACCATGCGTTAAATTTTGATTTTAAATTTTGTATAATAGGATTTATAGCCAAACTAAAAATTGCTGGCCCGAGAGGATCTCCCTGCTGACAGCCGACTTCTGATGATAAAACGTTTTCATGGTATAACAGATGTGTAGGATCTGCGTAACAATGGAGGAGATAGTTATAAATTTCCGGAACGTTGTGTTTTATTTCTGTCAGCAAAGTGTCTCTATTTATTGAATTGAATGCATTTTTTACGTCAATTTTAACTAAAACTTCGCACGATGCATTCGAGAGGTATGTGCGCAGGGAATGGACAGCTGCCTCGCATCCTCCTTTTGTGCCAAAACCTAGCTGTACCGGTTCGAACTGTGGTTGTAATTTGGATATGATGTGTCGTACTGCTATTTTCGATGCCAAACGTCGAAGTGTAGAACCAACAGCTATTGGTCTCACCCCACCGTCTTTTTTGGTGAGGGCGATGAGGTTTGCACCGTACAAAATGGGAACAATTTCGGGATTAATTTTTCCAGAAAACATTGTATTAACTAATTTAGTAATAGAATTAATGAGTTGCTCGCCTGCATCGCCCGCTGAGTGAGACGTTAAGTCTTTTAGGTGTTGGGGTGAGATACCATCCAGGCCAGCTGCGGAACCGGTTTTGAATGAAAAAATACCAGCAGAGATGTCTTTGCTATTGATTTCTAAACAAGCCTGGTTAGATGATGGGTCGAAGAAGTAGGGGGTTGAAGGAGCTGGGGGATGTTTCGTCTGTAGGGCCAAAAGGGTGTCTGGAGTATCTGGTGATAGCACATCACTCGAAAAGAGAAGACGGGCGGCGCCCTTCAAATCTCCGTCACTTATTTTGGTCTCTATGTTCTTGACGCGATTGAAGGGCCCGTTGGTTTGTCTTTTCACTGTCTGTGCTGTGGGTAGAACATATGATTGGATAAAGCAGTTGTTTTTGATTTTTTGTGTGAGTGAGATGTTTGTGTTATCATTCCGAACATGAAGGGTACGGTATGAAAATAGAAAAAGGTTGTGCCAATCTCCAATACTGTTATTGTCGATACATTTGTCAATGAGTTTGTATAGATGTGATGCCACAGAGATTCTGGCACCACGGGGAATTCTTTTAACTATTGATACACTATTTTTGAGATTGCTGATATATATGTGAAAAGGAATAGCTGATGAGTTAGAGGCCGAAGAGGAGGAAGGTGGAATGCAGGCAACAGTATTAGAAAGAGTGGCATCCTGACTTAGGCAATTTCTGTGTGATTTTGAAAAATGTATATTCCGTCCTCTTAAACTTTTGAATGATTTTTGGCATAGACTACACGAGTGATTGAGCGACGTGCTATCACCAGGTTGGGTCGCTGCCTGCATCCACACTTTACTTACCAAAATAAAAGATATAGTGCATAAAAACAAAGGATTATAAAAAACACAATAAAACAACAAAAATAGTCTGACACTGGCACTAATTTGACGTGGCAGGAATATAACGGCTGTGCGCAGCCGTCGTTTTGTCGTCGCCCAGGAGATGTCACTTCCCGGCCAATAGGATGACCCGTATCAAAGTCTAGTTCAAGGTCAAGTTACTGTTGTCGCTGGATATGTTATGACAATAAATGGCAAAATATTTTCAAGTACCGTTTTATGGCCTTTATATATACTAAATGGGGGGGCTCAGACCATCCGCAAAAGCCGCAGGCTGCCAATTGAAAAACAGTGAAAAGCCGCACGTCTAGGAGGCGACCACACGCTTAACACATGAATTATCAAACATCACCTCCGACCAGCCTATTCTTTATTTTATCGACTTTTTCATGGAGATAACATTTCCACTATTACCCCTTATCAAATTACACACATTTATCATACAACGACTGTTAAAAGTGTCTTGTTCTATTTTATAGAGCGAATTATATGCGTAGCCGATATGAACGTTCTTTTCTTAGGTTATCTTCACAGCATTTGGTATCCTTTCAAAGCTAAGTACAGACAGCTTACAGAATGTATTATCATCTGAATGTCTTTTTTCAATTTTTGTCGCAAGACAATAAATTCAATTCAATTCAATTCAATTCAAATGTTTATTGCATTTTTCATGTGTAGATAAGTTGACAAATATTATTAAGGCACTACATGAAACCCTGTTAGGGCACAGCAAATAAATAATTACAATATGATATAAAACATATTAAATTAAAACTATGGTTATACATAAATTACTTAATTCTACATTTTTAACAGATATAATATTTATAGTGTTATTATTTATTATATTTATTTTAAAAACAATTTTAATTATATCAAACTAATAATACCTATATAATTCTTAATATGAAATTTATTGCGTATTTACTTTTCATCAAAAAACTCCTGCAGTGTATAAAAGCATTTATGTTTCAAGTAATTAGATAATTGTGTTTTAAATGCATTAAGTTTTTCTGTATCTTTAATATGTTGGGGAATTTTATTATATACTTTTATTGACGTGACATATGGACCAGAATAAAATATGTTTAATTTTGAATTGGGGAGGGCTAATCTATTTTGGTGTCTTAAGCTTCGTGATTGGGAATAATGATCTTTTGCTTGAGAGAATAGGGACATATTTTTTCTTACAAATAGCCCAATTTCCAAAATATATAGCGATGTAAGCGTGAGAATTCCATGTTTAACAAAGTGAGATCTGCAACTCACCATAGCATCTATGTTTGATAATATCCGAATGCATTTTTTTTGTAAGATAAAAACGGTGTCTACTTCTGTACTATTCCCCCATAAAACTATTCCATAACATAAACATTTCCCTAAAGCCAAAAATTCGCAACAGACTTTATTTTTCCCCAAAATCGCGAAAAAAGCCCCAAATCTGGCGAGCCTATTAACTGTTACAGATTGACATTTTGTATTCTGCCCAATTGCCCATGCTAAATATTTATCAAAGCCTGTGATTATTATGCCTGTGATCAAAGCAGTCGATTCTCGTTATGAAATCAAAAAATAAATCCCATGGTCTTCTTCTTCTTCTTATTTTTAATTTTGGCAACCAAGCCCAAATTAGGGCTTATTTCTGCCAGTGTCGAGTTATAATATAGTTTCCAGTCACAATAAATCACTTCACATTATAGTCCCCAGTCAGTCACCGTCCATAAAAGTCATGTTTTACTCAAAGATTTTCATAGGGCATCGTGCCTCTACCCAGATGGATAATCCGCCTTACTAAAGCATGACATTTAATTTCACTCCGCTTGAGGGGCTCCCTGAGCAAATCGCTCTCAGTTCGTACTGCGCACGGCTGTCAAATACTGTCAATTCTGGCTTGTTTATTTCATGTTGCCATAGAGGCGACTATCCTTCTGGACGTTTTAAATTCTTTGGTTTTACTACAATGGTGGTCATTGTACTAAAACTCTTCACGGACATTTTGAGACAACTTGAAAAGTCACGATACACATAATTCATTTCATTTCCCTTCACTGGTGCACATCGATGATCTTTATTGGATAAAATACCACCAAAAATACACAATAAAACTCAAATTACACAAATTTATGAAAATAAAAATGAAAATGTTACGTCACTCCGCAAGTTCCCACCAAAAAGTCTCAATCCCATGGTCAATGAATGCAACCGTACATCTTTGCCGTACATTTCCCGAATACATTATCTATATATCTGTATGTACAATTTCATCCAAACATTTTAATTTTTCATACATTATTATTTGTGAAATGAAGTTCTTTTTAACTAAATGTTATTCGCTATTCGATAATAGATGGCGCGTTGATCCCTATTTTGCTTGATTTTGGCACTATCAATCAATCAATTAAATCCCTTTTGTATTTGATTTGAAATATACCTGAAGGACCTGATAAACTAATTGTAATCTCACACTAGTAATAAATGTCTACAAATACACGGATAAGAGTGAGATTAATTTATACAAGTTCGTACCTTCTTGTTGTTCCCTCAATGAGCAAATTAAAAACGTAGCTAAGTAAATATAGTAGATTCTTTCTAACATGGGTTGTGAAATTTACTGTATATTTTTACATTCGTAATATAATATGAACACGGGGGATAGAAAGAAGATTGACGCGGATAATAATAATCTTGAGTTTATAGTTAAAGTTCTTTTTGAAATTGAAATGCTATTTGACATCAGATGGCGCTACCTTGCTAAAACTAACGGATTACAGTAATTCATAGATGTCGTTACGGGTCATAATTCGCATTATCACTGATTTCATTTCTCAGGGTTCAGTATCTCTTATGAAAAAAACAAAACCTTTTTAGTACGAGATACTAAAAAGGCAGAGCAGCTGCAATAATTGGGGAAATTAATAAAAATACTTACCTGAGCCTGAAATTTTGAAATAAAAATAAATGAAACAAAATTTATTTAATTTACGAATATTCAATGCACTTTATTTCATATCATAAATAGGTTCAATATGTTTGGGATATCACAATTTGTTTGTTCATTATTTGCCAAATAATTTAAAACTAAAACTATATTCAATACATAAAGTAAATACAATACCTACTATCGACCTATATTGTACGAATACTATAAGGAATAATTCGTCAAATAGCCGATGTGGTTATTTTTGGATTGATATTTTCATAATCGCAAAATCTAGGATAGATTTCAATCTTGTTTTTTTATTCTGTATGTTTGTCAAATAATAAGTACCTAATTTGCCTCTTAAACTCAACACTGGCAAAATACAAAAGCCGCGTGATGCAATGATGAAAAAAATAAGTAGGTAGGTAGTAGGTACTTATTTTTTGACGTCATACCTAGTTAAAAACATTATTCGTTGTTTTAGAAACATTCGATTACACTACATAGGTATCCAAAATTTTCAATCGATAGTTATTATAAGTAGATCAGTACAAAAGAGCACAAAATAAAGTAATTAATTGATCTAAGAAAATAATTGTAATTAATAAATATTGGGTAAAATGTACTTTATGTAACCTATATATTACTTATAATAAAATCTATGTACATTTATGGACTAGGAGACTCCGAACAATGGCACTTTATTCACAATGTCTTTAAAGACTGATTGTACACGGGTGACTGTTGCTTGAGCAAGATTGATTTTCTGTCCAAAGGGTGTCAACGAGACCCTATTACAGTATATATGGAATGTATCTCATGAACCGTTAATAGCTAGACAGTTGAAATAAAAAAAGAGATAAAAAACGCCTTTACGGAACCCTTCGTGTGTGAATCCGATTCGCACAAGTCGCTAAGTATCAGTCACCCGTGTACGGCCAGCTATACATAATTCGTACCTATCTAGACGTAATAAAAATGTTGAAAAATTTTATACCTAAAATTTTTATACACAGTTACCTACTAAAAATCATCCATTGAATAAGTCACGAGGAAATAAAATTTATAGATTATTTTAATAGCTATATAGAATTCAATACATTATTATTGTCTAAACTTTGATTATTTGGGTTGTTAACCAAATTATCAGTAGCCTTAATCGCGTACCTATAGGTACGCGTTGTGGGTCAAAGAAGCACAGAAGGAATGGCTTAAGAAATACCTTATTTATAATGTAGGCTGCTTCTTCGTTTATTTTCATAGCAAAGCAAAATTCTACAGGAAAGTTGAGTTGCAGAGCCACAAAATTGGGTTGGTTTTATCATTATTGTACAGAATCCTTCGTGCGCAAATCCAACCCGCACTTGGCTTTTTTTTACCTATATGTACTATCCGTAGCACAGTTACTTACATAATGCCCATAATGGTAATACTGTGACCGAAGCTTGTACCACACCCTATTTCATTTATTTTAGTTCACATTTCATTTCGCTTTATGACCACAAAAACTTTATGATTTATCATCACTCAGTGACTTCAGAGATTGAATCTAGAATACCTTGTAAGTAAACTACATACTTACTTCTATTTAAATATAACAATAACTACATACAATACTTGAAAAATAATAAACTAGGCGTACCAAATATAATATGGCCACAGATATATATTTAATGAAGAGTTTTCTTATGATAGTTACTATCATAAGTTACTTCTATCATAAGTAGTTATCATAGTTACTATACTTATGATACCTGTATGTTCAAAATACCTGTTTAACTGTTCAGAATTCGAACCAATTTGAACCTTATGATTTGACAGGTATTTTGAGCATATACAGGTATCATAAGAAAACTCCTCATTGATAGAAGAACAGCATCTACCAACCTTGACGAAAATAAAAAGTTTTATATCTTTTGGAAACGGTTTTTTTAGTCAGCCACATTTTACAATTAATTTATAAATAATACAATACATACTTAATAATGAATACCTACTTACCTATATGTAATTTATTTACAATCTACGATTTACAACTTATGCATATTATTTACAAGGTTGGATTGGATGATCGTTTTTAGATTAGTGATGTTCACTACTAATAACGGTTATCAAGCTAAACGTTATATTAAATAGCATGCATTGTTTCTTTTCACATGATAGTTTCAAATAATAATGGCGCAACAATTCTTTATTCTGTAGGTATTTGACTTTAAGTCTTTTGACGGTCTTTTTTACAGTTCAAAGTTCATTTTAACAGTATAAAATGCACCTACTATCTTTTTAGTGCAAATCAACAAATAGTGTGAACTTCATATTTTTAGATATATTTTTAATCATTGATGATTCAAAACCGGTTTTTTGTATTTGCTGAAACAAAATTTCCAGTTAAACTTCAAAAACTTACAATTAAATCTAGTTCTTGTTCTGTCAAAGTTCTACTTCGTCAATAAGGTTATGTTTAAATCATAATAAGGTACTGCACTCTTCAGCTTCTATGTATATAAATTCGGCAAGAATTTCACAAATATGTACAAAACTTAAAACTAATTAAATAAACAGTCTATCAATGCACAAATTCGTTCACACCGCTCCCATAATGAGTATTATCGACAATAACACTAGTATATGCGGTTTCTTGAACTGAAGGACTTGGGGGTATTTTACCGAAATTCCCCCCGAAGTTCCCTTCAACGACCTGCCTGCCATTTTGATTCTGTCCATTATGACCGTAAAATGAAATCAGATTCGTATAATTGTATTGTTGATTTGCTATTTCCGAACTTTCTATGGAGCTACAAGAAGAAGAACTTGCCGAAAATGGCCTTTGGTTTTGAGGGTAGTTGACGTAGTTATTTGGTAATATTTCATTAGGCTCTGTGTAGTTTTCGTTGTAGAACAGCTCTTGGTACGGTCCGTTTTGCTGATGTTGATATTCTTCTTGTGTTTCGTATGATGGGATGACGGGGATCGTATACTCCGGGTAATTGTAGCCTCCACTAGAATCCCCACTGAATTCACTCTCGTTTAAATGTATATGGTTTATTTTGTTGTCTGTGATTCTCGTGTGGGGCATTTGTGGTGATGTTGTGGTAGTTGGAACGTGGGATGGCGTTGGTACATCGACGTGGTTATTTAATTTAGGCGGACCTTGGTCTATGTTTAGTATTAGATGTTTTTCTTCGATGTCACTGTAAAGAAATTTACTAATTATTTCTATTTCAATAAGGTAACTAAAATAAAATAAATATCCTGGGACATTCCTCACACACGATCCCAAACTAAGCAGAGCTTGTACTATGGACACCAGACAACTGATATAATACATATACTACTTTTTATTTGTAAATACATACTTAATATACATAATTACACCCAGACTCAGGACATACAGACATGTTCATGCACACAAATGCATGTCCTATGTGAGTGTAAGACTCCACGTCTTAACCAACTGCGCCAACTGGCCGGTCAAATATAACGTATAACGCAAAATATATAGCATCTCACTCGATAAACCAAAATAACCCAACGTTCAAAAACATGTTATAACATATAACACAACGAATAACATGTTATAACGCACCTGAGCACATAATTAACGGAGACGATGCAATGCGGCCGAGACGACCGCGAGTTGTGGACGATGGTCGCGTAGCTTTGCATCCACACCCAGCCACCAGACTTTGTGAGGAACCGGTAGTAGCGGGAGGTGACTTGACCCTTCGTTAATACTGTGGATAAATAAACTCATATTACTAATACATCATAAGAATCAGTAAGATCCAAATAATCCATTCCATATGTACCACATAAAAGAAAGCTGAGTCGTAATCATTTAAGACATAACGTAATATTATTATCATGGAATTTGTTGTGTCTAGAATGTACTTCGAGATATTTATTTATTTGTAAATTTTACACAAATTACAGCTATCATTACAGGCATTTCCTAATGCAATAGTGTAATTTAATATAATAAGTTAATATATAAATAATAATAAGATGTGTATACATTAATTACTTTTTTTTTCTTGGTCACCCTGGCTCTATATGGGCAGCTATGTCACATATGGGCTTGTGCCCAAATGTAACATAGCTGTCAATAGTCTGAAATAAAATTAAGACCTACGAAGGAGAATTCATAAAAAATAATGAGAAAATATTTTATACTTACAGGTACAATGTGAGTATCTCATATGCAGAACATCTGTGCCGTGTATGTAATGGTAGAGAGTCTTTTCAATCAAATCTTGAGGTTCATAGCCAGTTAGCGTTGCTACTCTGTGGACAAGCAAGATAAATATAACGTTAGTGATACTAATATAATATAAGTTTTAATTTTAACGAAGTAATAACGTTGTAGACATTTCCTGTTATTGCTACCTAATCCTATCTCTTACCTAAGTAAGTAAGTGCTAACATATCGAAGCCTTGAGTTCTAATAATGTGATAGGTACGATAGCTTATCTAACTATTGTATTTTGATGTATTTACTATACAGAATGTTATTTTTTTCCAGCTAGTGAGGGCAACTTCTGAACTACAGGTCTTAGAGAAAAACGCTGAAAGGAGCCGCGAGCTGAATTTTGAAGTTATCAAAATTGACCTCTTTGTTTGTCAGAATGCTAGGAGCTAATTCTTTATGGTTAAACATAGTGAGGTCCCTGCGAGATCTGCTCCACCTCGTCAAACTTTACGCCGGATAAAACCTAGTCAAGGAAAATACAAAATAATATTTTGGATAATTTCTAGCAACTTTTGAGCGAGATTGTCATAAATAATTTGGTTCATAGCGTGGCGTAGAAGTAGAAAAAAAGAAATTTAAAAAAAAAAAATCTTTTATTTTTATTTTTTAATGGCATATTTATATTCTTCAAAATTCCAAACTACAAGTCGGAAGCTACATTATCCCCGAGTGATGGCTACTTTTTATCCCGGAAACATGGGTGAAACTGCAGCGATATATTCTAATCTGAAGAAACTGACTGATTTACATGCGTGCACAGCTCACACCGCTGTTTAGAGACATGAAATTAGACACACAGTTTCCAATATAAAGCAGGCAAAACTAAAAAAGAATCATATTTGGGGGTAAAAGAGGAGATCGCGGGTGAAACCACGGGACGGAACTCTAGAACTAAAATTAATTTATCAATAAAATATATGAAAGAAATCCCCTAAGTACCAACTTTTTATAACTGTAAGTATTCTGTACTAACAGTGAAACTATACGACAAGGTAATAGTACATAAATTAGAAACCCCTTAATGCTGTAGTGGCTGTCAGTCTCCTATCAAGGGTCCTATGTAGTCCCTTTGGTGTTGGGGCGCTTTTTGCTGAGCTAATTGGTGGAAGTTTTTCTTTTGTCAATATATTTTTTATTCGAAAAACAATATGCTGTGGGGATATCAAATTTTGTATTTTTAGGTGTGATGAATAAAAATTTACTCTTGGCCATTAGATTTAAGACTTATGACTCTTTGTAAATTGTAATTTTAATAAACTGACTCCTTGTTGATTAGATATAAGAGTTTTCTTTTTGTAGTTTAAGAATGTCTAAGAATAATATTGACAATTTATTATAAAGATAAAAATAATTTTTCTTAGGCATTTTTAAACGACAACAATAAATTCTTATAATGCACAAGGTTGTAGTGTGATAAATTGAAAGATATTTTTTGGGCTGTCTTATCACAAAACGGAATATAAAACCGTGAGATACGAGCTAGTTTACATTGCAGTTTTCAAAGTACTCCCCATCTCTTCAAATGTCATTGACACCCCCGGTAAAGCGATAGCCACATCGACACAAAACAAATATGCTTCCTTAATTGATTGATACTTTAACGGTAAATTTACCAGAACCCGATATCGAGTGGAGGGTTAAAAAAACCGGAGCTAACAAGTGGCAATTATGACGAGACGCGGCGGAGGGTTTGACGCGTCATTACGCGCTTTGTTTTTAACGTACTGCGTTTTTTGATGGAGAGGGGTAGGGTAGGTACCTACTCTATGATAGACTTAGAAAGAGAAGAGAAAATATAACCAGCTTTATATCGCGGGTAGGCATACCGTAAGTACCGAGGCGGGAAATTTGATTTTTTTCGAGTTATTACATCATAATATAATATATCGATGAGTTTTTATTTAATTTATACCTAATGTAATAATAACCTTAACCAAAATATTAGTTAATAGGATTAATTCTGCTATTAATTAAACATTATGCTATTTGAATAAAGTTTCGTTATAACTTAGCAACACTAATAGGTAGCTTATTTTTTTACAAAAATCAAACCTAACCCCCCCTAACTTTGCCCCCATAAATCCGCCGGGCAAACACTGGTAAGATTATTAACTTATTTATTATTAAATATCAGAATATAAATTTACTAAATCAGCATTATTTTCGCGCTGGTCAGGCTTATCAAAATGGTCAGCTGATTCCACGGTAGCCATTTTGCTGACCGCGCGGATGAGATTGCGCTTTGTATGCCCTTTAGCACGTAGCTTGCACAAAGATGTGTTTTACTGCCAAAAGAAATGAACTGTAACGAAAATAAACCTTATAGTATCGTGATACAGTTGATTTAATATAAGTGCTAATGTTGGTGGCACTGCTTCTTGTAAGATTTTCTCATGTTTTTCATTTTCGATTGTTTTTTTCTGTTGAAGTCATTTATGGTATTCAAATGATTTTATTTTTCGTCTGTGTTGAGATCTTTTTCTGGTTTAAAAACTTACCTCATAAAAAAAAAACCTCACCTAGGTACTCGTAATTTAATTTTTAAAGTCTAACTAAAGTATTACCTCTAAAAGACAGGGACACGAACGTCGAAGACATAAATAGAGTCATTTAAAAAAAAACCTCCCACAGACAAAATAGACTACCAACTATCAAAATAGACAAAAGAAGGTAGCAAAGGCTTATCGATAATCTTGCCAAATAAAGGCAAAGGTATCTTGTTGCGAACATCTGTTTCTCAGGTGTGTCACGGACTTTGCATATCTGCAGTCCATGTTTTGTAACACAACACCTCTTTGTGTCCATGTGTTCCTGGTCGCTAATCGCTACTTGTGATTAATATTTAAATATTTTCTATCGCAGATTCTCTTGTGTCTAAAGTGGAGTATTATTATTTCTTTACATAAATTAGTTAAAAAATTACTAGGGTCATCTTGGTTTATTTTAATGACTCAGAGTTAGTTGCTTATAGTAACCGGCAAACTTCTTGGCAAAAACCTTAAAGTGCACCAAAGACAAGTTTTAGGTCTCTTTGGTGGTGGGTTGCGGATACCGGAGCGGGGATGGGCGCGAGAGTCGAGACATTTGCTCGCCAGTGTCCCTGCGCAAACCATTCCCCACGCCCAAATTGGGTTAAATATATCATATAATGGCAAGTTAACCCGCAAGCACTTATTGAGTTGTTAAAGTAACTCAGGTTGACGCTTTTGACATAGATAATGAAACCATAGCGCGGTAGTAGGGTAGTTGCTTTCTAGTTCCCACCTGGGCTCTACCGCGTATCTTTGGTGGTAATAAATAAATAAATATTATGGGACATTCCTCACACACGGTCATCTAATCCCACACTAAGCAGAGCTTGTTGTGTACTATGGAAACCAGATAACTGATATAATACATATACTTTGTTTGTAAATACATACTTAATATACATAATTACACCCAGACTCAGGACATACAGACATGTTCATGCACACAAATGCATGTCCTGTGTGGGAATCGAACCCACGACCTACGGCGTGATAGGTGGAATCTTAACCAGAGTCTTAACCACCCACGCCAGCTGGCCCGTCAATCGTAACGAACACCATTAATTATTTCATCCAATGACGGGCACGCGGTATGACGCGACGATGACCATTCGTGGGCCCTGAATGGATGAAATTCATTAATGGTGATCGTTACAATTACCACCAAAGTTACGCGGTAGAGCCCCTGGCTGGCTATCGGCTACCACCGTTAGTAACAAATTTTGCAATAACTGCACTTGCGAACCAGTTCCTTGCAAAACTTTCTGTGCTAACCACTTTCGGTTACTTCATCACTGATCATGGTGAGATTGTAGTTAACAAGCCAAAAACAGTAAAAATAAATTCTTTCAGCAAAATAGTGGCATATCTGTGGGATGTAATGTTTATTCTATTCGAATAGACTTTTCCAAGCACTTATGATGTATCTAAAGGACCATGACGCGGTTTTTAGCTACAGAATAAAACAAAGCATTTATCAAACTATTTCACTGTAAAGCTCGACTTACAGACCAATAACTTAAATCTTGCAACCCGATCGAAGTTAGTCCGCTAGTCACACAAGTACAGTTCTCCGAAGCTTGAGCCAAGTATTGTTAAGGTCGGTCGGTTTACGCGCCACTGATTGGCGTGAACTAATAAATGTTGAACTTGCGTGGTGTGCTGTTCCACTGGTGCCGATATTGATGAAAATATTGTTAGGACCTAACAAATGTGCACTTAAGAATCAGGTTTTTTTTAAACCACAAAGTTAGCACACAACCTTACGGCCCGCCTAGTGGTAAGCAGTTACCGTAGCCTATAGACGCTTGCAGCAGACGGGGTCCGACTTTTCCCCCCTCGCCGATGAGCTCTGGCGACCTTACTCAATGTGATATTCTGCAAGGTGGAAGCAGTACTTCCCCAGTAGAGCTGATTAGAACGAGAAATCGCTACGCTCTACATCTCGTAGAGTTCTATATCTTCTGTATAAGAAATTCTGCTTCCTCTTGATCTCTATGGTATTATCATCATCTTCTATGTGATAGAAGCACATCTCTATAGACAGTCGCATGTTCGAGTGAAGGTAATAACAAACTAGATAAACCACCCCATAAAGGACAATGACGAAGCATTAGATGGAGCAGGCTAACCCAGAAGAAACCTATTCACTCTGGCCTTGAAAGTCCCTAGAACAGACGCCGGAAGCAAGTTCCGATCTATTGCATTTAAAAATGAGGCATGATATATGAGGATGCTATCTTCGGTATGTCAACAACGTACGGGGGAAAAAAACTGGCGTCTTGTTCTTCGACGTAAAAATCGGAAATCATTATACAGTCCGCAGCTACTGTACTAAAACCATTTGTTCAACAGATAAATTGTGATCAATAATCCTCGTGTCGGAAAATAGTGTCGGATACAGTGGAAACCGCGCCTCGTAGGGCCAGCGCTCAGCATTGTTTAAGCGATACAGAGTTATGGCCGCCTTCTTGGAATGCCATATAAATTATCGAGCAATATAACAGGGAAGGGACGTACCTTAAAACAACAACATTTACATTGATTTTCAATTATTTTTTATAAATTTTATTATAATGTATTAAATTCTTTATTCAAACGGTTCATACCTTACATAAATACATAAAAAGTTTTGTCTCGAGTCCCGTCTGATGAACACAGCCAAAACGGCTAGGGTTCGAAATTTAATATGCAATGTCACAAAAAAGTTTTTAAATTAAGTTTTTAATATTCTGCTTCAGGATAGTCAGACAGATGACAGTATGAAATCCAAGATTCGATTCATGACCTGATGCTGCCTACTTTGAGGCACAGAATATATTTATGATAGAATAGAAGATCCTAAACGGTATTGAACAAGCAGAAATAAATTCTGCAAGTTGTTATAAGTCAACAGTTCTATAAAATATTTATAGTGTTGGGCAAATATTACACCACTCGATTGGAAGAAAATTTCTTGGTAGGTATCAGATAACCTGATCGGCCATTGTTCATATTTAACTAGAGACAGTGGCGTAGCTAGCTAGGTAACCAAAGGCCCTGTGGCAAAAAATAAACTAGAGCCCATTTAGGGACCCCACTAAACTATTTAAAATGTTCATAGTCATCTCGTTTTTACACCTGGAGCAAGACTACACTCACACATTAAAAGAAGTCATATCGTACGTAGCATCTTCCGCCATCTTGTCCGTCATGATAATCCGTATGAAGAGTCAACAACTGTTTGTTTTCATGCGAAATATTAGGCGCCGATCCCACAGAGAGTTCTAGAGTTCCGCGTTCAGAGTTCTGCGTTTCTTTTGTTTTTTCAATAACTCTATTTATAGTTTGTAAGTCAAAGTCCGAGGGGTCCCCTGAGCTTTCAGGCCCCGGGGCACTGCCCTGTCTAGTCCCTAGGTAGCTACGCCACTGACTAGAGAACAAGTTTGTAGTAAATAATGACATTTTAAGTATTGAAAATATATAATTATTATTATTATAATTCATAAGTCTCTGGAATTAATAATAAAAACCGGCCAAGCGAGTCGGAGTTTGACTTGCGCACCGGGGGTTCCTTCCTAAGACTTGATTTGACTTGATTCTGATAACTTCTGGAATAAGTGGAGAATACGTATTTTAGGTTTTTCAAGTGTCAATTATCAAAATATCGATAGAAGTTGTAAGCAACACCTCTCAGTTACGATCATTGAGCGCGAGTCTCGCGTAAAATCGGTTCGCGTCGCGCCGCCGCGGTGTCGGCCGGCGTGTGCGCCCGCGCCGATTGTATTAACTCACTTTAAATTTATTTTATTATTTAAACTTTTTTATTCGTGGAGTTCAAATTACGGTTCACCTTAGTATTTGAGACGCTATGTGTAATTTTAACTTTCGTACATTGGGTTCCGTACAAGAAAAGGTAAAAGGAACCTTTATAGGATCTCTGTGTTTTCCGTCTGCTTTTACAGGTCTGTCTGTCAAGACCCGTTTTCTCAGGAACGCGTGGAGATATCAAGTTGAAAATGGGGGTAACATAGCCCAATGACTTTGATTAGTCCCAACTCTCAACTCCAGTGCCTCTGCCCCATTGGAAGATGGCAAAAAGAGTGCCCCGGTAGCTCCGGTGTGTGCGTTTAACGGGGAGGATAGCACGGATCAAGTTTCAGGAATGAAAACTTGACACCTGTATAAAATAACAAACCACACATACCTTGCATCCAAGAAGATGAGCCGCATATCTAACGAAGCTCTGAACATGAACATATTTGAGTGTAGCTTTAGTTCCGTGACAGCTGAGGGTGGTAGCGAGTGTCCCACGGCCACCAGCCCGAGTGGGGCGGAGCCTTCACCGAACCTTCGCGCTCGGAGGTAGCCGGAACAGTGGATGACCTGAGACATCCAAAAAAAATAAGATGTTGGGACGGAATATGGCCAACTTCTGACAAGTTGATCGAAAAGCAAAAATAGCTCATAACGAAGCGATATAAACAAAAAAATATGGAAATAAATTAAAATAACAGAAAAAAAATTAAGTGAATAAAAAAATCAGGACAAAATAAACCAAAGCAAAAAAAAATATTCTCATAATTTAAAATTGTGAGAATTATTTATAAAAACAATAGGGCGAGCGCACAAATCACCAGCCCCTCACGCATGCCTAACAACTAATAACACAGGACAAACGCACGCTCAATTATACAAACATAGTGAGTGGGAATTAACATTACAGAGGGTTTGAACCAACAATGACGTCGATTGAGCTTGTTTTCACTCAATACTACGGGTTAAGGGATTTGCGCATTATGGAAATGTATAGGGCGGCCGATAGAATTCGTTTTACATAAAGGTTAGATCGTTATTATATACCAAAAACAAAAGTGGACCTACAGGTGATCCTTGAGGTATACCAGTTCTAACTTAATACCTGAGGATGTAGTATTGACTTCAGTGATAGTGCCGACGAACGTGACAAAAGGGTACAAAGGGAAGGTACAAAAGGGAAACCTATAGTGCGCTTGAGCTTTCAGTGATGAAAAACGTGATGATCGAGTTTGTGGTCAAACACAAGACTTATCCAAAGTAAATAAATAATGATTTAAATCGGAAAATATTCTTAAAAGATTTATTGCAATATTGACTTCTAAAACTTACTTTGTAACCTGACGTGGTGAGACCAGCGTTCCTCTTGGCGAGGACACATTTCATTCTGATGAAGAAGGCTCTTTCACACTCGATGTCTACAGTTGGACCCCATGTACCGCCCACTGGATAACTATGGAAACAAAACATACTCCTGTTTAGGGCTGTATTTTCATGATGTATCTGGCATATTTAGGTAATTTTTGGTCGCTGGAGTAGAAAATAACCTTAAATGATATATTTGCTATCATAAATTCCTGATATTTTATCTGTCTGAATAGAAGAATATGAAATATCGATGACTGCCATGGTTTCCACAATTAGAAAAATAGAGCCATTTTTTTCGTTTTTACAATTTCTGTTGATTTGACAGCTTTTACAGGATCAGCTGGCTATAGGGGATGAGCGCAGCTTGCCGATATATTACTATACTCTTTGAGCGCAGCCAACCACCTCGAGATACGTTCGAATTTCGTCTTGTGCAGTTACTGTGGAAGTGTGGAGTTTATAGTTGGAAGATTGTGCGCTACTGGTTAGACCGATGGGTAGAAGAGGGGATTCTTCTATTCCATCTTCCAAAAAATTCCTGGTTGTAGAGTGGACTACAAAAACGGTATTTATACGATACTCACCCGAGAGAAGGATACTGGTGGCCAAGATACGAGTGTGGATGCTGCAAACTGAGGACTGCGTTCATCTCCTCATGATCTGACTGATGTATGTATTCGTATATTGAGTTGCCTGTGAGTTCCACCTGTGACGAAATATAACTTAATAAAGTACAATTCTGACTCTAATACTGTTTCAGATGAATTTGCTGAGAAGAGCTGGCAATAAACGCAGCAATTATATTTTTAATAATTTCATAACAGACAACAATTGCGTGTTCCAATTGATATTAGAAGATATAAGAATAATGATGCAAGCTAATCAAGACTTTAAGCTGTGACAAAAAGAGATATAGATATCGTTGCGCAGCTACTTGTCTGTTCTTTGACAATACCATTATTATGATAAGCTTTGGCGATGTAAGCAACACATTGCAAGCCAATGGGTTAAAGAAAAGGTCATAGTTACCTGACTTAGTCCAAGGTGTACAGAGGCCGTTTCACTAATATACATTATCTTGCCATCAGGTGCCACCACGAATATGAAGCCATCCAGGGTCTGTAGTAAATGTGAGCCGAGTTCCCGAATTGATAACTCCCTAGGCTGTGGTGGTGGTGGAGCCGCTCCCCACGCGTCTCCAAGACCTATTGAAGTGAAAAGCTGGCTACTTGAAAGTGTAAAGAAATATGGTTCATGGAAAAAGCCTTCTTTTGTGGATGCTTATGGTGCGTCCATGCTTGGCGAGCCGAGTACGAGCCGAGCCACGAACGAGCACACTGCGAGCACGATTCGCGTAGCGTGTACGGGCTTGCGAGATTGTTAGTATTTTTACGAACAAAGGGATTCGTATCGTGCTCGTTGTAGGTTCGTTCTTGGCTCGGCTCGTGCTCGATTCGCGTAGCGTGGACGCTCCATTACGTTGTACAACGTGAAACAGAAAGGGTATGACCATTACTAAATAACAAGCTTCTGGACTGCGTTCTGTCAATAAGTGTGTTTATCCTTGTATACAGAAGACATATAGGAGATAGATAGACAGACGAGTAACCTTACTGAAAAGGTTAAAGCTGATAGTAAAAAGATACTTATTCCATCACAGAGATAGGTTTGCACAAAGTTCATCTATTAAAGGAAAATCCACATGTTTTAAGGCAGAGCACAGCATTTTTCTAGGTCACTTACAGAATACCGTAGGCAAATAAATTAACGTTGTGTCCCGAAACATTGCGTTGCGAGACTAAGGTTGAAGCCTCCACCAGGCAGGCAGTATGCTAGTTTATAGACTTTCTCAAAACTCACCTTCAGGAAATACCTGACGCATCTTCAAATAACTCGTAGTCAGTCTTATAACGGATGCTTTGTCCAGCTGTGACGTAATAGCAGAAGGCAACGGCAATAGTTTGGCTAGCTCCAGGAATTCCGCGTTCTCTTTCTCTCTTCTAGACCGTGCAGCGTTCTTGCTCTTTTCTTTCATGATGGCCGTCGCGTTGTACGGCTGGTGCCTCGCGTTCTCTTTGCGGCAAGCTGTGAGGAAATAACGTTATTTTTAAATATGGTGCAGCTTCGAAGTATACTTTTCCTTATGTTAACTGACATTTAAAATATTAATAACCTATTTCGACCCCACGGTTATAGCCGTCAACCCGATCTGAGATTTATTTCGAATATTTTAGTATCCTCCGTGCTTCGGAAGGCATGTAAAGCCGCTAGTTGGAGGTCTAATAGGCGGCTTGAAAAATCCAACAGTAGATTGACCACTGGCCTACCTCCACCGATCCGCAGTGGGTACGCGTGGTTGAGTATCTGCACATTCCTTCTTCCCCAATTTGTGAAAGGAGGCCTGTGATCGGCAGTGGGACTTTATAGGCAGATGATGATGATGATGATAACTTTAGTATCTAGTAAGCTAGTATCCAGAACTCAGTGAAAATTCCTTGCTGAGTTTCTTGCCGGAGTCTACTCAGTTTAGCAGCAATATATTGTAACATTATGTAACTTTTTATAAAATAAATAAATAAAATATAAAATAAAATATCCAAATCCCATCGCGTGATCATCATAAACCTGCAAACTTTTGATTTTGTTAGTTCTAAGAGTATTTAGGCCACGAAGACGATACTAAAATAATTGAAGGAATTAAGATTGATATTGGATTAAGTTCCAAAATTGTGTTCAGAAATACCTACTCGTATACATGTATAGATAACCCATAGTTAAATTAAATTCAAAAGTGTTTCCCCGACCTACGCCAACAAATAATAATTAATTCAAAAATATTCCATTAGCAGCGCTAACGATATCATGCATATTTATAGCGCGATGAGCTTCCACGGGAAAACACCTTCGCAAAAAAATCTCAACCATAGACAAAAGCTCGCAGCGGCGGGAAAACAACATCGCACATGAATTATTCAACGGTAACCTTAATACTTACAAATGATTTTGGCGGCTTAGAAGGGAATGTATGAGGTATTCGCCCCCAACCAGTGGTAGAAAACGACAATAAACACAACATATGGGTTACATTTATAGAAACTGGCCGTAAACTATCGTCTAAAAGCTGTTCGATCGGAATGGGTACTGTTCGCATTTCAAATTTTATATGGGAGTATTTTTGTTTAACGGCCAGTGTTGATTAAAAAATAATATGAAACAGTTTTTGTTTAGGTAAATACTTGTGGTAATAGCAGGTTATTTGGACGAGATGGCTTACGTATTGTTTTTTTTTATTAAAAATCCACACAAGTTAAAACTAAAAAAGTTATGAGATTTTATTAAACAAATTACTCACGATAATCCATAACATCAAACTCCGTTGTGTATTTGCTGAACAATTTTCTGCATGGGTATTTCATTATAAAAAAAAACTTTTCAAAATTCGACCAAACTTTCGATAAACACGCGCCAAAAAATAAAAAAATAAGTTTGCACCTTACACGAACAGGTTCAAATGCATACTGACTGGGAACACCTTCGTTTCCTATGTCCGTTTCCGAAAAAAATCACGACAGGTACACGACAATAGAGTCCGTAAATAAGTGACAAATAATAGGACCCGTATAACGATTTGACAGTTTTTGAAGTAAACGATTGATTTGTATTGTGTAATGTGATAATGTTGAGATATCTGTTTGCGTGTTTATCTGCTGGTCTTGGGATTAACGGTTTTTTTTTCTTTTGTTGATGCTTGTTAATATGAAGGGTTGTATTGTTTAATTCATTGTATTGCATTTCGAAGTTGCTAATTACTGTATTAGTTACCCTACATGAACTATGGCATAGCTGCTAAGTGCAAAACTACTCTAGGCCTAGGGATGAGCGATGGTTGTTCTTTAAAAATAATTTTAATTTTAATTACCTAGGTACTCTATCTAACCTTAGCAATGTCTATCTACGTACTTATTCTAAACAAAATAAAACAAATGTCGACATCTTGGGCATCACGTTCAAATAAGTTACCTACAATAGATTCAAACATTTATAACTTTATAATTCAAATGTATAAGTAATAACAGTCATTATGCATAATCACACTTCGCTCAGTTCTATAAGTCTTTTGAAAAGCACAAAAATCAATAGGACAGTGAAGTATTTGCATATCAATGGCCATCTCGGCTTAGGAAGAAAAGGGCAATGTCGCAATTCGATTCGTGTAGAAAAAAAGTAATCGAAATTTGAATCTCGAATTCTTTTGATTCGATACAAATTCGCATTTCGAAGGTGCAGAAGAGGGCACAGAGGGTCGGGCAGGCTTGTTACATATTTTTTTTAATTTAGATATTATATAGTTATTTTTCTCTAATTGTAATTTGAAATTTTCTAAATTAATAAACAATAATGTAACTTTACTGTTGTTTATTACGCAGTCAAGGTTGACAAGTTGAGAAAAAACTTTCCCACGGCAAACTTAACAAAAAAAAAGGAATAGACAATACTGTTTGTATGGGACCTGTCGATTTTATTGCTGATGGTTATAACTTCATTGTATAAAGGGATGGGTCCTTTCTAAATGAGCATTCAAAAATAAAATAAAAACGCTATTTTTATTTCAATAAATTAAAGAAATTAGTGTAATGTCGGTAACTGATTGTCTACTTTAAGTATATTGCGGTCCGTACCGTACCCTCCGGACTTTTAATTAATCCGTATTATTATTCACATAATTCCCAGGATATTTATATATTTTAATTGATTTAATTTAATCCTATAATAAATAACTTAAACTAAAAAATAGGCTAGCCTATTTATAAGTTTGTTTTAGTTATCATTATTTAATTTTTTAGTTTAAGTTATTTAGTATAGTTTTGTTTTAGTATGTACTAAATGTAACAAATAAATAATAATTATTATCAAGTTGTGGCAATAAACATTTATTTATTTAATCTTTTAGAAACTTATATTACTAAATTATAATTATATCTCTCAACTCAACACGTGAGTAATAAGCTTCACAAATATAAGTTTATTACAAATAAAAATAATCGTTCACTATCCACTTCAAACGTATTGTTCTATGCACAAATTCCCATAGAAACAATACCTACCACCAGCACTGCGTATGTGACGCACACGTGCGGTAATCCTGCGGATCCGGGTACATCAGTCGGGTGGTCTCGGCATCATCGCAGAGATTTGTCTCGAGTGTTTAGTCTTTTAGAGCAGGATTGGGAGGCGCGCGTTTTTATTGTGTTTAGGGGTGCGCAGGAGTATGGAGGGTGTGCGTTAATTTGGCAGGACCACTTAGTAGTATTATTGGGTGTTAGTAAAATAATAATTATATTCATTTTTTTTAATGCATTTCTGTTTTTTAAGCCTTTCATAAATATTTGAGAAAAAAGAGTATTAAATTTAGTTTAATACAACTAACTTTCCTTCCATATGTGTATAACAACAGAAATTATCTCTTGATTTTAATAAGATACTGTGAACCACAATTTAAAGTAAAAGCTGGATTGACTGAAGTGTCCATAAATTTCCATCAAACTAGCATTTAGGCAATTATTAACCTGTAATATTAAAAACATTTTTTTTAATTACTATTATTTTATATTAAAATTTCTTTAATATGGGAGATAATATTACAAAGAATTGTAGATTAATTTGATTCATTTCAATTATTTGCACTGAACCTACCTAATAAGATATGAATTTAAAGTAGCAATCTTCTACACAACAAAACAAGGCAATTTTTGCAAAAAAAAACATTTTTAATCCTTCAAAAAATTACAAAAAAAAACTAAACAGGATGACTATTCTAGTTCCGGCAAGGTTTTCATTGCAATATTGTGAGACACAACAGATGTCACTTTCTTTTATGACATAATCCAACCAGCTTAATTGGATAACATTACCTCAAGCCATCTGTAAAAGATCAGAAGGATTTAAAACTCGTCAAGAGTGAGTTGGGGTAGCGAGACAAATATTCCGTATACAATTATTTTAAAACAAAGTATGTGAAATCGTAATAAAATAATATAGTAGCTTTTCTCAGAACAAGTTTTTTTTTAGTCTTTCACCGCGACGACGGGCGCTAATGATAATTTTTATAACATAACACAGAAATACTAGTCGGAAATATTGAAACGGTGTAGATTGACTGTACAAAAAGATAACAAAACAATACCTAAATATACGCATAGAAAAGTACCCGTATTCTGGAATTTCTGGACTTGAATTTTATCTTTAAATAAAACATTTTTTTTAATATGAATGAAGATGGTGGCTACTACGGTGTACGTGGACAACGCGGCGAGCACAGCCACCAAAATAATAAAATATACTCATTTTAAAGCCTGTTCTCAAAATAATCTTCAATTTATGTTCATCGTTTTTCTAAATGTAATAAGGTATGCTAATTGACAAATCTTTAAAGCAGATTACATTATCCCATTGCGTGGGAACGTGTAACAAGTCCATACATTTCTACGCCAAAAGTCAATATCTATGGTCTTTGTTTTTTTTTCATCAAAGAGGCAAGGATGGAGTGTGATAATGCCATTGTTTCTGGCCGCAAAAGACGGACGCACGTGTCTATGGCGGGATTTACTGTGTTTTGTCTTGTTGTTTTTTTTTCTGGGCGTAGTAGACACCTGTTGTGTCATTCATAAAGTTTGTACGTTTGTAATGATTCAGTAATTTGCGTTGTACGTGGGAACCGATTGGTGTAAGGTAACCGTCTTTTGTTTGTTTATAAATGAAGATTGTCTTACACTAAAAACAAAACGTAATGCAATATTTATAGAGGTGTGATGTAATTACTGAGTAGGTACTTGTTTATTCTCGTTAGTTCTGCAAAGAACTTTACCAGTTATTGATTTATGACAAACGCAAACAACAATCGCATAGTTAACTTTATTCAGGTTCGTCCATAGACAATTTTGTACAGACTTTACTGAGATTTTTAAAATATTTCACTAAGCTTTTTGCAGTTGAGAGATCCTTCGTAGTGCTCGTAGCCTCTATCATTGAAAAACAATATATAATTTATTTTAACTACGTGACTTTATGACATATATCTACAGCATGAGTCACAATTCTCACTTTACAAATTATGTTTTAGATTCCCACGTACAGCAATAAATAGAAAACAAGTGTAAAGTATTATAAAGAAGACAATAACATTTTTTCGCACTGTTGTGTCAGAATACATTTGCATTTGAGAATAGACTTGAAGCAAAGAGGACTTTGATTCATACGAATATAACACAAAATTGAGTAAATCCAAGATTATTTTAGGAAATGAAAAAGGTTTTGTCTATGCATTTATAAAAACGGATGTAGCTGTCAGGTTCAACTAAATTGGTGAGATTCTTACCCTTATTAGAAATTCGTTAAAAACGTAAAGTAGGTACCTACAGACGATGATTTACTGACCGGTAGGTAAAGTTTAGGTATGATATCTGAATTGAATTTTAAACTTAAATAAATATTTTATACGTTTTAATTTATTACGTCAACCACAGCGCCTGTGACCCGTAATTTGCGCACGAAGCTTATGGCAAAAGATTTATTTATTAAATTTATTTATTTATTTGGACAGGCTAATTCACCAAACTAGATGTAGGTATATCCTTCTTTCCTACTGTTCATGTTGCATTTATAACGTTATAGGAAGATTGATTGTTTCCTTAACTACAAAGTAACGTTATTTAATAATAACATAATAAATTCAAAAAATACGCATCGATTGGACCCAATTATATTTTAATGCCTTTTGCGGTCGAGACCATGGGAACGTGGGGGTCAGAAGCTCGCCGTTTTGCTCGCACCTTGTCATCAAAATTGATCGAGACCTCCGGAGACAAGCGGGAGCTTTTTCCACCAACGCGTCAGCTTGGCTATCCAAAGAGGAAACGCGGCCAGCCTTCTGGGAACCTTGTTCGGCAGGCTTGAGGAAATTTTCTATTTATAGATTGTATTTTGTACATATTTGTTGTAAATAAAAATTATGTCTGGACATAATAAATACAATAATATTTTGCCATACGTCATAATGGCGAATCATTGAAATGGTCTCTTTAAAGTTTTTGTAAGAAGTAAAAACAATAAATATCTGTAAAAAATTCACAATGGGCACCAATCGAACCTACACCAATAGATAATTAATCCAACTATTAATTGTTAAGACTTACCTACCGAATTTAAAGTACAACAATACATCAATCATACCCAGCTGTACAAAGTTAAAATTAAAATAAGACTCAAAGGTGTAAAAACATTCCATAATTTACAGGAAAAGGTGATACATCAACATCGGCGGGTGGTTTTTTTCACAGCAATATATTTCTGTTCCGGCGACGCAAGATTATTGGATTAACATGCGTAACATGCGAGAAACAAGAGTTATTGGTGTTGGGGGCCCTGCTAATCCAACGCACTTTCATTGAAAACATCTGGCAGTTTTTACTAAAATGTTCTTGTACTTTTTGAGTGAAAAAGAATTGATTGGTTATGGTGTACTTGTGTACATTATAGATTATTAGTAATGAGGAGTTTTCTAACATATTTTTATTTACAACAAATATGTACAAAATACAATCTATATATAGAAAATTTCCTCAAGCCTGCGGCTGCTTCCCCTTAACGGCAAGGTTCCCAGAAGGCTGGCAGCTTTTTTTTTCTTTGGATAGCCAAGCTGACGCGTTGGCGGAAAAAGCTCCCCGCCCGCTGGTCTCCGGAGGTCTCGATCAATTTTGATGACAAAGTGCGAGCAAAACGGCGAGCTTCGGACCACCACGGTCCCAAGGTCTCGACCGCAAAAGGCATACAAATATAATTGGGTCCAATCAATGCATATTTTTTGAATTTTGAATAATAATAATATTTTTTTGGTGTTTTCTTATGATACCTCTATGCTCAAAATACCTGCCAAACTGTTGATAATTCGAAATGATTTGAACCTTAAGTACACGATTAGGCAGGTATTGTGAGCATAGAGGTATCATAAGAAAACTCCTCATTGTGGTGGAATGAAGATATTAAAAAAAAAATTAAAGCAATACAGATTGTGAAACTGTATACCTACTTGTAAAATCAAGTTGAATTTTAAGTTCATTACATTATGGTCCCCACTAAGAACAAAAAAGGGCCATAAAACAATATTTAATTTCGATAATTGTACTTTTATTATTCCTTAGCAAATCTTTTTTTAACAAACGTTAATAACTCTACGGTCTACTCATAAAATGCGCTTTAAGGAGCAAACTGTGGTTTGATTTTTGTTGGCTTAAGTTTATTTATTTAACTTTAAGCAAGGATAAGCAATATTATCATTTTCAGTGAAAAAATCCAAATGAACGACTAAATATAAGTCCAAAGACTCAAATGATCTAGGCATAGCATATTAGGTAGGTACATATAATTGAATCGAATTCGCACTAAACCATACAGAAATGTAGCAAAAACAACCTTGCTACTTTTGTTTTACATTACATTTCACTATAATTTTCGAATAAAATAAATAAGAAGACCCGTAACAATACAATAACTCTATGACTTATGTGGAAACAATGCATGTCATCGTGCAACTATGTACCGTAATCGATACAGAACGCAACAAACTTGCACGGTACGTGATTCCGAACGTAAATAGAATCGCAATGTGTGCGCAGGAGTCACGTACGGACGTTAACGATACGAGTTTTGGTCTATACACTTGTATTTAAGGCAACGAGGCAGCTAATGAGTAAGTTTACAATGTAAAAACCTTTTTGGAGTTCGCAAACAATTGCAAATTTTAGTATCTAAAGGAAGTAACGAAAAAGTAGTTTAAAATTGAGAGAACCTATGGAAGTGTCCAAGAATAATACATTTTTGACAAGAATAATTCTTTTCACCTTTATGTATTTGTGAAGATAAATAAAGCTTATTATTATTAAATAAATAAATAAAGCTTATTATTATTATTATTAAATAAAGCTTATTATTATTATTATTAAATAAAGCTTATTATTATTATTAAATTAAGCTTATTATTATAAATAAAGCTTATGATTATTATAATAAATTTACACTTTCTTGGTAACAACATATTATGACAGTTGGACCTCAGTAAAAAATATAAATGACATAGTATAGGCGAGGCGATTTGTTCCAGGCTCGATTATAACTTAATTATTTGATACCGCGCGAAGGTAGACTGATGCAGGAGAGTTCTATCAGTACCAGACTTTACAAAGACGATGTAACTGTTTCTACTATAAAAACTTTTACAAACTGTTCAAAGTTTGCCACGCTAGTAGTTGTGGTAACTATGTAGTAAGTCCAAAGTCCACAGACATAAATCTAAATAGATAACGCAAGCCCCTCCATCCGTATGAAAACCAAGCGTGTCACTTTTTTAGTACCTTCCATGTTACAAGATTGATTTAGTTAGGTTGGCATTAGATTTTTAACGTGAAAATTAAGCGATCATATTAGTCAGCTAAACACATCCCTCGCTACACATCTCTGGTGGACATGCAGCCTTCTGCGAGTTCCCTGTCCGCGCGAAAATCAAAACAAAATCCACATTAACGAAAATTAAAAGTTAACACTTTTGGTTTCGTCAATTTGAGGTTAAAATTCCGAACAAACAGCTGTCAAATAAAAAATGTCGTTCGGAACATTCATGAATTAGAGAAGATTTAAAAGAATCTGAACGTCAAAAACATTTCGTTCGATCGAAAATTCGGAACGAATGGAACCGTGGTAGGAATCTTGCGAAGTTTTTGACGAAACTTCGTTATTCGTTGAATGAGAGTAGACCTCCTTTCTAAAGAAGAACATTGTTCTCCCTTTTTGCACAGATTTTGACACGCGTAGTATATACACTCGCATCATCTATTTAAATGTATATCTGTGAGTAAGTCATAGATTGAAATCAGGTTTGCTAAGGAAGAAGCCCTGAGATCGTAAAAGATATGATGACGTCATCATATCATTTACCTTCTCATAAACTCATGTTTGGAAAAACAAGAAGACCAAAGCACGGTACTTGGATCTTCTTAATTCATAAAATGAAAACCGACTTATGAATGAATGTTTCACTGAGTAAATTAAGGAAGTAGAAAAAATGCCGCGCTCAAATAGAATCATTGATCATCATTTGTTTGAAGTACCGAAAAAAAAAACTCTAAACCCATTCGCTGTCCCAAAAAATGTATGAGACATCACGCACGAAAACGATCTATAAAGATTTAGGGCCAACGTACGTGCGCGGGCGCTGACACGCGCTCACAAAATGGCCGCCGTTTTTGGAATTCTTTTTCACTTTTATTTGTTGTGTTTAGCATCTATATTTGTTTTTATTGCACCGGAATGCATTCTAGTAGGCACGAATTCGCCATTAGTTGGGATTCGGTGTTATTACGTTTGATTTTTGGAGCATACCGATTACCAAAGGTTACAAGCAAGGTTGGAGGCGGTAGGATATTTTTCAGACAAAATTCAGAAACTTTTTTATGGACACATGTGAATATAGTAACTACAAGATCAAATGTGACACCGAACAATCAAACTCGGAATATCCCAGACAAGCTAGTTTTTAACTCTTGAAACCACAAAATACGTAGGTATTCCACAAATATCTATTTTAAATATCATTGGTACCTGGTCTATTCCATTTCGTAATATCCAGATCATTCTTATTAGGAACGTGGCCCATATTTTAGCAGTTTGTAGGTCCTAATTATTATCTGTTATATTCAAGAAAATGTATTCATCAGCTCACAATATCGGCACCATAGAGTTAGAATATTCGCCACTGCTGGGGCACCAGTTCCAATGTTCATCAAGTGGGCCTTTAAATTTTAATTTTCGGAGATGCATGCAAACAAGTTTTTCTTTTTTATGTGGCGTGGCAAACAAGCTTACGGCCCACCTGATGGTAAGCAGTTACCGTAGCCTATGGACGCTTGCAACACCAGGGTTGCCGACCCTGAAGAAACCTCTTCGCGCCCTTTTTGAAGAACCCCATGCTGTACTCCATTGGGAAAACCACGGCGGGGAGCTCATTCCACAGTCCGAGCGTCCGCGGAAGAAAACTCCTTTTAGCTCGCACAGCTCGAAACAATTCTGGTTTCAATGAGTGTGGATGGATTCCCCGTCGATGGCGAGAGTTGCGATGGTGGAAGGTAGCCGTGGGCATCAAGTCGAACAATTCCTTAGAGCACTCTGCGTTGTACAAGCGGTAGAACATTCGTAGGGTAGAACAAACATAAGGAGGCAAAGTCTCTCCTCAGACTGAGGGGCTCTACTCTACTATCATATGCAATGCCGGTTTCCTTATACTGCAAACAAGCATACGGCCTGATGGTAAGCGCTTAGCGTAGCCTATAGACGCTTGCAATCCCAGAGGTATCATTCCCGAGATACCGAATACCGACCCTGCAAAAATCTCTTCACAACCAAAAGTTAGACAAGGGCGTTGAAGAGGGGTGGAGAGTAGTGTGGCGGCAGACAGTGGAACAATCAAAGCGCAGTGTCATTGTATACTACCCGCATACTGCCAGGCCAGCTCAGCGTTTCCCCATGGAGCTCTGGGGACCTGACTCACCACAGGAACTCAACAACGCATTAAAATAATGTTATTTGGTATGATCTTCTGTTCTGTACTTCCTCAATCAGGCTCTCTTTTTGGTTCCTTCATAGAAAACGCGTATAGGCCTTTAAGCATACCGAACCTATAGTTCAAAGGTAGGTAGGTGACCTTATTAGTTAGACATACTCATATGTGAACGCAATAATCACTTAGATCAACCCACTTGAAGCCCACGTCGCCAAACAACAATAAAAACCATTAGTAAAAAAAAGTAAAAAACGTCCAAAGTTCGTAGAAAGAGGTTCCATATCGGTCGGCCATTTTACATTATGTTTGTCTATGGGCAAGATGGCTACCGCACCGCGCCGACTTATTGACTGAGTAAATAAAGTTGAGATTTTATTTTTTAACCGGTTTTCGGCGTGGGTTGTAATACCGTTTCTTAAACTTGTATGTAGGGATCTGTAGGGAAGTAGGTTTAATAATATGAGATATCCTAAGATTTCCAAAGTCCAATAGAAAAGAGGCTTTTGAAACTCTATAATTACAATTATTTATTATTATATCTCCTTTAATTATTGATATAAGTTTTTTATTAATATTACAAAAAAGAAAGTTGTATACCTACCTAACTGAGGTACATAATTCGTTTAATTGAACTTCTCCATTGGCGGAGAAACTAAATCCAATTGTTCCACGAAAATTTACCAGTACGAATTAAAACACAAAAATACATAACATAAATAAGATTAATATTTCATAATACTATTGAAAATGTTATTATCCAAAGGTACCCAAACGCAAATTCATTATTATTCCTGATCGCTCCACTAATGCGAAGAAATGGTTTGTAAACTCAGGCCGAGTGTGTGTACAGTCTCACGCGCATAATTGACCACCTGTGAATATTGTACAAGCCACTTTGATCATAATCAGCTTACAAACAAAGTTCCTAATGGATTTGCACATACATTTCATAAGGATAACGTTGTAAGAAGATGGATATTGGAAAATGTTTGCAATATTGGAAGTTATTGAAAGTACGTAAAGTTGAATTTAGCTTGTGGAATTTTTATGTTAGTTAACCAAGCACTACAACCAATTGCAAGTTTGTATGAAAATTGTTTGCGAAGATAAGTTATACACGCCTGCCTGAAAAAAAAGAGTGTAGGTAACCTATCCGTTTCTTTGTTACAACATTACTCCTAAAATACCTAACTGCTTGAATCGCCGGCGTTAAAATCCTTATGTGATCACGTAGAGTAAATCTGTTAAAATGTAAAAAATACGATCACAGTATGTCATTTTGTTATGACAGCACTTTTTATTTAATTTTTTATCACGGCAGTCGTGATTTTTTGATTTTTTAATTAATTTATAGTATATTTTCTTTCTTCTTAGATTTGTTGTATCTAAAAAGAAACAAAATAAAATGAATTTTTTTTTACAAAAAGTTTCGTTTTTATAAAAAAAAAACAAAAAAATTTATCTTCCGATGTGTAATTCTTGTGTCATTTTAAGGAGTAATGGACCATAAATGTCGAAACTAAGTCTCATTATCTAATAACCAAAATAAACAAAGGTTAAAAGAAATTCAAAACCTATTATTATTGCTAACTATGACATAGTTCATTGGCAGTCAGCAAAAAGCACAGATGCACGGTCATATCAATTGCTCGTGTGCATGATTCATTGTTTGAATTATTATGATTAATAAGTACAAGTTTTTTTTTTAGCCTAGTTGGATACAGCATACAGCCTTATGACTTTGACGTCCCGATCCCGAAGTGTTATGTACTACTAAGGTGATGTTTGGAATGTAATTTAAGATTTAATTTAATAAGAAATCAGTATGTGCAAATTATTTTTATGCCCATGTGGTAGGATGTAGTTTTTTTTTTGTTAACATCTATTATGTAACTTACAGTCCACGAATCAAGATTATTATTATTATCAAACAATGGACGCAACACCAGAAGGATATCACTCGCGCGTTGCCGTCCCTGC
Organism: Achlya flavicornis; assembly: GCA_947623365.1. Taxonomy (NCBI): domain Eukaryota; kingdom Metazoa; phylum Arthropoda; class Insecta; order Lepidoptera; family Drepanidae; genus Achlya; species Achlya flavicornis. The sequence continues at coordinate 4,163,995 of OX392494.1, read as the reverse complement.
AAAAATCTCTTCCCACCCTTTTTGAAGAAGCCCTTGTTGTACTCCCTAGGGAAAACCACGGCGGGAAATTTGTTTTAGTCTTTGGTTTAAAGTGTCAGTAGTCCTCAAATTTGAACTATAATTACATGAAAGTAGGCATTTTTAAGTCTAGTGGTAGAGTCGAACGCCGTGACTAAAATCGCCGTTTGGAATCTTACCATGTGCTTGAATTTTCGGAGAAGGAAATATCGTGAGGAAACCGTAGCACGTTAGTTTATATTACCTGGCAGGCTCACCAACTCAAGTTGAAAATCTGTCGCCAAACACCAACCGGTAAGTACCGACCGACAGCTGCATTTGAGAGAGAGTTCCTTCTAGACATTGTGACCACCTTCGGCCACATCTTTGACCATAAATGAGTTCTAAGCTTGCGATAACATTTCCTCAATTTTATTATGTGTGACAAATGGAAGGACATGGCGAATTTTTTTTGGTTTTCTTCCACTCGCTATGGAAATGGAAATCTAGAAAATCTATAAGTATTGCATTTTGTCTTTTTGTAATAAAACTTGAGTAACTATTATATCTAATATCAATAATTACTTAAAAGTTTCAACAGCGCTATCAATAACACAAATTGCGTTATTAAAAAAACAGACAAGTAACAGAACAGAGGGTTCCGACCATCCTAGGACGTAAATTTCCTTGGTATAATAATTATAATCTGGGACATTCCTCAAACACGGTCATCTGATCCCAAACTAAGCAGAACTTTACTATGGAAACCAGAGAACTGATATACTACATAGTGCCATATTATATACAATAAAAAACCGGACCGCATAACCAAGTTTGCTGTGAACCAATTTTAATTATTTCTAAAAAAATGTGCAATTGACACACATTGTTCTTTTTTTCCTGGAGTATTTACTTACGTCTATCAACTGCATTTTATCAGATTTTTAGCTTTACGTAATTCTGAGATTAGGTGTAAAGGAAAAAGAGCTGTATTCGAACTTATATAATACTCAAGAGACGGTCCTGGCTCATCAGAAAATGGTATGGTAAAATCTGCGTTAAATAAAAAAACTGACTTACAAACAATTTTTCCAAATCAGTTAATAAATGATGGAGTTCTGAGGTAACAAACATAAAAAAAACATACAACCGAATTGAAAACCTCCTTCTTTTGAAGTCGGTTAAAAATCATCATGATCGGGTACTTGATCTTTGAATATTTTTCCGAGTTATTAAGTTAGTTAGTTAGAACGCCTTTAATGTAGAACCTATGTATTTTTGGAAGTTAACATCACTGTTTTTTGACAAATATATAAAAACAATTCTCACCTGAAATCTTCATCTTTGTTTTTTGTGATGTATTTTCCAATTAAAAAGTAAAAAAAAAACACTTAATTCTATTTCACTACAAGTCGACCCCTCCAATGAGACACATATCCTTGCACATTTAACGCACACACGAAATTCGCCTCCTTTAAAAACACAAATGTGTCTATGGCGTCGCGGAAAAGCGCGCGAACGTAACGAACATAAATGGCGACTGTCAAGCGATTTTAATTACGAATAACTAATGAAATTGAGCACACAATATATTTTACAGGTTGTAAAACTTCCGTATTATATATTTTATTTTAAATCAATGTCAAATTATCGCTTGGTCAGCGCTGCAGCGGCCTTCTCGAGTAAGTAATTGTAAAAGACCTGCGGAAATGATGCACACATTGTGGATGACCTCATTTTACTGATAGCTGTCAATGTGTAAAGGCTTTTCTTATTTTTATGTAAAGTAGCATGTATTATGCAGTATTGCATAATATTAACGGCCAGTTTAATCGTGTAAGTTATTTCTGAGTAGGCAATAATATAGAGTAGGTGAAAAATGTCAAAACAAGTACTAACATAAAAATTTTAATACTTTTTACGGTGACTGTACTTTTTGTTGTCTGTACAATTGCGTTGTCATCGAATATACTAATGTATACTAAATTTCAGCTCAATCGGACACTGGGAAGTGGGTCAAATTTAACTTGCAAGATTCCATTACAGACACCGGACAGGTGAAACTAGAGTGAAACAGGGCAAGGTTTAGCAAATAATAATAATAGGAATAGTATTGTAGCACATGGTCTATCGGCTACCTTGTAGCCTCGTAGTACTCGTAGCACTCGTAGCCATCTCGTAGCTAACTACATTTCTTAGTTTTTAGGTGCATTTTCTGTATTAATTCTTAGATTCTCAGTTTATTTTCATTAAAAGCCTATTTCCATCATATTTATATATGACTAGCTGTCCCCCGCGGTTTCACCCGCGTTCCTGGGATAAAAAGTAGCCTATGTCCTTCTCCATACCATAGGCTATCTGCATACCTGATGATCCGTTGAATAGTAGAGGCGTGAAGGCGTAACAAACAAACTCACTTTCGCATTTATAATATTAGTTAGGATATCCATACATATTTAGCTTTTGTTATAGTTTAAGGATTTTAAAAGTATCTTATATTTTTGTATTGTCTTATAAATTTCGTACCTACGTAGATATAGGTACATACTTATTCAACAGGGGCTCTACCGCGTATCTTTGGTGGTAATCGTAACGAACACCATTACTTTTTCATCCAATGACGGGCCAGTTGGCGCAGTTGGTTAAGACGTGGAGTCTTAACCTATAGCGCCGCAGGTCGTGGGTTCGATTCCCACACAGGACATGCATTTGTGTGCATGAACATGTCTATATGTCCTGAGTCTGGGTGTAATTATGTATATTAAGTATGTATTTACAAACAAAAAGTAGTATATGTATTATATCAGTTATCTGGTTTCCATAGTACAAGCTCTGCTTAGTTTGGGATCAGATGACCGTGTGTGAGGAATGTCCCAGGATATTATATATATCTATATTAGGATATTAATGACGCGCACGCGGTATGACGCGACGATGATCATTCGTGGGCCTGGTGTTCGTTACGATTACCAGTAAAGTTACGTGGTAGAGCCCCAGGTATCATAACTTAATCTAATATATAATTTACTTAGGTACCGTACGTTCTTTCCGTTACAATTTTACTGTCATCCATTTAGACTGCAATCCCATCAAATCTTAATGAATATCATAAATAAAAATTAGAATACACCACAGGTAAAATAACAATAATTACAATAAAATAATCATTTACTTACGACGATCGTTAAAATACCATAAACAAGTCGCAAAAGAACAATAGAGACGGCACAGCCCTACGTGAGGCTGAATAAATTGGCGCCTTTGTCTCGCCGGTCGATGACGATAACACGTCAAATTATGACACTTGGGGTTTTATTGGTACATCGCATTTGCGTTTCATGAATTTTGGGGCTGTGGGTTCAATGAATGTACATTTAAAATATTATATCTTTGACTTGTGAACCTGAGAATATGAGGTCGGCAATACCAGGGTTTCATTAAAAAAATGCATAAAAATCTCATTTCACTAATAATAAAAGCGAATGGAGTAAGAATAAAAATAGAGTGACATATATAGAGTTAACAGCATTACCATGCAATGTGCGAAGCGTGAGCAGTTTGCATATAGAAGCATTCACTAGATATCATTCAAAAATGTTGCCAAATGCAAAGTAAACAAAGTCCTAAGTCCCACTCATTTGACTTGCTTGATGTCTTATTACAATCGCCTTACGGCCGGTTCACACATGTCTCCGTTTTACTGTTCCGTTTTATCGTGTACGTTTTTTTTTCGTCGATGGCGTATGTAGTTGTATGAGCGACTTCACACATGGCACAGTATTCTGTATACAGTAAAAAATATCGTTCCGTAAAAAAATTACATTCCGTTTTGTCATCGAATACTGGACGACGGAACAGTAAAAATATACGGATACGTAGAATTTTAACGGATAGATACTGTGTGCGTGGCGGGCGGTGTGTGCGGGGTGTAGGAGGGGGAGTGATGCGACAGGTTTTGTTTGACTCACATTTTTCTGTTCACACATCGCATCCAGTAATGACGGATTCGTTGAACGTTATACGGTGCCTATGTGTGAACAGCGCATAAATTTATGACGTATCCGTTAAAAACGTACCAGTAAAACGGACTCCCATGTGTGAACGGGCCGTTAGGTAGAGGTATTAAGACACGGAAGAAGATTGGTATTTATTATATGTATTTAGTGGTTCAAACTAAGAACGCGCAGTTCGTTTCAAGGCAGCATTGCACATACGCGTGCTCACGGAATATAGTCTAGTTCAGCCGCTCTATTAATATTGTATATCTATGGATCCTCGGGCACGCGGTTGAAACCGTGGGTTGGAAACTAATATATTTATTTTGAGTAGCTATTTTTACTGAATTAAAGATGCTTATTTTTTTTTATAAGACTAAGTCGGTAGACAAGTATTCGAGATCGGCCCGCCTGATGGTAAGCGGTTAACGTAGCGATACGGACGCTTGCAACACACGAAGCATCGCTCACGCGTTACCGACCCTTCCTCCTATGAGCTCTGGCGACCTTACTCACGCGCAGGAACACAACTTTATACAACATAAAAGTTATTTGGTTGCGGTATTCTGTAAGGTGGAGGTACTTCCCCAGTCGTGCTGCTCTTTGAGCGAATAAACGCTTTGCTCTACCTCTCTCAAAAGGAGAGATAACTCTTAATGAAATGAAAAGAGAAATTGCTGAGTTTATTGCCGGCTCTCAGCAAATGCAAACTTCCGAACCGGTATTAGAGTATTAGAGTCAGACTTTTCATAAGTGACTGCGAAGGTCTATTTGAATAAATGATTTTGAATTGAATTGAATAATGAGACCGACTGTCTGTGGTCTGCTTAAGTTTGCTATATCGATTCAGTCTAATTTGTAGTAGGTTTGCCGCCGGAGCACGCGATTGTTGTCAGTGCGATTAGAATGTAAATATATTAATTATGTAATGAATCTAAGCTTGTTATGAAAAGAGTACCTACCTAATTGCCGAGTTTATTGCCGGCTCCGAAACTAAAGACCTTTGCAACCACTTGTATTCTTTGGCTCTTCCATTGCTGGTCAAGTTCTTGACACAGGCAGTGGATTATAATGCTATAAACGTTTATAGTATTCCGTAGGTACCCAAAGGATACCACCGGGACCATATTACTAAGCATCCGCTGTCCATCTGTCTGTCTGTCAGTGGTTTGTATCTTATAATACACTTCGATTTTTTTTTGTGGCCACTTTTACTGTGATAAGTAGGCAGTTCAAATTATAGAAAGAATGTTTCTATTGCCGATATAACAGCAAATAATAAAATTAAAATAAAATTTGAAATTAAAGGTGAAAGGTGAAAGGAGAAGTTCATACAAGAAACTTCTCTACGGAACCCTTGGTTCGCGAGTCCGACTTCAATAGGCCAGAGATTAAAATTTTGTTTATCCGTTGTTGTCCGTGTTTTTTATACGTGGCAAACAAGCATACGGCCCGCCTGATGGTAAGCGGTTACCGCATCCTATGCAACACCAGGGGTATCAATCGCGCGTTGCCGACCCTGCAAAAAACTCTTCACCTTATACGAGGACAAGTTTGATGAACACTCTAAACTGGGTAGATTGCTGGAGTCCTCACTCAGGAAAACCAACATGAAACTGCAAACATGTCCATAACAATACACTCTGGAATTACCGTATCAAGCCCTCAAATCACCAATAAAACTTCCGCCCCCAAACATTAATAACAATTTCAATACATGTCGTATTTAAATCTAACAACTGTTAATAATAAATCAGATTGAGGAACAAAAAAGGTCGTGTACGGTTGCCTTTATGATATTGTCTATGGTACGTGACGGGGAAAGCGCTGGCCGAATTATGTTGTGATTCGACGACGATAAAATCTTGCCGCCAGCCGCCGTGTGGCTATGGCCAATTTGTTTTGGCGGGATACATTGTATGGGATACATTTATTTATTTATACCACTTAGGTGGCAAACAAGCTACGGCCCGCCTGATGGTAAGCGGTTACCGTAGCCTATGGACGCTTGCAACACCAGGGGTATCACGCGCGCGTTGCCGAACCTGCAGAAATCTCTTCACACCCCTTTTGAAGAACCCCATGCTGTACTCCATTGGGAAAACCACGGCGGGAAGCTCATTCCACAGTCTGAGCGTCCGCGGAAGGAAGCTCATTTGAGCCCGCACAGTACGAAACAATTCAGGTTTCAATATGTGAGGATGGACTCCCCGTCGATGGCGAGAGTTGCGATGGTAGAAAGTAGCCGTGGGCATCATCTTAAACAATTCTTCAGAACGCCGTCCGTTCTACAAGCGGTAGAACACACATAAGGAGGCAAAGTCTCTCCTCAGACTGATTATTATATTATTTATGTGTATAATAATAATTATTTTAAATCCACATATTTAATACTGAAATATTTATGTTTTCGAATACCTCTAATAATCACTCATCTCTAACCAAATCTAGTGAAAATTCTTTACAAAAAAAACGCGCGAGGAAACAATCCGCCTGTGTTGGCTGACATACATCAGCTGGGTCACGTACAAACGTAGGTATCCCACCAAAAACATTTTCATGTAAAATGTTGCCAAGACGAGACCGTATGTCTCGCACTGTCAAAAAGTTATCAGATCACATTGAAACCAGAACTGTTTCGACCTGTGCGGGCTAAAAGGAGTTTTCTTCCGCAGACGCAATTGTTTTCAGTGCGATTAGAATGTAAATATTATATAATTAATCTAAGCCTGTTTTGAAAAGAGTAATTGCTGAGTTTATTGCCGGCTCTTCTCAGCAAATGCAACCTTCCGAACCGGTATTAGAGTCAGACTTTTCATAAGTGCCTGCGAAGGTCTATTTGAATAAATGATTTTGAATTTTGAATTTTGAATTGACGCTCGGACTGTGGAATGAGCTCCGCGCCGTGGTTTTCCCAATGGAGTACAGCATAGGGTTCTTTAAAAAGGGTGTGAAAAGGTTTCTTCAGGGTCGGCAACGCGCGAGTGATACCCCTGGTGTTGCAAGCGTCCATAGGTTACGGTAACTGCTTACCATCAGGCGGGCCGTATGCTTGTTTGCCACCTCAGTGGTATAAAAAAAAAAAGATCTGATGTAGAGCTAAGAAAAAAAAATATATTTGTTGATTTTGTTAGGTAATAATTATATTTTAGGCGATTATTTATTGAGTAATTTAGAAGTTTTAAATTAGACAAAAAGTAGGCACAAAATTGAATATTTGACAGATTTTTAAAATAAATATAGTTGTCGCAGGACATAGTGACATTACTACTTTTAATTTATTTTTATTTATTAAAAATAGTGACAATACTATTTTTAATAAATATCCAGTTTACTACAAAATTCCTATCATCAAATCATAACAAATTCTTTACCTAAATCATTAGAATGAAACTGTAATTTTTCATATTTCGAGCATTCTGTTTGTGACGTCATTTCACGTTAGACTCAGGGCGTGAACGTAGTACGTCGCCGCCCATAGCTCCGCAGCTCCGCCTCAAAGATCGTCAATTGATATTAATTGTCCGCTCGCTAGGTAGCGCTGGCCGCCTGGTAGAAAATGTCTCGCGACTTCAAGAATGGAGTTAAATCAATATTTGACAGATTCGTAACAGCAGTGAGCTAAGAGTTTGGGTTTTATCCACGCTCAAGTTCGTTTTTTTTTACTCTCACTGTCAAAGGTCATATTAGGAGTAAAATAACGAAAATGCTAAAATAGTAGTATTTAAAAATAAACTATTGATCCATACTATAATATTATATTAATGCGAAAGGAACTCTGTTTATCTGTATATATATCCTGGGCCATTCCTCAAACATTCCTCAAACACAGCTAATTGATCCCAAACTAAGCAGAGCTTGTACTATGGAAACCAGATAACTGATATAATACATATACTACGTTTTGTTTGTAAATACATATTTAACATAATTACACCGACTCAGGACATACAGATATGTTCATGCACACAAATGCATGTCCTGGTTGAGAATCGAAACCACGACCTGCGGTGCGATAGGTGGCATCTTAACCAACGACCCCAACTGGCCCGTTACTATATATTATATTCTTCCGTCGTATACTCTTCCACGCCTAAACCGCTGAACCGATCACGATTAAAGTCAAAGCCAAAGTCAAAATAAATACTTATGGTAGAAAACGAGTACCTAAATAATTTGCTAGAATTCCAAAACGCTAAAATCGGCATGACTAAGATTTCTAATGAGGTAGAGTCTATAGCGTGTCTTACTATTTTCTCAAAGGTTAACATTTTAAATAAGTTACGAATGTATAGGTATTGTTGCTTTCCTTCATCGCCAACCCTTATTTCTTAATATTTTCAGTACTTATTAGACAGAATTAACTAGAAAACTAGAATTACAATATTATACAACGACTGACTTTTCAAAGCGAATACAGAGCTTGAGCTGAGCACGAAGTTCAGAGACCTGCTGGTTTCCGCAAGCCAAATGTAAATCGGATGCAAACCATTTGGGAGTATCTCAAGCTTGTTTAATTGCTCTTCTGTAAGAATAAAGCAACTGACATCTGCTTAATCAAGATCTTTGCGGACTACTCATCATAGATAGATAGATAAATCTTTATTGTACACCAAAAAACAAAAACAACATAGAGAACAAAAGTACTTAGAATTAATAACTGTACAATGGGCGGTCTTATCGCTAAGAAGCGATCTCTTCATCATACTTCTTTCCACATATTTTCAGTATTAGACAGAAACCAGCAGCAAGAAATAAAAATCCTGCTAAACACTAGGTACTTGTGGAGTTCAGATTAAGGTTCAGTCGATGAAAACACCCAAGTTTCACGACACAACACCACCCAAAATAACTTAAGGTCCATCGTCTCTAGTGATTTGTGGACTGGCCATCTATTATATTTGGTTTTAGCTGGATTTACTTTGAGGCCAAAACTCCAGCAGCTGGATTTGTATTTGTAGATTGAAAGGCTCAAGATCATTCTAGTCTTGAATATTTTAATAAAAAGAAAGGCGTAAAAACAACGTTTATTTCAGTAGTGGGATAATGCACTCTTTCTATGTAAAAATTACAATAATCGCAAAAAGTACACAAGGGACTGGGAGATGGGGTTCTTCAGAAAGGTTGTAATAATATAATCATTTATTCTCTCTTCACAAATTACATGTAAATAAAAACAATAATGAGCATTTTAGGTATGGCAAAAGATACAATTTGTGAGAGACTGGTGTCTGCACTAGGAAAACCTGTACGACGGATCACCAGGCTCCTACCCCGCGACGATGATGTAGTAGCTCATTCAGTAAGAATGAATGTAGAGAAAAAGTATTGCAAAAGCATTGATATACAACTAGCCTTGTCATGATGCTTGGCATTATTGCAATGTACCTGATGGTGAGCGAATTTCCATAAGTGTCGTATATCAATGGTTTCGCGTATATACAAATTATTATAAACATTTTAACAATTACATATGGTTAGTAAGTAAAACTGAAACAAGAGTAATAAAAATTCTTGTGGGGTTGATGGTGAGTGTGCGTGTGTGAGTTGTGAAGTGGAAATACTTTTGCTGGGTCGCGAGTGATACTCCTGGTGTTGCAAGCGTCCATAGGCTACGGAAACTGTCCACCACAGACATAAATCTAAATAGATAACGCAAGTCCCTCCATCCGCATGAAAACCCAGTGTGTCACTTTTTTTAATACCTTCCAAGTTACAAGAGCGCTTTAGTTAGGCATTATAGCTCTAACGTGAAAATGAAGCGATTTATTTGTCAGCTAAACACATCCCTCGCTACACATCTCTGGTGGACATGCAGCCTACTGCGAGTTCCCTGTCCGCGCGAAACAGTTTCAAAAGAAGAACATTGCTCTCCCTTTTTGATCAATTTTTGACACGTGAAGTTCATACACTCGCGTCATCTATTTACATTTATATCTGTGCTGTCCACACATATCTTATAAAATGTTTTAGTTTGTTTCTGAAGTTATTAAAACTGTACACAATTACACTCAAAACTGAGTAAGCCTCGTAGACGCTGACTTGAAAAGTAAAGAATTCCAATAATATTAACAAGGTCGCCCTTTGCTTAATCATCGCCTTGTAACATTGACCTCAATATACATATACTTATACAAACCGAATGTTATGTGTGTCGCAGTCTGGTTGTCAGCTAGTTGTTTTGTCAATTGTCTATATGAACTTTGACTATATGGTTAAACAACAGAATCAGGGCCATTTTCTTCGTCTTCTTATTTTTAAGTTTGGCAACCAAGCCCAGGGCTCATGCCTGCCAGTGTCGAGTTATATTATAGTTTCCAGCCACAATAAATCACTTCACATTATAGTCCTCAGTCAGTAACCGTCCATAAACGTCATGTTTTACTACAATGGTGGTCATTGTACTAAAACTCTTCATGGACTTTTTGAGACAACTTGAAAAGTTGAATTACATGGATGATTTTTATTGGGTAAAAAATACCACCAAAATACATAATAAAATTCAAAATACACAAATTAAAATGAAAACACAACGTCACTCTGCAAGTTCCCGCCAAAAAGTCCAAGGACCATTCTCTTCTTCTTCTTATTTTTAATTTTGGCAACCAAGCCCAAATGAGGGCTCATTTCTGCTAGTGTCGAGTTATATTATAGTTTCCAGTCACACTAAATCACTTCACATTATAGTCCTTAGTCAGTCACCGTCCATACAAGTCATGTTTTACTACAATGGTGGTCATTGTACTAAAACTCTTCACGGACATTTTGAGGCAACTTGAAAAGTCACGATACACATAACTCATTTCATTTCACTTCACTGGTGCACATGGATGATCTTTATTGGGTAAAATACCACCAAAAATACACAATAAAACTCAAAATACACAAATTTATGAAAATAAAAATGAAAATGCTACGTCACTCTGCAAGTTCCCGCCACGAAGTCCAAGGACCATTCTCATTTTGGTCCCCATCAAATTAACTATAGATACCATAGGTGACCATAGAGTTATAATATTAAAGAGTCATCGCTAACTTCTGCGAAGCGTGAACAGTTTCCATATAGATGCATTCACTCACAGATATATTATCGTACACTAGTTTACAGTCACACAAAATGTCGTTATGGATTCCTTGTCATTTGTTCTCGATAGAAGGATCGATAAAAAAATGAGAAATTGGCATTTTTTTTTTTTATTTCGTCGTTCAAGTTATCAAATTGCAGATCGTTTCAAGGCAGCGTTGCACATACCCGTGCACACGGCACATAATCTAGTACAGTAGCTCTATTCTGTATCCCCTGACTCATAAAGCTCTATTTAACTAATACACTGATTAAATGATCCCGTAAATAATGTCACATTATTTGACGATGACAATAGAGTGACGTTATTTACGTGACCCTTTAAACAGTATATTATTTTGAGAGAGGTAGTCTGACTCTAATACCGGTTCAGAAGGTTGCTTTGCTGAGATAGCCGGCAATAAACTCAGCAATTTCTCTTTTCATTTAATTAAGAGTTATCTCTCCTTTTGAGAGAGTTAGAGCATAGCGTTTATTTGCTCAAAGAGCAGCTCGACTGGGGAAGTACCTCCACCTTACAGAATACCGCAGCCAAATAACTTTATGTCGTGAAAAGTCGGTAACGCGCGAGCGATGCTTCTTGTGTTGCAAGCGTCCATATGGCTACGGTAACAGCTTACCATTAGGTGGGCCGTATGCTTGTTTACCGACTAAGTTGTATAAAAAAAAAAAAAAAAAAGTTTAATTCGTTTTATGAGTACCTAAGGGGGTATATCTCTACATGGTAATTTCGCTCAAAGTGCATCTCTAGTCTTTACTCTCTCTCTAGCTTACAGAATACCTATAGTATTGAAATAACTGAATGTTGTGGCCCTACCCGTAAGTAAATTGAGTTCATTGGGGGGGGGGGAGGGTCGGTAGCGCGTGAGGGATGCCTCGTGTGTTGCAAGCGTCCATATGGCTACGGTAACCGCTTACCACCACCTTGATTCACCCAGGTAAATATGAGGAGAGTGCGACCGATTTCTGTACTTTTATCATTAAAAAGTAAATAAAAAATGATGTACTATTTAATTGGGTAAGTATTTAATAAAAAAAAACTATATTGTATCCTATAGGGTAACGAAGCCAACAGCTGGAATATTTGTAAAGTGTTAAAATTTCCTAAATGTCTGTGACATATTGGTTTCACTGAGTCAACGAGAAAATAAAAGTGATAGGTACAATGTATACTCACGATAACTTCGAATTAACAATACTTGTCTGGGTTCCGTAACTTTAATATTAAAAGTGTGAAGTGTAATTATTTGCCAAGATACAGTTTATGGACCGGAGTGTGTAATAGGCCCGCTGTATTACATTATGATACATGTGTGCAAAGTTGGTTATAACACTCTAGGCGGTATTAAGCGCGTGAGCCGAGAGTGTAATAATCAATGCACACGCGTGTCATACGAAGTTTTTCAACACACTTGTGAGGAAAAAAACAGACATGTATTTTTTTAAGTAGATTTTTTGATAATAATCAAATCAACAAAATGAGAACGTCATCAAATAGGTATGGCGCGCAGTTTTTTTTTACAGCGGTGATCTGTCAAACTATTTTACTCGTTTAAATTAAGAATGCTTGGTCTACACACATATCACGCAGTGAGGTACAAACTTATCATAATCGGGATTATACCTATCATAAAACTGTGAGTTACTGTAAAGTAAAAAGCACAAGTGCGTAATAAGTTGCATTAAGATAAAAACAGTGCAATAAATGTCAATTAACAAGCGAGTGTTGAAAAAAATATTACAAGGTATGATCTATCTATGTGGCAAGTAACATCAACAGCCGGTCAGCCATTATTTCGTTATTGAGTCATCCATACAAACTTGAATTAGAACGATAAAATATTTAAAAAAAACTTCAATATCACTCCAAATCATCTCCATAAAATAGGTACTCCTATAATACTTTCTTTATTAACTTTTTATAGGGCATCGTGCCTCTTGTAAAAATTACACTGTAATTTTTTCAGTAGATAGGTTAAGAAAGAACAATTTGAAATCTGAACTCACGCCGAAGGATCGAGGTAAGTATAAAGTGCAGACCACATACCGTCTCGTTCGAATCCATTTCTGGACTTTGTAGATGAAAAAGAGACCTAGGTGTGTGGTGTAGAAGAGTTCATATTTACATTCATACCGTGGGTAGACAATATACACAGTTGAAACAAAATCCAAATAAGAGTTCCCGCGGTGTAGTTCAGACTTACTGGTTAAATTTTTACGGAACTCTAGGGACGCTTGGAAAACTGTACATAAATTATTGAAAAGTAAAAGTGTTTATGTAAGATAGGAAGGCAGTAGGATTTTTTGTTTGATCATGAGTTGAAAAACGAACTCTGAAATTAAAACCGTAAACAGACCAGAGACAAAACAGGTTTTTTCGTAACCAGCCTGTGACAGTCAATATAAATTCAGCCCTTGTGTACCATGCTATTATCCTTCATACTTCTTTCTTTTTTCTCCGAATATTATTCAAATAATAATCGATGTACATTCCGTGTCACTTCAAAAAATAACACGTTTTTAAGAATATCAAACAATTTAAAAAAAATAGAAACGCCCGGTAGCTAGCCACGATTGGCCGGGGGTGGCGACGCTCGCACCTGATTGGTCGACATAGGGGTGGAGGCCGTTGTCATCAGCCAATCACGTGGCCTCCCGCGTACGTGCCCTATCTTCAGTAAGCACCCCGTCATGGATTTGAGGACCCTAAGGTTCTGTTTGCGTTGCATTTTAGTTGTTTGTCGATTTAATTGATGTTCGTTTTTTACAAGTGAGGGTGCGTTCGATATCAAGTGAATGGGACTTATTTTTAAGTGCTTCGAGATTTTGTCGTCTGGATATAACCTCTTAAAAATGAAAATCTAGTTTCACTTAGAAAGTATATCAGGCTCCTAAATAATATTAATAAAAAACACGTCATGTAAAGGTCAAAAAATAATGAGCACAAATAAAACAATGAAATGTAAGGAATTGCGCAATAGCAAAAAATACCTACATCTGTCACCATTTGACTTTCATATTAACGGCCTCATAATTTAAACAAAGAACAAAAGCGATTATATTTGAAATTGGAAATCGTTCAGAATCGCGACCGAGAGGCCGACGGCCGGGAACAAAGGGTTTGATTTTAAACATTTTTACGTTCGAAATTCGACACTGTTTTGACGTCGCGCTTGCTCGGCTCCAACGGATTGCGTGTTCTATTTTTGAAAAATATCACCATGGCTTCCCTTGTACCTCAGAGTATCTTGTACCTAGTCATTTCAGTAAGCAGAGGGTGGCGAAAGGGTTCAACAAATATTGTAACTAGATTTAAAAAGATTCTTTTGAAAATAATCTTCAAACTGTGAAAGCCGACGGCCGGCGGGTGTGTAAGGCAAGTGGAGGACCGAAAGACTTTTGTCCTACTTCTGGAGGATGACAAATACCAAAATAATAAGTATTTATCGATAAGTGACCCAAGTAAACTTTACTACCATGGTAGAAGTAGGGACTGCTGTCTAAGACGCTCGTAGCCATGGAATGAAACCGAATTCATAATTGTGTTCGAAAAACTATTTTTGTTATGCACAAAGTCTAAAACAAAGTATACTAACTAGTGAAAATAGAAAATGGCACCAATGGGGTAAATGATAAAGTTCAATGTAAGAAACAGAAGAACTTATGTGAGCGATCACAGCTACAGCAAAAGATTCGTTTATCAAATAATGATTATAAAACTTTTTACAAAAAAAATAATTAAATAAAAATTAATCGACTTCAAAATACGCATAAGTATGAAATAATTCTAATCTGACCCTGATTTGAAGTCAGCGAAATATTTTCAATGGAATACGTCGTGCTCTTTCGCTGACTTCAAATCATTTTCAGATAAGAGTTCTATTTCGTCATTTTTAGTTTTTTCTTAACTAGAACTGGAATAAAATTTGACCAAGGTTTTGAGATGTTTTTCCTTTGACACCACACCCGTAGCTCGTATCAATAAGCCAGGCCGTCATCATCACACATATTTGTCCGTATCTTGAAAACTACTGAACTGATTTCGATGAAACTTGCACTGTTCCCTAAGTTGAAGTAAATGTAGACCAATAGAAAAGAATGGTTACAATCCGATTAATGTCCTCGGAGATATGCGTGGACAAACATACATGTACCTACCTATATGTTTTTTTTAAATATTTGTTTGGATTCCCTAATAGATTATCATATGTGAATATATTGCAGTTCCAATACATACACATTTTTTTTTTATTTATTTATTTATTGACCAAAATTACACTATACTAGTTACATAGTTTTAAATTACCACCTGACGAAAGCCTGAAAGGCTTATGTGTCCGGTGAGAGTTCATTTTACTTATTGACTTTTAATCTAGATTACATTGCGGGACTTATGCTACGGATACACATAACTAAATTCATCTCCTTCCATTCCCAACATATACTTTTTGTCATTTTAACATTTTATGTATATTTGGTTTGCAGTTCCTTAGGTAAACTGTTAACTATCTTGGGCAGTGTGTACTTAAAGTTTCTCATTCCATAAGTATTTTTATATCTAGGCAAAACATACATTTCCGAATCCTTGAGAGGTCTCAAGTTTTGCTTTCTTTCATACAATTTTAGGTTACTGATATTATGATGTATCGAAATGATAATCTCCTTTTTTTAAGTCGATTAAAAGAAGCGCGATTTTTGTGCTCTATTTTGTTGAGGAATTCCATCACATCTTCAAAGTACAAGATCAGATCATGACAAAAAATGCATGAGTCGTTTATCGATGAACATACATAAAAAAATAACGGCCAAGTGCGAGTCGGACTCGCGCACCGAGGGTTCCGTACAGACTTGTAGATATATAAATAGTTCGTTCATCACGGGAATCGAGTCTCGAAGATTTTCCCTTTTTTCCGATTGTTTTTTTTTTGTTATGTAACTAAAAGTCTATGCTTTTCGCAATTTTTCCTTTATCTGTGCTATAAGACGTTGCTTCGTACCAAATTTCAAGATTCTGAGTTCACGGGAAGTACCCTGTAGGTTTTGATTCCCTTGCGAGTGTCGGGTTCCGTTTTTTTCCTTTTGAGATACCGTACACTAAAAAGAATTTAAAAAAAAGTTTTGAAGGACATATCAATTCTAATCATCTTTATTTAGTTAAGTAACTCATTACCTAAGTATTTCTAATCGACGTAGAGCCGGTGGAGCCTTAACTACTAGAATTATGACAATTTGAGGTTATAGTTGCTTCTTATAGCTAGGGAGGCACTTAGGAAGGGCTTTCCTAATTCAACGCCAAAAGGAGTAAGTAAATTAGACCGTAAAGAAGTAGAAGTAAACCGCGCAGTTTCCCGAGATAAAAACATAATTATATGTGGTCCTTTCATCAAAATCCGTTCAGCCGTTGACGATTGAGTCACAAACATACAAACTTTCACATTTATATTACTGAGATGATAAAAAAATTATATGTTCAATAGCTGAGGACTTTGTGTTAGTTTTTATTTAACTTTCTTTAGTATTTCTAATTCTATAACAACGAATTGTTTCGTTCTTGAAAGTCACTTTTAGTGCACTATATTTTACTGATAGTGACTCGTAGGGCCTAATTATATCATGCTAAATTTATAAATTACAACGCTGTACCGATTTAGATGAAATGTGGCACATAGATAGATCATACTATGGAAAAGTAATATCTCGAAAAACATTAGATTTCTTACGTGAGTCAACTAACTGAGGAGTAAATTAGTACATAATAAGACTCTACAACGCTCCATCAGTCGAGATAGGGCTTGTTAGCGTAAGAGTGGTGCAGTCTAACAGGATCCCAAAATTGATAACCTTCGATCCTAAAGTGAGGCTGATGACCAAAGTTACCATTGCCAAAATAATTGAAGAAGTATGAAAAAAAATAGCAGAGGGCATTTATTGAAGTAGAGACAAATTACCTACATTAATTAGGTAGTGTAGCTACTTTATTGTAAAACAAAATTCGTCCAAAATATTTTTAGATAGTCCACAGAGATAAAAGAAAAAAAAACACTGAAAACGCTCCAATTCAAATTCGTAGCATTTCCGTAGAACCGTAGCACGTATCGTAGCTTTTTTGTCTATTCACGCATATGCTCTTATTTTAAAATTATTAAAAAAAAAACTCTTTTTTAGAAGGTCTGATCTATGGTTGAGTACTTTCACATCTGCCAGTAATAAATTTTACTGATAACATGTTGCAGGTGGGCATTAACTATGTTTTCTTAACCTAAGGACTATAATAAAAACAATTACCTTATAGGAATCCAATAAGATTTAAGATAAAAGTCCGAAGAGAATAGAAATGAGCCTGGGGATACATTTTCACATAAAATCTTGAACACTTTTGTTTTTATTTTACACAACACTTTGGTCACTGAACATTTTTAACACACGTATTTAACCTTCTACTCACATTATCCTACTTATTCTATGTAACTCCTTTTCAGAAGCACTGGCTTAATGCTTCGAGTCCTTTACACTCACATGTTTAATAAAAAGTTCTTTATTACAATCGTAACAAGAGAGATTTCAAATACAAATTGTTGTTCCAATTATAAAATAACTAATGATGCCATAGACAATAAGTTTTAAAATGTCGCAGCGTTATCGCGTCGCGATCGTCGTAGCTTGACTGGCTTGACTGACAGACATGCTTGCGAGAGCTTTCGTCCCGTTCCCTCATATCCAGAGGGACCTCGGAGGGTAGGGAGGAGGGGATAATCCTGGCACGGCCGTGAGGTGTGCGATAACGTTAAAATCACACGTCTCGTGAATTTTGACACGAATTTTGTAGGTCGTTAGGATTTACGAAAATGGAAGCTTATTGTTGACTATTCGAGTTTTTTTTTTATAATGATCCTAAAGACTTTTTAGGGTTCATTGCTGAATTTTTGGGATTAAATTCTATACCTTTTAAAAGCCATATACAGTATACAGTACCTACGGTTTTAGGCTGAATAGATTTTTTGTAAAGGATCGTGTTTATTGAAACTTTTTTTGGTAAAAAAAAACATGTTTCTCTGAGTGCTTTATCATTATTTCTTCATCTTTTTAATGAGTTATTCTTGATCTATTGAATTAACTGCACAATAATAATATCTTCAGAAGGTAAATCTCGCATAAGGATAATAATATCTCGCATCTTATCTTCATTTTGGGAGTGAAGTACCTACTTTCCTAAGAGAAAAGGTATCACAAAACCTACAAGAATATTGTAAAAAGTGCTACAACAAATTAGCCTATCGGAAAAACAGCTTTAATCCATTCATATCGAACGTCATTTAGCGCGCTCAATGTCGTAACGTAGAATAAAATAACCATTACCGAACAACTGGCCATAAACAAACAAAAGAGCGGCGAGGCGCGGGAAACGAGTTTAAAAAAAATACTCATTTGCATTTGACGTTTGCCTCTTCCCGCCTCCGCGTGAACGCTGGCCGCTCATTGGTTGCACGACAGCCAATAGATTCCAAGGTGATTTTATAATAATCTGAATGTCTGGTGGATTCATTTTTCAACTAATTTATAGCAGAGACAATGCGGCTTTTGACTGTGGTCAAGGAGTTATTTTTCTACGTATTTGACTGAGATATATTTCAATGCGTTTTATAAGTGAGTAATTATTTACTATGGCCACTAAATGAAAAATGCAGTGTGTGTAAAAACTTATGCACACAAATTCATGTAGGTACTGTGTAGGAATCGAACCGAAGACCTGCGGGCGTGATAGGTGGAATCACGCCAACTGGCGTCCCATCCGCGAGCCGAACGCGACGTGAGACGCGCGATCTAGAGTGTACCATAGCTGCACTTTAGCCAGTTCCCTTGTAGGCTTTCTATGCTCATCACCTTCACCAATATCTTCACTAACATATTCACAGTAAAAAAGCTTTCAATAATTCTAGACAAAGTCACATACTTACCGTTAGCAAACGAGCCAAATTAATCACCAGTTGACTAACTGAACAGTAATTATACTGGTAGGTAAGTACATCGTGCATCGTTAGCACCTCGCGCGCCATTTTGCGACAAATTGGACTAATTTGTCCCCCTTGTCCCATTCTCATCCCATTCCATTCCAGACAGTTCTCGGTGAGAATTATATCGCCCTCATTAAGGATTTTCGTCTCACTGTTAGGTAAAGTAAAATTATTTAGTACCGTACCTATAATGTATTTATTTATTTTATTTGGCTGTTCAACAATGAGTACACTAATAGTACATCAACAACAAAACAATAAAATTTCAGCCTTCTGCCAGCCTTCTGGGAACCTTGCCGTTAATCGGAAGCAGCGGCAGGCTTGAGGAAATTTTCTATATATAGATTGTATTTTGTAATTATAGATTGTATTATGTTGTAAATAAATATTATTTTGTAAAAAAAAACAATAAAATTCAAAACTAAATCTAAGTGTCACATTAATTATAGATGAGCACAGCATGCACTAGTAGATGCGCTGGATGATATAAAAAAAACAAATAAAACAATTGGTATTTATAATATTATATGTCTAAACTAATATGTTAATCGCTGGTGACAATTAATTTCATAATAACAGGTATTGATTATTATTAGGTATTGGTTATTTAACAGGTAGGTACTTACTTTATGAAAGTAATATAATTTGCTTGGCTATCCAAAGAGGAAACGCTGCCAGCCTTCTGGGAACCTTACCGTTAGTCGGAAGAAGTGGCAGGCTTCAAGAAATTTTCTATTAATTATAGATTGTATTTTGTACATATTTTTTGTACTTAAATAAAAATGTATTATATAAATTTATGAAAGTGAGTCTATTTTACGTTTTCAGGGCAAAACTACTGAACGCATTTTAATAAAATTACCAGAGGAATAACTAGGATGGACCACTGAGATAAATAAAGGATAGGTACATTTTATGGTTGGAATTAGTTGGTATTATAACACAACAAGTTTGGTTTATAACCGAACCTGTTCACAAAATTTCAGGAGAATCGGTTGAGAAATGCTACCTGTACCTACAGGAGAACAGCGGGACATCCTTCGGACATCCGGACATACGAAAGCATTTTTGTCCAAGCTGAAACGGAGACGCTTCCCTCGCTCGGTAAATTGTAGAGATCTCGACAGTGCAGTTCATACAAAAAAAATCGCATATGCTAGTTACACATTTATTATTTTGTAGGCAAACAAAGATGACTTGCTTGCAGAATCATCATCATCATCAGCCTATGAAGTCCCCCTGCTGAGCACAGGCCTCCGTTCACAAATTAGAGTGAAAGGGACTGGGCAGATACTCCACCACGCGTGCCCACTGCGGATCGGTGGAGGTAGGCTAGTGGTCAACCTACTGTTGGAGTTTTCAAGCCGCCTTTTAGGCCTCCAACTAGCTTAATGATTATCACAATGTATTAACCAGGACCAACGGCTTTACGTGCCTTCCGAAACACAGAAACGCTCGATTTTAAATACCACTAGGCGGTCACCAATCCAGGTACAGACAAGGACAGTGGTAGCTTAACTTTGCCGATCGATTAAGAACTCGCCGTTTTTAATCGATCGGCAAAGTCACACCATGAGCGCTTCAGAATAATTAATACCAACATTAACCAAGTCTAAAAAAGCTCGCGTGGAATACAAACTAAAGTCCATGCTTCATTCATACCTCAATGAAAAATCAAGCAAAAACTAACTTGAATCGACTTCAAAGGTTAATATTTTCCGTTCAATTAATTCCAAACGAATCAATTAGATACTGCATAGAGCGACCTTTGCTAACAAGAACTAGAAAAAAAAACAATTGAAGCACACACCGCGCGCTCGTTAGCGCGGCACGTGCGCGGCTCTGCGTGAAATCACGCGTGTTTCACACCCAAACTTTTTATTATATTTTATTATTTTCTAATGGCTGTTCTAAATTTAAATACAAGTCCAAGAAATAGTTTTGTAATTTTTGTTTTTTTATTAATTGCTCCTCCTTTTAAATGTTAACTAGGTACCTACTTCTGCCAAATCTCACACTTGTCCGCGCGTGCAATCCTAACTAATATTATAAATGCGGAAGTGAGTTTGTTTGTTACGCTTTCTACTCAACAGATCATAATGAAATTTGGCATACAGATGGTATGGAGAAGGACACATGCTACTTTTTATCCCAGGAACTCGGGGGACAGCTAGTATATAAAGAAAGGGTACAGTTTTCACTACACGTAGGTACCTATTAATATAATTTATTATAAACGAAACCGGTAAATATCAGTCGAATATGACTCAAATATCGTGTGAAACTGATTCTAGCCCGAGGTGGTCTACGGATGTCGTCACAGCAGTAGGTCGGACATGCTATCATTTGACTATAATGCAGGAAACAATATGGCGGCGTGTGGCGGCAATTATACTGTGCCCCTGCTGAGGTGCGGTGGGAAAATGTATGCAGAGTAAAAGCTATCTTGAATTTAATAACTATAATATATAACTACTATATATATAATAATAGGATTAATTTTATTATAGGATCGTGAAAATCAATTTCGTACCTACGTAGTAAGTAGGTAAGCATTTAGGAGTTTTATTTTACCTTTTATTTATTTATAACTAGATCTAATGTTTTCTTAGGATTCATAATTATTCTATATATTAATTAGGTCATGATCTACTTTTTTGCCAAATTTCATCACGATCGGTTGTGCCGTTGAGCTGTCAATCAATATTATCGTTGTATTTTTTAAATCCAATACTATAATTAGCGCCATCTGTAGGTGAGTGGATAAACAATGTAAGGTGTGCCATCTATCGGGGAGTAGGTAATTCGTTAACAGAGCAAGTAACAAAAAGGTTTTATTTTATTTAATAGATGGCGTTATATGTTTTTCAATATGTCCGCATTAGGAAAGGAAAAAGAATGAGTAATCATTATTATGGTAATTTTTAAAAGCCATCAATTTTTTTCTCTTATATTATATTGAACTCATTAAAAGCTTAAATGAATTTTATAGAAACCTTACTAAATAGCAAAAATTACATCAATATGTAAAATATTATCCAACAGTTCAAACAAGATTGCAAATATTTTTTGTTAACACATTATTTATCTTTAGAGCTGCACTCTGCAGCACGTCCAGATGAGTTCAAACTTAAGTGATTAACTACTTTTGAGGCTTACTGTACCACTCTGCAAAGCAGTAATCTATGCCTATTTATTTGGAAGCATATAATTTAATTTAAACAAATAAACCTTAATAAGTAAATACAATTTATTCTTACAAAACAACTTACGCTTACATAAAATTAATATACAATTAAAATGCCAGTTTCTTCATGAGCAAATACATGTGTTGATCAACCTCAAACCCGTGAAGATTGTTAGCGTCACCTTGCAGCCTCATGAGGAGGCCTCCGAATGAGACATATGCAGCTAGACGTGATGATGGCTCCATTGCTACTTCATCACCCTCTATCCTAAAATTATAATAAGTTATTTCACTTTTGTGGATTTTTTAATGTTTTCGTTAGTGCAAAGCCTAGATTGATTTCATTAAATGTGAATGTGCCTAGAAATATTAGACTGACTGACTGACTGAGATATTTGCCATAAACTTAACATATTTAGTATTATTACTTATTATACAAAATATCGCATTTATAATATCAGTAGTACAGCAGGAAGCACAGAAATGTAAATAACAATCATAGAAATAAATAAACCTAGAAAGAACGTCGCCATACTACACTAATATACAAAACAGGCCAAGTTTTATAGGCTGCTGCGCGTAACAGCTACGTTTTACGCTCCCTCTGCATCATTCTGCTTGTCATAATGACGTTCATAATGATAGTAGTTGTTAAAATATTCCAATTAAAATCGGGAGAAATTATTATCATCAGGGAGAATATTGATCATTATTTTGCATTTTTATTTATTTTTATTTGATTTAGCCCCTAACGGTTAGAGCGTATTTTTATCGACGCGTGCACAGCTGCGACACTCTATCTGGATGTATCCTTAATCAAAGATAACAATGTATCCCTTATGTGTTACAATAGTAAGTAAACAATCTAACCTATAAACTTTTCCAGACATGACATATTCAAAACTATCTGCGCGATTTCCCTCAGTTTCTAGAGGGTTCCATTCACCCCCGTCAGGGTACCCGTTCTCTCTGAGGGTCGTAGCAAGCACCAATCTAAACTTATCACCCAATTCCATCGGATAAATCCAAGAATTTATATCGAGAATTAAGTCCATTTTAAAAGACTCTGATTCGCAATGTAACCGGCTCACTCGGTCGAATTTCTTGCCCTCAGGATCCATATCTTTGACATTGAATATATCCTCAAATAGAATTCCCGACATTGTTTAATTTTATGTAACTAAATTATAGGAAATACAATTTTGAGAAATCCACGCTTCGTTCGTTTGCTTTGAGTACAACTTTGACATTGACATTTGTTTTTGTGATGTTGTATATACGTTTTTATGTTCGGAAATTGAAACAACACAATCACAAATAAAAAAAAAATTATGTACCCTGCAATTTCATTATTAGCGTTCATTATTTTCATGTTATTATGCATTTATTTTGAATAACATGAATTGAGAATCGGCCCTAAACTTATCTTTTTTTTTGCTTGTGCGATTCGCGGTACATATCATATATACCTACGTATTTCTGAACCGAATTTAATTCTCATGTTTGGCACTCCTGTAGATTGACTAGTGATGGCTTGCATAAAACATAACTTGACTCTCGATCGATTTTCGATATTAAATAACGATATGACTGACATAATTATTTTCAAATTAACTTTAAAATATAAAAACTATTTAAAATATAAATATATGTATGGGTCGTTCTCATTATCTGTACCTACATTTCATCGAAGGCAAAGGTTTTAGTACAATTTAATATCGAAATATGTATGTATTTATATTTTAAAGTGAATTTATCTGTCTATGTTCCTAGGGATAATCAGTTACCGATCTGGGACCCAATTCTCACGACCTTAAAAATAACCTTCGAATCGATTCGAAAATTCTTCTTTCAAAAAAATTCTTTATTCTTCGATTGAAAAAACAAAATGAAAAGACAAATTGAAAAACACAGAGAAAGTTTATTAAAAAGAAAGTGTTTTTCGATAAATAAATAGTTAAACAAAGCAAATACAAATTCAAAAGTTAATATCAGTAGGTATGTGTTTTTCAATTTGTATTTGCTTTGTTGGCCTCACTCTCGTGTTCCGCGCACTTCATCTGCCTTGTTCTGTAATCTGTGACCGTGATTTACACTTGATAAAAGTTCGAATTCGTTCTTTGATTGCGTGAGAATTGGCTCCCTGTGTCTTATCTTAACTTTTTATTGTATTTAATTTGTAGTTCAATAGTCAGAGTAATTACATTTCCATGGCTTTAACAGCCTGATATCCATAACTGAAGAAAACTGGTAAACTCAAATGCGCATTCATCTGTACAGTCTTACAATTATTTTTATGGTATAAAATCAAATCGATGCAAATCGTTTTTGGTGGCAACTCTATAGCAAAAAGCAAGCATTTATAACTTTCTTTATTTTTTATTAAGTATAGGTATTGTTTGTATTTAACATTTTCAATTTTTTTTAAGAATTTTTAATGTTCGATTGCTTCGTGAAATTATCTTGATTTTTATTCATATTTACGTAAAATCAGCCGCTGCCGGCTTTTTCCCACAGTCTATAATGCAATAAACAAATCCAAAAAATCGAACTTGCACATCACTAAAAATAACCAAACATAATCTTAATTTTTTATAAGATAACCTAAAATCAAACTGCACGTGTCGTCCATACAAGTGCGTGTTATTATCAAAACTAAAACTCAGTGATCTAAATCACTGAAGAAAACTAATAATAACAACCGTGCCAAGCGCACACATCTCGTATTTTGTGTAAGACTTTGTTAGTTTACTAACAATGGCTGAAGTAATGCAACCTGGTGCCGAAGTGCTTTCAGAGAAAAAGAAGAAGAAAAATAAGGATACCATCACTCTTGGTGCATTCCAGAAGCTCGGTGACTTCAAGATCGAGCCTTCAGAAAGCGTGGGCAAGTTAGATACGGCCTATTGGCCTTTATTATTGAAAAATTTCGACAGACTCAACGTGCGTACAAACCACTACACGCCGCTCCCATTCGGCCACTCTCCACTCAAACGTCCAATTGGTGAATATGTTAAGACTGGCTTCATTAATGTGGATAAGCCGAGTAACCCGAGTTCTCACGAAGTTGTCTCGTGGATAAAACGCATTTTGAAAGCTGAGAAGACGGGCCACTCCGGTACCCTCGATCCTAAGGTGACAGGCTGTTTAATTGTGTGCATAGATAGAGCTACGAGGTTGGTCAAGTCTCAACAGAATGCTGGTAAGGAGTATGTTGCCGTATTCAGCTTACATTCTGCCGTGGAAAGTATTAAGAATGTTACGCAAGGCTTGGAAAAGCTTCGTGGAGCACTCTTTCAGAGACCACCCCTAATATCTGCAGTCAAACGTCAACTGCGAGTCCGTAGTGTATATGATAGCAAACTATTAGATTATGACAAAGAACGCAATATTGGAGTTTTCTGGGTGAGCTGTGAAGCTGGTTCATACATTCGTACTATGTGTGTCCACTTAGGTTTAATGCTTGGAGTTGGTGGTCAAATGATTGAGCTGAGACGTGTCCGGTCGGGTATACAGGGTGAGCAGGAAGGTATGGTGACTATGCATGATATACTAGATGCTCAGTGGGCTTTTGAAAACCATAAAGATGAGACATACTTGCGACGAGTGATCAAACCTCTGGAAGGTCTACTGATAGCTCATAAAAGAATCTTCATCAAAGACAGTGCAGTAAATGCCGTATGCTATGGTGCAAAGGTTTTACTACCTGGTATATTAAGATACGAAGACGGTATTGAAATTGATCAAGAGATTGTCATAGTTACAACTAAAGGTGAAGCCGTAGCGTTAGCCATCGCACTAATGACTACGTCTACAATGGCATCATGTGACCATGGTGTGGCAGCTAAGCTTAAGCGAGTTATTATGGAACGTGATACATACCCAAGAAAGTGGGGTCTTGGGCCTAAAGCGTCGCAGAAAAAGCAGCTGATCCAACAAGGAAAACTGGACAAGTTTGGCAAACCTAATGAGAATACACCAAAGGAATGGCTAAACAGTTACGTAGACTATAAGAAGACAGAGGCAGAAAACGGTGATGCTGAGGATGGTGGTAGGAAAAGAACAGCAAGTACAGCAAATGCTGAAAATCCTGATGACTCCGTTGAATTGAGAGCGGAGAAGAAAAAGAAGAAGAAGAAGCGTGACAGTGAAGCACCGTGAGTATTCATTAACTTTATTTCAAGTTAAGGTCAGTCCACACTGCCCTGACAATCCATTATTTAATGCGAACTAAGTTTTTAGGGCACTGATTTTGTGTTGAACTCATATTTCAAAGAAATAAATAAATATCAAATATATTCAGTCTGTATTGACCTTAGCTCAGTAGTTTTTAAAAGGTCATAAAAGTTTATGGACTTTTTATTCAATTAATAAAGATTATTTTGGTGTGATAAAGAAATGGAAGCACCTACATTTAGACCTTATGTACATTTTGTAACTTGTTTCTTTGTTCTGACTATTATGGACAAATCTAGTCAAAGTCCAGTCTAATTAAAAATTGACCTTGTTTCTATGCTACTTTATAATTCAAATTAACATAAATATTTTGTGAGACACTGGTTGCATAAGGAACAGAGAAACTAGCGAAGCATAATTTCATTTGTATTTTGTACTGTATAACTTCTTTAATAAGGTACTTTTTCATAATTAGTACTACCAATATTAAACTCTTTGTTGATAAGATTTACAAAATGTACATAGGGTCTTATAATTAAAAAAAAATATAGATTTGAAAATAGAACTTCATTTATTTTGTCTTTTACAGTGCGGAAGCTTCCGAAGTTGCTGATGGCGACGCAACCATGGAGGCAGAAACTACAACAGAAGGTGATGTTTCTGTACGCAAAGAAAAGAAGAAGAAAAAGAAGAAGGATAAAGAACAGGAGCGAGAGGAAGAATAGAACCTTACAAAGTTGGGAAATATATTAGGCTTAAAAATTGATTTTTAATAACTTGTACATTGATTGTTAATTAACTTGGATCAGTGTTGTCCAATTTGAGTTTGTAATTCAATTTCATAGATATACAAGTTGATTTTTTTGCATTAAGCACTACACACTTGAGTGGTTGAAACAATCAGAGGCATCTAGTTTTTGTGTACTATTCTTAGTTATTTAGACCTACTTGGGTGGTGATATTCCGACATTATAATTAAATTCAGGTTGATGCTGTGCTAGACTCAGTTTTAATTTTCACAACTGCCTCTTTTCGTATGGATGTCTAAAATTAGAAAATAAGAGCAATTTAATTTAGTAGACTTCCTATTTGATTCAGGCAAGTTGCTCTTGGTTATTTGGACCATTCTAGCATGTGTGTGTATACTGCTGCGATGCTATCATTAAGTACCGATAAATTTTGAGTTCAACTTTGTCTATGATTTTAGTTACGCTTGTAAAGTGTAGCTTGTTCTATACTTCATTAGTTGACAAAAACCAGTTTTAATTTACGACAAAAGTTTAAGATTTTTTCTTTTTTAAAATAATACTACAAGGCAATTAGCCATAGTGAGCTGTATTGCTTGTATTTTTATTGATCAGTTTTAGTTTTAATACAACACAGTGTGTAGTACTATTACAATAAGTCATAAAAAAGAATTGTTCAAGATAGAAAAAGCAGAGCTAGATATTTAGTAATTCACAGAACAAAGTTTTAAGTTGAAAATCGTAATACAAATTTTCCTTACGGAATATCTAGTGTAGCTCAACAATTTCAGTCAATTTTCATTTATAGCTTAAAATACGGGTGTTCACATTCTGCCACAATATGCTGTTTATTATAATATCTGTTATGAATTAAGTATGATCCAGTGAGAGCCTGAATGATTTTGCGCCATTGCCTGTGTAATATTAATGTAAGTGATATTGATAGTTCTAAGTTTAAAATGTTGGTAATGATGATAACGGTGAAAATGAGTTGTTTTTGGCGAATGCGTTGTTTATCAACATTAAATTTTTATGACATTTAATGCATGTTTTATTTTTATGATTATATAATACTAGCTTTCCCCTGCGGTTTCACCCGCCTTCCCGCTTGGGGATAATGTAGCTTCCTATTAGTAAAATAATTTTTCGAATCCGACTGGCAGTTCCAGATATTAGCCCGTTTAAACAAAAAAACTTTTCGCTTTATTATATGTATTAGCTTATTATAGATAGATATTTATGCAACAGGAATAAATAAATAAAGGACACACTTAACCAAAGACTATTCCGACACAGAATAATAAAATTAATACTATTAATAGTACAAATTCCGTTGAAGTAAAAAAACCCGAAATGCGGTTACGCCTAGGTTTACCTACATACTACATAGCATTTAGTTTTTTTCAAGAAAGTTTTTATTTCATCCTAACTAATATTATAAATATGCGAAAGTCAGTTTGTTTGTTACGCCTCAACAACTAGTCAAAGGATCATAATGAAATGTAGATAGCCTATGTTTAAGGACGGTGCGGACTATATATACTTGGTTTTCGTAAAAACAAATCAACTAACATTGCTATTCACAATTTTTTAAAAATGGTTATGTCGGGCTGTGAAAGTAAATTGCCAGTGTTTGCTATGTATATGGACTGATATGGACCTTACTAAAGCGTTCGACTATGTAGATCATGACATTCTGCTCAATAAACTTGAGACATATGGGGTAAGAGGAAATGTTCGGAATCTAATAAAATCTTACCTTAGTGATCGATATCAGCAAACACAAATAATACAAGTTTGTACGGATACAAAAACTGAAATAAAATATACGTCTAATGCGGGTCTTGTTAAATTTGGAGTACCGCAAGGAAGTGTTCTAGGACCATTGTTATTTATAACTTATATTAATGATCTACCCCAAGCTATAGATCACCCAATGGTTTTATTTGCTGACGATAGCACAGCTATTTTTATTGGGGAAAAATATAATACTCCAGAGAAGGACATTAATTTTGCTTTAAATAAAATAGTTAAATGGTTATCATGCAATAATTTATTAATAAATTTTGGTAAAACTAATATAATGACATTTAATAAGTATATACAATTGACATCGAAAATTAGCTATATGAATAATGATATTGCCGACATTCCTGTTGCAAAATTTTTGGGTTTATATGTTGATTCTGAACTAAAGTGGATCAAACATGCTGAATCAGTATGCTCTAAGCTTAGCAGCTACTCATACGCCTTGTACATGCTGTCCAAAGTTGTTAGTCAATCAGCAGTGCTCACGTCATATCATGCGTACGTTACGTCTACTTTACGCTACGGCATTATTTTTTGGGGAAACTGCTCGGATAGGGAAACTATTTTTAGAGCTCAAAAGAAATGTCTGCGATCTGTGTGCCATTTGAAATCGACGGATTCCTGTAAACCATATTTTCTCAAACATAAAATATTGTCATTCCCGTGTTTGTACATTTATGAAGTCGCTTTATTCGTAAGAAATAATCTACATATGTTTAAGTTTTATACAAGTGAGCGAAATAAATACAAAATTTGTATGCCGAGTCATAGAACCGCACTATTCCGTAAAAGTGTATTTGGAATGGCACCGACAATTTACAACCATTTGCCAAAATCGATACTGGAATCGGAGAACGTCGTTACATTTAAAAGGAAATTGTATGATTTTTTGACATCGAAGAGTTATTATGCTGTTAATGAATATCTTGCTGAATAATTATGTAATAGTCAATTCAATATTTAATTTAATAACATAGTTGATATTTAAAATTAGATTTGTTTTCTTTTTTTACATTGTTTAATATTTTTGATTCCTTTGACATTACAATAAAATTAATATGATTTAGTGTTTAGTGTGTATTTTGTATGATTATGATATAAAATTTTATAAATGTGTAATTAAATTGTTTAATGTTATTAATAATCTTAGTAAAATAGCTACTACTATTGCATCTTCGATGTGGACGAAGCTGTTGAGACTCATGAAATGTATTTTTTTTTAACAACATTATTCTGTACAGTTTATGCAATAAATTATTTCTGATTTCTGATTTCTGATATATTTAGTGATTTATTTTGTGACTATAATTATACAATTCAAAAAAACTGAAATAAGGACTTTTTGGCGGGAACATGCAGAGTGAAGTTGCGTTTTCATTATGATTTTCATAAATTTGTGTATTTTGTGTTTTATTGTGTATTTTTTCTGGTATTTTACCCAATAAAGTGGATGAACCACGTTCACCAGTGAAGTGAAATGAAATGAATTACCTATGTGTATCGTGACTTTTCAAGTTGTCTCAAAAAGTCCGTGAAGAGTTACAATGACCACAATACATGACTTTTATGGACGGTGACTGATTGAGGACTATAATGTGAAGTGATTTATTGTGACTGGAAACTATAATATACCTTGACACTGGCAGAAATGAGCCCTAATTTGGGCTTGGTTGCCAAACATAAAAATAAGAAAGAAAGAACTGAAATAAGAAAAGACTGTATGGCTCGGACCTTTGCCTGCGTTTTGGCGAATAAAACAAACAACATCAATAATTGTCAATACATTTTGTTTTGCTTTTAATTAGCGATGGGTAACTAGCCGAAATTTCAATAGCTTAGCTAGCCAGCTATATGTAGTCTAAAAGCCAGCTAGCTAGTCAGCTATTTTGGCTATTTGGCTATTAGGCTTGAGCGGCGGCGCAGCTTGATGAATAACGTTCAACTGCGATCTGAGTTCGATCCTCGCCGCTGCAACAAGTCTAGTCTAGATGATAATGTAATACATTAATGTAATGATTTTGTTTTTCATTTACTTTTTATTTTGTTGTATACTTTTTGTGAATAAATGACTTTCCCTCATAGGTCGTACGTATTACTAAAAAAAACATCGAAAATCAACAATAACGTCATCTCTATTTATGGATATGAACTAAAAGCTTTCACAGTACATCAACTCAGTCGTTAGTTGTAGGCAAGTAAACCATAGATGTCGCGCTACTTCAGATGATTTTAACGATTTATTTAATAAATAATAATATTACAGAATAATTTAATTTAATTAAAAAACAGGTTTAAATTCGTATAATTAGTACCTTTCAAATTCGAATTAATAATAACGACATGCACTCGAATTTCACTCTTTCGGAACTTACACAACTCAGTTTCGCAGTGAACGCACGCACACACAGCTATCGGCTACGCGGCTACGCGGCTACGCGGTTACGCGGCTACGCGGCTACGCGGCTACTCGGCTAGAATGGCTTTGGCTAGCCGGCCAGCTACCGGCTAGTGGCGGCTACAGTGGCTATTAACCTTTGGCGGCTAGGCGGCTACCCGCTGTGTGTGACGTTAACTTCTCGTAATGAGGAGGATTGTTTATGTTACAAAAGGTTAAAATACCTGAAAATCGTGCACTTAAGGTTCAAATTGGTTCGAATTATCAATAGTTACACAGGTATTTTCAGCAGCAGCAGCTTAAGAAAACTCCTCATTTTAGCTAGCCATAGCCAGTAGCCATCCAGTAGCCAGTAGCCATCCAGTAGCCAGTAGCCAATTATCGTGTTGACAGATAACGTAGCCGTGGCTATTTTGTGTATAGCCGTTTTTTGGCTAGTTATATGAATAGCTACCCATCTCTACTTTTAATTACCTTTTATTATTGGAATCTCAGATTGGAATATTCTGCTTTTATTGATAAATGGTTCAGATAAAGTACCTGCCTGATAAATTTTTATGTCTGTGATAATCAAAATTATACATACAGAGTACATTTGTACCTATTTAATTTGTATAAATGAAATTTTCAGTAAGTAGTCGTACCTACTCTAGCGTGTTTTGTTTACTATTTCAGTGATAAAGTCAGTGTTGTTTTCGTTACTTTGTGATGAGTAAAGAGAATTTAACCATTAATTTGATGAATTGAAATTATGTGTTCGAACCATTCATTATCGAATGAACTGTACACTTTTGAATATTTTCTACAAGACGATGTATGCCGACTGTGTTGGAAACGAAATGCTGACAGGGAAATAATAAATTCTTCGCTTAGCAGCGAATTTACAAATTCCCTTGTGGATAATATAAAGGAATATCTAGAGATTGACATTTCAGAAATGAGCTATCCAAAGAAAGCTTGTTCTAACTGTTGTAATGAAATCGAAAAATTTCATAAGTTCAAAAAAGACTGTCAAGAAAACGATACAAAATTACGAGAAATACTCAAAAATGGTTCTAATAAAAATCTACATAAAATTGAGATTAAAATTGAAGCTAATGAGCATATTCTAAACATTGATAATTCAAATATAGAATCAGATTTTATGGATTTAGAGCATGTGACAGATTATGACCTGCCAGTGGCTAAGGTGGAAAATAAGAGACACTGTGATAAGAGGGAAAAAAGAAAACATTGTGTTAAAATTAAGAAAAAATACACGCATAAAAAATCCCCGACTTATTGCAATATTTGTTGCTTGGATCTTGAAACTAAGGATAAATTTTCACAGCATAATGCCGAGTTACATGGAGTAGAAAATGATGGTTCCATATTCAAATGTTTTGGTTGTGAAAAAAGGTTTAAAAGTAGGAAGAACCGTATTGGCCATGAACTAAATTTTTGTAAAGGTTTAAAAGATGGATATAAATGTTCTATTTGTATTAGATATTTGCCAAATCGTGGTACTTATGAGTCACATATGAGAAGTCATAGACAGAATTCCACAACGGAGCTTCCAGATGATTTATTTAAGTGTAGGAAATGTTTTAAACTGTTCAGTACGAAAGAGAGTTTGAAAAAACATGTCGGTGACCAGTGTCTGGATAAAAAAGACTTTGTTTGTGATGTATGTTATACTGTACTTATTTTAATATATTGCCCTTTTCCTTGTACTTTACAAACACAGAACACTTACCTCCTTATTCATAATCGCTTTTTAACTAAATCAGTGTGTTTTTTTTATTTTTTTTTATGCTTGTTACCTCATAACTCCGTCATTAATTTATGAACCCATTTGGAAAAATCTTTTTTTGTCTGGAAGGGTACACTTCCCGTTTGGTCCCATTGTCATCAGATCAGGGTTTGATTACTTCTTCGTGTACTTTGAAGTTGGTTTAAGTTTTTTGTAAAACAGTCCAATTATTACTCTAAATGGACGTCATTCCCGAACTTTGACGCGCTTTATCTTTGTCAATTTTATATGATTTGGTAAAGAAAAAATTACGTGTCCAATATTATTTAATAATCTAACTGACGGACTAATTAGAATTATTATTTTTTTACCCATTAATCATCCCTATTATATTGTTAATATTGTAATTTCAGACATGTGGCCGTATATTCAATCGTCGAGATTACCTTCACAAGCATCTGTTGATGCACTCTGGTACTAAGCAACATAAGTGTCCGCACTGCGACTTCAAAGCCACACAGAAATCTACACTTACTGTTCATATTAGGTATGTGTGTTGTGTACCAAACGTGTAACATTGTTTTTCTAAAATATTAATTATGCTATCAAAAAAATGCTTGTATTCCAGGAGACACACCGGTGAACGCCCTTACAGCTGCGACCTGTGTCCACTCCGATGCACCTCCAGCAGCAACTTACGAGCGCACCGGCGACGCCATCTCGGTGTTAAGATGTTTGAGGTAATTTTATATTACACTACATTCATATAATTAATAAAAGAGGTAGATTTTCATACGTAGGTAGCTAACAGCCGTAGAATGGTCTTAATCAAGGTTGATGCACGTGGGATATGCAAGCTTGTGTTTAATACAGATACATATGGCATGAAAACGAGTGTGTGAGTTTCGCTTACTGTCTATGAAGTACAAAATACATACACAAATAAATATACAAGAAATACGCTAAAATGATTGTATCTATTAGTGCCGATTTCCACGTGCCAAAAGATCCTTGTCTCACTGTACATTAGACTGGTCATAGATTATCAAAATGATTTTAAATTTCAGTGTAAAATTTGCAACAAAAAGTTTGGCTACAAAATAAGTCTAGAAGAACACATGGCGGCTACCCACGAACGATCTGAAGCACACACATGCCGAGAATGTGGCGCCACCTATTCACAATATAGAGGCTTACGACGCCATCTAGCAGCGAAGCATGGAAAGAAAAGTACAAAGAAACCGGAGACTGAACTGTCAACAAGTTTGACGGAGCAAAGTACAGATGGCGCTAAAATTGAAATTTTGAAAGATGTTAGGAATTTTGAATTAAAAGAAGGCGATAATGTGCTGTTGATTAAGGGACAAGATGTTGATGTGTATATGGTGTAAAATAAATTCAAATATTCTATTTATTTCTTAAATACCTACGTATAACTTTATCTTTATTTCTTTATTGCACAATGTAGGTACACAAAATGACATTATATTTGTTCTTTGTGCTGTAATACTACTACTAGCCACTAGATGGCGTTACCTCTTTGTTATTTTGAAACATTAGACGTGTTAGGACTAGAATAAAAATACGACACCATTTACAAGATATTTTTATTCATCATAAATTACAATAGATTGAACAAAAAAATAAAAGTTCTCTATTTAATATTAAAACATTTGTCGGACAACACTAAACATGCATTCACATAATATTTACATAATCAATATTAATTATTTTAAATACTATTAGACTGTCTATTCACATAGGATTCGCATTGTGGAAAGTTCGTATGGAATAAGGATTCAAAGTTCTAACCCCCTTATTAATAAATAAGGTGGAAGTCAGTCTTTTAATACCCAGGTATTAAGATAGCCTCGCCCTGTTTTGTTTATATGACAATATAAAGTGACGGATATATTTTAATCCTGGATATTACTATAATTGACTTATACCTTATTTATTACTAAGGGGGTAACTGTCTGCAAATAATGCCTAGTTAAAAAATCTAATACAGAATAGAATGACCAAGATTCCCGAAAATTACAATAAGCATGCACCATTGTCATCTTTTTCAAGTTAGTTGAAAAAGATGACAATGAAGTTTTACGAGATTCATGAAAGTTCCACCTTGTTTAAGTACATCGGGGAATCGAGTGATTCAGATAGGTACACCTAGATAAAGTACTACGTGTAATTGTTTAAGCTGATGACCACGGCTACCTTCCACCATCGCAACTCTCACCATCCACGGGGAGTCCATCCTCACACATTGAAACCAGAATTGTTTCGTACTGTGCCAGCTCAAAGGAGCTTCCTTCCGCGGACGCTAATACCAACGGAGTACAGCATAGGGTTCTTCAAAAAGGGTGTGAAGAGATTTCTGCAGGGTCGGCAACGCGCGAGTGATACCCCCTGGTGTGTTCATAGGCTGCGGTAACCGCTTACAACCAGACGGGCCGTATGATTGTTTGCCAACTTGAGTTTTTTTTTATCGAGAACTGTTCTACAAAACCCGACTTCAAACTACACTAAAAAGCAATCAAATCCTGACTTGATGACAATGTGACCAAACTGGAAGTACCCTTTCAAACAAAAAAAGATTTTTCCAAATCGGTTAATAAATGACGAAGCTATGAGGTAACAAACATAAAAAAACAACCGAATTGAGAACCTCCTCTTTTTTTTGAAGTCGGTAAAAAAGTACCTTGTCATGTCGTATGTTCTACAAATTAGGCATCTCCAGGCATCTCGACCCGTACGTATATTTAAAAATGACATAATACGATTGAATAAGTCTAATGATATTTTGATTTTGAGAATATCGGTAGTTCTGTAAGTTACTTGATATTAGTTGACGAATCATCGCAATTTGTATATCTGTTAAGGACAAAAAAAACATGCGTGTAATATTTATTCAGACAAAAGCCCGGGAGTGTGAGGTGGGTCTGATGGTAACGACAGGTATTGCTGGACAAAGACTGGTTGTGATCTTTTTTAATAGTAAGTAATTATTATTATTAAATCAATAGATTTTACAAATAAAACTATATACACTGACAATGCAACCTGTTATCACTAACAGTTTGTATAATAAAATTTAGCCAATTAAAAAATATTGAATGCGTATAGGAAATGTTAACATCGCGATTTAGAAACTACAAACAACGAATGGTATAGCGACACCTACCGAAGGTAGTCTTGAGTTACGATTTTTGCCGTTACTTACTCTGTGCTTCTACAAATTCAAATACCTATTTTAAATTACTTCATAATATATTATGTAATTTTTATACAATGTTTATATTAGAAAACAACCAAATTTCTCTGACATTTATTACCCCTTTGTTGGGCTAATTAAGTATGTATTCCTTATTTTGTAATATTTTCCAATTCAATTATTTACTTCAAATATTTAGGTACGAAAAATTCATATTTACCGACCCTCTATTCTTCCATATATTGATTGCGTCTCACGTTTCATACAATCTTGTTTGAAGTAAACACTCATTAGAATCTAAAGTTAGTAGTCTATCTAAAGTTTAGGTAGACTACCTAAGTATTGCTCTCCATACTACAAGCTAAATCTTAATGTACTCATTTAACAATTCGAAAAAAAAAAAAACAGATTCACAAAAATACATAACATCTACCTAATTTATTACATAAATATTGTCAATGAGGAACTTCGCTCGAGTTTACTTACATTACTAAGTTATTACTTATATACTTGGCCACAATGGATGATAACGTAGCAGCGTAGATTTTCAGGGACCATATCCATACAAATTGGCGCCAATGCCAACTGCTAAAAAATTAAATGTCATAAAATATTGGCAGTTTTTTTTAACATACCTTCGACTTCTTAACATATAAGACAAGGCTGTATGGCTCAGACAGACCTTTGCCTGCCTTTTGGCGAATATGAAAAGCAACAACCAAAACCAGTACGTGGATTACGTAGCTTTCTTCCAATCATATTCGGATTGAAACAACCTCTTAATGAGTAGAAATATTACAAAATCGACAATGATTCCATTTCCAAAGCACTGTTAGCACTTTCAGTTGAAGAATGTAAAAAAGTTATCAGAAAACCGCTGTGAACCGGTTTCAATTCTAAAATGTTTGAAACATATTGAAACAAAGTTACATAATCGCACCGCGGAGTTTTAGAGTAGCGCCGTGGCGAATTTAAGAAAAATCGGTTCAATAAAAAAAGTTTCAGAAAAAAAAAAACCTTCGTAGGTAATTAAATGTAAAAATGTTGACTGTAAATTAATGAACTGGTTATTGCT
This sequence comes from Achlya flavicornis, assembly GCA_947623365.1. NCBI lineage: Eukaryota > Metazoa > Arthropoda > Insecta > Lepidoptera > Drepanidae > Achlya > Achlya flavicornis. Next base: position 4,126,573 of record OX392494.1, on the reverse strand, counting down.
TAAAATAATTATCCACACTTCCTTTACATTGGACTTCTCTAGAACTCCCTTTTAATTTAAAATATCTCGTCCTTTCATTAAAAATACATTAAATACATACATTAGTTTGGCGTTTGTTAGCTACTTTTGTAATAATTGGTGTCCTAATAAAGGTTTTTTTTATTAATTCTAAGTGACAATAGTGTAATGTTGATGTTCAAATTTGAAGTTTTGTGTTATTGTCCCTGAAAAAATCCTACCGTAACTAGCTATACTTATTCGATTTTTTTATACAGCCATAGTAAAATTAAAGTATATACAAAAATAAGCATTTTACAAATAAAATACATATTCATATACATGTTTCATAATAATGGAATTGTATTAACATAAATAATTTATGGTAAACTCTTTTTTTATAAATAAATATTGTATACAATAAAAAGTTATGCTGATTTTGGCAATTTTTACTCTGTAAATTAATAGGAAGTAGTTAATAATAATAATGATGAGAATAATGCACTAAGTTCTTTTTTAATCATAATGGCAGTTAACTGACATTTTCTGTATTCATTCTCAATTTGACAAAAAAACGGTAAAATATAAATAAATAAATAACCTAATGATTTTTAATGGCTAGTGCTTCTTATATTATAGTAGTAATAATCAATAATAATAATACATAATTTTATGATAATAATTAATTGACATCACAGAATAGCTAATAATAATGTGTTTGAATTAATATTTTAAATGGCAACTTTAATGACAAAATAACTAGCCATTTTCATGTAGGAATTTTTACCTGTTTTTATCGACTAAGTATTTCAAATTCGACTTTTCATATTCATACTTTTGATTTGATAGGGTTGTAACGGGACAAATAATTGTACTAAGTATCGACAAACTCGCATTTAATCGGTATGGCGAAACCCTGTATCTGACAATCGGTAAAAAATCGACATACTAATCAGCCACATCTGTCATTTCACTTTTTAATTTTCAGTACGATAGGTTATCTCTCATGAAGGCTTGCTTCGTGTAGTCCTTATGAAGACACTTTCCCCACCATGACCGCTGCGTACACATCTTCACTGGTTTTAAAATGAAACATTTAGTTTGGACGACATTGAAGAATAGTTTTCCTACCATATTTGAGACTGATGTATCTGCCAGTTTCAGGCATGCGCGGAATCTGAAAAAAAAGTTTGAAATTAAAAACATATATAGGATAGTTTTTTTTGTGGGAAATATTAATGGCCAGGACTTTGACGTCTTATCTTCGACGGTAACGAATCCGGATCTTTGAATTTCTTTACTACTTATTTTCCCCAGGAAACATTTGAAAATTGCTGCGTAGCTATCGCATTGATTTTATTAATAAAATAGAGAATATAGAAATCTGTTCGAATTATAAAAATGCCGTTTACGCCATACGACCTCCGTAAACCATTCAATAAAATTGTAATTCGAAGGCTGTTTGGCCCAAATTCAAAGCGCGGCTATTTATTTCTATTTTTTTTAATAAAAAGTAGTTTTGGTTGGGACCAGATTTTTGTTTTTTGCCCGTCATTAGCCATCATTAGAAAGTACTGAAAGCTTTATTTAAAACAAAATATTTCTTTTTATGATGGGCCACGTATTAATAACCACTAATGGCACTTATTAGTGGTTCAATCCTAGGATCTAATTTCTGCATATGAGTTTTGAATTTTAAAGCATTTCCTTAGTTCCACAAATCTTTTTATTAATATAATTTTAAGGTTACAACCGACCGTTATTTTAATGGCGGTACCGCCTGTCATCGTTCGCGCCACTTTATGACGTTCCACACTAAAATTGGCGGGAGAAGTGCACCAACTGACAATATGGGTCTGAGTTTATATCTATCATAGGGCTATGGGTTTAAGTTGATGTCCCCCCAGTCTTTATTAAGAAGGATGGTCCTGACTCCTGATTTTTACAAAAATTTCAAATTTTAAATTTATTACAAAAAATTTAAGCGCTTGTCTATAAAAAAAATTATTCACGCATGAGACGTAGCGTAGGTATTGGATATTTTTTTGTATCAATATTTATTATACTCAAAAACTATTTAAAACTTTATTTTGGCTCATCAATAAATACCTGTCATTTATAATTAAGTAACTATTGGGATTATCATTATATCTCATGTTACTAGTAGTTTTACATATCATGTTAAAATAATAAAGTTTGTTCAGCAGTTCTTGCATACCGCAATGAAGACAAACATAAACAGCTTTTAACCTTATAGGCACTTGGACAAAATAGACAAAGAAGCGTAAAACAAAATGATCGATAGCAGTAAACGGCGCGAAACGCCATTATAGTCAATAGTCCGGTGTCGAATGCACGCGGCTGGATTGGGGCTGGCACACAGGAATAATAATCCTATTAAAAATCCTAACTTTAAATTATAAATTCGAAAGTACATTTGTTTGTTTGTTTGTTACGCCTTCACGCCTCAACTACTCAACGGACGGATGGTATGGAGAAGGTCATAGGCTACTTTTTATCCCGAGAAAGCGGGTGAAACCACGGTTTGAAATTCAATACTCTGAATTACAAACCGCGGTTTCACGGTACTGTAACTCTTAAAAAAAGTACCAATTTTCATAAGAAATTTCAGTTTTATTTCCATAGGCTGCCAACCCTAGTGCACCATAAGTGGTATGTGGTGGTGCATTCTATAATATATAACCATCTATGCCAAGAACATCTCGTTCACTTCCTTACTCTGTTCTTCCCCGTTTTTATGTGCCCACTGTAATTTATTTCTTAAGACGAAACCTAAACTACCTTGACAGCCTTTACAGTTACGTAACAGTAAATTAATATAAAGTTTTAATTTATAACCGTCTATATAGGCTTGTTTAAAACAAAGTCGATTATTCTTAAATTAAAACAATCGATTATATCGTTCCATTTTCAAAGTAAGTTCTATTAGGTAACCAAAAAGGTTACTATACCGAAGCACCAAGCAAAAACAATTAAAATCTTTTTCTTTTATCCGTCAGAACAACTGTATTTAACGAGTAAGAGGTTTTTATAGTGTAAAAGAGCAACATTTTCGTAGTGATTCGGTCGAGTCGTGGGAGCGTGCCAGCGTCGGATTACATTGAGCTGACAAAGCTTACTTATTTCGCACTTAACGAGCCCTTAGCTCTTTGTATGCACTCAAGTTCGGCCACAGGTTTCTGCGCAGAGTAACGCTCGGTTTAGAGATTAATTTAATTTAGTCGAGTAGTTTAATCGGTATAGAATGAAGATTGTTCGTCGTGTAAACGTTAATTTGGAATAATAAAAATACTTTTGTATGTAAGAAAACAGCATATTTTTGATTTATTATACATTTTCCAATTGTCACTTGAATACCTGGCTTTTTTTTCTTACGGTCCGAGTCAGCGGGGTATAGGTATCCATAATTTAAAAAAAAAATGTTACTAAAACGTTATCTTATTTTATGTATTTCATCTAATGCATGAACTTGTGTTTATTTTGGCAATGCAAAATAAAGTGCAACTGTAAAGTTTACAAAATAAAGAGCGTATCTTGGCGATAATTTAGTTAACAATCCAATTTGTCTGTCTCCCTCTCTCACAAAACTACTCTGTGCTCATTCCGTGGCGGGCTTGTCGCGCTCTCTCCCGCTTCATTTGGTAAAGTTCTGGTCAAGCTTCTATAATAGTGATGTGGCCTTGCGTTTATCGATATCGGCAAAAGGTTAAGTAGCAATAGTTCTCAATTTACGGTTTTGTTAAAGGTCGATTTTTATTTATTATAATATTAATGCTGTAATATGAAAGTGACCCAGGGCACGGATTTAAATACGTTGATCCGAGCAATCTGGCTCCAAATACAGCCCGGGAAACACCTAACATATCCTTATGTAGCTAGGCAGGCGGGTCCTAAAATGTACCCTTCCAATCTTTCGGAAATTTACGTACGACTGGTTGTAGTGGGGGGAATACTACGCAAAAAAGAGCTGATGAAACAAACGGTGTTCAAGATTGGGGGTGAAGATTAGGCGATACACTTGATAGAAGTTACATAAACAAAAACAAAAGCTAATCAAAAATAAAGTTGTTTAAATTTCGTTGGAAATTTGATACCTAATAAAGTAACAAGTTTCAAAAAAACGTGATATACTCTTTCGTAATTATAGACTAAAATAAACTCATTAAACTATCGACAAAACTTTTACTGTCAAGTGCATAACACTACTCGCCACCCGCGTAAGCCATAAGTGGCTTAGTTACAGTACAAGTGCCGCCAAACATCGATTCAATGCGGGTTCAATGTAAGAACAAAAGAAGGATTAACTACAGCTTTACCGGGAGCACCCAAAAAAGAATTAGTGCAAATACCCAATGCCCGCGCTGACTTTTTTTTCTTATTCCTTTTTCAAATTTCTGACTCGTTAGAACTATTGGTCGGTCAGCGAAAATAAAATTGTTTTTTCTTTTGTGCCCGTATTTGACGTGCGGTTTGCGGGATTGCAGTTGTTTGTTTTTCTGAGCTAAAAGCCAAGGTGCCAGGGAGGTCGTTATGTTTATTAGTTTATGGTTTGAACTCTACAGTAGCTCGATTTGTTTACAGCCTATTTTTAAACTTGCGTATTTTATTTTATGCACTACACTACAAAACTAAAGACCATAATCGTTTGCTCAAAAATTAGCAAGGACTAAAGATAATATAACCACTGGGAAAGACTAAACTAAGTAGGTACTAAATAAGACTTCTAAATAGTCATAATGGCCATTGCAAAAATAAACGTGTATAATAAGTCTGAAGTCGGCTGTAGGTATTCTTGGCTATATTAAATAAAGATATCAGATTCCTCCTTGCATTTTGTATTAAGTCACATAGTATAACTATAGGTACACACGGTCTAGCATATTATTATGTATTTCAAAAAAATGCAATATTTTCTAATTAACATTCAAAGCATGACCATAGTGAAGATTTCTGCTATAATGACATCTAAGATAAAACAAGTTTTATCAACGTTTAAGAATCTGTTACTATTGTACGAACTACATTACACGCCTACGCTATATAACGGATTTTAGACTTCAAAATGTGCTAAAATGATACAAAAACGACAATTTGGCAAGACAGTTACTTAGCTGTTTTGTGTAAAGATTTTTAGCCAGTGAATATTTGTTCAAATGGTCCTTCGAACCGTATTTATGCAGTGGTTGGTAGCGATTCGAAGGTATGCCTGCCATAATTAATCAGGAATTGCAACAAACGTGAATAATTTGTGAAAATCCGCGAAGAAAAACTTGCAAACAGTATACGTTCAGTACATTTGACATTTCTATACAGTTCCCTCTACACGCCTTTCGGTGCTTAAAGTCCGTAGAAGAACACACAGTCCGTTCCTCACTTCACATCGAAACACGTGCGATTCCCTCAATCAATAACCTTGACATAATCCAACCTAATAACAAATGAACGGACACAAATGCCCATTGTTGTTGTCCCCGAACTAACCTTTCCGCCTGGATAAACAAGAAAATAGTTATCTTACGCAAAATGACAAAAGAATATCACCTATCGCCGCCCCTATGTGGCGTTCATAATTTATGTATTGTCGGCGCGCGTATTTAACGTCGTGGACGCATTATTCACAGATTATAAATCCCGCGAAGCGTTCAGCGATAAGAACGCAACCACGATGCTGGGTGACAGTTGTTTGACAGAGGTTTTGGCGGGAGATGCTCTTTTTTTCAGTAGAAACTGGTATTAAAACTAATTTTCCGGGTGTGATAACGGTTGCATAAGGTAGGTAAGGCAGTGTGCCGCTAAAACATAATTATCTCTCTTTATTGAACGTTTACCTTTGACCAATTAAATAAGAATCTACGGCATGTGAGACATCTATAATAAATATTTGGATACCTGTGAGATCACAAAATATCTAAATAGATATCTCTATACTCAGCGAAGGAAAATCACAGTATGAAAACGCTTTCAAAAATGAAACTGCAACATAAACTTTCACAAGGAGTAGAGGAAGTCGCGGACACCTGTTTAGTCTATGGTTTCCACGCCATTACCCGCCCATTGAGGCGAACGCGCGATTTTCGAATTTCGAACGTCTTCACAAGCAAAATGGCGGCGTCTAACGTCAACTTGTCGTGTAAACGGCCAGTTCTCGAAGCTGCAAAGAGGCTGTATAAACACGATGAAAAGTTAATTTACTGTTCTTTCTTACTTTATGTTGAAGATATCTTGAGTCGAGTAAACAGTAACATGTTTAATCAACTGTTTTCAATGTTTGTGTATTGATAGTTGAAAGAAATGTAATTATTATCTTCTGAATTTCACAACTCCTTAGACGGAACCGTATCTGTCTAATCTAACCAAAGTTTACATGAATGATACTAAAATGATTTTAATCATCATTCAGAGCTGCCTTTATCAATATTTTTTAACCTCATTTAATACTGGCAACATTTTAAAACTATACCTTTTATAGTACCTACACTAGAAATAACCTCATATCGCATCATCCGATCTCTGATTTGATCTAGCGACAACAGATAATAGGTCCCATAGAAAATTGCCTTTGCCTGCTTCGGATTGTAAAAAATAAAATCTTTTTTTTTCACATAATCAAAGGCTATAAACACCTAGTTAAAGGTTTCAATGGGCGATTGTTTTTTGTTTCTTTTTTATATCGATGCCTTCGCCCGTTGTTTCAACCTCATTCGATTTATTTAGGGATGAAGGGGCTCTGAAGAGAGACATATTGTTTGATATCTATTATTTGTACCTACCCCTTTTTAAAAACATAGTTTTCTCTATGCTCAAAATACCTGACAAATCTTGAACATAAGGTTCAAATTAGTTCGAAATATCAACAGTTTGACAGGTATTTTCAGTGTAGAGGTATAGGAAAACTCCTCATTGCATTTAATTGCATTGCAGTTAAAAAAAATGTTGAATTGCGGCCACTTTTTGGGACAACTATCATTATAATAATAAGTCAGCATAATAAAACTCAACATTTTTTTTACTATTGCATGATGCTAGGGATGGGCAGGGAAAGAAAAATATTGGGAAGAAAAGAAAAATACGGGAAAATACGGAAAAGAATGGAAAAATACGGGAAAATTCCCAAACGGCGGGAAAATACTCAAATGGTTTTATGTTCCTCAAAAAAAATATTTGTTGATGCTTTTGATTGTTATTTTAATCATACTCGCTGTTGTATGTACCTACATCACCTACGCGCGGACCTACGCGGACCTTGGAGGAAGTTATCACACTTTTTTTTATACTACCTAGGTAGCAAACAAGCATAAGGCCCGTCTGTTGGTAAGCGGTTACCGTATCCTATGGACGCTTGCAACAACTCCCTCGGGACCAGGGACGGGCTATATAAGCGTCGTACATGTGCACACGTGCTCTTTCTGCACGAGACCGTCTGTCCGACTGTCCACCGACTGTCCACCACAACCCTTACACACCAAAACGTCGCATTTTTTAAAAACAACGCAACTTTTTTTTTTTATTGTTTTTTTATTGTATGATATGAGTATGACCCTAATAGAAATCATGTTAAATGTTATTCAAACGATTTGGTAAAGGTATTTCTCGCTATATACGCAAAATCTACTAATTATGACCATTTGAGTATTTTCCCACCCAATGGGAAAATTCCCGGGTTCTTTCCCACTAAATTGGAAATTTACTCGAAGTTGGGTTTATTCCCGGGAAGAAACCCAACCCTACATGATGCTTATAAATTTCAGACTCATAATTTCTGATGTAGAGCCATTCTTGCGTCTTTTATTTGCCGCTTGCTACTACAACTAGACATTTTTGTTAATTTTAAAATAAAATTAAATATTCAATGGAGGCTTATTACACGTTATCATCACTTATCATCCTACAAATTTAGTTTTTTATTTTATATCTATACTTTTCATCGGCAATTTTCATGTTTATATTCAGCAACTAATTACCTACATACATAATTTCAATGATTTTTTAATTAGCTCATGTTTTGTCCACATACCGTCAGTTCAGTAGATAGAAATAAACAGACATACAGATATCGCTCGGCGGCGGGTGTGCCGAGTTAATTTATGACCACCAATTAGGAGGTACGCCAGATATTATCACATTTTTTTATATTGTGAGGAATAAAAATGTTATGGAGTAGCGTTGTTTTTTTTACTGTTTTTTTTCTTGTATATGTAATCTTAATATTGTATGCCTGAGTCAGATATGGTTGAGCCTTAATTATATATACATATAATGACATAATATATGTACCTACATAACTATATGGTCCATAGTAAAATCCTGACTTTAAGCTACGTTCAGAATTACTAAGTAAAAATTACATTTATATTTATTGCGTTTGACTAAAACCGGTAAATCCATTTTATTTTTAATACGATCATCATCGCCAAATATAAAAACTGTCTCTACTGCAGAAGTAAGAGCATCCCCTCACCCGAGACCTTAGTCCACCCTGTGAGCCCAGAGTGGATTGTGTACTTCAGGGCCTATACTACGAAAAACGATACACGATAGTCCGATCATCGTTGTCAATCAATTAGCCAATAGAATTGCACAAAATTTACGTCTCGTCAGTTTTGCAGCAATTCTATTGGTTAATATTTGACAGCGATGATCGGACTATCGTATATCGTTTTTCGTAGTAGACCCTCTGTACCTCTACCATGAGTTTTCTACACTAACGTAATCTACACACGCTAGCGACTACGGTGAATATTCTGTATAGCGAGCACCGCCTCTAGTGGACACTTTTGGAAGCATTTCATACAAAATGTTTCACCGTAGTCGCTAGCGACTGTAGATTACGTTAGTGTAGAAAACTAATGGTAGAGGCACAGATGATTTTGAGTATGGTTTTTCGGGCTCATAGTTTTCTACACGATGTTTTCCTATACCGAAACGACATTTACACTGTATAAATTAGTAATTAGTACATATATGTAATAGGACGGAACTATGCAATTTAAAGATTGAAAGATTTTATAATAAAATTCGTGACATTTTAATTGTCACAAGAGTTTTGTAGCTCCTTATAATAATCGAAAATATGAGAATTAAAATTAAATTAAAGTTAATAATCTTTAGCTACTCTACGGTTTCCTCTGTTCTATATCCCAATCTCCTATCTTGCCGTCGACAGGGAGGCGATGTGATACTCTCTTATTTTTATTTATTTCATTTATAAACTATTATTTTTTACCTTTTTGACCATCAAGACGTTTACTTCGTTGCGGTCGGGGAAATGGCTCTATTAATATGTTACGGTTATTATACGGGGACATTTGGGGAACTAAGTCCTTATGCTAGTAAAAAAAGAAAGTTTCATAACAGGAAAACAACATACAAAACCAAACCATCACCAAAAACATGCATACGTTTTTGAATAAAGCACATTCTTTTCCGCAAAATATTTTCTTAATTAACTGAGTTTTTTTTCAAATATGCTTTCATAAGCTTTCATGAATTTGATATGCGTTTGAATATGGACTCTGAATTAGGCCAACTTTATAATTTTTTACAAGCCAACAAGGAAAAACTTAAATTGGCAATTTTATTAAAATAGTCTTGAAAATATGTTTACATGCATACAACAAATTACATTCATGTATTATTTAGTAAGAAAAATCTAAGATTGTTTTGATTTTACCAGATTAAATTTCACATGCCAATAAACATAAAAACATTGACTACAGACAACGCAACTTTTTCTAGCAACGACATCGAAACGTACAGCCTTCATACCAACCTTTCGTCGCATCGGCAATGCATTAGCGTGTTGACACGCCAGTTATAAAGTCCATATTTCTTCTCCATTCCCCCAATCCAAAATGGACATCGCAGGTCGTGGACACGGCAGCATCTGTCCGTCCGTGTGTAACCACCGAGCTGCGAATATCGAGTCGCAGAGAAACCTTTTCCACACCACTTCGTGCCCGGTACTCGTAGTACGTCCATGGCATCGCGCTTTGCTCTGTCAATTGTTTTTTTTTATTGGTACATGTTTATGGCGACAATTTATTGTGCCAGTACCGCGTAGTTTAAAAATCGATTTTGATATGCAAAATTATGAAAATTTTCTTTTTAATTAATAGTATCGATAACAGTAAATAATATCGAATAATCAATATAATTTTGCGTATGTTACCAGCACGCGCATTAAATCTTTTAAGAGAAGTGCTAAATCGATTTTTAGACACTAATCCCACATGGTTATGACCTCTTCCATTTTATATTTATATATAATAACCAACGTGGTTTAAGAAAAAAAAATGTAGACCACCAACGAATTTTATGATGTTTACCATAGAAATAAATATACCTAGAAAGAACGTCGCCATACTACACTAATATACAAAACAGGCCAACTTTTATAGGCTGCTGCGCGTAACAGCTACGTTTTACGCTCCCTCTGCGTCATTCTGCTTGTCATAATGACGTTCATAATGATAGTAGTTGTTAAAATATTCCAATTAAAATCGGGAGAAATTTAAATATTGATCATTATTTTGCATTTTTATTTATTTTTATTTGATTTAGCCCCTAACAGTTAGAGCGTTTTTTTATCGACGTGTGCACAGCTGCGACACTCTATCTGGATGTATCCTTAATCAAAGATGTTTACTAATAAATAAAATTAATATTAGCGTCTGTCTGAGTTCTTGTCATGATATAACTAAGTTTGACTTAAGCTTAGTGTCGAATCATTTTAGGCAGGTAACTTAAAATAAAATTTAGATTCCGTTTTCTTTTAATTCGAATAAATAGGAATATCATCTTTAGCATTATCAATTTCCCGAGTTGCTAGCGAACACCGGCCCACGTCACAATCCGCGACAAAACCCGGGAACATAAGCTAGTTTGGAAAATTGTAAACGTGGCCGCGAGATGGTCGCTGTAAATCCCTCATAGATCTCGAAGTGCGCTATAAAGATCAATAGATCGTTGCCAACGCGCAGCTGTGAATGATCCATAGATCACTGCATGTTTATGGCTTTATTGCTATACTTAAGTGTTGTAACATGAATGAAGTTAATTGGCTTGAAATTTAATTATTTTTATGTGTTGTGGAAAAGTTGGTAAAATGGGAATTTTGCAATTTTCCCAATAGGTTTTATTTCTACGACCAATTTCGAAGTGGCCTATTCATCACATGGCAGGGAAATTGTTGTGAACTAATTCATACTGGCCTATATTCCGTAGATGTAGATAGATAGAGCATTCTACATCATAATTTGTGTCGGCCTCTTAATCTCAATTATAATTCGGATCAGCCTGTTATTAATAATTATTATTTAACAAATAGCGGTAGGTAGTTCAGAATAATAAATCTTCTAATTTCAGCTTGACACTCTGATGATGTCGTAATCATAGAAAATATTCGAAATATAAATTATTTTTAAATCTTTTCTTCTTATTTATTTTACAAGCTTTTATTTAACTTGCAATGTATTAAATTAGTTACCTACATAACTATGTTCGGATGGAATCTTGCAAGTCGAATTTCACCCACTTCCAGTGGTCGGATTGACTTGATATTTGGTAAACATTAGTATATTGGATGACAGTGCAAGTACAGTCAACAAAAAGTACAGCAAAAAAAAGCTTGTATTAAACATGTTTTTTTTAGCAAGCACTAAACGTGCTTAGCTATCAATTGTAATTTTTTTCAATTGAAAGTACCAGAAAAGGGTTATATGTTTTCTAATATCCCCTTAATCCTTAAGTTAAAAGATAACTATGATTAACTTTCTATGCATAGTTTATTGTTTCAATCCATATAATTTGTCCCTGGTTATTAAAAAAAAACGATCATCATCCAAACAGCCGCCATCTTAAAATGTCCTTAAGAATTTACATTTCGAGAGAAAATGAGATTGAAGGGATTTAAACTTTATGATGTAGCGGTACAATTAAAATCCCGTCATATCTAAAATGACTATACTAATTATACTCTAATTGGGCGTATTAAGATACTTGTTTTTTGATTTTTTTTTATTGACAGTGTTCGATTATGTGAATCAGTGGTGCTGGTTATTTTTTTTGTACCTAATAAAATTTCATGTTTCACTTAACTTTGTTATTCCTACTGATAGAATTTAGTTTAAGACCTCGTTAGGTCCTTTTTTATTAGGGTACCGTACCCGAATGTAAATTTCTATTGCCGCTATAACAACAAATAAAAATGAAATAATATTAAAAATTAAAGAGACGTCCATACGAGAAACGTTTTTTTTGGCGTATTTTTTTTCATAGCAAAGTTGAGTTAGTTAATATTGTACGGAACCCTCCGTGTGCGAGTCCGACTCGCACTTGGCCAGTTTTGTATTCTTAGTTTTAAGGAGAGCACAGTGTGGTTTGCTTGCTGGTCAAATAGGAAACGCTAAGCGTCAGGTCAAGGCGTGCCGTCCTAGCGCCGAACTCTGACGCCGCGCTAAAACCAACTGTGTATAATTTACAGTGAACCTTCCACCACCTCAAACACACGCCCAAAAAACCACAAAATTACCCAAGAATAACCCCAATTCCAAATTCACACCAGTCACTTCAGTTAAAGTAATAACAATCCATAACGTACTTACACTGATTTAAGACCATATTTACAGAAAAAAAAAACGTTCTTAATTTGAAGCAAAAATCCATGGTTAAATTTACAAATAGAAGCGCGTCGTAGCGTGAACATGAAGCGATGAAAATAGCCCGATGAAAAAAGAACTCGTGACAGACAAAAATTGACCATGACCAAAAACGTGATTCCTTTTTTGAAATAAAACAAAAAAAAATAAGACTAACCTCCTATCGCAGCGGCAGTGCGAGATTGTATATGGGCTAAAGTTGAAATAACCAAATCTTCGTTTGAACTTCCCGATGTTGAGTCGGCAATTGTCATGGGCCCTACAGCATTTATCCTCGGACCTGTCGATGCCCAGTTCATCGTATTCCTCGGCCAATTGTCCCGCACCGCACCATTTTGTCCCCGGTAGTATAAAATTCTCCCTGAACGATCTCCGTAACCTGTTATTTTGAGCTATGTTAGTTAGAATACGCAAGTCGTAGTTCGATGCGATACGCAGGTGAGCTATGAAGTGGTGTGACAGTTTATGAATGAGCCGAGAACGAAGAGTTTATTGATTTTATAAATGATCATTTTTATTATAAATCTAGCTGTCCGCCCGCTGTTTTGTCCGCGTTCCACTGTTTTCAAAATTTTACACCTTAGTGTAAAAAGTGTAAAATTTTGATAAATCCTTCGGTAATTATGTATTCTTTCTTGGTTATGGGACCTGTGTGCATACATACAGATTTGTCATTCGATATACTGCGAATGATAACACATGCAGAAGGCAATGTTACGAACTTTCTACGAATTATTGTGTGTGTGAATATCTTTCTTTGAAAAAAATTGCTATATTTAGTTGTTTCGAACGTATTTTTTTTTAATGGAATATTTTCCTTCCATATAAAATAATATTTAATAAATGGTTACGTAATAAAAAACGGAGACAATGTAAAAGTAAAGACACAAACGCGACGTATTTTCAGAAAAAAACTGCAGCGTGTCTTACGCCTAGAATGTATAGCTTGCGAGTTGATTGTATAGCCGGATTTGTAGCAGTTATTACTTAGATAGAGTGAATGAATGATTGAGTGATGTGAATGAAAGTAGATTTAAAATGAGATGATTGTTCAGTAATTATAATATCAGTGAAAAGTACGATAAATAACTTTGTGTAACTAATTAGAGTATACTTTTATTTAAGGGTTTTATACGTTTCTTATTTTTATCGTAATACGACGTATAAAATTATGTATAATTGTTAATATTTAATTATTGTTAAAAAAATATTCAGAAAAATATAATATATAGTAAATAAAGTCAGCCGTACATTTTCGTGAAATGTAATAAACTTTACATGCATTTTTTTTAATTGAGAGTAATTTATTACTTCGTTCGTAGAGTCATACATATTCTATTTAATTGATATTTTCGACAGAGAATAGAAGAGGTCAACGCATTTGTGGATACTGGCACATCACAATATATATAAAACAACATTAATTTAAACATAAAAAAAAAATATTCCAATATGTCATTCTCAAGAATAATGTAGAGCATATGACAAAGATACGACGTGATATGGATAAGCATTACAGTGTTCCTTTTAAAATGAAACGCGCCACAGGCCAAATGGAGCCTATGTGTGTTTTAATGAACTTGGTGTGATTCGAAATGATCCGTTTGAAGTTAATATAAACACCCTGAACGTACTCTTGTTTCTCAAATGAATGTTGTATTCTATGTTTAAAACTAAATTCAAAAAGTTTCATTTAAATATGTACTCGACAATTTGATTATGGAACGCACTGATTTCTTTCTCTTAATTTTTTTTTAAATTGATAAATGGTTTTAAATTTGTTCCAAATTCAAACTAATAATCAAAATAGATTTATTTTAATTCAATACTCAAATAATGTAATAATATTTAAAGTTTTTTTTATATGAAACATGTTTTGCGCTTGATTAGATTTCAACGCGTTCATATAATACAATTAGGACATTTTTCTTCGTTAGTTATTTTATTCTCCTTTTTTAAATAACTATTATTTTTAATAGCTATTTATTTATTTTTAATGGTATTTTAAATAATTGAAGTCACAAATAATTTGATACTATTATCGATAAGAATTGTTTCATTGAAGATTTTTTTTGTGAATTGAAATGTAACTGATATTTTTAATCGATGATTATGGCTGTTCTGACAACGCTTTTATACAGGTTGTACGAATGAAAAAACCCTGAATGTAGACAATTATAGAGGCATCCCTTTTGATGAATAAAAAATATTTCTTTCATAATAACTACCTAGCCACAGCCGTGTCACCAGTACCACTCTTCTTCTCCATAATATATTTGAGTTCCTCGTGCCTTCTCAAGCATTCCATTTTCAATTTATCATAATCCAACCAACTAGCGACATCTGGCGGCAACCGTTCTTTCTCCCTCAATATTCGAAACGTCACATTTTCAAAATGGCGACCGAACTTTTCTTGATCAGAATCGTGCGATCTCTTTTTCAGTAACCTATAGTTTTCTTCGTCTAATGCTAGTTTGAGTTCTTTTCTCATGTTTTTTAGGAAACTCCGTGCAGTTTTTCCCTGTGTAATGAATTCGCAGTCTTGTATGTCGCCATTTGGTGAGTATATCACTTGGACAAGATGGCGGCCGTCGGTCAGCTGACGAAGCCTTAGGCCGTGCCTGTAACAAGGAAAGATATTGGTTAGCTCTGTAGAAATGATTCGTGAAATAAAGGTGGATGCGGCAAATATCCAAATTTTTTTTGGAGGACCTTTGTAACTACTCCTAATATAACAATTAGTTGTTTATTGCCACAGGTTTAAGGGACATCGACGCAGCGATGCTACGTACCTCATTGGCTAGGCAGCGCCTATGTGAGTGGGCGAGACAGGGTATATATATATGTCTTAACTAAGTGTCTTAATTTATTTTTTATCTATAAATGTGGCCTGTGTTCTGACCACAATCTCACCATGTTAAGTGATGATGTGGCCGAAGGTGGTGCACACACAAAGCCTAGAAGGAACTGGCTCTCAAGTGCAGCTGTCCGAACACACGATGTGCTTACCGACAGATATTCATCTTGAGGGTGGTAGCCAGCCAGGTGGGTACTACAAAGTACCCTACCACCGTGCATGGTGAGGCTGGTTTCCTTAAACGAAAGCTCAAACTCCGGTAATTAGAGATACGCCTTAACCATGTTCAAAAACCAATAAAATAAATAAATAATAACAATAATTGAGACATACGGACAGACGGACAGTTATAATAATTAATTTAATGTGAGAACTGTGTTGATAATGGCATGGTACTTTCACGGCTATTAATTGGTTTTGCATCAATTTCCTTTTGTCATAAAAAACTTGTTGGCAACGATAAACTGATAATATTTAATCTGTTGCATCGCGAGAGGACGTGCGTCGATAAAAACATTTAGTTCTAAGAACAAAAAAAAATGTATGCTTCTTTCACGACTTAGTCGTAAAAAAAAACTGCTATTCATGTGATTATGGTATAGCGAAATATGGTTTGTACGTATATATTATACTAGCTGTCCGTTAGCATGTTCCCGGGATAAAAAGTAGCATTTATCCTTCTCCATACCAAAGGCTATCTGCATGCCAAATTTCATGATGATCCGTTGAGTAGTTGAGGCGTGAAGGCGTAACAAACAAACAAACTCACTTTAGCAATTATAATATTAGTTAGAATACTATCTATGTTCACAAATCTTTACGATCTCTTCTCTATATATAAAAATGAATCCCTATTACCCTTGGTCACGCCATAACTTGAGAAAGACTTTACCGATTTCATCCATCTTGTTTTTTAAGAAAAAGTTCTTAAGGTTTTTTTTTTATGTTAAATGGGCTTTCGTTTGACCTTCGACTGACCCCATGAGGAGTTAAGACGAGGCCGAGGATGTAGCACGCTTACCCAGAAAAAGCCTATTCACTCTGGCCTTGAATACATCTAGGTTGTAGGTGTCGGGAAACACAGATCCCGGAAGAGAGTTCCACTACTTTGCTGTTCGTATAAGAAACGATGAAGCGAAGCGTTGTGTCCGGGTACGCGGGATGTCGACAACGTATGGGTGGAAATTCTCCCGGCGTCTTGTGTTCCGGTGGAGCAATGGGGATGGAGGAATTAGATTGAACAAATTATTGACAATTAAGAAAACTGCGTAGAAAATTAGAAAATTTAAGAAAAAAACGGTAATGTAGGGTAGAATATTTCTCATGAAACCGCGGGCGTAACTAGTATTATATAATATGCTTTACAAGGCCCCCTAAAAAGAAAGCTAAGCAATATTGTTAACGCAATTCATTTTTTCGAATTTAAAGCAGATCAATATTTTAATGAATTGAATTGTATACATAACTAGCTGCCCGGCGCGACTTCGTTCGCGTGGTGCTACCCTACCCTATAGTGCTACCCTACCCTACCCTACCCTACCCTACCCTACCCTACCCTACCCTACCCTACCCTACCCTACCGTACCCTACCCTACCCTACGTATAACTGCCCAAAATTAAAATATTGGTTTGTAGTACATGCTATGTATCAGAGATGGCGCTGTATATGAAAAAAGATTTTCCCGCTTTTCTGTTGAAAATTTTCCTGAATTTTCTTTGCTATAAACCTCACGGAAGCCGAGACCTTTCCAACGAATGCAAAACCGTGGAAATCGGTTCGTGCGTTCTGGAGTTATAGCGTCAGGAAGGAAAACCCGACTTATTTTTATATAGTATAATAATAATAATAACTAGCTGCCCGGCGCGACTTCGTTCGCGTGGTGCTACCCTACTCTATGGTGCTACCCTACCGTACCCCACCTTACGCTACTCTACCCTACCCTACCCCACCCTACCCTACCCTACCCTACCCTACCCTACCCTACCCTAACCTACCCTACCCTACCCTACCCTACCCTACCCTACCCTACCCTACCCTACCCTACCCTACCCTACCCTACCCTACCCTACCCTACCCTACCCTACCCTACCCTACCCTACCCTACCCTACCCTACCCTACCCTACCCTACCCTACCCTACCCTACCCTACCCTACCCTACCCTACCCTACCCTACCCTACCCTACCCTACCCTACCCTACCCTACTTTCTTTGCTTTAAACCTCACGGAGCCCGAGACCTTTCCAACGAATGCAAAACCGTGGAAATCGGTTCGTGCGTTCTGGAGTTATAGCGTCAGGAAGGAAAACCCGACTTATTTTTATATAGTAGATAATAATAAATAATGAGGTACTATTTTCCCAAAACATATTGGAATCACTTAGGATATGCCGAGAATTCGAAAAAATTAATTGCGTAGCAATATTGCTTTAGCTTCCTTTTTAGCCCCCCAGTAACTAACTACCCAGGAACTACAAGCTGGATTCGAAAATTTCTCTCAATAATAGGAAGCTACAATATTCCCGCGTATAGGTTACAAAAAATAATAATTGCATTAGTCATACCTATAACACCTGACACCGGTGTAGAGTAACGCTAACTTAATTGAATAAATACTTTTTGAATTTGATTTTCTTTTTGAATATAGCTCAAGCTACCTTTTTAGTCCCCCTGAACGCTGGCAGCATTGCCTCACTGTATAGCAATGCTAATCCAAAGATAATGATAAATCTTATTAAAACCTTTCGTAAAACCAAAACATTGAGCATATCAAGTAACGCATAATTAGATTTAAATGTGACATACATGTGTGCAGTGTGCACCCTCGTACCCACCCCCCAATGTGACCAGCATCACGGTTCATTTAACCGATTCGGCGCGGTTGTGGTGTCTCTAGTGTCTTGTATATTTAGGGTGCATCTACACGTCTCTTTATTATATAAAATCGAATTATTATCATGAAAATAAGAGCGATTTTTCTTTGATAGTTTTTGCGAAAATCATAAGTTTACAATGGTAAGTGATGATGTGGCCGAATGTGAAGATGTAGCTTAGAGACTGTCGCTCCAAGTTCTTGTGTACTATTCTCTTTTTAACCGACTTCAAAAAAAGGAGGAGGTTCTCAATTCGGTTGTATGTTTTTTTTTTTTGTTTTATGTTTGTTACCTCATAACTCCGTCATTTATGAACCGATTTGGAAAATTATTTTTTTGTCTGGAAGGGTACACTTCCCGTTTGGTCCCATTGTCATCAGATCAGGATTTGATTACTTCTTCGTGTACTTTGAAGTCGGTAATTTTTTTTGTAAAACAGTCCAATTATTAACACTTATATTATACAGGTTTCACTATTGGTCCCATAGTAAAAGTTGTGCAGCATGACTAACCCAACATAGGTTTCGAAAATATGCCATCTCCATTGAATCTATATATATAAAAATGAATTGCTGTTCGTTAGTCTCGCTAAAACTCGAGAATGGCTGGACCGATTTGGCTAATTTTGGGTTTGAACTATTCGTGGAAGTCCGGGGAAGGTTTAAATGAAGGGTAGGGTAGGGTATTACGCGAACGAAGTCGCGCCGGGCAGCTAGTTATTAATAATTCAATGGCCATCTCGAAATATCCACCTGTTATACAGGGTTATTGTTTAAATACTAACAACCTCTCAGTTACTAACTAACATCAGAAACAACAACTTTTGTTCTACGACTTTTAATAATTCATAAGATATTCATGCAAAAATTAAACTGAATTCAATGCTCTGCTAGTTCTGCTACATGCTACGAACCCTAAACTAACTTAAATATTTATATGAGATTTCAGTGTTGGTCCCATAGTAGAAGTTGTTCAGCATGACTAACCCAACATATAGGTTTCGAAAATATGCCATCTCGAAATCTCCACCCAGTATAGTATAATTTCTCAAAATATTACTCTAGTATGTCTAACTTCTTACTAATATTATAAACGCGAAAGTTTGTATGCATGGATGTTTGTTACTCTTTCACGAAAAAACTACTGAACGGATTTTAATGAAATATGGTACGCTGATAGAATATGTTCTGGATTAACCCATAGGGTACTTTTTATCCCGGGAAAGCAATATCTCCCCCGGGTAAGCGGGTGAAACCGCGGGGGGCAACTAGTTCAAAATAATGTAGAGCCCTAATAAGTAGTTTCTTGTCCCTACAGAGGGATGACTTAAGGACCTAAAAAAAAGTATTAAGGGCACAATGTTTGTTTCAAAGATTTGGTACCTAAATCTGTCTGAGCACCTTCGAATATTAGGGTTCCTCAACAAAAGATTGGGGTGTTTTAACAAATACCGACTTCCATTTTCTTTAGTAAATGGACTTCGTATTTCTAATTCCATCAAGTAAAAATTCTGTATACACTTTTTTAAATACCTTACATAAAGATACGGGCCTTTTAAAACTTTTGCACACTAAAAGCGCAAATATACTGTTTTTGTTCAGTTTTTTCAACTCCGTTAAGATCTTAGTTATTTAGGTATAGAACCTGTGTGCAAACTATTAAAAAAAATGTTACCTGGCGAGTTTCTTGCCTGTTCTTCTCAGTTGAAGGCCGACTTACGAACTGGTGGTACTTAACTAAATGACTTTTACTTTGAACTTTCTAGTTTCGTAACCCTACGGTTTGAGGTGCCCGTGCATCTGTAAATCCGTCAATCGCTCATCCTGGCTACGGGACGCGGGCTGCGATTATTCCATACAAATTACATACTGACTGATGCCTGCAAATCTGTTTTTTTTTCTCTCACAATCTCACATCAAACTCTGATATGTTTTCAATCATAATCTAATAATAAATGCAAATATAGTAATGCAATAAAAATACCACTTATTATAACCCCAAGAGATAGTTATTAGCTGGTGGGGAGCCAGCGATGCATCAAGAGGGTGGGTGGATGAGGTTATGCAATAGGATGACATCTTTACAATTTGATTTACTAACAAATAAATAAATTTGAAGGAATTTGAGATCGGTTTTACGCGAAAATGCCCTCACTGCAACATATTGTTCGTGAGTTTGATAAGGACATAACCCCGGTCATGGTCCCGGTTATCACTTAATTGTGATAGTTGTTAAGCTAGTTGGAGGCCTTCTAGGCGGCTTGAAAACTCCAACAAGGAAAGGAGGCCTGTGCTCAGCAGTGGGACATTATAGGCTGATGACGATGATTCAATTCTATAACTATTTAAGTTGTGATCACAAATCTTTATTTACAAAAATCATGTACAAAATACAATCTATAGACAGATAATAACTTAAGTTTGCCGCTGCTACCAATTAACGGCAAGGTTCCCAGCTGGCTGGAATCGTTTCCTTTTTGGTTAGCCAAGCTGATGTGTTGGCTAAAAAAGCTCCCCGGTCTATTTTAAATTAATTACAATATACCCAAAATACAGGGCAATGGTCTTTTACTCCCTCTGGTTGGATTAAATAAAACAATAATAACTCACAGGAATAAGTTGTGTTCCTGCGCGTGAGTAAGGTCGCCAGAGCTCATAGGGGGGAGGGTCGGTAACGCGTGAGCGATGCTTCTTGTGTTGCAAGCGTCCATATGGCTACGGTAACCGCTTACCATCAGGTGGGCCGTATGCTTGTTTACCGTCTAAGTTGTATAAAAAAATAAGTAACGAAACATCTTTTTTATTAAATTTTAAGATTTGCAAATGTTGGTTCCCTTTCGAAAAATCATCCATGTCGTTAAGTAAATTAAATGTTGCAAGGGGGCTGCATTATACTGTTTGTAACAGATATGTTTATAACTTGTCACTTTGTCAAGTGATTGCAAGTGACAAGTGACCTGTCGGACGCTTATTTTATATGTAATTGTTACATTTTATTTGCTGGTTTAATTGTGCGTTCACTTTTATAGTTAGAATTTAATGTTTGTTGAAATCGGATTTTTCACTGACTTATTTGTCAGGGTTCAGACCCCATAAGGATCCGTTATGGAGCGACTCCGTCCGTCTGTCACAGAGGTATATGTCAGCAACCACTAATGCTATTGATTTGAAATATTGTTTAACCAATGGTCGTTGTTTATTCAAATAAATATTATTATTTTAATTCCAAAATGGGCCAAAATGGGGTCCGAAAATTCAGGCTACAAGTTATAATTTTTGTAATTTTTCAAAGTAAGACGCGCTCGTGTTGTTGCATGATTAACCGTTCTTAATCGATCGGAAAAGTTAAGCTACCACCGTCGTGGTGTCGGTACCTGAATGGGTGACCGCCTGAGTGGTGTTTCAAATCGAGCGTTTACGTTCTTCGGAAGGCCCGTAAAGCGCCTTATCACTTTTTTTTTTTTTTTTTTTTTTTTTTTTATTTATTTAGGTAAACAAACAGATATACAATCATAATTATGTACAGGAATGTAATTTAGTAATATAGTTAATTATATATATCCCACAGCGTTTACCACAAAAAGATAATATAAAAATAATGTTTTTTTTGCATTCGTTGAAGTTACACGTGGTCTAAATGTACATTACAATGTACGTAGGTATAGCAAAATTATCACTCCCTCCACCGATTACAGAGACGTCAATTAGAAATTTGATGAAAATCAAGTAATCTCCATGTATATATATAGCATTGGAAAAAGTACTTATATATTTTAAAGTAATTTTGGCTTGAAAAATTCCAATAGTAGGTTGACCACTACCTTACCTCCACCTCGCCGCAGTGGGCACGCGTGTTGGTGCATTCCCTTTCACCCTCATTTGTGAAAGGTGCGGCAGTGGGACATTATAGGCTGATGATGAAGACAAAAACTACGCAATACACCACCGTCTATTAACGTGTTTTAATTCCTCTCCATCCAATGGTTGTCTGGAAGAAGTCTTCTTACCGACAAGACCGCCCATTGTACTTACAGTCTTTTTAATATTAAGAATTTATTTATATTATTTTTGTTTTATAATTGTTGGTGTAAAATAATGATTTATCAGTCTATCTAATAGTTACTTATCCTGACTGACTGACTGATTCATCAACGCAGAGCCTAAACCGATGCGGCTACGATCTTGACATACTACATACATTGCACACAGGTTACTTTTATATCGTAGGCTCTAGCCTAGATGCTTACGACTCGGACAAAAGGGGTTTTTGGAAAATCAACCTATAAAGGGGTGAAAAAGGAGAATTATTCTTATTCCTTCCTTGGGTTTATAAATTAATATAGCATGAATACTAACCTAAATAATTAAGTTCCTCATTATTCCGTAGTATTATTTAGTTTTTGAAAATCACCCTTAAAAGGGGGTTTAGGGTGTTAAATTGTGAATGGAAGAATCCTACCGCGTCGGTAAGTCGGTATTAATACTTAGAATTCCCGGGAAATACGCCGTTCCCGAAGTCGGGATTTTTTTAGCGATTTCCCGGGAATTCCCGGGAATTTCTTTATGACATTGAATGCTCTAAAACACTGTAAATATTGGTCAAAATTAACGAAAAACCTTTGAAACACAAAGATGTATGCATACGATATTAAAACAAATGTCGATATCCACCGAAATCGAACGAACTGAACTGCAAGCTTATGAGAAATCACTGAAAGGAACTGTAGGAAGTGTGTATTTGTGGAGATAACGTTTTTTTCTTAGAAAAATTTCAAGTTCTTCGAAAATACCCATATAAACATGTTTGTTTGTAACATGTTTGTAACCTATAAAAAGTCAAGTAAAATACGTAATTTAATTTAATTACCTATTTGTGTCTCACACACAAACATAAGTAGAAAATTATAAATAACTAGCCTTCTCGCGCGGTTTCACCCGCATTCCCGTGGTAAAAAGTAGCCTATGTCACCCGGGGATAGTGTAGCTTCCCAACAGTGAAATAATTTTTCAAATCAGTTCTGTAGTTTCGGAGCCTATTCAATGCAAACAAACAAACAATCAAATCTTTCCTCTTTATAATATTAGTATAGATCATATCAAACTATAGGTCATTCATAGTTACTATGGGTAGGTTCTAAACTGCTGATTTTAGAGAAAATCTCTGAATGCGCGTAATTTTGAAGAAAATGAAAGTTACATTAATATTTTTTTTTATATATATTTTTGGAGATAAAGCTTATCAGCGTTTTTGTCAAAGTCAAGTAAAGCACATCATCAGCATCATATTAGCCTAAGGATGTCCGCTGCTGAACAAAGACCTCCCTTTAAAGACTTTTAGAAATATAAGTTGGCAACACTGTACGGGGTTCTCATCCTCTTTATCGCTGGCTGCTCGAGCCCACTATACGTGTCGTAAAATAACTTATTAATATTAATCTTAGAAATACATGTTATTATTATACGTGTCTATAATAAATTATTCCCTCAAGTGCCACAAAACCACAATCTTCTACACCATGAACTTCCACTTCGAACGATATTGGGCCGCTTGCATTCAGCGGCGCCCAGCGACTCTGACCAGGTCGGTTGAGGATCTGGTGGGAGGTCGTCCCAGTACAGTACATTACAGTACAGGAGTACGTGGTCACCACTCGCGTCGTCTTCGAGAGATGTGGCCTGCCCATTGCTATCACATCAGCTTACTATCATATCTCATCATATCTATATCGGTAATTTTTGTTCTCCTACGAATGTCATCGAATACGAATTAGTAAATGTTTTTTTCAACACATGCTCGTAATTTGACATTTATTGCACCGTTTTTAGCACAGAACAGAAAAAACAGTTAGAAAGCGCAAGTGACAATATTAGCACGGGAACCTGTGTGGCAAAACTCACACAAATAAACAATTATTCATACACTGCACTACAAACAAACAATTCGTTTCATTGGTAGATTTTATTCAACACAAAACTAGCAGAAATCACAGATTCTACATTTGAAAATATACCTTCACATGTACAAATAGAATTCATTTTGTTATTCTGTAGAATGTGTATACGACGTTTTGTAATATGAAGATGAAGGAAAACAATTGACGAGTAAGTTTCGCTATCCAACAATAGATGGCGTTATTATCAGTGGATGTTATTATCATCCTAATTACATTCAAGATAAAGTTGACATTCGTGTAGCATGTCGATGGATTTATAACATTCTGATTATAACACCATGCGCTATTCGATTTCGTCAGCTACTCAATTAGTGATGTAGGTGATAGATGACGTCATAAGTGAAAGTATCGATAAATGTTTATTGTATATCCTACTAATAATATAAATGCGAAAGTTTGTGAGTGTTTGTTACTCTTTCACGCAAAAACTACTGAACGGATTTGGATGAAATTTGGAACACAGATTCTCAGATATGTTCTGGATTAACACATAGGATACTTTTTATGCCGGGAAATCATACGATTACTCGGGAATGTGGGTGAAACCGCACGGGACAGCTAATATTATTATAAATATGACACTAATATTATGAATGAAATCTATTCCGCCTAAACGGCGGAACAGATTTCGATGAAATTTGGTATGTAGATAGATGACACACTAGATTAACACACAGCTTATAGTCAAGTCAAGTCAAAGCCATTTATTCAATTTAGGCCCAAGAAGGCACCTATGAAGGTACATTTTTAGGGTTCCGTAGCCAAAAAACGGAACCCTTATAGATTCGTCATGTCTGTCTGTCTGTCTGTCTGTCCGTCCGTATGTCACAGCCATTTATTTCCGAAACTATAAGAACTATAATGTTGAAACTTGGTAAGTAGATGTATTCTGTAAACCGCATTAAGATTTTCACACAAAAATAGAAAAAAAACAATAAATTTTGGGGGTTCCCCATACTTACAACTGAAACTCATTTTTTTTTTTATCAAACCCATTAGTGTGGGGTGTCTATGGATAGGTCTTCAAAAATGATATTGAGGTTTCTAATATAATTTTTTTCTAAAC
Source organism: Achlya flavicornis (assembly GCA_947623365.1). Taxonomy (NCBI): domain Eukaryota; kingdom Metazoa; phylum Arthropoda; class Insecta; order Lepidoptera; family Drepanidae; genus Achlya; species Achlya flavicornis. The sequence goes on along the minus strand of OX392494.1, from coordinate 4,101,151 downwards.
TGAATAGTTTGCGCGAGAGACACTTCCAAAGTGGTAAAATGTGGGGACACACATTTTACCACTTTGGAAGTGTCTCTGTAACTTCTAAAATAAGAGAATGATAAATCTATAAAAAATATATGATGTACATTACGGTGCAAACTTCCACTGAAAATTGGTTTGAACGAGATCTAGTAAGTAGTTTTTTTTAATAGGTCATAAATTGAAATTAATATGAAATACTCAGGTCTATACTACCATTTACTTATATACTGTTAGCGATAGGCTACGCAGGGCTGCCGGTGGTGACGTCACCAGGGGAAGAGTGGGCCGCGGGGTGCGCCCGCGTCTTGGCAGGCAGTGCCAGATAAGCCACCTAACGGGATACCGCGGTCGATAAGAACACCTTGTCAATCAAATCACGCATTTATAATTAAATACATAATTAAAAGGCAATATTGTGAGACTAACTTTATTTTATTGATAACACAGCGGTGGGATACATATCCATAAACTGTTTCCGAAGTGAACTAAGTGTGTAAAGTGAAAGTGATAATAGACACTAATAGACAATGTCGCGACCATCCCGTAGTCGTGAAACGTCCGAGTCGGAATCATCGTCAAGTTACACTCCTCCAAGGAAAGTGCGGCGCAGGAGATCCAGAACGCCAGAACTAGGCTCTGTTCCGGGTTTCGATCCCAGCATGGAGGGCAGTTATGTGAAGGAATGGCTTCAGCAGGTCGAGGACATCGCTTCTGCCTGTAATTGGAGTGAGCGGAGAAAATTATACCGTGCAACTCAGGCTCTGGAGGGCGAAGGTAGGGCATGGTTTAATATTTGGTTGCCCAAAAAGCGATCTTGGAAACAATTTAACAAAGACTTACTTATTTCCTACCCCAGGGAAGCTAATCTGTTTAGTACTATGGAGGATATAGTTAAATTTAAAAGTAATCAAGCGAAATCTTTGGTACTCTATGCAGGTCGAATGTCCGCCAAAATTAAACGTCTTGGTGTAAAACTGACCGAACGCCAGCAGATGGACATAATGCTTGGTGGTATAGTAGACAAGAATATCAGTATTGTATTGGAAGGTTGTGAAACTATGCAAGATATGGTAACACAAATGTCACGACGATCAATGAGCGAAACACGTAATCGTACCCATATTGATAACTCTCTACCGCTTATCAACAAATCTCATTCGTCGCGACGACGCTTCCAAGAAACAAAAGGCACTTGTTTCATGTGCGGGAAGCCGGGCCATCGACGATTCGAATGTAAGTCGAAACAAAATATTACGGGCAAGGTCATTACATCTAGAGGCGATGGGGCCGGGATTTATAAGTCTAATAACATAAACAAAGGGCCGGTACAATGTGAGCATTGTCACCGTTACGGGCACACTGTTGATAATTGCTTCAAGAAATTAAAACCCGTCAACTAATGCTCTGATAAATTAGTAAGCATGTTCACTACGTGCTATATAAACAAAAAGCTATTATTTATAAGGGAAGTTCGGTTACTTTAATACAACAAGACATTGCACAAAACCTTGGTTTACACTCAAATTCAACCACAGCTTTGATGAGTGTAATTAAAGGAAGTATTGTGGCAGCTGTTGGCCAGACATCATGCAGACTAAGTAGTGACGGTGTTGTTGTAGATATCAACCCTTTGATCAAGAACTATCACGATATACCAGTGGATTTGTTGGTGGGCCGCGATATATTAGAACATCCAGGTGTCCAAATAGTTGCTAATATGGATGTTGTCAACATTAGATTCGAAGGATCTGGTAACATCAGTCACACCTGCGCAGCGGTACAATTATGTGATATAGAAACTGGTTCTCTATCCAAAGATGGACAATTAGATTAAAAAAAACGAATGTTTTAGTATTGGGACCGTGTCTCTACATCCGTGAAAGATATTGGTTGTTCTAATAAATATCAATTTTCTATAAAACTCTTGACTGATGATGCAATATTCACAAGACCTCGCAGATAGAGGGAAATTGTGAAGAAAATACGTACGGAAGTCCAATGCAGAGGCATTGGAAATGAATTGGTAATGAATAAAAAAAATAAGATTTATGACACTGAAGCTGAGACTGAAGTTCACATTGATGCTTCGAATGTTAGACTAGAGGCAATACTGCTGCAAAAGGATTAGGATGGAAAACTACATCCGGTTGCTTACTATAGCCGGCGCACATCATCGGATGAATCCAGATATCATTCGTATGATTTAGAGACTCTAGCAGTTGTGCAAGCACTTATGTATTTTCGAGTGTATTTGATTAGGATTCGATCCAAATTGGTAACTGAGTGTAGTACTGTCAGGGCTACAATGGCTTAAAAGGAGATAAATCCACGGGTGGCTCAATGGTGGATATATCTGCAGGATTATAACTTTGAAATTGAATATCGACCAGGAAAACGAGTTGCTCATGTTTATAATTTGAGGCGCAATCCAGTTTGTCTGACATATGAATTCACAACAGCTGAAAATTTACTTGAATGTCAGATGGTAGATGAAGAAATATCAAGAATTAATTGTATTCTGAAAGAAGATGTCCAGGAAGGAGATAGAGAACAATATTTCACTGATTATGAGATTAAGGATGGACATCTTTACAGAAAGACAAAGGCAGGATCCAAATGGGTGGTACCACGAAATGCAAGATGTTGGGTCCTAAAAATTATGCATGATGAAAGCGGACATCAAGGTGTCGACAGGACACTGGCTGCCATCCGGGAAATATTGGTATCCCCGGATGAAGAAGGTTGTAACAAAGTATGGCTGCCATCCGGGATAAATATTGGTATCCCCGGATGAAGAAGGTTGTAACAAAGTATGGCTGCCATCCGGGATAAAATTGGTTTCCCCGGATGAGGAAGGTTGTAACAAAGTATGTCCGGAATTGGTTGTAAATGCCTAATTGGCAAGAGTGACACTGGTTGGAAGCCAGGGCTGTTGGACCCGATACCAAAGGGTGATACCCCATTTGCATTAGTACATGCAGATCATCTTGGTCCGTTCGTGAAGAGTAAAGAAGGATACCAATACGTCATTGCTCTACAAGATGGTTTTACAAAATACTGCTTCTTGGAAGCGTTGGCTGAAACGAGTACTAAAGGTGTTTTGAAGGAACTAAAAGTTATGGCATATTTGTTTGGTGTACCAAGGAGGCTCGTTTGTGACCGTGGGACGGCATTTACGTCAAGAGCAATGAAGGCTTTCTGCAACGAACATGGTATAAAATTGGTGATAAATTCCCTGAATCTGCCGAGAGCTAATGGGCAGGTAGAGCGTCTCAACAGGACGATATTAAATACGTTGAACGCTATTGTCAGAGATGAGCCTGAAGAGAACTGGTGTGAGGTTCTGGCTGCCACACAGCAGGCGCTTAATAAGGTAGTGAACAAAGTCACTGGTAGAACTCCAAATGAGTTATTGTTTGGGTACAAACCAACGGCGCTGTGTGAAGCACTATTAGTTAATTATTAACGCAGTGAACAAAGTCACTGGTAGAACTCCAAATGAGTTATTGTTTGGGTACAAACCAACGGCGCTGTATGAAGCACTAATAGTTAATTAATCTCACGCAGGCTGGTGAGAGGCTGGACCTTAGAGTCACGCGTGCAAAAGCACGAGAGCTTATCGATGAATACCAAAAGTGGCAGATGATACGTTTCAACGCCAAAAGATATATTAAATTAAAATGTTGGCGATGTAGTTTTGATACATATCAGCAAAGGGAATCCCGGGTACAAGAAGTTAAAAGGGTGATTCCGGTGTATTCCATGCAAAGTGGTAAAATTACTGTTTTGAAGTGTTGGGAACTAGACCCAACGGCAGCACTCATAGAGTGACGGTCACTTTCGAAAATATTAGGAATTGGCCGGCAGAACTCTGACTAAAAGTCAGGCAGGCGTATGAGGATCATAATCCCCTCATAGGTACAGTTCTACAGTTTCAGAATCAACTTTGAACTTCGAGGACGAAGATGTCGTCAGTATGGCCGTGTTAGCGATAGGCTACGCAGGGCTGCCGGTGGTGACGTCACCAGGGGAAGAGTGGGCCGCGGGGTGCGCCCGCGTCTTGGCAGGCAGTGCGAGATAAGCCACCTAACGGGATACCGCGGTCGATAAGAACACCTTGTCAATCAAATCACGCATTTATAATTAAATACATAATTAAAAGGCAATATTGTGAGACTAACTTTATTTTATTGATAACAATACCTACAGGTTTGTACGGAACCCTCGGTGCGCGAGTCTGACTCGCACTTGGCCGGTTTTTTTCCAAAACATTAGTATAGTTCCAAAACATACATACTTTTTATTTTACAAAATAAAATACACAATCATCAAAACGAATAAACATAAAAAATAAATAACAAAAAGAACAACAAATCAAATATAATATATATGTCGGAGAATGAGATAGTTAGTCGAACTCAGTTGGATTATGATATTATCGTGGTACAAGGGTTGGGTGAAATAGTAGCAACACTGATTTGACTTTAACGTAAATAACAGACTTAATGAGGGTATTTGTAAAAAGTAAGAATACTGATTTGACTATAACGTGAATAACAAAGTTAATAAGGGGATGCGTATTGCTTTTGGGACAGTTAGTTTATCACAAGCTCTCGAGCTGTACACATCTCAGTGCAATCGTTGTTACACCCGGTTCTTAAGCCTATACTTATTTAAAGAATGTACAATAGTGTGAAGTGAAGTGGTTATTTAATTGTAATATTACGACAATAAACACATTGGGCCCGTGAGGAGTTTGTTGCGTCGCTTCTTCTCCTCATACGGGACTTTTACGAAGCGATGGTATAAGGTTGTTTTATTGCCTGCACTACGCCCACCGAATCCTGATACCACTGAACCCTAGTCGTGGTCTTTGTATCGCTTGGCTGTCGCTGACGCCGACATATATATTTACTTTTTGTACAAAAGTTACTTTTGTACTTTTGGAAAAGTGAGCAGTTCCCGTAGGATAAACGAATTACACATATTATTGAAATTACACTTATAAACGAATTCAAAGCGGGCGAAGCTAGGATAGTATAAAATTCAAAGGCCTTAAACTGTAGCACGTTTTGTAAAAAATCACGCTTGGTAAAGAAGGATAAAAATTGTTAGTTGTCGATAGATTTTCTCTTTATTCAATTTATGAAAATTAAACAGATTCTGTTCTTTGAGTGTTCTGTAGGAAGCCCAGTGAGACACCTTTTGGAATAACAAAAGGACACACATTGGAAATATTTTTGTTTTTGCTCTGGTATGGCTGTTTCATACAAGTATTTATTTCCCTTTTTTTAATTATAAAATATTTGTCTTCAAAGTGCTCTGAACAAATTGTGCTTGATTTTGAAAGAAACCAATTTTGCCTTCCTGTAGCTTGAATCCATTTTCCCTTTATATCTGGAGCCTTAGGAAATCTAAAATCACAAAAATATAACATAACGCATTCAAATAAATAATAATAATATTTAAATATAAAATCAAAATGGCACTACTAGTCACAACTGTAAAAGTTTAAACTATCGATAACTCATACTATAAAGAAGTGTGTCACGTCTCTAATCGAGTGGCAACCGTCACATCAAGTGCATGTATGGAAACTTCGAGAAGCAGTAAGTTTTAAGTTTGAAAGAAACTAGACCTTAAAGTTTAAATTTTAAAGTCAACTTTCGTTCGCGATCATTCATCTTGAAGACAATTAGGTTTTTCTTAATTTTAAATTAATTTACTCACAAAATATAACTTACGGATGGTATGATATACCTCCTTTCGCTAAATTTATTGTACGGCTATCGTTTTTGCACTGTAAAACAGCACAATAAGGCATTTTACTAACATTTTAAATCTTTTACGACGCCACCAAAACAATGTAGTGACAAATCACGACTGAATTGAGCGGAGCTCTAAGTGCGCGGAACTACGCTTACTATGTACTACGGCGGTTCCGCCCACTTGCGCTTTCTAACTGTTTTTTCTGTTCTGTGGTTTTTAGTATCATAATGTAGCTTATGACGCACTAGTGCTTTTTAATTTACATTACCGCACAGTTTTATGATAGGTATAATCTCGATTATGTAAGTTTGAAACTCAATGCTATTGATATGTGCGTAGACGAAGCATTCTTAATTTAAACGGTTAAAACAGTTTTGCTGTCAAAAAAAGAACTTGCATGCCATATTTGTTGACTTTCTCATTGACTAACATCAAAAAATCTAGTGAAAAAAATACAAGTTTGTTTTTTACTCACAAGTGTGTTGAAAAACGTCGTATGACACGCGTGTGCATTGATCATTACACTCTCGGGATCCTTTGCTTAATAGGTCCGTCTCATGTGATTACCAACTTTGCACACGTCTCATAATGTATACTATTATTTACTTCTGAGACAAATAAATTGCTAATTTAATTAAATTACGTGGTTTACTTGACTTTATATACGTTAAAATACCAAAACTAACAACTTTTAAAATTTCCCGGGAATCGGGAATTCCCGGGAAGTAATTTTTTTCATTCCCGGGTCCCGGGAATGGAAAAAGGTCGGGAAAAACGAAACCCTACTTCGGATAGAAAATAAAGAATCGCATGTTTTTGGGTTTCTCGAAAATCGACCCATAACGGGGCAAAAAGAGGTACTGTACTACTATCATTATGAACGTCACTATGACTAGCAGAATGACGCAGAGGGAGCGTAAAACGTAGCTGTTACGCGCAGCCGCCGTTAAAAGTTGGCCTGTTTCATATATTCGTGTAGTATGGCGACGATCTTTCTAGGTATATTTATTTCTATGATAGGAATATGTTATGTTATGTATAAAAGATAGTTTAGTAAAGTTTAGTTATACTATACAATATATATAATCACAGCGTTAATGATGATATATATAACGCTTCGTCAAATTAGAATAATATTTGGGAAGCATGTCTAAAAATTCTACAAAAAACTGAATCGATATTACAGAATAATAACAAATTCTGCTAGTAAGTTTTACGTAAGAACGAAACCATAGCTCGTTTAAAAATAGAACAACGCCATCTAGTTACAAAGAACACACCTCAGTTTCATAATATAACAATAATTTACCTACATTCAAGAATCTCACTACATCTATAGGTATAATATTAATACATGAAGCAAACAACTTTCGCTCTTTTTTTAAACGTAGCTAATACTTTACTTTTGCATAATAAATACATTATTTTAATTTAAAAAAACATTACACGCACTAACCATGCGTTTTACACACACACATAAACAACGTGTAACAGATTTGGATGCTAAATCTTTGAACGGTTTGTTCAGAATCGCTTGCTTACTTAATCGATTTATGAATAAATATCTTTAAAAAATAAATAAATCGATTCAGAAAACCATTCTGAACAAACCGTTTAACAGTTTAGCATCTTAATCTGTTACATCTTGTATCCTCTGTGAAACTGAGACTGCCAAATTTATTTATTTTTAATAATGGCACTGTAGGGCGCTGTTTCTGTTGTTTAGGTACAACTAAACTAATTTAGTCTCACTATATCTCTTTCTAACAAAGGACGTAAGAAATGTAATGTAAATGTAATGTAATGTAAATGCATATTAGTCCAATTGCTTGTTTTCAACAAAATGTAGTCAAAAAAAACAAATGAAAACAACATCGACTAATATGACAGCTTTAAGTATGTACTATCCTTTTTAGGGTTCCGTAGCCAAATGGCAAAAAACGGAACCCTTATAGATTCGTCATGTCTGTCTGTCCGTGTATGTCACAGCCATTTATTTCCGAAACTATAAGAACTATAATGTTGAAACTTGGTAAGTAGATGTATTCTGTGAACCGCATTAAGATTTTTACACAAAAATAGAAAAAAAACAATAAATTTTGGGCGTTCCCCATACTTAGAACTGAAACTCAAATTTTTTTTTTTCATCAAACCCATAAGTGTGGGGTGTCTATGGATAGGTCTTCAAAAATGATATTGAGGTTTCTAATATCATTTTTTTCTAAACTGAATAGTTTGCGCGAGAGACACTTCCAAAGTGGTAAAATGTGTGTCCCCCCCCCTGTAACTTCTAAAATAAGAGAATGATAAATCTATAAAAAATATATGATGTACATTACGGTGCAAACTTCCACTGAAAATTGGTTTGAACGAGATCTAGTAAGTAGTTTTTTTTTAATAGGTCATAAATTGAAATTAATATCAAATACTCAGGTCTTTTTTTTTTTTTTTTTTTTTTTTGAATGGACATGAAGGTACGGGCCCAAAATTTGGCCTTAGTACCCTTACCCGGACAAGTCGGCGAGCTAGCTCTCAACCGTAGTTATGATTAGGTAACAAGGCCTGAGGGTGCCCCAGTTGGGGCCGAACCTCGGCTCAGGGCTGTTACCGAGGGGAGGGAATTGACTGAAATCTTTGATGATTTATTTATTTATATCTAGGGAAGCGTATTATTATTGGCGGCTACTCAGGTCTATACTACCATTTACTTATATACCTACAGGTTTGTACGGAACCCTCGGTGCGCGAGTCTGACTCGCACTTGGCCGGTTTTTTCAATAATAAGTGTAACAGCAAATGTGTTTTGATGTAATTAAAATTTCTTCTTCTTCTTAGTCGTGCACTCTTGGCAGAGTGGTCGTGGTCATGGATTGTCCCTTTCGCGCATGACCGCTGCATTAGTAATGTTCCTCCATTTTTGCCTATTTGTGGCGTTTCGGGAACATTCGGTTATGGTACATTGCGTGGCAGATTTTATGAGGTCAAGCCACCTGGTTGGAGACCGACCACGTGAACGTTTGCCTTCAACTCGACCTTGGATGACCAACCTCTCCATAGAATTATGTTTACGGGTGACGTGTCCGAAAATTTTTAGTATTCGTATCTGAACAATCGACGAAAGTCTTTGTTTAATCCCGAGTTCTTTTAATATGGAGACGTTGGTACGATGCGCAGTCCAGCTTATTCTCAGCATCCGTCGCCAGCACCACATTTCCAAGGCATCGATTTTTCTTCGGTCTTGCAACTTTAACGTCCACGTCTCAGCTCCATAAAGGAAAATTGGAAAGATCAAGCAATTCATCAGACGAACCTTTGTGTTTTTGGTAATTTTGCGATCTTTCCAGATTTTTGTGAGCTTCTCAACGGTTGATCTAGTTACAGCGCAGCGTCTCTTTATCTCGTCTTCACAGCCTCCACTGTTAGTGATAGTGGAGCCAAGATAAACATAACTTTGACATACTAGGCAGTTGGCAACATTTATGATTTCATGCTTGTTGGCATTATATTAGCACGATCTACTATCATGATTTTGGTCTTCTCGCGGTTTATTAAAAATTCAAATTTAGTTAGTGCGATTTATAACAGAATCTGACAGATTCGGCACAATTATTTGTCTATAGTCTTATTGAATTTCAAACATAATATTGAACCTTTTTAGACATATTGCGCGTACAGAGGATTATAAGATTTCGCATAGCTAACATTTATTTATTTATTCAAACTAAAAAATATATTGACTTATAACTTATGGGCGACCTCTAGTTATAGTAAATACGACAATGAATTACATCATTTAATTATTGTACACATACATTAAGTTTTAAATTTGGAATAGATAGTAGCGCCATCTTTACCGCAGTCCAGACACAAATCGCTAATCTTTATTGGTCCGAACAGCGGCCGGCGACCGCAGGCTGGCGGTCTCAGACGGCTTGTGGGCGGGCTATCGTAAATGTTCTCACTTCAAATTCACTTCCCTTATTTTTTCAAGCGGTACTTTTTCTGTGGGAACTTTTTTTTGCACACTTAATAAGCTTAAGGGCTAAGGGCTAATTTTTAAATGGCTAGATATTCGAATTTAGAACATTTTTTGTATAGGCATGTCAGAGGAACAGATTATTTTATATCATATATAGATTCAAAAAAACTACTCTGAAACCGCGAAAGATTTTCTTTTTCATATACATTCGAAAATAATAGGTACGTACGGCAATAATAGTTAAATATTGATTAGCAGGCCTGATGGGCCTCGCGCGTTCCCGACCCTGCAAAAATCTCTTCACGCCCTTCGTGAAGAACCCTATGCTGGACTTCTAAGGGAGTCTCTTCTTATGGGTTGCACTCTTGACAGAGTGGTCGTGGTGGACTGCTGCCCTTCTGGTGCAGTAAGCCGCTAGCTAAAAAAAACAGTAAAAACTCATAAAATAATCGATTGCCATCAAAAAACAACAGTTGAAAATTCAAAACTGGGACCTTAACTTAACGCGTTTCTAGCGGAATGTCCGTCTTATTAAAGCTACATTCCGTTTGTGCGTGTCGCGCGCTAACTGAGTTTATTGCACGACATCAGGGTTGCCATATTCAAATTATAGCGATAAGTGGTGGAAATTATTATTGAATTATCTTTTTGTAGCTTGTTTTTTTATTTTGTAATTTAATGGAGAAATGTCTTAGTAATCAGATGAAAGTCACAAGATATTATCTTCCGAGGGAACTGAGGAGCGATTTTAAAACTATTATTTTCTATCACAAACTAATTTTCCTTTTTTATACAGGTGCACCAATAAGCTAGCGGTTCACTTTTGCAATACTTTTACGCGCTTTTTCCCAATAACTCATCCTATTTTAGTTTTTGAAGAACCTCAAGTCAATACGCTGAGGCAAAACCGTAACTCGGAGCTCACATGTCAATGGTCCGCAGTAAGAACATCCAACTTAATAGTGGGTAAATGATGGAGTTTTGAGGATATGAGGAATAACTCTACATCGCCGGCTAACGGTGACATCACCAGTTCACCAACGTAAAAGAAAAAGAAGACGGAACACGGCCCGTGATAAAAGTAAAGCCAAAAAAACTCTGCTCCCCTACCGCATATACACCTCTCACTCACACATATGCATAAAAACTGCTCAGCCCTAACACATTTTATTGCACACAAGCGCATTTATCCATAGACAAGTGGCTTCAGTTTGCTAATGGCAGCGATCCGTCTAAACTTTTTCTATGTCTGTGCATCAGAGGCCTTAGCACGAAAATCTATCGCAAGCGTAACGTATTCGTATCGAGAGAGTTAACTCAAAGTTGTATGGGAATGTGTTATTCGAATGCTGTCAAACGTTTAAATCGGTAGCACGAATAACTACGTTAACCTCACGTCACGCTACGTAAACGTGGTTTGGTATATAATTTGAAATTGGAACGTATAGTATCGTCTACTCGCAAGCCAGCTAACGTAAGCCTTCTCACCGTATTTTTTTCAGTGAGAGCCCACTTAAAGTGTTTTTTTTTTTCTAAATGTTGTTTTTTTTTAGCATTAAGATTTTTAGTTTGTATTTCTTTATTTATAATCTCATAACTAAACATGGTGAATCATTAATTAAGTAGGTATTTAAGTTATTCAAATTTAAAACATTCAATTGGGGTGCCTCACCTCATGTTTTATTTGACTAAGTAGTATCCGAAAATTTATAATTTCCTAGCCGAGAATCGAACCCATTGATTCCGAAAAAATCACACACCGTATTATAGCGCCATCCCATAGTGTCACTTAAAAGTATCAAATTCTGGGAAGTAATGTTAAATGGTAAACTAAAGAGAAGTTCAAATATTTAAGAAAACCCATTTTATTTTGCTTACATTTAAACTTTGATAATTATGTAAATTTTCCGAAATTACCTATACCAATTATTTACAATATTAAACTACTAAGTACGACGTGTACTACTTCGACGTGTCAAGAATTCTACATTCTCAAAAGTTCGTGCCTATACCTATTGAATTTAATGACTAATTACTCTAATAATCTTTCGAAAATATTCTATCGGAATTAATAATCTTGTGATGCAAAATCATGATTTAATTGCTTTCGAAACACCCTATATATACTTAATTATAATACGCGTTTAAATGGAATTTCGATAGTTCAAGTTCAGCCACTCTTTAAATGAAATCCCGTAAAACACAAATCTAGAATTGAAAATCGACGAATTTATTTCTATCGGAGTCACAAGACTCAATCTTCTTGTAGTATTGTTCTAAATTCAAACCTTAATATTCATGAACTCTTTGCTGAAATAAAAAAAATCTACCTACGCGCGGTTTTTGGTTTGACAGTTAAGAATGGTTTTCGTTCAAAAATATTTTCACATTCATCATATTTAAATAGTGAAAAAGGAAACATTCACATGGGAATCATAATATAATACCTTATTTCGTTAGCTAATAATATAAGATAAGACGATTATTTAATTTAGTTTATGTTATTAGGAATAAATATTGTAAAATTGTGTACCAATAAAATCAGAAATATATGAATCAAAATTCTGGACGAATTTAACGTAGCTCGCAAGCTAGGTATCGAGTAGACGATAGAACTTCTGTCAAAAATGATATCTACTCGATACGACGACGCTACGATGGCGATACGAAAGTGGTTCGTGCTAAGGCCTCAGGTCAAGTTACTACTAGTATTGTAAATCTACGTGCACAATATTCAATTCCCATGATAAAGATTCCTGTCACATTCGGATGTCCCGGGTATCGGATTTATGACAAGTTGACAACCCTACCAACCGGTCATGCAGCCAATAGACCATAGACAAGTATTTGCATTAGAAATTATTAGTTGACGCTGAAGAAAATCCCATTATATACGAGGTGCAGTTAAATTTGATATAGCATTAGTTTGTTTTATGGGTAATTTATTTATATTGCATATAAAGTTACTGTTATTTTCAAAAATAAAGACAGCACTATTAGAGAGAGAGAGGATGAAGTGAAAGGCATACAATATTTTATAGAACGTGGAGATTTTTAGATTCCGAAAAACTTTTGTTTGCGATTATGTCGTTATTCTCCACGGACTCCTACTAATAGGTCAGCACGTATTGCATTCCAGTTTCATAATATGAAAAATGTATCTTAGGTCTAACTCCGGAATCCAAACTCTACCATCATCATCATCATCAGCCTATAATGTCCCACTGCTGAGCACAGGCCTCCTTTCACAAATCAGGGTGAAAGGGAATGGGCAGATACTCCACCACGCGTGCCCACTGCGGATCGGTGGAGGTAGGCTAGTGGTTAACCTACTGTTGGAATTTTTCAAGCCGCCTAGGAGGCATCCAACTAGCTTAACGACTATCACAATTAAGTGATAACCGGGACCAACGGCTTTACGTGCCTTCCGAAGCACGGAAACGCTCGATTTGAAATACCACTAGGCGGTCACCCATCCAGGTACCGACCAAGACAGACGTAGCTTAACTTTGCCGATCGATTAAGAACGGCTAATCATGCTACACCACGAGCGCGATAAGTAAATATGATGCGGTATAATATATACCTGAATCTTTGAAAAAAAAAAACTCTACCAATTTTCATTAAAATGGGATTGTATATATAACAAAGTTAAATATCACTTTTAAGGATACGTTTTGCATTGATAAAATACCACAGACGAATAAAAAATAAAAAATACTCTTAAAATTTAGTACGCAAAAAGATTTTATTCAGCAAACCTTCTTCTAGCTAGGAAAAGTCTCAAAAAGAATTCAATTACAAAATAATATGTAAGTATGGCGCCCACAAGTCAATCTCATCATGTCCCTCATTCATTACAAATAACAAGATTTATTACTAAATTCATTTGCTATCGAATACAAAATTAAAAATGCTGTCATCGAAACAAAATTTAATTGAATACGTATTCTACTTTCGAAACAAACAATAGTCGGAACATTATCCGAACAGTAAAGTTAAGTTTGTCGGACCGGGCGTTCGGATCGATGCATCATTAATTCATTTTATTTCAAATTTCGAACTTCAAATGTTCTTTTTTGAGTGATAGCTTTCTTTATGGCACAATACTTGCGTGTTCCTTTTTCAAAATAAGTATTAGTTGGAATGTACACTCAGCAACATAAATAATACGTGAAGCGAAAACCATGAACCTACCCCTTTTTTAACCATAGGTATTGCGCGCAATTTAAATGGAAAAGGAGAACTGAAAGCATGCTTTTTTATTTATTCAAAGTAAAATTAAATTACAGCACATAATAATTAATAGTAAAAGTAATTATGGTGGAACATCGACCACTGGGCGACCGCGAGTACCTTTAACTATCTTTATATGAAAAGAAAAAGTAAACATATGTCAACAAAAAAATATCGACATTTATTATGTGGTTTTAGTTAGTGTGCACGTGTTTTGTTAATTTGGATCTATTCACCTACTTACGTTGCTGACTGTACAATAACAATTTTTTTAATGTTTTAAAATACTAACACGACAAATGAAATAAAACTCGAACTAAAGACAAAGTTTTCTTTTTAATTAAAGTAATGGAACACAGATTTTTTAGACGTTGCACCTACATTAAATTTAACACCATAACCCAGTAACCGTATCTATCTTTCATAGCCAATCACATAGGTTATGGGTTAGGCAATATTTACATCCTACGTACGTCTCATATCCCGTTAAAACACTTTAATATCCCCCGCGGCGAGTGTCAACCATGGAGGTGTAAAATAGAAGCATGCGCACGAGCATGTTTTGTGTTAACATCGGATTTATTAGATGAACGACTTGTTAATTAAATTTTGATGTAAGTAGAACGCACTTTTTGGTTCATTTAGTAATGTGCTTACGATGATGATTCAGATTATTCGTTTTTAGGGTTCCGTACCCAAAGGGTCCTAAACGGGCCCCCTTCATGAGACTCCGCTGTCCGTCCATCCGTCTGTCAGTGGGTTGTATCTCATGAACCTTAATAGGTAGATACTTGGCATTTTCACAGAATATGTATTTCTATAGACGCTATAATAACAAATAATAAAGAAAAAAAAAGGGGGGCCTACAAGAAACGTCTTCTTGCGGTGTTTTACGGTTACGGTTGCCTACTATTCATTACATAGTCAATTTGAGTTAGTTAACATAAGAGCTGAGCAGAGCTGAGCTGAGCTGAGCTTGCCTTAAATAAGAAAACATTTTTCAATTATTAGGTATCCTGTGGCCCCAAACTAAGCAAGCTTGTCTCATGGGTACCATGGGTACAAGCCATTATTATTATTATTGTACGCAACCCTCCGTGTGCGAGTCCTACTCGCTCTTGGCTGGTTTTTTTTACTTAGTGTGGCCGCCTAGAGATTGCCCAATATTTAACAGGTGTCGGAAACGCATCTCGGTTAGGATACATCGTTGCTAACTTGTTATAATATTGTATACACTTTCCAAAAGTATAATTTTTACTTTCTTTCGCCTCGCGGTTTCACTCGAGGTGGGGTACCTAACCTAATTTCTAACCCCTGTCCAGTTTTTTGCTACCTATGTATTCACCTGTGTTTGACCACTATCTCACTCACCATGGTAAGTGATGATGTGGCCGAAGGTGGTGCACACTACTGCACACACAAAGCCTAGAAGGAACTGGCTCTCAAGTGCAGTTGTCGAACATACCAGTAGAAAGAAACTTGGTGAATTTAAGTTACTACTTGAGCCAAATGTGGTGGTGAAATGTGGTGCTGGAGAAGAATGCTTGGAATATCATGGACAGAATTCCGTACAAATGAGTCCATACTCCAGGAAATCGGTATCAAGCAGCGTCTATCCTCCGTAGTGCAGGCTCGCATCCTAACTTTCTTCGGACACGTGTCGCGGCGTGGAGATGTCTACATAGAGCGATTGGTGGTGCAGGGTAAATATATATATAAGTCTTAGATATAAGTATGTATTTACAAACAAAAAGTAGTATATGTATTATATCAGTTATCTGGTTTCCATAGTACAAGCTCTGCTTACTTTCGGATCAGATGACCTTGTGTGAGGAATGTCCCAGGCAAAGAATTTCACGATGCCCTATGAAAATCTTTGGTCCCAGGATATTTATTTATTTATTATTTATTTACATTTTAATATACATAACATACTATAAATATGTCGTATTTTTTTTTTTGCAGATTATATATAAAATTAACTTGGAACGAACGCCAGTGTAAGTTACAATATTGTGCCATTATTCGTTTTTTGCGAGTTTGTCAGTGATGAATCATGGCAAAAAGCCTCCGTCTCTTACCGTTCGTTGGGTGCTAAGATGGCGGTTAATGGCAAATGACATACTACATGAAAGATGTTAGATGATTCACCTATCCTATTATAGGAGGATTTGTTTATTTTTGAGTTGAGAATTTTTCTTTTTTACAAGCTTATTTAACTTGCAATGTATGTAACCAAACTATTTTTGTTGGGTGGGATCTTGCAATTCGAATTTCACCCACTTCCAGAGGTCGGATTGACTTGATATTTGGTGTATATGTACAGTCATCAAAAAAAGCTTGTATTACAAATGAAATTTTCAACGAAAACTTCTTTTTTTAATGCAGCCCTCTTATGGTAATGAGTGTAAGTAGATGATGTCGCATATTTTACATTAATGGTATCAGGGGGATTCCCAATATGATGCCGACCTTTGCAAATACTACTGACACACAGTAGGTAGCAAAAAGGTTAATTTCATTTCCTCTATCCATTAAGTATGTGTAAGTTCTAAAAACTATGAAATTGATAAGTTTATTTGAGCAACAGTAAAGTGTTACAAATGTGATTTCTTTACTATAGAGGTGGTTGACGGATATATACTTATGAGGAAAACTTTAAGAGCAGGATCGAAATATGATTTTCCAATATGCCACTCTTAGGGCTCTAAACAAGAATTGAAACACACATTTTAGCTCGCCAATAATATGAAGCATTTTGAAATCCGTAGCGCCAAAAGAGACCATTTTGACACCGCACCAAGTTCAAAGCTCTCATTTGGTTTTTGTGAATCATGTTTTTGCTAACTGGCGCGAACGATCTTTGAATTCATAAGTGTATCGGAACTCGGTTGTTCTTTTTTAAATTCACGATGTGGTTTTAGATAATTTTTATTACATTGCCTGTTTTATTCGCGGGTATTTAGTTAACATGCAAGCTGAAGCGGTAGTGATCTTATCATTCCTGCGCATTTTACGAAGGTTTTATGTATAACACGTACGTTAGGGAAAGGTTCTCACGCATTCCATACAATTTTTGCGGGGTATTAAATGCATGCGAATATTTGTTTTGAAAATAATTACCTATGTTCATTTAAATTCTTATTCAGGGGAAGAAAATAAGTTACCTTATTTTTTTTTTATTATAGATGGCGGTCTTGTGCTTGACCACAATCTCGCCTGACTGAAAGCCAATTCTCACCTACTCGAAATTGATCGTTCGATCGAAAAAAGTACGAACTAGAAATTATATAAAAAAAAAAAAAAAAAAAAAAAAAAAAAAATAATTACGTTATTCTGGCAATTTCGAGGACGGCATATTTAGAAGGAAAGTAAACGTTGTAGGTTAGTGATCATGTGCCCGAATGTAGAACGCATACAAAGCCTACTACTACTACTACTACTACTAGCCTAGTACTACTTTGGGTTCCCATGAGGATGTTTTCCTTCCTTAAGTTCTTTGTTGGATTTGAAACCTTTGTCACGGTTCCACATCAATAGGCCATTGAGCTATCAGAGCAAATATTTTCCTTTTTCCCAAATGTACATTTAAAATACGAATATAAATTGTTAAGTCCCACCGGGAGCACGGGAATCCATTTTGTAAGTTTGACGTTTGCCTCAAAATGGCGGCCGCAAATGGAGGCGCAGTCACCACGCTAATCTTGTTGACTAGTTGGACAAACTTCGTGATCTAGTATTAGGGAGCGACAGTTAACTGTGTGCTCTCAACTATTTATAATGGACTGCTATAAGTACTACAGTATTCATACATTTAGATTTTTGATGTTAAACCTAATAGACGAAGTATTTTTTGCAATGTTCATGGATAGACTAAATAAAATAACTTCAAATATTATTCTTTTCTTCCGTTATGTATGTGATAGATTGATTCTCCATAGGGGCCTAATTCTCAAATTTGGTGGAAACATGGTGGATATCTGTCAAAATGTTTTTTTTTTTTATGTTAAATGGGCTTGCGTTTGACCTTCGACTGACCCCATGAGGAGTTATGACGAGGCCGAGGATGTAGCACGCTTACCCAGAAAAAGCCTATTCACTCTGGTCTTGAATACATCTAGGTTGTAGGTGTCGGGAAACAAAGATCCCGGAAGAGAGTTCCACTCCTTTGCTGTTCGTATAAGAAACGATGAAGCGAAGCTTGTGTCCGGGTACGCGGGATGTCAACAACGTATGGGTGGAAATTCTCCCGGCGTCTTGTGTTTCGGTGGAGAAATGGGGATGGAGGAATTAGATTGAACAATACTGTAGCACACTCTCCAAAATATTATATTAGTATGAAATTTTAGGCACGGATACCCGCCATGTCTTGCGTCAAATGTCTTATGTGACATAAATGTCAATGTCGAGAGAATTAGCTAGCTTTCGCATCACATCTACTACGTTTCCGCGGGACCTCACGTTTTCGTGGTATAAAATATCCTGGGACAGTTCCTACCCGAGACAATGATCATCGCATGCTTCTAGGACTCGATCACTCGTGAACCGCGGGTCTCAGTTACGAGATCTCAAGATATTTCTTTTCTCAACTACATAGACCTAATGTCCTAATAAAATCATGACTTATTCCTTCATACATTTCACCTGACTCGGTAATCGAATCTAATGCCTCACATAAAAAAAGAGGCCTCTAAGGTTTTTATCAGGTAGGGACCGCAGAAAACCAGGCCCCCAATTGAGGCAAATACCCGCCCCTAGTCCAATGTCGAATACCTACGACATATCGAAGGTGCGAGAATCGGGCCCCAGATGTGCCCAGATGTTTTGTTAAAATCCCTAGATACATATTCTGTACATGCTTGTCTATGGCTAGGTAATGACCTTAAGGTGCTATATTGGAAAAAAATGATATCTTTGTGTCCCTGTATCTTAATTAATACAAGGGTTGGGGTTCTGAGTTTTTATTATATGATTTTTGAGATCTTAATTGAGTTTGCCAATGAAGGAAAACACGTTTGATAGAAATTTTCTCGATAAAGTTTAATTCCAAAGTAGCCTCTAAATAAAAATCTTTTTTACTGTAACTCCGTCAAGCAGGCGAATTTTACAGTGAAATTTAATGCAAAAAATTGGTAATTCATTCTTCTTATGATGTGAAGAACAGATTTTCTATACATTGCATGGTTATTTTATAAACAATTTATATTTGGTTTGGTACTTACGTCGTTTATTAAAAGCTGCCGCTTGCCTGGGCGAGTACCTGAGAGCACTATAGTCATCTCTTTTTGGCACATACGAAATTACGGTGAACGTATTTATTACTACTCTTGCATCGCTAGGATTATTCGGCCGTAGCCTTTGTCGACGACGGACCTATGCCAGTTGTCGCGACCGGCTCTCGTAGTTTTAAACATAAAATATTTTCGTAGCATATTCTTTATTGTCTTTAAAGATAGTATTATAGTTTGTAATATCGTATTAATTTAAGTTTAGTGTGATAATCTAGTTCAATAGTGCTTGTAAATATAAAGTTAGTTGTGTAGTTTTGTTTTTATTAATTTTATAGTATTTTTTTAGTGTTAAAGTTGATTTAATTATAATTTCACGACATGGGTAATATAATAAAGACCAGGAAAATCAGCATTGGGAGCAGCATTTTAGCAATTATTTATTACAGTTACATCATTATCAGTTTATCGATAGATTTAAAACGAACTTATAACCCTTCTAAGTAAAGTTTACTGCTGATATTGTATGGTCTGCATTCCTCGTACCAACCAACTTGAATTAGACGGGCTACATCCAAGGGCATTGTACTCAACACACACACATAGATATCTCGCTCCCGCCCGCCATCGTCACACAAACTGCTATCCGTCCGAGTGCGAGTTACAGACCATAAAAGCTATGATAACAACTAATTTGTTATTATATTTACGGATTCTTATTCTATTACTTTATATTACATTTTATTACCAAATACCTATAACATGATTTGATTATTATAATTATTTCTTATGGTGTACTTAGGACAACTATCTCTTTTTATGCCTAATAATGAAGAATGTTCACTAATTTAGATTTTTAGGTCTCCGTATTTTCTATAGAAAATAAAAAATACGTGTGAAAGAATTATTTCGATACGTCAATTAGTTTCCGAGATATGGAATTTTAAAATGAGCGCGCGACACTGGATTCCACCGGCCCGTACTCGATGCGTGTGACGTCATGTTCCAACGCTCGCTCAGTCAATCGCGCTCACAGAACAAATACCCTGACGGGGTCGCGCTCTTCCGTACGTTTCCCTAGATGATTATGACTTTTTTGGTTTTTACCCGACTGACCCGAAAGGAGGGTTATGTTTTTCGAGTGTATGTATGTATGTATGTCTATTTCATTGGCACGCTCTGCAGCCTAAATGGGTTGATGGATTTAAGCATATTAGGTGCCGTTAGATTCGTCTTGACTGTGGGAGTGTCATAGGGTATATTATTTTTATATGGCGTCTACGGATAAAAAAAGAGGGGGGATATTCAAAACAAATATTTCGTTATTATAACAATATGGGTATCAAATGAAAGCTTGTGAACAGCCTATTCCACATATGTATACATTGTAATACTTTTGTGCTACCATTTTGACGTAAATTACAAAAAAACATGTTTAATGCAAGGACAGTAGGTATTGGTACCATGAGCGGTTACCGTACGTAACTCACAGAGTTGCGATGGTTGTTAGCGTTACTTTACCGTACCGCTCATTTACTTACTAATACAGCAAATACTTACAACTCATTCTGTATAAAACTAAAAAGTCTGAAATAAATTAAATTATTAAAAGAAACAAAACACAGAACACATGATTTTCTAGTATTTATATTGGAAATTTAATTAAAAGAAACAAATAACCCGACTGCGTGCGCTTGTTTTTCTCTTTTCAGTTAATTTTTGTTTTACGCAGTCGGGTTATTTGTTTCTTTTAATTAAATTTCCAATATAAATACTAGAAAATCATGTGTTGTGCCAAAATGTAATAATACAACCACCAGTCCACCGGAAAAGTTGATTTTATAATCGTTCCAATGAATGTCCAAATGTGAGAGAAATGGATAAAAACTGTGAAGGGGTTGGATCTATTTAGAGACGAAAGCAAAGTTTATTGCTGTGAAGATAGTTTTGACGTAAGAATACTGACAGTCTATCTACTATGTACCTAACCACTTTTGTAGTGTGCAGTTATTTGATACCCCAGCGCAGCCGCGGTTTCACCCGCATGTAGCGTTTTAATTATTTTGCGCGAAACCCCTTATAAATTATCTGAAGTAAAAGAATCTTAAGTTATTCCTTATAACATCCGCTATCTACCAGTGAATGTCTCGTCTATATCGGTCCAGCCGTTTTGGAAATCAGCCGGAACAAACTAGTGTTTCACCCGGTTACAACAAATTGATATTTTGATATTACATATTCAATTTTATTTATTTGGATAAATAAAGTAGATTGTGTTCCTGCGCGTGAGTAAGGTAGCCAAAGCTCATTGGGGAGGGGGGAAAGGTCGGTAACGCATGAGCAATGCTACATGTGTTGCAACTATCCATTTGGCTACGGTAACCGCTTACCGTCAGGTGGGCCGTACGTATGCTTGTTTACCGACTTAGTCGTATAAAAAAAGATAAGACATAGAAAAGGTTAAGTACATCTATTCAACTCGCTACATTTGCAATATATCAATTTATTTAGTTAAATTTACTAAGAAGAGTATAAATAGGTATAGACAAACATAATTAATTTATTGTCTATAACATGAAACTTAAAAGGTAAATAAGTACCTACTTGCGTTGCAGCTATAAAATAATTATTTTAGGTATATTAGGCAGACAGGAGTAAGTATTTGCATTCTTTCTTCTTGCTTTTCGGCGGCAACGGAATAACTATTCGTCGATAAATAATAAAACTTTTAAAATATATATATGTGATTTGGACATCTTATTTAATTATGTTGTTTTATTATATTACATTGATTATTAGATTCAATTTAAAATAGTTTTACATGCTATTCTGTAGCGAAATGTTTAGACCTTATTTTAAGATTCCACCTAAATTGTACGACATTTTCTGGCGAAGTAAACAATTTCATTTCATTTCAACCAAAAGTCCATTTATTTTATGTAGATTTTACAGTTGCCCTTTTTCAAATCCAAAATACTTTCCACTAATAGCGCAAGATACCTAAGTACCACCGCTAGCGGCTAATATGAGTGAACGGAGCGTTGGAACATGACGTCACCTCGCGGTCACGTGACCGTTAGCGGGCCTCGATATTTAGGGGAATTTTAAATGTCTGTAAAGTCATAACTACTTGGTTTTTTTGAACGAAACAAAAGCTAATGTATTTGTATACGTAATTGCTCTACTGATACAAATTTTCAAGCGCTTTTGCATACCTATTAACATTCCTCAATTTTGTAGATGCTATAAATGAAATAAAATATTTATGATTCACAGGGAACAATCTCCACAAAAATAATCCGTAGTGAAAAGATCATGGTAGAACCCATAGAATAATTTTTGGCATCCTTGGTATCGCCCGCACCGCAGCCAGCCTATGATGTCGCAGATAATGTACCACCAAAAGCATCGCATTTTTTTTTGCGATTTCATATTTGGTACCGTAGTAAAAGTTGACCGTATACAGGAGTACTTTACGTGGTTTCATTTAATTTCGTATTGTCGTATCCACCCCGTACACCCTTTTCATTACACGCAGCATATATACTTCATCATCATCATCATGATCAGCCTATAATGTCCCACTGCTGAGCACAGGCCTCCTTTCACAAATGAGAGTGAAAGGGAATGGGCAGATACTCCACCACGCGTGCCCACTGCGGATTGGTGGAGGTAGGCTAGTGGTCAACCTACTGTTGGAATTTTTCAAGCCGCCTAGTTGGCATCCAACTAGCTTAACGACTATCACAATTAAGTGATAACCGAGACCAACGGCTTTACGTGCCTTCCGAAGCACGGAAATGCTCGATATGAAATACCACTAGACGGTCACCCATCCAGGTACCGACCACGACAGACGTAGCTTAACTTTGCCGATCGATTAAGAACGGCTAATCATGCTACACCACGAGCGCTTCCTTATATATACTGATATATACTTACACAGTATAAACTCGTATTTACGTACAAATATGAGTAATTACTATAGCTTTTGGTTAAAAATCGTTTATAACAAGTGTAATAAAAAAATAAACTTTTACTGCTCTCCTATAAAATATACTTTGTAATTTAAACGATGGCGGTTCGGCTTTCGTGTTTCTGCCGGCGTCGCCCGAGTCCGGCCGAACGTATCTAGCGGTGGCGGGATTTTTTAAAACTTTGATAGTTCTCTAGGGGCGGTGCCCCCCGCGCGGCCGGCTAGGCCACGCCTTTCAAGGAACGATTTATTTCCACGGTGTCATCTTAACCGTCAAGACTCAAGCGTGACCGCGAAATAGCGTAGTTTGAGATATAAATTGATACTAATTGTGTTGCGCACGCGACGCCGAGTGGCGTGTTAGCTATTACATAACGTTTAGAGGTTGGATGAACTTTCAAATGTCAGAAAAAGCTTGGTTGCTGATAACTTTAATAACGTGATTTTTTTTTATCTTGCAAGCAGTTGTTCAAGTTAAATGGCGTAAAAACTTAGGTACCTACGTAGTATCAAATGAAACAGATTTATATCTGTCTGTAAAAAATAAGTAAAGGGAAGTCGCGCTTGTTTTAGAAATAATAATCGTAAAAAACCCATTGCAAATATGAAAAGTTAAGCCGTAAAATATTGGACGAGGAGCTTCTCCAAAGGGCTCCTTCGTAGAAGTTGTATCTGAGGTAGAAGCTAAGATTCTTGATTCCTAATGCTTACAGACTTCTCAAGAAACGTTCGCAAATATTTACACGAAATCAATCTGAATAATAGGAACCGAAATACTATCGCAATGTGCATTTGTTTAGACAAAATCAATGTGTTTAACAGTAACCCACATCTACACAGAAATGATAAACAAACTGATTATTCGCCATTATATTAATATAAATAATCACTCAATAACGCCCATGCTTTCCCGCCCGCACGCATCCACAATCGAAACCAAAGCTGTCAATCTTTTCAAATTAGGAACACGAAGTTGGAAATGACATTTCCTGTACAAACGCGCCATACTTTTTAATTAGGCCTTATACGGCCAGTGTCACATTGAAAATGAAACTTGTCTATGGATTTAAAGAGGCTTTAACTGTAAGGAAACTGATTTCGATTAATCTTGCTTGGTTTTATCTGGAGAAATAATTGGTACACAAACTGCAGTTAAAGTTTATTGAACTGAAACTTTTAGGAATGCATTGTTTACCGTTTTAAAGAATGCCTATTTTTAATAGGTACGATATCTGGGGCCGAATTGCCGGTGACGACAGAAGTTGGCGATAGTTATCGTCTCGAGGTTGGTAGGTAATCCATTGGGGTACTAGAAACACGATAATACCGTATTTCTTTTACCGAAAGCCAATACTGTTGAAGAAATTAAACAAAATAATTTCAAAGCCATTATTTCAGTGTCCTAATTTAACAGCTGTTCAATTTCAAGTAACTGTTAATCTGAAATGAATCACATTACTGTACATTGTTACTGCGAAACTAAGATCATGCATCATCATCACTTTCGCTTTGGCACCTCTCTATTATTTTTAGGGTTCCGTAATGTAATAGTATGGTTGAAGTTCAGTTCAGGCGTCTGTTTCAGGACACATCCTGGAGAATTTTAAGGTAACAGTGGATAGACATTTACTGACCAAGCGTGATATTTTTTCGTGATAGATTCTTTGACAGGCGAGTTGGCGCGGTTGGTTAACACTCTGGTGTTACTCTGTTTTAGATTCCATACCTCTCACGCCGCAGGTCGTGGGTTCGATTCCCACATCTGGTTTCCATAGTACAAGCTCTGCTTAGTTTAGGATCTGATAGCCGTGTGTGAGGAGAGTCTCAGGATACCGTTTCTAAGCTTCGACTAAAACTATGTATGCGGAACTAAGGCGATGTAGCCCAGTGGTAGTGACGACAGATGCGGAAATGAAGGTCCCGGGTTCCGAATCTTACAATGAGCCTGAGGTTTTGGTGAAAGAAAACATCATGAGGATCATCGTGATACTTGCGTTACCTAGGTATAACTATATCTGTGGCTGCAATTAAGAGCCAGTTCCATCTAGGCTTTGTGTCCTTCACCTTGGGCCACATCATCACTCACCACAGTGAGATTGCGGTCAAATACAGGCGTGTATATACACAGTAAAAAAAACTGGTTGACAATTAATCAAGGTATCTATGAAAATAACTCATATTGCAACAAAAATCAGTATTATACTCAATAAATTAATAATACGTAATATTACCTCACGTCTCACTGTACCGTACCAACCAACCAATTACTGCGGAACCTTTGTAATTTAAGCTTAACACCAACTCTTTTTACTCTATGAGATAGTGTGGGAGTCAAAAAAGATTGTCTATAGCTGATTGCTTCGCTTTTTAAATCGATTCATTAGTGACCGAATAAATTGACACGTATAGAATGACCAAGTTACAACTACTGATGGTAAACAAAATGAGGAGTTTTCCTATGATATCTCTATGGTCAAAATAACTGTCAAATCGTGTATTTAAGGTTCAAATTGGTTCGAATTATCAAAAAAATTACAGGTATTTTGACCATATAGGTATCATAGGAAAACTCCTCATTGTAGTGTAGTTTATTGAGATTTACGAATACGGTGGCGCCACAGTCGACCGCAAATATAATTTTGTAAACTGAACCCGGCTAATGGAAATAGTCTTGACTATTTTAACTTTTTAATTATTACTTATTAGATTCTTTTGATATCGAATCTTCGTTTTGTTGATAACGCCCCTCGACTGTTGTGTTGTAATAATCGTTTTATTTAAATGATACACGATAAGTTTAAATATATTTTATAACTGATTGAGCTATTTTAGAAAACGTTTAAGTACTACGAGATTTGAAATTTAAGGATGGGTTAGACTGCTCAATCTCGGAAAACATAACAATTATTCGTGTAAAATGCAAACAACGAAAAGTGAAAATAAACACCCCATTTCTCTTTCCCGTTTTCCCGCCAACGTCTGTCATCATCCATAGATAATTTATTATTATGCAAGTTTCTAAACGTCCGCCGAGCTGTCAAGCGTTTTGTTCGCATTTCAAACGATACGCCCCGACGGGCATAGACAATGCGCGCGAGATTAAGAGCACTGGCAGGTGAGAAAAATCAGATGTCGCCTGTCGAAAAAAAATGTTGATTAATTTTCTTACGACTCTTTTGTTTGTTTAATAAATGGCAATTTAAGCGAGGGTACTGTACTGTACCGTTTTAATTTTTCTAAAGATTGAAGCTATACTAAGCATACAATGATAGAGCCTTGCGGACTCAAAGTATATCAAAGATTATACGACTCAGATAGGTAATATAATTCCGTCATGACTGAAAAAGTGGTAACAAAATTTACAAGGGGCTTAAGTACAACTGTCATCTACCAACTGATTATAACGAACTGAGGCCTTAGCACGAAAATCTATCGCAAGCGTAACGTATTCGTATCGAGAGAGTTAACTCAAATTTGTATGGGAATGTGTCATTCGAATGCTGTCAAACGTTTAAATCGGTAGCACGAACAACTACGTTAACCTCACGTCACGCTACGTAAACGTGGTTTGGTATATAATTTGAAATTGGAACGTAAAGTATCGTCTACTCGCAAGCCAGCTAACGTAAACCTTCTCACCGTATTTTTTTCAGTGAGAGCCCACGTAGTGTTTTTTTTTTTCTAATATGTTGTTTTTTTTAAGCATTAAGATTTTTAGTTTGTATTTCTTTATTTATAATCTCATAACTAAACATGGTGAATCATTAATTAAGTAGGTATTTAAGTTATTCAAATTTAAAACATTCAATTGGGGTGCCTCATGTTTTATTTGACTAAGTAGTATCCGAAAATTTATAATTTCCTAGCCGAGAATCGAACCCATTGATTCCGAAAAAATCACACCCTTTATTATAGCGCCATCCCATAGTGTCACTTAAAAGTATCAAATTCTGGGAAGTAATGTTAATGGTAAACTAAAGAGAAGTTCAAATATTTAAGAAACCCCATTTTATTTTGCTTACATTTAAACTTTGATAATTACCTACCTATACCAATTATTTACAATATTAAACTACTACGACGTGTACTACTTCGACGTGTCAAGAATTCTACATTCTCAAAAGTTCGTGCCTATACCTATTGAAATTAATGACTAAGTACTCTAATAATCTTTCGAAAATATTCCATCGGAATTAATAATCTTGTGATGCAAAATCATGATTTAATTGATTTCGAAACATCCTATATATACTTAATTATAATAAGCGTTTAAATGGAATTTCGATAGTTCAAGTTCAGCCACTCTTTAAATGAAATCCCGTAAAAATGCTAAAACACAAATCTAGAATTGAAAATCGACGAATTTATTTCTATCGGAGTCACAAGACTCAATATTCTTGTAGTATTGTTCTAAATTCAAACCTTAATATTCATGAACTCTTTGCTGAAATAAAAAAAAACTACCTACGCGCGGTTTTTGTTTTGACAGTTAAGAATGGTTTTCGTTCAA
The DNA here is from genome assembly GCA_947623365.1 of Achlya flavicornis. Taxonomy (NCBI): domain Eukaryota; kingdom Metazoa; phylum Arthropoda; class Insecta; order Lepidoptera; family Drepanidae; genus Achlya; species Achlya flavicornis. Next base: position 4,073,429 of record OX392494.1, on the reverse strand, counting down.
AAATATTTTCACATTCATCATATTTAAATAGTGAAAAAGGAAACATTCACATGGGAATCATAATATAATACCTTATTTCGTTAGCTAATAATATAAGATAAGCCGATTATTTAATTTAGTTTATGTTATTAGGAATAAATATTGTAAAATTGTGTACCAATAAAATCAGAAATATATGAATCAAAATTCTGGACGAATTTAACGTAGCTCGCAAGCTAGGTATCGAGTAGACGATAGAACTTCTGTCAAAAATGACATCTACTCGATACGACGACGCTACGAAGGCGACACGAAAGTGGTTCGTGCTAAGGCCTCTGAATATAAAGTCCACATCATCTTCGTCAGCATAAATGTCACTCCAATTTATTCGATATCCTATTCCTGGTATTGGTAGTACCCTACCACCGTGCTATGGGTTTCTTTCTATGTTTTGCTCCATCGAAAGTTCAAGCTCAAGAATACTACCAAAACTTCGTCGTTACTATATCTGTGTTGTCATAAACGCTAGCTATAACTTATTTCAAATCAAACCACACCTCAATCTCTATCCTAACATTCTCAAAAGTAGGTTTACTCTGTAGCTATATGCATTTTATTAATGAGTACTATGATATCTCTGTACATGACATTGATCTATGCTGTGACGTCACGTAGAACCCGACCCTTCAGCTGACCGCCTTGAGCGGCAATCTATTGTTACCTGTCGATTTATGTGAATACTGCTAAGCTATGACATTTGAAGTATGCTTTTAAAGAAAAACAGATATAAAAAACCTAATTTGAATGACAATATATCCATTCATGTGAAATTCCATGCAGAAAAAATTGCATTCCAATTTCAAAATTGTTAACTGGATATATCACCTTATAAATGACGAAAGAAAAAAAGATAGAATGCATTTATGGTTTGTGTTCTATTTTTAAATAAATAATCAAAATAAGAATTTAAATATGGAGCCGTGTCCACACTATGTTAACGCGGCATTGCAAGCCTCTTCGCGTGTGAGCGGGCATGCACTGAGCCCTTAATTTCGCGACATGTGAGTGTGGCCCATTCTTTACAACTATGAATACCTAGCTTGTGTTCTTTCTGGGAGGTTGTAAACAGATATCAGTCCCAAAAACATAACGAAAATGAATCACGCTAGTTATCTTCGAAGAGAAAGGCAGAGTTGTGTACGGTCAAAGCCATTTGAGGCCCTAAGCTAAAGACGTTTTGCGAAAGAGCAAACCCTTATCAATCTACTGAGATTTTCTATAGTGGCCACCTTCACCAACCGCTAGGTCATAAAAGACGGCACACTATTCCTGGCAACCCCTTACGAAGCGTCAGAGACCCTCTGCGGTAGGTCACGCCGCCAGAGTACTCGCCCCTGGTACTCTTGAGAAAATGTGAGTCGCACCGTGATTGCTCACTACCATTTGTCCAGAATGGTACCGGAGCTGTTAAAAGTCGCTCACCACGCGCACCCCACTAGCTGCGTCTGTGCCAGTACTTACGCAAGCGCAAGCACTAGCACAAACACACCCTAGGGTGCTTGCGGATTCAATTCCCGCTGGGGACGCCAGAGAAGCTGACTTCCATTTCTCCATGAATGGTACCGGAGCTGTCATGCGCGCTCACTGCCCAATACGAATCCACGTATCTACCTAATGCCTACAGCTGGGTTGCCGGAAAACTAATCCAACGGGTAGCCCTCTACTTTATATCCAGGAAAGTGCTGGAGATGCAGTTCACTCACAGGAGTTCACTTGCTTAAGGATTACTCACTAACCCCGCGTCTGAAAATTCAAACACTTGTTGCGCGCGAGGGATGACGCTCGGTCACACATTACCGAACAGACAACATGCCACCCTCTGCAACTAACCACATAGACCACCGCGAGACCAACTCCAACGTCAGGTGCCGCCTTAATAAAGGCGGTGGCCTACCTGACCCCGCGTACCATGATCCAAACAGCCGGACCCGTAGTTCCAGCTGCGAGCCCCATCTACCCGGGTACCTGTAGATAGGGACAAACCATACCTGTAGAGATTGCGAAAGAGCAGTGCGACTGGGGAAGTACGGGAAGTACATTACAGAATACCGCAGCCAAATAACTGAATGTTGTGTTCCTGCGCGTGAGTAAGATCGCCAGAGCTCATCGAGAGGGGAAGTGTCGGTTACGGGTGGGTATGCCACGGGGTGGCTCGAGTGTTGCAAGCGTCAATATGGCTATGGTAACCGCTTACCACCAGGCGAGCTTATGCTTTTTCCGACTTCGTGTAAAAAGAACTAATATTTGGAATAACCAGCATTATTAGGGGCTGCGCAAACGTACGACACTTTTTGTTACCGACCAGGAAACCGTAGTTGCCGTGTCCTGTAGCGGCGATCGGACAAGTCGCCGTTTGCTACTCCTGATCACTGGTAGCCGTAGTTGCGGAGTCCGGTGGCGGCGATCGGACACAGTCACCGGTCGCTACATCAGGTGTTTTCTTTTCCGTGAGTGCACGGAAAAGAGATTTATATTTCTTTTCTCTGTGAGGTCACTGGTACAATTCGTTTCTTGTTTTCCGTCAGTTTCAGTAAAGAATGTAAGGATTTTTTTTAATGTTGCTTGTGTCTTCGACTTCAACTTTTAGTTTCCAGTTACCGACACCGAACACTTTTTGTTCGTCAACGAGTATGTGTAAAGTGGAAGCAACTGGACACAAAAAATGTTTACGTTTGCGCAGGGAGTGGCTGATTTCATACTGGTTCTATAGAAATATTTCGTTAATTGGTAGCTTGTATCCGTCGCAAAGTCACAAGACACAAAAGTGTCCACGTTTGTGCAGCGCCTAAGAGAGAAAGCTAACCAATAGATCGGCTAAAGAATATCTGACTGGCTATCAAGACAGTTGTATTTATGAGAGTCATTCAATGACATACAACAGTAGAAAAAGTATGAAAAAATCTTCAAACGCCTGCTACTAAAATGTCAAGACTATGGACTTTGTACACAGTAGTGTGACGTACGCTGAATTTGAGTGCAATTATTTTTGATAGGTTTTTGCCACAATCTCACCATGGTATGTGATGATGAAGGTGGTAAGTACACAAAGCCTAGTGTAGCTATAAGTCTGACTGTAAGACTAAAATTCATAAATCAACAAATATAAAAAAAAAAATACGGTTTAAAAAGGTTAAGTGTGTCCAGCCTATTATTTTGTATAATACAAAAAATATGCAAAACGTTTATACAAAAAAATAAGTATCGCCATGTGTACATTTGCGGCAATCATACATTCACTATGGCACGATTGATCCACTTCTTACAACTCAGAGATGGTTAAATAAAAAGATAGTAGATGCAATTTCCTTATATTTAAAATAAGGTAAAAATTCCTAAATAAGGTTGATAAAGCAGTTTATTGGATTTTATTTTGGTCGGATATGATATGATGGTTATTTGGTAAGCAGTTGTACAGTGGCCGGCAAACAACTTGACCTTGAGTGCGCAGTAGACGATTTTAAGGTGTCGTTGGTGGAAAGAGAGGTGCGCGGGGGCATTCTGTCGGCACGCGTCCACGCTATTGGCCGAGCATGAGTGTACATGCGCGAACTTACCCCCACTGCGTCGACTTTGGCTCAAGTTGTTTGCCGGCCTCTGTAATTTGGTCGGATTATATTAGCTGCTAACTTCACGCCCCGGTATACATTCATAATATTTTATTTTAATTAAGAAGCTGCTTAAATGCGCATCACTTTAAAGCAATATCTTTTAAATTGACGAAATACAAATTCAAAACACAACGTTTCCATCTTATCATGCACTACAATCATTCGTATACGTTGTACCGTTGTTTTTCAGACACTTCAATATATTTATGTACGGATTAGCAATTCTGCATAGACTGTCTTGTTTCGCAGTGTGATAGAACGAAAATAAAACGGATGTATGAGTACCTAACTACTAGAGATTGCGTACTGTTATTAGACTTTTCATAATGGTTGACATATTATATAAAATATGTGTCGTTTCGTTTTTGTTTTATTTTCATAAAATTGTGTAAATATATTAGGTTATTATTGAATACTAACGCTGCCCCGCAATTTTACCTGCATTCCAACTGAGAACTTTGGATTAAGCACTTAGGAATTAACCTTTCTATTAGTGAATGAATTTTCTGAATCGGATCAGTACTTCCGTAGATTACGTCCAAACTAACAAACAAATAAATTTAAAACTACGGTACTCAGTTTTCTTTTTTTTATTGTTTATAGGCCTGTGTTTGACCACAATCTCACCATGGTAAGTGATGATGTGGTCGAAGGTGGTAAGCACACAAAGCATAGAAGGAACTGGCTCTCAAGTGCAGCTGTCGCAACACACCGATAGGTGCTTAGCGACTACAAAATATGAATACGAGTGGTAGGGTACTAGAAAGTACCCTACCACCGTGCTATGGTTTCCTCACGATGTTTTCCTTCACCGAAAGCTCAAGCTCATTGTAGGATTCGAACCCGAGACCTTCTCGGCATCCGACGTCACTACCACTCAGCTAGCATCGCCTTGAATTCACCCGGCACGCGGGTAGATAACCTGGGTACTACGAAACACGAGTGAAACCACAAGCGAAAACTAGTTCTTTAAATAAAATAGCTTCACAGTAACATAAAACATTTTCCATATAAAGTACTATAAGATTTGTATGTGCACTCACGCGCAGCCTCCGAGCTACTTTATCTGTGTTGCCAGCTCATTAAAGCCTGGCTTAGACTCGCCTTGACTATTTATTTAGATGCCTGATTGCATACTTAATTTACTTGTAGTTTTACACGTGACTTTCCTCGTTTTTTATGGCAAATTGTGTGGTGCATTAGGTATCCATTAAAGTACAAGACTTCTTTGGTACTAGGTGCTAAGAACGCGCAAAAGAAAATGTAATATTAATAATAATAATATAATGTAATAAATGTAATATTATAGCAAGTGATGTAAAAAGATAATGACCATCATTAGGCTGCTCTTCCACCAGAGATGTGCTATGCTACGTTACTGTGGATGCGTTTGATATCCACCAATCATATTCATTGGTGCACATAGCTTAGCACTGGTGGAAACGGATTCAACTAAGATATGTTTTGTTATATGGAAGGATGCGTGCTATGGATGCGTGCTATGGATGTGTGCTATGGATGTGTGCTATGGATGCGTGCTATGTATGTGTGCTATGGATGCGTGCTATGGATGCGTGAGAGCTTCTCCCCAGACCGCGCCGCCCTCTCCGCTTCCCTATCGATACATCGCATAGCTCGAGCTGTTCATCTTCATAGCACATCTTACTTGCACAGCTACATAGCTTAGTGTCAGTGGAAACGGTCACATAATAACACAGCTTAGCTATTACATCCTCGCAGCATAGCTGCATAGGACATCTCTGGTGGAAAAACAGCCTTAAACGGTTGACACGTTGGTTATGATTTTAATTCAATAAACTTGGAAGCAAAAATTTGGTATGAATTTTTGAGTAATTTATTTTGAAACTGAAACTTTTTATAGAGATACCTGATGTAGTCTTCACCGTTTTCGGATAGATAGAGATATATATATATACCCTTTCCGTTACACGTTGTATATAAGGGACTAGCCTATACCCGTGGCTCCACTCGCATGATTATTAAGTCTCTAGATCCAGACTATGAATCATTTAAAGCAGAAAATAAGTAGAAGTTTTAAAGGATACTAATTCTCTGATCGAGACCCTTTTATCAGTCTCTAATTGTTCACAAAATTCGTCTTCTTCATTCTTGAGCTGTGCTCTTGTCGGTGTAGCTTCTTCCACTCTGCTCTATCATTAGCCACATATTGCACCTCCTTATAATTAAAAAAAATTAACATATATTTTTTTTATATATTAACTATGACTTAATACAATGTAAGAAGTTGTTAAAAGAAATAGTAATTGCCGAGTTTATTTCCTTATCTTTTCAGCAAAATCTGCCAGTTTCAGAGCCAGACTATCCATAAGTAAACTATTTAATTTGAAAAACACAAGCGGAACAATCACTAATCGATTTAATTTTATAAAACTGTGGACCTAAATTAACTCAGGCAATTATTATAATTAACTCTTATTTTAATTCAGGCGTGCCGTATGCTTATTTGCCACTTAGTGCTATAAAAAAAAACTAATTTCGTACTCTCCATCCGTAACTAATTAAATACGTTGATTATTAACTAGTCTTTACTAATGAGAGTTAAAAAAAACTACATCACGCCACTGAGCATTGGCACTTCGCAACGACACGTCACTTCTACCTATTTTTACCCGACTGACCCGGAAGGAGGGTTATGTTTTTCGAGTGTATGTATGTATGTATGTATGTATGTATGTATGTATGTATGTATGTATGTCTATTTCTTTGGCACGCTCTGCAGCCTAAACGGATTGATGGATTTAAGCATATGAGGTGTCGTTAGATTCGTCTGAACTGTGGGAGTGTCATAGGGTATATTATTTTTATATGGCGTCTACGGATAAGAAAAGAGGGGGGGTATTAAAAACAAAAATTACGTTATTATAACAATATGGGTATCAAATGAAAGCTTGTGAAAAGCCCATTCCATATATGTATATATTGTAATACTTTTGTACTACCATTTTGATGTAAACTGCAAAAAACCATATTTAATGCAAGGACAGTAGGTATAGGTAGGTACTATGAGCGGTTACCGTACGTAACTCACAGAGTTGCGATGGTTGTTAGCGTTACTTTACCGTACCGCTCATTTACTTACTAATACTTACAAATCATTCTGTATAAAACTAAAAAGTCTGAAATAAATTAAATTATTAAAAGAAACAAAAAACCCGACTGCGTAAAACAAATATTAACTGAAAAGAGAAAAACAAGCTTTTTAATCTATAGAATTTGGAATATAACTTGAATGTTATAAGGTATTACAGTCGGGGATAAACAAATATTTAAAAAAACACACTTAGGTTATTGGTTTGTCCCCGACTGCAAGACCTTATAACATTCAAGTTATATTCCAAATTCTATAGATTAAAAAGCTTGTTTTTCTCTTTTCAGTTAATATTTGTTTTACGCAGTCGGGTTTTTTGTTTCTTTTAATAATTTAATTTTTACACGTCTACTGTCATAGAAATCATAAGGTAGTGTAGAAGTGGAAAACTAGTGAGTGACTTACGGCTAGGGTTACCTGATCCAAAACTAAGATTTCCTGATTCGTGATTGATTTTGTGGTTGCAAAATTGGTGACATTTACTGTGATCATTATTTTTCACGGGCGTTCAGGTCGCCTACGCGATCTGGGCGGTGACTGGCGAACGAGGTTTTGGTGCAAGAGTAATTTTACTTAATAAATACATGGATATAATTATTTATCTTTCTGATTCAAAAATTCCTGACAAATTCAGATTTTTAAGCTATTGCATAGCTTCTATAGCGGGCCTTGAGCGTGGAGACCGAATCCAGAAATTCCGTAACGAAAATAACCTAACACCACAGAATATTTAATAGTACTACGTACAGAAAACCCACTTCGAAAACGACATTTAAACAAAAATCGACTCTTGGAACGACAGAATAAAGCGCAATCCAGTTCGCGCAGCGCTGCGCGCCTAAAATTATATTCACCTACAACTTCCCTCTCTTTCTATCGTATAACTCTATCCTGTATGACGCGGCACGTGTTACGGTAGGGTTGTCTAATGAGGTATTATGAATCTTCAATATTTCCTTATCGCCTATGTATGTCCTATTACTATTCTCTGTGTTTATTTTATTTCTATGCTATTCTCCTTTCGTGAACAATGACATTTAAAATATCCTAGCTTACTAGTATTAGATCAGAAAGTTATTTTAAAATGTCTACATACTTTAATCTAAGTTGTTAGACCTATACGTACTTTGTATACTGAATGTGTATTCTGTCTACGAAACTGAATACAACTATTTTGGGGAAGGGTTTTAGTAACATACATGCTTATCAAATCTGGAATGACTGACGACGCGACAAGAAACGGCACGATTACCTAGTCCAGTAGCCGTCAGCCGAAATTCACAATATTTGTTCTTAATAATCTTCATGTTGATTAAAGAAGTTTGTTATATAAAAATTAATAAAGAATTAACCCAAAAAAGGATATATTGAGTTACTTACCTACATAACAATAAGAATTGTTAAATTTTTCTGAATATTGTTCTACTGATTTTTGAAATAGTGGTATGTTAAATCTTAGTTATTCTAAGAGTTGTAAGGTAGAATTACTGTATATTTAAAGAGGGAACTCTCTCTATACTGGAACTACTAACAGTTTCTAAAAAAAAATCGTCAAAATCGGTTCATAAACGACGAAGTTATCCGCGAACACATAAAAATAATTATACTTCAAAGTACACTAAGAAGTAATCAAATCCTGATCTGATGACAATGGGACCAAACGGGAAGTGTACCCTTCCAGACAAAAAAAGAATTTTCCAAATCGGTTAATAAACGACGGAGTAATGAGGTAACAAACAAAAAAAAAAAAAACATACAACCGAATTGAGAACCTCCTCCTTTTTTTGAAGTCGGTTAAAAAATATACGGTCGAATTGAGAAACCTCCTCCTTTTTTTGAAGTGGGTTAAAAATCATTCACATGAGTTTTCGAGGTCTAAGAGGCCCGTTTATACAAGAGGGTCTCTTCTGGTCCCTCTATCTTTGTCTCTTTTTAACACACTGGTATGTTATCAAAACGGGCCTATTATTATAATAAGGACTTTAGGACAATACAATGAAACAACAACAAAATATCTAGAACTATAAAAACAACGATATCTACACAATATAGTGTAAAAAAAAGAACAGTAAACACTTTATATAGGTAGTACGTAGGTATTTATACCCACACGCGTCTTGCGCTGCGTGCGCGTTGCAACCGACTAGCGTTGTTCCGGTAGTCCGCGTGCGCGCGATCGTACCTAAACCTGGGAGTGGGACAGGCCTGCTAACACCCCCTACTCCGACCGGCACAGCGGTGATACATTTTAGTTTTGCCATCTATCGATGAATAGCAGAACTTTTAATGACTTTTTGAAATATCACGCTTGTCTCTTTAGTTCAGCAACCCGCCTCTAGGTGGCATTGATGCAATAACTTTACCGCGGCAGTCTCCGAGTGCCACACGTTTTTTCTGACATGTCAGAGCTTAACGCCCTGGTGGTAACGTGGTAAGTAAGCGGTTAACGTAACATGGACGCTTGCAACACTCAACTTACCGATCCTTCGTCGTCTCCAGCGCGAGCTTACTCAAGCGCAGAAACACCAAGTTATTTGGCTGCGGTATTCTGTAAGGTGGAGGTACTACCCCAGTCGAGCAGGCTCATCGAGGAACAATCCCTTAGAGTAGTAATACCGAGCAATCCGATTCCGAAACTAGTCAGTGATTTGTCACTGATTTTGAACAGTAAGGACCAATCACTGCATCGTTTGTTCTTGACTAGGCCAATCGGAGCGCATGAGTCCTTGTCTTAGCCAATCAGAGCGCATTATCGATGGTTGCAAATTGGCGGAATAGATTGCAAGCAAAATCAATGTCATTACGCTTCTTTGGGTTAATTGTTCGATGAGCAGGCTCTTTGAGCGAAATAGCGCTATGTTCTACTTATCTTAAAATCGTGTGCTTTGTATAATTTAAAAGTTAGATTTCTATGGTATAGTATGGTCATTGGTTTTATGTGAAAATCGACCTTATTTGTTCCCTGTTTAGGCATACATTAATGTGATGATTAGTTTGTTGTTAGACATTATGTAATTTTTGTGTGAATGAGTTTTTTATATAATCTCATATCGAATCTGCTACTATTGTAAATGCGACATGTAAACATTATTTCACAAGTTACAGTGCAAAAATTAAAAAAAAACATCAAAGAAAATTGTTCCTTATTCATTTGTATTGGTCCTGAAATGTCATGATCTTGGCCTTGATTCAAAAAATCTTAATCAAAATAGTTGTTCAGTTTAGGCTTATGATGAGTCAATCTACCACCGGTTCTGAGAAGACTCCGGCAAGAGCCTTAGCAAAGCATTTATTTCTTATATTTGAATTTTAAACAGAAAACGTCTGTTTAAATCGCCCTTCGATCTAATTACATATTAAAACTATTACGTATGTACAAGTTAAGTGGGCATTAGACTAATTGTAATAGTTAATTATCTTTTTACGCTCTCATTAAAAATATATTAAATGGAAAGAAAGTATACATAATAATTAAACGTTGTCTAATTTGAAGAGCCTATACCATAGAGATAGAATATAAATAGAACGATTGTACTAGAAACTAGAGTATCATAACACGGGTATGATCAACGCCCGTGATCAACGCAGCCGCAACACCAACCAAGTGTATTATCTATGACACCAACTGCGCGTTCGTAGTGAAAGACTAAGTAATGTTGGAGGCTGTACAGGTTTTACACTGGCATAATATTAATCTGTTCCATATTTGAGCTAGGTTTTTAGTTTATAGAAATGTCTACAAATGAGTACTTTGACACTGTAAAAACATGAGAATACAAGTTGATAATCTGCTGGAAATTGAGTTTTATTCAATTTCCATATTATGAATTCTAATTTCTCGTTTTTTATCTTTTGCCAAGAACAAATTACAAGGACTTGGAATAGATTTGTTTTCTGATAGTTAATCACTAGTGTAATCATCATAATCATCTAGGGATTGCAAAATCCGGTTTTTTTTCAAATCCGGATTCAAAGTTTATCATCACATATAAATCCGGAATATCCGGATTTTTCGGATTTTTGTATTTTTTTGCAGTAATTTGTAATTTTAAACTGTACGCGTAGCTTATGCTTAATTATTAGTAGTTTGAAGAGAGATGTTCTATTTTATTGTATTTCCATTGCTTGCTTTTGAATAAAAATTCAATTAAACTGCAAGTAATATTAAAAAAAAAATGGGCTTGTATTTGGCTCCTGAGCCGTCCATAAAGGATAATGACGAAGCCTAAGGTGGAGCACGCTAACCCAAATGGAACCTATTCATTCTGGCCGTGAAAGTCCCTAGATTCTAAGAGTCAGGAACTACAGTCGCCGGAAGCAAGTTCCTCTCCCTTGCTGTCCGCATTATAATTGAGGATACAAAAGAAAAAAAATCCCCGTGTCTTGTGGTTCGGAGTAAAAATAGGGATGGTGGTTGGAATAAGGTTGAGCAATTCCTGCACACACTCTCAAAAATATACCCTGTACAAAACCGATAAGGCAAACAACCTTTCTTCGATGGTCGAGCCTCGTGAGTTTCGTCATAATTAGTCTCATATTCGATGAGTCTTCTGGCTCGGCGGTTTATTGAGTCGAGGGCGAGAGCCTGGTGGAAAGGGCTCCGTTTGGTGGTGAAAAGACACACCTGCGTCATGGTGGCATTAAAAGTGACCAGATTGGCATTGCTCCAATCGGAGACTGCCTGTAATGTTACGTTCAAACGCTCTACCATGGCCTTTCGCAACAATTGGATCTATGACAACGGTGCTATCGTCTACGTACCCAAAGATACCGGGCTTCACCAGATCGTTAATATGCAGCAGAAATAAGGTTGCAGAGAGAACTGAATCTGATCTCTGTGGAATTGATTGCGAAAAGGTCCGACGAACAACCGTCTATGACTACATGAATAGACCGTTCGCTCAGGAAATTGGAAATCCAAGCGCACAAACCACCAGAGATTTCATATGAAGGAAGCTTGCTTAGAAAGCGGGTGTGTCAGACCCTTTCAAAAGTAAAAAAAATCTGAGATCAGCCGATGTACAAAATGCTTTCAGCGGTAACCCGACTATATAGAACTATCATTCTTGATATTACGTTGTGCAAAGAGTTGTTACTCGCGCCGCGCGCGCATCGCCTCCATCTAAGACTCACTGGCCGACTTAACTATTAGCTAGATGGATGAGCGGTAGCGGGCGGCCGCGTGTGTGCCGAGCGGTGCATAGATTTCAGAGTAATACTGACCTAAATGTACTGGATATTTAATGTTTTTTTTTATTTAAACATCTATTATTATCAATTAAGATTAAAATTCGAAAAATCCGGATTTTATTCACAATATTCGGATTTATAATAGGACCCTAAAATCCGGATTTTTCAGTCATTTTCGGATTTCGAAGTATCCGGATTGCAATCCCTATAATCATCATCTCGAGAATTTTGTTTATCTGTTATCGTCCAAACCCAAGTTATAAGGGATCAAAAAAATGACGAAGCGCTTCGAGAAAAAGTAAGTAAGTAGTGCCCTTGCGCTTCGATTGGCATCGTCTCGTCAGAAACTTAAAAAAAAATCGGTCCAGCCTACGAATAGCATATTTTATCAATATCAGTTGCAAATTTATTTACATTTAACCGCAACATACCTAATTATTTATTTATAAGATAAGAATAAGACATTTTAATTATACCGACGTACAATACCTAATTATTTAATGGTTGTTAATAAGATAACAATAAGAAATTTTAATTATACCGACGTATGTAGATGTTGTTATTCAATCAAGTTGTACTGACTGATGTCTAGATTAGTTTGGGTTCAATCCAAATAAAGATAATAATAGTGTACCTACATATGTGTTTGTAAACAACATTACCTTATCTTTTATCTAATGTTGTGTATAATTATAATGTTTGTCTATGGGGGAAGGTCATTTTTGGGTTACAAATTCGTACTAGCTCGTCGTTCTGCCTTTGAGAAACACTGGATGGAGGAAAAAATACACGTGCAAAGACGATCGAAAACGAATCAATTTCTTTCGAAGACTATGTTGTAAAGAAGACCAAAGAAAAAGAAAATAATGAAAGCTGAAATGACGGCTAATAGGACATAATTTTCGAATGATAGAAGACAATCAATAATTTTGATAAAATTTTATTTAAAAAAACGCATTTATTTTCTTTACGTATCTTTGCTGTGATGGAATAATTTTCATCGGTTTTTTTTTTTTTTTGACATTGTCGGTAATCTACCTTACGACTCGACTGATGGTAAACGGTTACCGAAGCCATACGGACGCTTGCAACACACGGCGCACCCCGTGGTACTTCCTCCCTCGCCAATGAGCTCTGGCGACCTTACTCACGCGCAGAAACACGACAAAGTTATTTGGCTGCGGTATTCTGTAAGGTGGGTGGAGGCACTTCTACAGTGCTCTTTGAGGGAATAAACGCTGCGCTCTACTTCTCTTCAATTTTTTTTAAAATATAATAATAGCAAAAGATTGAGAACCTTTGTATGACTGGCCCAAAATAGCAATATTGTCTAATTTGAAAATTGTGGTACCTAAATAGTCCTAGACTCCTCCAGATAAACTCAGGTCAGGAAATGATAGGCATTGTGAATTATAACAAGACTACTGACGTATTCGCGACCATAGATTATCGGTAAGGTAGGTCATAGATTAGCGAGAGAGGTCGGAGCTCACTGCTATCTTCATATTATCTGTGTAAATATTTACTTATTTAATTAATTAATATAATAACCCTCAGTTATTATTTAATATTTTACTGAATATCCCTGACCTTCAACTTGTAAATCTGTCGCCAAGCTGCACTTGAGAGCCAGTTCCCTTTGTAAGGGTCGGCATCATCAGCTGGAACTGTTTGTCGACGTTCTGTCATAAATAACACAGCTCGGGACTTTTTGGCGGGAACTTGCAGAGTGACGTAGCATTTTCATTTTTATTTTCAATAATTTGTGTATTTTGAGTTTTATTGTGTATTATTGGTGGTATTTTACCCAATAAAGATCATCCATGTGCACCAGTGAAGTGAAATGAAATGAATTATGTGTATCGTTACTTTTCAAGTTGTCTCAAAATGTCCGTGAAGAGTTTTAGTACAATGACCACCATTGTAGTAAAACATGACTTTTATGGACTGAGGACTATAATGTGAAGTGATTTTGTGACTGGATATTATAATATAACTCGACACTGGCAGAAATGAGCCCTAATTTGGGCTTGGTTGCCAAAATTAAAAATAAGAAGAAGAACACAGCTAGCGATCGTAGAGACATTTCCAAAGATTCATGATCATCAGCCTATAATGTCCCACTGCTGAAAAGTCGGACTCGCACGGGAAGGGTTCCCATAATACGTTTCTTAAATAAGGGCCCCTAATAATGATAAAAAAAACTTATTTGTTATTATAGCGGCTATAGAAATAGGTACACATTTCAACTATCTACCAATTACGGTACATGAGATATATAACAGGTGGAGATTTCGAGATGGCAAATTTTCGAAACCTATGTTGGGTTAGTCATGCTGAAGAACTTTTACTATAGGACCAACACTGATTTTTTTTTAAAGTTTTCTTACAAAATGTCAACCTTGCTCGATCATAATGTATGACAATTGGACTGTTTTACAAAAAACTTAAACCGACTTCAAAGTACAATAAGAAGTAATTAAATCCTAGTCTGATGACAATGGGATCAAACGGGAAGTAGGGTACACTTCCCGTTTGATCCAGACAAAAAAATAATTTTCCAAATCGGTTAATAAATGACGGAGTTATGAGGTAACAAACATAAAAAAAAATACTTAAAATTTTTTTTAGAGATTTCAATGTAGGTCCCATAATAAAAGTTGTTCAGCATGACTAATCCAACATAGGTTTCGAAAATATGCCATCTCGAAATCTCCACCCAGTATAGCCCACTGACAGACGGACTAAGGGACTTTCGAGGCTTAGTAATAGGGTCCCGTTGGCACCCTTTGGGTACGAACGAGGCACCTTAAAAATAACGCTTCAAAAAACCAATAGGTCACACCTCCAAAAACTAAAACTACAAAAAAAAGCTGGTTTTCCAGATAAGCAACGACCGGTATGTGACGTCAAATTATCGATATTAGAGTTTATTGTATCAGACGAGTTCAAGTTGGCGAGGTCAAGGATTATTGCGATTTTAATAAGGCGGTGGCCAGATATTATGTTGATTACATGATATGTATTCTTTTTATTAATATAGGTCGTGCTACTTTATTTTAGTATACCTACCAGATATCCAATACGGGGTAGGTATAGTGAAAAAGTTATTGCTCCCCACCGTGGCTTTCCCAAGGAAGTATAGCATGGGGTTCTTCAGAATCGGTGTGAAGTGATTTTTGTAGGGACGGCAACGAGTGATACCCCTGATGTTGCAAGCATTCATAGTCTAATATAACCGCTTACCATAGTTACCATCAGGCGGGCCGTATGCGCAGGCCGTATGCTTCTTTGCTACATAATTAGTTTTAAGTTCTTATACTTTTCATAAAAAATATGTGTAACCAAAAGTTGTGTAGTTTAATGCCCGGTTTCTATAAACAAAAATGAATCGTTTTTGTTTTTACCAAAATGGTAGGTATTTTTTATTACCAAACTGGGCATATAGATCATTTCGTAAGCTAATTTTCCCTGTGATAGCTATTTCCATATGGGATGGTCTGCTATGCAAAGCTTTGAGGTCTTTGCTCCATTATTAGTAAAGATATAAGAGTTTTAATTTTAACCGATAACGGTCCGTAAATTATAGGAATCGGCCATGACTGCCAAAAGTGAACTCCCATGTCCATATAGTCCTAGTCCTAACTCTATACATATATTTATCACTTGTGAAACGAGGAAACTATTGTAGTATTTCATTCTGGCACGAGCTCTTGCGCACATGCACAGTACGAAAGATCTTCCGCATTGTCTTAACCATCTGTTAAATATTTGTCACAATTATATTATGAGTACTGAAATTATTCCGTGTTTTTTTTTTCAAATAAGATGCATTTATGATACTTCATCTCTGGCTTGGAAGATATTTTACTAAGGTAGCAAACAAGCATACGGACGGCTGATGTTAAGCGGTTACCGTAGCCTATAGGCGCTTGCAACACTACACCACACACACAGGGGTATTACTTACACGTTGTCAACCTTTTCACTGGGTAATAAACTCATCATTTTGATTCACTGTAGTTATATAATTCTCAAGGTCTCCTGTCCAGTGTCTTAAACAAGTATCCTGAATATATAGAATTGAAGAGAACGATCACTAAAGCGTGAAAACAGTTCTATACGTATTTCTCGAGAGCTGCTGTGCCATTTCCATGCAGAAATATCGTTAATGCATGCAATTTTTTTAAACTCAGTTTATTTTTCATACATAACATTAGTCCTAATGGGAGACTTAAAATGTAAGGTGTTCTTTTACATTAATTTTTTATTCTTCTCCGTCGTTAGCTTTTTTTGCTATTTCTTATGAGAAAATCATTTATTACCACACAATATCGGTAGTCTAGCTGCTGCTTTACTTTGCTGAGTTTATTGCCAGTTCTTCTCAGATAAAGGCTATTCATCAAGGTCGTTCATCATTATTAGCTGCCTGTGGTGTTTACTTAGCCTGACTCAATTCCCAATAAAATACATCGAACATCTGGCAGACCGCAGACATAGTCTCAACTATACTGTGTCTTTATGGGGAAAATAGAACTCTTAAATGCTGACAGCCCACTACCATCTGTCATATCAATTCAAGGTTTATGTTCACTGGTAGATTCCCGGGCTGTTAATGATCTAAGAAACCGCAGCGATCGCGCGTCCTCATCACCCGCGTCACCGCGGCGTTTTTAAACGCGCGTAGGAACATACCCTAATTATACACTGTTTATGTAACTGCAACTGCTAACAGACAGCTACCGTACGCATGCGCAGTAAATACACTTCAGGAATAGATATCCACTAGATCACCTTATTACGTGGATCACGGATGTGATATGTGAAGTGGACTGTTTTGAATGAGGCCAAATTTGACAACTCTTGGTGCTGAAACAAGATGAACAAAGTGGAACTAAGAGATACACCTAGTTGGTCCCCAAATTGTCGCAACTAGCGAAATGCCATTTCCTCACAATGGTTCGAGCACCATCTGGTGCACCCTCAGTTTATTGCTTAGCTAAACCTACCCAGTAGAGCCTTCAGCGAATTTGTCACGTAAGCGAGTAAATCTATCTGAGGCTAACACCTTCTAGTCTTGTCCAGCGGATCTTCGTGAGTATTGGTATTTTTGTAGAGATCTGCAAAGTCTGCAATTAGATCTGAGATCACTACCATTTGATGAATTATCCTTACTTTTTTGTTAAGCTTTCACACCTTAGCTACTCAACTGATCTCGACGAAATTTGGAACGCAAGTAGCCAATAAAGAAAGACATAGGCTACTTTTTATCCCGGGAACGGGTGAAATCACGAGTGACAGTCAAAATAACCAGTAACGGATGGCCTAGTGGCCTTCCAGTTTCTTGTAAAATATACACACACTGGACTATTTCACCTACCTGACTAATAGGCCGGTCGGTGTTCAAAACACCTGGCGTTTCATGGTTCGGTGTACAAATAAGGACGTTAGTATCTCTTCAAAATATCCTGACGAAAAATAACGGTTTTCTAGCAAGCCTTCGACGGTGGTATCTCTTGAGCTTTAGTTACCGACGAATCTCCTTGAATAACGGTTTGAGACAAGGGCATCATCTTGTTGCTTGGCAGAACTTTTTGCTACTACTCCGACATTCCGGAATAGAATAGTTGTAGTATTTATATACTCTGGGGTAATAGTTAGTGATTTTCTAATAGAACTCGTATGAAACCATATGAAGCTGGCATTGGAATTAAATCAATGCCAGCAGCAGCAATAAAGTTGAAGTGTTTGATTATTTCTTTAAACGCAGTAATCTCTGGAACTAAGGTGATGATAGATCAGTGGTGTTGGTAGTGGGTTCGAACCCTACAATGAGCTTGAGCTTTCGGAAACATCGTGAGAAAACCATAGCACGATGGTAGGGTACTTTGTAGTGCCACCACCTTCGGCCACATCATCACTTACCATGGTGAGATTGTGGTCAAACACAATCCTATACATAGTTAAAAAAAACTACCAGTTGGATTTGAATTTAGATTCTTTCATTAATAGGAAGCTACATTATCCCCAAGTATTATAGGAATTTTTTTATCCCGGGAACGCGAGTGAAAATGCATGGAGACAGCTAGTATATCTTCTACTATATAAAAATAAGTCGGGTTTTCCTTCCTGACGCTATAACTCCAGAACGCACGAACCGATTTCCACGGTTTTGCATTCGTTGGAAAGGTCTCGGGCTCCGTGAGGTTTATAGCAAAGAAAATTCAGGTAGGGTAGGGTAGGGTAGGGTAGGGTAGGGTAGGGTAGGGTGGGGTAGGGTAGCACCATAGGGTAGGGTAGCACCACGCGAACGAAGTCGCTCCGGGCAGCTAGTTTAATATAATAATATGAACTAATAAAGCTTTATT
Organism: Achlya flavicornis; assembly: GCA_947623365.1. Classification (NCBI taxonomy): domain Eukaryota; kingdom Metazoa; phylum Arthropoda; class Insecta; order Lepidoptera; family Drepanidae; genus Achlya; species Achlya flavicornis. The sequence goes on along the minus strand of OX392494.1, from coordinate 4,055,094 downwards.
TGATTCCACAGTAATTAGATTTGTTTTTTTTTATATTTTGATATTTAATCATTATATTAATACTCATGCAATTTCATCTCCTTCTAATGTGGACCCCCTCAGGGTAAAAGCCTCCCCCAAAGAATTCCATTTAATGTACATACTCGTAATTAAACCAGACGCATCTCCGGTGTATGCCAACACGCCCGACAAAGATTGTTTATTTAAAAATAATAAAAACTTATTAAAGGTCATATCAACATCCTTCTTTTAAAGTTATCTAATCTGGCTAATTCTAGCACGCAGCCTACCTTAGTCACCCGACCATCCACTGTAAACAATTTGTTTAAAATACAACACTCAGCTTCCCGTTAAAACGTTTAGGTATTCATAATATCCTTAATTCTTCTTCGAAGTGGAACGCGTAGGCTGAAGTTCATTCTCAACCATAACCTTGGTTAATATTCCCCGTAATATGATTGCATAGTATTTAAAAATAGTTGTTTTCATTCATTGCTGGAATTAATTGACGTACTGTACTTATCGAACTTTATTTTGTCCATTACGGGGAAAAACATGAAGTACCTAATTAAGCAATGGGAAAAACCTTTGTATTAAAATTTATGTAGCAAATAAAACTATAAATGCCATTGCTGATGTCGGTAAAAAAAACCTTTTTTAAAGTAATTTGTGGTCCATCCCTATCGCGGCATCAATGACAGTGCACTACACTGTGATATACCCACAACCCGATATTTGTATCACGTATTTAAAATTTGTATTCGAAAATTGAATGTTTATTTTTAGCATAGATAGCTTATTTGAAGTGAAACTTCTTTCAGTGCGATGAGAATCAAATATCAGGATCGAATTTGAATGCAACGTGTCAAGATGAACCTGGCCAGAGAGAAAAAGTGAGTTTTTAGGGTTCCGTAGCCAAATGGCAAAAAACGGAACCCTTATAGATTCGTCATGTCTGTCGGTCTGTCTGTCCGTCCGTATGTCACAGCCACTTTTTTCCGAATCTATAAGACCTATAATGTTGAAACTTGGTAAGTAGATGTATTCTGTGAACCGCATTAAGATTTTCACAAAAAAATAGAAAAAAAACAATAAATTTTGGGGGTCCCCATACTTAGAACTGAAACTCTTTTTTTTTTAATAAAACCTATAAGTGTGGGGTGTCTATGGATAGATCTTCAAAAATGATATTGAGGTTTCTAATATAATTTTTATCTAAACTGAATAGTTTGCGCGAGAGAATCTTCCAAAGTGGTAAATTGTGTGTCCCCCCCCCCCCTGTAACTTCTAAAATAAGAGAATGATAAATCTATAAAAAATATATGATATACATTACGATGCAAACTTCCACCGAAAATTGGTTTGAACGAGATCTAGTAAGTAGTTTTTTTTAATACGTCGTAATAAATTGAAATTCATATCAAATACTCAGGTCTATACTACCATTCACTTATATACCTACAGGTTTGTACGGAACCCTCGGTGCGCGAGTCTGACTCGCACTTGGCCGATTTTTTTATTTTTATTTTAACGTGACATTTACCAAGAATATTACCTACACTGGGCGGTTCACCTGATGGCAAATAGCTAACGTTGCCTATGGACTATCGCAATAATCCAGAGGGATTGGCAATGCGCCTTTTATCCTATAAACCCAAATTCAGCCATTTACCTTATCTTTACCATTTTTATCGTGACCTCCTCCTAGTCTAATAGTTTCACTTCTGTATCGTGTACTGACTTACATGAACTTTTTTTTTCTCGCAGTGAGGAGACTGGGCACAGACAGAACACTATTACTCCTGAGACTGGGCGCAAAGACAGAACATAAAATGTTGGGTGCTCGGCAGTACGTGCATCAAGTTTCATCAAAATCATTGTTTAGTAAATAAATTATATAAACTTACATCAATAAATGGCCAAAGAAATTTGTATTTTTCATTCATAAATGTTCCATAATGTTTTTTTAAACGTCCGTGACCGTGACCTGTGAATCAAAAGGAAGGAAAAATGCAAATTGCGTTACACTTACCCATCAGCGCCAACGTAGGTCTCCTTTGCAGTAACACCGTTATAGTGCACGCGGTTCTCCACCTCGCCATCGACTAAATAGTCTGTCATCACAAAATTTACTATTGCTTTATTCATGTGGCGTCTTAAATACCTAATATCACTCAAAACGTTTTTATTCGCAACACTTTCGTTAACACTAGGCTGTAAATGCGTGTGCCTATGCCTCAAATTCGAATCCAAAAATTTCAAATTCGAATTCGGAATGTCATATTCGGCCAGTTCACTAGAGTCACTCTCATCGCAGTTCGTTGTTCCTAAAAGGAACACTATTAATAGTGGGGTACGGAACATTTTCCCCCAAGATATTAATTTTGCTATATTCGTCTTTTTCTTTGTTTTGGGCGATTTTAACTCCATTTTTAATCTGTAACAAAAAAAAATTTGTTACATATTTTTTTACAGTGTAAATTTTACTTACAATTTCGTAAACGTATTTAAAATTATAAAAATAATATCAGTACCAAATCAAACTCAAAGCGCAACTAAACAGAATGCTACGCTACTTTATAAAAAAATATCCACGAGTAAAAAAAAACAACATTTAAATGCATATCAAAGCATAAGACGACGACCAAATAGTACGCATTCAAAGGCGCCTGAAAAACGGCTGACTCCATATTGACATAGTTTAAAGTTTCGTACATTCCATGTAAAACAACACCTCGAGAGATAGGTACCGTCGCGTAAGAGTAATGGGAGACGATAATCGCATTATGATGTTCTTAGAATATATTTGAAATATCTTCACATTCTTACTTCATTAAGATTAAGAGATTTTGAGAGAGGTTGAGCATAGCGTTTATTTGCTCAAAGAGCAGCTCCAGCAGCAGGTGGGGAAGTACCTCCACCTTACAGAATACCGCAGCCAAATAACTTTATGTTGTGTAAAGTTGTGTTCCTGCGCGTGAGTAAGGTCGCCAGAGCTCATAGGGGAGGGGGGAAAGGTCGGTAACGCGTGAGCGATGCTTCTTGTGTTGCAAGCGTCCATATGGCTACGGTAACCGTTTACCATCAGGTGGGCCGTATGCTTGTTTACCGACTAACTGAGTAAGTAATCAATGCAAGTAATCTGAGCGTTGCGGTTTTGAATGATGATACATTACAATTCTTCATTTACTATGATAGGCCTGTATCTGACCACAATCTGACCGTGGTCGGTGATAATATAGCCGAAGGTGAAGGCGGCTATCAAGTGCAGCTGTCAGATCACACCGATAGGTGCTTGGCGACAGATTCTCAACTTGAGGGTGGTAGCCAGCCAGGCGGGTACTTATAAGTACCCCACCACCGTGCTATGGTTTCCTCACGATGTTTTCCTTCACCGAAAGCTCAAGCTCACTGTAGGATCACTGAGCTATCATCGCAGGTTTAGATGGATGGTTCATTTTATATATTTTTCTTTTTATATTAAGTATGTATTTACAAACAAAAAGTAGTATATGTATTATATCAGTTATCTGGTTTCCATAGTACAAGCTCTGCTTAGTTTGGGATCAGATGACCGTGTGTGAGGAATGTCCCAGGATATTTATTTATTTTATTTATTTATTTATTTTAATAATTTTTTTCGGTTTTATACGCGTATGGGGCGTAATTTTGTAATTAGCGCTTAAGACGTATGTCAATGGATTATTGTATGTATTCATTATTTTATAAAATTATTTAATGCGATTCGTTGGTTCCTTATCAATAAACAACATACAATGAACAGACATTTGTCAATAGGAATCAATGTATAATAATATAATTGCCGGGCCAGTTGGCGCAGTTGTTTAAGAGTCTGGTAAAGATTCCACCTATTGCGCCGCAGGTCGTGGGTTCGATTCCCGAACAGGACATGCATTTGTGTGCATGAACATGTCTGTATGTCCTGAGTCTGGGTGTAATTATGTATATTAAGTATGTATTTACAAACAAAAAGTAGTATATGTATTATATCAGTTATCTGGTTTCCTTAGTACAAGCTCTGTTTAGTGTCTCTCTGTCTTAGTTTGGGATCAGATGACCGTGTGTGAGGAATGTCTCAGGATAACTTTTTCAATGCAAAATTAATACATACGCAAATATGACATGTAATAAATTAAAACAAAAGAAATAGGTATTTCTTAAAAATTTTAAGTAAAATAGTAAAATTAGATCAGCATGACTAACTCAATACGGTTTCGAAAATATGCTTTCTCAAAATCCCCACCCTTATAATGTTGGCATCCGCAAAAAAAAGATCTTTCAAAATTTACCCCTTAAGGGGGTAAAATAGGGAATCGCGACTAACGTGAGGCAGGATACTTTATGATAAAAATCGATACAAAAATATAAAAGAAGCTATTTATAAATTAGTTAAGTAAGCTTCTGGTAAAAATTCTAATCGGTATAAACTAGTGCATTTCACACATGAATAGGTCGTCAAATGACCTCGTGCGTAACTGACATACATTCTTGACTTATATATGACAGGTTTGTTTTAAATTCCTACCAACGTTAGTCTAGTAATCATTTCGCTATCTTGATTGATACCGCGATACCGCACGAGTGACGTTATGGATAAAGAAAAAAAGTCAAATTGCTGTGCAAAGTTCATCTCTTATTTTAATAGTTTTAATTAATAGATTTTGTTCACAAAAAATTAAGCCTGTATTTGTTATTATTTGATCCCAATCTCAACGTGGTCGGTTTTTTTTAATATCATTTAAGTAATCAAGACGTTTATAAAATTATCAGTTTATTTTTAGAGAGTAAGACTATGATTTTTTTAATAATGAATATTTGACTATTTTTGGATGGACTTGGCGAATACACTTCCATGTGTGTTTTTTTTTAAAGATTAATAGTGTTATAGGAGAAATATTCTATGTATTCAGGAATTCCTGTGCATTATTTTTAAAAAACGCTTCGTTATTAAAAATTCTAGAAATTATTGTTTTGCGAAAATGACAAAAAGAAAAATAAATATTCACGTTCAATGTAACAATAATATTGTCCGTGATTTTATCGATCACTAAAATTGCCGGAAAGTTTTGCGCGATAATTTATCGACTGATATTGCCACTTGCGATCAAATTCGAATTTAACTAAAAATCTATTACCACGATGACAGTTGAAAACAATCACACGTTTGGCAACTTATTTATATTGTAATATATTCAATGTGTGTTGAAACAGAATATTCAATAGCTGATGCGCGACAATGACTGCCGACCGTGCTCTCAATTATTTTATTACACGATTTTACATTGCACTTGTCAAATTAGGTTACATTTTTACAAAACGTTTACTTGGCGCGTGTGACAACTGACAAGTTTATAGAAAAAAAACTGCGGACGCCACATCTTGGCTATATACAGCGTAGAGTACTCGCTATCAAGGGCATCTAGGACACAGCTTTGCAGATTTTCAGCTTAAGGTATCAGGGGCTCGATTCTCGCGTAGAACAGAACTTTGTCTTAGAAACTATATATATTTTGACAGATAGATATCTATCTTAATACCTGGATGATACCTACAAGACTGATATACACCTTATTTATTAATAAGGGAGGAAAGGTTTGCAAAAAACATGTTGCACTTCTGACATACGGACGCATAGACAGACAGACAGACAGACAGACAGACATGACGAATCTATAAGGGTTCCGTTTTTTGCCATTTGGCTACGGAACCCTAAAAACTACACGAAGGTAGTTTGATGTAGTGTAGAGCCGCGATGCACTCAAATCAGTTTTCCAAGTATTATTTTATTATATCTATCATATTTTATTTTGAAGTTTATTTATTTATACGATTGCTGTTATTTTGTATATAAACTAACAATTTATTTAGCCCTTGTTTCTGGGCATGATGAAATACCCATATGTCGGCATCAACATAAAATGTATAGTTATCTTTATTTGCTTTCACTGTTATTTTTGCTTTCATCTGTGCGATTGTCACTTAGTCGTTAAATTATATCTATAAGAAATTATTTTTAGTGGAGACCTTTTATTGGCGGTATATTTATGTTTGTAGTTTAATTATATTATGTAATATAAAGCTGTAGGAAGGCTGTAGGTTTCAATAAAAAAATAAAATAAAATTATTTACTGATCTCGATGATGAGAGAACATGTCGAAGATTTTTCTATTTGTTTGATAGCGGTATCGGATTACGCGCGTGACAAATTTTACTAATTGACACAGTTTTACTATTTACTATTAGAGGTTTTTGAACGCACGTTCGGGAATCTAAATGAAAAATATATGTTAGGTGCAGCCAGACAACGAGGTGCGTTGGATCGCCAAGTAAAGCTTGCTTCGCTTCTGCCGGGTGTTTTATGACACCTCACCTTTTTGTACTAAATAAGTCGATATACGTACGTATTAATCAAAGTAAATATAAGTCAAAATAATTCTGTTCTTTTTTTTTTTTTTTTTATACGACTAAGTCGGTAAACAAGCATACGGCCCGCCTGATGGTAAGCGGTTACCGTAGCCATATGGACGCTGTTCTGTTCTGTTTTTTTTTTTTTAATGGGCTTGCGTTTGACCATTGACCCGCCCATAAAGGACAATGACGAAGCATCACGCTTACTCACAAAATGCTTATTTATTCTGGAGTGAAGAAACAGACGCCCGGAAGCAAATCACTCCGTTGCGGATCATAATAAATAAATAAAAAAACTAGGCATTTTCCAAAAGTTCTACTTTCTAACATAACTGCAACAGGCGTAGTATTTTTCGCGAGCCTGCGTCATGAGTGCCTATTTCATATCGATGACGTCCGACTGAATCGGCGCGGAGTGTAAAGTATCGGTAAATTTAATTTACGGTTCATTATATTATTCGTTTCACGACAACTTAATTAGCGGGAGGACTCTCATCTTGACAGGTAGGGCTTATGACGTTTCGTTACCGGTTTAACGAAGTTTTTTTTATTTAAAATAACTACCCGTATTTTATTATTATTGAAAATGCTTAGTAAAATTTGACAATATTTTTATAAAAAAATTTTTATAAATAAAGGATAAATTAACTTTTTTTATATTATATATTTCTGTTACTGTTAATCACAATCACAAAATGAATGTAATTGGGTATTTATTATTTTTTCATAAATAAAGTAAAAATATTTATAAAAAATATTTTCATAAAATCTTTTTTTATTGACTTAAGAAAATGTTTATGACTAATTTAATTATTTTTACTGTTCTTTACTTATATATGTTTTCAAAAATGTATCCCACGGGAACACGGATACAACTAGGGAGTAAAAGATACTATAAATTATTACTTTTATGTAAAAAAAATGTTAAATATGCGGTCATCCACGGTTTATTTTACTTTTTTACCTCCTTAAGGGTTGAATTTAAAAAGAAACTGCCTCATGTGTACAATTTAAATTATCTAGAACCTGTGGCTAAACCTGTTCGCTCACAAATAAGTATGTAGCGCGTCCTATAGGTAGCATATGAAAAAGATTGAATTCTAGGAATTATTCAACTGATTAAACTGTGTGTGCATTGTCAATAAGTCAGTTTCTCCGTATAGAGATAGGTATAAGTTCAATTAAAGTGAGAATCAGATAACGGTCAAATGTAGCCAATCCATAATACATTTTTTTTTTTTGACTTAAATTTCTAGGATTGCTACTTACGTCACAAAATCGAATTAATATAACGTCGGTCATTGATATTAATTGCAGCGTTGCTCGCCGAGTTTCTTGTTGCCTCTTCCCAGACAAATGAATCTACGCTCATATCTAGATATTATTTGTGAAAGTGTATCTACGAAAACATGTTTATTATTTACTTTATGATGATAACTGTATTATTTATTGTTAATGATAATTGTTTTACGTAATTAGCTATCATTATGATAAACATCTGTGGGAATCTTATGATTTTATTTATTTATAATAGTCGCAGAGATAGTGTCAGTCACAAATTTATTATTGTAGTAATTACGTATAATAAGCTTTTTATTTACTGTGTGTGTGTGGGGGGGGGGTGTGTGTGGGGGGGTGTGTTTCTGTTTGAATGCAGAAGCATGTAGAACAAACAGGTATTTAAAAGGTGGCCGAAGGTGGTAACCAAGCAAAGCCTAGAAAGGAACTGGCTCTCAAGAAAAACTGCCGGATCACTGACTGACCCAATTACTTGAAATAATCAAGTAATAAGAGTGTGAAATAATTAATTAAATAATAATAGTGTGATTTTTAAATTTAATTTAAAAATCACACTTAACTTAATTAATCACACTATTATTATTTAATTAATTAATTATTTTTTTGATGTCAAGTAATTGGGTCTTTGTATCAATTGGAATCTTTTGTATCTCTTTCATCAATTTCACAACTGAACCTCTGTACCGATCGCGATGAAAGGCACGCATATGGTATGGAGAGGGACAGCTACTTTTTAACCCGGGAACGCGGATAAAACCGCGGACACAGTAATAGGTTGTGCTTGTATATATATTACTTTACTTTTTTAAATATAATATAGTGGCATAACTGATTAATTAATAAAAAATATTTTGCAAAAAAAAAATTAACTATCATATTTTCTTGCGGTTGAGTAAAAGTTTTTAAATTACGTTAGTTTTTTATTAATTAATTACCTATTGACTTGCAATGAAAAGAAATTAATAATTAAACCAAACTTTTTAAATAAGTAATTTACTTAAAAAAAATACCTTTCCAGTATTCAGGGCGACTTCGTAACACTCAAGCAAAATCCATAATCGTTTCCATACACCAGTCACCAAAAATACATGAAAAACACTTCGAGAAAAAAAACAAAACTTTCAAAAAGTCCACATAGTCATTTAAAAAAGTTCAAATGTCATTGTTCAAAAGAAAAAAAATATTATCGTTCCAATTGTGAATAGTTGAAAGTTGACGACGTTTTGGCGGGATATCGCTACGGCTAGTGTCAGCACAACGCGTGATCGCGACTCGGCTAGCAATCCAAGACTGAAACTAATCGAATTGTATCGAATGACCGGTGTTCCAACGTGGTCGGCCGGAATGCAACGTGTATCGTACGATATTGCGTATTCGATTTAATTACCGATGCGGTGACATGGGCATCGTGAAAGGTTACATTCACTTTAATTTTTTTTTGTGCCAGAAAGTCTTGTTTTAAGTTACCTTGAGGTGCATTGAGTTTCTTGGTGAACTTTTAATAAAACCTACTTCACTAGCGGGTAACAATTTTTTTCATAGTTTTCCTTAAAAGGCAGTTGATTTAATAGGTTTATCGGGTAATTTGCATTGCCATTGAATTTAAAAGAGAACGCTTCGAACCTCAATAGAGAATGGAAAGGCATAGTATGATTATTTTTTACATGTATCGTGCCCATTGAGTTAAATATTATATAAATAATAATGTTTTTTTTTATTAAAAAGTAAACATATAATGCAGGTATCTAATCTAAGCATAACAAGTATGGTTGTTTATTATAGAAAGAGAGTCTATACAAAAAATAAGTTTTTTTTAATAATTTTCCCCGTAAGTTTGAGAAGTTTATGGCTAATCCTTTTTGGGCTGTCACCTTATCGTATTTTTTTTGTAATAAGTTTTCCATACTCCAGTCGTATTGCACCATAGTATTGCACCCTCTAAAATTGTATGTGCATTGTGCGTGCATAAATAATATTTCGTAATTAGAAATCTAAAATATCTGGACGATGTAAGTAATTTTTTAATAACAATATAATATTTGCATAAGTTGACATTTTTTTTCTTTTTATTAGTTAATCTCAAGCTCAGTTAATGTGAATGTTGTATAGGTACCTACTATAATGGGCACATATGTATACTGTAATTTATGTTTGTCTTTTTGTAATGCCACTATACGTATGTGTTCCGGTACATTTATTAAGTTAATGAAATTAAGACTCAAATTTCAGAAGATTTTGAAGTAAGTAAAAATTATAACTTTATAATTTCACCGAATTCACTTTTTAACTGTAACATGAGGGGTCCCATTCTTGCGGCTTCAGTGACGCATTCGAAATTTGTCGAAAAACATGTCGGATAGTCGGATATCATAGTGTATGGAAATTCTATAAATTTTGTTTGACCTAAGTATTTAGTTATAGGATTGAAATTGTATAGTTTAGTTATGTCTATAAAAACCAGTTGATAATACAAATTGGAGTCTATTTAAGGCGATGAATGCCGTGGTGAAGGTCGCAGGTTCGAATCCTACGATGAGCTTGATATTTCGGTGAAGGAAGGCATCGAGAGGAAATTATAGCACAGTGGGTACCATTCGCGCGTCCATAAAAAGAAATAAAATAAAACCGGCCAAGTGCGAGTCAGACTCGCGCACCGAGGGTTCAGTACAAACATGTAGGTATATAAGTAAATAGTAGTACAGACCTGAGTATTTGATATAAATTTCAATATATGACGTATTAAAAAATAACTACTTACTAGATCTCGTTCAAACCAATTTTCGTTGGTAGTTTGCACCGTAATGTACATCATATATTTTTTATAGATTTATCATTCTCTTATTTTAGAAGTTACAGGGGGGGGGGGGACACACATTTTACCACTTTGGAAGTGTCTCTCGCGCAAATTATTCAGTTTAGAAAAAAATGATATTAGAAACCTCAATATCATTTTTGAAGACCTATCCATAGACACCCCACACTTATGGGTTTGATGAAAAAAAATGTTTTGAGTTTCAGTTCTAAGTATGGGGAACCCCCAACATTTTTTGTTTTTTTTCTATTTTTGTGTGAAAATCTTAATGCGGTTCACAGAATACATCTACTTACCAAGTTTCAACATTATAGCTCTTATAGTTTCGGAAATAAATGGCTGTGACATACGGACAGACAGACAGACATGACGAATCTATAAGGGTTCCGTTTTTTGCCATTTGGCTACGGAACCCTAAAAAGCCTTCCTCGTTAATAAACAGGCTAAAACAAACTCGAAAAGGTATTTTTTTTACCAATTTTGTTTATATTTTACCCAGAATCAAGAGATGTCGCGTAGACTTTAAATAATCCAGCCAGTTATAAAACGAAGCTGGCAAGAGCCTGATCCGTCCGAAGAATGCAACAGTTGTTCATTTCACCGTTGTTAGTTTTTTGGCCGTCAACTTTTTGCAATCGCCGCATGCCGATTGCCGCCATTTGCCGTAAAGTTTTCGAGTTCGGATACACACGCAATAAATTTTATACCGTTTAGGGTTTAGTAAATGAAATTTTATACGGTTTTGTAAATGAAATACTGATATTTTTTTCTCTGTTTACATGTTTGAGTAAGTGTTTTAAAGTTTCCTACTGCCTATAAGTGCTTAAACATTATAATTTTCACATTTATTATGCTCGTTAGTCGAAGTCATTTATTTACCTTATTCAAAATTAATTTATTCTCTACTCTACCATTTCGTTCGATACAAATATCCGAACATATTATTGTTTGGGCAAGTTTGAATTTGGAATTTGATTCCTTTTCAATTTATTTGCAGCATCGAAGTCCGAGATCCCGATCACGTTATTTTAAGACATGAAAATAAGTTATCTGATGTTATTTTCTTGTGAAATGCTTGTTTTTTTTTTGCTTAGCTGGCTTTAGGCCACGTTGCAGTTGGTAACAAATTACACGCCAGTACAATTTGCGTTGAATCATTGCTGAACAAAATACAACTGTAAATTATAGATACAAACTCTAATTTTGCATGCTTTTTCAAATGTATTGTTTTGAATTGCAATGAAGATAGGTATTCATAATAGAGCACACCACATTGCGGCGTGTGTGGCCATCTTAGGTGTAAGTATCTGTAGAAATAATAATCCCACCAAAAACATTGTTAGGTAGGTATGTAAAATGCTTTGATTAAGGATACATCCAGATAGAGTGTCGCAGCTGTGCACGCGTCGATAAAAATAGGCTCTAACTGTTAGGGGCTAAATCAAATAAAAATAAATAAAAATGCAAAATAATGATCAATATTTAAATTTCTCCCGATTTTAATTGGAATATTTTAACAACTACTATCATTATGAACGTTATTATGACAAGCAGAATGACGCAGAGGGAGCGTAAAACGTAGCTGTTACGCGCAGCAGCCTATAAAAGTTGGCCTGTTTTGTATATTCGTGTAGTATGGCGACGTTCTTTCTAGGTATAATTATTTCTATGGTAAAATTTTGCCAAGACATATGGCTTGCACTGTCAAAAGTTATCAGATCTCATGTAGAGCCAAGCTTATAACTCTACGTGCCCTTGCTCTACAAGCCCTAACTTCACAAACTCTACACCTTAGTCAAAATATGTGGCTTGGCTTGTTGATTGTGTACTAATACAAGCTTACATACCAAATTTCAGCTTTCTAGGACTTCAGGAAGTACCCTATGAGTTTTGATGATCATCAGTGAGTCAGTGACGAAATCGGGGTTTTTTAGATATCAGTAAAATCTAAAATATAAGAGCTATGTTATTTAAACTTAATATATTTAATAAGTTCACTATTGACATCATATCCCGAGAATTTTGTTTATCTGGTATAATCCAAACCTAAGTTATGAGGGTTCAAAAAAACGACGAAACGCTTCGAGAAAAGGTAGGTACCTAGTGCCCTTGCGCTTCGCTTGGCTGTCTTGGCGGGGGGCACTCCCGTGCCCCCAGATTTCAATATGTTACTACTTCTTTCACAAACCGGATCTAGCAAATATTCTAAAAGACGTATTGGCTCAGTTTCGAATGCTATCTTTTAGGTACATACCTACAATCACTAGGGTGCAGCTTCAAGTCACTGGTATTCTAAGCTTCAGAATTATGGATAGATGATCTTCATCCAAGACATGGAAAGTCAGTCAAATCAGTATTTTCGTGCTAAAGTTGTCGAGATCTAATGGTGCGTCCATGCTACGCGAAGCGAGCACAGTTTGTGAAAAAACTGACAATCGGAGCGCAGTCGAATACGCTACGAATGCTCGTTCGAGGCTCGGAAGCTCGTCCACGCTACGCGAATCGTGCCCGCAGTGTGCTCGTTCGTGGCTCGGCTCGTGCTCGGTTCGACAAGCAGGGACGAACCATAAGAGGCTTTGACAAGAGGTGTGTCTTCTTGACGCACTGTTTGTCTCTTTTAGACACATTAGACACATTAATTTGTTTTTTTTTGATACATTGATGTATGTGTTGTTCTCTACGACTTTAATAATCATTTAATAAAGTTTATTGAGTAACTAATTGAACAAACACTTAAGTACAAAGGGTTGATGATCTTATAGCTACAGTAAAATAGCACGGTGCGAAAATAAAATAAGTGTTGATTGAGCTCTGGAACCCACGGTTTATCAGAGTAACACAAGTGTACGGACCATTCTTATATATTTGTTCATCTAACTGTGAGCGTGATTTGATTCCCTGCACTGTGGCCTCACTTTTAGCGTGCTTATAACTGTACATCGAACAATTTAACCCAAAGAAGCGTAATGACGTTCCTTTTGCTTGCGATATATTACGCCAATTTCCCACCTTCGCCAATGCGCTCTGATTGGCCAAGCCAAGAACACACGATTCAGTGATTGGTCCTTACTGTTCAAAATCAGTGACAAATCACTGACTAGTTTCGGAATCGGATTGCTCGGTATTACTTCTCTAAAGGGATTGTTCCTCGATGTAACTGTAACCACTGAACGAATTTTGATGCAGTTTTCACAGATACCTAAAAAGTTTCAGAGGGGAGCTGCGCAGAGACAGTTTCAGTAAAACGAGTCCGAGACAAAATCTGTACAATGACCTTGAGCTTTCGGTGAAGGAAAACATCGTGAGGAAACCATAGCATGGTGATAGGGTACTTTGTAGTACCCACCTGCCTGGCTACCACCCACAAGTTGAGAATCTGTCGCCAAGCACCTATCAGTGTGTTCCGATAGCTGCACTTGAGTTCCTTCTAGGCTTTGTGTGTGCACCACCTTCGGCCACATCACCCTTTACCATGGTGAGATTGCGGTCAAGCACAGGCCTACGCCTACGTAGTTCAAAAAAAATTCAAAATTCAAGATCATTTATTCAAATAGACCTTCGCAGGCACTTATGAAAAGTCTGACTCTAGTACTCTAATACCGGTTCGGAAGGTTGCATTTGCTGAGAAGAGCCGGCAATAAACTCAGCAATTACTCTTTTCAAAACAGGCTTAGATTCATTACATAATATTTACATTCTAATCGAACTGAAAACAATTGCGTGCCCCAAAGTAGACTGAATAAAAAGTAAATAAATAGCAAACTTAAGCAGACCAGCCCACACAAGCAGCACCTGTAGTAAAAAAAAACATATAGATATCTCAAACTCAAAGTGTCATTTGGGGCTTCACTTTTCGTCATGATTTTAACTGGCTCATATATTCCCCGCTATCAGGCCAAAAATCGCAACAGTTAAAGAGCAACCAGTTAATTGTAGCATACAATATAAAAATGACAATAGATATTCTATTAAAAACGACAATTCGTTCATGCAAAAGATCTTAAATGTATTTTCTAAAATACATATCAATGGCATTCCACTTGACTGCGCGCGCCATTTTGTCATATCGTGTTTTTTTTTAATTTATTGTTAAGCGCGCGGCGGCGGTCTTCTTTAACTGGCCGTCTGTTGTCTACGGATTTTTGGGGTTCCTTTTAGTTTTTTTTTTAAATTATCATCAATTATGCATTGCAAAAGCGTTTTTCTTATAGCTCTAGCTAGATAAATGGATGATTTTTATAACATGATTTATAACTTTTAAATTAAACCTACCTTTGTTTTTTCTTTGTCATCATCATCATCATCAGCCTATAATGTCCCACTGCTGAGCACAAGCCTCCTTTCACAAATGAGGGTGAAGGACTGGGCAATACTCCACCACGCGTGCCCACATGCGGTTTGGTGAAGGTAGGCTCATGGTCAAAGTGGTCAAAGTATGGTTGGAATTTTTCAAGCCTACATAGCCTTATTTTTTCTAGTAATCCCCTTCTAGGGTTTGTGTTCTCAGTTTCTCACCACATTCAGCCTTATCATCACTTAAGTACTATGTGAAATTATTGTTTTATAGAAGCAGTCAATACGTATAAGAAGTATGTATTCCACCTCTGAGTATATTTCATAATAACTTGTACCATAATAACATATAAGTAATTTAAAATTAAATACAATACGGAACTCTCGTTACAAATAGCTCGTGCTTGTCTATGGCTGCTTTTTTTTTCTCAAAAGCGGAGCACACATTATTATTATAGGATTGACACCTTTTCCCACGTGGAGTGGAGTCTTTTGTGTGGGGTGGCGAAATGACTCGCCCGAATCATTATTGATTTATACAGGATGATGTGTCACATACAAGGTTTAAATTAGTGAAATTTAAAGTTTGACTCCATCTATCTACGCTTCTAAAAAATCTTTTTTTTTATACTACGAATTCGGTAATCAAGCGTAATGGCCCGCCTGATGGTAATCGGTTACCCTAGCCATATGAACGCTTGCAACACCTGAGGCATCACTCACGCGTTACTGACCCTTCACCCCTCCACAATGAGCTCTTCCTTACTGATTATTTGGCTGTGGTATAGTGTAAGGTGGAGGTTCAACTTCCCCCCCCCCCATCGAGCTGCTCTTTGAGCGAGTAAATGCCATGCTCTCTCTTATCCTTTGAGACAAAAACTTACATTACCTTACCCTTATCAATTTCATGTGTTTTTCTCTGTTTCTTTGGTGATAATCTAAAATCTTCACCATGAAAATGTATATGGAGGTGCAAGGTGGATGACACCTCCATTTAAAAGGGAAGATCTTCCGCCAGGCTGGGACATCGTGCCTGGGGACCGCGGTCCAACTGTACATGTCGGACAGTTGTATATATGCAGATTCTCGGGAAAACTTCGCAAGCGCGATGCAGGATGTAGGCGCGCGATCGCAGGATAATGTGGCGCCACGCCATCTATCTTTCCGTGTGTGAACTATCTCAGTGTTACTGATAGATGGCTGATAGATGTCGCTACATCACTCCCTTCCTAGACCGGAGGTCGATCCATTGTTGAGTCGTTGCGTTAAGCTTGCAAGTGCCAGTGCTGCTCGAAGTCTACGGTGAGTCGAGACGGAGCGCAGATGCTGCGACAGGTTGAACCGGCTAGTCCACGTAGTGCAGAAACCGCCACGCCGGAGAGATGATCCGGGCGTGTGCTGCGGTGGACTGTGCGGGCGAGGAGCTTAGTCGCAGTGTTGCCTTGCAGGACCAGGAAGCACGGTGAGTCGGCTGCGATGGAACTGATTAAGGCGAAGTTGGCTTGCTGTGTGACTGCTTGCCGGTGGGGAGTGATGAGCTTGGAGAATCTGCTCAGAAGTGCTACTGCATGTTCCGTGATTTTGGAGGGTTGGAAATATTCCCATCCATCACGTCGGGGTCACCACTATGGAGGTGCAAGGTGGATGACACCTCCATTTAAAAGGGAAGATCTTCCGCCAGGCTGGGACATCGTGCCTGGGGACCGCGGTCCAACTGTACATGTCGGACAGTTGTATATATGCAGATTCTCGGGAAAACTTCGCAAGCGCGATGCAGGATGTAGGCGCGCGATCGCAGGATAATGTGGCGCCACGCCATCTATCTTTCCGTGTGTGAACTATCTCAGTGTTACTGATAGATGGCTGATAGATGTCGCTACATGTATACAGTATAAACTATACGTTTTATGCAACTCATTGCCGGTATACTTTTTAAAGACACGCTGTGTAACTCAAGGGCCGCCCAGGTAGCAAGGTGAGTGTTTGCCCGCTGCTTTGCTCGACTCCTGCGCCTAAATCAATACTATCATGGCTGCAGAGTTGTCATCAATTTGAGTGGCTATTACCAATGAGATGGAGTGCAGGCTTTATTGTCACTTTGTTTTGTTCGAGAGTAGTGTCGAAATACTGCTATATCTTAGTAATTAGCTAAATTATAAACTAAAAAAATATGCCTTCAAAATAGACTAATTTATTAAAAGAAACAAAAAACCCGACTGCGTAAAACAAAAATTTACTGAAAAGAGATAAACAAGCTCTATAATCTATAGAATTTTGAATATAACTTAAATGTTATAAGGTATTGCAGGGATAAACTCTCTTTTTTTATTCGTAGACGCCATATAAAATTAATTACCCTATGACACTCCGAATCTAACGAATCTCATGTGTTTTAATCCATCAAGCCTTTTAGGCTGCAGAGCCACAGAATATTTAATAGTACTACGTAGCAGAGCGTGCCAAAGAAGTAGACATAGGTACTTACACTCGAAAAACATAACCCTCTTTCCGGGGCATTCAGGTAATGTATGTAAAAAGTATGAAATAACGACGTTGGGACTCTAATCCGACTCTGTTTTGAATTCAGCGAAAAAATCATTGGTTACAAAATATTTATACATTTTGGTAGAAGTGGATATTTGTATGGATCATTAGTTCATTATCATCTTATCCCAAACTAAGCTGAGGTATCCCGCCGAAATTTTGTCAATAATTTTAGACGGAAAAGCGTACCTTGATCTTAATTGACCATGGGGTTCTTCAAAAAGGGTGTGAAGAGGTTTCTTCAGAGTCGGCAACGCGCGAGTGATATTGCAAGCGCAACGCCCCTGGTGTTGCAAGCGTCCATAGGCTACGGTAGCTGCTTACCATCAGGCGGGCCGTATACTTGCTTGCCACCTCAGTGGTATAAAAAAGTTAATTAACCCTTTTATAAAAATAGAAAATAAGTACAGTCACAGTAAAAAATAGCTGATCAATTTAGTACATTACGCAAATTACAGTTTTCACACAAACTGTCAACATAATGTCAATAGATTAGTATGAAAGGGTACTGAAGTGATCAATATTTTTGACGCTGACAGTACAGACATCTCAATTTTATCAAAAAAAGTGCTGATGAGACTTATTGAGCCTATCAGTGTGGCCAGCAACACTTGCCGACAATTCGATTCATTAGTTTCATTACGAATGATTTGTTGCCAGACGCAATATACATCACACATTCGACAATTGACAATCAATAACAATCAATGAACACGTAACAACTATTTGACACCAAGATCAAGAAAACTTGCGAGGCAATTATAGCTGTGCTCTGTGGTCGTGACGTCAATGTCGTGGTAGTACTATTAATTACTAGCTATCCCCCACGGTTTCACCCGCGTTCCCGGGATAAAAAGTAGTCCTTTATCCTTCTCCATGCCACAGGCTATCTGCATGCCAAATTTCATGATGATCCATTGAGTAGTTGAGGCGTGAAGGCGTAACAAACAAATAAACAAACTCACTTTCGTATTTATAATATTAGTTAGGATTAAGATTAGGATTATGTGGTCGTGGGCAAGAATTTGAAGAGGGAAAACATCTTAGTACCAAACCAATAAATACTATTATGTATACTACGTAAAGAAGTGGCAAAATAATTGAACCGACTTCAAAGTACACTAAAAAGTAATCAAATGCAGACCTAACCTAACCTGATGACTTTGGAATCAAACGGGAGGTAAGTATACCCTTCCAAACAAAAAAAGAATTTTCCAAATCGGTTAATAAATAAATAAATATCCTGGGACATTCCTCACACACGGTCATCTGATCCCAAACTAAGCAGACCTTGTACTATGGAAACCAGATAACTGATATAATACATATACTACTTATTTTTTGTAAAGGTGTTTGTGTTTGTAGGTGCTGCTTGTCCCCCACAAGCAGCACCTACAAACACAAACACCTTACACCTGGTCTGCTTAAGTTTGCTATTTATTTACTTATTAAATATTTATTCAGTCTACTTTGTAATTTTGCCGCTGCGCCGGGGCACGCAATTGTTTTCAATGTGCGATTAGAATGTAAATATTATGTAATGAATCTAAGCCTGTTTTGAAAAGAGTAATTGCTGAGTTTATTGCCGGCTCTTCTCAGCAAATGCAACCTTCCGAACCGGTATTAGAGTATTAGAGTCAGACGTTTCATAAGTGCCTGCGAAGGTCTATTTTTTTTTGTTCTCTTTATTTACTACAATCTGTCTCCTTTGTGGGACATTCAGCAGTATTTTGGTTGGTGCTATCGCTGGCGTGCTCGGTATGTGGCCTGTGTCACATCCTCATTGTTAAAACAGTAGCTGTGTTTACTGTGATTGTATTAAATCTTGAGGTATTTTACGCTTTAAACGTCGCACTATGTTGTGGTTTGCCATAAGTGGCCGGGCCAGAGTATTTGGGTGTCGTTCGATGCGCTCTTTATAGGTTCTAGTATGGCGTACAATTTCCTGTTTCACAGTGGGCAGGCGTAGATCACGGTGTAATAATTCGTTGGGTACGAACCAGGGAGCATTGGTTAACATGCGGAGTGTTTTATTTTGAAACCTTTGTATGATTTCAATGTTTGAATGGGATGCAGTACCCCACAGTTGGATTCCATACGTCCATACGGGCTTCAGTATTGCCTTGTACAGAAGTATTTTGTTTTCGAGGGACAGTTGAGACTTTCGTCCAATGAGCCAGTAAAGTTTTCGCGTTTGAATACCAAGTTGCTTTCTCTTAGTGAAAATATGTTTTTGCCAGGTAAGTCTTTTGTCCAAGTGCAATCCAAGGTATCTCACATGATCTGCCTGTGGGATTGCAATGTTGTTAAGTGTGACTGGAGGACAAGAGTCTCTTCTTAAGGTGAATGTTACGTTGACTGATTTTGTTTCATTTGCTCTTATCCGCCACTTTTTGAGCCAGTGGGATATTTCATTTAGCCCTTTTTGGAGTATTTGCGAGGCTATTTTAGGGTTGCTATGTGTAGCTAGTATAGCGGTATCGTCAGCAAAGGTTCCAGTAATTAAGGATTCAAATGTCGGCAGATCCGCAGTGAAGAGCAAGTAGAGTATGGGACCCAGTACGCTGCCCTGCGGCACTCCTGCTTTTATAGGGCAGAGATCAGACAGTGCTTCCCCTTGTTGTACTATGAAGTGGCGCTGCTGGAGAAATGATTTTAATATTCCGTATAGGTGATCTGGTAGCCCATTTTTCAATTTGAATAACAACCCTTCATGCCATACGCGGTCAAACGCTTGAGATATGTCCAAGAATGCACTGGCGCAGTAAGATTTACCTTCTAGTGATTCCATGATATGTTTTGTTAATCTGTGCACTTGGTCGATAGTGGCATGCCTACTGCGAAATCCAAACTGGTGATCAGGTATTAGCTCCCTCTCTTTGAGTATAGGCAAAATCCGTTGAAGCAGTAGAGATTCGTATATTTTGGATGGAATAGGTAACAGACTTATGGGCCTATACGATTTTGCTTCTTCAGGTTGTTTCTCTGGCTTCAACAGCATTACAATTTGTGCGACCTTCCACTCCAGGGGAAAGAACTGCAGTCTGGTCATGGCATTAAATAGTGACGTAAGGAAAGTAATGCCAGATTCAGGTAGTTCTTGCAATATACGATTTGTAATAAGGTCGTATCCTGGAGCCTTTTTTGGATCTGTTTTTTTTATAATTCGAGCAACTTCTGTTTTCGTAAATTTGAGAGGTATTTCCTGCGTATCTTTCGGACCATTTAAGTGGTTAGTGATTTCTGCTGCATCTTCTGGTAAGCCGTCATATGGATGAGGGGTGAAGACGTTTGAGAGATGTTCTGAGAAGGTTTCGGCTTTCTCTTGGTCTGTCCGTGCCCAGGTACCATCAGATTTTCTTATAGGAGGAGATACATTGACGGGCCGTTTTAGTCTACTGGTGGCTTTCCATAAAGAATAATCCGAGGAAGCAGTGGCATCCAGGCCGGTGAGGTAATTATGAAATCCGTCATTACGATCTTTCTCTAGAGTGCGCTTTAGCTGTCTGTTGGCGTGATTGAGTTGTTTTTTCGCAATAGGGTCTCTGGTTGTTTGCCAGCGTTTTCGAATACTCCTTTTTTTTATTATTTTATCGAATATGTGTTTCGCTACGTGGGTGTCTAGGTTTCTAGATGGTAGTGGTGGGGTCGATGACCAAGCTGCATTTTGCACACTCTTGTTGAAATATAGCAACGCTTCTGTTATTTCATCTCTCGATTTTAGGCTAACTGATTTTTGGAATGCTTTGTCTGTGAGCTCACGAAATAGAGACCAGTTAGTTTTATTGTTATGCAGAACGCATTTCCTGACGCATTCTTGGGGGGTAGTGTGCAGTTCTACTATGATTGGAGAGTGGTCTGAGGATAGGTCCCAGCAACTCTGGCACGATATGATGTTCTTTGCGATTCCTTTGCTAACACAAAAGTCGATAACATCTGGGATTTTTCTTTTGTCTGTTGGCCAGTAAGTCGGTTGACCAGATGATACCACGTTCATATTTCTTTTTTGTATGCATTTGAGGAGTTCACGTCCTCTGGGTAGGACAAGCCTGGAGCCCCAAAACGAATGCTTGGCATTATAATCACCTCCTGCAATAAACCTGCCTCCAAGCGATTGAAAGAAGTTTCCGAACTCCGTTTCTTTGATAGTAAATCTAGGTGGACAATAGAGGGCCGATATTGTAATGTCACTAATCCAGTCTGTTATCACGACGTTTGTGGCCTGGATGTAGTTTTTGCAGTAATGTTGTAGTACATGGTGCTTGATGTTTGACCTAATAAGAACGGCCGATCCTCCATGTGCTTTGTTGTCTGGGTGGTCAGTATGGTACATGTTGTATCCTGGTAGCCTAAAGTGGCTTTTGGATGTGAAGTGGGTTTCTGAGATTAGTAAAACATCTATGTGGTGTATTTTAACGAATATTTGTAACTCTTCTGAGTGGTTTGACAAGCCATTAGCATTCCATACACACAATTTTAGTGACGTGAATGTGAAGGCATTTTTGAAATTAAATCGGTTAGCGTTTGGGTCATAATTAACATTTGGTTCATTAGAGAAACAAGTGTCTCCGTAATGGTTTTGAGTTCGCTAGTTTTTTGATTTTCGTCCTTTGTGTTCATTGTTTGTGTCATGGGTTTTGTTGCTTGGGCATACGATTTTCCGTTATTTGTGGATTGGTTTGTAGGTTCATGTTCCTTTCTAGTGTATCCAGGATTTTTTCTTACTTTGGTGATTGGAGGGGGAAATCGAACTTTCAAAAGCTCTTTGTAGACTGTGCAGCCTTTGTAGTTAGCTGGATGGTTTCCCTCACAAAGGACACATTTAACCTCTTTTGATCTGTCTTTCCGCAAGCAAGCTGAAGTGTGATGCGAACCTGCACATTTGACGCATCTGGGCTTTCTATTGCAAAACTTTTGTGTGTCGTTGTAATCTTGGCAATTAGAGCATTGAGGGATTACTCGCCTTGGTCTGGGTGCTTCAAATGATATGCGACAGTGTAGTAGATATTTAACGCTATATATGTCTTTATTATTTTCACGAGGCTCTAGTTCGATGTTCCACATTGATAACGCCTCTTTTGTTCTTGAGTTTTGGATGTTCCAGACATTTATTACTTTATGGTGAAGCTCCTCAATAGCTATTTTTATATCCTCTTTGTCTGTAGATGGGTGTAGACTTTTTAGCACAACTCTAAAACTGCGGTCTTGTTTTGGCTGGTAACTATAAAATTCTGTATCTTTAGCCTTTAGTTCTTTATAAATAGTGGAGTATGATTTGGCTGATTTTGATTGTATTCTAACTCTGTCGCCTCGTAATACCTTGATTTCATATTCCCCTTTTGCTACGTCTTCTAATAATTTAAGTAAAGGTTGTATATTCTTGACTCCATCAATAAATACTGGAGGGGGTCTTGTGGGCTTCGGTGTTTGTATTTCAAGTTTGTCTGCTTGCTCTATATCGTCGAGCCCTTTGAAGCTATTTGATGTTGGTACTGCTGGTGTTGCAAGCCAGTAATTCAATTTTACCTGCTTTTGGTTGCGCATTACTGCGTCTGGACTGGATCTTTGCCTTTTGCCATAACGCACTTCTGTGAACTGCTGTTCTTCAGATTCTTCAGCTGGTTTGTCTGCCAATTCAATGTTCCCTTGATTAGATGTTCCACTAAAGGAAGTTGATCTTGGGCGATTTATGAACATTCCTTTGTGAAGAAGTTGTTGGGTCATAGTTTTCGGGTTACTCTTATCTAATTTTTGTTCATTTTCAGTGTTATAATTGCTCATTCTATTTTTGTTCCCACGAGTAGGGTCGATTTAACAGGTCACAAGAGGGGTGACGCCCATTCCCTCAAGAGGGCAATATACAACGGCGTTTGCCGGGTCCGCCGAGGTCGGCGCTTAGAACTTGCCTCCTGCAAGCCATGCATCCCATCGGCACGTAGTCCCACCTTAGGATTAGGGTAACTTTTTAAAGATGTGTTCTACCTCGTGGCCCGGGCGACTAAGCCAAGGCCCTCGATTCTGTGGATGCACAGAGTTGCGAGTTGTGGGGGTCATTTCCTACCTCCACCAGGTTCTGGCTTGTAAGGTCAGGGTTATTTTCGGGTTAATTACCGTCGCCCGATACTCGACGTTGATCTTTTGCGGCTGGTTAGATCTTCACTCAGCCAACCCTCCTCTTTTTTTCATACGGGCTTGGGACCGTCAAAGGCAGAGTTTTTCATACGGGTTTGGGACCGTCAAAGGCGAAGGTCTATTTGAATAAATGATTTTGAATTTTGAATTTTAAATACATACTTACTATACATAATTACACCCAGACTCAGGACATACAGACATGTTCATGCACACAAATGCATGTCCTGTGTGGGAATCGAACCCACGACCTGCGGCGCGACAGGTGGAATCTTAACCAGAGTCTTAACCAACTGCGCCAGCTGGCCCGTCGGAATGACGGAGTTCTGAGGTGAGAAATATAAAAAAAACATACAGCCGTATTGAGAACCTCCTCCTTTTTTTTTAAGTCGTTTAAAATTCAATGCTGTTCATTGCTAAGCGTACCAATCACTTGAGAACGGCTGGACCGGTTTTGCAATTTTTTATTTAATAATAATAATAATAATAAATTCATTTATTCATTTTACATACATACATTTCACATTTATTTAATTGTTCGTCCGAGTTTACGGAAAGAAACTAAAAAAGATACCCGGAAAATTCGGGAATAAATGAAAGTGTGATTCCATTGGATTTTATTGGAGATTGATTAGATTGGAGATTTGCACAAAAAATAAAGATTTTTAGAGATGTTGAAATGACGTTAATATTGATCCTTGGAGCCTAAGGAATAACTTAGGCATTTAAAATATTTTTAGATACCCGGGATAAAAATGCGACATTCTATGCCATGCCGGCGAATCGCGACCAAAACCATTATGTTGTTGTTATGTTTTGCTGGGTTTATAAAATATTTCAAGTATATTCATATGTTGCTGGTAATGTAATCTCAACATTGGAAGTGATTCAAAACTTTAAATGTTTCGTTAATGTATGGATCTCGCCATGATTCTTGGGACAAGATAACGTCTACCTACTCGGGTAATATAAATAAATGCAAGATATTAAAAGCTGATTAAGTACTTAAATCATGAATGGAATTATTATATCATTAATAATGATCCACAAAGCGATACTGTGTTTTAGCCGAATACAAGGAGCTGTCTATGCCTCCTATCTTAATAAATTGATTAATAAATTATAGATAAATTAAAGAAAAACTGACATTATCCGCAGGGCTCTTTTAGTTGCTAATTGTGTCTTTCTTACTGGAATCGGATGGTATGTCTTATAAATGTCGACTTGTAAAGTTGAAGGGGCAGCAGCGGCGGGTGCGGAAAATTCAACATTCAAAGAGATACCTCCGGAGACCAGCGTGGGGAGCTTTTTCCGCCAACGCATCAGCTTGGCTATCCAAAAAGGAAACGCTGTCAGCCTGCTGGGAGAAATAAATATTGGTAAAGCAAAAGCGATAGTATCTAAGAGATGGAGCGCGCGGAAGAAGCGAATACCAGGTATCAGATTTTCAATTTGTATTTGCTTTTTTGGCTTCACTTTCGTGTTCCGCGCGCTCCATCTGCCTTATTCAGTAATCTGTGTATCTAAGTGTCAAAAAGTGCTAATGTCCAATGGCAAATTCACCTAATTTTTGTGGCGTGATAGCTCATTCTTTATACCGTGCAGTGCCGCGTGTGGCAGCCACCGCCCTCTTCGCTTCTTCAAATGTCAGGAATAGGAAACGTGTGAACATTGTGTAAAATAATCGATTTTGAATATAAATGAGTAGATATTAATATTAATAAACCTAGAAAACGATCTAAAATAAACTTTGAATATGGTGGTATTGTATGGAGCAGCAATATGGTTGTCACTTGTACAAATATTATTTTATAAGAGATGTTCGTAAATAAACATATTTTGTAATTTAAAATTTTAACATCTGTCCTAATTAGCCACAAAAACTTTATCGTATACTAGCTATGTCCCGCGGAATCAGCGCAGATTTTTGCTGCTAATGGACCCTCGTGGAACTCACGCGCAGAAAACAGTGCATATTGCGCGCACAGAAGAGTGTGAGATTTGGCATAGTTCATATGGAGAAGAAGTCACAACGTTATATAAATCGTTCACAACCTTGTTGAATAACCCCATTCTGTACTTTAGGAACCCACGGCTAATTTATTTATTTAAATTTAAAAAAAACTCTTTGCGACCACTAGTAAAATGAGGAGTTTTTCTTATGATATCTCTATGCTCAAAATACCTGTCAAGCTGTTGATAATTCGATCCAATTTGAACCATTAACTCCTTATCCATATAAAAACTTTGTATAAAAATGAATCCCTATTTCCCTTGGTCAGCCATCACGCGTCCACGGCTGGACCGATTTCGCTAATTCTTTTTTTTGTGTTTGTTATTGTCAGGAGAAGTTTCTTATGAAAGAAAAAATTAAGAATGTTGCGAGGGTAGGGTAGGGGTAGGGGTAGGTTAGGGTAGTGTAGGGTAGGGTAGGGTAGGGACAGGTGTAGGGTAGGGTAGTGTAGTGTAGGGTAGGGTAGGTTAGGGTATAGGTAAGTAGGATACCACGCGAACGATGTCATGCCGGGCAGCTAGTTACTTACTTGTGCTTATAATATACGATTGGTGGCAGCCCTGTATCGCCCAGTTCGTGTACAAATGTTGCCATATAAAAGCCGGTCGTGCCATACCGTGGGACACACTCGTAATTATTGGTAAAAGCTGGTACCACCACAACCACGACCTTTTTTGGAAGCTGCGGTATTCTGCAACAAGGACTAAATCATTTGTTTGTGGAATTCTATTCCGACAATAAATACTGTGGCTTTATTAGTGATACTAAATCCTATAACTTATTTGGTTTGCTTGAATACAATCTGTAGACTGTAGAGGTATTGTTAAGAAATGGCGTATTTATTTATGCTGGTAGGTTTTCATTCTTGAACATATTTTGCTTTGATGTTCGGTTTATAGATTGTGGTTCTTTAATCGAGGCCAATTATACTGGCGGGGCAAGTTGGGCCACCTCGTTACCCCGATAAAAGACGATTTCAAACAACAAAAAGAAAAAGAAAAAAAATCTTTTTCTTTTCTGCATAAGGGTGACAAATGGGGGCCCTGGTGCTGCAAGCCTCCATAGGGTACGGTAAGTACTCGCTTACCATCAGGCTGACCGTTTGCTTGGACTCACACACAAAGGGTTCCTTAAAATACGTTTCGTGTATGCGTTTATTCTTCGTAGGGGGGCCCTATAATTTTTAATTTATTTTATCGTTATAGCGGCAATAGACAAATAGATTACACATTCTGTGAAAATTTCAACTGTCTACCTATTACGGTCCATGAGATACAGCCGAATGACTGACATGCGTACGGCAGACAGATAGCCGGACGGACAATGGACGCTTAGTAATAAGGTCCCGTTGGCACATTTGGGTACGGAACCCTAGAAAATACACGCATTAAAACCTTCATCTTTACTTTTAGATTGCAGAATACCACTGCACATAATATTTGTAGTGAAATGCGAGACGCGGAAGAGACGGCATCGCGCGTCTTTGTCGCGCCAGGGCCCCGATTCTGGCGCTTTCGACACAGATGTCGCGTTAGACATTCGGCGAAAAACAAGACTTGTGTCAAAACACGACGCGACGTTCTAAGATGATTTCTTCCACCATGATTTTCGGCAAATGTCGAATGCGACATGGATGTCGAAGAGGCGAGAATAAGGCTCTGCCCTGCGCTTGGGCATGCGCCGTGCGGGGGAAAGGTGACCTACCTTGGCGCCGCCGCGCCGCTTCATTTGGATATGTGGATCAGCTAGCTGCATTTAAACAAAAGGTTTATTACTATCCATTATAGTTTTGCAATGAGCTGATTGTATACTACTTCTCGTTTGCTACGAGAATACGGCCCGCCTGATGGGAAACAGTAACTGTAGGCTTTAGACGTTGAACTCACGCGAACCATTCCCCCTTCCCAATGAGCTCTGGCGATTATACTCACGCGCAGGAACACAACATAAAGTTATTTGGCTGCGGTATTCTGTAAGGTGGATAACGCTACGCTCAACCTCTCTTATACTCTGATTTATTCAAATTCAGAAAGCCATGTTTGTTTATTGTCAGGTTTTAGTAAAATGGTGGGCGTTCTACTAAAAATGTTCACAGACTCATTGAGGCATTTTGAAAAGTTCAATTTCACTCCACTGGTATAGTATATAATGTATATATGGCTAGTATGTAATGTATCAATATTTACGGGATAAAACACCACCGATAACATGCATATAGGATTTTATGAAAATAAAACGAAACGCAATGTCACTACTCTTTTTTTTTCAATGGCTTCACACGGCTTGTGTATTTTGCCAGTTTTCAAAAAAACACTTTCACATACTTAGTCCTCAGTCAGTCACTGTCCATAAATGTCATGTTTTACTACAATGGTGGTCATTTATTACATGGTACTAAAACTCTTCACGACATTTTGAGACAACTTGAAAAGTCACGATACAGATTAATCCATTTCATTTCACTTCACTGGTGCGGTGCACATGGATTGATCTTTATTGGATAATATACCACCGATAATATGCAATAAAACTCAAAATCCACGAATTTATGATAATAAAAATGAATACGCAACGTCATTGCAAGTACCCGCCAAAAAATCCTCATCTTGCATGTGTCTCAAAACACAATATTTTTTCAGGTCAATAGTAAAATCTTTGATTAAGGATACATCCAGATAGTGTAGCAGCTGTGCACGCGTCGATAAAAATACGCTCTAACTGTTAGGGGCTACATCAAATAAAAATGCAAAATAATGATCAATATTTAAATTTCTCCCGATTTTAATTGGAATATTTTAACAACTACTATCATAATGAACGTCATTATGACAAGCAGAATGACGCAGAGGGAGCGTAAAACGTAGCTGTTACGCGCAGCAGCCTAAAAAGTTGGCCTGTTTTGTATATTAGTGTAGTATGGCGACGTTCTTTTTAGGTATATTTATTTCTATGAGTAAAATATCACATTTTGTAGTAAATTATGATTTCTGTGAGCCATCAATGCCTGACCTCGATACCTCCAAGTGTCTGCCAGCGTATTGTAATATGACCTAAATATTTTTAACGTATAAACGCCTAAAATAACGTTGTTTTGTTTACATTTCGCCTTGAAAATTTAGACTATTCCCCTGCTATTTTAAAACTTATAAAAATATGATTGATGGCAACAGTTTCTAGTATTGTTTTGGATAGGCGTGACCCACAGAGATAGGATATAAATAGAGGGAATGTACTAGAGTAGGTATGTACCGTGAGCACGGGTATGTGCAAAGTGCGTAAAAGTATGTGCGTTCTTATTTTGAACAACTAATTCCCGGTTTCAATAAACAAAAACGAATCGCTTTGCTTACCAATGGTAGGTTCTTCTTCTTATTTTTAATTTTGGCAACCAAGCCCAAATTAGGGCTCATTTCTGCCAGTGTCGAGTTATATTATAGTTTTCAGTCACAATAAATCACTTCACATTATAGTCCTCAGTCAGTCACCGTCCATAAAAGTCATGTTTTACTACAATGGTGGTCATTGTAGTAAAACTCTACACGGACATTTTGAGACAACTTGAAAAGTCACGATACACATAATTCATTTCATTTCACATCACTGGTGCACATGGATGATCTTTATTGGGTAAAATACCACCAAAAATACACAATAAAACTCAAAATACACAAATTTATGAAAATAAAAATGAAAATGCTACGTCACTCTGCAAGTTCCCGCCAAAAAGTCCCAATGGTAGGTTTTTTTATTGCCAAACTATGGGCATATAGATCATTTCGTAAGCTAATTTTATCTGTGATAGCTACTTCCATATGGGAGGGTCTGCTATGCAAAGCTTTGAGGTCTTTGATTCATTATTAGTAAAGATATAAGAGTCTTAATTTTAATAAATCTTAACCGAAAACGGTCCGTAAATTATTGAAACCGGGCATTAATAGTACACACGGCTACAGGTCAAGCTATACATTTCTAGTATAAGCTGACCTCCCATTGTACGGAAATCGTATACAATGCGAGTTCAGCTTATACTGGAAATGTATAGCTTGATCGGTAGCCGTGTGTACCTACCTACTTACATATTGCCTGTATACATAATTAATGAATGCGAGTCTTGTTTTTTATCGATACTTTTACCAATAACAAATAACAAGGAATCCATATCGACCAAAAAAAACAGTTTTTTTTATGCCAAAGACAAAACAAGTCTATAAGTACATAAGTTTAAAAAGTTTAAATCTCAAATTTCGTGCAGCCAGTTGCGCATTTAAATCACAGCTTTAACACGGTACAGTTGAGGTTGATGTATCATATTGTAGTAATGGGCAAATACCGATTATTATTATCGATGGTTTTGTCATAAATCGTATTTTCGAGAAACTTATAGAAACTAATTAATCTCACAAAAAAAAAAAAAATCCTTAGCTCGCTAATTTCCTCGCCCATTATTATCAAAACTAATCGAAGCCCCGGAAGACCGAGTTGGGAAGATTTTACAGCCAACGCATTAGCTTTGATATAGGAAACGATGCCAGCCTGCTTGGTATATTGCCGATGATCGGCAACAGCGGCAGCCTAGAGAAAATCCTATTTATAGTTATTATGTACAAAAAATAATAATTATTAAAATAAGTAATACCTAGTTTTGTAAGATTTACTGCCAAAGGTGTGCTAAAAAATATTTTTATTCTTGAAATTGCTTTAATATTTCTTTGTTCAAATCACTACAATGTGTAAAAATCTTGAAACGATAAAAGTATCGATAAATCTGTTTTGTCACTGCACTACAAAACATCCGAGAGTGTTATGACGGCTGAATTTTTATTATTTATAAATAAAATACTCGTTTCACTCGCCGCGTGCAGAAAGAGCTATGGACATGAGAAACATTGCAATGCTTTTGTATTATCGAGGCGTAAAATGTCTACTATACCTTGTGTATGTACCTTGGCAAAAATAATAAAAATATGAAAAAAATATTATTTTAATCTATGGATTATAATTATTATAGATCTGAAAGTACGGTCCAGAAAACTAGGGAATTCCTTTCAATAATACATCATAAGTAACTGCTGAATTTCGCACCATTATGTACCTACCCATGTGACATACGCTTCTACAAGTAGTCAAAGAGCACCTTACAAAATATCGCAGCCTTGTTGTGTTCCTGCGTGTGAGCGGGGCGGTCGCCAGAGCTCATTGGGGAGGGGGAAAAAAATACAGCTTTTTATACATTTTAGCCGAGGAGTCACCTTTTCTATGAAAAGTTTTTTTTTTTATGCCAATTCGAAATTGGTCCCATAGTAAAAGTTGATTGTATTTATGAGTACTTTACGTTCCATTTATTGTCGTAATGTCGTATATTCCACCCCGTATATAAAAAAACATTTATTTTTCAAGTAAATTAAATCCATTATTTTATGAACCGGATTGTGTTTGCAAGTGTACCGGCGTGCGCGCATGTTTTTCTCTCATTCACGCGAACTATCGGACGATGTGACGTCACGTAGTGATGCGCATGACACATATTTGTAATAGTTGTCGATACTTTACATAGCTCAATGCAAATGAATGCGTTAATGGCGTGGTTAAATTAATTGTTTACTTTCCTTATATTGGGTAACTGGTGTTTATTTACTACATTTTATAGGTATTAAGTGGGTATTAAGTTCATATCAACAAGTTTTATTTATCTAGTTTCTAATCAGTAGTCGTAAACGTTGTTTTGAAACAACCCGTTCATAAGTGTCTTAACAGGGCCTAAACTGAATAAATGACTTTTTGATTTTGATTTGTTTTTTTTTTATAAGTCTAAACTCATTTAATTCTTTTTTTCTTGCCGGAGTCTTCTCAGTACAAGTTGTATTTGGAACCGGTGTAGAGTCATTTGTTAACATTCATAAGAGCCCTATAAGGGCCTAACTTGAATAAATGTATTTTGATTTTGATTTTAATTCACAAGAACGTAAGTAAAAACGCAGGCGGAAGCTTCCTGCATAAACTTCACGTTCCATACAGTAATGCAGCATTTTTCTTTTTAATACAACTTAGACGGTAAGCAAGCATACGGGCCACCTGATGGTAAGTGGTTACCGTAGCCATATGGACGCTTGCAATACAAGAAGCATTGCTCACGCGCAGGAACACAACATAAAGTTATTTGGCTGCGGTATTCTGCTGCTCTTTGAGCGTATAAACGCTATGCTCTACCTCTCTCAGATCGGCATCGATAAATACGATATACATCGATATCGGTAAATGAGACACGGCACATCACTATGCACACACTGTTCACAGTTTCTGTTGTATAATTTCGCCAGTCCCTCGTCGCATAGGTAACAGGACACGTTACATGCAAGGTGTACTTCCTATTTGGATTTGGATATGTAAGTGTCCCGATTTTCAATGTAAAACCGATTCGCATGTATGCCATTTGCCATCTATAGACGTACCCCCTTATTCATAATCGCTTTTTAACTAAATCAGTGTATTAACTAAATCAGTGTAATAGTGTGCCCGTCTCACTCTTTCGGTCACCAAATGTCACGTGTCAGATAAAGACATCGGAATTTTAGCTAATCAACGTTTGATAACTTCAGGAACGATTCGCTACGCTAATTTCTTTGGGAAATGGCACAATGTTTACAACAATTTAGTCCTATAAACTTATCTGACCCGGTGGTTAAAAGAGGAACTAACGACGCCATTTCGAAATTTCAATCGCCGTTGGTCAAAGAGAATATAAACACTAGGTTCATTGGTTGTTTGCTCCACCAAATGCGATAACAGAGACTCTCTCACCGGGCCAGATAAGTTTGTGGCACTATAAGTAACATTTGACATTTCTAGACTCTAGACATGCTCTAGACCTATGCTCTAGACACATCACCCTACACTAGCGCCTCGATGACGAATTCGAGCGCGATGCCGTCATTTTGAAAAGTTCAAATTTCGAATATCCTTACCTTTTCTGATACATTACTTGTCATATATGGGAGGAAGACGAGGCGGCAGACCTTGAGGCAGACTAACACAATCGTTTAGGGATCCTGTATAAGTATAAACAATTCAAAATTCCGGTGAATAGTCCACTTAACTCGGCGAGTGCCGGACGGGTCGTATCTCAAGCGACGCTGCAAGCGATTGCTGAGATCGCGTGGCGGTGCAAGCGACGAGGCGCCGGCGGGTTAACGATACCGAGAACGTATAACACAATAATAACATCCCATATAGGTACTATACTATTACAGGATATCCTATGTTTTTTTAACTTTCAGCCAAATGCGATCTGCTATTTATGCGTGATTGAGTAACATACAAACATAAAAAAAACATATCTCCTGTCTATATACGGGGTGGATAAAAGTTGATCGTATTTATGAGTACTTTACGTGGTTTCATTTATTGTCGTATCCATCTAAATATATAAAAATCAATGCCACTTTTCGTTGTAATTTTATAACTCAAGAACGGGCTCACCTATCCAAACCAAATGCTTAGGCTTTGTTCGGACTACTTATTAGATGGTTTATGTGAAGTTTGCATAAAATCGGTAGAGCGGTTCTTCATTTATCAATTTTTTTGTAACATATGAATTCTATAAATGGCGGATCATTTATTGAATTCAAATCATTCTGTTAATGGGGATTTTGCTGTCAGGGTAGGGTAGGGTAGGGTGGGGTGGGGTAGGGTAGGGTAGCACCACAGAGTAGGGTAGCACTACGCGAACGAAGTCGCGCCGGGCAGCTAGTCCCGCATAAAAATGAAAACCTATTTCCCTTGGTCACGCCGTAACTTGAGAACGACTTAACCAATTTCATCCATGTTGTTTATTAAAGTTTTCAAATATTCTGGAGTAAACTAGCATAGAAAATTTAAGAAAACTTAACGGTATGGTAGTGTAGGATATCCATCAGGTAAGCAGGTGAAACCGCGGGGCGCAACTAGTTTATAATATTTGTGAGATTATATTAGCAGGACTCCTTCGAAAAATATCATCTCCCTTTGATTAAAAAAAAGGCATCGCATATTTATTACTAGCTGTCCCCCACGGTTTCACCCGCGTTCCCGGGATACAAAACTTAGCCTATGTCCTTCTCCATACCATATTCGCATGTCAATTTTCATGAAGATCGGTTGAGTAGTTAAGGCGTAACAAACAAATGAACAAACAAACTCACATTCGCATTTATAATATTAGTTAGGATTAGAATATTCCATACCTTGTGAAAAATGGTAATATGAAAGAATATTAAAATATACCTGTCAAATTAAATAATATAAATCGTTCATCTCATACATTGGACGGTGTCTTGACGAAGCACCGCGGTTCGGGGCTGCCAAATCGTCGAAAAAATACAGGGGCCAAGATATTAGGGCTGTCACATATTGTGAAATTAATTATTTATTTCAAAACATGATACCGTGGTGGCTTAGTTAATGTATCAACTGTTCCCTAAGTCTCAGATAAAAAATCGTAGATTTCTGAAAGATACGACACCAATGTCTTTTCTATCTTGTCGTTTGTATCTGTTTTGTCACAAATTTTGACGGTATAAAACCTGAAGATCGATTCTAATTGGCTATAATCATATTGACGGGCTAGTTGGCGCAGTTGGTTAAGATTCTACCTATCACGCCGCAGGTCGTGGCTTCGATTCCCACACAGGACATGCATTTGTGTGCATGAACATGTCTGTATGTCCTGAGTCTGGGTGTAATTATGTATATTTAGTATGTGTTTAAAAACAAAAATTAGTATATCAGTTACCTGGTTTCCATAGTACAAGCTCTGCTTAGTTTGGGATCAGATGACCGTGTGTGAGGAATGTCCCATAGCAGGATATTCATTTAAAAAAACGGAGGAGGTTTACAAGTCGACGCGTATATTATTTTTTTATTTATAAAATACAATTTCAATTTCTCGATTTCAGAGTTGGCCCGATTGTAAAAGTTGTTCATAAATATTGATGATTCTTACTTGCACAAATTCTGTCTACAAAACTATAAAGTGGCACCCCTAATGCCAATGCACCGTGACTCCATCAATAGTGCATCTGCGTGCAAGTGACAGCTCAACCGACTGCGCACAAGTGGGGTGTAGTTCCTGACACTTTTATAGCCTACCTGAATATCCAGGCTGAGCGATTAACATACATTTAAGATCTTGATTTAAGAACGGAGTTTTGATTCAGTTGATGAAATGAAGGTGCTGGTGAAGAAAAAAAAATAGGGGCCCAAACTCTACATTTGGTAATCCGATAGGAGTTAGGTTGTACAGTACAGTTTGGCCGCCGAGAAAATGAGTTTATGTCCTGTTAATTTTGGCCAAATCACGGAAACGGTGTTTCTTGCCGGGAGTCTTCTCAGTTTAAGTGTATTACGAAACGGTGGTAAAATCAATTGTAACGTTCGTAAGTGCCTTATTAAGGCCTATATTGAATAAACAATTTTTGAATTTGAATTTGAAACGTCTAATTTGATTATGATAGGACTTTCACTACCATGCCTAAGAAACAACTGAACTATCCCGTGAAAGTCCCGACGCAATCGGATTACTTAGCCGTTTGCCCTTTCTGAGGTTAGTCCAAGTGTCAGAGTTGTCAGAAACGTATTCTCCCGGCGGCCGCACTGTAAGGCTTTAAGATTCAGAATAGACTGACCAGTACCCCGAGTGTAAACAATTGACGTTCTTCTCCGATATGACTCAGTTTTTTTTAAATATCATACGAAGTGCCTCTATTTTTATGGCTAATTGATCTTTCATCATCATGCCATCATAATCCTTATCACCAGCATGAGC
The DNA here is from genome assembly GCA_947623365.1 of Achlya flavicornis. Taxonomy (NCBI): domain Eukaryota; kingdom Metazoa; phylum Arthropoda; class Insecta; order Lepidoptera; family Drepanidae; genus Achlya; species Achlya flavicornis. Next base: position 4,019,772 of record OX392494.1, on the reverse strand, counting down.
CTAGGATCAGCCCCAGAGCAGCAAAGGGTGGGTGGTGGGGGTGGCCATCACCGGGTGCCAACCGTTTGGGGGGCGAAAAACCCACTAAATTATAAAATTAAAAAAAAAAAAAAAAAACGTGTGACTTCTACGTGATGAAGTTTTTTGACATCAATTAGCCATAAAAATAGAGGCACTTCATATTATAAAATAGATAAACGGAATTATATTGTAGTAGAATCATTCACTTTGTTGTACATTTTTTTTGGAATTATTATTATTTATAGTAAACTATAAAAATTAAAACAAAAATAATAATAAAAAAAATCTAATAAGGCCAGCTGAAATAACATTATGGGAACGTAACGCCATCTCTTATCAAGTAGCATTACTAAGCTTGTTTTTTATTTCACTGCCAAATAATTTTGAATAAGTAGATAAATTGTTTAAATTAAAGAGGGTAGTGGGTATCTTAAATAATAAAAAAATCACTTCAAGTGAAACAAGAGGCACTTACGCATCTAAATACATTATTTAATTTCATTTTATTCTGACATTGAAGAAACAAGGCTTAACAAGATTATTTATTTAAATAAGTCGGTTAGAACACTTCGAACCAAGGAGGACGTTCGACATTTCTTGTGTTACCACCAGTTGGGAAGTCAATCTTCTACTGAGAAGAAACTAAGCGAGGTAGGTATCATTCTTTATACTATTCTTATAATATCTTATTTTGGCTATCATTATTTTTTTCTGTAGGCCTGTTTTTGACCACAATCTCACCATGGTCAGTGATGATATGGCAGAAGGTGGTAAGCAGACAAAGCTAAATAAGGGGGCGTCCATTAATTACGTGAAGCGTTCAGAGGGGGAGGGCGACCCAATCTCACATGGAGGTGAGGGGGGTCTCGGCATATATCACGTAATTTTATATCCGCAAGTAACGGTGTAAAATTGCGACAAAGCTGGAATACATTTTCGAATTTTAACAGTTCGCTATGTAAGTATTTTATTCTTTAGTTTTTTCTCACTGTGATTCTCGAGACTGCGTTCATTCATAGAAGTATTTTCATTAGTAGTACGTTTTTTTTATATAACGCAATCAAGCACAGTTTATAAACTATACACTATATTATTATATTATAAATTATACTACGTTATAACGTATTTACAGGAAAAATACGCGTAATAAAAATAAGCGTTTAAAAACGGTATCTTCAATACCTATAATTAAGCTATCAAACGTAGGTTGCCTTGCATAATTATTACCTTACTAGCTGTCCCCCGCGGTTTCACCCACGTTCCCGGGATAAAAAGTAGCGTATGTCCTTTTCCATACCATAGGCTATCTGCATGCCAAATTTCATGATGATCCGTTGAGTAGATGACGCGTGAAGGCGTAACAAATAAACAAACAAACTCACTTTCGACTCAAACTCAATTTAAGTATCAAGGTTATGGTCCTTAGGTAGTTAGAACAGCTGTACAATCAATTCCATTCTATATTTATCTAAGTACTAAAGCCTGAGATATTATAAAATAAAAATATTATGGAATTTGCGTCATGATTATTACAATTATTCTTTTTCTTACTCGACACATAACATACATTTTATAATATAAAATATAGTTCACTGCCGAGATCGCGATCACATCGAGAATAGGGTCCAAATTACCGGTGGTCAAGGCTCCAGAGAGAGGAACTTTCTCACAATGCAAGCCGTTCCAGGACCACTGCCTTCTGAATCTGCCCCTTGATCCAGCTGCCTAACGTTTTGAGTTGTTTGCCGAGGCTAGGTTGCGCAGCAGTATTTTAAATAATATATATTTTTTAAATTGTGTTTTTTTTCGTATTTATCATTTGGGCACTTTGCGCAATTTGCATTACCTAATTTTAGCGATGCAACGGAGCAGAAACGGAAACAGATGCAAAGAGTAAATTGAGCGGAAACGGAAACTGAAACTGAAATTACGGAAGTGTAAATACCTACTATGAAAAATAGTTATTTTTTGCCTCCTAGTACAGGTATTTATTATACTTAAAAGAAGACCCCAAAGAACTATATTATTATTGTAGATGATAAGTTACCGTTGTTTTTTTGATTTTACAAATCCATTTTTGCATCCTTTGAAGCAGAAGCAGAGGTATTAGGCATTAGGTATTAGGCAGTGTTCCGGAAGTGTGCAGGGGATCCTGCACACTTCCGGAACACTGCCTCACCGCAGGAAAACAACACCATGTATGTACGTTAATGTTATGCGATCTTCGAATTTTGAACGAGATATCAGATAACCCGTACTTTAGGGTCTACTACGAAAAACGATACAAGATATTCTGATCATTGTTGTCAAATATTAACCAATAGAACTGCAGCAAAACTGACGAGACTTACATTTGGTGCAATTCTATTGGCTAATCGTAGTAGGCCTTCTGGCGTAACAATTCTATCTCTTTCGCACAGCCGAAACACTCCAACAATGCGTGTCTTCATGCTGCTAGTATGCGTCACGTGCGTGACACTGTCCCAGGGCTACAGAATCCTGTGCGTATTTCCTGTTCCGTCACGCAGCAGCGACCACCTCTCTAAGGGCATGGTTGACGCGTTGCTGAAGGCTGGCCATGAGGTATGTAGCAGTTTACCGTCGTATATGTACAATCTTTAAGCATGACCACTAAAAGCCTACAATTTGTGTGACCAGCTGTGTCTGAGGCAATACAAAAATGGTTTTGCAAAAAAGGGTTTTTGTTCCCAACAAATGGAAAGGGTGAGCTGTGATCTGCTTGAACTGTTGTAAGCTGCTTGCAAGCGAAAGGGTTTCAAAACTGATAATGCTTGGGAATTGTCGATGGTACATAAACAAAACTGGAACTCTATTTGCCATATCTGCTCTTCAGTCCGTCCGTAATATCACAAACTTAGAGACTATTGGACTATTATAACGCTACATGATCACCGCGCAGTGAAATCACAATTTTTTTTGGAGACTATACAGCCTGCATAATACACTAGTAGCCAACCCAGTGCGGTTGGCAGATTTAAACTAATAGTGCGGCCGCCGAGGGAATGCGTTTCTGACACCTGTTAATATTGGACTAATCTCGTAAATGGCTAGTCCTATTGCGATAAGACCTTTCACAGGATGATTCAGTATTTTCTTAGACATAGTTTAATGAAAGTCCCATCTTAAACAGATCAGCCGTTTCCGTGATTTGGCTAATATTATCAGGTGCCAGAAACGCAGCATTAGCAGCTTTAACCGGCTACCTTTGACATGACGACATATTACAAAGAAGCGTCTCTTTTCGCAGGTATCACTAGTGACTCCATATCCGATGAAGACTGTACCTAAGAACCTGACAATACTTGACGTGAGTGCTACCTTGCCTGTCGTTGAAGGTTGGTATCCCTGGACATTCGTTACTTTATCATACCAAGTTACATTAACACTCACGGACACTATGTCAAGGGTCGTAAATGGTGTCCCTCGTGTTGAACTATGGCCGTGGCCGGTGATTTTAATTACATCAAAAAAGGAACTCCTCACATCCGGCTATACCTGATAGCATTTATAGGAAGCACGTGACTCTGTGGCCTTTTAGGCTTTGACACAACACGCTAGTGCCACAGCAAACACTCCTGCTCTTGCACATAACAGTATTGGGATACTGCATGACCTCTCCCTCATTATTGCCCCAACTCATACTTTCAAAACGGCGTAATTTGACAATCCGTCGACAGACGTGATGCCTTTTGTTAAATAATAATAATAAACAATGGTTATTTTCTGTGCCATATCAAGCATATTTGAAATTGGTCTTATGTCCGCGAGAGTGTTAATTTATTTACAAATAGTATTTGTAGTATGACGGCTTGTTTCAATAGCACAAGCACTGCCTAGTTTGGGATCGGATGGCCGACATTCAGTTTTCACACGGCGAAGAGATTAGAGATTAGAGAGGCGGTGTAGAGTCATTTGTTAACATTCATAAGTGCCCTATAAGGGCCTAATTTGAATAAATGAATTTTGATTTGATTTGAAGTCTGTCACCGTCCGTACAAATCAGTTGAATAAAGGATATCCATTCTACTAAAACTTTTCAGTCTTTGTGAGACATCTTGAAAAGTCACGATACACATTTATTTCATGTCACTGAAGCACTTGGACCAGCACCTTTATTGGACTAAAAGCCACCGTCCTTAAGCAGATGATGATGATAACTGCTATTAAAATCTTTTTACGACGTTATCCAGGGGAAGACATGTCAAAGAAGCGCAGTGCCATAGAGCTTTTACAATTAGCTAGCACCATGGCCAGGAATATATCAATATTAGCTTTGGAGACGCCAGCAGTGAAGGATGCCATCGTCAACCAGCAGTTTGATGCTGTTGTGACTTCCTGGTACCTGTCGGATCATGAGGCTGGGTATTTAATTACAGATATGAATATGACTAAAAATAAAGAATAAATTTTTGGTAGCCCAGCAAGTCTAGGAAATTTTGCTCACAGGTTCTCTCCTCCCCTCTCTTCTTTCGATCCTGCCCACCCCCGTAACGCCCTGAACTGAGGTGCGTGAGTGTGCCCCATTTGAGAACATCCTTAGAGGTTGTTGCCTATAACGTACCGGGTAGATATTCCTAAACGCTCACCAAATAGCCATCTCAGCACCAGTAAGTCACTTTCCAAAAATCAAAATGCTTTTATCTCACCAGTTACGCAGCCGTCCAGCAAGTGCCATGGATCCTGTTCAGCAGCATCCCAATGCATCCACACTTGGAGTGGCTGGTCGACGAAGTTCGCTCCATCGCCACCATCCCTCTCATTTTAAATGACGCCGCTATACCCATGACCTTCCTGCAGAGACTGAAGAATACTCTGGTGCATTTACTCTTCACGGGTATTAAATGGTAAATAGTCCAAACGAAAGTTTCTGAACGTATAATTTATGATCAAAAGTACTGCTACAAACGCGATAGAGTTCATTTAGTTTTTTTTTTGTGCCAATGTTCTTAACCTTGTATTGTGTTTCAGCGTTAGGATTAGGAGTTATACCTAACATAATATTGCAGAGCTTTACGACTTCAGTGAGTTAAGTTCTTATTTCCAGTGCTATATAACTGTTGTCCTTAGTCGCGCATCGTTTACCGTAACCCATTTTATTTTTATGCTGTGTGTGATGCGCGGTCTTACTCGAACCACTCGCTAATCCGGCACTGCTTGTATGGCCTGCGCTTTATGATTGTCATAAAGGTAGATGCATAAATAGACAATCAGCTAATCTTCATTGTGTATCAAGTTAAACAAAACTAAAAATTATCCTACTTAGCCTTTGTGCTTTTGGTCGTTGAAAAGTCAACTTAGATTCGAAGACAATCAGAATTTTTGTTTTCTCTTATCATACCATCCAGCTGCTACTATTAATTTTCAGGTTCGACAGCGCAAATGTCAGGAAACTATGAAACTTCATTCGGCCCTCTGGCGGCGAAAAGAGGAGTATCTCTCCCACCCTTCGAGTGTGCTCTGCGCAATGTATCAATTCTGTTCACAAACTCACATTCATCGCTGATTAGTGCCCAGAGTGTGCCACCGAACGTGGTGGAGATCGCTGGGTATCATATTGATGAGATACCACCTCCATTGCCTGAGGTAAGCCTGGATAGGACAGAAAAAATAGCGTGTTTTTTTGTAGTTTGCTACAGCTAGTTAGCGACTGACCCAACATTTTGGTCCCACAGGCATACATCGCTGCATTCGTTCGTTACACTTTTTCTTATTTAGGCCCGTGCTTTTGGTAGCTAAACTGCGCGGTGCGGGTAGGATGTGGTAACTGACTTGACGACTTTTTTATATATTTCCAAAGTAGCAAAAAATCATATGGCCCGCCTGATCTGAGCATCAACATTCGTGTACCAATATCGTAGTCATAGTCATAGTAGTTTATTGGCAACATTGTCAAATATATACATGTATCTATGATACTTCTCCCTCATCTCCATCGCAGGACCTACAGAAAGTGATGGACTCGTCAGAAGCTGTAGTTTTCTTCAGCATGGGCTCAATAGTGAAGTCTTCAACATTCACCGAGAAGATTAAGAAGGAGCTTATAGAAGCCTTTGGAAGGATGCCGTACACGGTGCTGTGGAAGTATGAGGAGGAACTGGAGAACTTGCCCAGGAACGTGCACGTCAGGGCGTGGATGCCGCAAACTAGCATTTTGGGTAACATGTTTGAATGTTTTGTAGAAAAGGTGGATTTACTTAGTTAAAGGTTTCGAGTCATGACACTACCACTGCACCGATATTTCGACTTCGTTCGCGTTGTGCTACCCTACCCTGTGGTGATACCACACCCTACCCTACCCTATATGAATTATTTTCCCCGTTTTTGCAACATTTTTCACTGATGCTTCGCTCCTATTAGTCGCAGCGTGATGTTATATAGCCTAAAGCCTTCCTCGATAAATGGACTATCCAACACAAAAATATCTTTTCAATTCGAACCAGCAATTCCTGAGATTAGCGCGTTCAAACTACAAACTCTTATTAGTATAGATAACATAACTAAAATGATGCTGTTGGAGCTATGATTTAAAATTATCGATCTATCAGTCGGTTGCACAAAGATCGCCATTAAAACTTCATTACGTAATGAGAAATTAACGCTAATGAATCCGTCAGTTTAAAGATGTTGCACAAAACCACTTTAGGCGTAATTAAATGTTCTTTAGCTAAAGACGTCAAAAAGTATGTTCTCAGTTACAAATCCCAATAAAATGGCAACATTGAACGAATGGAATGAATGATTTCTCTACATTAATATTTCTGACCATTGATTATGTAAATGTATAGATTGTTTAAATGTAGCTAAGCATTAAACGCGGTGAAAAAATGGACCCCCAATTGTTGGTGGCTAAAATCTTGTCCCCCGCACAATATCAGTTGAGTTGTCATTGAATACGTTTGTGTCGTTTGTGTGACAATATTGTATTGTTTGAAATTACATTTTGTTGATTAGTGTGCATAAATTACTTTTAGTATGCACGTGAAATGTTCTACCCCTTTTTAATGCTTATATAAATTGCAAATAAGTAAATAAATCAGATAAAATAGAATATAATAGAATTTATAAATGTATGAATATACCTTGATGGATATTGATCAATCTAACAATAAAGAATCAATGTTTCTGACATCTTTTCTGTCACATTTCCTTTTGACGTTTAAGCTAATGAACCTAAAATAGTCATGAAGTAGTTTTGTGCAACAACTTTAAACTAATGAACTCATTAGCGTTAATGTCTACATTTCTTAAAGAAGCTATAATGGTGTTCTTTCTGCAACCCAGTGATGTCCAAAAATGATGAAAGATTTTATAGACACATATTAAACACTTATTTAACTTTTATAACCACTATTTTTTAGCTAAAATGTGCTTAATGGGTGCTTCTTGACCTTTTAAATTTAATCTAAAGAACTGTCATTTTAATGGAACTTTAGTTACTAATGCCGCTTTGTGCAACATAAAACTACGTAAATGAGGTTTTAAGGGATCGTTTGACACTACATTAGTTAAATTTAAAGGAGGCATAAAATATTAGTCAAATGACTGTTTGTGCAACAGTTTAATGGAAGATTAGTGTTTAATGCCGACTTTAAAATTTAAAGAACGTTTCTGCAACTGACTGTAAGTGTACAAAAAAAATCTCTTCTTTCTTCCATCTCTTGACTTCATTATGTAAGGACGATTTTGGCCACCTACCCCCATGTAAGGCCGCATCGCATTAAATTTATCGAGCTTCTTACGTAACATTTAATCTAGTTTTCCTGTGTATTTAAATGTATAGGAGCATTATAGGAAAAATGGTTTAAAGAATATGTAAATAGATCTATTTTTTAATGTCAAATGTACAGTTTACATTCTGACTTGTAAAATATTATGTGAGAATTGCGTATGGAGTTTTTTCTCCCTCTCATAACCCTTACGTAATTAATGAATGGGCCATTACGGTGCGGGCGATGATAATTCGCGGGGGATAGACTTTGAGTGATCCTTCGTTACGTGTTAAAGTGTTATTTGTTTCGACAGCTCATCCCAAGACCAAAGTCTTCATCACCCACGGCGGTCTCCTGAGCACACTTGAAGGCCTCTACTTTGCAGTACCTTCGATCAACATACCCATGTTCGGTGATCAGATGGCCAACGCCATGCGTGCGGTGAGGGCCGGGTACGGTTTGAAGATCACCTACTCGCCAGATTTAGCTGGTGATGTGTCTTCGGCTTTGCAAGAGATGATGAAGAATGATAGGTGGGGATTTTATTGAATACTCTAGTATTTATAGTCTCAATTCCCACTCGTCAGATTATATTCTATACAAACATGCAACAATTTTCAGATACAGCAATCAAGTGAAATATTTATCGAAGTTGTTCCGTAACCGACCAATGTCGCCATCGAAGCTCATACCATACTACGTAGAACTTGCCATCGAAAGCGAAGGTAAGCAATAAGCACCCATCTAGCGTCAAGTAGCAGTACTTATTTATACATCTAATGCAACATGCTGTTGTTAGCTGGTATTTTGGTGAATTTTCGATTCAATAGATGGCGCTGTTACTCATTTTATTTTACCGCCATCTAGTGTTGAGTAGAAATAATATATCAATTGAAGATGGAATTTAATTTATTGTTTTAGTTGTATTTGTTTTTATTTATTTGTATTATATTGAATTTTTTAGGTGCATATCACCTTCGCTCGAAGACTCTTCTGTATACATGGTATCAGCGGTGGATGCTGGATCAAGCGGCCATTGCATTTGCTGTATTGTACATTTTATACAAAATTACTAAACGTATCGTTAGCTTTATTGCAAACAAAATTAAAGGCAAGAGAAAAGTTAAGACAAATTAATAAGATAGGTGCAGTATTCAAAATAAAAACTGTGTTTTGTTTACCTTAGTGCGTTTAGTTATTATAAACTACGAGAGAAAGGACTCAAAGCACGCTAAAGTGAGTTAATGATAATAATGAAGTATTGATTGAAAATTAGTTCAAATTCTAGGTAGTAATGTATTTTTGAATAAAAATTTATCAAAGTAAATTCAATACTAATCTTATTCATTTAATTTTAAAATAATAATACAATTTTCTATAAGAGTGCCACGTATTTTTCAAACAGTATCAAATGTTCCTTTGTCCGTTGCTCGTCTGTTAGTCTATGCAATTGAACTTCCCCTTCCGGTGTTAACAGCGCCTAAAAAATAAAGTTACCATTTAAAGATTGTCAAACAATACCTACTTTAGATTTGAGGATACAAAAATGCATTTTCTTTTAATTTAATCGTAGTAAAATTACGCTGACATTTGACTTTGAATTGTGGTTTATAGCGATTTAGCCGCATCAAAGAGTTCACAGAGCCTAGAAAGTAACACCGGCTGTCAATTTTAGTTACAACAGCTAACCATTCGGTGCTTAGTAATGGCTCGTAACGTAAGTTATTAAGTTAAGTTTTAATCTTAAGCTTTAACTTAAGACTTTTAAGTAATTCAATTTTTTTTTTGTTTGTGTTCCCGTGTTATTAACCAACTCAAACACATTATATTCTGATTGGTATAAAATATTTTACCAGCATAGAATCAGCGGCAGCACAGGCGACGGCTGCCTTATCGCTGACACATTTAGCGTAAATATCGCTGCATGTGAGGTCCCACACTACCACTGCACCCGCACGGAGGAGCGTGAAAATGTAGCAGGGGTTCACGCGGGACCATACCAGGGCGCTTACACATATCTTTAAACAAAAAAAAACAGTATCGGTATTTAGTGTCTAGTTTTCTTAATAATATTATAAATGCGAATGATGGGTGTGTGTGCGTGGGGTGTGTGGGGGGTGTGGGGTGTGTGTGTGTGGGGGTGTGGGGTGTGTGTGTGTGGGGGGGTGTGTGTGTGTGTGTGTTTGTTACACCACTCAGCTCCCAGGTATTACATTGGCAGCAAAGCGTCTCCTCATGGTGCTGACCTACCTTATCGCAGGAAGACACTCAGCAAATTAAGGTAATGTCATGTTATACTTTTTTTTTACTGTGTATAGGCCTGTGTTGTACCACAATCTCACCATGGTAAGTGATGATGCATCCGAAGGTGGTAAGCACGCAAAGCCTAGAAGGAACTGGCTCTCTAGTGCAACTGTGGGAACACACCGATAGGTGCTTGGCGAAAGGTTTTCATCTTGAGGTTGGTACCACCGTGCTATGGTTTCCTCACGATTTTTTCCTTCACCTAAAGCTCAAGCTCAAGAATTCGAACCCGGGACCTTCGTCAATCATCGCCTATGACTTGATGATCGAATTGTGTGGCCATTTTTATTTTCGTACCTTACTCAGTTTTCACGCAAAAAATAAGCTTGAGACTTAGTACTTACCCGTGTCGTCATCTGTGCTCCACTAAGACTGTGATTGGGACTCCGTACCGAAACACTGCTGACGTACCTTCCTTTATGATCAGCATTACATCTTTCAGTTTCCTGACTTTGAGGACCATTCCTGAAACACCATATGCCATTCTTAGATTCCGATTTATAACTCTACTGCCTGATCAATCTTTACTGACCTGCAATCCAATGTAAGTAGAACCCTGTTTTCTTTTAAAGAACACAAATTAACGGTCTCAGAATCGGTGGCTGCTAGGAAGTAGGGTAAACCGTGAGATGATATTTCGAGACAGGTAACTGAAGATGAGTCGCCTGTTAAAATAATAAAAAAATACGTCAAATTTAGCTGCCTTTGGGAATTCCGTGACCTTCATATTCCGTTCGATTAATTTATTTGTATAAATGTGTTGACTGCTTACTTGCGACACAAAACTTATTCACTTTAACAGCCCCTAAGCTTCTCCTACAGCATAAAACTTCGCCAGAATTTTTCGCAACCAAATAATTATCTTCATTATTCAATCTCATCACTTTCATATCGTTACAAACTAAACCATTTTCCCAATTTTTTGTAACAATTTTATCTGCTTGCAACATTCTTCTTCTAGCACTGGCTGGTATATCGCTGTCAAATTCGAATTTAGAAACCGCAGTTTTTGGGCGAATAATTTCTTTTATCAAACTCCTTTCTGATTTCCTCTTCGATAACCTCCTTTTTGCTGCGTTCAAATTAAAATTGTTGCATTGAATTATATCTTTCGTGGTTACATCGTAATGTTGTAATAGAGGTATGGTTTGGCTTCTTTCTAGCTTTAATTTAGACCAGAAAGCCTTTCCTATATCATGTTGGTTTGTTTTTGATTTCTCCTGAATTATGAGCCATATTGTTAAAATCCCTATTCGCTGTAGTGCAATAACCTGTAGGATGAAAAATACATGTAAATATTTGAATTGACACTTTATTATCCCGTTAATTTGTTGCAGTTACATTTACCTACCTATATAAAGCGAAATCACTGATTAATCATGAGGAACTAAGTAGGTAGGTAGGATAAAGCCTACAAAACCTCAAATTGGCAGTTTATAGAAGGGTTAGGTTAGATTGTGGGTTAGATGAACTTCGCAAGGAATAAAATAAAACAGATTACTTCACTTTTCACCCTCATTACCTGCCCAAGGATCCTTCGGCCTTCCTGTCTCATCGTGATCGCTTCACCAGACAACTCTAGTCCAACTATACAGTCAGTGACATCACTATTGCACACGTTTGAAGCACTACTTGTAAACGCGCAAGCTTGTAATGCGCATTCAATTTGAGACTGTAAGAAAATTAATGTTATAAATGAATCTGAAGACCTGATATGATCGCTGGGAGCTGATCCATTGTGGGGACTCGTGAACTCCCTTGAATATGAAATGAAATACTGGAAACTAAGGAACTAGGCTGGATATTTTGTACAGGCTCCTTATAACATAGAGAAAGAGTTTTCCAAATTTCAACAGCTAAAACGGTTAAATAGGGGATCGTGGGGCAAGCACGAAAGTTAGTGCTGATGATAAAGAAAAATGCGAGCTTTTGATAGATTATTTTTCTTTTTCTTTAGTCAGTTCTAAAAATAAATTATGGCAATAACCATAGAATAAAGACCGGCATAAAAGTGTAAATTTGTTGTTGCACAATATGCGCGATCTCCAACTATGCCAGAACCTTGCCAAGTTACGTGCCGAAGAGTGCAACACCTACCATTTCGCAACCTACATTACTGTTCTTTAAATTCCACTCTCTATCTTTTTCCATCTGTGTATGTTGTTCCGATGATATATTTACTAAATCTGTATTTTTGTCATTAGTAGTAGTTCCTCGCCATGTTGCTTCCTCTGACAAATCCCAGAGGTGTATTGATCTGGAATTGTATAGAGTAATTTTATAATATGACAAAAACTACCAAATTAGTAGTTTTTTTTAAAGACTGCCATACCTGTCTTCCAAAGCAGCTACAAAAATTCCGTCCGAATTACCTCTGAATCGAGCAATTTTTACATCATCTATTGCGACTAGAATCTTAATGGGATCGCATCTAGTAATACTTACATCCCATAAACAAATTATACATTTCCGTTCGTTAATCTTCTGAACTTTCAAATGAACAGTCATCAGCAAATTGCTTTTTGTCTCCGAAAAATATACTTGAGTAATTTTTGAGTATTTCAAAACAGACAGTTTTTCATGTGAAGCGTTATTAGTTGATAAAGTCACAAATCCTCTGCTAAAAGGATATTTCGTCTTAACTAAGTCAGTCGTCTCTGAGCTACCCGTATTTGTACTTAATACACTACTTATTCTACTTTCAAATTTTTTCAGAAACTTTCTTAGTCTTATGGAATTATACTCGTTATTATTTATTTTAGATTTGTAATTTCCATATGGTAACATTTCACCGGAACCGACGCCATCTTTTTGTTCCAAATATACCCTCAGGGGATTGCTCTTATAATTTAAATCCGCGTTAATCTTATTATTTATTTCGTCATCGTTATTTTGTTTGATTAAAAAAGTGAATTTTGTTAGGAAATCTTCATTGCTTTTGTTAGATTTTTTCGATAAATCATCTGTATTTAAATAAACGTCGCTATTTGAAAATTGAACAGGATTCTGTGTCCATTTATGTTTATAAGCTACTTCATCTGTTTGCACTTCTTGACTAACTCCGTCATCAAATGTCTGTACTGCAGTTTGCATATAATTCGATCGCCCAAATGTTACCATGTACAAATCATAGGAAAAAGGCTTCATTTCGAATAAAGAATACGACATTTCGTGCAAAGTAATCATTGCAAGAAGGTCCTTAGCTCGTTGTTTCAAATTCTCATTCATCCTCCGCTTACGTTTATTCTCTTTAGATTTCGTAAAGTCTATAAAGAGCGGCCTGAAATATTTTGATACAAAATTAAGAAATTTAAAAATAGTTTTACTTTGTGTAGAAAAGGATGTAACGACGATAGGAGATGAAAAAACAACGGCATCATCTGAATTGTACGATCTGAACTTTATGAGGGTTACAAAGAATACTTTAAAAGAGTAAAATGACGTGCTAAAGATGTCCCACTGACTCCCGCTCTAAAATCGCGATTAATAGCTCAAAAATACTAATGAAAGTCGCTTGTGAATGATTCAACAGAAAACGTCGAGATACGAGAATTCTTACCTATCCAAGACCTCTACGTGAACTGTCTTCATACTTGATACAGCGCTAGAACTGCTCATCTCCTGAAACCCCTCGTCAGTTAGTGATATCTTCTTATCATCCCTGGTTCCTTCTGAACCTTCTAGGATAAAGTCCATTACTGCTGGTTTCGCTTTATTGGCAGAGCGTTGGTCGCGGAGATCGAAGCTGCCTGAAGAAAGAATACCACGTAACTAAAAAATAATCCCTTCTGGAGAATAGGTACCTAAGTACTTGAATTCTAAATTTGTGGTTGTATAAAAGTTTGTCAATCTATTGCTATATCTTATTGTTACAAGTTAAGAACATTAGGTATTATCTGTGTTTCTCAGGGATCTCATTTCAAACCTATATTAATCAACATCTATACACTACAATTATGATATTTCACATACCTTTTTTACGTATTATAAAAATGACTATGAAGTAAAATAGTACAACTAAATATTGCTTGCCAGTTCTCGTATTCTAAGTATACCAATTCAGTTAATATCCATTCTGCTCTAGCGATATGCTAAGTAACGTTGTCTTTCTTAGCAGAATTATCCTACATAATATCAATGAAAACTTTGTCACCTGAATCTAACATTCGTTCTTCGTCCTTAACTTCTTTCGAATTACTTTCGTCAGCTTCCATTTCTTTATCAGCATCACGTACGCCTGCCTCTTCATCATCATCTTCAATCTGTTCACTTTGATCGCTAGACTGAGATTCACTATGATATGATTCAAAATCGGATTCGTAACTTTCGAAGTCATCTTCGTAGCTAACGTCTTCATCGCTTGATTTGTCTTTTCGAGCCTGTTGAAGATCATATTTATGGTAGGTAGCTCTCGGTTACCCTGGACTTACCTTCCGCTTCCAAACCTTACTTTATTTAATGCCAACTTTCAAGATCTAAGAAAATCAGACTCAAAAAAGTAAGGTTTTTGTAACTTTGAAAATGTTCGCAAAAGATTTTAGCTCAATTGTGTTTTTTTTTTTTTTTTTTTTTTTTTTTTTTATACCACTTAGGTGGCAAACAAGCATACGGCCCGCCTGATGGTAAGCGGTTACCGTAGCCTATGGACGCTTGCAACACCAGGGGTATCACGCGCGCGTTGCCGACCCTGCAGAAATCTCTTCACACCCCTTTTGAAGAACCCCATGCTGTACTCCATTGGGAAAACCACGGCGGGGAGCTCATTCCACAGTCTGAGCGTCCGCGGAAGGAAGCTCCTTTGAGCCCGCACAGTACGAAACAATTCAGGTTTCAATATGTGAGGATGGACTCCCCGTCGATGGCGAGAGTTGCGATGGTAGAAAGTAGCCGTGGGCATCATCTTAAACAATTCTTCAGAACACCGTCCGTTGTACAAGCGGTAGAACACACATAAGGAGGCAAAGTCTCTCCTCAGACTGAGGGGCTCTAAACCGCTTGTGAGCTCGGGATCGTCGACAATTCTGATGGCACGTCGTTGAACCGAGTCTAAAGGATCAAGCTGGTATCCAGGTGCCCCCGCCCATAGATGACAGCAGTACTCCATATGAGGCCGGACTTGCGACTTGTAAAGTTGCAGCCTTTGCCCCGATGTGAAGTACTGCCTCGCTCTGTTGAGCACTCCGAGCTTTTTGGATGCCAGCTTAACCTTGTCTTCTAAGTGACTTCGGAACAAAACGTCGCTAGAAATGTCGACGCCAAGGATCCCGATGCTTTTGCTGATGTTCAGGGACGTGTTCTGGAACTGTGGAGCCACAGCAAATGGGGTTTTCTTAGCGGTGAACGCGCAGGCTTGAGTCTTAGTGGGGTTGAAATGGACTAGGTTTAGTCTGCCCCAATCGGAGACACTAGTTAGTGTACTCTCGATTTCAGACAACAGCCGTTCGCGGCTTTCCTCCACCTCGGAACGAGGGATATTAGCACGGCCCGTGTAATAAGCGTCCCCTGTACTGTCGTCTGCATAACAATGAACGCCGTCAATAGACAGCATATCATTGATATGCAGTAGGAACAGTGTTGGGGACAGCACAGAGCCTTGCGGGACGCCGGCATTTATGTCCATGCTGTCGGAGCAGCTACCGTCAACGACGGCTCTTATGCATCTGCTGGACAGAAAGCTGGCAACCCATTTGCATAATCCCTCGGGAAGCCCGTATGCTGGTAACTTCGTTAGAAGACCCCGGTGCCAGACCCGATCGAACGCCTTCGACACATCTAGGCTTACAGCCAATGCCTCACCTTGACTCTCGATGGCGAGTGACCAACGGTGCGTGAGATACACAAGGAGGTCACCAGCTGAGCGACTGTGGCGAAAGCCATATTGTTGGTCGCTCAACAAATCGTGATCCTCCAGGTATCTCAAAAGCTGCGTGTTGATCACTCGCTCCATGACTTTGGAGAGAAGGGAGGTGATGGCGATAGGCCTGTAATTCGTCGGGTCTGATCTGTCACCCTTTTTGGGCACTGGGTGCACATGGGCAGTCTTCCACGAAGACGGGACTTCCTTTTTGGTGTAGGAAAGCGCGAAAAGGCGCGTTAGTACTGGACACAATTCAGGAGCACACCGCTTCAGCACCACTGCCGGTATGCCGTCTGGCCCACTCGACTTATGGATGTCCAGAGAAAGCAATTCCCGCCGGACCTCCCGTTGGGTAATGCTTATCTCTGGCATGGAGCTGTCACACCGCGGAATGGTAGGCGGTGTGGCGCCACCATCATCCAAAGTCGAGTTCGAGGCAAAGAGAGAGCCTAAAAGGTCAGCCTTCTCTTTAGCACTATGGGCCAAGTTCCCGTCCGGCTTACGTAGTGGTGGCAAGGACGACTGGCAAAAGTTTCCCTCAGCAGCTTTGGCAAGAGACCAGAAAGCGCGACTCCCAGAGGGAAGGCTAGTTAGTCTCTCACCAATTCTGCCGACGAAATCGAACTTTGCCCTGGCAATCGTTCGCTTACTGGATCTCGAGGCAGCGTTAAATTTGCGTTTCGCATCAGAGATTTTAGGGTCCTGATTAGCTTGGGCCGTGGTCCAAGCCTCATACAAGGTCTGCTTATTATGTCTAGCATCCTTGCAGGGCCGATTAAACCACGGTCGTTTCTTCACCCCTGCAGCCACTAGCGGGTTTGGGATATAACATTCCATTCCCGCCAGTATCGCCTCAGCGACGGCAGCTGCACAGGTGTCAGGATCATCTGATGCGAAGCAAAGCTGTCTCCACGGGTACGATGCGTAGTATTCACGCAATCCATCCCAGTCTGCTGACTTATAGTGCCACACGCGACGACGCCCGGGTGACCGGAGCGTAACGGGCCGCGCACAAGGCACCTGCGTCCGGACGAGACAGTGGTCCGATGACCCAAGAGGCGCATCCACTGTCACTGCATAGTTGTCCGGTCGCGAAGTCAGCAGAAGGTCCAGTAAGGAACTAGTATGGCTCTCAATATCTGGGATTCTCGTAGGAGAAACAACCAGTTGTGAGAGGCCATAGGCCAGGGCAAAGTCGTGAGCAGTCCTCCCCGCGAAGTCAGTGGACCGAGAACTAAGCCACTCAACGTGGTGAGCGTTGAAGTCTCCTAATATCACTAACTCCGCGGAGGGGTACTGCTCCAGTACTTTGTCAGTCGTCAATTGCAGGTGCTCAAATAACCGTTTTGTGTCCACGTCACCGCTATGGGACCTGTAAAGGCACGCATAAACTTTGGTGTGGCCACCGTGATCTACGCGCGCCCACAAAATCGACAGGTCCCTGTCTTCCAGGCCATGGAGACGGCGACAGCAAATATCCTCCCTGACGTACATACATACCCCGGCACGGCGCACAAAGTTGTGCTCCAGCTTGTACCCGGGGTAGTGAAGATACGATGTATCATCAGGGCAGGATATTTGCGTCTCCGTGAGAAATAGCAGAGTCGGCTGTGCAGTCTCAAGGTGTTGGTGGACTGCACTGATGTTAGAGTGAAGACCCCTGATGTTGCAGAAGTCCACAGATAATGTGGACGAGGTGGCCGCTGATGATCTCTTTTTCTTATTTTTCCTGGCCATTAATTATATTGAAAGGGTTTGAAGAGGTTGAGAGGAGTAACTGTGCCGGCAGCAGAAGGGACAAAGTGCAGTGCTATTCCCCGAGAGCGGTGGACAGGTGATGCGGTTTGTTGGTGCGGCAGTCGGAAGGGCCCCCGGTCCCCCCATGATACAGTCGGCCGGGTCCACTCCGGTCTCCTCCTCCGGCACGACCAACTATATCATGGATTATGCGCGAGGCGGCGGGTCAGCCTCCCAGGGCGGAGATTAAGTAATCCCTGGGCTCGGGACCCCTACAACCTGCGGGCAGCCAGCGGGCAGCTGTTTCACCGGGTCTCCCTGACCGCCGCAACAACATGCCGCGCCTGCACAACACAATGGTGGTGCGACACCGCTGGTCCCCACACTGCCAGCACAGCGCTTCCTCATGGAGCTCTGGCGACCTTACTCACCGCAGGAACACAACACCACATTGAAGTGGTGTTATTTGGCTGCAATCTTCTGTAAGGTGGAGGTACTTCCCCAGTCGGGCTACTCCGAATTTCGAACGGGACAACCCGTTATGCCCTTCCTCTCTTAATTCCTCTCTCGTGTTCTTTCTTACCTTAGAAGATGATTGTTCTGCATCTAAATCTATATAAAATGCTTTAGGTTTTGCGATTAATTTACGCGATAAATTCAACATTTCAGCATTATTATCAACAGCATCAGGTGTGAGAACTTTTACTTCATCTTCATGTAGTGTTCTAGTTTTAGTTCGCTGCCTTTCCGCGTTATCCTTCTTTAATTCAATTTCTTTTTCTTCTTTCGACACTTCCTTCACATTTTCTAGTTCTAAATTCAATTTCCTTTTTACAATGGGTGAGTTGACTGTGACATTTACAAACGGCAATTTACGCGGGGTTTCCTTTTTGGCGGTTTTAGAAGAAGTCGCTTTGGTTTCAACTTTTTTTTGTGACAATCTTCTAGCATTTGTATCAACGCTCAATCTGCTGACTTGACTCACGGATGAAGATGAAGATTTCAGTAAGTCCTTCATTGGGGATACATTGCTGGTTTTGCTTGACGCACTTGCTAACTTTCTTGGTGCATTAACACTTTGTACACCGCCTTTAATTTTTCCGTAAATATCGGCCGTTGTAGATTTCTGCGAGTAGTTTCTTGGTGTGGATACAGTGAAGATGTTCTTTTTTAGTTTATCATCCTGTGATCTTTTTGTTGTGCTTGGACTGTCGTCTTTTGTTATTGACGACTTTTCCTTTTTTGCTTTACTTTCAGTTTTTCTTATTGTTGTCATTGTAACTTAATTATCTGGATATTATATGAACTTGGTAATATACAGAATAAAATTTTACTTTTCTGAAAATCTGCTAGAACTGGGCTGCACGCATTTCCCGCTCTTTTTTTTATACAGATAAATTCCTCGTTTCAGATGAAAGGAATTAAAGGCCGATAATATAATATAATTAGTCAAACTTATGTAGGTATTAATTAACGTATAGCTACAGCTGAAAGCTACAATTTGTCTCAAGAAAATATAATCAATTTCCAGTAATTGTTTTTTTGTTATAAAATATGCATAAAAATTGACAATTATTTTTTACCTTGACATACTTCTTGATGTAGGTAGGTCAAACACATTACACTTAATATTTATTTACGAGAAAACCAACACTTAAATCACACCAATAATCGAGAATTATGTTACGTAAATAAATTCCTGATTTTTCATTTATAATGAAACTAAATTTACCATTTTATTTCGCAAAATTGTGCATGACAAGCTAAAATAATAATTATACACGTTTCCGCTGCCATAGAAACGAGAACTTCAAAACAAGTAGGTTCTACGTCACCAAATAAAATAACAAATAATACCAGATGCAAAAAAAACGGTTATTAGGTACGTTTTATGTTTGTATTTTTTATTTGAGCGATACGTAAGTAGGGCTACGTTCAAAGTCAAAGTCAAAGCTACTTATATGAAGGTCAAAGCTACTGAAGTTACCACCGAAGTCCAACCAACGAACGGTACGTAGTCATCAAGCCTCGGTCGGTTAAAAAATCAATGGTTTTTTAACGAAACTGAGTTATGTTAATGTTCTTTACTTTAATCTTGGTTTAGTCCCTTTTTAGTCCCCACCTCAAAAAAATATATACATTAACAAAATACCTGCCGACTATAACTACTTAAATGTGTTAATTACAAAAAAACGCGGTTATGTGATTATTAAGTCGTGAAATGATATTTATTTAATAAATTAGCATGATTATCAAAATGTTACATGGTATTTTGTGAACCAATTTAGGTTTACTAAAAACAGCCAATAGATGTCGTTTTCCCATGAAAAATTTAGGTTATTCCTGTGGGTTATTCATATTTTCAAGACTATCATACCTACTCTATTATATATTTTCTATTATCTCTTCTATATTTTATTAACCCAGCCAGTCTAGATCTGCTGTATTTGACTCTCAATAACAATTATATATAAGGGCCTATTCTATTTTAGTTTATCGTCATATTTATTACGTCTATTTTTGTTTAATTTTTATCATCATTCACCATAGAAAGCGATAACAAATCTTTCAATATCAGAGATTAGAGAATCTATCTAAAACGATACCTAGAATAAAATTAATTGCATGGGTTAGGTACCTATTTAGAATTAGATGAACTAGGTACTTTTATAATATTACAAATCTAAGAGATAAATGAAAACCGCTGAATAACATTTAGAATATTTATATTGCCGATAGTATGCCTGATCTGAAGATATTTGATTACTATAAGTACCTACGACATAGAAAGTAAAATTACAAAAATCTGACTGAGCCACCGACCTATAAATGGTCTGAACCGATTACGATGAAATTTATCACGTATCCGATCACGATTTTGTACCCTTTTCCGGTATAATTTTTAAGCACAGATTAAGAATGCAAGATTCATATTCTAGATACCTATATTGCCTATAGTTTTACTTTATACATGGTTAGACGCTGGTGCGTCCCGAAATTCAAATTACTTATATAATATTGTAATAGGTCCCCAAGTGGAACATGGTCAGAAGGCAAAT
Source organism: Achlya flavicornis (assembly GCA_947623365.1). NCBI lineage: Eukaryota > Metazoa > Arthropoda > Insecta > Lepidoptera > Drepanidae > Achlya > Achlya flavicornis. The sequence continues at coordinate 3,999,064 of OX392494.1, read as the reverse complement.
CTTTCGCAAAATAATCTATAATAATAAATTCAAATAAATAAAACAACAATGAGGTCGTCACATAGAGGAAATGTACTTTTCATGATTATTAATTAACTTAAAAACACATAAATAATACAAATACATACGCGGCGGACGTATAACAATAAATACAGACGTATAAAGAGCAGCAGTGCACTTCCTGAGGCATCTAGATTGCTACTAAATCAATGTGAATAATTTACATGGTGTGTTTTCTAAATTCTTTCCGGCCAGATTTAAATATGGAATTTGTTCTTTATACTTAAAAAGTAATGGTAACTAAGATATTCATTCGCACCAGGTATTTTATTATTTTTAAGCAATAATTCATTTCAAGCCTAAATTAAATAAATATAACATGACTTCTATTGTTTTCATAAATATAATTAACTAAGTATTCTTAAAAAAAGAACATAAATGTGAATTGTCTATGATTAGAAACAGTTAACGAATGCAGTACGGCCGGAAGGTTTTTTATTTTTAAATCTATTTACAATCCAGCGACGATCGACGCGGGATCTTCGACGCCCTCCTTGATCTTCCTCAGGAACATGACAGCCTCACGACCATCGATTAACCTGTGGTCGTATGTCAGAGCGATGTACATCATCGGTCGGATGACGACTTGACCGTTCAACGCGATCGGTCGCTCAAATATACCGTGCATACCCAAAATGGCTGATTGAGGTGGGTTGATAATAGGCGTGCCCATTAAAGACCCGAATACTCCACCGTTGCTAATAGTGAAAGTACCGCCGTCCATTTCCTCGATAGTTAACTTGCCCGTCCTGGCTTTTTCTGCCAAACCAGCGACAGTTAATTCAATGTCAGCATACGTCATAGTTTGAACGTTTCTGATGACAGGCACCACCAGCCCTTTAGGGGTAGCGACTGCGACGGATATATCTACGTAATCGCGGTATATAATCTCATTTTCTTCGATAACAGCGTTCACGACAGGTTGGTCGACGAGGGCGCTGGCTGCTGCCTTCACGAACGGCGACATCAAACCGAGTTTCACACTATGCTTCTTTGTAAACTTCTCCAGGTACTTCTTCCTGAATGCCATGATATTGGACATATCAATTTCGTTGAATGTCGTCAACATGGCGTTGGTGTTTTGCGCGTCCTTCAATCGCTGAGCGATGCGCAGGCGCATTCGGTTCATTTTGACGCGCTGCTCGGTACGTGTTCCGGCGATTTCTTTGCTGTAATCCGTTGGGGGCACTTTCACTGTTGCCGTTTCGATGGCTTGCGCGTGACGGATAGCCGCTACGGGAATGGAGGAAATAGGCGCAGCCTGGGGAGGGGCTTGTCTAGGGGCGGGTGGTGGTGGTGGGGGAGGGGGCGCTGCGGCTGCCGGTGGCGGGGGAGGGGGCGCTGCAGCTGCCGGTGGTGGAGGAGGCGGTGCCGCCGCCTGAGGAGCCTCCGGAGCTGGTGCAGCGGCTGCTTTCTTCGGTGCCGCCCCTGTTACCTCCAACCTAAACAACTTCTGTCCAGCTTTAACGGTATCACCATCTTTAACGTACAACTCCTTTATGATTCCATGTGTTGGAGCCATAACAGGAATTGCTGTTTTGTCTGTCTCGATTTCAAGGACGACTTCGTCTGCGGCAACTGCGTCACCGACTTTCTTGTCGAGTTTGACGTCACCCTCGGAGACGGAGTCTGGGAAACTAGGGGTCGTCACATCTTTCTCTTCGAAGAGTGGGCTCGTGATGTGGATGGAGGCTACCTGGTTGTGGGCGGCGGTGATGGCCCTAGGGTGGTTTAGCCTGGCTGCGGCCTGAGACAGGGCTCCGCAGACTTTAGGCACCTCAGAGGACTTGAACCGGAGGCTTTGGCCCTGCTTCCGGTAGAGGGTTTGTAAGTGTTTCGAGCAGCGTCGTAACATCGTGAGTATTCAATGGAGATATGTTTCCTGGAAAGAAGACAACCAGAAATTATTTTAGTTAATTATTATTTGGGTCAATCAACTTTTTCTTGTACCTCTTTGCTATGGTTACGTCCCCTGGACAACTTTGAAACCATGATTTTTTTATAATTAAAATTCACCAAACATAAATTTTTGTTGTAGTTATAAGCCCATTATTGTATGGACTGCCTCCTAAGCACATTAGTAGCATATATTTTAAGTTTTTTAAAGAAACTTGGTCACTGTTGTCTCTTGGACAATGGACCAGAATAACAAACAAGAGAATTTTATTGACCCATTTAACCAATAATAAGTACCTACTAATTTTGACTGCCTGATAAATTATTAGTAAAAAATATGAAAAAAATATATAAAATATTTATGACTTACGTAGGTATAATGTATCACTACAGGTATTTAAAAAATAAAGATATATAAAACATATATTTATTTAAACAGGTGATTATATTTTTGAGTAAATATGTCTTTAACTAGATGTTGGTGGTGATTCTATTGCAAATACTACTTAAACATGTCTCTTTCTAGCAATAAAATTATTATTGAAAAATAAAAATCTTTAATTATTTAGTCTATGCCATTTTCATTTATGTGTGACCGAATTATTATAATGACTAAATTCACATTGAAAGCAAACAATTGCATTATAACTTGAAACCACAAACATTCTTAGGCACGATCACGCTGATGTGCCTGTGCTCGCTGCGCGATGACTTGCGAGCTTCAATTAGGACACTAAAGCGTTTTGTGTATTTAATCTCGTGCAACAAAATCGCATCATTTGCCTTATGTTCTTTGTGACAACAGAATCAGGAACATAAAAGGTAAAGTAATTTATTTTAAGATGTTGCAGTGAGCCATTTTGTGCCATTCATTGTAAGATTAGGCATTTTTTTTATATGGCAAATTGGTTGAGAAAAACTCGAGAAAATATTAAAATTAAATTCAAGTATATATATGTTAATGTTAGAGTCATATTTCAAAAGATAAGTACCTATGTACAATCTTATCAAAGATTCTAACACGTAAACAAATTAGAACCTCACATATGTAAACTAATATAACTTCTTTTTAGTATTTGATATAACAAGTTTGGAAAGTTTAATTTGGTAATTATTTTATAGTCTTTAAAGAGGAAGTAAGAAATTATTGAAAAAAATAAACAAACCATAACAGAACTATGATCATTTTTATGCCAACTTAATTACAATACACTGGTTGTTTAATTATTTACATAAAAATACTAATGAGTTTGTCATTGGAAATTAAAAAACATATGTTTGAAAATGGAACACCAGTCTTGTGACATTTCTAGCAGAATGACAGAAAGAAGCAAGGTCATTGAGAGTTTTATTCACACATAATAAATAAATTATTAACGATAATTATTCAGAAACGGGTAACAATGAAGTATAAATGGTAAGGAGAATCATTACAAATCGGATCATGGCTAGATTCAACCGGCATACGCCTACGTGATAATAGATTTCAAGGTTAGTAAAAAGCACATACATCATTTAAAAAAGATAAAAAACCACACCCCTTACCTTCTGGAGGAGGTAAACAACCGATAACAGCAAACGATTAAATTATTTCACAGAAGAAAATGTTACATAAGCCTAGATCTCATGACAGATCTGTACCACGACTAATGTTTAGTTATTCGAGTAAAATAAACGATTTCGAAGCGTTATTCAATGCATAGCTGGTTTACACCAAGCCTATAGTAAATATACTGATACTTCACTTAATATTTGACGCTGCTTTTTTAACTAATTCAGATGGTGTGGCCCGAAGACCTACATTTATTTCGATTGAATTCGCCTTTCGCCAAATTCAAGTTGGTGGCACATGTCAGTCAGTCAGATTCATTCACACTTCACAAAAATACAATATAATTCGCATTATTACAGGATGCATGATTGGAATTGATATATGCGAAAAAGAGATGACAATCAAAATATGCTGCCATATAATATGACATGAGTTAGCGATTCTGAGTTGGAACGCGATGAAAAAAAAAATTGCGTTTGGTTTTTGTACTGGAAAAGACGTAATAAATCAATACTTTCATAGAAATTGCATTTCTTTTAATAACACATGCTGCAGTTAATTTGAAAAGATTGGTTTTAAAGAAAAAGTCTGGACATATTGTATTTACATAAATACAAAAGGTATTTTGACTTATACGAAATAAGGGGGCACGGGCACGGGGGACTCTCGTTGGGCTGTTAGGTAATAAAAAGAAAGCATTATAAATCACGAACTAATAAGAAACTGAATCTTAATAATTAAATAAATACATATCTGTGCCTCTACCATGAGTTTTCTACACTAACGTTATGGACGTTATCTACAGTCGCTAGCAACTACGGTGAAACATTTTGTTTGAAATACTTCCATAAGTATACACTAGAGGCGGTGCTCGTTATACAAACAAAATATTCACCGTAGTCGCTAGCTTGTGTGTGTAGATTAGGTACGTTAGTGTAGAAAACTCATGGTAGAGGTACTGATGAGTTATTCTCACAGACCACTATACTACGCTACGTATGATCCCAAACTAAGCAGAGCTTGTAACATGGAAACCAGATACTGATATACCTACTACATGTCATATACCCACTACTTTTTGTTTGTAAATACAAAGGTACTTACTATACATAATTACAACCAGACTTAGGACATACAGATATGTTCATGCACACAAATGCATGTCCTGGGGGCCTACCACAAGCTCTTAAAACAAAGTTAAAATAACCTTATTTGTCTTTTGTCCTTCTTTGACATCCGGCGTCAAAACGGGACAAAAGACATATAAGATTATAATAATATTGTTCAGTAATCGAACCCACGACCTGCGGCGCGATAGGTGGAGTCTTAACCAACTGCGCCAACTGCCCCGTCAAAATTAACCTTTGATTGTAAATTGTAAGGTAGATAAATGGTTTTCCTTAGCCTGTGGACAGGGTTAGGACCCAGACGCTTAGAGTTTACACGTTACAGGAAAACCTATAGGAAGTCTATGATCTTATAATGTTGTAGGTAGTTTGTAGGTACGCGCAATATTGAGAGATATAACCATGGTATATAACATTATTCATCGTACGGAAACCCCTCCACGTGAGTTCAGCTCGCAATTTTTGACAAAAGAACCGGACAAGTGCGAGCTGAATAGAGTGTGATAGTTCACTATCTTTATCTAGTAGGTCAGCTTAGTACCTATGACCGCCATGTGCTACAAGTTTAAGCGTCCGTTGTGTCCAAGTGTCCATTTAATTTTATAATTTCCATGTATTTTCTTTATGTACACCTATTAAGAACTAACTTCTGTATAATTTTTTTACAGACTCAGTAGTGATACTGGTGATTCATTTTACACTCGTGTACTTAATCGTATGTCATAAAAGATCGTCGTGCAGTCCTAATAAAGTTTGTCAGAACTCATTAATTCCTTATAGCACATTAGTGATACTTAACAAAACATTGTGGGCTGTTATCAGATAATATTTTAAACTTTACAAGTTAGTCTCTAGAGCTCTTATTTGAAGTAGATACTACGAACAAATAACAAAGGCATTTTTTTTCGAATTCTGTTTTGACAAACATTACACACAAATTAATATCAACATGTAATTATAAAAAAAGTTTGTGACGAATATTTCAAAAATGGTTGTGACTTGTGATTTGTGATACACAAATTCAAAACTATCATACACATTAACACTACGTCGTACACTAATTATTATCTCCTAAACTAAATTCAAGAAATTCGACATTCCGCTGGGACTATGCACACCATGAACGCAGGTGAAACCGCGGGGAAGAAACTAGTTTTAAATAAAACAACAAATCTTTAATATATTCATGTATTTGTAATAACCAAGTTTAAAACGACACTTCACGCACACAAACAAGTCTTACACAGTACTTTTTACATTATAGGGATAATATTTTTTCACTCAATTTTTGGTACACAATCTTAGCTAGTCAGGTTTACATATTATTAATAATAAAAACCTTTTTTGCATTGAACAGGCTTGCTGTTGACAAAATCACTTTTATTATAAAAGTAGACGAAACCATAAAATGCTAGTTTACATTTTTATCTACGAGAGAGATTTTGATAAATCTTTGTATGTACAAAGACTATTATGCAAGACTTTAAAATACCGTATGTGACAAGAATTTGCACACATAAAAATAAATATATAACACATTTGTCCACTATTTTTGGTAAAATAATACTTTTCGTTATAAAATTAATAAATTAGGTACTTGGTAAGAATAAGAATACTTTATGTCAACTATTTAAAATATAAATTCGTTACATAATAAATACATAATGTACCTAACTGAAATAATTAACAAAATACGAGTATCAAGACTTCTTAACAGTTTTCTGTTGTTTTAACACTGGAAAATTTACCAGTTATAAAAAAAAAATCTTCAGTGTCTGCAATATATGACTACATAGGTAATGTATAGCAACTTAATTATTAATTCAGTAACTTTTTTTCTCATGGAACGTTTTTGTGACCTGTTCCGATTTTAATTGCGTCCATATGAAACAAAAGTGAAAATTAACAATATTGCTCATAATTTTGTTATATTCAAGGCGCTTACTCTCTGATATGCTTAATTTTCTTAATATCTACAGTGTTAACAACTGGTATATACAAAAAAGTATTAAGCTTTTATAGTTGCACCAATTGAACAAGCATGGAGTTCTTCAAAAAGGGTGTGAAGAGATTTCTGCAGGGTCGGCAACGCGCCAATGATACCGAGTCAAATGCCGCTTTTAGCATTGTCGACCACCCCGGACAAGAGTTTGGTATGAATTTACTCGTAGTCTATTCCTGACTTTTATTGTTAGCCTCAAATGGCGAATTTAATATTATTTGCGTACTCAATATGAATTAGATCGTACCCCGATAACGACTCCAACATACATTATATTAGTGATATACATAATTTAAATTAGCTACGAAGATCTCTATTAAATAAGTTAAAGTTAAAAAAAAAAAAAATATACAATATTTTTTTGGTAACTGTACTGTACCAAATATCAAGTCAATCCGACCACTGGAAGTGGGTGAAATTCGACTTGCAAGATTTGACCCGAAAATAGATACATTGCAAGGTGATAAAAAGCTTGTAAAATAAAACGTTTTCGGGCAAAATTAAGACAAATAAAAAAAACTCACCAATAATCTATGAGGACATGGAAAAATTATGGTTGTTGAATTTGGAATAGCATTCAAAACGTAAGTGGAATAACTGTAAATGAATTATCTATCTTATATTGCCCTGTTTATTACGTTTATATTTAAAAAGAAAAGGAAACTGCAAGACAACTAGATCATATGCTAAAAAAATCTACATACTTGTCAACTTTATTTATGTTATGCTAGCCAAAAACTAACCTTTTTTGCTTACATCGAACTTTAGTTAGGAACTGTCCAACTCGTTCAATTTGGGTACTCTTCTTCGGTTACTTCAGATCCTTCTGGGTCAACCTATGGGAGAGAAAAGGTCTTTTCATATAGAGTAAGCGCCTTTAACTTTGAATCTTATATGTAAAACAACTTGGTTTATATTTGTACAACATCACACAATTGACAAGAATATTTGAATAAAGAATCACAAAAACGCTTAAAGCACGTTTTATAATTCGCATCATACGCAGCTCTAAATGCAGCTTAAAATTGCAAAATCCGTCATATTACAGTACGCCAAGCCAAATTGTTTTTTTTTACGAAGTCGAAGTTTACATTACTTTTAAAACGTTCTATGAACTTACAATCTTGCCGGGCATAACGTAATATGACGGATTTTGTAATATGACTGCGACATAACAGAAATAAATAAACGTCAATATTTTTATAATTAACTGAAATTGCACAAATAACTTTTATAAATGCTGTATTGCATTGACACCATATTTTTTAGCGTTTTTTTTTTAATTCTGGCCGGACGACATTCTACGTTCGGTCTCTAACAGCTTGTCTATGACAGATTCGACTCGTTCAACATTCTCGTTGCTCTCTTGTTCTTTTTTCTCTGTAACCTGTAATGTTCGTAGAATTATGCCATGCCGTTCATTTTTATGTGTCGCAGGATAGTTATATTGTAATTTTACTGAGCACCACTAATATCCTCAATGCATTTATTCAATAAAATGGAAGCGCGCATTATTTATTCTTTATTTAGTATTGCTCGAAAATGCAAAAAAATACAAATATCCGCTTTCGAGAAAAATCTGTGACGTTTAAAAATGACAAATAAAAATAAACCTTATTGTTATACAATAAAGTTATTTTTGTCCCATATCTTACAATTAACAAATTGGTTAATCAAATAAACCTTATTATAATGAAAAAAAAAAGTAAATTTTCATTATAATAAGATCAGATTTCCGGGCAAACGTGAAAAAGTCCGATTTGAGAGTACTCACGGTGACTTCGGGCTCTCCAATCAATGTATTAGCGAGGTAGGGCGCCATAAGGACTCCGCGCCAGTACAGTTTCTCGACGGGCCGGTTCACGCACCATCCGATGCACCGAACGCCCAGCTTGCGCCAGTACTGGACTTCACGCCTACAACCGCGTCGAGGAAATATCCCTTTCAGTGATTTTGCACTCATTTTGAACAGTTGTGTTTTCGACTTGTCCAATCAGAGACCATTTTCAGTGGTGGCAAATTGGCGAAATATATTACATCCAAAATGAATGTTTAGTTAAATGAGTGCATTAGTCCAGTAGAATTAGCTCTGATATATAATAGCTAATGATTTTTGGCATATCGATAGAGTTATGTACCTATGGATATGATTACCATTCGCAACCGATTTGTAAGTACGGAAAATGGTGAAAATTGAGAAAAACTTTGAAATTAAATAATTGCTAAACAAAAATTGTTATTTTTTCTCCATTTTCACCATTTTACGTACTTCCAAATCGGCGAATTTAAAATCATTAGTACCACAATTAATGTAAATTGATTATGTAATTCTACTCCACTACATTGCGAATCTTTGAGTTAATTGTTCGATGTGCATTGTGCAACCATCATTCATTTGTATGGACTCTTAGTGGTGGCAAACGAGCATACGGCCCGCCTGGTGGTAAGCGGTTACCGTGGCCTATGGACGCCTGCAACCACTCGCGCGTTGGCGACCCTAAATCCATCTGAATTGATGGGCTGGTAAATCCAGGGCAAACATTTGGGTGTAATTATCTATATTCATTTATGTATTTACAAAAAGAAATTGTATATGCAGTAGGTATATCAGTTAACCGGTTTCCTTAGTAAAACGTCTGGTTAGTAAGGGATCAGGGGCCCAAGTCTGCTATTACAATTGTTTTCCAATGAACTTTGAGTGGTGTCAAAATTGTGTCATTTTACAGTTCTGGTAGTCTGCTAACACAGTAGCGTCATTATGGCGTCATAATGACGTCATAATGGAGTCATAATGGCGTCATAATGGAGTCATTATGGCGTCATAATGGCGTCATAATGGAGTCATTATGGCGTCATAATGGAGTCATAATGGAGTCATTATGGTGTCATAATGGAGTCATTATGGCGTTATAATGGAGTCATTATGACGTCATAATGGAGTCATTATGGCGTCATAGTGGAGTAGCGGACTTGGGCCCCATATGGTATGTAATATGTTTGATAAAAACTGACGGGCTAACGATATCTTTGTGCAGCAGCACCGCGCTGGCGCTGCACCAGCGCGCCGAGAAGCGCCACAGCGCCGAGTGCAGCGCATCCAGCGCCAGCAGCGCTGTGTGCAGCGGAAGCCTGTCGCCATACCTGTTTACTATCTAAGCATTAGAATATTGTACGGGGAGATTTAGTAAGATCAGTCCGTATGAGGAAAGAAAAGATTTTGTTTTCTCAAAACCTTTATTCTTTTTCTAAAATAAAAGCCCAAGTTACTCCTTATAATAATAGGGGTTAAAGTATAAAATTGCCGTTTGATTGTAATAGGTACTTCGAATTGACATAGAACCTTCATGGTTTGAGATTGTTTTTTTTTACCACTACTGTGGCAAACAAGCACACGGCCCGCCTGATAGTCACTGTAGCCACTTGCAACACCAGGGGCTATATTTTCACACTTGAACAACACTGTTCTCTTTTGGGAAAACTATGGTGGGGAGCTCATTCCACGAACTGAGCTAGGAAACTCCTTTGAAATTGAACAGTGCAAACCTTTTTGGTTCCAAGGTTTGAAGAAATGAGGATTTTTTAATAAAACAATGTACCTGGGATTGCCCGGTCCGTTTTCTGCATCATAGTCGATGGCGCTGAAGCAGTAAGGTCTGTAGCTGATAGCGCCCACTATCTGAGGGTCGCTCAACCGTATCTGAAACCAAATATACACTTTTAACCAACTGACCCAGAACATGGGTATGTAGCGACATCTATCAGCCATCTATCAGTAACACTGAGATAGTTCACACACGGAAAGATAGATGGCGTGGCGCCACATTATCCTTCGATCGCGCGCCTACATCCTGCATCGCGCTTGCGAAGTTTTCTCGAGAATCTGCATATATACAACTGTCCGACATGTACAGTTGGACCGCGGTCCCCAGGCACGATGTCCCAGCCTGGCGGAAGATCTTCCCTTTTAAATGGAGGTGTCATCCACCTTGCACCTCCATAGTGGTGACCCCGACGTGATGGATGGGATTATTTCCAACCCTCCAAAAATCACGGAACATGCAGTAGCACTTCTGAGCAGATTCTCCAAGCTCATCACTCCCCACCGGCAAGCAGTCACACAGCAAGCCAACTTCGCCTTAATCAGGTCCATCGCAGCCGACTCACCGTGCTTCCTGGTCCTGCAAGGCAACACTGCGACTAAGCTCCTCGCCCGCACAGTCCACCGCAGCACACGCCCGGATCATCTCTCCGGCGTGGCGGTTTCTGCATTACGTGGACCAGCCGGCTCAACCTGTCGCAGCATCTGCGCTCCGTCTCGACTCACCGTAGACTTCGAGCAGCACTGGCACTTGCAAGCTTAACGCAACGACGCAACAACAGATCGACCTCCGGTCTAGGAAGGGAGTGATGTAGCGACATCTATCAGCCATCTATCAGTAACACTGAGATAGTTCACACACGGAAAGATAGATGGCGTGGCGCCACATTATCCTTCGATCGCGCGCCTACATCCTGCATCGCGCTTGCGAAGTTTTTCTCGAGAATCTGCATATATACAACTGTCCGACATGTACAGTTGGACCGCGGTCCCCAGGCACGATGTCCCAGCCTGGCGGAAGATCTTCCCTTTTAAATGGAGGTGTCATCCACCTTGCACCTCCATAGGTAACTACACGAAAGACCCGGAACAAGGATAATTACCCGACTGACCCAGAACAAGGTTAATTACCCGACTGACCCGGAACAAGGTTAATTACACGAAAGACCAGGAACAAGGGTAATTACTCGACTGACCTGGAACAAGGGTTACAATCAAAACTTACTTTGTATAGTATTAATGGATTGAAACATGTGACCGCTGCACATTTATACAGCTGAGGTTTTTCCTTGAACGTCTTCAGTATGCCGCTTACAATCTGTCAAAAAAAAAACAATATTATTACACATATTATCATACTGTAAAAAGAGATAGGGCATAGTATTTTCTTCTAGAGATGTGCCGATTATGACTTTGGCCGACTAGCCGACTAGTCGGCCTAGCCGATCACGGTGTCGGGGATTTCCGTGACGCTTCTTTTACAGCTGATTCGCGGCTCGCGCGCATGTCGCTACCGCCGCCAGCTAGCGTGCCGGAACCTGTTTTGTTTACTTCGCATCAGTATTCTCATGTAAAGTAACTGCAGTAAAAGTATAAGTTACTACTTGAAACATCAGCTATCTGCTAGTTAAAGTCAAAATTGGTCCTGGCGATTTGGAGATAAGGCGTATAAAATTAAATATTGGTTTATTGGAATTAGTACCTAATATTCTTTCATCGTATGCATTGAGTAAATGCTGTTATTTCGACTTTTTTTTTTTTTTATACGACTTAATCGATAAACAAGCATACGGCCCGCCTGATGGTAAGCGGTTACCGTAGCCATGTAGACGCTTGCAACACACGAAGCATCGCTCACGCGTTATCGACCTATCCCCCCTCCCCTATGAGCTCTGGCAACCTTACTCACGCGTAGGAACACAACTTTACACAACATATAAAGTTATTTGGCTGCGGTATTCTGTAAGGTGGAGGTACTTCCCCAGTCGAGCTGCTCTTTGAGTGAATAAACGCTATGCTCTACCTCTCTTAAAAGAAGACACTTATTTATTGGTATAGAAGTGCCACAAATCTACAAACAATATATTGGCTATAGTTTAAATGCAGGAACTAGGAAATAAGTCATATAAGCACCTGTTGGTCTTCACCTTTCACATCTATGATCACTCGGACGTCCTTAGATATCAGATAGTCGAGTGCTTCGTTCAGCAAACAGAGGTGTACCTCCTTGTACTGATCCCTGAAAATAACAACAAACTTAATTATTTGTTTTGTCCCTATAAGTCAATATGACACGCCACTTGTTTTACTTAGTCCCGTCCACACTTGTGCCCCTTCCCTGTCAATGGGGGAAAAGGGTAAATAGTTTCATCGGCCCCAGTATCCTGGGCAGTTTGGGGGACATTTGATGATGGCAGGTTTCGTTTGCCTTGGTATAAGAGGTAATATCTACTAAAGTAAGGCCAAGAGATGACATAAAATAAATATATATGTATAGCGACTATTATCTTTCCTTATCTCTTCCATGCACAGTGGCCGGCAAACAACTTTAGCCATGACCTTGAGTGCGCAGTAGACGATTTTAAGGTGTCGTTGGTGGAAAGAGAGGTGCGCGGGGGCATTCTGTCGGCACGCGTCCACGCTATTGGCCGAGCATGAGTGTACATGCGCGAACTTACCCCCACTACGTCGACTTTGGCTCAAGGTGTTTGCCGGCCTCTGTAATAATGATGTCAATTGGTACTTTGTAGTACCCATCAGGCTGGATACCACCCTCTAGTTGAAAGTCTGTCGCCAAACACTGCACTTGAGAGCTAGTTCTTTCTAGGCTTTGTGTGCTTACCACCTTCGGCCACATCATCACTTACCATGGTGAGATTGTGGTCAAAAACATGCCTGTACACAGTAAAAAAAAAAATATCTATCATTCAAAAAGTGTTTCTTAGTTTGATTGATATATTGAGCCAGTCGCAAATGATTAGGAACAGGGCAGGTGATGGTGATGAAAATAATACCAAAACAACCATCACCTATTTGGATGCTTAGCACCAATGTCAATATTCTTAATCTTATCCCAGTCCGTTGTGTGAATATTGGTGATATTGGAGCCGGCAAGTCGCTGGAGACCCAGGTCGTGGAGAAGGATGAGCTGCCCGTCTTTTGAACATCTCACATCCAGCTCTACAAAGTTGCAGTCTTGTTTTACACACTGCAGGAGGAATTTTGTTTTAAATTTAAACAAGGATTTAAAATTCTTACAACATTTACTTATAATATAATAGCTGTCCCCTGCGGTTTTACCCGCGTTCCCGGGATAAAAATATATCCTTTTCCAGACCATAGGCTATCTGCATGCCAAATTTCATGATGGTCCTTTGAATAGTTGAGGCGTGAAGGCGTAACAAACAAACAAACTCACTTTTGCATTTATCATATTAGTTAGGATAGGCAGTTCTCATACATACTTTTTACTTTTAAATTGATAAAATTCTTATTTTAAATTGGATGATATGGCTGACACATCCATAGAATGTAACTTGTAATATTATCATAAACTAGGCTTCCTGTGTGAAGCATTTAATTCTTATTTTCTTAATTTTTTGGTAAGTGTTTCACTCATAATCATATCCTAAGCTTTGTGTTATTGAATAACTTGTTATAAAAGACGACTTACGTATTTAAACGCTTCCAAAGTGTTTTCTGGTGCGTCCAGACCAGCGCCTCTGTGAGCAATGCAACGGACAACTTTTTGGGGATTCAGTTCACTTTCTTTACTCCCAGGCTCTGGGCCAAACACACTCAGCACATTAGCAGGGTCTGGTTTCCTCAGTCTCGTTAAATAATACGCCGTAAAACCCAAAATCCCGATGTCCAAACCATAGGGCAAAACTGTATGAAACAACGAATTAAAAAAATAAAGCCATGAAAAAGTATAGTAAAATGAGTTCAATATGAAGGTTATGACTGTTAAAAACATTATTGTTCGATCGTTCGTTGTTTTTATTTGTTAAAATTAGGTTAGAAATTTCGAAAATAAATACATTTCTTCTTCTTCTTCTTCTTTTGTTAAATGGCGACTGTAGCCATAAGCACAATTCCGCCAATGTCACGTTAGTTAAAGATATACGAAGGGGACTCTTGTAAAAACAATTTTGACGGTTTTGATCGGTGAAATGGAGCTGGACTATCTAAAAACAAACAGGACAACACTGAACAATACACATTACACAAAACATTAATTATATATAATAATATAAACACAAATTACATAAAGGAAATAAAATAGCTAAAATTTTAAATTGTTACTTTTTATAAAATGAGATAAAGTAAATATTAAGGGAGAGTCAATATATGTAAGTAAACATTTAAAATTAATGGGACGGGGAATTTCAGGAGGAATGATATCATAAAGTGACGACTGTAACCTCGGGCACTCAAAAAATAAATGGTTAGTATTACCCTCATCAAGACCGCATTCACAAAGAGAATGATCCTTAACTCTGATTTTGTGTAAATGGACAGGAGTAGATGCATGACCTAAACGTAAGCGACAGATTGTAGATGTGATTGGTTTATTCAAATCACGGAACTTAAAGAACCAAGGCTTTTTTGGAATAAAGGGTTGGATATCTCCATAATATTTTCCTACAATATTTCGTGAGTATTGCCATAACTTGTTCCAAGATCCATCCAGACGAGGTTTAGCAAGACTACACACATCCGCAGCAAATATTTCAGAGTATTGCATGCCTCCATCACGAATAGCATTCTTGGCACATGAGTCAACGGTCTCATTGCCACGAATGCCACAATGACCAGGGATCCACGCAATAACCACATCAATACCAAGAATATAACATTCAAATAATGCTTCTCTGATTTTTAATATAGTAGGAAGTTTGGATTTGGAGCGGAAAGGATTAGAAAGGATGGAATGGAGACAACTTTGGGAATCTGTGAAAATAACGGATTGATTAATATTATGCGATTTAATATACAATATTGCTTCCAAAATAGCAATAGCTTCTCCGGTAAAAACTGAAGTTAGTGAAGGGCACTTAAAGTTTAAAATAATTTTATATTTAGGGATCCACACCGCAGAACCTACGTTCTCCTGGTCCGAAATTTTAGATGCATCCGTATAAACATATAACCATCCAGGCCACCTGCTTGACGACTCTTCCATAAACTGTTTATCAGCCTGTGGAGAGTCCTTATCAACTCCTATACCAAGAAGAACATTGGGACGATAAATCAGAGCATCGTAGTTGATTGAAAATAACGGGAGAAATTGAAATTTTGAAATTGGATGTGAGAGGCGACAAAGAGAAACAAAACTTCGGATAAGACATGGAAGGTTATCTAAACTGTTATTCCGATCCGAGGAAGATTCTAGAAGGTTGGATAGTTTATGAAATAAGGGGTGAGATGAGTTTTGCACTTGATTAAAAAGAAACCTGTCGCAGAGGTATTGCCTACGCAGATGAAGTGGGGGATCAACACATTCCACCTGCATCGCCTTAATAGGCGAAGACTTCATAGCTCCTAAAATTAAACGGAGACATCTGGCTTGAACTTTATTTAACTTGTCTATGCCAGCTTTGTTGCAGTGATCAAGGAGGAACGATCCATAGTCCATCAAGCTACGTATAAGTGCATTATAAAGAAGCTTCTGGGTATAAGGGTGGGCTCCCCACCATACACCTGACAGACATCGAAGAACATTAATACCTCTTTCACATTTTTGCGCGATGTAAGTAAAATGAGGAACTCCGGTCATTCTTGAGTCCAAAATTATACCCAAAAACTTAACATTATCCTTTAAAGGAAACTCCTCACCATTAAAATTAACATTTATTACAGGAATGATTCTTCTTTTTGTAAATATGACTAATGAGCACTTGGATACAGATAGAGAAAGTCCATGAACATCAAGCCAGTCACCTAGATACCTGAGAGCTGAGTTAAGTTTTAAAGAAGCTTCTGAAGCCGAACTAGATGATGTATATAAAACTATATCATCAGCATATTGTAGGATTTGGCTAAAACAGTTTACTGTCTGCTCGAGATCATGGGTGTATATGTTATACAAAAGGGGGCTAAGAACAGATCCCTGGGGAAGGCCCCTCCAGACATATCTAGCATGTGATGAGCAGTTCTGGGATCTCACTATAACATTTCTCTGTATGAAAAGATTAAATATAAATCTGACCAACCTCTCAGGGACGCTCAGCTGGAGAAGTTTATTCCTGAGTACCGGAAGAAGGACGTTATCATATGCAGAGGCAATATCCAGAAATACTCCCACAAGATATTTTCTCTGGTTAAAAGCTAGTTGTATGTCTGTCGTTAGTATACTTAAACTATCTAGCGTACTCATGCCTTTCCTAAAGCCAAATTGGGATTTAGCAAGTAATCCCTTGCTTTCCATTAGCCATTCCAAACGATTACGAAGTAAATGTTCCATGATTTTAGCAAGAACAGAAGACAAAGCAATCGGTCTCCTTGAGTTAGGATCTGAAGGATCTTTACCAGGTTTAAGTAGTGGAATTACAATTTGTGTTTTCCAGGATTCAGGGATTGTACCATGTTCAAAAAATTTATTAATAAGGTCTAAAAAGAAAGATTTAGTCTTGTCACTAGCTCTACAGAGGAAAGAGTATGGGATACCATCAATGCCTGGAGATGAATCTACTAATCCATCCAATGCCCTATGGAGTTCATTGAATGAAAATAAGGAATCCATTTTTTCATGGGATGAAGGAGATGGGGAAATACTAATGGGAATCGAGTCTATAAATGGAACAGAAGGAGGGGCTATTTTGTCGGTAAAAGCCTCCAACCAGAGGGACGGATCATTTGAGGAGACGCTATCTGAGGTAAGAGATCCTCGAAATCTACGAATCTGTTTCCATACTAGAGAGGGAGGAGTACGAGGTGATAAAGATTCACAAAAATTAATCCAACCCCGTTTTTTTTTTAAAGATAAAAGTCTTCGCGCCCGAGCCGCCGTATGTTGGTAAGAGAGAAAATTTTCCGTGTTCATGGAAGAGTTATACGTTCTCTCTGCGTCACTACGCTGGTGAATGATGGCTGTACACTCAGAATCCCACCAAGGAAGGGAGATTTTAAAATTGACTTTCTTTTTTAATGGAATATTAGCATCTGCAGATGAATTTAAAACATCAATAAATTTTTTATAAATATCTAGAGCGTTAGATGATTCTAAACGAGGGAATGAATCTAAAGAATTATCCAAAAATTTTGAGAATTCAGGCCAATTAGCTTTAGATAATCTGTATTTTAAAAGAGGAGAATGACTATAAGAATGCAAGGGGCGATGGGAATAAGATATTAAAATGGGAAAATGATCGCTACCATAAGAAGAAGAGAGGATATTCCATGATAAAAGAGGAGACAAAGAAGATGAACATAGAGTAAGATCAACAGCACTTTTAGGATCTTGAGTGGGAAGTACTCTACGGGTAGGAGAGCCATCATTGATAACGCAAAGACTGTTATCATCCAAAATATCTAAAATTATAGATGCAAAGCAATCACTGTGACTAGAACCCCATGAAATATGATGACTATTAAAATCACCCATTATGATCACAGGGGAAGGGAGAGAAGAGAATAAGGAATGAAGAACAGGGCCAAGTGAAGGGTGCGGATGAGGTAAATATATAGATAAGAAAGTAACATTAAAAGCTCTTAATGCAGTAGCATTAATATTACCAGGGAGACCTGGAAGGTCAATTTTTGAAAAAATAATACCATGTTTAATTAACAGGGCACTACCAGCATACCCATCATCCCTGTCATCCCGCAGGCAATGGTAGCCAGGCACCCTAAAATGGGAACCCGGCACCAACCAAGTCTCCGAGATGGCAGCAATGGCCGGTATGTATTTATTTAATAAAAATAGAAGTTCAGGTTTTTTGCGACGTATACTATTACTGTTCCATTGGAGGATTTGGACTGGATCCATTGGAATTGAATATGGAAATAATTTGAGTAAGTTTATTGGCAACGTGGGACGGTAAGTTGGTAGATTGACTAAGCAGATTTATAATTAATGATAAAAGTGTTTCTAATAAGCTATCATTAGGAGAAGAAGAGGGGGTTATTGAGGTGGATTGGGTTAGGGCACACCCATTAGGTAGGGACGAGGGAACACGAGAGACAATGGCTCTGTGGGCCTCCTTATCAAAACCTTTACCTAAAGGAGCATGAGGGCGACGTTCGGTAATAAAAGTTTTTCTGTAGGAAGTAGATTGGGATGGAGCAGAGGTTTTTACATTAGATGGAGAAATAGGGTGTTCAAACATAGCCTGAGAAATGTCAGCATATGACCTGCGTACAGGGGGAAAGTGGGACGATGCTTCCTCGTATGATATATTGTCCTGGGACATAACCATTTTTATGTTTTTCTGTCTGTCATGTTCTAGACAATTTTTATTAGTGGCAAAATGTTTCCCAGAACAAAATAAACACGTTGATAAATCTTCAGTGACTGTACAATCATCACCCGCATGGGGCTGTGCGCAGCGATAACAGCGAGGCTTGAAAGCTCGGCATTGAGTCTTTATGTGACCAAACCTGCAGCAATTATGGCACTGTATCGTCGGAAGCCTATACGTCTCAATTGGAAGTGATGTGTGAAATGAATAAACCCGATTTGGTAGAAATTGTCCATGAAAGGTCAAAACAACACTTTGTGTCGGAATCCAATTCACTACACCATCAACAACACTTTTTCTATTTAATCTTCGTGCTTTTAAAACATACCCACAACCTTCAGGAAGACTCAAAGATTCCACAAGTTCATCCATCGACCATTCCACTGGAATGTCGCGAACAAGCCCCATACGAGTAATGTTGTAAGTAGGGATATTTGCAATGTACTTATGTTGATGTAATAATGGACAATCCAGAAAGGTGTTAGCAGCTGAAGCTGACATGAATTCAATGCTAATCCTGTTTCGACCTACCTTTTTTATGCCATCCTTGCATATGTTTTTAATTTTGTTTTGTACTAGAAATTGTCCAAATTTGATTGGTCGGATAGTAGTCCCAGCCGAGGGATCAGGTTCAGAACGCGATATATGGACGATAAATGGACCTTTATCTTCCTTTTCATAACTTCGAAAACCTATAGTTAAACTATGGTGTAAGAATACTGTTTGAATAGATGGGGTCGAGGAAGCAAGGTCAGTTAAAGTTCTTTTTGATGTTGAAACCGAATGGTTATCATCGATATCCAAGCGACGTTTAGACGCACTTGGAGGCAAAAGGGGCGGAGATGCATCTACAATGTCCATTACATCAGCAGGGTCCGGAGGGTCCGGAGGTTCAGGAGGCACAATATCCATATTATGTAAAGTTAGTACAAACCAGAATTTTTTACCACCACCAACACATACACAGCAAGATTTAACCTATTATTTTAAAACAAAATTAGAAACCAGAAACAGTAATCTAAAGAAATCCCTCTAACACGTGTATCATTCAACACTCGCGAAAGCAGAATCATATATAAATACATTTGAGAAGGGGCATCTTTTGACAGTTAGCTACTGATTGTTTTTTTTTTTTTTTTTTTTTTTTTTTTTTTTTTTTTTTTTTTTTTTTTTTTTTTTTTTTTTTTTTTTTTTTTTTTTTTTTTTTTTTTTTTTTTTTTTTTTTTTTTTTTGCTGGGTATTGCGTTTTGTTTCTGCATTTAAACTATTACATATTCTTGTACATAAACAACAAATAAAACAATTAAACTACAATATAATATTTTAATTATAATTTATTATTTACTATGTAGTAAAATAACAAAGAATCAATTTATAATAACATTATAGTGTAGTTCGAGAACTTTCAAAATTCGATTACGGCTTGTAGGCGATTATTTTAACTCGTCTCATATTGCTACTTTTTACCCGACTGACCTGGAAGGAGGGTTATGTTTTTCGAGTGTATGTATGTATGTATGTATGTATGTATGTATGTATGTATGTATGTATGTCTATTTCTTTGGCACGCCCTGCAGCCTAAACGGCTTGATGGATTTAAACATATGAGGTGTCGTTAGATTCGTCTTAACTGTGTGAGTGTCATAGGGTATATTATTTTTATATGGCGTCTACGAATAAAAAAAGAGGGGGGGTATTAAAAACAAAAATGTCTGTATTATAACAATATGGGTATCAAATGAAAGCTTATAAATAGCCCATTCCATATATGTATATATTGTAATACTTTTATGCTACTATTTTGACGTAAACTGCAAAAAACCGCGTTTAATGCAAGGAGAGTAGGTAAGTACTGAGACTGAGCTGACCCGATTGCAGTCGGGGATAAATAAATATTACAAAAAAAAACATACTTAGGTTATTGGTTTGTCCCCGACTACAATACCTTATAGCATTCAAGTTATATTCAAAATTCTATAGATTAAAGAACTTGTTTTTTCTTTTCAGTTATTTTTTGTTTTACGCAGTCGGGTTTTTTGTTTCTTTTAATAATTTAATTATACAAAGTTGTACCAAATGCCGAATTATAAATAAACCTGTTTCTACCACGGTAAGGACGCTCGCACCAACAAAAAGCGCTGTGGTTCCTCCTAATGATGCTGCATGTAAATAATACAAAATTGATTAGACTTATGTTATTACCTAGTACTTATGTACATAGTTTATGTAGTTCGAATAATTACATAAGTATAAGTACTGGCAATGAAATAAAGTTAAAATAAATCACAAAAGCAAACTCAAATCACGATTACGACACATTGAAAAACGAAGCAGGACGTGGGACTTGTCTTCGTTTTCTCTAATGCCTTTTAATGTTATTGCCTTAACATCATTTCAAGAGAAGAACAAGATTTCAAAGAGAATATACCTACTCTGAAAGGGTTACTAAGTAGTTATGTAAACACGGCGCATCAATCATGTTTCATTTATGTATAGGATGGGAAGAAGAGCGGAAGAGTAGAAGCAGTAGGTAGTAGGTACCTAGGTATGATACTCTCACACACACAACCATACCAAACAAGTCTTCAAGCGTAAAGATCACGTCACGGTGCAGCCTGATCTTCGGTGGCATCATGTTGATTCTCAAGGCGGCCCCTGGGTCCTCCTCGTTTTCAAATTTGCTCCCATTCATGCATTAAATAATTGTATATTTTATTTTATAAATATTTATATGGTTAGGTTATTACCTACGTACGCGAATTAAAAGCGAGATTAGTGCCATATTATAGAAAAACGCATGATTCTAAGAGGAATTATTGAATTTATTTATTTCATCTTAGGGAAATCAACAGCGATATCAAAAAGAAATAACAATACAGACATTATCACAAGTACAGGCAATAAAAGATTTCCACAGTTAATAATTTAGAATATTCAAAACCTAATCATTCTCAATCATCAAAAACATCATCTTCATTCTAGAATCTAGACATGCGGTCTAATAAACCTAACTATATAATGGACTAAGTAAAAATAAAAAGTAGTTTCGCGACCTCGCGTAGTTTCAGTGACCTTAAAGAATATAGTTATACGCCATCTGTTATGTTCTTTTAAGTCAGAAAGCTGATCTGTACCTACCATTCTTATCGATATGTAAGTTTTGGAGTACGATTTCGTTGCCTTTGTCCAGTCTTTATACTAAAACTATTATTAGGTTATTTAGCCAATTTATTTCCTACTACATATTTAAGTACTCACCGAACAACGATCTTTTTTGTATGTGAATAGTAGTTGAGCTCAGCACATTGGGGCAGGCAGGAGCACTTGGCGAGGTTTTTGGGTAAATTGATGAGTATTTCCACGTTGCGGCTGATGCACGCCATCCCGTGCGCATCGCACACGTCGCCATCTTGACGAGGTGGACAAAAAAGCCGATATAACTAGGCGGTTGGAATTTAAACTATCAATATTTGCCTGCGGAAAATTTATTACACATAGATGTTTATTTATATTGTCATTTGTTTGACTTTGAATTTATTCAACATATAGCTGCCAGCTCTGACATGTTTATAAAGAGTTTAAATTTATAACAAAGAGGTTGATTTGGGAGAACCTAGTCTACCGAATCTAGAAGCAGTCGATTCGTATCCGACCGACCGTGGTTTAAAGGAATCCTAGTTTGCTACAAGCACAGCATCTGCGACTTACAAACCTATCGATCTAAATTAATAAACTAAATTTATAATATAACTAAATTTATCCGTAATAGGTCCGAGTAGGAATTCTAGAAAATTACCATAATTACGACTTTAGGCGATTCGTTAAACTTATATTATGACATCCACTTGCCGAAAACGGTATACAGTTTTGAAGATCCACGTGTCGCCAAGTGGGTATGTGTACCGGCAGTTGCACTTGAGAGCCGGTTGCGTTACAACTGTAGCCGTTGCTTTTATAGTCAGACCGCGGTCCTAAGGCACGATGCCCCAGACTGGCGGAATATCTTCCCATTTAAACGGAGCTGTCATCCACCTTGCACCTATATATCGGCACTACCCGTGATAAAGCAGCTAATCGCCTGCTTGCTAATCTTGCCACAGGCCATTGATTTCCACAGTTTAAGATACACAGTCCATCCTTCCTTACCTCCTTTGACATGGAAGTAAGGTCTACACCCGCAGAACATGATGGCCATGCGACTGCGGCAGTGCATCTGACAGAGGGAAAAACTGTATGCCTGGAACAAGAAAAACTTTTAATACAAAGTCCCGTCCCGACCCGACTTGCTAACTAAAAAATTTTCTATCCTTTCTTTCTTTTCGCTTCTTTCCTCTCCTTTTTGTCGTTTCCTTATTCTCATTATTTGTAAACTGACCCGTCTATAAAGGGCGAAGCCTTAGGGTCATGTGTACCTTTTTCTTTGCTAAATAAAGTTCTATATTCTATTGTTATTTTAAAAAATGCGCGCCGCTTCGCGTCTCGAAAGGCTGCTCTTGAAAGTCCCTAGATTCTAAATTCAAATTCAAATTCAAAATTCAAAATTATATATTTGTTAAAATAGGTCAATGAAGATGTTACAATGTCTAAGGAAGTCTCACTATTTTATGCCTTTATCAAGCGTACAAATTTTCATGTTTAGCACAATAATACCTATAACATACATTAATTACAATAAGGTACAGCAGATACATAAATTCATTAAATTATCATTAAAATTAATTAGTTACAATAAGGTACGATTCCCAGCAGATAAACAAATTTATCAATTAATTAAATTTATCATTAAAATAGTCTCGAATGTCATAATAATTTCTCTCATGTAAAATATTTTTAATTTTGTGCTTGAATTGATCATAGCATAGGCTTCTAATATGTTCCGGAAGTTTATTAAAAATATGTCCTATCATGTAGTACGAACTTTTCCTTACAAGAGTACAAGTCGGTACTGGCAGCACTAGTTTATTTTTAGCTCCACGAAGATTTATTTTTAATGATAAAGGATTAAATCTGTTGGAATGCTTTTTCGCAAAGGTGAGGCATTCCTGTATGTAAATACATGGGACTGGCAATATTCCCAGCTCCTTAAAATATGGTCTGCAGCTTTCCCATGGTTTCAGACCTACAATGGCTCTTAGACACCTTTTCTGTATTTTGAATACTCTTATCCAGTTTGTTGAATTACCCCAAAACATTACACCGTATTTTATTAAGGAGTGAGCATATCCATAATAGGCTGTGATGGCTGTATCTCTATTCGCAATATTAGCTAGTTTTTTTAGAGGGAATATGAAACTATTAATTCTAGAACAAAGTTTTTCGATATTTATTTTCCAATTACAATGTTTGTCTATATGCATACCTAAAAATTTAAAGTCATCTACTAATTCAATTTGTTGATCGTCAAGTTTTACATTTAATTCAGGTATATTTGCTCGTGGTTGATGGAACAGCATAATCTTGGTTTTATTTAAATTTATTAATAAGTTGTTATCCGCTAGCCAAGTCTTAGCCTCATTTAGAGTGTTAATAATGTCAGTATTAAAAGTTTTATAATCATTACATTTTACTAAAATGGTACAGTCGTCAGCAAAAAGTATCGTTGGATGGGAAATATTTTGTGGAAGGTCATTGATGTACACTAAAAATAATAAAGGGCCCAATATGCTTCCCTGAGGTACACCATATTTAATCATTTTAATGTCAGATTTGTATGTCTCATAAGATTTAATATTTGTGGAGAATGTTGTAACTTCACAGTACTGTGTTCTATCTTTTAAGTAAGATTCAAGAAGTCTTAGAGCTGATTAAAAATCAGGAAACACCATCCATGCCACTGGCTACCCAACCCAGCCGCTACAGACACCGTGCTAGGAGCGTCAAATGGTAAGATATATCTATTTTGTTTGTACTCTGAGTGAATGCATAAAAAAGATGGAAAACCTATGATGAATACCTACCTTTATGGAGTTACTGAGCCATTCATCAGTGTACCTGCACCTCCGTTGATCAGGTGTGAGTGTCTTTACACTGGGGGACGCTTGGATCTCCACGGCCTTGCGGGAGAGATGGGATATACAATTAAATTAGATATATTAGGTAGGTAGGTACATTTAATTTAATTACAACATCAAATTGTTCCCCAACTTCTCTTTGCTTTTTTTTTTCTCCTAAACCATGTTTTCGATTTACCCGAGTGGGATCATGTCGCGTTTTATAATATTTTTTATTGATTTAAAAAAATATTTTTTTTAAATATATTTTTTATTACCTATGTTTAAACTGGTCTTTGGTCTGGATTATCTTTTAATGGTGCGTCCATGCTTGGCGAACCGAGCACGAGCCGAGCCCCGAACGAGCACACTGCGAGTCTTAGCGTAGCGTTATATTCTCTTTGACTGCGAGCACGATTCACGTAGTGTGGACGGGCTTGCGAGCCTCGAACGAGCGCGATTGTCAGTTTTTTCACGAACAAATTGATTCGCATCGTGCTCGTTGTAGGCTCGTTCGTGGCTCGGCTCGTGCTCGGTTCGCCAAGCATGGACGCAATAACATTGTGTAAAGGTTTGATCTACATTTATTGTTAATTTAACTATAATGTTTGATAGGATAAAGCTTTATGCTAAAGCGGCCCAAATTATTCCATGTCCGTCTTTGACTCTTGCCATTCTATTATGAACCTACATACCTTGAAATCTATGATGTGTTCTTCTCCTGGCATCACCTCTCCCGTGGGGTTTGAGATCGCAGTTGATATTTCAAATGGTGAATGTATGAAATACTAAAAACGAAATAGAGGTATTACTAAAGAAAACTTTCTTCATCATGAAAAGCTTAGCAAAGAAATCTCACCCTAACAGCATTACTCATGGAGTCCACTCTCACATAGCACTGGCCGCTATGGTAGTGACACTTGAGCAGTTGCTCCGGCTTCCACTCCTGATCCTCGAGCATGAACTGGTACTGCGAATATTCTGAGTTGAGAGTGAAGCACATACCTACTTCTGTCATAACAGGATACCAGAGGACCTGAAAAAGATATTCCTGTATCTATAGCATTCCTGAAAACTGATCTGGCAATAAAATTTCGTAAGGGCCTTGGGTGGCCTTTTCGACATCATGTCATATTCGACTAAATCATCGAAGTCTTTAGACAAAATGTAATTGAATTCTCTTTGTTATTCCGAACCGGTGGTAAATTCAAGGTTAAATCGTTCAAGATTCAACTGTATGTAGTAGGTACCAATTTATGCCCGGTTTTAATAATTTACGGACCGCTATCGGTAAAGATTTATTAAAATTAAGACTCTTATATCTTTACTAATAATTGTACGTAGTATTTATCTACTCTGAGCTAATAATGAAGCAAAGACTTCAAAGATTTGCATAGCAGACCCTCCCATATGGAAGTAGCTATCACAGGTAAAATTAGCTTACGAAATGATCTAAATGTTTGTTTTGGCAATAAAAAAACTAACCATTAGCTACCATTAGTAAGCAAAACAATGCGTTTTTGTTTATTGAAAGAAGTCCCTTACCAGAGCCTAAACTGAATAAATGACTTCTTGATTTGATGTTTTGCGGAATGTCTAATGAGAGATTAATGCCAAAGCGCAAGTATCGGAGACCTTTTTCCGAGATGACTTTTTGTGGTGATGCAGCAGAAAGTTTAGTGAGCGCGTGTCAAAGCAGGGACGGTGTTAAGGATTAGATAGACTCCACAAGATCTTGCTTGCAACTGGAAAGCTCTTACGTTAATCATTGCAAATGGTAGCTGAGTTGACAGCAGCGACAGCCTTGAGGAAACTTTTCGATTATATTTTTTAATAATTCCGGGAGCTCCTCACCTGCTTATCAGCCTGTGAGACCACAACATTCAGAGTCATATTTGGATGCACGCTCATAGCCAGTTGAAGCAGGTCAATACCCTTGACAGTTTCATCAAGCTGGTACTTCCAGAAGTTCTGCAGGTTAGTGCGGAACGAGACGTCGGCGACCAGGTCTATGAAGTCGTAGTAATATTGATACTTCTCAGGGTCGGAATCTTCGGTGACGTTCCAGAACCTGATGTGCGGAATTATTATAAAAAGTCTAGATTTGGTATCTTATAAAAATACTCTATTTTAAAAAGGATGCTTCTTTTATAGCCACCTTTTATAACCGAATAGCCTAGGGGGCTATGGTCTGGTCGAACCATTGAGGAAAAATCCCATAAGATAAGTTATACCGAACAATTCAATGCCGCACTAGTAGTGAAGTGTTTCTGAATAGCAATACCAACCGACCAATCATTGCATCCAAATCTTTAAGTGTGTTCTTGACTTAACCAATCAGAGCGTATTGTCCGTGGTGGGTGAGGAATTGCCTAATAGATTTCTAACAAAAAATAACGTCATTGCGCTTCTTGATGTTGAACTATTCACAAGCAAAAAATCACTCACAACTTCACTTCATACCCCGGAACTACTCCTGATGTTGCATAAGCGTCTATAGGCCACGGTAGCCGCTTACCATCAGGCGGGCCGCATGCTAGTTTTCCAAGTAAGTGTTTTCAATAAACTGGCACAAACATCTCGATAGCTTCCTTAGCTTTATCAGACTCCACCCTATCGAGGAAGCAGGCGGTCACAGCTGGGAACTTGGTCCACCAGCTCCTGTAGTCCCGGCGTAGGGAGACCACTACTGGCTCGGAGTTGTAACGAGACAGCTGACTGAGCGCGCAGTATACCGCGCCGAAAAATGCGCTCAGTGTAAGAAGGAACCAGAGGAATCTGAAAGACATTTATCGTAAACCTAATGTAGAACATGACTCTAACTTCGTAGTAAACCCTAACACCCTTTTTAATAAATAAGGTGTAAGTCAGTCTTGTAACACCCAGGTATTAAGATAGCCCCAGCTCTTTTTGTTTATATGACATTAGAAAGTGACGGATGTATTTAACTCATTGGCTCGCGGTTAAAAATATAACAATGACATCAATTGTTATAGTAGGACGCGCGTCCCTCGCGAGAACAGACGGGAACCTAGGTACAGTAGTACCCAACTTATAAGGCGCGTCGTGAATCTTCGTTCGCACAGAAAAGAAAGTAGGGCCCCGAAGTTTAACGAAAGAATGCTTAAAACTGACAATCAACCTTAGATCACTACAATAAAGTTCATAATACACTGCAGCTGTTAGTTCCGTCTCACCCGCAAGTCACGCTCCTCCGCACACATGGCGGCAGCTGCCGAACAAAAGCATTTCCCGCGCTTTGAAATTGTATCTTTTGCGCTGGTGTGTACATATCGGTAAGCCATATCAGTTGGGTACTACTGTATTAACTTGACTTACACCTATAACGGGGTAACTTTAAATAGCCACTAATAGCTTTTTTACTGAACGGTAAAACGCCACCGATTTTGAAACCAAAACGAGAAGACAATCGAACACAAATTAGTCTCATTGTAGCCCCAAAATCACTGATGCTTAAAGTAAGTGTGTGTAAGTAAGTGTACAATTGCCGTCATTTTTTTTTCCGACTTTCAATTATTATTTCGTCACTGCTGGGGCACAAGGCTTAACCATATGAGTGCTAGTTAACAGCAAGGCACTAACCAATTTTGCTTTGCTTTGAGTCCATATTGCTCCACACAATCAAAGGAGTTTCAATTCCCCAAACCGCAAAAAAAGACAAAAATTTCAAAAAACGAAAACCAATCCTCAACTGTCACATGTCCAAAGTGGAGAGGACAATGTAAAATTGCTTGTGTGATTATGAATTGTTTGTAAATATAATAATTGGTACACCTACCTTTCAAACCAGTGGAGTTTATCCTCGACAGTATGTTTCAGTCCATGTAGAGTGGTCTCTTTGCAAAATCCCACGTATAAGTTGTAGGCGGGGGTCATGGAGAGCCTTGTGGACTCCATCATAGACTTCATACGTGTTAGGCAGCTAAACATTGCGGTTGGTTTCTTTTTATTTTTCAATTTTTTCCTTTGTTTTTGCACCATTTTTACGCACTTCAACGCTGTCAGAATATCAATGCTTTAGAGCAAAGTAGACTCGCTCTTTGCTGCTCTCAAACTTTGTACTTAAAGCTTTGACTATGTCTAAAAATTACTGAACGAATGTCCTTTATATTAGTCCATTATAGTAGGTAGGTAAATAATTTGAATGTCCAGGTTAATTGCTTGATTATTATCAGTTAATGGATGTTTATTATGTTGGATGGTATCCATTTAGATATTATAGGTATTCGTGATTTGAGAAAAAGCTTTGAGTCCATATTGTGAGCCACAAATTACGATGGGGAAATTTCAGGTCCAATGCCGATTCAAATTCAAAATCATTTATTAAAAAGACCTTCGCAGGCACTTATGAAAATTCTGACTCTAATACCGGTTCGGAAGGTTGTATTTGCTGAGAAGAGACGGCAATAAACTCAGCAATTACTCTTTTCAAAACAAGCTTATATTAATTACATAATACTTATTTACATTCTAATCTCATTGACAACAATTGCGTGCCCCGGTGCGGCGGCAAAATTACAAAGTAGACTTAATAAATATTTAATAAGTAAATAAATAGCAAACTTAAGCAGACCAGCCCCAACAAGCAGCACCTGTTCACAAGTATGACGCGTGTGGCAGCCATTGCCCTCCTCATATGACCTTATATGGCTCCTTCAAGTTTACAGTTCTGCCACAACCCAATGCGTTCATATACAGGGTATCCCACGGCTATGCCACTAGGTAGGGAAGTACCTAAAATTACGTAACATAGTACTGTTTGACATACCTAAATGCGAAAGTGAGTTTGTTTGTTACGCCTGAACTACTAAACGGATCACCATGAAAGGCATGCAGATAGCCTATGGTATGGAGAAGGACATAGGCTACTTTTTATCCCGGGAACGCGGGTGAAACCGCGAGGCACAGCTAGTACTTCATAAGAGAAAAAGTAAATACTGCAGTGCATTCATTTTCTTTCCGATATTATGAGGAAGGACAGAAGATAACAAGTTTTTTTTACAAGCTTTGTGCCCTGTACCGCAAGAAACGACTGAGATACAAGCGAAGATTTATTTACTTATGCAAAAGAATCATAGTTTTTGGGTGCCGAAAAATATTATAAAATTATTCCTAAAGGATCAACTGTTTACGACATTCCAACATCCCTTAGTCTTATCCTGCCATGATCTTTTAACGTTGTTCTGCTGGTGGCATCTTATCCTGACATGATCAAATGTTGTTCCGCAGGTGGCATGTCTTTTCACAGCTTGCTATCTGGTATTCCAGTACTGGGGTTTACTTTTCAAATCCCCATCGTCCACCTCGTTGGATGATTGCCAACACTCGACCAGGCTCTCTAGATCACGCTCCAGGTTAGTTGGTATAAACTGATCCATCAGTTCATGTTCGTAACACTGGTTTATATTTGAGTAAAGTTCAAAAAATGGTAAACGTCGCCATGTTGCGGAAAAAAATGGAACTAAAACTAACTATGAGCTGTCGTAAAAAAACAACAAGTGGCGCCCTCAGTTCAGTGGACCAACGGTGTAGTACCAAATAACATTGGCTTTTCCCTTCTGCTGATGGCACAGTGACTTCTAATGCTTATAAATCCCTATTCAAACATGGTGTGAAGGGTCGAAGTTTCTACAGGCTACGGTATCAGGCGGCCGTAAGCTAGTTGACTAAAATTCAACAATGTTGGCAGGTCCTGCTCCAGGTCTCGGACCAAGTCGGGCAACTATCGCGACTACAAGGTGATGGAGAAGCACGGACGCCGCGGGAGGAGGACCCACAAGCGATGTCCAGACTGTAGCCAATGCAAATTTGATGAGTTACACTGAATAAATACTGCATAAATAAATGCTGTATTTTTCGATGAATTTGGGTGTTTTAATTATTGCTACCTACAAAGAATAGATAAGTACACATAAATAAGGGAAATTTTGTGAAACTGGTGGAGCTTTCAGCTTTAAAGAATCATGGCGAGATTTGTACAAAAAAATAAAGATTTTTAGAGACGCTAAAATGACTTTATAGTTTATCCTTGGTACCTAAGGAATAACTTGAGTAATTTAAAATATTTTTAGAACCCCGGGATAAAAATGCAAATTTCTATGGCATGCCGGCGAATCGCGACTATTCGCGACCAAAACCATTATGTAGTTATGTTTAATAAAATATTTCATGTATATTAACATGTTGCTGGTAATGTAATCTCAACATTGGAAGTGATTCAAAACCCTCTGAAATGTTTTTTTTTTTACAAATCAATGTATGGATCTCGCCATGATTCTTTTGTAGAAGGACCTAAAATAACGTATTCCCGATATTAAATCAATATAGGAATTAAACGTAGATTATGAGTGTAATATGATAACTTTAAGTGTAACTTCGAGGGTGGCATAATCATTGTGATTAAACCCTCTATAAATAAATAAAGATAAAAAAAAAAAAAAAAAAAAAAAATCCTAACGCTGAGTATTCGTTGCGAGGGATGTGTTTTTTATCGTGTGCACTAATAGAATCACTTTATATACCTACCTAGCCTCGCTCCGCGCCTATTACAGGAATATGTAATAGCTGTACAGATTATTACACATTCCTCGCACATCTCCGATGGAAAGACACCGTTCCACAGCTTCGCTACCCACCCTCGCAAGGCTCCGCTACCTCGGACATCTCTGGTGGATGCGCAATTCGAGTGAGTACGGGGTGAAAAGTAAATCCTAACTAATATTATAAATGCGAAAGTGAGTTTGTTTCTTACGCCTTCACGCTTAGGGATTCACGCCTCAATTCTATTCAACGGATCATCATGAAATTTTACATGCAGATAGCCTATGGTATGGAGAAGGTCATAGGCTACTTTTTATCCCGAGAATGCGGGTAAAACCGCGGGGGACAGCCAGTGACCCTGATTCTGTTGTTTACAACTAAACTAATTTTAATCTCACTATGTCTCTTTCTAACAAAGAACATAAGAAAAGGATGTAAGAAATTTAGTCCAATGCTTGTATATCGCGGTTACGCTTAAATACACGCAAAACAAGACGGTAAAGATTAATTCGAAATTTTAAATATATCTTCTATCCTTTTTCAATAATGTTCGTAAGAAAGAGATGAGATGTGACTAAAATTAGTTCAGAGCGTTTTACAACTGTTAGCGACGCGATCTAAATGTCGTCTTATATTTTCAATGTTTGAATTTCTTAAAATTAAATGAATTGTATTTTGCCATATTTAAGTATTAATTGTCATTATATTGAATGTCCTAAGGTAAATATTGTGTAGGAAATAAAGATTTTGCTATTGTTGTGTAAAATTATTTAGAAAAATAAGACACTGAAACGCGGCATTACCGAGACGAGAGCCGTTTCAGTATTTTGTATTATTACTCCTAAAGTAATAGGAATATCTAGGTAATTATTATTGTATAAAGTATATAATGTTAATACCTAGTCGATAAACAAGTTCTCATTGTAATAGGACAGCCATTTCCAAGAAAAACCCAGTAAATAGGCAAACTACGCATTAGAAGAGCTTAGAGTACCGATAGACAGAGATAGCTAGAAAACAAACCGCTAGAAAAGGTCAAGGGTGATTCGGATCACGCCATCGACTCTCATTGGTCAATAATAATTAAAACTAGCGATTTGATTGGTCAGGGTACATTGCCAAAAGGTATAAATATAGACGCGGTTTTCTTGGAATGGTATTCCTACGGCAGCAACCTCCGAGAGAACAACCAAGAAGGAAAAAGAAAAGGAAATAAAAGGAATAATTGTAAAACAAGGAATAAAGGAATAATTGTGAAAGTAAACTGGTGTTTTCATTGTGAGGATTGAAGATCTGCTGCAGCGAATCAACGGGCAGGCAAGAGCCCCAACGAGTACCAGCAACTGTACTGGGCTACCAAGCGCCCCGCCGACCGGGTACTTCACGTACCCCGCCGAGAGTGCTCGTCTTCCCCCCCCCGCGCCCTTCGCACCCCCCCCCCCCGGCGCCCCGCGCCCTTAGCGGTCCCCCGTGTTGCCCCGCGCCCGCGTCGCGCGCCCCTCTCGAGCAGGTCGGATCAAGTGTGTTCGTCACATTTTTTGGTCCTTCGAGCCGGATCTGGAGTTGAAGATGTCACGCGTGCCGAGAACCAGATCTACAAGGTCACAAGCGACTGAAGAGACACCGTTGTCATCAGATTGGAGTATGGACACACCTGTTGAATCGTCCAGTTCGGCGGAGAGCCAAGCTACTCTAACGAAGAATAGCCCCCCGCGCCCCGACGGTCTAGAAGGTAGCCCTGCGCATCCCGAAGGCGATCATACCGCCGATGCAGCAGCCGCCGCCGCCGCTCGCACCACAAGAAGTGAAGCTGTGCGCACCGGGGACTCTACGCATGAAGCAACTGGAAGTCGGCGCACCACGGACGCAGAAGTGTTTAAAGCGCCCGCAATACCGAGTCAGGCATTGCGCCGATTCAAGATCAACGAATCATCGAGGGGAATGGATACTCGCTCGGTCCGGTCATCGAAGCGTCGAGCCGAAACCGAAGCTCGTATAGTAGTTGCGAAAAGAGAATTAGATATCGCCGAAGCCAGGTCGAAGTTGGCCTTGGTCGAATTAGAAATGATGCAGATGGAGTCTGATGAGGAAGATGAAGCAGTCGATGAAGCTGACCGCTCGCACCACGTTGAACAGTGGCTCAACCAGTCCAACCAGCAATCAGTTAAAGCACCAGCTCAAGAAAAGAAGAGTGACTTTCAAGAGCTGGCCATGGCGATCTCCAAGCTCACTGAGAAGAGCTCAACGTCCGGAATGCCGAAGCATATGATCGAGCTTCCGAACTTCAACGGTTCCAGTGAGGAATGGCTTGCCTTCAAGAGAACCTTTGAAGACACAGCACCGACGTTCACTCACGCGCAGAACCTGGCTCGTTTAAGGCGTTCACTGCAAGGAAGGGCGAGAGAGGCAGTGAAGAGCCTACTGTTCACAGCAGAGGAGCCAACCGAAGTTCTGAAAGGACTAGAAGCGCGCTTTGGAAGACCCGGAGCATTGGCACTTTCAGAACTCGAGAAGCTGAAGAACATCTCGAGAGTGAACGAGAACCCGAATGAAGTCTGCATCTTCGCAAGCAAAGTGAAGAATGCAGTTGCAACCATCAAGGCACTTGGTAAACCACAGTACCTGAGTTCACCAGAAACCATGAAGGTCATCATTGAAAAGATGCCACCGCAGATGAAATACAGATGGTACGCCTATCATCGGAGTCGTCGTGATGAAGAACAAATGGAACTGATTCTTATCGACGACTTCTTGGAAATAGAAGCTGACATGTGTGGGGACTTCGCTTCACCTGAAGTGTTACCAGAAGCGAAGAAAACCCGTCAGCAGTTTGCCCCGGCCGAAGTGCCTCGGGGGCAACGATGGAGCGAACCAAGAAGAGCCATTCATACTGCACAAGAAGGTGAAACGTATCAAGAGAATAAGAAAATATGTCCCGAATGCCAAGAAGAACATTGGATTTATGAATGTCCAAAATTCAAGACGGCTAACATCGATGCCAAGTGGGAAATGGCCAAGCAGGCGAAGATTTGTTTCAAATGTCTACGATTCCGACATTCAAGAATGAACTGCAAGGCCCCAACCTGCAAGAAGTGCAATAGATGGCATCATGTTATCCTGCATTCTGAAAGACCGCTTCCGTCAGCTGAAGCCAAACCCCAATGCAACGCTGTCCATGAAGATCATGAAGATGATCCCAAAAGCAAGATATCCTCCGTACACACCACTGCGACCGAAGGCCAAGCCTATCTGAAGATGCTGCCAGTGGATCTGTACGGACCGAAGGGTTCTAAGCGCGTACTTGCTTTACTGGACGAGGGCTCGACTGTGACGTTGCTAGACTCTGCCATCGCCGATGAGATCGGAGCAAAGAGCAAAGAAGAGGCAATCACAATCGAGACAGTTGGGGGTCAAAGCATAAGGAAGAGCAATTCTCAGCGACTTCAACTGAGGATAAGGGGAGTCCATCGAAGAGAAAAGCGACCACTTGAAGTCAGGACAATTGACAATCTGAAGCTGCCAAAACAAGGAGTCAACAAGGAACTTGTCGGCGGATGTAAGCACCTAATAAGAATCGAAGATCAACTTGTCTACGAAAAAGAAGAGCCACAGCTGTTGATCGGGCAAGACAACTGGGGGTTGATAATTTCGAGAAGGCTGAAGAAAGGTGAATCATCGGATCCAGTAGCCTCCCTCACAGGCCTTGGTTGGGTACTTCACGGGTGCAACGCAAAGACTCCAGCTCAGATCGTCAACCACAGCAGACTTGCAGAAGTCAAAGAGCTGACAAGACCTCCGGACTTGAAATACGTCCCTACAAAAGAGAAAACACTTGGGCTCAGATTGCTGATCAATGAAGATTCACTGGCATTTAACGTGGGAAAACGCAACACATCAGAAGATCTGATTAGCGGCAAGAAGGTTCCTACGAAGAGAGAAGTAACCAGCGCAGTGATGTCAACATTTGACCCAATAGGATTCGCCAAACCAATCCACATTCAAGAAAAGAAGCTCGTCCAGGACATCTGGCGAACGAAGATTGGTTGGGATGAAGAAATCCTAGAAGAGCTTACGAAACCTCAAGACTGGAGATGGGTCCCCAACAAGGAAAATCCTGCCGACGACGCCACGCGGGGAGTGCCAAGGGAGTTCGACCATACTTCAAGATGGTTCAATGGTCCCGACTTCCTGCAACAAAGTAAAGAAGATTGGCCAACCAGAAGGTTCGATTTGGAAGAACCAGACACCGGTGAAGAAAGAAACACCCAGAAAATCGCCACAGCAAGGGCTACTGAAGAAAGACCGCCAACCCCGGAGAACTTCTCCACCTGGCCTCGTCTTCTCAGAACTATGGCACGTGTCTTCCAATTCGTCGATCTCCTGAAGATAAGAGTCGAGGCCAAGAAGCAAATCAGTGTCGCGCGCAAGAAAGAAGAGGATTGGCGGCCACAGAAGCGTCTTCAGAAGAAGCGGCCAGGGACAACCCAGTCACATAAAGAAGAGGTCAAGAAGAATTTCATTCAACTAGAAGATGTCCACTTGAAGAAAGCTGAAGAAGCCTTAATAAAAAGATGTCAAGAAGAAAGCTTCTTCAATGAAATCGACTGCCTGAAGAATGAAAAATCGATGAAGAAATCAAGCCGATTGAAGAAGATCGACGTGTACTTGAGCAACCAGGGTGTCGTCAAGCTGAGAAGTCGCGCAAGAAAAATGTATACAACAGCAAGAAAGACGAATCCTGCGGTGTTAGATGGAAGACACAAGATTACCAGGCTTCTCATCGAACACTACCACAAGAAGTTTCTCCATGCGAACACAGCTACGGTGATGAAGAAGATCCGGCAGAAATATTGGATCCTGGGTCTACGAGCGACAACCAAGAAGATCATCCACGAATGTCAATGGTGTAGAGTCAAGAAGAGCATACCCCAGACCCCACCTACAGGAGATCTTCCCGTCGAGCGCCATCACCAGCAACCGTTTCACTTGCGCAGCTGTGGACTACTTCGGTCCGTTGCAAGTCAACATCGGGAGAAGAGTCAAGAAGCGCTGGGGAGCCCTGTTCACATGTCTCACAACAAGGGCTGTCCACTTGGAACTGGCGTACTCACTCAGCACCAGTTCCATGGTCACAGAAATCAGCGCGGACCCGAGCGACGAAGAAAGCCTGACACCGAACGACTTCCTCAACGGTCGTTCCTGTGGCATGGTGGCGCCAGGCGAGTTCAACGACCAAGAACTCGTCGGCCGAGCAACCTGAAGAACAGCGCAACGAATGGCAGACCACTTCTGGCAGAGATGGCTCAGGGAATACCTATCAACCCTGATGCCAAGAAAAATCAATGGAAGAGATACAACAGACCCCCAAGAAGAAGACATCGTCGTGATCACCGACGCTACGCTGCCCCGCAACTCGTGGCCGCGTGGGCAGATAATGAAGACGTATCCTGGGCCAGACGGAAGAGTACGAGTCGTGGACGTGCGGACATCGGGAGGCGTGCTACGGCGACCGACGCGCCGCATCATCGTGCTGGTACCTGCGACGTCGCTTCAAGAGGATGGAGTGCTTCGCACTGCGGGGGAGACTGTTAGCGACGCGATCTAAATGTCGTCTTATATTTTCATTGTTTGAATTTCTTAAAATTAAATGAATTGTATTTTGCCATATTTAAGTATTAATTGTCATTATATTGAATGTCCTAAGGTAAATATTGTGTAGGAAATAAAGATTTTGCTATTGTTGTGTAAAATTATTTAGAAAAATAAGACACTGAAACGCGGCATTACCGAGACGAGAGCCGTTTCAGTATTTTGTATTATTACTCCTAAAGTAATAGGAATATCTAGGTAATTATTATTGTATAAAGTATATAATGTTAATACCTAGTCGATAAACAAGTTCTCATTGTAATAGGACAGCCATTTCCAAGAAAAACCCAGTAAATAGGCAAACTACGCATTAGAAGAGCTTAGAGTACCGATAGACAGAGATAGCTAGAAAACAAACCGCTAGAAAAGGTCAAGGGTGATTCGGATCACGCCATCGACTCTCATTGGTCAATAATAATTAAAACTAGCGATTTGATTGGTCAGGGTACATTGCCAAAAGGTATAAATATAGACGCGGTTTTCTTGGAATGGTATTCCTACGGCAGCAACCTCCGAGAGAACAACCAAGAAGGAAAAAGAAAAGGAAATAAAAGGAATAATTGTAAAACAAGGAATAAAGGAATAATTGTGAAAGTAAACTGGTGTTTTCATTGTGAGGATTGAAGATCTGCTGCAGCGAATCAACGGGCAGGCAAGAGCCCCAACGAGTACCAGCAACAGTACTGGGCAACCAAGCGCCCCGCCGACCGGGTACTTCACGTACCCCGCCGAGAGTGCTCGTCTCCCCCCCCCGCGCCCTTCGCGCCCCCCCCCGGCGCCCCGCGCCCTTAGCGGTCCCCCGTGTTCCCCGCGCCCGCGTCGCGCGCCCCTCGCGCCCCCCCCCCCCCCCCGCGCCCTCATCGGTCCCCCGTGTCCCCCCGCGCACCGCGCTGCGCGCCAATCGTGTTTCACCGCGCCCCGCGTCGCGCGCCCCTCGCCCC
This sequence comes from Achlya flavicornis, assembly GCA_947623365.1. Classification (NCBI taxonomy): domain Eukaryota; kingdom Metazoa; phylum Arthropoda; class Insecta; order Lepidoptera; family Drepanidae; genus Achlya; species Achlya flavicornis. The sequence goes on along the minus strand of OX392494.1, from coordinate 3,961,226 downwards.
CCCCCCCCCCCCCCCCGCGCCCTTTCGCCCTCCGTGTAGCCACGAGTCTCGTGCTCACGTTGGTACCATCGGCGTCGTTCCCCCGCGCCCCGCAACCCGCGCCCTTAGCGCCCCTGCCCGCGCCCCGTGTTTTACGGCGCCCGCGCCCCCCCCGTATACCCCCGCTCTTGTTCAGCACCACCCGTGTGCTCGCCCCCCCCCCTCCTTTTTCGTGTCACTGATCCGTCTTAGACTCTTCGGAACTCGCTCGGATCTGGTCGCGTCTTTAGTGACATCGTCCAGCCGGCATTCTATGGTTTCAACTTGTAATATACAGTCCACTCAAGTCTCGAGCAGGTCGGATCAAGTGTGTTCGTCACAACAACAGATTCGGCAGCAGCATTTGTGTAATAATTCAATGGGCACCAGTAACTTAAATAATTCAACGAATAGATGTTTGAACAAATATTATAATAAATAACAACAGGTTAACATCAGACTTGAATAAGTAATATCAATCATCGTTATCGAACTCGAAGTCTTTCTCCGTTTGATTATGGTTATAAGTAGGCACCACCGCGAGCTGGTAGTCGACGGGGCAGCACGCTTCATCCACTTTGCAGGGCCTGGAAAAGATATAAATAATTTATCGAACGATCGCATCGATTGGACCGAATTATCTTTTTGCGGCCGAGACAATGGCTAAAGTTTGCCGATTTAAAGATCGAGGCCTCCAAAGACCGACCGCTGGTCTTTGGAGGCCTCGATCTTTGATGACAAAGTACAAGCAAATCGGCAAACAAGCAAAAACGGGAGCTTTTCCGTCATTAGCTTGGCTCTACTAGAGAATTTTTTCTATAAGTACTACCTATACTTATAGTCCTTGTCTCATTTGTATGAACATAAAAAGAAGAAATCATTTATGGGCATTGAATAATTCAATGTTTATGGGTCGTTATTTCAATCGATGGATAAAAACAAGCGTTTTAATTAACAGCCAGATAACGAATGAATGGATGGGCTCTCCGATGGGCTGTAACAAGAATCTTATTTATTAGAAAGATTCTTGGGCTCTAAGTAGGATAGGTCTAGACTAGGCCACAGAATAAATAATAGTACAAACTAGGCTATGTATATACGAACTTGCCGCGCTTTTATGGTCTGTCAAATTTAGTTGTATATAATTTTGACCACTCACAGTAGGGACGGGGTAGTGTATATCGTTAATAATTCTGTTCGATTATCGATTATTATCCTCATAAAACTTGGAATCGATAGTTGCATGGTTATGCTGTATGGACAAACTTTTGTTTTCTATTGAATTAATAAATTTATTAATACGACAATAAAAACCCTCTGACAATAAACAATGTGTGACAATAAAAAAATATCATTAAGTAATCTAATCTGTAATGTGTAATCTACCATCTTATATGTATATAATCTGAATCTCCGAAACGGCTCCAACGATTGTCATGAAATTTAGTATGCAGGGGGTTTCGGGGGCGATAAATCGATCTAGCTAGGTTTAATTTTTAGAAAACGTCGTTTTATCCGTGTTTTCAGGCAATGAAAAATTGCTACAATATCATTAGAATACGAAGGTTTTCGCCGTGGTTTTTTTATAAGGCTATAATAGCTCAGGTTGGATATCGGGAGGTCTCGAAACCAGAAGACCCCGGTTCGAGTCCAGAAGATTATTTTTTCCCTTTTTTTGTTCAAGTTCCTTCTTCCTCACTTATGTGAGAAAAACAATTTTAAACAATTTAAAGATTTACCAAAAAAAAAAGGAGCAAAGCACGGTCATCCACTTGGTACTGGTACTGGTTTTTATACGAATATTTGCCTGATAGATATATAATATACTTAGGTATATATTATAGCGCACAAATAACTTCAATTTTTACTACAAATTATATAGTTACCTAAATGATAACTTCTATCTGTTCGATTTATTTAATTTCAAACCGATTATTGATAGTCTGTGGTTGTTCATTTTGCGTGGCACTTCAAAGACTACAGTATGTACTTGTGGCACTTCACTAAGTGGGCGGTACCCATCCGTCAATAAAGTACAATACTTACTCTATGAGTACAATAACCGAAACAAAATACGATACTTCATATGCGTGAAAATACTGAAAATTTGACATAGTTTGCGCCTTGTATTTAATTGCGCCAGTGACAAATTGCATCGTTGAAAACATAAAATAGATTGACTAGGGAGCTGGGTTAGGTTTATTTTCGAATAACACAATGTATACCTACTTAGACTTAAATTCTGATTCTCATTTCATAAACTGGTTTTAGAACAGTGTAAAATCCATTAGGTACTTACCTACCTAGCATAATATGAAGTTCATGAATGAAAGAAATACTTAGTACCTACCTAACCCTAACAAATTATCAAAAGCCCCTAGTCGTCCCGTGTCCCTTTCCCGGCACAGCTGCGCGTCTATTGTTATTGATTTTGCGCAGATTTCGTACAACAGAGGGGAACGCTATCACACGTATTTCATTTTTAAACACATCAAAATCAGAAATGTCTAATTTTAACCATAAACTATTGATTTCCAAACCAAATCCTGAGCAGACATCTAGCAGCTCCCAAAATGTTGATAAAAATAAAAGCAATCAGTGGTGTGTTGTGCCCCAGTGTTCTAGTAATTCTGAGTCGACTCCAAACAAACTGTTGATATGTGTGCCGCATGACGTAGAAATAAGGAAAAAGTGGCTAAAACTCGCTAATATACAAGATGAAGAACTGTTGGAAATCTCTCCGATTTTTTTCTGCGAAGATCATTTTAATGTAAGTAAAAATAAAAATTGCCTCGGACCATCCTCGGACTCTTTTACCGGTTCAGAAAGTTCATTTCGCTGAGAACGTAAGCTAGGCTGAGAAGAGGGGCGCCGACTCCGTCCGTGGCTGCTCGCTCGGGGGCTCCAGCTAGGGTTGCCAACCATAACAAGATCTTTATTTAAAATGGAGTGGGCAGGCAGGTCTAGGTACTAGGTATTATGAGTAGTCCTAAACATTGACTTTTGTGAGCCGCAGTCCGCAGACTAAAGGCCGTCGTCGGCGCTACACCAAAAAATGTTTATTCTAGTACAGTATGATACACGTGTGCAAAGTTGGTTATTACACACGAGGTTACACGTGAGCCGCAGGCGAGTGCTATGAGGGAACCAAGAGTGTAATGATCAATGCGCGTGGGTGTCATACAACGTTTTTCAAGAAACTTGTGAGGAAAAAAGCAGACTTGTATTTTTTATGTAGATTTTTGATAATAATCAGCCACACAATGACAACGTTAACAAATATAGCGCGTAGTTTTTTTTTTACTGCTATGCGCTTTCAAACTGTTTTAACCGTTTAAATTAAGAATGCTTCGTCTAGACACATATCACTGGCAGTGAGGTCCTCAAACTTAACATAATCGGGAATGTTTTTTTTTTTATACAACTAAGTCGGTAAACAAGCATACGGCCCGCCTGATGGTAAGCGGTTACCGTAGCCCTATGGACGCTTGCAACACACGATAATCGCTCACGCGTTACCGACCTATCCCCCCTCCCCTATGAGATTATACATTATACGTATCATAAAACTGTGCGGTAAAGTAAAAAACATTAGTGCGTAATAAGCTGCATTAAGATACTAAAAACGGTGCAATAAATGTCACTCTTCGAGCGAGTGCGTTCAAAAAAATATTACAAGTAGGTATCTATGGTACGTTTGAGGTGTGCACCAATACCAAATACTTTTTTTTTTACCTATCTTTCCTAAATTTATAAAATGCATCACCTTTTTGTTTAGCTCTTGTCTATTCTTTTAAATGAGTAATCCAATAGGCATGAGCAGTAATGGTGCTCATTACTGCTCACGGAGTTGTCTAAATGCCTGCGCCCCTGCCGCCAATAAATTCAACAATAACTGTTTACAATAGGTACCTACCTACAAACTTCGTTTATTTTACAGCGATGCCATTAAAAGCTACTTATTTCATTGAATTCTTGTTGTAGTTATCAGAAGATATGGAAAACTACACGCAACACAAAGTGTTGTGCACACGGAGGGCAGACAAATATTCTCCGTGGTTGTGCACTATGGACAATGTAATAATGAAGCCTGATTGTTTACCCTCCAAATTTGAATGCCAATTAAAGACACGTAAGTCTATTTGTTACATCTAATTATTTTAGAAACACGATTGTCTTTTAGTTTTTTTTTTAATTTGAATTTGCCCAGCTTGAAGCTTCGTTTTAGGGAAGCCCTTTTTTTATTAGCGTGGGGAAGTCCTCATTGGATATCCGACAGCCCTAGGGGGGAAGCTGCCAGGTTATGCCGGACTTTCACTGGCTAAAAACCCACGGTGGTCGCCACTTGCGCTATAGAGAGGGGGGCGGGCTCTCGTTTTGAACGCGTACCTGCTCACCCTTCCAAGCGCGGCGCTTCGATAGCTCGTCCCGGGGGAAGTGTCACTTCTCTCCCCAGCACCCTCGCTGTGCTATCGCACGATGAGTCATGTCCACATCGACTCATCGTCCTCCGTGGGGTCGCTTCTGGGCGCACAGAGCCACCGCTCTGATTGGCCGCGATCCCAAAAGCCCTGTTTAATCGCCTTTTACGACAAGCAGGGGAACACCGTAGCCCGAGCTACAGGGCAGGGGGGCCGCGACGAGTCACGTATGCGAATGCAATAAGTCGCTCCTGCCGTCTGATCGCCTCCACCACTCTGGCGGACAATGCGAATCCGGTCATAAACCCTCGCATCCATATCCGCCAGAATGTCTAGCGGTGGAAAGCGAGCCAGAACAGTTGCCGCCTCATATTTGGTTTCACCTCTATAAGGTGAAACCAAACCCGGGGGCTGAAAACAAAGATTACTAAATAGTTACTAGCTGAAGCGCCAAGCAAGATGAAACGATGATGAGGACGCGACGATGACCTTTCGTGGGCCCTGATTGGGTTAAATTCAGTAATGGTGTTCGCTACGATGGCCCCGAAAGTTACGCGGTGGAGCCCCTGGACAGGGTCTTAGATAATCTAATAAGAGACTTATCTTTCTTTCTTTCTTACAACCTGTGAAAGATGCCCTAAAGGTGAAGCATATGTCAAGATAATTGAAGTCCGAAAAGCGTAGACGTTTCTTCTCGACGAAGGCCCAATGCTGCTAGTCTGCCTCTAATGATAGCACAGCGAAGGTGCTGGAAGACGTATTGCAGCTCCCCTGAGATTGAGTTATACATGTTTTTCACAGAGACATTTCTTTTGTTTAATTTTTTGGTTTTAACAGCTCAAGGCAAGGTGCATGAGAAAAATATTCCAATCTCAGAAAATCGAAATAAGAACTCCCCAATTAACATAGTAGACGACGACGATTCATCGAACGATGAGAAAGCTGTAGATAACGTCAAGCGAAATATAAGCATAATCAAAGGTTAGTTATTAAATTGCGACTACTTTAACGCTTTCCATCATCGGTTACCTCTATATCAGAAAACTTTTGTTTTCTAGCGACGATAAGGCGATATAGCACCCTAATAACGAAAAAAGTGACCTAATACGAAAAAAAATGTTCGCATATTTCGATTTTGTTTTCTAGATGTGTCGTTTTTGTACAAAATTTTAATTTAAGATACATCAAAAAATGCCTTATTTGGGCTAGAAAAAGGCAAATTGCTGCATATCTTTTCTTACAATATTAATTCAGCTATTTTAACTCGTTCTCTATTAGCTTCACGTGTAATTATGTATAAATCTAGGAAGTCGATTTTAACCTAGGTACTGATGGTAATAGAATAATTAAATTATTAATATTAATAAAATATAAATAACTAGCGGCTCGGTACGTGCTTCGCTACGTTAAAAGTGAAATAATAAAAAAAAACACAAAGCAATAATTATCGCTGATAGACAAAAAGCACGTCCAAAATGAAATGACAGAAATGAATGACATAACAACATGCTTGTACTGTCAATACTGAAAAAAGTTTCAATTTGAGAGCACAATCCCCATCTGAAAAAAGTTTAAATTTGACAGCAAAATCCCCATTTAACAAAATGATTGAATTAATTTGTTACAAAAAATTTGATTTTATTTATTTTTATTTATTTACTTTTAGGATACAATTTCTACAATAAAGTAAACATATAGATGATCTTATGCCATTTACAAATATCCACCTATATAGATAATAAGAAGTAAATTATAGATTTAAAAAAAAACTAAGTTTGTATGACATGACTGTTTTAGAAGACATTTATCGACCCAATTCCTCCCAATTCAATAAATTGTCTAGAAAAAAATGTATGAGCAAAGTGCCTTCCGGCGGGCGTCAGAAAATTTCTTATAGTATGCGGTCGGGCAGAATCGACTAATGTTATGTTAGCAGCACAAACAATAATAGCAACAGCCCAACACTACTGGCTTGCTTTTTTTAAGTTTTGACATTTCTTTTTCCTTTGTTTGACAGTTCAGAGCGGACATAATAAAAACATTTGTAACTCGGAAAGTAAAAATAAAAACTGCCCAATTCGCACAATGGACATCGACGATTCATCAAACGATGTAGAAGCAGTAGAAAATGTCGAACAAGATTGCAATCTCTTGGATATCAGTGAAGGTTAGATATTTGTAGTTTGACGTTTTATATCCAGTTAGAACCACCTCATTTCAGAAAACTTTTGTTTACTTTCCCGCTTTTTTCCAAGGATCGATATTCTACTTTTTAAACGACTTCAAAAAAAGGAAGAGCTTCTCAATTCGGTTGTATTTTTTTTAAATGTTTGTTACCTCATAACTCCGTCATAATGTTAACCGATTCGGAAAATTATGTTTTTGACTGAAAGCTTACACTTCCCGTATGGTCCCATTGTCATCAGATCAAGATTTGATTACTTCTAAGTGTACTTTGAAGTCGGTTTAAGTTTTTTGTAAAACAGTCCAATTATTTTATTAATTAAATATTGTGGGACTTTTTTCAGACACGGTTATCTGATACCAAACTAAGCAGAGCTTGTACTATGTAAACTTGATAGCTGATATACAACATACAGGTACTACTTTCATGGGTACAAAAAACGAGATATTCTAATATATTCAGCAAACCTGGCCATAGACTGGTTGGCTCACATCTCCCATAAATCACTAATTTTAAATTAGGCATAGGCATTCAGCTGAGCTCATCATTTTGCCCTGTAGAAAATTATATTTAGTTTATAATAATGTTTGGATATAGAGGTTATTTTTGCTTTGACATTCTTAAAAAGGTTATTTTTGTCATACTGTAATAGTGGGCATTGCCTTATGTAGTTTTGTAATGTAGAACAAAATTATTATATACATTCTATATATATTTATATTCCAGAACGTCCCATCATGCTGCTTTTCGGACGACTAATCGGCAATGATAACAAACAAAACACAGTACTCACCAATGCACAAATCATACTAATATTACAAGAAGAATTCAAGATGGATATTAAAGGGCTGCACGAATTAGAATTAGATATTTACCTTACGGTCACAAAGAAATTCTTGAAGGATTGGCCACAGTGGGATGACTTTGATCGTATAGTCACTGGCTTGAAAAATATTGGAGCTAATGATTCGGTCAAAAAGATTCTTGATAAGAAATATAAGCATTTGAAAGAGTATTTGAATGTGATGCTTGAGGAGACAAAAAAGCATATGGATGTTGTCATGGAAGATATACTACAGGAAGACAAAGAGGATGATACTGTTGCTTTGGAGGTATGCTGTACGAGATCACAGCTCAATCAGCTGATATTCCAGACACCTCGTCCCGATATGAACAACACAATTTTCAACATAACAGATTCTGTGCCGTCTCGAATCGTATTCAATTCATTCAATATGGAGACAATATTGAACTGGTGGGCAATAAAAGTTAACATAAATTTAAATGTACTAACCTACAGAAGACAGACAGTTCATGAAGTGAAGCGTATGATAATAAATAACAAAATAAGAAGTAACAAGAAAGTAATAAATAAAGCATTGCCACAAGATATGCAATTTAAAGCTGGTAAAAAGACGAGTAAATGTAAGAAAGATAAAATCATGGAATTACTTGATAGAATACTTTTACAGTACATAAATAACATTGAAGTCTACTATTTAATTGAAACTATATTTAATTTACTTAAGAACGATTTGAAAGATGCACCGAACTGGGTTCTTGTTCCCGCTACATACAAGAAATATAACAGTAAATATAAGTACAAGAGATATTTGAACGCTGACTCAAATACGTTCAGCAAAACTAGCGACAAGGCTAAATATGATTTGCAATTGGAAGAGACTGTATCACCAATGCATGAATTTTATATTGGTAAGGTTTGTACGTTGAATTCACTGCTGCCACCATTCTCCGATTGGTTTAATATCGAATGTGTGATGTGTAACATAAAGTTCTCCGGTGCCAAGTTAATGGACAGTTTTAAGGAGCATTTCAATGATAATCATATGAATGAACCTGATTGGACGTGCACAAATTGTAATCAATCTTTCTTTGCGCCTCATTTGGCAGAGAAGAATTGGTCGCACTCTTGTTGATGAATGGGTTTGCTTTGTTTTTAATGTACCAATATGATCATGAAGTTTGGTCTCATCCGTATTTTATTTTGTAGTTTTAAGGTTATGTTACGTAATGCATTATAAGGTATGCTGTATGGCTTAATTTTGATGCCTCTTTGTTGGTACGTTCTAGTGCCCCATGACTAGAGAATTGTATATGCTGATATTATGGAGACAAGAACAGTTCCAATATTGCTTGATTTCTGAGAATATATTATAAGTTTTGTTTACCGTGACTGTGATCTAGATCCCTAGGAATCGGGATCCCAAATACTTTTAATATTCTTGCTGAACTGAAAAGCTGAGCTGGGCCTCTATACATCAGATGGTTGTTGATAATAGTCATCGTTAGCAAACGATTGTTGAAAATCACGTGATATTTCGATTTGAAATGTCAATCCCATAATGAGGTTGATCGTTTTTTAACGATGACGATTGTAGACAACCATCTTGTCTAGCGGGGCTGAATAGCAATGAAAGACAACGCCTTGCGTTTTTATAGCAGCAATTTTAATATGTTCATTTTTAATAATTTTATTAAGTTTTATGTAAGGGTTTTTTCAAGCATAATGACATAATGACTCATGCGAGTTCTTAGTAATTTTTATCACTTTTAGGTTGTTCACATAGAGTAGATATGATATAAAACAAATTTTATTATTTCTATGTGACACGAATGTGTTTGAAGTACTTACTAAAAGCTCTAAAAACAGACTATAAAAGTTTCACGATCACGATAATCTCTTCCGAATTTTCGGTTCGGGATTGATCTCGTAAAATGCCCCGAGATCTCGCGGGATCGAGATTGCATTCCCTAAGACGGAGCATCATACTTTAGCAAGGTATCTTGTTTCAACTTTTGTATGGGTGTATTGTCTCTGGTATACGAAAAATAAACATTATGAATAAACTGATAATATAAAACATTGTTTTTCTTTTAAATCGGACTCGTTTCTGAGTTTACTGCCTTCAAACAAAGGAATCCTTCAGCTTTACTTATATTTTTGTATATAACTATATTAAGTATACAGCGTGCCCTCGATAAAGTGAAATCGCGAAAGAAGGTGAAACTAGACAACAACAAATATTGTTTTATTGAAAATTTTATTTTTTTCTACAGAATATGTCAACAATTCAAGTACCTATTATAGTTGGTCGATTTCATTGAAATAATAAAACCGGCCAAGTACGAGTCGGACTCGCACACAGAGGGTTCCGTACAATAATAACAATGTTACCTTACTCAAATTTACTCTGAAACAAATAAAATCACGAAAAGAAGTTTCTTGTATGGTCCCCCTTTAATGTTAAATTTTATTTCGTTTTTATTATGTTTTTATAGCGGCAGTAGAAATACATATTACATATGTGAAAATTTCAAGTGTCTACCTACCTAAGTATAGCCTATGTCCTTCTCCATACCATAGACAATCTGCATGCTAAATTTCATGATGATCCGTTGAGTAGTTGAGTCGTGAAGGCGTAAAGAAGAAGCAGAAAAGATGTTGATAATTATTTTTATTTGTTACTTTTCTTCTAATAATTCATTTTTGGTCTAGTTTCACACTCTCGGGATTGCACTTTATCGATGGTCACATGTAGATTACACAGTGAAGAAGGCCAGAAGAAGAGTTCATAAAACGCTCGTCATGTTGCGTGGCACATCCTGGCTGGGCCACCATGACGGATTTTATTTCAGAGTCTTGTCGTTTATCATCAGACAGTTATTGGGATAAAGTAGTTTTAAAAACACCTAATTACCGACAAAATCTAAAATTTGACACAAAAAAACCTGTAAATATGAAGCCATTCTTTATAACAGCCAACATAATACCAACTGCGATTGGTGTCTATTCTAAAATCCACTCTAATTAAAATGTAATAAGGTAACTTACTGGATGAACCCTTTTGGCACATACAACGTTAGGTCAATAGCATCGGTGCCGTAGTTGCAAAACCTTCGCAGTATGCAGTTGCCGAGGACGCCAGTAGCTGTGGTGCAGTTCTTGTTTACCGTTGTGTTTTGTACTGCAAAAAACCAACAGTGTCTACAATGAGTTGCCTATCGGTAATGTTATCAATATACGCTAGTGTCGTAATGACGAGCACCGCCTGTAGTGGACAGTTTTGTAAGTATTTCACACATAGTTGGACTGTTTTACAAAAAACTTAAACCGACTTCAAAGTACACTAAGAAGTAATCAAATCCTGATCTGATGACAATGGGACCAAACGGGAAGTGTACCCTTCCAAACAAAAAAAGAATTTTCCAAATCGGTTAATAAATGACGGAGTTATGAGGTAACAAACATAAAAAATACAACCGAATTGAGAACCTCCTTCTTTTTAACCGACTTCAAAATAATTGGACTGTTTTACAAAAAACTTAAACCGACTTCAAAGTAAACTAAGAAGTAATCAAATCCTGATCTGATGACTATGGGACCAAACGGGAAGTGTACCCTTCCAGCTAAAAAAAGAATTTTCCAAATCGGATGATAAATGACGGAGTTATGAGGTAATTTAAAAAAAAAACAAAAAAAAAAAAAAAAACAACCGAATTGAGAACCTCCTCCTTTTTTTGAAGTCGGTTAAAAAGGAGGAGGTTCTCAATTCGGTTGTTTTTTTTTTTTTTTTTTTATGTTTATTACCTCATAATTTTGAAGTCGGTTAAAAATGTTTCACCTTAGTCACTAGCGACTGTAAATTACATTAGTGTAGAAAACTCATGGTACATACAGTACCTAACCCAAATAATAAAAGCCCTATTAGATCCGAAAGACAATACGCAGATATGCCTAGGTCGACGTCGAATACCGTGGGGAAGGTCGCATTCGGTGAAGGAAAACACCGTAACTCATGATGAAAAGCCAAGCAACTAAGTAGGTGTTCCGACAGCTGCACTTGAGAGCCAGTTCCGTTCTAGGCTTTGTGTGCATACCACCTTCTACAAATACACCTTCAAGTGCAAATATATTATGATGAGATATATTAAGCCAAGAGCGTTTTCACACGAGACTATAACGACACAATTTTGTCGTGACGATAAACGAACGACGATCGTCGTTCGTTTTCACACGAGGAACGATACCGCACCGTAACGACAGTTACGAATATTAATTTTAGCGACTAAACGTCCATCATATAGCCAAATTTCAATCGCCGGCAACTTAACTTAGCTTTTTTTGAATAATTTGTTTTATTTTTCCATGATAAAACCACTAGAAAACTTAAACAAACACCATTTGATCGTCGGTCGTTTATCGTCACGACAAAATTGTGTCGTTATCGTCTCGTGTGAAAACGGCCGTACGGTGTCTTTATCGTCTCGTGTGAAAACGCGTGAATCCTCGAAGGAAACTTACAAATAACTTGTGCTGGGGTAGCATTTGTTGTTGTTCTCGCTGAAGATCTGTTCCTGTCGTCCTCGTTCAGCTTCTGGCTCGATAAATGAGCACAGGATAGTAAAATTGATAGTACACTGAAAAATTGTATAGGTACGTTATTGACCAGAAATGTGTTTGGAAACAACGAAAAGGGATATTTCAAGCGTGCGCGAGGGATAATTAACTCTGATGTTGCAAAGCATTACTATACCCCTACCATGAGTTTTCTACGGTAACGTAGTCTGCACTCGCTAGCGACTACGATGAAACGTAGTATGAAATGCTTCCAAAAGTGTCCGCTAGAGTCGGTGCGCGTCATACAAAGTATTCACCTTAGTCGCTAGCGAGTATCGATCACGTTACCTACCGCACCTTAGCATACTCATGGTAGGGATACAGTAGGCTACGGTAATCGTGTGCCGTAAGGGTCAGTTCACTCACACCGAGATGAGGCGCAGGCGCAAGCGACGATTCTTGAAGCTTACACGCATCGCGATCCAGGTGCAGCGCAACAACGCGGGACGTACTCTAATTACCTATCTCATTGTTTTTTTTATCTTTTTGTGTAGTAAATAAAGTTCTATTTGTATCGCTATCTTTAAATGTGCGCGTCTCGTCGCGTCGCGTGAACAGACCCTAAAGCAGACCGTATTAGTGTAAAAAAGGAGGTGTAAACAGCACACAGTATAGAAGGCAAATTCCTCTCAAGTGTGGTTGAACCCACTTGGCGAAAACAAAAGCCAATCCCATAAATAGAAGTTAAGGCGATGATAGCTCGGTGGTAGTGACGTCGGATGCCGAGACCAAGATCCCGGGTTCGAATCCTACAGTGAGCATAAGCTTTCGGTGAAGGAAAACATCGTGAAGTAACCACAATCATGAAGTAGCACGGTGGGATCTAGATAGGTATATACCTATCACACCAAAGGTCGTTCGATTCCCACCAAGGACAACCATATTGTGTGCATGATCATTTATAGAAGAACATAATGTATGTGGTTTTCCCAATGGAGTACAGCATGGGGTTCTTCAAAAATGGTGTGAAGAGATTTCTTCAGGGTCGGCAACGCGCAAGCGATACCCCTGGTGTTGCAAGCGTCCATAGACTACGGTAACTGCTTACCATCAGGCGGGCCGTATGCTTGTTTGCCACCAGTGGTATAAAAAAAAAAGAGTATGTGGGTAGTATATCATTCGTCTGTACCCCGAGTGTAAAGCATTGACGTTAATAAACGCTTACTAATTCGTTTGCGTTAACTATAAAGTATGGAAGAAATTAGTACCATGAGTATTCCGCTAGAGGCGCTGTGCCCATTCCTATAGAGAAGTGTCGTAAACGCAAACTAAAAAGTAAGCGTTTACAAACGTCAATTCTTTACACTTGGGGTACTTACTGAGTTCCATAGTAGGCTTTGCTTATTTATGGATCAAAATATGACCTAATTTGAAAAATATCCAGGTTATTTTTTAAGTATGCACCTATAAAACTAAATAGAAGTAGGTAAATATAACTTACAAAACAGTAGAGGCGTCCATCGTAGAGAATAACTGAATATAAACTAATTGTAACAAATGATATATTAATTAGTTCAGTAATTATTTTGTAATTAATCGATCGATTAATTGATAGGAATGAGACCCGATGACCCTATAAAATGATAATTGCATATCTTGTTATAGGTACTTACTTAAAGAACAAATTTAGGCCCGTATGAAATCTACCAACATCAAAACTCAAGATATGTTATTCGCAACTAAAATGTGTCGATTTTTTTGGAAAAAGTACTTAGTTTACTTATTAGTTTTCACCCGCGTTCCCGGGATAAAAAATACTAAGCCTACAAGTCGTAGGCTACTTTTTATCCCCGAGTGTTGTAGCCCCAGGGACAATAAATAAATATCCTGGGACATTCCTCACACACGGTCATCTGATCCCAAACTAAGCAGAGCTTGTACTATGGAAACCAGATAACTGATATAATACATATACTACTTTTTGTTTGTATATATACATAATTTCACCCAGACTCAGGACATACAGACATGTTCATTGTTGATGCACACAAATGCATGTCCTGTGTGGGAATCGAACCCACGGATAAATGTGGATTCCTATTAGTGAAAAAATCCGACCGGTAGTTCAGGAGATTAGCGCCTTTAAACAAACAAAAAATCGTCCGCTTTATTATATTAGTATATGTTGTACGTAGTATTTATATACTCTGAGGTATAGGTATAACAGGATTTCGAGATGGCATATTTTCGAAACCTATGTTGAGTCATTCTGAACAACTTTTACTATGGGACCAAAAGTGAATTCTCTTTTTTTTTACTTTTCTTACAAGGTTGCTCGATCATAATGTATGAAAAGTAAAAAAAAAAATTTGAGAATTCAGTATTGGTCCCATAGTAAAAGTTGTCCAGCATGACAAACCCAACATAGGTTTCGAAATTATGCCATCTCGAAATCTCCACCTGTTATAGTGAGATGTCGAATTACTTATTTACAATAACTTCCTGATTAGCTCCCTCTTAGGTCAAATCCTGGGTACGCCGATGTAGAAGGCTCACGAGACTTATTCATTCGCCGAAAGGTTGCTCGCTTGAGAATTTCCACCCGTAGGAACCTTTCGCTGTCGACAAAGCGCACATTCGAAAGCAACCTTTTGCTTCCACATTTGAACAGACATTTGTGTTTCCTGACACCTAAGTATATTTTTGTGTGTGTGTTTGACCACAATCTCACCATGGTAAGTGATGATGTGGCCGAAGGTGGTGCACACACAAAGCCTAGAAGGAACTGGCTCACAAGTGCAGCTGTCGGAACAAATCGATAGGTGCTTGGCGATAGATTTTCAACTTGAGGCTGGTGGCCAGCCAGGTGGGTACTATGTTTTCCTTCACCGAAAACTCAAGCTCAAGCTCATTGTAGGATTCGAACCCGGGACCTTCGTCTCGGTATCCAACGTCACTACTACTGAGCTATTATAGCCTTAAAACAAGTTATTCAAAATTTTTGTTCATGCCTTCTAATCTCGATCTTCAGCTATATTTTTGTAGGGATTAAGAGGATATGCTGGCGGCGTTTGTTCCATAGAAACGTAATCCTCAGTTTCCTCTCTGGATAATGACACTAGAGCAATGATTATTCTACCATGCAATCTGTAGGTACCACTGTATGTCCCTAGGTTGTGCTTTTCTCCATAAATTAATTATTATAAGAATTAGTAGCCTTCTAAAATCACAAAAACTTACATTTTTAACGCCCTTATCAGACGTCCAGCGAACAAATTTGACGAATATAAAACAACAAAGGAAAACCGACATACACAGCCAAAGCCCTTCTTATTGAATGATTCTTGTTTTTTTTTAAATCCATCCAATTTTGGAGGAGAAAACCGGGGATTACGAAATAGCAATTTCGTCGTAATTTAAGTAGGTATAATCGGTCCAAGCTGTAGTTGTCTCTATCGCCCTCGGGCGGGATAGCTCGGGCACAGCGCGACAGCAATAGATATGTTAAAAACCTATTTTTCAAGATTCTTGCAGCCATCCTTTCCTCTTAAGAACTAAGAATAACAGTAATCATTACATTTGACTTAAAACATTTATTCATAAGAATTAATTAATTATAATATTATAAACATTTCAATCACAGATTTTTCAAATTATATTTTAGATTACTTACGTTTATTTTCAAAATTACAATTCAGATAAATACATGATTTATTATTTATTCATTCATCTTTTCAGTCGTATTTGATATACGCGAGTATTTTAGGAGGGAAATGTACCTTTTACCTTTGGCATTAGGCATATAATCCATTATTCAATCGACTTTACTCACTAGTAACAATAAGGTCTAAATTAAACCAATGAAAATATTCAAAAACCATTAATAGCTGTCGAATTTAAAATTTGCTACTTGGCGCCCATTATTTAGTTTTCGACGTAGCGATAAAATCTGATATGAAATCGAAGAAATTGTGAATTGTTTTATGATATGGTGTTGTGTCATAGTACCATGGAGAGATCCATACATTGATTTGTAAAAAAAAAAAAACATTTTAGAGAGTTTTGAATCACTTCCAATGTTGAGATATCATTACCAGCAACATGTTAATATACTTGAAATATTTTATAAACCCCGCAAAACATAACAGCAACATAATGGTTTTGGTCGCGATTCACAGGCATGGCATAGAATGTCGCATTTTAATCCCGGGGATCTAAAAATATTTTAAATGCCTAACTTATTCCTTAGGCACCAAGGACCAATAATAACGTCATTTCAACGTCTCTAAAAATGTTTTTTTTTTTTTGTAGAAATCTCGCCATCGTTCTTTTGACAGATTCCCAGTAGAATTCACGATAATCGAACCCTGCTCCGCGTATATCTAAATATTCATATAAATTCACAATAATTTTAAGCATCCTCATCGTTTCCACTGTCATTAGATACTTCGCCGTCTCCAATAAAAACTTCTTCCTGAGCCAAATTTCGTAAGAACGCCTTACTATTAACTTGCAACACTGAAGCCATAGCCAATCCCGTACCGAAACTATACTCTATGGGCTTCAAACTCTCATCGACATCCTTGTCTATGGATCTCCTATTTTTTCTGGTAACTCTATGGCGACGGATGTCTTTTAGCAAAGAGTTTCTTTCAATTAAATCTAAATCACTATCGGAGGAAGATGGCGTTAACTCTAGATCTTTTTTGGAGAATTTAATAGTTTTAGGCAGATATTTGTTAGATGTAGTAGGTTGAATGTCGCTTATACAGTCTGACATACCGCTCGAATACGTAACTTTATTTAAATCAGCATATTTACACCATTTTGTTATATCTATATTATTATTCTTACATGTTATTGTTAATAGTTTACTTTTGACATTTAAATTAGCATTTGCTTCATACACTTGTCCCGGGATATCGTCTTGATGTTCATATTTATCAAATTTTAGTTCGTATTTTGCATTATTTTTACGATTTACTGGTGCACCTATCAAATAATTAATAAAAAGTTTCTTTTTTGGAACTTTTCTTTCCAATTTCTTAATAAAACCCCTCTTTTCAACAAATTCTTCATATTTGATTTGTCTCGGAAATTCTGGCACTTTGTTCTTTAACTCCGGCATCGTTTTAACCAAAGCCTGTCTCTCTCTTTCTCTCATAACATCCTCTCTTTTCCCCAGTTTCCTTTTTAACTCGCTGAGAACTACTTTTGTATTTTCCTTCTCTTTCTTGCCCGGTGCTGTCGTTAAATCACTTTCCGGCTGTACTACAACATCATCGTCATCAGTTCTGATTAAAAAGAAAACTTCGTCTCTTATCTCTGGTTCTTTATCTTCAATTTTCAAAATATTTTCATCCTTATCGTCAACCAGTTCTTTTTCATCGAAAGTTTCTTTTTTAGCTTCTTTTAAACCCAATTTACTTTTGATCTTTCGCAACCTTATTTGTGAATTCTGCATAGTTGTTAGACATTTAGTTATGTTATCTATAACATCGTCTAAATCTTTACTAAGAATATCTAGATTTAAATCCTGCTTGTTCATAGCACAGGAATCTAGGAACATATCCAGGCTGTTACTTTTATTGAGTGCTAGCTTAAGTTCTAGGCAGACTTTAGCAACACCTGTGTGTACTTCTGAGTATAACCAACTATCGTTAATAGCTGAACCTAGTTTTTTGGCTACATCTACGTCTTTATTGCCTGAATTCTTTAGTAATCTGTACATTCGTTGTAGGGACTCGAAATTTTGTTTGAATTCAAGATTTAAATGCTCAAGTAAAACGGTGTGTAGCCAGTAAATGCGTTCGTTGTGGTTTTTGTATATTTTTTGGGCGTGAACTGATGGTATATAGTGTGCCATCGCTATGTGCTTTAACAGTGTTGATTGTACAACTAGGAAGGCGTGATGGATTTTCTGTAATAAAAGTGAAATAAGCTATCTGAGAACGCTGCTCTTTGCATGTATGTACATTATGTCAAAGAAATATAAACCTTGTCGCTATAGTTGTTCTTTTGTTTCACCATTTAAAAGATTAAATTATAAAGTCAATTTTTCTTTGGCATGCTTTAACGACATTAAGACATGGAGAAAGTATAAATAGAGGCTCGTTTAATTTGAAATCCATTAAAGGTTGAATATCGTACAGCAAACGAGAAACCTTAAGAGCTATTTTAGCATGTAAGTGACTTTACTAGGGGCAGCTACACTCAGATATCACATCATCATCATCAGCCTATAATGTCCTACTGCTGAGCACAGGCCTCCTGCACACAAATCAGAGTGAAAGGGAATGTGCAGATACTCCACCACGCGTGCCCACTGCGGTTCGGTGGAGGTAGGCTAGTGGTCAACCTACTGTTGGAATTGTCAAGCCGCCTAGAAGGCCTCCAACTACCTTAACGACTATCACAATGAAGGCCAACCGGGACCAACGGCTTTACGTGCCTTCCGAAGCACGGAAACGCTCGATTTGAAATACCACTAGACGGTTACCCATCCAGGTACCACAATTTAAGACCACGACGGTGAAGCTTAAATGGCCGATCGATTAAGAACGGCTTATCATGCTACACCACCAGCGCTTCAAGATAACTCTGGCATCACAGATATTATACATACAGATATCACATATTATAATCTATTTGGAGCTTTCTGCCTTATTTTCTTTTATCTTTGTATGCGCCTGTGTTTGACCACAATCTCACCATGGTAAGTGATGATGTGGCCGAAGGTGGTAAGCTCACAAAGCCTAGAAGGAACTGGCTGGAAAGTACCCGTTTATTGTGGTCTTAGAACATATTACATATAATGTTTTGCACGGTGGTAGGGTACTTTGTAGTACCCGTCTGGCTGGCTACCACCCTCAAGTTGAAAATCTGTCGCCAAGCACCTGTCGGTGTGTTCCGTCAGCTGCACTTGAGAGCCAGTTCCTTCTAGGCTTTGTGTGCTTACCACCTTCGACCACATCATCACTTACCATAGTGAGATTGTGGTCAAACACAGGCCTATGCACAGTAAAAAAAAAAATGTAACATACCATCAAGTTGTCCGTACTATCTCTTGCCACAGCGTCCCAAGCTACATCGGCGTGTAACCAAGGCGCGTTGCCTAGCAACGCGGACGACACGCGAGACATCAGTATCGACATCTCGCTCTGTTGCCGGCACAGCATCGTGTGCGTTGAATCTATTACCGTTGATAGGGAACCGCTGTAAGGTATAAACGACTTTACTTGCTTGGGAATGAAATGCAAATTTCTTCACAATTGGTTATGCGGTTGACGCGTCAAGAGGTAACAAATACTCACTTTAGCATTTATTTGATTACAGATGAACCTTATTACAAAGCTCACAGATTACATAATAATTCAGATGGAGCGCGCGGAACACGAAAGTGAAGCCAAAAAAGCAAATGCCAACTGAAAATCTGATACCTGGTATTCGTTTTCCAGTTTGTATTTGCATTGTTTAACCACAGTTTATTAATAAAGAAGTGTTTTTTGTTACATAAAGTTTGTTAAACAAAGCAAATACACATTCAATTATTAAAAGAAACAAAAAACCCGACTGCGTAAAACAAAAAATAACTAAAAAGAAAAAAACAAGTTCTTTAATCTATAGAATTTTGAATATAACTTGAATGCTATATAAGCTATAAGGTATTGTAGTCGGGACAAACCAATAACCTAAGTATGTTTTTTTTTGTAATATTTATTTATCCCCGACTGCAATACCTTATAGCATTCAAGTTATATTCAAAATTCTATAGATTAAAGAACTTGTTTTTTTCTTTTTAGTTATTTTTTGTTTTACGCAGTCGGGTTTTTTGTTTCTTTTAATAATTTAATTTATTTCAGACTTTTTAGTTTTATATAGAATGAGTTGTATGTGTTAGTAAGTAAATGAGCGGTAAGGTAAAGTAAGGCTAACCACCATCGCAACTCTGTGAGTTACGTACGGTAACCGCTCAGTCTCAGTACTTACCTACTCTCCTTGCATTAAACGTGGTTTTTTGCAGTTTACGTCAAAATAGTAGCATAAAAGTATTACAATATATACATATATGGAATGAGCTATTCACAAGCTTTCATTTGATACCCATATTGTTATAATACAGACATTTTTGTTTTTAATACCCCCCTCTTTTTTTATTCGTAGACGCCATATAAAAATAATATACCCTATGACACTCACACAGTTAAGACGAATCTAACGACACCTCATATGTTTAAATCCATCAAGCCGTTTAAGCTGCAGGGCGTGCCAAAGAAATAGACATACATACATACATACACTCGAAAAACATAACCCTCCTTCCGGGTCAGTCGGGTAAAAACGAATACCAGGTATGTGTTTTTCAATTTGTATTTGCTTTTTTGGCCTCACTCTCGTGTTCCGCGCGCTCCATCTGCCTTATTCTGTAATCTGTGACAAAGCTGTTAAGTATATTTTCCTATATATTTTTAAACTTCAAAAGGAATTTATTTACATCTGTTGCACATAAGCTTCGCTCGCAGTATTGTCTGTGCTTCAGCATATCTTTTAGCGAATATCATACATTTCCAATTAAATATATCAAAATAAAATATTCCAATGATCTCAACCATAGAGTTAGAATATTATATAGTGATAGAGTTAACGTTACGTTGCGCGAAGCGTGAGCAGTTTACATATAGATGCATTCACAGATATATCGTTATTTTATTTACAGTCGGACAAAATGTCGATAAGGATTCCTTGTCATTTATTCTCGGTAAAAGTATCGAAATGAGCAATGAGAAATTGGCATTAATTATACGTATTTTAGTCGTTCAAACTATGTACACGCACTCATATCAAGGCATTTACCGTACCCGTGCTCACGGCGCGTACTCTACTACAATCACTCTATCTCATCTTCATATTCTAACTCATCTCTCTCTTCATATTCTAACTCTATGATAACAATTAGAGGTGTGTAACTCAGCTCTGAACCAGCTCAATGAATCAGATCACTCGGGTTTGAGCCGCTGAGCTACAGCTCAACAACATAATGACTAGCTCACGGCTCAATCCAACTTCTATTGTATCTGCGACTCCCTCCATAGATTATATTCTTGTAATTCTAATCTACGAATTATTATTTCGTTCTAAAACATTTAAATAATAATTACAGGTTAAATACCTATGTAACATAACTCTCAGATCAGATCATGTAAAAAAAACAACTCTAAAGTATGAAAAGAGTCGCTCGGCGGAGTCGAATGAATCGCGGCGGCTCAGTCGGCTCAATTCGACGCGCGGTACGCAGTGAGCGTGCGCGCGTATCGTGGACTATAGGTACATTGAGCTGATCTGCGAGCTGAGTCATTGAACCGGCTCACACACCTGAGCCGTGAGCTGTTCTGCAGCTCGCGTATTTTTGATGAGTTACACACCTCTAATAACAATAGACCCAGCTGTAAAAACAAACAGTATAATCCCCACTCACATTTGTGCATGTAAAGCTGCAAACTCCTTGAGACATGCGGCGGCGCGGCGGGCGAGCGCCAAGTAGTCGCGCATGTTGGCGAGCAAGTCGCCGAGCGAGCCGCGGCACATCGCGCGGTGGGCGGCTCGCACGCTCACTCCTACACCAGCGTACACGCCTAGCTTCACCAACGTTGTACGGTGGAAACTGTGCCACAATTCATTGTATGTAGCAATCGCGGTACATCCGCATCTGTCTACGGAGCGTATGCGGATGTTGTATTAGATAAGCTGTAGTCGGGCCGATCTATGTAACCTGTGAACCTCTACGTAACTGTTTGAAGCCCGAAAAGGCAGTGACATAGCTCTTTATTAAATAATAATAATAAATATCCTGGGACATTCCTCACACACGGTCGTCTGATCCCAAACTAAGCAGAGCTTCTACTATGGAAACCAGATAACTAATATACTACTTTTTGTTTGTAAATACATACTTAATATACATAATTACACCCAGACTCAGGACATACGGACATGTTCATGCACACAAACGCATGTCCTGCGTAGGAATCGAACCCACGACCAGCGGCGCGATAGGTGGAATCTTGACCAGAGTTTTAACCAACCGCGCCAGCTGGCCCGTCGATAATAGAATAGGTACTAATAGTTTGCCTAGTAGTCGAAACTTGATGGTATTGCGTGGTTTTATTACAGAATTTCAATGGCTACCTTCCGGATACATCATGAGATAAGCTCCGTATCTTATAATTTTGCATCGTCGTCCGATTTACATATGTATAAAAAAATTAAGCTCAATCGGAAACTTAGTCAAATGTCACTTTCAATTTGATTACAGACAGACAAGACACCGGACAGTTGAAAATAAATAAAAGCTTAATAACTTTTACATTCAATTATGGATCTAAATGATGTGACTCTTTACAAAAAAAAATTACATCCGCATTTACGGATGTGGACTTCGATACATCCGCATCCAAAAATCACACAGTATACAGTTACAGCATGGGATTCAAAAAGTTATACCAATGTTGTTGCAAGCTTCCATAGGCTATGGTAACCGCTTACCATCAGGCGGAGTTATCCTACCTTAGTATATATATTATACCTCCTCGGCGGGAAGGCGAGCACACAAGCGCCAACTGCTGCAGCAGCTATAACCGCCTCCCCCCGGGTCATCCAGCCCGCACTTCCACCCCCCGCTGCACCCCACACTGCCTCTGCGGAGGGAGCCTCCTGCTCCACCTCTACACTGTCCTCTCGGAACATTAGACCACTCTCCAGTATTGCTACTATGTGTTGACGACTGTATATAAGCTGTAGGAGAGAAATTAGATTGGATTTTGATGGATTGGGATGCATTTATTAATTTATTTGGGGCTAACCATCTGCCTGCCCCGTACCAAACTATTAAGGGTTGGCTCCTTCCAGGCAGCCACTCTACACATTTAGTCTACTTAACCAATTTTAGGTTTTATGATAGAAATAGGGTTTCTTGGTAGTGGTGCCGGTTCTGTTGTATATCCCACTAAACAAATTTTAGTCACATCACATCTCTTTCTTACAAACATTATTGAAAAAGGTTAGAACATATTTAAAGCTGTCAAATTAGTCTTTGCAGTCTTAATGATGTCAACTAAATTTATGTTGAAAACAAGCATTGGACTAATTTGACAGGACCAAATTTCTTACATCCTTTTCTTATGTTCTTTGTTAGTAAGAGATATAATGAGACTAAATTAGTTTAGTTGTAAACAACAGAATCAGCACCAATGTCAGTCATATTATTTACATAGGTTCCGAAAACTTCTATAAATGGTTAATAAAATTTAACATATTTTTAACCGTGAGCCAATGAGTTAACTCATATAACAATGACATCAATTGTTATAATAGGACACGCATCCGTCACGAGAACCGACAGGTGGTTTTAAGCAAAGAATGTAAAAAGATTAATCAATTATATTAGGACAAGTGCACTGAAGTGATATACACGCATCAGCTTTAAGCTGCATAGTGTATTAACAATAATAAATAATAATAGTATTTAATAATAATAATTATATATGATATTTAGTCATTGGTAAAAAATCCTTTTATTGCAACATGCCTGCCTGCACAAGCAAGAACTGTATAAGACAGAGAAATATATTAAACATACCATGTTCGGCCTGAATTTGATTACCAACCATCTTCTTGATAAAATTGGCGGTGAGAAGTCTTGTTTCATGAATAGCGCCATCTAGAAGAGTTCAAAGCAAGAATTGAATTAAAAAAAAACACAAAATTATTTATTCAAATTCAAATAGACCTTCGCAGGCACTAATGAATATTCTTAGCTACTCTAATAGCGGTTCGGAAGGTTGCATTTGCTATAATCCATAATAGTCTTGTGCCAGAAATAGAACGAGCAAAGGTAATCTTCAAATGGTAAGCAGTACTAGTCGATAATGATAACTTATCAGTTTATTTCTGTATAGCTTTGCAATTTTGTTAACAGTTTTCGGGTTGGTAAATAATATTTGTTTACCCTTTTATGGTAAAAGACGTGATGAATCACTTAGTTTCTTACCGGTATCCATATCCGCTCAAGAACCGGGCAGAAACTACAAATTTTAGAGCAGTACACCATTTAAAACAAACCCGGAATATTAAAAACTTACATTTTATTATATTGTTCTCTTCCAATATACTAATAACTTCCCACACTGTTCACATTTTCTAAAATTCTGGATTTTCTTTCAGTTTTTCTTTGCTTGCTTTTGCAATTTACGAAGATTGTTTTAAAATACAAATGTCATCTAGTAAATTATCCCATGACCTATGTACGCAATACATGTTAGAAACCTTTCGTTAATTTTTATATTGGATTATACTCTAATGTATTCTCATTAAAATAGTTATTTGAGCTACTATTTGTTCTGCGAAAATTATTATTAGAGAGAATGTAATCACTAAACCCAGTTAGATTTGTGTTTGTTTAAAGATAGAAAGGGAACTCCACAAATGTACTTATAATGTCAATGTCACCCTTGACAGCTGTTCACGTTAGTCTTGCCAATGTAGTCCAGTTACCCATAGAACTGGTGATTACTAATAAATAGATTTAGGGAGCCCAAATACGAGCTAATTTTGGTAGATACGATAATCGCAGCTACAAAAAAAAAGTATGGTGTTTATGAGGGAATTTCAGTATCGAATCCTTTAATATTCAGCGACAAAATAATCGAACAGAGCGATAGCTCATGTACGGGCTCTGTTAATAAATAGGAAGGCTATGGTATTTTAGGCTTTAATTTCCAGGAAAACACTTTTCTCAACGTACGATTTTTTCACAATATATTTTAGACAACCTGTCATCTTTTTCTGTTTCATACAACAAAAAACAGTTTGAATATAGAATCTTCAACATCCTCCGCCCCCACAGGAATGCGGAGTTACACTTGTGTTACAAAAATAAAATATTATAAAAATCTAACACAAGTCATAACAAATAACAATCAAATAATAAAGTAATCTACAAAGTTAATCGTTCACGAATCTTCACCAGTCGACACGAACTAGTGACCTGTTTTTTGGAATTGTAAGGCTTAGGTTCAGTGGCTGATGACGCTGAATCGCTGAAATACAGAATCCTCCCCACCGTGGCGCTACTCGAGGAATAAAGCGCCCTTCTATGCTTTGAGTAGAGGTCTGTCTGAGATTTCGGAATATACTCAACGTTTTTTATACTAGAAGTAGTACTATGTAGCGCACTTACATTATTTACAGAGCAATGCGTACCAACCACTGGACCCTGAACTGTCCAGCCTAGTCTCGTTTCCAAAGCCAACACGTGGTCATCTATTCGTACTGATCGACCGGTGAGAATGCTACCTAGAACATCACAACCAATTAATAAATCAATAGCTACGCTGTTATCTATACAATCAGTAATGCAATCAACACCCTTGCTTTTTAACAAAGATATAAAAGTACCGCCCTTATTTAACTTAGGAAGAACTCCACAGATAGTCCCCTGTTCTAGAGCTTTTAATTTGCAAGAATAGCTACCAAATATGCTCTTCAACTGTAGGTTGAACAGTCTGTGTTTTATCTTTTTAGTGACAGCTCCTCCAAATAGCGTGTGGCTCAATTGTTCTTCGTTAACAGGCTCTAATCCTAGTTTCTCCACCACCTCGCTTCTAATGAATGAGCGCTGCGCACCTGAGTCTAGTAAAGCTCGAATAGTTTCTATTTTACCGCCATGCTCAATATTAACCTTCAAGGTTTGCAGTAAAACGGTTTTAGAAGACGACGAATGATTTAAAACAACTTCTTGAGGATCTAGTTCGTTTGAAGCCAGTTCAGATTTTATGTTCTCTGGCAAACCTCCACACATGATTGGGTAATGCCTTCTGCCACAGACCACACATTTAGGATGCTTTCTGCACCTATTCCACATATGACCGATGGTGAGACAAATAAAACATGCTTTCTTATGCTTAATAAAGTCTTTACGCTCCTGTAATGTTTTATTGATAGCTACATGACATTCTGAGCTTGTGTGGGAAGTTTTGTCACACCAAAGACATTGCTTTTCAATGTTCTCTCTAACCTGTTGCTTGTCCTTATTGTTCTTCTTATTAGTAGTAGTAAAACAAGCTGCAGTCGGATCAGCTGCTGAATAGCTCTCTGAAAATGCTGAACGCGCTAGCCGTATCTTCTCGTCTGACTCTACTTCTAACCTGAGGAAGGTTATTAATTTAGTGAGTGCATTACCATCTTGACTTACGAGTGATTGGGACCTGCTCCATGCCTTTAATATATCCTCCGGTAAAGCTGACTCTACTAAAGGAAACAAGAAAGCCGCATATTTTTCTTGAGTTACACCCAATGAGTCCAGAGCCAATATTTGCGTCATTAACTTATCATACAAGGCTCTGAGTGTTATTTTTTGCGTGCCTTTAGACTGTGCAAGGACAAGCTGTAGAAGCTCTCTAACGTAATATTCTATAATAAGTTCGTCCTTGGCAAAGCGCTCTTTTATTTGTTGCACGACTTTATGGTAATTTTCGCCGCATGGGGGAAAACTCTCTACCAATTCTTTAGCACATGACCCGTCCTCCATACATTGCAACAGATATTGGAATTTATCGTCGTTATCTAGTTCATCATCTTGATGGATTTTATTAAATTGTGACCAGAAGCCGATCCAATTTTTAACCTCTCCGTTGAATGTCGGCAGCTTTAATTTAGGTAGCCTAAAGTGACGACGACGATCCTTCGAAGATTCACTGTCATTCTCATCTTTTCCTTTGACAGTACCTTTATAAGAGCTTTGTGATCCGTGCATATTAAGAAACTCGTTAACTCTATATTTTGTATCAAACCACGTAGTCTCATAAGCATCGGAAGCTTCTATGTCTTTTTCGAATAGACTCTCATCCCTTTGGGTGTCATCCAGCCAGAGCTCTATTAATTTATTTTGGACGACTGATAACTCTTTGAAGAGTTTAGTGAGCCTTTCAAATTCTGGTTGTAATGCGTCTTTACATTTTTCTGATAAAATATCATTGACTTTACTCACGCATTTCGTAAACCGTTGGCGTGTAATTCTCCTCAACTCTTTTGCCTTTTCCATATCTACCGTCCTGTCACGGTCGCCAGATGTTAATAAATAGGAAGGCTATGGTATTTTAGGCTTTAATTTCCAGGAAAACACTTTTCTCAACGTACGATTTTTTCACAATATATTTTAGACAACCTGTCATCTTTTTCTGTTTCATACAACAAAAAACAGTTTGAATATAGAATCTTCAACAGGCTCCTTTAAGGGAATGACTTAAAAGTTCTATTTATAAGGTAAGTAATACAAATTAAAAGGATATAAAAATATTTTATTTACACACCACCAAAAAATAACAATAAAATATATTAAATGCATTATTTTAATTAATAACTGGTAAAATTCTAAATGTTAAATTGAACGTATCAAAATATAGTTCTGAAAATATTCGCGCGTCACTAAATGGCACTAGTTGTAACTATGGCCCTCTTAATCTTATGGTTTATTCTTGAAAACATATCCAACGAACGATCTTCTATATTATATTACTATTGAAACGAACTTTCAATAGTATTACTACGAATTTACACCGTGTTTGCTAATATAATAAAGATCGAAATACTTTGATGCCACATATTAAAATATACATAGTATACTATATTTGTCCAATAAATGTGTAGTTTTGCCTTCATAATTTCGCTTTTTCGTTCAATCCATCTAGCCCATACAATAAAAACTGACCCAGAAACGATACAATTCTTTCCGGATGATTGACATGTACATCATGTTCACCATTAACCAATCTCATCCTAAAATTACCATTAGGGTAACATGATTCGTCTATCAGAAACGGGGTGTTTCTGAACAAGCCATTATTCTTTGATTCCGCTGTGACTATAGCCAATGTAGGCGTTTTTGTGTTTGTGTATATTTTTCTTATATGTTCGGGGGAGAACGGTGGGTGGCAGACTTGCCGGGTGCGTTGGTCGAAAGTGTACCTGTAAGAATAATTCTATGTTAAATCATCTAACCGGAATTTAAAAAAAAGTAAGTACCTAATATTGCAAAAACAAAGAAATTGGTTTATAATATCAAGCCCGCTTTACCCCTTTTGAACATCAAAAGGGGTAAAGCTGGTCCCCGTCTATAGGCGACGTTAACCGCTTACCATCAGGCGGGCCATATGCTTGTTTGCTATGTTAATTTCATCAGTATGTGGAAAATTCTTACCAAAATTGAACTGACGCTAACATAGACGGAGCTGGCAACATTTTGACAAAAGCCACATCTTTCATTCAGCCTTGTAATGTTTTTACCATTTAATGGAACATTTTATATCTATAATTCTAAAATAAAGCATTCTCCTTATAAAAGGAGTTAGAAAAGCTACGGGTTACATTTTCTTCAAGACGGTCCACATATTTCTGCATACAAATATCAAGACGCATTATTCAATATTCTAACTCTAGGTATGGCACTCTTATGCCAGTAACTCACCTAATAAGCCCATCTCCGGTAGGTTCCGACCACCTCTGAAGTGTTGCTATAGCATTCTCCTCACTCATACTACGCCTTTTCATCAAAGATTCTACTGCCTACAAAATTATACGAGCAAATTAAAATATATACTATATAAAGTACCTACATGTTTAATTTATAACTGATAAAATCAATAACAAACCTCTTGCCATGCTATTTTAGGTCGTTTTTCCCTTGGCATGTTGTATTTGTCATAGTTTTCATAAAAACTCGTGAAGAAGTATTGGTACCTGCAGAATTAATTTAGAAAATTGATACCAACTAAATATCTGTAAGCCCAAAAATAGGCAGAAGTCTCAGTTCTGAATGCAGTACAGTTTTCAAATCTTGTAAATATTTGTTACTAAAGTCGGCGAAATCTAATAAGGCCGTTTTTAGGGTAGCTAGGGGGCGTCCATTAATTACGTGGGGTAGAAGGGAGGTATCAGCAAATATCGCCGCAAGAATCAATGTAATAATAATGAATTGCGAATGTTTTCGAATTTTAAGTTTCTATTTAATTCTTTTATCATGCTATTTTTTCAGTGATTCTAGACTATGTTCTTAATAGAATTAAATAAAAATAAAAATTATGTTAATAGCCTCACATAATTAATGGACGCCCCCTTAATTGGTTCACTAAGCATATTGCTGGTGCTTCTCAGCAAAAGCTTCCTTCTGAACCATGTATTAGCAGTGGGTATGAAAGTAAATATATTACCATGTAGAAAACTGATTAGCTTCCACACCAATGAAATTGACTGGATCCAATTCTATTAACTTGGATATTTTGCCAGGATATGATACATTATACACTTTGCCTAAAAATAATAATAATAATTAGAGAAATCATGTTTTTTTAATAGTCATTTTGGTGATATGATGGTAGTATAAGTATTAAATCAGAAATTTTTAATAAAAGAAACCATTCAACTAAAAATAATAAAATTTATTTGTTAGTTTAATATATAATAGTCACAATATGTCCTGCCTAGATATAGATATGTAGTTCCTGATATTACCATGTTCAAACTCTCTCTCACTTCCCTCCAATATGGCGAGGAGGGCGATGGCTGCCACACGCGTCATACTTGTGAACAGGTGCTGCTTGTGGGGGCTGGTCTGCTTAAGTTTGCTATTTATTTACTTATTAAATATTTTTTCAGTCTACTTTGTAATTTTGCCGCCGCGCCTGGGCACGCAATTGTTTTCAGTGCGATTAGAATGTAAATATTATGTAATTAATCTAAGCCTGTTTTGAAAAGAGTAATTGCTGAGTTTATTGCCGGCTCTTCTCAGCAAATGCAACCTTCCGAACCGGTATTAGAGTATTAGAGTCAGACTTTTCATAAGTGCCTGCGAAGGTCTATTTGAATAAATGATTTTGAATTTCAAACTTGGTTCAAACACACAAACTCTTCAGCGTTGTTAATGTAATTAAATTATGTATGACAATCTTGGTCACAAGTTAGGGCATCTTGTTAACTGCTTGTTAGTAGTTGTTAGCAGTTAACAAGATGCCCTAACTTGTGACCAAGATTGTCATACATAATTTAATGACATAAATAAATATTTAAAAAGTTATTCCTGTATATTGTGACTAGTTTTCACTCTGTAGTTTAAGAAGGTGGGATCTTGAAATTGCAAAAAAAAAATTTTTTTTTCACAAAACCTTTATTTTTTTTGCAGTTCTCCCATTATAAAAGTTGCCATCTCAGAGTATTATTTTACAGCTTACATCGAAATGAGTATTTAAGCATTATCGTATGACTAGCTTTCCGCCCGCAGTTTCACCCGCACTCCCTGTTTTACCCCCTTACCTGCCCTACCCTACCTTACCCTACATAATAAGACGGGCCAGTTGGCGCAGTTGGTTAAGAGTCTGGTAAAGATTCCACCTATTGCGCCGCAGGTCGTGGGTTCGATTCCCGCACAGGACATGCATTTGTGTGCATGAACATGTCTGTATGTCCTGAGTCTGGGTGTAATTATGTATATTAAGTATGTATTTACAAACAAAAAGTAGTATATGTATTATATCAGTTATCTGGTTTCCATAGTACAAGCTCTGCTTAGTTTGGGATCAGATGACCGTGTGTGAGGAATGTCCCAGGATATTTATTTTATTATTATTTACATACTTTAGTTATAAATAGTGTAACTAACACGTCTTTCTTTTAAATATATTGATTAAACTCACCTAAAAGAGCACCCAGGGAATGTCCCACAAATGCAAATGTTTTCCATCTGAAATGCTTAACTACTGCTTCTATGGCATACACCATGTCATACTGGCTGATCATCATCCCTGGAGGGAACGGGTCTGATCTACCATTACCTGGTAACTCCATTCCTGGAAAATTTAATAATCCTTAAATATTATAAAACAAAAGTCCCCCTCACTGCATCTGCCTGTCTGAATGCAATAAACTGGTAAACTACTGTACGGATTTTAGTACAGATTTCACCAATAGCTGGTAAGATTTATAAGAAAAATGTTGGTGAATAATTCATTAAGGTTTTGTGTAAATTGTCTGAAATATGACAATGATTATTATTGAAGACTAGCTTTCCACCTGCGGTTTCACTTGCGCTCCCTTCTTTACCCCCTTACCTACCTTACCCAACCCTGCTAAGGTTACATTAGATTTATATTGTAGTTAAGTTTTCTTAAATTTTCTAAGTTTTTGAAAAATTTTCTTAATGCTTTTTAATGTTCCTCCATGTTTGTTTTTACGGTTTTTTTTAAGGAACCTTCGGACTATAAAAAACAGTGCAGTAATATATAAGTCAATGAAAAATAAATAATTAGCAAATTCACGCGTGATGGAGTGACCAAGGGAAATAGGGATTAATGTATTGTTTTTATATTGCAAAGAAATGGTATCTCATATTAAACACAGCTTATATTGTATAATTTATTATATCTATGTCATTAGTAAGTACGAAAGACATACCTATGTAATAAAAGCCTTTTGGTAACATTTTGAGCAAAGGTCGGAAGGTCACAGCGGAGTCCACTGCACCATGACATAGTAGTACCGACGGATCTAAGCAATTTCCCCATGCTAGGACTATAAAAAAAGTAAACACAAACATATGCATGTGACATACCTTGAATAAAATGATCAAAGTTCAACTTATACACTGTGATATTTAAGTGATAACTTACTGCATATCCTGCCCCAAGGAGCTTGTATGAACCATTCTTTTTCCAATAAATCCATTTTCATTTATTATCTAAAATTATAAAGGAATTAGATTTATATTACAAGTTCTCAAAAGTTCGTAAATACTTTAGTGGCTTCCGCGCCGCTGATATACGAATATTTGATGTTTCAGCACCAGTTATTAGCATGTAGTGATTTTATTCCCTTATAAACTGAGTTTGATTTGTTAGTAATATAAAATCTGTGACTGTGAAACCTGGTAAATTAGTTATTTTTTTATAATTTTCAAGAAGTCTTGCACAACACAAGAGAGGCTACATTCCGAATTGAATAATATCGCTCACAGTGCTCACAGCAATAATTTGCATACCGAGGCTATATTCCGAATTAAAAAATATTTACTAATCTGTGAATAATATCGCTCACAGTGCTCACAGCAATAATTTGCGTACCGAGTTAGATATCACGATAATGACAGCTGAGAACTGTCAACAATTCGGAACGCCCGTTATCGCGCTCACCGTATTCAAAACAGAACATTTGGGAATTTAATTAAAACCTGAATTAACAATGCGCTAGAACTCATTATATCTTTTATTCGTTGAGTCGCAGAAAGGAATATCCGCATTTTTTATTATTTTTCACTCATAAAATCATAAAAAGTATCTTTGCCATATGGAAAACCAACAATCTTAATAGATTTTTGCCGAGAACACAATAAATAACCGTCACTTTTTGACAGCGCTCACGGTGATATCAGTTTAGGGCATGGTCGGTGTGAGCGCAAGATGGCGCATGTCATGACGTCATCTATGACGTTTCACGGGACATCGTGATGGCGCTCACACGCTCAAATCGATTACAGCGATTATAGCATTAATTCGGAATGCAGCCCGAGTTAGATGACAGCTGAGAACTGACAACGGAACGCTCGTGAACGTGCTCATAGTATTCAAAACAGAACATTTGAGAATTCAATTAAAATCTGAATTAACAATGCGCTAAGACTCCTTATATCTTTTATCATTTAACTCGCAAAAAGGAATATTCGCGTCTTTTATAATTTTTCTCTCATAAAATCATAAAAAGTATCTAGATATAGATAGAAAACCAAGAATCTTATTAGACTTTTTGCCGAAAACACAATAATTAACCGTTACTTTTGACAGCGCTCACGGTGATATCAGTTTATGGCATGGTCGGTGTGAGCGCAATATGGCGGATATTATGACGTCATCTATGGCGTTTCACGGGACATCGTAATCTGTCATTATTCAATTCGGTACGGGTTTAACCACGCTCAATTCGTTTACAGCGATTATAGCATTAATTCGGAATGTAGCCAGAGAAACAGCAGTCACAGATTATACACATATGATATGATATAGACCGACAGAATAGATAAGGCGGGCCACGTACGTACGATTTCCAGCAGGGTTATTTTAAAACGTCGGATTCGATATCGGAAACGGATTCAAAAATAACCGAGGCGAATTTCTATTAGTGGGGCAACTCAAGTTCCACTAACGTGCAGAGTGCATACTCAGTAGAAATTACAGGAAATGTGGTTTACTATCACAAGTTTAGATAAAACAAGTAAGTTGTTAATATTCGCAAGAAAATATTTTATTGACTCATTGACACACAGTGACATGTAAAAATTAACAAAGGGCAAGTAGAAAAATAAACTTATATAGAACAAAAAAGTATGTATCAAAACTAAAAACTCTTTTTATTCTAACAATTTCAGCAATTGCTATTTTAATTTCTCGAAAAAAGAATTGATATTTCCGTAAAGACACATCAAAAATATTCGAATTCGGAAATTAAAATAGCAATTGCGGAAAATCGCCTCAGTAGTATTTGAATCCGTTTCCGATATCGAATCCGAGCGTTTTAAAATAGCCCTGCTGATCAGGAATAGAATTCAGAGACTTAAATTAAATGCACAGATTTCATACAAAATCGTCAATAAGCGCAAACGTTCTTATATTTTCATCTAGCGCTGTGCCGAGTGGACGTCTTGGTAGTATGGTATTTATTGGCGATCATTGATATACGTAAAAACGTGCGTGAGCATAAAAATGTTGTAAGTACCTAGGTACTGTCGGTGTAAAAATATCCATGCATATGGGATATTAATAATATGGACTACCAGAACAGATACATACTTAAAGGACTTGGTGTGGGAGCAGATTTGTAAAGGGTTTCTTGCTCTTTTCAGATGGATTTGAGTATGTTTTATTCTCTGAGTTTTTAATGGGTGCACCTTGGGTGCACCCAATGGCGACGTTTCCTCTTCTTCTTATTCAGCGCCTGTAAAAGTGCAATAGAAATAAAGCCGTCGTCGTCCATGTAGGTATAGTAAGGGGCACGAGTCGTGAGCAGAGATTGACACCTGCGCAGTAGTTAATTTTCGGTCTGTTTGGCGGAATGAAGCAGGGGGGAGCGCCGAGCTGCACACGATTGGTTAGTCAGTCGATGCACGTCGTCTATTAGATTCCTACGTGTCATTTGGCCACTGTGATTTGGCCAAAAGTATAAATGCGCGAGCATGCCCCCACTACTGCCTATCTGTGCTCACCATTCGTGCCTCATACAGTAAAAGGAGTTTTCACGAACGTGTTACTCTACGTTATTGGCAGTACCTTCCTACCCTTCCTACCTATACATTCCGAACACAAATCAACCTAACCAGGAAACCGTACGTATGTGGCCAGCCTAGTCCTGCCCTGCTAGCCAAATATTATTGGTAAATCCTACGAAAGAGACCACAAATATACTAGTTACCTATAGTAAAGGATCATATAAAGATCAATTTTTTTTTGTCGTGAATAACTGAATTTAAATTTTTCATGATAATCGAGTCGTGTTACTATTTTACGAGATCTTAATGTGATGTTTTCCAAATTCCATTCCATATCATTATCAAAAGGTGGGTCTACGCTAGGCGAGCCGAGCCGCCTAGCATGGATGAACTAAGGAGCTACGAACGAGCGTTTTCGGTTTTTTGACGAAATGATCCACAACGAACGGGATTCGCATTGCCCTCTCAGTGCGCTCGTCGACAGTAATATTGTTGTAGGCTCGATGTAAGTAAGCCCACACTTGACGCCACGCGCCGCGAGCGACGTCGATGCGTATAGCGTCTCGGCTCGCCTAGCGTAGACCCACCTTAGGAAGATAGTGCTGTTTCAGCTATCAGTGTGTACTTTGCACTCTGTTCTCATTTATTGTAAGAAAGTAAAAAAGCTTATCTAATCTAACATTGCTCTTAATGGTCATGGAAAAAACGTCTTAATTGTAAGTGAATTTAGTTGTGTAAAATATTCGAATATTTAAAGCCAATAAAATCCCTCATGAGCTTGAAGCGTTTTCTAAGAACTTCAGTTGCATACCGAAGGTAGGTGCGGCACGTTATTTTCCAGTTTTAAGCGTATTTTTTATGTTACACATTATTGTGTTTGTGAAACAGCGCCCTCAGTGGAATACTCGTGGAAGTAAATTATGACACTAACACAGATTATCTTCATAGAGATAAATGGTATCTTTCGTAGACAGAGAAACTACGGTATCTTTCTTCGTTGCGCTATGTTTGTCTCTTTTTCACTGATGATGTTTATGTGACCCAGTGATGTGCAACTACGTTTTCTTTTTTAGTAATTTAGCCTTGATAGGTATTTGTTCTGTATATTTTTTTCATAAAATTAGAGTAGGTAGGTACCTAGGTACTAATTTATTTCTTATTTTTAGCGCAATGACTGATCACATGCGACTGGCAGAAAATGAAATCAATATTAAAGCACCATGGGGCAACATTGCAGGTAATATGGCACCACATTTAGATACCATGGATGGTGGGAGAAGGTCTTTTGATCATGTTACTAGTGGTCACAGATTAGTGACTAGTTCTAGTGGTATGGTCAGCAACGTAACTGAACAGATCAACAATTTGGATTTGTTCAGCTAAAGAAATAAAAAAAAAGGAAAGAAAATATATTTATTTGAGCTCCTTATGTTTCGGTCAGCATGCGGCAATTTATCAAGTTCTTATCATATAAATAAATATCCTGGGACTCGTATGTTTGTGCCTGGGACATTCCTCACACACGGTCATCTGATCCAAAACTAAGCAGTGACTCGATTCTCGTAACAAAACTTCAACGATGCCGTAGCCAAAGAGCGATATCAACTATTTAAATAGTGTTTCGTGAAATATTCTATGTAAAAACCAAAAGTGTATAATGCCTCAATAATTTGTGTATAGGAATCGTTTATCAATCGTTCATTTGACTTTATAATAGTAAAAATGATGTTGATGTCGCTACAACACCGTTGAAGTTTTGTTCATAGAGGTGAGTAATATATAGGGAAGTTTTGTTACTAGAATCGAGCCATAGAGCTTGTACTATGGAAACCAGATAAATGATAATTGAATGATAATAATACACTAGCTGCTCGGCACGACTTCGTTCGCGTAGTGTCCTACTAACCTATACCCTAACCTCGCATCTTTCTTATTTTTTTCTTTCATAAGAACCTTCTCCTGACAATAACAAATACACCAAAAAAATAATTAGCAAAATCGGTCCAGCCGTTCACGCGTGACCTATATAGGTACTCATTGAATTAGCGTAATAATTCAATGATAGGTACTACTTTTTGTTTGTAAATACATACTTTACTTAATATACATAATTACACCCAGACTCAGGACACACAGCAGACATGTTCATTCAACAAATGATATAACTTCTTCCAGCACTAACCTGGGGCGATCCATCAAGCCCACCAGTGATCCTCTGCCATGGCAAGCTAGACGCTTGTTCAGGTTTCAGACCTTTAGTGTCCCTACTGCCTAAAAACTTGTACTACGTCAGTATTGACTTGCCAGGCAATGGACGATCGGATCATTTGCCAAAAGGATTGAGGTATACTGTCATAGACCTGGTACCAACTATAGTGAAAGTGATGGAACACTTCAAATGGGACAAGTTCGTTTATATTGGACATTCTTTGGGAGTTCCTATAGGTGAGTACGACATTTGGTGAAAATCGTGGGTATCTGTGAAAATTTATAGATTAAATAAAAACATTTAAGTACCTATATTGCCAAAAATAGTAGGTAAATGATCACCAAAATTAAGCACCATTTTAACGTGAAATTAGAATCCAAATTATGATTGTCTAACACAAAAATAGTTAATTAAGTACCACCAAAAATTTACACCAAACACAAACTTGGATCTTGTCACGGTTCAAACCTAAGCTAACCAACTGTATAGTAAGGGACACGCATATTCAATTTCTTTGAAGGGCCACGAGTAGGGATTGCAATCCGGATACTTCGAAATCCGAAAATGACTGAAAAATCCGGATTTTAGGGGCCTATTATAAATCCGAATATTGAGAATCAAATCCGGTTTTTTCGAATTTTAATCATAATTGATAATAGTTGATGTTTAACTAAAAATTTTCATTAAATATCCAGTATATTTAGGTCAGTATTACTCTGAAATCTATACACCGCTCGGCACACACGCGGCTAGCTGCTACCGCTCATCCATCTAGCTAATAGTTAAGTCGGCCAGTGAGTCTTAGATGGAGGCGATGCGCGCGCGGCGCGAGTAACAACTCTTTGCACAACGTAATATCAAGAATGATAGTTCTATATAGTCGGGTTACCGCTGAAAGCATTTTGTACATCGGCTGATCTCAGAAAATTGTTATTTTTGAAAGGGTCTGACACACCAGCCTTCTAAGCAAGCTTCCTTAATATGAAATGTCTGGTGGTCTGCGCGCTTGGATTTCCAATTTCCTGAGCGAACGGTCTATTCATGTAGTCATAGACGGGTGTTCGTCGGACCTTTTCGCAATAAATTCCACAGAGATCAGATTCATATCTCTCTGCAACCTTATTTCTGCTGCATATTAACGATCTGGTGAAGCCCGGTATCTTTGGGTAGACGATAGCACCGTTGTCATAGATCCAATTGTTGCGAGAGGCCATGGTAGAGCGTTTGAACGTAACTTTACAGGCAGTCTCCGATTGAGGCAATGCCAATCTCCAGGGCTATTTTAAAACGCTCGGATTCGATATCGGAAACGGATTCAAAAACTGCTGAGGCGATTTTCCCCAATTGCTATTTTAATTTCCGGATTCGAATATTTTTGATGTTTCTTTACGGAAATATCAATTCGATTCATCGAAAAGTTTTCGGAAATTAAAATAGCAATTGCTGAAATTCGCCTCGGAAATTCGCCTGCTGGTCACTTTTAATGCCACCAAGACGCAGGTGTGTCTTTTCACCACCAAACGGAGCCCTTTCCACCAGGCTCTCGCCCTCGACTCAATAAACCGCCGAGCCAGAAGACTCATCGAATATGAGACTAATTATGACGAAACTCACGAGGCTCGACCATCGAAGAAAGGTTGCTTGCCTTATCGGTTTCGTACAGGATATTATTTTTGAGAGTGTGTGCAGAAATTGCTCAACCTTATTCCAACCACCATCCCTATTTTTACCTCGAACCACAAGACACGGGGAATTTTTTTCTTTTGTATCCTCAATTATAATGCGGACAGCAAGGGAGTGGAACTTGCTTCCGGCGACTGTAGTTCCTGACTCTTAGAATCTAGTGACTTTCACGGCCAGAATGAATAGGTTCCATTTGGGTTAGCGTGCTCCACCTTAGGCTTCGTCATTATCCTTTATGGACGGCTCAGTCAGTAGCCAAATACAATGGGCTTCATCTTTTTTTTAAATATTACTTGCTGTTTAATTGAATTTTTATTCAAAAGCAAGCAATGGAAATACAATAAAATAGAACACCTCTCTTCAAACTACTAATAATTAAGCATAAACTACGCGTACAGTTTAAAATTACAAAATATTGGAAAAAACAATACAAAAATCCGAAAAATCCGGATAATCCGGATTTATATGTGATGATAAACTTTGAATCCGGATTTGAAAAAAATCCGGATTTTGCAAACCCTAGCCACGAGTCGTGAGCACTGAGCACAGATTGACACCCGCGCAGTAGTTAATTTTCGGTCTGTTTGGCGGAATGAAGCAGGGGGGAGCGGCGAGCTGCACACGATTGGTTCGTCATTCGATGCTCGTCGTCTATTGGATTCTCGCGTGTCATTTGGCTACTGTGATTTGGCCAAAAGTGTACATGCTTGCCCCCACTACTGCCTATCTGTGCTCACAACTCGTGCCTCATACTGTACCTATTTGGAGTGCCCCCAGTCGAGAAATCGCGCAACAATTTCCTCATTAGTGATAATTTACTCATGTGGGTTTCATGTTTCATAGTACAATTATTTTAGATAAGTAATAGTCGTTATTGGTCATAAAAGTCTTGTTTTTCGCTAAATGTCTAATAATGCAACTGATGTCGAAGACGCAGGAATTGGACCCCTGACTGCAAAGTATAGTTAGTAAACTTAAAAAAAACACAGCTTACCATACCACATTCAATTATTCTAGGTAAATACTTCAATATAGCATACCCCGGCCACATAACGCGCATGGTCGAGCTGGACCCGGTCCCAGCTCACCACACGTGGCCGACCACCTTGGACGGTATCAAGCAATGGTTTCACGACTATTACGGCTATTATAAGAATGAGAGATACATCAAGTATAATGGGGGAGAAGAGAATATACCTGTATATTCTTATGAAAAGGTAAGTTTTGATCTAGTCCCCGTTTTTCCAGGATACTTAGGTACTCTTATCCTATATTCCATCCAATTTCATTCGGGCATTACGACGTGGAGTAACAACCTTAAGGAGAAACTTTCGCGTTTGTAGGTAGTTAGGATAATACAAACGACTGTCTTTTTTGCAGACGGTGGTTTTTCAGCGTACGGTGTGACAAATCAATAACACATTTAGATTTTTTTAAATTAACCTTATCGTGTCACAATAAGGTCCATCTATACTATTATACATCTATTATATAAATAACCATAGATTTCACAGATAAACCTTATTGTGACGCATTGAGGTTAATTTTGCTTCAATGACATTCTTAAAACGTCAAAAGGTATTTCTTACATTTGTCACACTTGTGACGTCGAAAGTCGATGATAGCTCTGCGGTAGTGACGTCGGATACCGAGACGAAGGTCCTGGGTTCGAATCCTACAAAGAGCTTGAGCTTTCGGTGAAGGAAAACATCGTGAGGAAACCATAGCACGGTGGTAGGGTACTTTGTAGTACCCACGTGGCTGGCTACCACCCTCTAGTTGAAAATCTTGTGCAAAGCACTTATCGTATGTTCCGACAGCTGCACTTGAGAGCCAGTTCCTTCTAGGCTTTGTGTGTGCACCACCTTCGGCCACATCATCACCTACCATGGTAAGATTGTGGTAAAACAGGCCCATAAACAATAAAAAAAAGGTACGGTCAGGATATCAAATTCTGCAATGAGTTTTAACTATCGCTTGTTACGATGAAAATTACGCCAAGCACCAATTGGTATTCCGGCTGTTAATAAAATAATGATTTATAACAGGCTCGTGAAAAAATGATGAACATCCGAGGCTTGACGGAATCCGCCGCAGATCACATATTAGAAAGGTGCTTGGAACCGATCGGCGACGGATTGTACAGGTGATGTAATTTATGACGCTGGCACATACCTATATGGGTTTGACACCCAACAATACCTATATTACGCCATCAAGACGAAAAAGTCCCATTGGAACACTATTCCTAGCACTCCAAGGCAACAGAGACCATTATAATGAAATGTGTCATAACAATATATTAGGTATATCTCTACGGATCGCCAAACAGTCAAAGGATTGTTTTTTTTTTACTTTGACTTTTTTTTACTTTCGTAGAACAATATGGATAGATATTTCAGTGATTAACGACCGTTAATTTAGCATATTGTAGAGTTGATACTTTTGATTTAAGTTTTTTTTTTATACTACTTAGGTAGCAAACAAGCATACGGCCCGCTTGATGGTAAGCGGTTACCGCAGCCTATGGACGCTTGCAACACCAGGGGTGTTACTCGCGCGTTGCCGACCCTGCAGAAATCTCTTCAAAGCCTTTTTGAAGAACCCCATGCTGTAC
Organism: Achlya flavicornis; assembly: GCA_947623365.1. Taxonomy (NCBI): domain Eukaryota; kingdom Metazoa; phylum Arthropoda; class Insecta; order Lepidoptera; family Drepanidae; genus Achlya; species Achlya flavicornis. Next base: position 3,920,437 of record OX392494.1, on the reverse strand, counting down.
TCTATGGGGAAAACCACGGCGGGGAGCTCATTCCACAATCTGAGCGTCCGCCGAAGGAAGCTCCTTTGAGACCGCACAGAAGATTCTACTATTTTTGTACATTTCCCAAAATAGTAAGATTTGGTTTTCATATTATACAAAAAAATTCATAACACAATATGCCAAATGAACTTATACTGTCGCTAATCACTGAAACATCCATCAATTTTTTTCTACAAAGGTAAAAAAAGCTCGAATAAATTCAATCCTTTGACTGTTTGGCGTTCCGCGATATAAAACAATAGAAATCAATTGTTATTTTTTAACTCGGTACTGATGTTCAATCTAAAACCCGGGGAATCCAGAACGTACCAGATTATTACTTCACTAAAGTAAACAACTGCGAGGTTAATTTCCGACTCGACTAAAACTGATATGGGAATACTTTACTTATTACAGATTCACATTCGACCAGCGAATGAAAGAGGTCACAATACTCCCGTACTCAGGCGAGCTTCTTAAAAAATTGTACACGCAAATTAATACGCCAACATTTTGTGTTTTGGCCCAAAGTATGATCGACCTTGGAATGTATGCAGACGTGCCATTTGTAATGGACGAAAAAGCATGGCCAAACAATAATTACAAGTTTAAAATTGTCGACGGAGGCCACGACGTCCACATTTACAACCCGGATTGTATGGCTGATGATATTTCAAACTTTTTATTGCAAGAATTTAAGGCTAAGCTGTAACTGTTGAAATAAAACAATAAGCAACATTCATATAAATTTTATTAAATACAATAAAACATGTCACCTATCTAACCATAGATGTACTAAAGACGGAGCTTCACCTTATCCGAAAGTGATAACACCCCAAATATGCCGATCCGTTTTGTAAATGCCGTATTATCCTACATTAGCTGCCCGGCGAGACTTCGTTTGCGTGGTGTCCTTCCCTATACCACAGAATATTTAATAGTACTACGTACCTATACCCTACCCTACCGCGCTAAGGTTACATTAGAAAAGTTTGTATATAGTCGCTAATTTTTCTTCAATTCTTCTGCGTAATTTCATTTTTTTTTTCCGTAAGAACCTACGAAGTATTAGAATTTATTTATCTACGAAATATTAGGCTACATTCCGAATTAAATAATATCGCTCACAGTGCTCACAGCAATAATTTGCGTACCGAGTTAGATATCACGATAATGACAGCTGAGAACTGTCAACAATTCGGAACGCCCGTTATCGCGCTCACAGTATTCAAAACAGAACATTTGAGAATTTAATTAAAATCTGAATTAACAATGCCCTAGAACTCCTTATATCTTTTATTAGTTGACTCGCAAAAAGGAATACCCGCATATTTTATTATTTTTCTCTCATTAAATCATAAAAAGTATCTTTTCCATATAGAAAACCAAAAATCTTATTAGATTTTTGCCGAAAACACAATAACTAACCGTCACATTTTGACAGCGCTCACAGTGATATCAGTTTAGGGCATGGTCGGTGTGAGCGCAAGATGGCGTATGTCATGACGTCAGCTATGACGTTACACGGGACATCGTGATCGCGCTCAGGTTAATATGGAACGGGTTTAAGCACGCTCAAATCGATTACAGCGATTATATCATTAATTCGGAATGCAGCCTTAGTCTAGCGATTGAATCACAGATTACGGAACAAAAGGCAGATAGAGCGCCCGGAACACGGGAGTGAGGCCAATACCTACTATGTGTTTTTCAATTTGTATTTACTTTTTTGGCCTCACTCCCGTGTTCCGCGCTTTCCATCTGCCTTGTTCTTTAATCTGAGGATTGAATCAAGGATTCATCGAGGAACAATCCCTTAGAGTAGTAATACCTAACAATCCGATTCAGAAACTAGTCGGTGATTTGTCACTGATTTTGAACAGTAAGGACCAATCACTGTATCATGTGTTCTTGACTTGGCCAATCAGAGCGCATGCGTCCTTGTCATAGCCAATCAGAGCGCATTGTTGAGGGTGGCAAATTGGCGGAATAGATTGTAAGCCAAATCAACGTCATTACGCTTCTTTGGGTTAATTTTTCGATGCAAGGATTGAACGAAATATAAAAATTGAATAATAAAAATATTAAAAAAAAAAAAAACGATACATGTACCCTTTTTCAAAAATTTGTACATGCCGATTGTAAGAAATCAAAAATTAAAGTACAGTCACTAAATAGAAATATCATATTACCTGACCCCTCTAAAACTTCCACCTGTACAGCGGCGCTCCGTCAACATTTTTGATCAATGTAACTAACCTACAACTTTGATTTAGTATCGTTTAAAAATTCACATATAACTTGAGCGAATCGTTCCGGGTTCGTCACGTGAACATCATGTGTGCCTTCCACTTGTAGCACTTTCAAGTGGTCCATATTAGTCTCTAGGTCCGATATAAGTTTTTCCGTATCTTCTTTCCCTTTCTTATAGGCTTTTCCACCATCACTAGCTGATATGAAGAGGCTTGGAGGAGTATTCTTGGAGAACAGTTGGTAGTAATCATCTACCCCGAAGTTTTGGGGAGCGGGGAATTTTAAACGGTTGTCCCAGGATAACCTTAAAAAAAACTCATGGTAAATTTTATAGCTCAGTGGTTTGGATGCCAAGACGAAGGTTTCGGGTTCGAATCCTCCGATGAGCTTTTGGTGAACGAAAAAATTGTTAGGAAACAATAGCACGGTGGTAGGGTACTTTGTAATACCCAGCTGGCTGGCTAACACCCTCAAATTTACATTTGAGAGCCGGTTTAGACTAGGCTTTGTGTGCTTACCACCTTCGGCCACATCATCACTTACTATGGTGAGATTGAGGTAAAAAAAAAGAATAATCAAAATCGGACTGCTCTGTAAAAAGATATGCGTGATCATACATAAAAAAAAAAAAAAATATATATATACGCCGACTTGTAAACCTTCTCCGTTTTTTCGTCGGTTAAAAACATACACAGAAAAAAAAAAGAATAAAATGTTTTGGGAATTATAGACAGATAGTTAGATAATACTTTATTGCCACATCACATGATTGAAAAAAATAATACAAAAGACAAACTTTGAATAATAAAAGAAAGAAATTATGGACTTTTTGGCGGGAACTTGCAGAGTGACGTTGCGTTTAAATTTTTTATTTTCATATATTTGTGTATTTTGAGTTTTATTGTGAATACCCAAAAATATTTGGTGGTATTTTACCCAATAAAGATCATCCATGTGCACCAGTGAAGTGAAATGAATTATGTGTATCGTGACTTTTCAAGTTGTCTCAAAAAGTCCGTGAAGAGTTTTAATACAATGACCACCATTGTCCTAAAACTCTTCACTGAGTGACTGACTGAGGACTATAATGTGAAAGCGATTTATTGTAACTGGAAACTATAATATAACTCGACACTGGCAGAAATAAGTCCTAATTTGGGCTTGGTTGCCAAACATAAAAATAAGAAATAGAATAAACAAATTATTTTTATTTTATTTGTTTACAATTTGACCATGATAAGTGATGTGATGGCACAAAACAGAATTCTAATATACGACTTATTTTATGAATCCGACTCGGGTTTCTTCATAAGAGCGCGTACAAAAGAACTCTTCAGGACTTTTTAGCGGGAACTTGCAAAGTGACGTTGCATAAATTTTCATAAATTCGTGTATTGTAAAACATGACTTTTTTGGGCGGTGACTGACAGTGCAGACTATGTGAAAGTGATTTATTGTGACTAGAATATTACAAATCGATACTGGCAAAAATAAGTCCTAATAAAAAGTATTGGATTGCCATGCCACACTTAAAACTAAGAACAAGAATATCTCTTCAGGGCTGGTATTGCAAATATCTACATACGGCAGATCAGAAACATCCTCTCAGGTCACTCACCTATACTGATCTTCACCAACTTGTATCAAATTCCTGGACAGTACAATATCCGCTTGCTTCTCTGTCAGGTTCCTTGCTCTCATCACAGCGGTGATAGCCTTCTCTCTACTATACACTTTGCCTTCACTATTAACACTAGAGTAATTACTGTAATACTTGTCAAAGAAATTAGTGTAGAACTCTTGAGGATCGTGGACTTGGAGACGCTGGAGCGAGGGTCCAGCGTCCAGGTGAATAAACTTCTGTATTCTACCTGGATATATTACGTTGTAGAATAGACCTGGAAAAGAAAAACAGATTAGAGAATGCATAGCGGGTTCTGTGGTACAAAATTCTGAGCATTCTGCGAATAGGGGATGACTCTTTTTTTTTATGGTCATGCATTTGGCCATCGATTGACCCTATAAAGAGATATGATGAGGCCGAGGATGTAGCAGCTTACCCAGAAAATGCCTATTCACTCTGGCCTTGAATACTTCTAGGTTATAGGTATTGGGTAACACAGACCCCAGAAGAGAGTTCCCCAGTGTTGTGTTCCTGTGGTGAGTAAGGTTGCCAGAGCTCCATGAAGCACTGTGCTGGCTGTGTATGGGTGCCAAATGATGTGCCTTACACAGGAGACACAGCAACATGTAGTGTGAATAATACCCCTAGTGTTGCAAGTACCTATCATCATCAGCCTATAATGTCCCACTGCTGAGCACAAGATACTCCACCACACTACGAATCGGTGCAGGTAGGCTAGTGATCAACCTACTGTTGGAGTTTTCAAGCCGCATAGGAGGCCTCAAAATGCCTAGGCTACGGTAATTGCTTAACATCAGACAGACCATATGTTTCTTATAAGGATAATTTCATACCTTGTTCACATCCCATAGAATGTCCGATATACAAAAACTGCTCCCACTGTAAGTGTTTTATTGTTACTTCCAAGGCACCAACAAAATGAAACCGCATTATCATCACACCTGAAAAATAAAACATGTACCATATGAGCTTGTGGTGTGGAATATAATACCTGGGAGGTAAGGTTTGTCAGCTAAACACATCCCTTGCTACATATCTCTGGTGGACATACATCCCGATGCAAATTCCCTGTTCATGCTAAACAGTTCCTTATCAGGGCCTAAATTGAATAAATACTTTTTTTTTGTTTTTTACTACTTTAATCTGCAATCAGTCCCCTGACTTTGAGCAGATGTGTTGGGCATCTATATGCTGTGGGAAGACCGGTCCATTGATCGTTCTTCCCTTCACTTAAAGTGCAGTTTGACTATGCGGTTACGTTTGAGTCTCTTTTGGATGGTTTATTATCAGTAACTCCGCCGCTAGGGGATTTGGATGGGTAGCAAGTCTCTGCTTATAGTTAGAAGCGTATTGTTTTATCTCATCGCTAACTGTGTTAATTTAAAGTTCTTGGTGCAATTCGCAGTTTCTTAGGAACCAAGGGACGTTGGATAGGTTTTGTAAGATGCCAGTTTGTGCTCTTTGTATAATTGCAATATTGGAGTTGCAAGCCGATCCCCAGGGCTGAATGCCATAAGTCCATATCTTTTAACTTTTTGAATTTGAATTCAAAAGAAGAGCATTGCTCTCCTTCTTGGCATGTGAAGTACATACACTTGCGTCATCTATTTAGAATTATATCTTGTGTGTATAGGCCTGTGTTTGACTGCAATCTCACCATAGTAAGTTTGTTTATTTGTTTGTTACACTTTCACACCTTAATCAACCAAAAATCAAGAAATTTGGCAAGCAGGTTCCCATGGAACGGATAATGACACAGGCTACTTATGATCCTTGAAATGCGGGTGAAACTGCGGGGGACAGCTAGTATTGAACATAATAACCTATACAAGACATATATATTACCTGTAGGAAACGGATCTGACTTTCCGTTCCCAGGCATATCCACTGCAACATAATAGAAATCATCTGGAAGCAGTTCCAGCAGTGGGATAAAGGTGGCGGCACTATCCTGTCGACCGTGCACCAAGAGGACCGGATAGCCGGTTGGGTTGCCCCATGATATTACTGGAAATTGAACATATTAAATTTTTAAGATAGGTATAACATAGCATTTTCTCCAAAGTCGCATGTTCTTGAATAGTTTAGGTATTGACTTTAAGTTGTAGTGTAAGTTTTCGTAAAGCAATAAACGAGAAGTACTTACAAGCTAGATTTCCCCATGGCGCAGGAATAAACCACTCTTTTAACACTTTCTTCATAATATTTGAGAAGAGCAGAAAATGTTTTGTTTATCAATTTATGACATATCCTACAAGCTTTAGTTAATCAGATTATCATTTACGAAATGATTTTATCAGTAAGGTGATATAACTAATGCTAGCTAGGTACTTTCTGACCTTATTCGCCTACATTATTTTAAAGTTTGAAAACACAACATAATCATTTCATCACTGCATGCAGTGCTTCCAACTCTTCTAACCAAAAAGGAGCTGTCACTCCCTTGAAAAAGCGCTAGATCGAGCTAAATACTGTATAGACGATAAATAAATTACAAAAATAGGCCGCAGTTGGCAAGAATCATAAATTCAGTACTAAATTCAAACTGTTACTTAGCACCCAATAAATTGAAGTGACCACCCTTAGAGAATCTAATATATGACCACCACGCATTTTTTTTAATAATATTTCGCATGAGTTAGCACACGGCTGAGATTAGAAAATAACAAAATAAACAATTTTATTTTTTTTAATTCTGTAGAGTTTGTTAATGTATTCATTACCCTGTGATACGATTTCAATTGCTCCAAATATAGCAAATAGTCGGACTGTGTCAGTTTTCGACACAATTTTGGATTGTGGAAAAAGCGCTAGATTTAGCGCTAGGCGTTAAAAGGAGCTGTACACACAAAAAAGCGCTAGATCTGGCGCCGAAAGCGCTAAGTTGGCAGCACTGCCTGCATGTGCGTGCTCTTCTTCTTCTTCTTATTTTTATGTTTGGCATGGCAACCAACCAAGCCCAAATTAGGGCTCATTTCTGCCAGTGTCGAGTTATATTATAGTTTCCATGAAAATAAAAATGAAAACGCTACGTCACTCTGCAAGTTCCCGCCAAAAAGCCCTGCATGTGCTCGCTCAGTGCTGCAAAGTGCAAACTTCCTTTTGGTATAGTTACTATACTCTTTGGTGCAAACCCCAACTTGCAAAAAAGAAGTATATTTATGCCAAAAATCCAGCAGACAGGGAAAAAAATAAGGAGAAGTCTAATTTTCTTTAGAACAGTAGGATTTTTTTATATTCTTCTCCAATGTCCTTAGTTTGAAGTTTGGCCTACAAATCCTTTTTACTAGGAATTATTTTTACCAGCCTCGAGTTATATTTTATGTTCTAGGCACAATAAATCACTTTCACATTGTCCGCTGTCAGTGTCCATAAATAACTACTTGTTTTAGTAAAATGGTGTTCATTGTACAAAAAGAAATCACGGGTTTTTTGAGACAACTTGAAAAGTCACGATATACGTAATTTATATAATTTCACTTCAATGAGAAGTTTTCTTGTAGGTATTTAATTTTCTTTTCTTTAAGTCTCAATAGATGGCGTTAATATGACTGAAACGAACTATCTTGCTGTCAGTTCAATAAAAAAAAAAACTATGCAACTTCATGGGTGCGTTCAGTTACTACACATGTTATTGAACTGTTACTGAACGCTACGATGATCTTCGGGCGATCACACGGCGTAGTTACTGAACGCAGCCCATAACTATTTGGCTTTATACTGGTAACAGACGTTCCAATGTCGGACTCCTATTTTTATTATTACGCAGGAGACACGGCCAAGGTACGTCCTGCCGTAGGAAAGTGTGTAGTGTGGCAGGACCCTCATAATTATTACTAATACCCGTTGGAAGCTTTCGACGTCCTGCCCAAAGACTACAGTATATACTTAGAGAGTCCTGCCGCGCTACACACGGCCCTGACCATCAGACGTCCGACAGTCGGATCGTCTGCAACTAGTATTATGTCACTATCATGTGTGTTTTGTTCAAAACTTTTGTGAAATTTAGCTTAGATTTGAATGATTTGAAAACTTGAAAATGCGTGTTTGTGCAGTTGTGAAATGTACCAATAAGGGACGTCTTACATTTCCAACTGATGAACCACTAAGGTCACAGTGGATAAGAGCAACAAGGGTGGATGTCCAACGAATATCAAAACAATGATAGAAACAAATAATCCTTAAGCGTGACTTCCACAACAAAACAAACAACGCAAACAACGGAAACAAACATACAAACATCCACTCATACCAGTGTTGCCGCCTCTTATTACTAATTTCGGACGAAAAAAAACAGATCACGTTGGGGTCACCACTGTGGGGATACCGATATAAGTACTAAGTCCATCAATTTATTAATGTCCTTTAGCGGAGAGGAGCGTTAAATGTAAACACAACAATTTGGTACTAGCGTTTATTTGCGACTAACTCGTTGCACACACATAATGCCCATTCAGCACAAATCAGCGGGCGTAGCAGCTGCACTATATTTAACATAAATAATATGTATATGTCCCTACATTACCAAAAAGCAACGAAAATTAAGTTTTGCTCCTCTGAAATTTGGTTTCATTTAATCATGTTCATGGTTGCCATTAATTGATATTAACCTGTTAAGGCGCATTAATAGGGCGCATTATGTTACTACCAGTACAAAAAAATGAAATTTCGTAATTTTTTTGTGGAAAACGGCTGAAACGGCTGAATGCGTTTTCTCGCTCCGAGGCTAGCCTAAAATTAAAGTGTTAGTGTGATAAACTAACGTATTTCCTATAAAAGTTGAGTGATTTGTATAGAATATCAGCTTATCTAACCGTTTTAGTAATAATTTATATAATTACTGATGTGTGTTATTAGAATTCCTTGAATCTAAACACGCAAGTACTCACGTGTTTATTATTATTATAATCAAGAAAATTTTATTTCACACATCAGGATTTATATAAATCATTATTAAAATGGTTAGATAAACTAATAAGCTACACAAATCACCCACCTTTTACAGGTAATCCGTTAAATATCACTAATCACACTTCATTTTGTTTTGAGTCGCGGCGCGAGATTCAAATTCACGTTATGCAACGGCTTTTATAAACAAATATTTTTTGAACCTTATGCCTATACCATTAAGAGATAAAAGTTAGGGACTCATAAAAGGTAATACAATCAAAAATGGTTAGAAATTCATTTACGAAGTGTGTGTACGATGACCTGAAAATGGAGGTCTATTTTTAGATATCGACACACTAATCTACCTCGTTTTTTATTTTTATCATCGATTATTATTTAAATCTTGTAACATTCGTCGAGTTTGCCACATTATCTTACGAACAAAACAGCAACACCGACCCTAAAGTCATAAAATAAGAGCACAATGGACACACAAAAAAAAATTGGTTTGTTTACATTATGTACGCGATTGTTTACATTAGCATCGTATTTCTCTTTGATGCTTATTTGAGACTAGTAAAACAAACTCAAAGCACCTTATTACAAAACATGGTTTAAAGGAAAACCAGGTTTTAAAATAGCCTCGTCCCTTTTTATTATATGACGTTAGAAAGTGACCAAATGACAGTAAAACCTGGCTTTACTTTAAACCATGTTTTGTAATAAGGGGGGAAATGTTTCTGAAGTGCCGTTTTTTTACAGTTGTCATTTTTTCCAGGTTTCTTATTGGAATCTTGTAATACTTCATTCCAATTCCAATAAGATTCCAATAAGAAAATGTATTCTGAATGACGCTATAAGTTACTGTTTCTTGATTAATTATACTGTAAATACGTAGATATTTATGATTTAATGACCGCGGGGGCGGCGCGCCATTTCGCAAATTTGCAAATTTGACGTAATTCCGCGAACCCCGCGAGCCCAGGGAGTTGTCAACTGATAAATTCGCGAGCTAGCAAGTTAACACTTAATAAAAGAAATCTGTATATTTTTTTTTTCAATTGTCGATTTGGAATTAAAAAGGATGGACACCTTCCGTTGTTGGCCTATGTGGCAACACTAAAGTTATGTGACAGCATATTTTGATTTGACAATTCAATTTGGTGATGACAGCGCCACCTAGTTATTTTGCAGCAACTCTTTAAATACCTACAAGAAAACTTCTCATTGATTTTTATTGGATAAACACCACCGATAAATATGCAATAAAACTCAATATCAAGAATTGGCTACTTGACAGTTTTCGGAAACATATTTTAAAATATACATACGTGTATTTTATACCTCTTACAATTATCTTTTTATCAAAAAAATGTTATTTACAAGGAAAAAAAAATATTTTTTAACATTTCATTTGAAATTCGCGCAAAAACACCCGGTCACGTGACATTTGTCAGGTGTGACGTCATAGCACTTTAAACAAAACTAGAGGTGTGTAACTAAACAAAAATACGCGAGCTGCATAACAGCTCACGGCTCAGGTGTATTTTTGATGAGTTTCACACCTCTAGTTAAATTTGACGTCACAAACCTCACAAACAAACCATAGATGCTCAATCCCGGCCGCCCGCGTTTCGGTTCTTGTAATCCACAGATAAAAAAACTCACTTTTTATTTCCTAAAATAAAATATTAAAAAATTATTATTATGCAAAAAACATATTGTGTAATTATTGTTAACCTATTAGCTATCATATCAAACATATTTCATATTTTTTCATTATAACTGTCAAGTAGCCAATTTATGAACATCACAACAAAACGAAAACGAAACGTCACTTTATGTTTTGAGAGCATTTATTGATTTTATTTATGTCAATAACAGGTGTTATTCTTAGAAAAATATAAAATGTCGTAGATACACTTGGCTCACATCGTGATAATCCAGGAGATTTTGATTGAAGTGAAAAATAAATAACGAGAGACATGTCTCAAAATCATGGAACCTCTGGAAAAGAAGGAGAGTTTGCAGCACTGCATGTGCTACGCATTCTCGCATTTTTTTTAATGCATTATGTCAGTGTCAAGTTTAGCTCGCGTCACAGATTAAACTCGCGTGAGTTTTAGTTTCGAGATTGGTTAGATCAAAGATAGAGATGCGAATGTGAGATGTGAGTGAGTGAATGATACGTTCTAAGGCTCAATCAAATATCTCGGTATTCGATTCAACTATTCGTTTCTAAACAAATACTCAATAAGTACCTAGGTACTTATGTGGACTTTTTGGCGGGAACTTGCAGAGTGCGTTGCGTTTTAATTTTTATTAAAGTAAAAAAGTATGCGAATAAAAAAAAAATAGTTTACCTCACTTCACTTTTTATTTGAATGGCCTCAGGTAATAATTTACACAATTCCGCCAGTGTCAGAGTTGTAGAGGATACACGAAGGAGATTTCTGATGACCGGTGGTAAGTTTCACCTCTATCTGCTCACATTAATGAAACAATCTTGACATTGGCTTTATTAATGTTGAGAAATATAGTTTTCAAGAAGTGATTAATCTATAGCTCAGATCTCACGTTTTAAATTGGTATTCATCAATAACTACCGGTATGCTCGATATAATATGTCTTTGATTTGTTGAATTATATTTTAAGTTAAAAAAATCAATAGGCTGTAAGATAATAAAACAACTGATATTGCATCTCTCGGTAAAAAAATATTTAGTTCTTAAATTTAAAGGATGACCTTTCTACATCGAACAATTAACCCAAAGAAGTGTAATGACGTTGATTTTGCTTGCAATCTATTCCGCCAATTTGCCACCATCCACAATGCGCTCTGATTGGCTAAGACAAAGACACATGCGCTCTGATTGGCCAAGTCAAGAACACGATGCAGTGATTGGTCCTTTCTTTTCAAAATCAGTGACAAATCACTGACTAGTTTTGGAATCGGATTGCTCGGTATTACTACTCTAAGACAATCCCTTCCTCGATGCCTTTCTATCATTAATTCACAATTTTGATTTTGTCATTACTTCTGTATTGTCATAATGACGATTAAGAAATTCTTTTATGAAAGGTGTTAAAGCTTCCGGATTTGTTATATGCATATCGTGTCCTCCCTCGATTTTTACGCGAGAATAGTTTGGAATAAATTCTTCACATTTTTCTATAATGTTTGAAGCAAACTGTTTGGCTGCTTGAATACTGTTTTGTTCCGATGCTTCGATAACTAAAGTAGGATGTGAGTTCATAGATATTATGTAGTAAAGAATATCTTCTGATAAAGGTGCAGTACCAATTTTTTTCATTCTTGGCTCCCACGACAGCCTGTAAGCAAAATAATAATATAAAAAGTGTTCAGGTGCAGATAAAATTAAAATAAGTAAATCAAACTATGTAATTTTATTTTCAACTTACTTAAACATTTTATTGGTGACTGGAATCAAGCTTCTGGACAGAATGATTTCAGCTTGTTCTTCTGATAAGCTCCTACTTCTCACTAACAAATTTATCGCTTCCTCATATGAATACAGCTTAGCATGATTAGAATTCCATCTGAAAATTTATAATTTTATTATGTTTTGTTATATTTATGTCAACATTTGTATGTGAAAATCAGTAAGCTTACTTTTGGTAATGTCCATAGTAGTCATTATAAACAAAATTAAACCAATGTGTTCGACGGTGGTTCACGAAGTAATACATGGATAATGGCGGAGCGGGGTCCAGTTGTATCATTTTCGATATTTTTGTTGGGAACAGATGATTATAAAATAAGCCTGAAAATTTTGTTTTTTTTGTTGTTATCAGTATCCAGTATACCTTAATTTAACAGACGTTTCCATTTGGCACATACTCTCTAAGATAAATACAAACCTATGACACACCCCATCGAATGTCCTAAATAAATGAACCTCTCCCATTTCATATGTTCTACAACTTTACGAACTACTTCAACTATACTGAATGTTGATATTACAAGCCCAGGTGGAAATGGATCTGATTTTCCGTGACCTGAAAAAAATAAAAAATAAAGAACAGTCTCGCAAAAATACAAGCTTATTAGAATGAAAAGAGCTTTACTGACCTGGCATGTCAAATGCAACATAATAATAATCATCAGGTAACTGATCTACTAATAATATGAAAGTTGCAGCACTATCCATATATCCGTGCACTAATAATACTGGTTTATTAGATGGATCACCCCATGACAAAACTGGAAATAAAAAAGAGTTATACACTTTGTGCTCATTTTCCCCATCCCATCCCTAAAATCTGAGTTTTTTAGAGTTGCTGTCATCAATGTGTCAGCTGTCAATCAGCCAGTGACACGCTGCATTGACAAAAACTATTGTTAGCATTAACATTATATTATTTGAATATTATTAAATTTCATACCATTGAATATTGATTAATTATAATTAATTGTCAGCATTATTTATTATGAAAGTGTAGAACGGTTTATTTTGATATTGTGTATTTGAATATCGAGGAATGGCAACACCAGAAAAGTATAATTGTAACAATGGCGGCCATTGGAGAAAGTGTTTTTAATTCATTTTGTTATAATTACCAAGTTTACCAACGGTGTAAATACAGATTTAGCTTGTTTAAGCTAACTTCTTTTCAGTAAATAGGGATGGTTAATACTATGATCAATCTTTTAGATATTTTGTGATTTTGACGTGATTAAAAGTACCTAATTAATAACTTATAATAAAATTATGATTATGTACCAACTTACTTGCTATTTTCCCCCACAGTGCATCGGCGATAAATTCTTTTACCACTTTTTTAGTCATTATCACTGTCACTCTTTATCACTTAACAATTACTTAACTTACTCAGGAAAGACAATTTTTTTTTATTTGTCGCCCGTGTGTTTCGTAGGCATGTAGCTTATTTAAACGTCACATAATTTCAAAAGATATTGAATAATGTACATAAATAATGGTTAGCAGTTATATAATTAATATAAGTTCATGGCCTCATGCTAGCGTTAGTAAAATAAAATCACAAAACTGTTGACTCATTAACAGTGATGAGCGTCGTGGGACTTTATCGATAAATTTTAAGTCGATGAATATCACTATTTTCGATAAAAGATAAGTTTAGTTAGCACAGACTAAACTCAACCGGCAGCCATCCGGCATCACTTACCTACATTGCAAAGCTGATTTTCATGACATTGAAAAAAAAAAAACTTTTCAACAAACTCGCTCGTAAAGTGACATTTATTGCACCGGTTTTAGTATCATTACGCACTAGTGCTTTTTACTTTACATAACCGCACAGTTTTATGATGGGTAAGGTATATTCCCGATTATGATAAGTTTGTTTGTACCCAACTTAATCACTGTTTCTTGCGTTTTATTTTATTACGCATAGTGACTTCACCAACCATAAATCGAAGACAAAGTTATCATTCAAATCATCGATATCGATGATTAACAGTACTTCTTCAGTAATCTAATCAAGGTAAGTAGATAAACCATATCTATTCACTACACTGGGATAATCCTAATAGGTATAACAGCAACGCACGTGTGTTACCCCTTGTGTTGCAGGACAGCTGTGACTTCGTTGTGATGTCGGCTGCGTTAGTGTAGGGAGGGAAGAGTGAAACAACCGCGAGAGTGTTGCAACTGATGAATTTATCATAGTTATCGAAAATGCACAATTAATATCCTTGCAAATACATTTATCAAGTGCAGTAAAGAATTGACGTTAATAAACGCTTACTGATGCGTTTGCGTAAACTATAGTGCGTTCGAATTGGGGTACGGTAGCAAATATAAAAGTCAAAAATGCTAAAAACGATCACATCTGCCGTTCGATTTGGAAACTTGTGGGCGAAATTGACGTTTTGAACTGTTTTCGTTCACCGTTCGTTTTACTCGGAAACAGATAAAACGACATCGTGAACTGCAAATTTTGACCCACCTCCGAGGCATGGTCGTTTGTGGTCATATTTTGACATCTTTGAATCTGACAGATAAGTTTTGGCTGATAATTCAAACGGGAAGAGAACATTAAAAATTTTATTCTAAAATTTGATAGAAATACTAACAGGCAAGAGAAGAATTTGTCAGATTAACTTTGTTTATATATAACTGAAAGAAGAAGGTAGACAGAGACAAGTGACAAGCAGACGATGAGCATGCAAATGTCATTTTTGTATCTAATCGTTCGATTTGGGAAAAATCGTTTGTGGCAATAGTTGCAAAATTGTTGAAATTTCCCAATTCGAACGCATAAACAAAAATGCCCATTTTGAAAATGTTAAAAACGACATCACTCCAATTCAAACGCACCTTATAAAGTATGGGTGACATTAGTACCATGAGTATTCCGATAGAGGCGCTGTGCCAAATCCTATAGAGAAGTGTAGTAAACGCAAACGCATTAGTAAACGTTTACTGACGTCAATTCTTTACACTCGGGGTATGATCTTTGAGCTTTCGATAAAGAAATAGTAATACCTAAATAAATAATTAACATTTTTTATTTACAACAAATATGTACAAAATACAATCTATGTATAGAAAATTTCCTCAAGCCTGCCGCTGCTTCCGATTAACGGCAAGGTTCCCAGAAAGCTGACAGCGCTTCCTCTTTGGATTGCCAAGCAGACGCGTTGGCGGAAAAAGCTCCCCGCCCGCTGGTCTCCGGAGGTCTCGATCAATTTTGATGACAAAGTGCGAGCAAAACGGCGAGCTTCGGACCCTTCGGGTACTAAGGTCTCGACAAAAAATAAAAGAGATATAAAAAAAGTCCTAAATGGATTGAGAGAAAAATAACTATAAATCGGTGGCACAGTTTACTATAGTAGGTGCTAGACTAGCTGTTATTGTTACTTCTATAATCGGTTTATTTCTACAACAATTTAATAATTAGTAACCTAATTCATAATTGAATTGTTTGTGTATTCTCTTTTCCGTGGTAGCACATCTCTAGAACTTTCAAATCTAAAGTGTCACCGAACTCATAGTATCTGAAAACGCTGAAAACGACTGTAAACAAATATAGGTGCAACTTTATTCTATGAAGTGCAAGTTCCACAAACTTATCTGACGTGAAAGAGGCGCTGTTATCGCATTTGGTGGAGCAAACAACCAATCGCGAATGGCAGGCAGATTGACATTCAAAGTAAACTGTACCCCGAGTGTAAAGAATTGACGTTAATAAACGCTTACTAATTCGTTTGCGTTAACTATAAAGAATCATGGCGAGCTCCATACATTGCTTTGTACAAAAAAGTAAAACATTTTAGAGGGTATTTATCACTTCCAATGTTGAGATTACATTACCAGCAACATTTATTTATTTATTTATTAGGTCTGCCAACGTATATTACACACAACATGTTAATATACATGAAATATTTTATAAACCCCGCAAAACATAACAACAAAGTAATGGTTTTGGTCGCAAATAGTCGCGATTCGCCGGCTTGCCATAGAAATTCGCATTTTTATCCCGGGGTTCTAAAAATATTTTAAATGGCTCAAGTTGTTCCTTAGGCACCAAGGATCAATAATAACGTCATTCCAACGTCTCTAAAAATCTTTATTTTTTTGTACAAATCTCGCCATGATCCTTTGTATGGGAGAAATTAGTACCATGAGTATTCCGCTAGAGGCGCTGTGCCAATTCCTATATAGAAGTGTCGTAAACGCAAACAAATTAGTTAGCGTTTATAAACATCAATTCTTTACACTCGGGGTACTGGCTAGGGAATGCAAACCGGTTTCACCGAAAATCGAAAAACCGGTTATTCGGTACGGTTTTGACCAACCAAAAAAACCGGTTTTACATAGCACCAAAACCGGTTATTCGTTTTTTTTCGGTTTTTCTTTCAATGTTTGGAAAAACTAATAAAGGAAGATTTGCCGCCGTTTTGTAAACTGAGTGCAATGCATGGAGTATTTTTGTGATGAACTGAAGTGTGTTGATGTGTATTTTGTTGAGCTAGTAAGAAAATAACTTATAATAATGATTGTTTTTATGATAGATATACAATACGTAAAAAATATTTTTACAATACTTAGGCATCAAACAAGCGTACGGCCCGCCTAATGATAACCGTAGCCTATGGACGCTTGCAACATAACGGTTATCACTCGCACGTTGCCAACCCTCAAACTTTTTGAAGCGGGGAGCTCATTCCACAGCCTGAGCGTTCGCGATAGGAAGCTTCTTTGAAACCACACTGTACGAGACCATTTTGGTTCCAATGTGTGAGGATGGACTCCCAATCGGTGACTACGATGGTAGAAGGTGACTGGGCATCAGGTCAAACAATTCTTCAGAACACTGTCCGTTGGAAAAGCGGTAGAACACACATAAGAAGGCAGTCTCTCCTCAGACAAAGGGGCTTTAAAACACTTGTAAGCTCGGGATCGTCGACAATTATAACAGCACGTCGCTGTACTGAGTCTTAATACCAAAGCTGGTATCCAGGTGCCCACAGAAGACAGCAATACTCCATTTGGGCCGGACTTGCGACTTATATAGTTTTTTTTTTATAACACTAAGCATACGGCCCGCCTGATGGTAAGCAGTTACCGTAGCCTATGGACGCTTGCAATACCAGGGGTAACACTCGCGCGTTGCCGACCATATAGTTGCAGTCTTTGTCTCGATAAGAAGTACTAATTCGCTCTATTAATCACACCGAGTTTTTTGGATACCTTGTAGATGATTTTGGAACAGAACGTTGCTACAAATATTAACGCGAAGGATCCCAATGCTTTTCGTGATGTTGAGGGACATGTTCTAGAAATGAGGAGCCACAGAAAATAGACTTTTCGCAACGGTGAATGCGTGTGACTTAGTGTAGTTTAGTCGACCCTAATCGGAGTCACTAGTTTGTGTACTATCGATTTAAGACAAGTCCTTCGCGCCTTTCCATAAATATAGAACGAGGGATATTTGCACGGCTCGTGTAATGAGCGTCCCCTGAAATTTCATCTGCATAGCAATGAACGCTAGCAATAGAGAGTATATCATTAATATGCTGGAGGAACAGTGTTGGGGATAATCAAGAGCTTTGCGGGACGCCAGTATTAATGTTATGCTATCGGAGCAACTACTGTCAACGAAGGCTCTTATGTATGCCAAACAGCAAGCTGACTGATTGGTGTTATGTTTTACCCATCTGCACGACAAAAAATTATCAAAGTAAAACATTCGTATAATAATAATCACGTTTTTGTGTACACGCAAGTTGCTGTGCCATTACAATATGATATGTTCATAATATTACGTGTGAAATTAATATTATAACGTACGAAACATAATTCAATAAATGTACATAAAGTCATCATATCTCATAGCAATTAAAAACCAAGCAAACGTGATATATTTTAATGATTTCATTCATTTAAAATAAAATCAAAAGGAAAGAACCGTGTAGTCTATATAAACGAGTCTCTGATGAAGATCTCTGATGATGAATCTACAGAGTTAAATAAACTATTATTTCCATCAATTTGATGAAAAAGAGATGGATGGATTATGTTGGTAAGAAAGGAGTGAATGTTGGTATAACGGATAGAAGAGACGAATGGAAAAAGCGTACATACAGCGCCGACCCCAAATGATTGGGAACAAGGCGCTTTTATACTCACTTCATTAACTTTAACTGACTATAATTCCTCAGTTTGCGATTTCTTTATCTTAGGCACGGTTATTATCTATAGTTTGAGCTATAGAAATGATGTGAAAAAAAATCGAGCGAACATTAAAAAAACCGGTTTTAAAACCGGTTAACCGGTTTTACCTCTCAATAACCGAAATAAAAACCGGTTTTCATTATGCCACGGTTTTGCATTCCCTAGTACTGGCGTCGTTAGTACCTCTTTTGGCCACCAGGGCCAGATAACTTTGTTGCGATATATTTCCATTCCCATGTATGGTTCAAAAAATATATCTTGATAAGTTTGTTACAAGAGAGAGCGCCACATTCAATAAAAATAGGCCGCATGGTTACCAAATGTACAGTTATCCGAAAAAATTTACATAATGGCCATCTGTTTAAATTGTAGATTTGTGGTCAAACCATTACTTAAATTATAATAAAATATATTTATTAAATTAATAAAATACAATGCAAATTAATTCGCCGTACTTTAGACAAGGGAAATAATATTTATTCATTTGAATTTTCTTTTCTTCTCTCTTGACCACTTTGGTCATCCTCGTGGCTTGTGATTTGTGGTGGCCCGGTACAGCCTTTGTCGCTTCGTCGCATTGTTGATCCAAAAGCGCTCGTGCCTTCCACCCTGCACTACTAATCGCTCTATGGACACATTTCCTACACGTGTCCAAAGAAAATAAGTATTTGCGATTGCACTAAGTTCTTACAACTTCGATTTCGTATATTGAAATAAAAAAGAATCTCTCACAAGACTTATTAGCACATAATCTAAATTTATAAAAGTATTGCTATCATTAACATTTAATATTGTGCTCTGTACGGGCCATATGTTATTTTTTGAAAGAATCCCTCTGTCGAGCAAATTTTGTAAATTTAAAAGACCCGCAATGTAATTATTGTCTATGGTCATTTTATTTTTTGCGATATCGTTTTTTTCATCCGATCTCCTTATGTCTTTAATGAAATATGTTGATCTGTAATAAAAATACAAACATAAGTAGATTCCTCACATAGAGTAGAGTAGGTCACTTCATATGAATTAGGTACGTGTCTAAATAAATACCCATTATTGGTTATTGACCATTGAACAACCGTGATTCCCACACCGAGTACCTAATCTTTCAGCATATTTTTTTGTCACCCATAGGAATCCGCCAAGAGCGTATCTCGTACTTGCTATAACCCCAAGGTGGCGGCCATGCGTTGGCTGAGATAACCTGCTCCGGGAAAGGAAGGGCTCGTCTCTCTCGATCGCGCTCTAAGTTCCCTTTTGAAGAAAGAGGCTTTGAGCGCGTCTCGTAAAAGGAGGTTATGTGCTTATCTCCAAGCCATGACGCGCGTCCTGTGATAACAATGACATCAATTGTTATAATAGGACGCGCGCCCCTCGCATGAAACAACCAACCGAAAATAGTCGACCGACAATAAAGACCGAAGCTTCCAAAGCTTTAAACAATGAAACGTCTTTGCCTGCCCGTGATTAGAGGCTGGGTGAAAAGCTTGAATCTGCTTCTTTAAAGAACTAAGCTTGTTTGCGTCTTAATACGCTTAAATTTTCTTAAATAACTTTCGCCGGGCTCACGTTATTTCCTTTACCCATCCCGCTACCGCACAGTACTTGCTGTAAGAGCTCGGCGTGAAGCCTACTTGGCAAAACCATAAATACGAAAATACATACATTACACGTCATACGTCAATTACTAAAAAAGACCTCAGAACGTGAGTCAGGCATTTTCCATTCCAAAGGCTGGTGGTCCTTCAGCCCACTAAATATATTCTTTTCCTTTCAAAGCTTATGAATGTTTTGAAAGTGCTTACCGCTCTCTATAACATCTTTCGAAATTGATCACCCATCCGTCAAAATCTGTGTACAGGCCGTGTAAAGCAGACGCATTACTTCTTGTTGATTCTGGAAAAAGCAATATAAATCATTGTCAATACTATCATGAAGGCATTAATGGGCTGTTTTCCTTATTATGCTGCCATACCTAATGCCCAATTAGGTCCCATACCTAATGCAGCAATTACAGTTAAGGCATTTTTCCGAATCGGTATTATATCGGAGAATAACTTCGGACTCTACCGAAGTTAGTCTCAAGTTCCTGCAAAGGTCTTGAGTAATAATTTAGATATTTGAATAACGACTCTAAGGGAAAAAATGTGTGCCAGGCAGGAGAAAAAAATACGTGGACGTTGACGGAATTACAAAGTTATTCGTTTGAATTGATTGTACTTATGTGTTTGTTTCACGTTTGTTTGATATTTCTACGTAAGATTTTAAATAAGTACTTGTTTTTTTTACCTTCTATCTATGCTAAATATTGTTTTTATGACGTCAAATAAAGCATTGTCTATTGTCTGTCTAGCTTTCTTGATAATAATATCAATCAATCTAGACAATTTTAAACTTTGACCCGTGGATCTCCACGGTCCAAAGATTAAACTTCATTTTAAAATGTCTCACCTCACAAGCATCGGTAAGTTAGATCCTAGAACGCAGATATTATTTTAAAAGACTAAAGTGTTAGGTCCCCTTACGCCGCAGACGAGGGCAGATGAAGGCGCCTCAGAAAGGAGCACGAACCTTGGTTCAGGGCATTACTGGGGTAAAACCAACTTTGGGCTTATTTACAAAGGTGACTGATTCATATCCAATGTCTGAAAATATTCGGAGTTAATCAAAAGTTTCAAAACAAAACAGCTCGGGTGTACGATTTTGGGGGCTGCATGTCGGACTTCCTTTCGGAAAGGGAGCCGATGAGATGGGTTTGCGGAAGAGTGCGAATAACATAGCAAATTGAAGGCGAGTAGATCTGAATTACCCCTTATTTAGGAAAAGATTTGCCAATTGGAATTACCCAAGATAAACAAGAAAGCTAGGCATATACGTAAAGAATGAAAAATATATTCTTAAACACCTTAAACATTTAAATACGTAAACAACCGACATACCGAATAATTGAATATTTGCCAAGCCACGTACCTACCTACTCGAGTCAATGACCTGTCGACATTTAGAGAGGTAGAGCGTAGCCTTTATTCGCTCAAAGAGCAGCTCTACTGGGGAAGTACCTCCACCTTACAGAATACCGCAGACAAATAACTTTATGTCGTGTAAAGTTGTGTTCCTGCGCGTGAGTAAGGTCGCCAGAGCTCATAGGGGAGGGATATAAGGTCGGTAACGCGTGAGCGATGCTTCGTGTGTTGCAAGCGTCCATATGCCTACTGTAACAGCTTACCATCAGGCGGGCCGTATGCTTGTTTAGAGACTTACCCGGTTTCAATAATTTACGGACCGTTATCGGTTAAGATTTATTACAATTAAGACTCTTATATCTTTACTAATAATGAAGTAAAGATCTCAAAGCTTTGCATAGCAGACCCTCCCATATGACATACCCATGGAAATAGCTATCACAGGTAAAATTAGCTTACGAAATGATCTATATGCCCAGTTTGGCAATAAAAACCTACCATTGGTAAGCAAAACGATTCGTTTTTGTTTATTGAAACCGGGCATTAGTTGATTAAAAAGAAAAACGTAATAAGTACCTATTGTAGTGCTGACAAAATATCGATGTAGCATATCGATAGAAAATATTAACAATGGAAGGTTTGTTACTGAAAGTAGGTAAGTGGTAGGTACAAGTTAGTAAAAATCTTTTCTATAACCTTACCGAAGGAGGAGGCACTACTGCAGTTTACAGCGAACCAAAATAATAATTACCTTCACGAGACACACTTTATTTAGTGCTGATGTTTTTACGATTTCGCCACAAAATTGAGTCCATAATCAAAGTAGGTATTGCCATGCCATCATAACTTTAACACTCTTAACTTTCTTAAACTTCTTACAACTTTACGTGATTTTATCTCAGACCAAGAAAAAATTAAAGACGGAACGGTCTGTGTTCTTAAGTGACGCAAGTAATAGGAAGCCAGCGGTCTTGTAAATTAATAGCCTCACACACACATATAGACCATAGCAAGCCGATCGGTTGTCATTCCGTATTGAGTCGTTGACAGTGACAATAAGGCTCAGTACCATTTGTGCCTGCTTGGGCCAGTACTGATTTTACTCACGCACAAGTAGGAAATTTTTTGCTTCACTTTCTTATAATGTGACACTCCGTCTTGTTTTTTTTATATATCTATGGATTTTATAAGAAATAATCTCGTATTTAAAAAGGCTTATATAAGCAACGTGAACAGACTAGTAGGAACTCAGTGCGGGTTGCATCACATTACATCAAATGCAAATGATGCAACATCTCTGGCAACATTGGCAGCATAGGAGAGTGCTATGGCAATGATCTACTTACTTCTATGAAGACTAATTTTTGACTAATACTATTACCATTTTATCCCATAAATTGTTTTTGTATACGCAAAACCGTATTCATCTACTAACGATCTTTAGTTATTTTATTCAGGGTATAAATTCGACTTATCGAAAATCGATCAATTACTTAGGTACCTATCTATTGTTTGTTTATCGATATCTTAAGTACCTAAAAGTACTTTACTGAGCAACACTATTATAATAACCTACAAAAATCTTTTTCCTGACTGCAGTGAGTAAGTCGCCAGATTTCCACGAGGAGGACGAAGTATGTAAGTAGGTACCTAATGGTTGTTCCTTCCGCTACCGGCACAGCACCGGCTTTCTGGTTGTGAGGGTTGGGAGCGTGCGAGTGACCACTCTGGTGTCGCAAGCGTCTATAGGCTACGGTAACCGCTTACCATCAGGCGGGCTATCGGCCATACCTATGCTTGTTTATAACAGGTGGAGATTTCGAGATGGCATATTTTCAAAACCTATGATGGGTTAGTCATGCTGAACAACTTTTACAATGGGACCAATAGTGAATACTCAATTTTTTTTTTAACTTTTCTTACAAAATGTTAACCTTGCTCGATCATAATGTTTGATTTTTTTTTGAGAATTCAGTTTTGGTCCCATGTCCCATAGTAAAAATTTTCAGTATGACTGAGGTATGACTAATCCAACATAGGTTTTAAAAATACGCCATCTTGAAATCTCCACGCAGTATACTTACTTATGTCTGTATAAAAAAATACTCCTAAAAAACCTACGAATTTTGTGGTATAAGTAGGTATTTGTTTCTCTTTACAGAATCAAAAGAAGACAATTTTAACGACTGGTACAAAACAATTGATTATCGTATCGTTAATTAGTAGGTAGGTACGTATGTAAATATGTTTACTTCAATCCAGGTAGCTATCTGCCAAATCTGCTAAAGTCATACAAGGTTATCAAAGATTTATTTTTTGGTTACAACATAATTCGGGACAATAATTTTTGAACGACGATTTTTTTGACGATGTTACGGTACAAAAATAATCGAAGCTTAGGCCATCTGTGTAAGATCGAAAGATTAAAAAAACATTATACTGGGGGGTGAATGAAAAGGAATGAAGTACATCAGCCCCCCTAGACAAGATGGTTGTCGACAATCGTTATCGTTAGTAAATCGTTATCATACATAGGTTGATCGTTTACTAAAGATAACTATTGTCGACAACCACCTTGTCTACTGGCCCTGGTACAGACTCTTACTATACCTAAAAAGTTTCACGTCAAAATAAATTACTCAAAAATTCATACCATATTTTTGCTTCCAAGTTTATTGAATTAAAATAACCAACATGACACCGCTCATCAATGCAGGTCATTATCGTTTTGCGTCACTTATAAAATTTTCTCTACCGCGATCTGTGCGCCTAGTCCCAAAAAAGTGAATACTGTAATGGATATGTTATATATATATTTTTTTAAATTTATTTATTAACCAAACATGTACATTTATGTTTTTTACGCTTAATTCCGCCAAACTGCATAGCAGTTTGTTGGCAGATACAGTTCTCAATCTTAATATTTTTGTACAGTAACACACGAACAAAACATACTTTAACTTAATGGCTAATATGTTAATTTTGATGATAATTATTTCATCAAATGTTATATAAAGTCAAAATATAATTATATAATTTAAATTTTTGTTAATTTGGTTAGTAGATTTTAATGCATAAGATTTACTACATACATAGGTAGGATATATATATATATATATATTTTTTATAATTTACTGAGGTAGTGCTGTTTGAAATTTTTCTTAAATAAGTTTTTTGATTTGGCATTATCAATGTTACTATTATTCATTTCATTGTATAATGTGGGTACAACCCAGGCTCGAGTACGTTCACCATAATAGAACGAGCATAGAATATAAAACTAGCTGCCCGGGACGACATCGTTCGCGTGGTGCTACCCTACCCTACCCTACCCTACCCTACCCTACCCTACCCTACCCTATCCTACCCTATCTAAACAATCCAGGGCGTCACACAAACGCATACATCTTTATAAAATAAAATTCCTTGTTTGTCACTGAACTCCTCCTAAACGGCTGGACCGATTTGAATGTTTTTTTTGTATTCGTTTGGGGGGCGCCTTGGATAGTTTAGATTCACAAATCAGCCCGGCAGATAAATACAGGAGGACTTCAGTGAAACGTACGTAGTATTTATCTACTCTTAGGTGAAACACACGTACAGTAGAATTTTATATTATAAAAATGTACGTTGTATAAATTGCAATTATGTTTGATTCGAGCATTACACACTAATTTAATCAAATTGCTACTGTCATAAATGTGGTTATCACATCATCATCATCACAGCAGGAAAGTCAAGCTGCGTTTACTCGAGACAAGAAGGTTAGATGGTGCATGTTACACCTTGGAAAATTATAAATTGACAAACTGGAAATATCAGAGCGTAATCATGAGTAGTTACACATTATTACGTATTAATTATTTGAATCCGACCGAGATGTTGCTGCAGCGTTTAAATCGTTTTCTCACTTAAAACCCCTTCTTTACTAATTACATAAATACATCGTTAGTTCTGTCTATACATATGTAATTGTTAAATACATTAACCTCATTCTAAATTAATCACACGTTAAATATGGCAACCCTTAACCGTACAAAACGTAAAAAAATACGTAATCGTTTTTTTTAAATTATTTGATTGGTCACCGACTTGCAGACTTACTAATAAACGGCTAAACAGATTTGGATGAAAATTTACACTTAGATAGATCATATCTGCGAATAAAATAAGCAATACTCTCCGTTCCGGATTTTAATAAAATCCGATGTTTGATCTCTATTAATAGGACTCCACAGAGCATATATAATTAATCGATATATTTCGTCCAATTACCTATACTACACATTTAATTTACAATTTTATGTCGATTTTAAGTTTTTTTTTTTTTGTTAATTATCTAAGTATATACTTACCTTTAAGTATTATTAAACGAAACAGCAGGATCTTGGAACTTGACATTTTTCACACAGGTTCCCTCAGGCTTTTTCAAAATGCATCCCCTAAGCGGGACTCACAAGCTAGCTTATGATTAATCGTACTCACCGTTTAAACAATCCATTCCCAAAATATTATCACAATAATTGTTTATATTAAATTCTTGTTTATTGGACGCTGATGTTGTTGTCCACAAATGTCGATAAGTAAATAAACACTGCGCGTACACTTCGAACGATAGCGAGAGTCCAACGTTTACTCGCTAGTGATGCGATGTGACTTATCGATAGATTTAATCTTGATTATGATTTTGGGACAGCAATACGTGCTTTGTTAGAATAACATGAACACTCAAGTACTAAAGTGTTTATTTATTTTTACCTCTTGACTCAACAGCATGCAATCATTATGGATTTTGACACACACACATAAACTGGAATAGTATATTAGATAGATCCCTTGGGAACGCGGGTTTTTTTTTTATAATAATAATAATTCGTTTATTATCAGGCTACTAGGGCCCATAGATATATACCTTACAAACTAACATAAATATTATAATAAAACATTTTTTGTTAATATAAATATAAATAAAATTGACGCCAAACCTTTGCAAGCACATATTATGTCCGGTCGTGCATGGAGTGTACCGCTGTCATCTCTGAGATGGATCTTCCAAGTACATACCAGCTGGACCCCTTGATTCAATAGATAATGTGCTAAGATTCGTTGGTGATGTTCCACTAGCTGAGGAGGAACAAGCATTAAGCATCTAGGTACGTAAGGTATTTTGCAGAGGACCTGGGGGGCTAAAAAGGAAGCTAAAGCAATATTGCTACGCAATTCATTTTTTCGAATTCTCGGCAGATCCTAATTGATTCCAATATTTTTTGGTAAAATAGTTACTCATTATATACCTACAATTCGATTCATTAAAAGATTTGGAATTGATGAATTGCATAAGATTTGCGTTGCGTAAGAATGAATTGCGTTAGCAATCTTGCTTAGCTTCCTTTTTAGGGGGCCTTTTTATTATCATAGACAATATTTAAAGCTGTCAAATTGTCTGCGTATCGTCATTTACGGGTAAACAGGCGTTACAATTTTGATGGAGACTAAATTCACGTTGATGTAACAATTAATGTAACTAATTTGACAGGAGTACTTAAATCCTTTTCTTATGTTTAATGTTGGAAAGAGATGTAGTAGTTTGTTTTGTAAACAGCAGTATCAACGTCAATAAAGGCACCCCCAACTTAAAACATCGATATCGATATAAAATACAAGAAAAAAGACCAACATAAAAATATTATCGTAAACATCACAGACCTATTCTGTAACCGGTCGCCGCGGATTTCACTTCTAGTTAGCCAATCCATTGATACATAGTTGAGGTTGTAGGGTCGTTGTGCTGGTTAGCGACCGATTAGCTGAGTTGCTAACTTTGGTAAGTCACCACATACGCTATATACGCGCAAAATAGTAAGCGCCGATGTAAATGGGTCCCAAATATAGTCAAGTTTTTAAACAAAGTATAAAACATCACACTTTCATTCATAAATTATGAAAAATTATTGGAAAAGCGGAAAAATACCGAAAGTGTTAGTTAGCGACCACATATGTCAGTTTACGACCACTTAGAATGCCAGATAGCGACCACTATTTTAGAACATAAAAAATAATTAATAAAACATTTTTTATTGATTTAAAATATATTTTTTTCCTTTTTAAACCAGACATAATTAAATAAACACAAATATTATTAAATCATGCTCTCTACAGCGGCTCTTTATGGACGTACGTAGGGGATAACAACGAGCGGTGCACACTTGGCAACACTTAAAAGCCAACCTTTAACCCGCTTTTCACCTGCATCCATCCTGCATCAGTGCCTCTTGTTTCGATAGCGTCACGTCAGTCACGTCACGTCTCTTTTTTAGGGTTCCGTAGCCAAATGGCAAAAAACGGAACCCTTATAGATTCGTCATGTCTGTCTGTCTGTCTGTCTGTCTGTCTGTCTGTCTGTCTGTCTGTCTGTCTGTCTGTCCGTGTATGTCACAGCCATTTATTTCCGAAACTATAAGAACTATAATGTTGAAACTTGGTAAGTAGATGTATTCTGTGAACCACATTAAGATTTTTACACAAAAATAGAAAAAAAACAATAAATTTTGGGGGTTCCCCATACTTAGAACTGAAACAAAAAATTTTTTTTCATCAAACCCATAAGTGTGGGGTGTCTATGGATAGGTCTTCAAAAATGATATTGAGGTTTCTAATATCATTTTTTTCTAAACTGAATAGTTTGCGCGAGAGACACTTCCAAAGTGGTAAAATGTGTGTCCCCCCCCCTGTAACTTATAAAATAAGAGAATGATAAATCTATAAAAAATATATGATGTACATTACGGTGCAAACTTCCACTGAAAATTGGTTTGAACGAGATCTAGTAAGTAGTTTTTTTTTAATAGGTCATAAATTGAAATTAATATCAAATACTCAGGTCTATACTACCATTTACTTATATACCTACAGGTTTGTACGGAACCCTCGGTGCGCGAGTCTGACTCGCACTTGGCCGGTTTTTTTATACTACTAAAGTAGCTAACAAGCGTTAACGGTCCGCCTGATGATAAGCAGTTACCATAGCGTATGAACGCTTGCAACACCAGGACCACCAGGGAAGAGATATTGCAGGGTCAACAAGCCGCACATTGCTGACCCTGGAATAGTCTCTTCACACCTATTTTGAATCCCATGCTCATTTCACAGCCTAAGCGCCAACGATAGGATACTCGTCTGCTTCCTTCTCCCTTCCGCACAGTACGTGACTATTTAAGATCCAATGTGTGAGGATTGACTCCCAGTCGATGGCGAGAGGTGCGATGGTAGAAGAAAGCTGTAGGCAATAGGTCAACAATTCTTCAGAATATTGTCCGTTGTATAAGTGGTAGAACACACATAAGGAGGCAGTTTCTCCTCAGATTAAAGGCCCTAAATCCCTTGTGAGCTCGGGATTGTCAACAATTCTGATGGCACGTCCCTGAACACAATTTAAACGCCCAAGCTGATATCCAGGTGCTCCAGCACACAGATGACAGCAGTACTCCATATGGAGCCTTAATTGCGATTTATAAAGTTGAAGTCTTTGCTCCGATGAGATGTACTGCTTCGCTCTATTAAGCACATCGAGGTCTTTGGATAACAGTTTGACCTTATCTTCTAAATGACAAAGATCCCAGCATCGGGATCCTTGTCATGTCATCCTTCATGATTTTGTGGGACGTGTTCTGTAATTGTGGAGCCACAGCCAATGGGGTTTTCTTAGCGGTGAACGCGCAGACTTGTGTCTAAGTGGGATTGAAATGGACTAGGTTTCGTTAGTGTACTTTCGATTTCAGACAGAATCGTTCGCGTATTTCCTCCACTATGGAACGAGCGATATTTGCACGGTCCGTGTAATTATCGTCCCATGTGCTGTCGTCGTTAATAGACAGCAAATCATTGATATGCAGGAGGAACAGTGTTAGGGATAACATGGAGCCTTGCGGGTCGCCAGCATTCATTAAGTATCTGCAGATATTCCTCACCCTGAGTCTCAATGGCGAGTGACAAACGGTGTGTGAGATACACTAGAAGGTCATCCCATCCGTGTGAATGTGTTGGAATTCCGTATTGTCGGTCGCTCAACAAATCCCCCTGGTGATCCTCTAGGTATAGGTGCACATGGGTAGTGTTCCAAGAAGACGAGACTTCCATTTTCGAGTAGGAAAGCGAGAAAAGGCGCGTTAGTATATGACACAAATCAGGATGAAACTGTTTCAACACCATTGCCGGTATACCGTCTGGCTACCTCGACATATGGATGTCTACAGAGAGCAATATTTGCTGGACTTCCCGTTGACCATATAACAATCTCCGGCATGGAGCTGTCACATTGCGGGATGGTAGGCGGTGTGTCGTCCACAACATCCAAAGTCGAGTAAGAGGCAATGAGAGAGCCTAAAAGGTCAGCCTTTTCCTTAGCACTATGGGCTAAGTTCCCGTCCAGTTTACATAATGGCGGGAAGGAAAACTGGGAAAAGTTTCCTTCAACAGCTTTGGCAAGAGACCAAAAAGAAGAGAGGCTCGTCAGTCTTTCGCTAATTCTGATGACGAAATCGAACTTAGCCCTGGCAAACATTAGTTTACTCTTCCCACTGTCAGTACCGTCGTTTACGGAATCCCATATGCAAGACAAGTTAGGCAAGTGTGTATTCCCTGTCCTTCGATTGTCATGAAGAGCTTCTTTTAGGTCTTCTTGGGAGTACTGGACAGTCTCTTTATTCCTTTTAGTTATTTGCAGAAATTCAAAGAATTCATCTTGAAAACAAAAATACAATTAGTTAAATAATAAGAATATTGAAACTTCTTAATTTATTTAACTTTTAATTAATCAACTAATCACGTGGTTGAATACTGAACATACTAAAGCAGCTTATTTTAGTTTTCAGCTATCATTCTTTTCGTACTAAATCTTGGTGGTCGCAAACTACCATCGTAATTTTCGAACTGTATATGTTAGCGACCACCTATTTAGTACAAATGTTTGTGAGTGAATTAGACAAAGTTTTATTATGAAGCCATGTGGTCGTATACTGAAGATATGCATCTTAAGGCTTTAAAAACTCCAAATACTAAATTGTGTAATCATAAATAAAACATTGAGAATATACTAAGCAAAACAAAATAAGACTGTACGAGTCAGAATACGACCACCTGGTCGCTTTCTAACGTATTGATAAAATATTCATTTCAGTAACCGACCACTGGATTTTAAATTGAAATAATTAAAAAAAATACTATATTACAATTAAACAATTGAAATTTGTACATAATAGAAGTAACCATGCATCAAATTTGACTAAACAACTTATACTAAGTAACAAAACTTACCTTCGAATGCCACGCGCCTTGCTATTTTTTTTGCTCTTTCACTGCATTTCCAGACACACTGAATCAACACGTGAACTTAACGTCCTTTTTTTTGTTTTGGGTTCAGCGGTTGATATCAAATTTAGTTTTTTTTAATTACATAACTATTAAAATAATATTAAAGGCATTATTTTAATTTCTATCTCCTAAACAAAAGTTATTATCTTCAATTAAAGAAACCTAGGCAGGCAAGTGGTCGCCAACCAGAACTGGTCGCGAAACCGGCGTAATGACCCTACCTAATTTTGTAACTTTGTATCGTTTAATCAATACGTTGTTATCTAATATAGTTTACTTGCATAATAAGTATGTCGAGAAGACGTAAAATTTTTTGTCTGAAAATAATTCATTTTAAAATTAATTTTAATTGATTTTCGGCAGAGACGAAGACAGCTTATAATATGTGCTATCCTTTTTCAATAATGTTTGTAAGAAAGAGATGTGATGTGATGTGACTAAAATTAGTTTAGTGCAATTTACAACAAAATCGTCACCACTGGCGACCTTACTACATACGCGCAGGAGTTTAGGTATAGGTACATGTCAGATCACAGACTCTTCTGTGCGCGCAATACGCTTAGGGGTACCTACATTTTCTCTTATGACATTTCAAGTACCTATGTAGACAAAAAGTATCAATATTTACTTGTAAATTAATACCACAGATTAATACATATCAGAATAAGGCGGTAAGATGCGGAAGGATATGCAACTCAATCGACCTTTGTAAATACATTTATGTTTAACTAAGTACCTACTATTAAAACTGGTCAAGGGTCGTTGCATTTAATTATGTACCTACGACCGAAGGGAACCTACCTTGCGTGTACTTAATGTAAGCTACCTTGAGTGGAAGGCCATGCTAGCCCCGAACTGCTACCCCTGGGCTTCCTGCTTCCCATTTCTCCCATACAGTTAGCTTTTTTGTACTACTAAGTCGGTAGACAAGCGTAACGGTCCGCCTGATGGTAAGCGGGTACTGTGGCCTAAAATACTAGTAACAGACGCTCCGATTGGCAGGTCGCCAATCACCGTTCAAAACCGACCACGACCAAATCGAAAAGTGTGTAGCGCGGCAAGACCACCCACACCTGTGGCAGGACTCTCTAGTATAGTGTATTATCCACGGAAAAGAGAATTTCTTTTCTCTGTGGTATTATCTATGGGCAGGACCACAGAGTAGGTATAATAGTAATCTGTGACACGACTCCACAGGACCGAGCTATTTTATTCGGCGTCGGAGCGTCTGTCCTACCTAGTGATAGACCATACATACAACACCAGGGCATCACCCACGAGTAACCAACTTCTCCCCCTACCTACCCCGATGTAATCAGGGATCTTTACTCACTTTATTATTTGGCTGCGGTAAGGTGGAGGTACTTCCCCAGTCGAGCTGCTCTTTGAGTGATGACCTACTTCTCTTATACAGCCGTTTTGGAGAAAAATGGTAACAGACGTACAAACTACAAACACAGAAACATTCATAAATCACTGTATACGGGAATGTTGACCAAAGTTGTATTGTAAGTGAGTAGATAGGTACCTACGGAGTAGGTATCGGTAAAAAAATAGAAAAGATAAGATTTGGTGCAAGTAAAAAATAAGTAATTAAATTGTTCAAATTCGTCTTATTATCAGTAATTTAACTGATTACGTAATTAGCAAATATTTAGTTTATTCAGGCTGCAATCGGGAATTCACCTATTCATCTCATGTTTTAAATAGGCCACTAGGCTGTATTAAGGCTATGAAGATAGATAGACTAATAGGTATACAATCGGATATGGCAGGCAACCAAATCAGATTTGTTAAGGATTTTGACCTATTTTTGACAAGTCAATCAACGTCAAAAGTTTTTGTTGTTATCTTGTTCTCTGCAATTTGCCTCAGATTTGAGTAAAATTGATGCCGCTCTACTTAAAAAAAATACTTAATACATGTGTGCACAGTTGGTCATTACACACGAGGATGTAATGATCAATGCACACGCGTGTCATATGACGATTTTCAACACACAACAAAAATTTGTTTTTGGATTTGGTTTTTAGATAATAATCACCCACACATCGAGAACGTTAACAAATATTTATTGAAAATGGCGCGCAGATTTTTATTTTTGACAGCGATCCGCTTTTAAACCATTTCACCTTGATTTCACCCAAGGGTTTTACCCGGTTAAATTATGAATGCTTGGTCTACACACATAGCATTTGCAGCGAGGTAAAATCTTAACATAATTGGGATTATAGTTATCATAAAACTGTGCAGTAACGTAAAGTAAAAAGCACTAGCTACATAATGAAACTAAAAACGTTGCAATAAGACACACTTCACGAGCAAGTGTGTTGAATATAGTTCCTTTTCCGAAGTTGGTTTAAAATTAAAAGTAATATAATACCTAAGTAAGTAATTACTGTAAGATAAGCAGAATCTTGAGTTGACTTCAATTTCAGGCTTCAAACAAAATCCAATGTACTTCAAAATAATAAACCATTCTTTATTTAAAAGTTTTAATAATACATTTAAAATGACTAGATAATTTAATTTAGTTTGCCAATTTACTAATAGGTACCTTATATTATTGTTATGTATTTTTTTTTGTTATAATGACCAATATCTACAAGTTTTTGAGAAAATAAATTGAAAACAATATTTCAAAAATTACGTAGTTAAGGATCTTCCCATCATGGAAATTACACAATAATCACAAAAATAAAATAATGGCAACAACTCACTTCACTTTTTAGATAGAAGTTCACTGATGTCTTAATTTCACTTTTCACTTAATTTCACATATCACTTAAATGTCATCGTCGCGTTCATCGGGCCTATGCCGTTGGAGGACTGCCAGTCTTTGCTGCGTTACTTCCAAGTGGTGCTTTCGCCATTTTATGCGACGATTTTGGAACCATACCTTCACCTGGAAACAGGGATGTACTTGAGGACCTAGATGACTCATCTATTTTATTTTTAAGAACATACAGAATATTTGAATAGCGGTAACACAAAACCTAGCGATTGTTTCAAACAGTGCAGAAACAGGTGGAGGTTCGGGGCCCCCGAACTCCTGACATACCTGTGCTTCAGTAAGTTGCAGTGCATGTGCTAGGTATAGTCTCTCGGGTCCCACCATGTATTGCTGCCGCTCAAACTCGGCTTCGAGCCTCTCCAGCTGTTCTGGAGTGAAGATCGTTCGTATCCTCTTACTTCTTCCTGAACTGATGGTAAAGAAGGTGCTATTATTTTTGAAAAATCTTACTTTCTTGTGTTTTTAAATAAAATGATTATTATTATTAAATATTAGAAATCTATAAACGTAGTAATAATCGTACTAATATCATAATGCGAAAGTGAGTTTGTATGTTTGTTACCTCTTGACGCCTCAACGGAACAAAAGAAAATCCCGGGAAAACATATAAGATCCTTGGAGAATGCGGGTGATACCGCGGAGCGACGACTAGTAATAAGATAAAGACAAAGCTGTTTATTCTTATTCACTTATGTGATACAATGGCTTTAATGGATCACCATAACTCCGCGATCCGTTCATAACTCAAAATGCCTGAATTAGAATAATGCCGGCCGGACGCCTGGGCGTCAACTACCTACCATTATAACCTTACTAGTGTCACTTCCATCTTAGACATCCATCGTCAAAAAAGACAAGAAACAGGTTATATTATTATTGTTTTAAGAAATGGTGGTTGGCCTCCAGATCTAGATCCTAAATTCCTGACAAATCAGGTAAATGCCTAGTACATGGTAAGCCTAGGTGCACCCCCTTATCCTGCACTGTCCTAGTAAGCTTAACAAACTTTTACTTAAACTGCTAAAGTACAGAATGGGTAACTCACCTGTTAGAACATGATATGTTGTGATTCCTTGGCTTCATTTGCCCAACTTGCGGCCTCATTTCTGGTCGCGGGCTGTCTGTGCAATGTTCATATTATTAATTATCTAGGTATCAATATAAATATATCTAAAGTGTGTCTAAAAGAGGTATGAATATGAAAGTGGATAGGTATGGGGGATTATAGGGGAGTGGATATACTGAGAAAGAGATGAATGGATTATGAGAAAGATGATATGGAGAAGAAAGGATCCGAGTGAATGCTGATATCACAGATAGACTCGAAGAAGCGTAGATATATATTGCGCTGACTCCAAATAATTGGGAATTGGTTAGCAAGATGATAATTATAATAATATTTATCAAACAGGAAAGCGGCGCTCAGCGCTGACTGCAAACTCTTTTCTTGGTTTTCCTGATATAAATGGAAATAATCGAAATATACCATTTCGAAGATGCTTTCAACTTCTCAAAGAATGACAAAATTATTGGAGTTTCTATGGATAAGTTTATCCTACACAATTTCCGCGGTCTCCAATAACTTTTTTGTGGCAATTTATGATGAATTATGAACATATGCAGTATATAAGTATTATACATTTTTATAGTTAAAAAATCCACGCGTTTATTATTAAAGTTGTTATAGAAGTAAAATAAATATATAGAAAAAGTCTATATTTAGCGAAATTTTTTTTTCGTAAGAGCGGTTTATTCTTCCAAATTGCAGACACAATACAGTTTAAAAATGTATAACATATTTTGATGGTTAAATAATGGTCCCTATTAGGATCAAACGGACTTACAAATTATTAGACGGATTAAAGTGTATCATTGCTCAGTTAATACGGTGTAATAGGATTAATAAAATAAAACAGTAACGTCACAGCACAGGCCTAATTTAACTTTTAATATCACCGACGGAGGGTCCAACCCTCCAGCCGCTGTTAACATCAGATTAGACTTTAATCCCCTCTCTTTAGTAGAAGTTTAATAAAACGTGTATATATCTACATATTATGTCACGATAATTAACCTATTGATAAACAAAAGTAGAGAGCTTTATTATTCAGCTAGATTTCGGCTATAGAGTAAGAATTTCATAAAATAACTTTGGTACATATTTGTTGTAAATAAAAGTTATATCACTTTGGTTAAAATAATCAAGTCATTGATGACACTTCACCTTCACATCAATGATTTAATTTTACGGATGGCGGCTGCTAAACCCAATGAAATTTAATATTTATTTTTATCCAGTCGAGCGAATCGTCTTTTCGGCGTTTTTGGTGTTGGTTCGCTACTTCTTTAACTTTGGTTAATCTTCCCAATCAATGATCATTTAGAAAGATAGAAAAATAATTTATTTCTATAATAAATAACCTGTGCGCCGCGGAGTAGAAGTAAGGCCCCGACACAATATATACTTGTGGGAGCAACATTGGTTCTTTGTGTATAAGTAATTATTTATTGTAATTTAAATATTAAACCCAGCAAATTAATGATATTAAAAGATAATTACTTAAAATAGCGAAGCTGTAGCTACGCGGCCTACGCGGTTACCTAAGAGTGCATGATTCTCGATGCAATATTAATTTCTACAAGATATAGTGTTTGCATCATGTTTCAGTACATAAGGTACCGCAAACTAGCTGGAAATACTGCAGAGAAGATTTTATGTATAAAACTTGACTTGTGTTTGAACCACAATATCACCATGATGAACACGCCAGACTGGCAGAAGGTCAGATGGCGACAGATTTTCAACTTTAGGGTAGTAGCCAAGCAGGTGGATGATAGAAAGTACCCGATCACCGTTGAAGTATAACTTCATACAAATAATAAAGCTATTGGCTACATATTGGAAGGGCCATATACATAACATAACTGTAACCACACTGTAACTATTAAGAAACTTATCAGCGGAGACTGCGGATGATTTAGTTTCACATAACTATACCCGACGGAAAGTAGCTCAAACAAAAATGTATTTAGGATTCCGAATCGATAATTAATTTCTGGATTCCGGTACGGAGCAGGTTTAATGTTTAACTGACTGTTTTATAAGATACATTTTACAGATAAACAACTTATTTATTTTATCATGTGTGTTATCATTATTAACTTTTTATTCCAATAAAGGATAAAAACAACTTAGTTCTTTCTAAAAGCCCATATTCCATGCCGCCATACAGTGTATTTGTGTAGTGAAGTCAGTTTTGGATTTGTGGCGAAGCAGCCGTATACTCACTGACAGACGTGAGACCGCTTCGCAGCAAGTGTGTTTATTTAATTGCAATTTTTTTTTTTGGTGTATGGGCCTAAAAACTTATTGTAAAGAAGTAGGTAGTAGGTATAAGAGCCGAAAGTAATGATAATTCTTACAATGCTCTAATCTTACCTTGCCGTAATCCCGTCGGCACACCGACCATATTCCTGCAAAATCCATCGTTTAACCGTTGCACATCGTGACCAGCATATAAATAGTTTTGCAGATGTCTCTGATTCTGCTGCAGCCTCTCTTGAACGCTCAAGTTTATCACATCCTCATCAGTATTCGTTAGACCCAAAATGGCGGCAATTGTAAACGATTTCCCCGCCAAATTAGTCCCTTTTCCCGTCAGGTCGACACCAAATGCCGATTGACTGCTATCACCTTCGTCCAACGTCGACACAGGTGATGAAGATCTGTCGGCATTTTCGACGAACCGATCCGAGTGGTTAACGATATACCCGTCGGCATTGTATTTGTCTTCGCCGTCGGATATTGCAGAGAGTCTATCCACATTCTGCTGGAACGCTGACACGGCGAGGAGATCCGTTAAATTTGATGGATACATCGCCGGATTTTGCCTCTGATCCATCATTGTAGTGTCTTTAATTTACTTTATAAGAAACAGATTTGGGTTTTAACATTTTCTGCCACTAAACTTCACACAGATTTGCACTTAATTTGTTGAGTTAACTATTTGAAACTGTTTATTTTAGTTGTAATTATGTCTAATTGAGAGCTAATTTTGTGGTGACATGAAATGACACGAGCGAACACATCGAGTACCCAGACGTTATTGCCTTGTGGTTTATGATTTAAAAACGGTACAATTTAAAATTCGAAACGAGGGCGGGGCCCAGACGTCAAACGATTGGTTTGGCGTGAAAAAAATGACATCGCATAGAGCGGTCAATTGAGGGTGCATGATTACCGATTTGGACCGCCAAAGGGGGGTGAGGTTAGAGGGTTGTGATTGGTGGATTTTGCGCATGCGTGTATAAAGGCGGGGCCAGATTTAGGGGGTGTGGTTCCGCAGTGATTTGCGGTCGGCAAAGCCTTTGATTGAGGCTGGGACGGATTCAGATGTTTCACTATTTCTTTTATTGCAGTGGTATGGACTTGGTTATATGGGTACAATTGTCAAATTATTATGACAAGATATTTATTATTAGGATTATTAGGATAGGCTGGTTAAAGTTCAATAGCAGATATTTTTTTAAATACCTTTATCTTCACTGCTAAGCGTTGACCTTAACATTTTGATAAAACTTAAGTCACTGTTGGAATATCGATTCTAGCCAGTTCTTGCAGGTGTTTGTTTGAGTGACAACTATTTAATATCTTTAGAATGGTAGTCAGATAGCTAAAACGAGTTATCTGTATTTAAAAGCCTTTATTTAAATACCTATAGCAGTTACAAGTCCGTACCTGTATGTCTTGCACTCCCCGACCCCCACTACCCCCTTCTCCTCCTGAAACAATTTAATATCATAATCTGTGCCCGATACTTGTAAAGTCATGGAGTAAGAAGGTTTTTGGACAAGTTATAAAATATTAGAAAATTAATGTACATATTTTTTTTATTTACAGGGAAATTACCGCAATTGTTGTGTGTATTCGCAGGATTACGAAGGTACGAAAAAGCTGAAAAGGCTCTTTATCACATTTGATCGAAGTCAATTTATTTATTTAACTTTATTTAAAGCCAAATTCGATTAATGCACGGACTAGGTACTCGATAGTCCGCGGGGGTCATACGATCCGTAGTCCTATACGGGGCGCCCGTATGGGCAAAGAGGCTGGCCATCCGACGCTGTAGAACGAAAGTCTACAGCGTCCAGCGTAAGATGGCCCTACGGATCGTACGGGGATATCGCACAATATCCTTTGAAGCGGCAACTGTTCTGGCTCGCTTTCCGCCGCTGGACATTCTGGCGGACATGGATGCGAGGATTTATGACCGGATCCGCATCGTCCGCCAGAGTGGTGGAGGCGATCCAGAAGAGGCGATCAGACGGCAGGAGCGACTTATCGCATTCGCAACGTGGCGCGCAAGGCTTCGAGATGAAAGGTTTGCGCGCAAACGCGTAGTCGAAGCAGTCCTGCCGGTCTTCGAGGCCTGGATGCAGCGAGAAGGTGGACGACTCACCTACAGACTTACACAGATAATCACCGGGCACGGGTGCTTCGGTGATTATTTGTGTAGGATCGGTCGTGAGGCGACGGCGGCTTGCTTCCACTGCGATGGGAGCGACCAGGACTCCGCATCGCACACGCTCGCGGTGTGCCCTGCGTGGGAACCCGAGCGGCGGATCCTGGTCCAAGAGATCGGACGGAATCTCTCCCTGCCAGCAGTCGTGTCGGCGATGCTGAGCGGGGATACGGCGTGGAGGGCCGTAGCCTCCTTCTGTGAGACTGTAATGGTCCAGAAGGAGGCTGCCGAGCGGGATCGGGAGAGGGCCGATCCCACCCGGAGGCAAAGCCGCCGGGGCACAAACGTGCCTCGTAGCGGCCCCCCTGCCCTGTAGCTCGGGCTTAGAATAACAGCTACGGTGTTCCCCTGCCTGTCGTAAAAGGCGACTAAACGGGGCCTTTGGGGTTGTGGGCAATCAGAGCGGGGGCTCTGTGCGCCCAGAAGCGACCCCAAGGAGGACGATGGGTCGACGTGGTCTCGACTCATCGTGCGATAGCACAGCGAGGGTGCTGGGGGGAGGTGTCAGACTTCCCCCGGGACGAGCTATCAAAGCGCCGCGCTTGGAGGGGTGAGCAGGTACGCGTTCAACACGAGAGCCCGCCCCCCTCTCTATAGCGCAGGTGGCGACCACCGTGGGGTTTTAGCCGGTAAAAGTCCGGCATAACCTGGCCGCTCCCCCCCAGGGCGGTTGGGTATCCTATGAGGATTTCCCCACGCTAAAAAAAAAAAAAAAAAAAAAAAAAAAGGTACTCGATAGTCCAGGTTTAGGTGTTAGATACTTATGAAAATCGAAGCTACTGTATTTGTCGCGAATCGGAAGTCAGTCTTAGGGTCGGCAACGCGCGAGTGGCCCTGGTGTTGCAAGCGTCCATTCGCTACGGTAACCGCTTACCATCAGACGGGCCGTTTACTTGTTTGCCACCTAAGTGGTACATTTTGAAAATATCTTTTGTTCAATTTGACTTAGTCTATAAATAAATAAATTCATCTTATTATTTCGCTCTACCTCGGCTTCCATGGCAATTTCATTTTCGTGCGAGCGTTTTCTGATTAGAAAACCTGTAGCCTACTTAGATATGGGTGGGTTGTTTCTATAATTAATTAATCTTTTCTATATTTTGTTCTTCCTAATGCGATGAAGCAATTCGGTATAATTAACATTAAATACCGTAGGTACGTCATTGTCAAAATTTAATTTTATTTAAATTAATTATTATCGTCTCTAAAGCCATTTTTAATTATTTGATATGATACGAAAGGAACGGTTATAAGTGAAAAGTGAAATTAAGTCATAAGTGAAATTATGAAGTGATTTGTGAACTCTAAAATTAACCGCTACCAACACTAAGTAGGTAGTGGGTAATTATTATTTTATTGTAATAATACGTATTTTAATAATTATTTTATTACATTTTCACTATTATCCATGGTAGGTACAGTCTGTGGTGCAGGCAGTGTAAGAATTGAATTGCAATATATTTCAAATCATATGAAAGCGTCTGCCTGCTGACTGCAGCTCTGTCACAACTCACACATGAACGATGTCGTATGCAATATTAAAAACTTATAACGATTCCTAATATATTAGCGCTTTTGGATTGGCAGAAATTGAATTGATCGAGCGAGTATAAAGATTTGTTTTATGGAAGTCGTGCGACGGCGACGTAATTGAAAGGTGGCGTGAAATATCGTCATTTTGCTTCTAAAAGCTTAGCCCAGGGATGTTGCGGATACAGAAATGATACGGATA
This sequence comes from Achlya flavicornis, assembly GCA_947623365.1. Classification (NCBI taxonomy): domain Eukaryota; kingdom Metazoa; phylum Arthropoda; class Insecta; order Lepidoptera; family Drepanidae; genus Achlya; species Achlya flavicornis. The sequence continues at coordinate 3,879,565 of OX392494.1, read as the reverse complement.
TGAATAAATGAAAAATATGGTAGGTACCTGTGGTAGGTACGTTACGTACCTACAAATTTTAATAATCTTTATTTTGAATAGGAATTTTCAAGAAAATGCAGCATTTTAAACCTACCTGAGTGACCTAGCTTTGCTCGAAAACTCGGAAAAACGCTGAACCAATCGATAGGGTCTTTGATCAGGTAAAATCTCTCAAATAAACATTTATCTTACAACTAGCTGCCCGGCGGGACTTCGTTTGCGTGGTGTCCTACCCTATGACCTATCCTGCCCTACCGACCTACGACCTACAAATCAAAACGTTACTTATATTTTTAAACGACGCTCGCTTAAGAAATGGGCATATATACTTAGACTAGCAGACCCCCGCGGTTTCACCCGCGTACGGTTTGAATTTTCTCCTTTGAAAACCAATGCACGCCACTGATTATTAGATACAACAAACAAAACAAAAACAATTATTTTTACAATTAAAACTAAAAACCTATATTATACCTTATACCTTCACAAAAAAATCGAACTCAAAGAATCTTATTTAAATATTATATGAGAAAGAAATTAAATTAACTAAACTCAAAATATTCTAATGAAATAGAGATTTTTTTCATGGGCGTCACACGGGTGTGTATTTTGCAATAGTCACAATAAATCACTTTCACATAGTTCTCCTCTCATGCAGCCAGTCACCGTCCATAAAAGTCATGTTATACTACAGTCACAGTTTTACTATGCATACAGTTGCGCAACGAATGTACTTACGCAGAGAGACGGAGGGGAACTCGCGGGGTGTCGGAGCGACGCGACCGCGTCCCGCCATCGCGCTTAGATGACGGGAGCGTCCGCGGAAGGAAGACGCATTCGTGTTTATCTTATTATTTAAACATTATCCATAGATACTAAGTGTTCAGTGAATTTTATAGGTATTGTTCAGTTCTCAAATTCTAAATGGCGCAGCATACAAACTGTTCTGTATACGGCTGCAAATCAACGCCGAAATATAATAGGTATTTAAAATTTCATAGATTTCCCCGTGACGCGAGGTAAGTAGCAGTATAAAAAAAAAAAAAAAAGTTGTTGCTATATATGTCCCAGGATTTATATACCATTGTAGTTACACCTATATAATTTATTTTGCGTGTACAGTCGACGAACTTAGAAGTAATTTAACATTTTAGTAGGTACCTAACCTACCTTGTATTAGTAAATAGTTAAGTGAGAGAGGTTTGAATTTGTCAAATAATGCGTTTATTATGATTAAATTGACAACTTTAATATAATTGAAAGTATTCTGATGATTTTTCTGATTATTAGGGTTCCGTACCTCAAAAAGAACCCTTATCACATTGTTGTCCAACTGTCCTACAAATACCATACCTATCTATATGTCAAGACTAAGGGAATCAAAACCTATTGAGTACCTACTGCTCGTTGTGACCTAGAATCATACAATTCGGCATGAAGTAAGGTCTTATAGCACAAATGAAGGAAACTATCCGAAACCGTAAATTTTTGTGCGACCTATTGCGAGGTATGGGAAAACAGTTTTCCAATGGCAAAGTTTAGTTTGTACATAACTACCAATAAGTTTCTACTTCCCTCGGTGCACGAGTCCGACTCGCACTTGGCTGGTTATTTTAATCAAAATCAAGAAAGTAATTAGATTAAATAACTTGCATAAGCCTTGGAAGCCTTTTTAAGATGTTTGTGAAATATAAAGTAGTATTCCTTACGGGTGTGTAGTTAGTCACTTACCTGCATTAGACCCTTGTGATCACTATGGATTTCCCATTTGGCCTGTATAGAAGGTAGGCCTGTGCCCCGGCGGCAGTGAGGAAGTCTATAGTCTATGCTGATTGAAGTGCGAGTAGAACTAGCGCACTGAACTTTACTAAGACATTTTTCGTGTAAGTAGGTCACGGTGTGCGTGCGGCGTTGTTGTAGGAACTTGGCCTGCGCACTCCCGTGCGCTTAGATAAGTACAGTGCTACACATGTAAATGTTTATTACTCATAAATAAATGATGACATTATCATAACAATAAAATTATTTTATTTTACATTTTGTGACAACCCTTGCGTATCTGCTCGTGACAGCGTAGGTACTCACACGGACGGCGGCACGGCCCGACATCAAAGGCGTTTCCCTACTGTTAGAGATTGTAATACTGTGCTACAGTGGTGGTCATGTACTAAAACTCTTCACGGTCTTTTGAAAAGACACGATACACATAATTAATTTCATTTCACTTCACTGGTGCACATGGATTGATTTTTATTGGAAAAACCACCGATAATATGCAATAAAACTCAAAATACACGAATTTATGAAAATAAAAATGAAAACGCAACGTCACTCTGCAAGTTCCCGCCAAAAAGTCCGAGAAAATGAACTTCCAAACAAATTTCGAATTCTAATCCGATTTAAATATTCTTTTATATTTGACATTCCAATTTTAAAGAGCATTTCAGTTTCCAGAACAAAAGGCAGATAGAGCGCACGAAACACGGGAGTGAGGCCAAAAAAAGCAATTAGCTACAAATTGAAAAACTAATACCTGGTATTCGCTTTTGAATTTGTATTTGCTATGTTCAAAATCTGCTGTATGCTAATTTATTTAAAATAAAGTTTTTTAAACAAAGCCAATAAAAAATCAAAAGCGAATACCAGGTATGTGTTTATCAATTTGAATTTGCTTTTTTGGCCTCACTCCCGTGTTCCGTGCGCTCCATCTGCCTTATTCTTTAATCTGTGAAAATCGGATTGAGATTTCAAACATGTGTCAAAATAAAAAATGTTTAATCAAAAGTACTAAGGAGTATTGATATCAACTTCGATGCAAATCACCCCTGAAATAACTTTCTACCCCTTTTTGACCCCATTAGGCGATGATTTTCAATAAAATACGAAAGATGTCTTCCATCAATTCTGTTAAATAATGTTTATGCAAAATTTGAAGTAGATCGAACCAAGGAATCACGATGTCCCATACAAACTTTGCCCCCGTTTTTCACCCCCTTAGGGGTAGAATTTCGGAAAATCCTTTCTTATCGGATGCCTACGTCATACAAAGAACACACTCTCCAAGTTTCAGGTCTCTACGATCAGCGGTTTAGGCTGTGCGTTGATTGTCAGTCAGTCATTCAGGACAAAGCATTATATATGTATAGAAGATAATATATTTTTATGTATCTTGAATGATTATAGTCCAAGACTCCACCAGGGGCCTGTTTTATGTAACTGCAAGTTTTCACTCCCTATTTAGAACTCTTCAGCGGTAATCATGTTTTATGATTGTTTTATGTACAAGTACTTCGCAGACTGAAGTGTCAGACTAGTGAGCATCACCACTTCACATGTTTGCGAAAAGTCATTAGTTTTAGGTTTAATTAAACAAAAAGTTTTACTCTTCAGTCCGCAATACCTTTTTGAAAAGTGAATTGAAGACATCAGTACCCCAAGTGTAAAGAATTGACGTTTGTAAACGCTTACTAATTAGTTTGCGTTTACGACACTTCTCTATAGGAATTGGCACAGCGCCTCTAGCGGAATACTCATGGTACTAGAATTAGTAAGCGTTTATTAACGTCAATTCTTTACACTCGGGGTACTGAGAGCAGACTATAGCAGGGTAGCTAAATAAAATAGGCCCCAGGGCCTCTTGCTTATTTTTTTATTGACAAAATCGCTGGATAAACTTCCAATTTTGTGTCTACTTTTTAAAAGTAACAACATAGACAAACCGACAACAAACAAACAAACAAACAAACAATACCTGTTGGTATTTCATAATCGTGAGTGGTATTAATAAAAGCGAGCTTGGTTGGAGGGTGAGCGAGCATGACAAAAAGTGTATAAAATTGTACGAGGGGCGAGACCCGCAAGCGGATGATGCGCTTTTTGATCCTTTGAGTGCCACCCCTCCAGTATTGTTAGGGTTGTCACTGCAATGATTTTATAAAAAAATAATAAAATTTCATAATTGAAAGGCTACGTTGGATTTGTCATGCTTAACAACTTTTCCTATAGAACCTAGTCTGAATTACTAATAGTTTAATTGAATTATTTTATTTTATTCAATTAATTAATTTGACGGGCCAGCTGGCGCGTTTGTTTAAGACTCTGGTTAAGATTCCATCGCGCCGCTGTTCGTGGGTTCAATTCCCACACAGGACATGCATTTGTGTGCATGAACATGTCTGTATGTCCTGAGTCTGGGTATATTAAGTATGTATTTACAAACAAAAGGTAGTATATGTATTATATCAGTTATCTGGTTTCCATAGTACAAGCTTAGTATCTGCTTAGTTTGGGATCAGATGACCGTGTGTGAGGAATGTCCCAGGATATTTATTTATTATTAATTCCAGAAAAGAATATTTTTCTTTTCATGCATTTTATGATTGACTAAGATTGATCTGTTGTATGGATTTTTGGCAAATCTTAGGTTCTTTAATAAATATTATCATGACCATTATCCTCGAAGAATGGGCACTTATTCACATTTCACCAAAAATACAACAACATTGACAGAATAAAGCATTTTAATGCATCACTAAGTTGTGACAGCCCTACGAAATAATAGTGTCAACCCGCGCCGTCTAGCCAGGGCTGTCCCGGGATCGGTGATTAAAATTCCTTTCCTCCTAATATCCCGGATCATATATTAAGTGGCTAAATCGGTGGAACTGACGTCGCAGCCCTAATGCACGGCTTTATTGCCATTTTATTGTGTTTATAGTTTACTTTTCTCGTGTCTATGATTGTATATATTTTAATTTAAATAATACCTAAGGCGATGTTTACACAGTGGAATGCTGAAGCAAGTTGGTTTGTGTGAAGAGATAAATAGTAAGGAAAGCATTGAATGTCGGTTTCTGATACTCTCCTGGCTGGCTGCCGACCTCAAGTGTGTGATCCGGCAGCTGCATCATCATGTGGCCGAAGATGGTAGGTTTAGTTAGTCTCGCAAACGAAAGAAACTCGATTTATTTGCAAACTTATTATATGGAAATGCAAAAAAGAACGTAAATGACTTTTTTTTATTCCAGGCCATTCTTTTTTCTTATCCTAATTTTGGGGTTATTTATTTCTTCAAACCGCGCTTTTTCTTACCAGTATGGCGACCCTTCAGGGGTCTAATTACGTAATGACGAAAAGGAAAATGATGGTCATAGCGCTGGTACCGGCGGCCCAAACTCGTGGGCGTTAATCGAAAGTGTCGGATAAATTACGAGTGTCGAACGATTTGTTCCACAACATTTTTGTATTTGCCGATAGTCGATGAAAAAGAAATGGGTGGTTGCGCGTATTAAAATGAAATGTTGTAGACTTAAGCTTAAGTTATTAAGTTGGTTTCAATAAAGTATTATTATTATTGTTAATTATTTGTGCCAGGATAATTTTGCATATCTAATCATCGTCGAGTGAAATTCATGAAAATCATTCATGAAAATCACCATACCATTCTTTTCCGTCGATTCCAAATGGCCGCCATACCACCGCAAAGGTTCGAGATTGGGCCACCCGGTACCAGCGCTATGACAATCATTTTCCTTTTCGTCATTACTTAATTAAAACCCTGAAGGATCGCCATACGGGTACAAATAAGCAGGTTTGTGCCAGTATCTCCCGGTCTATAGGTTTGTATGAAAGATATTTGGAAAATCTGCCGGAAATGTCGGAATTTTCACTCGGATGACGCCGGGCACAAACAGCTAGTACCTAATAATTAATTAATTTAATAAGTGACAAATGTTTAATTCGACATTTCAATGAACCACAAATTCAATGTTCGAATTATCAGACTCCAATTTACCTCTATTATATTACAGGTGATTATGTATTACATAACGATTATAACGGTGCAATAACGATGGTTATAACACAGTGAGGCATACCTCACTATCTCATTATGTGCCGCGTACCTACTGAATCATGGCGGGAACAGGGATTCATCGAGACGACAAATTATTATTAACTTTATATTAATACTAGCTGTCCCGTAACACCCGCGTTCCCGGGATAAAAAGCCTATGCCCTTCTCCATACCATAAGCTATCTGCATGCCAAATTTAATGATGATCCGTTGAGTAGTTGATGCGTGAAGTCGTAACAAACAAACAAACTCACTTTTGCAGTTATAATATTCAGTTAAGATTAGGATTAATAATAATAGTTATTAATGCAACTTTTGTATAATAAGGGGTATTAAAACATGAATGTGGGTTTTATATACATCATCAAAATCACATCCTCATCCATAAAAAATATCATATTTATAATCTTTGATTACGGATACATCCAGATAGAGTGTCGCAGTTGTACACGCGTCGATAAAAATAGGCTCTAACTGTTAGAGGCTAAATCAAATAAAATTAATAAAAATGCAAAATAATGATCAATATTTAAGTTTCTCCCGATTTTAATTGGAATATTTTAACAACTACTATCATTATGAACGTCATTATGACAAGCAGAATGACGCAGAGGGAGCGTAAAACGTAGCTGTTACGCGCAGCAGCCTATAAAAGTTGGCCTGTTTTGTATATTCGTGTAGTATGGACGTTCTTTCTAGGTATATTTATTTCTATGTTTATAATATTAGTACAAAATGGTTTAATACAAAACTTTTTAAAACGGGTTTTGTTTAGGTAAATAACTCATTTTGGTCTTTTATGAGTCACATTATTTCATGCCAGATTTCTTACACACACAATAGCATAAAATTAAAGCCCCAAACCTACTCATCATCTTTCACTATTCGACAAACTCGCGGAGTACCCTCATAACGTCGCCCAATAAACCTTATTCCTTTGTCAACGGCCAATTTGTCATCCATTGTAGGCACGCGCCGTGTCCTCCCCTTCCCCACCCCTCTTTCACAACCCCGTCTACCAATAATGGGCTAAAACATGTTGTTCAAGTGCCAGCACGCGTCCGAAAAAACAATTAAATATTTTGTCTATGGCACAAGTCGCGCAAGTGTGCAGTCAGTGACAGCTTTTGAATTCGAATTTCGAAAGCTGAATTCGTTTTTTATTTGCCTAGTGGGCGGTTTTATCTGATTTTAATATTGAGGACTTAACTTTTATGATAATAAATAATTATACGTTTTTTGTTATGTTATTGAGGATGGATATTACTAGAGAATCGAATTCTTTCGCTACGCTAAAAATCTATGTGATAAAAATCGGGAAAAATTCTCAGAAAGTATTAAAATGTTTGTACCTTAAAATAGCATAGACAAATATTGTTCACGTCACAGAACTGGAGTGGAATGTCATTAATAACCGTAGCTATAAAATACCTATGTAAACCAATTACGCGATTTGCGTTATTAATTCGGCGAACAACATAATAATTAATCAAAGTTGACAAAACGGGCGGGCGGCATTAACCGAAATACGTCGAGAGGCAGTAAATGAGACGACACGGAGCCTCCGTGAATTTTGGATGCGGTATATAGGTCTCACCTACGCTCTAAAGTTAAAATGGAGATGGGCAGGACACGTAGCGAGAATGAGCGACGATCGCTGGACAATTCGCATGACGTCTTAGCCAGGTCCTACAGGTACTCGGAAAAGAGGAAGACCTGTAGCTAGATGGGCAGACGACATCACACAAGTCGTAGGCAAAAACTGGCTGACAGAAGCCAAAGACCGAGACCGCTGGTGTTCTCTGGAGGAGGCCTTTACCCTCACTACCTGAGGGGTTCATGCATGTTATTTTTAATATATTTAATTTAATTTAATGCAACAATTTTATAATATCAAATACAATTCATACTTTTTATACTACTATTATTATAATTATTGTAAAGATATGATGGAAATTATTAGTTAATTTATTATGAAACGATAAAAATACCTAACCTATATGAAAAATTATTACTATTTTTAACTACATTGCAACATATAATACGTACATGTAAAATTGTTAATTCATTATTTTTTTCAATGCATGAAATAAAAGGCTTTTTTATTTTTATTTATTTATTTATATAGGTCTAATACGGGATTTATTTCGAGAAACTTTAAAAAAATACAGTATGGCGCTAATTAGTTTCTGTAGGTTTTATCAAAGATACGTTAAACAGAACATTCCGAATTCCTGATTCCGAATATAGTATTAACTGTTTTAAAAAAAAAAAAACAATGTTACGTTTGTCTTAGTTAGGAGGGCAGTATAGTAAGCTTGTGATGGTGGTATACGAAAGACACTACAAGACCACAAGTAATAAAAAATTTAAATAATAAAAAAAAATAGTTTATTCAATACTAGCTGTCCCCCGCGGTTTCCCCCGCGTTCCCAGGATAAAAAGTAGCCTTTGTCCTTTCTCCATACGATAAGCTATCTGCATTCCAAATTTCATGATAATCCGTTGAGTAGTTGAGGCGTGAAGGCGTAACACACAAATAAACAAACAAACTCACTTTCGCATTTATAATATTAGTTAAGATTACAATTAGGATAGGCGTTAATAAGGCGAACGTTTAGTTATAGCCCAACTGAAAAAAAAAAACAATTTTAAGATCAGGGAAAGGACCCACTCGCTAGTGGCGCCAACTGGTGGACACAGAAACGATAGCCATCATTGATAAAAAGATCCTACCTGGCAACCTTTATTGTGAGCGTAGAATATCTATCCAATAAACTTAGGCGTCAATATAAAATAAAATAAATATAAACGCCTGTTGCAAATTAATAACACCAGTCTTCGATACTGCAATGTGCAGCTGTTATTGATATAATACATACTTTGTTATTACAGTGCGTCCGCCGAGAGAATGCGATTCTGACACCAGTTAATATTGGGCTATTCTAGGGAACGGCTTATCCTATTGCTAAAAAATGCATAAAGATGACTTTTACAGGAAGATTCAGTATTTTCTAAGGCATAGCTTACTGTAAGTCTCATCTTAATCAGATCAGCAGTTTCTGTGATTTGGCCAATATTAACAGGTGTCAGAAATGCAAGCTCTCAGTGGCCGCACTGTAAAAAGTAGTTACTTTTGTTGTTGGTTGGACCAAATTATCTGTTTTTATGCATTTTGCAGTCGTAGTCGTGACGATTGGGACCACGGGGGTCCGAAGCTCGCTGATTTCGCGCACATTATCAACTAAACTGATCGAGGCCTCCGGGGGGGAGGAGTTTATTCCGCTAATGCATAAGCTTGGTCATCTAAATAGAAATCGCTGTCAGCCTGGGAACCTTGCCAATGATCGGTTTCAGTGGCAACTTCGAGGAAATGTTCTATATATTCTGTACATCTATCCGAAAGGGTTTTATATATATATTTATTTACCATATTATTACAATTTACTTTTATGTTTTACAGCCTGCACGGAAGCCTCGAGGGCTTATCTGTGTAGGCGGTCGCTGCACAACAGCGATCATAATAAAAATGAACAATTCTTATTGTATGTACTTATATCATAGTAGAAAAAGATTTAGAAGCATGAGATTATTTTGTGATTATTATTGAATTTGTGGTTGAAGACTATATCCGGTATAGACTCTAAAAAAAGTATCAGCTCAAAATAAGTTACTCAAAAATTCATTAGGTACATGTTTTCGATTCCAAGTTGATTGAATTAAAATCATAACCAACGTGCCACCATTGAGCTATTATAACTATGACTAGACGCCACACATCACATATATGGCCATCCGGCCACACTTGTTGTTGTAGAACGTGTAGAACGATGAACGAAACGCGTGAGCACCGCCCGTGAGAATCACGGTGTTTGCGAGCAAAATACTCCTAAATGCGTTCTGATAGTGCTACGTGTTTCTACTGTCTGCTTAGACGACAGAGAACTTTAGTTGACTCTAAATAAATGGGACATAGCCTTTGTTTATAATAGCTTCTCTATACATAGTAATAATAACTCAATGAGTGTCCGAGGGGTGTTATCTTTTCACGTCACAAGTCACTTGCTAATATAATTATAAATCTTTCTCTTTGTGCGCCTAGTACCAAAGTCGTGTACATTTTTAGAAATACCCTTTCTGTTACACGTTATATAGTTATTAGATAGATATTAAATTAAAGTACAAATCAACAGTATGTTCATATCTATACACTACGTACCGCCTACCCACAACAAATCATATTTTTGCGAGTGAATACAGCGCGGCGGCCGCGGAATGTAATAATTACCCGCGTTTGGCTCCTCGCTTCCGCGCCTCGGTGTTGCCAGCGCAAAAAATATACATGTTTGTGGTAGGATAATAATTTATAGGCAATGATTTTATATATAAAATACCAATGGAGGTAACAAGGTAGCTTAAGCATAGACTAAAAGCTTGTACTTTCATCCAACGTAATGTTTGACTGTGAAAAAAGAGAGACAGCATCAGAGCCATCGGTTATCAGTCGGTAAATTCCGCTGATCACTCGCGGCCGGTCCGCCAGGTCGTCATTCATGATTTCGCATATCATAAAACTTGCTCCAGGATATACTTCTTGTGAAAAAATCTTACAAGTTTGTGAAAAAGAAAGTTTATAGAATCTCCAATACATTTGCGAACCTGGTATATCTAGATGTTTTCTTTACTTTTTCAATTTATAGGTAGGCACATTAGATATGGCCAAAGTTCAGGTAAAATTTGTGCAAAAACGCTGTTTTTCGGAGGCTTTTACTGAATTTATTTCACACTTTTTTATTTTTGCATAGATACACGGCTAAATATAGTCCACAAGAGGCCAATTTGTTTAAAACATCTAACGAAAAATGTTTAACAACGCCATCATCAGTACAGGGCTTTTTTATGAAAAGTATGGCGTATTGACTGCTCTTAAGCCCTAGCATAAGTATAGCATGAGCCCAGATTCCCTTAATCATAGGGTAGCCAATAGCCAACTTAACATCATCATAACTAACCTCTAAAAGGGAGGGAGATCATGAAATATGATAATGGATTGATTCAATATGAAAAATAAGTACCTAACTTACTTGTTAGTAAATAGTACCTACTTTTTGGTATGCAAAATGTTTTCAGTACAACATACTACATAGTATGAAATGAAATATTTTATTCACAGGCATTTATGACTCACTCAGAACAATCAAAAATATTCAATCCAATTAAAAACAAATAAAAACGTGTTTAAAATTCAATAAAAATCGCAGAAAATATGTCACTCTTAATTTATATATGGTATAAAAATATTTTTTGCTCTAGCAACCCCACACCGGTATGCTTTACCGCGCCCGCACCGATGTTATTGAATATTTTTATTATGAATGCGTCGAGATCAAAGGCCGCTTTACCAAATTATTACATCGCCAAAACGTTTGATGTTAACTTTTCAATAACTATGTTGTAAATTAAAACGTGGCTGCGTTTAACCGTGTGGGGGGCGCTTTATTTGAAAATTCTTTATTTTACGTGTATTAATATTTTATAAGCAACTGCAAAAGACTAGATATATTTCTTTTTCAGGTTATAATCTACTCGCGTGCTAAATTTCATCACTTTTGGTTGGGCCGTTTGAGGTGATATACATGTCCTTCCCCATACCTCAGAGTATATAAATACTACGTGCAATAATTTATCTGCATGCCCCATGTATGTATGATGATCGTTTCAGTCACTTTGAGTAGGTACCTACTTAGTTACCGCGTAAAAGCGTTACAAACAAACAAGCTCAAATTCGCATTTATAATATTAGTATAAAAGAATAATTACCTACTTAATTGTATAATATAAGTAACTAAGGATTATAAGAAATTATTTATCAAGGCCTGATGATCCTGATAATAATAAGAAACACTAACTTAACCTTAAACCAAGAATTTAAAATGTCACGATGCCCTATGAAATCTTTGACCTTAAAGCCTTAAAGTATGAAAGTACAAACTTACATAACCTTACATACAAAGCAAATTACACTTCACCAACATTCAAATTAGAAAACCAAATAAAAATAAAAACCGGCCAAGTGCGAGTCAGACTCGCGCACCGAGGGTTCCGTACAAACCTGTAGGTATATAAGTAAATGGTAGTATAGACCTGAGTATTTGATATTAATTTCAATTTATGACCTATTAAAAAATAACTACTTACTAGATCTCGTTCAAACCAATTTTCGGTGGAAGTTTGCACCGTAATGTACATCATATATTTTTTATAGATTTATCATTCTCTTATTTTAGAAGTTACAGGGGGGGGGACACACATTTTACCACTTTGGAAGTGTCTCTCGCGCTAACTATTCAGTTTAGAAAAAAATGATATTAGAAACCTCAATATCATTTTTGAAGACCTATCCATAGACACCCCACACTTATGGGTTTGATGAAAAAAAAAAATTTGAGTTTCAGTTCTAAGTATGGGGAACCCCCAAAATTTATTGTTTTTTTTTCTATTTTTGTGTAAAAATCTTAATGCGGTTCACAGAATACATCTACTTACCAAGTTTCAACATTATAGTTCTTATAGTTTCGGAAATAAATGGCTGTGACATACACGGACAGACAGACAGACAGACAGACATGACGAATCTATAAGGGTTCCGTTTTTTGCCATTTGGCTACGGAACCCTAAAAATATGTTTGTCAATGGTTTAATGTCATAAATAGGGGAGGGTGACATGAATGGACCACCTGCATCGAGTCATCGAGGGGACATGTCGTTAGTGTCGTTACTCACTTGTGTTTGAAAAGAGAATGAAAAAATAACATCGAATATTAATTAATATGTAGCAATATCTACGTAAATACATTAATGTAGGTTCCATTTTTTTTTTCTTAATCTTTATTTATTTTATAGAGGGTTTAAAGGTACCTGGTGAATCTTGGCGTGTAAATAGCCAAATCACCGGTGTACTTGCGTACGGGAAATACTTTAGCACAGGCCTAAAAGTATGGCTGCCTTGTAATAATGAAATTTATGATGATGTGACTAGAAAACGAGTAACACCACTGTGCAGTTATAAAAATCGCCCACTCACCTCTTACATCGAACCTTGAAGCCTCTCTTATCAGGGTAAAGTCATAATCCAGTTTTTGAAGACCACAAGGAATACGAGTGGATGCCGGCCGGCAATCTTCATCCGAATATATCTTCGGAATTCACAAGCAGAAGGGTAAGATTTCTTGGTGCACCAGTCTCACGTTAGTATTTAATGTTTTTTCACTATTAATTTAACAAAAACACATCCTTCTCAAATATCTTATGAGAAGGAAAAATAAAGTAATTTTATAATTATGTTCACTTCATCGTAGTTAAACCATGCTAAGTCAATGGACCGGACGGAAGGGTCCACAGAAAACAAAACAGTGATTGAGAATAACAGTTCAATACAGTCATTCACGAATCTCAATAATCGGTAATTATCAGGGCGTGTAACGCCATCTCTGAGCACATCATGTGCAACTTATGGAACGAATTCACTGAATGGGCGCTGCACTATTTACTTGTTTTCTTAATGAATTTAAATTTATTTGTATAAAGCTGTGGCGCTTCACCATGCACCCCTCTTTGAAAGGTCGTGAGACTTTCAACACAGACCAATTCATAGTTAAAACAGTGTTGATTGAGTACCTCCTAATAATTAAATCACTATATTAATGATTTTACGGAAGTTACCCAAATGTTACTGGAATGTTACTAGAATGTTACTAGAATGTTACTAAAATGTTACTAGAATGTTACTAGAATGTTACTAGGTTGTTTCTAGAATGTTACTACAATTTTACTAGATGTTACCAAAAAGTTACTAAAAAGTGACTACATTATTTTTACCAACCCTAATCTTGAGCTCTATATGGTTACTTAAACTTAGAAAATTAACTGCTTAATTAAGTTACTGGTTTGGTAACGGGTACAGTTTAACGACAGGCCGTTTAAAAGTACTTTGTCTAGTCTTAACTGTAGCGACTCGAACAATACCGTCAGACCCAGGAAATACTTCAATAACTACTCCCAAAGGCCAAGACAATGGTGGCGTATCATCTTGTCCAATTAGTACGACAGTGCCAATCTGAATTGGACGATCGTGGTTTTGCCACTTTTGTCTGACTTGCAAAGTGTGCAAATATTCAGTACGCCATTTCTTCCAATAAGAGTGAACAATACTATCAAGCAAATGTTTACGTTTAGAAAGATTAACACGATTGTCAGACAAATCAGACGTCGGTAAATATTTTAAAGGCGTGGACATTAAAAAATGTGCCGGTGTTATGACTTCAGGATGGGGATCCGAACTGATCACGCTCAATGGTCTTGAATTCATGACACACTCAATCTGTATCAATACAGTTTGCAATTCCTCATAAGTTAGCAATTGATTGCCTATTACTCTAAACAAATGTGTTTTCAAACTTTTAATGTTTGATTCCCAAATTGCCCCAAAATGAGGAGCACGGGGTGGAATCATTCTCCACTCGATGCGATGTTTTTCCAACTCTCGCCTTAACATAGCATTGTGCTCAGAATTTATTAAAAGCTTATAAATTTCGTCTAATTGTGCACGAGCACCAACAAAATTTGTGCCATTGTCAGAATATAAATAAGACACTGGCCCACGACGCGAAATGAAACGCTTGAACGCTGATAAAAAACAGTCACTTGAGAGCTCAGTGGCAAGTTCAATATGAACTGCTTTGGTGACAAGGCACACGAACAAACATATGTATGCCTTCTGCGCATGTTGACCACGTCGACGTGAAAGAAGTATACGGAGTGGACCCGCGTAATCAACGCCGGTGTGCATGAATGCTTTACATTCTGATATACGACAAGAGGGAAGATCTGCCATCTTTGGCGTAGGATGAGAAGGGCGAACGCGGAAGCAAGCATTACATTCACGAACTCTAGCCCGAATAACGGTTCTGGCATCTAATAACCAATACTTTTGCCTAAGAATGGACATCAACAGTCCAGGCCCCGAATGACAGTATAACTCATGAAAATGTCTTATAATCATATTCACGATATTGTCATGCTTAGGTAGAAGCGCAGGGTATTTAACCTCAAAAGGTAGGTCAGACCTAGAAAGACGACCACCAATACGCAATGTACCTTCTTCGTCAATAAAAACCGACAAGTTTCTTAACTTTTTTGAAGGCAACTTATTATTTTTCAATAATTTAATATCATCACAAAAATGATTTCGTTGTACTATTTGTACTAAAGTTTTCTCAGCGACAGAAAAACTTTCTATAGCAAGAGATGAAGGTTTAATTTTCCTTATAAACCGGAGAACATAAACTGTAATTCTTATCAATTTATCCCAGGAAGATAGCCGTTGAGAAAACTCATATAATACCGATGACTCAACCTGTACAGTCGCGGTCATAACATTCGTCTTATGTTCCGGTAATTCTCCAGCATCAGAAGGTGTAAATTTACGAATCGGCCATTCGCCGGGGGAAGATTGCAGCCAATGGGGACCATTCCACCATATACTATGAGTAATCAGCTGCGATGGCAGCAGACCACGAGAAACGCAATCAGCAGGGTTTTCAGTACCAGCGACATTATAAAAATTATCAGCAGGGAATCTCCCTCCTGACACTGAGCAACTCTGTTCCCTACAAAAATTGACCAACGATGAGGTGAAGAACTAATCCAGGAAAGAGCTATGGTGGAGTCCGAAAAGGCATACACACCTGCTATTTTAAGACGGTTATAAGTGTCTAGCACAGTCTTCATTAATTTGGACATCAGAACTGCGGCGCACAACTCTAAACGAGCCAGGGTTGTAATTTTTGTAGGCGAAACCTTAGATTTAGCACACAACAATCTAACTGATATGTGCCCAGAAGCATCAGTCGTATGTAAATATATTACACAACCGTAACCATTTAAACTAGCGTCACAGAAACCGACAATAACCACTTCTCCCGTACCAATTACACTCATATGACGAGGAATTCGTAACGTAGAAAGCAGTGGAAATTCTTGCACGAGAACAGAGAAACGACGAATGATACTCTCAGGTGGAGTATCATCCCAACCTATTTTGGCAAGCCATAACTCCTTGATGAGCAGTTTTGCATAGAATATTACCGGTGCAACCAAACCAAGCACATCAAACAAACGAGCTACAACCGAAAGGATGTTTCTCTTCGTGCATTTTTCTTGTATGTCGATAGTCGTAAAAAAGAAGTGATCTTCAACAGGATCCCAAGACAGACCTAAAACTTTCGAGTTCGAGCATGAATCGTCGCTCTTATCAAAATCAATAGAGTTTCGGTGTGAATCAGGAAGATTATCCAGTAATTTGGATGAATTGCTCGTCCATTTTATTAAATCCATGCAACCTGACTTGAACAAAGAAATTCATTAGCTAAACGAACAGCTGATGACACTTCAGGTTCAGAATTGACGAGATCATCCATGTAAAATTTAGTTTCAGCTACCCGAGCAGCGGCCGGTAGGTCGGCACTATCTGATGCCAACTGGCGCAGCGTCCTCATCGCTAAGAAAGGGCTACATTTCAAACCGAAAGGAACACGAGTAAACTGAAAAGTACGAATCTCTTCACTTTCATGGAATCGAAATAATATTTTAAGATATTTACAACATCAACAACACCAACTTGTAAATACATTTGCTGTACGTCTGCCGTCATCGCGACAGAAAACAGTCTGAAGTCTAATAATAAAAGAAATAAATCAGCCTGTAAATTAGGCCCAGGATGCAGCATGTCATTAAGTGACAAACCAGTATGGGTCTTTGCACTAGCATCCAAAACGATACGAGGCATAGGCTTATCCTTCCGAACGACCGCGTGATGTGGGATGTAATAGCCATCACCATTAACATCTAAATCAGTTACTTCGGAAAGATAGCCTTTTTCTATATACTCATTAATAACAGTATTGTAATTTTCCCGAAGCCCGGGCATCTTCTTAATCTTTCTTTCTAATAACATGAAACGACGGTAAGCAGTATTCCTAGAATTACCCAAGTTCTGTGGATCAGTACAGAATGGCAAGGCTACACAGTAACGACCTATAGCGTCACGTGACACTGAAGTGACGAAGGAGTTCTCACATTCAGTTTCCTCAGGACTCAAAAATCTTTTAGATGGAATTTCCTCCAACTCCCAGAACTTTTGTAGCGCCGAATTTAAATCCTGCAAAGCGAAAGCAGAGAACGACGGTACACGCTGTGAAGATGAGGCTGAAACACTATCAGGGCAGTCACCCATTAACACGTAACCAAACGAAGTCAACAAAGCAGGTGGCGCTTGAGATCCTGAATCAATTTTATGACCCAAATAAATATAGGGAAACAACTGTGCACCGAGCACAATATCTATACTTCCGGGAATATTCCATGTAAGATCAGCCATCGATATATTATTCAAATATGACATATCACATTTTTCTATAAAATGTGAGGGTAACTGATCAGTTATACAGTCAACAACTAAAGCATGTAAATTATATTTATCATGTGGACTAACCCTCGACTCAATTTCAAAATCGACATATCCGTAAATAGGTCGAGAAGACAGACCAATACCCCTGATTACAGAATTAGTCAGAGGCACTACGTATAAGTTTAATTTCTTACAACAATCTAATGTTATTATATGATTTTGAGAACCATTATCAATCAAACAACGCACTAACATTTTATTTTTAACATTATTTGCCCTCGCGTAGACTTGTGCAGTAGCTAAAAGTATAGCGCTAGGCTTCGAATGCGCATTCAAAGAGCATGAAGGCTCATGAGACAACATGGAATCAGTCCTGTTCATCTCAAGATTATGCGGCGCGTTCGAACTTGAGAAGCTCGCGCCACTGCGCGGGTCGAGGTGGCCAGCTACATTAGCATCGACTAGTCTTGTGTAGTTCGCGAACGAACTAGTTCCAAAGAGCGCTCCCACAGAGGAACTACGGGAACTAGTTCCCAGATAACCTCGCTCCTTAGTTCGTTAGTTCGGTTGTATGCGAGAGAGCGCGGCACGGCGCGCCCCGAGCTAGTCGCGTCGTCAGTCACTAGTTCACTACTACCGCTCGCTTACTCACTCACTCACGTGCGCTTCTCCTTCTCGCTCATCGTTCGGTCAGACAGTGGTGGGTGTGTATTATCTATCTATGGCTAGTGAGTCAAAGACTACAGTATATACTTAGAGATTATTATAGAGATTATTTACACACTTATAATAAATAAACATAGAATATTTCTATATTGAAATAATAAATAAAAATAAATCATTTAAAAAAAAAAATATTACGAGGACAATGTAACATACACAACGTAAGATACATAAGGTAATATGCGTGCAGGAGCAGTAGTAAAGCGAGCGAACGATCTGTCTTTATCTAGTTCGAGTCGGGACTTGAAAGGAGCTGAGGAACTAAAAGAGCGAACTAGTTCACTAAGGAGATGCGAACTAAACGGAGCGCTCCCGGTCCGGAACTATTACGCGCAAGACTAGCATCGACGGGAGGACGCTCGGTGTGCAACGCGGAAACCGGCGGAGCGGGCGCGCACGAAGCGCATGCCGCGGTGGCGCGAGATTCACAAGCACGTGGCGTCGATTGCGGTAAGTACGAACCATCGTACGATAATAGTGACGTTTGAGTATGCGTCCTATTATTCTTATTTATATTTTTATTTTTATTTTGATCGAAATGTAAAAGTTTATGATGCCATTTATCCTTGCACAATTCACAATTGGTGGGACCTGGGCACGCTGAAACCGTATGCGAAACACTCAGACAATTAACACAACCTTGTTTAGATTTAATAAAGTCGAATCTAACTTTCGGCGATTTCATCTTTTTAAATTGTAAGCATTCGTCAAGCTGCAAATGATCTGTCTTATTGCACAAAACACAACACCGAATACCACTAGTAGGCGTATTATTATTTGCGATGAAAGTATCAGATCGCACGGGAAACGATGTCGTTTTATTTGCATTAGACTTCGCGCGCGAGTTCGACAAAGAACTCGAATTACTCGCATGCGATCTTTCTAATATTTTTACTTGATTCTGAACGAATGTTATCAAATCATGATATGATGGAATATCTTTACTAACAACTGATAGCTCGAATGCTTGCATAGTCTGTGAGTCAATCTTTTTTAGTGCACAGTGCATTAAAATAAAGTCGGTTAAATCCGATAACTCTAATTGTTTCAATGCGGATATGGAAGCTGAATACTTTTCGATAAAAGAGTCGAGACTACTAGCCGTGTTTTGACAACTTTTCAAGTCAAATATATTATTTAAATAATGCGTACCTAAAGAGCGTTTGTCTTGATACCTCTTAACTAAACTATCCCAGATAACCTTGTATGTGTCACCCGTAGGTACGACACCTGCTAGAACTTTCTGTGCACTATGAGTAAGCTTACCAACTAAGTATTGCACACGTTGCGAGTCAGACAGCTGGGGGTTCTCATGAATATTTGACTTAAAAGATTCATAAAATATAGGCCAGTTCTCCGTTCGACCGTCAAAACTGGGCAGCGTAATCGGCGGTAACTTGACGATTTTAGAGGTGTTTGAACTTATTATTGTGGCAGAGTCGGTGGTAGTTTTCGAACCCAATATTTTATTTCTAACTCGTTTCACTCTGACGTACATGTCGTCGAAACTGATCAAATCGCTATAATTAGTAACTGCATCTGAATTTAAAGACAATATAATATCATTAATTTGATTAATTATATGTTCAAATGATTCACGAAACTCATCAATACTTTCTGATTCTGCCAAGAATTGTTCATTTGACCTCGACTCAAAGCTGGAAATATTTTTGGATAAGCCATGAACTTTATTAAACTTTGAAAATATAGCTTCCTTTTTACATGTGAGTATTTTCAACTTATTTTCCAACTTTAGTTCGGAGTCCAACATACTCTGGTCTAACGCCATCATTAACAACAACCGTAGCCAAATACTATTAAATATTCTGTGGCCAAACCAAGTATCGCGTAAATATAAGCTATAAATAAAAACAAATACACAATTGGGTAGAACGCTACGGTAACTACACAGAGTCACTACCGTAACCACCTATTACTTGTCTCATAAATTGTTTGTTTATGTTTACAAAGTAATTGAATGAATACAAGAACTATGTAGGTATCTACGCACTTAAAATGTCCTAACAAAAATTAAAAGACAGATAGGAACCAACAGATTACGCACCTATCTATTGTCTACCTAAATTTGTACCAAGTAGAAAAAATGTACTAATAATTATGTACCTACTTACGGACTTATGTGCATAAATACCTAGTATGATTTGGTAAATATACCTACCTAATAACAATTATGTAGGAATATGCCACATACAAATTATTAGGCAAAACCTATTATTATGTATTTTACGTACCTACTAACAATATGAAGGTAAATAAATTCTTATGTATTTTACGTACCTACTAACAATATGAAGGTAAATAACATAATGTTTTATGTAAAGTTTGAATACTAAGTACTTCTTAAATATATAGATATAGGTACTCAACACTTTTTTAACTGGAATAATCCGGCTCGAAGGACCAAAATATGGTGAATCTTGGCGTGTAAATAGCCAAATCACCGGTGTACTTGCGTACGGGAAATACTTTAGCACAGGCCTAAAAGTATGGCTGCCTTGTAATAATGAAATTTATGATGAAGTGACTAGAAAACGAGTAACACCACTGTGCAGTTATAAAAATCGCCCACTCACCTCTTACATCGAACCTTGAAGCCTCTCTTATCAGGGTAAAGTCATAATCCAGTTTTTGAAGACCACAAGGAATACGAGTGGATGCCGGCCGGCAATCTTCATCCGAATATATCTTCGGAATTCACAAGCAGAAGGGTAAGATTTCTTGGTGCACCAGTCTCACGTTAGTATTTAATGTTTTTTCACTATTAATTTAACAAAAACACATCCTTCTCAAATATCTTATGAGAAGGAAAAATAAAGTAATTTTATAATTATGTTCACTTCATCGTAGTTAAACCATGCTAAGTCAATGGACCGGACGGAAGGGTCCACAGAAAACAAAACAGTGATTGAGAATAACAGTTCAATACAGTCATTCACGAATCTCAATAATCGGTAATTATCAGGGCGTGTAACGCCATCTCTGAGCACATCATGTGCAACTTATGGAACGAATTCACTGAATGGGCGCTGCACTATTTACTTGTTTTCTTAATGAATTTAAATTTATTTGTATAAAGCTGTGGCGCTTCACCAGTACCTATTTGCATTTTAGTATCTGTATCTTTATCCCATAGCTTTATCCTTATAAAATGACGCTACTTCTTGACGTATTTCTTATTTGATTATGTTGAACATTATTTTGAACTGTTTTCACTTTGTTATATGTTAATTTGCACGCCTTTTCTATGGCAAAATATGCTGAACAAAATGAGCTGAATGTACCATCATTATAATGAACCATATTTTAGGCAAATAAAGAAATTTGAATTTGAATTAGAATTTTTGTATAATGTTGCCACAGCATTAATATTTTCGAGAAAAATGTGAGAACTATATCAAATATACTACCATTGTACAGAATTTGTAAATTCTAAAATTGTATTATGACTGAAAGCGATGCAAGGGGCTGCAGTAGGCAGACAAGGTATTAGGAAAAACACTTTTTGCAGTTAGTAAAAATAATCGCTTACTTATGACAAACGAAAAATACCACTGAATTTAAAAAAAAAAAACACCCTCCGAAATTAAAATAAAATCTGATGCCTAACTGACAGTTTGATTCTAACAAGCATTTTTCAGAGTACCTACCTAAGTAATCTTGTAGTGCCAAAGAACACAAGATGTTAAAATACTGATCTCCTTTAAGTATTTAATTTTATAAATTATACAAAATTCAAAATCCACAGCACTTTAATATTAAAATTAGTCATACATTTTTATGCTTCTTCTATTATGAAGCTTTATTAGAACCCTTTTTACTGGGTAAGCATTTGGCGGTCGACTTACACAATGATAAACTAGAAGGCCCCGTTAATCACAAGTGTAATTCCCAACTTGTTCATCCACAGTCACTAATCCCGAGGCAATATAAAATAACGAGCGAGCTAATCTCCGATCGGTATAAAGTGCCGCTAGGGGGCGCCACTCGCTCGCTACCCTACATTACAATTGTTATAAATTTCTGTCTCTTTTTGTGCAGGGATGGATTTGGGTAATGGATATTGATCAAGCAAAATGCCCAAGGATGCAAGGTAGTTAAGGTATTACATTCAAGAATGATAGGCTTTATTCTGCCGGGAATACGGAAATGCCAATCATTTGACACTGCATAAATCTTTGGAGTGTCAATGTCACCGTGTTTTTGTCAAAACCGTTAGTTTATAATCTACTTAGCGAGATTGTAAACTGATTGACATATTTAATTTTGATCTTAAACAATTAAATGTGCATTTCTTTTATTTAATGTGTGTTTTCAAATTATATGGACACAGAACGAACTACTGCCAAGATTGACCAATCAGGGAAGGTTCACTTCACAATATGACTGTTTGTCATGGATAGATTATAAACTATCGAAAATGAATGCGTTATTTTGTAAGCAGTATGGCACAGTTCACAATTTATTGACTCAGAAGTTGCCCAAACTGGCTAGAAAAAAAAATTCACCTGTATAAGATACAGAAAACTCGACTGTTTGAAAAAATTGCCATATCGATACTCGCGTATTCCGAAATACGGTGACATATATATATATATCTATATCAGTATGCTTGTTGACACCTTAGTGGCAAAACATATATTTAATCAACATCGCTATCTCAACCATCTCAATCATAAGGGGCGATTCTGCTGGTGACATAAAGCAACCTATTTAGAAAATGCCTTCCTTTTATTGGACGTTATACAATAAAGAACTGGTGAGCATGATTTCAACTTTTTCTAGAGTAAAAGCTTATTTTAAGTGACTATATTAAAAAAAAAAAGTTTCTAATACCGTCCTTACCTAAATACGTCCCTGTACGTTGGGAATGTTCGGTATTTAAATGAATCGGTGCGGAGGGGGACGTCTCCCTCCGACTGTACCGATCTGTATTCGATCTTTACTTTACTATTTAGTCTAAGGTAGATTGATAAATCCAAGGATAGTCTAGAAAAAGGATACGAGAGCAGCCTAGGATAACGATCCGGGGAGCAGTTTATAATATTGGTATTGTCTATGGCAAAAAAATGCTATTTCCTGGATTTCAATTTCGAATATATTTTGTTTGCCTAGGTATCATTGGATGAATAGATGGTTTATATGAAGAACGAATGCAGTACCCAAGCAAGCTTTTTATTTTCAAAGCAATTTGTTTGTTAATTACGTTTGTATTTTGACCACTTTTTGGTCACGACACCTAAACGAAATTATTTGTCCATTACATGTTTTTTTTAAAAGACTGCGAAATGGGTTTGCAACTGGTGTCGGTATTTTTTTTTAATTCAAAGTCAATCCTTTTTAATTTATTTCGGTTTTTATAAAAACATCGTTTTTTATTCGTTTTGATAGTGAACGATGAATAAAGACCCTTCAATTGTCACTGACCGAGGCTACACATATAATAAATATTGTTTCAAAGTCAAAGTCAAAGTCATTTATTCAATTGAGGCCCCAGAAGGGCACTTACGAAGGTCACATTTACTGAAGTTACCACCGGTTCGGAACTCGGCCTTCAACCGAGAAGAATCCGGCAAGAAACTCATGTTACATTTTTTAATCGACTTAAAAAAAGGAGATTATCAATTCGATACGTATGTATATAATATTATTGGAACTGTATTATATTCACATTATGATAATCTATTAATGCTTCTAAACAAATATGTATGTTTGTCCACGCATATCTCCGAAGATATTAATCGGATTGTAACCATTTACTTCAACTTAGGGAACAGTGCAAGTTTCATCGAAATCGGTTCAGTAGTTTTCAAGATATGGACGAATATGTGTGAAGGCCTGGCTTATTGATACGAGCTACGGGTGTGGTGTTAAAGGAAAAACATCTCAAAACCTTGGCCAAATTCTAGTGCATTTAAGAGAAACTAAAAATGATTCAGTAGTTTTCAAGATACGAACAAATAGGTATGTGTGATAATAGCCTGGCTGGCTTATTGATACGAGCTACGCGTGTGGTATCAAAGGAAAAACATTTTAAAACTTTGGTCAAATTCTAGTGCATTAAGGAAAAACTAAAAATGACGGAATAAAAAAAAAAAAAAAAAAAAAATTTTGGACAATCTGACTATGTTTTGCTTTTATTTTGGCTTTTTGTTAGACAACAATGTTGCTGATTCAAAATTCAAAATTCAAAATCATTTATTCAAATAGACCTTCGCAGGCACTTATGAAAAGTCTGACTCTAATACTCTAATACCGGTTCGGAAGGTTGCATTTGCTGAGAAGAGCCGGCAATTCTGCCGTTTACAAATAAACTAAAGTCCAAAGATATTATAAATATAACTAATAATATTTGCTAAAGTCTCACTAGGTATATCCCTTTCTTATAAAAAACATAAGAAAGGGAAATAAGATATTTCGTCCTATCAAAGTGAATTTTGTTTTGATTTTGTTGCTACTTCTTCTTATTTTTAATTTTGGCAACCAAGCCCAAATTAGGGCTCATTTCTGCCAGTGTCGAGTTATATTATAGTATCCAGTCACAAAATCACTTCACATTATAGTCCTCAGTCAGTCACCGTCCATAAAAGTCATGTTTTACTACAATGGTGGTCATTGTACTAAAACTCTTCACGGACATTTTGAGACAACTTGAGAAGTAACGATACACATAATTCATTTCATTTCACTTCACTGGTGCACATGGATGATCTTTATTGGGTAAAATACCACCAATAATACACAATAAAACTCAAAATACACAAATTTATGAAAATAAAAATGAAAATACTACGTCACTCTGCAAGTTCCCGCCTAAAAGTCCAATTTTGTTGATACTTTACTTTACTTCCACCAGTGATACATCTATATTCCACGTTAATGACAATAGCATATAAACTAATTTGATAGCATTAAATATTTTCTATCCTTATTCAATAATGTTCGTAAGAAAGAGACGATACTATTATTCCATGTTATTTTGTGATAAGACTCACTTTTTGTGTGAACTTATAAAAAATCCATAATTCTCTATTATACCTATTTATTTCTTTCCTATCTTAACTATTTTCACATAGAGGTTCGTTTCGAAAAGGAGTAAACTAGACATGATGATGCACACAAAACATTGCACTGCGTGGGAATCGATCCATGACCTTTGATTCCGATATAATTGAGCGGTTTTCGAATAACTTACCTAAACCGTGTCAGAATTTCCTGGTACTACTTCTATACCTACCTGGCGGTACTATAACTGGAATGGAACACGTATTTGGTAAAAAATACCGTTACTCGCAGACTTCACTTTATAATTCATTTTACTCAATAGTTTACAGATCACGAAAACAAGGAGATTGAATTAATAAAATATATATTCTTAATTGTATATAGGTACCGTCATCAAGTGTAATAATTTTTCAAATAAATGAAGATAATACAACATAGATGCGGTATTTTCTTGACAACCTTTGAATCATAGGAAATATTTTAAAAAGTTTAGGTATGATGCCTCAATTTCTTTATTTTAAGCTCAAATCCTGATATTTTTCCTCAACAATCGTGAGGAAACCACAGAACGATGGTGGGGTACTTTGTAGTACTGGATATCACCCTCCCTCATGTTGTAAATTTGTCGCCAAACATATCGATATGTTCCGACAGCTGCACTTGAGAGCCAGAACAATTTAGGCATTGTGTGCTTACCTTCGGCCGCATTACTCAAATAGAAAAAAAAGTAAATCAGATCGATTCAAAGTTTGTAAAAAATCTCGGTGGAAAAATCATCCATCACTTCACTTTTAAAAGGCTATGTGAGACTTTTCCTACCGAGAAAAGAGTCGTAACTTGTAAGTTATATATATATATATATAAAAAATGGCCGCCATTTTAATTTTCTTATTATATCTTCCACTGCTGTGCAGGGAAATTGCGATTGCATTGCCTCTAAATGCCGTATAGATACTGAAAAGTGATAATTTGAAAGGCAGTTATAGGCACGTATGATCAATTAGAAAATTTTCAGTAAATAATTAACTTAAGTATGTTCAAAATAATTACACACGGAATTCTTTTTTCAAAATTTGTCAATATTTTGTAGTTTACTAATTTATCACAAAAATAGGCCCTTAGTGAAACTTTTTTACGGTTTTACCCGAAGGGTGCCAAACGGACCCGGGCCTATTACTAAGACTCCGCTGTCCATACATCCGTCCGTCTGTCCGTCTGTCAGTGGGCTGTATCTCATGAAAGGTAATAGGTAGACAGCTGAAATTTCCAGAGAATATGTACTTATTTCTATTGCCACTATAACAACAAATAATAAAAATTAAGGGGGCGCCCATGGGATGCGCAAAGGGGCATTTTTTTGAGATTTTTTCACAGAGCAAAGTTGAGTTAGTTACTATTGTACCCTCCGTGTGCGAGTCCGACTCGCACTTGGCCGGCATTTTTTTATATTTGGCAGTGAGATTATAAAATCATCTTTAAAATGGCACCAAAATCATTGTTCCGTGTCACAATTTTAAGATTATTGAGTTTTCTTTCCATAGAGTTTTATAGAGTTAGTTTAAAATACCTGTCAAATCGTGTACTTAAGGTTCAAATTAGTTCGAAATATCGACACTTGTATCAACGGTTTGACGGGTATTTCAACTAAACTCTGTGGAAAGAAAACTCCTCATTATTGTTTGAATACGACTCTCGCGAACGCCGTAACATTATTAGAGGCGAGGCGACGAGGCGCTCGTGAAAGCGTCGTATTGAAGTTAGCCGATGTTTAGAAACCACACTAAACTTTAGGTAGGTACCTATGGGGTAAGGTAATGTCCCTTTTCCACCACGCGGACTCATATGCGATATTATACCTACATAAAGAAGTTTAGCATAACTTAATTTGGCATTATGAACTTCACAGGTTTTGATAGTCCCAGGAATACAATACAGGTTTTCCCCGCGCCTATTTTCCTGACTCAGAGGTGCCAAAAGACACTGCGCCCTCCGGTAACGTCTCACTATGTTTTTTTTTATAAGTACCAGTCATGTACCAGTCTGGTATTTCTAATGTTCATTCACAAACCAACACGATAGCCCCCGGCTTATTTTTAAACTTTGTAAGAAAAATTACGTGACAAATATTAACAATATATTTAAAACAATTCTAATCAATACTTATCTAAAAATAACGCAACCACAGTTTGCGAGCAATATTTACCTATTCATCATTCAACAGTTTATCTCGTTTGTAACCTCAAATAACCCGTTTCGCGGTCATCGATACGGTGTTGCCAGTTTTGGAAATGTTCCCAGGGTGTGAGTAAATTGTACTGGCTGTTTGGTGAAGGAAATCATCGCAAGGAAACCTGCATGAAAAGAAAAAAAAGAAAAGATATAAAAAAAACATATTAATTAAAATTCAAATATTCTACACACTACATTAATATTTTACAAAAATATAAAAATATTAAACTAGCTGAGTTTCTTCTTCTGAATTGTTAGCTGAATTCCAATCCGGTGGTGACTTTAGTACGTACCATCGATTTAAGTAAGCCTAGTAAATAAACTGAATAAATTGGAGTCCCACTTCTGTTCTCGTGCTCGCAACCACCGTTCTATATGGTTTGCTGTTTTTTTTTTCATTTTTCAACTTTTTGACATCACTCCTGCATTATCACTACATCACACAAGGAAGTACATAACTACTTATCAAAGTCAAAGTCAAAGCCATTTATTCAATTTAGGCCCTAGAAGGGCACCTATGAAGGTACAAAGCTACTGAAGTTGCCGCCAGTTCGTAAGCTAAACTGACATGTATCCGTGCTACATGTCAGTTTTCTTATAATAATAAAAAAAAAATATAAAGTTTTCTTATAATAACAGGTTCATATAAAATTCAGTAGCTTGGGGATTCAATATAAAGAGCAGATTTGAGAGTGTAGTTACAGTGTCCCTACAGATGCATATCTGTAACCTGTAAGTGCTTTTTATTGTAACGCATCATTTGTAGGTCAATACACAAATCATCGACAGTAATTTATTGATGACGTTATCATGCGGGAAATATGTTGAAAAATAATTTATTAACTGGTATCACCAACACATCTGAGCGAGTGTACAGGTTTTCCGCGATACGTATAATAGTATCCTATTGTTTTTAGTTATAAAAACTGTTTAATAATATAGGTACACACCACTTTTGTGTCGCTTCAGTTTGAGTGACGTGACGATAAACAAATTATTTGTGTTGTGTTTTTTTTATAATACAAACTTCTTTGAAAATAATACAGTATAAAACATGTTTTACGGTCTAATATTCGTTGCGATACTGGGTAAGTTCTTTTTTTAATTGTGATTAAGTCAAATGTTTTATGTGCTTTATCGGGATCTAAACTGAATAAAAGAGGTTAATAAATTTTTATATCGATTAGGTATTTAGTGGTATTTAGGTACCTACTTTTCATAACATTTTTTTAATCTGAAAAATAATAATTGGTCTAACCTGTGGGTCTAACTATTACCATTGTCGGTGGTATGCTTTTTTTTACATTATTATTGTTTTTTACGAGGTCCGTTTATTGCATGTGTAGTTGTAGCAGATAATCGTCTTGTTACGTGTTTAGATTCACACATTCATAGAATAACGGACTTCGTGGGCTCTACATGGCTCTACCCATGTTGAATCTGTCGCCAATCACGTCCGGTGTGTTCCGACAGCTGCACTTGAGAGCCAGTTCCTTCTAGGTGTTATTTGCTTACCACGTTCGACAATTTTGTCGTCAAAAGGCAGTCATAGAAAACAAAAAGTTTATTTTGCCTAATTTCGTTCAGTCATCGATATGTTGAGATATGTCCACAGATTACAGAACAAAATGTAGAAGAGCGCTCGGAACACGGGAGTGAGGTGATAAAAAATAATGTGATATCCGTTAAATAAAATTTGTGAAACAAATCAAATACAAATTAAAAAGCGAATACCATGGCAGGTATGTGTTTTTCAATTTGTACTTGCTTTTTTGGCCTTACTGCCGTGTTCCGCGCGCTCCATATGCCTTGTTCTGTAATCTGAGTTGTGGTCTAATACAAAATCAATTCGATATAAGTACCTATTTTATACCTATTATCCATACCTATTTTATTATCGTTGTTGTTTGTCGCGTAACTTACTATATACCTATCTATATGATGCCTATATGTTTATATTTTATAAACGACACGTGTAATAAACTTCTTACGGCACAGGGCAATCCTTGAATAAGGGGTTCCCTTACTCATGATGGTGATTCACATAATAACGTGCTAATATCTGGAACTACCAGTCGTATTTTAAAAATTCTTTCACTAACAGGAAGCTACATTCCCGAAATCCCGGGAACGCGGGTAAAACCGCCGGGGACAGCTAGTTTTAAAATATCGTACTGCTAAGTTAATGCGCCAAGGGTGAGTTTGTTTTACGTCTTGACTCCTTAATGGCACAACGAATTCTGTTGAAATTTAGCACGCGCGGCGGGTAGATCATAACCTGGAAAAACATATAAGAGAGGTAGAGCATAGCGTTTATTCGCTCAAAGAGCAGCTCGGCTGGGGAAGTTCCTCCACCTTACAGAATACCACAGTCAAATAACTTTATGTTGTGTAAAGTTGTGTTCCTGCGCGTGAGTAAGGTCGCCAGAGCTCATTGGGGAAGGGGGAAAGGTCGGTAACGCGTGAGCGATGCTTCGTGTGTTGCAAGCGTCCATATGGTTGGTCCATATGGTATAACTAACGGCAGACGTAACTTGTCAAAAAAACCCAATGAAAAAAGACATATAAAGGTTTTACAAATTTTCCAATATGATGCGCAAATTGTCCTGACAATTACGAACAAAAGGAACAGCCAAACAACGGTCGGTCCGTTTTCAAGTCATGATGAGACATAGAAAGAAAGAAAAAAATAGAGAAAGAAAAAATATTTATTCGTGACAACATGCGCTAATTGATTTTTATTTATATTCATAGTTGCGCCCCGCGGTTTCACCCGCGTACCCGAAGGATATACTACCCTACCCTACCCTATCGTTAAGTTTTCTTAAATTTTCTACGGCGCTTTCTTAATTTTTTTTTCCTTAAGAACCTTCTCCAGAGTATTAGAAAACTTAAAAAAAAGATGGATCAAATCGGTATAAAGTCGTTCTCGACTCGAGTTATGGCGTGACCAAGGGAAATAGGGATTATTTTTTATATATAGAGATGTAGAGATAGGGATAAGTTAGTCGGGGAGGGTTTTCCGACAACGCATAGTTTGGCCACCCAATGAGGAAACGCTGCCAGCCAGCGAACCTTGCCGTTAATCGACAACAGTTTTGAATTTTCTTCATATATCTATTGTTTTCACATATTTTTTTTTTATTATTTGTTTATTGTGGATATGTAATAGTGGAATCTTTATTTTATTAATCTAATATAAATTTGTATTACGTCATTAACGTGTCCTGACTGTTTCACGCCTTTTTAGGGTTCCGTAGCCAAATGGCAAAAAACGGAACCCTTATAGATTCGTCATGTCTGTCTGTCTGTCTGTCCGTCCGTATGTCACAGCCATTTATTTCCGAAACTATAAGAACTATAATGTTGAAACTTGGTAAGTAGATGTATTCTGTGAACCGCATTAAGATTTTCACACAAAAATAGAAAAAACAAAAAATTTTGGGGGTTCCCCATACTTAGAACTGAAACTAAAAAATTTTTTTTCATCAAACTCATAAGTATGGGGTGTCTATGGATAGGTCTTCAAAAATGATATTGAGGTTTCTAATATCATTTTTTTCTAAACTGAATAGTTTGCGCGAGAGTCACTTCCAAAGTGGTAAAATTTGTGTCCCCCCCCCTGTAACTTCTAAAATAAGAGAATGATAAATCTATAAAAAATATATGATGTACATTACGGTGCAAACTTTCACCGAAAATTGGTTTGAACGAGATCTAGTAAGTAGTTTTTTTTAATACGTCATAAATTGAAATTAATATCAAATACTCAGGTCTATACTACCATTTACTTATATACCTACAGGTTTGTACGGAACCCTCGGTGCGCAAGTCTGACTCGCTCTTGGCCGGTTTTTTGACGCAGAATCGTACAAAAATCATCTTTGAAACGAACACAACTAATTTCATAGAAGTATCTATGAAAATGTGATGTGAAAATTCAGAAATCCCTGTTGAGGTTGCAGACACCATTTTCTCTTTGCTTGTTAAAAAACCCGTTGCATGAGCCGCTCTCTAACCCGGTTTTAGGGTTCCTTACCCGACAGGGTTCCAATGTGCGAGCTTTCGACATGTAAGGCTTTTTGAAAATAAATAAAAAATCTAAAGACATAAAATATATGGGCGTGTCTGATCCACATCAGACATTTCTTATAATATGTACGGACTCATAATGCGACTGAATTTCTTGAAAGACATTTCTTATAAGACACAAGACATTTTTCTTATAATGTGCAAAAGGGCTCACTGTAACAGGACACGTATATAATAGAAATTAAGAGAGAGAGTTCATAAATCACTTGAAATAGTCTGACCGATTTGTGAAGGTTGAAAGAAAAATTGGAAAAGATGTCCGAAGAATCTGAAAGTGCTTTTTCCATGGGGTTTTTGACAGAACAACGTCTGTCAGGTCAACCCTCGGTCAACCAGTTAAAATAAAAGCTGGCAGGAGTAGCCAGCAAATCACTGTTGTGGCCTTCTTGCTACCCTGTACTGTACGCAAAAACAAAATATCTTCAACGATTTCTGACTGCAACTCATACCTAATAAAATTTCGAAATCGTTTCGAAAAAATTAAATGAATAAATAACCTGACTCTTCCTCATCTTTTTATATGATAGTCCTGTGATTGACTACAATCTCACTATGGTATCAGTGAAGATTTTGCTGGACGTGTTACTCATACAGATTCTAGACAGATATTTATAGATTCTAGGCCTAAAAGTGGTCGAAATTCAGCCGACATTTTTAAGTTTTTCATATAAAATAATTGAAAACTGTTTTACATAAAACTTTAACCGACTTCAAAGTACACTAAGAAGTAATCAAATCCTGATCTGATGACAATGGGACCAAACGGGAAGTGTACCCTTCCAAACAAAAAAAATATTTTCCAAATCGGTTAATAAATGACGGACTTATGAGGTAACAAACATAGAATGAAAAAAAATACGACTGAATTGAGAACCTCCTCCTTTTTTTGAAGTCCATTAAAAAAGGCCTTTATGCACTTCTTCTGCACATAAACTTTAGCATGCCAGATCTCACACAATATGGTTGCCATATAATTGCATGCAATATGCTTACAAAGTAGTCCGAAGCTTAGATTTCTCTACACGTATTTATATGTACAGTTCGGCCCGCCGAGGACTGTTAATTTTAGCCAAATAACGGAAACGGCTAATCCGATTATGATGTTACACACTACAGATCAAGCTATACATTTCCAATGTAAGCTGACCTATCATTGTACGGAAATCCTATACAATGCGAGATCAGCTTATACTGAAAGTTTATAGCTTGAGTAGCCGTGTGCTATGCCTAAGAACCAATGGGTTCTTCATAAGGTCCAGCATTTTCTAAAACGGCTAATCGGAAAATCTAACGGCTTTCGGAAACGGCTAATCCTATTGCCATTGCATGCCGTTTCCGAGAATAGCCCAATATTGTATCCTTAAAGAGGATGAATTTCGGGAAATGCCTTAAAAGTACATGTACAGGAACCCTTTGCTACGCAATGTGTATTAACATTTTTAATAGTCTCCCTGAACACATAAAAACATTGCCTCTAAATAAGTTTCAAGTTCAGATCCGAAAATGGCTTCTGTTCAATAATTTTTATTCCATTGCACATTGCAAGAAAAATAGGAAGTAGACATTACATTTTAGATTCATTCATTGACATATTATTATTTAATCCAATGAGAAGTTTTCTTGTAGGTATTTAAAGAGTTGCTGCAAAATAACTAGGTGGCGCTGTCATCACCAAATTGAATTGTCAAATCAAAATATGCTGTCACATAACTTTAGTGTTGCCACATAGGCCAACAACGGAAGGTGTCCATCCTTTTTAATTCAAAATCGACAATGAGAAGTTTTCTTGTAGGTACTTAATTTTCTTTTCTTTAAGTCTCAATAGATGGCGTTAATATGACTGAAACGAACTATCTTGCTGTCAGTTCAATAAAAAAAAAAACTATGTAACTTCATGGGTGCGTTCAGTTACTACACATGTTATTGAACTGTTACTGAACGCTACGATGATCTTCGGGCGATCACACGGCGTAGTTACTGAACGCAGCCCATAACTATTTGGCTTTATACTGGTAACAGACGTTCCAATGTCGGACTCCTATTTTTATTATTACGCAGGAGACACGGCCAAGGTACGTCCTGCCGTAGGAAAGTGTGTAGTGCGGCAGGACCCTCATAATTATTACTAATACCGGTTGGAAGCTTTCGACGTCCTGCCCAAAGACACATATAAAAAAAGGTATATACTTAGAGAGTCCTGCCGCGCTACACACGGCCCTGACCATCAGACGTCCGACAGTCGGATCGTCTGTAACTAGTATTATGTCACTATCATGTGTGTTTTGTTCAAAACTTTTGGGAAATTTAGCTTAGATTTGAAAACTATTGAAAATGCGTGTTTGTGCAGTTGTGAATTGTACCAATAAGGGACGTCTTACATTTCCAACTGATGAACCACTAAGGTCACAGTGGATAAAGTAGATAGAAAAGACAAAGACCTTTTAAAAGTTAACTACGCTCTGAAGACTGTGTCTCAATGGTTTGCTGCCAACAATCTCATGTTAAACTCTAAAAAAAACAAAATGTATAAGATTTTCATTACCAAATGTACCAAAAGTTGATACCAGTGTTATTGTGGATGGTAATAAACTTAATGTAGTAGATAAGACTGTTTTTCTTGGTATGACCATAGACTGTAGATTGCAGTGGGGTGCTCACCTGGAAGCCTTAGGTGGTAAACTGAGCTCCGCTGCTTTTGCAGTCAGCAAAATAAGGCAACTGACGGACATTAATACAGCCAGATTAATTTATTTTGCATATTTTCATAGTCTTATGTCTTACGGCCTTTTGCTGTGGGGCTCTGCCGCAGACTTGGAATCAATTTTTGTTTTACAAAAAAGGGCAATTCGCGCCATCTACTGTTTGGGTTCTCGCGAGTCTCTACGAAATGTATTTCCGGATATTAATATATTAACTTTGCCCTCTGAGTACATTTTTGAAAATATTATGTATGTTCGCAAGAACATTAATTTGCTTCCAGTCAATAGTGACTATCATGATAGAAACACTAGAAACAAAGACAAAATAACCGTACCTAGATTTAGATTAGCTAAAGTAAATAAGTCCTTTCTTGGGAATAGTATCCAATTTTACAATAAAATTCCTCATAGCGTGACCAGTATGTCCTTTTTTAAATTTAAGGAACATATCAAAAAGCGGCTGTTGAGTAGGGCCTATTATAAAGTGTCTCATTATATTGACGACAAGGATGTATGGAAGTAGCTTCTCTCTGCACCTGCCTCACTGAGCAGCTAGTTCAAGGTCCATTTTAATCCAAAGTATGCTATTATTATTATAAGTTATGTTTTTTAGATTATTACTTAGTGTAATTAAATTAATTCAATTCAATGTTATTCATTTATTTATTTTGATATAAATGCATCGATATATTATGTCTGTCTAAATGTTATATTTTCTATTTTGTGATATTTAGTCTAATCTTGTCAATAGTCACAGTGATAACAAATTGTGTGTTTAGTGTTTCCCTTTAGTTATTTTTTATTTCTAAGGCAGACTTAAGTAAGTCATGCTCACTTTAAGGCCTTTGCTTGCGGCGGCGTCGTGTGACGGGTCGCTCACTTCCCTCCAATATGGCGAGGAGGGCGATGGCTGCCACACGCGTCATACTTGTGAACAGGTGCTGCTTGTGGGGGCTGGTCTGCTTAAGTTTGCTATTTATTTACTTATTAAATATTTATTCGGTCTTCTTTGTAATTTTGCCACCGCGCCGGGGCACGCAATTGTTTTCAGTGCGATTAGAATGTAAATATTATGTAATGAATCTAAGCTTGTTTTGAAAAGAGTAATTGCTGAGTTTATTGCCGGCTCTTCTCAGCAAATGCAACCTTCCGAACCGGTATTAGAGTATTAGAGTCAGACTTTTCATAAGTGCCTGCGAAGGTCTATTTGAATAAATGATTTTTGAATTGAATTTGAATTTGATAAGAGCAACAAGGGTGGATGTCCAACGAATATCAAAACAATGTTAGAAACAAATAATCCTTAAGCGTGACTTCCACAACAAAACAAACAACGCAAACAACGGAAACAAACATCCACTCATACCAGTGTTGCCGCCTCGCCGACTCTTATTACTAATTTCGGACGAAAAAAAACAGGCTGTTACCAAATAGCAACGAAAATTAAGTTTTGCTCCTCTGAAATTTGGTTTCATTTAATCATGTTCATGGTTGCCATTAATATCAATTAACACTTAATAAAAGAAATCTGTATATTATTTTTTTCAATTGTCGATTTTGAATTAAAAAGGATGGACACCTTCCGTTGTTGGCCTATGTGGCAACACTAAAGTTATGTGACAGCATATTTTGATTTGATAATTCAATTTGGTGATGACAGCGCCACCTAGTTATTTTGCAGCAACTCTTTAAATACCTACAAGAAAACTTCTCATTGAAAAAAAAAAAATATACAGATTTCTTTTATTAAGTGTTAATTGATATTAATGGCAACCATGAACATGATTAAATGAAACCAAATTTCAGAGGAGCAAAACTTAATTTTCGTTGCTCTTTGGTAACAGCCTGTTTTTTTTCGTACGAAATTAGTAATAAGAGGCGGCAACACTGGTATGAGTGGATGTTTCTTCTTCTTCTTATTTTTAATTTTGGCACCCAAGCCCATATTAGGGCTCATTTCTGCCAGTGTCAAGTTATATTATAGTTTCCAGTCACAATAAATCACTTCACATTATAGTCCTCAGTCAGTCACCGTCCATAAAAGTCATGTTTTACTACAATGGTGGTCATTGTACTAAAACTCTTCACGGACATTTTGAGACAACTTGAAAAGTCACGATACACATAATTCATTTCATTTCACTTCACTGGTGCACATGGATGATCTTTATTGGATAAAATACCACCAAAAATACACAATAAAACTCAAAATACACAAATTTATGAAAATAAAAATGAAAATGCTACGTCACTCTGCAAGTTCCCGCCAAAAAGTCGAGTGGATGTTTGTTTCCGTTGTTTGTTTTGTTGTGGAAGTCACGCTTAAGGATTATTTGTTTCTATCATTGTTTTGATATTCGTTGGACATCCACCCTTGTTGCTCTTATCCACTGTGACCTTAGTGGTTCATCAGTTGGAAATGTAAGACGTCCCTTATTGGTACAATTCACAACTGCACAAACACGCATTTTCAATAGTTTTCAAATCATTCAAATCTAAGCTAAATTTCACAAAAGTTTTGAACAAAACACACATGATAGTGACATAATACTAGTTACAGACGATCCGACTGTCGGACGTCTGATGGTCAGGGCCGTGTGTAGCGCGGCAGGACTCTCTAAGTATATACTGTAGTCTTTGGGCAGGACGTCGAAAGCTTCCAACCGGTATTAGTAATAATTATGAGGGTCCTGCCGCACTACACACTTTCCTACGGCAGGACGTACCTTGGCCGTGTCTCCTGCGTAATAATAAAAATAGGAGTCAAACATTGGAACGTCTGTTACCAGTATAAAGCCAAATAGTTATGGGCTGCGTTCAGTAACTACGCCGTGTGATCGCCCGAAGATCATCGTAGCGTCAGTATTGTAACAGTTCAATAACATGTGTAGTAACTGAACGCACCCATGAAGTTACATAGTTTTTTTTTTATTGAACTGACAGCGAAAAAAAGCGCGGGAACCTCGAATCGAATAGGCGGCTTTTTTGAAAATAATTTTCATTTTAATATTTTACATTTTTCTTTTAACTTTATCTCAAGTTTCTCGACATGGGAAAGCGAAAGAAAAAGAAAACCGAGGATTCGCCAGCTGAAGATGGTTGGCTAAATGATAAAGAAGATTCTTCTGAAGAGTCAAGTTGCGATGAAGATCCGAAGGATGATAGAAAGTATAAACCATACTATGTCTCTGATTATAATAGAAGGTATCCTGAGGACTCGATATTTACTGACTATGTGGTATTTGTAGAATCTAGTGATGAAAAAAGACCAATAGGTACGCGGGACATGATGTCTCTGTCTACTCAAGCAAAAAGATTCAATAAGGGTATCAAGTTCTTGCAGTCTATTAATAAATATAAGATAGGTGTGCATTTTGAAAAACCTGCTTTAGCAAATGCCTTTTTAAACAATAAAACATTCCTAACCGACTATCATTTCAAAGCATCTATACCAGCAGCAGGTACAGAGGTGACAGGAGTTATTACTAATGTCCCTGCTAATATATCTAATATCAAGATTTATAAATTATTATCGACATACAGGAAAATAATATGTGTTAAACGCATTATGAAAAAAATACGATCTGACACAGGAGGCAGTAGCTTGCAGCCGACGGGGACAGTCGCAATTACGTTTGCTTCGAATGTGCTGCCTGATCACGTAGAACTTAATGGATGGCGGTTTGTTGTTAAAATGTATATTCCACCTGTAAAACAATGTTACAACTGTCTCAGGTATGGCCACCTCGCTAAATTCTGCAAAAATTCTGTGAAATGTTCCATATGTAGCGAAAATCACTCATATAAAGAATGTAGCACTCCAGTGGACAAAGCTATTTGTGTACACTGTAATGGAAACCACATCAGTATCTCTGGTCAATGTCCAATTAAAAAACAAAAAATAAAAGATAATCAGGCAGCTCTTAAAAATAGTACATTTGCTGATATATTCAACAAAAATATTTTCCCTGATCTTAAGAAAAAAAAATCTACAGATGTTTTATTATCGTTACTGAATAAGGATGATATTTTAAATATTATTTTAAACTCTATCACTAAAATAATTACGCTCAATAAATCTCAAGAAAAAGCAATATCTTCACAACTTATAAAAGAAGTTCTCATAGATACAGTCAAAGCCAAATAATATTTCTTTTTTTTTTTTTTCATTTTAATGGACCAGTTAAACATACTTCAATGGAATGCACAGAGTTTAATTAGTAATCGTTTCTTATTCACACAGTTTTTATATGAGAATAATATACACATTGCTCTTGTCTGTGAAACTTGGCTCAAGTCACGACACAACTTTAGAATTAAAGGATATAATATAGTAAGATTTGATTCCGGTAATGATCACAATGGTGTAGCTATACTTTTACATAATAAGATTCATTTTCGTATTATTGATACCTTTTCTGATGATTCTATTCAGAATATTGCAGTTCAAATTACATATGGTAGTGGACAATTTACATTAGCTAGTGTTTATAGTCCTCCAAATCCACCAATTTCTTTTACTAAAACTAAATTTGATAAATTCATCCAAAGTCTTCCACAGCCTGTATTCATTGCAGGTGACTTCAATGCACATAACACTATGTGGGGGTGCTCTGCATCAAATCAACGAGGTACAGATATTCTCGCTAGTATTGATGATAATAATCTTGTGATCTTGAATGATGGTCAGATGACTACTGTAGGTTCTCATAGATGGAAGCAAAATGCGCTTGACCTCACTTTGGTATCTCCTTCATTAGCTTCAGTATGCAATTGGCAAGTGTATGATGATGACTCTCTAGGGAGCTATCACTTTCCTGTAATTACAAATATTGCGCTTCTTAATCATAGTTCACAGGAAACATCCACAAAAAGTATTAATTTAAAATTAATTGATTGG
Organism: Achlya flavicornis; assembly: GCA_947623365.1. Taxonomy (NCBI): domain Eukaryota; kingdom Metazoa; phylum Arthropoda; class Insecta; order Lepidoptera; family Drepanidae; genus Achlya; species Achlya flavicornis. The sequence goes on along the minus strand of OX392494.1, from coordinate 3,840,557 downwards.
TCTAAATATAAAATAACAATAGCTTTTCTTATTTCTAATCATAACTTTGATTATTCTAATTCCTTACAATGTTACAGTGATCTAGTAGAATTAATTAAACAAGCTATGCATATGTCTCTTCCTTCTAGTAAGGTTTCAAACAGTCAACCTTCACAATCATTAATCAGATCTAGCAGAAGGCCCCCTTTACCTTGGTGGAATAATAAATGTAGTGAAGCAGTATTAAACTGTAAGAATGCCTATTTGTCCTTTAAAGCTGATCCCTCTGAATCTAATTACATTAATTTTAAAAGGTTACAGGCTGTCAAAAAATTAATTTTAAAAACTGAAAGACTACTTAGCTGGAAGCAGCTGTGTGAATCATTTAATCGCTCTACACCACTAAGTAGAATCTGGTATTATATTAAAAAGTTTAATAAAACATTTATACACAATAATACATCTGTCATGGATATGAATTGGGCTGATGAATTTTTATCAAAATATACTCCTGACACAGTTGAATTACCGCTGACTTCCAATTCATGTAATAATAACAATGTCATTGATTATCTTTCTAGACCTTTTACTTTAAGTGAGTTTAATTCTGCTATTAATTCTAGAAAAGATACTGCATGTGGCTTAGATTCTATTCCATACAAAGCTCTTAAAAATATGAATTCTATGTGTAGAGACATTACATTGAACATCTTTAATAGTTTATGGTCTTCATCTCTTATCCCGGAAGATTGGAAAGTTGATTGTTTAGTGCCCATTTTGAAACCCGGCAAGAAGCCACACAAAGCAGATTCTTATAGACCAATTGCTCTTACCTCATGCATGGGTAAAATATTTGAGCAGCTTATAAAAAGTAGGCTAGAATTCTACATAGAAAGCAATTGTCTCTTACCATCAAACCAATTTGGTTTTAGACGTGGAAAGTCTTCAAGGGATAGTATAGAACATCTTCATTTAGATATCTTCAATTCTATTAAGAACAATAAAATTCTGATAAGTGTATTTTTTGATATTGTTGGTGCATTCAATAATGTCAATCATCACATTCTTGCCAAAGAGTTAAGGTCACTGGGCATTCCTGGAAAAATTGTTCAGTGGGTGTTTAATTTTCTACATGGCAGAAAAGTATTTGTTAAAGTTAACAATAACAATACAATATTAGGTCCTAGATTTAGTTTTAAGGGTGTATGTCAAGGTGGAATATTAAGTCCTCTCATTTTTATTCTATACATTCATAAATTAAATATTATTTTAGGTACAAAAGTATCGAACTTGCAATATGCAGATGATTTAGTTATTTATGCCTCTGGGTCAAATGTAAGAGATTTAGAGTCTTGCGTAAATGACTCATTGGAAAATCTTCATTCATATTTTTCATATTTAAATTTAGATATAAGCACAGAGAAGAGCAAAGTTGTGATTTTTAGCAAAATCCGTCCTTTCAATATAAAATTGTTTTATAACAATTTTACTTTAAGTATTGATAGTTGTGCTAAATTCTTAGGCATAATTTTTACCAATAATTTATCTTGGACTAAGTATGTCAATTCCATTGCAGACAGAGCTTCTAGGGCATTTAATGCCTTAAAGGTTTTGGCTGGTACAAGTTGGGGAGCTGATCCAAAAATTTTGTTAATGTTATATAAATCCATAGTAAGGAGTCATTTTGAGTATGGCTTCCTTTGTTATGCTTCAAATCAAAGATTAGTGAATAAATTAGATGTCATTCAGAACAAAAACCTGAGGCTCATTACTGGGGCTATGAGAACAACTCCTATTGTTTCTTTGCAGGCTGAATGCCTTATACCTCCTCTTAAATTAAGATTTAAATACCTTAAATTTCGATTTTTACTCAATATCAATTCTTTCTCCAATCATCCTTTGTTTAGGAAAATACTATCATATTACAATAGTCTTTCACCTTTTGTTGAATCTGCTCCATATATACTTCATAATTTTTCTGATATAATACAATATGATCAGCAATATACTATTCACAAATCTATAAATACACTGCCTTGTTATACTGGCACTTTTGATAGCAAATTTAGTAACATGTTTATCAACATTAAAGAAACTCTGAGTGGTAAGGAGGAGGTATATGAGTTAATATCCAGATATCCTGAATTTTACCACATTTTTACTGATGGTTCCAAAAAGGAAGAAAAAGTATCTTGTGCGTTCTATATACCACGTCTTAAAATTGGTCGTGGTTTTCCACTTCCAACACCAGCTAGTATATACACTGCAGAATGCTATGCAATTGTGTCTGCACTTCAATTTATTAAAGATAATCCAGCTATATCATCGAAATGGTTGCTGGTCTCGGATAGCATGAGTGTTTTGAAGGCATTGCAGACTACATCTTTGGACGCCAAAACTTCTTTCATCATTTATGAAATCAAGAGCTTGTGTTGGAAACTACATGATGAAGAGAACATTGAAATTAATTTTATGTGGACTCCTTCTCACATTGGTGTCACAGGAAATGAAAATGCTGATTTCTTAGCTAGGACTATTCAAAGAGAATATAACGCTTGGGACTATTGTCGAGATGGACATTGACAGTTTACCTGATATTGCCATACCTTACACTGATTTTTATTCTAACATAAAAAAGAAGCTTAAAGAAGAATGGAAGATACATTGGAATTACATTCTGGGAGATGGTAAAGGCTTATGGTATGCGTCGATAAATTCAGAATTTCTTTCCATTCCTTGGTTCTCAAACAGACAGGATTTCATTGGTAGAAAATTTTATACCACGTTATCGAGACTCAGATTTGGACATTACCGTTTAAATGCACATCTCGCTAGAATGAGAATTATTTCATCACCATCTTGTAATTTCTGCAACCTTGATTGTGACCAAACTGCGGATCACATAATTTTCAGCTGCCCTGCTTTTACAATTGAAAGATTGCTGTTGATCGAAGATCTAATTAATATTTATAAAGAATCTGAAAGCGTCCCGCGTACCCTTCATGAAATTTTAAGAAATGTTAACACTTACATACCCATATACAAGTTTATATTGAGAAGTGTTAAGGATCTCTAATATGTACTATCTTTATTTTATGGATTATGAGGAAAAATAACGGATGAGACATGGCTTCGGCCCACCGGCCCTATAAAATATCATATCAGACTTGGCTTTGACCTTCTTTGAAAAAATCAGACATGGCTTTAGCCTTTTGAATTGTATAAATCAGACTTGGATTTGACCTTTTTTAGAAAAAAAAACAGACTTGGCGTTCGCCTTTTGAACTTGAATATATTATGAACAAATGAAAATAAGACTAGGCTGTATGGCTCAGACCTTTGCCTGCCTTTTGGCGAATATTATTAACAACAACAACAATGAACTGACAGCAAGATAGTTCGTTTCAGTCATATTAACGCCATCTATTGAGACTTAAAGAAAAGAAAATTAAATACCTACAAGAAAACTTCTCATTATCATGTTGTAATTAGTACATTTTAGTATATCATTATTAAATTTCTATTTTGAAAATTTTTGCATGCCTATATGACGGCTTATGTGACCACTCTGTATTATTTGTAACATCCACATGTATACATATTAGCAAATAAATGACGATTATGATTATGATTTGCGTGCGATTCAAACTCGCGCTTAGCCGGTTTAATAGGCATTATTGAAATGTCTATATCACACAATCTCCCTAATGGTATAGTGTTGAAACAAAACACACTACGCATGTGTTTTCCTTGAGGAAAATGATTAACTATCAGAGGAATAACCAATATTGATAAACAACATTGATTGATTGAACTATGGACGATAACCTCATTCGTGGCGGTGATTGGTTCATAGGAGAAGGGGGAATGACGTCTCGTGTTACCGGTCATTAATGTCAGCTTAAAGGTACATGTTCGTAGCCGACTACAGGCAGCAGCAGCAGGCGACATGTCGCCGCGACACTACTATTTTCTATGTCATCATATCAGCCTAAGGATGTCCACTGCTGAACATAGGCCTCTCCCATAAACTTCCACTTGGAACGGTTTTGGGCCGCTTGCATCCAACGGAACCCGCGACTCTGAACAAGACATCGGTCCACCTGGTGGGAGGTCGTCCCACACGGCGCTTTCTAGTACGTGGTCGCCACTCGGGAACCTTCCTTCCCCATCGGTTATCGGTTCGCCGAACGATGTGGCCTGCCCATTACCACTTCAGCTTACTTACTCTACGAGCTATATCGGTAATTTTTGTTCTCCTACGAATGTCCTCGTTTCGGACCATGTCTCGTAGAGAAATTCCGAGCATAGCTCGTGCCATAGCTCGCTGAGTGACTCTGAGCTTATTTATGCGGCCAGCAGTGAAAGACCACGTCTCTGTCCCGCACAAAGTTGTGCTCCAACTTGTACCCGGGGTAGTGTAGATACGATGTATCATCAGGGGAGGATACTTGCGTCTCGGTAAGGAATAACAGGGTCGGCTGTGCAGTCTCAAGGTGTTGGTGGACTGCACTGAGGTTAGAGTGAAGTCCCCTTATATTGCAAAAGTCCACAGAAAATGTGGACGGGGTGGCCGCTGACAGACAATTTTTCCTTTTCCTTTTTCTGGCCATGTATTAAGGGAGTTTGAAGGTTTGAGAGAAGTCGCTGTGCAGTCAGTGGAAGAGACAAAGCGCAGTGTCATTTCACCGGAGTGCAGTACAGGTGATGTGGTTTGTTGGTGCGGCAGTCGGAAGGGCCCCCGGTCCCCCCCTGACACAGTCGGCCGAGTCCACTCCGGTCTCCTTCTCCGGCACGACCAACTGTACCAGGGATTATGCGCAAGGCGGCGGGCCAGCCTCCCAGGGCGGAGATTAAGTGCTCCCTGGGTTCGGGACCCCTACAACCCGCGGGCGGCCAGCGGGCAGCCGTTTCACCGGGTCTCCCTGACCGCCGCAACAACACGCCACGCCTGTACAGTCCTACGGCAGATCTACACCGCTGGTCCCCACACACTGCCAGCACAGCGCCTTCTCATGGAGCTCTGGCGACCTTACTCACCGCAGGAACACAACACCACATTAAAGTGATGTTATTTGGCTGCGATCTTCTGTAAGGTGGAGGTACCTCCCCAGTCGGGCTGCTCCGAATTTCGAACGGGAGATTATGCCCGTTTGCCCTACCTCACTTAATGTATTAGAATCTCCCATACATTTGCAAACCTGGTATCTAGATGTTTTCTTTACTTTTGTTTAAAACATCTAACGAAACCATCATCAGTACAGAGCTTTTGAAAAGTATGGCGGATTAACTGCAGCTTGATGGATTTTATCATTTGAGGTGGTTGAAGTGACATGAGTACACAGTACACAGCAGCACACAGTATGAGCACAGAATATTTAATAGTACATAGTTATAGGCCTATGTTTGACCGCAATCTCACCATGGTAAGCGATGATGTAGCCGAAGGTGGTAAGCAAACAAAGCCTAGCCTAAGGAACTGGCTCTCAAGTGCAGTTGTCAGAACACACCGATACATGCGACAGAGACATGAGGGTGGTAGCCAACCGGACGGCTACTACAAAGTACCCTGCGCTTTGGTTATCTCACCGCCATAAAACCGAGTAAAAAACAAAGCTAACTGGCACTATGGCGCTTTAAAAACGTTGTTAATAATCTGTGTGAAGAAAAAAAACTGTAACCCGACTACGGAAAAATAGCTATAATTAAAGGAAAGAGAGTCAATTCTAACCCGTCTACGGATAAAAAAAATAAACCCAAAAATAATAAACAAGGTGCTTCCTATCATCGTCTTTTGAGTAAGACAAGTCCTTTCATAAATGTTAGAAATTCCAGCCCCCCTAGACAAGATGGTTATCGACAATCGTCATCGTTAGTAAACGATCAACTTATGTATGGGATTGACATTTCATATCGAAATATCACGTGATTTTTCACAATCTCTTATGTCAATCCCATACAAAGGTTGATCGTTTACTAGCGATGACGATTGTCGACAACCATCTTGTCTAGGGGGGCTGTTTCTTTAGTTCTATTGAAGTATTCTGGCGACTTCTGGCATTTTCACATTAATAACCTAATTAATTATTTTTTTCAGCGACATCACCCGTTCTTACTCGGGACTTGAAACAGGTCGAGACCGTCACACCTTGTGGGTACGTATTACAACACATGACCTATATTACACCAGGTATAGATTATATTGATAGGTATAGTACCTAGCTCATGCATTATATTGATGATAAAGAGGTCTGGAAGTAGCCGAACTCTGCACATTGTTCATGCTTGGACGAAAGGCATGTAGTCTGTTTATTTTGTTTAGGTTCTTTTTTATACTAAATACTTTTAAGACAGGTAGAGCCACATAGTGTTGCTTAAAAATCGATAGTAAATCGATTAATCGATAGTATTTTAACTATCGAAACTATCGATTGTCTGAGAAAGGTATCGATGTATCGTTTATTTCGTCCCTAGCATTTTTGTATATTGAATGCACCCAAACCATAGAACGAATTGATGTTTCTACTAGGGGAAATCCCGGCGACCCGGTGTAAAATAGTACTAAGGGCAGTGTTGCCAAGTTGTATGGAATTCCTAAAAATATGGGTAAATTCAAACCAATAGTTTAATGTGTAGGGAGAGTTTTATAGTAATTTTTAAAACAAATGTCGATGATTTGCAGTTTATTTACGTAAAAAATGTAACTATTAGTATCAGTAGAATTTTTTACTTCTTTTTCTCACTAATGTGGCGAATTTATTGGGTAAATTTGAATATTGGTTTAGACAACACAGTAATTACAAAAGAAAGAACTACAGGAGTAAATGTAAACAAAACTACAAAAGCAGGACTCATTATGAATGAAAAAAGAAGCCGGCTGAAGGAAAAGAATTTGAATACTTTAATTTTTATTAATCAAAATTTAAATATGTTTTAAAATTAATCAAATATGGTCAATTGTTAATACAAAAGTATTTTAAAGTATACAAAGTTGTGTTTCATTTCATACCTATAAAAATCTCGAAAACTATCGATTAACTATCGGAATCTCAAACAATCGATGTTTAAGCAACACTAATAGCGTGTATTCAGACCTTACAGAATACCGCAGCCAAATAACTTTATGTTGTGTAAAGTTGTGTTCCTGCGCGTGAGTAAGGTCGCCAGAGCTCATAGGGGAGGGGGGAAAGTTTGGTAACGCGTGCGGGATTATTGCTTCATGCGCGTGAGTGATGCCTGTGTCTGCGTCCATATAGCTACGGTAATCGCTTACCATCAGGCACGCACGTAGTTTTTTTTTTGTACGACTAAGTCGGTAAACAAGCATACCCCTTCCCCCATAGACCCTTCCCCCTTCCCCAATTAGCAATGGCGACCTTACTCACGCGCAGCAACACAACATACAGTTATTTGTCTGCGGTATTCTGTAAGGTGGAGTACTGTACTTCCCCAGTCGAGCTGCTCTTTGAGCGAATGCCTCTTTTAATTGTTTGACATTTAATCCATTTAGTAATATGGTTATATTAGACTTTATTTACCCAGTAAAAAGATGCACGAATGTCGCGACGGTACGTGCATTCCGTTCCACGCGGTGTGCGACGGGCTGGTCGACTGCGGCGATGGGAGCGACGAGACACATGCGCTCTGCCGGGGATCCATGTGAGTACATAATTTACTTTTGATAACCTTACTAATATTCCTTTTATTCCTAGGTATAACATCCTATTATTCCTACTAGTTACTATTATTCCTAATATTTCCTATTATTCCTACAAGTTCGTATTATTCCTACAAGTTCCTTCTATTTCCTACTATTCAAAATTCGAAATTAAAAATCATTTATTCAAATAGACCTTCGCAGGCACTTATGAAAAGTCTGACTCCAATACTCTAATACTGGTTCTGAAGGTTGCATTTGCTGAGAAGAGTCGGCAATAAACTCAGCAATTATTATTTTCAAAACAAGCTTAGATTCATTAATATATATATATATATATTTAAATTCTAATCGCACTGACGACAATTGCGTGCCCCGGCACGGCACCAAAACTACAAAGTATACTGAATCTATATCAAACTCGGCGCAGACCAGCCCCCATAAGCAGCACCTGTTCACAAGTAGGTATGAGGCGTCGTCCTAATTGGCGACGATCGTACGATCAAACGATGCGTTTTCATCGCACGATCGCGCTGATGTTCCTGTGCTGGCGCGATGACTTGCGAGCTTCAATTCGGACTCTCTAAAGCGTTTTGTGTATTTAATCTCGTCGTGCGACGAAATCGTATCGTTTGACCGTACGATCGTCGCCAATAAGGACGACGCTTGACGCGTGTGGCAGCCATCGCCCTCCTCGCCATATTGGAAGGAAGTGAGCGATATTCCTACTATGTCATATTATTCCTTCTTTTTCCTTCTATTCCTACTATTTCTTCTATATCCTATTATTCCTAACTACTTATAAAGCTAGGAGTTACCACACCAACTTGTCCACATAGCGCGAAAAACTGCAAATAAATTCGCATTGTTATAATTAGAGGCACCTAGGTATTGTACCTACACATAAAGTACAAAATAATAATTTCCAGATGTCAGTACAACTGGTTCAGATGCACGTACGGCGCGTGCGTGGACGGCACGGCGCCCTGCGACGGCGTGCACGACTGCGCCGACCACTCCGACGAGCTACTGGCCACGTGTCGCAATGAGACATTGGAGGATAGGTGAGGACCTTAACCTCATAAGCTAATGTCCTGAAAAATTCTATTTAGTACATCATTTACATTATCAAAAAATATGAGACACGCATTTTTTCCTTTGTCAATCAAACAAAAATTGACGAAGATATGGTGTGTTGACGTTCGGAGTGACGTCACGCCATGGTACGCTCACAAACAATTGACGTCACGAGCACCCACTCCCGAACTTTGACGCGCTTTATACAGGGCACTAACGGTTAGTAAAGCGTTACTAACTAGTTTATCGTGAAGCGAGCCACGCCTATTACTAGACATCATGCGAAGGGGTTGGAACAAAGTTGACAAGATTTGAGTATCGTCGTATACGTTGTTACATCATTATCAACCTAATGTCCCACTGCTGAGCACAGGCACACAGCATAAAAGAGAAGGGACAGATACTCCACCACGCGTGCCCACTGCGGATCGGTGGAGGTTGGCTAGTGGTCAACCTACTGTTAGAGTTTTCAAGCCGCTTGGGAGGCCTCCAACTAAGCTTAACGACCACAATTAAGTGATAGCCGGGACCAATGGTTCACGTGCCTTCCGAAGCACGGATCCAATCCAATCCAGGTATCAGCCTCACGATTAAGGATTTAGAACTGCTAATTATGTTATACCACGAGCGCTTCCTTACCACCATACCATTCCCTATACAATACACCCTATACGTTATTTGGTTAGTTACTAAATAATTTGTAAACAGTCTCGTTTCTTTTGAGGAGTTAGCCATGAGAAAGGGCTCAGAATGTTAATAGAAGAGGCAGTTGATGGTGGAGGTCAGGTTGTACCGGCAACTGTAATAGACGAGGGTGGTTTATTCTGGAAAAATCAATCGTAGTGAGCAGCTGCGTCAGGGTACGCACTGACGACTTGAAGAAAAAAATATTTAGTGTATGACCACGTTTTTAAGAGCTGATATGACTAAATGTAGTAAGCAAAACTCACAAAGCCTAGAAGAGATTCGTTCTCAAGTGCATCTGCCAGAAAACACCTTGTGACAGATTTACAACTGGAGGGTGGTAGGGGGGTACTACAAACTACCATGCCCCATGAGCAAAATATCATTAATTTCAGTACTTTTAATTTGAGTTACCTTGTTTGGACTATCTGACTATGTTGTTCCATAGTCAGATAGTCCAAACAAGGTAACTTGCCTGACCTTTTCATTTGAAGGCGGCTTCAGAACCGGTGGTAGCTTCAGTAGCTTTGACCTTCATGAGTGCCCTACTTACTTATAATCCAGTTATGATTCCAGCGGCCGGTTCAGATGTAGTGACGGCAGTTCCATCCGGTCATCGGACCACTGCGACGGTGTGGTCAACTGTCCGGACGGATCGGACGAGACCGTCCGGTCGTGCGCGCAGCAACAATGTATCTCTTATTACTTCCAGTGCGCCTACGGAGCCTGCATCGATCATGGGGCTAATTGCAATGGGGTTAGTATATCATACTTTAATGATGACGAGAAATGAAGGCACTCTTACAGCCTACTCTAAATACAAAGGGTATTTTAAATGCCTATTTTAATAATCTGTTTCAGACAATAGAGTGTGCTGATGGATCAGATGAATCAGATGAGCTGTGTGGTACCTTTACCGATAAAACTACGACAAAGTAAGTTTTGAACTCTGAAGGGTGATATAATAATAAAAATAATGTAGCTATTTGTTTTTTCACACCACTATGGTGGCAAAGAAACTACGGCCCGCCTTATGGTGGCGTTTACCAACACTGCAATACTAGGGTTGTTGTATCTGGAGAAACCTCTTCAAAAAGAGTATGAAAAGTGGAAGTCACACAGTATGCAACTGGCGCCAAAATGACTTTTAAGTAATTAGTTTAGAGCATATAATCCACTGTTAATTTATCGGTATTGTCATAATATCAAAGAAGCCCACAGAAATGGAATCACGTACACACAGTTAAAATAAAATGGACTGAAAAAATGACGGTAGAGTAAACCTTACATTCCGTACCTTTCAGACCAATCAAAAGAGGTAGCTGCATTATACCACGAATCCCAGAGCACGGCAGGTACACAGTAGTAAACTCTCCAAACGCAGGACCGGGACAAGCGTTGGAGTTCGCACAACTCAACATTTCTTGCTATTCTGGGTACGGACTCCTGGGAAATGATGTTTTATTCTGTTACAATGGCTGGTGGACTCATAATATGCCGAAATGTGTCCGTAAGTATAATAAGTATATTTAGAAGTATATTTTCAAAGTTTATTCATAGGTGTACCTCAAGGGTCACACTGAGACCACTTGTTTTTATTATTCATAGCCCAACCACATTGGAAAATTTTATCTTATTCTTATTATTTTATGGTGCGAAGAAATCTACTATATAAAAATAAGTCGGGTTTTCCTTCCTGACGCTATAACTCCAGAACGCACGAACCGATTTCCACGGTTTTGCATTCGTTGGAAAGGTCTCGGGCTCCGTGAGGTTTAAAGCAAAGAAAGTAGGGTAGCGTAGGGTAGGGTAGGGTAGGGTGGGGTAGGGTAGGGTAGAGTAGGGTAAGGTGGGGTAGGGTAGGGTAGGGTAGCACCATAGAGTAGGGTAGCACCACGCGAACGAAGTCGCGCCGGGCAGCTAGTAATAATATAAATATAGGTAGATGGTAAATTTTATTCACTTCTTTTTTCACAACAGCCAACTAATCCCAAACTAAGGACAGCTTTTACTAACGAGCTATAAGTATTTCTATTTAAAATATCTGGAACATTCTTTACACATGGTCATCTGATTCCAAACTAATGTCATCCTGTTTAAATTATCATAAATCAGTCATAAATTTAAAAATATTTTACAGGTTTCTGCCAGCTAAAAAGGCATCCAAGCGTCAACTACCGCTGCCTCGTCGATTCTTCTGACCCAGAATTAGGTTACAGAGCCTGTAAAGATAAAGAGTTATCTGGAACTCAAGTCAAACCTGAATGTAGTCCGAACTACTTCTACACCGGAGTTATTCCGAACATGCATTGCAATGATGGCAGATGGGACTATGTCACTATTTGCACGAAGGGAACAAGTAAAAATGGGACCAATGTCACATTAATAATAAAGGATACAGTTGAAGTGTTCGTGAGCTCATTCCAGTACGGTGCACCAGGGAATATTTCTGTAGTAGTACCTGTCACTGAAAGATTAGTAGACTATGATGAAATTGACGAGTCCAATTGGAGAATTGGTCCGCCGAGTAAGAATAATGTATCGACTATTAATTTTAATATCAGCAATAGTAATATTACTGTGTTATCTAACGATAGCATTGTCTTTAGAGATACACGTAGAAGATAGTTAATATAGATAATTGAAAAGGAGGTTGTTGTTTCCTATGAAAATACTCGTTTTTTACTGACTTTGAAATAGACCAAATCTTTAGATTCTTTTGTTTGTAGATAGTTAAATAATCGTCTTTAGTGTTCGGGAACGAAACGGAACCCTTATAGTACCACTCCGTCCGACTATCTGTCTATCTGTATGTCCATCTATTTAAGGAAGGTCGGTACTCGGTATATGAATTAAACTCAAACTTGCATTAGCGGTTTTTATTAAATAGAAATTCAATACAGCTTTTCACAAATATTTAGCGATGTACGCTGTTTGTTTCATAGTTCCTATTTTTACATCTGTGATAGGATCATGTCTAAATGAAACTATTCAAATAAACTATAAATATGTCTATTTTTTTCTTCACCTTGCTCTCCTCTCCTTATAAATTCATAATGGCTTTTATGTGTTTTCAAAAAGGAATAAAAATTACAAAAAGATTCGGTCGGATCGGAGAATCGAACCCACAACGTACGAGACGGAATTCTAGCGCTTTGACCACCGGGCCAAGCTTATGTATTGTATATGCTTCAGTGAAATTACCGTTCTTACCCGTACCTGGGTTTTGACCGAGCTTTGCATAATTTTTTTCTCATTTTCCCAGAGATGAAACCTAGCTAGATCGTTTTATCGCCCTAAAAACCCTCATATCGTCGGCGGGCTATGAATACCTCGCAAGTGCAATTCTCCAAATTTTACAGGATAAGAAAAAAACCGTATGGTTTATGGTAGACACTTTTAGGTACACATCATAAATAAGTGCAGTTTATCTTCAGAATCAATGAGTGATGTTATACACATGGAAAACCCATCGCACATTTTACTCGGCTTCCTAGAAAAAAAACCCAAAACGGTTTTTTTCTTCTCATGTAAAATTTTGAGCAATGCACTTGCGAAGTTTTTCATAGCTCACCGACGATATAGCAAATTTCATCGCTATCGTTGAAACGGTCAGGCAGCGGTTTAACGCAAAGGTGCGTTGTTAGTAGGCATGGCATAAATCACAAGTAGCAGGTGATACAGAATATGATATTATAAGAAGATATAATATTTTTTTTTGTTTGTTACCTCATAACTCCGTGATTTATTAACCGATTTGGTTTTTTTTTTGCCTGGAATGGTAAACTTCCCGTTTGGTCGCATTGTCTTCAGATCTGGATTTGATTACTTCTTAGTGTACTTTGAAGTCGGTTTAAGTTTTTTGTAAAACTCCAATTACCTATTAAATAACTTATTAGCCCTAGGCTTTAAAAGTATCACTTTCAACCTTTCTACGTAAAATATGGTCTACTTTCAGAGTATGAGGGCTGAAAACATACTTACGAATGCATTTAGGCATCTGGTCACCCCACATGCCATATAGGCAGGGCACAACTCTGCTGCCCACCACCCTGTAGCCAGGATCACATGAAACGGTAAGGGAGAACAGGTCGTACGCTTGACCCGGGATACCGATCACCGTTGAAGTGTAGTTGCCATGCTCCGGGTATGGAGGAAGGATACAGTCTCCTTCTTTATCAGATCTGACAAAAACAAACGGTCTAAATCGGTGGGTAATTTTGTATAGAAGTACCTATGCAATTTGTACAGAAATTCGATATAACGTTGGTGACCACGCCCTGTCCAAAAAGGACGAATTCGCCTTTTCTGTGGCGAAATCACAAGCATCGCTCGAATTGATGCTTGGTGACCATATATCTCGCCGTACGCGCGTAACGTAATACATTCGCGCGAAACAATTCGCCGCGATTTCGCCCCTTCTGGACAGGCACTGAGGAAGGATTTTCCAAAATTCAAACCGCGGCGACGGCGAAAAGCTGAATGAATCTCATTAAATTAAATTAATATATAGGTATATTTGTAGAGGTAGGACCTAGCTTTACCCACAGACAACGAACAATTAAGTTAATTAAATTAAGCATGTGTCCATAGGTTACAGTAACCGTTTACCATCAGACGGGCCGTATGCTTGTTTGCCACCTTAGTGGTATAAAAAAAAAAGAATCGCAATGACTTTAATATTGTGTGAAATCTATTCCGCCAATTCCCCATCACCGGCAATGCGCTCTGATTGTCTAAGTCAAGGTCACATGCGCTCTGTTTGGCTAAGTCAAGGAAAGGACACATGCGCTCTGAATGGCTAAGTCAAGGACATATGCGCTCAGTTTGGCTAAGTCAAGGACATATGCGCTCTGTTTGGCTAAGTCAAGGACATATGCGCTCAGTTTGGCTAAGTCAAGGACATATGCGCTCTGTTTGGCTAAGTCAAGGACACAAGCGCTCTAAAAGGCATAGTCAAGGACACACTAAACATTCTTTCTTTTTAAAAGTTATGGACGGTGGAAGGGTACTTCTTACTGACGTGGCTGGCCAAGCACCTCGACGTTTTCTTGCAGTAGTTACTTGACATCCAGTTCCCTTCTCGACTTTTCTTCCTTATCAGAGCTCCAGCTAATTAGCCCTTCTCGGTTTTGTGTGCTTACCACCTTTGGCCACATGCCACATCATCACTTACCATGGTGAGATTGTGGTCAACACAAGACCATAGGAAAATCCGTTGACGCTTGGAATTACAGGAATTAATTTTATTCAAAACTAAGGAATATTTACCTGGAGTTAACAATTTCTTTCACCACTGAGGAAAACGCTGGTGTAGCTGCAATAAGTTAAGAAGGTTATCTTGTGCCTTCTAAAACATTCTCCCCCATATTAGGTACAAAAGAAGGTTTAAGTCGAGTCTTGTAAAATCCAGGTTCCAGGTTTTAAGATAGCCCCAGCTCTTTTTGTAAAATGGCATTAGAAAGTGACGAATATATATTTAAAACCTAGATTTTCTAGACTTGCTTTAAACCATCTCACGGGCCTTCAGGGGGTCCATAGTCCATATAGGAATAAACTTATTTTCATCAATAATGTTGAGAGAAGTAACTGACTGACTGATAGATATACGCTCAGCCGACGAGGTCGCTAATCACTGAAAAATCTATCCATACTACGAAAGTCAAAAACAATAAAAACTCGAAAAAAAACAAATTTCCCGCCTCGGTATTGATGTTTATAATGCACCAATCATTCTCTCGTTCGGAAGCAGGTTAAAAAGTTTGTAGAGACCGGTTGAAAACTGGCTAAACAACACTCCGCGGACTGGCTCACTGGAAAACGATGATGGGACTGACGTGTATCGCTTTTCAAAATAGACCCTACTCCGATTGTAGAGTCACCGGCAACAGAGAATAGAGAGGCTACACGTTTACACAGATAGTCAGACTCGTAAGGTAAATTAGGTACTTACCTAATAAAATAATGATAACGAATTTATAAAACATATTTTCTAAATCAAGGCTTGCACGGAACGAATGAGGAAAGACGTTCACATCACAACAAAAACTAACATAATGAAACTGGTTACATCTTTTTATGCGTAAGCATCTGACTATAAAATAAGTCTAAGGAAAACCTGCTATGATGTTTGAAAGGCGGTTCGTTGGTAAGCGCATACGTTACGGCTGGACCGATTAGCATTTTCATATGTTCGTAAAAGTCCAAATAAAGATTTTACGAATAGATAAATTGGAAAATTTTCTCGGTGATCTGAAGATCTTCCCTTTAAAATGGATGTGTTATCTACCATCCACCTTGCACCACCAGTCGGTCGGGTGAAGTGAGTTCATCTCACTTCACTAACATTATAAAGGTATTTCTTTCTTTCTTCTTTCTTTTCTTTCTATTTAAAACCCTGGGTGCTCTAGGATAATGGGGCCCCCTATGACTATGACAGACATTCTAGATTAATCGATTTTCTGAAGGTCTTCAATCAGTTCGTGTTACCAGTGATGACATACGGGACAGAGACATGGTCTTTCACTGCTGGCCGCATAAATACGCTCAGTCACTCAGCGAGCTATGCTCGGAATTTCTCTACGTGACAGGGTCCGAAATGAGGACATTCGTAGTAGAACGAAAACGACGGACATAGCTCGTAGGATATAGCTTATGTTGAAAACAAGCAATCGACAACTATGAGCCCCTTAAGGGTAAAACACAAGAGACAAATTGTTCCTTTTAAAGGTGAACGAACACTTATCCGAGCCGAACGCGCCGAACGCATCGAACGAAACGAATTTTAGAATTCTGTATGTGAAATCTTATGAAAGCTCGCACACTTGCCCGCGTCGAATCGTTCTAATCTGGAAGAACCCCAGAAATCCTAGACGAATTCGGATGACGTCATCAGATTCGGCGCGGCTTATGCCATCGACTCGACCGATGCGCTCGCATCGCATCGCATTCCATCAGTTGCGTAGCAACACGCGAGCTGTTTATAAATATAGTGCTACAGGCGTAAAGGAAATAGAAATGATTTCTTCGGCGCGGTCGATTCTTTCGGTGCGGATATGTGTGCGAGCCCTCCTTGACTTCGATTCGTTCGCCGCGTTCGGCTCTGATAAGTGTGCGTCCACCTTTAATGTAGAGATACACTTCGTCATTAGTAGATGATCGTGTGAATATGAATTAGTCATAGATACTTTCGTACCCATTGATAATACTAAAATTATCAGTTACTTAAGACGCTTCGGCGACTAAACTAAGGCCTGTATTATATAACACGATCAGAACTTAGATCAAGTCACAAGAATAGATCGTGTTAATAGAAAATAAACCAAATAGCATTGGTGCAGGTTCCAAATTCAATTGTTTAATTTCGACTAAAAACTTGAAACGAACACGAAATAATGAAAGACGGAAAGGGAACGTTAATAAAACAAAATGATAATTGCAATAAATATTTTATTTAATTAAACTTAAGTACGAATTACAATCGTTATATACACATGTTAATAACAAGCAAGATAATACGAGTAATGTATAGGTGTACCGCTTCGCTGAGGCGGTCGGGCGATGTTCGGATCCGACGCATTTCTAACAAAAACATTATACAACGGAAAGGGTACATCTATCCGAAAGGCGTGAATACTACTTCAGGTATAGACTAATCCCCTTACTCATAAAGCGCTATTTAACTAATAAACTGTTTAAATGGTCACGTAAATAATGTCACATTATTTGACGATGACAATAGAGTGACGTTATTTACGTGACCCTTTAAACAGTATATTAGTTAATTAAATTATTTAGAGATTATAAGAGGCTTTAACGTACCACATAAACGTGTTCGTGTCAACTCCCTTTTCTTTGTCCCTTTAGCGTCTACCAATTATAGACAGAACTCATTTTTGTTGAGAACTAGCTGCGCATACAACACGATTTCAAACTCCGAGGAAATTGATATATTTAATATGAGTAACACATCGCTGAGGCGTCGGCTTAGTGGGCGTTTTTTCTCTGACAACTAGCATAATGTAAACTAATCAGACACTATCTCTTTTTAATTTATTTAATTATTTTTACTTTTGTCTAATCCTGCTTACCTACTTTTTACTCAGGAGGTGTATAATCACGGTATAATAGCGTAACGATTGTATTTATACTGTGTTAACTTAACTTTCATCCTTACATTGACTTTACAACATTGTTTTTCCTTTTTTATGTTTTCAATTTCTATTGGTGAAGACCTTTAAATGGCTCACACATCATGTACACTGAATTTATACACATGTAATCAGCTGTTGGTTTTCCGAATAAAATAAAATAAAAATAAAATAAAATAAATAACGTTTTATGAGTAAGGGGGTATATAAAAAGTTTAGTTAAGGGTATATAGAAATCATAACCAACGTGTCTCCGCTCAATGATCATTATCTTTTCAGGTCACTTGCTAATATTATTATAAAACTTTCTCTTTCGCCTAGTACCAAAGAAGTCGTCTACTTTAGGTAAACCCTTTTCGTTACACGTTGTATATCCTAGTCAGTAGTTTAAATTTCTATTTCATGATTGAGAATGTCAAATAAAAAATAAACGTTATTGTAATGCAGAAAAGCTAATTTTTCTTTGGCATTCCTAAACGTCAAAAAGACATTTTTATTTATCGGATGTTTTTTTTTCTAAACTTACTTCTAGTTTAAAAAAAAATCATATCTACAAAAATACACCACTTTTTTTTTCTTCAAAATTCAGCTCATGGTTCCTTTCAGCGTTTTACTCTAAGACCTGTAGCTTAGAATTTGCCCATATTAGCTAGAAAAAAAACATCAACTGTATAGTTACATCGAGATTCGAGACCGTCTCAGGTGCATGGTACACCATAGATGCCACATTAAATAAAAAATCTCTATTTTGAATAAATACTTCAATATTATACTCATTGGAGCTTCTTGCAAATCTTTATTGCCTAGTCAATTTACATTCGTGTACGTACTTACATCCAGACACTGGTGCCGATTCTGTCGTAAATCGCACTAAACTAATTTTAATCATATCACATCTCTTTCTCACAAACATTATTGAAAAAGGATAGAACATATTTGAAGCTGTCAAATTAGTCGTTGCCGTTTTCATTTGCAACTAAATTTACGTTGAAATCAAGCATAGAACTAATTTGACAGGACTAAATTTCTTACATCCTTTTGTAATGTTCTTCGTAAGAAAGAGATATAGTGAGACTAAATTAGTTTAGGTGTGAACAACAGAATCAGCCAGGCGCATAAAGGGTATGACCTAAACGTAACGTTACAGAGTAATAAAAAAAAAAGATACATGTTTGACAAATTGAAAAATGAAAAATTACTCATTAAAGGATCATGGCGAGATTTGTACAAAAAATATAGATTTTTAGGGACGTTGGAATGACGTTATAATTGATCCTTGGTGCCTGAGGAACAACTTGAGCCATTTAAAATATTTTTAGAACCCCGGGATAAAACTGCGAATTTCTATGGCAAGCCGGCGAATCACGACTATTTGCGACCAAAACCATTATGTTGTTGTTATGTTTTGCGGGGTTTATAAAATATTTCAAGTATATTAACATGTTGCTGGTAATGTAATCTCAACATTGGAAGTGATTAAATACTTTTTTTTTTTTTGTACAAATCAATGTATGGAGCTCGCCATGATTCTTTGATTGTACGCATTCTATGCTGCTAGAATAAGTAGATTGATTTATTATACGTGCCTACTACAATACTTATTGAAGTTGTCAACCATCGATATTTTTTACAGCTGTAACGTGTCGTTTCAGGACATAGCCACCCTTGTATTTTTTTGTTCGTGTTAGTGTTCCCAATTGATGTATATTATAGGATTAGGAAAAAACAAAATGGCGGCCGAAAAGTATGCCAAAATCCTTAAACTCTTTTGGAACTGATTTTATTGCTGATATTTTAAGGTTTAGTAAAATCTAGTTTCTAAGAAATAAGATTTTCAACGCACCCCTCTAGCAGTGTAACGTTTTAATAAACTATTATTTAAGCATATTACAATCAAAATGTGAGAAGGCGACAAGGCTCACGACATAATACACAATGTCACAGTAGTTATTGCTATTAGATCTTTCGATCAAAGCTATTGCAATAGGTGGTAAAGATATACATTTCGGTTAACAAAATCTGGCACGTTCAACACATGTACACGTTGCGCTTGTGTAGCGCATCATGACTCTGTCCGTCTCTCTCGCGCGCGGTCAAGCTTATGAGTATGAAGGAGACAGTTATTGTTTTGCTTTTGCTACTGCTCATAAATATAGATGGTCTTTTTTGCATTCGTCCATTAGAATTGACTCAGAAGCAATTCAAATTCAAAATCATTTATTCAAATAGACCTTCGCAGGCACTTATGAAAAGTCTGACTCTAATACTCTAATACCGGTTCGGAAGGTTGCATTTGCTGAGAAGAGCCGGCAATAAACTCAGCAATTACTCTTTTCAAAACAAGCTTAGATTCATTACATAATATTTACATTCTAATCGCACTGAAAACAATTGCGTGCCATAATGTAATAAAACATACTGTATAGTGAAATCTCATGTGTTAGTACTGTGAACGTGCCAGTTTTAGTTAACCGACCTGTATAAATAACCCACTTGGGTCTAAAGTGGGGCATGTTTTCTAAATGTGGTACCCATTCAGGCGGGTACTACAAAACTCTGCTTTGGTTAGTTAAAGGTATTTGCAAGCTAAGAATCTACAAAGAAGTTTCTATTTTATTACAAGCTGTTATTTACTTACTGTCCGGTGTAATGGAATCTTGCAAGTTAAATTTGACCCACTTCCCAGTGTCCGATTGAGCTGATATTTGGTATACATTAGTATATTGGATGTCAATGCAAGTACAGACAACAAAAAGTACAGTCAACATAAAAAGCTTGTATTAAATTGAGTTTTTTTTAACAAAAACTTGTTTGAAGAAGGCCTAGAAGATCTACCAATAGTGAGCCATGTCAAATATATTATTATTATAACTAATTAATAATAAAATAAATGTATTTAAGCGGCGCATACATCCATCGGTCGCATTTCTAACTTGACATCGTCCGATTGCAACTCTGCTACTAGCTCGCGTAATCTGAAATTTAAGTTAAATATTAAAATAACATCAATAAATATCCTGGGACATTCCTCACACACGGTCATCTGATCCCAAACTAAGCAGAGCTTGTACTATGGAAACCAGATAACTGATATAATACTTTTAATAATTTCACCCAAACATGTAAAACAGTCATTTCTATGCTCACAAATTATTTGTGTGGTGGGAATCAAACCCGCAACCTGTGGCCCGACAAGTACAAGATGTTATACAGGATGTTCTGTAATCAATAGTCCAAATGAAAATCTGAGAAAAAGTAAAATAATTCCAATAAAAGTCTCATGGTTTTAGAAACTAGCTGTGCCCCGCGGTTTCACCCGCGTCCCCGGGATAAAACGTAGCCTATAATACTTTGGGATAATGTAGCTTCCTGTTAGTGAAAGAATTCTTCGAATCCGACTGGTAATTCCAGAGATTAGCTCGTTTAAACAAACAAAAATCTCTTCCACTTTATTATATTAGTTAAGATTTAGATTTTTTGAAAGGTTGATTTTTTTATGCCATTTCCCAAATTTTTTATAATGATAAAAAAATAAGAAACTGTAAAAAAATATTTTTCTTCTTTTTCTATCTTAGCTTTCCAGGGTTATAATTTGGACCATTTAATACAGCATATGTGAAAAATATGAGATTTATCTTTACAAAATTTGCTGAGCCCGTATGATTCGATAAAGAACAATCATTTTTAAAGACATCTCCAACCTACAACAAAATTGTTAAATTACAGCCAAGTTGTGTAACTTACTTGGCGAGCTGAGTGGGCGTAACGAATATGGTGTCGTCTGTCGGCGCCTGCGCTCCCGCCGGATACCTTATTGTACCAATGTCCACAGATTTATTTGTTAATGCCTGAAAATAAGACAAAGAGGTTAATGGTACAGCAGTACCCAACTGATATGGCTTACCGATGTACCTGCGCAGATGATACATTTTCAAAGCGCGGGTAATGCTTTTGGTCGGCAGCTGCCGCCATGTGTGCGGAGGGGCGCCACTTGCGAGTGAGACGGAACTAACAGCTGCACTGTATTATAAACCTTATAGTAGTGGTCTAAGGTTGATTGTAAGTTTAAGCATTCTTTCGTTAATCTTCGGGCCTTACTTTCTTTTCTGTGCGAATGAAGATTCACGACGCTCCTTATCAGTTGGGTACTACTGTATAAGGATTTAGTATGCATAAAATTACACCAAAGAAGCACAGTAACGTTCATTTTGTTCGAAATATATTCCTCATAAACCCCACTACTGACAATGCGCTCTGATTGGCTAACTCAAGGACACACTAAACATTTAGATGTATTGATTGGTCGATTGTGATTAATCAGTGCAAAAGCGCTACTCAAAATAACAAAGTTGCTGATTCTGTTGCTTACAACTAAACTAATTTAGTCTCACTATGTCTCTTTCTAACAAAGAGCATAAGAAAAGGATACCCGCAAATAAAGATAGAAAAGATTTATAGAAATACAGTATTTAATACAATATTTAAATTTCTCCCGATTTTAATTGGAATATTTTAACAACTACTATCATTATGAACGTCATTATGACAAGCAGAATGACGCAGAGGGAGCGTAAAACGTAGCTGTTACGCGCAGCAGCCTATAAAAGTTGGCCTGTTTTTTATATTAGTGTAGTATGGCGACGTTCTTTCTAGGTATATTTATTTCTATGCAAATAGCATTGGTGCAGGTTCCAAATTCAATTGTTTAATTTCGACTAAAAACTTGAAACGAATACGAAATAATGAAAGACGGAAAGGGAACGTTAATAAAACAAAATGATAATTGCAATAAATATTTTATTTAATTAAACTTAAGTACGAATTACAATCGTTATATACACATGTTAATAACAAGCAAGATAATACGAGTAATGTATAGGTGTACCGCTTCGCTGAGGCGGTCGGGCGATGTTCGGATCCGACGCATTTCTAACAAAAACATTATACAACGGAAAGGGTACATCTATCCGAAAGGCGTGAATACTACTTCAGGTATAGACTAATCCCCTTACTCATAAAGCGCTATTTAACTAATAAACTGTTTAAATGGTCACGTAAATAATGTCACATTATTTGACGATGACAATAGAGTGACGTTATTTACGTGACCCTTTAAACAGTATATTAGTTAATTAAATTATTTAGAGATTATAAGAGGCTTTAACGTACCACATAAACGTGTTCGTGTCAACTCCCTTTTCTTTGTCCCTTTAGCGTCTACCAATTATAGACAGAACTCATTTTTGTTGAGAACTAGCTGCGCATACAACACGATTTCAAACTCCGAGGAAATTGATATATTTAATATGAGTAACACATCGCTGAGGCGTCGGCTTAGTGGGCGTTTTTTCTCTGACAACTAGCATAATGTAAACTAATCAGACACTATCTCTTTTTAATTTATTTAATTATTTTTACTTTTGTTTAATCCTGTTTACCTACTTTTTACTCAGGAGGTGTATAATCACGGTATAATAGCGTAACGATTATATTTATACTGTGTTAAACTTAACTTTCATCCTTACATTGACTTTACAACATTGTTTTTCCTTTTTTATGTTTTCAATTTCTATTGGTGAAGACCTTTAAATGGCTCACACATCATGTACACTGAATTTATACACATGTAATCAGCTGTTGGTTTTCCGAATAAAATAAAATAAAAATAAAATAAAATAAATAACGTTTTATGAGTAAGGGGGTATATAAAAAGTTTAGTTAAGGGTATATAGAAATCATAACCAACGTGTCTCCGCTCAATGATCATTATCTTTTCAGGTCACTTGCTAATATTATTATAAAACTTTCTCTTTCGCCTAGTACCAAAGAAGTCGTCTACTTTAGGTAAACCCTTTTCGTTACACGTTGTATATCCTAGTCAGTAGTTTAAATTTCTATTTCATGATTGAGAATGTCAAATAAAAAATAAACGTTATTGTAATGCAGAAAAGCTAATTTTTCTTTGGCATTCCTAAACGTCAAAAAGACATTTTTATTTATCGGATGTTTTTTTTTCTAAACTTACTTCTAGTTTAAAAAAAAATCATATCTACAAAAATACACCACTTTTTTTTTCTTCAAAATTCAGCTCATGGTTCCTTTCAGCGTTTTACTCTAAGACCTGTAGCTTAGAATTTGCCCATATTAGCTAGAAAAAAAACATCAACTGTATAGTTACATCGAGATTCGAGACCGTCTCAGGTGCATGGTACACCATAGATGCCACATTAAATAAAAAATCTCTATTTTGAATAAATACTTCAATATTATACTCATTGGAGCTTCTTGCAAATCTTTATTGCCTAGTCAATTTACATTCGTGTACGTACTTACATCCAGACACTGGTGCCGATTCTGTCGTAAATCGCACTAAACTAATTTTAATCATATCACATCTCTTTCTCACAAACATTATTGAAAAAGGATAGAACATATTTGAAGCTGTCAAATTAGTCGTTGCCGTTTTCATTTGCAACTAAATTTACGTTGAAATCAAGCATAGAACTAATTTGACAGGACTAAATTTCTTACATCCTTTTGTAATGTTCTTCGTAAGAAAGAGATATAGTGAGACTAAATTAGTTTAGGTGTGAACAACAGAATCAGCCAGGCGCATAAAGGGTATGACCTAAACGTAACGTTACAGAGTAATAAAAAAAAAAGATACATGTTTGACAAATTGAAAAATGAAAAATTACTCATTAAAGGATCATGGCGAGATTTGTACAAAAAATATAGATTTTTAGGGACGTTGGAATGACGTTATAATTGATCCTTGGTGCCTGAGGAACAACTTGAGCCATTTAAAATATTTTTAGAACCCCGGGATAAAACTGCGAATTTCTATGGCAAGCCGGCGAATCACGACTATTTGCGACCAAAACCATTATGTTGTTGTTATGTTTTGCGGGGTTTATAAAATATTTCAAGTATATTAACATGTTGCTGGTAATGTAATCTCAACATTGGAAGTGATTAAATACTTTTTTTTTTTTTGTACAAATCAATGTATGGAGCTCGCCATGATTCTTTGATTGTACGCATTCTATGCTGCTAGAATAAGTAGATTGATTTATTATACGTGCCTACTACAATACTTATTGAAGTTGTCAACCATCGATATTTTTTACAGCTGTAACGTGTCGTTTCAGGACATAGCCACCCTTGTATTTTTTTGTTCGTGTTAGTGTTCCCAATTGATGTATATTATAGGATTAGGAAAAAACAAAATGGCGGCCGAAAAGTATGCCAAAATCCTTAAACTCTTTTGGAACTGATTTTATTGCTGATATTTTAAGGTTTAGTAAAATCTAGTTTCTAAGAAATAAGATTTTCAACGCACCCCTCTAGCAGTGTAACGTTTTAATAAACTATTATTTAAGCATATTACAATCAAAATGTGAGAAGGCGACAAGGCTCACGACATAATACACAATGTCACAGTAGTTATTGCTATTAGATCTTTCGATCAAAGCTATTGCAATAGGTGGTAAAGATATACATTTCGGTTAACAAAATCTGGCACGTTCAACACATGTACACGTTGCGCTTGTGTAGCGCATCATGACTCTGTCCGTCTCTCTCGCGCGCGGTCAAGCTTATGAGTATGAAGGAGACAGTTATTGTTTTGCTTTTGCTACTGCTCATAAATATAGATGGTCTTTTTTGCATTCGTCCATTAGAATTGACTCAGAAGCAATTCAAATTCAAAATCATTTATTCAAATAGACCTTCGCAGGCACTTATGAAAAGTCTGACTCTAATACTCTAATACCGGTTCGGAAGGTTGCATTTGCTGAGAAGAGCCGGCAATAAACTCAGCAATTACTCTTTTCAAAACAAGCTTAGATTCATTACATAATATTTACATTCTAATCGCACTGAAAACAATTGCGTGCCATAATGTAATAAAACATACTGTATAGTGAAATCTCATGTGTTAGTACTGTGAACGTGCCAGTTTTAGTTAACCGACCTGTATAAATAACCCACTTGGGTCTAAAGTGGGGCATGTTTTCTAAATGTGGTACCCATTCAGGCGGGTACTACAAAACTCTGCTTTGGTTAGTTAAAGGTATTTGCAAGCTAAGAATCTACAAAGACGTTTCTATTTTATTACAAGCTGTTATTTACTTACTGTCCGGTGTAATGGAATCTTGCAAGTTAAATTTGACCCACTTCCCAGTGTCCGATTGAGCTGATATTTGGTATACATTAGTATATTGGATGTCAATGCAAGTACAGACAACAAAAAGTACAGTCAACATAAAAAGCTTGTATTAAATTGAGTTTTTTTTAACAAAAACTTGTTTGAAGAAGGCCTAGAAGATCTACCAATAGTGAGCCATGTCAAATATATTATTATTATAACTAATTAATAATAAAATAAATGTATTTAAGCGGCGCATACATCCATCGGTCGCATTTCTAACTTGACATCGTCCGATTGCAACTCTGCTACTAGCTCGCGTAATCTGAAATTTAAGTTAAATTAATTAAAATAACATCAATAAATATCCTGGGACATTCCTCACACACGGTCATCTGATCCCAAACTAAGCAGAGCTTGTACTATGGAAACCAGATAACTGATATAATACTTTTAATAATTTCACCCAAACATGTAAAACAGTCATTTCTATGCTCACAAATTATTTGTGTGGTGGGAATCAAACCCGCAACCTGTGGCCCGACAAGTACAAGATGTTATACAGGATGTTCTGTAATCAATAGTCCAAATGAAAATCTGAGAAAAAGTAAAATAATTCCAATAAAAGTCTCATGGTTTTAGAAACTAGCTGTGCCCCGCGGTTTCACCCGCGTCCCCGGGATAAAACGTAGCCTATAATACTTTGGGATAATGTAGCTTCCTGTTAGTGAAAGAATTCTTCGAATCCGACTGGTAATTCCAGAGATTAGCTCGTTTAAACAAACAAAAATCTCTTCCACTTTATTATATTAGTTAAGATTTAGATTTTTTGAAAGGTTGATTTTTTTATGCCATTTCCCAAATTTTTTATAATGATAAAAAAATAAGAAACTGTAAAAAAATATTTTTCTTCTTTTTCTATCTTAGCTTTCCAGGGTTATAATTTGGACCATTTAATACAGCATATGTGAAAAATATGAGATTTATCTTTACAAAATTTGCTGAGCCCGTATGATTCGATAAAGAACAATCATTTTTAAAGACATCTCCAACCTACAACAAAATTGTTAAATTACAGCCAAGTTGTGTAACTTACTTGGCGAGCTGAGTGGGCGTAACGAATATGGTGTCGTCTGTCGGCGCCTGCGCTCCCGCCGGATACCTTATTGTACCAATGTCCACAGATTTATTTGTTAATGCCTGAAAATAAGACAAAGAGGTTAATGGTACAGCAGTACCCAACTGATATGGCTTACCGATGTACCTGCGCAGATGATACATTTTCAAAGCGCGGGTAATGCTTTTGGTCGGCAGCTGCCGCCATGTGTGCGGAGGGGCGCCACTTGCGAGTGAGACGGAACTAACAGCTGCACTGTATTATGAACCTTATAGTAGTCATCTAAGGTTGATTGTAAGTTTAAGCATTCTTTCGTTAATCTTCGGGGCAATACTTTCTTTTCCGTGCGAATGAAGATTCACGACGCGCCTTATCAGTTGGGTACTACTGTATAAGGATTAAGTATGCATACAATTACACCAAAGAAATATATTCCGCATAAACCCCACTACTGATAATGCGCTCTGATTGGCTAACTCAAGGACACACAATTTAGTCTATGTCTCTTTCTAACAAAGACTAAAAAGACTAATTTAACAGCTTTAAATATGTTCTATCCTTATTCAATAATGTTTGTAAGAAAGAGATGTGATGTGACTTAAATTAGTTTAGTGCGAATTACAACAGAATCTCATAACAAAAATATCTTTGTAGTGAATGGGCCATGGGCCATTACTTTGAGCTTTCGGTGTAGGAAAACATCGTGAGGAAAACCATAGCAAGATGATAAGGGTACTTTGTAGTACCCACCTGCCTGGTCTAAATATCGGTGTGTTCCGACACCACCTTCGGCCACATCATCACATACCATGGTGAGATTTAATGAAATGATATGATATCAAAATCGTAATGATGTCATGGTATGCATTAAATTTATAGAAATACAGTATTTAAAGTGTAAAATCGCATCTGTAAAAACAAATAAATTAGAAAAAAAAATCGTACAGTTCGTTTAACGAAAGCTGGCACGTTCACAGTACTAGCACATATGCAATTTCATGATATAGTATGTTTCATTACATTATTGCTTCTAATAAAATCAGTCAGTCGATTCTAATGGACGAGCGCAAAATAGACCATCTATATTTATGAGCCGTAACAAAAGCAAAACAATAACTGTCTCCTTCATACTCATAAGCTAGACCGCGCGCGAGAGAGACGGACATATTTGTCATGATGCGCTTGCAGTGCGACGTGACGCAGACACTACACAAGCGCAACGTGTGAATGTGTTGAACGTGCCAGCTTTCGTTAACCGGCCTCTTAACATTGAAAACGTAGGTATATTAGTTGTGTTGTATGAAGTGCGTGGGGCACTTACCGCGGCTAGTTCTGGCGCGGGGAAGTCCGCGAAGTCGGCCTCGACGCAGCGCCACGGTCGGTGCACTAACAGCTGGTTGCGCACGTCTGCCTGAAGGGACGCCAAACGCTCCTACAATATTAAGAGCACTCAATAATAATAATATCCTGGGACATTCCTCACACCTCACCTCACAGGACGTCTCGGCATTCGAGGTCACTACCACTGAGCTAACATCGGCTTAAAAAATATGAAATGATGATGAGATGGGCGAAGATTAACGTAGATTTTAGACTATAGGGACATTTCACCAATGAGTCGCCGACCTATTCACCTTAAAGGTAGCTGTTTTTCAAAGGTATATAGCTATTTTCCTGTAGGGTATATAGGTTAGGTCCTGTCACGACGTATCCTCACCTCAAGCGCCTTCCTTATCTCCTTCTGTTTCTCCTTATGCTGCTGCAGCGCGCGCGCGTACTTCGCCGGGTCTTCGGGGAACTTCACCAGCCCGGACCGCGCCACGAACAGCGTCCATTCCTACGTGTGGATTATATATAGATCATTAATATTTATCACTTCAAATGGTGGTTAAAGCCATTGCAGAGTTGTGTGATGGGTCGCCCACATCCCTCCATTACAGTAAGAAAGGTGGTGGCTGCCACACGCGTCATACCTGTGAATATGTGCTGCTTCGGGGGGCTGGTCTGATTTAGTTTGCTGTTTACTTATTTATAATATTTATTAAACCCGCGCGAGGGCGGCGGGCGCGGCGGGGTGCTCGAGCGCACTATATATACACAGAGAGTACACTACAGTACACTAGACTGACTTGTTGCAAGTTGGCGAGGTGCGTCTCTAGCTGGTGGGCGGCGTGTCGGCGCGCGAGGGCGGCGGGCGCGGCGGGGTGCTCGAGCGCACTATATATACACAGAGAGTACACTACAGTACACTAGACTGACTTGTTGCAAGTTGGCGAGGTGCGTCTCTAGCTGGTGGGCGGCGTGTCGGCGCGCGAGGGCGGCGGGCGCGGCGGGGTGCTCGAGCGCACTATATATACACAGAGAGTACACTACAGTACACTAGACTGACTTGTTGCAAGTTGGCGAGGTGCGTCTCTAGCTGGTGGGCGGCGTGTCGGCGCGCGAGGGCGGCGGGCGCGGCGGGGTGCTCGAGCGCACTATATATACACAGAGAGTACACTACAGTACACTAGACTGACTTGTTGCAAGTTGGCGAGGTGCGTCTCTAGCTGGTGGGCGGCGTGTCGGCGCGCGAGGGCGGCGGGCGCGGCGGGGTGCTCGAGCGCACTATATATACACAGAGAGTACACTACAGTACACTAGACTGACTTGTTGCAAGTTGGCGAGGTGCGTCTCTAGCTGGTGGGCGGCGTGTCGGCGCGCGAGGGCGGCGGGCGCGGCGGGGTGCTCGAGCGCACTATATATACACAGAGAGTACACTACAGTACACTAGACTGACTTGTTGCAAGTTGGCGAGGTGCGTCTCTAGCTGGTGGGCGGCGTGTCGGCGCGCGAGGGCGGCGGGCGCGGCGGGGTGCTCGAGCGCACTATATATACACAGAGAGTACACTACAGTACACTAGACTGACTTGTTGCAAGTTGGCGAGGTGCGTCTCTAGCTGGTGGGCGGCGTGTCGGCGCGCGAGGGCGGCGGGCGCGGCGGGGTGCTCGAGCGCACTATATATACACAGAGAGTACACTACAGTACACTAGACTGACTTGTTGCAAGTTGGCGAGGTGCGTCTCTAGCTGGTGGGCGGCGTGTCGGCGCGCGAGGGCGGCGGGCGCGGCGGGGTGCTCGAGCGCACTATATATACACAGAGAGTACACTACAGTACACTAGACTGACTTGTTGCAAGTTGGCGAGGTGCGTCTCTAGCTGGTGGGCGGCGTGTCGGCGCGCGAGGGCGGCGGGCGCGGCGGGGTGCTCGAGCGCACTATATATACACAGAGAGTACACTACAGTACACTAGACTGACTTGTTGCAAGTTGGCGAGGTGCGTCTCTAGCTGGTGGGCGGCGTGTCGGCGCGCGAGGGCGGCGGGCGCGGCGGGGTGCTCGAGCGCACTATATATACACAGAGAGTACACTACAGTACACTAGACTGACTTGTTGCAAGTTGGCGAGGTGCGTCTCTAGCTGGTGGGCGGCGTGTCGGCGCGCGAGGGCGGCGGGCGCGGCGGGGTGCTCGAGCGCACTATATATACACAGAGAGTACACTACAGTACACTAGACTGACTTGTTGCAAGTTGGCGAGGTGCGTCTCTAGCTGGTGGGCGGCGTGTCGGCGCGCGAGGGCGGCGGGCGCGGCGGGGTGCTCGAGCGCACTATATATACACAGAGAGTACACTACAGTACACTAGACTGACTTGTTGCAAGTTGGCGAGGTGCGTCTCTAGCTGGTGGGCGGCGTGTCGGCGCGCGAGGGCGGCGGGCGCGGCGGGGTGCTCGAGCGCACTATATATACACAGAGAGTACACTACAGTACACTAGACTGACTTGTTGCAAGTTGGCGAGGTGCGTCTCTAGCTGGTGGGCGGCGTGTCGGCGCGCGAGGGCGGCGGGCGCGGCGGGGTGCTCGAGCGCACTATATATACACAGAGAGTACACTACAGTACACTAGACTGACTTGTTGCAAGTTGGCGAGGTGCGTCTCTAGCTGGTGGGCGGCGTGTCGGCGCGCGAGGGCGGCGGGCGCGGCGGGGTGCTCGAGCGCACTATATATACACAGAGAGTACACTACAGTACACTAGACTGACTTGTTGCAAGTTGGCGAGGTGCGTCTCTAGCTGGTGGGCGGCGTGTCGGCGCGCGAGGGCGGCGGGCGCGGCGGGGTGCTCGAGCGCACTATATATACACAGAGAGTACACTACAGTACACTAGACTGACTTGTTGCAAGTTGGCGAGGTGCGTCTCTAGCTGGTGGGCGGCGTGTCGGCGCGCGAGGGCGGCGGGCGCGGCGGGGTGCTCGAGCGGCCGCAGCGCTCGCACGGACGCGCGCTCCAGCCGACGACACGCCGACACACGCGCGGTACGCTCGCGCTCCACACGCCTACACATACACAACGTAGTACATCTAAACTGGATCAGAGACCTACAATATTATCTGAAGGGAGCGTTGCCTCATCCGAAAGTGAAGACAAGTATGCCGAGCAGTCTTGTAAATACGAGGCGTACGCACATTGTACAGGTCGTTCAACTAAAGCTGGCACGTTCAACACATTTACACGTTGCGCTTGTGTAGTGTCTGGGAGTAAGCGCGCGGCGTGACGTCGTACGTGCATTATGAATAGACTGTCTTTTTTAA
The DNA here is from genome assembly GCA_947623365.1 of Achlya flavicornis. Taxonomy (NCBI): domain Eukaryota; kingdom Metazoa; phylum Arthropoda; class Insecta; order Lepidoptera; family Drepanidae; genus Achlya; species Achlya flavicornis. Next base: position 3,809,117 of record OX392494.1, on the reverse strand, counting down.
TTCATCCATTAGAATTGACTGACTAATTAGAAGCAATGCCTAAATGTGTGTGTAAACGTGCCGGCTTTCGTTAACCGAACAGAGGGTCTACTACGAAAAACGATACACGAGAGTCTGATGACCAAATGTGTCGATGGAGGATGGAAACCTAACAACCTGGGGATTCTGGGAATTCCAGACAATTCTGGGGTGGACACACAGAGTGAACATTTTAAACGGGTCACACAGGACAGCTACATAGCTTAGGAGACTATCCCTATTGACACACCCTGCCGGCGAGCGTAGTGAGCAGACGTGTCGTAATTTTTTTATTAAAAGTCTTTGAAACTGATTAGTCGTTTGGAGCGCTATTATAAGTAACCGAAAGTGCAATTTCAAATGTGCGAAGAGCATACTCATACTGCTTATAAACACCTTGCGACCGCCGCGTGCGCTTGTCGGGCGGATTCGGGAACTCTCGGCTACTTTCGGCGACAACCCTGCCTCTTTGAAGCATTCTAAAGGTACGCGCACCGTTCACGAGCAGAGCGATAAGCGGAGCGATTTTGTTATATTTTGGTTATACTTTATATAATAAAAGTAACATAAAATATGAGTGTTTCACACTCACCCACAAAGAGCGCATTGTCCACTAATACAAAATCAGCGGAAGGAAGCGGCGGCTCACAATTTGAGTCAAAGAATGTTTCTTTGCGAAAAAGGAAATCACCAGATAATGATTTTGCTCATCAATTCAATGATTTTAAAAAAGAAATATTGGGCATTTTAAGGGAGGCAAGCATCTCACAAATTGAAAATATTAACACTATAAGTGAGAACATTACATCATCTATTAAAGAGCAACTGCAAGAAATTAAAATCACAACAGAGCTCTTAGTTACCGAGAACAATTACCTTAAGGCACAGATTACAAATCTAACTGAAACGGTCACGAACAATAAAGAAATAATAACCTCACTTAAGAATGAAGTGCAGCAGCTCAAATCTGACCCATTCATACAATCGACGACACAGACACCGTTACCAACAGAATATGATGAGTTAATCTCTGAACTCCAGGAACGTATGATACGTAACAGAAATATTGTAATGACAGGCATACCCGAACAAAACTCTGTGAATATAGACCAAAGACGGGAAATGGATAGAAGTGCAGCAGATCGAATTGTAAACATTATATATCCAAATGGTCCGAAAGCAGATAAAGTTTTTCGAATTGGCAAGTATGGTGATAAAAAAACGCGTCCAATGAAACTCTGCTTTGACTCCCAAGAAACAGTTAAGACTATACTGCGCAACAAAGCCAGTCTTACAGAAAATGCAGTCCGAATTTATTCTGACCAGACACCATATCAACAAAAGTTCATGACAAATCTAAAAAATTAATTAAGAGCGCGTCAGGAAAGAGGAGAGATAAACCTTACGATAAAATACATAAAGGGTAATCCTAAAATTATAACACAGCAGCCAAAAAACTAATAGTAACTAAAAACACAATAAACAAGCCAAAAGAACGTAGCGCTATTACATATGAAATAATAAATAAGACGAAGACATAACCACCACAAATAAGTCACTTAAATTTCTATACGCAAATGTACGCAGTATTGTTAAGCCTGGAAAACTCGATGAAATAAAGTGTATAGTTGAAACATTTAAAACTACTTTGCATGTCATTGTTTTCACGGAAACATGGATAAAAGACGATAATGATGCCCAAAGAATACAATTACCAAATTATACTCACTATTACAACTACAGAACAACTTCAAGAGGTGGCGGAGTATCTATATATGTCAATGACAGTTTGAAACAAGACCTAGTTGAGGAACTATGTGACGATGGCAACCACTATCTGTGGGTACATTTGGATAGATTTTCCATAGATATTGGAGCAATTTATAAGCAACCCACCTCGAATGTTAATAGATTCCTTGAGACCTATAGTTGTCAACTAGTGAAACGGAAGAGAGCAATAGTTTTTGGAGATCTAAATTTCAATCTATTAAACAATGATAACTCAGTTAAGGAATATAAGTATTTGATGAATGAAAATGGATTTAGAATCTTAAATAAAATTGATATACAACATTGCACGCGCGAGACAGATAATTCAAAAACTATATTGGATCATGTTTGTTCAAATTTAAAAGATAATACTTACCATATGGCAATTCTTGATAGCGCCCTGTCAGACCATAAACAAATCTACTTCGAATTGGAGAAAATACAACCTGGAAGACCAAAACGAATACAGTATGAAGCAGTGAACTATAATAACTTATTCAAAACAATAGAAGGTACAATGAAGTCCAAAAAAAACAATGTTGGCGACTACAAACAATTAGAAGCTTTACTACTGGATGCCATTACTAAAAATAAAACCCCAAGAACGAAATGCCTAAATACACCAAGATCGGAATGGATTAACAAGAATATAGTGGGTGAAATAAATAAAAGAAACATATTATGGCATGACCTGAAACATACACCGGAAAACGAAGAACTAAAGGGAAAATTTCTTCAGCAGAGAAACTCAGTTCAATTAAACATACAAAGAGCAAAAAATCAATACTACCATAAAGTTTTTAAAATATGTAAGAGAAATCCTTTAAAAATGTGGCAACTTATTAATAGCCTGACAACAAACAAAATAAAAAAAAAACAGATTCCAACCAAACTTGCCAATTCCGAGGGTCTAATTACGGATCCTAAAGCTATGTGTGAATATTTTAATTCCTTCTTCATTAATATAGGCACCGAACTTGCCAATAAAATACCCAGGCAATATTATAATACGTTGACTAGTAAACTAACTGAGAGCAGACAAACAAATATTTCCAAATTAAATTCATTAAAACCTGCTACCGTTGATGAGGTGTCGAAAATAATTGACAATTTAAATACGAACACTAGTTCCGGAATAGATGGAATAAATACAAAAGTTGTTAAATGTGTCAAAGTATTAATAAAAGCAAATCTAACAGAATGCATTAATAATTGTCTAAGTGAAGGTCTTTTTCCAGATTCGTTAAAACTAGCCAAAGTTAGCCCCATTCTGAAATCAGGTAGCAAAATGGACCCTGGCAACTATCGGCCAATATCGGTACTGCCAATTCTATCAAAAGTGTTCCAAAAAATATTACATAATCGTTTAAACGAATACCTTACGTCAATCAACTTTCTTTTTGAAAAACAGTATGGTTTTCGGCCAAAATCAAATACTCTTGCAGCCACTACTGACTTAGTCACATCTATAAAAATTAAAATTGATCAAGGAGAGATAGCTTTGGGGATATTTATCGATTTAAAAAAAGCTTTCGATACGGTAAGCCATGACTTGCTGTTAATGAAATTAAAAAATATTGGTATATCTGATTCAGCTTACGAAATATTCAAATCTTATCTCAAAAACAGACAACAAATCGTCAAACTTGATGAACACCAGAGTGAACCTCAAATGGTTACTTGCGGCGTTCCCCAAGGATCTATCCTGGGTCCTTTATTGTTTTTAATATATATTAATAGCATGCATGAGATCGGTCTAAAGGGGGACATCACATTGTATGCCGATGACACGAGTCTATTTTATTCGGGCCATTCCATGAAATCTATTATTAAAGAAGCACAACATGATCTAGATATCCTACATGTTTGGCTACAATCAAATTTACTTAGTATAAACACATCTAAAACCAACTACATAATTTTTAAAGCAAAAAACAAAAAACTTGGTACATTCGACAATTTAACTATTAATGGTGAAACGATACATAAAATAGAAAATGAAAAATATTTGGGTCTTGTGCTCGATAGTCAATTAACATGGAAACCACACATAGAAAACATCAGAGCCAAAGTTATCTCACTGACAGGTGCACTACGGGGTATAGTGCGATGTCTCCCAAAACATGTGAGATACACAATTTATAATTCCATGATAAAATCTCATATTGATTATCTAATTGAAGTTTGGGGTACAGCAGCTAAAACAAACTTACACAAATTGCAAACTGCGCAGAATAAAATAATTAAAACACTTTTTGAATACGACTATTTAACACCTACCATTAAAGTATACAAAGAAACTAAAATTATGAATCTGGTTCAAACTTATAAATATACTACATGTCTTTTAATCCGGAAAATTTTAACCAAAGATATTCACACACAAATTTTATTTACAAAAAAAATGCACATCCAAAAACGTATGACAAGACAGGCTAACAACATCTGCCTAAGAAGACCTAGAACCAACTACGGAAAAAAGAATATTCTGTTCGAAGGAGCAAAATTGTATAATAAATTACCGATGGACATTAAAGATATAAACTCTTTTATAACTTTTAAAAAACTGCTTAAGTTTCATATTTTGAAGGATTTTTCATTATTAGACTAGTATACCTTCACAAAACATACAATTCAAAATTAATTTTATACATACTCAGTGTAACATCACCACCATGGCGTAAGCCTTAATAAACATCACTGCAAGCAACTTGGGTAATTTTTTGCAACTACCCACTTATGTTTCATATTATAAAAATAAAAAGAAAAAGTGTACAGGTCGGTTAACGAAAGCTGGCACGTTCACAGTACTCATAAATTTGCAATCAGTCAAGTCTAATGGACGAATGCAAAAATAGACCACTCTATATTTATGAGCAGTAGCAAAAGCAAAACAATAACTGTCTCCTTCATACTCATAAGCTTGACTTTGCGCGAGAGAGACGGTGTAAATGTGTTGAAACGTGCCAGCTTTAGTTAACCGACCTGTACTTATTTACTTAGTCCTAGTTTACAAATCGAAATGTATTGATCAAATTTCAATTCAAATCATTTCTTACACTTATGAATCTATTATAATTGTTGTTGAGTGAGTGATTCTTTTAATATATTGTACGTATTGTTAGATGTTTTGTGAATGGTGTTTTTAGGTAAGTACTTTTCAACACTACGCTTACCGGCATTTTAAAATTACTTAATTTTATGTTTTACTCTATAAGTGAATTTTGTAAATTCTTTTGAGAAAAATAAATTCTTTAACCGTAATTTGAGTTATTGATATGGGCCTTTACAGATTTCAAAAAAAATTACAGTCAGAAAGAAAAGAGCGATTTCGGAAAAAAAAAATTATTAGCTTAACCTATCCTTTCTCCGACAAGGATCAAAAGGCTCTATGTGGCCAAGTTAAATTACGGTACTAAGTAACGTCACAAATCGAAAAACATCATACATTTTGATAGGAAAATGAATGTGAAATGTATTTTTTTTTGCAAATTCTGTAAATGGCGTTAAAAATAACTTTAAAATTTTGGTATGGTCTCTTAAAACCATATTCGCCGAATATATATTAACCGAATAGAATATTAAAAAATGCTTTGATATTCCCAATAAAAATTTCGTAAGTTACGTCACAAAAAATCTTTCGATTTTATTTTAAAGAATATATTAGATACAGAATTATATTAGAATGTTAACCGGACACTTATTCAATTTAATGTGTATATTCTGTATAATGTAAAGAAAACCCGTAAATAAATGTCCATTTCATAGAGTCGACACATTTATGATTTACCATTTTCAACCCTATTCCAGTGAAGAACGAGTGCTGTCAAAATCGTAGTCAGTCCGCGCCTTAAGCTATGCAAAGACAGACCTCGCGGTCTACATCTCACAGAGCAAGAGAGGTAGAGCATAGCGTGTATTCGCTCAAGGAGCAGCTCGACTGGGAAGTACCTCCACCTTACAGAATACCGCAGCCAAATATCTTTATGTTGTGTAAAGTTGTGTTCCTGCGCGTGAGCGATGCTTCGTGTGTTGCAAGCGTCCATATGGCTACGGTAACCGCTTATCATCAGGCGGGCCGTATGCTTGTTTACCGACTTAGTCGTATAAAAAAAAAAGCAAGAAGTTTCAAAAACAATAACTCACCAGCTTAAAACCTTGAGCTGATGTTGCAAGGCTTCATTCACCTCACCAGCGCCGATCCCAGCGGACACCTTCACCGAAGATTCCTCTGCAAAACATTCGCGTTATACACCCATCCCTTTCCCATAAGCAACGTTTCGTATGTTAGAACGAGACAGCATGATGTTTAGTTACTTATATGTTATGGGTATTTTTTGTGAGGCTAATCATTATTTTCTTAGTAAATATTAGTCATGTTTGACTTAACTTTTTATTTTATGATCTGTGAACTCATTGTCTAACTTACGAACCAGCGAATTCATTTAGACCAAGGGTCGGCAACCTTTTGGCAGGCAAGGGCCACGAGGTGGCAGAATAAACTAAAGGCGGGCCGCACTTGTGATATTAACCCTAGATTCATGGGATTCGTGGGGTCATGACTCCCCCTGGGCATAGGCCGACTATTGTCATAAAGACGCTTCTTGTCAGAGTTCCTTTTGAATGTCTAGAACTAGAATACCTAGTGCAGGTGGTTATTCCCTGAATGTCACTATTATTTGTCAAATTTTGTCGCCGAATATTAGATCATAGCAATAAAATAACAAATTTAGATGGTCGTAGGTTCAAAATATATAACGGTTCTTAGAAGGCCCTGTTAGAACAGGCTAGTCCTGGCAAATTCGTTATATCACAATAACTAGAACACCTTGCCAAGATCTGCTAACTTGCATAACTTGTTAGTAATTTGTTAAAATTTATCGCTGAAAATCCGATTTTGGTGGTTCTTTAAGCTAGATCCACACTATACGGTCGATCGCGGTTCGTTCATGAATTTATTTTGATATTTATAACTTATTTACATAACATTCATGAATGGATCAGCCTCACAAAAAACGAGGGAAAATTAGTCGTAAAAATAAGTTAATACAACATTATTAACATCAAAGGCTGAAAAAGCACAATAATAAGAACAAAAATGGACAAAAGAGTTGCTCAACTTTTTGTCGAGACAGAATGACTGGTTGACAAAATAATGTAGATTTTGACTTTTTGGCGGGAACTTGCAGAGTGACGTTGCGTTCTCATTTTTATTTTCATAAATTTGTGTATTTTGAGTTTGCTTGTGTATTATTGGTGGTATTTTACCCAATAAAGATCATCCATGTGCACCAGTGAAGTGAAATGAAATATGTGTATCGTGAATTTTCAAGTAGTCTAAAAAAGTCCGTGAAGAGTTTTAGTACAAAGACCACCTTTGTAGTAAAACATGACTTTTATGGACGGTGACTGGCTGAGGACTATAATGTGAAGTGATTTATTGTGACTGGAAACTATAATATAACTCGACACTGGCAGAAATGAGCCCTAATTTGGGCTTGGTTGCCAAACTTAAAAATAAGAAGAAGAATGTAGATTTTTTTCTTTTTATTTTAATTGCATAATAAATTATAGGTATTTTCTGGGATGTTTATCAAATCTGTCATACATTTTGTTTGAAATCTATTCCGCCAATTTCCCAGTACCAACAATGCGCTCTGATTGGCTAAGTCAAGGACACACTAAACATTTAGATGCACTGATTGGTCGGGACTGTTATTAATCAGTGCAAAATCAATTACTACTCAAAGGGACTTTTCCTCTGTTTGTACGAGATTTGAAAATTCTAATTAGGTTTCGAAAAGTTGACAAAATGTCTTCCCACATATAAAACATTCTCGTAACTATTTAATACAGTATGTGAAAAGAAAGCGAATTAATATGGCATTGGTGCAGATTCTGTTATATTGAAAACAAGCATTGGACTAATTTCTTTATCTTACATCCTTTTCTTATGTTCTTTGTTAGAAAGAGATATAGAGAGATTAAAATTAGTTTAGTTGTAAACAACAGAATCAGAGCCATTGTCATCCATTACTGAGCTAATTTAAAAGTTTCAAATATCTACCTCATCGGGAAGATAGTTAAAATTCGCAAAATTTGTATAAAACATACGAGACATAATAAAAATATGGATTCCATATCATATTTTGCTCAACCAATCATTCTGTTAAAGATCTTGCAATAGGCAGCGACCTGAATAATTCTACTTAGTTCGTCATTTACATTAATCAAAAAATATTGGACACGGTATTTTTTCCTTCGTCAATCAAACAAAAAATTACAAAGATATGGTGTGTTTGAAATTTCGCGTGACGTGACGCCATGGTTCACAAACAAGTGACGTCACGAGCACCCAATTCTGAACTTAGACGCGCTTTATCTTTGTAATTTTTTATTAATTTGATAACAAAATATGGTGTCCAAAAAAAATGGTGTCCAATATTTTTTGATAATCTTTTTTTTATCCAGGCCAAATCCCAATTACTTAATTAATTAATGCTGAACTTAAGTATAAATCATTATACAACCATGCATACAATATAGACATAAAAAATAATAGTGAATAAAATTAAAGACACGATCAAATTAGTAACATTCGTCTGTAAAATAAATGAAGCTTTGCACAATTATTTGTGTTAGGTCGCATTCCTCTCACGCTTTTGTTTCGAATTTTATTTGGACGTAACGTTACGATGGAAATACATAAAGATTTACCCCCTTTAGGGTCAGTTCACACTGTGACGAGATGAAGATGAAGACGAAGGTGCTCTATAAATATTCTCAGTCTATGTCTGTGACAATCACGCATAAACAGCAGTGCTATTCTGTAACGTTCATTTGCAAAATCACTTCTGAATCCGCGATGAGATTAGAATTTCATATTCTTAAACTGAGTGAGTTCGACACTAGCGCCACCGAGTGATGACGGAAGTGAGAAGAACTACGACAGGTGAGTATTTTGACGTTTTTCAATAGGATTTGGTATTCTGAAACGTAATTCACCCGCCAATTCAGTTGCGAGGTGAGTTGCGAGATGACTTTCGAGATGAGTTACCTTTTACAGAATAGCATAGCTGAACGCTGAAGCGGAACGGATTGACAGAGATAATTTATTTATTTATTTAATCAAAAGGAACAATAGTAATTTGACAACTAAGGGTCAGTTCACACCGACACGCTACGCGGCAAGTTTAAGATAGCAATAACATATAGAACTTTATTTACTATATATAAAGGTGCACATTTCAGTAAGAAATGTGACTCCGCCGCGAGGCGTATCAGAATTCTCTCCCTGAAACCTTTTGGTTTACTAAATAAAGTTCGATATTCTATTGTTATTTTATTAAAGTGCGCGCCGCGTCGCTTCTCGGTGTGTGCTGACTCTAACACTCAAATTTATTTATTTATGGCACTTTATTTGTTGTGAAATTATACTTCTTATCATATATAGTTTATATTTTATTACTTTATCTTCATGTATTTCCACTCATCATTTCAAAAATATCTAAAACCTTAATAATAATAATGGACGCAAATTATAACATACATGCGACGTATATCATTATATTACTACCTAAAATAAAACACATGACTCAAAACACATAATTAATGTCTTACGCGTCACTTCTTTGGGTGCTGCCACTGGTGTCGGCAGGGCTATAATGTACCATATTATTGAATAAAATAATATTTTATTTTAGTGGAGTCAATAGTGACCCCAAAATTTCAATAAATTGAATGTCTTTTTTATGAAGAATTTATTTACGATTATCGAAAAAGTACTAGTTTTCAGGATTAGGAACCCACAGATAACTTTACTTCAAATACATGAACTCATGTTTATTTAACAGATATACGGGATCTAAATACACTCCAAACGGAATTTACAGTTTTTTTGTTACCGTTTTAAATGCAAACAGAGAAAAATAGTTTTTAATTAATGAATCTTCTAGCCAATCCTCCAAGAGAAAAAAAGACCCAGATTTCTTTGCAGATTTTTTAAGTAACATCATGACCCAACTGTACTGTGTGGGGATTTCGAGATGGCATATTTTCGAAACCTATGTTGGATTAGTCCTGCTGAACAACTTTTACTATTAGACCAACACTGAATTCTCAATTTACTTTTTATTTTTCATATGATCGAGCAAGGTTGACATTTTGTAAGAAAAGTTTTTTTTTTTTTTGAGAATTCCTTGTTGGTCCCATAGTAACAGTTGTTCAGCATGACTAACCCAACATAGGTTTCAAATATAAACGCCATCTCGAAATCTCCACCTGTTATAATTTCAAGGTAATATTGGTAAACGTGCACTGTCATTTTATAAGGACTAATAATATATTTTTTATAATAAATACCTAATATTTTTTGTGTGGGGTCTATATGACCCTATGTTTTTTTTTATTAAATGCATATTATAATGAAACAAAAAAGAGCAGTGAGGGAACGCATGCCAGGTTATAATATAGTTAGCATTTCGAGACACATAGCATCTTACGTGTGTAGTCTCGCACGGCGGCCGATGGCGGCGCCACTGCTGCGCGCACACACAGACACACACATTTAATAAATTAATAAAAAAACGTTATATCTTTATGTTATTCACACTGAACTTACTTAGGAACGCCAAATCTAAAGAAAACATGTCAAATTCTTGTAAACACATTTTGATATAAATTAAATAATATCTCTGCCATTATTAGAATGGCTTTGTAAATGTTAAGTTATTTATCACAAATGTCACACAAAAACATTAATTAACAAAGTTGTTTACTTGAAAAGCTTAATAATTTAACAAACAACATAAAAAAACTATACCAATTTATTTAAAAAAAACTTCCAAATTATTTTCCCACTTACAAAATTCTCTAACTATTCCCTAACCCAACTAAAACCAAAAAAATTGGGGTCACCAGCGACCCCACCTTAAACATTAGGTTAACCAGCAACCCCACTTAAATACTTGGGGTCACCAGCGACCCCACCTTAAAAATTTGGGTCACCACGTACCCCACCTTAAACATTGGGGTTACCAGGTACCCCACTTTAAAAATACCCTATATATCCCTTTTCTAGCTATAACCAACGTAAGATAAACGTATACATACCATGGTGCGTCCCGCCTCGTTTAGCGTACAGCCTCAGTTTGTCGCGCATCGCGCCGCGCTCAGTTTCCAGGGACTCTATGTCGTGTTGCAGGTGGTCCATAGTCTCTTCGAATTCCTTTTCTTTTCTGTAAATGTTGGTATTTAAATATTGGTCAGTGGTAGTAACGTTGGATGTCGGGTTCGAATCCTACAAAGAGCTAGAGCTTTCGGTGAACCTTCGGTACCACCCTCAAGTTGCAAATATGTCGCCACACACCTATCGGTGGGTTTGCCGACAGCTGCACTCGAGAGCCAGTTACTTCTAGGCTTTGTGTGCATGTATAAAAAGCTGGTTAGTTAACTACCTCTTTCGGGTGTGAAGACATTTTTGCTTGCTATAGGCTTCGGTAACCGCTTACCATCAGTCAGGCCGTATGTAACATTAGTGGTGAATTAAAAAAAAGTGACCTCTTCAATTGATTCTGTGCGTCCTCCAGCCGGCGCTGCAACTGTTCGGCGCGCAGGTCGGCGTCCCGCGCGGCCGTGGACAGCTTGCGTTCGCCGAGCTCGCGCCGGATCTGCATCTCTGAGAGCTCCTCTTGCTTAGCCTGTTGCGTGTTACATGTTGCACGTTACGTGGTAAGTGTTGCATGATGCATGTTGGGGTTACATAACTAATATTATAAATGCGAACGTGAGTTTGTTAGTTACTCCTTCACGCCTATACTACTCAACGGATCATCATGAAATTTGGCACTCCGATAGCCTATGGTATGGAGAAGGACAGTAGTAAATACAGGCTTTCTTATAATGGTCCAAATAATAACCCTCGATATAAATATTAAAAATTGTCTGATAGGGCATAATCTCAGGTTTCAAGGGTAAATATTTGGATTTTTAATAACGGAACACCTGTATATTCCTTGTATTTTACTATTTAAAAAATCCATTAGAAGAAATAAATAAAGAATCATAGCGAGCCATACACTGATTTGTACAAAAAAAAACATTTTAGAAGGTTTTGAATCACTTCCAATGTTGAGATTACATTACCGGCAACATGTTAATATACATGAAATATTTTAAAAACCCCGCAAAACATAGTGGTTTTGGTCGCGAATAGACGAGATTCGCTGGCATGCCATAGAAATTCGCATTTATATCCCGGGGTTCTAAAAATATTTTAAATGGCTCAGTTATTCCTTAGGCACCAAGGATCAATTATAACGTCATTCTAACGTCTCTAAAAATCTTAAATTTTTTGTACAAATCTCGCCATGATCTCTTAATATCAAAATCATGACAGTCAGCTGTCAAATTAGTATGGGAACAGAAACGTCGCCATTTCCAAAGTAACGTCTATAGTATGTTTTTGAATGTTTAAAATAGCAGGCTTACCTTAAGCGCCTTCCTGAGCTCCTTAATATCAGCCTCCTTGTTCTCCAGCTTGATGGTGAGGGTCTTGGTCTCCTCCAGCTGCTTCTTCACCAGCTGAGCGCGGAGAACCACGGGTGGGGTTGGCTACAGACACGAAAACAAATGTACAATGGGCATAACTTTTGTTATGGGACTAACTCCAAAATCGTAAATAAAAACAGCTGTATCATACATTTTAGCCGAGGAGACATTGACATTTTGTATGAAATACCTTTTTTTTTTTCGATTTCGAAGTTGGTCTCGTAGTAAAAGTTGTTCGTATTTATGAGTACTTTACGTGGTTTCAATTAGTGCCGTATCCACCCTATATATGGAGGTATACACACATATTGGGCAGGTCCAGAGGGAAAGAGACAGTCCTAAAGATCGCTGGACCGATGACATCCATACATCTTTATTGATATATTTAAATGAAAAAAAAAAACAAACAAAATAGGGTGGTTGACGAGTTGGAGACCTTCTTCAAAACTTACACTTACTGAACGCACACACATACCCATACATATATACACGTACACATAGACACACTCGCGCTCACACCACACACGCTTACACCACACACGCTCACACCACGCAAGCTCACACCAACCTCTACATCTACACACCACACATAATATATTGTTGTTTTTTATTTAATACCATACAGAATACAATATTAATGTGACTGCTTTAAAATATGTTAAAAAAAACAAAATTTAAATCTGTAATTGGCTGTAAGTGATGTAATTAAGTATGTAAAATTGTTGTTACTAAGAGCTGTGGATTTTGTCTTAATAAAAATATAGTGTATTCATTACTTTGTGTTGTTGATAGATGTCGCTACAGATAAAACGTAAAGTAGGTCACACTGCGTTGCGATAAGGTATCATTTTGTGTATTTTTGTTACTTTTTTTTTATATGTCAGTCTATACAATAAAGAATATTTCATTCATTCATTCATTCATTCATTCATTCATTCATTCATTCATTTTGTGTATATCTCGAAAATTCATAAAAAAACTGTTTAATTCTTGATTGTGATAACAATCAAGAATTAAACAGTTTTTTTAAGAATTTAAGCATGAAGAAGTAGGAAAATTGAGAAAATAAGATATTATTTTCTCAATTTTCCTACTTCTTGCCATAAAAATAATAATTAAACTATAGTAGATTTCGAATAGCATGAGTTCGGTGACACATGATATTTTATTAGATTTCTCAATGGTTAATGTTCATTTCGATTAGGGTTTCGTTTTTCCCGACCTTTTTCCATTCCCGGGACCCGGGAATGAAAAAAATGATTTCCCGGGAATTCCCGATTCCCGGGAAATTTTGAAAAGTTGTTAGTTATGTTATTTTAATGTATAAAAGTCAAGTAAAACACGTAATTTAATTAAATTAGCATTTTTTTGTCTCACAAGTAGATAATAGTACATTATGAGACATGTGTGCAAAGTTGGTAATCACATACGAGGCGGTATATATTAAGCGAAAAGGAACCCAAGAGTGTAATGATCAACGCACACGCGTGTCATACGACGTTTTTCAACACACTTGTGCGGAAAAATAATAAAATTATATTTTTTTTAAGTAGGTTTTTGATAATAGTCAATGAGAACGTCAACAAATATGGCGCGCAAGTTTTGTTTTGACAACGAAACTGTTTTACATGTTTAAATTAAGAATGCTTCGTCTACGCACATATCAATTGCATTGAGTTACAAACTTAACATAATTGGGATTATACCTATCATAAAAATGTGCGGTAATGTAAAATAAAAAAGCACTAGTGCGTATTAAGCTACATTATGAATATTATGATACTAAAAACGGTACAATAAATATCACTTTACGAGCAACCGTGTTTACAAAAAATAATTACCAATTCACAAGAAACGAGCTACGAGTGCTCGGAATTACTCTACGAGACAGGGAAACGACGGCATTTGTAGGAGAACGAAAATTACCGATATAGTTTGAAGAGATAGTAAGCTGAAGTGATAGCAATGGGCAGGCCACATCGCTCTAAGACAACGTGAGTGGCGACCACGTACAGGAAAGCGCCGTGCGAGACGACCAGGCTAATCGACGACCTGGTCAGAGTCGCTGAGCGCCGCTGGATGCAAGCGGCCCAAAATCGTTCGAATTGGAAGTAATTGGGGAGGCCTATATTTTTTTTTATACGACTACATCGGTACACAAGCATACGGCCCGCCTGATGGTAAGCGGTTACCATAGCCATATGGATGCTTGCGACACACGAAGCATCGCTCACGCGTTACCGACCTTTCCCCCCTCCCCTATGAGCTCTGGCGACCTTTCCCACGTGCAGGAACACAACTTTACACAACATAAAGTTATTTGGCTGCGGTATTCTGTAAGGTGGAGGTACTTCCTCAGTCGAGCTGCTCTTTGAGCGAATAAACGCTATGCTCTACCTCTCTTACAATATTCAGTTCTCTTATAATAGCCTATGTTCAGCAATGGACACCCTTAGGCTGATATGATGATGTGTTTTACTTGACTTTTGATAGGTCAAAATAATAAAATTATTATTTTAATAAATATGCATTTTCGGTGATATTGAAATTTTTCAATACAAAAACGCTGATTATTGACTTAAATTTTCTTCAAAATTAAGCTCATTCACAGTTTTTCCCTTACATCGGCAGTAAACTGCCGAATGATTTTAAATTTTCTACTTGTTTTTGTGAGACACAAAAATAGGTTATTAATTTAAATTACGCCTTTTACTTTACTTTAAATACAAACAAAGAAATATATTTGTATTTTCGGAGACTTAATTTTTTTTAAAAGAAAATACGTTATCTCCGTAAATACACACTTCATACAGTTAATTTCAGCGATTTCTCTTAAGCTTATTCAAAAATTCAAAAATTTTCAGTTCGTTCGATTTCGGTAGATGTAGACATTTGTTTTAAGAATTTATGCAACATCTTTGTGTTTCAAAGGTTTTTCGTTAACTTTGACCAATATTTGCAAGTGTTTTAGAGCATTCAATCTCATAAAGAAATTCCCGGGAATTCTCGGGAAATCGCAAAAGAATACCCGACTTCGGGAACGACGTATTTCCCGGGAATTCCCGATTCCCGGGACCCGGGAACGAAACCCTAATTTCGATATAATAATGGAATACTATGATAGAGCGAGGTTTCATCAAATATTGTGAGTACTATTTCAGAAATCAAATGGAATTTCACTAGATATTGGTAAAAAACCATGACCTTGACGACTCATCCTATGTGGAATAAAGTATATAATCATACATTTTGACTATATAACTCATGTAAAGTGGTCTCACCTTATCAGTATGCACGTTGGTGAGCGACATCATGTCGTACTCCTTGTCCTGAGCGAAGGTGGCCAACTTGTTCACGTCAGCGGACACCGAGGCGAGGGAGTGCTTGATTGTGCGGATTGGGCCGTGGTCATCCTAGAAAATGGCCAAGAGTACTATAGTTTTGGTCATTAATATTATCATATGTACAGTATGAGGCACGAGTGATGAGCTCAGATAGGCAGTAGTGGGGGCAAGCTTGCGCATCTACACTTTTGGCCAAATCACAGTAGCCAAATGACACGCGAGAATCCAATAGACGACGAGCATCGACTGACGAACCAATCGTGTGCAGCTCGCCGCTCCCCCTGCTTCATTCCGCCAAACAGATCGAAAAATTAACTACCGCGCAGGTGATAATCTGTGCTCACCACTCGTGCCACCTTACTATATCTCTATCTATTGTAGAAATTTATTTTGGAGCCGATTAATGATAATATTGTGATAAAATATTCATAATGAGAACATTTGAAAATGGGAATATTTGGAAATGAGAAAATTTGAAAATGATAACATTTGAAAAAGAGAACATTTGGAAATGATAACATTTGTAAAAGAGAAAATATGAAAATGGGAACATTTGAAACTTAAAACATTTGAAAATAGGAACATTTGGGAATGAGAACATAAAAAAATCGGATAATATGAAAATTTGGAAATAGTTCGTGACTAGAAGCAATAATTGAAATAGGAGAGGTGGCATCGTTACAGTGTAGTAATGTATAGGTAGGTACATACCTGTTGGTAGACCTTGTCGACGGCGGCGGCCCAGAGCGTGTGCAGCGTGGCGTGCGAGAGCGGCGCGCCCTCGCCGCGCTCGCCCGCCGTGGCCGCGCACGCGCACGCCGCGCGGCTCGCCAGCGACGCGGCGCGCGCGCACCGCCACAGCGTCTGCGCGCACTCGCCGCGGAGACGCTCCACCAACTGAACAAACCATTGTACATCATCATCATCGCCCTATAATGTACCACTGCTGAGAACACGCCTCCTGCACACAAATGACGGTGAAAGGGACTGGGCGATACTCCACTACGCGTGCCCACTGCGGTCTGGTGGAGGTAGGCTAGTGGTCAACCTACTGTTGGAATTTTTCAAGCCGCCTAGGAGGTATCCAACTAGCTTAACGACTATCACAATTTAGTGATAACCGGGACCGACGGCTTTACGTGCCTTCCGAAGCACGGAAACGCTCGATTTCAAATACCACTAGGCGGTCACCGATCCAGGTACCGACCACGACAGAACGTAGCTTATCTTTGCCGATCGATTAAGAACGGCTAATCATGCTACACCACGAGCGCTTCGGTACAATTGTACAGTACTACCCAACTGATATGGCACCACGTAAATCTTCGTTCGCACAGAAAATAAAGTATGGCCCGAAGATTATTATTCATCCTTAGATATATAGACTATTATAAGGTTCATAATACACTGCAGCTATTAGTTCCGTCTCACTCGCAAGTGACGGCCCTCCGCACACATATCAATGTCATGTCACTATCATGTCATGTGGAATGTCACGGGGGTTAACACTGAAAATCAGTGCTGTGACGGAATTCACTTCCATTGCAGCAAAATGCTGAGTTGTCAACCTCATTTGTCAGAAATGCGACGTACAGTTTCCCTAATCTGTTTTAGCTTTTTTTTAATATTATTATATTTTTAGTATAAAGTACTTATTATGTTTTTAATTTAAGCGTTTGTTTTATTGTTTTTATTATTTTAATTTTAACTATTGTTTTATGTTATGTGCGTCGATTTTTGATAAATAAATGTATTTTCTTTCTTTGTTTCTTTGATTTACTTTTCCAAGTCAACATTCTTTATAATCAACCATATAGCGAACCAAATATGTACGGAAAATGGATAACTGTTCTACAACTTAAAACGACTTCAAAGTACACTAAAAAGTAATCAAATCCTGAAGTGGTACCAAACGCGAAGTGTACCCTAGTAAACAAAATATTTTTCAAATCGGTTAATAAATGACGAACTTCTAAAGATAAAGATAAAGATAAAGATAAAGATAATTTATTTGCTTGAATCATGGTGAATACATAGATCTTAAAATAATGTTTTTGTTCTACATGTTTCGCCGTGACGGCGTGCAAAATTGAGTAGGTATTTATATAATAATTAATGTCATCAAAAATATAAATACCAAATGTCGTTCAAATTAAATTAAAATAAAGTACAGAAAATAAATTAAAAATACACACAACACAATACAAAATCATTAAAAAATAACAAATTCCTTACTTAGTTTTAAATGTCATGAATTCTGCTATATTATAAAAAGAATATTCTACCAACCAATTTCTCAATTTAATTACAAACAATGTCAAAGGCAATTCTCTAATAGTTTTAGGTATTTTATTATAAATATTTATAGCCATAATGTAACAATTCCTTTTATTAAGCGTACTAGAGCATGATGGTATGTTTAACTTAGTAGGGTCACGCGATAAAAATCTTTTGTTTTCATTTGCCTTTCTAAATAGGTGGGGATGCTTTCTAACAAATGTTCCAGCTTCTAGAATATAGAGCGATGTTAAAGTGAGAATCTTAAGTTTTTTAAAAAGCGGCCTGCAAGATTCATATGGTCCTACGCTACAGATCGCTCTTATACACTTTTTTTGGGAGATAAAGACCTTTTCAATATCTGTAGAATTTCCCCACAATAGTATCCCGTACCTTAGAACTGACCCAATATAGCCATGATAAGCGGTTTTAGCTGTCTTTTCGTCTGTAATTTGTTTTATTCTCCTTAGTGGAAAGACAAATCTATTTATTCTCATACATATACTTTTTACTTGTGCTTTCCAGTTGCAATGTTTATCGAGAACTATACCTAAGAACTTTGTATCGTCGACTTCTTCAATTTTTTCCCCACGACAACTTATATTTAGATCGGAGTGCTTGTTTCTATAATTTTCAAACTGGATTATTTTAGTTTTAGATATATTAGCTGTCAAGTTATTTTCATTTAACCAGTTTGTTACAGATTGTACAGTAGAGTTGAGAGATAGCTCATAATCATTATTTTTGTTTTTGGGTACAATTATAGAGATGTCATCAGCAAAAAGTATGCATTGGTGTTCAGTTATTTTAGGGATATCGTTTATATATATTAAGAAGAGAAGTGGACCTAGTACACTTCCCTGGGGAACACCGGATTTAATTGTTTGATATTCAGATCTCACAGTGGTGGAAACTAGTTCTGTGTCTATGTGATTAACTTCAACGCACTGACTACGATTTTTAAGATAGCTACCAATCCACTGAAGAGCTTTTCCCCTGATGGAAGGAAACAAACATTAAAAAAACAAACGAATTGGGAATCTCCTCCTTTTAAAAAAAAAGGAGCTTATCAATTCGACTGTCGCATGTATGTCAGATTATCACTTGAAAACAGCTCGGCCAATTTTGCTGTTCTTGTCATGACAAGACTTTTCGGAAAGTCTTAGTCTACGTGAATTCTTTAAGGTTGACTAGATAGTATAAATTAACACAGTATAAATGTAATGAATATAAATGTATTAGAATAATTTATATATTGCACGGACAAGATGTCCAAATTTTGAAAATGTTAAAGGATAAAATTTGTAAAACAAAATCCAAACAGAGTACGGACCACGTGTCTGTAGTAAGTAGATTAAACCAATAAAAAAAAAGGTTGACAGCAAACCCTAAAAATCTAAATAATGGCGGCTACTCCATTGTATAAAATAAATCCACTAACTGTCGTCGGCATCTTACTATACATTTCGCATAATCAGTGTCAAATATCAATCTACGGACGCAAAATAAATAATTGGACTGTTTTACAAAAAAACGTAAACCGACTTCAAAGTACACGAAGAAGTAATAAAATCCTGATCTGATGACAATGGGACCAAACGGGAAGTGTACCCTTCCAGACAAAAAAAGAATTTACGAAATCGGTTCATAAATGACGGAGTTATGAGGTAATAAACAAAAAAAAAACAACCGAATTGAGAACCTCCTCCTTTTTTTGAAGTCGGTTAAAAATAGACTGAAAATCAAAATCGGGCTTAACATACATGAGCCAACGGCTTAATCACAAGTCGTTACCTGAGGATCCAAAGGCACAGCGTGCAGCCTGACTCCAGGAGGCAGTCTCCGACGCACACTCTTGAGCTGCTGTTGCAGGGTCGCGCTTGACGTACAGATGGCTTCGTGCAGCTGACCCAGCTCTTGCTGACGGTCTGACGGCTGGAATGTATGATGTTATGGCTGATATTCGAGTCATGTTGTTTAGGTAGTTTTTTAACTATAGCTGCACTTGAGAGCCAGTTCCTTCTAGGCTTTGTATGGCACCTTTGGCCACATCATTACTTAATATGGTGAGATTGCAGTCCTATACAAAATAAAAAGAAGCTTTTTTATTGTTTAAATAGCTTACGTTTGACCTTAGACAGACCCCATGGGGAGTTATGACGAGGCCGAGATGTAGCACGCTTACCCAGTAAAGCCTATTCACTCTGGCCTTGAATACATCTAGGTTCATCATCATCAGCCTATAATGTCCCACTGCTGACCACAGGCCTCCTTTCACAAATTAGGGTGAAAGGGAATGGGTTGATACTCCACCACGCGTGCCCACTGCGGGTCGGTGGAGGTAGGCTAGTGGTCAACCTACTGTTGGAGTTTTCAAGCCGCCAAGAAGGCCTTCAACCAGCTTAACGACTATCACAATTAAGTGATAACCAGGACTAACGGCTTTAAGCGCCTTCCGAAACACGGAAAAGCTCGATTTGAAATACCACTAAGCGGTCACCCATCCAGGTACCGACCACGACAGTGGTAGCTTAACTTGCCGATCGATTAAGAACGGCTTATCATGCTACACCACGAGCGCTTCATGTACGTTAGTTGTCGGGAAACACAGACCCCGCAAGAGAGTTCCACTCATTTGCTGTTCGTATAAGAACAGTTAGCGAAACATCGCCGACTAGCACGACGGTCTATTGAGTCGAGGGTCTCCAGCTGGTATTTGGCAGACCCATCCCAGTAGTACTCGATGCACGAACGAACTTGTGCTTTATACAGGCTGTTTTGTTAGAATCTCTTCTTCATCTTAGTTTTATGTTTGGCAACCAAATCCAAATTAGGACTTATATCTGCCAGTGTCGAGTTATATTATAGTTACCAGTCACAGTAAATCACTTTGACATTAGTCCTCAGTCAGTGAACGTCCATAAAAGTAATGTTTTAATACAATGGTGGTAATTGTACTACTCTTCACGGACTTGAGACAACTTGAAAAATCACGATAGACATAATTCATTTCATTTCACATGTGCACATGGATTGATCTTTATTCGATATAATACACACCGATAATATGCAATAAAACTCAAAATACACGAATTTATGAAAATAAAAACCAAAACGCAACGTCACTCCGCAAATTCCTGTGAAAAAGTCATTAGAATCTTGTTTCTTACCTGCAGTATAACAGCAAGCGCTGCAGCGTCGGCGTGCAGCGCTCGTGCAAGCGCGTCCAGCGCGCTGCTCTCGTGCAGCACCGCCTCCCGCGACACCCCGCACCCCGCCACGCCCGCGCCCCCCGCGCCCACCACCAGCGCCGCCCACATCGCCGATAGATACGTCCAGCAACGCTCTATGCCTGAGTCCAAACGTTACTAGTAAGACACGGCTCTCATACAGCACGCCCGTAGCAACCTGTGCCGCATATTCAAATTCAAATAAACCGGCCAAGTGCGAGTCCGACCCGCGCACCGAGGGTTCCGTACAAACCTGTAGGTATATAAGTAAATGGTAGTATAGACCTGAGTATTTGATATTAATTTCAATGTATGACGTATTAAAAAAAAACTGCTTACTAGATCTCGTTGAAACCAATTTTCGGTGGAAGTTAGCATCGTAATGTACAGTCGAGGACAAAAATAAGTATACACCACCAAGCCACATAAAAAGTAGCCGTTTACATTATCATAGATATGGGAACACACAGAAGTCCAAAAATAAGTATACACTGATGGACAATTATGTATGTAAACAACAAGTTCAATAATATATATCCATGTATCAAATCATAAATTTGTGAACAACCAAAATATCATAAATATGTATTCAACATTACAGTCAAAAATATGTAAACTCATTGCAGTCAAGGCCTTCATAGAATTTTATTGAAGAACGGTAGGTACTTGAAAAAAGTTTTGAAAAAAATCAATAATTTTGCGTGCGTCCGTTGGTAGTTTCGCGCTCGCGATGTTGTCAGCTCGTGCGCAAGCTGGCTGGCAACGTCGCCTACCGCATGAAGTGATCAAGTCGTTGAGAAAGGTAATGTTATTGTCGCTCCATTCACTGTGCAATTTCAACGATTCGTCGTGAAATATTTATTCATGACTAGCTGCCCGGCGCGACTTCGTTCGCGTGGTGCTACCCTACCCTATGGTGCTACCCTACCCTACCCTACCCTACCCTACCTGAATTTTCTTTGCTATAAACCTCACGGAGCCCGAGACCTTTCCAACGAATGCAAAACCGTGGAAATCGGTTCGTGCGTTCTGGAGTTATAGCGTCAGGAAGGAAAACCCGACTTATTTTTATATAGTAGAAGAAGATTACTATTTCAAATATTTTGAATTAGGTACGTAGCCGTAGCCATGTTTGGGTTTGTTGGAATTGTCGTGAGATGAACTTTGGCCATATATGGTTTTCAGGGTCTGATGATGGAGTAGGAGGGTGGGGACTGGAACTCCATAAGGGAGCAACGTATCTCAGCTGTGTTTGGGGTTGATGGAATTGTCGTGAAATGAACTTTGACCATCTATGGTTTTCAGGGTCTGATGATGGAGTAGAAGAGTGGACACTGGAACTTCATAACGAAGCAACTTATCCTAGCCGTGTTTGGGGTTGTTGGGATTGTCGTGAGATAAACTTTTACCATATATGGTTTTCAGGGTCTGATGATGGAGTAGGAGTGTGGGCACTAGAGCTCTATAGCAGGACAGTGTATCCTAGCCGTGTTTGGGATTGTTAGAGTTTTCGTGAGATGATCTTTGACCATATATGGTTTTTAGGGTCTGATGATGGAGTAGGAGGATGGACACTGGAACTCCGTAGCGGAGCAACGTATCCTAGCCGTGTTTGGTGTTGTTGGAATTTTCGTGAGATGAACTTTGACTATATATGGTTTTTAGGGTCCGAGAAGAAATGTAGGCACTGGAATCCCACATTTTTTGGTGTTCTTCGAATTGTCTTGGAATGAAATTTGACTACACAACGTGTAACGGAATGGGTATATCTTTCTAAAAGGGGTGAACGAAGACTACATCAGGTATAGACTCTCTATAAAAAGTTTCAGCTCAAAATAAATTACTCAAATATTCATAACAAAATGTTTGCTTCCAAGTTTATTGAATTAAAATCAATAAAATCATAACCAACGTCACCGCTCAATGATCATTATTTTTTCACGCCACTTACTTAAGTACCTAACTGTTCTGAGCGTCGACACGCACACAACAGTGTCTCAGCTCTGTCGGCCGTTTGCACCCACACGACAAAAGTAACTTAAAATTAAAAAAATGATTTAATGATGATTGACATCAGTTACAAATGTTACAATGACAGGACTTTTTTTATGTGCTTTTCTCAAAATGTTGAAAAAGTGTCCGCCACGTTGAACTTTTTACATAATGGTCCGATTGCGCTCAAAATCGATATTTGAGAGACCTTTGGGTCACAAAACAAGAATCTTTTCTCAAAATGTCAAAAAAGTGTCCGCCATGTTAAAATTTTTAGATACTGGTCCGATCGCTCTCAAAATCGATATTTGTGAGTCCTTCGGGTCACAAAACAAGAATCTTTTCTCAGAATTTTTAAATAGTGTCCACCATGTTGAACTTTTTAGATACTGGTCCGATTGCTCTCAAAATCGATATTTGAGAGACCTTTGGGTCACAAAACAAGAATCTTTTCTCAAAATGTCAAAAAATTGTCCGCCATGTTGAACTTTTTAGGTACTGGTCCGATTGCTCTCAAAATCGATATTTGAGAGACCTTTGGGTCACAAAACAAGAATCTTTTCTCAAAATGTCAAAAAAGTGTCCGCCATGTTGAACTTTTTAGATACTGGTCCGATTGCTCTCAAAATCGATATTTGAGAGACCTTTGGGTCACAAAACAAGAATCTTTTCTCAAAATGTCAAAAAAGTGTCCGCCATGTTGAACTTTTTAGATACTGATCCGATTGCTCTCAAAATCGATATTTGAGAGACCTTTGGGTCACAAAACAAGAATCTTTTCTCAAAATGTCAAAAAGTGTCCGCCATGTTGAACTTTTTAGGTACTGGTCCGATTGCTCTCAAAATCGATATTTGTGAGTCCTTGGGGTCACAAAACAAGAATCTTTTCTCAAAATGTCGAAAAAGTGTCCGCCATGTTGAACTTTTTAGATACTGGTCCGATTGCTCTCAAAATCGATATTTGTGAGTCCTTGGGGTCACAAAACATGAATCTTTTCTCAAAATGTCGAAAAAGTGCCCGCCATGTTGAACTTTTTAGATACTGGTCCGATTGCTCTCAAAATCGATATTTGTGAGTCCTTGGGGTCACAAAACAAGAATCTTTTCTCAAAATGTCGAAAAAGTGTCCGCCATGTTGAACTTTTTAGATACTGGTCCGATTGCTCTCAAAATCGATATTTGAGAGACCTTTGGGTCACAAAACAAGAATCTTTTCTCAAAATGTCAAAAAAGTGTCCGCCATGTTGAACTTTTTAGATACTGATCCGATTGCTCTCAAAATCGATATTTGAGAGACCTTTGGGTCACAAAACAAGAATCTTTTCTCAAAATGTCAAAAAGTGTCCGCCATGTTGAACTTTTTAGGTACTGGTCCGACTGGTCTTCTCAGCAAATGCAACCTTCCGAACCGGTATTAGAGTATTAGAGTCAGACTTTTCATAAGTGCCTGCGAAGGTCTATTTGAATAAATGATTTTGAATTTGAATTTGAATTTGAATTGCTCTCAAAATCGATATTTGTGAGTCCTTGGGGTCACAAAACAAGAATCTTTTCTCAAAATGTCGAAAAAGTGTCCGCCATGTTGAACTTTTTAGATACTGGTCCGATTGCTCTCAAAATCGATATTTGTGAGTCCTTGGGGTCACAAAACATGAATCTTTTCTCAAAATGTCGAAAAAGTGCCCGCCATGTTGAACTTTTTAGATACTGGTCCGATTGCTCTCAAAATCGATATTTGTGAGTCCTTGGGGTCACAAAACAAGAATCTTTTCTCAAAATGTCGAAAAAGTGTCCGCCATGTTGAACTTTTTAGATACTGGTCCGATCGCTCTCAAAATCGATATTTGTGAGTCCTTCGGGTCACAAAACAAGAATCTTTTCTCAGAATTTTGAAAAGGTGTCCGCCATGTTGAACTTTTTAGGTACTGATCCGATTGCTCTCAAAATCGATATTGTGAGTCCTTCGGGTCACAAAACAAGAATCTTTTCTCAAAATGTCGAAAAAGTGTCCGCCATGTTGAACTTTTTAGATACTGGTCCGATCGCTCTTACACTCCGCGACAATAGTTTAACCCACCCCCCTAATTTTTTCATATCTATTGTAAAACTAAATATAAGTAAATATATTACTAATGCACCAGCATTGTTGACTTGATTCTAATATTATGGTATATGCATAGCTACGTTCCGACGCTACATTGTTATGAGAGAGCGAGATCGTTAGTTTGATAGTGCGACAAAAGTATAACCCATTCGTCATATTGGCTCAAGCGGCTCGGTGCACTGGACGTGTCAGTTCGTGTTTATACTTGTCTTGTGTATCTCGTAAGTTACTACGCATAAATTAATTGTTTTGGTTAATTTTCGTATATTTTTTAAATATAATGCCACGAGGAAAACACTTAAACGAAACTGAGATTAATATAATAAAAAAATTGCATTCTGAAAATTATTCTAAGGTCAAAATCGCAAAAATCATTAATAGAAGTCATCGTGTTGTGCGAAATTTTTTAAAAGATCCCGAAAACTATGGAAAGAAAAAGAGGACTGGTCGACCAAAAGCAACAACACCACAAGAAAGAAGGTCAATTCTACGAGTTGCGTCAAATTCTGCGCTTACAGCAAGACAAATCGCAGCGGAGGCTGGTGTTAATACTAATTTAAGAAATGTTCAACGTATTATACATGATTGTGAATATCTAAAACATAAGAAATTACAAAGAAAACCGCCGTTGTCGGATAAACATAAATTAGTTAGATTACAATTTGCCAAAGATCATGTTCAATGGAAAAAAAAGTGGAGAAAAGTTATTTTTACTGACGAAAAAAAATTTAATTTAGATGGACCCGATGGTTTTAATTACTATTATCACGATTTAAGAAAAGACAATTTTATACTGAGTCGTCGACAAGCTGGAGGTGGGAGTGTAATGATATGGTCTGGTATTGGATACTCGGGGAAAATGGATATTAAGTTCTGTACTGGAAAAATGAATAGTAAACGATATATAGAATTAATAAATGAACAGATTACTTCCCATGCAACGCGAATTGCTGGCAATAATTTTATTTTTCAACAAGATAATGCCAGTGTTCACCGAGCACAGGTAGTTAAAGACTATTTTGCTGAAAAAAAAATTCAAATTCTTGAATGGCCAGCTTATTCCCCTGACTTGAACATCATTGAAAATTGTTGGGGAGATTTATCACGAGCTGTCTATCGCGGATCAAGGCAATTTATTACAGTTGAAGAGTTGAAGAAGGTGATCATTAACGAATGGCAGAATATGAATCAAGACACAATTAAAAAGCTATATGACAGTTTACCCAATCGAATGATTGAAGTGATAAGTAAGAGTGGTGGATCTACTAAATATTAATTTAAATAAATAATTGGTTTTGATATATTTCTCTTGAGTTTTTATTTACTTTTAATTGCCTGGGTTATACTATTGTCGCACCGCAAAACTCAATATTATCTGAATTTTGTTAAGTTTTTATTTAAGAAATAATTTATATATAATATAATAAACTTACTGACATGCCAATTGTGTGTATTAGTAATACATTAATATAACTATAATTATTTATCAGATATCACAAAAAGAGGGGAGTGGGTTATACTATTGTCGCGAAGTGTAAAAGCGATATTTGAGAGACATTTCCTTCCTTTTAGATACTGGTGACCCCAACCAGTATCTAAAAGGTTCATAAGCCGGACACTTTTTCGACATTTTGAGAAAAGATTCTTGTTTTGTGACCCCAAGGTCTCTCAAATATCGAATTTGAGAGCAATCGGACCAGTATCTAAAAAGTTCAACATGGCGGACACTTTTTCGACATTTTGAGAAAAGATTCTTGTTTTGTGACCCCAAGGACTCACAAATATCGATTTTGAGAGCAATCGGACCCGTACCTAAAAAGTTCAACATAGCGGACACTTTTTGACATTTTGAGAAAAGATTCTTGTTTTGTGACCCAAAGGTCTCTCAAATATCGATTTTGAGAGCAATCGGACCAGTATCTAAAAAGGTCAACATGGCGGACACTTTTTCGATATTTTGAGAAAAGATTCTTGTTTTGTGACCCCAAGGACTCACAAATATCGATTTTGAGAGCAATCGGACCAGTACCTAAAAAGTTCAACATGGCGGACACTTTCTTGACATTTTGAGAAAAGATTCTTGTTTAGTGACCCAAAGGTCTCTCAAATATCGATTTTGAGAGCAATCGGACCAGTATCTAAAAAGTTCAACATGGCGGACAGTTTTTCAACATTTTGAGAAAAGATTCTTGTTTTGTGATCCCAATGTCTCTCAAATATCCATTTTGAGAGCAATCGGAACAGTATCTGAAAAGTTTAACATGGCAAACACTTTTTAAAGATCTATATTCTATTGCTACCTAAGCTTGCCGCGTTTCGGTGTGAACTGACCCTTAATTGAATCTGCCGACTGAGATTGAAAAGTATATTCAAATTAAAAGTGAAATTTAAGAAGCAAATGACGTCATGACCTGGTCTAAAGACATCACGGAACGTAAATATTTAATCATGTGTGCAGCGATACTACATAATATATTAATGAATGTTTGTGTCATATACAGTGTCATCATTGCTCAGATGGTTGTATACATATTTTTGGCACATTGAGTGGTAACAATTTTATGCATCTTTTATGAATACATATTTTTGTTTTATCTAATGTTTACAAATTTATGATCGTGTCGGGTACATATTTATATTTTCTATATTGTTTACATATTTTTGAGCATTTGGATGAGTACAAATTAATGGAGCTTTTTATGATTACTTATTTTTTATAATGATAAGTGTATACATATCTTTGTCTTCGACTGTACATCATATTTTTTTTTTTGTTTTATCATTCCCTTATTTTAGAAGTTACAGGGACACACATTTTACCACTTTGGAAGTGTCTCTCGCGCAAACCATTCAGTTTAGAAAAAAATGATGTTAGAAACCTCAATATCATTTTTGAAGACCTATCCATAGACACCACACACGTATGGGTTTTGATGATGATGATGATGATTAGCACTACTCTCAGCCAGTACAACGACCGACCCATGTCCTATACAACCATTCAAGCATCAGCCACCATGCAACTAACGTAGTTTATGATGACTGGTACCTGAATAATTATATCGGAGTGTATACCATGGATAAACCAAGGAGTGCGTGGTATATAGGAGTGACCCGCTCTGGGATGGGAGAGGACGGCCAGCCAACCGCAGCCAGCTGACCACAATCGACCGACTGTTCAGCCTATAGCCAATATTGGAGAATGGGAAGACGGGTATCGCAGACAGGGATGAGCGTTGGTGCATGATGAGTATTTCCCTTGGTTATCTTCTATCTTGTTTGGGTTCGGGTTTATTGTTCTGGTATCAAGTTATCTTCCAGAGCTGGGTCTCAGTAAGTATGGTTCGCGTGTCTGTGGGTGTACCGTGTCGGTTTCGGCTTCGCTATCCGTCTCGTCAATCAAGTATATATCTTGGACTGCTTTGGTATATTTCGTTCTGTTTTCCGCGAGTGCACGCCATTCGGCGTGGCTTTTGTTGTAGTACTCCATATCATGCGCTAAGGAGTCTTTCCACGTAAATATCGGTCTACCAACTTTGAGTTTTTTTGATGTGAATTGTAGTGCTGCTCGAAGGATGTGTGGCTGCTGTCGTCGTAGTATGTGTCCGTAGTAGCACATGCGTTGGCACTTAAGTCTCTTCGTTATAGTTTTCCCGTCGAGGATGTCCTTAACTTTTTTGGTGTTATCAAAATTGCGGGCGTTTTTCAGCATGTACTGTACGATCATGCGCTCATAGCGTCTTAGTTTTGACCTATTGGCTTTAGTTAGTGCGGCTGCTTTTAGACCATAGCTCATTGACGGCTCGATAACCATCTTGTATAGTAACCGTGCCACTTGCCATTCCATTTGTGTTTCCTTTACAAAGGCGGTGAGAATTTTGGAGTTTTTCATTCCCAGTCTGCATCTTGTGTGAACTGTATCGTTTCTGCTGAGATCTGAGGTTATAAATGTGCCGAGGTATTTAATTTCCTTGACTGGTACGACGTTGGAGCCTGCTAGGCGAATAAAGTTGCGCGATATTTGCCTATTAGGGTCACGGATAAGTACTTTTGTCTTCGTTTCGTTGATGTTCAGTCCTACTGTTTTCATTAAGCCTTTTATGCTCGTGAATATTTCGTCTGGTTTTGTGGCGTTATTTGAAACTATGACGACATCGTCCGCGAAAGATAATATTACCGGGAGTTGGATTTTTTCGTCGTGGTTTAGGCTAAGGTACGGTGTTTCTTCTTCCAGTGTTTTTAGGACTTCGTCCATCAAGATTGTGAAGAGGCGTGGTGATAACGGGCAACCCTGCTTAACACCTTTTCCTTTCTTAATCCAGTCGGTCCGTTGGTTGTACCATTTCAGGCACGTGTACTCATTTAGACATGCTGCAATAATTCTATTGGTGAAGGCGATGTTTGTCCTTGTTTGTATTATATCCTTGAGTGCTGAGATGTCAACCGTGTCGAATGCTTTTTCTATATCAAGGGCTAAAACTTAGGTGGGGGATCCTGATCTCCACATTTCATCCATTATTCTTCGGAGTGAGAACATGTGGTCATCTGTAGATCGGTTTTTGAGAAACGCCGCTTGGTAATTACCTAGTTTTTCGGTGATACTATCCAGTTGGAGTAGTAGGTAGCTGGCGTATATGCGGTAGCCTACATTGCATATTGTGATTCTTCTATAGTCATTGATGCTTTTTGGGTTTTTGACTTTTGGGATTGGGACTTGAATGGTTTTCGTCCACGATGGAGGTATTATGTTTTGGGACCATGCCAGCTTCATGTGGCCGGTGATTTCTTCAAGGAGTGGTACTGGGGCAGCTTTGAATAGCTCTACTACTGTCTGATCGTCTCCTGGCGCGGTTCCGTTTCGCATGTGCTTGATTATTTCCTTGATTTGATCCACTGACGGACTGTCTGATAGGTTGGATTGGTTTTCATTTTTTATTAGTACTAGCTCGTCTGGACCGGACGATTTTTCGAGTTCTTCTTCCCATTTGGATATCGGAATAAAGTATTTTTTCACATTATATTTGAGTGCCTGTTTGTGTTTCCTGTAGAAGTTATACGTAATTTTCATTCTCTGTGATGGATGGGCTTTGTTAAGATCTTTGAAGAAGGTTCGTGCTGCGTTCTGCTCGTCTTTATCGGTTATTTGTTGAAGGATATTTCTGCACTTTTTTATTTGTGCCTTGGCGCGCGGGTCATTAGGAGTCCAGTGCGCTCGGAATTTTGCTTGTTGGAGCTTTGCTAGAGCTAGCCGCTGTTCCTTGGAGCGCCCCGGTGTTGTGACTGAGAGGGTTTCTTTCGCGGACTGTTTCATGATGTGTAGCAGATCGTCCCAGGGTATACATCTGTGGATATCGCGTTGTTTTTTAGAAGAGAGCATCTCTAGTACCTTGGTTTGATATTGTGCTTTTGCTGTTTTTCCTTCCAATCGAGTATAATCCAGTTGTTTGTAGTTGAATTGGTTTGTCTTGTTGTGTTTGTTTTGTCCTTTAGTGATGGCAGTTTACCTTTTGGATTATTGCAGGTTGGATTCTTGTTGGTTTTTGTGAGTCTTATTGGATTGATTTCTCCCCATACTAATTTATGGTCCAATATGCTTGTTAGAAATTCCCCTTTGATAAAGGAGTAGAAGTATGGAGTTGTCCTGGATGACAGTATGTGGTCGAGTTGCGATGCCTTATTCCCGGCTTGCCAGGTCTTCTTGCAGCTTGCGCGACCGAAGGATGTATCGAGTCTTAGTTTCTCCCTCCTTATAAAATCTGTTAGTATTTCTCCGTTCGTGTTCGAAGTTGTGTGGTATATGTTGTGTGATATCTGGTTGTTGTAGCGTAGGTCTTTGGCTCCCTCTGTTCCAATGTGGGCATTGAAGTCCCCGAGGATGACCAATGTGGAATTTTTTGGCTGCCGTTTTATGAGATTGGCTAGTTCTATGAATGTCTTCACAGCCTTGGAGGTATTGTTTGGTATGTGTACCGAGATGATATACCATTTGGTGTGAGTTGATGCGGTGACTATTGAGGCCGTGACGTTTGTGTCTCTGCTCTTGTTTGCATTATCGACAATAAGATTGTGGTTTTTTCTTATAAGAGTTGCTAAACCTCGGCGTTTGTTGCCCCCACCTGTTAGAAACCATTTGTAGTGCTTCGAGTCGTATGTTCCTGACTTCATGCCCGTTTCTTGCAGGCATCCTATATGTATTCCTCGTTGTGTTAGTTCTGTGTCTATTGCATGTTTTGTTGTGGGGCTAGAGGTCCCTCGAACATTCCATGTTGCTATTCTTAGATTTCCAATGGTATGTACTTGCTTTGTATGATGTGCTTTTCCTCGTAGCATTGTGTAGCCCGTGTCGTCCGGGTAGCTCATCAGGGAGGGGTTGCTGGCGTTACTGCTATTAGGTGTCAGTTTATGGACGGTTCGTGTTGGGCAATGGTAAGCGGTGAGACTGTCGTAGTGGTTATTATTAAATAGTAGATTTATATTTCCGACCGCTTCCTCTGGGTTTTTTGGGTAGAAGTGGAGCATGTTTGCTGGTAGGTTTGCCTGATGTACAGTGATGTTGATGTAATAAAACTGCGCTGCTGCAATTAGGACGTCCGTGCCACCCCATTCTCCCTCACTGAATTGTTTTTAACGTATCTGTTGATTTCACGTTCTACATTTATTTCAGAGGGGTCAAGGTTACTGATTATAGCGTTCCGAATTGTCTGTTCATTTCTGTTTTCTTCTATGTATTTTGCAAGGTCGTGTCTTATTGCATGGTGGTCAAATGTAAGGTGAAAGAGGTTGTTGATTTGGTCTGCTATTGCTCGGAAGAGGCAGTTACCATCGCCTTGCATTTGTTTTATTTCCATCTTGTTAGAGTTTTCAATTGTTGATTATGCTGGTTTTATCTGTGGGAGAGAGCTTAAAGCTACTGCTGTTTTGGTTTGGTCTTTGACCCGTTAGTATTTTACAGTTATTATGATTGATATATATATGAGCTACGTGTTATTATACTATAATATGGCTTGGCGTGGTTATGTTGTTCTCCCTGGTGATTGTTGTGTTATGAAGTGTGGCACTTAGCTATGAAGGGAGGAATTATTGTTTCTTGTAACCTATTATATTTGGATTATATAACTGTATTATACTAGGTACTATTACAACATATGACTCGCAGGTTGTTATATAGATGTCTAAGACTTTACGGGCTGCGGAGGTTCTATTGATTATGACTTGTGAGAGGTATCTTTATGAAGCCTAGATTACTGAAAGAAAACAATTTTATTTATTTAACAAAATTACTGGTTTAAATAAATAAACTATGTTCGTGTTGAGACTTGACCGAGCTTGTGTTTTGGCTTATCTACCATGCATGGATGGGTCTCACCGGGTTTTGGTAGTAGGGCTGGATGGTGGTGCTCTTATCGCTATCCGGCGCGCTGCCCTTATATAAACACAGGCACACACTTTCACTTTGTTTCGGTTCGAGCCCAGCTAGGTGGACAATCGTTCACGACCGCGGTCGGTGCGTTTTTCTCGACACCACACACGTATGGGTTTTATAAAAAAAAAAATAGTTTCAGTTCTACGTATGGGGAACCCCCAGAATTTATTGTTTTTTCTATTTTTATGTGAACATCTTAATGCGGTTCACAGAATACATCTACTTACCAAGTTTCAACATTATAGTTCTTATAGTTTCGGAAAAAAGTGGCTGTGACATACGGACGGACAGACATACATGACGAATCTATAAGGGTTCCGTTTTTTGCCATTTGGCTACGGAACCATACACCGACACTATCCAACCGCACGGTGAATAACTCTTCACCGGTCTCTCACTTTGGTCCACTTACAAAGGATCCCTCAGGTATCTCACTTTGGTCCGCTAATAATCCTTATCTACAATACCGCAGTATAATTTCCTACTTACCATCTAAAGAGCAGTTCTCATCGAGCTCGTTACTCTTCAGCAGATGTGTGGCTGCATCAAGCGCTTTCTCCTGCTGCAAGGCGTCTGGTAAAGCGCTGGCTGCTCGCAGTAGTACTTCTGGTGTGCAAGTGTCCAGGGCACCTATCCACATGCATACTATGCACTGTGGGAGAAACATATGTTATTAGTGTATTGAGGTTTCCTGGGTAAAAAATAATAATTCTAGATTACCAAAAAATATTGGATAAGC
Source organism: Achlya flavicornis (assembly GCA_947623365.1). Lineage (NCBI taxonomy): Eukaryota > Metazoa > Arthropoda > Insecta > Lepidoptera > Drepanidae > Achlya > Achlya flavicornis. Next base: position 3,775,672 of record OX392494.1, on the reverse strand, counting down.
ATGCCTAATCATTAAAAATTGACAAAATAAAGCTCGTGACGTCACTTTCGAGTAAGAAGTGTACCACGTGACGTCACGCGGAAGAACTTTAACACACCATATATATTCGTATTTTTAACCGACTTCAAAAAAAGGATTCTCAATTCGGTTGTATTTTTTTTATGTTTGTTACCTCATAACTCCGTCATTTACTGACCGATCTGGAAAATTATTTTTTAATCTGGAAGGGTACACTTCCCGTTTGGTCCCATTGTCATCAGATCAGGATTTAATTACTTCTTAGTGTACTTTGAAGGCGGTTTAAGTTATTTGTAAAACAGTTCAATTATTTATTATTGTATTCTTTCTATCAATTTTTTTTTTCTTTTATGAATTAAACAAGAAAATTATAGAATAGAAATTTTAGAAAACTATTTTCGCCACGTTCACCCGTGTACCCGAGGCATATATTGCTTCCCCTGGATAAGAAGCACCCTATATGTTAATCTAGAACATATTCTATCAGCATGCCAAATTTCATCCAAATCCGTTCAGTTGTTGACGCGTGATTGAGTAACAAACATCAATACATCCAAACTTTTGCATTTATAATATTAGTGAGATGAAGATTAACTTCTCGCCCCAAACATTCACCCGCCTTTTTCTTCACACGGCCTGCCTGATGGTAAGCAGTTACCGTAGCCTATGGACGCTTGCAACACCAGGGGTATCACTCGCGCGTTGCCGACCCTGCAGAAATCTCTTCACACCCTTTTTGAAGAACCCCATGCTGTACTCCATTGGGAAAACCACGACGGGGAGCTCATTCCACAATATCCTGGGGACATTCCTCACACACGGTCATCTGATCCCAAACTAAGCACAGCTTGCACTATGGAAACCAGATAACTGATATAATACATATACTACTTTTTGTTTGTAAATACGTACTTAACACCCAGGCTCAGGACATACAGACATGTTCATGCACACAAATGCATGTCCTGTGCGGGAATCGAACCCACGACCGGCGGCGCAATAGGTGGACCCTTTACCAGACTCTTAACCAACTGCGCCTTCCGTTACCTATTCCCCCATATTTGTATGTTCATAATTTGAGTAGGTACCTGTATCATATGCAGCTGATACTCCAGCTGGCATCTAAAGCTGTACTGAACAGCCGTATGAGTCTTCGTCACAGCTTCTCTGTCCCACACGTTCACCGCTGGGAATCTGGGGATAAGTACATACATAATACTTCACTATTTCACACATCGAGGAAACATACCTTTAGAGTAGTAATATCGAGCAATTCAATTCCGCAACTAGTCAGTGATTTTGCACTGATTATGAACAGTAAGGACCAATCACTGCATCGTACGTTCCTACATGGCCAATCAATCAGAGCGCATGTTTCCTTTTAGTAAACATTAGTTTTTCCTTAAAACATAGTGTTACGACATCAGGAATAAATTGCTACCAGTAACGCCATCTGTTATTGAATAGCGGTACTATCAGTAACGCCATCTTTTGTTGTATAGGAGTAAACATCTATCAAGCAACGCCATCTATCGCCGAATAGCTACCTGCTTCTGGAATATTCCCGATAGCACTGTAGGCATGTAGAATACGCGGGTAAATTGTAGAATGTTCCGGATGCCGTTTATGAAGTATAAATACGAGACAATACACAGGGGAGTTTGAGTTTGATTTAGTGAATCAGTGAGTAAACATCGAAGTAAAATACAGTTAAGTGCTAGTGAACTATTTAATTTCTGAGTGTTTTAATTAGAGTTTTAATAAAAGTGTGACCAGTGTTTTGGTAAATTCGTGTACCATTATTTATCCTGAACCCCAGCTCGTAACAATTGGTGTCAGAAGTAGTAGGATAAATAATGCCGGTTATGCCAAAGGAAGTCACTGAGGGTGTCCGTACAAGGGGCCAGCGGCAGCAGGAGATGGATGAAAGGAGGTTTGGAGGTTCTCCGTCGCAGACTTCGAGTGGCCAACTGCCTCTTTGCCAGTTGCCGACCCACCTGAAGTCAGAGCAGTACCTGCAACCCCAGATCTTGGCGCTTTGATGGTAATGCTACAGGAGCAGGCTCGCCGACAAGAGGAGCAGACTCGCCGACAAGAGGAGCAGGCTCGCCGACAAGAGGAGCAGGCTCGCCGACTGGAGGAACAGCTACAGCGGGATAAGGAGGAGCAGGCTCGCCGTCAGGAGGAGCAGGCTCGCCGACTGGAGGAACAGCTACAGCTACAGCGGGCTCGTGTATACATTCTGTATACACGAGAGCGGTCGCTCAAAACCGGCTTTGTACGACTCGCGCAAACAATATGTATGGCGAAAGAACTGCTACTTATCTTGTTCCTCGGCTAATCAACAACCTACCCTCAAATGTACGTGATGATTTAACTTCTAAAAATATTAAAGTTAAGTTAAAATCTTACTTCTTAACTACATTACAGAACTATAATCATAATTGATAATTATGTCTTATGTACTAAAAATTTTATAATAGCTTGTTCGAATGTTATACCTATTTTAAAAGTTTGTATAAATTAGATTACCATTTATATTCATTTAGATGTAGACTAAATTCAGCATTGCTACAAACCTTTGTGGTTTTCAAATGCTGTCTAATAATGTTTGTTATTGATTTATATTTTTTAAACGGTAATAAATAAAAAAAAAAAAAAAAAAAAGGATAAGGAGGAGCAGGCTCGCCGTCAGGAGGAGCAGGCTCGTCGACTGCAGGAACAGCTACAGCGGGATAAGGAGGAGCAGGCTCGCCGCCAAGAGGAATAGATGGTTTTATTAGAAAATTTACAAGTAACTCTTGGCAAGGATCTCAAGGTGGTGAAGGAACAGCTTCAGCATCATGAGTCCCGTATCTCGGAATCCGAAAATCGTATGTCCAAGGCCGAAGTACAGATAGAAGACGTGAAGAAGGCCCTGGTTAGACTCAAGGTTGGAACTGCTACTTCTTTACCTGTGGCTTCTTCACGTGGTTTCAAGGTACCGCCATTTGATGGCACCTCGTCATGGTCAGCCTATAGAATCCAGTTCGAAGCTGTCATGAAGGCGAATGGTTGGACTAGTGCACAGGCGATGACAGCACTCACTTTGGGTCTTCGCGACCAGGCCCTCACTATACTGGAGGCCCTCGGTAAGGACGTGACGTATGAGCAACTGTTGGAAGCTCTAGAATCTAGATACGGGGACGCACACCTGGAACACGTATTCCGTGCCCAACTCAAGGACCGTGTGCAACGGAGCGCTGAAACTATACAACAGTGGGCTCTAGAGGTAGAAAAGCTGGTCCGTAAAGCATACCAGTCTGCACCAGCGATGATCAACGGTAATCTAGTGCAAGCGTTCGTGGATGGTATACGCGACTTGGAAGTTAGAGCTGCCGTGAGATTAGGGCACCACGAGTCGCTGAAAGACGCTTTAGCCCATGCCTTAGAAGTGGAGGCTGTGCGACGCGATGACCGACCTCACCGCATCAGGGAAGTGGCCTCGCCCCGTTGCTACAACTGTGGAGAAAAGGGCCACCTTCGGATGAGTTGCCCGAAGTGGAGAAACTATAGAAAAGAAGAAAATCGACCCCGGGAAGAAAATGCAGCGGTGACTGGTGGCACTGCTCAGCGACAGGGAAACGAGTAAACGCCAGGACCGCGGGGCGGGTGCTGGCTGGTGTTCGAAGAGCCCCAAGGATCTCGATCTCACAAGCCCATAACGGGAACAGTCTGATCATTATAGGTGAAATTAATGGCAAGCCATGTAAGGTAACGTTGGATACTGGAGCATCTCGCACGATCGTCAGTTCCCAACTAGCAAGTCGGTTTCTTAGGGACTACTTCAAAGACTACAAGCAAATTGAATTGGTAACAGCTACCGGCCAGCAGATAACCGTCGAAGGCGAGAAGGAGGTAGAATTAAAATTGGGCAACCAAAGTTACCGTCACAAAGTAATCGTGGCCGACATTATGGATGACTGTATCCTGGGATTAGACTTCATGAGGAAACATCACTGTGAGATCGACGTCAATCACGGAGTATTAAAATGTGCTTCGGAAGAAGTCTTCATAGAAGGCGCATCGTCGGGCCAAGTGTATTGCTTGAAGAAGAGTGTTCTCTCTCCCATGTCTGAAACAATCGTGCCGGTAATCTTACCAGAAAATTCAGGTCATGGAAATCGTTGCATCCTTATAGAAAAACTGGACAGTGATCTTCCATGGAAGATGGCACGAACGTTAGTTAAAGCTAACAACGTCTCGGCAGTACGTGTACAAAATTTAAGTGAGCATGAACAAGTACTCAAGAAGGGGACATTGATGGGCACTTGTGAAGAAGTTGCTTGGATGCGTAGATGTCAAGACCAGCCTACGGGGTCTGTTGGGGGAAATGTTCAGTTCAACGTGACGACGCTATTGGAAGACTGTAGTGATAATCTGTCGAAGGAAGAGATGGATAAGGCTAAGAAGATGTTGCTCCGTTACGCTGATATTTTCTCAGTTGGTGATACTGACATAGGGAAGACTGGATTAGTTCAGCACAAAATAAATACGGGTGATGAGTTACCAATCCGCCAACGACCAAGAAGGTTACCCATAGCACGGGAACAGGAAGTAGATGCCATGATCCAGGGAATGGTAAAAGGTGGTGTTATAGAGCCCTCATCTAGTCCATGGTGTTCTCCCGTGGTATTGGTGAAAAAGAAGGATGGTAGCATGCGCTTTTGTGTTGACTATCGTCGGTTGAATGACATTACGAAGAAGGACAGTTACCCACTACCAAGGATTGACGACACGCTAGATACGCTGACAAGAACGAGGTGGTTTACCACGCTGGACCTGAAAAGTGGCTACTGGCAAGTTGAAATAGACCCAAAGGACAAGGAAAAGACTGCATTCTCTACAGGAAAAGGACTATGGCAATTTAACGTCATGCCATTTGGACTATGCAATGCGCCTGCTACTTATGAACGGCTAATGGAGCTAGTACTAACTGGATTAATTGGAGACGCCTGCCTTGTTTATTTGGATGACATCATTATCGTGGGACGAACATTCGAAGATCATCTCCAAAACTTGGAACAAGTACTCGCGAAAATACGTGGAGCCAACCTTAAATTGAGCCCAAAGAAGTGCTCATTTTTTAGACGACAAGCAAACTTTTTAGGACACATAGTCTCAGAAGAAGGAGTTCAGACAGATCCTGAGAAAATAGCTGCTGTCAACGATTGGCCAGTTCCAAGAGATAAAACGCAGGTCAGGGCATTCTTGGGCTTGTGCTCCTATTATCGACGTTTTGTGAAAAATTTTGCTGACCTTGCTAGACCTCTACATAAGTTGACAGAGGAAAAATCACAATTCTTTTGGGACAAAGCATGTGATGTGGCATTCCAAGAATTAAAGAAACGGCTGTGTAGCTCACCTATTTTGGGTTATCCTGATACTGAAAAAGAATTCATAGTAGATACTGATGCGAGTAATAATGGAATTGGTGGCGTGTTATCGCAAAGAAAAGGAGATCAAGAGGTTGTGATAGCTTATTTTAGCAAGTCCTTGTCGAAACCGGAGAGAAACTACTGTGTTACAAGAAAAGAATTACTTGCTGTTGTGAAAACTTTGCAGCATTTTAGCAAGTATTTGATAGGGAGGAAATTTCATCTCCGCACTGACCATGCCGCATTGAAGTGGCTATTGCAATTCAAAAATCCAGAAGGACAAGTCGCCAGATGGATTGAACTGTTACAAGAGTTTGACTTTGTAACTGAACATCGCAGTGGGAGGTTGCATGGCAACGCAGATGCCTTATCAAGAAGACCTTGTCCTGAAAATTGTAAGCACTGTGTTAGGCAAGAAGATAAGGAAGTAATAACCGTAAAGATGCTAAGGACTGACCTAAGTGAAGAGTGGATAGAAACCCTAAAGCAGGCTCAGCAAGATGACACGGACATCAAGCCGATTCGCGACTGGATTCAGGCTAGTGCCACTAAACCTAAGTGGTGTGACGTGGCAACGACGAGTTCAGTCACAAAAAGTTATTGGGCACAGTGGGAGAGCTTAGCTATACAGGATGGAATTTTATGCCGTAAATGGGAAAATGCCCGAGGGGACAGCTCTCACCTACAAATGGTTGTTCCGAAGGCAAGAATACCAGATATCTTGAAATTCTATCACAATGGATGTTCAGGAGGTCACATGGGAGTAAAACGAACCCTTTTAAAGATTCGTGAGCGATTTTACTGGATCCACTGCAGGGACGATGTGGAAGACTGGATACGAAAGTAATAATAATATAATAATAATATAATCATTTATTCTCTCTTCACAAATTACATGTAAATAAAAACAATAATGAGCATTTTAGGTATGGCAAAAGATACAATTTGTGAGAGACTGGTGTCTGCACTAGGAAAACCTGTACCACAGATCACCAGGCTCCTACCCCGCGACAATGATGTAGTAGCTCATTCAGCAAGAATGAATGTAGAGAAAAAAAAAGAAAAAAAAAAGTGCGTCAGTTGCGCAGCTGTAAAAGGACCACAAACACGCAGTAGAGGTGCGCTGAAGCTGTACAATGTTGGAGCTCCCTGGGAACGGATAGCGTTGGATGTCGCGGGGCCGTTTCCTGAAAGTGATAGTGGAAACAAGTACTTCCTGGTCGTCATGGATTACTTCACAAAGTGGCCAGAGGTCTTCGCGATACCGAATCAGGAAGCTTCTACTGTGGCAGATAAATTAGTCCATGAAGTCTTCTGTCGGTTTGGTGTACCACTAGAAATTCACAGCGATCAAGGAAGAAATTTCGAGTCTCAAATATTTCAGGAGGCATGTCGAGTAATGGGTATACACAAAACCAGAACCACATCTTATCACCCGCAATCGGACGGAATGGTTGAACGGTTCAACCAAACGTTGGAGAGATATCTGGCAAAAGTTGTGGACAGCCGGCAGAAGGATTGGGACAAACACATACAACCCTTTCTCCTGTCATATCGAAGTGCAACTCATGAAAGTACGACGGTGACGCCTGCTTTTGCAAACTTCGGCAGAGAATTGCGATTGCCTGCAGATTTGCTCACCGGTATTCCGCCTGACGATCCACGTAGTGTTACAGATTATGCGAACGACTTACGAAACAAAATGAATGACGTATATGAGCACGTCAGGCAGCATGGCCAACAAATGTCTGAACGAATGAAGACCCGTTACGATCGGAAAGCGAACAATAGAGTATTCGAGATGGGGTCCCTAGTATGGCTACATAACCCAGTGCGCAGGAAAGGAAAGTCCCCTAAACTGCAAGCAAAATGGGATGGACCATATCGTGTTGTTACGAAAATCAATGATGTCACCTACCGTATCCAAAGGGGCTCGAGGTAAACCGAAGATTGTCCATATAGACCGTTTGGCGAAATACCATGGAACTCACATTGCTCGGGACGAGCATGTCTAAGGAGGGGGTAGTGTTACGACATCAGGAATAAATTGCTACCAGTAACGCCATCTGTTATTGAATAGCGGTACTATCAGTAACGCCATCTTTTGTTGTATAGGAGTAAACATCTATCAAGCAACGCCATCTATCGCCGAATAGCTACCTGCTTCTGGAATATTCCCGATAGCACTGTAGGCATGTAGAATACGCGGGTAAATTGTAGAATGTTCCGGATGCCGTTTATGAAGTATAAATACGAGACAATACACAGGGGAGTTTGAGTTTGATTTAGTGAATCAGTGAGTAAACATCGAAGTGAAATACAGTTAAGTGCTAGTGAACTATTTAATTTCTGAGTGTTTTAATTAGAGTTTTAATAAAAGTGTGACCAGTGTTTTGGTAAATTCGTGTACCATTATTTATCCTGAACCCCAGCTCGTAACAATAGCATATTAATCTCAGTTTGTATTTTCTCTTTTTTTTTGTTTTTCTCTATAAGTTCTTTACCTTTAAAATTATTAATACTTTTTTGTAATCTGTGGATAGCGTAGTTGGTTTGACTTTGACAATATTTTTTATAACTTTTTACCAAAGAATTTAAAACGTCCAGAAGGATAGTCGCCTCTATGGCAACATGAAATAAACAAGCCAGAATTGACAGTATTTGACAGCCGTGCGCAGTACGAACTGAGAGCGATTTGCTCAGGGAGCCCCTCAAGCGGAGTGAAATTAAATGTCATGCTTTAGTAAGGCGGATTATCCATCTGAGTAGAGGCACGATGCCCTATGAAAATCTTTGCTTTTTACCCTGTATAAACAATTATTGTCATTCCTGAATAAAATAAAATAAATAAATTGCTAATATTAATATTTGAGGCACTTTCCCAACCTTTTCTGAACACCGTATAAAGATTTTTGTGAATAGAGTAGACAAATTACGGCAACAGTTAAAATATAAATAATACTGACTGGAGATTTCGAGACGGCATATTTTCGAAACCTATGTTAGATTAGTCATGCTTAACAACTTTTACTATGAGAACAAAACTGAATTATCAAAAAAAAAATTTACTTTTCATACATTATGATCGAGCAAGGTTGACATATACTATGGAAAGCAATTTTGTTTTTTTGAGAATTCAGTGTTGGTCCCGTAGTAAAAGTTGTTCAGCATGACTAACCCAACATAGGTTTCCAAAATATGCCATCTCGAAATGTCTACCTGTTATATGGTTCATCATCATCATCAGCCCATAATGGTCCACTGCTGAGCACAGACATCCTTTCACAAATGATAGTGAAAGGGAATGGGCAGATACTCGACCACTCGTGCCCACTGCGGATCGGTGGAGGTAGGCTAGTGGTCAACCTACTGTTGGAGTTGTCAAGCCGCCTAGAAGGCCTCCAACTAGCTTAACGACTATCACAATTAAGTGATAACCGGGACCAACGGCTTTACGTGTCTTCCGAAGCACGGAAACGCTCGATTTGAAATACCATTAGGCGGTCACCCATCCAGGTACCACGACGGTGGTAGCTTAACTTTGCCGAGCGATTACCGCTTCATAATAATATACCTCTCTCTAATCTGTCCAAGTATGATTTCAGCCTTCGTGTTGAGTCTCTGCAGCAGTAGAATCAGTAAGATGGCGTCGTGGTCACCTGAAAAAAAAAAAGTATATATTTATAATGTCGCAAAATTTACTGTTTACTGTTTTTTTTTTATAATGTTGTGTATTATTGTAATTATTTTTTAAGCACATACTAACAATATATGGATTATTATCTGAATTGAAAATAAAAAAAATTGTCTTATAAATGTATTGTATTGTTGTATATTGTGCTATTTTGTTGTGTCCAATAAATGTTTCTTTATTTCTTTTTTTTCTTTTAATTTTACTATTATGAAAATTCTATGCTACTTGTCGCCCCGCGGATGCACCTGCGATCCCTTATTAGGGTTCCGAAACAAAAAGGTAAAAAACCCGCATACTACGTGTCGGTCTCGCGCACGGAGGGTTCCGTACGATAATAATAATAATGTTACCTTACTCAAATTTACTGTGAAATGAAGAGTAGGCGCAACAATAAAACACCAAAAGAAGACGTTTCTTGTATATTTTTCTGTTTTCATATAAAATGAAAATTCCAGCTGTCTACTTATTACCGTTCATGAGATACAGCTCACTGACAGACATACGGACGGACGGACGTACAGTGGAGTCGTAGGGTCCCGTTTGGCACCCTTCGGGTACAGAACCCTAAAAAGGAAGCCATATAATGCGACTGCGTCCGTCTGTGCGTCTGTCACAGCGGTATATTTCAGCAACAACTAATACTAATTTGAAATGCTGGTCTGCTTAAGTTTGCTATTTATTTACTTATTAAATATTTATTCAGTCTACTTTGTAATTTTGCCGCCGCGCCGGGGCACGCAATTGTTGTCAGTGCGATTAGAATGTAAATATTATGTAATGAATCTAAGCTTGTTTTGAAAAGAGTAATTGCTGAGTTTATTGCCGGCTCTTCTCAGCAAATGCAACCTTCCGAACCGGTATTAGAGTATTAGTGTCAGACTTTTCATAAGTGCCTGCGAAGGTCTATTTGAATAAATGATTTTGAATTTGAATTTTAAAATGTCTATAACTTACCAGCAGTAGCCATGAAGTGATCAGGTAGACAAGCAGCCAACATCTCCGCCCTCGCCCTAGCCTGCGTCAGCTCCAGGGCTCGCAGCTGCAGGTCTATAGACCTGGTGGACGCTCTGGACAGGTGGACCAGCGAACCCAGCTCCATTGGTGGAGTGGTGCGGGACACTGGCTCCGGGGTCGATTCCTGTTCGCTTGGTGCTGGTGATCCTGGAAAAATAAAGGTCCATTAATAAATAAATATCCTGTGACATTCCTCACATACGGTCATCTGATCCCAAACTAAGCAGAGCTTGTACTATGGAAACCAGATAACTGATATAATACATATACTTATTTTTGTTTGCAAATACATACTTAATATACATAATTACACTCAGTCTCAGGACATACAGACATGTTCATGCACACAAAAGCATGTGCTGTGTGGGAATCGAACCCACGACCTGCGGCGTTTTAGGTGATCCACCTCGCCAAGTGACCCGTCATTTATTTTGCTTTTCTGTTAATGCATGAGCTACCGGCGGAAGATCCTCCCTTTTCTAGGAGTCTACCACCTTGAACCTGTTTGTAACTCACCCTGTTTGGAGTCGAGTTGTGTCCTCAGCTCGTTGTACTGCTCCGTCATCTTCTGCACCAGCTCCCTGAACTTGAGGATGGTGGAGTCTCTGTCCATTATCGTTTCTAGAGCGGCTTCTCGTTCACGCGCCGCCTGGAATCATAGGCAAAAAAGTTGTTGACACAACAGATGTTGAAACAAAAGTTGTTGACAAAAAAGTTGTTGATACAAAAGTTGTTGACACAAAAGTGGTTGACAAAAAGTTTTTGACACAAAAGTTGTTGACACAAAAGTTGTTGAAATAAAAGTTGTTGACACAAAAGTTGTTGACACAAAAGTTGTTGACACAAAAGTTGTTCGACACAAAAGTTGTTGACACAAAAGTTGTGTGACCACATATTATACATTTCTAAGAACCGTTATCACACACAACGACACCGCATTGCATATAAAATAAATCGTCACGACATCTTTACAGTGTCATTATCGTCTCGGTGTGCCGAGGGGTAAATACCTCTCTAGTAGCTGCATGCGCCATCTCCAACTCCTCGCGCAGATCCATCTCCAGCTCGCGGTTGGACTCCACCAGCTGTTCGTGCACCTCCTGCAGGGCTTCCAGCTCTGACACGTCCTGTTTCAGTTGCTCCACCTGGAAACATGTAGCTTTAGACCTGTGCTCATTAACACACATATCCAACATTGAAAATAATCAAAGACTGCCGCAGAGCAGTTGACACATTAGCGATATGGCCTGAGTAAAAGAAAACTAAGTCAGTCAGTTAGATAATCAAAATATTTTGGACGCGCATTATTTGCTGTATCAATTCAATAAAAATTTACAATGATAAAGCTCGTCCAATTTCGGGAGTGGAGGTTCGTGACGTCACTTGTTTGTGAACAGTGTACCATCGCGTGACGTCACGCGTAACTTCAACACACTATATTTTCGTCATCTTTTGTTTGACTGACAAAAAAAACGGGTATAATATTTTTTGATAATGTAAACGACGGATTAAATAGAATTTTTCATGCCACTAGCCTATTCGATACATTATAATCATTCGGTCGTTTAAAAAATCCCTATTAATGCACTAACCAAACTTCGCACACACTTTTTTATATACATCGAAATCGGTAAACAAGTACAGTAGTACCCAACTGATAAGGCGCGTCGTGAATCTTCGTTCGCACAGGAAAGAAAGTATGGCCCCGAAGATTAACAAAATAATTCTTAAACTTACAATCAACCTTAGATCACACTATAAGGTTCATAATACAGTGCAGCTGTTAGTTCCGTCTCACTCGCAAGTGCCGCCCCTCCGCACACATGGCGGCAGCTGCCGACCAATAGCATAGGTAAGCCATATTAGTTGGGTACTACTGTACAGCCTGCCAGAGGGTAAGCGGAGGCCATAGCCATATCACAGTCTATAAAATCATACAGTCGTCCGACGCCTTTGATCTCGTTGAAAATGCCGACAACATCTAGACAGTATCGCGACGGCCATATAAAGTATGATGTGTCCCGAGCTACTAACATCGTTTTGTTCGCAGGTCGGGCTCGGCTTTCCCGCCCCTCACACCCCGCATGATAGCCCTGTCTAGACGTCTTCGTCGAACGACTGTATGGTTTTATAGACTGTGGCCATATGGATGTTTGCAACACACGAGGCATCACTCACGCGCTACCGACCCATTCCCCCACCCCTATGAGCTCTGGTAACCTTAGTCACGCGCAGGAACACAACATAAAGTTATTTGGCTGTGTAGTATTCTGTAAGGTGGAGGTATTTCCACAGTCGAGCTGCTCTTTGAGCGACGTGTGAGAAGAACCTAACTCCAACTGACCTGGTCTTCCAGCCCCATCTTCTTCTCGGCCAGCTGTTCCACCATCTCCTCAGCGCCGAGCGCCGCGTCCACCTGCTCGCGGAGATCAGCCACCTGCGCCTCCAACTCCTCAACGCGAGCCGATAGCTTCTCCTTATTGCGAGACAGTTCTGCTATCTCAGATTTGTATTGCTCCAGGTCCTGTTCAAATAGGAATTAAAGATATTACACATAATCGAAAATGTGACTTAAAGAGTTGTATTATTTTACTAACTGTGCAGCGCGGTTTGACTTGCGTCAAAAGGGTTAACCGATTTGGAAATTTCTTTTTTTGTTTGGAAAGGTACACTTCCCGTTTGGTCCAATTGTCATCAGATCAGGATTTGATTAGTTCTTAGTGTACTTTGAAGTCAGTTTAAGTTTTTTGTAAAACATATTTCAATCTATCTATATATATAAAAATCAATGCCACTTTTCGTTGTAATTTTATAACTCAAGAACGGGCTCACCTATCCAAACCAAATGTTTAGGCTTTGTTCGGACTATTTAGTAGATGGTTTATGTGAAGTTTGAACAAAATCGGTCGAGCGGTTCTTCATTTATCACATTTTTGTAACAATAAGTTGAATTCAATAAATGGCGGATCATTTTGTTAATGGGGATTTTGCTGTCAGGGTAGGGTAGGGTAGGGTAGGGTAGGGTAGGGTAGGGTAGGGTAGGGTAGGGTAGGGTGGGGTAGGGTAGAGTAGGGTAGAACCATCGGGTAGGGTAGCACCACGCGAACGAAGTCGCGCCGGGCAGCTAGTTATACATTAAGTGACGAACGCAACCGACGTACACACCGAACCTTCGTCAAGCACTGAAACCGGCCTTAGCGCTAGATAGTAGATGACGGAATGAGTAATGTTAATAGGTATGCAAAACCGCTTGAAAGTTTGTATCAGTAGAGCAATTATGTATACAAATACATTAGTTTTTGTTTCGTTCAAAAAAACCAACTAGTTATGATTTTACAGACATTTAAAATTCCCCTAAATATCGAAGCCCGCTAACGGTCACGTGACCGCAGGTGACGTCATGTTACATCGCTCCGTTCACTCATATTAGTCGCTAGCGGTGGTACGTAGGTATCTCGCGCTATTAGTGGAAAGTATTTTGGATTTGATTTATGGATTTGAAAATATATGGACTTATGGTTGAAATGAAATGATTATTTCGTCAGAAATGTCGTACAATTTAGGTGGAATCATAAAATAAGGTCTACACATTTCGCTACAGAATACGATGCAAAACTATTTTAAATTGAATCTAATAATTAATGTAATATAATTTAATAAGATGTCCAAATCATATATAATTATTTTACAAGTTTTATTATTTATCGACGAATAGTTATTCCGTTGCCGCCGAAAAGCAAGAAGAAAGAATGCAAATGCTTATTTTTTTATTTGACCAAGTCGGTAAACAAGCATACGGCCCGCCTGATGGTAAGCGGTTACCGTAGCCATATGGACGCTAGCAACACACGAAGCATCGCTCACGCGTTACCGAACTTTCCCCCCTCCCCTATGAGCTCTGGCGACCTTACTCACGCGCAGGAACACAACATTACAAACATAAAGTTATTTGGCTGCGGTATTCTGTAAGGTGGAGGTACTTCCCCAGTCGAGCTGCTCTTTGAGCGAATAAACGCTATGCTCTACCTCTCTTAATGTTTGCTCTTGTCTGCCTAATATACCTAAAATTATTATTTTATAGCTGCAAAGCAAGTAGGTACTTATTTCCCTTTTCAGTTCCATGTTACAGACAATAAATTAGTAATGTTTGTCTATACCTATTTTTACTCTTCTTAGTAAATTTAACTTAATAAATTGATATATTGCAAATGCAGCGAGTTGAATAGATGTAGGTACTTAACCTTTTTTATGTCTTATATTTTTTTATACGACTAAGTCCTAACTAAGTTGTTTACCACAAGCATACGTACGGCCCACCTGACGGTAAGCGGTTACCGTAGCCATATGGACGGTTGCAACACATGAAGCATCGCTCACGCGTTACCGATCTTTCCCCTCTCCCCAATGAGCTCTGGCTACCTTACTCACGCGCAGGAACACAATCTACTTTATATATCCAAATAAATAAAATTGAAGTGTCTGTTATGTAATATCAAAATAACAAATTTTTATTAAATGCACATGAAAGTTGACGACACCCGTTGGGGCTTAAGCCGCTAAAAGTTCGGCTTAATCTGATCGCGCTCCCCCCGAGACGGTCGGGTATCCTACTAGGATTTCCCCACGCTAATAAAAAAAAATTAGGTACCTTAATTTATTTAAATTAAATTTATATATATTTAATTAAATTTATTAATTTTTCGGCTAATCTCCGTAACGGCTGAACCGATTTTGACTGGATTTTATTCTCAGTTAAGCATATGTTATAAGAAGTAACGTACGTTTCATTTATTTAAGAATAACTATTTTTCCACGCAAAAAAATCGTCGTCTTACGTTAGTTTGTTCCGGCTGATTTCCAAAACGGCTGGACCGATATAGACGAGACTTTCACTGGTAGATAGCGGATGTTTTAAAGAATAACTTAAGCTTCTTTTACTTCAGATAATTTATAAGGGGTTCCGCGCAAAATAATTAAAACGCTACGCGCGGGTGAAACCGCGGCTGCGCTGAGGTATCAAATAACTGCACACTACAAATGTGTATAAATATTTAGGTACATATAGTGCGTTCGAATTGGAGTGATGTCGTTTTTAACAGTTTCAAAATGGGCATTTTTGTTTATGCGTTCGAATTGGAAAATTTCAACAATTTTGCAACTTTTGCCACTAACGATATTTCCCAAATCGAACGATGAGACACAAAAATGTCATTTGCATGTTCATCGCTTGCTTGTCACTTGTCTTAACCTACCTTTTCCCTTCAGTTAATCTTTAAACAAAGTTAATCTGACAAATTATTCTCTTGCCTGTTAGTATTTCTATCAAATTTTACAATAAAAATTAGAATTTTCGCTTCCCGTTTGAATTTTACAAAACTTATCTGTCAGATTCAAAGATGTCAAAATATGATCACAAACGACCCTGCCTCGGAGGTGGGTCAAAATTTGCAGTTCACGATGTCGTTTTTAACTGTTTCCAAGAAAACCGAACGGTGAACGAAAACAGTTCAAAACGCCAATTTCGCCCACAACTTTCCAAATCGAACGCTAGATGTGATCGTTTTTGGCATTTTTGACTGTTATTTTTGCTACCATACCCCAATTCGAACGCACCTATAGTAGACTAGATCGCTGTAAAGATCGTTTTGACGTAAGAATGGTGACCATTCTTACGTCAAAACGATCTTTACAGCAATAAACTTTGCTTTTATCTCTAAATAGATTCAACCCCTTCACAGTTTTTATCCATTCCTCTCGTATTTGGACATCCATTGGAACGACTAAAATCAACTTTTCCGGTGGACTGGTGGTTGTATATTTACATTTTGGCATAACACATGATTTTCTAGTATTTATATTGGAAATTTAAAAACCAAAAAAGTCATAATCAACTGGGGAAACGTACGGAAAAGCGCGACCCCGTCAGGGTATTTGTTCTGTGAGCGCGATTGACTGAGCGAGCGATGTAACATGACGTCACACGCATCGAGTACGGGCCGGTGGAATCCAGCGTCGCGCGCTTATTTTAAAATTCCATATTTCGGAAACTAATTGACGTATCGAAATAATTCTTTCACACATATTTTTTATTTTCTATAGAAAATAAGGAAACCTAAAAATCTAAATTAATGAACATTCTTCATTATGAATATAACAACCATAAAAAAAGAAGAAAAAAACAACCGAATTGAGAACCTCCTCCTTTTTTGAAGTCGCTAAAAATCATGATACAATAAACAGGGTCGCACTTGTTGGGTGTTCCAGTGTCGCACAACTGGATAGTCACATCTGCATAGTACATTGTTTAGGAGTCCGCTAGTAATGTCCCGCACTCTATGCATCAGGGAGGCCCCTCTTTTTCATAGTATTGCTTGAAAACAATATATATTGGCCTCAGTAAACATCCCCGATGCGCTGCAGTAACGAGGCAATTTGAGCTGATTTAAACATAAACCCTTAAGTTTAACTACTCAATAGTTAAGAAAGGTTTATCCGAAATTCAACTCTTAAGGGATAAAACAGGGAGGGAGCCACCGCGGTGCCGAGCCAATCCTACAATGCGCTTGAGCTTTCGAGGAAAACATCTTGAGGTGTAGCATGGTGGTAGGGCACTTTGTCCTACTCTCTTGCACTCATCACCACAACTGTCATCATCATCTGTCGCCAAATACCTATCGGTGTGTTCCGACAGCTGCACTTGAGAGCCAGTTCCTTCTAGACTTTGTGTGCTTACCACCTTCGGCCACATTCGGGGACATTGCGGTCAAACACAGGCCTATACACAGTCAATAAAATAAATAAGACGTGGGTATAAGAAAGTAGTATAGTAAGCAATATTAAGAAGAATAATGGATGAAGAAGAAAACGAGCAAGATTTTAAATCGAACACCTCACCTTATGCATCTTCTGCAGCGCATGTTTATCGTGCGCCGAGTGATCCCTCAGCCTGACGAGCGTGTCCCTCAAGCGCACGTTCTGCTGCTGCAGCTGCCGCATCTCGTACCCAGTGGCGCCCTCGCTCGCTGCGTACGGGTGCTCTGACGTCACGTCGACACACACACACATGTCTATTTGTTGCACTTATACATGCTTAGGCTCCCGTGTCTGTCGTTATGAGGGGCGGAGAGAGGAGGTTTGTCTGTTTTGGGGATTTTTTACTAAATTGCTAGACCAATTATTTGGTGTAGGCGGAAAATGTACGCTTCTTCCATTCGGTATTTCTTTTCGGTTATCTGTCATGTTTTTTTTAATGAAATATAGAAAATACTGCTAAGGGCAACACACAGATATAAATATATACCAAGATAACGTAAGAGCACCTACTTCGCGTGCCAGATTTAGTGCCCGACACAAGTATAAAATGCTTAAGAATGTTCGATTTACTAAGCTACTCGCTAGGAGACTCGCTAGGCTCTAGGCGCTAAGCAAGCCATCTGTATGTGCGTACGTAGCCTAACGTAGACACTATCGCGCTCATATTGCATAGGTGCACTTGAATTGAATTGGTTTTTCATCACTTAATAGTGCTTATGACGTCATAGTAGGTAGTCAACAAATGGCACGCTTGTTGAGTTGGTTTTCCGTAACGAAATAGTAGGTAATCAAAAAATGCCACGCTTGATTTTCATACAGATCGTGACAGTTGCGCTATCTTGGTATATATAAATATCTGCGGGGCAAAACCAGACACTGCAAATGTATCGCAACTTTGAAGAAATGTGAAAGAAACCATCTATGGGATTAACAGTCATAGAAATATCATGTCATCAAGCGACCATGAGAGAACGCAGCGTCTGCTTTGACAGAAAGTGAAAGATGTTGACACTGAACTACAAGGATTGGGTTAACGTAAAAAAATGATAACAGCAGGCATATTTGTTTTTATTGGTACAAAATTTGCCCAGCAGTGAGATAGTGAAGGCCAGTAATAAGCTGGTGAACATTTCTTACTCCTGAGGCGTTCAGATAGGGAGTCGAATGAAAAGAGTTTATGGGCTTTTGGATGATTCGGCTCTATAATAAGTATACGGGAGGATTTTTGGAATGTCATGGGCTATTCAGAATTTAACTGTGTTTCTGTTGGGATCAAATTCGCCGAGACTTTTCACTGGCATATTTATCAAAAGACTTTGAAAACTAACAACCATAAATTTAACAATAGTTTATGTATTACTTCATGGGTAAGGACAGTGTCCAGTCGTCGGGAGACAAACACAAAACATAAAAAATTAAACAAAAACCATGCAACAAAAAATATTATTATATACAAAGACTTAACACATTCACTCCGTGTAAATTTATTCTTTTGACAGCGGTAATAAAGTCCAAAATTGATTGATTTTATTAGCTTCTATAATAAAAGTATATGCCAATTTGTTGAAACAAATATTTTATAAAACAGAAAAGGCAAGACATTAGATATAGCTACCGGAAAAACGCACGTATTCTAATAGCGATAAGGTGCCCATTGGTACAGTAGCTTGTAAGCCTCGTTATAGAATTGCAAGGCGTGTTAAACAACGTTTATTTTCGTTTAAAAAAAAGCAGCGAATGTGTCAAGTACATGCATTAAAAACAAAATATATTAAAAATAACGTATAATAAAATAAAATGCGGCTAAAATATGATTAATTAATAAAAGCAAAGGATTGTTTCATATTGTTAAATTGCAACGCATCTAACTCTTTGTATATCTGTGGCTTCAGACTTTAAAATTTATAGAGTGGTTATTAATTTCTCAACTTGCAAGTTGTTACTATGGGAACGGGAAATTGCAAAAGGATGATATTACAAGCGTTTATTTAACTTGCAATGTATGTATGTAAGTTTGTTCGGGTGGAATCTTGCAAGTCAAATTTCACCCACTTCCAGTAATCGGATTGACTTGATATTTGGTATACATTAGTATATTCGAAGACAATTCAAGTACAGGCAACAAAAGTACAGTCACCAAATTTTTTTTTTACCAAAAAAACTTATTTATATTTAAATAATTTCAACTACATTTAAAAATGGAATATATTTTCCAATATTCGGGGTAGGAAGGAGGTAGTCGGTAGCGGTACCGATTGGGTAGTCAAATGAGGCAGCCGATCTGTATGCAGACTGAGTATTGCCTATATTTTCCAAGTTCTCTATTCAAAAAGGAAGGTCTGGCGGCCCTGGGATCTTGTAATATAGAGTTGACGCTAAGAGTACGCTGTTTTTTTGTTTCACATTATCTTTTGCATACTATTTGCAACTTTATACCAACAAAGTAGGGAGGATTATTGCTTGAACGAAACATGGGCAACAAAAACGAAGCTTGCTTTTACGCAAGCAGTTTTTCAACTGACTCTGCAAATTTTATGTAATCTAGCATTGCTCGATAGTTTTATTATTATTTTTTGTTTCATGTTATCTCTCATGTTAGAAAGGGATACAACATATCAACCTAGGGTCACCATCACTTACCCTTAGGTGCGATTGTTGTTAACAGCAAGTCTATACAAGGCATGGTAAAATAGAATAAGAAATTGAGCAATGTTCTCTCTCTCTCTTTCTAACTCTTAATAATTTGATCAATAGACCTAAATATGTTTTTTTACATAGTTTAACCGATCACTGTATTTTCTGAAACATTAAACTCTATAGTTGCAAGAACTTATTTCTTCATTAAATAGAGTAATTGCGGAGTTTTTCGCCGGCTCTTCTCAACAAATGCAACCTTCCGAACCGCGTTTTGATATCACAAGAAACAAGCTTTTGGCTTTTTTTATTGTATGTATCTAAAATTTACGATATTAAAACATTATTATATGTATATACGTACACGTGTTAGTCGTGTATGTAATTCTATAAAATAAAAAAATAAATATTGAAGCGATAATAAAATAAATAAATAATACTATACACAAGCAGTCCTCGTTTTACGTTATACTTGGAAGTGAAATATAACTATAACAAAAATAGCTCAAGCTCCTGGACTATGACACTTAATGGACATAGATTATTGTATTATTTTCTTTATGTCTGGTCATTAAGTCTTACTCTAAACCGATATATTTAAAGTAATTTTTTATAAAAGATATATGATACGTACTTTTAATAATTGGACTGTTTTACAAAAAAACTTAAACCAACCTCAAAGTACACTAAGAAGTAATCAAATCCTGATCTGAGGACAATGGGACCAAACGGGAAGTGGGTACAATTCCCGTTTGGTTTTTCCCAAACAAAAAAAATATTTTCCAAATCGGTTAATAAATGACGGAGTTATGAGGTAACAAACATAAAAAAAAAAAAAAAAAAAAACATCCGAATTGAGAACCTCCTCTTTTTTTGAAGTCGGTTAAAACCTCTTTTTTTGAAGTCGGTTAAAAACTGAATCAAAGCTATCAGTACTTGAAATCTATATAAAAGAAAGACTTGTTAGTTACACTATTTATAACTCAAGAACGGCTGAACCGATTTGGATGAAAATACGTTGGGAGGTAGCTTAGAACCAGGAGACGGACATAGGATACTTTTTATAGGGTAGTGTAGGGTAGGGTAGGGTAGGGTAAAGAAGAGGGCGCGGGTGACACCGCGGGTGGAAAGCTAGTATCGAATAAACCACAAAATAGTCTTTAAAACTTGGACTGCTTGTATACATGAGTGCAACATACATTTAGTTTATATATATACGTATATAGACTTGTGTGTGTTCTGTCTTTGTATGTTATATAACACAGTTTATAGTTGGAAATATGCGACAAATATAAGGTACCGAAAAAATTCTAAAAAGAAGGTAATAATATTTTTGAAATCTATTCTTTTACTTCGTACACACGGGTACAGCTCAAGCTATACATTTCTAGTATAAGCTGACCTCCCATTGTACGGCAATCCTATACAATGCGAGATCAGCTTATCCTTATACTGGAAATATATAGCTTGATCTGTATTGTACAATGTGGTGACAACCATGACATGTCGTTTTCGTCACGTTCGAACAATTTTTATTTAGACCAATGCAGCAATGGTGAAATAAAAATCAAATATCTCTCACAAAAGGTCTCGCTAGACCAAATCTATTTTTTTGCGATTTCTGGTTAGTTTTGACAAACCCAATTTATGTTTAAAAAAAAACTATTTTTTAATTTTAGAACTCCTAAGAAAAGACTCGCGTATTATCCCCGTACCAGTACGTAGCTAATAACAATAAACGCCACTCACGTATATTCCCACCGGCTTCCATCTCAGCCTTCATGAGCTGCAGATCCAGCGTGGCTTCCTCGAGCTTCTCCCGGCACTGTTCCAGCTCCAGCTGCAGAGCTTCGGCCCTTTCCTCAGCCATCTCTTTGTCGAGGGCTGCCATTTCTGTGGCCTCTTGTAACTCGGCCGTCTCGTCGTTGTGGATTTCTAAAGCTTCTTGGGCTTCGCGGACCTGGGGGGAGGAGGGGGGTTATTTTAACCATATTTGACATATTCTAAGGCCTTACTAGAGAACGCATCTCTATTAAGGCCTTTGGCGTTATTTTTCGTTGCGCTTACTAATTTAATAGCAAGTTGAGTTAGTTAATATTATTACTGTTGTACGGATCCCACCATGTGCAAGTGCTACTCGCACTTGGCCGGTTTATTGAAGATTAAGCAATGATCACAAACATTTTCTTCAGTAAAATCAGACATGGACCAACTTGCATGAAAAAGTCATTACAAATATTTCAAAATTAGTTTTTAAACATCTACCTCCTGCTTAGCCCGTTGTAGATCCCTCTGCAGCTGCGCCTGCGACTCCATGATCTTCGCTTTAAACTCGTTAGCCTGGTCCAGCTGTAGTCTCACTCGCTCCAACTCACGTATCTTCTCTCTGTCTTCCGCGCGACGGACCTTTAGTGTCTCCAGTTTCTCTTTCAGGTCTTCCACTTCGGCTTTCAGTTGGGTGTTCTGGACAGGATTAAAAAAAAATAGTCTAGTGGATTGAAAAATACTGTTTAGTCCGTCATTTACATTATTAAAAAATATTTATCACGTTTTATTTTTAAACAAACCAAAAATTACCATGTTTATGGTGTGTTGTAGTTCCGCGTGACGTCATGCTACACTTTTACAAACAAGTGATTTCACGAGCCCCCACTCCCGAACTTAAACGCTTTTTATTTTTGTAATTTTTTATTGATTTGATGAAGCAAAAAATACGTGTCCAATATTTTTTGGTCATCTAACTGACGGACTAATTAGAAAACGACGATAGAAACGGATGGTCGCAAATCGTAGCGAACGCTGTCATTTGGAAGCTTTAAGAATCCTTTAGCTTCTGAACTCTGATCAATGTTAAATACATGCTTGAAAGTGTACCTGTCACTTTCGGTGACGTATAAAATAATAGAGAAGCAATAAGTTTCTTCTATTTTTTAACCGACTTCAAAAAAGGAGGAGGTTCTCAATTCGGTTGTATGTTTTTTTTTTTTTTTTTTTTTTTTTTTATGTTTGTTACCTCATAACTCCGCCATTTATGAACCGATTTGGAAAATTCTTTTTTTGTCTGGAAGGGTACACTTCCCGTTTGGTCCCATTGTCATCAGATCAGGATTTGATTACTTCTTAGTGTAGTTTGAAGTCGGTTTAAGTTTTTTTGTAAAACAGTTCAATTATTATTAGCCTTTATAAAAATGGTGGAGAATATGAAACAGTTTTCACGGTAAAATACATATCCATAAATTACGTGAGGCGATTTTGGTGCTTTTTCGACATATAATAAGATGCAGATAAGTTAGAGTTAGATGGTACCTCGAGCATATGAGTATATAAGGAAGCTTGAAAGTAAAAGTGACTGAAAAGTTGAGAGGGAACCGTTTAGCGTGGTGTGGACATGTTATGAGGAGAAATGAAAGCCACGTCACTAAAAGAGTTATGAATATGAAAGTGGATGGACATACGGGTAGAGGAAGACTGAAAAAGAGATGGATGGAGTGTGTGAAAGATGATATGGGTAAGAAAGGAGTGGATGCTGGTATGACTGATAAAAGAGACGAATGGAAGAAGCGTAGATATTGCGCCGACCCCAAATTATTGGGAACAGGGCTGGCAGATGATCATGAGATGGTACCTCGAGCTGCGCCTGCATGGCGGCCAGCTTGTCCTCGACGGAGGGCGGCGCGGGCTGCGGCGACGTGATGCTCTGCCCCGGCGTGTACTGAGGCGTTAGCGTCTCTACGAAACCAGTCTGACAATACAAACATTATTATATTATTATAACAAACAATACAGGTCAGTTAACGAAAGCACGATCACAGTACTCACACATTCTTTTTAAAAATAACTTAACACAAAACATTTAATAATTTCTCGCTTTCTCTTACAGCAAACCTAATCAAACGAAACTCTTGATCTTGACACTTATATAAAATACGCAGTGCGCTCGGTCGTCGGTGAAGTTTTCTCTTATCTGATCATTCTCTCAATCTCTCTCTAAAAAAAACTGCAAGAAACAAAACTAATGTCCATTTTCATCAACCAATCCTTAACATTTAAAACTCCTATCATCATCATCATAATGTTCCACTGCTGAGCACAGGCCTCGTTTCACAAATGAGGGTGGGCGGGAATGTGCAGATACTCCACCACGCGTGCCCACTGTGGACCGGTGAAGATAGGCTAGTGGTCAACTTACTGTTAGGAGTTTTCAAGCCGCCTAGGAGGCCTTCAACTAGCTTAACGACTAACACAATTAAGTGATAACCGGGAACAACGGCTTTACGTGCATTCCGAAGCACGAAATCGCTCGATTTGAAATACCACTAGGCGGTCACCCATCCAGGTACCGACTACGACCGTGGTAGCTTAGCTTTGCCGATCGATTTAGAACGGCTAAGCATGCTACACCACGAGTTTTTATAGCTTATCTAGTCACAAACCTCAACAAAAGAAGCCCTCTTGACGCCCTGATCAGGCGATGCAGCGCGCTCGGTGGTCGGGGAAGCGTACGACGTCAGAGACTGACGACTGCTCGCCAGGGAAGTGCGTGAGCTGGAATATGTTACGACATTTCACGGTACGTAGTGGTTTTGTTGTCATAGAGTTCCAAGGTAATGTAAACCTTTTTACCTTATCAATAGCTTTTACATTTCTATAGCACTTTACTGAGTCTAGATTCTTTTGGTAGTAGAGTCTATTAGAGGAGGCATGGAGGGTAAATTTTTCCATTGCTTGATATATGCTATAAATTATAGTTGAAAAAAAACACGCTTTAATAAGGCCAGAAAAATAAAAGAAATGACAGGAAGGCCAGGCTCCATAATAAAAACTTCCTCCTTTCGGTACATTTCATGTCAAAAAAAAACATGTAATTCATTTCAGTTATGAAGCATATATGGCGAAACTCACCCCTCCCCCTCCTTTAGCTTATCTGATAGAGTATACAAGCCGAGTCTTTCTGCATATTAAAAAAAGAAAGGGGACGGTACCTTTAATCTTTGATTAGCTTTTATGAACATATCAGCAATAAAACCTATATATAACACCAATATCTGCTCCTGCTTGAAGGATCTTTTTTATCAAAAAAAGAAAATAAGAGCTTTATGAGAGAAACAATTAAGTTCAAATTCAATTTTCATTAAATAAAGTTACACTGTAACCCTAACATTTCTTTGAGGGCCTATCTACCTTGGAACTCTGCGAAAACTGTAAGCAATATACAAAGCTTAATCTTAGCTCCACCGTCCTGTAAAGCGAGACAAAAAATAGACATGTATACCGAAAAGCGAGACAAGAAATCTTATTCACAAAGTAAGATTAGCACTACAACTATACAGGATTTTAGCGTTAACTTAATATACTGAAGTTGAAAAGACAGGCAGAAGATAATTTGTCTATGTTAAGATAAAATTTCAACCTTATGGATAGTGACTATAAGGGTTAAAATCAATTAATTTGGGCCCGACTTAAACGGCTGATATATCTGACTCCACACCGCACATCAAAATGAACCAGCAAACTTTGATTAAGGATACATCTAGATTGAGTGTCGAAGCTGTGCACGCGTAGAAAAAATAGCCCCTAACTGTTAGGGGCTAAATCAAATAAAATTGCAAAATAATGTTAATATAAATTTCTCCAGATTTTAATTGGAATATTTCAACAACTGCTATCATTATGAACGTCACTATGACAAGCAGAATGACGCAGAGGGAGCGTTTAACGTAGCTGTTACGCGCAGCAGCCTATAAACGTTGGCCTGTTTTATATATTCGTTTATTATCGTTATATTATGGCGACGTTCTTTCTAGGTATATTTATTTCTATGCCAGCAACTTCAAACGACGATATTTTCAGATAAAAATCGTTTAAGTCAGGCCTTACAAGCTACTTTTGTTAATGCTATCATCCTGTATAAACTTAGAAAAGGCAGTTATACAATATCTGTTCTAAATATAAAATATTTTCGCAATATATTATTGACTATAAACATTTGCTATCAAGTGCACATGCACTTAACATGGTGATATTAGTCACATTATTGTAAACATATAGTATGGGACATGGGTCTTGAGGCTGCGAGAGTATTGAGAGTTTGTAACACAGATATAAAACTAGTACAGGACGCGAGTGTACGTCGCGAGTGTACGTTGGAGGTTGCGTTATCTATATAGATTTATATCGATGGATTGTGTACCACAGATATAGAACTAAATAGATAACGCAAGTCCCTCCATGCTGCGTATCCATCTCGCGTCCTCTATTAGTTTTATATCTGTATTACAAACGGTCAATAAAAATAAAAGCCGCCATTTGCAAAAAAATCCTTAGTGGAACGGGTTAAATTTAATCTTGTTGCTAATAAAGACCCATGTCCATTACTGTAATATATACAATTTAATACAACATACTTCCAATATCAAAAAAAACATTTAAAAAAAATAAGCAATTATACTGAAAGGAAACAAGGACAGATAATACAAAATAGACTTAATCTTAGAAATGTGCTGCACATAGCTGTTTTTTTTTAATATAAAATTATAATTAAAACTAATACATAGCTCCATATTATATAACGTCAAACAAACAAGAAGTTTTGTGTCCATATCGAAACAATTGAATTCGAATCCTATACCTATGACACAAGGTTTATTTTACTTTACCATATTTTTTTCTTGATACTTTTGTTTCTCGTTCTATAATACATGAAATAGTTGCTGAAGAATGCGTTGTCTGATTTGTAAGACCATCATTACACGATGCTGATACATATTCTACTTTATAATAACATAATATCTAATATTATCCAAACGTGCAATTACAATTCTAGAAACCAAATTAACGCAAAAAAATGCTTTAATTCACTACTATACAGTCACGTTTTAAAATGCGTTTTAAAATTCCATTAGAATTTATACAAAAAATATCAATAAAAAATAAACACATACTGGTGCCGATTCTGTTGTTCACAACTAAACTAATTTAGTCCCACTATATCTCTTTCTAACGAAGAATATGAGAAAAGGATGTAAGTTTAGTCCTGTCAAATTAGTCCAATGCTTGTTTTCAATGTAAAAGTCGCCATCATTGTTGGTTACGTCTATTTACACGCAAATAAAAAGGGCAAAGAGTAATTTGACGGCTTTAAATATGTTCTATCCTTTTTCAATAATGTTTGTAAGAAAGAGATGTGATGTGACTAAAATTAGTTAAGTGCGATTTAAAACAGAATCGGCACTATTACCGTACTTTTAGTTTGACAGACTGGATATTCCATTTCGGAATCTTAAAATGTATCTATGTTATTGTGTGTGACTGTACGAAATAATTTTGAAACACTAAATCCAAAAACAGAAACGATTTTTTTAAAATTACATGCATTTTCAGTACTAAAGTTGCTGTTATCAAAATTACGCTAACATAATCTACGTAGAATTTGCATTATGTGGTCACGTGTACAACGTAGGTCTTTACGAGGTGCTACAAAACCCAAGCGCTAACGCTGGAACCTAAGGCCCGACTTACACATACATTAGTTAAATAACGAGTTAATTCGTGTCATAGAATTAGAAATAGTACTACAGAAGGCTCACTCCCCAAGATGGCTACAAACACCTCTTTTTCCGTCGCATAACTCTATCTCTTTCAAACACGGACTTCTCAGTGAACGGCTCCGGCACACGGTATATTTTCATAGTCCCATTTGTGCTTTATGGTGATGAACTTATAAATTAATTAAGCGTGACGGGCCAGCTGGCGTGGTTAGTTGAGACTCTGGTTAAGATTCCACCTATCGTAGGTTCGATTCCCACACAAGATGTGCATGAACATGTCAGTCTTTATGTGCTGAGTCTGGGTCTAAATATGTATATAAATGTATTTACAAACAAAAAGTAGTATATGTATCATATCAGTTATCTGGCTTCCATTGTACAAGCTTGCTTAGTTTGGGATCAGAAGACAGTGTGTGAGGAATGTCCCAGGATATTTATTTATTTTATTAAAAACTACATAACTCGCAAATTAACTAACGAATGTGTAAATCGGTTCAAAGAGTAAACAATATCCGTGCTCATACGATTATACCGTAGAACTTATCTATTCCCATATTTTAAGTCTTACAGCAGTTTTTTATCGCAACACCCAATTTTTTTCTCAAAGTTTGGCTCACCATAGACATCCAGGGATTTTTTTCATATGGAAAAACCCTTGCGACTAAAAAGACTTAAAAAAGGGAACAGTTCTAGCCCCGATAAAATCTGATGTATCATAATACAGCTGCTTTTAGATCCAACGTACAAAGACTTAAATTCAATATTACCTCGACATAGACAATGTCCCGGCCTTGGTCTGCGCGGGCGACGCCTTCCGACGCACCCTTCATTGGGCAATCACCAACAATATGTTAGTAGATATGTTAAAACATTTGAAACGTGGAAAGAGGCACTAACACTGATGTACTTTGCCATAGCTTTGTCCTTTTTAAACGCCGTTTAAATTATATACTGATTTAAGCGCGCTACACACGATGGTACAGTGAAGGTCAAAGATATATTTACATTTGAAGTTACAAAACAATGGATACATATCTTTGACCTCGACTGTACTATAATATGTTATCATAACATCAATGAGACAGCGCTATACTAGTGAAAGAAAAGGAAAGTGGAAGTAGTGGATATACGGGAAGAGCAAAAAGAGATGGAAAACAAAAAATATACGAAAATATTCGCTATACGCTTAAACAAACAAGTGACGTCACGAGCTCTCACTCCCGAACTATGGCACGCTTTATCTTTGTCATTTTTGATTGATTTGATAAAGGATAAAATACCTGCCCAAAATGTTTTGATAACTAACTAACTAATCTAACTGAAGGACTAATTATAATTTTGATACCCAGGCCGCATTCCTATTACGGGTAAGAAAGGAGTGAATGCTGATATGACTGATAGAAGAGACGAATGGAAGAAGCGTGCATATTGCGCCGACCACAAGTATATATAGGAATAGGGCAGATGGATGTGGAGTACCTTCATCGTGTGAACTGCTTAAATGGTCACATAATGTGCAAAATTTCTTCGTCAAGATAATTATTAAGAAAATATAATTAAATCAGTGTTAGAACCTCTTTAAGATATTTAATATTAAAACATTCATCACAGATGCCTCCAATATGGTTATTTACAAAATATTAATTTAAAAAAAATGTTTCACCAGCATAAATTATTATGAAATTGTATGGCTTAAAGCTTCAAAGCGGCTGTTCTTGGAACCATTATGTCACCTTTGTTTTGGCTTGCCTTGACTATAATCTGACTGTTGGAAGACAAAGTCAACGTCATTTATTCAGTTTAGACAACTTAAGAAGATCGAAGATACCCAAATATTGTAAACATAACAGGAAGTCATTTGAGCAAGTCGAGTAAAAGTCAGATTTTTAAGATATTTGAGTCATATTTTTTTTCTATTTTTTTTTAATACTACTTAGGTAGCAAACAAGCATACGGCCCGCCTGATGGTAAGCGGTTACCGCAGCCTATGGACGCTTGCAACACCAGGGGTGTTACTCGCGCGTTGCCGACCCTGCAGAAATCTCTTCAGAGCCTTTTTGAAGAACCCCATGCTGTAGTCCATTGGGAAAACCACCACATATTACAAAAAACACCCGTATACTATATATAAACCGGGGTTTTACACTAGACTTGCTTCAAACTTTTGTAATACGACAGATACTGTCTTATTACAGAGATACCTGGGTTTTGCTAGACTTGCTTTAAACCATCTCACGTTATAACTTTTAAAAGTGTATCCAAAGAAAACAATCTCTCAAGTCCAACTGTCATCTCTTAACAACAATATTATAAAGTTACATGTGTTACGTCCTACTTAGACATCCGACGTCAAAAAGGGACAGAAGATATGTACTTTGGTGGTTACCCCCTGGTTCATAGCCAAATATAACGGAAATATAATCAATGCTGGTGTAACAACATTATTAATGTTATATATGTGTCGATATTGATGCTTCTCTACGACTTTTAGTTATAAGAACAGATTTATTACCACAAGTTTTGAAAATTTCGTGCAGTAAAATTAATACACATAATATACAATTTATTTTGAAGACAATTTGGTCAAAAACTAATTATGTATCATGGAAAAAATATACTTTGATCAGTTATCTAATACTCTATAATGTAACATAGAAATAAGAACCCCACGCGTTCTTCTTTCTATGTAAGCTGGTGATCCACAGAAACGACAGCCCTCAATTACCACCGGTACTGGACTTCTGCACTTTGCACTTCGCAGTTTCAAACGCGAGTTTTTACCCCCTTAGGGGTTACTAAAAAAAAAACTATCTTAGTCTAGTGTATGTGTCCAGCTAGTACAGTTTTTTTACTTTGTATAGGCCTGTGTTAAACCGCAAAATCAGGCTTTGTAGCCTAGAAGGAACTGGTTCTCAAGTGCAGCTTTCGAAACACCGATAGGTGCTTGGCGACAGATTTCAACTTAAGGGTGGTACAGCCAGGTGGGTACTACAAAGTACCGTACCACCGTGCTATGGTTTCCTCACGATGTTTTCCTTCACCGAAAGCTCAAGCTCACTGTAGGATTCATTCCCGGGACCTACGTGTTGGCATCTTAAGTAACTGAGCTATCATCGCCTTGAACACTGCTCCTACGAATAACGAGCGGTTTTCTTATTTCTATGTCACAAAACGAAATCCCAACACGCCTGTTAAGCCCGGTTTTGACAGGACCAGTTGCTACCAGTACGTGAATTAAGTTTTGTTGCATTCAGTTTCAATTTGAAACAACCACTAAATAGGTAGAATATTACAATTTCGAAAATATTTCCATTTGCATTGAAGCACTGTTAGCAGAAACCTACATATTGAGCCGGTTTCAATTTGAAATTAATTGAAACAGATTGCAACAAAGTTATTTAATTGTCAGTAGCTGGCCGTAATGCCAGTCAAAACCAGTCTTTATAAATATGGGTGCGAAAGCTCTACAAAGCACAGTGCGTGTCTACTTCATATCGTGTACTCACGTGGTAGGTCTAGATCTCTGGGCCACTGTTATACTAGCAAGGGAGAGAAACACACTATCAGTTAGACAAAACCTCTATGCGGCAACGACACTTTAATTTTGTAGGATTATTTGTGGAGAACTGAAAACAGTATAGGCTGGACATTCTTAATTTGATAATCCGTTGTTTACAAATTAATCACATTTGGTTGTACTTTATCTCTTTCTTACAAACATAATTGAAAGAGGATCGGAAAAGTGACTTTACAAACTTGGTCTAATAAAATCTTATTTTGTACATAGCCATTTGTTATTTGGTGCGTCAGTTTGTATGGTCAGAAACATAAATATAGATCCAAATTTTCAAAACACCTCGTAAACTAAAACAATCCATGATATTGAAATGTTGGTAAAGCACAGGTTTTTGAATATTTGAAAGTGTTCAGCTCATTATGTTGCCGACTGTACCTTTATATTAATTTTAAGTTCATACTCTTTTCAGTTCTCCAAAAGAAGACAAAAATGTGACAGTATCTCAATAATATTGCCAGTATACCATAACTCAGGATTATTATTAATTACCAAAAAAATTTACCAGATGTTAAGAACATAATATGAAATACTGTCACATTAAACATTGTTTAAATGTTACCAACAAACCAAACCTATTCTACCCTTATTTGAAAAACATTCTAACCCTTTTTTTATTGTTCATGCCATAATTGAGGTGTAGGAAAGTAGATGTTGTAAAAAAGGAGGTTGGATTTAAAGAAAAATTTAGATATAATTGTGAACGTTATTGAACCTCTTTTGATACAACTTCAAAACACCCACCCACTAAAAACTTTTTAATTGGTAAATTGCTTCAAATGACACCTCAAGTGCAAAAAAAAACCTTATACCATTGTTTTTCCCATACAATCATACTATGACAACACTTGATATAAAAGTAATATTAAACTATTAATTTCTATCTGGCAACACTGAAAAACCAATAAAACTAGCCTTGAATCCATTATATTTTCTAGCAACATTTTTGTAATGCTAGCAATATTCCTACCATTTTCTTGACTGGCAACAAACCATGGTAGGTTTTAACTACTCAAAATAAATGTGATATTACTTGCATTCTATAATGAATGTATATTGTGTACCCTTTGATTCTATTATGTAGCCTTTCAGGGCTTGGGGTCGGTGTTGCCGGAGCTAATGGACTAAATAATACAAAATTATTGTAAAACCACTATTATATAATTTTAATGTTACATTAGTGTTGTAAGTAAACTAAACTAATATTATTCGATAGAGCATCATGCTACTCACCAAAGAGTAATCTATGCATATTAAATCTCTCTAAAATCTATTTTAAAATGTTAAAATTTATGCCGTATGTATAAAGGATTGTGGACCTAAGCATTGTAAATGACAGTTTTTCCTTGATTTGATACTTAAGGTGAACGCACACTTATCTGAGCCGAACGCATCGAACGAAACGAATTTTGAATTCTGTATAGGAAATCTTATCCAGATTCGGACTCTACGCGTGCAAGTGTGCATCAACTTTATACCGAAAAAGCCTGTATAAATATCAGAACATAATAAAATATTTAACCAACTTAAAAAAGGAGAAAGTTGTATAGGTATGTGTTTTCTTTTTTATTGTTAATTATTTAGAAAAAAAAGATAGTCCAAAAAATATTTATAAAATTGTAACCTTGCTGAGTTTCTTGCCAGATTTTTCTCAGTTGAAGGCCGAGTTCCGAACCGGTGGTAACTTCAGTGAATGTGACCTTCATAAGTGCCCTTCTGGGGCCTAAATTGAATAAATGGCTTTGACTTTGACTTTGATTATAAATGATGATGACGATTCATTGATACAGAACTATAGCAGTCTTGTCCAATTTATTGAAAAATAGACATAAACTTAGATTTTTGAATAATCAAACTTGTAATAATATTATTTTATTTTAAAGTCTTTTAACACGTCTAAAAATCCACACAACCTGTATACATTCCCCATGATAATCCCACTAGATTTAAATTCACAAATCAAATAGAATATATATGAAATAAACCAATTATTTGTTTGTACATACCTACTAAGGCGACGATTAGTGGCAGATGTCTTGGGCTCCTCCGTTGACGTCGTCATGGAGGTCTCCATGGGGTTGTCCTCGGCATCGAGAAGCTGAATCTGTGTCTGCCGTACGAAGACACCGTAGTTCTCTTCACACTGCAAATTGTTGAGGTAAGATCAAATTTTTTTTCACTTTTGAAAGTTAAATGACCACTGAAAAAGGAATTCAAGTGCATTTCTGACTCAGGCACCCAGGTTTATTAGTTCTTGGACTTATCGCTTGGCTGTGGATCCATCCGCAAGAGCCAGGATAACATCAAAAATCAATTGTTTTTGAACCGCAAATCAATGGGAAATAAAAACCAATCCACATAACTAAGTTTGTTTGTTTGAACTTGATGATGATGATGATTGATGATGATTGAGATGATTTCTAAAGAACTGTAAGTTAGAGACATCATTGTAATTTTCATGTAATATTTACATGTGTATTACAACTGTAATATGTACCGAATTTCATCTATATACGTCCACCCGACCCTTTACATCTATATATATAAAAATCAATGCCACTTTTCGTTGTAATTTTATAACTCAAGAATGGGCTCACCTATCCAAACCAAATGTTTAGGCTTTGTTCGGACTATTTAGTAGATGGTTTATGTGAAGTTTGCACAAAATCGGTCGAGCGGTTCTTCATTTATCACATTTTTATTATTTCACTTTATAAGTAGCGAAGCACGTACCGGGCCGCTAGTTTATAATATATGTAGGTAACAGAAATAGATTTCACCACTCACCCTAAAGTAAGCATGTCCCCGGACTGTCCCATTATTCTTTCCCTTCGCCTCATCCAAGATAACTCCAATCCATTTGCCAGTCGCAAATGTCGGGTAACCCACGTAAGCGACGGACCCTTTCACGTCCTTCCCGACCACGATCACACGCTGCCCAAGGGTAAGCAGCTTATCCGACATCTTCACAGCTAATTCATAAAAAAAAACTTTGTAAAATTGCGACGATTTTAGGCCGACGATCCTATCGAAAATTCTATTACCTTTTATAGAAAACTGATGTTGGAAATTGAAAAGTAGTTTGTGACTTAATTAAATAATAACATGATGTTTTACGATACTGATTAAAGGTAAGTTTTGTTTAGTTTATGTGGAAAATTGGGTAAATTTGTTGTAAAGAAAGTGAGTGTTGGTTGATACAATTGGATTTTCAAAACGTCAAAGTAGATTTTTATGTCAATGTCAAACTAAGATGTGTCACCGCTGCGTTTGGTTTTTGCTTTTTATAAATCAATAACTTTTGTACAACTGTTTAATGTGATTTTATCACAGATTTTATTATATTATTTTTTCCAATAAAGATCAATCAATGTGCATCCGTGAAGTGTAATCACATGTATCGTGTCTTTTAAAGTTGTCTCAAAAAGTCCGTGACAAGTTTTAGTACAATGTCCACCATTTGACTGAAACAGGTTTTTTATGGATGACCAAGAAACTCATATTATATTTAATATCTAAGATTCTTCACGGTCTATGCTATTTTGTGGACTAGCTGAAAGTTAATTAATGTGACTAGAAATTATAATATTACTCGACACTAGCAAAAATAATTCCTAATTAGGATTTGGTTGCCAAACATAAAAATAAGAAGAAAATAACTTTAAGTGGTGAAAATACTCTGTCTACGTTTACCGGAAATAATGATGATGGTCATTGAGCTATTAATACTACGTATAGAGAAGACGCCACACATCAAAACTATGTTCCGTTCAAGTGAGGCCATCCGGCCGAAAAGAACGAAACGCATAAGCGCCGTGAAAATTACGCTGTTTGGGAGAAAAATACTCCTAAAAGCCAGCGCTACATGTTTCTTTCTACTGTCTGCTTAGACGACTAATGTTTCAGCGCTAAAGAGAACTTTAGTTGACTCTACATAATGGGACCTATGCTTATGATAGCTTCTCTATACGTAGATACGTAGTAATAATAGCTCAATGATGATGGTTCGACTTCTAGACCATCATTATTATTTCGACCTATCCATCATGTTTTTTATTAACACGAGTAATTTTGTAGTAGGAATCGTAAGCGGTCACCTTAGCACAGAATATTTAATAGTACACACGGCTACGTATCAAGCTATACATTTCCAGTATAAGCTGATCTCGCATTGCATAGAATTTGCGTACAATGAGAGGTCAGCTTATACTGGAAATGTATAGCTTGACATGTAGCCGTGTGTACATAACCTTAGCCCGCAGCCTATAGACGCTAGCAACACCGGTATCACAAGCGCGTTGCACTGATGCACTCTGTAACAAAAGAAAATGCGTTCCCTTTTGAAAGCGTTTTTTTTTAATGGATCTAACGCAGTTGTTGTAGGTCATCGTTCATGTTATAAATTAAAGGTATTTTATTGCAAAATACTTTTTATATTGTACGTTTTGCTGACTGAACATAAGTAGATACCTAAGCCTCTGCACTTCCTAAAACGTGTGTTCGAATTGAGGTCGAAGTATTATGCCTACCTATAATATCTTACTTATATTCATATTCAATTCAATTACTTCGTTTACTCGTATCTTCACTTTAGCCCTAATATCTACGCTGCAAGTAGATTTTTAGGTACTACCCGTGTGTGATAAGTTGAGACCTGCACAGTAGCGTGCTTTTATACCTACCTTTTGAGTTACTCTGAACCAGCTCAATGAATCAGAGCACACGGGTTTGAGCCGTTGAGCTACAGCTCAAAAACAAAATGACTAGCTCACGGCTCAATCCAACGCCTATCGTATATGCGACTCCCTCCATAGATTATTCTTGTGATTCTAATTAGTTAACGAATTATTATCGTTCTAAAACATTTAAATAATAATTTAATTCAATAAATAAATATGTAAGTTACATAACTAGATAATCGACAGTAGTGGTAGACAGTCCGCTCGATTCGACGCGCGGTACGCAGTGAGCGTGCGCGCGTATCGTGGACTGTAGGTACAAATTGAGCTAATCTGCGAGCGAGAGCTGAGTCATTGAACTGGCTCAAATACCTGAGCCGTGAGCTGTTAGACAGCTCGCGTATTTTTGATGAGTTACACACCGCTACCAACGTGTGACTCATCTATCGTTAATGATTTCTTCATGATGACATCACTCATTGGTGTCACAAACTTCGTATTTACTATAGTCCCACAAACTTACCTGGCCCGGTGGTCAACAGAGGAACTAACGATGACATTTTGAAATGTCAATTACCATTGGTCAAAGAGAATATAAATACTACGTTCATTGGTTGTTAGCTCCACCAAATGCGATAACAGCGACTCTCCCACTGGGCCAGGTAAGTTTGTGGGACTATTTCTGGGTTCCATGGATCCGTAGAACTTTTTTTAATAAGTATCCCATGGTAAATAATAGTAAAATTATGTTTATTTCTATTTACTACATTGATTATGCTTTACTTTTGATATACGGAATGACCTCAGCCATTGCCACGACGCGACCTCGCTAAAATGAGGCCGACTATGACTCATACAAACTTTTCCTGCTTCTAAACATGATTCTTATTCCAAAGGTATAGAGGTATATTTTGATTTCCGCAACTGTTAAATTATGTTTGTTTCCGGTATACGGTCATTCCTTCCTTGTCAAATTCCGAGGATTACTTATCTATAGCTCAGAGTAGATAAATACTACGTACAACAGAGGGTCAGCGCCCATACTTCAAAAGTTACCACCGTAACTCGCGCAAGTACAGCGCCGGTGGTGAGTCAAAGGTACTATTTGCTAGTCTTGCCACGTATGTCACTACAGCAATGTTAGTTTTGTCAGTAAATGACAACAGATGTCACCTTTTATAGAACAGTATTTTAAAGGACGATGGGCACTTTTTATTTTTTCCTAACATTTCCAATTCTATGGTATAAACATTTTTTTATTGTTTGAAGTTTTTAATTTAAAAGGCGTGAAAGTTAAAAAGTTTAAATAATGCTTACCTAATTATATCCTTTAACATTTTACAATTTTTTGCCTGGTTGGCTAAATCCTAAAGTATAGGGCATAGCGACAAATGCTGAAAGGAGCCCCAAGGCCGATTTTAATAAAAAAATAAAACTGTATACTTGGTACTCGTTGATTTGAAAAAAAAAACTGTATTATTACTCCATCTCATAGTGTCGCTTATAAAGATCTATTTCTGGGAAACAAATAATTTCTGTGGAAAATTAATGGAAACATCTATTTATTAAGAAACCACTACATACATCTAGTCTGGTCGCAGTACTACAAGCTCTGGAAAGACTTGAAACAGCCACCTAAGAAACCACTATATAACAGTCATCATGTCAAACAATTCCTTGGAACACTCCCCGTTGTACAAGCGGTAGAACACACATAAGGCAAAGTCTCTCCTCAAACTGAGAGGCTCGTAACCGTTCGTGAGTTCGGGATCGTCGACAATTCTAGCGGCAAACCGCTGAACCGAGTCTAAAGGCCCAAGCTGGTATCCAGGTGCCCCCGCCCACATATGGCAACAATACTCCATATGAGGCCGGACTTGCGACTTATAAAGATGCAGCCTTTGCCCCGATGTGAAGTACTGCCTCGCTCTGTTGAGCACTCCAAGCTTTTTGGATGCCAGCTTAATCTTGTCTTCCAAGTGACTTCGGAACAAAACGTCGCTAGAAATGTCGACGCCAAGAATCCCAATGCTTTGACTGATGTTCAAGGAAGTGTTCTGGAATTGTGGAGCCACAGACCATGGGATTTTCTTAGCGCTGAACGCGCAGGCTTGAGTCTTGGTGGGGTTGAAATGGACTAGGTTTAGTCGAACCCAATCGGAGACAAGCTAGTGTACTCTCGATTTCAGACACCAGCCGTTCGCGGCTTTCCTCCACCTCGGAACGATTTGCACGGCCCGTATAATGAGCGTCCCCTGTACTGTCGTCCGCATAGCAATGAATGATATGCTGTCTATTGACGGCATTCATTGCTATGCAGAAGGAACAGTGTTGGGGACAGCACAGAGCCTTGCCGGCATTCATGTCCATGCTATTAGAGTAGCTACCGTCGACGACGGCTCTTATGCTTCTGCTGGACAGAAAGCTGGCAACCCATTTGCATAATCCCTCGAGAAGCCCGTATGATGGTAACTTCCTTAGAAGACCCCTGTGCCAGACCCGATCGAACGCCTTCGCTACATCTAGGCTCACTGCCAATGCCTCACCTTGACTCTCGATGAAGTGGCGTGCCTAGGGTTTCAGAATAGGGCATGCCGAGAGATATGTTACTGTAGTTTTTAACAGTGAATGTAGATAAATC
Source organism: Achlya flavicornis (assembly GCA_947623365.1). Lineage (NCBI taxonomy): Eukaryota > Metazoa > Arthropoda > Insecta > Lepidoptera > Drepanidae > Achlya > Achlya flavicornis. The sequence continues at coordinate 3,737,641 of OX392494.1, read as the reverse complement.
CGTCAGTAGTGTATCAGTCGTAGTTTTAAACCGAATGGTGTGTATACACTAGGGAATGCAAACCGGTTTCACCGAAAATCGAAAAACCGGTTATTCGGTACGGTTTTGACCAACCAAAAAAACCGGTTTTACATAGCACTAAAACCGGTTTTTCGATTTTTTTCGGTTATTCTTTCAATGTTAGAAAAACTAACAAAGGAAGATTTGCCGCCGTTTTGTAAACTGAGTGCAATGCGGGGAGTATTTTTGTAATGAACTGAACTGTGTATTGTGTTGAGCTGGTAACAAAATAACTTATAATAATGATTGTTTTTATGATAGATATAAAATACGTAAAACGTTTTACAATACTTAGGCAGCAAACAAGCGTACGGCCCGCCTAATGATAACCAGTTACCGTAGCCTATGGATGCTTGCAACATAACGGTTATCACTCGCACGTTGCCAACCCTCAAACTTTTTGAAGCGGGGAGCTCATTCCACAGCCTGAGCATTCGCGATAGGAAGCTTCCTTAAAACCGCACAGTACGAGACCATTTTGGTTCCAATGTGTGAGGATGGACTCCCCATCGGTGACTACGATGGTAGAAGGTGACTGGGCATTAGGTCAAACAATTCTTCAGAACACTGTCCGTTGGAGAAGCGGTAGAACTCACATAAGAAGGCAGTCTCTCCTCAGACTAAGGGGCTTTAAAACACTTGTGAGCTCGGGATCGTTGACAATTATACCAGCACGTCGCTGGTACGAACTGAGTCTTAATACCAAAGCTGGTATCCAGGTCCCACAGAAGACAGCATCATTCCATTTGGGCCGGACTTGCGACTTATATAGTTGCAGTCTTTGTCTCGTTAAGAAGTACTTCGCTCTATTAATCACACCGAGTTTTTTCGATACCCTGCAGATGATTTTGGAACAGAAACGCGAAGGATCCCAATGATTTTCGTGATGTTGTTGAGGGACATGTTCCAGAAATGAGGAGCCACAGAAAATTGACTTTTCGCAACGGTGAATGCGCATGGCTTGCGTGTGACTTAGTGGGGTTGAAATAGACTAGGTTTAGTCGACCCCAATCGGAGTCACTAGTTTCTGTACTCTCGATTTCAGACAAGTCCTTCGCGCCTCTTCTCCAATATAGAACGAGGGATATTTGTACGACTCGTGTAATGAGCGTCTCCTGTAATTTCATCTGCATAGCAATTAATGCTAGCAATAGAGAGTATATCATTAATATGCTGGAGGAACAGTGTTGGTGATAATCCAGAGCCTTGCGGGACGCCAGCATTAATGTCATGCTATCGGTGCAACTACTGTCTACGAAGGCTCTTATGTATGCCAAACAGCAAGCTGACTGATTGGTGTTATTTTTTACCCATCTGAACGACAACAATTTATCTAAGTAAAACATTCGTATAATAATAATCACGTAACCACTGACCCGCCCATAAGGGGCGATGACGAAGCCTAAGATGAAACGCTTACCCAGAAGAAACCTATTCACTATGGCCTTGAAAGTTCCTAGATTGTAAGCGTCAGGAAACACAGACACCGGAAGCAAATTCCACTCCCTTGCTGTCCGTATTATAAATGAGGATACAAAACGCTGTGTCCGTATTTTCGGTATGTCAACAACGTACGGGTGAAAATTTTCCCGGCGTCTTGTGGTTCTGAGTGGTTTTTGAGTACACGCAAGTTGCTGTGCCGCTACAATATGCCATGTTCATAATATTACGTGTGAAATTAATATTATAACGTACGTAACATAATTCAATAAATGTTTAAATAATTATTCTACTTCTACTGATCTATTTTTTAACATAAAGTCATCATATCTCGAAGCAATTAAAAACCAAGCAAACGTGATATGTTTTTATGATTTCATTCGTTTAAAATAAAATCAAAAGGAAAGGAACTGTTCAGTCTATATAAACGAGTCTCTGATGAAGATGAATCTACAGAGTTAAATATACTATTATTTCCATCAATTTGATGAAAAAGAGATGGATGGATTGTGTGATAGATGATATGGGTAAGAAAGTGAAAGGAGTGAATGTTGGTATAACGGATAGAAGGGACGAATGGAAGAAGCGTATGTAAGCATATTGCGCCGACCCCAAATGATTGGGAACAAGGCAGGCAGATGGTGATAATGAACTTGGGTTTTCTTTTATACTCACTTCATTAACTTTAACCGACTATAATTCCTCAGTTTGCGATTTTTAAATCTTAGGCACGGTTATTATCTATAATTTGAGCTATAGAAATAACGTGCAAAAAAAACGAGCGAACATTAAAAAAACCGGTTTTAAAACCGGTTAACCGGTTTTACCTCTCAATAACCGAAAAAAAAACCGGTTTTCATTTTGCCACGGTTTTGCATTCCCTAGTATACACACCATTCGGTTTACACCACCTTATATATAAGGCGCCTCGGGCAGTGGCGGTACGTCCATACAAGCCCAAAAGCCGGGCTTGCCCTACTAAAATAATTCTCGAACAAGAATATAAACTTCCGAACTATTTAAAAGTTCGCGCTCTTCGCTATTATTGCTTTTCGATGTCATCAACCCCCGAGGCGCCTTATATACACACCATTCGGTTTAAAACTAGGTAGGTACGGTATATCTATATCTGTGTACGACCCGCCTCGCACCACCTCGCACGGTCAATCAAGGCGTCTCGCTCGCACGCGTGGGCTTGCAACCGTGCTTCGTTGCCAGCGAGTGTATCTCTTTCTAACCTATGAAAAACTATCCATAATGAGATATAACTATTGTTGGTTTATATAGCACAACAGTATGAGATATTTGAGATAATGAAGCCTTGCATGCGTATGAAGTTGGTTGTGACGGTTCGTAGTGAATGCGAAATGACGAACATCGCGCATGCGCCCCGCCTGTGGCCCCGCTCGCGCCGTTTGCGTCAAATTTCATTACATATGCATTTGTTTGAAAGTTGTTTTTTTTTTATTGGGAACCCTGCGAAATTTCCAAAAGACCTTGCTTGAAACTGCAGAATTTCCGATCACTCTGGTGATTATATAACTGTTAGTATTCCATTTTATTCCTTTGTATTTATAATTTACCGAAATGACCTTACGACCGTCAGGGTTACCTACCTATATCAACTACACCTAATTAATTAGGATACTGATAAAAACACCGTGTAAAATTAACAAAATATATGTACTTACTGTCTTACACACAGAACAGAAAAAACAGTTAGAAATCGCAAGTGACAATATTAGCACGGGAACCTGTGTGGCAAAACTCACACAAATAAACAATTATTCATACACTGCACTACATACAAACAATTCGTTTCATTGGTAGATTTTATTCAACACAAAACTAGCAGAAATCACAGATTCTACATTTGAAAATATACCTTCACATGTACAAATAGAATTCATTTTGTTATTCTGTAGAATGTGTATACGACGTTTTGTAATATGAAGATGAAGGAAAACAATTGACGAGTAAGTTTCGCTATCCAACAATAGATGGCGTTATTATCAGTGGATGTTATTATCATCCTAATTACATTCAAGATAAAGTTGACATTCGTGTAGCATGTCGATGGATTTATAACATTCTGATTATAACACCATGCGCTATTCGATTTCGTCAGCTACTCAATTAGTGATGTAGGTGATAGATGACGTCATAAGTGAAAGTATCGATAAATGTTTATTGCATATCCTACTAATATTATAAATGCGAAAGTTTGTGAGTGTTTGTTACTCTTTCACGCAAAAACTACTGAACGGATTTGGATGAAATTTGGAACACAGATTCTCAGATATGTTCTGGATTAACACATAGGATACTTTTTATGCCGGGAAATCATACGATTACTCGGGAATGTGGGTGAAACCGCGCGGGACAGCTAATATTATTATAAATATCACACTAATATTATGAATGAAATCTATTCCGCCTGAACGGCGGAACAGATTTCGATGAAATTTGGTATGTAGATAGATGACACACTAGATTAACACACAGCTTATAGTCAAGTCAAGTCAAAGCCATTTAGGCCCAAGAAGGGCACCTATGAAGGTACATTTTTAAATATTTTCTTTTTTTTTTACAATCTGACTATATAGTGGCTATTTTTTTCCAAAACATTAGTATACATACATACTTTTTATTTTACAAAATAAAATACACAATCATCAAAACGAATAAATATAAAAAAAAAAACAAAAAAAACAACAAATCAAATATATATATTATATATAGTATATATAGTATAGTAGTATTATATATAGTAAATATATATATTATATATAATATATATATTTACTTTTTGTACCGGAAACACTTTTCCGGGAACTGCTCACTAGCAGTTCCCGTAGGATAAACAAATTACACATATTATTGAAATTACACTTATAAACGAATTCAATGCGGGCGAAGCTAGGATAGTATAAAATTCAAAGGCCTTAAAATGTAAGCACGTTTTGTAAAAATTCACGCTCGGTGAAGAAGGATAAAAATTGTTAGTTGTCGATAGATTTTCTCTTTATTCAATTTATGAAAATTAAACAGATTCTGTTCTTTGATTGTTCTGTAGTAAGCCCAGTGAGACACCTTTTGGAATAACAAAAGGACACATATTGGAAATATTTTTATTTTTGCTCTGGTATGGCTGTTTCATACAAGTATTTATTTCCCTTTTTTAAAATTATAAAATATTTGTCTTCAAAGTGCTCTGAACAAATTGTGCTTGATTTTGAAAGAAACCAATTTTGCCTTCCTGTAGCTTGAATCCATTTTTCCTTTATATCTGGAGCCTTAGGAAATCTAAAATCACAAAAATATAACATAACGCATTCAAATAAATAATAATAATATGTAAATATAAAATCAAAATGGCACTACTAATCACAACTGTAAAAGTTTAAACTATCGATAACTCATACTATAAAGAAGTGTGTCACGTCTCTAATCGAGTAGCAACCGTCACATCAAGTGCATGTATGGAAACTTCGAGAAGCAGTAAGTTTTAAGTTTGAAAGAAACTAGACCTTAAAGTTTAAATTTTAAAGTCAACTTTCGTTCGCGATCATTCATCTTGAAGACAATTAGGTTTTTCTTAATTTTAAATTAATTTACTCACAAAATATAACTTACGGATGGTATGATATACCTCCTTTCGCTAAATTTTTTGTACGGCTATCGTTTTTGCACTGTAAAACAGCACAATAAGGCATTTTACTAACATTTTAAATCTTTTACGACGCCACCAAAACAATGTAGTGACAAATCACGACTGAACTGAGCGGAGCTCTAAGTGCGCGGAACTACGCTTACTATGTACTACGGCGGTTCCGCCCACTTGCGCTTTCTAACTGTTTTTTCTGTTCTGTGGTCTTACACTTCAGAATCTTGCAGTAATTTAAAAACCAACAACTTAAATAAAATCTGTTTATTGTGACAGCCGTTAAACTCAAATTATTAGTGTTACGGTTCTCCATTATAACAAAGTGCAGTGATAATTGATAAATAAATATATTTCCTAGGTTAACATCGCACAAGAAAACAAATAATCACGCATTCTGATTTTGGCTCCGACACAATTGCGTACAGTGTGCTCGCAAGCGCGTGGTGGCCCCGACAGTTTAGTCGAGCCCAGCTCGAAGCGAGCTGTAGATGCTTATCGCGGTAGATATAGGCAAGTGACAGAGGCCTGACCCAGCGCTATATAGGCTATTGCCGGCCCTGATTAGGGAACGATTAAAAATAGGTCAAGATAGCAATTTCTTAATCTTCTATATGTTTTAAAAATCACTTTAATACCGAGCAAGCGAAGAGTCTCCATTTCAGCTTGGACAAAAATGCTTTCGTATGTATGTCCAGATAACCGGCTGTTCTCCACTACAGGTCAAATTACTCATCCGATTCTCCATAAATTTTGTGAGCAGGGTCGGTGATTTACGAATGGATTTAATCCTTTTGACCACAAAAGACTTAATAATTGTTCTTATTTGATATTTTGTTGAATAAATGAAACCACTATACGTTTTCCTGCACTAGCTAGATACAGACTTAAGCCCATAAAAACAAATGAAATACAATTGGTACGAAACTGCCCATTGTACTTTTAAAAATAATCGTTGTAGATTTCAAAATATTTAGACTATATTTATTTACCGTTGAAGTCTCTGCTTATTAGAAACAGGTTAATATTAGATTTATTTTATTATTATTTGATTGTTTCGGTCCTAGACGATAAAAAGAAATAAAAATAATCGACGGTAAGGCCATCTATGTCAGGTCGAAAGATTTAAATAAAATTAAATAAATTGCAAATATTGAAAATACGAGTTTAAAAAAATAATTAAATTAAATTGTTATTATCAAATTGTATTCCTTTGCAATAAATCTCAATAAAATGTGATTTAATAGCGTTTTGACTAAGAATTAATTTTCAATCCGTCCATACGATGTCTGTAGCGACATCTTTACGTGTGAATTCTACACTAATTATAAAATGTATGTGATTGACCAGACATGTCTATAGCATAAGTACCTACCTCTAAACTTGGTAGGTATATTATAATTTAATTATGTAGTAGGTATCTTTACCTACTATAAATTTACGCCAACTTTATGAAAATAGAAAATGATGAAGACCAAATAACGTTTTTTCAAGATATGATGACTAGGTACCTAGGTAGCTAATTATAGTCTACATGTTCTGATATAAATATTAAGAAATCATATGTTAGTCAAATAAATTTATAACAATAGGTATATATACCTATACACCGGTTGCCAAGTGTACCTAGTGTAACGAATTCATGAAAAGGAATGGAATTTTGCTCGTTGGCGCGAGATCTGCCTACTTTCACTTATGTTTACCACTGTCCACTGAGCGAGCCTTTCCCGTTATAATGGAGTGCCAGGTAAATTTCGATATAACGGGGTTTGAAAGAAAAATACACCACACATACAAAAACATGTTTATTATTATTTCAATCATTACAGCAATTTAAAAATACAATGTCGTATAAAACAAAAAGCTATTATTACTATTTCGTTCAGCGTTTATTTGCAACTAAAAACGTGAGACGGCGTCGATATATATATAATATACTTTATACATGGGTGTCGCAAGGCACAGGGCGCGGGAGGCCTATGCGGCCGCGTTATATCTTCTCTGTAGACGTCAGTGCTCTCTAAATACATATTCGATAGGGTTATAATGCGCACGCTCTCATAAATTGAAGACTAATAATGATGTACATGTTACGTGTTTTATTTATTTCCACAGCTTAGAAACCGTGCACCTTCAGTTGCTCGGGCTTAACGAGGCCCGACTTGGTGAGCCACTGGCAAATGTTCTCGCGCTGGTCCCCCTGGAGCTGCAGCACCTCGCCGTATTCCGGGTGCTCCACGACGGTTCCGTTGCACGCGAACTCCTTCTTGCATGCCCGCACAATCTTCTTCAGGTCATATTCTGAGGAGAGGCCTTGCACCGTTGTTAGCGTCTTACGCCCGTTTCGCTGCTGGATCCGGACGTGGACTAGACCATCTTGTACGTCGTCTTCCGAGCTTTTGATAGCATCGGCGAATGGGTCGAATGTGTTGAGATTCTGGATGGACATACGATTAAACGTTCCTTCTCTTTGTTCTATGAAACACTGCGATACTACGCACGAATACGAATAACTGTCACTGATAACGCGCGGCGTTGTATGCTCGATGACAAACGACCAATTTACGCAAAATCCAAAATGTAATGGCGGACAAGACCGAAAAATGGGAATGTCACGCGGAGGCGGATATTATCGATCAGAACCATAGACTAACACAAAATGTTCAAATAAAGCGTATTCTACACTTGGTCATTTTATTAACGTCTTTACCGGTTTTATTATTTTCCTTTTTTTAATCAAAGCTATGGATATGAATTACCCCTTCAGCTTTGCGTACAATTTTGGTACATAATCATCATATTGAGCAACATAAAAATTTCCAGCAAGTGGTATTCCCAATTTATATTGCTGTGCAAACTTAGCAATGGAGAATTTTCCTCTTTTATTACCAGAGTTGTTAGGTAACTTTGGTACTTTAGAAAAATCATACTTATCTTGTTGCTTGTAAATTAAAAATATGTATCTATGTAAGCCAGTGCCTTTTGGTGGGCCCGAACCAATATATTCAGACAAGACTTCACTTTTATTCATATCTCCTCCAAAAATGTTTCCAACAAGCCAATGATGCCATTCACGGAACTTTGGAGACTCACGACTCGGTGCGTCAGGATCAACCATCGCTAGCGTATAGTATTCACTATCCTTGGATGCCCATTGTACTACAGGTTTCTCTTTGACTTGCGTTGGTGTTAATTCATTACCTAAATCAACTTTTACACCATTAGGATATTGAATCTCAAGTGATTCTGTAGGAGGAGAAGTCAAAACATCAGGTACAATACAATGCTTTTTAAACGGACCTTGAATATTCGCCATAGATAGTTAAAACAGTTAACTTCTTGAATGAAGAAACAGATGGACAATACACGTAACAATTCCAATTACAGAATATTATTTCAAAATTACTTTGTTTAGTTGAATACCAATTTTGACAGACAACGGTTGCTTAGAAACCAACACATTCCGAATTTGTTTTCTTCTATAATATGGTTCATTCCATGATTCCATGGTATAATGTTTTCTTGGATCATGGTCATTCGTTTTGATCGTATTTTTACTTGATTTTTACATAGAGCCATCCAGAATATCTATAACCATAGATATTCTGGATAACACTGAACCGGAAAACAGATAATAAAAAAACCGATACAAAATAAAAGTTCTCGATCCACGCCAGATGCCAGCACGCGTTCGGATACGTGGAGAAAGATCATCGCAAATATACGGCGTATATAATTATAATTATTTTTAAAACTGCCGATAAAATTATTGTCAAATACCAAATTTTATCTCTCATTCAACAACCAATCAATCTTTGAAATATTCTTTTAAATGCTCAAATGTTTGTCTTCGTACATGACTCGATAGATGGCGCTACGCGTATGTATGTATCCAAAGAGTAATATATGTATCTACGGTATGATGTATGTATTGTGCTTTTTAGGGTTCCGTAGCCAAATGGCAAAAAACGGAACCCTTATAGATTCGTCATGTCTGTCTGTCTGTCTGTCTGTCTGTTTGTCCGTCCGTATGTCACAGCCATTTATTTCCGAAACTATAAGAACTATAATGTTGAAACTTGGTAAGTAGATGTATTCTGTGAACGCAATTAAGATTTTCACACAAAAATAGAAAAAAAACATTAAATTTTGGGGGTTCCCCATACTTAGAACTAAAACTCAAATTATTTTTTTTCATCAAACCCATAAGTGTGGGGTGTCTATGGATAGGTCTTCAAAAATGATATTGAGGTTTCTAATATCATTTTTTTCTAAACTGAATAGTTTGAGCGAGAGACACTTCCAAAGTGGTAAAATGTGTGTCCTCCCCCCTGTAACTTCTAAAATAAGAGAATGATAAATCTATAAAAAATATATGATGTACATTACGATGCAAACTACCAACGAAAATTGGTTTGACGAAATCTAGTAAGTAGTTTTTTTTTAATACGTCATAAATTGAAATTCATATCAAATACTCAGGTCTATACTACCATTTACTTATATACCTATAGGTTTGTACGGAACCCTCGGTGCGCGTGTCTGACTCGCACTTGGCCGGTTTTTGTAGATTAGATATTTGCCGATATATTAAGGCATGTATTTAACGCGGCGACAAATTAATCTGATTTTGGGATTTATAAAAAATGAAAGGAGGTACTAAAAATAATAGGTTGGCAGCTAAAGTGAAGGATCATTTTAAGTAGAAAGTAGCAGCTAAATAAGCTTTCTTTTAATTTAAACTGGCATTGATTTTTTTGTTTTGGTAACTGATTTTATTGTTAGGCGAAGACTTGACGGCGGATAAAAAGTAGAAAATAGGCTTTCTTAAATTATAAAATGAGGTTGTATATAAAGTAAACTGAGATGAGAAGAAAATATTAACTTGGTCATATAAAACATACTTTGTGCGACATTTTAAGAGCTCTAATTAAAGCAAATAGTGACATGCAAAAAAAATATTGTGGGCCTATAGTTTTATTTCTTGATGACTTTTATTTTCAACACGCTTTTATTAGCTTCACCTGTATGTATGTATGGAATCACATATATGAAAGCCGTGTTTGGACTTGTTGGAATCGTCTTGAGATGAACTTTGATCATGTATGGTTTTCAGGGTCTGATGATGGAGTAGGAGGGTGAGCACTGGAACTCCATAGTGGAGCATCGTATCCTAGCCGTGTTTGGGGTTGTTGGATTTGTCATTAGATGAACTTTGTTCATGTATGGTTTTCAGGGTCTGATGATGGAGTAGGAGGGTCCGGCACTGGAACTCCATAGCGACGCAATGTATCCCACCCGTGTTTAGGCTTGTTGGAATTGTAGAAAGATGAACTTTGACCACATAAAGTTTTCAGGGTCTGATGATGGAGTAGGAGGTTAATCACTGAAACTCATTTTCATTTTCATTTTCATCTCCATCATCAAACCCTGAAATCTATATACAGTCAAAGTTCATCTCATGACTATTCCAACAACCTCGAACACGGGTAGGATACGTTGCTCCACTATGGAGTTCCAGTGCCTACTGCCTACCCTTCTACTCCATCATCAGATCATGAAAATCATACATGATCAAAGTTCATTTCACGACATTTCTAACAACCCCAAACACGGCCAGGATACAATGATCCACTATGGAGTTCCAGTGCTTACCATCCTACTCCGTCATCAGACCCTGAAAACTATATATGGTCAAAGTTCATCTCATGACAATTTCAACAACCTCAAACACGGGTAGGATACACTGCGCCGCTATGGAGTTCCAGTGCCAACCCTCCTACTCCATCATCAGACCCTGAAACCCATACAAGATCTAAGTTCACTGTTCCACTGTCCAAAAAACACGATTTACCAAAAAAGTAAAAATTCAGTCATCCAGATACTAATTATGATTCCACAAAAAAAAAACTGAAACCCTAATTCGTAATTATAGTACCCGTTTAAATTTTTACAGCTGCTTGCAAATCGCAGCCCGAAAGTGTATTTTATATGGAAGCTTATAGTTGCCAATATCACCATGTTTGTTATCCCACTGTCAATATTAGTCGCCAAGTCATTATTTATAGTACCCTACCTATTATTTCTATGTGCCTGTTTAATATATTTGCTACCTTAAAGAAGCCGCCACTATTTAGTTTTTATGATACCTTGCCATTTGTAGCCCATCTAATTTAATAGTTGCCAAAATATTTAATCGCTGCCAAGTTATTTTTTTTGTAACCAGTAGTTAGTCGCCGTTTAATTTGTTAGTCGCCGCGAAAATAATTAGCCATATATTAATATACCACAAATTTCAGAATAAGGCAGATGGAGCGCGCGGAACACGAAAGTGAAGCCAAAAAAGCAAATATAAATTGAAAATTCCAACAAGCCTAAACACGGGTGGGATACATTGCGTCGCTATGGAGTTCCAGTGCCGGACCCTCCTACTCCATCATCAGACCCTGAAAACTATATATGGTCAAAGTTCATTTCATGACAATTTCAACAACCTCAAACACGGGTAGGATACACTGCGCCGCTATGGAGTTCCAGTGCCAACCCTCCTACTCCATCATCAGACCCTGAAACCCATACAAGATCTAAGTTCACTGTTCCACTGTCCAAAAAACACGATTTACCAAAAAAGTAAAAATTCAGTCATCCAGATACTAATTATGATTCCACAAAAAAAAAACTGAAACCCTAATTCGTAATTATAGTACCCGTTTAAATTTTTACAGCTGCTTGCAAATCGCAGCCCGAAAGTGTATTTTATATGGAAGCTTATAGTTGCCAATATCACCATGTTTGTTATCCCACTGTCAATATTAGTCGCCAAGTCATTATTTATAGTACCCTACCTATTATTTCTATGTGCCTGTTTAATATATTTGCTACCTTAAAGAAGCCGCCACTATTTAGTTTTTATGATACCTTGCCATTTGTAGCCCATCTAATTTAATAGTTGCCAAAATATTTAATCGCTGCCAAGTTATTTTTTTTGTAACCAGTAGTTAGTCGCCGTTTAATTTGTTAGTCGCCGCGAAAATAATTAGCCATATATTAATATACCACAAATTTCAGAATAAGGCAGATGGAGCGCGCGGAACACGAAAGTGAAGCCAAAAAAGCAAATATAAATTGAAAATCTGATACCTGGTATTCGTTTTCCAGTTTGCATTGTTTAACCACAGTTATTCTGCAATCTGTGTACTATACCTACTCTTTGTTAGATATCCAAATAGTTGTTTGATTTGGTAATTTTATTCATAAACTATTTTATTATGAAAGCTTAGGAGTTTTTGATAATGTTAAAGGCAGGGGCGTAGCTACCGCCATATATATCAAAGATATGGAGTCCCCGGCCTATAGGGGCCCCATATGTGAAAATAATTGGACTGTTTTACAAAAACTTTTTTACATTTAACATTTTACAGCAACAATTAATTTAATTAATAAATAAAAAACCGGCCAAGTGCGAGTCAGACACGCGCACCGAGGGTTCCGTACAAACCTATAGGTATATAAGTAAATGGTAGTATAGACCTGGGTATTTGATATGAATTTCAATTAATGACGTATTAAAAAAAAACTACTTACTAGATCTCGTTCAAACCAATTTTCGTTGGTAGTTTGCATCGTAATGTACATCATATATTTTTTATAGATTTATCATTCTCTTATTTTAGAAGTTACAGGGGGGGGGACACACATTTTACCACTTTGGAAGTGTCTCTCGCTCAAACTATTCAGTTTAGAAAAAAATGATATTAGAAACCTCAATATCATTTTTGAAGACCTATCCATAGACACCCCACACTTATGGGTCTGATAAAAAAAAAAAATTGAGTTTCAGTTCTAAGTATGGGGAACCCCCAAAATTTAATGTTTTTTTTCTATTTTTGTGTGAAAATCTTAATTGCGTTCACAGAATACATCTACTTACCAAGTTTCAACATTATAGTTCTTATAGTTTCGGAAATAAATGGCTGTGACATACGGACGGACAGACAGACAGACAGACAGACAGACAGACAGACATGACGAATCTATAAGGGTTCCGTTTTTTGCCATTTGGCTACGGAACCCTAAAAACAAGAATGATATAAGTATTTAAAATATTTTTATTAGTTTTAATATTGTTGTATGAGTTTTAGGTATATTGGTATAACTGAACAATCTTTAATCTAGTACATAGTATATAGATGACGGGAGAGTTGGTTAAGTGTCCGCCTATTGCTCCACAGTTTGTGGGTTTGATTACCACACACACAGGCCATGAATTAGCGTGCATAAACATTTCTGTATACCCCTTGTGGGTGTAATTATGTGTATTAAGTATGTATTTACAAACAAAAAGTAGTACATGTATTATAACAATTATCTGGTTTCCATATTACAAGCTTTGCTTTGTTTGGGATCAGATAGCCATGTGTGAGGAAAGTCCCAGGATATTTATTTATTAGATTCACACAGCAGCAGCCCTAGCAAAAATATATGGAGGTGCAAAATCTCAAAGTGGCACCCCTCTAAATACAAAACCTCAGTGTAGTTATGCAGGTTATTATAAATATGTAGGATTAGATAAACTCCCAAATATCTGGAATTCTAGATATTTGGGAGTGTATCTATGGGGCCAGAACAGTGGACGCTGTCTGTCTTGACATAGCAGTTGTTTAGCTAGTTTGGGAAATCTAGACTTGGAGACATTACCATATCAATTTAGTAAATGAATAAAAGGGTGCATTATGAGATCTCTGTGATATACCGGATGGAATAGTAGGAAAATTTTAAATAACTACCTTGACTGAAAGTGCCGGACTATAATTATTAATATATGCTAGTTGATTTCAGCACCCCTTCGATGATGGCACCATATTTATAGCTTATTTTAAATAAAGGTCGTAAAATTATACATGTGTCATATTAAGCATAGGGACATTATATTACATAAGATTTATATTTAGCTTATATCTAATATTTCTTTGTGACACTTATTTCCCAAAACCTGGGGAATGTGATATACATATATACCTAGAACTTGTTTGTTTCCAGACAATTGTAATACATTTCTCAGTATAAACCGCAAGTTTTTATACAAGTTCTATTTATGGTTATGCGACAAGCTATTCGCTAATTCTCAATAGAAAATTCTACGCTACAGTAATGACAATAAAACTGAATTATGTTAAAAACTTTTTTTTTTTTTACTTTTTGCAATTGCCAACAAATTTTCTGCCGTCAGGGGTTCATGTAACCTCTTTCCCAATTTGTCGTTCTTTAATTGTAAAACAACTTCTTGAGTACTTTTTATTCTTTCCCTCAGGTTCTGAGCACGCTTTTGCTGTTCTAAAATTTCTACAGTACTGTTATAACAATCTGTGGTGTCAGCATCGTCGATCTTCAGACTTGTATTTCTAGGTTTCACTCTGAAATTAGAGATTGCTTCAAGCTGCAAATCCAGCATTTTATTCTCAATTATTGATGACTTTAATTCATAGTTGATACACCTTTTTCCATACTGTTTTCTATATTCCACAACAACATTCATTAAGTTTTCGCATTTCTCTTCGATTGATCGCTCGTCTAAATCTGTGAATATGCGTAATAATAATAACATAAGAATAAAAATAAAACGCAACTATCCATACGATTCTTTTATCAATCCTTCGATCATAGAAATAGTAAATTTAGGTACCCATGGTTCGTTTGTATTGTGGCCACAAATGAAAAAATGTGTCAAATAATTATTTTAAACACAGTTTCTATAACTTTTTTACTAAATTTGTTGAGACTTGTCAACAAAACAATGAATGAACTTTCAGTTGGAAACGAAATTATGAAATTAATGAATTTCAAAACATGTCAAATGTCAACCGTTCGTTCGCGTTCGTTCAAAGAGCGTTCGTTGATTGTTGTTGTTTGTAACATTCATAGACATAATGTCTATGGTAATATTCAATTCGCCGAGACGCAGGCAAAGGTCCTGATCCATACAGCATACGACGTGTCTTTAAGATATTTATTGTGATGAATAAATGTTGGTTCTAGACTTTGTTGCCATTTGATGGCGATTTTTACCCGACTGACCCGAAAGGAGGGTTATGTTTTTCGAATGTATGTATGTATGTCTATTTCTTTGGCACGCTCTGCAGCCTAAACGGCTTGACGGATTTAAGCATATGAGGGGTCCTTAGATTCGTCTGAACTGTGGGAGTGTCATAGGGTATATTATTTTTATATGGCGTCTACGGATAAGAAAATAGGGGGGGTATTAAAAACAAAAATTTCGTTATTATAACAATATGGGTATCAAATGAAAGCTTGTGAAGAGCCCATTTCATATATGTATATATTTGTACGGGCGGCCGGGGACCTCGTGTAAATAAGACGCCGCTTAGGACGAATGCGCGAATCGTGAGATCCCTTTTCCCGTACTTTATTTTATTTGCTGGATTGCCAAGGGCGTCATGAAAAGCCGTATGGTTGGTATATAAACGATTTATTTATTGAACTTTAACACTTCTGTGACAATCTGTCTGAATACAATAATTAACAAACTTTTTAAATTACATAAATGATTTACACAAATATACGTAGACAATGGGTGCCTGATGCTACACTGATAATTTACTTAGCCGCTACTATGGCATCTGCCTTACAGTTTACCGATGGGGTAACTAACTAGCCGCTACTGTGGCATCTGCCTGACGTTATACTACTTGATGGTAATCTCAACTTGGCATCTGCCTTACTTGGTACTGTCCCGGTACTGTCCTCCTACTGTGACATCTGTCTGACTACTACTACTACTATACTTAGTAGATACTTGCTGTCCTGGAATCGATACTAAATGAGAAAAATGTACTGATTATATGCAAATTATAAACGCTGTGTATACGACTCACGCGGTGAGCGAGTAACTTTTTTACGAGAGAAAACATATCTTTTTCTTGTCTAATTTAAGTGCATTTAAGTAACCTCTCTATCTTGCATATAGCGCTAACCTTGTCTAAAAGTTCTAGAAGAATCTAATCCAAAAAGTGTAGTCCGGTTACCACATCTCCTAAGGTTCTCCGATACATTTTGTCTCCCTTTCGCATATATAAGGAAATTTTATTGTTGATATTTATAGTTCCGGGTAAAATCACGTAAATTTCAAAATATCATCAGGGTTTCATTCAGGGCTTGTAGTAAAACTTATTATCTAGGTCTTACGTTAGGTAATGCGAGTTTAAACAGTAAATACATAGTAAGTAGTTGGTGTGCACATATGGTGCTTACGAAACAATTCTAACTAGATTACTATGCCTAATCGAGTGTTTTGTTGACATGTTAACACTTTTTTGTTAACATAGGTTTCAATATGAATACTAACTTTATCGTGTAACAAGTTTTACATTTGTAGAGGGTTATTCACGATTCTAAAAGTACATTGTAAATCTTAGTTCTACCTAGACTTTGTCTAGACTTTTACCTATGTTTAGGGTTCAAGTACTGTTTATTTACTATACAATTTATGTTGATACGTATTCTAAAGGTAATCATTGTACACTCGGGAGTAAACTCTTTAATATTTCTTATTTCTAAACATTTTAATTTTAACAAATATTACGTAATCATAAAAATAACAATAAATGTCCTGAACACAACAAGTGTCCCGAACATTCTCCCGCCGTTCTTCGACTACGGTGTCGATGAAGACATTTCCGGTTGAGGGACTACTGGCTCGGTGGGCAGGATGATCAGCTTCTTCGTGGGACGTCGTAGTGTTCCGCTTCGGGTGCGCACGTCGACTGCTCGTACGATGCCATCAGCTCCGGGGTAGATTGCTTCGACGATCCCTCTTGGCCATGTGTTGCGAGGCAGGTTGTCGTCGGCGACTAGTACGACGTCTCCAATCTTGATCTCCGCGCCTCTTCCGTGTGGCTCCCGCCGGTATTGCAAATCGGGGAGGTATTCTTTCACCCATCTTGCCCAAAATCGGTTGGCAAGATGTTGTGAAGCTCGCCAGTGTGTTCTGCCGATGAGGTCCTTTTCGTTGAAGGTGCCTGGTGCCGGAACTCGCGCTGACCCGCCAAGAAGGAAGTGGTTGGGGGTCAGCGTTTCTTCATCCTCAGGATCTGTAGACACGTGCGTAAGGGGACGACTGTTGACTGTGTACTCCGCTTCAACCAATAGAGTTGCGAGTACTTCTTCTGGGGGATGTTGCTCTTGAAGTATCACTGAGAGGGCGGTCTTAACTGATCGGACCAGCCGCTCCCAGGCTCCTCCCATGAACGGAGCTCCTGGCGGAATGAAACGCCAGGATATCATCCTCTTGGTGGCTTCGTCTTCAGTGGCTGCGTCGATGGATTGACGCAGCTCTTTGTCAGCGCCACGCAAATTTGTCCCGTTGTCTGACCAGATTTCTGTAGGACATCCTCTCCGTGCTATCATCCTTCGCAGGGCCATGACCGCAGAGTCCGTCGTCAGGGATGCTGCCAGCTCCAGGTGAACCGCCCGTGTGGTGAGGCAGGTAAATAGTGCCCCATACCTCTTCTGGCGACTACGCCCGACTGTGACTGACATCGGGCCGAAATAGTCGAGACCCGTGTATGTAAAGGGCCTGACGTGGTGAGCCAGTCTGCATGGGGGGTGGTTTCCTGTGGCTGGCTGTGACGGCATATTTCTTCGAATGCGGCATGGTAAACATCGGTGGACCATCATCTTCGTGACTGGACGTAGGCGTAGAATCCAATAGTATTGGCGACATTCGTTTATTGTTGCCTCTACGCCAGCGTGCAGCAGCTGTCTGTGGGTATATTCAATCCACAGCTTCGTTGTTACGTGATTTCCGTCGAGGACAGGTGGAGACTTCTCGAGGCCGTCAACATTCTTCGTAGCTCCGATGCGAGACCTCAGTAAGATGATTCCGTCGACTAAAGCGACAGATATTGGGCGCAGACGACTGCTGGTAGATACAGCCCTGTTGTTCTTCAAGTCTTCCATCTCTGTAGGGAAGGATTCTTCTTGGCTTGCTCTTACCAGCAGTTTCTCGGCTTCTCTCAGAAGGATGGCGTCCAATGGCACGAATCTTCTTGCTGTTGCATCGGGTTTGGCAACTGTTGGCCTTGGTTTTGACGCCTTCTGTTTGCGTCTCCAATCCGGATCTGCCTCTGTGTTCTTCAGCGTGCGTTTGTAATGTGCACGCTGTTTTGTTCGCCTGCACAGATTGATGAACTGTAAGACTCTAGCTGTAGCGCGGAGATATCGTTCCCACTTGGAGAAACGAGCGCCGTCAGGTACGACGTGGCTCAGTTTCGTTTTCTCGCGCTTCTCGGTGATGTTGAGTGTCTTCTCTTCACCAGTCAGTTCCTTCTGTGTAGGTTTCTCGGTTGGCCAGGTGCTCGGGTCGTCCATGAGGAACTCTGGACCCTGATACCATCGATGCTGGCCATTGAAGTGAAGCGGGACGTCGCGAGTTGCATCGTCTGCGACGTTAAGCTTCGTAGGCACCCAGCGCCATTCATTCAGCGTACTATGTTCTTCTATAGCCGCGATGCGGTGGGCGACAAACGGTCGGTAGGATCTGGATCCCGTTTTTAGCCAAGTGAGCACCGTCTTACTATCTGACCAGAAAGTCTTGGACTCTGGTTTCCTGGGGTGCTCGTCTATCACAGTGGCTGCCATCCGACTTCCCATTACGGCAGCTTGCAGCTCCAGACGTGGTATCGAAGTGAGCTTCAGAGGAGCTACTCTTGATTTCGCGATGATAAGCGATATCTTCACGAGTCCTTCTGGTGTTACTGCTCGCCAATAGAGCGTAGCGGCGTATGCAGTTTCACTTGCGTCAACGAATACGTGCAGTTGAAGTGACGTGGCATTGCTGTAGTTGAGGTAGCAGCGGGGTAGAGCGACTTGTTTTAGGCTCTTCAAGTGACCCATCCAGTCTAGCCATTGGAGTGCTAGGTCGGGGTCCAGGGTTTGATCCCATTCTGTACCACGGCGCCATACTTCTTGAAGTATCTGCTTTGCTCGTACCGTGACGGGTGATGCCAATCCGAGTGGATCAAAGAGTGACATCACAATCTTGAGTGCTTCTCTCTTTGTCGGGGCTGCGCTGTTGAGGATAGCCGGTGGTATTCTCGCCAGATCCAGATTGAAAGCAAGTTCATCTGATCCCGGCTTCCAGATCAATCCTAGTACCCTTTCAGTTCTGGTACCGTCGCTAAGGTCAATAACTGACTGTGGAGTTGCGTTATCGTCTAATGCTTCTAGGACTTTACTTGAATTGGAAGTCCACTGACGCAACTCGAAGTGACCTTGCTTATGGATGTCGCGTACTTCTGAAGCCGTCTTGACTGCATCTTCAATCGTTTGAAAGCTGTCCAAATAGTCGTCAACATAATGGTTGTTGACAATCGCTGCGGTGGCTTCAGGATGCGTTTCTTTAAATCGCGACGCATTGTGATCTTTAATGTAGATCGCTGTAGATGGGGAACTCGTGGCGCCGAAGATCAGTGACGTCATACGATATTCTTCGGGTTCTCCATGTCTACGCTTTCCGCGCCATAAGTATCTTAGCGCGTCTCTGTCTTCAGGGCGAATCTTAACTTGCATGAACATTTCAGCTATGTCAGCTGAGACAGCGATGGGGTGTTGCCTGAAACGCATCATGACCCCCGGTAATGACTGCAGCAAATCAGGACCCGTGAGAAGGTGGTCGTTTAGTGAGACCCCCTTTGTTTCTGCTGCAGCATCATGGACTATTCGAATCTTCCCCGGCTTCATAGGGTTCACCACTGCGAAATGTGGTAGGTACCACGTCTTATTAATCGTTTTCGCCAGTGGAGCCGGTTCAGCGTAGCCCTTCTCTATAAGTGCTGTCATCTGTTGTTCATACTTTTCCTTCAGCTCTGGATTTCTATCGATCTTCTTCTCGGTAGTGATAAGCCTCTTCATCGCGTTGTCGTAATTGCATGGCATCGCGATGTTATCATTCTTCCATAGGAGCGCCGTCTGATAATGTCCGTCTTCGGTTCGAGTTGTGCACTCATCGAGTATTTTGAGTGCACGTTGTTCCGGATCAGTCTGCGGCTTCTTAGGTGTAATCGTCAACGCTTCGATCGCAAAGTGATGTTTCAATTGTGCATCCATACTTTCCTCCATTGTAAAGTGATGGACGAAGTCGATGCGTTTTCCCAGCGACCTTGTGTGCGCACCATGGAGAACCCAACCAAGCGGAGTGTGTGATGCTATTGGTTGGTTCTTCTTTCCTTTTCGTACCTCTGAGGCTAGAAGTAAATTCCAGTTATCTTGACCGACAAGTATCTTTGGTTTGGCTTCTACAAACTTCAAAGCGTCCTGTATGTCGATCAGATGTTGGCAGTCGTCCAGATCTTCATCGGCGACTGTCTGAGTCGATAGCCTCAGGTTATCAATGGTGCGTGCGTAAATCTTATGTGGCTGGGTTGCACCCTTAATGGTGATTGCGATGCGTTGAGATGTCGAAGCAGGTACTTCTGCTCCTCCTATGGCTTCGATGTGCATTGGTTGGCAGGGTCCATAAGCGCCGACTGTGTTCGCTAAGTCGGCGTCGATCAAAGTCACAGTTGACCCATCATCCAACAACGCATGTGTGTTGACTTCTCCCGCCGGTCCGGAAATCTGTACAGGCAGTACCTTTAAGTACGTCTGCGATTGTACAGGCAGCCAAGTCGACGTAACTTTTTCCGTCTTATCTGTCCTGTCACTCGTATTCCTTTGCTTCTCATAATGGAGTAAGTGGTGGTGTCTATATGGGCATTCGTTGACGCCGCATTTGGGCGGCTTGCAATTATGCGTTTTGTTCCTGTATCTTAAACATCGGAAACAAAGTCGGTGCGTCTTTGCAAGATCCCATCTTTGGTTGATGTCGGCATCGCGGAATTTATCGCAGTCTGGTGGCGAATGTCCCTCTCGTTCACATATACAGCATCTATATGGCTTCCTATCAACGTTCGCATTAGCGTTTAGCGTACGTTGAGTGCGCTTGTAAGGATTGCGCGAAGCTGGCTCTGTATGTGAAGTCGAGGGTATGACCTCTACTTGAGCGTAGGGTGCCCATAATTCCACTTCTCTCTCGAGGAATCGGGTGAGTTTGAGCAAGTCTGCTTCCTCTTTGGGCTGCATGGCGGAGAAATCGAACCATCTATATCGAAGTGTCGGTGTTAGCTTATCGATCGTGACCTTCGTCAGCTCTGGATTGTATAAGTACGTAGTCTTATTCAGAGCACGAAGAGTCGCCACTATATTCGTGACCTTGCTTGACAGTATGCAAAGGTCTTTAGATGAATCCGTGAACCGTGGCAGGTTCCTAAGTCGATCCATCTCTGCGAGAGCTATTGAGTCCGGTCTTCCAAAGCGGGACTCCAATATTTTCATCACTTCAGTGGGATTGGCACTATTAATGAGCAGACTCTCAACGGCCTCTTTAGCACGTCCTTTAAGTGCACGGCGTAGTCTGGTCATATTCTCGGTTTCCGAAAAGTCAGTTGCTGACTCGAAGTACGCTGTTCGGAATGACAGCCAATCCTGATGCGCGCCAGTAAAAGCAGGTAATTCGAATCGGTAACGCGACGGCATTGCGCGTTGACCTGCCTTTACAGCAATAGTGATTGCTGACGCTAACTCACTGAAGTCTATTTTCTGTTGCGCAGAATACGGGGTGATTGCAGCTTCTATTCCCGTCGGTATCTGCGCTTCTGGTCTCTGAGGGATTCCTTTATTACCCTGTACAGAGTGTTGAGGGATTCCTTTATTACCCTCATCGTTGTCAACTTTTGACTGCTGTTGAGTCATCTGAGTCTCCGAGGTTGCGCCCAAGAGCACGACTGGATGCGTAGCTACGGATGGATATGGTGCCGCAACAGGTGCGGCGTTATAATTCGGTTCCACCTCTCGGTGCTCTGGCTGGTATTGAGGCTCATTCGAAATAGCAAGCAGGCGCTGACTCTTGTCTAGCCCTGTGTCCACCCTCCGTTCAGTGGATTTGATGGACACGGATCTTACGTCGTCACCTTCAGACCATTCAGATGGGTCTATGACGGCGAGTCTAACTATTGCTAGCTCAAGTCTCAGTCTTGCTACCTCTTCTTTAGCCAGAGCTATGCGGCGCGCTCGTTGACTCTTTGTTGACTTATTTCCCCTGATGGTGCTGCGTTCGATTCGGTCATCAGGGGCCTGTCTTTGATCGGTTCCGGTTTCCTCTTCGGTAGTAGTAGTCGTAAACCCTGAGGTTAGGGTAGCTTCAGTAGCAGTGGCAGTACGACTCGACGATGGTGCTACTGTAGGGGCAGTACTCCCCGTTGGGGCGGCATCTGTGGCCAGATCGTCTGCAGGTGCTGGCGGCGGTGCGTCGCCATCGCGACTCTGCGATCTGCCTCTTGCGGTAGTTGATCTGGTACCAACCATGGCTGTGGCCGTTCAGTATCTTGGATAATCCGGCTCGAAGGACCAAATGTACGGGCGGCCGGGGACCTCGTGTAAATAAGACGCCGCTTAGGACGAATGCGCGAATCGTGAGATCCCTTTTCCCGTACTTTATTTTATTTGCTGGATTGCCAAGGGCGTCATGAAAAGCCGTATGGTTGGTATATAAACGATTTATTTATTGAACTTTAACACTTCTGTGACAATCTGTCTGAATACAATAATTAACAAACTTTTTAAATTACATAAATGATTTACACAAATATACGTAGACAATGGGTGCCTGATGCTACACTGATAATTTACTTAGCCGCTACTATGGCATCTGCCTTACAGTTTACCGATGGGGTAACTAACTAGCCGCTACTGTGGCATCTGCCTGACGTTATACTACTTGATGGTAATCTCAACTTGGCATCTGCCTTACTTGGTACTGTCCCGGTACTGTCCTCCTACTGTGACATCTGTCTGACTACTACTACTACTATACTTAGTAGATACTTGCTGTCCTGGAATCGATACTAAATGAGAAAAATGTACTGATTATATGCAAATTATAAACGCTGTGTATACGACTCACGCGGTGAGCGAGTAACTTTTTTACGAGAGAAAACATATCTTTTTCTTGTCTAATTTAAGTGCATTTAAGTAACCTCTCTATCTTGCATATAGCGCTAACCTTGTCTAAAAGTTCTAGAAGAATCTAATCCAAAAAGTGTAGTCCGGTTACCACATCTCCTAAGGTTCTCCGATACATTTTGTCTCCCTTTCGCATATATAAGGAAATTTTATTGTTGATATTTATAGTTCCGGGTAAAATCACGTAAATTTCAAAATATCATCAGGGTTTCATTCAGGGCTTGTAGTAAAACTTATTATCTAGGTCTTACGTTAGGTAATGCGAGTTTAAACAGTAAATACATAGTAAGTAGTTGGTGTGCACATATGGTGCTTACGAAACAATTCTAACTAGATTACTATGCCTAATCGAGTGTTTTGTTGACATGTTAACACTTTTTTGTTAACATAGGTTTCAATATGAATACTAACTTTATCGTGTAACAAGTTTTACATTTGTAGAGGGTTATTCACGATTCTAAAAGTACATTGTAAATCTTAGTTCTACCTAGACTTTGTCTAGACTTTTACCTATGTTTAGGGTTCAAGTACTGTTTATTTACTATACAATTTATGTTGATACGTATTCTAAAGGTAATCATTGTACACTCGGGAGTAAACTCTTTAATATTTCTTATTTCTAAACATTTTAATTTTAACAAATATTACGTAATCATAAAAATAACAATAAATGTCCTGAACACAACAAGTGTCCCGAACAATATTGTACTACTTTTGTGCTACCATTTTGACGTAAACTGCAAAAAACATGTTTAATGCAAGGACAGTAGGTATAGTACCAACTATGAGCGGTTACCGTACGTAATTCACAGAGTTGCGATGGTTGTTAGCGTTACTTTACCGTACCGCTCATTTACTTAATACTTACAACTCATTCTGTATAAAACTAAAAAGTCTGAAATAAATGAAATTATTAAAAGAAACAAAAAACCCGACTGCGTAAAACAAAAATTAACTGAAAAGAGTAAAACAAGCTCTTTAATCTATAGATTTTTGAATATAACTTGAATGCTATAAGGTATTGCAGTCGGGGATAAACAAATAGTACTACAAAAAAAGATACATACTTAGGTTATTGGTTTGTCCCGACTGCAATACCTTATAGCATTCAAGTTATATTCAAAAATCTATAGATTAAAGAGCTTGTTTTACTCTTTTCAGTTAATTTTTGTTTTACGCAGTCGGGTTTTTTGTTTCTTTTAATAATTTAATTTATTTTATTACATGTTGTATATGCAATGCAAAATTTGTAAGTGTTTTGATGATAAATTAAGAAACAAAAAAATTTATTAAGTAGATATTTGATTCAAAGTATTTGATATTTATTCAATTGAATTTGTTTTTCTACTACATTATAAAATACTACGTATAAGACAAACTATTCCGTTTATATCTACGGACTTAATTCATTATTTATTTCTCCATGTTACAATTAAAAAAGATATAAAAGATGTTGGTAGAAAACGTTAAAAGACTATTTACGGCGTTACAATATGAACACAATTCTTGATCATTTTCATAAACTCTTGTACAGAGATCTGAAAAAAAAAAACAAAATATTATAGACTACAAAAATAAACTCTGTCCCAGAGTTAAAGAGATGGTAACATGATATATAGCGAAGCCAAAGCGAAGCGAACGGCTTTGTGCGAGTAAGCAAGATGAAAATCACACGATCTCGCTTGCACGATAGCTATCTTTTTTACATCAGTAATAGTACGTGGATTACGTAACTTTGTTGCCACAGATTCAGATTGAAACAACCATGAAACAACCTCTAAATTGGTATAAATATTACAAAATCAAAAATGGTTCTATTTCCAAAAAGCACTATTTTTTATTACGTACCAGAGTTATCAGTTAACTCACCGCTATAATGAACCGGTTTAACTTCGATAATGATTGAAAGTTAATGCAACAAAGTTACATAATACATGAAACTTTTTCTCGGAAACGACAGAAAAATTACATAAAATTACGGGGCACGCCGTTGATGTTGGTATCGAAAACGGGAGAATCAGGCCCGTTCACCATTCACTGATCCTGAATAAAATATCTGTGATTTCACTTAATGTTAAAGTGACTTAGATACATAATTCCACCAGTGCAAGGTCAACCTGCTGTTAAAAGTGTGTGTACTGTGAGTACTATGAATAATATGTTTTGTTTATCAACTTACGAAGCCATCGAAATCCTTGTCAGCATCATCGATCATCTCCTCGATCTCTTCATCAGTTAAATATGTACCAAGAATTTGTGTTACCGATTTAAGATTATCAAAGCTTATATATCCTGAAATAATTACACATATAATACATTAGTATATTTTTATTAAGGCGCTCGATCCCAATGCGAGTTGCCCAGACGCGGTCGCTGTCTGCAATGCAATGATCAAAAGCGCCGCATAGATTACAGTGAACCAATGATATTATCATTAAGATAAGCTACCTTCATACTTAGCGACGTTCAGTTATAAAGTGCATTCGATAGATGATATGGATCGTATATTACATAAATAGATAGCCATCTGTAGCCAAAAATTAAGGTTCTAATTGGTTCGAAATCAACAGTTTAACAGGTATTTTGAGAAAAGAGATATCATAAGAAAACTTTGTCTGGATTTGTCTGCAACAATTAGCGTGCGCTAGTACGTAGTAGTAATAATTTTAAAAAACTTGATGAATTTCAATCGGGCTGATTCGGGCTGTACGAGTGAGCGAAAAAGGGGTGAGAGGGGGGGGGGTAGAGTGGGCTGTATCAGAATCAACGATTGAGGTACCTACGATAGTCCAATCGTTTTCAAATATTAACCAATAAAATTGCAGCCGGATCCAATCGTCAGCAACTCCAACGTCGTGGGGCTCGAAAGCCCAACACCAAATCAAAGCCAACCCAAAATAATGTCAAAACCCAAAACTCTTCAAAAATTCCATTACAAAAATAAGACGAGACTCAACTTTGGCCCTTACCACAATCATTCATATCAAATAGTCTGAAACTCTTCATGATGTCACCATCAGTGTCTTGTGACATGATTTTCCTCATGATGGCTGTCTCGAAGTTCTCGAAGCTGAGTTTTCCTGTGTCACCCTTATCGACAGCACTGATCATTTGCTGGAGTTCTTCTTTCGTCGGTTCATATCCTATAAGTTTAATTATTACCGCCATAATTTTTCGACAGAATATAAGAATTAAGGCCATTAGCTACCTTGTATAGCTAAGCAAGCTTATACGTTTTTGACAGAAATAATATATCGATGACGTTTTACATTCTACCTTTGTTAAATGAACATTATCATCCCGCATTCATTCGACCAGTGACTGGTTATTCAACAGCGATCAACTTTTTACATTCTTACTACGACTATTACTAAATATTACTAATACTACTATTACTATACTAAGGGGCACGAGTCGTGAGCACAGATTGACACAGAATGAAGAAGGGGGGAGCGCCGAGCTGCACACGATTGGTTCGTCAGTCAATGCTCGTCGTCTATTGGATTCTTGCGTTTCATTTGGCTACTGTGATTTGGCCTAAAGTGTACATGCGCGAGCTTGCCCCCACTACTGCCTGTCTGTGCTCACCATTCGTGCCTCTATAATGTTTCTACTTCGGCTCGCGGTAATGACATCAAATTATTATTATCTTTCCTCGATGTATAGGACGCACGTCCCTCGCGAGAACCAACGAGTATAATGTAATGTTGTGTATTCTCGTGAATTAATTCTACCACAAATCACTACATTTACCACAGTATTAATGTCACAGTAATTCACATGTAGATTGCGGACCGCGTAATTAAACTGTCTATTAAGAAATTATTTTTAAATTACCTAGTGCTTTTATAGCTACGCGAAAATCCTCGGCCTTGATCTTCCCTTCTCCGGTATAATCGAGGTGATTGAAGGCTCGGTGCAAATCATCTTTCTGTAAAAAAGCTGTTGAATTAATAATAAGTAGCCACCAGTCTTTATGCCCGCGTTGACCCATCTCATATAAATTCAAAGGTAAGGAAGGAGGTAAAAAAATATCGCTAGCCGCGTAATGGTAAAGCCAGCAATAAGTTTCAATCATTTTAGAATTGAAACCGGTTCAATAGGTACATCGGTTTTCTGATAGTATTTTACGTTCGGGTTAAATAAAAACAGTGCTTTATTGGAAATGGAACCATTTCCGATTTTGTAATATTTCTAACGATTCAGAGGTTGTTTCATTCTGAATCTGATTGCTACAAAGTTACGTAATACACGTACAGATTCAATTTGAAACGACATCGTACGTAATCAACAGAAATATTAAAAATATGAGTTGCTAATACACTATTAAGCGAAACCGGCCACACCCTCAGTAAGGCACTTGAACATTACCTGTTCCTTACTCAATATTAATTTAGCTTTAACGTCTTTAAATTCTGGAACGCGCTGTAATTCTTCAATATCTCTGTCGGAAAATTCAGCAGTACATGATAAGTTAATGTCGTCCATTGTTCTTTTGGAAGCAATCTATGAAGCTACGATACGACTTGCCAAACGTTGATCAAACTATCCTTGACAACGTGTAACCACACAACCGCGCAGAAAAGTTGGGGTTAACCCCCTGAGTAAGGAATAACTCAGCATACTCAAAATAATGGAATATTAAGGCTGGTATCCAGGCGACGTAGCTCTTAAAAGCAGAGCAAGAGAGATAGAAGAGTAGTGACGAATAAAGTTTTGGTCTCCCGATCACAAAGCACAACGCTACGGTATGCCATGTCGGACACATAATCGTATTAAAAACTTCCAGAATTCAGGGATGAAAGGCAAGCGTGAAGCTACGTTGGAGCCGCTTATCGCAGCTTTGTGCATTGGTATCGCGAGACCAAAACTTAACGCTCGCAGGTCGTCTTCTGTATATTTTTGGTGACGAGGCAAGCAAGTCGAAGAAAAAACGATTCATAGAAATTAATTCTTGCAGTCTCAAACTCATAATTTCAGATTTTTTTTTTACTTCGTCGCGTCCTATTAGTGCTAACTCACTTTTTATGATCAATTCTAATTTTATTTCCTTTTAAGTGCGCGCTGCGTTGCGTCAGTGTGAATTGACCACGGATTGACCCTTAATGATAAGTTTAGCATATAAAAATATAAACCTGTTCATCAGTTAGCATTAATCTGGCACAAACAGTTTTTTCTTTTTGTTCCGGCTCTTCCTCTCCAACTAGTTCTATTTCACCAAAACTTTCCTCAGGATTCATTATTGCAAAATATTTGTAAATATTCTCGCTGATGATAAAGAGATATTTCGAAATGTGTGAAAGAACTCAATATTTGTCTGACTGTCTGTCTGCTGTCACGCCCCGTTGCGTTGGCATATTATGTCGTATCGTATACCATGTCAGCATAAATCTATACATGCCAGCTGTTAGTCCAATTTTTTTGTGCCAGTCTTAAATTACAGAAAAAAATGGATGCAGTCTTTCATGAAATTAGGTTCGTTTTGACGTGAAAACGAGGGCTTTAAAAAGGTACTTTGTTATATGTGGCAAAAGAAACCGTTAGGGCCCGCGTGGAGCTCGCATAGTTATGATATTGGTACCTCAAATTACTGTAATCTGAGATTGTAAAAAAAAAAAAAAAGAATAAGTTTAAACCTTTTAGTCTCTGTATACGTCGGACCTTGGAGTGGTTAGTTATGATTCTACTTATCACACCGCAGTTCGTGAATTAGATTCCCATGGACATGCATTTGTGTGCATAAAAATATCTGAATGTCCTGAATTATTTACCTATTCTGTGGTCTGGATGTAATTGTGTATTTATCGTAAATTTCGCAAGGAGGAAGGTATGCTAAAGTATTGTATACTAAAGAAGACAAGATCTAATAGGCCCGTTGTGACAGCATATATACATCTATGTGTCAAAAAGAGACAAACAGTGTGCCAAGAAGAAACCCCCCCTTTTGTCAAAACGGGTCTCTTACATCTTACTAACTATAATTATCTATTAAAGAATCATGGCGAGATCCATACATTGATTTGTACAAAAAAATAAAACATTTTAGAGGGTTTTGAATACCTTCCAATGTTGAGATTACATTACCAGCAACATATTAATATACATGAAATATTTTATAAACCCCGCAAAACAGAACAACAACATAACGACTTTGGTCGTGAATAGTCGCAATTCGCCGGCATGCCATAGAAATTCGCATTTTTATCCCGGGGTTCTCAAAATATTTTAAATGGCTCAAGTTATTCCTTAGGCACCAAGGATCAATTATAACTTCGTTGTAACGTCTCTAAAAATCTTTATTTTTTTTACAAATCTCGCCATGATCCTTTGCTTGATATTGAAAGAAAATACACTTGAGTATAGTAATCCTTTGATTTACTTACTGTATCAGTAAAAATATATACTGACCGATGAATGGTTATATTTGGTTCATTTCGTTCACTACGGCTTTTCACCATCACTACATACTATGTAGAATTTTTAATTAGAGTCCAAAAAGGTAAACAAAGAAACGTCACTGTCAGTCACTGTCAAAGTGAGATTCCAGGTGTTGAAAACATTTTTTGACATATAAGTCTGAGTAGATTTTTTTTTGTTGCATTTTTATCCCATAAATCATTATAGACGATCTCTGGCTTTCTAAAATTTTTAAGGCACCTATGTTAAAATAGGAATACACGTGACGTCACTTTGGTCTTGACGAAAAAAAAGTATTTCATGCGGGTTGCAAGAGAAATCTTCACCACTGAACTTAACAATAACAGAAAACAAAAATTCAACAATGAAATGCCAATGTCAGATAAGTTTCATAACAGCTCAAACCAAATAATGAAGTCGGCAAAATGTTGGCATAAAAATGGATCAAAATGTTATGGACCTCGTTGGTGTTGCGAGTACCATAAATATTTTTCGGCAGAAAAAACTGTTTTCTTTAAAATAAAGTGTATGTTACAGCTATTTACAAATCATTTTGATTCAGTGTGTTTAGTCGTTTGAAAAGTTTTAGAATAGAGATAAAAATAAATTCTAACTATTCTTTTTCACTAAAATCGATAATCGACAGTTTAACAATAGTTTTTCTACGATGGTAACACCTTTGTTTACGTTTTTGGACTCTAATTAAAAATTCTACTTTAAACAATATATACTAAGTATATTATATTATATTTTTCTGTTACGGTAATCACAAAAGTAGTATAAATAGTTAGTCTTAATTTTTTGAATAAATTTGTTGTAAATCATAAATATTACTTAATTCAATAAAGTTCTATTTATACTAAGTAACATTTAGGGTTTCACCCCAACGACACTGAGGGCAAACAATAAAAACCTATAGGTACGCGAGCGAGATAGGAACGCTAAATTGCTCACATATACACGTTTTGACATATACATGTCTCGCTTTCGTAATTAATATTATATTTGTATCCTGTCTACCTACAATACTCCATCTACAGTATTTATTTTATAAACAATGTTGTTTATTAATTCTCGAGTCACTTGTAAACTCGACTCAATCTAGTCGAGTTTATATTTAAGCTGAAAAGAGAGATTTCTTTATGTATCAGCATGAGGCGGGAAATTTGTTTTTTTTTTTTTTTTTTCGTTTTTTGCCTCCGTAAAACAATATTGCTAAATATTTCAGTGATTTATGACCGTATTAGTTCATTTAGCATATTGTGGAATTAATACTTTTTGTTTAAATGAACTATTGTACATATATAGTAAAATAGTCAGTTTTGCTGTTTTTAGAGGAAAGTTAGAATATGGCTTATATTATACCTACTAAAAAACATTAACTTAGTGTGCCAAAAAGAAAAATGAAGGTAAAATATTTCCCATCTCATGCTGATACATCATGTAATGTATAATATGTTTATTTACCTCGTATATCTTGTAGTCTTTTATGGTTTTTTCTTGGTATTTCGTCGCTTCCGCGGACAAGTGCCACACGATCGTACTGTGACGTAGTGCTTTTTACTAACATAGTTTTAAGTTTTTATACTAACAAAAAATTATATATTTAAAATTATATTTTATTTTGTATGTTAGTTTGTAAGGTATTTATCTATGGGCCAAAGTAGCCTGATAATAAAGAATTATTATTATTATTATTATTATTCTCTTTATTTATTTTCATACTTAAAATTATTATTTTTTGTAACATTGGTATAAAAATCAAAAATATTATAAAAAACCTAATCCTATGTAAATATAATTAATTTTTTTACAATATTTTTACAAAATCTAAAAATGTTACAAAAAATCCTAATCCTAGTGTGCCGCCGGCAGCGGGGTAGGACCCAAGCTACCGGTGGTTAGGGCTGCAGAGAGAGGAATCTCCTGACGATGCGCGCCGTGTCCAGGAGTACCGCCTTCTGTATCTGACCCTTGATCCAGCCATCCAGCGAGAGCCTCTCAAGATGTTGGTCGAGACTCTTCGCTATGAGACCGTTCGCCGAAACAACTATCGGGACAATGATCGTCGAATCAACATCCCACATGGCGGTCACCTCGTGAGCCAAGTCAAGGTACTTGCTGAGCTTGTCCTTCTCGGCTTTCACGAGGTTCTCGTCATGGGGGATGGTGATGTCGACGAGCACTGCCCGGCGCTTCAATCGATCTGTCAGCACGATATCAGGCTTATTGGCTACAATAGTCCTGTCCGTGATGACAGATCGATCCCAATAGAGCGTGGCACGACAATTTTCGAGAACTGGCGCAGGTGCGTACTTATAGTACGGTATTTCGGACTCTACAAGGCCGTATTGAAGAGCAAGTTGCTGGTGGATGATTCTGGCTACTAGGTTATGTCTGTGCAAGTACTCGCCGTTAGCAAGATTAGAACAACCGGAGATAATATGCCTGAGTGACTCTCCGGGACGGCGGCATGCTCGACAGATGTCGACCGTACCGTCCTTCAGGATATATTTCCGGTAGTTATTCGTCTTGATAACTTCGTCCGCAATTGCACAGACAAAACCTTCGGTTTCCCCAAAGAGGTCACCGAAGCGTAGCCAGTTCACCGACGCGAGCAGATCTACATCGGGCCCTGTTAGGGCCCTGTAGAACCGCCCGTGTAGCTCCTTACTCTTCCATACGTCCCTGCGGTCCTCGGTGCTTAGCACCTTTGGTCTGCGCCAGTTCTCGTTTGCCAAGGATAACGGGGTGAGGCCCCTGTCTACTGCCACCACATCGCGATGCATCCCACACTCGTTGTCAAGGAAATACTTCCTAAGACTGTACACCTCGTGGTTGTGGAGGTTCTTGGCGTTTAAAAAGCCACGGCCTCCACACTTACGCGGGATGTACAGTCTCATAACAGACGAGCGTGGGTGTAGCATTCGATGTGTTGTGAGCAGGAGACGGACCCTCCTATCCAGGGCGTCCAGCTCAGTTTGAGTCCACCTTAGTATGCCAAAGGAGTACGTGAGCAGGGGCATCACCCAGGCGTTGAAGGCGCGCACCTTGTTACCACCCGACAAAAGACTGTTCAGTACTTTTGTCAGGCGACAGAAGAAGCGCTCCTTCACAGCCCGCTTTATGTCCCCGTCCACAATACCCAACGACTGTGACATACCAAGGTACTTATAGGTTTCTGCTTCGGAGAGTGATCTGAGAGACATTGTCTCAGAAAGCTGTAAATTCGTTGAATTTACGACTTTCCCCCGCTGTACATGCATGACCGCACACTTATCTACACCAAACTCCATTTTGATGGCGCTACTAAAAACTTCTGTCATTTTCAGTAGTTCCAACAAGTCTTGACGTTTTGGTGCAAATAGTTTAAGGTCATCCATGTACAACAGGTGAGAAATGACCTCACCCCCTCTTCGAAGCCGGCAGCCTAGTCCTGAATCCTTCAGCAGAGTACTGAGCGGATTCAAAGCTAGGCAGAACCACAGAGGACTCAAACTGTCACCCTGGAAAATACCTCGCTGAATCCTTATAAAGTCCTGCGGGCCAGAAGTGCCATCTCCACCATCTGGTTGACGAAGGACTGTCATCCACTGCCTCATACATGCGCTCAAGAAGGATCTAAGAGCTGTATCAACTTTGTACAGTTCCAAGATCCTCTCCAGCCATGAGTGAGGCACTGAATCATAGGCCTTCTTGTAATCAATCCAGGCAGCCGACATGGCTCCCCTATTCCGCCGGACTTGTTGGCAAATTGTCGTGTCGATGAGGAGGAGCTCTTTGGTACCACGGGACCCACCCCTACATCCATTTTGAGAGGAAGCCAAAACGTTATTCGCAACAATGTGCGTATTAATTTTTGCTCTCAAAATGGATGTAAGGAGCTTGTATAGTGTAGGCAAGCACGTGATGGGTCGATAGTTTTTCGGTTCCGTGGTACTACCGGACTTAAAGAGCAAGGAAGTAACACCGGTTGTTAGGAAAGTTGGCAGGGAACCATCCTCAAGGGCTTGTTGGAATTGCGTTGCCAAACGTTCGTGTGAGCATCGAAACCATTTTATCCAAAAGTTGTGCAATCCATCCGGCCCAGGACTTTTCCAGTTCTGGGTCGAACGGATCGCACAACCTATGTCAATGGGGCTGATGGTAATAGCCTCCATTGGTTCGATGGACTCACACTTACGTTTGACAACACTCATCCAATCACCCTCGGTGTGTTGGACAGGCATTGACCAGATACTACGCCAGAAATTAATCATAGCAGTAGTATCCGGTAACTGTCCATCCAACACACGTTGGTCGGTTCCCTCCCACTTTCGGTATACCTTCCTCTGGTCACTCTGGAAGAAGCGATTCTGCTGGAATCGATCCACACGCTCTCTGTAGCGGCGAATACGGCTTGCCCATGCATAAACTTTTTGCTTCAAGAAGTCAATGCGCTCTGTGACACAGGCCAAGTAGTCGTGGGACCTAATATTAGTCCCCGCAAAGGCCTGGGTCACAAAGCGCATGACACGAGGGCGATTATTGCCCTCCTTGAAGCAAATCAGCTTTGCAATGAGAGTCCTGAACGTGTTGATACGCCGCTCGATCCGCACTTGCCATGCGGGGACACCACCGACGGTCCGCGTGGCTCGGTCAGGAACAGGTAGCCTGACACGAGCAACACGGCACGCCGCGATGGCCCCACAGTACAGAATCGAGTGGGTATCAACTAAATCTTCACTAGCCCGTAGATACGGGTCTAGTAAAGCGTTCAGGGCTCCCATTAGCGCTAAGTTTCGTTTATTTGTGGGCAAGCGTGGTATTCGCGGCCTAGAATTGGGTGCGGACCTATACAGCACAATCGCTTCCTCCAAAGTCCTCCTCAAATGCTCATTGGTTTGAGTGCTTACGCTGTTCACACAGTCCTCTTCGTCGGCACTGGGATCAACCGGCGCCGCCCCCGGTGCCTGGTCTAGTATCGGCACCGAAATCGGCGAAACAGCAGGTGGATCCCGCGTCAAAGCAGAGGCAGAGCGAACAGGTAGCACTTCCAAGCGTAGCCGATCAAGTACAGAGTCATCCAGCCTCTTGAGCCGCTGGATGGCCCGCACCTGATCCGATAGGCGTTGCGCGGTCACGTTGATGGTTGGTTCAAGGATCTGAAACAGAGGCAGCATCCGGTCACGATACGCAGACAGGTTGGTTCCCCCCTCTGTAGCCCTATAGTAGGCGCGCATGCAGTTCTCATTTATGGACTGTGTCCACCGCATGCGACGCACTATACCACCGGTAGCGGGGGCCGAGCGCGGGGCAGGATGTCCCGCAGGTCCCAAGCGTGCCGGCAGCGGTGGTCGTCCTCGTCGCGCAGGTGGTCGCGGCGGCGGGGGCGACGGCCCGCGCTCGTCGCTCGACTCGCTAGTGTCGGGCGCGGTAGCAAAATTATCGCCCGACGAAGATGGCGAGGAGCTGGCTGAGGCGGGCGAGGGTGGTGGGCGTGCGTATATGCGTCCCGCTGTTCCTTTTCGCCTTGATCGTGTAATCATCTCAAATCTCTCAAATCTCGTCAAAGTGACATAAATGTCGTTATGTAATTTTCAGGTTTTTATATTGCCAAATGTTATAGTTTTTTAATGCTGCCATATTTTGAGGTGTATAAATAAAATATTTGGGGTAAATCCTTGGTAAAACGTAAAAATAAATGATAAAAAATGTATTTACAAAAATCAAGGCGTCTGTCACTGTCAGCGGTTTTTTTTTTTTTTTATTATTATTATTATTAGGCTATATTTAATATATTATGGCCAGCCGCATACTATGAGAAATTTTCTGACAGATTTCTGACGCCCGCTTTCTCACACATTTTACGACGTCAGACACGTCAGAATGTTTTAATAGAATGCGGGGTCTAGAACAAAATGTATGAGCAAAGTGCCTTGCGGCGTGGGTCAGAAATAGAAAATTTCTTATAATATGGGTCGGGCTTAAGACACATATACTTGAGTCGATTTTATTTTCAGTCAAAACGATTTTTCTCCTTTCAGTCCTGTCACTCAAATCAATCGCATCACTACACACACCACCGCCGCCATATTTTTGTTTTGAATTGAGGTTATCTTTCTACAAACGGGCGAAGACGCCGCCTTTGTTTTTACCGAAAATTAGCTGAAAACACATACAACATGAAGTTAGTCAGATTTTTAATGAAACTCAGTCACGAGACAGTAACAATTGAGCTGAAAAACGGAAGTGTAGTGCATGGAACCATCACCGGCGTCGATGTCGCCATGAACACACATCTCAAAGCTGTGAAAGTGACGTTGAAAAATAAGGAGGAGTTGCAGTTGGAGACCTTGAGTATACGTGGGAATAATATCAGATACTACTTGCTACCCGACAGTCTTCCCTTAGAAACTTTGTTGATAGACGATGCGCCGAAAGGTCGCGGCAAACGTGAAGGGTTCCCGAGAGGAGGCGGTGGTGGCGCGCGAGGAGGCCGTGGCAGAGGTGGCAGAGGCCGTGGAGGACCTAGAGGTGGCCGTGGAGGTCGAGGCCGTGGCCGTCGATAAGCTATTTTATAATATAAGTTCCATTCTAAGTTTCGTGATTACAAATAAGTAATAAGAGGTTATGTGGTTTTATTCCTTTCATAAACAGTGGCTGTTCTATGTACAATAATTGCTAATTCCAGCCCCTAAGGCTACTTTCTGACCCAGTTATTAAACTTAATTATTCTTTGGTGACAACTTTTTCTGATAATCATTAGAACATGATTATTCCTTGAGACAACTTCTATAGAACATGTTGAAATATTTGAGATAATAAGTATACATGAGTTAATTTATTCTCTCAATTTATCAAGTGTTGAACATGCTAAAATAATAATAGATAAATAGTGTTGAAAAGAATTCATTGGGTTTTCTGATGTGTGGTATTATAAAGTGTAACTGATGTATTCCAGTTCCAAATGTACACTATAAGTCAATAAATTGTGATTGATAAAGTATAGTTTTGCTTTATTCCAATAATACATTTATTTATTTACAACAAATACATACAAAGTACAATCTATATAGAGAACCTTGAGTCTGCTGCTGCTACTGATTTCAAATTTACAGCAAGGTTCCCAGCAGACTATCTGCATTTCCACTTGCAAGCTGATGCGTTGGTGGAAAAAGCTACCTTCCCATTGGTCTCTGGGGGCCTCAATCAGTTTTGATGACAAAGTGCAAGCCAAACAGCGAGTTCCAGAGCCCCATTTTTAAAAAATAAGAACTATAATTATTTATAATCTTTATATATAAAATTCTACTGCACATGTGTACCTGTCACTGAATTCCTCCTACACAGCTGGACCGATTTGAATGTTTTTTTTTGTATGCGTTTGGGTGGTGCCATGGATGGTTTAGATTCACAAATCAGCCTGGCAGATGGTGCTGCAGTCGATAATATAACCTAGATACCGACGTATGTCTTCATAGTTTTGTCTGTATCTATACTAATTATGATAAAGCTGGATAGTTTGTGTTAATGTGCTAATCCCCTTTTGCTGAGGAAGCCATCCCCGTGTGCTATAGGCATTATAGGCTAGTTTTCAAGCCGGGAACTAAGTCATTCATGCTCATGTGACCTTTTAATCTGACTTTTCAGTCTTGTTAGTGCTTTATCTGCTCGAGACATAGGGGAGTAGCTGTCTTAGGCTAGAGCCTACTGAACATGTTTTTACTATTCTCTCATACAAAGACAGAGGTCCATCCATCAATCAATACTGTCAAGTTTTGAGTCAATATTTTTTTTTTTTTTTTTTTTTTACCACTTAGGTGGCAAACAAGCATACGGCCCGCCTGATGGTAAGCGGTTAACGTAGCCTATGGGCGCTTGCAACACCAGGGGTATCACGCGCGAGTTGCCGACCCTGCAGAAAATTAAAACAAAACAATTCAATTTGGAACCTTCAGCAATTACCTATATAAGATTTATTTTCGATTAACACAATCTATTCTTCTGAGTTTTGATCTTGTTCTACAATTTATGTTACATCGGGAAATTTAATAAATTAAAATGAAGATAGATGGCGCTACTAAATATTAAAGCTTTTATTATAAAGAATTCAGATGTTATCTTTTTTTTAGAGTATATAATATATACTTATACATATAAATTAAAAACTACAATTAAATAAAACAAGAATAAAAAAATTACGAAAAGCATAGATAGATACCTAAAGTCCCCGTCATGAGAAGCTATAAATTATGTAAACAAACATCTTTTACTAAGTAAACATTTTATACTGCGAGATAATAATAAATTGACCATATTCAATCGACATGAAATATAGACGGGTTATATGAAAGTAACAACCTATTTAATTTAGTCGGATCATATTTTAACGACGCAAAGCGCTATCGTTTGTGTTTCTTGGTACCGGAACGCGTCCGTCGCAGGGATTGTAAACTATCGGGACGCCATTTTGAAATAAACGCGTCATTCGAGTTTCGAATGCGTACGAGTTTGTTTCATTGCTTTGCATATATCGCGGATCTGGTTGTTATTGTTAATTATGTTATTGTTTCGTTATCACTTTTTTATTGTTGTTACTTTAATTGTTGCGTTAATTTTATTTGTTATTACGTATAATGGAGCCAGTAGCCAGTACATCTAAGGAAATAAATTCGCCACGAAAAAAACGTCAAAAGGTGCGTAATACAATTTATCTAAAATATATAATAAGTAAAAAGAAAGAGTTGTTTGTTAAATAATATATGTTAATTAATATTTGTTACTTAATAATTTATTAAATCTTAAACAAATTCATTTTTTTTGTTGGTCCAAATGTTGTGAACTCCTGAACACTTGTTTACAAAATTTATAGCTTCTCATGACGGGGACTTTTAGGTCCTTTCCAAGTCCTTTCCATGCACTTTCCATGGTCCTTTCGGTCCTTTTACATAATAATATGGAACCTCATTCAACAGGTCTTGACTGTCTAAAATATAAAAATAAACAATAGTTTGACAATTTGTCATTATTCCACTTATTTTAAATATTAAATTCAGGTAAAAATTATGCACAAAAATTTAAAAATTATAAAGATGTGTTCTAGATTTTAACTGAACAAAATAGTGAATAAAAGGCAGTCCAATTGTAAGTACCTATTGATTGAGTTGAGAGGTTTACTGACAGCGAATTCTCGTTACGACATGTAGGTCTTACACCTCAAATTATCAATAACAGATCGAACGGATCAGAATCACAGTGAAAGTAAGAAGAACAATCCTTACGAAAAGACCTTACACTATCATACAGTAGGTACCTACCTCTGTACCTCTACCATGAGTTTTCTACACTAACGTAATCTACAGTCGCTAGAGACAACGCTAGCTAACATTTTAACCCAATAGATACTGACGCGCCAATCGCGCTATACAAATCTTATACTTATACAATGTTACTGTAGAAAACTCACAAGTGTCTGCGAAGGTCTATTTGTTTTTCTTTTGTACGGGCTAGCGACTACGTTGAACATTTTGTATGAAGATTGAAGACTATGAAGAGCAGCGCCTCTAGTGGACAGATTTGGTATACAGTATTTTATAAAAACTACTTTGAATATCCCACTCGTAATTAGGACTTTTAAAAAATTATTTTCATTATTAAAAATAAATTATATTTTTTTTTATATAGGCTTAATTCTACAGAAATACAGTTTATAAAAAAATAATCGTCATCAGCCTATAATGTCCCACTGCTGAGCACTGGCCTCCTTTCACAAATTAGGGTGAAAGGGAATGGGCAAATACTACACCACGCGTGCCCACTGAGGATCGGTGTAGGTAGGCTAGTTGTCAACCTACTGTTGGAGTTTTCAAGTCGCCTAGGAGGAGGCCTCCAACTAGCATAACGACAATTAAGTGATAACCGGGACCAACGGCTTTACGTGCCTTCCGAAGCACGGAAACGCTCGATTTGAAATACCACTAGGCGGTCACCCATCCAGGTACCGACCACGACGGTGGTAGCTTAACTTTGCCGATCGATGAAGAACGGCTAATCATGCTTCACCACGAGCGCTTTTAAAAAATAATACTTGCAACTTATCGATACTGAAATAATACTTGTAACTTCGATCATCGCATATTCCTATTGTCTAGTGCCCAGCCTTAGAAAGTGACTTAGAATACGCGGTACCTACCCGTAGAAGCATTACCATACATACGTGCATGAGAAGAATCTTCTTCTGGGGGCCGACTAATCGTCACACCATTTTGTCACACCAGTGTGGAACAGAAGCATTTTTTTCTTCATAGTTACACCAGTGTGACACTCGAGAATTTAATTCTTCACAATCACACTATCATCTTTTGTCGTATACAATAGGTACTTCTTCAACCTATTTGATAATACTGCCCTCTTAGTAATTAATTGTTTCCTTTTCCTAAGTCTCTACTGACAAAGTCAGGTCAAAAATATTGTAAAACGTAAGTATAAGTTTTGTAAAAATATGTATGATGCGTATGCGTATCACTCTTGACAGAGTGGACGTGGTCTTCATGACGTGATTAGTGGCGTGCTTCACAACACGCCGCCATTCGTCCCTAACTGCTGCCTTTCTGGTGCAGTCTTTGATGGGACTGCCTACTGTGGCCTTAATTTGGTCGGTCCATCGCATGGGTGATCTCCCACGTGCTGTGGTGCTCTACTTTACCCTGCTCCACCAATCGCTCTATGGAAACATCTCCGCGCCGCGACACGTGTCCAAAGAAAGTAAGGATGCGAGACTGCACTACGGAGGATAGACGCTGTTTAATACCGAGTTCCTGGAGTATGAACTTATTTGTACGGAATTCTGTCCAAGATATACCAAGCATTCTTCTCCAGCACCACATTTCGAGAGCGTCCATTTTCTTCTTCTCGCTTTCCCTTAGAGTTGTCTATTCTACATCGTGGCTTGAAAAAAAATATTTGTAATATTATACATTACCAAAAAATATAAGACACGTCTTTTTTCTTTTGTTAATCAAACAAAAAATGAAGAAAATATGGTGCTGAAGTTCCGCGTGATGTAACGCAATGGTATGTACACTTCTCACAAACAAGTGACGTCACGACCCACTCCCGAACTATGACGCGCTTTATCTTAGTAAATTTTTATTGATTTTAATTTTTAAAGCTAGAAATACGTGTCAAATATTTTTTGAAAACTGACAAATTAGACTTATGATTTTGTTACCCAGGCCGTATCCCTATTACTCACAAAGTTTACCATGAAAGCTACAAACCAATCCACAAATTCTGGCAATGGCCGGTGCTTGAACAACAATGGCCGGCGCTTGAACAAAAACGACATGCACAGCGTGTACTCTCCGAATCCGGAAACCAAGGACGACAATATAGTCGATGTGATCATGATGATCATGGATGACGACGGACCGAAGCCCATGAGGAATTTGAGGCCTACACAGGTAATGTTTGGTGATTTTAACAAATATAGCCATTTGCATTATATACATATTGGTAACCGTCAATAATTTTAATCTCTTAAAGAGTGGACGACACGATTCCCAGGGGCTATTATTGCCCTTATGCTTTTTTTTGTACTAATAGCACTTTATTTATGTCTGTTGAGTTGCCCCACAACAGACCATACCGTAGAATGGAGGCTACGTATCCATGATATGCTGTATTTTAATTCAATCTCAATAAAATATGAATGACGGTCGAAATTCGATCAATGGGTGTCCAGTTAGTAATATGATGAATATCATCATCATCATCAGCCTATAATGTCCCACTGCTGAGCACAGGCCCCCTTTCACAAATCAGGGGCAGATACTCCACCACGCGTGCCCACTGCGGATCAGTGGAGATAGCTAGTGGTCGGTCAACCTACTTTTGGAGTTTTCAAGCCGCCTAAAAGGCCTCCAACTAGCTTAATACTGAAATGTTACTCACACTTAAATTGTGTTAAGTCTCCGATGGTATGGGCTTCTTAACTTGCTATCATAAGTGGCCCTCCTGATGGTAAGCGGTTACCGTAGCTTATAGACGCTTGCAACACCAGGCTCTTAGTTGCTCGTTTAACTGTAAGTACCTGATGGAAGAAGGTATACTTAGTGATGAATCTGTTAAACAGTTGTATTGTAAGGTACTTTGAAGTACCCATCTGACTCTACCACCCTCGAGTTCAAAATCTGTCACCATTCACCTACCGGGTGTGTCCTGCAGCTGCACTTGAGAGCCAGTCTTCGCTGTTTTCCTTCGCTCAATTAATTTATCACTGTCCATTGTGAGATTATGGTCAAACAAAGCTTCATCATCAGCCTTTCACAAATGAGGATTTCAGAAAGAGAATGGCCAATATTCCACCACGCATGCCCACTGCGGATCGGTCGAGGTAGTCAACCTACTGTTGGAATTTTTCATGCCGCCTCGGAGGCCTCTAGCTTAACACGGTTAAGTGATAACCAGGACCAACTGTTATACGTGCTACTGAAGCCCGCAAACGCTCGATATGAAATGCCATTACGCCACCCATCCAGGTAGCGACCGGCGGTGGTAGCTTATAGCTTTCCATAGTAAAAAAAACGCCTGAATATAGTCGGACGATATAGCCAACGTTTAATTCGTAGAAACTACGCAACGGCGCCGATCAGTTCTATGTGGAACATCAGGAGGTGTATGAGTCGAGGGGCAGAGAACCTGACAAGGTGACCAGGGTGACAGACCACAACAACGCTTGCCCCAAGATGTATGATGAATTGAATAAGCGAAAATCTATAGCTAACGTGAGTTATGAATTTGGTTTCACGGGCTTATAAACTTTAGCTACACGTTCAGTTGATGCAACGAGAAAAATCGACAGAGCAATCTAATTCCACAACTCTATTGCTATAGCACTGATTTATAACTGTATCGACCAATCACTGCCTCTAAATGTTTAGTGTGTCCTTGACGTAGCCAATCAGAGCGCACTGCCGGTGGTAGGGAATTGGCGGAATGGATTTCCAACAAAATGAACGTTGCGAACCTATACTTAGTATTGCTGTTCATAGGCGACAGTAAATAAATAAATAAATAAATATCCTGGGACATTCCTCACACACGGTCATCTGATCCCAAACTAAGCAGAGCTTGTACTATGGAAACCAGACAACTGATATAATACATATACTACTTTTTGTTTGTAAATACATAGGTACTTAATATACATAATTACACCCAGACTCAGGACATACAGACATGTTCAAGCACACAAATGCATGTCCTGTGTGGGAATCGAACCCACGACCTGCGGCGCTATAGGTTAAGACCACAGAGAAAATAATGTATTCTCTTTTCCGTGGTTAAGACTCAATGTCTTAACCAACTGCGCCATCTGGCCCGTCACACAGTAGATCAATATAAGACAAAAAGAGAAATTAGTTGTTCCGTATTTCAGACTAGCTAAAGTTCATGTCATTTCTTGAAAAATAGTGTGCGCTTTTATAATAAAATACCACTTTCGGTTACCAAGATGACTGATTTTACATTTAAGTCACATATAAAAAATGTTCTGAAAGAAAGAGCTTCTTACAAAGTAGCTGATTATAAAGATTTCTGTAAGTAGTTCATGCTCATAAGAAAGCCAGTAGTGCCAGTCAAAAAATACAATTACCTATTCACCAACAGGTAATTGTATTTTTTTAAGGTTATTATTTTCTTGTTCATTTTTTATCTGTATATATGCTTAGGTAGGTATATGTTTTCTTTTTTATTGTTAATTATTTGAAATAAAAGCCAAACATAGATTGCCAAAAATATATAAAAAAAATGTAACCTTGCTGAGTTTCATGCCGCGGATTCTTCTCAGGAAGGCCTAGTTCCGAACCGGTGGTGACTTCAGTAAGTGCCCTTCTGGGGCCTAAATTGGCTTTGACTTTGACTTTACCGCCAGGTGGACTGCCTACCTGCTCGTCAGACTTCTTACTTTTCGATTTTTTAGATTAAAGCAATAGACCCTAGACCGACACCTCAGAAGCAAACATACGAACATAAAGATCAGTCGGGCATCAGATCCAAGACGTTCATAGTAGTGGAGAGGGCCAATCTACGGCCCAGACATCGACGGAGCGCCATCGGACCGATGCGTCAGGACACCAGGTCGAGGGTTACCAAGTGTAAATCCAGGAGTTGTCAGCATAGGTGGGTATTAGTTTGTAGTACGTGTCAGGCGAACGGTAGACTTTTTATGGAAGTTCATCAATAGGGATGATTTTTAGGTAAAAAAGAACGAAATCTCGTTTTTTTTATCTAGTTATCTATCGTTTTTTTTATATCTAAGTACGCTCTCTCAATTGTTAAATTTTAAATGGTTGATGCACAAAAATAATTAAATCTACCTCCACTTTGTTTTATATTCTTATATTTTAATATGTTTAGTTTAAACTGTACGCTCATTATTTTCTTACTAGTAAATAAGTGTTTAATTCCTCATGTAAGTGAATTGTAAATTCTTAATGAGAGAAATAAAAGTCTTAAACCTGAAATAGTCCCACAGATTATCAAAAAATATTGGACACGTACTTATTGCTTTACTTAATCATTAAAAAATTACAAAGGTAAAGCGAGTCAAAGTTGTAGTAGTGGGGGCACGTGACGTCACATTAAAAAAGTGTACTGTAACCTGACGTCACGCGGAACTTCAACTCACGGTATCTTCGTAATTTTTTAACCGACCTAGGTACTTTACTTAGGTTCTCAAGCTCCTCCTTTTTTGAAGGTTGTATTTTTTTTTTATGTTTGTCAACTCATAGCTCCGTCATTT
Organism: Achlya flavicornis; assembly: GCA_947623365.1. NCBI lineage: Eukaryota > Metazoa > Arthropoda > Insecta > Lepidoptera > Drepanidae > Achlya > Achlya flavicornis. Next base: position 3,693,200 of record OX392494.1, on the reverse strand, counting down.
ATTAACCGATTTGGAAAAATCTTTTTTTGTTTGGAAGGGTACACTTCCCGTTTGGTCCCCTTGTCATCAGATCAGGATTTGATTACTTCTGAGTGTACTTTGAAGTCGGTTTAAGTTTTTTGTAAATAGTTCAATTATTTTTGTTTAATTGTCAAAATAAAAATACGTGTCAAATATTTTTTTGATAATGTAAAAGACGGACTAACTAGATTTGTTTGTCAACTAGCCTATTGCGGATGCGATTATCCTTGATTGTTAGTACATATACTGTAGGTTTTTAGCCACTATTTAAAAAGATTGTCTATTTTCTAACTAATCCTCTTAGGAAACTCCCAATAATGCAAAATTGATAAATTTATATAATACCCTGTAATTTGCAGGGCGTTAGGCTGCATGTCCACCAGAGATGTGTAGCGAGGAATGTGTATTAGGTGACACAGAGGATCGCTTCTATTTCACGTTATAGCTCTAATCAAGCGATCATATTGGCGGAACACATCCTACACATCTCTGGTGGAAAGCCACTCTAAACCCTCAGGCAACTTTTAATTGGTTGGTAAACCTTTTTTTGCAGTGTCCGGTACAAGTACCTGACAAACAAGAGCTGTCAGTACACAAAACATTCAAAAAATTCGACAACATCTGACGTTTCAGTGTTATTCAGATCTTCAGATAAAAACAGGGACGCGACAAAAATGGAGCGGTACATAAAGAATCACTATAATAAAGTAAATGGTACTTGCCCATCTGAAAAAAAGAGTAAAAGTTCGAAAGAGTTAAATAGAGAAGAGAGTGAGTCCAAGGACAAACTTGAATGTATAAATCCGGATACAAGTCAACCGTCTGTTAGTAGCTTTAATAGTTACTTGTCTATGGATCATGAGCCTATGGTTGCTCCCTAAAAAAATGTACCAGTGTAATTTATTTTGTGCCAGTCGTTTTTCTGATTAAAATATTTATTCACAATGGATGAACTTCTAAAATGAGTTTAGTGTGCGTCACTATTTTGATAATAAAACAAGGAAATATGTGTGGGATTTTATTTTATTTTATTGAAACAAATTATGATCACTAAGGCGCAGCGCAGACGACAGACTGCACCGCGCCGAACTTTTGAGTCAGAAAATCACGGAATAAAAACAACAAGTTTTTTCCTTTGCATTTTTCTTTGTTTTTTCTGTTCCGTGCTGAAAATAGAACCTATACAATTCTATAAGCAGTAACACACACAACGCGTAAACTGTCCGGCGCACAACCCTTTGTTTTCACACAGAAATTTTGTGTGCCGCAGACTAGTCCATCGTCTTTGCTGCACCTAAGCGAAATAAAATAATCGTTTGAACATTTTAAGAAGGATGAGAAAATACTGGGAACATAATGACATACGCTTTATTTTAAATCTAGAATATAAACAAGGGAATCACTATTTTCTGTGAAGCATCTATGCGTTTCATAGAGGGAGATTATGATGACGTCATTGGTCGGTAGTTTGTGAAAACTATGTCAATCATATTTGTACATAAAACCACAACCTACATAAAGCACATACGCATTATTTTTCCCAGGAATTGAGGACGGAAAATTAAACAAGATAATATTTGGAGCCGTAGAGCATAGCGTTCACTCGCTCAAAAAGCAGCTCGACTGGGGGTAGTCCCTCCACTCCACCTTACAGACTACCCACAGAAGGCCCCTGCTGGTGTGACAAAGTGTACCTAAAGCCCTAAAGGCTCTTATGTGGTTTGAACTTCATCGAAAGTTATGGGCTGATCCTGAGGGTTGATCTTCAGTCTCCTTTTGTTTTTTTTTACTAGATTCTGCGAATTGTAAATGAACACACTCGACGTCTTACCGCACTCTTCAAGAATAACAAATAATTATATATCACCTCACTATCATGTTTCGCGGTCTCTACATGGTAATTTTTAGAGTTCCCTACCCAAAGGGTATCCAACGGGACCCCATTTTTATAGACTGTGCTATTAGGTACTATGCCTACGTTGTGTCTGTCATAGAGCTGTATCTTTATAACAGTAACAGCTACAGTAGTACCCAACGGATAAGGCGCGTCGTGAATCTTCGTTCGCACAGAAAATAAGTATGGCCCGAAGATTAGCGAAAGAATGCTTAAAACTTACAATCAACCTTAGATCACTACTATAAGGTTCATAATACTCTAAAGCTTTTAGTTCCGTCTCACTCGCAAGTCACGCTCTCCGCACACATGGCGGCAACTACCAACCAATAGCATTTCCAGCACTTTGAAAATGTATCTTCTGCGCAGGTACATCGGTAAGCCATATCAGTTGGGTACTAATACTGTAGCTACTTGAATTTTTCACAGAATACCCTCGAAAAAATTGCATTTTTCAAGGTTTATTTGATCCCGCTCAATCTTAATAAACAGAATCGTTAAACTTGGTCTGATTATAGTGTACTACTCTGTAGTGTAGTGTTTTATTCTGTAGTAAAATTACAAATATTACAAATAATCCAATAAAAAAAAAACAATAAATATTTTGTCGCGCCTCATTAGCAAAGTATATTAATTATTGTATGGAACCGGTGCGAGAGTTGAATCCGACTCGCACTTTGCCGGTTTTTTAATGATCAGCCATCAATGGTGGTGAGGCTGCGGGTCATCAAAATTGCTCAATATTGCAAGCCGATTAATAAATGTTTGCCTACAAATTGCACGTGATTCGTAAGGCGTGCGTAACCTTTTCAAACTAGTTGGATAACGTTTTGTGTACACTGTATGGTTAGTGTTGGGAAAAGTTGATTTATAAATTTTTGATGACATATCGATATCGACATAATCTAAGGAATTTGGATTGATTATTTTCCTGTGCGATAATAAATTAATAAAAAATACTTACCCTAAAAACCGTACTCTTTCATCTATCAGAATAATTTATTGCTTTCGATTTTCTCAAAAGCACTTTTTTACTTTGTATAGGCCTGTGTTTGACCGCAATGTCACCATGGTAAGTGATGATGTGGTCGAAGGTGGTAAAAACACAAAGCCTAGCCTAAGGAACTGGCTCTCTAGTGCAGCTGTTGGAACACACCGATAGGTTCTTAGCGAAAGATTTTCAAAAACATCCTTCACATCCTTTCATCTTACTCATGCTTGCCTAGAAGTCATCATAATATATTATACATCATTCCACTTATAAATAAAAAAAAACATAAAAAATCGTTAATTGCCTTTTTTTTTTGTTTTATACATCTTAGTCGTTAAACAAGCATACGGCCCACCTGATGGTAAGCGGTACCACAGCCATATGGACGCTTGCAACACAAAAAGCATGGCTCACGCGTTACCGACCTTTCCGCCCTCCCCTATGAGCTCTAGCGACCTTACTCACGCGCAGGACCACAACTTTACACAACATAAACTTATTTATTCTGTAAGGTGGAGGTACTTCCCCAGTCGAGCTGCTCTTTGAGCGAATAAACGATATGCTCTACCTTTCGTTGCCTTTTTCCTTGTTTCTTATAAGTCAGATCAAAAATAAAAGAATTCCAGAAACTGCGAGCCAACTGATTATAATTCGATAAAAACAATCGATATCGGCATACGTTTTGCGACATCACTAGCATGTATATTATATGAGTAATATTACCTTGGAGGCTTAGTTCGCGCCAGTTTAATATTCACACAAGTCGTCCGACTTGAGAATCAATTTAAAAATATGAACTAAAAAAGTTTTATTTGACATAAGTTTTGGCGGGAAACCAAAAACTACGTTTTTTTTTTTCTTTTATATTTTATTAAGCGGTAACAAAGTGTTTTTTTAAAACAGGATTTCGAAATGTCAAGTGCGAGAGTGATTTTAGTTCTGTTTTCTTTTTTAAATGCTGTGCTTTTACAAAACTTGCCTGGACCTGGATCAGGAGACAATGGGAATCGTAAGTACAATGTATTATTTATCCTAATCCTAAATAATATAATAAATACGAAACTGTGTTTGTTTGTTTGTTACGCCTCAACTACTCAACGGATCGTCATGAAATTTGGCATGCAGATAGCCTATGGTATGGAGAAGGTCATAGACTTTTTATCCCGGGAACGCGGGTGAAACCGCGGGAGACAGCTAGTTATTTAATAGTTCTACATACCTTACATACAATTTTATTCGTCGGAATACAAAACACTTCCGCGTAACAATAATATTAGGTTTTAGAATATAATTAGACTTGATAAGTTACTAGTTAAATAACCGGCTAAGTGCGAGTCGGACTCTTACACGAAGGGTTCCGTAAAGATGTTCCATTTATTTAAATAAACTGTCTGCCTATTACGGTTTATGATATACAGCCCAACTGACAGACGAACGGACGGACAGCGGGGGCTTAGGAATACGGAGCCCTATATAAGCATAATAATATTAATATCCTTTTTTCATTAATCATTGACTGATTGCATTTTCTCAAATTTTTCATTTGATTGTTGTATGCCTTTTCTTGGCCACTCATTCATAAAAAAAACTATAGTAGGTAAATCAAGAAAATACTAGCGTGGGCACAGAATTTTAAATTGAATTTAAATACAAACTGCATTTTTCAGAATGATCTCACTCGTGGTTTTGTTTATTTATAATACCTACCTAAATTGATCATAGACTATTGAATATTTTTAAACCAGTTGGCCTTTTAGGTGTACAAAAGATATCAACGCGTTCATAGACAAAATTATTCAGCTTTTTTTTTTTAATTATTTAGAGAAATATTTTGACCATGCTCTGTGATGTGGCTAAAAGTCTAAAAGTAGTAAGAACACAAAACCCAGATGTTTTCCTAAAGATGTATTCCAACAACAAAAGCGCAAGGATATGAGGAATATTTAAATTAACTAACAACAACTGAATCTAATAAAGGAAAAATAAATTAGCATGTAAAAATTACGAGCATGACCACTGAAAAAGCATATAGCCTTGCTCTGTAAGTGACGTAATTCTTGAAACACGACTTCCAAATTACTATGCAAGTCTGCCTAAGTTTGGGGTCGGAAATAATTCATGTAAAACCAGGAACTAACTCAAAATAACTTACTAGAGGTAGTTTTAAGAGATAGAGCCATCGAACAATAGGGATGATTACAAAAACTAATTAGTTGGTCAGTTAGATTATCAAAAAATATTGTACATGTATTTTTTACTTTACTAAATCATTAAAAATTTACAAAAATAAAGCGAGCCAAAGTTCGGTAGTTTTTTTTTTTTTTTTTTTTAAATTAAATGGGCTTGCGTTTGGCCACTGACCCGCCCATAAGGGGCGATGACGAAGCCTAAGATGAAACACGCTTACCCAGAAGAAACCTATTCACTCTGGCCTTGAAAGTTCCTAGATTGTAGGCGTCAGGAAACACAGACGCCGGAAGCAAGTTCCACTCCCTTGCTGTCCGCATTATAAATGAGGATGCAAAACGCTGTGTCCGTATTTTCGGTATGTCAACAACGTACGGGTGAAAATTTTCCCGGAGTCTTGTGGTTCGGTGTAAAAATGGGGATGGTGGAATTAGGTTGAACAATTCCTGCGCAAACTCTCCAAAATATATCTAAATGTCTAATAGGTATATATAAATATATCTAATAGGTAGTGGGGGCTCGTCATGTCACTTGAGTTAGAGTAAAAAGTTTACTCTAACTTGAAGTCACACGGAACTTCAACACACGATATCTTCGTATTTTATTGTCTAATTGACAAAAGAAAAAATACGTGTCTTATATTTTTTGATAATGTACAAGACGGACTAAATTGTGTAATAATTCAATGGACTAAATATATTATTTTAGTCATCTAGCTCGAAATTGATCCAAAGAAGCAAAATGGCGTTCATTTTATTTGAAATTGAATTTTAAATTCAAAGAAGGCATGATGCTCGTGTGTTTATGAGGATAATAATTTTCGACTTCAATGTCTGTGGCAGATTGGGATTTTCCAATTCGATATCACGACTGAAAAGGTAATTTTTATTACGTCATTCATTATTCTCGCGCCAAGACGTAACTTTATGTTTTTAACCGACTTCAAAAAAGGAGGAGGTTCTCAATTCGAATGTTTATATATATATATATATTTTTTTTTAAGTATGTTCTGGCATAACTCCGTCATATATAGACGGATTTTCAAAATTATTTTTTTGTTTGAAAGGGGTTTATTCCGAAATGGTCCCATATAAATTTCATATAGATCTGATGATGAGTTTCGGAGACAGACAACGGAACTCTTAAAAAATTACAGCAAATCAACCGCGATTGCTGCTATCAAATAAATATGCATTGTTTACGTATAGGCCTTTATACGCGAAAGTATTTAAGTACCTATATATATGAAACTAAAAATTCAAAAAAATTCGCTCACTTCAAAACAGTGTCAGAGAAGAGTTATTTCTTACTTTTTAGTGTACCTACTTCGAAGGCGGTTTTTTTTGTTAAAACGTTAATTTTTAAATTGTGGGGTGGGAATTCGTAATCGAAGTAAAGAAGCTAAATTAATAATAATGCTAATAGTTTTTTTTTTAAATGTAGGTACTGCCTTTTTTTATTTCATCACGTAATCGCTGCAATTAATCTTTTACGATTGCAAAAAAATGCATAATTTTGAAACATCATCATAACAATGCGTTACTTACTTTGTTCCTGTTTTGTTTTTAATATTCTTTTTTACTTTTTTGAGTCATAAACTACGGCTTTACTTTTAAATGTAGGTTCTATAGGTTTGTTGAAGGTAAAAAATATACGAAAATGCTAATAATAAGAAGAAAAAACTTAGCAAGTTGTGATTCCGGTCTAACGACCTTGAGTAGTGTGACCGCTCGGCCTTTATAGCATAGTCATATAAATAATAGTACAGCATAGCTCGAAAGATGATCAACTAGATTTGAGACTTAATTGCATATTTTTGTATTAAGAATTATAAAAAACGGCCAAGCGGGTGTCGGGGCACTGGCAGTGTAGGGTTTCGTAGTTGCCCGTCACAATATGCGGACTTAGAAGGGCGCTATTTACTACCTGTTTTACACAACTAAAAACTTCATTTAAGTAATTTTACGTACGACATTTTCGTTTTTACTTCCCTAATGCCTGGTTTCTATAAACAAAAACGAATCCTTTCGCTTACCAATGGTAGGTTTTTTTATTGCCAAACTGGGCATATAGATCATTTCATAAGCTAATTTTACCTGTGATAGCCATATGGGAGGGTCTGCTATGCAAAGCTTTGAGGTCTTCGCTTCATTATTAGTAAAGATATAAGAGTCTTAATGTTAACCGATTACGGTCCGTAAATTATAGAAATCGGCCATAAGAAGACAGTTACTCCGACCGATTACTCGTTAACTTGTAAAGTATACTTAGTTGTAATAGTGACTTTTTCACATTTCCAAACAACAGTTTAGCTGCCAGTAGTGGCCGGAAGAGAGTCAAGTTGTCCCCCACTTGACTCTAACAGAAAAGAGCACTTTAAAGTTTAATATTTCGCAAATGGATCTCTGAATCGAAAAATGGTTTTCACCAACGAAACCCCACATTATGGGGTAGACGCGGAAAAAAAGACATCCCCACTGTCCGTTACGTGTAAGGAGGTAACTATACTAAAAAAAAAAAAAAAAAAAAAACAGATTTTATATACCACTTTGTCGGCATATAGTAATAATAGGTATATCAAATCACAGCTTTCTAGCACAAAGCCGTAGACAGAAAGACATTAGGTAGGACGGACATGGCAAACTATAAGGGTTCTTTGCTGACTACGGAACGCTAAAAACTGGCCAAGGTATAAATCAAGTTGGAAGTAATGACCAGTAGTTGTTGTTTCTTTGTTGATACTTAATATATCTATTCTTAGTCAAAGATCTATTCATAACTTTTTTCGTCTAGAAGTTTTACCACAGATTATAATCTTCTGTGGTTTTACTGTGTTTTCCTGGTATCTAATGATTTCCCGGGACAAAATTATCCTCCGTACCAATCATCGAGGAAAAATCCCTCGAATAACTGATTTTGCCATGATTAACATTAACAACCAATCACTATTTTTCAGTGCGATTAGAATGTAAATATTATGTAATTAATCTAAGCCTGTTTTGAAAAGAGTAATTGCTGAGTTTATTGCCGGCTCTTCTCAGCAAATGCAACCTTCCGAACCGGTATTAGAGTATTGGAGTCAGACTTTTCATAAGTGCCTGCGAAGGTCTATTTGAATAAATGATTTTGAATTTTGAATTTTGAATTTTGAACTAGATCTAAATGTTTATTGTGTCCTTGACTTAGCCAATCAGAGCGCATTGTCGATGGTGGGGTACTAGCGGAATATTAGATAAACAAGGATATTATATACTACGTTAGTATAAAAATTCCTTGATTTCAAACTAAATGATCGCCATCGCGCTTCTTTGGGTTAATTGTTAGATGATGGCAACCTTGTGGCAACCTATCGTTGAGGCACGTGAAGTAACAGACACAAGTAAAATATGTCTTGCAATTATTATTAGTTAGTAGCTGATATTAATGATATAATAAATAATATATCGTACTAGTAGGACTAGTAGGATAACAGCGTATTTCGGTAGCCATGCTTAAAATGCCATCTTTGACTTTTTGGCTGGAACTTGCATAATGACGCTGCGTTTTCGTTTTGTTTTAATTTAATTCGTGTATTTTGCATATGGTGGTGTTTTTAACCGACTTCAAAAAAAGGAGGAGGTTCTCAATTCGGTTGTAGGTTTTTTTTTTTTTTTTTTTTTTTTTTTTTTATGTTTGTTAGGTACCTCATAACTCCGTCATTTATGAACCGATTTGGAAAATTCTTTTTTTGTCTGGAAGGTTACACTTCCCGTTTGGTCCCATTGTCATCAGATCAGGGTTTGATTACTTCTTAGTGTACTTTGAAGTCGGTTTAAGTTTTTTTGTAAAACAGTCCAATTATATACAATAAATACCAGTGTGCACCAGTGAAGTAAAATGAAATACCTACTTGGGACTTTTCAAGTCACAAACCCCCTTATTACAAAACATAGTTTAAAGCAAAGCCAGGTTTTACTGTCATTTGGTCACTTTCTAACGTCATATAATAAAAAGGGACGAGGCTATTTTAAAACCTGGTTTTCCTTTAAAAAGTTTAGTACAATCGGCTACCATTTTAATATAACATGACTTACGGCACATACCACTATAGGGGATACTACAGGTGCGTTCGAATTGGGGTATGTTAGCAAAAATAACAGTCCAAAATGCCAAAACCGATCACATCTGGCGTTCGATTTGGAAAGTTGTGGGCGAAATTGGCGTTTTGAACAGTTTTCGTTCACCGTTCGTTTTACTCGGAAACAGTTAAAAACGACATCGTGAACTGCAAATTTTGACCCACCTCCGAGGCAGGGTCTTTTGTGATCATATTTTGACATCTTTGAATCTGACAGATAAGTTTTGGAAAATTCAAACGGGAAGCGAAAATTATAATTTTTATTCTAAAATTTGATATAAATACGATCGGGCAAGAGAAGAATTTGTCAGATTAGCTTTGTTTATAGATTAACTGAAGGAAAAAGGTAGGTTGAGACAAGTGACAAGCAGGCGATGAGAATGCAAATGACATTTTTGTATCTAATCGTTCGATTTGGGAAATATCGTTTGTGGCAAAAGTAGCAAAATTGTTGAAATTTTCCAATTCGAACGCATAAACAAAAATGCCCATTTTGAAACTGTTAAAAACGACATCACTCCAATTCGAACGCACTATATGTATGATGACTTACGGTACCTGGGGCAGTAGACAAGACGGTTATCGACAATCGTCATCATTAGTAAACGATCAACCTTTGTATGGGATTGACATAAGATGTTGTTAAGAATCACGTGATATTTCGATGTTAAATGTCAATCCCATACAAATGTTGATTGTTTACTAACGATGACGATTGTCAACAACCATCTCGTCTAGGGGGGCTGACATTACGGCCTATGTGATAGTGATGCGGTGACTAAGGCGGTTATCACACTGCCACGCACCACGCAGCGTAGCGCGTGAATGCGTGTTTTAACGTTGCTTAATTTGTATAGAAAACCCGCACAGTCCAATACAGAAAATGCAACCACGCGCGTGCAGATCACGCGCCTACAAGCGGAGAAACATGCGCACACGCGTGGGTGCGGGGCGAGAATATAACTGGACACTGGCAAAAATAAGTCCTAATAGAAAAATAGTATAAAAGGTAAAAGACTCGAATCCGGATTGCGGATGCTTCAGTCAGATAATTATCTCATGGCTATTGCGCTAGACATAAAGGTCACATTTATATGGATATGGAATAAACAAGTCTAGTTAGTTAGAAAAAAAAAGCAAATAGGACAAAAGCTGCCTTTATGGCAGACGGATTCAGTGTTTATTAATAAGTACTATTGTGGCAAACAACACACGGCCCTCCGGTGGTAAGCGGTTAGCGTAGCCTATAGACGTTTGCAACACCAGGGATATCGGTTAGTCGTGCGTCTTCCCCCTCCCTATGTGCGGCCCCCAAGCTGAGGGGGCCCCTCGGACTCTGACTTACAAACTATACATAGTTATTGAAAAATAAAGAAACGCAGAACCCTGAACGCGGAACTCTAGAACTCTCTGTGGGATCGGCGCCTAATATTTCGCATGAAAACAAACAGTTGTTGACCCTTCATACGGATTATCATGACGCACAAGATGGCGGGACATGCTATGATATGTCTTTTTTTAATGTGTGAGTGTAGTCTTGCTCCAGGTGTAAAAATGAGATGGCCCTACATGGGCCCCATGCAAAGATTTTCATAGGGCATCGTGCCTCTACTCAGATGGATAATCCGCCTTACTAAAGCATGACATTTAATTTCACTCCGCTTGAGGGGCTCCCTGAGCAAATCGCTCTCAGTTCGTACTGCGCACGGCTGTCAAATACTGGCCCTGATTCTGTTGTTTACAACTAAACTAATTTTAATCTCACTATGTCTCTTTCTAACAAAGAACATAAGAAAAGGATGTTAGCAATTTAGTCCTGTCAAATTAGTCCAATGCTTGTTTTCAATATAAATTTAGTCGCCATCTATCGCGGTTACGCCTAAATACACGCAAAATAAGACGGCAAAGATTAATTTGACAGCTTTAAATATGTTCTATCCTTTTTCAATAATGTTCGTAAGAAAGAGATGAGATGTGACTAAAATTAGTTTAGTGCGATTTACAACAGAATCGGCACCACTGTCAATTCTGGCTTGTTTATTTCATGTTCCCATAGAGGCGACTATCCTTCTGGACGTTTTAAATTCTTTGGGCCCTAGTTTATTTTTTGCCCCAGGGCCTTTGGCTACCTAACTACGCCACTGATCTTAACTATCCTAACTAATATTGTAAATGCGAAAGCCAGTTTGTTTGTTTGTTTGTTACGCCGCGGCGCCGTCACTTCTCATTTACTCAACCGATCATCATGAAATTTGGCATGCTGATAGCCTATGGTATGGAGAAGGACATAGGCTACTTTTTATCTCGGGAACGCGGGTGAAACCGCGGGGGACAGCTAGTTTATAATATTAGTGAGAATCCTCCGAAGTGCTGGGGTACCTACTTACATTATTTTTGTTATTTTGGGTTGAGATTCATTCCAGTCATTTTAATAATATCTGTGGTTTTCCGTAATTATATTTACTCTTATTTTATTGGAATTGTTCTTCCAATTCCCATTAAATATTTATAAAGTTATTATTTGAAGAATCCTGGCAGAGGAAAATCCCTTTTGTACTGAACGTAATGAACAAGATGACACAGACTCTGTTTTGTCCTCCTTTATTTAAAGACCGAGATCCCAGGGCCGCCAGAATTTCCATATTTTGTCATGGACAAAATGTCTAGATCTGGGTAGTGTTAGTTAGTACGTAGTTCAAACGTATGGATACCTGCTAACTTTAATTATCCTTTTATTTGCAATATGATCTTTTAGTATTTAGACTAAAAACTCAAAGATGGTGATGGTGTCGCGCTCATAGTCACTGACATTTTAATTGTGGTTAGGATGTTTGGCTGCTACGATTTGTTTGCTTACAAAAAATATTGAAAGAAGAATAAGAATATTGTACCTTTTAAGCTTTCGCGAACTAATTCATAAAAATAAAAATATAATAAATTCATTGTTGTTCACTCGTGACCACGATCAATGAAAATTGGTCAAAACGTCGAGGTTAGTCAAAATGAAATTTTTATAATACGTGTGCGCATATAGACCCGATACATTAATATTACAAAGAATACTGTAGTTCTCTGAGTAGGTATCATATACTACATATAAAATCAGCCCTCAGAATTTAAGTAAAGTACGTAAAGTACATAAAATACCTGTACAGTCGAGGACATAAATATGTATACAATTAGTAAAATTCAACAACGGTTTCCTCTTAAACTACTGATTGAAATTATGAGATATTATAAAGGCAGAATCTTCTAACATATACTATTATGATTTGTGTAATACTTTAACACTTAAACGTTAAACATGCGAGAAAATCGCTTTTGAGTTTCAAAAAGTGTATACATATTTATGTCCTCGACTGTACATTGGCCGTCGGGCCAAGCTACCAGGTATGTAGTATTTGAGGTACTAAGACTACCCAGTTCTACACATTCTGTCCATGAGATAATAAGGAAGGTCTGGCGGCACTGGGATCTCCACCTATTACAACATGCCCAGAAACCGATGTAACAAAAAATAAAACCGGCCAAGTGCGAGTCAGACTCGCGCACCGAGGGTTCCGTACAAACCTGTAGGTATATAAGTAAATGGTAGTATAGACCTGAGTATTTGATATTAATTTCAATTTATGACCTATTAAAAAAAAACTACTTACTAGATCTCGTTCAAACCAATTTTCAGTGGAAGTTTGCACCGTAATGTACATCATATATTTTTTATAGATTTATCATTCTCTTATTTTAGAAGTTACAGGGGGGGGACACACATTTTACCACTTTGGAAGTGTCTCTCGCGCAAACTATTCAGTTTAGAAAAAAATGATATTAGAAACCTCAATATCATTTTTGAAGACCTATCCATAGACACCCCACTTATGGGTTTGATGAAAAAAAAAAAAAATTTGAGTTTCAGTTCTAAGTATGGGGAACCCCCAAAATTTATTGTTTTTTTTCTATTTTTGTGTAAAAATCTTAATGCGGTTCACAGAATACATCTACTTACCAAGTTTCAACATTATAGTTCTTATAGTTTCGTAAATAAATGGCTGTGACATACACGGACAGACAGACAGACAGACAGACAGACATGACGAATCTATAAGGGTTCCGTTTTTTGCCATTTGGCTACGGAACCCTAAAAACACACTTCCAACGGCAAATGAGTAACAAAATAAATTCTGAACTTGTTTCAAGGTTGTTCTAATGACGTCCATATAACATTTAAATAACTGCATCAGAGTTTATAACGTGATTGTATTCACTTTATAATGAAATGCGATTACTGTAATTAGAATAAAAATATAAATGCTATCAGAAATAGCCTTAACTTTGCGTTTATGTAAACACTTAAGCCTATGTTAATGAGAATAATTGGACTGTTTTACAAAAAACTTAAACCGACTTCAAAGTACACTAAGAAGTAATCAAATCTTGATCTGATAACAATGGGACCAAACGGGAAGTGTACCCTTCCAGACAAAAAAATAATTTTCCAAATCTGTTCATAAATGACGGAGATACCTATGAGACAACAAACATTAAAAAAAATACAACCGAATTGAGAAACTCCTCCTTTTTTTGAAGTCGGTTAATAAAAATACCTGATCAAGTTGAACATGCTAGTGGTTTTAATTAGTACAAGCATAAACAAGATGCACTTATGCAGAGTGCAGTACTTCCAGACATCTTTATCTACATAAATAATATGTGGTATAATAAAATCGAAGCGCTCGTGGTGTAGCATGATTAGCCGTTCTTATTCGATCGGCAAAGTTAAGCTACGTCTGTCGTGATCGGTACCTGGATGGGTGACAGCCTTGTGTTATTTCAAATCGAGCGTTTCCGTGCTCCGGAAGGCACGTAAAGCCGTTGGTTCCGGTTATCACTTAATGATAGTCGTTAAGCTAAGTAGTTGGATGCCTCCTAGGCGGCTTGAAAAATTCCAACAGTAGGTTGACCACTAGCCTACCTCCACCAATCCGTAGTGGGCACGCGTGGTGGAGTATCTGCCCAGTCCCTTTCACCCTCATTTGTGTGCAGGAGGCTTGTGCTCAGCAGTGGGACATTATGGGCTGATTATGATGATGATAATAAAATCGTAAGTTAGCCAAATCTGTACATAAAATAACAAAAATAAGTTGTTTGTATTACATACATAAATACTGCTTTTAAATATTTGTAACCGACTTCAAAAAAACTTTTTAACAAAAAAATAAACCACCGAAAAAACTGAAAAGCAAAAAATAATTTTGAATATAACTTGAATTTTATAAGGTTTTGCAGTCGGGGACAAACCAATAACCTACGTAGATATGTATTTTTTTTGTAATGTTTGTTAAATGTAATGTTTGTCTAAAAAGGAAGCTAAGCAATATTGCTAACGCAATTAATTTTTTCGAATTTAAAGCACTATTTATTTATTATTTCATCCAGTGATGCGCACGCGGTATGTCGCGACGATGACCATTCGTGGGCCTGATTGGAAGTAATTCATTAATGGTGTTCGTTACGATTAACACCAAAGTTACGCGGTAGAGCCCCCGGTCCCATAGTAAAAGTTGATCGTATACATGAGTACTTTACGTGGTTTCATTTAATGTCGTATTGTCGTAACAGCTTATGTTATTGGTTTGTCCCCGACTGCAAAACCTTATAAAATTCAAGTTATATTCAAAATTATTTTTTGCTTTTCAGTTTTTTCGGTGGTTTATTTTTTTGTTAAAAAGTTTTTATTTTATATTTTTTTGTGGCTTTTCTACTAATTACTACATGCTTAATTTTTGATTTCTTTTGTAATACACAACTCAGCATTAAAATCTGTGAGTGAACAATAAATCATCCCTATTTTCCCACCCTCAGGGTAGGTATTTTTTATCCATATTTATATGGGACCACCTTCGAGGTATACCCTATCTAATAAAAAAAGAATTATCAAAATCGGACTACTCTGTCAAAAGTTATACGTGATCATACATAAAAAAAAAAAAAAAAAAAAAAAAAAAAAATACGCGTCGACTTGTAAACCTCCTCCGTTTTTTCGTCGGTTAAAAAGGGAGGAGGTTCTCAATTCGGTTGTATGTTTTTTTTTTTTTTTTTTTTTTTTATGTTTGTTACCTCATTACTCCGTCATTTATGAACCGATTTGGAAAATTTTTTTTTTGTCTGGAAGTGTACACTTCCCGTTTGGTCCCATTGTCATCAGATCAGGATTTGATTACTTCTTCGTGTACTTTGAAGTCGGTTTAAGTTTTTTGTAAAACAGTCCAATTATTGATGTCTGTATATTTGTTTGGTTGTTCAAACTAATGACGATCGCGATGAAATGCATGCAGGTAGCCTATGGTATGAAGAAGGACATAGGTTACTTTTTGTCCCGGGAACGCGGGTAAAACCGCGGGGGACAGTTAGTCTTCAATATAATGAGCAACCTCGAAATAAGCTAATCAAAGGATAATCTTGCAACATTAAAACAGGAAAACCTTGCTTCGTTTATGTCGATACCACGACCGATTGAATAGATTGAGTAAAATCATACTATGTTGTCATCTATACTAATATTATAAAGCTGAAGTTTGTTTGTTTGAACGCGCTAATCTCAGGAACTACTGGTTCGTATTGAAAAATTCTTTTTGTGTTGGATAGTCCATTTATCGAGGAAGGCTTTAGGCTATATAATATCACGCTCCGACTAATAGGAGCGAAGCGTCAGTGAAAAATGTTGCAAAAACGGGAAAAAATATTCATATAGGGTAGGGTAGGGTAGGGTGGGGTATCACCACAGGGTAGGGTAGGGTAGCACCACGCGAACGAAGTCGCGCAGGGCAGCTAGTGGTTAAGATTTACTGCCTTGTCAAAATCATTACAGACATTTGTCCTACCTACATATTTACTACGCCAGTGCCTCGCCAGTGCCTCGCCAGTGCTCTTCTGAATCTTGAGTATCTATGGGAATTATTAAAAGAAGCTCCAACCTAATGGTTGATAGATATGTTAAATTAGTAGATAGAGCATACCAGAGAGGTAGAGCATAGCGTTTATTCGCTCAAAGAGCAGCTCGACTGGGGAAGTACCTCCACCTTACAGAATACCTCAGCCAAATAAGTGAGTGTGGTCGCCAGAGCTCATAGGGGAGGGAGGAAA
The DNA here is from genome assembly GCA_947623365.1 of Achlya flavicornis. Lineage (NCBI taxonomy): Eukaryota > Metazoa > Arthropoda > Insecta > Lepidoptera > Drepanidae > Achlya > Achlya flavicornis. Next base: position 3,676,850 of record OX392494.1, on the reverse strand, counting down.
GGTCGGTAACGCGTGAGCAATGCTTCGTGTGTTGCAAGCGTCCGTATGGCTACGGTAACCGCTTACCATCAGGCGAGCCGTATGCTTGTTTACCGACTTCGAAATATATTTAAAAAAAAAGGTAGAAATGCGCTGGGGACGTCAGAGAAGCTGACTCCCATTTCTCCAGAATGGTACCGGAGCTGCTAATGCGCGCTCACTTCCCAATGCGTATCCACACATTAAGTCCATCACAGACTAGCTTTAATGTGTATTAATATAAATGATAGCATAGGTACCTACGGCTCAATATCCTACCCTTTTATTTGAATTGCGTCAAAAATGTGAAAGACCAATGTTACGATTTGTGGAAAGAATATTTCGACGAGCGCTCCAAGGAAAATGGTATTTGGTATAAAACCGTTCAGCCAGCGGCGGCGTAAGACCTAAATATGTGGACAAGATTCATTTTGTGTCAATGTTGCTAAACTGAATAAAAACATACTTATTATATTAATATATTTTTTGCGAAAAAAAAAATGGATCTTTCGCGGCTTATTTTCGTGGCGCGAGGTCCCCTGGGTCGCGAGGCCTTAGGCGGTGGCCCACGTCGCCCACGCCTTACGCCACCACTGCATTCAGCCTTACCCACTAAGAAGCCCTTGGATAGATAATGGAAGCATGAATAGACGCAATACAGTCACAGCTATGAGACTCCGTTCCGGGCACACTCCATCGGGCAAGTTTGCATTTTAGATGCGCAGGTCCACCTCTCCAAATTGCACTACTAGGCGGCTTGAAAACGCGAACAGTAGGTTGACCGCTAGCCTACCTCCAACTCGCTGCAGTGGGCACGCGTGGTGGAGTATCTGCCCATTCCCTTTCACCCTCATTTGTGAAAGCCTGTGCTCAGTAGTGTATAGTGGGACATTATAGGCTGATGAAGATGATGATGATTCTATGAATTACGTTACATGTTTGCGAGTGCACTAAGGACAATTAGACATAAAAAAACATACTTAATTTGTTAATATAGTTAGTCAGACCATATTGTGGTTTTCCTAGAATATTTCCTTATTTGCGATTAGTCCTTGTGTCTATCTTGTGTCATAGTTCTTTTTATCTGTCTGTATCATTAAAAAGTACTCTGTGGTCTGTATGTTGTAATACCCAAAAGAAAAGCATAGCGACTTGCAGAGTGACGTTGCATTTTCATTTTTATTTTCATAAATTTGTGTATGTTGAGTTTTATTGTGCATTATTGGTGGTATTTTACCCAATAAAGATCATCCATGTGCACCAGTGAAGTGAAATGAAATGAATTATGTGTATCGTTACTTTTCAAGTTGTCTCAAAATGTCCGTGAAGAGTTTTAGTACAATGACCACCATTGTAGTAAAACATGACTTTTATGGACGGTGACTGACTGAGGACTATAATGAAACTAAATTTTTGACCACAATAGATCCCAATGGGTCGAAGTGTCCGAGTTATTTCTCGGCCCCTGCACAAGATAAGATAAGAGGACTATAATGTGAAGTGATTTTGTGACTGGATCAAAGAAATTGGACTAAAGCAGGACTGGATACTATAATATAACTCGACACTGGCAGAAATGAGCCCTAATTTGGGCTTGGTTGCCAAAATTAAAAATAAGAAGAAGAGCATAGCGTTATTTTGCTCAAACATAGAGCAGCTCTACTGGGGAAGTACAACTGACGCATATTTTCCCAACTCACAATAACCGCGCCCAAAATAATAACCCTGACATTTTGCGTCAGTATTATGAATCTTCGAATGTCATCGATTAATAACGTTTGAATAAAGTAATAGGTAATTGACAGATGACATCTCACGCTACCGGTTTAAAACAAAGAGTATTTTATGACAAAATAAATGGATTTGTCGCGGTGCTCATATAAACATAATTATTTACAGTTCATGCTATTCTCACGGTGTCGAAATGTCTGTGGGTCGAATGAAGGGACTGCACACATCCGTGAGATTTTATTGAAATAAAAATGTGACACAACCGAAATTATGGTCAAGTATTGTAAAAAACGGGGGTTCCGCATAATAATAATAATCTTAACGTACCTAACATTGCTATGAAGTGAATAGTAGGCGCAACAAACAAAAAACGCCAAATAAGATGTTTCTTGTATGTGAAGCCGTTTTTTTATTAAATTTTTATTATTTGTTGATATAACCTAGTAGAAGTACCTACATATTCTGTGAAAATTTCAACTGCCTACCTATTACGGTTTATGAGATGCCCACTGACAGACAGACTGACGGGCGGACAACGGAGTCTTAGTAATAGGGTCCCGTTTGGCAACCCCGGGTACGAAACCCTAAAAAGAAAGTTTTATACCGGCTTGCTTTCCTTATACGAGACTTCATGACGTATCTAGACGGCTAAAAAGGCTACTCGAACATCTACCGTTTCGTTTTTTACGTAATTTTCTCTTGAGAGCTGATAGTATCGAACAATTAACACAAAGAATCGCAATGACTTTAATGTCTTTAAGTATTTTCGGTATATCAACACCGTACAAGTAGAGGTGTGTAACTCAGCTCTGAACCAGCTCAATGAATCAGATCACTCGGTTTGAGCCGCTGAGCTACAGCTCAACAACATAATGACTAGCTCACGGCTCAATCCAACTCCTATTGTATCTGCGACTCCCTCCATAGATTATATTCTTGTAATTCTAATCTACGAATTATTATTTCGTTCTAAAACATTTAAATAATAATTACATTCAATAATTATAATAATACCTATGTAACATAACTCTCAGATCAGATCATGTAAAAAAATGTTAACTCTAAAGTATGAAAAGAGTCGCTCGGCGGAGTCGAATGAATCGCGGCGGCTCAGTCGGCTCAATTCGACGCGCGGTACGCAGTGAGCGTGCGCCCGTATCGTGGACTATAGGTACATTGAGCTGATCTGCGAGCTGAGTCATTGAACCGGCTCACACACCTGAGCCGTGAGCTGTTCTGCAGCTCGCGTATTTTTGATGAGTTACACACCTCTACGTACAAGTGAAAATTTACCCAGCGGCATATTACTATAATATATTTTAATAATAAATGAGAAAATATTAAGGCCAAGATCAGTATGTAGGTGTATGATGATGCATCTGAGCCTGCAGAAAATCAAACGCAATTTGAGGCCGTATTGTGTTACTATAAAGATGAAAATAGCTTGTATTCTAAAGATATTTTGAGTGGGTGACTGTCAAAAATATCAATAGGTTTTTTAAGATGGAAGAATAATGAATTAAGTGTAATTTATAATAAACTTTGAAATTATGCACGAGTTGCACTTCACTTCACTTCTTCTTCACTGGCTGTTAGTCTAGCCCATATCAGTGCCGGATTACGCCTTACGATTACGCGCGGGGCCCTATTTGTAAAAAGGGCCCATGATTCAGGGTCTCTAATATCATAGGAGCAGATATTTATTTAGACGATTTTATTTTGTGATTTTATTAGTCGCGTAATTATTCTTCATTTGAGTTTGAGTATTTCAAAAACCTTTTTTCTCCCAATCATTTTAATTTTATTTGGAATATGTAATCTCCTCGTCTGTAATAAATTATGTTATCCTTTTACAGTGCGTCTTTGCGTGGTCGAAGGGAGAGGCTCCTACAAACGTGCCCCAAAATACTGCCCCATCCTGGATGAGGAGAAGGCGGGCATCGAATGTGTCATAGGTACTGATAGGTAAGTTCGTTTGTCATTTTTTATATCATCTTGATGCTTAAACTTCTGTTGAGAAATGAGCTGTATTCCAGTACCTAGTTAACATGGCGCTTTATTAATCATTATTTAGTTGGGCTTTGTCGCTTAGCGATAATGTCGCCCCGTTTTGACAGCAATTTACAAATCATTTTCTTAAATCTATCTTAGCTAACAAATATAACTGTTTTGATTGGTCCGACATTGGTGCATGCAACCACAGATTACAGAATAAGGCAGATGGAGCGCGCGGAATACGAAAGTGAAGCCTAAAAAGCAAATACAAATTGAAAATCTGATACCTGGTATTCGTTTCCAGTTTGTATTTGCATTGTTTAACCACAGTTTATTAATAAAGAAGTGTTTTTTGTTACATAAAGTTTATTAAACAAAGCAAATACACATTCAAAAGCGAATACCAGGTACGTGTTTTTCAATTTGTATTTGCTTTTTTGGCCTCACTCCCGTGTTCCGCGCGCTCCATCTGTCTTATTCTGTAATCTGTGCATGCAACAAACTGCTGCACCAATATCGCACCCCTTTTGGAAGCCAAACAAAGATACTCTAGCACGTTTATTCAGTACACACACATTCCATCAGTATATGTGTAACATCTTCAATGACACCACAATCATCATAGGGGATGAAGCTCTGTTCAGAGGTACAAAAGCTTATTTGTCGGAATCCGGAGCAAAGGCGCAGAGATAAAACTAAATTCCTCTATTTAACAAATTCTGATATCCATGGAATCAAAATATCAGGCTGGATAGTTTTATACCAAGTTCTCTTTTCTTGCGACCGTTTTATAAAATCGACCGTCGGCGATCGTAGTTATTTGATGCTATGTTAGAAGCGCTCGTGATGTAGCATGATAAGCCGTTCTTCATGCTACCACCGTCGTGGTCTATCGGAACCACAGAACAGAAAAAACAGTTAGAAAGCGCAAGTGACAATATTAGCACGGGAACCTGTGTGGCAAAACTCACACAAATAAACAATTATTCATACACTGCACTACAAACAAACAATTCGTTTCATTGGTAGATTTTATTCAACACAAAACTAGCAGAAATCACAGATTCTACATTTGAAAATATACCTTCATATGTACAAATAGAATTCATTTTGTTATTCTGTAGAATGTGTATACGACGTTTTGTAATATGAAGATGAAGGAAAACAATTGACGAGTAAGTTTCGCTATCCAACAATAGATGGCGTTATTATCAGTGGATGTTATTATCATCCTAATTACATTCAAGAAAAGTTGACATTCGTGTAGCATGTCGATGGATTTATAACATTCTGATTATAACACCATGCGCTATTCGATTTCGTCAGCTACTCAATTAGTGATGTAGGTGATAGATGACGTCATAAGTGAAAGTATCGATAAATGTTTATTGTATATCCTACTAATATTATAAATGCGAAAGTTTGTGAGTGTTTGTTACTCTTTCACGCAAAAACTATTGAACGGATTTGGATGAAATTTGGAACACAGATTCTCAGATATGTTCTGGATTAACACATAGGATACTTTTTATGCCGGGAAATCATACGATTACTCGGGAATGTGGGTGAAACCGCGCGGGACAGCTAATATTATTATAAATATGACACTAATATTATGAATGAAATCTATTCCGCCTAAACGGCGGAACAGATTTCGATGAAATTTGGTATGTAGATAGATGACACACTAGATTAACACACAGCTTATAGTCAAGTCAAGTCAAAGCCATTTATTCAATTTAGGCCCAAGAAGGGCACCTATGAAGGTACATTTTTTAATATTTTCTTTTTTTTTTACAATCTGACTATATAGTGGTTATTTTTTTCCAAAACATTAGTATAGTTCCAAAACATACATACTTTTTATTTTACAAAATAAAATACACAATCATCAAAACGAATAAACATTAAAAAAAAAACAAAAAAAACAACAAATCAAATATAATATATATATTTACTTTTTGTACCGGAAAAGTGAGCAGTTCCCGTAGGATAAACGAATTACACATATTATTGAAATTACACTTATAAACGAATTCAAAGCGGGCGAAGCTAGGATAGTATAAAATTCAAAGGCCTTAAACTGTAAGCACGTTTTGTAAAAATTCACGCTTGGTAAAGGAGGATAAAAATTGTTAGTTGTCGATAGATTTTCTCTTTATTCAATTTATGAAAATTAAACAGATTCTGTTCTTTGAGTGTTCTGTAGGAAGCCCAGTGAGACACCTTTTGGAATAATAAAAGGACACATATTGGAAATATTTTTGTTTTTGCTCTGGTATGGCTGTTTCATACAAGTATTTATTTCCCTTTTTTTTTATTATAAAATATTTGTCTTCAAAGTGCTCTGAACAAATTGTGCTTGATTTTGAAAGAAACCAATTTTGCCTTCCTGTAGCTTGAATCCATTTTTCCTTTATATCTGGAGCCTTAGGAAATCTAAAATCACAAAAATATAACATAACGCATTCAAATAAATAATAATAATATTTAAATATAAAATCAAAATGGCACTACTAATCACAACTTTAAAAGTTTAAACTATCGATAACTCATACTATAAAGAAGTGTGTCACGTCTCTAATCGAGTAGCAACCGTCACATCAAGTGCATGTATGGAAACTTCGAGAAGCAGTAAGTTTTAAGTTTGAAAGAAACTAGACCTTAAAGTTTAAATTTTAAAGTCAACTTTCGTTCGCGATCAGTCATCTTGAAGACAATTAGGTTTTTCTTAATTTTAAATTAATTTACTCACAAAATATAACTTACGGATGGTATGATATACCTCCTTTCGCTAAATTTATTGTACGGCTATCGTTTTTGCACTGTAAAACAGCACAATAAGGCATTTTACTAACATTTTAAATCTTTTACGACGCCACCAAAACAATGTAGTGACAAATCACGACTGAATTGAGCGGAGCTCTAAGTGCGCGGAACTACGCTTACTATGTACTACGGCGGTTCCGCCCACTTGCGCTTTCTAACTGTTTTTTCTGTTCTGTGATCGGAACGCACGTAAAGCCCAGGTTGGTCCCAGTTATCACTTAATTGTGATAGTCGTTAAGCTAGTTGGAGATCTTCTAGGCGGCTTGAAATCTCCAACAGTAGGTTGACCACTAGCGACCACCTCTACCGATCCGCAGTGGGCACGTGTCGTGGAGTATCTGCCCATTCCCTTTCATCCTAATTTGAGAAAGGCGGCCTGTGCTCAGCAGTGGCATATTATAGGCTGATGAATATGATGATGATGTTGGAAAATAATTTCATCTCATTAAATGATGGCAGTCCAACTCGACTACGCATGGTAAGCCAATGGTATTACAGATGCCTACAGATCTAGCCCTCAAACTAACATGGAAATTTATGAATGGATCAATCATTGTGAAGTGATCATTTAATCACTATTTTATAGAAATGTATCCTATTGCATAGGAGACACAAATCTGGAGGGAAATATTGAAAATAGGAAAAGAATTAGAGAGAATGATTCCCCTGATAGTTGGACTGAGATAACGAGATCTGGACCAGTAGACAAGATGGCTTTCGATAAATGTCATCGTTAGTAAACGATCAACCTTTGTATGATCAGTCCAACTATCAGGGGAATCATTATCTCTAATTATTTTCCTATTTTCAATATTTCCCTCCAGATTTGTGTTTTATAATTGTGTTAAGTCCTCTGTGCATCTATTCCCATCTTGTTGTGTAATTTCCTCCGATTCTAATGCATCTGTTTCACTCATTACGTTATAAATCACCGCATTATTAATTTCGTTATCGATTTCCATGGTTATAAACACTACATAATAATATTACACCGAGCGGAAAAAGCTCGACCCAACGAGCGCGCTGAGATTCTTATCGCTGATCGTAGATCAAAAGGTATAAATATATCTATATATAACCAACTGCACTTAACACAACCGATTCACTCGAAGCGCAGGCAGGTACACATTTTGTTTTTTTTTGGTATGATCCTATGAGAGAGATAGGATCACTGCTGAAGATAGCGCTCTCCCAATAAGCGTAATTTCCTCTGGTCCTCCGTCTTTCTCATCCACTCGTTCTCCGCCACCTTCTTCAGGTTCCCTAGCCAGTTCCACCCACGTCTCCCAGCCCAAGTTATGAACGTTTACAGATATTTCAAGATATTCATCTATAAAGGACTACGAGAAAACACCACCTCATTAGACAGACTCATCGGAAATGATTCACTAATAAAGTTGAAACTCACGAACTTTGACAATCGAAGAAAGTGTGAGTGCCTATCGGTTTTGTAATGGATATATTTTGGTGAGTTTGCACAGGAACAGCAACCTGGTTCCACCATTCCCATTATTACACCAAACCACTAGACGCTGGGAATACTTAAATCTTTTGTTGACATACCAAACACATGGACACAGTTCTGCATCCATATACAATTACAGAAAGGGAGTGGAACTTGCATCCGGTGTCTGGGTTTTCTGACTCTTACAATCTGTTCCAGATTGGACTGCCTCCGTCGTATCAGCAAAGGTACGGTCGACTTCGGTGTGTTCAGCCCTGAGGACCTGGTGGCGGCGCAGTGGGCCGACGTCGACGTCCTCGTCGTCAATGAGCTCCGTTTCATAGCTAGTGAGTATTACTAAATATAATAAATAAATGAACTGGGAAATTCCTTACACACGGTCATCTGATCCCAAACTAAGCAGAGCTTGTACTATGGAAACCAGATACATACTTAGTTTACATCATTACAGACATATTCATGCTCAAAAATGCTTGTCCTAGATGGAAATCGAACCCATGCAACGTGAAATTTTTGGTCTGACCAACCACGCTAACTGGCCCGTTCAAACTACTACTGCCCTTAGAATAAGGCACATAATCCACTGGATAGATTAAAGAATAACCCTAAATGTTTTTTATTTCAGGGCCCTACGAACGCAGTGTAGTAGCTGTAGTCAACAAACGCATTCTGCCGGACAGCTCGACAACTTTAGAGGGAGTTCTTCGCAACAGTACCCTATGCCATCCAGGAGTTGGAATAAATGATATTCGACCACTTAGTGATACGCTTTCTGGGGTAATAGAAATATTAGCTTAAAATATAGGTACCTTTTTTACCGCTGTGGTGGTAAGCGATTGCCTTAGCCCTGGGGCACCCTGGGACATTACTCACGCGATACCCTTTATCCTCGCCTATGAGCTCTGGCGACCTTACTCACGCGCAAGAACACAGCGTTAAGTTATCCTGCTGCAGCATTCTCTAAGGTTTCGCTATGCTTCACTTATCTAGTGCTGATATATTATCTTGTTTGTTTCCAGTATTTAGAGTCTCTTGTCCTGCAGCGCTCATGTGATCCGAGCCTGTCCATGACGGAGAACAGAGTGAAAGCTCTCGCCGGGTTCTTCGGGAAGGCGTGCAAGGCTGGACCCTGGTTACCTGACCAAGCGAGGGATGCTGAACTCAGTGAGTACTCAGCTTATTGTGACATCTTATTTTGTTACAGGTATTGTCCTATCTAGGGTTCTTTTCCAAAACCCCTATAAACCCATACAATGCACGCTGTTCCATTTTGAGGTGTTCAGCAATGTTTCGGCCTACGGTTTTTTGAATGTAGAATTTTGGTTGGTAACCAACAGCCTGGTGTGGGCACCAGACCATTCGGGGTTGGGCACGATGTCAGATGATGTGTCGATGCGATCTTCGCTGCGGAGATCGCATCGACACATCATGTGATTCGATGAGTAAGGTCTGTGCTGACAGTATTCAGGGACCAGCCAAAATCGTCCTTCACCCCGCAGTTTCAACCGCGATTTCCTATTTTACCCTCTTAGCGGCATTAGCCCCTTAGGCTTACCTAAAACTATTGGCGTATATAGGAACGGATGGTTCGTGCCCATTCCAGAATGGTCTGGTGTGTATTGTGAGCCACTACTACATTTGCAACCACACACACACGCACGTCTTGTGTCTACGCGCGACGACCGGCGCTCCTACCCCACTTGACCATAGACTTTTGTGTTCACCCACAAATCTTCATTTTTGTAACTTTTATTATTTTCAATTAAACACGTTTAATCTATCGAGTTATCAACAAATCTGACTTCCACTCCGCTACATGATGCACATTTCTTTAAACGATACCCCACATAATGTGCTGCTTTGTTCCACCCAGAATCTAAATACTCGTCCCTATGCGCGGCGTGCGGAGCCCCCGGGCGCTGCTCGTCCTCGGACCGGTACTGGGGCGACGTGGGGGCCCTCACCTGCCTCGGCGAGGCCGCCGGTGACGTCACCTGGGCTGAGCTTGATGACGTCACCACTTACTTTGGAGTGAGTAGTTGCTTCCGCAGATTTGCCCCACACGATCGCGCAGTGATATAGTGCTTTTAACTATCATAGGCTTATTATTACCAGTGGTCGCATAAAGGGCGAAATTCGATCGCAATTCATATACCACCACCATTCTATGGTTTCCTCACGATGTTATTAAAATTCAAATTCAAAAAGCATTTATTCAATTTAAGCCCTGATAAGGCACTTATGAACGTTAACAAATGACACACCGGTTTCAAATACAACTTGAACTGAGAAGACTCCGGCAAGAAACTCAGCAAGTCTTTTTTTTATGTCTACTTAGAAGTAGTACAATTTACAAAATATATATAACAATAGCCTGCGAAGCGAACAATTCATTCAAATGCATTCTTGTCATCTACAAAATCAGAAACTTTATAGTACCCTTTCTTGCATAACTTCTGTTTTACTTCTGATAATCTTTTTGAATCTATGTAGAAGGTTCAAGTTTTTTTGTTAGGTATTCGATGTCACTAGTAAGCTATCATACCAGTATAAAAAAATAATTATTAGTTGATATTAATACATCGTTCGACTTCCTAGAATTAAGCTGATGAATACTTTGTCAATGTTATCCTAGCATAGGCTAATCATTTTGCCTACTGAAATGTGAGTTTGTTTGTTACATCTTTACGTCTCAACCGAACAACCAATCGTGATGAAATTTGGCAACCAGATAGACCATAACCTGGAACTAATACAATACTTTTTATCTCGGGAAAATAGTAGATGCCTTGAGAACGCGGGTGAAACCGCGCGCGCAAAATTAGAAGCATTTTAAATATACGGCTCGCCTGACCCCAAGCTTGGAAAAATCATATTATAATTAACAAATGCTTAACCTTATTTCAGTTAAAAGGCTCTACAGAGGGCGCTTATCAATCGACGGATCATTTCGCGTACCTGTGCCGCGACGGCACCTGGCAGCCGATGGCCGACAACGCGGAGCCGTGCGTGTGGCTGCATAGACCCTGGTCGATCATTGCTGCTAAGAGGTAAGATTCTCTTATTAAATTACTCTTACTAATTTATAATTTTAAATTTTCCTTACCGTCTGCACTGCCCCTGCAACTACACAAGTCGCCGATAAGTGAGACGGCGCGAATGTAACTTTTTCTTTATGATAGACAGCTAGATGACAGAAATCCAGTGCCGGATTAAGCAAGCGCGGGGCCCGTGAGCAAATGCAATTAAGGGCCCTTGTGTATGCGTGTAGTGAAATGAAATGAAATGTCATGCATTTTCAAGGTTTCGTAAACCCTATTTTAACGAGGTATTTATTACATTATTTCTTTTGCGTAGCGATATTTTCCGAACTTCAGATTATAAATTTACTTTTATTTAAACTACTTAATGTTTTTGTTCGCTGAGCGAAACCTAACCTAACAACGTTTAATTCTTTTATGCCCGATGATGGGTCCTTTATCTGGTTTCTATATTACACAAGCTTGCAATGCTTAGATTGGGTTTAGATAGCCATGTGTGAGGAAAGTTCTAGGATATTTATTTAAGATGTAGGTATAATTCCGTAGAAAAGCAGCAGAAGCAGTAAGCAGGCTAGCCTCGCAGCTGACGAACAGCTCGGCAGTCGTGAACGGGCACTGGCAGGGCGCGCTCACCGCGCTGCTGGAGAGTCACCAGGAGCTGCCGGAGCCGCTGCAGCCGCCCGCGGCTCCCATGGACTACCTCGCCACCGCCAAGGGGTTCAGGGAAGCGTACAGTCAGACCGGGTGTGATCCACCGAGGTAAATACCGCAGATTTTCTAATACTACTAAGCAGTATTTTTTTTATTTAATACTAAGGTGGCAAACAATCATACGGCCGCCTGATGGTAAGCAGTTACAGTAGCCTATGGACGCTTGCAGCACCAAGCTTGCTTTGTTTTCTGAAGAACTTATGATTTCTTGGGATAAAAAGTATATCCTTATCCGTGGTTTTCCCAATGGATTACAGCATGGGGTTCTTCAAGAAGTGTGTGATGAGATTTTTGCAGGGTCAGCAACGAACTGATACCTCTGCTGCTGCAAGCGTCTATAGCCTACAGTAACTGCTTACCATCAGGCGGGCCGACGGTGCCAAGTGGTCAATCCACTGTTGGAGTTTTCAAGCCCCCTAGGAAGTCTCCAACTAGCATAATCGGGTTCGAGAGCAACGGCTTCGTGCCTTCCGAAGCACAGAAGGAAACTTAATGGCCAACCTCTCACAACGTTCTCTCATACAATTTGGAGTTTTCTTTTGATACCTCTATGCTCAAAATACTTGTCAAACTGTTGATAATTCGAACCAATTTGAACCTTAAGCTCACGATTTGACAGGTATTTGAGCATAGATGTATCTTATGAAACCTCCTCATTGTAATATTTTTGTATTGTTTCAGACACATAACTCTTTGCACAACGTCTCTATTAGCAAAGAACAAGTGTGATTGGTTGAGTGAAGCGGGCGCTGTGTACGGAGTGACGCCTCCTGTCCAGTGCGCCGCGCGGGACGACGCGCGGGGGTGCATGCGGGCCGTGCGGGACGGCGCCTGTGACGTCACACTCGCTGATAGTGATTGGCTCGTTGCTGGATTGAGGTAACGTATACAAAAAAAAACAAAACAGAATAACAGCTTTTTACTAAATGCATAAGAAAATATATACGGTACTGTCTCTCCGAAACGGCTGGGTCTATTTTGACGGGACTCTCACTGGCATGGCAGCTAGCTGATGTTATAAGGATTAACTTAGACTACTATTATTTTAAGGGTTCTGTGCAATTTAAAAATGGTGATCTGGCAGGAACTAGGGGGCCCATCCGATCGCGGGGCCCTGGCCACTTGCCCAGATTGCCCAGTCAAAAAGAGGGGCCTGATCGATCTCTGTTATTTACTTTATGGACTTATTTGTTTTTGTTTGCAGAGATTTTAACCTCGTCCCAGTCCTACACGAAGCAACACCAATCGTAGAAATGACGAACACAATCGTTGCTTACGTCAAAAATGATTCCATGATAACTAAAATGGCGGACTTGCGCGGGAAACGCGCTGCTTTCCCGCGGTTCGACAGCGCCGCGTGGCATGCTGTCAACAACTACTTAGTCAAAAATGAGAAAATATCATGCCAAGAAGCTGTTAACAGTTATTTCAAAGAAATTTGCGCGCCCGGTATCGAAAATGGAACAGAAATTAATGATAATTTGAAGAGTTGTTATGAAGGTGGCGAAGTGCAGGCTTTAAAATCACTTGTAGAAGGAAAAAGTGATGTCGCTTTCGTTAGTATGATGACATACAAAATGGTTGCAGGTTGGTTACCAATACCCAAACATTTTATAGCTGTCTAACACCAGTGTAGATTACCTCCATAGCGTAGATTTCTGATTTTAACGTTATTTTTTTCAGCCAACCAAATCCCTGAACCCTGGACGAGAGACGTCAGCAACATAACTCCTGTATGTCCGGAAGATAACGCTAAATACTGCTTCATAAGTTGGTCAAACATTGGCCACATGTTCGCGCCTAAGAACATAACTGAGATGAGACGTCATGAGATTATCAATGTGTTTACAAAGTTGGACCAAATGTTTGGAAAACATCCACCATTCCACAGCCCAATGTTTTCCATGTATGGAGCATTTAACCATAAATTAAATGTACTATTTCATAACAACACGAGAAGTTTGGCGACGGATGACATGTTGTCTATGCATCCGTATGATAAAATTCCATTTAATTTTGAACGAACTCTTACAAATGTAACAAGTTTTGAGTGCAATTTTGGCTCGAAAGTGACGCCATCTTTGTTGCTTTTATTAACTCTAGTCTTCTTTGTAATTTATAGTTAATTTTAAGAAATGGTTGACTAGTTTAAGTTTATTATTAGTAACTTACAGTTTTATTAAAATATTTTTACAATGAGAAGTTTTCTTGTAGGTATTAAATTTTCTTTTCTTTAAGTCTCAATAGATGGCGTTAATATGACTGAAACAAACTATCTTGCTGCCAGTTCAATTAAAAAAAAAAACTATGTAAATTTATGGGTGCGTTCAGTTACTATACTACACATGTTATTGAACTGTTACTGAACGCTACGATGATCGTCGGGCGATCACACGGCGTAGTTACTGAACGCAGCCCATAACATTTGGCTTTATAGTTTATACTGGTACAGAGGCCGGCAAACAACTTGAGCAAAGTCGACGTAGTGGGGGTAAGTTCGCGCATGTACACTCATGCTCGGCCAATAGCGTGGACGCGTGCCGACAGAATGCACCCGCGCACCTCTCTTTCCACCAACGACACCTTAAAATCGTCTACTGCGCACTCAAGGTCATGGCTCAAGTTGTTTGCCGGCCACTGTAACAGACGTTCCAATGTCGGACTCCTATTTTTATAATTACGCAGGAGACACGGCCAAGGTACGTCCTGCCGTAGGAAAGTGTGTAGTGCGGCAGGACCCTCATAATTATTACTAATACCGGTTGGAAGCTTTCGACGTCCTGCCCAAAGACTACAGTATACTTAGAGAGTCCTGCCGCGCTACACACGGCTCTGACCATCAGACGTCCGACAGTCGGATCGTCTGTAACTAGTATTATGTCACTATCATGTGTGTTTTGTTCAAAACTTTTGTGAAATTTAGCTTAGATTTGAATGATTTGAAAACTATTGAAAATGCGTGTTTGTGCAGTTGTGAATTGTACCAATAAGGGACGTCTTACATTTCCAACTGATGAACCACTAAGTCTCACTAAGTCACAGTGGATAAGAGCAACAAGGGTGGATGTCCAACGAATATCAAAACAATGATAGAATCAAATAATCCTTAAGCGTGACTTCCACAACAAAACAAACATCCACTCATACCAGTGTTGCCGCCTCTTATTACAAATTTCGGACGAAAAAAAACAGGCTGTTACCAAAAAGCAACGAAAATTAAGTTTTGCTCCTCTGAAATTTGGTTTCATTTAATCATGTTCATGGTTGCCATTAATATCAATTAACACTTAATAAAAGAAATCTTTATTTTTTTTTTTTCAATTGTCGATTTAGAATTAAAAAGGATGGTCACCTTCCGTTGTTGGCCTATGTGGCAACACTAAAGTTATGTGACAGCATATTTTGATTTGACAATTCAATTTGGTGCTGACAGCGCCACCTAGTTATTTTGCAGCAACTCTTTAAATACCTACAAGAAAACTTCTCATTATTTCTTAAATTTTTATTTATTTTCAAAGAATTTAAAACGTCCAGAAGGATAGTCGCCTCTATGGGAACATGAAATAAACAAGCCAGAATTGACAGTATTTGACAGCCGTGCGCAGTACGAACTGAGAGCGATTTGCTCAGGGAGCCCCTCAAGCGGAGTGAAATTAAATGTCATGCTTTAGTAAGGCGGATTATCCATCTGGGTAGAGGCACGATGCCCTATGAAAATCTTTGTTTATTTTATCAGTCAAGACAGGTTTAGATGTTATTAAGGTCTCCACATATGAGTGACTTTGTCCGCGGCACTTTGCGGAGAGGCAAATAAAACACTTAGAAGCATCGTTCCTTTTGCTGGCCTTTACCAGAAACGTTGCTGATATGACGCACTAGAATTTGGCAGGTCCAGTGAGTGTCAATGGGAGAAAAGAGCATGGTTATGTGAGAAGAGGTGAACTTACGGTGGAGGAAAACATCGTGAGGTAGTTTCTACTTTGTAGTAGGTACCCGCCTGTCTTAAGATTCTGGAAAGCACACGCTCGAGGAGAGAGGAGCTCCGAGCAGGGATCCTGCCTGCTATATAAAAACGGGCGAGACCGCTCGCTACCAAGTGTGGTAGCGGCCATGCTGACAGACGAGGCGGCGTGGAAGGCAGTAATAGCCTTAAGCCTCCTTCTGTGATACCGTTATGACACAGTACCCCTGACCCAGTCCTGTGTATGACGGGCAGCGCCTCCAGTGGACACTTTTGAAAGGATTTTATACAAAATGTTTCACCGTAGTCGCTAGCGTGTGTAGATTACGTTAGCGTAGAAAACTTATGGTAGGCGTACATTAGGTGGCCGCGGAGCGTGATTGGGAAAGAACCGAAACCACCCGAAGACGACGGCCGCGGCGTCGGGGTGGTGTAGCGAACATACCCCACGAGTGGAACTACCTAAAATACTTTCTTAGTCTGCGTTATAAAACGAACTTGCCATCGTCATGTGACGTGTGCAAAATGTCAAGTTTCTAACACCAGTTTGGGCTGGTTAAGCTGGTGTGACTGATAGCGTAGCGCCAAACCAACCAACTCGGTGACTCAGACGTCGGCACGGAACTTCTATTGTAGAATTGATAATTTTTGTTTAAGATTAACTATTTTTGTACATTTCCCAAAATAGTAAGTTTTACGGTTTTTAGAGAAACCGTGAGAAATCTGCTTCATATTATACAAAAGACATTCATATCACAATGTGCCAAATGAACTTCTACTGTCGCTAATCACTGAAACATCTATCCATATTGTTTTACGAAGGTAAGAAAAAATAAATAATATTAGTAAAAAAAATATACCACTAAGGTGGCAAACAAGCATACGGCCCGCCTGATGGTAAGCAGCTACCGTAGCCTATGGACGCTTGCAACACCAGGGGTATCACTCGCGCGTTGCCGACCCTGAAGAAATCTCTTCACGCCCTTTTTGAAGAACCCCATGCTGTACTCCATTGGGAAAACTACAGCGGGGAGCTCATTCCACAGTCCGAGCGTCCGCGGAAGAAAACTCCTTTTAGCCCATACAGTTCGAAACAAATCTGGTTTCAATGTGTGAGGATGGACTCCCCGTCGATGGCGAGAGTTGCGATGGTAGAAGGTAGCCGTGGGCATCAAGTCGAACAATTCCTTAGAACACTCTCGGTTGTACAAGCGGTAGAACACACATAAGGAGGCAAACTCTCCTTAGACTGAGGGGCTCTAAATCGCTTGTGAGCTCGAGACCGTCAACAATTCTGACGGCACGTCCCTGAACCGAGTCTAAAGGCCCAAGCTGGTATCCAGGTGCTCCCGCCCATAGATGACAGCAGTACTACATATGAGGCAGGACCTGCGACTTATAAAGTTGCAGTCTTTGCCCCGCTGTGAAGTACTGCCTCGCTCTGTTGAGCACTCCAAGCTTTTTGGATGCCAGCTTAACCTTGTCTTCTAAGTGACTTCGGAACAAAACGCCGCTAGAAATGTCGACGCCAAGGATCCCGATGCTTTGGCTGATGTTCCGGAATTTTGTAGCCACAGGCCATGGGGTTTTCTTAGCGGTGAAAGCGCAGGCTTGAGTCTTGGTGGGGTTGAAATGGACTAGGTTTAGTCGACCCCAATCGGAGACACTAGTTTGTGTACTCTTGATTTCAGACACCATCCGTTCGCGGCTTTCTTCCACCTCGGAACGAGGGATATTTGCACGGCCCGTGTAATGAGCGTCCCCTTTACTGTCGTCCGCATAGCAATGAATGCCGTCTATAGACAGCACATCATTGATATGCAGAAGGAACAGTGTTGGGGACAGCGCAGAGCCTTGCGGGACGCCGGCATTTATGTCCATGCTATCGGAGCAGCCGTCGACGACGGCTCTTATGCATCTGCTGGACAAAAAGCTGGCGACCCATTTGCATAACCCCTCGGGAAGCCCGTATGCTGATAACTTCGTGAGAAGACTCCTGTGCCAGACCCGATCGAACGCCTTCGCCACATCTAGGCTCACTGCCAATGCCTCACCTGGACTCTCGATGGCGAGTGACCAACGGTGCGTGAGATAGACAAGGAGGTCACCAGCTGAGCGACTGTGGCGGAAGCCATATTGGCGGTCGCTCAACAACTCGTGATCCTCCAGGTATCTCAAAAGCTGCGTGTTAATCACACGCTCCATGACTTTGGAGAGAAGGGAGGTGATGGCGATAGGCCTGTAATTCGTCGGGTCTGATCTGCCGCCTCATTTCATTTTTATGTATATGTATTTTGAGTGTTATTGCATATTATCGGTGGTATTTTATCCAATAAAGATCAATCCATGTGCACCAGTGAAGAGAAATGAAATTAATTATGTTGTGACTTTTCAAGTTGTCTCAAAGAGCCCGTGAAGAGTTTTAGTACTAAAACAAACATTGTAGGCACCACCAGTAAAACATGACTTTTATGGACGGTGACTGACTGAGAATTATAAATATGTATGTTGTGAAAGTGATTTATTGTGATCAGTGGACTTGGAATTATAATATAACTCGACATTGGCAGAAATAATTCCTAATTTGGATTTGGTTGCCAAACTTAAAAATAAGAAGAAGAACACATTCGCTACTATTTCAAAAAAAACAAGACTTTTTGGCGGGAACTTGTAGAGTGACGTTGCGTTAACATTTTTATTTTCATTAAATTGTGTATTTTGAGTTTTAAATGTGTATTTTTGGTGGTATTTTACCCAATAAAGATCATCCATGTGCACCAGTGAAGTAAAATGAAATAAATTATGTGTATCGTGACTTTTCAAGTTGTCTCAAAATGTCCTTGAAGAGTTTTAGTACAATGACCACCATTGTAGTAAAACATGACTTATCGACGGTGACCACACGGTGACTGACTGAGGACTATAATGTGAAGTGATTTATTGTGACTGGAAACTATAATATAACTCGACACTGGCAGAAATGAGCCCTAATTTGGGCTTGGTTGCCAAAATAAGAAGGAAGAAGAAAAAAACGACTTTTTGGCGGGAACTTGCAGAGTGACATAGCATTTTCATTTTTATTTTCATAAATTTGTGTAATTTGAGTTTTATTGTGTATTTTTGGTGGTATTTTACCCAATAAAGATCATCGATGTGCACCAGTGAAGGGAAATGAAATGAATTATGTGTATCGTGACTTTTCAAGTTGTCTCAAAATGTCCGTGAAGAGTTTTAGTACAATGACCACCATTGTAGTAAAACATGACTTTTATGGACGGTGACTGACTGAGGACTATAATGTGAAGTGATTTATTGTGACTGGAAACTATAATATAACTCGACACTGGCAGAAATGAGCCCTAATTTGGGCTTGGTTGCCAAAATTAAAAATAAGAAGAAGAAGAAGAAAAAAACAAAGTTTCCGTTTCGTCGCGCGAGTGAACACAAAACAAACATTACTAATTTTTGCACAAAACTTTAGCGAAGGAAATTAATATTTACGGTCAACAAAATAATTATGTCTTCTGCGGACCTAAGCAACTTTTTGAAAGCGCTGGACGCCGTAAAAGCTGACTACACATGTGGCGTTTGTTCAGAACTTTGCAAAAATCCAGTTACTTTGAGTAAATGCTTCCACATAATTTGTTCTGAACATTTCAAAGGTTTGAAAAACTGTCCCAATTGTAATATTTCCCTTGATGGGTGCACCAAATACACTGACGAGCGATTGGGGAGTTGTATCGACTCGACCCGAGAACTGGGCGATATAATTGAAAGCCACCTAAAAGGAGTAAGCAATGATACTTCTGCAAAGAAAGGTAGACCCGTCAAAACTTTAAAAAGTGCTGCAAGTACGAAAGGGTCAAGATCTGTGAAAAGTACGTCGAAAAAGGCTGTTGTTAAAGAAACAAACATATATAAACCTGACAATGAGACTGCTAATACATCACTCCTTTCAAATACAAGTAAGTTCAGTAAAGCTTTAGAGAAACGCAATACGAAAGGAGAAACTAAGCTCCACATAGCCTGCCGTCTTGGTAAGATAAACAAAATATCAGAATTACTAAACCAAGGAGCAAATACTAATACAAAAGATAATGCAGGTTGGACTCCTTTGCACGAAGTTGTGCAAAACGGGAGACTTGATATAGTCAAACTTTTATTACAATATAACACTTTAATAAATGTACCTGGGCAGCATAATGAGACTCCGTTGCATGAAGCTATTAGATACAAACATGGTGATATTGCCGAAGAGTTGGTTAAAAATGGTGCTGATATGCACATCAGAAATTGCAAAGGAGAGACTCCGTATCAGTTATCATCACCAGAATTCAAGAACTTATTACTTGCTGCTGCTGAGGATATTGTCCAAACACAAACTATTAATATCATGCACATGTCATCGCTACATTCTGAATTAGATTCAGAAAATATACGTATCTACTGTGTGTCTCAATTCCGTACAGTACATAACAAACTAAAATCACTATCGAAACATCATGTTGAGGTTTTAGTTCAAGCTAAGTTTACAAACGACATAACACATTTGATTGTTGATGCTGATGATGACAATGTTTGTACGTCAAGCTTAGAAGTTTTACAAGGAATCGTCAACTCCTTATGGATATTATCAGCAAATTGGGTGAATAAATCGTCAGAAGATAAATTAGAGCCATTTGAGCCGTATGAAATCATTGGAGTTGGATCTAAAACCTATCAAGGCCCTAAAAATGCCCGTTACAACAAATACAAGCAGCTACCTGGCATTTTTGACGGCTGCCATTTCTACTTACACAATTTCAATACTAAATACGAAATATCAAAAAGCATGGTTGTAAATAAAGCTATTTTAACTAAATTAATAACAGATGGAGGTGGCATAGCTCTAAGGAGAGTACCAAGACCGGAATTAATACCGGAAGCAGAGCAATTGGTACCATATCATGCAAAGCCGGGTGGGAAACTAGTGAATTGTTCACATTATATTTTATTTCAAGACATGTACGAACCAATGTATAATATGTCACATTTAAAAGCTTTACCCATTGGATGGTTTATTGAATGCATTGAGAAATACGAACTCTGTGAACCTTGGTAATGATATTATATACATATATATATATTAACTTATGTATATACAGGTGAATTTGCTATGATAAGTGGTGTCTTGCGACAGTCACTAAATGTATATAGCACCCAGTCTAGGTAGTCTTCTGTGGATGTGCAACATCTATGTTGTTTCTCTTGGTTATGTCAGAAAGAGTCTCAACAGGTTTCATAAGACTTTAAGAAAGTTTTTCAGACTGTAGATAGTATTTTCATTGTTACCATAGCAACAGTAAGCTCTGACCATGATCCAAGAAAACAGCAACGACTACTTCTTGACAATTGAAGAAAAACATTGTGAGGAAACCATCGCATGATGGTATGCTACTTTTAGGAAAATCAGTTGCCAGACCAAGCTGTGTTTTCTGCCAGTTGCACTTGACAGATGGAAATTGGCAACCCTAAGTACGAACAACCATATTAAATACAACATTTAACCCTGATACCTCAGTTGGGTGTAGGGGTAATGTAATTCCCCATATATATTGAGAAATACATACAAAGAAGATGGCAAAGTAGGAAGTTGCTGTTTACATTCGTGACACATCATACTTTCGTTGACGCCGACGCGATTGTACCCTGAATGTAAATAATGTACGTTAAGAAACGCTTACTTTTTTTTTTTTTTATACAACTAAGTCGGTAAACAAGCATACGGCTCGCCTGATGGTAAGCGGTAACCGTAGCCATATGGACGCTTGCAACACAAAAAGTATCGATCACGCGTTACCGACCTTTCCCCTATGACCCCCTCCCCTATGAGCTCTGTCGACCTTACTCACGCGCAGGAACACAACTTTACACAACATAAAGTTATTTGGCTGCGGTATTCTGTAAGGTGGAGGTACTTCCCCAGTCGAGCTGCGCTTTTAGCGAATATACGCTATGCTCTACCTCCCTCAAGAGCTAGCTATAAATTTGTATGGGAGAAATTAGTACCATGAGTTTTCCACTAGAGGCGGTGTGCCAATTTCTATAGAGAAGTGTCGTAAACGCATTAGTAAGCGTTTACTAACGTCAATTCTTTACACTTGGGGTACCTACTGAGCTCAAATGACCTAACTAACGCACAGCGGAGCACTTATCTACACCTTTTACTTATAATACCATTGCTGTCAAATTTCTCTCACATCAAAAATTAAAATTGGGTCAGTAAAAACTTTAATAATTATATTGTTTTCAAGGTTCAATGAATTAAGTTAGACGGCTGAATGCTGAATCTATATATAATAAGAAGATTCAATTGTTAAAAAAGGTGTTAATATGAAGATCATTTAAACGGTATACTTCAGTACCATATTGGTTTGAATATGTACCTATAGTCACAGCCTATGGTATACAAAATAATGTTATTAATTTTATTTAATTTACTGTGTGGTAATTAGTTTATTTCATGTGATATTTTTGAATAAAGTATTTTGTAAGATATTATGTATGTGTTTATTTTTAATCATTGATTTGCTTTGCAGCTTTTCACTTGCGTTATATATTTTTTTTGCGACACTATCCGAGATGCTCCATTCCAAATTAGATCAGCAACCTACTTTGGCTACATTCCGAATTGAATAATATCGCTCACAGTGCTCACAGCAATAATTTGCGTACCGAGTTAGATATCACGTTAATGACAGCTGAGAACTGTCAACAATTCGGAACGCCCGTTATCGCGCTCACAGTATTCAAAACAGAACATTTGAGAATTTAATTAAAATCTGAATTAACAATGCGCTAGGACTCCTTATATCTTTTATAATTTAACTCGCAAAAAGGAATATTCGCGTTTTTTATTATTTTTCTCTCATAAAATCATAAAAAGTATCTTTTGCAAATAGAAAACCAAGAATCTTATTACTTTTTGCCGAAAACAATAATTTACCGTCACTTTTGACAGCGCTCACGGTAATATCAGTTTGGGGCATGGTCGGTGTGAGCGTAATATGGCGGATATCATGACGCGTCGTAGATCGTATCACGGAACAACGTAATCTGTCATTATTCAATTCGGTACGGGTTTAAGCACGCTCAAATCGATTATAGCATTAATTCGGAATGCAGCCTTTATAATATCCAAAATTCAATGGACAGAGACAGCAAGAGGATTCCTTAGCAAATAGATGAAATAGAAAGACATTACAAAACCGGCTAAAAATAAAACCACACATTTATAAGAAAAACATTATAATTCAATGGTGCCGATTCTGTTGTAAATCGCACTAAACTAATTTTAGTCACATCTCATCTCTTTCTTACGAATATTATTGAAAAAGGATAGAACATATTTAAAGCTGTCAACTTAATCTTTGTTGCCTTATTTTGCGTGTATTTAGGCGTAACCGCGATAGATGGCGACTTAATTTATATTGAAAAAAAGCATTAGACTAATTTGACAGGACTAAATTTCTTACATCCTTTTCTTATGTTCTTTATTAGAAAGAGACATAGTGAGATTAAAATTAGTTTAGTTGTAAACAACAGAATCAGGGCCAATATAAACTTTAATATTGAGTGTCTCAAAAGCTCATATAAGGTCCTTCTAAAGTCTTGGCGTATTTTGAGGGTTGAATGTCATTAGTAATAAAAAAACAATATTAGAAAAATAATCCGTATACATGGAAAATGCTAAATTATTTATAAATTAATACTTACTTGGTACTTACATAAAGTTCAATTTTGTTTTTTTTTTCTGTTGAACCCTCAGACGGATTATTTTTTCTAATATATTGGAGATTCGGATAGATACGGAGTCTAACTGAGATACAGCTATGAAAAGTTTTTGCTCGGCCGAGCCGCACTTTTGAGACACCCATACATACCATACATTACAGTATCAAGAAATCACAATCGTAATACTTTATAAAGTTATTATTAGTACCTATAGAAACCAGATATACCTAGAAAGAGCGTCGACATACTACACGACTATATACAGGTGGATACGACAATAAATAAAACCACGTAAAGTACTCATAAATACGATCAACTTTTACTATGGGATCAACTTCGAAATCGCATAAAATTTGTTTTTTGCGATAATTTTTTTTATTTTTTTTTTTTCCGCACGTGTACTGAACATCTATTTTTAATACAATTGCGAAAAAATTAAGCAATTTAATGAAATAATAAAAACACAATAAACTCAACTAACTACCTAATAATTTATTTCTTATAAAAGGTATAATTGAAAAATGAAAAATAAAATAATAATAATATTTTTTTTTAATATGAAATTTTAGATATTTTTTTTAGTAAAAACGTCGTGGTTGGTTTTTTATTTTTATTCGACATTATTTTGACAGTTGGGAAAGATAACGCACGAGTTCGTTTAAGGTAAAGAAAAAGCTTGAGTATGTAATAGCCCACATCCCGAACGCTATACGTCCCTGCAATACGCCACTTTTTGAGCAACTGTATTAAGAAATATTAAACATTATTTTGCATTTTTATTAGATTTAGCCCCTAACGGGGGTAATTTTCGTCGCGTGAACAACTTCGACGCTCAATCTGGATATATCATTAATCATAGTTATTATTAAATATAATTAATTCAGGGACTCTTTAAAAAAGAGTATTAGGCATATAGTTAAGCTGAGACGGTAGCTACGGGCTACATTGCGTTTCGGCCGGTCTTAATATCAGGTTAATTTTGATATTTTACTAAAATATTCGTAAATCTAAAAACTGCCAGCTTACAGGCCACGGAAGAATCGTCACAGTTAAACAGAACACCTACCCCCTTATTACAAAACACGGTTTAAAGTAAAGCCAGGTTTTACTGTCATTTGGTCACTTTCTAACGTCATATAATAAAAAGGGACGAGGCTATTTTAAAACCTGGTTTTCCTTTAAACCATGTTTTGTAATAAGGTGCCTATAGTTTAACCTTATTGCACTATAAATTTTGGCCCATAATTACAATAATAATAATTAATTAGGAAACATTGGCAGGAAATATTCAGGAATTGGCATTTAGGTTACTCTTCTCTACATATTTTTAAACGCAATACATTTGTCTGTATGTTTGTTTATAACTCGAGAACCGAGTAAATGTACTTTGAAGTAGCTCTAACACATACCTAGCGAGTTTCTCGAGTTTCACATATCTAAATTAGGGTTTGTGTTAGCATAAAGAAATAGACAAACATACACACATGAACCATGAAAACATTATTTACACTCTCAATAAAGTTTCCGACGATTAAGTACATAAGTATCAGTTTTAATTTAAAAAATATTTACAAGGGGGTCCATGGGGTACTGAAATGACCTCAAACGGAACTAATGTAAAAAAATTAAGACCAAAAAAAAATATTTTTTTACAAAATAAAAAAAAAAAATTTTATTTTCACGCATCAAGGACAGCCGAATAATGTTTTTGTTATTCACTTTTTTACTTTCCAACGGGGCCCCACATTCTTGTGTGCCTAAGGGCCCCTAAGACGGCCCTGAAGCTATACAGGAGAACATTTTAGATGGGTCAGTAAGAGCGAACTACCTTAAGGGTTGATGCTACGCATATTCAGGGAGTCCCCTGAAATGGTCACGTAAATAATGTCACATTATTTGACAATGACAATAGAGTGACGTTATTTACGTGACCCTTTAAACAGTATATTAGTTATATAACGTTTTATGAGTAAGGGGGTAAATAGTTTCCAACCTGTATAAAAGGTGGAGATTTCGGGATGGCATATTTTCGAAACCTATGTTGGGTTAGTCATACTGAACAACTAATATGGGACCAATAGCGAATTCAAAAAAAAAAAAAACTTTTCTTACAATATGTCAATCTTGCTCGATCATAATGTCTGAAAGATTATTTTTTTGAGAATTCAGTGTTGGTCCCATAGTAAAAGTTGTTCAGCATGACTCACCCAACAGGTTTCGAAAATATGCCATCTCGAAATCTCCACCCGGTATAACTTAAATTATAAAGAGATATGATTCGAGACTATACACTCTGCAATTTAATCATTTTCTTCTAATGGGCTAGATGACAAAAAAAAACTATTCAGTCCTTCTTTTAAATTAACAAAAAATATTAGACACGATTATTTTTTGTCATTAATCAAAAAAAATAACGAAGATATCGCGTGTTGAAGTTCCGCGTGACGTCACGTTAGAATACGCTTTTTACCATAAAGTGACGCCACGAGCCCCCACTCCCGAACTTTGACGCGCTTTATCTTTGTACATTTTTAATGATTATTTGATAAAGAAAAAAAAAACGTGTACAATATTTTTAATAATCTAACTGATGGACTAATTAGTTTTTTTTTACCTAAGAGGCCCTATTAAACATTATTTAAGTGATTATACTGATTAAATAGTCCCGTAAATAACGTCACATTGTTTGTAAGGTATAGAGGAAAAATCCCTTTAGAGTAGGTAGTACAGTAGTACCCAACTGATAAGGCGCGTCGTGAATCTTCGTTTGTACAGAAAAGAAAGTATGGCCTGAAGACTAACGAAAGGATGCTTAAAACTTACAATCAACCTTAGTTCACTACAATAAGGTTCATAATACAGTGCAGCTGTTAGTTCCGTCTCACTCGCAAGTGCCGCCCCTCCGCACACATGGCGGCAGCAGCCTATAGCATTTCCCGCGCTTTGAAAATGAATCTTATGCGCAGGTACATCGGTAAGCCATATCAGTTGGGTACTACTGTAATACCGAGCAATCCAATTCCGCAAGTAGTAAGTGATTTTAAAACAAAATTAACGTCATTGGACTTCTTTGTTAATTGTTCGATGCAGTACTTTTAATCAGTTTATTAGTTAAATAACGTTATATGAGAAATACCGTTACATTATAAATAAATAATAGATACGTATGTTAATTTTAGTATACCTTTAACAAAGATAGCAATACAATGGTGCCGATTCCGTTGTAAATCGCACATTTTTTTTTGTCAAATCTCATCTCTTTCTTACGAACGTTTCTTATTTACAAGGAAAAAATTATTTTTTTTAACATTTCATTTGAAATTCGCTCAAAAACACCCGGTCACGTGACATTTGTCAGGTGTGACGTCACGTCTCTATAAACAAAACTAGAGGTGTGTAACTAAACAAAAATACGCGAGCTGCATAACAGCTCACGGCTCAGGTGTGTGAGCCGGTTCAATGACTCAGCTGTAGTAGATGTAACGCGTACAGCGCGTCGAATCGAGCCGATACGCAGTGAGCGTGCGCGCTTATCGTGGACTATAGGTACAAATTGAGCTGATCTGCGAGCTGAGTCATTGAACCAGCTCACACACCTGAGCCGTGAGCTGTCATGCAGCTCGCGTATTTTTGATGAGTTTCACACCTCTAGTTAAATTTGACGTCACAAACCTCACAAACAAACCATAGATGCTCAATCCCGGCCGCCCGCGTTTCGGTTCTTGTAATCCACAGATAAAAAAACTCACTTTTTATTTCCTAAAATAAAATATAAATAAATTATTATTATGCAAAAAACATATTGTGTAATTATTGTTAACCTATTAGCTATCATATCTAACATATTTCATATTTTTTCATTATAACTGTCAAGTAGCCAATTGAAGAGTCTTTGCCATCTTCATTTGCGTGTATTTAGACGTAACCGCGATAGATGGCGACTAAATTTATATTGAAAACAAACATTGGACTAATTTGACAGGATTAAATGTCTCGCATCCTTTTCTTATGTTCTTTGTTAGAAAGAGACAGTGAGACTTAGTTAAACAACAGAATCAACACCAATATGAGCGAGCGAGATAGATATCCATTCTTTATTTAAAGTATTACATACATTTTCTAATTAGTTGCTAAATCACTTACAGATACTAAGAAGAAATTAAAATAGAATAAATAATAATAATAATAATAAATATCCTGGAACATTGCTCACACACGGTCATCTGATCCCAAACTAAGCAGAGCTTGTACTATGGAAACCAGACAACTGATATAATACATAATACTTTTTGTTTGTAAATACATACTTAATATACATAATTACACCCAGACTCAGGACATACAGACATGTTCATGCACACAAATGCATGTCCTGTGTGGGAATCGAACCCACGACCAGAGTCGTAAACAACCGCGCCAGCTGGCCCGTCAAATAAATATTATTGAAGACGCATTAATAGCATTCTCGCATTCAGTGAAACCGTCTTAGTGAAACGGTAAGCCTATAGCACGGACATACAAAAAAAAAACTGGACGAAATGTCGCCTATACGAAAGTGAAGCCATCCAATTATGCCAGGCCGTCTTGTAAGTATAAGATTCACGCACACAAGATCACCATAGTATGCCGAAGGTTGGCATTCCGCATTGAGACGTCGACAGTGACAATAAGGTTTATTTTTCTGTTATTGCTGCTTCGTGGCAATCTGTTTTTGAACAATAAGCCACTCTTTTGTCCGATTAAATTTTCTGGGAATAGTCTGGGTTAAAGAGAGATTATGTCCAGCGACTAAACTCTCACTCTTGGTTGAATCTAGAGGTCAGATTCGGGACGCTATGTCTGTTTAGTCTTCTAAATTGAAGACTACCAATCCCTCGCAGTTAACAATAAGGTGCAGTGTCTTCTTCTTCTTCTTATTTTTAATTTTGGCAACCAAGCCCAAATTAGGGCTCATTTCTGCCAGTGTCGAGTTATATTATAATATCCAGTCACAAAATCACTTCACATTATAGTCCTCAGTCAGTCACCGTCCATAAAAGTCATGTTTTACTACAATGGTGGTCATTGTACTAAACCTCTTCACGGACATTTTGAGACAACTTGAAAAGTAACGATACACATAATTCATTTCATTTCACTTCACTGGTGCACATGGATGATCTTTATTGGGTAAAATACCACCAATAATACACAATAAAACTCAAAATACACAAATTATTGAAAATAAAAATAAAAATGCTACGTCACTCTGCAAGTTCCCGCCAAAAAGTCCAAGGTGCAGTGTCACTTGTGCCATTAGTGATGTTACTCACACATACGTAGGAAATTGTGTTTCACTTTCGTATACACTGCAACGCTCCGTTTTTTTTCGTAAGTCTATGGCTTTTATTAAGAAGAATTTTTATTACTTTTAAGGGTTCCGTACCCGAAGGGTGCCAAACGGGACCCAATTTACTAAGACTCTACTGTCCGTCTGTCTGTCAGTGGGCTGTATCTCATGAACGGTAATAGGTAGACAGCTAAAATTTTCAGTGAATATGCATTTTTACTGCCGCTATAACAACAAATAATTAAAATGAAATAATATTCAAAATTAAAGAGGGCGCCCGTACAACAAACGTAATATTTTTGGTATTTTGTTTTCATAGCACAATGAGTTAGTTAATATTGTACGGAACCCTCCGTTTGCGAGTCCGACTCGCACTTGGCCGGTTTTTTATTTATCAAACTCTATGAACAAGCCCCTAAGAAAAACAAAAAATGTTCTAATTTCGAAATAACAGCTTATTTGGCCATTGAAAAATCAAGTCTTCGTCGTGTTAATCGAAAATATACCTTATATTATAAGTCCAGGTTTCAAATTGAATTGCTTCAATGTCGAAACAAGAGTTAGATTGTAAATATACAGGTGGTTATTTTGTCATGTCTTATCAAAAAAAATATTGAGTTTTTCATTACTTTAAGTGTGACCAACACTGAAATCGTGAGTAAAAATTTTAATTAATCGAGCAAGAGCTCTTTTCTCTAAAAACATTGCAAAAGCCTTTTAAAAGTTTTCAAAAAGAAATAACTAAACCAATCAGTATTTTTCACGAATATAAAAAGAATAGCAAAATCATATGATATCAAAAATATGTTTTTTTTTCTAATGTTAATTTCACACTTTATCTAGATAACTTGTCAATCATACATGAAGTTCGCTACACTAAGGCCAAAGTAAGAAGCCATATTTGACAAAAGGTGTCTTTTTGCCGCTATTTTGCATAAAAGTGACTTATTAAAATGGCCATAGATTAATGCGCAAACCAAAGTTACCAACACAAATAAAATTTATGTTACCAGTACAAAAAAAAGACATGAATAATGCAGACAAAGTCGCCGTTAAGTATTAGTACATATCAATTGAGTGTGTGGCCGTCGACGCGTGGGTGTGGCGCGTGCGTGCTCCACGCCGCGTGTCAAGTGTCGAAACTTCGGGGCATGTAGCTGGGGACATAACGTCAAATTGTTTGACAATAATATATAAGTGGTCGGCATATGCATGACCAGTTTGATACTACTAATATTATAAATGCAAATGTTTGTGAGTACATGTTTGTTACTCATTCACGCAAAAACGACTGAACGGATTTGGATGAAATTTTGCACACAGATAGAATATATTCTGGATTAACACATAGGATACTTTTTATCCCGGGAAAACATACGATCCCTCGGGAATGCGGGTGAAACCGAGCGGGATAGCTATTTATACGTTAAACTAGTTTTCCGCCCGCGGCTTCACCCGCGCCCCCTTTTTTACCCCCTTAGGAATGATATTTTTAAAGATCCTTTCTTACAGGAACCAATGTATATCAATTTATGAGTTAATCGAAAATCTCCCACTTAAAACATAATTACCCCTTTGTGCCCCGTCAGGGGTCGATTGTCGAGAAACCCAAAAATACGTGTTTATTTATTTTCTATACAAAGTATTAATACTGAGTTTCAAGTCAATCGGATCGCGCGTTAAGTTACTTCCAAACAAACTTTAACATCCCCTAAACCCCCTATTAGGGGTAGTTTTGAAATACTAATAATGAGAATCTTTATTATTTATTTAGATAAGTAACCATGCTAAGTTGCAAGTTCATAAACCCAAGGAATAAGGTTTTTCATACAAACAAAAACCCCCCCTTTTCACCCCCTTAAGGGTTGAATTTCCAACAACCCCTTCTTAGTGGATGTGTAGGTTATAAATGGAACCTGTGTGCAAAATTTCAAGTTTGTAGCCCCAGTTTCAGTCAGTCAATCAATCAATCAGGCCAAGTAATTATATATAGTATAGAAAAATTAAACGTGAGATACTTACCGAACACTATAATCGTGTATCCTAAAGACGGCGTACTGTTCATTTCTGTACAACGGATAGAAATGTTCCACCGGCTCTGAGAGCAGCGTGTGACAGAGCCGCGGCCGAGTTCGCGCCCACGACGTCTCCACGTCCCAAATATCTCCTAAAGAACACCCTTTGCTGGAAGAAGTATTTGTAGATCAGTGACGTAAGCAATTAAAAGTTGAGGACCAAACACGGATCCCTGTGGAACCCAAAAGTATCAGTAATGGAAAGAGGCAAAAGTAGAGGACCAAAGATGGATCCCTGTGTGACGCGGCGGCCACACTGAAACTACATGTATTTTTCATCATCAATTGTTTCTTATTTTTTTTAACTATCTTATATCATTTTTACAATATTATCATTTTAATCAAAAGCCTCTATAAAATCAGAAAGTAGTAAGTTTTTCGAAATAGGTGACAAATCTAGCAGTACCATAATAACTAGAAACTAGGCTGAAAAACCTCGTACCTATGGCCTTATAGTTATTTATGCAACTGTTGTATAATGAGGGGTATTAAAACACGAATGTGGGTTTATGTGGGATGATAATAGTATCACATGAGGGTTTTAATTCCTAATTATGTACAGTTGCATAGACTAATGGGTGTAGATAAGACTTTATCTTTACCCATGGTAATTTTTGTAATACATTTCTGCAATTCTAATATCAAACCAAAATGGCGCCATCCGACGTGAATTCGAATAACCTCTAAGTTTTTTTTTATAACGGCGCTGTGATAGTGTAACGCGCCTGCCTGAAAATGTTCTTTTTTTGAAATTTATAAGGATACCACGCAGAATGTGGCTGTATGATGAGTAAGGAATGGTCCGAAAAAGCAAAAAAGAAAAAAAAAGGAGTTGTATTATGAAATCCAGTGCAACATTATAACACTGTTTTGGATGATATAATGGTTACTATGACAACCAGTGTTATAATGTTGGCAATAAGCTAACTGTTTCAGGAACTGTTATAGAGGATTTATAGCATGGGTGTTTTCGCGCGGGTTCGGGATTAGTTGATACTCCCTTATTGCTGTCTATTTTGATAATTAACCCCAATCTAGCACAGAGACAAAGGAAAATGTAGGAATAAAAATGGAGCTCACCTCTTTGCTGGAATCTTAGGAAAATGTCACAAATGCGATTGATGGGCGGCCGCCCGAATTTCCTGGTCACTTGCACAATTTTTGAAGCACTTAGAACTAGTTTTGGCAATATTTTTTTTGAGATATTGGATTGCACTTATTTTCACTCTTGCGCGGCGCGTGTCTCTTTATTTCGATGTATTTCTTCACACTGGCTTTTTCTAGAAGAGGTTGCGAGCCGTAGGCGCACGGGGATGGAGGGAAAGGGATGGTCATATTGGGATCGCAATAGTGCGTAAAGGATAGGAATATGTCTCTGTGCCTTCCCTATTTAGTAACATTTTTTATTTTACGCCTATTTAATTTGGTTGGCGTGAACATCCCCCCGGGCTTGACAGGATAAAATCCTTCAAAGCTATATTTAATTATCAAATTAAGCATTCACCAACTTTTATTTTTAATCTAAGTTTATTTATTATGTAAATTACAAGTTAATATTGAATCTAATTTATTACTAAATCAGCTAATTTGCTAATATATACTAAATGATAATATTAGTGGACTGTATATGTATAGTTTAGTTTATTGG
The DNA here is from genome assembly GCA_947623365.1 of Achlya flavicornis. NCBI lineage: Eukaryota > Metazoa > Arthropoda > Insecta > Lepidoptera > Drepanidae > Achlya > Achlya flavicornis. Next base: position 3,644,274 of record OX392494.1, on the reverse strand, counting down.
CTAGGCAATTTAAAAACCTTTCCAATCGATCTTCGATAAATTCCAGATTTAGTCCTAACGTCTATGACACGGACAATATTATCGTTCTTCCCGGGAAACGTACGCTCGACAATACCGATAGGCCAGTCCAATGTGCTACTGTTGTCTGATTTGAGTAGAACAACAGTTCCCACTTGAATCGGTTCGCTATGAGTCAGCCACTTACTACGAACTTGCAAAGTGTGTAGGTATTCGACCTTCCATCGTTTCCAAAACGACTGAACCACGTGATCTACTAAACGTTTCCGTTGGAGAAGAGTGATCCTTTCATTAGTCAAATCCTCAACAGGAAGAGATTTCAAAGGAGTCATAACGAGAAAATGAGCAGGCGTTAGCGCCAATGGCTCGGAAGGGTCACTACTCAAGACTGAAAGAGGACGCGAGTTTAAAATAGCCTCAATTTGAGCAAGTACCGTTAACATTTCTTCAAATGTCAACAGCTGACTCCCAACTACTTTTATAAGATGCTTTTTGACACTTTTAACATTACTCTCCGATATCCCATTAAAGTGGGGACTGAGTGGTGGATAGAATTTAATCTCAATCCGATTATCGCGCGTCACGTTAGCGAATTTGTCTTTGTAATCTTCCGATTCTAATAACTGATAAGTTGCACTGAGATTTGACTTCGCGCCGACAAAATTTGTGCCGTTATCAGAGTACAGAACCGCCACGGGACCGCGTCGCGATATAAATCTTTTTAATGCGTTTAAAAACGCCTCGGTACTGAGGTCGGATGCCAATTCGAGATGCACCGCCTTAGTCACAAGACAAACAAACAAGCACAAGTATGCCTTAACACTGTGCACTCCACGACGACGGTAAGGCACGATGTGCAACGGGCCAGCATAATCCATGCCAGTATGGCAGAACGCTTTGGTTTCCTGAACCCTACACGCGGGTAAGTCCGCCATGAAAGGCAACGTATTTGTTGGATTAGCTTTGAAACAGACATTACATTGTTGCACTCGCTTTCGTACAATGTTACGTGCAGACAATATCCAAAACTTTTGTCTCAATAAAGACATTAATAGTTGAGGGCCCGTATGAAGGTATTTTTGATGATAATGATCAATGATAAGATTTACTATATGATCATTGCGGGGTAACAAAATTGGATGTTGGCTGTCAAAATTCAAGTCAGCATTGACCAGACGCCCACCAACTCTTAGAACTCCGTCTTTCATGAAAGCATTGAGCTTCGCGAAAGCAGGCGGTAGTTTCTTTCCCGACTGAGCACTTTTGATTTCGCTGGGAAAGTGTACCTTTTGTAAGTCTCGAATAATATATTCCTCGACATGATCGTAATGAGAAACTGCGAATTTCCTAGGCAGTTTTTTCACAAACCGAAGAACGTATACGGCTATCCTAAGTAACCTTGACCAAGAGGACACTCTACCAGCTAGCTCATACAAAATGGGCGGCGCGGGCAAAGGTGTTACAGTAGTAGTAGCCAGAACGTTTACCTTTATTTCAGGGACCTCGGCTACTACCGTGGTGGGATCGAAGCTACGCACAGGCCATTCAGAAATAGGTAATCTGACGAACGGAGGCCCATTGAACCAAAGAGGATGCTCAAGTAACTGAGCCGGAGTGAGTCCTCTGGAAAGGCAATCTGCGGGATTCTCTTTCCCACTAATGTGATGGAAGTACCGCGGATCTAATTCATTATGAATCTTCGAGATCCTATTTGCTACAAAAGTTTGCCAACGAGTAGGGCAAGAATGAATCCACGCAAGCGCTACCGTGCTGTCCGTGAACGCGTGAACATGTGATACTTGACAGCGATCAGCATAAGTGTCAATGACGATACGCATTAACTTTGCTAATATTAAATTAGCACATAGCTCCATCCTAGCCAGAGTAATTACTGTTTTGGAAGGTGCTACTCTAGACTTAGCACAAACCAAATTAATTGTCGCGCGGCTTTCGCTAGGTATATAAACATGTAAGTACACTACGCCGCCATAGGCCCGCTCCGAAGCGTCAGCGAATCCTACCACTGTAATGACGCAATCGCTATTCACGCCTAGATGTCGCGACAATTTAATATTTTGAAATAATGGCAATTCTGCTTCAATCCTTTGCCATAAAGACACGACGTTTGGAGGGGGAATGTCGTCCCATCCTATATTATTTTCCCATAATGATTTAATTATTAATTTAGCTAATAAAGTTACCGGAGCCACGAATCCCATTAAATCCCACAATCGAGCAATAGTTGAGAGAATGTTCCGTTTGGTACATTCACGCGACTGTGCATTGACACTGAACGTGAGCACATCGTCAGCTGGTAGCCAAAACAGACCAAGTATTTTTAGGTAGTTTTCCGGACTAAACTCGACTGCCTCAGTGACACGATGAGACGCGGGAATGCTAGCCATTACTTGCGGTGAATTACTAGAAAATTTAACTAGGTCGAATCCTCCAGTTGCAAAAAAATCGATCAGTTGATTTGAAATATCGACACCCTCACGTTCGGATAAACAACTAGTAGCTAAATCATCCATAAATATATCTTTCGCAGCGACTAAAGCAGCGTTCGGAAAGCGCTCGCTCTCATCGGAGGCGAGTTGACGTATTGTTCGAATAGCTAGGTACGAACTACAACACAAACCGAACGCTACTCGTGACATCTCAAACACGGTAATCGGTTCATTACTATCGAACCTATACAATAATCTAAGATATTTTGTGTCATTACTGTCCATTAAAACGCGTAAGTACATTTGACGAATGTCGGCACTTATGGCAACAGGTAAAAGTCTAAATTTTAATATTATTTGAAATAAATCGTTTTGTAAATTCGGACCAGTATGCAATAAATCGTTTAATGATTTTCCGGAACTAGGTTAACTTTTTGGTTGCTCGCGTTCAGTACTACGCGTAATTTGGTAGTACTTTTATCATGACGAACCACCGCATGATGTGGTATAACGTACTGATAATTAGATGTGCCTATTTCATCAATTGTACCGACGGGATGCATGTAATTTTTCTGTAGGTATTCTTTGAAAACGTTGTCATATTCTACCTTAATTTCCGGATTTGATAATAATTTACGTTCCAATGATAAATACCTACGCTCGGCGGTACGCATTGAGTCTCCTAAGGCGGAGGGCTCGTACTTAAAGGGCAGCGATACGATGTAACGCCCGTTCGATTCACGGCGTGTGGTATCGCAATAATATTTTTCGCAAGCTTGCTCGTCTAACGTAAGGCTATTAGGCACATTTGGTACCTCTTCCAATTCGAAAAAACGATTGACGCAATTTTCCAGAGTTTCATCTATAGTACAATACGAACGAACAATATTGCATACGGGTTTAATAACCGGGGCTTGACCGATAATTACGTAACCCAGTAAGGTTTCAATAGCCACAGGCTCACCGGCAGAGCGAGATATCGAATTCGGACCCAAAATTCTGGCAAATAAATCCGTCCCTAAAATTAGGTCAATATTCGCTGGAGTGTAATACTCACAATCAGCCATAGGAATATTATTTAAATAGTCCAGGCGCACCGTGTCTATCTTCGCGGTAGGTAATTCATTGGTGATGCGATTTACGACCACTGGTTGAATAGTAAACCTAACCGAATCATCGAAGCGAGACCTAATAGTTAGGCAGGTAACTCCTTCCACAGGATTAATGACGTCACCTACACCCGATACAAATTTACTCTGTGGCTCAAACACTTTTAAATTTAAGCGTTTACAGCATTCAGTCGTGATTAAATCTTTCTGAGACGCACTATCTACTAACGCTCTCAAAACAAATATGTTTCCCTCATTGTCAACCGCATTGCATTGAGCAGTGCCGAGCAAGACGGTAGACGCATGGTTTTCACTCGCGGCGGTCGGAATGGCAGCTGCGCACTCGCCTACGGCACACAACGATACTGAGCCGGCGGGTGAGTTCGCGGCAGGGCCGGACTCAGGCGCGCGGGTCGCGCTCCCCGTTCCTATAGGCTCGTTACCACTCGGCATGGTTTTAGGGAAATGCAATAAACTATGATGACTGCGATTACATTCGCTGCATCGTTTGTTGTCTTTGCAATTGGTAATAAGATGTTTATTATTTAAACAATTTATACAACATTTATTGTTTTTTACAAATTTGTAACGATCATTAGGGATCATTGACAGGAATTTGGGACATTGAGCTAACTGCGAGTGATCACTCTTCCCACAACACGAACACTTATTGTGTTCCTGCAAATTAATAAATGTTTGTATATTAGAATGAGACGCGCGCGCTCCTAATCCTACTGACTGTGAACTATTATTTTTCCGCGACTGAGTACTGCCCGCTTTGTGACTTGTCGATATAGTTTTCGAGACATTATGTGCGCGTTGCAAAATGTGTGATTGATTTCTAATGAAATTAATGAATTCGGAGCAACTAGTATTTGTATCATTGAATTTAATCTCAAATGATTTTACGGTTTCTAGCCCTACTTTTTTACATCCAATATGAATGAAGAAAAAGTCTTCTAGACTATGTAATTTTAATTGTTTTAAAGCTGAGTAAAGAGATGAGAATTTATCAATAAAATCCTCCAACATCATAGGAGAGTTCTCATTCACACTTTGCAAATTCAACAATTTGTCTAAGTACGAAGCGGCTAATAATCTTTTATCGTTGTACTTGGTCAACAAAGCATTCCACATTACATTATAATTTTCGGCAGTGGGTAAAATACCTTGGCAAACACTAAGCGCTTTGCCCTTTAATCTACCAGTTAGATACTGAATACGTTCACCGTCAGTAAGCTCCAGGTTTTCGTGAATAAGTGATTTAAAAGTCTCATAGAAAATGGGCCAGGACTCATAGTCACCTTCAAATGCGCAGAGTTCTAATCGCGGTAATTTTAATGTACGTTTTTCACATTTAACTACGGAACCCTGCTTATCGCGACTAGTATTTTCAGCCATTTGCGAAAATTGATGTGACTTATATTTAATCTTTGTATACAGCTGTTCGAACGCGATTAACGAACTGTATGTCGGCACCGGGGCCTCCGATATAGATAATTGAAATTTATTTCTATCTTCAATGGCACTCATAAAGTCCTTACGCAATGTATCTATCGTAAAACTATTCGCTAAGAAATTTTCAATTTTAATCGGATCGTTATTAATATTTTCAATTTCATCGTAAATTCTCTGCGCTTGGCCAAACAAAGCCGATAACTTATTTTGCAATTGCTGCAAACCGCGCTCGTCGGAATTTGTCGGCGGTGGATTGGAAGGCATTGTGAACAAAAATGGCTATGTGCAATTTCACACGAGAAAAAACAATCACAACTAATCCTTATCAATTCGCGGTCGTAAGGACCAATATGTTTTCGCGCGGGTTCGGGATTAGTTGATACTCCCTTATTGCTGTCTATTTTGATAATTAACCCCAATCTAGCACAGAGACAAAGGAAAATGTAGGAATAAAAATGGAGCTCACCTCTTTGCTGGAATCTTAGGAAAATGTCACAAATGCGATTGATGGGCGGCCGCCCGAATTTCCTGGTCACTTGCACAATTTTTGAAGCACTTAGAACTAGTTTTGGCAATATTTTTTTTGAGATATTGGATTGCACTTATTTTCACTCTTGCGCGGCGCGTGTCTCTTTATTTCGATGTATTTCTTCACACTGGCTTTTTCTAGAAGAGGTTGCGAGCCGTAGGCGCACGGGGATGGAGGGAAAGGGATGGTCATATTGGGATCGCAATAGTGCGTAAAGGATAGGAATATGTCTCTGTGCCTTCCCTATTTAGTAACATTTTTTATTTTACGCCTATTTAATTTGGTTGGCGTGAACAATGGGTGTAGATAAAATAATATATAAATTCCTTACCTACTCCGTCCATAGCAATACTTGGTCTCGACTATGAGGTAAGTGGCTCTCAACTTCGTGAGCTCCTCATACAGTTCCGACGGTAGGAATCTGCCGTATGTCTTATATACAGCGTAGGCGCGTTGTCTGTAATAGAGGGGAAGATATTTTTTGTATAGACTAGCTGTGCACTCTGGTTCCTCTAGCGTTTCCAAGATGTCATTTTCCTGGCAGGGCCATTACAGATATTTGGTTAGACCAACGGTACAAAAGGTATCTGCGTTTTCAGGTGGCAGGAAGAGCCAGACTTGGCAGGGCCATCTCTGGATCTTAATAACTAGAGCTTCTAGCTAAGATCTGTTTTTTCCCAAGAATTTGTTACAAATTTGTGACCAAATATCACATTTTCTCGGTCCCTGGTTCAAAAGATATAAAAGTTTTTAGATGGCCTAAAATAATCTGATATATACAGGGTGTTGTTTTGCATTCGTGCCATATTTATAGAACCAATAGTAAATTATTTATTTAGTTATTATAAAATAGGTAATTCATTCTGGTTTTGATAAGTAAGCGATTATTGATGATTTGTGATTAACGTCAAATCAAAATAAGACTTCACAACTGTACAGAATAGGTCTGCGATCCAGGGGCGAGAGGATAAACCGGACCGCTGCGCATCGGTCACCAACCTATATCTTATAAATCTTAATAAAACCTCGTCAAACATTTTGACTGGGGGATTTCTATTTTCACAAAACTTTTCACAAAAATAATATGTAATTTTACGAGCATGATTTTATAGTTGAATGGTGTTCTATACCAGGTAAATATCAAACTCCTTATAAGACACATTAGTACCAAATGGTTTAGCGGTTTTAAATGAGCTTATAAACGCGGACGCTCAGATTGTGTAAGCCTCAAGACGTTTTTGATAAGATTTTTTCAGGGTCGGGACCTTGCGGTTGATACCCTTGGTGTTGCAAGTCTATACACTACGGTAACCACTTATCATCATAAAAATCTCTCACATTTCGAACCCTTTTAATATTACCCAAAAAAATTACAACTGTTAGGTCCTTATTTTAGAACGTCCATTAAAGACCAAGTTAAGTTTTAAGTCGAGAATAAAACAATGAATTTGGAACCTGGACTATTGACATAAAGTTCATTTAATTTAAACACAATCTATTGTTGAGACTTGAGTTCTGATTTTTTCCGACTTCAAAAAAGGAGGAGGTTCTCAATTCGGTTGTTTTTTTTTGTGTTTGTTACCTCATAACTCCGTCAATTATTAACCGATTTGGAAAATTCTTTTTTTGTCTGGAAGGGTACACTTCCCGTTTGGTCCCATTGTCATCAGATCAGGATTTGATTACTTCTTAATGTACTTAAAAGTCGGTTTAAGTTTATTGTAAAACAGTTCAATTAAGTCTAAAAAAGTTTTGGAAAAAAAATTACCATGCTGAGTTTCTTGCCTGTTCTTCTCAGTTGAGGACCGACTTACAAACTGGTGGTAACTTCAATAGCTTTGACCTTTACAAGTGCCCTACAAGGGACTAAATTGAATAAATGGCTTTGATTGTGGTTCAAGTACCTAGCTTCAAGATGCTCATAGTGCGGGTGCGCGACCACGGGCCGCCTCGTCACCAACATGACGGTGGCCAGGATGGGCATCGAACCTGCGAACGCGCTGCCGACGCTCGTGTCGCTCTTGATCCACTCTAGGAGCTGCTCTTGAGATAGGTCCGAGAATTCACCTAAAAAAAATAACAATGATAATATGTGTGAAATGCTTTTAATTCCCGGGTTTCGTTCCCGAGTCCCGGGAATCGGGAATTCCCGGGAAAAACGTCGTTCCCGAAGTCGTGTTTCTTTTTGCGGTTTCCCGGTAATTCCCGGGAATTTCTTTATTAGATTGAATGCGTTAAAACAACTGTAAATCTGGATCAAACTTAACGATAAACCTTTGATACACGAAAATGTAGCATAAAATCATCGTACAAATGTGTACATCCACCGAAATCAAACGTACATTTTCTGTATCGGTAAATTTCGTGACCAAAATTAGTCTTTTTGTGAACTACAGATAACAGCTGAAAGGAACAATGAACAGATTTTTGATGAAAATAAAAGTGACATTAAAATTTATTTAAAAAAATATAGTTAGATATAAATTATAGTATTTTCAGAGATAAAGCGAATAAGTTTTTTTTTTTTTTAATTTCAGTTTCTCCGATGATGCACATTTTAAAAAAGATCGTATTTCTATCGCCGCTGTAACAAATAATAAAAATGAAATCAAATTAAAAATTTAAGAGGGCCAAGAAATCTCTTTACGGAACCTTTCGTGTGCGAGCTCGTTTCGCAATGGGCCGTTTTTTTTTCTAATAGCTACTATGTGTGGGTTCTGAACGAAAAGTAACATTCAAATTTATTCATAAAATCCGTGTTTTAATTGACTTTTGATTGATAAAAATACCTAAACTAACAACTTTTCCCGGGAACCGGGAATTCCCGGGTAATCATTTTTTTCATTCCCGGGTCCCGGGAACGGAGCGGGCGGCTTAACTGGCGGAATAGATGAAAAAAAAATTGCGTCTATGCGCTTCTTTGGGGTAATGTCCGAATCACGGAAACCGCTCGAGTTGAAATACCACTAGGCGGTCACCCATCCGGATACCGTCCACGCCTGTGATTGCTTAACTTTACCGATCTATTGAGACGGCCACCAGCCGGGCCGTATACTTGTTTGCCGACTATAAAAAAAGTAATGAGGGTACTTACCGACATGCGACATCTCATGCGACATGTTGTGCACCAGGTCCTGGACTAGCGGCGTCATGCTTATCAGCCAGAAAAACGGGATGTACTTCATGTACGACTTTGGAAGCCTACAAATATAGGATTATTCAATATTGACGGGCCAGTTGGCGCAGTTGGTTAAGACGTGGAGTCTTAACTTATAGCGCCGCAGGTCGTGGGTTCGATTCCCACACGGGACATACATTTGTGTGCATGAAAATGTCTGTATGTCCTGAGTCTGGGTGTAATTATGTATATTAAGTATGTATTTACAAACAAAAAGTAGTATATGTATTATATCAGTTATCTGGTTTCCATAGTACAAGCTCTGCTTAGTTTGGGATCAGATGACCGTGTGTGAGGAATGTCCCAGGATATATTAAGTGCAGCTGTCGGAACACACCGATAGGTGCTTGGCGACAGACTTTCAACTTGAGCGTGGTAGCCAGGTGGTACCCACTACCATGCTATGGTTTCCTCACAATGTTTGCCTTCACTAAAAGCTCAACCTTATTGGAGGATTCGAACCCGCAATCATCGTTTCGGAATCCAACGTCACTACCACAGAGCTACGGCAATATGGCGAGGAGGGCGGTGGATGCCACACGCGTCATACTTGTGAACAGGTGCTGCTTGTGGGGGCTGGTCTGCTTAAGTTTGCTATTTATTTACTTATTAAATATTTATTCAGTCTACTTTGTAATTTTGCCGCCGCGCCGGGGCACGCAATTGTTGTCAGTGCGATTAGAATGTAAATATTATGTAATGAATCTAAGCTTGTTTTGAAAAGAGTAATTGCTGAGTTTATTGCCGGCTCTTCTCAGCAAATGCAACCTTCCGAACCGGTATTAGAGTATTAGAGTCAGACTTTTCATAAGTGCCTGCAAAGGTCTATTTGAATTTAAAAAAAAAATGCTATCATCGTCTTAAAACATAGATGTATAACATACTAGCTGTTCCCCTCAGTTTCAGCCGCATTCCCGAGGGTTCGTATGTTTTCCCGGGATAAAAAAAATCCTATGTGTTAATCCAGAACATATTCTATCTGTGTGCCAAATGTCATCCAAATCCGTTCAGTAGTTTTTGCGTGAAAGAGTAACAAACATCCATACAAACTTTCAAACAGCAAGGATTCAATAAAGTGTTTTGTATAAAAGTAATTTTCAAACGACCATTATCTTCCTAATGCGGAATTCGGAGGAATCGTGAACTTAAGGTTCAAATTCGGCCGAAATATCATCAGTTTGACAGGTATTTTGAGCATAGAGGTATCATTAGAAAACTCCTCATTTTATATGTATTATAGACTAGCTGTCTCGCGCGGTTTCACCCGCGTTCCCGTGGTAAAAAGTAGCCTATGTCACCCGGGGAAAATGTAGCTTCCCAACAGTGAAAGAATTTTTCAAATCGGTTCTGTTTTTTCGGATCCTATTCAATGCAAACAAACAAACAATCAAATCTTTCCTCTTTATAATATTATTATTATTATAATTTTTTTTTTGTTTCTTTTTTTTTTCTCTGTTCAAAGAACTGGTAAGAAATGATAATCACGGGCCTAAGCCAAGTGAAGATCATTTTTTTTTTTTTTTTTTTTTAATTTATTTTGGCACATACAGTCAAAATAAATAAAAAAAAAAAAAAAAAAAAAAAAATGATCTTCACTTGGCTTAGGGGTTATCATGTGGGGTCTGTTCCTCATTATAGGAACGATGGGGAATATCATTAGACGGTTGGTTGTGGTTTACTTGTAAAAAAAACGCACTATCCTGCAAGTATTTAATATGTATGTGAAAGGTGGCAGGTCTAAAGTTTGGATGGATCTTATTATTATTAGTATAGATAACAATGAGGAGCGTTGCATCGCCGTGTTCGTTACACTATTTATATAATGGTCCCGATCAAAGCTTCGCTTGATAATGCGTTACTAGGTTACTCCATTAGAAAGTTCATTATTTGGTTATTGGTAATCGATATAGATCGAAGTAAAAGTATAAATTTAATTATTTGTGTGTAAGAGTGAGTGAGTGAGGGGGTGTGTTTGCGTGTATATGTATACGGGTGAGAGGGTGAGTGAGTGAGGGTGAGTGTGTGTGGGGTGTGTGAGTATGTGTTATTGTGTATGTAGTAGATTAATAATAATACTCACATGTAATATCCAGTATTCATCATAAGCGACGAAACCACACACATTTGCGTGACAAACAACATCTTTAATCTCATGACTAGCGCCGCCATGACACCATAGACTGCCATTTGAGATATATTATAAAAAATCGCCGGCTCCAACTTCAAATGCGTTAAAAAATAAACAAGCTTGTCTTTGATCATATCCTCTTTTAAATCTTTGTCTATGACATCTAGATCATTAGTAGGATCTCCCTTTCTAATTTTAACATCCGTGTTGTTTTCTATACCGCTGTCTTCGTCGTCTTGGACAATCGTGCTTTCCTTTTCTAACGCTTTAGTTTTACTTTCTGTCTCTTTCATATGACGGTAGTCACAAATCGCGTTGCATAGCCAGTGGTTGCAAACATTTATGATGCTTAATATAACAAATGGAATTAAAAAAGAATGGAATAGCTTTTGTATGGTGGTAAGAGGTAGAAAATCGAATACGTCTGAGCAAGTATACAATAAAGTATGAAAAGATTTAAAATCAGTGAATTTGGAATATAATAAATCCCAAATGTGGGTATCCTCTTCCACTTGCAAAAAATCACTGACAAGTTTCTTTAAATAAAATGAAGTACAAACTACTATTGCGATTCTAAGTACTACCAACCACGATTCAACAAACAAGTCGAATCGATTTTGAACCTTAATGCGTAGAGAACTGAAGAACAAACTATAAGCGGATACTACGAGGAAAAACGACGCGTATAAGGACGATTTTAGCATGTCATTGCCTTGTAAGAGCAGGACAGCCATATGTAGACCACAGAAGTGAGAGTGAAGGAAGATACAAAAAGCTTTGAGGTCTATTATTTTGAGTTGTTCCATGATAAAGAAAATGGCGGTCTGAGTTAGGAATATAAATTGCGTGAACTGCCAGAATAAGAGACAAAGGCAGTTCAGGATGAGAATTGAGACCTGAAAAGAAAAAGAAATAGGTTTAAAAAAGTAATTAAAAGAAAAACGTGAACAAAATACACTTAAAAGTATGTAATATACTCTAATCTGACACTGTTTTGAAACAGCGAAATATTTTCAATGGAGTCGTGCTCTTTCGCTTGCTTCAAAACAGGGTCAGTTTAGAATTGTTTTTCCTTTGACACCACACCACACTCTAATAAGCCAGGCCGTCACACTTACAGTCTTGAAAACAACTGAACCGATTTTGAAGAAACTTGCACTTTCGCTAAGTTGAAGTAAATGTAAGCCAATAAAAAAGAATGGTCTAAATTCGATTCGAGGAAAATGTCCTTTTTTATAAAGTTTTAAACATGCAGCAGCAGGAGCGGCGCGGCCAAGTTCTCGCGCTCTATGGGCGCCCAATGCACGCGCGTGCACTAAGTAACCGTACCTGCAACTGTATAGTGGTCCTCCTGCTGGTGTCCCTGAGCTGCATGGTGAGGAGCCAGGTCTGCAGCAGCAGGAGCGGCGCGGCCAAGTTCTCGCGCTCGTTGGGCGCCCACTGCACGCGCGTGCACTAAGTAACCGTACCTGCAACTGTATAGTGGTCCTCCTGCTGGTGTCCCTGAGCTGCATGGTGAGGAGCCAGGTCTGCAGCAGCAGGAGCGGCGCGGCCAAGTTCTCGCGCTCGTTGGGCGCCCACTGCACGCGCGTGCACTCCGCGTGGTTCGCGAAGTACGACGCTACAGCTATCATACCGCCTAGGATACTTTCGCTGTACCCATATAAAAAATATAATAGCATGGAAAATCTCCAATACGTGGAAGTTGTCTGAAGGAAAATATCGTGAGGAAATCATAGCACGGTGGTACTTTGAAGTACCCACCCGGCTGGCTACCACCCTCAAGTTGAGAATCTGTCGTCAAACACCTATCGGTGTGTTCCGACAGTTGCATTCGAGAGCCAGTTCCTTCTAGGTTTTGTGTGCTTACCACCTTCGGCCACATCATCACTTACCATGGTGAGATTGTGGTCTAACACAAAAAATTTGGAAAAAAGATATTGGTAAAAAACCCTTGACCTTGACGACTTATCCTATGTGAATAGATTCATCATCTGCCTGCCCTGTTCCCAATCAATTGGGATCGGCGCAATATGTACGCTTCTTCTATTCGTCTCTTCTATCCTTCATACTATTATCCACTCCTTTCTTACCCATATCATCTTTCACAAAATCCATCCATCTCTTTTTCGTCTTCCTCTACCCGTATGTCCATCCACTTTCATATTCATAACTCTTTTAGTGACGTGGCTTTCATTTCTCCTCATAACATGTCCATACCATGATCAACGGTTCCCTCTCCACTTTTCAGACACTGGCGCTACTTTCAAGCTTCCCCTTATGTACTCATTTCTTATCTTATCCATTTCTATGTGAAATAGATTATAACTATTTAATATAACTTTTTTCTTTTAACTTCATTTCAACTATTTGCAATCAGTCCCTAGATTATGAGCAAATGGGGTAAGTGACCGGTGGCCACTGTTGAGAGCCATCCAGTTCATTATATTGCTTAGCTAGGCCTGGTTTCCTTTTTAGGTGATCATATGGGGTTATATTATTAATTGGACTGCCAGTTGATTAGGATAATTCTGGAGCCGTTATTGTCTTCTATTTCAAGTGAATATTTCTTCATTCACTGTTAGTACTTTTAGGTGGTAATGTAATTCGGCATTGGTGATGAACTCAAGAGTGTTGGATAGACTTTTCGGAATAGATTATCTGTACTAACCTCAAAGCAGTAGCATGTAAGAACAATGCAGCAACTGTCAAGCCGGCGAGCCACCATATAGCCTCCAGGTAGAAGAACACAGGTTGTCCGATGCCCACGCAGCTCTCCACGGGAGGCAGGCCTTCACCACGGTTCACCATGTAACATTCCCGGTGGGTTGTTGTGTTTATCCAGGGCTCCAGGTAGCGATAGAGGGCACCGATTATTACCTGAAAAGGGGAATATATGGATGAGTTGAAGTAGTTATAAAAAAGTTAATGAGGGTGTAAATATAGTGTGAAAACACTATTTAGTCTAAGAACATTTATTGTGCTATGTACAGTTTGATAAATCTAAGTAATACCTTTATGTTTAAGAATGTCAAAGCAAAATTAACCTTATTGCACCACAATAAGGCTTATCTGTTAAATCTATAAATAAATATACTGTTTTGTAAAAGTAAGTTTGTTTGTTACTTCTTCACATCACAACGGAAGTCTATAACCTGGAATAACTTCTGAGATCACATTAAAAATACCTCTAGAACACAGGTGAAGCTGAAGAGAAAAAATTACACTCACCCAAACACTTACACACCCACACACTAACACATGGACACACACTCACCCTCTCACCCTTATACAAACACACGCCAACGCACCCCCACACACCTTACACATTATTATTATTATTATAGTAATAATATTCAGTTTAATTACATTATACTTTCCCTATCCCTGTAATGGACTAAAAAGACTAACTTCCACAAGTGTGGAAGCTAGAACTCAAACTGCAAATTGTATTTAATCTATGCTGGTCTTTCTAATCAAATTTTTAGTAAAAATGTTTATACTAACCTCAGGATGTATGTTAAACCTATTAAACGCATTCACATCTTTCGGATGCTCCACCAATCTATCGTACATCAACTTTGATATACCAGATAAGAATGGTTTTTCCTCAACAACTGTTTTATAGTAAGAGTAGTAGAATCCCATTTCGGTACGAAAAGACATTTCACGTTCCAGTTCAGACAGGTACGAGAAGTTTCGGTCATTTTCAAAGAGCTGGGACACATATTTGTAGTGGATATAGCCAACTGCTGTAGCTGAAAAAAGATTTTATTCATCAAATATGTACAACAGTTATAAAAATTGCCATTATACGGTTCCCAAAAGGTGTTTCCATATACCCCGGGGTTGATGTTCCATCCAAGAGTTAAATAAAACAATAGTAGAAAAGATTCATAACTATAATACTTATAAATGTATTATAAGTATGTTTTATTAATTTTTAATTATAACTAGCTTTCCGCCCACACCTCCTTCTATACCCCCTTACCTACTCTCTCTCTACCCTACGCTACTCTACCCTACCCTACCTTGCCCTACCCTACCATGTTAAGGTTAAATTAGAAAAGTTTTATAGTGTCGTTAAGTTTTCTTAAAGTTTCTGCAAAATTTTCTTATTTTAATTTTTAATGTAATTTACTCAAGTTATAGCATGACCAGAAGAAATAGGGGTTACTAGTATATATAGATATGTTCTTTCTTTTCAAGTAAAACATGAAGATATAATATTCAGACTACACGGTAACTACAATACTTTTTGTTATTATAAAAAAATGAGGATCCCAGAAAAAAAAACAATTAGGTTTCCATGGGCGAAATAAAATTGGGAGCCACTGCATTACACTATTATGTATATTCATATTAGGTGATATTTGACACACGAATTGAACATAGCTAAGAGCAGCTTTAGTCAGTCAGTCAGCGAGATCCAAAATACATTGAAATATATATCATATGATGTATTAGCATTGTTAGTCAACAAAAAACATACTAAAAAAAATTGCTTAGCTTTTGGAGACGACAAACAAAGTATATCCCAATCTATTTGAAATTTTAAAGTAATAACTGATGTAATATGATTTTGTAAGGCAATACAGCCTTGAAAATATAGAATCCTTGTAACATTAATTCAACACTAGATTTATAAAGAAGAGCCGCAAAATAAATTTGCAGTGTTTAAAACACCACAACTATTGGCAGATTACAATTTTAAGTCTGGAAGCGTAATCGAATAAAATAAAAACAAAAAAAAACTAAAGAATACTGTAATAATTACCGATTAAAACAATTACTGTAAAAGTAAAGAACTTTTTTCTGGGAAATTTTCTCCGTTTTGTTTCGCTTTGTGTATCTATTGTATTATTTGTGGTTTCCTCCATATTTGCGACACTTTTCACATCTCTTTATTGCAAATTTTATTGGAATTTGTTAGAACATTTGATAATACGAACACCTTACAGGAACAAAATTCGAGCAGCTGATTTTGACAAGTTTGACAGATGACCAGTGTTGCGGTACTGTGCTGCCAGAATTACCTTAAAATGTACCCCTAAATGAAAACAAATTACACAATAGATGTATAGTAATAGTAGAAGAGAGCCCTGTGCCGCCAGACATTACTTATTTTCTGACGGACATAATATGTAGAATTGAGCAGTATTAGTACGTACTTTAAACGTATGAAATCAGTTAGCAGAACTTGTCCCGTCGGCTAATTTGCAGGCATGAAAAGTATGTTAATAAGACGATAACTGGCATTTTAGTACCATAAGAAATGGGTGGACGTCAGTTGATAATCAATACACAATATCTCCGACCGTGATTAGCAACCGCTTTTGATTTACCATATATTACGGCAAATTCTGGTTGTGTTTTTAAATTCACCATATTCCTTGATATCGTACGAATTGTCGTTCATGTAAATATGGTGTTTACATATGCTGCCATTGTATGAAATTATAAATATTGTTTCATTTATAAAATTCAAATTTTCAAATTCAAAATCTTTTATTGAAAATCTTCGCAGGCACTTATGAAAAGTCTGACTCTAATACAGGTTCAAAAGGATGAATTTGCTGAGAAGAGCCGACATTAAACTCAGCGATTACTCTTTTCAAAACACGCTTAGATTCATTACATAATATTTATATTATTATCGCACTGACAACAATTAAACGTGCCCCGGCGGCGCGGCGGCAAATCTACAAAGTAGACAGTACCTCTACCATGAGTTTTCTACACTAACGTAATCTACACACGCTAGCTACACCGTAGTCGCTAGCGTAGGTAGTACGTTAGTGTAGAAAACTCATGGTAGAGGCACTGAATCGATATTTAATAAGGATATAAATAGCAAACTTAAGCAGAACACCAATACTAATAATAATATCTACACTAATAATCCTACTAATATTATAAATGTGAAAGTTTGTGAGTATGGATAGATGTTTGTTACTCTTTCACGCAAAAACTACTGAACGGATTTGGATGAAATTTGGCACAGAGATAGTGATAATTTTGTTCATTTTTAATAAAAACTTGTAATAAACATCTCAAAAACTAGTAATCCGATAAAAAAAAAAACAAGTTCACTTACCTAAATCTCACACTTCCTCACTGATATTATAAATGCGAAAGTTTGGATGGATGTTTGTTACTCAATCACGCATCAACAACTGAACGGATTTGGATTAAATTTGGCACGCTGATAGAATATGTTCTGGATGAACACATGTGGTATATTCATGGGGTTTTTATGCTGGGAAAGCAATATATTCCCCGGGTATGCGGGTGAAACAGCGGGGCGCAACTGGTAAATAATATAGTTTCACATCATTAGTTTTTCAAAACTAGTTTCAAAGGTTTCTATAGAAGATATCTAACGAGCTTACTTACTAAGCTTCTTTACTATCGAGTAACACGATCATGCCTCTCGGCGCAGCTTAATTATTTTAAATTAATTTCGAGTATAAATTGTACTTCTAAAAACAAACAAAGGTACGCAAAATAAATAAAACAATTTGTAACTGCTCATGCTCAAACAGTTTAATCTCTTGGCACATTAAAACAACTTATTTGTTAATTTACCTATTCGGCAATTATGTATAAAATTTAATTTTATTATTCACATAGTATTTAGAATGTTATGGAACAGATCGTACAACTTAAATATCGAAAGACGTTTATTTACACAAGTCTGTAATTCCTACACTAACTGGCCTTCAAACTTGGTGAATGTATTTTTTTGTACTTTATTTTCTAAGTGGATTTTGTGTCTTTTACATTATTACCTATGTTTTTAATAAAATAATCTTCAACCTAAACAAAACAAAGCACAACCATTGAACTATTTATTTGTACTTACAAAATCTAATAAAACATTGTAACAAATATTAGTGGAGATCGTTTTATGAATGTAGTTTAAATATTTTATATAAAAAAAGATTTTAAATCTAGTGTTTGACATTGATGTCTAAGGAATAAAGGGAATGTAGTTATTTATGCAAAAAAAAACTGCCCGGAAATTGAATCTATACCATTTTATACAATTAACTAAACGACGGCAAAAATCTCTCGGTCCGGAGAAGAAAATATATTGTTTACTATATGAGTAAGTAGTTTTTTGAGTCCGGATTGGTCTCTTTGTAAAGAAAACCTGGCTGGCTACCACTCTCAATTCGCAAGTGTTGTAACGAAGCATCTACCGGTATGGTCTAGTAGTGGCACTTGAGGGCTACCCACATCATCACTTATCATGGTGAGATTGTTATCAAACACAAGCCTATACTAAGTAAAAGATCGAGAGACGAACTAATAATATTCAAGGACACATATTTTTGGGCTTTTTATGTATCTTAGTAAAAGTTAGTAAAGATATTTTTTTTTATTTATCACCATAGGTTTCAATTTGAGCACATTTATTGAGTTGTCCTTTATAGAGTTAACCTTACGTATTTATTTATTTCTGTGGACTTATTGAAAATAAGTTTTTATTGTTACTTTATTTTATGTACATATGGATAATTTAAGTCTTTGTAGATACCATGGTTAAAAAAATATATTTTCTTCACCACCTTTTTTAACTAGATAACTATTAGGTACATACAGTCGAGGACATAAATATGTATACACTTTTTGAAATTCAAAAGCGATTTTCTCGCATGTTTAACATTGAAGTGTTAAACTATTACACAAATCATAATAGTAAATGTTAGAAGATTCTGCCTTTATAATATCTCATAATTTCAATCAGTAGTTTAAGAGGAAACCGTTGTTGAATTTTACTAAGTGTATACATATTTATGTCCTCGACTGTACATAAGGCACTTTATTGTATGACTTCAAAAAGATAAACTCTTCGAAAAAATGCAGTCTTAGATTCAAAAAAATCATTATGAAGTCAATGTAAAGCTCAAATTCACTTTACAAGAACTCCTTGATGAAATGTTCATGTTTCAATATTTGCGTGAATGTTGTGTAAACGAATGCGTTGCAGGCGGTCCCGTTCGTCGCTGCAGTGGACACGATTCCGCGGAGGTAGTACCGTATCGTCCCTCTGTCCGATTCAGGGTACGCAAGCCCGCCGCCACTGTCACCCTTACATAATGCAGTACCTGTGAAATTGGGTAATTATTTTACACTGCAACACTTTACATGTTTGTCACAAGCTGGGCTGTACACAGTCGCTAGCGACTACGGCGAAACATTTTGCATGAAATGCTTCCAAAAGTATTCAAAAGAGCGGTGCTCGTTATACAAAATATTCACCTTAGTTGCTAGCGTGTGTAGATTACGTTAGTGTAGAAAACTCATGGTAGAGGTACTGATGAGATGAAAGATGATTCTGCCAGTGTCGTGGTTAGAGAACAACCGAAGAAAAAATATTATTAAATAACTATAGTAACATTTTAGCCATTTTATTAATATTACTACCATTAGGTAGTAATATTGCGGATTATCAGGGAATTCACCTATACATATAAGTTGAACTTTCGTAAGGGGATGTAAGGGAACATCGCAACAATGGAGAGAAATATTGGCAAGTTGTACTTTGTAGAATAGTAACCATCTAGGTGGCTACCAACTTCAAGTTGAGAATCAATACCATGACCCCTTAAAAGAAGTTAAAGCAAGTAAGCAGCAGATCCTATGCAATTCATCAATATCGAATATTATAATGAATTGAATTGTTTAGGTATAATTATTGACTATTTTACCATAAAATATCGGTAATTACGTAAAATCGAAAATATGAATTCCGCTAGCAATATTGCTTTACCTTCCTTTTTTCTATAGTCGTTATAGAAGTTACTTATAAGCCTAATATTATGGCCAGATTGTAGTATCAATAGGGAACACTAATGAAGTTGTACCCTAGGAAGAGAGAAAAAAAAAACTTCCTTTTTAGTCCCCCATATAAGGCGATGATAGCCCAGTGGTAGTGACGTCGGATACCGAGACGATGGTCCCGGGTTCGAATACTACAATGAGCTTGAGCTCTCGGTGAAGGAAAACATCGTGAGGAAACCATAGCACGGTGATTACTTTGTAGTACCCATCTGGCTGGCTACCACCCACAAGTTGAAAACCTGTCGCCAAGCACCCATCGGTGTTTTCCGACAGCTGCACTTGAGAGCCAGTTCCTTCTATGCTTTGTGTGTGCACCGCACCACCTTCGGCCACATCACATTCAAAATAAAAAAAAGTAACGATGAGTTCGCTTGACGATTAAAACAGCGCCTCTCGTGGATAGATTTTGAATCACAGGAACGTCTGCCAGCGGTCTGGGATGTGCGTTCAAGGTCAGTGGGTCAGGACAAGTATTGATAGAAGAAGATAGAAATTACCGTTCTGATATCCAGCGCAAATTTTGTCACTTGTTATGTATTCTCGAAACTCTGGCGGCACTTTTGCTATGCATTCTTCTACGTTGACATTTGGCAGATTGACAGTTAGCAGGATTGGCGATGGCTTGCCGGTACCTGTCACACCCCAGCCGGCGACCTGAAGAACAATCATAGTATTGGGACCATCGATATATTATCTTCTGTCTAGATTAAGGGTTACGTACAAGACAACATCATCGTGAAATTGGCTGCTTGGAAACTCAATAAAACAAAATGAATGAATGTTCTACGTTCAAACGTGAACCTACTGAAACTGAAATAGCGACACCGTGGTCTTATTTCTTCGGCCGTTTTTACAGCTGTCACCCTTATTCTAGGGTAATACTATTTCGATGATTTGGACAATTCTTTACACAGTCATCAGCAATGATTGAATTATAAGTAAACAAAGATGGAGATATAGATCGGGTATTTTTATGATAATACCTCTATGCTCAAAATACCTGTCAAACTGTTGATATAGCGCAACAAACTTATCAGGCACGGTGGCCAAAAGAGTAACTAACGGCGCCAATTTGAAATGTCAATCTGCCTGCCATTAGTCGCATCGCATCGCATTCGGTGGAGCACTCATCCACCGAATGCGATAACAGTGCCTCTCTCACCGGGCCAGATAAATTTATGGGACTGATATTCGAACCAATCCAATTTTAACAATCCCTAGACTTGCGGTTAAAAAATAACAATTAATTTCTTGAGTAGTACCTAACTTAAACAGAAACAGACTTTTCTAAGTAACTAACTTAAACAGTGCAGGGGCGTAGCTACCGCCGTAACATCCGTAGCAATGATACGGTACCAACGAAGCCCCGTATATACGCTAAATTCGTAAAAAAAATTAACCTCCATTTAGCCTTTACCGGCAAACATTGGTAACTAATTTAACTTAATTGCAAATTAAACCATTTTCGACATTTCACTGACCTTCCCTTTCTTTCCAGTGCCAGCTTCAAGTTGCGATCTATCGAAGATGACGTCAAAGTCCATACACACGGGCCGCACGTACGTCCGGTACTGGAAGGGAGACGACAGAGTTACCAGCGCTATGTCGTCCTGGTAGTTAGCCGAGTTGCCTTGAAAGCGAGCGGGGATTATAATGCTTTTTACCTGAGAAGGAATAAAAAACAAGTTTAAGTAGGTAATAGTTACATTATGATACATGTGTGCAAAGTTGGTAATTACAGACGAGGCGGTATTAAGCGCGTGAGCCGCAGGCGATAAGGGAGCCGAGAGCGTAATGATCAATGCACACGCGTGTCATAAGACGTTTTTCAACACACTTGCGAAGAAAAAAACAGACTTCTATTTTTTAAGTAGATTTTTCGATACTAATCAACCACACAATGAGAACGTTAACAAATATGGCGCGCAAGTTTTTTTTTTGACAGCGGTGATCTGTAATTTTTTTATACCCGTTTAAATTAAGAATGCTTGGTCTACACACATATCACTTACAGTGAGGTACATAGTTATCGTATAATCGGGATTATACCTATCATAAAACTGTGCGGTAATGTAAAGTAAAAAGCACTAGTGCGTAATAAGCTGCATTAAGATACTAAAAACGGTGCAATAAATGACACTTTATGAGCGAGTGTGTTGAAAAGAATATTATCACTGGTTATGCATGGGGTTCTTCAAGGTGTGAAGTGCTTTTTGGAGAGTAAAGAGGTGGGCTATATGCTTGTGTGCCTTAGGGCGATGGCTGCCACACGCGTCATACTTGTTGTGGGGCTGCGGCGAGGGGGGGTGTGTGGGAGTGTGGGTGTAGTGTGTGTGATGCCCCATTACTGTTAATGCACACTAAAAACACTTTCACTTACGTCTGACTTCTGAACGTCCACATCCATGGGGTCATTCCAGGGTCGGTACAGCTTGCCCGCCGCCACTGCATAGTTCTCAGCCGGCAGCCTCTTCTCCACGTCGCTCCAGAAGCAATGAGCGGCTGAGGGTCATGACGAATATTAAAACTACAAGGATATAATCTTGATCAACATAATTATTTACTTTCCACAACAAAGTATTTTATTAACAACAAATATGTACAAAAAACAATCTATATTTACAAAATATAATCTATATATAGAAAATTTCCTCAAGCCTGCCGCTGCTTCCGATTAACGGCAAGGTTCCCAGAAGGCTGGCAGCGTTTCCTCTTTGGATAGCCAAGCTGACGCGTTGGCGGAAAAAGCTCCCCGCCCGGTGGTCTCGATCTCGGTCAGAGGTCTCGATCAATTTTGAATACAAGGTGCGAGCAAAACGGCGAGCCCCATGGTCCCAAGGACTCGACCGCCAAAGGCATAAAAATATAATTGGGTCCAATCGATGCATATTTTTTGAATTTTCCGCACTGGCCGCCGCTGCCCCTGCAGCTTTACAAGTCGCCGGTAAGTGAGATGGCGCGAGTGTATCGACACATGTGGCATTTACTCGTATAATATGCAGTTATACCTACCTACTTATTGGCTACTTTCCTGAAAAAATCTATTTAGACCGTCATATACATTATCAAACATTATTAGACACGTATTTTTCTATTGTCAATTAAACAAAAAAATACTAGGATATGGTTTGTTGATGTTCCGCGTAACGTCACGGTGTGGTACACTTTTACACAAGTGACGACACGAGCCCCCACTCCCGAACTTAGTCGCGCTTTATCTTCGTCAATTGTTTTTGATAATCTAACTGACGGACTATAAACGAAAAATAAATAATAAAGCACTATGATCAACATGACATATCATAGGTGTTTGGTATTTAGTTATTTTAGGCATTGAAATCCTGCATAAACTGGCCGCTCGCCCCAGGGCGGTCGGGTATGAGTATTTTCCGCCAAGAAAAAAAAAACAAAAAAGTCTTGAAATAGTATAAGGGGTATTTTAACCTTTTTTTATACGACGAAGTCGGTAAACAATAGTGCGCATGTAATAAACAACAATGGACGCTTGCAACACACGAGGCATCCATTCTGGCAACCTTACTTACTTGCAGTGCAGCAAAATTTGCAGTTACTTGGCTGCGGTATACCTCTACCATGAGTTTTCTACACTAACGTAATCTACAGTCGCTAGCGACTACGGTGACACATTTTGTATGAAATGCTTCCAAAAGTGTCCACTGGAGGCGGTGCTCACTATACAAAATATTCACCGTAGTCGCTCGCTAGCGTGTGTAGATTACGTTAGTGTAGAAAACTCGTGGTAGAGGTACTGTAAGGTGGAGGTATTTTTCCAGTCGAGCGAGCGAATTGCTATTATGGAGGTGCAAGGTGGATGACACCTCCATTGAAAAGGGAAGATCTTCCGTCAGGCTGGGGCATCGTGCCTGGGGACCGCGGTCCAGCTGTACAAGTTGGACAGTTGTATATATGCAGATCGCCGAGAAATCTTCGCAAGTGCGATGCAGGATGTAGTAGGCTTGTATGCGCGATGCAGGATGATGTGGCGCAACGCCATCTACATCTCGGCGTGTGAACTTCATTATGTAGTGGTTCGCTACACTATTTGCTTCCTCCTCCATATTTAACTTCATATGGGGTAAATTATAGCGATTTCAAAACTGTTCTAATAATGTTCTAATTCTAATAGAAAAATATGTTCTTAAACTGAATTGCATGGGGCTTTTCAAAAATCATGTGTCACGAGCTTACGCGGTAATCGCTTTATCATCAGGCGGGCCGAACCGTACATATACTTATTTACCACCTCACTGTAGTACCTCGGTATTATAATAGTACATTGTGATACATGTGTGCAAAGTTGGTCATTACACATATCACTTACAGTTAGATACAAACTTAACATAATCTGTATAATATCATAAAACACTAGTGCGGTAATGTAAGGTAAAAAGCACCACTTCGTAATAAGCTGTCTTATGATACTAAAATCAGTGCAATAAGAGCCACTTTACGAGCAAGTGAGGAGAAAAAAGTTATAAGGAATTTCCTTACCTGATATAACAACGTTATTCCTGACGAGCGTCCCTCCACATATCTGCATGTAGGGTGTGGTCGTCTTCCTGTAGATGCCGACGTGCCACGGCAGCTCACCTTTCTTTGCTGCCCAACCATCTATGACCAATGTGTCGCCACCTGGCGTTATTCTGCCACATTCTGTTGATAAGAAAACATGAATATTAACTCTTTAAGACCTATTAACAACAACACATAGCTGATCATTATCTTCTGACAGCCTTGGCTGTTGCCACTGAATAAAAATCCTAACACATACAGAAGGCTCACTCACTAATAAAATCTATGTTTAGGTACGAAAAGATACCTAAAAAAGTCTTCTCGTTCTATCGTTTAGCTATCTCTTACATACGCGGGTCTCTCCAATGAATGGATCGGTAGCAGCTAGAATCATGTGATTCTAGGTGTTGCAAACTGAACACTTGAAGCTCCAGTGTAGGGCTATCAGTGTGGCCGCAACAAGCGTATACGTCAGTACTATATTATCTATTCTGAGGTAAGTCCGTCGTGCCCTCTAAGCCCGTGCCGCCATCTTTTATATTCTATTTCTCAATTTCATACCATTTCTAATAATTATTATTTATTTATCATCACCAGATTGATGTTGATCTTGGTTGCTAATTAAATTATTATCTACTTATAAAATTGTACAATAAATAAATATCTACTTAAAAATATTGCAGCCTAGTAAATTATTTGCAAATAATTCAATAATATACGATTATTCAATGAGCAAACGCTGCCTGTGTCGATAACCGGTACGCAGCTGCGGCAGCCTCGATTAAATCTTCTAGATTTTTCATATATGTTGTAAACTCAAGAAGAACTCGTAAGTTCAAGAAGGGTTTGAAGAGGTTTCTTCAGGGTTGGCAACGCGTGAGTCATACCCCTGGTGTCGCAAGCGTCCATAGGCTACGGTAACCGCTTACCATCAGGTGGGCCGTATTTGTGTACGACCTTAGTGGTATAAAAAAAACTAGTAATTAGTGAATATAATAATAATAGTCTTAAAACTTAATAACAATTTTTTTAATCATGCTTTTTATTATAGAAATAAAATTATGAAATACGGTTGGTTTCATAGTAAAAGCTTTATAATTAATGAAATACTTTCACCCCTGAAAGTTTCATGGCTCAATATATTATAACACTGAACAACCACACCCGCATATCCTCTTAATTAAGTGGTATAAGTATTAAGTACCTATATACATAATAATCTACAAATCAGATTTATCGAATACGCGGTGGATACGACCACAGAACAGAAAAAACAGTTTTTCTGTTCTGTGGATACGACAATATGACATTAAATGAACCAGGTAAAGTACTCATGTATACCATCAACTTTTACTATGGGACCAAATTAGAAATCACAAAAAAAAATAAGAAAAACGTATTGTCGTATCCACCCCATATATACTTTTGAAATACTAAAATGTTAAAAGGATGGTGGAAGTAGGTAAAAAATTAAAAACAATAGTTTGATGAAAAATAATAATTTATTAAAAATTTAGTTTTACAGTAAAAATACCATCCTGTTAACATTATTACAATAATTTGTCAATTTACGAGTATTTCACTCAGGAACAAGATTGCAGTGGCGTAACAATAGGGCGGCAGGGCTGGCAAAATGCCACGGGCCCCCGACACAAGAGGGCCCCGGCCCAAGTGGGCGCGAGCTCAAAAATATTTTTTTACATTGTACCTGAGTATTTTATTTTATTTGAAAAGTATATTTTTATAAGTTCTGCTTAAAATCCAAAGTGAGACAACTAAAGACCATAATACAATTTCAAGTTAATCGTTAAGCATTACAACCAACATAAACAAAAAGATTTTGATTCATTTTTAGAGATGTACACGTTACCCGTGACGAGTAATTTTACGTACTTATGACCGACGATTTTTACTGATAGGGCCCCATCAAAAGAATTTGCCACGGGCCCCATATGGTATAGTTACGCCACTGCAAGATAGTTTGCTACATATACTTATATTTATACAAAAAATACAGAATTGAAATGAGTTAGAGAAACGATATCTTGAATGTTTTTTTTTTGGTAAATGTACCAATCTTAGTATGTTTTGTAAAACGTCATAGAACATAAGTTGTTGTATATGATAATACAGTCCTTTATGTTTTATTATAAACTACTATTCTAGTTGTCTCTAGTTCTAACTGGCAAAACAATTAATAAATAATAATTTAATAATACTTTTTTTCTCTTAAAACATTCTAATAATAATTCATATAGGATACTGATATACCTTCTACATGTAGTAAATATAAATAGGTAAACTCTTTTAAACATTAGCGGCCTTATTCATAATCGCTTTTTAACTAAATCAGTGTAATAGCACAGTAGATTTTGATATATCTACTGTGGTAATAGTGTCCTCCGTCTCACTCTTTCGAGCACCAAATGTCACGTGTCAGATAAAGACTTCAGAATTTTAGATAATCAACGTTTGATAACTTCATTATGAATAAGGGGGTAGGTATATTTATCTGTCATAAATTTATTAGGTAGGTATTTCTAAAAAAGTTATAAATTGGTTTTTCAGAGTACATTATTCATTAATTCCATCATTCACTGAATTAAGATTAATTGTACTATTATAGTACATTCACTCTAAATGATAAAAAAGTGCCAAAAAAAAAAGTGTAAAAAGTGGTTTGACCCTTAAGTGGCAGAAGTGTGTGTTAAAGTTATACTTACAAGGTTATTGGTAAAACACAAATAACTTCTCAGGACAATATTACGTACGTTATAAATAAAATATACAACTTTGGTAGGGTACTTTGTTGTACCCATCTGGCTGGCTTGGCTACGACCCTCATGTTCAAAATCTGTCGCCAAGCACCTGTCGGTGCGTTACGACAGTTGCACTTGAGAGCCAGTTCCTTCAAGTCTTTGTGTGCTGACCACCTTCGGCCACATCATCACTTACCATGGTGAGATTGTGCAAACACAGGCCCATACACATTAAAAAAAAAACAAGTTTTGTTCTATTACTTTATTAATAATCATATTTTAATTTAATCATTAAACAGAGTCTCAAAACAAAGGTATACAACCATTGCGTCCTGCCTGTGATGACCTACGGAGCCGAGACGTGGACACTGACGCATAGACTGGTCCGAAAATTTAAAGTCAGTCAGCGAGCTATGGAAAGAGCTATGCTCGGAGTTTCTTTGAAGGATAGAATTCGTAACGAAGTAATCCGACAAAAAACCAAAGTGACCGACATAGCTCTACGAATTAGCAAGCTGAAGTGGCAATGGGCCGGTCACATCTGCCGCAGAACCGACGGTCGATGGAGCAGACGAGTCTTAGAGTGGAGACCGCGTCTTGGCAAACGTAGTGTGGGGCGCCCCCCAGCCCGATGGACTGACGACCTCATAAAAGTGGCCGGACTGGGCTGGATGCGGGTGGCAAGAAACCGGAAGGAGTGGCGCGCTCTGGGAGAGGCCTATGTCCAGCAGTGGACTTAAGAAAGGCTGATGATGATGATGATGATGATTAAACTTTCATAAAAAACTTCAGGTGGGAGAGGGGTTCAAAAATTCAGAATTGAAATGAGTTAGAGCAAGGAAATCTTGAATGTTTTTTTTTTTGGTAAATGTACCTATAGTATGTTTTGTAAAAAGTCATAGAACATAAGTTGTTGTTCCTCTTTGGATAGCCAAGCTGACGCATTGGCGGAAAAAGCTCCCGAGCGAGCAAAACGCGAGCTTCGGACCCCCACGATCCCAAGGTCTCGACCGCAAAAGGCATAAAAATATAATTGGGTCCAATTTGGAAACGCTGCCAGCCTTCTGGGAACCTTGCCGTTAATCGGAAGCAGCGGCAGGCTTGAGGAAATTTTCTATACATAGATTGTATTTTGTACATATTTGTTGTAAATAAAGCTAATTAAAAGTTGTTGTTTATTGTAATACAGTCTTGCAAGGTTTACCAATCACCCTGTATATTTTTAATACTATAAAATCCTGGGACTCTCTTCACACACTTTAGCTATCGATTGAGTATTGAGAATCGAGGGATGAACATCATGCCTATAGCTATTAAAATTAAAAATCTTTCGAAAGAATATGTAAATAAATAATTATATATAAATATCCTGGGACATTCATCACACAAGGCTATCTGATCCTATACTACCCACAGCTATGTAATTCAAGATAGCTAAATGCTTAATATTAATATCAGTGTCTACCTAATCTATGTTTTGGGTAACTAGGATCGAGGTTTCGATATACAGGAGAGGATAGAACGGAATGGAACAGAACAGAATATAATACTTACTTAATTAGTTTATTTTTATCAATCTACAATGTTTAAATAAAGCTGCCTGATATAACTTGAGATCGCATGTAAATGTGTGCGTGACACGCATTTTTATATTACGAGGACGGTAAGACTTAGGCGATTATCCCACTGCCACGCATCACGCTGCATGCTGCGTCTCAACGCACCTACGCGCGAACTTGCGGGAGTGCAGTCATCGTGCGGGTTTTTTACGCATTCACGCGCGTAGTTCTTTGCGTTTTGTGGATTCACGGCGGCTCTGACTCATTTCATTCAAAGCCGTTCGCTGTGGTGATAGTGCAGTGCACAATCACGCACGGCACTGCGGGCGGACTCGGTGTGCCATACATTGCGTCTCGGCCCGCACCCACGCGCGTGTTTGCATGTTTCTCCGTAAGTAGGCGCGTGATCTGAATGAACGCGCGTAGACGCATTTTCTGTGTATTGGACTGTGCGTGTTTTCTATATAAAAGGAGATACTTACAACTTACAAGCAACGTTAAAACACGCATTCATGCGCTACGTTGGTAAGTCAATATTAGCACTAAGCTTAACGTCTAAGAAATAATAAATAAATGACACTACGTAAGTACATCTAATAATTAAATAATAATACTTTTTATTTGAGTTGGTATAAAAACTAATTTGTGCTCAAAATCCTGCCACTAGAGACGTCTGCCACTAAGATACGATGTGGTCACACACTTCTTACGTATTCTGTCACCAGGTTAAAGTATAACCGTGTAATTAGTATAGCAATTAGATTACCTACTTTATTGATTATAAACTATTACATTTAACTAGTTATATAATAGGTACTTTGTAAAAAAATGTGAGTCAGCTGCAGTTCTAAATTGAATGTATATCTAGTACAAAATTATTATAGTAGAAGGAACTTGATATCTACTTAAAAACCACAAGCCTTGACTGATTGATAATAAGAAATAATCTCACCATGGTAAGTGATGATGTGTTCGAAGGTGGTGCACACACAAAGCCTTGAACGACCCCTCAAGTGCAGGTGTCGGAACACACCGATTGGTGCTTGGCGAAAGATTTCCAACTTGAGGATGGTAGCCAGCCAGATGGGTACTACAAAGTAGGCTACCACCGTGCTATGGATTCCTCACGATGTATTCCTTCACCACATTCGAAACCGGGATCTTCGTTTCGGTATCCGACGTCACTACCACTGAGCTATCATCATCATCAGCCTATAATGTCCCACTGCTGAGCACAGGCCTCTTGCATTTGTATGCAACAGGCCCAGCTGCCCATTCCATTTCACGCTGATACAAATCAGCGTGAAATGGAATGGGCAGATACTCCACCACTGCGGATCGGAGTGGAGGTATGCTAGTGGTCAACCTACTGTTGGAGTTTTCAAGGCCTATCATCTATCATATGAGCTATAATCGCCTTAAAAATGGGTTTTTTCAAGGTTTTTTTTGTTCTGCTGGTTCTTCCAGGAAAAGCTTCCTAGAAACGCCTCTCTTTCTATCGTATAGCTCTACTCTTTCAGACGCGAACCTTTCCATGGATAGGTAGCAGTCGACGCCTCCGGCACAATCATGGTGCGCGTCCGCAGTATATATAAGTATTCTCGTATTACAGTCTAAATTATCGGAACGAGGCAGGCGCAGGCCTGAGTAATATCATATTTATTTAAATGTTGTATTATTTATTATGTCTCTATTATTTTACTGTATGCTAGTCAAAGAATAAATTAGGGATAAAGCTAAAGGAGGAACAGATAGTACCTACCTATAGTATTGAATCGGCAGTCTTTGGTTGGTGTGTAATTCTATTCAGTAATTTGGTTTAGTAATCAAATTCACTACAATTTAGTGCAAAAAATATGGTTTAAATAAATAAGTATTTATTAGTATTAGTAATATCCAGTCACGATTTGCAATGCTATACTTAGTTAATGGAGTGTCTTTAAATTATATGGTAAGCAGTAATATACCACATCTCTCTGGGGGCCAAGGGGCCAACCACAAGCTCTTATTTCATTATTTCAATATTATTATAACCTTATTTGTCTTTTGTCCTTCATTGTCATCCGGGTTCAAAACATGACAAAAGACGAATAAGGTTATAATAATATTGTTTTAAGAGCTTGTTTGTGGTAGGCCCACAAGTCTGCTAAAATGTCATACTGTTGCAATACTATTGCAATTCCATTATCGTTGAGCCGATGTGCACAGTCTACTAATTCACAATGTTCTCATAATGAACCAAAAGAATATTAGTACAAAAACTGTCAAAACTGACAACTAATAGATCATTGTGGCACGATTGTAGTTTCAGTGGAAAATCATCGGAGAGCTATTATGGCGCCACTATGACGCTATTGTGTTAGTATACTACCAACACTGTAAAACTTTACAATTATGACACCACACCATGCGCTAACTTACGTTTGTATGGGAGAAATGAGTACCTACCATGAGTATTCCGCTAGAGGCGCTGTGCCAATTCATATAGAGAAGTGTCGTAAACACAAACTAATTAGTAAGCGTTTACAAACGTCAATTCTTTACACTCGGGGTACTGGTGTATGCCAGTCGGTCAATATTCGTTGATATCAGGGGTTTGAAAATTGGTCCACTCTAGAGCAATCCAATTCCGCAACTAATAAGTGATAATGCACTGATGATATATGATGATTATGTAATGACAGTACCTACCGACCAATCATGAGTATCCTTCACTGAGCCAATCAGAGCGCATTATCGATGGCAGGAATTGAAGGAATAGATTTCAAACAAAATTAATATCATGACGCGTCTTTAAACTAATTTGTTCGATGTCTCTAGCTTATAATCATCGGTATTTGCTAACTGCCCCCCTAGACAAGATGGTTATCGACAATCGTCATCGTTAGTAAACGATCAACTTTTGTATGAGATTGACATTTCAAATCGAAATATCACGTGACTTTTAACAATCTCTTATGTCAATTCCATACAAAGGATCGTTTACTAACGATGACGATTGTCGATAACCATCTTGTCTACTTGCCCTGCACAGTTTCAATATTTGTCGATTTGATAATTCTAAGTTGGTTACAACTTTCCTCTCTTCAGGAACAATATACTGCATCATAGTAATAAATAACGTAGGTATAGTTTAACTATTTGTAAATGGCTCATGAGGCATTCGTTTCTTATAATCTAATATAAATAACGTATTCAATGGAGTATTAATTGCTATAAACCTGTTTATCATCTCGTCTTCGTTTAACTACTTTTTATACCTAAAATGAATCGTGTCATCAGAATTAACAAGAACTTTACTGTTATTTATATTAAAATTTATACGATTTGTAGTGTTTTTCGACGGTCGCCTTTTCCAATCAACCCCATCAATATTAAACTCAACGTTATTAGTAGCTGCTGCATTATCATTATTCTCTGCAGCACCATATTGGAAGTTACTAACGTACACTACGACTTTATCCTTTATTAATATAGTTATATTAGTGCCATTTTTGCTCAAACCTGGTAAGCAAGTGGCGACGTAGTCCCAACTGCCGTCCTCGTAGCATTTCATGTTGGGTAGAATGCCTGTGTTATAGTAATTTGGGGTGTTGCATATGGGTCTGACAGATGTGCCTATCGGTTCTTGATCTGTACAATCTCTATCACCATGGGCGTCATTGCTTCCTTTGATAAGGCAGCGGTAAATTACGCTTGGATCCTTGTTAAGTTTGCAGAAACCTGAAAAGAATAATGCATCAAATTCATTCGATTGATCGACAATTGTAGAAATATCAATGTTAAAAAAGTGTGGCCCTAAGTGTGCTCCTTGTGGCACACTAATATGTTATTTTTAATAAATTTCGATTCTAATACTCACGGACACACTCAGGCATTCTCTTGGGAGTCCAGTTGCCTTTGAAACAGGTTACCACTTTTATTCCCACCACATCGTATCCAGGATGACAAGAATAAGTGAGCTGCGCGTAGTCAAACACTTGTCCAGGGGACGCATTTGGGGCTTGTGCCGCTTCATAGGTGCCACGTTCTGGATATGGAGGAAGGACGCAGTCAGTTTCTTTGGGTGCTCTGCAAAGGTTTTATGAAAATTTAGTTTTGTTGTAAAATTACCTAGTTTAAGTAATTAATAAATAATTAACTTACGGTGGTGTAGTTATCACGGGCACTTCCCGTCCACAAAGCTCGTTATCTTCGTCCGAACCATCAGCGCACTCATTTTTCTGAAACATTAACAAACTAAGTTGCTTGTCCACGAAAATATGGAGACTCATTTCCATACTAATTATCTTAGTTACACCTATAGATTAATCCTTATCAATATTTCATAGTCCTACTAGGCGTCTCTTTCTCTTTAATTCCTCACAGACCAGTTCATCCTTTTTGAGGATATCAGTCCAATGTGCTCCAAATTGCTCCACACTTCACTGTGACATGTACTCCACTCCACTCGAAGTCTTCCCAGCTTCATTGACTGATCTCTCTTCAAAAGACGATGGGAATAATCTTCTTGCCTATATCCAGTTAAGAGAACTTCAACTTGAAATACCAATGTTAAAGATACTAACCCCATTGCAATCAGATCCTTGATCAACACAAGCGCCGTAAGCGCATTGAAAGAGATGCGTCTGACAGGTTTTATCCGCACATGCGCGTACTGTCTCGTCTGATCCATCAGGACAGTTGATGTCACCGTCGCAGCGGTTCCAAGCTGGTATGAAACTACCGTCCTGACATTTGAAACGGCCTCTGTAGATAAAAAAATGCGGTCAAAAAGGTGAAATAATGCTTGAGGTGGAAGCTATATCTGTGATGAATTCCCTTATAGGTTTTCTAGCTTATCACCTTATTACTTAACCGGAGTTCGTGATGAAAAACACTTACATCGTCATCGCGGATCTCATATCAGCACCAGTGCTATCCACTTATGAGTATATTCCCTCCGAAAGGTTAATCCGCTTGCGTCTAACTTCTAGTGACTTCACCAGACCTTTGGTCCATGCTGTATTTTCAAAGATATAAGTCTTAATATGTCTTACTTGACTTCGTCAGTCTCATTGCGACAGCTGGGCAGTAGTTCATCGGAGTTGTCGGCGCATTCCTGCACGCCGTTGCAGGGAGCAGTGCCGTCCACGCACGCGCCGTACGTACATCTGAACCAGTTTTCTTGACAGCTGAAATTGTTTCTATAAAGTTGTATAGGTATAAACTGGATTATGTGAAGCTGCAGACTTAATTTGATACTGTAAAGTTGGCATTATGAGTAAAGCTAAGTTCTAAGTAATGGCTGCTGGGTTAAGTCCCCAGAATTATGTTGCAATGGATCGCAATTTATATTCGTTGAGTTTCTGACGCAGATATTGTTTATTGGTTTTAGATTATGTTGCCATTTGATGGCGATTTTTTTTAATCTTCATGTTTTTTATTTATATTCTTACTTCTATTTAAGTCAGTTTTTGTTTATCAATTCTTTTGCCTTGGTCGTCCACGCATTTTTAATATTTCGAAGTAGAGTGAAAAAAAATCGGACTATTAGGACGTAAAATGGTTCTCCATTAATCATTATTTTTCAAGAACTCCAAGTCATGTAATGTCCCCTGGAGGCTACCCGAACTCTTATTGCATCATCATCATCATCAGCCTTTTTTTAAGTCCACTGTTGGACATAAGCCCCTCCAAGAGCGCGCCATTCCTTCCGGTTTCATCCCACCCACATCCAGCCCCGTCCGGCCACTTTTTTGAGGTCGTCAGTCCATCTACTCTTATTGCGATACAGCTCAAACTCTAAAAGTTGGTGAAAGCCCCCCAGATATTGTAATATTGATCTTTTTTTTTTTTGAAAATTTTAGGTACCTACTTACTCTGAATTCCTGCAGAGTGCATGCGTCTCGTCACTTTTATCAGGACAATTGATCACACCATCACATCTTCCATCAAAAGCTATGCATGTGCCGTCCCTACATCGCCATTGCGTTTTTCTGAAAAACCAAAATGAGGGTAGTTTGTATGTGTGAAGTTGTGTGTTTGAAGTTGTTTGTGTGTGAAATTGTAAGTATATGTGCAGTTGTGTGTATGTCTGCCTGTACGTATGTGAGTAGGTAGTGGCTGTGAGATGAGAAGTAGTGTGTGTGAATTTGTGAGTGCGTGAGGTGTGTGTGAAATTGTGTCTATGTGATGAAGCAAACTTACCGACAAATCGATGTTTGTCTTTTTGATCTAATTAATGTGAGGTTTCCTGGCCAGGTATTGGCGCTGTAAATAAAAAAAAAGTAATTACACTAGACACTTATATACATTTTTATGTTTCGTAAACTATGCTTATGATCCAGTTTTTCAAAATTATCAAAAATTGCAAAGTTTTGGGTCTCTTGTCATATGTAACATTGTAGCTTAAATGGAATCTGACTTTCCACAGACCTAGCTATTCAATTATTGGATAGTGTATTATGTCACCGTATTTTTGTGAAAACCGTTAGTTTATAATCTATCATACTGTTTACAATATAACGTATTAATTTTCGATAGTTTATAATCTATCTATGACAATCCGTCATATTGTAAACTGGCATCATTGCATGGCATCTGGCTGATTGGTTAAACGTCATGTGTCCCGCGCCACCATCTTTGGCGATACGTAACGTAGTTGATTAGTTTTATTGTTTCTTAATGATGATGATGATGATTGTTTCTTAATGTACATATTGATTGATATTTATTCATTGATATCCAAAATTTTGTATGGGATAGGGACTAACGACGCTCCCATATTTTTTGTGGCATTTCAGTATTTTACCCCTTATCACTTGCTTTATGGCAGTTCTTGGAGTTCTAAATAAGTGCAGTGATACGTACAGACCATCTCCGCAGTGATATTCGTCACTGCCGTCAGCGCAGTCACTGAAGCCATTGCAGACTCGATCAAAGCTCACGCATGCGCCGTCGTCACACGAAAACTCATTTAGACTGAAATGGCAAAAAATATACATATAAATAAGTATTCATCACTCAGCAATCTCAGCATCTAATCTAACTGCCTCATTTCCAATAATTTGTGGTCGGCGCAATAAGTGCGCTTCTACCATTCGACCCATCTATGGTGGCACGAGCCGAGCCACGAACGAATAGAAGTCGTACGTGGCTCGCGATGTCAAGTGTGGACGTTACAACGAGCCTACAAAGAGCGCGATGCGAATCCCTGTGTTCGTGAAAAAACTGACAATCGGGCGGAGCGCGAGACGAATGATCGTTCGAGGCTTGAAAGTCCGTCCACGCGAACAACAAATGAATCCTGTTCGTTCACACACCAATCAATCAAAAAATAGCCAATATAGTCAGATATAAAAAAAATAACCGTGCTGAGTTTCTTGCCTGTTCTTCTCAGTTGAAGGCCGACTTACGAACTGGTGGTAACTTCAGAAGCTTTGACCATCGTAAGTGCCCTACAAGGGCCTAAATTGAATTGACTTTGAATCACTAGCGGATATGTTTGAACGAAACAAGCTTACCGTATGATTGGAACCCACCATCCTCTGACGCCACTACTTGGCTGTTCGCGAGTTTTCAATAAACGCTCTACGTACTTTTTAACACCAAAACAAAATTTCCAAAAACGGGTTTATAACATTAAATATAACCGGTTCGAAGCCATCAGTTTATGGTCAAAAATGCTAATTATGAACTAATTCCTTTACCTGCAAGTGCTGAAGCTTTCCTTAACCACATTCGTAAGAACAGGTGACGTGGCTGAAAATTAAGAGAAAAGAGGTATTAGACTTGTTTTCCTAAGATATATTCTTCATTCGCTCAAAGCAACTTTTTGTGGCTCTTGTAATATATAGAATAATATATATACAGATTGTCCAAAAATACTTATGAGTGCCCCCTAAGGGTTTGACTTTGTTTCATGTAAATTAAGTTGTATTTATTTGAATAAAAATGAACATTAAATAAATATTTAATTTTCGACAAAGATGTACAAAGTATCTGGAATACAAAATACTAGATACAAAATAAAATGAAAATACTTTTGTTTGTAAGAAAACAAGATTTTATTTTAATGAATATAAGGGCATTAATGTTATTTACGAATAAATCGTGTTAATCGCTGAAATATGATAGAATAATATATGAAGACAAACAACAACTATATTTTTAAGTAAAACTAGTTTTTAAAACATTTCATCGCTCATATTTGTTCGATGAGGCCTTAGAATCATACCCGCAAAAGAAAAGAGTCGCTCCACAGGGGCAGAACTCGGCAAACAGGTGTTATATTAAAAAAAACATGTAAGGTAAGTATTTAAGAGTGCGTACAAAGCAAAATAACAAATCGTAGAATTGAAAGAACAATGGGTCCATTTATATGGAACGCGTCCCCAGAATGTAGCACTATAAGCTATGGTGGAGATTATTGGCCACATCGAGGGCATCATTTCATTGTATGACACCAAGTCTGAATTCCATGGGAAAAAAAAGATATTCACGGTTAAAGCAAACAAAATACTGTGTAACTTTGTTACCGTCCTGCAGTATTTGTATAACTTTTCTGGTTTAAAAGTATTATATATGATAATCTAGAGTAATCTATCTTTCTGCTAAGTTTCACCCACATCTGATAAGCCATTTCGGCGTAATTTAATAACAAACATCGATAAAAACATAAGCATTTTTGACATACATTAAGTACTAGGAAAGTAAAATAAGATCTAAATATTATTATTTCTTTTTTATTTGGCACAGCAAACAATTACAATCACATATTACCTACCTACTATATGATATTTTTAACCGAGTTCAAAAAAAGGAGGAGGTTCTCAATTCGGTTGTATGTTTTTTTTTTTTTATTTTTTTTTATGTTTATCTCATAACTCCTTCATTTCTTAACCGATTTGGAAAATTCTTTTTTTGACTGCAAGGGTACACTTCCCGTTTGGTCCCATTGTCATTAGATCAGGATTTGATTACTTCTTAGTGTACTTTGAAGTCGGTTTAAGTTTTTTGTAAAAAAAAAAAAAAAAAATATGTTTAATTACCGTTCTTTAAGTATAATGCCTCATGGGCAATGACTAACTGGATTGTGGTAAATAGCAAACACCAATAAAAAAGAAAACTTGAATATGACTATAAAAACTGAATATGGTTTTAAATATGAATTTTGTTAACGTCACATTTTTTTTATAGTTCCATATCGTTAATGATAACCGAAGATGTCCATAAAGTACCTGCTTTGTATCCCAGAACACATGTATAATACAAATAGGACTTTAACGTTAATAATGCGAAAGATAGTTTTTTTTTTGTATACCACTAAGGCAGCAAACAAGCATACCCCCCGCCTGATGGTAAGCGGTTACCGTAGCCTATATAGACGCTTGTAACACCAAGGGTACCACTCGCGCGTTGCTGAACCTGAAAAAATCTCTTCACACCCTTTTTGAAGAATCCCATGCTGTACTCCTTTGGGAAAACCTCGGTGGGGCGCTCATTCTACAGCCTGAGCGTCCGCGGTAGTGAGCTCCTTTGAAACCGCACATTACGAAACCATTTTGGGTTCCAATGTGTGAGGTTGGACTCCTCGTCCATGGCGAGAGTTGCGATAGTAGAAGGTAGCCGTGGGCATCAGGTCAAACCATTCTGTCCGTTGTACAAGCGATAGAACACACATAAGGAGGCAGAGTCGGCTCTCCTCAGACTAACGGGCTTTAAACAGCTTGTGAGCTCGGGATCGTTTGACAATTGTAATGGCTCGTCGCTGAACCGAGTCCAAAGGCCCAAGCTGGTATCCCGCCCATAGATGACAGCAGTACTCCATATGAGGCTGGACTTGCGAATTATAAAGTTGCAAGTACTGCCTCGCTCTATTGAGAACTCCGAGCCTTTTGGATGCCAGCTTAATCTTGTCTTCTAAGTGACTATATTCGGAACAGCACGTGTCGCTAGAAATATCGACGCCAAGGATCCCGATGCTTTGACTGATGTTTAAAGACGTGTTCTGGAATTGTAGGGCCACACTATAGGGGTTAGTATGTCTTATGTTACGTTTTCCAGCTTAGTTACTGGACTAGGTTGATATCAATTAAAATGAGCGCACGTGGAAGCATAGAGCCTACAGATGGACATGCAATACTATTTTCTCAGGAACACAGGTGAATCCACGGGGCACAGCTAGTACTAATAAAATATTTTTCTTTCTTTATCTTTCTTCTTTTACTTTAATATGATAAACGCGAGAGTAGATCTGTCCGTTTGTTATGTTTTCACAGCTATTTTACTGGACCGATATCGATAAATATTAGCAGAAAGATAGCATGGAACCTGAAAATTGACATACAGCTATTTTTGTCTTGAAAACGCGGTTGGTATGGCTGGTATTGAGTATTCTGTACATGAACATTTTTGTAACTTCAAATGTGAATATCTTTTTTCTCCCATGGAATTCAAACTTGCTGTCATAGAATAAAATAATGTGCTCGACGAGACCTACAATTACCACTATAGCTCATCGTGCTACAGTCTGGGGACGTTATTACCCATTCTTCTTTACCCAAGTAAATAATATTTAAATGAAAAAATATTTTTATATGGGTATTTTGATTATACGGGGACTTACGGTGTGGATACAACAATACGACATTAAATGAAACCACGTAAAGTACTCATAAATACGATCAAATTTTTCCATGGGGCCAACTTCGAAATCACTACAAAGAATTACTGCGTTTCATACAAAAGGTACATATCTCCTCGACAAAAATGTAGGAAAAGCTGTAAAAATAATGTAAATGTTTTTTTTTTGCGATTTCGTAGTTGGTCCCATAGTCTTTTCCGGGCTTACTGCAAGTCATTTTATACGTGCAGTCTGTGGACCAATTACACGCAAAGAGCCTTCAACTCTCTGCGCGTCCAGTATAATAACGCTTTCAGGATGCTGATGGGGCTCCGTCGCCATTGCAGTGCATCAGGTATGTTTGCGGAGGCACGTGTCGACGGCTTTCATGCCATAATCCGAAAAAGAATAGCCTCCATGATGCACAGGATTTGGTGTAGTCCCAATAGCATCCTGAAAGCGACAAGTGTAAAACCGGACTGTCCTCTATTAAGGCACTGGGTCAGCGCCCATGTTGTAGGGGTGACTTAGTTTTTTATTTTTTTTATTTATGTATTCTTCTTCTCATCACTAACATATTTCATAAGTCTTTTTTACTAACATAATATGTCTGTAAAGATGAAATTAAATAAATAATAAATAAATAATAGTTAATTTACTTTCGTTTTTATTCTTTCATGGTGTATCTAATTAAGACAAAAAATCGATAAATAATATCAGTAATGTGTGACCTAGGGCGGATACTAACGATTTTTTATACTTTACGAGTTATTTAGATTAGAAGCGAAACACGCTGTCCCATCCCATGCCACGCGAATATTAGACATAAGTTTGTTTCATCTGATATTCACATTTTTTTCTGGCTTTATGCGCGCTCTTAAGTTCTTCAAGCTAATTTATTTATTATTTAGGTATTGTAGTGTTTCTAAGTCAGCGGTAGCAGTAGATCCCGTATTTTCACCACTTGCAATAGAGGAATCAGAATCCTCTAAAAACATGTAATAAGATCCATCTCTTGACTTTTTTTTATATCTCCCTGTCTAAAGCCTCCGACTTATGTTTTTCAGATCGATCAATTTTTCGCATTTATTTTATAAATGTCTGCTAACATATTACTAAAAGTATCTTATCACAAAAAGTATTTATACTAAGATACCAAACAAATATATTTAAATGCAAGATACAAAATGAATTTTTAAAAAGTATTTTAGTAACTAAATGGAAATACGTATCTTGTATCTGTATTTCAGATACTTGTATCTAAGATAAGTCACATCTCTGATTTTCGAATAGTTTCGTGACAAGGAAAACAGATAAGCAATTATAGTGTAATTAAGTCCATAGACTACGAAGCGAGGTTGTTCATGATTTTCAATCACAAATCACAATAGACTTAGCAATGGGATAAAGGTCAATAATATTATTATGTTAGTAGGTACAATCTTTGCCTATGAGATGGGGTTTGGGAGTGAAGTCCTACCCACATTATGATGTCTTTTGGCCTGTCAGTATTTTGCTCAATCAGTGAAAAGTATTATGAATTTAGAAAGCTGCGGAAGCGTTCAGAAATGCATCAAAAGTTTTATTTCCCCTGTATACACGGTGAATGAGTTACAAACATCCTTGCATGTTTATAATATAAGGATTCTTCAGCGGATCCGGAGGATTATCCTTCTGGGTGCACCAGTAATAAATCTTGATAAAGGGTGAGTTGGATCAAGTCCCTCAGCCCCCCTGCACCTCGCATACCGAAATCCTGGATCTCTTACTGAGATCTTGTATTTTCTCGCTAGTTAGGTAAAAAGTTCTGTCATAAAAGAGCAAAGTGATGTTTTTTCGTGGCCTTGATTCATTGTTTGACTCCCTTACTACGTTCAGGATTCTAAAACTTGTTGGAGAAATAACAATACTTTCTTCTTTTTCTTTAAATTAACAATTACCAAAAGAAAATTCTTCAAACACTGAAGAACTGGGCCTTTTCGGGTAATCCCTGATAGCAGTTAGTGACGCGCGTTGTAGTACGTCCACGCTTGAAATCGCGAGCAACGAACGAATCCTGCTCGGCTCGTGCTCGCTTCGCGTAGCATGGACGCACCATTACTTGTATTTACTGTTTCATAGCCCCTTTGATAACCTTTATTTTATATTTAACTCCAGAGCATTTTGTGATTTACTTTCAATCTATTTATCTCCTATAGTCTATACTAATGAATAAAGTTGAAGAAGCTTTTTGTTTGCTTAGGCGCGCTTATCTCTGAAACTACCAGTCGGATTCGAAAAATTGTTTCACTAAAAGGAAGCTACCTTATCCCCGAGTGTTATAGTCCTTTTATCCTGAAAACTTTCTATCCTTTTTCATAAATGTTTGTATGAAAGAGATGTCTTTACAATTAC
This sequence comes from Achlya flavicornis, assembly GCA_947623365.1. Lineage (NCBI taxonomy): Eukaryota > Metazoa > Arthropoda > Insecta > Lepidoptera > Drepanidae > Achlya > Achlya flavicornis. Next base: position 3,602,706 of record OX392494.1, on the reverse strand, counting down.
CTATGTATTAGGTAGTGTTGCAACAGAATTACTTAGGTCAATCTTTATCAAAAATGACGGACAATTTGGCGTGGTTGGTTAGATTCCACTTATCACGCCGCAGTATGTGGGTTTGATTCCCACCCAGGACATTTGTGTAAATGAACATGTCTGCATGTCCTGAATTTAGGTGTAATTATGTATTTCAGTATGTATTTACAAAGAAAAAGTAATATTATGTAGTGTATCAGTTATCTAGTTTCCTTAGTACAAGCTCTACTAAGTTTGGGATCAGAGCCGCGTGTGAGGAATTCCCCAGCGGGATATTAAAATTAATTTTCAGTAAGTACCTACCTATCTGTGAAAATATAATATCTAGTTTAGCTCAGAGTATATAAATACTACGTACAAATATTAGTTTGTTTTAAAAAGAATAAGCGGTCGCCCATACTGCAGGCGTCTAACCTATTTTCTTCTATGATTTAATAATCTTTTTTTAAAGGTTTAAAACGTGGTGGCGCAGGTTGCCTTGCCTTTTATTTATACTTCTCAGGTAGCAATGGCTATACCTATACCCACGGCTCACATGATGGTAAGCGGTCACCGTAGCGTATTGACGCGTGCAACACCAGGAGTATCACTCACATGGTGTACTCCCTTGCCACCGACGGTTTTTTTTTAAATCATTATATCTCCTTACCTTATTGCTTGGAACAGAGATTTCAGATTTAACCGAACTTTACAGTAATACCCGAACAAAATTGAATTTTCCTATTTTTTTTACATAAAGTAATTTTTCTTTACGGTAGGTGATCCTAATTGTGTCGGTCTAAAAAAAAAAAAACTTCATGCCCAGGGGTATCCGAATATAGCAGATGTATCTTCCACAATTCTTGATTATGAGATTTATGGGACCCGCTTCAAAAAAAAATACACCGCTTTTTCGCATATTTGTTTGGAATTTTTATTTTATGGAATATCTTTCTTACATAAACTTATCATTTTCCAATAATTAATTAAATATCAAAAAAATTAATCAAATGGAAGGAATTTACGTTCAAGTGATACAGAGACGAAATCACAAAAACCGGTCTCGGCGCGCGGCACTTAAGGCGCAGACTCCTCTCCAGCAGATTTCAGTTTTCACCCTTGCGCCACATTTTCACATAATATTAGCGGAAATTACCGGAACTAAGCAAACAAAAAATACTAGCTCCCTCTATTTAGAAGTGCGTCATTGCAAGCAAACAATAAAACGTGACAAACCGCCATCTATACATTTCCGCGAGAACGAAGCTGTTTGAATTGGACACAGTAAAAATGTTAACAGTAGACAAACTGTAGACAAACATTTAAAAATATAAATTCTGAAATACCTTAAAAAAAACTTTTGACGGGCCAATTGGTGTAGTTTGTTAAGATTCCACGACGCCGCCGATTGTATGTTCAATTCCCACTAAGGATATGCATCTGTGTGCATGAACACGTTTGCATGCCCCGAGTCAGGGTGGAATTATGTATATTAAGTACTAGCGACCCGCCCCGGCTTCGCACGGGTACAATGTCATAATGTGGTGACAGTGGAGCGATTTGCGCGGCAGCCCACCCGGTCACGGTATCGCGTATAAAAAGTGTGGCCGAATGGCCTCACTTTAACGGAACATAGTTGTGACGTATGGCGTCTTTTCTATGCGTAGTAATAATTTTCTATCTGATGGTTAAAACTGCATCGAAATACATTGCGTGGTTTAGAGTTAGCGGATAAACAGAGACACAAGCTGACGCGGAAAACGAATTCGGAGAATACAGGCTGTGACAAATGGACAGACAGGAGAGGACCTCAATCGAGATATTAGATGTTATTTGACAAATAAACAGGTTTTCTTCCACCACTTTTTACAATAATTGTAGAATTTCTCCATAAAATGCCCTCTACTTTACCTACCATTTTTATTCATCATTATCATATCAGCCTAAGGATATCCACTGCTGAACATAGGCCTCCCCTATTAACTTCCACTTCAAGCGGTTTCGGGCCGCTTGAATCCAGCAGCGCCCAGTAACTCTGACCAGGTCGACGGTCCACCTGGTGGGACATCCACGTACGGTGTCCCCTTCCAGTACGTGGCCGCTCTCGAGAACCTTCCATCCCCATCGGTTATCGGTTCTTCGAGCGATGTGGCCTGCCCATTGCCACATCAACATACTAACTCTACGAGCTATATTAGCGATGGGCGACTGTTAAAAAAAAAGTTATCGAAAGAATCGACAATTGTAAAACTTTACATTCGATTGTCGATTCATTCGTTCTAACGAATAAACAATCGAATAACAATCGACCTTTCGAATGAAAATTGACGCACGCCACGCAGGTTGCAATAGTATGCACAATCGACGGGTGAGCGCGGGGGCGAATAGATTCATTCATTCGGCGGGTGGACAGCCAGCGCACGGCACAGGCCACGCGCGGTGCCGCACGAAGCGTATTATGAACAATCGAAAGAAGTCAATTGTTATTCGAATGATTCGAATTAATTGGACAATCGAATAATTCGATTGTTTTTAGTAACAATCGCCCATCGCTAAGCTTTATCGAGAATTTTTGTTCTCCTACATACTTAAGTCCTCGTTTCGGATCCTGTTTCGTAGTGAAATTCCGAGCATAGCTCATTCCATAGCTTGCTGAGTGACTCTGAGCGTATTTATTAGACCAGCAGTGAAAGACCACGTCCGTGTTCCGTATTTCATCACTGGTAACACGCACTGATTGTAAACCTCTGAGGTATTCTGGACTTGAAGATATGGCGTAGCTTCCCGAACGCTGTTTTTTTTATTTTATACAACTTAGTCGGTAAACAAGCATAATTGTGCCTCGAAGAGGGGGCCTAGCAGCGAGCTCTGCGCCGAAGTGGGGACTGATCTCTCGCTGCCGAGCATGGTTAGCGCTGTGGTTGAAAGCGAGAGATCGTGGGACGCACTCCACTCCTTTTGCGAGCGAGTTATGCTCGCTAAGGAGGCGGCGGAACGTGACAGGGAGGACACTACCACCCTGGCTATCCGCCGCAGGAGGACCGGGCGTCGGAGGGCGGCTTTTTTAAGCCACCTTCCCCCAACCCTGGGCCCAAGGGTGGCGGAATCGGGGGAGTCTGCCGCCCATCAACATCGCGCCCGAGTAGTGGAGCTACTCAGGAGGAGACATGAGCTCCGGTCTCTGCCGTCGACGAAGAGGCGGCCTCCGATCAGGCCCTTAACCTTAACCATCATAACCCTTCCAGTTCAAGAGATTGAACACATCCTCCATTGCAGTGGTAAAGAGTTTCGGGGAAATTACGTCACCCTGTCTTTCATCCTTCTGCAACTGGATTGGTCTCGTACTCTCGTCCTGTACTCTGATTGACATAGTGGCTTTGCTGTACAAAGACCTTCAACAATTCGATTATAGCGATAGTCGATTTAGCACCGCTGTAGACTCTGTAATATCGCCAATGTCTCAACTAAATCGAAGGCTTTTTCATAGTCCACATACACCAGGCATAACGGCCGATTATACTCCTCAGTCTTCTGTATAATTTGGCGAAGTATATGTAGGTGATCTATGGTACTAAAGCCTTCACGGAAACCAGCTTGTTCGGGAGGCTGGAAGTATTCAAACCTACGTGCAAGACCATTCGTAATGACTCCCTAAAAAAAAACTTATAAACGTGGCTTAGGAAGGATATCGGGCGGTAGTTCTTCAATAGGGCCTTATCGCCTTTTTTGAAGAAGAGTACCACCATATTTCCTCTCCATACTTCTGGTGTTATAACTACAGGGCATGAATCTCGGTATATCGGATCATCGCTATATCGGAATTCTGATATTACAATTTACAATCCGATACTGAGTGATCCAATTATATCGTAATATCGGAATCAGTAAAAAAAAATCTATTTGGGTTTTAAAATAAAGCTATTGAGCTATTTATTAATTATAATTATGTGCAGTTTATAAGGAATATGTGCAATTTATAACGAACATTTCTAATTCTGCTATTGAGATCCAATATTGAAAATCAATATCGGAATTAAAAACCTACCGATATTACATACACATACCCTAGTTGTACCTTCCTGTATAACGGAATTAAATAGCTTCTGGAGGACTACAAGTCACGGGTTTCCATCCGCTTTCAGAAAATCTGTTGTATTTCCGATTTTACTACTTCGTTATTCTACATCGTATTATCTTTCAAATAGTAAAAATATCGCGTTTATAACTAAATCTGAACATTTCCTATCAACTGTTAAAGAATGACAACAAAAGTTATTCTAATTTTATTACTACAAAACTGTGCCTGGCCGCTGATTGGCTGAAAAAGCTAAGCTACCGGTGGTTAGGGCTGCAGAAATAGGAACCTCCTCCCAATGCGAGCCGTATCGAGGATTACTGCCGAGAGGCTCGAGGCTTTCGGCCATCAGGCCATTGGCCGATACGACAATCGGCACAATGATAGCCGAGCTCACTAATAGTAATTGTAAATTTACGATGGGTTCACATTCCAACTAACCGATTCAGTAAGTAGTAGAACATCGAACAATTATCCCAAAGAAGCGTAATGACGTTAATTTTGCTTGCAATATATTCCGCCAATTTGCCACCATTGACAATGCGCTCTGATTGGCCAAGTCAAGAACACACGATGAAGTGATTGATCCTTACAGTTCAAAATCAGTGACAAATCACGACTAGTTTCGGAATCAGATTGCTCGGTATAAATTCTGTAAGGGTTGTTCCTCGATGTAGTAGAAACTTAGTCAACGTAAGATGTGTAATATTTTCCTTACTGGTACTAATTTTACTGTGCCATTGACACTTCACGACTAAGCGACTGGACCACAATAATACAATGAATATAAAGGTATATCGGCTCGACTCGATGACTACAGATGACTCGATGACCGCAGTAGTGACTGGCACGCCCGCCCCGACTTCGGGGCACCTACTGTTACCAGTATCAGTCAACCTACCTTCAATACCTTTTCTTTGATCTCAAAATAAACAACATTGAATGAGGTGTTATTTAATCAGGTAAGGAACTAAATAGATAATTGCTCATTAAAAATAATATATATTGCTGATTTTTCATTTTGTAAGATTTGAAATAAAAAAAAAACTTTCCGGGATTTGAATCATCACTTCCTTCAGTCGGAGCCTACATTAATAACCCGCACTTTAGCCCCCTAGACTACCCAAGCCATACCCTTCATAGACGAAAATAAGTATTAGTCTCTGTCAGTACCACGACATGGCTCGATGACAATTTTCAAAAGTATCAATCATAACAGATTTTATTTTATATATTTTTATTCATAACAAGCAAATAAAAGGCTCAATTGCCTTCATTTGACTAGCATGCATTTCCAGTGCCTTCTGAAGATATTTGATATGATTTTTTACTCATTTGAGAGGGTTTTATTTTTGTGAAAATTCTGAAAGAAAATGACACAGGTCCATCTAGCAACGCGGATCGCCGCGGAATGCGAGTGAGCGCGAAGCAAAATACGCGAGTTGCAGGACAATAGAGTGCGGTATGAGGTTGATGGTGCTCGGATTGAATTTGACGTAAGCGACTTTTTTAAAAATCATTATTATGAAAAACTGAATAGCTAATTCAAAAAACTAAATCGGGCGTTTATTTTCTTATGATATGTACTATATCGATGAAAAAAATCGTATCAAAATACCTTCAGGCGTTGGATATATTTGGGAATTTCTTGATTTTCAGAGGTATGTTTGACATTTTTTTTTATCGAGGCTTTTAATTGAAATCGTGTTTTCGGCTCGGGCGATGTGTTTGTTATATCCTTAAGTATCATATATTTAAATTTCAACACCGTAGAGTTAGCAGGTTTCATATAATTTGGGCAGCAATGTAGTGTATTTTGCCCAAGTCTGCGCCTTAATTTGCCCATGAGTTTTACCCTAAAACGTTTTACTCCGCTGTCCGTCCGTCCGTCTGTCTGTCAGTGGGCTGTACCTATCTCATGAACGGTAATAGGTAGACACTTGCAATTTTCACAGAATATGTATTTCTATTGCCGCTATAATAATATATTGTTGTATTTGTGTATAATATTATGTTAAATAATTAAAATGAAATAAAATTTTAAATGAAATGGGGTCCCCATACACGAAACGTCTTCTTTTGGTGTGTATTTTTTGTTGCGTCTACTATTCAATTCACAGTCAATTTGAGTAAGGTTACATTATTAATATTATTGTACGGAGCCCTTCGTATGCGTATGTTCTAATGACTGAACGGGTTTGAAGGAAATTTTAATTTATATTTTTTATTTGGGATCATTAATCTCTTGAACAAGATTAAATGTAGTTAAAACTGACTAATAATTATTAAATGTGATATCCAGTATTGTATTTTATATAATAATTGATTATTCAGTATGTGGTTTGATTTATTTAATAACAACAAAAAATAACTTTAAAACTAAAAAAACTAAAACTATAACTACAAACTTAATAAATAAACTAATAACTTATAAAAATTAAAAAAAGAATGGTCACAATCCGATTAATACTTTTGGAAAAAGAACATGACGTATTCCATTGAAGATATGGTGACGTCAAATCAGTGTCAGCTTAGAGTTTTTTTATTACTTTTTTATTTTAGATGAGATGATAATAAAATATGCTGGAACCTTCTTTACACACGGCTATCTGTTTCCTAACTAAACAGAAGCTTGTACCACAGTATTACCCTTATAGTAGGTTATCCAAAAAAATATCTATTCAAAGTATTTACTTTGAATAGATATTTGCAGAGTTAGTCGTTAGGACGGTATGCCACTTTGTTTTTTTTCTTGGTATCTTAAATAATACAATGCAGTTTAAAAAAAGTGTGAATCAATCATTTTAAAGATAACACATCGAATATATATCCATTTATTTATATATATATATATATAAACTATTATATAGATAAACTATATATAGATAAACTATATATAGATAAACTATTTACTTATTTAGTATATTATATTTAAATTATTTTTATAATGTTGAACATATTTAATGATAATAGCGGCAGTGACAATGATCAATTCGTATCCTTTTCATCTGAAACCTGTAGCAGCAGTGATGACAACGATAGCTTCGTTAGTATCCCGTCGCTCTCCGATAACCTTGAAGCTCAGTTTACTGATGTACCGAAAAACTTCAACGTGATTCACATTAATGCGCAGAGTATTCCCGCACACTACCCTGATATGCTGGCGTCCCTTGACCATAAAAATATACATGCTGTACTAGTCTCCGAGTCTTGGCTTAAGCCATGCCTTCCTTCCACTTCTTATTCTTTGCCTGGCTTTCACTTAATCCGTAATGACCGAACTGGGGGGGGTGGTGGTGGGGTAGCTATATACCTCCGTTCACATATTCCTTTCTCTGTGATTAGCACCTCAGCACAACCGCCTCCTTCTAATGCCGGCGAGCATTTGTTTGTAGAGATTCAGCTCTCACACTCCAAAATCTTACTCGGAGTCTACTATAGCCCTTCCTTACGTGTTAATTATTTTTCTTCATTTGAAAAGATTTTAGAAGATCTTATTCCATTATACAATCATAATATTATTATGGGTGATAGTAGTAGGTATTCGCCGGTTCTAGCACAGCCTCCGGGAATTTGGATGCTGCCGACTAGTCCCACATGGTTGCGTTTTCTACATGGCGCGTAACATACCGCGAATTAAATTGATTACATGTCGCGGTTTTATTCGCGTTTTGATCCGCGGTTTAATTCGCGGTTCCGCGGCTGTTCGTCGGTCAGTAGAGTAGTAGGTATTCGCCGGTTCTAGCACAGCCTCCGGGAATTTGGATGCTGCCGACTAGTCCCACATGGTTGCGTTTTCTACATGGCGCGTAACATACCGCGAATTAAATTGATTACATGTCGCGGTTTTATTCGCGTTTTGATCCGCGGTTTAATTCGCGGTTCCGCGGCTGTTCGTCGGTCAGTAGAGTAGTAGGTATTCGCCGGTTCTAGCACAGCCTCCGGGAATTTGGATGCTGCCGACTAGTCCCACATGGTTGCGTTTTCTACATGGCGCGTAACATACCGCGAATTAAATTGATTACATGTCGCGGTTTTATTCGCGTTTTGATCCGCGGTTTAATTCGCGGTTCCGCGGCTGTTCGTCGGTCAGTAGAGTAGTAGGTATTCGCCGGTTCTAGCACAGCCTCCGGGAATTTGGATGCTGCCGACTAGTCCCACATGGTTGCGTTTTCTACATGGCGCGTAACATACCGCGAATTAAATTGATTACATGTCGCGGTTTTATTCGCGTTTTGATCCGCGGTTTAATTCGCGGTTCCGCGGCTGTTCGTCGGTCAGTAGAGTAGTAGGTATTCGCCGGTTCTAGCACAGCCTCCGGGAATTTGGATGCTGCCGACTAGTCCCACATGGTTGCGTTTTCTACATGGCGCGTAACATACCGCGAATTAAATTGATTACATGTCGCGGTTTTATTCGCGTTTTGATTCGCGATATCGTGGATTGGGACATAGGAAAGGATCACCCATCTCAACTCTCTAAAGTTCTTTTGTCTTGTAGGTTCTTTTGTATTTATACAACACACTTTTGTTAATTATATTGATTTTAATTCTATTGATGATATTTGGACTCCCCATTGCGTAACTAAACAGGTAAAGACAATCTTTTCTTTTGTTACAACACTTCCTTTGTTGTTTAGCATGCCTCATAAGCACAAAAGATTTTTTTAATGTCTTTTTAAATAAGATAGCCAGGAATTATTTATGACTCATATTCGTGTCTATTCCTGTCCTGTTTCATGTGTAAAAAACGTGGTGTTTCTAATATAAAAGGGACGATCAAAATGATACAACATCTTATTCTACTCTGCGCTCTACACCCTACATGTTCTCTACAGTTATTTATATTGTGAAGTGTTGATTTTGTGAAACAGCCAAATAATGGATGTAAGTACCTTCCCATACTTTATAAATAATGTTTACCTCGTTTACTGTTCCTTGTGATTTAATTGTTTATATGTGTGTAGCCGTGTTCCTATGAACTTTCCCTAAACCAATTACTAAAATAGTGTTTTAATGTTGTTACAGTTCTCTGAAAATACTTTCAAGAGTTATTATTATTCAGACACCATCGATGACCCCAGTGACGAAGAAGGCACACTTGCTCACAAAGTGAAAAATGTTATCGGAAAAAGATCATCAAATAACATTGATGACTTTTTCATGAAAGCCAAGAAGAAGAGGAAGTTATCAAAAAAGTCTTCTATTGTTGGACGTTCGGTGAATGGTGGGATGTCATACATCAGTTCCAATAAGGACGATACAGCGTATGCATCTCATCTAATAAAAATTGAAGTGTATGATTTAAACAAGCTGAAGAACATTGACCCAAGTGAGCACTGGAAACATGCAGATGTGCGTCTGAAACAATATACTCAAGTAGAGGATGACAAAAACCTGCAAGGAGTGAGAAATGTGATATTTAACATTACAAAAGACATGGTAGAAAAAGAAGATTGTGTAAAATATTTTATTCAGACTGATAATAAATTAGAGTAAAGTGCAAGTGTTTAGATTTTAACTAGAGTTAATTTATATTATATTCATTGAAAACTAGGTTTAATTATTTTGTAATGCATGCTTTCGATGTTATTTTTAATTAAGTACAATTATATCCTTTTATGTAACTTAACAACTCATTGTTTAAAATAAACATAATGGAAATCTGTTTGCTATATTCTAGGAATTAATGTCGGTATACCTTCAAGTATGTTATCTTTGTCTTTATCTCTTTAGAATTATACAATTTAAATAACTTTAAAAAACTCTTTCATACTTTGTTTCACTAAACACAATGTACTTGTACTAGGAATTCACGTTGGTATTATGAACCTTTGGATTATGAACGTTATCTTTATCTTTTTGTTTACCTTAAAATTTAAAAACAAAAGATATTATATTTAGAAAAGTATTATTTTGCGAAGACTTTGTGAAATGTATTGTGTAAATACTATATAAACTGCAAAAATTACTTCACACCGATACATTCCTTGTGCATTCCTCACTATGGAAGGTCTAAGCTGTGATTTCTACAACTCTACACTCGCTGTGCTTGCTGAAGAGATGGAATCAATGGATCTACTGTCATCGGATTTCGATCAAGGACTCTACGAGCTTTGCGAGCAAGTAGAACAAGACCATTTTAAAACGTGAGTATGCGTCATTATTATAAATTAACTTGTCGTAACGTGTTTTCGACAGATAGAAGTAGGGATCGATTTTGGGGTACTTAAAGCGACAATGTAAACATTTTAAATCATTGTGGAATTTGTTTTCAATTGTATTCTACTACGACTGTAAAATGTATTGGGGTCATGAATTTGATGGTTTATCTCAGAGTGATATTGGGAGTTTGGGTAAAAGTCTTGTGTTAAGTAATTTCCATCGATTAATAAGATGTTGGTTTATTCAAAAAGTTTTACCGGAGGAAATGTTAGGAGATCCCGATATTACTCCTTATTATACTCCATGTAACGGGCATAAAATAATGAACAACTCTCAACCTGATGAAGATGTAATTGACGGTGTTTTACCAATGCAAGCATATTGTTTACATTGTAAATAAGTAACATGTTAGTATTTCAAAAGTATATACAAATATCATTGTATCAACTGAATTATCTTTTTATTATTTTATTTTGTATTTCAATCAGATCTTTGCAAATTGGACGAGGAAAGAAAAGACCAGCGACGAGTGCATTGATAGAAGAGCAATCAACATCCAAGAGGTTACATCATCATGAAGTCCCTTCAACATCTACATCATCGACTACTATCTTTCAAAATGTAAGTACAGAAAATAATGATAAAATTGAATGTTCTTTGTGTTGCGTATCTGTATCAAAGAAATATTTCGCTAATCATTTAAAGAGTAATACTCATAAAAATAATGTTTTAAGATCTGATAACGAAATAGAAAATGTTGAAATTATTGAAAATGCATTCGGTAATAGAGTTCTTACATATAGAATAAAATCTGATATTATTTCTGACCAACCGTTTCAAACACCCGAAATATTTTTACAAAAGATTAAAGAATTAATATATAAATTACTAGAACGATCAATTATAGAACACTTTGTTGTGAAAGTTAATTTTATTCTTATTGCTGACTTTGTTCAACAAACTAAAAACATTTTTAACACTTTTGATTTTCAAATTTCCAATTATGTTATTTGTCAAGGGGATGATAAGGACATACTTTTTTCATCTATTGTTACTGAAATATCAAACAGAATTTCAAATTTTGAGAGAAAAGATAGTGGTTGGAGCTTAGTAAAAATAAAACACTTAGACATAAATGTTAACAAATTTAACCCATTACGCGGATCATCATATATAGACTTACCATTAGATATAAAATATAAAAAAGCTGTAATTAATGTTCAAAACAATGATCATGAATGCTTTCGTTGGGCAGTATTATCGGGGTTGCACCCAGTTACGAGGAATCCTTCTAGGGTAACACACTATACACCTCATAAAAATAACATAAAATTTGGTAACCTTTCATTTCCTTTAAAAATTAATGATATCCATAAATTTGAAAAACTCAACAACAATATAAGTATCAATGTTTTTGGTCTTGATTATGATTCTATAACCAAGACTAATAAAGTTGTAGGTCCCTTACATTTTACAAAACATAGGAAAGCTACTCATTTAAACTTATTGTACTTATCTCAAGGTAGTAAGGGTCATTATTGTTATATTAAAAACCTTTCTAGGTTAGTATCGAGTCAATTATCAACATCAGAACATGCTGTTTACATTTGCGATGGTTGTTTATTAAATTTCACATCACGCGATAATTTATTAAAACATCAAGTAAAAGATTGTTTCAACGTTTGCACAAATTTACCTTCTGAAAGTGATAGGAAGAGAAACTGGTTTAATGAGTTAACTCCATCTAACCAAATCTCTTTTAATAATTATGAACGTAAGTTACGAATTCCATTTGTAGTATATGCTGACTTTGAAGCACTTTTAAAACCATTACATAGTTGTTCTAACGACCCAAGTAAATCATCAACTGCTAATATTCAAAAACATGAAATGTACAGTTTTGGTTACTATATTAAATGTTCGTATAATGATAGTTTTTCTGTTTATAGAACTTATACCGGTAAAGATTGTGCACTAACATTTATGAATTTTTTAAAAAAAGATTTAGAAAGTATTTGCAAAAAAAATACTTTTGTTAAAAGTCCATTATCATTAACCAACGAAAATAAAATAAATATTGCCCAAAGCGAGACATGTTACATTTGTAACAATAATTTAAATGGTAGTTCCACTGTTTCCTACAATTGGCATACTGGTGTGTATGAGGGGGTCGCACATCCATTTTGTTCGGAGAAATACCGAACTCCAAATTTTGTACCAGTATTTTTTCATAATTTAAGTAATTATGATGCTCATTTTTTAGTTCATGGTCTCAATTTTGAAGAGGGTGACATAGAAATCATTCCTGAGAATAAAGAGAAATATATTTCTTTTTCCAAAGTTTTGCGAATTAATAATCGTGTTATGAAATTAAGATTCCTTGATTCAGTTAAATTTATGCCCAGTAGTCTTGATAAATTAGCTAAAAATTTATTACCAGAACAATTCTGTGAACTTAAATTACAATTCCCGCGCGAAGAAGACTTTAATCGTTTAATGCGGAAAGGTGTTTATCCATATGAATACATGACTTCATTTGATTCCTTAAAAATAACTTCACTTCCTTCTCGCGATGATTTTTATAGTACTTTAAATGATAGTCATATATCTGAAAATGATTACCATCATGCACATGATGTATGGAATCACTTCAATTGTAAAAACATGGGTGACTATTCTGATTTGTATTTAAAAACAGATGTTTTGTTATTGACAGATATATTTGAAAATTTTAGGGACGTATGTCTTAAAACATATGGATTGGATCCTGCTCATTACTATACGGCACCAGGATTAAGTTGGGATGCTATGTTAATTGTCACAAAAATAAATTTAGAGCTTCTAACGGATATCAATAAAATTACTTTTATTGCGAACAATATCAGGGGGGGTATATCTCAATGTAGTAATAGACATGCAAAAGCAAATAACTGTTTCATGACAGAATTTGATTCTACTATACCATCCTCCTTTCTCATGTACCTAGATGCAAATAACCTATATGGGTGGGCCATGTCCCAATATCTCCCAACTGGTGAATTTGAGTGGGTAGAAATTAATACAGATTTTAATATACCTGACGATGCTGAACACGGTTTCATTTTAGAAGTTGATTTAGAATATCCGACCCAGTTACATGATTTTCACTCGGATTTACCATTTTGTCCTGAAAACATATGTTTAGGTGATAGCAAAGATCAGAGATTAATCCCAAATTTGAAAGATAAAAAGAACTATGTCATTCATTATAGGAATCTCAAACAATGTTTAGAAAAAGGTTTACGGCTACTTAAAGTACATAGAATTCTTAAATTTAAGCAATCAGCGTGGTTAAAAAGTTACATTGTTTTAAACACTCACATGCGATCGTTAGCAACCTCTGATTTTGAAAAAGACTTTTTTAAACTTATGAACAATTCCGTTTTTGGTAAAACAATGGAAAACGTAAGAAAGCGTGTAAACGTTAAGTTAGTTGGCCACTGGTTAAATCGTGGAAAAACTCAAGGCGCTCAATCTTTGATTGCGAAACCTGAATTTCATAGTCTTTCAATATTTTCTGAAAATTTAGTTGCTGTACAGTTAAATAAAACAAACATTTTATACAACAAACCAATTTACCTTGGATTTTGCATATTAGATTTATCAAAAACTTTAATGTATCAATTTCATTATGATTTTATGAAATCCAAATATCAAGATAATCTTAAATTACTTTATACAGACACTGACAGTTTAATATATCAAATATACACCGACAATTTTTATACTGATATTAAAACAGATTTAGAATATTATTTTGATACCTCTGACTATCCTCATAATAATGAATATGGTTTACCATTAATAAATAAAAAGCGGTTAGGATTTTTTAAAGATGAAAATAATGGTAAAATTCTCAAAGAGTTTGTAGGACTTCGCGCAAAAATGTATGCAATGGACGTACAAAATAAATTTGTAGCTAAAGCAAAAGGTATTAATAAATCTATCACCAAAAAATATAACCTGAATGATTATAAAACCTGTTTATTCGAGAAAAAAATTCGGTATAGCGAAATGTTAAGATTCAAATCAATTAAACATGCTATTTATACTCAAAAAATTAACAAAATATCACTATCGTACAGTGACACAAAACGATATTTATTAGAAAATTCTACCGATACTCTTGCTTGGGGTCATTATAAAATAAAGAACATTTAATTTTTTCATTTTTTTCTGTATCTTTTAAAGATGTGTTTATAATTTATATATTATTATTATTAGAATTTTAAGTTGTTTTGTATTTTAGTTAGTAATAAGTATAAATAGTTGTATAATGTTTTACGTCTCATTTTTAATTGATTAGTTGTGTGTAATAGAGTTAAGATCATGTATTATTTTATTAAGTGTTTTATGAAAAGAGTGATTGTTGAGTTTCTTGCCGGCTCTTCTCAACAAAAAACAACCTTCCGAACCGGTATTAAAGTTGGAGTTTAAATAAAAAATAATTTTATATCATTTATTTTGTTTCATTTCATTGTACTTACTAATATCAAACCTTTAAACTAATATAAAATAAAATGATCTTATTTTTAATTTGCATACTGTAACATTTGTAGAATTGTATCTTTTGTAAACAAATATATACATTTAATTCTAGTGAAATGTTTTATTAATTCCAAAACCCCTCTAGAGTTTACACGTACATTTAAAATGTTCCATTTTTTTCATCCGTTTACTGCCATAGTTGCTGGTCCGAGTGGATGTGGAAAGTCTAATTTTGTTACAAACTTTATTAAATACACTAAAGAGGTCTGTAATAGGAATTTTAGTCAAATTACTTGGTGTTTTGATGAAATGCAACCATTGTACAATTTACGAAATGTAAATTATTATCAAGGTATTCCTGATTTGAACATGTTTGATGGAAAGGAAGCTAACCTCATTATTATTGATGATCTTATGAGAGAATCTGATGGTCGCGTTGTAGATATATTCACTAAAGGTAGTCATCATAGAAACTTAAGTGTATTTTATATTACTCAAAATTTATTCCATCAGGGTAAAGGTCAAAGAGACATTTCTTTGAATTCAAGTTATATAATTTATTTTAAAAACCCTCGTGATAAGACTCAAATTCGCTATTTAGCACGTCAAGTCTCACCAGAAAATAATAAATTCATTGAAGATGCTTACAGAGATGCCACTAAAGAAGCACATGGATATTTGATGATGGATTTAAAACAAGATACTATTGATATGTGTAGAATTAAATCAAAAATATTTCCATCTGATGGTTATTGTGTGGTATATGTACCCACAAAAGAGTTTAAATATGTTAAGAATAAAGAAATACCTATCATTTACAAATGATGGATCGTCGATTGAAGACGTATAAAGATTTATTAATTGCTATTTGTAAACTTAAACCAAAACACCAACAAGCCATCTTAAAAACCTGTACTGAAAAAGAAATCAATTTTATTTGTGAGTGCATACATAATGTTCTGCAAGGAAACATAAAACTCGAAGAAAAATCAAAGAAAAAACTAAAAAAATTTAAATCTTTACTTCGCAAATTGGTGCGTAAAATTTCAAATAAAATAAGAAAAAATATAATAGTTCAAAAAGGTGGGTCATTTCTACCAATTATATTGGGTTCTATTTTGAGTGGGATAGTAAGTGGATTAGTTTAAAAATGGAGCATGCCAAAAAAATGATGTTAGTTGAACCAGGTTTATTAGATAAATTAAATCAAAAGAGAAATGAAAATCCTAGCTCAAGATTGGATACTGAAATGGAGAATATTTTGAATAGTCATATGGATGATCGAAAAAAATGTAAATTATACTTACAAATTTTACAACGATATCTCCATTTCATAGAAGATGATCGTAAGCCTCTTGAGTTTCCAATAATAACATCCAATATTGATATTGGCGAACCCACTGATCAAAATGAAATTTCTAATATAAGTAATGATACCAAAACTAAAGATTTAGTAGGTGTTCAGACATTGAATGACGAAGAGAAACAGCAAGTGAATTCTATGGTTGAAAAAAATCCCCTATACACAAAAAGTAAAATTCTAAGTTTGATACCTAAATCATATGTGAAAAAAGGTGAGTTATTATTGGATTCGGTATCATTGAGTAAAAACAAAATTTTTTGGGATGATGATGGCACAGTCACAATAGATAACGAAGTAATTCCTGGAAGTAATATTATTGATTTAGTAAATGATTCACTTCGTCCATTAAAAAAAAGTGATCCAATAGGTTGGAAAAAATTTGCTAAAGCTTTAAAGGATTTAAAAATACCGCTAACTTATGTTGGAAATCCAAAACGAAGTGAATACATATCTCATCTTCAAATGGTAGGAAACAGAGAACCTTCCACAGAGAACAAAGAAGTTTAT
Organism: Achlya flavicornis; assembly: GCA_947623365.1. Lineage (NCBI taxonomy): Eukaryota > Metazoa > Arthropoda > Insecta > Lepidoptera > Drepanidae > Achlya > Achlya flavicornis. The sequence goes on along the minus strand of OX392494.1, from coordinate 3,586,061 downwards.
TTTTCACCAAAAAGTACACACATAACTAAAATAAAAAAGAAGATTGATTGGGAAAAATGGACGCCTTATTAGAAATAAATAAAATTTATTATGATGTTTCAAATCCAGCTGGATATAGCAGTATTGACAAATTATCCAAAGCTATGAAGGGTAAAATGAATGAAAAAGAAGTTAAAAAATGGTTACAAGCTCAGGAAACGTATACTCTTCACAAACCAGTCCATAGAAAATTTCCACGTAATAAATACATCTTATCCAATCTAAATGAACTTTGGCAGGCTGATTTAAGTGATATGAGAACTTATTCTAAATATAATGATAATTATAATTACATTCTTTGCGTAATTGATGTTTTTTCTAAATATGCGTTTGTTAGATCTATGAAAAATAAAAATTCTGAAACCATTAAACATTGTTTTGAAAGTATATTTAGTGAATCCAAAACAACTCCAACACATATACAATCTGACAAAGGAACTGAATTCGTTTCTAAGGATGTGCAAAAATACTTCAAATCCAAAAATATTAACTATTATACAACGAATAATCCCGACATAAAAGCAAGTATTGTAGAAAGATTCCAAAGAACACTTAAAATGAAAATGTGGCGATATTTTACTCATAAAAATACATATCGGTACATAGATATATTACAAGACTTATTATTTTCTTATAATCATAGTTACCATTCCAGCATTAAAATGTGTCCTAATGATGTTAATTCAAATAACATAATGACTGTTTGGAATAATTTGTATGATAGAAAATCTTCCAATACTCAACAACCAAAATTTAATGTTGGTGATTATGTCAGAATAACAAAATACAAACACATCTTTCAAAAGGGTTACGAATCCAATTGGAGTGATGAAATTTTTATTATATCTTCAATAATAGAAAGATCACCGTGGGTCGTTTACACATTGAGTGATTTGCAAAATGATACGATAGTTGGTACGTTTTATGAAAAAGAATTACAAAAAGTTGATTATAATCCCACTGCAAGTTATAAAATAGATAAAATAATTGACACTCGACATTCTGGTGCCAGAAAGCAATTGTTAGTGAAGTGGAAAGGTTATCCAGATAAATTCAACACTTGGATTTTAGCTTCTAGCTTAGAACAGCAATGAAGGGTGAAAGTTTTTACCTTACGTTACTTAGCAATAGTTCTATGGATTACTTTCCAGAAAACTCAACAACACGCTTTTCTACAAAATTACCAAAGTCCATAATAATGGAAGGATCATGGGTAGTTGGTGTTGTTGAATTTCAGTATCCATGCACAATATTTACCATCCAAGAACATGAAAATATTATTTCCATATCTAAGCAGATGACAATACCTGGTGATGATAAACCTTCTCTTGTGTACTACAATTCACATATACCTTCAACAAATTACGATAATATTGATCAAATTTTAACGAAATTAAACAACATAAATGAGAAAGTTAAATTTCAGTATGATGATATATCAAAACTTGTATCAGTTTCCGTAACGGATGAATCACTAAAATCAATGAAGCTTTCAACTAGATTGTGTTTACAACTTGGATTTGAACCCAATACAAACCTCGCTCTTCAGAGTGGACCAGGAAAATGTCCAGCGAATTTACTTTTAGGGTTACCATCTCAGTTATTTGTTTACTGTGATATTATTGACCCTCAGATTGTGGGTGATGTGATGACTCCCTTACTGAGAATAATTCCATTAGACCCTTCAAAGTATATTTATGGTTCTAATAATATGCATGTATTCTCACCACCTCACTACTTACCTCTCATGCGTAGAGAGTTTGATACAATTGAAATAGATATAAGAACAAGTACAGGTCAAAAAATACCATTCCAGTTTGGAACAGTGTGTGTTAAACTTCATTTTAGAAAAATATAATGTCTCCCCGTCATCATATAAATAATTGCCCTTATGAACATTATTACTCGCATCAAGCTGGTTCTGGTATTGGAGTAATTTATAGAGGGGCACCATATCAACGAGGTAATGGAATTGGTAGCTTTTTAGGAGGTTTATTTAGATCTGTTATTCCATTATTCTCTAGTGGCGCTCGAGTTATTGGTAAAGAGGCTTTAAATGCTGGTATGGGACTTATATCTGATATGGTTCAAGCTCGTCCTATGGAAGAAGCAATTAAGAATCGGTTGAAAGAAGCTAGTTCAAACTTAAAACACAAAGCTGATAAAAAAATTGATCAATTGAATATGTCAGGATCAGGTTATAAAACTAAAAGGAAACGTCTTTCTTCGTTCATTCTGCCACTAACAGCTAAGGTGAAAGCTACCAGTAAAAAGTCAAGGCTAAAACATAATAATATTAAAGACATATTTTCATAGAATAAAATATAAATATAATGTCCTTTCTACATAACAATTCCTGCGAGTGCATTAAATCTGAGTTAGATCTATTTGCTTTACCATCTACACAGACAAGCATAGAGAATGGAACATGGATATACTACAAACCTATTTCTTCCCTTGCTGACGATGGTCCAATCGAATTTCAAATACCTGGTACCGGTGATGACTACATCGATTTGTCTCATACTTTGATACATATAAAAGCTAAGATAAAGAATCAGGATTCAACGAATTTGCACCCTTCAACAAAAGTGGCCCCAGTAAATAATTGGTTACATTCACTATTTAGTCAACTTGATGTATTTTTAAATCAAAAACTTATATCACCTCCAAATAATACATATGCCTATCGTGCTTACCTGGAAACATTGCTGAACTATGCCCCTGTCGCAAAAAAATCTCATCTTACATGTGGACTTTGGTATGAAGATACGTTTGGTAAAATGAATTCAACCGACGAGGAAAATACGGGGTTTACTAAAAGAATGCAATTAGGAAGTGAAAGCAAAGAAATTGAAATGATAGGACATCTGCATGGAGATCTGTTCAACCAAGAAAAGTTTTTGATTAACGCTGTTGAAATGTCTGTGAAACTAGTTCGTTCCAGAGAATCATTCAATTTAATGGCTTCCGCGGATGATTTAAAGTTTAAAATAAGCATTACCGATGCAACACTTATTGTTCGTAAAGCTAGAATCAACCCATCAGTTTTACTTGCACATCAAAAAGTTTTAGCTACAACTACCGCTAAATACCCAATCACTAGGGCTGAAGTTAAAGTGTTAACAATACCTTCAGGGGTACAAGGAAAAACACTTGATAATATTTTTTTGGGTCAAGTACCTAAAAGATGTATAGTTGGATTTGTTGATAACGCAGCATTTAATGGTAATCTTACGAAAAATCCTTATGATTTTCAAAATTATGATATAAATACATTTTCTTTATATATCGATGGTCAACAAATACCATCAAAAGCTATACAACCTTCATTTCAAAATAAAGTATTCACTTCTGCATACCATACCCTATTCTCTGGAACGGGTATTCATTTTCTTAACGAGGGCAATGGAATATCTAAAGAACAATTTGCTAATGGTTACTGTTTATTAGCATTCGATCTAACGCCAGATTTATCGGCTAGCTCAACCACTCATTGGAACCTCATAAGACATGGTAGTGTAAGATTGGAAGTTCGTTTTGAAACAGCTCTTTTACAAACTGTTAACTGTATTGTATATGCAGAATTTGATAATGTTATTGAAATTGATAAAAACCGTAATGTAAGTGTAGACTATAGTAGTTAATGATTAATTATAGTAGTTTAAGATAAAATGTTAACAATTTTAATGAAATATAAATATCAATATGTACTTACCTTGTATTATTTTAACATCCTTATACATACTTATTATAATAACTATAAATGTCAGGTTCCTACATGTAATTTTCCACTTGCATCTTATGTATTGAAGTGATTAGATAGTGTTAAAAGTTATTTCGTATACATTAATTATGGATACAATAGAGATTCAGAAATATTTAAGTAAAATTCACCCACGTTTACAATATAATGTATATGCAGCAAACCGATTACCAATATACATCGAAGCTCCAATATATATAATTAGCAATTTAGATCCAGATACAAAGCCTGGTTCTCACTGGGTAGCAATACATATAAACGAAAATGGTGTTGGAGAATATTTTGATTCTTATGGTAGATCTCCAATGGGTCACCATCGAACATTCTTGAAGAGGAACTCGAGACATTGGCAATTTAATAGTAATAGGTTACAAAGTGATTGGAGTTCAGTATGTGGCAAATACTGCTTGATGTATTTATATTACAAATTAAATGGTAACACATTGTCTGATTTTGTAAGAATATTCGATCACAACACCGATTTAAATGATGTATTGTTGTGTAATATGTTTCAATTGTACTTTGAGTAGAAGTGTTACGTTAGGTATGTTATAAGATTTTTTTTAAATAAATATTTTTTTAGTAAATTCATAAATGTTTCTGTACCTATCGATTATTTCACTCCAGACAGGAATGAACAGGAATAGACACGAATATGAGTCATAAATAATTCCTGGCTATCTTATTTAAAAAGACATTAAAAAAATCTTTTGTGCTTATGAGGCATGCTAAACAACAAAGGAAGTGTTGTAACAAAAGAAAAGATTGTCTTTACCTGTTTAGTTACGCAATGGGGAGTCCAAATATCATCAATAGAATTAAAATCAATATAATTAACAAAAGTGTGTTGTAAAAATACAAAAGAACCTACAAGACAAAAGAACTTTAGAGAGTTGAGATGGGTGATCCTTTCCTATGTCCCAATCCACGATATCGCGAATCAAAACGCGAATAAAACCGCGACATGTAATCAATTTAATTCGCGGTATGTTACGCGCCATGTAGAAAACGCAACCATGTGGGACTAGTCGGCAGCATCCAAATTCCCGGAGGCTGTGCTAGAACCGGCGAATACCTACTACTCTACTGACCGACGAACAGCCGCGGAACCGCGAATTAAACCGCGGATCAAAACGCGAATAAAACCGCGACATGTAATCAATTTAATTCGCGGTATGTTACGCGCCATGTAGAAAACGCAACCATGTGGGACTAGTCGGCAGCATCCAAATTCCCGGAGGCTGTGCTAGAACCGGCGAATACCTACTACTCTACTGACCGACGAACAGCCGCGGAACCGCGAATTAAACCGCGGATCAAAACGCGAATAAAACCGCGACATGTAATCAATTTAATTCGCGGTATGTTACGCGCCATGTAGAAAACGCAACCATGTGGGACTAGTCGGCAGCATCCAAATTCCCGGAGGCTGTGCTAGAACCGGCGAATACCTACTACTCTACTGACCGACGAACAGCCGCGGAACCGCGAATTAAACCGCGGATCAAAACGCGAATAAAACCGCGACATGTAATCAATTTAATTCGCGGTATGTTACGCGCCATGTAGAAAACGCAACCATGTGGGACTAGTCGGCAGCATCCAAATTCCCGGAGGCTGTGCTAGAACCGGCGAATACCTACTACTCTACTGACCGACGAACAGCCGCGGAACCGCGAATTAAACCGCGGATCAAAACGCGAATAAAACCGCGACATGTAATCAATTTAATTCGCGGTATGTTACGCGCCATGTAGAAAACGCAACCATGTGGGACTAGTCGGCAGCATCCAAATTCCCGGAGGCTGTGCTAGAACCGGCGAATACCTACTACTGGTGATTTTAATACCTGTCTTCTCAAACGCGATAACCGGGCTTCTTCATTTGAATCTATCATCAAATCCAGCAACATGCACATACTACCTCTCCATGCCACTCATCACTTTCCCAATTTTACTCCCTCACTTCTTGACTTAGTGATTGTGTCATCACTCCAGCATGTTGCAAAGTACGGCCAATTGTCTGCTGATGCCTTTTCGTATCATGACCTATTATTTCTTTCATATAAAATTCGTCCTCCAAAAGCTAAACCCAAAATTATTCTGCAGCGCAATTTTAGTGGTATGGATCTAGAAGCATTTGTCAGTGATGCACGCAGTGTAGATTGGTCACCAGTTATCCATGCTGAGACTGTGGACGAGCAGGTTGCAATTTTTAACTCCCTTGTTACTCAGTTGTAGGGATTGCAAAATCCGGATTTTTTTCAAATCCGGATTCAAATTTTTTCATCACCTATAAATCCGGATTATCCGGATTTTTCGATTTTTTTATTTTTTTTGGCATCTTTTGTAATTTTAAATTGTACGCGTAGTTTATGCTTAATTATTAGTAGTTTGAAGAGAGGTGTTATATTTTATTGTATTTCCATTGCTTGCTTTTGAAAAAAAATTGGATCTTGTTTAAACAACTGTATTTTTAGGTATTACATTAGACGATAAGTTACAATGGGGTCCACACATACATAATCTAGTGAATAGACTTAGTTCTGCAGCGTATGCAGTGAAGAAAATCCGTTCTCGCACTGACGAATTTACGGCAAGATTAGTTTATTTTAGTTATTTTCATAGTTTAATGTCTTACGGCATCCTCCTTTGGGGCAGCGGTGCAGACATCAATAGAATTTTTATCCTGCAGAAGAAGGCTATTCGCGCAATATATAACTTAAAGCCAAGAGATTCCCATAGGGATAAGTTTAAAACCATAAATGTAATGACAGTGTCGTCTCAGTACATATATGAAAACTTAATTTATGTTCAAAAAAATATACTTAACTTTCCTACAAATAGCGACACTCAATAGTTTAAACACTAGAAATAAGGACAAACTTGCTGTACCTGTAACACGGCTCAGCAAAGTTAGTGATTCTTTTAAGGGGCAATGTATACGCTTCTATAACAAAGTACCCAAATCAATTCAAGAACTATCTGTGTATAGATTTAAAAAGTTAGTTAAACAAAAATTGTGTAATAAAGGGTACTATAAAGTTTCCGACTTTGTAGAAGACAAGAACGCATTTGAATGAAGTGTTCGCTTTACAGGCTATTTTAATTTAATTATCTAATATTGTCAAATTTATTGCTGAGTTTCTTGCCGGGAGTCTTCTCAGTTTATGTGTATTACGAACCGGTGGTAAAATCAATTGTAACGTTCGTAAGTGCCTTATTAAGGGCTATATTGAATATACAATTTTTGAATTTGAATTTGAATTAAACTGCAAGTAATATTTTTTTTTAAATGGGCTTGTATTTGGCTACTGAGCCGTCCATAAAGGATAATGACGAAGCCTAAGGTGGAGCACGCTAACCCAAATGGAACCTATTCATTCTGGCCGTGAAAGTCCCTAGATTCTAAGAGTCAGGAAATACAGTCGCCGGAAGCAAGTTCCACTCACTTGCTGTCCGCATTATAATTGAGGATACAAAAGAAAAATTTCCCCGTGTCTTGTGGTTCGGAGTAAAAATAGGGATAGTGGTTGGAATAAGGTTGAGCAATTCCTGCACACACTCTCAAAACATATCCTGTACAAAACCGATAAGGCAAGCAACCTTTCTTCGATGGTCGAGCCTCGTGAGTTTCGTCATAATTAGTCTCATATTGGATGAGTCTTCTGGCTCGGCGGTTTATTGAGTCGAGGGCGAGAGCCTGGTGGAAAGGGCTCCGTTTGGTGGTGAAAAGACACACCTGCGTCTTGGTAGCATTAAAAGTGACCAGATTGGCATTGCCAATCGGAGACTGCCTGTAAAGTTACGTTCAAACGCTCTACCATGGCCTCTCGCAACAATTGGATCTATGACAACGGTGCTATCGTCTACGTACCCAAAGATACCGGGCTTCACCAGATCGTTAATATGCAGCAGAAATAAGGTTGCAGAGAGAACTGAATCTGATCTCTGTGGAATTGATTGCGAAAAGGTCCGACGAACACCCGTCTATGACTTCATGAATAGACTGTTCGCTCAGGAAATTGGAAATCCAAGCGCACAGACCACCAGACATTTCATATTAAGGAAGCTTGCTTAGAAGGCTGGTCAGACCCTTTCAAAAGTAAAAATTTTCTGAGATCAGCCGATGTACAAAATGCTTTCAGCGGTAACCCGACTATATAGAACTATCATTCTTGATATTACGTTGTGCAAAGAGTTGTTACTCGCGCCGCACGCGCATCGCCTCCATCTAAGACTCACTGGCCGACTTAACTATTAGCTAGATGGATGAGCGGTAGCAGCTAGCCGCGTGTGTGCCGAGCGGTGTATAGATTTCAGAGTAATACTGACCTAAATCTACTGGATATTTAATGAATTTTTTTAGTTAAACATCAACTATAATCAATTATGATTAAAATCCGAAAAAACCGGATTTTATTCTCAATATTCGGATTTATAATAGGCCCCTAAAATCCGGATTTTTCAGTCATTTTCGGATTTCGAAGTATCCGGATTGCAATCCCTACTCAGTTGTATGATAAACATGCCCCTCTAAGGTCCATTAAACTGAAACACCTTCCAGCGCCTTGGCTCACAGATGATATAAGACTCTTAATGCATAAAAAGGCTGTTGCAAAAAGTAAATTCAAGTGTCGTCCCACAGATTTTAATAAAGCCAAATATGTAAAGACCCGCAATCGTTGCAATATGGTGTGCAGAGATGCTTTACGCCGCCACGTTCATCATTCTGTGGAAAATGAAGATCCAGCCAAAGTATGGAAATTTCTTAGATCAATGGGAATTGGTAAACCACTTCAAAATTCTATCCCTAATGATTTAAACATCGATTCTCTTAATTTGTACTTTTCTACGTCATCCGATATCAATGATTCTATTAAAAATAATACTATAACATATCTTTCATCTTTACCAGTTCCCGACTACTCTCCTTTTGTCTTTGATCGATTATCCGCTTGTGACGTTAAGAAGAGCTTACTGTCTATCACCTCCAATGCTGTAGGCGGTGATGGTATTAGTCGCAACATGTTGGTGCCAATCCTTGACATTATTCTTCCTATCCTCTGTTTCCTTTTTAATAATTCTATTTTTGATGGAGTTTACCCGTCCATCTGGAAAGACGCTCAGATAATTCCCCTACCTAAAAAAGCCAATCCTAAATCATTTTCCGAGTACCGTCCTATCTCTATTCTCCCATTCCTATCCAAGGTCCTTGAGCGTCTTGTCCACAATCAATTTAGCAAATTTCTTTCCTATCGTAATCTCCTTAATCCCTTTCAATCTGGTTTCCGTCCTGGCCACAGCACAGTTACAACACTTGTCAAAATTACAGACGACATTCGGCTTGGCATGCAAAATGGTGATTTGACCGTGCTGACATTGTTAGACTTTAGTAATGCTTTTAATACTATCAATTTTGAGATTCTTTTATCTTTGTTACGCTCAATTAACGTATCTCCATCGGTGATCGATTGGTTTCACAGTTACTTGTATGGTCGCAGGCAGCGTATTCGCCTCGATGAGAATTTCTCCTCGTGGTGTACCACGTCAGCCGGCGTACCTCAAGGTGGCGTTCTATCTCCTCTCCTCTTTGCTGTTTTTATTAATTCAATTTCTCAAAATCTCTCTTCTTCCTACCACCTATATGCTGACGACCTTCAGATATATTCGCAATCCTCACTTAACAACTTATCACAAGCTATTTCAACAGTAAACACCGACCTGGATCGTATAACAGAGTGGAGCAAAGCCTTTGGTTTAAAAGTTAATCCCAGTAAGACTCAGGTCATGATTGTAGGGAGCTCCAGATTATTGTGTAAGGTAGACTGGCTCTCGCTTCCTCAAGTAAATCTAGATGGGATTATTATTCCGTACAGTGAGAAGGTCAAAAATCTAGGACTCATAATGGACCGTTGTATGACTTGGGGCCCACAGCTGCAAGCCACTTGTTGCAAACTGTATGCGTCTGCAGCGTCATTAAAGAAACTGCGTAACTTTCTTCCCACTGCCACTAAAATTGCCTTAGCTCAAACTCTTCTGCTTCCCGTTCTTGACTATGCCGACGCCTGCTATCTAGATCTCACGGTGGACCAGCTAAATAAGCTTGAGCGACTCCAAAACTTCTGTATTAGATTCATATTTGGCTTGCGCAAATATGATCACGTTTCCCATTTTCGTTCTCAACTCAAGTGGCTTCCTATTAGACTTCGCCGGAATACTCATATACTCTCCTTACTTTACAATATATTGTTCAATCCCTCGTCCCCGCGCTACCTCAAGGAACGCTTTGATTTCCTCCACTGTTCTCACTCACTTAGGTCATCAGTAAACTTAGCTCTTAGAATGCCAGCTCATACTAGTACTTTTTACGACAAATCTTTTACTGTTGAAGCGGTTCGTTTATGGAACTCCTTACCAATTTCAATCAGACGTGCGCAGTCAGTAAATATTTTTAAGGATCAGGTCAAGAACTTTTATCTGTCCCTCTAGCTATTGATTTATGTTTATTTATATTATCATGTATTGTATTTATGTTTACATTATATTTGTATTGTTTTTTATGATAGTATGTATTCATATATATTTTATAAATATGTGTATTTTAGTTTATATTAGATTTATTTATTATATATTATGTCCAGTAATATTTCACTGTGTTATTCATTATACTTTTTTTTGTTTGTTTGTTTGGTTGTATAATATTGTACACCCCCGTTTTTACACTTTATTTTAAATCCTCTCCATCCAAAGGTTGCCTGGTAGAGATCACTTTTAGTGATAAGGCCGCCCATTGTAACACTTTATTTTTTAAGCTCTTGTATTATTATTTTTTCATGTGGTGTAACAATAAAGCATTATCTATCTATCTATCTATCTATCGAATAACTGGTCAAAGTTATCGATGTTATTAAACAAAGACTCTGTACACATTTTTTATAACAAGCAATCGTCATTCCACTAACTCGTTTCGATAGCTTGCTATGAGGTTATAAAAAAAGCAGATTATAATATTTATAACCGGTTGAGTGTATCTTCGGTCATTTGCAGGTCCGGTATCATCATTTTTTATCATGGATTATAATTAAAAGCTAGGGAAGCAACAGTAGTTCACATAGTTTTTTTTGTATCTCAATTGGATACAAACTAATAAGGCTTTTTAACGCGTGTATCAACTTGTCTGATTAAAAAAAAATCTTTTTGTTTTGGATAACCTGTTGCTGTGATCTTGTTTCGTAATTCATCTTTCATAACATCACTGGTTACAGTAACGATAGATCCGTATTTTAGATTAAAACAACTGAATTTGGAGCCTGGATCTTTGACATAATGTTCATTTGTAATGACTACAATCCATTCTTGAGACATCGTTTTAAAATACAGGCCTAAGGTATTAGACGATAGACGATACTGATTTTTAAGTTTCATAGACGCATGACGACGACGGGAGTACAGCATGGGGTTCTTCAAGGAGGGAATATGGAGATTTTTGCAGGGTTGGCATTTTGTGAGTGATACCTCAGGTGTTACAACCTTATTATTATTCTTACTTTAAGGCGGGCCATATGCTTGTTGTCGACCTTAGTATAAAAATATCTTAGTTGATAAAATCTGCCTCCCCTGTGCCCACATATTTGTGGTCGGCGCAATATGTATTCTTCTCCATCCTATGCCTCACATCAGCATTCATTCCTTTTTTAATATTACCATCTTTCACACAATCCATCCATCTCTCTTCTTAAGATTAGCACTAACCAAGTCCACGGTTGGACAAAGGTCCAATACTGTTGCCATTATCGTTCAGTAAATTTTCACGTGCGCCTGTGTCTTTACGTAAGTCATCGGTCCAACTAGACCTAGTCTACAAACGGCTGATGATGCAGTCATAATTTCAAACAACTTAGCTTAGCATTGACGTTACATTATTATCAGTTAAGTTGTCTATAAAGTTGCCTTTTCGTATATTTTTCCTGTTACATAATTGCGGCAGACAACGTGTTTTTATGATTACTTGGTAGATTGATTTTGTTGTTTTTTGCTTTTTATGAAGCCAGATATGATCTGATGAATTGAAGACCCTTTAATTGATGGTTATTTTGAAGCTATTGAAACAAGCAGTGTCCCTAATAGTAGTCGCCAGTACTCGATGATGTGACTTACGGTGAGGACACGTAGCCTTGTAGGGATAGGCTTTCAAAAGGAACTTGCCATATCACACCGGCATTTGACGTATCTACCACTGTTTTAATCATCATCATCATCATAATTTTCACTACAATTTAGAAAGAGGACCACCAGTTCGGAGTATCTATGTATGTGGCCGGCCCATTGCTATTAATGTCAACTAACTGAGTGAAACATCATTGATTTTGGCTTCCTTTTCTGCAATTATATTATTTATGAGACACTTGAATATCAAACGAGTCACGGAAGCCATGCATTGATTTGTTTGGTCCCTCACGTCCCTCACATGAGATCACTGCAGTGTGACTCTGCCAGGTTCTCCCAAAATGAGCAGGTTTTTGCTACGACGAAAGAAGGTATGAAGGCAAGAAGAGTAGGTAAGAGACAGATTCAGTAGTGGAACTGTATCTCCTATTCTACAGGAGGTGGTTAAAACAATTCTTGTTAAACCTAGGTTTTGAGATAGTCCTGTCTCTTTTTGTTATATGACGCTTTGCTTTTAAGCATGTTATGAATTAAAGGGATATGTAAATATATTTAAACTTGTACGTAGTATTTATATACTCTGAGTTTAAACGAAGGATAAAGAATGGTTTGCACTAACTATATATTTATGTCAATATTAGGTATGATCAAGCGAAGGCCAAAAAAAGGTCAAGCGTGATTAATGTTTGGTAAAAAATCTAACATTATTGTTAAAAAGAGAGAATGTATTGAAGTATTTTTAGGTTTAGGTTTTTTGTTGTTAATGTCCTTAATAGATTGTGAACCTACCTTTAGTAGAATACTTAGGGGGTAGGGATTTCCCAATATCTAATCCTCTACTAAGAAAAGCTGTCCAAAGAGTTTTTATTTTGACATATTGTTTTCAAGCTAAAGGCAACTCTATTTACAAGGTAATAACTGTCAAAGTAACGTGAAACGCAGTCGCGTTTCCAAAAAAAAAATTATACAAAAAAAAACAACTCACCCAAAATAACGAACACGATCAAGTCATAGACCATATTGAACGCACTTATTCACTTATATCATAACTTAACTAAGCACTAATTTACAGACTAGAAAACAATGGAGATATGTTTTACATAAACTACACAAAAAAAAATATGAAGTCACATCACTCAATCAATAAGAAATTAACAAAAATGATAATACATTTATTAATAAATAGTTATTTTATACGACAATTATTGTATCGCATCGCGGAAAACCCGCTAAGCACTGACGAGCAGGCGGTGATGCCATTTAAATAATTATTTTTCCTTGATGAATGTACCTGCATTTTGTGGGTAAATTATGACAAGTGCCGTGACATGAATGAATTTAAAACTGTAACAAACAATCAAGCTGTATATCTATCTACTTTATATCGATACCAATACACTAGATATGTATTATTATGCAAAATTAGAATAATAAAATAAAATAATAATATTATTAAAAATAATCAGATTATATTATTTAAGTGTCAACACTATTATAAACAAATACCCATTGAGAAATACCGTTAGGTACTTGTGAACAAATTATTTTAATTTTAAAGTTATCCAAAACTTTTTGCCAAGTGTCTTTATTTTTTTACAATATCAGAAAATTTCACTCAAGTGCCAACAACAATTTAAAGTAAAAACTAAATTGGATGAGCAATAATCGTAACACTTACCTAATCATTAAAGTCAATATACTAGGCCACAAATATTCGTGTCCGTGATCTTGTGAATATCTATGTATATTCAAATGTATTACACTTACCTGGTTTAAATAGTACAAGCTGAAAGCCCCTTTCTAAAAAGTAACATAAGTGGTGGCGTGGGGTATAATTATAGCAGCCACGTCATACAAATAGTCCAGAGAAATAGAATAACTCTTCATAAAATACACTCGCAACTAACACGCGTAGAACCTACCAATAAGACAATCACACTAAATTCAAATAAAAATAAAATGAATCTGTAAACATGCGTTGATGTGAATTGACATATACACCAATTAAGGGTTAATTAGGGATGAGATGGCCGTGTGGGAATAATGCCCTATGATATTATAATAAAATTACAGTTAATTATCGTTATAAATCAACTCAAGTATCACGGGACACCCGACAGAAGCGAAGCGTAACTACATAAGATCGATTAAAAAACACTTTTGTGTTACAGTACCGCGTTCGTTGCTCATTTTGTAAGCTAATCCAAATCCCGAACGTGACAAAAATTCATCCTTACAAAATCACAGATTCACTGCAATATATTTATTTTTACCCCATAAAAGGGAATTATTAATATGTTTGCAACACTTAATTGATGACCACGGAACGGGTTATTAGAGGTTACGACAAACAGATAACGTATTCGCGAGGAATGGCGCGAGTAAATAATTGACCACAGCGGACTGAGGACTTTTTATATTTTCTAATTTGATTGTATTGAAGTAAACTTTGTTTTGTTAATTTGGATGTAAGTGGTAATCTCTGGAACTACTGATACGATTCTGATAATTACTTACTTAGGAAGCTGCATTGTACCTGCGTCACCCGCGTGCTATAGACTACCTTTTATCCCGGGAACGCGGGTGAAACCGCGGGGAACAGCTAGCAAATTATATTGGTGAGCGATTTTTTTAAGTTTGAATAAATAAATGAACTTTTCCGTACGCGCAATATAAAGTGTTCCCTTCACGATTGTAGGTTTAAAGCGCGCTGCATTATGACGCCCGCGGCGTAGGATCAATTAGGTAATAAAATAAATAAATATCCTGGGACATTCCTCACACACGGTCATCTGATCCCAAACTAAGCACAGCTTGTACTATGGAATTGTACCAGATAACATATAGGTAGGCGCAAAAAATTTTTTTGTTTGTAAATACATATTTTAAAACCAGACTCAGTAGACACAGGCATGTTCATGCAAAAATGCATGTCCTGCGGCGCCGTAGATGGAATCTGCGCAAACTGGATGTTTCGCAGAAAAACGTTACGAAAATATCATAGATATTTTTAAATGGAATATCGGGTTTACTTTTGGCCACTCCAGGAGGTAGTCGTGGCTAAGGATGCTGCTGCTTGTTCAGAAATCCCATACAATGCGAGATCAGCTTATACTGGAAATGTATAGCTTGATGTGTAGTCGTATGTACATACCCACCTCTATAGAATCATCATCATCAGCCTATAATGTCCCACTGCTGAGCACAGGCCTCCTTTCACAAATCAGGGTGAAAGGGAATGGGCAGATACTCCACCACGCGTGCCCACTGCGGATCGGTGGAGGTAGGCTAGTGGCCAACCTACTGTTGGAATTTTTCAAGCCGCCTAGGAGGCATCCAACTAGCTTAACGACTATCACAATTAAGTGATAACCGGGACCAACGGCTTTACGTGCCTTCCGAAGCACGGAAACGCTCGATTTGAAATACCACTAGGCGGTGACCCATCCAGGTACCGACCAAGACAGACGTAGCTTAACTTTGCCGATCGATTAAGAACGGCTAATCATGCTACACCACGAGCGCTTCAGACATGACAGTAGTTAATAGTAATAGTTAATTATTTAGTAGTTGTGCTGAATTTGTGATCGCTGAACGCCTACATAAAACCTTAGAGCAGTATAAGTATCACACAATTGCAATAAAGAATTTCTAGGCGTTTT
Organism: Achlya flavicornis; assembly: GCA_947623365.1. Classification (NCBI taxonomy): domain Eukaryota; kingdom Metazoa; phylum Arthropoda; class Insecta; order Lepidoptera; family Drepanidae; genus Achlya; species Achlya flavicornis. The sequence continues at coordinate 3,570,426 of OX392494.1, read as the reverse complement.
TAAAAACCGTTCAGTGTCTCCCCACAATACGGAATACTCTAAGTTTAAGGGTCAAAGTTAACTCGAGCCGTTCAGTATTCTTTGTATAAAACTCCATACTTCAACGCGCACTAATTGCGGCTAGATTTAGAGCATTGGTTGCGGCTGAAGCTAGTGCAACGGTAGCGGCTAGAGCTAGAGCATTGGCTGTGGCTGGAGCTAGTGCAGTGGTTGCGAATAGAGTTAAAGCATCGGTTGCGGCTGGAGCTAGTGCAGCGGTTGCGGCTAGAGCTAGACCATCGGTTGCGGCTGGAGCTATTGCAGCGGTTGCGGCTAGATTTAGAGCATTGGTTGCGGCTGGAGCTAGTGCAACGGTAGCGGCTAGAGCTAGAGCATTGGTTGTGGCTGGAGCTAGTGCAGTGGTTGCGAATAGAGTTAAAACATCGGTTGCGGCTGCAGCTAGTGCAGCGGTTGCGACTAAAGCTAGACCATCGTTTGCGGCTGAAGCTAGTGCAGCGGTTGCGGCTAGAGATATTGCAGTGGTTTCTCATTATTGGATTGAACACTCTTTAATTATGAGGTATAATAGTAACATTATTTTTGCGTAGTAATTCCAGACAACTTTAGGTTTGATTGTCTGCAGTCTTGACTCATTATAATTGTTATTATTACGTACCTAATGTAAGTGTTTATGTAGGTCATTCGTATTTTAGATAATAAACCAGACTGAAAAACCAAGTTATAGTATAGGACCTATACTATTCAAAATTCAAAATCATTTATTCAAATAGACCTTCGCAGGCACTTATGAAAAGTCTGACTCTAATACCGGTTCGGAAGGTTGCATTTGCTGAGAAGAGCCGGCAATAAATCAGCAATTACTCTTTACATAACATATACATTGATCTCACTGACAACAATTGCGTGTCCCGGAAAAACCTACAAACTCAATCGATATTTATTAGTTTTGAGATCTCGAAACCGGCTCTAACGATTTCGATGAAACTGGCTATATGGGGTCGAAACATGTGACGGTTAGGATTTGAAATTAAAAATTCCTTTGTCAACACAAAAAGGTATATTAGGGATAATATAAAAAGGGTGTAGTTCTATGGCCCGCCTAATTTTTACTTCGTGCAGTCCGGCACTCCCCTGATTGTCTTGTAGGTGGCACGAAGGTGCAAACAGGATCCGACGCAGGTGCAGGGACGTCACGGTCGGGTGGCAGATGTTCTTGCCTTAGCCGGAACCACGATGACGGTGAGGTGACCCGAAGGTAAATATGGAACCCTGTAAATATCCCAGTGATGAGCGACTGGCCTTGTTTCTCTCTATAGCGTCTACGTGACCACCGCAAGCAAAGCACAGAGAATGCCGATGGTGTATGAAGTGCGGTGGCAAGATAAGAGAAGCAGAAAGAGTTCGCTAACGGATATACAGGAAATTTAAATTACAATTCAATCTAGTTACATAGGTTAAGTACATTATAGAATAGGTATCAAGTGAAATGATTAGCAAATTATGACAAAGGATTGTCCGTTACACATGAAGGTGACCTTTGAGCAAAACAATGAAATTAACGGTTCATCACTTACCCAATATGGGGTTCACACTGAATTTATTAAAAAGTAATTAATTTTAATATTGAAGGAACTGCCTAGGTAGATTTAAAAATGAATAAGATTATCGTTGTATAATTCGCACAACACTGCGTACTAAGGTCCTTTATAAAGAGGAGACGTGTGGCTTTGAACTCGGCGCTAGCAATCAATGACAAAATGGCCGGGTCGCCAGTGCCGTCTAACCAAAACGGGCGATACCATTTTTGCCTTCTTCGATAAAAATTATTTACGTTTACCGCCACACATACTTTAAAATAATAGACTTGCCCATTACGGTACAGTCAATATGGTAATTTGTTGCCATATGATTAAACGAATTAAAATTAATAAAATGTAACGTCATTGACCATTATAACGTTACAAACATCGATCTAGCTAGGTCTATATGCATCACCAGATACAATAATCATATTTTTTTAACCGTGTCAGTGGGCGGGACCATTTTAACGATAGATATGTATGACACGTATTGTTATTTAGTACTTTTGGCACATAGTACTGTGGTAAGTATAGAGTTGATTTTAGACTGACGCCGAAAGATGACACGCTGCCAGCCTTCTGGGAACATTGCAGATTTGAGACAACTTAATAAGGTGCTTAAAGAATATTCGGAAAGCATTTCTATCAAATCCCATACGAAGAATAATATAAATATCAAGGAAAATAGTTGGTATTCAACTACGTATCAAAGTTGCTTATATATAAGGGGTCGTTGCTGTCATTCGCTAAGCAGTGCAGACTGCAGACTACCTTAAACGTGTTGTTAAAACCTGTTTGAATCTCAGTGTTTTCCTGTTTGTTGTGATTCTAAAATAACTATGTTAATTATAATAATATCTTTGTTTATTGGTAAGTATTATTGAATATTTTCAAATTATTTTTATACTGTAGCCCTGCTCGCAAATATATATAGGGTGACTGGTAATTAGTAAACGATACTTAGACACATGATTGTACTCATGATAACAAACAACTTTTTAGGGGGCCTGTTCTTTGTTTGACGGTCCAAAAGACCTACCTACCTACTATATAGAGTCGATAAAATAGGTGAAATGAATTGCTAAAAAAAACTATTTAGACCGTCTTTTACATTATCAAAAAATATATGACAAGTATTTTTTCTTTTGTCAATTAAACAAAACAATACGAAGATATTGTGTGTTGAAGTTCCGAACCCACTCTCGAACTCGACTCGCTTTATCTTAGTGATTTTTTTATGATTTGGTAAAGCAAAAAATACGTGTCCCATATTTTTTGATAATCTGACTGACTAATTAGTTTTTTATTTTTAATATGAATCATCTTTCTTGCTCGTGCAAACATTAACAAGACTTGAATTTTGTGCATTCATATTGCCTTATATATCAAAACGATATCACGTATCGTTTTTAGGAGTAGACCCTCTATTTTCCCCCCATTCCAGGCCCTCAGTATATTATTTTCTTATTTTTACAGCCACATCATCTGTCCTGGGCGAAGATGTCGAAAGGTAAAAACAATCCTAACTAAAAAAAACTAGACGTGAAGAAAGAATCATGGCGAGATCCATACATTGATTCGTACAAAAAATAAAACATTTTAGAGGGTTTTGAATCACTTCCAATGTTGAGATTACATTACCAGCAACAAGTTAAATATACATGAAATATTTTATAAACCCCGCGAAACAGAACAACAACATAACGGTTTTGCTCGCGAATAGTCGCGATTCGCCGGCATGCCATAGAAATTCGCATTTTTATCCCGGGGTTTTAAAAATATTTTAAATGGCTCAAGTTGTTCCTTAGACACCAAGGATCAATTATAACTTCATTGTAACGTCTCTAAAAATCTTTATTTTTTTGTACAAATCTCGACATGATCCTTTTTGTCCTTCCCAATCAAATTCCGCAAATAGTCAGACCTTTTGCACTGATTTAGACCAATCGCTGCATCGTGTGCATCGGTCAATCAGAGCGCATGTGTCCTTGAATTAACCAATCAGGGCCAGTAGACAAGATGGCTGTCGACAATCGTTATCGTTAGTAAACGATCAACCTTTTTATTGGATTGACATTTCAAATCGAAATATCACGTGATCGAACGATAACGATTGTCGACAACCATCTTGTCTAGGGGGGCTGAGCGCATTTTTGGTGGTGGGAAATTGTCTGAATAGATTTCAAGCATAATTAACATCTTCGCTCTTCTTTGGGTAATTGTTCGATGTTCTATTCAATGCCTACGAGGCTTTGACCACTATGTGATCATTACAAATTCTGTTGTGGTCGAAAGTGGTAAAAACAAAAAGTCTAGACATACACTGGTTCTCGTGCAGCTATCAAGACACACCGTAGATGCCTGGCACCCGATTTTTAACTAAAGAAAAAAAGAGCCTTGCTGTGTTTCTTACCGGAGTCTTCTCAGTTTAAGTGTATTCCGAACCGGTGGTAAATTCAACTGTATGTACCAATTTAACGTTCATAAGTGCCTTACCAGGGCCTAAACTGAATAAATGTCTTTTTGATTTGATTTTTGAACTTGAGGGTGGTAGACCGTCAGGTGCTACAGGTAATAAAAAGTACCCTACCACCTTGCAATGGTTTCCTCACGATGCTTTCCTTCACCCAACATTTCATTGCATAGACAAATGGCTTCAGTTTGAGAATGGCAGCGATCTGTCTGTACTTCTTTTACGTCTGTGACGCGCAGAAACACAACATACAGTTACTTTGCTGCGGTATTCTGTCAATTACTTCCCCAGTCGAGCTGCTCTTTGATCGAATAAACGCAATGCTCTACTCTCTCTATTCCAGATCACCCAACGTTTTTTGTAAACTGGACAAACATCCAAGCGTCACGTACCAGTGCCTTGTTTTCAATGAGAATGGTACCGTCAGCGAAAGAACCTGCAATGAGCAAGAGCCTGTAGACACGGAAGTCAAGTCTGTTTGCAACTCCCCCAACTACTACAGCCCTGGTGTTCTGCCCAACATGGAATGTGAAGAGGAAGGCAGTTGGTCCTATGTCGCCACTTGCTCACCAGGTATGAACAACAATTACACTATGTTATTGTACCCTCGTTCACTGTGGTACTAGCAAAGACCTTCGCAGACACTTCTGAATAGTCTGACTCTAATTTTGCATTTCGTTTTGGAACGTTGCATTTGCTGAGAAGAGCCAGCAATAAACTCAGCAATTACTCTTTTCAAAACTATGGCTGGCCCTTATTTATTTTATACGATGAAGTCAGTAATCAAGCTTACGACCCGCCTGATGGTAAGCGATTACCGTAGCCATATGGACGCTCGCAACACATGGGACATTCCACCCTCTCCAATGAGCTCTGGCGAAGATTGAGATAAAGTGAGTAATCACGCGGCAAACCTGCAAAGTAGACGCACAGAAAAGCCTCCACAGTCCACATGCAGCTGACAAGTATGACGCGTGTGGCAGCCATCGCCCAGTTTTTTTTAAATATATATCCTGGGACATTACAGTTATAACAATCTTATGATGGTAAGCGGATGCCTATAGATGCTTGTAACACCAGTGGTACCACTCGTGCATTATCGAACCTGCAAAGGTATCTTATAGGACCCAATAAAGGGGGCTCTCTCTTGTCTGAGAAACGAGTCACTGTGCCGACAGCGGACGGACAAAATGCAGCGTCATTTGGTACTACAGCGCTGGCTTCCGCATAATACAAACACAGCGCCTTTTCAAAGAGCTCTGGCACATAGCATATACTAAGCTCTGTCGTGAGCTCGTTTTGTACTTTGGTGTAAAAACTGTTTTACGAATAAATAATTATGATTATCAACAGAATGTGGTAGAGTAACTCCAAGCGGTTCTGAGTTGCTCATAGATGGGGTGGTGGCCCAACGAAGTGAACTACCGTGGCACGTCAGCATTTACAGGAAGACTACTACTCCATACCAGCAGATATGTGGAGGGTCGATCATCAGGAGCGACGTTGTCTTATCAGGTAAATAACTACACTAGCCTCGGAATGCCGAGACGAAGGTCGCGAGGTAAATCATAACACAGGGGACTTTTTATCCCGGAATTAGATCCTAGGAAACGCGGATAAAACCGCGTCAGAATGTGGTCAGAATAAAGCCAATACGTCATTATCCCCAGCCGCTCATTGCTTCTGGAGCGAGTTGGAGAAGAGGCTGCCGGCTGAGAACTATGCAGTGGCGGCGGGCAAGCTGTACCGACCCTGGAATGACCCTCAGGATGTGGACGCTCAGAAATCTGATGTAAGTAAGGAGCTGAAGTAATGGGGCCAAATAATAATAATCTTTATTTCAGGTACCCATAGAATACAATATAAAACAATATTGCCAGTACAAATACAGAATTAAAATTACGCAATAGCATAAGAGTCAAAATAAGGACAATTAAAAGAATTAATAAAGAAGAAAAATTAAGGACAAACAAGAATTAAATAATATAACAATTAAAATAAAATAAAATAAGCCACGTCACTAAAAAAGTAATGAATATGAAATTGGATGGATATACGGGAAGAGGAAGACCGAAAAAGAGATGGCAGATTGTGTGAAAGATGATATGGGTAAGAAAGGAGTGGATACTAGTATGACGGATAGAAGATACGAATGGAAGAAGCGTACATATTGCGCCGACCCCAATTGATTGGGAACAGGGCAGGCAGATGATGATGATGATGAAAAATAAAATAAAAGTGCAATAGCACAGTCAGAACAGTCAGCACCTACAGTGCATATTCCGTACAATGTTCTTGATCATCTCATATTACCTTCACGGGGCACAGACAACCAGCTCGTGTATATCGGATTATCCAGGCACTCAGATAGCGTACTGAGAATCTCATTGCTCGATCTCCTGATACGCGACCAAAACACGGCTATACGCGATCTTTTGATCCTGAATCTGGGATCCTACTGTCTGCAAACATGTCCGACGCACTACAGCAACGAGGCAGCTTCATCAAAATGCGATATGCATTTATTATATTTCACTCTGATGGCAGGCGTGTGCGTGAGTTTGCCTCCAGTGAGTTGTCAGTGCGATCAGAATGTAACTATTATGTAATAAATCTAAGCTTGTATTGAAAAGAGTAATTGCTGAGTTTATTGCCGGCTCTTCTCAGCAAATGTATCCTTCCGAACCGGTATTAGAGTCAGACGATTCATAGTGCCTGCGCTGGTCAAGATTCCACCTATCTCGCCGCTGGTCCTGGGTTCGATTCCCACACAGGACATGCATTTGTGTGCATGAACATGTCTGTATGTCTTGAGTCTGGGTGTAATTATGTATATTAAGTATGTATTTACAAACAAAAAGTAGTATATGTATTATATCAGTTATCTGATTTCCATAGTACAAGCTCTGCTTAGTTTGGGATCAGATGACCGTGTGTGAGGAATGTCCCAGGATATTTATTTATTTATTTAAGTTGCATTGCTCCAATTTTGTTGGCAGGTCAAAGCAATACAAATCCCGGCTCGTTTCCATGGTTACGAGGCTAACTACCAGGACGACATAGCCATGGTCTCGTTGACTTCTCCCTTCGAGTACAGACTTTACGTGAGGCCTGTGTGTTTAGACTTCAACTTAGACTTTGATAGATCACAACTTATGGAAGGTAATTCTGGAAAGGTCAGTGCAACTTACATAGTACTTATTTTTAGGGTTCCGTAGCCAAATGGCAAAAAAAGGAACCCTTATAGATTCGTCATGTCTGTCTGTCTGTCTGTCTGTCTGTCCGTCCATATGTCACAGCCACTTTTTTCCGAATCTATAAGAACTATAATGTTGAAACTTGGTAAGTAGATGTATTCTGTGAACCGCATTAAGATTTTCACACAAAAATAGAAAAAAAACAATAAATTTTGGGGGTCCCCATACTTAGAACTGACACTCAATTTTTTTTTTTAATAAAACCCATATGTGTGGGTTGTCTATGGATAGGTCTTCAAAAATGATATTGAGGTTTCTAATATCATTTTTTTCTAAACTGAATAGTTAGCGCGAGAGAATCTTCCAAAGTGGTAAAATGTGTGTCCCCCCCCCTGTAACTTCTAAAATAAGAGAATGATAAATCTATAAAAAATATATGATGTACATTACGATGCAAACTTCCACCGAAAATTGGTTTGAACGAGATCTAGTACCTAAGTAGTTTTTTTTAATACGTCATAAATTGAAATTCATATCAAATACTCAGGTCTATACTACCATTCACTTATATACCTACAGGTTTGTACGGAACCCTCGGTGCGCGAGTCTGACTCGCACTTGGCCGGTTTTTTTATTTTAGGAATGGAAGTCCAATATTGGAAAATTGGAGCCATTCGATTCAGAAGAATAAACAATCATCCGTCATCCGAATCTGGACTGCTACTGAGCATCTCTGAATAACTCCGGTCATCAGTCCGCCCAGTGATGTTGCGCACTTGCAACACTTTAGATGCTGGAAGGTCTAGGAACTCCTAGTGAATACGGCTACAGTTTACTTTCGTATGACCCGCGTGGCAAGTTAAAACATCTGCAGCAAGTTATCTTCTATTTTATACTAGGGGTATCAAACAAGGCTCCCCTGATGGTACCTACGTATGGTAACCGTAGCCCATAGTCCCTTGCAACACATCGGTGTATCACTCTCTCGTTACCGACCTTGCAAACATCTCTTCACACCAGTGGACTAGCTTCCCAAGACGGGACCTTTATCTAAATTTGTTGGGAGGCCCTTCTGTTTAACTGCGGCGAAGACCAAATGAAGGGACAGGCCAGCTGGCGTGGTTGGTTAATACTCTGGTTAAGTTTCTACCTATCGCGCCGCAGGTCGTGGGTTCGATTCCCGCACAGGACATGCATTTGTGTGCATGAACATGTCTGTATGTCCTGAGTTTGGGTGTAATTATGTATATTACAAACAAAAATTAGTATATGTATTATATCAGTTATCTGGTTTCCATAGTACAAGCTCTGCTTAGTTTGGGATCAGATGACCGTGTGTGAGGAATGTCCCAGGATATTTATTTTTACGATTATTTGCTTATACACGTTCAGGGCTCCAATTTTTCTGTAGACTTAGGGCCGCGTATCTTTGAAACGGCGGTGGCTACGCCCCTAGATATATATGGGAGAGCCAGCAGCAGAACGGAAATCATTTGTTAGGACTGCCAGCACAGTGCAAATAGAGCTCTGGCGACCTTACTCACCGCTGTAACATAACACCACATTAATTTTATCTCTAGGCTACGTTTTCTCACACTTATTTTAATCCTCAGGTCGCAACCTGGCGTCTAACAAGTACCGGCAAACCATCGCCAGTCCTCCAAACGGTCAACATGCCGAATGTCAAAATTGAAACGTGTATAGCTGATGTGGCACCAGAGTTTCGCGAATACATCACCAGTGACAAGACTTGCGCTGGATTTAATAACGGTAACTATCACTGTGCAATGGATAGGCTGGTTTGATGAGTGCCACGCCAAATAGGCTGTAATAAATAATAATAATAAATTTTTATTATCAGGCTACTTGTGGGCAAAAAAAATACCTTAAAAACTAACTAGTTATTTATGCAACTGTCGTATAATAAGGGGTATTAAAACACGAATGTGGGTTTATCACACGAAGCGAAGCGAGTGTGATAATAGTATCGCATGAGGGTTTTAATTCCTAATTATATACAGTTGCATACAAGACTTTATCTACACCCACGATCATTTTTGTAAACAACAAAGTAATACATTTCTGCAATTCTAATATCGAACCAAAATGGCGGCCGTGAAATCTAATAACCTCTTAAGTTTTTTTTATTACGGCGCTGTGATAGTGTAACGCGCCTGCATGAAAATGTTCTTTTTTTGAAATTCATAAGGATACCACGGAGAATGTGGCTGTTTGATGAGTAAGGAATGGTCCGAAATAGCAAAAAAAAAAAGGAGTTGTATAATCTAATTCAGTACAACATTATAACACTGTTTTGGATGATATAATGGTTACTATGAAAACCTGTGTTTTAATGTTGGCAATAAGCTAACTGTTTCAGGAACTGTTATAGAGGATTTATAGCATGGGTGTAGATAAATATTAATAAAAAAAAGAAGATTTTGTATTAAACACAAGCTTATGTAAGTAAACACTACAGCACTATGTCAGGCCTATGTCTTTGTTCAATCGTGTGGCACTTGTCCGCGAAAGCGACGGAACACTACGCCCTGCGGCAATAGTCCTCTTCCATGACGCACCAAATAATAAATAGTTATTGTATTTTTTTTACTGTGTATACTTAGGCCTTTTTGACCGCAATTTCACCGAGTCAATAAAAATGATGTGCTAAACACACAAAGCCTAGAAGGAACTGGCTCTCAAGTGCAGCTGTCGGATCAAACCGATGCTTAGCAACAGATTTTCAACTTGAGGGGTAGCCAGCCAAAGTACCCTACCAAGCTACATTATCCGCGAGTGTTATTTTGAATGTCCATTTTCAGGTACAGCACTATGTAAAGGCGACAGCGGTAACGGACTGGCCTTCCCCGTTTCGGAGAGAGGGACGACCCGCTACTACCTCCGTGGTATAGCAGGAGTTGGGCCAGCTACAGGGAACGATTGCTCTAACACATATACCACTTTCACTCAAATATCAAAACATGAACATTTCATCAAAGAATTCCTGTAGTTTTGGTATTTTATTATTATGCGTGAAATGTGTATTTTAATAAATTTTGCGTTTCATTTACCTAAATATTGTTGTTTTTATACCACTTAAAAAACTCCGGTTCCCGTAGCTGTGGACGCTTGCGCGTTTGTGACACTGCAAAAATGTCTTCACCCGTCTTGAGGAACCCCATGCAGTACTCCTTTCTAAGATGTTCCCATAGTGGTTACTTAGATTCAGATTCTCTTGTGGATACCACGCGGCTGGGCGCTCATTGCATAACACGAGCGTCCGCGGCAGGAACATCCGTTTTATTTATACCGGAAAAATTGCGAATTGCAACCGCCATTTGCATCAAACTTCATGGCGATCGTGACTCGGAAGTCGTGCAGATTTCTCCGAGACAAATGAAACACCAATACACCTCTTGTGAGTGCTGTCCACTTATGCCTAAACGAAATACTCATCTGGGGAAACACCAGCCTCCCTAGATAAGTTAGTAAACGACCAACCTTTGTATGGAATTGACATTTCAAATCGAAATATCACGTGATTTTTATGTCAATCTTATACAAAGTTTGATCTTTTACTAACTATGACGATTGTCGACAACCATCTTGTCTACCGGCCAAGTACCTCTACTATGAGTTTTCTACACTAACGTAATCTACAGTCGCTAGCGACTACGGTAACACATTTTGTATGAAATGCTTCCAAAAGTGTCCGCTAGAGGCGGTGCTCGCTATACAAAATATTCACCGTAGTTGCTAGCGTGTGTATATTCTCTGTAGATTACGTTAGTGTAGAAAACTCATGGTAGAGGTACGTTACACCCACACGAAGTAAAATCCATGCCTGCCATATTGTGTAGTTTATTATAAGTAGTTAGTCTTGGCAGTGTTTAATTAATATGGCGATCACAATAGATCTAGTCTGGTCGCAGTGATACAAGCTCTGGTAAGACTTGAAACAGCCACTTAACCCACATAATCCCAACTAATATTATAAATGCGAAAGTCAGCTTGTTTGTTACGCCTTCACGCCTCAACTACTCAACAGATCAACATGAAATTTGGAATGCACACAGCCTATGGTATGGAGAAGGACATAGGCTACTTTTTATCTCGGGAACGCGGGTAAAACCGCGGGGGATAGCTAGTAATAAATAATCAAACTTCATTTATTTTTAGGGTTCCGGACCCAAATGTGCCGACGGGACCCTACTAAGCCTCTGCTATCTGTCCGTCTGGCTGTCAGTGGGCTGTATTTCATGAACCGTATAGGTAGTCCTTATTGCTGTACATACAATAAGATAACTAACTAATAATAAGATAACTCCAACACTGTTTAATCAATTGCCACATGATTTGTTTGCTGGTGTTAAATCTAGGGTTCAAATTAAACTAGCGAAATTACTTAAATTTTGGTACCAAGTAGAAGCGCTCGTGGTGTAGCATGATTAGCCGTTCTTAATCGATCGGCAAAGTTAAGACGTCTGTCGTGGTCGGTACCTGGATGGGTGACCGCCTAGTGGTATTTCAAATCAAGCGTTTCCGTGCTTCGGAAGGCACGTAAAGCCTTTGGTGCCGGTTATCACTTAATTGTGATAGTCGTTAAGCTAAGTAGTTGGATGCCTCCTAGGCGGCTTGAAAACTTCCAACAGTAGGTTGACCACTACCCTGATTTGCCACTACCATTATAGGCTGATGATGATGATGAGGTACCAATGCTACGTTATTTTATAGCTTAAAAGAACGAGGGCTGTTCTGTCGACAAATAGTTCTGCGATTTGACAGAATATTCATTTTGTAAAAAAGATTTATCTGTATAATAATACTTACAATCAATACAGGTCGGACATTTTATATGGATTTGTGAGGGCACCTACCTAAAGGGTTGAAGTGACGCGAATATGGTCTTTAGAAGACTATCCCTTACACTTTGAGTATCTTTTTGGCCGTCTAAACGGCCACCATCGCGTGCCGATAGATTAGTATCGTTTGATAAAACCAACAAAGGTTTCAAAAAGATACAGGTTAACGAAAGCTGGCACTTTCACAGTACTCACACAGCTCATAGGGGAGGGGGGATAGGTCGATAACGCGTGAGCGATGCTTCGTGTGTTGCCAGCGTTTATGGCTACGGTAACCGCTTACCATCAGGCGGGCCGTATGCTTGTTTATCGACTAAGTTTTATAAAAAAAAAAACACTATACAGTATGTTTTATTACATTATTGTTTCTAATCAGTCCGTCAATTCTAATGGACGTATGTAAAAAATACCACTCTATATTTATGAGCAAACAATAACTGTCTCTTTCATACTCATAAGCTTCACCGCGCGAGAGACGGACAGACCGACAGACTGTTCATGATGTGTATACAGTGCGACGTGACGCCGCGCGCTTATTCAGACACTACACAAGCGCAACGTGTAAAAGTGTTGAACGTGCCAGCCGAGCCGTACCATCATCATCATATTCTTCTTCTTATTTTTAATTTTGGCAACCAAGCCCAATTTAGGGCTCATTTCTGCCAGTGTCGAGTTATATTATAGTTTCCAGTACCAATAAATCACTTACACATTATAGTCCTCAGTCAGTCACCGTCCATAAAAGTCATGTTTTACTACAATGGTGGTCATTGTACTAAAACTCTTCATGGACATTTTGAGACAACTTGAAAAGATAACACATAATTCATTTCATTTCCTTTCACTGGTACACATGGATGATCTTTATTGGGTAAAATACCACCAAAAATAAAACTCAAAATACACAAATTTATGAAAATAAAAATGAAAACGCTACGTCACTCTGCAAGTTCCCGCCAAAAAGTCATCATCATCATCATACCAGCCCGTGGATGTCCACTGCTGAACATAGGCCTCCCCCATTGACTTCCACTTCGAACGGTTCTGGGCCGCTTGCATCCAGTAAATAAATTAAAACCATACATCATATTATCCATTCAGTAAATAAATATAAGGAAAATAATTTAAAACCAAATTATTAGACGCACTTTATTTATTTTGTACAAATCAGTGAACGAAAATCCATTTTAATTTACAATAAGCTTAAAATATAACTGCACGCTGAAGCACCAGCTTACCACAGATTTTAAGTAATCTAGATACTGCTGTTTAGAGTTCCGTACCCGAAGGGTGCCAAACGGGTCTGTCTGTCAGTGAGCTATATCTCATGAACGGTAATAGGTAGACAGCTGAAATTTTCAGAGAATGTGTATTTCTATTGCCGCTATAACAACAAATAATCGAATCCGACTGATAATTCCTGAGATTAGCCCGCCTAAACAAACAAAACACTCTTCCGCTTTATTATATTAGTATAGATAGTCGAATGGAAGAAACTTATATAGGGGTGATTTTTCAAGTGGGCATAAATGGAAAAATGCATGAAGGAGTCTCGAGGTCGATTTTGATGAGAACTAAAACTGAATATTTGGATTTAAAAAATAATAAAATAGTTTCAAACCAATTTCAAACTCATTGATATTTGAAAAAAAAAATGCTCGCTGTATTTACTTACAAGGATCAAATTCTAGGAAGCAATTTTTTTATTTGTGTTATCTGGAATCAGTTCCAAGTTATAAGCAGATGTGATAAATGTATTGTAATGGCGTGAGGCGAGCGTCCCCTAGCATAAAACATAGCCTGGCTTGGTACTGACAAAGCCAGGCTGTTTTATGGTTTGCCAGCTGCTAGCGCTTGGATGGCCACTCAACCGATGCATGTATGTTGCGGCTGTTTGGCGGATTTCCTCCTTGACGGTATTCAAGGAAGCAATATTAAATAAATGAAAAGATATTAAGAAAATAATAATTTATTTCGCATACATTAACTTTGTCTTATTTCCATACATTGAAAGTTATAATTTTTTGAAAACTGTTGATAATTCGAACTAATTTGTTTACCGATGTACCTCCGTAGACATTTTCAAAGCGCGGGAAATGCTATTGATCGGCAGCCATGTGTGCGGAGGGGCGTCACTTGCGAGTGAGACGGAACTAACAGCTGCACTGTATTATGAACCTTATAGTAGTGATCTAAGGTTGATTATAAGTTTTAAGCATTCTTTCGTTAATCGGGGCCATACTTTCTTTTCTGTGAGAACGAAGATTCACGACGCGCCTTATCAGTTGGGTACCTACACGATTTGACAGATTTCTAGAACGAAACTCTATGATAAGTAAACTCCTCATTATTCAGTTTTAGTTTTTATCTAAATAAGCGTCGAACCTCCTTCGCGCATTATCCCTATACTAAAGATTTCGAAATCAATGCTCACTTGAAAATTTCCATGCCATATTGCAGAGACCACAAATAATTAACATCAAGTCAGGCAGATGATGATGATGAAATGACTTTATACTAACGCGACTCATTTGAGGTCGCAAAACTCATTTCGCATTCTTTAAATCTATGGTTCTTGAAGACATTATGTACAATCGCATTTTCTAGTTTTGTGATGCAAGCGTGCTATAGATTTTAGTGTTGTCTAAACGTCGATATCAAATATCGATATTTATTGCATATTGAACTCTTCTGAGTATGGATCGTTACTTATACATCGTGTAACGTAAAGGTTATATCCATATTTTTTTTGTACTAAGCGCTCAGATCGCGGAAGAGAAAATGTTATATTCTTCTTCTTATTTTTAATTTTGGCAACCAAGCCCAAATTAGGGCTCATTTCTGCCAGTGTCGAGTTATATTATAGTTTCCAGTCACAATAAATCACTTCACATTAAAGTCCTCAGTCAGTCACCGTCCATAAAAGTCATGTTTTATTACAATGGTGGTAATTGTACTAAAACTCTTCACGGACATTTTGAGACAACTTGAAAAGTAACGATACACATAATTCATTTCATTTCACTTCACTGGTGCACATGGATGATCTTTATTGGGTAAAATACCACCAAAAATACACAATAAAACTCAAAATACACAAATTTATGAAAATAAAAATGAAAACGCTGCGTCACTCTGCAAGTTCCCGCCAAAAAGTCAATGTTATATTAAATATTAGCAAGTGACGCACAATGATAATGACATTCATTGAGCGGTGACATGTTGGTTATGATTTTAATTCAATAAACTTTTGGTATGAATTTTTGAGTAATTAATTTTGAGCAGTATTTTTTAATAGATGTTCTTGATGTAGAGTTTCCTCTTTGGGGATGGATATAACCTTTTTCTTACACCCAGTATAGTAAAAGCGAGAGTAAATCTGTTTTTTAAGTTTTGACCGCTAACTTTTAACTGATTTTGATACAAAAAAAATACTCAGCTTGAGCCACGAGATAAATCTTTTTCGAAAAAAAATTCATCAGATTTCAAATAAAAAAAAAACTCGATAATTTATTTAAAGAAGGATCCATGCTTACACGACTATTTAAAATACAGAAAAAGACAAAAGTACTCTGTAATTTCTAATTGGGTTTTCTCAAACGCGTGACATTTTTGGTAATAAAAACGCGTACAATTATCACGAAATTCATTACATAGTCATATTAGAAATGTTATTGATGTAAAAATGTTAAAAAGAAACAGCGTACATAAATATACAATCTTATATTATTGGAAATAAAATATGAAAAAAGAAAAAAAAGAAAAAAGACATAGAAACTAAATAAATTCAGACAGATTGAAAAAGTAGTTCGAAGTTGTAAACTAACAACAAACAAGTTATTATAATAAATAAAAATAAATATACCGGGACATACCTCCCACACAGTCATCTGATCCCAAACTAAGCAGAGCTTGTACTATGGAAACCAGATAACTGATATAATACATATACTACTTGTAAATATATACTTAAATAAATACACTTCATTCATTTCATTTGTCCTGGACGGGAATCGAACCCACGGCTGTGACGTCATAATTTAAAGTATCGATAAAAACTATCGAATCTCAGACAACACTAAATAGAAATGACGATAAACACTTTAGCACTACACTATATAAGGTCTTTCTAAAGTCTTGGCGTCTATTTTGAGGGCTGAATGACGTATACAAATAATCATAAACAATATTAATAAAATAATCCGTGTGATGGTTCAAGAGATAATTGGACTGTTTTACAAAAAACTTAAACCGACTTCAAAGTACACTAAGAAGTAATCAAATCCTGATCTGATGACAATGGGACCAAACGGGAAGTGTACCCTTCCAGACAAAAAAAGAATTTTCCAAATCGGTTAATAAATTACGGACAACAAACATAAAAAAAAAAAAAAAAAAAAAAAACTTACAGTCGAATTGAGAACCTCCTCCTTTTTTTGGAGTCGGTTAAAAAAGAACTGTACTTTATATCATCATCAGCCTATAATGTTCCACTGCTGAGCACATGCCTCCTGCACACAAATGAGGGTGAAAGGGACTGGGCGATACTCCACCACGCGTGCCCACTGCGGACCGGTGAAGGTAGGCTAGTGGTCAACCTACTGTTGGAGTTTCCAAGCCGCCTAGGAGGCCTCCAACTAGCTTAACTATCACAATTAATTGATAACCGGGACCAACGGCTTTACGTGCCTTCCGAAGCGCGGAAACGCTCGATATGAAATACCACTAGACGGTCACCCATCCAGGTACCGACCACGACAGACGTAGCTTAATTTTGCCGATCGAGTAAGAACGGCTAATCATGCTACACCACGAGCGCTTCGATTTCATTATACCACATATTATTTATAAATAACTAACTGCCCGGCGCGACTTCATTCGCGTGGTACTACCCTACCCTACCCTATCTAAACCATCACCCAAACGCATACAAACCGCATACTGTACGTGTGTTTGTCACTGAACTCCTCCTAAACGGCTGGACCGATTTGAATGTTATTTTTTTGTATGCGTTTGGGGGGCGCCCTGAATGGTTTAGATTCACAAATCAGCCCGGCAGATGGCGCTGCAGTCAATAATATAACGTAGATAAAACGTAGATACCAGCCGTTTAGGAGGAATTCAGTCACATACACACCTACTAACTTTATATATAAAGATGTAGTATTTTCAAAGTACGGATTATTTTTCTAATATTGTTTTTTGATTACTAATGACCTATACATTCATCCATCAACATAAACGCCAAGACTTTAGCAGGACCTTATATTATTATTTTAATTATTAACAAAAAAAAAACAAACAATATTTATTTATTACCAACCGTTTATAACTAATAATAGAAAACATTATTTACATTTCTTAAATATCTAGTAGCCTATTTTAATTTTACTACAATTTTAGTATAAAAAAATGAGATATGGTTCTCGCATATATACTTTTTTTTATCGCCAATAGGCCTCGCTACATACACTCCACTACTAGGTACATACGTCATGTTGGTTCGTCACATAGATGTACAAACAATCTACTACGGAGTTATAGACCGGGAGAGACTGGCACAAATTTCCTGGTCATTTGTACCAGTATGGCGATCCTTCAGGGGTCTAATTACGTAATGACGAAAAGGAAAATGATGGTCATAGCGCTGGTACCGGCGGCCCAATCGCGTGGCCGTTAATCGCACCTTTGCGGTGGTACGGCGGCCATTTGGAATCGTCGGAAAGGTATGGCAAGGTGATTTTCATGAACGACTACTCGACGATGATGAGTTATGCAAAAATTTGCCTGGTACAATATGATAATAATAATAATAATGAAGGCCTCGTGAAGGCCGAGAAGGACAAGCTCAGCAAGTACCTTGACTTAGCTCACGAGGTGACCGCCATGTGGGATGTTGATTCGACGATCATTGTCCCGATAGTTGTTTCTACGAACGGTCTCATAGCGAAGAGTCTCGACCAACATCTTGAGAGGCTCTCGCTGGATGGCTGGATCAAGGGTCAGATACAGAAGGCGGTACTCCTGGACACGGCGCGCATCGTCAGGAGATTCCTCTCTCTGCAGCCCTAACCTAGTATGCCACCGGCAGCGGGGTAGGGCCCAAGCTACCGGTGGCATACTAGGATTAGGTTTTTTATAACATTTTTAGTTGTTTTTATAGAAATATTGTAAAAAAAAAAAATTCTAAGACTTCAAATAAATAAAGAGAATAATAATACTTTATTGAAACCAACTTAAGTCTACAACTTTTCATTTTAATACGCGCAACCGCCTATTTCTTTTTCATCGACTATCGGAAAATAAAAACAAATCGTTCGACACTCGTAATTTACCCGACACGTTCGATTAGCCCCCACGCGATTGGGCCGCCGGTACCAGCGCTATGACCATCATTTTCCTTTTCGTCATTACGTAATTAGACCCATGAAGGGTCGCCATAATGGTACAAATGACCAGGAAATTTGTGCCAGTATCTCCCGGTCTATTACGTAAGTGAAGCACAATAGGTATAAAAATAATAATTCTAATTAGTCCGTCAGTTAGATTATCAAAAAATAATGGACACGTATTTTCTGCTTTACCAAATCAATCAAAACTGACAAAGATAAAGCGCGTCAAAGTTCGGGAGTGGGGACTCGTGACGTCACTTGTTTGTAAAAAATGTTATCATAACGTGACGCCAAGCAGAATTTCAACACACGAAATATTTTTTTTGTTTAATTGACAAAAGAATAATTGGACTGTTTTACAAAAAACTTAAACCGACTTCAAAGTACACTAAGAAGTAATCAAATCCTGATCTGATGACAATGGGACCAAACGGGAAGTGTACCCTTCCAGACAAAAAAAGAATTTTCCAAATCGGTTCCTAAATGACGGAGAAAAAAAAAACACAACCAAATTGAGAACCTCCTCCTTTTTTTGAAGTCGGTTAAAAATACGTTCATAATATTTTTTGATAAATAAATTGATAAAAAAACAAAAAGACTAAATAGAATATTTTTCAGTCTTCTAGCCTATTTCCTGCGTATGTGACGAACCAAACTTGTGTATTGAGTTGAAATAACCTTCATCACCAGTTTAACCAAAATGCAGTATGGAAGTGATAAAATACCCAATGACCCAACTAACTTAACTAACGCATCATGTATTGCTATAATACCTATCTGATAATATCTCGGGTCTGTCATCACTACCTCATTTTCATCAGACGAGCATTTGAAAAAAGAAACGGCCCCAACTCCCCTAATATTAAGGTAAGAGACCCCAACACAATTTTCATCATCACTCGTTCCTTCCTGCTTTCCCATCGATTCAAAAAGTATAACAGTGATAAGAGACCCCAAAAAAATGTATCTCTTATCAGTACAAAAAGACTGTGATGATATACCCAACCTAGTTCATCATCACCAGTCACTAACTAGCTGATATTCTAAGGTCTTTAATCACATATCTACAACTAGGTGATACTCTCGGGTCCTTCATCATTAGCTCAATAATTTTCAGCAGTCTAGCATTTTTAAACATAACAAAAAGTTAGTAGGCAAATAAGAACATACCCAAGGAACATTTTCATCATCACTCATGAGATTGTGATGATAGACCCAACATAACTCACCATCACTTCTTCCCTAGTTAGTGACTGACAAGGTGATATTCTCAGGATTTTGATCACATCACTTCAACCAGGTGTGTTCTCAGGTCTTTGATCACATCCCTTCAACCAGGTGTGTTCTCAGGTCACTTTTCAACAACTACTTGATATTCTCAGGTCACATCTCCTCACTAAATTGGTGATATTCTCAGGTCTTTGATCACATCTCTTCAACTGTATTTTCAGGTCACTTTTCAACAATTTGTTGATCTTCTCAGATCACAACTGTTCACTAACTTGGTGATATTCTCAGGTCTTCGGTCACATCCTCTAACTACGTGATATTGACATTTCTTCAATAAGTAGGTGTTCTCTGGTGTATTTTTATTCATCAGTTCATATTGGTGTGGTGTGGAGTGAGGACTGCCCCTCCGGCTGAGAGTACCGATGTGATGACCGGCGCGCCGCCGTGCCCTGATCCCACTGATCCCACCGATCCCACGGAACCGCCGCAGAATATCACCTGTGAAATATAAAAGTAGATATAAGTACAGTAGTACCCAACTAATATGGCTTACCGATGTACCCGCGCAGAAGATACATTTTCAAAGCGCGGGAAATGCTATTGGTCGGCAGCTGCCTGCGAGTGAGACTGAACTAACAGCTGCACTGTATTATGAACCTTATAGTAGTGATCTAAGGTTGATTGTAAGTTTTAAGCATTCTTTCGTTAATCTTCGGGCCATACTTTCTTTTCTGTGCGAACGAAGATTCACGACGCGCCTTATCAATTGGGTACTACTGTACGTAGCTACTCAAACAGAACCAATAGGGGTGTTACCTGGCTAAAAAAATTATCTACTTAGACCGTTAGACTATCAAAAAATATTGGACACGTTTTTTTGCTTTACCTAAATCACTCAGACCAAGAATAAATGAAAGACGAACGGTCTGTGTTCTTAAGTGACGCAAGTAATAGGAAGCCGGCGGTCTTGTAAATACATGGTCACACATATATAGACCATAGGAAGCCGATCGGTTGTCATTCCGTATTGAGACGTCGACAGTGACAATAAGTCTCAGTACCATTTGTGCCTGCTTGGGCCAGTACTGATTTTATTATAAGGTGACACTCCGTCTTGATTTTTTTATATGTCTATGCTAAATCAACGAAAACAATACAACCGAATTGAGAAACTACTCCTTTTTTTGAAGTCGGTTAAAAATATAATACACTTACTTGTGAGACGGGCGTGGCGGGTTGGCCCGGCGTAGTGAGCACGTACTGCTGCTGTCTCACACCGCTCACCTACAAAATCGCATTAAACATACATTAGAGTCAGATTCACGGTAGTTTATAACTCACTGCGCCAAAAAAATGTTTTTTATGCGACGGTGTCGAAAAACATACGACCCGCCTGATGGTAAGCGGTTACCGGAGCCGTATGAATGCCAACACACGAGGCATCACCGCGTTACCGGTCCTTTCCCCCCAATGGGTTTCTTTGAGTGTCGACACTACTTTCGAGGTGACAACCATATCATCTCTTTATATCGTTACCTGGTGTATTTGCTGTGGTTGCTGCTGTATAGTCTGTCGGTGCTGGTTGTCCGCTTCCACCACCACTTGGTCCATGAAGGTGCCGCCACCTGATCACAATGTACATACTGCATTATACATCAAAACAAGGAGGGTTCCGTACAACATTAAAAAACTCAACTTTACGATAAAAAAAAACGCCAAAATCAAGACGTTTCTTGTACGGGTGCCCCCTTAAATTTTTAATTTTATTTTATTTGTTTTTATAGAGGCAATAGAAATACATTTTCTCTGAATATTTCAGCTGTCTACCTATTACCGTTCATGAGATACAGCCCACTGACGGACGGACGGAGGCATGGATGGACTCTGATTGGCTAAAGGCCGATTCCTATAATTTATGGACTGTTATCGGTTAAAATTAACACTTATATATTTACTAACAATGTAGCAAAGACCTCAAAGCTTTGCATAGCAGACCAAAGGAAAATTATTTTTTGTCTGGAAGGGTACCCTTCCCGTTTGGTCCCATTGTCATCGGATCAGGATTTGATTACTTCTTAGTGTACTTTGAAGGAGGTTTAAGTATTTTGTAAAACAGTCCAATTGTATTTATTTTAATTTGCATAATTTTCACTATAAATTCTTGTAGGGGTACTTAGAACAAAGTCGTATACATAATATTTAAATATCCTGTGACATTCCTCACACACGGTCATCTGATCCGAAACTAAGCAGAGCTTGTACTATGGAAACCAGATAACTGATATACTATTTTTTGTTTCTAAATACATACAATTACACCCATACTCAGGACATGTTCACACAAATGCATGTCCTGTGTGGGAATCGAACCCACGATCTGCGGCGCGGTAGTTGGAATCTTAACCCATCCAACTGGCCCGTCACTATCGATTATTAAAACTGTGGAACGAAAAAGTCTAAAGTCGGTTGCATCGAACCGAACACTCCTTGTTTAAAAGTCGGTAAACGTACCTGCGTTATTACTAGTAGTAGAAGGAGTGTTGTTGTCGCATCCGAACAGGCAATGTTGGACCGTCCAGCGCGGCTCGAACGGTATGTGAGTTTTCACCTGAAAATATTGTCAAAACAACGTCTTTAATCGACTTCAAAGAAGGAGATTATCAATTCGACACGTATGTACCCAACTGATAAGGCGAGTCGTGAAACTTCGTTCACACAGAAAAGAAAGTATGGCCCCGATTAACGAAAGAATGCTTAAAACTTACAATCAACCTATTAGGGCTTCCAAACAAATATATAAAATATTATAGGTGTATGTATGTACGAAGCTATTATTCGGATTGTGTGAATTATTTTATTGATAATTTACTTCATACGTGTATGTGTGACTGCCTGGCTTATTGACATGAGCTACGCGTGTGATGTCAAAGGGAAAACATCTCAAAACCTTGCTCAAATTGTAGTGCATGTAGGGAAAACAAATTACGAAATAAAAAAAATATACACTAAAAAGTATCTATGACAGGTGGAGATTTCAAGATGGCATATTTTCGAAACCTATGTTGGGTTAGTCAAGATAAAATATTGATGGTCATTCTGAACAACTTTTACTATGGTACCAATAGTGAATTCTCAATTATTTTATTAACTTTTCTTACAAAATGTCAACCTTGCTCGATCATAATGTATGAAAAGTATATTTTTTTTGAGATTTCAGTGTTGATCCCATAGTAAAAGTTGTTCAGCATGACTAACCCAACATAGGTTTCGAAAATACGCCATCTCGAAATCTCCACCTGTTATATAAAAGAAAATCGTGTTAGTTACACTATTTATAACAAAAGAACGGCTTAATATATTTGACACTCTTTAGTGTATTTTGTTGAAGCGCTCGTGGTGTAGAATGATTAGCCGTTCTTAATCGATCGGCAAAGTTAAGCTACGTCTGTCTTGGTCGGTACCTGGATGGGTGACCGCCTAGTGTTATTTCAAATCGAGCGTTTCCGTGCTTCGGAAGGCACGTAAAGCCGTTGGTCCCGGTTATCACTTAATTGTGATAGTCGTTAAGCTAGTTTGATGCCTCTTAGGCGGCTTGAAAATTTCCAACAGTAGGTTGGCCACTAGCCTACCTCCACCGATCCGCAGTGGGCACGCGTGGTGGAGTATCTGCCCATTCCCTTTCACCCTGATTTGTGTGCAGGAGGCCTGTGCTCAGCAGTGGGACATTATAGGCTGATGATGATGATGAGTGTATTTTGTTGAATTCGATTTAATATATTTGTGTTACCTTCAACTCAGTAGTGAGCATGAGTATGTGCCGGCAAGGCAGCCGGAACACTTTGCTGAAGAGGCAGGAACATTCCTGCGTCGAGGTGCCGTACTTGCATATCGCCGCGCTGCTGTGCCGTCTGCAAACAACACAATTAGTGTGGTCAACGAGTGCGAAACAGCGTGGGACCGCTAGTCTATACTAATCGTCAACGAAAAATGCCTTCTACACGGTTAAATAATCTATATATATATAAAAATTAATCCCTATTTCCCTTGGTCACGCCATCACGCGTGAACGGCTGGACCGATTTCGCTAATTCTTTTTATGTTGTGTTTATTACCATCCATTGATCCATTACCCAGCGGCGGTCCTTAAGAGACGTCATAATGATAATAATAATGAATACATAATGATGCTTCCGTAAAATCTATCTGCACCAGATAACAGCTATCAAATCATGGTCTCACCTGCCAGCACGATCGTCGAGGCATTTCTGTGCTAATTTAGTCTGATGACTCATCAAGTTGTACGCATATTGTGTGATGGTGTCCGTTGGAGACTGCTTCAGTGTTTCCGTGTCCTAAAAACAGAGTTAAATATGTTTTTACCACCATAACAAGTGATAATGTGGCCAAAGGTTGTAAGTTCTCACTATGGTAAGTGATAATGTGGCTGAAGGTGGTAAGTTCTCACCATGGTAAGTGATAATGTGGCTGAAGGTGGTAAGTTCTCACCATGGTAAGTGATAATGTGGCAATTTCTCAGCATGGTAAGTGAGAAT
This sequence comes from Achlya flavicornis, assembly GCA_947623365.1. Lineage (NCBI taxonomy): Eukaryota > Metazoa > Arthropoda > Insecta > Lepidoptera > Drepanidae > Achlya > Achlya flavicornis. The sequence continues at coordinate 3,546,139 of OX392494.1, read as the reverse complement.
GTGGCCTAAGTGGTAAGTTCTCACCATGGTAAGTGATAATGTGGCAATTTCTCAGCATGGTAAGTGAGAATGTGGCCTAAGTGGTAAGTTCTCACCATGGTAAATGAAAATTTTAGTGTGGCCGATGGTGGTAAGCTTACATCACGGTAAGTGATAATGTGGCTGAAAGTGGTAAGTTCTCACCATGGTAAGTGAGAATGTGGCCTAAGTGGTAAGTTCTCACAATGGTAAATTTTAGTGTGGCCGAAGGTGGTAAGCTTACATCACGGTAAGTGATAATGTGGCTGAAAGTGGTAAGTTCTCACCATGGTAAGTGGTAATGTGGGCGAAGGTTGTAGTGCTTATTTAAAACGTGCTTTAAAAAGTATCTCACCCTAAGCCTACTGATGGCGAAGTTTCTCCTCTCGTCCTCCAACTGGTTGGCAATATTGAAGAACAACGACACAAATTCATCCGGCTGCATTTGACTCCGTACTAAACCTTGGAATTTGGTCACTAGGCGTTCGAGACCCTGAAATATGTAGACGTATTATTTAAATATAATCCCTTAGTAGTACGAACTAACTTTCATATGTTAAACAAAATCACGTCAGGTTAATAACATACATACATTCTATAATTAGTGTAGAATTTATACATTATAGCAGGCCTGTCCCACTCCCATGTTTAGGTACGATCGCGCGCACGCGGACTACCGGAACAACGCTAGTCGGTTGCAACGCGCACGCAACGCAAGACGCGTGTGGGTATAAATACCTACGTACTACCTATATAAAGTGTTTACTGTTCTTATTTTAACACTATCTTGTATTGATATCATTGTTTTTATAGTACTAGATATTTTGTTGTTGTTTCATTGTATTGTCCTAATGTCCTTATTATAATAATAGGCCCGTTTTGATAACATACTAGTGTGTCAAAAAGAGACAAAGATAGAGCGACCAGAAGAGACACCCTCTTGTCTAAACGGGCCCCTTAGACCTCAAAAACTCATGTGAATGATTTTTAACCGACTTTAAAAAAAGGAGGTTTCTCAATTCGACCGTATACTTTTTTTATGTGTGTTCGCGGATAACTTCATCGTTTATGAACCAATTTTTAATAATCCTTTTTTTTAGAAACTGTTAGTAGTTCCAGAATAGAATAAATAAATAAATAAATAAATATCCTGGGACATTCCTCACACCTACGTTAGTGTAGATTTTACTTCTACCTTACAACTCTTAGAATAACTAAGATTACCACTATTTCAAAAAGCAGTAGAATAATATTCAGATTTTTTTTACAATTTTTATTGTTATGTAGATACTTACTCAATATGTCCTTTTTTGCTTAATTCTTTATTAATTTTTATATAACAAACTTCTTTAATCAACATGAAGATTATTAAGAACAAACGTTGTGAATTTCGGCTGACGGCTACTGGTCTAGGTAGTCGTGCCGTTTCTTGTCGCGTCGTCAGTCATTCCAGATTTGATAAGCATGTATGTTACTAAAACCCTTCCCCAAAATAGTTGTATTCAGTTTCGTAGACATAATACACATTCAGTATACAAAGTACTAATAGATCTAACAACTTAGATTAAAGTATGTAGACATTTTAAAATAACTTTCTGATCTAATACTAGTTAGCTAGGATATTTTAAATGTCATTGTTCACGAAAGGAGAATAGCATAGAAATAAAATAAACACAGAGAATAGTAATAAGTACATACATAGCAGTGGCGTGCATTGGTTTTCGGACTAGGTAGGCAGAAGAAATCATGGCCATACACGCCTAAATATGCCTGTTAGATAGATACCTAATGTTTTTTGACCAGAATCCTAAAATTGTTTAGGTCAGCAAACAAAATAGATAATAACAGAATAATAAATTCGAATAACAGCACCCAGATAGCCAGGTGTATAATTAACCATTGAATTATTACACATAATTAACATAATATTCTGTGTTAAAATGTCTAAGATTTACCTTTGTTTTGAATCCATGAATGTTTTGGAGTTGGTCTACAGCAAGTTACCTACTATTTTCAACAAACGAAAACTGACTAAAGGACTAATTTATTGATACATTGCATTTTCACCACAAAATTTCTTCATTTCACACAGATACACTTCGCAAAATCACAATAGAGTAAAAGTAAATAACAACAACATTGCATACAATGCCAGTCAAACCATAAACAAACCAACACAAATAAATTGCGAAGTTATATTTGAGTTGCTCTAATGTTGGTAAACTATAGTGTTTTTAATTTGGACGTGTTACTTTACTTACAACAGAGTAGGTAAGGTTACTTTTGGTCCATAAATCGCGAATGTCAAATGTCAGTATCTTAAAGAAGTGTGTGTGTGTGTATGAATAGGCCGAAATCGTTTTAGTGTGCGTGAATTTGAGAGGCGAACTCGCGTGTGCCTGCGCGGCAAAGTTTGAAATTTCGTATTGAATGTTAGGTTAGAATTTTTATTTAAAATGATTATGTAGTTTAATTGAATCGAAATATTATTTTATTGAATCTTATGAGGTAGGCATTGCTTATTTGCCTATATGGAATGCACGCCACTGATGCATAGGCGATAAGGAAATATTGAAGATTCATAATACGTCATTAGACAACCCTACCGTAACACGTGCCGCGTCATACAGGATAGAGTTATACGCTAGAAAGAGAGGGAAGTTGTAGGTGAATATAATTTTAGGCGCGCAGCGCTGCGCCAGCTGGATTGCACTTTATTCTGTCGTTCCAAGAGTCGCTTTTTGTTTAAATGTCATTTTCGAAGTGGGTTTTCTGTATGTACTATTAAATATTCTGTGATTATAGTTGTTGCTACAAATATCGTTTGGACCAAACATGATGTTCGGTTGAGTAGTTAAGACGTGACAGCATAACAAACAAACAGGACAGGCCCAGCCTATTGTGAGGCTCACAAGAAAATGTTTAAATGGTATCTTTCCTTTTGGAATTTCACGGTCCGAGGACCGGTCCTTTTGGAAGGCGTACATGGGGATACAGATCCAACATGTAGAGGCCCCTTTAAGATACTTTAATGTGTTGGGATATGTACACTAAGCGGATTATATCTCTGCCCGTACTATTGAAGAGATACGACAAAAGACAGCATCCGCTAAGTGCAAGGACTAATGCAGAGAAGGAAACTATACTGGGTCTATGGGAGGGAGCTTGCTGGACTGGTTGCTGGGCTATTGATTGAGACTATTATTACATTCCCTTTTATATTAGTTAGGATTAACAGATTTGGATGAAATTTGGCATACAGACAGAACTGGATTAACATATGGGATAGGTACTTTTATGTAGGGAAAACGTTTAATTTAAATCTATATATATAAAAATCAATGCCACTTTTCGTTGTAATTTTATAACTCAAGAACGGGCTCACCTATCCAAAACAAATGTTTAGGCTTTGTTCGGACTATTTAGTAGATGGTTTATGTGAAGTTTGCACAAACTCGGTCGAGCGGTTCTTCATTTATCACACTTTTTTTAACAAATGAATTGAATAAATGGCGGATCATTTTGCTAATGGGGATTTTGCTGTCAAATTTTAACTTTTTTCAGATGGGGATTGTGCTGTCAAATTGAAACTTTTCCAATGTTGACAGTACAAACATGTTGTTATGTCATTCAATTCTGTCATTTCATTTTGGACGTGCTTCGATTAAAGCTTGCAGTCGATAATATAACCTAGATACCCACTGCAGCGTCATCTGCCGGGCTGATTTGTGAATCTAATGTGATGGTTGAGATAGGGTAAGTAGGAGAGTAGGGTAGGGTACGGTAGGGTAGGTTACGGTAGGGTAGGGTAGAGTAGCACCACGCGAACGAAGTCGCGCCCGCGCCGGGCAGCTAGTGTATATATATATATTTACCTTATGCAGTATGTTAGTGTAGTTGTCAGGCTCCAGCCATGTGTCGAGTGAGGCGAGCGCGCCCGCGGGGCGACTCACTGCGTCCCATAGCCGTAGCGTTCCCGCGCCCGTGCCCACTATACCGCGCTTTAGAACCTGGAATACACATATTGAGGCTATTATGGAGTTGAATAGGCTAAATCAGGGATTCCCAAACTGTGGTCCGCGGAACCTAGGGGTTCCCTAGAATAGAAATCAGGGTTCCGCTAAAATTATTTATTATTAGCTATTAAATAATACTACGGTTACAAATATTATTTTGAAATAGCACTATCAGTGTTGATTTGTAATAATAATTTGATATATGGGGTTCCATAAAATAATTGGTATATTATAGTAGTTTTATATTATTATTTAGTTGGTGTTCCGTTATCTTTTTTCTTTACAAGCATACGGCCCGCCTGATTGTAAGCGGTTACCGTAGCCATATGGACGCTTGCAACACGAAGCATCGCTCACGCGTTACCGACCTTTCCCCCCTCCCCTATGAGCTCTGGCGACGTTACTCACGCGCAGGAACACAACTTTACACAACATAAAGTTATTTGGCTGCGGTATTCTGTAAGGTGGAGGTACTTCCCCAGTCGAGTTGCTCTTTGAGCGAATTAACGCTATGCTCTTCCTCTCTTAAAAGTTACTTATCTTTAAAGTTTAGGAACCCATGGGCTAGATGACTGAACAGACAGACATGACGAATCTATAACGGTTCCGTTTTTAGCCATTTGGCTACGGAACCCTAAAAACCACCAGTATATAGTGTGTACAGTACCTGTAGTTGCGCAGGAGTGTGTTCGCCGCGCAGCAGCGCGAGCGCGTACGTCTTGACGCGTCCCGCCACGTCGTGGAAGGGCACGTATAGTGTGTACAGTACCTGTAGTTGCGCAGGAGTGTGTTCGCCGCGCAGCAGCGCGAGCGCGTACGTCTTGACGCGTCCCGCCACGTCGTGGAAGGGCACGTATAGTGTGTACAGTACCTGTAGTTGCGCAGGAGTGTGTTCGCCGCGCAGCAGCGCGAGCGCGTACGTCTTGACGCGTCCCGCCACGTCGTGGAAGGGCACGTATAGTGTGTACAGTACCTGTAGTTGCGCAGGAGTGTGTTCGCCGCGCAGCAGCGCGAGCGCGTACGTCTTGACGCGTCCCGCCACGTCGTGGAAGGGCACGTATAGTGTGTACAGTACCTGTAGTTGCGCAGGAGTGTGTTCGCCGCGCAGCAGCGCGAGCGCGTACGTCTTGACGCGTCCCGCCACGTCGTGGAAGGGCACGTATAGTGTGTACAGTACCTGTAGTTGCGCAGGAGTGTGTTCGCCGCGCAGCAGCGCGAGCGCGTACGTCTTGACGCGTCCCGCCACGTCGTGGAAGGGCACGTATAGTGTGTACAGTACCTGTAGTTGCGCAGGAGTGTGTTCGCCGCGCAGCAGCGCGAGCGCGTACGTCTTGACGCGTCCCGCCACGTCGTGGAAGGGCAGCACGTATAGTGTGTACAGTACCTGTAGTTGCGCAGGAGTGTGTTCGCCGCGCAGCAGCGCGAGCGCGTACGTCTTGACGCGTCCCGCCACGTCGTGGAAGGGCAGCACGTATAGTGTGTACAGTACCTGTAGTTGCGCAGGAGTGTGTTCGCCGCGCAGCAGCGCGAGCGCGTACGTCTTGACGCGTCCCGCCACGTCGTGGAAGGGCAGCACGTATAGTGTGTACAGTACCTGTAGTTGCGCAGGAGTGTGTTCGCCGCGCAGCAGCGCGAGCGCGTACGTCTTGACGCGTCCCGCCACGTCGTGGAAGGACACGTATAGTGTGCACTACTACCTGTAGTTGCGCAGGAGTGTGTTCGCCGCGCAGCAGCGCGAGCGCGTACGTCTTGACGCGTCCCGCCACGTCGTGGAAGGGCAGCACGTATAGTGTGTACAGTACCTGTAGTTGCGCAGGAGTGTGTTCGCCGCGCAGCAGCGCGAGCGCGTACGTCTTGACGCGTCCCGCCACGTCGTGGAAGGGCAGCACGTATAGTGTGTACAGTACCTGTAGTTGCGCAGGAGTGTGTTCGCCGCGCAGCAGCGCGAGCGCGTACGTCTTGACGCGTCCCGCCACGTCGTGGAAGGGCAGCACGTATAGTGTGTACAGTACCTGTAGTTGCGCAGGAGTGTGTTCGCCGCGCAGCAGCGCGAGCGCGTACGTCTTGACGCGTCCCGCCACGTCGTGGAAGGGCACGTATAGTGTGTACAGTACCTGTAGTTGCGCAGGAGTGTGTTCGCCGCGCAGCAGCGCGAGCGCGTACGTCTTGACGCGTCCCGCCACGTCGTGGAAGGGCAGCACGTATAGTGTGTACAGTACCTGTAGTTGCGCAGGAGTGTGTTCGCCGCGCAGCAGCGCGAGCGCGTACGTCTTGACGCGTCCCGCCACGTCGTGGAAGGGCACGTATAGTGTGCACTACTACCTGTAGTTGCGCAGGAGTGTGTTCGCCGCGCAGCAGCGCGAGCGCGTACGTCTTGACGCGTCCCGCCACGTCGTGGAAGGGCACGTATAGTGTGCACTACTACCTGTAGTTGCGCAGGAGTGTGTTCGCCGCGCAGCAGCGCGAGCGCGTACGTCTTGACGCGTCCCGCCACGTCGTGGAAGGGCACGTATAGTGTGTACAGTACCTGTAGTTGCGCAGGAGTGTGTTCGCCGCGCAGCAGCGCGAGCGCGTACGTCTTGACGCGTCCCGCCACGTCGTGGAAGGGCAGCACGTATAGTGTGTACAGTACCTGTAGTTGCGCAGGAGTGTGTTCGCCGCGCAGCAGCGCGAGCGCGTACGTCTTGACGCGTCCCGCCACGTCGTGGAAGGGCAGCACGTATAGTGTGTACAGTACCTGTAGTTGCGCAGGAGTGTGTTCGCCGCGCAGCAGCGCGAGCGCGTACGTCTTGACGCGTCCCGCCACGTCGTGGAAGGGCAGCACGTATAGTGTGTACAGTACCTGTAGTTGCGCAGGAGTGTGTTCGCCGCGCAGCAGCGCGAGCGCGTACGTCTTGACGCGTCCCGCCACGTCGTGGAAGGGCAGCACGTATAGTGTGTACAGTACCTGTAGTTGCGCAGGAGTGTGTTCGCCGCGCAGCAGCGCGAGCGCGTACGTCTTGACGCGTCCCGCCACGTCGTGGAAGGGCAGCACGTATAGTGTGTACAGTACCTGTAGTTGCGCAGGAGTGTGTTCGCCGCGCAGCAGCGCGAGCGCGTACGTCTTGACGCGTCCCGCCACGTCGTGGAAGGGCAGCACGTATAGTGTGTACAGTACCTGTAGTTGCGCAGGAGTGTGTTCGCCGCGCAGCAGCGCGAGCGCGTACGTCTTGACGCGTCCCGCCACGTCGTGGAAGGGCACGTATAGTGTGTACAGTACCTGTAGTTGCGCAGGAGTGTGTTCGCCGCGCAGCAGCGCGAGCGCGTACGTCTTGACGCGTCCCGCCACGTCGTGGAAGGGCACGTATAGTGTGTACAGTACCTGTAGTTGCGCAGGAGTGTGTTCGCCGCGCAGCAGCGCGAGCGCGTACGTCTTGACGCGTCCCGCCACGTCGTGGAAGGGCACGTATAGTGTGTACAGTACCTGTAGTTGCGCAGGAGTGTGTTCGCCGCGCAGCAGCGCGAGCGCGTACGTCTTGACGCGTCCCGCCACGTCGTGGAAGGGCACGTATAGTGTGTACAGTACCTGTAGTTGCGCAGGAGTGTGTTCGCCGCGCAGCAGCGCGAGCGCGTACGTCTTGACGCGTCCCGCCACGTCGTGGAAGGGCAGCACGTATAGTGTGTACAGTACCTGTAGTTGCGCAGGAGTGTGTTCGCCGCGCAGCAGCGCGAGCGCGTACGTCTTGACGCGTCCCGCCACGTCGTGGAAGGGCAGCACGTATAGTGTGTACAGTACCTGTAGTTGCGCAGGAGTGTGTTCGCCGCGCAGCAGCGCGAGCGCGTACGTCTTGACGCGTCCCGCCACGTCGTGGAAGGGCAGCACGTATAGTGTGTACAGTACCTGTAGTTGCGCAGGAGTGTGTTCGCCGCGCAGCAGCGCGAGCGCGTACGTCTTGACGCGTCCCGCCACGTCGTGGAAGGACACGTATAGTGTGCACTACTACCTGTAGTTGCGCAGGAGTGTGTTCGCCGCGCAGCAGCGCGAGCGCGTACGTCTTGACGCGTCCCGCCACGTCGTGGAAGGGCAGCACGTATAGTGTGTACAGTACCTGTAGTTGCGCAGGAGTGTGTTCGCCGCGCAGCAGCGCGAGCGCGTACGTCTTGACGCGTCCCGCCACGTCGTGGAAGGGCAGCACGTATAGTGTGTACAGTACCTGTAGTTGCGCAGGAGTGTGTTCGCCGCGCAGCAGCGCGAGCGCGTACGTCTTGACGCGTCCCGCCACGTCGTGGAAGGGCAGCACGTATAGTGTGTACAGTACCTGTAGTTGCGCAGGAGTGTGTTCGCCGCGCAGCAGCGCGAGCGCGTACGTCTTGACGCGTCCCGCCACGTCGTGGAAGGGCACGTATAGTGTGTACAGTACCTGTAGTTGCGCAGGAGTGTGTTCGCCGCGCAGCAGCGCGAGCGCGTACGTCTTGACGCGTCCCGCCACGTCGTGGAAGGGCAGCACGTATAGTGTGTACAGTACCTGTAGTTGCGCAGGAGTGTGTTCGCCGCGCAGCAGCGCGAGCGCGTACGTCTTGACGCGTCCCGCCACGTCGTGGAAGGGCACGTATAGTGTGCACTACTACCTGTAGTTGCGCAGGAGTGTGTTCGCCGCGCAGCAGCGCGAGCGCGTACGTCTTGACGCGTCCCGCCACGTCGTGGAAGGGCACGTATAGTGTGCACTACTACCTGTAGTTGCGCAGGAGTGTGTTCGCCGCGCAGCAGCGCGAGCGCGTACGTCTTGACGCGTCCCGCCACGTCGTGGAAGGGCACGTATAGTGTGTACAGTACCTGTAGTTGCGCAGGAGTGTGTTCGCCGCGCAGCAGCGCGAGCGCGTACGTCTTGACGCGTCCCGCCACGTCGTGGAAGGGCACGTATAGTGTGTACAGTACCTGTAGTTGCGCAGGAGTGTGTTCGCCGCGCAGCAGCGCGAGCGCGTACGTCTTGACGCGTCCCGCCACGTCGTGGAAGGGCAGCACGTATAGTGTGTACAGTACCTGTAGTTGCGCAGGAGTGTGTTCGCCGCGCAGCAGCGCGAGCGCGTACGTCTTGACGCGTCCCGCCACGTCGTGGAAGGGCAGCGCGGCGTCGGCGCGGCGGCCCGCCTCGGCGCACAGCCGCGCGCCGCTCGCCGCCGCCTGCCACACCGAGCAGGTCACGTGCGCCGACGGAAACGCCGACTGCACCGCCTGCAAACGATACATATTACCACATTATCATCAGCGTTGCCAGACGTCCCGCTTTTCGACGATTACTCGATGGTGAAATGGTGGTGTTTAAGGAGAACCGCGCCAAAGTGTGCTAAATGTCACTGTTACATCATCATCAGCCTATAATGTCCCACTGCTGGGCACAGGCCTCCTTTCACAAATGAGGGTGAAAGGGAATGGGCAGATACTCCACCACGCGTGCCCACTGCGGTCTGGTGGAGGTAGGCTAGTGGTCAACCGACTGTTGGAATTTTTCAAGCCGCCTAGGAGGTATCCAACTAGCTTAACGACTATCACAATTAAGTGATAACCGGGACCGACGGCTTTACGTGCCTTCCGAAGCACGGAAACGCTCGATTTGAAATACCACTAGGCGGTCACCCATCCAGGTACCGACCACGACAGACGTAGCTTAACTTTGCCCATCGATTAAGAACGGCTAATCATGCTACACCACGAGCGCTTCGTGCCAAATGTCACTGTTACATACAAAAATCAAACTTCTAAGGTCAACGCAATCAAAAGATACGGCCATATAATGCCGCATATGTTAATGTTCGCAAGGGAATCAAAACCTATAATAGGGTAGGTACTTCCCGTTGACCTAGAATCATATAATGTTTTTGGTTAATGTTATGTTTTTGGGCCAGTTGGCGCAGTTGGTTAAGACTAAGAGTAAGAGTGGAGTCTTAACCTATAACGCCGCAGGTCGTGGGTTCGATTCCCACACAGGACATGCATTTGTGTGCATGAACATGTCTGTATGTCCTGAGTCTGGGTGTAATTATGTATATTAAGTATATATTTACGAACAAAAAGTAGTATATGTATTATATCAGTTATCTGGTTTCCATAGTACAAGCTCTGCTTAGTTTGGGATCAGATGACCGTGTGTGAGGAATGTCCCAGGATATTTATTTATTTATATTTATTTTATAATGTTATTGGTTTGTCCCCGACTGCAAAACCTTATAAAATTAAAGTTATATTCAAAATTATTTTTTGCTTTTCAGTTTTTTCGGTGGTTTATTTTTTTGTTAAAAAGTTTTTATTTTATAATTTTTTGTGGCTATACTCTACTTATTACTACATGCTTAATTTTTGATTTCTTTTGATGTAATACAAAAATGAGTGAACAATAAATCATCCCTATTTTTCCACCCTTAGGCTATGTATTTTTTATCCATATTTATATGGGACCACCTTCGAGGTATACCCTATCCAATAAAAAAAGAATTATCAAAATCGGACTACTCTGTCAAAAGTTATGCGTGATCATACATAAAAAAAAAAAAAAAAAAAATATACGCGTCGACTTGTAAACCTCCTCCGTTTTTTCGTCGGTTAAAAAACAAGGCAAGGCAAGAATCAATTCGATGTAGGTAGCACAAGTAAAGGAAGACATCTGAAAAGCGTTATGAACTTACAAGAGAAAAAAAAAATGCCATTCATGCCCGTTTTCACCAACATCCCCTAAGTTTAAGGGATCCCCTAAGCAAGCTTAGGGGACCGTTAGAGGATGGTTTCTGTTTCACCAACAGTTAGGGGTCACCTAAACGATAAAAGGTCCCCTAAATTTAGGTGGTCGAAATTCGGCCTCTTAAACCGGCACATAAGTAAGTGATCTCTCAAGCAACCAAGATGGATAGGGATTTATTTGAACTTTTTGAAAATTTAGAAACTGTTTCAACTATATTCGACGTAAATAACAGCCGTAGATCTAAAATATATCGGAAAAGACCAAATTACTTCGATATTTTTGATGAATATGTAAATAATACCTATGTTATTATGTAATAATATGTAAATGTACCTACCTAGTTATTCATCAAAAATATTTTTGTTTTTTATGTGGGAATAAAGGATTTATTATTTATTTATTATTATGATACTCTTTATGTACTGATCTTAAAACTATTTTTTATAACATTTAAATAACCCTATAAAATTAATCTCTAGATTTAGTTATTAATAAATATTAATAAATTATTTTAATCCATATTTAATCAGGTAATTTATACCAATTGTCATCAAAATAAACCAAAATCTTATAAAATACATAAATAAATAATCATAATAATAAAATATAAATAAAATAAACATTATTGAAGCATTCTCTCTCGAAAAAAAAAATGTTTAATCAACACGCAACGTAACGCAAAACAACACTACCATCTAGCGTGTGTTAGATATTTGGTTAAATCTGAGTCAAATATCTGAGTTAAATAAGTACTTCAAAAATGCATTATTTGCAGTGGCAACACTATTGAAATAAGTTTTTGATAAATTTATTATTTGCAATGGCAACACTGTTGAACTGAAGGTTTGATTATTATTTAAGCTTCCGGTGCAATAATTAAATTAGACTTCCGGTGTAACTTTATATTGTTTTAAATTGTAATGTTGATGATAATTGGATTGGAATAATTACAAAGTCATCAAATTACTACTGCGATAATTTAATTGTTGATAAACATTTTATTGTAATGTAAGGAGATTTCAATAGACTTCCGATTGATATTTTAATTGAACAATGTAATGGCTTTGATAAATCATATTATTAATCATACCTAAATTCGATAGTAATTATTCCAATAATTAACAACGAATGTTGTAATTTTGTGATAATGGTTTACTAAATTTGTTATTATGAGATTAGTGACACTTCCTGATAAAAGGTATCCGGTTATGGTGTATTGAGACTTCCGTCTCTGTGATTGGTTGATTCTTCCGTCTGTATTCTTGAAGTGTACTTGTAAAATATAAAATAAGCGGGAAGGTCTGGGGTCAGTTCAGTCTTGTGTATTTTGGAAGTGGTTGCTTATTATAATCGTGATACTGCCCGTCGATATAAAGATAAGTATATTTGATATTGTCAACTGTACTGTAACAATTGATAATTTTATAATGTGTGTTCTGTGTATTTCTGTTATATACTGAGAATAATTCTGAATGTGTAGTGGCCATACATAAGACCTTTATATTGAGTTTCTTACCGGTATCTTCTCAATATGGTCGGCCATCCGAACCGGAAGTAGATTTGAGAGTAAATTCATAGTTGTGGCCATAGATATGTTTGAATAAATACTTTCTAAAGTTTGGCCTAAATGATTATTTATTATTGTGACCTAATAAACCCTTTAGTACTCTGATATAGTTAAGTATACCTGATTTTGAAATATGCTATATAATTCGATTAGAATAACCATCCTAACGTTTAAATCACGTAATCTGATACTTATTGTCCATTATCTGAATTGATTAATTTATTGACAATTATACTAATTATAAAGGAGTAAAATCAGTTCAAAAAGTGTGGTCTTGTGATTTATTAATTAATACCTTCCCTACTTTAATTCCGAAGTTTCTTCATTCTATAATGAGGAACATTAAGTAAATAGTAATTACATAACTAGAATCAGTTTAGACAACTTGGCAACTCAGGATTCAAATTTAGCACATCGATATATTGAGATGCTATATTAATTTATTTATTTTAGTTAATATTTATAATCTTTCTAAATGAGATAATCAGCACTTTCTTAATGATGATCGGCCCATATCTATCATCAGAAGTGGGATACGCAAAATCTGTGCCCTTAAACTAAAATGTTGTACTTGGTTTTTCCAGAAATCGTGCGAGTTTTGTTTGACTGACGATAAGCCGTTGAATTACTCTTGAAAAATTATTCTACATCCTGTCTGAAAGAAGATCCATCGACGATAGAAGCAGCAGATGATGAAGCTGGTTATTTGGTCTGGTAAGGCCTTGCAAGGGCTTTTTATTTTTATGCTAGTAAAGATTATCTCAAAAAAAGTAATACAGAAACGATATTTTGAGGAATTAGTACCAGTTATACCTGAAAATATTAATGTTTCCCTTTCATTAGTCATATAGTCCCCTTCTTTAGTTACCGACAGTGGTACACATTTTGGTTCAAATGAAGTTGTCTTTGTTTAGAGAATTATATAATTCAGCAATCTTTTGATTTTTGACAGCTTTTAAATAAATAGTATTTCTAGTCATATCATTATAAATTACAGAAGTAAAACATTTAACTAAATAAAGCTTAATCATGTCATATAATGATCCCTAGGGTCTTAAATTAATATCATTACATAGCTTAAATATTTGACTAATTATTAAAATATTCTTCAATCATATAAAAACAGTTATTAATTAAAAACTTTAACTTTTTATTAAATAGGTTAATTTTGTTTCGGTTTTGATGTCTGGAGGTAACTTGTTGTAAATTTTTAATGCCATGTAATACGAAACTCAATTGAGTATTTTTATTCTAGATGGTGGTAGGTATATAAGTAATAATCTAGTAGAGCGATAAATGTCTACGGTAACTGACACACTTCAAATTTAGTTTTGAAATATAACTTCAGGTAGGCCGAGCGAATTATATCTGGTCCAAAAATCGATTAATGAAACTATCCAAAAATCTGTTAGGTTAATTCCAACATTTCAGATAATTGCCAATAATTAAAATTATATTCGGTATGTCAATAAGATAGAAGATAGGAATAGAAGCATTGTTGAACAAGTAATTTCTTTAATTTGCTTTTAAATAAATATGAGGGTACACTTTTTTTATTTGGTCCTATGGGAGCTTATTGTAAATTTTTATGGCCATTGGATAACTGTTTCTATTGTGCGGCGTTGTTTTCATTTTTGGCAATACAATTGAGATCTCGGTTTGATGGCAAACTTCGCATCGTAATAATATTTTTCGTAATAATAGTTTTTTTATAGTAGGTAGGTGATTTGGTATGTTAGTCGAGACCATCGGCGTTACGAGGAATTAAATGCCAGTTGTAAGGGATCCTTTGGAAGGAAATTTTGTCCTTTCTCCTGAGCGATAGCTTTGCTCTAAGGGGTATTAAGAAATGTAAGAATTATATTATTGCTTATAAAAAAAAAATAGTCTGTTCGTATATATGAAATGATCATGTATTTTGGAAAATATTACTTTACATATATTAAATATATATTATTTATATATCAGGAGATATAAAAAAAAAAAAAAAAAAGAATATTAAAAGAAAAGAGAGAAACAAAAAAAAAAAAAAAAAGAAAACGCTGGTCTACTGATTGCTTGCTACTGACTTTTCTCGCCGGCAGCGGGTGAATGGGGTTGGTATTGCGAGGCAATTGGTAATTGTATGTCGCTGGTCTACTGATTGCTTGCTACTGACTTTTCTCGCCGGCAGCGGGCGAATGGGGTTGGTATTGCGAGGCAATTGGTTACAAAAAAAAAGCTAAAAAAAAAAAAAGCTAAAAAAAAAAAAGCTGCGACATAATCGGTTGGTGAAAATGTCTACACACCCGGAGGCAGCCCGTGGTGGGACCTATCACATTACCCGATATAGTCATATTTATAAAATTTCTACACTAAGCATTAAAATAATTGTATCTATTTTTGTCTATGTTCTATTAATATTTATAACACTTATTATCCTGATATTCTGTTTGTAACAGCTCTGAATATAAAAATTGCTTCGAGAGATTCTTTGCAATTGTCAGTGTGACCGAGCGGTTGTAAATTATTTTACGTAAGTACCTACATAAAATAAAATCAAAATGTATTTCAGATTCGTATTTTAAGATGTTACTAGAGTATTTGATAGATTAGACATATTCATAAATATGCAAAATTATTTGAAAATATTCATAGGATACAATTTATTTATTTATTTATAAAAAGGTACATCAACACCACATTTGTAGCTATTATTTTATTTATGTACAATGATATAATCTTGGTGCCAAATGCTAGATTTCATATAGATTGGGATAGTGTGTTGTGGTGATTAATTAATTAATCAAGGGTCATTCACGGCACCAATGATTTATTGATTTAATTAATGAATAATATGTTTATAATTTTTGTCGAACAAGTAGAAATTCTGACATAATTATTCTAATTATTATTGTGCTAAAATCAATTCCCTTCTCTTATGTTACAATGAAAAATATTTCATTGATTCAATCAAATATATAATTTTATTAATTCATGGTACTTTTTTGGGATACTGAGGTGACATAAGATGTACTTTGAAATGTATTTTTGTATGTAATTGTGGATAGACAATGTGTTCACGGACTGTTGATATATTTTAAATTGTTCTGGCCTGTCCCTTGTGCAGCAAATGTGATACACTTCTCTTTACTTTGGTTATGGCTTGAACTAAGTAATTATGATTTATTTGTTTTTGCCCGAGGTTCGCTCACGCAGATTTCATTGAATTTCATTAACTTTTTACCGTCAGCCGATTTCGATGAGGTGCCAAGCTGAATTTAATTAATCTGTAAAAACTATGTACATGTATTCAGTAGTTTTAAGAATTTGTATTCAATTTTATTCTGATATTCTTCCTTCATCGTTCAGTCAGTTTTTGGTGAATATATTTCAATGGAGAGACCTACTGGTTTTACAGTTTTATCATATGTTTACATAATTTATATTTTATAATATTTTATTTCTATCATTGTGCCAAAGGCCATACCTGTGACTGTACTCGCTGCTATACCTGTGGTTATGTCTGTAAATGGAACTTGGCTTTGTTGTACCTATGGCTATATCTCTGATTTTCCTTTTATCATGGATAAATGTTTTTTTTTGTACGGTTAGTACTTCGAAAATGAAGATAAATTGTAATTAGAAATATTGTATATCTATGATTGTAACAATGGCCTTACTTGTGACTTTACTCGCTGTTATACTGGGGCTTGTCTGTAATTAAATCTTGGCTTTGCTGTACTTCTGGCTATGTTAAGCCTGTGGCTGTACCTGTGGTTTACCTTGTGGTTGTGCCTAGATGCCAGAAATACAGCAGGTGTCGTAAATAAATGTTGTTGTACTGTTGGTACTTCGAGAACGAAGTACATGTCAGTCTGGCCGTGTTAGATATTTGGTTAAATCTGAGTCAAATATCTGAGTTAAATAAGTACTTCAAAAATGCATTATTTGCAGTGGCAACACTATTGAAATAAGTTTTTGATAAATTTATTATTTGCAATGGCAACACTGTTGAACTGAAGGTTTGATTATTATTTAAGCTTCCGGTGCAATAATTAAATTAGACTTCCGGTGTAACTTTATATTGTTTTAAATTGTAATGTTGATGATAATTGGATTGGAATAATTACAAAGTCATCAAATTACTACTGCGATAATTTAATTGTTGATAAACATTTTATTGTAATGTAAGGAGATTTCAATAGACTTCCGATTGATATTTTAATTGAACAATGTAATGGCTTTGATAAATCATATTATTAATCATACCTAAATTCGATAGTAATTATTCCAATAATTAACAACGAATGTTGTAATTTTGTGATAATGGTTTACTAAATTTGTTATTATGAGATTAGTGACACTTCCTGATAAAAGGTATCCGGTTATGGTGTATTGAGACTTCCGTCTCTGTGATTGGTTGATTCTTCCGTCTGTATTCTTGAAGTGTACTTGTAAAATATAAAATAAGCGGGAAGGTCTGGGGTCAGTTCAGTCTTGTGTATTTTGGAAGTGGTTGCTTATTATAATCGTGATACTGCCCGTCGATATAAAGATAAGTATATTTGATATTGTCAACTGTACTGTAACAATTGATAATTTTATAATGTGTGTTCTGTGTATTTCTGTTATATACTGAGAATAATTCTGAATGTGTAGTGGCCATACATAAGACCTTTATATTGAGTTTCTTACCGGTATCTTCTCAATATGGTCGGCCATCCGAACCGGAAGTAGATTTGAGAGTAAATTCATAGTTGTGGCCATAGATATGTTTGAATAAATACTTTCTAAAGTTTGGCCTAAATGATTATTTATTATTGTGACCTAATAAACCCTTTAGTACTCTGATATAGTTAAGTATACCTGATTTTGAAATATGCTATATAATTCGATTAGAATAACCATCCTAACGTTTAAATCACGTAATCTGATACTTATTGTCCATTATCTGAATTGATTAATTTATTGACAATTATACTAATTATAAAGGAGTAAAATCAGTTCAAAAAGTGTGGTCTTGTGATTTATTAATTAATACCTTCCCTACTTTAATTCCGAAGTTTCTTCATTCTATAATGAGGAACATTAAGTAAATAGTAATTACATAACTAGAATCAGTTTAGACAACTTGGCAACTCAGGATTCAAATTTAGCACATCGATATATTGAGATGCTATATTAATTTATTTATTTTAGTTAATATTTATAATCTTTCTAAATGAGATAATCAGCACTTTCTTAATGATGATCGGCCCATATCTATCACGTGCATCTAGCAAAAGAAAGAAGTGTCAAATTACAAATATGACCACAGATAATACGTGAGGTAATGTAGACACAGAGTAAATATGCAAGAAAAAATTAAATTAATTAGAAATATGAATAAAATAACATTTAATATTGCTATCAAAACATAATTTATTAATAACTGGGTCCATATAAGTGTATACTTTAGAGAATTTGATAAAAAAAAGATCTTGATTCAACGTATCGATAAGTTCAAAGACGAATCAGTCACTATTATCGAATACAAAACGTCACATAGCTAAGTATCCCCTAGTTAGATGATAAAAATAATGGTGAAATGAAATTTTATTTAGGGGCCGGTTTAGGGGAGCTTTTAGGCAAAGTATCCCATACGTAGGTGCTAGTATAGGGGATGTTGGTGAAAACGGGCATAAGTATATTACAACACAATCGAACAAAAGGTGAAAAATCTTCGAGACTCGATTCCCATGATGAATTAACTATTTACATACCACCAAGTTTCTACGGAAACCTCGGTGCGCGAGTCCGACTCGCACTTGGCCGGTTTTTTTAGTCCCGCTTTTTTTTTTTTTTTTTTTTTTTTTTTTTTTTTTTTTTATGTTAAATGGGCTTGCGTTTGACCTTCGACTGACCCCATGAGGAGTTAAGACGAGGCCGAGGATGTAGCACGCTTACCCAGAAAAAGCCTATTCACTCTGGCCTTGAATACATCTAGGTTGTAGGTGTCCGGAAACACAGATCCCGGAAGAGAGTTCCACTCCTTTGCTGTTCGTATAAGAAACGATGAAGCAAAGCGTTGAGTCCGGGTACGCGGGATGTCGACAACGTATGGGTGGAAATTCTCCCGGCGTCTTGTGTTTCGGTGGAGAAATGGGGATGGAGGAATTAGATTGAACAATACTGTAGCACACTCTCCAAAATATATCCTATAGAAGACCGACAAACACGAAACCTTACGCCGATGTTCAAGGCTCGTTAATTTCGCCTCAGTTATCGAAACATCGCCGACTAGTCTCCTAGCACGACGGTCTATTGAGTCAAGGGCCTCCAGCTGGTATTTGGCAGATCCATCCCAGAGGTGACAGCAGTACTCGATGCACGAACGGACGGTTTACTCAAGAGATTAATAAATCCCGCTTTGCCCGAAAAATAAAACTGTTTTACCCGTTTAAATTAAGAATGCTTGGTCTACACATATATCAATTTGCATTGATTGTACAAACTTAACATAATCGGGATTATACTGATCATAAAAATGTGCGGTAATGTAAAGTAAAAAGCACTAGTGCGTAATAAGCTGCATTAAGATACTAAAAACGCTGCAATAAATGGCACTTTACGAGCATGTGTTGAAAAATCAGTTTAAAAATGACATTTATCCTTACTAATCTATACATATAAAATGCTTTGTCCTGAATTACTGACTGATGGATCAACGCACAGCCTAAACCGCCGAGATCTGAAACTTGTAGGGTGTGTTCTTTGTATGACGTAGGCATCCGATAAGAAAGGATTTTCCGAAATTCTAGCCCTAAGGGAGTGAAAAACGGGGGCAAAGTTTGTATGGGACAACGTGATTCCTTGGTCCAATCTAATTTTGCATAAACATTCTTTGCAACATTTTTTCAAAAGCGCGGGAAATGCTATTGGTCGGCAGCTGCCGCCATGTGTGCGGAGGGGCGGCACTTGCGAGTGAGACGGAACTAACAGCTGCACTGTATTATGAACCTTGTAGAAGTGATCTAAGGTTGATTATAAGTTTTAAGCATTCTTTCGTTAATCTTCGGGGCCATACTTTTTTTTCTGTGCGAACGAAGATTCACGACGCGCCTTATCAGATTTTTGAAAAATAATTAAGTGTTCCGCGCAAAGAAATTCAAACCGTACGCGTTAGTTTCTATGCATGGATGCCTGAAATAAGAACAAACATATTCACATCCATAAAAACTTTCACATTTATGTAGTAGGAAGGAATTCGTAACATTTTCCCCTGAACTGTAAGATCTGATTGGAAACAGAACGTCCACGATACAGGAGTACCCGTGGTATGAAGACCATGTTATAGTGTTTGTATAATTAAGCCTGATGGCCGTTGAAATGGATCATTAATTCAAAGTTGCCTGAAATAAATGGATTATACCCTCCGTCCATTAATTAACATACCTGTTGACATTTAGTAGGGTCGCACACAACACATCTAACTTGCCTCCACGCCGGGTTGCAAGACTTGAACGTCTCCAAAAGCCAGGTCAGGTCTTCACCTATCAGCGTTGATATACCTGTAACAATCAAATCCTTACTATAATAATTATAAACGCCATAGATTGTACGTATGGATGTTTGTGACTCTGTCACGCAAAAACTACTGAATGGATTTTAATGAAATTTGGCACGCCTGATAGAATATGTTTTGGATTAACACTTTTTTCAAGTTGTCTCAAAAATTCCGTGAAAAGTTTTAGTACAATGACCACCATTGTAGTAAACCATGACTTTTATGGACGGTGACTGACTGAGGACTATAAGTGTAAGTGATTTGTTGTGACTGGAAACTATAATATAACTCGACACTGGCAGAAATGAGCCCTAATTTGGATTTGGTTGACAAACTTAAAAATAAAAAGAAGAAGACGTAGCACTGCATGTGCATCATGAACAGTCTGTCCGTCTCTCTCGCGTGTTTTGCTTTTGCCATTTTTTTGGATACTATACTATCTACTCACGCGCAGGAACAGAACATACAGTTATTTGGCTACGGTATTCTGTAAGGTAAGGAATACACACTACGGTCTACCTCTCTTAAAATATCTCTTCGTCTAGCTCTATCTTTAACCTTTAACTTTATAGACATAGATATTTTTGCATGTTCTAAATGGAAATTTAGAAATGATACAGTTAAATGCCTACACAATAATTCTAATAATACTTGTTTTTGTTTATTTTTGTTTTTATTGGTAGTTAATCTAATTCAATTTAAATTTAGTTAAGAAGAATCCTTATGTGATTATTTGTTATTTTTAAATTACAATTATATTTGTGCAATACAATTTTTAAAAACTTTTTTGTTTATGGCACATTATAATTATAGACGGGCCAGTTGGCGCAGTTGGTTAAGACTCTGGTAAAGATTCCACCTATTGCGCCACAGGTCGTGGGTTCGATTCCCACACAGGACATGCATTTGTGTGCTTGAACATGTCTGTATGTCCTGAGTCTGGGTGTAATTATGTATATTAAGTATATATTTACAAACAAAAAGTAGTATATGTATTATATCAGTTATCTGGTTTCCATAGTACAAGTTCTGCTTAGTTTGGGGTCAGATGACCGTGTGTAAGGAATGTCCCAGGATATTTAATCTTATATTTTTAAAGCTGTCTGCGGACAATGTAGTGGGCCGCAATATTGTTATATTTTTGTATGGCTAATGAGTTTTTCAAGAGTACGGGAACGCATTAGCTACAGGAGATGAACTGGAACCTTTAAACCTAATTTATTTGTTTTTATATTTGTTTATTTTTGATATTGTTTAAATGTCTACCGCATTGTTTTGCTTTGTTTAGTTGTAGTTATAGGTACTATGTTTGCATGCTGCGTAGTCCTACGGTTGTTCTTTTTGGAATATGTTTAACTTTATTTATTACTTATATGTGAAGATTTGTAAATGGCATATTGTTATCTGCTACTGTTATTACTACTGTTAAAAAGCTGTAAATCTTCTGAAAAACAATAAAAAAAAAAAAAAAAAAAAAAAAAATCTGATTGTTATATTTATGTTGTATCTGTTTTTGGTCCCATAATAAATAAATAACTCTTTTAACTTGAGGGTGGTAAGATATGCAGGTAGGTAGCGCATACCTTATTTTATTTATTTCATTTTATTTTATTCGTTCAGGACACAAACAGCCTTATACAAATTAAAAAACATTACAAAAAAACACAAATAGGCCTAAAGGTCCATATTATATATACAAACAATTTGAGCATATGCAATATGACAGGCAGATGTTTCTTCATGCCTCAAAAACAAAAAACTTAAACAAAACTAAAGAAACGGAAGTGTATACAGACCTCTGGATTCCTTATTCACAATTTACATAGACATTCGGCCACACATCTTTTATACATGCTTAAACTACAATTGAATATGTCAACACCATTCAAATATTTATTATAAAAATCGCAGGAACGCCTTATAAATGCATTTTTAGCGTAATTAGTATGACTAGTAGATATGAAAAAAGTATGATGAGAACGGGACGAACTACGAGGAGCTTTGAAACGGATTTTTTCGAGCAAACAGAGTCAATGTGGTTGTGTATTATTTTATACAGAAACATACTATCTAGAAAATATTATATTATTATAATATTGAATTCTATGGCTAGGGAATAAGGTTGAAAACTCACCAGCACTGACAATAACAGACTTGCCATTACCATCCTCAGCTAGGAACAGTGTGACGTTGTGCTTCACGCTCGGACTGCCAGTACCGCTCACTGTTGGTATGCTGCTGTTGAACTCTATGCCTGGGGGATAAGGAGCAGAGTAATTTATGCTGAGCTGAAACTTTGTATAGTTTGGGCTAATCTCCGAAATGGCTGGACCGGTTTTGAAGGGACTTGCTGAAGGAGTAACTTAGGCAGCTTTTATTTTAGATATTTGTTTATGTCTTTAGAGCTTTTAATAAGTACCTAAAAGTTATCATCATGTTTAGAATCTCTGAACGATCTTGAAATTTTCTTTTGAAATGATCTTTTTAAGAGAGGTAGAGCATAGCGTTTATTCGCTCAAAGAGCAGCTCGACTGGAGAAATACCTCCACCTTACAGAATACCGCAGCCAAATAACTTTATGTTGTGTTCCTGCGCGTGAGTAAGGTCCTCAGAGCTCATTGGGGAGGGGGGAAAGGTCGGTAACACGTGAGCGATGCTTCGTGCGTTGCAAGCGTCCATATGGCTACGGTAACCGCTTACCATCAGGCGGGCCGTGTGCTTGTTTACCGACTTAGTCGTATAAAAAAAAAGAAAAAAAATAAATAAAAACTCTAGTTTCAAAATCAAAATCAAATCAAAATCAAAATTAATTTATTCAAGTTAGGCCCTTATAGGGCTCTTATGAATGTTAACAAATGACTCGACACCGGTTCCAAATACAACTTGAACTGAGAAGACTCCAGCAAGAAACTCAGCAAGTTTAGATCTGCAGCCTCTACTGCAATAAACCACACTGTTGGCTAAGGCAGCTAGTACATAAATTAAAAATAATTTTCTTATGAATGTTAACAAATGACTCGACACCGGTTCCAAATACAACTTGAACTGAGAAGACTCCAGCAAGAAACTCAGCAAGTTTAGATCTGCAGCCTCTACTGCAATAAACCACACTGTTGGCTAAGGCAGCTAGTACATTTTTTTTTTTTTTTTTTTTTTTTTTTTTTCTGTGCTAATCTGCGATCAGTCTTGAGACTATGAGCAGATGTGTTAAGAGGTTGCTCTCATTTAAGGGGTATTCCCCAGTGGGAAGCCCCTTTTTATTTTACCACCGTGCTTCCAAGTCTTGGATATCATGGCGCTTAAGGCGTTTGGAGTATGTCACTTGTGTGAGCTCGTTGGCTAGGTCATTAGGATGGCTTTGGAGCCGACCTCTGTAGTTGGAGGCAGATTGTTTTATCTCCTCCTTGACTGTTTTAATTTTTAGTGCCTCATGTATTTCAGCATTGGTGACAAACCATGGTGCACTAGATATTGTCCTCAGAATACCATTTTGCAATCTTTGCATGATAGAGATACTTGAGTTGCATGCGCTTCCCCAGAGTTGAATTCCATACATCAATGCAGGCTTGAGAATGACTTTGTAAATAAGAAGCTTGTTGTCAGTAGAAAGCTTGGAGTTGCGAGCCAATAACCAGTGCACTGTCCTGAATCGAAGATTCAACTCATCACGTTTTGTTTTAATGTGCTTCTTCCAAGTGAGCCGTCTATCCAGGTGCAAGCCAAGGTATCGGACAGAATCGCTTTGCGGGAGAGTATTGTTTCCCAATGTCACAGGTGGGCAGTTTCCTTTTCTTAGGCTGAAAGTGACATGGATTGATTTGGATGCACTTGCTTTGATGCGCCATTTTTGGAGCCAATGATCTACCTTGCAGAGGCTGGTTTGTAGGATGTTAGAAGCTGTTTCGGGGTCTGTGCTGCTGGCCAGTAATGCGGTGTCATCAGCGAATGTTGCAATAGTTACCTCTTCTGCTTCTGGGAGATCAGCAGTGTACAAGGTGTACAAGACTGGTCCTAGGACAGAACCCTGCGGTATCCCTGCCGCAATATTGTTGAATTGAGAGGTATCTCCACCTTCCCGTACTTGGAAGATACGCTCAGAGAGGTATGAAACCATCAACGGATAGTAGCTGTGTGGCAGGAATGTTTTAATTTTGCAGAGTAAGCCTTTGTGCCACACTCTGTCAAAGGCCTGCTGGATGTCCAGGAACACAGCCGAGCAGTACTCTTTTGTTTCTAGAGTCTTCCTTATTTTTTCACATACGCGATGAACTTGTTCGACCGTTGAGTGGTGGGGTCTAAAGCCAAACTGATGTCTGGGAATGACTTCATTGTTGGTCAGTATTGGTGCTATTCTTCCAAGGAGGATCTTCTCAAAAACCTTAGATAGGATAGGTAGAAGACTTATTGGCCTATAGGATGAGATATCTTCTGGCGGCTTACCTGGTTTATGTACCATTGTAATAATAGATACCTTCCAGATGCTGGGAAAGTATTGCACTCGAATTACACCATTAAACAAAGTTGTAAGGAATACCAAGGCCTTTCTAGGGAGTTCAGAAAGGATTTCCTTGGTTATCAGGTCGAATCCTGGGGCTTTGTTACTTTGTAACCTTTTAATGGTGTTCATAACTTCACGCACTGTAACCGGTCTTGGAGGTGGAGATAGTTGGAAATCTTGGTTCAACGTTTCATCGATGTCTCTTTCAAATTCTGCACAGTTGCTCTCGTGTGGTTTAAAAATGTTGGCGAGGTGGTTTGCAAAGGCATTGGCTTTAGCTTTACTATTTTTAGCCCAGCCATTGCTAGTTCTTATTGCAGGTTTATATTGTTGGGGTCTGTTAAGGGACCTTGTAAGTTTCCAGAGTGAATAGTCTGTTGATGTTGTGGCAGTAAGATTTTCTAGCTTATTCTGGAGTGTGGCATTATTAGCATCTTCGAGCATGACCTTCAATTCCTTGGCAGCTTTGTTTAAAGCTCTCTTATCACAACTTAGCCTAGACTGATGCCAGATCCTTCGAAGTCTTCTTTTCTCCAGTACCTTTCGTTTTATCTCGAGAGGAAGATTTCCAGTAGTGTGATATTTGTCAATGGTTGGAGTATTAATCCAGCATGAGCTCTGTACAAGGTTCGTTATGTACTTCGTTGCGTCCTCTACCTCTTCGGGGGTTTTTAAGGAGATATGAAGTTCAATGTTTTCCTCTATGTAGTCTCTAAAGCCTTCCCAGTCGGTAGATTTATTAAACAGTGTTTCTGGCTTCTCATAGGACAAAATAGTTGTGCTCACTGTCAAGAGGACTGGAGTGTGATCAGAACTACTATCAAGGCAAGATTCAGCTTTCAGATAGTGTTTCGATTGTCCTTTAACGATAAAGAAGTCCAGCAGATCGGGCTTCTTATTTGGGTCTGAGGGCCAGTATGTTGGTTCACCAGTAGAGATTGGGGTGAGGTTATTCGTGTCAAGACTTTGTTTCAGCTGCCTCCCTCTTGTTGTTGTTAGTCTAGAACCCCAGTATGTGTGTTTGGAGTTCCAGTCTCCACCAGCAATGAACCTGCGTCCTAGTGTCTCGAAGTATTGAGTAAACTTTGGGCAGTCGATTGTATACTTCGGCGGGAAGTAAACTGCAGACACATTAAAGAAGCCACCTCTGCTTTCCACTGCTACAGTAGTTGCCTGGATGTGGTTTGTTTTGTACTCGGGCATCAGGTGGTGCTTGATGGAGTCTCGTATTACGATAGCAGTTCCAGCATGGCTAGTTCCATCAGGATGATTAGTGGTATAAGTAATGCAACCTTTGATCTTTATCTTACTATTTTCTGTGCAATGTGCTTCGGATACGAGTACAATATCAAGTTGGTGATTAGCCATCAATAGTTCGAGTTCGTGCTTGCTTGGAGCTAGTCCATTAATGTTCCAAGTGGCTACCCTGAATGAATTCATTTTGACAGTTTGGTGACTAGTGTGGTTATGAGACTTAGTAGAGTGCTCATCTGTTGTAAGATTATATCGAATTTCTCCGATTGTTTTAGTAGTAATGATTCTAACTTTCTATTTGTGTTAGCCTCAGGTGGTGGATCTACCGCTTTCTTTTTTAGGTTTTCTGAGTATAGTAGTTTCACTTGACTGGGTTCAAGGTTTTCTGGTGTTATTTGGATAGTTTCTCTCTGCTCAAATTTCTTAGAGTGTGTAGCTCTCCCTTTTGCCATTCTTCTAGCTAGAATTTCTTTGTAGACTTCACAGCCTTTAGAGTTTGCTGGGTGTGCACCTTGGCACAGAGCACACTGTGCTGGTGTGTTGCGATCTTTTTTTGGACATTCGGAAGTTTTATGTCCTTGGGCACATTTAACACAGCGATATGGCCGCATACAATAGTTCTTAGAGTGTCCATATTGTTGGCACCTTTGGCACTGTGGTAATGTTGTCCTCTTTTTAGGGTCTTCGATAACAATTGACTGGTGGTAGATGTATTTAATATTTTTGACATCTTTATTGTTAGGGCCAGGAACAACATTGACAAAGAATGTTGATGTAGGTTTTTTGTCAGGTCCAAATTTCGCATTTATGATTTCACCATAAACTTGGTTTCCAGTTTTATCTATTTCTTCCTGTATAGCACTGTGGGGTGTAGTATGGTGAAGATTTTTTATAACCACTCTATAGCAGCGTTGATCCTTCAGGTTGAAAGTATGGCCTATAAGGCCCTTATTCCTGACCGCGGTGATAACGTCTTTGTATGTTCCAACATCTTTGCAGGTGATTTTTAATTGATTTCTGTTGACTATTCTAAAGCCGAAGCAACTTTTGTCTGCTATGGGTTCGAGGAGTTCTGTAAGTTTGTTGACATCTTCGATCCCATATAATATTATAGGTGGTGGTTTGCTTGGTCTCTTCTCCTCTTCATTGGGGGTTTCACTTTGGTCTACAGGTAATTCCTCAAAGCGGTTGTTGGTTTTAATTCCTTCTGGGGATGGTGTCTGCGCCAGTTTTTTTCGCTTATTAGTTCTCGCTACAGGAACTCTTTGCCAATCAGGAGGTTTAGGTGGGGTTGTCTCCAGTTCCTTATCTGGGGGCATTGTTGTGGGAAAGTATCCCCTCTATGAAGTTATGGATAATTATGAATGCGATTTGTCCTGCGATCCGGCTAACGCCCGGCGCTCTGAGGCACCCGGGCCTCAGGGTGTGAAATATGCTACCGAAGACTGTGCAGTCGTGGGCAACCAGGCCTCTGCATCAGTGAATACTACTGGAAAACGGAGATTTGTTCAGCAGGCATTCCATCCCAGCCTATTTACACGAACTAGAAGTTCTTCACTTGGAAGTAAAACCCAACAAGACTTTCCCAGCTAGTACATAAATTAAAAATAATTTGTATGGGAGCGTAATATAGAACTAACCGGTCTCAATGCACAAGAACTGCGGCACAGCATTGAACGCTAGCTGCATGCTCGGTGTGGTCAGGTACACGCACTGTATGCACCCGGACTGGGAATGTAGGAGTTTCACACCGGCATCTGTAAACAATACAAAACCAATGTAAAATCATTCTTAAATGATAGCTTTGGAAGGTCGAATGGGATGGGATCATCTAAAATAAGGAATTTAATATATAATATTTACTTTTAAGTGTTAATTTTAACAAGCAGTGTTTATCATTTTTAGTTTTTGCTTATTCGTGTACTTACGACCGTGACATCACTAAGGCGTCAGCTGAAAATCAGCGCTGCTGACAGTAGTCAGTAGCACTATGCTGAGCTGTGTCCTACTTGACGGCACAGACGCACTGGTTTATTTTTAATTTAAATATTGTTATGTTAATGTTTTCGTCAAATAAATGAGTTTTTTTCTTTCTTTCTTTCAAATATCATGAAGAATTTACTTGTAGAAAATCTTCATAAATGTATGACAAAGCAAATTTTAACTTAGCTTTTTTAAAACGCCAATAAAAAATACAGCCACGAGCGCACACAAAGGGTTCTGTAAAGACCTTTTATTTTATGTTTATAATTCTTTGTTGTATCGGCAATATAAATAAACTTTACTTACTTTTTTTTATATATACAACTAAGTCGGTAAACAAGCATACGGCCCGCCTGATGGTAAGCGGTTGCCGTAGCCATATGGACGCTTGCGCGTTACCGACCTTTCCCCCCTCCCCTATGAGCTCTGGTGACCTTACTCACGAGCAGGAACACAACATAAAGTTATTTGGCTGAGGTATTCTGTAAGGTGGAGGTACTTCCCCAGTCGAGCTGCTTTTTAAGCGAATAAAAGCTAACCTCTCTCAAAATGCAACATTCATGAAATACAGCCCACTGAAAGACAGACAGACGGACGAACAGACAGTGAAGGCTTAGTAATAGGGTCTTGTTAGCACCCTTCAGATAAGAAACCCTAAACTCACCATAGTTTAGTTGTAGTTTTCTGACAACAAAGTCATATTTCTGGTTGAGCCAGCGGACAGCCCCCGTACCTGTAGACACCAGCTGCTCTTCTGTTGTGATCACTTGCTCGTCTGTTGATCTGAGATAGTGAAGAACAAATATATTATTAATAAACTATCTCTCCCCCATGGGATAATGCAGCCGGGGTAATGTAATGTAAAGAACAATAATTGAAAACTGTTATACAAAATTCTTTTTACAACTTCAAAGTACGCTAAAACATCATCAAGTCCTGACCTGATGACTATGGGACCAAACTCTCTTCAGCTTTATTCTATTAGTATCCGACAGTTTATTCCAGAGATTAGCGTATTTGAACAAACAAACAAAACATCTCTTCAGTTCTAGTTTAATACTCCATAATGAGGCACTATGCTGAGTGTGCAGGGACCCATGGCATACCAAATATAACTGCACTTTGTCCTTTCCGCTGCGGCACAGATTTCTCCCAATACCATGAGATATTACACACATTTACAAATCAGTGATTCAAGATAAGTGATACAGTAGTACCCAACTGATAAGGCACATCCTGAATCTTCGTTCGCACAGAAAAGAAAGTATGGCCCGAAGATTAACGAAAGAATGCTTAAACATACAATCAACCTTAGATCACTGCTATAACTTTCATAATACAGTGCAGCTGTTTGTTCCGTCTCACTCACAAGTGATGCCCCTCTGCACACATGGCGGCAGCTGCCGACCAATAGCATTTCCCGCACTTTGAAAATGTTTCTTCTGTGCAGCTACATCGGTAAGCCATATTAGTTGAGTACTACTGTACCTCTGGTGTTGCAAGGGTCTCTAGGCTTTGGTTACCGCCTAACATAGGGCAGTCATATAATTGTTCGCTGCCTTGCATATAAGAACTAACCTATCAGTAGCATCAGCCGGAGGGTTCTCAATGATGGCTACTTCATACTCCTGCCCGCCATCTACTGGAGCGGTGGTGCTCAGTGAGTACTGCTGGTATGTGTTAGGCTGGTCTTCTACTTGTTGCTGAAAATTTATGAGGATATCTATGGTAAGTTTGTAATATTATATGAGCTTTCATGTTTTATAATGAGAATACCAGTGTTGTTGGCAGTTCCCACAACTTTAACCCCTTTATTAATATATAAGGTGTAAGTCAGTCTTGTAACACCCAGGTATTAAGATAGCACCAGCCCTTTTTGTTTATATGACATTAGAAAGTGACGGATATATTTATAACCTAGGTATTACTATACTTGATTTACACCTTATTTATTAATAAGGGGGTAAATGTTTAAAGTTCTACACCGGGAACAACAGGTTTTTTGTTTTTTACTAAAGGTGGTGCACACACA
This sequence comes from Achlya flavicornis, assembly GCA_947623365.1. Lineage (NCBI taxonomy): Eukaryota > Metazoa > Arthropoda > Insecta > Lepidoptera > Drepanidae > Achlya > Achlya flavicornis. The sequence continues at coordinate 3,516,530 of OX392494.1, read as the reverse complement.
AAGCCTAGAAGGAACTGGCTCTCAAGTGCAGCTGTTGGAACACACCAATATATATTTGGTATGTCTCATAGACACAGAAGAAGAGACAATAAGACAGAGACAGAGTCACTGCCACAAAAATATTATTTTGATGCTCATCAGTTGAGATTTTATTTATGCACATAAACAAAATTTCCTCAATAAATAGGTCAAAAGCCAGTAAACAGATTGTGTTCTAACACTTACAGTGCTAACTTCAGTGTTACTCTGCACAAAATTAGCGCTCTCCTCTTCCGGTTCACCCTTCACATCGTATATAGTCTCCGCCATCACGATCCTGCCCGAAGAGTCCATCGTCCACATCCCACCAAACGCGAAGTTCGATGGATTACCACTCTGCTCATAAAGGATCACTGTATTCGGCCCTAATTGGACCGGCTCGCCCTTCATATTGACAAACACAGGCTGCTCGAAGTTCCCCTCTACCAGCTGCCCTGTATGGACAATCTGCTGGCCTTCCACAGGCACTTCAACCACTTGATTCACCACCTCAACTTTGTCTTTATCACTTTCGGCTTTTCTGTTGACCATTATCTTCGGTTTCTTCTCACCGTCAGCCGGTTCGTCACTCTTACGCTTTATAACAGTTCTCTTTTTGTTTTTTTTGTCCATTTTTGCACTTCACTTATGTTTTTGTAGAACTAAAACGAGCGTTTCAACGCTAAATATTGACTGACACCTCGCCCATTTGGCGACATTGTTTCGATAAAATTGTTTTATAATAAAATAGCTGTAACGTAAATATTGTAATCAGAGAAATAATAAAATTGTCTGGATAAATAAATTGATAATTACACGTTTAGCTGTAAATCGCAAGATATTTCAAAATTATGCCTGTGCGAGAAGGACAACTCAGAGAAACGCCATTTTTTATAAATGGAGGGAACGAACGAATGAACGAACGGAACGATCAGTGATGCCAACTGTGCCCAGCACCAATGATTGAAAATATTCGATTGGCATGTCAGCAAGCAAGTTGTCGCAAAGTGAAAGCCGTAACGCACCATCCGACCGTCGGACTCCTAGGAGGCGGGGCGTCCTGCCGTCGAAGCGTGCGTAGCGCGGTAGGATCGACATAATTTATTATTAATACCGGTCGGAAGCGGTAGGAACGTCCTACGCATCCAACGTAGGTAATTTTCGGCGGCGTCCTGTCAATAGGAGAGCTTTATAGGGCGGTCGGATGCTAGCGGTCGGAACGTTCGTAGGCCCGTCGGAGTAGGACGCATCGACGTAGGTATTAGGTAGGTAGGTAAGTAGGAGTCCGACGGTCGGATGGTGCGTTACGGCTTTTAGTATGACAAGAGAGATCGATCCAACCGACCGATCAGTCCTATACATTAGGGTTTGATTAGGGTATATGCATGCACGTCTATGACGGCCTACATATCGGGTGCCAAATCGTGACTTACGTAAACGCCTTACTTTTTTATGTACTCATTAATTAGGTACAGTACAACCAAGAATCTTGGTACAACTCCGACTCCTGACTGTACCTCAGATCTAGCAATACTGAAAAGCTGCTGTCGATGTCATTTATTCCTGAATAAAAGTATAATCAAGCAACCATCTCTTTTTAATCATTGAAAAGAGAGTAGTATAAAATATTTTTTTTTAAATGGTTTGAGTAGGACTGGAACGCAAACGTCACAACCATGATTGTTATGTTATCTATGTTATTAATATACCTACTCTAGTGTCTCTAGTCTTTGGTTGGTCAATGGTCACAACAAAACTGTGCAATAAAATCAGGTGAAAGCACGCCTGGCAATGTTCTAATCAAAATAACCCACCGTATCGAATGACAGTGCAAAGTTCTTACTCGACGTTCTCGCCCCTCTCTTCCTTCCTTCGCCCCCGCCATGACCCATGCCGGCCATTTTATTTTCATTCCATTCCACAGAGTACTTTTTATAACTACCTACCTAGCAATTCCATTCGTCAATATGCACCTACCTGTCATCAAACACGTGTTTGTTTTGATGAGAACTTAAGTTCTTATGTCGATTTATTTCCACCTCTTTTAATCCATAAATTCAGTGTTTTCCGTATTTGTATGACGAGATGTGTTGTATTGGTGTTGTATTGATAAATTTCCGCCACTTTAACAACATTTCAATACATACAGTGATGTCGGAATTTTTAAGTTTCAAAAATGTTGTATGCCCAAGTGCAACAGTTTACGCCAAGACGTTAAACTACATCAGTTTTCTATAAGTGAGGAAAATAAGAGACAGTGGATAAAGTGTATTAATTGTGAGACAATAACTTAACAGCGATCCACGCAAATTATATGTTTGTCACCTGAAGAGTGGCGCATATCGAAGCTTGGAGATTTCTTCAGGGAACCCGACAAATATCTTTTTTGAAGCAGGTAAACAACTATCGATCTACAAGTTGACTGTAATAATATAATATCTTATTATTATATGTATTATTCCTAGTCAACTCATAACATTTGAAGCTATAGCCTAACCTTTGTGGTTGTGAAGGCATATTAAGTCTAACCCAAAATAAATGCCTGGCAAATGCAGTTATATTGAGATATATATAACACATTAATAACCATGGCTCCACCAGAGTTAGAAATCTATTGTTTAATCCGGTTAGTTCACCCTTATTCCTTATTTATTTTAACATAGGTTGACGGGCCAGTTGGTTAAGATTCCACCTGTTGCACCGCAGGTCGTGGGTTTGATTCCCACACAGGACATGCGTTTGTGTGCATGAACATGTCTGCATGTCCTGAGTCTGGGTGTAATTATGTATATTAAGATTGATTAATTATGTATTTACAAACTAAAAGTAGTATAATAATATGTAGTATATCAGTTATCTGGTTTCCATAGTATTAGCTCTGCTTAAGTTGGGATCAGATGACTGTGTGTGAGGAATGTCCCAGGATATTTATATATAGTTACAGAGATAAATTGCATTTTTTCAGATAACAAGAAAACTGTATGCGGTGATCATAGTCAGTCAAAGAAGCAATGATCATTCATATTACCAATGAAAGTCGCAAGAACAGAAGTTTTTGGTATGTATACATCATCCAGCACTTTTTGAATAAATTAAAAGAAATAATATAAAAGTAAAATTAAATTAAATTAAAAGTTTACTTTGATTATAAAATACTACTATGGGTAATGGACATGCCATTTATAGATCTTTACTCACTGGACTAGAGCATGATGAGGCTGTTTCCACTTTACACAAGAATATTTAACATTCTGTCCATATTGATGATACATGAATGTTTAGGTTTTAAAATAATAACAGCTCATACAAATTTTCAGATACATCTGTCCAACCATCAGCTGCGAGCCATCAAAGTAATGCCACATGTGTGTCTCTGAATAACACAATGCAAATGAACTCAGGTAATTTTTTGCCATTTAATATAATCTTATCTAGTAATGTGTCCCCCTGTCCCCTTTGTATTAGATTAAGTGCTGGCTCAGTATCTCCAGCAGTGTGTTCCATTTGTGTAGGCTATTTCTATGTAAAATTTATAGCTGACATAAAAATATAATATTTTTAATGCATAATTAATTACTACACCCAAAATCTTTACCAATAAATTATATATACAAAAAAGGCAGATGATAGGAATGCCAGTCTCCATACTAAAATCTTCAAATCCTTCGACTATCTTGTACATAAAAAATGAATCATTTCAAAGATTTTGTCATTATTTTCGGCCACCTTTTTGATATTTTTTGTGACGTTTTAGGACAAAGACACCCTAGTATTTTTTGTTTGCATGGGTATCTCCAATCGATGTATATAGGCTTCATCGTACGCCACTATTTGAAAAAATAAAAAAAAACAATATGGAGCCTGAAGATTAAGCTAGGCTCCGATCGGAAATCTTCGCACTCCTTTACAGTTACTTTATACTTTGTTTACAGATATTTTAATGATGGCAACAGCAGTCCAGACCCATCCAGACCGTCACTACAGATAGAATTAAAAATGAAAATTTAAATAAATAATTTGTAAATAAATAATTGTTTCATTTATTATTATACTATAAGACCTTTGAAATAAAAAATAATTGTATTTACCCTAAAGCCCCGGCCATACATATCATAGGCTGTATGACTATTTTTCATTGCACCATAGTATGGAAAAAAAAAGAAAAAAAAAACGTCATGTTCAATTTCTGCATACGGTTTATCACCAATGTTCGTCAGATGGCGGTCTGAACTTTAGTTCTCTTGGTAGTTTGTGGGTGAAAGAAATCAAGAGATATCATTCATTTTTTTTGTTAACCTTCGGGGTCTGCATCGCGATTTATCGCAATTATTTATGAACAAGTTAGGTCCAACAAGCAATTTATATGCTTGTCCTCAATACGCTATCCATTCTTCTTCAAGTTGCTTTTATAGTGTTTATGTCATTGTTGTCGATGAATTTAATTCGGCAATTCAGTGGAACTTTTAGAAAAATGGCTGTAATTGCTCCAGCTTTGTTTGTAAATCATGGAGGAGGTCCTCTGCCGCTTCTGGGAGACGAAGAGCATGTGGGGCTCACAAATTTCCTGAGGGACGAGGTAAAAAAACATGTTAACCTTGATGAGTGGAAAGCGATTATTTTAGTCACTGCCCATTGGGAAGAAGACGTGGTTACAATATCCTCGGGTAAACACCACGATCTGTACTTCGATTACTATGGTTTCCCTCCAGAATCCTACAAGTACAAGTATGACGCACCTGGAGACCCGGATTTGGCGCAAAAGATCCACGAATCGTTCACAAAGGCGGGAATCAAATCGAAATTGGATCCAAATAGAGGTTGGGACCATGGAGTTTTTGTGCCCATGATGTTAATCAACCCATCTGCAAATATACCTATAATACAGATATCTGTTTTAAATAACCAGGATCCTGCAGAACATTATAAGCTTGGTCAAGCATTACATCAGTTCCGGAAAGAAGGAATAGCAGTTCTAGGTTCAGGAATGTCCTACCATAACATGAGGGAATTTAGATATGGGAGATACAAAGCAGATGTAGTAAATAAAGAGTTTGACGATTATTTAAATAAAGTATGTTCATCTGACGATGAAAGTGTAAGACGTCAGGGTTTAATTAATTGGAGGCAGCAGCCGGGTGCTACGGAAGCTCATCCGATGCGAGCCGCTGAGCATTTCATGCCATTGATAGTTGTAGCCGGAGCTGGTGGTGAAGGAGCTGGCGAGAGAATTTTTAACTGGGACTTAAGTGGGACATTTAGATTAAGTGCGTTTGTTTGGAAAGGTGTATAATTGCTGCACATAATTATTATACAGTCGAGGACATAAATATGTATACAATTAGTAAAATTCAACAACGGTTTCCTCTTAAACTACTGATTGAAATTATGAGATATTATAAAGGCAGAATCTTCTGACATCTACTATTATGATTTGTGTAATAGCTTAACACTTAAATGTTAAACATGCGAGAAAATCGCTTTTGAATTTCAAAAAGTGTATACATAATTTTGTCCTCGACTGTACCCAAAGCCAAAGTTGATCAAAATTCTGATTTAATTTACAATATGTTATTTTAATCCAATCTGTACAATGATAAAAAGGGGCATCCATAAACCATGCGATGCTTTTTGGAGGTGCAATCAACTGTCACTTTGGGTCACAATGGGGTAGTGGATATTTAACAAGAACAAGGTTATTGAGGGAGTAAGGGTTTCATCCCCCCCCTTTAGAGTATGGTAGATACCGCAAGCTGTTTGTTCAAGTGTTTTGTCATTTGTACTTAGTAATAGGATGTGCATCTCATCTACGTACCAACAGGTTTGTTTATACATAACAGTAGCCCACTCTAAATCTGTGGTTTCACCACATATCAACTAAATCGGCTAAAGCTAGTTGTAAAAAACTTTGCTGACGTTGATGCCAAGGAAGAGCTGCGACGGCATTTACACGCCATTGATATAAAGCCGTGTTGATTATTGTCGTGACACACTGAGAAATAAATTTTGCCAAATATGCTCTATCCCATTGCAATAATCATCAACAATTCTTATTGCAGAAGATTGAAGCAAGTATTATAAATATTTATTAAAATAAATCTTGGATGACATTGCTGTTGCTTTGATTATCTACTTATTTATAGCAAGACAAGATCAAATAGATTACATTTTGTTAGCATATAGTAGCCAAACCATTATTTAGTTTTAATACTTAAAATCACCTGACCTATACTTAATTAAATATGGGTATACCATAGCTACAGGTCGGTTAACGAAAGCTGGCACGTTCACAATACTCATAAATTTGCAATCAGTCAAGTCTAATGGACGAATGCAAAAATAGACCACTCTATATTTATGAGCAGTAGCAAAAGCAAAACAATAACTGTCTCCTTCATACTCATAAGCTTGACTTTGCGCGAGAGAGACGGTGTAAATGTGTTGAAACGTGCCAGCTTTAGTTAACCGACCTGTATAATAAATATGTATTATCTATGACATGCACAAACAGTACAACACTCATTGTAATGTAAATAATTATATTTTAATAATATTATTGGTAGAGATCACTTAGTGATAAGACTGCCCACTGTAACACTTTCTTTATTATTTTGAGTTCATGTTTTTTTTGTGTTGTAACAATAAAGTATTATCTATCTATCTATTATTGGGTATGTGTACAGAATATAATTTATTTTTGTAAAATACATATAGGGTTATTCATGAAATATGTAACACTATTTTTTTAGTTTCCTTGCGCGGTATTTATAATGGTCCAAGTGGCGTATTTTATGGATAATCCCTAAGGGACCAAAGGTGCTGCCTATTTATTGCTTTCATTTTATTATTGATCAATGTTTTATAAGAATTGTAAATAAAATATACAATTTGTTAAAGATTTTTTTATTTATTTATTGAATATAGAAAAAATATGTAGGTAGATTATAACGTGAATTTAATTGTAAAATTAGCAATTTATTTGATCGAGTTACTTAACGACACAGATTACAGAATAATTCAGATGGAGCGCGCGGAACACGAAAGTGAAGCCAAAAAAGCAAATACAAATTGAAAATCTGATACCTGGTATTCGTTTTCCAGTTTGTATTTGCATTATTTAAACACAGTTTATTAATAAAGAAGTGTTTTTTGTTACATAAAGTTTGTTAAACAAAGCAAATACACATTCAAAAGCGAATGCCAGCTACGTGTTTTTCAATTTGTATTTGCTTTTTTGGCCTCACTCCCGTGTTCCGCGCGCTCCATCTTACTTATTCTGTAATCTGTGCTTAACGATTATACAGAAAGAAAGAAAATATGAATTATTGTAAATCCTAATTTTAAAGTATACGTAGATTTTTTCATTTTATATTTATTGTTACATTTTTGGCCCTATAAAAACAAGTACATACATTTTATATTTAATGCAAAATAACAGTTACTTCCCATCCCACATAAACCCGCTCAATTTAAAAATACCACGATATAGAGATTCAAACACTTTTTTCCCTGGCCGGCCTCCTCCTGCACCAGCATTTACAATCAGAGGCATTAAATGATCAGCTTCACCCAATGGATGGGAATCGAAACCCCCCAGAGCTTTTTCCCAATTAATAATATCTTCTCTTGTCTCTGGATTTCCAGTACAAACTCTATTCAAAAAATTATCGAAATTTTCATTCTCGATTGACCCATCACTGTCCTCAAAGTCGTCGAATCGACCCATGTTATGGTACGACATTCCCGACCCGAAAATCGCAACACTATCCTTTCGAAATTCAAACAAAACTTTACCAATTTCATAATGCTGCCTCGCGTCTTGATTTTTTAATATGGAAACCTGTACTATAGGAATATCCGCTGCAGGATTTGCCAACATCATTGGTATGAAAACTCCATGGTCCCAACCTCTGTTGTCGTCCATCTTTGATTTTATTCCCGCGTTTTGGAACGCATCGTGTATCTTTCGTGCCAAAATAGGATCACCTGGCGCATCGTATTTAAACTTGTAGCTTTCTGGCGGGAAATTAGTGTAGTCGTAGAGCAAAGAATGGCGGTTACCTGACGAAATTGTAACTATATCTTCCTCCCTATGCGCTGTTACGAGTACTATCGCCGACAAACGTAACAAATCGACTAATTTTGATGCATTTCTTAATGAATCGGCTATTTCAATGTTGTTCTTTTCTCCCAAAACTGGATACGGTCCGGCGCCATGATTTAAAAACAACGATGGCGCGAAATATATTTCGGTATTCATTTTGTCACTAAACACGTCTTAGCGGTACTAAAACTTGTTAAGTATTATTTATATATTGGAACAAGGGCTACGGACTAACTGATTGATAGTATTCCACGAAACATGATTGTTGGTTTTCCCTTTAATCAGTTATTTGTATAAATAGCTGCAGGGCTGTCGCGCCGGTACTTTTTAAGTTTTTGGCCACTCTTACAATGGTCAGTCAGCATACAAAGCCGAGAAGGAACTGGCTCTCAAGTGCAGCTGTCTGAACACACCGTTAGGTGCTTGGCGACAGATTCTGAACTTGAGGGTGGTAGCCAGTCAAGTGGGCACTTCAAAGTACCCTACCACCGTGCTATGGTTTCATCAAGATGTTTTTATTAACCAAAACCTTAAGACTTCGGCCACGTCACTGACAATGGTGAGGTACTACCTACCTAGAGACCAAAAAGCTGGCGCTTACCTCGGGCACAGTTTTACCAGAGATGGTAATACCACAGTCTATTAAACCTTTAATAGACTGTGGTAATACTGTGTCACGGGCGACGCATTAGCCTTGCAATTCAACGAGTTGGCGTCGCCAGCTTTTTTGGTTACCCTGCCTGCAGGCAGCGATTTATTCGCAGTTTTTTTATTATAATTTCAATGTAGTTTTAGTTTAGTATAGTATATTAATCGTGTAAAACTAGCAACTTCCTCCATGGACCTACCTACTTAGGTTCAATCACAGAGTGTTATCCAACAGGATACAGACAGGATATAGGTCCTCTTTTTGGTGTAGAGTCATTTGTTAACATTCATAAGTGCCTTATCAGGCCCTAAATTGAATAAATACTTTTTGAATTTGTTTTTTTTTTTTTCAATACATAAAGGAATAAGCTCCATAATCCCCTAAAGCCTTTTTCATATATACTTTACGTAGATAATAATTCGTTCATCAAATAACCTGTCTGTCTGTACATCCAAAGCAATTTCTCCTAAACGGCACATGAATAATATTATCCACGTTAGGTACATTTCCTAGTATAAATAAAATGGTGCTGGAATTTATATTTGTACCTATTGAAATATTGTCATTGAAGGGACAAGGGTAGCAAACTGATTGATAAGTATTCCACGAAACAATCTGTTGGTTCTTGTATAAATAGCCGTAGGGCTGACACTGCGCTGTTACTTTTATTTACTTTGAATAATTTGCTTTTGAACAGTCTCACTCTCAAGTTGAGAATCTGTCGCCAAGCACCTATTCCGTCATCAGAGCGAGGTAGCGAGCCAAGTGAGTACTACAAAGAAAAACAAGGTGATGAAACTATAGAAGGTAGGGTACCTTCTATAGTTTCATCACCTTGTTTTTCTTAACCGAAAGCTTAATAAGCTTCGGCCACATCATCACTTACCATGGTGAGATTGTGGCCAAACACATGCCTATACGCAGTAAAAACACTGGCTTTTTTAAAACTAGCCAGTTCATACATGTGACATCCTACACAGTGAAAAAAACTGGCTTTTTTAAAACTAGCCAGTTCATACATGTGACATGCTAAACAGTGAAAAAAAAACTGGCTTTTTTAAAAGTAGCCAGCCCCCCTAGACAAGATGGCTGTCGACATTGAACTATCATTATATACATTGAACTATCTAATTGAGGACAACAACTATCATATTATTTCCATGCTAAGGATGTCACATGTATGAACTGGACCAGTAGCCAAGATGGTTATCGACAATCGTCATCGACAGTAAATGATCAACCTTTGTATTGGATTGACATTTCAAATCGAAATATCACGTGATTTTTAACAATCTCTTATGTCAATCCCATACAAAGGTTGATCGTTTACTGTCGATGACGATTGTCGATAACCATCTTGGCTACTGGCCCAGTTTATACATGTGACATCCTTAGCATGGAAATAATATGATAGTTGTTGTCCTCAATTAGATCGTTCAATGTACATTTCAGTCAGCGATATTTACATAAGGGGATAATCTTCGAGCTTGACCACAAAGTAAAAGGGGGGATAATATCCACCCTAAGGCTACATTATGACGGGCCAGCTGGCGCGGTTGGTTAAGACTGGTTAAGATTCCACCTATCGCGCCGCAGGTTGTGGGTTCAATTCCCTCACAGGCCATGCATTTGTGTGAATGAACATGTCTGTATGTCTGGGAGTCTGAGAGTAATTATGTATATTAAGTATGTATTTACAAACAAAAAGTAGTATAAATATGTATTATATAAGTTATCTGGTTTCCATAGTACAAGCTCTGCCTAGTTTGGGATCAGATGATCGTGTGTGAAGAATGTCCAACAATACTATAATCAGACAAAGTCATAAAAGTAACCAAAACTAATATTTTTATAACAAGTTTTTGTACAGAAAATCATTTTTAATACAAGCTATGGTGACTGTACAATTTTTTTGCCGATTACAAAAAAAAGGAGGAGGTTCTCAATTCGATTGTATTTTTTTTATGTTTGTTACCTCAATAGGAGGAGGTTCTCAATTCGATTGTAATTTTTTTATGTTTGTTACCTCAAAAGGAGGAGGTTCTCAATTCGATTGTAATTTTTTTTCATTTGTTAGGAAATATTAGTATTTGTATATTTATATTTGTATTTGTTAGGGTCGGCAACGCGCGAGTGATACCCCTGGTGTTGCAAGCGTCCATAGGCTACGGTAACCGCTTACCATCAGGCGGGCCGTATGCTTGTTTGCCACCTTAGTGGTATAAAAAAAAAAAAAAAAAAATATACCTATACTTCCCGTTTGGGCCCATTGTCACGGGCTCTACCGCGTAACTTTGGTGGTAATCGTAACGAAAACCATTAATTATTACATCCAATGACGCGCACGCGGTATGACGCGACGGTGACCATTCGTGGGCCCTGATTAGATGAAATTCATTAATGGTGTTCGTTACGATTACCACCAAAGTTACGCGGTAGAGCCCCAGGTCAGGATCAGATTACTTCTTTAGTGTACTTTGAAGTCGGTTTAAGTTTTTTGTAAAACAGTTTTCAGTTATTATTGTCTGTACTGCATTGGCATCCAATAACAGCGTTGCCAGTTTTGTTAATGGCATCTGCGCATAATGTTCTCATGATAACGTTGTTTTGTTCGAAATTAAATCACAAATGCAGAATGCATTTTGTTATCCTCACAACTCGATTGATGAATCATTTTTATTTTCGTCCTGTGCATCATGTTTATATAGGTGGCTGGTAATTAGTAAACGGTACTTAGACAAATTATTGTACTCATGATAACAAACAACTTTCTATTTATTTATTTATTTATTGTAGGAAGACCAACAGCTGTACAATATTAAACATAAAAAAATATGAATAGTTATTACGAAGCCAATAACAGGTCTTCACGGATATACAAAAATAAACTTTTTTTTTAAATTTACTTAGCACCTGAGCCCATAATATTGAGTACCTAACCTATACCATCCTAGCTTTTATTTAATTTAGTTATTTATCCCTATTTGATACTCTGGGAAAGTTGTTTGTTATCATGAGTACCTACACTCATGTATCGTTTACTAATTACCAGTCACCCTATATTGATTGTTATACAGTTGGGGCCAAGTAAGGTTATGGTACAATAATTTCACAAATCGAAATATATTTCTCCCATTTTTTTTAATTAAAATTAACTGTATCTTAAAAAAAAAGATTTTTTCTGGCTATTTGTGGCCTGTAATAATTCAAATTGCATGCCAATAAACTGTTGATACGATCATCACGCAATTTCAATGACATTTTAAATGTTATGGTGCGTCCATGCTTGGCGAACCGAGCACGAGCGGAGCCACGAACGAGCACACTGCGAGCACGCATCGCGTAGCGTGGACGGGCTTGCGAGCCTCGAACGAGCATTCGTAGCGTGCTCGACTGCCTCCGCCCGATTGTCAGTTTTTTCACGAACACGGATTCGCATCGCGCTCATTGTAGGTTCGTCCACGCTTGAAATCGCGAGCAACGAACGAATCCTATTCGTTCGAGGCTCGGCTCGTGCTCGATTCGCGTAGCATAGACGCACCATTATGTGAATCACCGCTATGGTACACCTAAAACATGCAAATACTTATTGCATGTTTAATTTTAGGTAGACACAGATGTAGGTCCGTATACTAGAATGCTCTAGTTTTGAGGTGAGATTAAAACAATCGAATTTGAAACATACATCAGTGATAGAATTGGCTCTGTGAGGTAGACCTCGTGTGTCTTGATAATTATATGAAATACGATTGTAATTTTGAAAAATCCAAAAACCGACTCTACAAACAAATTCCATATAATTACCGAACCTCCTCACAAAATTTCACGAGAATCGGTTGAAAAATGCGACCTGTAAAGGAGAAAAGCTGAACATCCGGACATACTAATGCATGCCAAAGCTGAAGCTGAAACGGAGAGGCGTTCGCGCTGGCTCAGTCAATTAGGTCTATTCTTCATACTACAAGCCTTCCCTCCAAGCTGGCCCAGTAGCCGAGCACCTGCTTTAGATTGCGACTTGAATACAGTCGCACCAGTGTGTTTAGTCTAAGTTTAAGAGAGGAAGAGCAAAGCCCTTATTCGCTCAAAGAGCAGTACGAATGAGGTACCTCCACCTTACAGAATACCGCAGCCAAATAATTAAATGTTGTGTCCCTGCGCGTGAGTTCGCCAGAGCTCATTGGGGAGGGGGACGAGTTGTGAGCATCTAAAAATTAACCCAAAGAACTTTCATTTTGTTTGAAATCTAATCTAGAGAGGTACTAATTAGGAATCTAATTAGAGAGGTAGCATAGCGTTTATTCGCTCAAAGAGCAGCTCAACTGGGGAAGTACCTCCACCTAACAGAATACCGCAGCCAAATAACTTTATGTTGTGTAAAGTTGTGTTCCTGCGCGTGAGTAAGGTTGCCAGAGCTCATAGGGGAGGGGCAAAAGGTCGGTAACGCGTGAGCGATGCTTCTTGTGTTGCAAGCGTCCATATGGCTACGGTAACCGCTTACCATCAGGCGGGCCGTAAACTTGTTAACCGACTTAGTTGTATAAAAAAAAAAACTCTATCTTCCTGTAACTTGGTAACAGCTGCAAAATGGGCCCACCATCGCCAATGCGCTCTGATTGGCTAAGTAAAGGACACATGCGCTCTTGTTGGCTAAGCCAAGGACACATGCTCTCTTATTGATTAAGTCAAAGAGACAGAAAACCCAGTAAAAGAGGATGTTTCGTAGCGTAAGAAAAACGTTGCTTCTCTGTTTCATACTTATTTGACGGGCCAGTTGGCGCAGTTGGTTAAGACGTGGGGTCTTAACCTATAGCCCCGCAGGTCGTGGGTTCGATTCCCACACAGGACATGCATTTGTGTGCATGAACATGTCTGTATGTCCTGAGTCTGGGTGTAATTATGTATATTAAGTATGTATTTACAAACAAAAAGTAGTATATGTATTATATCAGTTATCTGGTTTCCATAGTACAAGCTTTGCTTAGTTTGGGATCAGATGACCGTGTGTGAGGAATGTCCCAGGATATTATTATTATTATATATATTATTATCTTATTATTATTATTGAAGAAGCCGTATCTAGTTTATTCTAAATCTGTGGCACTGTAAGGACAAATGATAATATGCATTATCCATTAAAATAAAAGTAGCATAGTGTATAGTATATATTGTGTATAAAGTGTATATTGGAGCTAGCTAAATGTTACTATTACGTCTCGGTAGAGTCCTCAGTGCTCGCCAAACTGTTCGAATAAAGGTAAAAGCCGTCTATAGTAGACATCTCCTATAAAAAAAATTTCTTAAGTTGTTTGATCGGTACCCTGTTCCCAACTATTTGTAGTCGGCGTAATATACCGTGGTACTAGGCGCTCAGATCGCGGAAGAGAAAATTTTATATTACTTCAAGTTACCCAAAATGATAATAACCTTCATTGACCGGTATTTTGAGCTGAAACTTTTTATAGGGAGTCTGCCCCTCACAGTTACATCCAGTATCATCAGTATACAGATACACGCTTCATCCATTCAGCTCTTCTATCCGTCATACCAGCATCCCCTCCTTTCTTACCCATATCATCTTTCAAACATCCCATCCATAAAATTTTCGGTCTTCCTCTTCCCGTATATCCATCCACTTTCATATTCATAACTCTTTTAGTAAAGTGGCTTCAATTCCTCCTCATAACATGTCTATACCACAATAAACAGTTCCCTCCCAACTTTTCAGTCACTGTCGCATGTCTCTACTTTCAAACTTCTCCTTATGTAGTTACTCTAATAGTTAAAATTCAATAGAGAAGTACCTTTACTACAACCATTGAGTAGTCTTTTAGTTTTGCGTGTCATATTTGTCTATTATTACAAATTATAAATAACAAAGAACCCATTAGTGATGTACACATACGAATACCCGCGATACCGACAAGAGCCATCGATATGGAAGAAGACAGGAGCAGCACTATCGAAAGCGTTGCTGAAAAATGGCAAGGATTTTTGCATGGAGACCAACATGCATGGGTTCAGCCATATTGCTGAACCAAGGCGGCATTGGTTTGAGAGGTAAGCGTACCCTCAGTCTCAGGAGACTGCTTAGCTCCTTATGTGTATTCTACCGCTTGCACAACGGACAGTGTTCCGGAAGGAACGGAGCTTCCTTCCGCGGACGCTCAGTTTGTGGAATGACCTCCCCGCCGTGGTTTTCCTCATGGAAATACTTCAAAAAGGTTGTGAAGACATTTCTGCAGAGACGGCAACGCCCGAGTGATACCACTGATTTTGTGAGCGTCCATAGGCTACGGTAACCGCTTACTATCAGTCGGGCCGTAAGAATGTTTAGCCACTTCGTCGTTTAAAAAAAAACTAGGATTACATTTTCTTCAATTCTTTTATATTTATGGAAAATGTGCATAAATATCCATCGACTCAAGAAAGCCATTGACTCATCTGGTGACCCGCTTGAGGTCTTAATGTTGTAGAACTCCACATCAATGAAGCCCAGTTCATTGAAGTTCATTACCATTGACTTATGCGGTAGCCCCGCAACTTCAAACTACTATAAACAATCGAATTACTATAACTTACATTATGCTGTGTTACTTTGCTCTGTTTTTATTTTGTGAGCAGAAAAACGTTTTCTATAAATTATGTCGCTGAGTTTACAAAGTCCAAAACGGTGTTATCTTTTTTTTTTTATACCACTAAGTTGGCAAACAGGCATACGGCCCGCCTGATGGTAAGCAGGTTGGTTGTTTCTTGGCTATGTTATGCTTTTCTGTTATATTCTATTCTTTTCTATTCCATACCAAAACTTAATCTAAACCCTCCAATTCTTCTCTCATCTCTTACCAGGTTACTATGGCTATCTGTAACAGGTGTAGCTATTTGGGGAACAGTGGATATTTCTATGGGGCAACTACAGCGGTACAACGAGAGCCCGACTGTGGTCACCCTGGAGAAGAACTTCCGATCCTGGAGGTACAGCCTACCTGGTGTGACTGCTTGTACTGTTGTTAGTATCATTTACTTTGGACTATTCCTTATATTGGATGGTTTAAATTCATCATGGTTGAGTTACCTTGGCTCGTGGTTAAAAATGACATCAATTGTTATAATAGGACATCGCGCATCCCTCGCGAGAACCATCGGGTTAAAGACAATAGTAGTGATCGGAACCCATGGTTTGGGTAGTGGGTTTGGATAGTATTATGAACTCTGTTCTTCATACTATTGTTGGGGCTGGATTCGACCAAATGTCATATAATACCTGAGTAAGTATGTCTGGAATAGGATAGTTTTGTTACTCAAGGGCATCAAGGAAAAATCCCTTGGTAGGGAGTTGTAAAACTGGGCATCTAGTAAGCGTAACAGTCAAGGGCGTCGCCAGCCGATGGCGCAGGGGGAGGGAAGTTGACTTTTCCTACTACAATTCATACATTTGAGAAAAGTAGGTATAAATTGTAGGTAAAGTCGACAGCACATGAAGCTTTTCACTTGTACTACGAGCCTTACATCTACAGCGATTGTAATAACAACAGTATCTTAGTACTATATACATATATATTTAGAATCTCTAGGGGGGGGCAGCTGCCCCTCCTTGCCCCCCCTTGGCGACGCCCTTGGTAACAGTACCAACCAATCATTGCATCGTAATGTTTTGTGTGTCCTTGACTTAGACAATCAGAACGCGTGTGTCCTTGACTTAGCCAATCCAGAGCGCGTGTGTCCTTGACTTAACCAATCCAGAGCGCGTGTGTACTTGACTTAGCCAATCCAGAGCGCGTGTGTCCTTGACTTAGCCAATCCAGAGCGCGTGTGTCCTTGACTTAACCAATCCAGAGCGCGTGTGTACTTGACTTAACCAATCCAGAGCGCGTGTGTACTTGACTTAACCAATCCAGAGCGCGTGTGTCCTTGACATAACCAATCCAGAGCGCGTGTGTACTTGACTTAACCAATCCAGAGCGCGTGTGTCCTTGACATAACCAATCCAGAGCGCGTGTGTACTTGACTTAACCAATCCAGAGCGCGTGTGTCCTTGACATAACCAATCCAGAGCGCGTGTGTACTTGACTTAACCAATCCAGAGCGCGTGTGTCCTTGACATAACCAATCCAGAGCGCGTGTGTCCTTGACTTAGCCAATCCAGAGCGCGTGTGTCCTTGACTTAACCAATCCAGAGCACGTGTGTCCTTGACTTAGCCAATCCAGAGCGCGTGTGTCCTTGACTTAACCAATCCAGAGCGCGTGTGTCCTTGACTTAACCAATCCAGAGCACGTGTGTCCTTGACTTAGCCAATCCAGAGCGCGTGTGTCCTTGACTTAACCAATCCAGAGCGCGTGTGTCCTTGACATAACCAATCCAGAGCGCGTGTGTCCTTGACTTAACCAATCCAGAGCGCGTGTGTCCTTGACTTAGCCAATCCAGAGCGCGTGTGTCCTTGACTTAGCTAATCCAGAGCGCGTGTGTCCTTGACTTAGCTAATCCAGAGCGCGTGTGTCCTTGACTTGGCCAATCAAAGCGCATTGCCGGTGGTGGGAATTGGCGGAGTTGATTTTAAACAAACCGAACATCATGGCGATTTTTCGGGTTAATTGTTAACGCTCAAGGTCAAACAAAGGAATATGAAAATTAGCTAAACTCAAAACACTCTTGGTTCTCAAGATCAAAATGAAATAACTAGTTGAAATTCACTTGTCAAGCTACATAACTCAAGATGAGTAGTCAACTAGATACTACCAGTGCTACAGCAGTAGTATTTGAGGCTTTGATAATTAAGGATCCCTAGTTTAAGCTAAGCTTGCTTATTGTCACCAGAATCGCGTGGATCCCGCAAAGTTACCAGAAGTAATCAAATCGTATTGGAACACTGAGCCGAGTGATGACAAATATGAGTACTACAGCAGGTAACTATGCAATATACTACTTTTACCGAAAAGAACCTACTCAATTTAAATTTCGCTGGTATGCATATGATAATGGAGGTGCAAAGTGGATGACACCTCCATTTAAAAGGGAAGACCTTCCGCCAGGTTGGGGCATCGTGCCCCAGGGACCGCGATCCAACTGAACATGTTAGACACGTACACGTGTACGCTTCTTCCGTCGTCTCTTCTATCCGTCATACTAGTATCCACTCCTTTCTTACCCATATCATCTTTCACACAATCCATCCATCTCTTTTCCGGTCTTCCTCTTCCCGTAAATCCATCCACTTTCATATTCATAACTTTTTTAGTGACGTGGCTTTCATTTCTCCTCATAACATGTCCATACCATGATAAACGGTTCCCTCTCAACTTTTCAGTCACTGGTGCTACTTTCAAGCTTCCCCTTATGTACACATTTCTTATCTTATCCATTCTTGTCACTCCACACATCCATCTCAACATCCTCATCTCAGCTGCATGCAATCGTCTTTCATCCGTCCTCTTTACTGCCCAGCATTCCGAACCATAGGACAGGTCTTATCACGGACTTATAGATTTTCCCCTTCAGCTTTAAAGGCATCCGTGGATCACATGTTGTTCCTGTTACCTGTCGCCATTTCATCCAACCTGAGCTGATTCTCTGCTTTATATCACGGTCAATATTACCATCGCTCTGCATTTGTGATCCAAGGTACCGAAAGTCGGAGCAGACTGGTACTGACACTCCTTCCAGCAAAATAGGTATGAACGTGGAGAGACCGCCGAAATCGCAGAACATGTGCTCAGTTTTGGTTCTGCTAATTTTCAAGCCAACACTCTCCAACCCTTGCTGCCATTTGACCAGCCTGCTCTGGACATCAAATCCATTTTCACAGACGAGAACAATGTCATCGGCAAATAGCATACACCACGGTGCCTCCTCCTGCAGGTGCGACGTCAAAGCATCCATTACAAGCAGGAAGAGATAAGGGCTCATAGCCGACCCTTGGTGTAAGCCGACAGCCACACTGAACTTCTCGGTGGAGCCAGCCGCTCTTCTCCGATAAAAGTACATTACAATAAATGTACTTAAATATTTCAGGTTCGTGAACGCAGTTGCCAATTCTGATATATTCCATCTTAAAGTGTACGAGGAGTTCAAAGACGATAAAGAGCTGAACGTTGACTTGTTCCAGTTGTCTGTTGACGTAAGTTTTATCAAAACCTCATTTAGTCTCGCTTATGCTCCTAAAAACCAAGGGGGTAAAAACAGAGTCTTTAAAGAACACCTTCTGGATAAGTGAAAAGGCACGAGTTTTAAGAAAAACACTATTTCAAAGAGACGGAGAAAAGGGGATCAAAACAGAAGAAACGAAGTGAGTTTTTTAAACAAAACCATCTCCTCTTTCACGAAATTCGGAACATACCGGTAGATGCTTGACGATAGATTTTGATCTTGAAGTACCAGCTTCAGCCCGTCAAGTTCTACTAATACCCTACCACCAGGTGTAGCGCCTGCATGCTTGTCAGCTCTTAGCCCTATTAAATGTTTCAGGTCATGTTAGATATTCAAGTGAAGATAACGGTTTCTGAGATGGTGGTAATAAAGTGGACACCCGTTATGACTGACGCTGGGGTATGCTTCACCACCAACTCGCGAGCTATCTATGATACTGCTATTCAGTAAGTTTATACAAACTTTTTTTTAATGGGCGTGTTCTGTCCAGTCAATCAAGAATGATGTTAGTAGCGGCGGATCCAGAATTTCAGTTTGGGGTACCGTAACCCAACTGATAGTAGTCTTTGAGGGAGGACCCAGATGCTTTTCTGGAGGCTTGAGCGCCTTAGCCCCCCTGGATCCGCTACTGGATGTTGGAGCCTAAGATGGAATCTGCCATAAATCACTGAACTTTAGTACAATTGCAGGAAACCAAACACAAATGATACGGACATGTTTCCCATCACCTGCAAATACTCGTCACAGAGCTGCTTCATTATGCTGGAAATAATTTTGCCAACAAATGTGAGAATCCTATATTTTTTATTATGTAGGTATAGGACTTGGATTGGGTAGTAATTACTCTAAAGGGATTTTCCTCGATGTATTATATTATAGTCTTTTATTTGTCCTTCTAGGCTTTGTGTGCTTACCACCTTCGACCACATCATCACTTACCATAGTGAGATTGTGGTCAAACACAGGCCTATACACAGTAAAACAAAAAAAAAAAGAAAAAGGCAATTTCACCCATATTAATCTCGTTCCATGGGTCGAGTTGCCCAAGATCTATGTTAACTTTATTTCGTAATTTGAAGTCCAAATTAATTGGTAATAATATTTTTGATGTCTTCTTATGACCTATCCCTCAAAAGCTCCTTTCTTTTAGTTCTACTTCCACTCACCATACGGCGTGGTGGACATACTGGAGTCGCCGTCTGAGATATACCTCTCGCTGGTCAGAACAACTGACCTGGGCGTCACGGAGACCAGGTGCGGCCGCGGGGTGAAGGAGCTGTCCCCACAGCGCAGGGGCTGTCTGTACCCTGATGAACCTACTGGGACTGGGAGGAAGGTGAGATTTGATTAGGAAAGGCCCTTCTTATACTTCTTGTATGATAAGTTTCTCTTTCCGCTTTTTTAGCGTTCAAGCGTACGGCCCGCCTGATGGTAAGCGGTTGTCGTAGCTATATGGACGCTTGTATGATGGGGCATCACTCAAGTTTTACCGATAGACCCTGCCACCCTCCCAAATGAGCTCTAGCGACCTTACCTTACTCACGCGCAGGAACACAACATAAAGTTATTTGGCTGCAGTATTCTGTTAGGTGGAGGTACGTGCATCGCGGTTTCACCCGCGTTTCCGTGAGGGATAAAAATAAGCTTATGTCAATCCCGAGAAAAAAAGCACTTTTCGATAATCCAGAATTTTCTATATATCTGAGCACTTTTCCAATTTTTCTTTCTGTAAAAACTTTAATTTTTCTATTCTAAACATTCAAAAAGTCGACACAATTCTCAAATGATGCACTTACCAACGAACATAATTTCATTCTTACCATACACTATCCCACCACTGCTACATTTTGTGGTACACGAAAACACTATCACACCTCTGAGTTTGAGAATTAGCATATAGTAGGTAATTTAAATTCATGTGTATCATCATATCAGCCCATGGATGTCCACTGCGGAACATAGGCCTCCCCCATTGATTTCCTCTTGGAACGGTTGTGGGCCGCTTGCATCCAGCGGCGGCCAGCGACTGTGACCAGGTCGTCGGTCCACCGCACTGGGAGGGCGTTACGTGGTCGCCATGAGAGAACCTTTCTTCCCCATGTCATTATCATATAATTTTGTGAACAAATATTTAAAAACCATTGGGTTGATCACGCTCTAATAGCTGAACAGATTTGCATACAATTTGGCCCATATTGACAGATCTACAGTACCACCAGCTGTCGCCTCTCGTGCAGGAGTAGAGCCGCCATGAAACTGTGCGGGTGTATACCTTTCTACTACTTTTATGATGGTATGTTAATTACTTCTACTTTACTAACCCACTATGGTTAGGAACTTGAGGTTTTGCGTACAGGCACGTAATAGATAATATTACTAATGTACAGGTTCCAAACAACCTGTAGGAATCAGCTTATAAATATTTTTTATCCATTTTCAAGTTTGTATAGTGCGTGCCACTAAAGCTGAGTCTTGACTAGTCTTGACTCACCAGTACTCACCGTAGTTAACGTCTCACGTCGTTGACGATAACTTTTCTTTAGCGGAGATCTGATCTGAGGCGGAAAGGCATCATTATAATAAAATAGGTACCGCTGAAGAGAAATCATCATCAACGACGTCTGACGACTAACACGTGGTGTGTCGTAGGTATTGTAACAAAGATATTGTGATATTAGGTAGAGATTGGAAGTTTGTATAAACAAAGATGGCGGAAGGCTTATGCGGTGTTGCCTGTAATTCTCGTGGTAGCAATAATAGTAGCCAATAGTGTTGTGATTATAATCTTGAAATAGGTAGTATAAAAGCTTATTATATGTCTGTGTATAAAAGTACCTAATGTTAATACTGACCTATCTATTTTTTAGTTAATTCTATTTGCGTCGAATGGCGCGCAACAATTTTTCATTTCATTTCATCTATATTGCAATACCGCGTAACTAGCTTTTCAAGGCCTGACATGGAATGAAATAACAGTGAAAAATAGGTCTTACGGAAAAAACTAGTTACGCAGTGTTGCAGTATCACCGCGTATTCAATTTCTTTGAGTATCACCGACGATATGAGTTTATATATTTTTTTGAACTACAAAATAGCAAATAAGAACATTGAAACGCCTGATATTAAGCCCATAATCTTATAGAACTTTTTAACACCTGATGTATCATTCGCCGACCCCCACTCCACACTCTGCTTGAAGAGAGTTTTGAATAAGGGACAGAACTTTGTACCACTCCGTGACGGTACTACACTGCCAGCACAGAGCGTCCTCATGGAGTTCTGTTGGACCTTACTCGCAGCAGAAAACACCACACCCTTGTAGCGTCTTACACGCCACAGTAACGTGTATGGAGAACAACTGCCAAAGTGCGTTGGCATATAAGACATAAGGTTTAATATTCTGTTGCGTTGACATTTTAATGCTAGCTAGGTCTCCCTTCGGTGGTTACTCGCGTTTTATAGGTTTACATGATTATAGCTGGTCCAAAATGCACTCCGTCTGGCATGTACTGCCTCGCGAGCCACTCTCACCAGCTCTCTGGCCACGGCGGCGACAAGTGCAAGTGTAGCCCTCAGTGCCTCAACTGCGCTTATAAGGAACTCACCATTGTTGAGCAGAAGTGGTGAGCTTCTAGATTTACTGTTTTACTGCCTAGAATTTATAAGACATCAACTTTGTCATCATCAATTTATTTATGTGAACAGCAAAGGAGCAACAATGGCCTGGCGTGTTTCCTAACACCAAGAATTTGAACTCTTTCAAAGCAAGAGAGCCTTTACAGTTTAAAGTATTAAATTAACTCCAGATAATGGGATTTCAATAAAGCACAGTCTAATCAAGTTTATTACCATTTCCTCAGGTTTTTTTGAACTGTTTTAGGCCTTTATTAGACCGCAATCGCACCATTTAAAGTGTCGATGTGGCCGAAGGTGGTGCACACACAAAGCCTAGAAGGAACAGGCTCTCAAGTGCAGCTGGAACACACCGGTAGGTGCTTGGCGATAGATTTTCAACTTGAGGCTGGTAGCCAGCCAGGAGGGTACTATAAAGTAAAGAGCTATGGTTTCCTCACGATATTTTCCATCACCGAAAGCTCAAGATCATGGTAGGATTCGAAACTGGGACCTATCTCGGCATCCGCTGTAACTTCTACTGAATTATCATCGCCTAAACGTGGTAGTCCGGCAGAGGCTTAAAATCCGCAAAAGTAGAATAAGAACTCTTCAAGATAGGCAACACACTGCACTTCATCTTCCTCAGCTAAAATCATACTAACCGACGGATAGAGAAACGATATGTCTTATCATATGTGAAGATAAGGATTATTTCAGGGAGCGTGGTCCATTTGCAGCTCGTGGATCTATCAAGTACGTGGTGCAGGCTCCTCGGACCAGGTACACCAGGGAGATAGTCTTCCACTTCCAGGATCTAATCGGTAAGTAACGGAGAGGTAGAGCGTAGCGTTTATTCGCTCAAAGACGAGCTCGACAGGAAAAGTACCTCCAACTTACAGAATACCGCAGCCAAATAACTTTACGTTGTTTCTGCGCGTGAGTAAGACCCCCCCTAGACAAGATGGTTATCGACAATCGTCACCGTTAGTAAACGATCAACCTTTGTATGGGTTTCCAATGGGCGCTTCCGAAATACCGGAATATAATAACCGGAAAACAGGCAAAGTGGGCCGGGCATCACTCACGCGTTACCGACCCTTCCCCCTCCCCAATGAGCTCTTTCTATGTGTACCAGTGTCCTTCGGCGGTGCAGCTGGTCTGTTCCTCGGCGCCAGCTTCATCAGCTTCGTTGAGATCATATACTTCATCCTGGAGCGGCTGTTCAGCTCTGTACTCAAGCAAGAGAACAAACCAATCAAACAGGTTGCAGAGGTTAGTAAAAGTGGATAAGTTTAAAATGGGTGCCATTTTGTTGTGTTTGTCTATAGGTGCCAGTAGTGCCAGTCATGTGCCAGTACACATAGCGAGACATCATGTCAAAAGGCCGTCATCGCGTGCTGCTAGTGCAATGTAGCAAGCTATCTCAAACTTTACAGCGCCACGAAAACAAACCCATAAAATACCAAAAAATAAAAACTTTTGGGAAACTTATTTTTTAATTATTATCATTTGTTTATTAAAATTAACACTAATATATATATTAACACAACCTAAGTTTAATTAAAACTATACGATATGTGCAAAATTTATACGTACTTCTTTTTTTACAAAAAAAAATAGATTTCATAAAAAAATCTTAACAGCTATATGTATCTACAGAGGAGAGAGAAGTGTGGAGCAAATATTAATAAATAAAATACAATTATCCTTTTCCAGGTACAACAAATTCACATCCCATACGAGACGATTCGCATAAGAGAGCTCAACTCAATATTAGAAAACGAAAAACATTACGAAGATATGGAAAATAGCACGTTTTAAATAATTTACGCTAAACTCGTTTCAATATTATAGCATAAAATGAACACGAATTGAATGAACACGGCGAGTGCATTTATGCTATTCTGCTTTTTTGTGAGTATTTTCATGCTCAAATCGCCTTAAAGATAACGCCACACAGAACAATATTTTGTGAGTATCTACATGAATAGGAATATACAAGGTTTTTAAAGCATTACTATATCAGTACCCCGAGTGTAAAAATTTTACGTTAATAAACGCTAACTAATTCGTTTGCGTTAACTATAAAGAATCATGGCGAGATCCATACATTGATTTGTACAAAAAAATAAAACATTTTAGAAGGTATTTAATCACTTCCAATGTTGAGATTACATTACCAGCAACATATTAATATACATTAAATATTTTATAAACCCCGCAAAACATAACAACAACATAATGGTTTTGGTCGCGAATAGTCGCGATTCGCCGGCTTGCCATAGAAATTCGCATTATAATAAATAAATAAATATCCTGGGACATTCCTCACACACGGTCATCTGATCCCAAACTAAGCAGAGCTTGTACTATGGAAACCAGATAACTGATATAATACATATACTACTTTTTGTTTGTAAATACATACTTAATATAAATAATTACACCCAGACTCAGGGGTTCTAAAAATTTTATAAATGGCTCAATTTATTCCTTAGGCACCACGGATCAATAATAACGTCATTGTAACGTCTCTAAAAATCTTGATTTTTTTGTACAAATCTCGCTATGATTCTTTGTGTGGGAGAAATTAGTACCTTGAGTATTCCGCTAGAGGCGCTGTGCCAAGTCCTATACAGAAGTGTCGTTTTACAAACACCAATTCTGTACACTCGGGGTACAGTTATCTGGTTTCCATAGTACTAGTAATAGTAGTTTTGCTGCCTTGCAAGTTGACATTTTGCGAAAACAAAAATTAAATGCGACTTATATAGTATAACATATATAGTATAATTGTTGCCTTGGTTTTGTTTTGCATTATTATGACTTAAAATTGCTAGAATAAGTGTATTTGGTATATCATGCCGTTCTTCAATAAATAAATAAAATTATAGAAGCAGTTTATTTATTTAAAAATAACAATTTGGAAACTAATTATCATAATTCATATTAATTTTATTATTATTTTTATAATTTATTTATTTTGTAATTATATTATTATAATATATACAAAGTTTAAGGTTGCCTGGTAGAGATCACTTTCAGTGATAAAGCCGCCCATTGTAGCACTTTCACTATCATTTTTATAAGTTTTGTTTGGAATAATATTTTTTTGGTGTCACAATAAAGTATTATCTATCTATCTATCAATAAATAAATAAATAATTCATAAAGAATCAGTTTGTTTAAAAAATAACAATTTGGAAACGAAATAAAACGATAAAAAGGGGACAACATTTTGAGAACCACTGTAAAATGTCCTTTTCCATAGGATCGATTGCAATGGTGACCCAATTCCCATCAAGTAGGGGATTGCGTGCTGGTGTAGTTTACAATGGGGCCTTATGTAGGTTAATAATTTAGAATAATTGCCCCCAGGGGGCCTACCCCCATCTTTTACAAAACAACCTTATTGCAATACTGTTTTGTTTCCAGCATATAATAACCTTATCTATATTCGTACCATGACCTCTACCAAACACTATTGTTATATGATTGTTATATTCCTGCTAAGAACGAATGATTTTTGAGAATTTGTTTATGGGCTCACTAAAGATGAAAAGAAATAACGCTATGGGCCTAAGCAACTTTCTCTCTCTTAACAATTCTCATCTCTGTCACTCATCCATACTCTCTCGCTCTTTCAAACAACCTTATTCTTCTTTTCGTACCATGATGTCCCTAAAACAAGCTTATTTTATGCATGAAAACAACCTTGTTTATTTACCATAATGGTTCATTCAATTCGTACCATGAGCTATTTTTTATAAGCTTTTGACAATTAACATTATTGTTTTAATGTCAAATTTAGCAATCTTATATACGTTGTATTTACAAGCTGAAAATAACATTGTTTTCCAAATTTATGTTATAAAAATCTATTATAGTGTCATATAAAGTAATTATATCGAATTTATTTACTTATAGAATGAATATATCGGGATTGCGAGATTAGGTATCATCCCAAAATAATATAACCGATTGTTTATAAAGTTTTTAATTGCACTTGTCGTTCACTACACAACTATGCATCTACGTTAGTAATATCGATCCCTCGACCCTTAGCCTTAAGATTTATTTAGATAAAGCGGAGCTTTAAATAGCGTGTTTATATATTTAGTGACTTTTCATTTAGGTACCACCCACTATTAATATCCTGTTTTCATTATAACCAACGTACATCGAATAACCCCAGATTAATCCATAAAGTTAACTTTCCTGCAGTGTTAGTACACAGAGTAGACCCTGTGTTCCTGGAATCCAAACTAACTAGATTCTCTGGCAAATTTTCTAAAATTGGTCGTAACCTACATTAGCCTGGATGGAATATATTATTGTCAACAGACGGACAGACGACAGACTTATAATAATCTATAAAGATAATCATTTTAACCATCTAATGTAGTAAAATATTAATTAAGTATTATATATTTGTATTGAAAACTCAACTCACAACAATCTGCTATACTGTTGCAGAGCAGATGTAACCGTGCGGGAAATTCTAAAATACACATCCATTGGACCTAACTTTCTGTAGCCTTTGTGGCTGTGGATAGAACCGTGGGGGTCTGAAGCTCGCTCACACATTATCATCAAAACCT
The DNA here is from genome assembly GCA_947623365.1 of Achlya flavicornis. NCBI lineage: Eukaryota > Metazoa > Arthropoda > Insecta > Lepidoptera > Drepanidae > Achlya > Achlya flavicornis. The sequence continues at coordinate 3,489,405 of OX392494.1, read as the reverse complement.
CGGCAAACCGGTTGGTGGGGAGCTTTTTGTGACAACGCATTAGCTTGGCTATCCAAAGAGGAAACACTGCCAATAACGAGCTTGAACCTGGAACCTTGTCGATGATCGACAACAGCGGCACATATTTATATACCTACATACACATAATATGTTTAATTCCAAGACCTGCAACTACAGTAGGATTCCCGTCAATAACACAATGAATAAAAACACGAAAGTATTATGTACCTACATTCTTTATTCACATAAGTTTAATGAGAGTAAGATAATTATACACAATATAAGTATGGCATTAAACAATCTTGCAGATACAGATTCAAACTTTATTTCAGCGTTTATAGGTTCTTAGACTTCACTTTAGACCAGCCTCTCCATATCTACGTACACTTTTTTGAGAGTACTCCTTCGCTTGTAGATATCGATTGAAGGCGGTATTTTTGGTCTGTTTGTATTTAACCATTTCTACCTGCTGACTGGATCTCTGGCGAACTCTTCGGCTACAACTCTACAAAATGTATTGCAACATTTGTGCAACTTACAAATGTTTATAACCATGACATCTTAAATTTCATGCACTGAATATTACTGTCGAATATACTATTAAGATGTTTCCATATTGATTGCACTTTGTTTGTTATTAAATTACATAAACAAATGTATTAATAAAATAATAACTAAATATCTTGGATATCTTTATAAGACATTTGAGTATGACAAGAATGACAGGTAAATATTTCGTTCCGATTCATTTCATTTGATAATCTAGAGTCGGCAGTCTATATATTTTTTCAATTAATTTCCTTACTCTTCATAATAACATTTTAAAATATTTGTATGCATTTTATAGAAATTACTCGAAAATATTTTATTCTTTTAGTTACTTATACTTTACAATTAGTTTAATTTAATACTTTGCTAAAAGATGAAGAACCTCAAATCATTTCGGTCCAACGTGTGAAAGAAATGGCACTATACAGTTAATATATCGTTATTTCTTTTTATCTTTTATCAGGTTGTAGCAAGCCATAGACAAATTCTTACAAATCATTCATTCTTTCTCGGCACTTAGCAATGTTATATCAATGTTGAACGATTGAGCTCATGGTACGAATCAAAGTAATATTATTATAAGGTGAAAACAAAACAGTCTGGCAATAAGGTTATTTTGTGAGAGAAGATGATGGCCCTATAGGATAGAACGGGACAAAAAAAATACTTGTCAATTGTGACGCACGAATTTTGAAACTCAATGTGCCCTGTTGCACTACATATTTTGAAATAATACAAATATTTATTTTATGTATATCGACTTTTATATTACTTGAATTAATATTACTTAGGTCAATATGAAAACAAGGCAAGGGGCCGCCGTTCAATAGTGATATTCAGTGAATGAAATTTAATATGGCATGGTTACAAACAGAAGTAATTCAAGTATTATTTTATTCATTTTGCAGTGAAGAATTCGCCGGAATTCAGAGTAACTACTCTAAGAAATGTGCTGGAGAGAAATAGGTACCTAATCCTCAACTAGCAAAGCAATGGAGCACTTCTTGGTCATTACAAAAACTGAGACAAAGTTCATACATAAATATATACCTAGGTAGGTTTATATTTATGTATGGCACTTCAGTCTTAATACCTATAGTCTAGGCAGGTACCTATTGTCTTTAAATTATATAAATAAAGAATTTACCACAGGAATCAACACATATTTTTATTTATTACCTTTTGTCAGGAATGCTACTGTAGTTGCAGGTCATACAATGAAACATTATGTGTATTTAGGTATATAAACGTTTATGAATACAGTACAATCACAGTAAAGCTTAATCTATACGATATTAAATATTTACAACAAATAAATGAAATACAATCTAGCACTCGTATATAAATTTTCCTCTAGGCTGCCGTAGATTATCGGCAAGGTTCCCAACAGGCTAGCCAAGCTAATGCGCGAAAAAGCTCCCCGCCCAAGGCCTCGATTATTTTGGTGACAATATGCGAGCCACTCGGTGAGCTTCAAACCCATACGGTCGTATGGTTTCGATATCAAATGGCATTTTGGTCCATTGCATGCGAAAGTGTTGATTCCTCACGTAGCATAGATGCATACCACGTCGCTTTCGTGTATCTATTATTGGCTTCTTAGGTATTTGCTTCCAAAAACACAAATAGTTCATATTCATTTGCCATCTTGAAATGCTAGATGGCAAAAGCTAGAAGGCTAGAGATACACAATTAATTCGATAAGTTAAATAAATACGATCTACTGACTTTATATCACTATAATAATAGATATTTTTATCATAAATTTGGATAATTCGTCGCGTATATAATGTTATATTTTGATTGATATATGCAATTGACATAAAAACCATAATGCTAGTTGTCAAAAGACACATCATGGTACGATTTGAATGAACGATTAGAGGTGACGTCATCAAACCTGCTAACAAAACAATATTGTTTTATGCCTATAATAAGCTTATTTTTAAGGATGTCATGGTACGAAAACGCAAAATAAGGTTATTTTAACCTTGTTTTAAGAGCTTGTGGTAGGCCCCCTGTGCTATTTTCAGGTCGGGAAGCGAATGTAATTGTCCCGGAACGTGAATATTTATTTGGTATAAATAATAAATAAATCGTTTGTATGTTTTAATTGTAGGGGTTGAAGTAATTATTTATCTGTGGAATAAAATCCGCTATACATGCCCACTTGAAAAATTAATTCTGTATATACTGGGTGGAGATTTTGAGATGGCATATTTTCGAAACCTATGTTGGATTAGGCATGCTGAACAACTTTTACTATGGGACCAACTCTGAATTTTTTTAACTTTTCATACTTATGATCGAGCAAGGTTCACATTTTGTAAGAAAAGTTAAAAAAAAATTACCCAACATAGATTTCGAGAATAGGCCATCTCGAAATCTCTACCTGTTATAAATATGTAGAGATTTTTAATATTTCTTGCACAAATTATAATTAAAAAAAAAACATATTTAGCTGCCCTGCGCGACTTCGTTTGCGTGGTGTCTTACCCTATACCCTAGTACCCTACCCTACATCGTAAAATTTTCTTAAATTTTCTAATATTCTGCGCAACATTCTTTTTTTTCCATAAGAACCTTCTACAAAGACTGTATTCCGAATTAAAGCTATAATCGCTGTAATCGATTTGAGCATGCTTAAACCCGTACCGAATTTAAGATATAAGGAGTCCTAGCGCATTGTTAATTCAGATTTTAATTAAACTCTCAAATGTTCTGTTTTGAATACGGTGAGCGCGATAACGGGCGTTCCGAATTGTTGACAGTTCTCAGCTGTCAATATCGTGATATCTAACTCGGTACGCAAATTATTGCTGTGAGCACTGTGAGCGATATTATCCAATTCGGAATGTAGCCAAAGTAAAGTCGTTCTCACTCAGGTTATGGCGTGACCAAGGGAAATAGGGCTTCAAGGTTTTTAAAGGTATTTACAAAATGTGCCCTTCTTTTCTTCCAACACTTCTTTTAAAACAAGTTTCCGAGCTTCTCATTTTTTAAGTCTTCTCCACCCATCCAAGTCTACCTCTTCCAACAACAACCATGAGCACGTCATCAGTGACGGGTTCGATTCCCGGAGCCACGCGCGTGACGTGCCATGAATGTTTCCTTCTTGATGGTGATGCTGTAAAAGATAGAGAAGAGAAGAGAGCTTGGTAAATAGATCAAATTCAAATTCAAAATTCAAATTCAAATTCAAATTCAAAAATCATTTATTCAAATAGACCTTCGCAGGCACTTATGAAAAGTCTGACTCTAATACTCTAATACCGGTTCGGAAGGTTGCATTTGCTGAGAAGAGCCGGCAATAAACTCAGCAATTACTCTTTTCAAAACAAGCTTAGATTCATTACATAATATTTACATTCTAATCGCACTGACAACAATTGCGTGCCCCGGCGCGGCGGCAAAATTACAAAGAAGACTGATCTATCAAGAGTATCTACCTACATCTCAAGTGTACTAGAATATCGTTTTGCAATGCGCTCTAATTGGCTAAGTCAAGGACACACTAAACAAGGAGTACAAAATCAGGGTATATTTTTAGAAAACCTCACTCGACCTACAGATTTTCGGGTTAGGTCTTGATGAAATGAAAAATTCACAATATAGTACTTACCGCCGCCACTGCGGCGCTGTGATCGCTAGCTGTGCGAGCGAGACGCACGCGACTGTCGTAGGAGTGAACAAGTCGACAGTATTATATGTAGCGCTGCTAGAGACGCGTACATCGCTGTAAGGTAGCGATCGAGCCAGTTGCTTATTGTTTGGTGACAACCCTGGAAAAATATAATATGATTAAAATAGGATATGTCAATTACACTAAGATAGTTCACACGCAGAAAGATAGATGGCGCCACGACATCCTGCATCGCGCTGATGAAGTTTATTCCGCGATCACCATATTATGTATTTGTATACAACTGCCCAACATGTACAGTTAGTTTAATATACAAATGTGTAAATATGGTTTACTGTACTGGAACTATGAACAATAATATAATGAATAAGTTTTCTTTTAGTATCTTGCATATAATAGGTAGGTATTAGCTTTAGGTTAAATTGTTTTTATATTGTCTCGTTTCTATTAAATTAATGGCATGATGGGTGTTTATGATTTAAATTTCAAATACGTAGGTGTACTTACTTACCTATCCTATTTAACGAGCATGTATGTTTTGAGAACTCGAAAACGGCTTTAACGATTTCGATTAAATTTGCTATATGGGGGTTTTTGGGGGCGATAAAGTGATCTAGCTAGATTTCATCTCTGGGACAACGCGATCTGCCGAGTTTGCGAGCAAATCTTAGTAACCCGGGTATGGTCTGCGTCAAAACATGATTTGCATTTTAATACCCTTTCCTAATAATCTTTATTAATGTAATATGTAAATAGAAATATTCTATCATCACGAAAAAGCTGATAGGTATACATTTTTATGTATTCATTTAATGTTATTCTCCTGTGCTAACCCTACCAAAATAGGTATAATTTTTGAACGCTCCTTAGAAGCTTGTACTCTGTTCCCTTCAATCCTCTGTGGTTAGACCGCACGTTCCCCAGAACGACTAAGAAAGGATTGTTGGAAATTCCTCCACTAAGGGGGTAAAACTAGCAGATAATAAACCAATATAAACTAAATGGTCATTTTTAGTTCCATTTGAATCTATTGGCATAGATCAGATATTTTTGACGGTAACTGTACTCACTTTGGTATGAACTTCTGTTGAAGTACAATTTTCTGGGTACGCGTGGCTGCCGCAGCAAGACCATGGCAGTTTGGCAGATTCTCCAATTGTTCTGGTATAAAAAATAAAACGTTTATAGAAATAAGAACTAGCCAATGCCCGCGGCTCCACCTGCATGGTTATTTTGGATTTCGATCTACTTACACTAAAACGGTGACTGCGCAGCTAATGTAATGAGCTGTTATTAATGTTATAATGAGTTGTTATTATAAAATGTTATTCACAGCTCAAAGAGTAAAAATCAGTACTAAAATAATCAGTGGTGTAATTATTAAAAAAAAGCAATCTTATGATATTGCTTGCTACTCCCTACTCGACGCCGACGCCTGCGGCACCGGGAGGATTTCCAACCATAAGTTGTCGACATCCCGCGTACCCGGACACAACGCTTCGCTTCATCGTTTCTTATACGAACAGCAAAGGAGTGGAACTCTCTTCCGGGGTCTGTGTTTCCCGACAACTAACCTAGATATATTCAAGACCAGAGTGAATAGGCTTTTTCTGGGTAAGCGTGCTATATCCTCGACTCCGTCATAACTCATGGGGTTAGTCGAAGATCAAACGCAAGCCCATTTAACATAAAAAAATACTAGGTAGGTAGGTAAGTCAGCTGTGCGCCCGCGTCGGGTCATTCACACTGCGCGCTATGAGGTCATTCACACTATAAGTAGGTATACGTAGGGTTGCCTCACGACGGAATGACTTCGAAATTTCATCACCTGTCTCAAGAAATATGTATCCTGGAACATTCCTGACACACGGTGATCCCAAACTAAGCAGAGCTTGTACTATGGAAACCAGATTACTGATATAACACATATACTACTTTTTGTTTGTAAATATATACTTAAGTTAATATACATAAATACACCCAAACTCGGGACATACAGACATGTTCATGCACACAAATGCATTTCCTGTGTGGGAATCGATCCCATACCTTCGGCGCAATAGGTGGAATCGTTACCAGAGTCTTAACCAACTGCGCCAACTGGCCGGTCAAATTTGGTGTATGAAAGAATATAAGTATTAGACTTACACGTTGCGATCACAGCATTTGAAAGCGAGGCGCAGAGCGTGTGACCATTGTCCATCCTGCTCTTGTATGCCTTTCTGCAAACAGAAGTAAGTGTTTAGTTCAGTACTGTAATAGAAAATGTATAAACAAATGTATATTACCTCTAATAAAGTCGACGAGAAGTAGTAAATCAGCGCACACTCCAACAGTAACAGAAGAAGCACTAATGTTGAATACTGGAAAAAGGACAGTCATAAACAATTTTCAGAAATGCGTTTGTGCATGTTGTGCCAACCCTAAATAACTAGGAACACGGTAAGTACTCATCAGGGTGTCTAAAAAGGCCACACTGTACAAACCTCTTCTGAAAACAAAATATTACATTAAGTAACTATAGAATTTGGTGGTGCATAAAACATCCTAAGCAAAAAGCAGAGGATAAGAGAGGTAGAGCATAGCGTTTATTTGCTTAAAGAGCAGCACGCCTGGGGAAGTACCTCCACCTTACAGAATACCGCAGCCAAATAACTTTATGTTGTGTAAAGTTGTGTTCCTGCGCGTGAGTAAGATCGCCGAGCTCCTAGACTAGGGAGGAAAGGTCGGTAACGCTAACGCGTGAGCGACTTCGTGTGTTGCAAGCGTCCATATGGCTACGGTAACCGCTTACCATCAGGCGGGCTTAGGGTTTCGTTTTTCCCGACATTTTTCCATTCCCGGGACCCGGGAATGAAAAAAATGACTTCCCGGGAATTCCCGATTCCCGGGAAAATTTAAAAAGTTGTTAGTTTTGTTAGTTTAACGTATATAAAGTCAAATAAACCACGTAATTTAATTAAATTAGCAATATATTTGTCTCCGAAGTAAATAATAGTACATTATGAGACGTGTTGGTAATCACACACGAGACGGTACCTATTAAGCAAAGGAACCCGAGATCAATGCAAACGCGTGTCATACGACGTTTTTAAACACACTTGTGAGGAAAAAACAAACTTGTATTTTTTTAACTAGATTTTTTGATAATAGTCAATGAGAACGTCAACAAATATGGCGCGCAAGGCCTTTTTTGACAGCAAAACTGTTTTAATCGCTTAAATTAAGAATGCTTCGTCTACGCGCAATAGCATTGACTTACAAACTTAACATAATCGGGATTATACCTATCATAAAACTGTGCGGTAATGTAAATTAAAAAGCACTAGTACGTCATAAGCTACATTATAATACTAAAAACGGTGCAATAAATGTCAAATTACGAGCATGTGTTGAAAAAAAGATTTACTAATTCACAAGGAACGAACTATGCTCGGAATTTCTCTAAGAGACAGGGAAACGACGACATTCTTAGGAGAACAAAAATTACCGATATAGCTCGTAGTGATAGTAAGCTGATGTGATAGCAATAGGCAGGCCACATCGCTCGAAGACGACGCGAGTGGCGACCACGTACAGGAAAGCACCGTTAGGGACGACTTCCCACCAGACGGATCGACGACCTGGTCAGAGTCGCTGGGCGCCGCTGGATGCAAGCGGCCCAAAATCGTTCGAAGTGGAAGTTAATGGGGGAGGTCTTTGTTCAGCAGCGGACATCCTTAGGCTGATATGATGATGATGATGTGTTTTACTTGACTTTTGGTCGGTAAAAATAATAATACTTATTATTTAAAAAAATATGCATTTTCGGCAATATTGAAATTTTTCAATACAAAAGCGTTGAAAGCTTTATCTCCAAAAAACATTAAAAAAAATATAAATGTAACTTTCCATTTTCTTCAAAATTACTCGCTTTCAGAGATTTTCTCTAAAATCGGCAGTTTAGAAACTACCCATAGTAACTATGTATGACCTGTAGTTTGATATGATTATTTTTAATTTTCTACTTATGGTTGTGTGTGAGACACAAATAGGTAATTAAATTAAATTACGTATTTTACTTGACTTTTGATAGGTTACAAACAAACATGTTTTTATGTGTATTTTCGGAGAACTTGAAATTTTTCTATGAAAAAAACGTTATCTGCACAAATACACACTTCCTACAGTTCCTTTCAGCGATTTCTCATAAGCTTGTAGTTCAGTTCGTTCGATTTCGGTGGATATCGACCTTTTGTTTTAAGAACGTATGCAACATCTTTGTGTTTCAAAGTTTTTTGTTAATTTTGACCAATATTTGCAGTGTTTTAGAGCATTCAATCTCATAAAGAAATTCCCGGGAATTCCCGGGAAATCGCAAAAAAAATCCCGACTTCGGGAACGACGTATTTCCCGGGAATTCCCGATTCCCGGGACCCGGGAACGAAACCCTAGGCGGGCTGTATGCTTGTTTACCATTTGTTTACGGACTTAGTCGTATAAAAGCAGGCAATATTTTTGAATAGAATTTAATTTTCCGAATTCTCAGTGAGTTCATAATAAAAAAGTGACAAATAAATATCTTACCATAAACAACATGAACTGCGACCTGATGACAGCTCCGTAGAAGCCCATGAAGACAATGAAGAACATGAGAGTGGCAAGCACGGCTGTGCCGACCCCCAGTTGTATGGACCATACGTGTGCAGGGAAGAGGGCCTTTGGACAAAGGATAACCTTCATATATTTCTTTTATACACATTCGAATAACATTTTATCGATATACGGGAAGACGAAAAAATAGATGGATGATTTGTGTAACAGATGATTATGAGTAAAAAAGGAGTGAATGCTGATATGACGGATAGAAGGAACGAATGGAAAAAGCTTACAAATTTTGCGTATGTCGTACACTAGTGACTTACTGTCAGTAAAAATGACGATGCTAATTCCTTGTCATTTGTTCTCGGTAAAAAACGAGGAATTGACATTCATTATAATGTACTAGCTGTCCTGCGCGGTTTCACCCGCATTCCCGAGGGATCGTATGTTTTCCCGGGATAAATATTATCCTATGTGTTAATCCAGAACATATTCTACCTGTGTGCCAAATTTCATCCAAATCTGTTCAGTACTTTTCGCGTGAAAGAGTAACAAACATCCATACATACAAACGCGTTTATAATATTCGTAAGGATTTAGTCGGTCAAACTATGATCGCGCAGTTCGTTTCAATGCAGCGGTGCACAAACCCGTACTCACGGCGGCATCAAAGAATTTAAAACTTCCAGAAGGATAGTCGCCTCTATGGGAACATGAAATAAACAAGCCAGAATTGACAGTATTTGACAGCCGTGCGCAGTACGAACTGAGAGCGATTTGCTCAGGGAGCCCCTCAAGCGGAGTGAAATTAAATGTCATGCTTTAGTAAGGCGGATTATCCATCTGGGTAGAGGCACGATGCCCTATGAAAATCTTTGGGCGGCATATACTTTAGTACAGTCGCTCTCCTATTATTCTATCTCTATGTCGCAGAGAAGTTTAGCGTAGATTTTATAGAACTTCAATTTAACTGCTATTTGTTCTCTGAATTATAATACAATTAGATTACATTACGACCCGCGACCCACTATCACCCGGGTCATCTGTTGTCCCGGGTATTATCCATCAACGCTTTGACCCGGACAACCGGATATTAGTAAATAAGCGATCTTATCCTCCTCGCGTGTCATAAGGACAATTTATGCTCAAATGTCGGTAGTTAGGTAATTACATTATTTTTTGTTTTCTGTTATAGAATTTAGGACACCGTTTATTTATTTTTAGAGCGTAAACTTTATGGTGCGTCCATGCTTGGAGAAACGAGCACGAGCCGAGCCACGAACGAGCACACTGCAAGCACGATTTGCGTAGCGTGGACGGGCTTGCGAGCCTCGAACGAGCATTCGTAGCGTGCTCGACTGCGCTCCGCCCGATTGTCAGTTTTTTCACGAACACAGGGATTCGCATCGCGCTCGTCCACGCTTGAAATCGCGAGCAACGAATGAATCCTGTTCGTTCGAGGCTCGGCTCGTGCTCGCTTCGCGTAGCATGGACGCACCATTACATTAGATATCTATACATTGTGCCAGTTGCCCATATGCAGTAGTTACACAAGTCATTGAACAATTAACCCAAAGAAGCTCAATGACGTTCATTTTGTTTTTTGAAATCTATTCCACCAATACCCCAACACCAAAAACAGCCAAAAATCGGCTAAGTGCGAGTCGGGCTCGCACACAAAGGCCCTTAAATTTTTATTTCATTTAATTTTTATTGTTTATTGTTATAGCGGCTATAGAAATACACGTTCTGTGACAATTTCAACTGTCTACCTATTACGGTTCATGAGATACAGCCCGCTGAAAGCAGACGGACAGACGGAGACGGAGAAGGACGGAGGCTTAGTAGGTAATAGGGTCCCGTTGGGTACGGACCCTAAAAATCGACATCGACGAAAAAGACCCAGAAAACCATAGCACGGTGAGAGTAATTTGGCTACATTCTTCAAGTTGAAAATCTACTAACCAGTGTGTTCCGACAGCTGCACTTGAGAGCCAGTTCCTTCTAGGCTTTGTGTGTGCACCACCTTCGGACACATCAACACTTACTAGGTGAGATTGTGATCAAACGCAAGCCAAACAAAACGTATGCAAAATATCAATGAAATTACAAAATGTAACCATATAGTTCAACCGGGTCAGTGGCGTGGCGCCGGATAACCGGGTCGTGCCACCCGGTGACATGCACCACACAAATAGATATTAAGTATCGTTTGTATACGATAGTTGCTATTGCAAAATTAACTTTAATAGAGTATGAATTTTTCGTGTACTGTGCCCCTGCGTTACAAATTAAGAGATACATAAGTAATACGGGTTTTTTTGAAAAAAAATAACGAGGACCACCAAGGATTGCCACCCACAGCTTAGTATCTGCAGGGGGGTTAAGAGGCCACTAATTTTATACAATATAATTAGGGTTGCTATCTCTAAGTGTCTAGACAGGCGGACTGCTTTTCAATTGCACTCCGAGTGCAAATTTGCAGTTTGAATGCAGTTAGTACGACTCATCGAGGAACAATCCCTTAGAGTAGAATACCGAGCAATCTGATTCCGAAACTAGTCAGTGATTTGTCACTGATTTTGAACAGTAAGGACCAATCACTACATCGTGTGTGCTTGACTTGGCCAATTAGAGCGCATTGTCGATGGTGGCAAATTGGCGGAATAGATTGTAAGCAAAATCGACGTCATTACGCTTCTTTGGGTTAATTGTTCGATGGTACGACTACAAGATAACTGCAAACCTACCGTGCAGCCCGATTGCAGTCGGTGTGCAGTTGGCTTTGGTACTGCACGTTTTCTTGCAGTCGTATTAACTGCATTCAAACCGCAGTAGTCGGAGTGCAGTTGAAATGCAATCCATCTGTCTAGACCCTAAAATCTGCATCAACCAGGACAAGATGCGTGAAACCCACATAGAAAAGGTGGTGAAACCCCTGGATTATGAAGCGTAGAAAAAACCTAAACAAAAATGTCCCGCACATTTCAATCGTGTTTTTTTAAAGTTACTCAGTAAAATTAAAAATAGTTTTCAAGTTACTAAATTCATCTCATGAATCCCCGTCCATATATGCTCCCCGCCCTCTAAACTAGGACAAATCAGGGGTAGCCCGGACGGATGGCAACCCTAAATTTAATTAGACAAAAGATAAAAAGATGAATTGCATAGGAAATTCGAAAAATGAATTCCATCGCGTGTGTGGCCTTTTTATATCTCCTGGGCGACTGATTTATTTGATGTTGGTAGCCAGCCAGACGGGTACTATAAAGTACCCTACCATCGTGCTATAATAAAAACACCCAGACTCAGGTCGTGTAGACGTGTTCATGTACACAAATGCATGTCTTGTGTGGGAATCGAACCAACGACCTGCGGCGTAAAAGGTGTAATCTTAATCAACTACGCCAACTGGGGCCGGTTCGTCAATAATAAAAAGACACACGTGTGTCATATCGATTTCTAAGGATTAAATAATTCTATAGATATTACGAACGAGCCATGACATGCAATGCACGGTGGTAGGGACTTTAGTACCCACCTGGCTGGCTACCACCCTCAAGTTGAAAATCTGTCGCCAAGCACCTATCGGTGTATTCCGACAGCATATGTACTTGAGAGCCAGTTCCTTCTAGCTTTTGTATGCTTAACACCTTCGACCACATCATCACAATAGTGGTACAGCCGATAAAAAATGGATACCTTACTAGGGTCACTCTAGCTAGTGTTTGTCTGGCCGTCCATCACAGCTCATTTCGTTCGTTTAATGGTGCTTCCATGCTACGCGAATCGAGCACGAGACGAGCCACGAACGAACCTACAACGGCCTACAACGAGCACGAAGCGAATCCCTTTGTTCGTGAAAAAACTGACAATCGCGCTCGTTCGAGGCTCGCAAGCCCGTCCACGCTACGCGAATCGTGCTCGCAGTGTGCTCGTTCGAGGCTCGGCTCGTGCTCGGTTAGACAAGCATGGACGCACCATTAGATTCGACTTAATTTTTTGCTAATAGTTGTTTAAGTTCTTATAAATATTTTACAATCTCTCACCAACCTTGACAGTTGGACTTCCAAAGTTCTGTATGACGATGGACAGCGATGATGGTGATGCAATCATCCACAGAGAAAAGGTGAACAGCAACACACAAATCACCTGTACATATAAAAATAATTGGACTGTTTTGCAAAAAACTTAAACCGACTTCAAAGTACACTAAGAAGTAATCAAATCCTGATCTGATGGCAATGGGACCAAAAGGGAAGTGTACCCTTCCGGGCAAAAAAATAATTTTCCAAATCGGTTAATAAATGATAAGTTATGAGGTAACAAACATTAAAAAAAGAACCGAATTGAGAACCTCCTCTTTTTTTTGAAGTCGGTTAAAAAACAATAAAATTTATTACAGTTTATCCATCACTAATTCTGCCCGCGGTTTAAGCCGAGGGATCTTTGGTTTTCCCCGGATAAAACTATCTTATATGCTAATCCTTGAAGCGGTCGTGTAATTTGATTAACCGTTCTTAATTTGGTCGCCAAAGATAAGCCTAGTGGTACCTATTTGATTTGGAGCGTTTTCCGTGCTTCAGAAGGCACGTAAAGCCGTTGGTCCCGGTTATGATAGTCGTAGCTAGTTGAAGGTCTCTTAGGTGGCTTGAAAACTCCAACAGTAGGTTGAAGACTAGTTGAGCTTACCTCAATCGATCCGTAGTGGGTAGGTATGCGTGGTGATAGCCGGGACAAACGGCTTTAATTGCCTTCCGAAGCACGGTAATGAAATATGAAGCTGTGCCTAGACACTATGGTTGTCGACAATCGTCATCGTTAGTAAACGATCAACCTTTGTATGGGATTGACATTTCAAATCGAAATATCACGTTTATGACACTTCTCTATAGGAATTGGCACAGCGACTCTAGCGGAATACTCATGGTACTAATTTCTCCCATACAAAGAATCATGGCGAGCTCCATACATTGATTTGTACAAAAAAATAAAACATTTTAGAGGGTATTGAATCACTTCCAATGTTGAGATTACATTACCAGCAACATGTTAATATACATGAAATATTTTATAAACCCCGCAAAACATAACAACAACATAATGGTTTTGGTCGAGAATAGTCGCGATTCGCCGGCTTGCCATAGAAATTCGCATTTTTATCCTAGGGTTCTAAAAATAATTTAAATGGCTCAAGTTGTTCCTTAGGCACCAAGGATCAATAATAACGTCATTCCAGCGTCTCTAAAAATCTTTATTTTTTTTGTACAAATCTCGCCATGATCCTTTATAGTTAACGCAAACGAATTAGTAAGCGTTTATTAACGTCAATTCTTTACACTCGGGGTACTTGTCTAGAGGGCTGTAGATGCTAGGCAATAGATTTTCAATTTGAGGGTATCAGCGAGGTAAGCGGGTTCTACACTCAGCATGTTCTAATGACAAGGACTCTAAGCCCTTGGTAGTCAAGGTGAACCAGTACTTATGTGTGGCATTGAATCTGAAGCTCTATTGACTGTGAGTGCGACCTTGGCAATAATAACTCTTTGGAAGGTCGTAGACATTTAGTTTTGTTTCTTACTAGTTGTGCCTCGCCGTTTCACCTACATGATACTTGTAAACTTTTTCTATTATTGAAAATTGCCGGCGTGTAATTTCGTTGCGTAAAAGGAACCGATTGAAGTATTTATTATATTATTATTTTTATTTACAACAAATAATATGTACAAATATATACATAGTAAATTCTGCCGCTGCTTCCGATTAACGGCAAGGTTCCCAGAAGACTGGCAGCGTTTCCTCTTTGGATAGTCAAGCTGATGCATTGGCGGAAAAAGCTGCCCGCCCGCTGGTCTCTGGAGGTCTCGATCATGCGAGCAAAACGGCGAGCTTCGGACCCCCACGTTCCCATGGTCTCGACCGCAAAAGGCATATAAATATAATTTGGTCCAATCGATGCGTATTTTTTGAATTTTCCGCACTGGCCGCATCTGCCCCTGCAGCTTTACAAGTCGCCGGTAAGTGAGATGGCGCGAGTGTATTAGAAAGAAAGAAAGAAAGAATACTCCGCGTATGGCTCCCGTATTGTACGTGTAGCGGGATCATTGCTTCATGCTATAAGTACAATACGGGCGCCATCAGGGAAGTGCAGGGGAAGCAGGCGAGGGAGTCGCATTCCACTCGGGTTTCAACTTATCGCCCATGAGTAGTAGGTAGTTGAGTATGAAAATTTGAGGACTTAACTCCTCCAGTGGACGTCATTTGAGAAAATTTAGCTCAGAGTATAAAAATATTGATCTTGCCGGTTAATCTTTTGGTCCATATTTTTACCCTCACTCCTTTGAGAAGAGTAACAAAATTATGGATTGGCTATTTCGCGAATCGCGGCCTTCTTCTTAGTTTTATGTTTAGCAACCAATCCAAATTAGGACTTATGTCTGCCAGCGTCGAGTTAAATTATAATTTCCAGTCACAATAATTATCACTTTCGCAGTCCTCAGTCAGTCACCGTCCATAAAAGTCATGTTTTACTACAATGGTGGTCATTGTACTAAAACTCTTCACGGACTTTTTGAGACCACTTGAAAACATTACACATCATTAGTTTCATTTCACATCAATGGTAGTACTGGTACACATATTTTAGATGATATTTATTGGGTAAAATACCACCGAAAATACACACGAATTTACGAAAATAAAAATGAATACGCGACGTGAACTGCAAGTTACTGCCAATAAGTCCTTCGCGGCCTTCATGTAACTATTTGCATAGGGAGGGACTCACTTCGAAGGGGCCCCTCTAATTGTTTTTTTTTAGTTGGAGTAGTTAGTTTAGAGAATACTTACCATGCACATAAAGTTGACAGTGACGAGTATCCATGCAGCTATTTTTGATGTCTTGCCAATTTTTCCACTCATTTTTCATACTGAAAAAAAGAAATGTAAAATACTTAATATTTTAAAGATTAGAGTAAGGTTCTAAAAAAATTGCTCAAAGATAAATAAAATTGAATCAGCGATAAGTTTGTTTCAGGGTTCCGGTAAAAAAAAAAGATGTCTTGTTGTGCTACTCCGTCCGTCTATCTGTCTGTCCACCTGACAGCGGTATATTTCAGCAACCACTATTGCTACTGATTTGAAATTTGGAAGTTTTAAATATTGCTGATATCACCTTACTTCAAATTAAAAAAATATAATTTTATTTTCTTCAATGCCTTCACAAAGAAACTTATTTTTGCGGTCCAGTTTTTTACAACAGTTATGACCCAAGCCAAAAAATATACGTCCAAGGAAGGTCGGAATCCTCGGTGCACAAGTCAGACTCAAACTCGCACTTGGCCAGTTTTTATTTCAGATTAATAAATACTAAACATCTAAAATACTACTAAATGAATGAATGATAAATATTTTCTATGCCAGAATCCGGTTTATACACAACAACTCCCCAAAGAAACAAACAGACAAAACATATGTTTTTATATCTATATATATAAAAATGAATTGCTGTTCGTTAGTCTCGCTAAAACTCGAGAATGGCTGGACCGATTTGGCTTATTTTGGGTTTGAACTATTTGTGGAAGTCCGGGGAAGGTTTAAATGAAGGGTAGGGTAGGGTATTACGCGAACGAAGTCGCGCCGGGCAGCTAGTTATAGATAATAAAATGTCTTTCGATAATCGACGATTAGCCACAGTGCCACAGTAAACAGTTTGACAGCTTTGGCCTACATTTCAGGGTAGAGCAAAAACAATGATCATTAGGGAATTGGGTCATATATAAAATAGTGTGGATGCTTAGTGAGCTATCAATAGTTATATTCTTATTTTGTTTTTTGTTTAAACAAGCATACGGCCCGCCTGATGGTAAGCAGTTACCGTAGCCTATGGACGCTTGCAACACCAGGGGTGTCACTCGCGCGTTACCGACCCTAAATTTATATATGGATATTACTATAGTAGGACTATTCTTTAAAAACTTTTTTTATATATTTTTTTTGTTGTGTCATCTCGATCTCACGATGGTATCCAAACATCACAATTATAATATTAAAATAAAATAATTCGTAGGTTTTTTTGCTGACGT
This sequence comes from Achlya flavicornis, assembly GCA_947623365.1. Classification (NCBI taxonomy): domain Eukaryota; kingdom Metazoa; phylum Arthropoda; class Insecta; order Lepidoptera; family Drepanidae; genus Achlya; species Achlya flavicornis. The sequence goes on along the minus strand of OX392494.1, from coordinate 3,472,548 downwards.
ACCTATTTACTAAATGATATTGATATTACTAATGATATTGAGGTTTCTAATATATATATTTTTTTTAAACTGAATGGTTTGCCCCTGTAACTTCTAAAATATGAGAATGATAAAACCGAAAAAAAATATATGATGTACATTACCATGTAAACTTCCACCTAAAATTGGTTTGAACGAAATCTAGTAAGTAGTTTTTTTTTAATACGTCATAAATTGAAATGCATATCAAATACTCAGGTCTAACTACCATTTACGTACAGGTTTATACGGAACCCTCGGTGCGCGAGTCTGACCCCCACTTGACCGGCTTTTTTTAAATTTACTTTTCATTTGTTGCCGATTATCGGTAAGCTTCCCAGCAGGCTGGCAGCTTAGTAATTTGCTATAACAATATCGTGCACGCGACGTTTGTGCCGTCCTTTGGGAACGCCCGCGTGTCTTATATAAAATTCATGCAACTGCACGCTAATAAGGCATATCGTGCCGGTCTTTCACCCCATTTTCCATAGACACTCGTTCTAGGGATTCTAATTTTAATCTATCTATTGCTTTGATTAAGGATACATCCAGATAGAGTGTCGCAGTTGTGCACGCGTCGATAAAAATAGGCTCTTAACAGTTAGGGGCTAAATCACATAAAAATAAATAAAAATGCAAAATAATGATCAATATTTAAATTTCTCCCGATTTTAATTGGAATATTTTAACAACTACTATCATTATGAACGTCATTATGACAAGCAGAATGACGCAGAGGGAGCGTAAAACGTAGCTGTTACGCGCAGCAGCCTATAAAAGTTGGCCTGTTTTGTATATTAGTGTAGTATGGCGACGTTCTTTCTAGGTATATTTATTTCTATGATCTATTGTATAAATAACTAGCTTTCATCCCCGCTGTTCGTTCGTTGCTCGCGATTTCAAGCGTGGACGTACTTAACGAGCCTTCAACGAGCCTACAACGAGCGCGATGCGAATCCCTGTGTTTGTGAAAAAACTGTCAATCGGGCGGAGCGCAGTCGAGCACGCTACGAATGCTCGTTCGAGGCTCGCAAGCCCGTCCACGCTACGCGAATCGTGCTCGCAGTGTGCTCGTTCGTGGCTCGGCTCGTGCTCGGTTCGCCAAGCATGGACCATAGGCATGGACGCACTATTTGATGTGTCCGGAACGAAGTCATTAGAAGTTGGGTTTGGGAGTCATCGACTTGTCAGATCGTTTTCCTGACAGAAAAATCTCGAGTTTTTTTTTTTTTTAATGGGCCTATTTTTATAGTAGTGATTTAATTTTAATCGTAATTTTATAGCATTTTTTTTTAAATTTTCATATTCGCATTATCACAAAAAACGCCTTTAAAAAAAATACATGTCTTTCAGTACCTATGTGTAGATCAAAGGTGTAGTTTTATAACATCCTTGGGTGTAGATAATGTTTGTGTTTATATTTGTTGGTCTTATATTGGTCTTATAATACTTATGTGATCATTGTTAGGTAATAGTTGCCAGACGGACTCTGAATGAACAAATAATTTATGCTTTATATTATTTAAAAAAATATTTTATTTTTGCAAAAATATGTTTATGTTTGTTTTGGGGTATGAGTCGGACCCAAGAACCAAATACTGATTTTTAATAGAGCCCTAGAAAAGTCGTAAAGCGCTCGGAATCTTCCGACAGAGAACTGACTTGGTGAATAATTTGGTCGTAGGCTTATTCTCAGTTTTGTTTTTTAATTATGTAGATATATATAGCTTTTAATCTTATTTTCAAATACTTTATTTACAACAAATATGTACAAAATACAATCTATATTTACAAAATATAATCTATATATAGAAAATTTCCTCAAGCCTGCCGCTGCTTCCGATTAACGGCAAGGTTCCCAGAAGGCTGGCAGCGTTTCCTCTTTGGATAGCCAAGCTGACGCGTTGGCGGAAAAAGCTCCCCGCCCGCTGGTCTCCGGAGGTCTCGATCAATTTTGAAGACAAGGTGCGAGCAAAACGGCGAGCTTCTGACCCCCACGGTCCCAAGGTCTCGACCGCAAAAGGCATAAAAATATAATTGGGTCCAATCGATGCATATTTTTTGAATTTTGAATTTTCCGCACTGGCCGCCGCTGCCCCTGCAGCTTTACAAGTAGCCGGTAAGTGAGATGGCGCGAGTGTATCGACACATGTGGCATCCCACACCAGCGACTTGCCGACACTCCAAGGGATCAAAGACATACCATCCGGTCTCTTGCCATCGCCCCGCGCAATACCGACTGGTTCCAGTAGGGAAGGCACGTTAGCGACAACAAGAGCCCTGCGGATAATGTCATTAATAGCCGAGTGCCGTGATATTCGACCAGCACTTAGGGAGCACGAAAGTCCATGGTGGCCGAGATCATTGACGAGGTCTCCGCAGCGGCAGCGATGAGGCTGATTGGTCCTGCAACCAAGACGAAGACAAATACACAGACTTAATGTTATACGGTCTAACATTGTCCCGGTATTTGTGGATGGAATAGCTTGTAGCCAGTGACCTGAGTCACTCTGAGAGACGGCTAACAAGCGCGCGCGGTCTGTATCTATCGAAAAGTTTGAAAATAATTTTTGCCAAGTTTTTTCACAAAGAGGCTTGTCCCACGCTCTCTGAGAGTGACTCAAGGTTGGAATATTTGTGCCTGGACAAGCTGCCTGCCAGGCGTCTCTAGCATCGGACAGGTAAGAAACCTCAACAGATCCAATAGAAGGGTCCAAAACAGATCTGACGAGGCTGCCCACACTGTATACCGAGGATAGAAACGCCGGTACTGATATGCTTGAAATTTTCCGCACTCCTAGGCCACCATAACACACGGGTAGGGTGGCCTGAGACCACACTTTGTTTTCACAAAAACTGCAATTTAGAATTTTGGAAAGAGACGTTTTGATCATATTATCCAAAGTATCTAATATGTGAACGAATTTAAATAAGTGCGTACTGCGGAGTAAATAGGTAAACTTAGGCACGAAAAGGCAGAGTCGAACAATAAAAAATGCATAATGGGCATTAATTTCATAAAGTCTATTTGAAGAGTCATTAAAATTTTGAATCTTTTTCTCAAAGAAACTAGGTATGGATTCATCTAAGACTGGGGCTCCGAGAAGATGAAGCGACTCCTTTGATAGTAACTTAATATTGGGAGCCAAAACATTAAAATTTTGAATTAATTCTGGTTTTTCAGATTCTGGGAAAGAATCTAAAATAAGGAGCTCACATTTGGAGCTATTGAATTCTAGGCCAATCTTTTTAAAATTTTCTGTCAATGTTTTAAAATCACTGAGAACGGAAGCCGCATCACCCCCCAGCGTACCGTCGTCTAGATACCAGACATTAAATTTAGATTGTAACCCAGAAATAATTGAATGGATGGCCAAACTGAAGATAGCTGGACCGAGAGGGTCGCCCTGTTGACAACCCATGGCGGAAATAAGTGGGTGTTCTCTGAAAAAAAGTTTTGATGGATGCCCATAGCATTGCCAAAGGTAAGGATATACGTCAGGGCAGATATCCCGAATTTGGGTCAATAAAGCGCCCCTATCGACAGAGTTAAATGCATTTTTTATGTCAACTTTAAGCAGCACTTCACCTCCGTTATTTAATAGAAAGGTCCGAGCCGCATGAACAGCTGCCTCACAACCTCCCTTTGAGCCAAAACCGAGTTGAATGGGCTGAATCTTATTTTTATGTTTGGTTTTACGTTATCTTTTTGTAGGTTATTTTGTATGTATTCGTTTTGTAAAATTTGGTAATTATTTTCTTTCTTTGCTTAAATGTTAATACCTACTACCGATTTAGAAGTACTCAGTTTTTTTGGTCCGTATTGAACGTTTAAAAACTCTTCACAAATTGTTTTTATTCCGGATTCCTAAAATTATTTTAAATAATTCCTTAGGTTTAGGTTTAAAGGATCAACTACCTACGTCCATCCAACTTTCAAAATCTTTTTATTTTTAATTCTGTCATTATTAGTATCCTGGGACATTCCTCACACACGGTCATCTGATCCCAAACTAAGCAGAGCTTGTACTATGGAAACCAGATAACTGATATAATACATATACTACTTTTTGTTTGTAAATACATACTTAATATACATAATTACACCCAGACTCAGGACATACAGACATGTTCATGCACACAAATGCATGTCCTTTGTGTGTATGAACAATACCTAAAACAATTCTAGTGTAATCATTTAAATTTATCTTCATATATAAAAAATAATAATTATAAAGATTACCTCCTCCTCCTCCATTCCTTCTCGAATTCTTTATTTTATATTATGCCACTAAATAAAATTACAAAGAGAATACGCGAACTTTTCCGTAATTTCTCACCAAAACGCGTACATCCCCATACCACGAATGTTTAGTTACTGAATATGTCAAGCAAGGGTTGTGAGTGACGTAGCAAATGCGCGGGAAAATAACGCGCAGTATAAAAACTGAACAAGGAGAGTTGAAAAAGGTACGGTAGAATTTTTGTGAGTTTCAATTTATGAAGATGTGAGATTGCATATACGGACACCACCTTCGTCGCTCGATCGTGATTCATTTGAGATCTCGAAGCCACGATATGGTTGCATTATTTACTGATATTGAAAAATTAAAAAAAAAACGCCTTCAAAGCGGGTATGTATCTCTGTCTGTCTAATTATAGACAAGGAAGAAACGAATAGAGATGCGAATTTGGTTGCGAGTTGGCTATGTAAAATATGCAGGGTCGAATTTAGGAGGCTTTAGGGCAAAAAGGTTCTTTGGCTATTTTCAAATAAGGTCTTCTACTTCTATACGATAAAATAAAAAAAGATTGTGTACCTACTAAAAACGTATAATTATTTCCAATTATTTAGGGCAAAAAGGTTCTTTTATCATTTTCGAATAAGGTCTAAACTGTACAATAAAATAAAAAATAAACACTACAGTAAAATAAAAAAGATTGTATACCTACTTAAAATGTATTTATTTCCAATTATTTCCAACAAAATATGTATAGTATATTTTAAGAGCCATACAATAATAATAATAACAATTTTGGAATTTGCATTTTTCAACCGTCAGCAGTGAATTTATTATATCAAATACTTTTTAATAAAACGTTCATGTTTAACAACTTGAGTAAACGTGGTCCTATCGTAGGCGTTGCAGAGATGGTCATTCCTCGGTGCTGTGGAGACTATTCCTCGCAAGAAATATCGGGTCAGATAATTCATACCTTCTGCGAACACAAGACCACCGCCGCTGTCGCCTTTGCATACTGCTGTGCCTGTAAATATTATTAGAAACATCAGACCAGGCCGCAGGGCTTAGCATCGCGCCATCGTGAAGTGGAATCGCATGAGATGCTTGAAAATTTTGTTATTATCTTTTCTTAAAAACTATTTCCGCTTATGATTATACGTGAAGAGAAATCTTTGTATCCTTTTTAAGCATATTGCGTACACGGAAAAGTCTCTAATAGAGGAGTGCTAAGAGCAAAATTTTTGGGTCATGAGCTACATGTCACGCGCCTCGTCGAGTCGCATCGCGTCTCGGTGTGAATCCCTTTGGATCAATTTTTTACTACATTTTGGGCCACCAGCACATATATATATCCTATGATTTCCTACACACGTAGCTGGTCCCAAAATAGGCAAAATTACTATGTTAACCGGGAAAATTATTGAAGTATTAAAATACCAATACTTAAGCATACAGATATTATGTTCATGCACAGAAATGTTGGTTTTGTATCAATAGAATCAATCCTGTAAGTGAATTTATTAATTAATATTGAAGTATTTCAATAAAAGAAAAAGCAATTCTAGTAATATCAACCGTACAACCAATCGTGATGAAATTTGGCATGCAGGTAGATCATGACGTGATTTTATCCCGGTAAACCTTAGATCTCTCGGAAACGCGGGCGAAAACCGCGGTGTGAAACAAAAGTTATTTAAATAAGCCATACCATTTTTGTATCCCGCACAAATCTTATCACTCGTAATGTAAGATTTGAACGCAGTGGGAGTTTCCGCCAAGCATTCTTCGATGGGAACAAAAGGCATTTCCGCCGCTTTGAGAACCGGAGACGCCTTGCCGTCCTCCGCTGTAAGACCCCAGCCTGCAACCTTATAGAAAAGTTTTCAAAATCATCATCATCAACAGCCTATAATATTCCCACTGCCGAGCACAGGCCTCTTTTCACAAAGGAAAGGGAATGGGCAAATACTTCAACACGCATGCCCACTGTGAATGCTAGTTAGTCGTCAGCCTATTGTTGTAATTTTCAAGCCTTAACCATCACAATTAAGTGTTAACCGGGACCAACGGCTTTACGTGCCTTTCGAAGCGGGAAACCCATCCAGGTACCGGCCTTAACCGGTGGTAGCTTAACTTTGCCGATCGATTAAAAATGGCAAATCATACTACATCACGAGCGCTTCTTATTCAAATAGACCTTCGCAGGCACTAATGAATATTCTGACTCTAATACCGGTTTGAAAAGTTGCATTTACTGAAAAGAGCCGGCTTTAAACTTAGAAATTACTCAAAAACATGCATAGATCATTACATTATAACATTTACCTCTAATCTCAGTCATAACAATTGCGAGCTCCAACGGAAAAAACTACAATATCAATAAATATTTAATATGTAAATAGCAAACTCAAGCACCCACAAGCACCTGTTCACAAGTATGGTGCAAGTGGCAGCCGTATTTGGAACTTCAAAAAAAATAATTTTGCCCCATCCCAACTACGGCCCCTTACTTACCTTGCCAACTGTTCCAGCGCTTAATTGCTTCTCATCAAATTCATAGTCGAAATCGAGACATATAGGCTTAACGTTAATGCTGAAGGTAAAAGGTACTTGTACAATGACCATAGCCAAGTCATCTTGGTAGTTGGTAGCGCTGCCTTGAAAACGTGGTGGTATTATGATGTCCTTTACCTTTGGAAAATGAAAAAGTAAATTTTTACGCCTTTTATTTTCAGTTACAGCTGCTTTGAAAATGAGTGGTTACATATTTTTTTTTTTTACATGCTTTAAAATAATTGGTAAATTGATATGAACCATGCTTTTATCAAAATCAGAAACCAAAATTATATTATTTTACTTTAAACATTAGTTTTGCCCCTCGGTTATAAAACGATTCAATTATATTAGTAAGTAGGATATACGTTACACCACTTGAAAAACCTATGAAATATCTGGGCCAATTTTCGTACACTGAAAGATCTCACAAAAGTTTAATATATAAAATATTCAAATATTAAATTCTTCTTATGTTCGTAGTTTCGTACTCACATCAGATTTCTGCGCAACTTCATCCTTGGGGTTATTCCAAGGTCTGTAAATCTTGCCGACAGCTACAGCATAGTTTTTCGCCGGTTGTTGCTTATCCACATCGCTCCAGAAGCAGTGGGCAGCTGAGGATAGTAACATATTTTATAATCAATATATATTTTAAAATTTGGCAGACTACCACCGCTGGCTACACGCGGACAACAGAGCTCTAGTTAATTAATGATCTTCTTTATTCTAAAAAAACTTTTGGTAATTATTGTGTAGGACATTTTTGCAGCAAATAAAATTATTCTATCTCTTGGCCAAAAAAACCCACCTTGCGTCGCCCCAGTGTACAGTACAGTAATTTTAGTCTCAATATTTTTGCCCACTTCGCCCCAACCCAACTCCCTCCCATACCTGATATGACAACGCTGTTGCTGACGACAGTTCCTCCACATATCTGCATGTATGGGGTGGTGGTCTTCTTGTAGATGGCCGCGTGCCATGGTGTCTCTACCGGTTCTATGATCCGGCCGCCTATGATGTTTTCTGCTAAGGCCTCTGTTGGGAGACCGCAGGCTGAGGAACAATGTATGTGTGTAGTCCCAGGATAGTGGTGAAATAAAGAATGCATAAATTGCAACAAGTAACTAGGTCTATGGGGTGGAGTTCGATTCGGTAACGAAAACTTGAGAACTTTCTGTATGACGACGACTGTATGCGACGCTTATTTGTGAAACAATAGCACAGTTTTACTATGCATACAGTTGCGCAACGAATGTACTTACGCAGAGAGACGGAGGGGAACTCGCGGGGTGTCGGAGCGACGCGACCGCGTCCCGCCATCGCGCTTAGATGACGGGAGCGTCCGCGGCAGGAAGACGCATTCGTGTTTATCTTATTATTTAAATATTATCCATAGGTACTAAGTGTTTAGTGAATTTTATAGGTATTGTTCAGTGCTCAAATTCTAAATGGCGCAGCACACAAACTGTTCTGTATACGGCTGCAAATCAACGCCGAAATATAATAGGTATTTAAAATTTCATAGATTTCCCCGTGTCGCGAGGTAAGTTGTTCCTATATATGTCCCAGGATTTATATACCGTTGTAGTTAAACCTATATAATTTATTCTGCGTGTACAGTCGACGAACGCAGAAGTAATTTAACATTTTAGTAGGTACCTAACCTACCTTGTATTAGTAAATAGTTAAGTGAGAGAGGTTCGAATTTGTCAAATAATGCGTTTGTTATGATTAAATTGACAACTTTAATATAATTGAAAGTATTCTGATGATTTTTCTGATTATTAGGGTTCCGTACTTCAAAAAGAACCCTTATCACATTGTTGTCCATCTGTCCTACAAATATCATACCTATCTATATGTCAAGACTAAGGGAATCAAAACCTATTGAGTACCTACCTACTGCTCGTTGACCTAGAATCATGCAATTCGGCATGAAGTAAGGTCTTATAGCACAAATGAAGGAAACTATCCGAAAACCGTAAATTTTTGTGTTTCTACTTCCCTCGGTGCGTGAGTCCGACTCGCACTTGGCTGGTTATTTTAATCAAAATCAAGAAAGTAATTAGATTAAATAATTTGCACAAGCCTTGGAAGCCTTTTTAAGATGTTTGTAAAGTATAAAGTAGTATTCCTTACAGGTGTGTAGTTAGTCACTTACCTGCATTGGACCCTTGTGATCACTATGGATTTACCATTTGGCCTTGTATAGAAGGTAGGCCTGTGCACCGGCGGCAGTGAGCAAGTCTAGTCTATGCTGATTGAAGTGCGAGTATAACTAGCGCACTGAACTTTACTAAGACATTTTTCGTGTAAGTAGTGTACGGTGTGCGTGCGGCGTTGTTGTAGGAACTTGGCCTGCGCACTGCCGTGCGCTTAGATAAGTCCAGTGCTACACATGTAAATGTTTATTACTCATAAATAAATGATGACATTATCATAACAATAAAATTATTTTATTTTACATTTTGTGACAACCCTTGCGTATCTGCTCGTGACAGCGTAGGTACTCACACGGACGGCGGCACGGCCCGACATCAAAGGCGTTTCCCTACTGTTAGAGATTGTAATACTGTGACAATAGTCATGATTCCTAAGTAAAAAAAAAAAACTAATTCTAATTAGTCCGTCAAAATATTGGACACGTTTTTGTTTCACTAAACCATTAAAAATGTACAAGATAAAGCGAGTCAAAGTTCGGGAGTGGCGGCTCGTGACGTCCCTTTAGAGTAAAAAGTGTACTCTAACTTGACGCCAAGCGGAACTCACTCGATATCTTCGTATTTTTTTGATTAATTGAAAAAAGAAAATACGCGTCTAATATTTTACGTACGTGTCCAATAGACGACGAGCATCGACTGACGAACCAATCGTGTGCAGCTCGGCGCTCCCCCCGCCTTCATTCCGCCAAACAGACCGAAAAATTAACTACTGCGCACATTGAATTATTACACATAGAAACAAAGTACACGCGCGAAAAATAATCCAATCAATTGGAGCCATAATGGCTCCAAATGACCGCCGCGCTGTCAGTGTACTGAGTGACGTTTTAGTGAGTGCAGCTCTGAGAAAAATAATAAATATGACTGTTTGTGCAGTACAATTGTGTCATAATTCATCAGGGAAGAAAGATAAGAATTCTTATGTAACATTCCACAGGCAAGCCACTAATTTTATTGTGTAATTCATATAAAATAACAAAATTCAAAAATAAAAATACTTCACTCAGGTTTCGAGCAAAGTGTTGCCAGCTGTTTTTTGTGCGAATTTGCGTTGTTTTACGTAATTGATACTGATTTTGTTATTAATAAAGTAGTTGAGTCCGATAAGTTGTTTCTTTTACTTATAGCTGTTATAACCGACTAGCTGTCCCCCGCAGTTTCACCCGCGTTCTTGGGATAAGTAGTCTATAATGCTTGGGATAATGTAGCTTCATATAAGTGAAATAATTTCGAATCAGACTGGTAGAAAAAAGAGAATATAGCTAGGAAAATATTGTCAAAGGAAATTATTGTATATTGTTTGTTCCGGAAACAAATTCAACTTACAGGCTTTTAAAATTTTAATTTTGTTAATGAAAATTAAATACCTAGATACTACTTAATCTTCTTTTTCTATACAACCTATCATATATGAAACCTATCATTACCAAGGAAAGCTGTACAAATTGTACGATCGTTCATAGCACTGCACATTGTCTTGGTTTATTATGTTAAAATACCCGAAATAAGTACTATTAAACAACTAGTAGTAAATAAATAACAGGCCTGTGTCTATGATAAATTATCTAAGACGCAGAACTTTTTAAACTATTTAATTATTTTTATGAATATTTACTTACCTACAATTTCACTAGTAGGCGAAATCGGAAGGTTAATTTTACCGAAAAATTTCGTTTAGCTTGCAACATTACTCGTGCGCTTGTGTGCGTGTCAGCGAGTGTAATTATATGGTACTCACGCATACATTGGTTGTCAAGTGGCTTACGTGTCGCGAGGATTTTTGTTCGATACTTCGCTTCTAAGCGTAATAATTCAATGACTGCGCAGGTGTCAATCTGCTCACCACTCGTGCCCTTATACTTACGGTTATCTGCTTCAATATTTGATAAGGCGCGAAACGTAATACTATCTGACAGCTTGACGTAGTCTTTTAGGGCACATGTCTCGTTCCTGAATGAGATGACATTCGAATCCTGGCCATCTTCGCAATACTCTGAAAATTTAAATAAAATCATAACGGAATTTCCCGTTCATCTGATGCTGAAATCTGCTGTTTCATACATTTTGGTCGAATGGATGTGGCTTTTGCCTCCGCTGTCCGTCCATCCGTCCGTCTGTTTGACTGTGCTCATGAACTAATAGGTAGACAATTGAAATTGTCACAGAATTTTCTTATAGTGGATAAGAACAAATAATAAAAATGTAATAAAATTTAAAATTTAAGAAACGTCTTGACGGATCCCTTCGAATGCGAGTCCAACTCGCACTTGGCCTTTTTTTTTTTAATCAAACAAAACTGCTAAAGTGAGTGTCTCCGTCTGTAAAGTTACGATAAAATTTGACAGCATTTGACGACTTTGCTCAGTTTGATTCTAGATGAACAGTCCGAATATCCCATGAAAAAAAATACGAATTCAACTTACGAACACACTTAGGCACCTCATGAGACCACGATCCGTCGAGGCATGCGAGATGCTCATCCCCCACCAGACTGTACCCAGGGTCGCAGTTGACATTCATGCTCACACCAGGATATTTGTCTCCTGGCTGCGCACCGGGAACCTCGTCCACCACGTAGCTCCCGTGGTGAGGGTAGGGCGGTAATATGCATTTCGATTGTAAATAACTGAAAGACTTGTTGAAATAAACGCCTTATTGACGCTGTTCATACATTAGCGTGTTTCTTTCTTGTATTGCGTTGGCAAGCAAGATGGAAACCTAGCGAAACTTTACCGGTACCCCGAGTGTAAAGAATTGACGTTTATAAACGCTTACTAATTCGTTTGCGTTAACTATAAATGTGTATGGGAGAAATTAGTACCATGAGCATTCCGCTAGAGGCGCTGTGCCAATTCCTATAGAGAAGTGTCGTAAACGCAAACTAATTAGTAACCGTTTACAAACGTCAATTCTTTACACTCGGTACAAGTACAGGACAACTATTGGTGATAACATAATGCATTAACAATGTTTTCAACACACTCGCTCGTAAATTGACATTTATTGCACCGTTTTAGTGACTTAATGCAGCTTATTACGCACTAGTGCTTTTTACTTTACATTACCGCACAGTTTTATGATAGGTATAATCCCGATTATGTTAAGTTTGTATGTACCTCACTGCAAGTGATATGTGTAGACTAAGCATTCTTAATTTAAACGGGTAAAATAGTTTGACAGCTCACCGATATCAAAAAAAAGTTCTGTTTTTTTCCTCGCAAGTGTGTTGAAAAACGTCGTATGACCCCGCGTGTGCATTGATTATTTCACTCTTGGCTCACTTATCGCTTAATACCGCCTCGAGTGTTAATAACCAACTTTGCACACATGTATCATAATGTACTATTATAATGCTATCGTAAAATAGAATAAACATAATGAAAGATAACTCCTCCATGCAATACGCGCCCGCACACGACCGAGCGCCTGTGGTCTGTGGCAGTGAGTGAGTGCCCCGCAGTACGCAGTACATTGAAAGCGTTTGTCAGCATGATAGTCAGACTAAGACAAAATAAGAAAAGAAAAAAGTGCGTACCCTTCCTCAGACGTTAGATCCGATGATGAGAATCCAACTGAAAAAAAAAACATATATATCTTAATATAAAGCCTTGGTGACTCAGTCCTGCACTCTCTCCAAACTGTCGACTAGTCCGCGCAACGATGCTACGGAAAACGGGCTTACATTCGGATGGTCAATTTGTACCACATTTGTACTCTAATTATTTGAAAATAGATCGTTAATAGGTTTCCGTAGTCAACAAGGAACCAGCGGCTTAGCCCAGAGACTCTACTAGAAAGCTAAAAAAATCAAGTAGTCGACAAAGAAATAAAAACTATCTTGAAAAAAAGGTTAATGATAAAGTGTTACATATAAGTTGGCATTCCGTAATTTAGTAACAAAACATGCACACAAAATCTACATTTGGAAAATACTTGTTTTTTTTACCTGTCAACACAAAAATAAAGAGAAGTTTAAACATTTTTAAATCACTTTTGATCTAACTTGAACTCGTCTTGAATTAAGTCGACAACTAATATCAATATAGCTATGCTTTGGTATGATATAGAACCAGTTTCCCTTGAGTCTAGGTATAAAACGCTGTTTATTAATAGTCTCTAATACCATTAGGTATGTTGTTTATGTGTTCGATACTGACATTCAGGATTTTATTTCTAAAACTGCAAAATTCACCTATATTTTTTTCATCTGTGTTTCCACTTTACATAAAAACTATTAAACAAAAAAAAACAAACCACCGAAAAAACTGAAAAGCAAAAAATTCAAGTTATAATCAAAATTATATATTTAATTTATTTTCTGCTTTTTTGTTTTTTCGGTGGTTTATTTTTTTTGTTAAAAAGTTTTTATTTTATAATTTTTTGTGGCTATAATCTACTAATTACTACATACTTAATGTTTGATTACTTTTATAATGTAATACACACCTCGCCATTAAAATCGGTGAGTGAACAATAAATCACCTCTTTTTTCCCACCCTTAGGGTAGGTATTTTATATCCAAATTTATATGGGACCACCTTAGAGGTAAACCCTATCCAATAAAAAAAGAATTATCAAAATCGGACTACTCTGTAAAAAGTTATGCGTGATCATACATAAAAAAAAAATGTTCGCGTCTACTTGTAAACCTCCTCCGTTTTTTCGTCGGTTAAAAAAAGCCTATGTTCCTCTCTAAACTATAGGCTATCTGCACGCCAAGGTTCATCGCAATCGGCCAAGTGGTTTAGGCATGAAAAGGTATTTGTTACCTAGAGAGAAAGAAAAAGTTACTTTCACATTTATAATACTACTAGATGTCCACCGCGGTTTCACTCGCGTTCCCGGGATAAAAAGTATGTCGTAAAGTAGTCTATGCCCTTGTCCATACCATAGGCTATCTGCATGCCAAATTTCATGATGATCCGTTGAGTAGTAGAGGCGTGAAGGCGTTACAAACAAACACACAAACTCACTTTCGCATTTATAATATTAGTTAGGATTTGGACTCATCATGCTTTTCGAAGACAATAGACTTCTTATAGGTTTTCCTGTCTAATTAAAGTTCCTAATAAGTAAAGTTACTGTACTTCTTTTTTTTTTATTTTCAGTAGTTATAAGGGGTTAGTAGGACATAAGGGGGTTTGGTTCGAGTTGGCTATGTAAAATATGCAGGGTCAAATTTAGGAGGCTTTTAGGGCAAAAAGGTTAAATACAATAATAAAATAAAAATACAATATTTTGTACGCATACTTGAAAATGTATTTATTTTCAACAAAATGTGTATATTTTAAGAGCCATATAATTTTGGAATACGCTCTTTCAACTGGCAACAGTGAATTTATATCAAATACTTTTTAATAAAACGTTCATGTTTTACAACTTGGGTGAACGTGGTCCTATCGTAGGCGTTGCAGAGATGGTCATTCCTCGGTGCTGTGGAGACGATTCCTCGCAAGAAATATCGGGTCAGATAATCCATCCGTTCTGCAAATACAAGACCACCGCCGCTGTCACCTTTGCATACTGCTGTGCCTGTAATAATGATCTATATATAAATGCGAATCCCTTTGTAAGCATATTGCGTACATGGGATAGTTTAGTGCAGAAAGCATATTTTTTATCTATCAAACTGATTTTTTTTACGATGGCGGCGATTCTTTAACCTTGAAAAAATACTCATTAAATATTTGTACGCTTCTTATGGTGCTAAAATAGCTTGATTATTATAAACTTTACATATACAATACTACAAGTATTGACATTACTGACATTATTAGCATTGGAAATGTACAGGAGATTATAGTATAGTATTGAATCCAGTCCTTTAATATCTAAAAATAGCTCAAATGTGCTATTTAAACTATACTTCTAAAAGTTATCGTTTAATAATAAATCAATCTATAACTTATAACTATTCTTGCACCATAGAACGTGTACAAACATTTCACGAATAATTTTTCATGGTTATTGAAGTTGTCAAACATCGATCATTTTTTGCAGATAACTCTGTAACGTGACGTTTTAAGATATAGACTAGGGCAATTTATTGTAAAAGTATCCCCAGTCAATGAATGCAGTTTTTGCGCTGTCTTGTGCAAAAAATAAACAAAAATCCCTCGGGAAACCGCGCTGCGATACTAACAAATTTAAATAAGCCATACCATTTTTGTATCCCGCACAAATCTTATCACTTGTAATGTAAGATTTGAACGCAGCGGGAGTTTCCGCCAAACATTCTTCGATGGCAACAAATGGCATTTCCACCGCTTTTAGAACCGGAGACGCCTTACCATCCTCCGCTGTAAGACCCCAGCCTGCAACCTTACAGAAAAAAAATATTCAAAATCGTCATCGTTAATAGCCTATAATATCCCACTGCTGAGCACAGGCCTCCTGTCACAAATGAGGGTAAATGGGAATGGGCAAATACTCTGGGAGATAGGTTAGTTAGTAGTCAGCCTTGTTGGAGTTTTCAAGCCGCCTAGGAGGCCTCGAACTAGCTTAACGACTATCACAATTAATAGACAGGATAGCCGGGACCAACGGCTTTACGTGCCTTCCGAGCATGGAAAACGCTCGAGTTGAAACATCACTAGACGAGACGGTCACCCAATATCAATCAATATTTAATGGCAAACTCAAGCAGACCAGCCCCTACAAGCTGTTTGCAAATATGGTGCATGTGGCAGCCGTATTTGGAACTTCAAATAAATCATTTTTGCCCCATCCCATCTCCGGCCCCTTACCTTGCCAATTTCCCCAACGTTTAATTGCTTCTCATCGAATTCATAGTCGAAATCGAGACATATAGGCTTCATGTGACTGTTGAAGGTGAAAGGTGTTTGTACAATGACCATAGCCAAGTCATCTTGGTAGTTGGTAGCGCTGCCTTGAAAACGTGGTGGTATTATGATATCCTTTACCTTTGGAAAATGAGAAAGTTTTTTTTACACCTTGTCTTTTCAGTTATAGCTGCATTAAAAATGAGCGGTTACATTAATTTTGATTTTTCACAGGATTTAAAATATTATGTAAGACATCGGGCGCTTCTTCATTGGGGCGAAACGACACGACATGTCGTTGCCGGCGGCGACATGTCGTTGGGCGACTCTAGCAGCTACTTTCATTGGAACGACACGACACGACGCGGTAATAACGAGAGCCGCGGGGGCGCGGGTGGCGCGTCCACTCGCACGCCTACATGGAAGCTTGCGTGTGTACACAACACATGCATAAAGATGCCACCACGACACCAGTGGGAGACATGCTGACGACGACATGTCGCTGCCGTACCGGCCCAGTGAGACAGCGTGCAGTACAATCTCATAGAATTATGCATCCACTGATGTCGTGGACGACACGTGGCCTGTGCCGTGTCGTGTCGTGTCGCCCCAATGAAGTAACGCTCATCCTATTATCAAAAGAGAGAGAGAGGAGCAACGTAAACAAATCGGCTCCGTATTAATTGAGTTAGAAAAAATAGTTCTTGCAGTTTTTTTGAGTAAAAAAGTTTATAACTGTATACAATACGAAGACCTTCAGCGATTATCGTTGCAGTACAGAATAATTTTATGTGAAAAGCTAAGAAAAGAAACAAAATATTATCAGTGGAAATACCGGTTGTGAAACAAGTGAATCCTATAAAATTGTGAGATTGTTGCAAAAATAAATAATGCAATAGCGATAGAGTGCCGCTATTAAGCAACAGGAACAAAAACAAAGGTACATTTAAATGACAAATATTATTATAACCTAATCTTATCCAGGATTACTCCAAACTTGATAGAGATTATTTATTACGAATGACATCCTCATTACCAATAACAGCGCTACCTGTCGATTGCAAGAACAAACAGGTTGATATCTTATATCGACCCTGAATTACATCTAAATACCTAGCCGTGATAACACATAGAGGGCACTGTTAATCATCAGTTTATTTTTTATTTTTACCAAAAATATCACTACAAGATGTCGTCTACGTCTGCGTGCGCAAAATGTAAACAAAAGCTAATAAGCCGACAACATATGACTTGTTCGCATTGCAATAAAACATATGATCTCGATTGCGCTAATGTCTCCGTCCAGCGCTTTTATAACACAATGACACCAGCGCATAAAAGGACATGGAAATGTCAAGCTTGCTATGACAAAATGACAAAAACAGGGAACTCTACAACCCCTTTACGTCCGGACGATATTCTTCAAAAGCAAATTACATCAGCAGAAAAAAATAATGTCACTCTTCGTAAAAGGATAAATAACTCAAAAAACGATACGATTAGCTCTGAGGACTTGAGTGTACTAGGTGACACCATCAACCCAGAAGATAATATTATACCTATTATCGACAAAAAAACCGAAATAACATTGCAGAGTTTAAGTGAAATTATTGAAATTCAACTGAAACAAAATAATAAATCCATTATATCAGAGTTACAAAATACAATTCAAATAGAAATTAATAAAGCTATTATGAAATTAAGAGAAGATATCAAACAAGAAATAAATACCCTATTCAAACAAAACGATCAGAGAAAAGAGGACATACAGATAATAAACACTGAAATAGAAAAATTAAAGAATGAAAAGGAAAAATTAAAAAAAGACCTAAATGAACTTCAAAGCAAAATTATAACTCCTGGAATACAAGCAACGCAACACACGCCTGAAAATAATAATAAAAAAATAGTATTATATGGCCTTGCTGAATATTATAAAGAGCCAGAATATAATCTTCATAACAGGATAGAACAAATATTCCGAGATATCCTCCATGTAAATCTATCGGGTTACATTGAAGACACATACAGGGTAGGCAGGAACTTTAATAATAATAAAAACCGGCCTCTAGTGATTGAACTTCTCAGTAAGAAAATGGCTAAGCATATAATTAGCAATAGTCAATATTTTCAAGGAACTGGATTGTTTATCTCAGAATTCTTGGATGCAAATGCGCTAAAAAGAAAGAAAATACTGAGAGAAGAAATGCTTAGGGCTCGTAAAAAAGGGTCTCATGCAATAATACGGAACAACCAACTGATTATTGACGGAGAAATTGTGAATGTACAAAATGATACATGCAAACCCCACATAACTAAAGATTTATCAAGCGGAGAAATAGATAATGAAAAAAATGTTTTGAATAATAACAATACTACTACTAACACAAATAAAAATTGTCAGAAAATTACAAATAATACTTTTCGTAAGTAATGATATCCAGTTTAAAATATTATTTCAAAATATTCAAAGTCTCTACAACAAACAACATATTCTTGAAGCTTTTCTTGAGGAAAATCCTGTTTACCAAGCTATATGCATATCGGAATCCTGGCTATCGCAAGAAAAATTAGAATTGATGCAATTTTGTGGCTACAAAATAGCTGCATCATATTGCCGGAAAACACGAGGAGGTGGTGGTGTTTGTATTATACTACAAGAACATATAAAATGTATAGAGAGATACGATATAACAAATATGTCAATTGAATATGTGTTAGAAGTGTGTGCGATCGAGTTACCAAATGAAAATATTTTAATTATTACTTTGTATTGGAATAGAAGAGAGGAAGACGAATTTTATTCGAGACTTAAACAAATCTTATTCTATATAAGTAGTAAATATTGTAAATTTAATATTATCTTGGGAGGTGATTTTAATATTAACATTTTACAGAATAATTTAAAAACTAATCTTTTTTTGGACCTTATGTCAGAACACAAATTCACTCAACACATAAAAGAACCCACCCATATAACGCAAACTGCCTCAACATGTCTTGATTTAATATTTACCAACTTTAAAGACAAAAATCTACGCACTTCAGTGGAGGAATTAGGTTTTTCAGACCACATAGGCACGATTATACAGATGAATTTCCCTCGACAAATAAAAGAAGTAATTTGGACTGTACAAAAAAGATTATACAATAACAAAAATATAGATAAATTTAAGTCAAAACTATCAACTATAAATTGGTATGACACACTTTCACGAAATAAAAATATAAACGAAAATTATAACATATTTCAAGATAAACTGATGGATATTCTGAACCAATGTATACCCAAAAGAAAAATAAAACTAAAAACAGAATCAAAAAAATACTGGCTTACTGTAGGGATAAAACTTTCCTGCAAAAATAAAAGATTATTAAAAATACTTACTTTAAAATCAAACAATCTGGTATTAACAAAGTATTATAAGAAATATGAAAAAATATTAAAAAATGCAATTATTGCGGCAAAAAAATTACAATATATAAATAAATTAAAAAAATCTAAAAATAAGGTGAAAACAATGTGGAGTATTATTAATGAACGAACAAACAAGACAATCAAAAATAATAGAAATAACATAAAACTATATATAAATAATAAATTTACTTCGAAACCAAAACAAGTAGCTAATACTTTTAATAACTTCTTTGCATCCATAGGCGAGGCTTGTATCGGAGGAGACGCTACCGCGCCGCAAGGCCGGCCCGTGCTCTACCCCACAGAAAACACAATGTTCCTTAATCCTGTAGACTATCACGAAGTTTACCACATTATAAAAAACCTTAAAAATAAAAAAAGCCATGGGATAGATGAACTCCCACCTACCTTATTTAAACGATGTGCATTCGAATTAACAGTACCCATTTCAATATTAATTAATCAATCATTTAACGAAGGCATCTTTCCCGACGCACTTAAAATAGCACTAATCAAACCAATCCACAAGAAAAATACTAAAACAGATCCTACTAATTACCGTCCAATTGCCCTTTTGCCTTCTGCTTCAAAAATTTTCGAAAAAGCTATGTTTAATCGAGTATACACATTCTGCGAGAAATATGGTATCCTTGATGACTGCCAAAACGGTTTTCGCAAAAAACGATCCACGGTACTAGCAGTTTATAAATATATGCAACAAGTCCTAAACATCCTTAATAACAAAAACTATGCAGTGGGTATTTTACTTGATATGACCAAGGCTTACGATAGAGTCCAATATGCTGTGTTATTAAAGAAATTGTATGGAATAGGAATACGCGGCTTAGCACACAAATGGTTTGCATCATACTTAAGAAATAGAGAACAAATAGTAGAAATTGAATATATTAGCAGTAAAAATAACGAAATAAAAAATGTTAGATCAAAGTCAAAGATAGTCAATGCCTCTATCCCTCAAGGAAGTGTCATTGGATGTCTTTTATTCTTGATCTATATTAATGATCTCCCTAAAATCATGGAAGAACCGTGTGTTTTATTTGCAGACGATATTTCGCTTATCACCTCATGTCAAAACAGCAAAAACTTAAACGAAAAACTAAATTCTATACTACAAAAAACAACAGACTGGATGAACGACCATAATCTTGAAATAAACTTTATAAAAACTAAATTAATGATTTTTCACCCTTATCAGAAGACACCTTTAAAATTAAATTTCATATATAACGGTACGAAACTAGAAGTCGTTAATGAATTCAACTTGCTAGGTTTAGTTTTAGATACACATATCAGCTGGAAACAACACATTCAAAAAACCAGAACAAAGCTATCCAGATTTACATATGCGCTTCGTGAAATAAAAAAAACTACTGATCTTCCTACTGCACTTGTTACTTATTACGCCTATGCTCATGCATGGATTAGCTATGGAATTATCTTATGGGGAAACAGTACCGATTTACACACCATCTTTACACTCCAAAAAAAACTAATACGTATTATAACCAATATAAAAGATACAGACAGTTGCAGACCGCATTTCCAGAAGCATAAAATTCTCACATTAACAAGCATCTACATTTTAGAAATATGTAAATTCGTTAGGCAAAATACAGATATTTATAAAAAAAGAGAAGACGTACATTCCAAACAACTGCGATATAAAAGTAGATTAATGGTCCCAACCTCCCGATTAAAAATGCACCAATTGAGTCCTTTTGTAATGTCCATAAAAATATACAATAAACTACCAGAATTATTAAAACAAGAAACAAATAATAAAGTATTTATAAATAAATTAAAACAACTATTAATAACAAAATCTTACTATACTATAAATGAATACTTAAGCGATAAGTTAAGTTAATTATTAAATTTTATATAATTTTTCCTCCTCTCTCCTACATTGCTTAGTGCCCAACAGGGTCCTTAGTGTATAGTGTTATTTATTTACCTTAAGGTGCCTATGTAACATTGTATACCTATGTAAGGAAAGCAAAATAAATAAAGTAAAGTAAAGTAAAGTAAAATCATCATTAGCTGTTTGAAATAAATTATTTTATACTAGCTGCCCGGCACGACTTCGTTCACGTGGTGTTCTACTAACCTATACCCTACCCTACCCTACCCTACCCTCGCAACTTTCTTAATTTTTTCTTTCATAAGAACCTTCAAATAGGGATTCATTTTTATACGGGGTGGATACGACAATACGACATTAAATGAAACATTCATACAACATACATTTTGCCGAGGAGGCGTGTACCTTTTGTATGAAAAAGCAGTACTTTTTTGCAATTTCGAAATTGGTCCCACCCATAGTAAAAGTTGATCGTATACATGAGTACTTTACGTGGTTTCATTTAATGTCGTATTGTCGTATCCACCCCGTATATAGATATATATGAAAATATCTTTTGTATATAGGATAAATTTTATTGAAAAATTTACCAAATATCTAAATAGTTATTTATTGTTAGTGGGCGGCGTCGCCCGGGTGAAATTTCTGTTACATTATTGGAGTTTTCCTAGGGATCCCTATTTCATTTAAAAAATATTTTGTAATGGGATATGTGTTTTTTGCCTATGTTACTCAGTGATCATTTAGCTTTCACCTGGTTAAAGAATTTAAAAAATTGGGCTATTAGTTATTAGTTTATTAATTACAAACAAAAATACAAAAATCCAAATCTTCTCTCTTTGTTATTAGTGTAGATGTAGATGTAAATGTGTGCAAATTTTCCTACACTGAAAAATCTCACAAAAGTTTATTTAAAATCCATGTTTAACATTATATATAACTCATAAATATGATTGAAAATAGTTTTTAATGTACTCACATCAGATTTCTGTGCAATTGTATCCTTGGGGTTATTCCACGGTCTGTAAAGCTTGCTGACAGCTACAGCATAGTTTTTCGCCGGTTGTTGCTTATCCACGTCGCTCCAGAAGCAGTGAGCAGCTGCAATGAGAACAGTTACACATTAAAAGAATCATGGCGAGCTCCATACATTGATTTGTACAAAAAAATAAAACATTTTAGAGGGTATTTAATCACTTCCAATGTTGAGATTACATTACCAGCAACATGTTAATATACATGAAATATTTTATAAACCCCGCAAAACATAACAACAACGGTAATGGTTTTGGTCGCAAATAGTCGCGATTCGCCGGCTTGCAATAGAAATTCGCATTTTTATCCCGAGGTTCTAAAAATATTTTAAATGGCTCAAGTTGTTCCTTAGGCACCAAGGATCAATATAATAACGTCATTCCAACGTCTCTAAAAATCTTTATTTTTTTGTACAAATCTCGCCATGATCCTTTAGAAAATGTTGGTTTACCGTTGGCTACACTTTAGCATATTGAGTAGAAGTGTTTTACTATCACAACACGCGGACCATTAGCAGAGCTCTAATTTAATAATAACTGTTAATATTCTAAAAAAGTTGTTGTTGATAGTTGTGTATGTACTTGATAGATCATTTTCGCAGCAAATAAAATTATCTATTATATCTCTCAATTGGCCCAAACCTTACTTCGCCTCCGTAATTTTTGCCCACACAGCTACAGTAATTTTAGTCTGAATATTTTTGCCCATATCGCCCGCACCTTACTCCCTCCCTTACCTGATATAACAACGCTGTTGCTGACGACAGTTCCTCCACATATCTGCATGTATGGTGTGGTGGTCTTCGTGTAGATGGCCGCGTGCCATGGTGTCTCTTCCGGTTCTATGATCCGGCCGCCTATGATGACTTCGCCTTCGGGCACTGTTGGGAGACCGCACGCTGAAAATTAGAAAATAAACAATACTGTACAACACGGCTAGATTATGGGTACCATGGATCCTTTGATTAAGGATACATCCAGATTGAGTGTCGAAGCTGTGCACGCGTCGAAAATAATAGCCCCTAACTGTTAGGGGCTAAATCAAATAAAAATAAATAAAAATGCATAATAATGTTTAATATTTAAATTTCTCCCGATTTTAATTGGAATATTTCAACAACTGCTATCATTATGAACGTCACTATGAGAAGCAGACTGACGCAGAGGGAGCGTAAAACGTAGCTGTTACGCGCAGCAGCCTATAAAAGTTGGTCTGTTTTATATATTCGTGTAGTATGGGGACGTTCTTTCTAGGTATATTTATTTCTATGCATGGATCATTAAGAAAATCCTTTAGAGATCCTTTTTTTTTGGGATCACCAGCGCCCCCCCCCCCCACCCCTCATCCCTTGTCACGTCACCAATTTCTAAGGTAGGTAGGTAGAAAGTACTAAACCATAGTGCTATATGACAATTTTGTTAGAGATTATTACTTACGGTTAAAATCTGAAATTTTCGGTAAAGCGCGTAATGTAACACTATCTGACAGCTTGACATAGTCTTTTAGGGCACATGTTGTCTCGTTCCTGCATGAGATGACATTCGGATCCTCGCCATCTTCGCAATACCCTGAAAAATTAATATTAATCCCTTGACTTGCGGTTAAATAATTGGACTGTTTTACAAAAAACTTAAACCGACTTTAAAGTACACTAAGAAGTAATCAAATCCTGATATGATGACAATGGTACCAAACGGGAAGTGTACCCTTCCAGGCAAAAAAATAATTTTCAAAATCGGTTTATAAATGACGGAGTTACGAGGTAACAAACATAAAAAAAAAAACAACCGAATTGAGAATCTCCTCCTTTTTTTGAAGTCAGTTAAAAATAACTATTGTTATTCGATCTTCTGATGCTGAAATCTACTATAGGCTGTTTTTAGGGTTTCGTACACAAAGGATGCCTACGGGACCCTAATACTAAACATTCGCTGTCCGTCCGTCCGTCTGTTTCACAGTGGGCGGTATCACAGGAATCGCAATAAGTAGGTAGACCGTTGAAATTTTCACAGAATGTGTATTTCTTACCGCTATATCAATCCTAACTAATATTATAAATGCGAAAGTGAGTTTGTTTGTTTGTTTGTTACGCCGTCACGCCTCAACTACTCAACGGATCATCATGAAATAAGGCTTGCATATTATCCCGGGAACGCGAGTAGAACCGCGGGGGACAGCTAGTAAATAATAAAAATGAAATAAAATTAAAAAGGGGGCCCCACACTAGAATCAACTTCGTGACCGTGTGCGAAGTGCGAGTGCGCATCGCACTTGGCCTGTGTTTTTTTTTTTTTTTTTCAAAACAATAATACAAAATTGAGTAATCAGAATTTGTCACAAAGTGAATCAGAAAAATAAGTATGGTTACAGTAATCTTCCACCTAGACGTTAAACTAGTTGGATGCCTCCTAGGCGGCTTGAAAAATTCCAACAGTAGGTTGACCACTAGCCTACCTCCACCGATCCGCAGTGGGCACGCGTGGTGGAGTATCGCCCAGTCCCTTTCACCCTCATTTGTGAAAGGAGGCCTGTTCTCAGCAGTGGGACATTATAGGCTGATGATGATGATGATGATGATGAATCTTCCACCAAAAGCTTGATCGATCGTCAACGCAACTATCGTAAAAGCGACACGTGCCTAACAAATATCAACACAGACACAGTAAATGTCAGTTTTTTTTTGGGAAACTAACTGCTAAACTTAAACTGTTAAACTTTCCGCAACTAGAAATTTTGCTGAAATATCAGCGATTTTGTCAGGAAATCTTACTTTTTGATCTGGTATAATTCAAAAAACTACTTACGAACACACTTAGGCACCTCATCAGACCACCTGCCGCCGAGGCATACGAGATGCCCTTCCCCCACCAGACTGTACCCAGGGTCGCAGGTGATATTCACGATCACACGAGTATAATTGACTCCTGGCTTCGCACCTGGAACCTCGTCCACCACGTAGCTCCCTTGGTGAGAGTAGGGCGGTAATGTGCATTTCCATTCTGAATAACTGACAGACTTGTTGGAATAAACTGTACCAACGCTGTATGCCCGGTCTAAAGCTCCCAGTACACGTTGGGCGAGTCCGCGAGCCATTACGGCGCTTAACAAATAATGTCTGTGTTCACACGTTGGCCTGTTTCATTTTGTGTTGCGTGTGCGTCGGTAAGCAAGAGACAATCGCGGCCGCTGCAATTTACTTTATGTGAACTGAACACAGAGTCTGTAGAGAAAGGTCTTCAATCAGTGCGTGTTACCATTGATGACATACGGGACAGAGACGTGGTCTTTTACTGCTGGCCGCATAAATAAGCTTAGTCACTCACCCACATAGTGGATAGCGCCGTGCGGGACGACCTCCCACCACGTATACCGAAGACCTGGTCAGAGTCGCTGAGCTCCGTAATATGCAAGCGGCCCAAAACCGTTCCAAGTGGAAATTAATGGGAGATGCCTATGGACATCCTTAGGCTGATATGATGATGATGAACTGAACGGTAGGCAAACGTGTGTACGCTGTTTGCGGCTTGCGCCAAATCCCCGAGTGCACGAAAAACCGACAATCGACTGATCGTTCGGCGAGGTCCAGTATACGTCGGTTGAGCGCATTAAGCCCAGAGCTTGGCTCCCAGTTGGCAACAACGGCCGCGACGCCTACGTGGGAACACGTACTGGGACCTTTAGACATTACTTCCTAGCTATCCCCCGCGGAAAAACTCGCGTCCCCAATGGAGCTTATGTGTCCCCGGGTTGAAGTAACCCTTTATTATGTTATTTCAGGGCATGACATGGTATGACCCTATCTTACTAACATGTATTATATGTGACAGTTTACCAGCCTCTGTAGCGGGTGAACCGATTTGGATAATATTTGGCACACAGATAGAATATGTTCTGGAATAGCACATTGGATAATTTTTATCCCGGGAAAATAATACATCCGGGTGAAACTAGTTATATTTAAATAATTGGACTGTTTTACAAAAAACTTAAACCGACATGAAAGTACACGAAGAAGTAATCAAATCCTGATCTGATGACAATGGGACCAAACGAGAAGTGTACCCTTCCAGACAAAAAAAAATCCAAATCGGTTCATAAATGACAAACATAAAAAAAAAAAAAACATACAACCGAATTGAGAACTCCTCCTTTTTTTGAAGTTGGTTAAAAATATTAAATTAGTGAAACTTTACCAGGACAACTATTTGTGTTAACCTTTGGTGTTAACATTGATTATTTTTGATCTTATTTAATTTTTCGACTTCAACATATTTTTGTGCATTGATCACGTTTCACGAATCACGAAAAATATACGAACACAGGGACCCAATTCTCACTTCTTTCGAGCTAGTTCGAATCGAACAATCCCTAGGGGTTCCGACCAATCAAAGCTCGAGATAACTGGCTCTCCTTCTAAGTATGCCGGCCTCGAAATCGCCTGAATAACGTAACGTGATTTACACTTGATAAAAGTTCGAAAACGTACTTTTTTCGATCGAGCAATTAATTTCGAACGGATGAGAATTAGCTCCTTGATCACTAAGTATTACAGGCATGGTGCTGCATAAATAGGATAGAAATAAGACGTACTCTTCCTCAGACGCTAGTTCCGAGAGATGAGATGATGATAGTGATGAGAATCCAACTGAAACAAACATATACATTAACTTAATAGAAAGCCTGGTGACTCAATGGTGAACGAACCTTCCCCTGCACTCTAAAAATAAATAAATTTGTCCTAAATTAGGACTAGTTTATTTGAGAGAGTGCGGAATCCTGTCAGAATACCGCAGTGACGATGCTCCGAAAGCGGACTTCTTACATCATTCCTTCCAGAGAGAGGGTAAGTGCGCTACTTCCTCGGCCTCGCCATCCTCGTTATTGCTCCTCGGGGTCGACGGCCAAATTTTTTAAAAAAGATCGGGTGCCGCATTGCGTACCCCTACGTTTTTTACAAGCTTTTGTATTTATGTTTCGTTCGGGTGGAATCTTGCAACTCGAATTTCACCCACTTCCACTTTGACCGGATTGACTTGATATTGGAAGACAATGCAAGTACAGCCAACAATAAAAACTTTTTAACAAAACAAATAACCACCGTATTATTATTATTCGTTATTTCCTGTACCCAAAGGTTGCCTGGAAGAGATCGCTTAAGCGATAAGGCCGCCTACATTGTATAACTTCCTTAATGTATATTTTTGTTACTTTTTATATGTCAGTCTATACAATAAAGAATATTTCATTCATTCATTCATTCACCGAAAAAACTGAAAAGCAAATAATAATTTTGAATATAACTTGAATTTTATAAGGTTTTTCGGGGACAAACCAATAACCTACGTAGATATATGTGTTTTTTTTGTAATATTTGTTATATAATTTTGTCTAAAAAGGAAGCTAAGCAATATTGCTAACGCAATTCATTTAACGGATGAAATTAATTAATGGTGTTCGTTACGATTAACACCAAAGTTACGCGGTAGAGCCCCCGGTCCCATAGTAAAAGTTGATCGTATACATGAGTACTTTACGTGGTTTCATTTATTGTCATAATAGCTTATGTTATTGGTTTTTCCCCGACTGCAAAACCTTATAAAATTCAAGTTATATTCAAAATTATTTTTTGCTTTTCAGTTTTTTCGGTGGTTATTTTTTTTGTTAAAAAGTTTTTATTTTATAATTTTTTGTGGCGTACTCTACTAATTATTACATGCTTAATTTTTGATTTCTTTTGATGTAATACACAACTCGGCACTAAAATCTGTGAGTGAACAATAAATCATCCCTATTTTCCCACCCTTAGGGTAGGTATTTTTTATCGATATTTATATGGGACCACCTTCGAGGTATACTCTATCCAATAAAAAAAGAATTATCAAAATCGGACTACTCTGTCAAAAGTTATGCGTGATCATACATAAAAAAAAAAAAAAAAAATATACGCGTCGACTTGTAAACCTCCTCCGTTTTTTCGTCGGTTAAAAAGTACAGTCACCAATCAAAGCTTGTATTAAAAAAATAACTTATATTGATATAACTAGTAGGTAACCAAAGAGTTTCACGAGAATCGAGGCCCGGTCCCCAATTCTCGCGTTTTCGACCTTAATGTCGCATCTATAGACATTTACTAAAAAACGAAGCCATGATTTTCGCCAAATGTCTTTTCGACATCGATGTCGAAAACTTGAGAATTGGGCCCCTCGTATTGCAAATGTCTACAAATGGTACCTTTGCTTTGTCATAGCATTTAATTTAAAAAAAACTTTACTCGTAGTCATAGAGGCGTCAATGGCAGAAAGCTCAGATCACACTGAGGCAGAAACTGTATTTTGTTTACTGAATAACTATAGAAAGGGACATATCTGGAGATACTTAACCGAATCATTTCATAATTGACTTCTCTGAGTGCGGCAGTAAGTTATATAATATTTTGTTTTGCGTTGTAAATGGCCACTGAGTAGAAGAGTAACAGAAAAAGGCACACAAAACAACATTTTCAAATTTAAAATTCAATTCAATTTCAAATGTATTTCTAACTCCCCGGCGCGACTTCGTTCACGTGGTGTCCTACCTACTACCCTACCCTACCCTACCCCAACCCGTTACCGCTTTTTACACCTTGGGTTACATTATTGGAGTTTTAGTAAGAATCCCTAATTTTTTTGAAAATATAATATAGCCTATGTCTCCCGGGGATAGTGTAGCTTCCCAACAGTGCAAGAATTTTTAGAATCGGTTCAGTACTTAGTTTCGGAGCCTATTCAATGCAAACAAACAAACAATCAAATCTTTCCTCTTTATAATATTATTATAGTATAGATAAGAATAAATACTTTGATTTTTCTTACCAATCAACACAAAAATATAGAGCTCACACATTTTTAAATCACGTTGAACTCGTCGTTGAATAGAGATGACTAATATTAGGCTGCATTCCGAATTAATGATATAATCGCTGTAATCGATTTGAGCGTGCTTAAACCCGTTCCATATTAGGTTGAGCGCGATCACAATGTCCCGTGAAACGTCATAGATGACGTCATGACATGCGCCATCTTGCGCTCACACCGACCATGCCCTAAACTGATATCACCGTGAGCGCTGTCAAAAAGTGACGGTTACTTATTGTGTTTTTGGCAGAAATCTAATAAGATTTTTGGTTTTCCATATGGCAAAGATACTTTATATGATTTTATGAGAGAAAAATAATGAAAAATGCGGATATTCCTTTTTGGGAGTCAATTAATAAAAGATATAAGGAGTTCTAGCGTATTGTTAATTCTGATTTTAATTAAATTCTCAAATGTTCTGTTTTGAATACTGTGAGCACGATAACGGGCGTTCCGAATTGTTGACAGTTCTCAGCTGTCATTATCGTGATATCTAACTCGGTACGCAAATTATTGCTGTGAGCACTGTGAGCGATATTATTTAATTCGGAATGTAGCCTTAATATATCAATACATAACATACATATAGCTATAGCTAGGCTATGCTATGATGATTAGAACCAGTTTTCCTTGAGACTAGGTATAACACACTGTCTATTATTAGAATCTAATACCATTAGGTTACTTATGCCTTCGTTATGCACCGACCTTCAGGATTTTATAGAATACTAGCTGCCCTCGCAGTTTCACCCGCGTTCCCGGGATATATAGAAGCCTATATCCTTCTCCATACCATAGGCTATCTGCATGTCAAATTTCATGATGATCCGTTGAGTAGTTGAGGCGTGAAGGCGTAACAAACAAACGAACTCACTTTCGCATTTATAATATCACTAGCTGTCCCCCGCGGTTCCACCCGCGTTCGCAGGAAAAAAACCTATGTCCTTCTCCATACCATAGGCTATCTGCGTGCCAAATTTCATGATGATCCGTTGAGTAGTTACGGCGTGAAGGCGTAACAAACAAACAAATAAACAAACTCACTCACTACATATAGGAGGATAGGATACTAGCTGACCCCGCGGTTTCACGCGCGTTCCCGGTATAAAAAGTAGCCTATGTCCTTTTCTCCATACCATAGGCTATCTGCATTCCAAATTTCATGATGATCCATTGAGTAGGTGTTAGTTTGTTGGTATTCTTCTTATTTCTAAAACTGCAAAATAAATCTATATAATTTTTTCATCTGCATTTCCACTTTAACGTTTGTACGTTCCGTACAAACTTGTATGTATATAAATAGTTCCTTCATCATGAGAATCGAATCTCGAAGATTGTTCCCCTTTTTCCGATACTGTTTTTTTTGCGACGTAACCGTGCTCTTCGAGATCCGGTCATGTGAAACGGCTTGGTCGGCTCCGGCCGGTTCCAACCGCATATTCCGCGCCGGTCTGTATGAAAAGAAGAGCGCCCTCCGATGCCTTCCGAGCCATTTGTACCTAATAACTTATATGTATGATACCTATTTATTTACATATCGCTACCCAGTCATGTTGTTTGCGCCAGATGTCTCATCTTGGAATAAGGAAAAAACAAAAGGTGGAAATACCAAGTGTTTAGTCACAATATTATATATGACTAAAGCAGTACTTCTACCATGAGTTTTCTACACTAACATAATCTACAGGCGCTATGCTTCCAAAAGAATCCACCAGAGGCGGTGCTCGTCACACAAACTATTCACCGTAGTCGCTAGCGTGTGTAGATTACGTAAGTGTAGAAAACTCATGGTAGAGGTACAGAAAACAAACAACCTACGCGATAGTAAGCGGTTACCGTAGCCTATACACGCTTGCAGTACCCCGAGTGTAAATAATTGACGTTTGTAAACGCTTACTAATTTGTTTGCGTTTACGACACTTCTCTATAGGAATGGGCACAGCGCCTCTAGCGGAATACTCATGGTACTAATTTCTCCCATAATCACGCCGGGCACAGGATTCACCCTGTGGCCGTTGATATGCGCTGATCTCGCGGGAATCGATGTAATTGAGGACTTATAGCTACCACTTACACAATTTTAACAACATTACACTACATTTTAACTACGGTGTAAGTGCAGTGCAAACGTCTCCGCAATTTGGGTAAGTCAGGTAACAGTCTATGGATAGGTCTTCAAAAATGATATTGAGGTTTCTAATACATATATATTTTTTCTAAACTGAATAGTTTGCGCGAGAGACACTTCCAAAGTGGTAAAATGAGTGTCCCCCCCCCTGTAACTTCTAAAATAAGAGAATGATAAATCTATAAAAAATATATGATGTACAGGGTGGGCCAGAAAGAATTGCGAATTTGAAAAAATGATTAAAAAAAAACTTAGTACAATTCACATATAAATTTTTATTTTTATAAAAATTTACATCTGGGAAATTCATTTCTTAAAAATAACGTCATCCAGGTGTGCACCATCCCGCTGCAAACATTCTTCGAATCTGAACCTCAAATTGGTAAAAACTCGCTGGCACATTGCACGGGGAATAGCTGCCATTTCTTCCTGGATATTGGTCTTCAACTGGTTAATCGTGGCTGGGTTATTGGAGTAGACTCTACTTTTTAGGTATCCCCACAAAAAAAAGTCCAGTGGCGTTAGATCCGGACTTCTAGGAGGCCATGCAATGTCACCTCGGCGCGATATCAGTTTCCCAGCAAACATCTCGTTTACGACCGCCAAAGAGGCATTAGCTGTATGGCATGTCGCGCCATCTTGTTGAAACCATGTCGCACGATTATAGGCTAGACTAAATTTCCGGGAACCGAGCTACTTAACCCCACCACCCGCGCAGTCCCCTCTCTAAAGCTTCAAACGCAAGAGTGTTTTTAAAATCGTACGCCTTTCTGGCCCACCCTGTACATTACGGTGCAAACTTCCACCGAAAATTGGTTTGAACGAGATCTAGTAAGTAGTTTTTTTTTAATACGTCATAAATTGAAATTAATATCAAATTACTCAGGTCTATACTACCATTTACTTATATACCTACAGGTTTGTACGGAACCCTCGGTGCGTGAGTCTGACTCGCACTTGGCCGGTTTTTTTTTTACACTCGGGGTACAGTACTATGTATAAATGCAATAAATAATATAAATGCATGTGTGAAATGTATATCAATAGCGCTTTGCTGAAATCTGCATTTATGACTTATGATTATTTATTTATGATTTATGATCTATGGAAATTTATTGCATGTGCACATTTTATGTGTTGTTTGGTATTTAAATGTCGAAATTAGCATAATTAATTTATAGTAAAACAATGTTTGTAAGCAAAGGAGTTTTCTATTATAACGAAAATTTTTTGTTTCTTGGCCCTGCTGTTTTTAGCTGTGCTACAATCAATCAATCTTTTATCCATAGATACCATTGGGTTTATTATTATTCAGCCCGGGGTGGGGGGGTGCTGGGGCAAACCGGGGCACCTGCCCCGGGCGCCAGTTTCAGGGGGCGCCAAAATCATAATATAAGAAGTAAAAAAACTCGTTTCACAAAGCGCCTAGCATCCAGCGCACGTTGTTCAATCGATTATGCTTGATGGGTTTTCTTTCTTCTTTTGAAAGAAAAATCTATGAAAAGTTTTATAATTTTTATCGTTAATTTACAACAAATATGTACAAAATACAATCTATATTTACAAAATATAATCTATATATAGAAAATTTCCTCAAGCCTGCCGCTGCTTCCGATTAACGGCAAGGTTCCCAGAAGGCTGGCAGCGTTTCCTCTTTGGATAGCCAAGCTGACGCGTTGGCGGAAAAAGCTCCCCGCCCGCTGGTCTCCGGAGTAGGGAATGCAAAACCGTGCCAAAATGGAAACCGGTTTTATTTTCGGTTATTGAGAGGTAAAACCGGTTAACCGGTTTTAAAACCGGTTTTTCAAATGTTCGCTCGGTTTTTTTCACGTTATTTCTATAGCTCAAATTATACATAATAACCGTGCCTAAGACTAAAAAATCGCAAACTGAGGAATTATAGTCAGTTAAAGTTAATGAAGTGAGTATAAAAGTGCCTTGTTCCCAATCATTTGGGGTCGGCGCTATATGTTCGCTTTTTCCATTCGTCTTTTCTATCCGTTATACCAACTTTCACTCCTTTCTTACCAATATCATCTTTCACACAATCCATCTATCTCTTTTTCATCAAATTGATGGAAATAATAGTTTATTTAACTCTGTAGATTCATCTTCATCAGAGACTCGTTTATATAGACTACACGGTTCTTTTCCTTTTGATTTTATTTTAAACGAATGAAATCATACATGTCACGTTTGCTTGGTTTTTAATTGCTATGAGATATGATGACTTTATGTACATTTATTGAATTATGTTTCGTAATATATTAATTTCACACGTAATATTATGAACATGTCATATTGTAGCGGCACAGCAACTTGCGTGTACACAAAAACGAGATTATTATTATACGAATGTTTTACTTAGATAAATTGTTGTCGTGCAGATGGGTAAAAAATAACACCAATCAGTCAGCTTGCTGTTTGGCATACATAAGAGCCTTCGTTGACAGTAGTTGCTCCGATAGCATGACATTAATGCTGGCGTCCCGCAAGGCTCTGGATTATCCCCTACACTGTTCTTCCATCATATTAATGATGCTCTCTATTGCTAGCATTCATTTCTATGCAGATGAAATTACTGGGGACGCTGATTACACGAGCCGT
Source organism: Achlya flavicornis (assembly GCA_947623365.1). Lineage (NCBI taxonomy): Eukaryota > Metazoa > Arthropoda > Insecta > Lepidoptera > Drepanidae > Achlya > Achlya flavicornis. Next base: position 3,438,763 of record OX392494.1, on the reverse strand, counting down.
GCTAATATCCCTCGTTCTATATTGGAGGAAAGGCGCGAAGGACTTGTCTTAAATCGAGAGTACACAAACTAGTGACTCCGATTGGGGTCGACTAAACTACATTAAGTCCCACGCAAGCCTGCGCATTCACCGTTGCGAAAAGTCTATTTTCTGTGCCTCCTCATTTCTAGAACATGTCCCTCAACATCACGAAAAGCATTGGGATCCTTCGCGTTAATATTTGTAGCGACGTTCTGTTCCAAAATTATCTACAAGGTATCCAAAACACTCGGTATGATTAATAGAGCGAAGTAGTACTTCTTATCGAGACAAATATTGCAACTATATAAATCGCAAGTCCGGCCCAAATGGAGTGTTGCTATCTTCTGTGGGCACCTGGATACCAGCTTTGGTATTAAGACTCAGTTCAGCGACGTGCTGTTATAATTGTCGACGATTTAAAACACTTTGTGAGCTCGGGGCTCACAAGTGTTTTAAAATGCCTAAGTATTGTAAAAAAATAAATACTTATTTTATATCTATCATAAAAACAATCATTATTATAAGTTATTTTCTTACCAGCTCAACACAATACACACTTCAGTTCATCACAAAAATACTCCCTGCATTGCACTCAGTTTACAAAACGGCGGCAAATCTTCCTTTATTACTTTTTCCAAACATTGAAAGAAAAACCGAAAATAATCGAAAAACCGGTTTTGGTGCTATGTAAAACCGGTTTTTTTGTTTGGTCAAAACCGTACCGAATAACCGGTTTTTCGATTTTCGGTGAAACCGGTTTGCATTCCCTACTCCGGAGGTCTCGATCAATTTTGAAGACAAGGTGCGAGCAAAACGGCGAGCTTCTGACCCCCATGGTCCCAAGGTCTCGACCGCAAAAGGCATAAAAATATAATTGGGTCCAATCGATGCATATTTTTTTAATTTTGAATTTTCCGCACTGGCCGCCGCTGCCCCTGCAGCTTTACAAGTCGCCGGTAAGTGAGATGGCGCGAGTGTATCGACACATGTGGCATCCCACACCAGCGACTTGCGACACTCCAAGGAATCAAAGACATACCATCCGGTCTCTTGCCATCGCCCCGCGCAATACCGACTGGTTCCAGTACGGAAGGCACGTTAGCGACAACAAGAGCCCTGCGGATAATGTCGTTAATAGCCGAGTGCCGTGATCTTCGACCAGCACTTAGGGAGCACGAAAGCCCATGGTGGCCGAGCTCATTGACGAGGTCGAAATACAATCTATAAGTATTATAGAAAATTTTCTCAAGCCTGCCGCTGCTTCCGATTAACGGCAAGGTTCCCAGAAGGCTGGCAGCGTTTCCTCTTTGGATAGCCAAGCTGACGCGTTGGCGGAAAAAGCTCCCCGCCCGCTGGTCTCCGGAGGTCTCGATCAATTTTGAAGACAAGGTGCGAGCAAAACGGCGAGCTATAATATAATCGTTAATTTATATTTATTTAAATCGCTTCTTAGCGATAAGAACTACTAAGGATTATTACTATTAAGGATTATTTGTTATTTTTTATTACTTGTTGGTTAAAAATTTATCTATCTATTTTATAAAGATATTATATTATAAAGAGTTATCTATCTATCTATATAATCATAAAAAAATAATAAATTATATAAATACAAATTTCTGCATGCTGGCACGAAAAATTATTATTCTACAGAACCCACTATTCGCGAGCACAGATTCCCATTTCATTACTCATTTGGCGTGAGTCTAACTACCTAACTTACTCTGTTTTTGATGTTGCTGAGAGCGAATCAGTTGTGCTAGCATCTCATAAGGAAAGCAGACATGTTTAATTAAAATACTTATTGTACGCTTTATTTTGTGAAATTTAATAATTATTAAAAAACATGTTGCTCAAATTGTTTTTAACTTTATCTGTTGGTAAGTGTTCAATCATTTTCTTCTGACAAATTACCAATTATTAAGGGACTTTTTACTTTTTTTATGTATCCAAGCATTACCAATGAAAATAAAGGGCAGCAGGTTTTCCAAATAAGAAAAAAAATACTAAAAGTAAAAGGTATAATGTATCTATTAGATAAGCAACTAGAAATGATCCATGTTTTTTTTTATTTGTAACAAGCTTAAGCTTATTCCAAATCAAAAAAAAAATTAAGCAATATTTAAAAAAAAGTACTGTGGGCTGCCGAGAGAATGCGTTTCTAACACCTGGGTATACTCGGAAAAATTTAATCCTCTTGAATGTCTAATCGGCTCTTCTCAGCAAATGCTACCTTCCTAACCGGTATTAGCCTACCCGCGCACTAGGCAGCCAAGCTTCGGCAGCCAGGCTTCGGCAGCCAGGCTGCGGCAGCCGAAGTATTGATAGTAATTCGTGGCTGCCTAGTGCGCGGGCTCCCATACGCCGTCATATGTTCGAGTGGCTGCCTAGTGCGCGGATAGGCTTAGAGTCACACTTTTCAAAAGTGCCTGCGAAGGTCTAATTGAATAAATGATTTTGAATTTGTTTTTTTTTTATATAATATTTAGTTAAAATAGCAGACTTGATTCGTAAATTTATTAAGAATATTGTCTTAAAAATCTGCCTTAACAAAGGGCTGTCCAAAGAGGTTTTGCAAAATCAAATTACTTTCTGTTATTGTTTTCACGTGATAAGCAGTCTCTTTTCTATAAATCAAGTACTACTAGATAGCTAGTAATCTTTGACCAGTATATTTTTTGTTGCAGTCACTTCGTATGTCGTGGCTGATGGAGCATCAAGGTAAGTTATCTGAACCTTCTTATGAACATGATCAGTTTCCTCACGAAGTTTTCCTTCACTTTTTGATTCGAACTCATGACATTCGTTTGTTGTGACTGAGTTACACTCAGTACCTACTCAGTAGAAACTAATAATAAACTAAACCATCGTGATATGGTTTCCTTCTTTTTACCTAAAGCCTAAGTTTGCTGTATGAATTTACGGATCGTCTTCGATCTTAGTTTTAAGGTGCAATGTGGACACCAACCTTTAAAGGAGATGATCTTCCGCCAGGCTGGGTCATCGTGTCTAGGGACCGCAATCCAATGTACATGATGGACAGTACAGCGATGTAACATCATGTGGCACATCTAACCATCTGTGTGTGAGCTTCGTTATGTAGATGGTCGTTACAAAACCGAAATCGTTAGAGCCGTTTTCGAGATCTCAAAACATATATAGAAATAGCATTAGCAATGCGAGTTTGTCTGTATGTTTGTTCGGAAATTTATAACTCAATCCCAACCAGTTGCAGACACGGGTGATAGATAACGTGGAGTGAACTAGGTATTTATAGGTAGGTATCCTTAATATCATAATAAGGAAAAATATTAATATTGAAAAATTTGCAAGTTTTACAAACTAGTTTGACAAGAAACAACTCTTCAATTTCGTATCAAATTTAATATTTTTATAAAGGTTTGGCTTCTTATAATTAGACGGTATTTTTTGTTACATTCATATTACTATTTCAACCGATGATTACGTCAGACGTAGTGATATCCAGTCTTGCAGAAGGTCGTATGTTCGAACCCTGGTTTTTGAGACAGTTTAAATCAAAATCAAAAAGTAGTTTATTCAGTTTAAGCCCTGGTAAGGCACTAATATAGGGCTATCAGTGTTTACCGACTGACACCGCAACCTTTCTAATAGGTACTATTTGTTTGCTTATCACCTGAAGGATGTCTTGAAGAGATCGCTTAGCAATAAGACCGCCCATTGAACAGTAATTTTAAATTTCAGAATACTTTTTAGTTTACAATAAAGAGTTACCACCTATCTAGGTCTCACCTTCAGCCACATCATCACTAATGATGTTTTTATCTTACACATCAAAAAATATTTTTGCATGATTGCCAATAAATGCTTATTACTGTAATAACGGACGTAACTCCACCTTACAGAATTATTATTATTATTATAAGCCATTTAATCCATGAATTTTAATATACAGGTTCAATAAGTAATACCTAAGTAGACACGTATTATTAACTAATTTAAACTCGTGGCCCCACTTTGGGTATAGGCCTCCTCCAACTGTCTACATCTTTCTCCATCTTTGGCTAGCTTCGTCCAGTCTTTGCCTAACGTTTTTGGATGTCGTCAATCCATCGATCTTTGGGTCTGCCTCTTGCTCTTTTCCCTCCTGGATCCGACCATGTTGTCACATGTTTTGTCCATCTTCCATCTGAAACACCTTATAGAATACCGCAGCCAAATACTTTATGTTGTGTTCCTGCGCGTGAGTAAGGTCGCCAGAGCTCATCCGGGAGGGATGCCCGGGTGTTGCAAACGGCCATATGGCAATGTAACAGCTTACCACTAAGTGGGTAGTGTTATTTTTTTGTTGTTGATTTCCTTCTATTAGGAACTAAGTGTGAGACGGGTTAACAAAAAAAACTTCAGTAAAAAAGTACCCAATGAAATGTTCTTTTTGGATAATTATATTCCTGTATCCTATGACACTAAGTTAAATAAAAACATGCACATTTTTCAGCTGCATCTTACCTCCGTACCCAGTCCATGGAAGCTATAAAGTCGCCAACCAACCAAACGCGGAACCAGGTGAGGCGTTTGAGTATGTTCACCTCATCGTAACCTGTAGTCCTCGGTACGTTATTGTTGGACAGCACAATGCATCATGCTTCCAAGGAATGTGGTCAAATGGACTCCCCAAATGCGAGCGTAAGTATTACAAAATACTATTAAAAGGCTAGAGAATGCTATTTGGAGGGTTTCACAGGGTAGTCACTTTTGTCCACTATCATTCACTTACTGGAACTGTAACCCTGTAAGCCATTGTTTTTTTTTAAAGATATGTAGTTTCAATAAATATATTATTATTATTATCATATACACGGTTATTTAATGTACATATATAATCCAGAATTTGTTTACTTAGTAGAATGGACCCAAATGTGATTTATACCATAAACTACGCTAAAACTGATAAATATAAAAATAACGTTGTGTATCCAGGTACCTGCCAATTAAACCATGATCCAAGCATCACCTACGAATGCCTTGTCGATGACCAGGTCCGAAATACTCGTCGGTGCTCGAACCAGGAACCAGATGGAACTGTAGTGATGCCAAAATGCACACCATATTATTATTCTTCTATACCACTTTCTAACATGAAATGCATTAATGGCAGTTGGGATTATGTGGCTGTTTGCCAAGCAGGTAGGTCATCAACTGCTCATGGTTTTTACTGAAGATAAGTATTCATGTGAGACTTTTTGGCGGGAACTTGCAGAGTGACGTAGCATTTTCATTTTTATTTTCATAAATTTGTGTATTTTGAGTTTTATTGTGTATTTTTTGTGGTATTTTACCCAATAAAGATCATCCATGTGCACCAGTGAAGTGAAATGAAATGAATTATGTGTATCGTGACTTTGCAAGTTGTCTCAAAATGTCCGTGAAGAGTTTTAGTACAATGACCACCATTGTAGTAAAACATTACTTTTATGGACTGTGACTGACTGAGGACTTTAATGTGAAGTGATTTATTATTACTGGAAACTATAATATAACTCGACACTGGCATAAATGAGCCCTAATTTGGGCTTGGTTGCCAAAATTAAAAATAAGAAGAAGAAGTATTCATGTTTCGACGTGACAGGGTATTAAACTTTTCGCTATATTTCGTGCTTCCTTCTCTGTAATTCTTTCTGTATTTTTTTATATGATTCGTTTGGAGGTGAAACGAATCATATAAAAAAATACAGAAAGAATTACTTAAATAAATTACAGCAAAACCTATAAGAAGTATACTATGGACTTGAATTAACATGGTAAATCTCTCAACATTGTACGTACAGTTGGAATGAATGTTTCAACGTTAAGTTTGTACGGAACCAGCGTGGAGATCCACGCGAGTTCAACTCGCACCGCACTTGTCCAGTTTTTTAAGTCCGGCCACATACTATAAGAAATTTTCTGTCAGGAAATTTCTGAAGTGCCAGAAGGCACTTTGCTCATACATTTTGTTCTAGACCCCGGCATACTATTAGAAAATTCTGACGTGTCTGAACTCTGACGTCGTAAAACGTATGACAAAACGGGCGTCAGAGACAGAAAATTTCTTATAGTATGCGGCCGGACGAAATGATTGAGCATTCTGACAGCGTGAATATATCATCGAGTCTGACATTTACCTACAGAATTACGCTCAGCCAGATATCGAAATTTCAAGGGTCTATCAATATTTTCTTCTATTGCTTCTTTTCCAGAATGCGGTAGAGTGGCGCCACAAGGTGAACAGTTAAAAAGGAGTATACCAGCACATAGAGGTCAAATGCCATGGCACGCAGCCATATACTCCAAGAGATCGAAGCCGTACAGGCAGATTTGTGGAGGATCTTTGATCAGCTCGACGATTGTTATATCCGGTACGTTTTAAATTTGTATTTATAGGCCTGTTTGACCACAGTATCACCATGGTAATGTGGTCGATGGTGGTAGGCATTCAAATTCTAGAAGGAACTGGCTCTCAAGTGCAGCTTCTGGATCTCATCAGGAGGTGGCTCTAGATTTTCAGCTTATACCTATTACTCTTTGGGAGTCTTGCACTATGAATGAATCTCACGTCAAAATCGGTTCAGTCGTTTCGGAGATCAGCCCGGATAGTAGAGATTTGAGATTTATCACAGCAAGACTTTTTTATGTTTTTTTTTGCTAAGTGCAGTTTGTCTGAAGGTTCTCTAAGGAGGTTATTTCAAATGATGTTATGTATTTGCTTGTATCGCACAGCTGCCCACTGTTTCTGGAGTGATGTGGACAAACTGAAGCCGGTTTCTGACTACGCGGTCGCAGTCGGCAACGAGTACCAATCTTGGGACGATCTGCACGATGACATAGTGCAGAAATCAGACGTAAGCTATTATGCATCACCTATACTTGTGGCGACGTCTGTGAGTACCTACACATGAAAGAAAAATAAAAATAATAACAGGTATAGCGCGTCGTCATGACAACGGATGACCACCTTGCATCAGCCAAGCAATAGGCAGTAGCAGCCAGGATACTTACTAGTACCAGTAGCCAGGGTACATTCTAGCATGATGCATAGACATATAAAACCAGCTAAATGTATGGGACATGGAAGCAGGAAGAGCCATGAGAGAGCGGCTGACCCGCTGTCCTACCCATCTATCCATTGGAAGTGTGAATTTTCTTTAGGTAGCTGATAGCAGAAGTCGCTGCAGAAACATTAATTTCATCCCAGATAAAACTAGCGACAAATATATGGGCTGTCAAAATGGCCGTCATAGTGTGCTATTAGTATAGCACAGACGACGAACTTTACTCTGAGACAAAAAGTCTGCCTGAAAACAGAGGGTTGCGCTTGTGCGCTGGATTTTTTCACCTCGTGTGCGTTACTGATTAGTAGGTTCTATTTTCACAGACTAAAAAGTCCGTCTGCGCTGCACCTAAGGAAATCCGGTTTTGAACTGGAGCTGCTGAACCTTCTACCAGCTTATAATATCATTGTTACTTCAACAGGTCAAAGAAATTAAAATCCCTTCCCGTTTCCGTGGCGCTTTGGCAAATTTCCAAGAAGATATTTCCCTGGTCATCGTGACTTCTCCCTTTAGCTACTCGATGCACGTTAGACCCGTGTGCTTGGACTTCGACTACAACTTCGATCGAAAACAACTGGAGAGTGGAACAGGTGTAAAGGTAAGAAGACTTCATTTTATTCAATAATAAAATGTATTTATTTATTTGGGACAAAAACAGTACAAACATTTTACTTTAAATTAAGAATGATATAACATTATGTGGTAGTGTATCCATTAATTCATCATCATCTGCATATCAGCCCATGGATGTCCACTGCTGAACATAGGCCTCCCCCATTGATTTCCACTTGGAACGGTTCTGTGCCGCTTGCATCCAGCGGCGGCCAGCGACTGTGACCAGGTCGTCGGTCCACCGCACTGGGAGGGCGCCCCGTGATCCGCGCACCAGTACGTAGTCGCCATGAGAGAGTATTCAGTGTTGGTCCCATAGTAAAAGTTGTTCAGCATGACTAACCAAACATAGGTTTCGAAAATATGTCATCTCGAAATCTCTACCCAGTATATACGGGGTGGATACGACAATACGTACGTTGACTATCCTCAAAATGCTTACAGGTCTCTGGTTGGAAACTCGGTGAAGAGACAAAGAGAGTCCAGGTCATAGATCTCAAGAGCATTGACATTGATACCTGTTTCTCCAAAGTGCCTGCTGACTTCAGAGAATATATCACGTCTGACAAAATATGTGCAGAAGTCTTAGACGGTAATTTAACTAAAGAAGTAATTTTATTACTTGAGATCGTTTAAACCACGTCTATTAAAACCTAGAATTTAAATATATCCGTCCCTTTCTAACGTCAGAGAGCCGGCTCTATCTTAAACCTGGGTTTTAAGAGACTGTATATAAACTTTTTTATTAACTTAAATATGATATAGCTACATTGGATAACCTGGTATCTTGCTTTTTTTGTGACTCCATAAATATTCTTTCAGATAAAATAATCTGTCGAGGATATGGTGGTGCAGGTGCGGTGGTCCCTGAGACCGATCACAGACAAGTCCGCTACTACTTGAGAGGTGTCGTCTCAACAGCGCCGGTTGGTGACGATGGGCAGTGTCACCTATCGCTCGTTGTCTTAACTCATGTTTTGAAACATGAGCATTTTATTAAGACGCACCTTGAATAGGCACGCTTGCGTCAGTAATTTACCATCAGAGTCGCGTCATTGGCAAGTCATGTTTTGAAACTACAGTAAAAACTCTTCAAAGGTCAAAAAACAGCACTATATGAATCTGTCAAAAAAAAGTCATACATAGAAGAGAAACGGTCTTGTCAAAACGGGCCTCTTAGTTCTGAAACACCTTAGCCTACTGTTGTGAATTTGTCAAACAAAATAAAATTATGCCATATTAAAAAAAAACTTTTATTTATATGTTCACAAAAATAAAAATTATGTCAATAGTTTAATTTATGGTAACATTTACATTGTATTGAAATTGTTCATAAGCATAAGTATCGTATGGTATTTAATGAATTAAATTATGATTTACACTCTTCAAATATTATTGCTGGCAAAACACATTGCATACAAATTAAATAAAATTACAAAATAGGTATAACATAGCAAACTACAGTCAAACTACTTATTTATCTACCTATTACCTACCTACATTGGTTTTTGTATAAAAAATTTAATTCACCTGCCGTTTTGTGTCAAGTTCCTTTCAATTTAGTGACCAATTCACAAAAAATCGACTAAAAACATATTGTATTTAACTTTTTTTTTTAATTATACTTGCTTAGTTTTCCTTCGTTACCTAAATCTTCAACGCATATCCTACCAAATGGATTCAATTGTCACTCATATCCCAAGAAAACTAATTTCAAACGTAAAATAAATCCGGTCAGCTGTGCCAATTCTGTTATCAAACTAAACTAATTTTGTTTCACCTTTCAAAAAAGATTAGAAAAGGATACAAAAAATTTAGTCCTGTCAAATTACACCGATTGCTTGTTTCAATGTGTATTTGTCACGACTATGTCCCCGTAAATGTTAATGGCACAGACTAATATGACAGCTTTAAATATTCTATCCTTTTTCCATTATTAGAAAGATATGTGATTAAAACTAATTTAGTTTAACGAAACCAGCAACACCTATTAAATTGACATCAGAAACTGACCAATTATAACCTAAATTTCAAACTCGACTAAAACTAATAAACGACGAATCGAGTGAATAACGCCATCACTACTAAAGTAAGTATTGAAGTCATCGACCTGCTTCCTAGACCAGCTGTAGGCGGAGCTGAGCTACATTCGTCTAAGTGTTGGAATAATTCTATGTAGTTCCTCGCTGGCTCATGAGTAGAATCAATAGACGGTTCTGTAAGACCAATAGTGGTGTCCTTGAAGAGTAAGTCACTAGTGCCGTCGAAAGCGGAGAATATTTCCAAGTTGATAAGCTGTAAGCCAGAGGCAGCACTATAGCCGAAGTAGGAGTCCAGAGTATCGAAGAGGACGTTCAAAGCGTTGTAAAGAGGATCGTTTCTGAAATTAGGAAAATTTGGGTTATATTTAAGTCACAGACTATGGTGCCAATTCTGTTGTAAATCACACCAAACTAAAATCACACACAACACGTCTCTTTCTTACAAACATTATTGAAAAAGGATAGAGCATATTTAAAGCTGTCAAATTAGTCTTTGTCGTTTTCATTTGCGGGTAAATAGACGTAGCCAATTTTGATGACGACTAATTTATGTTGAAAATATGACAGGACTAAATTTCTTACATCCTTTTCTTATGTTCTTTTTTAGAAAGAGACATAGTGAGACTAAATTAGTTTGGTTGTAAACAACACAATCAGCACCAATAAGCGAAAATAATAAGGAAGAGAAATTCGTGCTTTTAAACTATGGGGCCAACTCTGAAATCGCTCTGAATCTTCCTTCACTTATGGGATCACATTATCCCGGAGTGTAAGGGTCAATTCACACAGTTTTTTTTTTTAAGATAGCGATACAAATAGAACTTTATTGTCAGCGTGGACCTATATTATGCCGACTTACCAGTTGTTAAAGCGAGGATGTTGTTGCATGAGATCGCGTGGACCTGCGGGGCAACCGCATATCTTGGTCATCATCATGATGCGGTACCACGAAGACCATTGGTGGACCGTCATTAAAAGAAATTATTTACGATGACCACTAAAGAGACGCGGTAGCCCCCCTGGCTCGGTTATACCCCAGGGTTTGTTTGTAAGTATATATGCTGATGACGCGCAAGTAACCCTGTATGTAAGGACTTACCTCCTGGTGAGTACTTCAGCGTCGACGACGTGTGCGAGTAGACAGTTGTCGTCGATGTTGACGCCAGCTGTCGAGGCGAGGGTGTTGTTGCGACAGAGCGCGCGGAACTGGCTCGCTTGCAACCCCAGGGATTGTAAGTGGGCTGTTGAAAACAACGAACAATTAGCATCTTTATAAAATCTTTTCTAATCGCAGTCAGTTCTCTGAGAGTTTCCCTTTAGTTATTTTTTTATTTCTAAGGCAGACTTAAGTAAGTCATGCTCACTTTGAGGCCTATGCTTGCGGCGGCGTCGTGTGACGGGTCGCTCAATTCCCTCCAATATGGCGAGGAGGGCGATGGCTGCCACACGCGTCATATGCGTGAATAGGTGCTGCTTGTGGAGGCTGGTCTGCTTAAATTTGCTATTTATTTACTTATTAAATATTTATTCCGTCTACTTTGTAATTTTGCCGCCGCGCCGAGGCACGCATTGTTGTCAGTGCGATTAGAATGTAAATATTATGTAATGAATCTAAGCCTGTTTTGAAAAGAGTAATTGCTGAGCTTATTGCCGGCTCTTCTCAGCACATGCAACCTTCCGAACCGGTATTAGAGTATTAGAGTCAGACTTTACATAAGTGCCTGCGGTGTTTTTTTTTTTTTTTTTTTTAATAAATGATTTTGAATTTTAGAGTTAGAGCAGCTCAAAGATCAGCTCGACTGCTTCTCTGCGTCTCTGCCTTACAGAATACCTAAGCCAAATAACTGTATGTTGATTTCCTGCGCTTGAGTAAGGTCGCCAGAGCGTAATATTGTAGAGTCGATAACGCGTGAGTGATCAGACAGTCTTCCGAGATGTACAGCAGCTCAAAGAGCAGCTCGACTGGGGAAGTACCTCCACCTTACAGAATACCGCAGTCAAATAACTGTGTGTTGTGATCCTGCGCGTAAGTAAGGTCACCAGAGCTCATCGATGAAGAGTCGGTAACGCGTAAGTGATGCCGCTTACCTCCAGGTGGTCCTTATGATGGTTTGCCAACTTAATAGTTATCAAAAAAGAAGTTTCCTTTTATGATAGCCGTATTATTGACCAAGCGAGTGAAGCGTCTCCGTTTCAGCTTGGACAAAAATGCTTTCGTATGTCTGTCCGGATATCTAACTGTTCTACTCCACATGTCGCATTTCTCAACCGATTGTCATGAAATTTTGTGAGCAAGTTCGGTAATTAGGAAAAAAAAATATATATTATCGAGACTCGCGGTGCCACTAGTTTAACAAAAACATCACCACCTGAAAATGTACATCAAACAAAATGAAACTTACCACTAATGTTCTCAGTGTTGAGGAATGCAATGTCTGTGCTGGGGTCAGCGAGACAGGCCAGCGAGCCGTTGTTGCCGTAGTACTGGTTTGTGTAGTCCCAGCTGCATGTGACTGTAGAAACAAACCATTGTTAATTAATATACACAAACTACAAGAAAAAGAACATTACAGAATAATACAACTATTTGCGTCAAACTGGGCTAAAACTTTAAGTTACATCACCCGATGGTACGTCACGAACTTTAATTTGGGACCCATTTAAGGTTGTATATCTCACAGCAAATCTTGAGCTATTAATAACGCGCTGACGTTACTACGGGCAGCTACTCTCAGATATACCAACCCGACTATTGAACTTCCGACCTTATTGTCTCTTCAGTGTTCGTAGAACATATTACAGCTCTTGGGTTATGTAACTTCGATCTTATTATCCAGGTTGAGCAAGTGGAGTGGACCCAGTGGCGACGTAAGGCGTGGGCGAAATGTGCCTCCGCCTACAGCCTCGCGACCAAGGGGGCCTCGCGCCCCGAAAATTTATGTTATACAATCCGTCTTCTTGCGCTGGCAGAGGGCCCCGCAAAATGAATCTTGCCCACATAAAATATAGGTCTTACGCCGCCGCTGAGTGGGCCTTACAACAATAATATTATAACCTTCCATGTCCGTGATAACAATAGGAATGTGGAACGAGAAGAAGAGACCGAAAAAGATATAGATGGATTGTGTCGAGTAAGAAAGGAAGTGAATGCTGAATGAATGAATCACGGATAAGGGGTTGGATGGAAGACCCTTGTATATTCTGATACAACTAATTAGGAACAGGGCAGGCAGATGATGAATTGTCTTCCGTATCAAAGAAGTACATAATAAGTAAGGATAACATTTTTTAATAGTTGGCCCTCAGCTCATCAGCCAGGAATGTATATGGGCAGGCAGACAAAGAAAATCCTAGATTATAATCCTTATATTAGAGATCACATCCCGTATTGTTAGCCTTGAAGCCCGTTAGCTTCTTAGGTCGTCGTCGCAAGCTATGAAGCTCGTCAGAATTACAGTTTTACCAGCGAACGACCGCTCTTCTAAGAGGAGGCAGCTGCCACTGCCCGTACCTCGCTACGCCCAAGGCTCTCAGCGCAATCATAAATCAACTCTCCAGACCAAAGCTTTACTTACAATCAGAGAAGTTTCCAACGGTCGAAACGGCTGACTTGCACGCTGAACAAAGCGTTGATGCGTTGAAACCCTGCAAATAAAGCCAGCAGTAAGTCACACATGTTCTAAGGATGGCCTGTCGCATCCATGACAAATGCGCAGCAAGATCAAATGACGCATGATAAAGCATTAGTTTAGAGATGCCTAACGCTGTGGTAGTCCTGGCTCACTTCACATCACTGGCTGTTGGTAAGGATACCGACGCCTATGGACATTAGTGATACCAGGGCCAGTAGACAAGATGGTTATCGACAATCATCATCGTTAGTAAACGATCAACATCATCTTTGTATGGGTTTGACGTATCTCTTATCGATAGATGACGATTGGTGACAACCATCTTGTCTAAGGGGGCTGCCCCATTGATATTGCTGAGTAAGAAATAGCTCGCATCGCTGGCAGTGGCATTGTAGCAGACTGACCTGTGTCTCAGAGAGAGCATGAGTAGCATCAATAGCGCCGGGAGCGCAGGCGCCCGCGAAGAACTCCGCTACAGACTTCGCGTAGTCGCACTCCGCCGCGCTGATCACGCTGCGCTCGTGCGCTGCTCGCACGAATGATACGTACGCTGCGTAACAAATAAAACTATTATTATTATAACCCCCTTACTCATTATAAAATGCTGTTTATCTAATATACTATTAAACAGTCCAATAAATAACGTCAACTTGGTGTTATAATTTTTTTAGCCAGTATGGGTTAAGCTTGTTCTTATCTTAAAAATACATAATAATAATTATGTCAAATCTTCATGACACCAATACTGCAATGCAAACGGATATTTTTTCTGAATGTTTGTGTTTATGTGAGAAGGATTTATGACTTGTGTGAATTTTTTATATAAATAATAATATGTTTTATATTGATTTTGTTTTCTTTTGTAAACTTTTAATATTAGTCCCCCTTACTCATAAAAACTTATTGTACTAATATACTGTTTAAAGGGTCACGTAAATAACGTCACTCTATTGTCATTGTCAAATAATGTGACATTATTTACGTGACCCTTTAAACAGTATATTAGTTAAATAGCGCTTTATGAGTAAGGGGGTTCATTACTGTAATTAGTGTCCTAGTAAAACAAAATAAATAAATCACTTATACCCGTACACGGCACGTAACTTGGCCACGTTGTGGTTATTTTGCTAAATGTGCTGGCTTTCAGATAAAGATAAAAGATAAAGATGTGTTGTATTCATGTGTTTAATTTTAATTATATAAATATTTGCATGCCTGTCTAAGGGGCAAAGTATGTATCCACAAAAAGATTATTTGTAAAAACTTTATATAACCATACTTTGAGCAATTAAAGAAATCTTTATCTTTTCAGTTGTTCTTTTCACTCTATTGCTTTTCATTATTCTACGGTTATTGAAATAGAAAAAAATTATGTAACGAGTCTAGCCAAGTAACGTGCCGGCAACAATAATATGGTGATATTGCAGTCAAGCATAGTAAAAAAGCGGTATTGAACATTTAAGTTCCACCCCTAAGTGGGTGAAATGAGATTGCGGACATTAAAATGCAAATGCTCAGTAAAATTTGATAGCGCGATGCAAGATCTTGTGGTGCCATCTATCTATTTGCGTATGAACTACTTTATGTACACGTAACACTTACCGAGTCCACCAAATTCAGGGAAACAAGCCTTTGCCCCCCTCAAGTTCTCGAACCTGGTGATGTTAGACTGAGCGGATGTCTCCTTGACGAAGGCAGCGATCCTGGCTGAGGCGGTGCGGAGATTCTGCACCAGCTTCACTGTGGCCAGCTTGTAGTTCCTGATGGAGAAGGACATAAGAAATTTTAGGACGTGTGCGTAGCTACCTAGGGGCTAGACGGGGCAGTGCCCCGGGGCCACTATACTCAGGGGGCCCCTCGGAATCTGTCTTACAAACTATAAATAGTTATTGAGAAAAAAAAAAAAAAAGCAGAACTCTCAACGCGGAGCTCTAGAACTCTCTCTGTGGGATCGGCTCCTAATTTTCGCATAAAAACAAACAGTGGTTGATACGGATTATCATGGCGGCGAAGATGGCGGAACAAGCTACGATATTTCTTTTTTAATGTGAGAGTGTAGTCTTGCTCCAGGTGTAGAAACGAGATGGCTTGCTATGAATATTTTAAATAGTTTATTTAGGGCCCTACATGGGCCCTAGTTTATTTTTTGCCCCAGGGCCTTTGGCTAACTATGCCACTGGGTATGCTCTACCTCTTTTATATTATAACTAGCTTTTGCTCGCGGCTTCGGCCGCGTGGCCTACAGGAAACAAATGACATATTTTTCTACAGCAATAAAAGAAAACAAAACAAAACAACTCCATCCCGCTTCGAGGGTGGAATTATTAAAAACGCTGAGACACTTATAAATTAATTTTCAATCTTCAGCCTATACACAAAATTTGAAGAGCCTAACTTCGAAACTGACGGACGTTCATACAAAATTTCATCCCCCATTTTACCCTCTTAGGGTTGGAATTTCGAAAAACCCTTTCTTAGTGGATACCTACTCTTCACAAAGAATATACCCTCTAAATTGTATGTCTCTAGGACCAGCGGTTTAGGCTGTACGTTGATATATCAGTCAGTCAGTCAGGACTTTGAATTTTATATATATAGATATTGCTATGATACTCACTCTCTAGCCAAATATCCATAGTTAGAAGGCGCAGAGATAAAATCAGCCTTATCGTCCCTGATATCCCTCAAGCACTCGATGACATTGGACCGTTGCTGGCAGGAGATGGTGGGCTGGGCGCCCAGGGTGTAGGCGGCGGCCCTCACCCAGGAGCACTTGGTCTGCTCCGCCGCGGAGAGGGTGCACCAGCGACGTGCTGGCAGGCAGGACGCCGTGGAGTCTATGTTGGGGATCGAACGAACTGTGGAACAAACACAACATTTTTAAGAGAAGTCGGGAAGGTATAACGGGTTGAAAATAAGGACCAGTGATTTTATGGCAGTTCCTTTAATCCGAAATAGGGTTCTTGTTATCTCACTTAGGGCTGACTGGTCATTTGAAATTAGTATAGATTTTGTATAAAAGGAATAGTAGTACATACCGATGATTGAAAAAATGAACCTTTAACCATCTATCACAATTATTTTACTTCAAATTAAGCCAAAGTAGACTTTTCATGACTATTTGCAAACCATGGTTTGAAACAATATGTACTTATGTAAACCCCAGGTTTTAAGATAGCCCAGTCTCTCTCTCTTTATACATTAGAGAGTGACGGAAATATTGAAAACCTGGATTTTACTAGACTTGATTTAAACCATCTTTTGTATAAGGGGTAGTGTTACCTCAAAGGTATCGCAACAATAAGGAGCAGATCAATAACTGCTGATGCAGAGATGTTCGTGTCTCTAAAGCATCATAAATGACAACTTACTAGAGCTAGTATAATTGGCCGGTGTGACAGGTGCGTCCTGGAAGACAACCCTGGCGTTGGCTCCCCCGACGATGGCGCTGTAGAGGATGGACTGCCACGTGCCGCTGCCGGGGTCGGCGCCGCTCGGCCACCACTCGCGCAGACGAGCCAGGAGGTTTGTAGAGCTGGCGCTGCGGGAACAAAACTTAATCAAAATCGGTCCATCCGTTTGGGAGCTAGGATGCAACATACGTTAAACCAAAAATACCACTTATTTTTACGTCGGGTGATAAAAATTACACATGTTTAGTATTTGTAGAAGTAGGCATGGCGTTATAAAACGTAGGTTAAAATAAAATGGAAGGTTTTTGAATCAGAGGGTCTACTCCGAAATAAGATACACAATAGTTCTACACAAATTCTATCGTTGGTAATTTATAGTCTCGTCCCGTCCAAGCGGCCCGAGCTGCCACGATTAGTTATCCGAATCCCTTCTTCTGACTGGCAAATTCTAGCAGTAATATTTTAACGGAGGCTCTCACACGGCGTTAACGACAAAACCAAATTGATATCAGGATAGTATCCTCATCACTTGAATTAGTAGACTAGACAAGGAAGGGAATCGGAACTAATGTCGCCATGTGACTAAAAAAGAGATTCAGCTACGTGTGAATGTGTGGAATTAGTATTGATCTCACACATGAAGTTTAGTATCATCACCTCCAAATCAAAATCAAAATCAAAAAGTCATTTATTCAGTTTAGGCCCTGATAAGGCACTTATGAACGTTAAATTGGTACATACAGTTGAATTTACCACCTCGTCACTGTAAGGGTCAAGCTACATATAAAAATGTCAAAAGTTGGCAGCAGGACGGACAGCATTTGGTAGCTACTACATGGCTGGTCCCCGCATACTACCAGCTCAGCGCCTCCTCATGGAGTTTCGTTGCAATAATAACTTACGTAGAAGAAACAAGAGCGCCCCAAGGTTGTCTCACAATAGCGCAGGGTGAGATGGCCTGGTTAAGGACCTCAGTGGTCAAGGGCAGCATGGTCCCGTTCTCGCACATCACTGAGAAAGATGTCGCCACGGTGGGGTTGCGGTACTGGAAGTGAACAATAGTTTGATTCATTCAAAAAGCTTTTAGAACCAAATCTTAAAGCTAAATGCAATGAGAGAGGTAGAGTGATTTTGAGACAGGTAGAGCATGGCGTTTATTCGCTCAAAGAGCAGCTCGACTGGGGAAGTACCTCCACCTTACAGAATACCGCAGCCAAATAACTTTATGTTGTGTAAAGTTGTGTTCCTGCGCGTGAGTAAGGTCGCCAGAGCTCATAGGGGAGGGGGGGAAAGGTCGGTAACGCGTGAGCGATGCTTCGTGTGTTGCAAGCGTCCATATGGCGGTAACCGCTTACCATCAGGTGGGTCGTTGCTTGTTTACCGACTAAGTCGTATCAAAAAAAAAAATACAATAAGCTAATATAAAGAGAAATCTTTTCTGAAAACACCTCCTTTGTATGAAATTTTGAGCTTGGACTATCTGTCGTCTAGCATCTATTGATGTGGTCTGCTAGTCGCACTTGAGAGCTAATAAAAGATTGGCAACACATTGACTATTATTAAAGGATTATACTTATTAAAGGACGTAATAAGTACCTAACGACATTTTCGGCAAATAATGGAATGAATTTAGATTCTTGTGACTAAAGTGCTATCGATATCAACAGAAAAACATTATCTTCTACTTCTATGTTCCTTCAAATACAGTGTTCTTTTAATCTTATAGAAGGCAGTTTAAAGAAATAACCCCTGGCATTATATTTGCTATTAAGGAAACTCACCAAGAAGAACTCCCGAACATGATTCCAAGCGACATAAGCAACAGAAGTGGCGTTGCTGTTGATTCGAAGACACTCCAGAGCCTGGATGTGCCTGTTCTGGTTGTTGACTCCCGCGACGGTGACGCCCATGTCGAGGGTGTAGCCGGCGCAGGACGTGCTGCCGGTCGGCCCGCACAGGGAGCACAGGTTTGGGAAACGGGATTCTATGAAGAAAAATTGAGTTAGGCTGTGCGTAACAGTTTTTGTGTCAAGTAAATATTATGATGCGATGCTTGACGAACCGAGCACGAGCCGAGCCACGAACGAGCATACAACGAGCACGATGCGAATCCCTTTGTACGTGAAAAAACGCGCTACGCGAATCGTGCTCGCAGTGTGCTCGTTCGAGGCTCGGCTCGTGCTCGGTTTGCTAAGCATGGACGCACCATTAGATGTGGTTTTTTTGTCCGTAAATTTTGCATACGAAAAAGATGTGTTCATATTAGTTAAACTATAACACTAATATTATAATTCTTCTAGTTATCAGCGCTTAAAATGAGTAAATTACTATTTGATTTTGAATCGACGATTAAGAAGATAGCACAGCTTTTTGGCTTGTCTCGGAACCATACAAAAAAAATACTGTTTTCTATAATTTGCAGGCTTTGAGTACCTTACCTTACCTTAGGGCACATTTTAGCTTTACTTTTTCAACCCACCCTTGTCTCAACTTAACTCAAAGTCGTTTTTGTATCACTGTCGATTAGGGCAAACTATTAAATGTTAAAAAGTAATAGATCTTACTCAAATTAGCATCAACAGTAGCGTTAGAGCTCCACGCGCCAGGTCTGCAGGCTTCAGAGAAGAAGGAGCTGAGGGTCTCTACTTCCAGTTCCTCGGCAGTCTTGCCATTGACTGCTGTATCTGGGCAGCGGTCGGTGCGGGCGGCCTAAAGAAATAAAACAATCTACATAAAGAAAACAAACGCGTCGATGGGACCAAATTATCTATTCATGCATATTGCGTTAGATATCATGGGGTCATGGGGGTCTGAAGCCCGCCAATCTCGCAATTTATCATCCAAAGAAGCCTCGGGGGACCGGCGGATGGAATGCTTTTTCCACCAACGTATTAGCTTGGCCATCCAAAGAGGAAACGCTGTCCGCCTGCTGGGATCCTTGCCATTAATCGTTAGCAGTGTACATAGGTTGTATTTTATGTATTTGTTGTAAAAAAAACCTGCCTGAACCAAGAAATTCCATAAGTATTCATATCAATAATACGTAGTCCAAAAGAAACTCGACAGTAGACAATAGAACTTACCACTTGTTCCAAAGACCTCAGAACTCTAGAAGACCAACGCAGCGTCGTCTCGTCAAGACCAGGGTGGCAGTAGCGGCCTCCCCGCAGACCATCTAGGCCACCAGTGTGAGTGTTTGGCACTATTGCAACGGCTTCAAAAGCGTAGGGTTCTGAAACAAATTTATATATATAAAGAGAGATGTCCTGAGTCCTGACTGACTGATCTATCAACGTACAGAACCGCTGGAGTTAGAGACTAAAAAATTTGCACTCTGGTTCCTTTTATAACGTTTGCATCCAGTGACGAAGTATTTTTGGATATTCCACCCCTTAAGTCTGGCACTTCTGTGTGGATCACCACTTCGTATAGGTTTTTAGTGGAGGAAAACATCACGGAACCTGCTCGCTCATTGAATACGATTATACCTCCGGCCTTAGCTGTGGCCTTAGTATATGCTGTAGTGGCAGTAGCCTGGTCATATTTATCAACCCGTCTTTAGTATAAAAGTGTAGATTATCAGAAAATTTGCGCTGCAGTATCTTCCATTGTTGCTTTTATTCGCTTTTTTATTGTGTGAGTCCAAATACATGTCCTTTCTTCTATAGGACATCCCAAAGCTAATAAAGGTGTATCAACTTCAAAATGATAATCGGTTTTCGCAAAACAGTCACGATTAGATTTTAAGTCGTTTTAGTTGAGGTACAGATGTTACAACTTACCCATCTTAGCAACATCTCTGACAGTAGCAATAACTCTGTTGTCGTTAGCTTGCTGTTGTGCTAGCAGGAGGACCTCTTCCTCTGTGAAGTATCCGAGATCAGCTTCACCGCGAGCGAGCTTGAGGGCGCAGTCGACTCTATAAAACAATTAATTAGATAATATACAAAAATGTTACTCTTAAGATAATTGTTGGAAATGAGTTGGAGTGGCAAAAAGGCGTTCATAATATACTGTAGCAAACCTGAGGCTCTGTCGCTTGGAGATGCTATTAAATTTGGCTGTCTTTTCAGGGATTCTATTATTTTTGTCCTCTTGTATAACTTAATTGGCCTAGGTATAATAGTTATTTATACAACTGTTGTATAATGAGGGGTATTAAAACACGAATGTGGGTTTATCGCTTCGCTTCGTGTGATAATATGAGGGTTTTAATTCCTAATTATGTACAGTTGCATACAATACTTTATCTAGAGAAGGTTAAGAGAGGTAGAGCATAGCGTTTATTCGCTCAAAGAGCAGCTCGACTGGGGAAGTACCTCCACCTTACAGAATACCGCAGCCAAATAACTTTATGTTGTGTAAAGTTGTGTTCCTGCGCGTGAGTAAGGTCGCCAGAGCTCATATGGGAGGGGGGAAAGGTCGGTAAGTGAGCGATGCTTCGTGTGTTGCAAGCGTGCATATGGCTACGGTATTCGCTTACCATCAGGCGGGCCACTTGTTGACCGACTTGGTCGTATAAAAAAAAAAAAAAACAAACATTTGAAATCTACTATAATTTAGTAAGCGGTTACCTGGAGTCTATTATTTGGCAGGCGGCTTGGCTGCCGTCCCTCTCCAGCGACTGGCATATCGAGGACGATGATATGCATACTTTGTCTGGAAACAAAAAAATATTTTATGATAGTCTCATGTTCTAAAATGTTCTATAAGACACTGTTTATAAGGCTAATAATGTACTCTGCTTGTATGAGATACAGTATGAGGCACGAGTGGTGAGCACATATAGGCGTAGGGGCAAGCTCGTGCATCTACACATTTGCCAAATGACACGCGAGAATCCAATAGACGACGAGCATCGTGTGCAAATCATAAAAGTAGAGAAGAAAAAACATCGTTTTTAAAAAATAAAAAAAACAAAATCATTTATTCAAATAGATCTTCGCAGGCACTTATGAAAAGTCTTATATTGAGAAGAAAGTCGGTTTAAAGTCGGTTTTAAGAGCTTTCTAAATCATACAATCGGTTTGACTTTTCGACTATGCACACGTCTAATCATCATCATCATCATATATTATGTCTATAATGTCTCACTGCTGAGCACAGGCATACTTTCACAAACAATTTTTTTTTTTTTTACTGTTTATAGGCCTGTGTTTGACCACAATCTCACTATGGTAAGTGATGATGTGGTCGAAGGTGGTAAGCACACAAAGCCTAGAAGGAACTGGCTCTCAAGTGCAGCTAACGAAACACACCGATAGGTGCTTGGCGACAGATTTTCAACTTGAGGGTGGTAGCCAGCCAGACGGGTACTACAAAGTACCCTACAACCGTGCTAGGTTTTCCTCACGATGTTTTCCTTCACCGAAAGCTCAAGCTCATTGTAGGATTCGAACCCGGGACCTTCGTCTCGGTATCCGACGTCACTACCACGGAGTATCATCGTGTATGGGCGGGAATGTGCAGATACTCCACCACGCGTGCCCACTGCGGCAAGGTGGAGGTAGGCTAGTGGTCAACCTACTGTTGGAGTTTTCAAGCCACCTAGAAGGCCTCTAACTAGCTTAACGACTATCACAATTAAGTGATAACCGGGACCAACGGCTTTACGTGCCTTCCGAAGCACGGAAATGTTTGATTTGAAATACCACTAGGCGGTCACCCATCCAGGTACCGACCACGACCGTGGTAGTATAACTCTATTCATGCTAGACCACGAGCGCTTCCTGAACTTTTATTAGACTATTCCAAAGTAGCTAAGTAGGTATTAGTTATACCTATTTTCTTTCGATAACGGTTTTCCCATTATTATGTTCTGACAGAAGCTATTGCAAACAGAGCGCTAATTTATAAGTAGAACCATTATTTGCATTGTACAAGTTATACCGATAAGAAAAATGTATGGTAAGTGTTTATGACTTTATTTTCCACCTATGGACTAAATAAATTACAGGATATATGTACACCTACTACACTATTTATATGTGTGTCGTCATGTGACTTTGAAATGATATCTTTCAAACTTTGTATAACTGATAATATTGATAAGACGGCAGGCGAGCCGGCCACCGCCCGCGGCGCATTTGAGTCACTATGATTTTTTAAATATTATTATTTTTGACATAGATTTATTGAATTTACGTGCCACTAAAGATGAGACTTGACCCACCATGTGTGTGACGTCGGACGTCGTTGATATATTTTATTATGAAGACGCCTAGTCCCTTCCCGATTCAGACCTAATACCGCAAAAAAAATTCATCATCAACGAACGACAAACGTCAAACACGTGGTGGGTCAAGTCTCATCTTTAGATGCACGCACTATACTTTTTTTTTTAATTTTTTTTTTTTATACCACTTAGGTGGCAAACAAGCATACGGCCCGCCTGATGGTAAGCGGTTACCGTAGCCTATGGACGCTTGCAACACCAGGGGTATCACGCGCGCGTTGCCGACCCTGCAGAAATCTCTTCACACCCCTTTTGAAGAACCCCATGCTGTACTCCATTGGGAAAACCACGGCGGGGAGCTCATTCCACAGTCTGATCTAAAAAGAGGTTAAATTTTTGAAAACTTAGTTAATTTGAGCTTTCTGTAGGTACCATTAGCCATATAGTTTGACTATGCCAAATCTCAATCTCCTCCGTTTGCCCAATATGTTTAGAAATTGGTACTAGCTCCGCGCTTTCAATAGCGTTCTGAGATAAATATAATAGATTATATGCTACTCGCCATATCATAGCAGGCATGCCTAACTTCGCGATCGGTTCAGAAAAGTGGCGATGTTGGCTCATCCTACAATGAGCCTGAACTGTCGTTGAAGGCATCGTGAGTAAACCATCGCATATAGGTAGGGTACTTTGTTGTACCCGCAGCTACAGCCCACATTTTGAAAACCTGTCGCACCTCCTTGTGTGTACCTACAACTGCACTTGAGAGCCAGTTCCTTCTAGGCTTTGTAGTCTTATCACCTTCGGGTACATACTTACTAGTCTTATATAGATTATCAGTAGACCATGGTCTTAACAACGTTTGTTCTAGCAAAACAATGATTCAAAGTTCACCTTCATGAAAGTTAAATGATAGTTGAACAAACGGAAGAAATCTTGTTTGCTTCCATAGCAGTATAAACAAAAGGCTGTAGTAGAAACGATTTGTCACTTCCCCGGAAGTGATATGGATTTATTACTCAGTTGAAATCCAATGAGTCAGTATAATACACCTAAAATCATATAAATAGATAGAATTGATCACCATGGAGCTTCCGTTGGGGCTATAGTGATAGCAGGGCAGTATATAGTCATAGCTCTACCCCACAGAGCAAAAGTCCCGCGCGCCTTTATACCTACAGACCATAACCAAGTGCGAGCGGCGTCACTCTAATAAATCGACTCTATACCACAGAACGTGTCAAAAGTACTGAATGATAAGACACTTATAATGTCATATCTGTCGGTAAAACGGTGCCGCCCACTGACATGCTTGAATATTATGGAAGGCATCTCTAGAAGAGATATTTGATCTTTTCAGTTTCGTCCATGATAACCAAATTCCGACGTATAAGGGAGACGGCAGAAATGTGCTTTCAATTAGCGAGGGTCAACTTATAATTGTCAATAAAGCAGAATACTTATTAGAATCGCTAGTCGAGAGATCTTTACAATTGTCTTCTGTCTCTATATTGTTGACTTTATAGTTACCATACTCGAATTTGGAATCTACCGCCAAGTGCTTATAGTGTTTTCTGACACATGCACTTGAGTGCCGGTTTCCTTCCAATCGTAGCGTGCTTACTACCTTCGGCAACACCGTCACAATCAGAATTGTATCGAATGATCACCACCATGGAACACTTCAACCAATGACTCATCGATTGATTTATTTAACCTCTAAAGTTTTGAATGACCAAGATAATCAATATTACATAACACTTACAAATTTGAGCCGAAGCACAGGTGACCACGAACAAAACCAAATAAATCTCCTTCAGCCCCATGTCAACACTATAACACTAAATAATTCGTGAAACCACAACAGGACTTAGGTCCTTGCAAAATTCGGCCACGCCCGAATTCAGTCTAATTCGACTCGACTTATGCCTTCGATACTATCAACAAGAATGTAAAACTCATTTAAAACGTTCGTATAGTGTTTGTTGGTTTATCTTATCATGTTTCGAAATTCAACGTAAAGGTATATGATATAATGATATGATAACGCGATAGCGGTGCGTCAGTGGCGTCCCGCAATCCGGTGTTCTGCAAGGGTCGCTACTAGGTCCGCTTCACTTTATTGAATGAGTAACGGACGAATTTGACCTTCGTATAATTGTTAGAAATAAGGCCGACCAAACATTCGTCGTAGATGATTAAATGTCAGGGATTGTGTACAAAATGTAATCTGAAGCAGAAAAAAATCGAGAAAATAAATAGATAAAATAATTAAAACATGAAGGAACATAACATATTAATTATTTATTGACTGATTAAAATAATATGTAAAAGAATGCCATTTTGGTACTTAGTATGCAGCTATTATTATCTAATGGTCTAATGTGGGGTGCGTCCATGCTACGCGAACCGAGTACGAGCCGAGCCAAGAACGAACCTACAACGTGCACGATGCGAATCCCTTTGTTCGTGAAAAAACTGACAATCGCGCTCGTTCGAGGCTCACAGTATGCTCGTTTGTGGCTCGCATCGAGGAAATATCCCTTTAGAGTAGTAATAATGAACAATCAAATTCCGAAACTCGTCAGTGATTTGTCACTGAATTTGAACAGTAAGCACCAATCAATGCATCGAGTGTTTTTGACTGGGCCAATCAGAGTGCATGCGTGCTTGACTTAGCCAATCAGAGCGCGTTGTCGATGGTGGGAAATTGGCGGAATATATTTCAACCAAAATGAACGTCATTGCGCTTCTTTGGGTTAATTGTTCGATGGTGGCTCGGCTCGTGCTCAGTTCGCCAAGCATGGACGCACCATTTAATGTTCACAATCTCAAATAATCGACTACCTATCCGTTATTTTTATCCTTACTAATATTATAAACGCGAAAGTTTGTATGTATGAATGTTTGTTACTCTTTTACGCAAAAACTACTGAACGGATTTGGATGAAATTTGGCGAACATATAGAATATATTCTGGATTAACACAGGATACTTTTTATCCCGGGAAAACATACGATCCCTCGGGAATGCGGGTGAAACCACGCGGGACAGCTATTAGGCTTTATATTGAAATGGTCGTGGAATTAGACATCCTTTTGGTATTGCGTTGACCTTGAATGAAGAAGAAACCGTCTGCTTGTATGTCAATAATTTCACATAAAAAAATACTAGATCGTTTCTCAGTAAGTCGAAAATAACAGATGAAAACATCTCAACTGCTGTTTTGACAATAAAATGCTTAAATACACAGAAATAACCATTTAGTTAAACAAACGCACATGACGCAGTTTACATATTTTTTTCATTTACTCGTCATCTGGTATTTACTCTTCTATTAAAGTATTAAATTAAGTAATTCCTCGGAAATTTACTTTTCCTTTCTTTATTTTCGCACTAACTTTCTCCCCACGTTTTGTTCGGATCGGATATATGGCGAATGCATTCCCCTGAGTATGATCTATCTAGATTCTAAAGTCAGCATCAGATAATTAAATTCTCTTTACTTCCTTATACTACTACTTATAATATCTACATAATAGTAAATGACTGTGTGTTTGTTTAGCAATAACAATAAATTACTTACTTACTTTTACCACAGAGGATTGAAGGGAACAGAGTACAAGCTTCATACAAACGCGCTACGGTAGGTACACAACTACAAGCTTGAGGCGCGTGTGTGCGAAAGCACAGGCGGCTCGTCACGTACGAGGGGAAACCGGTTTATACTGGCTCGGCCTGTGCTCAAACTCAGGGCACTCGCGCATCGTGTTTGTTTACGTTTAGATTTTAATAATAGAATTTTAATATCCAAATGTGTAAATATGGTTTACTTTACTGAGTCTATGAACAATAATATAATGAATAAGTTTTCTATTAGTATCTTGCATATAATAGGTAGGTAGGTATTAGCTTTCTGGTAAATTGTTTTTATATTGTCTCTTTTCTCGTAAATTAATGGCATGATGGCTGTTTATGATTTCAAATACGTAGGTGTACCTACCTACCTATCCTATTTAAAGAGCATGTATGTTTTGAGATCTCGAAAACGGCTTTAACGATTTCGATGAAATTTGCTATATGGGGGTTTTTGAGGGCGATTAAGTGATTCAGCTAGATTTCATCTCTGGGACAACGCGATCTGCCGAGTTTGCGAGCAAATCTTAGTCACACAGGTATGCCTATCAGCGTCAAAACTGGATTTGCATTTTAGTACCCTTTCCTAATAATCTGTAATATGTGAATAGCAATATTCTATCATCACGAAAAAGCTGATAGGTATACATTTTTATATATTCATTTAATGTTATTCTCCTGTGCTAACCCTACCAAAATAGGTATAATTTTTTAACGTTCCTTAGAAGCTTGTACTCTGTTCCCTTCAATCCTCTGTGCTTTTATACGTAGTACTATTAAATATTCTGTGCTTTTACGTCTTACGGACCACGGAAATTTTTCTCTGTGTTACGGACAGTACCGGATTAAGACTTCACGGTCTATTGCAAATGTAGTCAGGAGCCTTTATTTCATTCAAGCTTATGGTTCAGCTTCAAACACAGGTTCAGGTGCAGGTCCAGCCTACGAATAGGTGTTGGTCGCGCAGAAATATTTTCACGATTATATAACTTTTTCTAACTCTTGCCTTACATTATACCAGCGCATTATTTTGTACACGCAGCGATATTTTAAACCATTTAATCTACACACATAATAAAGGACACAATAGATAATAAAAACATAAGTAAAAACATCACATATTTTTAAAATGAAACAATTGTAGCTCAGTTTTAAACTTTTTTCATCGATTTTTTCAACTTTAAAATCCCAATTTAAATTTACAAAGTACAATTTTTGGTTACGTGTAATGGAATTGTTTTTTATACCCGGACGCGGGGCCCTACGATGACACGGCCTCCTCATGGCACGGGGCACCCGTAGCATCTGCTAATTCCTGCAAGCAATGTTAATCCGGCACTGCTGACGGGTAAGCAGAGAGAAGCGGATGGTATCTCGCCACCTACATAAGGCTAGATTAGCCTAAGTTCACATAGCGTGAAACCAAACAGATTTTGATTAAAATTAGCGGAGATAGTAGATGGAAAGCATTGAGCTATTTATTATTACTACGTATAAAGCTCAATGATGGAAAGATGTATAAACAGAAGGGAATAGAAACGCTCTTGGAAAATCAACATGATTTATTTCTCGCAGCTTATGGACAGAGTTTCTGCTTAGCTTAGTCAACGCTCTTGGAAAATCAACATGATTTATTTCTCGCAGCTTATGGACAGAGTTTCTACTTAGCTTAGTCAACGCTCTTGGAAAATCAACATGATTTATTTCTCGCAGCTTATGGACAGAGTTTCTGCTTAGCTTAGTTTGTACGTAGTATTTATATACTCTGAGGCTTAGTGTACCGTACAGAATTGAACCACGAAATCAGCTCCCTGACTATTTAAATGTTTACCCCTACCAAACTTTGCAATGGTAGGAGAAAGTAAAAGTCCATAGCGTCACTACCAATCAAGAGCGTACTTTACTGTCATTGGAGCTGCTTTCGCGGTGACCATAGATAAGTGGCGGTAAATAAGTTCGGCATAGACAATTAGCTTGGCATGGCTGACTTGGCCTGGCTGGCTTGGCATGGCTGGCTTGGCATGGCTGGCTTGGCATGGCTGGCTTGGCATGGCTGGCTTGGCATGGCTGGCTTGGCTGGCACGCAGTGAGGGCTGATATGTGGCGTTACAGATGCTTTTTATTCCAAAATGCAAGTAAAACGGCGGGATATACTTGCCAATTCATTCCATTTTCCGAGCAATGGTTCGATATACTTCATTCCGTACGCCCTTTAATTCGTTATCTAACAGATAAAGAACCCTTCTCCGAAGTAACAGTATCGATCACAACTATTTACACAGTCTATGGTGATAAGCCTCGAGTACAATCACAGTACATTACTCAGTAGGAAGGTGACAATGTTTGTGGAGGTGGAAAAGAGCTGTGACTCTGATACTTATTTGATTTAGTTGTAACTCTACTCACACATTCCTTCCTTGCGGAACGTAACCTACAGTACCCCAAGTGTAAAGAATTGACGTTTGTAAACGCTTACTAATTAGTTTGCGTTTACGACAATACTATAGGAATGGGCACAGCGCCTCTAGCGGAATACTCATGGTACTAATTTCTCCCATACTAAATAGTAAACGCAAACTAATTAGTAAGCGTTTACAAACGTCAATTCTTTACACTCGGGGTACTGGTCGATCAACTAAAGCTGACACGTTCACAGTACTCACACATATACAATTTCACGATACAGTACGTATGATTAAGTTATTGATTCTAATCAGTCGGTCAATTCTAATAGACGAATGCAATTTACAACTATATTTATGAGTAGCAAAAGCAAAACAATAACTGTCTCCTTCATACTCATAAGTTTACACGCGCGCGAGAGAGACGGATAGACTTTTCATGATGCGCATGCAGTGCGACGTGACGCCGCGCGCTTATTCACAGACACTACACAAGCGCAACGTGTAAATGTGTTGAACGTGCCAGCTTTCGTTAACCGACCTGTACTACTATTAATTATATTATTTATGTCTAAGTACGTATTTTATTAACTACCCCAGTCTTCTACAGTTTATTTTAATTCCTCTCCATCGAACGGTTGCCTGGTAGAGATCACCTTAGTGATAAGGCCGCCCATTATAACAATTACGTTATTATTGTAAGTTTTGTCTTTAATCATTTGTGTAACAATAAGGCTGCGCATCCACCTATAACGTCATTAACCTATAATTATACGTCAAAATGAAGCTGATCCTGTTGATCAGCTTATACACATTCCTCGCTACACATCCCTGGGGGATATCCAACCTAAAATGTTCTCTATCTATCCTTCATAGATTTTGACGGAGCCGCGTTTATGCTACTATTCCATAAATATAATAAAATAAACTTAGTTAGTAGGACTTTTTGGCGGGAACTTGCAGAGTGACGTAGCATTTTCATTTTTATTTTCATAAATTTGTGTATTTTGAGTTTTATTGTGTATTTTTGGTGGTATTTTACCCAATAAAGATCATCCATGTGCACCAGTGAAGTGAAATGAAATGAATTATGTGTATCGTGACTTTTCAAGGTGTCTCAAAATGTCCGTGAAGAGTTTTAGTACAATGACCACCATTGTAGTAAAACATGACGTTTATGGACGGTGACTGACTGAGGACTATAATGTGAAGTGATTTATTGTGACTGGAAACTATAATATAACTCGACACTGGCAAAAACGAGCCCTAATTTGGGCTTGGTTGCCAAAATTAAAAATAAGAAGAAGAAACTTAGTTAGTAATTATTCTTATTCTTACTCACTTAAATGGTTTAAGGTATGCGTGCATCCATCAATCAGTATATATGTTTCTCCTTTTATAATATAGGGTTATTATAAACTGCATAATTTAGGTAACTCTAATTGACCGAAGGCTCGCTTAAAAGGTTTGAGAAAATGAGTGAGTCATTCAGTTTTCAGCTCATTTTTCACTACCAGAAGCCCAACCCTATGAAAATGATATCATTTTGTTACTAACTAAACTGTCCTATCGTTTATACATAACAAAGTACATAAATCAAGGTGTGCGAACGCATTATTATCTCTACTGCTACGTAACAAAGAATATTTTAATTGTTTTTTCTTCATTCGAATCCGCTTATGATTAGAATTCGATGAATTTGTGTTAGTTTTCTTTAGTTTTCAATGACTCAAATTCTCATGTTTTGTAAAAAGCGGATGTCCGAACATTTTGATGGATTAGGTCATCTGATAAAGCGTGCTATTGATAAATCTATGACGATTTTTCATTGAAACTTACTTACTTATCTGTATGGTATAGAATGAAGTGACTGGCGAAATAATTTAATGTACTATTCTAAAAAAATGGCGGCTTTCATCCCTACAGAATCGTAACTTCCCTAAAACCCTGTCCAAAAAGGGGGAAATTGCCGCGATTCTCCCGCACGTACCTATTACGAGTCGACACTCGGGCGATTCGCGAGAGATAATTAGCGAGAGATTCGCGACGATTTCCCCCTTTTTGGACAGGGTCTAAATTCTCGTCTAGCTACTATAAACTCGTTAACGTAGATATAATTTATTTATTGATAAGTGCAATACACATCAACATCATCTAGTTATTCAAACTAAAAACATTAGGCCCTGATAAGGCGCGGCTGCTGGCTATATTAATACTAGGTACTTCAATCTAAACTGACAAGACACGCGGAAAAGATCGAGAGGAACTGTAGGTAGGTATCTACTTTAGAGTGGTCTAGGATTCAACGACCTGCCTACCCCCTCAACCGATCCCTCGACGGTACCATCCTGCCTGTCAGCTTTCTGCAATCCAACCTACTAATATAATTGCGAAAGTGTGTTTGTTTGTTACCTCTCGACGCCAAATCACCTATTAAGATGAAATTTGGGTACATTATAACCTCGAGTAACATATATAGAGGGTGTTTTTTTTTCAGCCAGTTATAGCTACTTCTAAACTACAGGTCGTAGTGAAAAACTTTGAAAGGCACCCCGAGCTGAAATTTAAAAAAAAAGTGGCTTTTTTTTCGATTATATGTTTGATTTGTTCACTGCTCCAAGGCATTGCAAGCCTGAGTATCACCTTGTTACCTCCACGCGTTTTTGAGAAACTGGGACTTGACAGACGGACGACAAAGTGATCCTATGAGGGTATCCGTTTTTTTCTTTTGAGGTACGAAACCCCAAAAAGTCGTATCGGATATCTAATCCCAGGAAAATACGTTGCCAAGGATGCGGGTGAAAACTATTAACAACAAACAGATAGGTGAATAATAGATCATATTATTATTTCATCGTTTCGCTGCAAGTAACAAACTCATTATGAATAATTTGTCAAGCAATATTTAAGTTAGGCACACGGACAATTTCTCAATCACAAGATTTCGCAAAACACCAACGGGACAAAATCTGAAACAAAAAATACTGCATAAAAATTTGGAATCACTTGGTCCACTGCAAAACAGCCTCATAATGTCCCACTGCTGAGCCCAGGGCACCTTTCACAAATGAGGGTGAAACGGACTCCACTCCACCACGCGTGCCCACTGCGATTCAGTGGAGGTAGGCTAGTGGTAAACCTACTGTTGGAGTTTTCAAGCCGCCTTGTAGGCCTTCAACTAGCCGACTATCAAAATTAAGTGATAGCCGGGACCAACGGCTTTACGTGCCAGCCGAAGCACGGGAAAGTCTATTCACTCTGGTCTGGAAGACCTGGATCTAGGTTAATGGTGTCTGGAAACACAAACCCCGGAAGAGAGTTTCAGTTTGCTGTTCGCCCAAGGAACGAAGAAGCGAAGCGTTGCGTCCGTATAAGCGGGATTTCAGGTGCTGCTTGTGGGGGCTGGTCTGCTTAAGTTTGCTATTTATTAACTTATTAAATGTCGATTCAGTCTACTTTGTAGTTTTGCCGCCGCACCAGGGCACGCAATTGTTATCAGTGCGATTACTTACAAGGTAAATATTATGTAATGAATCTAAGCCTGTTTTGAAAAGAGTA
Organism: Achlya flavicornis; assembly: GCA_947623365.1. NCBI lineage: Eukaryota > Metazoa > Arthropoda > Insecta > Lepidoptera > Drepanidae > Achlya > Achlya flavicornis. The sequence continues at coordinate 3,406,202 of OX392494.1, read as the reverse complement.
ATTGCTGAGTTTATTGCCGGCTCTTCTCAGCAAATGCAACCTTCCGAACCGGTATTAGAGTTTTAGGGACTAGAGTTCGGAGGTAAGAGAAACGCTTGATTGAAGTACTCAGAATGGAATAATTTTATTTACAGTATGGCCCTAATTTATATACAAATCTTACAGTCTAAAATAATAATACGTAGCGAGATGACCGACCAATGAGCGCGCTGTATGTCTCGCTCGCTCGTTGGTTGCACGGTCATGGCACGGTCGTGCGCGCATGCGCGGCCCGCGCGCTGTGCATAAAACTAGCGGCGCTAGCGGGGCCGCGTCCATTTTGTCGCAGTCGCCGAAGAGAACGGAAGTGTTGCTCGGAGCTTGCAGATATGAAGATGGTGATTTGATTTGAAGTGCTGGTGTCCAAGTCATGAAGATGAAGTGCAAGGCAGTGCAGTGATCCGGTGGAGTCGTCAAACACGTCTTTGTTTCTGACACATTAATATTGCATGACTGTTTCTTTCGAAACATGCATGCTCATTGTTTCTGTTTGTGCATGACGTCAAACACGGTGCTAAGGTTATGGTGAAATATACTGGGGTGACTATCTTGTGTTTTATTTTCCTGTCTTGAATATTAAATGTTGTTCCTTGTATTTTGTTTCATTGGTATTTGGTATATCCCGGTAATTGTGGTACGTTTTGAGGTAAAGGTAAGGTCAATGTTTCTATACGGTATGTGGCGCTACATGACTCCCCCCCTAGCGGAAGCGTACCGGCAGATTCACGTTGCGCCCATGACGTGTAGTTTTCAAAATCGGCTTCTGTGAGGTAACATGATGCGGTGGTGATGCTGGTACGGTAAGGTTATTTGGTGTTGATGGTAAGGTATCTGAATTTTCTTCATCATCATTATCTTCATTAATTATGTAGGCTGGTTTCAATCTGTCAATTGAAATAGTAGCGGAGCGCCTCTCAGGCAATTGCAGAGTGAACTTCTTGCTATCTCGCTCTAGTACTTTGTAAGGACCGTCGTAAGGTGGCTGTAGAGGCTTCTTTACGGCGTCGTTTCTTACGAACACGTACTCGCAGGTTTGTAGGTCTTCATGTACAAATATTGGGCGTTTATTTCCGTGCCATGTAGTAGGTAGACTAGGTTTCAGTGCATTTATAGTGGCACGCAGCTGATTCACATAGTCGTAGTCCATGTCGTTGATGCTAGGCGCGTTGATGAAAAAATCGCTAGGCAGGCGCAGACAATGACCGTATGTGAGTTCGGCGGCGCTGGTGCCGGTGTCGGTGCGCGTCGCGGCGCGAAGTCCCATGAGTACTGTTGGTAGCTCGTCGATCCACGTTGACTGTTCGGATAGGCGAGACTTCAATGCAGCCTTCAGTGATCTGTGCCAGCGTTCTATCATTCCGTTTGACTGTGGGTGGTACGGAGTAGTGCGTGTAGTCTTGATTCCCATGATAGTCATAAGCTTGGCGAATAGCTGGCTCTGGAACTGTCTTCCTTGGTCACTCGTAAGTACTGTAGGCACGCCAAAACGAGTTATCCAATTTTCATAGACAATCTTCGCGACGGCCTCGGCGGTGATGTTGTCGGTAGGTATTGCTTCCGGCCATCTCGATACTCTGTCGATCATTGTAACGAGATATCGATGACCTTGTGGTGAAGTAGGTAGCGGCCCGACGATATCTATGTGTACGTGATGAAATCTCTCTGTAGTTGTTGGAAATGAAGAAATGCTGCTCGTCGTGTGTCGTTGAACTTTGCATTGTTGACATCGAATGCAGTGTTTTGCCCAGTTTCCAACGTCTGTATTCATAGAAGGCCAGAAAAATCGCTGTGACATAAGTTTGCGTGTAGTTCGTATCCCTGGGTGGCTTATGTCATGTACGGCGTCGAAAGCAATTTTTCTATATTCTTCAGGTAGGTAAGGTCGGACGTGAGACGTAGAAGTTTCGCAGTAGATGGCTGTTTGAGATTGCGGTAGTGTAACTCGTTTCAGTGATAAGTTACTTTGGTTGTTGAGTTTTTGAAGTAAAGCGCTGTCTCTTTCTTGTGCTTTTGCGATTTCTTCATAGTCCAACGATGACGGGCAGGCAATGGACTCGATTGGAATGCGGCTGAGTGCGTCGGCTACTATGTTCTGTGAACCACTGATATGACGGATGTCGGTGGTGAATTCGCTGATAAAGATGAGTTGACGTGCACGGCGTGGAGTTTCTGTCGCAGATGGTGGTTTTTGTAGAACGAAGGTAAGCGGTTTGTGGTCGGTGAACACGATGATTTCTCGGCCTTCGAATGTTTTTCTGAAGTGTTTGATTGCCATGTAGATAGCGAGTAATTCTCTGTCGAATGTACTGTAATTACGTTGTGCATCGGAGAACTTCTTTGAAAAATAGCCCAGTGGTTGCCATTTTTCGTTGACGTATTGTTGTAGGACGGCTCCCGCGCATTTGTCAGACGCGTCGCAGAAAATGGCTAGTGTTGCACTATGTGACGGATGAGCGAGCAAAGTTGCGTTTTGAATTGCAACTTTACACGCCTCGAACGCCTTAGTTGATTCTTCGTCCCAATCTATTATTGTTTTGTCCCTCTTCTTTCCGTTGTGTAGGTATGCGTGGAGAGGTGCTTGAATAATGGCAGCGTTGGGTATGTGGTCACGGTAGAAATTAATCATGCCGAGGAAACGTCGGAGTTCTTCAATATTTTTCGGTTTCGGGTACTGGCTGATTGCCGTGACTTTTTCGGCAGGCGGTTTGATACCTTCTTTGTTGACTGTAAAACCCAAAAACTTGACTTCTTTTTGACCAAATCTGCATTTTGAGGGGTTTATTGTGATTCCATTTGCTTCTAATCTTGACAGAACTGTGCGGAGATGCTCTTTATGGCTAAATTCGTCACAACTAGCTACCAGGATGTCATCAACGAAGGAAAATGCGTAGTCGAGTCCGTGGAGTACTTCGTGTATAAATCGTTGAAAAGTCTGCCCGGCGTTCTTCAAACCTGGGCACATGCGTGGAAATTCGAATAGTCCCATCGGTGTTATGATTGCGGTCTTCTCTATGTCTGCGTTCCGGACGTTCACTTGTTGATAGGCTCTGTTGAGGTCTATGGTGCTGAAGATTTTTTTATCTGTGAGCTGTGATGTGAAGTCTTTGACTCTCGGGATTGGGTAGCGGTCGGGTGTTGTGACGGCATTCAGTCTTCTGTAGTCACCGCAGACTCGGAGATCGCCATTTTTCTTTGGTACAATGTGCAATGGTGATGACCACGGGCTTTTGCTTGGTCGGCATAGGCCTTGCTCGATCATATTTTCGAATTCCTTTTTCACCTGCTCATAGCGATGCGGTGCGATCGGTCGGGCACGGCAATGAATAGGCGGCCCAGTTGTTTCGATGAAGTGTTCTACAGCGAGTTTCGAACTTAAGTTCATAGAGGTCAATCGTGTAGTTCCCGGAAAATCCGCTAGGATGTCGTGGTAGGACTGCTGCACGTCGATACTTCGTATTGTTGGGATGTTCGTGGCCTTTACGAATGAACTTGATGTTAGGTTTGTTTTTCCGTCGATTAGTCTTCGATTTTTGATGTCGACGATGAGCTGGTGGTATTTCAGGAAATCTGCACCGATGATCGGTTTGGTGATATCTGCTACAATAAACTTCCATTTGAATGGCCGCCTAAGTTTCAAGTCCAGTTCTAGAGTTCGTTCGCCATATGTCGGAATTACAGTGTTATTTGCAGCGTAAAGTTGGAAGTCTAGGGGCTTGAGTGCTTGGCCTTTTCTTCGGGGAATGACTGAGATATTTGCACCAGTATCGATGAGGAAAGTAAGGCCAGTCTTCTGATCGGTAACAAACAGGCGGTATGAATATTCGCCCATGCCGGAATCCGCCTCGTCCAGCATAGCATCTAGTTTTCCGAATGTTGGTTTCTTCTGAATGAACACGGCGTCGTGCAGCGACTTGCGTTGGCGCCAAAACGACGGTGGTAGTAACAGAAAGGTGGTGGTGTTACACTGCGCGTGCGGGTGTTTTCTCGGCTTGGGGATCGGTTTTGCTGGTATGGTGGACGTCTGTGATATGGCTGTGCATCATATCTTCGTGATTGCGGATTTGAGGATTTGAGAGCAGCGACTTCTAGCGACAGTTTTTTTATCTCCTCCATCAATAACTGCGTATCTGTAGGCGTAGGCGGTGCTGACGAGGATGATACTGCTGAAACTTGCGTGCTGGAACTTTCCATGATTTTGTCGGCGAGCAGTGCCAGTTCGTTGAGTGCAGCCTGTGATTTGAAAGTTTCGCTGACGGCGAGGACAGATCGGACGTGTGCTGGAAGGTGGCTGTTCCACATGAGGCGCAGCGTAGAGTCGGGGATTTTATCACGAGCAAGGCTTCGCATCCGTCGCAGCAGTTGTGATGGTTTCTGGTCACCGAGCTCTACGTCGTGGAGTAGTTTTTGGAACTGCTGGCTGTCAGAATCTTCATAGACGGAGATGAGACGTTCTTTTATGGTTTTGTACATGGTTTCGGTCGGATGGTAAAGTAGATCGCTGATTTGTTCGATGTCTATCTTGTCCAGTTGTGCGATTACCATCTGAGCTAGTTGTTTTTGACTCCGTTTTAACTCGTCGGTAGCGGCTTCGAAGCTAAAGAACCACAGGCTAGGCCTGTCACGCCAGAACTTTGGGATCCGCATGGAGAGGGCGATGCCAGCAAGTTCTTGATGTGGGGCAGCAGGAGCAGGAACCGAGGTGGATTTGTCTTCCATAATCTGGTTTCCTGGATCTGTCATCTTGATTTCTTCTTGTGTTCTTCTTTTTCTTGTAGGGGTCACCACTTTAGGGACTAGAGTTCGGAGGTAAGAGAAACGCTTGATTGAAGTACTCAGAATGGAATAATTTTATTTACAGTATGGCCCTAATTTATATACAAATCTTACAGTCTAAAATAATAATACGTAGCGAGATGACCGACCAATGAGCGCGCTGTATGTCTCGCTCGCTCGTTGGTTGCACGGTCATGGCACGGTCGTGCGCGCATGCGCGGCCCGCGCGCTGTGCATAAAACTAGCGGCGCTAGCGGGGCCGCGTCAACCGTTTCATGCGCAAGGCCACGGGTGCCCCGTGGTTCTTGCGCAATGAAAACCTCCACCTCGACCTGGGCCTCCCCACGGTCCGTCAATGTTTCAAACGCGCTTCACGCAGATTCTTTGACACTGCTGTCAATCATAGTAATCCGTTAATCGTTAAGGCGGCTACCTACACGCCATCCCGTATATCCAATGTCCGCCGGCCGAGGCACGTCCTCACCGAGCCCGATGATCCCACCACCTTAGCTCAGCTCGAAGCTTCGGAAGCTCGTCGTAATCCAACACACAATACAGATGCGAACCGCGGTGACCGTTCACCTCGTTACCGACCTCGTCGTCGAGGTCACGCGCCGCGACTCCCAACTCAGTCTCGTCGTCCCCCACTTGTTATTGCTACGGCAACTCGACAAGCGGCCCGAGCCGCCAATAATAATACGCTTCCCTAGATATAAATAAATAAATAAATCATCAAAGATTTCAGTCAATTCCCTCCCCTCGGTAACAGCCCTGAGCCGAGGTTCGGCCCCAACTGGGGCACCCTCAGGCCTTGTTACCTAATCATAACTACGGTTGAGAGCTAGCTCGCCGACTTGTCCGGGTAAGGGTACTAAGGCCAAATTTTGGGTCCGTACATTCATGTCCATTCAAAAAAAAAAAAAAAAAAAAAAAAAAAAAAAAAAAAAAAAAAAAAAAAGGGGCCGCGTCCATTTTGTCGCAGTCGCCGAAGAGAACGGAAGTGTTGCTCGGAGCTTGCAGATATGAAGATGGTGATTTGATTTGAAGTGCTGGTGTCCAAGTCATGAAGATGAAGTGCAAGGCAGTGCAGTGATCCGGTGGAGTCGTCAAACACGTCTTTGTTTCTGACACATTAATATTGCATGACTGTTTCTTTCGAAACATGCATGCTCATTGTTTCTGTTTGTGCATGACGTCAAACACGGTGCTAAGGTTATGGTGAAATATACTGGGGTGACTATCTTGTGTTTTATTTTCCTGTCTTGAATATTAAATGTTGTTCCTTGTATTTTGTTTCATTGGTATTTGGTATATCCCGGTAATTGTGGTACGTTTTGAGGTAAAGGTAAGGTCAATGTTTCTATACGGTATGTGGCGCTACAGAGTATTAGAGTCAGACTTTTCATAAGTGCCTGCGAAGGTCTATTTGAATAAATGATTTTGAATTCGACAACGTGCGGGTTAAATTCTCCCGACGTCTTGTTTCGATAAAGAAATGGGGATGGAGGAAGTAAACAGTTCTGTAGCACACTCGCCAAAATATACTCTATTAAAGACCTACAAACACGACACCTATATCGATATTCAAGGCTCGTTACTTGTGAACGTTACCGTGTCGGTTCGTAGGTACTGCATGGTCGGGAGAGTGCCACTGTACTGAAACTTACTCCAAATGCAGTAAGAACTCACAAAGTCAGATGCCATCAGGACGAGGATCGTTTTCTGATGCGGTAACGTCTGTCACAGTAGCGACATCGTTTGTAGGAGCCGGATCTAGAACGACAGCGCCATAGGTACCTGAAGTGCAACATTATTATTAATCATTATATCGCTAATAATATAACTACAGTGCGGCCGACGAGATAATGCGTTTCTGACACCTCTTAATATTGGCCAATTCAGCCGTATCAAAGATACGGGGCCCCGGGCTACAGTGGCCCCGAACGTGTGTAAGCAAATCGTAAAAATCTTCAGCTTCCATTTGAGCTACGCGGAATCAGGTAGATGGGCCCCTAACTAACAAATTGTGTCGGTTAACGAAAGCTGGCACCTGCCACGTTCACAGTAGGTACTCACATACCATTTCACGATACAGTATGTTTTATCACATTATTGCTTCTCACTCAATCAGTTAGTCAATTCTAATGGATGAATGCAATAAAACCACTATATTTATGAGCAGTTGCAAAAGCGAAACAATAACTGTCTCTTTCATATTCATATGCTTAACCGCGTGCAAGAGAGACGGACAGACTTGTCATCATACGTACCTATGCAGTGCGACGTCACGCCGAGCGCTTAATAGTAATACCGAGCAATCCGATTCCGAAACTAGTAAGTGAATTTGCACAGTAAAGACCAATCACTGCATCTTGTGTTCTTGACTTGGCCAATCAGAGCGCATGTGTCCTTGAATTATCCAACCAGAGCGCATAGTTATTTGGCGGAATAGATTGCAAGCAGAATTTCTTTGGGTTAGTTGTTTGATGGCTTATTTACACACAACACTAGACAAGCGCAACGTGTAAATGAGTTGAACGTACCAGCTTTAGTTGACCGTCCTGTGCCTCTACCATGAGTTTTCTACACTAACGTAATCTACAGTCGCTAGCGGATACAGTGACACATTTTGTATGAAATGCTTCCAAAAGTAGTGGAGACGGTGCTCGCTATACAAAATATTCACCGTAGTCGCTAGCGTGTGTAGATTACGTTAGTGTAGAAAACTCATGGTAGAGGTACTGTACGCCACTGTGCAACAGATTATCCATACCGTGGCCTTCTACCGCATGCCCTTCGTCTCCTCCTGGAGCACCTGCGCCGCTTGCGGCAGCATCGCTGTCTCACGCGGTAGCGACGGTCGCCGGAGCGACACCGCTTGAACCTGCCGCTTCTGCCACGGCAACGGCTACAATTGACAAGTGATTGTCAGTAGCTTGTTAGGGTTCCGTAGCCAAATGGCAAAAAACGGAACCCTTATAGATTCGTCATGTCTGTCTGTCTGTCCGTCCGTATGTCACAGCCACTTTTTTCCGAAACTATAAGAACTATAATGTTGAAACTTGGTAAGTAGATGTATTCTGTGAACCGCATTAAGATTTTCACACAAAAATAAAAAAAAAAACGATAAATTTTGGGGGTTCCCCTAACAACTTAATTTTTTTTTTTTTATAAAACCCATATGTCGGGTGTCTATGGATAGGTCTTCAAAAATTATATTGAGGTAATCTGATCTAATATCAATTTTTTCTAAACTGAATAGTTATTTAGTTATTTAGTAATTTCTAAAATAAGCGAATGATAAAACTAAAAAAAACATTATGATGTACATTACCATGCAAACTTCCTCCGAAAATTGGTTTGAACGAGATCTAGTAAGTAGTTTTTTTTAATACTTCATAAATTGATATTCTTATCAAATACTCAGGTCTATACCTACTACCATTTACTTTTATACCTACAGGTTTGTACGGAACCCTCGGTGCGCGAGTTTGACTCAGACTTAGCCGTTTTTTTTTAAATATTGAATAGGCTTGCCTTTGGCCACTGACTCACCCATAAAAGAAGATGACTAAGAACTATAAAGCCGGTGGAGTGCGCATCGACACGTTTTTGTTTCAAACACAAGTCACCGATTTTCGGTGGGGGATCCGATTGAAATTGGCTGGCGGCGCAAAGAAGACTGGTCTTTTATAATTTGGAGTTTTGTACTCGGTTTTGAAAAATATTTGCCTTAGAAAGAACAGCAAACGTAATAGAGGTCTCTGCGATACAGCGATGCAGATTATGGGTTAAATAAAAAAAAAGAAAGAAATAAAGGAAGAAAAAATATTTATTGCCCCACAGGGAACAACAATATGTAAAGAAAAACCAGAAATTTATAACAGAAGTAGGTAATATGATGATTTCATTGCTTTTTGTAATAAATCTCCGTCTTTAATTTTAATCTACACTTCATTGGACCAATTACACTACGGTTCAATATAGTGGAACCCCAAAGCTGTGGATCAGCACAATCTACGGTACCTTCACCCGTCTGCATGCTGAGTGCTGACGCCGACTACCTGGACGCTGGACCAGACTAATCCGGAAGCCTACCACTACAACTACACTGCAGTTCAGGCCAGTGTCCCCTAACCTAAATACTGTAAAATATCTAGACGTGAGGCAACCACAGAATCTGGGCAATAAATGATACATTTGATTTAATCACCTATCTTGTCATTTATCGAACCCACAGTGCCACAGTGGCATCGACAGAAATAGCGAAAATGAACTTATGCTCAAAATATCATGTTTGGCGAGTGCGGTACCCGCGCACGCGCTCTCCGCGGACTTTAAACTTCTTAATGATGATGAAGCATAAGATGAGACGCGCTTACCCGGAGGAACCTGGCCTTGAAAAGTCCCTAGACAAACGGCGGAAGCAACATCCACACTTGCTGTCCGCATTAAATAGGATGCAAAAAGCTGTGTCCGTATGTCAATGACGTACCTACCCGGGGGGTCTTGTGGTTCAGTGTAAGGTCCGAAATCCGTATTCAGGAACTACAATCAAGTCAGTTTTGAGTCGAGATAAAAACAGTTGAATTTGGAACCTGCACTAACGATTATTAGGTTTATTTTCGATAAAACTATTCGTCTCGATCTATTCTTTCGACTTGATCTGGATAACAGGCCTTAGACCCGTTTAATTTATTGCTGCACCAGATACAGGGTGGAAATTTTAGACGGGTCAGTAAGGGTAGCTACCTTTAGGGTTGAATCCACGGGAATGATTTATTGCAATCCGCCTAAGGGATGTTTGACTCCTACGATTGGTCTGGCTGCTTGCAAAAAGTATTGAAATAGTTCCCTGAGTAACATATATGAAAAGCAGCTCCCAGAATTTAAGAAAAGTACTACCTACGTAATGTACATACATAACATACCATTCTAACTGATATAGTAAGGGGCACGAGTCGTGAGCACAGATTGACAGCTGCGCAGTAGTTAATTTTTCGGTCTGTTTGGCGGAATTAATAAGGGGGAGCGCCGAGCTGCACACGATTGGTTCGTCAGTCGATGCTCGTCGTCTATTGGATTCTCGCGTGTCATTTGGCTACTATGATTTGGCCAAAAGTGTACATGCGCAAACTTGCCCCTACTACTGCCTATCTGTGCTCACCATTCGTGCCTCGTACTGTACCTGTAAGTTGGCCGACGGGACAAGTTACGTTTGACACTACCCAATTACCTACACATTTTGTCCATCAGAAAATAAGTAGGTAACTGGCAGCAATGGGAGTTCTGTATATTATCTAACTTGGTCCCATATCGCTTTTTGATCCTTGTGATGACAGGATCGATTAAGCTACAAAAAATATTTTTCACAAATCGCCACCTCTAGCTATTTTTTTTATCAAAATCTGCAAGTGCCGGTTGCAATAACTCAAAAATTAAAGGACAGTTCAATATTCCCTTAAAGTAGCTAACCTTACTGACCCATCTAAAATTCCCATCCTGTATAAAACACCTTACCATAATACTTGAATGTAAGTATGCTTCTAACCATTAACTTACGTTTTGCACATTCTGTAAAAAGAAAAAATAATATGACAAGGATAGCAATAGACATTTATTTATTAGGTGCCCGGGTCACTCGGGACTTCCTGTTTACCCCCTTAGGAGTAGATATAGGATGAAAAACCCCCCCTTTAAGGAGCCTGTGACTTTTTCAGCTTTCAAGCAATAATAATGCGTTTTTAAGGCGATGATAGCTCTGTGGTAGTGACGTCGGATGCCGAGACGAAGGTCCCGGATACGAATCCTACAATGAGCTTGAGCTTTCGGTGAAGGAAAACATCGTGAGGAAACCATAGCACGGTGGTAGGGTACTTTGTAGTACCCACCTGGCTGGCTATCACGCTCATGTTGAAAATCTATCGCCAAGCACATATCGGTATGTTACGACAGCTGTACTTGAGAGCCAGTTCCTTCTAGGCTTTGTGAGCTTACCATATTCGGCCAGACTTAAAAAAACATTTATTTTCAGGTTTCTTGTAGCCCATACATTATATAATCTATGTTAGTAAACACTACAGCACTGTCTTTGTGCGATCGTGTGGCACATGTCCGCGAAAGCGACGGAACACCACGCCTTGCGGCCAAAAGTCGCTTACCATGGTAGTCATGGTTAAACTTACCTCCGTTTTCTCCGACATCTGGCCATATTTGTCTGAAAAAGTAAACAAGCACCTTTTTTGCATTACGCTGTAAAAATTTATCATATCATATCATCATTTATTAATAAGAATTATCTTACATATCACTTGAAATTGTAATTAATACTAAAACATAATAATAATGTTATTAAAACATTTTTACACAATATGTAAACTAAAAACATCTAAGTTTTAAACGTAAGTTCTTAAAGGTGTTTCAGTGAAGTTTTCCGCAAAGAATTCATCGATATTATATAGCGACGCACAATTTATTTTTATTATTTTTATTTTTTTTGTTGATGTAATTTCAATACTTATTTCTTAATTGTATTATTGTGTTCCTTTTTATGTACCTATCTGTATTTTGTGCGTTGTGTTTTGGTAGAAATAAAATAATTTTCTTTCTTTCTTTCTTTCTATATTATAATATGCCCTGTCAAGCAGTAGTGTTTTGAGTTTATAGGTTAATTAACTATGTGCATAAAACTGTAAAAAGACGGTGGCACAAATCTATTCACCTTGAAATTCCCTTCATTAGGATCCTACAACTTGCTTGAGTTTTCGGTGAAAGAAAACATGGCGAGGAAACCATAGCAGTAGAGTAAGGGGCATGAGTGATGAGCACAGATTGACACCTGCGCAGTAGTCAATTTTCAGTCTGTTTGGCGGAATGAAGAAGGGCGGAGCGCCGAGCTGCACACGATTGGTTCGTCAGTCGATGCTCGTCGTCTATTGGATTCTTGTGTCATTTGGCCAAAAGTGTACACGCGCGAGTTTGCCCCAAATACTGCCAATCTGTGCTCACCAATCGTGCCTCATACTGTGTACTACCTAATCTAGTTACTAACAGATTACTAACCGACAGTGCCGTGCCTCTTAGGTACAGTCGAGGACATAAATATGTATACACTTTCTGACATTCAATAGCGATTTTCTCGCATGTTTAACATTAAAGTGTTAAACTATTACACAAATCATAATAGTATATGTTAGAAGATTCTGCCTTTATAATATCTCATAATTTCAATCAGTATAAGAGGAAACCGTTGTTGAATTTCACTAAGTGTATACATATTTATGTCCTCGACTGTACGTAATTTAGTGAGGTACTTACTTTTGTATCAAAATCCCTCCAAAATCAGCACATTTGTAAAATTTACGATTAATTTGTCATATTTCGTCCAGACCATTTGATTTCGCACCAAAATTATAATATTATCCAATAAAATAAGCCCAAAATGTATCCGTCATAAATAAAATTTGACGGCACATTCACATTCTGCTTTTGAATGCAAATGTCATTTTGCATTCTTCTTTAAATACGTCCTCGGAAACTAAAAAGTACCTACTTCGGTTCGATGGTTACTAAAGAGATCTTAGTACAGTGGTGTCGTACTTGTACGTAGTATTTATATACTCTGAGGTAGTACCCAACTGATATGGCTTACCGATGTACCTGCGCAGAAGATACATTTTCAAAGCGCGGGTAATGCTATTGGTCAGCAGCTACCGCCATGTGTGCGGAAGGGAGTCACTTGCGAGTGAGACGGAACTAACAGCTGCAGTGTATTATGCACTGTATAGTAGTGATCTAAGGTTGATTGTAAGTTTTAAGCATTCTTTCGTTAATCTTCGGGCCATACTTTCTTTTCTGTGCGAACGAAGATTCACGACGCGCCTTATCAGTACTGTACCTACTTAGGTTCGATGGTTCGGCCCGCACCAGATTGGTCATATGGTAATGCCTTAACATTCTTGGGATACAAACGTGGCTCTGACAAGAAGAGCTCGCTCTGGCAAGGTCAAAATCAAAGTCACTCAGTTTAGGCACTGGTAAAGCGGTCATGAACGTTAACTTGTTACATACAGTTGAATTTACCACCGGTTCGAAATACACTCAAATTGAGAAGATCTTTTCATATTACAGATTTTGTTCCAAATACTTAATACAATATACACATAAGTGAAAAAAATATCTAATCAGACTGGTACTTCCAGCCAGAGATTAGCGCGTATACTGTGGTTTAAACAAACAAAAAAACTTCAGCTGTATTGTATTAGCTCAGAGTATATAAATACTACGTAGAAGTATTAGCACAGGTATTTTATTAGTATGGTTTCCCGGATAAGAATATTCTTCCTCTTCTTATTTTTAAGTTTTTAAGTCGAGTTATATTATAGTTTCCAGTCACAATCAATCACTTTCACATATAGTCCTCAGCGTAGGTCCTCAGTCAGTCACCGTCCATAAAAGTCATGTTTTACTACAATGGTGGTCATTGTACTAACTCTTCATGGACTTTTTGAGACAACTTGAAAAGTCACGATACACATAATTCATCTCATTATTCTTCACTGGTGCACATGGATTGATCTTTATTAGATAAATACCACCGATAATATGCAACAAAACTCAATATACAAGAATTTATGAAAATAATTGAACTGTTTTACAAAAATCTTAAACCGACTTCAAAGTACACGAAGAAGTAATCAAATCCTGATCTGATGACAATGGGACCAAACGGGAAGTGTACCATTTCAGACAAAAAAAATAATTCCAAATCGGTTCATAAATGACGGAGTTATGAGGTAACAAACCGAATTGAGAACCTCCTCCTTTTTTAACCGACTTCAAAAAAGTCGGCTACACTTCCCGTTCGGTCCCATTGTCATCAGATAAGGATTTAATTACTTCTTAGTGTACTTTGAAGACGGTTTAAGTTTTTTGTAAAACAGTCCAATTATTTGAAGTCGTTTAATAAAAATGAAAACGCAACGTCACTCTGCAAGTTCCCGCCAAAAAAAGCTCATTAACATTCAAGACAAAAAAAAAACAATAAAACCCAAAAACTCCTTCACATAAATTATAATATCACAATAAACTTATCACACTACTGTTTGAAATTGATTTTATATCCTTTTGTATCTGGGTCCTGCTCCATCTGAAAGTTCTCCGTTGACAGACCAAAAGGTTTCAGTATCATATTGCCGAGGTCTTTGAGCTTCCCTAACATTTCTGTCTTTAGCTTCTCATTTTTAGCTTCTATAAGCGGTGGGAGCCTTATCGTAGCCAATTTAGCTTCCTTATGCGATGGGTCAAGTTCTAATATCTTGTTGTAATCTGCTAAGCATTCGTCTAATTTCTCTGTTGCTTCGTAGGATTGCGCTCGCCTGTAATAATAATTATAAATTGGTTAAAAACTGGATGGAGCGTCGGCTTATCTGTATGTGAAGCTACCCAAGTATGCCGTCTTGTACAGGTCGGTTACCGAAAGCTAACACCTTACTCATAAATATCCTGTGACATTCCTCACACACGGTCATCTGATCCCAAACTAAGCAGAGCTTGTACTATGAAAGCCAGATAACTGATATAATTCATATACTACTTTTTGTTTGTAAACGCATTTGTAAACTTTACGTAACGCGTTAAGTTTAGATATTTTTTTTTTTTTTTTTTTTACTGTGTATAGGCCTGTGTTTGACCACAATCTCACCATGGTAAGTGATGATGTGGTCGAAGGTGGTAAGCACACAAAGCCTAGAAGGAACTGGCTCTCAAGTGCAGCTGACGGAACACACCGATAGGTGCTTGGCGACAGATTTTCAACTTGAGGGTGGTAGCCAGCCAGACGGGTACTACAAAGTACCCTACCACCGTGCTATGGTTTCCTCACGATGTATTCCTTCACCGAAAGCTCAAGCTCATTGTAGGATTCGAACCTGGGACCTTCGTCTCGGTATCCGACGTCACTACCACTGAGCTATCATCGCCTTAAATTTAAATTTAAATATGACTCACCTAATATAAGCTTTAACATATTTGTCGTCCAATTCAATAGCTTTTGTGCAGTCTTTGACGGCTTTGTCGTACCTCTCTAGTTTCATTTTGGCCGCACTTCTGTTACAGTACAGTATTGACCTCTGCTGCGTGTACTGTAGGGGGCAGATCTTTAGACCTGGAATGAAGCAAGGTTTCTTTAGACACATTCACAGAGGGCCATCTGATTACGAAAAAAGCAGAGCTTGTGTTGTGTAAACTGGCTAATATATAGAGATAGAATACTAATAATGGAAGCGCTCGTGGTGTAGCATGATTAGCCATTCTTAATCGATCGGCAAAGTTAAGCTACGTCTGTCGTGGTCGGTACCTGGATGGGTGACCGTCTAGTGGTATTTCATATCGAGCGTTTCCGTGCTTCGGAAGGCACGTAAAGCTGTTGGTCCCGGTTATCACTTAATTGTGATAGTCGTTAAGCTAGTGGGATGCCTCCTAGGCAGCTTGAAAAATTCCAACAGTAGGTTGGCCACTAGCCTACCTCCACCGATCCGCAGTGGGCACGCGTGGTGTAGTATCTGCCCATTCCCTTTCACCGTGATTTGTGAAAGGAGGCCTATGCTCAGCAGTGGGACATTATAGGCTGATGATGATGATGATGAATACTAATAGAGCGATAGTACTAGATTATGTGACGTGAGCACAGGTTAATGGGCAACGCTGCCTTGAACTGCGCGTTCATAGTTTGAATTTTACCGAGAACAAATTAGGAACCCATCGTATTTTTTTCTGACAGTCACCGGTGTACGATATATTTATGAATGCAACTACATATATGCAAACTGCTAACACTTCCCACATGGTAATGTTCGCTATCACTCTATGGGCATTCTTAGGCGTCGTCCTAATTGGCTAATTATTTTCGAGGCGACTAACAAATTAAAGCGATAAGAGCTCACAAGCGGTTTAGAGCCCCTCAGTCTGAGGAGAGACTTTGCCTCCTTATGTGTGTTCTACCGCTTGTACAACGGACGGTGTTCTGAAGAATTGTTTAAGATGATGCCCACGGCTACTTTCTACCATCGCAACTCTCGCCATCGACGGGGAGTCCATCCTCACATATTGAAACCTGAATTGTTTCGTACTGTGCGGGCTCAAAGAAGCTTCCTTCCGCGGACGCTCAGACTTTGGAATGAGCTCCCCGCCGTGGTTTTCCCAATGGAGTACAGCATGGGGTTCTTCAAAAGGGGTGTGAAGAGATTTCTGCAGGGTCGGCAACGCGCGCGTGATACCCCTGGTGTTGCAAGCGTCCATAGGCTACGGTAACCGCTTACCATCAGGCGGGCCGTATGCTTGTTTGCCACCTAAGTGGTATAAAAAAAAAAAAAAAAAAAAAAAAAAGGGCGACTAACTATTGGTTACTAAAAAAATAAGTTGGCAGCGATTAAATAATTTGGTAACTATTAAATTAGATGGGCTACAAATTGCAAGGTATCATAAAACCAAATAGTGGCAGCTTCTTTAAGGTAGCAAATATATTAAACAGGCACATAGAAATAATAGGTGGGGTACTATAAATAATGACTTGGCGACTAATATTGACAGTGGGATAACAAACATTGTATTATTGGCAACTATAGGCTTCCATATAAAAATACACTTTCGGGCTGCGTATTGCAAGCAGCTGTAAAAATTTAAACGGGTACTATAATTAAGAATTCAGTATTTTTGTTTGTGGCATCATAATTAGTATCTGGATGACCGAGTTGAACCTGGTTTTTACTTTTTAGATTATCGTGTTTTTTGGAAATTATATTTAGATTCGAATTTAAAAAAAACCGCTGGACTCGAACCGGGGTCTTCTGGTTTCGGGACCGAAAACAGTGACCTTTGATTTTGTGTGGTTTTCAGGGTCTGATGATGGAGTAGGAGGGTTGGCACTGGAACTCCATAGTGGATCATCGTATCCTGGCCGTGTTTGGGGTAGTTAGAATTGTCGTGACATGAACTTTGACCATGTATGATTTTCAGGGTCTGATGATGGAGTAGGAAGGTAGGCACTGGAACTCCATAGTGGAGCAACGTATCCTACCCGTGTTCGAGAAATTGTCATGAGATGAACTTTGACTGTATATAGATTTCAGGGTCTGATGATGGAGTAGGAGGGTAAGCACTAAAACTAAAACTAGAACTAGAACTAAAACTTAAACTAAATCTTAATCTTAATCTAATGCTAAAGCTAAAGCTAAAACTAAAACTAATACTGAAACTAAAATGCATCATCATGCATCTCAAGACGATTCCAACAAGTCCGAACACGGCTTACATATATGTGATTCCATAGAATGTGAAGCAATTCCATGTTTCCAGGTGAAGCTAATAAAAGCGTGTTGAAAATAAAAGTCAAGAAATAAATCTATAGACACACACTTTTTTTTTTGCATGCCACTATTTGCTTTAATTAGAGCTCTTAAAATGTCGCACAAAGTATGTTTTATATGACCATGTTCATATTTTCTTCTCATCGCAGTTTACTTTATATACAACCTCATTATATATTTTAAGAAAGCCTATTTTCTACTTTTTATCCGCCATCAAGTCTTCGCCTAACAATTAATTCAGTTACCAAAACAAAAATATCGATGCCAGTTTAAATTAAAACAAAGCTTATTTAGCTGCTGCTTTCTACTTAAAATTATCCTTCACTTTAGCTGCCAACCTATTATTTTTAGTACCTCCTTTCATTTTTTATAAATACCAAATTCAGATTAATTTGTCGCCGCGTTAAATACATGCCGTCCTAATTGGCGACGATCGTACGATCAAACGATGCGATTTCGTCGCACGATCGCGCTGATGTTCCTGTGCTCGCGCGATGACTTGCGAGCTTCAATTAGGACACTCTAAAGCGTTTTGTGTATTTAATCTCGTCGTGCGACGAAATCGCATCGTTTGATCGTACGATCATCGCCAATTAGGACGACGCCTTAGTGCGCTTTCACACGAGACGATAACGACACCGTAACCACACAGTAAAAAAACTGTGACGATTTAGCCGACCATACATTTCTATGTACCGTTTTCACACGCAACGATAACGACACAGCACTGCACGACACAGGAACGATAATTCGGCTATGTCGTTGGTTCGGCTAGATCGTGACGATTTTTTTACTGTGGCGATTTAGCGAACCTTTCAAATATATTGAAAAACGTCAGGACTTTCACACGGCGAACTGCACGATAACGATAACGACACTTCTTGTCACCTCGCCGTTTGTTTTGAATGGTGTTTGTTTACTGGTTAAGAGTTTTCTAATGGTTTTATCATGGAAAAAATGCATGCTAAGTTAAGTTGCCGGCGATTGAAGTTTCGCCACATGATGGATGTTTAGTCGCTAAAATTAATATTCGTAACTGTCGTTACGGTGCGGTATCGTTCCTCGTGTGAAAACGAACGACGACACGACCGTTTGCCAATTATCGTCGGTCGTTTATCGTCACGACAAAATTGTGTGGTTATCGTCTCGTGTGAAAACGGCCTTAACCTATGGGTTAGTCTAGTTTGTTTGTTGGATCAATTCATGCACTGTTAAGTGCTGTAATAGGATTTGCAATCGCGCAGTGGATGACTTTATGTTACCAGACCATTCTAATAAAATGACTATAAAATCAAACGCTTACCTTCAGTATACTTTTCCATACTCCGTTTAAACTCGCCAACTTTGAATGCGTCATTACCAGCCACCTTCAACCCTTCAGCTAAGACTTTCCGTTCCTCCTTCTGGTCATCTGTCAGGTCCACTTCGGCATCTTTGAGTGACACCTCGTCTATTGAGTCTGTGTCGCTGTCTTCTTTATCTTCCTCTTCATAGTCTTTATCTAAGTCTGGTTCTGCTGGAATGTCTGTAAAAAAAATTCGTTATTAGTGACTAGGTTTCCTGCCAGCAGTTTCAACAGTTTCCCTAAGACTTTGTCTAAATTAGCTAGGATTGAGCCATTTTTAGCTCTTGATTTCATCACGCAACAAGATTGAATACATGATGGGCCAGGGGGCTAAAAAGGAAGAAAGGAAGCTAAAGCAATATTGCTACGCAATTCATCATTCCAATATTTTTTGGTAAAATTGTTACTGATTATACAGGGTTACAGGGAAAGTAGTACGGAATATTAAAGGATGTTATTATTCAGGTCATTTCTGATGAATTTGATTCTGTAATATGGTATCTGAAACTTAACCAAAATCAATAGAATTTTTATACTGCAGAAAAAGGCTATCCGGGCAATATATAAAATAAGGCCTAGAGATTCTTTGAGAGACAAGTTTAAATCTATTAATATAATGACAGTGTCATCACAGTACATATATGAAAATCTTATTCATGTGAGGAAAAACATAAATAACTTACCTAAGTATAGCGACACTCATAGTTTGAACACTAGAAATAAGCACAAACTTGCTGTACCTTTAACTCTGCTCAGCAAAGTCCTTAACTCTTTCAAGGGGCAATGTATACGTTTCTATAATAAAGTACCCAAAGAAATCCAAGAGCTACCTATACATAGATTCAAAAAGATAGTAAAACAAAAGTTATGCAATGGGTACTATAAAGTTTCTGATTTTGTAGATGACATGAATGCATTTGAATGAATTGTTCGCTTCGCATGCTATTGTTATATATATTTTGTAAATTGTAATATTTATAAGTACACATTAAAAAAAAAAAAGAATACTTGCTGAGTTTCTTGCCGGAGTCTTCTCAGTTCAAGTTGTATTTGGAACCGGTGTAGAGTTATTTGTTAACATTCATAAGAGCCCTATAAGGGCCAAACTTGAATAAATGAATTTTGATTTTGATTTTAACCATTATGAAGATATTGAATTTTACAGTTCGAAGTTCTGTTAATTTGTACTACCACTTGGGCCTGTACAAATAACATTATTTTAAGATTTTATAAACATACCTAGTAGATGTTATACATTTTTGAATAGCTAAAGAGATGAAGAAGTTTTTAAAATCATTTGCAGAATAAGTTCCATACATTTTTTTTTTACTAAGGCTTACTTTTTTTTTATTTAGGCCTAGCCAGCCTTGAATAATGCAAAAAAAGTTCACAATATCACAATATTCCACATAAAAATTACCTAAAGCATCCTGACCCTCAAATCATGCTAATTATGAGTGTAAATTACCCCCTAAACAAAGACTCATGGAATATTCTGGCAACGCCCAGAAAATTTGTAGAACCTAATATTGCAATCAAATATATATTATAGCACTTGCCTGTTGTCTTTGAAGCGTCCCCAGCGGACGCAGGGAAGTCTGCCGCACTGGAACCAGGGTTAACAACAAACTCTTCAGGGTTATCTTCTACGCGTAATGAAGATTTTAGATCTTTGGTTATGTCGTCAATTACATCCTTGTTAGAGGCATTATTCGTACTTTTGAGGCGTTCCGACATGATGTATTAGATACACAAATATTTTATAAGTTGGAAGTTTCGATAGGAATATTGAGACTAACGTAATTTATTTATATTTCATGAAATCAAAGATCTTCGATGCCTGACGATCATTTCAGAAAATGAATGAAATGTCACTTTGATTGATTTGACTGCTGTGACAGACAGTAGTGCTGCACGTGAAAACAGTATCGATAATATCTCATCCATCATTAATTTCGATACTTTCGGTGGTATTGATCCTTACTTATTATACAAAATCTATAAAAAAACCCATATTGCTGCGGGGAGTGGCGCTGTTTGCTGAAATACAGGTTTTTACCTAGTTTGGCAACGGATGCTGTTCATAATATTTTAGTCATTTACTCTAGCCCATATTTTTGTGAACAAATCAGTGTAATTTTTGGAAATAAATTATTATTATTATTATTAATACAATCGATAAAAATCTAAATCATTTATTCAAATAGACCTTCGCAGGCACTTATGAAAAGCCTCTAATACTCTAATACCGATAGTGGCGTATGTAAATGGATCAGTTGTCTATTGATCATTGAATAAATGATTAAGATTATGTATGTTCCTGTTTAAATAATATATTTTTTTTTGGATCCTTTTTTTTTTCCACCTGTTCGGAATACACTTAAACTGAGCTGAAGCTCAGCAAGGCCTTTTTTTGTGGAAGACTCTTTATATTACAGCTTTTGTTCCAAATACTTATACAATATACATTATTATGCTTATTCATACAATTGTCACTTAGCCAGGATGTAAATGCAGAGAGAAGCTACGACAACCATTATTAGGTATATTGTCTTCCACGTAATGACCCACCTTATAGTACGATTTTTCAATTAACCTCTGCTTTATAAAATCTTTGAATTTATTATGATATTTTAGTTACTTCGAGTGGGATTTTATTATAGAATAGAACTGAATTCCCGAGAAAAGACTAATTAGCTTTAGATAACCTGAATCTAAGTGTCACAATTTTATGTTTATTTAATTTTCTTGTATTGAAGCTATGGCGGCTACAATTAATTTCAAATATATATATTTTTACGGGCAAACATAATATTTTCATTTTACTGTGACGGTAACGTGAAAATGTTGAATTCCTTAAATCGACGAGGATGTTCTGCAAAATAAATATAGTTTTAAAGTCTGCAGCTAAGCCCCACAGCAGAAGACTGTAGGACATTGAACTATGGAAATAACAAAGTAAAACAAGTCACTCGCGCCGTAACTATTCGGTTTCCGGCCTATCCGACGGAAAAATTACTGTCCGGCCGGATACTGGATAAAAGCGCCTAACTAACCGGAAACCGGATAAAAAAATTAATATCAAAGGTAATACTTTACTTATACAATCACCACCACTTAACAAATTCAATCAGTGATCATAAAATTTTCATTCTAAAACTTAGAAAATTAATTAGTACTCATACTGCACTAAGGGCGACTTATGGTGAATGAATACTAATGTCTCTGCATTATGAGCTAACGACCAGTTTCGCATGTGTTAATAAACATGGCCAGCTTGAAAAAAAGTACACTGCTGCAGAGTGCTGAAAGATGGATTTTGACAGATTTTGTTAAATTTGGGTATTTTTTAGCATTAGCTGACCAGGGTTAATTGTGATCAAATCGCGCTGACTTAAAATTAAAATCAATCTCACATGCAATCGCGTTTCTTTCTTCATGGTGTGACTGGTTAGTATTGTTTTCATTTGCTACCTCTTAAAGCAATCCCAGAACGTGTCGTGAGCTTCGCGATATACATTAACTCTGCTCATGAATGAAAAGACCCGAATCCGACCGAGTCAGCCCGATCGTTCGTGCGTTACCTACGCAAGCTCCCTTCTTGCGATGTACCACCAAACGGCAATGTTACGCCATATATCCGGCTATCCGGTTACTAGGTCGGCCGAATATCCTGTATCCGGCTAAACAGGTATTCGTTTCATCTCTAATTATCACCACTTTTCAACATATGATGTTCGGTTTACAACATGTGATGGTATAATGTAGTATGATGAATATCAACACTTTTCAAAATATTATGATACTAAACTTTACTATCAATACTGGTGATATTTTCATGTTATGAATGGGAAACAATGCTATTGATCGATGTAAGACGATAAATTACGCCGCATCCAACCAAGCTATCGATAGTATCGTATCTATATTTCGGCAACACTTTTTTTGAGATTCACGTTTTGTTTTACGGAGGATATATTTTATATTATGGATGGTACAACATTATTAACAAAATGTTTAATTAAATAAACCATTTGAAATTAAATAAATCATTAAAAATATAGCAATATTTTAAGCTAATTGCCTGAATTTTGAGATTGTTATTAATAATTAGGTACTAAAATAAAAAAAACTACAAAATCATTTTTCTGTTTTCATCAGCCGGTGGGTGACATTTCATTTACATAAAACGGAACTCTAACGTTAACCTAAAATTGAAGTGGTTGCGTATAATTTCATTTTATTATCATATTTTTATATTCAAATCCCTAAAACATTGAATCTGCGATTTATTTAATAGATAACAGTACTGTGGCGCGAGTGACTTGGCATTTAGCGAATAGAAACATATTAAAAAAATGCTTAAAAACCTAATCAAAACTTTTTCACCTCGTAGTCGCTATTTACTACAAAATAACGGTTCAGGTACGAGTTTTAGCAATCTGAAGAGTATAGTGCGCTTCTCGACAACGGACTTGGCTCTGAAGGATGAAAAGTGAGTACAGGAAATTGAAATTTTTCATAATTTTCCGGATCATATCTAGTGTTTGATTATATAAAAATAGATGATATGGGTTGATCTTGACCTTGAATGTAGGAATGTAATCAAAGAAATGTGAACGAATAATCTGGCAGCTGTACTTGAGAGCCCTTATTACTCTATTAGTGCGTTCGAATTGGAGTGATGTCGTTTTTAACAGTTTCAAAATGGGCATTTTTGTTTATGCGTTCGAATTGGAAAATTTCAACAATTTTGCAACTTTTGCCACAAACGATATTTCCCAAATCGAACGATTAGATACAAAAATGACATTTCCATGCTGATCGCCTGCTTGTCACTTGTCTCAACCTACCTTTTTCCTTCAGTTAATCATTAAACAAAGTTAATCTAATAAATTATTCTCTTGCCTGTTAGTATTTCTATAAAATTTTAGAATAAAAATTAGAATTTTCGCTTCCCGTATGAATTTTCCGAAACTTATCTGTCAGATTCAAAGATGTCAAAATAAGATCACAAACGACCCTGCCTCGGAGGTGGGTCAAAATTTGCAGTTCACGATGTCGTTTTTAACTGTTTCCAAGCAAAACGAACGATGAACGAAAAAAGTTCAAAACGCCAATTTTGCCCACAACTTTCCAAATCGAATGCCCGTTGTGATCGTTTTTTGCATTTTTTACTGTTATTTTTGCTACCATACCCCAATTCGAACGCACCTTATGTACTCACATTTGGCCAGATTATCAAAGTTTGAATGTAGAAAATACTATCTATAGAAAAAGTGCAACTGTCTCTTGGGTATTTTCTTTTCTACACTAATATTATAAACAGATAAAGTTCGTCAGTTTCGATGTAGGAAGTAATATATGGAATGACTGATGCACTGTTTTTTGTTTTTTAAGGCCATTCACCCTATTGTACCCAAATGCTGTGTTTCATAATTGAAGTGCGTGTAAAACCGCAGGAAACAGCTAGTGGTCAAATTAATAGATAGTTGAAGAACACCATGGTGGAAAAGTTTCTGTTAAATGTTTCTCTCTTTGTCAATAATAAAAGGCATGTATTTAACGCGGCGACAAATTAATCTGATTTTGGGATTTTTAAAAAATTAAAGGAGGTACTAAAAATAATAGGTTGGCAGCTAAAGTGAAGGATCATTTTAAGTAGAAAGTGGCAGCTAAATAAGCTTTGTTTTAATTTAAACTGGCATTGATTTTTTTGTTTTGGTAACTGAATTTATTGTTAGGCGAAGACTATACGGCGGATAAAAAGTAGAAAATAGGCTTTCTTAAATTATAAAATGAGGTTGTATATAAAGTAAACTGAGATGAGAAGAAAATATTAACATGGCCATATAAAACATACTTTGTGCGATATTTTAAGAGCTCTAATTAAAGCAAATAGTGACATGCAAAAAAAATATTGTGGGTCTATAGTTTTATTTCTTGATGACTTTTATTTTCAACACGCTTTTATTAGCTTCACCTGTATGTATGGATGGAATCACATATATGTAAGCCGTGTTTGGACTTGTTGGAATCGTCTTGAGATGCATTTTGAACATCTATGGTTATCAGGGTCTGATGATGGAGTAGGAAGGTTGGCACTGGAACTCAATAGTGGCGCAATGTATCCTAGCCGTGTTTGGGGTTGTTGGATTTGTCGTTAGATGAACTTTGTTCATGTATGGTTTTCAGGGTCTGATGATGGAGTAGGAGGGTCCGGCACTAGAACTCCATAGCGACGCAATGTATCCCACCCGTGTTTAGGCTTGTTGGAATTGTAGAAAGATGAACTTTGACCACAAAGTTTTCAGGGTCAAACTCCATTATTAAAACATTTTCATTTTCATTTTCATTTTATCTCATCTCATCTCATCTCATCTCATCATCATCATATAGTTCATCTCATGACAATTCCAACAACCTCAAACACGGCCAGGATACGATGATCCACTATGGAGTTCCAGTGCTTACCCTTCTACTCCATCATCAGACCCTGAAATCTATATACAGTCAAAGTTCATCTCATGACTATTCCAACAACCTCGAACACGGGTAGGATACGTTGCTCCACTATGGAGTTCCAGTGCCTACCCTTCTACTCCATCATCAGATCATGAAAATCATACATGATCTAAGTTCATTTCACGACAATTCTAACAACCCCAAACACGGCCAGGATACAATGATCCACTATGGAGTTCCAGTGCTTACCATCCTACTCCATCATCAGACCCTGAAAACTATATATGGTCAAAGTTCATCTCATGACAATGTCAACAACCTCAAACACAGGTAGGATACATTGCGCCGCTATGGAGTTCCAGTGCCATCCCTCCTACTCCATCATCAGACCCTGAAACCCATACAAGATCAAAGTTCACTGTTCCACTGTCCAAAAAACACGATTTACCAAAAAAGTAACTCAGTCATCCAGATACTAATTATGATACCACAAAAAAAATACTGAAACCCTAATTCTTAATTATAGTACCCGTTTAAATTTTTACAGCTGCTTGCAAATCGCAGCCCGAAAGTGTTTTTTATATGGAAGCCTATAGTTGCCAATAATACCATGTTTGTTATCCCACTGTCAATATTAGTCGCCAAGTCATTATTTATAGTACCCTACCTATTATTTCTATGTGCCTGTTTAATATATTTGCTACCTTAAAGAAGCCGCCACTATTTAGTTTTTATGATACCTTGCAATTTGTAGCCCATCTAATTTAATAGTTGCCAAAATATTTAATCGCTGCCAAGTTATTTTTTTTGTAACCAGTAGTTAGTCGCCCTTTAATTTGTTAGTCGCCGCGAAAATAATTAGCCATAATAAAATAACTATACCCTGTAGGCAAAGACAAAGTAAAGAGATAAGTATAGACATCAGCCATTTTATTTGGCCGAAACTACCTCCTTTCTTTGTTAACCCTCACCATTTTCTCAACAATTTTGTGAGAATATTAATAAAAAAATAAAAACCATATCTCTTAAAGAGCCCCCTAGGCGCAACTTTTCCTTCACCTAGGGGTTCTACACCCCCATTATTATTGTATTTACCAACAAATTTTCGACCAGCGGTTTCTCCCCCGTTCTTGAGGAGACATAGGTTTTCCAGGATAAAATGTATCCTATATGTTATTAAGGTTCTAATCTACCTGTGTACTAAATTTCAACATAATAATTTGTGTACTCACTTCCACATATATTATATTCCTAGCTGTTCCCTCTGTTTCACCTGCCCTGGGATAAAATGTTGATCTCCATAAAACAGGCTATCTATTCAAATTTCATCGCAATCAGCTTAGCAGTTTAGGCCGGAAAAGCATTTGCATTTATAGTATTAAGTTAGGATAATAGGATTACTTGTATTTCTCGTATTTCTAATTTTTGTTTGAATATTTTAAATATTAATGCCCTTCTATACATGTCTAAATATCTAAGATGTAAACGTATTATTAATCCGTGGAGTGGGGTCCTGGTGACTTGTACTACAGGTTTTTAAAAAACCTACTACAGGCACCAGTCTCTCGCAAATCAGGTTCGCATAGTATGTATGCACTTTTGTTTGTATTAACTTTTGTGTAGAGAAATAAATGTTTTTTATTACATTGTTACCTATAAAAATAGCTGCAACATACATAAACAATTTTCAGAGTCAAAGTAACATTCATACTGAATGACGGGAAGCGGTTGGAGACTGATGCTAAAGTCGGTGACACACTCCTTGACGTGATAGTGAACAACGACCTCAACATCGAGGGGTATGGCGCGTGTGAAGGCACCCTTACATGTTCTACGTGTCATGTTATATTGAAGCAAGAAGATTACGATAGGTAGTATGTTTTTTTTATATGCTCTTTAGGGTTACGTACTCGAAGGGTGCCAAACAGCACCCTATTACTAAGACTCCGCTGTCCGTCCGTCTGTCTGTGTTTCAAGAACGGTATTAGGTAGACAGCTGAATTTTTCAGAGAATATGTATTTCTATTGCTGCTATAACCACAAATAATAAAAAATAAATAAATATTCAAAATTAAATGGGGCTCCCATACAACAAAATTTCTCGTCTTTTTTGATATTTTGTTTTCATAGTACAATAAGTTAGTTAATATTTTACGGAACCCTCCGTTTGAGAGTCCGACTCGTACTTGGGCGGTTTTTATTAGCTTGACATGTATACATGTGACTAACAAAGTATCAGACCAACTAAGTATGTGATAAAATCTAGGAAGCCGATTTTATCCTAAAGTAAGTCCAACGAGACGAGATAAATAATTTAAACAAACTTCCAGGAGCTCATACAATTTTTTTCAACACACTCGCTTGTAAAGTGACATTTATTGCACCGTTTTTAGTATCATAATGCAGCTTATCACGCACTAGTGCTTTTTACTTTACATTACCGCACAGTAACTAGTTTACTTAACTAGGTACAGTTTTATGATTGACTAGCTGCCCAGCGCGACTTCGTTGGCGTGGTGCTACCCTACCCTACCCTACCGTATCCAACCCTACCCTACCGTACCCTACCCTACCCTACCCTACCTTCATTATATGTATTTTAGTCGTTCAAACTATGTGTACGCGCATTTGGCCCGTACCGGTGCTTACGGACCGTACTCTATACAGGCACTATTATCTGTGCTATTTTACACTAACTCTATGACCTTGTTCTAATATAACTTGTATCTATAGATTACCAGAAGAGCCATGCGATGAGGAACGCGACATGCTCGACCTGGCGTACGGCCTCACGGACACCTCCCGTCTCGGTTGTCAGATCACCATGACTAAAGACCTGGACGGTCTGGAGGTGAACATCCCGGAGACCATCAACGATGTCAGGAGTTGATGAAGGAACACTCGTAGCATGGAGTTGCGTGGTTGGTGGATTCTAATGGTAGACCCTGGCCTTTTTAAAAGTAATGCTAGTTGTCGCCCGCGGTTTCACCCGCGTTCCCGGGAAGTAGTGTATAGCACTCGGGGATAATGTAGCAATCCGATTCCAAAATTAGTCAGTGATTTTGCACTGATTTTGAACAGTAATGACCAAGCACTGCACCGTGTGTTCTTGACTTGGCCAATCAGAGCGCATGAGTCTTTGACTTGGCTAATCAGCGCGCATGGAGTAGATTTCAAGCAAAATGAACGTCATTGAAGAATTCTCAGTCGGGTCAGAAGTTCCCTTCCAGTATAAGTAATGGGAAACTAACCTACATCTAAACCTGACCTCTATATAATATTATTACATATAGGCCTGTCTTTTACAGGCCTTTGAATTTTTTTTAAATTCAATACATTTTAACAGATACTGGTGCTCATTCTGTTGTTTACAACTAAACTAATTTAGTCTAACTATGTCTCTTTCTAACAAACAACATAAGAAAAGGATGTAAGTAATTTAGTCGTGTCAAATTAGTCCAATGCTTGTTTTCAATATAAATTTAGTCGCCATCTATCGCGGTTACGTCTAAATACCCGCAAATGAAGACGGCAGAGACTAATTTGCAAGCTTTAAATAGGTTCTATCCTTTTTCAATAATATTTGTAAGAAAGAGATGTGATGCGATTAAAATTTGTTCAGTGCGATTTACAACAGAATCGGCACCAATGACAAATGTTTTTCGTCTAAAATCTGATTAAATAATCAATTGTGTATCTAGAAATCCGTATAAATACTTATATTTAAAAGAAGTCGATCATTTATCTGGTTTCCATAGTAGATCACATGGTATGGAAAACCCCAGGAAATTCAATAACTTCAGAATCCATCAGCTGTAAGTATTCCATTGTTCCAGGTTCTGCTGTTGTATTATGACCACTATGTTTAGTTATTTAAAAACGATTTTTGTTTAATTTTGATAGTTAATCAAGTTTTATATGAAATGTATATTTAGGAAATTATTATAGAAAAACAAATATATTGTAGTTTTAATGTTGATACAAAACGTATCAGAATGGCTTTCCACCGCAGATGCATAACGCAAAGTAATTGTTTGATCAGGAATGCGCGAATGGGTTTTTTTTTATAAAAATACAAAGGGCAGCTACACAGACTACGTCGGACATATTCTCGCTAGCATAAAACTGTGTCTATGGAATCGGCCACCTCTGAAAAAAGACTGTAGCCGTTTACACAGAGCCGATTACCTGTGCTCAAGTAATGTGTGAATGTGTGCGTGTCGGCTTGTACGTACAGCTTGCCGACTTGAGTGACACAGTTTTTTGTTAGCGAGAATATATCCGACTTTTTTTACATCCTTGACTTACAAACTGCAAATACACTGGCGTGCATAAAAGTTAGGCCACCTTGCAGGATTCCCTTATTTTTTTTGTGTCATGAACGAATTTTTTAAAAAGGCATTTTTTGTATTGTTTCCTAAGTTTTACATAAAATAAAATGCATTTCATGTTAATCGAGTCTTTATTTTGACTTTTAGATGCAATAATCGGAAAAATGATGAAAATCGTAAACAATTGTTTGTTTTTTTTTGTTAACTTTTGGACAAATTTCGCTGCACTAGTAGGAGGTATTGCCTCCTCTGGCTTTGATAGCACACACCAATCTATTGCTCATTGACTGTATCAGCTTTTTTATTGTTGTCTGTGGAATATTATAATAATGTGATAATTGTGTAATAATAATAATGCAATATACTAACCATTTAATTTAGAATTATACTAATAAATGTTGCAATGCCCTTGCAGGGCTCATGTTGTGAACTAATTAAAATTATAACACCTATATATTTGTACCACATGAAGCAATGAATGAATAAATAAATAAATAAATATTATCCCACTCCTCGACAAGAGCGGTTTTCAGCTGCGCCAAATTTACCGGTGCTGGTTCCCGTCGTCTTACCCGCCGCTTGAGCTCATCCCATAGATGTTCTATTGGGTTAAGGTCCGGACTACGTGATGGCCAGTCCAGAACATGTAATCCAACCTCATTTAAGTACTCTCTGACGCACAACGCAGTATGGGGGCGAGCATTATCGTGCATTAAAGTGAAACCATCGACAATAAATCCTGCATATGGCATTACATGTTCATCAATAATGTCCAAGATATACGACGAAGCAGTGACAGAACCTTGCAGAATCACCAGCTCAGTACGGGCTTCCAAACTTATTCCTCCCAGAACAAAACTGACCCACCTCCAAAGCTTACCCTTTCAGATATGGCACATTATGCATACCGCTCCCCTGGGCGGCGGTATACTCTTTTACGACCATCAGCTCCATAAAGGCACATTCGTGACTCATCAGAAAGGAGCACCTGTCTCCATTGCTCCAATGTCCAGTCTCGGTGCTCACGGGCAAATTGTAACCTTGCTATTCTGTGAGCTGGGGTAAGTTTAGGGCCGGTTGCAGATCTGTAGGGTTTCAAATCACGTTATTTAAGCCTTTTTCTTGCTGTCCATTCACTAACATTAACATTTCGAACATTTCTCAGCATTTGCTGAACTTCAACAGCAGAACGGTGACGACTTCTTAAGCTCGCTGACACAATAAATCGATCATCTCTCTCTGTTGTCTTTCGTCTACGACCAGATCCCGATCGTCTGATGTAGCCGCCTGTCTCTAGGTATCTTTTATACACATACTGGACTGTGGAACGACTAATTTCCAATAATAATTTAATTTACGGGCCGTGCAAATATCCCTCGTTCCGAGGTTGAGGAAAGCCGCGAACGGCTGGTGTCTGAAATCGAGAGTACACTAACTAGTGTCTCCGATTGGGGTCGACTAAACCTAGTCCATTTCAACCCTGCCAAGACTCAAGCCTGCGCGTTCACCGCTAAGAAAACCCCATTTGCTGTGGCTCCACAGTTCCAGAACACGTCCTTGAACATCAGCAAAAGCATCGGGATCCTTGGCGTCGACATTTCTAGCGACGTTTTGTTCCGAAGTCACTTAGAAGGCAAGGTTAAGCTGGCATCCAAAAAGCTCGGAGTGCTCAACAGAGCGAGGCAGTACTTCACATCGGGGCAAAGGCTGCAACTTTACAAGTCGCAAGTCCGGCCTCATATGGAGTACTGCTGTCATCTATGGGCGGGGGCACCTGGATACCAGCTTGATCCTTTAGACTCGGTTCAACGACGTGCCATAAGAATTGTCGACGATCCCGAGCTCACAAGCTGTTTAGAGCCCCTCAGTCTGAGGAGAGACTTTGCCTCCTTATGTGTGTTCTACCGCTTGTACAACGGACGGTGTTCTGAAGAATTGTTTAAGATGATGCCCACGGCTACTTTCTACCATCGCAACTCTCGCCATCGACGGGGAGTCCATCCTCACATATTGAAACCTGAATTGTTTCGTACTGTGCGGGCTCAAAGGAGCTTCCTTCCGCGGACACTCAGACTGTGGAATGAGCTCCCCGCCGTGGTTTTCCCAATGGAGTATAGCATGGGGTTCTTCAAAAGGGGTGTGAAGAGATTTCTGCAGGGTCGGCAACGCGCGCGTGATACCCCTGGTGTTGCAAGCGTCCATAGGCTACGGTAACCGCTTACCATCAGGCGGGCCGTATGCTTGTTTGCCACCTAAGTGGTATAAAAAAAAAAAAAAAAAAATTTCACATGTGCGAGCCACATTTCGCTGGCTCATTCCGGTTTCCAGTAGCGTGATGATTCGAACAACTTCTGCTTCTCGAAGATCCATTTTGATTAGCTACAATTTTAACGTAGACACTACACCACTAACACCAGTCAAAAAACAATGGATGTTTTTTTTCCCACTACGTTACATTACTTTGAAGATAATGGGCTAATAATGAGAAAACAAAAAATATCGTAAAGAACGCTTTTCAAATTTAATCCAAGTTTTTTTTTTACCCTTTGCCATAGACAAACACGGCAAACTTGTTTTTTTTAACTTAACATTATTACAAACCAAAAAAAATAAATAAACAGCCCTTACGATCAAATTTTAAGGGTGGCCTAACTTTTATGCACGCCAGTGTATATGGTTTGTTTTTAAATAATTTTTGTGAACATTACAGTGATTTGATTTGAAATTTTTCATAAAAAAACTACTCAACATAAAAAAAAAAAATTTACTCTTATCATGCATCCCATCTGAACTAAGCCTATGATATTTCGACCCCTCATTTTTGCCCCTTTTGCAAAGAAAATAGTATAGGTAAATTGTATAAAAAAAAACAATCTCATTATATTTGAGTAAGCAACTTTTTCAAATCGATAGCATTAGGTGCAGCGCAGACGACAGACTATACGTTGCGCACTTTTTCGTCTGTGAAAATAGAACCTATTCTAAGCAGTAACGCACACGAAGCGCAAAAAGTTTGCGAAAGAATAGGATGTACCCAAATCTCTTTCTTCTTATTCTGTATGTAAAGTACATAATTGGACTGTTTTACAAAAAACTTAAACCGACTTCAAAGTACACTAAGAAGTAATCAAATCCTGATCTGATGACAATGGGACCAAACGGGCAGTGTACCCTTCCAGACAAAAAAAGAATTTTCCAAATCGGTTGATAAATGACGGAGTTGAGGTAACAAACAAAAAAAAATACAACCGAATTGAGAACCTCCTCCTTTTTTTGAAGTCGGTTAAAAACAATACATCGCAATCTCTGCGTTTCTATAACATGTACGTCCCTAGCTACAGATCTACCGACAGCATGATCGAAGATGTAATGTAAGTTGTGTTGTGTGCTTTGAACTTGTGAAAAATCCGTGACGCACTTTTTTGAGTGCTGCAGACTCCTTCGCACAAAAACCCTGTCGTCTGTGATGCACCTAATGTTTGCTATAATATGCCGCTGTGACAGACGGACGGCGTCGCACATAAGCACGATTTTACCTTTTTAACATACCCTAAAATTATATCCCTTGTTTATCGCTTGTGACCACTTCGTCTCAAACGATTTTAAGCTTACCTACATGGATTTGTTGTTCTGTTTTTATGTACGTAATGTTTATCATTGTGTTATTTTATTAGCTAAGTAAAATAGGTTTATTGGAATAAACACGGGAAATATATATATTTTTGAATTATTATTTTGTTTTATTCGTGTGAATTAGAGACCGCCTTTTGTTTACGACTCAGTTGGGAAACGAATATACGGTCCGACTGGTGGTAAGCGGTTATCGTAGCCCTATGGACGCTTGCATCACCCACGCGTTACCGACCTTTCCCCCTTATCGCGCAGGAATGCAACATTACCTATGATAGGTACATGTGTGCAAGAGGCGCTATTAAGCGCGTGACCCGCAGGCGAACGTGATAAGGGAGCCGAGAGTGTAATGGTCAATGCACACTCGTGTCATACGTTTTTCAACAAACTTGAGAGGGAAAAAAAACTTAAAAAAGAAAAATGCCGTGGTTTTCCCATTGGAATACAGCATGGGGTTCTTCAAAAAGGGTGTGAAGAGATTTCTTCAGGGTCGGCAACGCGCGAGTGTTCTGGTGTTGCAAACGTCCAAAGGCTTCGGTAACTGCTTACCATCAGGCGGGCCGTATGCTTGCCACCTTAGTGCTATAAAAAAAAACAAATCTCTGAAAGCTCATTGGACCACAATTGTAATAGCAGACTTGGCCCCCTGATGTTTACCCTAGTCCAACGTTTCTACTTGGGACCGTATAGATGCAAAGTCTTGGGTAAACCTCTATAGCTTCAAGGTCGGACTGGCCATATAGTCGAAGTCGCGTTTGCCAGCAGGACCCCCACGGGCCTCAGGACGCGGCATCGGTAGGGTAAGGGGCCCGGATAATAAGATCTTACATGTAAATTAAATAGTTTTACAACTAAGAGATAAATGAGACAGAAAAAGACTTCTGTGGAGCCATCCGGGCTCTTCTTTCGGCCCAGTCCGACCCCGTTTAGCGTTATTCCTTGCATTTGTGCAAACAAATGTCGCTACAAACATCAACTCGAATCCGCGGGAAAGACTAGTGCGTGTCTATATCCACTTTTCAATTAAAAATTAATTTTACCGCTGACTTGTTTCGGTAATAACTTTGGTTCTACTAGATTGTAAGCGCATTTAACTGCACGAGTTTACCGTGGTTCTGCATTATGGTGGAAACAAAAGCGTGGATGGGATTATTACTCATAATTACGGCAAGTAAGTCTAGTAAACTTAAGATGATAGTTCCGCAGCTTGCCAGTGCTTTTGCCCTGAATTTGAACAGTAAGGACCAATCACTGCATCATGTGTTCTTGGCCAATCAGAGAGCATGTGTCCTTGACTTAGCCAATCAGAGCGCTCAATGCGCAGTATTGTTCAATCTAATTCCTCCATCCCCATTTCTCCATCGAAACAAGACGCCGGGAGAATTTCCACCCATACGTTATCGACATGCCGCGTACCCGGACACAACGCTTCGCTTCATCATCATCGTTTCTTATACGAACAGCAAATGAGTGGAATTCTCTTCCGGGGTCTTGTGTTTCCCGACACCTATAACCTAGATGAAGTCTGGGTAAGGGTGCTACATCCTCGGCCTCGTCATAACTCCTCATGGAGTCAGTCGAAAGTCAAACGCAAGCCCATTTAACATAAAAAAAATGTGGTGGTGAATTGGCGGAATAAATTTCAAACAAAATGAACATTGTGCTTCTTTGTGTTAATTGTTCGATTGACGTTGAAAAGCCCTGACGAAAATCGTAGGTTCAATTCCTATGAGATTGATCTTTTCGCTGATGGAAACCAGGGCCTAGAACGTATAGTATAGCCCTATAGTATTACTACATGGAGTTCTCTAAGAAGGGTCTTCTTCTTCTTTCTTCTCGACCTGGTCCCATTTACTTGGGGTCGGCCCTCCTTATCCTCATCTTCCATTTAGCACGATTTTGCGCCATGTCTTCGTTCAATTGAGCATCTTTTAGGTCTTTTTCAACCGTCGTCAGCCAAGTGTCGGGTGGTCTTCCGCGCGAGCGTTTCGTCACTGGCAGGTCGAGGGCAAGCTTCACCATATGGTCGTCTGGGCGTCTTTGTATATGGCCATACCATTGCAATCTCCTCTCTCTAACCTTTTCATCTATCGGGGCAACCTTGAAACTTCCTCTTATGTACTCATTTCGGATTTTGTCTAATAGTGTGACACCCGCTGACCAGCGTAACATACGCATTTCGGTTGTGTGCAATTTGCTCAGGTGTTTTTGTTGGTAGCCCAGCATTCTGATCCATACATCACAGCGGGTCTTATAGCTGTCTTGTACAAGTGTCCTTTAACTTTAAGGGGCATTTAAGAAGGGTCTCAAGAATTATTCGCCAATTCACGAGGGATACCTACCCCTGGTGTTGCAAGCTTCTGCAGGCTGCAGTTACTGTGCCACCATCTGTCGAGCTGTATGCCTGTTTGCCATAGTGGTATATTATAGTGGTCGTAAGTTCGATTCCAACCCAATCTATATAAGATCTGGTTTCCGTTACAACCTCTACTTTATTTTGGGATTAGATGCGCGTTTTTTTCCCTGTTTGACCGCACTCTCACCATGCCATGTGGCCGAAGGTGGTAAGCACACAAAGCCAATAAGGAACTGGCTCTCAAGTAACACCGATAGATGCTTGGCGCCTGTGTTGACGACAGGTTTCCAACTTGAGGGTTGTAGTCTAGATGTGTTTGTGGAGGGTAGGTGGGTACTACAAAGTACCCTACCACTATGGTTTCCTCACGATGTTTTACTTCAACGAAAGCTTAATCTCATAGTAGGATTCGAATCCGGGCTTTCGTCTCAGCATCCGACCTCACTACCAATGAGCTATCAAATCTTAAAACTCGAAATCAAAATAAGACTACTATTTTAAAACCAATATAATTTCAGTGTTGCCAGCAAAAGCCAAGCATATGCTACCGTCAGCTTCACACAGATATCCTTTCCGCAGTGCTATTCAATCGTTTATAAGGACACCCCTAATCATGCACGAGAAGAACAAAATGCCAACGCTGTATGAAAACCACGTGCTAAGGAAGACAGAGATACCAGTTTATATAATAAAAAAATCTAAGCGAAATGATGTGTTTCGAGGCAAAGAGTTGTTCGATCGAAATGGTATGATTTTCATCAATAAACAAAACGAAAAGTTTAGTCTGCTGAATGATTATTTGAATAATATTTTGCCTGTTAAAATTAGGAATTTGAGAAAGAACTTTGTTAACACAAAAGATATGGAGAAGCCTAAAAGTGATTTCAACTTTACCGATTTGGTAGTTTAGGTAGTTTTTTTCATGTACACTGATCCTTCCGTACGCACAATTTCAATCACATTACCACTGTCCCGAGTGTAATGAATTGAAAGTAAACGCCAAAAATCTTTAATATATAAGATTCTTGGTAAACGCTTACTAATAAACGCATTAGCGTTTACATTTTCTATATAGGAATTGGCACAGCGCCTCTACCGGAATACTCATGGTACTAATTTCGCCCATACAATTTATAGTTAACGCAAACAGGGTCTGCCATTTATTTATTTACTTATTAAATAAATATAGATTCAGTCTACTTTGTAGTTTTGCCGCCGCGCCGGGGCACGCAATTGTTGTCAGTGCGATTAGAATGTAAATATTATGTAATGAATCTAAGCTTGTGTTGAAAAGAGTAATTGCTGAGTTTATTGCCGGCTCTTCTCAGCAAATGCAACCGAACCGGTAGAGTATTAGAGTCAGACTTTTCATAAGTGCCTGCGAAGGTCTATTTGCATAAATGATTTTGAATTTGAAACGTATTATTAATAGTTTTCTAACGTCAATACTTTACACTCGGGGTACTGATGTGATCTTACAGTCAAAAGGACTTCATGAGATAGAACATCTGTATTATAATTTGAAAGCAGTTGAAATTAATTAGCTGAAAATGATTTACTAGGCGCCAATAGGGATGCGGCCTGGGTTACAAAATTATAATTAGTCCATCAGCTAGATAATTAAAATATAGGACACGATTTTTTTGCTATATCAAATCAATAAAAATTTACAAGGAAGGATAAAGCGCCGCAAAGTGCGGGAGTGAAAACTCGCGTCATATGTTTGTAAAAAGTTTACCATCGCGTGACGTCACGCGTAACTACAACACCATATATCGTCATTTTTTGTTTTGATTGTCACTTCTTAGTCGTTAAGTTATCTATAAGAAATTAGTTTTAATAGAGATATATTATTGGCGGTAGTTTTATGTTTGTAGTTTTAGGTTTTTAAGTAATATAAAGCTGTTGGTCTCAATAAAAAAAAATAAAAAAAGTAATATGTTTTGATAATGTAAAGGACGGACTAAATAGAGCCCACTAGCCTATTTATAGGTGACTAGTCTTTGCCCCGCGTATTCTCTCGCGTCTTTTTATCTCGAGGGATCTCGATAAAGCAACTATTTTACTTCTTTTCTGTCCTGTCATAATTTGGTCAAGAAAACTTATCGATAAGCAACTGAGATTATTATAATAAATAAAACAAAACTAATAATACATTATTTTATTTTCTAATGATATAAAATATTTATAAATCATCCCATATATTCATTGCATGCATTCGATCATGACATTTACCAACAAGAACATAACATACAAAAACGAGAAGTAAATTTTGAAGTAACCCTGTTTTGGTTGCAATTTTCCTTTATTACACAAACACAGACTAACTAATAGTATTACCACAGCCTATAAAACCATACAGTCGTCCGACGCCTTTGATCTCGTGGAAAATGCCGACAACGTCTATACAGTATCGCGATGGCCACATAAAGTCTGCTGTTGCCCGAGCTACTAACATCGTTTTGTTCGCAGGTCGGGCCACGTCTAGCCCCTCACAGCTCGCACGATTGCCATGCCTAGACGGCTACGTCGAACGACTGTATGGTGTTATAGACTGTGGTATTACCGTCCAGAACAACCATACTCACTGCGGCCCGCCAGACTTTCGAAAGTGGCCCAACCGTTCTTGCTTCAAATTCTATTAATGAAGTTACTAAACCAATGGTACCGATTCTGTTGTAAATCACACTAAACTAATTTTAGTCACATCACATCTCTTTCTTACAAACATTATTGAAAAAGGATAGAACTTATTTAAAGGTGTCAAATTAGTCTTTGCCGTCTTAA
Organism: Achlya flavicornis; assembly: GCA_947623365.1. Classification (NCBI taxonomy): domain Eukaryota; kingdom Metazoa; phylum Arthropoda; class Insecta; order Lepidoptera; family Drepanidae; genus Achlya; species Achlya flavicornis. Next base: position 3,368,111 of record OX392494.1, on the reverse strand, counting down.
TTTGCGTGTATTTAGACGTAACCGCGATAGATGGCGACTAAATTTATATTGAAAACAAGCATTGGACTAATTTGACAGGACTAAATTTCTTATATTCTTTGCTTATGTTCTTTGTTAGAATGAGATATAGTGAGACTAAATTTAGTTTAGTTGTAAACAACAGAATCATCAATTACCTATTTAAAATTCCGCGAGAATAATAGGCGCACAGGGCACTGATTGCACAATTTGACCTTCTAAAGTGCCCTTCTGGGCCTAAATTGAATAAATGACTTTAGACGTAGCGGCTCGCGATACACGGCCAAAATCCGAAAGTAGCCCAAACAAAAAGAAGTTTGAGTATGGCTGGTCCAGAAGGTTCACTCCGTAATCAAATCTGTTTATGTACGAAAAGTGCCTACAAAAGCCTCTTATATACATAGCTCTATCTCTTTTCGACGCGAGCTTCTCAATAAATCGACTGATCACTCCGGCACAATGCGCCTTGGTAGGAATATTTTATAAATTAAAACAATATCTAAAAGCTGGCAACCTTTTTTTTTTTTATACCACTTAGGTGGCAAACAAGCATACGGCCCGCCTGATGGTAAGCGGTTACCGTAACCTATGGACGCTTGCAATACCAGGGGTACCACGCCTCATAGCCAATGTCAAAATTCGTTTGATAGCGCATTACGCGGGTAGTTTCAACGCATTTTCAAAGGTGTTGCCAGCAATCCAGACATAATCTACCAAAAAAATCTATAATACGTAGTAGTATCTATTACATAATAAGCGTCAATGGAAAACATACGGTTATCATTTCAAGAGCTACCGAATTATAAAGTCTCAATTGAATTTGAATCCTGGACCAACGTCATTAGGTTTATTTCCGATTAACACAATATACTCGTATTCATTTTATTGAAGGACCTAAGACTCCGATATCGTAATGTATCTACAAAATCATTTCTAAATGTGTCAACATTAAAAAAAAACTTCCAAATATCCATTTATACATAAAAATCCCATACCCACAGACTCGCTATAAAAATAAAACATAAAAAACTAGATAAAAAATAAATAGGTCAACCCACCGTCCCCATTTCAATATAATCATACAAAATGATAATTAAAAAATCGTTTCATTAAATAAAATATGATTGTTTGTACAGAGACATCTGTTTATATACATTTTGTGCAATACTTTGCAATAAAACAAGATAGTACAGTCAGCATGTTCAATAAATTAATAAAATGATACCTTATGCCGTTGACATAGAGCTTATAACGGCTTAAGATCACAAATACTGACCGTACCGTATCCACATTCAAAATATTTCCAACAATCAATTATAAAATTCAAAAACAATCATTATTTTTCAACATTCAACATTTCTTTCCAATTATATTTAATATCTAACGCGTTATTGCATCAACATTAACAATATCAATTTGGATTTATTATACAAATAATGTTACTATTACAATAGGGTAGAGTCGCCATCTTTGATTTGGGACCCATTATCTAGATATGTTCTATGTTCATAAGGCAATAAGGTCGAAATTTCAATAGCAGTAGGTAAGGTATCGCGGTCGTTGAAAGAGTATTTGGTAGAGCGACACTGATGCCGATTCTTTTGTAAATCGCACTATACTAATTTTACTCACATCGCATCTCTTTCTTACAAATATGATTGAAAAAGGATAGAACATATTTAAAGCTGTCAAATTGGTCTTTGCCGTCTTCATTTGCGGGTATTTAGACGTAATCGCGATAGATGGCGACTTACATTGAAAACAAGCATTGGACTAATTTGACAGGACAAAATTTCTTTTTTTTTTTCTTTTGTTCCTTATTAGAATGAGACAGACTAAATTTGTTTAGTTGTAAACAACAGAATCAGCACCAATAACACAAATAAATACAACAAATACGTTTCCGAAAGACGAAACTCTCCTAAAACAGTGGTTTGTATCTTTACTATAATTAATCAAAAACGTTTCTAGAGACCTCACTCTACACTAGCGCCTCTCGCGGCGAATTCATGCGCCTTTTTTTCCACTGCCACATGTAACGTCAGTGCACAACGCATTGCCAATAACTATTTTTAGTTTGCTGTAAGATATTCAACCTTAGATGGGTCCCAAACTAAAGTCCGCGACTGTACATTTTGATGAAATAAAGACTCAGAAACCGTGAAGACATGGTACACAATTCGGTTCCGTGTCTGAGCGATAATTCTCGACTGTTTCTACCATAGATATATAATATTAATAGAGTGATTGCGCTAGAGCCGTGTTTTTCAATCTTATTGATTTCGCGACTCCCTTACAGGTTGAAAAATTCTGGCGACCCCCTTGTCAGACAGACAAAGAATTTTAAGACAGGTAGAGCATAGCGTTTATTCGCTCAAAGAGCAGCTCGACTGGGGAAGTACCTCCACCTTACAGAATACCGCAGCCAAATAACTTTATGTTGTGTAAAGTTGTGTTCCTGCGCGTCAGTAAGGTCGCCAGAGCTCATAGGGGAGGGGGGAAAGGTCGTTCGGTGGAAACAAATATTACAAAAAAAAACCACATACCTACTTACTTAGGTTTATCCCCGACTGCAAGACCTTACAACATTCAAGTTATATTCCAAATTCTATAGATTAAAGAGCTTGTTTTCTCTTTTCAGTTAATTTTTGTTTTACGCAGTCGGGTTTTTGTTTCTTTTAATAATTAAATTTTTTATCGATACTTTTTACCAAGAACAAATGACAGGGAACTCATATCGTAATTTTTTTCTGACAGTCAATCAGTGTGTAAGATATATGCAATGCATCTATATGCAAACTGCTCACGATTCGCACGAGGTAAAGTTATCAACGCTATCATTCTATTAATATTCTTACTCTATGGTTGATTGTACGATCATGGTACAAACAAATGAACTGTATTCAATAACAAAAAGGTTTATTTTTATTTGACATTCCAAAACGTCAAACATAAAATTTAATAATGGACACGGGATACAATAGTATAGCTAACAACCATAAAATTCAGCCTGTCATTTTGACACACGTCAATGTCACTTTGACATTACGACACATGTCAATGTCACTGTGACATTACGACAAATGTCAGTGGTATGTATGTCGCAATCGGGAATGATTTCGTCTATTAATTCTAGTGGGCGTTTATAAATAACAATTATTATGCAATAATATTAACGGAGGAACGGTCGCGCGTGAAATAGTGATGGAGGCATGGCATTATCGATATGTCGATAAATATTAGATTTATTGTCACACTATGTTTTTATAACAATGCTGTTTATAACAATGCGTTTATGAGGGGGGGGGGGGTACCCTAGAATGGTCTGGCTGTTAGATTACCAACCCAAAATTCTACATTCCAACAATCTATGGCCGAAATATAGCTGAACACCTTATATTTGAATAACTTTCGCGTACAATGCATCGGCCTTTAGGAGCCAGGCCCCCCTGGCAAAAAATGTTTTTCAAAACTGAAAATAATCTCAAAAATTAACTTGTATTATGATATTAATGGCATGATATTTTAATATAGATATTTGTCTTGCTTTTATCTATAATAATCCATATGATATATATATATATTTCTTTATTTATATGTATATCCCAATACCATTTACGACTGTTTGTGAGAATTATTTTAACAAGAGAGCTATAAATTTTTCTGTTCATGCTAATATTAACAAAAAAAAACACGTTTTGTATCAATAGAGTACAGCATGGGGTACTTTAAAGAGGGCGTGAAATAATTTTTGCAGGCTCGGCAATGCGTAAATGACACCCCTAGTATTACACACACCCCGGAATGCTCGTAGCATACAAAAACACAAAAAAAAAACACTAAATTCCGAAAATCACCAACATCATCGTCAATATTATTTTATCGATATCGATACTTGCACACGCTACCCCATCACTACGGCACATATCTACAAGTAGCTCATCTGTCAGCCTGGTTGGCTTCCGGTTTCTTGTGCCTGGATACATTGTGCTTCCGGTGATTATTAGTGTCTAGGTGTAGAAGGCAGCCCACGGCGCCGAAGTACCTGTCAAGGGAATTTGAACTTTAACGTGGATAATATAAGTGAATATATCTTGCGGTTAAATAATCATAAGAGATTTGTACAAAAAAATAAAGATTTTTTTCAACACATTCGCTCGTAAAGTGACAATGATTGCAGGTATGGTATGAAGCGCTCGTGGTGTAGCATGATTAGCCGTTCTTAATCGATCGGCAAAGTTAAGCTATGTCTGTCGTGGTCGGTACCTGGATGGGTGACCGTCTAGTGGTATTTCAAATCGAGCGTTTCCGTGCTTTGGAAGGCACGTGAAGCCGTTGGTCCCGGTTATCACATAATTGTGATAGTCGTTAAGCTAGTTGGATGCCTCCTAGGCGGCTTGAAAAATTCCAACAGTAGGTTGGCCACTAGCCTACCTCCACCGATCCGCAGTGGGCACGCGTGGTGGAGTATCTGCCCATTCCCTTTCACCCTCATTTGTGAAAAGAGGCCTGTGCTCAGCAGTGGGACATTATAGGCTGATGATGATGATGATGGTATGGAAACTATAATACAACTCGACACTGGCAGAAATTAGCCCTAATTTGGATTTGGTTGCCAAACTTAAAACTAAGAAGCAGAATGTTGTAGTTTCAAGGTTCATTTTTGGCAGTCATCGTCCGCACAATAGAAGCTAATAACAAACTTTTATTAGTTTTTTTTTTTTTTTTTTATACAACTTAGTCGGTAAACAAGCATACGGCCCACCTGATGGTAAGCGGTAACCGTAGCCATATGGACGCTTGCAACACACGAAGCATCGCTCACGCGTTACCGACCTTTCCCCCCTCCCCTATGAGCTCTGGCGACCTTACTCACGCGCAGGAACACAACTTTACACAACATAAAGTTATTTGGCTGCGGTATTCTGTAAGGTGGAGGTACTTCCCCAGTCGAGCTGCTCTTTGAGCGAATAGGTAAAAGATACTGACCCCTCATGCTCCAAAAACAGAGCTTTCAAAGCCCCCCGCGACCAGTAGGACATCGCATACGACAACAGCTTCATCGACAGCGGATTCACGCGGAGAAAGTTGCCGCAGAACACCACCTGTGTGGACAAAAACACACATTATCATATGACATTCCTCACACACGGTCATCTGATCCCAAACTAAGCAGAGTTTGTACTATGGAAACCAGATAACTGATATAATACATATACTACTTTTTGTTTGTAAATACATACTTAATATACATAATTACACCCAGACTCAGGACATACAGACATTGTCATGCACATAAATGCAGGTCCTTTGTGGGAATCGAACCCACGACCTGCGGCGCGTTAGATGGAATCTTAACCAACTGCGCCAACTGGCCCGACCTGTAATATATGTACAAATACATAATATTACAGAAATGTCGTTAAATTTAGGTGTTATCTTAAAATAGGATCTACACATTTCGCTACAGAATAGCATGCAAAATTATAAATATAAATTGAATCTAATAATTAATGGAACATAATATAATTCAATGAGATGGCCAAATTATATATTTATCTGCCAAGTTTTTGAGTATAATTGAATTTGAAATGTGATAAAACATTTTCAGTCCGCGACTGTACATAATACTGGGTGGAGATGTCGAGATGGCATATTTCCGAAATCTATGTTGGCTTACGGCCCGTTCACACATGGGAGTCCGTTTTACTGGTACGTTTTTAACGGATACGTCATAAATTTATGCGCTGTTCACACATAGGCACCGTATAACGTTCAACGAATCCGTCATTACTGGATGCGATGTGTGAACAGAAAAATGTGAGTCAAACAAAACCTGTCGCATCACTCCCCCTCCTACACCCCGCACACACCGCCCGCCACGCACACAGTATCTATCCGTTAAAATTCTACGTATCCGTATATTTTTACTGTTCCGTCGTCCAGTATTCGATGACAAAACGGAATGTAATTTTTTTACGGAACGATATTTTTTACTGTATACAGAATACTGTGCCATGTGTGAAGTCGTTCATACAACTACATACGCCATCGACGAAAAAAAACGTACACGATAAAACGGAACAGTAAAACGGAGACATGTGTGAACCGGCCGTTAGTCATGCTGAACAACTTTTACTATGGGACCAACAATGAATTCTCAATTTTTTTTTTTACTTGTCATACATTATGCAATGCCATCTCGAAATCTCCACCCGGTATATGTAGCACATAAACACATAATAGTGTACTTACCCTTTCTATGTGTTCGTTAGAAGCACACAATCGCGCTATAGATCCGATATTGTTGGTGATCGTGACGAGTGTGGCTCGCGCCAGATCCGCCCGAGACACTTTGGCGCGACGATCCGCCGAGCACATTTGACCGAAACTGTGGAATACAAAATAAACTTAATATTCCTAGAATAGCTAAAGAATAAAAGAGTAAAAAAAATGGTTAAGACTCCACCTATAGCGCTGCAGGTCGTGGGTTCGATTCCCGCACAGGACATGCATTTGCGTGCATGAACATGTCTGTATGTCCTGAGTCTGTGTGTAATTATGTATATAAAGTATGTATTTACAAACAAAAAGTAGTATATGTATTATATCAGTTGTCTGGTTTCCATAGTACAAGCTCTGCTTAGTTTGGGATCAGATGACCGTGTGTGAGGAAAGTCCCAGGATATTAAAAAAAAACATCTGGACTCGAACTGGGGTCCAGATGGTGGCGAAATTTACTTTAGTATTCTAATAATATTGTAGCAGTTTTTCATTTAAAACACAGATAAAACGACGTTTTCTAAAAATGAAACCTAGCTAGATTCGATTCGAAATTTCATGAAAATCATTGGAGCCGTTACCGAGATTCAGATTATATTATATATATACAAGAATTGCTCGTTTAAAGATAATAGATTAAAAAATAAAATTCTTTGTGTATACCTGCTAGCAACTAAATCTCCAGGCAGACCGAACCTCGCATAGTCCCCTCCGTAGATGTCCCTCACTAGTTTGTCGACAGTAGTGTTGTCCCCTGAGGCCGCTAACGATATGGCCTCTTCGAAGCTACTGCAGCCAGTGAGAAGACAGCAGAGGCCTAGGAAGGTTCCACCGCCCAGGCTAGAAAGAGACAGATTATTTTTGGTAGGGTACTTTGTAGTACCCATCTGGCTGACTACCACCCTGAAGTTGAAAATCTTTTCTTTTTGAAAATAAGATAAAGTTGAATTTTACAAGGCATTTTTAGGGTTCCGTAGCCAAATGGCAAAAAACGGAACCCTTATAGATTCGTCATGTCTGTCTGTCTGTCTGTCCGTCCATATGTCACAGCCACTTTTTTCCGAATCTATAAGAACTATAATGTTGAAACTTGGTAAGTAGATATATTCTGTGAACCGCATTAAGATTTTCACACAGAAATAGAAAAAAAACAATAAATTTTGGGGGTCCCCATACTTAGAACTGAAACTAATTTTTTTTTTTAATGAAACTGTCAATGGATAGGTCTTCAAAATTTATATTGAGGTTTCTAATATCATTTTTTTCTAAATTGAATACTTTGCGCGAGAGAATCTTCCAAAGTGGTAAAATGTGTGTCCCCCCCCCTGTAACTTCTAAAATAAGAGAATGATAAATCTATAAAAAATATATGATATACATTACGGTGGAAACTTCCACCGAAAATTGGTTTGAACGAGATCTAGTTAGTAGTTTTTTTTTAATACGTCATAAATTGAAATTCATATCAAATACTCAGGTCTATACTACCATTCACTTATATACCTACAGGTTTGTACGGAACCCTCGGTGCGCGAGTCTGACTCGCACTTGGCCGGTTTTTTTTTAACTGCTGCCGTTCTGATTTCAGCTTTATTATCAACAATATAAGGTTCTCACCTGGTGCCGCTAACTCGGTAGTAGTCATCGGGAGCATTAACGACTAGTACAGACACTCCACTGCCAACATTCACTAGTAGAAACGGGTAGGGGTTGCTAAAGTCGAACTGTTTGCGGACGTACAAGCTTAACGCCGCTTCCGAGTATGGGGGCTGGAAGAAAAATACGACTTTAGTGTGTGGTTTTAAGGTTCAATAAGGCTTTGACTTGACTTTGAATGCTGGTGCATTTCATTAGAATCTCCTGACAATAACAAACACAACAAAAAAAGAATTTGCGAAATCAGTCCAGCCGTTCACGCGTGTTGGCGTGACCAAGGGAAATTTTAAGAGAGGTAGAGCATAGCGTTTATTCGCTCAAAGAGCAGCTCGACTGGGGAAGTACCTCCACCTTACAGAATACCGCAGCCAAATAACTTTATGTTGTGTAAAGTTGTATTCCTGTGCGTGAGTAAGGTCGCCAGGGCTCATAGGGGAGGGGAGAAAGGTCGGTAACGCGTGAGCGATGCTTCGTGTATTGCAAGCGTCCATATGGCTACGGTAACAGCTTACCATCAGGCGGGCCGTATGGTTGTTTACCGAATAAGTTGTATAAAAAAAAAAAAAAAAAATAGGGATTCATTTTTATAACAGGTGGAGATTTCGAGATGGCATATTTTCGAAACCTATGTTGGGTTAGTCATTCTGAACAACTTTTACCATGGGACCAATGGTGAATTCTCATTTATTTTTTTATTTTCCATATTAAATGTCAACCTTGCTCGATCATAAAATCATAATGTATGAAACGTTAAATATTTTTTTTTGAGAATTCAGTGTTGGTCCCATACTAAAAGTTGTTCAGCATGACTAACCCAAAATGGGTTTCGAAAATATATATGCCATCTCGAAATCTCCATCCAGTATATATATTTTTTTTTTATACCACTAAGGTGGCAAACAAGCATACGGCCCGCCTGATGGTAAGCAGTTACCGTAGCCTATGGACGCTTGCAACACCAGGGGTATCACTCGCGCGTTGCCGACCCTGAAGAAATCTCTTCACGCCCTTTTTGAAGAACCCCATGCTGTACTCCATTGGGAAAACCACGGCGGGGAGCTCATTCCACAACCTGAGCGTCCGCGGAAGAAAGCTCCTTTGAGCCCGCACAGTTCGAAACAATTCTGGTTTCAATGTGTGAGGATGGATTCCCCGTCGATGGCGTGAGTTGCGATGGTGGAAGTATATATAAGTGTATAGTGAAACATAATAAGTAGTGTGTAACCGTATCGGTGTGGTGCGGGTGGTCGGCGTGGTGGTCGGGCTGCGCCCAGTAGTAGCACTCGTGCGCGTTCATGCAGTCCACGTACAGCAGCCCCGCGATCAGCGCGTCCAGCTCATCCATCTTCGACAGCCGCATGTTCACCTCCTGGGAACAAACAAACAATCATCATCATCATCATCAGCCCACTGCTGAGCACAGGCCTCCTTTCACAAATGAGGGTGAAAGGAAATGGGCAGATACTCCACCACGCGTGCCCACTGCGGATCGGTGGAGGTAGGCTAGTGGCCAACCTACTGTTGGAATTTTTCAAGCCGCTTAGGAGGCATCCAACTAGCTTAACGACAATCACAATTAAGTGATAACCGGGACCAACGGCTTTACGTGCCTTCCGAAGCACGGAAACGCTCGATTTGAAATACCACTAGGCGGTCACCCATCCAACAAAATCCAAGGTACCGACCAAGACAGACGTAGCTTAACTTTGCCGATCGATTAAGAACGGCTAATCATGCTACACCACGAGCGCTTCACAACAAACAAACAATACTTTATTTAAACAAAAACTTAATCATTGACTCATAAACGTAGTAGAGATCTCCATTTAAGTGTGTGCTTATGTAACAAATAGAATACAATTTTGAAAATTCACTATGGGTCCCATAGTAAAAGTTGTTCAGCATGTCTAACCCAACTTAGGTTTCGAAAATATGCCATCTAGAAATCTCCACCTGTTATATACACACACAATTAAATAAAATGTTTTTTTTTAATGTAAATCATTCTGGAACACCTAGTGTGGGGAGACCGCATTATCTATTTGTAAAAGTTATTTTGGAACTAATAAATATATTTTTTATTTTTATTTTAGCATCAGATAATTCGTGTTACCACGCACCTTAATAAAGTCCTCCTCAAACTTGTAAGCGCCGCCGCCGGTCGCGTATATAGTGTTGACCAAATCCGCCATGCCCTTGGAGCGGGCGAGCTGAAGGAAAGCGCCCACCTCCGACGTCGGGAACCGGATGAAGTGCAGCGTGCCGCGCCGCCCGCGGATCGTTACGTTCTCCATCTGATCGATCACACCATATATCAATACACAGGTAAAGTTAGGGATCTTCACAGAGATATCATAATAATAAATAAATTTTGTACGGGCGGCCGGGGACCTCGTGTAATAAGACGCCGCTTAGGACGAATGCGCGAATCGTGAGATCCCTTTTCCCGTACTTTATTTTATTTGCTGGATTGCCAAGGGCGTCATGAAAAGCCGTATGGTTGGTATATAAACGATTTATTTATTGAACTTTAACACTTCTGTGACAATCTGTCTGAATACAATAATTAACAAACTTTTTAAATTACATAAATGATTTACACAAATATACGTAGACAATGGGTGCCTGATGCTACACTGATAATTTACTTAGCCGCTACTATGGCATCTGCCTTACTGTTTACCGATGGGGTAACTAACTAGCCGCTACTGTGGCATCTGCCTGACGTTATACTACTTGATGGTAATCTCAACTTGGCATCTGCCTTACTTGGTACTGTCCCGGTACTGTCCTACTACTGTGACATCTGTCTGACTACTACTACTACTATACTTAGTAGATACTTGCTGTCCTGGAATCGATACTAAATGAGAAAAATGTACTGATTATATGCAAATTATAAACGCTGTGTATACGACTCACGCGGTGAGCGAGTAACTTTTTTACGAGAGAAAACATATCTTTTTCTTGTCTAATTTAAGTGCATTTAAGTAACCTCTCTATCTTGCATATAGCGCTAACCTTGTCTAAAAGTTCTAGAAGGATCTAATCCAAAAAGTGTAGTCCGGTTACCACATCTCCAAAGGTTCTCCGATACATTTTGTCTCCCTTTCGCATATATAAGGAAATTTTATTGTTGATATTTATAGTTCCGGGTAAAACCACGTAAATTTCAAAATATGATCAGGGTTTCATTCAGGGCTTGTAGTAAAACTTATTATTTAGGTCTTACGTTAGGTAATGCGAGTTTAAACAGTAAATACATAGTAAGTAGTTGGTGTGCACATATGGTGCTTACGAAACAATTCCAACTAGATTACTATGCCTAATCGAGTGTTTTGTTGACATGTTAACACTTTTTTGTTAACTTAGGTTTCAACATGAATACTAACTTTATCGTGTAACAAGTTTTACATTTGTAGAGGGTTATTCACGATTCTAAAAGTACATTGTAAATCTTAGTTCTACCTAGACTTTGTCTAGACTTTTACCTATGTTTAGGGTTCAAGTACTGTTTATTTACTATACAATTTATGTTGATACGTATTCTAAGGGTAATCATTGTACACTCGGGAGTAAACTCTTTAATATTTCTTATTTCTAAACATTTTAATTTTAACAAATATTACGTAATTATAAAAAATAACAATAAATGTCCTGAACACAACAAGTGTCCCGAACATTCTCCCGCCGTTCTTCGACTACGGTGTCGATGAAGACATTTCCGGTTGAGGGACTACTGGCTCGGTGGGCAGGATGATCAGCTTCTTCGTGGGACGTCGTAGTGTTCCGCTTTTGGTGCGCACGTCGACTGCTCGTACGATGCCATCAGCTCCGGGGTAGATGGCTTCGACGATCCCTCTTGGCCATGTGTTGCGAGGCAGGTTGTCGTCGGCGACTAGTACGACGTCTCCAATCTTGATCTCCGCGCCTCTTCCGTGTGGCTCCCGCCGGTATTGCAAATCGGGGAGGTATTCTTTCACCCATCTTGCCCAAAATCGGTTAGCAAGATGTTGTGAAGCTCGCCAGTGTGTTCTGCCGATGAGGTCCTTTTCATTGAAGGTGCCTGGTGCCGGAACTCGCGCTGACCCGCCAAGAAGGAAGTGGTTGGGGGTCAGCGTTTCTTCATCCTCAGGATCTGTAGACACGTGCGTAAGGGGACGACTGTTGACTGTGTACTCTGCTTCAACCAATAGAGTTGCGAGTACTTCTTCTGGTGGATGTTGCTCTTGAAGTATCACTGAGAGGGCGGTCTTAACAGATCGGACCAGCCGCTCCCAGGCTCCTCCCATGAACGGAGTTCCTGGCGGAATGAAACGCCAGGATATCATCCTCTTGGTGGCTTCGTCTTCAGTGGCTGCGTCGATGGATTGACGCAGCTCTTTGTCAGCGCCACGCAAATTTGTCCCGTTGTCTGACCAGATTTCTGTAGGACATCCTCTCCGTGCTATCATCCTTCGCAGGGCCATGACCGCAGAGTCCGTCGTCAGGGATGCTGCCAGCTCCAGGTGAACCGCCCGTGTGGTGAGGCAGGTAAATAGTGCCCCATACCTCTTCTGGCGACTACGCCCGACTGTGACTGACATCGGGCCGAAATAGTCGAGACCCGTGTATGTAAAGGGCCTGACGTGGTGAGCCAGTCTGCATGGGGGGTGGTTTCCTGTGGCTGGCTGTGACGGCATATTTCTTCGAATGCGGCATGGTAAACATCGGTGGACCATCATCTTCGTGACTGGACGTAGGCGTAGAATCCAATAGTATTGGCGACATTCGTTTATTGTTGCCTCTACGCCAGCGTGCAGCAGCTGTCTGTGGGTATATTCAATCCACAGCTTCGTTGTTACGTGATTTCCGTCGAGGACAGGTGGAGACTTCTCGAGGTCGTCAACATTCTTCGTAGCTCCGATGCGAGACCTCAGTAAGATGATTCCGTCGACTAAAGCGACAGATATTGGGCGCAGACGACTGCTGGTAGATACAGCCTTGTTGTTCTTCAAATCTTCCATCTCTGTAGGGAAGGATTCTTCTTGGCTTGCTCTTACCAGCAGTTTCTCGGCTTCTCTCAGAAGGATGGCGTCCAATGGCACGAATCTTCTTGCTGTTGCATCGGGTTTGGCAACTGTTGGCCTTGGTTTTGACGCCTTCTGTTTGCGTCTCCAATCCGGATCTGCCTCTGTGTTCTTCAGCGTGCGTTTGTAATGTGCACGCTGTTTTGTTCGCCTGCACAGATTGATGAACTGTAAGACTCTAGCTGTAGCGCGGAGATATCGTTCCCACTTGGAGAAACGAGCGCCGTCAGGTATGACGTGGCTCAGCTTCGTTTTCTCGCGCTTCTCGGTGATGTTGAGTGTCTTCTCTTCACCAGTCAGTTCCTTCTGTGTAGGTTTCTCTGTTGGCCAGGTGCTCGGGTCGTCCATGAGGAACTCTGGACCCTGATACCATCGATGCTGGCCATTGAAGTGAAGCGGGACGTCGCGAGTTGCATCGTCTGCAACGTTAAGCTTCGTAGGCACCCAGCGCCATTCATTCAGCGTACTATGTTCTTCTATAGCCGCGATGCGGTGGGCGACAAACGGTCGGTAGGATCTGGATCCCGTTTTCAGCCAAGTGAGCACCGTCTTACTATCTGACCAGAGAGTCTTGGACTCTGGTTTCCTGGGGTGCTCGTCTATCACAGTGGCTGCCATCCGACTTCCCATTACGGCAGCTTGCAGCTCCAGACGTGGTATCGACGTGAGCTTCAGAGGAGCTACTCTTGACTTCGCGATGATAAGCGATATCTTCACGAGTCCTTCTGGTGTTACTGCTCGCCAATAGAGCGTAGCGGCGTATGCAGTTTCACTTGCGTCAACGAATACGTGCAGTTGAAGTGACGTGGCATTGCTGTAGTTGAGGTAGCAGCGGGGTAGAGCGACTTGTTTTAGGCTCTTCAAGTGACCCATCCAGTCTAGCCATTGGAGTGCTAGGTCGGGGTCCAGGGTTTGATCCCAGTCTGTACCACGGCGCCATACTTCCTGAAGTATCTGCTTTGCTCGTACCGTGACGGGTGATGCCAATCCGAGTGGATCGAAGAGTGACATCACAATCTTGAGTGCTTCTCTCTTTGTCGGGGCTGCGCTGTTGAGGATAGCCGGTGGTATTCTTGCCAGATCCAGATTGAAAGCAAGTTCATCTGATCCCGGCTTCCAGATCAATCCTAGTACCCTTTCAGTTCTGGTACCGTCGCTAAGGTCAATAACTGACTGTGGAGTTGCGTTATCGTCTAATGCTTCTAGGACTTTACTTGAATTGGAAGTCCACTGACGCAACTCGAAGTGACCTTGCTTATGGATGTCGCGTACTTCTGAAGCCGTCTTGACTGCATCTTCAATCGTTTGAAAGCTGTCCAAATAGTCGTCAACATAATGGTTGTTGACAATCGCTGCGGTGGCTTCAGGATGCGTTTCTTTAAATCGCGACGCATTGTGATCTTTAATGTAGATCGCTGTAGATGGGGAACTCGTGGCGCCGAAGATCAGTGACGTCATACGATATTCTTCGGGTTCTCCATGTCTACGCTTGCCGCGCCATAAGTATCTTAGCGCGTCTCTGTCTTCAGGGCGAATCTTAACTTGCATGAACATTTCAGCTATGTCAGCTGAGACAGCGATGGGGTGTTGCCTGAAACGCATCATGACCCCCGGTAATGACTGCAGCAAATCAGGACCCGTGAGAAGGTGGTCGTTTAGTGAGACCCCCTTTGTTTCTGCTGCAGCATCATGGACTATTCGAATCTTCCCCGGCTTCATAGGGTTCACCACTGCGAAATGTGGTAGGTACCACGTCCTATTAATTGTTTTCGCCAGTGGAGCCGGTTCAGCGTAGCCCTTCTCTATAAGTGCTGTCATCTGTTGTTCATACTTTTCTTTCAGCTCTGGATTTCTATCGATCTTCTTCTCGGTAGTGATAAGCCTCTTCATCGCGTTGTCGTAATTGCATGGCATCGCGATGTTATCATTCTTCCATAGGAGCGCCGTCTGATACTGTCCGTCTTCGGTTCGAGTTGTGCACTCATCGAGTATTTTGAGTGCACGTTGTTCCGGATCAGTCTGCGGCTTCTTAGGTGTAATCGTCAACGCCTCGATCGCAAAGTGATGTTTCAATTGTGCATCCATACTTTCCTCCATTGTAAAGTGATGGACGAAGTCGATGCGTTTTCCCAGCGACCTTGTATGCGCACCATGGAGAACCCAACCAAGCGGAGTGTGTGATGCTATTGGTTGGTTCTTCTTTCCTTTTCGTACCTCTGAGGCTAGAAGTAAATTCCAGTTATCTTGACCGACAAGTATCTTTGGTTTGGCTTCTACAAACTTCAAAGCGTCCTGTATGTCGATCAGATGTTGGCAGTCGTCTAGATCTTCATCGGCGACTGTCTGAGTCGATAGCCTCAGGTTATCAATGGTGCGTGCGTAAATCTTATGTGGCTGGGTTGCACCCTTAATGGTGATTGCGATGCGTTGAGATGTCGAAGCAGGTACTTCTGCTCCTCCTATGGCTTCGATGTGCATTGGTTGGCAGGGTCCATAAGCGCCGACTGTGTTCGCTAAGTCGGCGTCGATCAAAGTCACAGTTGACCCATCATCCAACAACGCATGTGTGTTGACTTCTCCCGCCGGTCCGGAAATCTGTACAGGCAGTACCTTTAAGTACGTCTGCGATTGTACAGGCAGCCAAGTCGACGTAACCTTTTCCGTCTTATCTGTCCTGTCACTCGTATTCCTTTGCTTCTCATAATGGAGCAAGTGGTGGTGTCTATATGGACATTCGTTGACGCCGCATTTGGGCGGCTTGCAATTATGCGTTTTGTTCCTGTATCGTAAACATCGGAAACAAAGTCGGTGCGTCTTTGCAAGATCCCATCTTTGGTTGATGTCGGCATCGCGGAATTTATCGCAATCTGGTGGCGAATGTCCCTCTCGTTCACATATACAGCATCTATATGGCTTCCTATCAACGTTCGCATTAGCGTTTAGCGTACGTTGAGTGCGCTTGTAAGGATTGCGCGAAGCTGGCTCTGTATGTGAAGTCGAGGGTATGACCTCTACTTGAGCGTAGGGTGCCCATAATTCCACTTCTCTCTCGAGGAATCGGGTGAGTTTGAGCAAGTCTGCTTCCTCTTTGGGCTGCATGGCGGAGAAATCGAACCATCTATATCGAAGTGTCGGTGTTAGCTTATCGATCGTGACCTTCGTCAGCTCTGGATTGTATAAGTACGTAGTCTTATTCAGAGCACGAAGAGTCGCCACTATATTCGTGACCTTGCTTGACAGTATGCAAAGGTCTTTAGATGAATCCGTGAACCGTGGCAGGTTCCTAAGTCGATCCATCTCTGCGAGAGCTATTGAGTCCGGTCTTCCAAAGCGGGACTCCAATATTTTCATTACTTCAGTGGGATTGGCACTATTAATGAGCAGACTCTCAACGGCCTCTTTAGCACGTCCTTTAAGTGCACGGCGTAGTCTGGTCATATTCTCGGTTTCCGAAAAGTCAGTTGCTGACTCGAAGTACGCTGTTCGGAATGACAGCCAATCCTGATGCGCGCCAGTAAAAGCAGGTAATTCGAATCGGTAACGCGACGGCATTGCGCGTTGACCTGCCTTTACAGCAATAGTGATTGCTGACGCTAACTCACTGAAATCTATTTTCTGTTGCGCAGAATACGGGGTGATTGCAGCTTCTATTCCCGTCGGCATCTGCGCTTCTGGTCTCTGAGGGATTCCTTTATTACCCTGTACAGAGTGTTGAGGGATTCCTTTATTACCCTCATCGTTGTCAACTTTTGACTGCTGTTGAGTCATCTGAGTCTCCGAGGTTGCGCCCAAGAGCACGACTGGATGCGTAGCTACGGATGGATATGGTGCCGCAACAGGTGCGGCGTTACAATTCGGTTCCACCTCTCGGTGCTCTGGCTGGTGATGAGGCTCATTTGAAATAGCAAGCAGGCGCTGACTCTTGTCTAGCCATGTGTCCACCCTCCGGGCAGTGGATTTGATGGACACGGATCCTACGTCGTCACCTTCAGACTCTTCAGATTGGTCTATGACGGCGAGGCTAGCTATTGCTAGCTCAAGTTTCAGTCTTGCTACCTCTTCTTTAGCCAGAGCTATGCGGCGCGCCCGTTGACTCTTTGTTGACTTATTTCCCCTGATGGTGCTGCGTTCGATTCGGTCATCAGGGGCCTGTCTTTGATCGGTTCCGGTTTCCTCTTCGGTAGTAGTAGTCGTAAACCCTGAGGTTAGGGTAGCTTCAGTAGCAGTGGCAGTACGACTCGACGATGGTGCTACTGTAGGGGCAGTACTCCCCGTTGGGGCGGCATCTGTGGCCAGATCGTCTGCAGGTGCTGGCGGCGGTGCGTCGCCATCGCGACTCTGCGATCTACCTCTTGCGGTAGTTGATCTGGTACCAACCATGGCTGTGGCCGTTCAGTATCTTGGATAATCCGGCTCGAAGGACCAAATGTACGGGCGGCCGGGGACCTCGTGTAATAAGACGCCGCTTAGGACGAATGCGCGAATCGTGAGATCCCTTTTCCCGTACTTTATTTTATTTGCTGGATTGCCAAGGGCGTCATGAAAAGCCGTATGGTTGGTATATAAACGATTTATTTATTGAACTTTAACACTTCTGTGACAATCTGTCTGAATACAATAATTAACAAACTTTTTAAATTACATAAATGATTTACACAAATATACGTAGACAATGGGTGCCTGATGCTACACTGATAATTTACTTAGCCGCTACTATGGCATCTGCCTTACTGTTTACCGATGGGGTAACTAACTAGCCGCTACTGTGGCATCTGCCTGACGTTATACTACTTGATGGTAATCTCAACTTGGCATCTGCCTTACTTGGTACTGTCCCGGTACTGTCCTACTACTGTGACATCTGTCTGACTACTACTACTACTATACTTAGTAGATACTTGCTGTCCTGGAATCGATACTAAATGAGAAAAATGTACTGATTATATGCAAATTATAAACGCTGTGTATACGACTCACGCGGTGAGCGAGTAACTTTTTTACGAGAGAAAACATATCTTTTTCTTGTCTAATTTAAGTGCATTTAAGTAACCTCTCTATCTTGCATATAGCGCTAACCTTGTCTAAAAGTTCTAGAAGGATCTAATCCAAAAAGTGTAGTCCGGTTACCACATCTCCAAAGGTTCTCCGATACATTTTGTCTCCCTTTCGCATATATAAGGAAATTTTATTGTTGATATTTATAGTTCCGGGTAAAACCACGTAAATTTCAAAATATGATCAGGGTTTCATTCAGGGCTTGTAGTAAAACTTATTATTTAGGTCTTACGTTAGGTAATGCGAGTTTAAACAGTAAATACATAGTAAGTAGTTGGTGTGCACATATGGTGCTTACGAAACAATTCCAACTAGATTACTATGCCTAATCGAGTGTTTTGTTGACATGTTAACACTTTTTTGTTAACTTAGGTTTCAACATGAATACTAACTTTATCGTGTAACAAGTTTTACATTTGTAGAGGGTTATTCACGATTCTAAAAGTACATTGTAAATCTTAGTTCTACCTAGACTTTGTCTAGACTTTTACCTATGTTTAGGGTTCAAGTACTGTTTATTTACTATACAATTTATGTTGATACGTATTCTAAGGGTAATCATTGTACACTCGGGAGTAAACTCTTTAATATTTCTTATTTCTAAACATTTTAATTTTAACAAATATTACGTAATTATAAAAAATAACAATAAATGTCCTGAACACAACAAGTGTCCCGAACAAATTTATTTGCCAAAACATTTGTTAAAATGTGCAGATGTACATTACATTCAAGAGATACAGACATGGGACACCGGGGAGCCGGTGTGCAAAATGTTTTTGGGAATTAAGTAAGTAAGTATTTATTTGTAAAAATTTGGGATACAAAAAGATGTTAAATTATTTAGGTCAATTCCAAATTCTGCCCTTCCAAGCACATACAATATTTTAAACATTAAATTAACACAAATTATTACATTACATATTAATAATGTCTCAGCCTAAACATTACAAATAATTTAAATTAATTAATGATTTATCTACACCCATTCTAGAAATCCTCTATAAAAGTTCCTGAAACAGTTAGCTTATTGCCAACATTAAAACACTGGTTGTCATAGTAACCATTCATCATCATCATCATCATCATCATCAGCCTATAATGTCCCACTGCTGAGCACAGGCCTCCTTTCACAAATGAGGGTGAAAGGGAATGGGCAGATACTCCACCACGCGTGCCCACTGCGGATTGGTGGAGGTAGGCTAGTGGTCAACCTACTGTTGGAATTTTTCAAGCCGCCTAGGAGGCATCCAACTAGCTTAACGACTATCACAATTAAGTGATAACCGGGACCAACGGCTTTACGTGCCTTCCGAAGCACGGAAACGCTCGATTTGAAATACCACTAGGCGGTCACCCATCCAGGTACCGACCATGACAGACGTAGCTTAACTTCGCCGATCGATTAAGAACGGCTAATCATGCTACACCACGAGCGCTTCGTTCGCTTCTAGGAACCATTATATCATCCAAAATAGTGTTATAATGTTGTACTGAACACAACCTCAAAGGATCCAGATTAGGCAGCGGCTGCAATTCCCAATTACCGATCAGACCTGATAAGACCATACCTGCAAGTGCACATCCCGTCTCCCAGTGTTCCCGTAGGCGGAGTTCCTGGTGAGGTACCGCCTGATGTTCTTGAGGACTTCAGTCTCCTTGTCCAGCTCCCGGCGGTTGGTCTCCCGCGGCTCGAAGTACACCAGCTTGGTGAGGGTGCCGCCAATGTCCATACCGAACCAGGGCATCGCTGGAGGGAAACAGAGACGGGTGTTTAAGGTGGATGCTGTCTGCTGATATTTCTGGCACTAGCTGTCCTCGAATAAACAATAGCCTATAACGCTCTAAATATTTTTTTGATTCCGACTGGTAGTTGCCGAGATTAG
Organism: Achlya flavicornis; assembly: GCA_947623365.1. Lineage (NCBI taxonomy): Eukaryota > Metazoa > Arthropoda > Insecta > Lepidoptera > Drepanidae > Achlya > Achlya flavicornis. The sequence continues at coordinate 3,348,145 of OX392494.1, read as the reverse complement.
CCCTGTGTTTGACCGCACTCTCACCATGGTAAGTGTCGATGTGGCCGAAGGTGGTGCACACACAAAGCCTAGAAGGAACTGGCTCTCAAGTGCAGCTGTCGGAACACACAAAAAGCTCAAGCTCATTGTAGGATTCAAACCCGGGACCTTCGTCTCGGCATCCGACGTCACTACCACAGAGATATCGCCTAAAATAGTATTCCAACTCCTGACGGACCGACTGACTATCAACGCACAGCCTAAACCACTGGTCCTAGAGACCTGAAATTTAGAGGGTATGTTCTTTGTGAAGAGAAGGTATCCACTAAGAAAGTGATTTTCAAAATTCCGTCCCTAAGGGGGTAAAATAGGGGATGAAAGTTTGTATGAAAGTCCGTCAATTTCGAAGTCAAAATTTCGTCTTCAAATTTTGTGTTTAGGCTGAAGAAGATTGAAAATTAATTTATACGTGTCTTAATTTCTAATAATTCCACCTTCAAAGCGGGAATTTGTTGTTGTTTGAATATGTCATTTGTTTCCTGTAGGCCACGCAGGCGAAGCCGCGAGCAGAAGCTAGTAGTTCTTTTACGTTTTGAATGCAAAATTAATACATCCATTCCTATATGCACATTGTGCAAATTACAAAATTAAGTCCCATATGCATGAAATTTACGTAATAAATGCAAATTAAGTTAAGGTAAGTTAAGAATTCACAATGGGGACCTTAAAATAAATAAATAAATAATGCATACGCATCGCGACGGTGACGTGAAAGTACAGTAGTACCTAACTGATATGGCGCGTCGTGAATCTTCGTTCGCACAGAAAATAAAGTATGGACCGAAGATTAACGAAAGAATGCTTAAAACTTACAATCAACCTTAGATCACTACTATAAGGTTCATAATACAGTGCAGCTGTTAGTTCCGTCTCACTCGCAAATCGCCCCTCCGCACACATGGCGGCAGTTGCCGGCCAATAACATTTCCCGCGCTTTTAAAATGTATCTTCTGCGCAGGTACATCGGTAAGCCATATCAGTTGGGTACTACTGTAACGTGCTGATAGGTATACACAGTGGCGTGCATTCCATATAGGCAAATAAGCAATGCCTACCTCATAAGATTCAATTCAATAATATTTTGATTCAATTAAACTACATTATCACTTTAAATAAAAATTCTAACCTAACATTCAATACGAAATTTCAAACTTTGCCGCGCAGGCACTCGCGAGTTCGCCTCTCAAATTCACGGCAATTCACGCACACTAAAACGATTTCGGCATATTCATACACACACACACACTTCTGTAAGATAATACGACGAAAGCATAAATCACGCTTTTTCTATGCGTAGCATACTGACATTTGACATTCGCGATTTATGGACCAAAAGTAACCTTACCTTCTCTGTTGTAAGTAAAGTAACCCATCCAAATTAAAAAGACTACAGTTACAACTACTTTACCAACATTAGAGCAACTAAAATATAACTTCGCAATTTATTTGTGTTGGTTTGTTTATGGTTTGGCTGGCATTGTATGCAATGTTGTTGTTATTTACTTATTGTGATTTTGCGAAGTGTATCTATGAAGTGTATTGTGTGTGAAATGAAGAAATTTTGTGGTGAAGATGCAAAATGTGTCGATAAATTATTCCTTTAGTCAGTTTTCGTTTGTTGCTTGTACTTGCTGTAGACCAACTCCAAAACATTCACGGATTTAAATCAAAGGTATAATAAATCTTAGACATTTTAACACAGAATATTATGTTTATTAAACACCTGGCTATCTGGGTGCTGTTATTCGAATCTATTATTCTGTTATTATGTATTTTGTTTGCTAATGAATCATACCAAATGTGTGTGGAATGATACGCTGACCTAAACAATTTTACGAATCGGGTCAAAAAACATAATCTATCTAAGAGGCATATTTAGGCGTGTATGGCCATGATTTCTTCTGCCTACCTAGTCCGAAAACCAATGCGCGCCACTGGGTATACAATACAGGGTTGTCCCACGAAAGTGAAAGCCATTAATTTAATTTAGACCCTAGTAGGGCACTAATGAAGGTCAAAGCTACTGAAGTTACCACCAGTCCGTAAGTCGGCCTTCAACTGAGAAGAACAGGCAGGAAACTCAGCAAGGTTAATTTTTTTCATATTTAGGACAATCTGACTATACTGGCCGATGGCGGCACGGGCGAATTTCGAGCATTAAAAAATCTTAACAGCTAAGTTAGTACACATTTAAAACATTAAAACCGGCCAAGTACGAGTCAGACTCGCGCACCGAGGGTTCCGTACAAACCTGTAGGTATATAAGTAAATGTTAGTATAGACCTGAGTGTTTGATATGAGTGTATTTCAATTTATGACGTACTAAAAAAAAACTACTTACTAGATCTAGTTCAAACCAATTTTTGGTGGAAGTTTGCATCGTAATGTACATCATATATTTTTTTTAGTTTTATCATTCTCTTATTTTAGAACTTACAGTGGGGGGGGACACACATTTTACCACTTTGGAAGTGTCTATCGCGCAAACTATTCAGTTTAGAAAAAAATAATATTAGAAACCTCAATATCATTTTTGAAGACCTATCCATTGACACCACAAACTTATGGGTTTTATTAAAAAAAAAATGAGTTTCATTTCTATGTATGGGGAACCCCCAAAATTCATTGTTTTTTTCTATTTTTGTGTCAAAATCTTAATGCGGTTCACAGAATACATCTACTTACCAAGTTTCAACATTATAGTTCTTATAGCTTCGGAAAAAGTGGCTGTGACATACGGACGGACAGACAGACAGACAGACATGACGAATCTATAAGGGTTCCGTTTTTTACCATTTGGCTACGGAACCTAAAAAGCAGAAAAATTGACAGCCAATTTATGAAGCATGCACACATGACTTGCAGCTTCATAAACCTGTCTAAAGTAGCCCTCTGACCTCACAGCAAACACGTTCAGAATGCTGTTGGTGTTCCCTCTTTTTTGCGCATTATGGCGAAAAAAGAAGGCAATGGGCCACTCGCAACACTCGCCATCGACGGGGAATCCATCCACACACATTGAAACCAGAACTGTTTCGAACTGTGCGGGCTAAAAGGTGTTTCCTTCCGCGGACGCTCGGGCTGTGGAATGAGCTCCCCGCCCTGGTTTTCCCAATGGAGTACAGCATGGGGTTCTTCAAAAAGGGTGTGAAAAGGTTTCTTCAGGGTCGGCAACGCGCGAGTGATACCCCTGGTGTTGCAAGCGTCCATAGGCTACGGTAACTGCTTACCATCAGGCGGGCCGTATGCTTGTTTGCCACCACCATGATAAAATAGGTGACTCACGAGGTGCATCATTGTCGGGCGGCGTGGGCGGCGTGGGCGGCGAGGGCTCCGCCATCTTATCGCTGCTGTTCTCCTTACTCATCTGTGACGTCATGTAGGGGGAGCGTCTAGCTCTCTTCAGTAGTTTGCTTCTGTAAGAGAGGAGTGTAAGTTAGGTATCAAAGATGTGAACAGATTTTAAGCAGATAAGAGAAGGAACGGGTTCTTTAACAAGCATACGGCCCGCCTGATGGTAAGCGGTTACCGTAGCCATATGGACGCTTGCAAGACACGAAGCATCGCTCACGCGTTACCCGACCTTTCCCCCCTCCCCTATGAGCTCTGGCGACCTTACTCACGCGCAGGACCACAACATTACACAACATAAAGTTATTTGGCTGCGGTATTCTGTAAGGTGGAGGTACTTCCCCAGTCGAGATGCTCTTTGAGCGAATAAACGCTATGCTCTACCTCTCTTCTTATTTATAGAGCTTTGTAGTATAATAATAATAAATAAATATCCTGGGACATTCCTCACACACGGTCATCTGATCCCAAACTAAGCACAGCTTGTACTATGGAAACCAGATAACTGATATAATACATATACTACTTTTTGTTTGTAAATACATACTTAATATACATAATTACACACAGACTCAGGACATACAGACATGTTCATGCACACAAATGCATGTTATGTGTGGGAATCGAACCCACGACCTGCGGCGCTATAGGTTAAGACTCCACGTCCCAACGGAACCGTCGTCCTATCTAGGCTATCACCTTCATCTTGGACACCTGGTATCAAGAGCTCAAGCTATCGAGAGTAGTGATAACCTGGTGTTGCATACGTTTATAGGCTATGGTGACCTCTTAACATCAGGTGCTAGTTTGCTAGTTGCTACCTCAATCTAAGATAGAGAAGTAGAGATAAGAGAGAAGTAAAAATGCGACATGAAGGTAATTGTAAGAGCATCACTTGAGAACGCCTCGACCGATTCGGTTGTTCTTTTTGTTGTTTCCGAAAGAAAAATAACATCATGCATGTAGTTTTTAGTTATTCTGTTATTGTAAAGGTTTATATTCAATTTTCGTTACTTTTTTTTTGTGATGGTTTGTATAGTTTAAAAAGAAGGAAACTGTAATTGGCAATATGTTTTAATTTTATGGTTCAAACTGTTTAATTTTAAATGCTGTTGTTTACACGATAATAAAAAAAAAAAAAAAGTTGCCGAGAAAATTGGAAAAACTGTAAGTGCTTTTTATTTCAATGTTATTTTTGACGGTCAGTTTGTATACAAAACCACCATTTCCTTGTGATCCTTACTTGATGATAGTCCGAGGCAGGGGCGGAGGCGCGGCGCGGCGCTCCGGCCCGCAAGCCGCGAGGCACCCCTCACAGCGATGCAGGCGCATCTGTCGACAATATAAACACATTATTACAAATACATGAAGCCCTCGTGGTAGGTTTAGTTTGATTACCCGTTCTTAGCTGGCTGGGGGGCTGTAGGGGGCTGGTCTGCTTAAGTTTCCTATTTATTTACTTATTAAATATTTATTCGGGGCACGCAATTGTCGTCAGTGCGATTAAAATGTAAATATTATGTAATGAATCTAAGCTTGTTTTGAAAAGAGTAATTGCTGAGTTTATTACCGGCTCTTGTCAGCAAATACAACCTTCCGAACCGGTATTAGAGTATTAGAGTCAGACTTTTCACAAGTGCCTGCGAAGGTCTATTTGAATAAATGATTTTGAATTAACCGATCGGCAAAGTTAAGCAAACACCGTTAAGGACGTTATCCGGTTGGGTGACTTGTTGCAGACCAAGTTAATTTTGTTTGAAATCTATTCCGACAATTTCCCACCACCTAAAATGCGCTCTGATTGGCTAAGTCAAGGACACACTAAACATTTGGATCCAGTGATTGGTCGTGCTGATAAATCAGTGCAAAATCACAGACCAGTTGCAGAATTTGATTGCTCGGCATTACCAAACTATAGGGACAAAGTTTAACCAACTGCAACCGGTTGCACATAGGTCTAGCCGGCTAAATCTAGGTGTAGCCCCACTTCAGTATCATCATATTGTTTCCATATTACAAACTCTTTTGTTTAGGATCAGATAGCCGTTAGTGAGGGATGTCCAAAATTACTATTTTGTTTTAAACTAGCGTCCCGTCCCAGCTTCGCACGGGTGCAATGTCGTAATGTGCCCGGCCCGCCCGGTCACGGTATCGCGAATACTGTTTCTTGCTAACTTTAAATTTGTGATATCTTTTAAAATATAAATGCTAATGATTTTCTGTAGAGAGAAAACTTTACCTACATTAAATGCCCGTCGTAACTAACTTATTTAATTAGATAAGGATTAATAGTATATGGGTCAAAATAACTTCGAAAGTATAACCCACAACAAAAGTTTAGACAGTGTTGGCAAAGACAGCATAAGTATATAAACCTTCCTGGGAAAATTATAACTCATAGTTGGTACAAACCGCATCAAAATCCGTTGCGTGATATAGAAAGAGTTAGCGGATAAACAGATAGACGTCTGTCTGTCTGTTTATCATATCATATCAGACGCGGAAACCGATATCATTTTTAGCCGACAACAAAAAAAAGAAGGAGGTTCTCAATTCGGTTGTATTTTTTTTTATTATTATGTTTGTTACCTCATAACTCCGTCATTTATTAACCGATTTGGAAAATTCTTTTTTTTAACTGGAAGGGTACATTTCCCGTTTGGTCCCATTGTCATCAGATCAGGATTTGATTACTTCTTAGTGTACTTTGAAGTCGGTTTAAGTTTTTTGTAAAACAGTCCAATTATATACTATGTAGTGAGTAATACATAATTATTAAAATAGTACTCAAACTGGCCGAAGCGCCTAAGCAGACATTGCCATGCAGAAAACAAAAACCCGATCGCATGGTAAACCTAGCAAACACCAATTGCGATCGACCGAGTGCTTATCACTCAATTATAAATTGGTGCCAAAGATTTTCATAGGGCATCGTGCCTCTACCCAGATGGATAATCCGCCTTACTAAAGCATGACATTTAATTTCACTCCGCTTGAGGGGCTCCCTGAGCAAATCGCTCTCAGTTCGTACTGCGCACGGCTGTCAAATACTGTCGATTCTGGCTTGTTTATTTCATGTTGCCATAGAGGCGACTATCCTTCTGGACGTTTTAAATTCTTTGATTGGTGCGTCCTAGACCTCCACATGGCCTCTGTGTACGTCACACACACTTATCGTATTGTGTGCTACAAGTTATTTATATCCCTATTATTATACGTAGCATACTTTTGTTTTGAATGTGGAGGGAAGTTGACTTTGTGAGCCTAAGGCCGTTTTCACACGAGACGAGGGCTAAATCGTCACTGCATTTTTACGGTGTCGTTATCGTCTCGTGTGAAAACGGTCTAATGCTCATGCAACACCCAACAAGAGAAGTCTAACGCTTAGGAGACTCTTAACGCAACCCAAATTGACTGCTTCTCATTCATCATCATCATCATCAGCCTATAATGTCCCACTGCTGAGCTCAAGCCTCCTTTCACAAATGAGAGTGAAAGGGAATGGGCAGATACTCCACCACGCGTGCCCACTGCCGATCGGTGGAGGTAGGCTAGTGATCAACCTACTGTTGGGAGTTTCCAAGCCACCTAGGAGGCCGTGGAAGTGATAGCCTGGACCAACGGCCATTTACGTGCCTTCCGAAGCACCCATGGATATCGTCCAAAGCTGCGTGGATAAATTGCTTAACTTTTCCGATCGATTAAGATCGGCTAATCAAGTTAAACGACGAGCTACAAAAAAAAAACACCTGAAGGTAGCTCCACTCCTTTGCTGTTCCTCTATTTAATGAAAATGCTGTATCATAGCCTACTCTGAATCTTTGGTCACTAACAATACTTGCCCGAGTTATTTACTTAGGCTATTCACGTACCGAGTATACAAAGTTATGCAATTAACATCCAAGTCTAGAATAACAATAACCCACCTATTATTGTATAATGTTACGAAAATGAAATCGTGACTGTTTTACGATCAGGTTTAGACTTTCGCGACTTTTTGGAAGCAAAACGTAGGTAATTAGATTGCCCACTGGCGCTGTAGCTGTGCCGTGCCTTAGGGTGGATATCCACCAGTTGTGCTATGCTGCGTATCGCGGAATGTGTTTATTAATCCAATAGAATAACTTAATTTACCTAGCCTCGCTGCACAGCTCTGGTGGAAATGGGCTTAACGGATTTTGAACATAGAAAAAAAGTGAGAAATGTGTGCAAGGATATCATTGAGGAATGTGCGAATAACAATGGTAGGTACCAGTCAGTCAAAAGATGGTGTTTGTTAGAGGGAGGTCATAGCATAGACTTCAAACTTAAAAAATCGACTCGAATAATTTTAACGCGTGTGAATCCGCGTCCTTGAATCATTTTTTAACCGACTTAAAAAAAAGGGGAGGTACTCAATTGGGTTGTATGTTTTCTTTTTTTTTTTATGTTTGTTACCTCATAACTCCGTCATTTATTAACCGATTTGGAAAATTCTTTTTTTAACTGGAAGGGTACACTTCCCGTTTGGTCATTGTCATCAGATCAGGATTTGATTACTTGTTAGTGTACTTTGAAGTCGGTTTAAGTTTTTTGTAAAACAGTCCAATTATTATTGCCAATAATTTACTATAAAATACACTTGAGTAACAAAAATACTCTTAATTACCTGTTTTTACACCAAAACTAGTTCTCTCGGATTCCTTATGGTGTTTTAAAGTGCGGGACCTTGTACATAAGATAAACTTTTTGTCTTCCGTTTGTTTGTTTACTTGATAACTTATTCAAACCGGATTGATAACTATTATTAGCTTGTGAAGACGCCATATTTATATTGACAAAAGATCCAGTCAAGTGCGAGCCGAACTTGCGTACAACTTGGGAAAATTAAAGACACTACAGTTACCCTTAATTTTAAGGCTTAGTAGATAGTTTCGGAGATTAACTGCAATTTTTCGAAAGACAAATCAATGTTAATCTATAGTCAAAGCTTGGCTCTACATGAGATCAGATAAATTTTTGACAGTGCGAGTCATATGTCTTGGCAACCTTTTACATAAATATGTTATTGGTGGGATAACTTTTATTTACCTAGCATGAGATATGTTTGATTATTGTTTTTTTATTTTTTATTATTACTGTAAAATGTTTGATATGAAAGATTATTACTATATTCATTTCATTACCTTTTTAACCGACTTCAAAAAAAGAAGGAGTTTCTCAATTCGGTTGTATTTTTTTTTTTATGTTTGTTTCCTCATTACTCCGTCCTTTATTAACCGATTTGGAAAATTATTTTTTTGTCTGGAAGGGTACACTTCCCGTTTGGTCCAATTGTCATCAGATCAGGATTTGATTACTTCTTAGTGTACTTTGAAGTCGGTTTAAGTTTTTTGTAAAACAGTTCAATTATTCATTAATGATTCTGATTCATAGAATCACGAGGATACGGCAGATCCTGGGGGCCAAAAAGGAAGCTATGCTTTATCTTCTGGAATCTATTTCTTCTTCTGGATATTGCTACTAGCATTATTTTTGAATTCACAGCAGATCTTATGCGATTAATTGAATTTTATAATAATGAATGACAATTTTGCAAATAAAAATGGATTTACGTACGATCTGCTGTTAATTTGGGAAATAGTTTCTATTCGTCAATAATGCTCTAATGGACGTTTTAGACCTCCGATGTCACTGACCGTAACAAATACCTACTACGTATAATACTTTAAGACCTAATTACAAGTTAAAGCAGACAACTGAACGCGCATTATTGAATATACATGACGATTTTACATTAAAATGTATGTTATATAATTAAAACGTTTAAAAGTAGGTAAGTGACATTTTGAACATTGTTTGAAAAAAAATGTTACTGAAAGATTTAATTAAAATTGCATTTTCTTAATTTCAGACTTGGCTCCGCAGGCGAGTAAGGCGCGCCGGTCCCATAGCGGAGGTCTTTAGTTCTGCGATCACAAAAATGCACACAGGTAGGTATAGTTCTTGATTTGTGCAATATTTGCTAACTATCATCACGCACACAGTGAGCAGTTCTATATTTCTGCAATATATAAAATAAAATATTCGCCACCGAACAATGTAGCTTGTATAACTCAATAATTTTTCCGATTGCCCAGATGTCGCTATCTGCTAGCTTTCGAGAATGGAACTGCGACAGAACGTGCTTTTCCTTGACCGCCGCTGTCGCTGGGTGCAATGATCAAAAGTATCGCATAGATTACAGTTCATCAGGGCCGACTATTAATATTAGACATATTTATCATTTCTACTACCCGGTAAAATGGAAATCCCTCGTTCGGTATTTAGTTTTAGAATGTGCAGCATTTCCTCTGGATGTTTTACTGTACCATATCTAGGTAAAAGCTAGGTAGAAGCGCTCGTGGTGTAGCTTGATTAGCCGTTCTTAATCGATCGGCAAAGTTAAGCTACGTCTGTCTTGGTCGGTACCTGGATGGGTGACCGCCTAGTGGTATTTCAAATCGAGCGTTTCCGTGCTTCGGAAGGCACGTAAAGCCGTTGGTCCCGGTTATCACTTAATTGTGATAGTCGTTAAGCTAGTTGGATGCCTCCTAGGCGGCTTGAAAAATTCCAACAGTAGGTTGACCACTAGCCTACCTCCACCGATCCGCAGTGGGCACGCGTGGTGGAGTATCTGCCCATTCCCTTTCACCCTGATTTGTGAAAGGAGGCCTGTGGTCAGCAGTGGGACATTATAGGCTGATGATGATGATCTAGGTAAAATCCCTCGATGCCTGGGTAAAATCCGCACATAAGCTTATGTACAGTCGAGGACATAAATATGTATACAATTAGTAAAATTCAACAACGGTTTCTGTACGGGCGGCCGGGGACCTCGTGTAATAAGACGCCGCTTAGGACGAATGCGCGAATCGTGAGATCCCTTTTCCCGTACTTTATTTTATTTGCTGGATTGCCAAGGGCGTCATGAAAAGCCGTATGGTTGGTATATAAACGATTTATTTATTGAATTTTAACACTTCTGTGACAATCTGTCTGAATACAATAATTAACAAACTTTTTAATTTACATAGATGATTACGGTTTAAAATCATTTATTTCTCTAAGATTTACAAAAATCACTTAAACGAGAAACAAAGTAAGTAGGTACTAATGGGTTTTAACAATGATTATGTCCAGTGTCGCAGAAGTATTACGTTTTTATAAAGTTTGTGGGTATGTCAAAATAATATTGCTCGCGACGAGTCGCACACAACGCCGACCGGTCGACAACACAGTTTAGTTCTAAAGCACCGTACACACTATACAATCACATCACAACATTCTAATAGTTTTATTTATTTATATTGTAAACGCGTTTACACAAATATACGTAGACAATGGGTGCCTGATGCTACACTGATAATTTACTTAGCCGCTACTATGGCATCTGCCTTACAGTCTACCGATGAGGTAACTAACTAGCCGCTACTGTGGCATCTGCCTGACCGTTATACTACTTGATGGTAATCTCAACTTGGCATCTGCCTTACTTGGTACTGTCCCGGTACTGTCCTACTACTGTGACATCTGTCTGACTACTACTACTACTATACTTAGTAGATACTTGCTGTCCTGGAATCGATACTAAATGAGAAAAATGTACTGATTATATGCAAATTATAAACGCTGTGTATACGACTCACGCGGTGAGCGAGTAACTTTTTACGAGAGAAAACATATCTTTTTCTTGTCTAATTTAAGTGCATTTAAGTAACCTCTCTATCTTGCATATAGCGCTAACCTTGTCTAAAAGTTCTAGAAGGATCTAGTCCAAAAAGTGTAGTCCTGTTACTACATCTCCAAAGGTTCTCCGATACATTTTGTCTCCCTTTCGCATATATAAGGAAATTGTATTGTTGATATTTATAGTTCCGGGTAAAATCACGTAAATTTCAAAATATGATCAGGGTTTCATTCAGGGCTTGTAGTAAAACTTATTATCTAGGTCTTACGTTAGGTAATGCGAGTTTAAACAGTAAATACATAGTAAGTAGTTGGTGTGCACATATGGTGCTTACGAAACAATTCTAACTAGATTACTATGCCTAATCGAGTGTTTTGTTGACATGTTAACACTTTTTTGTTAACTTAGGTTTCAACATGAATACTAACTTTATCGTGTAACAAGTTTTACATTTGTAGAGGGTTATTCACGATTCTAAATGTATATTGTAAATCTTAGTTCTACCTAGACTTTGTCTAGACTTTTACCTATGTTTAGGGTTCAAGTACTGTTTATTTACTATACAATTTATGTTGATACGTATTCTAAGGGTAATCATTGTACACTCGGGAATAAACTCTTTAATATTTCTTATTTCTAGACATTTTAATTTAACAATATAAAATATTACGTAATCATATAAAATAACAATAAATGTCCTGAACACAACAAGTGTCCCGAACAGTTTCCTCTTAAACTACTGATTGAAATTATGAGATATTATAAAGGCAGAATCTTCTAACATATACTATTATGATTTGTGTAATAGTTTAACACTTAAATGTTAAACATGCGAGAAAATCGCTTTTAAATTTCAAAAAGTGTATACATATTTATGTCCTCGACTGTACAGGTGGATTCAATTTAATAAGGATTTACCTCGTATTTATAAAAATCGATATATTTCGAAATCGACACTGCATATACAGGTGGATACGACAATAAATGAAACCACGTTAAGTACTAATAATACGAACTACTTTTACCATGGGACCAACTTCAAAATCGCAAAAAAATATCGCATGTTTCCTCTCCTCGGTTAAAATGAATGAAACAGCTGTTTCGTTGCTGCTTGTTTTTTTATGCGTAAGTATTTGTACTTTACGTGGTTTCATTGCACTGAAAAAAAGGTTCTACAAAACTAATTATGTAAGTTGACGTTTTGTTGTCGGGAAACTAACTTTAGTTACATTTAATCGTATATCTCTTTCGTTTTAGTTCGCAAGTCTCTCTGTTTAGGTTTTTTTTTTTTTATGCAACTTAGTCGATAAACAAGCATACGGTCCGCTTGATGGTAAGCGGTAGGTAGTCAAATTTTGTGTTTTTCAAAAACCAATGACGTATTTTTTTTCATTTGATGTTATAGAATGTTAGACCATGGTCTGAACAACGTTTGTTCTAGCGAAAAACGATTAAAAAGTTACCGTGTATAGTTTTAATAGGTTTTTTATTAGTTTTAGAAATATTATATTATATTTGGATCAATAAAAAAGTGATAAAAAATTTACGGGATATTTCAAGCACGTTACAGACGTAACTTTGTGATTTGAGACGTATAACATTCGGATAATGGTTATATATATGTTATTATAAGAACTGCAATAACATCGCAACACAGATGGCATACTTTTCACTTGCAGGCGCGGCTTGTCACATATTGATAAAAAGTTGCGTGGACACAGTAAATAAAAAACAAAATGCAGTAAACTAACTGCACACAAAAATCTATTTCCGCCTCGCTAATTATACTCCCGATCACCTATATTAGGGGTAGGATTTCCAAAAATCCTTTCGTAGTGGATGCCAACGTTATAAAAGAAACATGTGTGTAATATTTCAACATTCTAACTCCAATGTTTGGGCTATGCATTGATAGATCAGTCAGACAACCCGCCGTGGTTTTCCCAATGGAGTACAGCATGGGGTCCTTCAAAAAGGGCGTGAAGAGATTTCTTCAGGGTCGGCAACGCGCGAGTGTTACCCCTGGTGTTGCAAGCGTCCATAGGCTACGGTAACCGCTTACCATCAGGCGGGCCGTATGCTTGTTTGCCACCTTAATGGTATAAAAAAACAATCAAGACATGTATTTTAACATCTCATAGAGAGAGAAGTATTAGTTCTTTCAATAAATACATATTAAAATAATCAGTTTTTATTTTTTTTAGGTAACAATTAGTTATCGGTTTATTTACATTATAATTAGTCCATCCAGTGAATTAAAGATTAAAGCTCCTTGAATTACACAGTTGATAGATTAGAACTAGCTGATTCCCGTGGTGTCACCCGAGATAAAATAACGCATAACCTTCCACTACAAACGGACAGGGAGTTCTGAAATTAACGCGTTCAAACAACAACATTTCATCTTTTTAATATTAAGTATAGATGAGTTTAATATTCACGAAAACGATTTAGTTTTACTACTGTTCAATTCACATATTTACTGTGTTATCGGCACCAGATAAATTATTATTCCGAACGTGAACAATTCTGCTATTACTTATCTTATCAATTGAAAGAAAGTGGGTTCATACTTCAATATGACGGGCCAGTTGGCGCAGTTGGTTAAGACTGGTAAAGATTCCACCTATTGCGCCGCAGGTCGTGGGTTCGATTCCCGCACAGGACATGCATTTGTGTACATGAACATGTCTGTATGTCCTGAGTATGGGTGTAATTATGTATATTAAGTATGTATTTACAAACAAAAAATGGGTATGTATGTATCAGTTATCTGGTTTGCATAGTACAAGCTCTGCTTAGTTTGGGATCAGATGACCGTGTGTGAGGAATGTCCCAGGATATTTATTTATTTATTTAATATACTCAAAAATATTCACAATATTTGTTTATACGATGAATTAGGAGGAAGAGTTGGTAACTTGAGTGAAGCCTCATTTGTTGCAAGCGTCCATATGGCTACGGTAACCGCTTACCATCAGGCGGCCCGTATTAATGTTTCCCGATTTCGTCAAATAAAAAAAACTAATACTTACTATAGTGTAATTAACGCGACAAATCGATTAAAATTAGCAACATTATGCGATATTTACATCTAATTGTAAATACAATATATTAAAAAATAAGTCTTCAACGCAACAGGTCATAGGTTCAATCCCGCCCATGGCAGTAGACAAGTTGGTTATCGACAATCGTCACCGTTAGTAAACGATCCACCTTTGTTTGGGATTGACATAAGAGAATGTTAAGAATCACGTGATATTTCGATTTGAAATATCAATCCCATAAAAAGGTTGATCATTTACTAACGATGACGATTGTCGACAACCATCTTGTCTAGGGGGGCAGGGCCATCGTTAGTAAACGACCAACCTTTGGATCAGCATTTGCAGTTTTTTCAGCGTCAATCTATTCATATCCATTTGTGTACTTTGCCCGTCGTTGAAAATAGACGTCAATGAGCTGGGTTATACTTATACTAACATGGCAAGGATACGACATGGGGAATCCCCGGTTACTACGCAGAAACGACGACGTGTCAACGCGTTTCGTTTCGTTTGACTAAAAAATAATTCTATATCTACACGAATAGTTATAATACTATCGGCGAATACCAATATTAAATAAATAAATATAAATATCCTGGGACATTCCTCACACACGGTCATTTGATCCCAAACTAAGCAGAGCTTGTACTATGGAAACCAGATAACTGATATAATACATATACTACTTTTTGTTTGTAAATACATACTTAATATACATAATTACTTCTTCTTCTTCTTCAGTGAAAAATTCTTTCACTGTTGGGAATCTACACTAGGGATTGCAAAATCCGGATTTTTTTCAAATCCGGATTCAAAGTTTATCATCACATATAAATCCGGATTATCCGGATTTTTCGGATTTTTGTATTTTTTGCAATAATTTGTAATTTTAAACTGTACGCGTAGTTTATGCTTAATTATTAGTAGTTTGAAGAGAGATGTTCTATTTTATTGTATTTCCATTGCTTGCTTTGAATAAAAATTCAATTAAACTGCAAGTAATATTTAAAAAAAAATGGGCTTGTTTTTGGCTACTGAGCCGTCCATAAAGGATAATGACGAAGCCTAAGGTGGAGCACGCTAACCCAAATGGAACCTATTCATTCTGGCCGTGAAAGTCCCTAGATTCTAAGAGTCAGGAACTACAGTCGCCGGAAGCAAGTTTCACTCCCTTGCTGTCCGCATTATAATTGAGGATACAAAAGAAAAAAAATCCCCGGGTTCGGAGTAAAAATAGGGATGGTGGTTGGAATGAGGTTGAGCAATTCCTGCACACACTCTCAAAAATATATCCTGTACAAAACCGATAAGGCAAGCAACCTTTCTTCGATGGTCGAGCCTCGTGAGTTTCGTCATAATTAGTCTCATATTCGATAAGTCTTCTGGCTCGGCGGTTTATTGAGTCGAGGGCGAGAGCCTGGTGGAAAGGGCTCCGTTTGGTGGCGAAAAGACACACCTGCGTCATGGTGGCATTAAAAGTGACCAGATTGGCATTGCTCCAATCGGAGACTGCCTGTAATGTTACGTTCAAACGCTCTACTATGGCCTCTCGCAACAATTGGATCTATGACAACGATGCTATCGTCTACGTACCCAAAGATACCGGGCTTCACCAGATCGTTAATATGCAGCAGAAATAAGGTTGCAGAGAGAACTGAATCTGATCTCTGTGGAATTGATTGCGAAAAGGTTCGACGAACAACCGTTCGCTCAGGAAATTGGAAATCCAAGCGCACAAACCACCAGAGATTTCATATGAAGGAAGCTTGCTTAGAAAGCGGGTGTATCAGACCCTTTCAAAAGTTAAAAAAAACTGAGATCAGCCGATGTACAAAATGCTTTCAGCGGTAACCCGACTATATAGAACTATCATTCTTGATATTACGTTGTGCAAAGAGTTGTTACTCGCGCCGCGCGCGCATCGCCTCCATGTAAGACTCACTGGCCGACTTAACTATTAGCTAGATGGATGAGCGGTAGCAGCTAGCCGCGTGTGAGCCGAGCGGTGCATAGATTTCAGAGTAATACTGACCTAAATGTACTGGATATTTAATGAAAATTTTTAGTTAAACATCAATTATTATCAATTAAGATTAAAATTCGAAAAAACCGGATTTTATTCTCAATATTCGGATTTATAATAGGACCCTAAAATCCGGATTTTTCAGTCATTTTCGGATTTCGAAGTATCCGGATTGCAATCCCTAATCTACACTATCCCCGGGTGACATAGGATATATATTATATTTTCAAAAAAAAATAGGGATCCTTACTAAAACTCCAATAATGTAACCCAAGATGTGAAAAAATTTCAGCAGGTCTGAGAATAGGACGTAAACTATTTTTCATAATCGTGGGGTAGGGTAGGGTAGCACCAGGCTAACGAAGTCGCGCCGGGCAGCTAGTATATAGATATTAGTATGTTTATAATAATTTGTATATACGTGAAACCATTGATATACGACACTTATGGACATTCGCCCACCATCAGGTGCACTGCAATAAGCATCATGACGAGGCTAGTTGTATATCAATGCTTTTGCAATACTTTTTCTCTACATTCATTCTTACTGAATGAGCTACTACATCATCGTCGCGGGGTAGGAGCCTGGTGATCTGTGGTACAGGTTTTCCTAGTGCAGACACCAGTCTCTCACAAATTGTATCTTTTGCCATACCTAAAATGCTCATTATTGTTTTTATTTACATGTAATTTGTGAAGAGAGAATAAATGATTATATTATTAATGATTATATTATTAATAGTCGTATAGCATAAAATGTGTTACTATAGGTATATAATATAGTAACTTGAAAGACACATCATGGAGTGTTTAAACAAAATATGTGGTCACACAAAGTCACTAATGTAAAGGTAAACATTTTCACATAAAACAATACATAAATACATAGCAGAGATAAAAACATAATCGGGGAATTCACGATAATCCCAACAATCAAATACAACACGATTATTTAAATTACTATTTCAAACAATGTGCGCACCACGTTTTTATTCGAGTTATCGTATGATTATTATCACGTGAATTGAAGGATTATTTATGTATTATTTGTTTACGGGAAGGTTAAATATGTAGATAAGCATTGTCTTTGAATCACCGATCAAAAAATATTAAAAAAAAAACCGGCTTTATAGTAAATAAACTAAAAAGTAATCAGACCCTGACCTGATGACAATACAACCAAACTCACACAAAAAAGAATTTTCCAAATCTTTATATATATACAACTAGCTGCCCGGCGCGACTTCGTTCGCGTGGTGCTACCCGGGATTTTGCTTTCAGGGTAGGGCAGGGTAGGGTACCCTGCCCTACCCTGACAGCAAAATCCCCATAAACAAAATCCGCCATTTATTGAATTCATTTGTTACAAAAAATGTGATAAATGAAGAACCGCTCGACCGATTTTGTGCAAACTTCACATAAACCATGTACTAAATAGTCCGAACAAAGCCTAAAAATTTGGTTTGGATAGGTGAGCCCGTTCTTGAGTTATAAAATTACAACGAATAGTGGCATTGATTTCTATATATATAGATTTGTTTTCAGGAAATATAAAAAAAATATGTAGATAAGCATTGTCTTTGAATCACCGATCAAAAATTGTTTTACAAAAACTTTATCCGACTTCATAAGTAAACTAAAAAGTAATCAGACCCTGACCTGATGACAATACAACCAAACTCACACATAAAAGAATTTTATTTATTATTTCACTAGAATTTAACAAGATTTATGATAATAATCAAAAAAGCTTTATTTTATCTATACTAATAATAATATTATAAAGAGGAAAGATTTGATTGTTTGTTTGTTTGCATTGAATAGGCTCCGAAAGTACTGAACCGATTTGAAAAATTCTTTCACTGTTGGGAAGCTACACTATCCCCGGGTGACATAGGCTACTTTTTATCACGGGAACGCGGGTGAAACCGCGCGAGACAGCTAGTATACTATAATTTTTTTTCGTACTTATTAATACTGAGACAAAATCCTCAATCATGTAGGGTGTCCGGCCTTT
The DNA here is from genome assembly GCA_947623365.1 of Achlya flavicornis. Lineage (NCBI taxonomy): Eukaryota > Metazoa > Arthropoda > Insecta > Lepidoptera > Drepanidae > Achlya > Achlya flavicornis. Next base: position 3,329,960 of record OX392494.1, on the reverse strand, counting down.
CTACCCAAATGTCCGGCCAAACTGGGTGGTCTGTCCGGCTACTAGGTTTGGCGACCTGGCAACCCTAACTGTACGTGTGTACGTCACTGAATTCCTCCTAAACGGCTGGACCGATTTGAATGTTTTTTTTTTATGCGTTTGGGTGGCGCCCTGGATGGTTTAAATTCACAAATCAGCCCGGCAGATGGCGCTGCAGTCGGTATCTAGGTTAAATATTATATATATAAGGTAAGTACAGGTAACCTTTTTGCGTACACTTCCATAAATATAATATAACGAGGTAGGGTAGGGTAGGGTTTTAGCACCACAGGGTAGGGTAGCACCACGAGAACGAAGTTCTGAGGTAACAAACATAGAAACAAAACATACAACTGAATTAAGAACCTCCTCCTTTTTTGAAGTCGGTTAAAAATAAAAAGAAGTTTATCTGTGTGGAAACTAAAATTGTGTATATTGTACTTTTGTTAACTATACTTAATGAGTTGTCTCGTTCTCATAATTATTGTATATTATACGTACCTATGTTGAAAAATACAATTTTGCTTTTTAAAACCGCTTATGAAGTTAATCTGTCCAACTACATAATATTTTCGACATTATATCGTACCAATATTTCAATTTATTTATTGTAACAACGGCATACACTGATTTTACTTATCACTAGCGAATACATCATATTCTTACAATATTCTAGAGGACTAAATTAAAATTATCAAAAAAAATTAGATAAGTTTTTTTTCTTTTGTCAAAATACTTAATTATCGAGTGTTGAAGTTCCACGTGACGTCACTTTAGAGTATACTTATTACTCTAAATTGACGTCACGAACTTTGACTCGCTTTATCTTTGTACATTTTTAATGATTTGGTCTCTGGATCTTTTTTGATAATCTAACTGCCGGACTAATTAGATCCCACCAAAAACATTTTCATGTAAAATGTTGCCAAGACGAGACCATATGGCTCGCACTGTCAAAAAATTATCAGACCTCATGTAGAGCCAAGCTTATAACACTACACGCCCTAACTCTACGAGCCCTAACTTCACAAACTCTATACCATAGTCAAAATATGTGGCTTGGCCGTTGCGCTACCGTCACATGGGTGTAAGGTGAAAAATCTGTCTTATATTTCATAATGTTTTGTATTCTACAGTGGAAAAAAGTGGACAAAGTCAAAGCCATTTATTAAATTTAGGCCCCAGGCCCACTTATGAAGGTCATATTTACTGAAGTTACCACCTTCGGAACTCGGCCTTCGACTGAGAAAAATCCGGCAAGAAACTCAGCAAGGTTACATTTTTTTAACATATTTTTAATCCGACTATGTTTGGCTTTTTTCCAAATAATTAACGATTAAAAAGAAAACATATAAAGCATAGATATACAGACGAAAATTGCATGAATTTTCAGTCTATATCGATATGAGGTAGCAAATTCACACTCAGTTTACAACAATACAATGTGATATCTAGATTCGGTCTACTGTACTTTGACGACAGCAGTATTGTTTATAATTAATTAACATTATAATTAACTTATGCTCGAATCGACGGGGTCGTAGTCTATCTAACACGTGGGACTTTATGCTGTATTTTCAAATACGTTTGGACCAATTTTCACATAGCTGTTTCAAGCGGTGTGATTAAGAATAGAATATTTATCGAAAAATCGAAACCTGAAATTACAAATTTCAGGTTCCCGTACCGAAAAGTAAAATGAGGGTCTGTTCACACAAACCAGCTCTGAGAGAAGAGCATATTTTGATACGCGTTTAAAAATAGAGTTATTATCATTAAAATAAAGTTTACTTTTACATTTCACTTCTTTCGTTAGGACGGCTCTCCAGCATTCAATGTAAAAATGAACCTTATTTTAATCCTTAACTCTATTTTTCAACGCGTATCAAAATATGTTCTCTCCGAGACGGTCTGTGTGAACGGACCCTTAGGTGCGACTCCATCTGTTCGTCTGTCATAGTGGTATATTTTTGTAAATACTAATGCCTTATTTCAAATAAAATTAATAATTAAATATTATTCCAGGAAAACACAGGAAGAGTTTTTCAAAATGCGCGGGTCATAAAGCTTGTGCAAAATAATTAACCTCACCTGATGTATAGTAATAACTCCAGTTTTCTCCTGCATTTTCATATATATATACAATTATTTACACGAAATATTCACTAATATCACAGGTTGAATAAATAAATAAATAAAAAAAAAGCAACAAAGATCACAGCATAATCACTCAATCATCTTCAATATCTAATTCCCACAAATTTGCCAGGCCGCTCAGAAGACTACGTAGCACTGAATCGACAATTTTATGTAAAAATATACAGTAGTAGAATAATATCCACCAGAACTCGATGACAATACGTAAATCCGCGGTAAGCATCGGTGTTGACGTCCGCTGGGCGCGGCGGTCGCGCTACGAATGACGCCTTTGACATTCGAAATTCAGATTGACCTGCGCGGGCGCTGATAAGGCGCGGTACGTAAGGAAACTGAACGTGCTAAGTTACTGACTTGCTCATGAATATTATTATTTCTATACGAATACAATGTTTATTTAAATTCCAAAAATAAAATCGTAAACTTTGTATTTTCAATATTAAATAAATATCCTGGGACATTCCTCACACACAGTTATCTGATCCCAAACTAAGCAGAGCTTGTACTATGGAAAACAGATAACTGATATAATACTTTTTGTTTGTAAATACATACTTAATATACATAATTACACCCAGACTCAGGACATACAGACATGTTCATGCACACAAATGCATGTCCTGTGTGGGAATCGAACCCACGACCAGCGGTGGAATCTTGACCAGCGTCTTAACCAACCGCACCAGCTGGCCTGTCAGATAGATATTGTAGTTACTAACCATGTGGGCATAGATAAAAGAGCTTAAGTTGATAAGAACACGTTTTTAAAGGTCTTATCTTTGCAACAAATTAATAATTTCTTATAGTCCGACCGATAGTGTTTGGTTGCCGACTACCAAACCGATTTCAGAGGGATAGCTTGGAACCTGGAGACCGACAGCACGGTGGTAGGGTACTTTGTAGTACCCACCTGGGTGACTACCACCATCATGTTGAAAAGCTGTCGCCATGGTGACACTGTGGTCAAACACAGGCCTGTAATATATTGTAAATAAACTACCTTATAAATCTATCTTCTAGTCTAAATATAATAATCTAGCGTTCAATAACATTATAGACAACGCATATTCTAAGCTTGTAGGTCTAGCTAAAAGCATGTAAGTTTGCAGCTTTTTAAAATAATAGTATAATGTAGGCACAGATTACAGAACAAGAGGCAGATAGAGCGCGCGGAACACGGGTGTGAGGCCAAAAAAGCAAATACAAATTGATAAACACATAGCTGGTATTCGCTTTTAAATTTGTATTTGCTTTGTTTAAACAAAGTTTATTCAAAAGAAAGTGTTTTTCGTTACATATAACTGCTTTGTTCTGTAATCTGAGAATGTAGGTGAGGTTTTTGAGAGAGGTAGAGCAAAGCAATAATAGAAGGAAAAGATAGGCGGAAAGCGAGGAACAGGAAGACCAAGAATAAGTTACAAAGATCAAGTGAAGGTAGGGTTGCCATCCGTCCGGGTTTCCCCGGATGTGTCATAGTTTAGAGGGCCCCCGGGGAGCGTCCGGGCGGGGGTTCATTTGTAGTCCGGGTTTTTTCAAATATCAAGACTGAAGATTCTGTTTTGTAACATTTAAAATGATGATAAAAGATGGCTAAATTCAATTTTAATGTCTTCGAAAATAAATATATAAAGTTGATTTATGACACATAACTGTTTTTTTATTATTATTTAAAAAAACCTGTTGACATGGCCGGTTTCTGAGCTCCAAAATCCGGGGTTTTCACACGTCTTGTTCTGTTTGCAAAATTTTAGAGATGACAACCCTAAGTGAAGGCAAAAATAGACGCCTTGTCGTATAAGGAGGTGCAAAATGTTGCTAATGATAGAGCAGACTGGAAGAAGCTACACCGACAAGAACACAGCTCTTAAATACAGAAGAAGACCACAGCGCTATTTTGCTCGACTGGAAAAGTACCTCGTTACAGAATACCGCAGCCAAATAACTTTATGTTGTGTTCAAATAAAAAAAACAAAAAATCATTTATTCAGTTTAGGCCCTGGTAAGGCACTTATGAACGTTAAATTGGTACATACAGTTGAATTTACCACCGGTTCGGAATACACTTAAACTGAGAAGACTCCGGCAAGGTTCCTGCGCGTGAGTAAGGTCGCCAGAGCCTGGGAAAGAGTGAAGGGTCCGTAAGGAGTAAGTTACACTCATGTTCCAATCGTCCGTAGGGCACGGTAACCGCTTGACTTGGAAGAATAAAAAATAAGGTGAGCACAAAAAATTTTTGCGGGACCCTAGTAATAATCTTCTATTTTATTCCAAATTAGGAATGTAGGATGTGTGTGACATAGGTATGCTAAAATTCCGAGATGAAATAGTGACCTTTAAATAAATAGATAAACTTCAATAACTACATGCGAATATCAAATAAACACATATTAATTAGCATCGATTTGCGCGTTCTGATTTGCGCGTTGTTGTTAGTGTTTTGACGTGCGTCTTTGGAAAATTCTGACGCATCTATTTTCTTTGTTACATCTATTATCTATCCTCTATCAATAAAACTTGATGGTGTTGCGAGAGCGTTTAAGTGGACTGTATTTAGGGGGGGGCAAATGTCTATTGTGGTGCGAGAGCGTTTAAGTGGTGTATTTAGGGGGGCGCAAAGTTAATTGTGGTGCGAGAGCATGTAAGTGGAGTGTATTAGGGTGGGGGGCAAAGTTTATTTTTGTGCGAGAGCGTTTAAATGGACTGTATTTAGGGGGGCCCAAAGTTTATTGTGGTGCAAGAGCGTGTAAGTAGACTGCATTTAGGGGGGGGGAGGGGGCAAAGTTTATGGTGATTCGCACAATTGCTTAAATAAACAAACAAAAAAAATCTTAATTTTTATTATATTAGTTAGATAGATAAATTATTTTTCTAGACGCCAATCAAAGCTAACACAATGCCAGTTGCGCAAGCGCATGTGATATTTTTCGCTATCTATGTCAATGTTGACCGGATTATAATTCGAGTGTAAGTTCCGAATGTATTACTCAATTTTTTTAATTGATTACTGGGATGCCCCAGGAACATAATGATTATTAGGAACCCTGTTTGGTCATGTACGTCCCTCTGTATGTCACGGGCATTTTTCTTGTAAACTATAAGGTATATGTCGCTCAAACACAAATGTATATTTTTTATGACTGGCCAGTTGGCGCAGTTGGTTAAGATTCCACCTATCGCGCCGCAGCTCGTGGGTTCGATTCCCACACAGGACATGCATTTGTGTGCATGAACATGTATGTATGTCCTAAGTCTTACAAACAAAAAGTATATGTATGAGTTATCTGGTTTCCATAGTACAAGCTCTTCTTAGTTTGGGATCAGATGACCGTGTATATCTAAACAGAAAACAAGTATACGGCGCACCTGATGGTAAGCGGTCTCCGTAGCCACTAGTAACACTCGCGCGTTGTCGACCCTGCAAATCCTGATACCTAATGTAATCTTCATCCCTTTCGTATAGATGTACCCATTCCGTTACGCGTAAAAGAAACCGCAGAAAGATGTATACAACACTTCAAGTTCAAGAGCATCCATTTGTCTGTCAGTTTCACCTATTTATTTATACATCTGTAACCACATAATGTAAATAATTATACACTTATAGTTAGAAATCATCGCTAGTTTAATCAAGTCCAGTGATTGTTGACCTTTATCTCGGTAGCGGTCACAGTCAATGTCATGTACACAGCATACATTATAACAGCTGTGGCTTTTTTTTTTTTTACCACTAAGGTGGCAAACAAGCATACGGCCCGCCTGATGGTAAGCGGTTACCGTAGCCTATGGAAGCTTGCAACACCAGGGGGTATCACTCGCGCGTTGCCGACCCTGAAGAAATCTCTTCACGCCCTTTTTGAAGAACCCCATGCTGTACTCCATTGGGAAAACCACGGCGGGGAGCTCATTCCACAGTCCGAGCTTCCGCGGAAGAAAACTCCTTTTAGCCCGCACAGTTCGAAACAAATCTGGTTTCAATGTGTGAGGATGGACTCCCCGTCGATGGCGAGAGTTGCGATGGTAGAAGGTAGCCGTGGGCATCAAGTCGAACAATTCCTTAGAACACTCTCCGTTGTACAAGCGGTAGAACACACATAAGGAGGCAAAGTCTCTCCTCAGACTGAGGGGCTCTAAATCTAATTGGCATTAGACGGAGTTTATCATATTCGCGACCGAGTTAAAATCTCATAGAGTTATATCGTGAACAAAGTTACCTTGTGCGAAACGTGAGCTGTTTCCATGTAGATGCATTTACAGATATATCGTACACCAGGGGGCCAAGTCTGCTAAAATGTCATACTGACACGATACTATTGAAATTCCATTATCATTGAGCCGATGTGCGCAGCCTACTATTTCATAAAAGTCTCATAATGAATGAAAAGAATTTTAGTACAAAAACTGACAACTAAAAAGGTTGTCTGGAAGAGATCGCTCTTTAGCGATAAGACGGGCGGTCTTTGTCATTGTACAGTTATTAATATTATGTTATTTTCTTTCTGTTTTGTTAACTGTTTTTCTGGTGTACAATAAAGAGTTATCTATCTATCTATCTAAAAGATCATTGTGACACGATAATAGTTTCATTGAAAAAAATCAAAAAGTAATTTATTCAGTTTAGGCCCTGAAAATCGGAAAATCATCGGAAAGCTATTATGGCGCCATTAGTAGACTACCAAAACTTTAAAATGTGTGGAAAAGCTGCCTGCACACGATTGGTCGTCAGTCGATGCTCATCGTCTATTGGATTCTTGTGTGTCATTTGGCTACTGTGATTTGGCCAAAAGTGCACATGCGCGAGCTTGCCCCCACTACTGCCTATCTGTGCTCACCACTCGTGCCTAATACCTCAGCAGTTCTTCGCTCAAAGAGCAGCTAGACTGGGGAAGTACCTCCACCTTACAGAATACCGCAGCCAAATAACTTTATGTTGTGTTCCTGCAAGTGAGTTAGGTCGCCGAAGCTCATTGGGGAGGGGGGAAGGGTCGGTAACGCGTGAATGATGCCCCGGGGGTTGCATTACACCAGGCGGGTTTATTTACAAATTCAGCTATTTTAAAATTAACTGTTTTATTATTAATTTATTATCAGTGACACAATGACCCACTCAAATCATTAATATCTGACACGTGCACGTTTGACCCGCTGACCCACGGCACGTCATAACCCACGTGCGACGGGACACGTGAGCGTGACGTGTCGGACAAGTGACGTGACGTGACCGTGTGGTATAAACCCCTTACGTAACGGGTGAACTAGACGTGGGTGCCTTGACTGAGGGATATGGCATGATGGTAAGTGGTCACCGTAAACTATAGACGCTTGTAACACCAAGGTAGGTAGTCATGTAACAGCGTCGCTGCTATACGACTATTTGCCTTCACATGTTTATAGATATCTAGAATACACATCTAAACCGAGATACATAAAATATGGTGTTCCTCAAGGCAGCATCCTGGGCCCGCTAATGTTTTTAATATACATACATGATCTCACAAAAAATACAAGAAATAAAATGGTTCTCTTTGCAGATGACAGCACAGCTAGTATAGAATCGAATAATACAATTAATAAAAATAAAGATGTAACGAATACCTACCATAATACTACAAATTTGAGAGAAAAAAACGTTTTATTTGACAATCGTGTGTTCTATTACCACCTATACAACAAACATTTGTATGCATGAAAATATGCGTACTCCGAGTCTGAGTGTAAATATCTATAATGCGTGAGTATTTACAAATAAAAATTTATGTCAGTTATCTGGTTTCCATAGTACAAGCTCTGCTTAGTTTTGGATCAGATAGCCGTGTGTGAGGAATGTCGCAAGATATTTATTTATCTATCAACTTATGTGTAAATAGGTAAGATTTGCGCTGTTTTGTAGTGAAAGGGTTCGAAGACATTTTTTTTGCAGTTGGCGAACCCTTACATCGATTGGAGAAAATCATACAAACAAAACAATACGAGGGTGTCTATTTCCTAAAACGCCAAGTTGAATTTTTACATTTTTTTATTTGCATTCCACAATATCAAACATTAGGCAGTTTCAGTTTATTTGCAAAAAAAATACTGTGTTTGACGACCATGAAAAAATACTCATTAAATGTTTGTACGCATTAAAAGTGCGTTCGAATTGGAGTGATGTCGTTTTTAGCAGTTTCAAAATGGGCATTTTTGTTTATGCGTTCGAATTGGAAAATTTCAACAATTTTGCAACTTTTGCCACAAACGATATGTCCCAAATCGAACGATTAGATACAAAAATGACATTTCCATGCTCATCGGCTGCTTGTCACTTGTCTCAACCTACCTTTTTCCTTCAGTTAATCATTAAACAAAGTTAATCTAACAAATTATTCTCTTACCTGTTAGTATTTCTATAAAATTTTATAATAAAAATTAGAATTTTCGCTTCCCGTATGAATTTTCCGAAACTTATCTGTCAGATTCAAAGATGTCAAAATATGATCACAAACGACCCTGCCTCGGAGGTGGGTCAAAATTTGCAGTTCACGATGTCGTTTTTAACTGTTTCCAAGCAGCACGAACGGTGAACGAAAACTGTTCAAAACGCCAATTTCGCCCACAACTTTCCAAATCGAACGCCAGTTGTGATCATTTTTGGCATTTTGGACTGTTATTTTTGCTACCATACCCCAATTCGAACGCACCTTATATGGTGCTAGAATAGCTAGATTGATTTATCTTTACTAATATAATAAAGCGGAAGAGTTTTTTTGTTTGTTTGTTTAAACGGGCAAATCAATAGAACTACCAGTCGGATTCGAAAAAATCTTTCACTAATATGAAGCTACATTATCCCCGAGTATTATATGTTACTTTTTATCACGGGAACGCGGGTGAACCCGCGCGAGACAGCATGTTATACTATAAAATGTAATGCGCTATGAAAAAAAAAACACAAAATGGCGCCTGATGAGTATGCCAGGCTCTGAACAAAAATCTTCGAACCCCCATGTTGGTTTAGGACGCGTCTAACTAAATGGTTATTTTATGTAAGGATGAAAAGGATAATGAAAGTCTTACAAGGCGCAGAAAGAGTGCGACAGGGAGTTTCGTGCGTTTCAGACTGCTCAGGATGTTTGGGGAGGGACCTGGAATTTAAATAACAATAAATATCCTGAGACTTCTTTAAGAGAGGTAGAGCATAGCGTTTATTCGCTCAAAGAGCAGCTCGACTGGGGAAGTTCCTCCATCTTACAGAATACCGCAGCCAAATAATTTTATGCTGTGTTCCTGCGTGTGAGTAAGGTCGCCAGAGCTCATTGGGGAGGGGGAAGGGATTGGTTTTGTAACGCGTGTGTTGCAAGCGTCCATATGGCTACAGTAACCGCTTCCCATCAGGCAGGTCGTACCCATACTCGTTTACAAACTTCGTAGTAAAAAAAAACACGATCATCTGATCCCACACTAAGCAAAGCTTGTACTATGTACATCTTCATTTTTTAAATCCTCTTTGAAGGATTTGTTTAGTTGTAATTTTTTTTTATATATCTCGTGCGCAAATCTTATTAGTTACTGACCTCTCAACGGTTGTCTCTGATCGGGGATATGTATATCATTGATATTAATGTTTGGTTTGGCACATTGGTGCCGATTCTGTTGTAAATCTCACTAAACTAATTTTAGTCACATCACATCTCTTTCTTACGAACATTATTGAAAAAGGATAGAACATATTTAAAGCTGTCAAATTAATCTTCGCCGTCTTATTTTGCGTGTATAGACGTAACCGCGATATATGGCGACTAAATTTATATTGAAAACAAGCATTGGACTAATTTGACAGAACTAAATTTCTTACATCCTTTTCTCATGTTCTTTGTTAGAAAGAGATATAGTGAGATTAAAATTAGTTTAGTTGTAAACAACAGAATCAGGGCCAATAAAAAAATAAAATGCTTCAATCTTGATAACCTATGTGCACCATCGCGATATTTGGCCTATGGTATGAAGAGGGAAATAAGTAGCTAGTACTTATTATCAGAGAACTAAGCCAAATAACTAGATAGGTATGTCATATAACAATAATAAACGATTACAGATGATTATGATTAGATACGGGTGACCGAACTTTGCTCGTTTTTTTTTGGTAAATCATAAATGTTTATCTCACAAAAGAAGGCACTTGATTGATGAGAAGCTAAGATCAAACCAACGCGTCCAGCCTGCGTCCGCGGTGGCGATCAGATGTTTTGAAGGAACTTGTAGCAACGTAGGTATCCATATCGACTCGTGCTCCGATTGGCCGTGGCGTCGCGTATGAACCTCTAGCGATTAGCGAACGCGTTTCAGTGTGAATAACTTTTGCACGCGCAATGGCCGCTACCTTGAACGCCACCGCGGATACAGGCCGAACGCATTGGTTTGACCTTAGCTTAACCCGTTGGCTCGCAAATAAGACGGGCGTCTTATAACTAATGAAATATAATTGGACTGTTTTACAAAAAACTTAAACCGACTTCAAAGTACACTAAGAAGTAATCAAATCCTGATCCAGACAAAAAAAGAATTTTCCATATCGGTTAATAAATGAAGGAGTTATGAGGTAACAAACAAAAAAAAAAAAAAAAATACAACCGAATTGAGAACCTCCTCCTTTTTTGAAGTCGGTTAAAAAAGAATTTAAAGAACTACTATTCAAGTGATTAATATCCCTCGTTCCGTGGTGGAGGAAAGCCACGAACGACATGTGTCTGAAACCGAGAGTACACTAACTAGAATCTCCGCCTGGGGTCGAAAAAGCATGCGCGCGTCCCTCAACATTACGAAGAGCATCGGGATCCTTGGCGTCGGTATTTCTAGCGAATTCCGTTCTGTAGTCACTTGAAAGAAGAGTTTAATCTGGCATACAAATAGCTGTGCGCTCAATTAGGCGAACAAATCGGAGCAAATACTGAAACTTTATAAGACACTTCGGGTTCCAAATGGAGTACTGCTATCATCTGTGGGAAGAGCCTCATGTGTCGGTACAACGGAAAAAAAAAGATTACTCACCTAACACCATTCCAGCGTGGATCCTGAGCGGCAGACGAGAACTGAGCAGATTCTCATCGCCTTTAGTGCCGGTCTGTTGCGGAGATCGGTCACCGAGGGTCAGCCATGCTTTGGTGGTCCTGGAAAGTACAGAAATTATTGTTCATGTTACAAGAATATAATCTCATCTCACTAATAGTAGAAATGCAACCTTCCGAACCGGTACATCGAGCTATCATTACTACGCATAGAGAAGACGCCACATGTCACAACTATGTACCGTTCAAGTGAGGCCACACTCAGGAAACGCGTAAGTGCCGTGAAAATCACGGTTTTGGCGAGAAAAATACTCATAAAAGCGTTCAGCAGTGCTATTCTGTAACGTTCATTTGCAAAATCACTTCTGGATCCGCGATGAGATTAGAATTTCATATTCTTAAACTGAGTGAGTTCGACACTAGCACCACCGAGTGATGACGGAAGTGAGAAGAACTACGACAGGTGAGTATTTTGACGTTTTTCAATAGGATTTGGTATTCTGAAACGTAATTCACCCGCCAATTCAGTTGCGAGGTGAGTTGCGAGATGACTTTCGAGATGAGTTACCTTTTACAGAATAGCATAGCTGATAACGTGTTTCTATACTGTCTGCTTAGACGACTAATTATATTGTTAGGGCGATGGCTGCCACACGCGTCATACTTGTGAACAGGTGCTGCTTGTGGGGGCTGGTCTGCTTAAGTTTGCTATTTATTTACTTATTAAATATTTATTCAGTCTACTTTGTAATTTTGCCGCCGCGCCGGGGCACGCAATTGTTTTCAGTGCGATTAGAATGTAAATATTATGTAATGAATCTAAGCCTGTTTTGAAAAGAGTAATTGCTGAGTTTATTGCCGGCTCTTCTCAGCAAATGCAACCTTCCGAACCGGTATTAGAGTATTAGAGTCAGACTTTTCATAAGTGCCTGCGAAGGTCTATTTGAATAAATGATTTTTTGTTTTTTTTTATTTTTTTTTTTTTTTATTTTGTTTCAGCACTAAAGAGAACATTAGTTGACTCTAAAAAAATGGGACATAACCTTTGCTTATAGCTTCTCTATGTAGCAATAATAGCTCAATGCTTACGATATCCTTCCTTGATAATCTGTGACGTGATTTCCTTAAAGCATTACAGTCTATTTTCCAACAATTCTAAAGCGTTTTAAAATTGTGATCGTTTCCTATTGTATACGAACAAATGTTATTATAATAGCTATTTACAATGGATGTTAGTAACTGACTGATTTATCAGATAAGATTAATGATAAAACAGAAATAAGAGAATATAAATAAAACTAATACAGATGCTCGACATGGTTTTGCCATATCGTGCGTCACACGGTAGTCTTGCTTACAGAGCATTGACAAAAAAAAAACTCGCTCTCTGACTATAGACGCCTTGATCAACGGATTTCATACTACTCAAGCGTGTATGTATGTATTGTTTAGTACAATCGTTTGCACTGTTGACAAATGGTGCTGTGGTATAGGTAGTTACCACTTGGTGGACTTACAATCTTTATAGTAACATTATTCTTAGAAATTATGTAGTTTTAGTTCAAATAATAATTGGAATTAAAAGAAAACACTTCAAAATAGATATACAGATACTTTTTGAGAGAGGTAGAGCATAGCGTTTATTCGCTCAAAGAGCAGCTCGACTGGGGAAGTAACAATTAAGAACTTAATCATCAAACTCTAGAACCAGAGTTCTTGTTAAATGAAATGAACCCAAACTCAGCTCAGATAGCTCAAACAGCTTTAGTGTCACATTATTATTTAACACTGACTTATCTGGACATCAAATAATAATATTGTAAAAATTCAGTTACGAATTATCAAATAAATAAATGGAATGATAATAATAAATCTTTATTGTGTACAAATAAGTATGATACAGTAAAATATGAGAGAGGTAGAGCATAGCGTTTATTCGCTCAAAGAGCAGCTCGACTGGGGAAGTACCTCCACCTTACAGAATACCGCAGCCAAATAACTTTATGTTGTGTAAAGTTGTGTTCCTGCACGTGAGTAAGGTCGCCAGAGCTCATAGGCGTGGGGGAAAGGTCGGTAACGCGTGAGCGATGCTTGTGTTGCAAGCGTCCATATGGCTACGGTAACCGCTTACCATCAGGCGGGCCGTATGCTTGTTTACCGAATTAGTTGTATAAAAAAAAATTGTGATTCCTCTTCTGCTAGTGATAACTGTGTTACAAGAGACAGTGTCTTATGAATAGAATAATAATAAAAAACAACATTTTTTTTTTTTATGATATCAAGTGCGAAAGATAATAAGAAAGACAGGGAAATCTAGGTTAATTCTATATAGTTTGTGAAGAGAAAGGGAAAGCAAGACAAAATGTAACTAGATTCCAACAGGAGATGAAATTACTATTTTATAATCTTTGGAAATAGAATCTAACAAGAATTTAAAATATTATTTTTATTCATAATTATCAGTTCACCAATATACTGAAATAGTTTCTTTTTGTGTGAAAACATATATTTTAGAATAAGAATTGAGGTAAAGTAATTACATTCGAGTAGGTAAATGTATGGAAACCAGTTTCAGCGTCACATTCCTTGTAGCATGTACGTATACTAGTACAGAATATAACTAGTTGGATGTGTACCGTAATAACAAATAATTTGTGAGGCGCAAGTGACTCAAAGTCCATATTACAGTGAATTTGCATAAAAATCATCCGAGCAACAGCAAAAAATTGATGAGACCAACTCGATCGCAAAAAATTGCGTTTGTTTCGGCAAGTAAATTCTCACGTATTAGAAACTTACCGGCAGTTAATATGATGGTCTTCTCTTGATTTGTAAAAGATTATTTATAGAGAAATTGTGTGGAAACTAAGAAAAATCTTTTTTCCACGACGACACGAACACGGACGGACAGAATAGCCCACCCACAGATAATTATTAAAAAGTAAAGTGAAAAGTTATTTTTGGGTTTGACGTTTTATGTTTGGTGTTGCAAGTTTTTAACTATTTGAATCGCAACATATTTTTTACGTCTATTATATCTTCAATTATAGTCTCACAAACTTATCTGGCCTTGTGGCCAAAAAAGGAACTAACAACGACAGTTTGTAATGTCAATCTTCCTGCCATTCGCCATTGGTTATTTACTCAACCAAATGCGATAACAGCGCCTCTCTCTCACCGGGGTCGTTCACGTTTTTGGCATCATAATGAATCGATATCGATAGATTCATTGTAGTAATGAGGAGTTTTCTTATGATACTTCTCTATGCTCAAATACCTGTCAAACTGTTGATAATTCTAACCAATTTGAACCTTAAGTGCACGATTCGACAGGTATTTTGAGCATAGTGTGTACATTTTTTTTTATACGCCCATTTCGGTAAACAAGCATACGGGTAGCCTGATGGTAAGCGGTAACTGCAGCCATATGGACACTTGCAACACACGAAGTAATGCTCAAGGCTCGATGAGAGAGAGTCGCTGTTATCGCATTTGGTGGAGCAAACAACCAACGAACATGTGAAATTTCTTGATAATAGGGAATATGCATGTTTTTTTTTTATTTTTTTATTCGATAGCTTACATCGATATATAACTGTAAAAAAATATTCCGCGCTAAAAAACTACAATTAATAGGACAAAAAAATATTTAAAATTATTAACTGATAAGGGCACTTTTAAACATCTCCGCGCGCTTGGCGTGACGTCACAGTCTATAACAACAAACAACTGTCAATGTCAACGACAATCAAATGAATTTAGTGTAGAATTATGTGCCTGTATTATCTTGTATTTAACCACTATTATATGATGGAACAACACAAAAACCGACGTATAAGTACTGTATTGTACCTAGGTGTAAAAATACCATAAGAAGAAAATGCAACCGATAATGTTTTTTCTTGTTCCGAGAGGTATGTATGGACGTAAGGAGAAAGTGGTCTAAAATCATGAAGAGACATGGTATCTCCATCAACTTGTTTATATTATTGTGAAGATCACTTCAACGTAAGTATATCTTAAACATTTAAACAATTTCAACTTGAGTTTTGTTTTTATGCTCCATTTAACAACCTGTCAATATAACCTAGTTTGAAGCCCGGTGGCCCAGACTTTCCTACTAAAACATTCACATTGTTATGTTTTAATCAATAATATTTATATTTTCAGAAAGAAGAGGATACAGACAATTTTATTGATTATAATATCATGACTTTAAAAGAAAAACAAAAAACTACATTATGATTAAAGTAAGGTATCCTTCCTCATTAAGACTCAAAAAGATACTCAGTTGCATCTATCAACAGAGCGAAAAGGTTTCTTAGAGAAAACATCTAGAAATAATTGAAGGCACTCTCTCTGCCTCTGCCTCTCCTGGTAAACAGTGTTGGTGGCCTATAAATAACTGGCTACGACTATTTAGAAACAGGTCACAGTACATCTTCGTTACACATATACACAGAAGATACTTGAAACATAAACATTGGTGAACCTAGTTGCAGCACTTCTTAATCTAATGTAATAAAATAATTATATAATTGATAAGGGTGTTCAAGTTAATAGTAAAGCAGGCGAAAAGAATACTACATGCATGTGTTCACCATAATCTTAATCCCTGTAATAGATGAATTTATAGTAGTCGCTTGCGGGTTAATCAATATGCAGGATGTGTTAATAAAGAAATAAGATTATTAAAATTATTGATTTTATTTCTGTTTATCCTATTTAAATAACACAGGCGAGCTGTTTGCTTGTTTGCCACCTTAGTGGTATAAAAAAATAAAGGAAATATTGCATTAAACCAAAATAAAGTACATTTTTCTATAAGATCTTCACAAAGCTTCTTATATATGGTCTCCACTTCTATTATATGTTTTTTTTATTCTTTAAAAGCACTATGATGCTCTTGTATTATTATTTTTTCATGTGGTGTAACAATAAAGCGTTATCTATCTATCTATCTATGAGCTACACAAAATAGTGCTATATTTTTATTTGAAAAATGCATCTGTAACTGAACCGAACTGAACTGTTATTGTTTCTAATGAACTGAATCACAGTTTTCTCCGATGAAGGGCATTTTATTTCAATACTAAAATCAGTAGTTTCAACATCAGGTGATGCACCCATAACGGGATGTAATGGGTTTAATAAAATTCCACATTTGTTTATTTTTATTTTATTCATTTTTTTCACAACCTTAATCACTTAACTCTCTAACAATCTCCCTCTTTTTATGGCATCTGTGGCTCAGTTTTGATACTCCCATGAAGGCTTTGTTTAAAGATCCATCAAATACTTTGCAGTGTGCAGCCTCATACGCTTTTGAAGCAGTGATCCTTGCGTAAAGAGCAGTTACATTGGTCTAAAGTTGAAAGGGCAGCTTCTTCATATGCTTTAGTGTGTACCTTTATGTGTTGCACAGTCTGCACATTGCACTGACAAGACATTTTCTTAGGTCTCATTACAGGTAGCTGTTACAGTGTAACACTTCTGGTGGGCATTATGTTCAGTTGTTATGCAAGCCTTTACAGTACATTATATCACCCTCCTGTTTAACTTGGACATATCCAACTGCTGAATCACCATATGATTCTCATTCAGATCTATAAAAAAAAAACACTGAATGTTAATACAATGAAAACGCATCATTTATTAATGTGCTCAATATCCTTTGATTGATAGTTACTTGACTGAATTCTACAATAAAATGTAAACTTTCGATATATTCTAAGCTATGTTCTCTCATTGATATTTTAGGTTATGCTAATGTTACATGTAACATTTTCTTGCGTACCTATTGTATAATTTTCCAAAAAATGTGTTCAATAATTTATTAACATTATATCTAATATGTAATTACCTTGCAGCTTGCACTCCTTTGATTTCCGATGTAAAATCCGAACATGACGCAAAAAACGTTGTCATCATGAAAACATACATTTTGGGGATATTATCTGATTGCGCCTTTACATAACCGCTATTAGTCATTTTCGTTCGAGGTTTTGTAACGAGACATGTAATATCACTTCTAAATATGCGAAGAACTCACAATAAAACTAACTCCTTGACAAACAATGCACTTCTTGTTGTTTTGTTGACATTGACACTATTTGACATTAAAATATTGTAGTGTAGCCTGGGCTTGTCGAAAAAATATCGATACATCGATATTATTTGTTCAACGAGAACTTTTTGAGCGTTATTTAATTTTTGATATATTGATGTATCCATATAAAATTCCAATTATCAAAAATGTATGCAAATTAAAAAAAAATACGACCGAAAAATTACCTAATTTTTTATAGCTCATTCAAATAAAGTTTCATCGTAAAGATTGGCATCAGTTGTAAATCTCACAGTACCCAACCAATAACAGAAGTCGGCTTGCAGCATAGCACATAAATCAGAGTTTTTCTTCTCGCAGTGTCAGATAAATATTGGTTTGATTCTTAGTTTATAACCCGACTTCGGCAGAGCATACAGGAAGGGTTATTGTTTTAACAGTCTATATATGTTTGTATTTATTATTTACTTTAGTTTCCTCGTAACTTATGATTATGGTTTGTTAAAAGATATACACTAATTCAAAGCGCGAATATTGTTTTTTTTTTACCGATATATATCGATACTTATTTGTATTTCTGACATCCCTATTGTAGACTTTGACGTCACAATTCTCTGACGTTGCGTTTCAACTACTTTGAATTTCCCGCTTGTTTTTTGGACATTTTAATAATTAATTTCATAATTATAAAGAAATAATATCAAAAAATATTGATGCAGGAATAGTTCTACAGCAATAAAGTTTATGAAAAAAAATATTTTAACCCTATTTGGATCACACGCATATACCCTATTAAATAATGAATCAATTTCTCCAAAAAGCCTGGAGCTGATCAGCGTCTGTACGGGCGCTTCGGAGTATATCGTTGGGTACATTATCATAAAAACAATACTTTGAGAACACTATTTTAATAAATAGCTCAGTTGAATGTTTAATACGTAACTAAAATAAATAACATTTCTCCGACTGTATTCTATGTCACTTGACTTTTTGTTAAGCTATTGCATAGCTTCTATCGGGGGCCTTGAGCGTGGAGACCGAATCAAGGAATTCCGTAGCGAAAATAACCTAACACCCCCCACTACGACCGGCACAGTGGTGATACTTTTTAGTTTTGCCATCTATCGATGAATAGCAGAACTTTTAATGACTTTTTGAAATATCACGCTTGTCTCTTTAGTTCAACCGCTTTACCGCGGCAGTCTCCGAGTGCCACTCGTTTTTTTTTATTTTTTCCAGACCTAAATGTCTGTGGCCAGTTACACAAAAAATTGGTGGCGCGCAAGTTGCCACAAACGTAATGTTTATATTCTATTTGACCAATAAATATTGACATTGCAAAATGGCGTCGTTAGTTCCTCTTTTGACCACCTGGCCAGATAAGTTTGTATGACTATATATATTTTTTTTTTTTATACCACTTGGGTGGCAAACAAGCATACGGCCCGCCTGATGGTAAGCGGTTACCGTAGCCTATGGACGCTTGCAACACCAGGGGTATCACGTGCGCGTTGCCGACCCTGCAGAAATCTCTTCACACCCCTTTTGAAGAACCCCATGCTGTACTCCATTGGGAAAACCACGGCGGGGAGCTCATTCCACAGTCTGAGTGTCCGCGGAAGGAAGCTCCTTTAAGCCCGCACAGTACGAAACAATTCAGGTTTCAATATGTGAGGATGGACTCCCCGTCGATGGCGAGAGTTGCGATGGTAGAAAGTAGCCGTGGGTATCATCTTAAACAATTCTTCAGAACACCGTCCGTTGTACAAGCGGTAGAACACACATACTCAAACTGAGGGGCTCTAAACCGCTTGTGAGCTCGGGATCGTCGACAATTCTGATGGCACGTCGTTAAACCGAGTCTAAAGGATCAAGCTGGTATCCAGGTGCCCCCGCCCATAGATGACAGCAGTACTCCATATGAGGCCGGACTTGCGACTTGTAAAGTTGCAGCCTTTGCCCCGATGTGAAGTACTGCCTCGCTCTGTTGAGCACTCCGAGCTTTTTGGATGCCAGCTTAACCTTCTCTTCTAAGTGATATGAATAGGTTAGTCACTGGTTAGTCCCTATAATCGGTTTAGGCGATTAATTTTATTCATGAAGTAATCGATTTTATAACCGTATCCAACCACAGTCCCAACTACAACACTAATCATTATCAATCTGTCAATATTTTTTCCGCCCGCCATTGTGCGCGGAACTCATTGTGTTTATATTCTGCGAATTCTCTGTTTTAAATCTAAACAACCATCAAAATACCTTACAAATTACAAAGGCCATCATGGGTCTACCAGACGGTGGTATACCTGAAGATAAGCTGCCACAATGCTGGTCAGACGATGTACGTATGAACGCGCTGTTTGCACCATTTCGTCTGCGAACTGCAAATCCAGAATCATGGGAGATGAAGATGAATTTTTGGCCTGATCTTTTAAGATTGTGGTGTAGGTGTAAGAAGGATCCTATAGTGTCTGCAGCGGATGCAAGAGTAGCCTTTCAGAGGAAGGGACGGACGCCCGCGTGTACGGATATTGTTATTGAAGAATTGTTACGGTAAGAATTTAAATATAGCACGTGAAGTAACAATATTTTCGGTGATTTTTTATCCCTTTGTCATCCACAGTTTAGGGTTGTCAACTTTTGCAGTCACATTTTTTCTTGAGATTCTGCCATTGTTGCTATAAATTATAAAATAAGAGCTTCCGCGTTCCCAGAATAAAACTAGCCTTTGACGCACATTTATCATATCTACGCCCAAAATCACAAGGACAAACCAAACACATTTGCACCTGACTAATTTTATGCATGTGAGTTTGTTTGTTATGATGTAACATGTAAACCGCTGAACAGGTCACAATAAAATTTGGCACGCAGATAGCCTATGGTATGGAGAAGGACATAGGCCACGTTTTATCTTGGGAATGCAGGTGAAACTGCGGGGGACAGCTAGTTTATAACATACGAAGTGATTGAGTTTTGTTCCATTAAAAAAAGTGTGGCAATACATATAACAAGATAATGAGAATTAAGATGAAATGGTATACTACACTTGATCAATAAGTTGAGGCTTGCAGTTCCTTTTATTTTTACATATGGAGTAAGGTTGCACATCCCATCTACGAGCCAAGGGGCTAAGATGAGATCAAGATTTTGCACTTCTATACCAGTCTTACTATGCAAATCTACTTTATATTTAAAAATGTATTGTGTAGAGTTATTTCATATTTTGATAACTTATGCTAAAGGTCAAAGAATTAATTTACAGACTTTTCCATGATTAATTCTTGACTAATACTGTGACATATTGTGTACCTATTCTGACTGTATTTTTATTCTGCTATGGTTTTACTCGGACAATCAGTTCCTGCTTGGTCAAAAAAACTTTTTTATTTGTTTTTTATTTTTCTCATTTTTTATTATTTGACATGTTTTCATTTATAGTAATCATTTATATGTAATTTTTTGACTTTTAAAATAATTTCTATTAATTTGCTATTAGTTTATTTTTCTCATTTATTTTATTTTGCTTATTTTGTACGCCTATTAGGCAAGTCTCAGTGACACAATCTTTTTTATAATACCATTATTTGACCTGTGACTGACAAATAAAGAAATTTGAATTTGACTTAATATTCGTAGACAGCAAAATAGTTATTCTTTTGATTAAAAATTTTAATTTTTATTATTTTTTTAATAACTATGTGCATTCATGTATTCTGAATTAAAAAACTTATATGTATATCATATCTGGTATCCAAGAATTGGAAAAAGGACAGGACGGCAAAATAAAAGATGGAGAGATGAGATATAAAAAAAAAAAAGGAGGAAAATTGTGGACAAGGACATCAAAGGACAGATTATTATAGAAGGACTTATACCAAAGGGCACACAGACAGAAAAATAAGAATGTGTTTATAGATAGGCAAAGAACAGTAAATTTATAATGTATAGAACCCATGTCTTGTAATAGTCTGAATAAATGGCGTATATTATGTTATTATGTCATATCTATACAAGACAAACTCTTAATTCAGTTATTTAACTGCAGTATTCTCTAAGATAGGTACTCCCCCAGTCAGGCTCTGGAGCAACAATGGTGAACCTCTATTGGTGAATATGGCATTTTTTAAATATGAATATGTGATGTGCCTTCGAAGTATCATGACTTATGGACAAGAAATAAAATGAGATAGCCGAAAACTGTTTATGCATTGGCCCCGTACTTTGAACTTTGTTATGCCATGCAAATATAGAAGAAAACATTCTTTTTTGTAACAAGTATAGATAGATTCCCGAATTATTTTGTCCATTGGTTTGTCATCCCTGCCTAGAGAATAGTCTAACTGCCAGGGAGCAATTTTTATAAATATTCCTCATTTGTCTTCCAGGTCAGGCGAACTGTCCCCTCTCTCCAAATACCAGCAGATCCTCCACAACGGGCCTGAAGGCTGGGTCAAGTGGGGAGCTCGACTTGCATTCAGGCCAGCTGCCTTTGCCCTCACAGCCATGACATCACTACTGCCAGCGAGACAGGCCATTGATAATGATGGGCTGCCCAAGGCCAGCATTGATGTTACACAGAGATTTGTGCTTGAGAGTGCTGTTAAGGTAATTGTAAAATAGTTTTTGTATGGTCGGATAATCTTGAAAGAAAGCCCTGTGAAAGCGCCGAGCGGGACGACCTTCCACCAGGTGGACTAAACTCACCAACACAATTTGGCTCAAGCTTGAAATTGCATACAAAAGAGGTGTTTTCAGCAATGATTTTTCAGGTTTTTTTTATAAAACTTAGGCGGCAAACAAGCATACGGCACGTCTGATGGTAAGCAGTTACCGTAGCCTATGGACGCTTGCAACACCAGGGGTATCACTTGCACATTGCTGACCCTGAAGAAACCTCTTCATACCCGTTTTGAAGAACCCCATGCTGTACTCCATTGGGAAAACTCTGGCGGGAAGCTCATTCCACAGTCCGAGCGTCCACGGAAGAAAACTCCTTTGCACAGCCTGCACAGTTCGAAACAATTCTAGTTTCAATGTGTAAGGATGGACTCGCCGTCAATGGCGAGAGTTGCGATGGCGGAAGGTAGCCGGGGGCATCAAGTCCAACAATTCGTCCATTGCAAGACTGCTTTCGCGAAACGTTTCAGTCTCTTTAACTCTTCTTTTATATATAGTCAAGCCGTGAAATGCTGCGCGATCAAGTACTGCACTTTCAGGGAAGCCAAAATCATAATCAAAAATTGGCTACTAAGTCTTGATTATGATCAAACCGAAAAGGTCATGAAAGGTCATGATCGTTCCGAATTGAGAATTGACACATACACTCACCACACACCCCACACTCACACATACACAGAATACATACCAACATACACATTCATACACACTAAGATAACACTTAATTGATTGATAAAAATACTATATAAAAATGTTTCTAGTAGTTAGTTACTTATAGTTTTCTTTTATAACTTTTTTTTTTGAATTTATAACTTCCCCCTGTTTTGGTAATCATATTTTGTAAATTATACAGGTTGCCCGCGATACAGGATTATCCTAGTGCGGGGACCATTGTTTAATTATCTGTGTAATTTTTTACTTTTTAAAATAAATTATTTGATTTGATTTGATTTGAATTCTTTAAGAACACTCCGTTGTACAAGGTACAAGGCTTATTTTAAGGAGCTTCTAAACGATCAACCTTTTTATGGCTAGGCAACATGTAGCTCAATCATTGCCTGTTCTATTGATTAAGTCCTATTGATAATATTGATTGTTTATGGTATCATGCTGTTTTAATTACACAGGAACAAGCAATAGAACTATTGCAAAGCTACCCACCCGGGGTGGAACGTATGGGCTCGATAGAGGAGCTGATGAAGAACTGCGAGTGGACCGGCAACAGGGAAACATTTGAGTTGCTGCTGGGGTACCTTGTGTCTCAAGGGAGTGCTGTGAAGAAGGATGACGTTGTCAAACTTGGTTAGTATAAGGTTTTTACGGTACTTTAAAAGAAAAAAAATGGTACTGTTGGAATTTTTCAAGCCGCCTAGGAGGCATCCAACTAGCTTAAAGACTATCACAATTAAGTGATAACCGGGACCAACGGCTTTACGCCGGAAAAGCTCGATTTGAAATACCACTAGGCGGTCACCCATCCAGGTACCGACCACGACAGACGTAGCTTAACTTTGCCGATCGATTAAGAACGGCTAATCATGCTACACCACAAGCTCTTCAATTCTTCTGTCTAGATATTATGGTTCATGAGATACAGCCCACTGACAAAAATTAAATATTAAAGAGGACCCTATACCAGAAACTTCTTTGTGTGCGGGTGAATTTCAACCTACTTAATAATTCACCATCACCAGAATTCTCAACCGCCTGAAAAAAAGATGTACCTAATAATTCACTTTCCCATAGCGGAACCAGACAAGAAAGCGTCACCGGTGACAGAAAGTGAGGAGGCGCTCGTGAAGCTGGTCTCGGCCGAGACTCGGCTGGAGGGAGACTCCGCGAGACTCGCGCGGGACGTACTCGCCGCTGAGACTGACGCACGAGCTGCTTTACAGCTGGGGAATAAACTTGTGGTATGTTCACTTATCTATTACATCCTACTAGCAAAGGGTAGCTTCGTACGGATGCACTGTAGGTACAGTCGCCATCAGATATATCACGACATACAAGGTGTTCAAATATAAATGAGCAAGGTTAATTTTTACCCGACTGACCCGGAAGGAGGGTTATGTTTTTCGTATGTATGTATTTATGTCTATTTCTTTGGCACGCTCTGCAGCCTAAACGGCTTGATGGATTGAAGCATATGAGGTGTCGTTAGATTCGTCTTAACTGTGGGAGTGTCATAGGGTATATTATTTTTATATAGCGTCAACGAATAAAAAAATAGGGGGGTATTAAAAACAAAAAATTCTGTATTATAATAATATGGGTATCAAATGAAAGCTTGTGAATAGCCCATTCCATATATGTATATATTGTAATACTTTTATGCTACCATTTTGTCGTAAACTGCAAAAAATCACGTTTAATGCAAGGACAGTACCTGCGGTCCTTGCATTAAACTACTACTGAGCGGTCACCATACGTAACTCACAGAGTTGCGATGGTTAGTAGCAATACTTTACGGTACCGCTCATAATACTTAATTGAACAACTTAATTATATAATGAAAATAAAAAGTCTGAAATAAATTAAATTATTAAAAGAAACAATTTATTTAATTTTAATAATCGAAAAATTCTACACAGTACAAGCTACCAATAATATCTAAACATCAGTATTATCATAAATATCTGCGCAGCAGATTTTCAATAATTTCTTTACACACAACCAAACGAAAATATCTCGACGTCTATAAAGACAAATGTATCTAAGCAAGCAGTCAGGTGGTTGGATAAATTTGAATTTATAGACTTTTTTTTTATCAGCTGCTCAGATATTTATGACAAAATAGATGTTCTGATATTAATGGTAACTTGTCCTGAATAGATTTTTTTGAAAAATAATGTTCTTTGTTATATTTGAACACCTTGTATATTGCGATATATCTGATGATGACTGTACTAATATGGTGTCATCACACAAATTTAACTATGGGACCAACTTCGAAATCGCAAAAATAAACAGCTGTTTACATTTCAGCCGCGAAGTCATTGACCTTTGATATGAAACAGCTGTTTTTGTTTTGTGATTTCTTTGGTCCCATTGTTAGTGAGTACTTTACGTGGTTTTATTTATTGTCGCATTGTCGTATACACCTGTATTATCTACATTATGCACACTGCCAAATATTTGGGGACAGATGGTATAGGCCTGTGTTTGACCACAATCTCACCAGGGTAAGTGATGATGTGGCCGAAGGTGGTAAGCACACAAAGCCTAGAAGGAACTGGCTCTTGTGGGTGGTAGCCAGCCAGGTGGGTACTACGAAGTTCCCTACCACCATATTCTTGACTGGAAACATTCACATGAAAGGATCATGGCGAGATTTGTACAAAAAAATAAAGATTTTTAGAGACGTTATAATTACTTTATAATTGATCCTTGGTGCCTAAGGAACAACTCGAGCCATTTAAAATATTTTTAGAACCCCGGGATAATAATGATAATTTCTATGGCATGCCGGCGAATCACAAATATTCGCTACCAAAATCGTTATGTTGTTGTTATGTTTTGCGGGGTTTATAAACTATTTAAAGTATATTAATATGTTGCTGGTAAAGTAATCTCAACATTTGAAGTGATTCAAAATTCTCTAAAATGTTTTATTTTTTTGTACAAATCAATGTATGGATCTCGCCATGATTGTTTCATGCTTAGGTTTAACTTAATGCCGTTGAGTTTTGATCCACGTATTTTAAATTGTTTGGTGGCCCTAAAGGAGCAACCTTGAATTTGTCATTTAATCATTAGACCACTTTTTGACATAAAAATGTATGTTGTGTATCACCCACAGGCTAAAAATCATCTACGTAGAAAACACAAAGCCGCCCAGAGACTAGACAAATGTACTGCCGCCTTAGACAACGTGAGACAACTACTGCAACAACTTCGAGATGTCGACGTCAACGCGGCCATCGTACACACTTACAGGTGAGAGAGAGATAGATGAAGGGAGGTACCGTTAGAGATGGAGGCAGAAACATATGGAGAGAGTAGGAGACGGAGATAAATGAGTTAGAGATAGAGCGAGAGAGATAGAGAATTTGAATAAAAGATGGTGTGTGTTAGTAAGATATCGATACAATTCCGAAAAATATAAAAATGTTGAAAATTAAGGTAAATTTTGGAACTTAAGAGATCTTTTTATCGTGTTGAATCAGGACCTATATTTTTAAACACTAAATAGGGATTATAGACCTCAGTATCTAGTATAAATTTCAACCAGCTAGGTCCACCCGTTCCTGAGAAAATGGTGGTGAGGTGACACACGGACAGACGGACAAGAGAGTGATCTTATAATTGTTCCTTTTTTTTACCTTTTGAGTTACGGAACCCTAAAAATTGGCAAACATAAAGCGCGTCGTGAGTGGGACGTGACGTCACTTGTTTGTGTGTCTCAAATCTTTGTCATATTTTGTTTGATTGACAAAGAAAAGATACGTGTCTCATTTTTATTGATTACTAGCTGTCCCCCGCGGATTCGCCCGCGTTCCCCGGAATAAAAAGTAGCCTATACCCTTCTCCATACCATAGGCTATCTGCATGCCAAATTTCATGATGGCCCGTTGAGTAGTTGAGGCGTGAAGGCGTAACAAACGAACTCACTGTCACATTTGTAATATTAGTTAGGATGTAAATGACAGATAGATTTTGAAAAAAAAAAAAAAAAGAACACTTGCTGAGTTTCTTGCCGGAGTCTTCTCAGTTCAAGTTGTATTTGGAACTGGTGTAGAGTCATTTGTTAACATTCATAAGGGCCTAATTTGAATATATTTGATTTGATTTGATTTGAAAGGCCTCTAATATATAAATAAATAAATATAAATATCCTGGGACATTCCTCGCACACGGTCATCTGATCCCAAACTAAGCAAAGCTTGTGCTATGGAAACCAGATACCTGATATAATACATATACTACTTTTTGTTTGTAAATACATACTTAATATACATAATTACACCCAGACTCAGGACATACAGACATGTTCATGCACACAAATGCATGTCCAGTGTGGGAATCGAACCCACGACCTGCGGCGCTATAGGTTAAGACCCCACGTCTTAACCAACTGCGCCAACTGGCCCGCCAATATTAAAACAAACTATTCACCAAAATTAATGTATAATTTAATTTTTTTCCAGAACGACATCAGAAGCGATGAAGAAAGGTATGAAGGACAACGGTCTGGAAGAAGACTCTGTTCACGACACCATGGATGACCTTAGAGAGGTAACCATCTGTATACTAGCTGTCCCCCGCGGTTTCTCCCGCGTTCCCGGGATAAAAAGTATAGGGGATAACGTAGCTTCATGTTAGTGAATGAATTTTTCGAATCCAACTGGTATGTCTAGAGATTCATCATCATCAAGAGAGGTAGAGCATAGCGTTTATTCGCTCAAAGAGCAGCTCGACTGGGGAAGTACCTCCACCTTACAGAATACCGCAGCCAAATAACTTTATGTTGTGTAAAGTTGTGTTCCTGCGCGTGAGTAAGGTCGCCAGAGCTCATAGGGGAGGGGGGAAAGGTCGGTAACGCGTGAGCGATGCTTCGTGTGTTGCAAGCGTCCATATGGCTACGGTAACCGCTGTGTCCGAATTTTCGGTATGTCAACAACGTACGGGTGAACATTTTCCCGGCGTCTTGTGGTTCGGTGTAAAAATGGGGATGGTGGAATTAGGTTGAACAATTTCTGCGCACACTCTCCAAAATATATCCTGTAGAAAACCGATAAGCAAGCAACCTTTCTTCGATGGTCGAGGCTCGTGAGTTTCGCCTTAATTAAAGACTCATCTCCGATTAACTTCCAAAACTTCGAAGATTAACTTCCACTTCGAACGGTTTTGGGCCGTTTGCATCCAGCGGTGCCCAGCGATCTAGACCAGATCGTCGGTCCACCTGGTGGAAGGTCGTCCCGCTCGGCGCGCACCAGTACGTGGTCGCCACTCTAGAACCTTCCTTCCCCATCGGCTATCAGTTCTTTTAGCGATGTGGCCTGTCCATTGCCACTTCAGCTTACTAACTCTACGAGCTATATCGGTAGTTTTCGTTCTCCTACGAATGTACTCGTTTCGGACCCTGTCACGTAGAGAGATTCCGAACATTCCGGGTTCGAATCCTACAATGAGCTTGAGCTTTCGGTGAAGGAAAACATCGTGAGGAAACCATAGCACGGTGGTAGGGTACTTTGTAGTACCCGTCTGGCTGGCTACCACCCTCAAGTTGAAAATCTGTCGCCAAGCACCTATCGGTGTGTTCCGTCAGCTGCACTTGAGAGCCAGTTCCTTCTAGGCTTTGTGTGCTTACCACCTTCGACCACATCATCACTTACCATAGTGAGATTGTGGTCAAACACAGGCCTATACACAGTAAAAAAAAAAAAAAAAAAAAAAAAACATAGCTAGTTCCGTTCGTTTTCTAGAGATTAGGGCATTTAAATTAAATTACAAACAACTTTACTTGTAAAAGTATGTATTTACCACAGATATACATTTAAATAGATGACGCGAGTGTATGTACTTCGCGTGTCAAAATGGGGCACAATGCTCTTCTTTTGAAACTGTTTCGCGCGGACAGGGAACTCGCATAAGGCTGCATGTCCACCAGAGATGTGTAGCGAGGGATATGTTTAGCTGAAAAATAGGATAGCTTCATTTTCACGTTAAAGATCTAATGCCAGCCTAACTAAATCAATCTTGTGACATTATGGTAGGTACAAAAAAAGTTACACGCTTGGTTTTGAGGGACTTGCGTTATCTATTTAGATTTATGTCTGTGGTATTTACAAACAAAAAACCGGCCAAGTGCGAGTCAGACTCGCGCACCGAGGGTTCCGTACAGACCTGTAGGTATATAAGTAAATGGTAGTATATACCTGAGTATTTGATATGAATTTCAATTTATGATGTATTAAAAAAAACTACTTACTAGATCTCGTTCAAATCAATTTTCGGTGGAACTTTGCATGGTAATGTACATCATATATTTTGTTTAGTTTTATCATTCTCTTATTTTAGAAGTTACAAGGGGTGGGGGGGGCACACATTTTACCACTTTGGAAGTGTCTCTCGCGCAAACTATTCAGTTTAGAAAAAAAAAAATTGAAACTTCAATATCATTTTTGAAGACCTATTTATAGACTTATGGGTTTTATAAAAAAAAAAAAAAATAGTTTCAGTTCTAGGTATGGGGAAACACCAAAATTTATTGTTTTTTTTTTCTATTTTTGTGTGAAAATCTTAATGCGGTTCACAGAATACATCTAATTACCAAGTTTCAACATTATAGTTCTTATAGTTTCGGAAAAAAGTGGCTGTGACATACGGACGGACAGACAGACAGACATGACGAATCTATAAGGGTTCCGTTTTTTGACAGTTGGCTACGGAATCCTAAAAAGTATATGTATTATATCAGTTATCTGGTTTCCGCTTTAAGCTCTGCTTAGTTTTGGATCAGATGACTGTGTGTGAGGATATTTATTTGGTTTTGTATTGATTGTATTTTTGTCCTTAGGTAATGGACACATACAATGAAGTAGGTAAAGCATTAGGGGGTACAGTGGAGGACTTCGACGCTGCAGAATTGGAACAGGAGCTGAAGGAGCTGCTCGCGGGGCCCGGGGCCCCCGGCGGCGGGACCCCCGGGAAAGAGGAGAGGAGGGGCGGTATGTATATTGTCTTATTAAGCCCTTTTGCAAATGGAGGCCAAAAGTTTTGTAACCGACTGGAATGGAGACCGACCTCTACTGAGTTACATTGCGATTGCAAGCGATCATCATCTCGCATACATAAATGACGTCAGTTGGTCGACTACAACTGTCGTTGTGTGATTCGTGGTACAGGAAAGCAGCCGGTAAAGCAGCTGTCATCATAATTTAAAAATTGAAAGTTTGTTAAATTCTTTATCTCGTCTCGTTGGATTTGTTATATTCTATTCTATTGCTTCTATACCATAAGGTTATGTATAATTAAGGGGGCCCTTCATGGCCAACGCAAGCATAGCCTAAAAGCTTGTACTTTCATCCAACGTAAAGTTTGTCTGCGAAAAAAGAGAGAGCATCAGAGCCGTCGATTATCAGTCGGTAAATTCCGCTGATCACTCGCGGCCGCTTCGCTAGGTCGTCATTCATGATTTTGCATATCATAAAACATGTTCCAGGAGTATACTTCTTGTGAAAAAATCTTACAAGTTTGTGAAAAAAAACGTTTGTTTTTAGAATCTCCAATACATTTGCAAGCCTGGTATCTAGATGATTTCTTTCGTTTTTCGATTTATATGTACATTCGATATGGCCAAAGTTTAGGTAAAATTTGTGCAAAAACGACGTTTCTCGGAGGCTTTTACTGAATTTGTTTCACACTTTTTTATTTTTGCCTAGATACACGGCTAGATATAGTGCACAAGATACCAATTGGTTTAAAACTGTTTAACAACGCCGTCATCAGTACAGAGCTTTTGTATGAAAAGTATGGCGGATTGACTGCTCTTAAGTTGTTTTTTTACTATGAAATCTTGTATCGTTTTGGGTATACCAAAAATAATGTTTTATTTTTCTTTTCAGCGCCAACCCTCCCTTCCCCATCGCGAAGCAAAATCAACAAGAAGTCAGAAGACTTCGTATTTGACGGCGAAGAGCGAGTGCTGGCTGAACTCAACGAGCTGGGTATCGAAGACGCTAGCCCTAAATTGAGAGCCGCAAAAAATAAGGGCCAGGTTACAGAGAAGGTACCCAAGAAGGTAGCTGTCACTGAGATATGGGAGGAGAAAGACGGTGAGTTGATTTTGACGACAGTTTTAGGGGCGCCACTAGAGACTAAGGGCGCCACCAGAAACGTTAAGGGCGCAACCAGAAACGATAAGGGCGCATAGAGCTTCAATCTAGGGGAATGATATAAAACTAAAAGCTGCTAGATGCAATGTAAACGTCGGTCTGAAACCATAAACAAAAAAATTGTTAAAAAAAAATTAAAGCAGCTAGTGTGAGAACTCGACGAGTTAGGCATAGAAGAAGCGAACTCTTAAGTTAAAGCCTGCCAGAACTAAGGACCAGGTTACAGAGAAGGTGAACAGAAAGATGGTGGTGATATTGTTAGGGGCGCTTTTAGAAACGTAAAGGGCGCCTCTAGAAACGTACGAGGCTCCTCCAGAGACGTCAAATCTAGGCTTTATGCTTGTTTGCTAGCTTATTAGTATACGTGCATACAGCATGGGGTTCTTCAAAAAGGGCGTGAAGAGATTTCTTCATGGTCGGCAACGCGCGAGTGATACCCCTGGTGTTGCAAGCGTCCATAGGCTACGGTAACTGCATACCATCAGGCGGGCCGTATGCTTGTTTGCCACCATAGTGGTATAAAAATAATTGGACTGTTTTACAAAAAACTTAAATCGACTTCAAAGTATACTAAGAAGTAATTAAATCCTGATCTGATGACAATGGGACCAAACGGGAAGTGTACCCTTCCAGACAAAAAAGAATTTTCCAAATTGGTTCATAAATGACGGAGTTATGAGGTAACAAACATAAATGATTGGACTGTTTTACAAAAAACTTAAACCAACTTCAAAGTTCACGAAGAAGTAATTAAATCCTGATCTGATGACAATGGGACCAAACGGGAAGTGTACCCTTTCAGACAAAAAAAGAATTTTCCAAATCGGTTCATAAATGACGGAGTTATGAGGTAACAAACATAAAAAAAAAAAAAAAAAAACAACCGAATTGAGAACTTCCTCCTTTTTTTGAAGTCGGTTAAAAATAAAACAATATTGCTACAGATAAACCCACAGTGGAGCCTAAACCGAAGCCGTCTAAACCGTGGTACCCGCCCAAGAGTTCAGAAACGTGGAGCAACAACAACGTCGAGGAAGACTATGAGCTGAGACAGGACGACAGATTGCATCCAGGTATTTGTCACTCGTAGTGAAGCGCTCGTGGTGTAGCATGATTAGCCGTTCTTAATCGTTCGGCAAAGTTAAGCTACGTCTGTCTTGGTCGGTACCTGGATGGGTGACCGTCTAGTGGTTTTTCATATCGAGCGTTTCCGTGCTTCGGAAGGCACGTAAAGCCGTTGGTCCCGGTTATCACTTAATTGTGATAGTAGATGCCTCCTAGGCGGCTTGAAAAATTCCAACAGTAGGTTGACCACTAGCCTACCTCCACCAATCCGCAGTGGGCACGCGAGGTGGGGTATCTGCGCATTCCCTTTCACCCTGATCAGCAGTGGGACATTATAGGCTGATGGTGATGATGATGATTTGTCACTAGTTCGTCGATGCAGATGCCTCAGTTAGTAGAGTTGTTGCACCAGGTGGACCGTAATCTTGTTTGCCGACTTCGTAGTATAAATAAAAAAAAGCCGGCCAAGTGCGAGTCAGCGAGGGTTCTGTACAAACCTGTAGGTATATAAGTAAATGGTAGGTATATAAGTAAATGGTAGTATAGACCTGAGTAATTGATATTAATTTCAATTTATGATGTATTAAAAGAAAAACTACTTACTAGATCTCGTTCAAACCAATTTTCGGTGGAAGTTTGCACCGTAATGTACATCATATATTTTTTTTAGTTTTATCATTCTCTTATTTTAGAAGTTACAGAGGGGGGGACACACATTTTACCACTTTGGAAGTGTCTCTCGCGTAAACTATTCAGTTAAGAAAAAAAAAATAGAAACCTCAATATCATTTTTGAAGACCTATCCATAGACACCACAAACGTATGGGTTTAATAAAAAAAAATTGTTTCAGTTCTAAGTATGGGGGGAACCCCCAAAATTTTATTGTTTTTTTCTTCATTTTTATGTGAAAAAAAATCTAAATGCGGTTCACAGAATACATCTACTTACCAAGTTTCAACATTATAGTTCTTGTAGTTTCGGAAAAAAGTGGCTGTGACAGACAGACATGACGAATCTATAGGGGTTCCGTTTTTTGCCATTTGGCTACGCAACCCTAAAAAGCCAGCCAAGTACGAAATGGACACGACGGTTCCGTACAAACTTGTAGGTATGTAAATAGTTCGTTCATTACAGGAATCGAGTCTCGGAAGATTTGTCGCCTTTCACTGCTCCAAGGAATTGCATACTTAGTATTTGATATTAATTTCAGCTTGATACCTCCACGCGTTCCTGAGAAAAAGGGTCTTGACAGGCAGAGAATAATATTAATAAATAAATATAATAGTGATCTTATAGGGGTTTTTTTTCTTTTGTGGTACCAAACCCTAATATAACATTACCCTTTTCAGGTCAACCCCTAAACGTAGACTTCACGACCCCCCCGCGGTTGTACAACCGAGACTTCCAAGTGCGCGACCACAAGATGGCGGCCGGCGTGTGGTTGTACAACACTAGAGACAACAACAGCAATCTCGACTGTGATCTCGCTGCCAGCACTGAGTATATTAGGTGAGTTTATGTGTGTGTTTCGTTTGTTTGAAGCGCTCGTGGTGTAGCATGATTAGCCGTTCTTAATCGATCGGTGAAGTTAAGCTACGTCTGTCGTGGTCGGTACCTGGATGGGTGACCGTCTAGTGGTATTTCATATCGAGCGTTTCCGTGCTTCGGAAGGCACGTAAAGCCGTCGGTCCCGGTTATCACTTAATTGTGATATGAAATGAATGAAATGAAGTCGTTAAGCTAGTTGGATGCCTGCTAGGCGGCTTGAAAAATTCCAACAGTAGGTTGACCACTAGCCTACCTCCACCAATCCGCAGTGGGCACGCGTGGTGGAGTATCTGCCCATTCCCTTTCACCCTCATTTGTGAAGGAGGCCTGTGCTCAGCAGTGGGACATTATAGGCTGATGATGATGATGATGATGTGTTTGTTGGTTACTTTGTGGTACCCGCCTAGCTGACTCTTAGTATAAGGAAATTGTACAATGCAGCAGACAAGCATACGGCCTGATGATAAAAAGTACCCTAAGTGTTAATCCAGAACATATTCTATCAGCGGGCCAAAATTTCATTAAAATCCATTCAGTAGTTTTTGCGTGACAGAATAACAAACTTCCATTCATACAAACTTTCGCGTTTATGATGTAGTTGATGATAGTTGAACATCGATAGTGGTGTTCTTGTCGTCTAGTTCGTTGTACAGGCGACACATTCAAGGTAGTACTCAGTTTTTTTTTTATTGTCCGTACAGTTCTGAAAGCCCCGGCAAGTCAGGCGGCAACTTCCAGATGGCTCCGGGTGGCGAGAGGCACGTCACGCATCCTTGGCCCCAGGACGAGCCCAAACCAGTAGAACCTTCCGTCGAGGACCTGCAGCGCAGGCTCAACAACCTCAGGGGACTGCACTTATAATACTAGCACCGTTGACAGTGAGTGAATCAAACGTGTTAGTGTAAGGGGCGCCTTCAGAAGTCCGGGTGTGAATAAAAGATTTTAGTGTAAAGGGCGCCTTCAGAAGTTCGGGTTTTGAGTGAATCAAATATGTTCGTGTAAGGGGCGCCTTCAGAAGTCCGGGAGTGAATCAAAGAAGTTAGTGTAAGGGGCGCCTTCAGAAGTCCGGGTGTGAATCAAAGAAGTTAGTGTAAGGGGCGCCGTCAGAAGTCCGGGTGTGAATCAAAGATGTTAGTGTAAGGGGCGCTGTCAGAAGTCCGCGTTGACAGTTTTAACTAGAGTTAATTGATGACTACGATGCGGTCAGGCCCGTCGGCGTGGTTGGTTAAGATTTCACCTATCACGTCACAGGTTCGATTCCCAGGACATGCATTTGTGTGTTAGTTAATTGCTAATGAGAGATAAAATTTATACATTATTTTAGATTTCAATAGCTCAACACATTATTAATAATACGGGCAATATAGTAAATTATAGTGACGGGCGTGGTTGGTTAAGACTGGTTATGATTCCACCTATCACGCCGCAGGTCGTGGGTTCGATTGGCATTTGTGTGCATGAACATGTCTGTATGTCCTGAGTCTGAGTGTAAGTATGTATTTACAAATAAAAAGTAGTATATGTATTATATCAGGTATCTGGTTTCCATAGTACAAGCTCTGCTTAGTTTGGGATCAGATGACCGTGTGTGAGGAATGTCCCAGGATATTTATTTAATGATATTTTCTCTCTTGAGTTAATTCTATGCTCTTATGAATTTAGCCCGGACTTCTGCAAGCGCCCCTAAGTAGCGTTCATATTGCCTCGTTTTATGACTAATTCAAATACAAAGGAAAAATTTACCAGGTTAAGTTTCAGTCTTTGTATTTGAAACTGGTAATGTTGACGACATTTTGACACAATGTAAGTTTGTCTCTGACGATAAAAGGATGGCATTTTAAAAAAGGTATTTTAAAGATTTATTAATGAAAATATGTTGTCTATGAGAAGATATTTCTGATATATGTACTTTTTTTTATTATTAAATTTTATTATTTTGACCATCGCCTAGGATAAAAGTTTTCAATGAAATCATGTTTTTCCGTTAAAATACCACCATTTTGAAATTTTCAACGGATATTTCTTATGTAAACTTTTTTAATTTTTAATGGACATTCAATTTCGTGGCATTTCGATCTTTATTATTTTAATGATATGGTGTAAATTTTCTCTTCGTCCTTCAATTTGAGCCCAAAATGAAATACTTTCAACTTAAAATAAATCTGACTTCAAAGTAGGTTTGCATTAAAAAAATTAAAAATAATGTAAAAACTATAATATGAATGTGTAGGCACTAGTTTGAAGTCAACATAAAATACCTAATAGAGAAAAAGAAAAAAGAAGAAAAAATAGAAAAACGTTTATTTCAACATACACACAAAATAACAAAAATAAATAAACAATGAACAGTTTTTTTTACAACAGACTGCAATAATGTATGCCGTCGAAAATAATTACGACTCAACTTTTCTCTGACTGATTTGCGACAACACGAAAAATTGGACAGCAAAAAAAACAATGAAAAAAATTTAAAATTGACGAAAAAACAGGAACATTTTCTTTATTTGGAGTCGGTTAAAATGCTCTTGCGTAGCTACAGAGACAAACTTACTGTATGTACAATGTATGTTTGTGATATATTAATTTATAATGTAAAGTTTGACTAAGGATTTTATACTCTATCGTGATATAAATAGGAATTACTAAAACTGCAGTAAATTTTCAGGTTTTTATTTTTATTTTGCTACTCGGTACTCGTGGTAGAAGTGAAACTATACTATCTCTTTCTCTGAACAAGTACCTATTGTTATGTTCTTTTCGCGTAAGAAACGTTTTTTTGAAACTTTACACTCATCGCCCAAACAAGTTTCACTTCTAAACACATACGTGTATAGTTCAGAATGGTTAATCAAAATTGACAGTGGTGCTGATTCTGCTGTTTACATACTAAACAAAGCTAGTATTACTATCTCTTTCTAACAAAGAACATAAGAAAAGGTTAAACAAATTTGCTCCTTAATGTCGATCGTATTGATTAATTTGACAGTTATAAATATTTTCTATCCCTTTTCAATCATTTTTGTTAGAAAGAGATGTGATAAATATTAGTTTAATGCGATTTTCAACAGAATAAGCACCAATACATACATACAAGCTTAATGAATTTAATATAAAATGAAAATTGCAATATATTTCACATGGATTATAAGAAATTGAAATAGTCGCGAACAAATAGTTTAAGCACAAACATTGCTTTCATAATTTCAGCGTGTTTTTATAGTCCCACACAGCAGTTTTATAACATTACTAGCTGGGGGTTTCCCCCTTACCCTTTATCCCTTTATTATTTGTATTTGATGCAATAGGGGGCGTCCATAAATTACGTGAAGTGATTTTGGCGATTTTTCGCAATTTTACACTGTTTGTTACGAATGAAAAATTACGTGATTTATATTTATTAGCCGAGTACCCCCTACGTGAGATTGGGTGAGATTCGGATCGACCCCTCCCCCTCATAAACGCCTCACGTAATTAATGGACGCTCCCATAGGAAAAACTTGCCTTGTTAGTAGTCGAATCTTGCCACTGAATATCAAAACAGTCATCCCCAACCGATTGGGCTGAAATTTTTCACACACGTTAGTTTGAATTAGCTAAAAGGGTTTTTCGTTAATATTCTTTTAGTTTGTAATGTCATTAAATCACATAAAACATCATTTTTAATACAAGCTTTTTATGGTGACTTTACTTTTTGTAAAACTAAATAAAAGCTTCTTTTTTGCCATTCCTAAGAGGATGCAAGAAATTTGTAAAATAAGTTTTTAACATATCTATAGCTGTCGCGCTGTGTCCGAGACAGACAGAGACTGATAGAGACAACTACAGCTTGGACCGATTATACCTATTTAAATTAGACGAAATCGCTATTTCGTAATCCCCGGTTTTCTCCTCCAAAACTGGATTGACTTAAAAAAAAACAGCAAAGGCTTTGGCTATGTCTGTCGGTTTTAATTTGCTCGCTGGACGTCTGATAATGGCGTTAAAATTGGAAAGTTTTTGTGATTTTAGAAGGCAATTCTTATAATAATTAATTTATGGAGAAAAACACAACCGAGTGACATACAGTGGTACCTACAGATTGCATGGTGGAATAATCATTATCCAGAGAGGTAACTGAAACAACTGAAATTAAGTTTGTATGGAACAAACGCCACCAGCATATCCTCTTAAGGTTATAGAATCTAAAGTGTATCTGGTCTGTGGCAATAGATTAATTCGTTATTAAACTGCTGTGTGCGAGTACCATAAACGGGATATTCGTCAATACAGCCATATTAGCTTATTATACTGCAAGACTATGTCCAGTGATTACTATAGTGATTTATAGGTTATTAATAAATTGATCTACCTGTTAAGGGTTGGCCACTAAATATGTAACTATGTAATTGACTTGATTGTACAGTCGATTGCAATAATAATAGAAAGAAATACATTTATTTCGACATTAATATAATATAACTTGCTGTTGGTGCCCGGCGTCGCCCGGTCACAACAACCCACTAAAGTTGCATCACAATCGGATGAATAATTTAGGAACGCATATAGGACAAACATACGGACATTAATTTTTACACGACTGCCCAAAAAAGGAGTATGTATGTGAGTTTCTTTATTACACCAAAACTTTTGAATGGCTGAACAGATTTGCATGCATCGTTATAATCCTTACATCATCGTTCCGAGTGACATTGGCGATATATTTTTTTACGTTTTAATTAGTTTTTTTGGCAGGGCAGTCGGTGTTTTAGGTTTCCGTACCCAAAGGGTGCCAAACGGGACTCTATTCATAAGACTCCGCTGTCCGTCCGTCCGTCTGTCTGTTAGTGGGCTGTATTTCTATTGCCGCTATAACGACAAATAATAAAATTGAAATAAAATTTAATATTAATTGGGGTCAAATACAAGACATGTCTTCTTTTGTTTTTTTTTTGTTGCGCCTACTATTCATGTCACAGTCAATTTGTAAGGTAAAATTATTATTATTATTTTACGGAACCCGCCGTGTGCGAGTCCTATTCGTACTTGGCCGTTTTTTATTATTATTATTTAATAGATAGATAGATGTCATGCCTATAATGTTCCGCAACAATTGGACTATCTAACGCGAAATTATTTTTTATAATCGGCCTGGTAGTGTGTTGAAACATACAAACTCTTCAGCTTTGTAATATATGTATAGATTTTGCCGTTGACTGTACAAACTTGTCTTATTATATGGTCGAGCCCTTATCCAAATGTAAGTTAACATTATCTAACTAACATAGCATAAAATCATCGGGTATTTGTAAACTTAATTTATAAAATAAACAAAAAAAATATCAAAAAAATGGCTGACCCGTTTTCGATGCGATCGCACGAGAACTATAGTCTTAAGATAGGATATTATTCAAATTATGTACATTTTGTAAATTGTGTGCACCTAGTTAGGTTATCAATTGTTTTTTATAAATATAAAAAATGGGTAGTCATAGAATAAATCAAAAATTTTTGGAAAAAATACCAAAAAAAATGTCGTGTAAAAATTAATATTATTGTAAAATAACTGAGAGTAATAAATATTATAAGGTGTAATCCATACACGTAATTTTAATTAAGGGTTTCCGTAGACTTATTTGTACTATACAGAAATATTTAATATATTGTCTGTACTAATAATACAAACAACGTTTACTATGCGACCAACTCTTAATACGCAGAAAAAGAAACATTTGTTCCATACATACTCGAAAACTGATGGAATTTCACATAAAGTTTTGGTAGTTAGGTGCAGCACAGACGACGGGCTTTAGTCCGCGGCACACAAAAAGTCTGTGGGAAAACAAAGGGTTGTGCGCCGGACTTTTCACGCGTCGTGTGCGTTACTGCTTAGAATTGTATAAGTTATATTGTCACAGATTCAAAAGTTCGGCGTAGTGCAGTCCGTCGTATGCCCTGCGCCTTATTCGAATTGATCTAAATTTTTAGGAACATGAGTTTGCATAATTTAAAAAAGTTGTAAAATAGCGACCGTTATTTTAGCCGACTTCAAAAAAAGGAGGAGGTTCTCAATGCGAGTGTATTATTTTTTTATGTTTGTTACCTCATAACTCCGTCATTTATTGACCGATTTGGAAAATTCTTTTTTGGTCTGGAAGGGTACACTTCCCGTTTGGTCCCATTGTCATCAGATCAGGATTGATTACTTCTTATGTATACTTTGAAGTCGGTTTATGTTTTTTGTAAAACAGTCCAATTGTTTTATTTAGATGATAGAGCCAGAAACGAGTTTTATTATGACTACGGAACCCTAAAATACTTTAATAATAATAATTCGATATGTGCCTATTTATGAATAATAAAATTGTTTTTGTAGCTATATATTTTGTGACGTTATTTTATTGAATTTTGTTTACTGACGAACAAACTTATGTGTTTGTTATTATTTTATGTTAAGTTTCTAACGAATGGGGAATGAAGTTGACCTCCTATTGTGGGACATACGGGAATCGGAACTAAAACCTTACAATACGCCTACAGACGCGGCTTGTGCCAGAGCTCTCGACCACTACCGAAGCAGTAGAGGCCCGCTTCCGAAAGAGATAGAGCTATGCGATAGAAAGAGCCGTTTGTACAGTCGAGGAAATTTAGAGAAATTCAACAACGATTTTCTTAAAACTATTAACCCTCGACTGTACATATCTGTATACTATTTCTAATTCTGTGCTAAAACTGACTCTTTGATATATTTTGATCAAATTAATTTTGTATTTTTTTTATGAGCTGCTATTTGACCACATTTCTCTCTGACACAATAATGTGGTCGAATGTGGTAAGCTTACAATGTTGGAGGTTTAACTGGCTGTTAAATGCAGCTACTGGAATGTACCGATTTTTTTTATTGACAGTTTAAATCTGGTTGGTCAAGATGTTGCTAACTTGTCCATTGAATATTAACCCCCTTATTCACAATAAAGATATCAAACGTTGGTTAGCTAAAATTCCGAAGTCTTTATCTGACACTTGACATTTGGTGATCGAAAGAGTGAGACGGGCACACTATTACACTGATTGGGATGTATAAGGGGGTTGGTATTTACAAAAAAAAAGTATATGTAGTATATCAGTTGTCTGGTTTCCATAGTACAAGCTCTGCTTAATTTGGGATCCGATCACCGATAAAATTTCTGATAGTTTTAGACTTAATGACTAGACCTCCAGAATGGCAGCCATTTTGAATGTTGTTATTATTTTCTTTTAATTATTGATTATTGTACGTTTTATAACCTAACACACTATAACGATTTAATTGTGCACTTGAGAGCCAGCCCAAGATGCTTACCACATTTGACCACGGCGAGATTGTGAAATAAAATAGATTTTTTTGTTATACATTTTTATAATAGTTGTGATTAATAGATATTTGAATGTTCACTGCCTATGTGTTTGTGTTTATGTTAGTTTATAATTAACGCTGTACATACTGATGTAAATATTATATTATACCAACGTGCCAAACAATTACTGTTTTATTATTTACTAGCCGTCCCCTGCGGTTTCACCCACGTTCCCGCGATAAAAAGTAGCTTATGACCTCCATACCATAGGCTATCTGCATGCCAAATTTCATGATGATCGGTGGGGTAGTTTAACATGCAAACTCACATTCGTATTTATTATATTAGGACTGTAGTTTCCGGTCGCGGTATCACCACGGGGTCTCAATCCCAAGAAAGTAGCCAAGCAAAGCTACGAAAGTCTGGCATACTAAGCCAGGCAACCCCTTACGACACGACATGGACCATCTGCCGTAAGCCTTGCCTGCCAAAGGATCCACTCTGATACTCATAGTCGCACCGTAGACGCTCCCATTCGTCCAGAATGGTACCGGAGCTGTTAAAGTAAGTAGGAATGACGTGTGGCACTTCTTGGGCCACCTTCACGGATTCGAATTCTGAGTCTTGCTATTTTGTCAACGAGCGCTTCTATGGCCCCCAGTTGGCGCCACTAGCGAGGGAGGTCCTATCGCTGGCTTTGAAAAAGTGTTCTTAGCGCGGCAAGGCCAATATAAGGTCCTAATAAATTAGTGAATTTCCTCTTGAGGGAAGAATGTATAGGTCATTAGTAATCAAAAAATAATCCGTGGGTTTTTTTTTAGATAAATGGTTAAATTAATACTTTGTACTGATATTAAGTTTAATTTCGGAATTTTGTTTTTTCCCACGGATTATTTTTCTAATATTATTTTTTGATTACTAATGACTTATACATTCATCCCTCAAGAGGAAATTCACTAATTTATTAGGACCTTACATAATTGATAAAAACCAGATAAATATTGCTTATGCCTCAGGGTTGCGCAGTTCATTTTGTTCCGGAAAAAAGAGAGTTGTTAACAGTGGTTGCAGCGATTCGCAGGCACTATGTCTGCCATAATTAATCAGAAATCACAATACAAGCTCAGTAAAAGTTCGTACCTCTACCATGAGTTTACAACGCTAACGGTATCTACACTCGCTAGCGTCTACGGTGAATATTTTTGTAAGACGAGCACCGCCTCTAGTGGACACTTGAAAACATTTCATAGAAAATGTGACACCGTCTTCGCTAGCGAGTGTACATTACAGAGACCGGCAAACAACTTGAGCCAAAGTCAACGTAGTGGGGGTAAGTTCGCGCATGTACACTCATGCTCGGCCAATAGCGTGGACGCGTGCCGACAGAATGCCCCCGCGCACCTCTCTTTCCACCAACGACACCTTAAAATCGTCTACTGCGCACTCAAGGTCATGGCTCAAGTTGTTTGCCGGCCACTGTACGTTAGCGTAGGAAACTCGTGTTAGGCGTACGTACATTTGACATTTTTATTGACACACTCTACACTAGCGCCTCTCGCGGATAATTAAAGCGCCAAATATGTATCCGAACCTTAGAACGAGAGCCAAAGATCTGTTTTCTGAAAAAAAATCTATTTTTGAGCACTGGCAGTGTGAAGTATGTCCTAGGTCCCAGGGTCTTATTGAATTATTTAAGGAAGTAAATTTTATTTGCTGATCGATATTGGGTCGAATATTTTTGCGTTTCAAATTAACCGTGGTGGATATTACAATATTTGTTTAACGCTGACGTTTAGGCTCGTTAATCAACACAACAAGGTCGCTGCTTACTTACATTGCCTCTAAATAAGCATTCAATTAATTAGACATTATCATATCGTCGCCCTGCGATTTGTTCCGCATGCATATGTCACCGTAATTTTGTGAACACCGTTATTTTATAAGCTATCTAGCGAGATTATAAACTGCCGATGAATTGTGAACTGTTACCATACTGCTTACAATATAACTAGCGGTTTTAAAAAAAGGTAGGTTTTCAAAAATGGTTTGACGGGCCAGTTGGGCGCAGTTGGTTAAGACGTGGAGTTTTAACATAGCGCCGCAGGTCGTGGGTTCGATTCCCACACTGGACATGCATTTGTGTGCATGAACATGTCTGTATGTCCTGAGTCTGGGTGTAATTATGTATATTAAGTATGTGTTTAGTTATTATATCAGTTATCTGGTATCCATAGTACAAGCTTTGCTTAGTTTGGAAGCAGATGACCGAGTGTGCGAAAAAAAAAAGACGGCGACATATGCATCCGGAACCGAACCGCTGTCCAAAATCAACTATGAGAGTTTAACGACCAATCAGAAGCCGCATTCAAAACTAAGTTTGTAGATTTTGTTTATATAATAATATATAATATAATAATAATAATATCCTGGGACATATGCATCCCGCATAGGTTTGCCGGGAGATCTTTTCGTTGGGCCGGTCATAAGGGTAGCGATATTTTCGATCTTAAGGCACAGCTTGAGGGCTGACTTTGCTAGACATTGAAAAACACCTACCCGATATGATAAGTTCGTTATCCGCGACAGCTCGCTCCTGCGCTGTAATCGAGAGACTATCAAAATGGCGGGTTTAAATGTTTTTCGCCAAATATTGAACGCGACATCGATTCCCAAGACGTGACAAACGGGATAATAAATAATTTAAACAAAGTTCAGCCCGGGATCAATCTGTTGGCCCATCCCCTTCTCTCTTTCTCTACATTGAGAACATATAAAAAGGTACTCTATGATTGAGAAACACTGCTATAAAATATAACGTCATGTTTTTGACAAGGTGTTTCTAATGATTACGTAATCTGTGAAAGGTGATGTCTAAATTGAATGTTTTGTTCAATTATCGCCAATTAGTAAGTAGTTGGTAGCTACATACTTATTTTACAGTTTAAATGCAATAGTTTAGTAGGTCTGTGTTTGTATGTTTAGTAGGCTACGATGCTTGCAATAAAAGCAAAATCGAATACCGTGACGACAGTCGCAGTCGTGAGCTCAAGATGCGTAGTTTTTAATTTTGAATTTTCCGAGCTTCTTTTTTAGAGTTCCGTACCCGGAGGGTGCCAAACGGGACCCTATTATTAAGACTCCGCTGTCTGTTCGTCTGTCCGTCCGTCCGTCTGTCTGTCAGTGGGCTGTATCTCATGAACGGTAATAGGTAGCCAGCTGAAATTTTCAGGGAATATGTTTTTCTATTGCCGCTATAACAACAATGAAAAAAAAAATAAGCGGGCGACGATACAACAAAAGCCTTTTTTGGTATTTTGTTTTCATATCACAATGATATAATTAACCCTCCGTCTGTGAACCCGACTCGCACTTGGCCGGTTTTTCACCATGGTAAGTAAACACCACCACAGCTTTTTAAAATTTTATGTTTATTTATGTATGGTGTTAAAATCTGAAAAAAATAACTATACTCACGTGTAAGTTGCATTTCATTCATGAATACATAAGCTACACCTACTGACCGATAAAGTACGGTTCAGTCAGTTGCATATGTTATGAGTTACTTACATAATCCACAACTTGCTTTCAAAACAATGTAACTTCAGGCTTACCTAAGAATCTAGGTTATAACAAAGACATTCAAATTATCATGTATTTAACGAATTAGGTAACGTATTAGGTACCTTTTTTTTTTTTATACAACTTAATCGATAAACAAGCATACGGCCCGCCTGATGATAAGCGGTTACCGTAGCCATATAGACGCTTGCAACACACGAAGCATCGCTCACGCGTTATCGACCTATCCCCCCTCCCCTATGAGCTCTGGCAACCTTAGATAGATAGATAATACTTTATTGTTACACCAAAGAACAAAAAGAAACAATTAAC
Organism: Achlya flavicornis; assembly: GCA_947623365.1. Classification (NCBI taxonomy): domain Eukaryota; kingdom Metazoa; phylum Arthropoda; class Insecta; order Lepidoptera; family Drepanidae; genus Achlya; species Achlya flavicornis. The sequence goes on along the minus strand of OX392494.1, from coordinate 3,285,345 downwards.
ATACAAAACATAAAAATAATAAAGTGTTACAATGGGCGGCCTTATCACTAAAAGTGATCTCTACCAGGCCTACTCACGCGCAGGAACACAACTTTACACAACATAAAGTTATTTGGCTGGGGTATTCTGCAAGGAGGTACTCCCCCAGTCGAGCTGCTCTTTGAGCGAATAAACGCTATGCCCTACCTCTCTTCAAACCTACTTGTACTTCCATACCGTAATAGCAGTAACTTTTCTATTTACCACTCACATACTCAAGCGTGACATTCGATCTACATACTGTATAACCAACTGCAGGATCATGAACTGTCAACGGCATTTCTAAGTATATTTGTGTCTTATTTATAAAGTGTGTGGTGGGTACAAATCCATAATTTACTAGCTGTCCCCCTCCATACCATAGGCTCTCTGCGTGCCAAATTTCATGATGATGCGTTGAGTAGTTGAGGCGTGAAGGCGTAACAAACATAATTGGACTGTTTTACACAAAACTTAAACCGACTTCAAAGTACACAAGAAGTAATCAAATCCTGATCTGATGACAATGGGACCAAACGGGATGTGTACCCTTCCAGACAAAAAACGAATTTTCAAAATCGGTTAATAAATGATAAATAAATAATAATAATATGACGGCTTATGTGACCACTCTATATTATTTGTAACATCCACATGTACACATATTAGCGAATAAATGATGATTTGATTTTATTTGATTTGAAATGACGGAGTTGTTGTGAGGTAACAAACAAAAAAAAAAACAACCGAATTGAGAAAATTTCTAACTTATTAAGATGGACTTTATAGTACTTTGAAATCCTAGATAGGTATAATAATAAACAAGGTCCTATAAACTGAAGAAATCGCAACAAAACCCGTGAAGTTCATGTTTTGAGTTGTTTTATTTTACTTGGAAGACAGTTGCGTTTAATAATAGCCTTATACCTACATACGAAAACGATATTGTTCTTCTAAATAATTTGATACTCGTCTATCTTGTATTTGTATAAACAGTTAATTAATATTCTTTCACCGTAGCTCGGAACAAATAGCGTTGCCAAACACTCAGGCATGTGCTAACTAGGTATGTTCTTAGTGACAAGCGATAGCGATTACAAACTGTTGAAAAGAAATGTTTCGACAGTATGACCTATACATAGTTTCTTACCCTAGGTATTTAAGTTTTAGTTATTATAATTATACCTACAATGATAATCAAGCTGTGAATGAAAAGTTTCAAGAAGAGTAAATTTATGCCTTTTTTTATTGTTAATTGCATGCTGTGGTAGCCTATAATTGAGGCAACACTTGGAATTTATGTATTGATTAAATGAAGATAATTTAAGTAAGTGTATGTGTTGTTGGTAAACCTAATAAATTAAATAAATAAATTAGTGTTCTAATTTAATGCTTAGTTTTGTAGACCACATAATGAATAAAAATGTATCAGTAATAATAATATTCAGGCGCGAAGAAGCATACCTTTTTTGCAAGGATGTAAAAAAAAGGATATATTTATGACTAAAAAAAACTGTGTCGCTCAAGACGGCTACCTCACTGTAAGTACAAGCCGGCACGTACACATTCACAAATTAGTCGAGAGCGGGTAAAAGGCAACAGTCTCGTTTCCCGCGGAATTGCCAACTAATGTGTGAATGTATGCGTCAGTGGTGGCCGACTCTCATAGACACAGTTTTTTGTTTCCGCATATTTTTAAGGTCCTTGAGTTTTTGTTACTATTAAAATTTAAGGCTGGTAGTAAAAAGCCCTACACATAGGTAACAGTTTATAATATATTTGAAAGTAACGTCTATTTTAGTTGTAAGTGAATTTTTTTCAGAGTTGTTCTTCCTCAAAGCTCATTGTAGGACTCGAACCCTAGTCATGGCATTCCAAGTCTCCATCGTCGCCTTGAAAGTGTAAGTTTTTTCTTTCCGCTCTCCGCTCCCGCTCGTCCGCTCACCAGAGCCGGACCCTATGTGAGAGGTCATAGGTCACTATCATTCACTAGTCTTGAACAATGTCTCCGCATAAGTATATTTCATGCAGTCTCAGCGCAAAGACTTCCACTTGCATTCTCGCCTGGAACGGTTTCCGAACGTGTACCAGCGCTGACGTTATTTTCGGCGCGAATCGAATTGTCAGTGCGTGCTTGAATTTTTTTTATTTTTTTTTATTTTTTGGATTTTGGATACTAAGCTTTTTGCTTTAAAATATATTTTTAGATTTTTGGAGGACTGTTTCTTTTTTTAAGTGTTTTAACAGTAAAATGAAGTTTGCCTTTGGATTGATAACGGTGAGTGTTTTACCTTTTAAAAGCTCAACTATTTTTTATAATAGGTAGGTACTACTACACATACCTATTTCCTTTAAGAATTCATTATCTTTATTTTACATAATATTGACCAACTGCCATGACTTGAAGTACTTATTAGGTATTATTTAATTTTCACAACATATTTATATTCTTTAAAATCTATTAATCATTTTTTATTGATAAAAATTCATTAAAAAAAATTGACAATTGGTAAGTAATTGGATCGTACAGAATGTTTTTTTTAGTTAAAATGTAGAATTGGCCGCAGATAATTATTCTGCCTTACGTGTGCCTTCTGTGATGGTTTAAAGCAAGTCTAGCTAAACTCAGATTTTAAATATAATAGTCAAAGAGCAGCCTGAGCTAAATTAGACTTTAATGCATTGGTAAAAGACGTAGGTATAATCACAAATATGGTATAATCTATTGTTCAGGTAAAGCGACCGCAGTCAGAACCATAGATAACACATAAATCAGAAGCCTGTAACATGTTATCGAAATCAAACTTATTAGCTCGAAAAATAAATAAAACATGAATATTATATTTAATTGGTCTCTTCATCTATAAATTGAAATTAAAACTTCAACATTAAAATTAATTGCTTTTAAATAGTTCATTTGAGTTTGAAAAATGTGTTTGTAAATGTTTTACATTATAAATTAAGCAAATAGATTTTATTGAATTTGTGGTAAACAAGTGCAAGTTGGACTCGCGCACCTGGGGAGTACACCGTATCAAAGACACGGGGCCCCAGGCTACAGGGACCTCGAACGTGTGTAAGCAAAAAGTCGTAAAAATCTTCACTCTCCATTTGGGCTCCGCTGCGAGTGGCTGCGGTCAGGCAGAAGGGCCCCTAAAAAGCTTTAATACAGGGCCCGCCTAGGGAGCAAGCTACGCCATTGTCGCGCACTGACGGTTCCGTCGATGCTCCAACTGCAAATGTACCAAAGTGCCACCATTCTACCTTACAGAATACCGGTATAGTTACTGAAGTGTGAGAGATAAATGCCATATATGTTGCCAAGCGTCGCTTTTGATGCAAAACCTGTGGCTTCACAAATCTTCTACATAGGGCAATGTTAACCGCTTACCACCAGACGTTGGACCAAAATCTCTCCCAACTGACTTTCCAGTGCAGTTGTAGGAACACACTGGTTAGTCTACATAATTGTAACAGAAGACTTGGGCCCCTGGTGGTAGATTCAAGTAAGTGCCTCAACAGGGCCTTAACTGAATGAATTACCTTTTGATTTTATTTGATTTGAGTCTAGTTACCCTACCACCGTACTATGGTTACCACACGACGTTTTCCTTCACCGTAAGCTCAAGCACATTGTGCTTCCCACGAGGAAGCCACGTCCTCGCCGGTCACGGTATCTATTTGTCCAGCGACAACGTCATTGACACATTTTTTAATATTTCTGACATTTGCAATCAATCATACTTAATTAATTCATCATGATCATAACTCAGCAACTTAATTTACATAATTTCAAAATTGAATTTGACAAGTCTCCTATATCGCCAAGGCGAAAAGAAGCAATCACTAACTACCTTTTTTCGTATGTGAGCGTTTCATGGTAATTTCAAACCCTAATAGCTTCAGCATGGGTAATACTAGAGAACCCAAATTATAGGATAAGATCTAGTTAGCAGACTTATGAAACACACCCCGCAATACCTTATAGCATTCAAGTTATATTCAAAATTCTATAGATTAAAGAGCTTGTTTTTCTCTTTTCAGTTAATTTTTGTTTTACGCAGTTGGATTCTTTGTTTCTTTTAATATTTTTATATATTTCAAACTTTTTAGTTTTATACAGAATAAGTTGTATATGTTTTAGTAATTAAATGAGCGGTACGGTAAAGTAACGCCTGTGGTAACGCTAACAACCATCGCAATTGTTTCTAATACCCCCCTCTTTTTTATACGTAGACGCCATAAGACGCCATAAGACGCCACTCATCGTCTGAACACATTAGTGAGCAGACCTCTGTTGAATTGACTAAACAATTCAAAGTTTAAGAAAGTCCTACTATAATCTTTGCTGTGCATTTAATAAAGTCGTATTTCTTATAATATCCAGTGTAGTTAAGGCATACGAGACCTAAGACAGTGACGACGTTACGGCTCTTCTCCCCTTCGGGTAAACTATACAGGTGATATTTTTGCCTCGCTCGCACTTGAGTGACCACACGGGTCGTGGCGCCGAATCGTCCCGATAGATCGCGATCGTGTACCGAAGCGAACTGTACAAGCTTCATTCATATCATAAATATTGTGCTCCTGCGCCAGGCTGCAACTCACTTCGTTACCAACTACAGAAGTTAACAAAAACCTCAGTCAATTATTATTTGCGAGTGATTGTGTATCAGTTATTTCGCTGACCCCCATTAACAACTACAATATGGGTACTCAGCGTTCTCCACCTTACAAAAGTGCGGTATCTTACCCTAATCTCACCTCTTTAACCGATGACGACGGACTCAGCCAAGTAAGCCAGCGAAAGCGAAAAACCCCAGATTCTGAAGAATGTCTCTTAAACCAACTCAGACTAGAAATGAGAACATCATTTATGGGTTTTCGGCAAGAGTTACGAGAATCCTTAACGGAATTCAGACAAAATATTATGACATCCTTTGAAGGTATTTTGGACAAACAAAATGAAAATATTCACTTACTGCATGAAGAAATAAACAATATTAAATCTGAAATTTCCGTTTTAAAGGAAAGTAACGAAGATTTACGCCGAGAACAGTGTCAATTGATGTCCGACTTTGTACAGTTCAAGGCAGAGAATGAAAACACCAATGCGAATATTTGCTGTCTCGAAAACAGACTTGATGTTTCAAATAAGTTGGTCACTGAATTATGTGATCAACTCCAACTCAAGGAACAGGACGGAAGGAGAAACAACCTAGAAATATCCGGCGTGCCTCTGGCCAAAAATGAAAACCTATACAATATTTTGCATCAGCTATCTGTAAAGGTGGGTTTTACTTTGATGTCACATGATGTAGACTATATTCACCGAGTCAGACGATTCCTTCCTCAAAACAAACAAAGTGACGACCCCTCTGTGAAGAATTCGCTGATACCTAACATCATCATAAGATTCACGCAGCGAAAGCGTAAAAGTGAACTGCTAGCAGCCGTACGAGCCCGTCGTGGCATTACCACCACTGACCTAAATATCGACGGGCCCTCAGTACCTATATTTGTGAGCGACCACTTAGCACCACATAACAAATTATTATACCGCCGTGTCCGTGAAACAGGGAAGCAACATGGTTACAAATACATTTGGGTGAATGACTGTAAAATCTTCGCTCGTAAATCAGACACATCAAAGGCGATTCTCGTCACCTGTGAAGCTGACTTGGGAAAAATAAAGTGACTAGATCAATTATTATTTGAGCAATGTTTTGTGTTTAATGTATTTATTATTGTATATCTTAGTGTATTAAACAACAGTGTAGTAATAAGGTCAACGACTGTATTCTCTCTAATAAAAGTTAAAATAATTGCATTCAAAGAGTTATATTTATTTTCATTAAAACGACATATCTGTATTCTACCCTCTATAAAGCATTATGCTCTTTATGTATATGAGTCTTTCGGTGGTACAAAAGTTATCAGCTACAACTACTGCCCTAACTATTTGGTAAAAACTCATAGTTATGTCATATAACGAATCCTTATCCATTTACTACCAAAACGTGAGGGGGCTAAGAACGAAATCACACGAATTCTTAACTAATATCCTGAATAGTAATTATGACGTAATATGTATTACGGAGTCATGGTTAAATGAATCGTTTTATAGCTCTGAATATTTTGATGCCCGTTATGATATATTCAGGTGTGACCGTGATGCTGTATCCAGCGGGTGTAACCGCGGTGGCGGTGTTATTGTGGGTGTACGCCGTGATTTATGTCCATCGCCTTATCCTAGCTGGAGCAAGCCTGCGTCGGCCGATGAGCTATGTATAAGTATACCCATGCGTAGTCGCCTTAATACTGCTACTACTTCTGACACCAACGGGAGCCCATCGAAGACGCATGTTAATCATGCACACCTACACATAATATGTACTTATATACCGCATGGAACTCGACACGAGACGTTAATTACATCATTCTATGATCGAGTGACTGATATGGTTCATTCTAACGACAGAGACTCATTTATAGTTTTAGGCGATTTTAATGTTAGTAATGCAACTTGGTACTATGATAATGAATCTAATAGTATGGTGATTGAACCTTGCAACGATCTATTGTCCTCTCATACGTCAGATTTTATGAGTCTTGCTTTATTATACCAATTTAATAACAAGCTCAATATCAATAACAGAATATTAGACTTAATTTTTTGTAACGAGCACTGTAGTATTGATTCTCCTAGCCTCCAATTGGTCCCAGAAGATCCGCACCATAAGGCCTTGCAGATTGATATCTCCATAAAATTGCCAGACCTTCTACAAAATAAAATATATAAAAAAAGAAAATATTTTCAAGCAAATTTTGACGCAATTAAAGAAGGGCTCATTTCTTATGATTGGGATGCCTCATTTGCCGTTTTGAGTAACGTTGACTCGAGAGTTACGTTATTTTACCAAATTCTAAATGAACTTATTGACAAACATGTTCCCACATGCAATGTATCTAATGGTATTAATTGTCATCTCCCTTGGTATACTAAACCCCTTATTAAACTGAATAACGAGAAACGAAAATATCATAAGAAATGGAAGGCATATGGGCATAAACAAGACTATATGATATTTTCCCTCCTCAGAACCAGACTTAGAAAACTGGAGAAAAAGTGTTACGCAAACTATTTGACCATCTCTGAAGAAAAAATTCAAGAGCAACCAAAATATTTCTGGTCATATGTTAAATCGAAGAACCAGTGCGGTCTTATTCCCCAAAAAATGACCATCAATGGAAAGAACTTGACGAATGGTGAAGAAATCTGTGAAGCCTTTAATAAGTACTTTGAATCAGTTTTCGTACAACCCACACATAATTATTCATCCATTACAAGCTCGATAAATACTAACCGTTTTTTGATTGACCTTAATTCTGTTAATATTGACGAAAGCTCTATCATGAAGGAATTAAAACAAGTAAATACTCATAAAGGGGCCGGTCCGGATGGTATCCACCCTATTATTATCGCTAAATGTGCCAAAGAGCTACTTAAACCTATATCCCTTATATTTAAATTATCTATTTCCTCAGGAGTTTTTCCTGCAATTTGGAAAAAGGCACTTATAACACCAATACCGAAAAATAAACAAAGAGAGCAAATAACGCAATATAGACCAATATCAAAACTATGTATATTTGGTAAAATTCTAGAAAAAATTGTAACAGCCCAGTTATCTTTTGCTGTACGTCATTACATATCGGATAGACAGCATGGCTTCATTAAGTCGCGTAGTGTCGAATCAAATCTACTAACATTTGTCGACTTTTTGCTGAGCGCTATGGACTCCAATCACCAGGTGGATGTCGTGTATACCGACTTCTCTAAAGCATTTGATAAAATAAGTCATAATTTATTGATAAAAAAGCTGGAGAGAGTCGGTATACACGGGAATCTACTGAGATGGATGGAGTCCTATATTCGTAATCGCAGCCAGGCTGTTTGTCTGAAAGGTTACATATCCAGTTATCTGCCAATACCATCTGGTGTACCGCAGGGTTCCCATCTCGGCCCAGTGCTATTTTCATTATATATTAATGATATAAATTATGCTCTTGAGGATGCTAACTACTTACTCTATGCAGACGACACAAAATTGTTCAGAGTTATAACACGAGTAGAAGACTGTTCAAGATTACAATCTGATCTTGACTCCTTAAACAGGTATTGTGCTGACAATCAACTTTTTCTAAACGCAGAGAAGTGCAATTTAATGTCATACACCCGTAAAACCTCCCCTATACTGTATAATTATGAACTCAACGGTAGCAATCTCAAAAGAGTTAAAACTATAAGGGATTTAGGCGTAATTATGGATGACAAGGTTTCTTTTAATCCACACATTGATAGCATAATAAAAAGAGCTTTTAGAAGTCTGGGCTTCATTAATAGAATCACCAAACCATTTAAAAATATAATTACCATTAAAATTTTGTACTTTAGCTACGTTCGATCCGTGTTAGACTTTGGTTGTTCTATATGGAATCCTATTTATAAGTCACATATTGATCGTATAGAAAGGGTACAAAAGGCATTTGCCAAAATCTTGAAATACCGTTGTAATAATAGTGATCAAATGTCTTATGATGAGTTGCTTATTCGATATAATCTACTGTCTCTTGCAAATCGCCGTAAACAATTCGACCTCGTTACATTACACAAAATTCTCTGTAATAAAATTGACTCCCCCGTACTTCTTTCTAAGATTAACTTTATAACTAAAGCCCGATTACCCGTTCGCCCCTCACGCAAATTAAATACTTTTGTACCACCCCGACTGCGAAAAAACTACACATGCAATAATTTCTTCTCACGTTGTATCAATATGTATAATAAAGATTTCCATAACTTAGATCTCTTTAATAACTCTTTGAATACACTTAAAACTAAAATTGTTAAACAACTACAGTAATCTGGATGTGACTCGCATCCTTTTTAATGTATGTATTTATATGTTTCTGCTGTTCTATATCACGTATTGTTTTCTTATTTTATTTGTGTTTTTCTGTTTTGTTGTTTTTATATTGTTTGTATCTTCATTTTGACTGCTTTTTTTTTTTTTTATCATTTAATCTTTCTCCATAGGCTGTTTATCTCAACAACTATTGGGCACTCTTTGTCTTTATACTAGTTATTGTTTATAATTATACATTTTGTAACTAAATGACTGTATGTGCCAAAATAAATTAAAAAAAAAAAAAAAAAAAAAAAAATATAAAAGTAATATACCCTATGACACTCCCACGGTTAAGACGAATCTAAGGACACCTCATATGCTTAAATCCATCAAGCCGTTTAGCCTGCAGAGCGTGCCAAAGAAATAGACATAAATACATACATACACTCGAAAAACATTACCCTCCTTCCGGGTTAGTCGGGTAAAAAGATGGATGAAATCTCGGTAAAGTCGTTCTCAAGTTATGGCGTGACCAAGGGAAATAGAGAATCATTTTTATGTAGAGAGATGTATCATCGAGACAGTTCGAATATGCGACACATGTCACCCCCTCCCGCACTGCTCCACTACCACAGGAACCATCTCAGTTGTGTGCTATGTATGCCTGGTGTTAGGGCATCTCAAATATTTCCCAAATTCAAAAGCTCATGAATACCCTTCATAGGCTTTCACTGTTAAAAAGTTATCTGATCTTATGAAGAACCAAGCCCTTAACTCTACAAACCCTACATCTAGGTCAAAAAGTTTGGCTTGGCTGTTTCATAGAACTATTGCATGGCACTATATGAGTATAAGAGTAATAAGAGTGACTTATGTGCGACGGCCGCGAAACAGACACGACATACTTTTTGACCAAGATGTAGGATTTGTAGAGTTAGGGCTTGCAGGCCCTGGCCCTTCATGAGATCTGTTTAAGCTCGTGTCTTGTCACAAATTTTACCTACATGAAATGTTTTTGGTGGGATAAACTTTAAATGCGAAATCACACACTCCTTGCGCGGATTATGCTCCAAAAAGGAGTACAAAGTTTTCGCTTCACATGTTAATATACCTAACAGACATCTCCGAAAGAGCGCCATGTTCACTTATTAAAAGATCTATTCGCAACGGTTTTCAATATAGCGTAAACGACTGCACGTCACTTAATCAATTATTTCAACACAACGCATTTTAAACGTTAAAGGAGTGGCGTATGGTCTTGAATATAATGCAATAATTCTAATCAAGTTGACGGGCCGGTTAGACCCTGACTGCCTGCATGAAAGATAAGCATTTAAGTTTGAGTCTCATCTCAATATAGTTTAAAAAATCCTGGGAATCCCCACAAACGGTAATTGATTTCGGATCAAGCAGAGCCTACCTACAAGGTTCTATGGATAGTAGATATCTGATATAGGGCAGAAACTCAGCCATTTTTATTTTAATCTACGCTAGTAATATTAAAAGTCAATGTTTTAATCGCATTGTAGACTCCCTATGGATGGCTATGGGTGTGGATTTCACGGCCTTAAAGGCTAGTGTCAAGTGAATTTAGACCGTGTTGCTATCTCCGTAAAGATCGATATAGCAAGGTCCTTAAACTAAAGACGACGGATCTTCTGCATCCAACGAATGACACAGGGCCACTAGCTGGGGTCGAATTATAATAGAAGGGAGTGTTGATGCCCGAACACGGTGATTGGCGAAAGATTTTCATCAAGCTCTCAGCCATTACCTACTTTAATGCGGTGTTGTACTCGTGTGGTGACTAAGGTCGCAGAGGAGGCGTTGTGCTGGCTGCGTGGTGTGGCACCTAATTGTCCCATCCGATGCCCTTTTTAGGTGCGAAAAGGGGTTGAACCGCCCCTATTGTTAAGTACTTTTTCGGCAGGCGTATGCTTGTAATATGCGAAACATGATGGTACGTGATGCTCCTCAAGGCAAATTAAACCTGAAGGTTATATGGTAATGCCTGGTTATACGATATTTTCATAGCATGGTGGGGTCAACCGCGGGTTAATAGGTTCAGAATAAAAAAGCGATTCTGTATATTTGAACACTCCAAACATTGATTAGTTTACGTAACATCATCATTGAATTAAGGGGACGCTATAAACAATCTATATTTAAATAATCATGTATTGTTTTTTTTTTAGTTTTTCAATATCCATGATACCTATTTATGATGTATTATGTATTTGTTACTATTTGTGAGTGCGAAATAAATCTTATATGCAGGAATAAACATTTTTTTATTATAATTTTTCACAAGCACGTATGAATTATCCACAGGCGACAATTATGATTAGTCTCTAACGCGCGTTTCGTCATTACCAAGTTTCACGGTAACCACATAACTTATATTGCCGTTTTATAAAAAAAAATGCCTAAATAAACAACTCTATTATTATTATAGAAGAGCGGGAACGAAAAACGGATTTTTTCGAGTTATGCCTTCTTGTAATGTGATTTTGTTTGTCATGAGAGACAAAAATACGTAAATTACGTTACGTACGGATAATTTTTTTAACTATCCATTGCGCTTTAAAAGAATCCTCCCCTAAATAAGAACGCATTGTAAATTATATTACATAATATATTAATAAGCCGAATCTTGACCTTAACTCAGTATAGTTGTAAAACATATATTATTTATTACATTTTATTATTTACATTATTATAAAGATTTGAGATAACATTTGCATATATCAGAATACGTTTTAATATTTTTTATTTTCGAAATAATTAGGTATGTTATATGCGACTTTCAAATAGGATAATATACATGTGATGGAATTACTAGCTTTCAACCCGTGGTTTACCTGCTTTCCCGGAGTCTGTCAGTCAAATCTTGCAAGTTAAAGGCCCACTTCCCGGTTTCCGATTGAGCTGAAATTTTGCATGCATATGTAAATTGAGTAACAATGCAATATTATTATGACATGGAGCTTATCTGATGATGGAGATGGAAGGTTGAAATGGGAACTCTGTAATAAAACGACGCAACTTTAAAAAAATATTCTATGTTTTGTGCCGGAGTATGAACTATACTAACTAATATTATAAATGCGAAAGTGAGTTTGTTTGTTTGTTTGTTACGCCTTCACGCCTCAACTACTCAATGGATCATCATTTGGCATGCAGATGGCCTATGGTATGGAGAAGCACATATGCTACTTTTTATCCCGGGAACGTGGGTGAAACCACGGGGGACAGCTAGTTTACGTATAAAACTTCATCCATACAGCGTGATTAAATTACAAAAATGCACAAATTCGCCAACAAACATTGTTTATGGTACAGTAAGTTGGTACTTACCTAAGCTTTATTTTAAATAATTATTAGCATATTTAGAAAAATATTACACAAATTAATCGCTTAAATATTCATTTGATCAGCCATACCTACGAACGGTTTGATGCTAAGTGCAATAATTTAAAAACATAAAAAAAAAATACATAACTAATTTGCCGTCGTAGCCGATGATTTCATTGATAATTATATTATTAATAGATAATAATAATATCCTGCGACATTCTTCACACATTGCTATCTGACCCCGCCCGGACGGCACTTCTAGGGGCGGCAATTTTTCACAAAAATAATAATAATAGGTACATACCTATATCTCATAAATATTTAAAACATTTCATTCCGTGAAGGATTTACACAGTTATCCTGTATAGGCTGTTAATTTTTGTCGCCCTTATTTCTACAATTGTCAGTTCCTAGATTATTTTTACAATACAACAATTTGGTTGATGCCCCGGGGCGGCTAAAACCCAAGATATGTACCCCACGCCAATCCCACGCCTATTTTGAAACCAGTTGGTCACGGGAGAGTCGTCTTAACTTAAGCCATGACGGAGCCCTTTGAGCACAAGAATTTTTCAAAAAACACTTTATTCTAGAGAAGTTAATTAATGAAAAATACCATAATAAATTATCATCCATTTCATTTAGTTGATTTTAGACCTTGACCTTTAACTGGAGCTTTTTTTTTTCTTTTATTGTAGGTATATTATAATTATAAAAGCTTTGTGTGTTATTACTTTTTATTTTTATTTTTTGTTATTAATTTTTATTTTAAGCTTTTGTTTTTTGTTTTTTGCATACTTTGTATTTTTTATTCTACTTTTGTGATGTCAAATAAAGCTATGTCTATTGTCTATTGTCTAAAAATAAATCAACAAAAAACATTTTTCTGCTATGGTATGGTTTAACATTTTTAGCATTGTTAAAATTAAAAACTGATCTAGTGTCCGATGGTCGTTTTTATTAAAAATGAAAAGGGGCTTCCCACTGGGAAATTCCCTTTAAATGAGAGGAACCTCTTAATACATCTACTCATAGTTTCAAGATTGACAGAGCACAGATAAAAAAATAATATATTGAAGGTAATTCTTTCTTACTAGAAATACTAGACTTAGGTAAATAGAATTAAAAACATTTTACAGCGTGAGCGATTAACTATATCAGCTTTCCGGGGCCCCGGTGAGTCTGGTGGCCCCGTGTGCCCTTATGGTGAATACGGAACTGGTCACGGGTCAACGATAGAAGACGCAAGGCAAGGCTAACCGACCTATATATGGTCAGGGTTCCTAGGAAAAGGGTAGGTATAAGAATATCTTCTTGCTCTTCAAGGAGGTTGCATGCCCGGCGCCCATGATGTCATTTGTTAGTGTAATGGTTGCACTCCTTACTACTTACTGTATCGCAGTATCGGCTCCCACACACGCGTTCATAATTAAATCCTTATAATTTGTCTACTCAACTCCGTCCGCCATTCGCACTCCTCCAGCAGTGCCCTCTCCACCGACACTAGTCTATTCCGCGCATGTGTGGGAGACGACAGTATACATCCATCTCTTTTACGCATACACTACAAATAGTTAAACGGTGCCGCCTACTGACACGCTTGAATATTATGTAATCTGTTGAACAAAGCGTCTATAGAAGGGGGCGAGTTTTTTTTTCTTTCAATCCTCTGTGGGGTGCACAGATATCATTCTAGATAGATGATGCGAGTGTATGTACTTCGCGTGCCAAGCTGTGCGAAAAGGGAGAGCAATGCTCTTCTTTTGAAACTGTTTCGCGCGGACAGGGAGTTCGCATAAGGCTGCATGTCCACCAGACATGTGTAGCGAGGGATGTGTTTGGCTGACAAATAGGATGGCTGACAAATCAGATGGTAGAAAACAAGTGGCACGCTTGGTTTTCATGCGGATGGAGGGACTTGCGTTATCCATTTAGATTTATGCAAGGAATTTTTTGTTACAATATCCTTGGGTTTATGTCTGTGGTGGGGAGTTAGTTATCTATAAACGTAATTTATATGTAGAATAATGAAATATCAATAAAAACCAACGCTTAATAACATAATATCTTTATTACCATAGTTATTAGCATTTATAAAAATCAATAAAAACTTGATGTCCATGTAAAAACTATTTTTTTAAACTAAACTACCTACATAATTTGTTATGCAAACAAAGCTATTAGTACCTGCCTGTAAAATAATATTAAACAGTTACAATAATATTAAACGGTATTAAATAGTATTTATAAGTAGGTAATTATCACAGACGTATACTACTCATACGTCTGTCTGTGGTAATTATATACTTAATTAAAATGAGTTGAAAGTTGACAGCGATGTGGCCGAATTTATTTACGCCCCGTAATTGTACTTTATTCTTATTTTAGTTTGTAAATAATGGGCGTATTATATTAACTATATAGATTTTAATTTGTACATATTTTTTGTAAATATATATTGTTACAGTATTTAAAAAAAATGACTTTAAAATTAAAATTAAAATTCCAATAACATTTAAAATCCGGACAACTGCGAGCTGAACACGCGAGGAGAGGGTTCTGTACAAAAACAGGTTAGTTGAAAATATGTTCTCCTCCCATACATTTCAATGGATGGAGTGAATCTTTCTTTTTCTTTCAAGCGTATAAACTGTTAATAACTACAGAGGCCGGCAAACAACTTGAGCCAAAGTCGACGTAGTGGGGGTAAGTTCGCGCATGTACAGTCGAGGACATAAATATGTATACACTTAGTAAAATTCAACAACGGTTTCCTCTTAAACTACTGATTGAAATTATGAGATATTATAAAGGCAGAATCTTCTAACATATACTATTATGATTTTTATTTACAACAAATATGTACAAAATACAATCTATATTTACAAAATATAATCTATATATAGAAAATTTCCTCAAGCCTGCCGCTGCTTCCGATTAACGGCAAGGTTCCCAGAAGGCTGGCAGCGTTTCCTCTTGGGATAGCCAAGCTGACGCGTTGGCGGAAAAAGCTCCCCGCCCGCTGGTCTCCGGAGGTGTCGATCAATTTTGAAGACAAGGTGCGAGCAAAACGGCGAGCTTCTGACCCCCATGGTCCCAAGGTCTCGACCGCAAAAGGCATAAAAATATAATTGGGTCCAATCGATAATGATTATGATTATATTATTATTGTCCAATTATGATTTGTGTAATAGTTTAACACTTAGATGTTAAACATGCGAGAAAATTGCTTTTGAATTTCAAAAAGTGTATACATATTTATGTCCTCGACTGTACACTCATGCTCGGCCAATAGCGTGGACGCGTGCCGACAGAATGCCCACGCGCACCTCTCTTTCCACCAACGACACCTTAAAATCGTCTACTGCGCACTCAAGGTCATGGCTCAAGTTGTTTGCCGGCCACTGTAACCTTAAAATTATACAACTGAATTGAGAGGAGGTTCTCAATTTTTTTGAAGGCGGTTATAAACAAGCTGCAGCAATTTTTTGTGGGTACATAAAAAACAAGTTTCAGCATTTTTTGCGTTTACATAAAAAAACATGTATCAGCAATTTTTTGGGTACATAAAAAACAAGTGTCAGCAATTTTTTGCGGGTACTAAAAAAAACAAGTTTCAGCAATTTTTTGCGTTTACATAAAAAACAAGTGTCAACATTTTTTTGCGTTTACATAAAAAACATGTTTCAGCAATTTTTTTCGTTTACATAAAAAACAAGTTTCAGCATTTTTTTTGCGTTTACATCATGATATTGAGCCTTTACTCAGCTTAGAAATAAGTACATCTATTTTTTTTATTATACTGTAGGTAATCTAATGGTGCGTCTTCGCTACGCGAGCCGAGCCACTCTTCGTTCGTCTCTCGCGATGTCAAG
Source organism: Achlya flavicornis (assembly GCA_947623365.1). NCBI lineage: Eukaryota > Metazoa > Arthropoda > Insecta > Lepidoptera > Drepanidae > Achlya > Achlya flavicornis. The sequence continues at coordinate 3,269,183 of OX392494.1, read as the reverse complement.
TGTGGACTATCCATCACGTAACTAAACATCAATAAGTCAATAAACTTATTAACAAATTCAAAGTAACACTTTTATTACGCAAGTGCGAAGTGACAGACGGACAAATAAACTACCTACTCTGTAACTACCATGAGTTTTCTACACTAGCGTAATCTACAGTACCCCTACCATGAGTTTTCTACACTAACGTAATTTACAGTCGCTAGCGACTACGGTGAAACATTTTGTATGAAATGCTTCCAAAAGTGTCCACTAGAGGCGGTGCTCGTCATACAAAACATTCACCGTAGTCGCTAGCGTGTGTAGATTACGTTAGTGTAGAAAACTCATGGTAGAGTTACTGTTGCTAGCGAGTATCTTATCTTATCTTGTGCAGGGGCCGAGAAATAACTCGGACACTTCGACCCATTGGGATCTATTGTGGTCCCCTAGATAAATTACTCCTACCTACCCAGTCTCGTAGAAAACTCCTTTCATGAGTTTTACAACGAGGCTAGGAGATATGAGCCTATAGTCTTCTGGTTTTGGATATCCGATCCCTAGGAGACTCATTCGCTTAGCAGCCAGTGCATCGCATGTGCACAGAAGGTGCTCCATGCGTTCCGTATGCTCCCCACACAACCTGCACATGGGTGTCGCGGTTAGACCCATCTTCATGAGCATGTCGTTGGTTCCAAAGTGCCCAGTAAAGGCCCCAAGCAGGTAGCGGATTTGCCCCCTGCTCATATTCCAAATATATTCCCGGGCTTTGAACGTAGAGCCTAGAAACTTCTTGGAGTGTTGTAGACCGGTGTTAGACAGCCAATGTGTTTGTTGTCTGTGATCAGCAAACTCCCTAAATGCGGCTTTTACGACACACGTCGAAATGCCTACACATGGTTCTGGACCCACAAAATCATTTGCTGAGCCCTCTCTTGCCAGTTCATCTGCCACTTCGTTACCATGGATTCCTTTGTGCCCAGGGACCCACATCAGTCTTACTCTGTTATGCTTCCCAAGCCTGTTTAGGGTTTGGACAGCATCCAGAACAAGTCCGGAGTCCACTTTGTAGGATGCCATGGCTTTGATTGCAGCCTGACTGTCACTAAGAATATATATGGATTTACCTCTGGTTCCTCTATCTATATTCTCCTGAGCACAGGTTATTATGGCATATGTTTCTGCTTGAAATACAGTTGCCATCTTCCCTAAGCTTTTGCTACATTTGTAACCTTTTGCGTATATTCCCGCTCCTGTACCTGATTCCATTTTGGATCCATCAGTGTACCAAACCAGACTTTCTTGTTCTGGTGGATCGAGTCCCTTCGTCCAGTCCTCTATTGTAGGGATTTGGACCTTGAAAGACCTTTCAAACACAAACATAGTTTGCATTTTGTCGGATATCATGCTTGTTACCCGATCCAGGCCTTCATTTTCATCGAACCTTGTATGGTTTGTCTTTGGCTTGGAGGGATCCCATAGTCCAGCAACAGCAAGACGATGTACTGCCTTCCTTGCCTCCAATTCAACCATCATATGCAGAGGAGGGATATTTAGGTATCTCTCAATCGCTGCCGTGGGTGTTGTCCTGAAAGCACCCGTGATTCCAAGACACACTGTTCTTTGTATCCTAGTGAGTGGCGCTTTGCACGAGGCAAGCTTTGTTCTTGGCCACCACACTATGCTGCCGTATGTGATAATAGGTATTATCATTGTCCGGTACAGCCATCGTAAAACTTTGGGCTTTAGCCCCCAAGTTTTACCGTAGGTGGAACGACACATGCCGAACACTCGTAGGGCCTTTGTCGTAATATTTTCCACGTGAGTTTTCCACCTGAGTTCTTTATCAAGCGTTACACCCAAATATTTAACTTCAGTGGACCAGGGCAGCTTTATTCCATTGAGGGAGGGCTCTCCTAGGTTACCTAGTTGTCTCTTCCTCGTGAATGGAATAATGACCGCTTTGCTTGGGTTGATAGAGAGGTGGTTCTTTGTACACCATTGCTCTGTCATCCTCAATGCCTGTTGTAATAATCCAGAGACTATGTTCGGGAATTTACCATTAACCATTATAGCTATATCATCTGCATAGCCTACTGTGTAGAATGGTCCGTTATTGAGTTTGGTGAGTAGCGAGTCTACTACCAAGCACCACAGTAATGGTGACAGCACTCCGCCTTGCGGACAACCTCTTGTTGTTTTTGCACTAAGTCTGTCTCCCATCAGTTCCGATCTGACTGTCCTGCTTCTCAGCATATAGTCAATCCAGTTGCACGTGGTATCATTGATGCCATGTTCCTTTGCAGCAATGCGTATGGACTCAAATGTTGTCTTGTCGAAGGCTCCCTCTATGTCGAGAAACGCCCCGACGCAGATCTCTTGTCCCTCTAGCGCAGCCTCGGCTCGACTCGCAACATAGTGCAATGCCGTTTCCGTAGATTTGCCAGGGCTGTAGGCGCACTGTAGTTTATGTAGAGGGAATACCTTAAGTGGTCCCTCTCTTAGGTACCTGTCTACCAGTTTCTCCAGAGCTTTTAAGAGAAAAGATGATAGACTGATGGGCCTGTAAGCTTTAGCTTCTTCGTAAGTCGGTCTACCCACCTTCGGTATAAAGGTGACTTTGACCTCCCTCCATGCCTTGGGTACGTACCCAAAGGCAATGCAGGCTCTGTAGAGCTTGCTTAAATGGGGTAACAAAATAGATGCCCCTTCTTGCAATAGTATTGGGTAGATGCCATCTGGTCCAGGGGATTTGAGAGGCTGGAAGCCCGCTATGGCAAGCTTCAGTTTGTTCTCATCTACCACTTTCTTTGCCGTGAGCCAGTTATCTTTGGACGTGTGCCTTTTGAGCTCGTCACTTGTAACTGGTTCCTCTTCATCGCTTTCGCGCAGTATACATTCCGGGAAGTGAGTCCTAAACATCACGCCCAGAGTGTCCTGTCCAGTTTCCGTGACATGCCCATTTTCATCCTTTACAGATGATAGTGGGTTTGTCTTAGTCATGGACATTGCTTTGCACAACCTCATTCCACTCGGTAGAGCTTCGATAGAGGAGCAGTGCTGTCGCCAATTGGCTCTTTTGGCTTTGCGTACTGCCGTGCTATACCTTGTCAGCATGCTAGAATAGCCAGAAAAATCTTCCCTGGCTTTTGCATCATTGAAGGCCTGTCGTGTTTCCTGACGTATTTTAGATAGTTCAGGAGTCCACCATGGTACCTTTTTACAAAAGGCCTTTTTCTCTGGGCAATTATCTTCCCATGCACCGATGGTGCCCGCCTTGATTCTGTCCGCTTCAAATTCTATGTCTAGTATGGAATTAAGCTTACCTTTAGGGCTCCCTAGATTTACTTTAAGGTCCCTCCTGTACGAGTCCCAATTTGTGTGCCTTGGGTTTCTCCTTCGTCTAGTTTCGGCTTCTCCCGCCGTCCTAAACCTAAAGCATATATAATTATGGTCAGACAGAGAGATTTCGTCCGATACATGCCAATTTTCAATATGAGCACTGGCTCTGTTTGAAGCCAGTGTCAGGTCAATAACTTCAGTTCTCGCAGAGGTCCTGAAAGTAGGTTTATTGCCTGCGTTAAGGATTTGTAAAGAAGAGCTTACCACAAAGTCCAACAAATCCTCCCCTCGTTTGTTGACATCTGAACTGCCCCAAACGACGTGGTGTGCATTCGCATCGCAGCCAAGTATCAGATCGAGATTCTCTTGGGTGCCGTAGTCAACCAGTCTTCTGATTAGTGGTGTTACTGGTTCCTTTTGTTCATATGGGAGATAGGCAGAGGCAAGGATAATTCTCCTTTTCTCCGTTCCCGTCCCCACTTGGATCAAAGTTGTTGTTAGATCCCTGTAACAGAAAGTACGTAAGGGCATTGCCTCTATACCGCCCCTGATATAGATGCAAGTCCTCGCGTCATTAGTTGGACAGTCATAGAGCACCATGCCCCCTGTCCCACCTAAGCCTTTTATGGTCCCTTTATATAAATATGGTTCCTGTATCAAGGCAACGTCGTACGTGTTAAGCTTCAGTTGCCGAGCCAGAAGGGCAGTAGCGGCTCTGCAATGATGCAAATTGATTTGTACACACCTTAGTCCCTCCATCTTTGATGTATTGATGGGTTTGCTGTTATGGGAGTGCCTCAGTTTTGAGGCCCCTCCTCCATCGCCTGACTCTCCTCGAGAGCAGTTGGCGACGCAATCCCCAGGGTGTCGAGGCCCTCGAGTATGTCATCCTCGGAGTCCGCCTCTGACGCCCCAGTCTTGATCACTGCCTCCTGCGCTCCGTCGTGAGCAGGGACCTCTTCGATGGCCTCCTCACACTGCGGTGGTCCATCTTCGGAGGGCTCCACTCCTGCTTCCGCAGTGGGTGCCTCTCCCTTGTCTTCTTCCAGGAGCTTGAACGAGTATCGTTCAATTCCTCCTGGAAGACAGTAGCCCGCGGCCTTGATGACTCCAGCGGACACCCCGTCCATGAGGACGATACGACGGATACCGGTCTGCTCAGTGACAGTGTTCACGACTTTCCAGTCGTCCGTCCTCAAGGCAGGGTTAAGCCGCTGGAGCAACCGGATGGCCCGAGCAGAGTCTTGTAACGCCAAGTTGCGACACTTCCATGCCATTTTAACTGGCTTTGGAAGGTCCTTGGCGTTGACGACCTGGAGTTTCAGGGAGCCAAGTTCCACGTTGTGGATGGCACCCCGAAACCAGCTAGCTGCTTCAGAGTTGTCGCAGGATACATGCACTGCACCTGCGACAACTCCGGGAGCAACTGTGACGACAGGTAGAGGGTCCGGCGCTTCCTCCAGTTTCTCAATTATGAGTTCCTGGATTGGCATCAGATCCTCCGCCTTCAAGTACTCCTCCGGGTACTTGACTGTAACGACAGCGAGTTTCACAGCCGCCACCGCATCCCTAAAGGATACGGTCGAGGACGATTGACCTTGGGTCTTCATCCTCTTGGCCGCCATGTCCCCGCTGTCGCTGCTGAGATTAGCACGCGGCCTCTTTGATGGTCCTCCCGTAGGAGTCCCTTCTAGAGCCGCCTGCTGTCTCAGCTTATGGCGCTTTCTTCTTTGCGCCCCAGATCGTCCCCCCTGGCGCCAGCCTGACTCATGCCGGCCGCCGGGTGACGAAGAGGTGCTGCCTTTGCCAGACGCGTCCGAGGCCGGAAGGTCCGAGGTCGTTTGACCTCTAACACAAGGCTCCCGTTTCGCGCCAGCTTTGGCAGTACCTTTATGCCCGGTGGGCTTAGTTGCAGTGCCGCCCAACGGTGGTCCCGCAGCAGTGCCGGCCCTCGATAGTGCCGCAGCAGTCCCATCTTTCGACGGTCCCGCCGCAGCCCCACCTCGGGACGATCCCGCTGCAGTCCCACCCCTGGGCGGTCCTGCTGAAAGTGGTGCAGTCCCGGCTTGCGCCGGTCCCGCCGTCTGGTGTGCAGTCCCGGCTTGCGCCGGTCCCGCCCTCTGGTGTGCAGTCTCAGCTTTCGCCGGTCCCGCCTTGTGGTTTTTTTTATGTTTGCTAGCGAGTAGCGACTACGGAGACACATTTTGTATGAAATGCTTCCAAAAGTGTCCACTAGAGGCGGTGCGGTGCCGTAGTCGCTAGCTTGTGTATATTACGTTAGTGTAGAAAACTCATGGTAGAGGTAGAGATGAGATCAGATAGCCGTATGTGAGGAATGTCCCAGGATATTTGACGGGCCAGCTGGCGCGGTTGGTTAAGACTCTGGTTAAGATTCCACCTATCGCGCCGCAGGTCGTGGTTTCGATTCCAACACAGGACATACATTTGTGTGCATGAACATGTCTGTATGTCCTGAGTCTAGGTCTGGGTGTAATGTATGTATTTACAAACAAAAAGTAGGTAGTAAATGTTAAGGACGTGGGCCTCGACTGAAAACCAGCGCGAGGGTTAGTTTTTCTTACTACCCTAAGCATATTGCTGAGTCGAGACCTATTCCTGGCATCACGCAACATTGCATTTTTGTGGAGTTTTTAATTGGTTGTTCTGTTTTTTTTTATTCTTGATTTTTTGTAATTCCTACAGTCTTTAATGTAATGTTGTGTGTTATCCTGAATAAACCTTTTTTTCTTTCTTTCTTTCTATATCAGTTATCTGGGGTTTCCATAGTACATACAAGCTCTGCTTAGTTTGGGATCAGATGACCGTGTGTGAATGTCCCAGAATATTTATTTATTTATATATTTTAGAGAGTCAAACTAATCATAAATTACATCATCACTAAAGCATGAGGTCGCTCGTTTTACGAAATGTAAATAATTCAAGTGATAGTGTCAATCATAAGTGATTGAGTTGAGATGAATGTTTGTATGTCACTCTTATTTACGTAACGTTGTTTTCAAAAGTTTGTTGCCCTTCTGCAATCTTTTTTAGAGTTCCGTATCTTAGTACCTATCATTTTGTTGTCCATCCGTTTGTCCATTTGTCAATACATTCTTCTTCTTCTTAGTTTAAAGTTTGGCAACCAAATTCAAGTTAGGATTTATTTCTGCCAGTGTCGAGTTATATTTTCCAGTCACAATAAATCAATTTAACATTAGTCCTCAGTCCGTACTAAAACTTCTAAATCTCTTCACGTACTTTTTGAGACAACTTGAAATGTCACGATACACACATCACATCACATGAATTGACTTTTATTGGAGAAAATACCACCGATAATATGCAATAAAACTCAAAATACACGAATTAATGAAAATAAAAACGAACATGCAACGTCACTCTGCAAGTTCCCGCCAAAAAGTCGTCAATTTGGGTATAGTTAAGTAAGTTACTATACTCTTTGGTCAATACATTTCTTCTTCTTATTTTTAATTTTGGCAACCAAGCCCAAATTAGGGCTCATTTCTGCCAGTGTCGAGTTATATTATAGTTTCCAGTCACAATAAATCACTTCACATTATAGTCCTCAGTCAGTCACCGTCCATAAAAGTCATGTTTTACTACAATGGTGGTCATTGTAGTAAAACTCTACACGGAAATTTTCAGACAACTTGAAAAGTCACGATACACGTAATTCATTTCATTTCACTTCACTGGTGCACATGGATGATCTTTATTGGGTAAAATACCACCAAAAATACACAATAAAACTCAAAATACCCAAATTTATGAAAATAAAAATGAAAATGCTACGTCACTCTGCAAGTTCCCGCCAAAAAGACCGTCAATACATTTATTTGAGTCCTTAACCTAGTGCTGAAGAGCTGTGACTCGATTCTCGTAACAAAACTACAACGGTATCGTAGCATCATCAACAATTAGGTAAACAGTGTTTTTTATGGTTTTTTACTATTATAATGTCAAATGAACGATTAAAAAACGATCCTATAGACAAATTATTATTGAGGCGTATACTTTTGAATATTTTTTATACAGAATATTTCACGAAACACAATAGTTGAAGTCGCTATCCTCCTTATTACAAAACATGGTTTAAAGTAAAGCCAGGTTTTACTGTCATTTGGTCACTTTCTAACGTCATATAATAAAAAGGGACGAGGCTATTTTAAAACCTGGTTTTCCTTTAAACCATGTTTTGTAATAAGGTGCTACGACATCGTTGAAGTTTTATTACGAGAATCGAGCCACTGGTTATAGGTAAGCGTAGCGAAATCCTAACTCTATGGGTCAAGGGCGTCGCCAAGGGGGGGCAAGGAGGGGCAGCTGCCCCCCCCTAGAGATTCTAAATATATATGTATATAGTACTAAGATACTGTTGTTATTACAATCGCTGTAGATGTAAGGCTCGTAGTACAAGTGAAAAGCTTCATGTGCTGTCGACTTTACCTACAATTCATACCTACTTTTCTCAAAAGTATGAATTGTAGTAGGTAAAGTCAACTTGCCCCCCCCTGCGCCATCGGCTGGCGACGCCCTTGCTATGGGTTATACTTAAAGTTGTAGGGGTGAGGACACGTAACTCATGTGAAACGGCTTTAGCCCATTTTTCTAATAATTTAGTAATTCTTGATTATCAACTTTATGCGGTATTTCACATTCATTGACATATGTAGTTCTATCGAGTACCATCTCAATGAGTGGCAATCAAATTAAATAGCGATTGCCAAGTGCTCTATAAGTAGCGCTTCGCAGTAGTGTTGCATAGCAATAGTGAAACTATCGATAGTCTATCGATACTATTGTGAGCTTGGAAAATAGTAACAATATCGATAGCCCTATCGATTGCATCGATACTATCGATAGTATCAATTGTATTGACCAATACCATCGATAGTATCGATACTATCGATAGTATTGAGATTCAATAGGTCTGCTTAAGTTTGCTATTTATTTACTTATTAAATATTTATTCAGTCTACTTTGTAATTTTGCCGCCGCGCCGGGGCACGCAATTGTTTTCAGTGCGATTAGAATGTAAATATTATGTAATTAATCTAAGCTTGTTTTGAAAAGAGTAATTGCTGAGTTTATTTCTTCTCAGCAAATGCAACCTTCCGAACCGGTATTAGAGTATTAGAGTCAGACTTTTCATAAGTGCCAGCGAAGGTCTATTTGAATAAATGATTTTGAATTTTTGATATTTTTTTCTTTTGAATCGATTATATCGATAGTATTGCCATTATCAATAGTATTAGTCGGTTTGCGATATCGATAGTATCGATACTATCGATACAATCAATAGCACTATCGATATTGTAACTAATTTTCGGGTTCAACTATCGATAGTTTGACAACACTACTTCGCAAAAACCTCCAAAAAAAAGCGATGCAATAGTAAAGTAAACGAGCGGTTAAAAGTGCGATGAAATCGGCGCGTTCACAATATTTTGGCTAATTGTTGTTGCATGACTGAAGCTTTTGTTACAACCTGTTTCAGGGTGAACCACCATGAGCAAATAATTAATAATAGTCATTGACTAATGACTATTACCACAAATATGAAGTACAAGCCCAAGCCCGCGTCTCCACCCGCATCTTAATTTTTATCAAAAGCGTTTTATGGTTCAGCTTTATAATTATCCACCTTGTGTAGTACTCTTTCAGTTTAGTATAAAGTACCTTTGCTTGTTTTGACCTTACGTTTGTAGGGCGCTTTAGATAAGCCTAAAAGGATACGTTCACACCCATTGAGCGTAATAATTCAATGTTCACACAATAATTTACCATGTAACACCCGTAACACCATAGTTTACAAATGTTTACAATGTAATTTGTGAGTTACCCAAATAATTCACAAATTACATTAGGAACTTAGAGTTCCTAACATTCTACATTCCCTTATCAACGGTCAAACGTAACAAAACAGGATTTTCCTTTCTTGATTCTTGATCCGATTGTTTGTGAACGCAATGTAATCAAACGTCAAATCGTGTTTGGCGGAAAAGTTATACGACTTTTCCATGAAATATTTCAAAAGGGCCGTCCGTTATAATTTTTTTACAGAATCTAACCTTAGTCAGCGTTAATATGGCCGTAGATGTAAACATACCATAAGATAGCCGTGGTTTATCCAAGGGAGTCCAACATAGGGTTCTTCAAAAAGGGTTTTACGAAATTTCTGCAGGGTCGGCAACGTGCAAGAGACACTGTCTTGTTTTGCAATCGGTTGTAGGCTAACGGTAACGGTAACCGCTTACCATCAGTTGGCAACTGCTACGGGCCTCGAGCATCATGGGCGATTTTATGGATATGGATAGTACTTGGGTATGGATTCAATCTGTGGTTAGGGACCATATTATGGCAGCGCCGCGCGTGAATAACTGTCCAGAAGATATTTTTATTAATACTACCTTATACCATACCATACCATATAAACTAATCTCCCACTCCTCCTGCGTGCGCGCAATATGCAATGAAAAGCAATACGTATCGACGTCAAAAGAAAATTTTGATAACTTTTTTTTAAATCAGCCTTCTTTGAATAAAAAGCGTCGAGTCTATGGTCTATTGAATACAAACCTCATTACTGTATGTACAGTCGATTACATAAAGTACCAGTATAAACTGAGGCTCTATTTAGTATTGACACCCGTTCTACAGATAGTCCTAAGAATTCTGGTTATTATCAACGTACAGAAAGTCTTTGAATGAAGTTCTCAAAAAGGTCATTGATTGTCAAGGTGATTGATTATATAAAGTATCTTACTTATGTAAATGTTTGTATAATCTGTACCTACAAATAAATAAAAAAGTGCTGTCTGTGATTTCGAAATAGAGCAATTTGCACATGACGAATTAAATTTATTTATTGCAATAAGAACGGCATACACCAATTATACTTATCACTAACAAAATACATCATATTATTACAATTATTAAATGTCATACCTATCATTCTATACAAAAACCAGTAAATAAGAATAAATAAATTCAAAGGTAAACAATGTCATAAATTCACAGGTCACATGTATTTACGCATAAGGTCAAACATAGAAATAAATATACCTAGAAAGAACGTCGCCATACTACACGAATATATAAAATAGGCCAACTTTTATAGGCTGCTGCGCGTAACAGCTACGTTTTACGCTCCCTCTGCGTCATTCTGCTTGTCATAGTGACGTTCATAATGATAGTAGTTGTTGAAATATCCCAATTAAAATCGGGAGAAATTTAAATACTCAACATTATTTTGCATTTTTTTTTTTTTTTTTTTGTAGTTTTAGTTTTTTTAATGTATTAAATATTTACAACACTTACATTATTTACTACAGTTTTAATTATTTTTATTTGATTTAGCCCCTAACAGTTACGGTCTTATTACAAAACGTGGACTAAATTTCGTACCTGGATTAAACATGGTAATAAACCATGTACTAAAATATTTCGTATTACAAAACGTAGACTATCTCAAATTCGTGGATTAATTATGGTACTAAAGATAAACCAACAGCACCCCTAGTTTGTCTTTGGACTATCGCTCGACAGAGGACTAAAGTCACTAGCAAACGTCAAATTGCACAGTGAGGTTAAGTTTTATTGTTTTACTTTTGTTTTCTGATTACGAGAAGAATGGATAATATTGATTTAATTTATTGATCTAGATGATATGGACGATTTAGATTTATTAGGGGTGCCCCGGCGACCTTTAAGACTTCGTTATTGGCTGAATCCTTTTGTTGAGTTGTGTGACGAAGAATTTCGATATAAATACACGTTCACGAAGCGTTTCGGCTTAAAAATAGTGGACCTGGTAAAAGCTGAAATATCCCAGGATCCCCGAGAATGCCGAATACCCCCTGAAATTCAAGTGGCTTGTCCATAACGGAGCTGGGCTCGCATTGCTCGCAATGAAGTAAGTGCTTTATAAACCTTGTCTAATAATAGCAAAACAATATGCAATATAACTTTCTAATGTATTATTATTGTTTTACTCATAGATTCAAGACAACACAGCCGATTTGCACGGTGTGTCTCAGCCAGTTGTCAGCCAAATATATGTAAGAAAGTAGCAGGAACCATTGCACAGATGTCACACAGGTTCATGACGCATCAAAAAGATAGATGCTGATGGGGGCAGTTATATATTAACAGAAAAGGATATCCATCTATAAATGTGCAGGTATATAATTTGAAATTTCAACTTTCTTGAATCATTTTGTAATGTGAAATAAAACAAGCATTTGTTTTTAGGTGGTCTGTGATGCTGATCTCAGAATAATGGATGTAGTAACCAGGTGGCATGGCAGTGTATGTACATGATTCCAGAATATTCCGGGAATGTAGACTGAAACAGTGATTTGCAAATAAAAGTAGCGGCTGGTGCTTTCTCTGGAATATTACGGGGTGACAGTGGCTATCCTTGCACCCCATATTTATTTACACCAGTTCTGAACCCTACAACACCTGCAGAAGAAAGGTATAACCAGTCTCACATGCGTACAAGGAACACAGTGGAGAGATGTTACGGGTTATGGAAACAATGTTTCCGCTGCCTACTAAGAGGCATGTGTTGTGATATTTAAAGTGCCAAAAAAACTATAGTAGCATGTGCAGTTCTTCATAATATAGCCATTGACATGAGAGAGGAGATATTTTCTGGTTAAAATGATAGCAGCCTGACACCATCCGCTAGAGAAACATTTTCACAATCAAGAGTTGAAAACACAGTTCGTGGAAGGCAGTTCATTGAAACTTATATTCATTGATTATATTTATTTATTTATAAAATTAAGTTACAGTACTTAGCACTTTTATTATTTTCAATTTTGAAATTTATATACTAATATAATTTCTAACATTCTCACATTATGTTTTGTAAAATTAAGACATTTCATTGATTATTATTTATTACTGTTGTTGACCTGAAAAAAAAAAAGAGATATTAGTTTATTTTTATGAAAGCTGCTCTCTTGTTTTGCATAGGTTTATTTAATTTGGTTTGAATTTGTTTTACTAACATTTTATTCATTAGTGTGTTTCTTCCTTTCTATTTCTAATAAATCTATTTCTAAATCCAGTTTTTTCATTCTTGATTCTGCAATTATATTATAAGAATGTTCTTGTAAAGTCAACTTTTGTAAAGTCTCCTATGTTTTATCCATACCATAGGCTGTCTGCATGCCAAATTTCATCGAGATTGGTTCATTACTTTTTGAGAGATGCTTGAACAAACAAACATCATTTTTAAAAGCAAGCTGTCTCCTGCGGTTTCACCCTGAGATTCCATACATAATTATAAACATGAAAGTAACTTGTGTCTGTTAACTTTTCACACCTAAACTGCTGGACAGGTATAAAGAGGGACATGGGCTACTTTTTACCCTAGGACCAGGAGAAACCATGGGGACTAGTAATTATATGTACTTACATGTGTTGAGAACCTTTTTTAGTTTTCTTTGATCGAATTCTATATCAATTTGTTCTGGCCTGCTTGTCACTAAGAATATAATATATTTTGATAATATATCCTAGGATGGTTGAAATTAGAGTTACCATAAAGAATGTTATGTGTATCGCACAGTTTTAACATCAAAACAAACTTTCTCTTCGGCGCTCCAATTGTCACCCCTTCCTTTCTTCTGATCATCTATTGTAGAGTTTTTATTATAATATAAGCACTTTTTATTGCTTAATGTTAGTAGTAGCAGTTTCGTATTTATAATACGCGCGAGAACTTCATTTATTCCGTTACGCGCAAGAGTTGTTGCTAATATGTAATATTGACGGGTAATATTACATTATTATACGTGAAAACAACGCCAAAAACAAAATTATAGTTGATAATTTAGTTGCACCAGCAAAATCTTTTCAAAAATCAATATTTGAATTTATATCCTTAATAGTATATACTATTTTAAATTTTAATAATTTATAGAATTAATCAGCTATGTAGATAAATGGAACGGTGCGAACGAATGATGTCAGATTCAATGAATGTTTTCTATAGATAATCTGTGGATATTATTTAATCATGGACTAGCTTGTGGTACTAACACATCCTCCGTTAGTCTGCGATTTGTAATAAGATCGAATTTTAGTCATAGGACCAACGTTAGTACCGTAACAATCCAAGACTTGTAAGTTATGGTTTAAACCAGGATGAAGATCGTTTTTTGTAATAAGACCGTTAGAGGCTATTTTTATCGACGCGTGCACAGCTGCGACACTCTATCTGGATGTATCCTTAATCAAATAGGTCAAACATAAAGATAGAATGGTAGTCCAATTATCAAAAAATATATCAATATCATATTGAAAGCAATAACACGTGATTTTTTGTCTGTCTGTCTGTTTGTCCGGGACTATCTCCAATAATTAAGCTTAGTTCCAAGGGGAAGGAGGAGGCAAGGGTCGGTAACGCGTGAGTGATGCCTCGTGTGTTGCAAGCGTCCATATGGCTATGGTAACCGCTTACCATAAGGCGGGCCGTAAACCAAAACAAAAATAATATCCTGTGAATGGAAACCATGGACCATAAATTGTGATTATTTCATAATTCTCAATATAATTCTATGAATAGAAGGTCGTATTATTTATAATACAATCATAAGTTATAAGTATTTTGACAAACTTTGCGACACCCAGCACCCAGCCTTGTGCATGTTATTGGTTATATTAATTACGATACGATTATGTAATTTCTGTGTTGAGTAGGTGTGGTATTACGTTTTTTTACATAATATACTGTCCGTAACATAAAAAGCTTAAGAATTTAAACCCTCTATGGATAAATAAAGAAAACTAAAAACATATAAAAAAACAGAAAAAATAGAATGCGAATGTAAACAGAGATTTCGAATACACCTCGGGCGAGCGCGAGTCACTTGTCTCGAATTCTTTCACTGAAATGTGTATCTTTTATGGACCTATACACACATATACACCATAGGAAGCCGATCGGTTGTCATTCCGTATTGAGACGTAGACAGTGAGAATAAGGCTCAGTACCATTTGTGCCTGCTTGGCCCAGTACTGATTTTACTCACGCACACGTAGGAAATTTTTTGCTTCACTGTCTTATAAGGTGAAACTCCGTCTTGATTTTTTTATATGTCTATGTATTTTACCTACCGTTTTATTTGCAGATCGTAGCTGCCTTCGGGGTATCATCATGCCAGCAGGACGATGTCATCATCAGGAACGACTTCGACGGGCCGCACGACGATGGCTCATATAAATGGGCCCTACAGACCGGTACGTATCAGTTATGATACGCCTCGAGGATTCCTTGAGGGTACTACCACAGAATAAGTAGGTAATAGTACTAACGTATAGAAGGTTTACTCTCTGATGAAAACTGCGTAGCTTCTCTCTTTCTATCGCATAGCTGTTGACGGTACAGATACAAGCCACGTGTCTGACTGTAGATAATTAAGCATACAGCCTACCTGGTGGTAAGCGGTTCTCGCAGCCTATGGACGCTTGGAACTCCAGGTGTACCATACTCACGACCATACTCACGCGCAGGAACACGACATGAAGTTATTTGTCTGCGGTATTCTGTAAGGAGGTACTTCAGTCAAGCTGCTCTTTGAGTGAACAGCGCTATGCTCTATCTCTCTTAAATACCTTTTAGGCTTCTACACTTTTTTTTGTATACCTCTATGGTGGCAAACAAGCATACGGCCCGCCCGATGGTAAGCAGGTACCGTAATAGCACTTGCAACACCAGGGGTATCACTCGCGCGTTCCCGACCCTGAAGAAATCTCTTCACGCCCTTTTTGAAGGACCCCATGCTGTACTTCATTGGGAAAGTCACGGCGGGGAGCTCATTCCACAACCTGAGCGTCCGCGGAAGAAAATTCCTTTGAGCCCCCACAGTTCGAAACAATTCTGGTTTCAATGTGTGAGGATGGACTGTCGATGGCGACACTTACAAGCCTTTTAATAATCATCATCGTTTTTCAGGTAATGGCATATACCACGAGCAGCAAGGATCACTAAGGAGTGATGCAGCAGGGGAACCCAGTCTGTTGGTTGAAGGACAGTACCAGTACACTGCACCTGATGGACAAGTTAGTAACACTTTTCATTCCTTTTCCATTATTAAATTATTGACGTCTAAGAATGTCAAAGAAAAATATACCTTTTTGCAATAGAATAAAGTTTACACTTGGCACCAAAGATCTCAGTCAGAAGACTCGGCAGTTGGGAGTACTCGGGACGCTATGGCCTCTTACTAATTTTTTTTTGGCTCACGTCATAATTGTTTCTCCGTCTCTTTCTCTCTTGCAAAGCATTCATAAAGTATGATCCTCCACGCTTCGTGGGTCGGCTGATATTGGCACAATTTGTAATTTTTATGTAATATTCCACGACACTTGTCAGGACAACAAGTTGGTATGTACATCGCACCTTTTTTTGAACAGACTAAATAGCCTTTTGGTCACGATGTCTCAAGAATGGATCGTGTTAATATAAAATAAACCTAATGTCATTGGTGCAAGTCCCAAATTTAATTGTTTTAATCTATTATATAATAATTAGTAATAGAAAACTGACCTTTTGTGCTCCAAAGTATTTGCTTACCTATAATTTTCTATTTGCAGGTAATCAACATGCTGTACAAAGCCGACGAGAACGGCTTCCAGCCCACAGGCGCTCACATCCCCACGCCGCCACCCATCCCGCCGGCGATCCAGCGAGCACTCGCTTACCTTGCCACCGCATCACCACCAACAGAATATCAGTAGGTAGCTTTACCCTTAGAAATGGCAGGAGTCTCTCCTAAGAAGGGGGGTCCTATCATATATGCCGTAGTCCACCACTCGGGGACCTTTTTCACAGGTTGCCGATAAGTTCCTGATCTCGTAGGGGGCGTCCATTCATTACGAGAGGCGATTTTGGTGATTTTTCGACCCTTGATGAGATGTGAGATTGGATTGACCCTCTCCGCACAATCTGTATCACAATCTGTGCTTGATTGCGTTGGATTTATAAAAAAAACTAATTTTTGCTTAATTTTTTCTATTTAAACTAACAATGTAGTCTAGTCACTAAAAAAATATCTAAAATGTAACCCTAAAATATTATACGTGCTATTTTCTGAACACCTCCCCCCACCACTACGTGAGATGGGGTGAGGATTGGCTCGACTCCCTCCCCTCCTAAACGCCTCAATATGGATCCTCCTCATAATTAATGGACGCCCTGGACGCCCTCTTATCTGGTTTCTCGAAGAACTTTGACGGTCGTGCGTGACTGTACCTTACGAGTGTGTAAAGTGTACCACTCATAAAAGACATGTTAAATATTTAATTAAATCAAATTAGGTACTTAGTTGTAATCTGAAATGAGTACAAAATATAGCAACTTTTTTATTGTAATCATTTATAAATATTTTTCTTTTTAATTTTTATTATTATTTTTTCCATTGTTTTTTGTTAGTTAGTTTTAGTTAAAATTATGTTACTTTTATGTGACATTTTAATTTAATAGAATATAATAATACCTTGTAATCATTTGTATAATTAAATATTACTATTAAATCAATGTTCTTTTATTTTTAACCTATTCGAAGACTTATATACACAAAACAATGCTAGTGACCTTTTGATCGAAGATAGTTCACTTAGTTTAATTATAATTTTAATTTATGTTTTGGTTTTGATTTTTATTATGATTTTGATTTTAATTAAATTTTTGTAGTGTTTAAAATTTTAATGTACCTATTCATATTATGTAAGTAGTTATTCTTGTCCGTACCATTGTGAAATGTAACATTTATAATCGGAAAACAGTTTAAAGTTGGTACCCATGAGACAAAGTTGCATAGTTTGGGGCCACAGGATACATAAAAAAAAAATTTCTTAAGCTGCTAATTGAAGGCAAGCTCTGTTATTATTATGTTTTTAAAGTAGTAAGTAGTAGTATTTTTGATAAATAACAAATTTTGTTTTTTTTTATTTTATAAAGTGCGCGCGCCGTGTCGTATCGCGTTCGTGTGGGTTGACCCTAAGAATATATTCTATATTCTATACTTACTTATCTAGTGACTGATCAGTGAAAATTCAAAGAAAGCAATATGTACTCCCCGAGTGTTATAGGCTACTTTTCATGCCGAGACGAGAACATGGTTGACGGACGCGGACGGGGTAAATCGCGAGACGTAGGGTCCGTAGGGATGTCGAAAAATCGATATTGAATTTTTCTATTTTATAGTTTTTAAAGATTTTATATTTTCGTATTTTACTTAACCTTAAGTTTTCAATTTATATTATAGCTCAATAAAAATAAATTATTTACGTTAGCACCTCGTAATCGGAACGTAAGGTATTGTAGAGGGTGAATATTCTTTTACTTTACCGAATTTTTATGAAAATTTTAACTTCGATATATATCTATATTTCCAAAAAATACCGATACAGTATTTTATTTGCATTTCTGAGTTCTGACTTCCCTATCCTTGCAAGATCGACGGTTAACTAGGATGTGTGTGTGGTGTGAGTGAAATGAATAGAACGAAGCTCGTATTTTTTAGTCTTGTGTAGTTCGCGAACGAACTAGTTCCAAAGAGCGCTCCCACAGAGGAACTACGGGAACTAGTTCCCAGATAACCTCGCTCCTTACTTCGTTAGTTCGGTTGTATGCGAGAGAGCGCGGCACGGCGCGTGTTTTTTTTGCCCTAAAAAAGTGGCATCGCTATTTTATTCACGAAATCTACTGAGCTAAGCATTTTGAATGCCAGAGTAGGACACTCGTTCCTCAATTCCAGTTAGTTTAACCACAATATTGTTTTCAAGTTTTGTTGACCTTGACCTAGAAATTTGGAATTTTTTTTTTATAAAGATAACCGCGCATATATTAATGTTAAATCTATCACAGGCTTATGAAGCAACGTTGGGCGCATATGAAGACGTTTTTATTTCAGTGAAAGAGCGGATATTAACGATACTATCGTGATTTTTCATGTTTTTAGTTATTATTATTTTTTAACTCTTCTAGGCTGAATTAGAAGCTCTAACCAAGACAGAAATATGCCTTTAGCTAAGCCCAATAACCCATAAAAATACGACCTTCAAACTACGCGTAGGTTTTGAGAAAACGAATTTCAAAAATACTCACTAGGGCTGCCACTGTAAGTGACCTTTACATTTAACAATTTCTATTGAGGATAAACAAATAAATATTCTGTGACATTCCTGACACATGGAAATCTGATCCCAAACTAAGCAGAGCTTGTACTATGGACACATAAACCAGATAACTGATATACTACATATACTACTTTTTGTTTATAAATACATACTTAATACACATAATTAAACCCAAACTCAGGACATACAGACGTGTTCATGCACACAAATGCATGTCCTGTGTGGGAATCGAACCCACGACCCGCGGCGCAATAAAGTTCATTTTACTATGAAATTTTCTAATGATGAATTACGTGTAGGGTTGGGTTTCTTCCCGGGAATAAACCCAACTTCGAGTAAATTTCCAATTTAGTGGGAAAGAACCCGGGAATTTTCCCATTGGGTGGGAAAATACTCAAATGGTCATATTTAGTAGATTTTGCGTATATAGCGAGAAATACCTTTACCAAATCGTTTGAATAACATTTAACATGATTTCTATTAGGGTCGTACTCATATCATACAATAAAAAAACAATTAAAAAAAAAAGTTGCGTTGTTTTTAAAAAAAGCGACGTTTTGGGCTGTAAGGGTTGTGGTGGACAGTCGGTGGACAGTCGGACAGACGGTCTCATGCAGAAAGAGCACGTGCGCACATGTACGACGCTTACATAGCCCGTCCCGGGTCCCGAGGGAGGTGTTGCAAGCGTCCATAGGATACGGTAACCGCTTA
Source organism: Achlya flavicornis (assembly GCA_947623365.1). Lineage (NCBI taxonomy): Eukaryota > Metazoa > Arthropoda > Insecta > Lepidoptera > Drepanidae > Achlya > Achlya flavicornis. The sequence goes on along the minus strand of OX392494.1, from coordinate 3,249,971 downwards.
CCAACAGGCGGGCCGTATGCTTGTTTGCTACCTAGGTAGTATAAAAAAATGTGTGATAACTTCCTCCAAGGTCCGCGTAGGTCTGCGCGTAGGTGATGTAGGTACATACAACAGCGAGTATGATTAAAATAACAATCAAAAGCATCAACAAATATTTTTTTTGAGGAACATAAAGCCATTTGAGTATTTTCCCGCCGTTTGGGAATTTTCCCGTATTTTTCCATTCTTTTCCCGTATTTTTCTTCTCTTCCCAATATTTTTCTTTCCCTGCCCATCCCTAATTACGTGTGGGGCGGGAAGTGGTCCACCCTCGATAGGCTATTGCTATCTTGTGAGTTGCCTATTGATGCTCATAAGTTCGGCTCTTTTTGCCGTGTGAGTGGTGGCCGAAAAGTATGTCAAAAACTATAACTGGCACCCCATGACCGTAACTGTCCACAAAATTCTAGTACACGGGAAAGAGATCATCGAACGGAATCAAACGTGCTCTTCCAGTAGGGATGCTCTCTGAACAGGCTGCGGAATCCCGTAACAAATTCTGGCGTAGAGACAGAGAGCATCACTGTAGGAAAATGGATCGAGAAAAAACCATGATTGATCTCTTCCACAGTGCGCTAGAATCGTCAGACCCTGTAATTTCAATGTTTCGCATCAATCGTCGTAAACAATTTTCCAAATGTCTGCCATTACCAAATGCCGCACGAGAATTGTTAAAGGCTCCAGAGGATGATTCGGTTAACGAGCATTAATAGTATAAATAGCGAGTTAATTATTCTAAGTAACGAAGTTTTAAATGACTAATATCTGCAATGAAGATATAATAAAATTCCTAATAAAGGCTCATTTTCAGAAACCAAAATCAATAAAACTATGTAAATATAAAACCTTCACAAGTAGTACATCTCCTTATACATTTTCTTACTATGACCTTTTTTTGACAACCCTAATTTTAAAGATTGACCTCAGAACTAAAATAAATATTTCTCAAAACCTACGCGTAGTTTGAAGGTCGTATTTTTATGGGTTATTGGGCTTAGCTAAAGGCATATTTCTGTCTTAGTTAGAGCTTCTAATTCAGCCTAGAAGTGTTAAAAAATAATAATAACTAAAAACATGAAAAATCACGATAGTATCGTTAATATCCGCTCTTTCACTGAAATAAAAACGTCTTCATATGCGCCCAACGTTGCTTCATAAGCCTGTAATAGATTTAACATTAATATTTGCGCGGTTATCTTTATAAAAAAATATTTCCAAATTTCTTGGTCAAGGTCAACAAAACTTGAAAACAATATTGTGGTTAAACTAACTGGAATTGAGGAACGAGTGTCTTACTCTGGCATTCAAAATGCTTAGCTCAGTAGATTTCATGAATAAAATAGCGATGTCACTTTTTTAGGGCAAAAAAAACACTGTGCGTCAGTCACTAGTTCACTACTACCGCTCGCTTACTCACTCACTCACGCAGGGTTGGATTTAGGTACGTTGAAAAAGATAGCACAAAAAAATTAAAAGGATAGTATTTATAAAAAATTATAGTACACTTTCATGGTACCTAATTTTTTATTTACAACAAATATGTACAAAATACAATCTATATTTACATAATATAATCTATATATAGAAAATTTCCTGAAGCCTGCCGCTGCTTCCGATTAACGGCAAGGTTCCCAGAAGGCTGGCAGCGTTTCCTCTTTGGATAGCCAAGCTGACGCGTTGGCGGAAAAAGCTCCCCGCCCGCTGGTCTCCGGAGGTCTCGATCAATTTTGAAGACAAGGTGCGAGCAAAACGGCGAGCTTCTGACCCCCATGGTCCCAAGGTCTCGACCGCAAAAGGCATAAAAATATAATTGGGTCCAATCGATGCATATTTTTTGAATTTTGAATTTTCCGCACTGGCCGCCGCTGCCCCTGCAGCTTTACAAGTAGCCGGTAAGTGAGATGGCGCGAGTGTATCGACACATGTGGCATCCCACACCAGCGACTTGCCGACACTCCAAGGGATCAAAGACATACCATCCGGTCTCTTGCCATCGCCCCGCGCAATACCGACTGGTTCCAGTACGGAAGGCACGTTAGCGACAACAAGAGCCCTGCGGATAATGTCATTAATAGCCGAGTGCCGTGATATTCGACCAGCACTTAGGGAGCACGAAAGTCCATGGTGGCCGAGCTCATTGACGAGGTCTCCGCAGCGGCAGCGATGAGGCTGATTGGTCCTGCAACCAAGACGAAGACAAATACACAGACTTAATGTTATACGGTCTAACATTGTCCCGGTATTTGTGGATGGAATAGCTTGTAGCCAGTGACCTGAGTCACTCTGAGAGACGGCTAACAAACGCGCGCGGTCTGTATCTATCGAAAAGTTTGAAAATAAATTTTGCCAAGTTTTTTCACAAAGAGGCTTGTCCCACGCTCTCTGAGAGTGACTCAAGGTTGGAATATTTGTGCCTGGACAAGCTGCCTGCCAGGCGTCTCTAGCATCGGACAGGTAAGAAACCTCAACAGATCCAATAGAAGGGTCCAAAACAGATCTGACAAGGGTGCCCACACTGTATACCGAGGATAGAAACGCCGGTACTGATATGCTTGAAATTTTCCGCACTCCTAGGCCACCATAACACACGGGTAGGGTGGCCTGAGACCACACTTTGTTTTCACAAAAACTGCAATTTAGAATTTTGGAAAGAGACGTTTTGATCATATTATCCAAAGTATCTAATATGTGAACGAATTTAAATAAGTGCGTACTGCGGAGTAAATAGGTAAACTTAGGCACGAAAAGGCAGAGTCGAACAATAAAAAATGCATAATGGGCATTAATTTCATAAAGTCTATTTGAAGAGTCATTAAAATTTTGAATCTTTTTCTCAAAGAAACTAGGTATGGATTCATCTAAGACGGGGGCTCCGAGAAGATGAAGCGACTCCTTTGACAGTAACTTAATATTGGGAGCCAAAACATTAAAATTTTGAATTAATTCTGGTTTTTCAGATTCTGGGAAAGAATCTAAAATAAGGAGCTCACATTTGGAGCTATTGAATTCTAGGCCAATCTTTTTAAAATTTTCTGTCAATGTTTTAAAATCACTGAGAACGGAAGCCGCATCACCCCCCAGCGTACCGTCGTCTAGATACCATACATTAAATTTAGATTGTAACCCAGAAATAATTGAATGGATGGCCAAACTGAAGATAGCTGGACCGAGAGGGTCGCCCTGTTGACAACCCATGGCGGAAATAAGTGGGTGTTCTCTGAAAAAAAGTTTTGATGGATGCCCATAGCATTGCCAAAGGTAAGGATATACGTCAGGGCAGATATCCCGAATTTGGGTCAATAAAGCGCCCCTATCGACAGAGTTAAATGCATTTTTTATGTCAACTTTAAGCAGCACTTCACCTCCGTTATTTAATAGAAAGGTCCGAGCCGCATGAACAGCTGCCTCACAACCTCCCTTTGAGCCAAAACCGAGTTGAATGGGCTGAAATATTTCCGAAAGTTTCGGGAGAATGTGACGACAACAAATTTTGGAGGCCATACGACGGATAGTATTACCCACAGCGATGGGTCTTACTCCGCCATCTTTTTTGGATAGCGCGCAAAGGTTGGCCCCATAAATGATCTCAGTGAATGGGCTTGGCACCTTTCCTGCCAACATTAAATTTATAAGAGAGGTTAATTTCGATAATAATTTGGTACCAGCGTCTCCGGCGGCACCACAGACAAGATCTTTGTAATGCTGTGGTGTAAAACCGTCGAGACCGCCAGCAGAACCAGGTTTAAATGACATAATGACGCTCAAGAGATCTTGGGCGTTACAATTTAGAACAGATTGGTCTAAAGATGGGGGATCTGGGAGGTTTACATTTGAAAGCGGAGATGGATGTTTAGATTCTAAAGCAGACAGGGTTTCAGGTGTGTCTGAAGCGACAACATCGCTAGAAAAGAGCAGATGTGCTGCCCCCTTGAAATCGCCATCATTTGCTTTTGATTCTATTTTTCTTATAGTGTTTGCCTGATTATGCTTTTTTTGAATTTTGGGAAAATTTGGAATAATGGTATTAATTGAGTCTAATAATGAGCAGTTATTTTTAATTTTTTGGGTGAGAGAAATCTCATTTTTTTGGTGACTAGGGACATGCAGCACTCTGTATGCAAATGTGAGCAGGTCTTCCCAAGCTCTTAGTGAATTTATACTAAGAATTTTGTCTATACATACACATAAAGCTGTTGCCACGCAGATACGTGCTCCGCGTGGGATTCGCTTTAATAACGGAACATTATTCTTTAGCGAACAAATTTGTTGCCAAAACGGGAGGTTAGTAGAGGAAGAATTTGGAGCCGAAATATATAAGTCTGAATTTGTGGAGCTGGTTTGATTGATTAGGTTCGGATTAGGTTTGTGCACCTTTCCGACATGAATTTTTAAACCGCGGTTGCCACGAAAATAACGAGGTTCCGAACACTGCTCACATTTTAATAAGTTTTCTCGCGATGCGTCACTGACCTGGCTACATGGTTGTGCGAACGAACTGGTATCAGGGCCAATACGTATGCCCAAAGGGAGCATATAGCTTTTACACAAACACAAAAACTATACAATCCTACGATCTTCGGATGGTGAAGACTGCCCAGAGCCGAGCAGGAAGGGATGCAGCGCTGGAGGCGGCAGATCACCTCCCGGCTGGATATGGGCAGCGCACGCCGGCCGCAGATCTGAAACAAAACGAATTATATTAATATTAAATTATTTAAATTATTATCCTGAAAAAATTTTGAAACGTCAAGGTTGACGCTGTCAGTTCGAATTTTGATATTATACCATATGAACAACCATTCATTTAAAAGTCACGAAGAGGTACTAAGATCAGATCGAGGGTTAGTTAACAAAAAACACGATCGACTTTTCCACAAGTATGTATTAAATTATTCATTATTTTTAATTTCACTTATTAGGCATTAAAATCAACACCAATTATGAACAACCATTCATTTAAAAGTCACGAAGAGGTACTAAGATCAGATCGAGGGTTAGTTAACAAAAAACACGATCGACTTTTCCACAAGTATGTATTAAATTATTCATTATTTTTAATTTCACTTATTAGGCATTAAAATCAACACCAATTATGGCAAAATTTACTCCTCTTCTAAGTTTATCAGTTCTTGAATATTACTATTAGTTATATCTTCATCTTTGGCATTTAATCTCATCAACATATCCTCAGTAGGAATAAAATCAGTACAATTCCCACTTTTACTACCGCTTTTGATAGCGTCACAAGATAATATTTTTTTTTAAATTTCGATTGAATTGAAGAAAAACTTTGATTGAATTTCGAATGGAATGGAAGGAACGAGATTAGTGGAAAGATAGAAGTGTACTGCGGAGGATAATCGGGGAATCCCCGGCCATCAACACAGAAAACATCGCAAGATCAGAATTCGGTCGGATACACGCACGGTCGAAATATTCATTTAACGTAAAACTAAAGGGCTGATTACACTGACCAACTTGCAGGGTCCGATTTGACATACATTGCTGGTTATCTTGAGTATTTTATTACAATGTACTCAGATAACCAACAATGTATGCCAAATCGGCCCCTGCAGGTTGGCCAATGTAATCGCCCCATAAGCATTCGGGAGCAAACTTTAAATTATAGTATTTTAGTGTACTATCCTTAGATGTGGATAGTATATAGTACAAAGGGCGAAATTATAGTATAAATACTATAATTATAGTACATAATCCAACCCTGCACTCACGTGCGCTTCTCCTTCTCGCTCATCGTTCGGTCAGACAGTGGTGGGTGTGTATTATCTATCTATGGCTAGTGAGTCAAAGACTACAGTATATACTTAGAGATTATTATAGAGATTATTTACACACTTATAATAAATAAACATAGAATATTTCTATATTGAAATAATAAATAAAAATAAATCATTTAAAAATAAAAATATTACGAGGACAATGTAACATACACAACGTAAGATACATAAGGTAATATGCGTGCAGGAGCAGTAGTAAAGCGAGCGAACGATCTGTCTTTATCTAGTTCGAGTCGGGACTTGAAAGGAGCTGAGGAACTAAAAGAGCGAACTAGTTCACTAAGGAGATGCGAACTAAACGGAGCGCTCCCGGTCCGGAACTATTACGCGCAAGACTAGTATTTTTGCTTATAAAGTTATAATAATTTAGAACTGAGTGCTTTTTGCTTATAATATTGATTCGCGTCCACCTCGGCGGATAGAGCGAAATTCTGCAAAAATACTACGTGTAGGTTTCCTCACGATTTATGTTTTCCTAATTGCGTAGTCATAGAAAATAGTACTTATGATTTGGTGAGAACGAAACCATAGCTCGTTTTAAAAATGAACAGCGCCATCTAGTCTATTTTATTGGTAACGGCTTACTAATCAGGCGCCATTTTATTTTTATTTTTTTAAATGGCGGCCCCTGATCATGGTATATATGTCACCCACATGTGACCTTGATATTGTGAATACGGCTGAACACCGTTAGTTTATAATCTATACAGCGAGATTATAAACTACACTTATATTGTAAGTACCACACTGCTTACAATATAACGCATTCATTTTCTATAGTTTATAATCTATCCATGAGAAACCGTCATATTGTGAACTGGCATCATACTTGAATGCGTCGGAACTATCCTTGCGCGCTGATTGGTTGAACGTCATGTGTTCCGCATCGCCATCTTTGGCCATACGTAACGTAGTTGATTGTTATTAATGTTTCTTGAAGAAATATATTGATCAACATATTTAAATTTAATCTCAAACAATTAATTTTGTATTTCTATTATTTAAATCCTATGTTTATGGACACAGAACGAACTACTGCCAAGACCGACCAATCAGGGACGGTTCACAATATGACGGTTTGACAACGATAGATTATAAACTATTGAAAATTAATACGTTATATTGTAAGCACTATGTTACAGTTCACAATATATCGACAGTTTATAATCTCGCTAGGTATATATTATAAACTAACGGTATTCAAAACAATACGGTGATATTATACATCGATTGGAGACACTTTTATTATAAAAAAAAAACTACTAGGGTGTCTGTCTAGGTCCTAAAACGCCATGTTACAGAGTTATTAGCAAAAATAATCGATGTTTGACAACCATTAAAAATTACTCATTAGATGTTTGTAAGGGAACGTACCCATTAATCGGGACTTTTTTTTTTTTTTTCACCCACTTCTCTCCCTCTGTGACCACCCGTAGTATATGCCAAGACCCTAGCTGGCTAGAACAACTAGATAAAAAACGACAACACTAAAACAATTTTTTTCATAAAATATATTTTTATTTCAAATATAAACAATTCAACATTAAATACAATATATTACCTCCCTTTTACATAAAATGTAAGTAGATAATAATCATCTAAAAAACAATGGTATTTAATATCAGTCCCATTTATTAAATTGTAACATATCACTTATACTAATTAAGGGCCGACTTTATTATTAGGTTAATAGGAGGTATATCTAGCGATTGAAAAATCGGCCCTTAAAACAACATAATTTAAGGCCTTACGAAATTAAGTACAGTGCTCTTGAGGGAAGTATTATGAACGTTACCTACCTTGTAACTAGGTTTAAACTCGCATGTTTGCTATCAGAAAGTTATCCTTCTGTACTTATACTATTATTTATTCTGTGTCATAAGTAAGTAAGTCGTAAACGAGAAGCGAAAAATATTCCGTCATTGGTACCTTTGTACTGATGTTAAGTTTCTTTTTTCTTAATTATATATAGGCATGTGTTTAAGCGGAATCTCACCATGGTAAGTGATGATGAGGTCGAAGGTGGTGCACACACAAAGCCTAGAAGGAACTGGCTCTCAAGTGCAGCTGTCGGAACACACCGATATGTGCTTGGCGACAGATTTTTAACTTGAGGGTGGTAGCCAGCCAGGCGGGTACTACAAAGTACCCTACCACCGTGCTATGGTCTCGGCTCTCGACGTCACTACCACTAAGCTATCATCGCCTTAAATTATACAGAATTTTGGTAATTTCTCATAAACCAGATAACGTAAAAAATTTCATCTCTCAAAACCACCTTGCTTAATTTCGTAAGACCTTTAAATGTATTTATTCAACCAAACACCCTTATGTAACTAAATATAAATAAAGAATCATGGCGAGATCCATACATTGATTTGTACAAAAAAATCAAATCTTTTAGAGGGTTTTGAATCACTTCCAATGTTGAGATTACATTACCAGCAACATATTAATATACATGAAATATTTTATAAACCCCGCAAAACATAACAACCACATAACGGTTTTGGTCGCGAATAGTCGCGATTCGCCGGCATGCCATAGAAATTAGCATTTTTATCCCGGGGTTCTAAAAATATTTTAAATGGCACTGGCTTAGGCACTAAGAATCAATTATAACGTCATTCTAATGGTGCGTCCATGCTTGGCGAACCGAGCACGAGCCGAGCCTCGAACGAGCACACTGCGAGCACGATTCGCGTAGCGTGGACGGGCTGGCGAGCCTCGAACGAGCGCGATTGTCAGTTTTTTCACGAACAAAGGGATTCGCATCGTGCTCGTTGTAGGCTCGTTCGTGGCTCGGCTCGTGGTCGATTCGCATAGCATGGAGGCACCAAAAATTCTCTAAAAGTCTTAATTTTTTGTAAAAATCTTGCCATGATCCTTTGCATTTTTAACTTGAAATTCTTAGGTTTCCATTTCACCTCAATCTGACCATGGTATTTGATGATGAGGGGTACCTAAGCATGGAACAGGCTCTCAAGTACTGGAACACAGCGGAAGGCGGTAGTGTGGTTAGAATAAATAACACCTTTGGCTGCTGTCTTATAAAAATCAAAATTGCCGAGTTCTTTGAGATCATACAAATATTTATTTAAGCAAGTATTCGTAGGTATACGTATTATTCTGTACAAACCCGCAAAGACAGTTTTTAAAGATACATTTTGTTCGATGCAAAAAAAGACTTTATTTATTTGCCTTCTCTGAACTAATATGACTTATTGAGGCAACGACATACCCCCTTAGGTACTCATAAAACGTAATTTAACTAATATACTGTTTACGTTCACGTAAATAAAGGCTATATTCCGAATTAAATAATATCGCTCACAGTGCTCACAGCAATAATTTGCGTACCGAGTTAGATATCACGATATTGACAGCTAAGAACTGTTAACAATTCGGAACGCCCGTTATCGCGCTCACAGTATTCAAAACAGAACATTTGAGAATTTAATTAAAATCTGATTTAACAATGCGCTAGGACTCCTTAGATCTTTTTTAATTTGACTCGCAAAAAGGAATATTCGCGTTTTTTATTATTTTTCTCTCATAAAATCATAAAAAGTATCTTTGCCAAATAGAAAACCAAGAATCTTATTAGAATTTCTGCCGAAAACACAATAATTAACCGTCACTTTTGACAGCGCTCACGGTGATATCAGTTTAGGGCATGGTCGGTGTGAGCGCAATATGGCGGATATCATGACGTCATCTATGACGTTTCACGGGACAACGTAATCTGTCATTACTCAATTCGGTACGGGTTTAAGCACGCTCAAATCGATTACAGCGATTATATCATTAATTCGGAATGCAGCCAAAGTCACTCTATAGTCATTGTCAAATTATGTGACATTATTTACGTGACCATTTAAACAGTATATTAGTTAAATAGCGCTTTATGAGTAAGGGGGTAAGTTGTCAGCTTTAAATATGTTATATCCTTTTTCAATGTCTGTAGAGATGGGATGTGATTGAAATTAGTTTAGTGCGATTTACAACAGGAATCGGCACCAGTGTGACTTTATTTACGTGACATTTTAATCACTATATTAGTTAAATTACGTTTTATGAGTGACGCCGTTAAGGCTGATTTTTCAATGACCAGGAACATCTTTGTATACAGTTTGATAACTGGACCTAAAAAGTTATAGAATTACCAACGTCAAAAAGTAGTTGTTCATGTTCAAAATTTTATACTTTTAATGTTTTTAAATAACCAATCTAATGAAGAGTTTTCTTATTTCTATGCTCAAAATACATGTCAAACTGTTGATATTTCGAACAAATTTGAACCTTATGTTCACGATTTGACATGTATTTTAACCAATAGAGAGATGGGAAACTCCTCATTGCAAAACGTGGATCATATTATTATATACCTATTTCATACAAATTCAATTTAAACTATCGTTTTGTTATTTCATCCATCTTTCTTACTTAAGTATTGTCTTTTATAAATAATGGCACCTTGATACGTTATAAAATATGACTAAACTGCGTTAAGTTATTGCTGGTTTTTACGATTCCTTACCCAGTTACTTATAGTGGAACCACAGCTCACAAAAACAAGGGGAAATATATTTCATTGCAAGTAACAATTCAAAATAAGGCGATCCATTCAGCAGTATGTTCACAACCCATCCATGATTAAAACATATAGGGGAAGATACGGTACTAATTCAATGTGTGGGATATTATTTCGTGTTTATTTAACAGCTTCGCTTTTTACACTTTTTCGCTTGTCACATGCTATGACTCTGTCTGTACCATATCTTCACCTTTTCTAGCTACAATATATTATACTATCTAATCCAAAGAGCGTATTTATTGAATACTTATTTTTCTTAGTTCCATTTCACTAGATGGCGTTGTTCACACATAATATATACCGCAAATCCATACATACAAAAGTAAATTTGTTCGTTTTAAAATAAATTTGTTGCAAATAGTGCAACGCCATCTAGGAATCTCAATAAACTCTAAAACATATTCGGAATATAAACAATCTTATAGAAAAATATACTTATTTGTAAAGTAATAAGATGACTTTTTTTCTATAACATTCGAAGGGTGCATTGCATGCCGCTTCACGTCATAATCGCTGGTAGCGTTCACATCAATCATTTGCATTTCGATTTAGATATCAGTTCTATGAAAGTTAAGAGCTGTTAACGATTTGGAACGCGCTCATAGTATTCAACACAGATAATTTAAGAAAAAAATTACAATAAAATATGATCCGAGCGCTGGCACTTTTTATCATTGATTAATTGATTCGCTATATTAATACTTGTTTTTTTAGTTTATTACTCATAAATGGTATCTTTGTTAAAATAAAACACAACTCCCACTTATGATAACCACGCTCACATATCAAAATGGCGCATATCATGACGTCATCTATGACGATTCAAGCGATATCTGTGATTCAGTACGCGTTAAAGCGTTTTAGTATGCTCATATCGATCTTAGAATGATTCGGAATGCACCCCAAAAACGTCGTTATAATATTTGGAATAGGGTTTAACTTGACACATTTGACGCTCATTTCCACAGCATAAAGATTACCTATCACTAGATACTTTCCCGTCTATAGGTACGACTGTATCTTTATAAACTACATTATATTTCTCAACTGGTAACATTTTCTCGTCTTCATCTTGTATTGCCATCTCTTCTTCTTTATGTTCTGTAAATTAAACAAATTTAATTTATTTTATTGTATAGGTAGCTAACTATTTTTACCACGTGCTTCTGATTGAAGTAAAACATTGTGTTAAAAAAAAATTGTAAGCAACTGGAAACACTCCTAATGGTTCCCGAACTAAATCATTAGATCCCAAAGTCTCCCATCATATCAGAGTCTACCATCCAAGTCTCCCGTCAATTCCCAAACATATCACAAAGTCTCCCAACATATCCCACAGTCTCCCGCACTCACCAGCTGTGTCTCCTCTGGTGATGCACGCAAACAGTAATGCGTGTAGACCGGCCGCCAACACCGCACACACCGCGAACACGCGGAACGAGGCGCGCCCTCCCAACCAGCTGTACAGTACACCACCTGCTAGGGAACCGACTGCAAAACCTACAAAAGAAATACGTATTTCGTTAATCATTTCTCGCATAGAAAAGTTCACACTCAAATGGATAGATGGCGCCACAAGATAAGCGTGCTAACGAAGTTCAGACAATAATCATATACAACTTCTGAACTACAGGTCTTAGAGAAAAAACGCTGAAAAAAACCCCGAGCTGAATTTTGAAGAAAATAAAAATGCCATTAAAAATAGTATTTTCGGAGATACAGATTCATTCATTTTTTTTTTTTTCCAAAATATTATTTTATATGTTCGTTGACCATGAGGTGTTTTGTTTGTTGTTTTAAACGCGTTGATCTCTGAACTATCAATCGGATTCGAAAAGTTCTTTCAATAATAGGAAGTTACATTATCCCACAGTGTTTTTATCTGGGGGGGGACAGCAAGTTATAGATAAGGTTCTTACCAACTCCGTCGTCCATCCCGGCGACGATGCCCTGCACAGTGGCGGAGTACCCTTCAGGAGCGACATGTGCAGCATATCCCACTATAGTCGCGTAGCAAAGGGCGTACGTAGGCCCCTGAGCTATACCCTGCATATTTCATATCAGATCTTTACTTACAATACATAGGAATGAGTATATCTATAAAAGTACAGTAGTACCCAACTAATATGGCTTACCGATGTACTTGCGCAGAAGATACATTTTCAAAGCGCGGGAATTGCTATTGGTCGGCAGCTGCCGCCATGTGTGCGGAGGAGCGTCACTTGCGAGTGAGACGGAACTAACAACTGCACTGTATTATGAACCTTATAGTAGTGACCTAAGGTTGATTGTAAGTTTTAAGCATTCTTTCGTTAATCTTCGGGCCATACTTTGTTTTCTGTGCGAACGAAGATTCACGACGCGCCTTATCAATTGGGTACTACTGTACACGTCTTTCTTTGTACTAGGCGCACAGATCGTGAAAATTTTATAATAATATTAGCAAGTGACGTGAAAAGATAATGATCATTGAGCGGAGACACGTTGGTTATGATTTTAATTCAATTAACTTGGAAGTAAAAATTTGGTACGTTTTTTTTGTAATTTATGTTGAGCTGAAACTTTTTATAAAGTCTATATCTGATGTAGTCTTCACCCCTTTCGGATAGATAAACCCTATATATCATTTACACGTTGTATATGGACTTTTTCGATCGTAATTTACCAGATTTTTTGCTAAACCTATAGGCTTAAACCTAAATTTAATTAACTGAATGGTATTCACAGAGTTTCATAGTTTTTATGCTCTTTAATCATCTCCGCCATGATTTATATTGGTCACACATGGTTAGAACGAGACTAGTTAAACATACCTCAATGAAGACCAAATGCCACGGATTCTGAATGAAGGATATGAGCGCCATCCGCACTCCATAGCAGAACAGCGACACAGTAAGGGTGGTACCATAGCCCCACCGTTTTATTATTTTACCTGCAGGCGTCAAGTGCCACATAAGTCTGGAGTAGAGCATGATGGCTTCAAAGTTCGGAGCAGCTCGACCGGGGAAGTACCACATTACAGAATATCGCAGCCAAATAACTATATGTTGTGTTCCTGCGCGTGAGTAACGTCGCCAGAGCTCATTGGGGAGGGGGAAGGGTCGGTAACGCGTGAGTGATGGTGTTTCAAGCGTCTATAGTGCTACGGTAACCGCTTAACATTAGGCAGGCGGGCTTGTTTGCCCTTACTGTTAAAAAATGCTATAAAAAAGAAGTTGTAAAAATGATAGCAGTAGTAAAAGTGCATTAGAACCCACCTGAAAAGAAGAAGAACAAACATTCTCCAATGAGAGACTGAGCGGCGACTACAGCGCCCTCTATGAGTTTGATCTTAGTTGTATGTCCTGTCACTTCTGCCAGCTCCTCTAGAAACCTATCGAAAGGCATATTCATTTATATGGCTAAGTACTGAAGCAGTATTTTGAGAGAGGTAGAGCAAAGCGTTTATTCGCTCAAAGAGCAGCTCGACTGGGGAAGTACCTCCACCTTACAGAATACCGCAGCCAAATAACTTTATGTTGTGTAAAGTTGTGTTCCTGCGCGTGAGTAAGGTCGACAGAGCTCATAGGGGAGGGGGGAAAGGTCGGTAACGCGTGAGCGATGCTTCTTGTGTTGCAAGCGTCCATATGGCTACGGTAACCGCTTACCATCAGGCGGGCAGTATGCTTGTTTACCGGCTTAGTTGTATAACAAAAAATATCAGAAAATCTATGAAGACTGGTTAAAAAATCGCGTTTATAGGCCTGTGTTTGACCACAATATCTCACCATGGTAAGTGATGATGTGGCCGAAGGTGATAAGCAAACAAGCACATAAGGAACTTGCTCTCAAGTGCAGCTCCGTTGCTGCTCAGCGACAGATTTCCAGCTTGAGGATACTATACCAACTGTCAATCTGTCGCCGCTCTGTCTACCAAGACATCCAGACCAGTATTACAAGTACCCTACCACCTTGCTATGGTTTCCTCACGACGTTTTCCTTCACCGAAACCTCAAGATCATTGTCGAATTCGAACCCGCGAGTTTCATCACGTCATTCGACGCCACTACCACAGAGCCTGTAACGCAGTAGCCAGTCAGGCGAGTACCACCGTGCTTTCTTTTAAACATACCAAAACATATAATATATGATGAAGCTGTCGAATGTCCCAGCTATTATTGCGAAGCAGATGAACACGAGAACCCTCGGTATCCGGAGCACCTGGAGGAGTGCCTTCCCTGAGTCATCAGGGCTTGATAGAGATGGTAGCTGGAAATGCGTATAATAACAATTAGCAACAGAACATTTCTTTTTTTACTATGTATAGGCCTGTGTTTGACGGTCAGAGACGATGTGGCCGTAGGTGGTAAGCACATAAAGCATAGAAGGTAATTAGTTCTTTAGTGCAGTTGAACGCCACCGTAACTTACAAAGCTTCTTATCGTGTTGTGTTGTTTTAGGAAAAATAATCTAGAACGTTGGAGAGGACTGTTAGGAAAAAGAAATGTTGGCAGACCATCTAGACGGTGGGCTGATGATATTGTTGCAAAAGCAGGGCATGATTGGATGGCCCTAGTTAAAAATAGAGATGTATGGAAGATGAAGGAGGAGGCCTTTACCCAAGCTGGGATCCACATCCCAGAAAATTAACACACTAACACTAGTTTATAGAATTACATATATTAACACAATTAACAGACATTTAAACTGTAAAATATCATAATGTGTGTGGAAATAAAAAAAGGCTTATTATTATTATTATTATAAACTAGAACCAAGGAACATAATAAAAGTGAGAAATACGACACAAGGGTAGATCATAATCGGGAATAATTTATAGGATTTCTTATCCCGCGAACATTTTAGTTACATTCAGTTCGTTGTACTATAAATGTTAAAGTTTCGATGTTTGCGACTCACGGATACACGATTCAACAGATTTGGATGAAACTTTACCTACTAACATAATGCTTTTTATGGGAACACAAGATTCCACGGAAGTTAATAATATTATGTCACAAACATTTAGAGCTCGACAGCTATAGAGATCGACGGCTGTTGCTCCGAGCGCGAGCACGAAGGCAGGCGTGAAGTCTTTGTAAGTGGAGTCGCCGGAGACGGCGTCCACCAGCCACCCGCCCGCCAGCGCCGTGATCCCGTACCCCACCGTGCCCCACGCGCGCTGGCCACCGTACTTCGACGCTTTCTCTGATCCTGGATATATACCATAGGTTTTTCAATCCAGATAAACGCTATCAGATTTTTGTAGAATAATTGGACTGTTTTACAAAAAACTTAAACCGACTTCAAAGTACACTAAAAAGTAATCAAATCCTGATCTGATGACAATGGGACCAAACGGAAAGTGTACCCTTCCAGATAAAAAAAGAATTTTCCAAATCGGTTCATAAATGACGGAGTTATGAGGTAACAAACATAAAAAAAAAAAAAAAAAAAAAACATTCAACCGAATTTAGAACCTCCTCCTTTTTTGAAGTCGGTTAAAAATAGGCAAGTTTACCGTTATCAAAAAATATCAGACACGTATTTTTTTGTCAATTTAACAGTAAAATACGAAAATATGGTTATGTTGAAGTTCGGCGTGACATAACGGTGTGAACCACTCCCGAACTATGTCGCGCTATATCTTTGTAAATTGATTTGGTAAATCAAAAAATACGGCCAGTATTTTTTGATTATCAAACTGTTACTGTTGTGTTACTCAGGAAACATCACTCGACTTACAATTAAGTTTTCATTCGACAGTTGGATTGTATGGGAAGAGCCATATAGAGATAGAATATTAATAGAGCAAATAGCTGTACGATCAAAGCGTAGTTCGTTTCAAGCCAGGGTTGCACATACCTGTTCTCACGATCGTATGTGCCGTGAGAACGCCTGTACTACAGTCACTCTATTTATATTCTATCTCTATGATAAGGGTCTTGTATCATCTCAAAAATAAATAAATCTCATAATACAAACAACATTTTATGATCTGTAATTTTATGTATGAAACTGTCATGTTACATCGGTAGAGGCGCCGTGCACCAGCACATTGAGAAATTAAATACTTAGGTATATTTTTTTAATAGCGATAAGATACCTTGATATCACAAAAATAATTATTTGAGTAAGTATTTATTTTCAACAAACAAAACATTGGTATGAATGACATTTGTTTGCTCGTGGCGCCATCTATTGATATAAGTCATTTGTATTCAGGGTTGTACAGTACCTAATTCTCATTAAAACAATACAGTTTAAACATGCCATTCTAGTCATAGGTACATCCTAACTAATATAATAAATGCGAAAGTGAGTTTGTTTGTTTGTTCACGTCCTAACTACACAACGGATCATCGTGAAATTTGGCATGCAGGTAGCATACGGTACGGAGAAGGACATAGGCTACTTTTTATCCCGGGAAAGCGGGTGAAACCACGGGGGACAGCTAGTACCTGTATAAATAAGGTTTTAGCATTAAGTTGCTGTAAAAATGATTTTACAATTTATACCAATTCGTTAAAATTACAAAAAAAATTGGTACGCACGGCTACAGATCAAGCTATACATTTCCAATATAAGCTGGCCTCTCATTGTACAGAAATCCTATACAATGCGAGATCAGCATAAACTGGTAATGTATAGCTTGATGTGTTGCCGTGTGTACCTAAAATTAAAGCCCAATATGACTTACCCAAAACATCGAAGCAAACAGCATCTCCAATGCAATTGGCGACATTAAACGCAACTGTACCGAGGCACATAAACACAACGAACGCCCAAAATGTAGCCGTCATGTAAAAGTTATCACTCGACCCACTTTTCACTTCAACTGTACTTCCACTTGGAACTTTAGCGACTTTCGACTTTATATCTTCTAGCCCTAGTGTTCTTTTGTTCAAATCAACAGTAATGTGATTTTCCGTCCCGTTCCCTACTTCCCTTTTCGTCCTATTAATCGAAAGAGATAGAGAATCGTCTTCAAAACAAAGCAAATTACACTCATCTTTCGGTGTACATATCACTTCTCCCTCTCTAACATCATTAAAGTCCATAAATAAGAGCGAGCAAGAGTTATTTGTCACATCTCCATCAACGTATATTGTGTTGACATAAGTCATGTTTGTCAGGTAAACGTCAAAGTTTCCCGCCATAGAGCAATTCCAGTGACAAGTAAATTTTTCCAATTTCGCTAGTGTTGTATCGTTGTCGTACTTTCGTAAGTATATTGTGTCGTTTAGTCGGTATACGTATTCGACTATTTGTTCGTTTTCGGTTGGTTCCGGAGTCGGCAGGAACCAGAGGCAGCAGTATGATCCCGTCATTATTGTTATTAGTAGCATGAAGACTAGTTTTCTATGAGCCTGGAAAAATTAAACAAAAATAATTTTACTACTATTCAAAGAGAAACGCTGCCAGCCTTCTGGGAACCTTGCCGTTAATCGGAAGCAGCGGCAGGCTTGAGGAAATTTTCTATATATAGATTGTATTTTGTACATATTTGTTGTAAATAAAAAATGTTATAATAAAAGATCATTTGACTACTTATTCAATTGTTACTAAATAACGTGTTAAGTTTAAAGGCATGTGGAATCCGCCAATCCGCACTGGGTCTGCGAACTTAAGCTTGACTTAAGAGGTCTGTTTCCAACTTCAGAGTGATATAGTCCCTCTGGACATCCTTCCTAATCCTCAGTTTAGAGCAAATACTCTTTAACCGACCATAAAATGCTTACCGGCCAAAAATCTACCACATAACCGAAGAGTGGTTTAGCCGCTGCCCACAGTAAGGGCAAGACTGCCGTCACCATCCCCATAGCTGCTGGAGACACGCCCAGCTGCCTGCCGAACACATTCAGTTGGGGCAGGAGCGGGCCCAAAGCTGTAAAAATAAAAATAAATGTAAAACCGATACACTTCAACAAAATAAGGTGAAAATGCTGTATTTAAGAGTACAATGCAGCAATGTACGACTGGGGAAGTACCTCCTTACAGAATACCGCAGCCAAATAACTGAATGTTGTGGGCCTGCTCCTAAGATCGCCAGAACTCGTCGGGGTGGGGGGAAGGGTCACACGTGAGTGATGCCCCTGGTGTTGCAATCGTCCATAGGCTACGGTAACCAAAATACGGTAACATGCGGGCCGTATGCCTGTTTACCAACTTGGTCATATAAAAAAAAACAGGTTTCAAGATAACCAAGCTCTAAACAAAATCAAAAAGTAATTTATTCAGTTTAGGCCCTGGTAAGGCACTTATGAACGTTAAATTGGTACATACAGTTGAATTCGGTTCGGAATACACTTAAACTGAGAAGACTCTGGCAAGAAACTCATCAAGGCTTTTTTTTTGTGGAAGATGTACATATTACAGCTTTGTTCCAAATACTAATACAATATATATATTATTATTATGCTTATTCATACAATTGTCACTTAGCCAGGGGGGATGCAAGTGCAGAGAGAAGCTACTACAACCATATATTCTTGTCTTCCACGTAATGAGCCACCTTAAAGTAGGCTTTGTCAATCTTTTTGTTATACTTATATGTCTTTAGAAATAAGTTAGAAAGGGATGGATATATTTAAACCCTGGGTTTAACTAGTCTTGGCTTAAACCATCTCAGGTAATAAGATATGTGGGTTCCTATGGGAACATTGTATAACACAGTACACGGTATACAAAGACAATAACATTTTATACAAGCATTTTGGAACAAATGTATACTTCGTATGAAGTGACTTTAATTATGTGCAATTAATACATACACTACAGGTCAACGACCCAAGATAAAAGGCTGCAAAATATTACGATAGGTATTTCATGTAAACTATTTATTATTTTATAAGTGACAAGATTGAATTGATGGTGTGTTCCGACCACATGCATGTTCCGACAGCTGTATTTGAGAGCCTTCCCATCCAGCATATAGCCTAAGATCCGAGATGACATCTACCTTGAGTGCCTACCTACCGCCTCTCGCGGCGAATTCAAGAAAGAAGAAAGAAAGAAAGAAAAGAAAAAAATTTAATTCTTGACAACACACAACATTACATTAATTACATACAATATGAAATATGAGACAGAACAAACAATGAAAAATAACAGTAATGTAATGGCTTTTTGGCGGGAACTTGCAGAGTGACGTAGCGTTTTCATTTTTATTTTCATAAATTTGTGTATTTTGAGTTTTATTGTGTATTTTTGGTGGTATTTTACCCAATAAAGATCATCTATGTGCACCAGTGAAGTGAAATGAAATGAATTATGTGTATCGTGACTTTTCAAGTTGTCTCAAAATGTCCGTGAAGAGTTTTAGTACAATGACCACCATTGTAGTAAAACATGACTTTTATGGACGGTGACTGACTGAGGACTATAATGTGAAGTGATTTATTGTGACTGGAAACTATAATATAACTCGACACTGGCAGAAATGAGCCCTAATTTGGGCTTGGTTGCCAAAATTAAAAATAAGAAGAAGAAGAACAGTAATGTAATGTTGCGTGATGCCAGGAATGGGTCCCGACTCAGCATATGCTTAGGTCAGATGACAAAACCCTCGCGCTGGTTTTCATTATCATTATATATAACGTATATAATAGCACAGAATAGATAATAGTATAATAGCAACAAACTCTGAGTTAAGATAATCCCACAAGATTGTCACAAGTGAGCCTTTTTAACCGACTTCAAAAAAAGGAGGAGGTTCTCAATTCGGTTGTATGTTTTTTTTTTTTTTGGTTTGTTACCTCATAACTCCGTCATTTGTTAACCGAATTGGAATTTTTTTTTTTTACTGGACACTTCCCGTTTGGTCCCATTGTCATCAGATCAGGATTTGATTACTTTTTAGTGTACTTTGAAGTCGGTTTAAGTTTTTTTTTTAAACAGTCCTATTATTGGATGGGCGTTAATGGAAAGTGTCGGATAAATTACGAGTGTCGAACGATTTGTTCCACAACATTTTTGTATTTTCCGATAGTCGATGAAAAAGAAATAGTCGGTTGCGCGTATTAAGGTTGGTTTCAATAAAGTATTATAATTATTATTACATTAGTTGTACGAGGCTAATTTTTGCATAGCTCATCATCGTCGAGTAGTCATTCATGAAAATCACCATGCCATACTTTTCCGACGATTCCAAATGGCCGCCATACAACCCCAAAGGTGCGATTAATGCCCACGCAATTGGGCCGCTGGTACCAGCGCTATGACCATCATTTTCCTTTTCGTCATTACGTAATAAGACCCCTAAAGGATCGCCATACTGGTATAAAAGACCAGGATATTTGTGCCAGTATCTCCCGGTCTATATTTTCAATTACATTAGCCTTGACGCGCTACCAAATACTTTTTCAATGACAGCGATAGGACCCTACTCGCTAGTCGCGCCAACTGGTGGCCATTAAATCACAAGTTATCAGTTTTCAAAAATATACCTCCAAGGAAATAAAATAAGTGAAACAGCGAGATACAAAGCTAGTTGCATGTTATATTACATGTCATAGATTAATAAGAGGAAACTCAAACATACATTGAACATGTGTGTGTAAACAGAGTAATTTAGCTCAATTGTAATATGATGAGATGATAACATACATTGTTTAACAGCTTTGCCGTTAAACATTTGTTTAGTGGACTGTTTTTAATGTGTGGGAACTACATTGGAATATTTCTTAGAAGTAAAAAGTTTTTTTTTTGCTTTCACGCCTCAACAAACGGATCATCATGAAATTTGGCATGCAGATATGGTATGTAGGTAGAAGAACATATGATAGTTTTATCCCAGGAACGCGGATGACCCCGGGGAATAGTCAGTCGTCTATATACCTACGTTCAAAATGGCCGCCTAGTGGTATTTCAATTCGAGTGTTTCCCGTGTTTCGAAAAACAAGTAAAGCCGTTGGTCCCGGTTATCTCTGTGTGTCGTTAGGCTAGTTGGGAGGCTTCGGGGGATTAAAAACTCTTACAGTAGGTTGACCACTAGTCTACCTCCACCAATCCGCAGTGAGCACGCGTGGTGGAGTATTTGACCATTCCACTTCACAGTAATAATGAAAGGAGGCCTGTGCTCAGTAGTGGGGCATTATAGGCTTATGGTGACGTGCAATTCAATCCAAAGTTCACCCCTTACGGAGCTCGCATTAGACAAATGGATAAACATCTAACAGAATGGAACCCACGAGAGGGAAAACGAAATAAAGGAAGGCAAAGAAAACGATGGGAGGATGATAAAAGAAGTGGCAGGACCGATTTGGCGACTACTAACACAGGACAGAAAGGAGTGGAAGTCTATAGACGAGGCCTTTGTCGAAAGCTGATGTCATGTAATAAATAAAAAGCACGTGAAGTCAATTTATACTTACTTTATTTACAGTGTGCATGCAAATATAATAAAGATTAAATAATTTGTTAATTAAGTTTAAGTAATAATGAAATGTAAATTAATCATAAGCAATAAAGGCGATTCAATTCTACTTTCTCACGTGAAAGTTAATATGGATGTGAGGATGTGACGATGTTTGTTACTCATTCACGCAAAAACTACTGAACGGATTTTGAACGAAATTTGGCACATAGATAGAATATGTTTTGGATAATAATATATCCCTCAGGAACGCGGGCGAGAACGGAAGGCTAGTTTTTAAAATCGTTGTTGCAACTGTTGTAAAATAAGGGCTATTAAAACACGAATGTGGGTCTATCCTATGAGGCAAAGCCGAGTATGACAATAGTATCACTGATTTAGCAATAAATCCAAATGGGGTTCCCCAGGGAAGTATTCTTGGTCCTCTGTTATTTTTAATATATGTAAATGACCTTCCTGGTTAAATTTCCGAGAAATCGATACTGCAGGGGTTTAATACCTAATAATGTACAGATGCATACAAGACTTTATCTACAACCATGATCATTTTTGTAAACAACAAAGTAATACATTTTTGCAATTCTAATATCGAAGCAAAATGGTTGAATACAACGTGAATTCTAAACAGTTTTTTTTTTGCCCTGTGTGTGGTGACCCGCGCGTGCATGAAAATGTTCTAGTTTTGAAGTTTTAATGTTGGCAATAAGCTGACTTTCAGAAACTTTTATAGAGGATTTATAGCATGGGGTGTAGATAAAACTTAATTTAGTTGTTTTCTAAAGACATCACGACAGTGGGTTTAAAAAGACAAACTAATTTGACTATCATGATTCAAGCTTATCACGTTAACAAGTATACAATCGTAGAATATCTAATGGGTGATAAGGAACTGTGTAATTCTTGATAAGCAGAGCAATAATTATAACATTTTACCATGTAAGTGAGTTCCAACTCAAAACCATATCTTTATGGTCACAATGAAGCAGCGACTGCGCAGCATCACCATTCTGTCACATGTAGATACTTATAACAGATTTTTCAACAGACTCACTCGTAAAGTGACATATATTGCAACGTTTTAGTATCTTATAGCAGCTTATTACGCACTAGTGCTTTTTACTTTACATTACCGCACAGTTTTATGATAAGTGTAGTCCCGATTAAGTTAAGTTTGTACCTCAATGCAATTGAAATGTGTGTAGACGAAGCATTCTTAATTTAAACGGGTTAAACATTACGCACCTTATTACAAAACATGGTTTAAAGGAAAACCAGGTTTTAAAATAGCCTCGTCCCTTTTTATTATATGACGTTAGAAAGTGACCAAATGACAGTAAAACCTGGCTTTGCTTTAAACCATGTTTTGTAATAAGGGGGTTAGGGTTTAAAAAAACCTGCGCCATATTTGTTAAGGTTTTCATTGCGTGGTTGATTATCATCAAAAAATGTAGTCCAAGAAATACCAGTCTGTCTTTTTCCTCGCAAGTGTGTTGAAAAACGTCGTATGACACGCGTGTGCATTGATCATTACACTCTCGAATCTCTAATCGCGCTTAATACCGCCACAGAGGAGTGTATACCGCCTCGTCTGTAATTACCAACTTTGCACACATGTATCATAATGTACTAAAGAAAGAAAGAAAGAAAGAAAAATCATTTATTCCGAAATAACACAACACAATTATATAAAGCAGCCAAAAGATGTAAAACAAACAACAGAGAAAAAAAATACAATAATTGTGTTGTGTGACATCAGAAATGGACAGCGACTCAGTTGCAAACTGTAAGCCCAGTACATTATACCGGACTACAGCACTATATACTATAAAATCGTATGCACCTTATTACAAAACATGGTTTAAAGGAAAACCAGGTTTTAAAATAGCCTCGTCCCTTTTTATTATATTTTTTTTTTTTTTTTTGTTTTTTTAATCTGCAATCAGTATTCTACTATAAGCAGAATACTGATTGCAGATTAAAAAAAACAAAAAAATAAAAAAAAATAAAAATATAATAAAAAGGGACGAGGCTATTTTGGTCTTTTTATTATATGACGTTAGAAAGTGACCAAATGACAGTAAAACCTGGCTTTACTTTAAACCATGGTTTGTAATAAGGGGGCACGAGTTCTGTGACACATGCTGTTATATGATTTCTTATTTAGATAATACCGAGATAGAATATGAATAGAGCGATTGTAGATTGTGGTGTATGAACCGTGACACCGGATTATCAACGCAGCCGCCTGAGAGTAAATCACTTGTGTACGATATATCTCACGATAGGCTGTGAGCTCCCCGCCGTGGTTTTCCCCAGAGAGTACAGCATAAGGTTCTTCAAGAAAGGCGTGAAGATTTTTTTACAGGGATGGCAACGCGCTGTTGTTCTGGGACTGTCAGGCGGGCAGTATACATGTTTGCTAGTTTAGTACTATAAAACCCAGCCAAGTGCATACCTACCATCTACGAACCCTTAGTAGGTACATTTTGGAAAATGACTTTCGACTTTTTTTTTTTAAATCAGTCTTTCAACTATCGCTTTTTTTTAATGCTAATAAATCGGTAAACAAGCATACGGCCCGCCTGATGGTAAGCGGTTACCGCAGCCATATGGACGCTTGCAACACACGAAGCATCGCTCACGCGTTACCGACCTTTCCCCCCTCCCCTATGAGCTCTGGCGACCTTACTCACGCGCAGTACCTCTACCATGAGTTTTCTACACTAACGTAATCTACAGTCGCTAGCGACTACGGTGACACATTTTGTATGAAATACTTCCAAAAGTGTCCACTAGAGGCGGTGCTCGCTATACAAAATATTCACCGTAGTCGCTAGCGTGTGTAGATTACGTTAGTGTAGAAAACTCATGGTAGAGGTACAGGAACACAACTTTACATACAACATAAAGTTATTTGGCTGCGGTATTCTGTAAGGCGGAGGTACTTCCCCAGTCGAGCTGCTCTTTGAGCGAATAAACGCTAGTTCTACCTCTCTCAAGCTGCAAGCTGTAATCTATGCTAATATTATAATCTATACTAAAATTATAAAGAGGAAAGATTTGATTGTTTGGTTTGTTTGCATTGAATAGGCTCCGAAACTACTGAACCGATTTGAAAAATTCTTTCACTGTTGGGAAGCTACACTATCCCCGGGTGACATAGGCTATTTTTTTATCACGGAAACGCGGGTGAAACCGCGCGAGAGCTAGTTTTTCATAAACAAAACGTAATTTTTTCGAAAACAATAAAAACAAACTGTTGGAACATAAACAATATGTAGAATAAGTTCTTATCTCTAAACCAGAGAAAGACAGCCCATTTAAATTATCCAATAAATCGAAATCCTTTAGTGAGAGGGGTCCTTGGCACTGACATTGATCCCAAAGCGTGTGCTCGTGCCCGTACGCGCGAATTATGCCGTCAATCAAGCCTAACCATCGCTAAATAAGAGCTTCCGGATCCGGACTGACAGAATTACCTATACTAATATTGTTATATGAGGACACATTTATTAGTTAGATATTTGGAGAAAACCTATACCAATTATTTTGTATTGATTTTCAAATTATGTGTTCTACATCTCTAGTAGACTAGAGTATTAGACTCAGACTTTTCATAAGTGCCTGGGAAGGTCTATTTGAATAAATGAATATGAATTTTGAATT
The DNA here is from genome assembly GCA_947623365.1 of Achlya flavicornis. Lineage (NCBI taxonomy): Eukaryota > Metazoa > Arthropoda > Insecta > Lepidoptera > Drepanidae > Achlya > Achlya flavicornis. The sequence continues at coordinate 3,224,515 of OX392494.1, read as the reverse complement.
TTTCTAACTTATTTTTTTATAGTCCGTGGCAATTTTTCAAATATAGTTATGTTACTGGCGAGGACGACGACGACGACAGTTCTATAAGTATGCGCTTGCATTGATCGAAGAAAATCCTCAAGTTTTGTGTATGTGTCGAACCACTCAGCGATTATCGCTGCGCAATTATCGTTTTACATTAGACTAGCTAGCTTCCCGCCTAGCGGTTTCACTCGCATTCCCGAAGGATCTTTAATTTTCCCGCGATAAAAAATATCCTATATGTTAATTTAGAGCATATTTTATCTGTGTCCCGAAAGCCGTTTGTGATTGAGCCACACACATCTAAAAATACAAACATTCATTAATATATAACTAAGTATTAGTGATAGTGATATTAGTGATTAGTGAAGTGATAATGATTAATAATAATAATCTACTTAAGAAATTACTCAATTAATGCCCCTTTGAACATTATTTTCCTGCAGATACTATCAATTCAGAAACAACTAAAATTAATTTTGTATGATATCCACAAACGAATAGGGTTACCATTTAGGAATTTGAAAAGTCCGGACAAAAAGCCTGACATTTCCATAAAAATCCAGAAATTTTAGTCACAAGCGAGGGGGTTGGATGCGGGGTGCGGGTGGGGATAACTTGGGGATAACGCGCGGCACGTTTACCTTGCCTCGGCGCGGCGCGGCGGCGTCGCTTCGGCGGCCGACAAGTAACTTATTTGATATAACTTAATATGTAGTTTTATTACTCAATACTAATATACCATCTAATTTAAAAAATAAATCGGACAAAGTCTAAAATTCCGGATGTGTCCGGACTGATCCGGATGGATGGTAACCCTACCCCTGATTAGAAACATAAGTTAAACTAATTAAGCTAAAGTTCAAAATTGATTGCAATGTATAATAATGAGAAAGATAGCCATCCTTTTTGAATCTCAGTTAACGAATCTACTTTACACCATATTATGTAGCACTTAAAGTTCAAATTTAAAAGAGATATCTTTACTTTAAATTTTATTACGAAATAAATAATATCAGGATCACTTACCAGCAAAAAAGAAGAAGAAATGCGCCTTTATAGGCAAAAGACTCCTGTCGACTTTAAAATTCATCGCATAAACTTTACGTACTAAACAAAGAAATAATAATTTTATGTAAATAAAAATATTTTATGTGCTGATTGTTCTTCAGCTAATTTTACTAAACATAGCGATCATAGGTATACGCTCAATCACGGGAAAATATGAAACGGAGACCCGTTAGCTTTCTATTCTCGTAATGAATAAAATTATTACGCCCAACGCGATATAATCACTGCATATTTTTATTTACACTATTTTACACGCACTAGACGCCAGTAGACGCGTGATACCAAGTCAAAATTTATAGTTAAACTGCGTTCCATAATATCTATTTATAAACCACATCTATAAATTGACAGCTAATGAAATTATCTATCTTGTTTCCTTCAGCCGATATGTCTATTTCGCTCTCGCTTGCACAATAATGCTAATCACAGACAACTAAGAATACGACACACATATCGCGGAATGCGGGGTCAACTGAGGGGTCAATACACCTTGTACTGTCCGTCATTATCAATATATCGATAACGACACTATAGTATAAAATCGATTATAATATATAATATGTTTAAAACAAACTAGATATTTTTTTGTGAAAGTTTCTAGTCTTAAAACACCTATCTCTTCAAAACTATCATTTTTGGATATTTTATTTACAAAATGTGCGCAAAGTTTTATATCGATTATAATAGTCGACTAGTTCAAATAGAGTAATGTTCATGTTGCATCACTAGGCGAAAAGATAAGATCGTCGTTTGTCAAAAAAAACAAATCGAAGAACTGTTGTTCTTTTGTTTGTAAACATGAAAAACTTTTCAGTAATAATGGAGGATGAGGAGTTTGTAGGTTGTATCAGTTGCATGGGCACTAACGATTTATGCGACCTATTTGCTGTTTATACAGAAAATGTGGAAACCTACGGGAAAATGCTTGAAACCTGTTTCGATGTGAAGGTGATCTAAACACTTTTTAAATATTAAAAACTGTAAACTTTATTGAATGAGCAGTTGATTGATTTTGAACAAATCTCAAAAATATTTCTCTATTACAATAAGATATGAATAACAAGCAATAAATGTTGAGATTACGATCGTTCAAAAATATTTAATAGCTAACATCAATGTTTCCAGCTGACAAACAATTTGAAGTACATTTGTTCGCCCTGTGCTGATAAGTTGTTAAAAGCAGTGCAGTTTAAAGAAGGGACAATTAAAACTATCAATATGATACAGAGTATAAAAGGTAACAAAATATTTTTTCTAGTAAAATTTCCTAATGTTCCTAATTAACCTAACTAGTAACCATTGAATTATTACACTAAATAATATAACACGTAATAATTCAATGCTAGTAACTTAAAGACTTTCGCTCAAACAATTCTGCTAATATAAAGTAAAGTAAGTAATGCAAAGTTTGTATGTGTGTGTATGTTACTTACTGCTCCATAACAGCTGAACAGAAATTCATCCTATGAAATTAGTATAAATATCCTGGGACATTCCTCACACACGGTTATCTGATCCCAAAGTAAGCTGAGCTTGTACTATTGATGTTTCTACTATTAATATTTTATTATTATAAAATAAATGGACAAAAATCTAAGGGTGCATTCCAAATAATGCCATAATTGCTTGTAGCGCTCACATCAATAAATTTGCCTTCCGATTTTGATATCACGTCTATGACAGCTAAGAGCTGTCAACAATTTGAAACACTCATGAACACACTCACAGTATTCAAAACAGAAAATTTGAGAATATAATAAAAAAACTTAATTAACAACATGTTAGGACTCCTTAGGTCTTTTATAAGTTGACTCGCTAATAGATAATAATATATTCGCTTATGAAAAAAAAAACTTTGTTAAAACTGAAAATAATATTATCCGTCTCTTGACTTTGCTAATACATGGTGATATTTGTTCAGGGCATGGTTATCTATGATTATTCACAGGACATCATTGTCACACTCACACTAATTCGGAATGGATTTAAGCCCGCTCAACTCGATTACTTGCAATTCTGAATGCAACCTAAGTGTTTTAATAACAACAGGAAATTTATCCGGTGTCTTTTGGATTGTTCAATATAAAACTGTTCCGGTAACCGAGAATGTATATTGTCCTTTTAGATGAAGAGTACCTGGATGAGTCTATTTTAGCAGATGCGGATGAAAGCGCAGAGAAGGACGACATCATCAAGAAATCTGACATTAAAGAGGATTTTGATGCTGGTGGTTAGTTTTTTTTTTTTTTTATACCACTTAGTTGGCAAACAAGCATACGGCCCGCCTGATGGTAAGCGGTTACCGTAGCCTATGGACGCTTGCAACACCAGGGGTATCACGCGCGCGTTGCCGACCCTGCAGAAATCTCTTCACACCCCTTTTGAGGAACCCCATGCTGTACTCCATTGGGAAAACCACGGCGGGAAGCTCATTCCACAGTCTGAGCATTCGCGGCAGGAAGCTCCTTTGAGCCCGCACAGTTCGAAACAATTCAGGTTTCAATATGTGAGGATGGACTCCCCGTCGATGGCGAGAGTTGCAATGATAGAAGGTAGCCGTGGGCATCATCTTAAACAATTCTTCAGAACACCGTCCGTTGTACAAGCGGTAGAACACACATAAGGAGGCAAAGTCTCTCCTCAGACTGAGGGGCTCTAAACCGCTAGATTTAATAATTTCAAGAAAACATTTATTTTTGTGTATTATTTGAAATCTGTTTTTATATACTACAAACAGATGAAAAATATAGTGATGGTATGAGGATAGGGACCCCAGTGGAGAGAAGCACTCTTTGTTTTCACTACATCAGATCTTCAAGTATCAGTATTTTTTTTTATACGACTAAGTCAGTAAAAAAGCATACGGCCCGCCAGATGGTAAACGGTTACCGTAGCCATATGGACGCTTGCAACACACGAAGCATCGCTCACGCGTTACCGACCATTCACTCCTCCCCTATGAGCTCTGGCGACCTTACTCACGCGCAGGAACACAACTTTACACAACATTAAGTTATTTGGCTGTATTCTGTAAGGTACTTGCCCAGTCGAACTGCTCTTTGAGCGAATAAACGCTATGCTCTACCTCTCTTAAAAGCATAACTTGGCTTTGTCAATCCAGTTATTGCACTGGGATGGCCACTCAACCGATGCATGTAGGTTGCGGCTGTGTGGCGGATGTCCTTGACTACTCATTTTAAGCTGTTTGTGGATTTATGTAGTAGTGAAATACCTACAATAATATTATCATAGATTAAGAATATATATAGAGTAACTGTACTAGAGTATGTGCCGTGAGCACTGGTATGTGCAACGCTGCCTTGAAACGAACTGCGTTGAGTTTGAACCACTAAATACAACACTAAACACAAACAGAACAAATTACATTGAACTCATATCAGTGTACGATATATCTACGAATTCATCTATGTGCAAACTGCTCACGCTTTGTATACGGATTTTTTATTATACAATCAAGTCGGTAAACTGTCTTACGGCCCACCTGATGGTAAGCGGTTACTGTGGCCATATGGACGCTTGCAACTCACGCGTTACCGACCCTTCCCCGCTCCCCAATGAGCTCTGGGGACCTTACTCACGCGCAGGAAGACAAAGTTATTTGGCTGCGGTATTCTGTAAGGTGTAGGTACCTAAGACGGGCTGCTCCCAAGTTTTAGGAGAGTGCACTACCTGAACAACCTGGGTTGGTACTTGGTACCTTGTATAAGAGAGAGGTAGAGCATAGCGTTTATTCGCTCAAAGAGCAGCTCGACTGCGGAAGTACCTCCACCTTACAGAATACCGCAGACAAATAAGTTTATGTTGTGTAAAGTTGTGTTCCTGCGCGTGAGTAAGGTCGCCAGAGCTCATAGGGGAGGGGGGATAGGTCGATAACGCGTGAGCGATGCTTCTTGTGTGGCAAGCGTCCATATCGCTACGGTAACCACTTGCCATCAAGCGGGCCGTATGCTTGTTTACGGTCTAAGATGTATAAAAAAAAAAACAACATCAATCCATTTTTATAACTTCATCCATAGAGTTAGCTTCATACATAGAGTGCGTAGCGTGAGCAGTTTCCCAATAGATGCATTCACAGATATATCTTACACTTGTTGATTTACAGACAGACAAAATGTCGATATGGATTCCTTGTCATCTGTTATTGGTAAAACCTTCGATAAAAATGAGATATTGGCATTTATTATATGTAATTTAGTCATCCAAACTATGTATGTACACGCACTTCGATTCGAGGCATTTGGACCGTACCGGTGCTCATGGACCGTAATCTAGTACAGTCACTGTATAAATATTCTAACTCTATGACATTATCAGAAGAGATAGACGATGAGCACGCGATCCAAGCCCTAGACGAGACAACATGCATATATTGCGACCTCCAGCTGTCGACAGTGGAGGAAATCCACGAACATATACGAACAGTTCACGAACTGGAGCCCAGGACTGGTCTGCGGCTCCGCGAGTGCAGTATCTGTGGTGTACCCATGAGAGATCCAGCTGATCACCATAACAGGTATGTTCTCCAAGATATATCTCTATTACGATTGATCCTCTAGACTCATATTTTCTCAAGAGGCGATTACTCTGGCGGCGTGACCTACCGCAGAGGGTCTCTGACGCTTCGTAAGGGGTTGCCAGGAATAGTGTGCCGTCTTTTATGACCTAGCGGTTGGTGAAGGTGGCCACTATAGAAAATCTCAGTAGATTGATAAGGGTTTGATCCTCTAGACTTTTTCCCTTCCGCTACCACAAGGATCCTTAACTCCTCTTCAAACCAATGTAAGTGATGATGTGGCCGGAGGTGGTAAGCACAAAAATCCAGAAAAAACTGGCTCTTAAGTGCAGCTTCCAGAACATACCGATATGTGATTGGTGACAGGTTTTCAACTTGAAGGTCTTAGCCAGCCAAGTGGGTACTAGAAGATTATAAACAGAACTAGCTGCCCGGCGCGACTTCGTTCGCGTGGTGCTACCCTACCCTATGGTGCTACCCTACCCTACCCTACCCTACCATACCCTGACAGCAAAATCCCCATTAACAAAATGATCCGCCATTTATTGAATTCATTTGTTACAAAAAATGTGATAAATAAAGAACCGCTCGACTGATTTTGTGCAAACTTCACATAAACCATCTACTAAATAGTCCGAACAAAGCCTACAAATTTGGTTTGGATAGGTGAGCCCGTTCTTGAGTTATAAAATTACAACGAAAAGTGGCCTTGATTTTTATATATAAACAGAATAAGAAATATGAAATAAGTATAGGCGAGGTTCGAATCATACAATGAGTTTGAGCTTTTGGTGAAGGAAAACATCGTGAGGAAAGCATGGTGGTAGGGTACTGTGTAGTACCCACCTGCCTGGCTCACCCTCAAGTTGAAAATCTGTCGCCAAGCACCTATCGGTGTGTTCCGACAGCTGCACCTGAGAGCCAGTTCCTTCTAGGCTTTGTGTGTGCACCACCTTCGGCTACATCATCACTTACCGTGGTGAGATTGTGGTCAAACACCTTACTCATCGCAGGAACATACCACGACATATATAATTACTAACTGTCCCCCGCGGTTTCACCCGCGTTCCCGGGATAAAAAGTAGCCTATGTCCTTCTCCATACCATAGGACAGGGGTGGCCGGCTTGATTAGATCCAAGATCTCTTTTTTTTCTTTTTATTAGCGTAGGGAAATCCTCATGGGATACCCGACCGCCCTGGGGGGGAGCGGCCAGGTTATACCGGACTTTTACCGGCTGAAACCCCACGGTGGTCGCCACCTGCGCCTTAGAGAGGGGCGGGCTCTCGTGTTGAACGCGTACTTGCTCACCCCTCCACGCGCGGCGCTAAGATAGCTCGTCCCGGGGGAAGTCTGACACCTCCCCCAGCACCCTCGCTGTGCTATCGCACGATCACATCGACCCATCGTCCTCCTTGGGGTCGCTTCTGGGCGCACAGAGCCCCCGCTCTGATTGCCCACGACCCCAAAGGCCCCGTTTAGTCGCCTTTTACGACAGGCCCCCTGCCTGATCCAAGATCTACTGTTTACTGACGAAACCCTATGCGATCTACCAATTACTTCTTTAAATGTTAAATGAAACAGCATAAGTAGTTCAGTACACAAAGGATCATGGCGAGATTTGTACAAAAAAATAAAGATTTTTAGAGACGTTGGAATGACGTTATAATTGATCTTTGGTTGGTGCCTAAGGAACAACTTGAGCCATTTAAAATATTTTTAGAACCCCGGGGTAGAAATGCGAATTTCTACGGCATGCCGGCGAATCGGGACTATTTGCGACCAAAACCATTATGTTGTTGTTATGTTTTGCGGGGTTTATAAAATATTTCATGTATATTAACATGTTGCTGGTAATGTAATCTCAACATTGGAAGTGATTAAATACCCTCTAAAATGTTTTATTTTTTTGTACAAATCAATGTATGGAGCTCGCCATGATTCTTTATGTAGTATTTTGCGCAGTCAGTTCTACTTATTTATATTTTTTGCCTTGCAACGATCGACTGGACTAATAGTCGCGATCGACCAGTTGGCCACCCCTGCCAAAGGCTATCTGCATGCCAAATTTCATGATGATCCGTTGAGTATTTGAGGCGTGAAGGCGTAACAAACAAACTCACTTTCGCACTTATAATATTAGTTAGGATGTAATTTGGCTCAGATCTTCTGTAAGGTGGAGGTCCTTCTCCAATGTTGTAAGATGTAAACTTATTCCAAAGGTGTCACGGCATTAAATCTGACAACGTGAGTCGCCGGTACCCGTGCCACTTTTGTGACAACGTGTACGTCAGCAAAAAGGCTTGCTTCACACATTTGCGCATGAAGCATGGCTGTAAGTACTTTTTCTTATACAGGGTGGATACGACAATTCGAAAATAAATGATACCACGTAAAGTACTCATAAGTACGAACAACTTTTACTAAGGGAGCAAGTTGGAAATCCCAAAAAAAAACTGGTATTTCATAAATTTTTGCCGAGGAGACGTGGTTTCATTTATTGTTGTATCCACCATATATTTTCCAACACACAAGTACAGTAGTACCCAGGTGATATGGCTTACCGATGTACCTGCGCAGAAGATACATTTTCAAAGCGCGGGAAATGCTACTATGCGGGCTTCACTTGCGAGTGAGACGGAACGAATAGCTGCACTGTATTATGAACCTTATAATAGTGATCTAAGGTTGATTGTAAGTTCTAAGCATTCTTTCGTTAATCTTCGGGCCATACTTTCTTTTCTGTGCGAACGAAGATTCACGACGCGCCTTATCAGTTGGGAACTACTGTATGTAGTCTCACTGTCTCATTCTAATAAAAAACATAAGAAAAGGATATAAGATATCAGGAATTTTGTCCTATCAAATTTGTGTATTATCTATCCTTTGTCAGTAACGTTTGTTAGAAAGACATATAAGATGTTTAAGTTCGATTGACATACACAAAATAAAGAAATATTTTATCGAATCTCACATAGTAAAATTATGCAACGACCAAACGCCTAAGTTCGTACCGCGCGAGCGCAAGAAGTGTCACATGTGTAACAGAGACTTTAGCCAGAAGCAAATATTGAACAAACATTTGTGGAAGGCGCACGGATTCGAGGTAATTCATGTCGTGACAATTTTGGTGATGTTGGTAATGTTGGTGAAGTTGGTAATGTAGATGAAGTTGGCGATGTAGTTGAAGTTGGCAATTGAGGCGAAGTTGGTAATGTTGGCAAAGTTGTTGAAGTTAGTAATGTAGGTGAAGTTGGCAATTGAGGTGAAGTTGGTAATGTTGGTGGAGTTGCCAAAGTTTTTGATATTAGTAATGTAGGTGAAGTTGGCAATTGAGGTGAAGTTGGTTATGTTGGTGAAGTTGGCAAAGTTGTTGAAGTTAGTAATGTAGGTGAAGTTGGCAATTGAGGTGAAGTTGGTAATGTTGGTGTAGTTGGCAAAGTTGTTGAAGTTAGTAATGTAGGTGAAGTTGGCAATTGAGTTGTAGTTGACATAAAAAAGACCCCTTCCCCGTCATCTCCGAAGTTCGCAAAGCCAAAAATCTGAAATAATTACAGTAGACAGACATTGATGTAAATATTACAGGAAAAATAGATCGACGTTTCTAGCCAGCACAGTTTTTTCGAAATTATCAAAACTCCTTCACAAATTTAGTTATGCGGTGTTTTTCTACAATTTGACGGGCCAGTTGGCGCAGTTGGCTAAGAGTCTGGTAAAGATTCCACCTATTGCGCCCCAGGTCGTTGGTTCGATTCCCGCACAGGACATGCATTTGTATGCATGAACATGTCTGTATGTCCTGAGTCTGGGTGTAATTATGTATATTAAGTACGTATTTACAAAAAAAAAGTAGTATATGTATTATATAATCTGGTTTCCATAGTACAAGCTCTGCTTAGTTTGGGATCAGATGACCGTGTGTGAGGAATGTCCCAGGATATTTATTTTTTATTTTATTTATTTTAATTATGGCCCAAACCAAAATTATACGTCTAAGGAAGGTTGGAATCATCGGTGCGCGATAAAAAATCGGACTCTTGACCAATTTTTATTTGGAAAAGAACTAAGTATTTAAATGTAAATTTTAGGTGGAAAAACGCAAAGCTTTCATATGCCCGCTATGTAACGAGCGAGTGAGCTACGGATCTAACTTCAGTGCTCACTTGCTGCACGAGCACGGGGTCAACGAACAGGTTGAGGAGCTGGAGTTCCACGATATGGATGGTGAGGAAGGCAGTTCACATTGTCCCTATTGGTCACGACACACACGTGGAACTTACGTAATTCATGGCCAATATTGATAAAAATTACTCTGATGAAAAAGTACTACTGAAATTAGCTACTAGACATATGGCGTCACCTATTGTCAGTAATACGTTTATCACTTTTTAGGGTTCCGTACCCGAAGGGTGCCAAACGGGACCCTATTACTATTACCCTATATACCCTATTACCTCAGAGTATATAAATACTACGTACAACTATTACTAAGACTCCACTGTCCGTCCGTCAATAAAAATGAAATAAAAATAAAAATTAAAGGCAAAAGGCATCCATACATGGAATGGTTTTTTTTCGTTGTTTTTTCATAGTAAAGTTTAGTTAAGTAGTTAATATTGTACGGAACCCTTTATTAGTTTTTTTTTAATTTTCTTTACGGAAACCTGAAGAATAAAAATAAGTGTGTAGTTATTTTTTTACATATTTCAGATTTCATGCTTTTCAAGAGCGCTATACAGGAGGAGACAAAATACAGGTTTCGTAAGACGACGGCGAGCAAGCAGACTATAGAGGGTGTTCGCTCACACTACATGTGCAGTCAGTCTGGCGTTTATGTCTATCAGGTAAGTATTATAGTAAGGGGCAGTGGTGAGCACGGATTGACACCTCCGCAGTAGTTAATTTTTCGGTCTGTTTGGCGGAATGAAGCAGGGGGGAGCGGCGAGCTGCACACGATTGGTTCGTCAGTCGATGCTCGTCGTCTATTGGATTCTCGCGTGTCATGTGGCTACTGTGATTTGGCCAAAAGTGTACATGCGCGAGCTTGCCCCCACTCCTGCCTATCTGTGCTCACCACTCGTGCCTCATACTGTACAATAATACTGTTTAAGTGTGTTGCCAGTGTTGAAAGACGACTTCACATAATGTTTTTTTTTTCTTCATTTCGGAGTTACGAGAATTAATCTTGAATTTGTAAATCGCTTTATTTACCGGCTCCATCATCTGGTTTAGCGTAATTGCCACTAGATGGCGCTTAGAAATATGACCTACAATGGATGACAAAACCAAAAAGAAAGAATCACAATTCACATCGAATGACACAAATATATTAAATTTAAGGAGAATGAATAGTAATAATAATATTTTCAAACATTTGTTTTTTATAAAATGGTGTGAAGACATTTTAACAGGGTAGACAACCCGCGACTGTACTAGAGTACGGTCCGTGAGCACGGATACCTTGTGCCTTAAAACAAACGCGTACATAGTTCGAACTACTAAAATATTTGTAACTAGCTTTTTGCCCGCGGCTTCGCTCGCGTAGACTATAAGATTTGTTCGCGTAATAAACGCTAAGATATTAATTTCGTGAAGATTCCTAATTGTTCTTGTGAACTCTGTGGCCAATGCGATGATAGGAGTGCGGCGCGACACAGCTGGTGGAGGACCACGTGCTCCCATCCATCAATCATCAATCAGCCAGGACTTTGCTTTTTAAATGAGTAATTTTAATCTTTTATATAAAGCCGGCCAAGCTCAAGACTTAGTCTCACTCGCGCACCGAGGGCTCTGACCTTCCTTGGACGTATATTTATTGGATTGGGCCATCACTGTTGCTTAAAACCGGACCGCATAATTATGTTTGTTTGTGAAGGAATTTAGATGATATTGAAAAAACTGTGCTAGTTAGAAACATTGTTTTATTTTTCCTATACTTTTTCCAGATTTTTCGCATTGCGAACCTCGGAGATTGGCATTATTCATCAACAGTCAAAAAGTCTTAAAAAATAATAGAAACATGTTTTAAAATGTACAAATAAAGATACTTTACCATGATACCTCACTTAAATTTGTAGCCCTGCTTTGAAATTTCAGGGCCCACTCTGTTCACCTTTACAACCATAAAAGTAAAAAAATATATATTTGCAATAAGGTTGGGTAAGCAATATTTAAAACTATTCCAAATTTTTAAATCAACAGCATTACTGGTTGTTGAAATATACCTACCGCTGTAACAGTCGAACAGACAGACTAACTGGCACCATAAGGGTTCCATTATTAGCTTTTTAGTTCGGAACCCAAATAAAAACGAAATACCAGTCACTAATAACGATATCCCAAGCACTATACTAAAAATTAGTGGCAAAGTAGATGCCTCATAGAGTAGGTATAGGCTACACGTTAAGAAAGGATTTCCCGAAACGTAACCACTTGAAAGATAAATTGGACTCTGGCTGCAAGCAGGTTCTCTCGTTATTAATTTGGAGCAGCCCGAGCAGGGAGGTTCCTCCCCCTTACATCGCAGTTGTGTTCCTGCGGTGAGTAAGGTCGCCAGAGCTGGGTGTAGGGGACCAGTATGTAGTAGGTACCAAATAATACCTACCGCTGCCGGCACAGCGACTCCTCTCAACCTTCAAACACTTTTTCAAGAAGGGTGTAGAGAGAGATTCGGTAAAGCGTGAGTGATACCCCTGGTGTTGCAAGCGTCAATAGGCAACGTTAACTGCTTGCCATCAGACGTACAGCATGTTTTTTATTTGTCCTGTCTTCGTCGTAAGTGTAACTATTTATATGCCCTATATATGCCTATGGCTACCAGTATGGTACTTTTGTCGATCAGGCTGGCCACCACATACTATGGTGCGTAAAAAGCATAGGCAGGATTCCGCTCCACTCCGACTTTAATGACATCATTCATAGGGCTCTTGCCAGAGCTCTCGTGTCAGCTATTCGTGTATCGAGTGGCTTGAAGCGTAACGATGATAAGAGGTCCATCTGACGCTAATGTCCTGGAGCTCATTGTATTTTTCGCGACATATCGAGGCATCTGATTGACGGTTCCTATAGCCAAAGGGCTGACGAATAATCCAGCTAGAAGATAGATAAGTATCATCATACAAAATGGCATCGCCCGCCGCCTGCAAAGTTTGGGCACACTACCAACTGGCAGCAAATTAGATCAGCTATATTCTCTTTGTGAACTGCTGGTCTCTATTTTTTTTATTTGTGTTCTGTTTGTTTTCTATTTCCCACTTAGTCTGTCAAGCAATTTCATCATATCTGAATTGTTCATGGTCGTTTTTGAGAAATCGATGAACATGAAAAAAGAACATACGCGTCCAACTTAGAGTTTCCTCCTTCTTTTTTGAGTCGGTTAAAAATAGGATGCCTTTTATCACGGGAGTGTTCCCGCGAGGGTGGTACAGTGGGAATAGTTACTCGACCCAGAGCTATGCCATATGTAGGCAAAGAACTTTAAATGAGAACACATCTTGAAGTTTTGCAGGTTCGATTCTTACTTAGGTAAGCCTTTTTCATAAGTTCGTCGATGCAGCTGTACTTATTTGTAGCTTGTAACTTTTTTTTATAGTGAACTAAACTAAATGGTCAAACGGGAGAGCGCTGATGGCTCACATCAACCAAAAATCTTATATCAAAATCATTGATCCTGTCATAAAATTGTGAGAACGAAACCATAGTGCGATTCAGGAAAAAGACAACGCCATCTAGTAGTTCTCTCCCTCTGTGTCTGTGCCGTGAGACAGCCTGTAAATAAATAAATTGAGATATCTTTTTTTCCCGTGAGCCGATTTTGATGAAACAAAGCCTAGTTGAAGCGCCAAGCAACGCTCAATCACCCTGTGGAAACCCCATGCAAATCCGTTCAGTGGATTCGAAGATTATCCTGTTCAAACAGACAAACAGACAGACAGAAAGACAGACAGACAGACAATTTTTTTTTAAATGGTATTTATGTATTGTGTTAGTCATTCTACATCACCCCCAATCAGTTTTTGGTAAATATATTCAATGTACAGACACGACTTTTCTACAGTTTTATTATATGTATAGAAGATGAATGCCAATTTCTCGTTTTTCATCGACAATTTTACCGAGAACAGATGACCCATATCGACATTTAGTCTGACTTTAAATCAACTAGTGTACGATATATCTGTGAATGAAACTGCTCACGTTTCCCACAAGGTAACGTTTTTAACGCTATCATTCTATAATATTCTAAATCTATGGATATACCTATTGACGAGCCAGTTGGCGCAGTTGGTTAAGAGTCTGGTAAAGAATCTAACAATTGCGCCGCAGGTCGTGGGTTCGATTCCCGCACAGGACACGCATTTGTGTGCATGAACATGAATGTATGTCCTGAGTCTGGGTGTAATTATGTATATTAAGTATGTATTTACAAACAAAAAGTAGTATATGTATTATATCAGTTATCTGGTTTCCATAGTACAAGCTCTGCTTAGTTTGGGATCAGATGACCGTGTGTGAGGAATGTCCCAGGATATTTATTTATTTATTTATTTATTGTAGCAAGCGTAAATAGGGTAAAGAAACCGCTTACCAACAGGCGGGCCGTATGCTTGTTTGCCATCATAGTAGTTTTTTCTTGCAGGGTAAAGGCAAACGCCCCGCCCCCGAGCGGCAGATCTATAAAACGGGGAAGGCGTGTCCCGCGCACATGATAGTCACTGAGACTATGGACAGAGTCCTCGTTACCTTCTACAAGACTCACGTGGGACACGGAAGTAATTATATGGATAGCTTTCGGTGAAGTTGTGGCAAGTGTGGTGAAGTTGTGGCGAGTGTGGTGAAGTTGTGGCAAGTGTGGTGTTGTATCTTTGTCAAGTTGTGGCAAGTGTGGTGAAGTTGTGCTATGTTTGTAAAGTTGTGGCAAGTGTGGTGATGTTGTGGTATGTTTGTTGAGTTGTGATAAGTGTGGCGATACTGTGGTATGTTTATTTTGACAAGTGCGGTGAAGTTGTGTTACGTTTGTTAAATTGTGACAAGTTATGGAATGATATTAACGTTGTGACAAGTGTGTTGAAGTTGTGGTATGATTGTTAAGTTGTGACAAGTGTGGTGAAGTTGTTGTATTTTTGTTAAGTTGTGACAAGTGTGGTGAAGTTGTTGTATGTTTGTTAAGATATGACAAGTGTGCTGAAGTTGTGTGCGTTTGATGGCGCTTTCTAATTGTATAGTGACGATAAATTATTTCTGTCACAGCGTGTCCTTATTTCGAACCTCGCGAGCCAAAGAAGCCGAAGCTAGAACCGCTTCCCACCACATCTATGCTAAGCGACAGCGATGTGAAATCGGAAATTGATCCTAATGGTATAAGAGCTAGCAACGTCGCGAAAAAAAGAACTTTAGTAAGGCTGGTTTTTTGATATTTTCTTACGCATTAAAGCCTGATAGAGATGCGCCAAGTCTGGCAGCTGGGAGTGGTTGCGTTTGCTTTTGCGCATCCTATTTGTACTAGTGAAAATTTCGGATTTTTAACCCATTAAACCATTTTAGTACGAATAATTTTCTCTTCACCATTTTCTACAGCCTTTTAGCAACCTAAACTTAAATCGACAGAGCGTTATGTGGTTGCTAACTATGTGCCAGATGCTATTTTAGTTGTGAATCTTGTGAAAGCCATATTTTCTTCAAAACCATTTTCTAAGAGCTGAAATTTCAACATTATATAGTTATGCTATCAAAGAACCTAAAATTAATTTGCCAGACGGATATCTGGCTGCATAAGGGTACACAGACTAATTTAAGATCTGTTCAAGAACATTGTGTTAATCGAAAATAAACCTTATGTCATCGGGACAGGAAGCAGTGAGCGAGATTATACTTAAAGCTACGAAACTAATGTCAGAACCATGTACCGGAAGTGGAATTCGAGACCCAATCAATAGCAGCAATGAACAAAATGCTAACTTGAAAAAGTAAATTTTAAACCAGAACCATTCGAAGGAAAAAATAATATAACTTTATTTTCAAAATCAAAATAAATAAGTAATTTATTCAGGTTAGGCCCTGATAAGGCACTTATGAACGTTACAGTTGACTCTATCGACGATTCGAAATACACTTAAAACTGAGAAATCTCCGAAAATATGTTGTACTAGTTGTCCCCCGCTGTTTAACCCGCGTTCCCGGGATAAAAATTAGCCTATGTCCTTCTCCATACCATAGGCTATCTGCATGCCCAATTTCATGATGATCCGTTGAGTTGAATCGTTGAGGCGTGAAGGCGTAACAAATAAACAAACACACTTTCGCATTTATTATAATATTAGTTAGGAAGTTAGGATGTTAGGATTAGTTATCAATATTTTAATATACACTATGTATCAGTAAGTTGAATAGTTAGGCCGACTTGTTTGGCTCGACCTGTGTGCACACCTTAGTGCAGTTGCTATTTCACCCGTTACTAAAACTTTTAATTTATTAATACTGTAGGTGTAATTAAAGTGATAATTTTATTGTAAAATTACAACAATAAACCTATCGGGCACATGAGAAGTTTCTTGCGTCGCTTCTTCTCCTCATATTTTTTTTTCATTTAGATAACACGGTGGTTTTTACTTTTTAAAATACTTTTTTTTTACTTTTATGTTATTTTATTCGTTGTATTCTTACCCTGTTCCTAATTATATGGAGTCGGTGCAATTTTTGCGCTGTTTCAATTCGACCATTCTATCCATTATATATAAAATTCAAAGTCCTGACTGACTGACTGACTGACTGACTGACTGACTGACTGACTGACTGATATATCAACGCACAGCCTAAACCGCTGGTCCTAGAGACATGAAATTTGGAGGGTGTATTCTTTGTGAAGTGTAGGTATCCACTAAGAAAGGGTTTTTCGAAATTCCACCCCTGAGGGGGTAAAATAGGGGATGAAAGTTTGTATGAAAGTCCGTCAGTTTCGAAGTTAGGATGTTCAAAATAAGTATTTAGGCTGACGATTGAAAATTAATTTATAGGTGTCTCAGCGTTTGTGATAATTCCACCCCCAAAGGGGGAAAAAAGGGTATGAAGTTGGGTAAGCAAGGCCTTCAATTCCACAAAAAACTCAACTAAATGTATTATTAAACAGTGTAGGTATCCAGTAAGGAAGGATTTTTGGAAATTTCACCCCTAAGGGGGTAAAATAGGGGATGAAAGTTTTAATGCAAGTCCGTCAGTTTTGAAGTTAGGATCTTCGAATTTTGTGTATAGGCTGACGATTGAAAATTAATGTAAAGTTATCTCAGCGTTTATGATAATTCCACCCCCGAAGAGGGAAAAGGGGATTAAGTTGTATATGAAAGTACTTCATTTCAACAGTAAACATCACTAAATTTATAATTATACAGTGTAGGTATCCACTAAAGAAGGATTTTTTAATATTACACCCCTATGGGGTAACATAGAGGATGCAAGTTTGTACTCAGAACTCAGAACTCAGAACTCTAGAACTCTCTCTGTGGCGGTATCGGCGCCTTAAGATTATAATTAATAATAATAATAAAGCCCTTTATTCAGACAAGATAAAAAATTGACATATTATAGTGGTGTCCTTACATCAGAAATTAATAAAATTACAATACAATTATTACATTTATACATTATTAATTAATTACTTAAATTATTCAATATGCCTTTCAATTATGTTTTATTTAATCATATTTCCTATCTCTTAGACACCGGCAATCTTTGTCTGTGTGCCCTTTGGCATAGGCCTCCTCCAACTCCTTCCATATTGCCCTATCCTTAGCAATCCTCGTCCAAACCCTTCCTCCCGTTATTTCTATGTCATCTTTCCATCGTTTGTTCTGCCTTCCTCTTTTCCTTTTCCCATTTCCCAAAAAAAAAAAAAAAAATATTAAAGTGGAGATGGACAGGCCACACACTGAGAGGAAAAGACAAGTGGAGTAGAATGGTCACCACCTGGCATCCAAGAAATGGGAAAAGGAAAAGATTATAATTGCAAGGCCCTAAATACACGCTTTTCTACCCAGTTAGCGAAATATAGCGGGCGAGCGCAAAAAGTAAATTTACTTAGTGCTGCGCCATTTCTTGGAACTGCTTTAATTATTTCTGTTGTAATTTGATAACATTTTTAGATCCTTAAGATAAACAATTTGGCATTAAAAACGCAAATTTCCAAAATTCCAAGTTAGCATAGTTCATTTCTGGTGTCTAAACAATTGAAACAAAGAAATTTCACTGTCATTAGTGACAACCAAGTGACGCCTCAGGGGTAGTCAACAGTTTTCTAGACAGTCTTATTATAATTTTAATAATAAATTCATAATGAAACAGTATAACTTATGTTTTTAATTTTTTTTTCACTACTAATATAGCATACGTAGTTGTAATACGTAAAGTAACACTCTGTCAATTTAAACTTAATTTGGTAAAAAAATTGTTAAAAAAAAGGACGGAGAAATTGATGAAAAAAAATTAAAAAATGTTTCAAACTCCGAAATTTTCACCAGCACAAACAGGATGCGCAGAAGGAAACGCAACCACTTCCGGCTGCCAGACTTGGTGCATCTCAATCAGGCTTCTATGAGCAAGTAAATATAAAAAAATCAGCCATACTAAAGTTCTTTCTCGAAAACGTTGGTAGCTCTCGTACCATAAAGACGATGGCGATACGGTCGAGGATTCTGCGTGGATATGCGATGCTTGCGGCATTGCGTTCTTGGACGCGGAGAAGTTTCGAGATCACGCCTCGTCGCATGGTCTTAACATGTTCCCTTGCCAGTATTGTGAGGAGGTGATTCATTCATTCATTCGTTTCGTTCATTCATTTATTCCTACAGACATTCAATAATTTTCAAAATATAATATACTGGTAAAGGCGATGATAGCTCAGTGGTAGTGACGTAGGATGCTGAGACGAAGGTCCGGGGTTCGAATCGTACAATTACCTTGAGTTTTTGGTGGAGGAACACATCGTGAGGAAACCATAGCACGGTGGTAGGGTACTTTCTAGTACCCATCTGGCTGGCTACCAGCCTCAAGTTGAAAAACTGTCGACAAGCACCTATCGGTGTGTTCGTAAAGCTGCACTTGAGAGCCATTTCCTTCTAGGTTTTGTGTGCTTACCACTTTACCACCTTCGGCCACATTCTCCTGCGGCTTCACCCGCGTTCCCGGGATAAAAAGTAGTCTGTGTCCTTCTCCATACTATAGGCTATCTGTATGCCAAATTTCATGATGATCCGTTGAGTAGTTGAGACGTGAAGGCGTAACAAACAAATAAACAAACAAACTCACTTTCGCATTTATAATATTAGTTAGGATTATACAAACACAGGCCTATACAAAGTAAAAGAAACGTAATGCTTTCCCGGGATAAAACGTACTGTATTACGTAATCGAATTCCTTTCAGTAGTTGTAGCGAAAGCAACATACATACATCCTCACAAGCTTTCATGTAGTTTTGTTCAAAACTTGTTTTGTTTGTTACCTCTTGACCAATTTTGATGAAAGGGTTCGAAGAATTTTGTTTTTTTTTTTTATAATGACACAATAATTGAATAAATTTTGAATTTGTCAAACATAGTTATTTTTCGGGATGTACATACTTTGTTAACTTTGATATACGCTTCTTTTTATCCCGGGATTCTGTGATTTCTTCTAGAAGAGTTTGAGCGCAATCGAATGTTCAGTGTCAAACTTATTTGAGAGCCATGTGCGTTGGCATAGACAACACACGCGGCGGTGACCGCCTACCACCAGATCAAAGATTTTCATAGGGCATCGTGATTCTTTGCATCAGATAGAGCTGCTCGTCAGCCTTCTGACATTAAAAGGTTAAACAGCTGGTGATTTCTTTTCACAGGATTTCCACGACTTAGATGCATGGACACGCCACGTTAGAATAGAACACAATATGAGCAGTTTATTTTAAATAAATGTACACATTTATGATAAATAAATAAAAAGAAATTGTTTATGTTAAACAGAAGAATGTATTTATTTTATTATTAGACAAAATGTTTTGTTTATTTTAAGATTTATTCATAAATAAATGTTGTTACTGTTTTATTTCTTGTTTTTTATTGAGCTACTAATAGCTAGCTGTGCCCCGCGGATTCACCCGCGTTAGTATGTTTAAGCTTCCTCAATAATCGGGTTATTTAACTAAATAAAAAATGGGACTGCTGGTTCCCGAGATTTGGGCGTTCAAATACAAACTCCTCAGTAAATAATATCTGCAATTTTATTATTGCTTAAATTTAATTCGTGCCTATAGATAAATTGATTATATTGCACCTACTTATCTATCACAAATGTGAAGTAAATATTGATTAAAATGTATTATTTACCATTCCATTTTCTTGTATGGCTCCATAGTGTCGACTACGATGACTTTGACAAGAATTTTAAAGATTCTTGTGGGAGCACAATTCTCGCGCTTTCCACATCGATGTCTCACACGATACACATAATTCATTTAATTTCACTTCACTGGTGCACATGGATGACCTTTATTGGGTAAAATACCACCAAAAATACACAATAAAACTAAAAATACACAAATTTATAAAAATTAAAACGCAACGTCACTGCAAGTTCCCGCCAAAAAGTCATGGTCTTTATGATATCCGCCATGTTTATTGCAAAGATTTTCATAGGGCATCGTGCCTCTACCCAGATGGCTAGTCCGCCTTACTAAAGCATGACATTTTATATCACTCCGCTTGAGGGGTTCCTGAGCAAATCGCTCTCAGTTTGTATTGCGCACGGCTGTCACCGCGACATACTCGCTGTAACTGATTATATAAAAAATGACGACTTGCTTATTGAAATACTGTCACAACACTTACAAAAACCAAGGAAAAATTAAAAAACTAACCTTCCATGTGTAAGTATTGCGATTTCGTCACTTTTAATTACCTAAACTTATTTTAGAAATATACGTTTCGGTGGTGACAGTTTTTATTTTTTAAATCTTTTCAGGCCATGTTTTATGGAAGGTTGCCACAACATGAAAATTAATTTTCCACATTTTTGTTAAGGATTATTAAAAGATGATATCGAGTACCTACCGATTATTTTTGATAATTCTAACCTCCCGATTTGACAGGTATTTTGACCATAGAGGTCAAAATAATGAGAAAACTCCTAATTAAATATTATCTACACAACCAGTGTAATCAATAAAATTAATTTTATTGGTAATACAAGAGCTAACACAGATTGCCAACCTAACTAAACTTATTGTCGAAACATTTGCGTATATTCGTTTATATTATGTAGCAATATCCGAAAATTTGTTAAGTAATACAATTTCAAAACGACAGCTGTATGGAAAACAACTGCAATTGCAGGGGGTCTAATTTTTGTTCATAAATATTACTTATTGATGTAGGATTTATGTTTTGGGTACCCAAGGTATCCCAAATAACTATTTTGAAAGCAATAAGGCATCCACTTTTTCAATTTTAGAACTTTGAAAATAAAAAACCGTTTTCTCAGAGATTTTTCGCCCCCAAAAATCCCCATATAGTAAATTTCATCGAAATCGTTAGAGCCGTTTTCATGATATATCAAAACATACAAATATTGTACATTTAATGGTATAGGATATATATTATAAACAAATATTGCTCGTATAATAGTACTTACGTACATGAAAAATTTCCGGACCAAATTTATAAATTCCGCCATTTAGAGGAAAATGTTTTTTTAACTGCCACCCTATGCAAACTACACAGACTGCCAAATACTGTCAATTCTGGCTTGTTTTTTTCATGTTCCCATAGAGGCGACTATCCTTCTGGTGTTAAATGTCTATGCGACATTAATGTCGAAGATGTGCGAATCGGGGTGCTGTTGTTTTAATCTATTTTCGTTTAAAGGGTCCAAAATTGAAATCACGCATCATCTATACGTAACGACTTAATATTGATTGTACATATTCATAATCCATCATTAGAATATCCCGCAGCAATTGGTGTACGTCGTCATATCCCAGTATATAAGTTAATTCTACTAGCGATGTTTTGCGAGCATATTCATAAAATTGATCAAAAAAGTCAGTCGTCATGTGTTTTTCGATGCAGGTAAATAAAAACATCGACGTATCTCTCAAACCACAGTACACTGCTTTGTTTATTGCCGTTTCCTCTTCATCTGGGCATATAGTTTTTACCTGATCTGATATTATTTCATAAACAATTCTCTCCGTGTCTTCATTTCTGATGATATCTGATAGGTTATCATCGTTTGCTAATTTATGATTGAAAATATCATTAGTGCCTTCAGTGCCATCTCTAATAACGACATCTAATATAAACCTCCATATGGTCTTTTGTCTTTCAATTGTTTTGTGAGAATATGCAGTTGTTAGTATGGCGCAAACGTGTTGAGTAGCAAAATATTCAGCGATTGTGCGATGAATAAATATCGGTACGTCATCGACGACGCGGTCGATCACGCCCGTCTTTTCTTTAGCTAGCTTTATGGAGTCAACCAGAGCTCGTAAATCTTCTCGTTCAACTTCGGTAGTCACTGCTTTATAACCACTTTCATAGTTACTGAAAATGGCATAAAATGCTAGTTTCTGATGGTTTTCTACAAACGTTTTAAATGCAGTATCAAGTGTCATGTCATTATCTGCTATACTTAAGTCAATTTTCTTTTTATCTTCAAACAGTATTTTCGAAAATTTGGTTTTTAAGAAACGGTCGTAAAACGAGAACGTATTCATTTCTAAGTTCCATTTGTTCGTTTGGTTGTTTGGGTGGCTATATTTAATTTCATTTTGAAAGAAATCAGCAGCTATGTATAAATTTAGCGGAGTACCGGCCAGCATGGACGCCTCTATGTCTTTGAAAAGCCTATCGTGTTTATTGAACAGGGTTCTATTTAAATTCAGCGGACTTTTAAACATTTCGTTATTTTCTAGGTGCGGGATTGAATCGATTTCATTTGAAAAAAAAATCTACAGCTATTGCGTAAACATCGTACAAAGGAATACTTATTGGCTTGATATAAGATTCATGCATTCATCTATCACGTTGACTGTAAATAAAATCTGCCATGTAGTCAATGAAGCCTTTGACATTAGCCAATTGCTCGATGGTAAATTTGTCTAGTTTCAGATTTTCTTTCCAAAACGCCTTTAAATATATTCTTTGTTGTTCAATAGACATTGGTTGGAGATTATAAGACTTGCCAAATTCATGCTCGATTCTTTGTAATACATCATTATAACATCTACTTGCGATCCAAATCTTCTGTTTCTTAATTACTACTGTTGAACTAGTTATTGCTTCAGTTAGATTTAATTTAATTGTACTTTTAATTAGCTGGATGCCTACGCTCTCGTAATGCGGGAAAATCTCGTCGAAACCATCAAACACAAATATTACTTTGCCAGTTTTGCAACAATGTATAAAATAACTTAATTCTAGTGAATTTTTGACTCTGATGTTATCTTTTTTTGAAACGATATCGTTGTTCTCAAAAGCTATTTCAATGTTTTCATTTCTGTTTCCATTAGTTACAGCTTGACATAAAAAAATCTGCGACTTTATTTCATCAATAACTGTTTTATTTTGTTTCCATTCGCGGAATTGTTTTGAATAATCCGGAAGATTAATTCGAGCTATCCACATATTGGGATATTCTTTTTTTGTTTTTACAGACATATGAGTTAATAAAGTTGATTTCCCCATACCCGGTGGAGCACTAATTATCATCACCTCACCTTTGAGACCTTCAAGTAAATGTTTAGTATCCACAACAATTTTATCTTTACTATGCTGATTACTGTGTTTTGGTCTGTTGACATTATCCATTAATTTAAAATTTAATCGATTTTCATTTGAACTACCTTCGCAAATTGCTGCATCATGTAGATCCTCATGTGCCTCGCCTGGACATTCTAATGTTCTATGGACATAGAATTGTTTGATTTCATCGTAATTTGCTGTCGTTACCACTTTTCCTATTGCAAACACTTCTTTTTTAACAAGTTTACTTAATACATCTGATGTAATAATATGTTTTAAATCGCTATCAATAATAGTTTTCAAATTTACTTCAACGCCTTGAAATAGGACAATGGATTCATTTAAAACTTTTTCTTGTGATTCCAAGGAAAGATCATTTAAAATGTTCTCATCATTTATTACATCAGTACATTTCATATCGTCTTTTTTTAACTCTTCGTGAGTTTTTCTATTGCATATTATAATAATCTTTCTGTTCGGGACACTTATTGTTACATATATTGTATTAAATTAAAACTGTTTAGAATAAGAAAAATTAAAGAATTTATTCCCGAGCGTATAATGATTACCCTTAGAATACGTATAAACATAAATTGTATAGTAAATAAAAAGTACTTGAACCCTAAACATAGGTAAAAGTCTAGATAAAATCTAGGTAGAACTAAGATTTACAATGAACATTTAGAATCGTAAATAACCCTCAACAAATGTAAAACTTGTTACACGAGAAAGTTAGTACTTATGTTGAAACCTAAGTTAACAAAAAAGTGTTAACATGTCAACAAAGCACTCGATTAGGCATAGTAAACTAGTTAGAATTGTTTCGTAAGCACCATATGTGCACACCAACTATTTACTATGTATTTACTGTTTAAACTCGCATTACCTAACGTAAGACCTAGATAATAAGTTTTACCACAAGCCCTGAATGAAACCCTGATCTATTTTTGAAATTTACGTAATTTAACCCGGAACTATAAATATCAACAAGAAAATTTCCTTATATATGCGAAAGGGAGACAAAATGTGTCGGAGAACCTTAGGATACGAGTAACGCAAGGTCATTAGGACTACACTTTTTTGACTCGAATGTTCTAGAAGTTTATAGACAAGGTCCGCGCTATATGCAAGACAGAGAGGTTACTTAAATGCACTTAAATTAGACAAGAAAAAGATATGTTTTCTCTCTTAAAAAGTAGACTCGCTCACTGTGTAAGTCGTATACACATCGTTTATAATTTGCATATAATCAGTACATTTTTCTCATTTAGTGTCGATTTCCAGTACTCGATTCCAGGACAGCAAGTATCTACTAAGTATAGTAGTAGTAGTGGTCAGACAGATGTCACAGTAGTAGGACAGTACCAGGACAGTACCAAGTAAGGCAGATGCCAAGTTGAGATTACCATCAAGTAGTATAACGGTCAGGCAGATGCCACAGTAGCGGCTAGTAAATTACCTCATCGGTAAACTGTCAGGCAGATGCCACAATAGCGGCTCAGTAAATTATCAGTGTATCATCAGGCACCCATTGTCTACGTGTATTTGTGTAAACATCATCAATGTAAAAGTTTATAAAGTATTTTATTAAGACAGATTGTCACAGAAATCAGTGTAAAAGTTCAATAAATAAAATCGTTTAACACCAACCATACGGCTTTTCATGACGCCCTTGGCAATCCAGCAAATAAAATAAAGTACGGGAAACGGGATCTCACGATTCGCGCATTCGTCCTAAGCGGCGTCTTATTTACACGAGGTCCCCGGCCGCCCGTACATTTGGTCCTTCGAGCCGGATTATCCAAGATACTGAACGGCCACAGCCATGGTTGGTACCAGATCAACTACCGCAAGAGGCAGATCGCAGAGTCGCGATGGCGACGCACCGCCGCCAGCACCTGCAGACGATCTGGCCACAGAAGCCCTTACTGCCGCCCCAACGGGGAGTACTGCCCCTACAGTAGCACCATCGTCGAGTCGTACTGTCACTGCTACTGAAGCTACGCTAACCTCAGGGTTTACGACTACTACTGATTGATTTTGATTTTGAAATGTCTTTATTTAATAAAGGTTATATAAAATTGCATACAAAATGATCTTATTCTAAATTGTACACAGTAATGTTATTAGAGTTTATGAGGTTTGATCACCTTTATAAACAGATAATACATGAGAAGAGTTAATACATACACTTGTGTTTACACTTTAACAAACTTATGGGATACAGATTTATGTGATAATCTTAGTGAGATTCACAATTTAATAACATAATTTTTATCAACAAACATTATGTGAATAACATAGGTAACATGATAACATAATTTGAACAATTGTAAGAAAAATAATTAAATGTAATGTGGGTATTGCGAAATAAGTTAGGACAGAGTACGGAGCGGTCATATAAGCGACCGGTCAGCCGGTAAGCGAGCCAATGTTAGGTGTTTGATTCACTGAGGAAATAGTGATGGGGCAGGCGATATCGACTGTACGATCTTCTGTACGATAATGTAGCTAATCTACTTGAGCCTATCGCTGAGACTAGAATATTAGAATGAGATGGAACATTTTTCATATAAAATTTACGGAACATTTTAAGTATGTAATCTTTAATTAAAGGATATTTAATGCGCATGTGAAGTTTACGAAGATTTGTACGAAAGGTGGTATTATAAGCTATTTTTATTGCCTTGTTTTGTAAGACTTGTAATTTATTGTAGTTTGTGTCGGTTAAACTACACCACGCGGGTGCAGCGTAGGTAAGACATGGTCTGATTAATGTTGTATAAATGCGTAATTTGGTCACTTTGCTCAGCTTAGATTTACGATTTAGCACCGGGCCCAATGAATTAAACGCCTTGAGGCTCTTTTCGCGAAGCAGCTCGGTATTTTTATTCCAGCTAAGTTTGTTATCTAAAACGATACCTAAATATTTGATAGACAGGCTCCATGGAATGCTGTAATTTTCCATTTTTACACATCTTGTTGGAAGAGAGCGTTTCCGCGTGAACATAATGCTTTCTGTTTTATTTGAGTTTAACTTGAGCTTCCACTTAACAAAGAAATTTCTCAGTAAATCGAGAGATAGCTGTAATCGCCAAATGACAATATCAATATCCTGATCAGTAGTGAAGGTTGCGGTATCGTCAGCATATACTGCTAGATTTGTATGAGGTTGTTTAGGTATGTCATTCAAATACAGAATAAACAAGTATGGCCCAAGAATTGAACCTTGAGGCACCCCTGCAGTAATTGTTTTGGGTTCAGAGTAAAGTCCATCAATTGAGACATGAAAATAGCGATGACATAAATAATTTTGGACAAGTTTAACAAGGCAAAGGGGAATATTGTTGACTATTAGTTTATGTAAGAGTCCATTGTGCCAAACCGTATCAAAAGCTTTTTCGACGTCAAGAAGGATCATACCGGTTGATTTACCTAGATTTAGGCCATGGGCAATGTGTTCTGCGACTCTTGCTAACTGTTGGGTGGTTGAATGGGCGCTACGAAAGCCGAACTGTTCTGGTATCAAAATACGATCAGCCGTTTTTGAGAGACGGGTCAGAAGCAAGGATTCAAAAAGTTTAGCGAGACTAGGAAGCAAACTGATCGGTCGGTAGCTAGTTGGAATGGTTGCATCTTTGCCTGGTTTTTTGATCGGAATGACCTACTATTTTCTACTTGACTATTTTCCATGCTAAAGGAAAATAACCAATCTGGAAGCAGCCATTCATAATTTTTGTCAGATATACCACACACTTTTGGGAAAGGTTTTTTAGAAGAACATTATCCAAGCCGTCAACACCTGGACGACTACTACTACGACTACTACTGCTACCGAAGAAAATGGAACCGATCAACGACAGGCCCCTGATGACCGAATCGAACACAGCACCATCAGGGGTAATAAGTCAACAAAGAGTCAACGAGCGCGCCGCATAGCTCTGGCTAAAGAAGAGGTAGCAAGACTGAAACTTGAGCTAGCAATAGTTAGACTCGCCGTCATAGACCAATCAGAGTCTGAAGGTGACGACGTAGGATCCGTGTCCATCAAATCCACTGCCCGGAGGGTGGACACAGGGCTAGACAAGAGTCAGCGCCTACTTGCTATTTCGAATGAGCCTCATCACCAGCCAGAGCACCGAGAGATGGAACCGAATTGTAACGCCGCACCTGTTGCGGCACCATATCAATCCGTAGCTACGCATCCAGTCGTGCTCTTGGGCGCAACCTCGAAGACTCAGATGACTCAACAGCAGTCAACAGTTGACAACGATGAGGGTAATAAAGGAATCCCTCAGCACTCTGTACAGGGTAATAAAGGAATCCCTCAGAGACCAGAAACGCAGATACCGACGGGAATAGAAGCTGCAATCACCCCGTATTCTGCGCAACAGAAAATAGATTTCAGTGAGTTGGCTTCAGCAATCACTATAGCCGTAAAGGCAGGTCAACGCGCAATGCCGTCGCGTTACCGATTCGAATTACCTGCTTTTACTGGCGCACATCAAGATTGGCTATCATTCCGAACAGCGTACTTCGAGTCAGCAACTGACTTTTCGGAAACTGAGAACATGACCAGACTACGCCGTGCACTCAAAGGACGTGCTAAAGAAGCCGTTGAGAGTCTGCTCATTAATAGTGCCAATCCCAATGAAGTACTGAAGATTTTGGAGTCCCGCTTTGGAAGACCGGACTCAATCGCTCTCGCTGAGATGGATCGACTTAGGAACCTGCCACGGTTCACGGATTCATCTAAAGACCTTTGCATACTGTCAAGCAAGGTCAAGAATATAGTGGCGACTCTTCGTGCTCTGAATAAGACTACGTATCTGCACAATCCAGAGCTGACGAAGGTCACAATCGATAAGCTAACACCGACACTTCGATATAGATGGTTCGATTTCTCCGCCATGCAGCCCAAAGAGGAAGCAGACCTGCTCAAACTCACCCGATTCCTCGAGAGAGAAGTGGAATTATGGGCACCCTACGCTCAAGTAGAAGTCATACCCTCGACTTCACATGCAGAGCCAGCTTCGCGCAATCCATACAAGCGCACTCAACGTACGCTAAACGCTAATGCGAACGTTGACAGGAAGCCATATAGATGCTGTATATGTGAACGAGAGGGACATTCGCCGCCAGACTGCGAGAAATTCCGCGATGCCGACATCAACTCAAGATGGGATCTTGCAAAGACACACCGCCTTTGTTTCCGATGTCTATGTTACAGAAACAAAACGCACAATTGCAAGCCGCCCAAATGCGGCGTCAACGAATGCCCATATCGACATCACCACTTACTCCATTATGAGAAACAAAGGAACACGAGTGACAGGACAGATAAGACTGAAAAGGTTACTTCGACTTGGCTGCCTGTACAATCCCAGACGTACTTGAAAGTACTGCCTGTACAGATTTCCGGACCGGCGGGAGAAGTCAACACGCATGCATTGTTGGATGACGGGTCAACTGTAACTTTGATTGACGCCGACTTAGCAAACACAGTCGGCGCTTATGGACCCTGCCAACCAATGCAAATCGAAGCCATAGGAGGAGCAGAAGTACCTGCTTCGACATCTCAACGCATCGTAATCACCATCAAGGGTGCAACCCAGCCACACAAGATTTACGCACGCACCATAGATAACCTGAGGCTATCAACACAGACAGTCGCCGATGAAGACCTAGACGACTGCCAACATCTGATCGACATACGAGAAGCTTTGAAATTCGTAGAAGCCAAGCCTAAGATAATCGTCGGTCAAGATAATTGGAATCTATTACTAGCCTCAGAGGTAAGAAAGGGAAAGAAGAACCAGCCAATAGCATCACACACTCCGCTTGGTTGGGCTCTCCATGGTGCGCACACAAGGTCGCTGGGAAAACGCATCGACTTCGTTCATTACTTTACGATGAAAGAAAACATGGGTGAACAGTTGAAAGATCACTTTGCGATCGAGGCGTTGACGATCATACCGAAGAAGCCGCAGACTGATCCGGAACAACGTGCACTCAAAATACTCGATGAGTGCACAACCCGAACCGAAGACGGACAGTATCAGACGGCGCTCCTATGGAAGAATGATAACATCGCCATGCAAAGCAAATACGACAACGCGATGAAGAGGCTTATCACCACTGAAAAGATTCCAGAGCTGAAAGAAAGGTATGAACAGCCGATGACAGCTCTGATGGAAAGGGACTACGCTGAACCAGCTTCAAAGGCGAAGACAGGAAGGAAAACAAGCCACCTACCTCGTTTCGTCGTGACGAATCCGATAACGCCGGGGAATATCAGAAAAGTCCACAACGCTGTAGCAACACCAAAGGGAGTCTCGCAAGACGACCCCCCTTTGACGGATCCTGATTTGTTGCAGTCGCTGCCAGAAGTACCCACGAAACTCAACGTCGCTGATGATGCAAATCGCGACGTAGAAGAGTCAGAAGTCCTGAAGGACGATCCGAGTACCTGGCTAACCGAGAAACCTACACAGAAAGAACTGACTGATGAAGACAAGACACTCAACATCACCGAGAAGCGCGAGAGACCGAAGATGAGCCACGTCGTTCCTGACGGCACCCGTTTCTACAAGTGGGAACACTATCTTCGCGCTACAGCCAGAGTCTTACAGTTCATCAACCTGTGTAGGCGAAACAAACAGCGTGCACGTCACAAACACACGCTGAAGAATAAAGAGGCAGATCTGGATTGGAAACGCAAGAAGAAGAAAACTTCGAAACCGAGGCCAACAGCTGCCAAACCCGATGCAACAGCAAGAAGATTCATACCGTTGGACGCCATCCTTCTGTAAGAAGCCGAGAAACTGCTGGTACGAGCAAGCCAAGAAGAATCCTTCCCTACTGAGATGGAAGATTTGAAGAACAACAGGGCTGTATCTACCAGCAGTCGTCTGCGCCCAATATCTGTCGCTTTAGTCGACGGAATCATCTTGCTGAGGTCCCGCATCGGAGCTACGAAGAATGTTGACGGCCTCGAGAAGTCTCCACCTGTCCTCGACGGAAATCACCGAACAACGAAGCTGTGGATTGAATATACCCACAGACAGCTGCTGCACGCTGGCGTAGAGGCAACAATAAACGAATGTCGCCAATACTATTGGATTCTACGCCTGCGTCCAGTCACGAAGATGACGGTCCACCGATGTCTGCCATGCCGCATACGAAGAAATATGCCGTCACAGCCAGCCACAGGAAACCACCCCCCATGCAGACTGGCTCACCACGTCAGGCCCTTCACATACACGGGTCTTGACTATTTCGGCCCGATGTCAGTCACAGTCGGGCGCAGTCGCCAGAAGAGGTACGGGGCACTCTTTACCTGCCTCACCACACGGGCGGTACACCTGGAGCTGGCAGCATCCCTGACGACGGACTCTGCGGTCATGGCCCTGCGAAGGATGATAGCACGGAGAGGATGTCCTACAGAAATCTGGTCAGACAACGGGACAAATTTGCGTGGCGCTGACAAAGAGCTGCGTCAATCCATCGACGCAGCGACTGAAGACGAAGCCACCAAGAGGATGATATCCTGGCGTTTCATTCCGCCAGGAGCTCCGTTCATGGGAGGAGCCTGGGAGCGGCTGGTCCGATCTGTTAAGACCGCCCTCTCAGTGATACTTCAAGAGCAACATCCACCAGAAGAAGTGCTCTCAACTCTATTGGTTGAAGCGGAGTACACAGTCAACAGTCGTCCCCTCACGCACGTGTCTACAGAACCTGAGGATGAAGAAACGCTGACCCCCAACCACTTCCTTCTTGGTGGGTCAGCGCGAGTTCCAGCACCAGGCACCTTCAACGAAAAGGACCTCATCGGCAGAACACACTGGCGATCTTCACAACATCTTGCTGACCGATTTTGGGCAAGATGGGTGAAAGTATATCTCCCCGATTTGCAATACCGGCGGGAGCCACACGGAAAAGGCCCGGAGATCAAGACTGGAGACGTCGTACTAGTCGCCGACGACAACCTGCCTCGCAACACATGGCCAAGAGGGATCATCGAAGCAATCTACCCCGGAGCTGATGGCATTGTACGAGCAGTCGACGTGCGCACCAGAAGCGGAACACTACGACGTCCCACGAAGAAGCTGATCATCCTGCCCACCGAGCCAGTAGTCCCTCAACCGGAAATGTCTTCATCGACACCGTAGTCGTAGAACGGCGGGAGAATGTTCGGGACACTTATCTTAATATATAAAACTAGCTTTGGCCCGCGACTTCGTCCGCGTAGATTATTTCTTTTTTCTGGATATGAATTATTGTAACAATATAGAGCTTTGTTCATGGCTATTGCCCGCCACTACGTGTGATATTTCACAAAAGTTCAGGTAGATTGAGCTTACATGCGAGCATGCCACATAAAACTGAAACAGTTCTGCAAATAAACTCTAGCCAATTTCAGAGAGTATTTCCCTATGATTTATTAATAGCCATCGCGAAACAAACCTTGATAAGGAACTCTAATCTTTTAAATTAAACGAAAGGTGATTTAGGATCAATGTTATACGCGGCACGAAGACAGTTTCTCCTCTGGCAGAACCAGTTAATATTTTGGCGGCGTAGAGCTGTTACTTTCTGAGATAACTTTACATTAATTTTCAATCATCAGCCTATACACAAAATTTGAAGATCCTAACTTCAAAACTGACGGACTTGCATACAAACTTTCATCCCCTATTTTACCCTCTTAGGGGTGAAATTTCCAAAAATCCTTCCTTAATGGATGCCTCCACTGTATAATCATAAAGTTTGTGAAGTTTATCGTGGATTTGAAGGCCTTGCATACCCAACTTAATCTCCCTTTTTCTCTCTTCGGGGCTGGAATTATCACAAACACTGAGACAACTTTACATTCATTTTCATTCGTTAGCCTATACACAAAATTTGAAGATCCTAACTTCAAAACTGACGGACTCTCATACAAACTTTCATCCCCAATTTTACCCTCTTATGGGTGGAATTTCCAAAAATCCTTCCTTAGTGGATGCCTCCACTGTATAAGGTATCTGTTTGCAACATTTCAAATCTCTAGGTCCAGCGGTTTGGGCAGTGCGTTGATATATCAACAATCAGTTTATCATCTTAACTTCATTCCCCTCTTCCCCCTTCTGGGGTTGAATTATCATAAACGCTGAGATAACTTTACATTAATTTTCAATCGTCAGCCTAAACACAAAATTTGAAGATCCTAACTGCAAAACTGACGGACTTGCATACAAACTTTCATCCCCTATTTTACCCGTTTAGGGGTGGAATTTCCAAAAATCCTTCCTTACTGGATACCTACACTGTATAATAATTAATTTAATGAAGTTATTGTGGAATTGAAGGACTTGCATACCCAACTTCATCCCCCTTTTTCCCTCTTAGGGTTGGATTTATCACAAACGCTGAGACAACTTTACATTCATTTTCATTCGTCAGCCTATACACAAAATTTGAAGATCCTAACTTCAAAACTGACGGACTTGCATACAAACTTTCATCCCCTATTTTACCCTCTTAGGGGTGGAATTTCCAAAAATCCTTCCTTAATGGATACCTCCACTGTATAATCATAAAATTAGTGAAGTTTATCGTGGAATTGAAGGCCTTGCATACCCAACTTCATCTCCCTTTTTCTCTCTTCGGGGCTGGAATTATCACAATCGCTGAGACAACTTTACATTCATTTTCATTCGTCAGCCTATACCCAAAATATGAAGATCCTAACTTCAAAACTGACGGACTTGCATACAAACTTTCATCCCCTATTTTACCCTCTTAGGGGTGGAATTTCCAAAAATCCTTCCTTAGTGGATGCCTCCACTGTATAAGGTATCTGTTTGCAAAATTTCAAATCTCTAGGTCCAGCGGTTTGGGCTGTGCGCTGAT
The DNA here is from genome assembly GCA_947623365.1 of Achlya flavicornis. Taxonomy (NCBI): domain Eukaryota; kingdom Metazoa; phylum Arthropoda; class Insecta; order Lepidoptera; family Drepanidae; genus Achlya; species Achlya flavicornis. Next base: position 3,191,230 of record OX392494.1, on the reverse strand, counting down.
ATATCAACAATCAGTTTATCATCTTAATATATATAAAATGATATGTCAGTTTTGAAGTTAGGATCTTCAAATATTGTGTATAGGCTGACGAATGAAAATGAATGTAAAGTTGTCTCAGCGTTTGTGATAAATTCAACTCCCGAATGGGGAAAAAGGTGGATGAAGCAGAAATTATACTATGCTTCGAATAAGGTAAGTAGTTTAATAATCGTTTTATTTCAGGTAAAACGTCTCTATTAAACCACTTGACCGTTATTCGAAGCATAAACAATTGAGAAGTGTTTGTTATCGCCTGGTGACGCCAGTGTTGCCAATTTAGCGACTTTGTCGCTAGATTAAGCGACATTTTGACACTCACAGCGACTTTTTATTCTCATTTAGCGACAAAAAAAACTAGCGACTTTTCTAGCGCCTTTTTGATGTGAATCGTTTCTCATTTAAATTTATTTGATTCCACAGTTGTGTAACTATGACTATACAATAAATGAATTTACAATCCTTAGTTCATTCATTCCATATTGAACACAACTGTAGCTACAATCGATAATGGAGAAATCGAGAGAATATTTAGTGCTCTTAATAATAGTAAAATCAAAGCTACGAAATCGCACGGGGTTAAAAATATGGAATTCCATTTTAATGAATAAAAAATATTATGATTATGATTTACAATTAGAGGTACTCCGGCTTATTGGCACCAATAAAGCCACATTTACCCAGAAAAATCAACAACCATCGACCTCGATGGCGAGTGATCCTCAAGTTCCGCCACCCTCGACCTCGAGTGCGATTGTTATTGATTCGGATGATGATGAAGATTTTATATATATAAGGTCCTAATAAATTAGTGAATAACCTTTCGGGGGATGAATGTATGGGTCATTAGTAATCAAAAAATAATATTAGAAAAAAAATCCGTGGGAAAAAAACAAAATTCCGAAATTGAACTTAATATCAGTACAAAGTATTAATTTAACCATTTATCTACAATAATAATTGGTATAACACATTATTTATAAATTAAAAAAAAAACAATTTAATAACATTATTTTATTAATTGAATCATCTTCATACAATTCCAAATAGGCGCCATACTGTCTGCATGGCAAAGGCGGCGGCGAGCGGCGCGTGCACAAAGTAAAGAAATAATGATGCCGCCGTGACGTGCCGAAAAAGAAGCTTAGGCACAACAAACCATGCCGAAAGGCGATCTCTCCACGAATCCTGTGCATTTACGCACCCCGCGCCCCGCTCGCGTCGTTGCTTGCGGAAGACTCGGCACGCGACACGATTCAGTGTCCACTAAGCAATTATTGGAAACATACCACTTTACGAGCTTTTCATTGTACATTAAGTTTTATTTATTTATTAAACAAAATGTCTACATCACAATCACAATGCCTTACAGGTATTCAAATCAAGAATACCTGAACATGGTTTTGTGCTACGAACAGAGCAGTTACAACATGTTAACTGCAGCAGAACTGTATTGGGAGAGATTCGGTGTCCGGCCGGGCCCGAGAACCATTTTGCGAGCAGTGCAGCGTCATCGTGACTGGGGAACCTTCAGACCAGTGAGAGAGAGATGCCGGGCGGCCTCGTCATCCACCTAGGATCGAGGAGGCAGTATTGGATTTCTTCCGGGATGATCCCGAGGCCAGAACGATGAATGCATCCAACGTGTTTGGGGTCAGTGATGTCTACGCGTGGAGGCTGCTCCGAGATGAGGGACGACATCCTTACCATTTCACCCGAGTTCAAGAGCTGGAAACGACGGATTACCAACCCCGCGTTAATTTCTGCCAGTGGCTCCTGGAGGACATAACCAGGAATATTTTGTGGACGGATGAATCGACGTTTACCAGAGTCTGTTTATTCAATCAACACAATGCTCATTGTTAGTCTGTGGAAAACCCGCGAGTAGTGAGACCGGATCATTTTCAAGTTCGTTTTAGTGTTAATGTGTGAGCTGGACTCCTCGGTGATCAACTATTGGGGCCAGTGTTTTTAAACCGCTTGAATGCAGAGACCTACGTGGACTTATTACGTAGTGATGTGTCGCGTATGCTGGAACGAGTACCCCTCGTTCTGTTGAGAAACTTTTATTTCCAACACGATGGATATCCAGCACACTATGCCAGAAGCTCGCGTGAGTAACTACCTGAACTCGGAGTACGGCGAACGTTGGATTGGCCGCGTCCGTACCCTGGCCTGCACGGTCTCCAGATCTTACGCCTATGGACTTCCATGTGTGGGGTCGTGTTAAAGGTCAGTACCTAATAAAAGTTCTTTTTACTGTATAAAAGCCTACGTTCGCAAGAACGCTTTCTACGCGCGCGTTATTTTTAACGTTATGTAGGTAGGTATAAAACGTTTAAAATACTCCGACGTAAAAAAGCGTCAGCGTGCGAACACGTATTAGAGAAGTCATACGTTCTAGGTATTCTGAATATCGTTAAAAATAACGCGCGTTGAAAGTTTGAAAAAGCGTTCTCGTGCGAACGTAGGCTTAGTCCGTAGGCTACGGTAACCGCTTACCATCAGGCGGGCCGTATTGTTTGCTACCTAATGTTTATTAGTAGTATAAAAAAATGTTTAGGCCTGAGTTTGACCGCTATCTCACTATGGTATGTGATAATGTGGCCAAAGGTCGTAAGCACACTAAAGCCTTAGAAGGATCTGACTCTCAAGTGCAGTGGTCGGAACACACCGATAGGTGCTTGGCCACAGGTTTTCAACTTGAGTGTGGAAGCCAGCCAAGTGGGTACCTACTTTTTTTTTTTATACAACTTATTTGGTAAACAACCATACGGCCCACCTGATGGTAAGCGGTTACCGTAGCCAACACAAGAAGCATCGCTCACGCGTTACCGACCTTTCGCCCCTCCCCTATAAGCTCTGGCGACTTTACTCACGCGCAGGAACACAACTTTACACAACATAAAGTTATTTGGCTGCGGTATTCTGTAAGGTGGAGGTAGGTACCTACTTCCCCAGTCGAGCTGCTCTTTGAGCGAATAAACGCTATGCTCTACCTCTCAAAACTGTGTTCCACTATGTTGACTACTCCATACTATGGTTATCTCACGATGTTTTCCTTCACCGAAAGCTCGGCTCACTGTAGGATTCGAACCTGGGACCTTAGTTTCGGCATCTGATGTCACTACCACCGAGCAATCATCGCTTTACAAAAGTGAGGTCTCCCTAATTCTTATTGTATTGGCTGAGTGCATAGTGTTACAATTTTGTTTTCTTTGTCTAGACCTCTTCTACGGCAACGAACGACGGCCATCCGATACGGTCCGAGCGAATGCTCCGAAGGCGTGCGTTCCGTTCCGGGTGACGCGGAGAGACCAGGAGACCCTGCGGCGAGTCGCCGGCCACGTCCACCGACGAGCAACAGCATGCATCCAGCAAACGGACTTTATGTACAGCAATTGTTAATCCGTGGTTAATGTAAATTATTGTAATTAAATTTGTAGGTAATAACAAGATTAAGGTAAGGGGTTCTACTGCGTATCTTTGGTGGTAATCGTAACGTCGACACCCAAGATACGCGATAACCCCGCAGGTAAGGTTGAAGTTTCATCTGGTAAAATTAGTTAAAAATAAAAATAAAATAAAAAAAAAATAAAAATAAAAAAGCCATTTATTCTAACTACCAATTAGTAAAATTAGTTAAGGTTATTTAAATGCGTAGGTAAAATGGTTGTTATGGTAAGGGGCTCTACCGCGTATCTTTGGTGGTAATTGTGACGTGTAGGTACCTCAATAGGCAAAGTTAAGCAATCACTGGTGAGGCTGGATCTCTGATGAGTAAAAGAATTACGACTTTACGTGCCATATGAAGCACGGTATAAGCTGGAGTTGAAATACTACTAGGCGGTCACCCATCCGGTACCGTCCTCGCCAGTGATTACTTAACTTTACCTATCAATTATGAAACGATTAATCAAGCTAGACCACGAGGTTTTACTTTTGATTATGTGGAACTTTTTATTTATTATTATTATCTTTTATGTCCATGTTCTTGCAATTATTGTTTAATAGGTACCTAGGTGGGTACTTTTCTTTCTTAGCGTTTCTTTAAACATTATTATTTAAGCATTATTTTAAAACTAAGTAAAGTTACATGTACCTACCTACTATTATTTATTCTGTAGTATAAAGTACAAAGCCTGGTAAAGTGTAAGGTTATACCTATCTTCATTTTGATGAATGTGTTTTACTGTGTTTACCTAGTTTATTTTATTCGTTTTAAAAATAAAATGTTATACCTAATCAATTCGTTTTTATTTATTGTAGAATAATAGGTGCTATCCCTGTATAAATTAGGCATTAGTTAGGTCAAAAAACCGTCATAAGTGCCTATTAAAACTGAATAAATGGGTTTCGACATTGCTAAGTACCTCGTACCTATCTTTGCCCCTATACAATTATTGCATCTTTCAAATCTTTAGTATTTACCTATCTTTATTTAGTGATCTAATAGAAACCTAGTCAAAACATTCCAAGCTTAGTCTGGGTGTGTATTGCGTTGAACGCATAGAGCACGAGCCGAGCCACGAACGATCCTACAACGAGCAGGATGCGAATTCCTTTATTTGTGAAAAAACGGACAATCGCGTTCGTTCGAGGCTCGCAAGTCCATCCACGCTACGCGAACAAGGAACGTATCCTAGGCACCGATTCTCGCATCTTCGACATAAATGTCGCGTAGACATTTACGGCTATTCGACATCGATGTCGAAAGCGCGAGAATTGGGGGCCTAGTCGTTCGTAGCTCGGCTCGCGACCGGTTCGCGTAGCGTGGGTGCACCATAATAGCACACACCTAATCTGCGTAGGTACCATACTGACAACTGCAAAAAGAGAAACTCCCCATTATTACAGTTACTTATCTGTTATAATGGGGAGTTTAAAATTTGGATGTTGGAGGTAATCTCCAGAACTGAAAATTCTACGACCTACAAAAGCAAGCTACATTTATTCCCGAGTTATAGGGTTAGTCTACGTACCTAGTTAGATATCTAGGCAGCAACGTAGCTGCTCTCACTTACCTATTCTTTAGCTAGCTCAAATCACGCACAATGTACTAACATTGCATTTTGAGTAGGTATGTAATATCTCTCCCTCGACTGTAGCTTTTTTTTTCTTCCAGACCTCTGTTCTCAATCTCTTATCACATCATCATGTGGCCGGTAGTAAGCACACCGTTATGTGCTTGGTGACAGACTTTCAATTTGAGCCAGGCGGGTAAGTAGGTACTAATACAAAGTAACCTGGTCCACCCTCGTGCAATGGTTTCCTCACGATGTTTTCTTTCACCGAATCTTCAAGCGTGTGATCTCGGTCACTCACACTGTACTTACTTATGTATACTTACGTAGTATCTCTAGCCACTCGGTAGGCATTTAGCTGTGCTCACAGCAGAAGCGTGGGATTCATTTCGGATTTCAAACTTATAAAAAACTTTGTAAGGCGTAATAATTCAATGGTTGGAAGTAAATAATTTAAATGTTTGGGTAATTTAGTGCATAGGAGAGATAGGAACCTATTTTATTATTATTAAGTAACTAGGTACCTACCTAGGTACTTAGTTATTTGATATTTTTGTAAAATGTATTATCAGTTAGGAATTAGGTAGTAGGTAATTATTAGGTAGGTATTATCGGTTAAATAACTTTTCAATTAGTCTTATTGACGTATTTTATTAGCGCCGACTTTGTGATAGGTAGGTAGGTAGGTAGGTATACATTCGGAACGTGTTAATTATAATAAAGACATTTAATGTACCTACCTAGTAGCCGTAGTAGTCAAAAGCCTGGTGAGGTGTATACCTACTAAAATTTGAATCACACACGATGACTGGGTAACTAGGTACCTATTTATCATAATTACTACATTTTGATGAAAATGTGCTTTACTGCCTACTTTATTTTACTTGACTTTGGTGTCTATCCTTACCCCGATAACATGACTGATTGCAATGTTTTAGATTAGCACAGAATTCATTAGTTAGAGTAGTAGGCTACGTGAGCACAGTTCAAGCATAGTTAGTCTCTGCCTAGATAGATACCTACCGGTCACCCATCCGTATTCTGTCCTCACCGAAGATTGCTTTGCCGATGGAATAAGAACGGCAATTTTTAAGATTTTATAATAATCTTTATTAACATAAATAATTAAAATGTACACAAATGAAACGAAGTCCCTGAGTTCAGTGTGGTTCAGTGCTAGGTCTGTGGCTAGGTCTAAACCTGTCATACAGAAGTCAGTAGGATCATTATCTAGGTATTTACATTTCGTTCCTCAACAGAACGAGGGGGACTCGTTCTAACATAGGTACGCAACACATCACTAGGTATAAGTCCACCTTCGATATTCAAGCGGTTTAAAAATACTGGCCCTGACTCTGTCACGCAGGACTAAACAGCTCACCACTTCTCACATTAACACTAAAACGGACCTGAAAATGAAATCACAACACTTGCGCTTTTCCTGTTATAAAAGACTCGGATAATGTCGACTCAATATCAACGCGGGGTTGATGATCTGATTTTGCCAGTTCTTGAACTCTGGTAAAATGGTACAGCTTAAGTCCCGAAGAAGCCCTAACTCGTAGACGTCACTGACCCCGAATACGATGGATGTACGTGAACTAGATGATGCTGGCCATGGGACGGCCCTGGAAGAATTCAAACACTGCCTCCTCGATCGTAGGTAGATGACGAGGATTTCGAGGCTGGTTTCTGGAACCGGCTTGATGGTTCCCCAGTCGTTCGGCCGTAGGTATACCGTACCTCTCCCTGCTCCCCAGTTCTGCTGGTACCTACTCTTGATTTGAATGAAAAGTTACCTAGTACGTGCTCGTTTTAAGGAGTACATTGAAAATAATAGTGTGTTCCCGTTTGTTAACTGACTGAGACTGAATCGCGAGCGGATGGCGGGTAGTGTGCGAGACGAAGGGCGCGCGGCGCGGCGCGGCGCCCGCCTGCGGTGGGCGTGACGGACGGCGGCTTGTGTCCTTGTGTCGGTTTCTTCTTTTGACGTCTTGGCAGACACAAGTCGCCGCGCGGCTTCTTTGACTTGCATAGAGATGTTATTACGATAATGATTCAATTAACAAGATCATTTTTTATTTTTTTTAAAATTATTGGTTTTACCAATGATTCATTTTAGATAGATGGTTAAATTAATACTTTGTACTGATATTAAGTTCCATTTCAGAATTTTGTTTTTTTCCCACGGATTTTTTTTCTAATATTATTTTTTGATTACTAATGACCCATACATTCATCCCCCGAAAGGTTGTTCACTAATTTATTAGGACCTTATATATTTTTTTATAATATTATTATTAAATTTGAATACTTTATTATTTTGAGTTTCACTTTTCAAGTATCATTAAAAAAGCGAGTTCTAGAAAAAAAAAACTGGCGACTTCTAGCGACTTTTGAACCAGCCATCTAGCGAGATTTGATTTGGTAGAGTTGGCAACACTGGGTGACGCTTGGTGAACGCCAATGTGATAGAAATAAAAGTAATAAACATGTTATCAAAAATCATGTATTTTAATATGAGGTATACTAGAAAATAATAATATAACAACAATGTTAATTATAAATAATCAGATACAAGACGGGCATAATATAGTGAATAACATAAAGAAAAACAAATTATAAAATCACATTTGATCAAAAATAAATTCATAATCATAAAATATTTAAATTATATAAGGTCCTAATAAATTAGTGAACTTCCTCTTGAGGGATGAATGTATAGGTCATTAGTAATCAAAAAATAATATTAGAAAAATAATCTGAGGGAAAAAAAATAAAAAATCCTATACTGTCTCTATGCAAATCAAAGAAGCCGCGCGAAGGTTTTTTTTTTTTTTCCTCGGATTGTTTTTCTAATATTATTTTCTGATTACTAATGACCTATACATTCATCCCTCAAGAGGAAGTTCACTAATTTATTAGGACCTTATATAATAAACATCCATCTATTATTTACCATCTATGTGACAGGATTGAATAATGCAGTAATGCTAGAGATCCATTTAAGCTTTATGTACCGCATCAAAGACTTCAATTATTTAGTAAGAATGTTTATTGTGTAGCTATCAGAATTTATAATAAATTACCTATTGAATTAAGAAAATTGACATTGTATAAATTTAAATCAGCATTATCTAATTGGTTATTAAATATGTGTTTTTATTCGCTACAAGAGTTCCTCGACTTTAAAGGTTAAGTAATAATTGACATGATCGGACATAATTTGAGATACCTACTGACCATTCCATGTCCTCCGTTCACGATACAGAACCTGAGTCGAGTACTAATCGATGTAACATCGGGACTGCCACCTCCACGTGTCCAGGATCTGGTGTTGGAGGTGTGGAAATGTGGGGGTGGTCACAGAATTTAGAAAATTGGGATAAAGATCAGGTAGAACTCTTAAAAGGCTCGTGGCGTGAGTCTACCCTTAGAACATACCAACCTGCATGGAACCGTTGGGTATCATGGTGTAAAAATAATAAAATTTGTATCCAAGACCCGTCAGGCTCAGACTTAGCTCGATTTCTAGCTGATCTACATATAAAATATAAGTTATCGTACAATATCCACCACTGTAGATCGTTTATTGCATCGACAGGCACGGTGTATATTCTGGCAGCATTGATCAAACTTAGTGTTAGCATTTACATTATATTATTTGAATATTATTGAATTTCATACCATTGAATATTGATTAATTATTATTAATTGTCAGCATTATTTATTATGAAAGTGTAAAACGGTTTATTTTGATATGGTGTATTGGAATATCGAGGAATGGCAACACCAGAAAAGGATAATCGTAACAATGGCGGTCATTGGAGAAAGTGTTTTAATTCATTTTGTGGTAATTACCAAGTTTACCAACGGTGTAAATACAGATTTAGCTTTTTTAAGCCAACTTCTTTTCAGTAAATAAGGTATGGTTAATATATCAGAAGAGGGATGGAGAAATCAGCTCACCAGTATGTATTTTTTTTATTTTCTATTTTGTGTGTCTTGCTCGTGACGGATAATCAACTATGGCTAGTACGATGCCACTAACAAAGATTCTTTGATATATCTTAAGTAAACAGTTGTTTATGTAAATAAAAGGTTGATAATAGAATCATTCTACATTAAAGTTTGAGTTTCTTGCCGGGATTCTTCTCATTATTACGAACCGGTGGTAAAATCAATTGTAACGTTTGTAAGTGCCTTATTAAGGCCTATATTGAATAAACAATTTTTGAATTTTGAATTTTAAGAAAATAAAGTTATATCAACATTAAATGTAATAACGAAATGCATATAGATTATTCAAGTAACAATCACTAAAACCTTCTAAGAGTTCTAAGTGAAACATGCTGCTATATGCGGTGATCACTAAAAACTCCTAAGTGAAACATGCTGCTATATGCGGTGATCACTAACAACTCGTAAGTGAAACATGCTGCTATATGCGGTGATCACCAACAACTCGTAAGTGAAACATGCTGCTATATGCGGTGATCACTAACAACTCGTAAGTGAAACATGCTGCTATATGCGGTGATCACTTACAACTCGTAAGTGAAACATGCTGCTATATGCGGTGATCACTCAAATCTCCTAAGTGAAACATGCTGCTATATGCGGTGATCACTAAAAACTCCTAAGTGAAACATGCTGCTATATGCGGTGATCACTAACAACTCGTAAGTGAAACATGCTGCTATATGCGGTGATCACTAACAACTCGTAAGTGAAACATGCTGCTATATGCGGTGATCACTCAAACCTCCTAAGTGAAACATGCTGCTATATGCGGTGATCACTAAAAACTCGTAAGTGAAACATGCTGCTATATGCGGTGATCACTAACACCTCGTAAGTGAAACATGCTGCTATATGTGGTGATCACTAAAACCTCCTAAGTGAAATATGCTGCTATATGCGGTGATCACTAAAAACTCGTAAGTGAAACATGCTGCTATATGCGGTGATCACTAAAAACTCGTAAGTGAAACATACTGCTATATGCGGTGATCACTAACAACTCGTAAGTGAAACATGCTGCTATATGCGGTGATCACTAAAAACTCGTAAGTGAAACATGCTGCTATATGCGGTGATCACTAAAAACTCCTAAGTGAAACATGCTGCTATATGCGGTGATCACTAACAACTCGTAAGTGAAACATGCTGCTATATGCGGTGATCACTAAAAGCTCGTAAGTGAAACATGCTGCTATATGCGGTGATCACTAACAACTCGTAAGTGAAACATGCTGCTATATGCGGTGATCACTAAAAACTCGTAAGTGAAACATGCTGCTATATGCGGTGATCACTAACAACTCGTAAGTAAAACATGCCGCTGTATGCGGTGATCACTAAAATCTCAATATAGTCGAATCGACTCATGGCGAGTATGGCGACCTCTAAAATAGTATAAAATGATAAAACATGGTGATATCACATAATGCAAAAATTTATTAGACATACAGTATACGAATGGCCGAAACGGAACAGGGACATTCCGTTAAACAGGACGGCCGTCTGTTAGCATTTACATTATATTATTTGAATATTATTGAATTTCATACCATTGAATATTGATTAATTATTATTAATTGTCAGCATTATTTATTATGAAAGTGTAAAACGGTTTATTTTGATATGGTGTATTGGAATATCGAGGAATGGCAACACCAGAAAAGGATAATCGTAACAATGGCGGTCATTGGAGAAAGTGTTTTAATTCATTTTGTGGTAATTACCAAGTTTACCAACGGTGTAAATACAGATTTAGCTTGTTTAAGCCAACTTCTTTTCAGTAAATAAGGTATGGTTAATATTAGTGTGTTTTGGAATTGCAAAAGTGCTCGATAATGCAATCTGCCTCTTTGAACTACACAACTCGCGAAATTTAGTGCCCCTATTACGCTTTGCAACTTTTTTAGTTCTACCTTCCCTGAATCTAGAATTTCGTAAATTTTGTCTAACAATGGGGGTACTTTTTCCGTCGGCAAACGCTTGAGGTTTTGCCAGGGGTCCCAAAATATTCCTAGGTAAACTAAGGATCTCTTTGGTGTTAGAATGGACTTTTCTAAATTGATTTTCCAGCCCAGATATTGTAAGGTATTTACCAATAGACTCACGTGACTTTGTAATATCTCTGGATCTTGATGAGCCAGAAGGAAATCGTCCAAGAACACTAGGATTCTTACACCCTTGTTTCTCGAGGTCGAGGGTTGCGGATCTTGAGGATCACTCGCCGTCGAGGTCGATGGTTGTTGATTTTTCTGGGTAAATGTGTATTGTAGGCTTTATTGGTGCCAATAAGTCGGAGTACCTCCAATTATAAATCATAATCATAACAGTTTTTATTAATTTCTTTTTAAGCCATATCTAATCATTAAGATGGAATTCGATATTTTTAACCCCATGCGATTTCGTAGCTTTGATTTTACTATATCAAGAGCACTAGCGGCCTTACTCATAAAAATCTCTTAAATAACGGATTAAGTAGTAGATAGCTAAGTACTATTTAAAATGTTATTCAGTGTTTAACTTTTCTTTACTCATAAACGCTTTTTAGTCATGATTTAGTTATTGAAGGATTTAAAGAGCAAAAATAATATTATATATGGCGACACCAACATCAAGACCATAAATTTGACAGTAATGGAGGTTTTATAAAAAAGAAACGGCACCATTTTGAAAAGTTTTATTTTGTGTTTTATGATAATATTATATTTAATTAGAAAATGGAAATTAACAATTAATTCAGAACGAGAAAAAGATCACGTTTTTCGAATTGGGATGTTCTCATCCCAATTCGGTTTGTTTGCGAACTTTATTAACCTCTGAATAAAAAGGTACCTAATTAGATTTTTGAATCTTAATTTTATGTAAATTATAATATTTACAAGTTTATTTACAAATTCTATTTCAACTTCTATTTTTAAGAAATAATGTATGAATTTATATTGTTTCAGGTCAGACTATGAACAAGAACATTTCTTATTCATAGTCTGATCTCGAAAAATAATTCCAAATAGCTGAAGAAATACATGTAAAACGTATAGGAATTATGAATTTAGAGGAAGAGTATTGGAAAATCAAAATACAAACATTTAATAAATTAATGGAATTAATGTTGGCAATAATTATGTGTAAATAAATCTCTAGTGAAAGTGTGTATGTTATTACTAATATTATTTATATTATCTTGGTCCTCCTGATCTGAAACCCTCATATTTTAATTAAATTTAGTTAAATTATGTAGCACACACGGCACAAGCAATGATAAGTATAGTAGGTAGATTTCAAATAGCATGAGTTCGGTAACTCATGGTATTTTATAAGATTTCTCATTGGTTAAAGTTTATTTCGATATAATAAAGGAATAGGAATACTATGATAGAGCGAGGTTTCATCAAATAGGAAACGTCGTTATAACCGTGTTTTCAGGCAATGAAAAACTGCTACAATATCATTAGAATACCTGCGAAGGTAAATTTCGCCACCATCTATACGGTTATCATAGCCAGATGGGAAATCGGGCGGTTCCGAAAGCAGAAGAACCCTGTTCAAGTTCAGATGATCATATTTTCCATTTTTTTTAAAGTCCTTCTTTTGAGAACAAAAACTATTATGATTTACAAAAAAAACGAGCAAAGGCCGGTCATCCAGGTAGTAATTTATGGTGTTTCTATATAATCTAACATCATACATCCATCGTATTTTCCGAAATAAACGAAAAATATTTTACAACAATCAAGCATCAGCTGTTCATTTGGTGGCCATTTTGCTATTTAACGCGCTAAACAAGGGTCGTAGGTTGTTTAATTTGACAGCTCCTTAAATAACGTTTTTAAGCAGTGAATAAGGATAAATAGCGTTTATGAGTAAAGATTTTTTTAAATAACTGTTTTAAGTATGACTTAACTTTAAATAGCGTTTATGAGTAAGGCTGTAAATTTTCTATCGATTTCTCCAACTAAGGATTGTAAATTCATTTATTGTATAGTTATAGATGACCGTCTTACTAATAAAAATATGGAACAAGGTTGTTTAACGGCTGTATAGTTATGCAGTGTGTAATCCTTACACAGTTGCTATACACTCCCTTTACTAATAATCAGTGTGTAAGCGTTGTATAGTTATCTATTTGTTAAAACAAAAACGACTGGCAACTTTTTAGGAACGTTTTGAAACTAAAACTATGTAACTTCAAAATACGGGAGAAAATATGGGGAAAAATGTGTAAACACCAAAAGATACTGAAAAATAATTATATAAAATATTAATCATATCATAAAAATCAGGTTTCTTTTTCTCAAGACTATTTTTATTTTAATAATTAAACAATAAAATTACTTTTAAAAAGCTTCAAATAGCTAATGGTGGTTTTGAACGAAACTGTCTTGTGCTTATGGCTACAGTAGCCATTTAACCAAAGAAGAAGAAAAAGAAGAACGTCATTGTCAAATTACAAATGTTACGTCAACAAACGAAGGAAATGGCTGTGCCAATGACTTCAAAACTAAAGATACGCCTACCGGAACATTTTGCATAAAGTTATCAAAATCAAATAAATTGTAAATTTTTGTTTTATTTTATCCATAACTCCAGTATAAAACACAAGCCTTTCACTACGCAACTAGGCATTTTTATGGCAATTATAAGCAAACAATGAACGAATGAACTGCTCCGTGGACCGCAGTATGACCGCAGTCGACTGAGTCGCGTTGGCCCTAAAATGACTTTTTAGGGCCAGCGCGTTGGTGTCATTTTGTTGCGCGGTTGGCCTGGTCCGTAGTAAATGGAGACAACACTTGATTGTCAGACACAGCTGATCTATTGAAATCCGCCATAATGTTCTTATACAAACACTAAACAAGGGTCCTGGCCCGTGTAAGCCCTGTGTAAATTTCCTAGGTAACTAAAACACGTGTATACAGGCTTTGTGTCAAAAATGTTTTTATTAGTAGCAATTATCCTATAACAGATGTGTACACCGCGTGTAACTTTTTATTAGTAAGGCTGGTAGTATTTATATACTCTGAGGTTATACTTACACAAATGTGGACTCAAATAAATTTAAATGAGAAACGAATCACATCAAAAAGGCGCTAGAAAAGTCGCTAGTTTTTTTTGTCGCTAAATGAGAATAAAATGTCGCTGTTAGTGTCAAAATGTCGCTTAATCTAGCGACAAAGTCGCTAAATTGGCAACACTGGGTCGTTTGCAATAAGATATTGCTCAAATCGTTGAAACCATGTTGTCCAACTGTGTGAAAGGTTATCTGATGAATAACACATTGGTTCTATTGGGTTACTCATTGTCAATAGTTGAGAAATTTTTTCTGTTTGTTTTGTATCCATGTTTAACCTGACACCATATTTAAATAAAAGATATTTATTAAATAACTTGTCAATCAATCTTAGTGCGTTTCACACGAGACGATAACGACACCGTAACCTAACCACACAGTAAAAAAACTGTGACGATTTAGCCGGCCATACATTTCTATGTACCGTTTTCACACGCAACGATAACGACACAGCACTGCACGACACAGGAACGATAATTCGGCTATGTCGTTGGTTCGGCTAGATCGTGACGATTTTTTTACTGTGCGATTTAGCGGACCTTCGAAATGTATTGAAAAACGTCAGGACTTTCACACGGCGAACAGCACGATAATGATAACGACACTTCTTGTCACCTCGCTGTAACTGTCGTTACGGTGCGGTTATCGTTCCTCGTGTGAAAAGCTAAAACATTATGGTATTAGAGATAAGTTTTTAAATTTCATAAGATCATTTTTAAAGAACAGAACCCAGGTGGTATCGGTGGATGGAGGTAGCACACATTCAGAAGGAGCTGTACTTGGTGATTGTGCCGTACCTCAGGGATCTGCTGTCGGTAATTTTTTATTCCTCGTACTAATTAATGATCTTCTGCACATCTTTGATCCGGGCAATTTTATAATGTTTGCTGATGATGGATGCGCAATCATAAGTGCCGATACATTTGAGGGGCTCCGCATTAACATTATTAAAACATTAGATAAGTTAACAAAGTGGTTTAATGTCAATGGTTTAACACTTAATTTAGCAAAAACCCACATATTGCACTTTTGGTTAAAAGGCAAATATAAAAATTTACTGGACATAACGTTCAATAATATTGATGTACCTCAGGTTCATGAGATAAAATTCTTAGGTTTTAATTTTGACTCGGGACTGAAGTGGGAGAAACATATCGACGTTTTAACCGGGAAACTGGGCCAAGCCTCTTTTGCATTGTCACGTCTAGCACCTATGTTAACCACAAAAAACTTAAATATGACATATTATGCATATGTCTATTCGCTAATAGCATACGGAATTGATTTGTGGGGACTTGCAGCAGAAGCAAGTAGAATTGATGATTAAACGAACTTACCTGTACGTGAAGTTCAATCTCAATTACTCGAAGAGCTTCGTTCGAAGATATTAGCATAATACACATGTAGTTTCACACATAGACTCGCCATTTCGCACTATATTTTGGAGAAAAAATAAAAGTAAAGGTAGACAGAAAAAAACTTCGTTTGTTACCGTACACTCATGCCCGGTATCGTCATTTTGTTTGGAGAGTTGCTGAGCTGTTTAATATTTCCACGACAAGGGTTCCAGCTAGCCAGGCCGGGAGGGAGGGATGCTAATATCTTCGAACGAAGCTCTTCGAGTAATTGAGATTGAACTTCACGTACAGGTAAGTTCGTTTAATCATCAATTACTCTCAAGCTTCGTTCTCGATATTAGCATAATACACATGTAGATGTTGAGAGAAGAAGAAAGAGTCGTGGAATACTATGGATGTGTAGGAATTATGCAAATAACAATATCACATAGCAATTAAGAACTTGTAGTTACAATAGCATTTTGTTTATTATTATTATCCAGCAATTAACTTATGGTGAGATATAAAACAGAGTTTCATAAAACTTAAATCAAATTGAATCTCTTAATTATTTATGTCAATTATGAGTAAAATAGTTACTTAAATATATTTCTTGCAAAATAGTAAATAGTTCTATTATAGAATTTTGCAAAAGTATTAGAATCTGCAGTCCAACCCCGCAGTGTTCCTAATAGCGTCCAGGCTAACGCCCGACATTGCCTTTGAACTGGACGCGTGCCTGATGCTGTGCGAAGTAAATACTGATGTATCAATGCCGCTTATTTGTAATACACTTTTCACCCATCTACTTAAAGTCTGCGAAGTTACACCTCGGTGAGGTTTTCTTATCGAAATAAACAGACTTGTATGTATGGCTCTGACGTAGGTGCTTAAAACCATTCATATCAAGAAACGCTGTAAGGGTACTGCGGGACATATTTGCGGCCTCTGTGGGAAAAAAAGGTAAGGAAGGTATAAGACTTCACAAGTTCAACCTATAGGTTGAAGTGAACCAACTCGTGAAGTCTTCATCAAGTCTGGAATTTTAATGAGAATCCCGGATTCAAAAACAGAAATATTATTTATATTACTTTTAGATAGAGTTTGTACTCTATGTGCCGTTACATGTGCCAATAACGTAACTATTTTGTGACAAATTTTCTCAATATCTAAATTTGATTAGGATACCATTCAGCTAAATAATTTAAAACTTGGTTGGTATCCCAAGTTAAATTATACTTTGGTAAAGTAGGCCGCAAACGAAATACAATCAAAGCACCTTTGAATCAATGTATTGTTAACAACGTAATGTTCCAATAGTAATGATAAAGTGGATCGACAACTATTAATTGTACCATACCGAGCACCGCTACTACATATGCGTCAAAAACAAAGGATATTAGAAATTGAAGTACCGTAAGCATCAAAAGCGTTTTCATAGCAATCGCGCTCGCTATAACGAGAAATGACACGTGAACCTAGAATCAGGGGTTTTGATATAAGTAGACTCTTGAATAAAGGAAACCAAGGGTGTGAGGGCAATTATGTGGTACAACACCAATACCAGTAGCTTTGTCGGTAATGATTTACGTAATGTTTTTAACATTAGCGCGTAAAAAAATCTATTCTTTCCATGTTGATCGCTTGTTGATGGTATGAGCATCGAGGTCTCTGTCCCATGAAACATAAATTTTATATTTATTATTGGTTCTGCTTGCGAAGAGTTCTGTAATAACATTTTCAGAAGAACGAATATAATCGGCATGTACCATAATTTTACGCGCTTCACACCAGTGTCAAAAATTTTTCGTGACATGATTTGAATGCGGAAACCGAACTCCACCCTTTTTCAATACGTAATAGTATTAAAAGCTGCAAGTATTTCTAAAAATGAATATGTAAGGAACGCTCGTGTTCGTCCCAAATTCCGTTAGGTGTATCATTACCACAGGTGGCCCCCATCCCATTGTTGAGGCATCTGTAAATATCCAAGGAATATTCATCACTTTCTGTTTTGCTAAATGAATCGTCGATAGTATTTAGCCACCAATAAAATATAGAGGATAAGGTATCCGGTATTGTCATAATGAACTTAATTTAATACTTGTTTTAATGTTTAAAAAGTATCTTACGATATATTTTCTAGAACAAGATTTACTAGGTATGGATGAACTTCTCTGTGTTTATAATGAAACCCAAAGATTTTAACAAACAACTCTTTGTGTTGTTCATGTTGAATGATTGGCCTATTAAAAAAAATAACATTTATATAAAAAGTGGATAAATATCCAATGGATCTCAGTATTTTTGCAACAGGTTTTAAAATCATTGTAAATACGTATACGGTAGGCCGTTAAATTCATAAAGTTGATCATTCAATTTAAAACGTAAAGACTTTCTTGAGTTTGGATGAACTCGAACTAAAAAATAGGAATCTTTTAAATTAATCCTACTTAAAATATTATGTATTTATAAATTTATTTAGCTGCTTCAAGTTTAGTCTAAAACGTAGTTTGATTTAGGTATAAGAAATATGCTAGATTAATGTATTGGTCACTACATGGTTTACGTAACGATACTGCTCCAATAGATATAAGGTCTTGTATAGACTCTGTAAAAAGCTGTATATACTCAGATTGTGAGTATATAAGTATAGGTTAAGTTAGAATAACCATCTGCACTACTGGACGAGGGAAATAAATTTGTAAAATCAGAAATCCAAGAATGTATGATAGGGTTGTCAGTGATCATAGACCACTGTTCTTGAAAATAAGCATGCTGGCAAGTGGGTTTTACCATCTATAACGTCTGTAGTAGCGTATTGGAGGTTGACGCGATGATGTTCTGTACGTAACTTTATTGCAATGAAATTCAGATTGAAATGAAATAACCTTTGAATCGGTAGAAATATTAAAAAATCGGAAATGGTTCCATTTCTAATGAACCACTGTTTGTATTTGCAGTTATCAGAACGTAAAAAAGTTATCAGAAAACCGCTATATTGGACTGATTTCAATTCGAAAATTATCGAAATTTAGTTACGTAATCGCCCCGCTTGAAGCATTGGCTTGCGTCGACTGCGTCGTGGTCGGTCTCGGAGTCGGATGCGGCACGCGCGTGTTCCTCGCGCCCCACTGCGGCGCCAGGTCTGCCAGTTATATTTGCAGGCTTTGAAACAATAGGCTTCATCGTCGACGCGGATCTAAGTTCGGCTCCGGACTTATTTATAGTCTTTGCTGATGTTCCTTTTTAACCGTCGATAGTATAAAATATCGCCGAGAGATTGAATCCGCATGCTGTATGTCCCCTAGCATACGAGCCGTGTCCATCAACAGTCCGAAGCTCCGGGTTCTTGTTATCCGAAGAAAGCAGAAGCATTAGCGCTTAAGAGGACGTACAAAGCCAGAAAAATATGGCAATGTCAGATGAAACAAACTTATGTCTAATATTCGCGTGGCATGAGATGGAGATAGCGTGTTTTGCGGAACAAAAATTAACTATGTGCTTCTAATCTAAATAACTCGTAAAGTATAGAATATTTAAAAAAATCGCTAGTACCAGCCCTAGGTCATACGTTAGTGATATTATTTATCGAATTTTTGTCTTAATTAGATACACCATGAACGAATGAAATCGAAAATTCATTATTATTAGAGGTAGCTTTGTGATTTTTTTCTATCGAGGAATTTTCATTCCATTATGTTTTTGCTCTGATACCTCTGAACCCTCGCGTATATAATGAAAATGAATATAATGAAATATACTTGGGTAAATTTCAATTCTAAGATATGTTATTTAGCTTTGTACGCACTCTTAACTTAGAGATGACAAAGCGCATGACGTAAGAGTCTGCTTATTCTCCATACTCTTATCCCGCTTAGCACAATTTGATTTAAATCTAATAGCAGGATCCTTTTTGTATGTCTTTGCCATACAAAGGCAGAGGCAGGATCTTCCCCTAGTATAGCCATTAGTTCTGGATCTAATTCCGGAACATCACAAGCTTGTTGAAGTGTTCCGGGTGGTATTGTATTGGTGGTTGGCAGCGACTGCGGGGCGTTCGAAGAGACGGTGGTGTTGGTGAGCGGCGGCGGTGGTGGCGCGGGCGCGGTAGTGACAGGAGCTGATGATGTTGGCATGACCACCATGAATGACAGCGGGGCGGTACCGGCTTCTAGCGAACGCGGCGACGCGAGAGTACCTGTGATATGCTGTGCGCTTGCATCGCTCTCGTATTCGTTTGGTTGCAGAATACTATCATAACGGAGATCAGTTGTCCAGTAGGAACATCCCGGAGCATCAATCGGATCTTCGCTTTTCTCAGGGATTACATCGTCGTCATGATGGCGATTGATTAGCTCTCGGCAAGCGAAATATTATTTTGCTTTACCGGAAGGTACTTATATAAGCGGGTAGTGAGACTCCTTGCGAGAAACACGCAAACCCGATAGGAACCCAACTAAAGTTAAGTCATATCATTTGTTACGTGGTGTATGTACATAGCTATGGAAACACCCCACAGGTGGATCCGAGCAGCATGATACTTGTATTAGATAGAATTGGAAAGCCCCTGACGGTCAGTCCGATTTTCTTTATAAATGAGGTGAGTACACAGTGCAATCCGGCCATCTAAATATTAAGGTAACAATAATTAGGGATTAAAAGAACTTACCTGAAGTGAAGTTCTATCCAAATTATACGAGTTGCTTCGTCCGAAGAGATTAGATTTATAAATTTGTAGTATACGTCCAGTAATCGCCAATCTACCACTAAGTTGAAAGCAGAGTCAAACTGCATTCATATATAATAAAAAATGTGGGTACTTTGATGTCTTCCTCCTGCCCCCGCACTGACCGATACTCATTCAGTTGAAAGCCTGGAATCTTAATATTTCACTTTATATGGGGGTTAAAGGGCTGGGAGGGAGCTAATCTCTTCGGACGAAGCAACTCGTATAATTTGGATAGAACTTCACTTCAGGTAAGTTCTTTTAATCCCTAATTATACTTCATTGCTTCGTCCTCGAGATTAGATTTATAAATTTGTAGATTTTGAAAGATAGTGAAATATTAAAACACTAATTTTATTAAACTTTATGATATTGTAATGATCAAAAAATTAATGAACTTATGTAATTATTATTAAAGGTACTTATTCAATGTTTGTGATGTAATAACAATGTTTTTATCCAAATTTAACTAATTAGGTACGGTACTTCATAACAAATTATGGTTTTATTAACCATAGTAAATTACACTATTTATATAGTTGAAATTAAAAACACAATGATTTTATATTTTAGTCAGGTTCTGCGTTTAAGATTGTGAAAGCAAACTGATTGATTATACTAAAAATCTCTTCGATAAAATTTTGCGAAGGCTGTAGAACTGCCACTCCATCCAACAGTAGGTATTTCTGATTATATGCATGTTTAAGTTTAAGATACCTATTTTGATTTGATTGAAATTTTATTAATTGTAATAGTAGGTACAACATATATAAATAACATTTTTACAGAAAAGGTAATCTAAAAAATACACACTTAAGTATGAATATACGAGTGAGCTGAGAATATAGCTAACTAGTTGATAGTGTATCTTTTATCAAACGTTTATACAATTCCTTTTATACAAGGAAATCAAATAATGCGTCAAATCAAAATATATGTATAATTTTTTTTTTTTTTTTTTTTTTTTTTTTTTTTTTTTTTTTTTTTGTATGCTAATAATACTACTGCCTTACATATTTCCGGTCGGTCTTTGTAAAATGGAATATACACACAAGGTTGATTTTTGAACCTAGTCGGGATTTTATAATTAATTCATGTATTTTGATAGATATAATATGCTGATTATTAACAACTATAATATTTTCTAAATTTATTTTGCTTATAGTCTGTACTCTTTGAGCAGTTACCAGCATGAGTACAGTGACAATCTTTTAAGATAAATACTCTCTCTACTCTAATTGTTATTTGGATACCCAATCGATAAGAAATCTAAACTACTGATGGATCCCAGTGACGTTATACTAGGGAGCTGGAGGGCGAAGTCTATAGAAACCCTTGAAAAAAAAAACCTAATAACTCGGTCATCAGACCTTACTCTCGATCCTAAGATCAATGACAGAGCGAAGCGATGACTTTCTAATGATCTGTATTGTAATCCGGACTGAAATACTTAAGAATTACTGTAAGAAAGATTACTTTTTCAAAAAATCACCCAAAAAATCGATAATAGATAATAACATAATCAGAGGGTCTAAATTGAATTACTTCGAAACAGAGAACATCCTGAAATAGGAGAAAACCAGGGTTGCGTGGGTCAAAATACGACGTATGATCTGTTATAATTTTTCTTAAAACTTTTAACGTAACCGCAAAGGGTGGAAGAGCATAAAAAGAAAGATCTTTCCGATTTAATGTAAATATATTTATAGCAAATGCTCCGGGGTCTCTATTCCATGAGACATATTTTCGCATTTTTCATTCATACGAGATGCAAAAATGGTCAATATGGATGTCTATTGACAAATTACAATCATTTCAAAAAACAGATCTTTGTACACCCATTCAGTATATGGATGTGATATTCGTGACTGCTATTCCGTTATTTTGAACTTATGTATGAACCGAACACAGACATTTTTCGATCTTCATTCACACCACTGCCATAAAGATTTGGTTATTTCAGTGAGATGTGGAAATCTAACCATACGATTGATTTACGAAATAGTGATGTCGATACAAAATGTCAATTTTGGAAGTCCTTTCCTAAAATGTGTCCTTATCCTAAGAAAACTGCCAGGAGTTCTAAGTAATTAATAATTAGGTATTGGTTTTTTAAATATCGCTTTTTTTTTTTTTTTTTTTTTTTTTTTTTTTTTCAGTTAAGCTAACGTGCTTAGGTATTTATCAGAAAGCCAAGAAATTTGCACAAGGTATTTTGAAACTATATAGCTCTTTTCGATATAGATTATAAATCGTAAAGACTCAAAAATGTTTTTGTATGTTTGATATTATTTTTGCAATTTTGATAATTTCTAGAAATAATACATTAAGTAAATAGATGACAAATAACCTAATTACCGTGCTTAGGATTTGAGTAAACAAATTACTGATTTTTAATAATTTTGTGAAACAAAAAGACATTGAGCAAATTGGTACAATATTATCCTCAAACTTCAATCGTAAGACAAAGTTGCTTTTTATCCGCTAGCGTGAAAATAACGTACCTATATATAATTAATCTGATTATACCATTTGTTTTTTTTTTTTTTTTTTTTATAATAAAATAACTAAATAACTAAACTGTCTTTCACATGGTTTACATTGTGATATAGCTTCAATACTTAATTAAAAAGATCTGTGACCACTCTGTCTTGAACGGTTTTGGATACGGATAAGACAGGTGGATTCAGTTCATATGATTGAGAAACCGGTTTGGAAAAAAGGTATCTCATACTTTTGAATTTTGTATTCCAAATATAACTTTTTTGGCTGATATAAAGATATTATAATTATTATAACTTTTGACCCCGAGAATTAGTATGATGGGGTCCATCAGTTATCAATCGCTATTGATCATAATATAAGATAATTGCCCTGCGGAACCTACCGGATCAACCGACGCGGGGCTGGGTAGTGCCGCGAGCGCGGTGCGGCGGCGGCGGCTGTCGTGGCTGTTGCGGCTGCAGCTGCCGTGGGCGGGGTGTCGTCGACTCTAATCTCCTCGCTGCTCCCGCCTGCCTGGCTGCTGGGAGCGGAGGCTTATGGTTTGATGCTTTGGTAGGAGCCAGCTTTTGTTTCTGCGCTGGATTAACCTTCCTAATTGGTGCATTCATTTTTATCTCGGCACCAGATTTCGATATTGCTTTTTGGATGCCTTCTTGTCATAGATTCGTTTTGTTGCGAGTCACACATTAGGCGTCCAGCTTCGTTCAATAATTTTATTATTTTCTGATCTAAGGAAAACAATTGAGTGAAAGCTTCACTGATGCAAGATATACGTACTGCGAATTGTATTTGCTTTTTCTTTTAAGCCTTGTCTTTTTTAACGAGCATCTCCGATAAGGCCATTTTAATTTTCGGATTAAGCTTGTATACGTCGATATTTGTGCATCCTTCGGAACAAGATGTTTTATAAGCGATGTGCTCCCATCGCACAGCTAACTCACCTCGAATATCCGGTGTATTGTATATCGTTTATCTTTGGAAGGCATTTCTCCCAATAGGTTAAAAAATCTCCTTATCCAGTTCCGGATCAAGTCCTGTTTCGACGGAATAGTTCTGCCTTCGGCTACGGTGACTCCGTCACAGCGACTTGTGTCATTGAGATGGATGTACCTGGCTGGAACTCTTCGACAGTAATAGTTCTGATCAAAGATAAGGAACAAATGGAAGCTGTTGGAGGAGGCCTATACCCATCAGGGGTCTTTAACATAACTACAATTAGATTATAAGATTTTTTCTTTATGTATTAGAAATAAGCTTAATCCTTTGACTGTTTGAAAAAAACACGGGCGGGCGAGGAAAAAACAATAGAAATCAATTGTTATTTTTTAACCGCAAGTCAAGGGATTAAAAATGTGTTAAAGAATTAATAAAAAAGGCTTTATTATTTATTACTAATATCATTAATTCTGAATGAATTTTAATTTAGTTTAATTAGTTAAAAGTTATTATTTAGATTATGTTATTATTTAATATGTTCTTATTTTTCAAAATTGAATACTAAATAATTAATATTTCAGATTGATACTGATGATCTGTATACATATATATATTTTTTCGATATATGTATGTACTCCTCGGGCCGTTGGCAGTCTCCTCACCATATACTACGCCCCCCCCTTTTTTCTGGTTTCAGAAATAATTTCTAAGCTGTCCAGTTTTATGGGATTAATTTTATTGTGATAACAATAGATTTTATTTATTTATTTATTTAAAAATAACCAACAAGTATAATCATCAGTAAATACTGTGATCAGGACACAAAATGACATAAAACTATCCTAGCTTCTAGTATTTTAGACATGAGCGCCAAAATATAGTCAGTCGGCGGACGGCGCGTCGACTTAATAGGGTCGGCGGCGGCGGGGAGTGTCGGCGGCGTGACCTTAACTTTATCATACATATCATGAATTTATGTTTTTCAAATAAATGTTTAACAAAATAATCTAGCACGCAAATCTCGACACCACCGGAAAGGAGGATTATTGCTACTACTGATACTAATCGGCGCGCCGATCCATGCAGACGGCGGCGCCAGTATATACTGTAGTCTTTGGGCGGCGCGGCGCGGATAAATGCGCGGCGGCGGCGGCGCGCCAGCGTGCTCATGTCTAATTGCAACATTGCACATTAAAAACAATATATCAAAGCAAGATATTTGCATCTTTCCATTTGTTGGTATTACGCTTGGTATACGCAAGAGTATTCAACATCAATACACAAGCCCATTTAGAACTACATCCAACCATACTGAATTGCAGGGCAAGATGAAATGATAAGGCCTACCAAACGTGCAAAATGTCTGATTTTTCAATGAGTTTTCAATTGAAATTATACTGTAACTCACCTATAAGTCTCGTTCGACTTGGCTGACTGGGCACTGCCGTGGCCGCAGATGGTAACGCGGCGATAGTTCACAAAATAGGCACGTAACTATTACCATCATTTTCAATGTGATGAATAAAGTGAAGGTAACATTCCCTTTAAATGTACACAATCACTATCAGTAGCCCATTATTTGGGACTCCAAAATATATGAAGGTAACATCCCCATAAGATGTACACAACACAATTTGGAATTTTGACGGTATGTCAAAGTTAGATACGTACGGATATAGTCCTTGTAAACTATTCACAATATCTTTAAATAACGTGAAGGTAACATTCCTTTTAAATGTACACAATCACTGTCAGTAGCCCATTATTTGGGATTCCAAAAGATACGAAGGTATCCTTATACCTACACACTACTATACACATACTACTATTGGGATTTAATTTGACGACATGTCAAAGTGTGCTCGTATCCTGCGTAAATAATCACTATTGTCGTTTCTGTGACTTCGTTTCGGCACCGTTTTATACTTTTTTTCGAAAAGAAATAATAACGTGGTGATCGGCGAGGCACTAAAACGCGAATGAGTATCGGTCAGTGCGGGGGCAGGAGGAAGACATCAAAGTACCCACATTTTTTATTATATATGAATGCAGTTTGACTCTGCTTTCAACTTAGTGGTAGATTGGCGATTACTGGACGTATACTACAAATTTATAAATCTAATCTCGAGGACGAAGCAATGAAGTATAATACTTATGTAATGCACAACTATGACTTACCCAATCGGTTATGAGGCGAAGACTTAACACTATCATAGGACGGTTAAGCACTATCACTTTTGCCTATATTATTACATCGACTACGAGTTATTTTTCTTTCTATTTTTTTAAGTTTTTTAGATAGACACTCATAATCACCTTCACTACAATTATCTCGGTGCCTCTTAGGCATTTTACAGAAGTAATAAGATATATTTATTCGTATTAAAAGAATGAATAACAAAATTATATTAATTAGTGTGCGAAACAGCGAAGCACTAAAATGTGAATGACGATACCGGGCATGAGTGTACGGTAACAAACGAAGTTTTTTTCTGTCTACCTTTACTTTTATTTTTTCTCCAAAATATAGTGCGAAATGGCGAGTCTATGTGTGAAACTACATGTGTATTATGCTAATATCGAGAACGAAGCTTGAGAGTAATATTCATAATGCAAAAAAGAGCGGTTAGAATACTTGCAGGTGTGGCACCATTCACTCCAACGAAAGAACATTTTATTAAACTGAAGATTCTAACAGTTCCCTGTGTATACATTTTAGAAGTAGCTAAATATATGTGGCAAAATATCAGTTTATTCAAATCGCGCGGTGATAACAAACGGTACCCTAATATGTTATTAGAATTACCTAGACGGCTCACCCGATCCGCGAAATCAACTCGAGTGATGGGCGTTAGAATCTACAACAAGATAGATCAATCTATTAAAGATTCACCTTCTTATGAGTCCTTCATTGATAGACTGAAATCATTCTTATTGGATAAGGCTTATTATAGCGTTGATGATTTTCTGAATGAAAAATTATAAATTTGAAAAATAAACCTAAGTGTAAAATATGTACTAATAAATAAATAATATAAAATGTGTTGCAATAAATTATATATAGCTAAGTTGGTAGGTAATTGTATAATGTAAAATAAATTTGTAAATCAATGCATTCGGGACACTTGTTGTGTTCAGGACATTTATTGTTATTTTTTATGATTACGTAATATTTTGTTAAAATTAAAATGTTTAGAAATAAGAAATATTAAAGAGTTTACTCCCGAGTGTACAATGATTACCCTTAGAATACGTATCAACATAAATTGTATAGTAAATAAACAGTACTTGAACCCTAAACATAGGTAAAAGTCTAGACAAAGTCTAGGTAGAACTAAGATTTACAATGTACTTTTAGAATCATGAATAACCCTCTACAAATGTAAAACTTGTTACACGATAAAGTTAGTATTCATGTTGAAACCTAAGTTAACAAAAAAGTGTTAACATGTCAACAAAACACTCGATTAGGCATAGTAATCTAGTTGGAATTGTTTCGTAAGCACCATATGTGCACACCAACTACTTACTATGTATTTACTGTTTAAACTCGCATTACCTAACGTAAGACCTAAATAATAAGTTTTACTACAAGCCCTGAATGAAACCCTGATCATATTTTGAAATTTACGTGATTTTACCCGGAACTATAAATATCAACAATAAAATTTCCTTATATATGCGAAAGGGAGACAAAATGTATCGGAGAACCTTTGGAGATGTAGTAACAGGACTACACTTTTTGGATTAGATCCTTCTAGAACTTTTAGACAAGGTTAGCGCTATATGCAAGATAGAGAGGTTACTTAAATGCACTTAAATTAGACAAGAAAAAGATATGTTTTCTCTCGTAAAAAAGTTACTCGCTCACCGCGTGAGTCGTATACACAGCGTTTATAATTTGCATATAATCAGTACATTTTTCTCATTTAGTATCGATTCCAGGACAGCAAGTATCTACTAAGTATAGTAGTAGTAGTAGTCAGACAGATGTCACAGTAGTAGGACAGTACCGGGACAGTACCAAGTAAGGCAGATGCCAAGTTGAGATTACCATCAAGTAGTATAACGTCAGGCAGATGCCACAGTAGCGGCTAGTTAGTTACCTCATCGGTAAACAGTAAGGCAGATGCCATAGTAGCGGCTAAGTAAAAATATCAGTGTAGCATCAGGCACCCATTGTCTACGTATATTTGTGTAAATCATCTATGTAATTTAAAAAGTTTGTTAATTATTGTATTCAGACAGATTGTCACAGAAGTGTTAAAATTCAATAAATAAATCGTTTATATACCAACCATACGGCTTTTCATGACGCCCTTGGCAATCCAGCAAATAAAATAAAGTACGGGAAAAGGGATCTCACGATTCGCGCATTCGTCCTAAGCGGCGTCTTATTACACGAGGTCCCCGGCCGCCCGTACATTTGGTCCTTCGAGCCGGATTATCCAAGATACTGAACGGCCACAGCCATGGTTGGTACCAGATCAACTACCGCAAGAGGCAGATCGCAGAGTCGCGATGGCGACGCACCGCCGCCAGCACCTGCAGACGATCTGGCCACAGATGCCGCCCCAACGGGGAGTACTGCCCCTACAGTAGCACCATCGTCGAGTCGTACTGCCACTGCTACTGAAGCTACCCTAACCTCAGGGTTTACGACTACTACTACCGAAGAGGAAACCGGAACCGATCAAAGACAGGCCCCTGATGACCGAATCGAACGCAGCACCATCAGGGGAAATAAGTCAACAAAGAGTCAACGAGCGCGCCGCATAGCTCTGGCTAAAGAAGAGGTAGCAAGACTGAAACTTGAGCTAGCAATAGCTAGCCTCGCCGTCATAGACCAATCTGAAGAGTCTGAAGGTGACGACGTAGGATCCGTGTCCATCAAATCCACTGCCCGGAGGGTGGACACATGGCTAGACAAGAGTCAGCGCCTGCTTGCTATTTCGAATGAGCCTCATCACCAGCCAGAGCACCGAGAGGTGGAACCGAATTGTAACGCCGCACCTGTTGCGGCACCATATCCATCCGTAGCTACGCATCCAGTCGTGCTCTTGGGCGCAACCTCGGAGACTCAGATGACTCAACAGCAGTCAAAAGTTGACAACGATGAGGGTAATAAAGGAATCCCTCAACACTCTGTACAGGGTAATAAAGGAATCCCTCAGAGACCAGAAGCGCAGATACCGACGGGAATAGAAGCTGCAATCACCCCGTATTCTGCGCAACAGAGAATAGACTTCAGTGAGTTAGCGTCAGCAATCACTATTGCTGTAAAGGCAGGTCAACGCGCAATGCCGTCGCGTTACCGATTCGAATTACCTGCTTTTACTGGCGCGCATCAGGATTGGCTGTCATTCCGAACAGCGTACTTCGAGTCAGCAACTGACTTTTCGGAAACCGAGAATATGACCAGACTACGCCGTGCACTTAAAGGACGTGCTAAAGAGGCCGTTGAGAGTCTGCTCATTAATAGTGCCAATCCCACTGAAGTGATGAAAATATTGGAGTCCCGCTTTGGAAGACCGGACTCAATAGCTCTCGCAGAGATGGATCGACTTAGGAACCTGCCACGGTTCACGGATTCATCTAAAGACCTTTGCATACTGTCAAGCAAGGTCACGAATATAGTGGCGACTCTTCGTGCTCTGAATAAGACTACGTACTTATACAATCCAGAGCTGACGAAGGTCACGATCGATAAGCTAACACCGACACTTCGATATAGATGGTTCGATTTCTCCGCCATGCAGCCCAAAGAGGAAGCAGACTTGCTCAAACTCACCCGATTCCTCGAGAGAGAAGTGGAATTATGGGCACCCTACGCTCAAGTAGAGGTCATACCCTCGACTTCACATACAGAGCCAGCTTCGCGCAATCCTTACAAGCGCACTCAACGTACGCTAAACGCTAATGCGAACGTTGACAGGAAGCCATATAGATGCTGTATATGTGAAAGAGAGGGACATTCGCCGCCAGACTGCGATAAATTCCGCGATGCCGACATCAACCAAAGATGGGATCTTGCAAAGACGCACCGACTTTGTTTCCGATGTTTACGATACAGGAACAAAACGCATAATTGCAAGCCGCCCAAATGCGGCGTCAACGAATGCCCATATAGACACCACCACTTACTCCATTATGAGAAGCAAAGGAATACGAGTGACAGGACAGATAAGACGGAAAAAGTTACGTCGACTTGGCTGCCTGTACAATCGCAGACGTACTTGAAGGTACTGCCTGTACAGATTTCCGGACCGGCGGGAGAAGTCAACACACATGCATTGTTGGATGATGGGTCAACTGTGACTTTGATCGACGCCGACTTAGCGAACACAGTCGGCGCTTATGGACCCTGCCAACCAATGCACATCGAAGCCATAGGAGGAGCAGAAGTACCTGCTTCGACATCTCAACGCATCGCAATCACCATTAAGGGTGCAACCCAGCCACATAAGATTTACGCACGCACCATTGATAACCTGAGGCTATCGACTCAGACAGTCGCCGATGAAGATCTGGACGACTGCCAACATCTGATCGACATACAGGACGCTTTGAAGTTTGTAGAAGCCAAACCAAGGATACTTGTCGGTCAAGATAACTGGAATTTACTTCTAGCCTCAGAGGTACGAAAAGGAAAGAAGAACCAACCAATAGCATCACACACTCCGCTTGGTTGGGTTCTCCATGGTGCGCATACAAGGTCGCTGGGAAAACGCATCGACTTCGTCCATCACTTTACAATGGAGGAAAGTATGGATGCACAATTGAAACATCACTTTGCGATCGAGGCGTTGACGATTACACCTAAGAAGCCGCAGACTGATCCGGAACAACGTGCACTCAAAATACTCGATGAGTGCACAACTCGAACCGAAGACGGACAGTATCAGACGGCGCTCCTATGGAAGAATGATAACATCGCGATGCCATGCAATTACGACAACGCGATGAAGAGGCTTATCACTACCGAGAAGAAGATCGATAGAAATCCAGAGTTGAAAGAAAAGTATGAACAACAGATGACAGCACTTATAGAGAAGGGCTACGCTGAACCGGCTCCACTGGCGAAAACGATTAATAAGACGTGGTACCTACCACATTTCGCAGTGGTGAACCCTATGAAGCCGGGGAAGATTCGAATAGTCCATGATGCTGCAGCAGAAACAAAGGGGGTCTCACTAAACGACCACCTTCTCACGGGTCCTGATTTGCTGCAGTCATTACCGGGGGTCATGATGCGTTTCAGGCAACACCCCATCGCTGTCTCAGCTGACATAGCTGAAATGTTCATGCAAGTTAAGATTCGCCCTGAAGACAGAGACGCGCTAAGATACTTATGGCGCGGCAAGCGTAGACATGGAGAACCCGAAGAATATCGTATGACGTCACTGATCTTCGGCGCCACGAGTTCCCCATCTACAGCGATCTACATTAAAGATCACAATGCGTCGCGATTTAAAGAAACGCATCCTGAAGCCACCGCAGCGATTGTCAACAACCATTATGTTGACGACTATTTGGACAGCTTTCAAACGATTGAAGATGCAGTCAAGACGGCTTCAGAAGTACGCGACATCCATAAGCAAGGTCACTTCGAGTTGCGTCAGTGGACTTCCAATTCAAGTAAAGTCCTAGAAGCATTAGACGATAACGCAACTCCACAGTCGGTTATTGACCTTAGCGACGGTACCAGAACTGAAAGGGTACTAGGATTGATCTGGAAGCCGGGATCAGATGAACTTGCTTTCAATCTGGATCTAGCAAGAATACCACCGGCTATCCTCAACAGCGCAGCCCCGACAAAGAGAGAAGCACTCAAGATTGTGATGTCACTCTTTGATCCACTCGGATTGGCATCACCCGTCACGGTACGAGCAAAGCAGATACTTCAAGAAGTATGGCGCCGTGGTACAGAATGGGATCAAACCCTGGACCCCGACCTAGCACTCCAATGGCTAGACTGGATGGGTCACTTGAAGAGCCTAAAACAAGTCGCTCTACCCCGCTGCTACCTCAACTACAGCAATGCCACGTCACTTCAACTGCACGTATTCGTTGACGCAAGTGAAACTGCATACGCCGCTACGCTCTATTGGCGAGCAGTAACACCAGAAGGACTCGTGAAGATATCGCTTATCATCGCGAAGTCAAGAGTAGCTCCTCTGAAGCTCACTTCGATACCACGTCTGGAGCTGCAAGCTGCCGTAATGGGAAGTCGGATGGCAGCCACTGTGATAGACGAGCACCCCAGGAAACCAGAGTCCAAGACTTTCTGGTCAGATAGTAAGACGGTGCTCACTTGGCTAAAAACGGGATCCAGATCCTACCGACCGTTTGTCGCCCACCGCATCGCGGCTATAGAAGAACATAGTACGCTGAATGAATGGCGCTGGGTGCCTACGAAGCTTAACGTCGCAGACGATGCAACTCGCGACGTCCCGCTTCACTTCAATGGCCAGCATCGATGGTATCAGGGTCCAGAGTTCCTCATGGACGACCCGAGCACCTGGCCAACAGAGAAACCTACACAGAAGGAACTGACTGGTGAAGAGAAGACACTCAACATCACCGAGAAGCGCGAGAAAACGAAGCTGAGCCACGTCATACCTGACGGCGCTCGTTTCTCCAAGTGGGAACGATATCTCCGCGCTACAGCTAGAGTCTTACAGTTCATCAATCTGTGCAGGCGAACAAAACAGCGTGCACATTACAAACGCACGCTGAAGAACACAGAGGCAGATCCGGATTGGAGACGCAAACAGAAGGCGTCAAAACCAAGGCCAACAGTTGCCAAACCCGATGCAACAGCAAGAAGATTCGTGCCATTGGACGCCATCCTTCTGAGAGAAGCCGAGAAACTGCTGGTACGAGCAAGCCAAGAAGAATCCTTCCCTACAGAGATGGAAGATTTGAAGAACAACAGGGCTGTATCTACCAGCAGTCGTCTGCGCCCAATATCTGTCGCTTTAGTCGACGGAATCATCTTACTGAGGTCTCGCATCGGAGCTACGAAGAATGTTGACGGCCTCGAGAAGTCTCCACCTGTCCTCGACGGAAATCACGTAACAACGAAGCTGTGGATTGAATATACCCACAGACAGCTGCTGCACGCTGGCGTAGAGGCAACAATAAACGAATGTCGCCAATACTATTGGATTCTACGCCTACGTCCAGTCACGAAGATGATGGTCCACCGATGTTTACCATGCCGCATTCGAAGAAATATGCCGTCACAGCCAGCCACAGGAAACCACCCCCCATGCAGACTGGCTCACCACGTCAGGCCCTTTACATACACGGGTCTCGACTATTTCGGCCCGATGTCAGTCACAGTCGGGCGTAGTCGCCAGAAGAGGTATGGGGCACTATTTACCTGCCTCACCACACGGGCGGTTCACCTGGAGCTGGCAGCATCCCTGACGACGGACTCTGCGGTCATGGCCCTGCGAAGGATGATAGCACGGAGAGGATGTCCTACAGAAATCTGGTCAGACAACGGGACAAATTTGCGTGGCGCTGACAAAGAGCTGCGTCAATCCATCGACGCAGCGACTGAAGACGAAGCTACCAAGAGGATGATATCCTGGCGTTTCATTCCGCCAGGAGCTCCGTTCATGGGAAGAGCCTGGGAGCGGCTGGTCCGATCAGTTAAGACCGCCCTCTCAGTGATACTTCAAGAGCAACATCCACCAGAAGAAGTACTCGCAACTCTATTGGTTGAAGCGGAGTACACAGTCAACAGTCGTCCCCTTACGCACGTGTCTACAGATCCTGAGGATGAAGAAACGCTGACCCCCAACCACTTCCTTCTTGGCGGGTCAGCGCGAGTTCCGGCACCAGGCACCTTCAACGAAAAGGACCTCATCGGCAGAACACACTGGCGAGCTTCACAACATCTTGCCAACCGATTTTGGGCAAGATGGGTGAAAGAATACCTCCCCGATTTGCAATACCGGCGGGAGCCACACGGAAGAGGCGCGGAGATCAAGATTGGAGACGTCGTACTAGTCGCCGACGACAACCTGCCTCGCAACACATGGCCAAGAGGGATCGTCGAAGCAATCTACCCCGGAGCTGATGGCATCGTACGAGCAGTCGACGTGCGCACCAGAAGCGGAACACTACGACGTCCCACGAAGAAGCTGATCATCCTGCCCACCGAGCCAGTAGTCCCTCAACCGGAAATGTCTTCATCGACACCGTAGTCGAAGAACGGCGGGAGAATGTTCGGGACACTTGTTGTGTTCAGGACATTTATTGTTATTTTTTATGATTACGTAATATTTTGTTAAAATTAAAATGTTTAGAAATAAGAAATATTAAAGAGTTTACTCCCGAGTGTACAATGATTACCCTTAGAATACGTATCAACATAAATTGTATAGTAAATAAACAGTACTTGAACCCTAAACATAGGTAAAAGTCTAGACAAAGTCTAGGTAGAACTAAGATTTACAATGTACTTTTAGAATCATGAATAACCCTCTACAAATGTAAAACTTGTTACACGATAAAGTTAGTATTCATGTTGAAACCTAAGTTAACAAAAAAGTGTTAACATGTCAACAAAACACTCGATTAGGCATAGTAATCTAGTTGGAATTGTTTCGTAGGCACCATATGTGCACACCAACTACTTACTATGTATTTACTATTTAAACTCGCATTACCTAACGTAAGACCTAAATAATAAGTTTTACTACAAGCCCTGAATGAAACCCTGATCATATTTTGAAATTTACGTGATTTTACCCGGAACTATAAATATCAACAATAAAATTTCCTTATATATGCGAAAGGGAGACAAAATGTATCGGAGAACCTTTGGAGATGTAGTAACAGGACTACACTTTTTGGATTAGATCCTTCTAGAACTTTTAGACAAGGTTAGCGCTATATGCAAGATAGAGAGGTTACTTAAATGCACTTAAATTAGACAAGAAAAAGATATGTTTTCTCTCGTAAAAAAGTTACTCGCTCACCGCGTGAGTCGTATACACAGCGTTTATAATTTGCATATAATCAGTACATTTTTCTCATTTAGTATCGATTCCAGGACAGCAAGTATCTACTAAGTATAGTAGTAGTAGTAGTCAGACAGATGTCACAGTAGTAGGACAGTACCGGGACAGTACCAAGTAAGGCAGATGCCAAGTTGAGATTACCATCAAGTAGTATAACGTCAGGCAGATGCCACAGTAGCGGCTAGTTAGTTACCTCATCGGTAAACAGTAAGGCAGATGCCATAGTAGCGGCTAAGTAAAAATATCAGTGTAGCATCAGGCACCCATTGTCTACGTATATTTGTGTAAATCATCTATGTAATTTAAAAAGTTTGTTAATTATTGTATTCAGACAGATTGTCACAGAAGTGTTAAAATTCAATAAATAAATCGTTTATATACCAACCATACGGCTTTTCATGACGCCCTTGGCAATCCAGCAAATAAAATAAAGTACGGGAAAAGGGATCTCACGATTCGCGCATTCGTCCTAAGCGGCGTCTTATTACACGAGGTCCCCGGCCGCCCGTACAAGATAATTGTATATTGTGTAAATTGTAATAATAATTATATTGTGTGAATTTAATCTAGTGACCTGTGCATTATGTTATGGATTAAAGATATTTGATTTGATTTGATTTGATTTTGTGAAAACGAACGACGACATGACCGTTTGCCAATAATCGTCGGTCAATAAATTTTACAATAAAATTCCTCATAGCGTGACCAGTATGTCCTTTTTTAAATTTAAGGACGGCTGTTGAGTAGGGCTTATTATAAAGTGTCTCATTATATTGACGACAAGGATGTATGGAAGTAGCTTCTCTCTGCACCTGCCTCACTGAGCAGCTAGTTCAAGGTCCATTTTAATTCAAAGTATGCTATTATTATTATAAGTTATGTTTTTAGGTTACAGATTATATTACCTATTGTAATTAAATTAATTCAATTCAATTTATTTAGTTTGACATAAATGCATCGATATATTATGTCTGTCTAATTGTTATATTTTTTTTATTTTGTGATATTTAGTCTAAACTTGTCAATAGTCACAGTGATAACAAATTGTGTGTTTAGTGTTTCCCTTTAGTTATTTTTTATTTCTAAGGCAGACTTAAGTAAGTCATGCTCACTTTAAGGCCTTTGCTTGCGGCGGCGTCGTGTGACGGGTCGCTCACTTCCCTCCAATATGGCGAGGAGGGCGATGGCTGCCACACGCGTCATACTTGTGAACAGGTGCTGCTTGTGGGGGCTGGTCTGCTTAAGTTTGTATAAGTTTGTATAAGTAAATATTTTTTCAGTCTACTTTGTAATTTTGCCGCCGCGCTGGGGCACGCAATTGTTTTCAGTGCGATTAGAATGTAAATATTATGTAATGAATCTAAGCCTGTTTTGAAAAGAGTAATTGCTGAGTTTATTGCCGGCTCTTCTCAGCAAATGCAACCTTCCGAACCGGTATTAGAGTATTAGAGTCATACTTTTCATAAGTGCCTGCGAAGGTCTATTTGAATAAATGATTTTGAATTTTAAATTGAATTTTGGTCGTTTATCGTCGCGACAAAAATGTGTCGTTATCGTCTCGTGTGAAAACGCACTTATTCTAATTTTTCATCATTCACAGATAATATATACCATCATACCATAGACTATCCCAACAAGACATTTTATTGTTTTATAGTTATTTCGTGTTTTATATTGTAATTGATTAGAAATAAGTTATTATTTAATAAAGAATTTTGATAGGGCTCTCCCTACGGTATTGCCACTTCAGTATCAAACCGTTGCCATAGCAACCGGTTGTATCTTGGTAATAATAATATTAAACCACTTGACCGTTATTCGAAGCATAAACAATAGAGATAGGCTTATACCTTTTCCTGTACTTTTTCCCTACGTTTCTAGCGATATAGCTCTGTCTCGTTCGCACATCGCGTCACCAGGGGAGAGGGGAGCGCACCTTTGAGGCCGCGCTCCCCGGTCTTGCTCATTGGCGTTCTTTTCCTTGCCGGTGACGGTCGCTGCTTAACACGTGAGTGTTTGAACATATTTAAAATAGACCGCCATTTTCCCTTTTTTGAAAATTTCGAATAATTTTCAACATAATTGTTTCTAATTACATACCTACATTGCAAATAATTGATAATCCATTATAAATCATCAAAGATCTTGGTTTCAAATTAACGGTATTCCGTTCGAGTGTTTTATAATTTTAACAAGTCTTTGTTTATAGGTTTTAGTATTTAACTCTTTATTTTATAGATTATGGAAAACGAAAGCTCGAGAGTCTCGCAAATGGAGCCGATTGCAGGCCCGTCAAAAATTGCTCGGACAAATAAGTCAAGTAGTAGCAGCTCTGATAGTAGTAGCTCTTGTTCATCATCAGGCTCCTCTGACCCTAGGTCTAAGCGTAAGCATGTACGTCGCCGCAATTACAAAAAAAAGGGGGCCAAAAACAAACGCCGCTCTGAGCGTAAAATAGATCGTCTTACCAGTGAAATTTGTGATTTACGCAATCAGTTACATAATAATAACCCAATATCTAATACCGATGATGCCGTATCACTCTTCGCCGATGATGATTTCGATTACGAGGGTAGTAATTTTTTACGCGATCTAGATGTAGGAACAAAGCTTAAGGAACCAGCAGTTCCGAAAACAGATGAGCGGTACCTTGAAATTCTAAAAGAAATACAGTTTTTTAATAAGTCTGATTGGAGTGAAGTGCGTTACGCGGAAACACAAAAAAGTTACAATCATAATCCAGGTTTTGTTGAGCTCGAAGTAAACGAGGAGATTAGGCCATATGACACGCTTAAACATCTAGGTTACACGGAGAGGGCTTATGCTTCTTTTACTTACGGAATGTTGAAACAAAAAGAGGCCCTCAGGAAGGAGCTCTGTTTGTTTATGACATGGATTAGAGACCAGGACGGCATTAACATCGAAGCCATCAACCAAAAAGTTAATGACATTTTTTCCTCTGGTGAGTTCAGTAAGGTCTCGGCTGACCTATTGCAAATGATTTGTGGCCACAGAACAGAAACCATACAAATGCGTAGAGACGGTATTACAAATGCAGTTCGCGATCCGTTAGTTAACGCGTCACTACGAAAAATACCCCCATCCGAGTTTACCTTATTTAATTCAGAGCAGTTGGTTACGGCGTTAGAGAAAGCTGGTGGTATTAAAAAAGCTTTCTGGCCCATTTCTAAATCTAGTGGTTCAACTACGCAAGTTGGAAAAACCCACATACACCCCTCGCAGAGGCAATTTTCGATTCCTCAAGTACCCTCGCAGGGTAAGAATTATGATCCATTCTATATGCCTTCGCAAGGCTACAGTGGTCAGACTTGTAATGCAACCTCGCAGGGTAGCATAGCAATATGCATAATAATATACAGTTTCCTACGCAAGGACACTTTACAGGGCATGATACATGCATGGGGCATGCATGCCACAACCATTCTCAACGGGGTGGTGGCACAGTGAATAGAGGTTCCTTTCGCTCTCGCGGGGCAAGGCAAAACCAAAGGTATCAAAATCCCCGGCGTGGTTATAAGCGAAGGTCGTCACCTTTGGCTAGCAATGCCAAAAGAAGTAAGTACTAGCATGAGGGTATTCAGAGCCGGTCAATTATCAGTTTTTGTCGACCATTGGAGAGTTGCAAGCACCAGAATTCCTGATTCGAATAATTCAAGGGTATCGTATACCTTTTCTACAAAAACCGCCCTTGATCATGCCCAGGCTAGACAAGAAGGCATTTCAAACACCTGTGTCGGTAGAAATGACATACATTGTCAGACAAATGTTGAATCAAGGAATTCTAGAGATTGCAAGTTTAACTCCAAGTTTTTTATCTGCCCTATTTTTAGTCGCAAAAACCGATGGCTCGGCTCGGCCAATTTTCAATCTAAGGGCCTTAAACGAATTTGTGTTGACCGAACCCTTCAGTCTGATAAATGTATTCAGGGTCCCAGATTTTATTCAGCCCCAAGACTGGCTGTGCAAGCTGGACATATCCCAGGCCTATTTCCATTTGAAGGTATTAGAGTCTCACAGACGGTTTTTGCGCCTCATTTACAAAGATCAACTTCTTCAAATGACGTGCCTACCCTTTGGCCTGAGCACTGCTCCGAAAACTTTTGCCAGTTTAACAAATTGGATTGCTCAAATAATGAGAAACAAGGGTGTAAGAATCCTAGTGTTCTTGGACGATTTCCTTCTGGCTCATCAAGATCCAGAGATATTACAAAGTCACGTGAGTCTATTGGTAACCTTGACCTTACAATATCTGGGCTGGAAAATCAATTTAGAAAAGTCCATTCTAACACCAAAGAGATCCTTAGTTTACCTAGGAATATTTTGGGACCCCTGGCAAAACCTCAAGCGTTTGCCGAAGGAAAAAGTACCCGTAGTATTGTTAGACAAAATTTACGAAATTCTAGATTCAGGGAAGGTAGAACTAAAAAAGTTGCAAAGCGTAATAGGGGCACTAAATTTCGCGAGTTGTGTAGTTCAAAGAGGCAGATTGCATTATCGAGCACTTTTGCAATTCCAAAACACACTAAGTTTGATCAATGCTGCCAGAATATACACCGTGCCTGTCGATGCAATAAACGATCTACAGTGGTGGACTCGAAATTTGCATGTTCCGTCAATTTTACACCATCCACCGGCGACTCATTTCATGACGACCGACGCCTCCGATCTAGGTTGGGGTGCCCAGTTGGACAACCAGTCTCTGTGGGGTACTTGGTCTCGGAACGAACAAAACTTCCATTGCAATGTGAATGAGATGCTGGCAATTTTGAAAGTGTTTCAAAGTCATGCCTTATATCTAAACGAGTCCACGGTAACAATTCAATGCGACAATCGCACAGTGGTAGCATATCTACGTCACGAAGGCGGAACCAGATCCTCTCTATTGATGGATATAACATACGACATATTTCGTCTGATAGATCAGTACAACGTTCATATCAACGTGTACTACATTCCAGGGAGGTACAACAATCATGCCGACCATTTATCTCGGTTTCGCCACGCCCCCGAATGGCACTTACTACCCGATTGCACCAAGTTAATATTCATGAAATGGGGAATCCCACTGGTGGACCTGTTTGCCTCCAGCAGATCTCACGTAGTCCCTCATTACGTATCGAAAGATCAGAACGACAATCAAGCCATAGCCCACGACGCCTTTTCGATTGCTTGGAATTTCAACCTGGCTTGGGTGTTCCCACCCCCATTCTTAATACCCAAAGTTCTGAGTTACCTCAATCAGGCCACAGGAATTTACTTGATTGTGGCGCCTCGTTGGGAGAAAGTATTTTGGCGCGGGGATCTCAAATCCCGGGCACTAGCCCCTCCGTTCACGATACAGAACCTGAGTCGAGTACTAATCGATGTAACATCGGGACTGCCACCTCCACGTGTCCAGGATCTGGTGTTGGAGGTGTGGAAATGTGGGGGTGGTCACAGAATTTAGAAAATTGGGATAAAGATCAGGTAGAACTCTTAAAAGGCTCGTGGCGTGAGTCTACCCTTAGAACATACCAACCTGCATGGAACCGTTGGGTATCATGGTGTAAAAATAATAAAATTTGTATCCAAGACCCGTCAGGCTCAGACTTAGCTCGATTTCTAGCTGATCTACATATAAAGTATAAGTTATCGTACAATACTATAATGTTACATAAGTCTGTAGTGTCCACGCTATCTAATGTAAGTGATTCAGGTGCCCTAAGCAATCATGTTTTGGTGAAGCATATTTTAAAATCAATTTCAATTAAAAAACCTTCCGCATGCCGGTTACCAGTGTGGAACATTGATGATTTTGTATCTTTTCTTGGCCAGAGATCGGTCAATCATGACAATATTTTTGATGTCTCGAGTCAGACTGCTGCTCTTCTAATCCTTTGTTCTGGCAGGCGTATCCATGATTTGACTCTGCTTAGGATAGATAGCGATAATTATGTTAAATCGTTAGATCATAATTTTATTACATTTTGGCCTTCTTACGGGTCTAAAACAGATTCATCTGACCATAGGCAATCAGGTTGGAGATTGTTTAAAAATGATGGAAATAAGAATTTAGATCCTCTTTACTGGGTTGAACAGACTGTATCATTGCTTTCTGCTAGACGGCAAGACGCAAATTGTCATAATTTATTTGTTACCACAAGAGGCACACCTCGTGCCGCCTCTAGAACTGTAATTGCAGGCTGGATCAAAACTTTGATGAGGCAAGCAGGTATTGTTGCTACTCCTGGAAGTGTACGTTCCGCTGTAGCTTCCAAAAATTGGTTGGATAATTTTCCCATGGAAGACATTATGGCCCGGGGAAATTGGAGGTCCGCAAATACTTTCATTCGATTTTACAAGCGACAAGTACGAGATCCTTCTAGGAGTAATAATAGCATTACTGCATTATTCAATCCTGTAAATATTTTATGATTATGAATTTATTTTTGATCAAATGTGATTTTATAATTTGTTTTTCTTTATGTTATTCACTATATTATGCCCGTCTTGTATCTGATTATTTATAATTAACATTGTTGTTATATTATTATTTTCTAGTATACCTCATATTAAAATACATGATTTTTGATAACATGTTTATTACTTTTATTTCTATCACATTGGCGTTCACCAAGCGTCACCAGGCGATAACAAACACTTCTCAATTGTTTATGCTTCGAATAACGGTCAAGTGGTTTAATAGAGACGTTTTACCTGAAATAAAACGATTATTAAACTACTTACCTTATTCGAAGCATAGTATAATTTCTGCCTGGTGATATAAGGTCAATCATCCAATGAGC
This sequence comes from Achlya flavicornis, assembly GCA_947623365.1. Taxonomy (NCBI): domain Eukaryota; kingdom Metazoa; phylum Arthropoda; class Insecta; order Lepidoptera; family Drepanidae; genus Achlya; species Achlya flavicornis. Next base: position 3,149,730 of record OX392494.1, on the reverse strand, counting down.
AAGACCGGGGAGCGCGGCCTCATAGGTGCGCTCCCCTCTCCCCTGGTGACGCGATGTGCGAACGAGACAGAGCTATATCGCTAGAAACGTAGGGAAAAAGTACAGGAAAAGGTATAAGCCTATCTCTATTGTTTATGCTTCGAATAAGGTAAGTAGTTTAATAATCGTTTTATTTCAGGTAAAACGTCTCTAATATTTCAAAATAAGCATTTACAAATCTGACATAGGCATGCGCAAAGACTAAAATTACAATATAAACAGCGCAGTCAGGCCTGCTCGGCACTCATTTCTCTACGCACTCTCCTTACAAGAACAAGTCAGAAAGAGGCAATACTGCAGTACCAGTTTCAAGATTGTTCCTACCCGTCCAGACCTCTACTCCTGGTAGGGTTCGATAATGGTGCCGATTCTGTTGGCACAAACTAAACTATTCTTAACTAAAATTTAGTTAAGTCCTGTCAAATCGACGTTTCCTATTCAGTTGGCGTACGATTAAACTAAATTTTAGTTTGACAGCACTAATATCGTTTTAGTTACTCAATTTAGTTAAGTGTGCAATTTTTCTATTCTGTTGGTCACGTTTTACGTCAAATTATGTCTAAAATTAGAAATGTCAAACTAAAATTAGTCGTCACCTAATTAGATGTGGATTAAATATAGTCTTAGAGAAATAGTGTTGGAAAGTGGATATTTTGATCTGGATTATTCATAATTCTAAATATTTGCATAGAATAAGGACAAAGCAAGATAGGGATATGTTACATACGTACACTGAACTACAAAATTATGTGAAAATCGTAGTTTTATTTTAATTGTTTTCACTTCCAATGATATACCAATATAGTGCCACAAGTTTATTTGGCCCGGTGAGAGAGTCGCTGTTATCAAATTTGGTGGAGCAAACAACCAATGAACGTAGAGTTCATATTCTCTTTGATCAATGGCGATTGACATTTCGAAATGACTGATGAATTCCTCTTTTGACCACCGGGTCCGATAAGTTTGTAGGACTATAAGTAGATTGTAAAATGGGTTTCAATGAAATCACAAATTCACAAAGAATGGACAAAAAAAATGGACTTAAAACTTACTTTATAATATAACTCGACACTGGCAGAAATAAGTCCTAATTTGGATTTGATTGCCAAACTTAAAACTAAGAATGAGAAACAACGAAAACTCGACCACCATACAGTCGAAATCGACAAGACCGAATATTCAAAGATATAACATCATATGAAAAGGCTGTATGGTTGAATAACCCTTGCCTATCATTTTAAGGATTAAAAAACTACATACTAGGTACTAAACTCGCCAGGTTAAAAATATATTTATTATGCCTGTATACCACAGGTAATCAAGATATTCAACTGACTTTATTACGCGTTATTGGAAAATAACACAAATATATACTCATTTCTGGACATAATTATATATTTTTTAATGATATTTATGAACTAAATGTTTATTTTTAATTATTTTTCCATTAAAATGTATATCATTCGTTCATTATTTTTATTTGATGGTAACACCCATCAGTTCAATTTAGGAGCTGTCAAAATCAAAATTAATCCTGTCATTTCTAAATTTAAATTTAGTTCGATGTGACAACAGAATAGCGTTTAGAAAATCCTTAACTAAAATAAGTAAAATTTTAATTTAGTTTGTTTAGTCTGATGCACAACAGAATCGGCACCAATGACGACTTAATATTAATTGTAATGATTCATCATCTATCCTTAGAATATCCCGCAACAATTTGTGTGCATCGTTATATCCCAAAGCACAATAAGTTAATTCTACAAGCGCTGTTTTACGAGCATACTTTTCAAATTGATCAAAAAAATCAGTCGTCATGTGTTTTTTGATGCAGGTAAATAGAAAAATCGAAGTGTATCTAAAACCGGTCAATGCTGTGTTTATTGCCGTTTCTTCTTCACCTGGGCATATAGTGTTTAGCTGATCTGATATTATTTCATAAACAATTCTCTCCGTGTCTTCATTTCTGATGATATCTGATAGCTTATCATCGTTTGCTAATTTATGATTGAAAATAGCTTTAGTGCCTTCAGTGCCATCTCTAATAACGACATCTAATATAAACCTCCATACGGTCTTTTGTCTTTCAATTTTTTTGTGAGAATATGCAGTTGTTAGTATGGCGCAAACGTGTTGAATAGCAAAATATTCAGCGAATGTGCGATGAATAAATATCGGTACATCATCAACGACGCGGTCGATCACGCCCGTCTTTTCTTTAGCTAGCTTTATGGAGTCAACCAGAGCTCGTAAATCTTCTCGTTCAACTTCGGTAGTCACTGTTTTATAACCACTTTCATAGTTACTGAAAATGGCATAAAATGCTAGTTTCTGATGGGTTTCTACAAACGTTTTAAATGCTGTATCATGTGTCATGTCATTATCTGCTATACTTAAGTCAATTTTCTTTTTATCTTCAAATAGTATTTTGGTAAACTTAGTTTTTAAGAAACGGTCGTAAAACGAGAACGTATTCATTTCTAAGTTCCATTTGTTCGTTTGGTTGTTTGGGTGGCTATATTTAATTTCATTTTGAAATAAGTCAGCAGCTATGTAAAGATTTAGTGGGGTGGCCAGAATGGATTCCTCTATTAATACATAGTCTTTCTCAAATCTACAGTGTACAAACATTTTAAATAGAATCCAATGTAATTTCAGCGGATTTTTAAACATTTCCTTATTTACTAACTTCGGAATCGAATTAATTTCATCTGAAAAGAATTCTGCAGCTCTTAAATAAATTTCGTCTAAAGGAATACGTATTAGCTTGATGTAATCTTCAACCACTGTTCTATGACGATGATTGCAAATAAAATCTGACATGTAGTCAAAGAAGCCTTTGACATTAGTTAATTGCTCGATGGTAAAATTGTCTAGTTTCAGATTTTCTTTCCAAAACGCCATTAAATATATTCTTTGTTGTTCGTCAGAGATCGGTTGGAGATTATAAGACTTACCAAATTCACGCTCGATAGTTTGTAATACGTCATTATAACATCTACTTGTAATCCAAATCTTCGGTTTCTTAACTCCTGGTGAACTAGTTGATGCTTCAATCAGATTTAATTTTATTGTACTTTTAATAAGCTGGATGCCAACGCTCTCGTAATGCGGACAAATCTCATCGAAACCATCAAACAGAAATATTACATTGCCAGTTTTGAAACAATGTATAAAATAGCTTAGTTCTAGTGAATTTTTGACTCTGGTGGTATCTTTTTTTGAAACGATATCGTTGTTCTCAAAAGCTATTTCAATGTTTTCATTTCTGTTTCCATTAGTTACAGCTTGACATAAAAAAATCTGCGTCTTTATTTCATCAACAACTGTTTTATTTTGTTTCCATTCGCGGAATTGTTTTGAATAATCCGGAAGATTAATTCGAGCTATCCACATATTGGGATATTCTTTCTTTGTTTTTACAGACATATGGGTTAAAAAGGTTGATTTCCCCATACCCGGCGGAGCGCTGATTATCATCACCTCACCTTTGAAAGCTTCAAGTAAATGTTTAGTATCCACACAAATTTTATCTTTACTATGCTGATTACTGCGTTTTGGTCTGTTAGCATTTTCCATTAATTTAAAATTTAATGGATTTTCATTTGAACTACCTTCGCACATTGTCGCCTCATGTGCCTCGCCTGGACATTCTAATGTTCTTTGGACATAGAATTGTTTGATTTCATCGTAATTTGCTGTCGTTACCGCCTTTCCTATTTCAAACACTTCTTTGTTAATAAGTTTACTTAATACATCTGATGTAATGATATGTTTTAAATCGCTATCAATAATAGTTTTTAAATTTACTTCAACGCCTTGAAATAGGACAATGGATTCATTTAAAACTTTTTCTTGTGATTCCAAGGAAAGGTCATTTAAAATGTTCTCATCATTTATTACATCAGTACATTTCATATCGTCGTTGTTTAACTCTTCGTGAGTTTTTCTATTGCATACTATAATAATCTTTCTATTGCACATTTTTTGTTTCAGACGTTTCAATGCTTTATTGGAGTAACCACTATTTTCCAATGGTTCGCAAATAATTATTATGGTTTTAATTGTTTCACTTTCTAATTCATGTAGAATTTTGTCAAATGAAATTAAAAAGTGATTTACTACATAGCTCAAAGTCATGAATATGTGGCCATGCGATTCATAAAAATGTTGATTTAGTTTTGCACCAGTCAGTATAGTTGAATCCGAAATTATTATAAGTAGTCCACAAGTGAATTTAGCTAAATTCAACGATTTCATAGCGTCCTTTTTAAATTCTATTCCGATAGTTTTCAGTGTGTTGACGCAGAATAGATTTAAAACAGTCAGTATAGGATTATTCACGAGTTGTGATATTGCCTTATCGAGCATTGTAGTAGATTTAGTAAGTAATTCTTTTTCTTCATCACTCTCCCACCATTCTTCTATATGTTTATGGAGCATTAAATATACTGCATCGGGACTCACTTCGAAGATAGATTCGGGGATTGAATCAGCTTTTATATGATTTTTTATCATATTCTTTGTTATATTTTCAACAGTATCCTGTTTGGCTTGACCTGTGTAGAACCAGAACTTACTGAGAAAGTCTTTTACGAGATATTCATCAGAACCAATATCCTCTATAGAAGCTTTAGGAAATCCTTGGAGGCAAATCTTTAATCTGTAACTCATAAGATCTTCCTTAGATTCTTCTTTCATTAGATTTTCCCATAACTTTTGAGCATTCGAAGGTAAATTTTCGTTGTTAAATTTAAACGTTTTTGATTCTGGATCAATTATTAGAAGGTTGCCAACAGCACTGCCTAAGCCACCATTCTGGTCAAAAACACTACGCTTTATTTTGTTTGCATCTAAAATATTTTCGTCTATTTCGATAAATTTAAAACCATTTTCTATCTTTGCATTTTCAAATAGTTTGTTCAAATTGCTACTCAAAAAATCTAATCGACTCAATTTTGTTATTTTCATATCTTTTTTATCAACAAAATTAACAGGATTATTGAATTCCAGAGACATTAACAATTCCTTGCCTGCGATTTCAACAACCTCTTTAGCTGAAGCAGGTTTCGTTTCCTCTTTAGTTTGATCAAGTAGATCACAGTTTAATAAACTGTTATCGATCAAAATAAATTGATTGCTTTTATCATCATGACGTATAATATTTCCAATATTCTTAGCTATATTTTTAGCTGTATAATCTTCCTGTGTTGTCACCAAATCTTTTTCAGCTTCTGCAAAAGTTAGCAATTTATTTTTAATTATTCCATTGTATAATTTTTCTCTGAACATGGATGTATAGATTTCATTATTCTCGAAAAAATCCGATTGAAATTTACCTTTATCCTCAGATATATCAATAACATAATATAATAAAGCTGCACGATAACTTTCTAAAAGTTCATCATGCAGCAAATTCGCATTTACATTAGATATCAACTCCAAAAACTTCTTTGCCAGTTCTTCGAAACGTTTCTCAATCAAGTCATGCAATAGAAATCCAACTTCTTCATATTTCAATTGGAAGACAACTCCATCTTTTGAAGTTTCAATAAGAGCATTTACCTTAGTACTAGGTTTGACCAGTTTGATACAATTATTATTAAAGCTATGTCCTGCTGGTGTATAGATAATGTAATAACAATCCAATTTATTCATACTATCACCTTCAAACAAATAACTTTTTGTGTTTGATGTTATCTTTTCTCTGATTTTTAACGAACTACTGAAATATTTTTCTAAACTGTAAGCACCATCACTCTTCCGCACGTCATTCATTGTTATGTTAGTTTTCTTAAATATTTTATTTCTGTGTTTCGTTTGTATGAATATGAGCACATCTTTGTCATTCTCATTTGATTTAAATCTTAAACAAATGTCATCTAGTGCACCAATGCCATCGATATTTGTCGCTAAGTACGATTTTGTGATATCTTCATCAATCATTACTCCTAGCTGAATGAAGCTTAGCATTTTAGTTTCGTAAAGTTGACCACTCACTTGTGCTGTTCCTTCTTTTTTCTTAAACATTAATTTCTTATCCTTATCTCCTGATTTACTCTGTTTTTTGTTTTTTGTTAAATTTATATATCTATCTCCAACATCGTTATTTGACTGATCCTTGACCAAAGATACTCTCTTGTCCTTCGGTTTACAATTAGATACAACCTTCTTTTTCAGTTGACCTTTAGAGTTTCCATTTTCTGACAGTTGATATTTAGATGATTCCATCTCTGTCGGTCGTTGAAATTCAGTCCCAATTGATGTTGTGGCTTTTGCTAATTGCATTTCGCCTGTATTCTGTTCTGTATATTGGTTTGACTTGTTTGCATCAGTTTCATTTTCGGTAATTTTCTGTCGCTCACTAACGGATTTCGGATTCTTGATTTCATTTTCAACAACGATTTCTGATTTATTTGTTATATCTAGTGGGTTCTTTATAGATGCCATATTGTACGCTTGTTTTCTTTAATCTCATAATTTCTACTCAAGATGTTTCTCCAATACTTTCGTAATAAAAAATCTAAGAGTTTTAGTTGATCTCCTTTGCGGAGGTGGAGCAACTGTACTTAATTCTTTGCACGGTAACACGGCTGAATCCGTAGGGCGAAAGCTAGTCTGAAATAGAAATAAAGGTAATTTTAAACTCCAAGCTAATATTAAAAATGTTAGTTATGTTTTATTTATGATCGAGTCCTCTCGTCCACTCAGAAACATGGTGTCCCAGCTTTAAGGCCCTCAGTTTGTCTTCGTGTGATTGATGTCGCCTTGTTTTTAGTTTTGTTTGTCTTTTAATTGTTTGTATAATACTAGGGATAGCGAAACGAGGCCTATGCTACCCCACAACTAGTACATGTTGTACTTTGATTTTGTAGTAAGTACTCTACGAAAAACCACATCACCCCTTTGGATTTGAGAGGTAACACAAGTTAAATTCAAGTCTAGATTTGTCAAATTCAAATTCAAAAATCTTTTATCCAATTTTGGCCCTTAAGGCACAATTAAACATTAAATAAGTAACGTTTTTAGTAATAAATTCTTAGCTTCTAGCCAAAAAACTAAAAAATAAACTATAGTTCAAAATAAAAAGACACGCTTGAAAAGAGTGTTTAAGTTCCTTTATACAATTTAAATAATTTAATTGATTCTCCCACGCTCCTCTCTAAGATATCTCTCGTGCTCGTCTTCCAATGCTCTCCTCACGTTCACCTCCATTTTTGTTCCTCTATTTCCTGGTGGTCTATAATATAACATAACTTTTGTACCAAATATCAAATATTTCTTGTATATTAACAGCTTGTCGCTAAAATAGAAATCCATTGACTTGTCCGGTGACCCGCTTATATATATAACATTTATAAAAGCTCAGATTCCAGATAATGGGATTTAAATTAAGACCGTGGACTATAGGTACAAATTGAGCTGATCTGCGAGCTGAATCATTGAACCGGCTCACACACCTGAGCCGTGAGCTGTTATGCAGCTCGCGTATTTTTGTTTAGTTACACACCTCTAGTTTTGTTTATAGTGATGTGACGTCACACCTGACAAATGTCACGTGACCGGGTGTTTTTGCGCGAATTTCAAATTAAATGTTAAAAAATATTATTTTTTCCTTGTAAATAACATTTTTTTGATAAAAAGATAATTGTAAGAGGTATAAAATACACGTATGTAAATTTTAAAATATGTTTCCGAAAACTGTCAATAGCCAATTCCTATAAAGAAATGTAAACGCAATCGCGAATTACTAAACATATTTATTAACTATTTTTAATTATTAAGAGTTAGATATATGATTAATGTTTGAGTTTCTTGCCGGAGTCTTCTCAGTTAGTCTCTTAAGTGTATTTCGAACCGATGGTAAATTCAACTGTGTGTAACAACTAAACGTTCATAAGTAAGTGCCTTACCAGGGCCTAAACTGAATGAATGACTTTTCGATTTTGTTTTCAATATTATTTACCTAGTTGATATTAAATTGCGCTTGTAAATTATTTCACTTGAAGTAGATAGATAAGATTAGGGACAGCATTGATATTTTGATACCGATAAAGTGAGTGGTTGAATATATAAACGATAAACTTGCAGAACCTACGGCACAGGTTACTATAACCTCAGAGTAGATAAATACTACGTACGGGTGGAGATTGCGAGATGGTTTATTTTCGAAACCTAGGTATGTTGGGTTGGTCACGCTGAAAAACTTTTACTACGGGACCAACAATGAATTCTCAAAAAAAAAACTTTTCATAAATTATGTAGGTACTTACATTATGATCGAGGAAGGTTGACATTTTGTAAGAAAAAAAAAAAAGAAAGAGAATTCACTATTGGTCCCATAGTAAAAGCTGTTCAGAATGACTAACCCAACATAGGTTTCGAAAATATGCCATCTCGAAATCTCCACCTGTTATGGACCACGACGCGCCATTGCGAACGGAAAAAATAACCGATCAAGTTGGTTTACGCTTCTTAAACACCTACGTAAACGTACTTTAGAACCTTCCTTGTTGTAGGAAGCGTAATAGTTCCGCTAGGGGCATCCGTTTTTTTGTTAGGTTCCCGCTATCATTGTTAGGGTGAGATAAATAAGTAGGTAATTTAAAAATAGCATAATGAAATTTTAACTCTATATAAAGCTTATCAGCAATATATAGCTTATTAACAAAATAATAAAAAGTCGACATTACCAACTTATTTGTACGTATTTATATACTCTGAGCTTGTACTGTTTGAAACAAGGGCGTAGCCAGGATTGTATATGGGGGGAGGGGGGGGCAGACAAAGAAAATCCTAGATAATTATCCTTATATTAGAGATCACATCCCGTATTGTTGGATTTCACAAGCTAGCATTCAAGCCTGTTAGTTAGTAGGCTTGATGATCCCTCAGAATAATTTTCGTAAGCATTACGAAATTGAAATACCCACCCGTGAGGACTGGCTTATCAGCACCGAATACCCTTCGAAACAGTATTGTAATTAATAACAACAAAAGAATAAAAAATCAACATTACCAACTTATTTGTACTGTTTGAAACAAGAGCGTAGCCAGGATTGTATTAGGGAGCACACAAAGAAAAAAAGTGCCTTAGCTCTTATATGAAGCATCGCAACCTATGAATGAAGCTCGTCAGAATTACAGTTTACCGGCGAACAACCGCTCTTCTTAGGGGGGCAGCTGCCCCTCCCTTCCCGTACCTCGCTACGCCCATGATTTGAAATATATGGATACACTCTGGTAAGTTACAATTTGCAGTAAATAAGAAGATACAATTTGCTGTTATTCAATAAAGTGATATAAATACGGACCTACCTATTATTCGTATCCCGTAACTTAGTCGTGTATATAAGCACAACTCACCACACACAAGTAATCTATTATTTAATCTTGTATAAAATGATAATTAAGTATAGTCCCACAAACTTATCTGGCCGGTGGCCAAAAGAGGAACTAACGGCGCCAGTTTGAAATGTCAATTTTCCTGCCATTCGCCATTGGGTTTTTGCTCCACCAAATGCGATAACAGTGCCTCTCTCACCGGGCCAGATAAGTTTGTTGGATTTATACTTATGCTTAATTCGAACAAACTAAGTATATTCTTACAAACGTATCTGGCCCGGTAAAATGAGGAACTAACGACGCCATTTCGAAATCTCAATCGCCATTGGCCAAAGAGAATATAAAAACCAAATAAAAACACTCCACCAAATGCAATAACAGCGACTCTCTCACCGGGCCAGATAATCTTGTAGCACAATATTTTTATAAAGTTTGCAAAAAATTTAAATGCGTGAGCGTGAAATGCACAGATTATATTGTTCAGATTGCAGACGAGACTGATAAATGAATGAGTGAGAGAGAATGAGCACCCATTTTTTTTTCATATATTGAAAAGGCAAAGGTTATTAGAATTATGTCTGAAACTTTCAATTTATCGTCGTAATCTAAACTTATTTTCGCCCACAGACTAGGGAGAGATGCCCCGGCGATTTTTCGCCCCGCGGTTCCCGAGGATCTAATGTACGAGTATCTCTTAATGACCTAGTATGTGCCAAGTTTGATCAGCCGTAATTTGATTATGCGTGACGGCTGAGATACCTATAATCGAGGTGATCGTGGACTTCAGCATGTCGGGTGTCACATTGAAGAACGACGTCATGGTGCTGCTGAGCGCATCTCGAGGTATTTGGGAACTCATGGCCGTATTTAAGGAGTTCGCAAATGGACATGGCTTAAAATATACTTCAATGGTACCAAGTCCAATAGTTTTACCGCCCTAAAAGCTCAATAATGTGCCCTTGAAGCTGGATTTAGGACAAATTGTAACAGATGACGAAAAACGACATTGATATTGAATAAAAGGGCGTTGTCAGCAAGAGCATGATAGCATATTTCTTCGTTAATACTGTGAAGTAAAAATAAAAAGGTACCTTATTCAAAATAAATAAAACCGGCCAAGTACGAGTCGGACTTACACACGGAGGGTCCTCAAACACAAACCTTGTAAGCTTTCGATCCGTAAAGAGAATAGTGGCGGGCGAAATATACTAGGAGGTGACGACAGAAATGGTAACGATAAGGTAAATGGCTAAACTCATGTTCATGGGATAAAGGACACCTCTCTGATGCCAAATATGTCGGTCTGCCTGCGCGAAGTGGTTGCGTTATCTAGATATGGCGCCTGAAAAACTGTTTATCGAGACCAAAAAAAAACGATAAGGTAAATGGCTGAACTCGACGTAGAAAGTAAGTGTTAGTTCTACTGATGTCAATTAAAAAAAAACTGACCAAATATTCGGTTGCGTTATCTAGATATGGCGTCTGAAAAACTGTTTATCGTGACCGAAAAAAAACGATAAGGTAACTGGCTGAGCTCGACGTAGAAAGTAAGTGTTAGTTGTACTGATGTCAATTTAAAAAAAACTGACCTAATATTCGGTTGCGTTATCTAGATATGGCGCCTGAAAAACTGTTCATCGTGACCGAAAAATAATAATAAGGTAAATGGCTGATCTCGACGAATCATGGAAGTATTACTAGCTTATTAAATAAAAATCTGTAAAAAAAATTGGTTGCATTTCTATCTACCTACGTAATATACGTATCTAAGCGATCTACGTAACAATTATTACTATGAATAATTTGAGTGTTTTACGGTTTCGTGGATTTTGCATTGTCAAAAATATTAAATGTTATCAGTGCCGCTCCCGTCCCTTTATACCCCCCGGCGGCCCGCCTGCACTGATCGGCATTCAGAAGTCAACAGGCAAACATAGATAAGACATTGTTATAAATACTAGCCACGCTCTGAAAACTGTGTCTCAATGGTTAGCTGACAAAAATCTTATTAGAAAAATAAAATTATTAAGATTTGCTTACTTCTAATAGGCTTTACGTTTTAGCTAAAATACTTAGTACGTAGGTAAGTTTTTTTCTGTTGTATGTTTTAAATGTAAGCTGCTAGTGAGTGAAAAAAAAAATTACCTTTTAAATAATTATATAGAATTTGGAATATAACTTGAATTTTATAAGGTTTTGCAGTCGGGGACAAACCAATAAAAATACATACCTACGTAGGTATATGTATTTTTTGTAATATTTGTTTATAAAATTGTTTATAAAATAAACAATAAATCACCCCTATTATCCCACCCTTAGGGTAGATATTTATTACCCAAATTTATATATTATCAAAAAATATACGCCTCGACTTGTAAACCTCCTCAGTTTTTTCATCGGTAAAAAATATACCTACGCGTCGACTTTTAAACCACTTCCGGTTTTACAGCATCCATTAAAAAAAAAATACGCGTCGACTTGTAAACTAATGTAAACCTCCTCCGTGTTTTCGTCGGTTAAAAATAAATAAAATGACCTCCTTCGCCTTGGCATTCGACGTCACTGAGCTATCGAGATTTTTTGGCGGGAACTTGCAGAGGGACGTTGCGTTTTCGTTTTTATTTTCATTTATCGTGTATTTTGAGTTTTTTGCATATTATTGGTGGTATTTTATTAAATAAAGATCAATCCATGTGCAACATTGAAGTGAAATGAAATTAATTATGTGTATCGTGGCTTTTCAAGTTGTTTCAAAAAGTCCGTGAAGGGTTTTAGTACAATTACCACCATTGTAGTAAAACATTACTGGTGACTGACTGAGTACTTACTATATGTGAAAGTGATTTATTGTGACTGAAAACTATATTATAACTCGACACTGGCAGAAATGAGCCCTAATTTGGCCTTGGTTGCCAAACTTAAAAATAAGAAGAAGAAGAACTGAGCGATCATCCCCTTTTTTTTTTTTCTTTGTATAGGCCTGCGCTCAGAGAGTACTATATTCCTTGGGCCTGCGTTTGTAACTTTCTCTATCTACGGTCCGCAATCTCACCGTGGGTGATGCTATGGCCAAGGTGGTAAGCACACAAAGCCTAGAAGGAACTGGCTCTCAAGTGCAGCTCTCGGAACACACCGATAGGTGCTTGGCGACAGATTTTCAACTTGAGGGTGGTAGCCAGCCAGATGTGTTATACAAAGTACCTACCCTACCACCGTGCTATGGTTTCCTCACCGAAAGCTCAAGTCAAGCTCATTGTAGGATCCGAACCCGGGGACTCCTCTCAGTATTCGACGTCACAACAACTGAGCTATCATCGCCTTGCACTTATACTTATTGATTATTATTATTGTTTGTTTGTAGTAATTACCAGTCAACCATTATACAAATCCTTGAAACTGTACACTTACGACCATAGAGCTAGTTACAATTCTTACAACCGGCAGCAATCAGCTGATCTTGATTGTTCAATCCGTTTTCAATCATTAGACTACTGAAAATAGGTTAAATTTATTTCAAATCGAGTTTACATGGTAACGCTGCAGATAGCCTCATTTTTCCATCAGCATGTTGGCATTCATGTGTGTGTTATCTATGGTTGGCACCACTGTCGGCCGCCATGTTATTTTGCTAACTTCACGCCGGTGTGCTCTCAAAACAAATACGAATACGTGCGTCGTTGTGTGATCCATTGTTTATCGCTGATAAAAACAAAAAACCCACACCGATTTTTGTGAGAGTCGAATTAGATTCTCAATCGGATTGATTGTCGTCTATCATCGTATATTTCACGTTGCCATTCGGTATCCATCGCCGCAATGGAAGTCGAGCGAATTATCTCCGACTCAGAAAACGTGGCGATGGATGTGAGCAAGCCGGTAGCCGTAGCCGATGAAGGCGCAGCCGGGGACGCGGCGACTTCCCACCCGGAGCGTTTACGTCGCAAACACAAGAAATACGTTCGCTCCAACAGTAAGGATGGCGGGAGCGGCAGCGGCAGCGGCAGCGCGGTCGCACCACTCCCTAAATACCGGAACTGGAAAAATAGCCGCAGACCCCGCAATGGCTACGGCAGGGGCTTGCCGAAGAAAGGTAACCAGTAACCACTTATAACTTCCTCCATCACCTGTTAAACTAAGCTGGTAGCAAGCAGTAATGAGGAATGTTCTAGAAAAAATGTACGCTACAACATGAAGACAGTTGCATTTTAGGTATATTTTTACATAACTTCTGTTTACTACGCAAAAGTCACGTAACATTGTTATTGTATACTTTTATGTAGGTATATATAGCATGGGGTAGGTACTTGGGTTCGCAAGCGGTAGGTCACTCATTTGCGCAGTTGTCAAACTATTGTTATTGACTCGAACATGCGGTCCGCTTGCCGCCCGACAGTCTTATCAGAAAATGTTTATTGTCATTAGGTGTTTTATCGTATGAATCGTTCGGTAGGTAGGTATAGGTCATGAATGTGTTATTTTAGTTGAATGACTTATTACGCAATCGATGCTTATAAACAACTTTCGACATCCAAGGTTATTTTCGTAGCTGCGACACAAATGGCGGGACATTTATAAATATATTTGGTTTTGCCTATGGTATGGCGCGCAAAAGACATCATTGTGTAGGTCAAGGTCAAACTTGTTTATGTTTATGACCAAAAATTCTGATATTATTATCATGAACTGCTTTGCCTCGCTGTTGCACACATGTTCCTGATGGATCTTATGGTGTTTTAGAAAATGTGACAAAGCTATGTGCTATATTTAAGCTGATGATAGCTCAGTGGTGGTCGCCGGACCCGTGCAGAAGAATGAGCTTTCGGTGAAGGAAAACATCATGTAGAAACCATAGCACAGTGGTTGGATACCTTGGCTGGCAACCCTCAAATTGAAAATCTGTAGCCAAGCACCAATCAGTGTGTAACATGTCAGTTGTAGAGAAGAAGGTCCCGGGTTCGCATTCCACAATGATCTTGAGCTTTCAGTGAAGGAAAACAGCATGGTAGTAGGGTACTTTGTACGGTTGGCTACCACCCTAAAAAAAAGCACCTATTGGTGTTCCAACAGTTGCACTTGAGAGCCAGTTCCTTCTAGGATTTGTGTGCTCACAACCTTCAGCCACATCATCACTTACCATCGTGAGACTGTGGTCAAACCTATACCAATAAAAGAAACTATGTATCAAACTAGTTATCTAATGTTAGCCCGAGTTCCCTGGTATAAATAATATGCATGTTAATTTCCATCAAAATGGGTTTTATTGTATCTTGAGTTGTCAAGATGCAAAAAACAAACACTTGTATTATTTTTTTGTCATCCTTTATTAAATTATATTATCAAGAGAGGTACCTATAGCATAAGTTTATGTAATTTTCCTGCACATGATAAAACAAGTATGGTCGCCAGAGCTCATTGAGTAGAGGGAAAGTTTAAAATAACTTATGTTTAATAATATGTCAAAAGGCTATTATTATTATGTTTCATAAAATTTATACCAGACATACTCAAAGAGTGCTCCGTGGAGCCCTAGGTCTCCACAAAGCCTCTGTGGGGGTTCCGCAATAATACTAGCCAAAATACATTCTTCAATAACCCTCCTTCCGGGTCAGTCGGGTAAAAAGACAAGTACAGATAATAAATGTTAATAATTTGATTAAGTATGGTCCAATAATTTTATTAATTTTAATGAAATGAAATAAAAATAAAGAATAGGTACCTTCACATGAGCTATTCTTTGATTATTTTAGGGCTCCATAAAACATTTCGCTTTCTAAAAGGCGTCCGTCGCCGAAAGTTTGAACTGCTGATGTACACCAATAAAGAGGTAAAGATCAGATGAAGGGGCTAATGTCCGGAACTACTGACCCATGTCTGGAGATTCTTTCAAATAGAAAGCTATATTATTCCCAAGTCCAAGCAAAGCTCCTTTACACTACTATTTCAATAAACGGGCTATTTTAAGTTGAATGATATGGTTTATTGACAGGTGGTGCTGGCGGAAAGGGTGTATGGGGTGCTCCAGGCTCGGAGCTCCTTGAAGAGTACGAGGTTGAGGATGAGAATGACCCTAACTATGACTCTGAGGCTGTCACCAATGGTGATGTGGAGTTCAAGCAAGTTATTGTTGAAGCGGAACCTGATGAAATTGTGGTACGTACTTAAAGATATTTAGCCTTTAAGTTGCGGAAGTAAGAGTTTAACAATTTAAAAGGAGTTGCAATACAAAATATTTTCATATATCTCTGACTTCCGAATGCCTTGTGGCAAAGGGCTCTCCAACTGACGCCATTGGGCTCTGTCCATTGCCACTGTTGTCCAAAGAGGACCCAATGTTTGGCGGATTTCGTCCTCCTGTCTTCTCTTGCGTTTGCCATCTCTGGGAAACTGAAGGGTCACTCTGCATCACTAGCTTAATCAATTTATTAATTACTTCTTAATTATTAATAATTACACACAAGTAGTCTAAATGATGTTTTCAAACAGCAAAGTCAACGTAGCATTTTAAGGTTTCCCAGTCCAAGTACATCCTTGGCCTGGGGACTGTATTATATCAGAGACATATACTATTTGATACAAGCGTCAACCACTCAGACAAACATTTTTGTGCGTGAACATTGTATGTTTGAACTGAGTCTGAGTATAAGTTTACATGTTACATATTAGTTAGCTGGTTGTGTGTGTGTGAAGAATGTTACATTATAGATAGATAGATAGATAGATAACTCATTATTGTACACCAGAAAAACAGTTAACAAAACAGAAAGAAAATAACATTATATTATTAATAACTATTTTTTTTATGATTTATGTACATATCTGCAAGCAAAATCTGTTCGGGGTTCTGCACCCTAAGAGTGCCAACCTTTTACTAAGCCTCTGTCCGTCCGTCTGTCGTCAGTAGGCTGCATCTCATGAACCGTAATAGGTAGATTGTTGATAACAGATTACATATTTCTATTGCCACTATAATAATAAATCATCAGCTTTTATCAGTTCAATGCTGGATATAGACCTCTCCCAGAGCGCGCCACTCCTTACGATTTCTTGCCCACCCGCATCCAGCCCAGTCCGGGCACTTTTTGAGGTGAAGAAACGTCTTTTTTTTTTTGCTTTTTTTTTACTCGGGTTTTAATAATATCAATAGGTCGACGCTAAAATATTCAGTGTGTATAGTCGCTTTAAAAAAAATCGTTTTTTTTTTATTTTAACCTCTATGGTTGTTATCGAATATGTTTCTGAATATCGGCCTTGAGATAAGACCTGTTTATTCGACGCGCCTCTTTTTAATCGCATTATCGAAGGCCTCCTATACATTTTGCGCACTTGTTCAAATATTTTTCACGCAGTGCGTTACTTGTAAAACTCGATTTAAATCCGCGGGGGTGTGACTGTACCTTCTTTAAGTAGTAATAGCTACTCACTTGCGTTCCCGAGAAATCCATTAATTTCCCGGGAAAAAATTATTTTATCCAGAACTAAGAAATGTGTGCCAAATTTCATACAAATCTGTTCAGCACAAACATGCAAAATTTAAAATAAATAGTATATTTCATTACGAGTGCGGAAAGCCTGTCATTGCAAAGAGTTCCGACAAATTTATGTATTTATTAATTCTTTATATGATTTTTTTTTAGTAAAAACTTCGTGGTTGGTTTTTTCTTTTTAATAGACATTATTTTGACAGTTGGGAAAGAGAACGCACGAGTTCGGAAAAGGTAAAGAAAGCTTGAGTATGTAATAGCCCACATCCCGAACGCTATACGTCGCTGCAATACGCCACTTTTTGAGCAACTGTATTAAAAGATAAATACATAGTTGGTAGCAAATAATAACTCTTCAGGCCCATAGGCACGAGGTGATATAGGTATTCAATGACCCACAGTAAAAAAAAATATGTATGACTGTCTTTATTCAAGTACCAAATCAGATCATATAGTATGCACCTACCTAAGTATCACTTGCACATGGTCATGATAGCATTCAACTTCTTTCCGTCCAGAAAATTAGACCTTATCAATCAAAAAAAATTGTTTACTGTGTATTTTTTTTTACTGTGTTTAATAACTCAGATTATAATCAGCCAAAGAAGTAGCTCATTGTTAAAATAAAAAGATCGCTATGAAGCAACAAAAACATAAGAGATACTGTGTATAATAGGCCTATTTTTGACCGTAATCTCACCATGGTAGTGATGATGTGGCCGAAGGTGGTGCACACACAAAACCTAGAACGAAATGGCTCTCAAGTGCAGCTGTCGGAACACCGATAGGTGCTTTTTTTTTTTAGGGTGGTAGCCAACCGTACGAAGTACCCTACTACCGTGCTGTTTTCCTTCACTGAAAGCTCAAGCTCATTGTGGGATTCGAACTCGGGACCTTGACCGGAACCGGGAGTTTAAACTTGGAAGACAGCTAGTTTCCATAAGTAAAACTGCATAGAAAATATTAAATTGTCATAATTTTATTATTAACTATAAACTAACTTTAATAAACAATTCTAATCAAGCTTGGAATTCAAATGCCTGCCCAATAGTCCAAGGAGCTTAGCATGAGTGTCAGACATCTCCTGAAGACATTGCAGTATAGATTCGTTTGTAGTTGACAGTGAGATGACAGCGTTTGTCAGTCGCTCCTCAGATGCTATGCGTCTCTCCTCCATGTCACACAGCCACTTTGGAAGGTCTTGTTTGTCGTGATCTAGAAAATAAAAGATATACAAGTTTCCCATATTTTACCCCCTTAGAAAGAGATAGAAAGACAAAATTAGTTTACTTTTTAAACAAAATTAAATCGGTGACTATTCTCACTCACCTGAAGAACTATATCTTGGTCGCTCCACCTTCTTAACCTTCGGAATGGGACGAGGGCGGGGGGCTGCAGCTTTTACTTCAGCCGATGATTCTGGAATATACATTTTATTATTAAGGGAGCGTCCATTGATTACGTGAGGCGTTTAGATGGGGGGTCGGGCCGAATCTCACTCAACCTCACATGGGGGAGAGGGGGATCACGGCAAATATCACGTAATTTTTTCCACAAGAGACGATATAAAATTCCGATAACACTGCCTAAAATTTTCCGAATACAACCCCCTCTTTTTTTATTCGTAGACGTTTTATAAAAATAATATAACCCTGTGCCACTCCCACAGTTAAGACGAATCTAATGACACCTCATATGTTCAAATCAATGAAGCCGTTTAGGCTGCAGAGCGTGCCAAAGAAAAGACATACAAACATACACTCGGAAAACATAACCCTCATTCCGAGTCAGTCGGGTAAAAAGCATAGAAAATATCTAATGCTGTAAATTCCCTACAGGCAAAAATTTGTGATCAATTTTCATGGTAATTAGACAAGATATTGATATCCTTTTCTTATTTCTTATGTTAGATAGGGACAGTAAGACAAATCACTTTGTAAACAAAATTAAATCGGTGATTATTGTCACTCACCTGAAGAACTATATCTTGGTCGCTCCACCTTCTTAACCTCCGGAATGGGGCGGGGGTCTGCAGCTTTTACTTCATCCGATGGTGCTGAAATATATATTTTATTATTTAGGGGGCGTACATTAATTACGTGAGGAGTTTTTCATTTTCTAATTTTATTAGCTCCGTTTTAAGTCTTTTATCTAAACTTCTATACTAATAATAATATTATAAAGAGGAAAGATTTAATAGTTTGTTTGTTTAATTAGCTCCGAAACTACTGACCGATTTGAAAAATGATTTCACTGTTGGGAAGCTACACTATCCCCGGGTGACAGGCTATATTATTTTTTCAAAAAAATAGGTTTCCTTACTAAAACTCCAATAATGTAACCCAAGGTGTAAAAAAATACCTAAAATATTCTTTACATCGCGTGCGCTGTGAAAACTATTGATGATAGCATAAAATAATGGAGGTACTACGACTTTGCAGAACACATCATTATTTTGAAAAAGTGTCGCGACAGTATATGTCTAACTATTACAGTTATGCCACAATAATTGTTCTTTTATTTTAAAAACTTTATTGAAATGCCGCCGCTAGAAAAGGCTCTTCATTTGTATCAATTAATTTTGGGCCGGCACTTACTTGTCAATTCAAAAAACAAAAAAAACCGTCTTACGAACAAAAATTTACTGAGGTGAATTGTCGACGATCCCGAGCTCATAAGCGGCTTAGAGCCACTTAGTCTGAGAACCGCCTCCTTATGTGTGTTCTACCGCTTCTACAACGGACAATGTTCTGTAGAATTGTTTAAGATGATGCCCACGGCTACCTTCCACCATCGCAACTCTCACCATTGACGGGGAGTCCATCCTCACACATTAAAACCAGGATGGTTTCGAACTGTGCGGTCTCAAAGAAGCTGCCTTCCGCGGACGCTTGCAACACCAAGGGTCTACGGGGTCGGCAACGCGCGAGAGATACCCTTGGTGTTGCAAGCGTCCATAGGCCACGGTAACCGCTTACCATCAGGTGGGGCGTATGCTTGTTTACTACCTAAGTGTATAAAAAAAAATAACATGAAACATTCTATCCCAGAAAACATAAGATACCTCGACTTACGAGATACTCGATTACTGACTTAAAAAAAGGAGGAGGTTCTCAATTCGGTTGTTTTTTTTATGTTTGTTACATCATAACTCCGTCATTTATTAACCAATTTGGAAAATTAATTTTAAAAAAATAATAAATATAATTTTTTATTATTATTAAAAAAAAAACCGTTTGGTCCCATTGTCATCAGGTCAGCGTTTTGAAGTCAGTTTAAGTTTTTGTAATACAGTTTTTTTCATTTTCTACTTTTATGAAGACAAAATTTAAATACCTTGTAGTGCTCGTACATTATGTACCCCGACCATTCCAATGGCCCACGTGATTCTCTTTTCGAGGTCTGTGAGAGGGAACAGCTTGTTTTGTTTGCCGTCATCGACTGCGCCCGCTCGCTTCCTCCTTATGTCCGCTGCCTTCGCCTTAGTGCGGCATTTCAGCAAGTGCCAGTACTTGAAAAGGAGATGCAAGTATCAAAATGTGTCGATTTTATGGTATTTTAAAAGGGAACAAGTTTTGATACTTTTTTAACAGACTTCAAAAAAAGGAGGAGGTTCTCAATTCGTTTTTTTTTTTTTTTTAATGTTTTTTACCATATAACTCCGTCATTTATTAACCGATTTGGAAAATTCTTTTTTTGTCTGGAAGGGTACACTTCCTGTTTGGTCCCATTGTCATCAGATCAGGATTTGATTACTTCTTAGTGTACTTTGAAGTCGGTTTAAGTTTTTTGTAAAACAGTCCAATTATTATAACATGTAAATGTTTTACATAGATTTTTGAACCAGGTAATTTGAATTAAATGTCTAGGGAAAAAATATTGGCCGTTCCACACATCTTAAACTTTTTAATTGTGCAGATTTTTAATAATTCTTTTCGGTATGTTTTTATATTTTTTTTCTACTACGACAGTTTTTTTTTTTAAGAAAGTAGCACTATGTTCACTTTTTATACTACTACTAGCTGCCCGGCGCGACTTCATTCGCGTGGTGCTACCCTACCCTATCTAAACCATCCAGGGAGTTAATTCTACTGTACGTGTGTGTCACTGAACTCCTCCTAAACGGCTTGACCGATTTGAATGTTTTTTTTTGTATGCGTTTTGGTGGCGCCCTGGATGGTTTAGATTCACAAATCAACCCGGTAGATGGCGCTGCAGTCGATAATATAACCTAGATACCGAGATACGATATACGATGCAGTAGAATTTTATATATAAAGAAGTTGCCAACGACGGCAACTGGCCCATCAATAAAATGTGGCAAACTTACTCGTTTCCACTGCTCAGGTGTTCTTTTCACTCCATCTTCAACCGCGTTGAGGTTCTTGGCCAGCTCCACCCAAGCCTGGTTGACGTTTTTGTGGGCCATGTAGCCGGTAGGTCTCACTGACATGTGCTTATTTCTCTCCGCAAACTCTACGATTAACTCCAATTGCGTTGGCGATATCAATCGTACTGGTGCCATAGCCTTTAGACACAGAAAAACTAATTATGAACCTACATCTATGTATAGAACTGTGTCTGTCTGTACTGTACTTTGTACATTTTATCTATCTAATTAATACCTATTAAACGAGCAATTCTTGTATATATGTATATAATCTGAATCTCGGAAACTGCTCGAACGATTTTCATGTTTTTTTTTATGCGGCGGGTTTTGGGGCGATAAATCGATCTAGCTCGGTTTCATTTTCAGAAAACGTTTTATCCGTGTTTTCAGGCAATGAAAAACTGCTACAATATCATGAGAATACATAGGTAAATTTCAACACTATCTACAAGGTTAGCTTATAGCTCAGGTGGGAAATCGGGCGGTCCCGAAACCGGAACGCCCCAGTTCGGGTCCAGATGATTATTTTTTCCCTTTTTTTTTCAAGTTTTTATTATTATACCACTAAGGTGGCAAACAAGCATACGGCCCGCCTGATGGTAAGGGGTTACCGTAGCCTATGGACGCTTGCAACACCAGGGGTATCACTCGCGCGTTGCCGATCCTGAAGAAACCTCTTCACACCCTTCTTGAAGAACCCCATGCTGTACTCTATTGGGAAAACTAGTTAGTTCCTTCTTTTGTGAGAAAAACTATTATGATTTACAAAAAAAAAAAACGAGCTAAGCTCGGTCGTCCAGGTACTACCATTTTAGGAGAGGTAGACCGTAGCCTTAATTCGCTCAAAGAGCAGCTCGACTGGGGAAGTACCTCCACCTTACAGAATACCGCAGCCTCATTGGGGGGAAGGGTCGGTAACGCGTGAGTGATATCCCTTGAGTTGCAATGGCTGCGGTAACCACTTACCGGGCCGAATGCTTTATGCTGAAGAAAGACTCGGTAAAGCTGGAACTACCAGTCGCATTCGGAAAAATTCTTTCACTACGATAGGAAGCTACATTATCTCCTAGATAGTTACATAACTTTTTATCCCGGGAACGCGGATGAAACCACGGGGGTCAGCTAGCCTACAAATAAAAGTATACTATATGGTGTTTAACCCCCTTTAGGTGTCTGAAATATAGTCCCGTATCTTTTTTAAACGACTTCAAAAAAAGGAGGAGGTTCTCAATTCGGTTAGGAAAATTCTTTTTTTGTTTGGAAGGGTACACTTCCCGTTTGGTCCCATCAAATCAGGATTTGAATACTTTTTAGTGTACTTTGAAGTCGGTTTAAGTTTTTTATAAAACTGTCCAATTATGTTATATGACGTTAGATAGAGACGGATATTTTTAAAACCTGGTTTTAACCATCGCATATAATAAGGTGTGTTTTGCGTGACTCCATATCACAGAGTCTGTCTGTTGGTGCAACCACCACGCCAAAACCACTGGACCGATTTGAATGATACTTTTATGTTTCACAACTTATGATTAGGCTTACGAACTGATATTATATTATTATATCTCGCTAAGATAATGAGAGCCTGGGATAAAGCAATAATCTCACATGTTTTCACAACCAAATGCAACCAATTTAGAGTGAGCTGCCATTTTACGTACATTCATATTGCAAGCGGGCGCGGGCCCGTTTTT
The DNA here is from genome assembly GCA_947623365.1 of Achlya flavicornis. NCBI lineage: Eukaryota > Metazoa > Arthropoda > Insecta > Lepidoptera > Drepanidae > Achlya > Achlya flavicornis. The sequence goes on along the minus strand of OX392494.1, from coordinate 3,126,781 downwards.
AGCAACTACAGTCCATGCGGATAAAGTCGCGCGCTAGACGATACTGATTTTATAAGTAGAATAGGTATATAAGCGGTCGAAAGTGGCAGGTTAAAACTGTGCTATATAGCTGACTTTAGTTACCAGTCGCGTCAGAGCGATACGACATTTATGACAGTGTGCCATTTATGAAGTTCAAATCTTGTGTAGGTAACCTATCTACCTCTTACTTATAATATCATTGACTATACTAATATTATAAAAATGTATTTAAAAAAAGAGTATTTTCGGAGAACAGTTTTTTTTTTTTTTTTTTTTTTTTTCAATATTCATCTTCTACGTCACTATATGAACAAAATGATGCAATGCCTATCTTGGTCACAAGTTGCTAGAAGTTGTCAAAATTTACCTCTGATTGTTTGTCAGAATGCTAAGAGCAAATTATTTATGGCTAAACATATTGAGGTCCCTACGAGATCTGCTCCACCTCGTCAAAGTTTACGCAGGATAAAACAATGGTCAAAGAAAATATAAAATAATTTTGGATTTGAGCAATTTGTGACCAATATTTACATACATCATTTTGTTCATATTGTGAATCTGCGTCACAGCTGAATATTTAAAAAAAAAATTTTGAAAAAATTCCGTAACTCCGAAAAAACTAATTTTTTAAAATAAATTTTAATGCCACTTTAATTTTCTTCTCATGGTTCCTTTCAGCGTGTTTCTCTAAGACCTGTCTGTAGTTAAGAATTTGCCCATACTGGCTAGAAAAAAAAACACTGTATACTACCTATGTGAAGTTGAATCACAAAAAAAAACCGGCCAAGTGCGAGTCAGACTCGCGCACCGAGGGTTCCGTAAAAAACCTGTAGTAAATGGTAGTATAGATCTGAGTATTTGATATGAATTTCAATTTATGACGTATTAAAAAAGAAAACTATTTACTAGTTCTCGTTCAAACCAATTTTCGGTGAAAGCTTGCATCGTAATGTATACATCATATATTTTTTTTTGTTTTATCATTCTCTTATTTTAGAAGTTACGGGGGGGGGGACACACATTTTTGTGTGAAAATCTTAATGCGGTTCACAGAATACATCTACTTACCAAGTTTCAACATTATAGTTCTTATAGTTTCGGAAAAAAGTGGCTGTGACATACGGACGGACAGACAGACATGACGAATCTATAAGGGTTCCGTTATTTGCCATTTGGCTACGGAACCCTAAAAAAGGCAAGCTAGGTAAGCCAATTCGAAGTGCAATACAAGTGATACCGCTATATTATGGAAAAAGTTCATTGACACAGTTTATTTGAAGATAACTTTCACCCAGCAAGTAACAACATAACCTAGCTACTGTTATTTGGTATTTAAAGTATTGCTTATTTTGTAAACAAAAAAGTAACCTAAAAATTACGTCTCCTCACTTTAAGTAATCACTAAAGGCATCAAAACTTTTTAAATACAAATCTCTTTAGTTATCTAATTCGTATTAATTTCTTATGAAACCATAGGTAACCTTTTTGGAGATGGTATGTTGTTCGTTTACAAAATTAACATAGAAATAATACGCAATGGGATATAAATAAGTCAATACAAATTACATGATAGCAACTAACCACGTATCATATGCACAAAATCACTAAAAATAAACCCAGTTCGTCACAAATCACCAACTGTTTCAATCACGGAATTCACAGATAATAAAAAGTACACATAAACGAATAAGCTACGTATAATACGGCCGATTTGAAATATCTGTACGCAGTGCACGCGGTGGTCGACGCGACAGTACTTCGTAATTTGTTTGGATTGACCATTCGCACGAACTTCACTTTGCAACGTATTGATGGAAAGTGAAATGGCGGCTACTGACAGTTGCGTAATAATAATTTGTCGATGGAAACTCGCTTTTGTTTGCAACGAGCAATAGATTGGTTTTGAGTTTTGAACTAATTGTTTCGATTACGTACGGTCGTTATGATAGAGGAACACTAGTCTTATTTCTATGCCCAGGATGGATATGTACGTAATAGATCCAATGTAATAGATAGATGTAAAAAAACAAAATAGTACCTGTAATTAAATAGGTATATTTGTTTTTTTTTGTTAGGTTTGATTTCAATTGTTTTTTTTTAACCGTAAGGGGTGGTAAGGTTTTCTGTTTCCCGCGTCATGTTTTTGTATGTGAGCGATTTTCATGATTTTTTCATTGGGGTAATCTGTATAGGTAGGTAAGGTACCTAGGTACTTATAGGAAAGTTTTAGTATATGGTAACCAAATATTCTGTTTTCCTATATGTTTGTACATATATGCGCATTCGTCAAGCGCGATATTTTGTTTTTCCGAATGCTACAAGACAACTTTTATTATTATTTTGTCATATCGTCGCTTCGTATACAATTTTTTTTTACTCCATTTGAGGAAACTGGTGACCCATTTGCGTAGTCCCTCGGGAAGCCCGTATGCTGGTAACTTCGCTAGAAGACCCCGGTGCCAGACACGATCGAACGCCTTTGCCACATCTAGGCTCACTGCCAATGCCTACCTTGACTCTCGATGACCAGCGGTTTGTGAGATACCCTAGAAGGTCGCCAGCCGAGCGACGGTAGCGGAAGCCATATTGTCGGTCGCTCAACAAATCGTGATCCTCTAGGTATCTCAAGAGTTGCGATTACTCGCTCCCTCAGTTTGAAGAGAAGGGAGGCTGTAGTTCGACGAGTCCGTTCTACCGCCCTTTTTGGGCACTGGGTGCACATGCGCAGTCTTCCACGAAGGCAGTGAAGGAAAGTGCGAAAAGACGCGTCAGTACATGATGATTCATTGCACACCGCTTCAGCACCACTGCCGGTATGCTGTCCTCTATGTACAATTTAGACTGTATAGTGTATTTTCAGTTTTAGTTATCCTTTCAAACTCACTTGGAGCAACATTATCGTGGGTCGATGAACCTAACCCCGCTAGGTGGTTCAAATTAGTATAAGAAGTGAATGCGTGTGTGTTTACGTGCATACTAAATAACTGCACATAATGTAGGGTTGTCAAACACAGAAAAAAAAACGCGGACTTCGTTTTGTTTTTTGCAGTTTTTCTAGCACGAGTAATAAACGAAAATAATTTCGGTGAGACAGTCCTGAAACACGTCCTTTTGACGTTTATTTTCTCGATGCCACAACCGATCTCAAACCAAACAGAACGTCACTATAGCAAAACCATAGACATATAAAAAATCAAGACGGAGTGTCACCTTATAGGAAAGTGAAGAAAAAAATTTCCTACGTGTGCGTGAGTAAAATCAGTACTGGCCCAAGCAGGCACAAATTGTACTGAACCTTATTGTCACTGTTAACGTCTCAATACGGAATGACAACCGATCGGCTTCCTATGGTCTATATGTGTGTGACCATGTATTTACAAGACCGCCGGCTTCCTATTACTTGCGTCACTTAAGAACACAGACCGTTCCGTCACTTTTTTTTTTGGTCTGAGAGCAAAGCAAACAAAAATATTCATGCACTAATCAATAAGTAATCTACGTTTTGTATGGGAATCGAATCCACGCTCTTTTGCGTGCGTTTTTGAAACAATGTAAGCTTAGCTGGTAGTTACGTCGATTATTCCGACTAAGGTAGGTGGGTTCGAATTACAACCAGCTTGCGTTTTAGGTGGTGGCAGGATATTTTGTTCGTATTGCACGCCTGGCTGGCATCCAACCAATTTAGTAAAAAAAAGTACAATTTGACAACCCTGGTTCATTGTCACAAAGCACTTGATCATTGCCAACTGCAATTGGCTCACAACAATGTGTATGCTTAGATAAAAATAACAAATTGGGTAGATATGGTAATCAGTCCACAGCACGGGGGAGAACAAAACTACTTCTAGCTGACGTAGACGGCTCACTTTTATACGGTTGTAGCGGAGCTGTGGTCTCGTATTATCGTTTGATCTGGCGGCCTTATAAAACGCAAATTAACTAAACTCTATTCAATAATAAATATCCTGGGACATTCCTCACACACGAGCTTGGATTAGCCGTAATTTGTCTACTTCTCTCTTATTTATTTACTATTATTGATCAAATTATTGTAAAGTTGGTATATTAACATCATCTAGCCACTGACTCCTGAAACACTTTTTACTAGTTTGGGAGCCTGTGGATTCAATAATTGGACTGTTTTACAAAAAAACTTAAACCGACTTCAAAGTACACTAAGAAGTCATCAAATCCTGATCTGATGACAATGGGACCAAACGGGAAGTATACACTTTCAGACAAAAAAGAATTCTCCAAACGGTTGATAAGAGTTATGAGGTAATTATAATTATAAATGATGGTATTGTCCACACACAGCGCAAATCGGAGCCAGTGATCCTGGAGTACTTCGAGAACGGAGACACGAACGCGGCAGCCGAGGACCTGTTGGAGTTTGTCACCGCCAAGAGGAGTCACCTGGTGAGTACCGATGAATAGCCGAAGCTCTCCGAAGATTGCCGAAGCCGAATATACGGGTGACGCAAAAAAAAAGAGAATTTTGGAGCATACTAAAGAAAATTATTTTTAATTTTTTTCTTATTCAAACATAAATTATAATTACTTTTTGTAATTATTTTTAAAGGACTGGCAACATCGAAAATGAAAACTAGCTTACCTACATTGTTGTCCGAAAAGTCGTCGTAACTGCTTAACGAAATCGATTAAGTCGTTTCGGAAATCAGCCCACATAGGCACACACAAATTGGTAAAAACGCGTGTTTCGATTTTTTTAATACGTTGTTGCTATACTTGCGTTCGGCCCGCCTGATGGTAAGCGGTTACCGTAGCCATATGGACGCTTGTAACACATGAGCCAACACAACATCAAGTTATTTAGCTGCGGTATTCTGAAAGGTGGAGGTACTTCCCCAGTCGAGCTGTTCTTTGAGCGACGATGTATTTGTATTTATGAATGATATATGATTACAGGTATGTGAAACTATAGTGGAGATAGCGCTCGACCACAAACCGTCTCATTGCGAGATGGCCTCTGTCCTCATATCAGACCTATATGGGAGGGTGTTCTCCGCTAAGGATATTGGTTACGGTAAGATATTGATAGATGTATACATAGATAAGGTTTGGTGTGATAGGGTGACAGGCTACCTTCAATTTGGCTGGGCCATCGTGCCAGGTACAGTAGTACCCAACTGATAAGGCGCGTCGTGAATCTTCATTCGCACAGAAAATAAAGTATGGCCCCGAAGATTAACGAAAGAATGCTTAAAATTACAATCAACCTTAGATCACTACTATAAGGTTCATAATACAGTGCAGCTGTTAGTTCCGTCTCACTCGCAAGTACCGCCCCTCCGCACACATGGCGGCAGCTGCCGACTAATAGCATTTCCCGCGCTTTGAAAATGTTGGGTACAACTGTATACACTTGTATGTAAGATCCTTCTAAAGTCTTGGCGTATATTTTTTAAGGGTAATTAATAATTAAAAAACAATATTAGAAAAATAATCCGTGCATTGAAAATAATATATCTTCTTTATATATAAAATTCTACTGTACGTGTGTATGTCACTGAACTCCTTCTAAACGGTTGGACCGATTTTAATGTTCACAAATCAGCCCGGCAGATGGCGCTGCAGTCGATAATATAACCTAGATACCGACTGCAGCGCCAACTGCAGGGCTGATTTGTGAATCTAAACCATCCAGGGCGCCCCCCAAACGCATACAAAAAAAAACATTCAAATCGGTCCAGCCGTCTAGGAGTTCCGTGACGTACACACGTTCAGTAGAATTAACTCCCTGGATGGTTTAGATAGGGTAGGGTATCCTTCATATAAGCCGAGACTTTAGAAGGACCTTATATATGCAGATCGTGGAATAAACATGGTAAGCGCGATGCAGGATGTTGTGGCGCCATCTATCTTTTAGCGTGTGAACTATCTTAGTGTACCCGTGACAGTTGAAATCTTCAGAAAAAATGACATGGTGACTTTTTATTCGTTTTTTCGTTAGATCAAACTTTGTTCAGACCATGGTCTACTAACATTCTATAAAATCAAATGAAAAAAAAAAACGGTCATTGGTTTTTGAAAAAACACAAAATAAAGTTAATTATCGTTACCCCTTACAACCCAGACACCGCGCTTGCACTTCAAACTAGTTGTGGCACGGCGGCATGCCAGTTTTTTAGCAGGTGTGGGAATCCGCGGCTACTTGACTTTTAAATTTTTCCTGTTTTGTGTTTTTTTTTCATCTGATGTTATAGAATGTTAGTAGACCATGGTCTGAACAACGTATATGTATATGTATATTTTTGTAACTAATAATAAAACTAACCCTTGAACCCTTCGTTTGCGAGTCCGAGTCTCATTTGCTTGGTTTTTAAACGACTTAAAAAAAAAGGAGATGATCTCAAATGTTTTTTTTTTTATGTTTGTTACCTCATAACTCCGTCATTTATGAACCGATTTGGAAAATTCTTTTTTTGTCTGGAAGGGTACACTTCCCGTTTGGTCCCATTGTCATCAGATCAGGATTTGATTACTTCTTCGTGTACTTTGAAGTCGGTTTAAGATTTTTGTAAAACAGTCCAATTATTGAGTGTAATTATTCGTCGGTTGTCCTCAGCATTCGAGCGTCTGCTATTCAAACTGCCAGATTTGGTGTTGGACACGCCGGACGCGGCGGTGCTGCTGTCCAACTTCATCGCGCGCTGCGTGGCCGACGACTGCCTGCCGCCGCGCTTCGTGCAGGCGCAGGCCGCCGCCGACCTCACGCCGCACGCCAGGTACACACAACGACACCACTAATACATACGACGGTCTCAAAATGTCCGTGAAGAGTTTTAGTACAATGACCACCATTGTAGTAAAACATGACTTTTATGGACGGTGACTGACTGAGGACTATAATGTGAAGTGATTTATTGTGACTGGAAACTATAATGTAACTCGACACTGGCAGAAATGAGCCCTAATTTGGGCTTGGTTGCCAAAATTAAAAATAAGAAGAAGAATACATACGACATGGAGCTACTGCTATACATAAAAAAAAAAAAAAAAAAACCTGGGACATTTCTCACACACGGTCATCTGATCCCAAACTAAGCAAAGCTTGTACTATGGAAACCAGATAACTGATATAATACATACACTACTTTTTGTTTGTAAATACATACTTAATATACATAATCACACCCAGACTCAGGACATACAGGCATGTTCATGCACACAAATGCATGTCCTGTTTGGGAATCGAACCCACGACCAGCGGCGCTATAGGTTAAGACTCCACGTCTTAACCAACTGCGCCAACTGGCCCGTCAATAGGGGTGTACATGGGCCTCGATTTATCGGGGCAATCTTCGCGTCAGCAGTTTTGTATTCAAAAATTCAAAATTCAAAATCATTTATTCAAATAGACCTTCGCAGGCACTTATGAAAAGTCTGACTCTAATACCGGTTCGGAAGGTTGCATTTGCTGAGAAGAGCCGGCAATAAACTCAGCAATTACTCTTTTCAAAACAAGCTTTGATTCATTACATAATATTTACATTCTAATCGCACTGACAACAATTGCGTGCCCCGGCGCGGCGGCAAAATTACAAAGTAGACGTAATAAATATTTAATAAGTAAATAAATAGCAAACTCGGCGCAGACCAGCCCCCACAAGCAGCACCTGTTCACGAGTATGACGCGTGTGGCCCATCGCCCTCCTCGCCATGCTCATTCCAACATGTATTCTGCCCCTCGTCATGGAAGAGGATTTTTGGCCGCAGGACGTTGTATTCCGTCGGTTTTATTATTATATTATAGGGTTGCCATCCGTCCGGGTTTCCCCGGATTTGTCCTAGTTTAAAGGGCGTCCGGGGGGGATTTCATTTGTAGTCTCGGTTTAAAATTTTCAAGTCTGATTCTGTTTTCTAACATTTAAAATGATGATGAAAAGATGACTAAATTTTAATGTAATTTTTGTGTTGGATAGTCCATTTATCGGGGAAGGCTATATAACATCACGCTGCGGCTAATAGGAGCGAAGCTTCAGTGAAATATGTTGCAAAAACGGGGAAAATTATTCATATAGAGTAGGGTAAGGTAGGGTAGGGTAGAGTGGGGTATCACCACGCGAATGAAGTCGCGCCGGGCAGCTAGTCCTAACTAATATTATAAATGCGAATGTAAGTTTGTTTGTTTGTTTGTTACGCCTTCACGCCTCAACTACTCAACGGATCATCATGAAATTTGGCATGCATATAGCCTATGGTATGGAGAAGGACATAAGCTATCTTATCCCGGGAACGCGGGTGAAACCGCGGGGGACAGCTAGTTAATAATAAAGGTTAATATTATTTATTTGTATTGTTACAGACAAGCAATTCATAGGGCGGAAACATTACTCTCAATGAAGCAGGGACTAGTCAGACTCGACAACATATGGGGAGTGGGCGGCGGCATCAGGTAATTATATATCTAACAAATTGGCTAGTGGTAGTCCGTCGCGTCCGTTACGGTATAAAAAAATATAAGACACGTATTTTTTCTTTTGTCAATCCAACAAATAATTACGAAGATATGGTGTGTTGAAGTTCACGCGCAGGAACACATTTTTTTTTTAATTAACTAAGGCGGCAAACGAGCATACGGCCCAGCTGATAGGGGTTCTTCAAAAAGGGCGTGAAGAGATTCCTTCAGGGTCGGCAACGCGCGATTAACACCCGTGGTGTTGCTAGCGTCCATACGCTACGGTAACCGCTTACCATCAGGCGGGCCGTATTGTTTGCTTCCTAAGTAGTAAAATAAATCTCCTGGGACATTTCTCACACACGGTCATCTGATCCCAAACTAAGCAGAGCTTGTACTATGGAAACCAGAACTGATTTAATACATATACTACTTTTTGTTTGTAAATACATACTTACACCCAGACTCAGGACATACAGAGACATGTTAATGCACACAAATGCATGTCCTGTGTGGGAATCGAACCCACGACCTGCGGCGCGATAGGTAGAATCTTAACCAGAGTCTTAACCAACCACGCCAGCTGGGGAGAGAGAGATTTCAAAATCCGATTTTTTTTCAAATCCGGATTCAAAGATTATCACATATAAATCCGAATAATCCGGGCTTTTCGAATTTTGGTGTTTTTTTTTTGCAATCTTTTGTAATTTTAAATTGTACGAGTAGTTTTATGCTAAATTGTTAGTAGTTTAAAGAGAGGTGTTCTATTTTATTGTTTTTCCAAAAAAAGTCCTTAGAAAGACCCTAGATTGTAAGAGTCAGGAAATACAGTCACCGGCTCGCTTGCTATCCGCATTATAATTGACGATGCAAAACGCTGTGTTTGTATTTTCAATATGTCAACAACGTACGGGTAAAATTCGAAAAAACCGGATTTTATTATCAATATTCGGATTTATAATAGGCCCCTAAAATCCGGATTTTTCAGTTATTTTCGAATTTCGAAGTATCCGGATTGCAATCCCTAGTCGGTAGTATAAAAAAAAATATGTATCCGTTCTGTGGGTCAGGCCGGTGAAGTCGCTGATCCGTCAGATCCAGCTGCTGCTGAAGGAGTACCTGACGTCGGGCGACCTCGCCGAGGCGATGCGCTGCGTGCGCGACCTCGAGGTGCCGCACTTCCACCACGAGCTCGTCTACGAGGTAACTGCCATTCCCCGGAGAATTACTTCATCTCCCAAACTAACTCACGGATAGAATTTACAAAAATCCTTTCTTATGGGCTGTAAAAGGAATGAATACCAACAAATTCAAATTCAAAAATCATTTATTCAAATAGACCTTCGCAGGCACTTATGAAAAGTCTGACTCTAATACTCTAATACCGGTTCGGAAGGTTGCATTTGCTGAGAAGAGCCGGCAATAAACTCAGCAATTACTCTTTTCAAAACAAGCTTAGATTCATTACATAATATTTACATTCTAATCGCACTGAAAACAATTGCGTGCCCCGGCTTTTGAGTTATTCGTGACACGCAGTAAAATCGTCTCTTCATAACATAACGAGCTGTCCCCCGCGGTTTCACCCGCGTTACCGGGATAAAAAGTATGCCTATACTATATAGTAAGCCTATGTCCTTCTCCATACCATAGGCTATCTGCATACCAAATTTCATGATGATCCGTTGATTAGTTGAGGCGTGACGGCGTAACAAACAAACAAACTCACTTTCGCATTTATAATATTAGTTAGGATTAGGATTCCCTTTGGGCCCCGTAAGGGGTCGATTTTAGAGAAACCCAAAAAGTCTGACAAAGTCATTTATTCAATTGAGGCCCCAGAAGGGCACTTATGAAGGTCACATTTACTGCAGTTACCACCGGTTCGGAACTCGGCCTTCAACTGAGAGAAGAATCCGGCAAGAAACTCAGCAAGGTTACATTTTGTAAATATTTTTTTGACAATCTGTTTGGCTTTTTCCAAATAATTAGCAATAAAAAAAAACATATAACTAAGCATAGATAGATAAGTCATTTCTATATTATATATATGAGGTGCTTACTTCTAATAGGCTTTACGTTTTAGCTTAAAGTAGTACGTAAGTTTTTTTTTCTGTTGTATGTAATAAACAATAAAAAGATATACACAGTGTTCTGAAAGATTTCTGTCCAAAGTATTAATACCGAGTTTCAAGTAAATCGGACCGCGCGTTATGTTTCTTCCATACAAACTTTCCCAAAATCCCCCCAATTGGGGATAGTTTTGAAGACCTAATAATATGAATCTTCATTATTCCATGTTTATAAACACATTATATATATATTATTATATTATTGTTTAAAGGGTCATGTAAATAACGTCACTCTATTGTCATTGTTAAATAATGTGACATTATTTACGTGACCATTTAAACAGTATATTAGTTAAATAGCGCTTAATGAGTAAGGGGGCTAAAGAATAGATTTTTCATACAAACAAAATCCCACCTTTTCACCCCCTTAAATGTTGAATTTCCGGAAACCCCTTCTTAGTGGATGCCTACGTTATAAAAAGTACCTGTGTGCAAAATTTCATTTCAAGTTTGTTGCCCCAGTGGTTTAGGCTCTGCGTAGATTAAACAGTCACGACAAGTAATTATAACAGGTGGAGATTTCGAGATGGCATATTTTCGAAACCTATGTTGGGTTAGTCATGCTGAACAGCTTTCACTATGGGACCAACACTGAATTCTCTTTTTTTTTTTACTTTTCGTACATTATGATCGAGCAAGGTTGACAATTTGTAAGAAAAATTTTAAAAAAATTGAGAATTCACTATTGGTTCCATAGTAAAGTTGCTCAGCTTGACTAACCCAATATAGGTTTCAAAAATATGCGATCAAGAAGTCTCCACCCAGTATATATGTATAGATAGTAACGAGTAGTGAGATACCACACTTCTCCAGGCACGTTCATTACACATTTTTTCATTTTGGTCCCAAAATCTAAGGTGTGTGTATTCAATATTGTTAACAGACGGTGGTGCTAGCTCTGGAGACTGTGAACTCGAGCGTGGAGGAACAGCTGTGCTTGTTCCTCGCCGAACTGAGGCGCTGCGTCGTGATCACGCCAGACCAGATGGACAGGGTAAGACTACCCTCATTTATTACATACTAGCTGTCGCCCGCGGTTTCACCCGCGTTCCCGGCATAAAAAGTAGCCTATGTCCTTTTCCATACCATAGGCTATCTGCATGCCAAATTTCATGTTGATCCGTCGAGTAGTTGAAGCGTGAAGGCGTAACAAACAAACAAACTCACTTTCGCATTTATAATATTAGTTAGGATGAAAAATTATATCTGGTCCGTCACTTACATTATCATAAAATGGCCAAATGTTGAAAAACATTTTTTTTTTATACCTCTAAAGTGGCAAACAAGCATACGGCCCGCCTGATGGTAAGCGGTTACCGTAGCCTATGGACGCTTGCAACACCAGGGGTATCACTCGCGCGTTGCCGACCCTGCAGAAATCTCTTCACACCCTTTTTGAAGAACCCCATTTTATAATTTGCAAATCCATAATAACCAATGTTGTAATATTGCAGGGGTTCCTCCGCGTGGTGGAGGATATGGCAGACATAGTGCTGGACGTGCCGCTCGCGTACATAATGCTGGACCGGTTCACCGAGCGCTGCCAGCACAAGTTCCGCCTCGGGGACATCGTGCTCAAGCGCTTGCCTACCAGGTACTGTACTGTACTGTACTGTACTACATAGTGCTGGACGTGCCGCTCGCGTACATAATGCTGGACCGGTTCACCGAGCGCTGCCAGCACAAGTTCCGCCTCGGGGACATCGTGCTCAAGCGCTTGCCTACCAGGTACTGTACTGTACTGTACTGTACTGTACTACATAGTGCTGGACGTGCCGCTCGCGTACATAATGCTGGACCGGTTCACCGAGCGCTGCCAGCACAAGTTCCGCCTCGGGGACATCGTGCTCAAGCGCTTGCCTACCAGGTACTGTACTGTACTGTACTGTACTGTACTACATAGTGCTGGACGTGCCGCTCGCGTACATAATGCTGGACCGGTTCACCGAGCGCTGCCAGCACAAGTTCCGCCTCGGGGACATCGTGCTCAAGCGCTTGCCTACCAGGTACTGTACTGTACTGTACTGTACTACATAGTGCTGGACGTGCCGCTCGCGTACATAATGCTGGACCGGTTCACCGAGCGCTGCCAGCACAAGTTCCGCCTCGGGGACATCGTGCTCAAGCGCTTGCCTACCAGGTACTGTACTGTACTACATAGTGCTGGACGTGCCGCTCGCGTACATAATGCTGGACCGGTTCACCGAGCGCTGCCAGCACAAGTTCCGCCTCGGGGACATCGTGCTCAAGCGCTTGCCTACCAGGTACTGTACTGTACTGTACTGTACTGTACTACATAGTGCTGGACGTGCCGCTCGCGTACATAATGCTGGACCGGTTCACCGAGCGCTGCCAGCACAAGTTCCGCCTCGGGGACATCGTGCTCAAGCGCTTGCCTACCAGGTACTGTACTGTACTGTACTGTACTACATAGTGCTGGACGTGCCGCTCGCGTACATAATGCTGGACCGGTTCACCGAGCGCTGCCAGCACAAGTTCCGCCTCGGAGACATCGTGCTCAAGCGCTTGCCTACCAGGTACTGTACTGTACTGTACTGTACTACATAGTGCTGGACGTGCCGCTCGCGTACATAATGCTGGACCGGTTCACCGAGCGCTGCCAGCACAAGTTCCGCCTCGGGGACATCGTGCTCAAGCGCTTGCCTACCAGGTACTGTACTGTACTGTACTGTACTACATAGTGCTGGACGTGCCGCTCGCGTACATAATGCTGGACCGGTTCACCGAGCGCTGCCAGCACAAGTTCCGCCTCGGGGACATCGTGCTCAAGCGCTTGCCTACCAGGTACTGTACTGTACTGTACTGTACTGTACTGTACTACATAGTGCTGGACGTGCCGCTCGCGTACATAATGCTGGACCGGTTCACCGAGCGCTGCCAGCACAAGTTCCGCCTCGCGTTCAACGAAAAAATAATCACTACACCCTCCCTACCTTGTGATATTTCGTGATTTTTTCCGAACCCACTGCCCCCCTTTCGAGCCCCACGTGATTATTGCACGACCACTAAGGGGTGTAAATTTTCGAACACAAAAAAATTCTTTATATTTAAAAAAAATCCTTTTATCGTTTAGTTTTTAGCAGGTACACCAGCAGGGCTATTTTAAAACGTCGGATTCGATATCGGAAACGGATTCACAAAAATTCCGAGGCGAATTTCAGCAATTGCTATTTTAATTTCCGAAAACTTTTCGATGAATCGAATTAATATTTCCGTAAAGAAACCTATAGGAATACTTTTTACCCCGGAAAAACATACGATTACTCGGGAACGCGGGTGAAACCGCGGGGGACAGGTAGTTTGAAATAAATAAAACCGCCTTTAAAGTGAGTTCACATTATAATTATTGTATGAACTTTAATCTGATACTTATACTACCTTAAGAGAGGCGGTTTAAACCAGGTCTAGAAAAACCCAGGTGTTAAACTAAGTTTTACTCAGAGATATAAATCTAAATAGATGACGCGATGTACTTCGCGTGTCCAAAAAGGGAGAACAATGCTCTTCTTTTGAAAGGAAACATTAATGTATAATAATCGATTCATCGAAAAGTTTTCGATGAATCGAATTAATATTTCCGTAAAGAAACATCAAAAATATTCGAATTCGGTAATTAAAATAGCAATTGCGGAAAATCGCTTCAGTCGTTTTTGAATCCGTTTCCGATATCGATCCGAGCGTTTTAAAATAGCCCTGCTGGTGCCCACATATCTTTGAATTTTGAAACACGTATACAAGTGTCCCCATTCACCATGACCTTCTTGGCTTCTTTGACATGGTTTTCGTCCGTTGCTCCTCGAAAACATTTACATGTTAATATCGTTATTAATTGTTTCTATTTTTATTCACAGAGGGCGTAAAAGGTTCGTGTCTGAGGGCGACGGTGGCGCCATCAAGGACCACGCTCTCAAACTGCGCGAGTAAATGTACACAAGAGTTGAATATGCGTTCGTACACGTACTGTGCGCGTGAGTCTAAAGTCTCATTATACGCCTACGTAGAGCCAACTGTATTATGAATGTCCATTGATGTTATATACTGTTTTTCAGGTTACTGCTTGTATAGACAAAGTTCCTGATTTTTTTTATTTACATTATCAAAAAATATAAGACACGTATTTTTTCTTTTGTCAATGAAACAGATAATGACGAAGATATCGTGTGTTGTTCCGCGTGACGTCACGTTGTGGTGTACACTTTTGTCCAAGTGACGTCACTCTTGAACTTTGACGCTCTTTATCTTTGTCAATTTTTATTGATATTATAAAAAAAAAACAAATGGACCTTTGCCTTTGTAAAGTCTTGACTCTTATCCGGCCGGTTCGGAAGGTCGCATTTGCTGAGAAGATTCGGCAAGAAACTCAGCAATTACTGTTATCAAAAGCTTAGATTCATTACATGACATATACATTTGGATCTCAATGCAACAATTGCTTTGCAATCCAGAACATATTCTATCTGTGTGAAAAATTTCATCCAAAACCGTTCAGTAGTTTTTGCGTGACACACAAACAAACATTAGGTCTATTTCTCACCAATCAATCAGATTCTGCTTTTTATACACATACTAGCTTCCCTGCGGTTTCACCCCCGTTCACTTAAAAAGTAGTATGTCCTTCTCTTATGGAACTCGCCATGATTCTTCCATCGCAATCAGTACCGAGGTTTAGTCATGTAAAAGACAGACATAGACATTTGTGTGTGGGATGTTTATAGCATCAATGGATAACAGGTTATGAAATCATGTCGAACGCGTTCAATGGCTTTTTATTAAACGTTATGCTGTCCATGTAATCGGTGACCTTTTGAGTCGACATTATTATTTTGTATGTAAAATCTGTGTCGTGGCCTCTTTAATTTGGCATAGACAATGACTGCTTTCGTTTAGGTATAAATAAAAATATATTTTATCATTGTTTTTATCTGTATTTTGTTATATGAGGAGTACTAATGCAATTTTTTCTTCAATAATAACCATGGGTAGCCTAGTCGTCTATACTAATTTTATAAAGCTGAAGAGTTTGTTTGTTTGAAAGCGCTAATCTCAGGAACTACTGGTTCGAGTTGAAAAATTACTTTTGTGTTGGATAGTCCATTTATCGGGGAAGGCTTTAGGCTATATAACATCACGCTGCGACTAATAGGAGCGAAGCATCAGTGAAATATGTTGCAAAAACGGGGAAAATTATTCATATAGGGTAGGGTAGGGTGGGATATCACCACAGGGTAGGGTAGCACCAAACGAACGAAGTCGCGCCGGTCAGCTAGTCTGTAATATTCCTTGAGATGGTTTAAAACAAGTTTAGTAAAACCATAGACATAAATCTAAATAGATAACGCAAGTGCATACGTATGAACGCAAGTGCACGTACGTAAGCGAGCGCCACCTTTTTTTCTACCTACCATAATGTCAAAATACCCTATTTGTCAGCCAAACACATCCCTCGCTACACATCTCTGGTGGACATGCAGCCTTATGCGAGTTCCCTGTCCGCGAAAAAGCAATTTCAAACAACATTGTTCTCCCTTTTTGGCACAGTTTTGGACACGCGAAGTACATCGCGTCGTCTATTTAGATTTATATCTCTGAGTAAAACTTAGTTTAACACCTGGGTTTTTCTAGACCTGGTTTAATAATTATAATGTGAACTCACTTTAAAGACGGTTTCATTTATTTCAAACTAGCTGTCCACCGCGGTTTCACCCGCGTTCCCGAGTAATCGTATGTTTTTCTGGGGTAAAAAGTATTCCTATAGGTTATTCCAGATTATAATATGTCTATGTGCCAAATTTCATCCGAATCCGTGTAGTAGTTTAGTCGGCAAACATGCAGTTCTATAATAAAGTTATATTAGTACTCCTGATATGGTCTCGGGTCAAAAAGCCAGCGGTTGCGAAAATAAATATATATTATTACGATTTATTTAGATATTATAATAGTTAAGTTCTTTAATCCAATTTTTTTATGGATGAAATAACGCAGAAGACATGGTATGTGTTCCTACAGCCGCACTTGAGAGCCAGTTCCTCGCTTAATCGTGTGATGGTGAGCGTATACCGGTCTTTGCGATTTACTCGTCAGGGCGTTGATATTTTTTTTAAACGTCTTGGGACGTCATAATATAGTTTTTATTATACACAGAGTGTTGCAATTATGTCAAAATCAAGGAATCAAATCAGACACGCTTCGACCTGGGTTGTCTCTGAGTTCGAACGACTAATTCTGTTTTAATACATGGAGATTGTTTAAGCCAAGTCTTTTTTTGTCATATGACGTTAGAAAGTGGCGTATTTAAAACCTGGGTTTTGCTAGACTAGCTTTAAACCATGTCACGTAATGGGTCTCTTTCTAACAAAGAACATAAGAAAAGGATAAAAAAGAGTCCTAAAAAATTTGTGCAATTGGTCGCGACTATGTTCTTGTAAATTAAATTAAATAGATTATTAGATGGATTTAAATTATTTTTCTATCCTTTTTCAATAATGTATGTAAGAAAGAGACGTGGTGTGATATAAATTAGTTTGCGAATTGCAACAGAATTAGCACAAATGTCAAACTAAAGCTATCAAAAAAAACAGTACAAAATCTTTCTTGAACATTTTTGCAACTCTGTTACAACAAATGGCTCGTTGTAGGAGCGAGAGAGCGATATTTTTTTTCTCTTTTTATTATTATAATTGTATGTTTATTATTTTTGTTTGATTCGTGTGTTATATCATTTTAAATTGTGAAAAACAAGGCCGACATGCGGCAAATACATTCAAGACATATTGTACCAAGTCCTAAGACCTTATACTGCATTAAGCTCTCCGTCAACTATAGTATACCATGACATGACAAAGCGTATTTTTACGCTGTCTTTTCGATGAGTAAAGGCTACGTTTATGTATAATGCACGGAGACCTTTATGTGGAGAAATTCTCATACTGGCATTTTTTTGTTGTAAATTGATTAAGAGTATTTTTTTCTTTAAATGTGTCTATGTATGGTATATCAAAAGCAATTTTTTTTATTTAGTATCGAATCGTTTTTTTCGGCCCTAAATGTATATATGCCTATATAACTATTGATTATTTCTCTTGTATCTCAGTCTTCTGTCAAATATTTACGATAATAGGCGCAATTTTTGTGTCCCGTACCGTAAATGAAATATTTCTCGCGATCAAAATTAGTATACGAATTACTCCGACGTGTGACGTCATTTTGTATTACTACACAACTTGTATTATTTTTATTTGATTTGTAAACTAAATTCGAGGAATAATTTTGATTTTTTGACAGTTTTTCTACATAAAATCTGTCAAACGTCAATTTTAATCTACAGATAAAAAATGTTTGACGGAAAAATCGACACAGAATAAAATGTAGGAAAAATTATTTTTCTCGCATTTCAAGTGACTGTGACTTGACACGTCGTTGATAACGTGACATTGGCTTTCCTATTCCTTTGTTGATCGTGTTGTATGCAAGTTTAGATTGTGTCTAAGCTTAAGTTTTCATCTATGGTACCTAAACCGCCATGTATTTTTCACGAAAATCAGACGTTGGCCTTGTTTAAAATCCTATTGCATTTAAATATTAAGGAATTTCCCGTCGTTCTCAATTTGACAGGCGACATTCTAAAATGACAAACAATTTTTAAAATTTGAATCAGCTGCCATTACAAATTCGATGTGCATTTTAAATAATAACTGCCTTATTCGTGAAACGCTATTTATAATACACTGATTAAATGTTCACGTAAATTACCTACTGTCATTGTCTAACAATGTGATATTTACGTGACCATTTAAGTACTTGGTCTGGCAGTGGTCGAAATTCGACCGTGTTTTTTGTAATAGTTATAAATTCTTTTCACGTGTACTAACAATCACATTATAATTATGTTTGACATGTGTGTGTCAAACTTATGGTAGTGTGTGCAGTGTTTTTTGTTAAATGTATTTCTAATGCATTATTATATAAATATATTAGCTAATTCCCTTTTTCTCCATATAAACTATTAACTATGCCAAATCTCACACTCTGTGCGTGCAATAGTCTAAAAAAACGATAATGTATGTTCACTTATTAATATAATTATATTAGCATTCACCTATAAAAAAATCAAGACTGAGTGTCAAGCGAAAATGAAGTGAAGCCGAAAATTTCCTACGTATGCGTGACTAAAATAAGTACTGGCCCAAGCAGGCACAAATGATACCGAGCCTTATTGTCACTGCCAATGTCTCAATGTGGAATGACAACCAATCGGCTTCCTATGGTGTATATGTGTGCCATGGATTTACAAGAAAACCGGCTTCCTTTTGGTGCTTCACTCGTTTATAGCGCGACACTACGTCCTAATTTTTTTATACGTCCATGGATATTAGATAGCGTTTCATGAGCAAGGATGTTTTTTGTTTATTTTTCTTAGTGTAAGGTGTATTTTTTATTTGCTTAGGTTAGTTCGCCTGATTGTATAAATGCAATCGACTGTACATAAATTTGAGGCAAAAAATAAATATATTAGAATGTTCACTTTACAACGTGTGTTTTATTTTTAACGTCTATCCTATTAGGCACCTAAAGGATAAGGCTGGGAGTGGCAATTTATGGATCCTGATATGTTTTTGGACAGGCGATAAAAAAAAAGTCGCCGGGAAAATTTTCACCCGTACGTTGTTGACATACCGAAAATACGGACACAGCGTTTTGCATCCTCATTTATAATGCGGACAGCAAGGGAGTGGAACTTGCTTCCGGCGTCTGTTTCCTGACGCCTACAATCTAGGAACTTTCAAGGCCAGAGTGAATAAGTAGGTTTCTTCTGGGTAAGCGTGTTTCATCTTAGGCTTCGTCATCGCCCCTTATGGGCGGGTAAGTGGCCAAACGCAAGCCCATTTAATTAAAAAAAAGAGATATATTGAGTCAGGTAAGGCACTTATGAACGTTAAGTTGTACATACCGTTGAATTTAACACCGGTTCAGAATACACTTACAACAAAATGTTTTTTTTCGATTTGGCAAGAATGTGGGGTATGTTTCACGGGTAGGGGTAAAAATATCAAAAGGGAATACCAGGTATGTGTTTTTCAATTTGTATTCGCTTTTTTGGCCTCACTCCCGTGTTCCGCGCGCTCTATCTGCCTTTTGTTCTGTAATCTGAGATTATTATCCTTATATTAGAGATCACATCCCGTATTGTTGGATTTCACAAGCCTGTTAGTTTCTTAGGTCTTATAAGAAGCGTCGAAAGGTATGAAACTCGTCAGAATTAGTTTACCAGGGAACAACCACTCTTCTAAAGGGGAGCAGCTGCCCCTCCCTGCCCGTACCTCGCTACGCCGCCGAAGATACACACAAAGCTAGAAGATCATTTTAAGATTTTATTTCTGTAAACATTTTAAAAGGTATACATTTTAAGTATATTATTTATATTTTTTTTTTTTTTTTTTTTTTCATGGATCATCAAACAGTGTACATATTAAAACTGTAAATAAAGGTATTAACTAAAACTTAACAAATGTGACACCAACCGCGTTAACCACAAGTTACATATAATATATACATATATATCATTTTAAATAGTGCTTTTTCAATCTAGTCATTTCTAGGCCTCCTCCTTCCATAGGTGTCGTAAGCAGCTGGCCCTTGCCTCCACTGCCACAGTTCCACTGCCACTGCAGTCACAACACCCACCAAAACAGCTGTGCCAAAAATGATTCCTTTGTACAAATCTTGCATTTTTCTGTACAAGTCTGAAAGAGGCAAAAATAATAAAGGCTAATATTTATTCTTTGTTTTTCAATGAACTCTGATTCTTTTAATAAATGTGCATTATGATTTTACACATTACTAAAAAGTTCAGGAAATGTCTTTAGTTTAGAATGTTGAGTGTAAGGCTTAATAAAGAGGCAACATTTTTGGCTCTAACCCGCTTGCCAAAAGAGTTAAAGGTAATGGACCCTAGCACTCTAAAACATGTTCACGCAACAAATCCCATTATGGTTAAGTAACTGATTGCAGATTCACAGTAGGTAGGTGTGTGAATAAGAAATTGGCCTCTTTTTTAGTACCAATTCCTTTAGAGGCTTTGTGTGCTACCACATAATTATTTACCTATTAAAGGTGCGTTCGAATTGGGGTATGGTAGCAAAAATAACCGTCCAAAATGCCAAAAACGATCACAACTGGCGTTCGATTTGGAAAGTTGTGGGCGAAATTGGTGTTTTGAACAGTTTTCGTTCACCGTTCGTTTTGCTTGGAAACAGTTAAAAACGACATCGTGAACTGCAAATTTTGACCCACCTCCGAGGCAGGGTCGTTTGTGATCATATTTTGACATCTTTGAATCTGACAGATAAGTTTCGGAAAATTCATACGGGAAGCGAAAATTCTAATTTTTATTATAAAATTTAATAGAAATACTAACAGGTAAGAGAATAATTTGTTAGATTAACTTTGTTTAATGATTAACTGAAGGAAAAAGGTAGGTTGAGACAAGTGACAAGCAGGCGATGAGCATGGTAATGTCATTTTTGTATCTAATCGTTCGATTTGGGACATATCGTTTGTGGCAAAAGTTGCAAAATTGTTGAAATTTTCCAATTCGAACGCAAATACAAAAATGCCCATTTTGAAACTGTTAAAAACGACATCACTCCAATTCGAACGCACTGTATATAAGTAAACAAGATATAAATGGGACCAGTCTGGAAAAAAAATTATAGTAAGTAAAATACAAAAGGGACAGACAACACATAATTAATGTGACCATACTATGTAAGGTGGCAAACTAACAAAGGTACAGCCCGAATGATAGTTACCATATTGGATACTAGATAATACCAACACACTGCCACAGAGCCTTCTAATCGAGCTTGGGCATCTCACCGCAGGAACACAAAACCATGTTTGAATAATTTTATTGTTCTGCAAACTTCTGTAAGGTGGCCCTGCCAGGCAAATCCGATTTTTTCTCATGTATTAGGTATGTGCTGTCAAAAAGGGCCTAATACCTAATTGGTTTTTTTACACCCTCGAAAAAATTTACCACGTCAGTACAATGAAAAAATAAAGGAACGAGCATCGTAGTAAACTTACTTAGGCAACTACTTGAAGGACACAGTCACTACACACGTCACAGTCTATAAATAGGCTTGAATCTTGAATCAAACAACGTCAATGTATTTGGCTCAGAGATTTGACTTCAATATCTGATCAAACTACTGCAAGCCACGGTAGCCTAGGTGACACCAAGCAAACAAATTAATGAATGAAAAAAGGAAAATTGGTAAACATTTTAATATTTTGATTTGATTTGTTAGGTACTGTGTGAATCCCCTGTCAAAAAGATAAAGAAAAGTGTTACCTGCTTCTACTGGATGAAAATCAGTAAAATTATCTAAATTGTGTAATGATGTATATAGCTCGACAAAAACGTATAGATAATAATGAAGGCGCCACTGTCGTTTGTTATGGCAGCTCGAATGAGAGCGCTTCTGTAGTGTTGATACTTAGGTTATTAATTTTCTTTCAAAATTAGCAAATATATCTAAATCGTAACTCCTATAAAATATCACATTTTATATTGGTTGGTATGTCCTTTTTACATCATCACACAATATGTCTATGTTTGTTTTTCAAAGGAGTAATTGCTGAGTTTTTGCCGGCTCATTTCAGCAACCTTCCGAATTATGCATTAGTCTGACCATTCATGAGTGCCTGCCTAACGTGTGCAGTGAGTGTGTGCTTCAAGTACACACTCACTCATGAGTGCCTGTAAAGGCCTTCATGAATAAATAAATATTTGATTTCATAAAGAACCACTGAAATAATACAGCTGAATAAATGTAACCTGCTAAAACTATTTTTAACATGTACTTGCATTTTGTAAAAAAAGGGTATGCTAAAAAATTACCAACTATAGCGTAAGCATCATAAATATACTATAATATGCTATAACACAGATAATAAAATGTTGTCCGTACTAAAAAAGAAGCATTTCTAAACTTGTTTGCCAAGCTGTAAATTTAATCCCACCAAAACATAAATGTGAAAATGAGAGCCAAGTTCAATATTATGATAATAATGGTGTGGTTGTCGACTTCACCGACAAAAGACTTGAGATCTAAATAGGTGCCAAGTTCTGTAGACAATCCTGTTTATTTATAAGAACGTATAACATTCGTTAATAGAAAACACACTTTCTTGTTTTGTTTTCTGGTACAACAATGTTTGCTATATAAAAAATATGCCTTTTTAAATTTGAATAGTCGAACTAAGTACACAATGCAAATAAGTTATGATCTCAACATTTGACTTGGCTAGTTTCTACATACTGGTCATCTTATATTTAGCTAATAAACTTATTATCTTTATGTTAATGCAAGTTCAGTATTGTTTTTATATTGTAATGTTCTATTCTTCTAAATCCTACCTAACTAATATTATAAATGCGAAAGTGAGTTTGTTTGTTACGCTTTCACGCCTCATCTACTAAACGAATCATCATGAAATTTGGCATGCAGATAGCCTATGGTATAGAGAAGGACATACTTTTTATCCCGGGAACATGGGTGGACCCGCGGGGGACAGCTAGTATTTATTAATATTTGCTGGTAAAATATTATATCCATACTAGTCATTTTATATCTAGCTAATCAACTTATCATCTTTATGTTAAATGCAAGTTATTATTAACCATACCTTATTTACTGAAAAGAAGTTGGCTTAAACAAGCTAAATCTGTATTTTCACTGTTGGTAAACTTGGTAATTACCACAAAATGAATTAAAACACTTTTTCCAATGGCCGCCATTGTTACGATTATACTTTTCTGGTGTTGCCATTCCTCAATATTCAAATACACAATATCAAAATAAACCGTTTTACACTTTCATAATAAATAATGCTGTCAATTAATTATAATTATTAATCAATATTCAATGGTATGAAATTTAATAATATTCAAATAATATAATGTTAATGCTAACAGACGGCCGTCCTGTTTAACGGAATGTCCCTGTTCCGTTTCGGCCATTCGTATACTGTATGTCTAATAAATTTTTGCATTATGTGATATCACCATGTTTTATCATTTTATACTATTTTAGAGGTCGCCATACTCGCCATGAGTCGATTCCACTATATTGAGTTTTTAGTGATCACCGCATATAGCAGCATGTTTCACTTAGGAGTTTTTAGTGATCACCGCATATAGCAGCATGTTTCACTTACGAGTTGTTAGTGATCACCGCATATAGCAGCATGTTTCACTTACGAGTTGTTAGTGATCACCGCATATAGCAGCATGTTTCACTTAGGAGTTTTTAGTGATCACCGCATATAGCAGCATGTTTCACTTAGGAGGTTTGAGTGATCACCGCATATAGCAGCATGTTTCACTTACGAGTTGTTAGTGATCACCGCATATAGCAGCATGTTTCACTGACGAGTTGTAAGTGATCACCGCATATAGCAGCATGTTTCACTTACGAGTTTTTAGTGATCACCGCATATAGCAGCATGTTTCACTTACGAGTTGTTAGTGATCACCGCATATAGCAGCATGTTTCACTTACGAGTTGTTAGTGATCACCGCATATAGCAGCATGTTTCACTTAGGAGTTTTTAGTGATCACCGCATATAGCAGCATGTTTCACTTAGGAGGTTTGAGTGATCACCGCATATAGCAGCATGTTTCACTTACGAGTTGTTAGTGATCACCACATATAGCAGCATGTTGCACTTACGAGTTGTTAGTGATCACCGCATATAGCAGCATGTTTCACTTACGAGTTGTTAGTGATCACCGCATATAGCAGCATGTTTCACTTACAAGTTGTTAGTGATCACCGCATATAGCAGCATGTTTCACTTAGGAGTTTTTAGTGATAAAAGATAGGTATCTCTATGTGTTTCAATATTTATTTTTCATTGTTACTTGAATAATCTATATAACATTTCGTTATTACATTTAATGTTGATATAACTGTATTTTCTTAAAATTCAAAATTCAAAAATTGTTTATTCAATATAGGCCTCAATAAGGCACTTACGAACGTTACAATTGATTTTACCATCGGTTCGTAATACACTTAAACTGAAAGACTCCCGGCAAGAAACTCAAACTTTAATGTAGAATGATTCTATTATCAACCTTTTATTTACATAAACCACTGTTTACTTAAGATATATCAAAGAATCTTTGTTACTGGCATCGTACTAGCCATAGTTGATTATCCGTCACGAGCAAGACACACAAAATAGAAAATAAAAAAAATACATACTGGTGAGCTGATTTCTCCATCCCTCTTCTGATTTATTAACCATACCTTATTTACTGAAAAGAAGTTGGCTTAAACAAGCTAAATCTGTATTTTCACTGTTGGTAAACTTGGTAATTACCACAAAATGAATTAAAACACTTTTTCCAATGGCCGCCATTGTTACGATTATACTTTTCTGGTGTTGCCATTCCTCAATATTCAAATACACAATATCAAAATAAACCGTTTTACACTTTCATAATAAATAATGCTGTCAATTAATTATAATTATTAATCAATATTCAATGGTATGAAATTTAATAATATTCAAATAATATAATGTTAATGCTAACATTATTGTTTTTATATTGTAAGGTTCTATCTATTCTAATAATTTGATTTGTTAAAAACAATTTTGTGGGTTTATGTTAAATAGTTTTTGAGTAATGAAGGGTTCAAAAGTGTCTCCAAATGGTTCGTGAAATATTACACACGGTGCTGCTCGCCAGTTATCTTTTTTGTCTTGAACTTGGCTGAACACGCTCCTGCGTGTCTAGATTTTACTTCAGATGATAATATTTAACTTCATTAAGACCTACTCGGTTGCCGTTACTAGGGTAATGTTTCGATCGGTGCAACAAAAGAACTAACATTTTTTTACGACTGACGAAACTGCAAAATTAAATGCAGTTAAAGTAATGACTGGTATAGGAACTAACTTATGACGACGAAGACTAAACATAAATATAATTAAGATGGAAAGGAATGTTTATTTTTTTTCATTTTGATTAAATATTTGATGCAGGCGTGGAAATGAGGTGGATGTAAATGTTGCAGTCTATATACACGCGGTTCTGTACATAATCGACTTTCTTATTCTAAATTGTAAATTGTATGTCATTCGGATAGTTCTCCGTCGGTTCCGTCCAATTGGAATGGGAACCGCAACCTAATAGCTCCAAATTACGCCGATTACAAACAAATATACCTACAATGAAGTTGATTATTAGGTAAATAATATTTTTTTGGCTTTTAATGCACAATAATGTAAAAGTACTTACAATGTTTTATTTAATCCTGTAAATTTACTGAAACAGCCATAATATAAGTATGGCAACAAAACAAAACTTCAATGAGAAGTTTTCTTGTAGGTATTTAATTTTCTTTTCTTTAAGTCTCAATAGATGGCGTTAATATGACTGAAACGAAGTATCTTGCTGTCAGTTCAATAAAAAAAAATACTATGTAACTTCATGGGTGCGTTCAGTTACTACACATGTTATTGAACTGTTACTGAACGCTACGATGATCTTCGGGCGATCACACGGCGTAGTTACTGAACGCAGCCCATAACTATTTGGCTTTATACTGGTAACAGACGTTCCAATGTCGGACTCCTATTTTTATTATTACGCAGGAGACAAGGCCAAGGTAGGACCTGCCGTAGGAAAGTGTGTAGTGCGGCAGGACCCTCATAATTATTACTAATACCGGTTGGAAGCTTTCGACGTCCTGCCCAAAGACTACAGTATATACTTAGAGAGTCCTGCCGCGCTACACACGGCCCTGACCATCAGACGTCCGACAGTCGGATCGTCTGTAACTAGTATTATGTCACTATCATGTGTGATTTGTTCAAAACTTTTGTGAAATTTAGCTTAGATTTGAATGTATTGAAAACTATTGAAAATGCGTGTTTGTGCAGTTGTGAATTGTACCAATAAGGGACGTCTTACATTTCCAACTGATGAACCACTAAGGTCACAGTGGATAAGAGCAACAAGGGTGGATGTCCAACGAATATCAAAACAATGATAGAAACAAATAATCCTTAAGCGTGACTTCCACAACAAAACAAACAACGGAAACAAACATCCACTCATACCAGTGCTGCCGCCTCTTATTACTAATTTCGGACGAAAAAAAACCAGGTAGTTACCAAAAAGCAACGAAAATTAAGTTTTGCTCCTCTGAAATTTGGTTTCATTTAATCATGTTCATGGTTGCCATTAATATCAATTAACACTTAATAAAAGAAATCTGTATATATATTTTTTTTCAATTGTCGATTTTGAATTAATAACGATGGACACCTTCCGTTGTTGGCCTGTGTGGCAACACTAAAGTTATGTGACAGCATATTTTGATTTGACAATTCAATTTGGTGATGACAGCGCCACCTAGTTATTTTGTAGCAACTCTTTAAATACCTACAAGAAAACTTCTCATTCAAATGTTAACCCACAGACGTATGAGTAGTGTACCTTGTTAAACTTGTTTTTTTTTTTAAATCGTTTTGTTTTTGCTAACGCCTATTCCACATGCATGACACATTTTTATGATTTAATTTATTTATTTCTTCTTGTGATTCACTCGAATGGAATGGGTAAACAAGAATGTCACATTATGGAGAGCAGTTGGCTCACCAATGTTACATTCTTGTTGGTTGGGTTGATAGAAAGCCTTCTTCTTATATTTATGTCTGTGTAGAAAGCCCCGATTGGCCACTAGACAGAGAACATCTTCACTCTGCGGTACGCACAATCTTAAGTGCACAGCTTAAGTGACTAATATTCACTCAAAATAAAAAATATAGATTTGTATTTATTCTATAGACGCACCAAACCATCGACGATGAAACAATACCTACAGTGACCTACAGTAATATGTAAATGGGATTTCTCTACCATAAATTGCAATAACATAACTACTATTGAATTTTATTACCGCGTTCCATAACTATTAAAATTAGAGCGAGAGAAATATCTTTTCTCGTACGACAGTTTATGACACGAACCCCAAGACAGAGGGAGCACACACATTCTTTTTCATTCACATCAATCAGTTTTAAAATAGAATGATGCTATATTCCGCGCATAGCAGATAACATCGATATGGAACATTTTGACAAATAAGTAAAAAAATACCAAAATAGGTAATTTTACCGTCGACAACGAACGAAAATCTGCGTAATTATTTTTGAAAATGAACGTGCGCGATGAAGAAAGGCGAAAGAACAGCTGCCCCGGCCGCGGTTTTGGCTTGGCGGCTGCTGCTATTGGGGTTGGCGTTGGAGCCGCCTTGTACTACTTCTTCAACCAAGGGCCAGAAAATCCCAATGGTGAGGGATCCACTACGGAAGACTGGCAATGCGAGCAACCTCACACCTTGTATGTATAAAAATAACGCCTATATTTCCGTGCACCGCCTTCGCTTACGCTTTCACTTGCAAGGTAGTTTATTTTTAATTTTGAAGGTGCTTTATTATTTTTAAAAAATTACAGATGTCTTTGTTCCATTATATATATAGAATGATTGAGAATGTTCTTATAAACACAGGAATGTTTTTTTAAAGTTATCCATATTTTTTTGTTGTTTTCCCATAAATGAAGGCTACTCACCATTTTTAGGGACTCTTTTTTTAAATTTCACATTATTTTCATTTCATCTGTTTATTTTACTTGCAATCCTAATACAATGCATGTTTTGTTTCATCATCACATCCATCATCACCATCAGCGAATGTTATGATGATACTTCAGAGGATGACTCGGACTCATACATCACCATATCAGAACACAGCACTTCTGACACCAGCATTGAAGATGCCAACGTATCATTAATATTCAATGACTCAAATAATATTAATTCTGAACACTCTAATGCATCAACGTCAGAATCAGAATCAGTTGAAGATCCCTATATTACTGATGATCCAGATGAATCTGCAAATAATTCTGAACTATATTTGAATACAAGCGATTCTAATATAGTAATAGCTAGTCCCCTAACAAATGATTTTAATTTATCATTAATATCCGATGACTTAAATAATATTAGTTCTGAACGCTCTGATGCATCAACTTCAGCTTCAACTTCTATTACAAGTGATTTTGATATACGAATAGCTATTTCCGAACCAATTGATTTCAATAGGCAAATATTATTTCATGGATGGCTTTCTGAAAATGTAGGAAATACGTCGGATAACAATATTGATACGGAATCTGATATTGCTATGGAATGGGATGTTACAACTTCTTCGGATGGTCTGCCGAGTAATGAACCTACGAGACCACCCATGCTGCGTTATCTTCGTAGGTTAGGTGATGCAGTGTCACCAATGGTAGCCAGACAAAAGTAAGTCTTTTAGGACGTCAGGATAACACCTATACTTTATTTATTTAAAGCCTCTTTTGTACGAAAAATTTAGTTTTATTGCAATTGTCTGCCTTTGATAGATTGCTTATCTGTGTCCTTTGGAAAAGGCCTTCTCCAACATCTGTATCCATTTTACTATATTGTGTGAAACGTACATTACTTAAAGTGATTATATGAAAAAATCATTGATTGTTTATTTGTAAAATACATTTTTATACCATTAATCAGATTGTGACAAAACTCTGTTGAGTTGTTGAGCATAAGCCAGAGAATGAACAGCTTAGCTGTTCATTAGCCTAATAGACAGCTTAGCCTAATAGATTGTGGCGACTTTAATCAATGATATAAATATATGAGAAGAGACATATTTCTACTTGTATTGCACTCACAAGTGACTTTTGACAAAAAAAAACATGGAGATGCAATGTTATTATTTTAATTCAAACTTAGAAATTTTTGAATAACTTAGTTACGGTAAAACTATATTATTTTAATTACACTTTAAATTGTCTATGATTTTTCCAGGGCAAATGTAGACAGAATGAAAACGTTAAGCGAGCAGGCATAGTAAGAAATATGTTATTTTATTTAAGTTTTTGCATTGAGTGGTTTTTGGTTTTGAACATCTAACACAAGTTGATCACAATAATTCACACACATCTGATCACAAACTAAGCAGAGCATGTACAATGGAAACCAGATAATCGATATACTACATCAAATTCAAATATTGTTTATTCAATATAGGCCCTAATAAGGCACTTACGGTACAATTGATTCTACACCATTATTATTCTTAAGATTATCATAGAAGAATTCATCTTATTGCTTTAAAATTAGGTTTATCTATTGTGTGGCACTTCCTGGCAAGGCCAGTATCACGGATTAGAGTTATATCTCAAATATCAATATTGTTGGTCCCTGGTTCAAAATTTAACAGGGTATTTAGGTGGCCTTGCCCTTCCATATCTTTTGAACTAGGGCACCTAACGAACATCCGGGGCCCGATTCACGCACTTTCGAAATTAATGTTGCCTCATCCTAGACATTTGCCATAAAACGGTGGATATTTTTAACTAATACGACATAAATGTCGAAAGCGCAATGTTTGTTACCAAGTTGTCACCAAATATTAGATGGTGCCGGTCCGTGGTTTAGAATAAGCTGGCCCTGTCAGAAAGTGTCTCACTCATCTATTAAATAGTTTAATGTTTGATTTTACTGATGAATTTACATCATCTCTCTCGAAAGTATTTATGTATATATGAAACTAAAAATTCAAAAATAAATTAACTTTTTAACCAAAAAAAAACGCCTTCAAAGTACACTAAAAAGTAAGAAATAACTCTTATCTGACACTGTTTTGAAGTCAGCGAAATCGCATGACGTGTTCTGTAGAAAATATTTCGCTGACTTCAAAACAGTGTCAGTGTACTTTGAAGGCGGTTAATTTTTTTATTAAAAAGTTAATTAAATCGCATTATAAACGCTAACTGCTTGCTATGCATATATTTGAAGGTGATTGTTATAATTTGAAATAGCTTAATGTTTTTCAAAGTCCCTGAGCCGCGAGCCACATAGAAACAGGCGTGGGTGCGGACATGCCACGTATGCCATTCAAAGAATCATGGCGAGCTCCATACATTGATTTGTACAAAAAAGATTTTTTAGAGGGTATTGAATCACTTCCAATGTTGAGATTAGGTACATTACCAGCAACATATTAAATAAATAAATAAATATACATATTAATATACTTGAAATATTTTATAAACCCCGCAAAACATAACAACAACAGACAACAACATATTGGTTTTGGTCGCGAATAGTCGCGAAACGCCGGCATGCCATATAAATTCTCATTTTTATCCCGGGGTTCTAAAAATATTTTAAATGGCTCAAGTTGTTCCTTAGGCACCAAAGATCAATAATAACGTCATTCCAACGTCTCTAAAAATCTTTATTTTTTTGTACAAATCTCGCCATGATCCTTTCGTACTAAACGCACGGAAATAAAGTCTATATAAAGGAAAGGACATTTGCGCCCGCGCCCCATACTATGCGACTCGCGCCTAAAGGAACTTAGGAAGGTCATATCTGAGGTCGGCTTTCACCCGGCAAAATTGCGAAAAGATTTCACAGTTTATCTTTTAGAGATTGTTTATAGAAGAGTGCTTCCATATCCCTTGTTGCCAACGTCTTCAAAATCCCCTGTAGTTTTTGTACCTAGACTAGCATCATATTTACCTGCATGTTTTTGGTTGTTTTGGGGCCAATCACTGGTGAGTTGCTAACCCTACAGAAATCCGAACTCATTCAACGTGTGAAGCGATGTCTCATGTCTTGATTTCTGATGAGTGGTGGCGTAAAAAGAGCATGCAATAATGTCCAGTGTCGTAATTTTCATGCGTTTGTTGGAACAGCCGCGAACGGCCGTGGACCCTCGAGGAGTGCTCGATCTGTTTCGAGGTGATGCTCCGCACCCAAGAGGTGATGAAGCTGCCGTGCTCGCACAACTTCCACTCGCAGTGCATCATGCCGTGGTTGCAGGAGAAGCAAACGTGCCCCAACTGCCGTAAGGTCGCCTAATGTAAGTCATTCTACTATTAAGCCTCCGCTGTCCGTCCGTCCGTCTGTCTATCTGTCTGTCAGTGGAAATTTTCATAGAATGTGTATTTCTTTAGCCGCTATAACAACAAATAAAATTTAAGGGGCTCCCATTAAAGAAACCCGTTAAGAGAGGTAGAGCATTGCGTTTATTCGCTCAAAGAGCAGCTCGACTGTGGAAGTACCTCCACCTTACAGAATACCGCAGCCAAATAACTTTATGTTGTGTAAAGTTGTGTTCCTGCGCGTGAGTAAGGTTTCCAGAGCTAGAGGGGATAGGTCGATAACGCGTGAGCGATGCTTCGTGTGTTGCAAGCGTCTATATGGCTACGGTAACCGCTTACCATCAGGCGGGCCGTATGCTTGTATATCGACTAAGTTGTATAAAAAAATAAAAACTACGTAACCCTTCGTGTGTGAGTCCGACTCAGAAGGTTTTATTTTTTCAGATACCGCAATTTTGAAAGAAAGAAACATGTCGAGTTCGTAACATTTAGTGTTGAATTTAAATATTTTTATTTTTGTATGAAAGTCCGATGAATAATTAAAAGTCATAGAACTAAAATGTTGTTGTTTATGATCTTAGGCTCTATTCACACGTACCACCATCACACCACGTGGGCGGGCGCTAATTTGTATGAATATTAATAGTTGAATTCACATGGACCACATTTTGCCGTCCCTATCGACCTTGGTGTGATACAAAAGCCGCAGCGACATAGTCACACGTAACCACAGCTTGACTATATTTTGTCGCGACGCTGTGGTGTGGTTGCGGTACGTGTGAATAGACGCTTAGTTATATAGTTCTGGCCCCCTAGACAAGATGGTTGTCGATAATCGTCATCGTTCGTAAACGATCAACCTTTGTATGGGATTAAGAGATTGTTAAAAATCACGTGATGTTGACATTTCAAATCGATACATCACGATGACGATTGCCGACAAACATCTTGTCTATGGGGGTTGAGAGGTTACCAATAACCCTGTACGCCTACCATGAGTTTTCTACACTCGCTAGCGACTACGGTGAAACATTTTGTATGAAATGCTTCCAAAAGTGTCCACTAGAGGCGGTGCTCGTCATACTAAATATTCACCGTAGTCGCAACAAGTGTGGCGTTAGCGTAAAAAACTCATGGTAGAGGTACTGTATTATGTATAATTTTGTTACAGTGTACCCTTCGCAGATATCTTCGTCGACGCTGGCGGCTGGACTGACAGCAAATTAACACCTTTAAATTAATATATGTTGGTTCAAATTTGAAGGTTTTACTTCCTAGCATTATTCTACTATATATATAATGTTGCCATACGTACGACACTTGTATAAAAATTGTAGAAAAAACTGCTCCATGAACCTAACTCGAACAACAAGTACTTACTCTTAAAACAAGATTTTATTATTAATTGGTCACTCAAATAACGACGCATTGTCTAACAAAGATACTAAAGTGACCGATAAATATGTGACAACTTAAACAGTGTTTTAGTGCCGATACTGTCCACATAAGATCCGGATTTATCAAATCTAATATGATTCGTGAGTCGAAATTGAGTTTGCAATTTATTATACTCTTTGTTTGAAGGGATTGCATTAGGTGTTGTACAATAAGACATTAGGGGACATTATTAATTTACGTAAGGGTCCTGAGAGGGAGGGAGGTTGGGGTAACATTTTACTAGTTGGAATTTCTAATGTAAAGATACCTACACATTTTAATCGTTAAATGACCTTAAGGAAAACTAGATAAAATCTTAAGTAGAAACGGGGAGGGGGACCACGGAAATCTTATGTGACCTTGCATGGGGGTAGGGGGAGTCAGAAATGGCCAAAATCGTCCTTACGTAATAAATTAATGGCATCTCAAACATCTGTATTATATGCCAATAAATAATCTTCAAATGTTTGCCAACATTGTCTGTAATATAAATAATTCAGTCGATTGCACTCGATGACTATAAATAATCTAAAAAAATGCCTGAATTTAATTGTATGTATATCAATAATGGTTTGTAGGGAAATGGGAATAATTAACTAGCGATTTGTCAAGAAGTGGTAGCTAAAAGCGGCCATTTTGGTTAAGAAAAGCATGTTTTACTGGTAACATTTCCAAATGTAATTTTGCCATAATATTGAACTATTTAAAAAGAAAAAAAAATGTCATATTAATTTTGTAGAAAACAATTAATAATAAGTAAGTTTGATAGCACTGCACAATAATAATAGAGATATTAAAAAATTAAGGGAGTTACATTTTATATAAAATTAAATATAGGTTAATTTTGGTAGTTTTCTATAAGAAAGACTGCCTTTTCTAGACCTTTTAGAGACTACAGAGAGACTAATTAACTCCTGAAAAATTATTAAATGTGTGTGAAAAACTGTAATTTCATATTAGCGTTGTCTTTTTATGCTCTCGATGGGTCTGTGCTAAATAATAAGCATACGCCTACAGACTGGTCCTAAATCACATGAATCCTGAGATTCCAATTGCTTATCATTAAATTTTGCAGGTTTTAAACTTTGGATCCGAGATAGGTGCGCGTGGTTGCCATTTTAAATTCTCTTCTTCCATTTCTTTATTTTTCTCTTTCCATTTTTCTCCGTTTTGAAATGTAAAAATGCTAACTGCAACCGTGATCCATAGTCATAATAATTGAGAAAAAAAAACACTAATAGTAAAAGTAGTTAAAATATGAAAGTTGAACATAATTTTGTGATTTTGGGCTGTCTCGAATAGTTAGATATAATAAAAAAAAAGTCTTAAAGTCAACTCTATTCTTCACCAATGAATTTCATTAAGTAAGATAAAAAAATATATAAAAATTTGCTTTTAATTTGTACATATTGTTAATATTAAATAATAAATTGGTTAAGGTGACTTGCTGTGGTGACTTGATTTTTTACGCTTTATTTACAAATATTTTTGTGATTGGTAGACTGCTATTATTATGTTATATGTTAAACTATCATTTAATTAATTTAGATATGAATTTAATAGAAACTGAAAACATATTGATTGTGATAATATACTTAGATGATATTATTATGGAATTAATATTAGATTTTTCAATTAAATAAATTATGTTAATGTCGCTTCTAGTTTTATTTAAATTTAAACATACACGGATAGGATTGTAGGATTTGTTTCTAAAAACTTCCAAATCGATAGTCTGCTCGTATCACATACGAATTTCACCTTTCAAATTAATACTTACCATAATGAGTGAGACTTGCGAAATGATTTTCAAGTTGATTCACTTTTCCAGGATAGCAGAGCTGATCATCCTTTCAGGGATGGCGTTCGTTCACGCATATTTCGGAAAAATTAAAATCCAGGTTAATTTTTTTAAATTTATTTTGAAAAACAGCTTAACTTACAACCTTATTAATATCACAATATTAACAATTCAATAATTCACTACTATTCAGTATTCTCTCTCATATGCCTCA
This sequence comes from Achlya flavicornis, assembly GCA_947623365.1. Classification (NCBI taxonomy): domain Eukaryota; kingdom Metazoa; phylum Arthropoda; class Insecta; order Lepidoptera; family Drepanidae; genus Achlya; species Achlya flavicornis. Next base: position 3,091,707 of record OX392494.1, on the reverse strand, counting down.
GTGAATACAGTTCAATTTACTGTAACTCGAATGTAATAAACACCATATTCTGTTATCCTGGTAGGTATACTAACTTTTTTGTAACTTTTACAAGCTTCTTGAGACAAATAGGGTTATAATGCGTGCCACTGAAGATTAGACTTGAAACCAAGTAGTAAACTTCTGACGTCGTTGATGATGACTGTTCTCAAACGGTATGAACTCTGGCGAGGGCGGTGGCTGCCACACGCGTCATACTTGTGAACAGGTGCTGCTTGTGGGGGCTGGTCTGCGCCGAGTTTGCTATTTATTTACTAATTAAATATCGATTCAGTCTACTCCGTAGTTTTGCCGCAGCGCCGGGGAATTGTTGTCAGTGCGATTAAAATATTATTTATGTAATGAAATTAAGCTTGTTTAGAAAAGAGTAATTGCTGAGTTTATCGCAGGCTGTTCTCAGCAAATGCAACCTTCCGAACCGGTATTAGAGGATTAGACTCAGACTTTTCGTAAGTGCCTGCGAAGGTCTATTTGGATAAATGATTTTGAATTTTGAGGCGGGAAGGGCCCGGGCGACTTTATAATAAAATAGATACCGATAAAGAGAAACATTATCAACGAAGTAGTTAGTCTCAAGTCTAATTTTTTGTGGCCCGTATACCGACTGTGTATTTTTACAATAAAATTGATATTTTTAAACTTACTCTAATTTCTTCTAGTTTCACTATTTAAATGGTCATTTGTAGATCAATTTACTTAACAAAATAAACTATTGAAATAATGTATGGAAATTTTACTATATATATCTAGCTTAGGTGTGACTCTTCTGCGCAGGACCACCGTTAACATTTGAATATTCTTAGTGATAATAAAATGTCGCTAGTTTGTCAATGATGCGATGAGTCTGTTTGCTCCCAGAATTTGACGATTTTAGTCAACAAATAACCTTTAATGTTTTTCAAACAGGGACCGATATATTCTGATATTCGAAAACATATTATCGACGGGCCAGCTGGCGCGGTTGGTTAAGACTCTGGTCAAGAATCCACCTAACGTGCCGCTGGTCGTGGGTTCGATTCCCACACAGGACATGCATTTGTGTGCATGAACATGTCTGTACGTCCTGAGTCTGGGTGTAATTATGTATATTAAGTATGTATTTATAAACAAAAAGTAGTATATGTATTATATCAGTTATCTGGTTTCCATAGTACAAGCTCTGCTTAGTTTGGGATCAGACGACCGTGTGTGAGGAATGTCCAAGGATATTATTTATTTATATTTTTTGTACAAATCCTAATCCTTGAGCGTAGCCTTGCCACACGAAAGATGGATATCCGTTAATCAACCTCTCCATCAGAGCTGAACAGATTTAGATGAAGTTTGGCACTCAGGAACAGTACAGTACAGTCAGCGTCAAAAGTAACCGATCACTTTAGAACCGTGTCACTATAAGATCCGTACCAACTGTCAAGATGATGTCAATAGATTACTAAAGGGTTATAAAATGCCAATCTACTTTTGACGCTGACCGCACCTGGTAACACAAGATACCTCATATCCTTGTAAAGCATTCTCTAAACGTGCGCGATTGTTGGTTACTAACTAGTTAGTAATCAGGTCAGTTTGGTCACTAACTAGTTAGTCATCAGGTCAGTTTGGTCTCTAACTAGTTAGTCATCAGGTTAGTTTGGTCACTAACTAGTTAGTCATCAGGTCAGTTTGGTCACTAACTAGTTAGTCATCAGGTTAGTTTAGTCAGGTTAGTAATCAGGTCTGTTTGGTCACAAACTAATTAGTAATCAGATCAGTTTGGTCGCTAAATATAAAGTTAGTAATTAAGTCAGTTTGGTCACTAAATACAAAGTTAGTAATTAAGTCAGTTTGGTCACAAACTAGTTAGTAATCAGGCTAGTTTGGTCACAAACTAATTAGTAATCAAATCAGTTTGGTCACATACATAGTTAGTAATTAAGTCAGTTTGGTCACTAACTAGTTAGTAATCAGGTCAGTTTGGTCACTGACTAGTTAGTCATCAGGTTAGTAATCAGGTCTGTTTGGTCACAAACTAATTAGTAATCAGATCAGTTTGGTCACTAAATACATAGTTAGTAATTAAGTCAGTTTGGTCATAAACTAGTTAGTAATCAGGTCAGTTTGATCACTAACTAGTCAGTAATTAAGTCAGTTTGGTCACTAACTAGTTAGTAATCAGGTCAGTTTGGTCACTAACTAGTTAGTTATGAGTAGCTAAGCGTGAGAAGTTCTTTATAAGATGTTGATATCCTAGTACTCGTCAGCCATGATGAGTACCACCAAGCCAGTCCACCCGGTGAATGGTTTGCACCCTGAACCCTCGCCCGTCTCTGCGGAGTACTGCTCCCACAAGTAGCCGGTCCGTTTGTATTCGTTTAGTATATTATCTGTTAGAAAGAGACAACTGTATTTTAACCGACTTTCAAAAAAGGAGGAGATTTTTAATGTTTGTTACCTCATAACTCCGTCATTTAAGAACCGATTTGTTTTTTTTTTTTTGGAAGGCTACACTTCCCGTTTGGTCCCATTGTCATCAGATCAGGATTTGATTACTTCTTAGTGTACTTTGAAGTCGGTTTAAGTTTTTTGTAAAACAGTCCAATTATTTCAATGACGAACTAGGGCATCATGATGTTACAAGAGCATTATCAAAATACACACGCGGAGTTTTGTTTTTCTTACTGTGATTAGGCCTGTTTGACCACACATGGTAAGTGATGATGTGGCCGAAGGTGGTGCACACACAAAGCCTAGAAGGAACTGGCTCTCAAGTGCAGCTGTCGGAACACACCTCCACCACCAGGAAGTGTAGGGTACACTTCCCGTTCAGTTCCCGTCCAGACAAAAAAAGAATTTTCCAAATCGGTTGATATATGACGGAGTTATGAACTACAAATATTAAAAAAAAAAAAACAACCGAATTGAGAACCTCCTCCTTTTTTGAAGTCAAAATAACCCAACAAGAGCTCTTAATTATTAATAACCATGTGGTCAAATAAATAATCTTTTATAAAGTACCAGGCAATCATAACCCAACAAGAGCTCTTAATTATTAATAACCATGTGGTCAAATAAATTATCTTTTATAAAGTACCAGGCAATCATAACCCAACAAGAGCTCTCCAAATTCAAATACTCACTGACGACGTTGTTCCTGAGCCGAGAGTGCAGCTCTCTCGCTCTGCCGACGTACGGGCCCGCCACGCTCGAGTAGTGTTTCAACGCGGAGAGAGCGAGATAGTTGATGTTGATCCACACCTGGCCGCGCCAGTACGGCGGGTCGTGTTCAGTGTTCCTCTTCATGTATAGTGGTGACGATTTTGATAGGGATCTGTGGAGAGAAAAAGAGAGATGAGAGATGTTTTAAAAACAAGTAGAGCCGAGAAGTGAAACAAACTGCCAAAAGGGGTTTTTGGCGGGAACTTGCAGAGTGTATTTTGAATTTTATTGTGTATTTTTGGTGGTATTTTACCCAATAAAGTGAAATGAAATGAATTATGTGTATCGTGACTTTTCAAGTTGTCACAAAATGTCCGTGAAGAGTTTTAGTACAATGACCACCATTGTAGTAAAACATGACTTTTATGGACGTTGACTGACTGAGGACTATAATGTGAAGTGATTTATTGTGACTGGAAACTATAATATAACTCGACACTGGCAGAAATGAGCCCTAATTTGGGCTTGGTTGCCAAACATAAAAATAAGAAGAACTGCCAAAAAAATCTTACCTAAGACCATAGGGCGACCACAAAAGTTCAGGTTTGTCCAAATCTCTGAAGATCTTGCCAAGATTCTCACTCTCAGGACTTAACACCTTCAGCAGCATCGGGAACAGGGATACATAACCTGAAACAATCAACATAATAGCTATGTCACATATTGATTGTGTCACTAGACGACTTTGGTTCAGCCGCACGACCACCGAACAGAGGGAGACGCGCTATAGGTCATAATAGCACATTATGATACATGTGTGCAAAGTTGGTTATTAACAGAGTGTAATAATCAATGCACACGCGAGTCATACGACGTTTTTCAACACACTTGCGAGGAAAAAAACTGACTTGTATTGTTTTAAGTAGATTTTTTGATAATTATCAACCACATTATTCAGAGAACGTTAACAAATATGGCGAGTAACTTTTATTTTTTTTGACAGCGGTGAGCTTTCAAACTATATTACCCGTATAATTTAAGAATACTTGGTCTACACACATATCACTTGCAGTGAGGTACAACCTTATCATAATCGGGATTATTCCCATCATAAAACTGTGCGGTAATGTAAAGTAAAAAGCACGAGTGCGTAATAAGCTGCATTTAAGATACTAAAAACGGTGCAATAAACGTCACTTTACGAGCGAGTGTGTTGAAAAAGTTTTTTTTATGTCGAATGGTTTCGCTTTGGCCTTCGACTGACCCCATTAAGAGTTACAACTGTACTTGGGAAGGGTTGGTAACGCGTGATGCCTTGTGTTGCAAGCGTCTATATGGCTACGGTAACCGCTTACCACCAGGCGTGCCGTATGCTTGAGCGGTATACACGAGAGGGCCAGAGTACTTGTCCAGAGAGGGAGATAAGGAGAGCTATAGTTTGTCTTCTATCTCGCGAATAGCTACCGGAACTTGTACTTGGTGCCGTTTTCCAACTTGAGGGTGGTATACAGCCAGGCGGGTACTACAAAGTACCCACCTGCTCTGGTTTCCTCGAAATTTTCTTCATTAAACTTTTCTTCGAATCTAAAAAGTACCAGGAGATTATAAAACGCAAGGAGAACTCACCGAAGGCAGAAGTGACGAGTTTCGGTTCGGGGGGCACTTTGACCGATCGGACCACTTTGGGGGGCTCTGATGGCGACTTCGGTAACTGACGGACGAGCCGAACGCCATCCGTGTGGAGACCTGGAGGGAAAACATTCAAATTATATACAGGTGGATATATATTATTTGGAAAATAAGCCAAACAGTCAGATTGTCCATAAAATATAAAAAAAAAAAAAAAACAACTTCAAAATACACTAAAAAGTATAAGTAAAATAACTCTAATCTGACACTGATTTGAAGTCAGCGAAATATTTTCAATGGAATACGTCGAGTTCTTTCGCTGACTTCAAATCAGTGTCAGATTAGAGTTATTTTATACTTTTTAGTGTATTTTGAAAACGATTTAATATTTTTAAATAACTTTTTTATTTCGTCATTTTTCGTTTTTGTTAAATGCCCTATAATTTGGAATTTGGAAAAAGGAAAAGCATCTCAAAACCAAGGTTTTGAGATGCTTTTCCTTTGGCACCACACCCGTAGCTCGTATCAATAAGCCAGGCGGTCACAGATATTTGTCCATGTCTCGAAAACTACCCAACCTATTACGATGAAACTTGCACTGTTCCCTATGTTGAAGTAAATGTAAACCAATAAAAAGTAATGGTTACAATCCGATTAATATCTTCGGAGATATGCGTGGACAAACATACATACATACTATGAAATTTTGTATATTTGTTTGGAAGCCCTAATAGATTATCATATGTGAATATAATCATCATCATCATCATATCAGCCTAGGGATGTCCACTGCTGAACATAGGCCTCCCCCATTAACTTCCACTTCGAACGGTTTTGGGCCGCTTGCATCCAGCGGTGCCCAGAGATCTTGACCAGATCGTCGGTCCACCTGGTTGGAGGTCGTCCCGCTCGGCGCTTTCCAGTACGTGGTCGCCATGAGAGAACCTTCCTTCCCCAACGGCTATCAGTTCTTCGAGCGATGTGGCCTGCCCATTGCCACTTCAGCTTACTAACTCTACGAGCTATATCGGTAGTTTTCGTTCTCCTACGAATGTCCTCGTTTCGGACCCTGTCACGTAGAGAGATTCCGAGCATAGCTCGTTCCATAGCGCGCTGAGTGACTCTGAGCTTATTTATTCGGCCAGCATTAAAAGACCACGTCTCTGTACCATATGTCATCACTGGTAACACGCACTGATTGAAGACCTTTGTCTTCAGACTCTGAGGTATTTTAGACGTGAAGATGTGCCGGAGCTTCCCGAATGCTGCCCAGCCGAGTTGGATTCTTCGATTGACCTCTTTGTCGAAGTTGGACCTACCTAGTTGGATAATTTGTCCGAGGTAAACATACTCGTCTACAACTTCGAGAACAGTGCTCCCAACAATCACCGGTATTGGCGGAATATGGACATTAGACATAACTTTTGTCTTGTCCATATTCATTTTGAGGCCTACCTGTTGGGAAACTCTGTTGAGGTCATAATGGGTATAATGCAGTTCCAATAATATTACATACTTACGTGTCGAATTGATAATCTCCTTTTTTTAAGTCGATTAAATTTGTAACGTAACTGAGTTTCTTGCCGGATTCTTCTCAGTTGAAGACCGAGTTCCGAACCGGTGGTAACTTCAGTAAATGTGACCTTCATAAGTGCCCTTCTGGGGCCTACATTGAATAAATGAATTTGAATGTCCCATAGTAAATGTTGATAGTCTATTTATAAGATTTTTCTGTTATATTTCTTTTTACCTTTCTTAGTTTTTGTTATTAGTTTATTATTATTTAGATTAAGTTATACCGACTTAAAAAAAAGGAGGAGGTTCTCAATTCGACTGTATGTTTTTTTTTTTATGTTTGTTACCTCATAACTCCGTCATTTATTAACCGATTTGGAAAATTCTTTTTTTGTCTGGAAGGGTACACTTCCCGTTTGGTCCCATTGTCATCAGATCAGGATTTGATTACTTCTTAGTGTACTTTGAAGTCGGTTTAAGTTTTTTGTAAAACAGTCCAATTATTAATTTTTCAGTATAGTATTATTACTTCAGAACTATGTATAAACCGTGTTTCAATCAATAAATATGAATTTAAATGTAACTTGTATTCGCACAAGACATATAACATAGTCTATCGATTCATAATAAAGTTATCAAACGTTGATTAGCTAAAATTCTGAAGTCTTTATCTGACACGTGACATTTGGTGATCGAAAGAGTGAGACGGAGGACACTATTACACTGATTTAGTTGAAAAACGATTATGAATAAGGGGGTAACCCGCCTAGAGGTACTTTACGAGGTTTCATTTATTGTCGCATTGTCGTATCCACCTGTATTAAATACAACATCCTAACTAATATTATAAATGCAAAAGTGAGTTTGTTTGTTACGCTTTCACGCCTTAACTGCTCAACCGATCCTCATGAAATTTGGCATGCAGATAGGCTATAGTATGGAGAAGGACACAGGCTACTTTTTATCCCTGGAACGCGGATGAAACCGCGTGTGACAGCTAGTTAAATCATAAGAACAATTTGAAAAGTACCAGGAGATCATAAACTCACCGTAGTCCGCGTAAGTTTGTGTCTGCGGCGACCAGTGTAATTCGTTCAGAACATCTTCGTCGGCGAGGTGGTCGCGGGTGTCTTCGAATCTAACCACACGGGATCATTCTTATTGTTTATAATATATAACATAATAATACATAAGAAGCGCTCGTGGTGTAGCATGATTAGCCGTTCTTAATCGATCGATAAAGTTAAGCTACGTCTGTCTTGGTCGGTACCTGGATGGGTGGTATTTCAAATCGAGCGTTTCCGTGCTTCGGAAGGGACGTAAAGCCGTTGGTTATCACTTAATTGTGATAGTCGTTAAGCTAGTTGGATGCCTCCTAGGCGGCTTGAAAAATTCCAACAGTAGGTTGACCACTAGCCTACCTCCACCGATCCGCAGTGGGCACGCGTGGTGGAGTATCTGCCCATTCCCTTTCACCCTGATTTGTGAAAGGAGGCCTGTGCTCAGCAGTGGGACATTATAGGCTGACGATAATAATATAATCTTTATATATAAAATTCTACTGTACGTATGTAGCCCGGCAGATGGCGCTGCAGTCGATAATATAACCTATAATAAGTAATATAATATATAAGAATATAGATACTGTATCGCCATCTGCCGGGCTGATTTGTGAATCTAAACCATCCAGGGCGCCAACCAAACGCATACAAGAAGGGTGTGAAGAGGTTTCTTCAGGGACGGCAACGCGCGAGTGATACCCCCGGTGTTGCAAGCGTCCATAGGCTACGGTAACTGCTTACCATCACGCGGGCCGTATGCTTGTTTGCCACCTCAGTGGTATAAAAAAAAATACAAAAAAAACAATTCAAATCGGTCCAGTCGTTTAGGAGGAGTTCAGTGACAAACACACCTACAGTTGAATTTTTTGTATGCATTTGGGTGACGCCCTGGATGGTTTAGATAGTAGGTAGGGTAGGGTAGCACCACAGGGTAGGGTAGCACCACGGGAACGAAGTCGCGCTGAGCAGCTAGTATTAATATATATTGGCCCTGATTCTGTTGTTTACAAATAAACTAATGTCTCTTTCTAACAAATAACATTAGAAAGGGATGTAAGAAATTTAGTCCTGTCAAATTAGTCCAATGCTTGTTTAAAATATATATTAACCGTCTTACTAATAAAAATATGGAACACGGTTGTTTAACAGCTGTATAGTAATGCAGTGTGTAAGCCTTACACAGTTGCTATACACTCCCTTTACTAATAATCAGTGTGTAAGCGTTGTATAGTTATCTATTTGTTAAAACAAAAACGACTGGCAACTTTTTAGGAACGTTTTGAAACTAAAACTATCTAACTTCAAAATACGGGAGAAAATATGGGGAAAAATGTGTAAACACCAAAAGATACTGAAAAATAATTATATTAAATATTAATCATATCATAAAAATCAGGTTTCTTTTTCTTAAGACTATTTTTATTTTAATAATTAAAAAATAAAATTACTTTTAAAAAGCTTCAAATAGCTAATGGTGGTTTTGAACGAAACTGTCTTGTGCTTATGGCTACAGTAGCCATTTAACCAAAGAAGAAGAAGAAAGAAGAACGTCATTGTCAAATTACAAATGTTACGTCAACAAACGAAGCAAATGGCTGTGCCAATGACTTCAAAACTAAGGATACACCTACCGGAACATTTTGCATAAAGTTATCAAAATCAAATAAATTGTTAAAATTTTTGTTTTATTTTATCCATAACTCCAGTATAAAACACAAGCCTTTCAATACGTAACTAGGCATTTTTATGGCAATTATAAGCAAACAATGAACGAACGAACTGTTCCGTGGACCGCAGTATGACCGCAGTCGACTGAGTCGCGTTGGCCCTAAAATGACTTTTAGGGCCTGCGCGTTGGTGTCATTTTGTTGCGCGGTTGGCCTGGTCCGTAGTAAATGGACTATTGAAATCCGCCATAATGTTCTTATACAAACACTAAACAAGGGTCCTGGCCCGTGTAAGCCCTGTGTAAATTTCCTAGGTAACTAAAACACGTGTATACAGGCTTTGTGTCAAAAATGTTTTTATTAGTAGCAATTATCCTATAACAGATGTGTACACCGCGTGTAACTTTTTATTAGTAAGGCTGATTATTGTTGTCGCTTGACTTCCGGTGACAACATTCAAACTTGATACAAACGTCAACTTAGAAGATTCGTACCAACCTTCATACATCCGGTTATTAAACTATATGGCGGAGCGTCGATAGAACGGCACTTTGATCCTGAGCATCGAGCGACGCACACTATTCTTAGCTTAAAATAAGGTTTGAGTAAGAGAAGTGTTAAGATCTGTATTGTTGCTGTTTAACTATGTACAATTAAATGCATGGCGTGTTCGAACTTGGATGGTGTTATATTTGTCAGTATGTCTATACTGGCAAATATGGTGTCGTTTGGGTCTTGATACGTTACGTATAGCTACTCAATTATACATCAATTGTAACTGTCCTGTATCAAATTGCACTGATTGAAAATAAAGTAATTATATGTTTGTGTAATGTGGTTTTGTATTTATCATTATATTATAATAAAGCGGAAGAGTTTTTTGTTTGTTTAAACGGGCTAATCTCTGGAACTACCAGTCGGATTCGACAAATTCTTTCACTACACAGCACCGAGACAGCTAGTATTACATAATTACTCCCAGACCCAGGAAATGCTGACACATCCATTCAAACTGATGTATGTCCAGGGTGGGAATCGAACCCACGACCTGCAGAGTGATAGGCTACTGGCCCGTCTCCAGAAGCAGATAACGTATCGTAATCCTTTTTCTTCAATGAACACTATAAAATGTAGGTATATTTTAATCTAAATTAGATATGGAATCTTTACAAGCAAAGCACAATGTCTAAATATCTTTTACAGTAATTTTATAAATTAAAAACATGCATGAATTTGTAGGAATTAATTTGAATTAATTAATTTGTTGGAAATTTGGTGAGACAAAAAATATTAATATTTTCATTTTGTATGGAGCGATCAACACGTGACGTCACGATACATGCCGCCATAGCAGTTTGTATGAGGTGAGTATCACCGTTTTAACATGGACAATGACGTCACATGTCTTTTCTATCTATTGAAGTATTTTTGACAGTTTACTATTTTAAATCACAGTAAGTGTAAAAAGAGAAAGAATATACATACTTAGTGGCGTCTCGCTCTAGCACGTCAGCTATAAGCGCCATGGCGTCGGAGGCGGCGTACATCCAGCAACGCAAGTCCACGTGCCGCTCTATATCCGACGGGTGCGACGCCCTGTTGGACATGTGTTGTGTACCCAACTGATAAGGCGCGTCGTGAATCTTCGTTCGCACAGAAAATAAAGTATGGCCCGAAGATTAACGAAAGAATGCTTAAAACTGACAATCAACCTTATATCACTACTACAAGGTTCATAATACAGTGCAGCTGTTAGTTCCGTCTCACTCGCAAGTCCCGCCCCTCCGCACACATGGCGGCAGCTGCCGACCAATAGCATTTCCCGCGCTTTGAAAATGTATCTTCTGCGCAGGTACATCGGTACGCCATATTAGTTGGGTACTACTGTAAAGGCTCTTACTCGATATTCTTTTGGCTCACGTCAAAATAGTTAATGCTTCTCTTTCTCTCTAACAAAGTGTTCATAAGGATTATGATATTTCTTTATATCGGTACGCCTTATTAGTTGGGTACTGTACTTGGCTGTCAAATGGTAGTGAGCGATCACGGTGCGACTCACATTTTCTCAAGAGTACCAGGGGCGAGTACTCTGGCAGCGTGACCTACCGCAGAGGGTCTCTGACGCTTCGTAAGGGGTTGCCAGGTATAGTGTGCCGTCTTTTATGACCGACAGGTTGGTAGAGGTGGCCACTATAGAAAATCTCAGTAGATTGATAAGGGTTTGTACTTCAATGGTGAGAAATGGACGAGCATCATGTTCTTCAACGAGGGTGAAACCGCGGGGGACAGGTAGTATTACATAACTTTACCTCGGATAGTCGTCGAGTCCAGATGTAAGAGTTTTGGGGTTAAGTTGCAATCCATCGTCTTCCCTCCCGCGCCATCTGTACGAGGTGTTCTCTTCGCCCTTCTGCGACGTTTGGAACCATTGGTACCAAGCCTGGAACATTCATCAACCATACAAGTCATACAACCCATACACAGCACACCCTAACAAGATTTCATGGTGAACAAAATTCCTCACATAAAGTACCTGGAGAACATGACCAACCTGCAGTCTATTGAACATCCTCGCGAGGGTGGCTCTGTGCGACGCCTGCGGCTGGAACAGCTGTCTGCGAGTACGGACGATGGTACACCTGTATATAAAGTACCAGGAGCACATGACCAACCTGCAGTCTATTGAACATCCTCGCGAGGGTGGCTCTGTGCGGCGCCTGCGGCTGGAACAGGTGTCTGCGAGTACGGACGATGGTACACCTGTATATAAAGTACCAGGAGCACATGACCAACCTGCAGTCTATTGAACATCCTCGCGAGGGTGGCTCTGTGCGGCGCCTGCGGCTGGAACAGGTGTCTGCGAGTACGGACGATGGTACACCTGTATATAAAGTACCAGGAGCACATGACCAACCTGCAGTCTATTGAACATCCTCGCGAGGGTGGCTCTGTGCGGCGCCTGCGGCTGGAACAGCTGTCTGCGAGTACGGACGATGGTACACCTGTATATAAAGTACCAGGAGCACATGACCAACCTGCAGTCTATTGAACATCCTCGCGAGGGTGGCTCTGTGCGGCGCCTGCGGCTGGAACAGCTGTCTGCGAGTACGGACGATGGTACACCTGTATATAAAGTACCAGGAGCACATGACCAACCTGCAGTCTATTGAACATCGTCGCGAGGGTGGCTCTGTGCGGCGCCAGCGGCTGGAACAGCTGTCTGCGAGTACGGACGATGGTACACCTGTATATAAAGTACCAGGAGCACATGACCAACCTGCAGTCTATTGAACATCCTCGCGAGGGTGGCTCTGTGCGGCGCCTGCGGCTGGAACAGGTGTCTGCGAGTACGGACGATGGTACACCTATATATAAAGTACCAGGAGCATATGACCAACCTGCAGTCTATTGAACATCCTCGCGAGGGTGGCTCTGTGCGGCGCCTGCGGCTGGAACAGCTGTCTGCGAGTACGGACGATGGTACACCTGTATATAAAGTACCAGGAGCACATGACCAACCTGCAGTCTATTGAACATCCTCGCGAGGGTGGCTCTGTGCGGCGCCTGCGGCTGGAACAGCTGTCTGCGAGTACGGACGATGGTACACCTGTATATAAAGTACCAGGAGCACATGACCAACCTGCAGTCTATTGAACATCCTCGCGAGGGTGGCTCTGTGCGGCGCCTGCGGCTGGAACAGGTGTCTGCGAGTACGGACGATGGTACACCTATATATAAAGTACCAGGAGCATATGACCAACCTGCAGTCTATTGAACATCCTCGCGAGGGTGGCTCTGTGCGGCGCCTGCGGCTGGAACAGCTGTCTGCGAGTACGGACGATGGTACACCTGTATATAAAGTACCAGGAGCACATGACCAACCTGCAGTCTATTGAACATCCTCGCGAGGGTGGCTCTGTGCGGCGCCTGCGGCTGGAACAGCTGTCTGCGAGTACGGACGATGGTACACCTGTATATAAAGTACCAGGAGCACATGACCAACCTGCAGTCTATTGAACATCCTCGCGAGGGTGGCTCTGTGCGGCGCCTGCGGCTGGAACAGGTGTCTGCGAGTACGGACGATGGTACACCTATATATAAAGTACCAGGAGCATATGACCAACCTGCAGTCTATTGAACATCCTCGCGAGGGTGGCTCTGTGCGGCGCCTGCGGCTGGAACAGCTGTCTGCGAGTACGGACGATGGTACACCTGTATATAAAGTACCAGGAGCACATGACCAACCTGCAGTCTATTGAACATCCTCGCGAGGGTGGCTCTGTGCGGCGCCTGCGGCTGGAACAGGTGTCTGCGAGTACGGACGATGGTACACCTGTATATAAAGTACCAGGAGCACATGACCAACCTGCAGTCTATTGAACATCCTCGCGAGGGTGGCTCTGTGCGGCGCCTGCGGCTGGAACAGCTGTCTGCGAGTACGGACGATGGTACACCTGTATATAAAGTACCAGGAGCACATGACCAACCTGCAGTCTATTGAACATCCTCGCGAGGGTGGCTCTGTGCGGCGCCTGCGGCTGGAACAGCTGTCTGCGAGTACGGACGATGGTACACCTGTATATAAAGTACCAGGAGCACATGACCAACCTGCAGTCTATTGAACATCCTCGCGAGGGTGGCTCTGTGCGGCGCCTGCGGCTGGAACAGGTGTCTGCGAGTACGGACGATGGTACACCTGTATATAAAGTACCAGGAGCACATGACCAACCTGCAGTCTATTGAACATCCTCGCGAGGGTGGCTCTGTGCGGCGCCTGCGGCTGGAACAGCTGTCTGCGAGTACGGACGAGCCGCGCCAGCTGTATTAGCAGCATCGGCGGGTTTGCGGCCGCGTTGCTTTGTACTACGAACTCTTTGGGTACTCTTGCTAACGCCTCCGCTCCTGGTAACAAAGTCGTAAGTCCAAATAAGTATACCGGGTGTTGTTCTGCATTTGTGCCATATTTAAGGAGGTTGATATTTACCTTGTATAGAACACTAATCAATTATAAAATCATGCTCGTAAAATTAAATATTATATTTAAAGTTTTGTAAAAATAAAAATCCCCCCGTGTTTGACGATGTTTTATAAAGATTTATAAGATATAAGTTGATGACCGCTGCGCAGCGGCCCGGTTTCTCCCCTCGCCCCGGATCCCAGACCTATTCTGTGCAGTTATGAAGTCTTATTATGATTTGACGTTAATCACAAATCATCAATAATTGTTTACTTATCAAGCCCAGAATTAATTACCTATTTTATAATAACTAAATAAATCATTTACTATTGGTTCTGTAAATATGGCACGAATGCAAAACAACACCCTGTATATGGGGAATATCCGTATATAAGCGAGGTTAACCAAATGTAGGGATGGAGGCCGAAACTAAAAAATGTGTAACGAACATGGCAATACAACGCAAAGTCGACAGAGGACCTTAAGCCAAATAAATTAATGTCCATATCATACAGTACAGTAGTACCCAACTGATATGGCTTACCGATGTACCTGCGCAGAAGGTACATTTTCAGAGCGCGGGAAATGCTATTGGTCGTCAGCTGCCGCCATGTGTGCGGAGGGGCGTCACTTGCGAGTGAGACGGAACTGACAGCTGCACTGTATTATGAACCTTGTAGTAGTAATCTAAGGTTGATTGTAAGTTTTAAGTATTCTTTCGTTAAACATCGGGGCCAAGGTTTCCTTTCTGTGCGAACGAAGATTCACGACGCGCCTTATCAGTTGGGTACTATGTACTATATTGAATTTCGTAGATTTTTGTAAATATCCCGGGACATTCCTCACACACGGTCATCTGATCCCAAACTAAGCAGAGCTTGTACTATGGAAACCAGATAACTGATATAATACATATACTACTTTTTGTTTGTAAATACATACTTAATATACATAATTACACCCAGACTCAGGACATACAGACATGTTCATGCACACAAATGCATGTCATGTTTTAGATGAAACTATATCTACCTAATATTTGCTCTCTCGGTATCCACCCTTCAACGTTGATCAGGTCCAACCAATGGGAGGCGATGTCCATCTGTATGTCAGGAGACCACCGACCAATCAGCAACCCATGGAAACCTTCGTCCCATAGGAACCCACGGGGGAAGAAGGATCTAGAAATAAAAAGAGTTATGTGAGGAAATTACAGCATATTTGAATACCCGGTTCAATTCAAAATATGTATGGCTTAAAGTCCATCTTCCCTGTATTTCTGGTATCCTGGTACTTTCAAATCTTTAGACTTATTTTTTTTTACATTTTAAACCTTAAAAGCAAGTAAATAAGACTTACATTCGAATTTATATAACTACTCCTTACATATCTGCTATCCTGGTACTTTAAGAGGAGCAGGGGGTTATTTCGCTCAAAGAATAATTCGAGGGGGAAGTACCTCCACTTTTGTTATATAAATGAAGCTACCCTCCTGATTTTTAAACGACTTCAAAATAATTGGACTGTTTTACAAAAAACTTTAACCGACTTCAAAGTACACTAAGAAGTAACCAAATCCTGGTCTGATGACAATGGGACCAAACGGGAAGTGTAAGCTTCCAGACAAAGAAATAATTTTCCAAATCGGTTAATATATGACGGAGTTATGAGGTAACAAACATAAAAAAATTTAAACAATTGAGAACTTCTTCCTTTTTTTGAAGTCGGTTAAATAGTAGGAGGTTCTCAATTCGGTTGTTTTTTTTTTATGCTTGTTACCTCATAACTCCGTCATTTATTAATCGATTTAAAAACACATTTTCCTTTTTTTGTTTGGAAGGGTACACTTCCCCTTAAGTCCCATTGTCATCAGGTCAGGATTTGGTCAGTTTGTTATTTATTTTTTTGTTCAAGCAAGAGTGAACCTTATTACTTAATAAATAAAGCTCACCTGCTCGGCACACCCGTGTATAAAGCAGCCTTCCAATAAGGCACTGGTTCACTCGTATACTGAGATTTGACCCGACCAGCTCCATAGAAATATCCTATGCCTCCAATCATATTGGCCAAAGCTGATCTCGCTATGGCTATGTCTTGCGGTGGGTACCTGGAAATTGAACTTTATTTAGTTGGCGATACGGGTTATTTGCTATGATATGGGTTCTAGTCTTCTTTTTTCAAATCACAATTTGTGTTTGCAACTTTTTCAGTTTTATAATACCCTGGTACTTTTTAATAGAAGGCACAAATAACATCAAAAATAATAATGATTAAACTACTAATGAATTATGATCTCCTGGTAATTCGAACCCCTTGTAACAAACTTTATTTAACTTCAATATTGTTTAAACGGTCACATTTATAATTTAAGGTTTCATTCGAGGTCACATTATTTGACTATAACAGGAAGGTGGTCACTAAATTCGTGACCATATTTAACTTGTTTAATTTGTTTGATTTAGGGGCGTTTTGATATGTTTTTTTTTTATTTTTTTTCACGCCTTGATTAAAAAACCTCATGTAATTTTTGTGAACAAGCTTTTTGTAGTCGACCAACTTAATCATCAGACCATAGAACCAGAGTCCTTGTCAAGACGAATCAAACGAGCCCAAACTCGATGGGGTTGCGTCGTTTTATTACAGAGTTCCCATGCCCACCTTCCGGCTCCATCATCAGAACAGCTCCAAGTCATAATAATATTGCACTGTCATCAGAATTACATATGCATGCAAAAATTCAGGTCAATCGGAAACCTGGAAGTGGGTCTTTAAGTTGCAAGATTTGATCACAGACAAAAAATTTTGTGAGTATGGATGTATGTTTGTTATTCTTTCACGTAAAAACTACTGAACGGATTCGAATGAAATTTGGCACACAGATAGAATATGTTCTGGATTAACACATAGGATACTATTTATCCCGTAAAAACACACGATCCCTCGGAAATGCGGGTGAAACCGCGCGGGAAAACTAGTAAGGGATAAAATATCAAAGGTATGACAGAGACATAACTATATCCCTCACCCTTTCTCCGCAAGCTGAAATTTCGCCTCAAAGTCTTCGTCGAAAGTACTCCTCTTGTTGTCCAATGCCTTGGTGTATTCCTCCCCCTTTAATGGAGGGGTGGGGAGGTCTTCAATCGAATACACCACGTCTAGGACAAACGGTGTTTCCACTAACATCTGGATTGGTACGAAGTTCACATCTTTTTCCTGAAAGAAAAAGCATAATCAACAATCCTCAGTTTCTGGGGATATTTGTTACTCTTTCACACAAAAACTACTTAACGAATTTTGATGAAATTTGGCACACAGATAGAATATGTTCTGGATAAACCCATACCCCCTTATTAATAAATAAGGTGTAAGTAAAGTATAGTAATACCTAGGTTTTAAATATATCTGTCACTTATCAATCTTTATATATAAAATTCTACTGTACGTGTGTATGTCACTGAATTCCTCCTAAACGGCTGTACCGATTTGAATGGTTATTTTTGTATGCGTTTGGGTGGCGCCCTGGATGGTTAAGATAGGGTAGGGTGGGGTAGGATAGCAAAGGGTAAAGTAGGGAAGCGCTCGTGGTGTAGCATGATTAGCCGATCTTAATCGATTGGCAAAGTTAAGCTACGTCTGTCGTGGTCGGTACCTGGATGGGTGACCGTCTAGTGGTATTTCAAATCGAGCGTTTCCGTGCTTCGGAAGGCACGTAAAGCCGTTGGTCCCGGTTATCACTTAATTGTGATAGTTCTTAAGCTAGTTGGATGCCTCCTAGGCGGCTTGAAAAATTCCAACAGTAGGTTGACCACTAGCCTACCTCCACCAATCCGCAGTGGGCACGCGTGGTGGAGTATCGCCCATTCCCTTTCACCCTCATTTGTGAAAGGAGGCCTGTTCTCAGCAGTGAGACATTATAGGCTGATGATGATGATGAATCAGTAGATTATAGCCACAAAAAATATAAAATAAAAACATTTTACAAAAAAATTAAACCACCGAAAAAACTGAAAAGAAAAAAATAATTTTGAATATAACTTGAATTTTATAAGGTTTTGCAGTCGGGGATAAACAAATATTACAAAAAAAAATACATATCTACGTAGGTTATTGGTTGAGCTGGCAGCTTGGCGACAGATATTAAGCTTGAGGGTGGTAGCCAGTCAGGCCAGGTGGGTACCAAAGTACCCTACCACCGTGCTACGGTTTCCTCACGATGTTTCCCTTCACCGAAAGCTCAAGCTCATTGTAGGATTCGAACCCGGGACCTTCGTCGGAGCATCCTCGGACCACTGAAAAGGAATTTACCTTCTCGTTCAGTTCATCGTCTCTGCCCAGTACTGGCAGACGGCCGAAGACGGAGTGTCGTTCCACCTTGAGTAAAGAGTTGAACTTCTCCTTCAAAAGATGTAGTCCTGGTGCGTGAGCCTCCGAGTATGATGTGTGGAGAATTTTACCTGGAGTTAAATGGTTATTTTGGACCTTACTAGCACGTGATAAGAGTTATTTTGGTGGTCCGCGTGATAATGTTTGTATTTTTTCTCGTAATCTATTCTAACTAAAGAATTTGTATAGATACCGGACCTACCGGACTGTTTGTATTTCGTGCGACAGAGATAACGCTCTACGAAGCCGAAATTAGCCGATTGTCTCTTTCCAAAGGTCGATGTGCAATATTTATCGCCGGGTACTGTATTTACTTATGAAACATATAATTTTTGTAGTCTATAACATAAACTTTTCTAGCTTTATGGTAATTATTTTTTTACATGTGAAATTACACCAAAGTACAGTAGTACCCAACTGATAAGGCGCGTCGTGAATCTTCGTTCGCACAGAAAAGAAAGTATGGCCCGAAGGTTAACGAAAGAATGCTTAAAACTTACAATCAACCTTAGATCACTACTATAAGGTTCATAATACAGTGCAGATGTTAGTTCCGTCTCACTCGCAAGTGTCGCCCCTCTGCACACATGGCGGCAGCTGCCGACCAATAGCATGTCCCGCTTTGAAAATGTATCTTCTGTGCAGGTACATCGGTAAGCCATATCAGTGGGGTACTACTGTAAAGGCTCTTACTCGATATTCTTTTGGCTCACGTCAAAATAGTTAATGCTTCTCTTTCTCTCTAACAAAGTGTTCATAAGGATTATGATATTTCTTTTCCATGCTATAGACGTCTGCTTAGCGAACGTGAATTTGTTTGTTTGTTACGCCTTCACGCCTTAACTACTCAACCGATCACGACGAAATTTGACATGCGTATGGTATGGAGAAGGAAGGTTACTTTTTATCCCAGGAATGCAGGTGAAACCGCGCGAGACAGTTAGTACTGATATACGAGTATATTTATTTTCTGATTAGCAGAGATGGACGGTCCATCTTGAACTCATGGTAAGTGGTCAACGTTGCCTACAGAATTTGCATAGATGTATTGCCTATGTGTTGCTAGAGCCCTTTCTTAACCTTACGAATATTATACATATAAGTTACGTACCTTTATGAGGCACCAGATTGATCCTAAAGTTCTGCAGCTGCGGAGTATGTCCGAGTAGGGCTCCGCCCTCGACCCCGAGCCGGGACAGCGGCGCCGCCGGCCCGAGCGACTCGTCTAGGGCTCCGTACCACACCAGCATTAGCGGCGAGATACCCTGCCGGTGCGGATATACCCATTATTTTATGATCTCCTGGTACTTCCTTGGTAAACCTGCTTATCTTGACGGGCCAGATGGCATGGTTGGTTAAGATTCCACCTATCACGCTGCAGGTCGTGGGTTCGATTCCCACACAGGACATGCATGAATATGCCCGTACGTCCTGAGTCTGGATGTGATTATATTTATAAAGTACTAGCGGCCCGGTACGTGCTTCGCTACGTATAAAGTGAAATAATAAAAATGTGATAAATGAAGAACCGCTCGACCGATTTTGTGCAACCTTCACATACCCGTTAAACTGGGTGAGATTATTCTTTATGACTATTGTATGATTAAGCTGAAAAGAACAGATACTACACTTTGATCTTAGCCAAAAGGCCGAGAAGCGATCTTACTTACGGCTGTCAAACTTAGTCGTTAACAGAAGGTAACGCAAATAAAATATCTATATGCCAAAGAGCGATGGAAAGAAGTCTGCTCAGCATTAAATTAGAAGACAAATACAGAAACGAAAGTATAAGAAAACGCACAAAAATAAAAGACGCCATAGTGCATGTTAGAAAGTTAAAGTGGAGATGGGCTAGCCACTTAGCCAGATATGAAGATGGAAGGTGGACGAAAAAAGTGACCCAGTGGCGAGGACCACAACAAGGCAAGCGCCGTCCGGGCCGCCCGCTCAAACGCTGGGCTGACGACGTCCGTGCCGTCGCTGGTGCGCACTGGATACTCGCCGCGAAACAAAGGGAGAACTGGAAACTACTGGAGGAGGCCTTTACCCGAACGGGGGTTTTGCATGCATAAAAATATAATAAATTTATTTACTAATACTAATGATATTTTTTAAGAAACTATAGAGAAAGTAATAACATAAATAAAAATGTATTTATACATATAAATAAAATAATAATGTAAAAATAATATAGTTTTAATAATAATTTTGAATACTTATGTCAAAGTGAGTTAATTAAACAAATAGATAAATTATGTATTAAATATTTATGATGATTTGTAATATTGGAAAAGCGTGTAAAACAAATAAAATGCTTTTTATTTTTTTATTTATTTATTTTATTTATTGTATGATTCGTTTGGCTATAGGATGTCTCTCAACTCAGTGGCCTTTTGGCAAAGGCCTCCTCCAGTAGTTTCCATTGCTTCCTGTCTTGAGCAACTCTCCTCCATTTGAGTCCTGCAGTAAGTTTCAGTTCATCTTCCCAGCGCATTTGTTGTCGTCCTCGACGTCTCTTGCCATCTCTTGGATACCAAACTTCACATAAACCATCTACTAAATAGTCCGAACAAAGCCTAAACATTTGGTTTGGATAGGTGAGGCCGTTCTTGGGTTATAAAATTACAACGAAAAGTGGCATTGATTTATATATATATTGATGTATTTACAAACAAAATGTTAGTATATCAGTTGTCTGGTTTCAATAGTACAAGCTCTGCTTAGTTGGCGCATACTTTAGAACAGTCACTCTATAGATAATCTAACTCTATGGTACAAAAAAAACATACCTTAGTGGTAACATTGATTCTTGCAGTCCAATGCCCCCCGTGTTCACCCCCCGGGGTCTTCACAAACGATGTGGTGATCACATAGGGCGGGTCGGATATCACCTGTTCACCAAACGAAACACCATCGTGCCGGATCCAGCCATACGAGGGTAGGTTGTCGGTTTGTTCACAAGTGTGTCTGGTAATGGAAAATAGTTCTTAGCAGATGGTATAATAAGGCTCGTTATTGTTTGACGGGCCAGTTGGCGCGGTTGGTTAAGACTGGTAAAGATTCCACCTATATCGCGCCGCTGGTCGTGGGTAGATTCCCACATAGGACATGCATTTGTGTGCACGAACATGTCTGTATGTCCTGAACTCCTGAGTCTGGGTGTAATTATGTATATTAAGTATGTATTTACAAACAAAAATTAGTATTATATCAGTTATCTGGTTTCCATAGTACAAGCTCTGCTTAGTTTGGAATCAGATGACCGTGTGTCAGGAATGTCCCAGGATATTTATTTATTGTATGTTAATCAATTCGTTAAGTCTCAAGAATGGTATGTTGTGTTATTCGAATGAATGCTTTATTCCAGACTTGTAGGTTCCAAATTCCATTGTTTCAATCAATCAAGTATTGAGTTGAAATCTTGTCTTGAACATTGATTGAATGTGGACATGGGAGAAGGATTAAGGCTGCATTGGCAAAATACATTTTCATGTGGAATTACTTAGATTAATACAAAAAAAGGTAAGATACTGTACTCGGCCATAGTCAACCATAAGGTGGGCCATACGCTTGTTTGCTACCCTAAAGCGCAGTGCAGACGACAGACTATCTATGCCGCACTTTTTAGTCTGTGTAAATAGAACCTATACAATTCGACGCGCAAAAAGTCCGGCGCAGTCGTCATCATCATCATCAGCCTATAATGTTCCACTGCTGAGCACAGGCCTCCTGCACACAAATCAGGGTGAAAGGGAATGGGCAGACTCCACCACGCTTGCCCACTGCCGATCGGTGGAGGTAGGCTAGTGGTCAACCTACTGTTGGAGTTTTCAAGCAGCCTAGAAGGCCTCCAACTAGCTTAACGACTATCACAATTAAGTGATAACCGGGACCAACGGCTTTACCTTCCAAAGGAAGGAAACGCTCGATTTGAAATACCACTAGGCGGTCACCCATCCAGCTACCGACCACGAGGTGGTAGCTTAACTTGCCAATCGATTAAGAACGACTTATCATGCACCGGCTTACCACGACCGCTTCACCTATGTATGCACGTAGTAGTACAAAAAAATACTATAAAGAATAAATGAATACATTATAATATAGGAAGGGTAGAAAATGCAACCCCTAATGGGAGAAAAATAAGGTAGGCGCATGAAATGGGACTAAGCTATGGAAAGCTAGTTTAAATATAACTATCAAGTACCAGGATCTCATAATTCATACAGAGCTACTCTTACCTTATCCCCTTATGTGCTCCACTGAGTTCGTACCACATGAGCCCAAAGACAGGTGACTTTGGCTCCCGGCTCTTCATGCCGAAGTACACACCAGGACGGTACGTGCCCCAGTACCGGTTTGGGATGGCCAAACCTGTCGCTTCGACCACCTGTTTAAATGATAATAATTTATTATTATAAATTTTGGTATGGCTAAAGGAGTAATTTAAAGATTTTGGCCTGATAAGTTGCCATAGCATTTAAAGATGCTGACAACATTAGATTTATATTTAATGCATTTCAAATGCAGATGATATGAAGGAAGTAGAGGACTTTTTGGCGATGAATAACACAGGGAGGAAAGGAGTGGAAGTCTCGTGAGAAGACTGAGTCACTGTCTGTCGCTCTGGCTGTGACTTGCTCGGACTGTGGAATGAGCTCCCCGCCGTGGTTTTCCCAATAGAGTTCATAGGGTTCTTCAAAAATGGCGTGAAGAGATTACTTCAGGGTCGGCAACGCGCGAGTGATACCCCTAGTGTTGCAATCGTCCATACGCTACGGTAACTGCTTACCATCAGGCGGGCCGTATGCTTGTTTGCCACCTTAGTGGTATAAAAAAAATAGTGCCAGCCAAGTGCGAGTCGGACTCGCACACGAAGGGTTCTGTACTGTACAAAAGGAGAGCAATGCTGTTCTTCTAGGCTGCATGTTCACTAGAGATGTGTAGCAAGGGATGTGTTTAGCTGACAGATAGCCTAATTTTCACATTAAAAATCGAAACCAATCTTGATAAATCTTGTGACATTACGATTGGTGTTCATAGGGATGGAGGGACTTGCGTTTAGATTTATGTCTGTGGTTCCGTACAACAATAATAATAATAACTAACTGAATTTTGCTATGAAATGAATGGCGCAAAAAATTAAACGCCAAAAAAATATTTCTTCTGTGGGCAAAAAGAAATACTCATTCTTATCTTATCTATATATCTAATGCGTTGTAGATCCTTAAAAATCTGATCACACCCCTTGTTTTTACATCCTTAGAAAAACCACAGCAGGGATCTCATTTTACAACCTGAATGACCACCATAATTTCCTTTGAATCCCTATGGTAAATCTTAATATGAGCTTGAACTTAAAAGAAAAAATAATATTATATGTGTGTAAATTCTCAGAATCTATATCAATTAAAAGAGGTTAAGTTTGTAAGTCTGAATGTTGGAGGTAATCTAAAGAATTACTGGGAAATTCTTTCACTAATAGGAAGCTTCATTTTGCCAGTGTTATAGACTACTCTTCATTGCAGGTATGTGAGTGAAACCATGACAGATAGCTTTTGTTTATTTTTATGGCTATATACAAAAAAAATTGACAGTCAATTAGAACAGATTATATTCTGAAACCTGAGTAAAACCACCAGCACAGCTAGTTAATATATAAGGAACATATGATTTGTTTATTAAATAGACTCAAATACTAGGAACACATACATTAGAGAAAGCCTTTAAAGCTACCAGTACTTGAACCATAAATGCAGTGGCATAGCTAGGTAACCAAAGGCCCTGGGGCAACGAATAAACTAGGGCCAATGTAGGGCCCCAACTAATCTATTTAAAATTTTCATATCAAGCCATCTCGTGTTTACACATGGAGCAAGACTATAGTCTTGCGCGTAATAGTTCCCGACCGGGAGCGCTCCGTTTAGTTCGCTCCTCCTTGGCGAACTAGGTCGCTCTTTTAGTTCCTCAGCTCCCGACCAAACTAGAGAAAGGCAAATCGTTCACACACTTTGCTAATGTTCCTGCACGATATTTTTAAAAGTAGCTCTTTTTACATTACTTTTTATGTTAAATACCTACATTTTACTCATGTATAATGGGGTGGATTCGACAATAGGACATTAAATGAATATTTTTTTTTATGATGTAGTTCAATATAGAAATATTACCACATAATATCACATATTACTTATAATGTATTCCAATTCTAATTGTGTTAATAAGAGTTTCAACTTGTATATTGTGTAAATAACTTGGAATAAAATAACTAAAGTGTAATTGGTGCAATAAGTATTGATAACCGCGTTAAGGTTCAAATTGGTTTGCAGTGATTTGTTAACTAGCAAAAGACGTGCGTGCTTCACAATTTTTATTTGACGACTGACTGTTACAAATGTTT
The DNA here is from genome assembly GCA_947623365.1 of Achlya flavicornis. Lineage (NCBI taxonomy): Eukaryota > Metazoa > Arthropoda > Insecta > Lepidoptera > Drepanidae > Achlya > Achlya flavicornis. The sequence goes on along the minus strand of OX392494.1, from coordinate 3,066,921 downwards.
ACGTATTATATATAACATACCGCCCACCAAAAGGACAATAGGTCCTTTTTTAAAGACTTAAATAATGTTCACAATTCATTATGTTATGAAATTAAATTTTACAATTTTTATACAAAATATATGAAACATTCTATATATACAAACATAATGTATGTATTGGTCTTGAAGGAGTCACTCTTTGTTATGGTAAGTCTCCTATTATTATAGACTTGGCAATTGCCTTTACCTTAGCACATATTAGGCATTTATGAATGTATTTCTTTACTATTGATTTTAATTTCAGAATCCAGTACTTATAGCGTAAGTGGCATAACATCAACTGTACACCGCCATGTAGTGTTGTTTTGTGTGCATCAGCAATAATTAAAGAAGTAAGTGAGTTTTACTACCCAAAATTATTGGATTTTTTCTATCATGAGGTAAGTTTGTATTTCTAAGGCGACCGCCCACCCTGAGTATATGTTTCTCATCTATATAAGGGTTAAGTGATCTCAAAATGCTTTTATTCTTCACTTGTTTCTTTAAATCTAATCTTTCTATTTCATCTTTAAACTCTTCTTCTTGTACCTTTTTTATGCAAATGGCTAATGCATCATCTAACTCTTGTGTTTTCAGATCATCATCTATGTTGTTTGAATACTTCTTGAAGTTCAAAAATCTTTTACAGTAAGTAATAGCCATTAGCAATTCTAATAAGTTATCAAAATTTTCAAATTGAGATACTAATGATTTTTCTTTATTTTCAGGTTTTACGGTAAGGTAAGTATTAACTTTTGTTGTTTTCATTTCCATATCTGTTTCTGTAACTTCTTGTAGACTAATCTTTATTTCTGTTTCAGATAACCACCTCGGGCCTTTCCACCATAAGTCACATTCCTTCAGTGCTGAGAGCAAAATTCCTCGAGAAGCTAAGTCAGCGGGATTTTCATGTGACTGTACGTGGTACCAGTGTTTATTGTTGAGGTTTTCTACGATTTCTACTACACGGTTTGCGACGAAGGGCTTCCATCTGTTGGGTTCGCCACAAAGCCATGCAATAACTATTGACGAATCTGTCCATGCAGACATTTGAGATGTTGGTATCTTCATTGCTTGCCCAATTTGTTTCATTAGCTTCGATAAAAGTAGTGCACCGCATAACTCTAGACGAGGTAAGGAAATCGTTTTAAGTGGTGCTACTCTGGTTCTAGCAGCGATAATTTTTGTATCGATGACACCCTCTTTAGTTTCAATTCTTAAGTAAACAACTGCTGCATATGCTTTCATTGAAGCGTCGCTGAATCCATGTATCTCTATTTTATCTAGGTTCGTCATAGTTGTACCAAGCCATCTCTGTACTTTAATTTTATTCACATTTGCAAAGTCTGATCGGATATGTTTCCATTCTTCTTCTAATGTTTCACTGACCTTTTCATCCCAGTTAACTTTTTCTAGCCATAACTTTTGTATTAGGATTTTGGCCATGACTGTACTTGGTGCTATCCAACCTAGTGGGTCGAATAGTTTTTGTAGGTCAGATAAAATGTTGCGTTTTGTAATGAGCCTTGACATTGGAGGTAAACTCATATTATATTGAAAGTTGTCGTTTTTTAGGTTCCATGTAATGCCTAATGCCTTGATTGTTCCCTCAAGATTCATATTGATGTTAACATTAGCAGATCTTTTGCCTTCTTCAATGGACTGTATAAATTGCATATTGTTTGATGACCATTTGGTAAGTTGGAACCCCCCTTTTTGTAGGATTTCTATTATTTCTTTAGCGAGAGCTATAGCATCTTCAGGAGTATCTGCTCCAGAAAGAAGGTCATCAACGAAAAAATCTTGCTTGATTGTTTTAGCGGCCAATGCGTGGAGTTGACCTTCATCATTAGCCACTTGTTGAAGTGTTTTGACAGCCAAATATGGAGCGGAGGCTGTGCCAAATGTTACTCTGAGAAGTCGATATTCTTGCAAATCATCAGACTCTTCTGCTCTCCAGAGTACTCGTTGGAAGTCTGCATCAACTGGGGTTACTAGTATCTGTCGATACATTTTTTGAATATCGGCCAAAAAGCAAACAGGTTTCGTACGCCATCTCATAAGAAGAAATCTTAAATCTTCTTGTAGCTGCGGCCCAACGAGTAATTCGTCATTAAGTGATACATTGTTTGTTCCTTTACAGGAAGCATCAAATACGACGCGCGTTCGAGTGGTCTCTTTGTCGTCGCGGACTACGGCGTGGTGAGGTAAGTAGACTGATCTTTTAGTTTCTTTTTCCTTTTCAGGTACTCTTTCCATGTGACCATGTTCTATGTATTCTTCAATAACCTTTGTGTATTCTCTTTTCAGGTCAGGCGATTTCTTAAACTTCCTTTCCAGATATAAGAATCTTAGCGTAGCTATTTCTTTTGTCTTACCATCTGGTGATTTTAGGTTTTCTGTTTTAAATGGTAATTTGACGATATATTGACCCTCTTTATTTCTAGTTGTTGTTTCTTCATATATTTTTTCACAGAGTTTCTCTTCTTTTGTTAAGTGTCTTCTTGTGTCTACTTCTATTTCCCAAATTGATTTTAACATGTCTTCTACGTCGACTTGATGGTGCATTACAAAGTATGTATCTTCTTCAGGTTTAGTACTTATTTCTCCAAAAAGTATCCACCCCAGGCTGGTGTTCTGTGCGCATGGTGTGCCTGGTGGACCTTTGATGTAATGATTTTCTTTCAGAATGTGTGCATATTCCTTCACCCCGAGGAGTAGGTCTATAGACCCTGGCGTGAAGTAGGATGGATCAGCCAGGTTGAGTCCTTTAAGGTGAGGCCATTGTTGGGTTTTAATGGTTTTGGTAGGTATCATTGTGGTCAGTTGTTTTGACATCACGTAGGCTTGTATCGGTAAGTTAAAGTTTGAGTCCCACGTTGATTTAATTTGTAGCTGCACCACATGCTTGATTTTGGTCTTTGTAGATCCCACCCCTATGACATTTCCTTTCATAGGTTGTCGTTCGAATTTCAGCAGTTGAGTCGCCTTCTCGCTGATGAATGTTGCTTGGGAACCTTGGTCTATTAGCGCTCGTAGTGGAATGATATGTCCTTGGTCGTTTGTTGCTTCCACTACTGCAGTCGCTAGTAGTGCTACTCCCTGTCTAGTGATGAGATGAGACGCTATCATTGTATTAGTATGTATATCTTCTTGCTCTTCTACTGCATGATGAGAAACTGACGGTTGTTGTGAAGTACTCGGTAAAGCCGCAGGTTCTTGTTTCTTATACTCATGTAGCAGAGAATGATGACGCTTTTGACAAATTCTACAGGACACTGGTAGTCTACATCTTGACGCTGAGTGCCCTGGGACTAGGCAGTTGAAACATAATTGTTTTGTTGTTGCGTACTCGCTCCTTTCGGTAGGTTCCATTTTGATAAAGTCTTTGCAGTGGCAAAGTGTATGGTTCTCATTGCATAGTAAACAGCTTCGTTTGGTGATTGGTGTGGTAAGATGATATGTACGTTCTTTTATAGATTTTGTATTTTCTCTAGTAGTGCCAGTACTGATTAATTCTAAGGTCCGAAACTTAGACTGTAAAAACTTATTAAATTCTTTCCAAGTAGGTAACGCTTCGGATTCATCCTTATAAGCGTGCTCTTCCCAGCTTTTATGCGTATCTGGGTCCAACTTCTGTACTACGAGATGAATAATTACTGGATCCCAAGAGTTAGTAGAAACTTCTAAATTAGCCAGATTATTGAGACATTCTGTCGTAGTATCTAATAATCCTTTTAATTGAACAGCTGATTGAGCAGTCAGTTTCTTTTGATTGAACAATCTCTTCAAAATACAATTTAAAATTAATCGTTTGTTACCATACCTTGCTTTCAAAGTTTCCCACGCGTGGGAGTAGTTATTGGACGTAACTTGGATGTGCTTTAATATAGACTCAGCTTCGTCGGTAACACTTGTCTTCAAATAATGTAGCCTTTGTACATCACTCAACGCCACTTGGTTATGGACTAATGATGTAAATAAATCATTAAAAGTCGGCCATGCTTCGTAGCTACCGTTGAATTTCGGTAATTGAATTTTAGGTAAATGCACGAAGTTATTTTGTGTACCTGATATGTTCAAATGTGAAGAAGATTCCTTAGCTGAGTATTCCGATAATCCACTGAGCATATCCTTCAGATCTCCTTGTAAATTATTGTATAAATCTTCGTTAGCAAAGTATTCTTCGTTGAGAAAATATGGTATAACTCCTTTCTGTTCCTTAGTTGTGATTTTTACCAACTCGCTATGCGCAGTTTTGAACGTGTTCCAATAATCATCCAATATTTTCAATCGCACTTCAATATAACCCCTAGTTAATCTTGCTTTAGGGCATTTTTTCAAGTTGGTTTGAGATTTCTTTAGTAAATTTGCACTATCATCCAACACCGATAGTATTTGTTGTTGTTCTTGAGTAGGCGCCATATTTCACAACGTTTTTAAATATATTTAACACTTTAATAGTTCTATTTCAATCCAAAATTAGTCCGTATAACTTTTAATAACTTCACCAAACGTTCCGTAATTACTCGTAAGTTGTTTTTCGTTAGTATTTCGCACAGATAGGTCGGGCGGCGGCCGGCGATCGCTCCTTATCGCCTCAGGAATGCAGTTCTTTTGTTCTCGCTGCCCAGGTGTGGATCGTTCGTCGCTAATGATGTCCGGCTCGATTGCGACCATATGATAACCGCGTTAAGGTTCAAATTGGTTTGCAGTGATTTGTTAACTAGCAAAAGACGTGCGTGCTTCACAATTTTTATTTGACGACTGACTGTTACAAATGTTTACGTATTATATATAACAAGTATATTGTATTCCTTATTTAAGAGAATAAAATTATGAATAAGTAATCGTCTAGGTATAATGCAAGTGCAACGCAAATAACGTGACTAGCTCGGGCGGCGCGCCGCGCTCCCGCTCACTCGCTATTACAAGTCGATTTTATTATACCAAAGCGAACTAAGGAGCGAGGTATCTGGGAACTAGTTCGCGTAGTTCCTCTGTGGGAGCGCTCTTTCGAACTAGTTAGTTCGCGAACTACACAAGACTACATGACTACACTCACACATTAAAAAAAAGACAGATTGTTGCGCCATCTTGTCCGTCATGATAATCCGTATGAAGGGTCAACAACTGTTTGTTTTTATGCGAAATATTAGGCGCCGATCCCACAGCGAGAGTTATAGAGTTCCGTAGTGTTCTAGCTAGACTCTATTTACAGTTTGTAAGTTAAGAGTCCGAGGAGCCCCCTTAGCTTTGGGGCCCCGGGGCCCTGCCCCATATAGCCCCACTGCATAAATGAAAATATGTTCCCAATCACACCTGAACTGGTCTTATTCACTTTCAAGCTTATTAATTCACACAAAAAAATGCCGACATTAATTATTTACAAGCTTACCTTAGGGTCATCAAAAGGAGTGTTAACCCTCGTCTCCAGGTATCCCAAAGTGCCCACATACACCGCGATGACGAGGCATACGATTCCTATACTAGTTTTCCATGCAGATAAGACTTTAAACTTCGTGGGCACCGAAGAAGTTTCACTACTTGCCGAGCTACTGCTTGTTTCATTATTATTACCGTGTTTGTGCTGCACGGTGACTACTTTCCTTTGCCTAACCATGTTTATTTAGTTTCTTATACATTAAGCTTTAAGAATTATGTACGTAATTGACATGTTTTATTGTTAATTTTCGATTAAGATTCCATTTTTCACCTATTGTCCGGCGTTTTGTGATTTTCGTAAATGTTCGTAAACGCAAACGTCAATACATACGTGTTTTCTTTGACGTTAATAGAGATGTGGGCAATCAGTTGAACGAAAAAAGTCAAACTAGTCGATTTCCAAATAAAAAGAATTGGAATCAAATTCAATAGATTTTCTGGTTTTAGTTTGTTTAACACGAGAGGATGATTTGAAAGTAATTCCTGATTTAGAATTAATAGACTAGTGACACATAGTATTCAGTGTTGCCAACTCTACCAAATCAAATCTCGCTAGATGGCTGGTTCAAAAGTCGCTAGAAGTCGCCAGTTTTTTTTTCTAGAACTCGCTTTTTTAATGATGCTTGAAAAGTGAAACTCAAAATAATAAAGTATTCAAATTTAATAATAATATTATAAAAAAATATATATATAAAATCTTCATCATCATCCGAATCAATAACAATCGCACTCGAGGTCGAGGGTTGCAGAACTTGAGGATCACTCGCCATCGAGGTCGATGGTTGTTGATTTTTCTGGGTAAATGTGGCTTTATTGGTGCCAATAAGCCGGAGTACCTCTAATCATAAATTTTTTATTCATTAAAATGGAATTCAATATTTTTAACCCCGTGCGATTTCGTAACTTTGATTTTACTATTATTAAGAGCACTAAATATTCTCTCGATTTCTCCATTATCGATTGTAGCTACAGTTGTGTTCAATATGGAATGAACTAAGGATTGTAAATTCATTTATTGTATAGTCATAGTTACACAAATAAATTTAAATGAGAAACGATTCACATCAAAAAGGCGCTAGAAAAGTCGCTAGTATTTTTTGTCGCTAAATGAGAATAAAAAGTCGCTGTGAGTGTCAAAATGTCGCTTAATCTAGCGACAAAGTCGCTAAATTGGCAACACTGATAGTATTTTATTAGATTTCTCAATGGTTAATGTTCATTTCGATATAATAAAGGAATACTATGTATGATAGAACGAGGTTTTATGAAATATTGTGTGTATGTACAATTTCATAGTAGTCAAATGGAATTTCACTAGATATTGGTAAAAAGAAATAGAGTTTGACGGGCCAGTTGGCGCAGTTGGTTAAGAGTTTGGTAAAGATTCCACCTATTGCATTTGTGTGCATGAACATGTCTGTATGTCCTGAGTCTGGGTGTAATTCTTATATTAAGTATGTATTTACAAACAAAAAGTAGTACATGTATTATCAGTTATCTGGTTTCCATAGTACAAGTTCTGCTTAGTTTGGCTCTGCTTAGTTTGGGATCAGATGACCGTGTGTGAGGAATGTCCCAGGATATTTATTTATTTAGTTTGTACTATAATAAAAAAATTAAGAAAATGGGAAATTGTGGAATTTAATTAATTTAATTGAAATTGTGGACGTTTTGTTTATAATGTTTTTTTTTTAATTAAGACATTTAATTAACGATTTTTGTACATTCAGTAAAATAGTCAGGTTTACGGATTTTAGAGGAACGTTCAAATATGGCTCATATTATACAAAAAACATTCATAACACAATGTGCCAAATGAACCAACACGGTCGCGAATCACTGAAATATTTAGGCATATTTTTCTACGAAGGTAAGTATCAATAAAAACTTGAAAAATTTTCATATTTCCCGCCTGAAGCCGAGTATCCACCTTAAATCAGCGTCTGGCCTGCCAGGGTTTACGGAGTGAAGACATGAACTGACGCACAGATTGGTGCAAAAATTATAAGACAATCAGAGAGCTCTTGGAAGCTCGTGGTTCCTTTGAAGGATAATATCCGCAATTAAGTCATTCGTTAAAGAACTACAATAACCAACAGCTCATCGAATAAGCAATCTCAAGTGGCAATGGAACTGGGTTAAAGAACGAATGATCGTTGGAGCAGTTTTTTTTACTGTTTGACCACAATCTCACCATGGTAAGTGATGATGTGGCCGAAGGTGGTAAGGACACAAAGCCTAGAAGGAACTGGCTCTCAAGTGCAGCTGTCGGAACACACCGATGAGTGCTTGGCGACAGATTTCAACTTGGGGGTGGTAGCCAGCAAAGTGGGTACTACAAAGTACCCTACTACGCTATGATTTGCTCATCTCATGATGTTTTCCTTCGCCGATAACTTAAGCTCATTGTAGGATTCGAACCCGGGACCTTCGTCTCGGTATCCGACGTCACTACCACTAAGCTATCATCAGAGAGGAGACCGCGTATTCGTTAGCGTACGCACGCGTTAGGGACGCCTCCCAGCCCTATCGACTGTGAGGCTGGACTGTGTGATTGAGGATGGCAAGCAGTCAGCAGGAGCAGCGCGCTTTAGGAGAAGCCTGATAGCAATATACTAAAAAAGAACTATGTAATAATTGTAACCCGATAAAAATACAACAAATAAATACGATCCATTAAGCATAAAATTATATTAAGTAGTTTAGTTATTATTTAGTAGATTACTCTGACTTTTTTATCACAACTCTAATATCAATAAGATGTGGCGACGAGTTGACATTACACTGACAGTTTTATTTTCGTTCTGAATATTGAAAACTGATTACCTAGTGTAAATCCAGGGGTGCGTTTAGTTCCGGGGACCGTGGGTGGTAGATCTGGGGGTCACCACCTGAACAAAGTTCCCATGCTGGAGATGCCCGTGAGTTCCTGGGCGTCTCCAGCGGAAGGAGCGAGGCGGGGCTAAGTTAAAATAAAACTTAGCCCCACCCCGCCGAGAAGGACTCAAACGAGCGACGCCGGTGGGACAGGCGGTTGAGAGCTTTGTATCCCGCAGCCCCACACCAAACGGCGAGAGAAGGAACACCCCAGGAGTTTAGTCAGTAAGAGTCTGATATAACCCGGTCGCCTCCCCCGAGGCTGCCGGGTATCCATGCAGGATTCCCCTAGGTTACCAAAAAAACCGGGTGACCGGTGTTATTGAACAGCCGGGCTATTGTGTATCTTTGGTGGTAATCGTAACGAACACCATTAATTATTTCATCCAATGACGCTCACGCGGTATGACGCGACAATGACCATTCGTGGGCCCTGATTGTATAAAAGAATCATGGCGAGATCCATACATTGATTTGTACAAAAAAAAATAACATTTTAGAGGGTTTTGAATCAATCAATTTCCAATGTTGAGATTACATTACCCACAACATATTTCATGTCATTAGTAATAAAAAAAAAATATTAGAAAAATAATCCGAGGAAAAAAAAAAAAAACCTTCGCGCGGCTTCTTTGATTTGCATAGAGACAGTATAGGATTTTTTAATTTTTTCCCTCGGATTATTTTTCTATTATTTTTTGATTACTAATGACCTATACATTCATCCCTCAAGAGGAAGTTCACTAATTTATTAGGACCTTATATAAATGAAATATTTTATAAACCCCGCAAAACAGAACAACAACATAACGGTTTTGGTCGCGAATAGTCGCGATTCGCCGGCATGCCATAGAAATTCGAATTTTTATCCCGGGGTTCTAAATTTTTTTAAATGGCGCAAGTCCTTAGGCACCAAGGATCAATTATAACTTCATTGTAACGTCTCTAAAAATCTTTATTTTTTGTACAAATCTCGCCATGATCCTTTATTACTGGTGTTCGTTACGATTACCACCAAAGTTACGCGCGGCGGTAGAGCCGCTGTTACTAAACGCTCGATGATCGTCGGGCGATCACACGGCGAAGTAACTGAACGCACCCCAGGAGCACACTGGCACAGGTATAATCTACGGGTATAATAAATTAGGTGACTTTTTGGCGGGAACTTGCAGAGTGACGTAGCATTTTCACTTTTATTTTCATAAATTTGTGTAATTTGAGTTTTATTGTGTATTTTTGGTGGTATTTTACCCAATAAAGATCATCGATGTGCACCAGTGTAGTGAAATGAAATGAATTATGTGTATCGTGACTTTTCAAGTTGTCTCAAAATGTCCGTGAAGAGTTTTAGTACAATGACCACCATTGTAGTAAAACATGACTTTTATGGACGGTGACTGACTGAGGACTATAATGTGAAGTGATTTATTGTGACTGGATACTATAATATAACTCGACACTGGCAGAAATGAGCCCTAATTTGGGCTTGGTTGCCAAAAATAAGAAGAAGAATAAATTAGGTATTTGGACTTTTTGGCGGGAACTTGCAGAGTGACGTAGCATTTTCATTTTTATTTTCATAAATTTGTGTATTTTGAGTTTTATTGTGTATTTTTGGTGGTATTTTACCCAATAAAGATCATCCATGTGCACCAGTGAAGTGAAATGAAATGAATTATGTGTATCGTGACTTTTCAAGTTGTCTTAAAATGTCCGTGAAGAGTTTTAGTACAATGACCACCATTGTAGTAAAACATGACTTTTATGGACGGTGACTGACTGAGGACTATAATGTGAAGTGATTTATTGTGACTGGATACTATAATATAACTCGACACTGCCAGAAATGAGCCCTAATTTGGGCTTGGTTGCCAAAATTAAAAATAAGAAGAAGAATAAATTAGGTATTTTGAGCAGGAGGTTGATAGAGGTATCTTATACATTTTATTTGATTAAGGAAGAATCAGACTTGATTTATTCAGCGTTGCATACTGATTGTGGATAGAGGGTCTGCAAAATAGACATGTAAATTTTTCAAAACGACTATTGGACTATAATATCTTGTACCTAGGTATCAGTTTTCATAGTAAACCGCCAAAGATTTTCATAGGGCATCGTGCCTCTACCACCGCCTGGACTCGACAGATTTATCCTAATTGGCCTACGCCTGAGTCCCATCCTCGGAACAATAGTTTTTTAAAGGAAGGTACTTAAAGTAGGTAAGTAAAAATTAAATACTAATTTCTAAACTTAAAATAAATATCACTGACAACCGTAATAAACAGCTCGTCACACTTACACGCAGGTATTAGTCCATTAAAAAAAAAAACTAATAAACCAATTTTGATGAAACTTGTACTGTTCCCCAAAAATAATGGTCACATTCCGGATAATAGTTTCAGACAAATACGTGGACAAAAATAGGTACACCTATAAAATATTGGAAGCCCTAATAGATATTTGAATATAACTGCCACAGATTACAGAATAAGGTACGTACTTATTCTGTAATCTGTGATAACTGCAATGTTATTGTCACGAAACAGAAAAGTTATTGTAGTTCCAATAGTACATACCTACAATATACCTACGTGTCGAATATAGGTATTGTAGGTATGTTACTGACACACAGGATTGTAGTACTGATGACCTCCTTTTTGGGTGTATTCCCTCTGTCCCCACTGCCTGTGTACCCAGCGGGACTTGAATAAAATGATTAATGCTTGTATATCGATATAAAAAAAAAACATTGCCCTTATTAGTCTATCCCCATTGATGGGGACACCGGAACATGAATAAATTAATTAAAAATTGATCCCGTTGTCCCTATTGATGGGGACAACGGAACTTGAATCAGATTATTAAAATTTGTTCCCGTTGTCCCCAACCCATTGATGCAGTGGAAATCGGATCTCGTCTCCTCGACATTACCCTCCTTCGTTAATTGGTACTGGCTTGGTGCGTACAAGTGTCTGTGCGTACAAGTACTGGTAACTAGCGCTAACGCTAATCATTTATTTTACAGATTTTTCAGCCAGCGCGTTTTCGCTTTGAAGAGTTGGCACTGGCTGGCAGCACTGAACTACATAAATAGAAAAACCGTAGACATGTACACTTCAGTCTACGAGAAAAACCCACCGCACTGCGCGCCACCTGTCCATCCATTCGACGCGTCGATAAAGCGAATTCAAATAGCATTCGCTCGCCTGCGTGTCGGCAAAACAGGCTTGCCGTCCCCCCCGCGACGGGCGCGCTCACTCCAGCCCCCTCCGTCCGACGCGACCCGAACAAAATCCAGTATGATCGAGCGACACGAGCCGCGTGTACCCGCTTCCGACGGCGACATACAATGCGCCACGCTTCGCGGCTGTCATGAGGCGAACACTAACATTTTCCTCAATTAATCAGTGAAATAATGTAAAACAATAAGTGAATTAACAAGATAAACGCCGCAGAGTGCGCGCGCTGCGTGCTCCTCTTGTTTTCATACGGCCGGCCGGCAGACGCCGCACGCGACAACGGTGAACGCTTCCAAAAAAAAAAGACTAAATTTTCGATGTCAGTGAGCGTGAGGATTGTAGTGCCAGTGTAGTGTAGTTATAAATTTAGTTAAATGGATAAAAGGCGTGCAATGTTCGTATGAGGAAGAAAACCAACCGAAACATCGTAAGTGGCGAGCGTGGTGCTCAGTGTATGAAATATCTGTTGTGTATGGTATGAGGAGAAATGCGGGGTAGCTCTCAGTCGCCCCCGTGCCCGGAGGTTTTATCATTCGAGTGGGGCGGCCGCTGATCGAACGACGGAGGTACGGAGGTGTATCCCTCGTATTCTCACTGTTATGTATTTTTTTCACTCATCCCGAGCAGGTCTTGGTCCTTGGTAACCCCTTTTTTGTGCAGCGTTTACATTTTTTTTGGAGGGAATGTTTATGAATCGATATCTTGTAGGTTATGCGCGCCTAGTACTTGCGTATGAGTTTTGTTTATAAAAACATTGGGTTTGAGTTGTTTTTTTGGAAAATCTGGTTTTGGCGTCTCCTCTTTTACTTTGAAAATACAGTGTAACCGTAGATTTGCTATAGCCAATATTTTTAAGGCATTATCATAGCTACACACCTATTATTTCGCAACTAAACACAGTATAACAAAACGACATAAGAAAAAAAAGTGGCACTGAGTCGGTACACCGACGGTTTAGTTTTAACTAAAAACTTGTTTGTATCAAATACCTAGAGTCGCGATTTAATTTTAGGTACCTAACTTATATGACGAAACAATTAATCGGTCACACTGGCAAATCGATTCAATAGATCTGGCAATGTTGAAATAAAAGCAAATGGCTACTACTGTCCACGGAAAACAATAGGTAAATGATCAGCAACTTCCAGAGACACTCAAAAGACGAGACAGTCTACTTAGAATAGTCAATTTTTCTTGTCTGCCCAAAGCCTGTGCTACATCTTCGAGCTACCTACTTCGTACCATACCTTCTGTAAGACTGACAATCCATTTCCCAAGAGGCATGCTCTTCTTGGGATAGTAGGTACCTATTTGCCAACTGCTTGACGACAATTGCAGTATCCACTTGAAATTCTCTGGATGCCAGTAAAGCCGACATCTTGTCCTATGTAAGGTTCTTTTATTCTGAGCCACTGCATCACATAGGTACCATGGTGAGGTGAGATTGTGGTCGACGAAACGAGCGTTGACTGGATTTAGGCTGCCTGTCCACTGAAGCGGAGCAATTTGTTGCTAGAATAATATAACTGTAAGAATTGCACAAAATTTATCAGAGGTTATCTTGGAAACAAGGTAAATAATACACCATATTCTGATATCCGATTAGAGGGAGTGCTTCGAGCATCGAATACACTGAAAACAACAAGCTTTGTACATTAATACTACTAATAACTACCTGAATTTGTGAACAAATGCTTTCGAAACATTGGAAGACCAAACTTACGTATTCCCAACCATGGGAATAGGTTTCGCACAGCCAAAAGGAGTGGTAGAAGCCATGCTACGTAAGTTTAAATCTGCCACACAAACTTTTGTTCGTATACTAACGGAATACGGTATGTTTTTCTTCAAACGTTTAAGCAAAGAGAAAGAAACTACAAACGTCAAATTATGCGCCATAGGTTCTTGAAATTGACGTCATAAGTAAGTTCGAAATATTACGGAGACCTTTCTTAATACGTCCCGATTTCGTCTAATGACCAACTGCTTCTGCAGATTGAGAGAAGTTAGAATACATTTATCTAACTAAATTGTCTGAAATTGAGATAAGCCTGCATATTATAAACCATAAATAACGGAAAATAAAGCGCTGCAACCGTCTTCTGACGTCTGTGTACCATCTAACATCCTGAAGATCTTCGAGTGATGAACTGGAATACTCAGGGCAAAGGAAGTACTTCCGCGAATAGATAGCCTAGCATAGAAACCATAGCACGGTGGCGGTTCTTTTTAGTACCCACTTGGTTGGCTACGCATCTACTGGTGAGTGGCGGCAGCTGCATTTGAGAGCCAGGTTCTCTTCTGCCCTTGTGCTTACCACCTTCGGGCACATCATCACTTATCATTGTGAGATTGACTTGAGTAATCACCTCACCATATGCAGTCACCAGTAAGACGTACGTATTGAGTGCAACGAAATCAACACCCGAATTATACAGTAACTGATATTTTTCTAATGACGCTATTTTCTAACGTCCGTTTTGGTTTAAATGGACCCGGTCATCAAAACTGAAAATGCCTGAGTTACTGCTCACCATATGCAGTCACCAGTAAGACGTACGCATTTAGTGCAACGAAATCAACGCCCGACTTATAAAGTAACTGATATTTTTCTAATGACGCTATTTTCATGGACCCGGTCCATTCAATACTGAAAATGCCTGACTTGGAAGAATATTGGGTGGAAGCCTGATCAAAAATGTTGGCAAATCTGGCAAATTTTCTGCGGATAGTCCTGAGCAAGAAGGCTGGCTAGACTTCATCGCAACAGCCTAGAGCGGTATTGGATTATGCGTCTTTGTCGACGCACCCATACTAGACAAGGATAGCGAGAAACGATGACAAGCGTAAACATGAGGTACCATTTATAGAACAGAAGGTTTTGAAAATCTTATTTCAAGACTTGACAATTCTGATTGTTTTGATGTCGTTTACGACATTTTAATAATAAACAAATATTACTTACGGTAGAATCGATCAAATGTCATGTAACACCAGAGTAAGGCCGTTTTCACACGAGACGATAACGACACAATTTTGTCGTGACGATAAACGACCGACGATAATTTGCAAACGGTCGTGTCGTCGTTCGTTTTCACACGAGGAACGATACCGCACCGTAACGACAGTTACGAATATTAATTTTAGCGACTAAACGTCCATCATGTGGCGAAATTTCAATCGCCGGCAACTGAACTTAGCTTTTTTTGAATAGACTTGTTTTTTTTTTTCCATGATAAAACCACTAGAAAATTCTTAACCAGTAAACGAAACACCATTCAAAACAAACAGCGAGGTGACAAGAAGTGTCGTTATCGTTATCGTGCTGCTCGCTGTGTGAAAGTCCTGACGTTTTTCAATACATTTCGAAGGTCCGCTAAATCGCCACAGTAAAAAAATCGTCACGATCTAGCCGAACCAACGACATAGCCGAATTATCGTTCCTGTGTCGTGCAGTGCTGTGTCGTTATCGTTGCGTGTGAAAACGGTACATAGAAATGTATGGTCGGCTAAATCGTCACAGTTGTTTTACTGTGTGGTTACGGTGTCGTTATCGTCTCGTGTGAAAACGCACTAACTGTACTCAAGACTGTTTTGCAGCCGCCATTAAAATACTCTCGGATAACATGTCAAATTCATGCAGTTTGGCGGTATAACGAGGTAACTCTCGAGTCTCTCTTTATTCTTGGAAAAAGACAATAAAAAGTAAAGTTCAACAACACTAGAGTAATTAGTGATTTAATCTCAGTATAAGTCTAATACTAGTTTGGTCTCTCTAAATCTACCCTTAAGGTGCCGATCCCGCAGAGAGAGTTCAGAGTTCTGAGTTCCGCGTTCACTGTAGTCTATGCGGCGCCTTTGATCATTGCACACAGAGAACTCGGCGTTCAAGAGAACGCGAGTTCTGTCGAAGTTCCATTCTTTAAAGCTGACAGTTGATGTGACACGTCTGAGCTGTCTAATTTACTGAGTGACACAAGGCCGAAAGGACAATGGGCATTCTGGGCTATCAGTGGCTCAACTAATGAAACTAAAGGCCAATGAGACAAGATAAAGAATGTAAAAAAACTTTTGCTTGATTTATGTATATACTGACACCTTTTGGTATGGGATACTAATTACATTTAATGCAACAAGCTTGCAATTTCATAATATCTCCAATTATTTCTTATATCTTCAATACTCAAACTTTTTTTCTAAATACACCACAGTAATAATATTTCATATTTTTAACCGACTTAAGGAGGAGGTTCTCTTCTTTTTTTTGTTTGTTATTGTTACCTCATATTTCCGCCATTTGTTAACCGATTTGGAAAATTCCAAACTTCGAATTTTCCCAAACACTTCCCGTTTGGTCCCATTGTCATCAGATCAAAATTTGATTACTTTTTAGTGTACTTTGAAGTCGGTTTAAGTTTTTTGTAAAGCAGTCCAATTATTGTTCATATATTATTGCCTAATAGAAAACTTAGAAATTATTTCTGGCCGCCAACGGGACAAGCTCAATACAAATTGCCCATTTATCTTTAGAACTCTGGACTGCTCGCTCGCTGTGTGTACAGTAGTGAACGTGGAATTCTAGAACTCTCTGTGGGATCGACCTTCGACGCCTAATAGCAGTGTTGTTCATAAATGCTGCTGATTCTGTTCCAAAATTGCACTAGTCATAATCACACGTCACATCACATCTCTCTCTCACACAAACTTTAAAGAAGAAAGATAGAAAATATTTTAAGCTGTCAAGTGAGTATGCCATTGGACAGTAGAAAATTTGATAGCGACTAAATTCCACGTTGAAAATAAGCAATGGGTTAATTTGACAGGAACTTTTTTTTATAATAAAATTGTCTACTTTTATTTCGTTAGACAGAGATATAGTGTGACTAAATAAGTTTAGTTTTTTCTTTTATTTAAATAAGCAATAAAACAGTAATTATTACAAAAAAATAAAATAAAGAGTTTTAAGTTAAAAGTAACAGTTTATTTTTGTCCGAAATAATTTTTCCTGTATTTTGCGGCTGTGGATTGACATTTGAAACGACTACCCGTACGTACCCTATAAATGTACTACCCGTGCGCGATAAGCTGAGAACTTGAGACCCGAGTGAAATGCTCCCTCGCCAGCTTCCCCTGCACTTTCCTGATGGCGCCCGTAATGTACTTATGCCATGCTTTATGCAAGAAAGGTAGAGCGTAGCGTTTATTCGCTCAAAGAGCAGCTCGACTGGGGAAGTACCTCCACCTTACAGAATACCGCAGCCAAATAACTTTATGTTGTGTAAAGTGGTGTTCCTACGCGTGAGTAAGGTCGCTAAGCTCATTGGGGAGGGGGGAAAGATCGGTAACGCGTGAGCGATGCTTCAAATTCAAAATTCAAATTCAAAAATCATTTATTCAAATAGACCTTCGCAGGCACTTATGAAAAGTCTGACTCTAATACCGGTTCGGAAGGTTGCATTTGCTGAGAAGAGCCGGCAATAAACTCAGCAATTACTCTTTTCAAAACAAGCTTAGATTCATTACATAATATTTACATTCTAATCGCACTGAAAACAATTGCGTGCCCCGGCGCGGCGGCAAAATTACAAAGAAGACTGAATAAATATTTAATAAGTAAATAAATAGCAAACTTAAGCAAGCGGTAACGCGTGAGCGATGCTTCGTGTGTTGCAAGCGTCCATATGGCTACGGTAACCGCTTACCATCAGGCGGGACGTATGCTTGTTTACCGAGTTGGTTGTATAAAAAAAAAAACCTGCTCTACCACTCCTAAAACTGCTATATATGCTGCTACTACTGCGAATTGCAGAGTTTCTTGCCATCTCTCTTGGTTGGAGGCTGCCTTCTGAACCGGCGGTAACTGACTCAAGTACATTTTTCCTCATAATCTGTATAAATGGCTTTAGCTTTAGATTTTGGAAAGTGGCATGCAGCTTTAGCATTAATAAATTCATTAAAAGCATTTTTTTTATTAACGGATATTTGCGTCGAAAAAGTAAAAGACAACCCTCTGTATATTGAATAGCAATCGATGACCTCACCAGTGGTGTAGCTACCTAGGGGCTGGACTGGGCAGTGCCCCGGGGCCCCCAAGCTCAAGAGGCCCCGCGGACTCGACTTACAAACTATAAATAGAGTTATTGAAAAAACAAAAGAAAAGCAGAACTCTGAACGCGGAATTCTAGAACTCTCTCTGTGGGATTGGCGCCTAATATTTCGCATAAAAATAATCAGTGGTTGGCCCTTCATACGGATTATCATGACGGACAAGATGGCGGAACACGATATGTGTTTTTTTAATGTGTGAGTGTAGTTTTATAATAATTATAATAATAATTCTTTATTATCAGGCTACTTTGGCCCATAAATATATACCTTACAAACTAACATACATATCAAAATATAACACTTTTTGTTAGTATAAAAGCTTAAAACTTTGTTAGTAAAAAACACTACGTCACAGTACGATCGTGTGGCACTTGTCCGCGGAAGCGACGAAACACCACGCCTTGCGGCCAAAAGTTTTCCTCCATGACGAGGTGCAGAAAACACGTTGGAACTCGTACCACGAACGCCATGAAGTTGACGTTGCGGGTCGATTCCAGCAGCTGCACCCTCGGCGTGTACTTAATCTTTTGGCGCACGTACTCCACAATGTCTTCCGCCTTAGTGGTGTAGTGTAGGCGGGAGATATACACCGGAGTGTTCGGCTTCGTTAGTTTTGCTCCAGGTGTAAAAACGAGATGGCTTGATATGAAAATTTTAAATAGTTTAGTTGGGGCCCTACATGGGCTCTAGTTTTTTTGTGCCCCAGGGTCTTTGGATGCCTAGATACGCCACTGGACCTCATGATTTGATATGTGAACAAAATACAACTCCACTGTTAGTAAACATGAAGGGAGGTCTAAAAAAACATGTAGGTACCTATTGTCTGCGGTTCAAACCGCAGGAGACTGCTTGTATAGACAAGAAAGGCCCGAAGAACTGATTGATGATGAGGGAGTAATGCAGATAACAAAGCATAGATAGAATCAAGAACAGAGGGTTAGCTCTTTTAACGGTAGGGAACTTAGGGATATACTAAGAAAAGAATTCCCTAAAATATGGGTACGAGTAAACCGCAAAGATAGTGTTATTTTGTGTTTACTGACTAGCGGGCCCTCGCGGTTCAGCCCGCGGTTTTACGCACGTTTGCGCGGTACCCGAAATACTTAGTTTTTCTAAAATAAATGTACCCTAAGGGTCAGTTCACACCAAGACGCGCAAGCTTAGATAGCAATAGAATATAGAACTCTATTTACTACACAAAAAGGTGCACATTTCAGTGAGAGAATTCGTGACAAAAATCCGCCGTGGTTTTCCCAATGGAGTACAGCACAGAGAAAAGAAATATAATAGAGACGCTATGCTAGCGGAGCCCGCGCGCCACACATGACATCAAATGGGCATATATCAACCAAAACACGCGTCAACGCTTCGTAGTATCCGCCATACTTAGCAGAGGTGCGTAGCTCCACGAAAAATATTAATTATGTCGTGATGCGCTATTATTTCCTGTAGATAACGAAGTGAGGAGTCGGAGTGTAATTCAAGGAGGGATTTCCTTTCATCGATGAGTCTACAAACCTTTATTTCATTGTGATATTTATAAAAATGTATTCGAGATTATGATAATTTTAGGTGTAAACGATAAACTCTGATACTACTGCAAGATTATACATTGAAGGCAATGTACTCACTTTATTTGTACGCAAGGTAGCGAGCGCAACTCCGCACGTAATGTATTGCGTTCTTTTCACATTCGTCGTGAGTCGTGACCTGTCGTGACCCCAAAACACGTGCATCGATAGTTTTGTTCGATCAATATCGATAAAATTCATCTTTTTATCACTGATTTGATTAAGGCAATAGTTGAAAGTTCACAATCAATATCCGCATTCATCTGTTAAAATTAAGCTTTCAAAACGAGAATTTCGAAACAAATAAATTTTATTTCAAGGGCAATAAACCATGTAAAAATAACTTTTTTTTAATTTACTTCATCATGTTAAACGTTTTTTTTTACAATTCAGTATTCTTAGCACAATTATTCTTATCGAACGTGAATTTTCTTACGGAATTTCAAAAAATAATTCAATTTAATATCGACGAAATTAAAATATCGATAATTTTATTGATATTTTATCGATTACTTTCGCTGCATTAAGCGAATAGCAATAAGTGTTGCTACTCGACGCCAGTCGACGCAGCTATTACGCAATTATCAACATTATGTCTAATGCGTTTAAATTCAAAATTGCGTTCCATGAAAATAACGCCACCTAGTGCCGAGTGGCAGAACTTTTTCGTCGATTGAATCTAGTTAGTTTGTAGATTACAAAATGACGTAAATACTTTGTACGCTATAGAAAAATAAATTTTATGTTAACGAAAAAAGGTATATTTTCATATGTATGACCTGTGTGATTAAAGCTATTTTTGAGTAAAATAGAAACGACCAATCAAAAGGATTGTTTATTTGTAGTACAATATATGATTTAACATTTATTTGTGTGAGTTTGGCGACGCTGGTTCCGATACAAATTCTAACGCATCGCCCTTCCAGTGTATTCTCTTTGTGTATTCTCTTTTCCGTGGAGTACAGCATGGGTTTCTTCAAAAAGGGCGGGTCGGCTATGGTGGCGGTGATACCCCTAGTGTTGCAAGCGTCCATATGCTACCATAGGAAAGTGCCGTCAAAATCGGTTCAGCCGTTTCGGAGATTAGGAAGAACAAACAAAAAGATCAAAAAATTAAAAATTGCTTTTGGTAAAAGCTGTTGGACATTACAAACAGACACTTCTATTTTATTTATTTGTATAGATTACTTAACATAATATTCTTTTCAACACACTCGCTCGTAAATTGACATTTATTGCACCGTTTTTAGTATCTTAGTGCAGCTTATTACGCACTTGTGCTTTTTACTTTACATTACCGCACAGTTTTATTATAGGTATAATCCCGATTATGATAAGTTTGTAGCTCACTGCAAGTGATATGTGTGTAGACCAAGCATTCTTAATTTAAACGGGTAAAATAGTTTCACAGCTCACCGCTGTCAAAAAAAAAACTTGCGCGCCATATTTGTTGACGTTCTCATTGTGTTGATTTGATTATTATCAATAAATCTACTTAAATAAATATGTCTGTTTTTTTCCTCGCAAGTGTGTTGAAAAACGTCGTATGACACGCGTGTGCATTGAATATTACACTACACTCTCGGCTCGCTTATATTACTTAGCTTAATACCGCCTCGAGTGTTAATAACCAACTTTGCACACATGTATCATAATGTACTATTATCCTTCTAAGACAAAATTAGAAATAATAAATTAATGCCATAACATTTATTGATTGATTTAATCGAAATGTATCTAGATATTTAAATGTGCGCAGATAAACTAGTTTTTAAATTACGTCTTCGAATCAATCAATTCGAATAGAATAGTATCGAATGAATCTTGTACGGGTATCGATCGATTTGAATAATCAGGAAATTGAATTTAGTCTATTATGGAGAAGCCTTCGCGGTCACTACAATGCACTAGCAATAATAAAGTGGGTATTGATCAACGTTTTTTTCTATTGTTTTTTTTATCAATACCTTTTCAAAAAGATCGGTGCTACCACAGATTACAGAATAAGGGGTGTTACATTAATATCTCCTACAGAAGACCAAAGCCAAATAACTGAATGTTGTGTTCCTGCGCGTGAGTAAGGTCGCCAGTACCCCAAGTGTAAAGAATTGACGTTTGTAATTATGTGACGCTTACTAATTAGTTTGCGTTTACGACACTTCTCTATAGGAATTGGCACAGCGCCTCTAGCGGAATACTCACGGTACTAATTTCTCCCATACAAATTTATAGTTAACGCAAACTAATTTTACACTCAGGGTACAGAGCTCATTGGGAAAGGGAAGAGTCGGTAACGCGTGAGTGATGCCCATATGTTCATATGGCTACGGGTACCACTTACCATGAGGTGGGCTGTAAGCTTGTTTTCCAATACCTGTCTCGATTTCACCCGCGTTTTTGAGATAAAATTTTGAAGAGAGATTGAATAAGGTAGGTAAGATATAATAATTAATGGTGTTCTTTACTATTACCACCAAAGTTACGTGGTAGAGCCCCGGGTACTGGAAACTCATCGATAGCTGTGACGAATGTCGTAGATTCTTGAGGGTTATGGTGCTGGACGGCTACCACCTTCAAGTTGGAAATTTGTTGCCAATCGTTCCTGTCGGTATATCCCTGCAGTAGCAAATGATATTGCGCCTTGAATAATTTGGTCGCGCCAGTATCAAGTCGTTCTTAAGCTTTCGGTGAAGGAAAACATCGTGAGTATGTATTTTGTAGTACCCACCTGGCTGGCTACCCTCAAGCACCTCAAGTTGAAAATCTGTCGCCAAGCACCCACCGGTTCCCCGATAGCTCCACTCGTGGGGCAGTTCCTTCCATATAATCTATGCGTATATTATGTAAAACTAAAACGCGAATGACATTCAATTTGGTACAAACTCAGCAAAAAAGAATCATGGCGAGATTTGTACAAAAAAATAAAGATTTTTAGAGACGTTGAAATGACGTTATTATTGATCCTTGATGTCTGAGGAATAACTTGAGGCACATAAAATATTTTTAGATCCCCGGGATAAAAATGCGACATTGTATGCCATGCCGGCGAATCGCGACCAAAACCATTATGTTGTTGTTATGTTTTGCGGGGTTTATAAAATATTTTAAGTATATTAATATGTTGCTGGTAATGTAATCTCAACATTGGAAGTGATTCAAAACTCTCTGAAATGTATTTTTTTGTACAAATCAATGAATGGATCTCGCCATGATTCTTTCGTTTTCATACATACGTAGGTTTCACCTACGTTATACAAAATGTGCAACGACCAAAAAGTTTATTTACGTATACATACCCACGCGGGATGTGTAATCCCGACGGCGTTCCGTTCCGGGAATCCCGTGGACTGTTCCCGGAAAGCATGAGTCCCGTTTACCGATGACCGAATTGAGAAATAGGGAATGTCTGTTAACTTTTTAATGGCGTGTACTAGGAATGTTTCTAGTCGATTTTTTTGTTGACTAAACTAGTTACTATATCTCTGTCTAACAACGAATAAAAGAAAAGGATACGACCTTTTCTCCTATCAATAGGTATATGTACACCCGAAAGAAATTCTGTAATGGTGATGGCTTTTTTTTTAGAAAATAGAAAATATTTATTTTCGGTAACTTATCATCTACACTAAAAATATAGTTCATTGGGGTCTCCTTTTAAGTATAGTAAATACCTGTGCTAGGAGGCCCCGATGGCTTAGTGGTAGTGTTCGGATGCCGAGACGAAGGTCCCAGGTTCGAATCCTACAATGAGCCCTAGTTTTCGGTGAAGGAAAAACATCGTGAAGAAATCATAGCACCGTCGTAGGGTACTTTGTAGTACCCATCTGGATGGCTATACCACCCTCAAGTTGGCAATACCCCTGGTAATGCAAATGTCCATAGGCGGCGGTGATCACTTACCATCAGGTGGCCCGTCTGCCTGCTAGTCAACCTGTTGACATAAAAAAAAAAAAACTGTCGCTAAGCACATATCGGTGTTCGGTGTGTTCCGACAGCTGCACTTGAGAGCCAGTTCCTTCTAGGCTTTGTGTGTGCACCACCTTCGGACACATCACTAATCATGGTGAGATTGCAGTAAAACAGACCTATGCACGTAGGAAGGGGAAGAAAATTACATAGATCTAAATTGATATGAAAACAGAAAGTTACCTGATTGTAGTAACTAATGAAGTGACCACAGATGTTTCAAGCGTCCAAATACCGCATTCTACCATCACCAGGGTATACTTACTACTTGCAGTTTGAAAAAGTACGTTATATAGTCATTGAGCTATTATTGCTACGTATAGAGAAGACGCCACACATCACAACTATCCGCAACCAACGTTCCGTTCAAGTGAGGCCATCCGGCCACACTTGTTGTAGAACGATGAACAAAACGCGTTAGCGCCGTGAAAATCACGGTGTTTGCGAGAAAATACTCCTAAAAGCATTTACCTCTACCATGAGTTTTCTACACTAACGTAATCTACACACGCTAGCGACTACGGTGAATATTTTGTACAACGAGCACCGCCTCTAGCGGACACTTTTATTTATTTATTTTTAGTTTGAGGACCAACAGCTTACAACATTGTGTACATAATAATATATTAGTATAAAAAAAAAGTTTTTGGAAGCATTTCATACAAAATGTGTCACAGTAGTCGCTAGCGACTGTAGATTACGTTAGTGTAGAAAACTTATGGTACGTGTTTCTACTGTCTAGTTAGACCATTATCACCATTTAATGATGCAATGCCCTTGCAGGGCTCATGTTGTGGACTAACTTAATTATAACACCTTTATGTACTACATGATGCAAATAAATAAATTGAAATTGAAAATTAAAAATTGAAAATAGACGACTAAATATTGTTTCAGCGCTAAAGAGAACTTTAGTTGACTCAAAAAAAATTGGACATATCGTTTCCTTATGATAGCTTCTCTATACGTAGTAATAGCTCAATATAATATAAAGTGGACATTACAACAAAGGTGTCCAATACAGATCTAAAAACAGCAACTACATACACCTGCCCAAAGCAACAACTGTCCACGAGTGTGAGTCATTTATACCTGCATTCAGACCGAGCGGGCAACACAAAAAAACGGTCGCCAAGGCCGCCCTCTGTACGAGGAGTGGGTTCCTTATGTTATTATCATAAAATCTAGTGTGGATGATGACCATGGGAATGGGAAAGTCTTAAAACACACAGGGAGGGGTGTGAAATGGCACTGTCGCGCGTTTTGACGCATACGACTAATTTTCGCCGCTCCCTAAGGATATAATGTCTCCATAGGATAAAAAGTACCTGGGGTGGGTGGAGATTTCGAGAGGCATATTTTCGAAACCTATGTTGGGTTAGTCATGCTGAACAACATTTACTATGGGACCAACATTTTTTTTATACTACTTAGGTAGCAAAGCAAACAAGCATACGGCCCGCCTGATGGTAAGCGGTTACCGTAGCCTATGGCCGCTTGCAAAACTATGGATGTCACTCGCGCGTTGCCGACCCTGCAGAAATCTCTTCACACCCTTTGTGAAGAACCCCATGCTGTACTCCATTAGGAAAACCACGGCAGGGAGGTTATTCCACAATCTGAGCGTACGCGGAAGGATGCTCCTTTGAGACCGCACAGTTCGAAACAATTCTGGTTTCAACGTGTGAGGATGGACTCCCTGTCGATGGCAAGAGTTTCGATGTTATGTTACTAGCTGTCCCCCGCGGTTTCACCCGCGTTCTCGGGATAAAAAGTAGCCTATGACACTCGGGTATAATGTAGCTTCCTATTAGTGGAAGAATTTTTCGAATCCGAGTTCCGAAGATTAGCAAACTATTTTAATAGAGATTAGCCCATTTAAGCAAACGAAACCACAAACAAAAAACCGCTTTTTTTTATTACCTGATGGTAAGCGGTCACCGTAGCCTATTGAAGCTTGCAACATCTGGGTATCAAGCGCGCGTTGCATACCCTGCAAAAATCTTATTGCATTCAGATTCGAAGTTATGATCTGCGATTTTTGCCGATATGAAAAAGGCCCTCGAATTTAATTTAATTGTGTGGGCCCCTAATATAATCCCGTGAACTTAAAACAAAGATATGAACGCATAGTTGGGTTAAAAGCCTGTACGACTGCCTTACCCATATCTGTGCCCATATCGTCCTTGATTTTGTCAATAACCAAGCTTTTGTATTCAAAGAAAATGTAAATACTTAACAATTCTGACACTATGTTCTACTGACAGAAAAAGAAAAAAAATACAAATCCAATATTTAGAGGTGGATACTCTCCTGCACGGGAGACTGGGAATATATCGGCATAACCTAATTCGATCAAGATGCACCTGCAGTACCAGGCGATCATGAAAGTTCACGGCTCGCGAATAGATCGCGCTTGGCACGCGACACCGAGTTGCGCAGCTCAATCCACGCTCCGGTTATGCCGCCCTAGTATTTTAATTGGTTAGTACGTACATTTTGAAAATGTTTTCATTAAAATGGGATTAATTAAGTAAAATCACGGTAAATATGCTGATTATTTGCGCATACACATATATTTCCATACATACTATATCTTACTCTGCGGTTGCACTCGCGTAAATAGGTACTCGTTAGTTGATTGCATAGCAAATGCAACACTCTTCATGAATGTGATCTTTCTGTCTTTTTACTGTCAGCGATTAGAAATGTGACTGCCAAACTATAATGCTATATGTAATGTATAATAGCATACCACAGAATGCACTTCCAATATCCAAAAATAAGGTGGCAAAACTACACTTAGTTTAGTCAAGAAAATTGCCCTAAGACAGTTGGCTGTGAAATTGAACGGCTACTGCGAACTGTAACTAAAACGACATTACAATGAAAGTGTGTAATAATTCAATGCTTGAAAGCAGTCCTGCGAACGTCCATAATGTTAGATAAGCTCTCTGATTCTATTGGCTACTCTATGGCCATAATTTTTTTGTGCTTTCGCGCCAATACTCGTGGCCAGATAATGCGACCAAGCTTACAGTCTTGCACAATCTCTGCTATGCGCCTAGTACGTTACGTCACACACACGTACAAACAAGTGCATACGTTGCTAAATATAGAAAGTACGCTCGATAGGATTATCGACATGTTGCGTGTGTACAACGCAATTTCGTCGGCTTTTATAGGGCTGGAGATTTTCCGTAGATTATTTTCGATATTGTCTCTTCTCAAAAGAAGACTCAATATGTGATAGACTTTTCGAATAATGTAGTTGTGTATTCAGAGCGCACTGATTTTCTGGGACATGATTACAAGGGCACAAGGGCATAATATCATAAACTCAAGTACCTACCTGTACGGGCAAAACCGTACATTTTCATTGTATACGATTTCTGCTGACATCACTCGTAGCAAGCGCGAACATGCGCGATCTTATTTTTAAGTTAGCTCTAATTTAGTGCATTAAACGCATTCATTGACAACAGTCGGCTTCTCAATTTTGACAATCCCTACCGACTTGACATGACATCATCACCTTCCCCCCAATTGACATGACATTAAGTGTGGTGCATAGAGGAACAATCCCTTTAGAGTAGTAATACCGAGCAATCCGATTCCGAAACTAGTCAGTGATTTGTCACTGATTATGAACAGTAAGGACCAATCACTGCATCTTGTGTTCTTGACTCGACGAATCAGAGCGTATATGTCTTTGACTTAGCCAATCAGAGCACATTGTCGGCGCTGGGAAATTGGCGGAATATATTGCAAGCAAAATGAACCTCATTGCGCTTCTTTGGGTTAGTTGTTCGATGGTGTGGTGGTTCGGACGTAGCCATCACATTTTGGTCCTTCGAGCCGGATATGAACCAGCGATCTATGGATATCAATATCAATGTCTCATCCATCTCATACTAGCTAGATGACTAAGAACTCATATTTACTGAGTGAGTCTCCATAAAGTAAAAGATCTTCAGCTTGACTAGTCAGTAAGGAACATCCAATGACCCCGGCTGGAGTGAAATTCTATTGCAGTAATATAACTTCACTTTTCATCCTTATTCTTGTGATGATGGACATGATGAACATGCTAATAGATTATGGGTCAAAAAAAACCGGCCAAGTGCGAGTCAGACTCGCGCACCGAGGGTTCCGTACAAACCTGTAGGTATATAAGTAAATGGTAGTATATATGGAAGTTTGCACATCATATATGTTTTATAGATTTATCATTCTCTTATTTTAGAAGTTACAGAGGGGGGGGACACACACATTTTACCACTTTGGAAGTGTCTCTCGCGCAAACTATTCAGTTTAGAAAAAAATTATATTAGAAACCTCAATATCATTTTTGAAGACTTATCCATAGACACCCCAAACATATGGGTTTTCTAAAAAAGAAAATGAGTTTCAGTTCTAAGTATGGGGAACCCCCAAAATTTTTTGTTCTTTTTTTATATTTTTGTGAGAAGTTCACAGAATACATCTACTTACCAAGTTTCAACATTATAGTTCTTATAGTTTCGGAAAAAAATGGCTGTGACATACGGACGGACAGACAGACAGGCAGACATGACGAATCTATAAGGGTTCCGTTTTTTGCCATTTGGCTACGGAACCCTAAAAATGTTTCCAGTTCCAGCTTCTCCTAATCATGCCCTCCTGGTACAGATGTCGGTGGGCCTGCAACGGCGCGTCCCGGCGCTGGACGAGACCGCGGGCGTGCCGGCGGCATGGAAGAGCGGCAACAGCGAGCCCCCGTTCCCCTCGTTCGCGCCGCCGGCTGGCTCACCGGCGGGCCCAGCGTTCGCCGCGTCGCCTGCCCCCTCCACCCCTGGCCCGGGACCGGGGTTTGCGGGCCCGCCGTACGCAGCCCCCGGCCCCTTCGGGAGCCCCTCCGCGCGGCCCGGATCAGGCGGCGGGTTCCCGCCTGGCCCGCCGCCACAGCAGGCACACTTCCCCGGTCCCGGCTTTGCGCCGCCAGGATCGCCGTTTCATCCGCACCCCCCACATCCGCCGATGCCGCCGCATCCACATATGATGGCGCCGTTGCCACCACCTGTTGACAGGTCAGTTTGTTCACTTGTTTTTCAATTGTTTAAGTATTTTTTATGGCAGCTCCACCAGGTTCTAACAAAATATGGATAAAACTGCATCCAAGAAGATAAGGTCTTCCATGGAAACAATGTATTCTCCCAACCATAGTACCAGGCAATTATCATCCCAAAAGATGTTATGGCCAAGGAGACTCATCTCGACATTGTTCCACGAAATGCAATCTATACGAAAACCTAAATAACAATAACGTAGTGAAATGAACTTTGTCACTACTGATAACGTCTTTGACATCTAGACGTTATCCAGACTCTGTTATCGGTGACCTTTCGTCGCGTTACTTTAGGATGCTTAAGGTAGGCACACACTTTCAAACTTTATGCCCACATAACACAACTTTATTTCACTGCACTCAGCGTAGTAACTATTTGGTAATCTGTGACTCTGCCCGCAACTTCTTTCGAATTTTCTCTACTCTTTTCATATATATCATCGGAGTGATACCCCTTGTGTTGCAAACGCAAGCGTCTTATTCCCCTCGATTGAGGGGCCCGAACCTCAGGACTCGTTTTTGGAATCGCGACAAACCGAACCTCGCTAAATATATTATTCCGTATATTGCCCAGTCTCGGGCCTGCTGTGGGAGTGTGAGAGAGAGTAGCTGTGCGGGAGTATAGAGATGTGATGTGATCAAGCTAACAGCTCCGGTACCATTCAAGATAAATGGTAGTTGGCCGGACAGTGTTCTGTAGAATTGTTTGACCGGATGCCCACGGCTACCTTCTACCATCGGAACTCTCGCCATCCTCACACATTGGAACCAAAATGGTTTCGTACTGTGCATTTTCAAAGGAGCTTCCTTCCGTAGACGCTCAGGCTGTGGAATGAGTTCCCGCCGGCATGGGGTTCTTCAAAAAGGATGTGAAGAGATTTATGCAGGGCCGTCAACTCGCGAGTGATACGCCTGGTGTTGCAAGCGTCCATAGGCAATGGTGACCGCCCCATCGAGAAAAAATCTCTTTAGAATAGAATACCAAGCAGTCCAATTCCGCAACCAGTCAATGATTGATTTTGAACAGTCCAACCAGAACCAATCTCTGCATCGTGTATTCTTGACGTAGCCAATCTGAGCGCATTGTCGGTGTTAAGAAATTGGTGGGTAATTATACGATGGTGAGCAAGGTGCGCCGTAGTTAGTAGCATAAAAAACGTCGGAAAAGATCCTGCCGCGTGGATAAAACTAATCTGCTACCCGTGCGAAACCGGGGTGGGTCCCTAGTATAGTAAGGGGCACGTGTCGTGAGCACAGATTGACACCTGCGCAGTAGTTAATTTTCGGTCTGTTTGGCGGAATGAAGCAGGGGGGACCGCCGAGCTGCACACGATTGGTTCGTCAGTCGATGCTCGTCGTCTATTGGATTCTCGCGTGTCATGTGGCTACTGTCATTTGGCCAAAAGTGTAGATGCGCGAGCTTGCCCCCACTACTGCCTATCTGTGCTCACCATTCGTGCCTCATACTGTACTATTTATAGTTAACTAGCTGTCCCCCGCGGTTTTGCTCGCGTTCCCGTTTTTCGTATAAAAAGTCCACCAGTGGGTCGCGCGAGACCCATACTTTGGGAACTACTATTATAGTGTAATAGATTACACCCAGATTCAGGATATGCAGACATGTCCATGCACAGAAATGCATCCTGGGTGGGAATCGAACCCACGACCTGCAGCGTGAAAGGGTCTTCCAGCCACGCCAACTGGCTCATCTGACTTTTTCTTAGCAAATTCACAAAATACAAAAAAATAATTTTGACTGATCTAATTTTGAAAATTTACAAAACGACTATTACTACAGTGTTTCAGAGATATGAACCAAAATTCCTAAGGTGGATTACTGATCAAACATCGGAGCGACCTGTCGTCATAAAAGCTCCCCCCTCCCTTCGTACCGCACCCTTGCGCCCCTCCAAAGCTCCTCGTCGTTTTACTCACCGTTTTACTTACCAGTTATCACCTTTATTACAATTGGATAAGGTTTCAATTTAAAGTCCACACTACGAACAAATATTCCAATTTTCGAATGAAAACTTATAATTTGGGTATTTTTAATAGTAATCTACGGAACCAGATGTTAATAATTGTGCAACACGAACATGACCTCAACATTTGTTGTTTACATACATACAATTTACACATAATTTTTTATAAAATTCCAAATTTGAAAAATGTTAATACTTACAGTTATTCTTACTACTCGGTATGACGGCAAAAATCGCAAAATTATCCTCTCTGAGAATAAAATAAAATACTCGTGCCGTTTATGTGTGTGTGAGGTAAAGCTCGTCGGTGTGTTGTGTGTGTGCGGGCTATAAAATCATGACTGTGTGTGTGTACAAATAAATGTAGGTGAACGGTACGTAGGTATACATTTTGTGCCGACGTTGCGGTACCGTTGGTAAAATAATTGTTGAAGTGTTTTATATTTTTGCTTTTTATAAACTATAATATACCAAAATACGGGCCGTCTACTGTCTATTACATGAGATGGTTTAAGCTTAGTCTAGTAAAACCCAGGTTTCCCAGGTAGCCCTGGCTTTTTCTGTTATAAGCCGTTACGTTACAAAATGTCGGAAATATTTAAAACTTTGTTTTACTAGACTTGCCCTAAACCATCCATGGCGAAAAAGAGTTTAGCTTTCGGTGGAAGATCGTTAAAGATCGTTAGAAAACCATAGTATGGTGGGTATCATACTGTACTCGCCTCGCTGGCTTCCAATCTCATCTCGAAAATCTGACGCCAAGCACTTGTGTACTGGCATTTGCGCTTGAGAACCGGTAGCTTTCTAGGCTTTGTAAAGGTTGGCAACACATTAACAGCTGTAAATCCTGATAGAGCTGAAATTAATCAGCTGCCTTCGAACAGCTGTTTGATTCTTTAAGCTTACTTAGATCACACGTTTCATAATAGTACATTTTGATACAAGTGTGCTAAGTTGGTAATTAATTACACACGAGGCAGTATTTTACATAGGTTGTATGTCGATTTTGTTCTTCGCGCTTTTGCTTCCACCTGCGTGACTGCATAGAAAACTGCGCGCCATCCTATCCTTCCTAACTATTATAAATGCGAAAGTTAGTATTTGTTTGTTTGTAACGCCTTCAGGCCTCAACTAGTCTATGCTATGGAAAGGACATAGGCAACTTTTTATCCCGGGAACGCGGGTTAAATTAAGAATTCTTCGTCTACACACATAATCAAGGAGGAGTTTTCTTATGATACCTCTATGCTCAAAATACCTGTCGAACTGTTGATCATTCAAACCAATTTGAACCTTATGTACACGGTTTGACAGGTATTTTGACCTTAAAGGAAGGAAGGATAAGAAAACTCCTCATTGCATAGAGGTACAAACAGAATATTCGGGATTATTTCATAAAACTTGAATGCGTTAATATAAATTAAAAAGCACTAGTGCGTTATAAGCTGCATTATGAAACTGAAAGCGGTGCAATAAGAGTCCCTTTACGAGCAAGTGTGTGAAACAAATATTCTACATCTATTCAGTCTGGCCTCAAATATGGAACGTCAAGAAACATGAATTTTTAAATAGAGTATGAGACATTTTTTTTCTGAAAAGTAGACTAGGTATCATCTAATTATTGTTATATTATATCATTTATTTTGTAGATGCAACAAATGCTGCCAAAAAATATAAAAACTTTTTGTAACTAAAAAAAAATCTTTTTCGAAATTAATCTGCGGACTCTACTCGCCCACCCCGAGTCCTACCTCTCTATCTATACCCACTACGTTCTATGTATTTGTCGGTACGCTTCGGCCAACTCATGTTGACCTCCCTCACCCTCCGTCGGACGAATATAATCCAGCAATAAAAGGGTGCCGGGGTGACGTTACACGGGTCAAAGTGAATTGGTCGGCATCTACGTACATAAGTAAAGACTATGTGGACTGGAGTGAGACGGCACTCGCCTCGAGTGTCGTCTGCCCGCGCCCCGATCAAAATCATTCGAAGTTTGAATTTTGAAATTTTTGACGTTTCTTTTTAGTAATTTTTCACCCGTATATTGAGCGAAGAAGTGGCTAGGCGATTTTTTGAGATTAAACACTTTTTAGATTAGGTCAAGGTGATTCTAGTGCAAGTAGCTAGACGCCTGTGATTTTACAGCTTTTTTTTTAATTTCATATGAATTTGTGTACCTATATTAAAATCTAAAAATCCGTGAATTCTTTTTAAGATTTTTTTTTATGCCCTGCTCCTTTTTGCGGTTTCTCAGTTCAGAAGAATATTCATTAAACAATTAAGTAATTTTACTCACATAATCTGGTGCTGTCTACTTCAGCTGTAGTAAATTCTAAGGAAATCGATAACACGGCGATACAATTATCAGAATTGTAAACAATCACTAATCAGCCATTAATACATTAAGATCGATAATTTAGAAGTTAAAATCGACATGGACCACAAAATAATTGTCGTTCTCAGTTCCCACACTGACAGACAAGTTAACCTATATTTAAGTATACTATACATACTTGTTTCTGTGTGTGGGTGGGGTGTCGGGGGCGAGCACGTGGCGGCCGTGGGGTGGCTCACCCCCCGGCGGCGGGCGCTGCGCTCCTAGTACACTCGTTCGACTCGTGTTTTTTTTCTTGCTATAAAATAATAACTGATGTTGCTAAATGTTAGGCATTTTTTTCGTAATTGATCTTCTTATGTTACTGCAGCCCTGGTACTTTGAGGGTTTCAGGTGCGCTCCTAATTTTGTGCTTTTATTAGTCGGCTTGTATTGCACTTGTTATTTCGAATTGGTATTCTTATGTTACTGCAATCCTGGTAGTTTGAGAATTTTTGCTGCACTCTTTGTACGTTTTATATGCATTTTGCTACCCTGGTACTTTTCCATGTCACAGCTTTCGCAAGGCTGTCACAAAATAATGGTTCAGGAACCCTAAGAGAATGTTTATCCATTGCACACACAACCACACCGAAAATTTAAATCAATTGCAAACGCTGCTGGTACATATAACCTATGCAATGTCATTTCAATTTTTCGTCTATTTTTAGAAGGTCCTTTGCAATGAAGATATGGTTATGTTGACGCTAGCTTGTATAAAATTAATTTAATCAAGTATTAACACCTCTCGGTCGATGTACATGCACGCGCACCCAACGTACTGTCCACAAGATTACGATTTAACAAAAAAAAATACAAAATAATATATATCCGTTTATTTCTGTATATTATAAATAAAAATATTTTAGTCTCACTGAAATTATAAGGAATTGTTTAGGCGACCATGTTATCACTTTAGGGTCCAATGCGATATTGAGAACCCTGGTGTTGCAAGCGTCTATAGGATACGGTAACCGCTTACCATCAGCCAGGCGGTATACTTGTTTGCCATGCCATTTTACAGTGTTCATAGACGACCGAACCTGCCTTCCCAGTATGGATCGTCGAAATAATTCTTTACTAGGAGTAATTACAGAAAGGAGTTTTCTTATGATACCTCTGACCTCTATGCTCAAAATACCTGTCAAACTGTTGATAATTGGAACCTTTTGGAATTTGAAGTGCACCATTTGAAATGTATTTTGACCATAGAGGTATCCTAAGAAAACTCCTCATACTTTTTTCCATTGCTTCAATTGTGTCCCCCTGATCAGTGGTTCGGTCGCACCAGGTTCTGTCTTCTGTTATAAACACCAGAGACGAAAAAAAAAAGAAACCGGCCAATGCGAGTCGGACTTGCACACGAAAGGTTCCGTAAAGACGTTTCTTGTAACCCCCTTAATTTTACTAAAAAACAACTGTTACTTATTACTTTTCATGAGATACATACAGCCCACTGACAGACGGACGGACGGACAGCGGAGGCTTAGTAATAGGGTCCAGTTGGAACCCTTTGGGTACGGATCCCTAAAAACATTAAAACTAGTCGTCGTGTTTGTTTGGAGAATTTGCTTCGCTAGCTGTGTCGCTAGCTACCACCAACCTAAGTCTGCGATCCTAGTATGCCTTTGCGCTTTGGCAGGTATTTTTGATAGCCAAATACCCAGCTAATTAGTAGTCAAACCTCTTCGGGATTTCTGGTCTCCTGGTACTTTTAAAAAG
The DNA here is from genome assembly GCA_947623365.1 of Achlya flavicornis. Classification (NCBI taxonomy): domain Eukaryota; kingdom Metazoa; phylum Arthropoda; class Insecta; order Lepidoptera; family Drepanidae; genus Achlya; species Achlya flavicornis. The sequence goes on along the minus strand of OX392494.1, from coordinate 3,032,509 downwards.
TATGACGGATGATCAGGGACAAGTGCAGCCATTGATTTTTCATTTGCATGTCAGCTGAGACAGCTGTATGTTTGATAGTGAAGTGCGAGCGAGAGAGTATTTATTAATAGGGGTGAACAAAATAGGCGGCCACCCTTCATAGTGGTTGACTTGGCTTATGCATTTGTCAATATTTCTTTAATCGATATATTTGCGGGACGATTATTATCGATGTGCATTTTTCAATCGAGATAAAGTGATAATGGGTTGTGTGTATGAAATAATTATTGGAATTTACATGGCGTGTTCAATGTAAAAAAACGGCCAAGCACGAATCAGGCTTTGTTGTATTAGGGTTCCACACCAACATAAATAATAATATTTTTTTTTAATGAAAATTTCTGAAAAAAAATGTTATGCTCAAAGCTACTATAGGTACATGAATCAACCTGTTCATTATTTGTTGTTAGAGAGAGAAAAGTAGATTCCCAACCTATTTAGGTTTTTAGATATACCACATAACAAAAATGGTCTTAAACTGTCTTCTATGCCGGCTCCCTTTATTTTTTCGCTATTCGACGAACAGTGAGGGCCAGTGATTCCACATATTAGGCCGCAGGTCGTGGTTTCGATTCTCACCAGGCATTTGTGTGCATGAACATGTCTCCGTGTCCTGAGCCTGGGTGTAATTATTTATATTAAGTATGAATTTGGTTATTTATGTACCGAATCGTCTCGCACGTAGGTTTGACGAATTCCAGCCTCCCGAACAAGCCGGTTTCCGTAAAGGCTTTAGCACCATAGACCACATACACTCCGCCAGATTATACAGAAGACAGGAGTATTCGGCCATTATGCCTGGCGCATACGGACTATGAGAAAGCCTTTGATTCAGTCGAGACATGGGCGATGTTACAGAGTCTACAGCGATGCCAAATCGACTATCGCTATATCGAAGTGTTGAAGTGCTTGTAGAGTAAGCCACCATGTCAATTCGGGTCCAGGACGAGAGTACGGTACCAATCCAGTTGCAGAAGGGTGTAAGACAGGGTGACGTAATTTCCCCGAAACTCTTCACCACTGCAATGGAGGATATATTCAAGCTCTTGGACTGGAAGGGATATAGCATCAACGACAATGGTGAACACAACACTCACCTTCGATTTGCCGACGATGGTCATAATGGCGCAATCACGGGAAGCTTTGAATATCATGCTCTATGACCTCAACAGAGTTTCTATTCTAAGGCCTCAAAATGAAAATGGACAAGACAAAAATTATGTCTAATGTTCATATTCCGCCAGTGCCGGTGATTGTTGGGAGCACTGTTCTCGAAGTTGTAGAAGTGTTTACCTAGGACAAATTGCCCAATTAAGCAGGTCCAACTTCGATAAAGAGGTCAATCGAAGAATCCAACTCGGCTGGGGTAGGCCTATGTACAGCAGTGTGGTTATCTGGTTTCCATAGCACAAGCTCTGGATAAAGTGTGTGTGCGGAATGTCCCTGGATATCTATTTATTACTATTATTTGTATTTTTTTTTATACAACTAAGTCGGTAAACAAGCATACGGCCCGCCTCATGGTAAGCGGTTACCGTAGCCAAATGGACGCTTGCAACACAAGAAGCATTGCTCACGCGTTACCGACCTTTCCCCTCTCCCCTATGAGCTCTGCTGACCTTACTCACGCGCAGGAACGCACCTTTACACAACATAAAGTTATTTGGCTGCGGTATTCTGTAAGGTGGAGGTACTTCCCCAGTCGATCTGCTCTTTGAGCGAATTAACGCTATGCTCTACCTCTCTCAAGAATACCCGAATATCGAATAATTGCGGCGAACTGCAGCATCTTAACTTGAGGGTGATAGCCAGCCAGGTGGGTACTCCAAATTACCGTACCACCGTGCTATGTTTGCCGCACGATGTACCTTTACCGAAAGCTCAAACCACGAGCTTCCGAGCCCACGTCCTACGTCACTGCATTTGACGTCATTGTGCTAGTGAGCTAGTGACGTAAGTTATCATTGCTTACAACCTTATCGCGGGTTTTTTTTAATAGCGTTTACCCAAGACACTGTCTATAAATGACGATGATGAAGCCTAAGATGGTGGACTCTTGTCCAGAAGGAAACTGTTCACTCTGGCCCTCAAAGTCCCTTGATTGTAAGAGTCAGAAAACAGCCAAAGATATACACATTTCAAATTTTATATTCCATAAACGAACAAAAACGAAAATTCATTATTATTAGAGGTAGCTTTGTGATTTTTTTGTATCGATGAATTTTCATTCCATTATGTTTTTGCTCTGCTAGAACCCTCGCGTGTATAATGAAAATACCCATATAAAAATATTTTTTCATACAAATATTATTTACTTGGGTAAATTTCAATTCTAAGATATGTTATTTTGCTTTATACGCACTCTTAAATAAGTTCCACGAGTATCCGCGAGAGGCGCTGTACGAATTCTTGTGTTTACACGCAATAGTCAGTGTTTACAAACGTTTGTTCACATTCGGGGTCAGGATCATCTAGGTGACGGCCACATGCCATCATGCAGAATGCCTGAATGATCATCAGCCTTCTGACAAAAATATAACACACTCGCTCGTAAAGTGTAATTTATTGCACCGTTTCTAGTATCTTATTGCAGCTTATTACGCACTAGTGCTTTTTACTTTACATTACCGCATAGTTTTATGTTAAGGATAGGTAATCCCGGTTTGTACTTGAATGCAATTGATATGTGTAGACGAAGCGTTCTTAATTTAAACGGGTAAAAAAAATTGAAAGCGCAGTGCTGTAAAAAATTAATTAATCTGCGCGCCATATTTGTTAACCATGTTTATTTTCATTGTGTGGTTGATTATTATCAAAAAATCTACTTAAAAAAATACAAGTCTGTTTTTCTTCCTCGCAAGTGTGTTGAAAAACGTCGTATGACACGCGTGTGCATTAATTATTGCACTCTCGGCTCACTTATCTCGAGTGTTAATAACCAACTTTGCACACATGTATCATAATGTACTATTTTTATTGAAGACTAACTTTTCTTACGCGTGCTTTGATAATCGCAAATTCCTTCCTTGAGACCAATAAAGAAATCAGTGCCACTATCTGTTATTTCAGTCAGGACAATAATTTTTCGTTTTTATACCTACATGAATTATCTAGACAAATTTTCTAAAAAAAAGCCCAATTATTTACGTTTTTTTTGTTAAGATTCCAAGTTTCGAATGATTATTACTTACATACAAACATACATGTAATTTTCAATCGTATTTAGCTGCACACAATGATAACTTTTATGTTTACGTTTTGTCTATGTGTGAGTTGAGATAGTGCGACTGAACAGTTTTTGCACTTTAGTTTATTTTAATATTTTGTGTATAAACTAATCGCATACACTATTCGTAGATAAATATCTTTTAAACAAAATATTGAATTCAAAAAAGTGAAGGCGAATAGTATTCTACGCTGGTAATAGGAATTTGGTCTCATAGTCTGGTATGAATAGGTTGCAGCATTACCTCATCATGTTTTTTTTTTTTACGTAGTTCTATAAAATCTACCGATTTTCAAATTCAGCGAAGTTGGGTTCAGTCGTGTTTGTAAATGTATGTAATACAATCAAACAAAGCCACTTTAGCATGTCTATAGTATTTCTCTTTGCTATAGACCAGAGGTGGCCAACCGGTCGATCGCGACTATTAGTCCAGTCGATCGTGGCGAGGCAAAATATATAAATACGTAGAAAACAGCGAACAAACTGACTGCGCAAAATACTACCATAATAATTATGTACTGAACTATGCTGTTTCATTTAAGATTTCAAAAAGTCTGAAATTGGTAGATTGCACAGGGTTTCGTCAGTAAACAGTAGATCTTGGATATAATCAAGTCGGCCACCCCTGCTATAGACTATATGCCATCATAGAATAATAAGTAGTACTAAAAATTTTGAGTAAGCTGAATCTGTGCTTTGTACCAAACAATACAAAATAATAAAAGCCGAGTTTTTTTTTATACAACTAAGTCGGTAAACAAGCATACGGCCCGCCTGATGCTAAGCGGTTACCGTAGCCATATGGACGCTTGCAACACACGAAGCATCGCTCACGCGTTACCGACCATTCCCCCCTTCCCAATGAGCTCTGGCGACCTTACTCACGCGCAGGAGGCAGGAACACAACTTTACACATCATAAAGTTATTTGGCTGCGGTATTCTGTAAGGTGGAGGTACTTCCCCAGTCGAGCTGATCTTTGAGCGATTAAACGCTATGCTCTACCTCTCTAAAAATTTACCCACTCTCTCATTATTTTTTATACAGAAATTAGAATACAAGATATTTTTTCTTTGTAAGCAATTTTGTCTCCCGTGGGTTCGTTCCTGGGATAAAAAACTGACCCGCAACTCGGGGATAATTATCAGATTCGGATCTGTAGATCCTGAGATTACGCCCTACATCCAAACTTACATACTTACAAACTTTTCCTCTTTATAATATTATTATAGATATGGATAGCACGATTTGTATCATCCGCCCTTTTACATAAATAACATTGTAGGTACACATCAAACGATTAATTATGCAACTGTAGTTGAATTCCCACAGCAGTGTCAGTGCTTTGACGCGGCTCAGCATTCGCACGCGATCCAAAGGGCGGGTTAACTGACATTGAAGGTAAATGCAGGACTTATTTATTGTTTTCATCATAACTTAACTATACTAATATAATAAAGAGGAAGAGTTTTTTTTATTTTATCTGGTACTACCAGTCGGATTCGAAAAATTCTTTCAGTAATAGGAAGCTATATTATCCCCGAGTATTATAATCATTTTTTATCCCGGGGACGCGGGTGAAACCGAGGGGAACAGCTAGTATATACTATAAAAGCAAACTCTTTGTTTTTTACCTCAACGACAACCAATCGTGATAAAATTAGTCATGGAGATACATAAAAAAAAACATCATGTGATCCCAAACTTACCAGAACTTGTACTATGGAAACCAGATAACTAATATAATACATATACTACTTTTTGTTTGTAAATACATACTGAAAATACATAATTACACCCAGACTCAGGACATACAGACATGTTCATGCACACAAATGCATGTTCTGTGTGGGAATCGAACCCACGACCTGCGGCGCGGTAGGTGGAATCGCGTCAACTGGCCCGTCACACATAGGCTAATATTTACAGGAATTCAGGTGAAACCGCGGGGTACAGCTAGTTGAATTTAAATTGTCGCTCCTCAAAAAGGTAACTGAACGGCTGAATGTGGATGGCATGGAAAGTAACTGGAAGTGCGCATTGAGAGAGGTCTATGTGAGTTGGAGTATTAATCCGAAAGGCCGAAATAATAATCTCTGAAGTTTTAAAAATGAATTCAGTCTGGATCACTAATTGATGTACATAAACCATGAATTCAACAATTCGCCCTCATTTGATTGTAGTTTGACTCTTGACATGAGTTCGTAATCATTAAAAAATACTATTATGAATAAAATAAAAATACTGATATTAAATACCTATGTTTTTCTTAAAGTTGTCAATTTAATCATATTTAATAAATTTATTAAGTAGTAATACTAGTTCTAGAGAACGTTACAAAGTAACTTAAAGACCTGAAAAACAAATATACACAGACAAAAATAGGACAAATAAAACATGTCAAATGTCGTCATCGATCACATTTTGATGTTTGTTATTTGTTGAATTAATTTAAGCCCAAACCATTGCTATAACTTAATCTGAATAGATATTTTTTGATGAAACGACATAATTTAGTACCCCACATGATAAATGTAATGGAAAATGTAAGAAGAAAACCATTCCATATTCGGTGAACTTCGGTGTAGCAAACATATTTTTTGGAAATTTTATTTATATCAATTATAATTATGTGTAATAAAATATGATAAAAATTTACGACTAAAACGAATGTGACATACGACAAACAACATGAAAAGCAACAAGGATTCCTTGTTTGACTTCAGAACCCTAAAAATTATGTATCAAAAAACAAAACCTCAGCAAAACAAACAAATATCAATCAAATATCAAAATCTTTCAATCGCGCTATACATCTAGACGCCGCTGCACACATTGAAACATTTTATTGTCTTCACGTGCACTGACACGGCGGTGTGTGCGTGAGTTCAACACGCCCGCACGGCTCACCGCTCGAAGGTACACACGACTCCACGTCAAGCTCGACACCCTATATACCCATAACTACGCTACATACAACACACAAAATTGTTAGAAAAGGACTATGCATCGTGGCAACGGCCAATTACAGCGCAGTAAACGTTTTGTGCTTTGCGCTTACACACACAGACGCACTTTTTTGGCATTGTTTGACTATTGTTTTTTGTTTTTACTTTTACAAGTTTTCTGTATCAGTCAGTCGCGCTAGAGTAAAGTATTCAGACGGGCGTCGAACCAATAATCGTTAGAATAGAAGTCGCGGTCGCGTTCACATATTGTTTCATTATTTTATTATATAAAAACTGAAAGCTAAAATATTTATGGCGCCCCAATAAACTCCACAACAGCGGGAGCTGATAGTGGTGTCGTGGTGTTGAGGGATGGTGGATATTCCATTAAAGAGATTGAAAGAAGGACGGGGATTACGGTGAGTGTTACTTTTTAATACCTACTATTGTAAATAAACTGCATAATATAGAAATGTGTCCCTTCCTCTCTATAAAATTACGTCTCTTTTAATACAAACTGAACATGATTATCTGATGGTAAGTGACGGTTAGTTAGATAGTGTAGTTGGCTTCAGCCATAGCCTATTCACACTCTTTCCGCGAAGTGAAGTGACCTAAGTAATATATTAATTAATCATCTAAGCTCAGACATTTAGGTATTTATTTTTAGTTAACAATTTCTCGAAGCTACTTAAATACCTTTGTTTTGTTCAACAACCTTTAGGAATCTCATATAATGATAATACCTATGTGATATTATTTTTAAATTAAATGACATTATTTTAGAGGACAACAATTAATTTTTGGTTGCGACGCCATGAGGTGACTGGGGGCGACCTATCGGCTCACCACCGGCAGCTCTACCAGCGCGCCACCGCCGCTGAGCAAGATGCTGCTATTATAGCGGCGCATAGCAATCAGCCATTTTTATGCACGCAAGTTACTGCCACACAATATCGCGTAAGTTGTTTTTTTTTATAATTAGGTAGGATACAGCCTGCAGCTCCTTAATTTGAATTATGTTTTTATCATTTTTTCAGTTACTAACGACATTATACGTATTTTATAAGAGCATAAAACATATATCTATATATTATAGGCGAAAAATAGTAAGACATGAATTTATAATGAAAAAAAAACGAATATAGAAATCTTAACTACACTGACTAGCATTAATAAAAAGCCACTAATAAAATATTTAAATTTAAATATTATCATGTGAATAATATTTGGACAAAAACAGTGGGTTTACGACAAAATAATAATAAAATAAAATTATATAATAATTATTATAGAATGATTAAAAAAATGAATCAATTTTGTAAACCCACTTAAATAGTAAATTGTATTTTTGTCCAAGTTTATTTTTTCCCACTTCTACGAATAAAATTACTTTTTTTTTTGCCTCAATTTGGTGTTTTTTTTTAAATACTACATTAAATATATTTGATTGTTGCTTTTCACTTTAAGAAGCTATCTTGCGTGATTTCAGAAATATTTCATGATAAGTTAGTGGCTTTTTTATATTGCTCGTCATGTTTCTCGTGTGATTTTAATGCATTAATCAGTATAATCAACAACAAGTATTTAACAAACAAAATTTCTTGTCATTTTACCTTAAAATTCTACATAAACCATAATGCACTCTTTATAAAGCCTGTTTATCTATACGTGAAAAATACTACATCAATAAATATTTTATTATTGATCTTATTTATTTTTCGGTCCTTGTAATTGTTCAACTAAAAGCAAAAGCCGACAAAACCTTGAGGTGCCGAAATTTAATTGCCCGTTTGTTAACAGCAGCGTTGCTTTTGTTCATTGTTATACTGGTAATTGTCTATACTTCCATATAATTTACCATTCTATATAAGGAATCATTCAGAAAAGCTTGGTCAAAGCTACTAAAAACAAAAGTTTTATTAGTCGTAAGCCAATGAAGGCATTTTAATGTTATTTAGGTGTCACATAATTATGGAAAGTAAATCGCTAATCGACTATTTACTATCACCACTATTCACGGTATCTCTATCGTGGGAGTATTAAAAACATTAAAGTTATTATTAAAGTTAGTATTACCATAGCTTTGTTTTTAAAGGAAATAATGTTTTTACTGTTGTTTCAGGTATCAACCCAAACAATCCGGCGCAGATTAAATGTCGCAGGCTTGAAAACATGGATTCCGGCTAAAAAAATAGTTCGTTCGCGTGTAATAATTCGTGCGCGTAGGTATTTTCCATAATAATTTGTGTATAGTAAGTTGTGTTTTGAAACAACTAAGCCATTTATCACCTTGCGCACTTCTGATACAGGTAAGGTTACTTCGAAGGCTATGGTAAACTAATTAGATCTTTTAACATAAAAACCCCTTATAAAAGAGTTAAAATAATTTTAGATTGCATCTCTTTTGCATTGTTTATGATGATTATATTTTAATGCAAATATTTAAATCTATGTGATTATCTATTTTTATTGTTAGTAACTCATAGTTTTATGTTTTGTTAGTCACCATTACTGTTATTATAACTAGGTTATTATAAATGTTAATTGTTTCTATTTTTTTAAGACTGATTCAGTTCACTGTATGTTAATTTCTAAGTCATGATTATGATGATCTATTTACATAAATATATAATATTTGATGTTCCTTTAAGTGTTAATTTATATTGCTCATGTTATTTAAATTGTGTATTTATTATAGTAAATTTTGTAAAACTCTTACTTATTATGTGCACTGTTGATTCAGATTTTTAACTGTTATTGGTTTTTAAGTCAATTGGTAGCTTTGTTTAGATTTTGATAGTTATTTTATATTACTCATTCATTATAGACTTTTAAGACTGATTTTGATTGTTTTCAAGTAAGTTCGGAGACACATTGATGATCCATGCAAAGAATGACTAGAAAGAAAGAAATAATTGTGATTTTAGTATCTAATAAAGTTTTATTTTCCATATAAGAGGTTGTTTATTTATACTTGAAGTTGTTTTAGTATTAAACCTATACTCGGGGATAATTTAGCTTACTATTGGTGAAAGAAAATTTGGTGAAAAATTCTTCCAGAGATTATCCCGTTTAAACAAACCCGGGAACGTGTGCGGGGAACAGCTAGCCTACATTAAATGCATAGATAACGAACATATTTAACTATATTGGTCACAATCGCATAGCCTAAAAAATATGTTTTTTTTATTCATCTTTGAAACATAATACTGGTTACTGTATGTCAACCTTAGGAGATAGGTATATGCCACCGCGGACTTTTCTGTTGACATTTTGATGACCTACAATTCTCTTGAATATTATTTTGTTCTATCATCAATAGTTTTCGCAGCGCGAATAGCGTTTTGCGATTTAAGGAATATTATAGGTATTTTTTTACACCTTGGATTATTTAAGTTTTCGTAGGATCCCATTTTTTTAAAATAAAATATGTAGAAGTAGCTTTTACTATTCTTCATAAATCTGGCTATCTTATATAAAATATTTTTTCGAGTCCGACTATTAGTCCAGCCAGTGATTATCGCGTTTAAACAATCAAAAAACTCTTCCGCTTTATATTTACCTATATTAGTATATAGGTATATGGTTTATGGGCGCAACGCGCAGCGCAAATTGAAAAGTAACTCGTGAGCTTGTAACACAAATGACTACGCGACGAGCACAACCTGTTTTTAGAATTCACTATTCATAATACGTATAGGTAGAGGTGTGGATGACGGCGCGGGCGCTTCAATGAGCGTGAGTGGGTCGAAATAACAAAAACATATCGCGCTCTCTCGCACGATTCGCACAGTTCAACTTCTACTAGTCCAAAGTCCAATCAGTCTAGGTTGATACGTCGTTGACTGTACTAACTGAGTTTTCTGTCTTTTTTTTTGCCGTAGACTCGGTACAGTTAGAGCTTGGATACGTGGCTTTTGGGCTTAGGGTAGAAGATATACAGCCAGTTACATCAAACCAAAACTTAATTCACGTTTTACTTTATGCTATTGCATTATAAGCTTACCTACTTTATTTATTACTAGCGGTTTCACTCCTTCTCCATACCATAGGCATGCCAAATCATGATGATCCATTGGGTAGTTGAGGCGTGAAAGCGTAACAAACAAACAAACTCATTTTGCATTTGATTAGGAAGTTAGGATGTTAAAATTCGCAAATAGAGTGACTTGAAAATGTCAAATATTTTTTTAAATAACCGAAAAAAAAGTTGGATTTTTTCACTGACATTTTGTTTGAGACAACTTAAAAAGTCACGATACACGCAATTCATTTCATGTCACTACACTGGTGCACATGGCTTGATCTTTATTTGATAAAGCATCACCGATAATCTATACTAATATAATAAAGCGGAAGTGTTTGTTTGTTTTGTTTAAACAGGCTAATCTCTGGATCTACAGTCGGATTCTAAAAATTATTTCGCTAATAGGCTACATTATCCCCGAGTATTATAGGCTACTTTTTATCACGGGAACGCGGGTGAAACCGCGCGAGGCAGCTAGTATGCAATAAAACTCAATCCACGAATATATGAAAATAAAACGATCACACAACGTCAGTTTGCAAGTTCCCGCCAAAAAGTCTCGCGATTTCGTAAATTGTTTTATTTTGATGCAACTGGCTGATAAAGTTTGAATTTGGAACTGATTTATAACAACCCACGTTCCAGAGATAACAAAGTAGTAACAAGTAAACGAACAAACTCACTTTCGCATTTATTAGGGTTCCGTAGCCAAATGGCAAAAAACGGAACCCTTATAGATTCGTCATGTCTGTCTGTCCGTGTATGTCACAGCCATTTATTTCCGAAACTATAAGAACTATAATGTTGAAACTTGGTAAGTAGATGTATTCTGTGAACCGCATTAAGATTTTTACACAAAAATAGAAAAAAAACAATAAATTTTGGGGGTTCCCCATACTTAGAACTGAAACTAAATTTTTTTTTTTTCATCAAACCCATAAGTGTGGGGTGTCTATGGATAGGTCTTCAAAAATGATATTGAGGTTTCTAATATCATTTTTTTCTAAACTGAATAGTTTGCGCGAGAGACACTTCCAAAGTGGTAAAATGTGTGTCCCCCCCCCTGTAACTTCTAAAATAAGAGAATGATAAATCTATAAAAAATATATGATGTACATTACGGTGCAAACTTCCACTGAAAATTGGTTTGAACGAGATCTAGTAAGTAGTTTTTTTTTAATAGGTCATAAATTGAAATTAATATCAAATACCCAGGTCTATACTACCATTTACTTATATACCTACAGGTTTGTACGGAACCCTCGGTGCGCGAGTCTGACTCGCACTTGGCCGGTTTTTATAGTTCTTAGGATAGTGAGATAATTCACTTTTCAATAATGTAATATGTAATAAATTTAATTTTTGGTATAATATAATTCTGTTTAATTATTATTATTATAGCTTACCCCCCTAAGATTTAACCCTCAATCCGATATTACCCCCTTTGTGGTTGAATTTCGGAAAATCGTCCCTTTGCATACACCTACGCTAAAAGAAAAATCTATAACTCGAGAACTACTGTACTAATTTTGATGCGGTTTTCACAGTTGCCTAGGAAGAACCTTAAGAAAGATTTTAGGTTATGTGTCGTTGCGCTATGACTGTATGTAGCTGCGCAGTGACCGTTTAAATGAAACAAGTCGGACAAAATAACCATGCAGACGCAGAAGAGAGGATAAGTTGTGTTCTCCCGCGTTTTATTTTCCTATTAATTTTGTTAGGAAAATTTATTGTAACACAGTAATGCCGATTTCTTTATTTCTAGAAAATTTTGGTAAGCTGATCGTATTCAAATTTTGTTTTCCTTAAACTAAAGCAGACAGTTGCTATTCAGTTAGTGAAAATTAATTCAAATCTAAGAGCTTATCGATGAAGGGAGTTTAGAAAATACTGACCCGTCTAAAGTTTCCAACCTGGATAGCGCTTTTTTTTTCATTCACATCGACTGGTAGTTTCTGACTTTAGCCCGTCGAAACATACAAACTTCAGATATTAATATTCAATCTGACTCCAATGTCTCAGTTACCTGACAGAATCACCTGTAGTGAATGTTCTGTCTGACGTACTGTGAGCAAGTGGAAGATTTTTTTTATTCAGATTTTATATTGCAATAATATTCATAATTGATAATAAATAAATAAAAAAATATCTATGTAATATTTTTTAAGTCTAGTCGACTAAGATTCAGTCATTCTTGTATTGTGTTTTTTTTCTTTTAATAAGTTCGTTTAAAATAATTTGTCTGGAGTGAGAGAAGTAAATTTACAAACGTTAGGTAGGTATAATACAAATAATTATTTTGGATAAAAATTAAAACTAAATATTAAACATTCTTAACAGGTAAAAAAAAAATTGGCAACAGAATAATTTTTCACTTACGTCTCTATCTGTGTACCGAGCATGTAATAATAATAAAATGTTTATGTGTGCGTGCGGCTTGCTTTGGTATGCGTTCGCGAGATCTGTGCCGCGTTCACGCGTTGCCGATGAATGAGCGAGTGAACTCGACCGAGTTGATAGGTTAGTTGTGTCAACTATGACCTTCCAAAAATTCTTATAATAAATGTAAGCTTACCTACCCCAAAAGGGGCTAACTAAAGGCATGCGATTGTCTCATTAGTTTTCATTGATTAGCGAATAAAGATTAAACGTAATGTATATGTTTTAATAGCCTAGCGGACGTGTAATATGCAAACTAAAAATATACATGTATATGACGAATAATGGTTACCCCTTAGTTTTACCAGCATTCCGAGAGATCAAACGTTTTCCCTGAATAAAAAGTATCTGACATGTGAGTCCCAAATATGCGCGTATCTATGTGCCTAGTTTTAACCTAATTCGTTCAGCTTTTATGAAATAGAAATGTATTTATTTGTCACATTTATTACAAATATTGCAAAATTAATTTAATTCTAATTAATTATATAATAAAATTACAATTTACACATTAATATTATTTCAATTTTATTAAATACACATTAATGTTATTTCATTTATAAAATTATAAAATGTCATGTTTGTGAAAAATCATTGACAGAATAAAATTAATTGTCCATTAGCCATTTGTCTATTACTTGTTTAAAATTGATGGGAAGTTCTTTAAAACGGTCGGGAACTTTTTATTTTAACTTGTAAATTGTGATTGCCATACAATACGCATTAATTTTTTTAAGTTGTAATCTACATTTTGGAAACCTTAATTGAAATTTATGTCGTGATTTTGCAATTTTTCTATATTTTTCAAAAAGATTTGGATACGTTTTTATAAAAATAATAATTTCCTTAATATACAAGCAGGGGAGAGGCAGTATTTTTAATCTCCTAAATAATGGCTTACAAGAATCTCTATATTTAACATCACAAAGCTCTTATGCAAGATTTTTGGGCTATAAAAGCCTTATTGGAATCAACAGAGTTACCCCATAGCATTAAGCCATATCGCAGAACCGATCCAACGTATCCGATATTACCTAATTAATTTAAAAAAAAAACACATAGTTTCATTTTATGATATAGGGATGAGTGGTATAGTAGAAGATCAAAATAAAACACTGTATACATAATGATTATCTTATTTATTCAATAAAATAAAAGTGTGTTCAAGAAACGAACAGTTGTTGCGACGGCAACGATATTTGTTTACATAGACTTGACTTGCACAAATCATTTATCAAGTACAAAACAATGTCTAAACGCGCCACAAACTGCTGATAGCCCCTTATCTCATCTACTACTACGTCAACAGACTGCACCTGTCCCTTTCTAACCAATGTTAAATTGATGGCTGCGTCCTGCTCTCACTCCAGTACCTTTCACTCATTCACGCGAGTTGCACCCAAATAGTGCCATCTCGGTCGCACATTTTTCGCTTCGTCTCTGTCTTGCTAATGAATTAAATCAACAACCTGGCTTGCTCCCTCTCGATAGAGATGATCAGCTCGTTCCATATTTGAATTTATTTCGAAATAGATAGGTATTCGATTTTTGAACTTCATTTTCTTTGTTATTGCAATTTGTCAACGAATGCGATAATTCGAAACTAGGTCATTATTATTGACGATGATGCTTTTTTTTATTATAAAATAAATACCTATATTTTTTAGTTAATTAACATTTTTATGTCAATGTATTGTAAAAATACCAAAAAACCAGTATTATAAAATAAATATTACGTGCGTACAGATGGCGTAAAGTATTTTTTTATTTTAAACTAATCTAGGTGTATATTTAGATTTCCGATACCTACATATAAACTCTTAATTATATTCTCAAATAACTTCTGCTATGGATAATTTAATGCATGATTTCACATACCTTTATTTATTTTGACATCTTTGATTAAGGATACATCCAGATAGAGTGTCGCAGTTGTGCACGCGTCGATAAAAATAGGCTCTAACTGTTAGAGGCTAAATCAAATAAAAATAAATAAAAATGCAAAATAATGATCAATATTTAAATTTCTCCCGATTTTAATTGGAATATTTTAACAACTACTAACAACTATTATGAACGTCATTATGACAAGCAGAATGACGCAGAGGGAGCGTAAAACGTAGCTGTTACGCGCAGCAGCCTATAAAAGTTGGCCTGTTTTGTATATTCGTGTAGTATGGCGACGTTCTTTCTAGGTATATTTATTTCTATGTTTGACATCATATTTTTTAAACATACTTTTTACGCAGAGAAAACAGATTCAATAAATTCTTTTTTCCAATGAATTTTTATCGTTATTATATTTCAAAATACCTATGTATTTTAAAATGCATATTGATTTGCTATTAATATCATATTAATTGCCGTATTCGACGAATTAATCGATGACAGTTTTATTAATTGGTACTCATAAGGGAGGGGGAAGGTTCGGTAACGCGTGATGCCTCGTGCGTGTGTTACAAGCATCCATAGGGCTACGGTAACCGCTTACCGTCAGATGGACTGTACGCTTCTTTAACGACTTCGTCGTATAAAAAAAGAACCTTGCCCCGCTCTGTCATCATAAGACCCGATCGGGTTTGGATAACAATTAAAATGGTCATATAAATGCAGAAACTGATTAACTGACATATAGACGTACACCTCAAACCAGTGGGCCCGGGTATTGTAACTACTTATTTTGCAAATAGTGTACACAAGGCTACCGATCAAGCTATACATTTCCAGTATAAGCTGAACTCGCATTGTATACGATTTCCGTACAATGGGAGGTCAGCTTATACTAGAAATGTATAGCTTGATCTGTAGCCGTGTGTACCTTATATATTTTATAAACTAGGCATCCACAGAGGAAGGGTACCAGATATTAACCATTTCAACTCCTAAGGAGATGAAATGGTTAATCTCTGGTTCAAGAGGTTCTGGTCAAGAGCGGGGGATAAAAACTACTAGCTACTTAAAAGTAAATTGAACTGTTAACTATACGTTGATAGATTCTCTCAATGGCTTCAGCAAATCGTCGAACGATTCGTGAAACCAACGTTCTAATTAAACATATGAATCAATCTATTGGGCATCCGTTGTTGATTATTGCTTTTTTCGTGTGCTTCCTTACATAATAAATGAATAACGCAATGTCTTGTCTGGTTAATTTGCTAGTAACTCGAAAACCAATACATGATCTACTATTATTCATTTGGGATTCGTAATCGCTGTCATCGAATTTGATAATGTAATGTGTTTGAGGTAACATCATCGTCTCTCTGAGTTCTGTCTGAGGGCTTCGCAAAGGCTTTTATGATAACCGACCATCTTTTATTGATAGATGTACGTTAAAATAAGGCGGTTTGGTAAACATCACATGTCCAAATAGATATCTGTGAATATTCCTGAATTTCGCTGAAAAAGGCTTTAGGCGCCGATCCCACAGAGATAGTTCTAAAGTTCTGCGTTCCGCAATGCCAGTTTGTTTGTCATATGAAGTGTAACAAAAATATGTCGCTTTTACTAGCTTCACGTATGTGTATAATAAAACGGACCAATCAGGAGAATTCGAATGAGCCAAACAAACAAATAAGCCACGAATATATGACAAAAACTGGGATATGTATCTTTCATGTCGAGTCTGGGTCACACACAGGTCACAGCACAGATGGCCATTCATAATTAATTGTCCATCAATAAAGGTGCTGCGCTTGATGACCTCAAAGAACTGGTAGCAGCCCCAGATCTTGTGATAGCTTCACCGTGGAAGCGCAAGATTTTGTTTGCTATGGGAACTGCGCCCTTCACAAATAGCTTGTTAGATATGCTATCGTGATTCGACCGTAGTCAACCAGAGATCAACCATTGAAGCCATTTTAATCCAAAAGCTTAGGGAACTAGACCACCAGATGAACCTGCTACTAATAACAGTTTGAGATTTTAAAGTTTCGTTTGAAGATCTCACGTCTTTATTGAAGCGTCAAACGGGCGGCGTAACGACATTGCTTTCACCGACTTTCTCTTGAACAATACTTTTACAACTTCAGCGTTTGGTCGTTTATGCACCTGCCTTCTGGTTCAACGTAAGAATCTTCGTTGAATGATGTACCCTGGTCTTTTTTGTGAGAGGCTGCTTGCTATACCTCTCATCTCTGGTCGACCTTTTGAAGATCTACAGATGAATGCGATTTTACTCTAAATGTGCATAGCATCAGTAGCCTGTTACTTTCTATCAAGAATGGAGGTGAGGTGGACCACCAATATGTGCTGGTCCTTAGAACATTCTCAAATTTGGACTATCTGTCTTTTTCATGATTGTTCCAGTTTCGTTGTTGAGGCTAGAAATTTGTCTTTGGATTAGAAGTGGACAAGGTCTTTGCGTGACAAATACAAAAGAATACTTTTGTGAAATTTAACCTAGTGGTCAAAAGTGATGTTTAAAGTTTCATGAAAAGAGCTCTCCGTAAAGCCGAAGTGCTAAAGCGAAAGCTAGAAACTTTCATTTTATTTATAATAGAGAGAAATGATCGTTAAAATAAATTGCACGAAAAGATGTTGTGTGTGAGATAAACACGCTGCCTTTTATCAGCGCGAGTAGAGATTGATACACGTTTCAATTACACATGATATATGTTATAGCGTTATCAATACGACCTCAAGATACAGCATCGCCACTCGACCGCCGCCAAAACTTGATATTCGTCTATTGTGGCTGCACAGATGTGATTGACCTAACACAACGACCGGTTTTTCATTATTAATCACTCTGACATAATCTAATCGTGTAATATATCCAAACTTGCCGCCGCGGCGCGAGCCGACCGCCTCCGACCGTCACCGAAGGCCCCCGAGCGCTTGACAGTCCGTCACTCGTCCGTCAGAGCGCGGCACACTTCTCTTATGTATTGAATTACATAGGTGCAGTGTACGTACGCGCCGTCGCGTCGTGCCGGCAACTCTAGCGTTCTCCTTTTCGAACTATTTACACGGCTGCAGTTTCGGAATCGGTCGATTACGATCGGCAGCATCGATAAAGCGGGTAGCGGAAGCGGACGCGTGAATTCTCTTTTATTTTTTCGAACGTTTACCATCACTATCGATTCGCCGGTCGATAGGCGATTATTTTTACGCGCAATTGCTTGTGCCGCGGTGGGCGCGCGTTGCATCGGACGCTATGTACAAAGATTTCAGGTGGTTCGTCTGTTGTCGATTTCCACAAGGGCGGGCTGTGTCGGAGTTTTTCCGAGCGCACGTGCCGGTTTCGTACTGTTTACGTGTAGAGTACATTGTGCGGTGCCTAGCTGAGTACGGAGTCATTGACACGCCGGCGTGACACACATTCCGCTCTGACTGACGGATCGCCAACACGTATGCGGTTTCTTGCTGAATATTTCGTTTTTTTTCTCTTACATAGAAGTTTACAACTCGCTCTTATCAGTTAATTGCTCGCTTTTTTGTTAATACAGTGTGAGTGCCGCGTGTATTGTTTAGATCGGTGTGTATCTTAGCGTGATAACGTTCCTACTCAAGGTAGTCTCCTTGGATTCTCGCGAATTGTGGGATTTCCGGTTTTATTGACAATTGTGCGCGTTTTTTGTTTCGGTTTTTTATTTGTGTATAGTTTTTGGTCTCGGTATCAGTGTTAGAAGTTTGCTAGGTTGAGTGCTTGAATTTTTACTGAAATTTATTTTATGGAATTGAGGGATTTAGTTACGAATTACATTTCAGTGTATACTTATCGGCTTTCAGAAATATTCGTAGCTTTTTTCATGGCTAAATGAATTTAATAAATTTGTAACATATTAGCTATTCGAATTTCCCTCGTAACTAACACGTCACTATGACGTAGATTGTGCGTAGAGCAGAGCCTACCTACCTAGTTCAGTCATAAAAAAAATGAATTTTGAATGCATTGCATTTTTCTTTAGTGCAAGTGTGCTTTTCACGGATACGTCGCTCTTTCTAGTTATTTATAGATGTAATATTTGATTTGTGTTGCGCACAAACGTAGTTCACCTACATAACTACGGCCGCTACACCGCTGTGTATATACGTATATAATATACATCTTGCACTATGTAGAACGGACGGATATAACAATATCTGTTGCCTGTGTGTGCGTGCGAGCGTAATGAGCGTTTCTATGTGCTAAGAAACAGTAAAAAGTATGGCGCGAACGCACGGAGCGGCAACATCGCATGCGTTCCGAGGCCTTGCCGCGGTGAAAACAATGGTCTTTTTATTATTTTATATTATATTTTGTGAATTGATAATTTTTGTTTTTATTAATATTCTATTGTGTTAATATGTATGAGATGTGACACGGTAATTATCGACACTAAATTAAATATCTACTCACAGAATAATTATTGTGTGTACCTACTTTTTTATTTTCATATAGCAACAAAAAAGACAATTAATTATAGGTACGTGTGAAAAAGAATAAAGATAATTAGAAAACTTAAAAAAAACTAAGCTGCGTAGAAAATTTGAAAAGAAGCGCATACCTTTTAACATGAAATAAATCGCCCGGATCCTACATTCCAAAAGAAGCTAAAATCAATATATCAGTGATAAAAAAACAAACAAAGGTAACGAAAATAGCCGGTTGATTGAAAAAAAAATAGTAACCGATGTTGACCTTTTCGAACGCGTCTCGTTACTAGCGCGGCCAGCTGACGCGACGTTGCCGCTCCTCCGACTATAGAATGGTATCTACGAGCTTATCGCTTCTAACGCGGTGGTGTTAGAGCTACATTCGTGTGGCATTTCGAAGTATATAAGGGATTTAGGACGTTTTCTTCGCGGCTCTATGACACTTCCCGCGCGAAAAATTCGAAATGCTTTTTATCAGTCGTGCTCGTGACGCGATGGCTCCGTTAGTAGAGTTTTGCGGTCGATTTTATGGGCTTTTTAAATGTGCCACAACTTTTTCGTATGTGTAGTCGAATATGTGCGCGATTGTGTGTCGAACGAATCATATATTTTTTGCAGATTAGTGTTTTTGCAAGTGACGTTTTCGAAAAATAAAATAGTTCAAATTATACACACACCAAAGTGCCCAAAGCTAGTGAAATAAATAAATTATTTATACAACAGAAAAATATTTATATTACATAGTGCAATAAGAATTTAAATAATAACTTAAACTAAACCTTGCAACAAGGAGTACCTACCAAGAGCGCATAGCGCGCGAAGAGATTTCAAATCAGAGTTCAAGTGAAACAGTGCAATACGTGTAAACGGCGAATAGATGGAGCGGTGACAAAGTGGCCTACATGCCGGTGGCGCTGGGCTCGCTCGGCGGCGAGGGCGAGTACCGGGAGTACGGCCACCATCTCTCGCCGCACCACCCGTCTCATCCGCCACACATACAGTACCATGAGTACGCGCCGCCGCCGCCGCCGCCCATCTACCACCCAATGCCGGATCCTTACTTTAGGTAAACATCCTATTGGATTATGATTGCCTGGTACTGTTCAGAAAAATGCCTCCTTTTTTACTTCTAAGCGGGGAGCTTTCTCCGCCAACTCCATTTGCTTGGTCATAGAATGTGGAAACGCTGCCAGTTAGCTGGGAACCTTGCCGCTAGGCAGCGGATATCTCTAAAAAATATCCATCAGAACAAATACTAATTACGAGGGAGAAGTCCAGCTGTCATGATATCATGGACAGTCTCTTTAACACAGATTACAGTGCTCTTTAATAAAAAGTCTCCTCAAACGACGATTGACGGGCCAGGTGGCGCGGTTGGTTAAGACTGGTTAAGATTCCACCTATCGCGCCGCTGGTCGTGGGTTCGATCCCCACACAGGACATGCATTTGTGTGCATGAACATGTCTGTATGTCCTGAGTCTGTGTGTAACTATGTATATTAAGTATGTATTTACAAACAAAAAGTAGTACATGTATTATATCAGTTATCTGGATTCCATAGCACAAGCTCTGCTTAGTTTGTGATCAGCAGGGCTATTTTAAAACGTCGAATTCGATATCGGAAACGGATTCAAAAATTTCCGAGGCGAATTTCAGCAAATTTTCGAAAACTTTTCGATGAATCGAATTGATATTTCCGTAAAGAACATCAAAATATTCGAATTCGGAAATTAAAATAGCAATTGCGGAAAATCGTTTGTCCCCGACTGCAAAACCTTATAAAATTCAAGTTATGTACAAAATTATTTTTTGCTTTTCTTTTTTTTCGGTGGTTTAATTTTTTGTTGGGAAATTTTGTTGTTTGATTGTTTGTTATATCTATACTAATATTATAAAGAGGTAAAGTTGGTAAGTTTGGATCCAGGAGGTAATCTTGGGAACGACTGATCCGATTTCTTAAGCTACATTATCCCCGAGTGTTATAGGCTACTTTTTAACCCGAAACACGGGTGAAACCGCGGGAACAGCTTAAGCCATGCTGGGGCAAATGAATTTCAAACTTGAAACTAAGTTTAAAAGGCTAATACAAGTTACCAATGAGTTCGCAAGTAGTACCACACATTTTGCCTAGGAGATAAAGGCGAAAAATCACTTTTTTAAGTTTAGGTATGTTTCGTATGTCGCAACCGGTCCAAATTGCTTGAGAAGGTAGGTAATGGTTCTCTAAAGATATGGTATAGTCGCAACTAGTACCACAATTTTTGTTTAGGAATTATTCAATATCAAAGTTTTTCTCAATTTTCACCATTTTCCGTACTTCCAAATCGGTTGCGAATTTAAGGTAATCATATCCATACATAACTCTATCGATATGCCAAAAATCATTAATAATAAAAATAAATATCCTGGGACATTCCTCACACACGGTCATCTGTTCCCAAACTAAGCAGAGCTTGTACTATGGAAACCAGATAACTGATTTAATACATATACTACTTTTTGTTTGTAAATACATACTTAATATACATAATTACACCCAGACTCAGGACATACAGACATGTTCATGCACACAAATGCATGTCCTGTGTGGGAATCGAACCGACGACCTGCGGCGCGTAAGGTGAATCTTAACCAACTGCGCCAACTGGCCCGTCATTATTACCACAATGTAAAATGTTGCTTAATTTTGCCTAATTCTACTGGACTATGTGTATTGTAAGCGAATATATCGGCGTTTCGGGGTTCCTGTGGGTGTCGGTCGGGCCCCATGTACCCTTATGGTAAAGACGGCACTGAATACAACGAGTGTAATATCTACTATGTAGCCACGAGTATCTCTGATTCTTAGTAATGAAATGAAGACCGTAGTTCCATTAGACCTACGGCTTCTTTTGATGATATAACTATACATTGTTATGTGATTGATTAGATAATGACTGAAAAGTATTTTCGGTAATTGAATAAGCATTGCTAAATTGGCGTGGAATTAACGAACCTTTACGTAATTTTAGCCAGTGAAGGCTATCGCCGCGAGAGCCGCTGGTGTAGAGTGGTCCTAGAAATGTTAAATGTACTTTGACTGTTTGCAAGCATTTCATCACGGACTCAAAATTTAAAATTTAAAATTATTCAAATAGAACTTCGCAGGCACTTATGAAAAGTCTGTTTCTCTAATACCGATGGCAGCGATAGGACCTTTTCCGCTGGTGAGCCAAGAAACGGTAGCCCTCATTGAATAGAATTGGATTACAGTCGTTTGGTTGGATCATAGATTTATTTCAAAGGAGAAATCTGTAGTTTTTTGAAAAGCGTTTGACAATGTTTGCTATACAAAACTATGAAAAATTCTTAAATTTCATGATCATCATTTTACCTGGTGACCTGTAATTCAGGTTTGTAAAAACCTATCTCAGGCATCAGTCTCTCACTTAAATTATTTTTTTGTAATATTACTTGTCTATAAATTTGTGTCAAATGTTAATTTAAGTGTTGAGAAATAAATTATTATTATTATTATCTGAAACTAAATAGATTCATCAATACTTAACCAATACTTTTAATATAGCTAGCTTTAATATACAGTATCTTACTGTATATTAATAATGTTGTATTTTATGGTGTCTCGCAGGGTACTTACCTGGGTCCCACTTTATTCCTTTTCTACAATGACAACATAAAGAAACATGATTCTTTTCTCTAGTTTTCTCATCAGAACAGAACTAAAAATCTATTCATCCAATATTATTCCATATTAAATTGTGTGTTATCTTGTAATTCCAGGCGGCACGCACCATACTTCGGTCAGCCAGACTACAGAGTTTATGAACTCAACAAACGGTTACAACAAAGGACAGAGGTGTGTTATTAATTGTTTTATTCCTTAGCTTACTCTGCGAGTATATTTGAGAGAGGTAGAGCATAGCGTTTATTCGCTCAAAGAGCAGCTCGACTGGGGAAGTACCTTACAGAATACCGCAGCCAAATAACTTTATATTGTGTAAAGTTGTGTTCCTGCGCGTGAGTAAGGTCGCCAGAGCTAATAGGGGAGGGGGGAAAGGTCGGTAACGCGTGAGCGATGCTTCTTGTGTTGCAAGCATCCATATGGATACGGTAACCGCTTACCATCAGGTGGGCCGTATGATTGTTTATCGACTAAGTTGTATTAAAAAAAACAAACTCTCTTATTCGAATGAAGAAAGTAAATCTCTCTACGACTCAATTACATCTTGTCATCTGTCTCCAATAGTATGTTGGACATTGGCCACTGTTTTTCACTTGAGTTGTGATCTATCTATACTAATATTATAAAGAAAGAGAATTGTGTGTGTATGTGGATGGTAATCAGGAACAAATTATCCGATTTTTTTAAATAATAGCTGCTAATTGGAAGCTTGTAAGATTTGGACGTAAGGATTTTTGTAGAAGGAGAACATCGATATTATTTCTGTCAAGGAGAATGAAAACTTGAATTGTTTCAGGAATAGGTTGTGTTAATCATAAATAGACCTTATGTTATTGGTTTTAATATTGACTTTAAAATTGCCATAAGCTTTGATTTACGTTCTAAAACATGGAACTTCCAACACGTAATTACCTGTTATTTTATTACGAAATATCTATACAAATGACGATGACGTAGATACACCGATTTTAAGTCGCTTGACGTCATTGAAACGGTCAGCTCACCTCATACAAATTGTTATGAAGGCGTGCAAATGTGTCCTGACGTCACAAGTTGATCGATTTATACAAAACATTTTTACTGTCTGATTTGATAGATTCTTCCAGTCATGTAACTTTTAGTGTTCCGTACCCGAAGGGTGCCAAACGGGACCTTATTACTAAGACTCCGCCGGCGCCGTCCGTTCGTCTGTCTGTCAGTGGGTTGTATCTCATGAACGGTAATAGGTAGACAGCTGAAAATTTCAGAGAATATGTATTTTTGTTATAGCGGTAATAGAAATACATACAACAAAATTTTTTTGGGTATTTTTTTTCATCGCAAAGTTGAGTTTGTTAATAGTGTACGGAACCCTCCGTGTGCGAGTCCGACTCGCACTTGGCCGGTTTTATTTATTCTTGTCCACTCCACGGAAAGTTTTTCAGAACTAAAAGAACTAGGGTTTCTGAATAATTTTAAATGTCTTCTAGCTCTCGAGATATAGTCGACCGACGTGTTATGGTAACAAAACTCCGTTTACCAAGGAACCCTTATGGTATGCATGGTCCTAACACTTGGCCAGTATAATAAAGTTTGAAATTGTGATATTTCTAATTATATATACTTTAAATACCATAACTCAATGAAGTGGAATTCTTTAAGTACCAGGGCAGCATACATTCAAACAAATACAACAGCAAATTGCTTCTGCTTTCCAGGACTCGGATAACCTGTGGTGGGACGCGTTCGCGACAGAGTTCTTTGAGGACGACGCGACGCTCACACTCACATTCTGTTTAGAAGATGGACCTAAGAGATACAGTGAGTGTTCTTATCAATTTATGATCGCTTAGTACTTTTAATTTTATTCGATTAGAATAAAAGAGTATAGATAGGTAGATATGATGAGTTAAATGTAAAAATGTTTTAGGGTCGGCAACGCGCGAGTGATACCCCTGGTGTTGCAAGCGTCCATAGGCTACGGTAACTGCTTACCATCAGGCGGGCCGTATGCTTGTTTGCCACCTTAGTGGTATAAAAAAAAAACCGCTACTTGTCGAAGTTTTCTGGTTATTTTTAAATTAATTATATTATTTACACCTTGATTACACGTAACTTTACATAAGAGGCAATATATCCTATGTATTTATCTACGGAATGTCTTACGATTTATGTAGCTAGTGCTTTATTTCGCGACTGGTAGCGCCATCTAGTTCATAGATAGTCAAACTTTGATTTAAGTTCAATCGTAATGTAATAGATGGCGCTAAAACAAATTGTATGTCACTGTAATTAAATTTAAATTCGCTACTACTTGCGACTAGCCTTGATATGAAGGTTGGTGTTTATGGAACACCCAAGGGAGCTTGAATGTGCATTTTTAGGGTTCCGTATGGCAAAAAACGGAACCCTTATAAATTCGTCGTGTCTGTCTGTCTGTCTGTCCATCCGTATGTCACAGCCACTTTTTTCCGGAAGTATAACAACTATAATGTTGAAACTTGGTAAGTAGATGTATTCTGTGAACCGCATTAAGATTTTCACACAAAAATAGAAAAAGAATAATAAATTTTGGGGGTTCCCCATACTTAGAACTGAAACGCAATATTTTTTTATTTTCTAAATCCCATAAGTGTGTGTAAGGGTTGTTTATGGATAGGTCTTCAAAAATGATATAGAGGTTTCTAATATATTTTTTTTTCTAAACTGAATAGTTTGCGCGAGAGACACTTCCAAAGTGGTAAAATGTGTGTCCCCCCCCCTGTAACTTCTAAAATAAGAGAACGATAAAACTAAAAAAAATATATGATGTACATTACTATGCAAACTTCCACCAATATTGGTTTGAACGAGATTTAGTAGTAGTTTTTTTTTAATACGTCATAAATTGAAATTCATATCAAATACTCAGGTCTATACTACCATTTACTTATATACCTACAGGTTTGTACGGAACCCTCGGTGCGCGAGTCTGACTCGCACTTGGCCGGTTTTTTAATAACAATGAACCTTCCCATTTCAGCAATAGGAAGGACGTTGATTCCTCGCTACTTCCGCAGTATATACGAGGGTGGCGTATCAGAATTGTACTATACGATGCGTCAGCCGAAAGAGTCCTTCCACAACACTAGCATCACGCTCGACTGCGACCACTGTACCATGGTCACGCACCACGGGAAGCCGATGTTCACAAAGGTGACCTCCTATATACTTATGTTAGCCTGGTACTTTGTCGGTCTAGCATTACGCTTGACTAAATCAATATGCATTGAAGTAAGTTCTTCAATGGTTATGGGCGCCTGGTAATTACGTCTTCTTCTTCTTATTTTTTATTTTGGCAACCAAGCCCAAATTAGGGCTCATTTCTGCCAGTGTCGAGTTATATTATAGTTTCCAGTCACAATAAATCACTTCACATTATAGTCCTCAGTCAGTCACCGTCCTTAAAAGTCATGTTTTACTACAATGGTGGTCATTGTAATAAAACTCTTCACAGACATTTTGAGACAACTTGAAAAGTCACGATACACATAATTCATTTCATTTCACTTCACTGGTGCACATGGATGATCTTTATTGGGTAAAATACCACCAAAAATACACAATAAAACTCAAAATACACAAGTTTATGAAAATAAAAATGAAAATGCTACTTCACTCTGCAAGTTCCCGCCAAAAAGTCATCTGGTAATTACGTCAATTTTATCTCACACTAAGGCTTCGTTCGCGCGAACGATTTTCAACGCGCTGACGCTTTTTTACGTCGGTAGTAAAAGCGTCAGCGTGCGATCACGTATAGGAGAAGTCATATACGTTCTATTCATAACGTTAAAAATAACGCGATCGTCACTGTTACTAAACTACCAATCTTTGTATTGGATTTACATTTCAAATCGAATTATCACGTGATTTTTGACAATTTCTTATGGTAACCCCTTCTACTGCTCACTAATTATAATAAAATCGGGACTTTTTGGCGGGAACTTGCTGAGTGACGTTGCGTTTGCATTTTTATTTTCATAAATTCGTATATTTTGATTTTGATTGTATATTATCGGTGGTATTTTATCCAATAAAGATCAATCAATGTGCACCGGTGAAGTGAAATGAAATGAATTATGTGTATCGTGACTTATCGTACAAATAGTCCGTGAAGAGTTTTAGAATGACCACCATTGTAGTAAAACATGACTTTTATGGACGGTTACTGACTGAGGACTATAATGTGAAGTGATTTATTGTGACTGGAAACTATAATATAACTCGACACTGGCAGAAATGAGCCCTAATTTGGGCTTGGTTGCCAAAATTAAAAATAAGAAGAAGAAGAAGAAGGACTTTTTGGCGGGAACTTGCAGTGTGACGTAGCATTTTCATTTTTATTTTCATAAATTTGTGTATTTTGAGTTTTATTGTGTATTTTTGGTGGTATTTTACCCAATAAAGATCATCCATGTGCACCAGTGAAGTGAAATGAAATGAATTATGTGTATCGTGACTTTTCAAGTTGTCTCAAAATGTCCGTGTAGAGTTTTAGTACAATGACCACCATTGTAGTAAAACATGACTTTTATGGACGGTGACTGACTGAGGACTTAAATCTGAAGTGATTTATTGTGACTGGAAACTCTAATATAACTCGACCCTGGCAGAAATGAGCCCTAATGTGGGCTTGGTTGCCAAAATTAAAAATAAGAAGAAGAAAATCGTTCCTAACGATCGGAATGGTCTGAATAGGGCAGTAAATCCAATTTAAACATATTCTTTGGCGATCATGTGAGCCTGGTACTACTAAGGACTTCCATGGGGTTTACAGCCATCTTCTCCAGTCCAAGGGGAATTTAAGGCGGTTCAAGTGTGTTATATTTTTAACCGACTTCAAAAACAGGAGGAGGTTCTCAATTCGTTTTTTTTAATGTTTTTTACCTCATAACTTTGTCATTTATGAACTGATTTGAAAACTATATTTTTGTTGGGAAGGGTACACTTCCCGTTTGGTCCCATTGTCATCAGATCAGGATTTAATTACTTCTTAGTGTACTTTGAAGTCGGTTAAAGTTTTTTGTAAAACAGTTGCAATGCAACCAAGCATACGTCTCGCCTGATGGTAAGCGGTCCCTATCCAGTGGAGCTGGTGTTTACCAAGTGTATTTCCACCAGGTGTGCACGGAAGGTCGTCTGATCCTGGAGTTCACGTTTGACGACCTGATGCGCATCAAGTCGTGGCACCTGGCGGTGAGGGCGCACCGCGAGCTGATCCCGCGGCAGGCGGTGCACCCCCATCCGCCGGACCACGCCGCGCTCGACCAACTTGCCAAGAACATCACACGACAGGGGATCACCAACTCAACACTCAATTATTTGAGGGTGAGTGTACATGTGGCGTAGCGGTTTTTTTTTTTGCGAATTTCATGTAGTGTTTACATCTCGGGATTATTTTACTAAAATCATAAACAACCACTTTTGTTGTATGACTTTTAATAATTTTGTCTTAGCGAGAGTACTGTTCGACTAGTCTGTGATATATATATATATATATATATACGGGGTGTATACGACAATACGACATTAAATGAAACCATGTAAAGTACAGTCGAGGACATAAATATGTATACACTTTCTGAAATTCAAAAGCAATTTTCTAGCATGTTTAACATTTAATTGTTAAACTATTACACAAATCATAATAGTATATGTTAGAAGAGTCTGACTTTATAATATCTCATAATTTCAATCAGTAGTTTAAGAGGAAACCGTTGTTAAATTTTACTAAGTGTATACATATTTATGTCCTCGACTGTACTCATGTATACGAACAACTTTTACTATGGGACCAACTTCGAAATCGGAAAATTCGTGCGGAGGGACGTCACTTGCGAGTGAGACGGAACTAACAGCTGCACTGTATTATGAATTATGAACTAATTAAGTTATTATGAACCTTATAGTAGTGATCTAAGGTTGATTATAAGTTTTAAGCATTATTTCGTTAATCCTATGGCCATACATTATTTTCTGTGCGAACGAAGATTCACGACGCGCCATATTAGTTGGGTAGTACTGTAGGTACTTTACGTTGTTTCATTTAATGTCGTATTGTCGTATCCACCCTTGTATATAAAATAAAGTCGTGTTAGTTACACTATTTATAACTCAAGAACGGCTGAACCGATTTGGCTGAAAATTGGTGGGGAGGTAGCTTAGAACCAGGAGACGGACATAGGATACTTTTTATATGGTAGTGTAGGGTAGGGTAGTTAGGTTAGGTAACGGGGTAAAGGAGGGGGCGCGAGTGAAACCGGGGGCAGAAAGCTAGTAATATTATAAATGCAAAAACTTGGATGGATGTTTTTTTTTTTTTACTGTGTATATGCCTGTGTTTTACCACAATCTCACCATGGTAAGTGATGATGTGGCCGAAGGTGGTAAGCACACAAAGCCTAGAAGAAACTGGCTCTCAAGTGCAGCTGTCAGCTGCCAGGTTACCACCGTCTCTACTAATGTACGCATCGACAATTATCTCAGCCACAGGTAGTTTATGGTCACTGCTCACAAAACGTGGCCTTATAGTGGTCATGTTTGAAGATTGTTGATATCAC
This sequence comes from Achlya flavicornis, assembly GCA_947623365.1. NCBI lineage: Eukaryota > Metazoa > Arthropoda > Insecta > Lepidoptera > Drepanidae > Achlya > Achlya flavicornis. The sequence continues at coordinate 3,003,207 of OX392494.1, read as the reverse complement.
AGATTACAGAACAAAGCAGATGGAGCGCGCGGAACACGGGAGTGAGGCCAAAAAAGCAAATACAAATTGAAAAACACGTAGCTGGTATTCGCTTCTGAATGTGTATATGCTTTAGTTAACAAACTATACCTATTTAACGAAAAACACTTAATTTTTAATAAACTATGTTTAAACAAAACAAATAAAAATAGAGAAGCGAATACCAGGTATGTATTTTTCAGTTTGTATTTGCCTTTTTGGCCTCACTCCCGTGCTCCGTTCGCTCTATCTGCCTTTTGTTCTGTAATCTGAGGTTGATGTATATCTTGTGTGTGCCCACAGTTATGCGTTATCCTGGAGCCGATGCAGGAGCTGATGTCGAGACACAAGGCGTACGCGCTCTCGCCGCGGGACTGCCTCAAGACCACCCTCTTCCAGAAGTGGCAGCGGATGGTCGCGCCTCCCGGTTAGTTATGTGCCCCTGGTACTTCTATACTAAACACTCTTGTAGTGGCGGCGGATGGTCGCGCCTCCCGGTTAGTTATGTGCCCCTGGTACTTCTATACTAAACACTCTTGTAGTGGCGGCGGATGGTCGCGCCTCCCGGTTAGTTATGTGCCCCTGGTACTTTTATACTGAACACTCTTGTAGTGGCGGCGGATGGTCGCGCCTCCCGGTTAGTTATGTGCCCCTGGTACTTTTGTATTTATTTTATACTAGAGACCTGCCCCGTTCGCACGCGTGCAATGTCATAATGTGGTGTCAGTGGAGCGATTTGCGCGCCCCGCCCGGTCACGGTATCGCGAATACTGTTTCTTGCTAATTTTAACTCTGTGATAACTTTTGCAATATGAATGACTAGCTGTCTCGAGCGGTTTCACCCGCGTTCCCGTGATAAAAAGTAGGCTATAATACTCGGGGATAATGTAGCTTCCTATTAGCGAAAGAATTTTTAGAATCCGACTGGTAGATCCAGAGATTAGCCAGTTTAAACAAACAAACAAAAAAACTCTTCCGCTTTATTATATTAGTATAGATAATTATTTGCTGTAGAGAAAACTTTATCTACATTAAATAACCTGGTACTTTTCATCCCGTAAAGATGGATGAACAGTGGGGTAGCATGAGGGGGGGAGATGGCGTGTTACGCACCGGGTGTCACCCGTTCGGGGGTGACACCCGACTGTGAAAAAGAAAACTTAGGTACACAAACCTTTAGATTATAAAAAGAACATAATATATCAAAGAATTCAAATATCGTTTATGAAATTAAGGCCCTACTAAGACACTTATGAACGTTCAAATTTATTCTAACATCGGTTCATACACTTATACCTTGTGTGACATCTCCGTGAAGATGTTTCTTTTTATGTTAAAGAAAAACTTGTAGTCATATTGTGGAAGAAGCAATAGAATAAAAATTACATCATACTTTGCGTTAATAGTATTCTTTTTATTTAAAAGTTTTTATTTTTGGGGTGACACTACGAATTCCCCTCTGGGTGCCACCCATGCTACGTCACTGCGGATGAAACTGCAGAGCATCTAGTTACCTACATGTTGTGTTGTGTGTTCCGACAGAGTCCCAGCGGCCGGCGAGCAAGCGGCGCAAGCGCAAGGGCAGCGCGGGCGCCAACGCGGCGCCGCCCGCGCCCGCCAAGAAACGCTCACCCGGACCCAACTTCAGCCTCGCCTCACAGGTATGACGCCCTGGTACCTGCAACAAAACATTACACATACACAACATTCACAACGGAATGTCTTACTAGTTATTATACCCTGGTACTGTAGTACCCAAATGATATGGCTTACGGATGTACCTGCGCAGAAGATACATTTTCAAAGCGCGGGAAACGCTATTGGTCGGCAGCTGCCGCCATGTGTGCGGAGGAGCGTCACTCGCAAGCTGCACTGTATTATGAACCTTATAGTAGTGATCTAAGGTTGATTGTAAGTTTTAAGTATTCTTTCATTAATCTTCGGGACATACTTTTTTTTCTGTGCGAACGAAGATTCACGACGCGCCTTATCAGTTGGGTACTACTTTACCGCTTGTGCAGTCAAGTGAAAGTTTGTATTTAAAATTGGCAGGTAATTAAAAAAGCAATTTAAAATAAAATAAAAATAACTGCAAAATGCACTAAAAAGTATGAAATAACTCTAATCTGACACTGTTTTGAAGTTAGAGATATATTTTAATTGGAATACCTATTTTGAGATCTTTCGCTGAATTCAAAACAGTATATTAGAATTATTTCGTTATCTTTAATGTTTTTTTTTATACGACGATAGACAAGCATACGGGGTACAGATTACGAATAGAGGGTACAGATTTTTACGAACAAGAAAAAAAAAGGAGTTGTAAGGATTGATAGCATGGATGTAGATAAAATACTTTATCCTCTATAAATCCTCTATAACAGTTCCTGAAACAGGTAGCTTATTGCCAACATTAAAACACTGGTTGTCATAGTAACCATTATATCATCCAAAACAGTGTTATAATGTTGTACTGAATTTCATTATGCAACTGCTTTTTTTTTTGCTTTTTCGGACCATTCCTTACTCATCAAACAGCCACATTCTCCGTGGTATCCTTATGAATTTCAAAAAAAGAACATTTTCATGCAGGCGCGTTACACTATCACAGCGCCGTAATAAAAAAAAACTTATTCGAATTCACGTCGTATGCCGCCATTTAGCTTCGATATTAGAATTGCAGAAATTTATTACTTTGTTGTTTACAAAAATGATCATGGATGTACTGTACATAGTCTTGTATGCAACTGTACAGTCGAGGACATAAATATGTATACAATTAGTACAATTCAACAACGGTTTCCTCTTAAACTACTGATTGAAATTATGAGATATTATAAAGGCAGAATCTTCTAACATATACTATTATGATTTGTGTAAAAGCTTAACACTTAAATGTTAAACATGCGAGAAAATCGCTTTTGAATTTCAAAAAGTGTATACATATTTATGTCCTCGACTGTACATAGTTAGGAATGAAAACCCTCATGTGACACTATTATCTATACTATAACCCATTATTCGTGTTTTAATACCCCTTATTATACGACAGTTGCATAAATAACTATTAGTAACGTATGTATTGTCGTGCACAGGACGTGATGGTAGTGGGCGAGCCGTCGTTAATGGGCGGCGAGTTCGGCGACGAGGACGAGCGGCTGATCACGCGGCTCGAGAACACGCAGTACGAGGGCGACGGCGTGGGCGTGGGCGTGGGCGTCGAGTGGAGCGCGCCGCCGCCCGCCTCCCCCGCCAAGACCCCGCCCGGCAACCACTGACGACCATCTGCGCCGCGCTCATGCCGCCCTGGTACCTGCCGGCCGGACACATGACCTGCATGCGGGCTCAACATGGATTATGTCTACAGAATATAAATAAATCAAATAAATATAGGCCTTTACGGATAAATTATAATATTGTTTTTTTTTTATTTGTTTACCCGTTTTCCTTTAAGAGGGCGTTCATCTTCTTCTTCTTCTTATTTTTAAATTTGGCAACCAAGCCCAAATTAGGGCTCATTTCTGCCAGTGTCGAGTTATATTATAGTTTCCAGTCACAATAAATCACTTCACATTATAGTCCTCAGTCAGTCACCGTCCATAAAAGTCATGTTTTACTACAATGGTGGTCATTGTAGTAAAACTCTACACGGACATTTTGAGACAACTTGAAAAGTCACGATACACATAATTCATTTCATTTCACTTCACTGGTGCACATGGATGATCTTTATTGGGTAAAATACCACCAAAAATACACAATAAAACTCAAAATACACAAATTTATGAAAATAAAAATGAAAATGCTACGTCACTCTGCAAGTTCCCGCCAAAAAGTCCCTTCTTCTTCTTATTTTTAATTTTGGCAACCAAGCCCAAAATAGGGCTCATTTCTGCCAGTGTCGAGTTATATTATAGTTTTCAGTCACAATAAATCACTTTCACTTAAAGTCCTCAGTCAGTCACCGTCCATAAAAGTCATGTTTTACTAGAATGGTGGTCATTGTACTAAAACTCTTCTCTTCTCTTAACTCGACACTGGCAGAAATGAGCCCTAATTTGGGCTTGATTGCCAAACTTAAAAATAAGAAGAAAGCCAGAAAAATATGGCAATAATAAGACCAATAATCTCACACAACAAACAAATACACCACTCATGAACACTTGTTACATTACATACATCTCCCACACAAACACACTCACGCCTCACATACTTTACCAATTTTTTCGTTTGGCCGAAAGCCCGCGATAAAATGTAAATAACCTACCAGTAAGTAGGACAAATTTAAAAGAAAATAATAATAATATTTATTTGCGCTAAAAACATTTCAAGTTACAAATGTATATACAGATTACTTCGATGTCACAATTTAGTACAAACTACTACCTAAACTAGGACAAGCCTGTATTCTAGGCAGCAGCCCCCATAGCTGATGTTATTCATGTTCTTTTATCACATTTTGTAACTACTTAAATTACTATAATTTTGAAATAAAGACAAGGTACAAGCGATAATTAATATAACATATATAAGTTGTAGGCCACTGTGTCAGATGAAACAAACTTATGTCTAATAATCGCGTGGCATGAGACGGAGATAGTGTTTCGCGGAACAAAAATGAACTAAGCGCTTCTAATTTAAATAACTCGTAAAGTATAGAATAATTAAAAAAATCTTTAGTGTCAGCTCTAGGTCATACGTTAGTGGTATTATTTATCGAATTTTGTCTTAATTAGATACACCATCAACGAATGAAAACGAGTATTCATTATTATTAGAGGTAGCTTTGTTGTGATTTTTTTCTATAGATGAATTTTCATTCCATTATGTATTTGCTCTGATAGTACTCTGAAAATCCTAACTAATATTATAAATGCGAAAGTGAGTTTGTTTGTTTGTTACGCCTTCACGCCTCAACTACTCAACGGATCATCATGAAATTTGGCATGCAGATAGCCTATGGTATGGAGAAGGATATAGGCTATATCTCGGGAACGCGGGTGAAACCGCGGGGGACTGAGACATGCGTGGGGATCTAGTTCCCCACGCATGTCTCATATCGCATAGCTCATGTCATTGGACATTGCGCACGTGCGATTTGAGGGTATGGTACTTATGTGGCGTCGACGTGAACTGGCCACGGGCGTAGCTACTGCTGTATCAGCCGTATCAATTATACGGGGCCTCCGGGCTACAGGGGCCCCGAACGTGTCTAAGCAATTTTACCCTCCATTTGGTTTCGCCGCAGTCAGGTAGAAGGGCACCTCAACAAAGTTTGTTACGGGGGCCCGTCTAGGGCAAGTTACACTACTGCTGGCCACCGAGACTACAATTCAACGCTTTGACTTCCTCAAAGTCAAAATAATAAACTCCATCCAGAAAATGCACCAGATTTGTGCGACAAAGTCATTGAAAATTGCACCTACCGACACCGGTAGCTGGGCGGCCAAGCAACCTCCCAGCGGACTTACCAAAGTTACCAAATCTATGGATTGGACTTACTGTTATGTTGTTGTTTCGTTTCACCTTTAATATACGGTACCTAGTTGAAGGTTCATGATAAAATTACTCGTGTATGAAGAAGATCCTTATAATGTAGTGAGTATTAGTATTAATAGACATGTTAACAGTTGACAGTCTAGCAAGCAAGTCTACTAATTTTGGAGATAGGTAGCCTAGACAAAGTAACATAGCTTTTTATCGATTCTCTTTCTCCGATCGCTTACGATTCATCGTTAGCGTTAGTAGATTGGTAGACAATGTAACCAAATCGCGGCGAACGCTAATTCGTTTCGTTCATTCGCTAAATGTCTATGGTAAGCGTTGGCAAGTGTCAAATTGAAATGAACCCGTCAGTTCAGTGTTTTTCGCGGCATTATACTTTAAAGTTTGAAAGATATATTTTGTGTTAAAAAGTAAGTTTTTAAGAAATTAATTCATGCAGAATAATATATGAGATGAAGAATACCTGCATGCAGTAGTAGAAATCATAGTTCATCTTGGTTTTGTTAACTTTCAGCCATGGAACCGAGGTTGAGAGCAAGTGCGGAGCAATTCGCAATTTTAATTGAATTCATGGAAAGGTTTGCATTTATAACATTTTCATTTCCTCTAATATCATAATTATGTACCCTATTACAGTATAATACCTAATTTACATCTAATTTACTTATTTTTAGAGGGCTTTGTTGGTTGGGACTTTGTCAAGTAATATACAATAATTTAATTGTTTGTCTTTATATTTTAGAAATGGGGACATAGCTAGACCCCAATCAGGTGCACAGGGTCGTGTAACGGCCGACAACTTATGGCAGGAGTTGACTCAAACCATTAATTCTGTTGGTGGTGGTGTTCAAAAACCAACAGGAAAAAGGTACATATAACTTATTTATTTTATGCATTTCTGTTTTTGTATCACTAAATCATTAATCTATCACTAACCATAATAATTTTTCCATACTAATTAAGGTTTGGGCTGACTGGAAGACTAAAACGAAAAAAAATGCCTTGATCATCCGAAAGGATGCAAGTCGCACTGGTGGAGGTCCAAGTTGTAAGCTAGTGCTTACAGCTTTGGAAGAGAGGGTGCTTGCCATAATTGGGTTGGCCAGCATTGAGGGACAGGTTGGGATTGTGGAGCGAGATCAAAAAGTTGCTAGGATCAGATGACCATGTTTGTCCCAGGATATTTATTTATGTTTATGATTAAGAGTAGTCAACATATAATAGCATTGTGTTGAAGAATGTTAATATTTAAATTATTTTACTTGTTGTTGTGTTTATTTGTTATTATTTTCTCTAATTTAAACATTGTTGATTCATTTCTTTAAGATTATCATCAAATATGTGATTTCCAGTACCTGAGTAGTTAACTCAATGACTATTATAACATGTCATATAGGTTATAATAGGTTTTTTATTAAAGTAAAAAGCAATTATGAAAATAATAAATGTTTTAATTATAATAAAATGTACATAATGATTTATAAACCTCTTCTAGCCAAATATATTATTTGTTTGTTATTTATTATTGTTTGTTTATTATTTATTTCAAACGTCAGCCTAAATACAAAATTTGAAGATCCTAACTTCAAAACTGACGGACTTTCATACAATAAATAGTATTTTACCCTCTTAGGAGTGTAATTTCCGAAATTCCTTCCTTAGTATGCCTCCACTGTATAAGGTATCTGTGTGCAAAATTTCAAATCTCTAGATCCAGCGGTTTGGGCTGTGCGTTGATATATCAACAATCAGTTTATCATTTTATATACTCTCAGTATACTGTCCACAGCACATGGGTGAAACTGTAGGGGACAGTTAGTTATCCTATAGTCTACTAATAAGACAACTAAGCACAGCCCTGCCTTGAATTAGATCACTTTGGCTGCTGCCAGTGGAGATGTTCACTTGTGAAACAGTCTCATCATCATTCTCATCTGCAATTGTTTCTTGCGGAGGCGGCAGTCTTGCTTTCAAAGCAATGTTGTGGAGAACACAACATGCTTGAATAATTTTGCTGGCAACATGAGGATGATAATGAAGTGTTCGGTCTCTAAGCAAACATCTCCACCGTGATTTTAGCACACCAAAGCATCTCTCAACACAGTTCCTTGCTTGCACATGTCGCCTGGTGTAAATTTCCTCCTGGGTTCCTGGAGCAGCATTAAGCACAGGAGTCATCAACCATGCTCTCTGTGGGTATCCAGAGTCACCTGAAACAAGTACATTGCATTTTATTTAGGTATTTTAACATGATATTATTCAGCTGTCATAAAAATATTATTAGGTATATTGGTATAAAAAAAGTTATTATTACTAGTCCAATTGGTAATCAATAATATCTACAATATTTTTATGTATTGAACAACAATAATAATGTTAGCATGCATAAATGAACATAATTTTATTTTAATTCTCACCTAGTAGCCAGATTTGTTCTCCGCTTTGATGGAGCTCACGCATATATGGCTCAATATCGCTTGATGCCCATATAAATGAGTCATGTGTAGCACCACCGAACTTGGCATTCACATTAATAATGCGCAGGGTGCTATCACAAATCTGTGAAGAAAAGAAAATATTTAAAATTTCTTTCTTGGAATGTATTTAATATTCAAAATTTCTATTTCCATACTTCAATAAACTATCTTACCATTTGTACATTTATAGAATGATATCCCTTTCTATTAAAATGTATGTGCTCATTGTGACTTGGCTTAACAATGGCTACATGTGGGTACAGTCAATGCACCCTATTATGCCGGGCAAATTAAATTTTCTTTGGAAACTGTAACAAATGTACACTGATGTTATTAATTTGAATCCTCACTTCTTTGTTTGTAATTTTCTATTTTTAAAGGTAGGTATGTTATGTGCTTGTTATTAGTGTGAATTACATGACAACTTACTCTTGTTTAATAATGGACCTTTCTGGCGGTGTTTGTGGAAACACAATCCACCTATTTATAAATTCATCTTCATTCATTGCATCTACAACCTGTCTAATGCACCGGCTAGTGGTCCGTTGCAGCAGATGCTGTAAGACGCCAACTATTCTTTGGTAAGACCCCGTCGCTAATAAGCTCAGAGTACATAGCACCTGGAAAATTATACAAAAATTAATTAACACCAATAATAAACAGCCATCACAACCTAACAAGAAACATAACCTAAGTATTATCAAAATCTTGTAAGTACATACCTTTAAATTCAAGAGGAATCTCTATAGTACCTCGTAGAGAAGTTTGCGTACGAAGGTCTATACATAGCTGTTTAAAAGTTTGTTTATCCAGCCGAAAATGTTCGATGAAGAGCAAATCGGGCATATCTTTGATACTCTCTAAGGACCGCCGATTTTCGATCCTCTTCCGTCTCCGAAGCCAAACTTGCTCATGATGGGCAGCCCACAGTAACCTTAGCGTATGCATGTTGCACAATTTGATAAAAAATACAAAAATATCACAGTACCTAAACCGAAATGTAAACACTTTATTCGTTATCTACAAGGTGTCCGCGTGCGCTAAGCTATCGTTGAAACGAATAGAATAGACGGCGTTATCTATTGTCAAACTTGCATCTTGACTACGAATTGTATGAAACGATCTACTGATGGAATTAGAGATGGGTAGCTATTCATATAACTAGCCAAAAAACGGCTATACACAAAATAGCCACGGCTACGTTATCTGTCAACACGATAATTAGCTACTGGCTACTGGATGGCTACTGGCTACTGGATGGCTACTGGCTATGGCTAGCTAAAATGAGGAGTTTTCTTAAGATACCTCTATGCTGAAAATACCTGTGTAACTATTGATAATTCGAACCAATTTGAACCTTAAGTGCACGATTTTCAGGTATTTTAACCTTTTGTAACATAAACAATCCTCCTCATTACGAGAAGTTAACGTCACACACAGCGGGTAGCCGCCTAGCCGCCAAAGGTTAATAGCCACTGTAGCCGCCACTAGCCGGTAGCTGGCCGGCTAGCCAAAGCCATTCTAGCCGAGTAGCCGAGTAGCCGCGTAGCCGCGTAGCCGCGTAGCCGCGTAGCCGCGTAGCCACGTAACCGCGTAGCCGATAGCTGTGTGTGCGTGCGTTCACTGCGAAACTGAGTTGTGTAAGTTCCAAAAGAGTGAAATTCGAGTGCATTTCGTTATTATTAATTAGAATTTGAAAGGTACTAATTATACGAATTTAAACCTATTGTTTTTTAATTAAATTAAATTATTCTGTAATATTATTATTTATTAAATAAATCGTTAAAATCATCTGAAGTAGCGCGACATCTATGGTTTACTTGCCTACAACTAACGACTGAGTTGATGTACTGTGAAAGCTTTTAGTTCATATCCATAAATAGAGATGACGTTATTGTTGATTTTCGATGTTTTTTTTAGTAATACGTACGACCTATGAGGGAAAGTCATTTATTTTCAAAAAGTATACAACAAAATAAAAAGTAAATGAAAAACAAAATCATTGCATTAATTTATTACATTATCATCTAGACTAGACTTGTTGCAGCGGCGAGGATCGAACTCAGATCGCAGTTGAACGTTATTCATCAAGCTGCGCCGCCGCTCAAGCCTAATAGCCAAATAGCCAAAATAGCTGACTAGCTAGCTGGCTTTTAGACCACATATAGCTGGCTAGCTAAGCTATTGAAATTTCGGCTAGTTACCCATCGCTAGATGGAATAGACAACTAACGTTTCGTTTGACGAATGAAGCGTCGAAGAACATTGTCTACCAGTTTTCTATTCGTTGCCGTAGTATCACGTGACCTAGCGTATCCTTATGTCAATCTCATACATTTTGTAACGTTTCTATTCGCGCAAACGCAACGAAAGTGTTACTTTGTCTAGGCCTACAGGTCGGTTAACGAAAGCTGGCACGTTCACAGTACTCATAAATTTGCAATCAGTCAAGTCTAATGGACGCATGCAAAAATAGACCACTCTATATTTATGAGCAGTAGCAAAAGCAAAACAATAACTGTCTCCTTCTTACTCATAAGCTTGACTTTGCGCGAGAGAGACGGTGTAAATGTGTTGAAACGTGCCAGCTTTAGTTAACCGACCTGTATGAGATTAATATATAAATGAGACACCCTAGTTCACCCTACTATTTCAGCATAATATGTACAAAATAATTCAGTTTTTTTTTTATTCTCAATGAGAATCTTTCATCCTTATTTTTCCGAACGCAGCCATTACTTTTGACGGTTTGGCCACACGTCATCGTCGACGTTTTTGAGAGTACGTTCAGAACTTAAGACACAACCATAACCTCAATTTATGTCATCACTATTCTTATCTCTTTTTATAATAATTATTGGAGGGACGAATAATTATATCTTATTTTTTTGTTTAAAGCAGTACTTAATCGTTTAAATTTACCTAATAATTCCCAAAACACATTAATTTGTTAATGTGTATATTACGAACTTTCAAAAGTAGAAATTAATTAACAAACATTTCGAATTTTATGACATTCTCTATCTCTTTTGATACGTGGATCAGTCAGTGAGCGAACGAATGTGAATTTATAGTAATTTTATAACTTAAAATAGTCACAAATAATTAAAAGGACTGCAAAATGGTCACCAAATACTTTATTTCTTTGATTGCGATCGCTTACATCAGCGGGGCGGTCGCACAGAGCTGCCAAAACCCACAAGTAGACGCGTCTTCTTTCACGAGTTTAGACGCGACTGTAGTGACACAAATAGCTTATATTACTGAATTTACGCTGAAATGTGATAATCCCGTGCCTGAAAACTACGCGCTGTACGCTGAAGTTGATGGGAAACCGCTGACAGCAGCCCGTGTAGGAGATAATAAATACCAGGTAACTATAACCTCGAGCTGATTGAAGCTTAGGCATGTATGCATTTTAACGATGATAGCTCAGTGGTAGTGACGTCGAATGCCGAGACGAAGATCCCGGGTTCGAATCCTACAATGAGCTTGAGCTTTTGGTGAAGGAAAACATCGTGAGGAAACTGTAGCATGGTGTTAGGGTACTTTGTAGTACCCACCTGGCTGGCTACCACTCATGTTGAAAATCTGTCACCAAACACGGTACCTGCTTACCATCAGGCGGGCTGTAAAGACTAAATATGTATCAATCAAATTTGTACTACTAAACAAATATTGTGATGAGAACAAAAAAATGCTAGTTATTTTTTAATCAAGTGTTTGTATAGTGGATGTAAATAATACACACTGGCATAGAATTTAGCAAAAGCATGAAATTTCAGACCAAAAGACCTGTTTTTGGTACTAATTTTCTATTTAATGGTGATGCCAGCGATTTGAATTGCATGAGATTGATTGCCAATTTATAAAAGCCAAATCAAAGTTAATCTATAATCAAAACTGTTGCCGTCTTTGTCATTTCGGACGTCATTGACAATGATGGGTATACTTTCTACAAGACATTAACTTTGATTTGGCTTTCAGAAACTGGCAGTTAATCACTTATACATAGATTTACATCACATATAGCAGTTCCCCAAATTCATATTTATTCAAGTGTGGTTATAGGAAGCGTGTACAACACTGCTTTTTAAAAAAAAAAAAAAGCCCACTAAGGTGGCAAACAAGCATATGGCCCGCCTGATGCTAAGCGGTTTTGGACGCTTGCAACACCAGGGATATCACACGCGCATTGCCGACCATAAATCCCATATATACATAAACCCTACATCCCTTACATGTTATAATTTGACTTTTTTGTTTCTTTAAGGAATTTTTTTACCATTTTGATGTATTTCGACAGCATATGATCTACAATCATTATTAAAAAACACAATTATCTCCTTAACCACAGGTATCCTGGACCGAAGAGCCCTCAAAGGCTCGTTCAGGCGTACATGAGGTCCAGATCCTGGATGAGGAAGGATGGGCATCTCTCCGCCGGGCTCGCCGTGCTGACCCCAAGGCTGTTGTCGCTCCACTGCTGGCTATCCAGCTCCAGCATCCTGGCAGTTAGTATACTTTCTAAAACCTATCCATGCCACTAGCTGTCCCCGCGGTTTCACCCGCGTTTCCGGAATAAAAAACCTATGTCCTTCTCCATACCATAGGCTATCTCCATGCCAAATTTCATGATGATCCGTTGAGTAGTTGAGGTGTGAAGGCGTAATAAACAAACTCACTTTCGCATTTAGGTGGATGGTTAGCATGAGGTGGGAAATTTATTTTATCCAATTTTTGTATTCGTTTTTACTTTGTGGAACAATATGGCTAAATATTTCAGTGATTAGCGAGCGTAGTATTTCATTTGGCATATTGTGGAATTGATACTTTTAGTTTAAAATTAACTCTTTTTGTACATTCAGTAAATCCAAAAGTAAATCAGTCGGCTTTACGGTTTTTAGAGGAAAGTTCAAATATGACCCATACAAAAAACATATACCTAGAAAGAACGTCGCCATACTACACAAATATACAAAACAGGCCAACTTTTATAGGCTGCCGTGCGTAACAGCTACGTTTTACGCTCCCTCTGCGTCATTCTGATTGTCATAATGACGTTCATAATGATAGTAGTTGTTAAAATATTCCAATTAAAATCGGGAGAAATTTAAATATAGCATTATTATATTATATTATTTATATATATATGCATTATTTTGCATTTTTATTTATTTTTATTTGATTTAGCCCCTAGTTAGTTAGCTAGTTAGAGCGTATTTTTATCGACGCGTACACAGCTGCGACACTCTATCTGGATGTATCCTTAATCAAAGCAAAAACATTCATAACCCAATGTGCTAAATGAACCAATATTTTTTAAATAACGGTTGTTAATGTTTTTTTAATTGACGGGCCAGTTGGCGCTGTTGGTTAAGAGTCTGGTAAAGATTCAAGCTATTGCGCTGCAGGTCGTGGGTTCGATTCCCGCACAGGACATGCATTTGTGTGCATGATCATGTCTGCATGTCCTGAGTCTGGGTGTAATTATGTATATTAAGTATGTATTTACAAACAAAAAGTAGTATATGTACATATTATATCAGTTATCTGGTTTCCATAGTACAAGCTCTGCTTAGTTTGGGATCAGATGACCGTGTGTGAGGAATGTCCCAGGATATTTATTTTATTTTAATATAGTTGTGAATCACTGAAATATTTAGCCTTATTCTTCTACGATGGTAAAAATAATTAAAAACTTGAAAATATTCAAATTCCCCACCTCATGCAGCATACAAAGGAAGCTAATATACTAGGAGGTGACGACAGAAATGGTCACGATAAGGTAAATGGCTAAACTCATGTTCATGGGATAAAGGACACCTCTCTGATGCCAAATATGTCGGTCTGCCTGCGCGAAGTGGTTGCGTTATCTAGATATGGTGCCTGAAAAACTGTTTATCGTGACCGAAAAAAAACAATAAGGTAAATGGCTGAGCTCGACGTAGAAAGTAAGTGTTAGTGGTACTGATGTCAATTTAAAAAAAACTGACCTAATATTCGGTTGCGTTATCTAGATATGGCGCCTGAAAAACTGTTCATCGTGACCGAAAAATAATAATAATAATGGCTGATCTCGACGAATCATAGTCGTCACCATTACTAGCTTATTAATAAAAAAACTGTCAAATATTTTGGTTGCATTTCTATCTACGTAACATACGTTTCTAAGCGATCTACGTAACAATTATTACTATGAATAATTTGAGTGTTTTACGGTTTCGCGGATTTTGCATTGTCAAAAATATTAAATGTTATCAGTGCTACCCGCCGTCCCTTTACACCCTCCGCCGCCCTGCCTGCACTGATCGGCATTCAGAAGTCAACAGGCAAACATAGATAAGATTATAACATTGTTATAAATACTAGCCACGGTCTGAAAACTATGTTTCAATGGTTTGCTGCCAAAAATCTTAAGCTAAAATATAAAAAAAAAAAAAAAAGGTTTTCAGTATCAAATTTAAGTTGATACCAATTTTAGTTGATTTCTTGGTCTGACCATAGAATTTAGATTGTGGGGTGCTCACCTGGAAGCCTTAGGTGGTAAACTGAGCTCCACTGCTTTTGCAGTCAGCAAAATAAAGTAACTGACGGACATTCATACAGCCAGATTAATTTATTTTGCATATTTTCATAGTCTTATGTCTTACGGTCTTTTGCTGTGGAGCTCTGTTTGATTGTTTGTTTCTGAGTTTTGTTTTATAGCATATATGATATCAATGTAACTATGACACAATCACACAAACCTTTTGGTTTATATTTTTAACTTTTATTTTATGCTGCTATTATTGTTTATTTTTTGTTCTTAAATTGATATCGTTTGTTGTTATTATAATAACAAGGTTAACGTCTGCTAAAATTAGTATAACTATTATTTTTGATGTGTGTGTGTTGAGATCCGAAGTGATTCCAATATTTTTTGGTAAAATAGTTACTCATTATGTACAATTCAATTCATTAAAAGATTTGGAATTGATGAATTGCATAAGATCTGCTTAAAATTCGAAAAAATGAATTGCGTTAGCAATATTGCTTAGCTTCCTTTTTAGGGGGCCTTGATTTGGCTTGAGTGGCCTTTTTATTCCCTCTCCAGTTAAATCTTTTCCTTCGTTATATATATGTAATTTTCTTTGCAGGCTACTCTGGTCCCTGGGTAAACACGGAAGTGCTCGCAACAGCGATCTCCATCCTCGTCGCTTACACCGCCCTCCGCAACAAAAGCAAAATCTTAGCATAGACTGTAGAACTTTTATTTAATTATTATTTTTTTATTTAAAAATAAATGGTTAATTTATTGAATGTGTTTTATTGAATTTACTTACGAAAATAGCATGGCATGGCCAATGGCTTTCTGAAATGGCCAAAAACATTTCGACAAATGACCTTTTAATGTTTTGTAAGGGATATAAGTATGAGCATGTAGGTAAGTACCTATATCCGTGGAGAAATAAACACTTATCTACTTAAAGCACAGCCTAAAGTTTTTGAGAAAGGGTCCTTTAATTTTTTAGGGTTCCTTCGTCAATATTCAGCGAAATTTACAGCTACTTAATGTATACAATTACAAAGTTAAGATATAAAATCTTAACTTTATGTAAAGTGGGGGTGTATTTAGGGATCGTGCAACTTAATCTGTGGGGCTTGTCTTTTATAGGTACTTTTAGCAAGCTTTGTTATTCATAGCATGTTATGATTACAATAGAAAAAGTACCACTACTAAGTACTAGCTGTTTTAACCTTTACTAGCTTAGGCCGAAGGCACATTTTATTATTAAAAAAAAATCTTTATTTAATACTAACTGTTCCCCGTTCCCTGGCTTCACCCACGTTCCCGGGATAAAAAGCCTACAATATTTTGGGATAATGTAGCAAATTTTAAGATTTTTTCTAATCCGACTGGTAAGTAGTTCCAGAGATTAGCCCGTTTAAAAAAGCAAAACACTTCCGCTATTCAGATATTCAATCTCAAGACTGTAGGTACATTGTACAGTCAGCTTCAAAAGTAGCTGAAAACTTTAGTACAGTGTCACATTAGATTACTACGAAAGGGTACTAAAATGCAAATCTACTTTTGATGCTGACTGTACCTAACACACTACACTGACTACGGAACCGACTTTTTGGCGGGAACTTGCAGAGTGACGTAGCATTTTCATTTTTATTTTCATAAATTTGTGTATTTTGAGTTTTATTGTGTATTTTTGGTGGTATTTTACCCAATAAAGATCATCCATGTGCACCAGTGAAGTGAAATGAAATGAATTATGTGTATCGTGACTTTTCAAGTTGTCTCAAAATGTCCGTGAAGAGTTTTAGTACAATTACCACCATTGTAGTAAAACATGACTTTTATGGACGGTGACTGACTGAGGACTATAATGTGAAGTGATTTATTGTGACTGGAAACTATAATATAACTCGACACTGGCAGAAATGAGCCCTAATTTGGGCTTGGTTGCCAAAATTAAAAATTAAAAATAAGAAGAAGAAGACTACGGAACCTGTGCGTGTTCGGTGTTTTGACCGACACCCACTTGACCCGCCTTTGAAGTTCTTTGTTTAAATGTTTAGTTAGAGCTCAGTTCCGAGTTTTTGATATAAAGGTTTGCGTATTATTTGCTAGATAAACCTAATCTTGTTTCTTATTCTCAGATTATATAATGTACTCTTTGTTTCTTATTAAAATAAATTATATTTTATTTGTTTGACCCGTGCAAAAACCGTGTGTAAAATGAAATGTCAATAAAACGCAACAAATTTATGTGGACAACAAAAAGATTGAAATCACTGAATACCAGACAGTGTTTCCACTTTTAGGGATTTCGCCCTTTTTTAGGGTGAAACTACTTATTTTATGTATGACTTAGGGCGGTTTCTATTGCGACAGGGATTTAGGGCATTTTAGGGAAAACTTACCTGATGTGGTAACCCTATTTATTCTATGCTCTATGGCTCTCCTATTAGGGGGATTCCCCAAATTGGTTTCGTATTATAATCCGACAAATGTTAGTTTACCTTTTGGATAGTACTATACCTTTGTTGTGAAGGACATCATAAATTAGTTACACTTACACGAGTCATGGATTATTTCGTTTGTAATTTTTCTAGCGGTCGCGAAACACTCTCAACTAATTTGAATATCATTTTTTATTGTTTTTATACTTAAATTATGCCAAAAGATGTGTTTTTTATCCATGCGCCCTAAATTAGGGTATTTTGAAAAATAATTAGGGATTTTTAGGGATATTTTGCAAAGAATTTAGGGCAAAACCAAAATCCTAAGTGGAAACACTGATACCAGATGTTTCTTTAAATTTGTTCGTATAATACGTCAACTGATAAGATAAGCGAATAATATGTTAGGTTATGTTGTTGTGAAAATATAATTAAATTTATTATTATTGTTAAAATGACTGTAAAGCCACAGGAGAAGGCTTCGGACGGTGATGAGGACCTGGTTGAGAGTATGTTGAAGAAAGCTGGTTGCTTAGATCTCCACTATAAAGTGCAGGTTTGTAAATTATGATAAACTCTATTTTCTTATAAGGTCGCGCGAGTAATACCCCTGGTGTTGCAAACTGCTATAGGCTATGGTAACCGCTTACCATCAGGCGGGCCGTATGCTTGTTTGCTACGAAGTATAAAAAAAATGTTGATCCGATTTTATTTTATATAATACCTACCTACCTAAATAACAAATGAGATAAATTTCAATCGGTCTATCTAAGAGTTATTAATATTTTATATATAACTATTATTATTTACAGGTTTTTGATAACCAACCTGAAGTCACTGCTTTGCTTAGGTATTATAATATTACTGGACATACATAGCCCCAATGTGGATTGAACAAACATCTGTTCACTGTGCAGATTCTGCCGTGAGGCATATGAAATACCAGTACACCTCTTGTGTGAGTGCTGTCCACTAATGCCTAAACGAAATATTCATCTGGTGAAACACTTGTTACACCCATATGAAGTAAAATCCATTCCTGCTACGAGTACCTATTGTACAGTTTATTACAGCTGCAGGTCTTGGCAATGAAATCTAATTAATTTGGTGATCACAATAGATCTAGTCTGGTTGCAGTGACACAAGCTCTGGAAACTTGGAAAGACTTGAAAACAGCCACTTTACCCAAGTAATAATAATTGTGCTCTGTTGAATTCATAATGTAGTTTTAATCCTTTTTTTCTTTTTCACCAGGAATGCATAGCAACAACGAAAGATTGGCGAAAGTGTCAGGCAGAAGTAAGCGACTTTAGAGAATGCATCAGCAAGCAAAAGCAGGATGATGCTTCTAGAATAAAAAACTAAATGTATTTATTTAATTACCTCTTATTTTACCTGTTAAATTATAGCAAACCATGTAATATAATATAGTTAGTTATTAAAGAAGTGAAGAGTTAAGTCTTTATTGATGGTTGTTTATAGGATCCATACTATACCTATGGACATAAAAAAAACAGAATGGAGCATCCTTATAAGAAAGTGAAGCACAATATTTTCTACATATGTGTGCGTAAAGTCAGTACCCACTGGCTCAAGCAAGCACTAGTGGCACTGACTGAACCTTAGGGTCAGCTCACACCAAAACACGACATGGTGCGTACTTTTTAAGATTGAACTTTATTTACTACACGAAAAGGTACTTTCAATGAGAGAATTAGAGTACCTACAACCCGCGGGGGGCGTCGCGCTGTCTCGAAGCGTCTCGTCTCGGTGTGAACCATGTGTGAACTTACCTTTACTGTCACTGTCAACATCTCAATGCGAAACTTGGTAGTTTGTGATGCGAAATGACAACGGATCGGCAAACAATGATGTTTACGTGTGCGTTAGGCCCTCCGCACATGGAGCTACTCAAAAGGAACTAATGAGGAGGCACACTGACAATTTATCCCGCTAGGTGTCGTATAGTCGCTGGTGCCGTCTATCTGTCAAACACCATACATTTTTTATGTATTCGTTATCAAATAAGTTATTCAATAATTATAATGACTTTATGTAGTGAATTTTAATGCAATAATAAAGGTTTACACCGATTGAAAAGAAGAAAGCTGTTGATCAAAGCCTTACAAAAAAAAATGGAAACCAAGCTCATAGGCAAGATTATGCAGTTGTCACTTCAAACCTAACGATTTTTATGAGGAAAGCCTATATACTGGTTGGTTTAATTAACTGAAACTCATGAAAATCCATCAAGTCAATATCAATGACAGTTACCAGTGAGGGTGGCGCCATCTGAGATTAGCTTTGCCTGTCCCTCCCCATTACAAACTCAAATTACTAACGAGTTTTTTGAGCGTCACCGCCCATACATTGCCATACAGGTTCGCACACGACGCGACTAGTCACTAACCAGTTAGTAACGCGTTGGCAACTGATCGCGCGCGACGCGTCGTGCCGGTCGCCGAGCTACTAGGTTACCCGAGTTTACTCTGTTTTGATGTGAAAAATGAATGATCAAGCCTTAAATATTAAATTTGTGCAGAAAGTGGAAGAGTATCCATTTTTCTCTCTCGTGCTGCAACTGACAATCTGCAGTTCACATTATTTTGGATATATGGGTGAATCCAAAATCTGGGTCGATTCCTTCGGCGTCTGTTATGATGATAATATAGTATAATGACATCGTCATCTTCGCTCGATCCACTCGAAATTTTTATTGCTTCCAATATTTCCCCTTGCTAGGTTTTTCGCACGTGTTTATTTGGTAGTAGAAATAACAGGAGTGACTGAAACCTTGCAATGTGAGTAGCGTCGTGTGCGAAATACAGTTTATAACTAGTTTGTAATTCTAATTACTGATTAATTCCGTCATATTTGAGTAGCTCCATGTGCGGAGGGCCTTAGGCTGCTTTTCCACCAGAGATGTAGCTGTGCGAGTAAGATGTGCTATGAAGATGCGTCGCCGCAAAGTACCTGCGCGAGGAAGATGCACATCTCGAGC
Source organism: Achlya flavicornis (assembly GCA_947623365.1). Lineage (NCBI taxonomy): Eukaryota > Metazoa > Arthropoda > Insecta > Lepidoptera > Drepanidae > Achlya > Achlya flavicornis. Next base: position 2,983,249 of record OX392494.1, on the reverse strand, counting down.
TATGCGGTCAAATGCGATGTGTAGATACAGAGGCCGGCAAACAACTTGAGCCAAAGTCGACGTAGTGGGGATAAGTTCGCGCATGTACACTCATGCTCGGCCAATAGCGTGGACGCGTGCCGACAGAATGCCCCCGCGCACCTCTCTTTCCACCAACGACACCTTAAAATCGTCTACTGCGCACTCAAGGTCATCAAGCTCAAGTTGTTTGCCGGCCACTGTAGTAGGGAAGCGGTGAGGGCGGTGCGGTGTGGGGAGAGGCGCTCACGCATCCTTCCATATAAAAAACATATCTTAGTTGAATCCGTTTCCACCAGTGCTAAGCTATGTGCACCAATGAATATGAGTGGTGGATATCAAACGCATCCACAGCAACGTAGCATAGCGCATCTCTGATGGAAAAGCAGCCTTAGGCTTATATTTACATGAAGGCGACGCTCCATCCTGTTTTTTACGTCCACGACTACCTATAAAATAAAACGGAACCCTTATGGTATTCCTTAGATATAGTAGGTACCTGTCCACAAACTAAGTAGAGATACTAGAGATAGTAGAGATACTACTAAGTAGAGATACTACGCATCAGACAGACATGTCAGTACATGCTGTTTCAACCTTAGAGAAATCCAGAACATGACAGTTTTTTTTTTTTAATTTTGTCGGGTCGTGTGTTGGTTTTTTTTATTGACCGAAGTATTTAGGCAAAGGAATCAGAATTCAACAGCCTAAATGTGTAGTAGGTAGGTACCTAGCCTTTCAAAACTTTTATGTATTTGTTTGATATTTTGGACAGAGAAATAAAATACACATTCAAGGTAAAGCCCTTTATTCAATTTAGGCCCCAGAAGGGCACTTATACATATACACTATATATTTTTGGACAATCTGACAATATTGGCTATTTTTCCAATTATTAACAATAAAAAAACATACCTAAGCAGTTAATACATACGAAAAAATAACATGAAAATAATTAAAAAAAAACAATAACCTAAACAACACACGACTATCTATATCATAAAGGTATATTTGTTACCAGAAATGTATAAATGGCAAAGATCTGTAAAAAAAAATATCAACTTAACAAGCTTTCCAGCCTTATTATAACAACTTAATAACAGTTAATAAGGTTGACATTAATGTGAAAATAATTGGGCACAACTTTTAGCCACTGGTGAAAAATCTGTACATAAGTATGAATACTGAATTTCAACTCAGTGGTACAACACAGTTCAGTACAAAATAGTGTCTTACATAGGTCTAAAACGACAAAACCAGCATGGCTACATTCGGGTTGATCAGAGAAGAACAAACATTGTTATAAAATTATGCAAATTACAGAATAAAATCTACAAAAGATATTTAATTTACCAGTGGCTTGTTCCAATTGTCCTGTGTGTGGAAAAGCAGAGACAGAAGTGGACGTTGAAGGCATATGAAAAAGATCTGTAAACACATTAAAATGTATTAACTTAACAAGCCTTACTATAACAACTTAATAACAGGTGAAAATATAGCTCAATTAAACTAGCTTTCAATAAAAAAATAAAACATTGAAATAAGTCTTTTCTAGCTCTACGATGGTGCAAACAGGTACACAATACATGTTAAACTTATAGGTAACATTGTTTTATCCCATTCCCATTGTTTGCATCGGACGTTAAACATGATAAACAATAAGGTAATTCAACCGATCCAAATTATGTATTATCGGTTAATGTTTAGTTTATCATATAATTTTAAAACTTTATTTAAATATAATGAAACAACATTTATAACTATTAAAGTGTTAATTCCCTTAAAGAATAATAGTTCAAGAGGAGTAGAACAAATATTTACCAGAAAGTGGCATGTTATGCTTTAGTACAGTGGAATGTACTTTTGGTGCTGCACAGTATGTGTATAGTCGTAGTGCCTTTTACGTACATATGAGTGATTTGTGTTCTGAAAAAAAAAGGAAAATTATTAATAGTTATAACTACCGTTGCCAAAGAGATTTAATTATATTTATTTAACACCTCTGAATCTCAAATAATGCGAATGTTAAATTTAAAATATTTCTCTTAAAGCACTTTCTTAAGTATTAAATTTCTTTTTACATGCTTGTAATTTTTATGTTAGTACCTACTTGTTATACCTAATTTATTTTATAATTTAAATCTATTTATTTTTCTTGTATAGTGCTCATCCGTCTTTCGGCTGTGTTTGTAAATTTATGTGATTTATAATATTTGTGAAAACTTATAATTAGCCTTCTTTTTGTTTTATGTGGATCTATACTTTATGTAGGTACCTAGATGTTAGTTTTCCTTTGATCAAAAAATAAAATACAGATAATCTTCAACTAAGTATTATACTTAATATATATAATTCAACAAGTTCAATTTAGGTATTTGGGAAGTAAGATCTTAATAACATACCTTTATCATCAATTATGCTTTTGAGGAAATACCATCCTCAATTTCAAGTAAGTTGTCTGGCTTTTCTATGGCCGCTCTACCCTATGTTAATGCCGCGACTTGTCTTGTCAATCACTTTGGAATACAACACATACATTTCAAAAGTTTAAGTAACTCACTATGCACTATTAAAATAAAAAATAATCTAAAAACGTCCTGTCGTAAGTAAGCACTAATGTTCCCAATGTATTATATTACTTTTTGTTCAATGTTGTTCAAACGTTCTTGCGTAAATTAACAGTACATTTAGAACGTCCTCTTTCGTAGATAACTTGCAGTATTTGATAACACTAATCAAGACTGGAATAATAGCGAAACGGGATTATTGAATTATTGATTGATTACAATGAATGATCAGCTGTGATCAGCCATCATCAATGACGTAATAATTGTAATGACGGACGACACAAAATGGTGGCCCTCGTAATGCGAAGCAGGGGGCAGGACGAGGGAGAGTGGGACGCGTAAACGCCACGTAATACATTGCTCCCACAGACTACATATGTTTTCTACGGTTCAATATTTTAGTTCCATCATTACTAGCCGTGGTACCTGTCACATTTTATATAATACCATTTCCCCACTCTTATCTCCGAACTGAGTATGTACCTAGGTAGGTAGGTACCAACTTATTCTAAGCCTGTTTGACCACAATCTCACCGTGGTACTGATAAGAGTTGCTTGGCGACAGATATTCAACTTGAGCACAGAGGATTGAAGGGAACTTGATGGCAGTTGAGGGTGATAGCCAGCCAGGCGGGTACTACGAATATTTAAATAATATAATAAAGCGGAAGAGTTTTTTTGTTTGTTTGTTTAAACGGGCTAATCACTGGAACTAGGTACCTAGACCAGTGTACCAGTCGGATTCGAAAAATTCTTTCACTAATAGGAAGCTACACTATCCCCGAGTATTATAGGCTTTTTTCACGGGAACGCGGGTGAATCCGCGCTAGACAGCTAGTATTAAAATATGTTTAAGTACTTTTAATTGTTTTGTGCCAACTCATGCGTCATCGATGGTAGTTTGCTCACATTATTGGGTATTGTTTCAGTTTGAACTTCGCACTGAATACCTATAGATTTTTTCCCCAACAGCTATTTTATTTTAGCGCTTTTTCAACTGGATGCCGCGGGCTCCTTTTCGGTTATAAGCATAGAATACTATTACCAATTACTCTGGTTATAAGCAAGCACAGTTATATTATAAGCTTGTTATAAGCAAAGTTTATAAGAGTTGGCAGCACTGCTTGACTGACTGACTGACATGACATTGACATTGACTTTTTGGCGGGAACTTGCAGAGTGACGTAGCATTTTCATTTTTATTTTCATAAATTTGTGTATTTTGAGTTTTATTGTGTATTTTTGGTGGTATTTTACCCAATAAAGATCATCCATGTGCACCAGTGAAGTGAAATGTAATGAATTATGTGTATCGTGACTTTTCAAGTTGTCTCAAAATGTCCGTGTAGAGTTTTACTACAATGACCACCATTGTAGTAAAACATGACTTTCATGACTTTTATGGACGGTGACTGACTGAGGACTATAATGTGAAGTGATTTATTGTGACTGGAAACTATAATATAACTCGACACTGGCAGAAATGAGCCCTAATTTGGGCTTGGTTGCCAAAATTAAAAATAAGAAGAAGAAGACATTGACATTAATAAAAAAGATTGCAGCAATATTTATAGGTTAAAAAATGTTTAGAAAATTAAAATTATCGTATTTTTCGTCAATATACGCAAATTATACCACCAGAGTAGCAATCGATGCAAGTTTAAAGGAAAATTTCGATACAAATATATACAAGCCAAGGAAACACCCAGGAACGACGCGTATAAAAATAGCTGCCATCCCACCAGATATTCAAAAAGCGATAAAAATCATTTTAGACGACTCCAGCGCTAAAGCCTTGCACCAGGAGAGCCAAAAATTAGGCAATTACCTCCGTTCAAGGTTACTGCCACCAGAAGATGGAGATATTGACACAAAAACCGCGAAAATTCACGAGAACGTAGCAAAGAAAGTGTTTTCAAAAGTAAATAAAGAGCTATCAGAAAATGAATTAGAAGAGTACAATAAAAAGGTACAGACGATAGTTTTTAATATTTTGAAGAAGAATGTATATCGATGGGGGAACATATCTTACGATAAAGCTACTTGTTTGCAGTATTTAATGACGAGAGCAGCTCCCGAGTATGCCGTCCTAGTACGTGTACTGGATGAGATTAAAAGAAATTTTCCAGACTATAAGCCTAGAAGCTTCTTTGACTTCGGTTCTGGTATTGGAACTGGCACGTGGGCTATAAATACGCATTGGAAAGGCAATATTTTCGAATATTTCTGTGTCGATACATCAACTAATATGCATGACTTGGCCCGTTTGATATTATGCCAAGGGAAAGACAATGTAGAGTTGCCGTTAAAAGGTTACTTCCAACGTCAATTTTTACCAGCTTCAACGGAATTGAAATACAGTATTGTTCTGTCGGCATATTCATTATTTGAGTTACCGAGTATGAAAAGTAGGTTAGAAACTATTCAAAAACTATGGAATAAGACTGAGGATTTCTTAATAATCGTAGAACAAGGCTCAAATGCTGGATTTAGTATAGTTAATGAAGCTAGAGAGTTTGTTCTTAATTTACCGGAAGGAAGGAATAAAGGTTATGCTTTCTCACCTTGTCCTAATGACAATGTTTGTCCGCGATACCTTGAACATCAGACACCCTGTAACTTCTTAATGAAATATGAATCTTTACCATATCCATCAAAATCGGAAATGCAAGCTGATATATTTTCCTATGTAATCTTAAGAAAAGGTGCACGACCGTCAGATGATCCACAATGGCCGAGGATTGTTCGTGCTCCGATTGTGCGGTCAGGGCACACAATCTGTAGGTTATGTACATCTCAAGGGGAACTACAAGAAATCATATTTTCTAAGGGAAAGTACGATCAAACTACGTACAGATGTGCGCGGTCAAGTAACTGGGGTGATTTGTTACCTGTGAAATAAAGATCTTTTTAAGCAGATTGTAGTTTTTATTAATTCACTTAAATATCTATATGTAATATATGAGTAGTTATAAGGTATTAATTTTATATTTTTGTTTTCTGTTAATTATAATTTAATCATTTTTCTGTGATCTTGCAAGTTTGTCACATCTTGCAAGATATAATCAAGAATCTTATATATTATCTAGATTTATGGTTATAATCAAATTCAATGGTTATAATGTAAAAAATACCAACAACCAAGCGACTGCGAACCGGGAGCGTCAGTCGCGCAGCGGACGCTGTGTTATCTTATGGCGCCTTGCATACCTAAGCGACCACACACAACAAAGTAAGGCAAAGCGGGAAGCAAGCGTCTTGCATTGCTGCCAGTTCTTACCAAAATTAAAATATTAGTCTTAATTACAAAAATTGCTTACACTTAGTCCTTTACAGGATAGACAGAGGTTTTATTTTATTATTATTTAACACTTTTTAGCGAAGGTCTTTTTAAAGCGTGTTTTTAAATATTTTTTTTATCGGAATTATTATCTAGATTTTAATAATTAGCTTATCTATCTTGCTAAATGCACCAAGTAGGCCATCAATAGTAAAAAAAATATCTGGGTTATCTTCCGACTAATATTATAATTGCGAAAGGTGTGTTGTGTGCAGTCTAGGCCCTGTCATGGCACTTACGAACGGTTACAGTTGACTCTACTACCAGTATGGACTAGGCATTTTTTTGTGATATCTATTATTAAAGACAAATCATTTGCTAAGCCAGCAAACAAGCATACGGCCCTTCTGGTGGTAAGTGGTTACCGTAGCCACATAGACACTTGCAACACACGAGGCATCAGGGTACGCTTTAACGACCCTTCTCTCCTCCCCAATGAGCTACCTACCGCTCTAAAAATATGTTTCAAGAACGCGGGTTAAAATAAATATAGGGAAATAAATAGCAACACACTAAAGATTAAACAGTTTTAGGAATCTCATTAGAGGTAAGCAGCTGATACGGAAAATTGGTGTTAATGTTTACAATATTACGAAAACCACTTCATTATTGGCGTCATACTTACATGTCATTAAAAAATCATTTACTTTGGTAAGTTAGGTACTTATGATTTTATATCATGTAGGTACCTATCTAACATTTTTGTCAACAAATCTAAATAACACATAGCTACTATAGGCTGGCGCCGCGAATTTCTTCGTTCCTGATTCAATCTATCATAGGCTTGTCTATGCTAATAATAATAATGTCTGAGAATAGGACGTGAACTATTTTTCATACCCGTAGGGTAGGGTAGGGTAGAGTAGCACTTTGGGTATAGTTACTATACTCTAGGCATGGCATAAATCACAAGTAGCAGGTGATAAAGAATATGATTCTGTTTTCATATGTCACATCTGCTACCGTCCATGACATAGCCTGTTACATGTTATAAAGAATATTTAAGAATATAAATAAAATAAAATGTATGCGACTGAAGGACTTTGTATCCATGGTCATGAACAAATTTAAAAAAAAAAATAACTTTATCATTGATTAGATTTTAAGAGTATTCAAAAATAAACCTTAAATCAAGTGACATAAAGTGTAAACTTCTTTAGCATGTATGTAGCAGGATAGAAAAATATTTTTTTGCTACGAAAGTATATATAATTTGCATCAGTGATAATTTGACACTTGCGTGCGATACTCGCACATGATTTTGTGAAAAATACCGTCGATCAGCATCGATGACGTAGGTTACAAATCATTGCAAATCATATATAGCTAGTGAAATCATGCAAAAAAAAATAATAATATCATCAAATGAGAATTCCTATAAAGTAGCAATAATTTCCATGCCTACTATACTCTTTGAGTAGCACCACGCGAACGAAGTCTCGCCGGGCAGCTAGTTTATATTGGAGTTATATAGCTCGATATTTTATGGCGCCTACTATTAATTTCATAGCAAAGCTGAGTTTCAGAACCCCAAAATTGATTTGGTGGTTAGTATTATCGTATTATCTCTAGTGGTCGAAATTCGACCGTAGGTAAGTTTTATAAGTTTGAATAAATAATAAATGGCTTACTGCACTCCTGAATATAAACTTTAATCGCTTCAAAAACTTACCACCTACCAAACGGTTGGTGACTGATTTTGATCGATCACCGTCTTTCCTTGCCTTTGCAATGTGTACCTAATATCGTTATATACCTAATGTCTATATATATATCGTTATGTAATACCTTATCAGAACTATCTATGTAATTTAGTAGGTAGATGGGTGTAGCTACCGCCGCCACCGTATCAAAGATACGTGGACCCGGGCTACAGTCCCCCAACATATTCTGATATAAGGCCAGTCAAGGGTAAGTTACGTCACTGGCGATCATCATCATCATCAGCCTATAATGACCCACTGCTAACTAAGCACAGGCCTCCTGCACACAAATCAGGGTGAATGGGAATGGGCAGATACTCCACCACGCCCACTGCGGCGAGGTGGAGGTAGGCTAGTGGTCAACCTACTGTTGGAGTTTTTTAAGCCGCCTAGGAGGCATCCAACTAGCTTAACGACTATCAAAATTAAGTGATAACCGGGACCAACGGCTTTGCGTGCCTTCCGAAGCACGGAAACGCTCGATTTGAAATAACACTAGGCGGTCACCCATCCAGGTACCGACCACGAGGGTGGTAGCTTAACTTGCCGATCGATTAAGAACGGCTTATCTTGCTACACCACGAGCGTTTCTGGCGATACGATACTATTTCTATCACTGGCGATCCGATATAATATTCCTCAGGTTCTGGCAAGATATTTAGCCGTGATTGGGATCGCGGACCGATTGTAGGCGCGATTATAAGTTTTAAGACTTCTGCGCGCAATTTATCTCGGTTTTTTTGGGATTTTCCCCAAGCAGTTTATAAGGGGATCAGAAGTCAAAAGTAACGAAGATAAATTAAATTATTAAAAGAAACCAAAAAACCCGACTGTGATATATTAAAAATGACTGAAAAGCACGATTTGACAGGTATTTTGCTACCTTCTTCATCTAACTTCATCTAAGTCACTTTTATACTTCTCGTTAATTGTAGAGCCTACTTAGCTGTGTTTAGATTTACTCTTAACTTCGATAAACATACTACTGCAGTGATTTTTTCACATATAACAACAGTTTTATACTTTAAAGCTTATCTAACATTTTGTAAATAGATTCCTGAATCGAAAAATGGAAAAATAACACTATCAGCGTGATTTGTATGTGTAGTGATAGGTACTCATGCCTTACAGCATTATAGTACTAAGAGTCTCAGAGTTAAGCCGCGGACAGACACAAAGTACACAAAGAAGTAATCAAATCCTGATCCGATGACAATGGGACCAAACGGGAAGTGTACCCTTCCAAACAAAAAAATAATTTTCCATACCTATCTGTTAATAAATGACGGAGTAATGAGGTAACAGACATCCGAATTGAGAACCTCCTTCTTTTTTTGAAGTCGGTTAAAAAAGAATGAAACGTCCCTCTCCATACTACAAGATACCTTCCAAAGAGAATATAACGCTACGCTAAGAATACCTTCGTGCATGATTTTCATCACGGTTCGTTACACCGTAGGCGTCAAGAGTTAACAAATAGTTTAAATTAGAATGAAGTATGTAGTGTACCTACTGTATGTAGGTAATAAACTTGTATTTCCTTTGTTAATTAAATAAGGAAACAAGCAAATATGCGTCATTCGATAGCCCAAGCGTAATTGAAGCGACATTTGCGCGAGTTTTAGAAAAGCAATCGTAGTAGAGGCGTGAACTGTAAACAAAATCATGATCGTCAATATATCCCGTTAGTCAGTCAGTGCACTGTAATCTGCTGTATAGGTAGCATGTTATTTTGATTTTCTTAATTATGGACACGTTAAAGCGTTTAATTTTATTATTATCATTGTTTAAAATCGTGGATGATGTTTGCGGAGGTGAGTGATTCTTTTTTTTTTTAAATTCGTTTCTGGCATTGGATATGAGGTTTTTAGGTCAATTCGATTTTAAAGATAGCGTGACATTTGATAATAATTCTGATTCAGTATTTTCAACATTTATTTTAGGTTTATAGCGTGATTATTATTCTGTTATGAATGACACTTATTTGATCGCAAGAACGGATAGACCGTTTTTTTTTGGGTTGTGACCGAATAAGGTTTTTGTTTTAACTTTTTACGTCAAAAAAAATATGGAAAAGTTTTCCGGAAAAATTTAAAATTCACAGTCGCTGAATTCAAAACATTGTCAGATTAGAGTTCCTTACGTGGTTATTTTATATAGTACTGTATAATTACTACTAATACTATTACTACTAATAGTACCTACCTATATAATATAACAAAATTAAAACGAAAACTATTACATTCACCGCTAAGTAGGCTTTACAAGTTAACAAGTAATAGTCGAATTACTTACATAGAAAATATACATGGAGAATTAAAAAAAGGAAAATTTCGTACAAATTCTATTGAAAATTACTTAGTTGAATTTGTTTGTTGTGTAAAACGATAATTAGTCCCCTTCTATGTTCGCACATTGTGATGGGAAACTACGGAACCCTACACACCGCCTGGCCTGAAACCTGAAACACACTTGGCAGGTGTTTTGTTATTATTTTTATTACCACAGACAGTATTTCGTGACTAATATCTCAGAGTAGATAAATACTACGTACTATGTATAATTGGTAATACATAGGTACCAATACATACTGTGATAATACCCAACTATGGGGATTTACTGTACACGCAGCGCAGTGTTGCTATAGTCGTACAATAGATTTGCGCTGCACTGATTTCAGTGTTCCCAGCATGAATATAAATATATAGGTAATATTGTGGGTAATATAAATATTAGTCTTAGATATTTCTAAAGAAATTTATTTCGAAATTTAACGGCGTTTCGCGTACCTAATGATATCTTGAAGTAACATTTTGTATAAAAGTGTATACATATTTATGTCCTCGACTGTACCGTACCCAGTATTTTGGATACCCAAACCATAGACAACGACAGGAATTCAGTGTTTTATTCTGTTTTTTTTTACCAGTATTTTTTAACCACCAGTAAACTGTTATAAGTATTTTTTCCCCTTTTTAAGGCCCGTTTTGACAAGAGTCTCGTCTTTTGGCACTTGTATTCTTGTTGCACTATGTCGTATCTTTTTGGCACATTAATGTATATGTGCTGTCCTTGTTTTGTCTGTTTCGTGGTGCTGTCAAAACGGACCATATAGATTAAGACCTTTATCAAATTATAGATAACATATTTCGGTGAAATTAAAACATATTTTATTTTCAGATTGCATTTTATCATTACAAAAAGACTTTGGCACTCCATCGCCAGTTTTTATAAGAAATGGCGGGTTTTTGGCACCAGATGAGGACGGCGCCATCTTGTTGCGGCGTTCGGAAACCTTGCAAGTTGCGTGTGTGGGACATCAAACATATATTTATATTGCTAATGTGACTACACAGACCAATGTTTTGGTAAGACCAACGATCATAAAACTATCATTAGAAACATTTGAACAAAACTTTTGGTTGCTTCTATAAATTGTAGATTTAATTCAAATCAAATTAAAATGTTATTTACCTAGGTACTTACCTATTCAGTTTATGCCGTAATCGCTAGCGACTGTAGATTACGTTAGTGTAGAAAACTCATGGTAGAGGTACTGACAAGGCACTTATGAACGATACAGTTGAATCTATCACCGGGTTAAACATCAGTTTTACGAGGCGGAAAATTTGATTTTTTTCGAGTTTTTTTTTACCTTCGTAGAACAATATGTATAGATATTTCAATGATTCGCGACCATAGTAGTTCATTTAGCATATTGTAGAATTGATACTTTTTGTTTAAGATAAACTATTTTTGTACATACATTTCCCAAAGTAGGTGGTAAGTTTTACGGTTTTTAGAGAAACCGTGAGAAATGTGCAAATATGGCTCGTATTATACAAAAAACATTCATAACACAATGTGCCAAATGAACTTCTTCTGTCGCTAATTACTGAAACATCTATCCATATTGTTCTACGAAGGTAAAAAAAAAAAAAAAAAAACTCGTAAAAAATCAAATTTCCCGCCTCGTAACTAATGTTTACGCTTAAGCTGGGAAGACTCCGGCAAGAAACTCAGCAAAGCATTATTTTGTGGATCTTTGATCTTGTACATTTCATATATGTGGTGGATACGACAATAAATGAAACCACGTAAAGTACTCATGTATACGATCAACTTTTACCATGGGACCAACTTCGAAATCGCAAAGAAAAATTACTGCTTTTAATACAAAAGGTACATGTCTCCTCTGCATAAATGTATGAAAAGCTACACTTACAAGAAAAGTCTTTTTTTGGCGTTTTTCGTTCATGTCCATTTTGAGTTAGGTAGTTAATATTGTACGGAACTCTCCATGTGCGAGTCCGACTCGTACTTGGCCGCACTTTTTACCGAGAATTCGAGGTGCGTAGATATGAGGCGCATTTAGGCCGTTTAGATCAAGATGCCGTATGAAGATTCTGTTCCTTTCGCTTCTACTGTGCAATGTGTTTCTCACGGTAAAAACATCCTCGCCCCGAGTCAAACCCACAATTGTTTTTCAGGAAGCTCACTGCATAATAAACGCTACGTTTCGTGTGAACCGTTGGATAGGTCAGTTTAAAGAAATCAGGTGTAATTCCTCACCAACGTACACCGTTCAAGAAACAAAAGAAAGTTGCTACGGTGGAAACAAAATACACAGGTTTGTAGCTCCATAAGAAAGCTGTTAAAGGCAAAAGAAAAAGTATTCAGTGGTCCTAAGATATGTCCCCGAATTTTAAATAGTAAAATTACAGATGGCGAAAGGGACAGGACTATGCGAGTAAATGAGATAAAAAAACAGCACCTCTCACTTACACGCATACAACTATCCCTTTTAAAACATCTGTAATTTTAGGCGCCGATCCCACAGTGAGCTTTCTAGAGTTCTGCGTTCCGCGTTCACTGTAATCCATGCGGGCGCATTTTCTCATTGCACAGTGCACACAGCGACCGCAGCGGTCAAGGAGAGCGCACGTAGAACTCTAAACCGCTCGCTGTGGCCTTAAGGTTTAGGCTGCTTTTCCACCAGAGATGTGCTATGCTACGTTGCTGTGGATGCGTTTGATATCCACCAATCATGTTCATTGGTGCACATAGCTTAGCACTGGTGGAAACGGATTCATCTAAGATATGTTTTTTATATGGAAGGATGCGTGCTATGGATGCGTGCTATGCATGTGTGCTATGGATGCGTGCTATGGATGTGTGCTACAGATGCGTGCTATGGATTCGGGCTATGGCTGCGTGCTTTGGATGTGTGCTACGGATGCGTGCTACGGATGCGTGCTATGGATGCGTGCTATGGATGTGTGAGCGCCTCTCCCCACACCGCGCCGCCCTCGCCGCTTCCCTACTATCGATACATCGCATAGCTCGTGCTGCACATCTTCCTCGCGCAGCTACTTTGCGGCGGCGCATCTTCATAGCACATCTTACTCGCACAGCTACATAGCTTAATATCAGTGGAAACGATCACATAGTTTCACAGCTTACCTATTTACATCCTGGCAGCATAGCTGCATAGCACATCGCTGGTAGAAAAGCAGCCTTAAGCTCAACTAGCGAAAAGTCAAGTTCTTTTTTATTACCCACATATAAAATACCTAACACTTCATAAAGCGTTTCTCTTTCCTATTACAGAGTAGGCTATGAAATAAACAGATCATTTCACAAGCTATACGAGGCGTGCTTCGACAAGAACGATCTGAGTACTCTGTACGTAAAGCACGAGTTAACGCCATTAAGTAAATACATACAGAGTGGATATCCGCGTGGCAAGTTTGCGCGTAAGTTAACCCATATTAGATTTTGGTAGAAATCGGTAGAAGCATGTTTTTAGTAAACAAACAAGCATACGGCCTAAAATGGTGAAAGTGTGGAAATAGGACTGTAAAGGTGCGTTCGAATTGGGGTATGGTAGCAAAAATAACAGTCAAAAAAGCCAAAAGCGATCACAACTGGCGTTCGATTTGGAAAGTTGTGGGCGAAATTGGCGTTTTGAACTGTTTTCGTTCACCGTTCGTTTTGCTCGGAAACAGTTAAAAACGACATCGTGAACAAAGATTTTCATAGGGCATCGTGCCTCTACCCAGATGGATAATCCGCCTTACTAAAGCATGACATTTAATTTCACTCCGCTTGAGGGGCTCCCTGAGCAAATCGCTCTCAGTTCGTACTGCGCACGGCTGTCAAATACTGTCAATTCTGGCTTGTTTATTTCATGTTCCCATAGAGGCGACTATCCTTCTGGACGTTTTAAATTCTTTGATCGTGAACTGCAAATTTTGACCCACCTCCGAGGCAGGGTCGTTTGTGATCATATTTTGACATCTTTGAATCTGACAGATAAGTTTCGGAAAATTCATACGGGAAGCGAAAATTCTAATTTTTATTGTAAAATTTGATAGAAATACTAACAGGCAAGAGAATAATTTGTTAGATTAACTTTGTTTAATGATTAACTGAAGGAAAAAGGTAGGTTGAGACAAGTGACAAGCAGGCGATCAGCATGGAAATGTCATTATAAGGTGCGTTCGAATTGGGGTATGGTAGCAAAAATAACAGTCAAAAATGCCAAAAACGATCACAACTAGCGTTCGATTTGGAAAGTTGTGGGCGAAATTGCCGTTTTGAACTGTTTTCGTTCACCGTTCGTTTTGCTTGGAAACAGTTAAAAACGACTTCGTGAACTGCAAATTTTGACCCACCTCCGAGGCAGGGTCGTTTGTGATCATATTTTGACATCTTTGAATCTGACAGATAAGTTTTGTAAAATTCAAACGGGAAGCGAAAATTCTAATTTTTATTGTGAAATTTGATAGAAATACTAACAGGCAAGAGAATAATTTGTCAGATTAACTTTGTTTAAAGATTAACGGAAGGGAAAAGGTAGGTTAAGACAAGTGACAAGCAGGCGATATGAGCATGCAAATGACATTTTTGTGTCTCGTTCGATTTGGGAAATATCGTTTGTGGCAAAAGTTGCAAAATTGTTGAAATTTTCCAATTCGAACGCATAATCAAAAATGCCCATTTTGAAACTGTTAAAAACGACATCACTCCAATTCGAACGCACTATTTGTATCTAATCGTTCGATTTGGGAAATATCGTTTGTGGCAAATGTTGCAAAATTCAGAAATCACTCCAATTCGAACGCACCTTATGAAGGAATAATATGTTGCGTCGGCGAATCAAAAGGAGAATGCGACCAAGAACTCCATAATCCTTGTCCCTCCGTCCCCGTTCTTCTACCGGAGCACCCGGTGTCGGGAGGGTCTCCACCGCTTTATCGTGGACTTTCCTTCTTGCTGTAACGAGCGTTTAGATTCCTCTTTCTTTATACGCACGGCCAAGCTGTGGAATGTTCTCCCGGACAACGTATTTCCAGACACTTACATGGGTTTATTCAAGGGTAGAGTGATCAGGCATTTTATGGGCACGCGTGGTCCACCCTAGACTACATCTTCGCTTACCATCAGGCGGGATTGTGTTCAAGAGCAAGCCTCTGTGCAATGTAGACTCTATCCCCCTTATTAATAAATAAGGTTTAAGTCAAGTATAGTAGTACCTAGGATTAAAATAAATCCGTCACTTTCTAATGACATATAAACAAAAAGGGATGAGGCTATCTTAATACCTGGATGATACAATACTGACTTACACCTTATTTATTAATAAGGGGGTATAAGTCGTCCTTTTATTAGTCGAATCGCTGTCACAGCCGTTCCAATTTTTCTCTATAAAATCAGCTCTTATAATCATTCACGCTTAGCCTGGAGGTAAGGGCCGACTCTTCATACCCTTCTCGAAGAATATTTTTAGGAGGTGGCACGGGAAACTGCGGGGGATAGCTAGTAAATAAATCATCATCAGCCTATAAAGTCTCACTGCTGAGCACAGGCCTCCTTTCACAAATGAGGGTGAAAGGGAATGGGCAGATACTCCACCACGCGTGCCCACTGCAGATTGATGGGGGTAGACTATTGTTGGAGTTTTCAAGCTGCCTAGGAGACCTCCAACTAGCTTAACGACTATCATAATTAAGTGATAACCAGGACTTGTATTATGTCGTAGTATTGCAGGATGCGAGTCCTTTCCTCTTTCCTTTTTATGATATGTACGATGAGGAAAGAGGAAGTCGAAGAAACACTTCTATAACTAACATACTATGGCTTACTTTTCTTATAAAACTCATAAAATTAACATGTATGTGTTCTGCAGATTAAATACTTTATCCATGTTCTTGGACAGTCATTTGCCATTATAACTGTTATGTTTTTTTTTTTTTTTTTATATACCACTAAGGTGGCAAGCAAGCATACGGCCCGCCTGATGGTAAGCAGTTACCGTAGCCTATGGACGCTTGCAACACCAGGGGTATCACTCGCGCGCTGCCGACCCTGAAGAAATCTCTACACGCCCTTTTTGTTTTTATTAGTTCAAATATTAATGAATGTGCTTAATTTTACAGAAGGAGCTTTATTCGGCAAACTGAATGTGAATAAACTCTACGGGGCCAAGCACCAGACAGACAGACTTGACGAGGTTCTTGGAGCTGGAAAGGGTCAAACATATATTACTAATAAACAGGTACAACTATATAAATCTATTTATCTCTAACTAGACATTCAAATTGTGAACTTAATTTACCCTAAAATGTTTACATAGCAACATTAGGCGACTTTGGTAAAGTTAAACTAAGCAGAGCTTGTACTATGAGAACCAGATAACTGATATAATACATATACTACTTTTTGTTTGTAAATACCACGGGTAAATACATACTTAATACATAATTACACCCAGACTCAGGACATACAGAAATGTTCATGCACACAAAGGCATGTCCTGTGCGGGAATCGAACCCACGACCTGCGGCGCAATATGTGGAATCTTTACCAGACTCTCCAACTGCGCCAACTGGCCCGTCAATAAAATGTACAGTCAGCTAAAAAGCTTGTATTAAAAATGTTTTCTTTTAACAAAACCTTATTTAAATAATTGATAATGTTAATGAAGCAAAGACATTATGTAAGTAGGTACTGTCATTAATTACCACTTATAACGACATTGCGGTTAGGCCGTCCGCGCATTTGTGACTTTATTTTGTGGCTTTGTCAATTGGTTGCGAGAGGAGCGCGTGTCGTGTGAGACGGCAATATTTTGTACATTTTGTAGGTATTATTTGATGTTTTGTAACCAAGTTTATTTCATTAACTAGTAATAAAATTCATTATTATTCATATTTTGGCAAGTCAAAATCGAAAGAAACTTAATACTTACCCAAATAAAGTTTTTTAACCGACTTCAAAAAAAGGAGTAGGTTCTCAATTCGGTTGTATTTTTTTTATTTTTGCTACCTCATAACTCCGTTATTTATTAACCGATTTAGAAAATTCTTTTTTGTTTGGAAGGCTACACTTCCCGTTTGGTCCCATTGTCATCAGATCAGGATTTGATTACTTCTTAGTGTACTTTAAAGTCGGTTTAAGCCTTTTTTGTAAAACTGTTCAATTATTTTTATCTCGTTGTAATGGCCTGTAAGATCCTAATGACAGCAAATCCATTGTTCCGCCAGTTCCTATCTCGGGGTCACTTGGCCCCGCGCGGGGACTTCAGTCTGGAGGCGGAACGTCGAGCCACCTTCCACTACGTGAACGCGGCGCCGCAGTGGATGCGCGGGAACGCCGGAGATTGGGCTGCTTTGGAAGATGTGAGTACATTTAGACTCTGCCACCTGATGGAAAGCGGTTGCCGTAGCATAGGGGTTGTGCAATAATCAAGTGATGTTTTTTTGCCATTTTTATCCCCCCCCTCCCGCTTTGTGGTGAGGTTTTTCTGACCCCCCCCCCCCCCCCTTTCAAGCCTCTCGTGATTATTGCCCGAACCACCGCTTGCAACACCAGGGGCATCATCTTGTAATATATTTATGTCTGGTAAAATTATACATATTCAAAAACTATGGAATAGGTTTTGGCCCCAATTTAACATGGTAATTGACGATGTGAAACACTCGAAACACTCAGGTATTAGGTGCTTGAGGATAGACCTTCAACAAGAGGTTGGTCCATTACCACTGTGCTATAGTTTCTCCAGAATATATTTCTTCACCGAAGGCTCAAGGGCCAGCCTCCACCGCAGGCCGCGTGTCAGTGAGACGCTTCAAGAGCGGCTTGAACTTGTATAGTTTATGAATGAATTGCCTTAAAACCTCTGAGTTCAGTCACAGAATATGTAATAGTACTTCCGTACAGAAGGCTCGCTCAAACTTCTCGCTCGACTTTCTATCGCATAGCTCTACCTCTTTCGGACGCCTATCATAAGATATAAAGTTGATGGGCCTGATGTACTTAGCTATATTTTTCATACAGTAGTACCCAATTGATATGGCTTACCGATTAACCTGCGCGGAAGATACATTTTCGAAGCGCGGGAAATGCTATTGGTCGGCAGCTGCCGCCATGTGTGCGGAGGGGCGTCACTTGCGAGTGAGACGGAACTAACAGCTGCACTGTATTATGAACCTTATATTAGTGATCTAAGGTTGATTGTAAGTTTTAAGCATTCTTTCGTTAATCTTCGGGCCATACTTTCTTTTCTATGCGAGCGAAGATTCACGACGCGCCTTATCAATTGGGTACTACTGTACCTAAATTATGGAACTAGCCAGGCCTGACTCTGTAGTTAATCAATTCTTACTTCACAGGCTCTAAGAAGACAAGCGCAGACTTTAAGAACAAATTTAACAATATACACTGGTACCTACGATGTGATGGTGT
Source organism: Achlya flavicornis (assembly GCA_947623365.1). Taxonomy (NCBI): domain Eukaryota; kingdom Metazoa; phylum Arthropoda; class Insecta; order Lepidoptera; family Drepanidae; genus Achlya; species Achlya flavicornis. Next base: position 2,964,872 of record OX392494.1, on the reverse strand, counting down.
TGCCAGATCAAAACGGAGAGTACAAACAAGTTTATTTAGACGTTGATGAAAATAATAACGGCTTGATTCCTGTGCCTATGTATAATTTTAAGGTACGTAGGTATTTAAAAAACCGACCTGTACCTGTAGAAATAAATATACCTAGAAAGAACGTCGCCATACTACACGAATATATAAAACAGGCCAACTTTTATAGGCTGCTGCGCGTAACAGCTAAGTTTTACGCTCCCTCTGCGTCATTCTGCTTGTCATAGTGACTTTCATAATGATAGCAGTTGTTGAAATATTCCAATTAAAATCGGGAGAAATTTTAATATTAAACATTATTTTGCATTTTTATTTATTTTTATTTAAAAATATAGCCCCTAACAGTTAGGGGCTATTTTTTCGATGGATGTATCCTTAATCAAAGCCTGCACCTCAGAATATATAAATACTACGTACAACCTGTACCTTATGGGAGGTCGCTCACTACGACTTTTTGCAGTATTCAGTACATCTGCATCGATGCTGTATCAAGTTAGTAGCGAAGCAGATCATGGGACAAGGAATACGACAAAAAGTCGTTGTGGGCGACCATCCTAAGGTAAAAGGTATAGGGGGGCACATTAAGCCTTATTAAATTTGTGCTTATGTGTATATGTGTAGTAGAGTAGAATACACATATTAGCAAATAAATTATGATTATGTATTAATTTTCAGGTCGCTTACAACCCTATTGAGAAAACAGCAACAGCATTCATATCGATTAATTGTCCGTACTACAACACTACTGTACTACAAGATCTCACATTCTGCAATGATATATGCGAGGGCAACCCTGATTATTCGTGGTTAAAATGGCGATCGAACGATGGAACATATAGTTTCTGCTGCGATTATCAAGAATTCGTTGGAAAAATCGACTATTTACCGAATTTAGATGTTAGGGGATCGTTGAAACGACGTTACTAGTGAATATGACAGATTTGACATAATGACCAAAATATAGTCCTACAAACTTATCTGACCCGGTGAAACAGGCGCTGTTATCGTATTTGGTGCAGCAAACAACGAAAGGCGGCAGGCAAGGTTACATTTTAAACTGGCGTAATTAATTCATGTTTTGGCCACGGGGCCAGATAAGTTTGTTGCGCTTATACAGTAGATGCAGCACGACCAAACGATCTGTGAAGTGGCAAAAAAGGTAGTACCTTTTTTCGCCCTTCAATTCACAGGTAAGTTGGTCTTACTGTAACGGGGGCTTTGATTTTTACAGTAACTTGTCGCCATTTTATCCAAACTAGCTTCTATTTTTACTGTAAAAAGTTAATTAATTTAATAGCATGTTACCAACATGTTACTAATGAGTTTTCTTAGGATAACCTCTATGCTCAAAATACCTGTCAAACTGTTGATAATTCGAACCATAAGTTCATGTTTTGACAGGTTATTTTACCATAGAGGTATCATAAGAAAACTCCTCATTTTATGGCCCATTAAAAAGAATATTTGTTAATAATTTAAAATTAAAGTTAAAATAAGTGTTAAGTAATTATAATAACTGACATTGGCCCTGATTCTGTTGTTCACAACTAAACTAATTTTAATCTCGCTATGTCTCTTTCTAACAAAGAACATAAGAAAAGGATGTAAGAAATTTAGTCCTGTCAAATTAGTCCAATGCTTGTTATCAATATAAATTTAGTCGCCATCTATCGCGGTTACGCCTAAATACACGCAAAATAAGACGGCAAAGAATAATTTGACAGCTTCAAATATGTTCTATCCTTTTTCAATAATGTTCGTAAGAAAGAGATGAGATGTGACTAAAATTAGTTTAGTGCGATCTACAACAGAATCGGCACCATTATGTATTTTTAAGTAGAAGACTTGAATTATTATTATTTTTTTCCAGAGAGACCTTTTCACCAGAGGACCTAAAAGGTGGCACTGGTTTCTCGAATTCTCAGCATATATTTCGTAGATTGATATTTCTACAATCCATCTCTCTCTGTACATAGGTACCATATATAAACTACACTCTGTGATAAAGAATTTTCAGAATATCAGTAGATCCGGATCCTCATGCATCCAAACTTTACCTCTTTATAATATTAATGTGGATTGTAAAGATTGAGCTAGTATTTATGTTAGATTGCACATTTGGCCTAACATGGGTCAACACAATAGTTACTTACATGTTAAATGTAAAATAAAACAATACAATTATTTACATAATTTATTATATTTTTTATTTATAAGCATTTCGAATATACGAATAAAAATAAAGTTTATTTTTGCCTACACTATTGTCTTATAATTTGAGATTATTAATACTTAAGTAACAGTTATAAATACTATTAACTAAAACTATATAAGGTCCTACTAAATTAAGTATAGACAAGTATTTATAAAAAAAGTCAGTGGAACTAGAATGTAAGCTTGTTTTGAAAAGAGTAATTGCTGAGTTTATCGCCGGCTCTTCTCAGCAAATGCAACCTTCCGAACCTTCCTTAGAGTCAGACGAGTCAGACTTTTCATATATATGCCTGCGAAGGTCTATTTGAATAAATGATTTTCAATTTAAATGGTTGCTGTTTCTAACGTATGCGTTTCTTTGCCATTCATCTAATCGCGATGAAATTTTACTTTGGTGAGTTGTAGTGCGCAGACTGGGGAAGGTAATGCACTATCTGCCATCGAAGAATGAACCCAAGGACGTTCATTTTTTCTTTCTTCTTCTTTTCTTCATGACGTTCATTTTGTTGGAAATCTATTCCGCCAGTTCCCTGCCACCGCTAATGCCCGGTTTCAATAAACAAAAACGGATCGTTTTGCTTACCAATGGGAGGCTTTTTTATAGCCAAACTGGTCATATACATAATTTCGTAGGCTAATTTTACCTGTGAGTGATAGCTACTACCATATGGGAGGGTCTGCTATGCAAAGCTTTGGAGGTCTTTGCTTCATTATTAGTAAAGATATAAGTCTTAATTTTAATAAATCTTAACCGATAACGGTCCTTAAATTATTGAAACCGGGCATAAGTCAATGACACACTTAACATTTAGATGCACTGATTGGTCGGTATTGTTATTAATCAGTGCACAAGCACTTCATAGTTACGGAATTGAATTGCTTGGTATTACTACTCTAAAGGAATTTTTCCTCGAAGTGCAAAGCAAATTGGGACAGTGCCTTCAAAAAATTATAACTTCTTAGATTATATCGTATCTATTTCGATGAAACATTAAATACATCTTGCTCTATGGACAGGTCCTTCAAGCCAGTCTTACATTTTGCGACAACTTTCCAACTTAACAATAATTCGTCTAACTACATAATAATAATGTGTACTTATGGTTTCGATATAATCGCCACAGGTTTTTATAGTGACAAATCATAATATACTTAATGCACATATATTTAGAATTGAAGTTTCAATATCTTCAGAGATAATGTGTAAATAGTTACAGATAGGTGAAAATTTATGATATTAATGCACTTGATCTTGTTCTTGTAAGGATGATCCATAGTCACCAATTTTATCTTCTAAAGATTAAATTCTCATTATCCAATTAAACAAATCAGTTAAATTAAGCAATAAATTTTGGTTAAAATCGACCTTTACACCATGTAAATTAAATAAATAACTCAGAAAATATCACAAGATAAAAATCACTTGCAACAAATAATTACAATACCACATTAGTGGAATAAAAAATAAAAAACATTAATTCCCATTCGGTCGAATCAAAGTAATTAAAAATTATCCACGCGCTTTATATAATTTAAAGTACATTTTGATTTGTTACTATAAAATCCTTTGGCGGGTTGTGCCATTTGTAAATAGATTCTTACATTTATAAATATTTATTCATTAGCTATTTCAGATCTTTACGCATCTCTACCTTCAATAAGCGCGAACAAAGCTTGCTTGTCCCGCTTATTCTCACACGCACAACCGATAAGTGCTAGCAAATGCTTATTAGAATATTCCGTCCTCTCCACAACGAACTCTTCGAGTCCTTTCCTCGGTAAATAGTACGCTTTCACATACCTATCCACATAATCTTGAAATGGAATAGGTTTTAAGCCAGAAATCTTCTCGATTTTCACGAAAAGCTGTCTATAATCCAACTGCATTAAACCTCGACCCCCATTCGAACATTTCGATGCGTTTGAAAACCCTTCTACCAGTAAGTGCACTATAAATTTCGATACCATACTCCATACTGAATGTAGCACCTCCAAATTCAGAGATACCTTCGACGATATATTCTCCAAACGTAGTGCAAACACCTGCACTTTCCGTGTTATCATGTCGACGTAAGGACTGTGCTCAACTGCAACGTTTTTGACATCCCATTTAACTTGTGACATAGCAATTAACGCTGTTCTAGCATCAACTGCTTTGGACGCTGAACACATATACACAGGCACCCTTAAATCTCCAACAACAGCTAACGTATTATCCTTAAAATGCTCCAAAATTAATCTCTGATGCTGAGCGACTATAGACTCTAAATACGGCTGCAAGAATTCGTATTGCTTCGCGAGGAATATAACGCTTTCGACTGCGACAATTCTTTCGGACAGCCCGTGCAATGTCTCTTCAGAGCTGAGCTCCAAATGCTGCGGTAATTCTGGACATATGAATGTCTTTGCATCACCGTCTCCCGTGTTGACCGTATCAATATTATTAGATATACGTTTTAAAACTGCATTTAGCTTCGCACTGTATAATGTTGTTGAAGCGACTTCCAAATCGGAGGTAAAGAACAGATGTACTGTGTAGAAATAATAGTCAAAGAGTTGGTTCATCAGTAGGACAACTTCTAAAGAGATTTGTGGCAAATATCTGCAAATTTGCAAATATTGGCCGCAGTTTCTTAGCACTGATAGTGTTGTATTCGTCACTATCACACTATCTTTGACTTTTGTGGGGCTGCTTTTAGATTCTCGATCAGTTTCTTCGACGAAATCTCTTTTCAGTTCTTCTGGTTCGTCATCAGACTCTTCGCTGTCCAATTCTGGTTCAAGGCCGAATATATCATCGTTTGTGACATTTTCGTTCCTAAATATCTCGAAAGGTGTGTGATTTGTTTTCGAATTCAAATATTTCGCGATATAAACACTGTCATCTTGTGAATTTAGTGAAGATGTTCCATCGGAAAGCGTTTTGGTAACAATTGAAGTATCGGATCTTAAAGCTGTTAAATACTTCTTGAACTGTTTAAACTCTTGCAGATTTAAGAGATTGAAAGTAGATTTAACCGGACACTGTTCCCATCCCTCGTTTTCTAAAAAGAGTTTCAACTCCTCCATCCTACCTCTATGATAATTCTTGATATACAAAACACTCTGCGTCTTAATGAAATCTTGAAGCAAATCTGATGTATCACCGCAGAAAACTTCAGCGACTTGCGTCAGCTTCCTCAATATACCTAGCATCTGAATGAACTTCTCAAAAGGATATTCCTCCAAACCAGAGCTCTTCAAAAACGTCGACACTTTTGCTTGGACATCATGCCAAATCCTAACTAGACCAGCTTTTAATTTCTGCCTTATATATTCTCTACTGACATTCTTTTCGATTTCAAATGCGCTATTTAAACTTGGTAAAACTTCTTCCTCGTCATGTTTAGAATGCCACGCAACTAATAAATAGTAACTACGCATGATAAGGAATAGATTCTCGCAAAGATTCAAAAGGCATATGGGCGCTTTATTAGGTTGTACCGCTTGGCACATCTCTTGAAATTTCATCTCCAAAGACACATCTCCTACGTAATTTTTAACAGCTTTTATTGATGATTCATTAACAGACGAAGAATAGTGCATATGCAGCTGTTCCATGGCAGCTTGTGTCTTTCCTAAAAGCGCATAAGCTTTCCGTAATTTCCTAAAAACGCTCTCATCGAAGTTGTAGCAGATGGTCGAAAGGACTGAATCTAACTTCTCTTCAGTCATATCTAGAGTGTCTTGCAGCCTCGTCGCCAAATCAGCTATGCAAGTATACTCTTTGTGATTAGACGCTGCTTTCCTACTCTTCAAAATTAGCTCTATAGCATCGTAATACTCTTTCCTATTCAGCAATTCCGCGACATCTTTTTCAACGCTGCGCAAACTTCGTAGTAACTCTAGAGACTTTAAAACGGACCTAATGATCTGCCTCTTTCTGAAATTAGCTAGGATTACAAAGGTCGATATGGTTAGGTGATTGGAAGCAGTTCTCAGTTGTTCACGGGCCTGCAGGCACGTTTTTAGTGTTTGCGCGAGTTGTTCGCGTATGTTTTGTATTTCGGCGAATTCGCGATCGCAGTTATCGCGTTGCTGGGATATTAGATGTAGTGCTTTGCCTGATACTACCTGTTGACAAATAAAAATAACTTAGGGCCGATTATTCCATAGTCAGAAATCATTCAAAATTATTCTTAGAATAAAGTAAAATGACGATGGACGAATCTGTCCTTAGGCAAATAGTCACTGCGCTAAACTAATGCTAAGTTAAAAAGCCATATTTGAAAGGAGGGTCTCTCCTTGCCGCATTAAGTTCTTCTCTTTTTGGCATGATGTATATGAGTTGTCAAAAGAGACTTAAGTAGGCCCTAATTTAAATACAAAATAAGTGAAAGGCTCAATTTACATTGCCGTGGGATAGAGTGGAAACGAATTTTTGCAACGAAATTGTACATAGCATAATGAACTATATATCAATTGTATAACATACACACAAAATACGAGCCAAAAAGCGAGGAATTCTCGAGAATGCGCGAGGATTCCCCTGAAGACGCGCGATCTCTTTTTTGGCTAATACTAAATTGGATAGAAGGTTAAATATGTCGGTTTATGATTTAATTTAGGTATTACATGGGAAGTTGAAATATATTACTTTGAGTTTGTATTGTAAAAACAGCTGTTTAATAACCAAGGCCGATATTAATTGGTACATCAGGTAATTTAAGAAGAATATATTCTTGTTTGCAGAATTATTATAGAACTTGTATTTTTTTAAGGATATGCGGGTGGCGTCTGGTCCATACCATACAAACGTATTCCTCAGTTTCCTCTCTGGATACTGACGCTAGAGCAATGATTGTTTTACCATGCAATCTGTCGGTGTAGTAAGGGGCACGAGTCGTGAGCACCGATTGACATCTGCGCAGTGGTTAATTTTTCGGTCTGTTTGGCGGAATGAAGAAGGGGGAGCGCCGAGCTGCACGCGATTGGTTCGTCAGTCGATGCTCGTCGTCTATTGGATTCTCGCGTGTCATTTAGCTACTGTGATTTGGCCAAAAGTGTAGATGCGCGAGCTTGCCCCCACTACTGCCTGTGCTCACCACTTGTGCCTCATACTGTACCAATGTATGCTCCTAATGTATTTTTCTCCATAAATTAACTATTATAAGAACTAGGAACCTTCTAAAATCACAAAACCTCTCGCCCTCTATTAATACCTCGGGGGCAATAGCAATAGGATTAGTTAAATACCTATTTTTTTAATTTAGGTAGTTAGCCTTCACTGACCCGTCTAAAATTTCCAACCTATGTTGTATGACGGGCCAGCTGGCGTGGTTGGTTAAGACTCTGGTCAAGATTCCACCTATCGCGCCACTGGTCGTGGGTTCGATTCCCACACAGGACATGCATTTGTGTGCATGAACATGTCTGTATGTCCTGAGTCTGGGTGTAATTATGTATATTAAGTATGTATTTACAAACAAAAAAGTGGTAGGTATATGTATTATATCAGTTATCTGGTTTCCATAGTAAAAGCTCTGCTTAGTTTGGGATTAGATGACCGTGTGTGAGGAATGTCCCAGGATATTTATTTATTTTATTATTATTATTATTTATTTGGTACATATTTTCTGTAAGACATGGTGAAGTAATGGGATATGATACAGTACCTGCTGCTGTCTCTTGAGTTTAGTGAACATGTCCTCAATGGCCTCGCAGGTGGGCGGCGAGGGCGCGTGCTGGAGCACGTAGCGCGCCGCGTCGAACTCACGCGGCGGGGTGAAGTATACGTGCTCTATTTCACGGAGCACCTGGAGACGGGGTTCATTCATAGGAATCAAGTTATTCTTTTCGTAAAAAATAATTTCACACACTCATTTAACCGCTTATTATTTAAATTCTCACATGGCATCACCTAAAGTGACCTTGTGAACTGGTATTGTAGTCAGACCATTCATAATTGCCTGCAAATGTCTATTTTAATAAATATTTGGTACTTATAAGTGCCTATTTTCTGAATATGAATATTCTTTTAATTTCAAAAACAAAATACACTTTCACTGATCTTTTCCCACTGATTTTCATGATGCACACTCACAAGGCGACGACAGAATGTCAGTGTTGGGGGGTACCTCAACAGTAGGCTGAGTCGGCCGCCTTTTCTTTCCAATACACACAGATAATATATTTATTTATACTTTATGTTCTATTTTTCTATTTACTTTTGTTTGTGTGTTTTTGGAAAAATAAAATAATTTTCTTTCTTTCTATTATTTGTTGCATCACATACAATTGCATTAATTATAGTTCTAGTATATTTTATTTATTTATTTCTTTTAGGTCAGCCAACAATTGTTTACACAGTTCATTTACAAGTTTTGGTTTTTAATATTAACATTATTAAGTGAAACAAATTACTTAAAGGCTAACACCACATTCATAATTAACGGTTTACAACATAGTATAATTATAATAAAAAATAGCAGATCAATAAATACACATTCAAATAATAATTATTTACATTCATATAAAAAGTAAAATCAGTGACCCAATCAATACAAATTAATATAATAGAATAGTAGGGAGCACAATTACCTCAAGATCAGCAGCGGAATGTGTGGTGCTCATGGACCTGGAGTTGACTCCGGGAGGCCCGAGCCGGCTCTCCACACTTTCCTCCGACATCATGGCATACACCTGATTAAAATATCACAAGATAAAGTCGTAATTTAGTTTATAAATTTTTGAAAATATTATAATGCGCGTCCATGCTATGCAAATTGAGCACGAGCCGAGCCACGAACGAACCTACAACGAGCACGATGCGAATCCTTTTGTTCATGAAAAAAAGTTCGTGCTTGCAGTGTGCTCTTCGAGGCTCGGTTCGACAAGCATGGACGCACCATAATATAGTATTTTGTTTGTCAACCTGCTATTGGCCTGCTGAAGAAACTAAAAATATTGAAAAATTGTGATTATCTAGTTCACATTTACAGCCAGAATGTTTAAAATCATGTTTTTTTTCATGGCTTATGGAATTACAACAATGTGAAGAACCCTGCCTGCTCAAAATATAATTTGAAGGCATATGAAGTCAACTAATGAGAACTATGGTTTGTCATGAGGGAGGTTTCATCTATTCTATGTATGAAAGAGAAGTTAATCAGACTTATTATGATAGCAGGTTTAATACTTACAAGCACTAATTTATAAAAAACACTTGAGATAATGTTTATATGACTCTGCTACGAGTCTGCTACCTACTGCTACTCTGAGATCACGAGAGAGGTTTGAAAATATTAATCTTGGTTCTTTAGTGGAATAAAACTATTGGTTATGTAAAATACGATAACTTTAAGAGTAAATACTGACCTGTGTTGTGATAAAACCTTATATATTTACAGAAACAATATATTTGTTATGTGCGTAACAATAGTAACGTAATGTGGGTGTTTCTGCATTTCTGAAAGTTTATTATAATATCTACACTGTTTGTTTTAAATATACAATGAGAATTAACATAATTTGAGACTTCATATCATTTTAAAAGGCCTACTTTTATCAATATTTTGCAATTAATGCGAAAAAAGGAAACATTTTTTTACAGTTTGACAACTTTGACATCCGACTTAGTGCGTTTTCACACGAGACGATAACGACACCGTAACCGCACAGTAAAAAAACTGTGACGATTTAGCCGACCATACATTTCTATGTACCGTTTTCACACGCAACGATAACGACACAGCACTGCACAACACAGGAACGATAATTCGGCTATGTCGTTGGTTCGGCTAGATCGTGACGATTTTTTTACTGTGCGATTTAGCGGACCTTCGAAATGTATTGAAAAACGTCAGGACTTTCACACGGCGAACAGCACGATAACGATAACGACACTTCTTGTCACCTCGCTGTAACTGTCGTTACGGTGCGGTTATCGTTCCTCGTGTGAAAACGAACGACGACATGACCGTTTGCCAATTATCGTCGGTCGTTTATCGTCGCGACAAAAATGTGTCGTTATCGTCTCGTGTGAAAACGCACTTAGAGCTGCATATATACAAAACGAAATCGAGTTGAAAGAAATCGAACCATACAAATACTCGACTAAAGAGCCAAGATTAAAAAATATATTTATAAAAAATATACATAATTCATCCAATATTTAGTTTAAAAATAGTGCATTTCCTTGAAATCTCGTGGCTTTCTATTAAAAAAAGATCATAGACTGTAAAATATATACTAACTTGTGCCACGAATTAAAATTCATATTTAAAAAAAAAAAAGTGCTTGACGTCATGCGAACGATGAGTATTTAGCGATTGTGATTTTCGTTATTTAGTGAAGTTATTAGTGAACAATTATTGATGTTACTTGTGAAATAGCAAAAATGGAGACTGATAGGATGATAGAAGATACTATACCGCCTCAGGTACGCCCGTAAACTTTAATTGGAACAGCGTCCTTAGTGTCAGGCCACCACCGCCATTTTTCCTCTACCTTTTCTTAGCAATATTTTGTGTTTTTATCGATGACCTGACATGTATTTAGGCCATAACCCCCTGAATCACATCCCCAGTTCTCCAGAACCGACAAAATTTAATAGAAACCCTATTATTTCTTAGGTATCAAATAGTTCATATGACTTGGCATATGATTTTTTTACTTCTGCAATGCGGACTTGTTAGAATGAGAATTGCATCCATGTCCTTACAATGTTTAGTCAAATTCATCATGTATTATTTCAACTTCGTCGATATATTAACGTTTTCTTAGAAAAACGATGATTATTGACATTCAAACCTCTAAATTTCACGAGTCATCTGTGCTCATACAAAACGGATTTCATCACTAAATCATACGAATTCGCGACACAATCCCGTTACAGCAACCTCACAACCTACTTGTAGTCTCACTTCATTAGTTTCCAAAGCTGTAAAACCATTATTGATTCATATATTCAAGCAAATATTGGTTTGTTCTACTTTCTACCGAGTCTCAATACAAAATGTATGATATAATATCAATCATGATGCATATTATGATTGTATCTTTATTTTATTGGAGCCAAAGTGGACTTTAAAGTAATTGGAATAGGGCATTTTATGATCTGATCATTTGTAGTCTTCACAATAGGTAAGAAGTTACTTAGATATTTTTAATTTTCTGTACCAAAATGATAAAGGGAACTTATCTATCTAATACAAATCATCATCATCCTGCCCTGTTCACGATTATATCATGCGGGCATTATGCTTGTTCACCGATTTAGACGTATAAAAAGAAACTGAAATCTATATCCAGTTTGATTTGCTTTGACTGCCGAGTCCCGCATTTTGATAGCAAATTTTCTGAAAATCTGCACTAAGGTTGGCACGCCTACTTGTATCCATCATATTAGCATCCACTGCTTTCTTACCACAGACATAAAACCAACAACACAACCAGTACCATTATTTGTACCTATCATAATGTTACAAGATTGATTTAGTTACGCTAGCATTCAATTTTTAATGTGAAAATGAAGCTATCCTATTTGTCAGCTAAACATATCCCTCGCCACACATCTCTGGTGGACATGCAGCCTTATGCGAGTTCCCTGTCCATGCGTAACAGTTTTAAAAGAAGAACACAGTGCCCCATTTTTGCACAGATTTTGAACCGCAAAGTACATACACTCACTGCCTCTATTTAGATGTATACCATCTCTTTTTCTGTCCTCCTCTTTCTATATATCCATCCAAACTCAGATAGCTTCATACCTTCTCATAGCATGACAAACGGTTACCACTCAACTTCAAGTGGAATGGGTTGTTGATTTGTAAGTCATGTTAGCAGGTGACGTCGATCACATGTCTGGACACAGGCGTGCGGCCGATGCCGAGCAGCGCCGCGTACGCCGCCGAGCGGGACTCCTGCCTCAACTACTTCTCCAGGTGGAATGAAACTGATCAGGTAATACTGCCAAAAACTTAAATGAATAAATAAAATATTGCTTATGTTTCTGTTAGCTTACTTTTTATAACGCACCAACTTACTTGTTACTTACTTGACGGGCCAGTTGGCGCAGTTGGTTAAGACGTGGGGTCATAACCTATAGTGCCGCAGGTCGTGGGTTCGATTCCCACACAGGACATGCATTTGTGTGCATGAACATGTCTGTATGTCCTGAGTCTGGGTGTAATTATGTATATCAAGTATGTATTTACAAACAAAAAGTAGTATATGTATTATATCAGTATCTGTTTTCCATAGTACAAGCTCTGCTTAGTTTGGGATCAGATGACCGTGTGTGAGGAATGTCCCAGGATATTTATTTACTTATCAATATTATACTCAAAAGCTAATGTTTGCCATTATTAACTAAGCAGCCTGCTCTAAGTAACAAAAAAATGCTTTAACTCTTTGAGTCACACTTTTAGGTAAACAATGATTTTGAAATTTTATTTTTATTTTCTTATTAGTTACCATTTAATTAACATAGAAATTGAGGAAAAAAAAATCTTAGACCTAAGGCTTTCGAGGAATGAGGTGGTTACTTACACTAACCACCATGACTAATGATACACATGAAAATTTGAAAATATGTATATTCTTTAATATGTAATACAAGCTCTAATTAAGCCTATAAAAGCTACCCTGGCGAAAAATATACTTTTCATGAAAATCTGAAAAACATGTTTTTCTTTTGTGTAGGCAAAGAGGGACTTTACATGAACTTACACTACCAAACATTACATATTGGTGATATTTTAGTATTAGGTTTGCTGCATCTCTTCGACATGCCTTTCTCAGTTTGATGGCGGCTGGTTTCCAGACAAATTACCAAAGTGACTGATGGTTTGTGGCGTTTTATGCACCGGGTCCTGAAGAAGGCGTGAAGGAGCTACGGTTGCTGTTTACTGAATTAGGCCGCTTTTTTATTGACGTATGATGGCTGAAGACTAGTAATCTTTCTAGCTCGGTGTTTTTTTTACACCCAACAATAAGTTCAAAGCAATAAAAACATCAAGTACTTGTGTTATGGTAGGTGTGTAGGGTTTTCCGGATTGAGTTGCATAAAAGTTAGTTTGAAAGCATACTTTATTTTGTAAATGCTCTGTCCAAAACATGCCGGATAGCAGAAGAGCTGTAACTTTCTCTATGTCAAGTAACTATGTGATCGTATATGCCTATTATTCAGAAAATTCACCAGCTATGTCCATTTTATAGATGTTCTTAGATTTTGGGACTCTTGTGACTTGTCGTGTGTTTTGAGGTGCTGGGCTCAGTAGAATCAGGATTCTCACGTGCAGTAGCTAAGCTGGACAAAGGTAGACCATCATCTGAATTAAAATTATCATCATCGGTTACTTGAACTTCCCCGATCAAATCTCCTAATATCATAGGATCTGGCTGGACTTCAGTGTCTTGTTGGTCCTCTTCATCACTAAAGATACTCCCGCCACCTGAACGTATATCTTCCTACAAGAACTCTGCAATATAATTTTTAATTATCACACGCGGCATACCGTAAAAATTATAAAATACATTACAGTATACTTACATAGTTAGATAACATCCATAAACCCACAACAGTCATGGTGGTTAGTTTACTAACCACTGTATTTTCTTTATGATATTACAATGAAAACACAAAAATAAAACTGCTTAACAGTAAACATATATAAAACACATCTATAGGAATAAATTTAGTCAAAAACATACACAAAAAAGCTTTACTTACTCGGTAAACAGGTTTTTTTCGCAAGGACCTAGTAAAAGTAGGCGTTACACCATTTTCAATTGAAGTTAAATTAACTGTTATTCATTCAAAACATCGCCAATCGGTTAAAATATGTCAAGCATATTGCGAACGTTTATGAGACATTAATCATTCATAATTAAACACCGCGGATTTTAATTAAAAAAATCTGAAAGAGGTGGTTAGTGACACTAACCACCAAGACGGAAAGAGTTAAGAGTGTGTTTTCAAACGAAATCGTATTATTCTAATAACGAAGATGTTAAAAATTCCATCATATAACTTTTTTTCTCCGACCTGTTCTGTTCAACTGTAAAATGTCTGTAAGAGCAGAGGGCCGAGGTTTCAGACAATGAAATGAAAAAGTGGTACCTGAAATGTATAGTTGTACAAATGTATAGATCAATCACCTTACCTAGTCAATGGCTTAATGCATCTTGATGTTCCCCGCAGGTGGAGTTTGTGGAGCAGCTGCTGGCGCGCATGTGCCACTACCAGCATGGACACATCAACTCGTACCTCAAGCCTATGCTGCAGCGGGATTTCATCACTATGCTACCCAGTAAGTCAACTTACATCACATATACATAAATCACGTGTATTACTCACAACTACGAACAACTTTTAGTCGTCGTCGTAATTGGCGATGATCGTACGAGCAAACGATGCGATTTCGTCGCATGAAGAGATTAAATACACAAAACGCTTTAGAGTGTCCTAATTGAAGCTCGCAAGTCATCGCGCGAGTACAGGAACATCAGCGCGATCGTGCGAAGAAATCGCATCGTTTGATCGTACGATCGTCGCCAATTAGGACGACGCCTTAGTATGGGACCAACTTCGAAATCGCAAATAAAAACAGCTGTTTCATAGAAAAGGTCTCCTCGGCAAAATTTTATGAAACAGCTGTTTTTTTCTTTGCGATTTAGAAGTTGTTTACGTGTTTTAATTTATTGTCGCATCGTCGTGGAAACTTTTTTTTTTTTCGTTTGGTGTGTATCTGCGATCAGTACCAGCATTAACTCCTTTCTTACCCATGTCATAGGCGCTCTATACTTATAAGCAATGAATGATGTCTAAATTCAAAGATATGGTTTAAGGAAAATCTTAAGTTACAAAGAATCAAAATATCAAAGTAAATAAAGAAAACTTAACAAAAAATAAATTGAATTTCAAATTTCCATCGACTCGTTTACCGTTTGCAATTCTAATGTGTACAGATTATTCTGTCATTTCACCTCTATGGGTAGAATTTAAATGTTTAACTCATGTTATTCCAAACTCTCCTTGCAAAGTTTGTCTGGACGAGATCGCGATTTACTTGTTCCATATTTGTTAGATTCCGAAAGAATAATTCGAGTAAAAGAGGCTGGGGCGATATCTACCTTTTATAAAATAAAGGCTGGTGTTCCGCAAGGATCAGTACTTGGGCCGGTGTTGTACACACTATTTACTGCAGATCTCCCACAAGTAGATGATGTTACTACAGCCACATTTGCTGACGATACAGCTATACTCGCCAGCAGCAAAAACCCTACGACAGCTTCACAAACACTGCAACGGGGGCTTGACCAAATCACAAAATGGTTGCAAACCTGGAGAATAAAAGCTAGTACCACAAAGTCAGTCCATATTACCTTTACACTTAGGAAAGGTAACTGCCCGCCCGTATTTCTAGAAAATACTACCTTACCTCACACAGAAAGTGTAAAATACTTGGGCCTACACCTCGATCGCCGGCTAACATGGGCGAAACATATAAAGGCCAAAAGGCAGGAAATGAAAATGCGGTACAGCAACCTATACTGGCTTGTAGGAAGAAACAGCAAACTGTCAACCGACAACAAACTCCTCATATACAAGTCAGTACTGAAACCCGTCTGGATGTATGGCATCCAACTATGGGGGAGTGCCAGTAATTCCAACATCATTATGCTGCAAAGAATGCAGAATATGTTCCTAAGGGCAATAGCAAACGTTCCCTGGTTCATCAAAAATACTGAAATACACCAGCTTCTTCATATGTGCACTGTGAAGGAAGAAATCCAAAACACTCGCATGAAATATCGACAGCGACTGGAGAGACACCCTAATGCGCTTGCTGCTAAATTAACTTGCCAAGATTATACAAGACGACTCAAGAGAAATAACATTTTCTAGCTTTCTTTGAGCTTCTTTTGAGCGACAAAATATGAGTAGATGCCTTCACTGGAGGGCTCACTCTCCCAATCAATGTGACACTCAAAAAGTTTGCTTAAAGTTACAAACTGATCGCAAACAAGCACTAAAAAAAAAAAATATATATATATATTTGTTAGATATTACCGCCCATTATAGAGTAATAAATAAATAAGTATCCTGGGACATTCCTCACACACGGACATCTGATCCCAAACTAAGCACAGCTTGTACTATGGAAACCAGATAACTGATATAATAAATATACTACTTTTTTGTTTGTGAATACATACTTAAATCCCTTGACTTTGCAGTTAAAAAATGACAATTGATTTCGATTGTTTTCCTCGCCCGCGCGGGTCGTCAAACAGTCAAAGGAATTACACCCAGACTCCGGACATGTTCATGCCCACAAATGCATGTCCTGTGCGGGAATCGAACCCATGACCTGAAGTGCTATAGTTGGACTCACCATCATTACCACTATTACTAAGGGTCAACGCTCACTATAACAGCACGGACACGCCGAGCTCGGCATTCACCTTGCCTAGAAGTGAGGCCTTTAAATCGTATGCATTAAAGTAAATTTTAGAATGACTACATAAAATAGTTGATGCCTCGCGGCGCACGCGCTTGCCGCTACAGGCCACTGAAAGGGAATGGGCAGATACTCCACCACGCGTGCCCACTGCGGATTGGTGGAGGTAGGCTAATGGTCAACCTACTGTTGGAGTTTTTCAAGCCGCCTAGGAGGCATCCAACTAGCTTAACGACTATCACAATTAAGTGACAACCGGAACCAACGGCTTTACGTGCCTGTCGTGGGTGACCGTCTAGTGGCAAGACGGTCACCCATCCAGGTACCGACCACGACAGACGTAGCATAACTTTGCCGATCGATTAAGAACGGCTAATCATGCCACACCACGAGCGCTTCTCCTCATGATCCTCGCCTTCCTCTTAATGATGAGGTTATATTAAAACAGGTATTGTTGTTTGTCTATTAAGAGAAGGGTCTGGACCACGTGGCGGAGAACATCCTGTGGTACCTGGACGCGCGTTCGCTGTGCGCGGCCGAGCTGGTGTGCCGCGAGTGGCAGCGCGTCATCTCGGAGGGCATGCTGTGGAAGAAGCTCGTCGAGAGGAAGGTCCGCACCGACTCGCTGTGGCGCGGCCTCGCCGACCGGAGGGGATGGTATGTTATACACACTACACTACACTACACACACTAATACAGGGGATGGTATGTTATACACACTACACTACGCACACTACTACAGGGAATGGTATGTTATACACACTATACTACACACACTACTACAGGGGATGGTATGTTATACACACTACACTACACACACTACTACAGGAAATGGTATGTTATACACACTACACAACACACACTACTACAGGAAATGGTATGTTATACACACTACACAACACACACTACTACAGGGGAGGGATGGTATGTTATACACACTACACTACACACACTACTACAGGGGATGGTATGTAATACACACTACACTACACACACTACTACAGGGGATGGTATGTAATACACACTACACTACACACACTACTACAGGGGATGGTATGTTATACACACTACACTACACACACTACTACAGGGGATGGTATCTTATACACACAAGATTTCACACTCAAAATCAAAATTCAAAAGTATTTTATTCAGTTTAGGCCCTGTTAAGGCACATACGTTAAATTGGGACATGCATTTGAATTTACCACCGTTTCGGAATACACTTAAACTGAGAAGACTCCGGCAAGAAATGCAGCAAGGCTTTTTTTTTTTGACACACCACACTCCCACTATACACATGTACACTATGTTACACCATACACTACACTTTACACACAGAATTTCATACTACACTACACATACTACTACAGGTTTTCTTTCTCTTTCCTTATGGTTATTTATAGTAGACACAACCAGTTCTAGATTAAGTAGTATTGTAGTATTTTTAAGACAGGCATAGCATTATAAAAAAAAAACATATGATAGATGCCATAGACAATTCTTGACGACGGAGGGAAGCCGTGGCCCGTGGGGCACAGTAATATAGGTAATTTCATCCAGACCCAAGACTCACATGTTCATGCACACAAATATTTGCATTTGGTGGAATTGAATCCGCGTCCAGCTGTGTGATAGGTGTCTTAAAAACCGTTAACTGGCTCGTCATATAAAGCACTTGCGGTTTCACCCGCGTTTTCGGGATAATTCGTATCCGACTGGTAGTTCCAGAGATTAGAAAAAAACTATTTATTATATTAGTATGTATATAGATAGCTGTTTCGCCAAATCAATCATGTAATATGTCTATCTCTTTCTAGGATCCAATACCTGTTCAAGCCGAAGCCAGGTTGCCAGCATCCGTCTCACTCGTTCTACAGACAACTCTACCCAAAAATAATAAAGGACATACAATCTATTGAGGACAATTGGAGGATGGGCAAACACAACCTGCAAGTGAGTGCCAAATCTCTACATAGTATAAAACAAAGTCTGTCCTTCTGTACACTTAGATCCTCTAAACTAAACAACGAATTTTGATGCGGTTTTCGCTATCATTCCAATAATTTATATTTATTTAATATCTAAATTATGTACAACAGAATTATGTATCTTAAAAATATGTACAAAAAAGTCCACAATGGCATATGTCTATATCATACAGATAACTCATAGTAACCATTTTATGCGACTGAGTTTTGTGTGGGTTATACTTTCGAAGTTATTTTTACCAATATAATATTAATCATTATCTAATTAAATTATTTGGTTACGTTGTGCATTTAATGTAGATAACATTTGCTTTTTGCAGCAAATCATTATTACTAATATTTTAGAAAATATCACAGATTTAAATTTACCAAAAAACGGTAATATTATTAATAACTCCACAATGACACCACATTAGTACTTATATTGCACCCGTGCGAAGCGGGGCCGGTCGCTATTCGCTAGTCAACAATATAATTTTGTCCTGAGCGACAGACAGACTAACAGACAAGCTACTGGACATAGAGACATGCTATTTGGAGGGTGTGATGCACATTATGGCCTATATTTAGTACTAGATGTTCCCCGCGGTTTCACCCGCGTTCCCGGGATAAAAAGTAGCCTATATCCTTCTCCATACCATAGGCTACCTGCATGCCAAATTTCATGATGATCCGTTGAGTAATTAAGGCGTGAAGGCGTAACAAACTCACTTTCGCATTTATAATATTAGTTAGGATTTATAGAACGAGAATTTAGTATCAAAAATAGATTGTGTTTCGAAATGACCTCTATAGTAATATTCTCTATTTTCGGTGGTAGGTTACTTTGTAGTACCCACCTGGCTGGCTACCACCCTCAAGTACCTCCACCTATCGGTGTGTTCGGACAGCTGCACTTGAGAGCCAGTTCCTTATAGACTTTGTGTGTGCACCACCTTCGGCCACATTATCACTTACCATAGTGAGATTGCAGTCAAACAAAGGCTAAACCGATAACCAAATTTTAACAAAATTCAAAAAATTCAAAATCATTTATTCAAATAGACCTTCGCAGGCACTTACGAAAAGTCTGACTCTAATACCGGTTCGGAAGGTTGCATTTGCCGAGAAGAGCCGGCAATAAACTCGGCAATTACTCTTTTCAAAATAAGCTTAGATTCATTACATAATATTTACATTCTAATCGCACTGAAAACAATTGCGTGCCCCGGCGCGGCGGCAAAATTACAAAGTAGACTGAATAAATATTTAATAAGTAAATAAATAAATAAATAACCTTATTCTACTTACAAAAAAAAAAACAATTTTAATTGTAATGCCGCCTATAATATAATTATTTATATTTACAGAGGATAAACTGCAGATCAGAGAACTCGAAAGGCGTTTACTGTTTACAATACGACGACAACAAGATTGTGTCCGGTCTGAGAGACAACACCATCAAAATATGGGACAGGAAGACGTTGCAATGTGTTAAGGTAAACATACTTTTACGGTTTCTGCGGTTTTAACAAAATAATAAATAAATATCCTGGGACATTCCTCACACACGGTCATCTGATCCCAAACTAAGCTGAGCTTGTACTACGGAAACCAGATAACTGATATAATACATATATTACTTTTTGTTTGTAAATACATACATAATATACATAATTACACCCAGACTCAGGACATACAGACATGTTCATGCACACAAATGCATGTCCTGTGTGGGTATCGAACCCTGCGGCGCGATAGGTGGAATCTGAACCAGAGTCTTAACCAACCGCGCCAGCTGGCCCGGCAACTGTGTGGGGGGAGGGGGGGTTTAATGTAATATGGGCCATCAATGTCAAAGTCAGAGCCATTTATTCAATTTAGACCCTAGTAGGGCACTTATGAAGATCAAAGATCTCTGCCTTCAACTGAGAAGAACAGGCAAGAAACTCAGTAAGGTACTGAGACGTTGAGCATAGCGTTTATTCGCTCAAAGAGCAGCTCGACTGGGGAAGTACCTCCACCTTACAGAATACCGCAGCCAAATAACTTTATGTTGTGTAAAGTTGTGTTCCTGCGCGTGAGTAAGGTCGCCAGAGCTCATAGGAGAGGGGGGAAAGGTCGGTAACGCGTGAGCGATGCTTCTTGTGTTGCAAACGTCCATATGGCTACGGTAACCGCTTACCATCAGGCGGACCGTATGCTTGTTTACCGACTTAGTTGTATAAAAAAAAAGGTTACATTTTCTGAAATACTTTTTTGGCTATCTGACTATATTGACTTGCGTGTGTATTTTACTTTGGGCTGAATCCGGTAAAAAGGAGGGTCGGGGTTGTCGGAATTTCTACCAAAATTCATAGCTATAGTAATGTACAATATTTAATTTCAATTGATTTAAGACAAAACTTGTTCATAAAAAAATAAATTGTTATAAAACTTGGATGCGTCGCTCACTTCCCTCCAATATGGCGAGGAGGGCGATGGCTGCCACACGCGTCATACTTGTGACTGAACAGGTGCTGCTTGTGGGGGCTGGTCTGCGCCGAGTTTGCTATTTATTTACTTATTAAATATTTATTCAGTCTACTTTGTAATTTTGCCGCCGCGCCGGGGCACGCAATTGTTGTCAGTGCGATTAGAATGTAAATATTATGTAATGAATCTAAGCTTGTTTTGAAAAGAGTAATTGCTGAGTTTATTGCCGGCTCTTCTCAGCAAATGCAACCTTCCGAAACGGTATTAGAGTATTTAAGGAGGAGGTTCTCAATTCGGTTGTATGTTTTTTTTTTTTTTTTTTTTTTTTTTTTTTTTATGTTTGTTACCTCATAACTCCGTCATTTATGAACCGATATGGAAAATTCTTTTTTTGTTTGGAATGGTACACTTCCCGTTTGGTCCCATTGTCATCAGATCAGGATTTGATTACTTCTTAGTGTACTTTGAAGTCGGTTTGAGTTTTTTGTAAAACAGTCCAATTGTTGTACGGCAGGAGCTCCAGGGGCACACGGGGTCGGTGCTGTGCCTGCAGTACGACGAGCGCGCCATCATCTCGGGCTCGTCGGACAGCACGGTGCGCGTGTGGGACGTCAACACGGGCGCCATGCTCAACACGCTCATACACCACTGCGAGGCGGTGCTGCACCTGCGCTTCTGCAACGGCATGATGGTCACCTGCAGCAAGGTACGAACATCGCCTAGGGGGTGCGTTACGACCACACACATTAACAGCCTTGGGGTTGCCGGACACCCCGTTAAATAACACTGTTGGGGTGCGTAAGAACCGATTAAGGAGTTGCTGAACTCCCTCATGGGGTGACTATGTACCCCAAAAATTAACAGCTTTGGGTTTGCCAATGACCCACCAGTATAATAGTTTTGGGGTTGCCTGGCACCCCACTTATTAAGAGCCGTGGGGTGTCCCTAAGTAAGGTATACATGTGGGAAGTGAACAAGAACGCTATGCTCAACACGCTCATACAGCACTGCGAGGCGGTGCTGCACCTGCGCTTCTGCAACGGCATGATGGTCACCTGCAGAAAGGTACGTGCACCGCACGGACGTCACCTTTGGGGTGCGTTACGACCCCACAGATTAACAGTCTTGGGGTTGCCGGACACCCCGTTAAATATCACTTTTGGGGTGCGTAAGGACCCCTCAGATTAACAATTTTGGGGTTGTTGGACACCCCATCAAATATCACTTCTTCTTCTTCTTATTTTTAATTTTGGCAACCAAGCCCAAATTAGGGCTAATTTCTGCCAGTGTCGATTTATATTATAGTTTCCAATCTCAATAAATCACTTTCACATTATAGTCCTCAGTCAGTCACCGTCCATAAAAGTCATGTTTTACTACAATGGTGGTTATTGTACTAAAACTCTTCACGGACTTTTTGAGACAACTTGAAAAGCCACGATAAACATAATTCATTTCATTTCACTTGACTGGTGAACATAGATTGATCCATATTGGATAAAATACCGAATGATAATATGCAATAAAACTCAAAATACAAGAATATGTGAAATTAAAAACGAAACTCAACGTCATCGCGTCACTCTGCAAGTTCGTGTAACTGTCTATGAACCGAAAGAAATGGAAAAATAATAATATTTAGTACATATTTGTTGCAGGATCGTTCAATAGCGGTGTGGGACATGACGTCGACCACAGAGATCATGCTGCGGCGAGTGCTGGTGGGGCACAGGGCGGCGGTCAACGTGGTTGACTTCGACGAGAAATACATCGTTAGCGCCAGCGGGGATAGAACTATTAAGGTTTTAGGCTCACTACTATCAGAGATTGGGGGGGGGATGGTCAATTTTCACCTAAAATAAAAAAAAATACAAGATATATTTGTTTAATGTGTGTGCTAAATCCTCCCATGGGCATCACTACAAAATCAATCGTGCACTATCTAAATCAAACACTGCACACCACTTTCTCAGTAATAGAGTGGTCTGGAACTGGAACCGATTACCTGAGGATGTGGTATCTGCTACCTCAATAAACAGTGTTTAAAATCAAATTGGATATCTGGACAAAGATAAAAAAACTTGAAAAGTGAAATATGTATAAGTGCGCAGTGACAAGACTCAACACTGTGTGAAATATACACATCAGCTTACAAGCCGCTCGTATATAAATAAATAAATTATAAAATCCTAACCAATATTATAAATGCGAAAAAACGGATCATCATGAAATTTGGCATGCAGATAGCCTATGGTATGGAGAAGGACATTGGCTTCTTTTTATCCCGGGAACGCGGGTGAAACCGCGTGGGACAGCTAGTAAAATATAAACACAATAAAGTCCTTTCATGGACTTATGGTACTACTATGGTAGTTTCAGTAGTTTTTTTTATGGATATTTCCATTTCACATTGTATATTTTTTCTTTGTATTATAAAGGTGTGGAACACATCATCGTGCGAGTTCGTCCGGACGCTGAACGGTCACAAGCGAGGCATCGCGTGCCTGCAGTACAGGGACCGGCTGGTGGTGTCCGGCTCCTCGGACAACACCATCCGGCTGTGGGACATCGAGTGCGGACAGTGCATCCGGGTGCTCGAGGGGCACGAGGAACTAGTCAGGTGTATACGGTACGTCACACAACACATTCACTGAACGGTCACCAGCGAGGCTCCTCGGACAACACCATCCGGCTGTGGGACATCGAGTGTGGACAGTGCATCCGGGTGCTCGAGGGGCACGAGGAACTAGTCAGGTGTATACGGTACGTCACACAACACATTCACTGAACGGTCACCAGCGAGGCTCCTCGGACAACACCATCCGGCTGTGGGACATCGAGTGCGGACAGTGCATCCGGGTGCTCGAGGGGCACGAGGAACTAGTCAGGTGTATACGGTACGTCACACAACACATTCACTGAACGGTCACCAGCGAGGCTCCTCGGACAACACCATCCGGCTGTGGGACATCGAGTGTGGACAGTGCATCCGGGTGCTCGAGGGGCACGAGGAACTAGTCAGGTGTATACGGTACGTCACACAACACATTCACTGAACGGTCACCAGCGAGGCTCCTCGGACAACACCATCCGGCTGTGGGACATCGAGTGCGGACAGTGCATCCGGGTGCTCGAGGGGCACGAGGAACTAGTCAGGTGTATACGGTACGTCACACAACACATTCACTGAACGGTCACCAGCGAGGCTCCTCGGACAACACCATCCGGCTGTGGGACATCGAGTGTGGACAGTGCATCCGGGTGCTCGAGGGGCACGAGGAACTAGTCAGGTGTATACGGTACGTCACACAACACATTCACTGAACGGTCACCAGCGAGGCTCCTCGGACAACACCATCCGGCTGTGGGACATCGAGTGCGGACAGTGCATCCGGGTGCACCTACCGGGTTGAGAACCTACTCCTTTTTTTGGAGTCGGTTAAAAAAGGAGCAGGTGCACAATTCGGGTGTATTTTTTTTTAAATGTTTGTCACCCCGTAACTCCGTGATTTATTAACCGATTTAGAAAATTCTTTTTTTTATCTGGAAGGGTACACTTCCCGTTTGGTCCCGTTGTCATCGGATCACGATTTGATTGCTTCTTAGTGTACTTTGAAGTCGGTTTAAGTTGTTAGTAAAACCGTTATATTGTTTATATTGCAGGTTCGACAACAAGAGGATAGTAAGCGGTGCGTACGACGGCAAGATCAAGGTGTGGGACCTGCCCGCCGCGCTCGACGTGCGCACGCCGCACCAGGACCTCTGTCTCAGGACATTAGTGGTCAGTCACACACATTATAGATACACTAGGGGACGGCAACGGTGTGGGATTCGAATCAAACTGACGTTTGGTGTGTGTTTTTTTTTTTTTGCGTGGGATACTTCTACCGGCTAAAACCCCACAGTGGTCGCAATCTGCGCTATAGAGAGGGGCGGGTTGAACGCGTACCTGCTCACCCCTCCACGCGCGGCGCTAAGATAGCTCGTCCCGGGGGAAGTGTGACACCTCCCCCCAACACCCTCGCTGTGCTATCGCACGATTCTCCTTGGGGTCGCTTCTGGGCGCACAGAGCCCCCGCTCTGATTGCCCACGACCCCAAAGGCCCCGTTTAGTCGCCTTTTACGACAGGCAGGGGAACACCGTAGCT
Source organism: Achlya flavicornis (assembly GCA_947623365.1). NCBI lineage: Eukaryota > Metazoa > Arthropoda > Insecta > Lepidoptera > Drepanidae > Achlya > Achlya flavicornis. Next base: position 2,939,591 of record OX392494.1, on the reverse strand, counting down.
GTTATTCTAAGGTGTGATTAGTACAGTAGTACCCAACTGATAAGGCGCGTCGTGAATTTTCGTTCGCACAGAAAAGAAAGTATGGCCCGAAGGTTAATTAAATCTTATAATCAACCTTAGATCAAGGTTCATAATACAGTGCAGCTGTTAGTTCCGTCTCACTCGCAAGTGCCGCCCCTCCGCACACATGGCGGCAGCTGCCGATCAATAGCATTTCCCGCGCTTTGTAAATGTGTCTTCTGTGCAGGTACATCGGTAAGCCATATTAGTTAGGTACTACTGTATTCGTTAAGAGTTATTTGCCAGAACCGTAGAGCGCAATACCCGGCGGTTGTCTAAAAAAAAAAAAAAAAAGTTGATAAAACATCTTTTTTTTTTACTTTTTTTCGCCATTGATCAACAAATTGAATAAAGTATAGCTTAAAAAATATATAAATTTCAATCATAAAAATAAGCAAACTGTCTGTTATATTGTGTTTGGCGGGCCAGCTGGCGCGGTTGGTTAAGACCCAGGTTAAAATTCCTCCTATCGCGCCGCAGGTCGTGGTTTCGATTCCTGCACAGGACATGCATTTGTGTGGATGAACATGTCTGTATGTTCTGAGTCTGGGTGTAATTATGTATATTAAGTATGTATTTACAAACAAAAAGTAGTATATGTATTATATCAGTTATCTGGTTTCCATAGAACAAGCTATGCTTAGTTTGGGATCAGATGACGATGTGTGAGGAATGTCCCAGGATATTTATTTATATATAAGGTCCTTATAAATTAGTGAATTTCCTCTTGAGGGATGAATGTATAGGTCATTACATTAGTAATCAAAAAATAATACGTGGGAAAAAAACAAAATTCCGAAATTGAACTTAATATTTTATTTTGTAAAATAAAAAGTATGTATATGTATACTATTTTGGAAAAAATAGCCAATATATAGTCAGATTGTCAAAAAAAACAAAGAAAATATAAAAAAAATGTAACCTTGCTGAGTTTCTTGCCTGTTCTTCTCAGTTGAAGGCCGACTTAAAAACTGGCGGTAGCTTCAGTAGCTTTGACCTTCATAGGTGCCCTTCTAGGGCCTAAATTGAAAAATTGAATAAATGGCTTTATCAGTACAACATATTTTTATTATTTTTTGATTACTGATGACCTATACATTCATCACTCAAGAGGAAATTCACTAATTTATTAGGTCTTTAACTAATTATCATAAGCACGAATATGAGTTTATTGGGTGACTCCCCTCAGGAGCATACGGGACGCGTGTTCCGGCTGCAGTTCGACGAGTTCCAGATCGTGTCGTCCTCCCACGACGACACGATCCTCGTGTGGGACTTCCTCAACTACGGCGGGGCGTCCCCCTCGCCCGCCGCCGCCCCCGCGCCCGCGCCGCACCCCCGCCCCCGCACGCCCGACCACGACCGGGACAGGGAACACGACCTGTATGACTAGGTGAGTACGTTCACTTACTTATATTGGTTGGTACAGTCTAGGACATAAATATGTATACACTTAGTGAAATTCGACAACGGTTTCCTCTTAAACTACTGATTGAAATTATGAGATATTATAAAGGCAGAATCTTCTAACATATACTATTATGATTTGTGTAATAGTTTAACAATTAAATGTTAAACATGCGAGAAAATCGCTATTGAATTTCAAAAAGTGTATACATATTTATGTCCTCGACTGTACTTAATAAATTGGGTGGAGATTGTTTTCAGTGCGATTAGAATGTAAATCTTATGTAATGAATCCAAGCTTGTTTTGAAAAGAGTAATTGCTGAGTTTATTGCCGGCTCTTCTCAGCAAATGCAACCTTCCGAACCGTAGAGTCAGACTTTTCATAAGTGCCTGCGAAGGTCTATTTGAATAAATGATTTTGAATTGAATTGAGATTTCGAGGTGGCATATTTTCGAAACCTATATTGGGTTAGTTAAGCTGAACAACTTTTACTGTGGGACCAACATTAAATTCACAAAAAAAAAACACTTTTCATACTTTATGATCGAGCAAGGTTGACATTTTTTACCGATGAAAAAACGGAGGAGGTTCACAAGTCGACGCGTATTTTTTTTATGTATGATCACGCATAACTTCTTACAGAGTAGTCCGATTTTGATAATTCTTTTTTTATTGGATAAGGTATACCTCGACGTTGGTCCCATATTTTGGAAAAATCCTACCCTAAGAGTAAATAGGGGTGATTTATTGTATTTATTTGATCACACACAGATTTTAATGCTGAAGTATAAGTATGTAGTAATTAGCAGAGTATATCCAAAAAAAATGATAAAATAAAAACTTTTTCACAAAAAAAAATTACCGCCGAATAATCTGGCGAAAAAATAATAAACCTACTAAATAGCTGAAAAGAGAAAAAAAAGATCTTTAATCTATAGAATTTTGAATATAACTTGAATCTTATAAGGTTTTGCAGTCAAGAGTACAATACTCATGATAAACATAACAAAACCTTAATAACAACAACTCATAACAAACAACTTTCCCAAAGAAACAAATAAGCTGAATGAAAAGCTGATGGTGTATTCTTATTCTTGTTAGTTACTAAATATTATGAGCTCATGTGCTTAGTAAATTAAAGAATAGGTATATGTGTCTTTTCTTTCTAAGGATTAAAGGATCATGGCGAGATTTGTACAAAAAAATAAAGATTTTTAGAGACGTTGGAATGACGTTATTATTGATCCTTGGTGCCTAAGGAACAACTTGAGCCATTCAAAATATTTTTAGAACCCCGGGATAAAAATGCGAATTCCTATGGCAAGCCGGCGAATCGCGACTATTTGCGACCAAAACCATTATGTTGTTATTATGTTTTGCGGGGTTTATAAAATATTTCATGTTAACATGTTGCTGGTAATGTAATCTCAACATTGGATGTGATTAAATAGTTTAAATACCCTCTAAAATGTTTTATTTTTTTGTACAAATCTAATGTATGGAGCTCGCCATGATTCTTTGTGTAAATAATGTGTGTATATTGAATAAGACTTTTTGTTTATTTCCCAGGTAAATAAATGAGACCACATTGAGACTACGTTATTATTAAATAAAGTAATATTTATAATGTTATTATGAAGCGGCGCGACTCGCCGACAAGTGATAAGGACACTGCACGGTCACAATACGAATATTACGTTCACCCGGACGGGGATACATTCTTAAGTTATTTTAGTGCGAATTTTACATAGAGCATAAAAACAAAGAGATGTTACGTTCAGGCGTGTGATTTAATGGCCTCTTTAAAGCTAAGGCCAAGCTAAAAGCCGTGTTTGCCAATTGTGTCTCTCCTTGCCCTATATGACTGTTTCTTTTTTTGCACAGCTGTCTAAAGGGTCCTAGTTTGGTAGCATTTTTTGGGTGTACTATGCAATAAAGTGGGCTAATGCTGTCTCGTTTTACAGGTTACAATGATCCATAATGGATCTGTTTATTCTTCCACCAATATGTCATATAACTTGTATTATAAGTCAAAGAATACACTTTATTGTTAACACCACATGACATAACATATAAACAAAGAAAAATATAGTGACTACAACATAGTCGGCCTTATCGATTAACCATAATGAGTCATAATCTGCATTGACATGATACCTCTTTGTTTTTATGATCTGTGGGTTATAAACTGTCAAATTCCTTTGTGATGGTGCCCGAAGACTTATAAACACGTATGCTGCTCCAAAAAATGATAGTACTTATTAAGGACCGATTTTTCAAAATTAGTACAGTTTTTGTATAGATTTATATATATAGCTTATCTGAGGTTCAAAAATCGGCCCTATGTCGGCCATATTGCGGCGAAAAAAGGAACTAACATTGTCTTATTGACTTTACTATGTGTTGTCATCGAAATCGACCAGTGGCGCCATTAATAAGAATACATACCTTTTTGAAACAGGCGTGTGTGGGTACTTTGTAGTACCCGATGCTTACTACCCACCCTTGTTGTAAATTGGCGCCAACACAGATATAAATCTATAGATGACGCGAGTGTATGTACTTCGCGTGCCAATAGGGAGAGCAAAGATCTTTTGAAACTGTTTGGCGCGGACAGGGAACTCGCAGAAGGCTGCATCCACCAGAGATGTGTAGCGAGGGATATGTTTAGCTGACAAATAGGATCGCTTCATTTTCACGTTATATCTCTAACTAGCTGTCTCGCGCGGTTTCACCCGCGTTCTCGTGATAAAAAGTAGCCTATAATACTCGGGGATGGTGTAGCTTCCTATTAGTGAAAGAATTTTTCGAAACTGACTGGTAGTTGCAGTGATTAGCCCGTTTAAACAAACAAACAAAATATCTCTTCCACTTTATTATATTAGTATAGATGCCAGCCTAACTAAAGAGCTCTTGTGACAGACGGATGGAGGGACTTGCGTTATCTATTCAGATTTATGTCTGTGGTTGACACTTCTGAGAATATAAAAAATAGGCAATATGGCAATGATTTTATCATTGGTGCTGATTCTGTTGTAAATCGCCAATAAACTATCAAGTACTCTTTCTTACAAACATTATTAAAAAAGGATAGAGCATATTTAAAGCTGTCAAATTAGTCTTGCCGTTCTCATTTGCGGGTAAATAGACGTTTCTTAGATCCTTTTCTTTTGTTCTTTGTTAGAAAGAGATACAGTGAGAATTAATTAGAATCAGCACCATTGTCCTGCAAAACAGTATCAGCCTTAATGTAGGCACCTAAGGGTCCACTATTGACTGACTGGTTTAACCAGTATATACCTGCTATTTGTCACAGAACTTTGAACGTCATAAGATTAACTAAAATTATGTTTTTATTATTGAAACATATTTCTTTACGTCGTCTGGGGCGTAGAAAATATGAGGTATGGTCTAAGGTCGTTCTCACACGTAGCTCAGAAAAAAAAAAACAAATTCTAACCAGTCGCGAGTATTTGAATGGGCCTCACACGGCGCTATCGCTTAGAAGTAATTAACCCAAACCCAATGACTTTCTAGATAAATCTAGATATCTCCGCCAATTCCCTACTAAAGGACAAAAGATTACATTAAACTGACGGGCCAGTTGGCGCAGTTGGTTAAGACGTGGAGTCTTAACCTATAGGGCCGCAGGTCGTGGGTTCGATTCCCGCACAGGACATGCATTTGTGTGCATGAACATGTCCTGTATGTCCTGAGTCTGGGTGTGATTATGTATATTAAGTATGTATTTACAAACAAAAAGTAGTACATATATTATATCAGTTATCTGGTTTAAATAGTACAAGCTCTGCTTAGTTTGGGATCAGATTACCGTGTGTGAGGAATGTCCCAGGATATTTAGTAGATACGTGTGAGGAGGTCTTATTTTTTATGAATTCCTTTTGGTCGGTCCTCCGACTCCGATTGGCTAATGACAAGTATACTGTAAATAATAGTACTGAAGTTATGTCTGGTGTCGTACAGTCGGGGAGATAATGCGCGTGTGACGTCATCACTTGATTTGATTCGGACCACAGACCAGATAACCTTTAGACGCCATCAATTAAGTTTTACATGAGAGGGGGGGCGGTGTGTTTTATTTGATTTGAAGGCTCTTATGCATTACTATAATCTATTTCATATAGGATTTGTTGTGACGTTGCCCATATCTTGTAAAATATCTATTTACTCAGAGATACTACATCAATAATATTTCATGACACCTTGCTGTATTACGGTATTCCTTATAATTGTGCCGATTCTGTTGTAAATCGCACTAAACTAGTTTTAGTTTCATATCTCTTTCTTACGAACATAATTGAAAAAGGATAGAAAATATTTAAAGCTGTCAACCGAGTCTTTAGCGTCTTCATTTGCGTGTATTTATTTAGACGTAACCGCGATAGATGGCGACAAAATTTCTTGCATCCTTTTCTTATGCTCTTCGTTAGAAAGAGACATGGTGAGACTAAAATTAGTTTAGTTGTAAACAACAGAATCAGCACCATTATCGTTGTAAATGTCACCGAACTGATGCTATCTGGTCTGTGTACCGGACGCAATATTGCCGTTGTAGTATCTTTCTTTACTCCGCCTTTTCACAAATATAATGTGCTGTGAAGTTATCTTAATTTTAACCAATCAATTTAATCCTCGGCTGTACATTTAAACTTGTATACATGGGTGTAGACGCAAATAAGAATAGTTTTTGTTTTTGTTTGTTTATAATAAAGTTATGCTAGATTATTGGAATTAAAAGTATAATGTTACGATGTGTGTACTTGGGTGTGCGATGCTCTTTCTCTTTTCGTTTTTGTATAAATAAAGCAGGATAGCGTTAGTTACTAATTGTAATTATAAATTTAATTATGGATAGTTTGTTTTGGTACGACATGTGTGCTTTTATTGCGTTCTTTTTCAGCTTTTGTAATTATTTTATTCATTTCATATCGATCTCCGTAGTACATTAAAGATCACGACTAGTACAGTTGAACCCAACTGATAAGGCGCGTCGTGAATCTTCGTTCGCAGAGAAAAGAAAGTATGGCCCCGAAGACTAACGAAAGAATGCTTAAAACTTACAATCAACCTTAGATCACTACTATAAGGCTCATAATACAGTGCAGCTGTTAGTTCCGTCTCACTCGCACGTGCTGCCCCTCCGCACACATGGCGGCAGCTGCCGACCAATAGCATTACCCGCGCTTTGAAAATGTATCTTCTGCGCAGGTACATCGGTAAGCCATATCAGTTGGGTACTACTTTACATACAGTTTCTTCTAGGCTTTGATTTATTGACATCAATGTCGCATTCGACATATGGCGAAAACACGAAGAATTTGTAAAATACCCGCCGTTTATTGACAAATGTCTAATGTGTAAAAAAAACCTCACATGAAATGTTTTTTTTTTAAATGAGTAATGTGCCCCAAATCGCGCAATAAAAGCACGTGTGCCGTTATATAATAAAATGCCTTGCCTTCAAAGTATTTACAGACACCGACAGTGGTCGATGTGAGAAAAATATTTAAAAAATCAGCTTGATTCGACATTCGTATCTCATTTGTAGAAACTTAAATATTATTACTATAGTTTTCTATAAATGTCATACAAAATCGTTATGAAATTATGTACATTTAACAAATATATGTATTAGATATGTAATTTTCAAACTTATTTTACATGTGTTTTAAGATCATATTGTAATACAGTTCAGTATCGTCGATCGATACGAAAATGCTTTGAAAATGTATAGTAATTTAAATCTTATCTCGTTTATTTTAAATTTTTATTTCCTATGGCTCTATTGCTGTGTGTAAACTGCCATTTCGACAACACTTTTTATACTATGCTTTTTAAATGAATCACAACATTTTAATTATTTTGTGGGGTTGTTTGTGAAACGGAGGCTCGTCAACAAACCTATAACCTAGGATTATATACCTTATCACAGTACCTTAAAGTATATTTCGGCTCGCGCTTGATAACGTGTGTGCCAAAGTGGACTTTAGGTGTTTGTAATAAGGCATAATATATAATACAAACGCATATGGGGCAGGTTATTGGTACCTCTCTCGACCACTCACATCAAGCGTTATGATGTCTATGCTTTCAGATAGTTACATAGAAAAAAAAAGCAATAAATACGCAGAAAATCATAATTATCAAGTTGTTTATAGTAAATTAAATGCTTTTACACGCGATTCCTAGTTCACCTCGTCCTATCTAATATTAATAATTAATAACATTATATAAAATAATAGATTTTGGATTGCCATTGACAAATTTGTTTATAAAACATAGTGTTGCCATTTTTAGAGAGAAATAATTAAAAAAAAATAGTTTAAAAGTATATCTTGGTACGTCAATTTCTATTATTTTACGCAATGTATTATTTAAATGTAATATTATGTTGTACTTATAATTTATATTTTACTTTATCTATAGATATTGTAATATAGTGGTGTCAATTTGAAAATTTGGATCTGTAATTTGGTCTTTTTTATTTTTAAATTCGAAAGGGTAGTTGCGTTCGTGAAATATATAGTTGAATAAGGGTGGGTTCAACTTAATAATAAAAAAATTGCGTTCACCATCGCTAACACAAATTCCGGGTTTTTCACGAACTGTACGTTTTTCTCACGTTTTTCTATAGGTGGTATAACAACGTATTGTCACGGACGTTCAAATACCGTAACGTCATTGTCTTTAACGTACGTATGTAACGTTAATTAATTATTTGAAATATTATGCTCTTGGGGTGGAAGACATAACAGTGTTCATAACGCACCAAGGTCACAATCTTTACTAGACATTTTATTTGTCTAATTCGACATCAATGTCTTCTGTCAAAATGTATAGAATTTCTTAGATTACCGTCACGTTTTTCGCCAAATATCGAATGCGAAAGCCGAGGATGGAATATCCTTCTTATAATGATCTTCGTTAATGCAATTATGTAAAAAGATTAAAAGCATTTAAATATGTTATTTTAATTTAATAATAAATTGAGAACAATATTTATTCTATTTATAAAAAGTAAACTTAATAATATGAATGGTTGTGGAAAAAATAGTTGTAAATTAAACGGTTGTATAGAAAACGTTCGCAACTATTCCTTCGATTGTTTTTTTATTTTTTATATGAAAATTTCAAGATATAATTACTCATATGGCCAGCCGTTACTGTAGCATTATTTTATACCTAGCTAAACAAAAAATAGGTTTTAATTTCTCACTTAAATAATAGTCCTCTATGCGTCTCCTTCCCACACTTTATAGTGAGGCAAATAGTCCCTTTCATTCATGATTGCGATTCTAAGGTAACTTTAAACATAGGTTATTTTAACAAGAGATCTTTTTTCTCCCTCTTATCTCTTTTTGACACAGGTCAAATAGATTTTATAATTATTATTATCGACCTATACATATTGGACCTTTTTATACCATCTATTTTGTCTTTGAATGTTTTATAATTTGCAATTGTTAATGGCAGCTTATTGCCGCTGCTGGGGCACAAACCTCGCTACACGGCTGGTCATAGTTAAGTGGGAAAAGTGTAGTTTTTGACTGTAACTTAATCAATGCTACTTAAAATATCGGAGCGTCTTATGACAAACAATCGAACAGTCAAATGTCGACTTAATCCCAACTTCAATGAGACGTTTCAGTTTTCGCCATTAGTCTTTTAATTATCTCAATTTAAACAAAACGAAGTATTCTAACAGCATAAAAAATGGACGGAGTGTCGCCTACACAGCGAATGAAGCAGCCAAAGTATAATCCTTCTAAAACACAAGCCACACATATAAATATAGTACGCCTATATTTTGATATTCTGCAATGTGATGTCAACAGTGACACTAAAGTTTATTTTCGCTTGTACAAGACACTATCAGTTGATTTTACTCATACAAACGTATGAAGACGAAATGTGTTTTTTCGGATAGGCAAATTTTATACGTCTGTATAAGTCGGTCAAAAGCTATACTTTCTCCAGTTTAAATTGTATAGCGCAAACCCGAATTATTGCATTCTCTGTATATATTGCTTGTCTATATTAAATTAATTAGTTATAGTGTTCGTTTTGTTTACCTTTTTCACGTCAATTTTGTGGTGAACTCACTTTTTTTGTCGCTTGTAAAATCCGACTGTCACGTTTTTGGCAGAATTATACAATGTCGAAAAAGACGACGGAATGTCTTTATAGTAAGGGGCACGAGTCGTGAGCACAGATCGACACCTGCGCAGTAGTTTAGTCTGTTTGGCGGAATGAAGAAGGGAGCGCCGAGCTGCACACGATTAGTTCGTCAGTCGATGCTCGTCGTCTATTGGATTCTCGCGTGTCATTTGGCTACTGTGATTTGACCAAAAGTGTAGATGCGCGAGCTTGCCCCCACTACTGCCTATCTGTGCTCACCAGTCGTGCCCCATACTGTACCCAGGTACTTTTTGTTCTTTTCTTTCTCGAATCAGTTGAGAGTGGAGTAATGTTCGATACCTAATTATCATAAAAAAGGCAATGGTTATAATTTATACTTAAATAGGCATAGGCAACTGTCTCAGAATATTGGTAAAATTTGCTGCAAAATTATAGTCGAGTTGAGTAAGCGAGATGCTTTGTCTTGTTTACACGTCTACAGTTGTCTCATTCGCTTCTGTCAGATTCTCAGACTGAGTTTGCAGGTGATTTTTTATAGACGTTTGAAGTTTTTGGCGGCCATTGGTTTGGTCTCCTGCAAATAAGGAATCGACTCTGTTACAGTTTTCTTTCTCGACTGTAGATTGAATTTTCTTCTAGAAAAATAACTGCTAAATAACATTTATACCAGCAAACTCCTATCATCAATTAAAATCACCATTTTTAATCCAAGACATGGGATAATTAATACTGCCATACATTTAAAAGGAGCTAGAATAGTACATATTGTAAGATCAGATTCAGATAAGATTATTGTCGTTAAATTAATAAATAATTTAATAGATAAACGCCATCTATTAGACGCCCCTCCCAACTAACTGTTATTTAAGTAAGATACACCACGCGTGGGCAAGGCTGTAAGCCTAAAGAAGTGGGATGCTAGGCTGGTTTGTTTCCTAGTTCGTGCTCATTTTAAAGTGAGAAAAGTGAGTTTGCATTTTTAGCATTACATCTTAATGGACGGTGTTCTATAAATCATTAATTCTCCATGACTTTCAAATATTGTATAAGGTAAATACATCAATATAAGTAATATGAATTACGGAATAGACTGCTTATTTTTCAGTTTGTAATAATTGTAAAACTGATGAAAAAATATCGATTAGTGTAAATATATGAAAGTTTCTTTATTGATAAATAAATGAATGTCTATTGTATATGTGGTACTTTTATTTTTCCCGCGTGTCCTTTACAGTCGCCATCAGATATATCGCAACATACAAGGTGTTCAAATATATCTGAGCATTGTAGCTTTCAAAAAAAATATTTATACTTAAGTGGTATAAAAAAATAAAAAACTGAACATTTATTTTGTCATAAATATCTGAGCAGCTGTTTTCCAATTATATCTTAACACATAACCAAACAAAAATATCTGTATAAATTCAAATTTATCTAAGAAGTCCGGGTGATCCATAGATTTAGAATTTTCTATAACTAAGATTCCACCCATAGCGCCGCAGTTCGTGGTTTCGATTCTCACACAGGACATGAATTTGTGAAATTGTGTGATCAGATCACAAACATATGAGAATTTGAAGAAAATAGCCTTTATTCCTTTGAAATACATTTTAAACTCATTTATGGCATGGCAGCTACAAAATTGTTATTTACGCCCAGGGACCCAATTCTCGCTTCCTTCGAAATAACCTTCGAATCGAACTTACGGTTCTCGAAGAATCAATATGCTCTAGTTGACTGCTATTCCTTCTACATTATGTCGGCCTCGAAGTTGCTAGAATAACTTAACGTGATTTACACTCGATAAAAGTCCGATTTCTTTTTTTCGGGAAACTAGCCCATTGGTACCCTGGTTCAAACTTTCGATTCGATTTCTTTTATTATTAGCCACACTAAAGTAAGGTGACCGGACGGCAGTTCAGTTCATTCGAACTTGATTCGAACAGAGTGCATGTTTGGTACGCCTTATTTAATTCACATACATATCGAGCTAGCTAAATACTCTTAGATGTCAGAGGATATCAGCATTAGAGAGAGGTAGTTCGCGGGCATCGAACAACTAACCCAAAGAAGCGCAATGACGTTAATTTTTCATGCAATTTATTCCGCTAATTTCCCACCATCGACAATGCGCTCTGATTGGCTAATTAAGGTACACATGCGCTCTGATTGGCCAGTTCAATAACACACGATGCAGTGATTGGTCCTTACTGTTAAAAATCAGTGAAAAATCACTGACTAGTTTCAGAATTTGATTGCTCGGTATTACTACTCTAAAGGGATTGTTCCTCCATGTTCACGGGTAATTAAAAATCATAAATCTCAGAAAATGATTTCAAAAAAGTGCTAAATTTGGCGCCGAAAGCGCTAAGAAGGCATATACAGGATATATAAAATGATAAACTGATTGTTGATATATCAGCGCACAGCCCAAACCGCTGGACCTAGAGATTTGAAATTTTGCAAACAGATACCTTATACAGTGGAGGCATCCACTAAGGAAGGATTTTTGGAAATTCCACCCCTAAGAGGGTAAAATAGGGGATGAAAGTTTGTACGCAAGTCCGTCAGTTTTGAAGTTAGGATCTTCAAATTTTGTGTATAGGCTGACGAATGAAAATGAATGTAAAGTTGTCTCAGCGTTTTTGATAATTCCAGCCCCGAAGAGAGAAAAAGGGAGATGAAGTTGGGTATGCAAGGCCTTCAATTCCACGATAAACTTCACTAATTTTATGATTATACAGTGGAGGTATCCATTAAGGAAGGATTTTCTGAAATTCCACCCCTAAGAGGGTAAAATAGGGGATGAAAGTTTGTATGCAAGTCCGTCAGTTTTGAAGTTAGGATCTTCAAATTTTGTGTATAGGCTGACGAATGAAAATGAATGTAATTTGTCTCAGCGTTTAAGATAAATTCAACCCCCGAAAGGGGTAAGAGGTGGATGAAGTTAAGATGATAAACTGATTGTTGATATATCAACGCACTGCCCAAACCGCTGGACCTAGAGATTTGAAATGTTGCAAATAGATATCTTATACAGTGAAGGCATCCACTAAGGAAGGATTTTTGGAAATTCCACCCCTAAGAGGGTAAAATAGGGGATGAAAGTTTGTATGCAAGTCCGTCAGTTTTGAAGTTAGGATCTTCAAATTTTGTGTATAGGCTGACGAATGAAAATTAATGTAAAGTTGTCTCAGCGTTTTTGATAATTCCAGCCCCGAAGAGAGAAAAAGGGAGATGAAGTTGGGTATGCAAGGCCTTCAATTCCACGATAAACTTCACTAATTTTATGATTATACAGTGGAGGTATCCATTAAGGAAGGATTTTCGGAAATTCCACCCCTAAGAGGGTAAAATAGGGGATGAAAGTTTGTATGCAAGTCCGTAAGTTTTGAAGTTAGGATCTTCAAATTTTGTGTATAGGCTGACGAATGAAAATGAATGTAAAGTTGTCTCAGCGTTTATGATAAATTCAACCCCCGAAAGGGGTAAGAGGTGGATGTAGTTAAGATGATAAACTGATTGTTGATATATCAACGCACTGCCCAAACCGCTGGACCTAGAGATTTGAAATGTTGCAAATAGATACCTTATACAGTGAAGGCATCCACTAAGGAAGGATTTTTGGAAATTCCACCCCTAAGAGGGTAAAATAGGGGATGAAAGTTTGTACGCAAGTCCGTCAGTTTTGAAGTTAGGATCTTCAAATTTTGTGTATAGGCTGACGAATGAAAATGAATGTAAAGTTGTCTCAGCGTTTTTGATAATTCCAGCCCCGAAGAGAGAAAAAGGGAGATGAAGTTGGGTATGCAAGGCCTTCAATTCCACGATAAACTTCACTAATTTTATGATTATACAGTGGAGGTATCCATTAAGGAAGGATTTTCTGAAATTCCACCCCTAAGAGGGTAAAATAGGGGATGAAAGTTTGTATGCAAGTCCGTCAGTTTTGAAGTTAGGATCTTCAAATTTTGTGTATAGGCTGACGAATGAAAATGAATGTAATTTGTCTCAGCGTTTAAGATAAATTCAACCCCCGAAAGGGGTAAGAGGTGGATGAAGTTAAGATGATAAACTGATTGTTGATATATCAACGCACTGCCCAAACCGCTGGACCTAGAGATTTGAAATGTTGCAAATAGATATCTTATACAGTGAAGGCATCCACTAAGGAAGGATTTTTGGAAATTCCACCCCTAAGAGGGTAAAATAGGGGATGAAAGTTTGTATGCAAGTCCGTCAGTTTTGAAGTTAGGATCTTCAAATTTTGTGTATAGGCTGACGAATGAAAATTAATGTAAAGTTGTCTCAGCGTTTTTGATAATTCCAGCCCCGAAGAGAGAAAAAGGGAGATGAAGTTGGGTATGCAAGGCCTTCAATTCCACGATAAACTTCACTAATTTTATGATTATACAGTGGAGGTATCCATTAAGGAAGGATTTTCGGAAATTCCACCCCTAAGAGGGTAAAATAGGGGATGAAAGTTTGTATGCAAGTCCGTCAGTTTTGAAGTTAGGATCTTCAAATTTTGTGTATAGGCTGACGAATGAAAATGAATGTAAAGTTGTCTCAGCGTTTGTGATACTTCCAGCCCCGAAGAGAGAAAAAGGGAGATTAAGTTGGGTATGCAAGTCCTTGAATTCCACGATAAACTTCACTAATTTTATGATTATACAGTGGAGGCATCCATTAAAGAAGGATTTTTGGAAATTCCACCCCTAAGAGGGTAAATAGGGGATGAAAGTTTGTATGCAAGTCCGTCAGTTTTGAAGTTAGGATCTTCAAATTTTGTGTATAGGCTGACGAATGAAAATGAATGTAAAGTTGTCTCAGCGTTTTTGATAATTCCAGCCCCGAAGAGAGAAAAAGGGTGATGAAGATGGGTATGCAAGGCCTTCAATTCCCCAATAACTTCACTAAATTTATTATTATGCAGTGTAGGTATCCAGTAAGGAAGGATTTTTGGAAATTCCATCCCTAAACGGGTAAAATAGGGGATGAAAGTTTGTATGCAAGTCCGTCAGTTTTGCAGTTAGGATCTTCAAATTTTGTGTTTAGGCTGACGATTGAAAATTAATGTAAAGTTATCTCAGCGTTTATGATAATTCAACCCCCGAAGGGGGAAAGAGGGGGATGAAGTTAAGATGATAAACTGATTGTTGATATATCAACGCACTGCCCAAACGGCTGGACCTAGAGATTTGAAATGTAGCAAACAGATACCTTATACAGTGGAGGCATCCACTAAGGAAGGATTTTTGGAAATTCCACCCCTAAGAGGGTAAAATAGAGGATGAAAGTTTGTATGAGAGTCCGTCAGTTTTGAAGTTAGGATCTTCAAATTTTGTGTATAGGCTGACGAATGAAAATGAATGTAAAGTTGTCTCAGCGTATGTGATAAATTCAACCCTAAGAGGGAAAAAGGGGGATGAAGTTGGGTATGCAAGTCCTTCAATTCCACAATAACTTCACTAAATTTATTATTATACAGTGTAGGTATCCAGTAAGGAAGGATTTTTGGAAATTCCACCCCTAAGCGGGTAAAATAGGGGATGAAAGTTTGTATGCAAGTCCGTCAGTTTTGCAGTTAGGATCTTAAAATTTTGTGTATAGGCTGACGAATGAAAATGAATGTAAAGTTGTCTCAGCGTTTGTGATAAATTCAACCCCCGAAAGGGGAAAAAGGTGGATGAAGTTAAGATGATAAACTGATTGTTGATATATCAACGCACTGCCCAAACGGCTGGACCTAGAGATTTGAAATGTTGCAAACAGATACCTTATACAGTGAAGGCATCCACTAAGGATTTTTGGAAATTCCACCCCTAAGCGGGTAAAATAGGGGATGAAAGTTTGTATGCAAGTCCGTCAGTTTTGCAGTTAGGATCTTCAAATTTTGTGTATAGGCTGACGAATGAAAATTAATGTAAAGTTGTCTCAGCGTTTGTGATAAATTCAACCCCCGAAAGGGGAAAAAGGTGGATGAAGTTAAGATGATAAACTGATTGTTGATATATCAACGCACTGCCCAAACAGCTTGACCTAGAGATTTGAAATGTTCCAAACAGATACCTTATACAGTGAAGGCATCCACTAAGGATTTTTGGAAATTCCACCCCTAAGCAGGTAAAATAGGGGATGAAAGTTTGTATGCAAGTCCGTCAGTTTTGCAGTTAGGATCTTCAAATTTTGTGTATAGGCTGACGAATGAAAATGAATGTAAAGTTGTCTCAGCGTATGTGATAAATCCAACCCTAAGAGGGAAAAAGGGGGATGAAGTTGGGTATGCAAGTCCTTCAATTCCACAATAACTTCACTAAATTTATTATTATACAGTGTAGATATCCAGTAAGGAAGGATTTTTGGAAATTCCACCCCTAAGCGGGTAAAATAGGGGATGAAAGTTTGTATGCAAGTCCGTCAGTTTTGAAGTTAGGATGTTCAAACTTTGTGTTTAGGCTGATGATTGAAAATTAATGTAAAGTTATCTCAGCGTTTATGATAATTCCACCCCCGAAGTAACAGCTCTCCGCCGCAATGTTATTGAGGCCAAAATATTAACTGGTTCAGCCAGAGGAGAAACTGTCGTGCCGCGTATTACATTGATCCCAAATCACCTTCCGTTTTATTTAAAAGATTATAGTTCCTTATCAAGGTTTGTTTCGCGATGGCTATTAATAAATCATAGGGAAATACTCTCTGAAATTTGCTAGACTTTATTTGCGGCAGGACTGTTTCAGTTTTATGTGGCATGCTCGCATGTAAGCTCAATCTACCTGAACTTTTGTCAAATATCACACGTAGTGGCGGGCAATAGCCATGAACAAAGCTCTATAGGTATTGTTACAATAATTCATATCCAGAAAAAAGAAATAATATACGCGGACGAAGTCGCGGGCTAAAGCTAGTACAGTGTAGTAGTAAGCGTGTATGTAAGTCGGAAAATATTACTTAACTCTATGCCTGACACCCATCAGACACTGTATTATTCCAAAGGTACTATTATATTACACTGTATTATTATATTACTCTTTGCACTGTATTTTTCTCGCAAACACCTTATTTTATTTTAACGTGGACAACACGGTGTTTTTTCGAAAATCTGATCTAGCAACACTGGCAGAGTGTGAATAAACGATAAATAATAACAACTGCTGTGAGCATGGATATAGCTATGAGTTAACGTGGACTGTGATCTAATTTTCGTGAAATTTACCATACTTATACTTTTAGTGTGTATTGTTATTAAAACTGTAAAATAATAGAACAATTATTATGGGAAAAATTTGTGCTATAAAAAGTTGTCCAAGTGGGCGCAAAATGAAAAATAAAACAAGTGATATACCTCAGTCTCTATCCTTTTTCCGCCCAACAGTATGTAAAATATTCGTACATGTATAATTTTAAATTTTACTTTTTTATTGAGCCTTTTTCTTGTGTCTAAAAAGGTTGTTATTTTGTCCTACATATTCGTTGTTTGTTGTTGTTGTCTGTCTTATTCGCCAAAAGGCAGGCAAAGGTCTGAGCCATACAGCCTTGGTTTTATTTCAGTTTTCTCGAGATTTATTAAATAGTCACAAAATATATTACTTCATATAGTCCGCACTGTTAAGAGTATATTACAAACTTTATGCAATAATATTATGAAAATAAATGTAGTGATGCAACGGAAGTGTCAAAAAACAAGCAGAAACGCAAACAGATAAAATTTAGTGGAAACGGATGCGGAGGCGAATGTGTAAATAATTTGAAAAAGGTTTTTTTAATCAATAAAATTCAAAATTAAGTAAAGTGTTTAAAATGCGTTAAATTGGTGGCGCTAATAAGCAAGAGAGTATGAAATGAAGTTGGCAGTTGTTGACTGGTATTTTGAGCATAGCGGTATCATAAGAAAAATCACTAGGAAAAGATACACAAAGAGTCCAGGCAGCGTGATTCATTTAAGTCACAATTTTACATGTCTATTGTTTTATGATTTGCTCATAAGAGAGGGGGAAAGGTCGGTACCGCTTGATTGATGCTTCGTGTGTTGCAAGCTTCAATATGGCTACGGTAAACGCTTGCCATCAGGCGGGCCGTATGCTTGTTTACCGACCTAGTGATTTAAAAAAAGTGTTAACGTTTGTGTTTAATTAGTAATAAAAGTATGTGGAATGTTATTATACATGTTATCTAAAGTAAAAGCTAAATAACTATTAAAACTTGACCGTTATTTGAAACCTTATATATTGAGAGCGGCCTTCCTTGTTTTCTGCTCTATACTTCCTTCTTTGTCTACCCTAATATTGCCGTCTCGCTCGCACATCTCCCCACCATCCACCCAGGCAGAGCGCGAGCTTGAGCCACGCGCGCTATCTCGTCATTGGCGTCCTGTTTTCTGCAACGGACGGTTGTGCCTAGCCTAGCCTAGGCACTCGTAAGTTATTTGTATATTTTATATACCTTTGTACCTTCTTAATTTATTAAAATAATGATATATGATTTTAACGGTTTTACCGTTCGATATTTCAATTTAATTTTGATATTTTATGTTCATGTCTTTGAACAACTAATTCTTAAATTATTTAATCTACCCACTTTTTATTGATAATTTTGCTTCTATTAATTTTTTATCCTTGGTTTTTCCTAGGTTAGTTGCTGTTTTGTTCACAGTTGAACATTAACATTTAAACAAGTGCTAACTGTATAAATCACAACGTGCGAATAGTGATAACGGATATTGCCCAGAGCAAAAATGATCTAAAAGGCAGCGTAACAATGGGTCGAGTAGTACTCTATAAGCTCCTCAAGTAAATCCAATGATATCTGATTCTCGCATCTAAAATAAAATTAATAATGACCGCAGGCAGTTAAAGTGTCGGAAAGGTTAGTTGTGCCGTGAAGTGCCGTCTAAATAACATGTGTAAATTTATTATATAGTTAAATATTTATGAAATTTGCCGCGGTAACAACTTTTGTTCTAGCATGTGTGTTACTAGTTACTTAAATAAACCTCTGTTGAGGTTCCTGCAATGAAGCGGTGATTCTAATTTAATAAAGAATTGAAAGTGTTATGTAGTGAATCAGAATTATTACAACTTATTTGTACTGAAATTATTCAAATGAGGAATCGTGATCCGCTAACCAGAAGATTTCGCCTGCCATTTATGCTAGCCTAGTTACAATGCTTAAAAAAGGTTAAACATTTTAGCTTCTAATAAAAAGGATCAAATGCTCCTGCTTAGCAAGCTTGACTGAGGTGATCCATACACCAACCCGCGCAGGGCCAGGTGACTCAAAACATACCCGCGCAGGGTATTTTCGTGGATGTTGTGCCCGTACGCACATTCCCCATTATTATTAGCCCCGCGCAGGGGCAGGTGACTCAAATCATACCCGCGCAGGGTATTATCTTAGATCTTGTGCCCGTACGCACATTCCCCATTATTTTTAACCCCGCGCAGGGGCAGGTGACTCAGAACGTACTCGCGCAGGGTATTTTCTTGGATGTTGGGCCGGTACGCACATTCCCCATTATTATTAACTCAACGCAGGGGCAGTGACTGAAAAATGATAAATGTGCGGGGTATTTATTCTCTTGGATGTTGTGCCCTTACTCCGTATGCACATTACCCATAATAATCAAGTACACCAATAATAGTTAACCCCTTGAAGGGGCAGATGAGTTGAAATGTAGCCTCGTGAGATATTTTCCTGTATGTTATGCCTGTACAAACATTCCCCATATTAATCAACCGCTTACAGGGGCAGAAATGTATACTCGCTGGGTATTCTTTTGGATTTTCTGCCCGTATGCACATTTTCCATCATAATTCACCTCTTACAGGGGTAGATGACTTGAAATGGACCCTTCAAGTGAATGTGGTTTCAAATACATCACAATGGACCCTCACAGGGTCATTTGAATGTCGCGCCTGACGCATATATAAATCTTGGCGTGACCTTAGAATACACTCTCGCAGGGTACTATGTTTGGATGGTGTGTCTCTACGCACAGTAATGAAGAAAGGATTAAAAAGGCAGCGTGGTGTTCGAAAACCTATTTTGCTTTTCAATTAATAAAAATTAAAGGATCCTGCTTTGAAAACAGGTCAAAGCAGATTTTTAATCTAGCCCCGCCTCGTAGGGATAAGGGACTCGAAATATATACCCTCAACGCAGGGTACTTTACCTAGATATTGTACCTCTTTTCACAATCGCCATCAAAATCAACCGATGCAAGGGCAGGAGATGAAATGTTCTGTCGCACAGTCTCTAATATAACCACCCACATGGGAATAGTTGGTTTTAAATGTACATTTGACAAGTCCTATGCTGAGATGCCTCTACGCATATTTCCCATCATTATCAAATCTCACAGGGGCAAGCAACTGTAACATGTTACCCTTACAGTTACTCTTAAGTACCTGACTTGGATGTGGTGCCCTTACGGACTTGTTCTTATATATTTAACCCTCGCAGGGGTCTTGCCATACCCGCAAGGTGCTTAAAGATTGACACTTAATAATTTCAAAGCGGGACAATAAATTCTATTCCACCAGCAGGGTGACATCTAAGCACCCCCGGTTTTTATACTGAAAATAATATAAAACACGGTCGATGCGTATTGTTTTACCAAAAACCGTTGGTAATGTCAAGTCATTTGGTTCAGTACTGTGGTATCAGATATCAAGTTAAATCCGCACCATTGAACATAGTCTGCTGATGCTAAAAAGTGGTGGCATAAAAAAAAAAAAAAAAAATGCAAAGAATATAATAAAAATTTCACTGACTGAACTATCATAACGTGTGATTAAGGATTAAATGTTTACCGTATCGCTGATTTATTTCAACCCCGACTGGTTGTGCAAGATTCAGATCTCAGGCATGTTTTCATTAGTAAATGTGTGCGACACACATACGAATCTATGACCAATAATGGCAACAATATTATACATAGATAACTTGCCTACCTTTCTGTCTCAGCCAAAAGTTGTTTGTTTAATTTAACCAATTGGGTAACAAACATATAGGGAATAAGGAATACCTATTATCGATTATTTGAATGACTTTCTCCTGCCTACCAAAGGCGTTATGTTTTAATTCTAAAACAAGAATGAATAAAATTGTACTACTCTGTAGTAGCTACTCTGTGTAGCTTACACTATGTTGAAAAATTTACCCACCCTCGCAGTGTTTTTGGGGGTTCAATGGAATACTAGAAATATTATTGATTTTCTTTCAAAATCACCTTAGAGCCTAATCGGTCTAATTAACTTATCGAGCTTTGTAATATCCTAAAAGAGTCTGCACTACCGTGATTCAGCATACTTTTTGATTCAACTGCAACCGCCATCTCATTTCCTATTGATATATATAATCAGATGAAGCCTGTAAACGCGTCGAGCAGTTTTAAGGAAAGTGTTTGTTGCTTGTCTAGCCAAGAAAATTTTGCATTGCAATAACAAAGGACTCCTATCTCGATCGCTATCTCGAAAGCATGACAAAATCTAAATTAAACGTCACCGATGTTCGGAATGAGGTGACAATCATCTGATGAACCGTATCATCGTCATATGTAACATTCCAATTTCTTTCATATATTAGATCCTCATCTATTGTTACTGATTACCAACTACTGTTAGAGGAGCACTTACACAGCGGATACGCCTGCACAATAATATGTAATGTACTTAGTTGAAAGTTTTGTCTTTAGACTAAAGCATGAATAAATGTTTTAAGAAGAAAAAAAAGCACCTTTGTTTTCTTACTCATGGAATTACCATCTAGTATAAAATTACCCTCTATTTTGTTTAATCTCTAAACTGCTAGGCTACCTCAGCTAAATTGGCTCGAAACAAACTTTTAGTAAGTAATTCATAGTATTTTTGAGGGCAGACCTCAAGTTCAGAATTTTGGCAGCCCCATTCACAATACAGCGCTATACATGGGCGGTTTTTCTACCTCCAAGTAGGTACCATAAGATGGTCTGGAATTATAGAAATATGAGTATTGGATCGCTTGTTGTAATCATGGCATCTTTGTTAACCGTAGCTTGTTTGAAATAAAATGAACAAACATATGTAGTCCATTTGTCACAATGACTCCTGTACTAATAAAGTTATTAACTACCTGCTTCTTATACTACTTAGATGAATGTTCATTATGCTGAATAAGTCAGTGGTATCAAATTTATGCAGTTTTGAGTTCTCATGTGTGGGTTGGACATATTTTGGATATATTGATACGATAGATAGTCGATTGACTCGTGTCATTTTTAGAAACATGTCTAAAAAAGTAACGAATTATGTATATCCAGACTGACACAGCGTTGTCTTAATTTTGTAATGTGTTAAGGTTGCCTTCAACCTTGTACTTTGTTTAAATAGCCTTGTACCTACATGACGTCACTGTCCAGTTTTAGAACAGGTAAAAGTAATGATGTTACTTTTGATCGGACTTTAGAACTTATATTTCTGGTTAATGTTTATGCAGTAATATTGCTGGTGATTATAACAAAATACCACATGAAAGTAAAAATGTACTGTATGTAATTAACGTTTTGATTATAATATATGATGTACCTACACGTGTCGGAGAATAATAATGTCGGTACATAGACTGTAGCAAAACATTTAGCTATCCGTTACTGTGTGTACAGATTGTATTCACCTTTTATACGATAGACGTAACACAGCAAAATGCACCAACTATTGAGAAGACCTGCTACATCTTTAACAGGGTGCGAAATAGAATATTTCATCGCTGGTGCTGGCATAATCAGTTCAGATCCACTAAATCTGGTCACATGCCCATTAGAGATCTGCAATCCTTTCAGACAGTTAAATAGCTGATAATAAGCCACTAATCGCGGGATTATATTATCTTCGCATGATTAATTAAATACTTGAATGTTGCTTTTCAATCATATACGATACATGTTTTTATACTCATCAATGATTTGATTAAGATCTTTGCTTCTAGCATGTTTACATACCATAATATTTGCACACCTACATATTTTCGTTTGTACTTCATAAATAAAATTACAGTACCTCGCACATCTTAGTATTTTTTGATACCTATTCTCTCTCACGATACCTTCGGACTCACACAGAAGTCTGTACGCGTATGACCTATACTGGAGAAATCACAGGTACTTACCTGTGTCACAAATAACTTTATGCTACAAGCATAAAATCACATTGGCATCCACTTTCACCAGGCGATAACAAACACGTCTCAATATATAAGGTTTCAAATAACGGTCAAGTTTTAATAGAAGCGTTTTACCTGAAAATAAAACGCATATTAAATACTTACCTTATTTGAAACCTTAATTTTTAGTTCTGCCTGGTATTTCGACTCAATGACGAGATAGCGCGCGTGGCTCAAGCTCGCGCTCTGCCTGGGTGGATGGTGGGGAGATGTGCGAGCGAGACGGCAATATTAGGGTAGACAAAGAAGGAAGTATAGAGCAGAAAACAAGGAAGGCCGCTCTCAATATATAAGGTTTCAAATAAGGTAAGTATTTAATATGCGTTTTATTTTCAGGTAAAACGCTTCTATTACTATGATAACTACGGGCACTATTTATTTTGTAGATATTTCTATAACCCGTCAGATAGAGATAAAGGTTAAAAAATGTATTTAGTTTTATTTCTACCTGTTGCCTGAAGCATTAGATGCTAATCAAATGTAAAAATTAAATAATCATGGCGAGATCCATACATTGATGTGTACAAAAAAATTAAACATTTTAGAGGGTTTTGAATCACTTCCAATGTTGAGATTACATTACCAGCAACATGTTAATATACTACATGAAATATTTTATACACCCCGCAAAACAGAACAACAACATAATGGTTTTGTTCGCGAATAGTCGCGATTCGTCGGCATGCCATAGAAATTCACATTTTTATCCCGAAGTTCTAAAAATATTTTGAATGGCTCTAGTTATTCCTTAGGCACCAAGGATCCATTATAACGTTATTCCAACGTCTCTGAAAATCTTTATTTTTTTGTACAAATCTCGTCATGATCCTTTCTGAATGTATTTTTTTAGGTTGAAAAATAAATGATCACTATGTACAGCGCCATCTATTGAGATTTATGTATTAAAAAGAATATACCTACAAGAAAAAGGCTCATTCTCAATAAAATAATATAATGAATTTATAAAAAATATATTTTTTTTACAGACTCCGATGCGCCTAGAAAATTGGAAAACTTCTTTGGGCATTGAATTGAAAGCAACTGATTATATTTGCCACCTTCATTTCAAAGAGGATCACATAAAAATGTATGAAAAGTTTAACATTAATGGAGAACTTAAGATTTTTCCTGCAGGAAAAAAAATACTTAAGGATGAAGCTTCGCCAACGATCGAGCATCAATTCATTCCCTTACCAGCACATGAGCTCAAAGTTAGCTTCATACATGAACAGCAACCGCCTGATTCATCCTGTAATCACTCTAAAGACGAAGAGCAGCATCAAGTACAAAGAAATAACGTCGATCAACAGGAATTATTAGAAAATCAGGAATCTTCTAATAATCACATGGAAGTACAATCGCTGAGTCAACATGCACAGACTGGTTTAAACGATCATCAGGAAACCGAAGAAAAAAAACAACCAGAGACCTTTAGAGATAAAATCCGTACATTTTCAATGCTGCCGCCGTTCTGGCTATATAATGCAGAAAACCCAAATGGGCTGGAATGTATGCGGATGGATCCAATAACTAAGCAGATCAAAAACCACATACGCTTAAACGATGATTTATCAATCACTGTAAGTATTTATTAATGTAGGTACGGATAAATATATCTAGTTTTCTTCATTTTTGTAACCTCTGTAGTCAAAATACCCCGTAAGTCGTGATCTTAATGTTCAAATTGGTTCGAATTATATTAGGTTTTACAGGTATTTTGAGCATAGGGATCTCAGAACGATAATCCTGTTGTGAGATAGAGATATCATAAGAAATCTCCTCATTGCAGGTTATTTTTCCTAATAATGAAGAATTGACGCTAAAGAAGAAAATTAAATCATACGACAACACCTACGATTACTTAAAATCCGTAGAAAGATGGCCAGTATGCCGTGGCACCCAAATTGACGACAATAAGTAAGTTTAATTTAATTTTATATAAACAAAAGATGTAGGTAGCTGCAAAAAGATACAGATTTCATTTTTATATAATTATTTCAATTTCTAGGTTTTCAAAAATGTGTAAAGGTGTAATTGTTGGTGATGATACTTATAAAAGGAATCGACAATATCCGAGATGTAAATCTTGTCGAAAGTTAAGGAATCGTTTACAGAACCGTAAATCGACTAAAACGACGGCAACGAAACGGCGTGCTAATCTAGTTAAAAAATGCAAACGTCCAAAGAGTATGGTAAGTTTTATCAATTTTGTGAAATTAAAATGATCGATTAAAGCTATATGATAATATTATAGGGTAAATCGTCTTGAAGGTTACAGTAAAATTCTTGTTGATTAACTTTTTTGCATTTTAATGTTCTTAGTTATCTGGTTCATAGGGCAAGTCATTTGGACGCCTCTAGCGTATAATAAGGCATATCTCCGGGTATTTTTGGTGTAATTTTTTTATACATTTTGCCGATAAATATGCGTCAGCTGCGTTTTTGTGTAACGTTGCAAAATACAAATAAAAAAAATATTAATTGCAAAATCATGTGATAAGTTAAAGTGTAGACGTAATACTCAACGGGAGTGCGAGGCGAGGCACACTGGGGCAGGTAGTATGGGACGCGTGCGCATAAATGATATATTTCAAAATAAAGGTAATTAGAAAAATAATTTGATATTATTATATTAGAGGGTATTTTACAATCAATTATAAATATTTGACCGTATACAAAGATTATTAGTTAGTCATTATATCAGTTCAAAGGTGCATGGTTTGAGTTTCGTTCGTTACATTTTACTCGCGCGCAATATTAGATTTGTTAATTTAATAATAGTGATTTGGTTGGAACTACTTGTTAAGTAGATTATGTCTAGCAAAGACCAAGGTTGAAAACCTTTTTTTATACGATTTCGTTGTTTTCTTTTACATTTTTTTTTTATACCACTAAGGTGGCAAACAAGCATACTGCCCGCCTGATGGTAAGCAGTTACCGTAGCCTATGGACGCTTGCAACACCAGGGGTATCACTCGCGAGCTGCCGACCCTGAAGAAATCTCTTCACGCCCTTTTTGAAGAACCCCATGCTGTACTCCATTGGGAAAACCACGGCGGGGAGCTCATTCCACGAGCGTCCGCGGAAGAAAGCTCCTTTGAGCCCGCACAGTTCGAAACAATTCACAAACATACCCGCGTGTTTATATTTTAACAATCAAATTTTTTTTGTCGCAAAATAATTTAAATTGGGGCAAAGATCTTTTTAATTTATTGATGTCATAAATAACACTATACCTTCTATTTTACGGAACTGAAGTCCAAAGTGAAAGCCTGTTGCCCGAATTCTAAATATTGTTACATTTCCGTCGTTAGTCAAATTATAGTAGCGTGATATTCTTCATATCTCTTTCAGATTTATGTTCTAAAATCCATTAAAAGGAAATTATTGATGGGTATCTTCTTCGATAGTAATTATAAAACCTTACAGAAAAAAATGGACGCTATAGTTGAATTTGTTGGCGTCAAAACAGACTGTCCAAAAGAATTACGGGAAGTGGTAGTAAAAAAAGAGTTTCGTAATTTTAAAACCCAGTTAAGCAAGAAATGGTCACGTCATAATAGATGTATAGAAAGATTTTCATCGGCTGAAAAGACTTGGTTAAATGGAATATGTGAGTTCACGCGTTATTCATACAAAACGAGGGAGACCATCAACTACTTTCTCAGAATCCAGTGATAGAATATTAAGCGTAAAAAGACAGCTGAAATACTTTCTCAATTAGATTCAGATATTTTAATATACGCAGCGCAAATGAAATTTCGATCATCTGGAAAAGATGTAGAATCCGAAGTTATAAAAAAAAAAATGCGGAAATTGCAGTTATGCTAAAGATTGTTTGTTTGCAACTTCAGGAACTAAAACAAATAAAGTGTCAGCTTATGAGGCTCTTTCTTTAAGAACACAGTTATCGAGAAAGCAATATGAACTTGTCCGAAGTTATGCACCAGACGTATTTCCTTCTTATAAAGTCGTGCAAACTGAAAAAGTTCGTTGCTATCCGAAAGATGTCCAAGTAATTGAAACCGAAGCCTTAATGCCTTTCATTGTCTTTATTAAATCACACTGCCACTAGCATTTTAAAGTCACAAAATGATGTTTTGAAATCTAAGGGTCAGCTCACACCGAGACGCGACGCGACGCGGAACGCACTTTTAAGCACGCGCATTGGGCGCACAGTTTAAGATGGCAAAATTTATTTAGTAAACAAATAGTTACACATTTTAATGTGTACCTTTTTATGTACCTACGTAGTAAGTAAAGTTCTATATTGTAGGTATTGCTATTTTAAAAAGTGCGCGTCGCGTCACGTCTTGTCTTAGTGTGACCTAACCCTAAGGAGATAAATCAGGACGATAAAGTGATTTTATATTCGAAATGGGGTTTCGATGGCTGTTCTAGTCATACCCAATACAAGCAAAAGTTTGTGTCCGAAGCAGCCGAAGACAAATACATGTTTTTGAGTTGCCCTCGTCCCATTGCGACTGGTGTATGAGAGAGCCAACAAAACTTTTACACTTTGGCAAAATCCAAAGCCCTCTTCACCAAGGCATTGCAGGCCCATTAGCCTTCAGTATTTAAAAGAAAGTGAAGCTTCAGTTAAGCAAGATTTAGATGGTCAAATAAACCGTTTACAACCTACGAAAATTGAAATGAATGGCACCACATATATTATTGAACATAAAACTATTTTCACTATGGTGGACGGTAAATTATGTAATTTGCAATCAGATACGAAATCCACTATGAGAAATGCGACACCAAAAGATTTTAACGATCTCAACATAGTAATGGAAATACCCCTTAATACTGAATTTATATCATTTGGTATCTCAATGTAACATGCTTGGATAAGACTATTTGAGTCTCTATTGTATCTTTCTTATATAAAAACTTTTTAACAAAAAAATAAACCACCGAAAAAACTGAAAAGCAAAAAATAATTTTGAATATAACTTGAATTTTATAAGGTTTTGCAGTCGGGGACAAACCAATAACCTACGTAGATATGTATTTTTTTTGTAATATTTGTTAAATGTAATGTTTGTCTAAAAAGGAAGCTAAGCAATATTGCTAACGCAATTCATTTTTTCGAATTTAAAGCTAGGGCTCTACCGCGTAACTTTGGTGGTAATCATAACGAACACCATTAATTATTTCATCCAATGATGCGCACGCGGTATGTCGCGACGATGACCATTCGTGGGCCCTGATTGGAAGTAATTCATTAATGGTGTTCGTTACGATTGACACCACAGTTACGCGGTAGAGCCCCCGGTCCCATAGTAAAAGTTGATCGTATACATGAGTACTTTACGTGGTTTCATTTAATTAATGTCGTATTGTCGTAATAGCTTATGTTATTGGTTTGTCCCCGACTGCAAAACCTTATAAAATTCAAGTTATATTCAAAATTATTTTTTGCTTTTCAGTTTTTTCAGTGGTTTATTTTTTTGTTAAAAAGTTTTTATTTTATAATTTTTTGTGGCTATACTCTACTAATTACTAAATGCTAAATTTCTTTTGATGTAATACACAACTCAGCATTAAAATCTGTGAGTGAACAATAAATCATCCCTATTTTCCCACCCTTAGGGTAAGTATTTTTTATCCATATTTATATGGGACCACCTTCGAGGTATACCCTATCCAATAAAAAAAGAATTATCAAAATCGGACTACTCTGTCAAAAGTTATGCGTGATCATACATAAAAAAAAAAAAAAAAAAAAAATATACGCGTCGACTTGTAAACCTCCTCCGTTTTTTCGTCGGTTAAAAATGTCTAATCAAATTTGGCGGGTGAACAAAGAAATAAAAAAAACAGTAGATGAAAACAAAGCGCGTATACAAAAGGAGTTTCATGATCGGTTATCTTCAATTGTAAACAAGCCCAAGACTGGATATGGCAATAGTAATGACAGAAACGTGGCGCGTTTTTTTTTTAAATCCTGAAATTTCAGCAGCGTTCACTGGAATTGATCAGCAGTTAATTAAAATATTCTACGTGTAAATTTCCAATGGATTTAAGATTAACCTTGACAAATTCAAAACTTTTTGTTTGGACACTGCTTCTATGTATATAAGTTCCTGTTTCGGCAACGCGCGAGTGATACCCCTGGTGTTGCAAGCGTCCATAGGCTACGGTAACTGCTAGGCGGACCGTATGCTTGTTTGCCAACTTAGTGGTTAAAAAAAAAAGTTTGTTTCCATGGATGCTCATGACACCTACCATGCACAAAATACTGATACATGGACCTGAAATTGTAACTAATGCTTTATTACCCATTGAAATGCTTAGCGAAGAGGCACAGGAATCCCGAAATAAAGACTTTAAGTATTACCGAGAATACTTCAGCCGAAAAACATCTAGGTCTGACAATCTGGCAGATATTATGAATCGCTTATTTTTATCATCTTAGCCTTTTATTAGTTTAATGCGTATCAGACGTACCGACACAATAGAAAATCGTTTGATCCCGAAGTCCTGAACATGTTGGAGGAGGAATAAAATTATATACAGGTAATTGTCATACATAATTTTGTTCCTATAGTGAAGTAGAAGCAGAAAAGAAAAGATTTTTTTTTGAAAAAAAAAACGCAAAAACCTTTTTTTTTTTTAATGGCGTTTTTATTTTCTTCAAAATTCAGCTCGGGGTTCCTTTCAGCGTTTTTCTCTAAGACCTGTAGTTCCGAAGTTGCCCACACTGGCTAGAAAAAAACATCCTGTATATATTAAATCATTATGTATTATCATTTTCCCTAATGTTTATCTACTTATCTAACTTTAAAAATAGTTGATAAATAAAAAAATATAATAAAGCAAAACAAAAGCTAACATGATTTAACCCATATAAATAAAAATAATATTTTATTTCAGTTAACTTATAGTTTTTAAAGTATTTATTTTTACATTTTCTTACTTATTTACTTTTTTTATTTAATACTTCTATAATTTTGGCATTTAACATCGAACATAATCATTAGAGAGGTATTTATATATTAGAAAGCGGGTTTTAAATTGATACCGACTTTTGCGCACGCGTCCCATACTACCTGCCCCAGTGTTCGACGGCGGCTTGCGCCTAGCTCCACAAACTACCAAGAGAACTAAAGTTCAGACCGCCATCTGACGAACATTGGTGATAAACCGTATGCAGAGTTTGAACATGACGTTTTTTTTTTTTTAATATTCCCATACTATTGTACAATGAAAAATAGTCATACAGCCTATGATATGTAGGGCCCCGGGGCTTTAGGGTAAATACAATTATTTTTTATTTCAAAGGTTCTTATGGTATAATAATAAATGAAACACAATTATTTAGTTATAAATTATTTATTAAAATTTTCATTTTTAAGTCTATCTGTAGTGACGGTCTAGATGGGTCTGGACAGCTGTTGGCATCATTAAAATATCTGCAAACAAAGTATAAAGTAACTGTAAATGAGTGCGAAGATTTTCGATCGGAGCCTAGCTTAATCTTCAGGCTCCATATTGTTTTTTTTTATTTTTTCAAATAGTGGCGTACGATGAAGGCTATATACATCGATTGGAGATACCCATGCAAACAAAAAATACTGAGGTGTCTTTGTCCTAAAACGTCACAAAAAATATCAAAAAGGTGGCCGAAAATAATGACAAAAACTTTGAAATGTTTTATTTTTTATGTACAAGATAGTCGAAGGATTTGAAGATTTTAGTATGGAGACTGGCATTCCTATCATCTGCCTTTTTTGTATATATAATTTATTGGTAAAGATTTTGGGTGTAGTAATTAATTATGCATTAAAAATATTATATTTTTATGTCAGCTATAAATTTTACATAGAAATAGCCTACACAAATGGAACACTGCTGGAGATACTGAGCCAGCACTTAATCTAATACAAAGGGGACAGGGGAACACATTACTAGATAAGATTATATTAAATGACAAAAAATTACCTGAGTTCATTTGCATTGTGTTATTCAGAGACACACATGTGGCATTACTTTGATGGCTCGCAGCTGATGGTTGGACAGAGGTATCTGAAAATTTGTATGAGCTGTTATTATTTTAAAACCTAAACGTTCATGTATCATCAATATGGACAGAATGTTAAATATTCTTGTGTAAAGTGGAAACAGCCTCATCATGCTCTAGTCCAGTGAGTAAAGATCTATAAATGGCATGTCCATTACCCATAGTAGTATTTTATAATCAAAGTAAACTTTTAATTTAATTTAATTTTACTTTTATATTATTTCTTTTAATTTATTCAAAAAGTGCTGGATGTTGTATACATACCAAAAACTTCTGTTCTTGCGACTTTCATTGGTAATATGAATGATAATTGTGGCGCTTCTTTGACTAACTATGATCACCGCATACAGTTTTCTTGTTATCTGAAAAAATGCAATTTATCTCTGTAACTATATATAAATATCCTGGGACATTCCTCACACACAGTCATCTGATCCCAACTTAAGCAGAGCTTGTACTATGGAAACCAGATAACTGATATACTACATATTATTATACTACTTTTAGTTTGTAAATACATAATTAATCAATCTTAATATACATAATTACACCCAGACTCAGGACATGTAGACATGTTCATGCACACAAATGCATGTCCTGTGTGGGAATCAAACCCACGACCTGCGGTGCAACAGGTGGAATCTTAACCAACTGGCCCGTCAACCTATGTATAAATAAGGAATAAGGGTGAACTAACCGTATAAAACAATAGATTTCTAACTCTGGTGGAGCCATGGTTATTAATGTGTTATATATATATCTCAATATAACTGCATTTGCCAGGCATTTATTTTGGGTTAGACTTAATATGCCTTCACAACCACAAAGGTTGGGTTAATGTTATGAGTTGACTAGGAATAATACATATAATAATAAGATATTATATTATTACAGTCAACTTGTAGATTGATAGTTGTTTACCTGCTTCAAAAAAGATATTTGTCGGGTTCCCTGAAGAAATCTCCAAGCTTCGATATGCGCCACTCTTCAGGTGACAAACAT
Source organism: Achlya flavicornis (assembly GCA_947623365.1). Lineage (NCBI taxonomy): Eukaryota > Metazoa > Arthropoda > Insecta > Lepidoptera > Drepanidae > Achlya > Achlya flavicornis. The sequence goes on along the minus strand of OX392494.1, from coordinate 2,907,737 downwards.
ATAATTTGCGTGGATCGCTGTTAAGTTATTGTCTCACAATTAATACACTTTATCCACTGTCTCTTATTTTCCTCACTTATAGAAAACTGATGTAGTTTAACGTCTTGGCGTAAACTGTTGCACTTGGGCATACAACATTTTCGAAACTTAAAAATTTCGAAATCACTGTATTGAAATGTTGTTAAAGTGGCGGAAATTTATCAATACAACACATCTCGTCATACAAATACGGAAAACACTGAATTTATGGATTAAAAGAGGTGGAAATAAATCGACATAAGCTTAAGTTCTCATCAAAACAAACACGTGTTTGATGACAGGTAGGTGCATATTGACGAATGGAATTGCTAGGTAGTTATAAAAAGTACTCTGTGGAATGGAATGAAAATAAAATGGCCGGCATGGGTCATGGCGGGGGCGAAGGAAGGAAGAGAGGGGCGAGAACGTCGAGTAAGAACTTTGCACTGTCATTCGATACAGTGGATTATTTTGATTAGAACATTGCCAGGCGTGGCCTAGCTCTAGTCTGCGCCAATCTGCGCCTAGCTCTAGTCTGCGCCACTCTGCGCCCGTGACCATATATTGCGGTAATTTTAGTTCAAATTGAATAAGGTATTTCTCATTTTTTTCATTTTACAGTATTTAATTTTTAGAAACAGTATTTTTGGTTAGTACAAAAAAAAACTAGCGTAGTAACTAGTTTTAATTAAATGTTTTTTGTTACGATTGTACTGCCTTGAATAAAATAAGTAATGTGGAAAAATAGGAATTTGTAAAAGTAATAATATGGAAATATAATAATGCGCAAAATTAGGAATATGAAAAAAATAAGAATTTAGATTTTTTTGAATGTGGACTAATAAGAATATGGAAAATCCTAATCTAACTAATATTATAAATGCGAAAGTGAATTTGTTTAGATAGATAGATAGATAACTCTTTATTGTACACCAGAAAATCAGTTAACAAAAACAGAAAGAAAAGAACATAATATTAATAACTATACAATGGGCGGTCTTATCGCTAAAGAGTGATCTCTTCCAGACAACCCTAAGATGGAGAGGAATTTATAAACATTATAAGACGGTGGTGTAATTTTATTATAAAAAATAGATAGTAAATCAATAAATAAATACGAATATGTACATAAAATATATATAAAAAAATAAAGTAATAATTTTATTTTATTTATTTTAGGAAAACTTACAGCTAATACAAACAGTAATGTACATTGTAGAGTATGAAGGCCACACAGATTACAGAATACTCAGATGTAATGTACGGGACCATAGTACGGGACAAGCACTGTGAGGCTCGTATTTAGCTATGTGTGCGTGAGAGCACTGTAGGAACACGTGTGACAGTGTGCGTTTAGGGATGCCAGGCTACATTTAGGGCTGCCAGGCTGCGTGTAGGGCTGCCAGGATAATAAAGAAAAAACTCCCACGTTTTTTATTGGATAGTTATTATCAACTTAAAACTATTCTTTCAAATAAATAAATTCTGAAAAGACTTGTGATTTGAGAATGGATTAACTCAATAAAAATATGACCAAATTACCAGCATTATACTAATAATCCATGTTAAAAAATAAAGAATTTGCCATGTTCAATTAAGAAAAAAAAGAAATGAATACAGAGTTGTCATCATTTATTAAAATAGAAATAGGTAACATACATTATAGTGGATTTCACATAGCATGACTTCGGTGACACTTTCGATATAATAAAGGAATACTATACTATGATAGAGCGAGGTTTCATGAAATATTGAGAGTACTATTTCAGAGTAAGCAAATGGAATTTCACAAGATATTGGTAAAAAGCCCTTGACCTTGACGACTCATCCTATGTGAAATTGAGTTTAAAAGCCTTTATTCTGCACTAACTTCTTAAAATATTGCCTTTTGTCACCTATGACTCTAGCATTCGTTTCTAATTTTGCTATATAATGAAATCTTATATTAATATATATTTTTCTATTACTATTTTTATTAAGCTCAATAAAATGTATGTACATATGTTTAATAAAATGATATTTTATATTTTACTAGCTGACCTGGCAAACGTTTTTCTGCCATATCGGCTCGACTTCGTTTGCGTGGTGCCCTACTCTATACCCTAACCTACACTACTCCACTATTACGTTTTTTTTTTTTTTTTTAAATATTTTTCATCATAATTCGAATGCATAATTTCGGCACCTTATACAATAAAACATGTTTCATATTCAATATGATTGAGTAAGCAATATTTAAAACTTATCTTCAATACCAAAATCATTAGTGGTTGCTGAAATGTAACGCTGTGATAGACGGAAAGACGGACGGAGTGTGACTCCGTCCGTCTGTCCGTCTATCACACATAAGGATTCGTTTTTATTTTTTCGGTTCTATTCGGAAGCATTCAAAAAATGGCGTTTGGAATCAGGGTCATCATCAATTACCTATAAATTCTAATATCAGCCCGTTCACATAAACTATAAGCGCCATTTATTTTTTCATATGGTACCAATAAATTTCTCTTGCCTATTTATTTTTGTTAAATCTATCGATCTTACAAGGCCCCATAATACCACGACTTCAAGGAAAATACTTTCAATGTAACCTAGCAACACCAACTGATTTTTGTTGAGGTTTTGTGTTCCTAGTGATCAGTGACAAATACACGAAAAAATAATACAAATAAGTGAATATATCTATAATTACCTATAAAACGACATTCCGTCTTCCTTTTTTTGTTTTTGGGAACAATTTTTACAATATTTCAAAATGCAGGACGGCATAATTTTTAAGAACAATTTTGCCACTAGTGACGTACTTACAATACGAAGCCTTGTTTCGTACTGACTCAAGTTTGTATTTACTTTTGAATCTGTATTTGGTGTGTTGGCCTCACGCCCGTGTTCCGCGCGCTCGATCTGAAGTATTCTGTAATCTGTGGAAGGCCATTTAAAAGTTCTCACATATAACTTAAATACTTCACAAAAGGAAAGAAAGTAGACAGAGCACACGTACAAGAAATAATAGAAAAAAATAATTAATTAAAGAATCTCTTACAAATAACATTTTTCATCTTTGATGGACCGGTGCCAAACAGATCAAGATCTAATTCGCGGGATAATTTATTAAAAGATCTGCTCGCTCGTATGAGAAAAGAGTTCTGTCTGTATTTGCAGTTCACAAAAGGAATATGCAGTAGGTTTGGCTTTCTCAGGGACGCTGAGGGGGCCCATAATGCAATTCTACTAAGGAGCTCAGGACAATCAATCGAACCGTTTGCTATTTTATATAGATAAACTAAGTCGGCTATTTCCCTTCTATCCTGCAGTGGTAAGAAATGAAACTTTTTACAGCGTGACGAATAATCGGATACATATGTGTTTGATCGGTACTGAATATAACGAAGAAAGCGTTTCTAGATGCGTTCAATACGAGTTATGTATACACTATAGTTAGGGTTCCATACTTGCGATGCATACTCAAGGTGGCTACGGACAAAAGCACAGTATAATATTTTAAATGTTTTAACATTATTGAACTCAGATGATAACCTCATCACAAAACCAAGTGCTTTAGAAGCCTTAGCAACTATGCCGTTTATATGCAGATCAAAGATAAGCTTTGAGTCAAAGACTATACCCAAGTCCTTAATGGAATTAACTCGCGAAATTGTGTTATTTTTTAGTGTATAGCCATAAGTAATGGGTTTAAGTTTTCGCGTGAAAGAACAGATATAGCATTTGGAGACGTTCAAGTCGAGTTTATTAAGAGAACAGTAATTCTGAAATCTATCAAGATCAGATTGAAGGATATTGTATCTTCTATGCTCTTGATGGGGCAAAGTATCTTCATGTCGTCAGCATATAAGAGAATCTTTGAATAGTGAAAACAGGTGGAGATATCATTAACAAAGATTATAAATAGTAAAGGCCCGAGCAGTGAACCCTGGGGGACTCCAGACGGTATAGTCATAGAAAAGGAGGTGAAGCCATTGAGAACAATGGTTTGACATCTGTTTTTGAGATATGAAGAAAACCATCTAAATAAGTTGCCCCTAATTCCAATAGACTGTAGTTTGCGTAAAAGTATTAAATGGTCAATTCTGTCGAACGCTTTGCTATAGTCCGTGTACACTACATCGACTTGTGAGGGTTCAGACATAAATTGAGATAGATAGTCACTACAGAGAATTAAGTTGGATGAAGTAGACCTGCCTTTCAAGAAACCATGCTGATGATGACTGAGCGAGTGCTTTAACGATGAGTAAAGTTGGGTATATACTATTTTCTCTAGGACCTTTGCAAATAGACAAAGTTTGGAAATTGGTCTATAATTTTCAACCTTATCCTTGGGACCTTTCTTGTGAATAGGTGTAATGAATGCTAATAATAATTAAATACCTACATATTAAAATATATATTATGTAATTACAATACAAATATAATTAAAATTATATTAATAATTTATAAATAAATAAGTACCAATAATATAAACTAAACAACTCAAAATAAATTTAAACATACTTGACAATATGAAAAGAAAAATATATTTGCAGCGCTGCAAGAAAGATATTAATTTTTTCACGTTAGCTTTAAAAACAGCGAGTGACGGTGCCCTCTGTATTGATACTGGTTTACTAGATACTCAAAGGATACTGGCAACGCATTCCAGAGGTGAACTGCTTGGACTGTAAATGATTTATTATAAAAAGAGGTGTCACGTGACGGTTTTTTCATAATAAGATTTTCTGATGACCTTTGTTTATTCGTTTGTTTCGCCTTCACGCCTCAACTACTCAACGGATCATCATGAAATTTGGCATGCTGATAGCCTATGGTATGGAGATGGACATAGGCTACTTTTTATCCCGAGAAAGCGGGTGAAACCGCGGGGGACAGCTAGTACACAATAAAACTCAAAATACACGATTTTATGAAAATAAAAACGTAACGTCACTGCAAGTTCCCGCCAAAAAAGCCTTTCGTACTTCGTCAACAACGGCTAAATTCATTTCATACTCTCTTGCTATTTTAGCGCCATTCTGGAGGGATTTGCAACTGTTATTTACTGCGTACAGCTGACCACTTTTGCAACTTCCCCTCCCCATATGAGATAGTTCGTACCTATACTCGTGCATGGTACAATAATATATCTACCTCACAGACATATGAATATATAGTACAAACAGAATAAACATATTTTACGTATTATAGTTATACATGTATAGCATAACCTTATCCTTGTTACTCTTACCTTTTTTCATATCGAGCCATATCGTTTTTACACCTGTAGCACACTGCACTCACACATTGAAAAAAAGACAGATCGTAGCACGTAGACAGAGAAGGCTATAGACTTTTGAGATATCTTCTGACTCTCTCACACAGAAAGAGAAACACTTATTGGAAATACACGTTAAGAAACGAGACAGAGCGCTAGCATTTTTTATCCTACTCGAATGTCAGTTTTACAAGGTCAACACACCGAGGTGCGAATTAAATAATGACATTCCAAGGTCATTTTAGTATTGCCAACTTTTCTCAAATCTGTGCTGCCAACATAAAATGTCAGTCTCCCACTCAAGTGAACTTAAAAATTAAATTTAATTTAATAGTACCTAATATTTTCTTGAAGGTATAATCACCCACCCATCCCCCATGACTAAAATCTATATTAAAAGCTCTCCGAAAAGGTGTTTATTTAAGATTATTACTAATAAGATTAGGTAGCAGAGTACATATATCATAGTGGAGAGTGGTTATTAAGAAATGTATAATATGAACAATTATTATCATTTAATAAATTTAATTAAATGTATTTAATTTTTATACACAATATAATTTTAACCTGCTAGCTCGCGAATTTAGCAGTTTACAGCTCCCTTGACTCGCGGGGTTCGCGGAATTACGTCAAATTTGCAAATTTGCGAAAATGCGCGCCGCCCCCGCGGTCAGTAAATCATAAATATCTACGTATTTACAGTATTAATCAAGAAACAGTAACTTATAGCGTCATCCTGAATACATTTTCTTATTGGAATTGGAATGAAGTATTACAAGATTCCAATAAGAAACCTGGAAAAAATTACAACTGTAAAAAATGGCACTTCATAAACATTTCGAATTTGCACTTCAAGACGAATAACTCTGTCCACATATTAACACACCTTTATATCAACACGAATAAACGTTTTATGTAATTCTATTTAATTAATCCATTTGTTTTACTAGTCTCAAATAAGCATAAAAGAGAAATACGATGCTAATGTAAACAATCGCGAGCATAATGTAAACAAACCAAATTTTTTTTTGTGCGTCCATTGTTCTCTTATTTATGACTTTAGGGTCGGTGTTGCTATTTTGTTCGTAAGATAATGTGCCAAACTCGACGAATGTTACAAGATATAAATAATAATCGATGATAAAAAAATAAACGAGGTAGATTAGTGTATTGATATCTAAAAATAGACCTCCACTTTCAGGTCATCGTACACACACATCGTAATAGAATTTCTAACCATTTTTGATTGTATTAGCTTTTATGAGTCCCTAACTATTATCTCTTAATGCTATAGGCATAAGGTTCAAAAAAATATTTGTTGATAAAAGCCGTTGCATTACGTGAATTTGAATCTCGTGCCGCGACTCAAAACAAAATGTAGTGTGATTAGTGATATTTAACGGATTGCCTGTAAAAGGTCGGCGATTTGTGTAGCTTATTAGTTTATCTAACCATTTTAATAATGATTTATATAAATCCTGATGTGTGAAATAAAATTTTCTTGATTATAAACACGTGAGTACTTGCGTATTTAGATTCAAGGAATTCTAATAACACACATCAGTAATTATATAAATGATTACTAAAACGGTCAGATAAACTAATATTCTATACAAATCACTCAACTTTTATAGGAAATACGTTAGTTTATCACAATTACACTTTAATTTTCGGCTAGCCTCGGAGCGAGAAAACGCAATCAGCCGTTTTCCACACAAAATTGACGAAATTCCATTTTTTTTTGTACTGGTAGTAACATAATGCGCCTTACAAACGGTTGAGCAATTTAATCCTCTTTATTCACATACCAAACACGTGAGCACTTGAGTACAATACCCAACGATAAGATGTTTACAAAAAAAAGCAATTAAGTGAAATTCGAGCCGCCATTAGCGAGGTCCGTACGGACCTTGGGCGAATCAACGGTGGTCGAACTATCGAGGTCCGTACTGTTATATATTGGCAATGCATCCCCTTTTGCATACTATGGTCCTTTTCTGTCCACTCAGCATTTTCTCGCAATAGTTAGTAGCTAGTCCATTCATTCCAGTCAGTCTCATCCCATCTTCCATCCATACTAGACGGCTGTTTTAACAACTGAACTTAATAGTTTTTTTTTAAAAACCTATTCGCCTCAAGGCTCATAACATTTTGGTGGCAGCGTGAAGGGATTTTTATAAAAGTCCCCGGTACCGTCTCCTAAGTTTCCGCGAAACCGTCGTGAGTGCTGTGAGTGACTCCATTGTGCATCAGTGTACCGAGTTACTTACGATCCGGTCTGTGAAAAGAAGAACCATCCAAGCCTTACCCACTGTCACGTATCATCCAGTACTGTGACCGGTATTGGCCATCCGACGAAGCTACATCAAAGCCATACCCACTGTCACGTATCGTCCAATACTGTGACCGGTATTGGCCATCCGACGAAGCTAATCACCACAGACAGCCTACACTTCACTTCGCGAGCATCCAAGATTCAACGCCCGAGACGCGCTCTTATCTACATCCTACTACATCCCACTGAGCCCCGTGAAAACATCAAAACAATGATAAATATCGTTATCACACTGTCCATATTCAAGTAAGTGATTTTGATTATATTTGGTCATTGCGAATATCGATCTTTCGTTTTGTCTTTCTATTTAATTTTTATTGTGTGTGTTTAATTATTTTGTGTATAATTCTTCAAAATGTCCGAGAGTAGATCCCAAAGTCCAAAACCAGAAAAACCTGAACTCACCGTCACTGACACAGAAGATGACGGTTTTCTTCCTCCGCCTTCTGGACCTACTACTAGGTCAATTTCCAAAAAGAAAACTATAACCACGAATAAAGTAGAATTAGATCTATCCACTTTATTAAAATTCATTAAGCCTTATGATGGCTGCAGAGAATCTCTTAATTCCTTTCTAGTTAACTGCAATAACGCCCATGATTTAGCCACAGAACCCCAAAAAGATATTCTTTTTAAATACATACTTTGCCAACTGCAGGGTAAAGCGCAAACAGCCTGCTCTGTCAAAGAGTTCACCAATTGGATACAATTAAAAGAATTCCTTAAAACCCAATTTAGCGAGAGAAAGCACTATGCCCATTTACTCACAGACTTGCAGGAATGCAAACAACAAACTAACGAGCCAGTGAGCCAGTACGCTTTAAGAATCGAGACATGCCTTTCGCAATTGCTAACAGAAATATCCATTTCGCATGGTCACAAGAGTAGAGAAATGGTAGGACGCACGGCAGCCATGGAGGAATTAGCCCTCCATCATTTCCAAATGGGTCTGATTACACGAATATCAAACATCGTTAGGTGTAAGGTACCCAAAACACTTAACGAAGCGGTGAACATAGCAACATCAGAAGAGAAAATACAGCAATTCCTCTTCAAACAGACTACGTCTACAGGCACACGTCAGGAAAGGCCCAGCACTTCAAGGGCAAACTTCCAACCGCCAGCATTTCGTCGCAATCAGAGTCAGCAATTTCCAAATCAATCTAAGCCAAAACCAAATTTCTACCCTAATCGACCAAGTAATGATACTTCCACACCAATTTGCAGATACTGCAAAACACCTGGACATACCCTAGAACAATGTCGTAAAAGAGAATACAACAATAACCGGTTCAGACTCGATCAGAATCAGTCAAGAGCACCTCATAGAATCAATTATACTTCTAATGCCCCTAATGACGAAAATCCAACCGACTTTATTGAAGAAGAAGGCTATGATACCGTTGATGCTGAAACAAAAAACGATTAACCGTCTCGTCGCGGTGTCGTACGGGACCTAGTTATTTAGAAACCGACGCCCTTAATCAAACTCCTAAATCCAAATCGACTCCGCTACATGGATGTCATCCTTCAACTATGTCAATATCGTCGCAGATATCACTACATGATAATCTGCCAAAATCCACTGTATCCGCGCAGAAACACAAAGGTGTTAATCTGCCAAAATCCACTGTATCCGCGCAGAAACACAAAGGTGTTAATCTGTCAAAATCCACCGTATCCGCGCAGCAACACAAAGCTGTTGATCTGCCAAAACCCACTGTATCCGCGCAGCGACACAAAAGTGTTGATCTGCCAAAATCCACTGTATCCGCGCAGAAACACAAAGGTGTTAATCTGTCAAAATCCACTGTATCCGCGCAGCAACACAAAGGTGTTGATCTGCCAAAACCCACTGTATCCGCGCAACAACACAAAGGTGTTGATCTGCCAAAACCCACTGTATCCGCGCAACAACACAAAAGTGTTGATATGCCAAAATCCTCTGTATCCGCGCAGCAGCACAAAGGTGTTGATCTGCCAAAAACCACTGTATCCGCGCAGCAACACAAAAGAGTTGACCTGCCAAAATCCACTGTATCCACGCAACAACACAAAACTGTTGATTTGCCAAAATCTACTGTATCAACGCAGAATGCAAATCTGCTTAAAACCTCGAAATCCAATGTCTTTGAAATTACCAATAATCCTGCATTAATGTTATTACCTCATGTTCTCGTTGAAACTCCCGTATCAGACATTCCTTTAATCCTGCTCGTAGACTCAGGATCTTCGGTGAGTCTATTGAAACACTCTTGTATAGAAAGACACCCTAAACTCGTAAAAGAAAGAATCCAATTAAAAGGTATTGATTCTTCGGAAGAATCCATCAAAACCCGTGGTCACTTCCAATTAAAATTACGACTACCCAAATCTAACATTTCACACCAATTTCACGTCATCGATAAAATACACTTACCTTATGATGGCATCATAGGTTCCGATATGCTTAACGCATATAGCTGCAACATAGATTATACCAATAATTCACTTCACATTGGTAAATCATCCCTGAAATTACATTTCCATGACCCTGCATACTTAATTCCTGCAAGAACTGAAACTGTTATTGAATGTTCTGTTCGAAATCCTGAAATAAAAGAAGGATTAATACTAGATCAAAAAATATCTGAAAACCTTTTAATTGCAAATTGTTTAGTGCGTGTCAAAGAAAATAATAGAATAAATATATCCGTTGTAAATACCTCTGAAGAACCCGTAACATTACATTCAAACCTTAACCTGAAACTTATCCCAGTTGATTCAGTAGAATACAAAGAAAACTCTTTCAGTACTGTTAACCATGTACATCCCACAACAAATAGTGTCACAAGAACGGAAGAAGTCCTGAAACAGTTGCGTGTCTCACATCTTAATAGTGAGGAAAAAGAAGCCCTCTTGCAATTATGTTCTGAATTCTCTGATATATTCCATCTTCCCGGTGAAAACCTTACGTTTACAAACGCCCTGAAACATGAGATAAAAACGTCATCAGACATACCAATTCATACTAAGTCTTACCGATTCCCGGAAGTCCATAAAGCCGAAGTTCGTAATCAAATTGATAAGATGTTGGAACAAAATATAATCGAGCCCTCTGATTCTCCTTGGTCTTCACCCATATGGGTTGTGCCCAAAAAACTTGATGCTTCCAACACTCAGAAATGGCGAGTCGTGATTGACTACAGGAAGCTCAATGACGTCACGATTGGTGACACATATCCCATTCCACAGATTACTGAAATATTAGATCAACTTGGCAATAGTAAGTACTTCTCGACCTTGGATTTGGCATCCGGATTTCACCAGATCCTTTTAAATGAAGCTGATAAAGCCAAAACAGCCTTCAACGTCCCGGAAGGACATTACCAATTCTTGCGAATGCCTTTTGGGCTTAAAAATGCCCCTTCTACGTTTCAAAGACTCATGAATTCTGCCTTATCTGGACTCCAAGGCATCCGATGCTTTGTTTACTTAGATGACGTGGTCTGCTACGCCTACGATATCCAAAATTCCATCATGAACCTCCGGTCGATCTTTCAAAGGATCCGAAATTTCAATCTTAAATTACAGCCAGATAAGTGTGAATTCTTAAGACGAGAGGTTTGTTACCTCGGTCATGTGATTACTGAACACGGTGTCAAACCAAATCCGGATAAAACAAAAGCCGTATCCGAGTTTCCTATCCCTCAATGTCCAAAAGACGTTAAATCTTTCCTTGGCCTCGTGTCTTACTATAGACGCTTCATTCCCGACTTCGCTAAACTAGCTAAACCTTTAACGTCTCTGTTAAAGAAAGACATTCCCTTTAAATGGGAAAACGAACAACAACTCGCTTTCGAATCCCTCAAAATAAAACTCCTCTCCTCCCCAATTCTAGCATACCCTGATTTTACAAAACCATTTCTTTTGACGTGTGATGCTTCCAATTACGCTATATCTGCAATATTATCTCAAGGTCCTACAGGACAAGATCGTCCCATCGCATACGCGTCTCGCACCCTTAATAAAGCAGAGTGCAATTATAGTGTGACTGAGAAAGAGTGCCTCGCCGTCATTTTCGGCACCAAAGTCTTCCGACCTTACCTATACGGTCATCATTTCACCGTTTTAACGGATCATAAACCGTTAGAATGGCTATTCAAGTGCAAGGATCCAGGGTCACGCCTTATACGTTGGCGCTTAAAACTAGAAGAGTATGACTACGAAATCACATATCGCAAAGGTAAGTTGAACTCTGTTGCCGACGCTCTCTCTAGATATCCCGTGAATCCTGTATATCCTGAAAATAAGGATAATCTGAACCCAAATCCTATTAACGATACTAACCTTGATACAGAATTTCAAACGGTATCACCACTACCTGATATCCCTCAAGAAACCCTCGATGAATGGATACGAATAGATCTCAGTCCATTAGATGATAAAGATTATGATTTCAGCCCTCTAAATCCTCCTATTCCCATAGATCCTCTCTTAGAGGTAATTGAACCATGTCCAGTACCAGAACCTCAACCATCAACCAGTTGGCAAAACCCTGAAACTTTACCTGCATCTACTTACCCAAATTCAGAAAATCCTCGTCCAATACCTGAAACCTTACCTGTATCTACTTACCCAAATCCAGAAACTCCTTCTCCAATACCTGAAACCTTACCTGCATCTACTTACCCAAATCCAAAAACTCCGTCAGTACCTGAAACCGTTCCAGATGAAACCTATACTAAGTTCCTAAAATCTAAAACCAAATTATATGATACTCCTATAACGGAACACAATGAAAACTTATTAAAAGGAGCACAAAAAATAATAATAATACCTACCTCATTGGACATGGACGAATCTATGCCATATATCCAAGAAGTACTAAATAATTGTCCAGGCCCTGAACGCGACGAATTCCTGAAATTAGAAAGAACCTTACATACATGTTTACCTCTTACAATCCAAAACAAAACTTACCTCTTTTTATTCACGAAAGTACATCATTTTGATGATCACTCATATCCTGATATATTTAAATCCCTAAAATACGCACGTGATGAAATAATCATGTCATATCCCACGGTTAATGAAATCAGTATATCCGATTTTAGAAATCCTTTCGATAAACACTCTTTCGTGAAAATCTATAATATATTAGCCTACTTATTCGAAGGAAATAACATCGGTATCCATATCTATCATAATAAAATTATATTTCCTTCACTGAGTGAAATTCCTCAAATCCTAAAAGAGAACCATGACATCCCCATTGCAGGACATCTCGGATCCACAAGGATGCTAAGCCGCATCAAAGAAAGATTTTTTTGGAAGAATATGGGTAGCGATATCGAAAACTATGTCAAGAAATGCCCGTACTGCCAAACCAATAAAGCTCTGCGCAAAATAAATAGAGCTCCAATGGTTATAACGTCTACTTCTACGTCTCCATTCGAGAGACTAGCTCTTGATATCGTAGGTCCTCTGCCTGAATCCGGTACAGCTAAACTCAAGTATATCCTGACTTTGCAAGATGACCTAACGAAATACTCATTGGCATACCCCATTCGAAGTAACACTGCAGCAGAAACTAGCGACTGCCTTCTCCATTTTATATCTCTATTCGGAATTCCCAAACATATTCTCACTGACCAAGGCACTAACTTTACAGCGGAACTCTTTAAGAAAACTTGCGATTTCCTAAAGATCAAACAACTTTGGTCATCCCCATACCATCCGCAGACGCAAGGTGCCTTGGAAAGGTCACACTCAACTCTAAAAGAATATCTTAAATCATACGTAAACGAAAATCAAGATAACTGGCCCCAATACGTATATACTTCTATGCTAGCATACAATACCGCTGTGCATTCAACTACACATTACTCACCATATGAATTATTATTCGGACATAAACCTAATATCCCTGACTCAGTTTATAACGATTCGTCGAATGCTACCTATCCCGAGTACGTAAAACTACTACAACATCGCTTGAAACATGCACGCGATAAAGCTTTAGAATACATCCATAAATCTAAAACAAACTCTAAAACTTACTATGACTCACGTACCCGTCCCGTAGAATACAAGGTAGGCGACCTTGTCCTATTAAAAAACCATCTTAGGTTGCGCAAAGCCTTATCACCCATATGGAAAGGTCCGTACAAAGTTGTCAAAATACACGGCAATCATACCTTATCATTACTTATAAACAGACGTCATGTTAAACATCACTATGACGAAGTTAAACACGTGGAACACGCCCACGGAGAAACATCCAGTTAAAATATATTTTTACTTTATACAATTTTTATTTGATATATACAATTTTTTTTATATACACATTTTACCTTATTAAATATAATATAGTATTAAACTATGATGTAGTATTAAACCATGATGTAGTATTAAACTATGATGTAGTGTTAAACTAAAAACTTTGCGAAGTTTACATTAAGTTAGGATAACTAAGATTAGTAGTAATTTAGATGTCTTTTCATTACAGCAGCGTACTGGCCCAAGGTCAACAAGAATATGTCCAACCAATCAACTCGAGCTCCGGTGTTTACTTTGATCCAATTGGCGAACTTAAAATTAATATTGGGCACCTAGATATAGTTACCCCATTCGATATTTCTTACATTGGACCCCATATTCAAAATATTAACTCAATATTAGGCACTATACGTTTCATATGCAGTCAAATCCAAATTGAAAACCCAAGTAATTTAGAATGTCATAACACATTAGAACCACTCACAGTTAGGTATAATGATATTGTTACCGAATATTCCTCCATTGCTCATCTTATAAATAACAACAGATTCAAACGTAGCGCATGGATAGGAGGTATAGGTACCCTATCCAAAACTATCTTTGGGACTCTAGACGAGGACGATGCTGTCAGATATGACAATGCCATACGAAGTGTTCAAACTAATGAAAAAAGGCTGGGTTCATTAATGAAAGAAAGTATTTTAATTACAACTTCCACTTTATCCAAATTTAATAATACTTTATATAATATAAAAATTAATGAAGCCAGGCTTAACGAAGCTATCGACAACCTCTCTGAGAAAATTAAAAATGTGTCATTAATTACAAACGATTTGAATATAAAAACTAATATTAATTCAATCTTAAATAGTTTAGAAGCATCCATACTTGCCTTATCGTTTCAATTAGAAGACATAACAAACGCTATCATGTTTAGTAGTCAAAACATTCTTCACCCGTCCGTATTACCCCCCACGCAATTGTATCAAGAGCTTGTCGATAACTACAGACACATACCTGCAGATTTGAAATTACCTGTTAGTTTAGAATTAAGTCATATTCATATATTGATGAACATATCCAGCGTTGTTTGTTACAGTTTAAATAACAAAATTATTTTCATTCTAAGAATACCTTTAGTACCTAAGGAATTCAATCTGTTTCATACTATAGCACTACCTACTCCACATAACAGTGTAAAACCGAACTCATTTAGTTTTATAATTCCTAGTAGTAAGTACATCGCAATGACCAAAGATAAATCTGAGTATTGTAATCTTGAATCACTGAAAGAATGCAGAGTGATAATAAACCGTCAGCACATCTGTGACGTCATGACCGTGTTCCCTACTAGTGCAACTCCCAGCTGTGAAAGTGAGTTAATGTCGAAAGTGATAAGTGCCCTACCAGTGCAGTGTCAAACTGATTTTATTTACGGAAATTTAGATCTATGGAAACCACTCTTTAATAATAATTGGATATTTGTTCAATCCCAGAGTAATAAGCTATATATAGAATGTCCCGGCCAGAAAGGTTTAGAAACATAATCGGAACAGGAATTTTAAACATTCCAAACAATTGTATTGCATATTGCAAAAGTACCAAATTAATACCTAAATTCAGTAATATAAAAATTAACGTCACTGTATCCCACTCTGATTTTAACATAATAAACGATTCTTGTTGTACCTTAGATAAGTTTAAATTAGAAATAGGTAATGAACCTCGTATCAAATTACAAAACATCGATTTGGATATTTTCACAATGGAAACAAAATCAAAATTAAAATCAATGTCAGATGAAGCTGATAAAATTTTAAATCAACATCAAATAATCAAATACGAGACTCATTACTCAGTTATATTAATTTTAGTAATTTGTATAATCTCTCTTTATTGTTCTATTAAACTGTTCTTATATATTAAATCGCACAGCCGTCTATCCCGTCACTTTGTCAGTTTTTCCCGATCAGTTGCAATAAACTCTCCTGTAGTTCAGACTCCTAATCCTGACCCTGTCATCCCTGTAAAGATTAGTAAACATCATCCGATTAAGGAAAATGTTCCATCTCCAAGTATTAGAATAAACACTTAATTTATATCTCTTCCTAAACTTCGAATTTTCAACCCCGAAGTTTAGTCTATCCCAGGGAGGTGTTATATATTGGCAATGCATCCCCTTTTGCATACTATGGTCCTTTTCTGTCCACTCAGCATTTTCTCGCAATAGTTAGTAGCTAGTCCATTCATTCCAGTCAGTCTCATCCCATCTTCCATCCATACTAGACGGCTGTTTTAACAACTGAACTTAATAGTTTTTTTTTAAAAACCTATTCGCCTCAAGGCTCATAACAGTACGGACCTTGCGCGACTTAGCAGGCCCAGTGGATTAAGGCCACGGGAAGAGCGAATTGGACTCCTACAAATTCTTCAAGAATATGTGGTAGACATTTTCTAAAAGAATACATTATAAAGAAGAAGAATATAAACTTTATTGTTTTCTGGTGCTGTAACAAGTAACAACATTGGTAAATATTTATTTATCTAAATTTATATCGAAAAGTTCTAATTCTGAATTTAAAAATAGTACCTATTTTATACAGGTGCGACTTTAAAAAAAAAGTTTATTTCATAGTTTAGTTTTTATCATAGTAGTTTTCTTAACAAAATCCTTATCCTTACTAATACTACTAGTTAGTATATTATTATTTATAATATTATAAATGTGTATGTGAGGTTATTTGCCCACTTTCACGCCTTAAATACTAAACCGATCACGGTGAAATTTGGAACGCAGATAAACTATGGTATAGAGAAGGATATATGATACGCGGGTGAAACCGCGAGGGACACCTAGTAATGCAACAAAATAACTTAATTTTCTATTACAGTGAACTATAGACGTACCTATAAGATTGTTTATTGTCCCACAAACTTATCTGGCCCGGTGAGAGAGGCGCTGTTATCGCATTTGGTGGAGCAAACAACCAATGGCGAATGGCAGGCAGATTGACATTTCAAACTGGCGTCGTTAGCTCCTCTTTTGGCCACCGGGCCACATAAGCACATACGTTTGCGGGTTTATTTATTTATTGCAGATCAACATTGTTAGCATTTTAATTTAATTTAAACAATATTATAATAACTTAATATTATAATGAAAATAATTTTTCAATCCGCTTTTTACTACATGTATATGTATATATGTACATGCGACAATTCCAACAACCCCAAACACGGCTAGGATACGAAGTTCCACTATGGAGTTCCAGTGCTTACCCTCCTACTCCATCATCAGATCCTGAAAACCATACATGGTCAAAATTCATCTCACGACAATTCCAACAACCCCAAACATGGCTAGGATACGATGTTACAATATGGAGTTCTAGTGCTTACCCTCCTACTCCATCATCAGATCCTGAAAACCATACATGGTCAAATTGTTGATTTCCCTCCCCGAAGGCTGCCAACGTTCTGAGGCCATCCGTCCAGTGATGGATGAGTGGCTGGAGCGGAGGCACGGCACGCTGACCTTCCGGTTGACGCAGATCCTCTCGGGACACGGTTGTTTCGGGAGGTATCTGTGTCGGATTGCCGGGAGGGAGCCGACCGCCGAGTGCCACCACTGTGACGGGTGCCTCGAGGAGGAGGCACAGCACACGCTGGAGGTGTGCCCAGCCTCGGCAAGCGAGCTCTGCGCCGAAGTGGGGACAGATCTCTCGCTGCCGAGCGTGGTTCGCGCTGTGGTTGACAGCGAGAGATCGTGGGACGCTCTCCACTCCTTTTGCGAGCGAGTTATGCTCGCGAAGGAGGCGGCGGAACGTGACAGGGAGGACACAACCACCCTGGCTATCCGCCGCAGGAGAACCGGACGTCGGAGGTTGGCTTTTTTAAGCCACCTTCCCCCCAACATGGGCCCAAGGGTGGCGGACTCGGGGGAGTCTGCCGCCCACCAACATCGGGCCCGAGTAGTGGAGCGTGTGTTCCCGCACGCTACTCAGGAGGAGACGGCGGAGACAAGAGCTCCGGTCTCTGCCGTCGACGAAGAGGAGGCCTCCGATCAGGCCGTCGCTGCTGGATACGCGGACGAATGCTTCGGCGCCCCCGTATATCCAGCCGGCAGCGACAGGTAGGAACACCGTGGGGTTTTAGTCAGTAGGAGTCTGACATAACCCGGCCGCTCCCCCCGGGTGCCCGGGTATCCATGAGGATTTCCCCACGTAAAAAAAAAAAAAAAAAAAAAAAAAAAGGCTGCCAACGTTACTAAGCGTCCGCTCACCGTTGTCTGACCGTCTGTCTGTAAGGTTCTTATGAACCGTAATAGGTACAGTTGACATTTTCTATTGCTGCTATAATTACAAATAATACTTATCACGAAATAATACGATTTATTTGACACATTCTGTGTGTGAACCAAGCATATTTATTATTCTAAATTTATGTCAAATTTTAAATAAACTCTTAATAGAACTTAAATAATAATTTCCCAAAAGCCGAGTAAAAATAATTATATGGTAACATCAGTTCTATACTTTATAAATCGTATAAAACATATAGCTCATTCTCTATCTCAAACCGAACACGACAAAACGGGCTCTAAGGGATCTTCACTCTACGTCGTAGCATGTTCCATAAACTAATATATAATACTGGAATACTGGAGATCCGCCATCTTGTCCGTCATGATCACAGAACATTTATACTCTCGTAGCGTTATATTCTCTTTGCTCTCACATGTGACAGGTCAACAACTGTTTGTTTTTATTTTAAAATGTATGGGAAATATTAATTGTTTTTGTAATAATAGGGCGAAAAATAGGGTATAAATATGGTTAAGTGTAGTGCCTACAAATGTGATAGTTCCAGTCATCGAAAATCACCAGGAATAACGTTTCATCGGTTAGTTTTGATTTCATTACAAATTCAATATATTTATTATGGTGTTTTTTATTAAGAAATAATTACCAATCGTAGCCGATAATTTGAAAATATGATCAACAATTATGTTAAAATTACGTGCCATACGTTGTATGTAAAGGAATCTACACAAAATTTAAGAAATCTAAAGATTTATATATTGTTTACATATAATGTATTAAGGGGACGGATTGGGTAAATTAAATATTATCATGGCTAAGTTGTACTTTGATGTCCAGCAATCTGGGAGTTCATATTTTTTATACAGGAAGGTCATATTATTAGAAGTCTCTACACAAATTTTCAAGCTGCGGAAATAAGTGGTTTACGAAAAAAACAAAATCGCGAAAAACTATGCAATATTTTGCCCCTTTCGACATTTTGACGCGCCAAGGTCATGTTTCGTTTTATGTAAGCAACGAATGAGTATATAATCAACAAACACATAAAAAACTGTTTTTTTAAATTTATTATAACTTCATTAGTTTCGTAAAAATATTCATACTTATTTACTCAGATATTTTTCTATGGTATTGTATAGAATGCTACAAGAAGAGAAGGTAAAGTATAAAATGAAGGACAACTAAAATATAGGTTAGGTTTCAAGTTTGATAATACCATGCGCGAGCCGAGCGCTAGTTACAAATTATGCATTATAAATACTCTCTTTTACACCCCCCCCCCCCCCGACATAAAATTAAACAAACTCAAAAAAAGGGGGCGCAAGTGCTTCACAGGGGGGGGGGGGGTTCTACACCTACCCCCCTCCCTATTCCCTCTCGCCCTGATATCGATGGACGTCAAAGTACATTCCTACCAAATCGCCGTTTTTTTTATCTGTTCATGTTTTAGATTTCCAAAAAATGATGATTTAAAAAATGTCTGGATAAATAACATGGGACTTAATAGTTGGAAACCAAAACCAAGCTGTGTTTTATGTTCAAGACACTTTGAATCACACTTCTTGGACCCGAGTGAATTTTGTACCAGACTGCGGCCTGGTGCAATCCCTACTCTTTTCGAAGAGTTTTTACAAGTAAGTAAATTTATTTTGGGTTAAACTTTCGCAGACGTTACGTGGGGTTGGGGGAAGAGGGGTATGCGAGGGGGAATGCCCTTCCCCCGGTACCCCCAAACTTGAAGCAAGCACATGGTTTCCGAGACATTCATGTTAGAAGTAGAAGTGGTGTTGTCATTGCGATTAGAATGTAAAAGTTTATTTGAATAAATGATTTTGAATTGTTTTTTTTTAGTGATTTTCTTTCAATAAAACATTTACTTAATTATACTTTTCTTTCATTTTCGTCAAAACATGTGCAAAACAGGCTACTAGATGTCCCCCGCGGGTTGACCCGCGTTCCCGGGATAAAAAGTAGCCTATGGCCTTCTCCATACGACTATACCAAATTCCATGATGATCGGTTGAGTAGTTGAGGCGTAAAACCGTAACAAACAGACAAACAGAACTACTTTGGCATTTATAATATTATTATGGATTATCTCCGCTGCCGCCGCCGCCCCTCATTCATAGACGTAAATATCTTTACCGGCCTTAGTTCGGCTCTGTAACAGCACGTACACTTTCATTGTAGGTGTAATTGGCTTCAAATTTTTTTGCGAATGCTTAGTCTCTTTGTACTATTCATATGTCTGTGACCTACCTCTGATTCCTCTACTGTACCCAGAACCTCCACACTGCGAAACAAGAATCTTAAATAAGATTCTTGATGCGAACTTAACAAGAGTGGTCTTTGTCTTTTTGCTTGAACGAATAGCCTAAAGTTTAGTTGTGTTCCATTTTTGTTGTGCCTTTCTTTTTTATCTCGATAATAAAAGTGAGATAACAATATCTATCTATTCTATTATGCATAAGAATGTGATGTCGCCCGCTAAGCTAGTAGTGGAACGCTGCGTACGCTTGTATTGATTTAAAAAATTTAAGGTTATTTCCAGTTATTTCTAAAGATTAAAGAAAGTTGTTTGTGAATTTTTAGAACTCATCGAAAATGTCGGATATTGAAGAGCCCCCGATGAAAGTGACAAAATTGGATGAAATGGAGGTAAAGTTGTGATAATAACTGTATGTTTAAACAAGTAATCCGACGACGAAACAAAATGTTAATTTACCGTCTTGTCCTTAGTATTTAATTCAGATCATCGCTCTATGCTATACTACATACACTATACCATTCCGAGAAAGTAATTCAATCAGTATCCGCAAAAAAATAGAAGTGTAATAGGTAACCTACCATTCTTTCTGATGCTATAGGGTCTATCCATCTATTCTTTCTCATCATAGGCCTCCCATTCTTCACACCAATGTTCCAATGTGCCAATCGCTAAAACAGCCTTGGCATTATGCATTATTAAGTATAGAGTCAAACCAACGTGCTGATGGTGGCAGTATACCCAATATAATTCTAGGTTCTGCGGTATTACTGGTGTATTCTGGGATTTAGGGGTTGTAATGTGCCCTAGGTCATGTTCCTGGATATGTAGTAACTATAGGTGCGTTCGAATTGGGGTATGGTAGCAAAAATAACAGTCAAAAATGCCAAAAATGATCACATCTGGCGTTCGATTTGGAAAGTTGTGGGCGAAATTGGCGTTTTGAATTGTTTTCGTTCACCATTTGTTTTACTTGGAAACAGTTAAAAACAACATCGTGAACTGCAAATTTTGACCCACCTCCGAGGCAGGGTCGTTTGTGATCATATTTTGACAGATATGTTTTGGAAAATTCGAACAGGAAGTGAAAATTCTAATTGTTATTGTAAAATTTGATAGAAATACTAACAGGAAAGAGAATAATTTGTCAGATTAACTTTGTTTAAAGATTAGGTTGAGACAAATGACAAGCAGGCGATGAGCATGCAAATGACATTTTTGTATCTAATTGTTCGATTTGGGAAATATCGTTTGTGGCAAAAGTTGCAAAATTGTTGAAATTTTCCAATTCGAACGCATAAACAAAAATGCCCATATTGAAACTGCTAAAAACGACATCACTCCAATTCGAAAGCACCTTATGCAGTTTGGAATTTTTAGATAGGTCAGTGAGGGCCGCTGCCTCAAGTACAGTAGCCATGCAAATATGGTCTTAGAAGACTATCCCAAACTTTTTGAGTTATTGCTATCAGCATTTACAGTATATTTACCTAAACTGACAGGGAGTAAGTAACATAGAGTTTTGTTTTGTGATTCTGTGATTATAGAGGAGGTATTATCCACTCTATGTTACTTGCTTCCTTGAAGTTTAGGTAAATATATACTCTAACTATTCAGCAGGGCTATTTTAAATCACTCGGATTTGATATCGGAAACGGATTCTAAAACTACCGAGGTGATATTACGCAATTGCTTTTTAGAATATATTTGATGTTTCTTTACGGAAATATCCATTTGATTCATTGAATAGTTTTCGGATATTAAAATAGCATTTGCTGAAATTCGCCTCGTTTTTTTTTTATCCGTTTTCGATATCGAATCCGACGTTTTAAAATAGCCCTGCTGATCTCTGCTCATCACTGTCATGGTGAGATAACAAATATCAAACAAAACCGATAGCAATTAAAATAGTTAATAAGTTATTAATTGTGTCAACAGTGGCCACAGATAGAGGCCTTGGATCCAGAGTTCACTGAGGGGGAGGTGGAGGGGCTGGATGATGGGCAGGAGGAGTGGCTCAGCGAGGGAGCTTACACTGATGATGATTATCCTGCGGTAAGTTAATCTTGCTTCTTAGTTTTGAAAAGTTTTTTTTTTTATGGTACAGGTAAAATGCTTTCAAACAAAATCCGCGTTTTTTAATCAATAATTTTACTGAGAACAAATGACAAGGAATCCATATCCATTTTGTCTGACTGTAAATCAACTTGTGTACGATATATCTTTGAATACATCTATATGGAAACTGCTCTCGCTTCGCACAAGGTAACGTTTTTAAAGCTATCACTATAATATTTTAACTCTATGGTAACTGAGATCCAACCTAAATATTGGAAGGAATATTTCTTCTTTTTAGGGTTCCGTAGCCAAATGGCAAAAAGCGGAACCCTTATAGATTCGTCATGTCTGTCTGTCCATCCGTTTGTCACAGCCACTTTTTCCGAAATTTGGTTTTGTTGTATTCTGTGAACCGCATAAAGATTTTCACACGAAAATAGAAAAAAAACAATAAATTTTGGGGGTACCCCATACTTAGAACTGAAAATCATTTTTTTTTTTAATAAAACCCATAATTATGGGAAATCTATGGATAGGTCTTCAAAAATGATATTGAGGTTTCTAACATAATTTTTTTCTAAACTGAATAGTTTGCGCGAGAGAAACTTCCGAAGTGGTAAAATGTGTGTCCCCCCCCTGTAACTTCTAAAATAAGAGAATGATAAAACTAACAAAAGATGCAAACTTACACCGAAAATTGGTTTGAACTAGATCTAGTAAGTCGTTTTTTTTTATAGTCATAAATTGAAATTCATATCAAATACTCAGGTCTATACTATCATTTACTTATATACCTACAGGTTTGTACGGAACCCTCGGTGCGCGAGTCTGACTCGCACTTGGCCGGTTTTTTAAAATTATAATCATAGATAAACAGACTTTATTACATATAAAACATCCTTAATCTCACAGCCTGAGGAAGAGCATTTGGACTCAACCGTGAACACAAGCCAAGAACAAGATGACTCGTTACCCAGTATGACATCAGAACACCTAGATGACAGCCAGGAGATTAAAAACCCTACGCCACCAGAAACAGAGTCAAAAATCAAAGAGACAAATATTGAGGAGACTTTGAACAACTTAGAAGGTAAAGATGGGGACTTGCCTGACGACTTGGACACGTTTCTTATAAGGAAGACTGATGGGGCGGTCGTTGCGACGAAGGTGAAAGAAGAGGTCATGAAAGTTGAGAAGGAAGATGATGGGAATGATACCGACGATCTTTTGGTGAGTTCTTCTGTTTTATGTTGCCCTGGTACTTTTGGAAGTTCTCTTATTAAATAACTAACTGTGAACAGTGGTTTTGCCTGCATTCTTGAGCTAATTGAGGTAATTCTGTAGGTTCTAAGCTACCAAATTGCTATTTTTACCAAATCTGTTTTTTTTTTTTTACGACTTAGTCGGTAAACAAGCATACGGCCCGCCTGATGGTAAGCGGTTACCGTAGCCATATGGACGCTTGCAACACACGAAGCATCGCTCACGCGTTACCGACCTTTCCCCCCTCCCCTTACGTTACTCACGCGCAGGAACACAACTTTACACAACATAAAGTTATTTGGCTGCGGTATTCTATTCTGTAAGGTGGAGGTACTTCCCCAGTCGATCTGCTCTTTGAGCGAATAAACGCTATGCTCTAGCTCTCTTAAATGTTATGTTATGTTTGTTTTTCTGTTCTTTACATACTAATTTATCACACATCCTTTGACAAGTGATGATAATTTTGAAGCAATTGATAACTTGGTGGTATGGTCGGATGCCGTGACGGAGGAGTAGGTTCGAATCCTTCAATGAGCTCGAGTTTTCGGTGAAGGAAAACATTGTGAGGAAACCATAGCACGGTGGTAGGGTACTTTGTAGTACCCGCCTGGCTGGCTACCACCCTCAAGATGAAAATCTGTCAGTGAGCATTCCATGTGTTCCGACAGCTGCACTTGAGAGCCAGTTCCTTCTAGGCTTTGTGTATGTTCGTCCACATCATTATTAAACATGGTGAGATTGTGGTCAAACACAGCAAAGAAACAAATCTTTCCAGAGAATGCTTGGTGACGGTGATGAGAAGACAAAGAAGAAGGTCCTCAAGAACCTTAAAGTGAAGAAGGAGACAAAGGAGGAGCAGTCCAGCGATGATGACGATGATGGATTTGTTTTTGAGGTACGTAAAATATATAAATCTAGGAGTATTGTTTTATCTATAGTAATACATACTTCGGTCCCGAAATAATAGAAAAAAAAGGAAAGGAGGCGATTTTCAGCAATTGTTATTTTAATATCCGAAAACTTTTCGGTGAATCGAATTGATATTTCCGTAAAGAAACATCAAAAATATTCTAATTAATAATTGGACTGTTTTACAAAAAACTTAAACCGACTTCAAAGTACACTAAGAAGTTATCAAATCCTGATCTGATGACAATGGGACCAAACGGGAAGTGTACCCTTCCAGACAAAAAATGAATTTTCCAAATCGGTTAATAAATGACGGAGTTATGAGGTAAAAAACATAAAAAAAAATAAAAAAACATACAACCGAATTGGGAATCTCCTCTTTTTTTGAAGTCGGTTAAAAAATAATTAAAAATGCAAAATAATGTCGAATATTTAAATTTCTCCCGATTTTAATTGGGATATTTCAACAACTACTATCATTATGAACGTCACTATGAGAAGCAGAATGACGCAGAGGGAGCGTAAAACGTAGCTGTTACGCGTAGCAGCCTATAAAAGTTGGCCTGTTTATATATTCGTGTAGTATGGCGACGTTCTTTCTAGGTATATTTATTTCTATGTTGATTTCATTAAATGTAATTTTATACATACAGCAAGCAAAAGTTTGTTTACATTCTTTATCTCGTCTCATTTGCCTTACTTAAGTTTCATTAGTGGCCGCTCGTGGGCCAGAATGCCCATTGTCCTTTCTGCCTTGTGTAATAATAAATAAGACAGTGATAGCTCAGACGTGTCTTATACTTATATATTCGTTTAGTATGGCGACGTTCTTTCTAGGTATATTTATTTGTATGGTGTATTGTATGTATGGTAGGGCGTGAAAGTGCGAAAATTGCGTACGGCGCGACAAGCACTCCGCGGTGCGGCGGGCCCGCCGCGCGCGCAGCCCGAGGACAGCGACGCCGGGGACGACACCGACGCCGGCACGGTGAGACATCCTGGGACATTCCTCACACACGGTCATCTGATCCCAAACTAAGCAGAGCTTGTACTATGGAAACCAGATAACTGATATAATACACATACTACTTTTTGTTTGTAAATACATACTTAATATACATAATTACACACAGACTCAGGACATACAGACATGTTCATGCACACAAGTACATTTCCTGTGTGGGAATCGAACCCACGACCTGCGGCGCTATAGGTTGAGACTCCACGTCTTAACCAACTGCGCCAACGGGCCCGTCTCGCGAGACGGTGAGACATACATACGTACAGTCGAGGACAGATAATGTTTATCACATTTCAAAGTCGATTCCATCTCATACAGCGCGCAATAAGGTTTAATATTTGGGCGGGCCAGTTGGCGCAGTTGGTTAAGGTTCACCTTACGCGCCGCAGGTCGTGGGTTCGATTCCCACACAGGACATGCATTTGTGTGCATGGACATGTCTGTATGTCCTGAGTCTGTGTGTAATTATGTATATTAAGTATGTATTTACAAACAAAAGGTATGTATATGTATTATATCAGTTATCTGGTTTCCATAGTACAAGCTCTGCTTAGTTTGTGATCAGATTACCGTGTGTGATGAATGTCCCTAGATATTTATTTATTTATTTATTTAATATGTCATAACAATCCACGTCATTTTATTTCCGGTCAACCTTATGAAACATAAATGTGCAAGCGATTATAGACCGTAAGGTGGTAAACATTTTTAGTCCGCGACGGTACATAATGTATCGACCACTATCATGAGGTTCACACGCCGATACATAGATGGCGCTCCAACAACCTGCATCGCACTTGCGAAGCTTTCTCGGCGTAGGGACCGCGCTACAAATGTACATGTCGGACAGTTATGTAGTTAGGACACATGCTTGTATAGTAAGGGGGCATGAGTCGTGAGCACAGATTGACACCTGCGCAGTAAATTTGTCGGTCTGTTTGGCGGTATGAAGCAGGGGGGAGCGCCGAGCTGCACACGATTGGTTCGTCAGTCGATGCTCGTCGTCTATTGGATTCTCGCGTGTCATGTGGCTGCTGTGATTTAGCCAAAAGTGTACATGCTCGAGCTTGCCCCCACTACTGCCTATCTGTGCTCACCACTCGTGCCTCACACTGAACTTTCAACTTTACAACTTTCCCAAAGGCACGCTTTTTTTTAATTTACTGAGCCCATCATAGTACACTAACAAGAATAAGAATACACCATCAGCTTTTATTTAATTTAGTTATTCATCCCTATTTGTTTCTTTGTGAAAGTTGTTTGTTATTATGAGTACAATCATGTGTCTAAGGCTGCATTCCGAATTAATGATATAATCGCTGTAATCGATTTGAGCGTGCTTAAACCCGTTCCATATTAGTGTGAGCGCGATCACGATGTCCCGTGAAACGTCATAGATGACGTCATGACATGCGCCATCTTGCGCTCACACCGACCATGCCCTAAACTGGTATCACCGTGAGCGCTGTCAAAAAGTGACGGTTACTTATTGTGTTCTCGGCAAAAATCTAATAAGATTTTTGGTTTTCCATATGGCAAAGATACTTTTTATGATTTTATGAGTGAAAAATAATAAAAAATGCGGATATTCCTTTGTGCGACTCAACTAATAAAAGATATAATGAGTTCTAGCGCAATGTTAGTTCAGGTTTTAATTAAATTCCCAAATGTTCTGTTTAGAATACGATGAGCGCGATAACGGGCGTTCCGAATTGTTGACAGTTCTCAGCTGTCAATATCGTGATATCTAACTCGGTACGCAAATTATTGCTGTGAGCACTGTGAGCGATATTATTTAATTCGGAATGTAGCCAAAGTATCGTTTACTTATTACCAATCACCCTGTATATGCAGATCGCCGAGAAAACTTCGTAAGCGCGATGCAGGATGTTGTGGCGCCATCTATCTTTCTGTGTAGTGTACAATCCTCCGTGCAGTGCACGCAATATGTGAAAATTCAATTTTTGTTCTTTTTTTTTTTTTTTTTTACAACTAAGTCGGTAAACAAGCATACGGCCCGCCTGACGGTAAGCGGTTACCGTAGCCATATGGACGCTTGCAACACAAGAAGTATCGCTCACGCGTTACCGACCTTTCTCCCCTCCCCTATGAGCTCTGGCGACCTTACTCACGCGCAGGAACACAACTTTACACAACATAAAGTTATTTGGCTGCGGTATTCTGTAAGGTGGAGGTACTTCCCCAGTCGAGCTGCTCTTTGAGCGAATAAACGCTATGCTCTACCTCTCTAAAAGTTCGTCTGTTATACTGGCACTTCACTTGCCTCTTTGTGTGCCATATTTGGCAAATAATCGTATGTAATCATAGCTTTGGTAGGGAACTTCGTAGTACCCACCTGGGCGAGGCCAGGCAAGGCGATGATAGCTCAGTGGTAGTGACGTCGGATACCGAGACGAAGGTCCCGGGTTCGAATCCTACAATGAGCTTGAGCTTTCGGTGAAGGAAAACATCGTGAGGAAACCATAGCACGGTGGTAGGGTACTTTGTAGTACCCGTCTGGCTGGCTACCACCCTCAAGTTGAAAATCTGTCGCCAAGCACCTATCGGTGTGTTCCGTCAGCTGCACTTGAGAGCCAGTTCCTTCTAGGCTTTGTGTGCTTACCACCTTCGACCACATCATCACTTACCATAGTGAGGTTGTGGTCAAACACAGGCCTATAAGTACACAGTAAAAAAAAAAAAAAAAAAAAAAAAAAAAAAAAAAAAAAAAAAATAGACCGGTAGTAGGGTTGTAGTACCCACCTGGCTGGCTACCACCCGTTGAAGCCAAGCACCTATCGGTGTGTTCCGACAGCTGCACTTGAGAGCCAGTTCCTTCTAGGCTTTGTGTGCACCACCTCAGGCCACCACTGACCATGGTAAAAATTGATATTTTTGTGATTTCCAGTCTTCAGATGAAGTGGCGACGATGAAGAAGATGTTTGGAGTAGTTAAGAAGCAAAACGTTGCCTCGAAGAGTACGACGAAGCCACCAATGGGGCAGCAAAAGAAGCCTGCAGTGAAGCTGGTCAAGGAAGTCGTTCAAGCCAGCAACGGACACACAAGTGAGTAGCTTCATAATCATCATCATCAGGCTACAATGTCCCACTGCTGAGCACAGGCCTCCTATCACAAATGAGGGTGAAAGGGAATGGGCAGATACTCCACCACGCGTGCCCACTGCGGATCGGTGGAGGTAGGCTAGTGGACAACCTATTGTTGGAGTTTTCAAGCCGCCTAGAAGGCCTCCAACTAGCTTAACGACTATCACAATTAAGTGATAACCGGGACCAACGGCTTTACGTGCCTTCCGAAGCACGGAAACGCTCGATTTGAAATACCACTAGGCGGTCACCCATCCAGGTACCGACCACGACAGACGTAGCTTAACTTTGCCAATCGATTAAGAACGGTTAATCATGCTACACCACGAGCGCTTCGAGTGTGTAACATCGAAGAAACATCATCTGAGTACAGTAATACCCAACTGATAAGGCGCGTCGTGAATCTTCGTTCCCACAGAAAAGACACTATGGCCCGAAGATTAACGAAAGAATGCTTAAAACTTACAATCAACCTTAGATCACTACTATAAGGTTCATAATACAGTGCAGCTGTTAGTTCCGTCTCACTCGCAAGTGACGCCCCTCCGCACACATGGCGGCAGCTGCCGACCAATAGCATTTCCCGCGCTTTGAAAATGTGTCTTCTGCGCAGGTACATCGGTAAGCCATATCAGTTGGGTACTACTGTAATACTGTACAATCAAATTCCGAAACTAGTCAGTGATTTGTCACTGATTATGAACAGTAAGGACCAAACACTGCATCGTGTGTTTTTGAATTGGCCAATCAGAGCGCATTGTCGGCGGTGGGAAATGACGGAAAATATTTCGACCGAAATGAATGTTATTTTGCTTCTGTGGGTTAATTGTTCAATGGTCATTTTTGTATTCACAATAGAATACAAATTTCCATTCTTTTCAGAAAAATCGAACTCTTCCACAACCTCATCGCCAGTTAAAACCAGAGAACAATCCAAATCAATATTAAAACCTGTCACACCGGCGAAACCTGTAAAAACGGAACCAAAATCCAACAAGAAACCGACTGTGTCCTTCAAGCCGTCACCGACTTTAAGGTCGAGCCCACGAACGACAATAAAGTCTGAAGACAAAACGACTTTGAAGTTAACGTCTTTGAAACCAGACGTGACAATAACGCCGAAACCAAATGTGACAATAACGCCGAAACCGAAGCCGAAATCGACTTTGACAATAACGCCGAAATCGACTTTGACAATAACGCCGAAATCGACGCCGAAATCAAATACGAAATCGACGAAGACGGATGTGTCTACGCCGAAAACAGAAGAGAAACCTCTTTGGAAAATAAGGGGTTTGAAGTCGGATGAGAAACCGATTTCAAAGTTGACGACAGTGAAGTCGGAGGAGACGCCGGCCTCAAAGTTGTTGGCGGCTATAAATTCGGACGAGAAGCCGGTTATAAAGTCTGGTAAGGGTAGGAGGGGTACTTCGTTCTCGGATATGGAACCGGATGAGATAATTGATGAAGAGGAGTTCCTTGAAGATGATGACTTCGATTTGGATGAGGATGTAAGCACGTTTGGTTATTTTTGACGGGCCAGTTGGCGCAGTTGATTAATTCCACCTAGGTCGTGGGTTCGATTCTCACACAGGACTTGCATTTGTATGCATGACCATGTCTGTATGTACTGAGTCTGTGTGTAATTATGTATATTAAGCATGTATTTACAAACAAAAAGTAGTATGTGTATTATATCAGTTATCTGGTTTCCATAGTACAAGATCTGCTTAGTTTGGGATCAGATGACCGTGTGTGAGGAATGTCACAGGATATATTTATTTTCTTGTTGTGGTTAGATGCCCTGAACCCCTACCAAGAGTTTCCTACGGTAAAGTTATCTATAATCGCTAGCAACTATCCGAATTACTTCCAAAACTGTCCACTATAGGAAGTTCAATTATCGGGTTACGGTAGAAAACTCTGGGTATGAAAATTGACTGCTAAATTATAGGAAAAAATTATATACAATGGCTGCATTCCGAATTAATGATATAATCGCTGTAATCGTTTTGAGCGTGCTTAAACCCGAACCGAATTGAATAATAACAGATTACGATGTCCCGTGAAACGTCATAGATGACGTCATGATATCCGCCATATTGCGCTCACACCGACCACGCCCTAAAATGATATCTAAACTGGCCTTAAACATAAAATAGTAATTATATATTTTTTACACACAGGAGTTCGCTGAAGAATCAGATATGGAGGTAGACCTGTCAGAGTCCAAACAACGCATCATGAGGCCGGAGAGTATGGACGAGGAAATACTCACAGACGGAGAGAGCCACTCTGAAGATGGCAGCTTGTATGATGTCAGTGTTTTATCTATCTACCCTCATTTCCGAGAGATCTAATGTTATCCCGAGAAAGCATCGTATATCGTTAATCTAGAATATTTTCTATCTATGTACCAAATTTCATCTTAATCCGTTATGCGTGAGTGAGTCACAAAAATCTCTTCAAAGTCGCAACACATTGGCAATCCCCCTGGTATTGCAAATGTCTATAGGCGACGGTTACCACTTTCCATCAGGAGGCCCGTCTGCCTGTTAGTCAACCTCTTGACATAAAAAAAAAAACAAAAAATCTAAAAACTATTGAAGGTCTTTATATTTTTAGTGTTCCGTACCCTGGTGCCAAACGGGACCCCATTACTAAGACTCCGCTGTCCGTCCGTCCGTCTGTCTGTCTGTCTGTCAGTGGGCTGTATCTCATGAACGGTAAAAGGTAGACAGCAGATTTTTTTTTAAAGATTTTTCTTCATAACAAATTTATAATGTATGGAACCCTCCGTGTGCGAGTCCGACTCGCACTTGACTGTTTATTTTTATACATCTACGTCAGTAAACAAGGATACTGTCCGCCTCGTGGTATGCGGTTACCGTAGCCATATGGACGCATCACTCACGCGTTCTCCGGGATAAAAAGTTGCCTGTGTCCTCCACACCATATGCTATCTGCGCGCCAAATTTCATCATGATCGGTTCAGTAGCTTGAAAGCGTAACAAACAAACTCACATTCGCATTTATAATACTAGCTAGGATTGTTTTTATTTTTTCAGGAATTACCATCCTCTGATTCTGAAGACTTGGACGACTGGTTCACCCTCGACATAAGGGCGGAGCGAGCTGGTGACTACATACCGTTACTGGGTTAGTTATACACGTACACTGTGGCCCACTTGGGTCAAAATGGGTTACAATTTTAACCATTTATACCGGTTACATAACCCAAAAACTGTCAAAGTGACATCACAAAACCTTGGTCAAATTCTAGTGCATGTAAAAAAAAACAAAAATTTCGAAATACTTTAGGCGCCGGTCCCACAGAGTTGAGTTCTAGAATTCCGCGTTACGAGTTCTGAGTTCCGCGTTCACTGCTGTACAGTCGAGGACATAAATATGTATACACTTAGTAAAATTCAACAACGGTTTCCTCTTAAACTACTGATTGAAATTATGAGATATTATAAAGGCAGAATCTTCTAACATATACTATTATGATTTGTGTAATAGTTTAACACTTAAATGTTAAACATGCGAGAAAATCGCTTTTGAATTTCAAAAAGTGTATACATATTTATGTCCTCGACTGTACATACAGCGAGCGAGCAGTTCAGTGTTCTAAAGGTAAATGGGCAAATTTGTATGGAGCTTGTCCCATTGGCGGCCAGCAATAATTTCTATGTAATATAAATATGAAAGCTTATTACTGTGGTGTATTTAGAAAAAAAATATTGAGTATTGAAGATTTAAGAAATAAATGGAGATATTATGAAATTGCAAGGAAGTTGCATTTAATGTAATTGGTATCACGTACCAAAAGGTGTAATTATATACGTACAGCAAGGCGTTACTTAAGTTTCATTAGTGGCCGCTGGTGGGCCAGAATGCCCATTGTCCTTTCTGCCTTGTGTAAAAGTAAATAAGACAGTGATAGCTCAGACGTGTTACCTCAACTGCCAGCTTTAGAGAATGGAACTCCGACAGAACTCGCGTTCTCTTGAACGACGAGTTCTGCAATGAATTCTGAGTTCGAGTGTGCAATGATCAAAGGAGCCACAAACTCAGAACTCGTAACTCTAGAATTCTGTGGGATCGGCGCCTTATTATATAATATTTTCCTCAGGTGCAGGCGCCCACAAACTCCTCATGAAGGAGAAGCAACGTCTGACTGAAAGGCTAACGAATCTCCGCGAAAGTCTCACCAACCTCACAGAAAGCGGAAGAAAACAAGCGGAACAGCTCAAAGACGCCACCATGTGCTTAGCAGAGCTTGACGATATGCTCAAAGCGTCCTGACTTGAATGCTAACCACTTCGGACTTATGGCCGCCTGGTACTTTTGTAAATAAACCCCTTATTGAACTCGGTTTTCATACCGATCTACTGCCATTCCGAATGGGACCGAGTTCGTCGTACTTGTAAGCGCCTGTAGTGTTATGATTTCCTGGTACTTCGTTCACATTTTCATGATTTGGACATTGAGTTCAGTTCTTCTTGTGTTGCAAGCGTCCATATATGGCTACGGTAACCGCTTACCATTAGGCGGGCCGTATGCTTGTTTGCCACCTAAGTGGTATAAAAAAAAAAAATAACTTGTTTCTACTGTCTGCTTATGCCCGGTTTCTATAGACAAAAACGAATCGTTTTGGTTACCAATGGTAGGTTTTTTTATTGCCAAACTGGGCATATAGATAATTTCGTAAGCTAATGTTACTTGTGATAGCTACTTCCATATGGGAGGGTCTGCTATGCAAAGCTTTGAGGTCTTTGCTTCATTATTAGTAAAGATATAAGTCTCAATTTTAATAAATCTTAACAGATAACGGTTCGTAAATTATTGAAACCGGGCATTAGACGACTATTTTATTGTTTTAGTGCTAAAGATAACTTAAGTTGACTCTTAAAAATTGGGACGTGCATTACCTTTGCTTATGATAGCTTCTCTTTACGTAGTAATAATAACTCAATGGATTTGAAAGAAAAAGTGTTGACACTACTGAGAGCTCATGATTGCCTGGTACTTATATATATATACTAATGGTCCAAAATGTGATCGAAATTCATTTAAAAACCGGCCAAGTGCGAATCGTACTCGTACATGGAGGGTTCCGTACAATAATAATATCGAACAATTGACCTAAAGAAGCGCCAAGCTAAATTTCCGGCATCGACAATGCGCTCTGATTGGCCAAGTCAAGAACACACGATGCAGTGATTGGTCCTTACTGTTCAAAATCAGTGCAAAAGCAATGACTACTTGCGGGATTGGATTGCTCGGTACAAGGGCGGATCCGGGGGGGATAAAACTCGGATAAGCTATACCTCTGATAATTCTATACAAAAAACTGTTCTTATTTCAAATTAACAGTCAGATACAGCTTAACTGGTAATTGGAAAATCAACCCTATAGCTCTAAGAAAGATTGTTAATCGAAAATAAGCTTTTTGTTATATGACTGAAGATATAAATTCAATTGAACATTATGATTTCATAAGAACATTACAATTGGGAATTTGAAGTGATTTTTTTTTTGTCATAAATCGAAAGATCATATATAAGTTATTATACAAAACTATTTTTAGTTTTATTTTTTTCGTTGTTATTAAAAAGTTATAACCAATTGAAAATATTTTTTTGAACTGTGTACCGAAAACGAACCGACATATACCGAACTACCCCGATGAGGGCGCGTGACGTCACAATGTTAATTGTTACTCACCATTACATACAATTGATACAGTTTTTTACGTTTTCATCAATTAAATCTTGTTATTATCGTCAATATATTTATAAATTTATCACAGAAAGTAAATTTTAAAGATTACCGTCTTTATTTCGTACCATCGTGTACAAATAATTCACAAATAACTCCCAAAAAAATGTTTTTAAATTTGCTACAAAATGTCTAAAAGTTGAAACCATAGAAACATAGGGCAACGTGCCTCTAATCAGATGGATAGTCATCATCATCATCATATATAATGTCCCACTTATAATGTCCCACTGCTGAGAACTACCTTTCACAAATGAGGGTGAAAGGGACTGGGCGATACTCCACCACGCGTGCCCACTGCGGATTGGTGGAGGTAGGCTAGTGGTCAACCTACTGTTGGAATTTTTCAAGCCGCCTAGGAGGCATCCAACTAGCTTAACGACTATCACAATTAAGTGATAACCGGGACCAACGACTTTACGTGCCTTCCGAAGCACGGAAACGCTCGATTTGAAATACCACTAGGCGGTCACCCATCCAGGTACCGACCACGACAAACGTAGCTTAACTTTGCCGATCGATTAAGAACGGCTAATCATGCTAAGCCACGAGCGCTTCAGATGGATAGTAGGATAGTCCAATTCACCAAAGCATGAAATTTTAATGCCACCACTTTAGGGACTACTGAGCAAATAATCACGTAATCTTTGCTGGCCGGGAAGACGCCATGTTTTATTAAAATTTAATTTCCCTTCATCATTTTTTTTATTGCCACCATTTTCATCTATTTAGTTGTTTTTCCAATTTCTCTCAAAATGGATAGTGACTCATAACATTTCATTTTTAATATTGTATGTGATCAATAATAAAAATTGCTAACCGCATCAATTTTCCCAATTTATGGGACACTTTTATGATCTTAAGTCGATGATAGCTCAGTGGTAATGACGTCGGACACCGAGACGAAGGTCCCGGGTTCGAATTCTACAATGAGCTTGAGCTTTCAGTGAAGGAAAACAACGTGAGGAAATCTTAGCTAGGTGGGAGAGTAATTTGTAATACCCAATACCCATCTGGCTGGCTACCACCAAGCACCTGTCGGTGTGTTCCGACAGCTGCACTTGAGAGCCAGTTCCTTGTAGGCTTTGTGTGCTTACCAACGGCCACATCATCACCAAAATCATGTCATTTGTCATGTCAATCCCAAATTAAGCAGAGCTTGTAATGTGGAAACAGATAACTGATATAATACAAATACCTACAACTTTTTGTTTGTAAATACATACTTAACATACATAATTACACCCAGACTTGGGACATACAGACATGTTCATGCACACAAATGTACGTCCTGTGTGGGAATCGAACCCACGACCTGCGAGCTGCGGTGCGATAGATGGAATCTTAACCAACTGTATAGTAGAAACCGTTCGACCGTGTACTCACGTAGAGTTACTTTAACATTGTGACGTTTCAAGCAGGGCGCCCGGCCAGCCGACCCGTTTTGAGTCACGTGACTATTTTTCAAATTTGGTCCATTTTAAATAATTTATAATAAATTGATAATAAATATATTTTGGTTTTTTTGAATTGACTTTCAAAATTGTTCTAATAAAGTTTTAAAATACATAATAAAAAAATGTTTTTTTTTTTTTTCAATAACCCAATTGTGAAATTGTTTAAATAAAATTAAGTTATGTTTAAGTTTTGTACATATTAAAGTCAGTTAAAATAAATGTAAGGAATACATATATTTGTGTTTTATTTGTTCTTTGATACTGGATTTGATGAGACGAATACTTCGCTAGGTGAACTGTTATGCCGCGTACAGACATACGCAACGTACAGTAGTACCCAACTGATAAGGCGCGTCGTGGATCTTCGTTCGCACAGAAAATAAAGTATGGCCCGAAGATTAACAATAGAATGCTTAAAACTTACAATCAACCTTAGATCACTACTATAAGGTTGTGGCGTGGATGAATGGTGTTATTTTGTTAAGTTGAAAACTACGCAGACTTAAATAAATAAATCATTTTCGTAACGTATAAATGAATACAAAACTAGAGCAAATGTATGTGTAGCACAGATTTGTAGAGATGAACGAGAATATAACGGTACACTGAAGATTCCACCTTGGTTAGATTCCCATGCTACAGTATTGTTACAAAGATAAGATAGCAAAGCCAAAGATAACACAAAATTAAAAACACAACACGTTTCCATGACAACGATATTGTTTATTCAATAGACACAAGTGGACACAAGGTTATGTCCACAGTTCTGTCGTTGTCATTAGATAATCCACGGTATATTTTTGTAATCATTTAAATAATAGAAAAATGAGTGGGGATACGCTGTACGAGGCTCCAAGGAAACTTAAAGCACGGAAGATGCGAGCTCACGATTATTTATACGGTAAGTAAGAATCAGTTCATCTTCTATATTATTATGGGTGCCTGGTAGGTACTTATTGTTGTAAGAACCCTGAGGCTAGCTGGCTGGTAGGAGCGATGCACCATGGGTGACAGGAAATAGGCAGATAGATACCTAAGTAAGTACTCCACCACGCTTGCCCACTGCGTATCGGTGGAGGTAGGCTAGTGTAATGGTCAACCTACTGGGAGTTTTCAAGCCACTCTAGCTTATAACCGGGCGGCCACGGAAGTGCCATAGGCATCTGCAAACTGTTCCCACCGGTGATTGCTTAACTTTGCAACTAGATAAATAACGGCTAATAAAACTAGTGGCGATTTGCTGAAGTCTAGATAAACAGTACCGTTTTGAGAGAGGTAGACCATAGCGTTTATTCGCTCAAAGAGCAGCTCGTCTGGGGAATAATAAACCTTACAGAATACCGCTACCTACTTTACGTTGTGCAAAGTTGTGTTCCTGCGCGTGAGTAAGGTCGCCAGAGCTCATAGGGGAGGGGGGATGGTTGGTAACGCGTGAGCGATGCATCTTGTGTTGCAAGCGTCCATATAGCTACGGTAACCGCTTACCATCAGGTGGGCCGTATGCTTGTTTACAGACTAAGTTTTATAAAAAAAAATGGCAACATCTAGTAGGTAATCGAATATCGTCGAGTATAGCCACTACATCACTTCAATGCTATGTTCTCCTGATACTTCTATAGATGAATATTATTCCAGACTCCGCATTCATAGTGTCAGGCGCGAGAGACTACGCGAGGACATCATTCAAAGCAGCCATGGCTTCTGCTCAAGTTGTAAGTATATCTTAGAAATACTAGCAAAAAATACGAAAGAAACTGGTATTTTTCATACTTGCAAAACCTTTTCTTTTAAGTCAAGTGGCGTCCCTTAATTAAGTGAGGCGATTTTGGTTATTTCGATCGATTTTCGATCCTCCTCCCTTGGCTCGATTATAGATACTTAGATTCTTGATTATATTTTGTTTGTTTACATTTGCAGATAATTCAGCCTGTTTACAAGACAATGTTTTCCGAGCTGCGAAAATTCCCGAGGATGCATGTTGGTAAATATCTTACATAAAAAGTTTTTACATATTATCGGTAAAATAAACACTGCCCGAGTGCGAGTTGTACTCGCCCACGGAGGGTTCCGTAATACAGTAATAATAATATCAATATTAGTTTTTGCTTAATAAATTATACTACATTTTGTTAGATCGTTTTCAAGATTCCGAAATTGAAAGAACACAGCGGTACATTTCATCTTTTGAATAGTGAAAACAAAAAATAATACTTTTATTTTCGTTGCAAAAGG
Source organism: Achlya flavicornis (assembly GCA_947623365.1). Classification (NCBI taxonomy): domain Eukaryota; kingdom Metazoa; phylum Arthropoda; class Insecta; order Lepidoptera; family Drepanidae; genus Achlya; species Achlya flavicornis. The sequence continues at coordinate 2,869,444 of OX392494.1, read as the reverse complement.
GGCCAGGATGCCCGGAACTACAAGTATAAAGATGAAAGAGCTTCATTTGTACATTCCAAAACAGGTTTTTATTTTGTTTATGTTGCATAGTTTTTGACTTACGATGAAAAATTATAAAAACAATACGCATTTCCCCCCATATCTCCGAAGTTCGCAAAAACAATAATCTGAATGAATTACAATAGATTGACATAGTTGTAAATATTACAGGAACAATAGAACGATGTTTCTAAAAAGGTTTCTAGCTACCAAAGTTTTGCGAAATAATCAAAATTCCTTCACAAACAAATTTTGTAATGCGGTCCGGTTCTTTTCTACGGTTACGGCCCAAACTAAGAGATTTTACCTCTAATGAAGGTTGGAACCCTCGTTGCGCGAGTTACACTCAGGATCTTGGCTGGTTTTTTATATATTTCTCTTATTTTGCTCTATATATTTTTAGTCAAAGCTAAAGCTAAGATATTACTATTTTTGTCGTTACAGTATATTATCCGAACTGCCGGCTCCCGGAGCACATGGATCGGTCGTACGACGCGTACTTGACCAAGGTGCGGGATACTTCGAGCAGGGCGACTCCGCAGCTCGCAGGACGTGATCGTTTCAAGTATAGTTCTGCGTACGTATACCTATAGTAAATACCTGTCAATGCCGTTTTTTTTTCTATGTACAACCCTGTATGACCACAATCTCATGTTAAGTGATGATGTGGCCGGAGGTGGTGCACACACAAAGACTAGAAGGAACTGGCTCTCAAGTGCAGCTGTCGGAACATACCGATAGGTGTTTGGCGAAAGATTTTCAACTGGAGGGTGGTCAGCCAGGCGGGTACCCTACCCCTACCACCCGTACTATGGTTTCCTGACAATGTTTTCTTTCATTTTCCTTCAAGTCTCTATAGAATGTATAGCACTAATTTTGTTTACAATGAATGCTGTGTACACCTATAATGGGTGCACACATCTGCCAATTATGATTATGTCATAATCTTTAGAATTAAGACTTTGTAACTATTTTCAAGAAGCGCTAAGAAGCGCTCGTGGCGTAGCATGATTAGCCGTTCTTAATCGATCGGCAAAGTTAAGCTACGTCTGTCGTGGTCGGTACCTTAATGGGTGACCGCCTAGTGGTATTTCAAATCGAGCGTTTCCGTGCTTCGGAAGGCACGTAAAGTCGTTGATCCCGGTTATCACTTAATTGTGATAGTCGTTAAGCTAGTTGGATGCCTCCTAGGCGGCTTGAAAAATTCCAACAGTAGGTTGACCACTAGCCTACCTCCACCGATCCGCAGTGGGCACGCGTGGTGGAGTATCGCCCAGTCCCTTTCACCCATTTGTGAAAGGAGGCCTGTTCTCAGCAGTGGGACATTATAGGCTGATGATGATGATGATGAACTATTTTCAATGTGTGTACTGTTGGTGTATGTAAACCTAATAAATAAAATAAAATAAATGTATCATTAATTCGTTTTTTTTAAATTTCAGGCCAATGAAAATTCTAGAACTGAAAAGTGTGTCACCAGATTTCTGTCCACCTTCGCCGAATGTACCATTCGGTCCAAGTAAACCGAGGAACAGAGGGACCCAGAGTATATTCAGGTAGTTTTATAGTTATTCTCGTTACAAGAGGTATTTTTTGAGTTCTGACGTTTTAGAGTAGTAGGTTCAAACCAAGGACCCATTTCTCGCGTCCTTCGAAATAACCTACGAATCGAACTAACGGTTCGAGTCCTATTTGATTGTAATACAGGGTACATGTAATTTCGAGGGGCGGAGTCGAGTGTTCCTTCTAAATATGCTAGTCTCGAAATTGCCAGAATAACATAAAGTGACTCGATAAAAGTTCGATTTCGTACTTTTTTCGATCGAGCGTTCAATTTCGAATGGGTCAGAATTGGCTCCCAAGTCTAGTGGAACTCAGGTAAATATATTTGTCACTTTCTAACGTCATATACCAAAAAAAGCCGGTCCTCTCTTAATAGTTTCGATTGAAAGCTATGGAACTTATGGACGGATTCACAATACCTTCTATATTTCAGAGAATCATCAGCCCAGACCATACCCTGGCAACCTGATGGTAAACCAGCTGATACCTGCGAGCAGACACCTGAAGTGATGTACTTGGACAAGCTGGAGTGGGGTACGTACGGCACTAAAAGAGTTATGAATATAATATACGGGAAGAGGAAGATCGAAAAAGAGATGGATGGATTGTGTGGAAGATGATGTTGGTAAGAAAGGAGTGGATGCTGGTATGATGGATAGACGAGACGAATGGAAGAAGCGTACATATTGCGCCGACCCTAAATGATTGGGAACACGGCAGCCAGATGATGATGATATGTACCAGACTGTCATAAAAATATAGCAGTCTTTAGGCTGACTGTTCACTGGAGCGGAGAAGAGAGGATCGGAGTGGAGCTGTGCAATAATAAATGGAATTGCATAAAATCTCCGCTCCGCTTCAGTGGACAGTGATTTGCGAACTAGTTTGAAAATTAATTCAAAACCGGGAAGCGGAGCGTAGAAGTGGAGCGGGAAAGCGGAAAAACCCGGCCGTGGGGTATTGCAGCCGCGAGTTCGGCCTAACACCGCACAGTCCGCAACTCTGCTCCGCACTACCTCACTCCGCATCAATGGACAAACACAGTTCCCAACTCCACTCCGCATTATACCTTCTTTTCGCTCCGCTCCGCTGCCTCGCTCCACTTCGATGGATAGGCAGCCTTAGCCATAGTGAAGTACCTAGCATTTGTTTCTGTCTTTTGAATTGTTTTGAATTTCAATTTAATATTCCTTATAGGTCCAGGGAAACCTTTCAGAACTGGCGACTTGCCAGCTGACTTTCATACCACCGAAATTATTAATAAGTAAGTATGACATGAGATACGTGTAAGGAGGGCCTTATTGTAACTGAAAATACTGAATTCAATTCAAAAGTTTTTTTTTTTTACAACATAGTCGGTAAACAAGCATACGGCCCACCTGATGTTAAGCGGTTACCGTAGCCATATGAACGCTTGCAACACAAGAAGCCTCGCTCACGCGTTACCGACCTTCCCCCTCCCCAATGAGCTCTGGCGACCTTACTTACGCGTAGGAACACAACTTTACACAACATAAAGTTAAATGGCTGCGGTATTCTTTAAGGTGCAGGTACTTCCCCAGTCGAGCTGCTCTTTGAGCGAATAAACGCCTATGCTCTACCTCTCTCAAACTGTAAAATTATTATTTTCCTGCTAATGCATTGCCGTATTCTGAAATAATCACCTGTTGTCTTCTTTGTTCTCCTGGTACCTTAATAGCAAATGTTCTTGTTTTAAGAATGCGTCACGCTCGCACTTGGATGGGTCTGGTGGAGAAGGGGCAGTTCCCGAGGTGGCTGAAGAAAAGGGACGAGATCATCACTGACGTGGAGACTAAGGACTGGATATTTAGAGAAGCGGTAATTATACAGCTTGCAAATGTTTTTGGACAAAATATGCGTAGCGAGGGGTCTGTTTTAACTGACCATTAGGACACCACGGCAAAAATCTCTACAACCTTCTTGGAGAAGAAGTTGTACCCCAAGTTGTACCCCCTTAAGAAATCGTCGATGAAAACTACCCTTAGCAAAAAGAGTTTGGAATAAGGAGAAATGCTGCTTGGATGACTGAAAATCTAATCGGCATATATTCAGACACACTACTCGCCACCGACGTCAAGTCTTTTGTGGCGCGTTCTGTACTACCTGTTTAAAGTTGCTCGATATGCCGTACTCAGAAAATATTGATTTGCATCTGCATCCTCTAACAGGAAATTGACGAACTCCAAGACATTCGGCTCGCCCTTCTCCACCGGCTGCAGGCCCAGCAGCGCGACAAGCAAACGGGCCGCACCAGCAGGAAGCTGGCCAAGCTGTGGGCCGTCAAGAAACAGGAGATGGAGCGCAAGATTGACCATATACGGAAGACCAGGGACAGAGGTAATATAGGCGTACGTTTGACAGTTGACGCACTTTAGAAGATGTTACGACGACGGGAGAAGAGTCGGATTTCTGCTGTCATGGATTTGACCAGAATGTTCTCCAGAAAGTGATATTCTTCTGCCGCCAAATTCGTAAGTTCGCCTTAGTAAAACACTTATGATGGTCAAAGCTACTGCAGTTACCAACACTTAGGATGTCAAATATCAATCGTCAATCGCAAAATCAAGGATAGATCGAATAGAGAAACCGGCAGCTAGTCGGACATGTTTGGTTTGGAATAGATTCACTTAAAGTCCGGCCTTACTAAACAAATGTCTGGCTCTACTATCCAAACAATGGCTCTGTGGTAGTGACGAAGGTTGCGGGTTGGCATCCTACAATAAGGTTGAACTTTCGGTGCAGGAAAACATCGTACTTTGTAGTACCCGTCTCACTAACCGACCGATACAAGAAAATACTATTCGCAACTAGGTACATGAAACATAGCTTTTTCTTTTGGCTTGCGTTTGGCTATTAAAGGAAGATGGAGATAAAGCAGGTTTACGCACAAAACACCCATTAGAATATAATAGAATACAAATGATTTATTCAGCTCAGAAAATAACAGATAAAAACAATCACTTAACCTAGGTCTTATTCTATGGAGCTTCGGTCTCCACTCTGCATAATGTCGCAGCAATGGGTCTATTCACTCTGGTTTTGGAAAGATTGTAAACTGAGAAAACCAACCTTAAGGGGGCCCTTCATGGCCAACGCAACTTCAACGCAAGCGTAGCCTAAAAGCTTGTACTTTCATCCAACGTAATGTTTGACTGCGAAAAAAGAGAGACACCATCAGAGCCATCGGTTATCAGTCGGTAAATTCCGCTGATCACTCGCGGCCGCTTCGCTAGGTCGTCATTCATGATTTCGCATATCATAAAACTTGTTCCAGGCCCATACTTCCTGTGATGTAATCTTACAAGTTTGCTTTTGTATGAAAAGTATGGTGAGCTGAGTGCTCTTAAGCCTATGATGTAATACGTAGAGGTCCGTAAGCTGTCGGCCCTGCACGAGAGCGGCGGGCGAGCGGGGCAGGCGGTCCGCATGCGCGCGGCGCGCGGGGCGGGGCCCGCCACGCACGAGGCGCACGCGCCCACCTCCGACGTGCACGCGCCGCTCGCCCGGCACGGCTACCAGGCGCGCAGGAGACACGCCACTATCACCTACGATCCCGCGTTGCTGTGTGAGCATCCTTTAGTTTATGTTCGCCTGGTACATACATAGTGCACAATGTTACTTTCTAACTGTCCACGCGCGGGATGCGGGGACAAGCAGCGGCGAGGAGGGGGCGGACGGCACCTAGCCGACATCGACACTGCAGCAACGAGCGACTTCCACGACGCCCGCGTTCGATTTACTTTGAATCACTTAACTTCTCTAAATCAGTATCATTTGAAACAGACATTGGTCCTTCGAGCCGGATCAATGTTTGGTTCTGATGAGGCCGCTGCTAGTCCCCGCATCCCGCGCGTGGACACTAACAAAAATCATAAAAGGACGTATAGTACATTACTGCCGCGGTCTGTAATGGCTGCTTTGCTGGCACCGCTGATGATGGCACATGGCGCAGCTCCAGGCCAACACAGCGCGGTCAGCATTACAGCCTTTGATGGACAAGCTGGAATGCCGCGGACAGCATTGACTGCAATGCCGAACAAGCTTGAGCCGAGAGCGTAGCTAAGCTAAGCTCGAGGCTATCATAGCGTGCCCGCCCAGCAACGGAGTAATTGTAGACTAAAGCTTGTATAGTACTTTACTCAAACAATGCGAGCAATTTCAATAAAAAAAGCATAGCTAAAAAAAACAACTACGATTGGAGGCTAAAACTCACCATCAATGAAATTCCATACAACTTTGCTGGCGCCTATTCAAGTAGTTGAATTTTCTCTAAAAAGGTTTTCAAAATAGTGACCACATTACAACATTAGTCACCTCACGCAACAGGTAAATTACATGTACAAGACAGAGACAGTATATGCCTTCGCTTACTCTTATGTCTTTAGCTCTAGAAGACCACGAAAGTATAGCCAAACCACCTGAATGGCTGAATCGGTGTGGCAACGACCTGAAGAGATCATGCTCTGGACATCACCTCCCGCGCGATACTACCCAGCTTTGTGAAAGGGAAACCAAATGGAGCGAGCAGTTCCTCGAGAGCTTGCACAATGATTTGAAGAGTAAGTCTTTGTGGTTACGCTTGCCTGGTAGACCTGGTACGCAGTTACGTGGCTTGTGTGTATTTTACATTTATATTTGAGCTCTTTGCTACTAGTACTTACTATACGTATATTAATTTAATATGATAAATGCGAGTGGGAGTTTGTTTGTTTGTTAAATCTTGACGCCATGATCGCTTACCATCAGGCGGGCCGTATGCTTGTTTGCTATCTTAGAAGTATTAAAAAAAGGTATGAAAAAAATTTCTATCGACTTCAAAATACACTAAAAAGTATGAAATAGCTCTAATCTGACACTGTTTTGAAGTCCGCGAAACATTTTCAATGGTAATCGTCGTGCTCTATCGCTGACTTCAAAACAGTGTCAGATTAGAATTATTTTATACGTTTAAGTGTTTTTTTTTAATAAATTTGAAATTTTTGGTTTTTCTTTCATGCAATAGATTTTGACCAAGGTTTTGAGATGTTTTCCCTTTGACACCACACCCGTAGCTCTTATCAATAAGACGGGCTGTCACACTTGAAAACTACTGAACCGACATTCAACAGTGGTGGCATAATATATTATAACATATAGGGTACTTTTTATCCCAGGAAAACAAAGGAGACCTCGGATTAATTCCAACCCCCCCCCCCATTATAAATTCTAACTTGTCCATCCGTAGAAGCACGGTTAGGCGCAGCCCGGCCGACAGCAGGCCCTCTCCACGTGCTCAAGCCGCGCCGTTTAGCAGCCACTCCACGGCCTTCCACTCCTGAAGTGGAAGCCGTCGATGATGCCGAGGAGAACTGCCACCAGGCGGCGCTGCTGCTGCAGAGGATCATACGCGGTCGGGCCGTGCAAAACTTGGTAAGAGAGCATTCAGTACGCAGTTGTGACTGTGCGGAGTTAGGCCGAGTCTGCGGCTGCAATTCCCCGGGGCCGGTTTTTTACGCTTTCCCACTCCGTTTCCACGCTGCGTTTCCCCGCTCCGCTTCCCCGCTTCACTTCTTCACTCCGATTCCCGGTTTTGTATGAATTTTGAAACTAGTTCGCAAATCCCTGTCCACTGAAAGTGAAACGGAGCGTAGATTTTATGCAATTCCATTGGTTAATATTGGCACAGCACCGCACCGCTACTCTCCTCTCTGCTCCGGTGGACAGTCAGCCTAGTTAAGAAGTAGTTCCTAGTTACTGATAAAACTAGAAAGCATACTAAATAAAATAAATATCTTGGGACACTCTTCACACACGGTCATCTGATCCCAAAGTGAGCAGAGCTTATACTATCGAAACCAGATAACTGATATAATACATATACTACTTTTTGTTTGTAAATACATACTTAATATACATAATTACACACACACTCGGGACATTCAGACATGGGCATGCACATAAATGCATTTCCTGGGTGGGAATCGAGATCACGACCCGCGGCGTGATAGATGGAATCTTAACCAACCACGCCAACTCACCCATCACAATAATCAATAATAATAATAGTCAAATAATCAATCTTATTCCTATTGTTATAAAGAGCCACGCGCCAGCTATAGCCCTGATGTCGCTAGCGCCTATAGAACCACTTACCATCAGGCGGGCCGTATGCTTGTTTGCTACCTAAGTATAAGAAAGGTAAACTTACCTACAGATGTACGAAGGGCGTACCAGGGCAGCAGAACTGACTGAGGAGTTGAAGACAACGCATGGCCTGCAGAAGGAAGACAAGTTACGCATTGCCAAGGAAGAGTCCAAGGCGCGGGACTATAACGCAATACGCACTGAGGCTGAACAGAAGGTAAGGCACATGGGAAACTCATCGATAGTTCTGTTAATGTTAAACTAGAGGAAATATGACACGAAACGTCTGAATAATGGCTGGTCAATGAAGTGTTTTATTACGATACCTGCTGACAGTAGGCCTCTATGATCAAAATACCTGTCAAACTGTTGATAATTTTGAACCAATTTAAACATTAATATTTTGAGCATAGAGGTATCTTAAGAAAACTCCTCATTCGGTCAAAGTCTAAGCTTTGACTTTGATTCAGTTTTGGCCTTAGAAAGAAAGAAATAAAGGAACATAATGTATTAAAACAGACAGTAAGCCTGTGCCGTCAAAAAGGCCATACAGCTCAGCATAGTGCTCCTGACTGCTAGTGGTAGTGCTAGTCAGCAGCTATGATTTTCAGCTGACGTCTTCACTGATGTCACGGTCGTAAGTACACGAATAAAGCTAGCAGCTGCTTAGCTTATGCTACCTACTTATTGTTTTCCTTGTTACCATTAGGAAGATGCAATTTCTGGGCTGGTCGATGAGCTATGTGGCGGTGCTGTGGCCGCCGCTCTTGACTTCCTCGAGAAGGAGTTGAGAAGGCTGAAGGAGGAAAGGAGACAGCATGCGTACATACTCATCGCTTGTAAGTACTTCCTTAAAGTTGCGAAAGAGCGCCGAACAAATGCTGCATATGGTCTCTAAAGACGAATAACGATAAAGGTATTTCACCATGGTAGGTAAGTGATGATGTGGTCAAAGGTGGTGCACACACAAAGCCTAGAAGGAACTGGCTCTCAAGTGCAGCTATCGGAACACACCGATATGTGCTTTGCGACAGATTTTCAACTTGAGGGTAGTAGTAGCTTGAGGGTACTACAAAATATCCTACCACCATGCTATGGTTTCCTCACGATGTTTTTCTTCACCGAAGCTCAAGCTCATTGTAGGATTTGAACCCGGGACCTAAGTCTCGGCATCCAACGTAACTACCACTGAGCTATCATCGCCTATTCTGTGAAGAATGATACGAGTAAGAAAGGAATGAATCCTGATATGACGGATAGAAAGGTCGAAGGGAAGAATCGGACATATTGTGCCGACCACAAATAATTTGGATCGGCATGCAGATGATGATGGGTGACTCAATATCTACCTTCTAGTACTTGATGGCATAGTCCATTGCGTGCGTCCACAGATATACATCTAAACAGATGACGCGAGTGTATTTCTCGTGCATAAATGGGGTACAATGTTCTTCTTTTGAAACTGTTTCGCGCGGACAGGGAACTCGCCTAAGGCTGCATGTCCACCAGAGATGTGTAGCGAGGGATATGTTTAAATGACAAATAGGATAGCTTCATTTTCACGTTAAAAATCTAATGCCAGCCTACCTAAATCAATCTTGTGACATTATGGTAGGTACAAAAAAAGTTACACGCTTGGTTTTCATACGGATGGAGGGACTTGCGTTATCTATTTAGATTTATGTCGGTGATTGCATCAAATATTTATTTCCACCGCGTTAATATCTTTTTAGCCACACCAATTCCTCGGCACAAAATACTTGTAATATATTTCAGTACGGGAGAAGACAATGCGGGAGGCAGCCGAGGCTGGTCGCAGACAGAAGGAGGAGATGAGACGGAGAGAGCACGATGAGATGTTCAAACAGGTACCACTTATGCACTCGGAAGACAAGGTTCAAACTAAAAGCTAGGTGTACTTAATAGAACGAAGCAGTACTTCACATCGGGTTGAGAGGTGAGCTTTGATGTGACGAAGGCGTTTGATTAGGTCTGCCACCGGGGTCTTCTGACGAAGTTATCAACATACGGGCTTCCCTAGGGATTATGCAAATGGGTCCTCGGCTTTCTGTCTAGTAGATGTATAAGACTCGTCGTTGACGGCAGTTGCTCCGATAGCTAGATGGACATTAATGCTGGCGTTCCGCTAGGCTCTGTTCTGTCCCCAATACTGTTCCTCATGCATATCAATGATATGCTGTTAACTAATTTGTACAGGTGCTGGGAGTAACCCAGGAGACAGTGGATGCTTACTTGAGCCAGATTTTGATCGAAGGCATAGAATTAGGATCAGAAGCGGACGCGGTGAAGAAGGCGCTCTCTGACGCGGACAGGATCGAAGAGTCTATACGAGACCATGGTTCAATGTGAGTGATGTTTGTCTATAGTTAGAAGCGATTCTTTTATTTGTAAGGTTTAGTGCCGCAGAAGGATGAAATGGAACCCTTATAGGATCACCTTGTTGTTCGTCTGTCAAGTCTCTCAGGAGATTTCGTTGGAGGTAGAAAAAATGGCCGAAGGTGGTAAGCAGACGAAGTACAAAGGGATCTAAAGGGGTATCAAGTGTAGCTGTCCGGAGACAACGTAGGTGCTTGGCGACAGATTACAACATGAGGTGGTAGTTCCCACTTGTGTCACGCTTGTATACACGGGTCCCTCTTTCCTTTTTCCACTCTTCCCGGTCGGCTGTCATGGCGAACCATTTCATCCTATAGGAGTCCAATTCATGTCACCACCTCTGGCTAGGATTTACTCTCAACACCACTCAAGTTTCGTGAGATTACTCTGTGGTAACATACGTCCACGTACGATCTGTAATTCGGCATGCGGCACACGAGCGTGACCTGCCCACTATAACTAAGACTAAGCATCTTTAAATGGGACTTTCAACGTCTGTATTTTGGAGAATAGATGAAGGTATAAGAGTCTGGGTTTTGGTGTGCCCGTGCAGTACGCCTACCTTGAGTTTTCTAGGCTAACGTAATCTACAGTCGCTACCGACTACGGTGAATTTTTTTGTATGTAATGCTTCCGAAAGTGTCCCCTAGAGACTGTGCTATTCATACAAAATATTCACCGTAGTCGCTAGCGAGTGTAGATTACGGTAGAAAAGTCATTGTGCACGTGCAGGTCAACAGCGGAACAGAACGAGGTGGTGGCGGAGCTGGTGCAGCAGTTCCTGTTGCCGCACGCGCACAAGACCGCCGCGCGACACCGCGTCGCCGCCCTCCAGCAGGCTCGCCTCACAGCCGCTAGGGAAACCATCTTCGGACTACTTGACGATTCAGAGATTAGAGAAGGTAACACATTATTTAATCGAAAGCTCTAATGAAAATCACTGCGACTGAAATATCAGTGCTGTTATGTAGGTGCAAGCAGTGGCGTGCATTCCATATAGGCAAATAAGCAATGCTTACCTCATAAGATTCAATTCAATAATATTTTGATTCAATTAAACTACATAATCACTTAAATAAAAATTCTAACCTAATATTCAATACGAAATTTCAAACTTTGCCGCGCAGGCACTCGCGAGTTCGCCTCTCAAATTCACGGCAATTCACGCATACTAAAACGATTTCGGCATATTCATACACACACACACACTTCTTTAAGATAATACGACGAAAGCATAAATCACGCTTTTGCTATGCGTAGCATACTGACATTTGACATTCGCGATTTATGGACCAAAAGTAACCTTACCTTCTCTGTTGTAAGTAAAGTAACCCATCCAAATTAAAAAGACTACAGTTACAACTACTTTACCAACATTAGAGCAACTCAAATATAACTTCGCAATTTATTTGTATTGGTTTGTTTATGGTTTGGCTGGCATTGTATGCAATGTTGTTGTTATTTACTTATTGTTATTTTGCGAAGTGTATTGTGTGTGAAATGAAGAAATTTTGTGGTGAAGATGCAAAATGTGTCGATAAATTATTCCTTTAGTCAGTTTTCGTTTGTTGCTTGTACCTACTTGCTGTAGACCAACTCCAAAACATTCATGGATTTAAAACAAAGGTAAAAATCTTAGACATTTTAACACAGAATATTATGTTTATTAAACACCTGGCTATCTGTGTGCTATTATTCGAATCTATTATTCTGTTATTATGTATTTTGTTTGCTAATGAATCATACCAAATGTGTGTGGAATGATACGCTGACCTAAACAATTTTATGAATCGGGTCAAAAAACAATCTATCTAGGAGGCATATTTATGCGTGTATGGCCATGATTTCTTCTGCCTACCTAGTCCGAAAACCAATGCACGCCACTGGGTGCAAGGTGGATGACACCTCCATTTAAAAGGGCAGATCTTCCGCCAGGCTGGGGCATCGTGCCTGGGGACCGCAGTCCAACTGTACATGTCAGAGACTTGTATACAGGATGATGTTTTGCATTCGTGCCATATTTATAGAACCAATAGTAAATGATTTATAGTAGGTAATTAATTTAGGTCTTGATAAGTAAACGATTATTGATGATTCGTGCTTAACGTCAAATCAGAATAAGGCTTCACAACTGCACAGAATACGTCTACGATCCGGGGGCGAGGGGAGAAACCGGGCCACTGTGCAGTGGCCACCAACCTATCTATCTACTATATAAAAATAAGTCGGGTTTTCCTTCCTGACGCTATAACTCCAGAACGCACGAACCGATTTCCACGGTTTTGCATTCGTTGGAAAGGTCTCGGGCTCCGTGAGGTTTAAAGCAAAGAAAGTAGGGTAATAATAAAATAAGGGTAGTGTAGGGTAGGGTAGGGTAGCGTAGCGTAGCGTAGCGTAGGGTAGCGTAGGGTAGGGTAGCGTAGCGTAGCGTAGGGTAGGGTAGGGTAGGGTAGGGTAGGGTAGGGTAGGGTAGGATAGGGTAGGGTAGGGTAGGGTAGGGTAGGGTAGGGTAGCGTAGGGTAGGGTAGGGTAGGGTAGGGTAGGGTAGGGTAGAGTAGGGTAAGGTGGGGTAGGGTAGGGTAGGGTAGCACCATAGAGTAGGGTAGCACCACGCGAACGAAGTCGCGCCGGGCAGCTAGTATCTTATAAATCTTTATAAGACATCGTCAAACACGGGGGATTTTTATTTTTATACTACTTATTAGAGGTGTGTAACTCAGCTCTGAACCAGCTCAATGAATCAGATCACACGGGTTTGAGCCGTTGAGCTACAGCTCAACAACAAAATGACTAGCTCACAGCTCAATCCAACTCTTATTGTATCTACGACTCCCTCCATAGATTATACTTGTGATTCTAATCTACGAATTATTATTTCGTTGTAAACCATTTAAATAATAATTTAATTCAATAAATAAATATGTGACATAACTAGATAATAATATAAAAAAAACAAATAACTCCAACTCTAAAGTATGAAAAGAGTCGCTCGGCGGAGTCGAACGAATCGCGGCAGCTCAGTCGGCTCGATTGGACGCGCGATACGCAGTGAGCATGCGCGCTTATCGTGGACTATAGGTACAAATTGAGCTGATCTGCGAGCTGAGTCATTGAACCAGCTCACACACCTGAGCCGTGAGCTGTTATGCAGCTCGCGTATTTTTGATGAGTTACACACCTCTACTACTTATAAATAATATGTAATTTTATGAGCATGATTTTATAATTGAATAGTGTTCTATACCAGGTAAATATCAACTTCTTTAAGTATGGCACAAATGCAGAATAACACCCGGCATATGCATATCGCCGAGGAAACTTCATAAGCGCGATGCAGTATAATGTGGCGCCATCTATCTTTCCGTGTGTGAACTATCTCAGTGTTACTGGTAGATGGTTGATAGATATTACACTGTTACCCGGTTTCGGGATAACAGAACTTTGAAAAATTATAAATTGTAGTCTAATTTGGATAGACTAGTTATTGTTAATATGTCCATGTCCCACAGACACGTGCACCCGTTGCGGTTGTCCCCTGGATGACTTGTGTGTGTGTCGCGTGTGTCCCCTGGAACAGCGGCCGGGAGAGACGGCCGCGCGCCACGACCCGCGGTGGAAGCACACCAGGAGTAAGTTTTTTATTAAATAAAATGCATTTATTATCAGATAACAGGCTCCATAGATTGTTAGTAAGTATACACATTTTAAGAGCTAAGTTAGTACCAGATTTAAAACATTAAAAAACGAAAACGACAGCCGACACCCAGCATCACACATGAAGTGCATCTGCATAAACCTACTACAGAATACTACAATGAGCTTGCGCTTTCGGTGAAGGAAAACATCGGGAGGAAATAATAGCATGGTGGTAGGGTACTCTATAATAGGCCACCTGGCTGGCTACCACCCTCATAATGAAAATCTGTCGCGAAGCACCTATCGGTGTGTTCCGACAGCTGTACTTGAGAGCCAGTTCCTTGTATGCTTTGTGTGTGCACCACCTTCAGCCACATCATCAGTTACCATGGTGAGCTTGTGTTCAAACACAGGCCTGTACACAGTAAAAAAAGGACGTGCTGCTCAGAAATCTCTTGTCCTGTATAAAACCAGAAACTGTATAGTGTCCTCTCTAGTACAACTTTTAATAGTCTTTTGAATTTAACAAGGATACTGTGCCTCTACAATGATTTTTCTACACTAACTTAATCTACACACGCTCGCGACTACGGTGAATATTTTGTAAGACGATCACCGCCTCTAGTAAATACTTTTAGCATTTCATACAAAACGTGTCTCCGTAGTCGCTACCTACGACTGTAGATTACGTTAGTTAGTGTAGAAAACTCATGGTAGAGGTACTGAAATCGTTTCAAACTAAATAACTTATTTTGTTAGTGTTTTTGTTTTAGTATTGCCTCCTTATTTTTATATTTCTTTTCCATAGTGTTAACTTTTTAAATTCATAGATATTTTTAGATTTCAATTGTACACATCTATGGTGTACATATCAGAATATTGTATGCTATTGATGCATAATATTCAATAAATAAACTTCCGGCAAACTTCTTGGCACAAAACGTAAACTGCACAGAAGCCAGTGTTAGGTCTCTTTGGTGGTGGCGAGCAGGGGCGGGTGCGAGACAATAAATTAATGTTGCTCGCCAGTGTACTTGCGCAGACTATTCCTAACTACGCCCAAATCTTGTAGGTACTATTATTTATTCTGTGCCCAAATTGTCTTAAAGAGTCAGCCGATATCCATAGACTCGCAACTCTCGCCCTCGACGGGGAGTCCATCCTCACATATTGAAACCAGAATTGTTTCGAACTGTGCGGTCTCAAAGGAGCTTCCTTCCGCGGACGCTCAGATTGTGGAATGAGCTCCCCGCGTGGTTTTCCCAATGGAGTACAGCATGGGGTTCTTCAAAAAGGCTTTGAAGAGATTTCTGCAGGGTTGGCAACGCGCGAGTAACACGTCGGTGTTGCAAGCGTCCATAGGCTACGGTAACCGCTTACCATCAGGCGGGCCGTATGCTTGTTTGCTAACCTAAGTAGTATAAAAAAAAAAAAATAGACGTAGGCAATATTGTGCTTCACTTTCATATAATGCGACGCTCCGTCCAGATTTGTACGTCTATGACAGATAATTAGTTCTCGAATTGAAATCTGATTCATGCTTCCATCGGCAGGTCGCCCGCGTCCCTCGCCGAAGACTGACGAGGAGCGAATTCCACCGCATCACGAGATCAGATGTATGCTCAACACTCTTGTCGATGAAGGTATAGTTATCACTATGATAAGCTTCTTTAACTAAGTTGGCTATTGGCCACTTCCTCCCCCATAGGACAGTGATGAAGCCGAAGATGAGACCTTGAAAGTCCCTGACCTTGAAAGTTCCTGACCTTGAAAGTTCCTGGCTTTGAAAGTCCTTAGCCTTCATTGCAGGAGATATTGCAAGGAGGATGATATCTCAGTCCTGTTGACGTTATATCCATTTATCTATATCTAAAAATATAAGTATGTAACTCAAGACTAGTTTTAACTTTTCACTATAGCGCCGCAGGTCGAGAATATGCAGATACTCCACCACGCGTGCCCACTGCGGATCGGTGGAGGTAGGTTAGTGGCCTACCTACTGTTGGAATTTTTCAAGCCGCCTAGGAGGCATCCAACTAGCTTAACGACTATCACAATTAAGTGATAACCGGGACCAACGGCTTTACGTGCCTTCCGAAGCACGGAAACGCTCGATTTGAAATACCACTAGGCGGTCACCCATCCAGGTACCGACCAAGACAGACGTAGCTTAACTTTGCCGATCGATTAAGAACGGCTAATCATGCTACACCACGAGCGCTTCTACGATATATTCTATTTACGATATGTAAGTAATGATAATGTCTATTGTCTTCTGTCCGGTTGTATGTTTTTTGTTGTTCTATCGTGCGTTTACCCACTTATGTATTTTTCTTTATGTTCAATTAACTGTTACTGCGACAAAGCTCTACAATAAACTACCAGAGTCCTTGAAAAACTTAAAAATTACGCTCTTCAAGCATAGGTTAAGCGAATCCTCATAAATAAATGTTACTATTATACCATTGATGAGTATTTTAAAGACGATTTTAGATAAAAATCCGTATTATTGTTATGTGTTATACCTATTTTTTTGTGTAGATACAATGTTATTTGACATGTTATTATTTTTATTTTGTGTGACTGGCTTAACCTTATAATCTGACTTCATATAATTCTTATGCTATTTTTTTGTAATGAAATTATTAAAATGTATCTAATAATAGGATAATTAATTGATTGACTTTAAATTTGTATTAATACTTCATTAGAAAATGTTTTCAATAATTGCACGCCTAATATAGGTAGGTATATTACAGTGAAACTCCTACATGTTAACATCAATTATATATTGTACCTACCTGTAGTAACGCAATAAATATTTTGATTTGATTTGTTATGTCTTTTGTGTTCTGTCCGGTTGTGCGTGATGTCACTAATGGCAGCGACTGAAAACCAGTGCTGTTACCCGGTTTTATACTGATTCGCTGACCAATTTTGATATCACACAACATTACTCAATTTTTTTTATGTGCTATTTGTTTCATATTTATATTATTTTTGTAGTGTTGTGTGTATTTTTCAAAATAAATATATTTAATTTCTTATGTTTCGGCAGTGGTGTTGGAGTCGCGTCGTCACAGAGCGGAAGAGAGCACGCTGGTGTACGAGCTCGGGGGTCAACTCCGCGAGAACATTGAAGTCGCACTCGAAGCCAAGGATATACTGGATGAGAGTAACTACTTTTTTTTTAAACCGCTTGTTTTTGGCTTCAGCGGGGTTCGGTGATCCGCTTGAGGTCTTTATGACGGGCCAGTTGGCGCAGTTGGTTAAGACTTGGAGTCTTAACCTATAGCAACGCAGGTCGTGGGTTCGATTCCCACACAGGACATGCATTTGTGTGCATGAAGATGTCTGTATGTCCTGAGTCTGGGTGTAAGTAGTAGTGGGTGGACCAAACGGGAAGAGTTCCTGTAAAAAAAAGAATTTTCCAAATCGGTTAATAAATGACTAAAAAAAAATACAACCGAATTGAGAACCTCCTCCTTTTTTTGAAGTCTGTTAAAAATGATACTGGTGCAAAAATAACCTTATTTTTTATAATAATAATAATATTAATTGGAAAATCATTTAATAACTAAAAGTGTGGCCATATTTATAATACTCAACGGGACTGCCAAAGGGGTGACGCAATGGCGGCTTGCGCCTAGCGCTAGTCTGTGCGCGTGTCTCGTGACCATACGTCGCGGTAATTTAAGTTCAAATCGAAAAAGGTTTTTCTCAATTCATTTACAGTATTTTATGGAATTACGGCCATTTTTGGAATATATATTTTTTGTACTACCGCCCCTCTGTCGCTCGTTGTCGACCAAGAAAACAGACTGTATAAACAGACTTTATAAAAAAAAAACAGTCCCATGTGTTTATAAACAAAACTCATACCAGGCGCTCATAACCTACAACATATCGATCGATTCATAAGACCGCCAAAAAAATACAAACGCTGCAATAATACTTTATTTTTTGTGTCCAGTGATAAAGAAAGCGACAGGCGTTATACAAGTGCCTGTGAAGGTGTCTAAGTACCATTTCCTCATGAAGCGAGTGGTTGGAGACGCTCTCGAGAGATCCCAGCCCTTCCACAAACCGCCATGTGAGTATTTTATTACTTTTGTAGAGGATTGTAACAGTTGCCTGAAAAAAAAGAGTGTAAAGATCCCTAAAAAAAATTTTTATTGTTAGTGGGAAAATGCGAAACTATACCGCCATAATCCATTAAAAACAAAATAGGCTATTGCCCCGAAAATATATATTTAGTCCGTCGCTTACCCTATCAAAAAATAATAGACACGTATGTTTCTTTTGTCTATCAAACAAATAATGACGAATTGTGTGTTGAAGTCCCGCGTGACGTCACGCGATGGTACACTTTCGCAAACAAGTGACGTCACAAGCCCTCACTCCCGAATTTTGATTTTTTTTATTGATTTGATAAAGTAAAAAATCCGTGTCCCATATTTTTTGATAATCTAACTGACAGACTAATTAGAATTATAACTTTGTTACCCAGGCCGTAACTTTATAACAGGCAAAGCCGCATCAGTAGTACCCAACTAATATGGCTTGCCGATGTACCTGCGCAGAAGATAAATTTTCAAAGCGCGGGAAATGCTATTGGTCGGCAGCTGCCGCCATGTGTGCGGAGGGGCGTGACTTGTGAGTGAGACGGAACTAAAAGCTGCACTGTATTATGAACCTTATAGTAATAATAATAAATAATAAAATTTATTACAAGAAAAATTGCGGTACAAACAAATGACACAAATGTTTATATTAGGTAACAATACGTGTATAGAAAATAATCATAAAAACACATTTGCATCAAGTGGGCAGTAACACCTAAACTAGGTAGAACCTGTATTATAGGTGTAATGCTCTTCCATCTGTTTGGCTCAAAGAAAGTAGTGTACATAACTTGGTATGATAATATTACTTAACTTATTAGCTATTTTAAACATTTTAAATTTAATGATTTAGTACAATTCCTATAATTTATATAATTAATAATAATAATTTATATTTAATGATTTACACAATTTATAATTTTATACAATTCCTATAATTTATATTTAATTATTTATACGTATATATATATATATATATATATGTATATGTATGATTCTTACATTTTTACATTTATAGTATTTCGTTATTTTTATTATTCATTGTATGTAAGTAAGCCGTCATATAGGTACGTGTTGTAGTCGTATATTCCAAAATTTTCCAAAATTGTATTAAGATCTTAGTGAGTATGAGTGAGTGAGGGGTGCGTGTGTGAGTGTGTTTGTATTGGTGAGAATAAAAATATTAGACATAAACCTATATGTAGGTGATAAGTGCGTAAATATAATCTTTTTATTCTTTATAATTGGGCTTAAGTAGGGCTTCAGTAGTGTCATAGTCAAGGGCCAACAACCATTTTCTTATTTCTTTTTTACAGTTGTAGCGATTAAGCTGGTTGATATTCAAATTAGTGTTAGCTTTATTGTACAATAAACATCCCAAGTAGCACTCAAACCTGCGTATGAAGAAGGTGTTATAATTTTCCATATTAATCACTTGGCGGATACGCCGTTTTGTTGTATGTGTGGGAGGCTGTATGGGAGTAATTAGATGCTGGTTGAGTATTACCTGAGATGCATACAATTGCCTAACTGTGAGTACCTGACATTCTCTATATAGATCCTTGGTTGGATATCGGTATGGAAGGGAGCAGGCAACTTTTAGTATAGCTCTTTGAGCTCTTTCAAGTTGGAGCAAAGTGGTTTTACAGCTTCCTCCCCATACCGATATACAATAAGTTAGAAGCGATTGACACAGAGCCAGGTACATCATTCTCATGACTCTGACACTACCAGCACTGCGGATGTTTTTAAAAATAGATATCAGCCTACGAATCCGCTGTGTGAGCAAGGTGATATGAGGGATAAAGGTAAGATGGTTATCAATTTCCACTCCGAGGTAGCGCACACAAGTAGCTTGCTCAAGGGCAGCACACGTGCAGTGTTGGAGATTTAGAGAGTGTGAGTGTGCTTTAATTTGCAGGGTTTCGTCAGTATATGCCTGTGATCCACGAATAGAAAATTTTAAGTATTTTGTCTTTGCAGTGTTGAGAGTCAGCAGGTTTTGTTTTAGCCAGATATTTACTGTATTAAAGCCTATCCGAGCATTTTCAAATACTTCTTCCCAATTATCTCCAGAGAAGACCAACACTGTATCGTCAGCAAAAGAGAGTACCTTGCCCCTGAATAGGTCGATCTGACAGAGACTATTTATATAAGCCAGGAAGAGGGTAGGTCCGAGAATACTTCCTTGAGGAATGCCAAAAGTAACAGGGATAGGGTCGCTGACTACGTCATCAAGCCTAACACACTGATGTCTCTCGCTAAGGTAGTCTGAAAAGAGTTCCAGTTGTATACCCCGTACTCCCATATTTTCTAGTCTTCGGAGGAGGATCGGTAAAGACACAGTATCGAAGGCTTTGGCCAAGTCTAGGAATATTGCCAGGGATTTTTTACCTGCATCTAGATCATTCACTACGATGTTTACAAGCTTAGACACTGCGTCAGCAGTAGATTTCCCCCGACGGAAACCAAATTGATTTGGGGAGAGTAAGCCAGAACCTTCCAGATAGTTAACGAGCCTCTTATTCATAACTTTCTCTAGTACTTTGGAAAGAACTGGCAGGATAGATATGGGCCGATAGTTATTAACTAGGGTTTTGTTGCCTTGTTTATGAATAAGTAATATAGTAGTTGTCTAAGGTTGATTGTAAGTTTTAAGTATTCTTTCGTTAATCTTCGGGGCCATACTTTCTTTTCTGTGCGAACGAAGATTCACGACGCGCCTTATCAGTTGGGTACTACTATAGTAGGTTCTGGTGGAAGTGAAGCGGTGCTGACGCACCTACTTCATAACTTCTTGATAACTGACGTTATCAAGTAGGAATGAAGCTTGTTACATGACTTGTTGATGTTGGTCTTGGTAATCAAAATGGCTTTCAATACTGCAACACGACTGAAAGAATCATGGCGAGATTTGTCCAAAAAATATAACACTTTAGGGAGTTTGAATCACTTCAAATGTTGAGATTACATTACCAGCAACATATTAATATACTAACTGGAAATAAAAAAGTCAATTATCCAGTTTCGGCCCTGGTAAGGCACTTATGAACGTTACATACTGTTGAATTTACCACCGGTTCGGAATACACTTAAACTGAGAAGACTGTATGTACTGAGGAAATGTTTTATAAACCCCGCAAATCATAACAACAACATAATGGTTTTGGTCGCGATTGGCCGGCATGGCATAGAATTCGCATTTTTATCCCGGGGATCAAAATTTTTTTTACACGCCTCAAGTTTTTTCGCACCAAGGATCAACAATAAACAACGTCTCCAAAAATCTTTATTTTTTTGTACAAATCTCGCCATGATTCTTTGTTACTTGTCCATATTTTATTCAAAACAGGTACCTAAACTCTTTCGATCCGTAGTGTACCGAAATGAAATTATCGTTTGTTCTGTCTGCTGGGGACAGCGAAAGCGGAACAGTCCCGCCAAAGGTGGGACGTATGCTCACGTTAGCTATGCCTGCAGAAGTTTAGTGCAACATGGTGTTGTTCAGGTCCTGGGCAGCTTCCGTCAGAGGTGAGACGCTTGGCTCAGGAGGAGGCCGCGCGGCTCGACCCCGCGTGCCGCTGCGACGACACTCTCGACGATACACACCTCTCACTCTCTCATATTGGTGAGATATCGTCGTGGTTTTACCAAAGGACTACAGCATAGGGTTCTAAAACTAACGAGGGTGTGAAGAGCTTTCGCAACGGTCGGCAACGCGCGAGTGATACCCCTGCAATCGTCAATAGGCTACGCTGACCGTTTGCCATCAGGGTGGCCGTATGCTTGTTTTGTTTGCTTTCTTAGTAGTTAAAAAAAAATAGCTTAATGTCGAATGGGCTTTTTTTACTATGTATTGGTCTGTTTTTGAACACAATGTAGATTTTTGAAGATTTTGATTGAAGCCTAGAAGGAACTGGCTCTGAAGTGCAACTGTCGGAACACACCGATAGGTGCTTGGCGACAGATTTTCAACTTGAGGTTGGTAGCCAGCCAGGCGGGTACTACAAAGTACCCTACCATCGTGCTATGGTTTCCTCACGATGTGTATCTTCACCGAAAGCTCAAGCTTCGAACCCGGGACCTTCGTCTCGTTATCCGCTTATATGGGCTTTAGGATTTAGCACGCTTTCTCAGATAATGCCGATTCACTGGCCTTGAAGACA
This sequence comes from Achlya flavicornis, assembly GCA_947623365.1. Classification (NCBI taxonomy): domain Eukaryota; kingdom Metazoa; phylum Arthropoda; class Insecta; order Lepidoptera; family Drepanidae; genus Achlya; species Achlya flavicornis. Next base: position 2,847,375 of record OX392494.1, on the reverse strand, counting down.
TCTCGGTTAAAGGAAACACGGACCCTGAGAGTTTCAGTTTGCTGTTCACATAAGGAATTAATAAGCGACGCCACATATTAAAGTGGCGAAGCGTCGAAGTTTCCGTATAAGCGGGATGTCGACAACATGTGGGTGCAAATTTTCCCGGCGTTGTGGCTATTTTCTAGAGGACAGATCTCGAACAACCACCTCTGAGTGGTCGTACTATACTATTATAATTTTGTTGTTGTATAATAGAATCGATTTCGGCGGAGATGCGAGGCAATCTCCTGCCCTCTGAGTTGCGAATACTCGAGGAGCTTCGACGATGCAAGTGCGATGCGCCCACACCCAGCTCTGCCACCTTCTCCCAACGTTAGTATCTTTGTTATCGTATAATGGCCGATTCCTACAGTTTACGGACCGTTATCGGTTAAAATTAAAACTCTTATATCTTTACTAATAATGAAGCGAAGACCTCAAAGTTTTGCATAGCAGACCCTCCGATATGGAAGTAGCTATCCAAGGTAAAATTAGCTTACGAAATGATCTATACGCCCAGTTTGGCAATAAAAAACCTACCATTGGTAAGCAAAACGATTCGTTTTTGTTTATAGAAACTGGGCATAAGTTGATAGGTCAGTCAGGTATAAACCAAGTGAAACCGCGCGGGAAAGCTAGTATTTAAATAACAATGAAATGCTATTCGTTGGTAGCGCATCAATTGAGGACGGCAGAACATTTTTTATGTGTAATAGTCCGAATATTGTTTTTACAGATAGAAAAATTTGAATAACTGTTTTGCTGCAAGTGCTTTTTTTCGATGAAAGAATAGGATAACGTGCGTCGGGTCGGGTCCTAGTGGCGAATAGTTTTTGATGCTGTTTTTATTATTTTAGGTGATGATGTCGGAGAAGAGATGATGTTAGAAACGTCGACATCATCGGAGCGCACCTTCTACGAAAATGATGACGATCATCAATGATAAAAAACCTTCTGTTTGTTCTCATCAAGGACAACCCCTTAAGGCACCTGCTCCATCCTGGGTTATCTTAGTTAGCTCATGTCCCAGGATAACTTATTTAAATGTATTATTGCCTTCATAATGATAAATTAGCTCCAGGTTACGATAAGGGCTAAATGAAATAAAATAAATAAAAAGCAAAATAATGTTTAATATCTAAATTTCTCCCGATTTTAACTAGAATAGTTCAACAACTGCTGTTATTATGAAAGTCACTATGACAAGTAGAATGACTCAGAGCGAGCGTAAAACGTAGCTATCACGTACACCAGCCTAAAAAGTTGCCAATGCTACTGCGGGGAACTTTTTCCAGTTGTCCTTGCTACCAGTACGTAAGCCGGACGGTAACTTGGCCCATAGTGCTCAAAGGAATGCTGATCTCTCTCTTTGCCTCGAACTCGAATTTGGATGATTGGGGCGCCACACCGCTTATCAGCTCACAGTGCGACAGCTCTATGCCAGAAATTCTCATAATCAAACGGGAGTTGCTCTCTCTGGACGTTCATAAGTCGAGTGGGCCAGACAGCATACCTACCAGCAGTGGTGCTGAAGCGGTGTGCTCCTGAATTGTGGCCTGTACTAACGCCTCTGTTCGCACTCTACTACACTAAAATTGAAGTCACGTCTTCGTGGAAGACTGCCCATGTGCACCCAGTGCCCAAAAAGGGTGACAGATCAGACCCGATGAATTAAAGGCCTATCGCCCTTCTCTCCAGTCATGGAGCGTGTGATCAACACGCAGCTTTTGAGATACCTGGAGGATCACGACTTGTTAAGCGACCGACAAAATGGCTTCCACCACAGTCAGTAAGCTGGTGAACTCCTTGTTTATCTCACGCACAGTTGGTCACTCGCCATCGAGAGTTAAGGCATTAGGCAGTGAGCCTAGATGTGGCGAAGGCACTCGATCAAGTCTGGCACCAGGGTCTTCTAACTAAGTTACCGGCGTACTCTTTTCTCGAGGGGTTATGCATATGGGTCGCCAGTTTTTTGACCAGCAGATGCATAAAAGCCGTTGACTACTGTACTTGCTTAGGTAGCATGGTCCTACATTGCTATGTGCCTATGCGGACGACAGTACGGGGGACGCAGATTACTCGGGCCGTGCGATCCTTGTTCCTTGGTGGAGGAAAGCCGCGAACGTTTTGTTTCTGAAATCGAGAGTCACTCATTAACATTGTCTCCGATTGGGGTCGACTAAACCTAGTCCATTTCAACCCCAAGCCAACTTTAAGACGCGCGTTCACCGCTATGAAAACCCCATGTGTCGCTCCACAATTCCAGAACACGTCCTTGAATATCAGTAAGTGCATCGGAGTCCTTGGCGTCGGCAATTCTAGCGACGTTCTGTACCGTGGTAATTTGGAAAACAAGGCTTCTAAAAAAGCTCGGTGTGCTCCACAGAGCGACGCAGTACTTCACTTCGAGGCATATACTTGAGTCTCACTGTGGCCGCGTTCTGATTCAGACGTATTGCTGACACTTATAATTTTATAAGTCGTGTAGCGCGGCGTAAGCCGTCGCTTGAACTATTGATCAACATGAGTCATCAACTTGTGGTCAACGAATTACTGGCGTTCCTGCAGCAGAAGTTGGACATGATGGACGAGGTGTCCGCAGTCCAGATCTGCTCAACAAACTTCAGTGAAGAAGACATCGCTGCTTCTAAGTTGCTCTTGTTGAACTTGCTGAACAAGTTAGACAAGATGGTGTCCCGCCGGCGTGTCGGGACTAAGAAAAGTGTGCAAGATATTATCACGCTGCTGAAGGAGACCGATCCTGACGACGTGCCTACGTTTGTGGCGAAGGACCTGCACAATCTCCCTCCCGTCACTTTTGACCACGTCGATGTAACGAGCCTGCTGAAGGATATAGTGTTTCTTAAGGCAAGCCTGATGGATGTGCAGAAGAGGTTAGATGCATCCCAAAACACCGTCGCTGATATGCGCAACGAAGAGTTGCGTAACACAGTAACGGTAACTGGGTCACCATCGAGTGCATCACAGTCACGATTTATCGGGGACAAGTTTTGCGTCAGCAGTTTTGTCCTCGCCGCCACCTTCGATCGCTGAGTCTGCAGAACGTGCACCGTGTGCGCCCCGCAGCCCCGCTGCTGCCCCTGCGGCTCCGCTGCGCACCGCCCGCGGTCGCGCCGCTCCACCTACCCGACCCAGTGATGCCAACTTAGCTACTTTATAGCTAGATCTAGCTATTTTTTGGTGTTAGGCAGCTACAATTTAATAGAACTTGTAGCTAAATTTATTTAGCTACTTTTTCTAGCTACTTTTCAATACTTCCGAAAGTTCGTAATAGGGCACTGGGTCTCGATAGAAAAAGACTAAACGCGACGCTATTGGCCTAGATGTCGGTATAGGTCGGTGGCCGGGAATAAGGAGTTTTCTTATGATACCTTTATTGTCAAAATACCTGTCAAAATGTTGATATTTGGATCCAATTTGAACCTTAAGTACACGACTTGACAGGTATTTTGACCATAGAGGTATCATAAGAAATCGCCTCATTTAAAACTAATTCTCGCTGTTTAATATATTGTGAAAATTAATTACCTTTGAAAAAATAAATATTTATTATACTGGTTTTTAATTCTCTTTAACAATATTATTGTTATCTACCTACTTAGAAACATCTAGCTACTTCTAGTAGAGGTGTGTAACTCAGCTCCGAACCAGCTCAATGAATCAGATCACTCGGGTTTGAGCCGCTGAGCTACAGCTCAACAACATAATGACTAGCTCACGGCTCAATCCAACTCCTATTGTATCTGCGACTCCCTCCATAGATTATATTCTTGTAATTCTAATCTACGAATTATTATTTCGTTCTAAAACATTTAAATAATAATTACATTCAATAATTAAATACCTATGTAACATAACTCAGATCAGATCATGTAAAAAAAAAAACAACTCTAAAGTATGAAAAGAGTCGCTCGGCGGAGTCGAATGAATCGCGGCGGCTCAGTCGGCTCAATTCGACGCGCGGTACGCAGTGAGCGTGCTCGCGTATCGTGGACTATAGGTACACTGAGCTGATCTGCGAGCTGAGTCATTGAACCGGCTCACACACCTGAGCCGTGAGCTGTTCTGCAGCTCGCGTATTTTTGATGATTTACACACCTCTATAAGTCAACTTTTTTGGGTATCAAAATCTGGAAATCTAGCTACTTTTTGCAAGATGTCTAGCTACTTAGTAAAGCTAGCAGTTGGCAACACTGACCCGACCCACTGACACACTGCCCGTGTCAGCAACGTCAGCGCATTCTACGCAACCCGTTCCTGAAAAGGCATCGATGCGGGCTCGTGATGATTATGGTTTTCAGACAGTGCAAAGTAGGAAGCACCGTAAGAAAAACAACAAGAACCGATGCGGCACGGCTCCTGTGGAGCCCAAGCAATCCATACGTGCCGCGAAGCCAAACACTCCGGTGTATATCTCCCGCCTACACTACACCTGACTACACCCATGCTTATTTGCTACCTGAGTAATATAAAAAAACGATAAATAAGAATGCCCAATCTATGGAAAGAATACACTTAAAAATTGTTCAATTCTATTCACTTCACATTAGATTGATTTGTGAAAAACAATCTATAATCCATCTATAATCATTGGATGATTGGCTTCAAGTTCGGTAATGCGCGTAATGCGGGGGGAATTTATGACAATTGACAATATATTTTCTCCTCACATTTTCCCTTTTCTAGGGCAAAGAGTTAAAGCCCATACAGCCTTGTCTTATTTGAAATAAAGTTGCCCATTTACAGTTCTGCATGCAGGATGCAAGAAAAAAAAAACCATATAAACTAAAATTAAATAAAAAAGCCTTTAGTTTCTTGCGAAATAAAAAGTGCTGGCAATTATCACAAACTCCTAGCATCTTCTTCTTATTTTTAAGTTTGGCAACCAAGCCCAAATTAGGGCTCATTTCTGCCAGTGTCGAGTTATATTATAGTTTCATAAAATAGTTATAGATGCATAAAAGCCGTTGACTACTGTACTTGCTTAGGTAGCATGGTCCTACATTGCTATGTGCCTATGCGGACGACAGTACGGGGGACGCAGATTACTTATTAGTAAAAAAGCCTTTAGTTTCTTGCGAAATAAAAAGTGCTGGCAATTATCACAAACTCCTAGCATCTTCTTCTTATTTTTAAGTTTGGCAACCAAGCCCAAATTAGGGCTCATTTCTGCCAGTGTCGAGTTATATTATAGTTTCCAGTAACACTAAAACCCTTTACTTTACTTACTAAAACACTTACCCCCTTATTCATAATCGCATTTTAACTAAATCAGTGTAATAGTGTCCTCCGTCTCACTCTTTCGATCACCAAATGTCAGATGTCAGATAAAGACTTCAGAATTTTAGCTAATCAACGTTTGATAACTTCATTATGAATAAGGGGGTAAGTCCTCAGTCAGTCATATAATAGTTCCATAATAGTCATATTTTACTACAATGGTGGTCATTGTACTAAAACTCTTCACGGACTTTTTGAGACAACTTGAAAAGACACGATACACATATTTCATTTCATTTCACTTCACTGGTGCACATGGATGATCTTTTGATCTTTATTGAGTAAAATACCACCAATGATACACAATAAAACTCAAAATACACAAAGGAACATGGCGAGATTTGTACAAAAAAATAAAGATTTTTAGAGACGTTGGAATGACAATGTAATTGATCCTTAGTGCCTAAGCAACAACTTGAGCCATTTAAAATATTTTTAGAACCCCGGGATAAAAATGCGAATTTCTATGGCAAGCCGGCGAATCGCGACTATTTGCGACCAAAACCATTATGTTTATGGAGGTGCAAGGTGGATGACACCTCCATTTAAAAGGGAAGATCTTCCGCCAGGCTGGGACATCGTGCCTGGGGACCGCGGTCCAACTGTACATGTCGGACAGTTGTATATATGCAGATTCTCGGGAAAACTTCGCAAGCGCGATGCAGGGTGTAGGCGCGCGATGCACGATAATGTGGCGCCACGCCATCTATCTTTCCGTGTGTGAACTATCTCAGTGTTACTAATACATCTGTGTTATTGATAGATGGCTGATAGATGTCGCTACATCACTCCCTTCCTAGACCGGAGGTCGATCTGTTGTTGCGTCGTTGCGTTAAGCTTGCAAGTGCCAGTGCTGCTCGAAGTCTACGGTGAGTCGAGACGGAGCGCAGATGCTGCGACAGGTTGAGCCGGCTGGTCCACGTAGTGCAGAAACCGCCACGCCGGAGAGATGATCCGGGCGTGTGCTGCGGTGGACTGTGCGGGCGAGGAGCTTAGTCGCAGTGTTGCCTTGCAGGACCAGGAAGCACGGTGAGTCGGCTGCGATGGACCTGATTAAGGCGAAGTTGGCTTGCTGTGTGACTGCTTGCCGGTGGGGAGTGATGAGCTTGGAGAATCTGCTCAGAAGTGCTACAGCATGTTCCGTGATTTTGGAGGGTTGGAAATATTCCCATCCATCACGTCGGGGTCTATCGTCGGGACCACTATGGAGGTGCAAGGTGGATGACACCTCCATTTAAAAGGGAAGATCTTCCGCCAGGCTGGGACATCGTGCCTGGGGACCGCGGTCCAACTGTACATGTCGGACAGTTGTATATATGCAGATTCTCGGGAAAACTTCGCAAGCGCGATGCAGGGTGTAGGCGCGCGATGCACGATAATGTGGCGCCACGCCATCTATCTTTCCGTGTGTGAACTATCTCAGTGTTACTGATAGATGGCTGATAGATGTCGCTACATCGTTGTTGTTATGTTTTGCGGGGTTTATAAAATATTTCATGTATATTAACATGTTGCTGGTAATATAATCTCAACATTGGAAGGGATTAAATACCCTCTAAAATGTATTATTTTTTTGTACAAATCAATGTATGGAGCTCGCCATGATTCTTTATGAAAGTAAATATGAAAACGCAACGTTACCTGCAAGTTCCCGCCAAAAAGTCAACTCCTAGCGTCACAAACTATAATAGAGATACTAGGTACGCATCACTAGCGTACACTGTACATTTTACTTCTGTGGTTTCCGGACTTTGTTTCTGTTCTGCCAGAGGCACGCCAGAGGCTTTATTTGTTTTGTAAATTGTAATCATTGTTTGGCATATTTTAAGATATTTTTTATACAAACAAATACCTTTAAAATGGAAAAACAAAAAGTAAATCTGTTCGTAACAAAATTTCATATGTTGAATTCACAAGAGGACAACGAAGAAATCAACTGGTCATCGAGCGCATCTAGCGATTACGAAAATTGCACAAGTAATGAGCGATTTTTCAACAAACCATGTGTAAATCGTAAAAGAAAACGCAAGAAAATTGTGCCCAAGAACATTTCTAACCTAGATGTGACGATAATAGACGTACCAAAAGACCAAAAGGATAATAAATCGCCAATTTTAAAAACTGTTACAGATGTTAGTGTTTCGCCTATTTTGAAGTCATCCCTGCCGCCAAAAAACAACAGTGCCGCTAACTCGCCGATATTATATTCTAAAATTAGAAGAAGTCCTATTTTGCTTTCCAAGAGCAACTCTCCAAATGTAAAAAAAAAACTATTTAAATCCGATACTACAGGCAAAGACGATTGCAGAATTAATTGTAGGAATAAAATAAGCATTGATCATAATAGAAGTTTTCATACTGAGATAAATTACCAACAAAGTTTGAAAACCGAAGATGACTCCAATAACTTACCAGATTCTATGAAAATATTTGATGATACAGAATCTTATAACAGCCGTAATGTAGCCCAAATTAATTTGGACAATAAAGTGAAATTATTTTTTGATAGTCATTTTAGTTCAGAAAATACATCACAATATTCACAGAACTCTATAAGTGATTGTACAACTCCTAAAGAAAGTTCAAGAACAAGTGATGAAGTAGAAATATTAACATGCAAAACTCAATTTGTGCCTATAAACATTAATCCGTGCATAAAACAGGAAGATTTATCATCTCTAAATAGTTCCAATGAATATTGTGATAAGACTACAAAAAAGATCAGATACAAAAAGGATGGTTTATCTTATCGTCTAAATGATCTTTTAAAAAAACAAACTGCAAATATTTCACTATGGCAACATGAAAAGTTCTTAGCTGAAAATTCAAATTTCATAATACCAAAAAAAGAACACATTATGTTCCGTATTCAAAAAGTGCAATACAAATATGGCTGTTATTTATTAGAAGCAACGGACATTAATAATGATAAATATTTAATATTAATTAACAATTGTAATGCATCAAATCAAATTACATGTGATTTATTATTTAAATTGTATGCACCATATAAAATACTAGATTTTCGTGAAGATTATAAGTTGATAATAAATGTTTATAAGTTTGAATGCCCATCAATGACCTAATGCAAATTTTTATATGTAACTCAGTATTGCCACTTTAATTTTATTTGAAAATTGATTTGAATATCTATTGACGGTACTATCAGTGTATCATGCAAGTGCCAACACCAGCTGTACATTAACACAAGATTATCACACCAGCACCAGCTTAATATTTAAGATGACTGTTTTATTATATGAATAAAAGATTTTATTATTACCTATACAATATTTTTTTCATAATCCAGGATGTGTCAGGCCTAGTATTTCTTTTTATACTAGTCATCATAAAAAGTGTGACGACTGCCTGGTGGTAAGCTGCTACTCTAGTCATATGAAAACTTGCCCTGGGTATTGCAAGCATTCATATATGGATGAATGTGTGAACTGGGGCACTATTCACACGTAGTTGGATAACAACAATCACTTGTTTTGTTAAAGCCTTGCTGAGTTTCTTGCCGGAGTCTTCTCAGTTTAAGTGTATTTCAAACCGGTTGTGAATTCAACTGTATGTAACATTCATAAGGGCCTTCCCAGGGCCTAAACTGAATAAATGACTTTTTGATTTTGAAAGCTACTGATGCTCCCACCTGCATGCAACTGAGAAAAGTTATCCATGCTGAGTCCTAAAAAGACAAAAATTACCTTCAATACACGGGTTGTGGGCTCTATTCCCACACAGGGCAAAATCACTTACTATTACATGGTTGAAAGACCTCTGTTCTTACCTAAGTTAATGTGCAAAACGGTGTAAAAGCCTGTCAAGAGGCAACTCCATGAAAAAAGATACTATTATACCTATTATTCAGTTTCCTAAAGAGAATGAAATAGCTTCCGAGAAATTTCACCTAATTTCAGGGTGTATAGTGTATTATCTATGGTGTATAGGTAGAGGGCGTAGCGAGGTACAGGCTGGAGGGGCAACTGCCCCCCTCTAGAAGGGAAGTTACATAAAAAAAAAAAAAACGGATTTTTACGCGCGAAGCCCTGAATAAATATTATCCCCTTATTTACGGACACGGGGTGCGGGAGACGAGGCGGCAGAACGCGACACTACACCCCGCCCCGCGCCAGCATGTACCTAACTACAGAGGATTGAAGGGTACTTTAAATCCCCTTTACTCTGTGATGTGACTGTATATTCTTGGTTCAGAATCCTGGCTACGCCCTTGTAGTTAGCTATCGTCCGCGTCGGCGTCACCTATACACAGTACCTAATACAGGATTTGGGAATACCAATGTTTTGTAAATTTTTACAAAGCCTAGAAGCCAATTGGTTACCAAGTGAATTAAACTCTACAGTGGTAGAAATTTCTAAATCTATGAATTAAACATACACCGATAGGTAGGTAGGTGCTTGGAACAAGTTATGTCCTTTAGGGTGGTAGCCGGCCAGGAGGGTACTAAAAAGTACTACACCACCGTCTATGGTAAGCACCCGATGATTTCTTTTATCAATAGCTGCAGCACATTGTACGAACGAAGGCAGTTGGGTTTTTAATTTTGACAAATTTTAATTATTAATGGTTTAAAGCAATTATTTTTAATTAGGATTTATTCAGTAATTGGTTATTTAAAAAAATACTTCACGTTTTACCTAAAACACGGCAATGAAAAGCTCTGTAACATGGCAACACCAAGCTACACCTTTCAGGAGAAAGCTCCTTCCTGTTTCAGTCGATATTTTCATGTGATCGTACAACACGTTTCGTAACTTAAATTTGATTCACTAACCATTATAATAATCTGGATATTGGATATTAGCCTTTTGACCTTTGAGTTGGTGCAGTGCGTGGATAATTTAGTAATTATTGTTTTTTTTTTTTTATAATGTGATCAAGTCTCTGCCAGCAGTCTCGATTACGTTGTTTATCGATTGATGAATGTAAAACAGTAAATTTGAGGTAAGTCAGCTATCCTTCTGGGTTGCGTAATAAAAACGAGCGTGCGTGTTTATAAAACACCATTAAAACACGCACACATTTATATAAAAAATAAAAAATATTTTACATGAGAGAAATTATTATGACATTCGAGACTATTTTAAATGATAAATTTAATTAATTGATAAATTTGTTTATCTATTGGGAATCGTACCTTATTGTAACTAATTAATTTTAATGATCATATAATTAATTAATGACTTTATGTATCTGCTGTAGGTACCTTATTGTAATTAATGTATGTTATAGGTATTAGTTGCGCCGTTCACGCAAGTTCTCAATAACCCTGGCAGTTTTAATTTATTTATTTTTAATTGGAACGAATTTTCAAACTTTTTTCTTTATGATGATTTTCTTTTGTTTTTTTCTCTCTCTTTCGCTTCGTTCTTGAGCCTGATCCGCTATATAATTATCCCGCGCTTTATAATATAAATTTATTTAATTTCATGAGAAATATATCGCCAAACACCATCTACACACAGATAACATACAGTAACACAATTTTAACAACATTACACTACATTTTAACTACGGTGTAAGTGCAGTGCAAACGTCTCCGCAATTTGGGTAAGTGGTAGCTATAAGTCCTCAATTACATCGATTCCCGCGAGATCAGCGCATATCAACGGCCACAGGGTGAATCCTGTGCCCGGCGTGATTAGGTATTATTGTGCTATTCATGAAAATTACGTAATTAATTAATTGAGTACGCTTGAAATTTATTTAATATATTATTTAAAATTATTATCAACAAAATCCAATCTATACCTACTTAAATAAAGCTTATATTTTTTAATTTGATATGTTAATGTATCGGGTCTACTCACGCACAGATAGCGAAAATATGTTTTTTGAGTTAACCTACTTAACCGCGAAAGCTTAAAAAGTACAGGTCGGTTAACTAAAGCTGGCACGTTTCAACACATTTACACCGTCTCTCTCGCGCAAAGTCAAGCTTATGAGTATGAAGGAGACAGTTATTGTTTTGCTTTTGCTACTGCTCATAAATATAGAGTGGTCTATTTTTGCATTCGTCCATTAGACTTGACTGATTGCAAATTTATGAGTACTGTGAACGTGCCAGCTTTCGTTAACCGACCTGTACCTACCTACTTGCTAGATTTCATATTTTTTTGTAGGTACAACATACCTGCCTATTCACTTACCCCCTTACGGCCCGTTCACACATGGGAGTCCGTTTTACTGGTACGTTTTTAACGGATACGTCATAAATTTATGCGCTGTTCACACATAGGCACCGTATAACGTTCAACGAATCCGTCATTACTGGATGCGATGTGTGAACAGAAAAATGTGAGTCAAACAAAACCTGTCGCATCACTCCCCCTCCTACACCCCGCACACACCGCCCGCCACGCACACAGTATCTATCCGTTAAAATTCTACGTATCCGTATATTTTTACTGTTCCGTCGTCCAGTATTCGATGACAAAACGGAATGTAATTTTTTTGCGGAACGATATTTTTTACTGTATACAGAATACTGTGCCATGTGTGAAGTCGCTCATACAACTACATACGCCATCGACGAAAAAAAAACGTACACGATAAAACGGAACAGTAAAACGGAGACATGTGTGAACCGGCCGTTACGGCCCGTTCACACATGGGAGTCCGTTTTACTGGTACGTTTTTAACGGATACGTCATAAATTTATGCGCTGTTCACACATAGGCACCGTATAACGTTCAACGAATCCGTCATTACTGGATGCCATGTGTGAACAGAAAAATGTGAGTCAAACAAAACCTGTCGCATCACTCCCCCTCCTACACCCCGCACACACCGCCCGCCACGCACACAGTATCTATCCGTTAAAATTCTACGTATCCGTATATTTTTACTGTTCCGTCGTCCAGTATTCGATGACAAAACGGAATGTAATTTTTTTACGGAACGATATTTTTTACTGTATACAGAATACTGTGCCATGTGTGAACTCGCTCATACAACTTCATACGCCATCGACGAAAAAAAAACGTACACGATAAAACGGAACAGTAAAACGGAGACATGTGTGAACCGGCCGTTACTCATAAAAAATTATTTAACTAATTTACTGTTTAAAGGGTCACGTAAATAACGTCACTCTATTGTCATTGTCAAATAATGTGACATTATTTACGTGACCATTTAAACAGTATATTAGTTAAATAGCGCTTTATGAGTAAGGGGGTTAGTACACTACCTAAATTCCGTTTCCGAGGTAGGTATTTGATAAATTAACTACTACCTATTTGTTATTTCAGTTATGATCTACTGCATTAGCACGAATTCCCGGGATAAAAAGCCTATATCCACCCTATATCACTCGGGGATAACGTAGCTTCTTATTGGTGAATGAAGTTTTTGTACCCCCCCCCCCCCTTCCATGGATCTTTTTTTTTATACAACTTAGTCGATATACTTACAAGCATACGGCCCGCCCGCCCGCCTGATGGTAAGCGGTTACCGTAGTATAGCCATATAGACGCTTGCAACACAGGAAGCATCGCTCACGCGTTATCGACCTATCCCCCCTCCCCTATGAGCTCTGGCGACCTTACTCACGCGCAGGAACACAACTTTACACAACATAAAGTTAAGTATTTGTCTGCGGTATTCTGTAAGGTGGAGGTACTTCCCCAGTCGAGCTGCTCTTTGAGCGAATAAACGCTATGCTCTAGCTCTCTTGGTATCTGCCTCTGTATTATAGGATAGGATCAATAAGTACTAGATATTGTGATAATAATCAAATATGATTAAATAGATAGATAAGATAAGATAAAATTTTTATTTGCATAACACATGGTATTAAAGATGTCAGGTACAAAATTCATAGAGCATACATGTGTTGCTACTATATATAGCATGCAACTTATTCTACATAGGCATATAAGAACATATTGATTACAATTCAACTTAACAAACTATAGTATTAAAACATTAGAACACAACATATTAAATTATCAATGTCAAATAAATTCATATCATAATGTCATGAGTTCCTTCAGATCATAAAAATTATAATTATTTAACCATTTAAATAAGCAAGTTTTAAATTTATGTATATTCGTCAGAGCAGTTATTTCTTTGGGTATTTTATTATATATTTGAACGCACATTGATGAACAGTTTTTGTAGTACTGCATCGTTCTCGGCTTATGGCTCAATACAAGTCTTTCAGTGTTTCTTGTGCTGCGTGGATACATATCACCAGCCCTAGTGAACAGATCCCCGTGTAGCTTCACAAAAATGCAAACTTCAAAGATATATAAACAAGGTAGCGTGAGTAATTCTAATTTGTTGAAAAGTGGTTTACATGATTCAAAAGGTGCTGCCCCGCACATTGCTCTAATGCATTTTTTCTGAGCTATAAATGCTCTATTGATATTTACACTATTACCCCATATCAGTAAACCATACCTTAGTACTGAGCTTACGTAGGCGTGATAAGCAACTAACGCAGTTTTTTGGTTAACAACATTAGTTAATCGTTTGAGGACATAAACAAACCGATTAATTTTGTCGCATACGGTACCAATATGTGTTTTCCATTTGATGTCTCTGTCTACATTCAAACCTAAAAATTTTACTGTATCTGTCTCTATGATTGGATCATTCTTATAAGATATATTTAATGAATTTAACTGATTGAATTGTATGTAATTTGTTTTATTTATATTTACTTTTAGATTGTTTATGTCAAGCCAGTTAATTATAGATTTAATTGTATTATTGATGTCTAGTTCATGATTATTAATTTCATTATTTTTATTTTTATTATTTGCAACAACAACAGATATGTCGTCAGCGAAAAGAATACATTTGTGCATTGTTATATTTGGCAAATCGTTTATATATATTAAAAACAAAAGAGGGCCCAGTACACTTCCTTGCGGAACACCAAATCTATTAAACATGTATTCTGATTCATATGACGCGATAATATTGTTTTCATCCAGTTTGTTTATAACTACACGTTGCTGTCTGTCTTGTAGATAAGTCTGAATCCATTGTAAAGTAGGTCCTCGAATACCGTAATGTTCAAGTTTATCTAATAAAATTTCATGTGAGACATAATCGAATGCTTTAGACATGTCGAAGAATAAAACTGTAGTAAGTATTTTTTTATCTATGTTATTTAATACATTATTCATGAGTGAATAAATTGCAAGTGTTGTTGATTTGCCTTTTTGGAATCCATATTGTTCATCTTTTATTATATTATATTTAGAAAAAAAATTAATCAATCTAATATGCATACATTTTTCAAATATTTTTGACATTATGGGTATTAATGTTATGGGCCGATAGTTGGTAAGGTTCTTTTTATTACCTTTTTTAAATAAAGGTTTTATGATAGAGTATTTCAGAATATTAGGAAAAACTCCGTCTTCAAAGGATTTATTTATAAGATAAGTTAATATTGGAACAAATTCATTTACACATAATTTTATAACTTTTGTGCAAATTCCATCAAAACCTTCAGAGTTAGTGTCGTTTAGAGTCATTATTTGCTTCTGAACTTCACACTCTGATAAAGGACTCAAAAACATTGTGCTATCAGATTTATTTTTATATTTAATGTCATTACTTTTATTAAAATATTTACAATTTGGATTTCTATTAGTCAACTCAATAAAATACTTGTTAAATGTCGCAGCTATACATGTCGGATTAGTTATGATTTCATTTTTGCTGTTCTCAATACTATCTATATTACATTTTGATAAATCATTTGCACTTTCGTCTTTTATGACTTTCCATGATGCCCGGCATATATTTTTACTATTCTTGATAAACTTCCGGTAATGATTTTTCTTAGCATTGAACATACATTTTCTTAATATTCTAGAGTACGTTTGATATTCAAGTTTATGCACTTTTGTTTTATATCTATAATAGTTGTATCTCAAGTTTCGTTTAACTTTGCAGCTCTGTTTTAAACAGATAGCAGAATATGAAAGCGTCCGTAGAAGATAACGTGAACCCGCTCGTATGACGTATAATTTTAATGGAGTGGGACCGAAGTAGCAATATGAAAAAATAAACCCGACCGAGTACGAGTCTGAGTATGACATGCAACAGACGGTTCCGATCTTCCTTGGACGTATATTTCTTGGTTTGGGACATAATTCGAAAAAAAAACTGTGCTAGTTAGACACATCGTTCTATTTTCCCCTAATATTTAGGTACATGAGTACATCACCTGTAATTATTTCAGATTTCTCGCTTTGTAAACTTTGGAGCGGGAATGTTATGTATATTTTTGTCAAAAACTACGCAACATAAAAGAAAATTAAAACCTGTTTTAGAATGTGCAAATGAAGCCTTCTCACATGACATCCCATTTAAACTTATCTTACTTTAAAGTTTAATAAAAAGTAAATAGGTACCTAATGTTAATTGAGACAAGATAAACTTTATTTACAACAAATATGTACAAATTAAAATGTATATATAGAAAATTTCCTCAAGTCTGCCGCTGCTTCCGATTAACGTCAAGGTTCCCAGACACCTGGCAGCGTTTCCTCTTTGGATAGCTAAGCTGATGCGTTGGCGGAAAAAGCTCCCCGCCCGCTGGTCTACAGAGGCCTCGATCAATTTTGATGACAAAGCCCGAGCAAAACGGCGGACCCCCACGGTCCCATGGTCTCGACCGCAAAAGGCTTAAAAATATAATTTGGTCCAATCGCGCGGTGCGTACATTTTTAATTTTCCGCACTGGCCGGTTAGTGAGATGGCGCGAGTGTATCAACACATGTGGCATCCCACACCAGTGACTGCCGACACTGTAAAGGATCAAAGACATACCATCCGGCATCTTGACATCGCTCCGCGCAATACCGACTGGCTCCAGGCACGTTAGCGACAACAAGAGCTCGGCGGATAATGTCAGAGTGTCGTGATATTCGGCCAGCACTTAACGAGCACGAAAGCCCATGGTGGGCGAGCTCGTTGACGAGGTCTCCGCAGCGGCTGCAGCGATATTCGTAGACGAAGCCAAATAATAATAATTAATTATAACATACTTATTCTATCTGTGTGCCAAACATTCAAATCTGTTCAGTAGTTTTTGCGTGAAAGACTAACAAACATCCATAAAAATATCACAGGATACATCCATCCCCACAAACTCCCTAGTAAAGTATGAATGTATGCTTGTAATAAACATCCCGTTATTTAACTTTGCTACCGAGAAAATAGCATAATGTTTTGCGATGTACCTATTCCCGTTAGAGCACCGATGCGATAAGGACTATAGCCTATAATACCTACCTATTAGTACCTGGGTGACTGAACTTTGCGCGAAAAGTCGAAAAAACGCCTCTATAAACTATCGCAAATTAAAACGTCATGGTAAAGTTCTCTTTATCGACAGTTACAATCTCGCCAGATAGATTATTATCTAACGGTTGTTCACAAACATTACTCCCGTCATTATACCAAAGGGTGGTAGGGTAGGGTAGTGTAGTACCAGTCGAATTCAAAAAAATCTTTCACTAATAAGAAGCTCCATTATTCCTGATTATTACAGGCTACTTTATATCCCGGGAACGCGGTGCGACCGCGAGGGACAGCTTGTATGTAATAAGTACCTAATACATCATCATCATCATCTGCCTATAATGTCCCAATGCTGAGCACAGGCCTCCTTTCACAAATCGGGGTGAAAGGGAATGGGCAGATACTCCACCGCGCGTGCCCACTGCGGATCGGTGGAGGTAGGCTAGTGGTCAACCTACTGTTGGAGTTTTCAAGCCGCCTAGAAGGCCTCCAACTAGCTTAACGACTATCACCATTAAGTGATAACCGGGACCAACGGCTTTACGTGCCTTCCGAAGCACGGAAACGCTCGATTTGAAATACCACTAGGCGGTCGATCCAGGTACCGACCACGACGGTGGTAGCTTAACTTGCCGATCGATTAAGAACGGCTTATCATGCTACACCACGAGCGCTTCACGACCTAATACATGATTTACAAGAAATATGTACAAAATACAATGTCCTGGATCTACTGCTGCTAACGATTAACGGTACCTAAGGTTACCAGCAGGCTGGTATCGTTTCCTCTTTGGATAGCCAAGCTGATGCGTTGGCGGAAAAAACTCCCGCCCGCCGGTCTCAGGAGGCCTTGATCTTGCGAGCAAATCGGCGAGTTTCGGACACCCAAGGTCCTATGATTAGTAAATCATTCTCATGGCAAAGTCTTGACCCAAAAGTATAGGTACCTAAAAATGGCCAACGAACAAAACAAAACAGAGTTTACCAAAACAATCGCAATGTAATTTTAAAGTCTATTACGTAGGTGTAAAGTCCAGTGATGACGTACATTGATGGTATAATAATTTTGTTGGCAGTGATTGAATGAAATGTAAACACATTAGAAAATAAATTAGGTTACAGTAAAGCCGCGGTCCCACCGCTGTGCATGCGCAGCGCAGTTACGTGGATACATTTGTTTGAAAACGTGGGTCTCCGTTTCCACTGCAGTACACGAATAAGAACCCACGACATGCAATCCACGGACACAAACAGCGATGAGATTCGCTTTGTGGAACAAGCCGTGGACCGCATGCACACCGTGCATGGCGTTAAGAGGATATGCTGGTGGCGTTTGTTCCATACAAACGTAATCCTCAGTTTCCTCTCTGGATAATGACACTAGAGCAATGATTATTCTACCATGCAATCTGTAGCTATCATTGTATGTCCCTCGGTTGTGTTTTTCTCCATAAATTAATTATTATAAGAATTATAGCCTCCTAAAATCACAAAAACTTACCATTTTTAACGCTCTTATCAGACGTCCAGCGAACAAATTTTACGAATATAAAAATACAAAGGAAAACCGACAGAAATAGCCAAAGCCCTTCTTATTATGATTCTTGTTTTTTTTTATCGATCCAATTTTGTAGGAGAAAACCGGGGATTACGAAATAGCGATTTCATCTAATTTAAAATAGGTATAATCTTTTAAATATAAACTTTTGCCCATTGTCCGTTCATGATTTAAAAACAATGCAATTTATTAGATTCTGAACTTTACTTTCAGATTTAGTATAAACTACAAAACATAATTTTGTTACAGATAAAAATAATGGACGGATTTGTAAATCGGCGCGTGAGCTGCTTTTTATTATGCACATTGATGTTTGTATCACACCTTGTCACGGGTAAGAAAACATTCCAATTTTACGAGTTTCTTATACCTATGGGGGATTTTGGAGTTAGAAATCAGAAAAGTTTTAAATACAGATGGGCGTAGGTTTACTGGTACCCCTTTGGCACCGATTGGTAAAAATGTGTGAGATGCGAGTGCATTAAAAATAACTTCACTACCGCCATCTAGTGTCTAATAGAATGAATTCTTGTTGGAATAATATAAGGTTAGTTTTAGTTTTCCTTTTTATGATGCTCTCTAGTATTCAATAGAAGAACTAAATTATTGAGAGAAAGAAAGGGTATAACTATTTACCACTAGATAGTGCTTCTGAGTTTTTCCCAGTGAATTAAGATATATCTGCCAATGAAAAGTACCAGGCTCCCATACTAACCAAAGAATTCAGTTCACAGTATCGACTGCTTCAAATGCGTGTCAATGAACGGCAAGTTCCCAGCGTGCGATGACCCGTTCCATAACAACCACTCCTTGCAAATGCTGGAGTCCCCGTGTATGGGAGGGCGCAAAGGTCGCGACGGGTTGTTTCCTGCTACTTCTTGCATCAAAATCGCGGGGGTTTTTGGTAAGTGTATATTTTTTTATGCCTCTAATGTTGCAAGCAAGCATACCGCCCGCCTGATGGTAGGCAGTTACCGTAGCCTATGGACGCTTGCAGCACCAGGGGTATCACTCGCGCGTTGCCGACCCTGAAGAAATCACTTCACACCCTTTTTGAAGACCCCATGCTGTACTCCATTGGTAAAACCACGGGCGGGGATCACTTTCCACAGTCCTAGCGTCCGCGGAAGAAAACTCCTTTCAGCCCGCACAGTTCGAAACTAGTCTGGTTTCAATGTGTGAGGATGGACTCCCCGTCGATGGCGAGAGTTGAGATGGTGGAAGGTAGCTGTGGGCATCAAGTTGAACAATGCCACAGACCATGGGGTTTTCTTAGCGGTGAACGCACAGGCTTGAGTATTAGTGGGGATGAAATGGACTAGGTTTAGTCGACCCCAATCGGAATAGAATAGAATAGAATAGAATAGAATAGAATAGAATATTTATTTGTCTGAAACACGGTACAAAATAGGTGTTAATATAACGGAGACACAAGTTAGTGTACTCTCGATTTGAGCCAGCCGTTTGCGGGTTTCCTTCACCTCGGAACCAAGGATATTTGCACGGCCCGTGTAATGAGCATCCCCTGTACTATCTTCCACATAACAATGAATACCGTCAATAGACAGCATATCATTGATATGCAGAAGGAACAGTGTTGGGGACAGCACAGAGCCTTGCGAGACGCCGGCATTTGTGCCCATGCTATCGGAGCAGCTACCGTCGACGATGGCTCTTATGCATCTGCTGGACAGAAAGATGACTCTTAGAAGACCTGATCAAACGCCTTCGCTACGTCTAGGCTCACTGCCAATGCCTCACCTTGACTCTGGATGGTGAGTGACCAACGGTGCGTGAGATACACAAGGAGGTATATATTTTCTAAGAGCCATAACACACACGATACTCTTAGCATCAGCGATCAGCGACTTTGCGCCTGTCTGCTTCGCGATTTAGCAACATCGCAACTTATTTGACCATAAAGGTTAGCTTTGTGTTTATATTAATAAGCTTAGTAAAGCTTTGGGCCACATTTTATAAGAGATCTAATGGTGCGTCCATGCTTGGTGAACCGAGCACGAGCCGAGCCACGAACGAGCTCGATTCGCGTAGCGTGGACGGGCTTGCGAGCCTCGAACGAGCGCGATTGTCAGTTTTTTCACGAACAAAGGGATTCGCATCGTGCTCGTTGTAGGCTCGTGCTCGGTTCGTGTAGCATGCACAAACTAAGTAGTGATACTATGGTAGCATGGACGCACCATAATGTCGCCTCATTTCTCAGTCGATGCTTCCTTACACACTGCATAAAAAATATTATGACACCGGATTTTTGTGAAAATCGTTAGTTTATATTCTACCTAGCGAGATTGAAATTGTATTGTAACCTGTACCATACTGCTTACAATATAACGTATTAATTTTCGATAGTTTATAGTTATCCTTGCCATTATTCTGCTGCGTGTGTACACACTGCATGAATAGTGAATACCTATTTCTGTTTCTATGGATTGTAGTATAAACATCAAAATACTAGTATTATGAGGTATAAAGCAGTTGGCGTGTTTGGTTAAGATTCTAAATATCATGTCTCGTCGTGGGTTCGTTCCCCCAGGACATGGATATGGGTATATCTGGTTTCCAGTACAAGATCTGCTTAGTTTGATTTGAAGACGTTTGATTGCAGATGACCGTGTGTGATTGTGATTGAATTTTTTTTTTATACCACTAATGTACCTGGATTTTAATTTCAGATGACACAGGAGAATCGATAACGGTCCGGGGATGTGGCCTCGACTCTGGTACGGCCACTACTGACACGGAAATTATACGGATGTCACATTGTGGACGATTCTACTACAACGACAAGTGAGACAATTTTTAAACTGGCATGTTGCGAATGTCCGTACCAAAATCGGAATTCGTAGATTTAAAGTAGGGCTGGACATCGCAATTGTGCCCGGCTAGTAGCACCTAGTAGGAGCAATGCAATACCACACCTCTAATACAGTTTGAGGGCACATGAATTAGCCGCGGGAGGCGTTAAAGCTGGTAGCCGGCGCCGATCTACCAGCACTTATCGGCGCTAGTCTATTCTGGTAATAGTTACATAAAGCAAGCAGATTGAAGCAGAGCGAGCAAAAGAGGCCCAAGGACGTCCATATTAGTTGAAATATATTCCGCCAATTTCCCACCGCCGACACTGCGCTCTGATTGGCCAAGTCAAGGACACATGCACTCTGATTGGCCAAGTCAAGAACACAAGATACAGTGATTGTCCTTACTGTTCTGAATCAGTGACAAATCACTGACTAATTGCGGAATTTTATTGTTCAGTATTACTACTCTCAAGGGATATTTCCTCAATGGTTCTGAATGACAGACCTATCAACGCACAGCCCAAACTGCTGGGGTTGGAAAACTCAATTTATGCACACAGGTTCTATAATGTAAGCATCCACTTAAAAAGGATTTTTGGAAATTCCACCGCTAAACAGTTAAAACCGGATAAACCGCGAGGCAGCTAATCGATTTAAAAAAGGTTATTTCAAATGATGTATGTCGTCTTTTCCCTCAGATATGTACACGGCTGCCTTCAAAGCTGCAACGACGCCGACGCCTGCAACTTCTCTTACAAAATAACACCGTATCAATCAATCATATCTTTACTCACATATTACGCCATATCTATCATTTTTAGGAGCTAACAGAGACAATTATATTAACTACGTATTCTTATTATAAGACTAGTGTAAGTCTAGACTTATACCCATTTTCACCAATCAATAACTTAGGAAAATGTCTTGGGTCTATGCTACGCGAGCCGAGAACAAGCCGAGCACAAGCGGAGCATGAATTCGCGTAGCATGGATGGATTTGGGAGCTCGAACGAGCATTACTCGACTGCTCTCCACCAATTGAATGTGTGTGTGTTTTATAAATAAATAAATGGGTTTAATTAATTTTTATTTACAACAAATATGTACAAAATACAATCTATATATAGAAAATTTCCTCAAGCATGCCGCTGCTTCCGATTAACGGCAAGGTTCCCAGAAGGCTGGCAGCGTTTCCTCTTTAATAAATAATTATTATTATTAATGCGACACTTCACGTCAGGAACGAATAGGGGCTTAGCTCGTGCTCGGCTCGCGTAGGGTAGACCCACTTTTCCAAAATTAAAGATAAAAATAATAAAAAAAGCTATCATTTTGAGTTGCATTAAAATCTCTTATAAGTTAGGCTTCTTAGAACTGACGAGAATGTTCATTATATAAGCATACCCTTTATGTGACACGGTTTCAGTTATGTCTTATTAAGGTATAACTATAACTAATAAGTATTTTTTGTCAGCAAGGCAGCGGACTCCTCTTTAAAAATTACTTATGTATAAGGCTGTATCATTTAAACGGACTGCCTACAGAATTTCATTTTTCGTAGCATTAATGAAAATAATTGTCCTTATCATTTTTTTGGCAAAAACAATCGACGGTTCCTACGTACAGACAGACGGACATGTCCCATATATACCGGGTGTTGTTCTGCATTTGTGCCATATTTAAGGAGGTTGATATTTACCTTGTATAGAACACTAAAAAAATATAAAATCATGGTCGTAAAATGCGCGATCTCAAACGACCGCCGACAAAGAGAAGTATTCCACTGAGCCACTATAACATACTAGAAGTGTTACTATTAAATATTATTTTTAAAGTTTTGTAAAAATAAAAATCCCCCCGTCTTTGACGATGTTTTATAAAGATTTATAAGATCTAGGTTGGTGACCGCTGCGCAGCGGCCCGGTTTCTCCCCTCGCCCCGGATCGCAGACCTTTTCTGTGCAGTTATGAAGTATTATTCTGATTTGACGTTAATTACAAATCATCAATAATTGTTTCCAGAATTAATTACCTATTTTATAATAACTAAATAAATCATTTACTATTTGTTCTGTAAATATGGCACGAATGCAAAACAACATCCTGTATATGGAACATGTCCGTTTGAAAGTGGGGACCGTCGTCGTCATTGTTCATCGAAGATAATACGGAAGGAAAAAAGTGCGATTACAATCGCGCGACTTTGCGATTATTGTTTGATCAGGAATCTATGATTTATTGACGTACGTATTGATATTGATCAGCAACTGTTTTATGATTAGAATGTAGCGCGTTATGCAGAAGAGTGTTCAAAGAAAATATCTAGAAAATGGGTCCCATATCGTACCTACGCTACTACACCTTTCTGTAACGATTATTTTTTTTACGATTCACGCTCGTCAGTGGTAATTGAAGATCAAAACTATTGATATCTCCGTTATTTTATACGAAGCTTGGGAATCTTAGCTTCGCCCGGGGTGGATTTCTATAATTTTTTGTTATAGTTATTTTTCTACAAGTGATAGGTAATATTTTAAGATATTTATTTAAACTGCTTGGCGTAATGACTTGATTACAAAACATCAAGTTTTATCTACTATTTTTTAATGTATCATTCATGTATTTTTTAAAAATAAACGCCCGAAAGAATGTTATGATGGTAAAAAAACTAAGTAGTAAGTAAGTAAGGTAAAACAATTAATGGTGACAGACTTTCAGAATCAGGCGGACCGTATTTTGTTGCCAATATTAAAATGTATTTATTTATTATATTTAGTATATATCTGCTAAGTTCAAAGAATTTATTCATTTATATAAACATCATAATGCCTAATAGATTTTGTAATAATAATTTGCTATGACAATATAATATTTTCTACAGACTAACGATTTCTAATGTTACTTTCTTGACTGTGATAATTTAATCAATACTATTTTACAAGCTTCTTACTA
This sequence comes from Achlya flavicornis, assembly GCA_947623365.1. Lineage (NCBI taxonomy): Eukaryota > Metazoa > Arthropoda > Insecta > Lepidoptera > Drepanidae > Achlya > Achlya flavicornis. The sequence continues at coordinate 2,823,432 of OX392494.1, read as the reverse complement.
TAGTTTTTATAATTTATGTACATTAATTAACTATTTAATTCTAAGACACTATTTTCTATAGAGATTTAATCGCGTAACTACAAAAGTTTAAAAAAATGTATAAAAGTAACGTAAAATAATGAAAAAGTCAGATGGTTCAATTCCCAGAATGCTGGCAGCATTGCCAGGTTGAATGCTGATCCTCTCATCAGGAGTTTCAATACCTATTTCACGATAAAGAATTTATCTTAACTGTATCTCGACTGTATCTCCGCATAATGTATTAAGTAATAAAAAAAAATAAAGCTGTGTGAAAAGGTGAGAATGTAAATTTATCATTATTATAAAAAAATATTAACAAATTAAAGTTAGCACTTTACGTATAAGCTATTGTCATATCATAAAAGCTATGAAAAAAAGCTTCGCCTCATTTAACACGAAATTGGTTAAAAACCAGCCATGGTGCTGACACTAATTTAGTGTCACTATATTTCTTTCTAACAAAGAACATAAGAAAATGATGTAAGAAATTTAGTCCTCTCAAATTACTCCAATGCTTGTTTTCAACACAGATTACAGAATAAAGCAGATGGAGCGCGCGGAACACGGGAGTGAGGCCAAAAAAGCAAATACAAATTGAAAAACACGTACCTGGTATTCGCTTTTGAATGTATATTTGCTTTGTTTAACAAACTTTATTTAACAAAAAACACTCCTTTATTAAGAAACTGTGGTTAAACAATGCAAATACAAACTGTAATTTGTATTTGCTTTTTTGGCTTCACTTTCGTGTTCCGCGCGCTCCATCTGAATTATTCTGTAATCTGTGGTTTTCAACATAAATATAGTCGCCATCAAAATTGGTTACGTTTATTTACCCGTAAATGAAACGGCAAGGACTAATTTTGACAGCTTTAAATATTTTCTATCATTTTTCAATAATGTTTGTTAAAAAGAGATGTGATGTGATTTAATTAGTTTAGTGCGATTTACAATAGAATCGGCACGTCTACACTACATAAAATAATTTGGTATACCTATCATACATATTCAATGAACACATAAAGTAATAAATGAAAATATCATGTTCTCTTATATAATTTTTACAACTGTTTATACTAAATATAACGTTTTCTATTATGCTTATTAAACTTTGTAAATAAGAAACATATTTATTATGATGTATCAATTTATTAAAGCAATACACTAATAAAATATTCTTTTTATTAAAATTCACATGCGACTTTGCTACTTGTGCCCTCGATCGCATCGCTAAATCGCACGTCTACGTGAAATAAATTAGTGGAAAATAATAAAATAAAAATATTGACTACCTACTAGCAGTCTCTCGCGGTTTCACCAGCTTTCCCTGGGTAAATATTAGATATATAAATTTAAATAAGCCTAAGCAATCCTAGAGCCAAGTGGGTTAGCGCGCGACGATGGCAAGAGACCAGATGGTTTGACGCTCGTGCCATGGAGGTTGGGACGGGCACTTGTGTGGGATGCTACGTGTGTTGACACACTTGCTCCGTCTCATCTCCATGATACTTCGACCGAGGCCGGCGCAGCTGCCAACAACGCAGAGAACCTCAAGCGGCGCAAATATAGCGGTTTATCGAGCACTTATATATTTGAGCCGTTTGGGGTTGAAACCCTAGGACCCTGGGGTCAACAAGCCCACCACCTGTTTAGAGAAATCTCTAAGCGGTTGGTGGAAGCCACGCGGGACCCCAGAGCTGGCGGCTACTTAGCCCAAAGAATAAGCCTCGCAATCCAGCGAGGTAATGCCGCCATTATCCTAGGTACTCTGCCACTAGGGTATGAGTTAGGGGAAGTTTTTTATTTATATTTTTTTTATTTTTAGATAGATTTAAATTTTTTACTAGTTAAAGCTATATTTATTTAGTTAGATTAATTATATTAGATTAGTTTTAAAATTATTTATTTATTTTTGTACATTATACATTAACAACCATAACAATTAATAAAACCTTGGTAAATCTAAATTAGATGAAAAAAAAATTACAGATGAAATAGCAAAAAGAATATTTACATAGGAAAAAAGAAAAAGAGAAAACAAATAAAATAAAAAAAGGAGATAGCCTTTATAAAAAATATAGCTGTTCCAGGTCACTGCCAGTGGGTAAAGTGCCCAGAACGCTGGCGGCATTGCCACGCTGTATGGCAATGCTAATCCTCTGACCGAGGTATTCGCCAGCCCTCTGGTCACGGGAAGCGTCGATCAGTCGTTTTGAAATTTCGCGATTAGTTAGATAAATTATAATAAGCCTATAATACTCGGGCAATGTGAAATAATTTCTCAAATCCAACTGGTAGTTCCATAGATAAGCGCATTCTTCTTTTTTCCATTGTATTATAGAATACAAACAGCAAATTTTTTTTTTTTTTTTTTTATACAACTTAGTCGGTAAACAAGCATACGGCCCACCTGATGGTAAGCGGTTACCGTAGCCATATGGACGCTTGCAACACACGAAGCATCGCTCACGCGTTACCGACCTTTCCCCCCTCCCCTATGAGCTCTGGCGACCTTACTCACGCGCAGGAACACAACTTTACACAACATAAAGTTATTTGGCTGCGGTATTCTGTAAGGTGGAGGTACTTCCCCAGTCGAGCTGCTCTTTGAGCGAATAAACGCTATGCTCTACCTCTCTTAAAAAATAAAATTGCGGACTTTTTGGCGGGAACTTGCAGAGTGACGTAGCATTTTCATTTTTATTTTCATAAATTTGTGTATTTTGAGTTTTATTGTGTATTTTTGTGGTATTTTACCCAATAAAGATCATCCATGTGCACCAGTGAAGTGAAATGAAATGAATTATGTGTATCGTGACTTTTCAAGTTGTCTCAAAATGTCCGTGAAGAGTTTTAGTACAATGACCACCATTGTAGTAAAAAATTACTTTTATGGACGGTGATTGACTGAGGACTATAATGTGAAGTGATTTATTGTGACTGGAAACTATAATATAACTCGACACTGGCAGAAATGAGCCCTAATTTGGGCTTGGTTGCCAAAATTAAAAATAAGAAGAAGAAGAAATAAAATTGCGAGTCTGAGTCTAATTTCGCACCGAGGTATTTCTTATAAGTACACTACACCTAAAAAAGATAGCTTGGTCTCTGCGACAGTTGTTTGAGTCATATGAAAATTAACCTTATGGCTTTAGCATAAGGTTTATCTGTATCGTCATAAAATCAACCACAGATTAAACAGATGAACCTTATTGTAAATCTATAAGATTAATTTTCATATGACTATATGACATAGGCTACGGTAACCGCTTACCATCAGGCGGGCCGTATGCTTGTTTGCTAAATAAGTGAAATTAAAAAAAAGTCCATAGACAATAAATAGCCTACAAACCTGTGTTACGGACAAACACATTATTGTCATAAATTCCCCCGACCGCCCGTTATCATTTTAAGATAAAAATAATAGTCGATAGCTGATAATTAAAATAAAGGTGGGCTCACATTAGGGCTACACTGGGACTAGAAAGGATGTTGACCAAAATTGGTACACACGGCTACAGATCAAGCTATACATTTCCAGTATAAGCTAATCTCGCATTGTATATATTTCCGTACAATGGGAGGTCAGCTTATACTAGAAATGTATAGCTTGATCTGTAGCCGTGTGTACCATACCACAACTATACATACATAATTTTATCTAATGTAAGTAATGAGTTTTCTTATGAAACCTCTATGCTCAATTCCGAATCTTTTAATGAATTAAATTGTATATTAGCAACTATTTTACCAAAGAATATTGGAATTACGTGGGATCTGCCGAGAATTCGAAAAAAATAATTCCGTTAACAATATTGCTTTAGTTGTTTTTAGCCCCCCGTGTGTATATGGATCACTACTCCCCCAATGGAGTTCTGCTCCATATATCCATAAGCAAGAGCATTGTCCTTTTTGATGCAACTTTCTTGGACTCTCAGCGATGACACAGCGGTCCTACTGTGTCGCATTAATGTAAACGAGCCTTAAAATATTATAAGATAAGATATTATCATTGTTTTGAACTCATCGATGCAATTTATTGTGAAAACATTGTACAAAATAATATTTGGTAAAAGTGTCTACAAAAATTTCCTTCGCTTTTAATATCGTAGGGTTAAAGTAAGTGATGATGTACATCGGTACAAAAATACCTCCTATTTCGGTCATAGATTAGAGATACTGTCGTGGACAAAGGAGGTAAGTACACAGTGGTGCACTGGGAGTATGGCAGCATTGTACGTTTTAGCAAGTGAAGTGATAATAAACTATCTCTCTGTGAGCTGTAAACTTCGCGAGTCTCAATATAATTATGGAATCTGTACCTTAAATGTAAAGATAAACGCATACCATCGCGTTTGGGAGAAATTAGTACCATGAGTATTCCGGTAGAGGCGGTGTGCCAATTCCTATAGAGAAGTGTCGTAAACGCAAACGCATTAGTAAGCGTTTACCAACGTCAATTCTTTACACTCGGGTTACTGCTCACAAAATTTCTCGAGAATCGGTTGAGAAATTCGACCTGTAGAGAACAGCCGGCCAAGCTGAAACGGAGACGCTTCGCTCGGCCAATAAGGGGTATCTTGAGGGTAGTAGACAGCCAGGCGGGTACAACAAAGTACCCTACCACCGTGCTATGGTTTCTTCAAGATATTTTCCTTCCCCGAAAGCTCAAACTCATTGCAGGTTATTTTAAATAAATGTATCCTAGGTATATACAGACATAAAAAACTGCTCCGTCGTCGCGCGGAACCTGTGACTCCTCAAAAGAAGAAGTAAGAATGGTCTTATGTTTTCTTGTATGCCGTCTTGTTCCAGTTCAATTGCATGATCTATGTGTCAAGTATCAAGTAATAAACAGCCTTTTGTATTTCTGACCATGTAGGATGGCTGGGGCCCAATACACAAGCTTTCAAAATCGATTTTTTATTATAAATTTGATAAAACCATACCAAGCAAAAATCTATCAAAATAAATATATTTAATGTGACGTAAAATTATGCAGGCTAACAAAATAATCATTCCTATTTCAGGTGTTAAATCAATAGAAGAAAATACCTAAAGAAGGAATACGATATATTGGACGAAAAATGGCAACATTTACGCATAATGTAGACAATATATCAAAAAAGATACCAATAACAAATATTCAAGCCCAATCTAACATTAAAAGTGAAAAAAGTACAAACAAAAATAAAGAAGACTTTAAAGAGCATGTTGAAGATGAAAAACCAATAAAGACTGTCGTGGGGGATCAAGATGCAGGGACATCAGCGTCACTAGATACGTTTAAGAAAACACAAATAAATAATGTTGCTAAGGAAATAATACGTGAAGCAGAAGATATACCAAAGGCGGTTATGAAGAACACACAGAAAATAAATAACTTGCTTTATCAAAAAAGACCTGGTACAGCAGGTGTAAGCGGACAACTTTATGAAACTAAACTTCTGAGCTTAGTTCTGTTAAGAGCTTTAAATGATAAATCTATTAAAGAGTTTTATTTAGGCACAAACATAGATGGTATAGGCGCACTAGATGATCTATGTCTTAGATACAAATCTAAGGAGAACAATAAAGATGTGATCATATTCATACAAGCGAAACATAGAAATGATGTGGATAAGGGGAAAATAACACTGAAGGATGTGCAGAAGAATAGTGGAGATTTTAGCCTCGCCAAATATTTTGACAGTTATTTACAAATAAGAGATAAAATTACACCAACATCAAGTGATGTTATGTTCAAAGGTGACATGAATGATTTAGATTGTTATTTTATAATTTACACACCAGCGAAGCATAATATAATTAAAGATAATATATGTTTTGAAGAAAATAATAGTGATACAAGTCAACATATTAGAAATCTTATTGAAACTGATACTCGTGGAGATATTTTTCAATTGAAATTTGATGACGTAAATTTTTTAATAAATGTATTGATTGAAAATCGCATAAAAATATTGGGAAAGATATTTTTAGATTTAATTTTGGATGAAAACAAGAAAATTATGGACAATGAAATTATTAAACGTTATCATGTCGTCCTTGCACATAATGTTATTGAAGTATCGGATGATATTTCGGAAGGAAGTCGTAAAGGTATATTTCGCCCAGTTTTTTTTAATAATCACGAAAAGTTTATTGGCAAATTCAGGGAAACGTTGTACGGTGAAGTGATTAAAAGAAGACCACTGCATCAAGAAGATGACGTTCGACTTAATTTTTTTAAATTATTTGAAAGCCAGACGGCCGAAAATATCAGTAACGTGATTGGTAATCACATAGATTACGATGAGAAAAGTAATCGATTTATACTGATAGATAAGAGAGAGATAAGCATTAAGAATTTTAGTTATTTTTTAAAAGATAAACAAGTTAATCCCTCTATTGTTAAAGATGCTATTGAAATTGCTGGGAAGAAAATTTTGTCAACTTTAGAATTTAAGCTGCCAGTTTGGTTTGGTAATAAGGACATTGCAATTAGAGGAAACGCATTAAAAGTTGAAAAACGACTGGATTTTTTAGCGTCTGAACTGTTTAAATTATTAAAAAATTGTACGAGTCATGATGGCATACAACTGATTGAAATAAATGATAATATTGTTGGTCCAAACAAGTTATTAGAGAAAGGCGTTTTTGAACAAAATGGTGGATTAGGTAGTGCTGTTGGCAATCTACTAATTATTGATAGACACACAAGTACACTCAAGTTTCACAACACCGAAACATTGCCGACTAACGCTAAGACATTATGGGAAAAATTAAAAAATAAAGCAAGTGAACAAGATTTAATTAGATGCAGATTTAAGATTTGTTTACTTGGTTTCCCTACATTATCTTTTGTAGATGACTCACATGACAAAAAACTCTTAGAAGACTTTGTAAGTAAACTTTGGTACTATACGAGACAAGCTAAAGAAACTACTGTCGAAGACATAGCAAAGAAAGAAATTGATAAGCATTTCAAATTGGAAATAAATACTACACCTATATTTCGCATGAAAACGGACGCAATCTTTTTGAAAATCCATGATGAAATACAAAAATGGTGGTTGCAATCTGATAACATTAATTATTTCAACCAAAATACTGATATTCTCAATCGTGCAATGTTAGATATTGTAGATCATCCACTGATCACTGTGTTTAATCTTATCTATGTAAATAAATTGAAGTCTTTTGGAATTGAATTTGAATCAGATGCAATTAAATCGTTGAATTTAGATACATTTGCATCAGGTATTCTTATTATTACTACAGATTCAAACATATTGACCGGTGCAAAGTTAATTCAACATTTCAAAGACTCACGTACTCAAATGTTTGTGGATTTTAATTACATTTTAAGTTTTACTTTACATACATTAGATAGTATTCTGTCAGAATTTGAAAGAATACAATTTGAAACATTGATAATATCGTTGGAAGTGACAAACAATGATGAAATGATTTTTGAAAAACTGAATTATTTTCTAAATAGACTGAATAATGACAAGATTATAATTGTTACTCCAAAACCATTCCAATTGGAGTTAAGTAATAAGAAGAATATTGAGGTAAGGAAGGATAAGACTAGTCTAAATAACCTTTCTCCGATATCACGGCAGAACATTTTAAACGAATCAATGGTTGTATTTCAAGGCGCAGAAGTAACTTTAAAAGCAATAATTGACGACGAATCTGAATACTTGATCACGGCGGATACCTTACGTAAACTTCTTAATAAACAAGTTCTTGAGATAGGAAAACCTCTGACAACATCAAATTATGATAAGATAGAACCGTTCTACGTTCATAGACATTTAAGCCGTGAAGAAAATTATATAAGTCATATCGATCGAGATAATGAAGGTGCAGACGAACAAGAGACGTACCTTAATGATGATTATATGTCTCACAGTGAGGAGCCACTTGTAAAGTCTTATGAAGTAAATTCCCTTAAAGATCTCAAAGATGACATTGTCGTCGTCACTGCAACACCTGGTATGGGAAAATCAACATTATTAACACATCTGTCGCTAGAAACAAAGAAAATATATCCTAATACATGGATAGCGAGAATAAACTTGTTAGATTATTCGAAGCAGTTCAACAAATGGCAACAAAATAAAACTATTGTGGATGAAAAAGAGACAATTAGCTTTTTATGCAGAGCAACAACTAATGCAAATAATAATAATGAATTGGAATTTGCAGTTATAAATAACGAAATAGTTCTGATAAGAGATAATATCGACACAGAAGCTTTACTAGAACTAGATATCTTTTTTCACTGTTACAAAAATGGTAAAATTATCTATTTGTTTGATGGATTCGATGAAATCTGTCCACATTATGAGAGAGAAGTTATTCAGCTCATGAAGGCTTCCGTCAATATCACATTTACAAGTTCTGTAGAAAAAAATATAAAGGTTTGGATTACAAGTAGATCTTATAACAACGTGAAACACATTATTGAGCGAGAATTCGGCAAGTCCTATACTCTTCAACCACTTAGCAAAATAGAGCAAAGAATTTATTTGGAGAAGTTTTGGAAAATTAATATTTATCTGAAATCCTTAAGTTACGAACAGTTTGCAAATATTGATAGCTTCATAACTTACATGAGGTCTATTGATAATAGGGAAACCCACACGATGGCATATGTCAAGTCAATAAGTAAACCCTTACACAATATGTACGTTGCAGCTCTGGAATATTTCCGAAATGAAATTAAATCCATTCCTCTATCAGAAGATACAGAAATATTTAGACAGGCATGGGATATTGATACGACACAACCGCTTATTCTCGATGAATTATTTAGACATAAGAAAAATGTTACAAAAGCGCTCGAATTGTCTGGATCACCTCTACACATGCATATAGCAGCAGAGTATTTTCAAAATGAAATCAAACATAATCTTTCAAGTGACCAAAACAACAAATGGGATTTAGATATGAACACGTTCGCATTCTATGAACGGTTCCTAGAAATGAAACTCACAAAAATACGATTCGAGGAGAAAAATAAAATAGACGTGTGTAAGCCAGACAATAAAATACTACATGATAAAGAACGTAAAGATTTTATAGAGGAACATAAGAAATTAGCATTTTATGCAATATTCAAAGATTACAACATTTTTAATGAATTGATAACCGAAGATGAGATACAAGAAATAAAAGACATGGTAGACAGTTTGAAGTTTGCCAATGAAAAAACTGGTGTAATAGATTGTGTAGTCGATGACGTACCGAGATTCGTACATCGAATTTTCGCCGAGTATTTTGCGATCGAGTACGTTTGTGACTTAATAAAAACTGCTTTTTCACTAAAATATGTAAATAGGCTAGAAATTATATGGAAGTTTCTTTTCTGCGCGGTAATGACAGATGGGGCTATAGGTGCCTTTACCATATTCAATCATAAGTTAGCGAATAATAATAAACTAGCATTATTTTTAAGAAACGCTGACACAGGTATGGTTGTTTATGATTTGTTATCAAAGCAGACAAGTGTTGATATAAAAGAAGACCATCCCATGTTTGATGATGAGGTGTATGATCCTTCATATCATAGAACTGCGTTAGATGTAGCTGTAGAGAACGGCTTAAGTGACACTGCAAAATTTATATTGACGTGCGTTGAAAAACATTTAAACAAAGATAATATTAAATATTTTGTGTGCGCTCTTACAGAAAATAAACTAATACATTCTGCGATTGCGCAAGGCTTTGATGATATTATTGATATTATATTTAACAATCTTAGAAGAATAGATAATTCAAAAATGTATACAGTCTTATGGGATAATGATTTTTGTTACAGCATTTTTAATACCATATTAGACAAGACCAATGCTGAGATTATTGCGGATTTGTATTCAACTTATAATAAAAGAATTGACTTAAAAATTGTATCTTTTCACGCAAAGATTTTGGAAGAAATTTGTAATGATGAGTTTACGCGCCAGCACGTTCGTATACCTGAAGATTTTTTTTTACTTTTACGCTAGTGCTATATTTTATTCCTTACTTTATATAAGGTCCTCATAAATTAATAAATTTCCTCTTGAGTGGTGAATGTATTTATTAAGTTCAATTTCGGAATTTTGTTTTTTTCCCACGGATTATTTTTCTAATACGTTCATCCCTCAAGAGGAAATTTATTAATTTATGAGGACCTTATATAAAGTAAGGAATAAAATATAGCACTAGCGTAAAAGTAAAAAAAAATCTTCAGGTATACGAACGTGCTGGCGCGATTATTGATTGATTGATTATTTTTCTAATACGTTCATCCCTCAAGAGGAAATTCACTTATTTATTAGGACCTTATATAATTATTTAGTTTTATAAATAGTTTGTGTATAGAATCGATTGTGATATTTATAATATTAGCCCATGAATGAATAAAAATAGGATTACTTACTATGTAAGAATGACGTCACAAAACTATATGGTACCTACTTGAGATTTTTTATTCTGTGTAAGTCAGCTATATTGGGTATTTGTTGTTGCACGCTTTCACAGATTATCCTTAGGTAGGTACGGTTTTTTGTCAATCGTCGGAAATCATTACAAGAAAACAAACTAGATTTGGGCTACAGAATGGCTGCGGAGTTCACAAAAATAACACACTACTACTATAGATAGGTATACATCACTTCTTTCTAAGAATATTATCTGAATATACTTTTCTATTATTAACTAAAAAATATTTTCATTTCCTCGTTACTCCTTAAATACTTGATATAAATAAAGAAATCAAATACCACCGATATACCTAAGTCAATGAAACCTCTGTGATAAAACTTTACGTGAAAAACTCTCAAAACCATTTTGCATGTTCGCGCCAACTAGTCGGTGCTGCCAGTCCCCTCGATTTGATTCTCAGAATAAGTTCTATATAAATCTTGACATTGGCAGACTCATCGGTCACTAGATGGAGCAATAAACAAGAAATTGGAATTTGGAAGATGAACCGAAAAAACAAAATAAAACTGACACTTGTTCCAAAAAGGCCGGGAACTTGAACTGACACATGTTTTGTTTTTTTTCGACACAACATGACAATAATGTCACTTTAATTATAGATGAACGAGAAGTGTTGTTTTTATATACAATTACGTATACAATGGAATTACCGACTATAATAAATGTAAAAAGTGAGAAAGATTTAGAAACTGAAAAAGAGAATCACTTTTTAGATTTTCATTTTGACATCAAAATCGAATCAGACGCTCCACAAATATTAGAAGACTACGATTGGTGTATTGAAAATAAAGCCGTAAGTCCCGCGAATACGGATGCTTATCGTGAATCGGGGGATTTTGAACAGCTGACACAGTTGCTAAAACAGCAATGCACAAGATGTGATAGATATTTTGATGACAGGTAACTTCTTTGGTTTATCCTACCCTGGTACTTTGCCTCCCTCTATTGAAGATGACATACGGGCCGGTTGGTGCGGATCTACCACGCCTCAAGAAATAAGTTAGATTCTCACCCAGAACTCATAATTGTGACGAACAGAACTGTTTGTTCTTAGTCTGTATGTAAAAAATATCAATATATGTTGTATCCGGTCATTGTAAAAGCTGTTTAGTTTGGGCTTAGATGGTTGTGTGATGAATGTCTCAGGGTATATACATGGGCAGGTACAGTTAGGTTTATTCAAATAAGGTAGAAAACATACATCTTAACTGGTGCAGAGGCTGACAAATAACTCGGACACTTCAACCCAGTGGGATCTATTGTGGTCCCCTAGATAACTTACTCCTCCCCAGTCTTGTTGAAAACTCTTTTCATGTGCTTTACAATGAGGCTAGGAGATATGAGACTATAGTCTTCTGGTTTTGGATATCCAATCCCTAGGAGACTCATTTGCTTACCAGCCAGTGCACCACATGTGCACATGGGTGTCACGGTTAGACCCATCTCATGAGCATGTCGTTGGTTCTAAAGTGCCCAGTAAAGGCCCCAAGCAGGTAGCGGATTTGCCCCCTGCTCATATTCCAAATGCAATCCCGGGCTTGAACGTAGAACCTAGGAATTCTTGGAGTGTTGTAGTCCAGAATTAGACAGCCAATGTGTTTGTGCAAAACAAGCATAGGGCCTGCCTAATGGTGAGCAGTTGCCGTAGACTATAGTCACTTGATCCACTTAGTGGTATTACTTTTCATAGCTTTTGAGTTTCCCTTCTTTGCCACTAGAATGTAAACAAACACTAGGTTACTGCAATGCTCACAAGGCAAACCTTCTTTATTTGATACTTTAAAATATGCAACTATCAACATTAAAATTTGATGTTTAAAATTCTTCGCAGGTATTCTCTACTTCAACACAATTTAACTCATTTAAAAATCTATTTAATCCAATGTACATACTTGCTTAAGTATAAATGTACTGTCTGCAACATATTTTATAATACTGAAGACAAATTAAAAGAGCACACAACAGTAATTCATGGATCAAAATATAACATAGAGGTGAAATACAATAAGAGTTTAGAATTAGAAACACTATGTGATGCAACATCAGAAGAGAAAACGTTAGGTTACCAGAGAAATACGTTGGATAGTGATGAAAGTTTATTAGTTACAAAATCACTTCGGCAGAATGAGAGTTTTGAATTAGGAGCCCCATGTGATGAGACATTTGAAGAGGAAACATTGAGTAACCAGAGCAATACATCTGATGATGATAATTCTATAGTTACAAAATCACTTCGGCAATGTACAGAATGTGGTAAAATCTTCACGTACAAATCATGGTTCTCACACATGAAAAGTGTACATAGTAGTGCTAAGAGCATATGCCAAATATGTAAAAAGACCTTCAAATGCGACCGTTACCTTCGCAGACATATGTTATATGGGCATGGTAACGTAAAACCTAGTTGGAGGTTTCATAAAATTACGGATAATATAGAAATTAAGTGTGAGAAATGTCCCGCAGTGTTTGTTAATAAGAATTCGCTGAAGACACATACAAGAAACTGTCATACGGAAAGCGTTGAGTGTAACTTATGTAAGTCCAAGTTGAAAAGTAAAGCTTATTTGTTGGCGCATATGCGGAGAGTTCACTATAACGATGGGAAGGAGCACAGATGTAAAATGTGTGGGAAGAAATTCAAATCGCCACGTTACGTTAAAATTCATATGAAGAATAAGCATGGGGTATGTTAAAATAGGCTATAATCGCTAGATTACCCCATAGGATATGAAACCGAATGATATATAACAAAAAATACTTTTTTATATAAACTTTTTAAAAAAAAAAAGCAATTCTAAAGCAAATAAGTGGGTATTTGTTCTCTATATGTAACTTTTTTTTTTGTTTGTTAAGTCAATTTACATTGCCGCGGAATGAAATGTAACGGAAGCGTCAATTTCACCTCGATGCGCGAATTCGCGGGAATGTTCGAGAATTCTCGCGACTGCTCCTTGAGGTGGACGCACACTTATCACAGCCGAACGCGGCGAACGAATCGTAGTCAAGGAGGGCTCGCACACGTATCCGCACCGAAAGAATCGACCGCGCCGAAGAAATCATTTCTATTTCCTTTACGCCTGTCGCACAATATTTATAAACAACTCGCGTGTTGCTACGCAACTGATAGAATGCGATGCGATGCAAGCGCATCGGTCGACCGCATAAGCCGCGCGGAATCTGATGACGTCATCCGAATTCGTCTAGGATTTCTGGGGTTCTTCCAGATTCGGACGATTCGCCGCGGGAAAGTGTGCGAGCTTTCATAAGATTTCATATAGGTACAGTGGCCGGCAAACAACTTGAGCCATGACCTTGAGTGCGCAGTAGACGATTTTAAGGTGTCGTTGGTGGAAAGAGAGGTGCGCGGGGGCATTCTGTCGGCACGCGTCCACGCTATTGGCCGAGCATGAGTGTACATGCGCGAACTTACCCCCACTACGTCGACTTTGGCTCAAGTTGTTTGCCGGCCTCTGTACTGAATTCTAAAATTCGTTTCGTTCGATGCGTTCGGCGCGTTCGGCTCGGATAAGTGTGCGTTCACCTTCGAGGGCCGTTCAGTTGAGTCGGGTGACACCGCACTACCGATCGACCGACTCCCCACTTCACGCCTCTTTACCCGGATTCCACAGACGGCACTGACAGTGTCTATGGGAATGCGCGAGAATTCCCCGAAAGACGAGCGACTTGTTTTTGGCTCATATCTAGTTTGTACGTTACACAATTGACATAAAGTTCATAATGCTATGTACAATTTCGTTTCAAAAAGTCGCTTCCCTTCCTCTCCAGGAAAATGTAAATTGAGCCTCAAGAGGTGTTGATGGCCCGGGGATAAAACCAAATATGGTGGTGGTATTTTTATAAAATGTTTCTTGAATAGCATGTTGGCTTTTGTTTTTGTTATTTATAAACACAAGAAATAAAAATTGTTTCTCCTTTAAAACTGCTGTTGTTTTATTTTACTAATTATAGAAACACTAATATGTGGATTGATGGTAAGCGGGTACTATAGACGCTTGCAACACCAGGGGCATCACCTACCGACGCCAAAAATCTCTTTACACCGTTATTGTGTTCCTGCGGTGTAGTAACCGGACCAGCCAAGTAATAAGTCATGATATGTGCCCTGTGTCGGAACAGCGTATTCTCCCAATACCACTTCTAGGTGTGAAGATAATATATTTCCTTGTCAACGTTCCACGTCCGAGCGGCAGGTGTTGCAAGCGTCGACAGGCTACCCGCTTACTATAAAAAAAACCGGCCTAGTGCGTGTCGGACTCGCACATGGAGTGTTCTGTACAATATTGTGCTATGAAAACAAAAAAAAATGTTTCTTTTATAGAAGCCCCTTTATTTTTAATTTTATTTCATTTTTAGGGTTCCGTAGCCAAATGGCGAAAAACGGAACCCTTATGGATTCGTCATGTCTGTCTGTCCGTCCGTATGTCACAGCCACTTTTTTCCGAAACTAAGAACTATACTATTGAAACTTGGTAAGTAAACAATAAATGTTGGGGGTTCCCCTTACAGGTCACATGAACAAATATGAGGTGTCACGTGTGTCCTGTAACAGTGTACAGCAACGCACACCTACATCTTACTGTCTCATTAACTCACTTGGGCAACAACACTTACTGCCCATTCAATGAGGAGTGTTGCATTCCATTCGATTCACATATTGCAAGTTAAGTAAAACAACAAAACAGTTTAAGCACAACAAAATTTACTATTCAAATTATTTACATAATCATACATTTTATATAATCTAAAGTTAATCTATCAAGTTAGCTAGTTAATCTAACATTCTCATCCAATTACAATTATGGCATATTTAACTGATAAACTCCTTTTTTAACCACAAGCTCACCATGGTCAGTGATGATGTGTCCGAAGGTGGTAACCACACGGCCTTGAAGGGAACAGGCTGTCAAGTGTAGCAGAGCACATCGGTAGATGATGGCACATGAAGGTGGTAGCAACCAAATAGGTACTAGAAGTGCTGACAATGCATATTTTAGCTTCGAAAACCGTGGCAAAGGTCATTCGAATCCTACTTACTCGGCGAAGGAAAACATCGTGAGGAAACTTCAATTCAAAATCATTTATTCAAATAGACCGTCGCAGGCACTTATGAAAAGTATGACTCTATACTCTAATACCGGTTCGGAAGGTTGCATTTGCTGAGAAGAGCCGGCAATAAACTCTTTTCAAAACAAGCTTAGATTCATTACACAATATTTACATTCTAATCGCACTGACAACAATTGCGTGCCCCGGCGCGGCAAAACTACAAAGTAGACTGAATCTATATTTAATAAATAAATAAATAGCAAACTTAAGCAGACCAGCCCCCACAAGCGGCATCTGTTCACGCATATGACGCGATATTGGAGGGAAGTGGGCGACCCGTCACACGACGCCGCCGCCGCAGGCAGGCATAGCACTGTGGTAAGGTCATCGAACAATTAACCCAAAGAAGCGCAATGACGTTCATTTTGGTAGAAATATATTCCGCCAATATCCCACCGCCGACAATGCGCTCTGATTGGTTAATTCGAGGACACATGCGCTCTGATTGGCCAAGTCATAAACACGCGATGCAGTGAGTGGTCCTTACTGTTCAAAATCAGTGACAAATCACTGACATGTTTTGGAATTTGATTGTTCAGTATTACTACTCTTAAGGGATATTTCCTCGATGGGTAAGGTACTTTTGTAGTACCGCTGGCTGGCTACTGCTACTACGGCAGCTGGATTGGAAAGCCAGTTCCCTTGTTGGCTTGGTGTGCTCACCACATTCACCCACATCATCACTTACCATGGTGAGATCAACGCATGCCCATATGAACTCATTCTGCAGTCTTCAACTCATCACTTTTGCTCCCAATCCTCTGCTTTTCAAATAGTATCCTCAGTTGTTCCGTAGCAGATAACGGCAGCCTATCATTTGCTCCAAATGCAGGGTCTGGTAGTTCAGCGGTGTTCAATTCAGGGTTCTTGAAAGTAAACGGAGTCCAAGGTCCCTGTACGGATGGGTAGTCAGTGTACTGGTATTTCCGTAGACGTTTGGATGCAATGTCACCTTGCTGTGTGCGTAGTACTTCGATCCATTTGGTGATTTCGGAATGAGTTTTGTTTGTCATACTCATCCATACTCTGTCGCCGTTTACTGTAACAATATGTAGAATAGTATAAAGAGAGAGAGTAGGGCATAACTCATTTAAAATTCGTAGCAGCCTGACTGGGGAAGTTCCTCCACTAGCTTACAGAGGATTGCAGCCAAAGAACATTACATTACTGTGGTGTTGTGATCTTGGGTGAGTAAAGTCACCAGACCTGCATGAGGAGGCTGTACTGCCAGCGATACAGTAGATAAGGTTCCATACAAAGGTTTATTGTTTACTAACTGTCTACTAACTACTACAACTAACTAGGGGGCCTGGGCCAGTAGAAATGATGGTTATCGACAATCGTCATCTGTGAACCTTAAGTGTGTCAGTCTGCCATACATACTTATAGAGAAATTAAACAGAAAAATAATTCCGATAGTATTCCATCTACCATTATCTGGTCCCGGGTCCCAAGCTCGTGGCGAGCCACCCGGGACCCACAAGTTCAGTCCAACCCAGCACTGATTGAATTATTGGTTATAGTAAGCTTCATACAAGACCTAATCTGAATACATACGTTTTGAGGGTGACTTTGAAATGCTTAGTCAATACGTACAGTATTCACCAACAATGACAGGCCCACGGTGTCTGCGAGGCTTGAGGTAGACCACCACACCAGGGTTCTGCTTGGCAAAGTCCACTAAATCTTGTTCTATGAAGTCCCTGAAATT
Organism: Achlya flavicornis; assembly: GCA_947623365.1. Lineage (NCBI taxonomy): Eukaryota > Metazoa > Arthropoda > Insecta > Lepidoptera > Drepanidae > Achlya > Achlya flavicornis. The sequence continues at coordinate 2,806,091 of OX392494.1, read as the reverse complement.
TGTAATGGTTTCTTAATTTGACATTTGAATTGGTATGGTTGTTTCTTTTTTCTCAGTTATTGCTCCATAGGACCTCTAACACCTCCAGACCATCAGTATTGTACACACGGCTACAGATCAAGCTATACATTTCCAGTATAAGCTGATCTCGCATTGTATAGGATTTCCGTACAATGGGAGGTTAGCTTATAGTAACTGATAAGGCGCGTCGTGAAAAGAAAGTATGGCCCGAAGATTACGTACCTAACGAAAGAATTTTTAAAACTTACAATCAACCTTAGATCGCTAATATAAGGTTCATTATACACTGCCGCTGTTAGTTCCGCCTCACTCGTAAGTACCGCCCTTCCGCACACATGGCGGCAGCTGCCGACCAATAGCATTTCCCGCTCTTTGAAAATGTACCTTCTGCGCAGGTACATCGGTAAGCCATATTATTTGGGTTGGGTACTATACTGTACTGTACATCACTTAACCTAAATAAAGATATTCATATTATAGAATATTAGCTGTCCTCCGCGGTTTCCTAGTAGCCTATGTCTCTCTCATATTATAGGCTAACTGCGTGCCAAATTTCATCGCGATAGGTTCAGTTTATTCAAGAAAATGCAACAATCAGACAGTCATTTCGCATTTATAATATTGGAACGACTGCTTTAAACGTTACTCTTTACAAGATACTTGGTGTTCTCAATCAACTATCACTCCTGTGCTGGTAACTAAGAGATAAATAACAGCCTACCTGATTCCGCGGCTGCCTCCATGACTCTTGCAGAATTTCAGTACGATCCGTTGAAGCTGGCAAACGTAACGACCGACTCCGTTCTGCAGCGGCGCCCGGACGAAGCCGGGAGTCATAAACAGGTTTCTCGCGGACATTTTGTGTTATAAATCGTTGTTTTCAGGATTTATTTACGTAAGTTGCAATACCTATTGTTATATTTTAGGTTAGATTTTATTATGGTAAACTTGACTGCCGCTTGACTGACCATCTGACACTGACGGTTGACACCTGTCATATTTTATTCGTTCTTCTTATTTTTAGGTTTGGCAACCAAGCCCAAATTAGGGCTCATTTCTGCCAGCGTCGAGTTATATTATAGTTTCCAGTCACAATAAATCAAGGCTGGCTGGGTAGCCAGATATATTTCAAACCCAATAAAAAAGCTTACGAACAAATAATCCTAGCAAATATAATTAAAACGTAATGTATTAGTCCTGAACATTCTGTAGATAAACTAAACAATAGATAGTATATAATAGTAGTAGAGATAGTAGATTTTAGGCATGTTTAACAAACAGAAGCAATTATAGTCCTCAGTCAGTCACCGTGCATAAAAGTCATGTTTTACTACAATGGTGGTCATTGTACTAAAACTTTTCACGGACTTTTGAGACAAGTTGAAAAGTCACGATACACATAATTCATTTCATTTCACTTCACTGGTGCACATGGATGATCTTTATTGGGTAAAATACCACCAAAAATACACAATAAAACTCAAAATACACAAAGAATCACGGCGAGATCCATACATTAATTTGTACAAAAAAATAAATCATTTTAGAGGGTTTTGAATCACTTCCAATGTTGAGGTTACATTACCAGCAACATATTATAATATACATGAAATATTTTATAAACCCCGCAAAAGAGAACAACAAAATAACGGTTTTGGTCGCGAATAGTCGCGATTCGCCGGCATACCATAGAAATTCGCATTTTTATCCCGGGGTTCTAAAAATATTTTAAATGGCTCAAGTTGTTCCTTAGGCACCAAGGATCAAATTATAACTTCATTGTAACGTCTCTAAAAATCTTTTTTTTTTGTACAAATCTCGCCATGATCCTTTATGAATATAAAAATGAAAACGCAACGTCACTCTGCAAGTTCCCGCCAAAAAGTCCATTTTATTCGTTGTTTCAACCAGGGTACATAATCTGTAGTTTTGTGGCAACCAAAACTTAGACTTTATTTTGAGTTTTATTGTGTATTTTTGGTGGTATTTTACAAACAGATTTCCAAAAATAAACTTTAAAATTCCTCCCTCAAGTTTAGAACCTACCTATACTGGCTAGAAACTAAAACTCCTGTATAACATCCCACTACCTACACAACGAAAATGGGTTATTCAATAAAATAAATAATTAATGCTTTAATATTTTATTACAAAAAAATAATATTTACAGAACGAACGATTAAATACAACTTTATTATAGGAGTATTTTAAGTTAAACGAATGCATGAGTCCTCCTATGATCTCTATGGTCAAATTACCTGTTCAATCCACAGACATGTTAAATCGTGGAATTAAGGTGCAAATTATCAACAGTTTGACACGTATTTTGACCATATCTTAAGAAAACTAGGTACTCAATTTTACTAACTCATTGTTTACTATTTAAAGGCTTTATTAATAAAATAAAGTAAATACTATAGATTATTTTTATCGTTATGGAGGTTTTAGTCCATCCATAATAAAAGCAAAACAAACATTTTTTTTACGGTGAAGTGAGTGTGCCATTAGTCGATTTTTACAGCAGCTCATTGTCATAGTCATAGTTTATTGGCAACTTAAAGGTGGACAAACACTTATCAGAGCCGAACGCGGCGAACGAATCGAAGTCTAGTAGGGCTCGCACACATATCCGCAACGAAAGAATCGACGGCGCCGAAAGAATCGACCGCGCCGAAGAAATCATTTCTATTTCCTTTAAGCCTGTCGCACAACATTTATAAACAACTCGCGTGTTGCTACGCAACTAATAGAATGCGATGCGATGCGAGCGCATTGGTTGAGTCGACCGCATGAGCCGCGCCGAATCTGATGACGTCATCCAAATTCTTTTAGGATTTCTGGGGTTCTTCCAGATTCGGACGGATCGACGCGGGCAAGTGTGCGAGCTTTCATATGATTTCATATACAGAATTCTAAAATTCGTTTCGTTCGATGCGTTCGGCTCGTTCGGCTCGGATAAGTGTGCGTTCATACACCTTTAGTTACGATAATTTTAGTTCCAAATTCTGCAGCATGGTGAAGTGTTTAATTTGTCTGGTTAGAGTTTAGACTTTAAAATTTTTTGTTTGTAGGTATAAAAATAACAACATTTATTTATAAAAGTGTAAAATTTAAAACATCGAATTACGAATTCTTTATTATTTATGATAAATTAAGAAATACATATTAATATTATCCGTGAGTATGTGAGTGAAATATCATACCTATTGGATATCTGTATCTATAAAACATTATTTTTCGTATACAATGTTGAAAATGTACTTACAAGGATCATAAATAAGCATGTATATCATTTTCATTTACGAAAAAAAAAAGTTTTTCTAATCTACTTTTCGTAATTTGACTAAATCAACAAAAGTGAAAAGGTTTAACTTTTTTGTAAAAAAAAAAGCTGAACAACAATCAGGCATTCTTACTTTATGTACTTCTTTTCCGTAAATGTTAATTGAATGATCACTTGGTTTACCATCCTACTCCTATTAGGTACATAGTCAAAATACTATTTAAAAAAATTACTAGCTGTCTCTCGCGATTTCACCCGCACCTAGCTTATTTTCACCATACAATAGGCTATCTGTCAAGGTGATCGTTCGATTAGTTAAGGGTTGAAAGCGTAACAAACAAACAAACTCACATTCGCACTGTAAGGATGCACTCATACTTGGATACTCTTTCACTTCGGTGACGCTACTCTATTATACTGAATTAAAAAAAGAGTATGAAGTATTAATACTTTTTGTAATCTTAAATATTACTATTAAATATGTTTATCTGTTTATCTTTAGCTATTTTCAAAACAAACGATTCTGACACGACGACATCAAGAAGAGCATCTTTATGAGAAAAATCTATTATTTCTATCAAACGCTGCACTTGAGAGCCGATTTCCTTCTAGACTATGATTTTGTATGACAAAAAACTAACTAAAAGAACCTTGTTCCTCGCGATTTTTTTAATTTCCTATTGATACTTAGTCGAGTGACAGAATCGATTGCTATGAACTGTCAAAAACTTAGTAAAATTTTACACAATACGTAATTAAGCCTAACATGGACATCTACTCCTTATTCCTTTCCTCCAGCTGTTTTATTCTAGTTGGCACTTGGACTGCGGGTAGGTCGACGCTTTTGGCGCGACGGCGGCCATTTTGATAGTCGATGGCTGATTGGCGCGCTTGCGGCGGTATCGGCGTCAATTCGGATAGAGTTAGCCGTTTCCGGATAGGCTCGGGAGTCCTTAGGGATCCACCTGTGGATATTTGATAATAGTAATTTTTACGTTAGATTATTTGCTCGTAATTTTGTTACTAAGCGGGAAAGAAGACAGTTCTTACTTTTTTATGTAATGTATACAGTAGAAACAAACCAGAGTACTTTTTATAAATAACACTATTAATAAAATATATTTAGTACCTAATTATTAAGGAGTTTAGGGAAATAATTAAGTAATTATTGTTACTGGTATAGTTAAGAAAAGACGACTAAGGTATTAAAGTAGCGGGTTACATGTACATTACGGTGGTAGTGCATCAAGTGAATTTTAGGATAAAATAGGAGCATCTACCATCAAAAGTGTCACGTGATTATAGACTCTCTCTTAAAAGCATAAGTATCAAACTCCAGATTAATATAAAAAACTTTAAAAAAAACCGACTTCAAAGTGGGTTGCACTAAAACGTACAAAATTACGATGTAGGAACTCAAAACTGTGTACTTAGTACTCCTTTAAAACCAGCAAAAAAAACTGCGGAACTTAATTATAGGTACTTTCGCTGACGTTAAAATGTCCATTTTAGAAGTCGGTTCAACATTTTAGCGTTTTTTTATCAACACATGATCTTTATAATAAATACAAACTTTAAAGATCATGTGTAGAGGTTGTTATTAAATATGTCATAAATTATTGGATAAAAATTGTGTCATACATACATTTTGGCACAGGATTGTCATACCTAATGCTTCGATATTAATCACATTTTTATCACAAATCACTCACACTATGTTTCCACCCGAAAGATAACTGTGTGTGTTTGTTATTGTTTCAAAAGTGTGTCCAATGTGTTGTAAATGTGTATTCGATAAATTATATGTCAACTTTGTTCGATATTTGATAAAAGTGTGTTCGATATAATGTCAATAGTGTGTTCGATATAATATGTGGAAATGTTGGCACGTTCAACTCATTTACACGTTCCGCTTGTGTAGTGTCTGTGAATAAGCGCGCGGCGTCACATCGCACTGCAGTCTGCAGCGCATTATGAGAAGTCTGTCCGTCTCTCTCGCACGCGGCCAAGCTTATGAGTTTGAAGGAGACAGTTATTGTTTTGCTTTTGCTACTGCTCAATATAGAGTGGTAATTTGTTGCATTCGTCAGTTAGAATTTACTAACCGATTAGAAGCAATACTTAATGTAATCAAATTATTTTGTACTGTGAACGTGCCAGCTTTAGTAAGTCGACCTGTAGTAAATAGTGTAATTTATACTCAATTATGTTATGTTGGCATAACATAATTGAGTTGCATTGGGTTCTGGTTGGCACAGGTTTAGAGCAAATCGTCTACGCCTGTGTCTACCGGTCGCACAGCGGTGATCAGGAGACAGTAAGGCTCTTTGAATATCTTAGCGTCACAGCGGACGTGGTCCAGCAAAGATACCCATCGGCACAATTGGTTCTCCTGGGGGACTTTAATGCCCACCATCGGGATTGGCTGTTCCCATACCATCTGATCTAGCGGGGAGAGAGGCGCAGAAATTAGCACTGACGCTAAATCTCACCCAGCTTGTTCAGGTAGCCACTCGTGTGCCGGATGTTGCTGACCACACGGCCAATTGCTTGGACCTTCTGCTGACAACAGATCCAGACAGGTATTCTGTGTCGGTGACTGCTCCTCTTGGAACGTCCGACCACTGTCTGGTGAAAGCTGTGTCGTCTTACTCTCCGCCTGATCCTTGCCTTAAAGGCACTAGGCGAGTTTGGCGATACAAGTCAGCAGACTGGGATGAGATGCGGTCCTTCTTTGCATCATATCCTTGGCGGCAAATGTGCTTTTCTTACGGAGACCCATCATGTTGTGCGAGCGCCATATCTGAGGTGATATGTCAGGCTATGGAATATTTTATTCCTTACTCTGACGTATCCCTCAGTAACAGGACCCCTAAGTGGTTTAATGTGGATTGCACCTCAGCCGAGGCTACTAAGCAATCTTCATACCAAGCGTGGGCTGATGCTCGCGCGCGTAAAGATCCTGATTTGAGGTCCAAGAAGAAAGCCTTTAATATTGCCGCCAAGTCCTGTAAAAAGGCCCTCAAGAAAGCTCGCTCCGACCACATTGGCCGAATTAGCGACAAGCTTTCTTCTTACCCATCTGGGAGTAAAGTTTTTTGGTCGCTTGCCAAGTCGGTCGAAGCGAATTTCTGCCGCCCATCGCTTCCGCCGTTGCTGAAACCTGACGGTTCTCTGGCCCACACAGCCGTGGAGAAGGCAAATATATTTGCCACTCTATTTGCGGGGAACTCACATCTGGAAGCGGGTAACCAATCACCCCCTAAACTACCCTCTTGCGACCTTCAAATGCCTGATATTCATATTCGGCAAAAGGAGGTAGCTAAGGTACTACGCAATCTGGATGTGAATAAAGCCAGTGGCCCTGATGGTATTCCAGCCATTGTCCTACGGAACTGTGCGCCTGAGCTGTCTCCTGTCCTAACACGCCTGTATCGCCTCTCTCTACTAACCGGTCAAGTTCCAAAAGCCTGGAAGCTTGCAAACGTGCAACCAGTGCCCAAAAAAGGTAGTCGTGCTGACCCCTCAAATTATCGCCCGATTGCGATCACGTCCATACTCTGTAAGATTATGGAACGTGTATTGAATAGAGAGGGCGCTGCAGCGCAACTGTAGATATCGTCTCTGTGCATTCTTTGCGATTAAAAATAATAAAACCTTGTTAAACAGTGTAAAATGTAAGCAAAAAGTGAAAACAAATACGAAGAACCACATACATATAAAAAACTTAACGCTCAGTGATGTAAAAACAGTGATAAAATGTGAAAACAGTGACACGAAACTACAACCAAATAACGTTACAAAAAGTGGATGATTAACTCATATATCGAAACTATTGTTGCTGCCACAATAAACAGAAGTTAACAGTGTGAAATCAGTGTAAAGTGTTAACATAAAACTACGCAAAAAAACAATAACGGTGAACAACATAACCTAAATACGCCAAGTCACCCATATATTCTATTGATATTTACCTATTGATTTTAAATGAACCTTTGAGCGACATCTGTTATGAAGCAATAGAACTACAAAGCACACAGTCTATCATTGACATTTATCGCTTTGTATAGATCTCCAACCATAGTAAAGAACTTCTGAAGCAAATTGTGAGAGGGCGTTAGTTGACCGAACATACTAATTTCATTCATTCTAGTCCATTCTAGTACCAATCGACACCACGAGAGGGCAGGTAAAAAATAAAATGGAACAAGTCACAGAAATGTTCAAGTTACTACAAACAAAGTTCGAAGAGCAAGCAAAAGAGCTAAAAGAAATGAAAGAAAGCATTCCTAAAAGCATAAATAAAAACATTGATGAAAAATTCGTTATACTAGAATCCAGACAGCAAAAATTGGAAAAAATTACTGAACAGCAGGGAGAAAAAATTCAGCGGCTTGAAAGAGTTATTAGAAGAAAAAATTTGATCTTTTTCGGTGTGGAAGAATCAGAAAAAAGTTACTTTGATTTACAAAACAGAATTTTGGAAATAATAAATACATATATGAACATAAATTGCCAAAAAGAAGATATAGAATGTGTCACACGTCTAGGAAAAAAATCGGAAAAAGTAAGACCAACAATTCTTACCTTAACTACGATGGGCAAAAAAATTGAAATACTCCAAAATAAGAAAACACTGAATAACACTTCGTACTACGTCAAGGAAGATTTTCCACCTGAAGTTCTTGAAGAAAGAAAAAAACTGCAGATTCAGGTTCAGCAAGAAAAAGACAAAGGAAATAAGGCTTATATAAAATATAACAAAATAATTATAATACCAGAAAAAGTAAAGACTCAAGAGCACCCCGATCGACAAAAGAGAAATTTGTCACAATCACCTGAAGCAGAACCCATACTTATTAATGAAAACCTGGCTACTTCTACTTCTAAAAATCCATCAAAGAAAAACAAAATGGATTCATACTTGATAAAAAACAAAGATTTGAAGGCAGGAAACACACCACCACCGTATCAAGCTGCAAATCCAATTAAGTATAACAAATGACAAGAAACGGCGACCTCTCCACATCCCCCACCACGGCCGGTCACCACGGGGGTCACAGACCACAACCCTCCACTCCACCCACTATATATATGTACCTACAATACTAGATCACTCCTATCACACGAAAGACTACTAGAATTCCAACACGCAATATCTAAAATTAAATACGATATTATTGGCTTAGCAGAAATTAGAAGGACAGGATACAACATAATAGAAGATGAAGACCATATATTTTGTCATTTTGGTGTAACAAAGGGCCAATATGGTGTAGGTTTTCTCATCAAAAAGTACCTAAAAGAAAATATTGAGAGTTTTATTGCAATTAATGAACGAATTTGCATTCTACATATGAAATTTGACAATACAAACCTCTCTATCATCCAAGTACATGCACCTACCATAGACGCAAATGAGCTGGAAATAAAAGAATTTTACGATAAAATTCACTTGTCTCTTAAGCATTGCTATAAAAATCTTATAATTTTGGGTGACTTCAATGCCCGTGTAGGCCAAAAGTTAAAAAACGAAGATAGAATACTGGGAACTTCTTGTTACGGAAAAAGAGACAAAAGAGGTGAAGCTCTACTTCAGTTCTGTTGGGAAAATAACCTGTTCGTGATAAATAGTTTGTTTAAAAAAAATACAAGGAACTTATGGACATGGCTATCACCTAAGAAAAACAAAAGCCAAATAGACTACATATTATCGAATATCAAAGAAAAAGCTACAAATATTGAAATACTAAACCAATTTTCATTTAACAGTGACCACAGGCTTGTAAGAAGTACTTTCTTACTAACAACAACAAAAAAATCAAGAGTAAAATACAAAAACAACGATTATACATTGAAAACAGTAGAAGGTCAAGAGCAGTTTAAAGACGCATTGAAGACATATATCGCAAACATAAAACTAGAAGAAAACGATGACGTAGAGACATACTATAGAAAAATAAAACAAGCTATCGACGAAAGCTTAAAATCTGTACAAAATAATAATACAACGAACAAACGAAAATTCACCATTTCAGACAGCACAAAAAGACTTATAAGTAGAAGGAACGAACTTACAAATATAAAACATTTAACAATAGAAGAAAAAACAGAAAAATGTCGGCTATATAAAATTATCCACAAACTTATTAAAAAAGAACACCAAGAGCATAGAATAAAAACAATCGAAATGCACCTAAATAAAACAGGAAGTATGAAAAAAGCTTCGAAGGAACTAACAATTACTAAGAAATGGATTCCATGCCTAAATGAAGACTCTACTACCAACAGGAATACTTTTTCTAGGTCGGGAATAATAAGGACAGCCACGAATTTTTATAAAAATCTCTATGCCTCTCAAACATCGTCAAGAGAAGAAACTCTAGCACAAACGCAAAATAGTACCACTTTACCAAGATTCTCTGTTCAAGATATTTATACTAAAATAAAATCCTTGAAGAAAGATAAAAGTAGCGGACCTGATGGCATATCAAACGAGGCTATTATGGCAGGAGACTTACTACTCTTACTACTCTTACAACCGTTAACTATCTTATTTAATAAAATATTAGAAGATAAGACAATTCCTAGAGAATGGGCGGAATCAGATATAGTTCTTTTGTATAAGAAAGGAAATTCTTCAGATATAGGCAACTATCGACCAATTAGCCTACAGTCAAATTTGTATAAGCTATTCGCGTCATGTGTTGAAGAACGCCTAGCAAAATACACGGAAAATCATCAACCGGTAGAGCAGGCAGGCTTTAGAAAAAACTATTCAACCATAGACCACATCCACACTCTGGAATTAATAGTTGAGAAATATGAAGAAATGAAACGCCCACTCTACCTAGCGTTTATTGATTACGCAAAGGCGTTTGACTCAATTTCTCATTACAGCATGTGGAAAGCTCTAGAAGAATGCGAAGTACCTTCAGAAACTATAAATCTTATAAAAGACATATATAAGAAAAGTATTAGTAGAGTAAAATTAGATAAAAGGGGATCCGAAATAAAAATATGCAGAGGCGTTCGACAAGGGGACCCCTTATCACCTAGAATTTTTATCGCTGTTTTGCAAAATATAATGAAAACTCTAAAATGGGAACGCAAAGGTATAAAAATCCACGATAAATTTTTAAGTAATCTAAGATTCGCCGATGACATCGTGCTCTTCTCGGAATATGCATCACAGCTAGAAACCATGGTGAATGAATTGCACGCAGTTAGCAATGATATTGGGTTGCAATTAAACATAACAAAAACCAAAGTTATGACTAACAGCGAAAAAATCCCTATACGTATAGAAAAAAATAATGCTCTACTAGAATATGTTCAGGAGTACACATATCTAGGCAAACAAATATCATTCAAAAAATCCAGACAGCGAGATGAATTAACAAGACGTGTAAATCTCACTTGGAACAAATTTTGGAGCTACAAAGAAGTTCTAAAGTCCAATCTTCCAGTCAGCTTAAAGAAAAAAGTTTTAGATTCGTGTATCTTACCATGTCTCTCATATGCATCACAAACATGGATATACAACAAATACACAAAGAATAAAATACAAACAACCCAAAGAGCTATGGAGCGTAGTATACTCAAATTAAAATTAAAAGATCGGAGAAAAAATAAAGACATAAGGGAGAAAACTAAATTAATTGATGCTCTAGGACATTGCAAAAAACTCAAGTTGAAATGGGCAGGCCATATAGCACGCATGAGTGACGACAAATGGGCAAAAAAAGTAACAACTTGGAAGGGCCCAACAGGCAAGAGGACAAGAGGCAGACCAGCAGACAGATGGCTCGACGAGATATTAAAAGCTACAGGAAAAGATTGGATGGAATTGGCGAAGGATAGAACCGTGTGGAGAAAATTGGAGGAGGCCTTTACTCGTTGAGAGGTCCTTATTAACACTTAATTACAAAAAAAATATATATATATATATATATTAGATTGAATAAAAAAAAAAAAAAAAAAAAAAAAAAAGAACATGCATGTTAGTATTAAAAAAAAAAAAAAAAAAAAATTTAAATTTGGTATTAAAAATTTAAACTTGTTATTAAAACTAGATTCAATTTATAAAAAACAATATGTTAGAAAAACTCATTTGTAAGATTAAGGAATAAAGAAGGCTTTATTATTATTATTCCATTTATTCATCTTTACACTTATTTTTACACATTTAAATATAGATATATATAAAAAAAAAACAATACATATATTTAAAAGTATAAAAACAGCTCCCCACCGGCATCGGGAACAAGGTCCTAGGTACCGGTGGTCAAGGCTCCAGAGACAGGAACTTCCTCACTATGCGTGCCGTTTCCAGGAGCACTGCCTTCTGAATCTGGCCCTTGATCCAGCCACCCAACGCGAGCCTCTTAAGGTGTTTGTCGAGGCTCTTGGCAATTAGGCCATGGGCGGAAACGACTATCGGTACAATGGTTGCTGTATCAATGGCCCACATGTCGACAACCTCGTGTGCAAGATCAAGATACTTGCTTTCTTTATCCTTCTCTGCTTTCACGAGGTTCTCGTCATGGGGGACAGTAACATCAACAATCATTGCACGGCGCTCTTGGCGATCTATCAATACTATATCAGGCTTATTGGCGACAATAGTCCTGTCAGTAATGATAGATCGATCCCAGTATAGTGTGATATGACCATCTTCGAGAACCGATTCTGGCACATACCTGTAGTAAGGCACTTCAGACGACACCAGGTGGTATTTCAGGGCAAGTTGCTGGTGGATTATCCTGGCTACTTGGTTGTGCCTGTGCAAGTATTCACCGTTTGCGAGACGCGAACATCCGGAGATTATATGCCTGAGGGATTCACCTGGGCGATGACATGCCCGACATATGTCGATGGTTCCATCCCTCAGGATAAATCTCCGGTAGTTGTTCGTCATCACAACCTCGTCCATAATTGCACAGACAAAACCTTCGGTTTCCCCAAAGAGGTCACCGAATTGTAGCCAGGCCACGGAGGCTGCAAGGTCCACATCGGGTCCATGAAGGGCCCGATAGTACCTTCCGTGTAGCTCCTTGCCCTGCCATACCTTCCTGCGATCGTCTACTGTGAGCACCACAGGCTTGCGCCAGTTCTCTCTAGCTAAAGATAGAGGGGTCAATCCATTGTCCACTGCGACAACATCCGTATGCATCCCCCTGTCAGTGTGGAGAAAATATTCTCTGAGATTATATACCTCGCGATTATGTAGGGTTTTGGCATTTAAAAAACCTCGACCACCACATTTCCGCGGGATATATAACCTCATCACTGATGATCGAGGGTGATGCATACGGTGTGCAGTCAGCAATGTACGGACTTTTCTATCCAGGGTGTCCAATTCGGTCTGAGTCCACTTGAGTATGCCAAAGGAGTACATCAAGACCGGCATGACCCAACCGTTGTAGGCCCGCACCTTGTTTCCGCCTGACAAAAGACTATTGAGTACTTTTTTCAGGCGCCCCAAGAAGCGGTCCCGCAACGATTGTTTCATGTCAGTCTCATTGATGCCAACGGCCTGTGACATACCCAAGTATTTGTAGGTTTCGGTTTCGGAGAGTGATCTCAGTTGGGTGGAATCTGAAAGCTGGATGCCCCCAGATTCCACCATCCTCCCCCGCTTTACATGCATGACCGCACATTTTTCCACACCAAACTCCATCCTGATAGAGTTACTGAAGGTTTCAGTGACCTTCAGTAATCCTGTCAATTGGAATTCAGTGTGAGCAAACAACTTAAGGTCATCCATGTAGAACAGGTGGGATATAACCTGATCACCTCTTCGCAACCGATAGCCTAACCCAGAGCCCTCCAAGAGTGTACTTAGAGGGTTCAAGGCCAGGCAAAACCACAGCGGGCTCAGACTGTCACCCTGGAAAATGCCCCGCTCTATCTTTATTGGATCGCCATCACCAAGGATCTGTCGAGATCCTGGATAGAGAAGGACCGTTCTCCATTGCCTCATACATGACATCAGGAGAGTGCGTAGAGTTGCATTGACTTTATACAACTCCAGCACCCTCATGAGCCATGAATGCGGCACCGAGTCGTAGGCCTTCTTGTAATCTATCCAGCATGTCGACAGATCCCTTCGATTACGGCGAACCTGCTGACAGATAGTCATATCTATGAGGAGTAGCTCCTTAGTACCACGGGCCCCACTCCTACATCCATTCTGAGAGGCAGACATTATTGAATGTTCTTCAACATGCCTGGCGATTTTCGCTCTCAGAATGGATGTAAGAGTTTTGTAAACTGTAGGCAAACATGTAATCGGCCTATAGTTTTTTGGGTCCGTGGTACTACCGGATTTATGGAGAAGGTGGGTTTCACCAGTCGTTAGAAATTCTGGGAGTGACCCAGATTCTAAGGCTAATTGGAACTGGGACGCCAAGCAAGCATGCGAACTGCGTAGCCATTTAAGCCAAAAGTTGTGCAGTCCATCCGGTCCCGGTGCCTTCCAATTAGGCACCGAACGGACTGCACTGGCTACGTCTTGGGGCTCGATGTTAATAGCCCCCATTTCTTGAATAGGCTCGCACACTTGCTCGACGTCCCTAGTCCAGTTGCCCTCAGAATGAGTGACGGGCACCGACCAGATATTGCGCCAGAATGAAGTCATGGCGTTAATATCCGGCCGCTGCACATCACTATCTGGTTGGCTAGGTCGCTCCCATGACCTGTAAACCCACCTTTGATCCCTTTGGAATATGGAGTTCTGAGAGTATCTATCCACGCGCGCCTTATACCTGCGTATACGGTTTGACCATGCATAAATCTTCTGCTTCAGGAAGTCAATGCGCTCTGTGACACGGGACATATATTCGCGGGAGTTGACATCAGTCCCGTTGAATGCCCGTCTCACAAAGCGCATCACTCTAGGGCGTATATTGCCCTCCCTGAAGCAGCTGAGCTTGCCGATGAGTACCCTAGCCTCGCTAATACGATCCTCTATTCTGCACTGCCAGGCGGGTACGGCGGGTTTCGGTCGCGTAGCCGCATCAGTGTTGGGGAACTTGACGCGTGCTACACGACATGCCGTTATCGCCGCGCAATACAGAAGAGAGTGCGTATCAGCAAGGTCTTCACTACTGTCAAAGTAACTTGCCAGTAGTGAATCTAAAGTACACATCAGCGCTCTATTACATCTATTCATGGGCAAACGAGGTATACGGGGTTTAAGGTGATGCGGTATGGATCGATACTCCCGAACCACATCCTCCAAAGTACTCCTCAAAATACCAATATACTGGGTACTTACCTCAGTAGCCGTGTCATCCATACCATCATCAACATCGGTGGCAGGCCGAGAAGCGGCCGTGGCATTTGCCACAGGCTGGGCCACAGGATGCGATAACGTAGTAGGGACGACACGACTACTCAGTGCCTCCGAGCGTAGCCGATCAAGCACGGTATCAGCCAACATGTGTCCACGTTGAATGACCCGTACCTGATCTGACAGTCGTTGCGCCGATACGTTGGCAGCTGGCTCATGGACCTGAAACAGAGACAGCATTCGGCCACGATACGCAGTGAGGTTAGTTCCCCCCTCTGTAGCCTCGTAGTAGGCGCGCATGACGTTCTCATTCATTGATGACGTCCATCTCATGCGCCGCACTACACCACCGGGAACGGTGGTGTATGTGTTATTATTATTATTATTATTATTGAATCGGAGGCTCCTGGCATACCTTGAAGATAATGACCTCCTCAGTGACCGCCAATTTGGCTTCCGCCAGAAACGGTCGACTGGGGATCTTCTTGTGTATGCCACACATCTATGGAGCGAAGCTATTGAGAGATATGGTGAATCACTTGCTGTGTCCCTTGATATCTCCAAGGCTTTCGATAGAGTCTGGCATGACAGCCTGTTAAGCAAGCTTCCTTCGTACGGAATATCTGCTGGTTTGTGTGCCTGGATTTCAGATTTCCTGAGTGAAAGGTCCATTCGAGTTGTCATTGACGGGTGCTCGTCGGATCTATTGGCAATTAATGCTGGAGTACCTCAGGGATCAGTTCTCTCCGCGACATTATTCTTGCTGCATATCAACGATCTGCTAAAACCCGGTATCTTTGGGTACGCAGACGACAGCACGGTTGTGGAGAGCTATTTTTCAAGCGCACAGGCTTCCAGTGAAGAAACCTTGACGCTTAGAGAGGCCTTGGTTGAGCGTATTAACTTGAACCTGCAAGCAGTGTCCGATTGGGGTAAAGATAATCAGGTCAAGTTTAATCCCTCCAAGACTCAGGCGTGTCTATTCACCGCTAAAAGGAGTCCTTTCAACCTCACTCCTTCTTTTCAGAATATATCCTTACCGATTTCCGACCAACTTGAACTCCTAGGCATAACATTAACTGCCAAAATAAATTTTGGTAGTTCTATTGAGTCAAAGGCTAAAACCGCTGCAAAAAAGTTGGGCATCCTATGTAAGGTGAAGCGGTACTTTACGCCGGACCAGTTATTGCAACTGTACAAAGCACAAGTCCGTTCGTGCATCGAGTACTGTTGTCACCTCTGGGATGGATCTGCCAAATACCAGCTGGAGGCCCTTGACTCAATAGACCGTCGTGCTAGGAGACTAGTCGGCGATGTTTCGATAACTGAGGCGAAATTAACGAGCCTTGAACATCGGCGTAAGGTTTCGTGTTTGTCGGTCTTCTATAGGATATATTTTGGAGAGTGTGCTACAGTATTGTTCAATCTAATTCCTCCATCCCCATTTCTCCACCGAAACACAAGACGCCGGGAGAATTTCCACCCATACGTTGTCGACATCCCGCGTACCCGGACTCAACGCTTCGCTTCATCGTTTCTAATACGAACAGCAAAGGAGTGGAACTCTCTTCCGGGATCTGTGTTTCCCGACACCTACAACCTAGATGTATTCAAGGCCAGAGTGAATAGGCTTTTTCTGGGTAAGCGTGCTACATCCTCGGCCTCGACTTAACTCCTCTTGGGGTCAGTCGAAGGTCAAACGCAAGCCCATTTAACATAAAAAAAAAAAAAAAAAAAAAAAAAAAAAGTTGGAGATAGTGTGGAAAGAAATATTTTGTCGTTCATCATGGTTTAAAGTAGCAAAAATAGCATCCAAAAGATTGTTACAAAAGTGTGCTTACGGTGTGTTCAAAAATGTGTTGACAACTTATGCCAATGTCTGTCTAAAGATAATTTAATTCACTTTAACAACACAGAGACTGAAAACTTTAAAACAAAGTCTTATTCTGCTGAGTTTCTTGCCGGATTCTTTTCAGCTGAAGGCTGAGTTCCGAACCGGGGCCTAAATTGAATAAATGGCTTTGACTTTGACTTTGGAGTCTTCTCAGTTTAAGTGTGTTTCGAACCGGTGGTAAATTCAACTGTATGTAACGTTCATAAGTGCCTTACCAGGGCCTAAACTGAATAAATAACTTTTTGATTTTGATTCTTTAAGCGTAAAATTATGACACACACTCGACGTGGGTAACGATCACACAGAATTCATGCTTTTTGCTAACAAGTGATACCTTCCGAGTGGAAACCGTGCCAATGGTAAGTAACCTCCTCACCTATGTACATGTGTGTTCACATACCCTTGCGGCGCGCGGCGGCTGTGGCAGTCGCGGCAGCTGGCTCATTGGATTTGGATAATGAACACTCTTCAGGAGCCACTCCCTCGCATCCGTCCGCGCGAGTACGGGCCCCTAGTTTTGGTGAGCTGTGGGGATTGGTTTATTTATTGTACGGCAAATTGTATTCTCTAATATGGCTGCTTTATTGATATTATATATTTAAGAGAGGTAGAGCATAGCGTTTATTCGCTCAAAGAGCAGCTCGACTGGGGAAGTACCTCCACCTTACAGAATACCGCAGCCAAATAACTTTATGATGTGTAAAGTTGTGTTCCTGCGCGTGAGTAAGGTTGCCAGAGCTCATAGGGGAGTGGGGATAGGTCAATAACGCATGAGCGATGCTTCGTGTGTTGCAAGCGTCTATATGGTTACGGTAACCGCTTACCATCAGGCGGGACGTATGCTTGTTTATCGACTAAGTTGTATAAAAAAAAAATGTTACTGGTCGATTTTTTAACACTTCCGGGTACAAGATGTAGTAGAAGCTGGCTTGAAGGACCAAACCTATCCAGCTTAAAGGACCAAAACTATCATCCTGAAGGACCAAAGCTATCTGGCTTGAAGGACCAAACCTATCCGGCTTAAAGGACCAAAACTATATGGCTTGAAGGATCAAATTTGTCTGGCTTGAATGACCAATTTAGGAAATAAGATTTTTTTAACTCTTCGAAACACCTCAATACTGAATAATCTTGCATCCTTTTAATATTCATATCTGACATTAATTCATTACCACGTCCAATGTTTGATCAATGTTGCTAATTGGTAACTCACTATACCTTTGTTCTACGAGTATTTTGGTGAGTCTGGCTACTTCGCCCCTCAAATGGTGCAGCTCCTTGTCCTTGGCCCTCGATTCTTGCTCGGCGGTGCGTTCCCGTGCCGTGAGCCGCGCTCGCATGTCGTCGAAACTGTAACATGTTTAAATGCCGAAATTAAGCAATCGAGCCCTGCGAGTATGGATAAATTTATCGATTTTTGATTTAATATAATGACAAATCTGACAATAGCACAAATAATTATGATAAGAAATCCTAGTTTATTGATGTTTAGACTTGTCGACAATCCATGCTCGCAGCGATGATTCGGCACTTAGTATGCCGCTTTTCTTCTCTGATCACCTCAGCTTGAAAAAAATCGCGCTTTTATGTGATCAAAAATTAAGCACAGTTTTTACTCTTGCCCTAATGGATTTTTATTTTAAGAAATAAATACAAAAGTTATTTAAAAAAGTACTTACAGTTTCCTGAGACAAGCGCATTTTCTGGTGAGGTGTTCAATTTGATCCTTAGATGCTGCCTCCACTTGCTTTATCTTTGTCGCGTCTTCTGACTTCTTCTCTCTAAGCTCTCTCTCCCTCGCCAGTGCCTCTCTGTTAGTCATTGTTAAAGGGGCCCAAATATTATGGTTTTAATTGGATGTAAAACGTTTAGTTTTTGCAAGTTGCGGCTGAATAGCCTCGTGAAAAGTTATGTCTGTTCAAAAAAAGGTGTTGAAAGTTTTTGATGATTTTGAAGTTGTGTGTGTGTCTTTATAAAAAAGAAAATGACAATCAACAGTTACAATATATTTATTTTTATTATCACACATTTTTATATAAAATTAAAAAAAAGATTAGGTATATGATCAACAATTTGAGCACTTTTGAGAATAACAAAGCGTTAAGTTCAAATCACGAAAAATGTCAGCTCTCGGACATACATCAACTACACTAGACTACTCTAAGTCCTGTAACTGTTAGTTCAAAAATAAATTGTTTGATAGTGGTTTGATATCAGATTTTAGACAGATAGAAAGACCTTTAGGTTGAAGAAATTTGAGGCTGGCATGGCAAGCACAAAAAAATAACATATAATATCTTACATAGATACATGAAACAAATAATGAAATTGATGTTAAAATACAAGACTGATATCACTTAATGATAACACGAGGAACATTGACTAGATTCGTTGCAAAACATAATGTATAATGAGGATCTAAAGACCTAATTCGAATGATTTTCATGAAGTCAGTCCAATTTGGCAGTATTATAAAGTATAAAACATAGTATTCTATCAATTTTAGGTAAAGTTATTGAACAAAATAACATGAATAGGGACCATGCAGAAACTCACATGGCAAAACTATCGCTGACAGTGACGACAGTTACGTTTGAAATAGGTACTAACGCTGAACTAAACTCCCCTCGCGCCATGTAATTAATTTAATACAGGTCGGTTAATTAAATCTGGCACGTTCAACACATGCACACGTTGCGCTTGTGTAGTATCTGTGAATAAGCGCACGGCGTCACCTCGCACTGCATGCGCATCATGAAAAGTCTGTCTGAGTATGAAGGAGACAGTAATTGTTTTGCTTTTGCTACTGCTCATAAATATAGAGTGCTATTTTTTCACATTCGTCCATTAGAATTGACGCACTGATTAGAAGCAAAAATGTAATAAAACTTTTTTTTTTAAACGTCTATGGTGTCAAAAAAGCATACGGCCCGCCTGATGGTAAGCAGTTACCGTAGCTTATGGACGCTTGCAACACCAATATCACTTGCGCGTTGCCGACCCTGCAGAAATCTCTTCACACCCTTTTTGAAGAACCCCATGCTGTAGTCATTCCACAATCTGAGCGTCCGCGGAAGAAAGCTCCTTTGAGCCCGCACAGTTCGAAACAATTCTGGTGCAGTGTGTGAGGATGGACTCGCCGATGGCAAGAGTTGCGACAATTCTTTAGAACACTCTCCGTTGTACAAGCTATCTTTACTGTATCGTGAGTCGTGACATTACAAATGTGTGAGTATTGTGAACGTGCCAGCCTTAGTTAAATGACCTGTACGGCGCGGTCATACTATGCCAAATCTCACACCCCACACAATATGCAAAGGGGTACAAAGTTTTCTCTTTACATATTTAAGATTTTGTTAACTCGAAAGCCTACAAATGTGTAATAAACACTTAATTATTAGTTTTAACATTATTTCTGTTCCTAATGATATTTAATAAGAACCAGATTACAAGCGAGAAGGTAAGAGCTGCTAGAGCGAGACGGATGCAGCCGGTGACCGCGCATGCGCCAATCACCGTGAGCAGCGCGCCGATCGTGCTGCAGCTGTTGGAATAACGCCATCTATTGGTAGCTGTCGGTACTATTTGCAGCACATAAGTCAATCTCTGAGAGTGAAATCTCGTGTCTATGGTTCTGACTATAGAGATAGAATAATAATAGAGCGACAGTACTAGAGTAGATGACGGAATATGTGCAACGCTGCCTTTAAAACGAACTGCGCGTTCATAGTTTGAACGACTAAATACATAATAATGTATGCAAATTCTAGTCTTTTATCGATACTCTTACCGAGAACAAATGACAAGGAAATCATATGGTAATTTTACAAGGATGTTATAAAACTGAGTTTTGTAATAGCGAGAGTGCCGTCCGGGTAGTCTGTGTATATCTATAAATGCAAATTGCTCACGCTTCGCACAAGGTACAGTAGTACCCAACTGATATGGCGCGTCGTGAATCTTCGTTCGCACAGAAAATAAAGTATGCCCCGAACTAACAGCTGCATTCGTTTTCGTTAATCTTAACGAAATAATGCTTAAAACTTACAATCAACCTTAGATCACTACTATAAGTTTAATAATACGCTGCAGCTGTTAGTTCAGTCTCACTCGCAAGTGACGCCCCTCCGCACACATGGCGGCAGCTGCCGACCAATAGCATTACCCGCGCTTTAGAAATGTGTGTAATGTTGTTAACGCTATCACTCTATTCATATTCTAACTCTATTCTTCTGACTTATTACTAATATAATTCAGTGTTCTGAGATCAACTTATGTGATGGAATGATTTAAAAATTCATCTTGCTCGCTTTTCGCTAATTAAAAGTCCACTACAAACTTTATCACTCTTTCAGGAAAGATACGAGGCTTATTAACATAATTTCTCTAAATATATTATTAAGGGTCTCAGTCAGTGAGCTTTATATTTATAATACTGCCTTTTGGACTACCTATTCAAATGATTGTGTTCATGTTATGGTGTCCTAGTACGTGTGGAATGGTAATGAGTAATTAACTACAAATGAATCAAATTAAAGTATGACGAATGATATATTTACAGATGACAAAATTAGAGACAACGATAAATTTTGACATGCAATCTTGGTAGCCAAATTCGTCCAAAAGACAATATTTAAGAAAAATATGTTAATTATTAGTTATAATTAAAAAACTGGAAACTCAACGAAAGCAACTGGTCTAAGACCAAATTAAATGTACCAGGAAATCAGTTTAGAAAAGAGGTTTGATTATTTAAAGGATCAAATTTTGCTACCAGTCATGATTGGATGTAAAAATCTAATATTTCATAGCTTAGATTTACTACACAGTCAAGTTAAGATACAATTAAAGTTAAAACTGATCTTGGAACTCTTTACTTATCGCTCAAAGTTACAAAATTTTAAGCAAACTTTTTTCAATGTAACGGAAGTTGCTCAGTAAATATAATTTTTCCTTATAAAGCCTTTAGTCTAAGGCCTACAATTTAACAAAAACATTAATACAATTCCAAAATCAGAATTTCACTTTATGACTGTGAGCAACTATATAACATGCAAGTACTATGATATCATCCATATGTACAAATTTGGTTTTGCAGTAAGAAATGTACACTTACCTCAATTCTTGCTCAGTGACTGCTAATGTCCGACCACACGCAGCAGCTTTAACTGCTAGATTGTCAAAATCAAGCGATTTTGATTGAACTTGGGATTTCAACTCTGTAATATAAATTTGGTAGAAACCATTCATTAGGTCTAATAGGAATAAAAACTTTGAAGATAACGAATGACGAAATTATTTCACAAAAAATTTCAATTACTTTCTTATTCAACCTTACCTTTCCACTATAATTTTACAGAAATTGTCATACATTAATGAAAAATTGTAAAATTATAGTAAATCAGTTGTCTGGTTTCAATAGTACAAGCTCTGCTTAGTTTGGGATCATATAGCCTTGTATGAAAAATGTTGCAGGATATAATCAGGAGTTCTCCTAAGATACCTCTATTTTCAAAATACCTGTCAAGCTATTGATAATTCGAACCAATTTGAACCTTAAGTTCACGATTTGACAGGTACCTATTTGGAGCATAAAGGTATCATAAAATAAAACTCCTCATTATTATTGAAACCATTCTTAAAATATTTAAATAAAATAGCTTCTTTGAAAATTATGACAGATGGTCAGGTAAAACCTGATTGTCACTGACAAAATAATTGTCTTCTCCTAAAAGAATCATGGCGAGATTTGTACAAAAAAAATAAAGATTTTTAGAGACGTTAGAATGACGTTATAATTGATTCTTGGTGCCTAAGGAATAACTTGAGCCATTTAAAATATTTTTAGAACCCCGGGATAAAAATGCGACTTTCTATGGCATGCCGGTGAATCGCGACTATTCGCAACCAAAACAGTTATGTTGTTGTTCTGCTTTGCGGGGTTTATAAAATATTTCATGTATATTAATATGTTGCTGGTAATGTAATCTCAACATTGGAAGTGATTCAAAACCCTCTAAAATGTTTTATTTTTTTGTACAAATCAATGTATGGATCTCGCCATGATTCTTTATTGGACAATATTAAAATTTCTATGGGATACCTTCGATTTCTTCTAGCAGTTCCTTTTCCCTCTTAACTCTGTCTTCTTCTCCCTCCTGCCGACACTCCGTCTTCATTCGCGAGAGGCAGCTCTCTTTATCAATCATGAACTGCTCCCATTGGTCATCTGAAATGTTTAGGGTAATTTGGATAAGTTTGCGTTTTAATCTGGCTTTCATGTTTCAGATAATTTCTGTCCCCAGAACGCACCCAATTTTTCAACAAGCACATTGTGCTTAGTAATCTTTCATCATACTTTATTTTCCTTACCCGAAAGTTTAAACATAAGTATATTATTTTACGTGATAAATCACGGTACAATACCTGTGTTGTGTACTCACATTTACAGGTGATTTTAATGAACAGCCTCAGAAAATTAAACAGTACAAACCCATTTCCTGACGATGTTGCTCCTTCAACTTATTGACTTGATCTAATCTCTCTGCTATCATCTTCAGTTTGGTTGTATCAAGCAACTTCTTCGCTTCATCAGCCGCTGTTTCCGCTTGTTCTTCTACTACCCGAAGCTTCTCCGTCCATTCTTCTATTATGCTTGCTGTAATTTTAGTATATATATTTACTTAGACGATGTATAGTTACTGAAACAATATCTGGCAAATGAGGGCAATAAATTGTGGTAGATGAACGATGTAATAGATGACAATAAGTATGTTATTTTTGGCCAATATGAAGTTATTTACGTGACCATCAGTAGGCATAGTCGTAAAAAAAAAATGGACGCAGCGTCGCCTTATACGAAAGTGAAACCAAGTAAGGATGTCGAGTGGTCTGGTAAAGACACGGTATGGTTACAACGATAGTATGCCGATCAGTTCTCATTCCACATTGAGACGTAGATAGTGGAAATAAGGCTCTGTATCACTTGTACCTGCTTGACTTTTACTCACACGTAGGTAATAATGTGCTTCAATTTCGTATAAGGCGACGCCCCGTCCAAGTATTTTTATACGTCTATGTCAGTAGTTTACGCTATTTAATTAACATTAGTTACGCCGTAATGGTACAAACCTTTCTCATTTTCAAATTTCTCAGCGATCTGCTCCATATTATTAGCGTAGTTGATATCAGCTTTATACAACAGATGCCTCAGTTGCATGACGTCCCAGTCGGCCTTGCTGTTCGCCGCTGCGATGGCGCGCTCGAACTGGGCCTCTTTATTCGCTAACACCTCTTTTAGGTTCTCAAACTGGAATTTTAAGGCCATGATAGCTCAGTGGTAGGGAAGTCGAATGCCGAGATGAAGGTCCCGAGTTCGAACCCTACAATGAGCTTGAGCTTTCAGTAAAGGAAAACATCGAGAGAAGAGAGATAAAATACATATAATGAATTTTAATTTCTCTTTTTTTATCGATACAGAGAAAAAATTACAAGGAATCCATATTTACATTTCGATACCGACCACGACGGTGGTAGCGTATGTCACTGAACTCCTCCTAAACGGGTGGACCGATTTGAATGTTTGGTGGCGCCCTGGATGGTTTAGATTCACAAATCAGCCCGGCAGATGGCGCTGCAGTCGGTATCTAGGTTATATTATCGAATACTAACCAATACAGTAGAATTAACTCCCTGGATGGTTTAGATAGGGTAGGGTAGAGTAAGGTAGCACCACAGGGTAGGGTAGCACCACGCGAACAAAGTCGCGCCGGGCAGCTAGTCATTCTATAATATTCTAACTCCATGAACAAAAGTCTAAAAAGCTCGTGACTCACCCTAGTAGTAACCTCCCTGAGCTTCCTATCCGCGTTCCTGGCCTCCTGGTCAGCCTCGGCTCTGAGCTGCGCGAGCGCGCTGCGCGTGCGCTCGGCGTGGGCGCGCTCCAGCGCCGCGCGTGTGGCAGCGGACGACGCCGCCTGCTCCGACTTCAGCGTCTCTATGCTCTCGCTGTGCTGCTGTTGGAGCCGCGATATTGTCTGGAAGGTACTTGCTTATAGTTTATGATGTCCTGGTACTGTTCTCGATAATATCTAGTAAGAAGTTCATGGATATAAATACTGGGTGGAGATTTCGAGATGGCATATTTTCGAAACCTATGTTGGGTTAGTCATGCTGAACAACTTTTACTATGGGACCAATACTGAAATCTCGTGTTTTTTTTACTTTTCATACATTATGACCGAGCAAGGTTGACATTTTGTAAGAGGAGTTAAAAAAAAAAATTGAGAAATCACTATTGGTCAACATGTCTAATCCAACATAGGTTTCGAAAATATGCAATCTCGAAATCTCCACCTCTTATAAATAAAGCATCTCTATGCTCTTGCTGTGCTGCTGTTGGAGCCGCGTCTGGAAGGTTGTTGTTTAAAGTTTATGATGTCCTGGTACTCACTGTATTTAAGTGCTCGACAGTATCTAGTTGGTAATTCTTGGATATATCGAAATAGTCCGTATGTTCTTCTGTGCTGCTTTCTGAGGTAGAACCTCATAGTTGATGTTGTCCTGGTAACTTATTTCTCACTGCTATGATTGTTTGATAAGATCTAGTTGAAAGTGTTGGGAGACTGGATATTGCCTAGAAGTGGCTCATATTTTATGTTGTCCTGTTACATTGCAACAAATTGCTCGATACAATCTGGTTTACTTTTCTATTTCTGTTCGTAGATATACGCCCGATAACAATTTTCAATAATAATTATCCTTAATTTTACGATTAAGGATTGATAATTGATATTACAGTTCTCAAAATTAGTGTCAATATCAATCCACCGTTGAAATCGTACGATATAATTAAATCCAGTAATGAGCTTTTGAAAAAATATTAAATTGTAAACCAAGGGATGGCAGCACCTATTTCACATGAGATGTTTTAGAAAGGATTTCCCTTAATTCATCCCATAATTTGGTAAAATAGGGAATGGCAGGGCCGAAAGCTAGCATAAGAAAACACAAAAAAACACTTAGCTTGGCCAAACTCATCACCAACCTGCAAATGCATCTCCTCTTTCTCCTTAACGATCCTGGTTTCCCGTTCCAACAGCTCCTTCAGTCTATGCGCCTCTAGTTTCAACGCCTCCTCTCTGGTCTCCACTTTCTGCAGCTTGAGAGTTAGAGACTGGACCGAGCGCTGCTGTTCCGTGGCCACTCCTCGCAGCTGCTGGAGTTCCGCTACGTGAGATGGCGTTGGCTTTGGAGCTTTTTGAAGCTGTTCTACAGTTTGTGTCAGCTGAAAAGAGAAGTAAAGCTAGGTATATTGATATTAAAGTAGAATTATGTTAAGAATCTTTTTGGTCTGCAGGATTTGACCAGCTAAGGGTAGGAAAAAAGCATGAGCCCTGATTTTCAGCAACACATCAGGCTAAAATGGCTTAATTGATCGCTGTATCTGCTGAGAGAATTTCGATAGTGCGGTGCGAGGTAGGTTCGTAATGTCATGTTGTAATCTTTAATTTATTGTCATGATGACGCGCTATTTCTTTGTATATATTGACAAACTTCTCTCGTCACAAAAAAACTGTCTATAGATATGCATAAAACACTCAAATTAGCCGAACACCCCAGGAATTAAAGCAGGCCATCCGTCTTTCGCTCCGTCTACACTTTACGATTGAGTCCTCCTGTAAAACTTTGATGTGGCGTCTATAAGGCGTATGATCTGTGTTCCTGCTCTCCTATCCAAAAGCCCTATCAACTTCCCCAACGGAGAGTCAAAGTTTGGTTAAATAAACTCCTAACTAACATAATGCTGCGTCGGAGGATCAATTTGTGGCCAGCTCTGTGATTTTCTTTTTACCCGACTGACCCGGAAGGAGGGTTATGTTTTTCGAGTGTATGTATGTATGTATGTATGTATGTCTATTTCTTTGGCACGCTCTGCAGCCTAAACGGCTTGATGGATTTAAGCATATGGGGTATCGTTAGATTCGTCTGAACTGTGGGAGTGTCATAGGGTATATTATTTTTATATGGCGTCTACGGATAAAAAAAGAGGGGGGGTATTAAAAACAAAAATTCCGTTATTGTAACAATATGGGTATCAAATGAAAGCCTGTGAACAGCTCTTTCCATATATGTATATATTGTAATACTTTTGTGCTACCATTTTGACGTAAACTGCAAAAAAACATGTTTAATGCAAGGACAGTAGGATACTATGAGCGCTTACCGTACGTAACTCACACAGAGTTGCGATGGTTGTTAGCGTTACTTTACCGTATCGCTCATTTACTTAATAATACTTACAACTCATTGTGTATAAAACTAAAAAGTCTGAAATAAATTAAATTATTAAAAGAAACAAAAAACCCGACTGCATAAAACAAAAATTAACTGAAAAGAGAAAAACAAGCTTTTTAATCTATAGACTTTGGAATATAACTTAAATGTTATAAGGTATTGCAGTCGGGGATAAACAAATATTAAAAAAAAACACATACTTAGGTTATTGGTTTGTCCCCGACTGTAAGACCTTATAACATTTAAGTTATATTCCAAAGTCTATAGATTAAAAAGCTTGTTTTTCTCTTTTCAGTTAATTTTTGTTTTATGCAGTTGGGTTTTTTGTTTCTTTTAATAATTTAATTTATTTCTGGAAGGAAACTGCTTATAGCTTATGGTATCCTGGTACTCAGTAATGAATCGTTCGATACGATATAGTCCCCCCTGGATCCGCTAGTGTACTGACCTGTTTGTTCTCCTTCTCTGCATCCCTGGCTCTCTTCTCGAGCTCCCTCATCTTCCACTCGCAGTCGGCGAGCATGCGCTCGGCGCGCGCGGCGGCCTGCGACCGCGCCGCCTCGTGTGCACCTCGCCATTTCGTTGTACTCGCTTCGGATGCTGCTAGAGCCTGGACAATAATCATCATCATCATCAGCCTATAATGTCCCGTTGCTGAGCACACGCCTCCTGCACACAAACGTGGGTGAAAGGGAATGGGTAGATACTCCACACCCGTGCCCAAGGGGGCGGGCAAATTAATATATGGAGTATGGGAAAAGTGTGAAACTGTCAGAACACATGAAGCTTTACACTTGCTTGTAGTCTTACTTACTACCGCGATTGTAATAAGACCGCACGGGGGAAGGGGGGCTACTAGCTAACGACTATCACAATAAAGTGATAACCAACGGCTTTACTTGCCTTCCGGTCATCCAGGTACCGGCCTCACCGGTGAATCGATTAAGAACGGCTAATCAAGCAAGACCACGAGCGCTTTTTTTAAAATCATACAAGCCGAGAATTCTTTCTTTCTTCATCATAGTAGGATTCGTCGTCACCACCAAGCTATCATCGCTTTTGTTCGAATGGTATGTCGCTATAAACCCATTACTTAAATATTGTATTGAATGGAATTTTTCACGGTTTACCTCCTGTGCTTTTTGTTCCTGAATCAGCTTGTCCTGCTCTAACCGCTCCCTGTCCCGCTCTAGCGCCTGCACCCTCGACTCCAGCTCTGCTCTGTGAGCGAGAGCATCTTCCAACTCTGCTCTAAGTTGCCGGAGTGATTCATCTGAAGTTACATAATTTCACATCATTTAGATCGATTTATCACCCATGAAAAAGATTTATCTAAAAGAATACTTACAGCCTATTTACTATAATAAAATTAGGTGGCTCATTACGTGGGAGACAAGAAAATATATCGTTTTATTAGATTTTACTTGTAAAATGCAAATGCCTTACGTCACGCACGAGCGACAATCGCTGAGAGATTATATTGTCGCCGAATATAGAACATTCAGATTTCAATACTTTTCTTTACTTTTTTCTTGGAGTTTCTTTGAAGGATAGAATTCGCAATCCGACAAAAACCCAAAGTGACCGACATAGCTCAACGAATTAGCAAGCTGAAGTGGCAATGGGCCGGTCACATCTGCCGCAGAACCTACAGTCGATGGAGCAGACGAGTCTTAGAGCGGATAGTGGTGTATATATAAGAACTATAATGTTGAAACTTGGTAAGTAGGTAGATGTATTCTGTGAACCGCTTTAAGATTTTCATACAAAAATAGAAAAAAAACAAAAAATTTTGGGGGTCCCCATACTTAGAACTGAAACTCAAAAAAATTTTTTTAACAAAACCCATAAGTGTGGGGTGTCTATGGATAGGTCTTCAAAAATTATATTGAGGTTTCTAATATCATTTTTTTCTAAACTGAATAGTTTGCGCGAGATACACTTCCAAAGTGGTAAAATGTGTGTCCCCCCTCCTGTAACTTCTAAAATAAGAGAATGATAAATCTATAAAAAATATATGATGTACATTACGATGCAAACTTCCACCGAAAATTGGTTTGAACGAGATCTAGTAAGTAGTTTTTTTTTAATTCGAAATAAATTGAAATTCATATCAAATACTCAGGTCTATACTACCATTTATATACCTACAGGTTTGTACGGAACCCTCGGTGCGCGAGTCTGACTCGCACTTGGCCGGTTTTATTATTAATAAGTGACATCACGAGCCTCCACTCCCGAACTTTATCCCGTTTTATCTTTGTATATTTTTAAAGCAAAAAATATGTAATATATTTTTTGATAATCTGACGGATTGATTGAAATTAATATATTTTTTACCCACGAAACATCGCTATTTGAATATGTGTTCGGATGATAAAAGTAAGTGGTCAGACTTTTTGGCGGGAACTTGCAGAGTGACGTAGCATTTTCATTTTTATTTTCATAAATTTGTGTATTTTGAGTTTTATTGTGTATTTTTGGTGGTATTTTACCCAATAAAGATCATCCATGTGCACCAGTGAAGTGAAATGAAATGAATTATGTGTATCGTGACTTTTCAAGTTGTCTCAAAATGTCCGTGTAGAGTTTTACTACAATGACCACCATTGTAGTAAAACATGACTTTTATGGACGGTGACTGACTGAGGACTATAATGTGAAGTGATTTATTGTGACTGGAAACTATAATATAACTCGACACTGGCAGAAATGAGCCCTAATTTGGGCTTGGTTGCCAAAATTAAAAATAAGAAGAAGAAGTAAGTGGTCACCGCTGCCTATGGGAATTAACAATACCAAATGCCAATGTTGTTATGTTAGATAATCTTATATCCGTAAACCCTTAGGGTCTGATGATGACCAGGACTGCAGCAAAGAGAATTTCGCAAGGGGTAAAGCTAGGAGAATCTGATCGTAACCAGGACGGTGGCAAAGCTCGATTTATCGTTATATCTAATTTCGATTGTAAAATATTGCAAACAGTAAAAAAAAAAGTTTTACCAATTATCTATATACAGATATAATATATATAGATATAATATTATAATACCCATAGTAACATGACATCACAACCGACTGACAACAAAAAAAAAATTACAATATTTTTTACGAAAGTGAACCATCCGAATAATCTCAGAGTATATAAATTGATATAAATACTACGTACAAGTATAATCATGCAGCTGCACTGCTCGTGCCAATATGGCGCAGTGTGTCTGCACATAGTCTGCACCGTCTACGCTACACCACCATAGACACCCATAGAGGAAAGATATCTATTCGTCCATGGTCTACACACAAGACGGGGGCAATGACTTCACGGAACGGGACGAAAACTACCTGCTGCGACTTGAAATTATGGACCCCATTTTTTTATGTGTTTTTGTATTGACAGAGTACTGGCCCTCTAAAAAGGAAGCTAAGCAATATTGCTAACGCAATTCATTTTTTCGAATTTAAAGCAGATCTTATGCAATTCATCAATTCCAAATCATTTAATGAATTGAATTGTATATAATAAGTAACTATTATACCAAAAAATATTGGAATCACTTAGGACCTGCCGAGAATTCAAAAAAATGAATTGCGTAGCAATATTGCTTCCTTTTTAGCCCCTAGTCAGTACCCGGCACAATCGGCATCAATCACAAGAGACAATCGGCTAATTTCGGCTTCGTAGAGCATTATCTCTGTCGCACACTACCTATGTGACGTTCGTTTTGTCAGTCGTTGACAACGACTTGAACAACGACTCGTTGTTCAAGTCAGTATATACAGTCTTTGGTTCAAGTTCGATAGAGTGCGGTCGCGTCCAGTACAAAATATTTATTTAGATTTGTTAATACCCCCAAATTTAAATAATTTAAAGTTGTACTATGGCATCTTTAGGAATAAGAGGGAAACCTTTACGAGGTCAGTCACGCGTAATTATCTACAATGTTTATAAATATATAAAAATTGGTGTATTTTATACAAAGAATAATCAAAAGAAGCAAATCATAATTGTTTTACAGCTCCTAATAGATACCGGATTGTTTGTATTTCGTGCGACAGAGATAACGCTCTACGAAGCCGAAATTAGCCGATTGTCTCTTTCTAAAGGTCGATGTGCAATATTTATCGCCGGGTACTGTATAAGTATTAAACATCATTAGAATGGCTGTTTATTCTTCTTCTGGTTACAATATAAAGCCAATTTGTTTGAACTGATCATTACAAACTCGAACATAAACAAACCTCTTGCTTTTACCATGACTATTTTACTATGTTGATATTTAGCCTTTTCTAACATGGTAATCTCTAGTAATCTACCATATTTTAGCATTCTACTGACTGATTTCTATAAAAGATAATATTTTGCACGGTAAATTAAATGCTAAAAATAAACCTCGAATTTATCGTGATTACTTTACAAGAAGGTTTACAAATCTTCGTCAAAAAAATGATTGACCGCGCGCTTCACTGCTATTTTGAAATGATGAATGTTATATATTTTTGAGGAATATACGTGTATTTTTTATTTTTATTTTCAAGTAAATATTATAAATAAACGGGTAGAATAAAATAAACCCCAGGATATTTTGTATATTTATTTCTATTATCATACTTATTGAATTAGTCGTAACTTTATTCACTTCTCTCAATTCAAGATGTTGCATAAACCAAAATAACCACGGGAAAAGTATTATTTATGTTACAATATATAGATGATATCATCCTCTGCTAGGAAACATAAGTTGTTTACCGTAACTTGAATCATTCAAACACAAAAGGCGATAAGGCAACTCAAGTGTCGCGCGCCCGGCGCCGATGACATAATCCGACACCGCCGACCACCCACGGCCACCCACGGCGTTTATGTAGACAAGCGGGCGCGCGGAACTCGTCAATGATCGCATTTTTAGGGTTCCGTAGCCAAATGGCAAAAAACGGAACCCTTATAGATCCGTCATGTCTGTCTGTCTGTCTGTCTGTCTGTCTGTCTGTCTGTCTGTCTGTCTGTCTGTCTGTCTGTCTGTCTGTCTGTCTGTCTGTCTGTCTGTCCGTATGTCACAGCCATTTATTTCCGAAAGTATAAGAACTATAATGTTGAAACTTGGTAAGTAGATGTATTCTGTGAACCGCATTAAGATTTTCATACAAAAATAGAAAAAAAACAATAAATTTTGGGGGTTCCCCATACTTAGAACTGAAACTCAAAAAATTTTTTTTCATCAAACCCATAAGTATGGGGTGTCTATGGATAGGTCTTCAAAAATGATATTGAGGTTTCTAATATCATTTTTTTCTAAACTGAATAGTTTGCGCGAGAGACACTTCCAAAGTGGTAAAATGTGTGTCCCCCCCCCCCCTGTAACTTCTAAAATAAGAGATAATAAATCTATAAAAAATATATGATGTACATTACGATGCAAACTACCAACGAAAATTGGTTTGAACGAGATCTAGTAAGTAGTTTTTTTTTAATACGTCATAAATTGAAATCCATATCAAATACTCATGTCTATACTACCATTTACTTATATACCTACAGGTTTGTACGGAACCCTCGGTGCGCGTGTCTGACTCGCACTTGGCCGGTTTTTTTGGGTTTCTGGAAAGCTTATTCGCACAGACGACTTAGGGATACTACTTAATTATTCGCATGTCAACGCCTTGTCACATTGTCTGTTAGGTAATTGAAGATAATGGACCAATTATTCGAGAATTAAAGTGTTTGTTGTGATAAATAATAGGTTTTAAAGCAGTTGAATATAAATACTGAATATAAAATTAATTTTAAACCTTAAATTAAGTACTTTTTTGCCTGAAACCCTATTTTAAAATGCAATAAACGACAAGGCCCCCTAAAAAGGAAGCTAAGCAATATTGCTAATGCAATTCATTTTTTCGAATTTAAAGCAGATCTTATCAATTCATCAATTCCAAATCTTTTAATGA
Source organism: Achlya flavicornis (assembly GCA_947623365.1). Classification (NCBI taxonomy): domain Eukaryota; kingdom Metazoa; phylum Arthropoda; class Insecta; order Lepidoptera; family Drepanidae; genus Achlya; species Achlya flavicornis. Next base: position 2,773,358 of record OX392494.1, on the reverse strand, counting down.
ATTGAATTGTATATAATGAGTAACTATTTTACCAAAACATATTGGAATTATTTGGAATAAAAGCAATATTGCTACGCAATTCATTTTTTCAAATTCTGGGCAGATCGTAAGTGATTCCTATATGTTTTGGTAAAATAGTTACTCATTATATATATACAATTCAATTCATTAAAAGATTTGGAATTGATGAATTGCATAAGATCTGCTTTAAACTGCTTTTAGCTGCCTTTTTAGGGGGCCTGTTGACATTTCATACACGTTCTAGCAACCGTTAGTATGGCTTTAGTCTTCCGTCTTGTTAGGGGTAATTTGAGACTCAGCTGTGGCAAATGGATAAATAGAACGTGTAACGGTGCGGGTATATCTATCCGAGAGGTGTGAAGTCTACATCATGTACCTATAGACTCTCTATAAAAAGTTTCATCTCAAAATAAATTACCAAATGTTTGCTTCCAAGTTTATTGAACAACGTGTCACCGGTCAATGAGGGTCTATTATCTTTTCAGGTCACTTGCTAATATTATTATAAGATTTTCTCTTTCGCGATCTATGCGCCTAGTACCTACCTACCAAAGCAGTCGTGTAATAACTCACCGTTTCGCCTTTGTAGCTGTTCAGCCAAATCTGCAGAACAACTCCTGGCTGCTGTCAGTTCCTCTTCTAATGATCGACTCCTCTGCCTTACCAGTTCTGACTCCTTGTAAGCTGCTGCTAGCTCGCATTTTAACTCTGAAAGAAAAGAAGAGATCTTTGAAAGATTGATGGGGGTGTTTTATAGGCTTTCAGATATTTTGGGGAGGGCTGGAGGTCTTTGGTGAACTCTGACAAACATCAAAGTTCACATGTTTTGATATGAAAGTACAGATACCGGCAAACTTATTGGCACAAAACGCAAACTGCGCAGAAGCCAAATTATAGGTCTCTTCGGTGGTGGGGTGCGGGGATCGGAGCGGGGGCGGGCGCGCGTCACTCGGACGGTGCGGCGCGATTGGTTAGTTCATCAGTCGACGCGTACATTTCATATTGTGTCTACGTTCCGCTAAATCCCGTGTACACTTGCGTGCATACTAATTAGCTCCAATTGTTATTTTTTTTGTTGATGTATTATTGTTTTTTGTTTTTATTATTTTAACTGTTACAATGCGTAACAAAACTTTGAAAGGCCAAACTAGGAAAATAGTTTACGACGTATACTGTTATATGAAAAATCAGTCAACCAAACAATTGATGAAACGTACTGCAGAAGCTACCAACGTTTCTATAAGAACCATTACACGTATAGTGAAGGCAACACAAAACTCGGAGTTTATAACACCAGGTGTATTTAAAACACCAGGAAAAAAAAGGAGAGGAACGAAGAGGGTAACAGGCGTTGATACGTTCGATCTTACGGTACTTAAAAGATGCGTACACAACTTCCACATCACAAATAAAGAACTCCCAACCGTAGAAAAGCTAAGAAAAAAACTAAAAGCAGACATTGATTTCAACGGATCGGAACGGAGTTTACGGCGCCTTTTACAGCAACATGGATTTAGATGGAAAAGGATAGAGAATAATAGAAAAGTATTAATTGAAAAGTCCAATATTAGATTACTACGAATTGAATACCTCCACCGACTGACTAAATATAGAGAAGAAGGCAGACCCATCGTGTATACTGACGAGTCATACGTCGACTGGTCCCACGCACCTACCGAGTCTGATGGATCAACCCAAGGACTCAAAAAGCTCATTTCAAAAAACCAAAGATTGGTCATTGTTCATGCAGGTTCCGAAAGTGGATTTATTCATAATGCACTACTTATATATAAAGCCGGCCCAGGGTACTACAACTATAACATGAACTTTAATAACTATGAAAAGTGGTTGCGTACCCAATTGATTCCAAATTTACCCCCGAATTCAGTGTTGGTAATTGATCACAACAAACAAACTGATCTTGCCCCTACTGCTAACTCAAAGAAAGCAGATATGCAACAATGGCTTAATGATAAAAACATTCATTATGATGAAAATATGTTAAAACCTCAACTGTACAAGCTTATAAAACTTAATAAAGAACAATATAAATCTTTCAGCATCGATAAACTTCTGGCAGAGCACAACCATTCGGTACTCCGTTTGCCACCCCATCACCCAGATCTGAATCCCTTAGTGATGATAGGGGCTGATATTAAGGGATATGTCAGTAGAAAAAATGTGAGCTTGAACTTAATCAAAGTCATGGAACTTGTTATTGAAAAGGTGACCGCAATGGGCGCCTGCGAATGGGCAAAGTCATATCAGATAGTAAAAGAAATTGAGGCGCAGTACATGAAGAATGATCACGTAGTAGATTTACTCACTGAAGAATTTATTATTTCTCCTGGTGACGATATTGATTCAGATTCAGATGAGGATAACTATGAAGAGGATAACTTCGATGATGATAATGATGATGATGATGATGATGCCGATGATGATGATGGTCATCATCAAAATCATCCTGCACCAAGCACCAGCTCTGCTTCTCTTGACGTCGAATTAATGGAAGAAATATCAATTGTACCTTAAGATTAACCCCATTTCAGACACTTTTTTTTAATAAATCTCAATTATGACAGTTTATGTATTTTATTAATTTTTTATAACTTCGGATTGTTGAGCCATCGAAGTAAGTATTTTTTCTCAGGTAAACAGCACAGAATAAATTAATTATCAAAACCATTCATTATGTTTTGAATCTATACTAATATTATAAAGAGAATTACGTAGGCTACAGCCGAAGGATGCAAAAAAAACCAATTAATTAAACTTAATTTATTAATAAAAGAATACAATATTCATTAATCTTAATAAGAGGTGGCTAATGGTCGATGTATGTACCAGAAGTGAAGTCTTGGGAACGGATCGTCGGCGCGGTGTCCACCGCGGTGACGTATTGCTGCATCGGCGATTTAGTTCTTTCATCATTGCAGTGCTGTAGGTATTGCGAAATCATCGATGAGTGATTCCTGCTATTACACCGTAGTGAGTTTGGGTTGTCAGCGATTCCTTTGTCACACCGTACCGTAACACCTCCCCCCGTAGAACAGCAACTATTTTTTAATGTTCAGTAGAAATGTTGCTGGATTCAATTCTATATTTTCATGTTTAATTTGCGGTTGTTCGTGATTTTCAGGTTTCAGTTTAGGAGATTCGTTTTTCTTACATTTTAATAGTTTGTAACGGCGGGCCGCAATGATCACAATTATAACCAATATACTTGATAGTATGAAGTACATGGGTATAGTAGTGTGATACATAGTCTGGTCTGTAACTTGATCTAGTTTTACTGGTGTCTGCATTGATATTTTAGTGTTGCTATCATGCAGGCTCTCTAAATTTATAGAATTGAGTTGAATGGTACTTGGTTCTTCGCTTAGGCTTGAATAACTATTCATCTGTGATAATCCAATTATCTTCAGTACCTGTCCCTTAATACGATTGTCAGTATTAATTATAGTAAATTCGGAAGTTCTCAATAAACAGTTATGCGGGATTACGGCCAAATAGCTTCCTTGAAGAGTTCTGTATTGATCTTGACCACATGAAGTTTGGACTTTGGTTAAATTTGGAAAACACATTATATAATGTATATCGTCCAGTTGTTCTAAAGCTTCTTTTGTAAGTATAATAGAACTGAGTTTACATGATGAGTCTAATTGCTGCTGATTGATTAACTGTGGAACGCAGTTGGGTTGACTTCCAATTTTGTAGCTAGGTTTTGTTTCACAGAGATACCACAGATTGATCTTCGGACATTCTGTCTCTATGTACATAGAAACATTTCCATGAATTGCTATATAGGGTGAATTAGGAATTAGGACTTTATGGTATTTATTGGGGACAATGGATAATTTGTATAGGTTGAAGATTTCCGGAGAGACAATCGGTACTTTAAAAACTATAACTATCTGTCTATTGATAAAATAATATCCCAACTTAATAATATCATAATAATTCCTAAGGTCTATTTCAAGAACTTCTTGGTTTGAGTATAAAGTTCTCAACGTCTTTATCATATTACTAAGTGAGCTTAAGCTAAGAATAGAATGAGATGTGCTCGATGCACGAATAAAGGCTAAATTATTTTCTAACTTATATAACTCTTCCGATAAAGACTCTATATTATCGCTTAATATTATAAAATGCTGAGCTAAATGTGCATATTTAATTAAATCCGTTTCCTTGGTACTATCATTATTCATAATAACCTTTAAAACTGACACTATTTTATTCTGATTCTCTACTATGCTATCTAAAATTTTAGAATGATGTAATGTCCAATCTTTAGTAAGACTTATATGATTATTAATTTCAGATTCTAATTTATGTTCGTTATTCTGAAGAATTCTAATGGCATTGTCATATTTAATAGCATCTGTATAATCTAAGTTTCCGGAAATGCTTTTAATGACTGAACCGATTCCGTCGATGAGACCTCGTTTAACACGATTGGGTTCAAAAGAACGCAACTGTTCAAAAACCTTTTCAATCTTATCAGACAAATACTCAATATGTGGCTCATATAATGATAGCGTTTTATTATTGAGTTTAGGCCTAAGTTCATTTAACTGAGATATCACAATTTTAATTTTATTGTGAATTTCGTCAAGTTCAATTGTTTGAAGAAAAGAATGATAATGGGATATAACTTTGGTAGGGCCTAATTTAAAAGGAAGCAAACCGGGTCCATCTTCTAATGTTTCAATTGTTACGTCCTGCGCTCGTACCAGGCAGAACAATATCGGCAGGAGTATCCTGTAACAATGAAGATTTTGGTGTTCTTTTCAGGCGTGTTTTAGCTATGGGTCCGCGTTTCTTTTTCGTGTATATATGTATAGGGAGGTCTGCTAAAACTGTATCATGTGTGTAACGTGGTGCTAATTTTTGTCGACTTGCCATAGGATTACGTACATAGATTGATTGGTCAGGGTTGTATTCTATTTCAGGTTCACGATCTTTATTCCTATTTTCGGTAAGTACTGTACGGTCATGCAAAGAGGACTCGTTTATTATAGCGTACGCTTTAGCAACCATTTTCTTATGTTCCTGAGTATATTGTTGAAGTAAGTGTTCCGATAGATCAATATCTATTGGATCACGTGGGTCAAAATGGCCAGTTATTATTTCTAGAGGTCTACACTTCGTAAAACTGTGAATTGAACTATTATAGGCAAGAAGGGCGTAAGGCATAAGATTTACGACTGATTCACTTTTCTGTTCTAGTTTTAATATTCTTAAATGTTCAAGGATGGTGGAATGAAAACGTTCTATCATTCCATTATCATTAGGACTATGAGCAAGTATTTTATGATGTTGGATTTTATGCAGTTTCACAAATTCAGAAAAGAGTTGGTTAGTAAACTCGGGACCTTGGTCTGTCACTATTGTCAATGGGACACCATGGTGAGTGAAAAATTTTAGAAGGGCTTGGACTACACTGACCGCTGTACCATCTCGGAGATAGTATGCTTGAGCATACTTAGAAAATGCATCTACTAAGGTAAGGTATTTTTCGTTTTGAGCAGTGAATAAGTCTAGGTGTAATATCTCAAAGGGTTTCGTCGGAGGTGGTACTATACAAAATTTCTGTTTTACAGGGTTGCGATCATATTTTGCCTGGCCACATATATTACAAGTATTAATATACTTTGCAATATGCTCCTTCATCTTCGGCCAATAATACCTTCTTGATAGAGCCAGGTAACATTCGTTTATGCCACGGTGATTAGTTTTACCTTCGTGATATCTCTGTATAATTTCCTGTTGACGCAAATAATCTTTTACATTCTCTACTTCGTTTTTAGTAAGGATTAAATTCATTGCAGAGCTTTTGAATTTGTCTTGAATAATGGGGATAATTCTGTACATTGCTGTTTGTGGGTGGATTACTATGCCTGTTTTTACTTTGGGGTTGACGTATTCTTTTATTGCATTAATAACGTCTTCCTCGAGATTTGACTCTGATAATTGAATGGATGTACGCGTATGGGTTTCGAATGGCTTGGTAACCGTTGCACGTTTCTTTACACTACTTACTATTGTAAAACTGATCTGTTTATTAAATTTATTTAAAGGTTCATCTGATATGGGGACTTCTAAGATGGGGTTCTCGGCATCAGAGTGAACTGTAAGAGTTGAAGACCCTGAATTTGAGAGTGCTTTTTCAGAGTGACCACTAGAGTGGGCTGTAAGTGTGGATGATCCTGAGATTGAATGAGGTTTCTCAGATGTATTGACCGCCATCGAACTTGTTTCTTCATTATTAATTTCAATCCGGGAGAGAGCATCGGCGTTAACATTATTTTTACCGCGTTTGTAAATTACTGTGAAATTGTACTCACTAAGCTTTAATCGCCAACGAGTTAACCTTGAACTTGGGTCTTTCAGACTCATTACCCACTGAAGGGGTTTGTGATCGGTAACTATCTTGAATTTACGGCCGAATAAGTATGGGCGAAAGTATTTAGTTGCCCAGACTATGGCAAGAAGCTCTTTCTCGATTGTACTGTAATTTATTTCACTAGTGTTTAGAGTTCGTGAGGCATATGCAATCGGTTTATCGGAGCCTATAGGCCCTTGAGAGAGCACCGCGCCTATTGCTAAATTTGAAGCATCAGTTGTTAGTACAAACTCTTTAGTGAAATCAGGGTATTGTAGGATTGGATCGTTTGTTAGTAAGGTTTTACATTTCTCAAAACAACTAAGATAGTTAGAATCGTTATACGTGACTTTGGAACCCTTCTTTAAACATTGTGTCATAGGCTTTGTAATACGAGCAAAATCAGGTATAAACTTCCTATAATATCCTAATAGGCCTAAGAAACGTTTTATTTCCGTAGGTGTTTTAGGTAGTGGAAATTTTTGTACTGCAGAAATCTTGTCTGGGTTAGGCTTAATACCATCCTTACTGATAATATGACCTAAGTACGCTGTCTCTAATTTTAAGAACTCTGACTTGTCTAACTGAATTTTAAAATTTGATTCTCTCAGTCTTTTGAATACTTTTTCTAGGTTGTCTATGTGTTCCTGCAATGAGGTGCTGAAAACTATTATATCGTCCAAATAGACTAGGCAAATAACGTTTTGCAGGCCTCTAAGAACATTGTCCATTACTCTTTGAAATGTCGATGGGGAATTCTTGAGTCCCATCGGCATTCTCAAAAATTCAAAGTGACCGTGTTCAACATTGAATGCGGTCTTCGGTATATCGTCAGGGTTCATTTCTACTTGGTAAAAACCACTAGCTAGGTCTAGCGTAGTGAAATAGTGACAATTACCTAATTTGTCCAAAACGTCAGTTATGTTGGGGATCGGATATTTGTCGTCTATGGTTTTTTCGTTGAGTTTTCTAAAATCTACTACGAGACGCCACTTCTTTTTGCCTGATGCATCAGCTTTTTTTAGGGACCACCCATATAGGTGAACTCCATGCAGATTCTGAAGGCCTAATTATATCTTGATCTAGCATCTTTGTTATTTGATCGCGAACTTCCTGCCTATGTATAAATGGATATCTATAACTCTTCGTATAGATTGGTACTTCATCAGTTGTACGAATGTGATGTTTAATACGGTTAGTAAAGGTAAGAGCCTCCTCTTCTATATAAAATACGTCGGCGTATGAAGCACATAATGTTTCAAGATTAGTACGTTCCTCAATATTTAAGTGATCGGTACGTAAGCGAGATAAAACTTCATCTGCGCGAGATGATGGTAGATGTTTAGTGCGCTTGCACTCAATATTAAAAATTGACGCACTAACTGGGCGATCCATGGAAAATATTACGTCATTCTGAGTGAGATTCGAGATTTCAATAATACCACGATTTTTACTGATATTAGTTATGCATTCACCTACAATACAGTTTGATATAGATTGCTCGGGAATGAATGCATCACCGTCATGAATATTAATCGGTACTCTAATCAATTTTGATGAATGTGCCGGAATTATATCTTCGTACAAATTACAGTTTCGCGAATCGTACATAATAATGGGATTAGATGCTTGACGTGTTATAAGCATTTTAGTTCGTAAATCTATATTCGATTCCCATTTATTTAACAGATCCAAACCAATCAATCCGTCGAAATATTCATGAAAGTTATAAATGAAAAAGGTAATGTCATCATTCTCATTAAATTCCTGAAAACAAGGTAAAGTTATAGAATAATCATTACGAGTAGTGGCATGAACATTAGACACTTCAAAAGGATCATAATTCCATGGCAAGAAAGGATAGAATTTCTTTACAGTTTCGGGGCTAATAAAAGATTGATTGGCACCTGTGTCAATCAATAGCTTAATAGGAGGACTCGATATCTGTATATATGGTAATTGTCTTTGGGTCTGTAAGTTAAGTTCTATTTTGGTTTTTCTGATTTCGTACCCTTCTGAAAATCCTCATGTTCATCAGGAGAAACATCATCATGAGATTCTTCAGGCGGGTTTGAATAATACATATCGGGACATTGACGTTCATCATTATCATATACATATTCGGGATATTCATAGCAGTCATGATTGTAATAATCTGAATAGTATGGTTCATACTGATCTTCGTAACATTCATTGAAATTCATTTCTCTGGATTTAAAATAATTTCTTGGTGGAGGGTTTCCAGACTTAGTCCAATCATGTCCACTAGGTGGTAAAGTTTTTGTCACATAATGGCTGACGCCACTCATTGGTTGCACCGAGTTGTTCGGTTTAAATTGTGGATTCCTAGCTGGAAGTCTGAAGACGTTGCTCTGGGGTCTATAATTAGGCGGCGGCGCACCAAGTATTTGCTGCGTGCGTGTGGGACCTCTATTAAAAGGGACTTGGTTTAAATTTGGTTTCCATGATTGAAGGGGACGCTGAAACTGTTGGAAAGGAACATTTCTAAATAACCCTGGCATATTAAATCCGTAAGGTCGTGATGATGATGCCACTGGTGGCATGGAACCGTAAGAAAATTTCGGGGCCTGGCTCATTTGTGACTGAGGTTGCGATCTCCGCTCGGAGTTCTCGTTCCGTTGCTGCATATATACAGTATTTGTTTCTTCATGCACAAATTCTAACGCTTTTTCTATAGAATCAGGCCGCATGCACCGAATACGCGATCCTAACGGGTCCTTAAGGCCACGCAAATATGCCTGGAGGCTTAACTTTTTATAAAGTGCCCTTTTGGAATCTATGGTACTTGCCACCGTTTCGTGTAAACTAATATATGTCATTATAGTGCTGAACAGGTTTTGACAAGTATCATAGAATTCTTGAGGTGACAACGATCCCTGTGTTAATAAAGCAAGATCGTTGTATAGTGAGGTCTCATCGCGCTGATCCGCGAAATTATTGATAAGGGCGGTTCTAACGCCGTCCCAACTTTCCGGAATGCCGTTAGAATTTATTAACCGGGCGGCATTCCCCGTTACTTTATTTAATATGCCGTTAATGAGTGCAAGTTTAATGAATTCGTTATCTGGATCTGGTTCTAAGTATTCGCGTATGAATTGATCACATAATCTAATGAATCTTGTGAGCACGTGCGGGTTTCCGTCGAATTCCGGAACCAGGCGAAGTGCTTTCAAGATCTGATCCATTTTCTGAGTCATGTTAGTTGATTCTAATAAATTACTACTATTACCTAAATTATTAATGTTTCGGTTTGCGTCGTGCAAATCTAACCGATTATTTTTTTCTAACCTAGGGGACCTCGATTGCCTTGGATGGAAAATCTTGGATAATTAAATTAGACTTATAGGAAAAAGGAAGCAACTCAAGAAAGATTCTAAAGTACTTACATGCGCATTATTGGTATCTCTGCTGTATCTATGTCTTGATACACCGTCGGGCTGCAGCACTAGGTTCTAGGATCTCGTTGGGCTGAAAGCCGGTCAGTCACGCGGGACTTGCTTCGGCTAGATTGCGGAAATCTTCGCTGTAGTTCGCGCCACGCACTGAATCGAGATCCTACCGACTGCGCCAATTACGTAGGCTACAGCCGAAGGATGCAAAAAAAACCAATTAATTAAACTTAATTTATTAATAAAAGAATACAATATTCATTAATCTTAATAAGAGGTGGCTAATGGTCGATGTATGTACCAGAAGTGAAGTCTTGGGAACGGATCGTCGGCGCGGTGTCCACCGCGGTGACGTATTGCTGCATCGGCGATTTAGTTCTTTCATCATTGCAGTGCTGTAGGTATTGCGAAATCTATAGGGCTTAGTCAGCATAGTCATATAGCTAATCTCAACAACAAAACTTTAGATCTAGCATTCTGCAATATACCGCTCACCGTACGCAGGGCACCACATTCGCTACTTAAAGAAGACAAGCATCATCCATCGCTAGTAATAGAGTTACCAGACTTATTTATAACACCGCTTAGAGAAAACCCTCAGCTGCGATATAATTTCTATAAAGGACAATTCGATGAAATTTCAGCATTTCTCAACTCCGTTGATTGGCTTGATTGTTTGACAAATTGCAGTGTTGATGATGCTGTTTCTAACTTTTATGGTAAAATTTATGAGTGTTTTGATTCATACATACCTCGTACACCACGCTCGCGCTTTGTATATCCAATCTGGTACAGCAAGGCACTCATAAATATTATCAAGGAAAAGAGTAGGATTCACGCCAGATGGAAAAAACATAAAAATCCTCTTGATTATGATGAATTTTCACTTCTTCGTGATCGACAGCGCCGAGTACAGCAACAATGCTTCAATGAATATACGGCGCGTTCAGAGATGTTGATTAAGGAAAACCCTAAGTTCTTCTGGAGGTATGTCAAGGCTGCTCGAGGTCACTCCAGTTATCCTAAATTATTCACCATAAATAATGAACGAATTAGCGATGGACCAAGCATTTGTGAAGCATTTAACCGGTTCTTTGAAAGTGTATTCATACAACCTAGCTCTATTGATAGTACGGCTGATGATTGTAACATAACTAACTACAATAGGTCTGCCTCTCCAATAGAGATCACTGAGTCACTAATATTAAAACATCTCAAGTCACTCGATGTAAACAAGGGCCCTGGTTGCGATGGTGTACCGCCAATTTTATTAGTAAAATGTTCAAAGGCGTTGTTGCAACCGCTTTGTATAATTTTTTCAAGATCAATTCAGGAAGGTGTATTTCCTATCGAATGGAAAAAAGCAAATATTATACCCATTCACAAAGGTGGATCTAGGTCTCACATAGATAAGTACAGGCCCATATCAATCTTAAATACACTAAGTAAGGTTCTGGAAAGAATTATTTATGACGCTGTTTATGATACTATAACTAAAGGTATATCAGATGCTCAACACGGTTTCTTGTGTCGCCGTTCAACTTTGAGTAACTTGGGTGTATTTTCTAATTATATATTACATCAAATGGAGAATGGCGGTCAGATTGACGTGATCTACACCGACTTTGAAAAGGCTTTCGACCGTGTAGATCACGTCATTCTCTTAGATAAGTTGCAGCAGCTTGGGATACATGGGGATCTGTTGCGCTGGATTAAATCGTACCTTTTTAATCGTTCACAAGCTGTTGTCGTTGGCGGGTACAGATCTAACTACGTTAAAGTCACCTCGGGAGTCCCACAGGGGTCGCATATTGGCCCGCTTTTTTATAATGCTTATTTATTTGATATTCATAGATATATAATACATTCGCAACACTTACTCTACGCAGATGATACTAAGATATACATAAAGGTGAACAATATGACAGATTGCTTAAAGCTGCAAGAGGATTTGAATAACTTATTTGAATTTTACCAGCGTAATAGAATCACTGTTAATATCAACAAATGTCAGTGCATTAGTTTTACAAGGAAAAGAACTCCAATTATTTTTGATTATAATATTAACGGTGTTGTTCTGAAGAGGGTCGAGTTTGTGAGGGATCTTGGGGTCATATTCGACAATAAAATGACTATGTTCAGACATATAGATAACATAACGGAGAGAGCTTTCAGAAGTCTTGGTTTCATAATGCGTGTGAGTAAACCTTTTAAGGATATCTCCAGTCTCAAAATCTTGTATCATGCTTATGTAAGTAGCGTCCTGGAATTTGCCAGCCCAATCTGGTCCCCTCAATACATAACGTTTAAAGATCGCATAGAAAAGATACAGAGGAAATTCCTCCAGCATTTAAACTACCGTACGCGCAGGTTTAATAGTGATTATCTTGATACTTGTCGTAATTATAATATACTACCTCTTGAAGATAGGCGAATGATCTTGGATATGAACTTTCTTTTCGATATTCTGCAGGGAAAGTTGGACTGCCCCGTTCTGTTAGCAGGTATTAATTTTAATGTCCCCAGCCGTCGCACTCGAAATACAGTTTTATTTAGTGGACCTCTTTGTAAAACTAACTACGCGCACAACGCGGTTCTGAGTAGAATTATGACTAACTATAACAAGTATTTCTCTACAGTTGATCCTTTCAATAATTCTAAACTTGCTTTTAAATCGGAAATACGCAAAATCATCGTAGGTAAGAATGACGGCATGTAATATACAGCGCAGGCACTCACTGCCTTAGTGGTTGTACAACCGACACCAAGAATTAATCTTCGCAGGTCTAGGGCTCTGTGTGCCTGTTGCTGTGGGGCGTAGTAGTGAAGACATTTAAACAGATGTAATCTGTGTAGTCGCCCTCTGAATCCTAGTGGTTTGCTATAGCAGATGCTGTGTAACTGATCCCAAGAAAACTAGATAATTTCGCAGGGCTAGTGGTTCAGAGTGGTGATTGGTAGCGTTTGCGTGTGGTGAGGATATGGAGTCCCTCTAGCTTCTCTGCTTTGCTAAAGTAAATCTTATTTTATATGACATTCTCTTTAGGACTACAGTTGTATTCGTGTTCAATATATATATTTTTTCTCATGTATATTTATAATATATATATATATATATATATATATTTTCATATTATCTTTATATATTTTAATTTATATTATAGCATACAGATTTGTGAATGCTCTGCTCGCGTTATAATTAAGATTTAAGTTGTGATAGCCTATAATTCGTTTGTAAGCATACAATCAAATTGTTTAGTATACAAGTAAGATATGTAGCGGTTGGCTGTCCTTTAATAAATAAATAAATAAATAAATAAATAAATCATCGATGAGTGATTCCTGCTATTACACCGTAGTGAGTTTGGGTTGTCAGCGATTCCTTTGTCACACCGTACCGTAACAAGAGGAAAGATTTGATTGTTTGTTTGTTTGTTTGTTTGTTTCTATTGAATAGGCTCCTAAAGTACTGAACCGATTTGAAAAATTCTTTCACTGTTGGGAAGCTACACTATCCCCGGGTGACATAGGCTACATTATGTTTTCAAAAAAATTAGGGATCCTTACTAAAACTTCAATAATGTAACCCAAGGTGTAAAAATATTACCCAAAATATTCATTACATCGCGTGCGCTGCGAAAACTATTGATGATAGAATAAAATAATGTACTATGACTTTGCAGAACACATAATTATTTACAAAAAGTGTCGCGATACCATTTGTCTAACTATGATACTTATGTCACAATAAGTGTTCTTTTATTTAAAAAAAAATATTAATCCTTATCAATATAACTTACTTCATATCCAAGACTGCTTCAATAGGTACCTTTATAAGGCTTTTTGAATTATTCGATTCGGACATTCCATTCGAAAGACATCACGAGTTTAAAAATGTACGGGATTAACTGAGGTACGGGCTGTACGGGAGTCAATCTCAAGAAATGAAGTGCCCTCTAATTCTAGCGTAGCGTTATATTATATTCTCTTTGCGTGTGGTTCAGTGTTCGTAAAAAAACTCCCCCGAAACGGCTTGACCGATTCTTATGAAATTTTGTGTGTATATTCAGTAGATCTGAGAGTATGACGTAAAGTAATTTTCATTCATAGGGTAGGGTAGGGTATCACCACAGGGTAGGGTATTACCACAGGGTAGGGTAGTACCACGCGAACGAAGTCGCGCCGGGCAGCTAGTGTTATTATAATTCAAGTTATTTTTTAATTTTTATTAACGTAGTAAAACACTTTGGAGCTACCTTCCGCGGACGCTCAGACAGTGGAATGAGCTTCCCGCCATGGTTTTCCCAATGGAGTTCTTCAAAAAGGTTGTGAAAACATTTCTGCAAGGTCGGCAACGCGAGTGTTGTGTTGCAAGCTTCCATACGGCTACGGCAACCGCTTACCATCATTCATCATTAGCCGGGCCGTATGCTTGTTTGCTACCTCAGAAGTATAAAAAAAAGTTAGAAATTAAAATAATCTACGAGTACGCCAGTTATGTTGCTCGCCCGTGTAAACTACCTGCGCGAACCACTACGTTCCCCCACTACGCTCAAACTTGTGGCAATAAGTTTGCCGGGGGCCGGGATCATATTACCAGGCGCTCATAAATCTTCAAGAGCGTTCAATAACAAACATCAGAAATCTAAAATTAGTGATTGGCGTGTTATTCACATCCCGTAATTAAATGCTTTCGCATTTTCATATTATTTGTCAGAGTTAAAAATAATCACATGATATTCCACCGAAATCTGCGCAATCAATATATTTATCTGCTGTAAAGAGAGAGATATCTTTGACCTTTTATCGAGTATGCGTTCCTAGTAAATTAAATGAAATCACGCTTAAGATCATTACAACAATCTTATGATTTCTTGGTACATTGACGATGAATTTCAATCATTTAGAATTAGATAACCTACCAAAATTACGGGCTTGATTTATCCGCTAGAGGCGCCAGAAATTTATGCCCGCGAATCGCCAACAATCTTGTACCAGTCTTAGTCCAGTTGTACCTCCTCTGTCGTGGCAGTGGCGCCTAGTGGCAGTGGCGTAGCTACCTAGGGGCTAGACGGGGCTGTGCCCCGGGGCCCCCAAGCTCAGGGGGCCCCTCGGACTCTGACTTACAAACTATAAATAGTTATTGAAAAAAAAAGAAATGCGGAACTCTGAACGCGGAACTCTAGAACTCTCTCTGTGGGATCGGCACCTCATATTTCGCATAAAAACAAACAGTTGTTGACGCTTCATACCGATTATCATGACGGACAAGATGGCGGAACATGATACGATATGTCTTTTTTAGGGTTCCGTAGCCAAATGGTAAAATAGCCAAATGGCAAAAAACGGAACCCTTATAGATTCGTCATGTCTGTATGTCTGTCTGTCAATCCGTCCGTACTTGAATTGCGTTACGTTGAAACTTGGTAAGTAGATTTATTCTGTGAACTGCATTAAGATTTTCACACAAAAATAGAAAAAAAAACAAAAAATTTTGGGGGTTCCCCATACTTAGAACTGAAACTCTTTTTTTTTTATAAATCCATTTGTGTGGGTGTCTATGGATAGGTCTTCAAAAATGAGATTGAGGTTTCTAATATAATTTTTTTCTAAACTGAATAGTTTGCGCGAGAGACATTTCCAAAGTGGTAAAATGTGTGTAAGAAGTTACAGAGGGGGGGGGCTGTAACTTCTAAAACAAGAGAATGATAAAACAAAAAAAAATATGATGTACATTACGATGCAAACTTCCACCGAAAATTGGTTTGAACGAGATCTAGTAAGTAGTTTGTTTTTAATACGTCATAAATTGAAATTCATATCAAATACTCAGGTCTATACTACCATTTACTTAAATACCTACAGGTTTGTACGGAACGCTCGGTGCGCGAGTCTGACTCGCACTTGGCCGGTTTTTTAATGTGTGAGTGTAGTCTTGTTGTGTAAACAGGAGATGGCTTGATATGAAAATTTTAAATAAATAAAATAAATAAATATCCTGGGACATGCCTGGGACATTCCTCACACACGGTCATCTGATCCCAAACTAAGCAGAGCTTGTACTATGGAAACCAGATAACTGATATAATACATATACTACTTTTTGTTTGTAAATACATACTTAATATACATAATTACACCCAGACTCAGGACATACAGACATGTTCATGCACACAAATGTCCTGTGCGGGAATCGAACCCACGACCTGCGGCGCAATAGGTGGAATCTTTACCAGAGTCTTAACCAACTGCGCCAACTGGCCCGTCAAATAATAAAATAGTTTAGTTGGGGCCTTAAATGGGACCTAGTTTATTTTTTGCCCCAGGTGCCTTCGGAAGGCACGTAAAGCCGTTGGTCCCAGTTTTTCTCTTAATTGTGAAAGTCGTTAAGCTACTTGGATGCCTCCTAGGCGGCTTGAAAAATTCTAACAGTAAGTTGACCACTAGCCTACCTCCACCGATCCGCAGTGGACACGCGTGGTGGAGTATCACCAGTATCACCCAGTCCTTTTCACCCACATTTGTGTGTAGGAGGCCTGTGCTCAGCAGCGCGACATTATAGGCTGATTTTGATGATGATGATTAATTATTAAGTTATTTAGGCCCTGACGTGCAAAAAAATACTTTATAAACGATTTACAATATTTAATATTAGCAATAAAGCTAAAAAATAAACCAAAATGTTCCTAAACATTTCCTAAAGCACTCAATGTTAATATAAACACAATAATTTCAACGTTTGAAGCTGTTCCGTGGTTTGAAGAGTATAGTAAGGGCTGGTAAGGGCAAAGAGGTGAGTAATATCTGGGTAAGGGGCAAGAGTGGTGAGCACAGATTGAATCAAGAAGGGGGGAGCGCCGAGCTGAACACGATTGGTTCGTCAGTCGATGCTCGTCGTCTATTGGTTCTCGTGTCATTTGGCTACTGTGATTTGGCCAAAAGTGTGTGCGCCAATGTGCGAGCTTGCCCCCACTACTGCCTATATGTGCTCACCACTCGTGCCTTATACTATAAAAAAATATTTGTGAAAATGTATTCACGAAACAAACAGAAATAACTCAGCACATGGGTGCAATTACTGATATATTTTTAACATTAACAAGGTCATTTGTCTTTAACGTCATTGAAAAACTGAGGTTTCTTTGTTTGTATTATCTTTCTAGAACATATCAAAGCCTAAGTGACATAGTAAGGGGACGTCCATTAATAACGTGTCGTCTTGGTGAGATCTGAGATGTCGTGAGATTCGGCTCTACCTCCTCCCCTCCTAAGCGCCTCACGTAATGAATGGACGCCCGCTAACCATTTTGTAATATGTGGCACTCTAAAATGGAGCACTCTGGCCAAGAAGAAACCTATCTACTCTAACTTGAAAGACCTGGATTGTAAAAGTTAGGAAACACGCCAGAAGCAAGGTATCCTACTCCTTCGTAGGCCGCATTATAAATGAGGATTCAAATCTTTGTGTCCGTATATTCGGTATGTCAACAAAGTGGGTGGACATTTTCCCGGCGTCTTGTGGTGTAAGAAAGGGGATGGTAGAAACAGTTTGACATATATTACATTAAAAAAAAGTTTTATTGTAATTGTAGCAAAACACAAGCGGCGGATATAGCTCGCAGAACTAGTATCTGAAACGACAATAAGCAGGCCACATGTGCACTTGTGCAGGCCACATGTGCACTTGTGCAGGCCACAGTGTAAAACAAATAGGGAACAAAGATTCTCGGATAGCGACCGCACGTATATACTGGTGCAGTAACAATAATAAAAAAAAAAAAAGACAAAGGTAAGTTGATTGTATTGTAACCGAAGACAATGAACACCCATCCATGTGTCTAACGCATATAGAACGCTGGCTCTCAGCCAACAACCCCGTCGTGTCATTGTATTGGAGAGTGTGTCATTCGGCAAACTTGTATAGTATAGGGATGTGAATTAGCCGATAAAATATCCGACAATGGTGCCGATTCTGTTGTAAATCGCACTAAACTAATTTTAGTCACATCTCATCTCTTTCTTACGAACATTATTGAAAAAGGATAGAACATGTTTCAGCTGTCAAATTAATCTTTGCCGTCTTATTTTGCGTGTATTTAGGCGTAACCGCGATAGATGGCGACTAAATTTAAATTGAAAACGAGCATTGGACTAATTTGACAGGACTAAATTTCTTACATCCTTTTCTTATGTTCTGTGTTAGAAAGAGACATAGTGAGATTAAAATT
The DNA here is from genome assembly GCA_947623365.1 of Achlya flavicornis. Lineage (NCBI taxonomy): Eukaryota > Metazoa > Arthropoda > Insecta > Lepidoptera > Drepanidae > Achlya > Achlya flavicornis. The sequence continues at coordinate 2,755,311 of OX392494.1, read as the reverse complement.
AGTTAAGTTGTAAACAACAGAATCAGGGTCAATGTTGTTGATTATCTTACGACTGAACTAATTTAGTCTCTTTCTAACAAAGAACATAAGAAAAGGATGTAAGAAATTTAGTCCTGTCAAATTAGTCTAATGTTTGTTTTCAACGTTAATTTAGTCGCCATCGAAATTGGTTACGTATATTTACCCGCAAATGAAACGGCGAAGACTAATTTGACAGATTTAAATATGTTCTATGCTTCTTCAATAAAGTTTGTAAGAATGAGATGTATGTGACCACAGACATATTATTTCTGTGGATGTGACTAAAATTTGTTTTGTACTATTAACAACAGAATCGCCACCATTATGTCACTAATAATAATTTTGAGAGAGGTAGAGCGTAGCGTTTATTAGCTCAAAGAGCAGCTGGGGAAGTACCTCCACCTTACAGAATACCACAGCCAAATAACTTTATGTTGTGTAAAGTTGTGTTCCTGCGCGTGAGTAAGGTCGCCAGGGCTCATTGGGGAGGGGGGAAAGTGTGTTGCAAGCGTCCATATGGCCACAGTAACCGCTTACTATCAGGCGGGCCGTAGCTTGTTTACCGACTTAGCCGTATAAAAAAAAAAAAAAAAAAAAACTAATAAATTTAAAAATTTGTATACATGTGAGGATGTAATTTGTGAATTGTGAAGATGTTCAAGATATTTGTTACTCTGTAACGCAAAAGATACTGAACGTATTTTGGTACATAGATAGAAGATGTTCTAAAAATATAATAGTAATAAAAACGTAATCTGTGGAACAGGCCCCAAGTATCTAATAAAAGAACTTCCTTTATTATGTTGGCCAATTTTTATAAACTATCTTAAATAACCATTAATTTATGATTTTTCCGTACATACAGTTTTTACTTACTTCTCTGACGATGTTAAAATTTAGTATTTTAGGAATACTTATGATAAATATCCGCATTTTATCCGTAATATTAGTAACATCCCTAAAATGAGTAGGACATAGCAATAATGTGAAGTGTTGAGACAAAAATGATTTCTGCGCTGGATACTTTGTTTATACGATTTTTGACTGAGCTTGTACTGTCGAGTGATAAAGTGAATGTATTATTTTTAAGCATCCGTAATTAAATTCAAATCGGCAATGATGTTGATTGTGTTGTTTACGTCTAAACTAATTTAGTCTCACTAACTCTTTCTAACGAAGAACATAAGAAAAGGATGTAAGAAATTTAGTCCTGTCAAATTAGTCCAATGCTTGTTTTCAATGTACGGTGGAACATACACGTTACCACAGACATAAATCTGAATAGATGACGCGAGAAATATATTCGCGTGCCAAAGGCTGTGCCAAAAGACAGAGCAATGCTCTTCTTTTGAAACTGTTTCGTGCGGGCAGGGAACTCCCATAAGGCTGCATGTCCAGTGTCCACCAGAGATGTGTAGCGAGGGATGTGTTTAGCTGAAAAATTGGATTGCTTCATTTTCACGTTATAGCTCCAATGGCATCCTAGATAAAGCGCTATTTTGACATTATGATAGGTAGGAAAAAAGTGGCACGCTTGGTTTTCATTCGGATGGAGGGACTTGCGTTATCTATTTAGATTTATGTCTGAGGTAGATACAAATATACATAGACTGGTAAGAATGGGAACTCACGTTCTATCTCTTGATCCTTAGCTTCTATTTCTTTCCTGTAGGCGGCGAGCAGCTCCCTCGCTCTATCTGACTCCCCGCATCTTGAGTCTGCGAGCTCTGTGAGCGCCGCCACCTGTGTTTGGAACTTGTTCTCATTGTTCACCAGGGATTTCCTGCAAAAATAATACATATTTCTATTGTAATAAAGTTTGAAGTAACATGAATTATATTGGTCTCCATCTTGGATAAGCTCAATATTATCACACCGCAGGACCTGAGTTCGATTTCCACACACGACAAACTTGTGTGTGCATGAACATTCTGCTTGTCCTGAGATTTAGAAAAGAAAGTAGGTAGTATAATTTAATATAGTGTCTGTTTTCTATCACAGAGCAAAGAAGTCCCGCCATATATATAGAGTCCAAAACAATGAAAATACTCGTGGCCCATGAATCAGGAGATTTCTTATGATACATCTATGCTCAAAATAACTGTCAAATCGTGAATTTAAGGTTCAATTTCGTTCGAATTATCAACAGTTTGACAGGTATTTTGAGCATAGAGGTAGCTAAGAAAACTCCTCATTGAGTGCGCGCGCATAACCAAGGACGAGCGGCCATCATCAGTCTAATATTTTTTTTAGTATTGCCATTTAAAAAGTTTGCAAATAATTCTAGTTTCTCCTTTACGTACATAATATTTATATAAAATTGCGATTAGATTTTTTTAAACAGGTCAATAGCTTCATGATGTTGCGATCTCGTACACATTTAACTTCAACGCTAAAAAAACATACACCACAGAAAATAGCATACACTTAACAAAATTAATAGCAACAAATAACTTCTGCGCGTCTCTGTACGCGTTAGAGAATGTTCGTATGTGTGGGCGACTACAGCTGACCGGCCAAGAAAAATACCTGAACAAGATATTAGATAAGTAGGTAAATAGTTGACGAAATTATGAGTCACGTTTTATTTACTAACTCTAGTTTTCTAGGTTCCGTTTTTCAAATGGAAAATTAATGTTTCTTTGAATATGGTGATTTTTTTAACTGCGTATAATGGATGGCCAAATCGATATCCATAGATGCGATTTTGATAAAACGAAATACGAAACGAATACTGTAGGTACCTATGTATAGTTTAAAAAAAACACTGCCTGCATTACTGCGCTAACCCAGACTTGCATAAAAGGATGACATTTTGGGCAGTACATGTTATGAAAAAAACTAAAGAAAAGGTCTAGTTTTTAAGGACCTAAGTACAATTTCTACATTCTAGTGACTTGCTGCTTATTTTTTATCATCGATATATTATCTTAGTGAAAGTGACCGCTTGGAAACTCAATAAAACAAAATTATGTCACTCATAAATTAATGTTCTACGTTCAAACGTGGACCTACTGAAACTGAAATAGCGACACCGTGGTCTTATTTCTTTGGCCGTTTTTACAGCTGTCACCCTTATTCTAGGGTAATACTATTTCGATGTTTTTTAATTTCCATGTTCGCGGAATGTTGCGACCTAGTATTTATTTTGATGGCCCGGTACCGGGTCGCGACCCGGCTAATGGGAAACGCTGGTCAATGCCATCGAGCATCGATTCACGTTGAAAACAAGCAATACGACTAGCTTTCACTCTTTTCTGTTCATTGTTAGAAAGAGATGAAGGGATTAGTTTAGTTGTAAACAATAGAAACAGGATCTCCTTTTTTCTACAACGCCTATAACAAGACAGACAAAAAGAATTTAAGTTTTCAAATAATTAACAAATCGAGTTTAAAAGGTACCAGGGAAACATAAAACTCAGCGACCTCGCCTAAAACCAACCCGGATTTCCAGTACATAAAATCGATAATTCTAGGAGATTATCTTGTAAAAATATTCCATGCAATAAATCCAGGCATAAACACAGACTGAATACCAGATACCGCGCGGTATGCCTAGCACTTGAAATATTTGAATCGGTTTGTAATCAATTAGTTATTTTGGTAGCATACGCTATACTAGTTTTATGTTCTTATGTATTGAAATGAGCTCAAACGATAGGTATTATTGATTCAATCTGGTTTTAGATAACTCAGTTGGAAACGGTTCCTTTGTTATTAGATGATAACAAAGGAACCGTGAATCTATCAGAAATCTATGAATCTATGGTAGTCAGTTCAAGTTGTATTTGGAACCGGTGTACAGTCATTTTGTTAACGTTCATAGTGCCTTCAGGGCCTAAATTGAAAAAATACTTTTTGAATTTGAATTTGTACGAGGCATCCGGCTTAGGCAACATTTAAAATTAAAAAAAAACATCGTGCGAAAATGTTCCCGACGCTGACCCATTTTTCAATCAAACCTATCGGATATTTATGTGGAGAGAAATTTTGAAATTGGAATTTTCGTATTTAAGCTTGTAAATAATCGTGTTTTCATATCGTAGACCGAGTATTGTAGGTTTCATATTAAATATAACTGGCCAGTGTCTCACAATAGGTAGGGTAGGTACCTATAAGTAATAAGAACTATTTTCGCAAAACTTTCTGCCTGTTTCTGCAGTTGCATTTGAGAGGCAGTTAATGGCCAGTTACAAGTTATTTATATTCGGCAACCAGTTTTTTACCACATAATAGAACCTTATATTTTAATAATTAATTTAATGATATTGTAAAAATAATTTGTATGGAATTAAATAAAGCTTTATTATTATACTGAAAGCTCAGAGTATATAAATACTGATAAATACTAAGTAAATATTGTACAAAATGAAAGGGCAATTCATCACGTTCGCACAAAGGAAGCTTGCTTGTTTTAATATAGAGAACAACATGTAATACAAATAAATCGTGACTAAGTTTCGATCGACGTCCAACGCAAGCGCTCGTGCGTCAAATAGCAAGGCGGCCTTCAGATATCAAAAAGCACGTGAAAATTGTCGAAGAGTATCTGGGGGTACTAAACTGACAAGACCCTTACAACTCCATCTATTGCCATTGGGCCAATTTGCGTTCTAATACCAAAACTGACAAATATGACACCACTGATAGTTCATAGGAATATAGGAATACAATAGGGATGTTGCCTGGGTAAAAAAAAATATACAAATTAGTCCGTCAGTTAGATTATCAAATAAATATTGGACCCGTATTTTTTGCTTTACCAAATCATCAACAATTGACGAAGATAAAGCGCGACTAAGTTCGGGAGGCTCGTGCGTGACGTCACTTGTTACTAAAAAGTGTACCACACCGTGACGTCACGCGGAACTACAACAAACCATATCCTCGTTTTTTTTTTGTTTAATTGACAAAAGAAAATACGTGTCTAACATTTTTTGATAATGTATAGATTTTTTCAGGAAAGTAGCCTATTGTAACAGCAGACTTGGGCCCATGTTTTACGCGTTTGGGGAAGAAAAGGGTAGCTTGGTCTGTTTCTTCCTAGAAATAATAGTCAATATTCAAAATCGGAACGGTAGATAGCTTATCTCTGACAAACAGTAAACTAGGAAGAGTTTACTGTCTATTGGATGGAGAAAAAGTTGCCAATAATTAAAAAGTCCGTCGCCTCCGGTAACGGCCCTGACCCGAGGTTCGGACCCAAATGGGGCACCCTCAGGCGTAGTTATCTAATCATAACCCCTGTTGGGAGCTTGCTCGTCGATTTGTCCGCGTAAGAGGGCTAAGGCTCAATCTTGGGCCGGAATCTTCATGTCAATTCAAAAAAGAAACCTATTGTTTAAAAATAAATAGGAATAATAAAAGTTATGTCAGGCGAGCCTGGGATCTCGGTCTATCAAAGTACAATCATGTACCGAACTACCGACTAATAAGCCGGGGTAATGTATGCTTCTTTAAGCAAGATATGACAAAAAAACGGTCCCCAAATCTGCCGCCCAAAGCTAAAGCCTACTCAGCCTGCTGGTAAATCTGCCTCTGTTTTACACTGATTCATAATATGGTCACGGTCGGGACCAATCGCTGCATCTCAATGTTTAGTATGTCTTGACTTAGCCAATCAAAGCGCATTTTTGGCGGTGGGGAATTGGCGGAAAAGATTTCAAAGAAATTAACGTCTTGTTCGATATTCTTGCCAGTTCTTCTCAGTTGAATGCTTTCAGGAGGTTTCTACTTACCATCTGGCTGGCTGTAAGCTTTTTAACTGACCTCGTCGTATAAAGAAAAGTGAAATTTCGAGCAAATCAAGATTGTTTTTCACAGAATAAACGACAAATTGAGGAATTCAGTTCGAGGAAATTGATAATGGATTTCTCATGTAATGCGAGTTTCATGATATTGAGAATTTCACTGAAATATCGTTAGTATTAAAGCGATGACAGCTCAGTGGTATTGGCGTCAAATGCCGTGGTCGTGGGCTGGAATCCAACAGAGAGCTTGAGCTTCCGAAGGAGAAAGCAGGCGTGAGTTACTATCTAAAGACTTTATATCGTGTCACCTTATAAGAAAGTGAAGCCGAAAATTTCCTACGTGTGCGTGAGTAAAATCAGTACTGGCCCAAGCAGGCACAAATGGTACTGAGCCTTATTGTCACTGTCTCAATGTGGAATGACAACCGATCGGCTTCCTTTGATCTATATGTGTGTGTGAGGCCATGTATTTACAAGAACGCCGGCTTCCTATTAGTTGCGTCACTTAAGAACACAGACCGTTCTGTCTTTCATTTTTTCTACAACTAAGTCGAAAAACAAGCATACGTTCCGCCTGGTAGAAAGCGGTTACCGTAGCCCTATGAACGCTTGCATATGGGGCATCACTTACGCGTCCCTTCCCACCCCTGTGAGCGCTGGCGACCTTACTCAAGCGAACACAACAAAGTTATTTGGCTGCCTCAGACGAATTTTCTTGGTCTGAGTTAGCTGCTGTGTTATGTTAGAAGGTACTTCCCCAGTCGAGCTGTTCTTTGAGCGACAGAGTTGAAATGGTCATAGCAATAATTATGTTGTAGCTATGGCCCTGCAATTTCTCTAAGCTTTGTGTGCTTACCACATTCAACCATTATCAACTCTTAGGTAGCCGTTACGAGCCATACCTAATCACTCTGTGACTGTCTGTGACTTAGGGCCGTAAGATCAATAGCAGTTTAAACTACAGAACAAAGTTTAATCTTCCGTTTTAGATTATTTCTTAAGATCAATTGTAGTTAAACTACCACTGACAGTTTAAACTATAGATTAGTTTAAACTGGACCAGCACTACGGTTAAACTCTCGAGTAGGGTTTAAACTGTATACGTTGACGTTTATTTCAATATGGCCGCATGTTGTTTTTTGTGTTGTTTGTGAATTCGTGCTTGTCTGTGTCGTGGTATTAAATTAAAATGGAAAATTACAACAGTGATTCCGATTCGGATATTGAATCGGCTTAATTTATTATTCACTAACTAGGTCTGTTTTTTAAATTTTCCAAATCATTGGAATATCTCTTAACCGTCTCTTAAAGTTCCATTTCAGATGTGCAGAAGATTCGCACTATTATTTTCAAGGCATCAGTAATGTTTGATAACAAAGCAAAGTAATCTGTATATATAAAAGGAGACCGTGACTGACTGATCTATCAACGCATAGCTCAAACCACTGAATCTGTATATATAAAAGGAGACCGTGACTGACTGATCTATCAACGCATAGCTCAAACCACTGAACCGATTGGGCTGAAATTTGGCATACAGATAGTTGTTATAACGTAGGCATACGCTAAGAACGGATTTTTGAAAATTACACCCCTAAGGGGGTAAAATAGGGGATGAAAGTTTGTATGAAAGTCCGTCAGTTTTGATGTTAGGATCTTCAAATTTTGTGTTTAGGCTGACGATTGAAAATTAATTTATAGGTGTCTCAGCGTTTGTGATAATTCCACCACCAAAGGGGGAAAAAAGGGGATGAAGTTGGGTAAGCAAGGCCTTCAATTCCACAATAAACTTAATTAAACGTATTATAATACAGTGAAGGTATCCAGTAAGGAAGGATTTTTGGAAATTCCACCCCTAAGGGTGTAAAATAGGGGATGAAAGTTTGTATGCAAGTCCGTCAGTTTTGAAGTTAGGATCTTCAAATTTTGTGTTTAGGCTGTCGATTGAAAATTAATGTAAAGTTGTCTCAGCGTTTGTGATAATTCCACCCCCAAAGGGGGAAAAAAGGGGATGAAGTTGGGTAAGCAAGGCCTTCAATTCCACAATAAACTTAACTAAATGTATTATTATACAGTGTAGGTATCCAGTAAGGAAGGCTTATTGAAAATTCCACTCCTAAGGGGGTAAAATAGAGGATGAAAGTTTGTATGCAAGTCCGTCAGTTTTGAACTTAGGATCTTCAAATTTTGTGTATAGGCTGACGATTGAAAATTAATGTAAAGTTTTCACAGTGTTTGTGATAATTCCACCCCCGAAGAGGGAAAAGGGGATTAAGTTGTTTATGAAAGTACTTCATTTCCACAGTAAACATCACTAAATTTATTATTATACAGTATAGGTATCCAGTAAAGAAGGATTTTTGAAAATTCCACTCCTAAGGGGGTAAAATAGAGGATGAAAGTTTGTATGCAAGTCCGTCAGTTTTGAACTTAGGATCTTCAAATTTTGTGTATAGGCTGACGATTGAAAATTAATGTAAAGTTGTCACAGTGTTTGTGATAATTCCTCGCCCATAGAGGGAAAAGGGGATTAAGTTGTATATGAAAGTACTTCATTTCCACAGTAAACATCACAAAATTTATAATTATACAGTGTAGGTATCCACTAAAGAAGGATTTTTTAATATTACACCCCTACGGGGTAACATAGGGGAAGCAAGTTTGTACGAAAGTCCATCAGTTTCGAAGTTAGGACTTTCAAATTTTGTGTTTAGGCTGATGATTGAAAATTAATTTATATGTGCCTCAGCGTTTTTGATAATTCCGACCCCGAAGGGGTAAAAAAGGTGATGAAGTTGTGTATGGAAGTATACTAAGTTTATTATTTAAGCTTATAGTTGGAAACGAACGCAACGAATATCGGTGTTGTTGGAATTTGAACTCTTAAGGGGTGAAAAGGGGGATTAAATTTGAAATTTGAAGTTCTTTATTTTCGGAGTAAAAATCACAAAATTTATTATTTCGGCTTATGGTTGGAAACTAACGGAACTTATATCGCGTTTTTCGAATTTCAATCCTTGAAGGGGTGTAAAGGGGGATGAAATGTTGTATTGAAGTTGTTCATTCACACAATTTTGTATTGAAGTAAAAATAATGTACACGTGTATTAGGTTATTAAGAAGCCAACTGCCGCCCATCTATCAGTCTGTCTGCCACAAGAAAAAATCTCAGCTGTCTGTTTGAGGAACTTTTGGATAGATGGTCGATCTGTCCGTCTGCTACGGGCAATTTTTAAATTATTATTTCATATTTAAATTTAATACTAAGGTGTCACACAAGCATACGGCCCGCCTGATGGTAAGCGGTAACCGTAGGTATCACTCGTGCGTTGCCGACCCTACAGAAATATCTTCACACCCTTTTTGAAGACCCTCTGGCTATACTCCTTTGGGAAAGCCACGGCGGGGAGCTCATTCCACAGCCTGAGTGTACGCGGTAGAAAACTCCTTTGAAATCGCACAGTAGAAATCATTTCGGTTCCAATATATGAGTATGGACTCCCCGTCGATGGCAAGAGTTGCGATGGTAGAAGGTAGCCCGTGTGAATCAGATCAAACAATTCTTCAGAGAACTGTCCGTTGTACAAGCGATACACAAATAAGGAGGCAGTCTCTCCTCAGACTGACAGACAGACAGAAACATCTCAGCTGTCTGTAAATTATTGAGAAACTTGTGGATATAGGTCTCCACCCGCGTATTCGTATGTCTGTCTATCTGTGTGCCATGAGCAAATATATCACCTGTCATGAAATGGTTGAGGAATTTGTGGATAGGTCTCATAGCGCAATTTTAGATAAATAATCCCGATCTCGACACCTCCCAAAAAAGACATACTTCACTTTCCCATTCATACACGATGCATATTTCTGCCGGTAGATTTTCAGATCTTCTTCTTCAAATCGGGAACGTAAACTTTCCACAAATAGATGGGTTGATACAAATACCAACTTAGGTATAGATAAAATGTATACTGATGTTGAATACTATATATAATTTTTTTTTTCTTTTTATCTGTACTCAAGTGTATTGGTATATATAATTAGTATTTATCTACTCTGAGATAATATACTGATACTGTATATAATATACTGATGATGACAAACCGATAGAGTGGTTATGCGCGAGAGAGCCATTATGACTCCCAAAAATGACCAACCCGCTGCGATAAATGAAATGTTGATATATTCATTTGAAGGTTGTTGCCACCATGGTCGATATGGATGAGTCGGTAAATTATCCTGTTCAATTTTTAAACTCTCTTAATCCGCCGGGTAATCCGTGTCATGTATGTAGGTGCTCTTGTCATATTGATTAGAAATATAAGGCCTCCAAAATTGTGCTGTGAAACTAGATTTCAAGTAACAGCTCTCCGCCGCAATGTTATTGAGGCCAAAATATTAACTGGTTCTGCCAGAGGAGAAACAGTCTTCGTGCCGCGTATACCATTGATCCCAAATCCTTCGTTTAATTTAAAAGTTTACAGTTCCTTATCAAGGTTTGTTTAGCGATGGCTATTAATAAATCACAGGAAAAAACTCTAATATTTGCTAGAGTTTATTTGCGGCAGGACTGTTTCAGTTGTGTGTGGCATGCTCGCATGTAAGCTCACAATCTACCTGAACTCATGTCAAATATCACACGTAGTGGCGGGCAATAGCCATAAACAAAGCTCTATATTGTTACAATGATTCATATGTAGAAAAAAATAAAAACTAGGTACGCGGACGAAGTCGCGGGCTAAAGCTAGTAATTAAATAAATCAGAAAATAGTACGGCGCAAACGTGGCGCAAACCATGTACAAACGACAGAAATGTGGAATTTTAAATGTCAGTGGTACATCTGTCAATGTCAAACGAACACATGCTGTCATTATTTTCATGAACGAATGAATGAAATCTTAAGAAATGAGTCAGTGTTGCCATTTATAATAGATTGTTTGACATCCTTGCAACGTATCTCAATAATTATCTGGCTATTTTCCAACCTGGATTCTATACGCCTTGATCAGTCTATGAATAATATAAACCTGGTTTGTATTAAAATTTAGAACGTGAAACTTCACGTTCTACATTTTAGAATCCTGCGAAAGAAATTTTAGAATTTGGCGTATAGAATCCAGGTTGGAAAATAGCCAGATAATTATTGAGATACGTTGCAAGGATGAGTACCTAGCAATCAAAATATATCAGCCTATGTATTATTTTAGTCTTTTTAACAACACTAGCTGTCCCCGCGATTCCATCCGCTTTCCCGGGATTAAAAGTAACCTATGTCCTTATCCATACCTAGGCTATCTGAATGCCAAATTTCATGATGATCCGTTGATTAGTTAAGGCGTGAAGGCGTAACAAACAAACAAACAAACAAACAAACTTCCTTTCGCATTTATATTATTAGTCAGGATTCACAAGAAACAAAAGATATAAACTAAACTACTCACTCATCAACTGGTTTGGAATCTCCCGGTTCACACGCTTCTCTAAACTCTTCTTCTTCCTCTTCTATTTCAATCTCCTCTTCTATTTCTTCGATCTCCTCTATGATCTCCTCTATAATCTCCTCTTCCGTCTCACTTTCACTTTCGCTCACTTCACTTTCAACCTCCAAGCTCTTAACATCAGCAGTCAAGTCATCACCACTTTCGTTTTTATCACCGATTTCTATGAATCCACTATCACTATTTTCACTCGAAATTCTTTTTAGACAGTCGTCTGGAGTGTCTATTTTTATTGTTACCGTATCACTATGTTTAACTTCTTCGACACTGATCACCGTTTTGTTCTCTTCCAAGTCATCATCTCCTGGTACATCGTCGAGGTATTCCTCCTCCTCGGATGTAAGCGATTCGAAGGAAGAATCGACTTCTTCATCAGTCTGTTGTTCGCCATCATCGAAGATAATGTGTTTTCTAAAAGTCACCTTTTTCTTGCCATTATCTGATCTATCATCATCCGAACAACCTTCGTTATCAGAGCGCGGTACTTTCAAATTTGATTTCTTCGCAACGTTTGGTGATTCCAAATCGGAACTTCCTTCTCGATTCTGATCTCCTGGTACATTCAATAATGTATCCAATTCGCCTCTAACATCATTTTTGTATGAATCTATCGGGTTCGATCTCGTCTCGTCTATTGTTTCGTATAAAGGCTCAATTTTTTCTCTCCCTCTATCGACTTTACTGTCTGCACCACCCATTTGTTTACTCTCATTTATTTCATCAACGGCACAGTCTATACTCCTCGCGATCTGGCGCAGTAGTGCTTCCGTCTGTCGTTTTTCGTCCAAATTTGGTTCGTTTGTTACGTAGACCAGCGACACATGTCTGTCTGGCGTCGGTTTCGCGTATTTTTGCAGGACCAATGCCTTGACGAACTCCGCTGGATCGTCCGCGACCGCGTCGGCGTCCGCGTGCGCGTGTGTTATATTTTTGGCGGGTGTAGAGACGGTGACGTCACTCGGCTTCAGGTCTGAATTGCTGCGCTGCAATGTGACGGGCGTCTCTTTCTGTGGGCTCACGCGGCATGACTCGGTGCGCACGTTCCTCCGCTTGCCCCTGCGTCGTTTTCCAGCCATGATTTGCAATATGGCGCCCACTCCAGTCTTCTGGTTGTAATCAGTCTCGGGTATGAGTAGGTTAACTACATCTTTACGTATTGTGTTAAATTTTTCCGTCGTTATATCATTTTCGTTTGGTGGCGCGCGCGCGTCTAGCGATGTTAATTTGGTACTGTCGCCGGTCGGGTGTTTCCGCGCGGCGTCGGGCGGCGTCGGCGGCGCGTCTGCTTTCCCGGGTTTTCTCTTGAAGAAGTTGAACATGTTGGTTGGACGTTTAATTTGGTGGAAGCATCGTCCGAACGGCACGGAGTTGTGTTACCAACTGTTGGGATTATTATTGTGTTGCAAATATTATTTATGTTTATGTTTTTGTGTACGAGTTTAGTTTACGATGTTTTGGTTGATTTTTTTATAAAGGCAAGGCATAAAGACCTGGGGTCTAACCACAAGCTTTAAAACAATATTATTATAACTATATTTGTCTTGTTTTGACGCCGGATGACAAAGAAGGACAAAAGACAAATAAGGTTATAATAATATTGTTAAAGAGCTTGTGGTAGGCCCTCTGTAACTTCGATAAGCCTAACAACGTCAATATCATAAAATAACTTATTAATTAATAAAAATAAATAATAATTATCCAGGGGCATTCTTACACAGCTATCTGATCCTAAACCAAGCAGAGCTTGTACTATGGAAACCAGATAACCGATGCACTGTGTGCAAAAACGAGTAGGTATACAGGGCGTCCCACGGCTATGCGCCTATGCCACATGGAGGGAAACTACCTTAAATGTTGTAGATGGAACATTTTACTGAAAGACGACATTATTTTAATTTAAAAAACCATTTAAACTGCATTCATAGATTTTTTTAATAGTTACATAGTTACATTTGATAAATTGATTAATTTTGTATTTTTTTTTTTTATATATTTCTGAGACAGTTATTTAGCAAAAAATAATCCGTATGATATCCTTATTTAAGGTACTTACTTCCCCTCCATGTGGCAAAGCCACAGAGTTCAATCCTCTGTGGCATAGCCGTGGGACGCCTGTATACATATTTACTATTAGATTCAAAATAAAACAGCCATGATATTCGTGGACGGGAATCGAACACACGGCTCGCGGCAGTCAGTGTATCAATGAAATATTCTACTAGTCTAGTATTCATTATTATTAGAAGGATGTAATGTATGTTATCTTTATTACAAATACCTACTAATATATGCAAATAATATAATCTCTATATACAAATGAATGCCTATTTCCCTTGGTCAAATAACAGTCAGGTAACTTGAGAACGACTTTACCGAAATCATCATTATTTTTAAAAAATCTACAGACGGTAGGGTTGGGTAGGATATCCCTCCAGTTACGCGGGTGAATCCGCGGGTTGTAACTTGTAATATTTTAAAGAGAAAAATAATTATATTTTTGTTTCTACTAATAAACTCGAAAACGACTGAACCGATTTGAAAAATTGTCACCAGAAAACGCTATAATATATCTATCACTGAGTAACTTGGGACTCGGACTATTTTATTTTCAAAATAATTAGTTATCCCTTCAAAAACTCCAAGAGGTCGCGGGTGGTCTATATAGTTTATAATAAAATTAAATGCTTGCCTTCTTCTAATGTAATGAGAGAGGTAGAGCGTAGCGTTTATTCGCTCAAAGAGCACCTCGACTGGGGAAGTACCTCCACCTCTCTCTCTCTCTCCTACAGAATACCGCACACTAATAACTGTATGTTGTGTGTAAAACTACGGGTGAGTAAGGTGGACAGAGCTCATAGGGGAGGTGGGAAAGGTCGGTAACGCGTGAGCGAAGCTTCGTGTGTGTGTTGCAAGCGTCCATATGGCTACGGTAACCGCTTACCATCAGGGTCGTATGCTTGTTTACCTACTTAGTCGTATAAAACAATGTATACCTACGTTCCATATTTTATTGCGATGAAACTTTTCTAGTAAAAATCACGTAAACAATCATCGAATCTCAATGACGCGAGCGATGTGAGGAAACCATCGGAATATAATTAGTGTTGGCACGGATTCAAACTGTGGACCGAACGGTACACTAACCTTCCACCATCCTACTTATTACTAGTACTTAGTTCTAGTTTTGATAACTACTAACCTAAAAACATAATTAATCAGTTGACTCGCACATCATGAAATTTCATTTTGATGGTTCGGAAATAAAATTCTTTCACAAATAAATTTGGACAACTAGACCTTGTCCAGAATGTCCAGGGGTTCAAGTCTTCTATCTCAATTGTGTTCCAGTCACAGAATGTCACAGACCTTCTGAAAGTCCATTGGAACTGCCTCAATGGACTTTCAGTGGTGTTAAAATTGTGACATTATACAGTTTTGGTAGTCTACTAACACGATTGTACACAATTTTAACACCACTGAAAGTACTTTGGAAGTTTGGAAAACAATTTGTGTAAGCAGACTTGGGCCCCAGAAAGGACGAATTCGCCTCGAATATCTCGCGAGTAATACGAGCACACATTGGCGTCCATAACTTTGCGCACATTCGAATTGATTGATTGAAACAATTGGTTTAAAAAAAAAAATTGACGATGCTTCTCATATATTTTTATACTAGCTTTTTGCCCGCGGCTTCGCTCGCGTAGACTATAATATTTGTACGCGTAATAAACGCTAAGATATTAATTTCGTGAAGATTCCTAATTGTTCTTGTGAACTCCGTGGCCAATGCGATGATGGGAGCGCGGCGCGGCGACAGCTGGTGGAGGACCACGTGCTCCCATCCATCAATCATCAATCAGCCAGGACTTTGCTTTTTAAATGAGTAATTTTAATCTTTTATATAAAGCCGGCCAAGCTCAAGACTTAGTCTCACTCGCGCACCGAGGGCTCTGACCTTCCTTGGACGTATATTTATTGGATTGGGCCATCACTGTTGTTTAAAACCGGACCGCATAATTAAGTTTTTTTGTGAAGGAATTTGGATGATATTGAAAAAACTGTGCTAGTTAGAAACATTGTTTTATTTTTCCTATACTTTTTCCAGATTTTTCGCATTGCGAACCTCGGAGATTGGCATTATTCATCAACAGTCAAAAAGTCTTAAAAAATAATAGAAACATGTTTTAAAATGTACAAATAAAGCCCTTTACCATGATACCTCACTTAAATTTGTAGCCCTGCCTTGAAATTTCAGGGCCCACTCTGTTCACCTTTACAACCGTAAAAGTAAAAAAATATATATTTGCAATAAGGTTGGGTATGCAATATTTAAAACTATTCCAAATTTTAAATCAACAGCATTACTGGTTGTTGAAATATACCTACCGCTCTAACAGTCAAACAGACAGACTAACTGGCACCATAAGGGTTTCATTATTAGCTTTTTAGTTCGGAACCCAAATAAAAACGAAATACCAGTCACTAATAACGATATCCCAAGCACTATACTAAAAATTAGTGGCAAAGTAGATGCCTCATAGAGTAGGTATAAGCTACACGTTAAGAAAGGATTTCCCGAAACGTAACCACTTGAAAGAGAAATTGGACTCTGGCTGCAAGCAGGTTCTCTCGTTACTAATTTGGAGCAGCCCGAGCAGGGAGGTTCCTCCCCCTTACATCGCAGTTGTTTTCCTGCGGTGAGTAAGGTCGCCAGAGCTGGGTGTAGGGGACCAGTATGTAGTAGGCACCAAATAATACCTACCGCTGCCGGCACAGCTACTCCTCTCACCTTCAAACACTTTTTCAAGAAGGGTGTAGAGAGAGATTCGGTAAAGCGTGAGTGATACCCCTGGTGTTGCAAGCGTCAATAGGCAACGTTAACTGCTTGCCATCAGACGTACAGCAAGTTTTTTATTTGTCCTGTCTTCGTCGTAAGTGTAACTATGTATATGCCCTATATATGCCTATGGCTACCAGTATGGTACTTTTGTCGATCAGGCTGGCCACCATACATACTATGGTGCGTAAAAAGCACAGGCAGGATTCCGCTCCACTCCGACTTTAATGACATCATTTATAGGGCTCTTGCCAGAGGTCTCGTGTCAGCTATTCGTGTATCGAGTGGCTTGAAGCGTAACGATGATAAGAGGTCCATCTGACATTAATGTCCTGGAGCTCATTGTATTTTTCGCGACATATCGAGGCGTCTGATTGACGGTTCCTATAGCCAAAGGGCTGACGAATACTCCAGCTAGAAGATAAGCATCACCATACAAAGTTGCCGCCGCCTGCAAAGTTTGGGCACACTACCAACTGGCAGCAAATTAGATCAGCTATATTCTCTTTGTGAACTGCTGGTCTCTTTTTTTTTTTTTGTGTTCTGTTTGTTTTCTATTTCCCACTTAGTCTGTCAAGCAATTTCATCATATCTGAATTGTTCATGGTCGTTTTTGAGAAATCGATGAACATGAAAAAGGAACAATCGCGTCCAACTTAGAGTTTCCTCCTTCTTTTTTGAGTCGGTTAAAAATAGGATGCCTTTTATCACGGGAGAGTTCCCGCGAGGGTGGTACAGTGGGAATAGTTACTCGACCCAGAGCTATGCCATATGTAGGCAAAGAACTTTAAATGAGAACACATCGTGAAGTTTTACAGGTTCGATTCTTACTTAGGTAAGCCTTTTTCATAAGTTCGTCGATGCAGCTGTACTTATTTGTAGCTTTTTTTTTGTAGTGAACAAAACTAAATGGTCAAACGGGAGAGCGCTGATGGCTCTCATCAACCAAAAAACTAATATCGAAATCATTGATCCTGTCATAAAATTGTGAGAACGAAACCATAGTGCGATTCAGGAAAAAGACAACGCCATCTAGTAGTTCTCTCCCTCTGTGCCTGTGCCGTGAGACGGCCTGTAAATAAATAAATTGAGATATCTTTTTTTCCCGTGAGCCGATTTTGATGAAACAAAGCCTAGTTGAAGCGCCAAGCAACGCTCAATCACTCTGTGGAAACAGCATGCAAATCCGTTCAGTGGATTCGAAGATTATCCTGTTCAAACAGACAAACAGACAGACAGAAAGACAGACAGACAGACAATTTTTTTTAAAATGTTATTTATGTATTGTGTTAGTCATTCTACATCACCCCCAATCAGTTTTTGGTAAATATATTCAATGTACAGACACGACTTTTCTACAGTTTTTCTATACATATAATAAAACTGTAGAAAAGTCGTGTCTGTACATCGCCATCTAGTAGTTCTCTCCCTCTGTGCCTGTGCCGTGAGACGGCCTGTAAATAAATAAATTGAGATATCTTTTTTTCCCGTGAGCCGATTTTGATGAAACAAAGCCTAGTTGAAGCGCCAAGCAACGCTCAATCACTCTGTGGAAACAGCATGCAAATCCGTTCAGTGGATTCGAAGATTATCCTGTTCAAACAGACAAACAGACAGACAGAAAGACAGACAGACAGACAATTTTTTTTAAAATGTTATTTATGTATTGTGTTAGTCATTCTACATCACCCCCAATCAGTTTTTGGTAAATATATTCAATGTACAGACACGACTTTTCTACAGTTTTATTATATGTATAGATTTGATACTAGCTGCCCGGCGCGACTTTGTTCGCGTGGTACCCTACCCTATCTAAACCATCCAGGGCGTCACCCAAACGCATACAAAAAATTTCAACTGTTACTTGTGTTTGTCACAGAACTCCTCCTAAACGGCTGGACCGATTTGACCCGGCAGATGGCGCTGCAGTCGATAATATAACCTAGATACCGACTGCAGCGCCACCTGCCGGGCTGATTTGTGAATCTAAACCATCCAGGGCGCCACCCAAACGCATACAAAAAAATACATTCAAATCGGTCCAGCCGTTTAGGAGGAATTCAGTGACATACACACGTACAGTAGAATTTTATATATAAAGATTGTGTGACGAAACATTTAAAATATTCGATATCAGGCAGGAGCATTTCATTATATTCTTCTAGGCTTTGTGTGCTTACCACCTTCGGCCACATCATCACATACCACCGTGAGATTGTGGTCACACACAGGCCTACACAATAAAAAACAAAAAATAATATAATTTTGTTACTAAAACTAAAACCGGATTTCGAGCGAATACCGGACGCATCTGTGATCGACTTTCCGTTATTTTCGAATGGTTCCATGAAGTAGTGTTGTGACACGCAACTGGAGAATATATCGTTTTTAGGGTTCCGTAGCCAAATGGCAAAAAACGGAACCCTTATAGATTCGTCATGTCTGTCTGTCTGTCTGTCTGTCTGTCTGTCTGTCTGTCTGTCTGTCTGTCTGTCTGTCCGTGTATGTCACAGCCATTTATTTCCGAAACTATAAGAACTATAATGTTGAAACTTGGTAAGTAGATGTATTCTGTGAACCGCATTAAGATTTTTACACAAAAATAGAAAAAAAACAATAAATTTTGGGGGTTCCCCATACTTAGAACTGAAACTCAAATTTTTTTTTTCATCAAACCCATATGTGTGGGGTGTCTATGGATAGGTCTTCAAAAATGATATTGAGGTTTCTAATATCATTTTTTTCTAAACTGAATAGTTTGCGCGAGAGACACTTCCAAAGTGGTAAAATGTGTGTCCCCCCCCCTGTAACTTCTAAAATAAGAGAATGATAAATCTATAAAAAATATATGATGTACATTACGGTGCAAACTTCCACCGAATTTGGTTTGAACGAGATCTAGTAAGTAGTTTTTTTTTAATACGTCATAAATTGAAATTAATATCAAATACTCAGGTCTATACTACCATTTACTTATATACCTACAGGGTTGTACGGAACCCTCGGTGCGCGAGTCTGACTCGCACTTGGCCGGTTTTTTATAATTATTATTATTTTCATTATATAGATTTTATATCTATAAAGAAATGTTTTTTTTATTTATATTGATAATTGAAATAAATAAAAATTAAATGCTGACCGGTAAGCGCATAACTTGAGACGGTCTAGCCCTTCTCAATTGATGCGATTTAGCATTTTTTTTAATGTCCATATGCCAAATAATGTTTCAAGGAATACAAATTGGAACTGGCAGAATGACAGATGCACACGTAGCGCCAACCGCTGGGTATCGAAACGGTAAAGTAGGTAGAGAGCACCAGAGCGCGATGTTGATCACCCATGAGATGAACCGACCAAATTAAGGGTGCAGTAGGCGGTCTCATCACGACGACTGTATCAGAAGGACAGCAGTTAGGCAATAATGGCTGCGTGTTGTGAAGCGAGTCAGAAATCACACGCCACACAACGTGCCACGAATAGAGAAAGATGGAGAAGTCTCACAATAGCCGCTACAAATTTATCAGACTATATACCATAACCAACCACTCCGCCAGGAGTGTACGACTAAGAAGACGATGACCACTAACTGTCAAGAGTGAAACGCATATAACTCAAAGGGGGTACAAGATGGAATCAATGGTGATATGGAAAGCTAGTAGGAACCATAAAAGTGAGAGTAACTTGTCAAGAACTAGTCAATAACTGGTTCGAAAACAAGGTAAATCTAGGTCAATCAGTAGTAATATAAATATTTCATCGGACCACGTGGCTCTCCACGCGCGTTTCAACGCGTAATTGAAGCGTGACAGACAATAATAGATAAATTAATTTGGCACACTTCTTATTTATTTGATGCGATGTTTTTTTATTAGTTTCCTATTTGATAGAGACGTCAGCTGTTTTTTTCAGATTTGTTTTGATCGAGTAGATTTTAATATTGTAAGATGCAACGTTAAAATAAAACACATGGACTATCATTATTTTATAAATATAAAGTAAAATAATAAAAATGTGATATATGAAGAACCGCTCGACCGATTTTGTGCAAACTTCACATAAACCATCTACTAAATAGTCCGAACAAAGCCTAAACATTTGGTTTGGATAGGTGAGCCCGTTCTTGAGTTATAAAATTACAACGAAAAGTGGCATTGATTTTTATATATATTATAGATAATTTTAATAATTTTGATTATTCTATAACTAGATTCCTGCCGCGGTTTTACCAATGTTTCAGGAATAAAAATTGTCTCCATGTAGGCTTACTGCGTGCCAAGAACAAACAACCGCACTTTCTCATTTATAATATTATAAGCATTGAAATACATAAATGTCAATAAACGTCAAATCCAATCATCGATAAGTCAATATCGACATTGTGCGTAACATCACTACATTTTCACTGCGCATACATTTATATTTAGTCAAGCCAGTGACCTTTACTTATGTCTATTTTGATTTTGTGCGTTCGTCTGTATACTGTTCAAATATAGAAAACTTCGCCAAATCAATTAACTCATTGTACAAGCTGTGGGGTTAAACAATTTCAATTGAGGTTGGTGTTTCGATGGGTGGCCGTTTTTATATTTAGCATTAACTTTGTTTTGGCAATAAAGTTTATTAAAATAAAATAAACTATTCCCTCAGGCCCTCTATCTCCGATAAGGTGGGCATGAATATTGTAACCGGAATAATAGGTTCTTCATTCCTGGACAAAGAGCCGCATATACATATTATATTAAATAAATATCCTGGGACATTCCTCACACACGGTCATCTGATCCCAAACTAAGCAGAGCTTGTACTATGGAAACCAGATAACTGATATAATACATATACTACTTTTTGTTTGTAAATACATACTTAATATACATAATTACACCCAGACTCAGGACATACAGACATGTTCATGCACACAAATGCATGTCCTGTGTGGGAATCGAACCCACGACCAGCGGCGCTATAGGCCCGTCAAACCCATCTCAACCGAAAACAGGAACCTATATAAAGCCCGACCATATACGACTAAGAACTGCCTTTTAAAAAAGATAGTTAAAAACCACAAAATACATTTCGTGGTGAAATAGTAACTTCTTTAAAAACTATGATATTTTATAGTCTGTGTAAACTTATAAAAAAGTTAATGGTTCTCCCTTGGTTCTCCACTAATGGATTTGAATCCATAAATCATTATTTGAATACCATTCAGTGTTCGATTGGAATAATGCCAAAGTAAAACTCCAAAATGCTTATGATACCCTGGTATGTACCTGCAATAGCATAACTAAAAATACAGGGAAAAGTCGAAAATGTTTTCTGATTTTATGCTTTTTATGTTTTATGGTTTTTGTTTAGCGATCGAACAACACCAATGCGGATATTTACGCAAAAAGCAACTACTTGCTACCCTACCTTATCTATATCCCCTATCTATCGGTATCTAGGTTATATTATCGACTGCAGCGCCATCTGGCGGGCTGATTTGTGAATCTAAACAAGGCGCCACCAAAACTCATACAAAAAAAAACATTCAAATAGGTCCAGCCGTTTAGGAGGAGTTCAGTGAAATACACACCTGCAGTAGAATTTTATATATAAAGATGAACTATTCTATTGTTTTGACATTTGACAAAATGTTGCTGATTTGACAAGTCAGGGAACATCCCTAACCTTTCCAAATTAGCACAGTTGCGCTACATTGCGCGTTGATGGACAAAAACATAATAATTTTCTTACTCTTCTAGTCTTTGTGTGCTTAGCACCTTCAGCCAAATACCATTTCTCAGTAAAAAAAAAACATAATCTAACCATAGACGTTTTCAAAACCTAGTTTTATAATCCCTACAAATATACTCGTGTCGTAGCTACCTAGGGGCTACGGCTACACGGGGCAGTGCCCCGGGGCCCCCAAGCTCAGGGTGCCCCTCGGACTTTGACTTACAAGCTATTAATTGGGTTATTGAAAAAAAAAGAGACTCTGAACGCGGAATTCTAGAACTCTCTCTGTGGGATCGGCGCCTAAATTTCGCATAAAAACAAACAGTTGTTGACCCTTCATACGGATTATCATGACGGAACACGATATGTCTTTTTTTAATGTGTGAGTGTAGTCTTGCTCCAGGTGTAAAAAAGAGATGGCTTGATATGAAAATTTAAATAGTTTACTTGGGGCCCTACATGGGGCCTAGTTTATTTTTGCCCCAGGGCCTTTGGTTACCTAGCTACGCAACTGAAAATACTGGTGTAAAAAAATTACTTGTAGGAATTAGCACAGCGCCTCTAGCGGAATTCTCATGAAACTATTTTCTCCATCAATATTTGCACACACCTGCACTTGAGAGCCAGTTTCTTTCTGGCGCTAGCTACTGAGTTAATTTTAATCACTCGCTAAGAAAACCCTTTTTTTTTAAAACGAGTGTAATATATTCAGGAACTTGGTTTTTCCTTTCTTTATTATATGTTTTATTCCAACAGTGTTTGAACCGGTTTAGAATTTCTTGTTGTAAGTACTTAGTCATAGAAGTTTGTGATATTGTTAAAATCCTTTGTTAAATTAACTGTCATATTAAAATGATAAGATCACAATGTAATTTTATGATAGTAAAAATTTTCTTTTTAACCGACTTTAAAAAATGGGGGAGGTTCTCAATTCGGTTGTATTTTTTTTTATGTTTGTTACCTCACATTACTCCGTCATTTATCAACCGATTTGGAAAATTCTTCTTTTGTTTGGAAGGGTACACTTCCCGTTCAGTCCCATTGTCATCAGATCAGGATTGATTACTTCTTAGTGTACTTTGAAGTCGGTTTAAGTTTTTTGTAAAACAGTCCAATTATAAACTTCTCACTTTTTTAAAGTTTTTAATTTTTTAACCGACTTTTTGTTTATGAAGTTCGTCCAAAAGCTATCGTATTCGAACTTGCGTCCTTCACAGACGCAACAAACGTCACTGCGACTGAACGAACCGGATTTTAAAAACGTTACAAAAAATACTCGGAATTTCAGCGAAAGACGCACGACACAACATTTATTTTTAACATTGACAGCTCCGAGAAAAACAAACCAAAAATATAAGCGGAAATGTCTTCGAACTCTCAAAGGGAAGGAAACTACAACTGCATTAAATTTTACGTATTCTCTTAAAATAACTGTATTTCATGAAACTAAACGCATTTCCGGTGTAATAAAAAAAATGTCGTCATTCAAATCAATTGGTATCTTTGAGGGCTCTTTGATTTGGGTAATTAAGTTTTCATTACCTACTTATTGATAAAATTCTCATTATTGAGATAATTTCGCGTGCGCTGTGCAAAAAGTGGTAAAATGTTTGTGTACACACGGCAACACATCAAGCTACACATTTCCAGTATATTGGAACAAAACATAGGTTTTGAAAATATACCATCTCGAAATCTCCACCCAGTAGGTATATAATTTATTTTAATATGTCAAGAGAAAATATTGTAGATTATTTGACTTAAATAACTGGATTGTTTTACAAAAAACTTAAACCGACTTCAAAGTACACTAAGAAGTAATCAAATCCTGATCTGATGACAATGGGACCAAACGGGAAGTGTCCCCTTCCAGACAAAAAAAGAATTTTCCAAATCGGTTCATAAATGACGGAGTTACGAGGTAACAAACATAAAAAAAAAAAAAACAACCGAATTGAGAACCTCCTCCTTTTTTTGAAGTCGGTTAAAAAAGATATCGAAGTGGAATTTCGACCAATGGGCGCGGCGACCACTAGTACAGTGCGGCCCCTGAGACAATGCGTTTCTGACACATGTTAATATTGGTCAAATCTCGGAAACGGCTAATCGCGTAAGAGCGTAATAATTCAATGCGCGTAAGTAACTAATCATAATTTTTGTGGGTGTGACACGTTAAAACGGTAACCAGTAAAACATACACACGAATTCATAAGCGGTTTCCGGTTTAAAAACAAATTAATTCACTCATAAAACTTGACCTCAGAATCACTAAACTAGGCCCCCGACCCGACCGCACCCGGCTTTACTGTTACATAGATTTATATTCAAATATCTGTCGAATAGGCTGTTATTTTTTATAGGTCTTTGTAGCAAGTTTTTCTAAAGAATTTGACGGATTCTTGAAAACCTGATAAGAAAACGAGTTTAACTAATTATTATTAATACTTTAATACTTTATATATAAAATTCTACTGCATCGTATCTCGGTATCTAGGTTATATTTTGTATGTAGTATTTATATACTCTGAGGTTTTATCGAATGCAGCGCTTCTTCTTCATCTTTTTATACGACTAAGTGGGCAAACAAGCATACGGCCCACCTGATGGTAAGCGGTTACCGTAGCCATATGGACGCTTGCAACACAAAGCATCGCTCACGCGTTGGCGACCTTTCCCCCCTCCCCAATGAGCTCTGGCGACCTTTCTCACGCGCAGGAACATAACTTTACACAACATAAAGTTATTTGGCTGCGGTATTCTGGAGGTACTTCCCATTAACGCTACGCTCTACATCTCTTAAAATCTATCTGCCGGGCTGATTTGTGAATCTAAACAATCCAGGGCGCCAACCAAACGCATACAAAAAAAAAATTATAAATATTCAAATCGGTCCAGCCGTTTAGGAGGATACAAGGGGTACTAAGAATGATTACATCCTTATAAATTAACCCTTTCGATCGCTCATCAAAATAATTTCTATTTTCATTTCGCTGGTTGGAGTCCCTGTACAGGAAGGTATCAAGGTCGGGAGGGCCTTCTACCTTATTGCGGCGAAACCATTCGGAGCCCTGTAGCTTGGGGGTTTACGGTCCTGGCAATCCTAGTCTTGGAGGACATTCTCATTAGATCCTTGTGTTCTAGTTTTTTATTAAATATTTTTGTATCTCTCGTATTCCACTACTCTCTGCCAGTGAATGTGTTAGCGTGATTTATTCATCAGAGTAGATTAAAAAAACCGGTTTAATCGTATCGGTCAAAACATTACGGTTTCGTAGAGATATAGGCAATTTAGATTTGATTAGAAACTCATCTTGGAATAAGTACCTTAATATCTAGGCTTTATAATTCAACTAGCTGTCCCCCGCGGTTTCACTCGCGTTCCCGGGATATAAAGAAGCCTATAATAATCGGGGATAATGTAGCTTCCTATTATTCAAAGAATTTTTCGAATCCGACTGGCAGTTTTTGAGATTAGCCCGTTTAAACAAACAAACAAAAAAACTCTTCCGCTTTATTATATAATTAGTAAGTATAGATTATTAATGTATAGATTATTTTATTACTTTGTCTTTGTTAGCTATTCGTATCCAGGCTGTTATAGCTTTTATAGCTTTCACAATAACTTATATTTTCACTTGAATGGATAGAATGAAAGTAGCAGCTTTTACTAATTTTCCAAGTTGTTTGCACATAATTTACAACCTTATTCTGAAGTCATAAGCTCTCAAATATAATGTGGACATTTTTATTGATAAAATAATCAATAATCAGATATCAACCAAAACATCGTAAAAGTAACTTTAGTACACCATAAAAATAAGTAATCAAATGTGTTAATATGTTTACCAAAACTATGTAAGGAACACTGTAATAAATATCACTTCCCAAAACAATCTGTTGTTTATAAACACAATAGGTAATTAAAATGTCACAACCACATTGTTTTGTTTACAATTTACACACGACAACGTATCCGAACGCGTAAACCGCCCCGGGCGGGAAAATTTGACAACGTCATTTTCACTTGACACTTTTTTTTTTTAATGTTACTTCTTTTGAAACTGTGGTAACAGGTTTTTTTAAATTAAGGAGGTTATTCTCGGTTGTCGCGTCCGCTCGTCAGTTAGCGGTCGTGAGACTGGACTAAGAATCGAGTTACTGGGTCGTAAATAGAAAACTTATTTGCGTTTCGTTGTATCGGTTGCGGCTGCGTTTTGCATTTCAGGCGCATTAACGGGGGCATTCGTGAGTCATCAGAGCTTGAAAGGGATGAATAACTTGGATTTCATATACTTAAGTAATACGAAAAGTTAAATTGAGCGTAGCGTACTGCGTGCCTATGGTAGCCTGATACGCCCCGAAAAACATTTGACTCAATGTAGACCACCAGCTTTCCTATTTGCATTCAATATGACCACTATGACTTAGAAATTTCATGATTGCGTTTTATATCAAAAGTAGTTTGGCGGATCGCCATAGCTGCTGTGCTGTGCAATTAAAACTAAATGTTTATTACACATTGTACATCACTATGAGTTAACGCTTGCAGCATCAGGAACTGCACTAATGAAGCGAAATATCGTAGACTGAAGATACATTTCTCTGTCTACGCGAAATATAGTCCCACAATCTAAACTGGTGCGTGGTCAAAAGAAGAAAGAACTAACGACGCCATTTTGAAATGTCAATCGCCATTGGTCAAAGATAATACAAACACTACGTTCATTGGTTGTATGCAAATATAAGCTTCTTGGTTACTTGCTCCACCAAATGCGATAACAGCGACACTCTCACCGCGCCACATAAGCTTCTGTGGGACTATAACTCCTTTGACATTATGACCTCCTGGCCTCCTGGTAATTACGAAGGAAAAAGCTGCGTACTGTCTAGAATAATTACCATAAAATGTTATAGGTAAGTAATTAAGTATAGTGAAAGTTTTAATTTATCGTAAAATTAATCGTATTAAAAGTAACACGTTTTAAGACGGTTACATTAAATATTTATGTTTGAGATTGAAAAAATGGCTCTCAGCGCCTACTTTCTTGGTGTCCAAGCGCCTAATTGATTTTAGCAGTTTTCGTAGCGCGAGGATACTCCTGGTATTCTCGTATTTAAGGCTACATTTTTAATAATTACCTTCAGCATTCTAAATTAAAACGATATTCGGACACTATATCAGTTTTTAATTTTAACCATGATAAAGACATAAAACCATACCAGAAAAATGATTTTTATTATTCACTTTTTTACTTTCCATCGGGGCCCCATATTCTCGTGTGCCCAAGGGCCCCGACATGGCTTAAGACGGCCCTGTAAGTAAGTATTATATAAGTTACTTGTTTGCTAGGTACCTCATAAAAACCTCGTAGACAGAGACGGACAGAGAGAAGAGTGACAATAACAATTTTATATTTGGATACGGAATCCTATTTTATTTTTGAAGTCTTGACTCTTGGTATCATTCTTGGATGGATATAGTCTATCTAATGTACTTTTCATATCTCGACGAGCTTAGACCAAGCTTAGATTTTATTGATTCGTAAAGTAATTCGACTTATAACAGATAACGAGTAATCAAAATCATGCATAATAAATTATAAAATCGGCCAAGTGCGAGTTGGAGTCAGAGTCGAGGGTTCCGACCCTCCTAACCGACCTCTAAGACGGTATTATTTCTTAATTGTTAAAAGCCGGACCGCATGATTGAGTTTGTTTGTGAAGGAGTTTTGAAGACGGAAGGAGTGGCGAAAAACACAATAAATTGGCAAAATACACATGCCGTGTGACGCCATTCAATAAAAGAAAAAAAAAAGAAAAAAGTTACATACCAAATTTTAAAAATAGAATAGTCTGGGTGGAAATTTTCAATATATATTTTACAATATAAAAGATTAGTAGAAAATAGATCACTTGCGATAATTTCTACGCGTTATTTTAAAGATAAGATAACGATTATCAATATGATAAAATATCAGTATTTATCAATAGCCATTGAGTTTCGATAGAGTACACACTTTCTTAGCTATATTTTTAATAAAATAATGGGTGATCTAATTATTGTTGATAATAGTCATGGCGTTCAGGTGGTAGATGGAGATGACGTGCAGGTACGTACTGTATATATATGCTCTCCTGGTACTTTTTACTTTAATTATTCCTTTCAGGCTTTGTGTGCATCACCTTCGGCCACGTGATCACTGACCATGGTGAAATTGTAGTCGAACAAGTCCTAATTCAGCGATAGTTTTAAAAAAGCTGAGTGGCGGGCTATTGCGTATCTTTGGTGGTTGATTTCATCCAATGATGCGGTACCGCGATGATCAATCGTGGGCCCTGGGGGCCAACGAATAACCTTATTTGTCTTTTGTCCTGTTTTGACGCCGGATGTCAAAGAAGGACAAAAGAAAAATAAGGTTATTTTAACCTTGTTTTAAGAGCTTGTAGTAGGCCCCCTGATTGGATGAAAATCAAAGATACTGTAATGGGAACCCATTAAGGGGCTCTACCGTATCTATAACCTCAGCTATAAGGTATATATATATATCGTATACGGCGATTAAATTCGCAACAAAAAATAATATAGATACATAGGTACAAGAAATGTGCCAGTGGAATATTTGACTGTAAGAAATGGTTAGAAATGCTCTTGTAATTAATCTAGGTACTCCTTGAAACATGAGGTGAGCAAAAGTTCGATTATAACAAAAAAAAGTGGATCAGACTCGTGCATTTTTCCACCTTTTATCTTTTGCTAACGTTTAAACGGTGCCGGCAGAATATCTGTGTTGTGGATAACTCCCACAAATTTATACTGAATCGGGGCCTCATTTCTATTCCGCGACTCATAGATTATTTATTATTGCTGCAGTTTTATTTATTTTTTTTTATTATTGTATTCCTTTTTATTTACCAATTTGTATTTTGTGCGTTGTGATTTGGTGTTTTTTTTTCTTTCTTTAAAACCAATGAAATAAAATTAAACAAACATTGGACTGTTTTACAAAAAACTCAAACCGACTTCAAAGTACACTAAGAAGTAATCGAATCCTGATCAATGGGACCAAACGGGAAGTGTACCCTTCAAGACAAAAAAAATATTTTCCAAATCGGTTAATAAATGACGGAGTTATGAGGTAACAAATATAAAAAAAAAATACAACCGAATTGAGAACCTCCTCCTTTATTTGAAGTCTATTAAAAATGCCTTGATGCGGTTTTTGCCATAATCTTCTCGTGTATTACGAACCGGTGCAGCGGTGGTAGAATCAATCAAGTGTAACGTTCATAATTGCCTTATTAGTCTTATTATAAGGGCTATTTCATTTCACCAACTATACTCCGTCAACGAAGAGTTTTCTTGCTCAAAATAAACAGTTTGACAGGTATTTTGAACACAGAGGTATCATAAGAAAACTCCTCATTGTAAAGAATCTTTTTCACCAGTTCGTAGATAATAGCGGCGGTGGAGTTCACGTAGTCGACGGCGACCAAGCTGGAATTCATATAGTCGATCATGACCTCGGTGGCGGCGTTCATATAGTCGACCACGACGGCGGCGGCGGCGTTCAAATAGTCGACCACGACGGCGGCGGCGGCGTTCACGTGGTCGACCATGACGGCGGCGGCGGCGTTCTCGTAGTCGACCATGACGGTGGCGGCGTTCACGTGGTGGAAGGTGACTATGGCCACGGGGGTGTCAGCGTGGTCGAAGGTCACTACGGTGACGGGGGAGTTCATGTGGTGGACCATGAACGAGAGGGGGGGGTTCATGTAAGTACCAATACGATTTAGGCTTATTTTGCAAAGCTACTTCCAAGTAAGAGGTAATACATTGTAATTCTTTTGAAAACTTTTCCATTTTTTCTTTCATAAATGTTTAGTCTACATAGAGTGCGTGAAATACAGTAACTCCATGTTACCCATTTTGCACAGACATATGAACAAGCCATGTTGGCAGCATAGATTGTTGTTGTTTGTCATATTCGCCAAAAGGCAGGCAAAGGTCTGAGCCATACAGCCTTTTCTTATTTAAGTTTTCTCGAGTTGTATTATTATAGTCACAAAATAAATAAAAAATAATACAATTTGACGGGCCAGTTGGCGCAGTTGGTTAAGACTCTAGCCATCGCGCTGCTGGTCGTGGGTTCGATTCCCGCACAGGATGCATTTGTGTGCATGAACATGTCTGTATGCCCTGAGTCTGGGTGTTATTATGTTTATTAATTATGCATTTATTTACTAACAAGAAGTAGTATTATGTAGTATATCAGTTATCTGGTTTCCATAGTACAAGCTCACATAGTACATGCTTAGTTTGGGATCAGATGACCGTGTGTGAGGAATGTCCCATGATATTTATTTATTTAAATCACTTCACTGGTGCACATGGATTGATCATAGCATACAATTAATGATTTTATTTTTGACAGGTGGTTGAATGAGCTATCCTTGGCAATCTCAGTTCCAAGAGGCACCGATAAAAAATGTTCTGCGATGTGAAAATGGTGGGGAGGATTCAAAATAAACTCATTTTTTTATTGTTATAATTGTCTTGTTATTTGTGCCAGTTACTACAGCAGTCACTGACCGGTCAGTCGGACAGTATCTGTCCTTTATCCGTAAGATACTGCGTCCGAGGACAAAATTATGCAAACAGCTATGCTATTCTGTAAAAGGTAAATCATCTCGAAAGTCATCTCGCAACTCACCTCGCAACTGAATTGGCGGGTGAATTACGTTTCAGAATACCAAATCCTATTGAAAAACGTCAAAATACTCACCTGTCGTAGTTCTTCTCACTTCCGTCATCACTCGGTGGCGCAAGTGTCGAACTCACTCAGTTGAAGAATATGAAATTCTAATCTCATCGCGGATTCAGAAGTGATTTTGCAAATGAGCGTTACAGAATAGCACTGCTGAAATTAACTGGCTCTGTACCCCTACCTTGAGTTTCTATACTAACGTAATCTACCGTCGCTACCGACTACGGTGAGACATTTTGTATGAAATTCTTCCAAAAGTGTCCACACGGTGCTCGCTATGCAAAATATTCACCGTAGTCACTATCGACTGTAGATTACGTTAGTGTAGAAAACTCATGGTAGAGGTACTGAGGGTATACTACGAAAAACGATATACGATAGTCCGATCATCGTTGTCAAATATTAACCAATAGAATTGCTGCAAAACTGACGAGACGTAAACTTTGTGCAATTCTATTGGCTAATTGATTGACAACGATTATTGGACTATCGTGTATCGTTTTTCGAAGTATAGGCCCTATCATGGGAGCAGTCTGTCGGACAGTAAGCTGTAATTCACTATCGACTGCTAGACCCGTGTAAGCCAATCTTAATTTCCTTATAAAATTAAAACACCTGTATCGCTACCATGAGTTTGGTTCGTTATCCTAATCTATACTCGCTAGCGACTTGTGAAACATTTTATACGAAATACTGTGATTCTAAAACTGTCCACTAGGTGCGCTGCTCTAATGTACATACTGCAAGGGTACTTCAGTTAGCAATGAAGACGAAAGGTAAGCCTGGAGATCTTCATTTAGCTTGAGGTTACAGTAATGGAAAATATTGTTAGGAAACCGTAGTATGGTGGTAGGACATTCGCGTCACTGGCTACCTCTGGGTCAAAATCTTTGGACAAACACCTACCAGTGATTTCTGGTAGCTTCACTTGAGACCCAGTTGACTTCCAGGCACTGTCATCGGTGGCACAATAGCAGTCCCCTGGTATTGTTTTTTTTTTTTTTTTTTTTAAATTAAATGGGCTTGCGTTTGGCCACTGACCCGCCCAAAAGGGGCGATGACGAAGCCTAAGATGAAACGCTTACCCAGAAGAAACCTATTCACTCTGGCCTTGAAAGTTCCTAGATTGTAGGCGTCAGGAAACACAGACGCCGGAAGCAAGTTCCACTCCCTTGCTGTCCGCATTATAAATGAGGATGCAAAACGCTGTGTCCGTATTTTCGGTATGTCAACAACGTACGGGTGAAAATTTTCCCGGCGTCTTGTGGTTCGGTGTAAAAATGGGGATGGTGGAATTAGGTTGAACAATTCCTGCGCACACTCTCCAAAATATATCCTGTAGAAAACCGATAAGCAAGCAACCTTTCTTCGATGGTCGAGGCTCGTGAGTTTGTCTACAGACATCAGTGCAGAGGTTGCCTACTGAACATCTGCATAAAACTAAAAGTAATCAGGAGTTTTCTTACCATAGTTTGTTCAAAATACCTGATAATACTTGATAATTCGAATGAAGTTGAACCTTAAGTACACGATTTGCCAGGTATTTTAAACTTAACTCTATAAAACTCTATGGAAAGAAAACTACTCATTCAGAAATAATGTAAACGCCTACCACAATTATTTAGCAATATAACATTCTTGCATATTGTTAGTAGGTATTTGTAGATAGGAAGACGATGCGTTATCTTCAAAATTCTTGGTTATCTGTTTATATTCCAAATTATTTAAAAATAATCTTGCGATTTAATTTATTGTTACGTGTTACTAAATTCGAATTAAACTTCTAACCGATTTTCAGTTTGACTAGACAACTTGGATTGTTAAAATTTGCGGGAGTGGAAATCATAAAAAAAAATTATAAAGGCAGAAGACCATCTATGCGGCTCATGCGCAGGCGCTGGTACCGGCAGTGTACCTGGGACCAGTGAGTTTTTGGCTTTGTCCTTGCCGTTGACGGCACAGTGACTTCTCTTTATCCATCTTCAAGACTATACAGCCAGTGAAAAGATTTTTTCAGTGTCGCCAACGCACTTATGATACCCTGGTGTTGCGAGCGTTTATAGGCTACGGTAGCCGCTTATCGTCAGATGGGTTGTATGCTTGTATAATAATATAAAAAACCTATGTATATGAACCAATTTTGGTATAATAAATATTTATGTTAAAAACTTACCAGTAACTAAAAAACTCCGATAAATCCATGCAGTCGATTTCCCGCCTCTGTTCTGTGTTTGATTCGTCGGCGATGCCAGAGTCCACGTCCTCTTCCGAACTCGAACCGGAACTATCGGTTTCTATATCCGCACGACGCACAACACTCATCGCTTATGTAAAGCCAGTTCGATTTTTGAATTGTTGTTATTTTGACATTTGATGTTTTTTTGTTTACTCTTTTTGATCAGTCTGGGGTTGTCAATTAATAAATTTTAAAGTCCACGTTTTTGGGAAAATAGAGCAAGGAATAAAAAAAAACAGGGTATTTTATAAGAGCATAACTTAAATAATGCTAGTCCGTCGCTTTGTTCAAACTGTCTTTTCTCTGTATTGCATTATTATTACTAAGATATATGATTAAGTCTATAACATTGCTAAGAAATGATAGTCAGGAGGAACTCAGGACTCAGGTTGCCCCGAGAATAAATCTTATTTTGAATCGTTATTTTCCTAAATAAATTGATCGTACAAATCTGGCAGTGCATAAATAGACTGACAGTCTTACAAATAGGCATATCAAAACTAATGCCAAATAAAATTATAGACGTGCGTAAGCTTACAAA
This sequence comes from Achlya flavicornis, assembly GCA_947623365.1. NCBI lineage: Eukaryota > Metazoa > Arthropoda > Insecta > Lepidoptera > Drepanidae > Achlya > Achlya flavicornis. Next base: position 2,721,945 of record OX392494.1, on the reverse strand, counting down.
TTGTTCGCTAATTGGTTATCACTTTGAAATGACATTCGATTAATTGGATTATTAATTTTAGGGGTGGTGCCAAATGTTAGCTTTAATTTATTGCGTTTCGAGGAAATGTGGTTGCTATAGAAACCATCTTGTTATTTGGCAGTGATTGACTAGTGATCATCTGCTTTTCTATTCCTTTTGTGGATTGATATTTTGACACTATTTATAAGAAAACTTATTAATTTCGGGCGTTATCAACTGTAATTAAAGCCATTTAATCCTTTGACTGTTTGGTGATCAGCGCGGGCGAGGACGCCAAATGGAAATCAATTGTTATTTTTTAACCGCAAGTCAAGGGATAAACGGGTTACGTTTAATTTAGAAGTTAGTCAGCCCTGAACTAGTTAAAACCAGTAAGAAGCGATCTGAATATTTTGGAAATGTTCTTTTTCAATAATATTGTTTCTTTAACAACTTTAAAATAAGGTACATTTTGTTGATCACGTTTGAATCGCGGTTAAAAAATAACTGTTGTTTTTAATTGTTATACAAATTCGCGCCAACTTTAGACGAGCTGAAGGTGACGTATATATTACTGAACCAAAATAATAAAAACTACTGTCGGTCATGCATAATACTTTAACAGATTTACTAAATTAATTTTAAACCCTGCCCACTTCTTCATTGAAAAATATAAATACTAATGAATTGGGAATGGCCAGAATGATAAGAAAGTTGGGCCCGTCTCATACATCATCGTTCAAGCATCACCATCGAACCAATCAACATCAACCAGGAAGAAATGCGTTCAATAGTCCACAAACCAAATAATTTAGGTCGTTATAAATAAAGTGCACCGGTCCAAATTACAGCATAATGTCTTGGCTAACGTTACAATGTGTAAATGTCAGATGGTCACAACTGACTGTGCCAGTTAGATGAGTGATAATAGAATTAATAACTTTGAGTTTCGTGTTTCAAGGGGAGTTATGGAATGGGACAGCTTACGGTTTCATCGTCATCAGCCTATAATGTCCCATTACTGTCCTTTCACAAATGAAGATGAAAAGGAGGGACAGGGAAAGGGACTTGGGTCTGCTGATTCGATTTCCTAGGAAAGGACAGAAGAGATATCAATTCAGTTAAATATATATGTTGAATCACATCAGAGAATGTGGTTTATTTATATTCCTAAACGTAGTTTTTTAAGAGCGTTTTTTCGCTTAAAGTGTATTAAAAATAAATTACCTCCACCTTACAGAATACCGCAGCCAATACACGTGTGTCTGCGATACAACAAAATTTATTGACAAGGGCATCGAGGGTATTTTTTTTTTTTTTTTTTTTTTTTATACGACTAAGTCGGCAAACAAGCATACGGCCCACCTGATGGTAAGCGGTTACCGTAGCCATATGGACGCTTGCAACACACGAAGCATCGCTCACGCGTTGCCGACCTGTCCCCCCTTCCCAATGAGCTCTGGCGACCTTACTCACGTACAGGAACACAACTTTACACAACATAAAGTTATTTGGCTGCCGTATTCTGTAAGGTGGAGGTACTTCCCCAGTCGAGCTGCTCTTTGAGCGAATTAACGCTACGCTCTATCTCTCTTAAAACAGGTATAGACATTTTTTGATGATATGATATTGTAAAGCTTTCTCTTGTACCTAAGTCTAACAAAAAACGATATCTTTTAATATTATTAACGATACGGCTAAGGGATGAAGATCTCAAAAGAGGGTTGAGTGTGCAGAACCCATTACTACTAAAGTAGAACAATGATTCAACCTAAAAATATGTACAAGAGCACCATTGACCTATCTCGCTTATTAGAACCTATATATTGTAGTTAGTTAATCCTCAGTAGACAGCGTGTGCGCAACTCAACATAATAAATGATCGCTTTGATCTATCATCTTATTGTCTGCCTAGATAGTTAGATCCTATAATTAAATAAAGCTGTTATATTGTCGTCGTATCTGAATCACTTTGAATATCTGAACACTCGTATAGTAACACTTAGATGGCTGTTATTTGTATCGTGACGCCTCATCACAAAAATAACAAGTTAAAGTTTTAATGACCAGTTAGCTGCGGTTTCACTCATATACTCGGATTAAAAAGTAAGATTAGAAGTTTAGTCATGAAGAGGTAATAAACAGACAGGGCTAGGTAATTTCGCATTTATAATATTGTTAAATAGGTACCAAATTTTATTTGGAGGATTTTTCGTTTTCTAAAAGTTTATTATATAGAATATTATATAAATATATAGAATTTATGACGGGGAATTCAAAAGTCATTCGTATTCTTCAAAATACTTCGCAAAAACAAGGCAAATTAATAAAAAAAAAAAAATTATCATTCCTTAATATTCAATATTGAAATGCTGGTCCGAAGAAATAGTAACACAATAATTTAACCAAACAATATGATCCTGTTGATGCATTGGACATTAGCAGCTAAAACTCCCAGGAAAAGCCATATTACCACACTAAAAGGTAAATATAATTAACTGACAACACCGACTCATTCTATTTACTTTTTTAACTGTCACTTGTTTCTTTTTAATGAAAATTTTAACTTAACTTAGGTAACATAACTTTTTAATTATTACAAACAAAATACGGTATATATTTATTTCTATGCAAAATACGTACATAATAAAATCGCCGAATTTTAAATCAACTGTCAAATTAACGTTTCGTAAAAAAATCCTCACTTCACAAAAAAGGTTTTAATTAAATATTTTTGTATTTTTTAACATTTTTGTACGGTTATTACGCGTACGTTAGTTTTGTTTGCGCCCGGTCACGAACTGTGTGCGTTTTATTCGCTTTACATTGAATAGGCGACACAGAAAATGAGTAGAGTGGCGATGTTAGTCTTTGTACTTTTTTTTTGCCCGATTCTTCTCAGTGGTATGTAGTAGCTTCGTACGCAAACTCAAATCATTTAATAATCAATTATTTAGTTTAGGCCCTGTTCGTTAGGAATTGACCTTACTGCCGGCCCGGCCAGGCTATTGCGTATCTTTGGTGGTAATCGTAACGAACACCATTAATTAATTCATCCAATGACACGCACGCGGTACGACGCGACGCTTTCGCAAAGCTTTAAACGCGGAGAAATCTTTATTTTAACGTAAAATTATCGAAATTAATTTCTATTTCATTTTTTAAATACCCATTTATACCCTACAAACTTATCTGATCCGGGACTCTACCGCGTAAATTTGGAGGTAATCGTAACGAATTTAGTGTAGTTAAATTTCACCCAATCAGGGCCCACGAATGGTCATCGTCGCGTCATACCGCATGCGCGTCATTGGATGAAATAATTAATGGTGTTCGTTACTATTACCACCAAAGTTACGCGGTAGAGGCCCCGGTGGTCAAAAGAGGAACTAAAGACACCATTTTGAAATGTCAATCGCGGTAAATCGTCATTGGCCAAAGCGAATATAAACACTACGTCCATTGGTTGTTAGTTCCACCAAATGCGATAACAGCGACTCTCTCACCGGGCCAGATTTTCTTGTGGCACTATACTCATTATGACACAACACGAGGAAAGAGTCAGATTCCGGAATACAATTAATAGAATCCAGAATACAAATTCATAAATACTTAGGCCTCTCCTGCTTTACCACTACAAGAGCTCACTTTTTATTAAAACTCTTTCTTTCTTTCATATTTATTTATTGACTAAGACATCTCCAAAGATCTTCTGTTCCCCCAGTAAGCCAAATGCGTCCAGCGTCTATTCTTACCCGCGCGTTAATAGTTCGCTGCACTCTCCCCAACTTGTTAACATTATCGAACTTACGATTAGATATTTCATAACTAGAGAACTAGGATTAAGGTTTTCATTCAGTCAGGTCCTAGGTTGTACAGAAATCCAGAGATGCAAGTTTTATATCGATTTTGCCCTAGAGATGAATCGCCGTGTCTACTAGGCAACCATAATTTTAAAGCGTTGTAAAATCCAATTTTCGCATTATTTAAGTACTCGTGACATATATTTACGACAGAAATAAATTATTGAATAATTTCTATGAAAAACAATAAGATATTTTAGACAGTGTCGATGGACGGCAGGTGAGGGCGCGAAAGATGTGGCATTGAAATTAGTTTTGCTGGCAATGATATTTGTCAGCTGGTGTCCTATAAAAAATGTCTTTCTATCTCTTTTACTCTACATAAACTAGAGCATTAACGTGTCAGTGGAGTTCTGGTGAATAATAATTACCGAACCTCACAAAATTTCACGAGAATAGGTTGAGAAAAGCGGTACCTTTAGAGGTGAAAAGCTGGACGCCCGAACTATTCCGGACATACGAAAGCATTTTTGCCCACGCTGAAACGGAGACTTCACTCGATCAATTATGTTAGTAAGTACTAGGAATGCAAAAGTTGTAGAAGTAAGTACTTACTTAAGCAAAATTATACCTACGAAAGCTGGAACTAGTAGCAAAGAGTACATTATATAATCTGAGAAAGAGGCTACATAGGTTGTCTGCAATAAAAAATAACAAGAAGCTTTTTCGTAGGAAATAGAACCTTGGAATCTGCGACTAATTTCCACAAAATAGAAGGAATATTTTTGGAGAAAGTACCAGAACAGCATAAAATAAACAGCGTGTTTTAAAGGATCGACTGCGAGATTCTATAAATATAAGTAAAGACGCAAGCCAAAGTCTGTCGCCGGACTTATTGATTAGATTTGTCATGTTTATATTTAGCGGTGCAGTGCAGTGGGTGCAATAAGAAAGTGTCTCCACGAGGGAATTTCCTGCAGCGATAAAATAACACAATTCAAAAGACTAAGTACCCACCCAATAGGTTGCCTACCATAGTACGTATCCCTTAAAGTGGTATGTGTGTGGAGCCTACTGTCGGACCACAGTCGGACTGTCCGTCCTTATTTCGCGAGTAGGTACCTACCTATAAACATAAAATGTAGGTAATGATTTACAGACTGAACTTTGAATATTTTGTGTAAAATCCACGAAATCGCATGGCGTGTTCTATTAGAAAATATTTCGCTGACTTCAAAACAGTGTCAGATAAGAGTTATTTCATACTTTTTAGTGTACTTTGAAAGCGGTTTTTTTTTTGTTAAAAAGTTAACTAATTTATTTTTGAATATTTAGTTTCATTTTAAACTGAATACATCTGCATAGCCCTTTTTTCGAGTGTACATGCCTGATATAATGTTGTGTGATTGCGTAAACAATGCATATTTATGCGATAGCAGCAATCGCGGTTGATTTGCTGTCATTTTTAGGGTTCCGTAGCCAAATGGCAAAAAACGGAACCCTTATAGATTCGTCATGTCTGTCTGTCTGTCTGTCTGTCTGTCTGTCTGTCCGTCCGCATGTCACAGCCATTTATTTCCGAAACTATAAGAACTATAATGTTGAAACTTGGTAAGTAGATGTATTCTGTGAACCGCATTAAGATTTTCACACAAAAATAGAAAAAAAACAATAAATTTTGGGGGTTCCCCATACTTAGAACTGAAACTAAAAATTTTTTTTTTCATCAGACCCATAAGTGTCTATGGATAGGTCTTCAAAAATGATATTGAGGTTTCTAATATCATTTTATTCTAAACTGAATAGTTTGCGCGAGAGACACTTCCAAAGTGGTAAAATGTGTGTCCCCCCCTGTAACTTCTAAAATAAGAGAATGATAAATCTATAAAAAATGTATGATGTACATTACGGTGAAAACTTCCACCGAAAATTGGTTTGAACGAGATCTAGTAAGTAGTTTTTTTTTAATACGTCATAAATTGAAATCCATATCAAATACTCAGGTCTATACTAACATTTACTTATATACCTACAGGTTTGTACGGAACCCTCGGTGCGCGAGTCTGACTCGCACTTGGCCGGTTTTTTTTTAAGAGTTCCGTTGTCTGTCTCCGAAACTCATCATCAGATCGATATGAAATTTATATGGGACCATTTCGGAAAAAGCCCCTTTCTAACAAAAAAAGAATTTTGCAAACCCAATATATGAAGGAGTTATGCCCGAACATACATAAAAAAAAATTAATTGAATACCTCCTCCTTTTTGAAGTCGGTTAATAAAAATGTTGGCTCAAATGTCAAAGGTCCCTCACGATGTTTTCTTTCACCGAAACTAATTGTAGGATTCGAACCCAGGACCTTCGTCTCGGCATCTGACGTGTAAATAAATAAACCATATAAGGTGGCTTAAACTGGGAGGGAATCGAACCTATGCGACCTCACATCATAGATTTCCATAGAGGAAAAACGCCTGCAGATTTGTTGTGTACCAGGCAGACAGAAATCACGAGGTACCATGACTAATAGAAATTTATAGCGTATCGCAAACACTAATATTGTATAATAGTACTTAATTAGGCGACACGCCAAAATACTTTCAAAAACAACAACAATTGATGTATGTAACAGCCATCGAACAATTAACCCAAAGAAGCGCAATGACGTTCATTTTGCTTGAAATCTATTCCGCCAATTCCCCACCACCGGCAACGCGCTGTGATTGGCTAAGTCAAGGACACACTAAGATTTAGAGATGAGGGTGAAAATTGTATCGATATCGATACTTGTTGCACTATTATAAATGTAGGAGTAAGTATTCTAATAGCAGTCGTTTGTCATGGTTTTTTACAAGTATTTCTACATTATCGAAACTAGTAAGTTTGTATATAATAATTGTTTGCATAGTAGGTATATTTTGGTATTAATTCGGCAGTATGATGTAATCATTCTCGATAATGGATCAACCGATCACAATGAAATTTGGAACGCAAATAGCCTATGGTATGGAAAAGGAAGCTACTTTTATCCCGGAAACTCGGGTGAAGCCGCAGGGGACAGCTAGTCTTATAATAATGGGATAAGATATAATAGTATTAGACTTTTGTATTAATAAAAATCAGCATTTAAACAATAACTTTACTTTGCAACAATACTTTTCTTTTCGGTACGGGGTAGGTATCTAAAATGTCGGCATACTACCTACATTGTCTGTCCCTGTCTATGCGACTACTTATATTTAGAAGAAAAAGAAGAACTGTGTCCTGTGTGTCAAGTGTAAAAATATATGTTTTAAATATGAATTACTTATAATTAATATGAAATAAATATGTTTGTAAAACTCTAAGTAGCTTTATTCCAGTACTTACTACCAACCCAACTATTATTATTATAAGGTCATGGGCCCAGGAACCTTATGTTGTGGTAGGTACCTAGTAAGTGATAATAATAAAGTTAGGTACTCACAGTACCACGGACATATTTATTTTATATTATAACTAGCAGACCCCCGCGGTTTCACCCGCGTACGGTTTGAATTTTCTCCTTCGAAAATCAATGCACGCCACAACAATGTTCCGTGATTAGACACAAAAAATCGAAAGAATCTAATTTAATTATTATAACAAGAAATGAGAAAAAAATTAAATTAACTACAATCAAAATATTCTAATGAAATAGAGAAAATGAAATTTTTTTTTTTTCATTGGCGTCACCATGGTGTATGTATTTTGCCAATTTCCAGTTATATTATAGGGGTTCCAGTCACAAAAAATCACTTTCACATAGTCCTCATGCAGTCAGTCACCGTCCAAAACTCAAAATACACGAATTTATGAAAATAAAAATGAAAACGCAACGTCACTCTGCAAGTTCCCGCCAAAAAGTCCGAGAAAATGAACTTCCAAACAAATTTCGAATCCTACTCCGATTTAAATATTCTTTAATATTTGACATTCCAATTTTAAAGAGCATTTCAGTTTCCAGAACAAAAGGCAGATTGAGCGCGCGAAACACGGGAGTGAGGCCAAAAAAAGCAATTAGGTACAAATTGAAAAACATATACCTGGTATTCGCTTTTGAATTTGTATTTGCTATTTTTAAAAGCTGCTGTGTGCTAATTTATTAAAAAGAAAGTACGTGGATTACGTAACTTTATTGCAATGAAATTCCAATTGAAATAATCTCTGAATCGGTAGAAATATTACAAAATCGGAAATGGTTCCATTTCTAATGAACCACTATTTGTATTTGCGGTTATCAGAACGTAAAAAAGATATCAGAAAACCGCTATATTTTTTTCAATTCGATAATGATTGAAATTTATTTACGTAATCGCCCACCTGGTATGTGTTTTTAAATTTGTATTTGCTTTTTTGGCCTCACTCCCGCGTTCCGTTCGCTCCATCTGCCTTATTCTGTAATCTGTGAAAATTGGATTGAGATTTCAAACATGTGTCAAAATAAAAAAAGTTATTTAAATCAAAAGTACTAAGGAGTATTGATATCAACTTCGATGCAAATCACCCCTAAAATAACTTTCTACCCCTTTTTGACCCCGTTAGGCGATGACTTTCAATAAAATACGAAACACATCTTCCATCAATTCTGTTAAGAAGTGTTTATGCAAAATTTGAAGTAGATCAGACCAAGGAATCACGTTGACCCATACAAACTTTGCACCCGTTTTTCACCCCCTTAGGGGTAGAATTTCGGAAAATCCTTTCTTATCGGATGCCTACGTCATACAAAGAACACACCCTCCAAGTTTCAGGTCTCTACGATCAGCGGTCTAGGCTGTGCGTTGATTCTCAGTCATTCAGGACAAAGCATTTTATATATATTATTTATTTATTTAACCCTTGCAATACATATAGTTTGTACTAATAATAATAATAACATGCTTCAAAATTAATACTTTAGGCATTACAAATCATCCCATTGTTGGGCAAAGGCCTCCCCCATCCTATTCCAATTTTTTTTGTCCTTGACAAGTCTATTCCAGGTCTTTCCTGCACTATTTTCCAGTTCGTCCCGCCATCTTATCTTAGGTCGTCCCTTCGCTCTTTTCAGGTATCTTGGACACCAGGTAGTGCATATTTGGGTCCATCGGTTATCCGTACATCTAATTAAGTGTCCTGCCCATTCCCATTTCAGTTTTTTTGCGACTTGGACAACGTCTCTCATGTGGCTCTTGTGTCATAGCTTATAGTTGGATATCTTGTGTATTAGTCTCTTCCTAAGTATTATCCTTTCCATCTTTCTTTGGGCAATTTTATATATATAGATTACCTAAATTACATCCGCGTTCAAAATATTGCAAATCCTTTTATCTTCGCTGTTATGTATTCCAGTATTAATACAATATTGTAAACTGAAACATTTTACTCTCTGAACAAAATAAGTTTGCTAATTATTCGCTAATATCGATAATGATTTTCTTAACTAAGCCCAGCACTAGCGAGGGCGGGGCGATCATCGAAAGAAAAGGATGAAGATAGAAATATAATGGGTGAAAGTGAGATGGAGATAAATGACGTCAACGCGTGCGTCCAGTATATCTTGACCTGTGATGAAAAATAAGTAAAATAATGTAATACATTATTACTTACCGGTGAAAAGTGATTCCGTTTGTATTATAAATACAATTTCGACTGTTATTCCCACACCACTTAATTGAACAGCAAGACATTGTGAAATATTGACAAAAAGTATATGTTTCATACATACGCACGGATCGAGATTTTGGTCAATACTGTACAGGGGCGCTCATGAGCAGACATAATTCAGTGACAAATCACTGACCAGTTGCGGAATCGGATTGCACGGTATTACTACTCTAAGGGATTGTTCCTCGATGGTAACAGCATAACAACGGTGGAAGAATTTAGTTCCATGACTTTTCCGCGAGAGGCGCTGTTCCAATTCCTATAGAGATCAAAAATCTCAGATCTATAGAAAGCAGGTAGATTATAATCGCTTGAAATGCCTTCTCACCCTTCCCTCACTTCAAATTCAAAATCATTTATTCAAATAGACCTTCGCAGGCACTTATGAAAAGTCTGACTCTAATACTCTAATAACGGTTCGGAAGGTTGCATTTGCTGAGAAGAGCCGGCAATAAACTCAGCAATTACTCTTTTCTAAACAAGCTTAGATTCATTACATAATATTTACATTCTAATCGCACTGACAACAATTGCGTGCCCCGGCGCGGCGGCAACAACTACAAAGTAGACTGAATAAATATTTAATAAGTAAATAAATTTGCAAACTTAAGCAGACCAGCCCCCACAAGCAGCACCTGTTCACAAGTATGACAGAACTAACTTCTAAAAGAACCTAAAAACATTTAAAAATAAAACAAAATTTTTTATTTCTTTTTCAACATTTTTAATCTCTTCATCAACCTGTCCTGACAACTCGGCCCTTTCCTCTTCTTCGTGTGGATCCTCAGCACATGCCAGAACTTGATCATCTTCAGTTCAAAAAACGTATTGCTACAATGGTCACAAGTCTGCCGTTTGCCTAACTCGCTAAAATCTCCCATATCAACATATTGGTAATTCTGTTTATTTTTCTTGAAGGAATAACATAATTCACATAATTTAACTATCCTTGAATCCCACTGCCTTTTATTTATGTAGTCCCAGTCCAAATTATTGCAATCCTGGGCGTGTCTTGTTCTCTCCGGCTCATCTTCAAAGCCTCTGCCACATCTCTTGCACTTGTACAATTCGTGATAATTTATTATGTGTCTAGCATAATTTATGTATTTGAGCCCGCATTTTTTGCAGTGGTGTGTTGTGTGATTTCTTATTGGCGTTTCTGTGTGCTTATCTTCAATGTGTTGCCGTAAGTTTTTGTAGTTTCCGGATATGTATCGCTCGCAGACCGGGCAAAGAGGCGGTAGGTAGGAACGTTTACGGCCTCGCATTGTCATGTGATTCGTTTCGTGTATCACCAATTCGTATCTGAAATTGGAAAGATCTTGTTAATTCATGTGTTCCTGGTACTTTTATTTTAATGTCGATCAATTTGGCGTTATTTATTCGAGTATTTTAGGGTTCTGAAGCAAATAGATAAAAGGGTCCTCCGGCCGTCCGTCTGTCTGTCACAGCGCAATTACAAATCGATATTTTTGTTTTCTTTGCAAAAATGAGGTTCCAAAATTAATCAATTTAATTCGTTGGTAACATTACAGGAAATATCCATACTGCTATTATATTAGGCACGCGGATAATCTATGGTACGGAGTTTTTTTATTTATTTCAAAGTGGTTGATGCATATTGCTGAGTCGAGACCTATTCCTGGCATCAGGCAACATTGCATTTTTGTGTAGTTTTTAATTGGTTGTTCTGTTTTTTTTAAGCTATTGCATAGCTTCTATCGCGAGCCTTGAGCGTGGAGACCGAATCCAGAAATTCCGTAACGAAAATAACCTAACACCCCCCACTCCGACCGGCACAGCGGTGATACTTTTTAGTTTTGCCATCTATCGATGAATAACAGAACTTTTAATGACTTTTTGAAATATCACGCTTGTCTCTTTAGTTCAGCAACCCGCCTCTAGGTGGCATTGATGCAATAGCTTTACTTGTACGTAGTATTTATCTACTCTGAGGCTTTACCGCGGCAGTCTCCGAGTGCCACACGTTTTTTTTTTTTATTATTGTTTTTTGTAATGTCTACAGTCTTTAATATAATATTGTGTGTTATCGTGAATAAATCTTTTTTCTTTCTTAGATTGGCACAGATCGCGGAAGAGAAAATTTTATATTAATATGTAATAGGGGCCGTCCATTAATCACGTGATGTTTTTCAGCATTTTTTATCTCCCCCCTCCCCCTTGGTGATACATGGTGAGGTTTAAGACTAACCTACCAAATCACGTGTATTTTTTTGTACTACAAAGAATATAAAAAATTTTGAATATTATTTTTAAATACAGGTATAAAGTATAATCTAATTTTATTCTGAACTGAAGGACCATGGTCCATAACAAATTTAAAAATCGCGCGTTTAAGGAAAAATATATATACACGTGATATCTTACTACACCCCCCCCTCAACCCTTGATATTTCGTGATTTTTGCTAAACCCCCTCCACCCCCTTTCAAGCCTCACGTGTTTAATGGACGGCCCCATATCAATATGCACGGGTGCAATAGGTGACGGTTATGATTTTAATTAGCAAACATTTGGTATGAATTTTTGAGGAATTTGTTACGCCCTGAATCTTTTCATAGAGTCTGTACCTGATGTAGTATCACCCCTTTCGGATTCTCACCATTATAAATATAAAAAAATACTCACCTACAAGGGAATGTCATTCTACAAGATTTACACCCAAATTTGCCAGCTATCATCAACTCATCATAATGCACACTTTTGTATTCCTCATTCAAAAGAGGTTCTACACTCACATTCTCTACATTATTTTCTCTATGGCCAAACCATGGTGCTTCAAACATCTCTATATTAACTTTACAGTCTGTGGTCAAATCTGTGAGCAAGTCATCCGATGCCAATTCTTCTTCGAAGATCAATCTACTTTTCAAACCCATATTGCTTGTATTTAGTGATGCGAATCCTAAGTCATCACATTTGACTAACGGCTCCCTTTTTACAAAGCTCTCTAATAAATTATGTATTTTTAAAGGTGTGACATCGTGTGGTAGCATGTGGCTATTCTGAAAGTATAAGAAATAAGTTTTTGTTAATTTCAATTTTAATACAAGCTTTTTTTAGGGTTCCGTAGCCAAATGGCAAAAAACGGAACCCTTATAGATTCGTCATATCTGTCTGTCTGTCCGTCCGTATGTCACAACAACTTTTTTCCGAAACTATAAGAACTATAATGTTGAAACTTGGTAAGTAGATGTATTCGGTGAACCGCATTAAGATTTTCACAGAAAAATAGAAAAAAAACAATAAATTTTGGGGGCTCCCAATACTTCGAACTGAAACTCATTTTTTTTTTACAGTACCAACCAATCGCCGCATCTAAATGTTTAATGTGTCCTTGAAATAGCGAATCAGAGCATATATGTCCTTGACATGAGAGTCATGGGTTCTATTCACACCCAAGACATGCATTTGTGTGCACGAACATATACATATAGTAATAAAAAGTAGTGTTTTATCAGATGTCTGGTCTCCATAGTACAAGCTCTGCTTAGTTTGTGATCAGATGACCGTGTGTGAGGAATGTCCCAGGATATTTATTTATTTTTATTAAATAGTTAATAAAAGTAAAATTACCTTACTAGGTTCACATTTGACTAAGCTTACATTATTGGTTATTCTAGTTGTATCACTGTGTTTTCTAAACGCATGCACGCGGAGGTCCTGAGTTGTTTTAAACTGGAACAGGCATTCCGAGCATTGGTGGAGCTCTTGCTTTATCAGGGGTATTATTATATGCTTCCCTGTGTGGACTAGAATGTCGTATCTGTAATAAAAAACAAAAAAAAAATACAACTTTTTTTTTACTTTTTATAGACCTGTGTTTGACCATAATCTCACTATGATAAGTGATGATGTGGCGGGAACTTGCTGAGTGACGTAGCATTTTCATTTTTATTTTCATAAATTTGTGTATTTTGAGTTTTATTGTGTATTTTTGGTGGTATTTTACCCAATAAACATCATCCATGTGCACCAGTGAAGTGAAATGAAATGAATTATGTGTATCGTGACTTTTCAAGTTATCTCAAAATGTCCGTGAAGAGTTTTAGTACAATGACCACCATTGTAGTAAAACATGACTTTTATGGACGGTGACTGACTGAGGACTATAATGTGAAGTGACTTATTGTGACTGGAAACTATAATATAACTCGACACTGGCAGAAATGAGCCCTAATTTGGGCTTGGTTGCCAAAATTAAAAATAAGAAGAAGAAGGTGCTTGGCGAAGGATTTTCAACTTGACAGTGGTAGCCAGCCAGGTGGGTACTACAAAGTACCCTTCCACCATGCTATGGTTTCCTCACAATGTTTTCTTTCACTGAAAACTCAAGCTCAATGTATTATTCACATCACTACCACTGCCTTATACCACAGAGCTATTATTGCTTTGATGGTAAGCGGTTATAACTGTGTGCAACTTCAGGAGTATTACTAGGGTGTTGCTGACACATATAAAAATCTTTTCACAACCTAAGTGAAGAATGCCATGCTATTTGACCTGGTAGACCAATGCCACAGGCTGAAACCAGAAAAGATATTCGGAAAATCCACCCTTAAGGGGTTAAATATGGTGTCATATTGGGTCTGCTCACACACCAGTTTCAACCAAGTTGCAATAATCATAATCATGAGTGAAATCTTCATTTATAACTATAAATATAAAGCTATAAGATTCTTACTTATTATGAAACACTAAATCACAGAATTCACATTTCTCCCAGGATTCTTCATACAGGTTTGTAAAGTCTTCATTATTAGCTCTGTTATAAGACTCAATTTTCAATGGCAAATCATCCTCATCATCAGATCCATTATATGACTTCGCCTCAACCTCAGATCCATTATATGGCTTCACCTTCGGTGGTAATTCATCATCATCATCACTACTTATTGTGAGGATCTCAATGTCTTCCAAATCCATTTTACTGTAACATTAAAAACATTTAAGCATTTCAGAATTTGGAAGACTGCAGTACAGCACCAATTAAGTATGCCTCCAAAAGACGCAAGACACAGTAGAAGGGGAATAGTATGTTGTCTTGACAGTGTCCTTAAGACAATCACCTATGCCCTCTTAGTACAGAAACACACAACTGATAGGAAGCGTCCAACACCGTTTGTATGCAGCGTGTACAGAGGTATACCGAGAATTAGAGGTGCGTAGGTATGAGGTATCGAGGAACAATCCCTTAGAGTATTAATACCGAGCAATCAGACTCCGAATCTAGTCATTAAGGACTAATCACTGCATCGTGTGTTCATAGACATATAAAAAAATCAAGACGGAGGGTCACCTTATAAGAAAGTGAAGCAAACAAGTTTCCTATGGGTGCGTGAGTAAAATCAGTACTGGCCCAAGCAGGCACAAATGATACTGAGCCTTATTGTCACTGTCAACGTCTCAATACGGAATGACAACCAATCGGCTTCCTATGTTCTATATGTGTATGAGGCCATGTGTTTACAAGCCCGCCAGCTTCCTATTACTTGAGTCACTTAAGAACACGGACCGTTCTGTCTATAATTTTTTCTTGGTCTGGGCGTGTGTTCTTGACTTGGCCAATCAGAGCGCAATGCTGGTGGTTGGAAATTGACAAAAAGATTGCAAGCTAAATCAACGCCATTGTGCTTCTTTGGGTTAATTGTTCGAAGGTATGAGGCATGTTTCTGCCATTTGTATGAAGATGACATACTGTCCCACTTTTACTGTGGCTCTGACTTGTGGACATATCACTGAAGAGCTAGTTCAATTCTAGGCTAAGATTGCTATGGTCACATCAGTAACCATGGTGAGATTGAGAAATAATCGGCTTGTGAGTTAGTTACGTCCAATAAGAAATTAAGAAGTAGGAGGTACATACTACGTCATACAAAAAAATATAGTAAACAAATAATTTAAAACTTACAACATGGTGATAGACACAATGACGTAGCAATCAAAACCTATAATTGTGTTGAATTAAATAATAAAATCATGCAGACACGTCGCTGAGACCAGCCGAGACGTTAAAAAAGAGAAAATAAGCTAACCTAACTACACTCAATACTTTACATGCTAACAAAATCAAACATTATTATGTAAATATGGTGTCTAATAATCACCGTTTCTTCATTATTTGAGTTTATGTACGGATTAGATTTGATAAAAATTACTCTTTTCCATTTTCTAATTCTAATCTAATATAATATATATGACAGATTGGCTTGTGTTGCCATGCTAAGGCTGTGGGTGTGGGCTGGGGTGCGTTCAGTTAAAGGCCTTTTTACCCGACTGACCCGGAAGGAGGGTATTACACTATTTAATATCAAGACAGCCTTACGTGGCCTTACTAAGATTTAGCAAAGTGTAATAAGAGTAAGCAAGATAGTCTATCTAATTAGACAGACCGAGTGGGTGCGGCCGTGCTTGCTTGCTGATTATCGCGTGGTGTAATACGACTTAGCAAGCAGACCGTTCTATCAGTGCGCGGCGGCGGCAGAGTGTAGTCGTAAAGTAACGTGTTTGTTTGTTGTGGCGTGCACAATGGCTTGTACAAAAGAAAAGGAAGTAATTTTTAATTTTAGTGATATATACCGTGGCAAGGGTTATGCCGATTTTCTGGGGCTTCGAAAGTCTTCCCATGACACCTCAACAACCGTCACCGGCTACGTACACCTTGCAAATGAGTTAGCATAGCATGCGGTATTCAGCGCAGTGTAATAGCGAGCTTGTCTAGTTAGACTTTAGGACAGTCTTAATACTGCATAGTGTAATAAGCGTTTAAGGCGTCTACGAATCGGCTCACCGTTTCTTCAAGTTTAGTTTAAGTTGTTTAAGTCACAGGTTTAAGTACGGTTTTCATTTGATAAAAATTACTCTTTGTCTTTCTATGTTTGACAGATTGGCTTGTGTTGACATGCCAATAATGGGGTGCGTTCAGTTAAGGCGACTACGAATCGTATTTGCTGAGTAGTAGCACAGTAGATATATCAAACAGTAATAGCTCTTCATACAAACGGCCGGAACGCGAGTCATACCTACGCGCCACGATTTCGGTTCGCACTCAGTTCGCAAACAGTCGCGAATGCGCTGCAGTGACGAACGAACGGTGTAATGGGTTTGTAAGCAGTAAGTGTGCGATTTATGACAAATATTCATTGAAATAATTAAAATAATTACAAGTAAGTACAATTACTTAATATGACAAAGAGAAATTATAGTAGACTATATTGTGCTGTTTTTGCTTGCGTCAATAACATAATACCTACCTGGATTCATAAATAAATAAGTGGCTTGGGTGGAAAAAGTGACTACCTACGGTCAGGTTTTTGGTAGTTCCTAGGCTAGGCTCTCTACTTACTACTTATGTATGTACTTAGCTATTTAGATTATGTTATTGAATTAGACGAAATATTATAATGAAATGATTGTGAGAGTAATAAATGGTAGGTACCTGTACCTAGTAAGATTTACATTATAATTTACTTTTTAAGTAAGATTTTGCAGTAGGTAGTTAGAGGTTTTGATTGCTGCAGGTAAGTCACACGCGATGAGATGGTATTATATATAGTTATATTATATAATTAACGTATTAATAACGTTTTAGATATTATTATTAAGTAACGTTTGCAACGGTTCGACATCGGATGGGTGACCAAAAAAATTGTTATTTCGATTTAGAGTATAGAGGTATAGAGTATTCGAGTATCTCCGTGCTGTAGGTAATGGGGTCAAGAAAAAATATATATTACTCGTCTGTTTCTTGCATTTTATTGAACACTTCCTATTTCATTCACAAAAAAAATCATTTGATCAAATAAAAAATATAATTATATACAATCACAAAACTAGACAAGTAGGTAGATGAAATTAAAGTACTGTGTGGTGGGCAGCCCTATCGCGTGTTCACGAACCGTGAAGCTGTAGGCAATTATAATCAAGAAAAGGGTCGAGAAACTTTACTGTTTGATATATCTACTGTGGTAGTAGTAACCAACCATAGTAGAGTACCTTTTTATATGGTAGTAACATTATATGGGTCATGTCATGCACAAACATGGGCCACATTCCGAATTAATGCTATAATCGCTGTAATCGATTTGAGCGTGCTTAAACCCGTTCCATATTAGTTTGAGAACGATCACGATATCTCGTGAAACGTCATAGATGACGTCATGACATGCGCCATCTTGCGCTCACACCGACCATGCCCTAAACTGATATCACCGTGAGCGCTGTCAAAGTGACGGTTAATTATTGTGTTTTCGGCAAGAATCTAATAAGATTTTTGGTTTTCCATATGGCAAAGATACTTTTTATGATAGTATGAGAGAAAAATAATAAAAAATGCGGATGTTCCTTTTTGCGAGTCAAATTAAAAAAGATATAATGAGTCCTAGCGCATTGTTAAATCAGATTTTAATTAAATTCGCAAATGTTCTGTTTTGAATACTGTGAGCGCGATAACGGGCGTTCCGAATTGTTGACAGTTCTCAGCTGTCAATATCGTGATATCTACCTCGGTACGCAAATTATTGCTGTGAGCACTGTGAGCGATATTATTTAATTCGGAATGTAGCCTAAGTAATGTCATGGCATGGCTGACAGGCAGGCTGGCACGGCCAGCGTTGCCATTAGGGTACGCACTAGTGCGCATTGCGTACTATTTTGTTGGGTAGCGTTCTCACGTACTCTTCCGCCAATTTGCGTAATATTTTATTGTCAAGCCAAAAATAAAAACAAAGAATCATGGCGAACTCCATACATTGATTTGTACAAAAAATAAAACATTTCAGAGAGTTTTGAATCACTTCTAATGTTGAGATTACATTACCAGCAACATATTGCATGGCATATAATGTCACATTTTTATCCCGGGAATCTAAAAATATTTTAAATGCCTCACGTTGTTCCTTAGGCACCAAGGATCAATAATAACTTCATTTAAACTACTCTAAAAATATTCATTTTTTTGTACAAATCTCGACATGATTCTTTTCAAAATCAAAATAAAAAAGTTTAATAATTTTAATTTCTGTCAAGCAAGTTTCAGCATAAAATAACTAGCAACTAATGTGTTTCTTTTTTATTCCATGTCCCAATTCCATGTTTCGTACTATCATTCAGCATTCTGTGTTACTGTTTGTGGTTTCGCTGGTTTGATTTTGTTCTTTCGTGGCTCCTTTGGTTTCGGTGCGGTGCGCAAACGGCACTTACAAAATCCAATGAATCTGAGAAATTACTTGAATAATTTTGTATTCACTGCGTACTCAAAAGTTAAGTTTCGTACTATTTTTAGGTGCTGTACGTATCCTATCGTGAAGTCACTCTGGCAACGCTGGGCACGGCAGACGGCACGTAGTATTTGACACTATTTGATAAACAGGTGATAAACAAACAGTTTTTAAAGCCGAATGTAAATTATTACCTACTGTATTCACATCTAATAAATTGTATAATATTGTGTTGATGTACATAAATCCATAACTTTAATAGCATTTGTTTTTAAAGATGGTAAGTTTTTAAAATTTATGTAATCAAGTAGGTACAGGTCGGTTAACGAAAGCTGGCACGTTCACAGTACTCATAAATTTGCAATCAGTCAAGTCTAATGGACGAATGCAAAAATAGACCACTCTGTATTTATGAGCAGTAGCAAAAGCAAAACAATAACTGTCTCCTTCATACTCATAAGCTTGACTTTGCGCGAGAGAGACGGTGTAAATGTGTTGAAACGTGCCAGCTTTAGTTAACCGACCTGTATATAAATTGAAAATCTAGTAAAAAGTACGTGGATATGGGTACTCGTCATGATCATTCTGTTACAGGAATTAAAAACGTTTGCTGAAAATGATTTTGATCCCAAAAAGTGGATCAACAAGTCTTGGAGCTCTAGTGGGAACCAGGAAAAAGAGGTAAATATGGTACTTTTAAAACAATAGTTGTGGAACAAACCATAGATGATACACTATAATAGCTAGAACAAACTTATTATGCATATCACAGTAACAGTAACAATAACGCCAAGTATTTAAGTACTACAAATATAAAGAATCAGCTTACAATCTATTCCATTCGCTTGGCCACATTATCACATACAATTCCAAACTGTTTGCTATGTAATTGTATGATTTGACCTTATTGCTGCTATAAGTAATCTATGGTTGGGTCACTTATTGTAAGGAAAAGGGCCCTCCCATTTTTATTTTTGCTACTTCATTATCTAAAATGCTTCTCTTGAGGCATCTTTTACAGTCTTGGCAAATTCTCACACTTAGTATGTTTTTATTTTAATACTATTTACTTGGCATACAAGGATACAGCCTGCCTGGTGTTTACATGTTAGCGACCTTTCCCCCCTCCCCAATGAGCTCTGACGACCTAACTCTTGCTCGGTATGTGGATTACATAACTTTATTGCAATTGAATTCTGATTGAAATAACCTCGGAAACGGTAGAAATATAACAAAATCGGAAATGGTTCCATTTCTAATGAACCACTGTTTGTATTTGCAGTTATCAGAACATAAAAAAAATATCAGAAAACCGCTATATTTAACCGATTTCAATTCGAAAATGAATGAAATTTCGTTACATAATCGCCCCACAGGAACACAACATTTAATTATTCGGTTGCAGTATTCTGCAAAGTACATGCCCAGTCAAGCTGTTCTCTGAGCAACTAAACATTATTAAACAACAACTAATTGTTTCTGGTATTTGATGCCACCTCACAGTGAATTTAAATCTGGTTTATTATTTGATAGTAGCCCTGGCAGCAGTGAATGAATGATATTATCATGATATTTGATTAACATTTCAAAATTAATGAAAAAATGTAATAAATTAATCCGGCATGTTCATTGTGTTGTAAGTAATCAGAGCGAGAATCCACTGATTGACTCAAAACACAGGTTTTTCCTAGTTTGAGAGTCCGAGGCTCTCTCTTTGTAAACTTATATAGCCTTCAAATTGTTGAGACCATATGAAAAAAAGTCTAAAAATTGTTACCTATTTTAAGATTTTTATGGCTGAATAAACATTATTATTATTATTATAGCTAACCATTCGCTAACACACCATTCTTTGGTGTAGCATTTTTTTATAATCTAGTATCATTTTATAGGGGTTTTGTACGCATTTTTTATTAATATGAAAATTAAACTAATATTCAGGTTGAATTATTTGGTTTCATAATTTAGTATTATTTTTAAATAAATTATGTTTTATTCCATTATTTTAAATAGTTATGTGCCAATGGTTGATAAATGAAAATAAAATATCTAATTTTATTAAGTGTTTTGGCCGAATTAAAATGGACTATCCGTTGTATGTATTAAAGTTCAGTTTTTTAATTAAATATTTTTTATATTAACATTAAGAATTTTTCTACCTTTCAGGTATTTGTGGCAAATACAGTGACAAGACTGCAACTCTACATGAAACAACTGACAAATTCACTGGATGAAACTACAACACAAGTAAAACCTTATTCTTTAATACTATATTGACATATTCATATACAGGTTGAATTTATTTTCCAGTCAGTTGATTTTTATTATTTTAATGAATGTGTATTTTATGTAATGGTGCGGCCATGCTACGCGAATCGAGCACGAGCCGAGCCACGAACGAGCCTACAACGAGCACGATGCGAATCCCTTTGTTCGTGAAAAAACTGACAATCGCGCTCGTTCGAGGCTCGCAAGGACGTCCACGCTACGCGAATCGTGCTCGCAGTGTGCTCGTTCGAGGCTCGGCTCGTGCTCGGTTCGCCAAGCATGGACGCACCATAAGATTATATGATAAAAAAAATACATTTTAATGATACTTATGTTATATAACTAACTAAATACACATTTTACTGTATAATTTATGAGAAACTCATTTTCATATTTTCTCTTGGAACAAGTGAATACATTTCAGGCACTAACAAATCAAATCAAAATCAAAAAGTCATTTATTCAGATTAGGCCCTGGTAAGGCACTTATGAATGTTAAATTGTTACATACAGTTGAATTTACCACCGGTTCGGTAACAATTAAATGACTTGAACAAAAAGTCTACCCTATTATAACTTGAGTACTAGGGTACCATAACTGTATAAAGCTAACACATACAACCTTATTCCCACAGATAGTGTCATCAATTCCCCGCATCGTTCAAGATGCATCCACTCTCCAGATTGAAGGAGCTCTACTCCAACAGAAGCTGTTGTCCCTGGAACAGAAGGTCCAGGGTGTGGAGGAACAGACAGGCCATTCTATTGAGAGTCTTCAGAGGATTGATCAGTTGAAGAGTCGATTGGAGGTAACACGGTAGACCTTCAGAACACAATGTACTAGAATATCATAAATAGAGAGAGACAATGATGACACAATGTTAAGAACTCCTTCAGCTTTCTCTTCAGATAATGATGAGGACTTCTCTGAGGAGATGAACCATTCAAGGAGTAGGTAGACCTTTCAGCACCAACAAGTACCAGGGTCATATAAACACCAGGATATATAATTTTATACCATGTGTATCTAATTTTATGCTCATTTTCAAAGTATAATCTTGGATCTAATACCAGGCAATCATGAGATTTGAAGAGATCACATTTATAATTCGTAATTTCTTTCGAAGATGGCCATATTGCATCAGATATCCACTCATTACTTCTTCCAAAGTCCTCATAAATACCAGGCGAACATAGAACCCAACAGGTCAATCTTTACAGAACGCAGCATCAGCACTCCGCGAAGCTGACAAGTGGGCTGCCTTAGCAACATCGTTAGAAGATATCTTGGAGTCAGGAGTGCCGACCCAGGGTGATAAGTTGGCCGAGCTGTCTGAACAGGTCGCCGCTTTGACTGCTAGTCTTGAGGTAGAACTAATGAGTTATTTGTTGTCTAAGTAAACCCTGTATGAAAAAACCGGCCAAGTGCGAGTCAGACTCGTGCACCGACGGTCCCGTACAAACCTGTAGGTATATAAGTAAATGGTAGTATAGACCTGAGTATTTGATATGAATTTCAATTTATGACGTATTAAAAAAAGACTACTTACTAGATCTCGTTTTAACCAATTTTCGGTGGAAGTTTGCATGGTAATGTACATCATATATATTTTTAGTTGTATCATTCTAATATTAAAGAAGTTACAGGTGGGGGGACACACATTTTACAACTTTGGAAGTGTCTCGCGATACTATTCAGTTTAGAAAAAAAAAATTATAAACCTCAATATCAGTTTTAAAGACGTATCCATAGACACCACCCATGTATGGGTTTTATTAAAAAAAAAATATGATTTTCAGTTCTAAGTATGGGGAACCCCCAAAATTTATTGTTTTTTTTTTCTATTTTTATGTGAAAATCTTAATGCGGTTCACAGAATACATCTACTTACCAAGTTTCAACATTATAGTTCTTATAGATTCGGAAAAAAGTGGCTGTGACATACGGATGGACAGACAGACAGACATGACGAATCTATAAGGGTTCCGTTTTTTGCCATTTGGCTACGGAACCCTAAAAATGGTCCTAAATAAACACCTATTACTTATGTTTCCCAGGTACTAAGCGACGCGCCCGACTATGAAACCAAGAGGTTGCAACTGGAAACATTATACAACAGACTCGAGGCGGCAGTAAGTCCACCACTTATAGAAGCTCTCACCCAGATGGATCCTGGTAAGATATTTTTTCTTTTTATACGACTTATTCGGTAAACTAGCATACGGCCCGCCTGATGGTAAGCGGTTACCGTAGCCATATGGACGCTTGCAACACACGAAGCATCGCTCACGCGTTACCGACCTTTCCCCCCTCCCCAATGAGCTCTGGCGACCTTACTCACGCGCAGGAACACGACTTTACACAACATAAAGTTATTTGGCTGCGGTATTCTGTAAGGTGGAGGTACTTCCCCAGTCGAGCTGGTCTTTGAGCGAATAAACACTATGCTCTACTTCTCTTAAAACTTCACACTTCTTTCAATGATAATAATAATTGATAACTAATTCAAATAAAACTAATGTTTATTTAAAAAGTAATGGTGCCTAAAGCACTAAGTCCTTGTAGAAATAGATAAAGTACATGCTATGCCGTAATGTTTCACGCTTAGGTCCACTTGTTGAACCCGAAGTTACATTTATAACCCAAAAGTTGTGTCAAAATGTGCATGTGTGTGTACATACTTTTATCCTTAGCGTATTCCATACACCTCTAAATATTGTTCAGCCAGCGTCAATATACCCTGGGTCGCCAGCGTTCATAGGCTACGGTAACCGCTTACCATCAGGCGGGCCGCATGTTTACTGCCTTAGTAAGTAGTATTTAAAAAAACCTGCACATCTCCAATATTGTACCAGGCATACATGACCGCTCAGGATTATATCTGATCCCACAGAGCGTACAGCGACGTACGTGTCTCTATTCGTCTATAGTACCAGGCATTAGGTACTAGGCATACATGACCGCTCAGGGGAGTAGTACTAGGCATACATGACCGTTCAGGAGAGTATAGTACCAGGCATTAGGTTCTAGGCATACATGACCGCTCAGGAGAGTATAGTACCAGGCGTTGGGTACTAGGCATACATGACCGTTCAGGAGAGTATAGTACCAAGCATTAGGTACTAGGCATACATGACCGCTCAGGAGAGTAGTACTAGGCATACATGACCGCTCAGGAGCGTATACTAGGCATACATGACCGTTCAGGAGAGTATAGTACCAGGCATTAGGTACTAGGCATACATGACCGCTCAGGAGAGTATAGTACCAGGCGTTGGGTACTAGGCATACATGACCGTTCAGGAGAGTATAGTACCAGGCATTAGGTACTAGGCATACATGACCGCTCAGGAGAGTATAGTACCAGGCGTTGGGTACTAGGCATACATGACCGTTCAGGAGAGTATAGTACCAAGCATTAGGTACTAGGCATACATGACCGCTCAGGAGAGTAGTACTAGGCATACATGACCGCTCAGGAGCGTATACTAGGCATACATGACCGTTCAGGAGAGTATAGTACCAGGCATTAGGTACTAGGCATACATGACCGCTCAGGAGAGTATAGTACCAGGCGTTGGGTACTAGGCATACATGACCGTTCAGGAGAGTATAGTACCAAGCATTAGGTACTAGGCTTACATGACCGCTCAGGAGAGTATAGTACCAGGCGTTGGGTACTAGGCATACATGACCGTTCAGGAGAGTATAGTACCAAGCATTAGGTACTAGGCATACATGACCGCTGAAGCGCTCGTGGTGTAGCATTATTAGCCGTTCGTAATCGATCGGAAAAGTTAAGTTACGTTTGTCGTGGTCGGTACCTGGATGGGTGACCGCCTAGTGGTATTTCATATCGAGCGTTTCCGTGCTTCGGAAGGCACGTAAAGCCGTTGGTCCCGGTTATCACTAAATTGTGATAGTCGTTAAGCTAGTGTTGGATGCCACCTAGGCGGCTTGAAAAATTCCAACAGTAGGTTGACCAGTAGCCTACCTCCACCAATCCGCAGTGGGCACGCGTGGTGGAGTATCTGCCCATTCCCTTTCACCCTCATTTGTGAAAGGAGGCCTGTGCTCAGCAGTGGGACATTATAGGCTGATGATGATGATGATGATACATGACCGCTTAGGAGATTATAGTACCAGGCATACATGACCGCTCAGGAGAGTATACCAGGCATTAGGTAGTAGGCATAGCAGACCGCTCAGGAGTGTATGTTGTCTGGTCGCACAGAGCGTACGGCGACGTACGTGTTCGTATTCCGCGGCATGTCCCGGTCGCTGTCGGTGTGCCGCTGCTGGCGGCGCGCGGCGGCGGCGCGGCTGGCGGCGGCGTGGCGCCGGCGGGACTCGCACAACCTTGCAGCACTCACCACCTTACTCGCTGGAGAAGCTAATAAGCAGGTAAAACAACAGATTACACCGGGGGGCCAACTACATCTCTTAAAACAAATAATCTTCTGGGCTAAAACGGAATCTAAAGGAATATTTATAATGGTTTTTTTTTAAATTTCAAATTCACCATTGAATTCATAGCAGATTTATCAAATCCTAATATTTATAATAAATTGAACTGTATATTTAGGGTATAAAAAAAAAATGGAATTATGTAAGATGATCTTAATATTTCTTTCTTGATGATCATCAATTATTTGTTCAAATTCTCTCTTTCTAATCTGCCGAGAATTCGAAAAAATAATGTCATTAACAATATTGCTTTAGCTTCCTCTTTTAGCCCCCGTTACTTGTCTTTTGTCCTTTTTTGACAATGCACCCGTGCTACTCCGTCCGCTACCGCTGTACTTCCCCGACTGGCGCCCGTTTTGCACTACAACGCGACTGTGACGTCACCGCGCTCAGATCTCAAGTCTCAACTTATAGCGCATGGGTAGTAGTTTACCAGGAAAATATAAAATGCAGAATATTGTTTGAACTGATTAATTTCTATCAACCATATTCTAAATTTGAATTTAACAATAATTTCAATAGACACATAATACTGTCACAAGTTCAATAAACTTTTCTAAATTCAAATCATAAACCACGGTGATCTTCCACATCTACCAGGCAAACATAAAATGCAGGAGTTTTATTGGGACTTATCGGTGCTGCTTATATTCCAATTTTGAATTTAACTGCGCCCTCGAGATTCAAGTTCATTAACCTATGTTCGAAATTCATTTTTTGAATATTGTTCCTCCTATCAACAACCAGGCAAATATAATATACATAGAAAATGAGGTCGTTTTGAAATGAACCTTAACCTTCTAGTAATAAGGTTCAAATTATTATTACAGGTCGACTGGTTGACAAATGTATTGAAATCGGAGACGCCTCTTGCAGAACTTATCAGATTGTACACTGATCTGCTACTTTCCTTGGAACCATCGCCTACGAAGGTAAGATGAGTTTGAGTGTTTGACCACAATCTCACCATGGTAAGTGATGATGTGGTCTAAGGTGGTAAGCACACAAAGCTTTGAAGGAACTGGCTCTCAAGTGCAGCTATCGGAACACACCGATAGGTGCTTGGCGACAGATTTTCAACTTGAGGGTGGTAGCCAGCCAGGTGGGTACTACAAAGTACCCTACCACCGTGCTATGGTTTCCTCACGATGTTTTTGAATGGTCAACATTGTAGGATTCGAACCCGGGACCTTCGTCTCGGTATCCGACGTCACTACCACTGAGCTATCATCGCCTTCAAGTCGTTTCATTGAAAATTTAAACCTATTTGCTTTCAATAACAATGCAACTAACTAATAAGGTAAAGGCATTCGAAGATTTTGGCACACTTGTCGGAAACCATTCGATATAGTTGGGGACACTCATACAAACAAACAAAATATTTTTATTCTTATTTCAGGTAATATCTAAATAGTAAAATCAATTTTAGAAATTTCTATCCCGATTTCTAGGTTGTAACAGCAAATCTAAAACTCTGCTCGACTCCGGAAGAAGGTATAATGCTGTTGACAGATTTGAAAAGAGACGTAGACGAATTTATAAGTTGCATAACGGTGGTAATAGATGCGCCGAGACAAAATAAAGGTAAGAACATTCCCATATGCGCAATATTTCTCTGTCTGTCCGTTAGTGTGCTTATATCTCGAGAACTACCGCACGAATTTTGATGCGGTTTTCACAGTCGCGATAAGTCATACAAGTCAGTGCATGCAAAGGTATATTTGATCATAAATAAATAAATAAATATCCTGGGACATTCCTCACACACGGTCATCAGATCCCAAACTAAGCAGAGCTTGTACTATGGAAACCAGATAACTGATATAATACATATACTACTTGTTGTTTGTAAATACATACTTAATATACATTATTACACCCAGACTCAGGGCATACAGACATGTTCATGCACACAAATGCATGTCCTGTGTGGGAATCGAACACACGACCTGCGGCGCGTAAGGTGAATCTTAACCAACTGCGCCAACTGGTCCGTCATTATTTTTAACCGACTTCAAAAAAACGAGGAGTTCAATTCGGTTGTATTTTTTTGTTACCTCATAACTCCGTCATTTATTAACCTATTTGGAAAATTATTTTTTTGTTGGGAAGGGTACACTGCCCGTTTGGTCCCATTGTCATCAGATCAGGATTTGATTACTTCTTAGTGTAGTTTGAAGTCGGTTTAAGTTTTATGTAAAACAGTCCAATTATTTATTGGGGAGGCCCGTTGGCGCTGTTGGTTAAGACGTGGAGTCTTAACCTATAACGCCGCAGGTCGTGGGTTTGAATCCCACAGAGGACATGCATTTGTGTGCATGAACATGTCTGTATGTCCTGAGTCTGGGTGTAATTATGTATATTAAGTATGTATTTACAAACAAAAAGTAGTATATGTATTATATCAGTTATCTGGTTTCCATAGTACAAGCTCTGCTTAGTTTGTGATCAGATGACCGTGTGTGAGGAATGTCCCGGGATATTTATTTATTTTAGTTGCTTAAAATAGCTACATACAAGTACCAGGCGATAATAAACAACAAGAGGTGTTACAGAGACGCTACAAACGGGCACGATAAGGGAACTGGGCAGGTCTGCGTACGCGCCCCTCCGTGAACTGCTGCCCAAGTATACTGAGCTGCAGTCACAATTGCTCTTGGGGAATATTAATGATCCTCAGTTGAATCAGGTAATTATGATATTTTTTAATCGACTTCAAAAATAAGGAGATTATCAATTCGACACGTATGTATTGTTACGAGCTGGGGTTCAGGATAAATAATGGTACACGAATTTACCAAAACACTGGTCACACTTTTATTAAAACACTCAGAAATTAAATAGTTCACTAGCACTTAACTGTATTTCACTTCGATGTTTACTCACTGATTCACTAAATCAAACTCAAACTCCCCTGTGTATTGTCTCGTATTTATACTTCATAAACGGCATCCGGAACATTCTACAATTTACCCGCCTATTCTACATGCCTACAGTGCTATCGGGAATATTCCAGAAGCAGGTAGCTATTCGGCGATAGATGGCGTTGCTTGATAGATGTTTACTCCTATACAACAACAGATGGCGTTACTGATAGTACCGCTATTCAATAACAGATGGCGTTACTGGTAGCAATTTATTCCTGATGTCGTAACAGTATGTAATACTATCGGCCCGGTACCTGCTTCGCTACGTATAAAGTGAAATAATAAAAATGTGATAAATGAAGGACCGCTCGACTGATTTTGTGCAAACTTCACATAAACCATCTACTAAATAGTCCGAACAAAGCCTAAACATTTGGTTTGGATAGGTGAGCTCGTTCTTGAGTTATAAAATTACAACGAAAAGTGGCATTGATTTTTATATATATAGATTATTGGAACTGCATTATATTCACATATGATAATCTATTAGGGCTTCCAAACATACAAAATTTCATAGGCGTATGTATGTATGTTTGTCCACGCATATCTCCGAAGATATTAATCGGATGGTAACCATTCTTTATTTATTGGTTTACATTTACTTCAACTTAGGTAACAGAGCAAGTTTCATCGAAATCGGTCCAATAGTTACCAAGATAATTTTCCAAATCGGTTAATAAATGGAGTTATGAGGTAACAGAAAAAAACGTACAACCGAATTGAGAACCTCCTTTTTTTGAAGTCGGTTAAAAATAAATGTCTGGTGAGTGTATCCAATCCCCACCAATCAGAATAATTCGTTCTTTCATTTGAAAACTGAAAACGGTGATCAAAGTTTCATCACAATTTATTATAGTGATGATCGTAACCACAGAACAATAAAAACAAGTAGAAATGCGAAGTAGGCGTGACTCGTGTCGCCACTATTAAGCGTTGTTACGCTTAATCAACGCATATTTGATCCTATTCGTATCTTAACACTACGTCTAGTCGGAAGTCTCGTCACTTTCCTTGTTTTCCGTAAATATGCCGTATTGCTCCATTTTGGAGTGCAAGAATGATAGTAGAAGGAAAAATCTTAATAATGGAGGTGTTTCATACCATCTGCAAGTACAATTTAAGACTTATTCAATTAAAATCTAATTATTTCAATTCACTATTAATTTAATAGAAATTCAAGCTAAAATCAACCTTATCACTTTGAAATAAACTTTATTTTGGTTTAATGGCATCATCTATTTTATTCTCGAAAGTTCTTCGCTACTCAATTAGTGATGTAGTCAGGTTGGTTGGATGCTGGTTGTATCGACATGCATATTTGGAACAAAATATGAGTGAACATTAATAGGCTGCATATTGTGATATTTGTGACTAGTTTTTTTTTTTCGGCATTTAAAATATGCTTAGCGCTGTGTTTTACCATGGTCAGTAATGATGTAGCCGAAGGTGGTAAGCAAAGTCTAGAAAGGTACTGGCTCTCAAGTGCAGCTGTCAGAATCGGAACACAACGATTTTTACCTTGAGGGTACCAGCCAGGTGTGTAGGTACTACAAAGTATCCTACAATCATGCTATGGTTTCCTCACGATGTTTTCCTTCACCGAAAGCTCAAGCTCCGTGATTCCGAGACGCAAAGACTATTTGTTCTTTTATCTTTATGTGGGAGAAAATAAATGATTATTATTATTATTATATTATTAAAGACGCAACCAACTCTTCTCAGCAAATTCAACCTTCCGAACCGGTATTAGAGTATTAGTATTAGAGAGTTAGAGTATTAGAGTCTGACTCTTCATAAGTGCCTGCGAAGGTGCACCTTGCGTGCCTGGAATTTGAATTGTATAAGTATCTCGAACAAAAGCTGTAACATTAAAAGATCTTCCACATTAAAAAAGCCCTTGCTTGCTGAGTTTATTGATGGAGTTCTCATTTTAAATTTGTTCCTATATGATTATACTATATCTAACGTGAGTTTTATTAAATTAATAAATTTCTATACTTTAAACTTATTCGTTTATTTTGCCTTTTTTCCCCACTTCATAATATAACCTCCTCTCACATCCTCAAAATCTTACCAAGCAATATGCGTGATGAGGCGCCCAACAGGCTAGATGAAAAAAAAATCTATTTAGTCCGTCTTTTACATCATCAAAAAATATAAGACACGTATTTTTCGGTTATTAATTAAACAAAAAAACATCAAAAATTTGGGTTTGTAAGTTGACTGGACTGAAATCATACATGGGTTAGATTGCAATTTATTATGAGTGTACCAATTTGTTTTTGTCAATTTACATTTCAACAAGTTTAATTTTTGGTAAAATATTTAAGTGAATTGGGCCCAAGGTATCGATCAGTATCGATAATGTTATTCAATGTGTCACTGCACTGGCTGAGTAGCCAGTATATATCGAAGTATGATGCAATTATCAACCTTATTTTAATTACTATTAAGGTGATAATGGCGTCCACTGAGAATAGCGCCATCTAGTGTCGAGTGGCAGAACTTGATCGTTCAATTGAATATAGTTTGTTTGTAGATTACAAAACGTTGTATATTCTTGCTACACTATTGCAAAATAAATGTTATATTTAGAGGGTGAAGATATATTTTTGAATGGACGATATGTGTGTCTTGAGCTAATATTGTCTAAACTAGAAACGACTAATCAAATGACTTGTTTATTGGTGTGCAATATATGAATATCTATTTATTTGTGTGAATTATGGCGACAGCGGTTCTGATACATATTTTGGCATTTCGCAGTTCCATTGTTTTTAATGTTCCGTGATCGTAACCGATGTTCACCATGTACTAAGAACGCATAAAAGGGGAGAATATCAATTTAATCTTTGGGAGTGAGCTGACATCCCTTCGCAATTTATGAGAACCTAGTACATGTAAATGATAATCTTTTTTTTTTTTTTTATACGACTAAGTCGGCAAACAAGCATACCACCTGATGGTAAGCGGTTACCGTAGCCATATGGACGCTTGCAACAAACGAAGCATCGCTCACGCGTTGCCGACCTTTCCCCCCTCCCCAATGACCTCTGGCGACCTTACTCACGCGCAGGAACACAACTTTACAGGACATAAAGTTATTTGGCTGCGGTATTCTGTAAGGTGGAGGTACTTCCCCAGTCGAGCTGCTCTTTGAGCGAATACACGCTACGCTCTACCTCTTCTAATCATTCTTTATCTCTTTCCATGTACTAGGATACTATAACTGTAGAATGGTATATTTGTAGGAGGATCTTCTAGAACATTCCAGAGCTCTGCTGTCCATATCGGAGAGGTGTGAAGGGTGGCTCGCAACAGCTTACAACAGAGCTAAGCTGATCGCCGGCCATGCTGTCTTTCCGTTCTACATGCCTTCTATCGAGGTATGAACCATTTTACTAACTGCCCGGCGCGACTTCGTACGCGTGGTGCTACCCTACCCTGTGGTGATACCCCACCCTACCCTACCCTACACTATATGAATAATTTTCCCCGTTTTTGCAACATTTTTCACTGATGCTTCGCTCCTATTAGTCGCAGCGTGATGTTATATAGCCTTAAGCCTTCCCCGATGAATGGACTATCCAACACAAAAATATTTATTCAATTCGAACAGTAGTTCCTGAGATTAGCGCGTTCAAACAAGCAAACTCTTCAGCTTTATAATATTGGTATCTAGATTATTTTTGGCTCCCATGGCACTTGTCTCAGACATTGCTGCTTATGGTGCAAATCTCATCTCTTTCTTTCGAATATAGTTGAAAAGGGATAGCCAATATTGAAAGCTGTCAAATTAATACGCCATTTATGGTAGAAAGTCGCGATCAATTTTCATAGCGAATAAATTCTCGTTAAAAACAAGCAATTAGACTAATTTTAAGGACGTTTTTATGTCCTTTTCTTATGTTTTATGTTAGAAAGAGACATTAGCACCAATAAAGTTTTACTACTCATTCTATTCCAGAACTTCATATCAGCTTTGTCCAATCAAATTTCATCGCACAGCCGTCGCATAGAAACCGCCTTCCTGTCCTCAGTTACTGCTGGTCAGACCACTGGAGTGCTTTCCACCACCTTCCCGGCTTCTCTGGTGCTGGAGACAGCCACCGCTGTACTGCTGGATACCCTCGCTGAGCGACAGAAGATCGAGAAGAATGATGAAGGTGAGAACGCTTCGATTTTATGTTTGCCTGGTACTTTGTGAAATTAGGTACAAAGTGAAAAAGAAATAGTGAAGATAAAGTCACTTTCAAAGATAGAGAGAGTAATATAATAAAGAAACAGTGCTTCGCTTTTTATTTACCGACTTCAATAAAGGAGGAGGTTCTCAATTCGGATGTTTTTATGTATGTTCGGGCATAACTCCGTCATATGTAGACGGATTTTCAAAATTCTTTTTTTGTTCGAAAGGGGTTTATTCCGAAATGGTCCCATATAAATTTTATATAGATCTGATGATGAGTTTCGGAGGCAGACAACGGAACTCTTAAAAAATGACAGTAAATCAACCGCGATTGCTGCTATCGCTTAAATATGCATTGTTTACGCAGGCCTTTACACGCGAAAGTGTTTAAGTATATATGAAACTAAAAATTCAAAAATAAATTAACTTTTTAACAAAAAAATAAACCGCCTTCAAAGTACACTAAAAAGTAAGAAATAACTCTTATCTGACACTGTTTTGAAGTCAGCGAATTATTTTCTACAGAACACGTCATGCGATTTTGCTGACTTAAAAACAGTGTCAGATAAGAGTTATTTCTTACTTTTTAGTGTACTTTGAAGGCGGTTTATTTTTTTGTTAAAAAGTTAATTTATTTTTGATTTTTTTAATGTTAATTTATATGTTTGCCTTGTTCTTCAACACAGTGAACCCCTGCGCGGGTTTAATGTTTTTGACAATGTGACGGCCGACCGTTTCACACAAAACTGTAGATATTTACTGAATATTTTAATACTAGGTGTACGCCGCGGTTTATCCCGCGTTCCCGGGATATGTGTCCTTCTCCATACCATAGGCTATCTGCATGCCAAATTTCATGATGATCCGTTGAGTAGGTGAGGCGTGAAGGCGTAACAAACTCACTTTCCCATTTATTATAGTTATAGGAGTAGAGAAATACTGTTCATCTAATTATCGCTCCGTGTTTATGCACCCCTGGTACATCGGAGTCCTAAGATGACTGATGATTACAGAACCCAAAGACCCAGAGCCTCTCCACGACTTGCCCACATTACTCCTGGAGGCCGAAGCCCGACAGCGGCTGGCTGCCCTGAGGGCGGAGCCCTTGGCCTCCGCTGGCGGACTACGAAGAACAAAGGAGCAACTCCGGGGATTGGCGCGGGCCATATTGAGGAACCCCGTTGAGGCGCAGTTGGGTATGAGAATTTTCTTCTCATTATTTTTTAACCCCCGACGCATAAAGAGGGGTTGTTATAAGTTTGACGTTTCCTAAGATAGCGGCACCGCCATATAACGGCCGTACAAATACGGTGAATGACGTCACTTAAACGTTGGTATGTAAACAAGAAGCCGTGGTATCCTAGAGAGCGTTAGTGAACACCGTAATGTCAAATTGCGGTGCCGCCATTTGCATTACGACCGTCTTGACGGTATCAATAATTTGCGAACGTTTTTTTCCGATATAGCGGTGAAATTTTTTCTTTATTGAATCTGATTAAAATATTTTCCAAAGATCATTTCAAGTCAATTTGATTATTCGTATTTTTTTTACTTTTTTATGTCCCCCCTTATTTGATTTTACTTGGTTGTATAATAATACAGGCATGCTTACTTTTAAATCTAAATTATATTAATTCTAACTAGGGACACATGTTTCCACAATCATATGACGCTTTTAATTTTTATCAAAATCGGTCCTTTTTTGAACACGTTCCGCTAAACCACTTGAAAAAAATCCTTATTGATATTATTTTTAACAGACTTCAAAAAAAGGAGGAGGTTCTCAATTCGGTTGTATTTTTAATAATATAATATAATAATAATAATCTTATTTATTGAGACAACGAGGCCCACTTGTTAGTATTACAATTTTCTTAAAAACTATGTTAGTAACAAATAAAAAATAAAACGACAAATTAAAATTTACAATTTGGACGCACTACCATATCTATGGCATGCTTTAACAAAGGTGTGTCAAATTTACTCGATAAAGTCTTCAGGATACTATTGGGACTAGACCGCATCCTAGTGAATATGGAAGCGCTCTTTTTACGGATGATCGCGTAAAAGTCATCGGTTCTAGCCTGGCTGAACATGTTTGAGGCACTGCAATATCTTGGTAGTCCCAACAGAATCCTGAAGCCATTATTATATTGAACTCTCAGGGCACTGAGCGCCTTCTGCGCATAGTTGGTCCATAGGCCACTCGTGTAGAAGGTTTGACAGTAAGCTTTAAACAACGTAACCTTAGCTTCCTCACTACAGCGAGTAAACCTATGAGCCAACATATTGCATCTAGCAGCCAATGCCCTGCGTTCACGTTCAATATCTACCTGGTCTTTAAGGTCCTCGGTAACATAATGCCCCAGGTATTTAAATTGAGTTACTCTCCTGAGTGGTACTCCACTTAACAAAAGAGAAGGATTGTAGTCAATCTTCCTTCCGGGGGCCTTAAAGATCAGATATTCACTTTTTTGTACATTGTACACAAGCCCATGACTAGCAGCGTATCCCTCACAGGTACGTAGTAACTCCCTGATTGAGCCGGCTGTCGGACCCAGCAGCACCATGTCGTCAGCGTAACTAAAGTTATTGACTACTAGGCCATCAATACTACAACCAACAGGTTTACTACTGAGTGCAACAATCAACTCATTTATGTACAGGTTGAAAAGCTTAGGAGATGTCAATCCCCCCTGCCTAACCCCGCATTCCAACCTGTACCCTTCAGAGAGAACACTACCCCACTTAACACAATTGAGCTGATTACCGTACCAATACTGGAATATACGTAACATTTCCAGTGGCACGCCCGCCTCTCTTAACTTTCGCCAAAGCACATTATACGCAACAAGGTCAAACGCCTTGGAGAGGTCAAGGAAGCAAGCGTACACCGGAGTATGTCTGTCCTTATAGTAGTGGGCAGTTTGTTTCAAGCAAGCTATTGCACTTTCGGTAGATAGCCCTGGCCGAAAACCGAACTGCGCATCGTGAAAACAGAGGTATTTATCTAGCTGCTTATCAAACAAACTGTCCAGCACTTTAGCAATAACCGTTGCCAGAGAAATAGGCCTATAATTCGCGCGGTCGGAGATATCACCCGTTTTATTTTTTACAATTGGCACTACTATAGATCTTATCATGTTAGTCGGTAAATAAGAGTGGCTTATACACAACGAATAGAATGTTGCCAATATTCTAGGAAGATGGATTCCCGCATATTTAAGATGCTCGATACTGAGGCCGTCATGTCCCGGCGATTTACCCTTCGTCATTCTTCGTATCACCTCATCCACTTCTTTAGCAGAAAAACGGAGGATCTCACCATCAATAACTTCCTCAGCATCGACCATCTCAGCCTGTGAGCCTAGTGGAGAAGATACTTTAAACTGTTCTTTAAATATATTGGCAATATCACCCGGTGTGCTATAACCCGCGACGCTCACTGGCAAGCCCGGCCTAACATTCAGTTTATTGGTTGATTTCCAAAACTGGCTAAAATTTTTTGACGACCTATGAGAAGCGATGATGTCCATTTTAATTTGATCTTGATGTTTTTGACACCATTTTAGCTTACTTCGAAACGTCTTTTGGCTTTCTCTCATCTCCATCCAAATTTTTCCAGTCTGGGGTTTATTATGAAACAACCAATTCTGATACTTAAGTCGGGCCTCCCCGTGCGCTTCGCGGACGTGTTTATTCCAACCTATTACGCGACCATTCTTTCGCGAATGTCCAGTATCATTCTCATCACTGGCATCGATTGCCGCCTCAGACAGTACACTTACAATATGTTCATAAATCCTCTCCAGTTCCAGTCTATGTGTGGGGTCACTACATATTTTATCCGCACACGATACAAACAAATCCGGAAATAGAATATTTCTTAGTTTTGCATTACATAGGACATTATATCTATCAATCTGAAAATTCGATCGTTGCCCCCAATTAACTTTATTACGTACACTATCCTGAGCAGAGAGCTTAGGTATAATAGTATCTAAGTTGCACTCAATAATAAGCGGCACATGATCCGACCAATAGACATCATGACCCACGCTCACACCCTTGATTGAATACCATGCCGCTCGCGTAACTAAGCAGTGATCCAACCATCGCATACTACCATTTATGTCACTAACATAAGTAACAGTACTCGAATCGGGGCCTAAAACTTCCGTATCGGCACACAACCAGGAGTGATCTTTACAAAAATTTTTCATTTCATTCCAAAACGGTCGACCAGGATGTGCATTAAAATCGCCTAGCATATAAATAGCCTCAACATTGTTATTTTCAACTATAGCACTTATTTCACTCATGCAACTTATAAACTCAGTAAGGTTTTCACTAGAGTCCGTAGGCATATATACATTTACAATAACAATAGAGCGATCACCTAATGACGCTTTTATAGCCGCTATACGCACACTATTGCATTTTATGACAGATACTGAGTGAAAAAGTCCCTTTCGCCACAATATCGCTAAACCCCCGAAAGGGCGCCCCATTAGAATACCCTCTGAAGTATCAATAGAAGACTTACCCGTATACTCGAAATCTGGATGAATGGTTCCGAGCCAAGGCAGATCCTCTGGCATCAACCAGGTCTCCTGAAGCGCCACTACATCCACATTTTTACATAAATTCTTCACACATTCCAGCGACCGCTTTATGTTCTTAACATTAAAAGTTACAAATTTAGCCTTATATTTATTTGATATACTGTCGTTATCCATTAACTAAGATTTTGTTTACACGATTCAGATTTAAATCTGCCTGAATTACTAAACACGACAAAGCGCCTAAAACGAATACCTTCCGGCCACATTTGCTCATTTAAAAATAACTTCAACTTACTATTAGAAACAAAAAATTTAAATGAATCATAGTCCCTTTCCTTTTTTGCCGTAATTTTTTGTAACTGAACTAATTCATTAGTCTGACTACGTATGTAATTTATAATGTCTTCTTCACTCGTTCCTTTACAAACATTCGAAATAAACAGCGGTATTTTAACCTCAGCCGCCTTAAACTTAGAATTAGTAACATCACACGCTTTTCCCATACAGCTAAAAAACTTATTATTTTTTGGCTTCTTTCGTTTTTCCATCGTAGACCAACCAACCTCTTTATCCTCTACCTCTTGATTTCGTTCAACACTCGATTTTAATGCATCCGCCATAGTCAATGTCGACTTTCTCTCACTTATACTATTCGCGTGCGAGACCTCTGTGTGAGTAGAACCGGTAGTAGGGTCGTCACTCGTAGCTGCGCACCCGCACAACGAAACGGGCGTACTGTTCGAAACCGCAGTGTGCGCCTCCACGCGCTCACTCGATGCGGTGCGACAGGCATTCGACGCGCTGCTCACACCCGCCGAAACCGCAGTACTGGCCTCCACGTGTAGATCAGCTGACTCATCACACCTATTAGATGCAGATATCTTACTACCCTCCCTTGAATTGGCTCGCGATATTTGTTTGGGTGAATGGGTAATATTCATATCGCTATTATTTTCACTAGTCATTGCGTTATCTTGCCCATTCACAAGGCCCATTGGACCACTCTCACAGGTAAAACTATTAAGGTATGCGCCTCGTTTCCTGTTAACGTTATCAGGAGTTTTATATAACTGTAAGTACTGGGACTGCTTCATACCATTTTCGAGTTGTTTGTGAGTTACGCAATCACTTTTTAAACTGCTCACATCATCCTGAAGCTGCCGAATATCTCTTAGTAAGCGAGTTGCATCCAAGTGATCAAAGGTTACCGGGGGAAGCCTATGCAATTCTTTTGCTACAAAAATAGGTATCCGTTCTGGATCCGTCGCGTCCGTATATTTCAATAACTCGATGATATCCCCCATATCCTTGCGTGACTTATCTTTTTTCCTCATCTTAATTTTTCTCAACGTTTGTACAGATTCAAACAGTAGTTTTTTGGCGTCCAAAATTTCATCAGATGTAAAAGCTGTTTCACATATTCTGGTTAGGCTATCCTCATCCATAACCTTCATTTTGTTGTGTATAAATGACAACACTTCATTTATAACAATATTACACGAACTACACTTCACGATATTAGAGGTCATTGTCCTCGCTCACAGTACAGTGTGTCGGCGACCTTGCGCTAGCGCGATCAGCTGACGATTTTTAACCGACTTCAAAAAAGGAGGAGGTTCTCAATTCGGTTGTATTTTTAACCGACTTCAAAAAAGGAGGAGGTACTCAATTCGGTTGTATTTTTTTTCTTTTAATGTTTGTTACTTCATAACTCCGTCATTTATTAACCGATTTGGAAAATTCTTTTTTTGTCTGGAAGGTAGGTACACTATCATCAGATCAGGATTTGGTTACTTCTTAGTGTACTTTGAAGTCGGTTTAACTTTTATGTAAAACAGTCCAATTTTTTTAAATTTTCAGATAAAATTCCCCAACTGGCCGTATGGAGCAACAACGACGCCCTATCGACTGATCTTCCAGACTTCGCGCTCTCGCCACAAGAGTATATCACTGAGGTATGTCATATGATATTCCTGGTGTCACAAGCGTCAATAGGCTAAGGAAACCGCTTACCATCAGGCGAGCCTTATGCTTGTTTTCTACCTTAAATATAAAGACTCCACGGGTTTTCCCAATGGAGTACTCATGGGTTCTTCAAAAAGGGTGTGAAGAGATTTCTTCAGGGTCGGCAACGCGCGAGTGATACCCCTGGTGTTGCAATAATCCATAGGCTACGGTAACTGCTTACCATCAGGCGGCCCGTATGCTTGTTTGCCAACTTAGTGGTATAAAAAATGCACTTTAAACTTCCACTAATAAAGTCGTTTTTGAATATTCATTTTTTACTAAAAAAAAATGCTATTGGTATTTTCTAACTAACCACATTTTTTTCAGATTGGACAGTATTTAATGACATTACCACAGCATCTTGAAATGCATTTATCTGAGAAACAGGCGCCATTGCAGTTTCTATCAGAGGTAAGATTTTAGCACATTTCCTTTTAAATTAAAGCATTTAAGAGAAGAGCATAGAATTAAATCGCTCAAAGAGCAGCTCGACTGGGGAAGTACCTCCACCTTACAGAGTACCGCAGCCAAATAACTTTATGTTGTGTTCCTGCGCGTGAGTAAGGTCACCAGAGCTCATTGGGGAGGGGGGAAAGGTCGGTAACGCGTGAGCGATGCTTCGTGTGCAAGCATCCATATGGCTACGGTAACCGCTTACCATCAGGCGGGCCGTATGCATGTTTACTGAATAATGCCCGGTTTCTATAAACAAAAACGAATCGTTTTGGTTACCAATGGTAGGTTTTTTTATAGCCAAACTGGGCATGTAGATCATTTCGTAAGCTAATGTTACCTGTGATAGCTACTTCCATATGGGAGGGTCTGCTATGCAAAGCTTTGAGGTCTTTGCTTCATTATTAGTAAAGATATAGGAGTCTTAATTTTAACCGATAACGGTCCGTAAATTATAGGAATCTGCCATAAGTCGTATTAAAAAAAAATGACACGTATTTTTTGCATTATCAAATCAATAAATATTGACAAAGATAAAGCACGTCCATTTCAGGAGTGGGGGCTCGTGACGTCACTTATATGTGAAAAGTGTACCATGGCGTGACGTCACGCGAACTTCAACTCACCATAATCTACGTAATTTTTTGTTAGATTGACAAAAGAAAAAAAAAACGTGTGGCACTCGGAGACTGCCGCGGTAAAGATATTGCATCAATGCCACCTAGAGGCGGGTTGCTGAACTAAAGAGACAAGCGTGATATTTCAAAAAGTCATTAAAAGTTCTGCTATTCATCGATAGATGGCAAAACTAAACAGTATCACCGCTGTGCCGGTCGGAGTGGGGGGTGTTAGGTTATTTTCGTTACGGAATTTCTGGATTCGGTCTCCACGCTCATAGAAGCTATGCAATAGCTTAAAAATATGTGTGTAATATTTTTTGATAATGTAAAAGACAGACTAAATAGAATTTGTACAGGACACTTACCTATTTTTATTTTTCAGGTGTGTACTCACACATGCGAAGTATATGCAGAGAAAATATTGAATATAAAGAATATGGACCCACTTGGCACCAAAAGATGTCTTACTGATATTGGTAATCTATACTATAATATAATTTATAATAATATAATAAAGTATAAGAGTTATTTTGTTTGTATAAACGGGCTAATCTCTGGAACTACCAGTCGGATTCGAAAAATTCTTTCACTAATAGAAAGCTACATTATCCCCTTACATACTTTTTATCACGGTAACGCGGGTGAAACCGCGCGAGACAGCTAGTTATTATTATAAAGCTGTTCCCCGTTTTTATATAATTATGCACATTAAATCCTAACTAATATTATAAATGCGAAAGTGAGTTTGTTTGTTTGTTTGTTTGTTACGCCTTCACGGCTCAACTACTCAACGGATCACCATGAAATTTGGCATGCAGATAGCCAATGGTATGGAGAAGGACATAGGCTAGACTTTTTATCCCGGGAACGCGTGTGAAACCGCGGGGGACAGCTAGTATGAATATATAAACAAATACGTTTTTGTTAAAAATTTCATTTTTACTACACGCTTTTTTTGGTGACTGTACTTGCATTGTCATCCAATACACTTATGTGTACCAAACATCAAGTCAATCCGACAACTGGAAGTGGGTGAAATTCGAATTGCAAGATTCCACCCGAACGAACATACATACATACATACATTGCATGTTAAATAAAAGCTTGTAAAAAGTATTATATCAGTTATCTGGTTTTCATAGTACAAGCTCTGCTTAGTTTGGGATCAGATGACCGTGTGTGAGGAATGTCCCAGGATATTTATTCAAGTCCTCTGACAGTAAAAGTCCAGTCGAAATCGGTTCAGCAGTTTCAGTCCCTTTTTCAGTTTTGACCATAGTCAGTCATTTATTCAATTTAGGCCCCAGAAGGGCACTTATGAAGGTCACATTTACTGAAGTTACCACCGGTTCGGAACTCGGCAGTCATAGTAGGAATCTGATAATAAGATTTTTAAATTGGGTTTTTTTTTTTAGTGTACTTGTCAAGTGTGGTTGAAGACCTTGGAAGTAATATAACACCAGCTCTGAAAAACCTGGAGAAGTCTTTAAGAGCTGCTACACCAAGCCATGTCGTCGAATAACAAAATTGAAGGGGACTATATAGCAACAAGTTGATTAATCAGTGTTGACTGTACAGTACCAAACTGATATGGCGCGTCGTGAATCTTCTTTCGCACAGAAAAGAAAGTATGCTTAAAACTTACAATCAACCTTAGATCACTACTATAAGGTTCATAATACAGTGCAGCTGTTAGTTCCGTCTCACTCGCAAGTGGCGCCCCTCCGCACACATGGCGGCAGCTGCCGACCAATAGCATTTCCCGCGCTTTGAAAATGTGTCTTCTGCGCAGGTACATCGGTAAGCCATATCAGTTGGGTACTACTGTACATTGTTATATTAAATAAAATGATTTATCGAAAATTAGCTTTTATTTTCATAAAAAATTACTTAAATTGTAAGTCTTATTACTAGGGTAACATAACATTGAATGTTATTCATAAATTAAAATGTCATTTTAACTTAACTAACACTTGGTTCTTCACAACATCAAACTATATTTAATTGGGACGACCACTGGTATAGCGGTCTACTACAACTTAAGTAAGGCCAACGAGACGAGATAAAGAATGTAAACAAACTTACAAGGTACATACAAGTTAGGGTCCGTTCACACAGACCGGCATGGAAAGAATTTTTAAAGGCGTATCAAAATATGTACTCTCCAAGCTGGGGCTCTACCGCGTAAGTTTGGTGGTAATCGTAACGAACACCATTAATTATTTCATCCAATGACGCGCACGCGGTATGTCGCGACGATGACCATTCGTGGGCCCTGATTGGATGAAATTCATTAATGGTGTTCGTTACGATTACCACTAAAGTTACGCGGTAGAGCCCTAGGTTTGCGAACATGGTTTAAAGTAAAGCCAGGTTTTACTGTCATTTGGTCACTTTCTAACGTCATATAATAAAAAGGGACGAGGCTATTTTAAAACCTGGTTTTCCTTTAAACCATGTTTTGTAATAAGGTGCTTAGAGTCAGCTCAAACCGCGACGGGTAGCGGCGCACACTTTTTAAAATAGCAATAGAATATAGAACTTTATTTAGTAAACAACAACCGGTCAAGTGAGAGTCGGACTCGCAAACTGAGGGTTCCGTACAATATTAACTAACTCATTGTGCTATGGAAACAAAATACCAAAAAAAAGACGTTTGTTGTTGTATTTTTATTATTTGTAGTTATATCGGAAAATTACATACTCTGAAAATTTCAGCTGTGTAACTATTACCGTTAATGAGATACAGCTCACTGACAGACAGACGGACGGACGGACAGCGGAGTCTTAGTAATAGGGTTCCGTTTGGCACCCGGGTCCGGAACCCTAAACAGGTACACACGGCTACCGATCAAGCTATACATTTCCAGTATAAGCTGAACTCGCATTGTA
Source organism: Achlya flavicornis (assembly GCA_947623365.1). Taxonomy (NCBI): domain Eukaryota; kingdom Metazoa; phylum Arthropoda; class Insecta; order Lepidoptera; family Drepanidae; genus Achlya; species Achlya flavicornis. Next base: position 2,678,855 of record OX392494.1, on the reverse strand, counting down.
TGCGATTTCCGTACAATGGGAGGTCAGCTTATACTAGAAATGTATAGCTTGACCTGTAGCCGTGTGTACATATTTCAGGGAGAATTCAGATATGCCTCGCGGCGGCGCGAGTCACTTGTCACGTCTCTCACTGAAATGTGCACCTTTTCCTGTAGTAAATAAAGTTCTATATTCTATTGTTATCTAAGCTTGTTGCATCTCGGTGTGCAGTGACCCTTAGGTTACAGATATGTCATGTCAATCTTTGTTATGCAGAGACATTAAAATCAACATTAAACTAAACTACAATAGGCTGTAAGATTGAAGCTCAATCGTTAAGTATCGCTTGTAAGCCAATTTTTTGTTGCGCAAACACATTTCCAAATAATTCAAAGCATATATAATTTTAAAATCAACATTAAAGTAAACTACAATAGGGTGTAATATTGATTGAAGCCTTTACGCTCGCATTGAAGTCTATAAACTCATGTGAAATCAAATGACCATTGTACAGAATTAAGGAAGTTATGAAAACAGGCCGAAGATTTTTATACTGATAAAAATGTAAGAATTGGTTTGGTAAGCGTGTTTATTGAAGGGTACAGTATGAGGCACTAGTGGTGAGCACTTTTGGCCAAATCACAGTAGCCAAATGACACGCGAGAATCCAATAGACGACGAGCATCGACTGACGAACCAATCGTGTGCAGCTCGGCGCTCCCCCTTCTTCATTCCGACAAACAGACCGACAAATTAACTACTGCGCAGGTGTCACGTCTGTGCTCACGACTCGTGCCCCAATATTACAAAATTTTTGAACTATCAGTTTTACATAGAATTTCATGTCATATATGCCGCTAGTTTTTTCAGGCATCAAGGATCAAAATTGTAATAACTACCAAATATTTTTTCATCTGCCCTACTAAAACATAGTACATTTATTTTAAGTCTTTTCATGAGATTAAATCTAGACTTACAAATCACTTAAAAATTGGTTGTTAATCACTTAATTAACCAATTTTTATTAACAGCCTAAAACAACAATAACCAATAATTAACCTTCATTTTTAATTTTACTGTTTAAATAAACGATGTCTTGTTTTGACATGACAAGGTTTAAAGTAAGTCTCGCTAGTTTTACTATATGCTCCAATTTTATATGTTAACCTGGGTTTAACCGTGTCATGTTATAACCCATATAAACACATGTTATCTATCAACGGTCTTTGAGAGTCATCTTTGGTTAAGTTTACCCAAAGAATAACTGTTACTCTTACTATGTACAAAAAAAATTGGGATATCACCTAATCATCCCACATCTCATGATTCGGATCAGTTTCCGGCAGGTACTCCTTCTGTAGGATAGGTTTCGGTGTTGTAATTTTTGCTATAACCTTCTCTGGCCTATCTTCAGGGAAGATAGCAGCTTTTGACGGACACTCTTGTATGTGTATTTTTATTTGGTCCATGGGATATCTGTGAGTAGCATTGTACGGACAGGCTTCGTAGTTGGGGTAGTTCTTTTGACACTTGATGATGTGGCCCTGGAGGCGAGAGCGTGGGACGCGGTGAGCGGAGTTGTACGGGCAGTAAACGAAAGGGTCATCCATTGCTGAAAATGTAAGAAAAACCAAGCTGTTAGGTTTGTGATATTTTTTGTAACGTTAGACAGTTACATCATATCATAGATGTACAAAAAAAATAGATGGGGCAACACCAAGTACACTTCATTTTGTATAATAAGGTGATCCCAAGATTTTTTTGTACATTTATCTTCAGCCAGTAATGTTCCACTGCTGAGCACAGGCCTCCACCATGCATGCCCACTGTGGATTAGCGGAGGTAGGCTAGTGTTCAACCTACTGTTGGAGCTTTCAATCTACCTAGGAGGCTTCCCAACTAGTTAATACTATCACAATTAAGTGATAACCAGAATCAACGGCTTTACATGTGTGCATTTTTTTTATACAACTAAGTCAGTAAAAAAGCATATGGCCTGCTTGATGGCAAGCGGTTACCAAAGCCATATGAATGCTTGCAACACATACAGCATCGCTTAGCATTACCAACCTTTCCACCTTCCCATATTATTTTGAAGCACTATATTATAAATGCACACTCAAAGTAATACAAAAGGCAATTTTAGTTCAATTCTGATTGTATACAATAATCCTTACTAATATTACAAACGCGAAAGTTTGTATGTTGTATGTATGGTTGTTTGATAATCCTTCACGCAAAAACGACTGCACGGATTTGGATGAAATTTGGCACACAGATAGAATATGTTCTGGATCAACACATAGGATACTATTTTCCGGGGAAAACATACGATCCCTCGGGAATGCGGGTGAAACCGCGCGGAACAGCTTGTATATATTATAAACTAGGTATAATTCATACAATAGCTTACCAATGGTTTGAACTGTTTATTGGAATTTTTAAGGTTGCTTTAACTTTTCAGTTTTCCAAGAAAAGCCTCCTCTCGACAAAAACTCTCCCTGTCGTGCGTGTCGTGCTTGTTTACCCTTGTCAGTGTTGCCGTTTTATAATTTAGAAAATTGCTAACTTTTCGCCGGAAAAATGCTATACATATGTATGTGTGGAAGACAAAGTATGGATTATACTTTGATTATAGTATTTGACTATTCATAAGTGCCTGTGAAGGCCTATTTGAATGAATAAATTATTTCATTTCATTTCATTTCATTTCATTTCATTGGATATAACTAAAGATGCCAACTCTAGAAATGGATTGTTCTCGGCATAGTCTGTGTAATCGCGCGATTAAAGGACATTTAAAAAAAATAAGATTTTAATTAAGGTGAAAATGTGCCAAATTTAGCACTAAAAATGCCAAAATGAATCAATATTTATGATTCTTGGAGTAAATTCACGATCGGAAAAATAGTATGAAACCTTAGAGAATCCAATATATTATATATTGGATTCTCTAAGTATGAAACGGTAGTCTGTGTACGAAACTTAACTTTTAAGTACGCAGCGAAAAAAAATTATTCGAGTAATTTCTCAGATTAAGTACCTATATAAGTTTATTAATTACCTCGAAATTGATAATTTAGATTTAGAACAGTTAAATTTTGCTGCAAGCATTTGATTTTATTGGACTGAAAAAAGATAAAATGAGTAAATAATAATGAGCGTTTTTCTCACGATTCTTCTATGCTCAACTTTGAGTATTTAGTATGATGCTCAAAATATCTGCTGAATCATGGACCTGAGGTTCAAATTGGTTCGAATTACCAACAGTTTCACAAGGAGGTATTTTCAGCATATAAGTATAATTAATTATAATAATGAATAAGTACCTATAATAAGTTTTGCAATATCCTAACAGGGTCCATGTATACCTAAATAATATAATAAGTTATTTTGTGTTTTGTGAGTTTTAAAAAGAAGAAAAAAAAGAAATCATAAGAAAACTCATTTAAAAAATTTTTCACCGGGATTGAAAATTAAATACATAATAGTGCCACATTCGTGCTTTAGACCGATAATATATTATTTTGAAACTTGCTGACAGAAATTAAAATTATTTGATACAAAAAAAATTAAATACATAATAATGTTTTTAATTTTTTTTGGCTGGATAGAATAAAATAGTATGCGCGGAAGAGTACCTGAGAACGCTATCTAACGAAATAGTACGCAATGCGTACTAGTGCGTACGCATGGCGTACCATAATGGCAATCTGTGCGCATGTTCAAAAAGCTAATCAAGTACCTATATTTTAATTTATTATAAAAAAATCACACATATTTTTTTCAGATATTCATAATTCTGCAACAATAAATGTTTTATTGTAAAATTACGAGAAATTTTGAAAAAATATCTATATTTTAAATATTGTCGTTATTTACGTTAAATAATGTCGTGTCGCTGTACTCGCTGTCATTTCTGATTAAGTATCAGAACGTTTCCTCTTCCACATCAATATTGCTATTTGTATTTATAAATTACCAACGTTTTCTTCATAATATTAGCATTATGAATACATCGAATAAACGCAAAGATAATATGGAAGGTAACAAGGGCTTATTTATACAAAAAAACATCTTTTTACCGTTAAAAACTGGCTAGAAGATTTGCATTTTTTTTCCATATTTCAGATGATAAAACACCTAAAAGAGTGAAAAAAGTTTGCAGTTACGGTGATAATTGCTATAGAAAAAACCCGGCCCACTTCAGGGAGTTCAGCCATCCACATTGTAAGTACTTTTCTAAAGTTTGAAGTTTTTATTATAAGATATCACTTCATAAACTTATTTTACCAACTTATTTTTGTTTGATCATGTAGTTTGATGACTAGAGAAGCAAAGCTGCCTATGAAGTGAAACTATGAAACAAATAATAATAACTATCCTGGGACATTCCTCACACACGGTCATCTGATTCCAAACTAAGCAGAGCTTGTATTATGGAAACCAGATAACTGATATAATACATATACTACTTTTTGTTTGAAAATACATACTTAATATACATAATTACACCCAGACTCAGGACATACAGACATGTTCATGCACTCAAAAGCTTGTCCTGTGTGGGAATCGAACCCACGACCTGCGGCGTGATAGGTGGAATCTTAACCAGAGTCTTAACCAACCGCGCCAACTGGCCCGTCAATTAATAAAAATTAATTCTTATCGTATAATTAATGCCCAGCAAGACTTCGATTGCATGCTACCTATACTACTACCCTACTCTCACAACTTTCTTATTTTTTTACGATGGGACGGGAGCGGTTTCCCCCGTCCCTCCCTGAAGTGCAGAAAGAAGTAATTAATTTTATTTAACAAATGTATTTTGTTTCCTAACATGGTGTTGTGAAATATTTTTTGGCTACTTTTTCTGTCGATTGATGTAAGTAACTGTGCTAAGTCAGATATTTTGGCTACTTTTAGGTCTTTAAAGAAACAGTTGTGGTAAAAATATCTACATTGGGGAGACCAAAATTTTGGCTACATTCGGGGCATCTAAATTCTGACTACATTCGGGCCAACAAGTTATTGCCTACATTTCTTCGGAAGCTTAAAGAATACGAAGGTTTAAGAATAATTAAGATGACTTTGCTATACATTTTAACAATGTAAGCGAAATAAATGTACCAATTTGATTAAATGTCTACAGCTCATGTGAATTAATAGCTGTTGAGAAAAAAAACTGCGTATAAATATCTAACTTTTTTTCATGTCAGTGGAAGCGATACTGGATGACCACAAACCCGGTGGAGACTACCCGATACCTCAAAAGTTTGGTCTTCAAAGACACATGATAACGGAACAGCTTGATGTCATAGTTGAGAAACAACTCTACGTTCCGGTGAGGACTGCCCCAGAGCAAGTGAGCGCTAGTTGGTAAGAAATAAGCAATGTACTGTATGTACGATTCAGATAATATGACAATACAAACATACTCGCGCATGGTTTCTTATAATTGATTTACATGTTCGGTCGATATTTTTTGCGCATGCACGAGGTTCAATAATTCTCGCGCATGCTTGATTATAGTTGCGCAAGCTCGATGATTCTCGCGCATGCATATTTGCGCGTGCATTTATTAAAGATTTATTGAGTTTGACAGTTTGAGATGAGATTGAGAGTTTGCAGTAAGTTTGAGTTGAATCCAAGCTGAGTTTGAGTTTAGTTTCAGTTGTGTGTGATAGTTTAAGTTAAGTTATTTGAGTTTGATAGTTTGGGGTAAGTTTGTGTTAGTTGGAGTCAAGTACAAATTAAGTTTGAGTGTATGAGTTGAGATTTAAAGTTTGAGATGAGTTAGCGTTGAAAATGAGAGCTTGAGGTTGGTTGAAGAGTTTGAGAATTTGAGTTGAGCTTGACAGTTGTTTTTTTATACTCAGATGTGGCTAAGCAAGCGTGCGGCCTGCCTGATGGTAAGCGGTTTGATCTTTCTGACAGTTATTCAAGAAGTTTTTATTGAGTTTGAGTTTAATTTGAGTTTGGATTATGTTTGAGTTGTATTCGAGTATAGTTCTTGATAAGTTAGGTAGAGTTTGAGATCATGAGTTTAGTTTGAGTTGAGGTTGAGATTAAGTCCAGATTGAAAGTTTCAGTTGAGTTAAGTATGAGCTGACTGTCAGTTGAATTTGCATAGAGTTTGATTTGGGTTGAGTTTGAGAGTTTGGGAAAAGTTTGAATTGAGTTAGTGTTGAGTTAAAATAGATAGTGAGTTGAGGTGTCACTTGAGTTTGAATTGAGTATATGTTTCATATTTCTAGACGTAGGTAGGTTGCAAATGCTTGGTTATTCAAAAAATTTAGCAAATAACTATCGCGCATGTTCAATGAGCCGCCATGTAGGGATGCTCTGAGATATTTGAATCGTACATTATTTGATGACGTTTATTTCGCAAATACACTCACACAGAAATACACACCCACGTTCACTGATATATACACACACATACACGTCAACCACTCGTCACTCACGCATGCACACACCCCCCTACCCCCTCACACACACCCACCTTAAATTAATGCGCGCTTGAAGCGGGTATCTATAATTTTTTATGTGTTTCTAGTTCTACATCAAATAATACGACATCAAAAAATCAAGACGATTCAAAAAATCTTAATAATTACAATACAAAATCACTTGATGTACCTAAAACAGATGAAGCAAGAAAATCACCAAAATTACAAGACAATTCTTTAAAAAATTCGAGCAGTAGAAGTAAATCACCCACAAATAAAATGGCGGTAACTGGGAGTAGACAAAATGGTATTTATTAACATTTAGTGAATTTTTTGAGACTTAAACTTGGACCCCAAATGAAATAAAGCATAATTTTCAGTGTCAGACTATCGGCCAATAGTACAGCCCACTCGACGGGCAGAAGACTACCTCAACGTGGTCCGCCCCAAAGGCAAGATGGCTGCCAAGCACGCAGCCAGCGCACCATATCATATATTTTACACAACTATCACAGCGGCAAAGGAAACACATTCGCAAGACTACTCTATTACATTCCTAGGTATGTTTACAACTTCTAGACGATATGGTGCCCTGGTACTTTTTGAAAGGTTTCGTTAGTTTTTTATCATCCCAAATAATGCGAAGGAGGGTGTGGGGGGGGGGGGGAGTGAGTGTTTAGAGTGAGGAAAGAGTCAGTGAGAATAAGGATTTACAGGGTAGCAAAAATGTTTTTTTTTTTTCTACAGAAATCCTAGACCCCAGCTTAGGAGAGCTCAAATGTTCCCTGCAGATAAATTTCATGGTTGAAATAGGATGGCTGCTAGCGCAATATTACTTTGCTGGTTATAGGTATGTATGTAACTATTAATTACAGCTTTTATCTTGTGACGTTATGATACCCTAGTACATGAATTGTACATTTCCAAGCTCATATCCTCGAGCCGCCTCGATCGTCCACACAACGGTTCAGTCGGACGTTCCTACTGCGGACCATTAGGATGTGGAATGAGCTCCCCATTACGGTTTTCCCTCAGCGCTACGATATGGGGTTCTTCAAAAGGGGCGTAAAAAGAGCTCTTCAAGGTCGGCAACACATCGGCAATCCCCCTGGTATTGCAAATGTCCATAGGCGGCGGTGACCACTTACCATCAGGTGGACCGTCTGCCTGTTTGTCAACCTAATGACATAATAATATAAATAATGTTTGTTATGCAGTGAAAAAAAGTTAACAATTCTCTATGGTGATGATTGTGGTGACTTGAAAGACATAAACAAGAAGAAACCTCAAGTGGATGCTCATTACGTATCAATGGCTACTCCCTTTGGAAAACATCATACGTAAGTATTTCTTTCCTAAAGATCATAGGTTAATCTCACACACATTTTACTTCCCCACATAGATACTACTCTCACACCCTACACACTCCCCACTCAATACACACACCCCCCTCGTATTTTGTTCACACCACACACTCCCCTCTCAAGCGTCACACACCCCACCCATTCCCCACTAACACCTCACATACTTCCCTTTTTTTAAAATAAATTGTATGAGTTCCTTATTCACAATGCGTATGATGCAATTAATGAGTACCTAACTGAAAGCCAATCCTGATTTTCTTTGGGTGTGTTGCTTTGTCTGTTTGGTTATTTGTTAGATATCTTCCATATATTTGACATTGTATTGTACTTATATTTACAAGAAATAAATTGAATTCCTTCCACTCCACATACCACTATCACACCCTACATACTCCCCTCTCACACCTCACACACTCCCCTCTCACACCTCACACACTCCCCTCTCACACCTCACACACTCCCCTCTCACACCTCACACACTCCCCTCTCACACCTCACACACTCCCCTCTCACACCCCACACACAGCATAACAGATAACTTTGACTTAAATCTAAATAATTTCAGCAAACTAATGCTTCTATGCTACGAGGATGGGTCGTTACGCGTGGTTGTGTCGACAGCCAATCTGTATATCGACGACTGGGAGAACAGGACTCAAGGGTGAGTTTACATCAATTATTAACTTTCAGGCTAAATGAAGTTCCCGGGGATTAGACGCGTTTTAAAAGTCAGAGGTAAGAACCGGGGGAGAGGTTGACTTTACTCAGTTTAGTCAAAAAAAAAAAAAACAAATAAAACCCACAGCTCTTAGTATAATTTGAATGAACATATAAAATTAATCAAACAGCCAATGACGGATTTACATTAAAAAAATTAGGATACATATAAGACAGCTATAATTAAATTTATATTAAATTATTTAAAAAAACAAAAAAAAAAGGTGTGTGTCAGTGTGAATGGGGTGAGTTTGTGTTGGGGTATGTTGGGTTGTGTGTGTGAGTGTGTAAGAAAAAAAAAACATTTATTTCAGACCGATAAGTCCATATGAATGAATGTGCACAATGTAATATATTATTTATTAAAATACAGTATATATTAAATAAAAAAAAGAAACAATAGTAATATCGTTTTAATAATTAAATTTGCAGATAAATATATTTTTATACATTTTAACGAGACGCGAGTCGGTGCGCACTTCTTAAGATCCTTCTTAAGACACATCCAAATGTTGTGTATGAACTTGTAGGACGCTTCGATGTGAACATGTTGCTACAAATTTGTAAACAACAGCTGATCTCCACCTTACACGCCAACGCGGACGCACCGGTTTGATCAGGGCTTTACACATGATATCACGCACAGATATAATAGGTATAAAAGTGGCCCGTCAATTTACTCACAGATTTATCAAAAAATACACGCTGGTGATTTTTCATTAAAATATCAAATTTCATATTAGTTTCCACATTAGCTGTTGGTGAGTGGCGACACCACGGACCCCGTGTACTTTTTGGGGTGTTTTTAGAGTGCGAGTGTAAAAAGCACTACATTCTTTAGCTGCTGAACCCAATTTGGTAATTTGCTAGAACGATTTATTAGTGGCGAGTCACTTTTTTTCGTTAAGAGCAAAATACAAAAAAAATAAGCAAGGAATTCACGGATATTTGTGTAGGTAGGATATTTAAAGAAAAACACATTAATTATTTAAAAAAAAGGAGAAATTATAATTAGTTTAATCCTGAGTTTACAATAAAACATTTCAGATTATGGTTTAGTCCAAATTGCCGGGAATTGCCCAAGGATGCGATGCCACACGACGGGGAATCCCCGACGATGTTCAAAAAGTCCCTGCTCAGATATTTGAACCACTATCATATGGCACAGTTGGCTTATTATGTTGAGAGAGTGAAGAGATGCGACTTCAGTCATATAAAGTAAGTTTAAATTAATATGAAAAATTAAAATAAAATGAAATTTATTTAAAAGAAGTTCCACAAAATAAAATACAATATTTAGGCTACTGCAAAGTCACGACTGTGGAAATGCCTTGCCTAAGGTCAGGCTTACAAACGACAGCTCGTCTGCGGAAACCCAAAGAAAAGAACTTTTACTAAAAAACCTTTTTTTTTTCCTTTTCTTTGTTTTCCTTCCTTCCCTTTCAAATATATTCACTTTTTTTTTTTTTTTTTTTTTTTTTTTTATACAACTTAGTCGGTAAACAAGCATACGGCCCACCTGATGGTAAGCGGTTACCGTAGCCATATGGACGCTTACAACACAAGAAGCATCGCTCACGTGTTACCGACCTTTCCCCCTCCCCTATGAGCTCTGGCGACCTTACTCACGCGCAGGAACACAACTTAACACAATATAAAGTTATTTGGCTGTGGTATTCTGTAAGGTGGAGGTACTTCCCCAGTTGAGCTGCAATTTGAGCGAATAAACGCTATGCTCTACCTCACATCTATCACTAAACAATACAGAATACCACAGTCAGATAACAATATGTTGTGTTTCTGCGCGTTAGGTCGCCAGGGCTCATTGGAGGAGCATCAGCAACGCGTATGTGAAATTAGACCTTTATTTCATGAAAGATCTTATATTCTAGATCAGCGTTTTTCAATCTGTGGGTCTCGACCCCTAGGGGGTCACGAAACCTTAGTCGGGGTTCGCCGGCAGAAGGAAAAAGGCAATGTAGACTTCAATAAAAACACAATTTTATTGAGAAGGATGGGCTTGTATAATTTTCAAAAATGTATCAAATCGTGGTGCTATTTTTGCTACGTTAACAATCAAATCATTTTCTAATTGAATTCTATTTCTCTTTTTAGTTGTAATGTCCACCATTGAATAGAATGTCAGTTCACACAGGTATGAAGTGGCGAATAATAATTTTAGAGCTGCCCTTGCTAGCTCTGGATATTCTTGTTTTTTTTTCATCCAAAACACGTCGAACCTTTGTGAATAAAATAATATTTTAAGCATGCCGTCAGCAGCAAAATCTATGAGGCATTCTTTTAAATTTGTGGAGAGGTCAACCAGTTCTGATGACTTATCCAAGAAAGGATTTAGAATCTCTCGCGGCTTCTTGCAGACTAATAAGTAAAGGTATCAAAATATATAAATTCTTTATCTATCTGACAAGGGGGTCGCCAGAATTTTTCAACCTGTAAGGGGGTCGCGAAATCAATAAGATTGAAAAACACTGTTCTAGATTATGATCAATTTATGTGTCAAATTCAGATCTGTTCAGCCATTACGGCGTGATAAGTTTTTTAATAAACATTTCGTTATTTCTTTTCAGTGTATTCCTAATTGCGTCAGCGCCTGGGTCACATTTCGATATGGACTGGGGTATGACCAGAGTTGGGTCTTTACTGAGGCAACACTGCTGCATACCTCCTGAGGAGAACAAGCAGTGGCCTCTGATGGCCCAGGCCAGCAGTCTTGGAAGCTACGGTAAAGAGGCGAAGGTATGTCATGTACCAGGATTGCATGATGTAATAGGCGTCGGTCTAAAATATTCCATTTAGGACTTTTTTATGAAATTACCAGGATAATTTTTTTTTATTTTTTTTTATTAAATGGGCTTGCGTTTGGCCACTGACCCGCCCATAAGGGGCGATGACGAAGCCTAAGATGAAACACGCTTACCCAGAAGAAACCTATTCACTCTGGCCTTGAAAGTTCCTAGATTGGATCATCAGGTGGTTTTGTAAGAGTAGAACATTGATGAGGTAGAACTGCTGCATTCCTCCTGAGAACAAGCAGTAGGTAGCCTCTGTTGGCTCAGGCCATCCACCAGAGTCTTGGCAACTGCGGCAAGGAGGTGAAGTAGGATGAGCTTGGATGTACTAGGATTACATAATTTAGTAGATATTGTTTGATCATTTGCATGTAGGACAAATTTCTGAGAGAGACGCTTTGCATTAAAGTACCAGGATATAATAAACCATCAGGTGGTCAGAAGCGAAGCGCTCGTGGTGTAGCATGATAAGCCGTTCTTAATCGATCGACAAAGTTAAGCTACGTCTGTCTTGGTCGGTACCTGGATGGGTGACCGCCTAGTGGTATTTCAAATCGAGCGTTTCCGTGCTTCGGAAGGCACGTAAAGCCGTTGGTCCCGGTTATCACTAAATTGTGATAGTCGTTAAGCTAGTTGGATGCCACCTAGGCGGCTTGAAAAATTCCAACAGTAGGTTGACCACTAGCCTACCTCCACCGATCCGCAGTGGGCACGCGTGGTGGAGTATCGCCCAGTCCCTTTCACCCTCATTTGTGAAGGGAGGCCTGGGCTCAGCAGTGGGACATTATAGGCTTATGATGATAATGAGGTGGTCAGACGAGAATCATAAAATGACACTGCAGCATAGTTTGATGAGACCGTTTTGGCTCCTGTTGGCAGCTAAGGCCATGGTTTCCCAAGGGAGTACAGCATGGGGTTCTTCAAGAAGGGTGTAAAGAGATTGATGGTGTGGCAAGCGTCAATAGGCTACGGTAACCGCTTAGAATCAGGCGGCCGTATGCTTATTTGCCACCTTAAAGTACCAGGATATCATAATTCAACAATGGTTTGTTCACAGTTATGGCTGACGGGAGACTTCTTGCATAACTTCACGAAAATAAAGAATCAATCACAAATGCTGTCTTCGCCTCCACAATTGAAATTAATTTATCCGTCTTTAGGTAAGTTTTTGAATTCGAGTGCTCAACAACCATCTCTTTTGCACCTGCTGTTTAAATCTCCGAATTTATTTAAGAAGCTTAAGATGCTTAAAAGAATGTGAGAAAGATATTATTATTTATAGTGGAATTTTCAGAAAACGTGAAGAATTCACATGACGGTTTGCTTGGCGGAGGATGCCTCCCTTACGCCGCAGAAGCTCATTCGAAGCAACCATGGCTTACGAACTTCCTCTAGTGAGTATACATTGGCTGATAATTCTTCTTCACACCCTTCTCGAAGAACCTTATCCTTTTTTAACCGACTTCAAAAAAAGGAGGTTTCAATACGTTTGTATTTTTTTTTTTTTTGATACCTCATAACTCCGTCATTTATGAACTGATTTGGAAAATTATTTTTTTGTCTGGAAGGTTATACTTCCTGTTTGGTCCCATTGTCATCAGATCCGGATTTGATTACTTCTTAGTGTACTTTGAAGTCGGTTTAAGTTTTTTGTAGAACAGTCCAATTATGTAATCTTCTATTCTATTATTTTCAGTCAGTGGAAAGCCACGTCAACAAATCGCAACCGCGCCATGCCCCACATAAAATCATATACCAGGATATCACAAGACAATAGGAGAGCAGCATACTACCTCCTCACTTCTGGGAACATCAGCAAAGCTGCCTGGGGCTCGCTGAACAAGGGCAATGGAGCCCTGAGGATCATGAGCTATGAGGCCGGGGTGCTGTTCCTACCTAGATTTGTTGTGAGTATTGTTGCTGTTTTATGCTATCCTGGTACCTAATGTGCCTTACAAAATGTTTTTTTGAGGAGTTTGGAAGTAGTGTTGCATAGCAATAGTGAAACTATCGATAGTCTATCGATACTATTGTGACCTTGGAAAATAGTAACAATATCGATAGCCCTATCGATTGTATCGATAGCATTGCCATGATCAATAGTATTGGTCGGTTTGCGATATTGATAGTATCGATGCAATCGATAGCACTATCGATATTGTAACAAGTTTTCGAGGTCAACTATCGATAGTACGACTATCGATAGTTTGACAACACTATTTGGAAGTCTGATTGTTGGTGTTTATGTTCTCCAGGTACATACTGGTTAAAGCTTTGGTGTCAGATTTCAATATGAAGGTTGTTAGCCAGCCAGGCGGGTACTGCGAAGTACCCTGCTATGGTTCCCTGCAAACTACAAATGGAGTACAGCATGGGGTTCTTCAAAAAGGGCGTGAAGAGATTTCTTCAGGGTCGGCAACGCGCGAGTGATACCCCTGGTGTTGCAAGCGTCCATAGGCTACGGTAACTGCTTAAGTGCTTACCATCAGGCGAGCCGTATGCTTGTTTGCCACCTTAGTGGTATAAAAAATAAAAATTCAAGCGTAGGATTCGAATCCATACCTTCAATCGCAGCTACTGACGTCACCTGTTATATTTTTTTTTTCTCCACAGATAAACGAAGATTTCTTCCCGCTCGAAGCGAACGCAAGACTAGTTCTGCCCTACGACGTGCCACCTACAAAATACACAGGCGATATGTCGCCTTGGGTATCTGATTACTTGCATTAGTATATATGAATTATTAAATAATTAGTAATTTGTTTGTAAATCCAGGGTGGGCCAAATTACTCGAATCGAAAGAAGTGGTTTGTATTTTTTTATTGTTGTATTTAAATAAAAATAAATAAGGTAGGCAGGTACAAATAAAACTAGGTAGACCTACCACGCACCTGGTGTGGCCTAGTTCCTGTATAATTATGTAATTTGCATTGATTGAAGTTGTAATGTTAAAGAGATTGTAAGATTTTTATTTTATTTATTTAAGTTTGTTCTTATGTGCCTTATCAGGGCTTAAACTGAATAAATGAGTTTTTGATTTTGAATGAAAATGACTTTGTTTTTTTAATTCTAATTTTATTTGATAAAAAACTGCTGTAGCATATTTATAACTAAGTTAATTTATGAACCTTGGCAAGCTCAACAAAACATTTTATTCTATGGCAGATAAATCGTAATCGTGGAAAAATGTTACTTCAACTCGAAAAACATTATAATGCTACAGCAGTGAGGAGGGAGGTTCATACAAATTTGCCCACTGGTTTTGGAATCGTAGGTATATTTATTTTAACCTAATAGCGACATCTATTAGCAAAGCATGGAAAATTTCAGACTAGCGATGTATAGATGGCGCCATAATAAACGGTAAGATAGCATAATACCTACATCGCGCTATGGGCACCTATGGGTTTTCTCTAGCGATCCGGAGCACCCATAGAATCAGATAATATAATTCTTCTACCCTTTAAGTTCTTCTCAAATATGCTAGCCTGGTCACAATCTCACCAAAATATCATTTTTTATTGGCGACAGGATTATCAAATTGATGGTAGTGGCTTTTCATCCACCGAAAGCTCTATTCATTATAGGATTCGTACCCACGACCTACAGTGAGGCCGCCGAGAGAATGCGGTTCTGACACCTGTTAATATTGTCCAAATGCCTAAATACTAAACTCAATAAAGGATTAGCCCTAGTAGTAGTATTAGGAGTAGCGAATCTGAAGTCTGATAAACCTTATAAGGTATGATCTTGGTGCCACATATCCAAATTCGTTCATGCCTTTGGGTGTAGCTGTCCGCTCCGCAGTTTCGATATTTGCTGACGCGCGTCTCCTACGCTACGGTACCTAACTGCTTCCCATCAGGTCGTATGCTTTTTGCTACCTTAACTAACTTTTAAAAGAGGAAAAAAGAGGCACCACTGCGTGGTAGCTACTGCAACAATCTAGGCTCATAAATTCCATTGAAATTGCCGACATTTAAAAATTGATCAGTCAAATTGATCCGAGTGATAGATAAGGCAATCTAAAATATTTGCAACGCGCGATAAGCAACTCGGTCATAGCACTATAATTGGAAGTTTGTCGATGAATCCATACTATTAGGACTTCTATACGATTAACAATGAATAGTTATAACATTATTTTAATTATTACCAGAGAAACGAATCTAATTTTCTCGCAAAAAACAAATTGTAATAAAGATACCTAATATCTTAACATTTCTAACAAAAGTTTGAAAATCGTTGTGAGAGGATTCGCCAATGGTGGTAAGGGCACAAAACCTGGAATGAATGAATGAATGAACACACCGTATGCTTGAGGGTGGTACCGAGTCAGTACCTCACCACCGTGATGTGCTTTCTTCACCAGCTAGTAGGACTCGACCTCCAAGGTATTCGGCGTAAATATTAAGTACCAGGGGCGCATGTGTTCCAGAATGTATAATTTTGCTAGAAGGTCTCGTTTCGCCATTGCCCACAGAGAGGATCATCTGTTGAGAACAGCTCGACCGATTTGGCTGTTTTTTTTTGTGTTCGTAACTAATAAATAAATAATAATAAATATCCTGGGACATTCCTCACACACGGTCATCTGATCCCAAACTAAGCAGAGCTTGTACTATGGAAACCAGATAACTGATATAATACATATACTACTTTTTGTTTGTAAATACATACTTACCCCCTTATTCATAATGAAGTTATCAAACGTTGATTAGCTAAAATTCTGAAGTCTTTATCTGACACGTGACATTTGGTGATGGAAAGAGTGAGACGGAGGACACTATTACACTAATTTAGTTAAAAAGCGATTATGAATAAGGGGGTTAATATACATAATTACACCCAGACTCAGGACATACAGACATGTTCATGCACACAAATGCATGTCCTGTGTGGGAATCGAACCCACGACCAGCGGCGCGATAGGTGGAATCTTGACCAGAGTCTTCACCGACCGCGCCGTCTGGCCCGTCCTTGGACAAGGATGTTATAAGAGTTATAAGGAAAGAAAATTGTAAAATTTGGAAAAAATGAAATGGGTTTTAAATATCAAAGTACCAGGGCGCATGAGCTCCAGAAGGTATACTTTCCCTCAGTGATCTCGCCGCGGCCACTGCCCACCGACAGGTTATTATTCGGTCCATCGAGCGACTTGCAAAACATCTATATATGTGCCTCATTTCATAACTAGAACACATTGTCTGTCTGTCCGTCTTTCGTGAAAGGTGTTTTCAGTGATATTTTCTTTGATTTTCCCTCCTACTTTAAAATGCAGGTAAGTTTAAAAATAATTGGTAGTTTTTTTTAAATGCGTCTTTTACGTTAATAATTAGGTTGGTATTTTATTAATGTCCAAAGTTGTTAGGGGTTTAATAAGTTTGGCGCCTTTGACTGTCTGAAAACTTTTAATCAAATACGTTTAGTAGTTACAGAGAAAACCTGCAGACATCAATCTTGATCTAAATTGTACCTATCGAACATACTTTTCGCACAAGCGACCAGCCAAACTCGATCTAAATGTATGAAAAAAAAAACGATTTATATGTTTAATACGGAGAACCTATATTTGATGTTGCCATATCAAAGAAATGCTTAAAATTAACAAATCGTTAAAAATATCTGCACTTGATCGCTTCCTCTTTTATAACGCAATCTGACCATGTTACTTGTGTTGTAAGTAAAAATGAAAATAAAAAAGATTTACTCAATTTAGGCACTTGCGAACGGTTAACCACTCAAATTGACTCTACCAATGAGACGTTTTCTTTCCATAGAGATTTCTAGAGTTGGTGGGACTTACCTTTCAAAGTACTAAAGGGTCAAATTAGTTCGAATTATCCGTATTATCAGCAGTTTGACAGGTATTTTCAACCAAACTCTATAAAACCCTATGGAAAGAAAATGTCTCATTAATAGCACCACAGAGCAAGGAGTTCCGTGCGCCTACGAGTTTTATTCTAGCAGTTTTATTTTTCAATTCTCTATGAAATCCTAACACTAGTCTAGTAGTCTAGTAGACAAACTAGTACCTACTATGAGCTACTATTAAATTATATCAAACCGAAAGATAAGAACAATTATAATAATAATAATTATTATCCTGCTAATAGGGATCACGGGATTAAGATTTACTCTAATAAAACCTATAACGATAAAAGATTTGGGTTGACATTTGGACGATGGAAATACGGTCCTAAGACAATTGGAATCTATTTTTTTTTTCAGCTTTTATGTTTTTGGTGTTTTTTGGTCGCAGCAACGGTTCGAGCTCAAGATTATTACGCCCCACAAACCTTCAGACAAAATGTAAGTACAAAATTATAAATTTTATAAGAACATAACTACTTACATAGTTACCTAAATAGCTTTTTATAATATTTCGCTGACTTCAAAATAGTGTCAGATAAAATTTATTATTGTACTTTGAAGGCGGTTTATATTATTGTTAAATAGTTAATTTATTTTTGAATTTTTAGTTTCATATATACTAAATACTTTCGCGTGTATTGCCTGCGTAAAGAATGTATATTTAAACGATAGCAGCAATTGCGGTTGATGTGCTGTCATTTTTTAAGAGTTCCGTTGTCTGTCTCCGACCGAAACTCATCATCAGATCTATATGAAATGTATATAGGACCATTTCTGCATAAACCCCTTTCAAACAAAAAAATAATTTCGAAAATCCGTCTATATATGACGGAGTTATGCCCGAACATACATAAAAAAAAACATATGAACATTCGAATTGAGAACATCCTCCTTTTTTTGAAGTCGGTAAAGTTTTTTAATCAAAAATTAATTAAATTGTACTAGGCCTACATAACGTGTTAGCAGATGTCAAGAAGTGATAACTCTATTACAATATGCCTGGCCGTCACATGTCTGTTGTACGCCACTGCAAACTCCATTACCGATAAATCGTTAAATTTACCGTTAATTGGGCTCAATTAAATATAATCGGTACACATATTGTAACAGTCAGTTGGGTGTGAAATATCAAGCAACAGATGCCCAACGATGTGTGCAAGGCACAAGTTGTAGGTAAATTAGATATTAGGTAATAAGGCTGTGTACATACATAGGTGAATAGCACTTTCGTAAGTTAGGTTTTATTATTTTCGAGTCATACTAAGAGAATATCTTCTGCAGTCGGTAGATACTCTGCCTATACCTCTCTTCGAGAGATAAATGAGCGTGAACCAAACAATGTTATGATATTTAATTACCATAGGTAGACTACAACCATAGGTACCATAGGTAGTACTGCAAAGAGTAGATCCATAGATCTCTATGAGTAGATCACTATCTTTATATATAAAATTCACTGTACGTGTGTATGTCACTGAACTCCTCCTAAACGGCTGGACAGATTTGAATTATTTTTTTGTATGCGTTTGGGTGGCGCCCTGGATGGTTTAGATTCACAAATCAGCCCGGCAGATGGCGCTGCAGCTGCAGTCGGTATCTAGGTTATATTATCGACTGCACGGAACTGACTACAGTAGAATTAACTCCCTGGATGGTACGAAGTCGCGCCAGGCAGCTAGTTTCATATAAAATTTCATATCGTTTTGACATTTGTTAAAAAACGTTGCTACTTAGCTATTTACATGTGTAGTAAATCAATAGGTACTTATCGTAGTTAGCGAATGTACTAGGCGATCATAACAAGGTAGGTGTGTGGCAGGTTGGCAGCCCTGCATTGTTCCAACCCTTGCACGTGCCGTGGAACGGACAAAATAACAAAGTAAGCTGTCAATTTTATAAACAGAACACTTAAAATATTTGAAGAACACAAGCGGAAAGCACGTACATTGAGGAGAGGTTTATTCGCTCAAAGAGCAGCTCGTCTGGGGAAGTACTTCCACTTACAGAATACCGCAGCCAAATAACTTTATGTTGAGTTATTGCGAGTGTGTAAGGTCGCTTCGCTATCTAAGCGGCCTCCGCAGTGTGGGCACGCGTGGTGGAATATTTTTTAATTCCCTTTCACCCTTTTTGAGAGGAGGCATGTGCTCAGCAATCATGTCAAGCTTAAGGATGTCCATTGTTTAACATAGGCCCCCCAACATTGAAGGGTTTTGGGCCGCTTGCATCCAGCTGCACCCAGTGACTGACCGTTTCGTCGGTCCACCTACCGGACCCACGACAATAAAGAAATTAGCTCAGAAGTTTTTAATGTGCTTACAGTTAGACCAAAAAGGACTATTCACACCTACAGGACGCAACGATGTCATACCGCAGGGTTCTACAGACTCGTGGAGGCCTGGTCCCAGTGAAAATTGGAAAGGTACAGCCATCAAAACTGCTCTTTGCCGTGTACGATACCCTGGTATAGCGAGTTGAGGTACAAACTAACAGAAGGGTTCTAAGGGTATGCAGAAATTAAGGGTGAATTTTGTATCATGCTTTCAAGAGTCTTTGTCATAAGTCTTTTTAAAATAAATCAATATATCACCAAATTGACGTTTGTACCCACTCTTTTTAAATTACATGGATTTTTCCAGCCATATAATCAATCGATTCCAGATTTTTTGTATGGTTTCTACAGGTCAGTCGTCAGTACCGAAGTCGGAGCCATGGCGACTCCCGTACGGAATGAGCAAAGAGCAGCAAGCCCACATACTGCACCACAAGCAAGCACTTACTTCAGGTTTGTCGACAATATCTTTAAATTAAGTTTACTTAGAACTTGTATTTCTTTCAATGGCCTTTAATGTGTTAACTTCAGATGTTTCTTACACTGCACTGAGGACTCTACCTGGTACGATTTTTGGTAACAACCCTTGAGGGACCCGTAGACATTTGGAGTAGGGTCGGTAACGCGTGAGTGATGCGTATGTTGCATCAGTTTTAAAATTGGGGTATAATAATTGGACTGTTTTACAAAAAACTTAAACCGACTTCAAAGTACACTAAGAAGTAATCAAATCCTGATCTGATGATAATGGGACCAAACGGGAAGTGTACCCTTCCAGACGAAAAAAGAATTTTCCAAATCGGTTCATAAATGACGGAGTTATGAGGTACCTAACAAACATAAAAAAAAAAAAAAAAAAAAAAAACACAACCGAATTGAGAACCTCCTCCTTTTTTTGAAGTCGGTTAAAAAATTACAGAAGTATATACGACGCTCAAAGTTCCCGTACAACACACGAACACTGGTCCTGTGTGCCACCCAATGGTGGGGCCACGTTTAATGTAAGATATAAGAAGAAGGTGTGGAGTAAAAGGGCACATGGAGAGAGAAATGAGGCGAAATCAGAAAAAAATATACCCGTAGGTTTTACGACTACTAATTCGATTATAAGGTCACGACTCACGACGGTCTTGTACATCTCGCTATCAGATTTATTTACCTAACGCTTTACATATATACGAGTTCCCAACAAGTACCGCTGGACTGCAGTCCCCCGCTATGAAACCTAGCCTGACGGAAGATTATCTCATAAATTGAGGACCCACGCTCCGCAACCCATTAACTCCTCTTTAATTCCAGATGGTAATTTCCGATTCGAATACGCGTCAGACAACGGCCTGGCGGCTGGTGAAGTGATAGAGCCCGATGGCTCCAGGGTCGGCGGCTACCAGTACAAGGATCCGAGCGGGCAGCTCGTCAAGTTGAAGTATAGGGCTGGTAAAGACGGGTTCCAGGTGAGATAGTACTTTGATGCGAGACCAAAAAACCCATTCTTCTTAGTCAGGGTCATTATGCCCTAGAATAATACTTCAGGTCAACGCTACTGAAGTTACCATTACATTTGTCTTCATGCCACTATCACACCATGGTCAGTGATAAAGTGGCCGAAGGTGGTGGAGAAAAAAAAAGTCTAGGAAGGAACTGCCGGGCGTTTATTTCCCCATCCTTAAACTGGTAATTTATGGGCGACAGTTTCGTAACTTGAGGGTGGTGATTACCCAGGGAGGAACTATAAGTACTTCATCACGGTGTCACCGAAAGATCAAGCTTATTTTGGATTCAAAACCACGTGGTGTTCGTCATTGGGTTCTTTTTTAACCGACTTCAAAAAAAGGAGGAGGTTCTCAATTCGGTTGTATGTTTACCTCATAACTCCGTCATTTATTAACCGATTTGGAAAATTATTTTTGTCTGGAAGGGTACACTTCCCGTTTGGTCCCATTTTCATCAGATCAGGATTTGATTACGTCATAGTGTACTTTGAAGTCGGTTTAAAGTTTTTAACCGACTTCAAAAAAAGGAGGAAGTACTCAATTCGGTTGTATTTTTTATTTTTTTTTATGTTTGTTACCTCATAACTCCTTCATTTATCAACCGACTTGGAAAATTCTTTTTTTGTCTGGAAGGGTACACTTCCCGTTTGGTCCCATTGTCATCAGATCATGATTTGATTACTTTTTAGTGTACTTTGAAGTCGGTTTAAGTTTTTTGTAAAACAGTCCAATTATTGTAAAACAGTCCAATTATTTTTTTTATTTTTTTAATTAAATGGGCTTGCGCTTGGCCACTGACCCGCCCATAAGGGGCGATGACGAAGCCTAAGATGAAACACGCTTACCCAGAAGAAACCTATTCAATCTGGCCTTTAAAGTTCCTAGATTGTAAGCGTCAGGAAACACAGACGCCGGAAGCAAGTTCCACTCCCTTGCTGTCCGCATTATAAATGAGGAAGCAAAACGCTGTGTCTGTATTTTCGGTATGTCAACAACGTACGGGTGAAAAATTTCCCGGCGTCTTGTGGTTCGGTGTAAAAATGGGGATGGTGGAATTAATGTGGTTCGATGACTCTACTACTGGAACACTGTTGAAAATCTGTCGCCAACCTACCGGAGTGCTCCATCAGCTGCACTTGGGACCCGGTTCCTTCTAAGCTTTGTTCTGACCACCTTCGGTACCACAAATGACTTTGCTTTATTTAAATAGATACGTGTATATACAAGGTCCTCAATAAAAATGCCTTGCTTTCCTCGCGGGAGTCTTCAACCGGTGGAGTTAAATGTAACTTGCATTGCCCTACCAGCACGGAAAAGAGAATACACTGGAAGGGCGATGCGTTAGAATTTGTATCGGAACCAGCGTCGCCAAACTCACACAAATAAATGTTAAATTATATATTGTACTACAAATAAACAATCCTTTTGATTGGTCGTTTCTATTTTACTAAAAAATAGCTTTAATCACACAGGTCATACATATGAAAATATACCTTTTTACGTTAACATAAAATTTATTTTTCAATAGCGTACAAAGTATTTACGTCGTTTTGTAATCTACAAACTAACTAGATTCAATCGACGAAAAAGTTCTGCCACTCGGCACTAGATGGCGTTATTTTCATGGAACGCAATTTTGAACTTAAACGCATTAGACATAATGTTGATAATTGCGTAAAAGCTGCGTCGACTAGCGTCGAGTAGCAACACTTATTGCTATTCGCTTAATGCAGCGAAAGTAATCGATAAAATATCAATAAAATTATCGATATTTTAATTTGGTCGATATTAAATTTAATTATTTTTAGAAATTCCGTAAGAAAATTCACGTTTGATAAGAATAATTGTGCTAAGAATACTGAACTGTAAAAAAAAAACGTTTAACATGATGAAGTAAATTAAAAAAAAGTTATTTTTACACGGTTTATTGCCCTTGAAATAAAATTTATTTGTTTCGAAATTCTCGTTTTGAAAGCTTAATTTTAACAGATGAATGCGGATATTGATATAACTTTCAACTATTGCCTTAATCAAATCAGTGATAAAAAGATGAATTTTATCGATATTGATCGAACAAAAGTATCGATGCACGTGTTTTGGGGTCACGACAGGTCACGACTCACGACGAATGTGAAAGAACGCAATACATTACGTGCGGAGTTGCGCTCGCTACCTTGCGTACAAATAAAGTGAGTACATTGCCTTCAATGTATAATTTTGCAGTAGTATCAGAGTTTATCGTTTACACCTAAAATTATCATAATCTCGAATACATTTTTATAAATATCACAATTAAATAAAGGTTTTTAGACTCATCGATGAAAGGAAATCCCTCCTTGAGTTACACTCCGACTCCTCACTTCGTTTCCTACAGGAAATAATAGCGCATCACGACATAATTAATATTTTTCGCGGAGCTACGCACCTCTGCTAAGTATGGCGGATACTACGAAGCGTTGACGCGTGTTTTGGTTGATATATGCCCATTTGATGTCATGTGTGGCGCGCGGGCTCCGCTAGCATAGCGTCTCTATTTATATTTCTTTTCATATTTCTTTTCTCTGTGCCTACCAGCCTCATAGCCTTAACTGAATGCATGTTTTTTTTTTCAGATCCTTGAAGGTAGCCATCTGCCAAAGAGCCCTGAGCCTGTAGCACCTGTTTCACAGAGTAACTAATTATTCTTATTTTTCGTAGATACGCGCAATACCACTACACATATCGCACATCTTTATATATAAAATTCTACTGTACGTGTGTATGTCACTGAACTCCTTCTAAACGGCTGGACCGATTTGAATGTTTTTTTTTGTATGCGTTTGCGTGGCGCCCTGGATGGTTTATCACAAATCAGCCCGGTAGATGGCGCTGCAGTCGGTATCTAGGTTAAATATATAATTTTGTATGCGATATACAAAAAAAAACATTTAAATCGGTCTAGCCGTTTAGGCGGAGTTCAGTGACAAACACAAGTACAGTTGAATTTTTTGTATGGGTTTGGGTGACGCCCTGGATGGTTTAGATAGGGTAGGGTAGGGTAGGGTAGGGTAGGGTAGCACCACGCGAACGAAGTCGCGCCGGGCAGCTAGTAAAATATAAAATATATATGCCTTTAAATATATCAAATAACTGCGTATTTGATACCTGCTTGTCATCTAAGATAAAAAATAAAAACGAGACGACCGAGACGATAGATTTTCCAGCAATAGCATTTTCCTAGATTTATCTCGTAAACTACCAGCAACAACATAAAACAAAAGTGCCTAACAAAATGTTGGTCCCATCAGATACCCACTACCAGCAAGCGTACGTGCAGCAGCGGCAGCAGTACGACCTGCAACAGCAGTACAACCAGCAGCGACCCGAGCCGCAGCAGCCCTGGAGACAAGACCAGGTATTGAATATCTAGGTCAAGCTCTAAAGAAACAAGTACAGGAATTTGTCAGTCAAATTGCCAAATTCGCTTTTAGGATAGATGCTGTCTCCCTTTGTTTGGTGGTTCGGCAGGTTCACCAGGTTCGATCGTCTGTTAACACTACCATCATGGCACCTTCTTTTCTCTGTGATGGCACCTCATTAGCTTAAAAAAAAAACATATTCAAGGTGCGTGGTGAGATTCGATTGTGGTCAAAAATAAGCCGATACGTTCCTCTGGTGCTATCCCTGTTTTCCTCCGAAATTCTCCTCAATATTTCTGGTAGCCTAGTATATCTGTCTTTTATTTGGCACTGATTTAAAGAGGCAGTTTTAAATAGCGGTTTTGGTAAGTTAAAAATTATAAATGACAAGTTTAATAACTAGTTCAGCAGTTAAAACTAAGCAGTAAAGTAAACAAAAATGAGTTTAAAAAAATAATGAAATGGATCAGTGAATATATAATTGAGCAGGATATAATTAAATGAGCGGTAAAAAATATTGAACGAGCGGTTACGTGTGGGCAGTAATAAATCGGAATTTGTCGGTAAGAAATCTCATTCTAAGAAATTCTATAAACAATGAGGTGGTAAAGTAGTTTTCGAGATATAGCGGTGTGACGGACGGACGGACAGACGGACGAAGTCGCACCATAAGGGTTCCTTTTTAACCGACTTCAAAAAAAGGAGGAGGTTCTCAATTCGGTTGTATGTTTTTAACCGACTTCAAAAAAAGGAGGAGGTTCTTAATTAGGTTTTTTTTTTTTTATGTTTGTTACCTCATAACTCCTTCATTTATTAACCGATTTGAAAAATTCTTTTTTTGTCTGGAAGGGTACACTTCCCGTTTGGTCCCATTGTCATTCGATCAGGATTTGATTACTTCTTAGTGTACTTTGAAGTCGGTTTAAGTTTTTTGTAAAACAGTCAAATTATTACCTTTTTGGTACGGAACCCTAAAAACAGTACTTAAATAGTAATGAAAAATTTAATTACTCTGCTTTGACTGAAGGAATTAAATAAAACAAATTGTATAATAATAATAGGAACTTTTATTCGTAATTTTAACGATTACGTGATTGGTCGCATCCGCCACCCGCGCTAATAAGCTCCGCCCAACTAACGAACATTTACCTCTCTTTTCAATGAATTTGAGTTCGAGTGCTCGCTATGATCTGCCGAACTATTTATCGAACCGCTCATTCCATCATTTTTACCGCTCATTCAGTTATTGGACTGCTCAATTATTTTTAGAATTGACATTGTATGATAAAATAACCGACTAATTGTTTTTTTATTACTGTCCATGTTTTACTGTCGCAATAATTAATCAACCGCCATTAAATTAAATAACTGCTCAATATGTTTTTCAACTGATCATAATAACATCTCGAATATTTAAATAACAGCTCAAAAAATTAGTTCCCCTTTTATTTTGTTTATTTTTTAGTAAACAAGCAAAGAGCCCGCCTGATGGTAAGCGGTTTTTATACTCTTGCAAAACCAGGGTTATCACTCGCGTCTGGTCCCAGCACACTGTCAGCACAGCGACTTCTCTTGGAGCTCTGGCAACGCTCAACGCATTAATCTTATGCCTCCCTGTTTGCTTCGAGTAATCTCCTTAATATTTCTGGTATCCTAGTACCTCTTTGGATTATTTCGTAGTTTTATGCAGTTTTACTTAAATATTGATCATCAACATCATCACCATCATCATCATCACCTCAAGAAACTGATAATTGTCTACCCTTCTTGCTATAACTTCATATCCACCTTCTCACTCCAGGCTTACGAGGGAGGTCAGCGTCCAGCCAGCACTCAGTTCCACACGCAAAGCTGGAGACCACAGGACGACCAGGATGATGGCCAGGTACATCTTCACTATTTTCATTGTCGCTACATATTGACAGACTGGTTGCGTAGTGATTGATTATATACCTAACTTGTCACTTCACAGGACATACATTTGTTTGTATGGATATGTCTGCTTGGCCTGGGTGTATTATACAAAAATAGAAAAAAAAGAAAAATGTAGTAAATGTAGAGTAATCAAATAAAACAATTCCGACAAATTGCACAATCGGAACAAGTTGCAATGACGGTTCCGCACGTGTACTGAACAACTATTTTTAATACAGTTGCGAAAAAATGAAGCAATTTAATAAAATAATAAAAACACAATAAACTCAACTAACTAATCATTTATTTCGTATAAAAGTTATAATTGAAAAATGAAAAATATAATAATAATAATATTTTTTTATATGTTTTTTTTTAGTAAAAACTTCGTGATTGGTTTTTTCTTTTTAATAGACATTATTTTGACAGTTGAGAAAGAGAACGCACGAGTTCGGAAAAGGTAAAGAAAAAGCTTGAGTATGTAATACCCACATCCCGAACGCAACTGTATTAAACTGTATTAAAAAATATATTTCACACTACAAAAAAAAAATATTGACAGTAAACCGAGTAAACGCTTACTACCACGTTTGCAGTACATTATCTCTATAGGACTTGACACAGCGCCTCTTTCAGAACATCATTGAACTACATTCACATAATATTAATAATAACGAATATTAGCTATATTTAGACCGAGGCAGAACCATGCCATGAGTTTGGTACGGTAACGTATTCGATAACTGCTCAAATTACGAATTCGCATTCGGAAAATATTGCGTTTGACTTCTGTAATTTTCCCATTATCATCGTATTTCCTTTTTTTCCAGTACCGTGACAACGAAGTGGTAGACAAAGGTCCTCACAGCTTCGGATCAGGGTACGCCTTCGCCTTCCAAGGGTAGTTACATGACGTAGCTCCATATTTTGTGTATAGTCATACCTTTATGCAATTGCTGTTTTTACATAATTTAATATAATTAAATAAAAACTATGTTTTTAAAGTTGTTTTTTGATCTCATTTCAAATTATGCCATGGAAAAGTTATAAAGAAAATGCTTGGTGAAGGCTTTCGGTGCAGAAAACATTATAAAAAACCGTAGCAGGATCGTAGGGTACTTCATAGTACCCACCTAGTTGGGCTACTACCCATAAATTTAACATCTTTCGCCAAGCATCGACCAGGATGTACCAGGATAACATAAAATACCAACAATTGTACTTAAAAAACCGTACCAGGATCGTAGGGTACTTCATAGTACCCACCTGGTTGGGCTACTACCCATAAATGTAACATCTTTCGCCAAGCAGCGACCGACCAGGGTGTACCAGGATAACATAAAAGACCAACAATAAAATTGTACTTACAATAGACATTTTATGCAGGAAGTGCAGGAACAACTCAGTATCCAAGATCCTCAAACAGTTCCATCAACTTCACTTGTTAGCTCGTGCTCATAGAGTGCTTATCATCTTCAGCCACATTATCACTTAGCAGTGTTCAATTGTGACCAGAGACAAAGCTAAAAAATTATAAAAAAAAACTTAATACTAACGCGAAAGTTTCTGAGGATGGATGTTTCTAACTCTTTCACGCAAAAACTACTGAACGGATTTGGATGCAATTTGGCACATAGATAGATTATACTCTGGATTACCATTTAGGATACTTTTCATCCCGGAAAAACATAAGATGCCTCGGGAATGCGGGAGAAACCGCAGTAGACAGCTAGTTCAACATAATTTCAACAGTTGAAACGCGATTAGATGGTAGTATATGATCAGCTAGAGCTACGCAAGTAGAAAATAGAATAAATTAATAAATTCCAATTTATACGCGCCCTCCATGTTGGAGCTCGGAGCCTGTTGAATGCTAAAGGATGGCTTACATGCACCTCTACCTTCGAACTCTACCTATTTCATTATTTTATGGTTTGGTGACTTGGGTGAACACCGGACTGATGAAAGTTAATGATCTTAGAGCGAGATACTTAATGGTGCGTCCATGCTACGCGAAGCGAGCACGAGCCGTGCCTCGAACGAACAGGATTCGTTCGTTGCTCGCGATTTCAAGCGTGGACATACTTAACGAGCCTACAACGAGCGCGATGCGAATCCTTGTGTTAGAAAAAACTGACAATCGGGCGGAGCGCAGTAGAGCACGCTACGAATGATCGTTCGAGGCTCGCAAGCCCGTCCACGCTACGCGAATCTTGCTCGTTCGTGGCTATACATATAATATTTATCATATTTTTAGCACATTTTTATAGAATTTTATAGAATTTCCCCAAAGTAAGAGACCATATTTCAGTGTAGACGCAGTCGCTGCTTGTCCAAATCAATTCCTAGGTCCTAAGGTCTAGTTCTCTAAACTTTAAGGACTATGTACTTAATGAGCCTAAATTTATTACTATTATCTATTCTGTGCCTAAATCCATAATTGTAATATTGTTTTTTTCTTATTATATCTAACTCAAGTTCGTGACGTCACTCGTCTAGTAAAGGCTCCGCCAGAATACCAGCTTTCCACTGCTTTATGAAGTACATCTTTATGCTAAGGACCTTTTGACTCCACGCAACAGATTACTTTATCTGTACTTTTATTTACAACAAATATGTACAAAATACAATCTATATATAGAAAATTTCCTCAAGCCTGCCGCTGCTTCCGATTAACGGCAAGGTTCCCAGAAGGCTGGCAGCGTTTCCTCTTTGGATAGCCAAATTGCAGATTACTTATTTATTATTATTTGTGTGTGTATTAAGATATAGAGAGGTAGAGCGTAGCGTTTATTCGCTCAAAGAGCAGCTCGACTGGGGAAGTACCTCCACCTTACAGAATACCGCAGCCAAATAACTTTATGTTGTGTAAAGTTGTGTTCCTGCGCGTGAGTAAGGTCGCCAGAGCTCATAGGGGAGGGGGGAAAGGTCGGTAACGCGTGAGCGATGCTTCGTGTGTTGCAAACATCCATATGGCTACGGTAACCGCTTACCATCAGGCGGGCCGTATGCTTCTTTACCGATTTAGTTGTATAAAAAGAATATATACCTAGAATACCTACCTCACCTGCGTTTCCGAATGTCCTTTTCCCTAGAATATGTTATTGTATAGAAATAAAACGTTTATTAAATATGAAATAAACATCGGCATGTAACCCCTCCTCTTGAGAACGTGCCAAGTATTATCCTTACCCTCTGACCTCGATCCCTCCGCTCAAAGAATAATTATCGTGCAGATGTGATATACCTTACATGTCTCATATTTTTTTTATTTATTGAAACAGTAACCACGAGCCAGTTGGCTATTGCGCCGCAGGTCGTGGGTTCGATTCCCGCACAGGACATGCATTTGTGTGCTTGAACATGTCTGTATGTCCTGAGTCTGGATGTAATTATGTATATTAAGTATGTATTTATAAACAAAAAGTATTATACGTATTATATCAGTTATCTGGTTTCCATAGTACAAGCTCTGCTTAGTTTGGGATCACATGACCGTGTGAGGAATGTCCCAGGATATTATATTATTATATTATATATTAGTATGCCAGTATTTTCACTTTAATCTTGTGAACATTCACTCGATTATTACTATACTTACCACACAAAATATTACATGAAACATTCAAAATTCTACATAATTTTATTTAAATACGTTTTAACGGTTGCATTTTCTGAGATGAGCCGGCAGTAAACTCAGCAATTACTCTTTACAATACAATACGGTGTTCCCTGCCGGTCGTAAAAGGCGACTAAACGGGGACCTTCGAGGTCGTGGGTAATCGGGGCTATTCGCTGTTGCGCAGTCGGGTAAGAATGATTGTCGGAGACATAACAATTTATTCTTATTTTTAATTTTCTGCTTCTACATCACATCATGTACGAATGAAGTGAAGCCGAAAACTTCCTACGTATGCGTAACTAAAATAAGTACTGGCCCAAGCAGGCACAAATGATACTGAGCCTTATTGTCACTTTCAAGTTCTCAATATGGAATGATAACCGATCGGCTTCCTATGGTGTATATGTGTGTGTTAGGCCATGTATTTACAAGAACGCCGGCTTCCTTTTGGTGTTCCCGATTTTTTATCTATGGTACGACCATCATAAGTATCAAGTTTCTAGAAGTTATCTAATCGACATTGCGGAGTTACACAAACAACGAATAAATGCGAATCAGCTACTCTGAGATAATTTATTAAAAGTCGTAGAAATAATAACCGGTTGCATGAATGCCTACCGACACATCTGCGTCCTACTCTACGCCCACCCCCCATCACAATGGCTCAATTATCATCCACCATTATCCACCACTGCTGCGGACATGTTCAATTTTATATCATCACTGTGGACCTATTTATTGATCCCAGTTCGCTGGCTGAATAAATTAGCGTTTGCATTGTGGCAGGTTAGAAAAAAAAGTTGTCATATTTTTTTGTATTTGGAATAGAGTTTCAAAAAGGATAGCGTTTGGGAATGACAGAAAAATGAACGTAAATTCTTTATTCATTCCAAATTCAAACCTCCGATGTCGTAAAAAAATGAACGGTAAAACTTTATACATAGGATGATATGATACATAGGATAGGACAAAATGAAACAATAGAATTTAGTTATTAATATGTGTAGCAATAAGATGATTTTTAAACAATATGTGCTATTCTGTAAAGTTAATTTGCAAAATCACTGAATCCGCGATGAGATAACAATTTCATATGGCGGGAGTACCGCATAAATATTGAAATGGGCTTCCATTTTCTTTTCTATTATATTAAACGTGCCTAACGAGTCAAGAAAGCCATCCACTGACTCGTCTAGTGACCCGCTCAATGTTATATAATTAATAATGGGAATGCGGGGCACATTCTTTGAAAACATAAACTGTGTACCTATTACGGTTCATGAGTTCATGAGCCGACTGACAGACAGACGGACGGTCGGATGGACGGACGATATTAATACGGTCCCATTCGCACTCTTTGGGTACGGAATCCTAAAAAGTGAAGTGAAATTAAATTAATTTTTACTTTTTACAGAGAACTTGCAAACTTAGTCATTTTCATTACATACTTGCATTATTTGAAGTCCATTCTTACCTTTAGGATATTTCTGATGAAGAGCAGATATCTATAGGTGTAGTTTGGGACGGACACGCGCGTTCCAGGGGTTGGTATGCCACCCTTATTAAATAACTTGCGCCCGTTGGATGCCGTGACGACGTCTCCGTAAGGTGACCATCTGCTGACAGTTTATGGGAGCCTGGTACTTTATATATTTTTAGTGGGGGTTATATTACGACTGGATTACGATGGGTGACCATTTTTGACTATGGACTAAGGCGATGATAGGTCAGTGGTAGTGACGTCAGATGCCGATGTGAAGGTCACGGGTTCGAATCCTACAATTGAGCTTTCAGTGAAGGAGAAACATCGTGAGGAAACGATAGCTCGGTGGTAGGGTAATGTGTAGCTTGGCTGGATACCACTATCAAGTTGAAAATCTATCGACACCTATTGGTGTGTCGATAGATCGAAGAGCCAGTTCTTTCTAGGCTTTGTGTGTGCACCACCTTCGGCCCCATCATCACTTACCATGGTGAGATTGTTTTTAACACAGGCTAACACAGTAAACAAAATAAACCAAATTTGGGTAAAGAAAAGTCTCTTGGCTACGTTCAATACTTTCTAAGCTTTCCAAGTTAATACTTGAACCACTTGTCTAGTTCTTAATTGTTCCAAAAACCCATCCATTTTCACACAAATTGTCAGACACCCTACTCCATCGAACACGCAAAATTTAACTTTAACTCGCAGGCAATAGGATAAAAATTCACTCGCAAAACAATTATCATTTCATAGAATTTTAAGGATGCTTTCCGCGTCCATTCAATTTCATTCTCTATCTCCATGGACTAAAGTTGATTATCGTGCGATAAACGTTTTTCAATAGAGTTTTAAGGTTCAATTTCTTACAATGAAGATGCTGGGACATGGTGGGGTCTCAAATGGAAATAAATTCCCCTTTTAAATAGGTTAGTGGGGGACCGAAGGAACTGGGCTCCTTGGAAAAATATTTTCCGCCAACGATTTTTATTAAACCGTTAAATGTTAGTACTTATTCATGAGTTAATAAAGCTAGCTTTGATTGACTGAAAATAGATTGACCAACATCAAAGATCATACTGGCGCGGAAAAAAAATGACGATGACTAAAACCTTTTTAGGGTTCCAAAACGGAACCCTTATAGATTCGTCATGTCTGTCTGTCTGTCTGTCCGTCCGTATGTCACAACTACTTTTTTCCGAAACTATAAGAACAATATAATGTGGAAACTTGGTAAGTAGATGTATTCTGTGAACCGCATTAAGATTTTCACACAAAAATAGAAAAAAAAAATTTTTTCATCATACCATACGTCCGTGGGTGTCTATGGGTAGGTCATGATATTGAGGTTTCTAATATAATTTTTTTCTAAACTGAATAGTTTGCGCGAGACACAGTTCCAAAGTGGTAAAATATGTGTGCCCCCTGTAACTTCTAAAATAAGAGAATGATAAAACTAAAAATTATATATATGATGTACATTACCATGCAAACTTTCACCGAAAATTGGTTTGAAAGAGATCTAGTAAGTAGATTCTTTTTAATACGTCATAAATTGAAATTTAAATCAAATACTCAGGTCTATACTACCATTTACTTATTTATCTATAGGTTTGTACGGAACCCTCGGTGCGCGAGTCTGACTCGCACTTGGCCGGTTTTTTTGTAGGTATGGTTGGTCAGTAATTATGTCGCCAAAGGTAAGGAACCGGCTCTCAAGTGCAGCTGATAGCTCAACTTGAGGGCGTGTTTTCCTTTAAACATTACCTCCCACTCTACCCCATTAGAAGGCGATTTTGAAGAAACCGCTTCCGTTTATTAATATTTTTACAGGTTGAAAGAGATCGAGATTTACTTGCAGGGGTGAGAGTAGATACTCATCAAAATAAGTCTAATTTTGTTTAAGGGTTGATGTTTAAAAATTCCCTTTTCAGGATGTTATTTAAGGTTACTTCAAAAATAAAAAATTTAAACAATATATCTCCCTTATCTCTGAAGAGGAAACTGGCAGCCTGCTGGGAATCGCAGCGGCAGACGCGGGGTAATTTTCTATACAGTGTAGAAATTTGAGACGGCTCAGTAAGCTACCGCGAATATAGTCTTAAGAGCACTCAGCTCACCATACTTTTCATACAAAAGCTCTGTACTTATGATGGCGTTTTTAAACACTTTTCGTTAGATGTTTTAAACAAATTGGTATCTTGTGAACTATATCTAGCAGTATAACTAGGCGAAAATAAAAAAAAGTGTGAAACAAATTCAGTAAAAGCCTCCGAAAAACAGCGGTTTTGCACAAATTTTACCTGAACTTTGGCCATATCTAATGTACCTATAAATTGTAAAAGTAAAGAATACAGCTACAAACAATGCTTGCAAATGTATTGGAGATTCTAAATAACTAACCTTTTTTTTCACAAACTTGTAAGATTACAACACAGGAAGTATGGGCCTGGAACAAGTTTTATGATATGCGAAATCATGAATGACGACCTAGCGAAGCGGCCGCGAGTAATCAGCGGAATTTACCAACTGATAACCGATGGCTCTGATGGTGTCTCTCTTTTTTCGCAGTCAAACATTACGTTGGATGAAAGTACAAGCTTTTAGGCTACGCTTGCGTTGAAGTTGCGTTGGCCATGAAGGGCCCCCAGAGGCACAGATTACTAAATAGTTATGATAGAGGTCTCAAGAGACTATCCGTGTGTATACCTATACTTACAATCTATACACTTCCTCTATATATCGATAGATTTTATTTTGTACATATTGTTTGCAAATAAATTACTGTTGATAAATAATTTATTACAGAAAAAATAGAACGATATTTCTAACTAGCACATTGCAGTTTTTTAGATGTCATCGAATTTTCTTCATAAACACCCATATTATTATTTTATTTTAACAATTGTTACAGTCCAAACTGGCACAACCAGCTAATAAATTAGAAATAAAGTGTATCGATGTCTTACCTATATAACTTAATACCTTCCTTCTCTTTTGATTTATGAGAAAAGCTTAGTAATGAATAATAATCTACCGAATATAATGATCCAGTCTATAGATAATTATATCTGTAATATCTTCCGTCTCCGTCACACGCTATGTTTGATGTCAGTATTGGTCTCATTCTAGCACTTAGAGAGATCTTTAGGGTCAGTGGAATGGACAGGAAGAGCTATGGAGTAGTGTTAAGTTTATATTTTACGTTGAAAATTGCGTTTGACCACATTCTCAATGTGGTAAAGTAATAAAGTGACCAAAATTAATGGACAAACTCAAGCTCAGATCCAAAACTCATGTTAAGTCGCGATAACCACCACACTGGTTCGTAATATACTTGAACTGAGAAGACTCCTTTAAAGGTAGCGTAACTAGCTTTTCTCAAAAGGCTTAATTTGGAATGAAATAACAGTGAAGAATAGGTATTATGGAAAAAGCGAGTTACGCGATATTGCAGTCTCACCGAGACGCTGTAATATTTGAGACGTTGGTGTGTGACTGTGCACAGGCATAAAAACCATTAGTGAGTGATAATGTGGCTGAAGGTGGTAACTACACAAGCCTAGAAAGGAATAAGCTCTCAAATGCAGTGCCTGACCCGGTAAGTACTTTTCAACTTGTGGGTGGTAGCCAGCCAGCAGGTACAAAATACCGCACCACCGTGCTATGGTTTCCTCGCGATGTTTTCCTTCACCGAAAACTCAAGCACCTTTTAGAATTCGAACTCAGGATTTTCATCACAGCATTCGACGTGCCTATCACTGCGCAACATCTATCAGACTATCGGCTATTATCGCCTTAAAAAATGGTTTACTTTCCCGTTGGCTCGCGGATGAAACGCGCGCCCTTTAGCTACATGTGAAAAAAAAACAGAATTCTAAGAATTGCTATTCTAGTGATACCAGTGTACATACTGAGTCAG
Source organism: Achlya flavicornis (assembly GCA_947623365.1). Lineage (NCBI taxonomy): Eukaryota > Metazoa > Arthropoda > Insecta > Lepidoptera > Drepanidae > Achlya > Achlya flavicornis. The sequence goes on along the minus strand of OX392494.1, from coordinate 2,643,498 downwards.
TTTCCATATATGTACTCTCACCACATTAAAGTCACAGATAGAAGAAGTCTCCACCGCACTTGTGTTCCTGGTCCGCTCGCCACTACACAGCTCAGCACTCAGCTCTAATCACTGATGTGTTTGCAGTGCAGCTGTCACAGATTATATATAGTTACTTCTTTATAGATTATCTATATTTCTTTATATCTATGTATTCTTCAAAAGGCCTTGCTTGCATCGTTACAGATAAGGGGTCTTGCTCATAAAACGCTATTAAACTGATACACTGTTTAAGTTGTCACATATTTATCGACCACCTTACTGTAATTGTCAAACAATGTATCTTTATTTACGTGACCAGTAAATTAGTATTAAAATAGTGTTTTATGAGTGGTCTTTAACCATCCGCGGTGTCATCCGAGTTCCAGACGGATCTTTTTTTAGGTTTCAAAGTCAAGAACAGGCAAGAAACTCAGCAAGGCTACATTTTTTACGTATTTTTGGACAATCCCACTGTATTGACTACTTTTCCAAATAGTTTTTATTTTTCACGTGCAATTTTATACTCTATCACAAAACTGCATGGTCTTTCCATTTTGATTTTCTCTATGGCCGATCCCTCACAGCCCATAGATCATAGTTGCTAAGCAACGGTACCGTGACACTGAGCATATTGGACCAATTTATTATCTAAAGCTCTTCAGTTTTATGTTCCCCTGGTAGGTACTTATAAGTTTCAATGCGACGGGCGTCAGTGGGGAAAACGACGTCAGTATTGTTGGAAAGAGATGGGAAATATACATTTACGAATTATTAGGACTAGACTACTTCCCCAGCTTTATCCAAATCACTCCCTTCCTCAAATAACTCCTTAGGAAACGGTGAAAATCGCATCAACATCTAAACATCTGTGCAGCGGTGGTCGATTTATTAGAACACTACGAAAAGACAGACAGGCGTTGCGTTTTGCAAATAATAAAACTTTATCAGAAAGTAGGATCCCTTGTTCATCAACAGCCTATAATGTCCCACTGATGAGCACAGGCCTCCTTTCACAAATGAGGGTGAAAGGGACTGGGCAGATACTCCACCACGCGTGCCCACTGCGGATCGGTATCCCTTATTCAAAAGGTACTTATTATGTGGTAAAATCAAAACTTTAGTCAACTTTTTTTGCATTTTAAAAGCTATCAGTAGTCCAAAGATTTTCATAGGGCATCGTGCCTCTACCCAGATGGATAATCCGCCTTACTAAAGCATGACATTTAATTTCACTCCGCTTGAGGGGCTCCCTGAGCAAATCGCTCTCAGTTCGTACTGCGCACGGCTGTCAAATACTGTCAATTCTGGCTTGTTTATTTCATGTTGTCATAGAGGCGACTATCCTTCTGGACGTTTTAAATTCTTTGCAGTAGTCGACTAGTGCAGTGGTCAAAATTGGACCGTAATAAAAAAAAGGTATAAAAAAATAATAAATTTTTTGCTATTTAGAATTCATTCCTAAAAACTTTAATTGTACCTTACATGGATGACCGAGCTTTACTACGCGAAAACGTTGATAAAACGCGTTTTCCCAGAGGTAAGAACTAGATCAATTTTTCGCTCCGAAAACCCCCATGTAGCGAAGTAAATTTAAGCTGTTTTCAAGATATCAAAACATACACAAATATTGCTTGTATGTTGTATAGGACATTAATACTGTGCGAAGCTCACACAGCTCCGTGCGCGCAATATATATAAAAAAAAAAAAAAAAAAAAAAAAAAAAAAAAAAAAAAAAAAAAATGGTTACACCGTACAAAGTTTTTCTTTTACCAATGAATATATAAGGTCCTGATAAATTAGTGAACTTCCTCTTGAGGGATGAATGTATAGGTCATTAGTAATCAAAAAATAATATTAGAAAAACAATCCGAGGAAAAAAAAAAAAAAAAACCTTCCCGCGGCTTCTTTGATTTGCATAGAGACAGTATAGGATTTTTATTTTTTTTTCCCTCGGATTATTTTTCTAATATTATTTTTTGATTACTAATGACCTATACATTCATCCCTCAAGAGGAAGTTCACTAATTTATTAGGACCTTATATAGATATATCTATGCTATAAGTACTTAACCTTCTTAATCCTTATGATACCCTAGTACTCAATACCAGACTTGGTCCATTCGCCGCAGTTGGTAGGATAATAAAATATTTCATGATTCATATAGTTTTATTGTACAGAGTGCGTATATACGAGTACATCTTTAAACCTACGGTTAATTTATTTTGAAGCTTTGTTTTTTTTATAACCCATGAAACTTTATTTATGTTCTGATCTAATAATAATTGGACTGTTGTACAAAAAACTTAAACCGACTTCAAAGTACACTAAGAAGTAATCAAATCCTGATCTGATGACGATAACCTAACAGGAAGTGTACCCTTCCCATCGAGGAATAATCCCTTTAGAGTAGTAATACCGAGCAATCCGATTCCGAAACTAGTCAGTGATTTGTCACTGATTTTGAACAGTAAAGGACAATCACTGCATCTTGTGTTCTTGACTTGACCAATCAGAGCGCGTGTGTCATTGAATTAGCCAATCAGAGCGCATTATCGATGGTGGGAAATTTGCGGAATAGATTGCAAGCAAAATTAACGTCATTGCGCTTCTTTGGGTTAGTTGTTCGATGACCCTTCCAAACAAAAAAAGAATTTTCCAATTCGGTTTACAAATGGAGTTATGAAGATATTGAGAACCTCCTCCATTTTTTGAAGTCGGTTAAAAACCGGCCAAGAGTCTAAATCTGACTGCGGACCGAGGGTTCCGTCCGACCATCCTAGGAGTTTAATTTCTTGGTTTGGGCCCTCATTTTAGAAAAAAACCGTACCGCATAACTCTTTTTTTTTGTGAAGGAATTTTGATCTTGTCTAAAAATCAGTGCTAGTTAGGAACATCGTTCTATTTTTACAAGCTTTTATTTAACTTGCAATGTATGTATGTATGTATGTATGTATGTTTATTCGGGTGGAATCTTGCAAGTAAATTTTGTCAGTCATTTCCTCTCAAGCGATAACTCGTGAAATGCTTCAGAGAGTTGTATTAACCTGCATGGTGAACGGCAGCTGCCGCTCCGTGGGTGGGTGGGGCAGCGGCAGCCTCTCAATCACGTAAAAAAAACATTTTCAATTCAAATTCAATTCAAAATTCAAAAATCATTTATTCAAATAGACCTTCGCAGGCACTTATGAAAAGTCTGACTCTAATACTCTAATACCGGTTCGGAAGGTTGCATTTGCTGAGAAGAGCCGGCAATAAACTCAGCAATTACTCTTTTCAAAACAAGCTTAGATTCATTACATAATATTTACATTCTAATCGCACTGAAAACAATTGCGTGCCCCGGCGCGGCGGCAAAATTACAAAGAAGACTGAATAAATATTTAATATGTAAATAAATAGCAAACTTAAGCAGACCAGCCCCCACAAGCAGCACCTGTTCACAAGTATGACGCGTGTGGCAGCCATCGCCCTCCTCGCCATATTGGAGGGAAGTGAGCGACCCGTCACACGACGCCATAATTTCCTCCCTACTGAAAATTTGTTAAATGATAGTTAACGCAATGATTCGAAGATAAGAAAAAGTCAGCTGGCCGTACCGTGGTGGATTATAAGTCAGCTGGCCACACGAAAATTTTTCGTTCAGTGATGTCGTCTCGCTTGAGAGGAAATTGGTCCGAAAAACCTGTTGCTGGCCCACGGACTAGAAGAACAATGTTCTTCTTTTGAAATTGATTCGCGCGGGCAGGGAACTCGCAGAAGGCTGCCATGTCCACCAGAGCTGTGTAGCGTGGGATGTGTTTAGCTGACAAATAGGATCGCTTCATTTACACGTTAAAATCAAATGCCAACCTAACTAAATCAATCTAAAAATAATTGTAAATCAATCTTGTGTCAAAAATTCAAAATCATTTAATCAAATAGACCTTCGCAGGCACTTATGAAAAGTCTGACTCTAATACTCTAATACCGGTTCGGAAGGTTGCATTTGCTGAGAAGAGCCGGCAATAAACTTAGCAATTAGGTACTCTTTTCAAAACAAGCTTAGATTCATTACATAATATTTAAATTCTAATCGCACTGAAAACAATTGCGTGCCCTGCGCGGCGGCAAAATTGCAAAGAAGACTGAATAAATAGCAGACCAGCCCCCACAAGCAGCACCTGTTCACAAGTATGACGCGTGTGGCAGCCATCGCCCTCCTCGCCATATAGGAGGGAAGTGAGCGACCCGTAAAAATAAGTGTAAAATATATAAATAAATAAATAATCTTGTGACTTGTTTTCATACTTTACTACGTATCTTTGTATTGCCACGGTTAAGAATATCTATCTTTCACCATCCTATTACCGTTGAAAAGATACATTCCTGTGACAGACAGATATACGGACAGACTAGCGGCGCTAGACCTATAAGTGTTAATAGGGTCCCGTTTGGGTAAAGAACCCTAAAAAGACGAAGAAAATTAATTAAATAACGAGAAATAATATACACAAAGTACCAGGAACTCATAAAGTACTAAGAGCTCTCATTCAAAAATGAAATGAAAAATGACAAAGCCACTAAAGCACAGAGAAACTATCGATGCGTAAAAACGTTTGCACAATCAGTATATTGGTGTGCGAGTGAGATGGCAAATTATCATCTACTAATAAAATTTTAAGTAGGTACAGAATCTTTTTTCGAATCCACAGTGGTGCGGTACTTAGTTTTTTGTAGGCACTTGAGAGCCAGCCTAGTACTAGACGTGGTCAAACGCAATTCGAAAGCATACATAAGAAATCATGTTTTCACACTCATTGTCCCCGAATAGTTAGCCAGAAGAAAAACAAAATTTAAATATATAATTTAAAGCTATATAAAGAGCTGGCGAAAAGATTAGTGGTCACCACTGGGGACCGAAGAGCTGGCAGCTTCTTCGCACAACGCATCAGCATTGCGATACAGCGAGGAAATGCTGCCAGCATCTTCGGAACAATGCCGAGGCCGAAATTTATAAAATTAGGCCCATTTTATAAATTTATTTTAAATTCTTTTGTAATTTTAAATAATAGTACCTAATATTTTATGATTTGAAATGATTAATATATAATTTTACATTAATTCCATAAAATGCGGAAAAGCCAAGAAAAGTCACGTCTAACAATAGTATTGTTACGTGAAAAGGATGGTATTGTACTTATAAGTGTTGAATGAGATAGGAATAATGTTAAAGCGAGCGTGAAAGGGACGGCGATAGAAATTAAGGACCTCTTGCTACGCCCTGAAAAGAAATGGAGTGAAGTGTAGTATTATTATTCAATCACTCACTTTTCGCCCCACGGTGCCCTTTTGAATGCTTTTAGATGTTCAATTATGAAAAACCCTTTCTAGTCAGTCAGTTCGGGTCAGTAAAGACGTTACCTTATGGTGCGTCCATGCTTGGCGAAACGAGCACGAGCCGAGCCACGAACGAGTACACTCCGAGCACGATTCGGGTAGCGTGGACGGGCTTGCGAGCCTCGAACGAGCGCGATTGTCAGTTTTTTCACGAACAAAGGGATTCGCATCGTGCTCGTTGTAGGTTCGTTCGTGGCTCGGCTCGTGCTCGGGACTCATACTTCTATTTCTTAATTATTGTACATACTGGTGCTGATTCTGTTGTTTACAACTAAACCTAAATTTAGTCTCACTATCTCTTTCTAATAAAGAACATAAGAAAAGGATGTCAGTTTAGTCCTGTCAAATTTGTCCAATGTTTGTTTTCAAAATAAAATATACCCGCTAATAAAAACGGCAAAGACTAATTTGAAAGCTATAATTATGTTCTATCATTTTTCAATAATGTTTGTAAGAAAGAGATGTGATGCGACTAAAATTAGTTTAGTGCGATTTACAACAGAATCGGCACCTATATTATGTACTTAGGTGCAGCTTGTGGGGTCTGGTCTGTTAAGTTTGCTATTTATTTACTTATTAAATATTTATTCAGTCTACTTTGTAATTTTGCCGCCGCGCCGGGGCACGCAATTGTTTTCAGTGCGATTAGAATGTAAATATTATGTAATGAATCTAAGCTTGTTCTGAAAAGAGTAATTGCTGAGTTTATTGCTGGCTCTTCTCAGCAAATACAACCTTCCGAACCGGTATTAGATTATCTAAGAGTCAGACTTTTCATAAGTGCCTGCGACGGTCTATTTGAAAAAATGAATTTGAATTTTAAATCACATTATGTGCAAAAAAATTTACGCGAAACTTATTCAATTAACTAATATAAAACTCAGCTTCGACATTCTCCTGTAACGCCCTAACGCGCACTTTCAGCGAGAACTTATCGAAAACCTGTAGCTTTCTTGCGTTTAACACACGACATTGCACCTTATTCCTATGAGCATTAAACTGAATGTCCCGTACACAATGATGTTGTGTCTGTAAAACCGCCTTTACATTTGAAAACATACCTTATTGCATAAGCTTTACAGTTAGGTTTCGAAGACAGTTGACTTTATGACTTGATAAGGAATGGCCGGTTTTCCCTGAGCTTCCTCCCCTCCCGTACTTTAACGTAAATGTTTGCACACAGAGGCATCGAGTCAGTATGTCAGAGGTCAATATTATTTGGTAACTTAAAAGTCAGGATTTTGAATTTGGAATATTGTGTGGGGAAATTCAGTCGGTCCGCGTTGCTCAAGCGGCGTGGACGTGTTCCGTATTGAAGGGGGGTAGCGACACAGTTATTTTTTTTTACACAATTAAATTAATTATTAAGCGAGATGGGCGGAGTTTCGATGAAGATCATCAAATAGAGTAAGTTTTGATTTAATTAATTAATTAATTTAATAATATTAATTATGCAATGGCAATAAATAACCTATCCTTTTAAATATATTTTAAAATTTAAAATCATCAGGGTCGGCAACGCGCGAGTGATACCCCCGGTGTTGCAAGCGTCCATAGGCTACGGTAACTGCTTACCATCAGGCGGGCCGTATGCTTGTTTGCCACCTTAGTGGTATATAAAGAAAAAAAAAACAATTAAATATAATGCGAAGAAAATTTTGAATTCGATCGATAACATAATCATAGAGTTCTTGCATCAAAACTCAAAAAAAAAGAAACCACTAAAGTCTGACCTGCGAGAAAAATAAACAATAATTTTCAATTATTCGATTAATTAGAATCACTAGTACTATTAATTCTTGCATCTTTTTATGAACCGTCATTTTATGAGTCAATGTTGCGTTATGGGTCATTTTAGTCACAATTATATTAAAATTAACACTGAATTACCGCACAATCATATGTATGGCTACTAAAAAGTTATTAAATAAAGGATCATGGCGAGATTTGTACAAAAAAATAAAGATTTTTAGAGACGTTGGAATGACGTTATAATTGATCCTTGGTGCCTAAGGAACAACTTGAGATTTTAAAAATATTTTTAGAACCCCGGGATAAAAATGCGAATTTCTATGGCATGCCGGCGAATCGCGACTATTCGCGACCAAAACCATTATGTTGTTGTTATGTTTGAAATGAAATGAAATAATTTATTCATTCAAATAGGCCTTCACAGGCACTTATTAATAGTCAAACTCTAAGCACCTTATTACAAAACATGGTTTAAAGAAAAACCAGGTTTTAAAATAGCCTCGTCCCTTTTTATTATATGACGTTAGAAAGTGACCAAATGACAGTAAAACCTGGCTTTGCTTTAAACTATGTTTTGTAATAAGGGGGTAATAGTTTAGCGGGGTTTATTTAATATTTCATTTATATTAACATGTTGCTGGTAATGTAATCTCAACATTGGAAGTGATTCAATACCCTCTAAAATGTTTTATTTTTTTGTACAAATCAATGTATGGAGCTCGCCATGATTCTTTGTTTTATAACTAACCGTGTGGTACAAAACATTACTTCATAACTCTTTTTTGGAAAAAGGTAGATATAAATGTCATTAGTCACTCTTCGCGGTAAAGTTTCGGTGGTTTCGATTACGAAATATCAAGGTTTAAATGAGTCATTAAAAGGTTTACACAACTAAAATACTACTTCAAAAAAACAAGTGCACGTGGAGTGTGGAGAAGGTTTTGTACAAAAATTGTTTTTGAACATGTTGTTGCACAGTTTAAACGCACAATATTGAGAGATTTACCGTTTATTTTAAGACCATAGACTTTTTATAAGTTTTCCTGTAAGGAGTTGTTTAGAGTTTTTTTTTTTTCAAAATTTTAGGCTCAGGAGTTGCGGATATAATGGTGCTTCCATGCTTGGCGCACCGAGCACACAGCGAGCACGATTCGCGTAGCGTGCACGGGCTTGCGAGCCTCGAACGAGCATTCGTAGCGTGCTCGACTGCGCTCCGCCCGATTGTCAGTTTTTTCACGAACACAGGGATTCGCATCGCGCTCGTCGAGCAACGAACGAATCCTGTCCGTTCGAGGCTCGACTCGTGCTCGCTTCGCGTAGCATGAACGCACCATAATACTCTAATACCGGTTCGGAAGGTTACATTTGCTGAGAAGAGCCGGCAATAAACTCAGAAATTTCTCTTTTCAGAACAAGCTTAATATTTGTAGTTTTCATGCTATGAATATAAATAAATAAATAAATATCCCGGGACATTCCTCACACACGGTCATCTGATCCCAAACTAAGCAGAGCTTGTACTATGGAAACCAGATAACTGATATAATACATATACTACTTTTTGTTTGTAAATACATACTTAATATACTTACATAATTACACCCAGACTCAGGACATATATTTCATGTTGAATTGAATTGAATGTTTATCAAAAACTCTATTAAAGTTATAACAAATTCAATAATTGGACTGTTTTACAAAAAACTTAAACCGACTTAAAAGTACACTTATAAATAATAGCTTTTTTAACTAAATCATTGTAATCGTGTCCTCCGTCTTACTCTTTCGATCACCAAATGTCACGTGTCAGATAAAGACTTCAGAATTTTAGCTAATCAACGTTTGAAAACTTTATTATGAATAAGGGGGTAAGAAGTAATCAAATCCTGATCTGATGACAATGGGACAAAACGGGGACTGTACCCTTCCAGACTAAAAAATAATTTTCCAAATCGGCTAATAAATGACGGAGTTATGAGGTAACAAACATAAAACAAAAAAAAATACAACCCAATAAAGAACCTCCTCCTTTTTTTGAAGTTGGTTAATAATGAGTAACGACATAGAACTTTTTGTATCTAATTAAACCCTTCTTTGAGGACCATATCTACCAAAACCAATAATAAAATCCTTTTAAAATAATATATTCCAGGGAACCCTAAAAGCGATTAAGCGATGTAAAACGATGAGCGGCGATGGTTACATTGATTTCTCCCGGGACACGGTAGAAGCGAATATCTTCCCATCGCCGCGTTTGCTATCCGTTTATCGTATAATCGTTAGTCTCCCGACGCGAATACCCGAAACGGTAATATAGCTGCTAATCATAGATAGATAGATAGATAGATAATACTTTATTGTTACACCAAAAAACAAAAAGAAACAATTAACAAACAAAACATAAAAATAATAAAGTGTTACAATGGGCGGCCTTATATATACACACACACGGTTTAGGACTAGTTAGTAAGCGATCAACCTTTGTATGGGATTGACATAAGAGATTGTTAAAAATCACGTGTAATTTCGATTTGAAATGTCAATCCCATACAAAGGTTGATCGTTTACTGTCGATGACGATTGTCGATAGCCATCTTTTCTACTGGCCCTGATAACGGCCGACCGAAACAATATTCAAGTATATTCATATATAAGGAGTAGTGAATCACCTACACAAATATTGGATTGAAAAACATAATTTTCAACACACTTGCTCGTAAAGTGACATTCATTGCACCGTTTTTAGTATCTTAATGCAGCTTATTACGCACTAGTGCTTTTTACTTTACAACACCACACAGTTTTATGATAGGTACAATACCGAGTATGTTTGTACCTCACTGTAAGTGATATGTGTGTGGACGAAGCATTCTTAATTTAAACGGGTAAAACAGTTTGACAGGGCATAGCTGTCAAAAAAAAACCTTGATCTCTATTTTTAACCAACTTCAAAAAAGGAGGAGGTTCTCAATTCAGTTGTATGTTTTTTTTTTTTTTTTTTTTATGTTTGTTACCTCATAACTCCGTCATTTATGAACCGATTTGGAAAATTATTTTTTTGTCTGGAAGGGTACACTTCCCGTATGGTCCCATTGTCATCAGATCAGGTTTTGATTACTTCTTCGTGTACTTTGAAGTCGGTTTAAGTTTTTTGTAAAACAGTCCAATTATATTTAGCCGAGAGTAAAACTTGTTTAATATTAGTTAAGATAATTACAAAATAATGTCTTTAAACTATACTAAACCTACATTAAAATTATAACAGAAATATATGTATACGTGGAAAGAATTATAAATAAAAAACTGCGTTTATATCGCCGCCTGTAGGCAGGATACCCGAAAAGCTGGTAGACGTTACCTCGTTGAATTGCAAGGCTAATGCGTTGTCCGAGGTAAGCGCCGGCTCTTTGGTCCCCTGTAGTATCAATTTTTGGAAATCCTTTTTTAGACCTCAATTTCGAGGGAATTCCCAACAAAAAAAGAGAGCCTACTTTGCATTTATGCCGCCGCGCCGGGGCACGCAATTTTGTTGTCAGTGAATCTAAGTTTGTTTTGTAAAGTGTAATTGCTGAGTTTATTGCCGGCTCTTCTCAGCAATGGCTTCCGTACCGGTATTAGAGTCAGACTGTTCATGTGCCTGCGATGTTCATGTAATTTTTTTTTATGGCTCATATTTTGTGATAAAATCTTCATCATCACTGGCCACCACGAGACTAGACTCAACCAGCTAGTTGAAATATATGCTATCCATCTCTCAGACCTGTTTTCATCAAAAAAAGGGTGAAAAATTCAAATTAAAGTTCACAAACCTCAATCGGAAGTGGAGCCGCCATATTTGCGGAAAGGGGTCGTTAGCGCGAACGGCTCATTTCCACCCGCCATCTTGTTACGTCAGCCTCTATTGTCAACTGTCATTTATAATTTTAATTGATGAACATGACACTTTCCACGATTTTAAAATAAGAATAATGTTTCTTTACAGACAGCGCATAATTCACGGACCGTTATCAGTTAAGATTTATTAAAATTAAGACTCTTATATCTTTAGGTACTAATAATGATGCAAAGACCTCAAAGCTTTGCATAGCAGACCCTCCCATATGGAAGTAGCTATCACAGGTAAAATTGGTTACGAAATTATCTATATGCCCAGTTTGGCAATAAAAAAACCTACCATTGGTAAGCAAAACGATTCGTTTTTGTTTATAGAAACCTGGCATAAGTGAGTAGGTTCCTGTGGTAGTGGATCGGTGCGGGGCACAGGTGCGGGGTGTGATATGTGTCGTATTCACGACGTACCTATCAGAACTTTCTTGCTATACAATTGATTTTAATTCTCTTTTGTCATTTATCGTAATGAAAACACACCCTCCCGCACCGCTGGACTACCGCGCAGGAACATACTGCTACGGCAAATGAACTAAGCCATAGCCATATTGGTCTAAGACGGTAAAAAACTTAAAAAAAAAAAAAAAACATACTGAATCATCCACCTTAAGACTTGTTCAACCTAATTCCACCATCCCCATTCTTACACCGAAACACAAGACGCCGGGAAACGTTTCACCCGTACGTTGGACCTACCGAAAATACGGACACAGCGTTTTGCTTCCTCATTTATAATGCGGACAGCAAGGGAGTGGAACTTGATTCCGGCGTTGTGTTTCATGACTAATACAACCTAGGGACTTTCAAGGCCAGAGTGAATAGGTTTCTTCTCGGTAAGCGTGTTCCATCTTAGGCTTCGTCATCGTCCGTCGTCCGGGTCAGTGGCCAAACGCAAGCCCATTTAATAAAAAAAATAAAATAAAATGGTTATAACATGATGGTACTCCCACCAGGTAGCTCGTCACGATGGGCGTGGCGTCGGACGGTTTCGGCGTCGGCTGGCGCGCCAGGATCGCAGCCTGCCGGGAGTCCAGGAAGCTGGTGCTGGTCATCGTCGCCATCGCACTCCTACTTGATAATATGCTGCTTACTACTGTAGGTGAGTACCACACCACACTACCCATTCATCATAAACGTTATTATACTGAAACACTGTTTAAAATCGTAGCCCTCGTGGTGTAGCATGATAAATAAAGCTACCAACACCATAGTCGTGGCCGGTCGGTACCTGGATGGGTGACCGCCTAGTGGTATTTCAAATCGAGCGTTTCCGTGCTTCGGAAGGCACGTAAAGCCGTTGGTCCCGGTTATCACTTAATTGTGATAGTCGTTAAGCTAGTTGGAGGCCTAATAGGCGGCTTGAAAATCTCCAACAGTTAGACCACTAGCCTACCTCCACTGGTAGGCACTGATCCGCAGTGGGCACGCGTGGTGGAGTATCTGCACATTCCCTTTCACCCTGATTTGTGAAAGGAAGCTTGTGCTCAGCAGTGGGACATTATAGGCTGATGATGATGATGATGATGACTGTTTAAGTTGTCACATCATATAATATCGATCACCTTACTGTCATTGTCGAATCAACTGATTTACGGCGCTTCAGAGCTTTCCTTTGTTAAAATATTTCCTAATGACTAAATTCGTATTCCCACCTCAACCTTACCGTAAGTGCTCAGGAGTGAAGGGCCCACAAAGGCCCTCCGGAGTGGCCATCAAAGATGGCCGAGCAATCAGCGGAGTGGCTCATTTGCAATTCATTGGGAGAGCTGTGGCGTCGGCTACTTCGATTTTTCTGTTACATTGAGAATAAATGTTAGGGTGTAGGGCTGTCGACAATAAGAATGGATTAACTACTTTCAAGGGATAGCCAAATTTTCAGAGGTTATTGTACAGTCGAGGGCATAAATGTGTATGTGTTATATATCTGTAGATATAGCAATATATAGGGGACTGGGAAAAATGACAAGCAAACGACTCGGTAGCTATATACACACTGATTTATTCAGGTAGCACAGTCGGTGCGGCGTAGCCGACACACATATACATATAATGTAGTAAGTAGGTGTATTACATACCTACATAACAGTATGCAACAAAGATTTCATCTTAAAATATTGATTGAAATTACGAGATATTATACAGACAGAATCTTATAAATAGATTATGATTTGTGTAATATTTCAACATTTGAATCAGTACAGTTTGAGAAAATTGCGCAAAGTGTATACCTACATATTTTTGTATTCGACTGTACTCATCAATATGAACAGCTTTTACTTTGTTACCCTTCGGAAAGTAACCCTGTATATTATTTGTTTTCGCCCCACGGTCAAGCAATGCGGGATAAAAAGTACCTATTTGGGACTCCTTGTATAACTGTGCCTAATTTATTAATTACCCATTTATCTATGTGCCTCGTCAAGATAATATGAATATGTAGCCAACACTGCCTACTATATAATAAGGCTAATTATAACAATTCCCCTTATTACCGGCGACTTGTAAAGCTGCAGGGGCAGCGGCGGCAAGTGCGGAAAATTCAAAATTCAAAAAATATGCCTCGATTGGACCCAATTATATTTTTATGCCTTTTGCGGTCGAGACCTTGGGACCATGGGGGTCAGAAGCTCGCCGTTTTGCTCGCACCTTGTCTTCAAAATTGATCGAGACCTCCGGAGACCAGCGGGAGGGGAGCTTTTCCCGCCAACGCGTCAGCTTGGCTATCCAAAGAGGAAACGCTGCCAGCCTTCTGGGAACCTTGCCGTTAATCGGAAGCAGCGGCAGGCTTGAGGAAATTTTCTATATATAGATTATATTTTGTAAATATAGATTGTATTTTGTACATATTTGTTGTTAAAAAAAAAAAAAAAAAAAACTAAATTTTGAAATGTAAAAACATAAGTAGGTAAGCACAAGACATGTTTCGTCGTTGTAACAACGGGCAAAAATTTACAATTTAGATAAGATTACATTTAAATTATTAATTACATACCAACCATATTTTTGAACAACTTAAAATCATTACTGAAAATATAATTTAATGTATGCAAAATGTCCACCGAATAGAATAACAAAATTACAATAGAATAATTAAATATTAAATTTGAAATTAACAAAATTATTTCATAAAGTAACCGCAGTAGCCCATGTCCTTCTTCATAAGCCTATCTGACCTAGATTTGGCTTTTCAAATTCAAATTTAAAAAAAAATCAAAATCATTTATTCAAATAGACCTTCGCAGGCACTTATGAAAAGTCTGACTCTTATACTCTAATACCGGGTTGGAAGGTTGCATTTGCTGAGAAGAGCCGGCAATAAACTCAGCAATTACTCTTTTCAAAACAGGCTTAGATTCATTACATAATATTTACATTCTAATCGCACTGAAAACAATTGCGTGCCCCGGCGCGGCGGCAAAATTACAAAGTAGACTGAATAAATATTAAATAAGTAAATAAATAGCAAACTTAAGCAGACCAGCCCCCACAAGCAGCACCTGTTCACAAGCTCCCTTACGATTTTATTATAGATACGAAAGAGAGTTTGTTTCCCTTGACGCGTCAACGGCGGCACAACCATTCATTGACAATGACAGTAAAACCTCAAAGATGTAAATGTAAAAAAAAGAATTATCAAAATCGAACTACTCTGTAAAAAGTTATGCGAGATCATACATACAAAAAAAAAAATATACGCGTCGTCTTGTAAACCTCCTCCGTTTATTCGACGGTTAAAAATCCATCCCACCAAAAACATTTTCATGTAAAATGTTGCCAAGACATGGCTCGCACTGTCAAAAAATTATCAGATGTCATGTAGAGCCAAGCTTTTAACTCTACATGCCCTTACTCTACAAGCCCTAACTTCACAAACTCTACATCTTAGTCAAAATATGTGGCTTGGCCGTTTCGCTACCGTCACATGGGAGTAAGGTGAAAAATTTATTCACTGTTCATTACATTTTTTAACCGACTTCAAAAAAAGGAGGAGGTTCTCAATTCGGTTGTATGTTTTGTTTTTTTTTTTTTTTTTTATGTTTTTTACCTCATAACTCCGTCATTTATTAACCGACTTGGAAAATTCTTTTTTTTGTCTGGAAGGGTACACTTCCCGTTTGGTCCCATTGTCATCAGATCAGGATTTGATTACGTCTTAGTGTACTTTGAAGTCGGTTTAAGTTTTTTGTAAAACAGTCCAATTATGTTATTAATAGTTCTTGTAGTAGCGAATTGACCAAGCCACATATTTTGACTACGGTGTGTAGAGTTTGTGAAGTTAGGGCTTGTAGAGTAAGGGCATGTAGGGACTTTTTGGCGGGAACTTGCCGAGTGACGTAGCATTTTCATTTTTATTGTCATAAATTTGTGTATTTTGAGTTTTATTGTGTATTTTTGGTGTTATTTTACCTAATAAAGATCATCCATGTGCACCACTGAAGTGAAATGAAATGAATTATGTGTATCGTGACTTTTCAAGTTGTCTCAAAATGTCCGTGAAGAGTTTTAGTACAATGACCACCATTGTAGTAAATCATGACTTTTATGGACGGTGACTGACTGAGGACTATAATGTGAAGTGATTTATTGTGACTGGAAACTATAATATAACTCGACACTGGCAGAAATGAGCCCTAATTTGGGCTTGGTTGCCAAAATTAAAAATAAGAAGAAGAAGGGCATGTAGAGTTATAAGCTTGGCTCTACATGATCAAAGATGTAAATGTAAAAATATATTGCAATCTGTTTCGCCAACCCTAGATCTATTCAGCCCTTGAATTATACTCTAAAGAGATTTATTGGGCTTGCTCTATTGTGAGATAAACCACTTTAATGGTTTTTGGAGTTCCGTATCTAAGGAAAAAGGAACTAAGTTGTCCGTCTGTCAGTCGATAACCGTTTTCAAGGTGAAATTTATGTCAAGCCTCAGACATATAGGATGTCTAACTTTTTTAATCGTTAACTGAATAAACTGAGATAATCGTATGAATTAGGTAATATCCCCCGGTTTTACATAATACATCTGTACTTATATGTACTTATATTATTACGTAAAAAAAAAAAAATTCTTCATGCAATTTTATACTATCTAAGCCCTGGGTGCTATGATAGGCTTGTTGTTTCACCACATTCTAACCATTGTAAGTGGTATAACCACGTAAAGCTTTGAAGATAGTTCTTACACATTTTTGCAAAATTTCTTAAAAAGTATTCACAAAGATGCTTTTGTTAAATAATGTTTCAGCAAAATATTTTATAGAACAATAAGGGTTAATCTCAGATTAAAACAAAGGCAGATGGAGCGCGCGGAACGTGGAATTGAAGCCAAATAGCAAATACAAAGTCAAAATCAGATGCCCGGTATTCGCTTTTTAATTATATCTTTGTATTACAAACTTTATTTAACAAAAACACTTATTTTTTAATAAATTTTATTTAAGGGTAAACATCAGTTACGAGGCGGGTTTTTTTTTTTTTAGTTTTTTTTTTTAACCTTCGTAGAACTATATGGATAGATGTTTCAGTGATTAGGGACAGTAGAAGTTCATTTGGCACATTGTGTTATGAATGTTTTTTTGTATAATATGACGTTATTATTGATCCTTAGTGCCTAAGGAATAACTTGAGGCATTTAAAATATTTTTAGATCCCCGGGATAGAAATGCGACATTGTATGCCATGCCGGCGAGTCGCGACCAAAACCACTATGTTGTTGTTATGTTTTGCGGGGTTTATAAAATATTACAAGTATATTAACATGTTGCTGGTAATGTAATCTGAGCGAGCCCAGCCTCGAACGAGCACACTGCGAGCACTATTCGCGTAGCGTGGACGGGCTCGTCAGTTTCAGGCTATAGGCTCGTTGTAGGCTCGTTCGTGGCTAGGCTCGTGCTCGATTCGCGTAGCATGGACGCACCACAAGATCTGATTACAGACACATCTCATTTAGATAAAGCAAGTTCTAAAATACAATTAAAACTATATAAATGTGCACATAATAACTCATAAGCCACCTTTTAGTTTGAAGTCAGTGCGGAACGGAAGCCAGGCCAATTTCCCCGTCGGCGAGATCAAAGTGAAATTCACTTAGCCGCCTCATCAAAGGCACCGACCATTTTAGTGATGGGACACGATGTAAAGTTTTTATCGATTATTTTAAAATCGGTATTATTGAGCTGGTGTACAAAAAAAACAAAACTTATAATTTGCATAACACTGTTGTTGCTTTGGCCTTAAATCAGTTGAGGTTTTCGTGGAACATGTCAATTTCGTCAAGTTTATAATGATATAGGTTAGGACTACGAATAAAGAACTATATAACTATATTTGGTGTAGTAGATGGCGTAGATATTCATTTATTTCATAATTTATATTACGCGAAGATATTAAATAAAAATTGTATTCATAGTTAACTGGTTTCCATATACAAGCTTGGCTTGGTTTGCTTGAGAATGTCCCACGATATTATTTGAAAGTGCATTCAAAGTTATCGATACTGTTTCCCAGCACTATTCCAGTGTAAGACGTTCAGTCGAGGAGGCACTACAAATCGCATTTCGTCGAGTTTTCACGTCTATTACGCTACGTTTTGCAAGGGGGCGCTGCGATATAATCTAGTTTGTTTCCTATTAGTTACACTGCTTGCTTTTAAATTAGTTACTTTGTGTGTAAAACGCAACTCACTGTTTTTTTTAACTATAACTTCTCATTTATAGATTTTTCATTCATCATAATTGTATACTTTATTAACAACAACAATTATTTACAATATTAGTAATTATAAAACAATGAATCTATTTAGAGATTATTAAAACTTATAAGATATGTACATATGAAAATTTATTATTATTATATTTTCATTGTGTTCAGTTTTTTTTATTTATATTTATACCCCCTTATATGAAGTTATCAAATGTTGATTAGCTAAAATTCCGAAGTCTTTATCTGACACGTGACATTTGATGATCAAAAGAGTGAGAAAGCGATTATAAATAAGGGGGTTAGAGTATAAATTTTATTTTATATAGGTTACTTTTAATCTTCGTTCATACGTTCCAAATGAGCCAAATGCTGTTCTTCAATATGTATGCTGTGTGTAAATAAATAAAAAATAACAAAATAAGTAAAATTAAAATTTTTAGAGCATGATTTATACATATAAGAATCTAGAAAATAGCTTTAATACCTAAAACACGTATTTATATTCTCTGAGCTAAAACTTTTTGTACAAACGACCCCTTAATCGATTCCAACATCATTAAAACAATGTACATAATATTTATATATTAAATAATCGGTAAAACATACGAGTAAATTGTCGCAGCACTATCGCAAATGAGCTGTCATTTTCACGCTCGCTCAACCGTGCATATCGTCGAGTGAGATTGCTTTCAAAATTCAAATATGGAATGCTGTGGCATGTCGCGTCCCACAAAATGGCGTCCGTAATAAAATTTTGAAAGACTTTTATTGAAAGATGGCCTTTAAAGGACAAAATTAAATGATATCTCTTTACAAATAAGAATGAATATCTGTATGCAAAGCCTAGAGACATAAAAAATAAATAAATTAATTAATGTTGTTTTAAGCGCTCGTGGTGTAGTATGATAAGCCGTTCTTAAACGATCGGCAAGTTAAGCTACTACCGTCGTGGTCGGTACCTGGATGGGTGACCGCCTAGTGGTATTTCAAATCGACCGTTTCCGTGCTTTGGAAGGCCGTTGGTCCCGGTTATCACTTAATTGTGATAGTCGTTTAGCTAGTTGGAGGCCTGCTACGTGGCTTGAAAACTCCAACACTTGGTTGACCACTAACTAGCCTACCTCTACCGATACGCAGTGGGCACGCGTGGTGGAGTATCTGCCCATTCACTTTGACTCTGATTTGTGAGGAGGCCTGTGCTCAGCAGTGGGACATTATAGTTTGTTTTTAGTTTGATTAAATAAACAAGTAGTACTTCTTCTCAATGTAAATTATAAACCAAATCTCACGGGGTACAAACATGGTACAAACAAACATCTTCACGTATAATATGCATACTATTATGATTTATGTTAAGACAACCCGTATGTGACCAGCGAGCTGTAATTACATGAGATGGCAATGCCATCGTATCTGTATACGAGTATATCAATGCATGACATATACTCAGCCTAGTCTATTACATAAATACATCTATCTACTATTATAAAACTGTAACAGAAGCCTGCCTTTACATAATTTATTATTAAGACATAAAAAAGGTGTTCCCTGACTTCTAATCACCATTTTCTTGTTTTTATATCAGTTTCTTTCTTTTCTTTTCTTTCTTTTCTTTCTTTTCTTTCTTTTCTTTCTTTTCTTTCTTTTCTTTCTTTTCTTTCTTTTCTTTTCTTTCTTTTCTTTCTTTTCTGTCTTTTCTTTCTTTTCTTTTTTCTTTCTTTATCAAATCATATCTATCTCTATAGTAATATTGCTACTTGTCCTCAGTGCCCATAATTCCCGAGTTCCTGTACGACATCCGACATCCAGACGCGCCGCTCTCTATGCCCCTGGAACTGATCACGGCGCCCCCACCGTCGCCCACGCCCTACTGCCCCTGCATCGAAAGAAACAACAGTCTCACCGTCGAAAATGTCACACAAGGTAAGTTGTAGAGGGTTGAAGGGGTGAAAATCATCATAAACACCTTTCTAGGGATCTGGTATTATGGATGAAGAAAAACGTGTCGACTGGATGTTGAAATTACTGCGCCAAAGACAATCAATAAATTCTATACAGTTGGACTAAATGTATGAATCCTACCAATGCAAGGTTCTCTGCTTCTCTGCTTCTACATAACACCAACAACTTCTTCTTTTTCCCTGATCAAAACTTCAACGGTCTTATTACAAAAAACGATCTTCATCCTGGTTTAAACCATAACTTACAAGTCTTGGATTGTTACGGTACTAACGTTGGTCCTATGACTAAAATTCGATCTTATTACAAATCGCAGACTAACGGAGGATATGTTAGTACCACAAGCTAGTCCATGATTAAATAATATCCACAGATTATCTATAGAAAACATTCATTGAATCTGACATCATTCGTTCGCACCGTTCCATTTATCTACATAGCTGATTAATTCTATAAATTATTAAAATTTAAAATAGTATATACTATTAAGATATAAATTCAAATATTGATTTTTGAAAAGATTTTGCTGGTGCAACTAAATTATCAACTATAATTTTGTTTTTGGCGTTGTTTTCACGTATAATAATGTAATATTACCCGTCAATATTACATATTAGCAACAACTCTTGCGCGTAACGGAATAAATGAAGTTCTCGCGCGTACTATAAATACGAAACTGCTACTACTAACATTAAGCAATAAAAAGTGCTTATATTATAATAAAAACTCTACAATAGATGATCAGAAGAAAGGAAGGGGTGAAAATTGGAGCGCCGAAGAGAAAGTTTGTTTTGATGTTAAAACTGTGCGATACTCATAACATTCTTTATGATAACTCTAATTTCAACCATTCTAGGATATATTATCAAAATATATTATATTCTTAGTGACAAGCAGGCCAGAACAAATTGATATAGAATTCGATCAAAGAAAACTAAAAAAGGTTCTCAACACATGTAAGTACATATAATTACTAGTCCCCATGGTTTCTCCTGGTCCTAGGGTAAAAAGTAGCCCATGTCCCTCTTTTTACCTGTCCAGCAGTTTAGGTGTGAAAAGTTAACAGACACAAGTTACTTTCATTTTTATAATTATGTATGGAATCTCAGGGTGAAACCGCAGGAGACAGCTTGCTTTTAAAAATGATGTTTGTTTGTTCAAGCATCTCTCAAAAAGTAATGAACCAATCTCGATGAAATTTGGCATGCAGACAGCCTATGGTATGGATAAAACATAGGAGACTTTACAAAAGTTGGAGATTGAACATTCTTATAATATAATTGCAGAATCAAGAATGAAAAAACTGGATTTAGAAATAGATTTATTAGAAATAGAAAGCAAGAAACACACTAATGAATAAAATGTTAGTAAAACAAATTCAAACCAAATTAAATAAACCTATGCAAAACAAGAGCAGCTTTCATAAAAATAAACTAATATCTCTTTTTTTTTCAGGTCAACCACAACAGTAATAAATAATAATCAATGAAATGTCTTAATTTTACAAAACATAATGTGAGAATGTTAGAAATTATATTAGTATATAAATTTCAAAATTGAAAATAATAAAAGTGCTAAGTACTGTAACTTAATTTTATAAATAAATAAATATAATCAATGAATATAAGTTTCAATGAACTGCCTTCCACGAACTGTGTTTTCAACTCTTGATTGTGAAAATGTTTCTCTAGCGGATGGTGTCAGGCTGCTATCATTTTAACCAGAAAATATCTCCTCTCTCATGTCAATGGCTATATTATGAAGAACTGCACATGCTACTATAGTTTTTTTGGCACTTTAAATATCACAACACATGCCTCTTAGTAGGCAGCGGAAACATTGTTTCCATAACCCGTAACATCTCTCCACTGTGTTCCTTGTACGCATGTGAGACTGGTTATACCTTTCTTCTGCAGGTGTTGTAGGTTTTAGAACTGGTGTAAATAAATATGGGGTGCAAGGATAGCCACTGTCACCCAGTAATATTCCAGAGAAAGCACCAGCCGCTACTTTTATTTGCAAATCACTGTTTCAGTCTACATTCCCGGAATATTCTGGAATCATGTACATACACTGCCATGCCACCTGGTTACTACATCCATTATTCTGAGATCAGCATCACAGACCACCTAAAAACAAATGCTTGTTTTATTTCACATTACAAAATGATTCAAGAAAGTTGAAATTTCAAATTATATACCTGCTCATTTATAGATGGATATCCTTTTCTGTTAATATATAACTGCCCCCATCAGCATCTATCTTTTTGATGCGTGATGAACCTGTGTGACATCTGTGCAATGGTTCCTGCTACTTTCTTACATATATTTGGCTGACAACTGGCTGAGACACACCGTGCAAATCGGCTGTGTTGTCTTGAATCTATGAGTAAAACAATAATAATACATTAGAAAGTTATATTGCATATTGTTTTGCTATTATTAGACAAGGTTTATAAAGCACTTACTTCATTGCGAGCAATGCGAGCCCAGCTCCGTTATGGGCAAGCCACTTGAATTTCAGGGGGTATTCGGCATTCTCGGGGATCCTGGGATATTTCAGCTTTTACCAGGTCCACTATTTTTAAGCCGAAACGCTTCGTGAATGTGTATTTATATCGAAATTCTTCGTCACACAACTCAACAAAAGGGTTCAGCCAATAACGAAGTCTTAAAGGTCGCCGGGGCACCCGTAATAAATCTAAATCGTCCATATCATCTAGATCAATAAATTAAATCAATATTATCCATTCTTCTTGTAATCAGAAAACAAAAGTAAAACAATAAAACTTAACCTCACTGTGCAATTTGACGTTTGCTAGTGACTTTAGTCCTCTGTCGTGCGATAGTCCAAAGACAAACTAGGGGTGCTGTTGGTTTATCTTTAGTACCATAATTAATCCACGAATTTGAGATAGTCTACGTTTTGTAATACGAAATATTTTAGTACATGGTTTATTACCATGTTTAATCCAGGTACGAAATTTAGTCCACGTTTTGTAATAAGACCGCAAGTCTCTGTCAACTGTGGCAAGTGCAATAATATAAGTATTTTCCTCTGTAGTAAATATAACAGCACAGAAAGAAGCCCGTCACCAAGAGCTGATCCACGAGACCGTTGCAGTTGGAGTCATGTTCGCCAGCAAAGCCATAGTGCAACTACTAGCTAATCCATTTGTTGGACCTCTGACGCATAAGTAAGTCGATTACTTGTATTTATTTACTCTGTGGCAAACTCTAAGGAGATCAAGAACGTGCATGCATACTTTTTAGGACCAAATGACATGAATTAAAGATGGCGCACAATTTTAATGAAACTATTTCGATTGATCTAATTGTATCTCAGCAATCATTGTATATTTCAGCAATGTGATTATATTGCCCTATGAGACAGTGGTTGTACAACATTGTGAAGCTGATATTTTAAGCTGGTAAAGTGGAAAGATCATCATCATCAGCCTATAATGTTCCACTGCAGCACAGGCCTCCTTTCACAAATGAGTGTGAAAGGGAATGGGCAGATACTCCACCACGCGTGCCCACTGCGGATTGGTGGAGGTAGGTTAGTGGTCAACCTACTGTTGGAATTTTACAAGCCGCCTATGAGGCATCCAACTAACTTAACAACTATCACAATTAAGTGATAACCGGGACCAACGGCTTTACGGCCTTCCGAAGCACGGAAAGTGGAAAGATACTTCTAACTAATGTCATTATTTTGTTGTAGGATTGGTTACAGTGTCCCCATGTTCACCGGCTTTATTCTGATGTTCCTCTCGACTTTGAGTGAGTATATTTTCTTTAATAAACTACCTACCTCGCTGGATTCGTGGGGAAATGAAAGCATATTGCTTGGAATCTTGACTCTTTCTATATGTCATTAGTATTCGCGTTCGGTCGTTCATACGGCGTGCTGTTCGTGGCGCGCGCGCTGCAGGGGATCGGCTCCTCGTGCTCCTCCGTCTCCGGGATGGGCATGCTGGCCGAGCGGTACCCCGACGATAAGGTACCCACCTACACCACTCACATTAACCTACAATGGTACATTGGCAGGACTCTATTGGTGGGTTATGGTCCATATCTTAAGAACATACATACAAGACTCACCAGGATTGCGATGGGGGGTCACATCTCATCCCATGAAGTACCAGGAACACATAAGTAACAATGATTCATGACACAGGAGCACGGCAACACCCCATGAGCATAGCCTTGGGTGGGTCACATGACTAACTCGTCGTTATAATGTACCAGGGTGACATAGACTCACACTGGTGTACGATACAGGAGCGCGGCAACGCGATGGGCATAACGCTGGATAGATGTAAGCTACTCATAAAGTACCAGGGCGACATAGACTCACACTGGTGTACGATACAGGAGCGTGGCAACGCGATGGGCATAACGCTGGATAGATGTAAGCTACTCATAAAGTACCAGGGCGACATAGACTCACACTGGTGTACGATACAGGAGCGCGGCAACGCGATGGGCATAGCGCTGGATAGATGTAAGCTACTCATAAAGTACCAGGGCGACATAGACAGACACTGGTGTATGATACAGGAGCGCGGCAACGCGATGGGCATAGCGCTGGGCGGGCTGGCGCTGGGCGTGCTGATCGGGCCTCCGTTCGGCGGGCTCATGTACGAGTTCGTCGGCAAGACCGCGCCCTTCCTCATGCTCTCGGCACTCGCGCTAGGAGACGGACGTGAGTATTGTTGATGAGATCAGAGGGCCTTCTACGTAACTTTGTTGCTATTGAAACCGGTTGACTGATAAAATATTACAAATAACAAAAGTATAAAAATTCGTTCTGAGTGGGAATCGAACCCACGACCAATGGCGTGCAAGTCAGGGTATCTAAACAGGCGATTTTTTGTAAATAATATTTCATGAATAAAGTGAAAAGTACCAGGGCATCATAAATTAACAGTACTATTTGTTGACAGTGCTGCAACTGATGATCCTGCAGCCAGGAGTGGTGAGGCAGGAGTCGGATCCACCATCACTGCGCCAGCTCGTCACCGACCCTTACATCATCATCGCTGCATGTAAGAAGTGGTTGAACAGTATCTAAAAAGGGGTTTTATAAATCTTTTCAACCCACTCGCTCGTAAAGTGACATTTATTGCACCGTTTTTGGTATCTTAATGCAGCTTATTACGCACTAGTGCTTTTTACTTTACATTACCGCACAGTTTTATGATAGGTATAATCCCGATTATGATAAGTTTGTACCTCACTGCAAGTGATATGTGTGTGGACGAAGCATTCTTAATTTAAACGGGTAAAATAGTTTGACAGCTCACCGCTGTAAAAAAAAAACCTTCGCGCCACACGTATGACACGCGTGTGCATTGATCATTACCGCCTCGTCTGTAATGACCTACTTTGCACACATGTACCACAATGTTTACCATTATGAAATACCAAATGACCAAAAACGGAGGCTAGAAACTGTTTTTAAAAGTTTACCGGTTTTGTCATTCAAGTGAACATGTTAAGGGATCATGGCTTATGCAAGGGTTGTTTGCAGGTGCCATAACGGTCGCCAACGTGGGTATAGCGATGTTGGAGCCGAGCCTGCCGCTGTGGATGGCCGACACCATGGAGTCCCGGCGCTGGCAGCAGGGAGTCGCCTTCTTGCCCGCCAGCATCTGCTATCTCATCGGTAATACATTCTTTGACATTCTTAAGAGGGGACAGGGCCTTCTTTTCTACATACAAAATATTTTTAATAATGCCTCTAGCTTAAGTAAAATTTTTTTTTTTTATAAAATCAAAGCCTGCTGACATTTCCTTTTTTTCAGCAAGTAATTAGGAAAGAAAATATGACCCTCCAAAAATTTCAAAAAATCGCTCCATTTTTATTGTCGTTATTAGAGGACTACCAGACAAATATGAAAATATTTGTACATAAAACATAACTGATAGAAACTAAGACATTGAATCGGCTCAGTTTTCAAGGAGAATAAAGTGGGAACACAAAACGTCGTCAACGACAAAAAAAAATGATATAATCGGTCTGAGCTGCAGCTGTCCATATCGCACTCTACGGGGCAGACTTGAGGCAGCGCGACGGCAACAGTTCCTTCGGATATCTATTTTCAAATTCCTCACGGGCCCCATCCCCTCTTAACTTAAACATACATTTTGATAATGGACAAGCGTAGCGCGTCTATTTAAGAATATCGTAGCATGTACTACGACTATTCGTAGCGTAAGCTTATTTTTTTTTTTTTTTTTTTCAATTTTCCGTCTTTCACTAAGAGTTTGTTATAAGAG
The DNA here is from genome assembly GCA_947623365.1 of Achlya flavicornis. Taxonomy (NCBI): domain Eukaryota; kingdom Metazoa; phylum Arthropoda; class Insecta; order Lepidoptera; family Drepanidae; genus Achlya; species Achlya flavicornis. Next base: position 2,617,514 of record OX392494.1, on the reverse strand, counting down.
GATAGGACGGCTACAAGAAATTTGAAAAATAGGTTTTTAATATATCTATTGCTGTCGCGCTGTGCCCGAGCTATCCCGCCCGAGGGCGATAGAGACAACTACAGCCGACCGATTGTACCAATTTAAAATAGACGAAATCGCTATTTTTTAATCCCCGGTTTTCTCCTTCAAAACTGGATCGATTTAAGAAAAAAAAACAAGTGTCATAATCAGAAGGGCTTTGGCTATGTCTGTCGGTTTTCCTTTGTTGTTTATATTCATCAAATTTGTTCGCTGGACGTCTGATAAATGGTAAGTTTTTGTGATTTTAGAAGGCTCCTAATTCTTATAATAATTAATTTATGGAGAAAAACACATCCGAGGGACATACAGTGATAGCTACAGATTGCATGGAAGAATAATCATTGCTCTAGTGTCATTATCCAGAGAGGAAACTGAGGATTACGTTTGTATGGAACAAACGCCACCAGCATTTCCTCTTAAACACTTAAAATAAATAGTGTAAATGGAGTGTATACAATTTCGAAATTCTATTGAAATACTGAGTGACGTCATAATTTTATAGGAACATAATGACCAACAGTTGGACTATAAATCAGAATAATAATTGTTTAATTCAGATGTTTTAACACTGGGTTAGTATTTTATCTTATCTTGAATACGGGAATCACCATCATAGCATTTACGTCATACTGTAGCACTTACTGATTATTTCTCTCGTTGCGTATTACTACGGAAAAAAAAAACGTTTCGTAGTAGCTTTGCTACGATGCGTAGCAAATAATATATCTTCATTATATTATACTACGAACCGCTCGTGATGTAGCATGATTGGCCGTTCTTTATCGATCGGCAAAGTTAAGTACCTGGTACCTGGATGGGTGACCATCTACTGGTATTTCAAATCAAGCGTTTCCGTGCTTCGGAAGGCACGTAAAGCCGTTGGTCCCGGTTATCACTTAATTGTGATAGTCGTTAAGCTAGTTGCATGCCGCCTAGGCGGCTGGAAAAATTCAAACAGTAGGTTGACCACTAGCCTACCTGCAACGATACGCAGTGGGCACGCGTGGTGGAGTATCGCCCAGTCCCATTCACCCTCATTTGTGAGAGGAGGCCTGTGCTCAGGAGTGGGACATTATATGCTGATGATGATCATATTATACTAGCTTTCCCACGCGGTACCACCCGCGTTCCCCGGGATAAAAATAGCCTATGTCCTTCTCCATACATGCTATCTGCGTGTCTAATTTAATTTAATTTCATCGCGATCGGCCCAGCGGTTAAGGCGTAACAAACAAATTACTTTCGCATTGTAATATAGTACGGTTGCAGGTACAAATCTATTCGGCCCCCTCGGCCACAAGATGGGTCGCTGGCTGGCTGCCTGCTCCGGCCTCGTCATCATCGGACTCTGTCTCATTCTGGTATGAATATATTTTTATATGACTTCAAGAAAAGGACATTATCAATTCGACACGTATGTATGTAATATTATTGAATCTGCGTATGATAAATCTATGTATACAGGCTTTTTTTTTTTCTAGCCAGTGTGGACAACTTCGGAACTACAGGTCTTAGAGAAAAACGCTGAAAGGAACCCCGAGCTGAATTTTGAAGAAAATAAAAATGCCATCTAAATTTATTTACAAAAATTGGTATTTTCGGATATATAGAATTTTTTTTAATTTTTTTTTTTTTCGAAATTCTGTTTCTACGTCGCAATATGAACAAAATTATGTAAGACAATCTTGCTCACAAGTTACTAGAAGTAATCCAAAATATTATTTTATTATTTCCTTGACCATGGTTTTATCGTGCGTAAAGTTTGACGAGGTAGAGCAGCTCTCACAGGGACCTCACTATGTTTAGCCATAAAGAATTAGCTCTTAGCATTCTGACAAAAAATTAGAGGTAAATTTTGATAACTTCCAGCAACTTGTGACCAAGATTGTAATACATAATTTTGTTCGTATTGTGAAGTAGAAGCAGAAAAAGTTTTTAAATTTTTATTAATGTCATTTTTATTTTCTTCAAAATTCAGCTCGGGGTTCCTGTCAGCGTATTTCTCTAAGACCTGTAGTTAAAAACTTGCCCTCACTGGCTGGAAACAAAAAATCATCCTGTATATCAAAGGAAGGTTCCAAAGATACTCATGCCACGCTTTTCTTTCCTTTTTTTTCTAAGAAATACCTTGTAATAATTAGCTCACCTTACTGGCGAGGGATTTACTATGTTCAATTCAATACGGGAGCCATGTTTCATGACGTGTATATGTCACCGTATTTTTGTGAAAACCGTTAGTTTATAATCTACCTAGCGAGAATATAAACTCCCCGATATATTGTGAACTGTAACATACTGCTTACAATATAACGTATTGATTTTCGATAGTTTATAATCTAACGTTGTCAAACCGTCATATTTTGAACTATCCCTGTTGGTCAGTCTTGGCGGTAATTTGTTCTGTATTCAGAATTAGAAAACAAACATAGGAGTTAAATAAAAGAAATGCACATTTAATTGTTTGTGATCAAAATTAAATATGTCAATCAATTTTTTTTTTAAAGAAACAATAAATAGGTTCAACTACGTAACGTTACGTATCGCCGAAGATGGTGGCGCATGACGCATGACGTTTAACCAATCAGCGCGCAAGGTGCGTTAAACACATTCAAGTATGATGCCAGTTTACAATATGACGGTTTGTCATAGTTAGATTATAAACTATCGGAAATAAATACGTTATATTGTAAGCAGTATGATACAGTTCACAATATATCGGGGAGTTTATATTCTCGCTAGGCAGATTATAAACTAATGGTTTTCACAAAAATACCGTCACCGCGCCAGGTCTCAACTTATCGCACACGACTGATTGACTTTTTTAATGTTGGTTCGACTCGTGTCCCAATCAAACCTTCCAAAAGCACCGTATAATCCAAAAATAAATGAACACAAACTTATGTACCACCTTATTTCCTCAGACCAAGAAAAAATTAAAGACGGAACGGTTTGTGTGCTTAAGTGACGCAAGTAATAGGAAACCGGCGTTCTTGTAAATACATGGCCTCACACACACATATACACAATAGGAAGCCGATCGGTTGTCATTCCGTATTGAGACGTTGACAGTGACATTAAGTACCATTTGTGCCTGCTTGAGCCAGTACTGATTTTACTCACGCACACGTAGGAAATTTTTTGCTTCACTTTCTTATAAGGTGACACTCCGTCTTGATTTTTTTATATGTCTATGCTTAGATCCCAATGGCTCGTAAGTTGGAGCACCTGATAATCCCGAACGCGGGTCTGGGCTTCGCGATCGGCATGGTGGACTCGTCCATGATGCCCGAGCTCGGGTTCCTGGTCGACATCCGGCACGCCGCCGTCTACGGATCCGTCTACGCTATCGGAGACACTGCCTTCTGCTTGGCTTATGCAGTCGGTAAGGATCCACATTTAGGTCAAAATAAAGAATATAAGTGTAAATGTCCCAAGAAGTAGTGTCAATCGGAAGTCCAGAGTACAGGACCACCGTCTAGGGTAGAGGCACATGCTATGCTATTCTGTAAAAGGTTAATCACTTCGATTGTCATCTCGCTTGTAATTGTATTGGTGTTTTCAAGATAAAATCAACGCCAAGTGAAGTGAAGTGAGAAAGTTTAATACTCACCTGCCGTAGTTCATCTCACTTCCGTCATCACTCAGTGGCGCTAGTGTCGAACTCACTCATTTTAAGAATATGAAACTTTTATCTCATCGCGGATTCAGAAGTGATATTTCAAATGAAAGTTACAGAATAGCACTGCAGCACCTTCAGAGGTACCCTAATCACCCGGCATGTGGTTATCCGCTTTTTTGTAGTTCGTAAACTACAAAAATAATTAATCATGAAAAATTGTCATAACTCGAAAGATATGACAATTTTTCATGTTTTTTTACTTGACCAATCCTGACACTTAGTCTTGACGAATTACTTTTTTTTTAATAGTTGAGATACGCAATGTGATTTAGTTAGTATGATATACAAATAATCGCTAAATTAAATGTGACCATTGCGTGTAAAAACAAAATATTGAATCCTGAATATTTCCTAATTCTTTTAGTGTGATTTAAAAATAAATGACACTTTTTCAGACTTCCATTTTTTAATACTTTTTTTTTATGAAATGGAATTATTTTTACTAATTGTAAGATGCGTAAGATGGGTTAATTATTATTTTCTGGCTAGGCCCCGCGTTCTCCGGAGCCTTGATGAACAGCATCGGCTTCGAGTGGATGCTGGTGATCATCGCGATGATCAACTTTGCGTACGCACCGTTCCTGCTACTGCTGAGATCACCACCAGCTAGGGATGAAAAACAGGTGAGTGTTGATGATTTGGCCGAAGGTGGTAAGCACACAAAGCCGCCAATGGTGCTGATTCCGTTGTTTACAACTAAACTAATTTTAGTTTCACTGTCTTTTTCTAACAAAGAACATAAGAAAAGGATGTAAGAAATTTTGTCCTGTCAAATTAGTCCAATGCTTGTTTTCAATATAAAAGTCGATACCCGCAAATGAAGACGGACTAATTTGGCAACTTTCAAATATGTTCTATCCCTTTTCAATCATTTTCTTAAGATAGAGATGTGATGTGACTAAAATTAGTTTAGTGCGATTTACAACAGAATCGGCACCCTTTGATTAAGGATACATCCAGATAGTGTCTCAGCTGTGCACGCGTCGATAAAAATAGCCCCTAACTGTTAGAGGCTAAATCAAATAAATATAAATACAATTGCAAAATAATGTTCAATATTTAAATTTCTCCCGATTTTAATTGGAATATTTCAACAACTACTATCATTATGAACGTCACTGTGACAAGCAGAATGACGCAGAGGGAGCGTAAAACGTAGCTGTTACGCGCAGCAGCCTATAAAAGTTGGCCTGTTTTTTATATTCGTGTAGTATGGCGACGTATATCTTTCTAGGTATATTTATTTCTAAGTCGGCACCATTATCCAAACATACTAACATTACCTCTTTATTATATTAGTGTAGAAGAAATCTTAATTGATTCTACTTCAACAGAGTCTCATTATAAGCGACAAGTCATCAGTCCGCTACGTGAATTACCAGAACGAAGAAGAAGAGTAAAGATACCCGCCATTTATCGTTGACGCCATCTCGATAGCCCGCCATTTTGTCCACGTCTACTTTTTAAATCTAAGCTAAGATATAAGAACTTTTTAATTAAAATTTGAATGTTAAGTCCATAAAAACGAAAAAAAAGTAGGTAAGTCACCTGAGCTTGTTTGTGGTGTGAAGTTTAAAAAACTTTTTGATGATGTAAAACCTTTTTCAAATGGGGTTTCCTTCTTTTTTAAGTTTGTTTGAAGACGTCTTAGGAATGTACTCATGATGCCAAATATAATATATAAGTAAAAAAAACATATATCTGATCGGTGAGTGTGACCAAAATATGTATACATCATATATTTATACATATTATATTTAATATATAACATGTATACTGTAGTTATTGCCCAAAGAATATTATAATAAATTATATTATTCACTTCAATATTAACTGTAGCGTACTAAAACATATTTAGTATATTGGAACAATATTCTATATTTAGATTAAACATCAGGTATTCTCACCCCTTTTAAGATATCGACCAATTTTACCTGTGACCTGTCCCACAAATACCTTTAAATATATACATATTATTATACTGTATATATTTTTAATGCTATGTATGTATATACTTTTAAAGCTTGATACTATCTCTTTCTAATGTTATACAAATTGCCGTTTAGTCAGGGTGTACTAGATATATACGCTTTCAAAATATACAACATATTATCTATTTATCCCAAATGTATGTAATCTAATAAGATTGAATAGTGGTAATTCTATAAAATTGTCTATTGGGTTTTTTTTTTACTTTGAATAAGGCTCAATAACTTCTTTATCAGTATAATTTCGCGTACGTGACTTTGACAATATTTTTGATCGAATGAAAAATGATGTATACATTTTGTAGACAATAAAAAATACTATAATTTTTATGAATTTTGCTTGTATACATGTAATGACAATAATTCATTAAACAATAAATAACACATGTTGTTTGTGCACTTTTTGATGATTTTTGTGTAATGATTGGCGGAAGGACCAAAGGAATGTAGATTTTTTTGATTAAAGAAAATAACAGAGCTTATTTTTTTGTAAATAATTATTTTAAGATTAGATAATTATAAAAGTTCTTCTTTATACCGAAATATATCTTCATTAAATGTTTATAGTAACATAACATAGTATAATAAGTCAGATTGTTTCTAACAAAATAATATGGTTGATTAAGTATGTCCGAAATAAATGAATTTATTATATATTATTATATACACATATATTATATAGACATATAATAAAAAAAAGTAAACATTGGAAAACATTTTGGATGTCATCATATTTTTATTTGATTAATAATAATCTTAATTTGTTACATCAATTTATAAACAAAAGTATTTCGGGATAAAGAAAATTACTTTATTTTATTGTATTGTATAAGTAAATTTTAAAATTTAACATGCATATTATCTTAGCATAGTAGACGTACATTTTACTATACTCTATATATCATTAAACAATATTGGATGCAGTTCTGTTCTCTTAACATTCATCAAATATGAATGATAGAGTAATATTTATCTCATTAATAAATATGAGTAGATTAAAGTTTAACAAGTAGGTTAAAAAGAAACTTTGATATTTAACAAAGATTTCTTTTAAAAATCAGGGAATATTTACTAGTTTTTAGAATCACAAATCATTGAAAGCAATAAAGGTATAATTTTAATAATCTACATATTTTCTTATTACATACATTAATAATAAATAAATATCATGCTTATTAACTCTAACATAAAATACCTATAATATTCAAATCATTATCTGTAGTATTTTACTAAAAATATAGGATACTGCTTAAAAACAAGTACCTAGAGGTGTTTTATTAAAAATATGTAGTATTTTTCTTAATATTTAATAAACTCACATATAATTTTTCTTTTTCAACGAATATATGTGGGCGTGTTTCTGCATTGATGTCATTTTAATTTAACAAATAAACTGCTACTTCACGTTAAATACTGTTGCTACACTTCATGTTATTTTATTTTTGGTGAATTTAAAATAACACAATTGTAATGATTACCAGAATGGTTTTCTGTATTTCTTTTATTTATTTTACGACATCAATTTTACCATTTACGTATGGCTGCATAAATGGTTAATGTATGAAAATGTTGAAATATACCCTACATAAATTCGGTATTATTATATAGTTTTCTTTATACATTATTAAATTTCACGAATGAATGACTTTCAATAATAAGGAAAGGAAACATCAAAATTGGTTGTTAAAATGCTTGAAGTAGCTATATTTTTTTTATTTATTCAATATAGTTATACCTCAAAAGGGTGATATAATCACATATCTTCCATTTATAGATATAGAAGTTACTGTTAGGTATACGTATATAAGTTTATTAGTAAACAATTTTATTTCATAATTGTGAGTCAAAATCATAATCAGAACTAATTTATTAGTAGTTTAATCCTTGTATTCAAATCATATTTATAATTACTATCATAAATAAAGAAAGCATAAAATTACATATAATATACATATTTAGTCACCAGAAAAACTGTTTTACTTAAAAACTAAGTAAGTTTTTGAAATTATTCTCTACATGTTTTTTAAATGTATAGCAATAAAAATACAAACAAATCTCTTCAAATTTATGCTTTTTAGATAATACTAGGAATAGACATTTCATAGCTTAATCATTCATATTTGATGTTGAGTGCCGACATTTTTAATTGTATCCATATCAATTTACCTTTATATACATATGATAGATATACAATAGCTGGGTTTGGGTCCTTTACAAATGTCTTGTATATTATTTAAATTGTAATATTTTGATTGTCTGAATGATTTAATTTTATAAGTGAAATATTTTTGGGGCAGTTATAAAAACACGCTTTATGACATAGACGTATAAAAAAACCTGGATGGAACGTCGCTTTGTCCAATATAGCCTCCCAGTATTCAAGGCTATCTTGTTAATACAAGATTTACTCACACATGTATACCATAGTCTGCCGATCGTTTGTCGTTGAGCATTGAGACAGTGACAATAAGGCTCAGTGTCACTTGCGCCTGGTTGTGCAGTACGGATTTTAAATCATTTTTCAGAGCACACATACACACTTATTATATCTACATAACTTACATTAACTTACACATTAACACTTTTTATAATTTTAGTTTCACATCTTTTCGTACTGCCCCATCAAAAAATATACCACCGGATTTTTGTATACATTACCTACAACAATGTATACAATTTTTTATTTAATTTTCATTCAGATTTTCAGAATAATGTAATGCGTATCAAAAATAATTTGTAAGCAACTTGGATCCTTAGGATATTTTTCGAGGTAACAAAAAAGATATGCAATGCAAAATAAACCATATTGCTAAAATTTTTGAGACTAAAAAACCTTTGAAGGCTAGATACCAACTTAAAAATTAAAATCTTCAAATAAATTTCATCACTTCACTCTTGGACCTAAGGATCCAAGCTTAATATTAGCATAATCTTTAGTAAAAAAAAAGCGACGAGCAAAAAGTGTATTTTAGTAATAAACTAATGAATTTTCTGTAAAATAAATCAGCTATCTTTATTGTGGAACATATTCACTCAAATAATATCTTTGTAATCTTATATACATGTGATAGTCATATAGTGATATTTTGAAGCTTTGTAGTGAATATGAATATATAGTTTTTAATATTTACTTAAAATAAAGGTGTGTTGGTACTATTTATGTATTTAAAAGTCTCGTCAATAATTGAGCTGTACTTAAAAGTTATCATGAAAAGATATGTAATAAACTATAAATAATAATGCATTATCAACCACAATATTTTTATTAATAATTTATATATTATAATAAATATGTATTTCTGATATCGAGGTATGTTTCTTATTTGTGGATGTAATATTAAGTTAATATTTAAGTTATACCAAAATTAAGTTGTTAATGAGTATTATTAAAATTTTGTATTTTTAATAGGTATGAAAATAATTTATTGTTATTTACAAAGTTATTTTTATGAATTAATTAGTACCATGTCCCGCCCTAAATATAAAACAATAAATATATATAGTGAATATAATATTTATGCCTGTTTGAAATTTTGTAATTATTTTGTTTTAATAAAATGTGGGTATATGAACTAACTTTACGCATTTAATTTCTCACCTTTCTTATTATTATTATTGTCACTTTCACATATTTTTATATAAAGGTATTATATTTTTTTTGCAGCATCATTGTATATTTTTCAAGTTTCAGGGTGATTCATCAATATATTAATACGTGAAGAGAATTTTGTATCCCTTTTTAAACATATTGCGTGTATTGAGGTGTGTGAGTGTAACGGGGAAGAAATTCAGAAAGCGAACATTATTTTTATTACTTAAACATCAAAAAAATATGAGGTACCTACGGTTTTTTTACCACTAGACGGCCACTATATAAATAAAATAAAAATATTATACTGGGTCATACTACACACACCGCCATCCGATCTGATCCTACCAGAGTTCGTGATATAGAAACCAGATACTACTTTTTAAATATATTTTATACTTATATGATAACGCTTAGACTCAGTACATAAAGATATATTCATGGACACAAATACATTTCCTGGTTAATATCTTTATTATAAAACATCTTTCATTATCTCTTTAATACACATTTTATGAAAAAGACGCCTTTAACTTCTGCTGATAACGTGGTAGGTACTTTAAACTTTACCTTAGTAGATAGTTATTTGTTTCAAGTGTTCAATAAAATCTATATCCTAACTAATATTATAAATGCAAAAGTGAGTTTGTTTTGTTTTGTTTTGTTTGTTACGCCTTCACGCCTCGACTACTGAACGGATCATCATGAAATTTGGCATGCAAATAGCCTATGGTATAGAAAAGGACGTAGGCTTTTTATCCCGGGAACGCGGGTGAAACTGCGGGGTGCAGCTAGTACCTAATAAAAAATAAATGTTTGTTTGGTTATCTGTCAGTAACGTAGCGTTCCTATGGTAAGTTGATGAAGGTTATGTAACAGTTTTTTCAACACACTTGCTCGTAAAGTGAAATTTATTGCACCTTTTTTAGTATCATAATCCAGCTTATTACGCACTAGTGATATTTACTTTACTCCCAATTATGTTAAGTTCATACCTCAATGCAATTAATAATTGTTTAGATGATGCATTCTTAATTTAAACAGGTTCATTAGATCAGAGCCTTATCAGGGCCTAAATTGAATAAATAAGTTTTGATTTTGATTTTAAAACAGTTTGAAAGCGCATCGTTGTAAAAAAAACCTGCGCGCCATATTTGTTAGGCAACGTTCTCATTGTGTGGTTGATTATTATTAGTCTCTTTTTTTATTGTTAGTCTTTTTTTCTCGCTGGTGTGTTGAAAAACGTCGTGGTACGCGTCTGCATTGATCATTACACTCTCGGCTCCCTTTTCGTGTTTAATACCGCCTCGTGTGTAAAGACCAACTTTGCCCACTCGTACCATAATGTACTATTTTGTTGTTGCATAAAACATTATAAAGTTAAAACTCCAAAACCATTCAATACATTCTTTATTGACATACAATATACTTTTATAATATACTCATTGTATACAAAACATAATTAAAATTTCTTTATATCCATTATTGTATACGTCACAATTCTTGTAAAATATTTACACAATAAATATAAACATATAACCAAATTATTAAATAACTTGAAAATCAGCACCGTACAAATATAAAAAAGCTATGATATATTAAAAAATACAGAACTATTAACTCTATTTAAATATAAAAGGTTATTTTTTATCACAGTAATAATACGTGTATACAATCTGAGTACAATAATATACATTTTAAGCTTCCAATAATAGTTTATATGCTACAATATTTTCGATATTTCTTATAATTAATTATTTACAAATTATTTACTTATTTCCTAAACATCAACTACATTTATTGAATATTAATTTACGATTGAATATTGGTTGGAAATAAAAAATGGCGTCTACTTGTTGGTGTAGGTGGTCTAAGTGTTGGCATTAGTCGTCCTCTTCATTCTTATAGCTTACGTAACGTATTGGTGACTTTTCGTTGATTATTAAACTCTGAAATAATAACAGTTATATAATGTTAATTATATAAATTAATAAGAAATAACTGATCAAAAAAGAGCCGCTCGCTAAATTAGGGTTCCGGTCGTAGAAAAAAAAATGCCGTCAGGGTTACTTAAATAACTTTTTTTCAACACAATCGCTCGTAATGTGACAATTATTGCAAAATTGAAGTCTGTTTTTTTTCCTAGAAATATTTTGAAAAATGTCGTATGACACTCGTGTGCATTGATTTATTACACTCTCGGCTCCCTTATCGCTTAATACCGCCTCGACTGTTAATAATCAAAGCTCACATGTATCATAATGTACTATTATTTACTTTTCCCTCGCTTTCTCCGTGGTAATAAGCAACTTAGCACGCTTGTATCATAATGTACTATATCGGCACATTCCCAACATTGTCGAAAAATATGAGTTTACATATGAATGAACCCACATAAAAAATGTTTTATAATCGAAACCTCAATAAACTGGCTATCTAACGCATATTTTTTTTTATTTGAAAATAATAACAAAATTACTTGATCCATGTCTTATTTGTCTATCTTTACTTATACTATTTACTATACTAATATAATAAAGCGGAAGAGTTTTTGTGTTTTTTTTATTCGTTTAAACGAGCTAATCTCGGCTAACAGGCTACCAGTCGGATTCGATAAATTCTTTCACTTATAGGAAGCTACATTAATCCCGAGTATTATTGACTTATTATAGGCTACTTTTTATTCCGGGAACGCGGGTGAAACCGCGCGAGACAGCTAGTATACCAATATTTGAGCGGAAGAGTTTTTTTTGTTTTGAAGAGTATTTAGTTGACTCAGTTTAAGTGTATTCCGAACCGGTGGTAAATGACTTTTTGATTTTGATTTTGTTTGTTCCTTTGGCTGTTTGATGACCCGCGCGGGCGAGGAAAACAATAGAAATCAATTATAAATTTTTAACCGCAATTCAAGGGAAAAAATAATATTTTTTTTTAAATCTCTGAAACGACCAGTCGTATTCCAATAATTCTTTCACTAATAGTAAGCTACATTAAACCACATTTGACTCTACCACCATCATATAAGACTTTTTCAAGACTCCATTGTAGAATATGTTATACCTTATTCTCCTCATTAGCTGGGGGTGCTCTGAGGAGCGTGAGGAATGGCGCGTACACGAAGTTGATGATCGCGATGATCACCAGCATCCACTCTATGCCGATCGTGTTCACCAGCGCGCCGGACAGTGCTGGACCTGGAGCCATGGCATTAGATTACACAAACTATACATCTTTACCACGTGTAATGGAAAGGTGCTTTTTTTTATACGACTAATTCGATATACAAGCATACGGCCCGCCTGATGGTAAGCGGTTACCGTAGCCACATGGACGATTGTAGCACAAGAAACATCGCTCACGTATACCGACCTTTCCCCCCTCCCCTTTGAGCTCTGGCGAAGGCATAAGTTTCGAATATATGCCATTTCGAAATCTCCACCTGTTATATAGAAATGAATCCCTATTTCCCTTGGTCACGACTCACGCCATCACGCGTGAACGGCTGGACCGATTTCGCTAATTCTAAATTTCTCGGGTAGGGTAGAGTAGGGTAGGTTAGGGTATAGGTTAGTAGGACACCACGCGAACGAAGTCGTGCCGGGCAGCTAGTAATATATAATATCCATCCGAAAGGGGTAAAGCCTCCATCAGGTAAGAAAGTAGTGAATGCAGGTAAGACGGATAGAAGAGTAGAATGGGACAAGTGTACATGTTGCGCCGACCCCAAGTGAATGGGAACAGCTTAGGGCAGTTAGATGATGACTCCCCTCCGTCCGAGTCAGGGTCACCAGAATTCCTTCATAACCCACTTACCCACAGCATATCCTAAACACAAGGCAGTGTCTCCGATAGCGTAGACAGATCCGTAGACGGCGGCGTGCCGGATGTCGACCAGGAACCCGAGCTCGGGCATCATGGACGAGTCCACCATGCCGATCGCGAACCCCAGACCCGCGTTCGGGATTATCAGGTGGGAGAGCTTCGTTGAGAAGGGGATCTGTTGAGGGGATGGTCTATCTTTTAGCTGTCTGTCCGTACTGGTGTGTTCTCATAGCAGGACAGGACAGGTCAGGGCCCCGATTCTCGCATTTCGACATTAATGTCGCATAGACATTTACCAAAAGACATGGCAGATATCTTCAAGATTCTATACGTTTTGATAGAAGATCGCCATGTTTTTCGCCATATGTCTATTCGACATCGATGTCAAAAGCGCGAGAATTGGGGGCCCATCATTACTAGCATGGTAAGAGTGTTCTAAATATCTATGGTGAAATATCTTCGAGTAAGATATCTCAGTGGTGGTGTGGTGATGTCGAAAGCCGCGGTAAAGGGAAGATTTATTTGAGAAGAAACATTGTGAAGACCATGTTTACTAGGAGATTATGGTAATTCAAATTCAGTCCTTTAGATAATATTGTAGTCTTATGATTGTTGGTAAAGTAAAGCAGGCTTTGCTAGCATTAATATTTAAGCTCTCTCCACCTCCTGCCTGTTTTTTTTTCACCTCTATACAATCATCATGAACAGGATAAAAAATGAGAAGCCGTTTTAATTGACGTAACAAAGTCCATAAGTATAAAAAGACTTGACTGACTGGCTGAAAGGGTCAGGGTAGCTCCACCACGGCTCATCAATACAAAGTCAGTTGAAGCCCTACGAGGTCAAAAGGACCAGAAAGACATATAACTTACCAACATAAGGCTCACTCCGATGGCCACTAGGCCAGCACAAGCAGCTCTCCAGCGACCCATTTTATGGCCCAGAGGTCCAAACAGATTTGTACCTGAAAATATTGGTAAGGTTTTTATTTTTTACTTAACATAGACGTTAGCTTGACATAATCTCACCATGAAAAGTGATGAAGAGGTTGATGATGATAATCATACCACAGCTGAACTATCATCCCCTAAATGTGAAGTTTAAGCCATTTCTGAGATTGCCATTTTTTGTCAGAGATTTCTGCAGGGCCGGCAACGCGCGAGTGACACCCCTTGTTTTGCAAGCAAGCATAGGCTACGGTAACCGCTCATCATCAGACGGGCCGTATGCTTGTTTGCCAACTTAGTGGTATAGAAAAAAAGCCAGCACGGCATGATGATGGTTTTCAGAATAATCTTGGGGTTTCAGTAAAGGAAAACATAGTGTGAAAGCCATGACACCATGGTATCAGGAATCCACCATGGATGAGAAAATCAAATTTATAGATATATGAATATGCTTAACCAATCTTATGAGCTGTTAATGACGCTCTCATCATCGTCTTGTCGTTTTGATGTGGTGAGAGGTGGTAAAGACACAGAACCAGAGAACATACATACCAATGAGGTAACTAATGCTGGCCGGCAAGAAGGCGACTCCTTGCTCCCATCTCTTAGCCTCCATGGTGTCCGCCATCCAGATCGGCAGGCTCACCTCCAACATCGCTATACCTATGTTTGCTACCATTATTGCACCTAAAGGAGATCAAAATAGAATTCATTATACGGTGAAATTCATGTAGAATATCGTGCAGATAATCCACCAAATTTCAAAGATCTCTACGACTAGTTAAGCCATTATAAACTAACCAGCAGCTATAAGGATGTATGGATCCGTGACGAGGGTACGTAGAGACGGTGGATCCGTCTCCTGACGCACCACTCCTGGCTGCAGGATCATCAGCTGTAGCACTGTAAAGAAGACATTTAAATTCTGTTTCTTATTGAGCTAGGCAAAAACTCTTATTAGAAAATGCTCACGCATCTTCTGAAAAAATATCTTGATCGTTCTACCAAGGTTCGCACTCAGAACTGCTCAAAATAAACTAAACTGATTACTGATTGACTAGTTATTCCAATCTTTTGTAGGCGAAGCTAATGAAATCTAGGCTATTTAAGTAATTTTTCGAGAATTGTCCGAGCTCCTTGCTGGATGTCTACTAAGGCATTTCTGTAACGTAGCTGTTAACTATACTGGTATTCTGTTACCCAATATAAGCTAAACTTATTACTAACTAGTTAGTAACTAATCTTCGCACACGAAGCTACTTTAGTCATTGGTTTCTTTTCAGTAAATACATTTAAGAAGGGTCAAAAATAACTTGGAAAGTTGACTTCTCTCCAACAGCATGGAGATCTTCAAAAAGGATGTGAAGAGGTTTCTTCAGGGTTGGCAACGCGTGAGTGATACCCCCGGTGTTGCAAGCGCGAGAGATGACACGACACTTGCATTGTTCCTGAAAGCGGAGAACTCACGTCCGTCTCCTAGCGCGAGTGCTGAGAGCATGAGGAAGGGCGCGGTCTTTCCGACGAACTCGTACATGAGCCCGCCGAACGGAGGCCCGATCAGCACGCCCAGCGCCAGCCCGCCCAGCGCTATGCCCATCGCGTTGCCACGCTCCTGTATCGTACACCAGTGTCAGTCTATGTCGCCCTGGTACTTTATGAGTAGCTTACATCTATCCAGCGCTATGCCCATCGCGTTGCCGCGCTCCTGTATCGTACACCAGTGTCAGTCTATGTCGCCCTGGTACTTTATGAGTAGCTTACATCTATCCAGCGCTATGCCCATCGCGTTGCCGCGCTCCTGTATCGTACACCAGTGTCAGTCTATGTCGCCCTGGTACTTTATGAGTAGCTTAAATCTATCCAGCGCTATGCCCATCGCGTTGCCGCGCTCCTGTATCATACTCCAGTGTGAGTCTATGTGACCCTGGTACATAATGACGAGGGTCGTCAGCCATATGTATGACCCGCCCAAGGTTATACTCATGCCGCGCTCCTGTGTCATGAATCGTTGTCACTTATGTGTTCCTGGTACTTCATGGGTGATAGCCATGAGATGTGACCCATCCATCGCGATCCTGTACATTGTGACCCTGGTATGTATGCACTGATATGGACATGTAATGAGGTAACCACAACCCGCCCATGGAGTCCTGCCTAACGTACCATTGTAAGTTAATATGAGTGGTGTAGGTTGGTACCTTATCGTCGGGGTACCGCTCGGCCAGCATGCCCATCCCGGAGACGGAGGAGCACGAGGAGCCGATCCCCTGAAGCGCGCGCGCCATGAACAGCACGCCGTACGAACGACCGAACGCAAATACTTAACAAATACAGATATAGCATTATTTTGTAGGACAAATCTTAGATGTTTTGAAGACTATTTTAGTTTAATAACTTGTACTTACTTATTGTAGAAAGGAACATCAAAATGAAACCAGTAAACATTGGTATACTGTAACCGATCCTGAAACAAAACCAAATGTTTTGATTTGTATTTTTGACTGCAGTCGATGTTCTACTAAATTCGACGATATCATCGCCTTGTAGTAATGCAAGCAGAATCTTAATGTAAGGCACACGAATGTACCAAGAATCTTACTGTAAGATACACGAATGTATCAATAACTTACTGTAAGGCACACGAATGTATCAATTATCTTACTGTAAGGCACACGAATGTATCAAGAATTTTACAGTAAGGCACACGAATGTATCAAGGTTTTTATTGTAAGGCACACGAATGTATCAAGAATCTTACTGTAAGGCACACGAAAGTATCAATAATCTTACTGTAATGCACACGAATGTATCATGAATCTTACTGTAAGGCACACGAATGTATCAAGAATCTTAATGAAAAGCACAGGAATGCACCAATAATCTTACTGTAAGGCACACGAATGTATCAATTATCTTACTGTAAGGCACACGAATGTATCAAGAATTTTACTGTAAGGCACACGAATGTATCAAGAATTTTACTGTAAGGCACACGAATGTACCAATAATCTTACTGTAAGGCACACGAATGTATCAAGAATCTTATTGTAAGGCACACGAATGTATCAAGAATCTTATTGTAAGTTCTACTAAAGTAGGCTACATAGTACATCCGAGGTGCCATCGCCTTACTATGTAGGTACTAACTTGTGAGTAAGGGGTCCAATGAAGGGGTTAGTGAGGAGCTGCACCACAGCCTTGCTGGCGAACAGCACCCCCACTGCGAAGGACTCGTGGATCAGGTCCAAGTGACGCTGTTCCTTCTGAGCTGATACGTTTACTGAAAATAAATAGCTAATATATCCAAACTGGTTTCCGTCCGCGGCTTCACCGTATTCATATTTAAAATTAGAAAACGCGACGTCATATTTCGCGTTGAAAATAGGTAGGCTTGTCGAAAACTTATCTGTAAGAAAGATGCTTAATTGTGCGTCTACGATCTGCGTCTGCCCGCGAACCGGGCACGAGCCGAGCCACTCTTCATCCGTCGCTCGCGATGACAGGTGTGGACGTACAACGAGCCAACAAGATGAGCGCGATGCCAAACTCTGAATTCGTCAAAAAACTGACGTTGAACGCTCGTTCGAGGCTCCCAAGTCCGTGTACGCTACGCGAATTGGTGCTCCACGTATGCTCGGTTCGCGTAAGGAAGACGCACCTTGTACTGTCTATAAGTTGTTGCATTCTTTATTCTCCGGAATCGTGATGAGTTAGTGACGCGTACAAATTATACCACATAGTTACTGACGATACTAATTTGATACAAGATCATATCATCATGGCAATTAGTGAACGTGTAGCAAACCACTACATAATGTCGATCGCATAATGGGGATCGCCGAGAAAACTTCGCAAGCGCGATGCAGGATGTTGTCGCTTGTATGTGCGATGCAGGATAATGTGGCACCACGCCATCTATCTTTCGGCGTGTGTACTTCATTATGTAGTGGTTTGCTACAAACATAATGACAATAGGAGCACGGAAGTCGGAACAAACTTAAACTAATTACCCCCTTACTTATAAAACGTTATTTATTAATATTATAAGGCGATGATAGCTCAGTGGTAGTGACGTCGGATACCGAGACGAAGGTCCCGGGTTCGAATCCTACAATGAGCTTGAGCTTTCGGTGAAGGAAAACATCGTGAGGAAACCATAGCACGGTGGTAGGGTACTTTGTAGTACACGTCTGGCTGGCTACCACCCTCAAGTTGAAAATCTGTCGCCAAGCACCTATCGGTGTGTTCCGTCAGCTGCACTTGAGAGCCAGTTCCTTCTAGGCTTTGTGTGCTTACCACCTTCGACCACATCATCACTTACCATAGTGAGATTGTGGTCAAATACAGGCATATACACAGTAAAAAAAAAAAAAAAAAAACCCCTAACTCATAAAGCGCTATTTAATTAATATTTTAAAAGGTCACGTAAATAATGTCACATTATTTGACAATGACAATAGAGTGACTTTATTTAACAGTATATTAGTTAAATAGCGCTTTATGAGTGTTCCGGCGCATCACTAATTATCGCCAACGACGTGGTGTCTATGCCCCGCGCCCTCCTCCCGCGCCTCGCCTCCGCGAGACCCTTCTTCTTCTAAACTGTCATTCATGAATGCAAGACGTGTAATTAGCTATTGTTAACCTATAAAACCAATTTGTAAGCACTGAATTAAACGTGTGATCATACATATAATGACTATAATTTATATTAAATTCGTGGGAAGAGATAGATATCCCACCATCAATGAGCAAGGGGGTTTGTAATCAATTCAATTTCTTTTGAGTACATACGAGTAAAAATGGCATATCAACTTACAGAAGGTAACATCTTCAATCTTGGTGTGGTTCTTCAGGCAGGGACAGTAGGGCGCAGGCAAGGGTGGTGGCGCGGCGACCGCCTCCAGGGACATGGAGAGCGGCGCGTCGGGGTGCTCGATGTCGTATAGAAACTCCGGGATTATTGGTACTAAGGACAATTGTTAAGAAGTTAGTTTTCTTTCTGCGAGCACACTGCAAGCACGATTCGCGTAACGAGCGCGATTCAGTTTTTTCACGTACAAAGGGATTCGCATCGTGCTCGATGTAGGCTCGTTGTAGATTCGTTCGTGGCTCGGCTCGTGCTCGATTCGCGTAGCACCATAAGAGGCACTCAGTCGGAGATTGAGATGATTGAAGACCTGTCTTTGACCGCATCTCACCATGGTAAGAGATGATGTGGCCGAAGGTGGGTGCTGTCGGAACACTGATAGGTGCTTGGCGACAGATTTTCAACTTGAGGATGGTAGATGGCCAGATGGGTACTACAGAGTACCCTACCACCGTGCTATGGTTTCCTCACGATGTTTTCCGAAAGCTCAAGCTCATTGTAGGATTCGAACCCAGGACCTACGAACCAACGGGTTACTACACTCACCAACAGTAGTCAGCAGCATGTTATCCAACAGCAGTGCTATGGCGACGATCACCACCACCAGCTTCCTGGACTCCCGGAGAGCCGACAGCCTCGCCGCCCAGCCGCCTGATGCTGCTCCCATCGTGAGGTTCCTGTTCAAATCCTAACTAATATTATAATTGCGAAAGTGAGTTTGTTTGTTTGTTTGTTTGTTACGCCTTCACGCCTCAACTACTCAACGGATCATCATGAAATTTAGTATGCAGATAGCCTATGGTATGGAGAAGGACATAGGCTACTTTTTATCCCGGGATCGCGGGTGAAACCGCGGGGGACAGCTAGTATTTAATAAATATCCTTCTTCACACACATTTAATAGATGCAGAGCATAGAGGGATATTACCTCCACCCATTGAGTAAGAATATAATAGAGCGAATGTACTAGTCTATGTGCCGTGAGCACGGGTGTGTGCAACGCTGCATAGAAACGAACTGCGCGTTCATAGTTTGAACGACTAAATACATAAATGAATGCCAATTGCTCGTTTTTAGGGTTCCGTAGCCAAATGGCAAAAAACGGAACCCTTATAGATTCGTCATGTCTGTCTGTCTGTCTGTCTGTCTGTCTGTCTGTCTGTCTGTCTGTCTGTCCGTGTATGTCACAGCCATTTATTTCCGAAACTATAAGAACTATAATGTTGAAACTTGGTAAGTAGATGTATTCTGTGAACCGCATTAAGATTTTTACACAAAAATAGAAAAAAAACAATAAATTTTGGGGGTTCCCCATACTTAGAACTGAAACTCAAATTTTTTTTTTTTCATCAAACCCATAAGTGTGGGGTGTCTATGGATAGGTCTTCTAAAATGATATTGAGGTTTCTAATATCATTTTTTTCTAAACTGAATAGTTTGCGCGAGAGACACTTCCAAAGTGGTAAAATGTGTGTCCCCCCACCTGTAACTTCTAAAATAAGAGAATGATAAATCTATAAAAAATATATGATGTACATTAAGGTGCAAACTTCCACTGAAAATTAGTTTGAACGAGATCTAGTAAGTAGTTTTTTTTTAATAGGTCATAAATTGAAATTAATATCAAATACTCAGGTCTATACTACCATTTACTTATATACCTACAGGTTTGTACGGAACCCTCGGTGCGCGAGTCTGACTCGCACTTGGCCGGTTTTTTATCGATATTTTTGCCGAGAACAAATGAAAAGGAACTTATATCAACATTTTGTCTGACAGTAGCCCTGATTCTGTTGTTTATAACTAAACTAATTTTAATTTCACTATGTCTCTTTCTAACAAAGAACATAAGAAAATGATGTAAGAAATTTAGTCCTGTCCAGTTAGTCCAATGCTTGTTTTCAATATAAATTTAGTCGCCATCTATCGCGGTTACGTCTAAATACACACAAAATAAGATTAATTTGACAGCTTTAAATATGTTTCATCCTTTTTCACAAATGTTCGTAAGAAAGAGATGTGATGTGACTAACATTAGTTTAGTGCGATTTACAACAGAATCGGCGCCAATAAATCACTAGTATACGATATATCTTTGAATGCATACATGCAAATTGATCACACAAAAAGGTCAAAATCAAAATCAAAAAGTAATTTATTCAATTTAGGCACCTTTAGGCCTGGTAAGGCACTTATGAACGTTACACACAGTTGAATTTACCACCGGTGCGAAATACACTTAAACTGAGAAGACTCCGGCAAGAAACTATATAATATTCTTAATCTATGGCAATGCCGCCAGCCTTCTTGGTACGTTTGCACAGGGCAGCGATTTGGGACAAGTTTTCTATTTGTAATTTTTTATTTTAGTTGATTTTTAATTTAGATTTAAGTTGTTTTTTGTTTTTTAACCAATAAAAATGTGACACATCTATGATTAGTATAGATGTTGTTGGAATCAACACGCGGTGTGAATAGTCACTTATAATATAATGATCCTGCCAAATCCTGCCCACGAGTAGGTATTATGTTCCCAAATTATACAATAATCGCTTCATGCACTTGAGAAGTGACTTTGAAACAGTTTGTGTAACGCGCAAGGACCACGAGACTTAACTAGCTGTCTAAACCTATTTTATAATTTTACCTCCATATTTTTTTGCGATATACGTCCGTGTTTGGGTCACATAAATTCATGTGTACCGAATTTAGGAGCAAATCGGCTGCGACAGACGGACAGAGAGACTGACACACGAGTGAGAGATAAGGGTTCCTTTTTTCCTTTCGAGGTACAGAACCCTAAAAATATACAACACACCATCATAAAATGATTGTTTTTTATACCACTGAGGTGTCAAACAAGCATACGGCCCGCCTGATGGTAAGCAGTTACCGTAGCCTATGGACGCTAGCAACACCAGGGGTATCACTCGCGCGTTGCCTGCATAAATCTCTTCACACCTTTTTTGAAGAACCCCATGCTGTACTCCATTGGCAAAACCACGGCGAGGAGCTCATTCCACAGTCTGAGCGTCCGCGGAAGGAAGCTCCTTTGAGCCCGCACAGTACGAAACAATTCTGATTTCAATGTGTGAGGATGGACGAAGAGTTACGATGGTGGAAAGTAGACGTGGGAATCAGCTTAAACAATTCTACACAACACTATCCGTTGTACAAGCGGTAGAACACACATAAGGAGGCAAAGTCTCTCCTCAGACTGAGGTGCTCTAAACTGCTTGTATCAGTAATTTCCATGATTTTTACTAAAATCACGTTTATTTAAATATATATTTATTTTTTCTGTTAAAAATACGAGGTATGGAAATACTTAAATGTATATTAATATAGTTATCGAAACAAATTAAATGTGATATTTTTTACTCTCGGAATATATTTTTCTCTAGTACAAGCATATTATTTTTAAATAAAATATAATTATTGAAAATACTTACTTTAACCTGTATAAAATATATCTTCAGAACAAATTCTAGTATATTTTTTTCGAACACGTTTTGTTTTTAATACGAGGTGACAGTACGAAGCTAAGGAACCACACTATTCAGCGTCTGAAACCTGACTGACTTGAATAACCAACCACACGCAGCAATTCAAATTCGGAATTCCGAATCCATAGTGATGCGACATCTTTTAATATTATAGTTACTCGAGTATTCTTCATACGTTCTTTTTGGTTCTGTCAAGAGTTTGACAGACAATTGGCCAGTAAGCGATCACTGCCATCTATTGACATTCGCTATACCAAAGGGATTACCGATGTGTTTGACCTTGAATATCTCTTTTTTTTTTTGTAAATAATTAATATAAAGCGTTAATGATAAATATTGTAGGGGATGGAGTGGGCTAATGCTGTACCTCTCCTTGAAGTTACTATAATCGCAAAATGTCTATCAATTTCAAATATTAATTCCTGAACTACAGAAAAGCAAGGCTGAATAGGTGACTTTGCTTGACACACTTAAAAATGGATTGGGAAAAGGAAGGAAATACAAGAAAGCAAATAAAGATAAGAAATGAACGAAGTATTTATTCGCAAAACACATAATTTTACACTTATTTTATATGAAGAAGTCGGTAAACAACCGCCTAACAGCCCGCCTGATAGAAAGCGGTTAACGTATCCAAATGGACGCTTACAACACACGAGGCATCACTCACGCTTTAACGATCGTTCCCCCTCCCCATTAAGCTCTGGAAACCTTACACACGTGCAGGAACATAACATAAATTATTTAGCTGCGGTATTATGTAAGGTGGAGGGACTTTCCCAGTTATCATGATCATGATCTCAAATTTAATTGAAATCAACCCTGCTACTCTGTATTTGTAACGCGAATTTCAGGACTTCTATTAAGTCGAGTATATTTCACCTGTTAAGCCCAACACTATTCAGACGACCAAATTGTCTTGATACATTATTTAATAAGATTTGTGTCAAGGCGTTCAAGAAGAGACGGGTCCGAATAATGTGGTTGTATATAAAATGAACTATAATAGTTCTGGATTTTATTTCCAATCTTATTTAATTGACATAAAATTCGTTTTTCATTGTGTGAAAGAGTTTTCACGTAGAAAAAAAAACCTACCCTTCAGATATTTTTTTTAATTAATCTGTTAGGCACGCGCCTCAGTATTTCTTTTAATCCGTTAAATATTGGTCTGGTTTAAGATTCTTAGTTTTTTAGAAGCTAAACAGCTAGTTTTAGATTTTTAATTCACGATTAAAATCATACAATGACCTTGAGCTTTCGGTGAAGGAAAAGAAAGCTTTTCCTATTCTTTGTAGTACCCATCTGGCTGGCTACCATCCTGAAGTAGAAAATCTGTCGCCAGGCTCCTATCGGTATGTTCCGACAGCTGCACTTGAGAGCCAGTTCCTTCTAGACTCTGTGTGCTTACCACCACTTACCATGGCGAGATTGTGGTCAACCACAGGCCTAAACAGTAAAAAAAAAACAGATTATCATAATATTTCGCTGTTCATCAGCAAATTTTTATCAAATAGTCGTGAAAATCATCTAGTAAAAGTACTAGGCGATCATAAATTGTGAATAGTCTTATCGAGTTCCCATTAAGATTTGACAATAATGCTCGGAATGCGATGACGTCACGGGACAAGGCCTTATTAAATACTCCACATGTAATGGGTTCCATGAGACAATGCTGTTAGGGTGACTACAAGTTGGTAGTTTATCAGGACACTTGCTTCCGCCGCGTGGTTTTACCTTCGATTTCCCGGGATAAGTTCAACCAGAACTCCTGTTCCGTAGATGTTATTTCAACTCGAGCGTGTCCCATACTTCGGAAGGCACGTAAAGCTGTTGGTCCCGGCTATCACATGTGATAGTCATCAAGCTAGTTGGAGGCCTATGCGGTTTGAAAACTCCAACAGGAGGTTGACCACTAGCCTATCTCCACTGATCCGCAGTGGGCACGCGTGGTGGAGTATCGCCCAGTCCCTTTCACACTCATTAGTGAAAGGAGGCCTGTGCTCATTTGTGGGACATTATAGGCTGATGATGATGAAGATTATTGAAAGATGATGATACCTATGGTTTTCTCGCACAAGACGAAATTGACAGGTCCACGGACTTTTAGGTAGTGAGCAATAAGGTTAATCCACTTATGAAATTTGACGGGCCAGCTGGCGTGGTTGGTTTAGACTCCAGGACATGCATTTGTGTGCATGAACATGTCTGTATATCCTGAGTCTGGGTGTAATTATAGACAATAGACATAGCTTAATTTGACATCACAAAAATAGAATTAAAAAAAATACAAAGTATGCAAAAAACAAAAACAAAAGCTTAAAATAAAAATTAATAACAAAAAATAATAATACTAACACACAAAGCTTTATAATTATAATATACAATAAAATGAAAAAAAGAAGAAGCATAGAAATTTGTGGTATATTAAGTATGTATTTACAAACAAAAAGTAGTATATGTATTATATCAGTTATCTGGTTTCCATAGTACAAGCTCTGCTTAGTTTGTGATCAGACGACCGTGTGTGAGGAATGTCCCAGGATATATTTATTTATTTTATTTAAATGAGAGTGTGCGTCTGTGAAATCACGTTACCCATAGCTGAACGCTTTTGGTGAAATCTAGTACATAGATCTACTAGATAGACAGATAGATCCTTCCTGATCTATAGTAGTTTTAGCTGGTCAAACATGTATACAGCCCGCCTCATGTTAAGCGGTTACCGTAGCCTATTGACGCTTGCAACACCAGGGGTATCACTCGCGCGTTGCCGAACCTGCATAAATTTCTTCACACACTTGAAAAACCACATGCTTCTTGTACTTCCTTATATGAATACCCAGTTTCTTCTCGGTGGTAACTTCAGTAGGTAAAAAAATATGGTCACCCCATATTGAAGAATCTTGAATTAATATCCCACCCCATCGTATTCCACACTCTACATAACAAACGCCAAAGTTCAAATTCGCTTGCAAAATCACTTGCATTAAGAAGATTATACTCGACGACCTATTTTGAACCTTCGCACTTGTTGATGAGGTTCAAAGTGGTGAAACGTTGTTCTTTAAGTATAGAATTTCTAAAACAATAAGGTCTTTCAATGAGTATATATTTGTTTATGGATTACTGACCTCACAAGGGGTTGCGGTTAATTTGCGTGGTCTTCAGAATGTCTATAAATACTTGTATCTATAGTAACTAAGTCTAATTGAGGGTCATCTAAGTAGGTTATTCGGCTGCTCTCTGAGCGACATAACGCTGTTTTCTACCCATAGAGATAGTATATTAATAGAGGGACTGTCCAAGAGTATGAACCTAATAAATATATAAAATAGTATATAAATGTAACAATGAATACCAATTTCTAGTTTTTACCCGACTGACCCGGAAGGAGGGTTATGTTTTTCGAGTGTATGTATGTATGTATGTCTATTTCTTTGGCACGCTCTACAGCATAAACGACTTGATGGATTTAAACATGTGTGTCGTTAGATTCTTCTTAACTGTGGGAGTGACATATAGGGTATATTATGTTTATATAGCGTCTACGAATAAAAAGGGGGGGGGGGTATTAAAATAAAAAAATCCGTTGTTATAACATATGGAAATCAAATGAAAGCTTGTAAACAGCCCATTCCATATATTATTATTTATTATTAAAAGTATACAAAAAACTTAAAGGTAAGGTGTGACATAAACCATTTTTGGTTTGGCAGTCGGCTTCTCTGGCGTCCCCATCGGGGATTGAATACGCGAGCACCCTAGGGTGTGGTTCTAGTGCTTGCGCTTGCGTAAGTACTGGCACAGAAGCAGCTAGCGGGGTGCGCGTGGTGAGCGACTTTTAACGGCTCCGGTACCTTTCTGGACAAATGGTAGTGAGTGATCACGGTGCGACTCACATTTTCTCAAGAGTACCAGGGGCGAGTACTCTGGCGGCGTGACCTACCGCAGAGGGTCTCTGTAGGCTTAGTGCGAGTTACATAAAATAAAACGAATGACTTAACTACAGCGTTTCTGAGCATTCGTTCGTCACTCCGAATAGTGCATAAGTGCGAGTGTGAGTGACAAGCTAGGTATCGGATTCAAGTGGTGTATGATCACGGTCAAGAGCGTTTTATTTTTTTCTTATATTGGCAGCACGTTTCGTCTACGCAATAAGCCGACCAAATGAAATACAATATTTTCTTACGCTATTTGAATGGAGACGTAGTATATCACAACTAGTCGGGTAACGCGTGGCGTCACTTGTTGAATTTTGTTGTATAAACAAAGCGTGTATGTCGTAGCTTGCTCTTGGGCGTACCTATCTAATATAATATTAGACTGTGAGTGAAACAAACTTAAAAATGAAAACAAGCCAGCATCAATTTGATTTGTTAGTTACATTTATGGAAGAGTAAGTAGTGAAGATATAAAAAAAAATATGTTTGAGTTGTTGAAGTTACTTGTGATATATTTTGTGTTTCTGTTTATTTATCGCCAGACATGGAGATCTTAGTAAACCAACATCCAATGCAAGAGGTAGGGTGGTGACAATAAATCACTGGGAGGAGCTGACATCACTGTTGAACAGTGATGGGGGTGGTGATACAAAAACCACAGAAAGGTGGAAAAAGGTTTGCCCAAATATCATTTTACATATTAAGACTATTATTGGTGGAGTGTCTCTGCTTACTTTAAATTTGGATTTTTGCATGTTAAAGGTGTGGAGTGATTTCAAAAATAACACCAAAAAGAAAGCTGCGCGATTGCATAGAGCAGCGAGAGGGACTGGTGGTGGGCCTGCAGTGTTTGTCAAACTTACCGATTTAGAACAAAGAGTGCTAAATCTTATCGGCATACAGGCAGCAACGGGTTTGGCGGTGGCGGAGGCAGGGTTTTCTCAGGTTAACATGGTGTTCAAGCTTCACATGACACATTTTGAATTGATAACATTTAATTTTGTGTATTTCTATGATATTTATATTTAACTATTTTCAGGATATTGAAATTGCATCAAGTGTGCAGATAGTTTCACAACCTGAAACTCCAGTACCATCAGGTAAACAGAAGCCTATAGCAGTATTTATATACTCTGAGCTATAGCTATCTAGTTGATGAATGTAACTTATCTTATATATTATAATTTATAAGTAAATACCTAGACTGTAAGTGAATTTATTTTTATATTTTAGGCAATGAACTATGGAGTGAGCCTGGGCCATCCAGTCAAATCCACATGGAGCCTCCTTCAAGCCAGAGTCACATAGAGGGTCAGGCTTCAAGACACCTTCATACAGAAGACCTGCCTTCAAGCCAGGCTTACATAGAGCCAAGACCTCCAAGCCAAGCCTTGAATCTAGATGTTGATATCAACGAAAGTAAGACAATTATATTTTTATTTATTTACTTGCAAATGAAAAAGAGAATATCTATAGAATATAATTATTTTTAATTATTTAATAAATACTAGTTTTCAACCCACGTTTTCACCTGCATTCCTAAGCGATCTCATGTTTTCTCTTGATAAAAAGTATCCTGTGTATATATTTTTCCAACTTATGATCTACCTGCATGCTAAATTTAAACATAATTGGTTGTGTTGTTGAGGCGTCAAGAGGTAACAAACAAACAAACTCACTTTTGCATTTATTATATTAGTAGGATACTTAGAATGTGTTTGTATATTGATTTATCCAAACATACATAAGTACAACATACATAACAAAGATTTTTTTTTCTTTTTCAGATACTAGAGATTGGAATCCCGTCTCACCGGCATTATCTCCTCGCGAGTCTCATGTTGCTGCACCTCTACCTCGTGTGCAGCCTGCTCAGTATGGGCAAACTACCCCGCGTCGTAGTGAGAGGCCTTCGAGAATACGACCTTCACCTCGAAGACGTTTAAGATTGTCACACGAAGACCAAACTGCCCAACAATTTGTACATTCTGATGCACAATGGAGAGCATTCAGAATGGAGCAACATAGAGACTCTATGGATATGAGGAGGGAGGAAAATAGGTTAAGAGATATGGAAGTGCAGAATACGAGGGAGTGGCAAACCTTAGGCTTAAGAACATTAAATTTATTAGATAAATTAGTCAATAAGTTTTGTAAAGATTAAACTTGTATTTAGATATTATTAATTTAAGAATTACTATTGTATATTTTATTAATACATTTTATATTAAGTTTTGTAAAGATAACACTTGTTATTTAGATATTATTTTTTAAGAATTACCTTAGATTATTTGATAGATATAAACATTATTTTATTTTGAATCTGTTTATTTCCATTAATTATATTATATACCTACCTAAATGAGAATAATAT
Organism: Achlya flavicornis; assembly: GCA_947623365.1. Lineage (NCBI taxonomy): Eukaryota > Metazoa > Arthropoda > Insecta > Lepidoptera > Drepanidae > Achlya > Achlya flavicornis. The sequence goes on along the minus strand of OX392494.1, from coordinate 2,588,732 downwards.
TAACATTTTAATATCCTTAAAGTAATCTATTGTAGCTGTAATCTTCTGACTAATTGATCCCTTAGTACCCTTCCTCTAATTAAATCAGTGGTGGACCCTCTCTCTCTCTCACTGGTAATTATCTCATCATGGTCTTGATCATCATCACATTCTAAAGCTAGAAATAAGAGTAAGTATTAATATGAAAAATGGTATGCTGTTTGATTTTAAACTACATAACTTCATACGTACCTATGATATTTTCATCTACAATGCCAAATTCAATGCCTAAGTTGTATAAAACACAACAAGCCTGTATGATTCTGGCACATTTTAATGGCTTATAATGGAGAACCCTGTCTTTATTTAGACATCGCCAACGATTTTTAAGTCTCCCAAATGTATTTTCAATGACAACTCTAGCAGTCATCTGCTTCTGATTGTAGTTAGCTTGTGGTGTATTTGGAGTAGCGTCTAAAATTGGAGTCATCAACCACGGACGTTGTGGATAGCCTGAGTCTCCTAAAAAAATAATCAAATAGGTATTAATTTTGTGAAAACAAACATCTAATGCATAATGCTGTTATGTAAATTTTACCTAAAAGCCACACTACTTCTCCATTTTGATGCAACAACTGCATATATTGGTTGAGGTCACTATTTTCCCATATAAATGAGTCATGATTTGCACCTCCAAATTTGGCATTAACATTAAGGATACGATATTCATCATCACATACCTGTAAAAAATACGACTAGAGTAATGGCATAATTTTGGTAAAGGTTTGATTAGTTACATACCTACCATTTGGACATTTAGTGAATGATAGTGTTTTCGGCAATAGTAACGATGCTCTTCTTCTTTAGGTGGTCCAAATATTCTGAAATGACTACCATCAATGCACCCAACTACCCCTGGTAATCTATATTTAGCGAAAAACCTGAAATTAAATTATATTTCCTAATTTACCACCCATATATTATTAAAATATTAATGTTGTAATGCAATCATAAGGTACCTTTGGCTAACTGTTTGTCTGGCATTTGTAGTGTCAGGAAATCGAATATATTTATTCATCATATTCTTGTGTGTGAGAGCTTTGGTAACCTCTTCAATATAAACACTGCACATTTTTTGAGAGATATTCTTTGCTACTCCCACTGGCCGCTGATAAGAACCCGTTGCAAAGAAAAATAGAGCTGTCAATACCTAGAATAAATAAATATTTAATAAAAAATACATATAGGTTTTGTGTTTAGTAACTCACGAGTGATTTTAGATGTCCCTACCTTAACTTCCAAGGTAACCCGTTGAGAAGACTTTAAATCAGTGAGTCGACTCAATTCTCTGCACAAGAATTTAAATGCCCTTTTCGAAAGGCGATAATTTCTTCTAAATTCGGGATCCGTAAGATCAAATACTGGATTATTAGAATTGCGAGCTTTAGCTCGAAGGCTGGACATATGATTACGCTCGTCTTGTGCCCTAGCCCTCGAAAACATCCTCCAAGCGAAAAAATAACGTGATGACATTTTTTTCTGCATTCAACACTTCATTTTAGTAAAAAAAGAAGTCGAAAATATTGCTCTCACTGCCAAAAGCTCCGTGACAACATTAACGTGGTCACTAGGGAGACGTTGTCGATTCCAACTGTCAAAGGTGTCTAAATGGCCACTCACACTCGCAAAAACAACGTTCTCGCTCGTTTCTTTGTTTACTTTACTTGTTATTCGATGCGTGCTATCGAAAACGTTAACATAAACAAACTGGCACTCGCAAATTATGTTTCAAAATTTATCCACTAGGCGGCGCTGATCCGATGCCATACAAATTTGAGTTAACGTTGACTCTATCGACTCGTTAAGAAAACTTGCACTAAGCACACTGACGCTTCGTTAGGTCGTTGCCTGGTATAGTGTGCCGTTTTTTATGACCTAGCGGTTGGTAGAGGTGGCCACTATAGAAAATCTCAGTAGATTGTACCCTCGCGTCATCTATTTAGATTTATATCTATGGTAGCCCTACAGGCAGGCAAATGATGATATAGGTACCAGCCCAATTATCTACATTATGTAGGTACATACCTAATTAGATATGTATTTATTGTATACTAAATCCATATCAATACACAATCTATAATTATTATCAATACCTTATCGAATCGCAGATAACTCGGTACATTTAGTTATTCAACTTCATGCAAAGTACAATAAAAAGTCGAATTTCTGTGTTTTCTTGTGGTGTTTGAAGACAAGTGTAATAATAGTGTTTTAACAACATAAAAAAGACTTGGATTTTCTGTAAGTTTCTACATTTTTCCTTACTTAGAGCGTTTGGTCTCAAATAAAATACAGCTTTGTCACATAGATTTTTGTATACGAATGTGCCCGGTTTTTTTTTTTTTTTTATTTATACTACTTAGTCTGCAAACAAGCATACGGCCCACCTGATGGTAAGCGGTTACCGTAGCCAAATGGACGCTTGCAACGCTTGCACATGAAGCATCGCTCACGCGCTACCGACCTTTCCCCCCTCCCCTATGAGCTCTGGCGAGCGTACTGACGCGCAGGAACACAACTTTACACAACATAAAGTTATTTGGCTGCGGTATTCTGTAAGGTGGAGGTACTTCCCCAGTCGAGGTGCTCTTTGAGCGAATAAACGCTATGCTCTACCTCTCTCAAATCATCTTCATTTCGTAAGCTAATTTTACCTGTGATAGCTACTTCCATATGTGAGGGTCTGCTATGCAAAGCTTTGAGGTATTTGCTTCATTATTAGTAAAGATATAAGAGTCTTAATTTTAATAAATCTTAACCGATAACGGTCCGTAAATTAGTCGGTAAACAAGCATACGTTCCGCCTGGTGGTAAGCGGTTACCGTAGCCATATGGACGCGTGCAACACACGGGACTACGGGACATCACTCACGTTACCGACCCTTCCTTCCCAAATGCGCTCTGTACCCCGAGTGTAAAGAATTGACGTTAATAAACGCTCACTAATTCGTTTGCGTTAACTATAAATTTGTATGGGAGAAATTAGTACCATGAGTATTCCGCTAGAGGCGCTGTGCCCATTCTTATAGACTCAGCTATAGAGAAGTGTAGTAAACGCAAACTAAATAGTAAGCGTTTACACACGTCAATTCTTTACACTTGGGGTACTGGCCTTACTCACGCGCAGGAACACAACATACAGTCAGTTGGCTGCGGCATTCTGTAAGGTGGAAATCCTTCCCTAGTCTAGCTGCTCTTTGTGCGAAAATAGGTGGATCTCAGAATAAAATACTAGTTTTTTTTGGTTTATCCTTAATTCAGCAACGTAGCAACAAATCGGCGAACTTTTTTAAAAAGAGACCATAGAGTATGTTTGTTTTCATGATACTATATTTTTTATTCCATTATTGCTTCTTTAGTCAGTCAATTCTAATGAACGAATGCAAAAAATACCACTCTATTATGAGCAGTAACAAAAGCAAAACAATAACCTTCTTCCTTTCTTTCCTACCTTCCTTTCTCCTTCATTCTCATAAGCTTGACCGCGTGCGAGAGAGACGGACAGACTTTTCATGATGCGCATGCAGTGCGACTTCACGTAGCGCGCTTATACACAGTGTCACTACACAAGCGCAACGTGTAAATATTTGAAAGTGCCATGGAATCGAATACCATTATGAATTTACCCCCTTACTCATAAAAGGTTATTTAACTAATATACTGTCTAAATGGTCACGTAAATAATGTCACTGTATTGTCATTGTCAAATAATGTGACATTATTTACGTGACCATTTAAACAGTATATTAGTTAAATAGCGCTTTATGAGCAAGGGGGTTAGTATATAACTTAAGGCAATGGGATCATGTCAGAATTAAATTTTTAGTTAAAATAAAAGACTTGGCACCCTGTTCTGGCTTAAAATAATTGGACTGTTTTATAAAAAACTTAAACCGACTTCAAAGTACACTAAGAGGTAATCAAATCCTGATCTGATGACAATGGGACCAAACGGGAAGTGTACCCTTCCAGTCAAAAAAAGAATTTTCCAAATCGGTTAATAAATGACGGAGTTAAGAGGTAACAAACATAAAAAAAAAAAAAAAAAACATACTACCGAATTGAGAACCTCCTCCTTTTTTTGAAGTCGGTTAAAAATCGTAGACTAAAGTAAACGGACGGCCGGCCTGCTGGACGCTTGCAGCTAAGCTACTCTGAAACAGTGGCAATTTTCAATAATAACTGCATTTAATTTTTAAGGAAGGAAATTCAATGACTAACCATATAATGCGATAATCGTACTGTCGATACGGAGCGAGTTTATCGCAATGATAAAACAATTATAGATTTAATGGAACACAGTCGACTGTTGAAATATTTAATACCTGGGAGTGGCACGTGAGTGTTAACAGTTCATATTAACTTATCTATAAGGCCTTGCATTTATTAAGAATAATTATAATTATGTCTTTGTAGCAACATTTATTAAATAGTTATATGTGCAACAAGAGTAATAGTTAGTTTTTGTTGAAGCGAAGGATTCTTATTTAGAATCCTGTGTGAGTGTGGGATTCAAGGGCACAAGAAGCAACACTTTGCTCTTGTGTTATACACAATATTTAAAAAATTGAACAACTGATAATAATATATATTCGAACGAATTAAGTCTTTTTTATATTAAATAAAATTGCTTTAAAAAAATATTGCAATTTTAATTTGCTTACGGCGCCTTTTTTCAATAAATGTATAATGGGAAGCTTAAACTCTCGCCAACTATTAATAAATTAATTAGACTATTAATTAATTCCTTATTATCACAATGTATAAATAATAATACTAATCAAATGTGTATCTAAAGAAATACAAGCAAAGAAGAAAATATATACATAAAGTTAACTATGAAAAAAAGAATAACTTATGTTAAAAATAATACACTCCTTTGCAAAAAAAAGCAAAGAAGAGATAAGAGAAGTAAGAGGTTTGAATGAGATGCATTTAAAAAAAAAAATTGAAATAAAATTTTATGAAAATATTCTTTGTTTAAAAGAACGCATGGATTATTTCTTTTATGTGTGTATTAAAATTATTTACAATATTTTTTTTTCAATAAAAAAAATATTTTTTTTTTTTTTATTTTAATTTCCCGAACAATTTTGCATGAAGATGTTGAAAGAAAGGGCCGGTTTATGAACTTTGTTGATAAGTTACAAAATTTATGTGGAGTGGATTTTCTTAATTTGGCAATTGGAAATGATTTTAATTATCTAATATGAATTTATTTTGACTGTTTGACGACCCGCGCGGGCGAGGAAAATAATAAAAATCAATAGTTATTTTTTAACAGCAAGTCAAGGGATTAAGTAATTATGTGTCAACATTCAATAACCAAAGAATCTATTTAGCTCTCCTTTTACTGAGTAGTTTGTTTCATTGCCCCATTAGTAAATTCATAAAAACACTTATTATTTTCAGAAACAAAATGACAGACACACCGTCAATCAAAATACAATATGAATATAAGAATCCTAACAACATCGAAGCTGAAGTACCAGGTGGTCATGAGTTGCGAAGAGCTGCTCCAAGCGACAAAGCTGAAGAAGGACAAGCAACTATCAGCGAAGACAATCAGGTTGAAATTACCGAAATTACTGAAAACTTCTCAATAGAACCTGTCATAACTGTTACTAAGAAAGAAGCCACGTTTACGAAAGGAGATCTTAAGCTCCAAAAAGTGACAGTAACTGAGGACATTTCGGTAAGTTACCAGCATCTGTTTAAAAAAGAAACTTTGCCAGGAAAAACTGTAGTGACGTCAGTGCAGAAGTTTGACTACAAATATTAATAATGAACCATCATGCTTTTTAAATAAAGTTGATTTTGTAATAAGTATTTTATTTTACCTTATTCCTTTATTGAGATTAATGAAGTAATGAATCTCAACCTTACAATTTGAGGTAAATAATTGAAAATATAATGAGATACTCTACATTTACAAATAATTGTATAACTCACGACGCAAATCAGAGTAGAAAACTAAATGTGTCTAATAATAAGAGGAGGAGAATTGAAAGTAGAATTAAAGATACAGAATCAGGTACGTAGGCACGCAATTGTTGTCAGTGCGATTAGAATGTAAATATTATGTAATGAATCTAAGCTTGTTTCGAAAAGAGTAATTGCTGAGTTTATTGCCGGCTCTTCTCAGCAAATGCAACCTTCCGAACCGGTATTAGAGTCAGACTTTTCATAAGTGCCTGCGAAGGTCTATTTGCATTTAATCTATCAAGTTGTCTTATCAGCAAAAATGGACTGACTGTACTCCTTAGTTCAGAAATATTCAAAAAGTTCTTCCACAACGTTAGCTGGTTGTACCTTAACATGTAACATATCAAGTCTTAAAAATAGTTAAGCACCTAGCTGAAGGATATAATCTTAGTAATAATTGATTAATATAGGATATGACGGTATTACACAAAAGGAGTCCGAATTCAAAAGATCTCTTTAAACGAAAATAACATTTTTTAGGAAGAAGATGTACAGAATGGTGGCATACATGTAACACGAGAAATACGCAGAGTTATTTCACATAATACAATTAGTAGAACAGCTGATGATGACCTGAAAGTAAGGAATGGGGCCGCAGATAATAAAGAAGGTAACACATATATTAATGAAACTACTTATGACACTAACGAATATAAATAGAACTTAATTAAGTTATTTTACAGATAAGCCCCATGTAGAAAAGAAGACAAAGACAAGGATACCAAAACTAAGGCAAACTGTCGAGAGATTAAAGGAAAGAATGACTTATAAAGATACGGAAGAACATGAGGTATGAATCAGACATTAGGAAATACCTACTGTAGACATTATAATACTTTACCTTTAAGCATGGACTCGGTTGAAGCCCATATATCATTTAGTATTATTAAAATTGTTAAGCATTGAATGTAAACGTTTTCAGTAAAATATTATGTTTAATTCGATCTATTATAGATACTATAAATAAAAATAGTTTATAAACATGATAAATTTAACCAAGATATCATCAAACATGCACCTTTCATTCTCTTATTTTTATTTTCAGGCGCCATCTTTAATTCCAATACCAAGAAGATCATCAATACCAAAACTAAGTAGGGAGAGTAAATTGCATTCACCAACCGTTAAAAAAGAAGTAATTATAACGAAAAGGGAAATCATAAATAAACCTGATGATGAATTTGACAAAATATACGAAGAAATAGTTGAAAACAAACAAATAGATGTTATTATTGATGAAAACATACTAAACACTAAAATAGAAGATCCGGAGAAACTGGATATTAAGTTTGAAGAGATAATACATGACTATGAAGATAATAAAGTCCAACCAATACAAGTAGAAAAAGTCAGACGGTCAAAAATACCATTTTTAAAACGTAAAAGTGAACAAGAAATTGAAATACCGAAAACCAATGAAAAGCCAACTAAAATTAGCTCTTCTATAGATAAAGTTAAAGTTAAGAATGCTATACAAAAACTCAAAGAGCCTTCTGTAAAAGTAAGTGCAGCAAGTAGTGTTAAAAAACAAGTTTTAACTCAAAAGGTAACGAAAACGATAACAACTAAAACGGTATTAAGTAATGATGGGAATGAAGAGATAACTACAAGTGAAGTACAAATAACTCCACCTATAAATGTATTAACAACGAAGGAAAGTACAACAATTGTTGATACTAACATAGACAATCCTGTCGCTGTCACCGATGATGTTGAATATAGAGTTAAAGAAACTGTGGGAAAAGTCAGACCAGGATTGAGAAGACATTTTAGTGAAATGGCAAGCACATATAAAGGAAACAATGATAATGCTAAAATTGAAAATGCTGTGGAATATAGAATTAAAGAAACTGTCAAAAAAGACAGGCCAGACTTAAAAAGACATTTTAGTGAAACGGCAAACACTTACAAAGAAAATTATGATAATACTTCCATTGAAAATCCTATTAATACAAACGATGAAATTGAATATAGAGTTAAAGAAACTGTGATGATAGTGAGTCCTGATTCCAGGAAACATTTTAGTGAAATGGCAAAATACAACGAAAACTATGATAATGATGGAAATGTTACAATAACTGAAATCAAAGATGAAGTATCTGACACAAATAATTCTGAACCTTTAATTACTGCTGAAAATCCATGGGATCCACCAGAATATGATATAATTGAACCACCTACACCTGCCATTGAAGATTCGAAGAAAATTATTGGTGATACAGTTAACATAACTGAAATAAAAGAAATAGAAACTGAAGATTACAGTGCAAAATCACCAGTGAAAGAAAGAATCAGCGATACTGAAGAAGATATGCCGATTATAAGAGGGAAAGTCGGAAGGATGATAAACAAGATCGCTTTTATAGAAACGACTAAAGATAAAGGGCCTAAAAAGGATTTCAGTGATGAAATACCTAAGAAGAGATCGGTTATGTCTAGGATTGCTATGTTTGAGGTAAGTAAGCTATTAAAATAATCAATATAATACTCATTGGTTTTTGATAATTCTAAATTACATCGATTTCACAAGCTGCTGAGTATTCGGTCGTCCAAAGTACTTAAAACGTAATAATATAATTATGTTTTTCTTTCAGCGTCATGAACCAAAAGAATCATTACCAAAGACGAGGACTCCTCATACAAAAAACAAAATAACAAAAGTATTCGAAGAAATACGTGTCGAAAACGCAAATAAAGCAAATGATAAACCTATCATAGTTGAGGAAGTATTAAAACCTGTGGTTAGGAAAAATAGCTCTACTGCTTATATCGATAAAGATCAAAGTCAAATAGGAGAAACGGCTTCAGTAGAAGATGTTACAACACTTGAAGAGATTTTGGAACCTTTGGATAAGGAATTGGACTCAATTGATTATGAACAAGCAAGAACTGTAGATGTTCCAGGTGCATTACAAAGGATATTAGACTCTAAATTCGATGACAATAATGATAAAATGAATGAAACCAGGTACGTAAATCGTATTGAACCGATTACAAAACCTACTGTAATTAAAGATGTTATTGTTTCACGTAAAACTGACTCCAATGACAATCAGCATAAAGCTGATGTTGTAATGAACTGTCCTTTGGTTGTGGAAGAATGTAAAGTTATTGGAGAAGTGCTGAAACAAAAAGAATTTGAGACTGTTAATGATTTACAGACTAAATTAGACCTTATGGATACTAGATTTAACGATAGTATTCCCTCAATACACCCTATGGATGTTAATGATGTAGCTCAAACTATTGATGACGTATATACTCTGCCTCAATATTTAAAACAAGAAGCTGTTTTATATGAAAGAATTGAAAGTTTTGATGCAATTAATAATGAACCTAAAAGTGCAAGTAATAAAGATGGAAATGTCATTATAGAAAAACAAATAAGTGTAAATCGAAGCAAACTATTATATGAAAGAGGCATGACTAAAATTGATACTGAACTCAAAGGTAGGGAGTATAAAGACCGAAGTTCAATAACAGATCTTGTAGCAACAATAACCAATCAATTTAGCGTCGATTCTCGAGATATGAGACGAGGTATTTCTACAATAGACTTAGATTCTCATTCTAAACAGAATAAAGTGCAAAGTGATAATTCAGTTCGCAGAATTAGTAGGAAAGAAAATGACGATGTTTTTGAAGCTAATATTTGGTGTACAGATGACAAACTGAGTAAATTTAAAAAGAGACATGAAAATTGTGATGTTAAAAGAACTAAATCAATGGCTGAACTAGATTTAGGGGATGCGGTTAAAGGACAAGTAAACAGAATGATAGTCAGCATGATATCAATTGATAAATCATTAGATATCGATAAAAAAGATGTTATTAGTATAAAGGAAAGACCTAGAAAGCAATCTGTTTTGGAGAAAATAGCTCTTTTTGAGGTAAGATATACCTTCAATTTTTTTTAATTAAAAAGCAAAAGTGTGTATACGTTTTCATGTATGTAAAATTCGTAAATATTCGTTAATATCGGAATTCCGATATTGAGATCCAATATTGGAATTGAAAACCTTCCGATATTTCATTCCCTACTGGCAACACATGGGAAATCTCTCGCGTCACCGACCCTTCCCCCTCCCCAAAGAGCTCTGGTGACCTTACTCACGCGCATGAACACAACATACAGTTATTTAGCTGCGGTATTCTGTAAGGTGGAGGTACTTACCCAGTCGAGCTGCTCTTTGAGCGAATAAACAGTATTATCTACCTCAAAACCTTCTTCTTATCATTGAGTACTTCTCTCCCAACATAATTGGAACACTAAATTTAAACAGGGAAAGTTAACTCCAGGGAAAATCGATACAGCGTTCATCTCTGAGCGAACCAAATTGGGGACCAAAGACAAGCCCATAAACAATGTCAGTGAAGAGGTGTACATAGACAAGATAGCTGAGCTGAGTGGCGCCAAGCTGAAGTACGGTAAAGTAGCTGATATGCCGACCATACCGCTGAGAAATGGAATTGAAATGCCTGTACTTGCTGTCGGTACTGCATTGGTATGTATCTTTCCGCGCCTTTTCGGTTAGTGAAGTTATACTACTATTGTCTTGACATAAGGCTTCTACCACGTGGGCCACGAGCGAGTGAGGTTCATCATCATCAGCCTATAATGTGCCACTGCTGAGCACAGGCCTCCTTTCACAAATGAGGGTGAAAGGGAATGGGCAGATACTCCACCACGCGTGCCCACTGGGGATTGGTGGAGGTAGGCTAGTGATCAACCTACTGTTGGAATTTTTCAAGCCGCCTAGGAGGCATCCAACTAGCTTAACGACTATCACAATTAAGTGATAACCGGGACCAACGGCTTTACGTGCCTTAAGAAGCACGGAAACGCTCGATTTAAAATGCCACTAGGCGGTCACCCATACAGGTACCGACCACGACAGACGTAGCTTAACTTTGCCGATCGATTAAGAACGGCTAATCATGCTACACTACGAGCGCTTCTCGAGTGAGGTTGTAGAGATATAAATATTGCTCAAAACCAATGTTTTTTTGGAGTCCCCGTGGACTGTAGTCGGCGCTCCTATTTTTTGAAGTCACAGTTCTCTTACTAAAGAGAATTTTACATCTACTACGAGTACTGCTACGGCTGCTACCTACTACGACTATGTGCTACGGATATTTCGTAGCATATCTACGAGTAGCCGTTCTTAATCGATCGGCAAGTTAAGCTACCACCGTCGTGGTCGGTAGATGGATGGGAGGCACGTAAAGCCGTTGGTCCCGGTTATGACATAATTGTGATAGTCGTTAAGCTAGTTGGCGGCCTCCTAGGCGGCTTGAAAACTCGAACAGTAGGTTGGCCACTAGCCTACCTCCACCGATCCGCAGTGGGCACGCGTGGTGGAGTATCTGCACATTCCCTTTCACCCTGATTTGTGTGCAGGAGGCCTGTACTCAGCAGTGGGACGTTATAGGCTGATGATGATGACGACGATGATTAAACGTTTTTAATATTAAAAACCTTAAAACAGCGCCACTTGCCTAATGTTTGCAAATTACCATAACCGTTTGTTACATAGCGGTTTGTATTGTTTGAATCGCGCCGCTGGTCGTGGGTTCGATTCCCAAACAGGATATGCATTTGTGTGAACATGTCTGTATGTCCTGAGTCTGGGTGTAATTATGTATATTAAGTATGTATTTACAAACAAAAAGTAGTACATATATGTATTATATCAGTTATCTGGTTTCAATAGTACAAGCTCTGCTTAGTTTGGGATCAGATGACCGTGTGTGAGGAATGTTCCAGGATATTTATGTCCAAAGAGCTAGCACAATTGTCTAATGCATTTATTTCCACAGCTGGACGGCCAGCTGACCACCCATATAATCATGGCGGCGATAGACCTGGGGTACCGGAGCATCGACGCGGCCTACGTCTACGGGAACGAGCGACAGGTCGGGGTTGCTGTCAAGGCTAAGATTGATGATGGCACTGTCAGGCGGTGAGATATGTTTATAACAGGTGGAGAATTAGAGATGGCATATATTCGAAACAAATGTTGGGTTAGTAAAAAAATTGAGAATTCAGTGTTGGTCCCACAGTAAAAGTTGTTCAGCATGACTAATCCAACATAGGTTTCAAAAATCTCCACCCTAACTAAGTACCGATTACATGCTTTGGCTTGAATTCGTTTGTAATCGTTGTGCAAGCCACTTTTAGATTAAGAATTATGTTTAGCATTTTAATCCTTTGACTGTTTGGTGATCCGCGCGGACGAGGAAAACAATAGAAATCAATTGTTATTTTTTAACCGCAAGTCAAGGGATTGAGATAGTATAGCACAGTATACACACACCTGAAATTTGTTTAAAAAGTTGGAACAACTGCCGACAAACTGTTTTACAGTTTGGCAGAAATTTAATGTGAAACGTGTGACATTTAGAAAATTAAAATAAATTAAAAAAAAAGTCGGTAAGTCGGAAACGCTCGTGATGTTGCATGATCGTTCTTAATCGATCGGCAAGGGTGACCGCCTAGTGGTATTTCAAGTCGAGCGTTTCCGTGCTTCGGAAGGCACGTAAAGCAGTTAGGCCAGGTTATCACTTAATTGTGATAGTCGTTAAGCTATTTGGGGTCTAGTCGGCATGAAAACTCAAACAGTAGGTTGTTACCACTAGCCTAACTCCACCGATCCGCAGTGGGCACGCGTGGTGGAGTATCTGCCCATTTCCTCATTTGTATGCAGGAGGCCTGTGCTCAGCAGCGGGACATTATAGGCTGATGATGATGAGGTCGGTAAACAAGCATACCTGGTGGTAAGCGGACCCCATTCCCGAATAAAAAACCCGAGTATTATAGGCTATAGGGTATAGGGGCTATAGGGTTTTTACGCCAAGAACGTGGGTGAAACCCCGGGGAGCAGCTAGTACCATATAACATTCAAGTTACATTCAAAATTCTATAGATTAAAGAGCTTGTTTTTCTCTTTTCTGTTATATTATGTTTTACGCAGTCGGGTTTTTTGTTTCTGTTCATAATTTTTTCTCATTTTTCTAGCTTCAGAGCTGGTGGTAACTTCGGCAGCTTTGACCTTCATAAGTCCACAGAGTCTAATCTTTGACTTTTATTTTCGTCACAGCGAGGACCTATTTATAATCAACAAGCTATGGAGCACCTTCCACCGTCAGGACCTGGTGGAGACAGCGTGCAAGGCTTCCCTTGAAGCCATGGGCCTGGATTACTTCGACCTTTACCTGATTCATAATCCCATGTCTTTTAAAGTAAGTAAGAGTGAAATATCAGCTGCATAATGTCGTAAAACAACTGTCTTATGGCGCAATACAACCATATATAAAATTCAGTCCTGACTGACTGACTGATTGACTGATATATCAACGCACAGCCTAAACCACTGGTCCTAGAGACATGAAATTTAGAGGGTCTATTCTTTGTGAAGAGTAGGTATCCACTAAGAAAGGGTTTTTCGAAATTCCACCCCTGACGGGGTAAAATAGGAGATGAAAGTTTGTATGAAAGTCCGTCAGTTTCGAAGTTAGGATCTTCAAATTTTGTGTTTAGGCTGAAGATTGAAAATTAATTTATAAATGTCTCAGCGTTTTTAATAATTCCACCATCGAAGCGGGATTAAGTTGTTTTGTTTTGTTTTACAGTTGTAGAAAAATATGTCATTTGTTTCCTGTAGACCACGCGGGCGAAGCCGCGAGCAGAAGCTAGTACAACCATATGAAGGCGGATTAAAATGCTTTCGCAGACTAGTCCGCCGTTTTATTATTGACTAGCTGTCCCCCACGGTTTCAACCGTGTTCCCGGGATAAAAATGTCCTTCTCCATACCATAGGCTATCTGCATGCCAAATTTCATGATGATCGGTTCAGTAGTTAGGGCGTGAAAGCGTAACAAACAAACAAACAAACTCACTTTCTCATTTATAATATTAAGTTAGGATAGGATGGCTTAAAATACAACCGTTTCATAACTTTTAATGATTCAAAACCCTGTTTTTGCCTGTTTTTCTCCTTGCTATATAGGTTATCTGCATACCAAATTTCATCGCGATTCGTCCATTAGTTTTTTAGTGATGCTGAAACAAAAAGCTATTTTGGTGTCTATATTACGTGGATCTTTCAAAGTAGGCTATATGTTCCAGAGATATGTGATGAAAGAATCGTGGGGGCTGGTCTGCTGACTTATTAAATTCAGTCTTATTTGTAGTTTTGCCGCGGGGACACGTTATTGTTGTCAGTGTGATTATAATGTTAATATTATGTTATAAATGTAATGATTATGAAAAGAGTAATTGCTGAGTTTATTGCCGGCTCTTCTCAGCAAATGCAACCTTCCGAACCGGTATTAGAGTCAGACTTTTCATAAGTGCCTGCAAAGGTAGATTTGAATTTTGAATTGTAGTTTGAATTCTACAGGAAGGACCAGACCCGTTCCCGAAGATCGCGACAGTGCTACAGTACTCCGCCCATGACTTCATGGACGCGTGGTTCGGCTGCGAGACGCTGGTTTCCAAGGGTCTCGTAAGAAGCATTGGACTAAGCAACTTCAACTCTGCTCAAGTCCTTAGAGTAGTTGAAAAGGGGAGAATCAAACCGGTGGTTAATCAGGTTAGAACTTGGCAAATAAGCGTACACCCTGATGGTAAATTTACAAGATGCCAGGAAAATCTTTTCTTTGAAGTTGTTTGAAGTTAAGTTTGAAGTACTACATTAAGGGGGCCCTTCATGGCCAACGCAAGCGTAGCCTAAAAGCTTGTACTTTCATCCAACGTAATGTTTGACTGCGAAAAAAGAGAGAAACCATCAGAGCCATCGGTTATCAGTTGGTAAATTCCGCTGATCACTCGCGGCCGCTTCGCTAGGTCGTCATTCATGATTTCGCATATCATAAAACTTGTTCCAGGCCCATGCTTCCTGTGATGTAATCTTACAAGTTTGTGAAAAAAAAGTTAGTTATTTAGAATCTCCAATACATTTGCAAGCATTTTTTAGAGCTGTTTTCTTTACTTTTACAATTTATAGGTACATTAGATATGGCCAAAGTTTAGGTAAAATTTGTGCAAAACCGCTGTTTTTCGGAGGCTTTTACTGAATTTGTTTCACACTTTTTTTTATTTTCGCCTAGTTATACTGCTAGATATAGTTCACAAGATACCAATTTGTTTAAAACATCTAACGAAAAGTGTTTAAAAACGCCATCATAAGTACAGAGCTTTTGTATGAAAAGTATGGTGAGCTGAGTGCTCTTAAGCTTAAGCTTTCGTTGAAGGAAAACATCGTGAGAAATCCATAGCACGGTGGAAGAGTACTTTGTAGTACCCATCTGCCTGGCTACCAGGCACTTAAGCACCTTATCGGTGAGTTCCGACAGCTGCAACTGAGAGCCAGTTCCTTCTAGGCGTTGTGTGTGCACCACCTTCGGACACATCATCACTTACCATGGCGAGATTGTTTTCAAACACAGTTAAAAAATGCATACAAACCGAACATACGGACACATATTTTGGAAGGAGCAGGAATTGTTCAACATTATTCAACCATCCACATTTTTACACCGAACCACGAGACTTTGTGAAATTTCACCCGTACGTTGTTGACATACCGAAAATATGATAATTTATAATGCGAACAGCAAGAGTGGAACTTTCTTCCGGCGTCTGTTTCCTGACTCTTACAGTCTAGGGACTCTTAAGGCCAGAGTGAATAGGTTTCTTCTGGGTAAGCGTGCTCCATCTTAGACTTCGTCATTCATCGTTTTTATCAATGACTAGTATTTTTTTAAACGCAGTAACTTTTCTCCTTGACTTTTGGAAGACCAGGGTACTGCGTGTAGCTGACCCTGCAAAAAACTCTTCACACCCTTCTTTGAAGGCCCCATATATCCATTATTTATCTGAGTAATGAGTAACCCAGTATTAATCCATCCTTACAAAATAACGTCTCTCTGTCTATCACTTAGTGTGTATTCTCGATTCATACACAGTTACGTACTCCGAAGAAGACTACTTCGTATAGGGCATGAGTCGTTAGCACAGATTTACACCTGCACAGTAATTAATTTTTGATATGTATCCATAACAACTCGTATTTTCATAAAACCTAATTTATTTATTTGCATTTTCAGGTTGAATGCCATCCTTACCTCTCTCAACAACGATTGGACTCCTTCTGCAGCCAGTATGGGGTCAAGCTAAGCTGCTACGGGGTCCTGGGCTCCAAGGGCACTCCTTTAGAGTACAAGAGCGGGCTACCTCCCGTCATTGATGACGCCCTGGTACAAGTTATGGCGTCGGGGCTTGGTGTGTCGCCCGCGCAGTTGCTTATCAGGTAAGTAGGTATTATTATAAGTTTATTATTTGTGTGATACTTCTACGTAGTATTTATATACTCTGAGCACTAAACTACTTTTCATACTATTAGAAATGCGAAAGTAATTCTGTCGTTCTTTTTGTTACCTTTTCATAATGTGGAACTTCCAGAGAGGCAGAGCTATCATCATGGATTCGAATTATTGAGTCTGTCACTGTCCGATAAGGGCGAATTTGCTATATTTACTTTTAGATTTTCGCTTCGCTGCGCTTCGATCCGCTAGCTTGAGTTAACCCTTAGCCAAATAAAACTGAAACCTATCTCTTTGACCACAGATACCAAATACAATGCGGTCATAACGTGGTAGTGAAATCTTCCACCGGCGCCCACTTGTGGGACAACCTCCAGGCTCTACAGTTCTCCCTGACTCAAGCAGAAATGGACGCTTTGAATTCCCTCAATCGCAATAAAAGAACATTTACGTTCAAAGGGTAAGTATCAAAATATTTAATCGAATATATCTCATCAATCGTTGTATATTTCATCAATTTCATTGTATTGCGCTATGACAGTTGTTCTAGAATATTGTGGAGATGATATTTTAAGTAAATAATGTCCATTGAAAAGGAAAATGGCGGATGAAAACTAATTCTAATCCGTTTGTATCTCAGCAATCGTTATATATTTCAGGAATGTGATTGTATTGCACTAAGATACAGTTTGTTGTACAACATTATGGAGCTGATATTTCGGTTTGTCTGTCTGTTATGCTTTTACTCCTAAAAAATCCCGAGCTCAGTTTAGAGTTGGTATGTTGGTGGTTGGTAAAAACGCAAGTTCTCACTTAATTGCGAGTGAAGCCACGAAGAAGCTAGTTTCAAACAAAGATTTAGAATTTTCAACGTTTCAAACAAATAGTAGCTTCAAACCGCGCTTCAAAAAAATCCATCCATAATAACGCACTCTAGTGTCCAATAGAAGAATTTAGTTAGGTTCATATAGATGTTAGTACTTCTGTTCTCACTAGAGGGCGCTTAATTAAGTACTCAATTACCAGATTGGGTCCATCACGAGAATTAAAATAGAGATTAGTACTTCTACGACAAACTAGATGGCGCTATAGCTAATAATATAAGAAATTTTGTTGTTTCAGGATGGGAGACACTCACAAGAACTACCCATTTTCTACGGCATTCTAGTTTATAAAATCTATTTAAGATTTCTAATGTTATTTTAATGTACATATTGATAATTGACATAGTTTTAAAATGATAAAGCAATCGTACATTTAGCTGACACATAGGATCGCTTCATTTTCACGTAATATCTCTAATGTAGCAGCTAAGGTTATCTTACTTTAATAAATATATATATAGGTACTCAAACTCTGTTTATTTGTTAGAAATCAGAGTCAATAATAAAAAAAAAACAGTATGTCGTACACGGGAGACTCCTATGAGCTAATAATGCTAACCTGTACTTGCCAAAGGTAAAATCAATTATTTATGCTAAGAGTGCTCAGATAACTGCAATACTTACGTGTATAAAACCATTTGCCAGAATGTTAAATTTAAGAATTGGCTTTATGAAATTGTATTCTATAAATTAAATGATTTTTTTAAAACTAAATAGAAATTTTTCATTCGTAATATGTAATTCTATTCGTATTTTGTATTCTATTGTATGCCCGACATGGTAGACAGTATACCTATACCTATACTGTGTACTGTGTACAATAAAGAATTTTTCTAAAACACATTCCTCACTCGCTACACATCTCTGGTAGATATCCATCCACGCCGGCCTCTCCGCTTGAGATAACACTATGTAACAAAATATAACAGGGTGTCTCCGTCCAGATACATTTTGTATGTATGGGACCCGGACGTTCTGTTCATTCAATTCTGACTTGTGTTTACCCCGAAGAGTACATCTGATTGAAGCACTCGTGGTGTAGCATGATTAGCCGTTCTTAATCGATCGGCAAAGTTAAGCTACGTCTGTCGTGGTCGGCACCTGGATGGGTGACCGCCTAGTGGTATTTCAAATCGAGCGTTTCCGTGCTTCGGAAGGCACGTAAACGCCGTTGGTCCCGGTTAACACTTAATTGTGATAGTCGTTAAGCTAGTTGGATGCCTCCTAGGCGGCTAGAAAAATTCTAACAGTAGGTTGGCCACTACCCTACCTCCACTGATCCGCAGTGGGCACGCGTGGTGGAGTATGTGCCCATTCCCTTTCACCCTGATTTGTGAAAGGAGTCCCTATGTATGTTATGTATTATTTATTTGTTATTCCCAACTTATGGGACTCTTTTCTCATCGATTCATTATCTTCTGTCTAGATTAAGGGTTACGTACAAGACAACATCGTGAAAGTGGCCGCTTGGAAACTCAATAAAACAAAATTATGTCACTCATGAATGAATGTTCTACTTACAAACGTGGACCTACTGGAACTGAAATAGCGACACCGTGGTCTTATTTCTTCAGCCGTTTTTACAGCTGTCACCCTTATTCTAGGTTAATACCTGTAATACCAAAATGTATTGATATCTATTTATTACTCTTTTTTGTGTTTCAAAGCAATAAAAACGCACCTTTGGTTTCATTATTTTAATTAAAGTTCTTAACATACTTAATTAACAATATCTTTAATAAAATATTACAAAAAATAGTACAGTTGACAACACAGCATATATGACAAACAAGATTTGACGTACTTTACAAAATTTGCTTCAATCTTAACATTTCAACATTAGGAATTAAAAAAAAAAACATAGTGATGTTATTTCATTTTTTGACGGGCCAGCTGTCGTTGTTGCTTAAGACTCTGGTTAAGATTCTACTAATCGCGCGGCAGGTCGTGGCTTCGAATCCAGCACAGGACATGCATTTGTGTGCATGAAAATGTCTGTATGTCCTGAGTCTGGGTGTAATTATATAGTTGGAAGAAAATCCCTCACAATAAACTGAGCCAGTGACGTCACCCACCCGGCGCATAAATACAGAGCGCAACCTGCTCGAGCCCCATTTTGTTCGAGTCGGCCGCGCCTTCAAGACGTATCGTTTGCTTGATAAATTAATTCATTTGTTAAAATTTAATAAAACTAAATCAATAATTACGAGTGTTTGTGGAATTGTTTTTTTTTTAATTTAAATCTTTATTTGGATATAATTTCAGAAGTGGGATTGGTTCACGCTTCACGGGCCAATCCCCGCTGTTTTTCATCCTGGTTATTATTGCAATTTTATTATTTTAATTTGTTTGTTATAAAATTTTGAAATTTATAATCGTTTAGAGTTTGTTTGCCTATAATGGAAAATAATTCCTCAACTACTCAACGACGATCGACTAGAAGGAGGCGCGAGCCGAGTCCGAACATTAGCCAGACATTAGGTGCAATCTTGGAGCGGCTGAACGCTCTCGAGGAGCGTGCGAGTACCAGCGTGTCTGCACCACCAACGCCGGCTCCTGCGCTGCTCCCTGCCCTTGATAATTCTGTTGTCGAGGATATGGGTGCGGCGCGGGTGTCCCGCGTGGTGCCGCCGCCGCTTTCTCACGCCAGCGGTCGTACAGAGGAAGGCGGAACCAGCCTCGACGTGACCGATCGGATTATCGGAGCGTTGGCGTCATTGTCCAAGGTCAGATCTAACCATTTTTATATTTCAAATTTCGATCCAAGTGTGACTGATATTGATAGCTGGTGTGAGGAAGTGGATAGGGCGCGTGAGCTCAACGGTTGGGACGATAACGAATGCTTGTCGCGTATTGCACACTGTTTAAAAGGTGATGCACGCCATTGGTTGAACGATTGGGTAACCAATGACCGTAGTTGGACCAATTTTAAAATTGAGTTTAAACCGTTGTGCTCACGAAATGTAGATATTGCGGGTATATTGTACGAAGTTATGAGTACAAAGTCTGACACTTACCCTACTTATGCCGATTATGCGAGGCGGTCTCTCTTACGTTTAAAAATTGTTAAAGGGCTTAGTGACGAATTAATTGTAGCTATCGTTATACGTGGAATAACCGATCCACACATTCGTGCCGCGGCAACGAACGCTAAATTGTTGCCTAAGGATTTGGTTGAATTTCTATCAATTTATTGTAAGCCTAATCAGATTAATAACGAACGTACCGGGCGCTTCAGCAGGAGGGATGGTCGTATGGAACAAAGTAAGAAACGGTCGCATAATTATAATTCGCGTTCAAATATAAAGTGTTTCGCGTGTGGTTTGATGGGCCACACTAAGCAATTTTGTTCCAAGCGACTTAAAACTACCTCTGAAGCAACTAGCTCGAATAGTAACAGTTCAACCACTGATATTTCGTCTTCAAATAAGATTAACATTACTTGCAAGTTTTGTAAAAAAGTAGGGCATACGATTGACACATGTTTTCTTAAACAGCGATCAAATTCGGAACATAATAAAAATAATGTTAACTTTTGTCGTGAGTTGCAAGGTAGTCTTAAGGATAGCGATATAACTAGCGCTGTTATACAAGACATACCAGTTGATGTACTTATAGATAGTGGTTCGCGCGTTTCACTTATTTCTATGGAGGTTTTGAAGCATTTTAAATGTACACGGATACCGCGTTATCAAATTTTAAAGGGAATCGGTAGTCAGAACATTGAATCGAATTGTTATGTTACGATGGTGGTTGAGTTTCATGACATTTCTATAGAAGTTGATTTATTAGTAGTTCCTTCGAGTTGCATGAATGTACCCATTATTATAGGCACCGATGTCTTGAACCGCGACGGATTGACATATATACGTACGGGTACCGAACAACGATTAGCGCGTACTAATAGTGTAAGCCAAGTATCATGTGTGAAGTCGAATGAGTCTGTTGAGATTAATACTCCACTTACTGGGATCGATCGTGATAAGTTGTTGTCTATTATTAATGAGTTTTCGAGTAATTTAATTACGGGTACAGCAATTTCAACAGTTAAAACAGGCAATATGTGCATTCGATTGACAAATGATACCCCAGTAAACTATAGACCGTATAAGTTGTCATTTGACGAGAAAACACGTGTAAGGGCGATTGTACAAGACCTCCTTGATAAGGGAATTATTCGCGAGTCGCGATCGGATTATGCCAGTCCCATCATTCTTGTTAAAAAGAAGGATGGCTCCGACCGCATGTGTGTTGACTACCGCGCGCTTAATTCTCTTACTGTAAAGGAGCGTTTCCCTATGCCACTCATTGAGGACCACATTGATAGACTTGGGAAGAGTAAATTCTTCTCATGTCTTGACATGGCAACTGGTTTTCACCAGATTAGCGTCAGCGATGAGTCTGTTTCGAAGACCGCGTTCGTAACGCCAGACGGGCATTACGAATATTTGAAAATGCCCTATGGTTTGGCGAACGCGCCGGTTGTATATCAACGAATTATATCAAAAACGTTAA
This sequence comes from Achlya flavicornis, assembly GCA_947623365.1. Lineage (NCBI taxonomy): Eukaryota > Metazoa > Arthropoda > Insecta > Lepidoptera > Drepanidae > Achlya > Achlya flavicornis. The sequence continues at coordinate 2,566,982 of OX392494.1, read as the reverse complement.
AATCATTGATTGAGGCTGGGAAAGCGCTTGTTTACGTCGATGACGTCATCATTATTGCGTCTAATAAAAATGAGGCGTTTGATAACTTGCGTGAGGTTATGCAAACTTTAGTTTTAGCCGGATTTTCTATTAACCTTAAAAAGAGTACTTTCATAAGCACAGAGGTTGAATACTTAGGTCGACATATTAGCCACGGGCAGGTGAAGCCCAGCAAACGTAAAATTCAAGCACTAATTGATTCACCCATACCTACGTGTGTTAAACAAGTCCGTCAACTGTTAGGCTTAGCCGGATATTTTAGGCGTTATATACCCGATTATGCCTCCAAAACCGCGTGTATAGCAATGTTGACTCGTAGAAGTGTGCCATTCCTGTGGGGTAGTGAGCAGGAACAGGCTCGTAAATACCTCATCGATTGTTTAACCAATGAGCCTGTGCTTGCTATATTTGACCCTGAACTGCCCGCGGAGTTGCACACTGACGCGAGTTCAATCGGTTATGGAGCTATACTGCTTCAGGAGCACGAGGGCAAAAAACGCCGCGTTGTAGCGTATTTCAGTAAAACAACGCAGGGTGCCGAGTCTCGTTATCATTCATACGAACTCGAAACCCTTGCGGTTGTAAAAGCTCTTCAAAATTTCCGACAATATCTGATTGGTATATCGTTTAAAATTGTAACGGACTGCAACGCTTTAAAGCAAACAGCACGTAAGAAAGATTTGGTTCCACGTGTGGCTCGATGGTGGGTCTACATGCAGGATTTTAATTACACAATTGAGTATAGAAAGGGAGCTCTTATGTCACACGTCGATTATTTGAGTAGGAATCCTGTATGCGTCAACCATATCGATAAGCCACGTAATTGGGCACAAATAGCTCAATCAGCTGATGACGATACCCTAAAAATTATAGATAGGCTTAATAACGGTGAATTAGATACTCAAAGATATGTTGTTCAAAATGAAATTTTATATTACAAGTATAGTTTACGAGGTGAGGATTCAAAGTTATTATGTTTCATACCGAAGGGTCACAGACTTAGTTTGCTGCGTATTTTCCATGACCAACACGAACATATTAATGGCGAGAAAACTGTTGACCTCATTCTTAAACATTTTTGGTTCCCGGGGCTACATACTTTCGTTCGAAAATATATTTCCCATTGTTTAGTTTGTTTGTCATCAAAAAGGGTACCTAGGGCACCTCATCAACCTATTACTTCTTGGGTTAAACCTAATTTACCTTTTAATACTGTTCATACAGATGTTCTTGGTCCTTTACCTGAGTCAAAAGGTAATAAACACGTCCTTATAATTGTCGATGCATATACTAAATATTGTCTTTTATATCCAATGACTCAGACCAACTCTGATGAACTGAAACGTTTATTTTCACAAGCCTTATCACTATTTGGGACGCCTGAAATGATAGTATGTGACAGGGGTAGGATGTATGAGAGTAACAATTTTAGAGATTGGGTTTCCTCCCTTGGTTGTGCTATTCATTTTATAACTCCCGAAATGCATAATGAAAATGGGCAGGCTGAACGTTATTGTCGTACTGTATTAAATATGTTGCGTATAGAGGCTACTAATAAAGAAAATAAATGGTCTGATAGTTTATGGAAGATGCAACTCGTCCTTAATAGTACAAAACATAAGACAACTCAGGCTTCCCCGTTACAATTGCTTATTGGAATTGATGCAGCAACTCCCCTTGTGAGGTCATTAGTCCGCGATGTAGCAATTAATAACTTACAACCTACTAATCGAGACGCTATGCGTGAGCTTCGCCGGCAACGTGCCTCAGACCTTTTAGACCAAAATAGGCAAAATCAAGACAGTCGTGTTAATAAGGGTCGTAAAGTTGTGCGAACATTTAAGTTGGGAGATCTTGTCTTTGTGGGAAAAGCCTCTCAGATGGTTGGGAAATTAGACTCCAGCATGCGTGGTCCGTACCGCGTGGTAAAAGTGATGGCTTATGGGCGCTATGAGCTGCGACTGATGGGTGGATCATACGGCAAGACTACCCAGGCCGCAGGGGAGAACATGGTTCTGTGGCGAGGTGAATGGACCCCTGATGTGTGTGCCTCACTTTTTAACCGTGAGTATGACTTGTGGTTGTCATGTTTTACTAGTGTCAAGCCCTAGGCTTCGCTAGGCAGCGTAGAGCATCAGCTCCGTTGGTTCATCACTAGTGTCAAGCCCAAGGCTTCGCTAGGCAGCGTAGAGTATCAGCTCCGCTGGACCAGTGATATCGCTGGTATCGATACGAGGTCAGTTAGGCTGTTACCGTGTCGGCGTGTGATCCTATCACACGGTTTACTAACATGTATGAGCGTGATGTATGTTAACCAAATGTTATCCCATGTTAATGTTATGAGATAATTAAAATTACAAGTTAACTTAAAAGTAGTTAAAAGTACGGCTTGAATAAGAAGTATGTTTGGATTGTTTGATAGAACTATTGCTCACAATGATTAGAGTGCACGCTAGTAATTGTGTTGCAATATTGTAAGGAGATTTGTTGCCTATTTATGATTTGAACCAAATTATTAAATTATTTGGTTTTAATTAAGATCAATTTTAATTAATTTAAAGTGTTTGTGTATAATTGCAGATGATGTCGAATCAATGGAATCCATAGAGGGTCCGTCTGCCGGTGACACTGAGGTGAACGAGGACGTCCACCTGTCAGGAGAGGCCGAGTTGGAAGAAAATCCCTCACAATAAACTGAGCCAGTGACGTCACCCACCCGGCGCATAAATACAGAGCGCAACCTGCTCGAGCCCCATTTTGTTCGAGTCGGCCGCGCCTTCAAGACGTATCGTTTGCTTGATAAATTAATTCATTTGTTAAAATTTAATAAAACTAAATCAATAATTACGAGTGTTTGTGGAATTGTTTTTTTTTTAATTTAAATCTTTATTTGGATATAATTATATATATTAAGTATGTATTTACAAACAAAAAGTAGTATATGTATAATATCAGTTATCTGGTTTCCATAGTACAAGCTCTGCTTAGTTTGGGATCAGATGATCGTGAGTGAGGAATGTCCCAGGATATTTACTACTTTTAACAAGTCTGGTGATATGTACAGTGGAGGACATAACATATTTATAAAATGAAATTCGAAACGAGTATTTCCCCTTGAGCAGCGGTTAAAAAATAACAATTCATTTATTGTTATCTAGGCCCGCGCGGATGCAGCGACAGTCAAACGAACTGTTGATTTAAATTATGAGAGAACCTTTTAACATATACTATTATGAATATTATGATTTGTGTACAGTAGTACCCAACTAATAAGGCGCGTCGTGAATCTTCTTTCGCACAGAAAAGAAAGTATGGCCCGAAGATTAACGAAAGAATGCTTAAAATTTACAATTAACCTTAGATCACTACTATAAGGCTCATAATACAGTGCAGCTGTTAGTTCCGTCTCACTCGCAAGTGCCGCCCCTCCGCACACATGTTTTTAGGTTCATTTTTCTAAGACACATGTAATCCTAGTTAATCTACAAACTTATCTGACTCTGTGGTCAAAAGAGGAACTACCGACGCCATTTTGATATGTCAATCGTCATTGGTCAAAGAGAATAAACACTACATTCATTGGTTGTTTGCTATAACGATGCGATAACAGCGACTCTCACCGGCCCAGATAAGTTTGTGGTACTAAAGGTATTTGGAATAGTGTAAATGAGGTATCCAGTACCATCCTACTTGAATAAATTACACACATAAAAAAACTAACAAGCTTTTAAATTCAACATTTTGTCTTCGTAACAGATGTCTTCAATAATCCTGAAAATAAAAAGGTTTAATTTATATAAAATCATAAGAGTGTTTATCTCGTTTACACGTAAACAGCTATCCCTTTTTGGCATAACTTGTTGGTCCTATTTCTATAATAAATATTTTTTTATTGTTTATAAACAAATAAATTATGCTTACTTGGTATGTTAGTGCTTGGCTTTTGAATTTTATGGTTCAAAATTGGCCGCGATGGACTTTTGAACATCGACGCCATTTTTCCTGAAAAATAAATACTTCCCTTAACAGTTTTCATTATCATCATCAGCCTATAATGTCCCACTGCTGAGCACAGGCCTCCTTTCACAAATCAGGGTGAAAGGGAATGGGCAGATACTCCACCACGCGTGCCCACTGTGGATCGGTGGAGGTAGGCTAATGGTCAACCTACTGTTGGAATTTTTCAAGCCGCCAAGGAGGCATCCAACTAGCTTAACGACTATCACAATTAAGTGATAACCGGGACCAACGGCTTTACGTGCCTTCCGAAGCACGGAAACGCTCGATTTGAAATACCACTAGGCGGTCACCCATCCAGGTACCGACCAAGACAGACGTAGCTTAACTTTGCCGATCGATTAAGAACGGCTAATCATGCTACACCACGAGCGCTTCTAACAGTTTTATACTTTATTTATTTTGCTTTCCTTACATATTTAATGTTACATAGTAAATAGACTCTACTAAGAATCTACTAAGGACCCTGTTGGGCACTAAGCAATGTAGGAGAGAGGAGGAAAAATTATATAAAATTTAATAATTAACTTAACTTATCGCTTAGGTATTCATTTATGGTATAGTAAGATTTTGTTATTAATAGTTGTTTTAATTTATTTATAAATACTTTATTATATGTTTCTTGTTTTAATCGAACATATAATAAAAAGTTTCACTCTATTGATATTTTTCATGAAAACAAAAATGTGTTTAAGAAGAAAATTTTGAAAGTTTTGTGTGATTGATGGGTGATGAGTTGGATGCCTTCTTCAAAACTTACTGAATCGCTCACACATACCCATACATACATACATACACGTACACATAGACACACTCGCGCTCACACCACACCACACACTCACACCACACAAACCCACACCACACAAACCTACACCAACTTCTACACACCACACATAATATTATTCTCGTTTTTTATTTAATGGCATACAGGATACAGTATTGATGTGACTGCTTTAAACTATGTCAAAATATCAAAATTTTAATCCGTAATTGGCTGTATGTGTTGTAATTAGGTATGTAAATTTTTTGTGACTAAGAGCTGTGGATTTTGTATTAATAAAAAATAAAAAAAATAAAAAAAAATAAAAAATTAATAATTCTGGTAGTTTATTGTATATTTTTATGGACATTACAAAAGGACTCAATTGGTGCATTTTTAATCGGGATGATGGGGCCATTAATCTACTTTTATATTTGAAGCAGTTGTTTGGAATGTACGTCTTCTCTTTTGTTATAAGCTTACAAGCTTTTTTCGGAATTGTGTAATACTCTTTATAGACTTAGGAATAACAAAGTATTTCTCTTAAATATTCAATATAATCAACATTTAAATACGCCCCGATTAAATCAAAATTTTAAATTACTAGCGAAAAATTATGAAAATTGTTCATACATAGAAATAAATGAATTTAATAGGAATTCATTAAATAGGAATTTGTATTTGGAAAAATTATGCTCCAATTTGAATGCAGAAATTGAGTGTATATGTTACAAAACAGATATAATGACAGCATATAAAAAAAAACAATTGCAAAACAAAACAAATAAAACTAACATTTCGGAAAGAGGCACAATCCCATTTCTATTTGCACAAATAATTAAAAATAAAAATAGTACTGAAAGAATTTCTATGACTTCTCGCGATACTATACAAAATGGCGACCATTCCGTAGTAAATGATAAGACATGTTTTCGTCAACGAATCTAGTGAAATAAATATTTCTTTACTGCACCAAAATATCGCTGGAATCCTTGGCAAACGAGATATATTTGAGGCTGCTTTAACTGAACTAGATGTAGAAATAGATAATCTTGACATAATATGTTTATCAGAAACTTTTATAAAAGGTGGGACCGAAAATAATCTTCAACTAAATAATTATAAATTAGTATCGGCATACTCTCGTCCACATCAACGTAGGGGAGGAACTTGCATTCTTTTAAAAAAATATTTGGCTTATAAAACATTAGATATTTCCATTAAACCAACTATTTTTGTGTTTGAATACTGTGCTATAGAGATAAAACTCTATAACCTAATAATAATAACTATATATAGAACACCAACGTCTAGCATCGATGTTTTCCTTGAAAATCTTGGCCTTTTGTTGCACGAACTTAGCCGGAAAACAAGAGCATCAAAAAATATTGTTATTTGTGGTGATTGGAATATTGATGTTCTTCAAGACAGTAAGGCCTCCAAAAATCTATTGTCAATACTTTCAAATTATAATTTACAAAATCATGTAATTTGGCCTACAAGAAATAAATCATGCCTAGATGTTATAGCCAGCAATATTCAAAATGTAAATTCTCAACTTAAACATCTTGCATTATCTGATCACGAAACTGCTCAAATCGTAAGTTTAAAAATAGAATACAATAAAACTAAAAATAAACCAAATTTTTGGTTCGAAGAAAAAATCATAATAAATGACCAATACCTAACTAAATATGCAGAATGCCTTGCATCACTTTCTTTTAACGAAGTAATTGAAAGCACAGACACCGATGAGGCTTTTAATAATCTTCATGATATTCTAGTACTATTTCATAAATTGTGCTTCCCAGTATGTAGTGTAAAAATAGTAAACAAACCCAGTAAATCAAAATGGATGTCTAAAAGTCTAAAACGATGTTGCGTTAGGAAACGGAAACTATATTTGCAATACATTCACTCTAAACATAACAAACATAAAAATAAAAATAAATATAATAACTATACAAAAATATTAAAAAGGTGTTTATGTAAAGCTCAACAAATTGACAACACTCGTTACATCGAAAATTCCAAAAATACTTGCCGAGCGACTTGGGCTATTGTAAAAGGAAACTTATCAACTAATAATAATAATAACGAGATAGAATCAATAAATTATAACAATGATAAATATACAAATCCTCAAGAAATTTCTAAATTATTTAATGAATTCTATTTAAAATTAACTAAAAAAAGTATTAACACTACAAAATGTTCACGTATAAACAATAACAATAAGAACGATAAAACAATATTTTTAGCCCCTGTCAATGAGACGGAAGTAATTAAAATAATTAAATCTTTAAAAAACACCAAGTCTACCGGCTATGATAATATAAATACTGTTGTTTTGAAAACATGTGCAAATATTCTAGCGGTTCCATTGACACATGTAATAAATCTCTCCCTTTCCCAGGGAATTTTTCCCTCGCGATTGAAGTTGTCAATTGTCAAGCCCTTATATAAAAAGGGAAAGCACTCCGATATGAACAACTACAGGCCTATCACATTGATCCCAGTTATTTCAAAAGTCTTCGAGGGAATTATGCGAGACAAGCTCAATAACTTTTTGACTAATCATCACATATTAGTAAACCAACAATTTGGATTCAGGAAAAATAGGTCTACGACTTTAGCTTGTTTTTCGTTGTTAAAAAATATTACAGAAAGTCTGAATAGGAAATCTCTAGTGACGTCACTGTTTTTGGACATGAGCAAGGCTTTTGATTTTGTGTCGCATAGTACCCTCCTAAATAAACTTGCTGGGTATGGAATTCGAGGAATAGCGAACGAATGGTTAGAAAGCTATCTTACGGGTCGTCAACAATGTGTGCAGATCACAAAAACGTGTGGAAATAAAATAAAACATTATAGATCTACTTATCAGCACAACAATTGCGGAGTACCACAAGGCAGCATCTTAGGGCCACTTTTATTTCTTACTTACATCAACGACCTGCCACACTCAATAAATCATGATTGCGTATTATTTGCTGATGATACCACCTTAGTGATAAAGGGTACAGACAAGGTCTCCCTCGAAAATGATGTCAATGAAGCACTTAGGTCGGTCATAAAATGGCTAGAGACTAATAATCTTAACATAAATATAAATAAAACTAAAATCATACAATTCCAGACATATAAAATGACCCCCATAAAAATTGACATTAACATTAATAATTGCAAAGTAGAGGAAGTTGATGAATATACCTTCTTAGGTATAACTATTGATAAATTTTGTAACTGGAAGCCACACATTCAAAAATTAATTAATAAAATAGATAGGTTCGTCTATGCCTTAAGAAGACTGAGGCAGATAACAAATTTGAAAGCTGCCATACAAGCGTACCATGGCTATGTCTCGTCCATACTTCGGTATGGAATAGTTATGTGGGGAAATTCTGTTGATTCAGGTAGGGCTTTTATAGCCCAGAAAAAGTGTATAAGAGCTTTATGCGAGATTGGTCCCCTAGATACATGTAAACCCCATTTCATAAATCTAAATATATTGCCTCTCCCATGTCTTTATATATTTGAAATATGTCTGTTTGTTAGGAAACATAGCGAATTGTTTAAAACTTATGGAGAATTATTGAGCAGATCTCGACACAAGAGGCGTTTATTTCTTCCAAAGCAAAGACTTGTCCTCTTTAAAAAAAATGCATTCTGTATGTGCATTCAGATTTATAATAATCTGCCAGAATATATGCATGACCTAAACTTTTCACAATTCAAAAAGCAATTATTTAAAGTACTTATATCAAAATGCTACTATTCGACATCGGAATATTTAAATGATAAATTGTAATACGTACATAGATTTGTGACGTAACGAATAAATTAAATTGATTGTAAATAATTTTGACTAGAATTTGTATATTTTTTTTTTGCTTAATTTTTATAATTGTATCTTTTAATGTATTGACACAATGGTATTAGATTTGAATTATTATTCTTTTTAAAAAAAATAGATTATAATTAAGATACAGAATTAAATTAAATTAAATATAAAATAGCATAATATTTACACACCGTATAGGTAGAATATGAGGCAAAACTTACTACTCCAAGACATGTACAATACTACCATATTCTTGTAAATAAATTTATTTCATTTCATTTCATTTATTTCATTTCATTTCATTTCATTTCATTTCATTTCATTTCATTTCATTTCATAAATATCTGTATTTTGTCTGATGAATTTACATATTTCTAAAATGTGTATGCTTCTGGAAATGCGGTCTGTATCTTTTATATTGGTTATAATACCTATTAGTTATTTTTGGAGTGTTAAGATAGATGTTTTAAGTTGGACAGTAAATAAATATATAATTCTAATTAATCCGTCAGTTAGATCATCAAAAAATATTGGTCACGTATTTTTTGCTTCATCAAATCAATAAATATTGACAATGATAAAGCGCGTCAAAGTTCGGGAGTGGGGGCTCGTGACGTCACTTGTTTGTGAAAAGTGTACCATGGCGTGACGTCACGCGAACTTCAACACACGATATCTTCGTCATTTTTTGTTCGATTGACATAAAACAAATACGTGTCTAATATTTTTTGATGTTTACGACACTAGCCTATTGTTCACGATGCGAGTGATACAGTAGTACCCAACTGATATGGCTTACCGATGTACCTGCGCAGAAGATACATTTTCAAAGCGCGGGAAACGGTATTGGTCGGCAGCTGCCGCCATGTGTGCGGAGGGGCGTCACTTGCGAGTGAGACGGAACTAACAGCTGCACTGTATTATGAACCTTATAGTAGTGATCTAAGGTTGATTGTAAGTTTTAAGCATTCTTTCGTTAATCTTCGGGGCCATACTTCGTGCGAACGAAGATTCACGACGCGCCTTATCAGTTGGGTACTACTGTACAAGGGTGTGAAGATATTTTCAGGGTCGCACCCCTGGTGTTGCAAGCGTTTTTAGGCTACGGTTACCGCTTACCATCAGCTTATTTGCTACCAATAAATAATATTATGTTCCTCACACACAGTCATCTGATCTCAAACTAAGCAGAGCTTGTACTATGGAAACCAGATAACTGGTATAATACATATACTACTTTTTGTTTGTAAATACATAATTACACCGGGAATCAAACCCTGCGGCGTGGTAGATGAAATCTTAAATAACCAGATGGGTACTACAAAGTACCCCACCATAATACAAGTTATAGTAATTCACACTTACGTGGGCTTACTCGTAGAGGAATTTTCTTCATCGCATTATCTGATATCGTTTTAAAACACTTTTGCGGTATCTTTGACGTAATTTTTCCGCCATCTTTCTTTTCAGTGCTGCTAGGGTTCAAAAATGTCCCAGTGCTGTTAGACTTCAGAAATGTCCCAGTGTTGCCAGGCTTAAAAAACGTTCCACTGTTGCCTGGTTTAGCGACTTTCTTAGGTATGTTATGTTTATTTAAAATATTCAATGTTGGCTTATTTGTAATTGCACTTTGTACTGTTTTCTTAGTATTAAGATTATCTTTACTGTTTTCTCTAGATAAGCTGGCAACATTGCCATTTGCAACGTCTACTATGTTATCTTTATTTTTATTAGTTGCAGAATTGTTTTCTGTTGCTTTTCGCACTGTATTCTTTTCAGTATTTTTACTTTTAGCAACATTATTTTCAGTTACTTTCTGTGCTGTATTACTTTCTTTATTTTTACTTGAAGCAACATTAGTGTTTGCTTTGTCTTTGGTACTGGCAACACTTTTCTTTAAATCAGTATTTTTACTTGTAGCAATATTGTTTTCAGTTACTTTCTGTGCTGTTTTACTTTCTTTATTTTTACTTGAAGCAACATTTGTGTTTGCTTTATCTTTGGTACTGGCAACACTTTTCTTTACAATATTTGGTTCTTTATTCTTATTTAGAGTAGTTTTGGTCCTTTCACCACCATTTTCAACATTATTTCCTTTTTTTGCCATATTATTATTAGATGCTTGATTATTTTTAGCATTATCTTGATTTCCTTTAGTTTTTGTAGCTACAGTTTTAACATTGGAATTCTCAGGTTTTGATTTCTTAGCTAAGTCATTTTTTGAATTTTCATTGGTATGGTTCTTATTGTCTGTGGTATTGTCAGTTGCCTTTGAGTTTTTAGTATTTTTATTAACAGCTTTACTTGTCTCTACATTCTTATTTTCAGGTTTATTATTAAAACCTTTTTTAGCATTATCATTTTTTGCACCTTTATCTGTATTTTCGGGTATTTTGCCGACTGTTTTCGGTTTTTTAGCTATATTTGAAGTTGTTTCACCATTTTTTGGAACTGTATTTTTAATCTGATTTACTGTATTTTTATTTGACGTTGTTTTCTTAATATTATTGTTTTTTTTAAGATTTTCTTGGGATTTCTGTTTCTTATTTGCACCAGCGATATTAAGTTCTGTATTGTTAGTATTAGCATTAGCATTTTGATTAGGTGTGACAGATTCTTTAGGTACATTAACATTTATATTTTTTACTTTATCTCCTTTGGGATCTTTAGTATTCAAATTATCTTTAGTTACTTTAGATTTAGCTGAAATTTGATCATTTGATGTAGTTTTAACAACTTTTTTAACCTTATCAATATTATTAGCATTAATTTCATCTACATTATTTTCTGTTACTTTATTCGTCTTACCAACTTTTTTCTTATTTTTATCCTTATTTTGCACCACTCCATCAATTTTATACACAAGATCTGTTATTGTTACGCCTTCACTTTCAGCAATCACTATGTTATCTGTGTTTTTAGTATTTTCAACACTTTTTACTGCTCTTTGATTACCTTCCTCACTGATTTTAGCTCTTTTACCACCTATCCCATCATTAGAACTTGTCCTTTTAACACCTTTATTACCATTTTCAACTGTATTCTCTTTGCCTTTAGGTTTAGCTCTCTTTGGCAAGTATTTAGGTGGTGCCATGATGTTAGCTTCTCCCTTATTATTTCCTTCATTACTTTCTATCTCTTGTTCATGTATAGTCTGTCTCTTTTCAACTCGGACAACTGATTCAGTGTCAGATTCCATGCTCTCATCGACTTCTGGCGCCGATCCTCGTACTTCAAGACATGTGGATATGATTTTGGCCAGTAAAAATGTGCGTTCTTCCGTGTTTAAGTTGGGTTTGGACAGTTCTCTATGCGCGTGAGTTACTATTTTGACATAGCACTCGTCTGTAATAAAAAAATAGTTTTAATTTTTTCACTAATTTCCGCCCGCGGTTTCACCCGCGCCCCCTTCTTTACCACCTTACCTACCCTACGCTACCCTACCCTACACTTCCCTATAAAAAGTATCGTATGTCCGCTCCTATGTATGTCCTCGTAGATCACCAGAGGGCGCTGATGACTAAACATCGTTTTCGTACGTCTCTGTGTTTAAAAATCCCTTAAAATCAAAAAGTCTATATTTCGTGTAAAATTTTATCATAATTGTCATCAGTACAAAAACAATAACAAGTGAAAGTGTTATCTCAACAATTAATTAAATATAAGCTGAGAAATACTGAAGTAAAACTGTGAATAAAAAGTGCCTAAAATATACTACAAACCGGCATAAACCGAAATAAATAATAAGTGAAATGTGAAATCAAGACCGATACAAACAAAAGTAAGTCAAAACATTCCAAGTTAATTGTGAAAAGAGTGAATAAAACGATAAAACAGTGTTTAAAAAAACGTTACCCTATTCAAATTGTCGAGTAATGATTCAACAAAACAGCTGACAGTTCATTAACCTTGACCAAGAAAGAAATAAGTAGTTAACAGAACAGATTCACGTTTTTCGCCATATATATTGAGTCACAAATGGCTTAGTTTTGTTGCCACTCGCCTGACACTATTGAGGTGCAGGTTCGCATCCCATTACCACCCCAAAAAAGAAACATATAACAAGCAAGACAACCTTGCTCACGTTATCACTTATAGAGGGCGACGCAAACGCATTATTACTACTAGCAAACCTTATCACCACCGACAAAAACTTGCCAACTCCAATACACAGAGGGCGCTGACTCTCCTAAAAAAATCTATATAAATATTACATTTCATTATAAACAATGGATTCTAATGTAACACTAAGAAAAAAAGATGCACGGAATAGGCGCCTCTCATATGAATCACTACCATATTATGAAATTAACGAAAATAACGCAAATTCATTATTGTCGGAGGATTCGGAGCGAATGAAAAGTCTACCAGATTTATCGACTCTTAAACAGGATGATCTAACGGCTGAGTTAAAAGACACAATTGAATGTTTAAAATCGAAATTAGAAAGTGCTGATAATAATGTTGCGGAATAGAAATACCATTATATAAATGTATAATCATATGCATTTACAGAACACCAAATTCAAACCCAAATATATTTTTACAAAATTTAGATAATTTACTCGAAAAGTTAAGACGTAGACGAAAAATGAAAATTATTATAGCAGGTGATTTCAACATTGATTTATTCAAAGATAATAAGTACTTACAAGAATTTCAAAGAATTAAACTAAACCATAACTTTATAATACATATTAATGAACCTACACGCGCAAATGCTTGCCTAGACCAAATTATTAGTAATATCCCAGACGCTACAAGCCAAGTCCACCATCTTGGTTTATCAGATCATAATACTGCTCAGAGTTTGAATATCCCTATCCGTACTAAATTTGAGCCACTGAGTGAATGGTACGTATTCAAACGTGACTTTGGACAGGATAACGTTAACAAATTTGTTGATTGTCTTGCGAACCTATCTTGGTCTGAGGTTTATCTGGAGAAGGACTCAAGTACTGCATTTGATATATTTCATGACCTTTTCACTCTCTTCTTTAAATTATGTTTCCCTGTATGCAAGCACAAATTAACGAACAAACGAAAGAACTCTTCCACGTGGATTACAAAAGGTCTTAAAATATCCTGCGCAATGAAGAGATCTTTGCGTTTCAAATACTACAAATCTAAAACATCTTATAATAAAATAAAATATAGAAATTATTCCAAACAATTAAACCGAACCATATTTGCTGCACAAAAGCTTAAAAATGAACGCTACATACATAAATCGAAAAACATTTGTAAAGGATCATGGTCTATAATTAAACAAAATGATAAATCTAAATATAATGTTAATAAATATATCACTCAAATAAAATATAATGACTCTCTAATAACTGATTCTAATGACATTGTCAATACTTTTAATAATTACTTTATCAATATAACTTCAAATACAAATAAAAATATTAATCATACATCTGAATTAAAATACCAAATTCCGCTAAATAATGCAAGCATTTTCGTTTACCCTGTAAGTAATGATGAAACTTTCAAAACAATAAAGTCACTAAATGATACACCTTCAGTTGGATACGATGAAATTCCAACCAATATTTTAAAATATAGTGCTACGCACATTACACCGATTCTAACTCATCTTATAAATAAAAGTATATCTCACGGTGTATTCCCTGAAAAATTAAAAACAGCAGTTATAAAACCTATACACAAAAAAGGGGACCTAACGGAATTAAATAATTATAGACCCATTGCTTTGATCCCAACTATATCTAAAATATTCGAGAAATTAATACATACGAGAATAACTAAATTCTTAGACAAATATAAGATTCTCAAACCAGAACAAAATGGATTCCAAAAAGGCAAATCAACTACACTGGCTGGATTCAATCTAATATCAAAAATTCTTGAAAATGTGGATAAAAATACATCTACCTGCTCCATATTTTTTGATATGAGCAAGGCATTCGATTTTGTTGATCACAACACACTTCTCAAAAAATGTGAAAGATATGGTATACGTGGCATGGCCCAAAAATGGCTCCAAAGCTATTTGACAAATAGATCTCAATACACTGCTATAGCCAATATTAATCATAATAAAGAAGAAATTATGTATCGGTCAAACCTTAATAAAATAAATATAGGAGTCCCTCAAGGTAGTATATTAGGTCCACTGCTGTTCCTTATATACATCAATGATCTTCCTAATATCACAAATCATTTCTATTCACTTTTTGCAGATGATATTGCAGTTGTAATAACCGAAAATGATACTAAAAACTACAATGCCGAGATAAATGAAACTGTTGACTCAATTATAGATTGGCTGAAAAATAATAATTTAAAGGTTAACGTTGATAAAACTTCCATTGTCCAATTCTATAATAGAAAATGTAAAAATAAACTGATTGTTTCCTATGATGGTCAGACCATCAAAGAAAGAGATGAAGTCACTTTCCTTGGTATAACGTTAGATAGTAGCTGCACGTGGAAACCTCAAATCAACAAGGTCACCAAAAAAATCAATCGCTTCGCATATGCCTTATGGAGACTGCTAAAAATAACAAACCAAAAGACAGCCCTTTTAGCGTATCATGGGTATGTGGCTTCTCAACTCAGATACGGTATTACTTTGTGGGGAAACTCAGTTGATGTTAACAAAGTCTTCATCGCTCAAAAACAATGTGTTCGGGCTCTCTGTGATGTGCCACCCTTAACTTCATGCCGACCACTTTTTGTAAGGTTGAAACTTTTAAGTGTACCGTGCTTATACATTTTCGAATGTTGTAAGTTCGTAAAAACGCATTCTCATCTGTTTCAAAAGCACGGTGACTTAAAACCCAATACTAGATTCCATGACAAATTAATCCTCCCGAAAATAAAAAGCCATTTGTACCATAGGAACTGCTATCCCATGGCCATTCACATTTATAATAAGCTGCCACAAGTTTATAAAAGCCTAGCGGTAAATAAATTTAAAGCCAAATTGTTTAAGTGGCTTACTGAGAGATGTTTTTACACGCTAGAAGAATATTTTAAATATGACAAAACATAGTAGAAATTTATATAATTTGGACATCTCATTTAATTATTATTTTATTGTATTGCTATATTAAGTATATTATGTGCCATTAATTATTAGATTCAATTTAAATTTATAATCAAATTTTGCATGCTATTCTGTAGCGAAATGTGTAGACCCTATTTTATGATAACATCTATTTTTTACGACATTTCTGGCGAAATAAACAATTTCATTTCATTTCATTTCATTTCATTTCATTTCATTTCATTTCCGTCTCCTGGTTCTAATTTACCTCCCCACCAATTTTCAGCCAAATCGGTTCAGCCGTTCTTGAATTATAAATAATGTAACTAACACGACATTCTTTTATATATTTTTTATATATATATAGATTACGACAGTAACAACAGTTAAATATATACTAATACTAGCTGTCCCCCGCGGTTTCACCCGCGTTTCCGGGATAAAAAGTAGCCTATAATAATAATAATAATAATATTGTTTATTTTGACAACGAGGCCCAATTGTTAGTAATACATTTTTCTTAAAAGCTATGTTATTAACAAATAAAATAAAATAAAATAAAATGACAAATTAATAAAAATAAAATAATAATAATAATACACATTGTTTACCTATTTACAGTTTGATAGCATTAACATGTCTATGGCATGTTTTATCAAAGGCGTATCAAATTTGCTCGATAACGTCTTCAGGATACTGTTGGGACTAGATCGCGTCCTTGAGAGTATGGAAGCGCTCTTTTTACGAATGATCGCGTAAAAGTCGTCTGTTCTAGCCTGAGCGAACATTGTTGAGGCACTACAATATCTTGGTAGTCCCAACAGAATTCTGAAGCCATTATTGTATTGAACTCTCAGGGCACTGATTGCCTTCTGCGTATAGTTGGTCCACAGGGCACTCGTGTAGAAGGTTTGACAGTATGCTTTAAACAATGTAACCTTAGCTTCCTCACTACAGCGAGAGAACATGTGAGCCAACATATAGCCTATGTCCTTCTCCATACCATAGGCTATCTGCCAGTGGCGTGCATTCCATATAGGCAAATAAGCAATGCCTACCTCATAAGATTCAATTCAATAATATTTTGATTCAATTAAACTACATAATCACTTTAAATAAAAATTCTAACCTAACATTCAATAC
The DNA here is from genome assembly GCA_947623365.1 of Achlya flavicornis. Lineage (NCBI taxonomy): Eukaryota > Metazoa > Arthropoda > Insecta > Lepidoptera > Drepanidae > Achlya > Achlya flavicornis. Next base: position 2,550,161 of record OX392494.1, on the reverse strand, counting down.
GAAATTTCAAACTTTGCCGCGCAGGCACTCGCGAGTTCGCCTCTCAAATTCACGGCAATTCACGCACACTAAAACGATTTCGGCATATTCATACACACACACACACTTCTTTAAGATAATACGACGAAAGCATAAATCACGCTTTTGCTATGCGTAGCATACTGACATTTGACATTCGCGATTTATGGACCAAAAGTAACCTTACCTTCCCTGTTGTAAGTAAAGTAACCCATCTAAATTAAAAAGACTACAGTTACAACTACTTTACCAACATTAGAGCAACTCAAATATAACTTCGCAATTTATTTGTGTTGGTTTGTTTATGGTTTGGCTGGCATTGTATGCAATGTTGTTGTTATTTACTTATTGTGATTTTGCGAAGTGAATCTATGAAGTGTATTGTGTGAAATGAAGAAATTTTGTGGTGAAGATGCAAAATGTGTCGATAAATTATTCCTTTAGTCAGTTTTCGTTTATTGCTTGTACTTGCTGTAGACCAACTCCAAAACATTCATGGATTTAAAACAAAGGTAAAAATCTTAGACATTTTAACACAGAATATTATGTTTATTAAACACCTGGCTATCTGGGTGCTGTTATTCGCATCTATTATTCTGTTATTATGTATTTTGTTTGCTAATGAATCATACCAAATGTGTGTGGAATGATACGCTGACCTAAACAATTTTACGAATCGGGTAAAAAAACATAATCTATTTAGGAGGCATATTTAGGCGTGTATGGCCATGATTTCTTCTGCCTACCTAGTCCGAAAACCAATGCACGCCACTGCTATCTGCATTCCAAAGTTCATATTGATCCTTTGAGTAGTTGAGGCGTGAAGGTGTAACAAACAAACAAACTCACTTTCGCCTGTATAATATTAGTTAGGATTTTTATTATTTGTTGTCATAGCGGCCATAGAAATACATATTCTGTGAAAATTTCAAGTGTCACCTATTACAGTTCATAAGATACAGTCTGTATCTGTCTGTCAGTGGGCTGTATCATGCAGCCCACGGATGGACGGACAGCGGAGTCTTATGACGGGCCAGTTAGCGCAATTGGTTAAGACGTGGAGTAACCTATAGCACCACAGGTCGTGGGTTCGATTCCCACACAGGACATGCATTTGTGTGCATGAACATGTCTGTATGTCCTGAGTCTGGGTGTTATTATGTATATTAAGTATGTATTTACAAACAAAAAGTAGTATATGTATTATATCAGTTATCTGGTTTCCATAGTACAAGCTCTGCTTAGTTTGTGATCAGATGACCGTGTGTGAGGAATGTCCCAGGATATTTATTTATTTATATATAAGGTCCCGGCCCCATTGGGTACGGAACTCTAAAAATCAATGATATGTTACCCATATATTCGAAGCTGAATTTCATTTTGTGGCGGAAGGGCGCTAGCGTAGATTCGGTGTTCTCGAGCAGCCACCACGCCTCCAGGAGATCCACGCACTTTAGTACCAACCCACCTTCAGCCTGAAATCATCATCATCAGCCTATAATGTCCCACTGCTGAGCACAGGTCTCCTGCACACAAATGAGGGTGAAAGGGAATGTGCAGATACTCCACCAAGCGTGCCCACTGTGGAGAGGTGGAGGTAGGCTAGTGGACAAGCCACCTAGAAGGCATCCAACTAGCTTAACGACTATCACAATCAAGTGATAACCGGGACCAACGGCTTTACGTGCCTTCCGAAGCACGGAAACGCTCTATTTGAAATACCACTAGGCGGTCACCTATCCAGGTACCGACCACGACGGTGGTAGCTCAAATCTCTTACCTCAGAGGAAAATAGAAGTTATAAAACTGTTTTAAAAAAAGCTTAAACCGACTTCAAAGTACACTAAGAAGTAATCAAATCCTGATCTGATGACAATGGGACCAAACGGGAAGTGTACCCTTCCAGACAAAAAAAGAATTTTTAAAATCGGTTAATTAATGACGGAGTTATGAAACAAAACAAACAACCGAATTGAGAACTTCCTCCTTTTTTTGAAGTCGGTTAAGAGTCTTCTTCTTCTGTATTTAAGAGCTGTGCTCTTGTCGGTGTAGCTCCTTTCACTCTGCTCTATCATTAGCCACATTTTGCACCTCCTTATATGATCCGACGCCTATTTTTGCCTTCATTTGATCTGTGTAACTTGTTCTTGGTCTTCCTCTTCCTCGCTTTCCCTCTATCTTTCCTTCTATTATGTTTTTGATAAATTCGTCTTGTCGTATAAGGTGGCCAAACATATTTCCCCTCCTATTCTCTATCGTCTCCATAATGTTCCTTTTCTCTTTTTCTCTCTTCTTCTTTTCGGTTAAGAGTACGTGTCTAATATTGTTTGATAATGTAATTGATGCATTAAATATAATTGTTTAGTCATCTACCTAGCCTATTCTAGCTACTTGGGTTTTATAGATGTATATCACTCACGTGCGGTTCCATATAGAGGGTGTCCCCGTATCTCTCGACGAGGCTGGCCAGTGTCGTGCGACGAGAACGATACGCCACCGAGTAGCTACTTAATGCCTGCACAAACATAATTATCCATATATATAAAAGAAAATCGTGTTAGTTACACTATTTATAACTCAAGAACGGCTTAACCGATATGGCTGAAAATTGGTAGCTTAGAACCAGGAGGACATAGGATACTTTTTTATAGTGTAGGGTAGGGTAGTGTAGGGTAGGTAAGGGAGTAAAGAAGGGGGCGTGAAACCCAGTTTATTATAAACTCATGTTAGAAACAGACACAACGTGTCACGGAATGAGTGTTTATCCGAAAGGGAATACAAAAATTAACTATAAAAAGTTTCAACGCAAAATAAATTGATGATGATGATGATGATTAGCACTGCTCTCAGTTAATACAACGACCGACCCATGTCCTACCGACACTGTCCATACAATACAAAATTCTTTGTTATTTACACAAAAAACACAAAACCAAAAAAAAAAACAAAATAAAATAGAAAGTGCAAATTAAGACGGCCTTATCGCTGAAGCGATTTCTTCCAGGCAACCTAGGGCAATAGGATAGATAAGATAGGTGGAGCAGTAAATATACTACATAATACATAAAAATACTTACTTAAAGTTCAAAACCTAATACTTAAATTAAAATATTTAGATAAACTAATATATATTATATAAACAAAAACAAAATAGAGAGAATTCACTATTGGTCCCATAGTAAAAGTTGTTCAGCATGACTAACCCAACATAGTTTTCGAATATATGCCATCTCGATATCTCCACCGTGTATAAACAAACCTGTATAGCATGAGCGGGTGTATGTGAAGCGTTGAGCGCGCCGGCGCCCAGCTCCGCTTCGTGAGCGGCTTTGAGCGCCGACACGCGCACCCCGCGGTAACTACTCGCGCCGAACATACCACTCTGAAACAAAACACAACTAGTTGTGGCCCGTGGTTTTACTTATTCAATTTAGGCCCCAGAACACCGATACAGGTCGGTTAACGAAAGCTGGCACGTTCACAGTACTCACACATATGCAATTTCAGGATACGGTATGTTTTATTATATTATTGACAAAACAATAACTGTCTCCTTCATACTCACAAGCGTGACCGCGCACGAGAGAGACGGACAGATGCATGACGGCGCATGCAGTGCGACGTGAACATGTGTTGAACGTGCCAGCTTTAGTTAACCGACCTGTACCTCTCATTCTTTTTTTTTTGTTTTATGTTAAATGGGCTTGCGTTTGACCTTCGACTGACCCCATGAGGAGTTAAGACGAGGCCGAGGATGTAGCACGCCTACCCAGAAAAAGCCTATTCACTCTGGCCTTGAATACATCTAAAGTCCCCGTCATGAGAAGCTATAAATTTTGTAAACAAGTGTTCAGGAGTTCACAACATTTGGACCAACAAAAAAAATGAATTTGTTTAAGATTTAATAACTAACATATATTATTTAACAAACAACTCTTTCTTTTTACTTATTATATATTTTAGATAAATTGTATTACGCACCTTTTTGACGTTTTTTTCGTGGCGAATTTATTTCCTTAGATGTACTGGCTACTGGCTCCATTATACGTAATAGCAAATAAAATTAACGCAACAATTAAAGTAACAACAATAAAAAAGTGATAACGAAACAATAACAAAATTAACAATAACAACCAGATCCGCGATATATGCAAAGCAATGAAACAAACTCGTACGCATTCGAAACTCGAATGACGCGTTTATTTCAAAATGGCGTCACGATAGTTTACAATCCCTGCGACGCGACGGACGCGTTCCGGTACCAAGAAACACAAACGATAGCGCTTTGCGTCGTTAAAATATGATCCAACTAAATTAAATAGGTTGTTACTTTCATATAACCCGTCGATTATAACCCGTTTCATGTCGATTGAATATGGTCAATTTATTATTATCTCGCAGTATAAAATGTTTACTTAGTAAAAGATGTTTGTTTACATAATTTATAGCTTCTCATGACGGGGACTTTAGGTTGTTGGTGTCGGGAAACACAGACCCCGGAAGAGAGTTCCACTCCTTTGCTGTTCGTATAAGAAACGATGAAGCGAAGCGTTGAGTCCGGGTACGCGGGATGTCGGCAACGAATTCTTCAGCCAAGTTACGCTATTTTGAGGTCAATTGCCGTGACGCTAAAATTCATATTGCTTCGCTCTGTACCGGCGAGTCGGCTAGATCACACGCACCCTCGCAAACAAGCATCGAGGAACAATCCCTTAGAGTAGTAATACATAGCAATCCGATTCCGAAACTAGTCAGTGATTTTGAACAGTAATTACCAATCACTGCCTCGTGTGTGTTTGACTTGGCCAATCAGAGCGCATGTGTCTTTTTCTTAGCCAATCAGAGCGCATTGTGGAGGGTGGCAAATTGGCGGAATAGATTGCAAGCAAAATCAACGTCATTACGCTTCTTTGGGCTAATTGTTCGATACAAACAAGGCACGTGTAGCGATACGGTTGTATGAATGCTGTTCTTAGCTGGATACCTGCCTACATCTAACAATCTACCAATATCTTAGCCTACCGCGAGTCTTTCAACACGCGCTGTCTCCTAAGAAAACGCTGTCATGGTCGAACGAAGATTATAAAATATAAATACAAAGACTGAATTTCAATATTTTTGTATGATTACAATTATTTGTTTATTCATATTAGGAATAAAATCTATTTTAGCTTATGTAATGATGGATATTTCTTATCCCCACTCTAAAATCACTGTTAAGATAACATTATTATTGAAAATAATTAAATCATAATAATAATAATAATTTTTATGAATAAAACAAACCAGTGAAATGTAAAAGTAGGTTAAAATTGAATAAAGGTAAATTGTGCCATACGCAGTGCTGCCAACTTAGCGCTTTCGGCGCCAGATCTAGCGCTTTTTTTTGCGTACAGCTCGTTTTAGCGCCTAGCGCTAAATCTAGCGCTTTTTCCGCTATCCAAAATTGTGTCTAAAACTGACGCAGTCCGACTATCTGCTATATTTGGAGCAAATGAAATCGTATCACAGGCTAATGAAGAAGTTCCAAGAATCAGGTGGTGATGAAATTACAAATAAATTGACTACCCCTACTGTTTTTTTTTTAAAGTTGTTTACTTTTTTTTTTTATCTCAGTTGTGCTAACTCATGTGAAATATTATAAAAAAATGCATGGTAGTCACTTCAATTTATTGGGTGCTAAGTTACAGTTTGAATTTGGTGCTGAATTTAGGGGTTTTCCCAACTGCTGTCTATTTTTGTCATTTTTTTCTCGTCTAAACAGTTTTTAGCTCGATCTAGCGCTTTTTCAAGGGACTGGCAGCTCCTTTTTGGTTAGAACAGTTGGCAGCACTGGCCATACGTAATTGCATACAAGTACTCGCATTGGCTTACGGCGTAGTGTCGGGTGTCTCGCACATGTGCTAGCACAATTGTATCTGCACACTTTTTCTGTAAGAGTCCCTATATGGTTTCCAGGGTCTGATGATGGAGTAGGAGAGTACCCAACATGCAACATGAAAGCAACCTAAATTAAGTAAGAGTATATTAAAGTTGAAGCTGAGGGAGGCATTGGTCGATGACGCTGGCTTCACTTGAAGAGGCGCCATCGAGAAATGAATCCACTCTACATGTTTACTTCGTTATATTATTAACCAACAAGGGGGGGGGGACTGTTTACTGGCAAGTGAAGTTCTTAGGGTAATTTTAGTTATAACATGTTATTATATGTTGCAGGTAAATGCCTAAAAAGTTATTTTTGTACTTTTTTTTATACCACTAATTCGGTAAACAAGCATACGGCCCGCCTGATGGTAAGCGGTTACCGTAGCCATATGGACGCTTGCAACACACGAAGCATCGCTCACGCGTTACCGACCTTTCCCCCCTCCCCAATGAGCTCTGGCGACCTTACTCACGCGCAGGAACACAACTTTACACAACATAAAGTTATTTGGCTGCGGTATTCTGTAAGGTGGAGGTACTTCCCCAGTCGAGCTGCTCTTTGAGCAAATAAACGCTATGCTCTACCTCTCTCGAAAAACGGCTTAACTTACCGGCTTATGTACGTAGAACATAATGGTGAATTGTAGGCAGTTGATACGGCATTCAGCTGTTACCTCCCGCCATGTGCCCACGTCTGTTACTGCACTCTCTCTATAAAATAAACAATTCATCATCATCATCATCATCATCAGCCTATAATGTCCCACTGCTGAGCACAGGCCTCCTTTCACAAATGAGGGTGAAAGGGACTGGGCGATACTCCACCACGCGTGCCCACTGCAGATTGCTGGAGGTAGGTTAGTGGTCAACCTACTGTTGGAATTTTTAAGCCGCCTAGGAGGCATCCAACTAACTTAACGACTATCACAATTAAGTGATAACCGGGACCAACGACTTTACGTGCCTCCCGAAGCACGGAAACGCTCGATTTGAAATACCACTAGGCGGTCACCCATCCAGGTACCGACCACGACAGACGTAGCTTAACTTTGCCGATCGATTAAGAACGGCTAATCATGCTACGCCACGAGCGCTTGCAAAACAAACAATTATTCTATTCTATTCTATTCTATTCAAAACAATTACATACTATTTATTTATTTCTTGATAGACGAGCAGCCTGTTAGCTGATGTGTGATCACACAGTGTTGAAAATCACTTGGCACTTATATACGGGGTAGATACGACAATACGACATTAAATGAAACCACGTAATGTACTCATGTATACGAACAACTTTTACTATGGGACCAACTTATAAATCACAAAAAAAAACTGATTTCATAGAAAGGTACATGTCTCCTCGGCAAAAATGTATGAAAATCTTTTTTTTGCGATTTCGAAGTTGGTCCCATAGTAAAAGTTGATCGTATATATACCAGTTCCGGTTACTTTTATTTGATAAGGTACTTTCATATATAATTTTACTGTAATCTCTTACCTATCAAGCACAGGGTCTTCCACCATAACATTCACTTCGGACTGCAGCACTTGCAGGCCGGTCAACTCCTGCGTCGCTTGGAGACATGTCTTCAACTTAGACTTCTGTATCTTCAGCTGAATCTTTGATGGACCAATATTCAGGGTTGGAAGACCAGTGTCAGAATCTGAACTGTAAATTGATTTAAGAAGATATTAATATAAAGATGTTTTAAGAATGGAATATCTTCAGTAATGAATATGGACTCACAGTACCAAGACAAAGTTGGGGTCAGTTCACACAGTCTTGAGCACAAATTGACACCTGCGCCAGGGCTACTTCACTCACTCAAGGACACTCGATAAGTGCCTATCACTTGGTGCACTGCATTCACAGTACAGCCGTACACACAGAGTACCGCCGAGTGCCGCCGTACGCCAATGTGAGAACTTGTACGCAATATGCATAGCACAATTTACTTTACTTCATTTTTAACCTACTTTTTCATTGCCTTGGTTTAATCTTCGTTCAACCATAAAAGTGATTTCTTCGGAGACAGCAGTCTTGAATGCCTCGCAGTAGGCTAAGATATTGGTTAGATGTAGGCTGGTATCCAGCTAAGAACACGAGAATCCTAGCCAACTTGCGGGTACAGAGCGTAGCAATATGAATTTTAGCGTCACGGCAATTGACCTCAAAATAGCATACTTCGCTGAAGAAAGAGAGGTTACATATTTAATCTGTGTCTAAACACGTGGACATCTTTAATCTTGTATCTGCGCCGTAGTTAATTTTTCAGTCTGTTTGGCGGAATGAAGAAGTGGGGTGGGCCAGCTGCACATGATTGGTTTGTCAGTGATGCTCATCGTCTATTGAATTCTTGCGTGTGATTTGGCCAAAGGTGAACAAGCACGAGCTTGCCCCCACTACTGCCTATCTGTGCTCACGACTCATGCCTCATACTGTACAATACAGAACTTTATTTATTTAAAAAACCTTGGAATACGGGTTGCAGGTCACTTGTTATGACTCTTACTGAAATGTGTACCATTTTGTGTACTCAATAAAATTGTATATTATACTGCTATCTTAAAAATTATGTGCCGCATCACGTAGCGGCTCGGTGTGAACTGACCCGTAAGCTCATGTCTCAGAAAAATATTCATGCATTACGATAGTCTGTGAGCATTGCATTAAATGAGTAAATTATGTTGAAACCCTTTGTGACATAGACCAGGTAATTAGATCTCCTGGAATTAGTTCCATTGTTTACCAACTGCTTTACAAGTAAATTATAAAATTATTTTTTGAAAGCTTACCTGTCGTCCATATATTTGTTGTTGTTATTGACGGGAACATCTTTGATTCGCTTATCGTAGTACTCCAGTTCTTTTAATAATTTCTCTTTTAGGATTATTAACGCCTTTTTCTTCTCACTTACCGCAGTGCAAGCCATTTTCGCTATTACTCGACTAATGGCCTGGCAGCAGCGATATACCTATACGTACTTCCTGGCAGGTAATGTGGTAGGTTTCCAATGGTTTTCAATTAGTAAATATAGTACTTTGTAGTGCAGCTATTGTCTAGCTAGGATTTCACACGATAGAAACATAGCAACCGCTTGAACCGATTCACTCAACCTCAACCCAATTTCGTACATCGCTCGCTAGATTTTATTTTGTGTGATAATTTGTGCCTCAACCGACATTTTTCAAACTGTTTGATTGAGAGTAGGAACTTGACATTGACATTAACCATCAGTGTTGCTAACTGTTATTTTGCAATCCCGTTAACTTGAGAAATTCCGTCAAAAATCACTCAAAAATGATACTTTCCGAATATTTCATTTATTTATAGAGATAAATAAATAAATAAATAAAAATAAAAAAGCCTTTTATTCCTTACATAATTTACAGTACTATCTAATTCTAATAAGTTTGGTTAGTTATCTTAAAAATTAGTAGTTATTTTTAGTTAAGTTTTTTTTTTTTTTTATATATATAGAGATAGGCAAATAAAAGTTTTAATTATGGCCATGCTCCACCGCACTATGTTTGTCTTTTTTTGACACATGAATGTATAAGGGCTGTCCTACTATAATAAGACATAGGCCCTGATTCTGTTGTTCACAACTAAACTAATTTTAATCTCGCTATGTCTCTTTCTAACAAAGAACATAAGAAAAGGATGTAAGAAATTTAGTCCTGTCAAATTAGTCCAATGCTTGTTATCAATATAAATTTAGTCGCCATCTATCGCGGTTACGCCTAAATACACGCAAAATAAGACGGCAAAGAATAATTTGACAGCTTCAAATATGTTCTATCCTTTTTCAATAATGTTCGTAAGAAAGAGATGAGATGTGACTAAAATTAGTTTAGTGCGATCTACAACAGAATCGGCACCACTGCCTATTCTTCATAAATATAATAGTAAAAATGTCCTACTATAATAAGACATAGCCTATTCTTCATATTATGTTTGTGGACATAGCTAAATAATAACAAAGTAAATATATGTCAGTAGAAAAACACAGAAATACCTACTGTACTTACTTCGTAGTCACAGATTGTGCAAAACCACATTAAAAACTATAGTAATGGCCCTGATTCTGTTGTTTACAACTAAACTAATTTTAATCTCACTATATCTCTTTCTTAAAAAGAACATAAGAAAAGGATGTAAGGAATTTAGTCCTGTCAAATTAGTCCAATGCTTGTTTTCAATATAAATTTAGTCGCCATCTATCGCGGTTACGCCTAAATACACGCAAAATAAGAGGGCAAAGATTAATTTGACAGCTTTTTTTTTTTTTTTTTTTTTTTTTTATATTATATAGGTTTGCGCTTGACCGCAATCCCGCCTGATGGTAAGCGAAGATGTAGTCTAGGGTGGACCGCGCGTACCCATAAGATGCCTGTTCATTCTGGTCTTGAATAAACCCATGTTATAAGTGTCTGGAAACACGTTGTCCGGGAGAGCATTCCACAACTTGGCCGTGCGTATAAGGTAAGAGGAAGCGAAACGCTTGGTACGGCAAGATGGAATATCGACGACGAAGCGATGGAGACCCCCCCGACGCCTAGTGGTCCGATAGAAGAACGGGGATGGAGGGACAAGATTATGGAGTTCTTTATCGCATTCTCCGTGGAACAATCTGTAAAATACCGTCAAACTTGCAACCTGACGCCGATGATCCAGGTTTTGCAGTTTCTTGCTCGTTAGGTCGCTATCGTCAATTATCCTTCGAGCGCGCCTATCTAACGAGTCCAAAGTTGCCAGTTGATATTTGGCTGAGCCATCCCACAGATGAGAACAGTATTCCATGCAAGGTCGAACTTGAGCTTTGTATAAATTTAGAAGCTGTTCCTTTGTGAAGTACCGTCTCACCTTGTTCAGGATTCCAAGTTTTTTGGCAACAGTCTTGGCCTTGGCCTCGATGGACCGTCCGAAATTAAGGTCAGAGGATAAATTGAGACCCAAAAGGTCTAGGTGTTTGGATAACGGTACAGATACATCACGAAATGCGGGAGTCAGCTTTAAATATGTTCTATCCTTTTTCAATAATGTTCGTAAGAAAGAGATGAGATGTGACTAAAATTAGGTCCTGCAACCAAGACGAAGACAAATACACAGACTTAATGTTATACGGTCTAACATTGTCCCGGTATTTTTGTAAACATAAACCAATAAAAAAAATACAATCCGATTAATATCTTCGGAGATATGCGTGGACCAAAACGCAGTACATACCTACATACACCTATGAAAGTATATTTGTTTGGAAGCCCTAATAGATTATCATATGTGAATATATTTCAGTTCCAATAATATTACGTAGGTAGTAATATTGAATTGATACTCTCCATTTTTTTAAGTCGATTCAAAAGAAATAAGAAAATAAGACTAGGCGGTATGGCTCAAACCTTTGCGTGCCTTTTGGTACCTTTACCTTTCTCTTTCTACTGTTCAGATCAAAGAGTTTGGATATACCTTCTTTAATTATAATAATATGTCTGTGGGATATACGCATAAAAATCCAATATGCCTAATCCAATAAGAATTATTTTTTGTGTCTCTTCTTTCTGATGGTAAATGCGACATTATACTTGATTTTGATATTTTAATAATTTTTTGCTACTCACCGATATGTTAATAAATTCGCAATTCGCATATTGCTAAACTAGAAACGGAGCGCAAAAACTAATGTCAAAATGATGTCATGTCTGTCAAACAGAAACTACATTACTACGTACGGCTTACGGCACCACGAATTAGATTTCATTGTTGTAAAACATACAATTTCCAAGCAATAATGTGAAATTACAACGTGCAATATATTATGTTAATATATAAAATTATTTTAGATAAACGTGTGGCGCGTAAACTTTGTGATCCCCTAAAGATTACAGACATACATACCGATTGTGTTTTTCTTATATTTTTATTTGAATAATTAAAGTAAACATGAGTTATTTGAGTTCATAGGTCATCTTTGAGTATTTAGCAAGACTGTTTAACAGTGTTAAGTAAGGTTTCATTGTTTATTTCAATAACGGCAAGTGATAATCACGACGCGAGTGCAAGGCGTGAATTACATCAAAAATGGGTCAAACAGGGAGTGCAATGCCTGGTAAGTGGATTCCAATATTTCTAAACAAACATTTGTGCATTCTAACAGCATTCTAATTGGTGGAAGAATGCTAGTTTCTAATTATAACCTAATTTTTATGTGTACGATAGATTCTTATTAGAGTTACCGAGACTATAATTTTTGGATTGGTATATCCGTGATATGGTAAAGTAACAACAACAATACGTAATATTATTCTATTGAATACATTTATTAATAATCTCCTTAATTAACTCAATTAAAAAAAGAACCATATTAATTTAATCCTTTGACTGTTTGACGATCCGTGCAGGTGAGGAAAACAATAGAAATCAATTGTTATTTTTTAACCGCACGTCAAGGGATGTATGTTTAAAAAAGTTCAGAAGTGCTATTTAAACAAATACTTGTGTACCTATAATAAATCAATTTACATAATTTAGTACCTATAATGGAATGAGTACAAACATTTGAGTAATTCTTCATGGTTTTAAGTATTCATCTATCTTATTTTGCAAATAATTCTGTAATGTGGCATTTTAGGTCCAAGTATATTTATGTTTAAGTGTCCCCAATCAAAATATACAGGATAAATTTTGTATCAACATTAAAAAAATGCTGTAAAAGCACTTTTTAAGAGAATAAATGCTCACTCTCCCTTCCATCTACATCTTAGAAATTGAGATGTTTGAAACAACAAAAAATGTGTGGCGTAAAAACCAACAATACCGGAATCTAAGCTCAAAGTGTATCAAAATAGCACATATTATAAATCAATAATTGTATACAATAAAATAACAAATCATCTTAAAAATGAAGATAAGGATTTATAATTCAAAAATAATTTAAAAGATTACCTAATTATTAAATGCTACTATGGAGGTGCAAGGTGGATGACACCTCCATTTAAAAGGGAAGATCTTCCGCCAGGCTGGGTCATCATGCCTGGGGACCGCGGTCCAACTGTACATGTCGGACAGTTGTATATATGCAGATTCTCGAGAAAACTTCTGAAGCGCGATGCAGGTTAATGTGGCGCCACGCCATCTATCTTTCCGTGTGTGAACTACTGATAGATGGCTGATAGATGTCGCTACACTACTATTCAATTTAAGAGATAGAATAAGGTAGATAAAATGGAGCAAAAATATTTATGAAACTTTAAATGAAAATGAAAAATAATGGATCAGCCTCAGGATCATACCTATTAACCTGTAATAATAATTCAAATATAATGAATGTTAAAAATTATGTCTAAAATATCTTACCCAAAGTAATATTATTATAAATAAATAATTTTAATAATAATATACCTAATAATTAACTATAATTCAGAATTTATATAAACTATGTACCAACTTAACATTTAATTTACTAATTGATGTTGCAATGCCCTTGCGGAGCTCATTTTGTGGACTAACTTAATACTTTAACATCTTAAAATGTAACAAACATGTAGCAATGAATAAATGAATATAAAAAAAATAAAACAAAATAGTGCCTGATGAATTTCCAGGCTACTATCAAAAATCTATGAACACCTTGGGCATGCAGTAGCCAATAACATGGACAGTTTGTGTCCACTTTTAGTCCCAGTAATGCAGATAAAATTGTGTCTAAAACTATACTAAACAACCCTTATTGGGTTGTTGCACTGATAAATTTTAATAACAGTAGTACCAGGGCTACTTCACTCCGGTATGCTCGATAAGTGCCACCCACTGGGAACAGTCTGGTTATAGAGACATTGGTGCTGATTCGGTTGTTCACAACTAAACTAATATAGTCTTACGTCCTTAGTCCACAGGCTCAGACAACTAATGTATTTTATGTAGATAAATCGCTTCAAACACGCCTTACAAAAAAATTACCTTCCAAATGTGAGTTTAAAATTGTGGTTTTGAAGAAAGATCGGACGCCCATATTTATTTTACTTACCAATAAGGTGGCAAAGAAGCATATGGCCCGCCTGATGGTAAGCATTTACCGTAGCCTATGGACGATTGCAACATCAGAGGTATCAATCGCGCGTTGCCGACCCTGAAGTAATCGCTTCACACCCTTTTTGATGAACCCCATGCTGTACTCCAATGGGAAAACCACGGTGGGGAGCTCATAACACAATCTAAGCGTCCGCGGAAGAAAACTCCTTTCAGCCCGCACAGTTCTAAACAATTCTGGTTTCAATGTGTGAGGATGAACTCCCCGTCGATGGTGGAAAGTGGCCGTGGGCATCAAGTCGAACAATTCTTTAGAATACTATCCGTTGTAGAAGTTGTAGAAGCGGTAGAACACACATAGGTATTCAATTTTAATGGAATTAAAGGATTCTTAAACAAGAACAAAAAAAATAACTAGGCTGTAGGTATAGGCGATAAATCACAGCCTTTCTCTTGAAAGAAAAACTAATTTAAAATAGCCTTTAAAAGAGAGGTAATAGATCTCATTTTGATTTCATAGGAAATGTTTATATTGGAGATGTTTACGTGGTATTTCAAAATCACTCTTTGCAATAGTAAAATAAAGTTTGTTTTCGATAAACGTTGATCTAACTTTATTTATTACAAACAGCTGACGATCAGCTGAGACGCAAAGCCTACCTGTTATTCTTTAATTTTTTATAATGTAACGCAACGCCGCACGTGCATTCTGCCAAATTGTATAGTCCACTTACGCTAAATGGACATAAAGAATGCAATCTAAATTCAACTCTAGCGTTATAGGTAACAAGACATAATTTCACTTGCGTTTTTCTTTATAATAAATTTTTAAAGGCTTTTATGATCCTTTCAATATTTAATCATTGATATGGTAATTTGAACTCAATTGAAAAGCTTCAGAGTTCAATTCAAATTGTACCTCCAGGCGTAATAAAAAAAGTTGTACATTTTTTTTTTCGCAAACCGTCATTGCAGTTATGCAAAGAAGTTTTAACTTACCTGTATTTTTTTTTCTCAAATCAGCTGATAGGACAATGGCTACGAAAGTCAGCTGATTCTACAAAGAAAGTACCAGGGCAACATGAACCGAACATATGATATTTCTCACGATCAGCACCTTCATACAAGAATAGGAATTTATTGAAAATCTGTTATCTCGGTTATTCTGATCTCTGAATTTCAAATTACGTTCGAATATGGTACGAATCGTTTTATTTAAAAAAAAATATGGACAGTAGCAAGGAGGTTGCCAAACCAGCTGACTTTGAACTAGGAAGCTCCGAATGAATGTCTTAGCGAAGTTTTCGGATGAAACCCGTAGCACAGTTGTAGGGTGCTTCAATACCTGACTGGTTGGCTCATGTTGAGCCACCTTGTGTGCTTACCACCTTCGACCACATCATCACTGCACTGGTGAGATTGTTTTCAACATAGGGTTGCCAGGGTTGGTACTGGCGACCATAAAAGATGTTTGAAAGAAATGCCAGTTCCAAGAAATGTTGAGAGTAAACCGATTGTTGTGCCGCCCCGCGCATTGTCTGTCAGTGAGATCAGAATGTAAATTTGATGTACTGAATAGGGATGCAACTTTATATGCGTATCTAGGTTTTTTCCAAGTGAGTGATTCCTGGCTCCTAAAAGCCGATGCAATGTACGCGAAAGTTATTTCAATCTGAAGTGTTCAGCCATATTTCGGCAGATCGAATTGGAATGTAGAATTTTGGTTTAGTAACTCAACATCCTGGGGTGTGCACCAGACTTGACCAGACCATTCTGGGGTTGGCACGGCCCACCCGGCCTTTAAGAATGCGAAATAACATATCTTAGAATTGAAATTTACCCAAGTAAATAATATTTAAAAATTAAGACAAAAATTCGATAAATAACATCACTAACGTATGACCTAGGGCTGGTACTAACGATTTTTTAAAATATCCTATTCTTTAAGAGTTATTTAGATTAGAAGCGCTTCATTTTTCATTGTTCATTTTTGTTCCGCGAAACACGCTATCGTCATCTCATGTCACGCGAATATTAGACATCAGTTTGTTTCATCTGCTCATGCTGCATTTTTCTGGCTTGACTTGGCATGCATCCTTGACTTAGCCATTCAGACACAGATTACTAGATAGAGTTACTATTCAGAGCGCATAGTCGGTGCTGGGCACTGCTGGGCTTTACATCACAAGAGACAACACCCGGGTATCACTCACGTCTCAATTCCCCCCTCCCCAATGACTTTATGAGAATGACATTTTATATAGATCCAATCAATTTTATCGCCAGTCCTTGCTCGCAGAGAAATTGCATTTCATACATTGTTAAAAAAATACTTTGCCGTGTTTCTTGCCGATTCTTCCCAGTTGTTGACTTCCGAACTGGTGGTAACTTCAGTAGCGTTGACTTTCATAAGTGCCCTCATCATCATCATCATCATCATCATCATCATCATAAGCATTTAATTTCCCACTACTGAGCACAGGCCTCCTTTCACAAATCAGGGTGTAAGGGAATGGGCAGATACTCCACCACGCGTGCCCACTGCGGATTGGTGGAGGTAGGCTAGTGGTCAACCTACTGTTGGAATTTTTCAAGCCGCCTAGGTGGCATCCAACTAGCTTAACGACTATCACAATTTAGTGATAACCGGGACCAACGGCTTTACGTGCCTTCCGAAGCACGGAAACGCTCGATATGAAATACCACTAGACGGTCACCCATCCAGGTACCGACCACGACAGTCGTAGCTTAACTTTGCCGATCGATTAAGAACGGCTATTCGTGCTACACCACGAGCGCTTCATAAGTGCCCTACTAGGGCCTAAATTGAATATATCGCTTTGACTTTGAAAGCCTGAAGGGGTACTGAGCTTTAAGCAGATTTTCAAGCAACTTTACCTGAAGCCAAGAAGTACCTATTTTCCATTCGACCTTTAAAAAAAGCAAGCATCCTTTGGCTTTGTTGACTTCTCCAAGACCAAACATACCTTACTTCTACGAATTGAGGCTCAAAATCCCTTGCAGATCATCCAATTGACATTACACCATTGTCCCATACGACAGCTGACAGTCAGCTGTTTTGAAAAAAATGCATACCTGATAACTTCTCATTTGAAAATGGACTCTAATGATGATGGTATTAAGTTGATAATTGAGTAGTTAGTACCTATAGAGCAACGTTTTGGTTGCTAAGCAAGTTTCTTATATAAATATCATCGATTGTATCGAACTTCGCACAGCACATGGCGACTACTACCACTAGCTGTCCCCCGCGGTTTCACCCGCGTTACCGGGATAAAAAGGAGCCTATAATAGTCGGGGATATTGTAGCATCCTGTTAGTGAAAGAATTTTTCGAATCCGATTGGTAGTGCCAGAGATTTGCCCGTTTAAACAAACAAAACTACTCCTCTTTATTATTTTACTACATAGATAGATTATTATACATATTACTAATTAGTATATATTGTATGGTGTTTAATTTATGTTGATATAATAATAAATATCCTGGCACATTCCTCACACACGGTCATCTGATCCCAAACTAAGCAGAGCTTGTACTATTGAAACCAGATAACTGATATAATACATATACCACTTTTTTTTGTTTCTAAATAGGTACATACTTAATATACATTACACCGGACATGCAGACACGTTCACGCACACAAATGCATGTCCTGAGTGGGAATCGAACCCACGACCTGCGGCGCAATAGCTTATATGAAATAAGAATATACTTCGGTTTGTATGCAGCTCTCTCTGTAATGTGCTCTTAAACAAAGATGTTCATATTTAAACTGTGTTTAAAATGTAACAGTACTATAACGACAAGCAACGAACTTTTTGTCCGGACCGTGGGAGAGATCCCAAGTAATGCTCATCCGGGCCACAGTACATGTGATATTAAGAGTGTAGTACTTGAAAACTGCCAAAACGACTGTTATGGTTTGCAAGGAAACACTTTAATATCCAGATGTTTAAAAACATTTTAAAAGCATTTGACATCTTAAAAGGTATACCTACAATTCTGCCAAGTCATATTTGTGAAATAATTCTTCATTTCCATCAAAAAAATACGATAGAATCTCTTAAAACCACAAAATATACCTTTGCCGTCTGCAACATTTATAGTATTTCGAATGAATTGACTTACATCTTAGTGGTTTAATTAAACACTAAAGGATTAAACCCCATCTTTACCATTTCAGTTTTTTACCAGTTAAATCCATAAAATTATAAATATTCTTTGCTTTTGCATGAAAACCGTTCGCAATTCTCCATACAAATTACTATGGAGCGGATGTCATTTTTTGAATTTGTATAAATTCGAATGCGCGCATAGAAATCATCCAGTGCTCTCCTCGATTCCAAAGTGGGAGCACGTCGCTTTGATGCTCGCTGAAGGTCGCCGCTGTCTTGTGTCATTGACATAAAGGTAGGTCGCGAGTGTCGTGACTGCCGAGGTAAAATAAATGAAGAAAATACATTTATTGATTTATCAAGGTAGGTACGAGATTTTATTTATGTTAGGTATTTGTACTAACTCATTCTTCTTCTTCTTATTTTTAATTTTGGAAACCAAGCCCAAATTAGGGCTCATTTCTGCCAGTGTCGAGTTATATTATAGTATCCAGTCACAAAATCACTTCACATTATAGTCCTCAGTCAGTCACAGTCCATAAAAGTCATGTTTTACTACAATGGTGGTCATTGTACTAAAACTCTTCACGGACATTTTGAGACAACTTGAAAAGTAACGATACACATAATTCATTTCATTTCACTTCACTGGTGCACATGGATGATCTTTATTGGGTAAAATACCACCAATAATACACAATAAAACTCAAAATACACAAATTTATGAAAATAAAAATGAAAATGCTACGTCACTCTGCAAGTTCCCGCCAAAAAGTCCTACTAACTCATTCAATGTTTTTATATTTCTAATTAATTATTATCATTATAGCCCGACCGGTAATATAATGATGATATATAATTCATATTTTTATTTATTTTAAAATTATTTTATGTCATAATGTTTTTTTTCAACAAAATTGCTTGAAAATTACTTATCAAGGACCAATGTGGTACCTTCGAGCTTATCTGATGATGGTTCCATAAGGTTGCCTACCTTCTGGAACCATCATCAGATAAGCTCCATAGTGGAATAACGTATGTAAGCCGTGTTTGGACTTGTTGGAATCGTTTTGAGATGCAGTTTTAAGGGTCTGATGATGGAGTAAGAGGGTTGGAAATGGAACTCCATAGCGGACTCTTTTCAACCCCCATAATATGGGTATCAAATCAATGGGCTTGAAGAGTAGATGTGATCTACTCATAAAACATAAAACTTTTCTTGAAATTTAAAAAAGTGTTTGCAATGTTAAAATTTTGAAAAAGTGTCCGCCATGTTGAACTTTTTAGATACTGGTCCGATTGCTCTCAAAATCGATATTTGAGAGACCTTGGGGTCACAAAACAAGAATCTTTTCTCAAAATGTTTAAAAACTGTCCGCCATGTTGAACTTTTTAGATACTGGTCCGATTGCTCTCAAAATCGATATTTGAGAGACCTTGGGGTCACAAAACAAGAATCTTTTTTCAAAATTTTGAAAAAGTGTCCGCCATGTTGAACTTTTTAGATACTGGTCCGATTGCTCTCAAAATCGATATTTGAGAGACCTTGGGGTCACAAAACAAGAATCTTTTCTCAAAATGTTGAAAAAGTGTCCGCCATGTTGAACTTTTTAGATACTGGTCCGATTGCTCTCAAAATCGATATTTGAGAGACCTTGGGGTCACAAAACAAGAATCTTTTTTCAAAATTTTGAAAAAGTGTCCGCCATGTTGAACTTTTTAGATACTGGTCCGACTGCTCTCAAAATCGATATTTGAGAGACCTTGGGGTCACAAAACAAGAATCTTTTCTCAAAATGTTGAAAAAGTGTCCGCCATGTTGAACTTTTTAGATACTGGTCCGATTGCTCTCAAAATCGATATTTGAGAGACCTAGGGGTCTCAAAACAAGAATCTTTTCTCAAAATGTTGAAAAACTGTCCGCCATGTTGAACTTTTTAGATACTGGTCCGATTGCTCTCAAAATCGATATTTGAGAGACCTTGGGGTCACAAAACAAGAATCTTTTTTCAAAATTTTGAAAAAGTGTCCGCCATGTTGAACTTTTTACATACTGGTCCGATTGCTCTCAAAATCGATATTTGAGAGACCTTGGGGTTACAAAACAAGAATCTATTCTCAAAACTTTGAAAAACTGTCCGCCATGTTGAACTTTTTAGATACTGGTCCGATTACTCTCAAAATCGATATTTGAAAGACCAAAAAACAAACAAAACAAGAATATTTTTTCAACATTTTGAAAATGTGTCCGCCATTTTGAACTTTTTAGATACTGGTCCGATTGCTCTCAAAATCGATATTTGAGAGTTCAGAGCCTAAATAATTGGGAACAGGCCGACGCCAAAATTTATGGGTTGAAGAAAATTTTGATATACTAATAACAGAGGCTGGCTATGAAAGCAGACCACTCGCTACACAACTCCTACAACAGAAAAAAATATAATGATAATAATGAATATGTCACAAAAAATTTCACGCGTCTCATACATCGAGGAAAAACACGCGAAGCCCTAAATTGGTTATTGACAAAAGATACAAGCAAAATCCTTAAACCTGAAGACGAAATTGACGTAACGGGGAAAACGGTCATGGATATATTGCATGAGAAGCACCCTCCTGGATTCAATCCTGATTCAAGACTATTTACACTACCTGACGGCCTCACCGAATTGACTCCATTACTAGAAGTAGATATAACTAGCGAACATGTGGAATCAGTTGCGAGAAAATTACATGGTGGTGGAGGCCCAACAGGCACCACATCAGAAAATTGGAAAGATTACTTGTTACGATTTGGAGAAGCAAGCCTGCATTTGAGGATTGCAGTAGCACAATTAACTATGCATTTAAATAACAATATTGTACCATGGACCCAAATACAAGCCCTTATGTCAAGTCGACAAATGCCCAGGTGTGAGACCGATTGGCATTGGCGAATGCCTACGCAGGATCTTATCCAAATGTATGATTTTAGTCACCGGATCTTAGGCCACCGAAGCTTGTGCCCAATCGCAACTTTGTAGTGGACTAAGCTGCGGTATCGAAGGTGCTATACACGCAATGAATGAACTTTTCCAAAAAGAATGCCAACCAGGCCTTAACTGGGGAATGCTACTCGTCGATGCAAATAATGCCTTTAATTTTGAAGGGTCAACAATCTTTGCTTATGAAGATTTTAGTACCCTTATGTACCTTAATAAACTAGTGTATTTTTTCTTGAAATAAACAGATTTAATTATTTTTTAATTCTATGAATAGACAGTTAGCTCTCTGGCAAGCAGGAATATATTGGCCACATTGCGCTCGTTTCTTATACAACACATACAATGGTCACGCAGAACTTGTAATACGTGATTCCGATATGAGATTATACAGCAAAGAGGGAGTAACCCAAGGTGATCCACTTGCCATGCCATTGTACGCCCTTGCAACACTACCCATAATAAATAAACTAAAAAAAGAACAAGCAACTACCCAATGCTGGTATGCTGATGACTCTTCCGCCCAAGGCAAACTAAAAAACCTACGTCATTGGTGGGATACAATGAGTAAAATAGGCCCAGAATATGGTTACCTTCCTCAAGACAAAAAATCATATCTAATAATTTCCGAGAACGACAAGCAAACAGCTCAACAGATTTTCAAGGGGATTAACGTAAACATCATAACTGGATCACACTTCCTTGGTAGTTATATTGGCGAAGGAAAATAACACTTTGTAAACAAGAAAATTAAAAACTGGCAATTTACAATAGAAAAACTTTCACTTATCTGTAAAGACTCACCCCAAGCCGCTTACACTGCCCTCAACAAAGCAGTTCAATTTCAATGGTCATTCCTTTTAAGAGTTTTAGATGACGTAAACCAATTCTTCGAACCACTAACAAACACACTGCGTACCAATTTTTTACCGACTTTACTAGGAGGCGATATCTCACCCTTAGAAGCGGACTTATTCTCTCTACCCGTTCACAAAGGTGGTTTAGCAATCTCCACTCTATCAAAAATTACAAATATAAACTATGAATGTTCAAAAAAAGGTTGTGCAGTCCTCTCAAACGCTTTAATCGAAAATACACATATGGACCTCTATCAACATCATAAATCTCTCAAAGATTCACAGAAAGAAAGCCGCAAAGAGAAAGACTCTCAATGACGAACTCTTGGATACTGTCTTGGTCAAACTCTCTCCTATCAAGAGAAGAGCGATTGACCGATCAATTTCGACAAAAAAGAAAACTAAATCCTCCAATTGGCTAACTATCATACCGACTAAGAAAGACCATTCCGATCTGTCCCCATTTGAGTTCAGAGACGCACTTGCATTACGTTACCACAGATTACCAGTCTCTATGCCAAAATCATGTGATGGCTGCGGTTGCGATGAATTCAATGTTGATCATGCTCTATGTTGTAAAAAGGGTGGTCTAATAACACGTCGTCATAATGAAATTAGAGATTTGTTCTGTGACTTATGTCAACATGCATGGGGTAACGCAGTCAAAGAACCCATAATCTCTGAAGGAGAATGCGGACTACGTGGAGACCTTTCTTGCCGTGGCGTTTGGGATGCACAGAGGGAGGCGTTATTTGATATCCGTGTCGTAGACACTGACGCTCCTTCTTATATTTCACGTCCTGTCGCCTCTGTATTAAAATCCGCTGAAGACGAAAAAATAAGAAAATATTCAAGCGCTTGCGAATTGCGACATGCAACATTCACCTCTCTTGTCACATCCGTTGACGGAGTTTTCGCTCCACAAATGTCTACCTTCGTTAAACATCTTGGAGCCGCAATCTCTGACCGCTGGAACAGGTCATTTAGCGTAGTGATGGGTTGGCTAAGATCAAAAATAATCATCTCTATAATCCGTGCCACTAGTATGTGCATTCGCGGCACGAGACATAAATTTAAGCCAATAGCAAAGTTATTTGGCTTCGACGATGGAGCAGCCCTACCTAAACAAGACTGATGTTGATGCGGTCGACGAACCGATGGATTTGAACTTATTTTATATTATATTTTTCTGTTACGGTAATCACAAAAGTAGTATAAATAGTTAGTCTTAATTTTTTGAATATTTTTTTTATTATTATATGAAAAAAAAAAAAAAAAATTTTATAGGTGATTATATTGTTTGCTAATGAGACTTTTTTGTAATTTTCTTGTCTTGCGACGTTTATTTTTTGAATCGTTGGTTATTAAAATGTTATAGTTTTTCATATTATTATAATAAATACTGATTAAAATTGATCATTATTTTATTTATACGCATTACTTTCTCTAGTTGAAACGAGTTTCATCATATTCCGTTTTCGTCAAGGTCGCTATAATGCCAGGATAACAGAATTTTGAAAGAATTATCTTATGTAATTTCAAGTTATGACAGACAAAATATTTATGGCGGTAGGTGTATTAAAAGTTTGGAAGTGTGTTTTTTTTAGAATTTAGAATCTTTTCTAGAATCGTCAATATATTATTTAATAACAACAAATATGTACAAAATACAATCTATATTTACAAAATATAATCTATATATAGAAAATTTCCTCAAGCCTGCCGCTGCTTCCGATTAACGGCAAGTTTCCCAGAAGGCTGGCAGCGTTTCCTCTTTGGATAGCCAAGCTGACGCGTTGGCGGAAAAAGCTCCCCGCCCGCTGGTCTCCGGAGGTCTCGATCAATTTTGAAGACAAGGTGCGAGCAAAACGGCGAGCTTCTGGTCCCAAGGTCAGGACCGCAAAAGGCATAAAAATATAATTGGGTCCAATCGATGCATATTTTTTGAATTTTGAATTTTCCGCACTGGCCGCCGCTGCCCCTGCAGCTTTACAAGTCGCCGGTAAGTGAGATGGCGCGAGTGTATCGACACATGTGGCATCCCACACCAGCGACTTGCCGACACTCCAAGGGATCAAAGACATACCATCCGGTCTCCTGCCATCGCCCCGCGCAATACCGACTGGTTCCAGTACGGAAGGCACGTTAGAGACAACAAGAGCCCTGCGGATAATGTCATTAATAGCCGAGTGCCGTGATATTCGACCAGCACTTAGGGAGCACGAAAGCCCATGGTGGCCGAGCTCATTGACGAGGTCTCCGCAGCGGCAGCGATGAGGCTGATTGGTCCTGCAACCAAGACGAAGACAAATACACAGACTTAATGTTATACGGTCTAACATTGTCCCGGTATTTGTGGATGGAATAGCTTATAGCCAGTGACCTGAGTCACTCTGAGAGACGGCTAACAAGCGCGCGCGGTCTGTATCTATTGAAAAGTTTGAAAATAAATTTTGCCAAGTTTTTTCACAAAGAGGCTTGTCCCACGCTCTCTGAGAGTGACTCAAGGTTGGAATATTTGTGCCTGGACAAGCTGCCTGCCAGGCGTCTCTAGCATCGGACAGGTAAGAAACCTCAACAGATCCAATAGAAGGGTCCAAAACAGATCTGACGAGGCTGCCCACACTGTATACCGAGGATAGAAACGCCGGTACTGATATGCTTGAAATTTTCCGCACTCCTAGGCCACCA
Organism: Achlya flavicornis; assembly: GCA_947623365.1. NCBI lineage: Eukaryota > Metazoa > Arthropoda > Insecta > Lepidoptera > Drepanidae > Achlya > Achlya flavicornis. The sequence continues at coordinate 2,525,515 of OX392494.1, read as the reverse complement.
TAACACACGGGTAGGGTGGCCTGAGACCACACTTAGTTTTCACAAAAACTGCAATTTAGAATTTTGGAAAGAGACGTTTTGATCATATTATCCAAAGTATCTAATATGTGAACGAATTTAAATAAGTGCGTACTGCGGAGCAAATAGGTAAACTTAGGCACGAAAAGGCAGAGTCGAACAATAAAAAATGCATAATGGGCATTAATTTCATAAAGTCTATTTGAAGAGTCATTAAAATTTTGAATCTTTTTCTCAAAGAAACTAGGTATGGATTCATCTAAGACTGGGGCTCCGAGAAGATGAAGCGACTCCTTTGACAGTAACTTAATATTGGGAGCCAAAACATTAAAATTTTGAATTAATTCTGGTTTTTCAGATTCTGGGAAAGAATCTAAAATAAGGAGCTCACATTTGGAGCTATTGAATTCTAGGCCAATCTTTTTAAAATTTTCTGTCAATGTTTTAAAATCACTGAGAACGGAAGCCGCATCACCCCCCAGCGTACCGTCGTCTAGATACCATACATTAAATTTAGATTGTAACCCAGAAATAATTGAATGGATGGCCATACTGAAGATAGCTGGACCGAGAGGGTCGCCCTGTTGACAACCCATGGCGGAAATAAGTGGGTGTTCTCTGAAAAAAAGTTTTGATGGATGCCCATAGCATTGCCAAAGGTAAGTATACGTCAGGGCAGATATCCCGAATTTGGGTCAATAAAGCGCCCCTATCGACAGAGTTAAATGCATTTTTTATGTCAACTTTAAGCAGCACTTCACCTCCGTTATTTAATAGAAAGGTCCGAGCCGCATGAACAGCTGCCTCACAACCTCCCTTTGAGCCAAAACCGAGTTGAATGGGCTGAAATATTTCCGAAAGTTTCGGGAGAATGTGACGACAACAAATTTTGGAGGCCATACGACGGATAGTATTACCCACAGCGATGGGTCTTACTCCGCCATCTTTTTTGGATAGTGCGCAAAGGTTGGCCCCATAAATGATCTCAGTGAATGGGCTTGGCACCTTTCCTGCCAACATTAAATTTATAAGAGAGGTTAATTTCGATAATAACTTGGTACCAGCGTCTCCGGCGGCACCACAGACAAGATCTTTGTAATGCTTTGGTGTAACCGTCGAGACCGCCAGCAGAACCAGGTTTAAATCTATTTTAGAATCTCTAAGATATCATTTTAAGAGAAAAAAAGCATTTGGATCTACAAAAAAGTCCGTGATGGTATATATCTATATCCTATGGATAACCCACAATAACCATTTTTATATTTTTTTTGTCTTTATTTAATTAAATAAGTTGGGTACGTTGAGCACAATTTTAGAAGATATCACAGATTTAAAATTAGGTAGGTACCAAAAAACAGTATTCGCCATACTATGCTCGTGCGGCGGGCAGGGCGGCCCGCGTGCAATAACATAAGTAGTACCTATGTACATTGTACCTGTGCGAAGCCGGGGCGGGTCACTCGCTAGTAAGTTTTACGATGCCAGCCCAGCTGTGCGTGTGTTAGATATTTGGTTAAATCTATCACGTGCATCAGCCATTAAGCCACAACTTTAAGCCATTTTCTCTTTTTATATACCTATATGGATTTAGGTAAGTAAAGGTAAAGTAGTTAAGATTGATATACAATTAACAAAGAAATATTCTCACTAAAGAAAAATATCAAGAATGATTCGATACTGCTACGTAGTACCTATGTAGATTGTACCTGTGCGAAGCCGGGGCGGGTCACTCGCTAGTAAGTTTTACGATGCCAGCCCAGCTGTGCGTGCATCAGCCATTAAGCCACAACTTTAAGCCATTTTCTATTTTTATATACCTATATGGATTAAGGTAAGTAAAGGTAAAGTAGTTAAGATTGATATACAATTAAAAAAGAAATATTCTCACTAAAGAAAAATATCAAGAATGATCCGGTACTGCTACGTAGTACCTATGTACATTGTACCTGTGCGAAGCCGGGGCGGGTCACTCGCTAGTAAGTTTTACGATGCCAGCCCAGCTGTGCGTGCATCAGCCATTAAGCCACAACTTTAAGCCATTTTCTCTTTTTATATACCTATATGGATTTAGGTAAGTAAAGGTAAAGTAGTTAAGGTTAATATACAATTAACAAAGAAATATTCTCACTAAAGAAAAATATCAAGAATGATCCGGTACTGCTTACCTAATTAGCACGAATTACGCGAACACTGTGGCTCTAACCTTATCTTTTGCCAATATTGCCATCTCTTTTACCACGGATACTCGCAAACTACGGGGCGGCGAGTGAACAGCTAATACATTGCGCTGTTTCTGCAACATGCTTTCTAGTCTCACAGGCGCGAACTAGCACTGTATAAATAATTATTCTATTGCGCCGTAAATCATAGTTGTCTGTCTCAAAGTAATGTGTAATATAACTGAGAGACGCATCTGTGTGGACAGAATTTGTCGATGTGTGAGCTCGATGAGAAGTTCCCACGCTCAGGGACTACCCCCTTAAATACAGTACACCTTCGAACAAAATTTTTTGGGCAATTATATCACAGTATTCTTCGTGGGCCCCATCCGAAAATCATGGACGTGGTGAAAAAAACTCCAAGTTTATAGATTGTCTTAAATGTGTGCATGGTGAGTTTTTCGAAGCGATCTTAGGATCTTAACTGGTGACGTCTAGATGTCGAAGGATGTGGTATCGAATCGCAACAATGAGTTCGTACTTTTGGTTAAGAAAAGTATGGTGTTTTTTTTATACCACTAAGGTGGCAATAAGCATTCGGCCCGCCTGATGGTAAGCAGTTACCGTAGCCTATGGTAATCATAGGATGATGATAGGCAGATTTTTAGTACCCGCCTAATTGGCCAACATCCATTACTACAAGTTCGTAGACGACAGCATGCAGCAACTACAGACGATGTGTCGTCGCCATACTACATACTTCTTTTTCTTTCCTATGTATTACTGTGGAGGCGAGGTGTCGCTAGCAACGAAAGGTATTTCATAGTAATAACTAAATTAGCAGACGAAACTTTTTGACATTTCTATCGAGATACAGAAAGCTGTGTCACAGTTGCGCTACTACATTAGCTAGTACATATACTGTGGCAATGACAGACATCATCTGGAGTGTGAATGGGGGTTCTTTATAAGTAAGTGTAGGCGTGCCTCTATTTGAGCTTTGTCTATTATTATTACTTCGTGTTAAGCAATAAGATAGAAAACTATTGATCATTGCTCTAGACCTGCGGCTTCACAATTTGGTCACTGAATCTTAGTACAATCAAAAGAGCAATTAAAAAAAAATGTTATAGTATGGTTGAAATAAAGTTGGTACTAGTATAATAATAAAAATAATACCTACTTATTATTTTTAAATAAAGTATCATTTCTACATGATATAATTTCATGTAATGTCAGTGTTACTCATAAAACATTATATAACTAATATAAGGGTCACGTAAATAACGTCACTCTATTGTCATTGTCAAATAATGTGACATTATTTACTTGACCATTATTAGTTAAATAGCGCTTTATGAGTAAGGGGGTAAGAATCTTATGGTTTTCGGGATGAATTGTTGGTGTATCACTAGTTATGTGTTTTGGTTCATAGAGTTAAAATAAGAATAGCGTTAACAATTACCTTGTGAGAAGTGTGAGCTGTTTGCACAAAGCTATAACGTACACAAGTGATTTACTTTCAGAAATAATTGGACTGTTTTACAAAAAACTTAAACCGACTTCAAAGTACACTAAGAAGTAATCAAATCCTGATCTGATGACAATGGGACCAAACGGGAAGTGTAACCTTCCAGACAAAAAAGAATTTTTCAAATCGGTTAATAAATGACGGAGTTATAAGGTAAAAAAAAAAACATACAACCGAATTGAGAACCTCCTCCTTTTTTTGAAGTCGGTTAAAAATTACGATATGAGTTCCTTGTCATTATAATTTGTTCGCGGTAAAAGTATTAATACTATCACGGCAATCTAATCTAGTACACACGGCTACAGATCAAGCTATACATTTCCAGTATAAGCTGAGCTCGCATTGTATAGGACTTCCGTACAATCGTTCTATTTATCTATACTAATAATATAATGAAGCGGAAGAGTTTTACGGGCTAATCTTAGCAACTACCAGTCGGAAAAATTATTTCACTAATAGGAATGCTACATTAATCCCGAGTATTATAGGCTACTTTTTATCCCGGGGAAGCGGGGATCTATATCTATGGTTTGGTTGGTCCCGATTTTTACCCGAATTAGAAGTTTTTTTTTTTTTTAAAAGCTATTTGTATGTCTTCAGTCACCAATGATCAAATTTGTTACGTCCAACTTGTTTGATATGAACAAAATTACACGTCCTTATGATCACAGGTCCTAAAATCGATTTCAATACCAGTCCATTGCCTTCAGTAATTTAAAAAGTATAATAATCCTAATATCGTAATTCGCAATATGGCCTACGATCCTTGGTAGGCGATGTCGGGACTCCTGCGCACCGGCGCGCGCGCAGCAGCCTCCTATTGGTCGGCGGCCACGCGCCGACGCGTGCCTCGCGACAGATGTTCCAAATTTGAAATGTTTTTTTTTTTTATTTCGCATGTCGACGACCGGCCTTCATACGGCCTCTGTTAGTCGACAAGGTGTTTTTCTATGATATAATTTGATTACATGTTTCAATGTATCAGGGGCTCAGAGCAGAGCACCTTTCAATCTGCCACTATACAAAGAAATATATATAAAGAGTTATTTAAAAAAAGCCTAGAATATTTATTTAAAACCAGCCAGCCAGGGGCCCAAGAATGCTATTTAAATTGTGTTCTTGAACTTCCATTCCAATTTATGTTGTATAAAGTTGTGTTCCTGCGCGTGAGTAAGGTCGCCAGGGCTCATAGGGGAGGGGGGGAAGGTCAGTAACGCGTGAGCGATGCTTCGTGTGTTGCAAGCGTCCATATGGCTACGGTAACCGCTTACCATCAGGCGGGCCGTATGCTTGTTTACCGACTAAGTCGTATAAAAAAAAACTTTCAGTGGTATCAAAATTGTGACATTTTACAGTTTTGTTTCATAGTCTACTTACTAACAAAATATGTCATTATGGCACAATTTTAACACCACTGAAAGATCATTGGAACACAATTTAAATAGCAGACATGGGTCCCAGGTGAGTACTACAAATCAAATCATTTATTTGCACATAACATACCTAGGTAGGTTATGCAGGTAGTATATATATGTCTCACCATATTCTGCCTTTGCGAGGCATGTTTTTTTTTTTTTTTCAACATTAAAACATGATATTGAATCCATTTTAACTTATCTATTCCAAGTTTTAAATACCCTACCACCGTGCTATGGTTTCCTCACGATGTTTTCCTTCACCGAAAGCTCAAGCTCATGGTGGGATTCCATGACCTTCAGCAAGGTCGACGTCACTAGTAGGTACTATTTGTTTGTATGTATGTAGTAATCTCTGGAACTACTGAACCGTGAGGACAGCTAGTATGAAATAAAAAAAAAACCGGCTAAGTGCGAGTCAGACTCGCTCACGGAGGGTTCCGTACATACAATATTAATTAACTCAACTTCTGCTATGAAAACAAAACTCCAAAAAAACAAACAAAAAGATCTACTAATGCTATCGATTTGAAATTTGGAATAGTTTTAAACTTTACTCACCCATCCTTATTTTATACAACAAAATCGGTAAACAAGCATACGGCCCGCCTGATGGTAAGCAGTTTCCGTAGCCTATGGACGCTTGCAACACACGATGCATCGCTCACGCGTTACCGACCTATCCCCCCTCCCCTATGAGCTCTGGCGACCGAAGGTCGGAATGAAGATGATGAGAAGGTGGAAAAAACTGGAGGAGGCCTACACCTGAGGAGGGGCACATATAAAAAAAAAGACTAACTTAAAAATAAGTAAAAACTCTCGCTATAATGACTAACAACATTTGCGATGTATAAGGGAAATATAGGCGTTTTTATATTATTTTATTTCTTCTTCTTATTTTTAAGTTTGGCAAGCCCAAATTAGGGCTCATTTCTGTGTCCAGTGTCGAGTTATATTATAGTTTCCAGTCACAATAAATCACTTCACATTATAGTCCTCAGTCAGTCACCGTCCATAAAAGTCATGTTTTACTACAATGGTGGTCATTGTACTAAAACTCTTCACGGATATTTTGAGACAACTTGAAAAGTCACGATACACATAATTCATTTCATTTCACTTCACTGGTGCACATGGATGAACTTTATTGGGTAAATACCACCAAAAATACACAACAAAACTCAAAATACACAAAATGAAAATAAAAATGAAAACGCTACGTCACTCTGCAAGTTCCCGCCAAAAAGTCCAATTATTTATTTATTTATAGATGTAAATTTCGAGACTACCTTATTCGGAATAGACAGGCAGTTAGATGGATGGAGTGTTATCGACAATTGGGTTCCGTTTTCACCTGGGTAGGGTACCCTAAAAAGAAATTACCACAGGGAACTGTGTACCGCTACCTACCTCAATAAAAAAAAATACACACATCACTTTAAACCATTTTTTTTTCACATGATCAAAGCCGCTTCCGGCACATGCCACGGCGCACGCGCCATCTGTCGTGACTTCGTATTGACACTATAGGTACTTAGGTACTTACGAGCACGCGTGATCGTGATTGCACGTTTTTTAACCGACTTCAAAAAAAGGAGGAGGTTCTCATATCAATTCGGTTGTTTTTTTTTTTTTTTTTTTTTTTTTATGTTTGTTACCTCATAACTCCGTAATTTATGAACCGTTTTGGAAAATTCTTTTTTTGTCTGGAAGGGTACACTTCCCGTTTGGTCCCATTGTCATCAGATCAGGATTTGATTACTTCTTAGTGTACTTTGAAGTCGGTTTAAGTTTTTTGTAAAACAGTCCAATTATTTTAACCGACTTCAAAAAAAGGAGGAGTTTCCCAATTCGGTTGTATGTTTTTTTTTTTTTTTATGTTTGTTACCTCATAACTCCGTCATTTATTAACCGATTTGGAAAATTCTCTTTTTGTCTGGAAGGGTACACTTCCCGTTTGATCCCATTGTCATCAGATCAGGATTTGAGTACTTCTTAGTGTACTTTGAAGTCGGTTTACGTTTTTTGTAAAACAGTCCAATTATTTTGTTTTTAAAATTGAATGGCTGACCCCCGCGGTTTCCCCCGCGACTTCAGGTTATTTCAGGTTTCCAGACCTGCGGTTTGAGTTGTGCGTGCATGTTACTCAGGCAGTCCAAATTACTTATACAGCGTGTAGCGGCAAGTGTACATCTATCCGAAAGGTGTGAAGACTACATCAGGTATAAACAGACTCTCTATACAAAGTTTCAGATCAAAATTAATTACTACAAAAATTCATACCTCTTTGCTTCCAAGTTTATTGAAATATAAAAACTTTTTAACAAAAAAAAACCGCCTTCAAAGTACACTAAAAAGTATGAAATAGCTCTTATCTCACACTGTTTTGAAGTCAGCGATAGAGCATGACGTGTTCTATAGCAAAATATTTCGCTGACTTCAAAACAGTGTGAGATAAAAAGTAGTATATGTATAATATCAGTTATCTGGTTTCCATAGTACAAGCTCTGCTTAGTTTGGGCTCAGATGATCGTGTGTGAGGAATGTCCAAGGATATTTATTTATTTATTATTATAATCGATCGACTTTAAAAAAAGGAGGATGTTCTCAATTCGATTGTATTTTTTTTGTATGTTTGTTTCCTTGTAACTCCGTCATTTATTAACTTAATTTTTTTTTTAATGGGTACACTTCCCGTTTGGTTCCATCAGATCAGAATTTCATTACTCCTTAGTGTACTTTGAAGTCGGTATTTTTTTTGTATAACAGTTTTTATTTCGTTCATGTCAGGTAAAATCAAACATGTCTGTTTTTTTACCAAAAACAGTTACTTACCGTTGAAAAGAACATATGCGAACTGCGAAAATTGACTGTCTGCTTATTAATTCTTCATAACTAGTAAACTGCTGGTCCGGTTTTCATAATGCCATCTGCTGTAACATACTAAACAGCCTTCGTGTAACCTTTATCTCAACTCAATAAGGCTTATAATCCAATAACGTAGACTACTAAAACATCTGCAGATCATAGCCGTTATTACAAGGTAGTATAAGGTTGAAGTTTGAATGGTGAATGTGTGCAAACTTTTTTCGTGGATAATTGAAGGGTATAGAAAGTTTGAAAGGGCATTCGGAATCGTTAAAGGTGATGAGTACCATCTTTGGTCTTAAATTGAGCTTGATTGTCTATTTCGTATTTTCGTTTTTCGGATTCCGTACCAAAAGTACGTCTGTCTGTCAGTGTATCTCATGAATCATTTTTAACCGACTTCAAAAAAAGGAGGAGGTTCTCAATTCGGTTGAATGTTTATTTTAATTTTTTTATGTTTGTTACCTCATAACTCCGTCATTTATTAACCGATTTGGAAAATTCTCTTTTTGTCTGGAAGGGTACACTTCCCGTTTGGTCCCATTGTCATCAAATCAGGATTTGAATACTTTTTAGTGTACTTTGAAGTCGGTTTAAGTTTTTTGTAAAACCGTCCAATTATATATTTAGCTAATCAACTTAACACCGTTATGTTAAATCCAAGTTATTGTATATTGTAAGGTTCTATCTATTCTTCACATAATTTGATTTGAAAGAAAGAAAGAAAGAAAGAAAATTATTTTATTTCTACCAAAACACAAAGCACAAAATACAAATAGGTACATAAAAAGGAACACAATAATACAATAAAGAAGTAAGAAAAAATACAATAATGAAATTACATCAACAAAAAATAATAATAAAAATTTAATAATAAAATTTGCTAAAAACTAGCCAAGTAAAATGTTAAAGTTAATAGATCATAGCTTATTTGCATTGTGTAATTAGTAAGTAAAAAAAAAAAAACAAAAAAGGCATAGCAAACATTGTTGTAGCAGAAAACAAAACAAGAAATAGTGTTTTAAATTTACCAATTTCAGGGTTGTCAACAGAACTTGGCACCCATTTAGATCTCAAGTGTTTTGTCGGTGAAGTCTACATCTACACCATAATTATCATAATATTGAACTTGGCTCCCATTTTCACTTTTATGTTTTTGGTGGGATACAATATACATGCTTATTCATAATTACCGCTTAGCCAGGGGGATGCGAGTGCGGATAGACGCTACTATAACCATATTCTTATCTTCCACGTTATGAACGTCTTCACGCGCCTTGAAGAACCCCATGCTGTACTCTCTCGGGAACCACGGCAGGGAGCTTATCAAAAACTGCGCATCCGCGGAAGCTCCTTTTAAAATCAAAATGCTCAGTTCAAATGCCGTTGCCCTGCCGCTAAAGGCGATTAAACAGGGTCTTTTAAGTTTGTGGGCAATTGGGACGAAGGCCCTGACTTCAAACAGATTTTGGAGCGCGCATTCGGCGGTCTGAACGGGTAGCCCGACCAAAGATTATGTAATATAGTCCAACCCCCTCAACAGCTCAGATGGGGCATTAGCTAGTACAACTAGCTATATAACCTGAAGCATCATCTCTGGAGTGCTCGTGATGTAGCATGATTAGCCGTTCTTAATCGACCGGCAAAGTTAAGCTCCCACCGTCGTGTTCGGGACCTGGATGGGTGACCGTCTCGTAGTATTTCAAATCGAGCGTTTCCGTGCTTCGGAAGCCACGTAAAGCCGTTGGTCCCGGTTATCACTTAATTGTGATAGTCGTTAAGCTAGGAGGCCTACTAGACGGCTTGACAACTCCAACAGTAGGTTGACCACTAGCCTACCTCCACCGATTCGCAGTGGGCACGCGTGGTGGAGTATCTGCACATTCCCTTTCACCCTAATTTGTGTGCAGGACGCCTGTGCTCAGCAGTGGGACATTATAGGCTGATGATGATGATGTAACCTGGTCGCTCTTCAAAAGGTTTAAAATGCCTTGAAAACTACTTTTGGCAACAGATTTTCAACTGTCCCTGAAGCACTGTGGCATAGTTTCCAGGGGCAGAAAGCTAGGGATCAAGACCCAGGATCTTAGCCGTGGCAGTGGACATCATGGTTGGTTAAAGACTTCCTAATTTACCAAAGTATTTACGATAATTGTCAATTACCTACAATGGCGTAGGAAACAATTAACCCCTGCCCCATACTTAATTAACTAATTGGAGAAGTTAAACCACACCCTGATGATTCAAGTGAAATAGATGACACATTACATATAAGGTGCAGCGCAGACGATAGACCGCCCTGCGGCGGACACTTTAGTAAATAGAACCCGACCGACCGACGCGCAAAAAGACCGGCGCACAACCCTTTGTTTCAGTCTTTTTGTGTGCAACAAATTCAAATTCGTTTAGTCATTGACAACTTACGTTATGTCTGAATGTTAAACAATATCAAAAACAAATAAAATAATAATATAAAAAAAAAACAATTACACATAGGCAGAACCAAATAATATAAATTCAAATAAAAAAAAAATCAAATACAAAAAATATAGACTAAAGTCCGTCGTCTGCGTTGCACCCAATAGACACAAATAAAAAGAGGTCGATAATGTCGATATAAAGTGTTTCTTTTTCTTACTAATACTACACTAATAAACTAATATTAATACAAATACACAAACTACAGGCTGAAATCAAAGACCCATTTGATAAAAACGAAATCTGTTAGATTGGATTTTCAATAAATATTGTTTCCGAAACGGGATTTAAAAGCGTTAATTTTGAAAAAAAAAAAAAAAAACATTTTTGCGCGAACCACAGTTTCGTTTATAAGGATCAAATTCTGGAAGTAATGTCTGATAGTAAACTAAAGGAAGGTTACATTTTTAAGCAAAAATAGTTTTGTTGTTTATCAAAAAAAAACCTCCTTTGAACATTTTTAGGTATGGCCAATACTTGGAACGTGGCTATCCATGCCCACTTGAAAAAATCATGAAGATATATTTCCTGGAGCCTGCGGCTACTCCTGATTAGTCTTGATTAATTGAAAGGTTCCCAGCAGGCTGGCATCGTTTCCTCTTTGGATAGCTAAGCTGCTGCGTTGGCGGGAAAAACTCCCGCCCGTCGGTCTCCGCAGACCTCGATTAGTTATCATATGATATTACCCAATGGAGGCATGGGGTTTTTCAAAAAAGGTGTGAAGAGATTTCTTCAACGCGCGAGTGATACCCCTGGTGTTGCAAGCGTCCATAGGCTACGGTAACTGCTTACCATCAGGCGGGCCGTATGCTTGTTTGCCAACATAGTGGTAAAAAAAATGCTCTGGCCAATATTACATGACATCAAGGAGTATGATAATGATAATGATAATGGACATCAAGGAGTATAATGGTGGCCAATTAAGTAATCCTAATTAATCTCAGAAATCGCTTATCATTTTAGGAATATTTATGGAGAATACATTAAAATAGTTAAAATACAGCTATTAGATAATTATATTACTGTACAATGTTTCTCAACCAGGGGCCCCCGCTCCATTTCGAAATATGGGGGATCAAAAATGTGTTCAAGACATAAGATAAGACCCGCGTGGGCCGCATTACGAAACATCATTTTATTAACGTACATACTATTTTAAGTTAAAATGAAGTGTTACCAAATTTAATATATTACGGTAATAACAACATAAACTTAACAGTCAAAGCTGTTTTAAATAATTCATCACAAATTATTTTATGCGGATTTTATGTTTTGAATTTTTAAACTTTTTTTTATTTTTAAGTTTAAGAATTTTGTTTTTGTAACATCATTGCAAAATAAGTACCACTATTTTGATTTGTATATAAGTATCATATTGATCGGTTTCCCAAAAAAATTCTTTTAAATTTATTGGCGTTTTAGATGGTCGCGTGCGACCGCGACACTAAAAAGGCTGCCAAGTGATGTTCTATAACGGAATCGATATTTGGAATACTTAATTATATCTCGTGCACATATTTCTAGGGTCGCAAATTACTAAGCTATTTCTTTGTCTAGTAGAAAGTGCATTACACCCTGGAGGCCACATTGCGAATAGCCAGATGCGCGAGCGCACCTTGCTTGGAGACTGCGCGCGTGTCGCTCCCTCTAATTTCACCACACATCTGCTAAGATGAAAAAATGAGTGTTGTTCTTTAGAAAGTTTAACAACCTAGCTCATGTGGTTATTTTGGGATCCTGGGACTTCACACACGGCTATCTTTTCCCAAACTAAGCAGAGCTTATGGTGTATTATACCAACCACGCCAACTGGCCCGACCTAAACAAGACCGTCAAAAGCTTCCTTTTCATATTAGTCCCCAATTTTAGAAATTTCAATTTCTTAGTGACAGTATCACTTAGCGAAAATTCGGGTGCCTAGTTCCATAAGGCCTTCCCACAGAAAGCAGTATAAATAGCTAAGGCCTTCCTAAGTGTTTATGAAACTTAAATGTCTGCTTGGTGTGTCTCAAAATGGCTTTGCAGTTTCCTGAAATTTAAGAATCGTTCGTGAAAATAGGCTTTAGGGATCAAAATGATATTCTGCGCCTCCGTCTCATTCAATACTGGAGTGGAGTAATATCGCTGAACATCCATTTCCATTATTGACTGCAGATTGTATGTATTTTACTGAAATGTAAAAAAAGATAAATTTATATTTTGGTTCATCATCATCCTTAGTCTATAGCGTCCCACTGCTGTCCTGAGCACAGGCCTCCTTTCACAGATCAGGGTGAAAGGGATTAATCTTGGTTACCTGGGGTTAAACCTACAGGCAGTTTTTTTTTTTCTAACCATTATGGGCAAATTCTGAACTACAGGTCTGAGGGTCGGTTGTTGGTACATTTTAGCAAACGTTGTAACCAGCGTTAACTTTAACTTTACTATAACCATTACCAAGCTCTGACCGAAGGAAATGTCAAGATGTATTTTGGGTTGCACAATGTAAATTTTAACTATCGTCAAAACCAACACAAAATAAATTAAATAATTTTATTAGTAAAATTGGAATTTCGGTAAAGTGAGTACCTATTTTTTGCCTATGATTGTATCGTTCTTGATCATAACATTCGTGTTATTTTCTTTTTCAGAACATTCATGTAGATTTTTTTTAAATATGTGACTGATATTTGTGTATCTTAGGTAACTCATATTTAACATCTTTTTAATTATGTTTTAGAGAACGTTCGTCAAATTTTAACGCCGCTGAAATAGAAAAGCTAAAAATGCTAAGAGATAAATTTAACTTAACGTTAACCGATCGTCTTCGGGCGGTTAAGGTTAAGGTTAAAATTTTAGTTAAAAGTTAACTAAACCTGACATGTGCAACCCAGTTTGCATTTCTTCCGGTGGTTAAATTTAACTTTAACCGTTTATTAACTTTAACCTTACTATAACCACGCATCATGCAACCGACCCTAAGAGAAAAACGCTGAAAGGAACCAAGATCTGAATTTTGAAGAAAATAAAAGAGGCATTAAAATTTATTAAAAAATAATGATGACAAAATTCTTCTTCGTCACATTATGAACAAAATTACGTATGAAAATCTTGGTCACAAGTTGCTAGAAGTTATCCAGGATATTATTTTATATTTTCCTTGACCATGGTTTTATCCTGCGTAAAGTTTGACGAAGTGGAGCAGATCTCGCAGGGACCTCACTATGTTTACCCATAAAGAATTAGCTCTTAGAATTCTGACAAACAATAAAAGATCAATTTTGATATCTTCTAGCAACTTGTGAGCAAGATTATCCTTGATAATTTTGTTCGTATTGTGACGTAGAAGCAGAAAAAGAAAAAAAAATAGTTATGAAAATACACTATTATTTTTTTAACTTTTTTATTATAATTTTTATTTTCTTCAAAATTCTGCTTACACCAGAAGGTGGAATTGCTCATAACTACTCGAGAAAAACAGATTTTCACATATTTAGATTTGATGGATTTCATGGGATCAGCTGTGAATTCGGGAAAAGAGTTTTTGTGGCCTTTTAGACCTGTTATATTTTAGGCATGAATACTTAGGCTAATATTTCTATTACTTGTTGCGCAACAAAATTATGAAGGAAAACTTTTGAGGGTTTGATAATACGAATCATAGGTCGCCGGCAGCGTCAAATATATTGTAATTATCAACCTACGGTAGCTAGCGATAGAGTTTGATATAGCTTGATACTAAAATGACGTCTTGTATTATCGGACTCATAGTTTCTCCTACGATATGACGACATTAATGACTTCATTGGGATTTTTTTGATATTATTTATCATAATTTTTGGTAATTATAGTAATTTCCATTCTTTGTTGTTTTTGGTATTTCTACTAAATTCTAAGCGTGACATGGCCGTAAGCGAAACGTTGGGATTTTTTTTGTGGGATGAAAAACAATAATAAAGCGATGATTACTCAGTCTCAGTGGTAGAGAAGTCGAATGGATTCGAGTACTATAATTTTCCTCAGGCTGCCCTGTTTGTATGTCCTGAGACTGGGTGTTATTATGTATATTAAGTATGTATTTACAAACAAAAAGTAGTATATGTATTATATCAGTTATCTGGTTTCCATAGTACAAGCTCTGCTTAGTTTGGGATCAGATGACCGCGTGTGAGGAATGTCCCAGGATATTTATTTATTATTATTATTATTGGTGAGAATAAATGCTTGTATCATCCCCTGGACCTTTTACCCTACATGAAACATTGAGTTATAAAAAATTACGATCTGAATAAGTGTTGTTCTTCCCTCTTTCTTTCTTATTAAGAGGTTATACAGAGGCACTCTGAGAGGCAATAAAAATATTGTCTTTTTTTATTAAACATATTCTTGAAAATATAAACTTTTATGAGAATAGTATATGAAAATAAACACCCCACACAGAGAAAAATCCGTCTCTCTCCAACGCGTAGTGAGTGAAAGAGATAAAAGAAAGGGCTTTCAAAGCGCACGCACGCAATGTGAGCGAGCCCTTGGCTGGTCGCACGGCGTGAGAGTAGAGTAGTCAAGTCTCGACACTCCGCCGTCGGGCAGCGTCGCGTCCGGACGCCCATCGCGTAGTAACATAAATACTAAGTGCGTATAGTTTCGCGTATGATAAACATTAATTAAAAGCTGTGTACTTTTGCTCGCATTATTTAGTGACGATATGTTTTAAAGTTTACGTTAAAGGACTGTTACTTTTTTTTTGTAAAATTTTTAATCGGTTTTCGATGATGGGAGTAAGCAGTTGTATGAGTGTGAGGCAGGCGAGGGGGGCTTGTCATTGCCCCGCTTGTCCCCGGGCTTCGGGACATGGGGCACAGATGCCCCCCCAGACCCTTGTTTTGCCCCCCATGGCATTGGAACCGGAAACGACCCCCGTTAAGGATAAGAAGGGGTCGAAAATGAAAGTATTGAAAAAGATCAAAAGGAAAATTGGCTTGGGTGAGTTTTCTTTTATTGACGGTTTTTAACGGTTTTGTACGTTATCGCCATCCATGGGGTGATAAGGTGTCATATCTGAGTATTTTTTTTTATAATTTACCAATTTCTGATTTTATGTAACATAAATATATATGTTTATGCATCGGACAAACTGTCTTTAATTTTGGATAAAATTCTTGTCATTAATAGTTTTTCTTTTATATAAAACTCATTGATAAATAATAAGTGATAATTTCGTTAGATTTTTGCAATATTATATACAAATCTCGATTTAAGTCTACATTAATTTTCAATTTCAAAGTTGATTTAATTATTATTTCAAAAGAGGAAAGGCTACCGTCTGGGAACCTTGCCGTTCAACGGTAGCAGTGGCAAACTTTGTATGTTGTAGATAAATATGTATTTGTTGTAAATGAATGAGATTGACAGATTTCATCCGAATCAGTGGTAAATTCAACTGTATCTACAACTTAACGTTCATAAGTGCCTCACCAGGGCCTAAACTAATTTAAAAAAAATGTGTTAAGTTTTCCAGAAGTAATAATAAAAGAGTTTTAAGAAATTCCACACACATTTATTAAATAACACCGTTTTATGTCATAATCTTATCTTAAAATTAATATTTACTCTTAATCTAATAGTATTGTACTTAGTACATATTTATTAATTTGCAGAAGTTTATCTTTTGCCGATATTTTAATTGGTTACTCACTAGAACAGCTATAATAAATGTTATCAAGACCTTAGTACGCTTTTTTTTTCTGATTACGAATTCTACGTTTCTGAACGTCTCCCTTGTATATTTTTTATTAAAAAAATGTGGGTATTGGCGATCGCCGTTCATTATTTTACATACTCAAACTCATTTAACGGACACCTCTTGCACGTTATGCAAGTATTTTCAAATAATACAAGAAATATATAATTTTAAATTGACATCAATGTTTTAAAACTAAAATATTAATAATGCCGTGTTATTGTTACAACAAAAAAATGAGTGGAAAACCTGTGAAAAGAGTTGAAAAAGTTGATCTGAAACGGAAGTTACGTGAGTCACTTTTTTTTGTTTTTTTTTAAAATATATTTAATCGATATGAATATCATACATGTGAAATGGATGTTATTGGTTGAAATAATGTTAATATTAGAAAAAATAAAATAGTTTCAGCGGTATATGCACCTTCCATTAGCATCAAAATTATCCACGCATTATTTTAAAATGTAAAATTGCCTTACCTTTGTCCGTCAAATGACTCCAGGAAAAATTACGATGAGGCCGAGGATTTAGCACGCTTTCCCAGAAAATGTCTATTCATTCTAGCCTTTAATATATCTAGGTTATAGGACTATGAAGCTATTTGCTTTGAAGACTACTTACCTACCGACAATTCCACAAAAAAGTCGCTTAGAAATTCAGAGTAACAGATAAAGACCGTCTCAATCTTAATTTTTGTTTTTCCATCCTTATTTTTTAGTTTTAATTATTCCGATCTTGAAAAAAAAACTTGTATAAAAACTGTGGCGCGTGTCATCTGCTCGCGCCGTAATGGCGATTCCTTTTTTATGTTATATCATGTTTGGCAGCTGGTGTAGCACCTTGCCTAATTTATTCAATTGCTGCATTAAAAACAAGGTTTTGTTTTAAGTTATTTTAATATTAGTTATTTTTATACTCGGAATAATGGTAAAAAAGTGACTTGGCTCAATTTTAGCAAATTTTTGGTAGGTGGGTTAGGTTGGTTTGATTTCCATTATCCATCCGCGAAAATCATGTTTTGATGATGGATTTAAATATCTAAATCTATATATTAAAATCAATGCTTGTCTATTTAGATCGTATAAATTACAATACTACTTTGGTGAGTTGTTGAGGCAGGCAGGGAGAGGTTTCGACATAGAAAAATAAAGAGTCGTTGCAAAGCACGCCGCGGACACTAGCTAGTATGCAATAAAGATATCATAGTACTTTATTTTTACAAAAGTTAATCACCCTGTCAATGTTTAAGCATTTAATCATTCTTACCAACATCTGTCGAATTCCCAAGAATATCCAGAAATGTGTAAGTTTGCCACATCTGGCGTTTTGTGCCATTGTTAAGGATTTCCGTAACGATGTAGGTATTACTTCCGGCTGTTAAATGCCTCTGCACATCTGGGATTAGGCCTTTTGTTGTTGGAAATAATGCTCATTGTTTTGAGTTGATTCATAGTTTTAAAGAATTATTTTAACTTTTTCATTTGGTCATTTAAATGGGCTGCTAAACAAAGGTTTGCTATACCAGATGTAGCAATTGTTCAAAAAATGATTTTTTTTCCATGTAAATAAAACCAATAAAAACAATGGGTATGTTAATAATAAATAATAAATAAATATATAATATAATCAATGGGAAATCCTTTAATTCGGGTAATAACTTTTCCCGAATTAACAGCAGATCCTATAATATGTCTTTTTTTTCATGAATTGCATTAAAATCTGCCGCAAATTCGACTTATAAGTTTCAGCAGTATTGCTCTAGTCGCCTTTTTAGACACCCTGCAATAATAAATTAAAAATATATCCAATTAAAAATACTAAATACGAGAAAATGTTAATGGTAATCAATTCTCAATCATCATTTTCTATAATTAATTAATTATAGCCATAATTCGGACAAGCGACCGGCTTAGTAGATAAGTAAATGATGAACCTAATCCCCTATTCTTAGGGCAGCTATTGGACGGCAGTTAATTATTTTTATATCTCTAATTATTTAAATTATTATGAGCTTTCAAGAAATACTAATAAGTGCGCGTTTAATTGATAATTTGTGTCAAATATTTATACAATCTTAGTAATAATTAGTTTTAATTGAATTTTAACTTTTGCTAACTTAATAAAACTAGAATTAAAAAACATAAGTCTCAAATATCAAAAACTTCATTATTCGTTTACCAAAGAAAGTCGTACTCATAATGCCTTCTATGAATTTAAAATGGTCATTTTCATTGTTCAATGCATCCCATTAGCGTATGAGCGTGATAATGATGTTCGTGACTGTGATGGTTATTTATATATCCCTTTGTGTGATGATTAATATTGTGCTGCCCTCTGGCTATGCTTACTTGCTAGTTATTAAAAAAAAGTATGAGGTAGTGAGTTACACAATTTACGTTACTAATTCATGGCAAAAAACAAGTAGTATTCAATTCAGATATGAAGCAGTTGAACCTCATTTGTCAGAAATGCGGGGTACAGTTTCCTAATCTGTTTTAGCTTTTTTTAATATATATTTTTTTTTTTTTTATAAAGTACTTTTTATGTTTTTAATTTAAGCGTTTGTTTTATTGTTTTTATTATTTTACTTTTAACTATTGTTTTATGTTATGTGCGTCGATTTTTGATAAATAAATGTATTTTCTTTCTTTTTCTTTCTTTCTTTCTTTCAGTTATGGAACTGCCAATGTGGCATTTTTAACACCCTAGTATTTTATTTAAAAACTAGTTACTGCCTCGCGGTTTCACTTGCGTTTGGGATTAAAAGCAGAATTCTTTATTAATAAAAAGTATGAATACTTGCATAGGACGCACATTTATTCGCAACGGGTTAACTTATGGAAAACCGGTACCAGGATAACATAAGCTTGAAGGAGGTTTCTGTAATAATACCTCAAACAAAATTTGTTTAATAAAAAAAAAATGTTGCAGATATTAGAGACTCCTTCTAGCTTCTTTTATACTATGTAGTATTTTTTTTTCATAACCAGCCAGTAATTAATTCAACCAAACCAAATTGATTGGTCTATCTAGGTGCCCAAACGGTAATACTTAAAAAGGGGCCGTGGATATAAGTTTGAGAACCCCTGATCAGATGAAGGTTAAACCATTTTTAGTTTGCTCATTATCATAACGGGAACGAGCCGTGGGAAATTTGGCGATATTTTAAAATATTGTATGTTAACGGATACTCGGGTATGATGATAATGCCTCCCACGTCTTTGTTACTCTGCATCATCAGCTGAAACCCTGTTCTGCTGAAAATCAAAGGGGATGATTTGTGTATCTATCCGAAAGGGCTGAAAACTACATCAGATACAGACTCTTTAAAATATAATTAAATATTTTAAGGCGATGATAGCTCAGTGGTAGTGACGTCGGATACCATGACGAAGGTCCCGGGTTCGAATCCTACAATGTGCTTGAGCTTTCGGTGAAGGAAAACATCGTGAGGAAACCATAGCACGGTGGTAGGGTACTTTGTAGTACCCGTCTGGCTGGCTACCATCCCTCAAGTTGAAAATCTGTCGCCAAGCACCTATCGGTGTGTTCCGACAGCTGCACTTGAGAGCCTGTTCCCTCTAGGCTTTGTGTGCTAACCAACTTAGACCACATCATCACTTACCGTGGTGAGATTGTGGTCAAACTCAGGCCTATACCCAGTAAAAAATAAATAAAAATATATTACTCAAAAATTCATACCAAATTTTTGCATCCAAGTTTATTGAATTAAAATCATAACCAACATGTCACCACTCGATGGGTGTCATTATCTCTCCATGACACTTGTATTTATATATTTTTATCTTATTTATTGAACATTGATCACTGCAGGGTTTTTCAGGGTTGGTTGCAATCAGGTAGGCCGTATGCTACCTGAGAAGTACTCGTATAATCAAAAACATGATAATTTATGAAAGTAGATGGTCGACATTGCCCCACCCCCAACCCTGTTTCGTGAGTTCGATTATTTTTTGCATTGTAGTCCATCCATGTATCTAACAAAGAGGTATGGTGATGGCAAACCAGATCATGTGTAAGGAAACACATATGAATATAAATAAAAAAAAATTTTGCTCTGCATTTTTTTTTTTCTTATAAGTATTCGAATCTTGAAGGTCGGTAAAGTTACACAATAGGACAGCTGTGCCTTTTCTAAGTGTTGTGTTGGAAGAACAGCAGAGCAGCTGACTAGAGCTCTGTGCGTTAGGGCTGTCACGTTGCAATTTTTTAGTAAAAATAACATAAAAACATATTAGGTTCCAACCAAATAAGTTTTATTTAATAATAAATGGGCTAGCGTTTGTCTTTTGCCCAGCCCATAAAGGACGACGACGAAGCTGAATATTAAGCACGTTTTCCTAGAATGGTCCTTGAAGTTCTTCATTGTACAAGCTGTTGCTAAATATAACGTTGAACAACCAAAAAAAAAATAGTCTTGGCTGTGCAAAGAAAAGTGGTATTTCTTATAAAACAAAATGCATTTAAATTATTTTAAATGTAAGATAAATATAACTTCTTTAAAGGTCGTTCCAATAATATTGTATGCTCACAGTTATTAATAATAGCTTCTTTCTAGTATATGCTTGTCTATCAAGTGATATAGGAGACTATATTGTGTTTTGAACTGATATTTTATCTGATATAGAATAATCTATTTATACAAGTAGATAATTGCCATTTAGTTTTTCTTTTAATCGCTTGAAGAGCAGTTACTGAATTCCTAAATACAATATAAAAAATACAAAAAATTTAGTCTTGGCTGTGCAAAGAAAAGTGGTATTTCCTTAAATAATTTAATGTCAAACTTATAAGGAAAAAATATACATTTAAATGCATAACAAATAGCTTTTTGAAATGTCATGTGATTAATATTTTATGCTCACAGTTATTAACAACTAGCTGTCTCGCGCGGTTTCACCCGCGTTCCCGTCATAAAAAGTAGCCTATAATATTCGGGGATAATGTAGCTTCATATTAGTGAAAGAATTTTTCGAATCCGACTGGTAGTTCCAGTGATTAGTCCGTTTAAACAAACAAACAAAAAAACTCTTCCGCTTTATTATATTAGTATAGATAGCTGCTTATCTATCAGTGATATATGTGACTATATTGTGTTATGAACGGCTATTTTATCTTATATGGATTATTCTATTTATACAATGTAGATATTTGCCATTTTGAATTTTTATTTTATTTTATTATATTTATTATAATTGTATTATTTAGTTAGTTGATAAGTACTTAGATTACTGTAGGTAAGTTATTCACTGCACCTGCGCCTCTTTTGTTAGTTTTACAATATTTTTAATTATCACATATTACAAAGTTATCCCTCGATTATTATATGCCTTAGAAAATTACAGAAATATACCAAACATAAAGACTCTGAATCCCAAGCGCAGCGAGTCAAAAACCTTATTTAATATTTGCGCAAGTGACAACCCTAACCATCCCAGTGCAGGCGCACGCCACCGAGTCCCGTTGCGAAACAGCTGGTGTTTGAGAATATGTGCGAGCAGGATGAAAATACCCTCGTCCTTCGCATGAGAGAGAGATAACAACATGGCATGTGTTTGTTAGTGATAATGATAACGTATCTTTGGCTCCTGAATGTTTTTTTTTCACGCAACTGTCGCCGTATGTAGTTTCCATTGGTCGCGGTAGTGAGTTCGATGCCCGTGGCATATTTATTTGATACATTTTTTTTTTGATGTAGGGGTTATGTTGCTGAAATTTAGTCTTTAGAAAGTATCAAACATTAGCTCTGAAGTATTTTTATTACTATCGATTTTTTTTAGTAAACTTTATTTTTATCTGGCGTTGATAAATAATGTCGTTAGGCTCTTATAAATTTATATATTATTTTAATACTCCCGTAAGTGGTTGCATTGTTAATGTACCTCAAAGTTCAGTATTTTCCTCCAAACAATTCTGATTTAGGATGTGCGTTTGTCTGTGTAAGAGTTTTAAGTAGATGCTCCATACCAACAATATTTTTGATAAAAATGTAAGCGAGACGAAATCTAGTCCTTTCCTTTTCTCATGTTGAAAAAGCTGAACCCAACAAAACAGCTGTACGATAATAACTTTTAAGATAGAAATGCAAGAAGTGTAGCTACGTGAGAACGAAAAGGATAGACGATGAAACGTCTAATGTGCGGAAAGGTGTATCCCAAGCCAGCTGATACTGGATAAAATACATTCTATTAACGTTTTGTCAAGATGTTCTCATACGGGCGATTCTTTTTTGTTATGAAAAGTTGAAAAAATAATGTATGTGACGTCCCTAGGCTAGTTCATGTTTCCTTTCAATGAACATTGTTATTTAAAGTGAGAGGCATAAAGTTCAAAATTTATCGCAAACCGTACGTGACGGTAATGAACGCAGCCAATTACAAATAATTTCGAAAAACAGAATTCCAAATTCAAAACATTATAGAACAAGTTACAACGTTGTCCAACCGAGGGCCGAAGCGAAACAACGCTAATGATCGTGAGAAACGAAGCGGAGAATGTTCCAAAGACGCGCGCTCGTAATACATTCCAAATTCGAATGTTGTTTAGGGCTGCCGGTGTTTTATTAGTTGACAATGATTTATCGATTAGCCGTAATCGGTAATTTAATGAAATATAACTCATTCGTATACAATTTTCATGTCAAGAATGGATATAGACGTAGCTTCTGTCAACAAGGTATTCAATCGATTATATTATTGTTATGAAAATATATCTTGATGTACGTACTCAAATGATCCTTTGGATAGCGGTTAAAAAAAACAATGAAATCAATTGTTAACATAGGACGTGTGTACCTCGCGAGTACCAATGGGTTAAATACATTATTTTGAATTTATAAACATAAAGTACATTTGAAGACGGTAATTCGTCACGGCATCTTGATTACTCGCAATTCATTTTAATCTAGAAAGTTAATCTTATGTACTTGTGTGGTAAACGTCTATATCTTGCTCGTCCGTCTTCCGGCACAGTTTGTCTCTAGCATCCTCTGTGATGAGATAACATCAACAAACAACTACTGAGCGACACGAGACGTCGTCGAGTCAACCTGGGTCAATTGAGTCATTTCCGATATCTGTCTTAATGGGATTACATACAATGTTGTAATGTTCTTAATCGTAATGAACTGACTAAAGTAAAAGTCACTTTATTTCGGGGACGTACTATAAAAGAGTTCAACTCTTATCAACAAGAACTTGGCAACGTGCTCGCAATAATCTCATTCGTCAATAATAATAATCGGTATAACGATTATCTCGTGCATATTGCGTAACGTCCCAATAAACTTTCGTTCTAACCCTATAATGTGCATTTTATATCGGCAGATCGGTACCTGTTACTCAATACTAGTACAGGATGATAGCCAGTAGTTTTCACTGTTGCGTGCTTCAACGTACGCTCATCACTCCCACGACCTTGTGACCTCCCGCTCTCACACCTTTGTCGGTAACTCGGTATTGCCAGTATTACGTTCAGTTGGTTTGCCAAAGGTTATGTTTAATGTTTAATAGCGTAAGCGATTGTTTAAGTGAGTAAGGTTGGCCGGTATCTAGTTATATATGAGTTTGGACTCTCAAGTGGAGCTTTAGCTAAATTAAGGAATTGTTCGACTTGATGCCCACGGCAACCTTCCACCATCGCAACTCTCGCCATCGACGCGGAGTCAATCCTCACACATTGAAACCACATTTGTTTCGAACTGTGCGGGCTAAAAGGAGTTTTTTTCCGCGGCGGACTGTGGAATGAGCTCCCCTCCGTGGTTTTCCCAATAGAGTACAGCATGGGGTTCTTCAAAGAGGGTGTGAAGAGATTTCTTCAGGGTCGGCAACGCGCGAGTGATACCCCTGGTGTTGCAAGCGTCCATAGGCGGGCCGTATGCTTGTTTTCCACCTTAACATTTTAAGAAACAAAAACATAACTAAAAGCTAGACTATTACTGCCAGTACCGTTAAATACCAAGTTATAACAATAATTTAGTCTGTCCGTCTCAATAAAGTAGGTTGACATGCCGGGCCTCTGTGTCTACCTGAAGTTCGCGAGATAAATCGTGACGATATTTCGTAACCTCGTCACGTCACCGGCAAGATCGCAGCTAGATCTTCGCACCGCTGTTGATCATTAGAAGCGTCCGCGCCGCTCGTGATCCGAATTAAATCGGATTAGTCTGCGTCCGAGATGGTGATCCAGCGTTTTTTTATGTCGTTCACAAACTATTGAAAGTCAGCGGTCGGTGTAAATGTAATTAGTTTTAACTTGTGTACGCGTGGGAACTCGTGCTATGTCTTTCACGGTGTAAACTTTACACCTTTTTTTTCTGAAAGGATCTTGCCGTTGTCGCGTTGGCGATTTTAGTTGTTTGTTTTGGGCGCTTACTGCAAGGATCGTGGTCATTGTTTTTAATTATGGTTGTAACTTGATAATAAATGGTAACAATAAGTAAAATTCAATGGTGTTTTTTTTTCGGATGTTAACATCTGCCAATTTTATTATTTTTGAATGAACAAAGATATATTTTAAGTTTGTTCATTACTAACTATACTACACTAGAGATTTCTTACCAATTATTTTACTTGTTATTTACCTATTTTCATAAAGATAACTTAAAGAAGTAAAAATAACGCGCTGCATTTTAGGTTTAAAAAGTCGTGTTTTTTTTATTTCTCACGGTCTACAACACAAAAGCATTAAAACTGCAATCGGCCTCTTTGTATCGGAAAATGCATCTGGCCACCAGATGTATTCACAACCCTTTGACGAAAAAAAAACAAATTTTTGAATTTCTTCGAATAGCTTGCGCGTGGGAAATACAGGCGTCAAATGTTAAATTACCACTTCGATACCCTAATTTGCAAACCTACTAACTCCTCTGGAGCAAATTTTACAGGAGAGACTTAAAACGTTATAATAAATTTAATTTAATGCAATAAAGAAAACCAAAAATCCCGTTGGAAATTATGGTTTTTATTCATCTAAAAACACTTAAAAATCTATTTTTTTTTAATAAACATTGGGTTTTATAATGAAAAAAGGGAGTTGTTAGATTTGGTTTAAGCATTAATTGAAACTAAAAGGGGAGTTGTTTGTTTTTATCACTTTAAGCAGTGTACAATCATACAAACAAATTGTGCTTTATAAATGAAAATAATTAATTTTCGTGTGGCAACGCATCGTAATATGCGTGATAATCATAGATGACTTAGTTGCTGTAGATCAGAATTTTTTTTTTTCGTGATTTTTCTTCTTTCGTCATACTAGTTTTTTAGGTCCTCCACCCTCACGGGGATAACTTGGGTTTTTCTTTGATTGAAGATCCTCCACTTCTCGCCAAACCGTAGCTTGTACATTACATCTGGAACAGGAACTACACGGTTTGTAGATGTAATAAAGTATGTCGTACCACCTTCAGCCATAAGTTTCTCAATTTCCTAGCACCCTATATCTATAATAAAATTAATAAACTACTAAATATTTATCCTTTGCATAAAATCGAATGTAAAATTAAAATAACCAAATGGCTCCAATCACTTTCCTACGAAGAGACAGAAAACTTACTTGTTATAGTTAAATAACTCTGCTCTAACTTCAAACGTATTTGCATTTCCCCCACTCCCCCCAACCTCTCCCCCTCCACACTCCTACTTCCACTCACACACATTACACATCCATACTTACACACCCACACCAACACACTACACCTCAATTGTTATCTTCCTCTCGTTTTTTAATTCATTTTTTTTTTTATTACTTAGTTTATTTATTATCTATTATCCATGCGAGCAAAATATTTAAGAAAGTCAAGAACGTAAATGGATACGACTAGTATTAAGAAAAACATGTCCATGGGGATTTGGCGCTGTATGCTGTAATACAGGCTTTTGCCTAGCTCGGCAGCAGATGCTAAGCTTTTAATTATATAACCTAGTCTAAGAAATTTACCATTAAGATACGTTGTATAAGTTTTATATGTCAATAAAGTATATTATTATATATATTATTATCTCCATTAGGTCTGTAGGTACTGCAGAGCTCTCAGATCAGTGACCTGTAAAAAAACACTTGATTTTAGAAATGCTTCCTGTAAATGATCACATAATAAAGAAGATCTTAAGTCATGATAAGTTGAAAAAAAACGTCAAAATAATGTTACACAAGGCTGTTTAATCATAAATACACTTACCTTAATATATCTTCTACTGTTTTTAAGCTTCAAACGGTGATAAAACACCCTTAAACCATTTGTTTTGAAAATAAATCTTCGGGGGCATTCGTACGCTTCTGTGACGTCATAGAAAATCGCCGACTGCGCGGGAGATATTCGATTATTTTGTCAAAATCGATGCTTTTCGTTTCACGTGGAGTTGTTTGATTTTCAAATGGCGTTTTACACCAATACAGTTGGGAATCATGGAGTTATTAGTATTTCAAAAAATAGAGCAAAAAATCTAGTTTTTGCCGGTATCAAAATGTCATTTTCGTGAAAAAGTGGAGTTATTAGGTTTGCAAATTAAGGTATCGACTTGTGTATTACACCTGTAAAATGATCATTGAACTTTATCATTGAGTAGTAAGGTTGATTTTCTATTAATCGGTGATATTATTAACTTTGTCACACTCACTGGATACAAGTTGTGAATTAACAAGTATTGTATTGATTGCAAGATGTATTTGCTTCCGGGATATTTGAAGTATTGAATACATTATTAGGTTGTTTCACCTGTCTATTCGCGCCTTATATGTATGTCCTTCCGTTCGTACATCCTGCGGCAACGGTACTACGTGTGGTAGAATTGCACGTTTCTTTTTTACTATTACTAAGTGTGTGTTTGACCACAATCGCACCATATTAAGTAATGATGTGGTCGATAAAAAATTGGCGGCAAATTTTCTTAAAAAACGAGAATTAGTTCTTATGAATCTCTGATCGTCATGGTAAACTAATGTTATAAAAAGACATAAAAAGTGTGAATGAGGTCGAACTTCCATCGCTATAACAGTAACATAACAGTTATTTTCACGGTAGATTAGTTTTCAACGAATCATAACAAATCGGAAAAGTTCGGTATCGCTTTCCTCTCTAGAATAATAATATTGGCTAGCCGTGAAAAATTAAATTTCGAAAAAAGAACAGAACAGTTAAGCGCCGTTTAACCATTAAGCTTAGCGCCCCATTCAACACTTTCCCTGAATACTATGTTTACAATACTAACGAGTATATCGTATAATCGATCCGGTATCGATTTATCGACTAACTATCGGATGACAAATCGATACATCGCATCGGAAAGGTGAAGTTCCCACGGTTCGTGAGAATGTCGGTGCGGGAGATCGTGTGAGACTAGGACGGAAAATGGGCAATTGCGACACGGAGAGAGATGGACGATGTTTTGTTTTTAATACGCAACGCGTGGCGTTGGAACTACGTTTATTTAGCCTCACGTAAAGCTGAAAATGCGTAAACTAATTGAGACCATAATGCGATGGCAATAAAGATGTTTATTATACTGTTATAAAAAGATGAAGGGAGTGAGTCAATGAAAAAGTATTGACGGATTATCAAAGTCATTCAGTCATTTCAAGATAAAATGCCGATACTTAAAAGACAAATCAAAATATATTCCCATCTCATCGACCATTAAAGGTAAGATAAAATTAACAACGAAGTTAACTGTATAATTAACAAAATAAAACAACAGAACTGTGTATGTGGCGCAAAAGACGAGGCTCCCACGGCATCGATCGTTTAAAAAAAACCAGCACTACCTGTCACACGATCCAGAAATTACAAACCCTTAATGCGTCGCGCATAAAAATCATACGAGCGAGAAAACTATTAAAAATAATATAGGCTGAACGCGATGCGACTTGGTCATCGAAAAAAAGTCGCGAGCCGGCCTAGTAGAAAAAGTAAAAAGACAAAATGGCCTCCCCGTCATGAGATACCGCGTAAAAAGAACAAGTGACAATTACAATCGTGGGAAACGGGATGCTGGCCCGTTATAATAAGTACTGTTCTATCCAGCCCTGTCCGCTGCTATTTTTAAAGTTACTCACTTAAGTACAGACAGGCATTGAATTTGTACTGTCTATTCCTTTTTTAATTTCAACAAAAGTCTTCATTAAACCGGTAACAAGACATTTTTCCTTCAGTGTTGCAAGTATACCTTAATTAAAACATTGTAATTTTTTTTACAAATAAACAAGCCATTAAATTTATCTCCCAATTGCAAACTCTTTACTCGGGTAAAAGTTGAATTACGCAATAACTTAGATTCTCACGGTTCAAATCTTATCTGCTACACTTGTTAGATTGAGAACCAGTTGTGATGACCTGGATTTACCTTTATTACGCCTGTGAATGTTCATTGAAGCATCTGCCGAAGTGTCAAATTGACAAAGTCCTATATGAATATGAGGGATATTGCCCTAATCTCTCTTCTACGCTTATAGTGGTCTTTCAGTCTCACTTAGCAGTCTTTAAATAATCTTTTGGTAAAGAAACGATTGGCGGATTCTAATTTTCGTGTTCTAAATCTGTCTTCAAAATATTTCTTCGGCTACATTCCATTAAAATGGTGGTCAAGCCTCGGTAAAAAAGAAAACTCACCGTCTATCGAAAGATATTGGTTGGTATGACACTCGAAGCTAAGTCACACACTTAATAATATATGAATGAATGAAAAATGTTAATCCCGCTGCTCGTACGCACTTCCCACGCCTAACGATCGTCGATACGTAGATAATCATAGACGTTACGTTTTCTTTTTTTTAATGTATACGTTGCATCATTTAATTTAATGAATGTATCACGTTTCTTTCATTAACTTTTACTCGCTCCGCCTTTGTTAAGTTTTAGGGCGTTTTGAGCTAATCGTGATGTGAAGTATTTAGTTCCCACTTTGGCCCCGTGGTTTTAGTAAGTACTGTTTGATTCGAGTGCCTTTGATCCAAATTAGGTTTGCCATACGTACAATCTATTACCACAACCATATCATCCACATAAACTTTTGATAATAATAAGAAGGATAAGAATAGCAATCGATCCTTCATGGAGGTGAGGTATCTATTCCTTTACTACAATCGTGATCACTTAGATCACGTCCGTAATGTCTGCAAAGTATTACTATCCCATTCTCGCCCTATACTCGAACCAGCATATCGGAAATGGGCTGCATTCATAAATCCAATGACTTATGTTTGTTCAGAAGTATCGGCTAATCTAGCAAAAAATAAAACTCCTGTTTGGCTTAGTTCTTCCAATCTCACTTAAAAGTGATCACTTCTGCAAATCAAATCACGAATGCTTCATCTTTAGGCATTTCATTATGCATATTATTTTCTGGAGAGTCGAGCTTTGGTCAACCGGTACCTAACCACGTAAAACTGAGGGAATCTTCAAATTCTGCTACAAAATGTGTATGGGCTTCAACTTTCCCGACATGTTTGTAAATAAAATCCCTGCGGTTACCGTCGACCGCAGACAGGACGGGTGGAGACGGATGTACTTATACTCGATACTTGATATCTTAGGGAACTTTCAGCTATTAACGTTTGTGTTTATGATTACCTGCGTGGGATCAGAGTATTCTATACATTAATACGCGCAGAGAAATCTTTCTCTTTAGTTTATTGCGTGCATGGAAGAGTGTGAGATTTGGCAGCAGAAGTGCAGAAAGCAAATTTTTCAACCTCTATTGGAGCACTAGTTAAAATACTAGCTCTGAGAAATCCAGCTTTGCATCACGTCGACTATTATTGGTGATGATGTAGACGAAGTTTATACCCTTCACAATCTAATGGGTTTTGATAACCTCGTGTCTTTTCTTGTTGCATTTTTGGTACATGGTGCTGTTAAAATGGGCCTATTAGGTGGTGACGACATTAGTAGGCATAAAAAGCCTAGAACTTTCGTGTCTGTTGTGTGTAGTTACTGTAACAGCGGTAGGTGCTATTTCAAATTGTAGGGTAGTAGCGAGTCTGCTGGGGTCAATGTATCTTACACAAACATCTCCTCAAATTAGGAACAAAAGGATTATAATACCTTTTTTATTAGACATAGTAATACTTGGTTTGCGAGGGAAATTATATGCCTGCGAAATAAAATTCAAAGACTTTGACGGGCCAGTTGGCGCAGTTGGTTAAGACTCCACCTACTGCGCCACAGGTCGTGGGTTCGATTCACAAACAGGACATGCATTTGTGTGCATGAACATGTCTGCATGTCCTGAGTCTGGGTGTTATTGTGTATATTATGTATGTATTTACAAACAAAAAGTAGTATTATGTAAAATATATCAGTTATCTGGTTTCCATAGTACAAGCTCTGCTTAGTTTGGGATCAGATGACCGTGTGTGAGGAATGTCCCAGGATATTTTTTTATTTATGTGGTCTTAACCTCCTCCCCTTAAGCCCTTTGGATGATGTATATAACGAAGTTGAATTTTAACTGGTTCGGCTCACACACCTTCCTAGAAAGTTCTGTCTTAGGTTCAACAGAACAGAACTTAACAGAAGAGACTTTACATAGTTGTGTTTCCACCAGACTTCTGGATTACTCAAAACAATGCCATTACAAAAGTAAACATACTAAAGTTCCCTCCATAAATACTGCAAGACGGGAGGGCGGCCATTTTTAAAATAAGAACAATAGTGACGCGGGGGAGTACGGGCATGACCATAGAGAATGCACTAATTCCGTCACAACTGTCGTTAGCACATGGCGTTGGAACACGGGGATTTAGGCCCCTTGCATGGGGTATTTATTTTTGTATTGGGAAAATTTATTTTCTATAAACATGTGGGTTGATTTGAAAGGTATTCTTTTATATTAATGCTTTAGTTTATTTTGATGGTATTCTGAGCTTCTAAGAATCTGACAACACTAGTTTATATTACCTTGGAACTATTATTTTTGGTTCTACGTTTATTTGTTATAATCACAGGTTATATACCTTTCTCTTTCACTCATTTTCCACTACAGTAACGCGAGTTGCGTGCTCGCGTGCTCGCTTTGTCACGCGCTATGATTTTTTAGAACGTCATACATGACTGCAAACGAGTACAACTTATTTCATATATATATTAAGTTACAGTATATTATTGCTTGAATGCATACATCAGATAAGTTCTAGAACATACTGTTAGGTTAGAACTTTACCATAAAAAAGTATGAAAACATGCATTAAATAAAAAAATACAATCAGCAACAATATTATCTATAGCAATTCGAATGCCCGTTCTAAATTCAAAAATTTAAGTCCACTCCATTCCAAGTCAAGTACGATGTTTCGAAACCCCATTTCGAACTTCGAATGCTTTTATTTGTTACTGTATTCAATTATAAACCTTAAATGCGTTACGCGTTAAGTTTATTGTCCAAAATTAGGATTACCGAATGAGTCACTTTATTCTTGAATTAGGATCTCTTTGTATCAGTCTTTGTAAGCTCTTTTGTTTAATTTTAAACCTACTTTTTATGGAAGTAAGGCATATATTATTCCTTACAAATTATAGCTGATCATTCACACAATTTCTTAACTTCAGAGAAAGTACTGTTGAAGTACTTTCCATAATGTATTCGTAGTTGGATTCCTTTTTAACCGAATTCAAAAAAAGGAGGGGGTTCTCAATTCGGTTGTTTTTTGTGTGTTTGTTACCACATAACTCCGTCATTTATTAACTGATTTGGAAAATTCTTTTTTTGTTTGAAGGATACACTTCCCGTTTGGTCCCATTGTCACCAGTTCAAGATTTGATTATTTTTTAGTGTACTTTGAAGTCGGTTTAAGGTTTTTGTAAAACAGTTTTTTTTATCACCTTCTTTGTGACATCATTTCCGTGACAACAGTATTTTAGTTTTTACTAGGTTGGTTCTACTTTAGGTCACATTTTCTATCAGATCAGATTTGGATTATATCTCGTTTAATATTAACACAGCTCAAATTCTCTGCAACAATTCAATGTGGATCACCCATAAAGCGAAACTAATACAATAAATTGAATATTCACAAAAAGCGGAGCGCGATAATTATGTTAGAACGCTATAGTTGCGTTTTTACGTCTGTCAGTTGATTCGTCACGGTTTCCGAATAGGTCCATGACCGTTCTACGTTCCTGAACGTGGTGTTGCTAGGTGCTAGGGAGACGCTTATTTTCCCGCCCTTCTATCTCAGTAAGAAACTATGGTTATATTATGTTTTTGTCCTTCCTTATTTAAATCCGAAATCTTTTAATTTACTAGCTCCGTGGTTTTTCCCGCCTTCTGAATCTAACGATTTTCCTTAATAAAAAGTATCATTAATGCTAATGCAATGTTTCATTCAAACATTTTAAGCCTTTATGAATTATGTTTCTTCCATATTTGAACAGTAAATTATCAGTTAAACGTTCCATATTTTGATTTGAGAACGTATGTTCTTAATTCAAATTATTATTAAAAACGTCTGAAAATTTCGTCTCGATAAAAAATAACAAGAGATGAAAGAATTGCAATTGGATTAAAGCAAGATGATGGAGGATCTAATAACTCAAGGGCGCAACTCAAATTGCGTTTAACCTATAAAACCATCGAAGCGGGGAATGGTTACGTTTAGGACGCCATCTGCGGCCCTTATTAAAAGTAAATCGAATTCACCCTCTAGAGGGAAGTGCGGGCACAGGATAGATCCCTGAGGTACGCCTGGTCTTTAATGTTATATTGTGCGTGGTGTGGATAAAATTTTAATGAAAATACATTTTGTTTATACTTTATTTACTGAATAGGTTAATTTTGAATGACCTTTTATACAGTGTGTCCGGGAAAATGCTATAAATATTGATGGCTAGCTGTCCCGCGTTACTGGGAGTCTGGGATGAAAAGCCTATAGCACTCCGGGATAATGTTGCTTCAGAATCCGATTAGTAGTACTGGAGATGGCCCCTACATCCAAACCTTTGAGTATTTTTCTAAATACTCAAAGATCCAAACTTACATTTGCCAATATTATTAGAAGTACATAAACGTACTTATTTGAAATACTTTGAATGTAAAATTTCACGGTCTTACTTCAATTTTATTAATATTTCCCTTCTTTGTTTAATTTGTTATAATTTAATTACTAAGTTCCAATATTTTACAGGTAAATCAGCTACTAGAGGCCTTATTTATGCAACGTTATTCTACATAAACACTGTTTAAGTTGTCACATTAATCATTGTCAAACATTTTTAAGCAATATATTAGTTTAAAAGCGTTTTATAGGCCTTAATATTTGTAATATCGACTGTATAGAATCGTCCTGTCATAAACAAACTATAAGATACCTCCACGATGCATTTATATCAAAGTAACTAGTTCCAGCGATTGCGTCGACCAATCACGCATCGTGACGAGCGGTGATACGCGCCGATGCCCCGGCGCATCCTGTCGTTCCTTACAAACAGAGGAAATCTGATATTTACGTTAATTACCCAGGGGTGTTCATACGTTCTACGGGCTCTGCCATTGGAAAATTGTTTAAATTATACATCCTATCAAGTTTCAAAGTTAAAATATTAGCTCCACAATGTTGTACAACAATTGTCTCATAGCGCATTACAATCACATTGCTGTAATATACAACGATTAGTAAGATACAGAAAGATTAGAAATAGTTTTGATTCGCCATTTTGTTTTTCAAAAGACATTATCTAATTAAAATATCAGCTTCACAATGTTGTACAATAACTATCTCATAGCGCATTACAATCACATTGCTGAAATATTAAATGATTGCTGAGATGCAGTTGGATTAGAATTTACAAGTAATCCTTGCACTTGTCTTTATCTACATGACAGTTGACATTATCGGAAGCCTTTTCACCAAAGAGTTCCTACTTTTCGAATTATAATTTTTCAATGATTCGATTTTTAAATATTAGAACAGTAACTACATACAGCCGTGTTTTTCTACGCTGCTGTTAAAATAAACAAAAAGTTGTATTATAAAAAAAAAGCAAAACCATAACTACAACAGGAGCGTCCGCCCGTAGAGGTTCACTGAACCGTATGTTATGATGAAACAAAAGCAAGATTTATTAATAAATCAACTTTTTATAGAAGCGCTATAAAATAACTATAAGATACAATTTGATAGCACGTGCTTCATTATATCGATCGATCTGATCGAGTGAGCTACTACAGGAATGATAATTGAAATACTTCGCATAGTTCCTTACAATATATTCTCCTATTCAATTTCCATGGTTTGGCAATCTAGACTTCAATTCTCTATCAGAGTTTGATGAGAAATTGTGGCAATTATATATAGAGAAATTCATTTCATCCCCAAATTCACCTCCTACGGGCCTGCAGTATCTCCCGCCCTTTAGCTCGATAGAGTTAATAATTCTTCTGTCATTGCATAACAAACTACTGACGCTGTTATAATTTAGGCTAATCAGGATGTTTCATTATAGTGATGACGAAATGCACTTCCTACAGACAATGATGATGACGTAAGCGATGATGATAATATGATTGAAGTTAGCGCATGTTATTTGTTTATTTGAAAACACCTGAATTGATGATTTAAACGAGTAAACTGACATTCCTTTGGCAATTGATTTCCTGGTACCGTATAATGAAATTCGTATTATTAGTTTATATAAGTACCAGGAGAGCATACATTTTAAAGAGATATTCAGAAACCATAGGATGAAATCGCCAGCTAAGCTTTTAATGTACCAGGCTGTTATGATATGAGTTCTAAATCCCTATAAATCTACTCATCTGATCTTACAGTAAGTTAAACAGGAAGAATTTCTTATAAACAAAACGTTATAAGATCTATAGGTACTAAGGTAACAGAAATACGAAAGAGCTTCCCTCGCGAACAATGGGCATTTTATTAAAGGCATACCCTTGAGATATTTGACACATTAACGCAGATGTATGTATGGGGGTTGATGCCCATAAGCCCCATAGGGCTTTAATATGCGGGGGTGGCTTATATAGGTATTTGGGGCACGATCCGCTCTCATTGTTGTTGTAATGCGTAATAGAGAAGATGCAATACAAAGACTGATGTCAAATACGCATATTGAAGGCCGAAAGAAAATAAGCTAAAATGTTCTTTGTACAAGATATTGCTTTTTAGTGAGTCACAAAGAAATTTGAAGCAAAAGAGAAATAAACCAGATTCCCGACCTACATGCAACGCAGAAAGGCCAAAAAGCTTTTTAAGAAATTATGTTACAAAGGATTTTTTGGATCAATCATGTCATAAAGAACACGGCATAAAACCTGATGAGGTAGTCCCGGCTCTTTTTGTTATTAAACGTTAGAAAGCGACGGATAGTCTTTAGTCAATTGATCGGTGTCGAAATCCTAGGCCCGATTTAAACGCCTAACAGTCTATGCAACAGGCATAAAAGAGGATCTATTCTAAGAGTAGTTTGACGTCAACAAATCTAACTTTAGACATGGTATTGCACCAGGAAGACTTGATGACGCAAGCGATGACATTTCGCAAGCATCGATGAAAGTTCTTGTAATGCAGTTTGTTTTTCGTCTATTAATAAGCGAGAGCTTGGTAGCTTTATCGGTGTGGATGGTTCATTTCCTAGTTGATCTGAATAGATTTACTTTGATGGTTTCGCTTGCTTTACTTAGCTCGGCATATATTGTATTGGTCCATTTAGCTTTATAATTTCTTGGCTCTCACTTGAAGGTTTGATTTTTCTTCTTTTTGTAAGTTTCTTGCTCTTTTGTTTTCTGTATTTGTGCTCTGTTAAATCCTTTCTTCAATTTGGTAGCTTCATGACTTTTATCTTTTGCAATTTGATGAATGGCTTAGAAGACAAAGTCGTTTACCGTACATTTAGAAGATTCTCTGATCGATACTGGAGTCTTACCTCAGAAACAGTTTTTTTCTCTCAAATCTAAAATGAGAACGGTTTGCTTTTCTAAATATAGCAGACACGTGGCCACAATTAATAGAAATAGCAGCGTCGAACGCCCGGAACTAATTTGTTTTTGCGACCCTCCTTTGGAAAGAGGGTGAGGGATGTCGATACATGTCCTCTTTTAATATCCACGTAACTATCCAGGGCATGCAACAAAAGCTGTTATGTAACAATAGAGAAAGAAAATTCCGCACGAAAAATTATTAAATAACTATGTAAGAGTAATCTGACCACATCTGACTATGTAATTACTTAGTTCTTTAAAGTCGGGCAAAATTAAAACATGCTGCGGTACATTTTGATAGATTTTGAGATAAACATGGAAACGTGGGTCTTTTGCTGACTAACATCTAACACAATTAGTAATCCAATAACACAATTTCTCGCTTATTATATTTTTATTAAACCGTCATGGGGCCAAAAAATGGTGGATTGCAAAGCATGCTAAAAGCATATCGCTAGCTGACTATAAAATTACATTACAATAGAATTATTATGTCAATATCCGATTTACAAAAACCGTGAGAGTACATCCGATTCACTTACCCTAAAATGATTATTTTAGAGGAATACGATTCGATCTACGCTTCCGGCGGACGTGAGATCTCCCCCTCGGAAATCAAAATGGCGAACACCCTCGACTGCTTTTTTTTCAATTGAGTTTGTACACCTGGCATAAAGCCCTGATAAGTTTTATATTTACATATATATTTATGTAGAAATGTAGATGTTTATCCGATTACTAGAACTTGTCTTTAT
Source organism: Achlya flavicornis (assembly GCA_947623365.1). Classification (NCBI taxonomy): domain Eukaryota; kingdom Metazoa; phylum Arthropoda; class Insecta; order Lepidoptera; family Drepanidae; genus Achlya; species Achlya flavicornis. Next base: position 2,488,626 of record OX392494.1, on the reverse strand, counting down.
AAAGGCAACACATTGACAATGAGGACTTTCTTATGATACGTCTATGATCAAAATACCTGTCAAATCGTGAATGTTGAGGTTCAAATTGGTTCGAAACTTTTATACCAGATACTAATTCAAAGAACTTAGCCATAGTGCGAACGCAAGGCGGTTGCTATTGCAAACATATGATATATGTCTATAGTGAAGTTACATACTCCCTAAAGGATAATTTAGAACGGTCCTAAACGCAGGCAGGCATTTGCAACACCCGAAAGTCGACTAAACGCTACAATGGCACGTCCCTCAGTTGCCTAAGTAGTCGTAATAGCACTAGTCCCCGCATAGTAGATGCAAACTAACATAAAGTGCCTACGTACTACCCCAAACAGTACCCGTAACCCTTGGAGCGTGACTCCCTCATTGTGTGCGCACGTGTCCCGACTTCCTCTGTTAAATGAGCTGAATAGTCGAGGAAGTGGTGTCCAATGTCGCTCTTATACCACGCGTGTATCTAAGAGAATAATCTATGGAGTTGCCGGAAGAGAAACATGGCATTTATGATAAACTGGATGCTTGTAAAGTAAATATGCTGAAACTATGACAGTTTAACCATTTATGGCAGTCTTAAGCAATGCTGGGGCCGTTGTGCACTCAAGAATTTGAGGCCCAATTGAAAAGTAAGAAAGTGAATAAATAAAATCAAATTAAATTAATAAGGTGACATTTAAATTTTGAAGGTTCTAAAGGTAATTCTTACTATCTAACTAAAATAGAAAAAAAGCATTGTGTAGTGTAAGCTAATATCGGCTTTTCGGGGCCCCCGTGATTTAGATAACGCAAGAAGATACCTCCATCCGTATGAAAACCAAGCGTGTATATTTTTTGTACATACTATAATGTCACAAGATTGATTTAGTTAGGCTGACATTAGATTTTTAACGTGAAAATGGAGCTATCCTATTTGTCAGCTAAACATATCCTTCGCCACACATCTCTGGTGGACATGCAGCCTTATGCGAGTTTCCTGTCCGCGCGAAACAGTTTCAAAAGAAGAACATTGTGCACAATTTTTGCACAGATTTTGACACGCGAAGTACAAACACTCGCGGCATCTATTTAAATGTATATCTATGCTAAAGACGGAACTGATACCAAGAAATATTAATTCCTAATAAGCCATATTATTTTAGCTAAATACATGCTAAATACTGTGTGTTAATGGTTTTTAGATTAATTATCCCTCGATGCTCAAAACTGCAATAAAATAATTGACATTGCAATGCATATACAGTTAGGTACATACAATGTCGATTTAACTTTTTAATTGCACGACTAACTGTAGCAAAGGTCAACAATAACATTTGACATTAGGCCGCCATGTTGGATGCGCGCGGGCAAGCTGCGCGCGCATCTGCTTGGGGGCAGGTGGCGCGCGCCATCTTGAGGGGTCGATACTAACCGAGGGGTGTCTTTGGAATAAGTTTTTGGGGTTGTATATACTTGTAGGTAATGTTATTGCAATTTAAGAAGTAATCTTTAAACTGCATTAATGTTTTTAATTTAATATACAGAAATACGCGAAAGTGTAGTCTACTTTGCTATGAAATTTTAAGTATGTAACTATTATGTATATTTGTTTTTTTTATGTTCAGGATTTAAAATAATATTCGGGTCAAAAACACGTTGAATGCAATTATTTCGAGGTTTCTTGTATAGGATTACCTGACTGTTGATTCTGAAGCTGATGGCAAGCAAAGAATTGTAGACCTTAACAACTAAATCTAACAGTCCTTTCTCCCTTGTTACAGCACCACGGACCACTTGCACGGGCGGCACCCCGAACAACCTGCCGCCGCTGGGTTTCCACAGCATCCACGGAGAGAACGTCAGGGTCTCCAGGGACGGCTCCATCGCTAGGAGGGTCGAGTCGTTTTGTAAGGGAGTCGCTTTCAGCGCCAGACCTGTGAGGGTTAATGAGAAGGTAAGAAACTATATTATTACCGTGCATTGGCCTGTGTTTTACTGCAATCTCATCAGGTAAATGGTGATGTGACCGAAGGTGGTGCACACACAAAGCCTAGAAGGAAATGGTTCTCAAGTGCAGCTGTCGGACGGAACACACCGATAGGTTCAGACTTTCAACTTGAGGGTGGTAGCCAGCCAGGTGGGTACTAAAAAGTACCCTACCACTGTGCTATGATTTCCTCACGATGTTTTCCTTAAGCTTAAGCTCATAATAATAAATTGTATGCAATAAATATAAATGTAATACTAGCACATTGATACACAAATCCAGCAGGGCATCTAAGGCAACCCACAACCTCATTAACAATCAAACATCTTGTCCTTCCAGGTATGCATCAGATTCGTCGAGATATCGAACAGCTGGAGCGGCGTCATCCGCTTCGGTTTCACCACCCACGACCCGGCCACCTTAGCCCACTCTCTGCCCAAGTACGCCTGCCCAGACCTGACCAACAAACCCGGCAACTGGGCAAAAGCTCTTGGCGAAAGATTCTGCGAAAAAGATAATATACTCTACTACTACGTAAACTCCGCAGGCGATGTTCACTTCGGCGTTAATGGCGAAGACAAGGGGCTGTTCTTTTCAGGAGTTGATACCAGGAATCCGCTTTGGGCATTAGTGGATGTGTACGGAAACTGCACAGCAGTTCAATTCGCAGATCCGAGAGCTCCAAATCTCATACGACGTAGTCCCGTTGAGGAAGATCGCCTAGTCGGCAGCATGAGGTCTTTGTCCGTTGAAGAGCCAATATATCATCCGAGATACCAGAATCCCCTTGTCCCATTAAGCCTTCACAGAACAAAAGGGAGGAACGTCCAGTTTATAAACGACAAAGGCTTAGCAGCAAGAGTTGAGGCGGAATTCTGCCAGGGTTACGTGTTCACAGCCCGTCCCATGCGCCTAGGACAAACTATTGTCGTCCAGATATTGGCGACAGAATCAGCTTATGCTGGAAGCTTGGCCATTGGCCTGACGTCATGCGATCCGGCTACGCTCAGACAGTGCGACCTGCCCGATGACGCCGAACAGTTGTTAGACCGCCCTGAGTACTGGGTTGTACGGAGAGACGCCGCTAATGGTCTGCGTAGAGGAGACGAACTGGCCGTTAGTTTGTCGGTAGACGGTGAGGTCCGTGTCAGCCAAAACGGTTCTAACCCTATCATAGTCATGCACGTGGACCATACGTTGAGACTATGGGCGTTTGTCGACATTTACGGCGCGACACAGAAAGTGAGAATGCTATGTTCCCCAACTCCTATCCAACCGGCGCAGACTCCTCCGCAGCAACTGAGGATTTTAGCCGGTTCTACGCCGATTACGACCGGAGCAGGTGGCACGGTGTTGGTCGTCAGTCTGCCGCCGCAGAACAGGCAGAATGCGGCCAATCATCAGCAGGGGTTGACGCTGGCCAGTGCGCATTATATTGAGGTGAGTTGCAACTCTTTGTGTTTTATGGGCTCCTGGTACTTTTGATTTCTCTTTTGAAGTAATTAATATTGATAATCTTCTTTCTCTGTATGTATGTTTGTATGTTACTTTCTCAATGCTCCAGGAATAACTTTACCTTCCCAAGGGTTTTCTTTTTACTGGACCAGAAGGTTTCAGCCATGTGTCACCAGCAACATATCCTAATGTATTTCTTTTCTATCTTTCCAGCCAATCCAAGCTTCATCGCAGCTCTGCCTAACAGGTCTCCAGCCAATCACGACGCAGCAATCGTCCTGCCAACAGATCCAGTACCAACGTCCTCGCACCGAAGACGCCCAATGTTCCTCTACCAGCCAGAACAACTCCAATGAACAAGTTCGGATTCCAAACGGACATGTGGAACCTGTAAGACTGCCCGAAAGGGTCCCTAATGCACCATCGACAAGTCGACAGCCGTCTCATCATCAAGGCTTATACGGTGTCCATCCTGAGGGTACACTCACGGGTACAGAGTGCACCATTTGCTATGAAAATCCTATTGACAGTGTGCTGTACATGTGCGGTCATATGTGCATGTGCTACCGATGCGCCGTACAACAATGGCGGGGCAAAGGAGGAGGCCAGTGCCCTCTCTGTAGAGCTCAAATCAAAGACGTCATCCGCACATACAAGTCTTGATCCGTCTAAAGATGGCGCCCGCAAGCCAAATGCTATTCCAAAAAATATGTAAATAAACGTGACTCTATTACTGGAGATTTAAGTAATATATAATTTGTAGACATTAATAATATATGACGTATTTAATTAGTAATCGTATAATTTATTTCTCGTTTGACATTTACAAGATGGCCGACCGTAATGGCGGGAAAATTTGACATTTAAAATTTCGAATGCTCGAATTTCGGCGATGTTGCCCGGCAATTTATGGAGCAATATTTGTGACTTTTGACGTTAATAAACCTCATTTTATCGAGGCTATGATATATTTGTATCTATTGTAGTATGCTAGGTGTTATACTAAGCTGTATAGTCCTGGATGGTTTTAGGGTCCGTTAGGCCAGGGGCGGATTTAGGTGTTATAATTTGGGGGGTCATTATGGACGCGGGACGTCTAGGTTGGAAAGAACAAGCGGTTCTTTATTTAAATGATAACTTTTTTGCAGAAAAGTAATTTTGACCCCCCAGATCTGCTCCTGGCGCCATCTAGGCCTTTAGTAGGCTCCAAACGATATCTGTACGTCCATGACAAAAGAATCGGTGATAGATTTATAAAGCATTTAATAATAGTAAAAAATATCATAATTTAAATGTTTCTACTATTTTAAAGTGTTACCATTTAAGTCGAGGGGAGTTCCTACTACAATTTTGTCTGATAAATTAGTGTTTGATACGACAAATTTTAATTATCTTTTATGTTTGACTTTAATATTTGTCGTACGACCACTTGCCTAGTACTAAAATGTCCTACGCGATTTTGACATAAAATGATGAATCGATCGTGAATTTAGCAAGAATCAGCCGGTAGATTTGAAAAGCTACCATGCTGTGTTGTTAGTGCTAAATTTTTATGTATCGAGGGTAAAAAATCACGTGGAGACATTTTATTGAATTATTCATGTAACGACAATAGTATAATTGGAAAGCTTTAAAAATATTAATAATTATGTTTTCACTATATTTAATTGGTAAACTTATCAAAATACTTTGCTTTCTTTCTCACATAAAGTTGAAAAGTGACAGAGACAGTATCTGAGAGAGAAAATAGTATTTTTGACGACTTTACCGTTATGAATGTCACTACTCATGTATCCATTCCTTCTTTGCTCAATTTATCACATTCTTTTCCTATAGAATTCATATCAAAAATAGTGATAAATTCATAGAAACTTTAAAAATACATTGTTACATTAAAATACTTTTAATTTAAAAAAAAACTTACCACCGCCACTTAGCGGTACTTCAAAATGCATTTGCTCATAACAATCCCTTTGTAAATAACATAAGTTTAATTAATTCCTTTGTCTTTTAATAATGATTACCAATTATGTTTGAAGCCAAACTTTGCAGCCAGTTTTTTTGTGTAACATATCTTATTATAAATTTGTAATCGATTTATTTACTGAAGACGCTATGTCGGTGACGTCATCCGTGAATTGTACCATTTAAAAAAAAAAATGGACTGAGAATTTAATTTTTGTTCACAATTACCCCATCATAGAAATTGATAGGTCATAGTAAATAAAGCTAAAGTTCGTCCCTGTTTCTTTTTATACATAGACGGAATCATTTTACAGATGACGCCACAGATAGCATTATTATTTATTTATATTATAAGACAGTTAATACAATTTTATACCAAAATATTCAATCAGTTTATTAGTTGGAGATGAAAAGCCAAATCGATGAAAGAATAAGTTTAAAAAAAACTTTGTAAATACATAATCGTGTTAAAGGGTTTTGATTTGTTGATGCGACTGTAGACAATAAAAAAGTAAATTATATGTTGGAAGTCTATAGCTAAAGTATTCTATGATTTTTTAACGAATTTTTTAAATGAGTTTTAACAAAAAAGTCAGTCGTGCATCAAATCAAAGACAAAGTATGTGATATTGATTTTTTTTTCTTTAAATTAAACTACATTTTTAAGTATTTTTTTCGACCTTGGACCCATTGTATTGTACAGCGTTGTCATCTAGTCGTTAGTTAATTATTTTTCTTTATTTTTTAATTATTTGAAGAAAAAAACGCAGTCTTTGTAATGTTGGAATTTAGATTAAGTTTTCGAATAAAAATGGTTATCGAACAACTTTTTGTCTTTTTATATTTTATTCATCAATTAATTCTCGTTTCCACTCCACTGCCCCTATCCCCCCTCCCCTTACAACGAGGGAATTTGTAGTCGAGATCACAGATATAAATCTTAATAGCGAGTGTATTAGGTACCTCGCGTGCCAAAACGGCGAGCAATGCTCTTCTTTTGAAACTTTCGCGCGGACAGAGAACTCTTATAAGGCTGCATGTCCTTGTCCATATATGTATAGCGAGGGATTCGTTTGGATGTACACATTATTCAATATTTATCGCCTGTTAAATAAACAACTTGCACATCATATATTTTGATGTATTTATTACCTACATATTCATAGTGATGTTCAGAGGATAGCCGTGGCCGTCAAACCCTCCTTTTTGCTTCGCCGTAGTCGGGTAGAAATACAGAAACAATCTTAGCGATACTCAATATCGCTCGTGGAATCCATCTCTTTAGGATGAAACGAATGAAATTTAATATATATATTAATGTGGCACCTTCAACGATTAATATAATAAAAAAACCCTTACCATGAGTTATCTACAGTCGCTACTACTTACGTAGCGACTACTTACGGTGAATATTTTGTTTGTATAACGAGCACCGCCTCTAGTGGATACTTGTGGAAGCATTTCATACAAAATGTTTCACCGTAGTCGCTAGCGACTGTAGATTACGTTAGTGTAGAAAACTCATGGTAGAGGTACCGCACTCCTACCATGAGTTTCCTACCCTACACTAACGTAATCTATACTCTCCTTGCCCTGGGCCCTTCCTACTAAGTAGGTACAGGCAGTACGCCGCCACTGGGTACTGCAGCAGAAAATCCATGAAGATTGCTTTCAATACAAATATCTAATTACCAACTTAGTCTGACTTACTAAAAGACGAATCGAATAAATCTACATTTCAATCTTGTTTCAATCTATTTCAATGTGTGTTGAATTATTTAGTACTACGAAAAATTGCTGCCACCAAAACTGGGTGAACCCCTTCTCTACTTTTTCTTCACGCAACTCATAAGCAGACAGAGTATTTGATAATGTTTTCGTACAATTATATTGTACGCGGACATAAAATCAATGTATAAAAATGGTTTTGTTTCGAAATGGCCGAATCGAGTAATCTGTGGTTTATTCTAAATCTGTGGATCGAAACGTCAAACATGACGCTCCTATTTTGTCTATGGTACTTTAGCATGACCAAAAAATACAAAGCGTTTTCAACTTTATGTAGTTCGGGGAAGATTTTTATTTACATGGTACCATTTTAACTGTGAGAATGCCTTCGCCGTGCCTTCGCAGTAGGCTGTAGTGAAGTGAAGTACATGGTAATTATGAGTATCGATTGATGATTTGTAAATCGATTTGGATAGCCGTGGTATAATCATTGATTAAGCATTGGTTTCTTACAAAATCTCTCTGTCTTAGATTTTCAAAGACTGAATTTGAACTTGCTCACGAGTAGACACACGTCTACGTGTTTTTACTAGTATTTTAACCAACTGATGCGGAAGGAGGGTTGTTTATTAAATTTAATATAAAATATTTTAACAAAGTACACTATAAATGCTAATGTAACCCTATCTGTCTATTCTCTGCTTTCTGTAGGATTCCAACTGACTGAACTATTTATTTCAAAATGATTGCCTCCAAAATTAGAAAAAACAGAGAATTCATTATTATAGGCAGATACAGATAATCGTTCCTGATAAGTTGATAACCGAGTGGAATGCAACTCCCTCGCCTGCACTCCTCTGATAGCGCCCCTATCGTACTTATAGCATGAAGCAGTAATCCCGCTACACTTACAATACGGGAGTCATTCTTCATGATGTTTAGTCTACATATACAAGCACGCGACTGTAACGAACGTCACCCCGCCAGGTCTCAACTTATCACGCACGGGTAGTACCTAACTATGAGGATGATGATGGAAATTTAAATAAAATCCCAATGTATCTGAGGAATTTGAAAATGCAAATTTATATCCGATTCCATTACTATTATTATTAATAATAATAACTACAAAAGTTAATTTACTTCTCAGACACTATTCGAATAAATCAAAGTACACCATCGATTCAATCCCCTGTAGTAGTCTGTGCATCGATTCGATTTCGAATCGATATGAAGCATTCCCCATTGTTCACATCACTATTTAGTTAGTAACTTGTTATTATTAAAATGAGTACCTAACCATTTATTTCATGTTTGGCTTTATTTTATTAAAATAAACCTTATATTTATACTTAAAGTTGTGTTAATGTGACTGTTTTAAGTTACAAGTGACGGTACCTGCAGAGAAAACACTAGAAAGGTGAGTTGTTCATTCAAAACAATGGTATTATTTGATTTAATTGGAGCAATGTTATAGCTACGCGTAACTTTTTGTGGCATGTGCAGTTATTTCATGAGATCCATCGTATTGTTTCGTACATTTATGAATTAACACGCCATTTTGTGTCTGTACGGAGTAATTGTACATTATTTTGATTTATTTTCTACATACCGATGTCTGGTCGTATAGAAAATAATTTTGTTTCGATATTGTAAGTACCTACGGCAACAATACCCAATTACCTTTGTTCCGATAATTTTTCTTAATTTTTTAATTTTATTTGCCTTTCTATTAGTAGAAACATCAAAATGAAGTTTATAACCAAAGCTATTTTTTTCTTTTTTAGGTTGTTTTTTTTTTCTACAAAAGTACAGAGATACTCTACCGTTCTTATTACTAATATTAATTCTGCATAGTTTAAAAACGATTGTACTCATTTGAAAAACTTTCCTTCCTCATGTGTACCTAGAAATCAAATGATTCATCAACAAAATAGAATGATATTGTCTAGCCTAGTAACTTTCACTTAATGTATGATTTTAAATGCATTCTTTGTTCATTTGTCATGGTTCCTATTTTTTTTTTATACCACTGAGGAGGGAAACTAACATACAGCCTACCTGATGTTGTGTTTACTCACTTATAGATGCTGCAACAGCAGGTTGGAAGTTTGATTTCCTGAACTCTTTTTGCCTATTTGTAGAGTTACGAATGTTTCCTGCCATCACTTGAATAAGAGTTCTAGGTTTTATTTTATGGTTTGTGGGATGCACATCTCAATAAGAGCCAGCATATATTTTTTTTAAATTTGTTTGTGCTAGTAAGCATTTAACCACATTGAGACTTGCAATACCACATATCACTCACATGTTGCGGACCCTTTAGCATGTTTCATATCACAATCCTGTTTCAAAATGTATATCTCATTCCAGATGTTCTGCGTCCAAGAAACAGACCATTCAGACCCGTTTGCCAATGATAAAGACCCGCTATCAGCAACACAGTCCGAATCCAGTGATGACGAACCAAGCGCAAAACGTCTCAAAACCTTCACAAACCCATTTGATCTCAAAGTGTATCAAATACCTGCATTCAACACTCCGAAGTCCCTTTCAATATTCCCAACAACGTCTACGCTACCAAAGTTTGTCAACAATCCGTTGAATTTAGCTAATCCGTTAGCATTCACAACAAATGCTAATATACAGAATAATGTAGTAAAGAATCTTCACAGTCGGTATTCATTGCCAGCTAAGTTGACGATTACACCGGTACAAGCTCCGTTGAAGGTTGAGACGGGTGAGATTGTGAGGTATAAGAAAAATGGTGAGGTTGCCAAGAAGAGAGGACCTCCTAAAGGGTACAAGAGGAAGCCTAAAGCGGATCTGTCGCAGAGTTTTACTAATGGGACAATTTTACAGGTAGATTTGTATACTACTCATATTATTAACTAGCTCTTAGCGGTTCCTTAAAAACAATTGAAAAATGTTTTACAAAAATCTTTAACCGACTTCAAAGTACACTAAAAAGTTATCAAATCCTGACCTGATGACAATGGGACCAAAGGGAAGTGTACCCTTACAAACAAAAAAAGAATTTTCCAAATCAGTTAATAAATGAGGGAGTTGGATGAGGATGAGGTAACAAACATTAAAAATAACAACCAAATTGAGAACCTCCTCCTTTTTTTTGAAGTCTGTTAAAAACACAGTGATCTATAGCTATGTTTCTCTGTGAAAGAAGAAACAGTTATGACCCAATCCATGAAATTATACGTAAAGGAAGTACTAAGGAAGGTGGAACCTTTGGTGTGCTAGTCAGACTTGGCCAGTTTCTGTTACAGGTTAACTAAAGATGGTACGTTGAACAAAAGTGTCTGTCTCTCTCGCGCACGTTCAAGCTTACGAGTATGAAGGAGACAGTTATTGTTTTGCTTTTGCTACTGCTCATGACTATACGACTAGACTATAGAGTGGTCTATTTTTGAATTCGTCCATTAGAATTGACCGACTGATTAGAAACAATCAAAATGTAATTAATTTAGGCCCTGGTAAGGCATTTGTGAACGTTACATACAGTTGAATTTACCACCGGTTCGAAATACACTTTAACTGAGAGGATTCGGGTAAGAAACTTAGCAAGGCTTTTTTTGTGGAAGAATTTTTAATATTACTGCTTTTTTCCACCTCTAATAATCTATATAATATAAAAATGAATCCCTATGTCCCTTTGCCACGCCATCGCGCGTGAACGGCTGGACGATTTCGCAAATTCTTTTTTTTTGTGTTTGTTATTGTCAGGAGAAGGTTCTTATATTAAAAAAAACATTAAGAAAATTGCTCTATTTAGAAACTTGAAAACTTAACGACAATATAAACTTTTCTAATGTAACCTTAGCAGGTTAGGGTAGGGTAGTGTAAGGAAGGGTAGGGTAGATTAGGGTAAGAAGGGGCCGCGGTTTCATAAAACATATAACAGGTAATAAAACATACCTGTATTGTGAAATTGTATGTGTGAGTACTGTGAACGTGCCAGCTTTCGTTAAACAAACTGTAGTAAGATCTTAAAAGTTATTTGGAGCAGTATATAATAATAATAATAATAAATATCCTGGGACATTCCTCACACATGGTCATCTGATCCCAAACTAAGCAGAGCTTGTACTATGGAAACCAGATAACTGATATAATACATATACATACTTTTTGTTTGTAAATACATACTTAATATACATAAGTATAATACAAAATGAATGTTTTAGGCACAGAACACGATACTGACGAGTCTCCTAGCGGCCAGCAACACAACACTGACGAGCGTGAACGTTGCCTCCACTTCGCCGACGCCACCAGCGCCCATACTACTCACTATTGTACCGCAAATCAAAGTTCCTGACGGTATGTGCTGTTTGACAAGTACGAAAAATTCAAAATAATTTTTTTTTTTTTTTTTATACGACTTAGGTGGCAAACAAGCATACGGCCCGCCTGATGGTAAGCGGTTACCGTAGCCTATGGATGCTTGCAACACCAGGGGTATCACGCGCGCGTTGGCGACCCTGCAGAAATCTCTTCACACCCCTTTTGAAGAACCCCATGCTGTACTCCATTGGGAAAACCACTCAATTCAAAATCATTTATTCAAATAGACTTTCGCAGGCACTTATGAAAAGTCTGACTCTAATCACAGTAAAGAACAGTAAAATATCTTCATACAAACGTGCCGCTCTCGGTATGAATGTGTGCGTGCGCGCCGCGCGCCGTGTCGGCACGCGATTTCACGCACACGCTAGCATAATATATGGGGGAATAAGGTGGCGGCAGTACGGGCTGTGCAGCGCGACTGTGAGCACGCGCGTACGTTACATGACCGCTCGCGTTCGTCTACTCTCGCCGGCCACTTACCATAATATTAATTATTACGACTATCATGACTTCAAAAAGGGGGAAAATGTCGATAATGTAGAAAGGATGGAGCAGGTGTTTCGCAAAGCGTTCGAAAAGGACCACATCAACATTATAATTGGCCGGTCAATTTACGATCAACTGAATGATATAGAATTTAAGATGCCCTGTCCATGCTTTCCTAAAAGCTTTTTACAAAAAATTTACATAAGAATGAGAATTAACTTTACATTAACAAATAATAATAAAGCGTTCCGGACGTGCAGAAACCGGAGAAAATTTTTCTCGGTATCAAATTTGTAACTTAATATAATAAATGTTATGTGAATAAAGGCTTTTTATTTTTACTAAATTTATAAATTGGTAAAATATTCAATCATAATATGCTTTTTATTACATAAATTTATATCAAGTGCTGCTTGTTCGAAAATATTAACTAAAAGTAAAAGTGACAACCCTGGGGATCAACGCAAGAGTAGGCTAATAACTCGGCGGGCGGCCTTAGATAACCTACTGTTCTGTCTTTACTGTGCTCTAATACTCTAATACCGGTTCGGAAGGTTGCATTTGCTGAGAAGAGCCGGCAATAAACTCAGGCAAAACTACAAAGTAGACTGAATCGATATTTAATAAGTAAATAAATAGCAAACTCGGCGCAGACCAGCCCCCACAAGCAGCACCTGTTCACAAGTATGACGCGTGTGGCAGCCACCACCCTCCTCGCCATATTGGAGGAAAGTGAGCAGTGAAGGTTCATTATAAGAAAAGGTTTTTAAGTTGATGATAGCTCAGTGTTAGCATCGTCAAATCGCGGCGAAAGTCCCGGGTTCGAATCCTACAGTATAGCACTGTGGTAGGGTACTTTATAGTACCCTTGAAAAGAGTTGAAAATCTGTCGGAAAACACCTTTCGGTGTGTTCTAAAACTGTGACTAAATGCTTCATTATTATTCAGGTGTGGAATTGGTGGAGTTACTGCTAGACCCCGAGGACTGGTTTCCGGCTGAGCCATATCGGATGGTGTTCAGCAGAAAGAAGAACCCGAAGTGGAAGAATTTCCCCTACAGATGTGAACATTGCTTTAAGGTATTGTAATCTTCTGTTATTTTTGAATTGTTACTGAATTTTATAATATGGGCACAGTCTATAAAACCATACAGTCATTCGACGCCTTTGATCTCGTGGAAAATGCCGACAACGTCTAGACAGTATCGCGACGGCCATATAAAGTATGCTGTGTCCCGAGCTACTAACATCGTTTTCTTCGCAGGTCGGGCCGCGTATCGCCCCTCACACGTCTCCATCGAACGACTGTATGGTTTTATATGTGAAATGGGCTTCAAACCGAAATTAACATTACTTTTAAGTGTTACAACACTGTAACCGGCCCGATATATTGATAGAACTATTTTAATATATTCTGTCACATGCTGAACATTTTAGATAAGTCAGTACAGACTTTTTTTAAATAGTTTCACTTTTCATGTTAATTTTGAGGTTAATTTATATAAATATATATGGGTTTTTTTTTCGATTTGGGACATTTTTAGTACCCAAACTTAACTTGGCCCCATAGTGCCCCATAGTGCCTTTTGATCCTTATCGAAGACAGGTAGAAACTATTCTATAGACAAATTATTGAGGCATATACACATTTGAATGATTTTCATACAAAATATTTCACGAAACACAATTTAAAAAGTTGATGTCGCTACGACATCGCTGAAGTTTTGTTACGAGAATCGAGCTACTGGTCTAGGGGGGCTGTATAGGAAATTCTATGTCATATTTTACGTTTTTTCTCATGACGTTTTCATTGTTTTGTCTCCAGGGTTACCGAGTAGCATCAACGCTACTGACCCACGCAGCGGAACGCCACGGCTCCGTGCCCAAAGACCTCGCCATCCCGTGCCCCTGCTGTCCCCACGTGTCCACCCGCCGCAAGCACCACAAGAAACACCTGGAGTCACACGAGGGAAGGAGACACAGGATATTCTGTCTATACTGTCTACCGGCTACATGTGAGTTAGTGTTACTATATAGCCATCCCGTGCCCCTGCTGTCCCCACGTGTCCACCCGCCGCAAGCACCACAAGAAACACCTGGAGTCACACGAGGGAAGGAGACACAGGATATTCTGTCTATACTGTCTACCGGCTACATGTGAGTTAGTGTTACTATATAGCCATCCCGTGCCCCTGCTGTCCCCACGTGTCCACCCGCCGCAAGCACCACAAGAAACACCTGGAGTCACACGAGGGAAGGAGACACAGGATATTCTGTCTATACTGTCTACCGGCTACATGTGAGTTAGTGTTACTATATAGCCATCCCGTGCCCCTGCTGTCCCCACGTGTCCACCCGCCGCAAGCACCACAAGAAACACCTGGAGTCACACGAGGGAAGGAGACACAGGATATTCTGTCTATACTGTCTACCGGCTACATGTGAGTTAGTGTTACTATATAGCCATCCCGTGCCCCTGCTGTCCCCACGTGTCCACCCGCCGCAAGCACCACAAGAAACACCTGGAGTCACACGAGGGAAGGAGACACAGGATATTCTGTCTATACTGTCTACCGGCTACATGTGAGTTAGTGTTACTATATAGCCATCCCGTGCCCCTGCTGTCCCCACGTGTCCACCCGCCGCAAGCACCACAAGAAACACCTGGAGTCACACGAGGGAAGGAGACACAGGATATTCTGTCTATACTGTCTACCGGCTACATGTGAGTTAGTGTTACTATATAGCCATCCCGTGCCCCTGCTGTCCCCACGTGTCCACCCGCCGCAAGCACCACAAGAAACACCTGGAGTCACACGAGGGAAGGAGACACAGGATATTCTGTCTATACTGTCTACCGGCTACATGTGAGTTAGTGTTACTATATAGCCATCCCGTGCCCCTGCTGTCCCCACGTGTCCACCCGCCGCAAGCACCACAAGAAACACCTGGAGTCACACGAGGGAAGGAGACACAGGATATTCTGTCTATACTGTCTACCGGCTACATGTGAGTTAGTGTTACTATATAGCCATCCCGTGCCCCTGCTGTCCCCACGTGTCCACCCGCCGCAAGCACCACAAGAAACACCTGGAGTCACACGAGGGAAGGAGACACAGGATATTCTGTCTATACTGTCTACCGGCTACATGTGAGTTAGTGTTACTATATAGACATCCCGTGCCCCTGCTGTCCCCACGTGTCCACCCGCCGCAAGCACCACAAGAAACACCTGAAGTCACACGAGGGAAGGAGACACAGGATATTCTGTCTACCGGCTACAGGTGAGTTGGTGTTACTATATAGCCATCCCGTGCCCCTGCTGTCCCCACGTGTCCACCCGCCGCAAGCACCACAAGAAACACCTGGAGTCACACGAGGGAAGGAGACGCAGGATATTCTGTCTATACTGTCTACCGGCTACATGTGAGTTAGTGTTACTATATAGCCATCCCGTGCCCCTGCTGTCCCCACGTGTCCACCCGCCGCAAGCACCACAAGAAACACCTGGAGTCACACGAGGGAAGGAGACACAGGATATTCTGTCTATACTGTCTACCGGCTACATGTGAGTTAGTGTTACTATATAGCCATCCCGTGCCCCTGCTGTCCCCACGTGTCCACCCGCCGCAAGCACCACAAGAAACACCTGGAGTCACACGAGGGAAGGAGACACAGGATATTCTGTCTATACTGTCTACCGGCTACATGTGAGTTAGTGTTACTATATAGCCATCCCGTGCCCCTGCTGTCCCCACGTGTCCACCCGCCGCAAGCACCACAAGAAACACCTGGAGTCACACGAGGGAAGGAGACACAGGATATTCTGTCTATACTGTCTACCGGCTACATGTGAGTTAGTGTTACTATATAGCCATCCCGTGCCCCTGCTGTCCCCACGTGTCCACCCGCCGCAAGCACCACAAGAAACACCTGGAGTCACACGAGGGAAGGAGACACAGGATATTCTGTCTATACTGTCTACCGGCTACATGTGAGTTAGTGTTACTATATAGCCATCCCGTGCCCCTGCTGTCCCCACGTGTCCACCCGCCGCAAGCACCACAAGAAACACCTGGAGTCACACGAGGGAAGGAGACACAGGATATTCTGTCTATACTGTCTACCGGCTACATGTGAGTTAGTGTTACTATATAGCCATCCCGTGCCCCTGCTGTCCCCACGTGTCCACCCGCCGCAAGCACCACAAGAAACACCTGGAGTCACACGAGGGAAGGAGACACAGGATATTCTGTCTATACTGTCTACCGGCTACATGTGAGTTAGTGTTACTATATAGACATCCCGTGCCCCTGCTGTCCCCACGTGTCCACCCGCCGCAAGCACCACAAGAAACACCTGAAGTCACACGAGGGAAGGAGACACAGGATATTCTGTCTACCGGCTACAGGTGAGTTGGTGTTACTATATAGCCATCCCGTGCCCCTGCTGTCCCCACGTGTCCACCCGCCGCAAGCACCACAAGAAACACCTGGAGTCACACGAGGGAAGGAGACACAGGATATACTGTCTACCGGCTACATGTAAGTTAGTGTTACTATAACACGTGGAGATTCCGAGATGGCATATTTTCGAAACCTATGGGTTAGTCATTCTGAACAACTTTTACTATGGGACCAATAGTGAATTTTCAAAAAAAAAAGTTTAAATTACAAAATGTCAACCTTGCTCGATCATAATGTATGAAAAGTAAAAAAAAAGAATTTAGTATTGGGCCCATAGTAAAAGTTGTTCAGCATATGTATGCCATATCATGTATGTCATTAATATGCATCTCGAAATCTCCACCCAGTATAGCCACCCCGTGCCCCTGTAATAGAACAAGTCTTAGTATGGACTTTTAGAAATATAAGTTGGCAACACTGTACGGGGTTCTCACCCTCTTTATCGCTGGCTGCTCGAGCCCACTATACGTGTCGTAAAATCACTTATTAATATTAATCTAAGGCTACATTCCGAATTAAATAATATCGCTCACAGTGCTCACAGCAATAATTTGCGTACCGAGGTAGATATCACGATATTGACAGCTGAGAACTGTCAACAATTCGGAACGCCCGTTATCGCGCTCACAGTATTCAAAACAGAACATTTGAGAATTTAATTAAAATCTGAATTAACAATGCGCTAGAACTCCTCATATCTTTTATTAGTTGACTCGCAAAAAGGAATATCCGCATTTTTTATTATTTTTCTCTCATAAAAAGTATCTTTGCCAAATAGAAAACCAAGAATCTTATTAGAATTTCTGCCGAAAACACAATAATTAACCGTCACTTTTGACAGCGCTCACGGTGATATCAGTTTAGGGCATGGTCGGTGTGAGCGCAATATGGCGGATGTCATGACGTCATCTATGACGTTTCACGGGACAACGTAACCTGTCATTACTCAATTCGGTACGGGTTTAAGCACGCTCAAATCGATTACAGCGATTATATCATTAATTCGGAATGCAGCCTTAGAAATACATGTAATTATAATACGTGTCTATAATAAATTATTCTCTCAAGTGCCACAAAGCGTTTAATTCAAAACCACAATCTTCTACATGGCGCAGTCGGTTTTGAACCCCCATGTGTCCACAGGATATGTCCTGGGGACACATGGACACACCTGTCCTGTCATTCATGTACACAAATGTATGCATTTGTGTACATGAATGAACATGTCTGCATAGCCTAAGTCTGGGTGTAATTATGTATATTAAGTATATATTTGCAAACAAAAAGTTGTATATTTATTATATCAGTTATCTGGTTTCCATAGTACAAGCTCTGGTTAGTTTGGGATCAGGTAACCGTGTGAGTATGGCCCAGAACAATTATTTATTATATCTTATCCACAGCGGATCCCCCCGAGCCGTACGTTAAAGAAGCGGAAAAGTACCCATTTGACAAGTTCCCACAACACTGGTATGCATCAGAAGAATCCCTCAGGCTTCATAAGAAAAGGAAACATCCTTACGCAGCCATGTACAATTACAACTGGTTCGGTACCTGGGGCGACAGCATGCCGAACAGCTAATGGTAGGAAAGAAGCCATTTTGGTAGTTTTTGGTAGTTTATGGGTTTTCAACTGTCTTTGTTATGGAGCCTTGAAAAAGCCTTAAAATAATTGACGATATTTTTTTTAAATGATTTTAGGGCATTTATAAATTTACGCTTATTGGTAGGATTGTAAAGAAAACGCGACTTGGTTTAAAAAAATACAATGAGAGTCAAAAACTCGAATTGCAGCTGGCAACTTTGTGTGATGATAAAGCTAGCTATTCCAGTAGTTTCAGTAGGTTATTTTTTATATAACGCTGGCATCACCCAGTATTTTGAAGGCCAAAAGACTTGTATCCAGATTATGTATGTGATTATTTTTATTTGGTTTCCTTCAATGGAAACTTTTGGTGTATTAATATGGAAATTTCCAGTGTTTTAAAGGTTATTTCATATGGCAACATTTCTAAATGGCAGCTATTATATTTTCACTGCGAGAACTTTGAAGTCTCGGTTTGTGCGAAAGTGTTTAAAAAACGGGTTATATTTTTTTAGAAGTGTTGCCATATCAAAAATTCACGTGGCCAGTACAATTTCTCAATAGAATGCATAATATTTTTAATAAGTATTATTATTTATTAGATATAGGATAGTGTTGTATGTATGTCACATTTAGTATTATAGGGAACTAATGCATTTAGAAGCAGCTGATATATATAGGAAGCAATAATATTACCGTGCCTTTATACGTAGGTATGGATTAAATTCAGAGGCGAAGTCAGGGCACTTAATATGAGATGTCATTTAAAATAAAAATATTACGTATTTTTTTTGATTTGCGCATGACACAAATAGCAATATAGCTACCCGTGCGCGATCAGTTGAAACCAGGGAGCCAATTGAAATTGATCGCACAATCGAAAAAAGTACGAATTCGAACTTTTATCGACTGTAAATCAACGGTATTTTTAAAAGGGAAACCAGTCAACTAGAACATTGATTGTTCGGTACCGTTCGAATTCGAATTTCGAACGGTCCCGTCGTTCGAATTGACGCCGCTCCTCGAAAGAATCATGGCGAGATTTGTACAAAATAAAGATGTTTAGAGGCGTTTGAATGACGTTATAATTGATCCTTGGTGCCTAAGAAATAACTTGAGGCATTTAAAATATTTTTAGAACCCCGGGATCAAAATGAGAAATTCTATGCCATGCCGGCGAATCGCGAGTATCGCGACCGAAACCGCTATGTTGAAACCTGCGCAGTAGTTAATTTTTCGGTCTGTTTGTCGGAATGAAGGCGGGGTGAGCGGCGAGCTGCACACGATTGGTTCGTCAGTCGATGCTCGTTGTCTATTGGATTCTCGCGTGTCATTTGGCTACTGTGATTTGACCAAAAGTGTAGATGCGCGAGCTTGCCTCCACTACTGCCTATCTGTGCTCACCACTCGTGCCTCATATTGTAATGTAATCTCAACATTGGAAGTGATTCAAACCCATCGTAAATGTTTTATTTTTTTGTACAAATTAATGAATGGATCTCGCCATGATTCTTTTACAGTCGGATAGGACTCGAACCGTTAGTTCGATTCGAGGTTATTTTTGGGATGATAAAATCGTGTTTTCATTAATTTATTTATTTTGATATCACAATCATGCTTAAAGATCTCAATATCACATTTTTAATGTCACTTTTATGACTGTATTTCAGAACTTCGAAATTTGAAACATCGATCGACGGTACTGCGAATATTCGTCAGAATAACGTTGCTTCGAATGTATGCTATTGCGAAAAACTCTAGCTCGAATGTTCATGACTTCGAAATATAATAGTACGAAAGTATTTTAATGCGAAAAATTCTAGTTCGAATATATCATCGCGACGTACCTTAAAAAGTAAGAAATAAGCGAGGGCTGATTACATTACTGCCAACACATGACACTGATACATTCGAACCAACGTTTTTCGAACTCACGAACATTCGCAGTACAGTCACAGTACAGTTTTGAGAGAAGTAGAGCATAGCGTTTATTCGCTCAAAGAGCATCTCGACTGGGGAAGTACCTCCAACTTACAGAATACCACAGCCAAATAACTTTATGTTGTGTAAAGTTGTGTTCCTGCGCGTGAGTAAGGTCGTCAGAGCTCATAGGGGAGGGGGGAAAGGTCGGTAACGCGTGAGCGATGCTTCTTGTGTTGCAAGCGTCCATATGGCTACGGTAACCGCTTACCATCAGGTGGGCCGTATGCTTGTTTACCGACTAAGTTGTATAAAAACAAAACTGTCGATCGGTGTTTAGAATTTCGAAGATCCGAAATACAGTCCACTTTTATTATATGGAGGCTCCGATACTATAGCATACTTCATAAAAAGCTATTTAACTATACATCGTGTAACGGAAAGTGTATATCTCTCCGAAAGTTGTTAAGACTACATCACTTATAGACTCTATACAAAGATTCAGATCAAAAAAAACGTGTGGCACTCGGAGACTGCCGCGGTAAAGATATTGCATCAATGCCACCTAGAGGCGGGTTGCTGAACTAAAGAGACAAGCGTGATATTTCAAAAAGTCATTAAAAGTTCTGCTATTCATCGATAGATGGCAAAACTAAACAGTATCACCGCTGTGCCGGTCGGAGTGGGGGGTGTTAGGTTATTTTCGTTACGGAATTTCTGGATTCGGTCTCCACGCTCAAGGCATGCTATGCAATAGCTTCTTCTTATTTTTAATTTTGGCAACCAAGCCCAAATTAGGGCTCATTTCTGCCAGTGTCGAGTTATAGTATAGTTTCCAGTCACAATAAATCACTTCACATTAAAGTCCTCAGTCAGTCACCGTCCATAAAAGTCATGTTTTACTACAATGGTGGTCATTGTACTAAAACTCTTCACGGACATTTTGAGACAACTTGAAAAGTCACGATACACATAATTCATTTCGTTTCCCTTCACTGGTGCACATGGATGATCTTTATTGGGTAAAATACCACCAAAAATACACAATAAAACTCAAAATATACAAATTTATGAAAATAAAAATGAAAATGCTACGTCACTCTGCAAGTTCCCGCCAAAAAGTCTTCTATCCTTTTTCAATAATGTTTGTAAGAGAGATGTGATGCGACTAAAATTAGTTTAGTGCGATTTACAACAGAATCGGCACCATTTTTTGATAATGACAGTAAGGTGGTCGATAAATATGTGACAACATAAACGATGTTTAAGTTTAATAGCGTTTTAAGTAGAAGGCTCTATCTATGGGTGGAAAATGTGTCAAATCTTACAACTCTTGTATAATACACGATTTTTTATTGGTTCTTAAATACAATATACTTCATTTGAAGAAAAACAAAGTTATACGATAGTTTGTAACAGCTCAGAGTATACAAATACTACGTACAAGTATAGTAGTACCCAACTGATATGGCTTACCGATACATGCGCAGAAGATACATTTTCAGAGCGCGGGAAATGCTATTGGTCGGCAGCTGCCGCCATGTGTGCGGAGGGGCGGCACTTGCGAGTGAGACGGAACTAACAGCTGCACTGTATTATGAACCTTATAGTAGTGATCTAAGGTTGATTGTAAGTTATACTTAACATACTTTCGTTTCTGTGCGAACGATGATTCACGACGCGCCTTATCAGTTGGGTACTACTGTAACAGTGTGTCTAACTTTGAATATTTAAGAAATTTTTGAAAAAATATATATCACAAAAGTATATCAATCTCAACATCTACTTTGTTGAATTGCGTTAGAAAATGTGCATTAGTAATTAAAGAATCAATAGAAGTTCAACAAGAAAGAATATCAACAATAATACATGATGAAACCACATCAAATAGGTATTATATGAATAAAGGCCATATTTATAAAAATAGTTTACCTCTGCCCTTTGATTATTTATATGTCAAGATGGAGTCACCTTACTACAGGACTATCTTTGTTATGGTGGTGTGGGTGACAGCAACGTCTTATCGTGCTGCTGTCTGCGTCCTAGTGAGCGTGAATGACGATGTCTAATGTGCGTCCATGCTTGGCGAGCCGAGCCACGAACGAGCACACTGACAGCACGATTAGCGTAGTGTGAACGGGCTTGCGAGGCTCGAACGAGCGCGATTGACAGTTTTTTCACGTACAAAGGGATTCGCATCGTGCTCGTTGTAGGCTCGTTCGTGGCTCGGCTCGTGCTCGATTCGCGTAACATGGACGCACCATAATGTTGCAGGAACTAATACGAATTAAAGGTGCCGATTCTGTTGTAAATCGCACTAAACTAATTTTAGTCACATCTCATCTCTTTCTTACGAACATCACTGAAAAAGGATAGACCATATTTAAAAGCTGTCAAATTAATCTTTTCCGTCTTATTTTGCGTGTATTTAGGCGTAACCGCGATAGATGGCGACTAAATTATATTGATAACAAGCATTGGACTAATTTGACAGGACTAAAGAATCATGGCGATATTTGTACAAAAAAATAAAGATTTTTAGAGACGTTGGAATGACGTTATTATTGATCCTTGGTGCCTAAGGAATAACTTGAGTCATTTAAAATATTTTTAGAACCCCGGGATAAAAATGTGAATTTCTATAGCATGCCGGCGAATCGCGACCAAAACCGTTATGTTGTTGTAATGTTTTACGGGGTTTATAAAATATTTCATGTATATTAACATGTTGCTGGTAATGTAATCTCAATATTGGACGTGATTCAAAACCCTCTAAAATTTTATATTTTTTTGTACAATTCAATGTATGGAACTCGCCATGATTCTTTCTTACATCCTTTTCTTATGTTCTTTGTTAGAAGGAGATAGGTGAGAGAACAACAGAATCAGGGCCAATGTTACCTATTTATCGATTTTTGATGACTTTTTCGTTGTTTGAGATTTGTAATTTCTATACACTTTTAATCATTTCAAACAATACATTATTGTCTAGTGACACAAACGTATCCAATGATAATTAAATTGACACAGAGCGCGGGATAAGGATATCCAACAGTTGGGGTAAATTCGATGCGTTGAAAGCTTCGACTTATCTAGACATAAATAATCAACGCCTCTTCCCCTTCGGCCATGATGGGCGCTTCATTACAATACCAGCCTTAATCATTTCATCTTAGATCTAATTTAGCGTAACTTGCAAAAAGATAAATGTACAAAATAGTATATACCCAGTATTTTTATAATGATATATAGAACGCAATGCATTTACTAGTTTTAGATGATTAAGTATCATTATTACAATAGATACCAAATTTTACCAGTATTAGTTGTTTTTTTTTAGTTTTTAGCTCTTTTGAGACTCCAGGGAACTTAAACGGTATTTTTTCTCTGTCAAATGTATTTTTTTAACCGACTTCAAAAAAGGAGGAGGTTCTCAATTCGTCTGTATTTTTTTTTATGTTTGTTACCTCATAACTCTGTCATTTATTAAACGATTTGGATTTTTTTTTCTGGAAGGGTACACTTCCCGTTTGGTCCCATTGTCATCAGATCAGGATTTTATTACTTCTTAGTGTACTTTGAAGTCGGCTTAAGTTTTTTGTAAAACAGTCCAATTATTTCATTCATTCATACGTCTTCTAGAACATGTTTGTTTGAGATCCAAGCAAATTTGTATGTCAATGATCGGCAAAATGTATGGAATAAAGTATCAATTGACAGAAAAATAATTCAATTTAGGTTTTGAATGTGTAAAAAGTTGATAAAACGACTGCAGTTTTAGCTGAATCTTTTTCTATTTTTTTATTAACGGATCCTTGCGGATCTAGCCTGCTTTATCTGTGGTTTCTATATTGACAGATGAGACAATTTTAGGACGTTAAATGCTACCAAAGTCTTATGTCGTTATGAATGGCCGATTTCTATAATTTACGGAACGTTATCGTTTAAAATTAAGACTCTTATATCTTTACTAATAATGAAGCAAAAACCTCAAAGCTTTGCATAGCAGACCCTCCTATATGGAAGTAGCTATCACAGGTAAAATTAGCTTACGAAATTATCTATATGCCCAGTTTGGCAATAAAAAACTAACCATTGGAAAGCAAAACGATTCGTTTTTGTTTATAGAAACCGGGCATAAAACGATTGAATTCAGAATCTGGCACTACGACATAAGGTTTATTTCTAAAATCTAAATCTATAACCCAAAATTGTTTTGTATAGTATATATATACTTATGTGGTAACTTAGCACTAATTCCAAAGGTTGAAAAATCGACTGAAATTAATTGTGTATACGAATTATAATAACCTGGAGTCTTAAAAGCGCTGTACGTAATTAATCGACGCATTTGACTAACAAGCTTTCGCACAGTAACCCATCTATCTGTATGTCAAAATACATCTCAATCCGATCAGACATTAAAATTCAAAATTATTCAAATAGACCTTCGCAGGCACTTGAGAAAAGTCTGAGTCTAATACCGGTTCGGAAGGTTGCATTTGCTGAGTGGAGCCGGAAATCAACTCAGCAATTACTGTTTACAAAACAAGCTTAGATTCATTATATAACATTAACTTTCTTATCTCACTGACAACAAATTGTGTTGGCTGTAACCCTGTGTAACCCTGGCCTAAAACCCTTATGGACTATGGACTTAGCTCCAAGCTAGAAAAAATGCATTGCAAAGTACCTACGTCGAGAATTAGTATTGTGAATCTTTTGATGTTTGTGTCTGTACGGATTTGGATGAAATTTCGCTTAGAAAATATGTTCAGGATTCCTGTCGGACGGGAAAAACCGCAGACGTGAACTAGTTTGTACATCATTTGCGTCGGTCCTTTAAAACGGGTAGGTTAAGATGTATATATTTTTAAGGCAGCTCTTAATGTAGTTAGATTTGGCTGCTAATTATGTTTCAGCTATTTGGATATTTGGGCCCGCGTGGTTGGCAGGTTCCTATCGTTGTATGGAGATTTTACAGTGAATCTGCGTTACTTCAACACCTATTGAAATCTCTGTATTGGATTGTCCGCCTTGTATAAGGGCCTACAAAATTAAATACGATACTTAGTATTAATCGAAAATATAATAACAATTATTCCGTTGATGACAAAATGAAAAAGTTCTTGTACAATGTATTTATTAAAGCAAAAAAAACATAATAAAATGGTTTAATTAAAATAATACATTTCTAGCTACGTAGGTAAAGTGTCAGCTGATCGCGCTCAGTCCGCCCGCGTCAGGTCATTCACACTGCACGCTGTGAGGTCATTCACCCACAATGCAATGTCGCAGTCTGAGACAGAATATTTTTCTATTTTAATGAATATTTATTTTATTTATGATCTATACGTTTGTCCCTAAAAAGCTACTTAATTTTGTAGGACCTTATTATAACGTACTCTTAATGCCATTTCAACTTTGTTGCATGTTCTGTAATGGACATTTGATCATAGTGATATGGACTTTAAGTCTTTGGCATTAGGCATACAATAAAATGTTGGGTGTTGGAGTGATAAGGAGGAAGTTTGCTTAACAATCACACTCCGCAAAAAAAAAGTAATTAAGCCTATTTGATATGTTAAAATACTTTTTTAATTAATAATTTTGACTGAAATTAAAATGAAATCATGAAACAAATTAAAATAATTTTGACGATTGTAATTTGATGGAACTGTCAAATCAATAAAAGTAATTTTAGCCCATTTGATTTATATACAATTAAATGTAAAATTAAATCAGACAGAACAAATTAAATTATTTTGAGCATTTTAATTTTATTTTATGTAACCATAAAAGTCATTTTTAATCTGTATGTCTATTTATTAGTGTTTACAATGTTAGCATGGGGCCAACTACCGAATCACCTTATTTATTTGTCCTTATTTGACATAAGGCGTCAAAAAAGGACAGATGACATGTTTAAAAAAGTACATGGTTGTTGGCGCCATGGTACCGTTTGCATAGTGACTTACGACATTGTGCCTGTATTTATGGATAGATTTTAGTAAATAAATGGCTAATAGACAAATAAAATATCAATCTTTAAAGTATACAAGATTGTCTTGTATATTTCTGCTAGGGATGTCAACTTGAAAAAAATGCTACGGCAAAGTGGTCGTCACAAATAAGGATGGGTGTCCCAAAAATAGTGTCAGGAGGTAGGGGTATGTATTATTTAATGCAATGGCTAGCTATGGAAACAAATATGTATGTCTCTGCTAATAATTATTTAGAAAAAACACTTGGTCCGAATTTGGTAAAAAAACGTCATGAGAAAAATAATAATAATCGGTGATTAAATATAAAAATGCGGACCATACATGGAGTGATTAACGGTATCTATAAGTGTGCTATATCTTTCGTTATTTCTGCTATTTTTTTGACACCTATTACTATTTTTAAAGATGTATTTTTTTATGTAGGTAATTTACTGCAGTCACAATATTCTACATTTAAAATTATTAGACATCATGTATCACAAAAAGTATAGGTTGACAACCCTAGGCTTATGACCTTGAATCAAATAGACATTTGTAACTGCCAACCCCTTTAAGCGGTAGCGTGATGATTTCCACAAGACTAATAAAATACTCCAGTAGTTTTAAATAGTATGTTGTAAGTTTTTATGTAAGCATAATTAATAAGAAATTTGTACAAGTATACATTGTAAATAAATACCGCATTTTATAGAAAAAAATATATTGGTTTTATTTATTAACCGACGAAAAAACGGAGGAGGTTTACAAGTCGACGAGTTTTTTTATTATGTATGCAAAAGCTTATAAAATTCAAGTTATATTCAAAATTATTTGTTGCTTTTCAGTTTTTTCGGTGGTTTATTTTTTTGTTAAAAAGTTTTTATTTATAACACGTTCCAATAAATAATAATTTTAATAATGGCTTATACTTATATTGAAAGATACAATAGGTACAATCCACAGACATAAATCTAAATAGATAACGCAAGTCACTTCATTCCATCCATAATGATAACCAAGCGTGATACGGAACCCTTCGTGTGGGAGTTCGACTCTCACTAGGCCAGTTTTTTATAAGTACAATGTTTTTTTTTATACCACTGAGGTGGCAAACAAGCATACGGCCCGCCTGATGGTGAGCAGTTACCGTAGCCTATGGACGCTTGCAACACCAGGGGTATCACTCGCGCATTGCCGACCCTGAAAAAACCTTTTCACACCCTTTTTGAAGAACCCCATGCTGTACTCCATTGGGAAAACCTCGGCGGGGAGCTCATTCCACAGTCCGAGCGTCCGCGGAAGAAAACTCCTTTTAGCCCGCACAGTTCTGGTTGCAATGTGTGTAAACATTGCTAGCTACTTGGTACACACGGCTACAGATCAAGCTATACATTTCTAGTATAAGCTGACCTCCCATTGTACTGAAATCGTATACAATGCGGGATCAGCTTATACTGGAAATGTATAGCTTGATAGGTAGCCGTGTGTACGTAGACAGCTGTTCGCCCATTCACACTGCACGCTGTGAGTTTCACAATCAAGGATGTTAAAAAAGAAACGGATATATTCTCGCTAACAAAAAACTGTGTCGCTCAAGTCGGCCACTACGCTGTACGTACAAGCCGCACACATTCATCCATTAGTCGAGCGTGGGTAAATGGCTCCGTGTAAACGGCGACACAGTCTCGTTTCTCGCGGAATAGCCAAATAATGTGTGCGGGAGAGGTGGCCGACTATCATAGACACAGTTTTTTGTTAACGAGAATATGTCCGACGTATTCTGTGTTCATAATTCATTCATACTTATTTTCAGGAATTGAATAAGTAAAAAAAACTTATAATTTTTTACATTTTATTTCAAACTTCACAAAACAATATAGTAATTTAAAACACTTTTAGGATGTTATTTACAATATTGTATATAAGGCCCTTATAGTTTTGGTGTATATTTTTAGGGATGAATGTATATCATTAGTAATAAAAAAAATAGAAAAATAATCCGTCTGATGGTAAGAGAGAAAGAAAAACAAAATTGAACTTAATGTAAGTACCTAGCAAGTATTAATTTATAAATAGTTGGTATTTTTAATGTACGGATTATTTTTCTGTTTTTTTTTATTACTAATGATGGCCGATCATCATAATCAGCCTTTAATGTCCCACTGCTGAGCACAGGCCTCCTGCACACAAATCAGGGTGCAAAGGAATGTGCAGATTCTCCAGCGCCCACTGCGACGAGGTGGAGGTAGGCTAGTGGTCAACCTACTGTTGGAGTTTTCAAGCCGCCTAGGAGGCCTCCAACTAGCTTAACAACTATCACAATTATGTGATAATCGGGACCAACGGCTTTACGTGCCTTCCGTCCGTTCACCCATCCAGGTACCGACCACGACGGTGGCAGCTTAAATGACCGATACATAATAAAATAAATAAATAAAAAAGCCTATTATTACATTTGCATGTACATTCGCATGAATAGCAATGGGTGTGGATAATGTTAGTCCAATAAACATGCCACTTCACACTCTTCGGCTGAAGGCCTCCTCCAGAGATTGCCACTTGTCGCAGTTACTTGCGAGGTTGGATCAATTAAGTGTTCCCACGGTCTCCACCTTGCCTTTGGTCTCCCTCTGCTTCTGTACCCATGAGGTCCTCTCCACATAGTCACCGATACATTCATCCCACAAAATATACGCCAAGACTTTAGAAGGACCTTATATAATAGAATCTATGTAGCTTAGTTTATTGTAACATAAAAACTGAAGAGTAACGGGCCCTACTAAAGGTGCGTTCGAATTGGGGTATGGTAGCAAAAATAACAGTCAAAAATGCCAAAAACTATCACAACTGGCGTTCGATTTGGAAAGTTGTGGGCGAAATTGGCGTTTTGAACTGTTTTCGTTCACCGTTCGTTTTGCTTGGAAACAGTTAAAAACGACATCGTGAACTGCAAATTTTGACCCACCTCCGAGGCAGGGTCGTTTGTGATCATATTTTGACATCTTTGAATCTGACAGATAAGTTTCGGAAAATTCATACGGGAAGCGAAAATTCTAATTTTTATTGTAAAATTTTATAGAAATACTAACAGGCAAGAGAATAATTTGTTAGATTAACTTTGTTTGATGATTAACTGAAGGAAAAGGTAGGTTGAGACAAGTGACAAGCAGGCGATCAGCATGGAAATGTCATTTTTGTATCTAATCGTTCGATTTGGGAAATATCGTTTGTGGCAAAAGTTGCAAAATTGTTGAAATTTTCCAATTCGAACGCTTAAACAAAAATGCCCATTTTGAAACTGTTAAAAACGACATCACTCCAATTCGAACGCACTATAAGACGACAAATAGAATATGTGAAGTTATGCGGTCTTTGGATGACATTCATTAATGGTGTTAATTAAGTGACCACCAAAGATACGGGGTTGACCTGCTGGCCCATTAAATAATAAATATGAATAGCTCACACTATAGAAAAAAGATAGCTGATATGATGTACAGTTGAGGACATAAATATGTATTCATTCACTGTGACATCAATGTGAAATTAGAAAGCTATTTCCTCTTAGTGTATAGATTCAAATGTTGAAATATTACATAAATCATAATAATACATCTATATACAGGATGACTTGTAATTAGTAAACTAGACACACGATTGTACTCATGATAACAAACAACTTTCACAAAGATACAAATAGGGATGAATAACGAAATTAAATAAAAGCTGACGGTGTATTCTTATTCTTGTTAGATACTAAATATTATGGGCTCATTTGTAAAGTCAATTTAAATAAAATGTTTCTTTGGGAAAGTTGTTTGTTATCATAAGTACAATCATGGTCTAGTTTACTAATTAACAGTCACCCTATATATATAAAAGAAAGTCTTGTTAGTTGCACTATTTATAGCTCAAGAACGGCTGAACCGATTTGGCTGAAATTTTTTGGGGAGGTAGCTTAGAATTAGACGGACATAGGATACTTCTTATAGGGTAGGGTAGTGTAGGTAAGGGGGTAAAGGAGGGCGCGCGGGTGAAACCGCGGGCGGAAAGCTAGTAATATGATAAAATAAACTGGCTGTGTAATATCTAATAATTACAATCAATAGTTTAAAAGAAAATCGTTGTTGAATTTCATTAAGTGTATACATATTTATGTCCTCCACTGTACTTCTTAACATATTCTGTTAGACTCAAAATAAACAGATATGTTCATGCACACAAATGTTTGGCGTGGATGTGGATCAAATCCACAGCCTGCGGCGTTTAGTATGCACCTCTGAGCACGGCCCGGAAGGCATTATGTAGTCAATACATATTTGGTACCGGTGTAGTCATTTGTTAACGTTCATTCCCTTATCAGGGCCGAAATTAAATAAATACTATTTGAATTTATAACAAATCATTCTTTATATACAATATAATAAAGGACAAATTAGACATAACCTAAATATACGGTCCTAATTTAGTGAATTTCCTCTTGAGGAATGTATAGGTCATTAGTAATCAAATATAATATTAGAAAAATAATCCGTGGGAAAAAAACAAAATTCCAAAATTGTTCTTAATATCAGTACAAAGTATTAATTTAACCATTTATCTATTTGTTCATCCCTCAAGAGGAAATCCACAAAATTAGGACCTAATATAATTCTAAAATTTTATTTATCACATAATCCAGATTCAGCAGTAGCGGATCCAGGGGCTAAGGGGCTCAAGCCCCCCCCCTACCGAAATTCTGGATCGGCCACTGAGATTCAGAACCCTTATAAAGGCCACCTAAGCAATATTGCAGTTCCTTCAATTCACAGCAACTTTCTTTAACAAAACATGATCATTTGACTTGCAGTTACTATTTTTTTGCGCGTCTCATCTGCGAGCCAATAGGAATAAAGCTGGTTTTTTTTCTATATCAGAGACATAAATCTAAATAGATAACACACCATCCGTATGAAAACCAAGTGTGTCACTTTTTTTCTACCTACCACAATATCACACGACTGATTTAGTTAGGCTGGCATTTGTTTGAGCTTTAAAGTGAAAATGAAGCTATTCTATTTGTCAGCTAAACATATCCCTATACATCTTTGGTGGACATGCCTAGTCCTTTTCTGTGCGAAAGTTTCAAAAGAAGAGCATTGCTCTCCTTTTTGGCACGCGCAGTACATACGATCGCGTCATCTATTTACATTTATATGTCGTCTATATGGTGGTTAATCAAGTTTTATCGGATGACATTTCATGTGATGCCGCAACAAATTATGACTGTTGACATATGACATACCGCAGACTTCACAAATCAAGAATTTATCATGATTCTGTTCATGCCGTAACATCTTCTCTGAAACATGTGTGACATAAGAACAGTCCACACACGTAAAATCCTTTACTTCATTATAGTGTTTTATAAGCTCTTTCAAATCTTTACCGCTGAAAGTACAATCCGTACATTTATACGGGGTACCGTTTGCATGTATTCTCATATGGATTTTTAGACTTATTTTACTTTTAGTGAAAAAACTGCAGTCTGGACACTGTTCATAGCCTTCTGGTATTTTTTTCACCGTACAACTCCCACATGGTATGTATTTAGTACCAGGTTTGATGCTTTCGTGTAGCTTCATATGTTTGGTCATGACTTCTTTGTCCATAGTGTTGTATCCGCATATTTTACAGTTGTGCACTGCTTTGATACAGGTTATTTTCTGTTTTTTACGTACTATACCTGTTTTCTTTTTCGGTTCGATTTTGTATACTGGTAGTAGGGAGTCATTTTTATGTCTGGAAATTAGAGTATTAATTAGATACAGTCCATTATGTGATTGAAATTTTTTTGTACTACGAAGTTGGTGAACAAGCATATGGCCTGCCTGCCTGATGACCGTAGACATATTGTTGCTTGCATCACTTGCACGTTACTCAGCCTTGCCCCCTCTCAAATGAGCTGTTCTCAGTAACAGGTGGGGGGATATTTTTAAGCAATAGTTTGGATATCAGACACCAGTTTTCTTCTATATGTTGTAAGGGTTGGCACCACATTGAAAAAGTCTTGATGCTAAACTCAATCCCAGCATCAGAGATGGTAAAATTACATATGGCAAATGGGATGGCTATATGCGAGGAAGCAGCACATCTGGCTTACACGCACACAACTATCCCTTTCTTTGTCATTTTACTATCGGAGTTTAGTCAGCCACCTGACATTATTTTGGTGGTAAGGGCTTACCGTAGTCCTATGGACACTAACAACACATGGGGCATCTCTCATGCATTACCAACCCTCTTCCCCTCCCCAGTAAAATTGGGCATACAAAAAATTTGGAACATTATATAGGTTTTTCCTAGTAACACTAAGATTATAATAATAATAATATAATATAAGCCATTTATTCAGACTAAATTTAATAGTCTGTGTGCCTTTTGGCATAGGCCTCCTCCAACTTCTTCCATAGTATTCTGTCCTTTAACACTAAGATTAATCCATAATAATTACTTACGTATAATCATGATCATTCAATGGGTCCACTAAAAATACCTTTTGGCCGCTTAAATCAATTTCAATCCCATTTGAATCAACTTTCTTAACAAAAATTTCTGATTCTGTCTCCATTTTGAAACTGTAATAAATGAATTATAATAAATATAAGAAAATATTGTTAATTGTAGTTTTATGAGGTTATGAAGAAACTAAATAAATAAATATCCTGGGACATTCCTCACATACGGTCATCTGATCTCAAACTAAGCAGAGCTTGTACTATAGAAACCTCATTTTGTTTGTAAATACATACTTAATATAGATAATTACACCTAGACTAAGGACATACAGACATGGTCATGCACACAAATGCATGTCCTGTGTGGGAATCATAACCACGACGCGTGATATGTGGAATCTAAACCAGTCTTAACCAACCGCGCCAGCTGGTCCGTCAAACTGGGTATAAAACTATGCTTAGAAGCATATTCAGACGTAATTTGTATTACTATGAAGTATAATTAATATATAAGTACTTGCTCCATTGCAGAAATGGCAAAAAATACTAGCCTATCGGCACAGACTAGTTCAGAAACTATTTGGAATGCCTGCAATTATAAAATAAACAAAGGTTCATTTGCATTCTCTGCCTAGCCTAAGTTGGTTAGCCTAGAGCTTATACTGTCTATTCAGGCTATAACCTTATCATGGAATATTAAAATAATGATAAGTTTGTTTATAAGACTTTGAAAACATTACCTTGATTATGATCTCTTGATTTTAAAGTTATTGGGAGTGTTCTTTATCGTAGAAGGTATAACACGGCACTCTTAGAAACTATGGTGTTCAGATCCTTAATTGAATTTACTGTATTTTTTATTTAAGTACAATAAAGTCTAGATTTTTGATTTCACAAATCACACCATGTTCAAAACAAAATGGCTTTTGACATTGACATAACACTTTAATGTTGCCATGTTATAATATGGTTTATAAATAGCCGAAAAATGTACATACATATTGTGGGTGGCATATTATTATAAGGTGGTTGCTCATCTCGATACGAGATGGCGCCAAACTCAAAATTATTCGTAAAATTAAAAAAATCATATATTTGGAATACAAAAAGTGTATATATTGAAATTACTTAAAATATTATCGTATTTTATCATTGTATCTTGCGGTAATTTAAAAATATGTATTTCATATACTGGTGGCGCCTCTAATGGTGAAATATTGGCAGTTATATTAATTATATGAATGACTTTTCTTTGTTGAACAAATACCTACCTACAATAAAGAATAAAGTAGTATACTGGGTGGAGATTTCGAGATGGTATATTTTCGAAACCTATGTTGGGTTAGTCATGCTGAACAACTTTTACTATGTGAACAATAGTGAATTCTCGAAATCTCCACCTGTTATAGTAAAATAAGATACTTAATAGTAATAAGTTTATATTTCCGAAGTCTCTTTCTACTTGGCAGTTAAGATACGTGTTGTTTTACCAGAAATATTCTATTGCAAGCTAGTTTATAAACTCAATGAAACAAGAAAAACTTTTATTTATATTTTATTCAGTATAAATAATATAATTACTTACATAATGCTGTATTATTAACATAAATACAGAGTTAAAATATTTCAAACACTTATACAAATAAATTTTAAATATGACAAAACTTAGTAGAAATTTATATAATTTGGACATCTCATTTAATTATTATTTTATTGTATTGCTATATTAAGTATATTATGTGCCATTAATTATCAAATTTTG
Organism: Achlya flavicornis; assembly: GCA_947623365.1. Lineage (NCBI taxonomy): Eukaryota > Metazoa > Arthropoda > Insecta > Lepidoptera > Drepanidae > Achlya > Achlya flavicornis. The sequence goes on along the minus strand of OX392494.1, from coordinate 2,454,418 downwards.
CATGCTATTCTGTAGCGAAATGTGTAGACCCTATTTTATGATAACACCTAATTTTTACGACATTTCTGGCGAAATAAACAATTTCATTTCATTTCATTTCATTACAGATATTACAATGATACATAGATTCATACACATTTTCCATACATAGCCCAATTATCATTATTTATAAAGTATTTTTTTATGTAATTATTTATTCTTAAATATCGTGGATAGTTTTAAATTTTTGATATTAAATCTTCTTATCAAATATTAGAAACTAGCTTTCTATATATCTTAAATGATAAAAACATAGAATTAGATTCCTTAATCAAAGGATAAAACATTATTGGTATCGACAATAACAACGAGTTAAAAAAAATATTCGTTTTAAGACCCTAACCATTTGCCTTAAGCAAAAAAAGGCGAGAATAATAATGAGTTGCAAAAAAGGTATCAATTTACGAGAATAAATCGGTTGGTATTGAAAAAGAAAATTAGCAAATGAATAAATTTTACAGAATTCAAATAGGAGGAATATACCTACATCAAACAAACTTGCAACAAATAAAACTCTAACAAATAATATTGCATCGAGTTTACTTTCAGTTTCATATATAACATGTAAATTAGTGATCCTGAAGTCGACTTTAACCTATATCATTTCAAATTCAAAACAATACTATTTCAACTTACAAATTACCAATAAATTACATTGGAACACTCATAAAAGTGTCCCATAATAGTTATTTATGCAACTGTTGTATAATAAGGGGTTTTAAAACACGAATGTGGGTTTATCACACGAAGCGAAGCGAGTGATAATAGTATCACATGATCATTTTTGTAAACAACAAATTGATACATTTCTGCAATTCTAATATCGAACCAAAATGGCGTGATACGACCGTGCTTGAAACTATAATATAACTCGACTCTGGCAGAAATGGGCCCTAATTTGGGCTTGGTTGCCAATCTTAAAAATAAGAAGTAGAAGGAAATGTTCTTTTTTTTAATTCATAAGGATACCACGGATAATGTGGCTGTTTGATGAGTAAGGAATGGACCGAAAAAGCAAAAAAAAAGGAGTTGCATAGTGAAATTCAGTAAAACATTATAACACTGTTTTGTACGTAGTTTAGTCCAATTTCTTTGAGTTGTATGATATAATGGTTACTATGACAACCAGTGTTTTAATGTTGGCAATAAGCTAACTGTTTCAGGAACTTTTATAGAGGATTTATAGCATAAAATCTTTCATTAACACAGTTTATTCGGAGTCATATTAAGACGCTATCTTTGCCGCAGCGGCGGCGGCAACAGCAGCGGCCTTCTTTTTAACAGCGAGTGCCGTCCGCTGTTTCGCTTGGATCTTAGCCTTTTGGCTCTTGGATAATTTTCGTTTCTTGTTTGCTTCGTTGGCTGCTGCTAGAAATAAGGAAGTGTTAAGTTTTTCCTTCAACTTTTAAACCACTATTAGGTAATTATCTATAAGTTCCGAAAAGCCAGCTTTTAGGAGAAGACTATTTCATGATGTTGAAAACCTATGATGACCGTATGATCTTCAAACCCATTTTGTTTTAGTTCTAGTAGACTTATAAAGGCCGATAAAGTTTCTGAAGATACCGGTTCGAAATATAGGTAGGTACTATGCCTTCAACCAGAAGAAAAGTGGAATAAAGGAAATTCAGACTAATTTTGGTATATTTTTTCTGTAGCTTAACACTTTCGAAAGTAGGTAAATAATATACCACATAAATAGATAATATAATGTTACCGGCAGCCATGACTTGTCTGTTGGAGGCTGTCCTGGCGAGGTCGCCGAGCGTGTTGGCGAGCGCGGCGCCGAGCCGCGCGCACTCCGACCGCGCCGCGGAGTGCGCGCGCAGCGCTAGTGTTGCTAGCCTGAAATTATTAAAAAACGTAAAAACTCCTTCAAAATGTAATGGTGCGTCCATGCTGCGCGAAGCGAGCACGAGCCGAGCCACGAACGAACACAATTCGTTAGCTGCTCGCAATGTCACGTGTGAACGTTACAACGAGCGCGATTCGAATCCCTGTGTTCGTGAAAATACTGTCAATCGGGCGGAGCGCAGTCGAGTGCGAGACGAATGCTCGTTCAAGGCTCGCAAGTCCGTCCACGCCACGCGAACAACGAACGAATCCTGTTCGTTCGAGGCTTGGCTCGTGCTCGCTTCGCGCAGCATGGACTACCACAATAAGAAACTAAGAACATATATATTTATATGTACTTTGGGTATGTATGTATCTTTTAGGACAGATATGAAACAAAAAATAACGTAAGTAAAATCCGGCTCGAAGGACCATTAAATGTACGGAGCTAGAGTTAGCCTAGTACAGTTGAATTGTAGTTGCAGTTGGAGTGCGTAGAGAAACCACATGTGAAGTATCAACGGTATAATTGACTATATTCACAGTAAATGTGACAGTGATTCGTTCCTCTTGATGTTTTTGATGTAAAACGTTATAATGCACTCTAAAAAAATGTTAAGAATCCGTGTATTTATGCTACAAAAATAGGTCGCTGCGTGCACAGAAAAATGTACGGTGTTGTTACCGTACATTATTGCTTATTCAATAATATGATCAACAAATTTTAGAGCCAGCAATCGTTTACACAGGTGACGAAAAGATTTGGCAATGAATAACCAACAAGCGTCGATAACCATTTTCTGATTCAACGTTTCCTTCATCAGAGATATTAATAATAACATAAATTGATTCACCCACCTGCCGGCCAAGTCCTCTTGGTCTGCGTCCAAGTCGCAAGTGAGCGTTGTTGCGTTCTTGTTCTTAATGCCGAGAGGCATCTGCAACCAACGAGACTATGTGAAAATATTAGGCGTTTATTGAGTCGGGAAGATCAACTACTAATAGTCCTCCCTAATCGTTGGAGAAGAGTCTACAGTCATCATTATTTGAAAAAAAAAAAAAAAACGAACTGCAAAAAATAATTATTAGTGACCAATCGCCAGTCACGACTCACGACTTATCACGCCGCAGGTTGTAACGAAGCACCTCTTTTTTTTACTCAGTCTTTAATTCGCACAATCTCCACGTCGAATACATATTTTTTGTAGCATCCATCTTCGTATTTTGATAAATTAGATCGCAAATAAACAAACACGTAAATTAAAAACAATCTTGACAGGTTCAAGCTATGGTGGCGCCATCTCATAAAAAATTCGCCAACCCCATTCCAACAAAGGACATATGCATTTGTGTGCATGAACATGTCTGTATGTCCTGAGTTTGGGTGTAATTATGTTTAACAAGAATGTATTTACAAACAAAAGTAGTATATTTAGAATATCACCACAAGCTCTGCTTAGTTTGGGATCGGATAATCGTGTGAATAAATAAATAAAAAAAAAATATCGAAACCTACTGAGGCCGACCTTCGAGTCAATAAAAAAAATTGAAAACGGGTTCAACAGACTAAATAACTTCGTCGTCTAATTACCAAGAATTATTATCACCACCTAGAAATTGGTACTGACTGAATAGGTGGCCAAGTCATATATCAATAATATTGATAGCGTATATTTTTTTTTAATATTTAATCGGCTTGTGGGCTTGCTTTTATCCAGTGACCCCCCCTTAGGGATGATGGCGAAGCCTAAGATGGCGCTTAGCCAGAAAAATGCCAATTATATTGGTTCTACTTTCCATGGTCCGCACAGTGCAGTCCGCTCATATAGTCCAGTAGAATTAGCTCAAAATGTATAAAATGTGTCCATATTCGGGTGTAACGAAACTATGTTCCGTCCATGTTCCGTCATGTTCTCATCGGTTGCGATCACAAAGTAGGTAGAAGTCGACCTACCAATATGATACAAGCTATATTACTGAGTACGCTAATTTTGTTAGAAGTAGAATTCAGCAAAAAGTATTTTCTTAGGGTTCCGTAGGTCGCAACGGGCTGCAAACTTAAAACTAACCCCCTTATTGATAATGCAGTTATCAAACGTTGATTAGCTAAAATTCTGAAGTCTTTACCTGACACGTGACATTTGGTGATCGAAAGAGTGAGACGGGGCACACTATTACACTGATTTAGTTAAAAAGCGATTATGAATAAGGGGGTAAGTGTAAAAGGCTAATACAAGTTACGAATGAGTTCGCAACTAGTACCACACATTTTGCCTAGGAGATAAAGGCGAAAAATCACTTTTTTATGTTTAGGTATGTTCCGTATGTCGCAACCGGTCCAAATTGCTTGAGAATGTAGGTAATGGTTCTCTAAAGACATGGTATAGTCGCAACTAGTACCACAATTTTTGTTTAGGAATTATTTAATATCAAATTTTTTCTCAATTTTCACCATTTTCCGTACTTCCAAATCGGTTGCGAATTTAAGGTAATCATATCCATTCATAACTCTATCGATATGCCAAAAATCATTAGTACCACAATTAATGTAAATGCGGCGGCCAGTGCGGAAAATTCAAAATTCAAAAAATATGCATCGATTGGACCCAATTATATTTTTATGCCTTTTGCGGTCGAGACCTTGGGACCGTGGGGGTCAGAAGCTCGCCGTTTTGCTCGCACCTTGTCTTCAAAATTGATCGAGACCTCCGGAGACCAGCGGGCGGGGAGCTTTTTCCGCCAACGCGTCAGCTTGGCTATCCAAAGAGGAAACGCTGCCAGCCTTCTGGGAACCTTGCCGTTAATCGGAAGCAGCGGCAGGCTTGAGGAAATTTTCTATAATATAGATTATATTTTGTAAATATAGATTGAATTTTGTACATATTTGTTGTTAATAAAAAAAAAAAAAATGTAAATTGATTATCTAATTCTACTGCACTTATATGGACAGGCAGCCTAAAACTGGACAATATGGCGTCCTGCACATATTTTTGGAAATCCCTTCTGGGTTTAAGTGCTAAGCACTTCCAGACACTTCATCACTATCCATAGAAAACAAACAAGCATTCCTTCCCAGTTACTCGGGATACCTTCGCTTCGCAATCACCTTACCACCGTACGCCAATGTAAATACTCGTAAAAGTTTGTTTGCATCAACAGCCAGCTTCACTCGACTATTAAGCTAACAGACATATAAATAAATACAATTTAATCGTAGTTACCTTGTAGCTCTGCGGGCATATACCAAATAAATATTTTTCCAATGTCTGTTTGAATTCATCAGCGAACATGAGAGCCGCGCCGCCGCCGTCGCTCATCTGTAAGAAATACGTCAAACATTTATAAATCTCAATGAAAATAGTTTTTGCATTGCTTGAAAACTTTCTCGTTGCTTTAGGCCGACAATCGAATTGCAACTTTAAGAACAGAGACTTGTGATTTGAAACAATTTGTGATTCATATTTCTACATTTATTTCCACAGAAAAAAATACAAGTTTCGTTTTCTTTAATAAAAAATAATATCTCAGTAAGTATACCAGAGACATTTGGTAACATTATTCTTTATTTATTTTACTGCGCAATGCGCAGCATGAGTATGAGCCAGAGTAACGTTATAAATAATGTACTTTGGCCCAAACAGATTATAAAAAACAAGCTAATTTTATTTCATTTTCAATTTTGTGTCAGTTGGCTCAATGGTGAACGCATTGTTCTGAAACACTATTTTGGGATTAAATCTATCTAGCTTTCGAGCAAAGCTCGGTCACCCAGGTACGGCGGGGCTTTCCCGTACTTTAGTGGTGATGGGAGTGGAGTAGTGTCATTTTGACGTTTGAAGACCTGTTAGTAGTACCTCATCACTAAAGATACGCACTAGCCCCGCGGGTAAGCTCGGTATCATTGTAGCATGTACTAATCGAAAGCCCAGTGGATCAAAGCGTTTCAATTCCGTACGTCGGTAGGATCGATCCCAATCCGGTCGTTTCATTTTTTTTTTGATTTTTTTTTGTATTAAGCTCCGTCAACCAGGTAGGTACTATGTTAAGTAGGTATACTTTAAATTGACAAATTGAATATCAACGCAGGGTCAAGAAACAAAGTTTTGCACACAGATTCAATAAATAAGGAAGGATTAAAAAAAACAATAACTAAAGCTGGCTTCCCACGGTCCGCGATTCTGCGGATCATCACGCACAGCCGACCATCACGGACGGCAACGCACGCAGACAGGGCTCTTCCAACGGTGCGTGTCGGTCTGTGTAGATCTTTTGATAACTTCATTTTAAAATGCAAAGTGAAAGAGAACGTGTCGTCGCTGCAGCCGCGGCTGTGGTATTAATTAAACGCACCTTTGAAGTTACCGCCTCGCAACGGATACCGGCGCACCGCCACAGACGTCCTCTGCGACCACGGACGAGACCCTTCCCACGGTGCGTGGTGCGGGCTGGTGCGCGTGCGTCCGCAATATCACGCACCGTGGGAAGCCAGCTTAAGGCGGTAAAAAGGGGAATGCAGAAACTGCCAGGCGGAAAGTTAGACATGGTAATAAAGTTGCGAGTTTCTCGCTCATTACGCGGACCGTAAATTATTGCTCGACGTGAAATCGCGATAATATTTTGCTGCGCGAAGCTCAGCCCACGTGGAGTTTTCCCAAGACCCACGTGCACTGCGAGAACTTTGTCAATGTAAATCGGGTCTTACATAAACGAATTAAAATACTATGCATGTAAAGTACAAATACCTACAATATAAGATTCAATGAGGGCTATCGCGCTTCAATTCGCCGCGAGAGGCGCTAGTGTAGAGTGAGGTCTCTAGAAAAGTCATATTATGTATCAACGTAAACTGTTGAACAGGACCGCACTAAACTGAGACATAATCAATATACTCTTCATATGGTATACGTCTTCAACGACAGTGATAGGACCTTATTCGCTAGTGGCGCCAACTGGTGGCCACAGAAAGGATAGGATAGACCTAATGAGAAATTTTATTATGTTACCTCTATGCTCAAAATACCCGTCAAACTGTTGATAATTCGTACCAAATTGAACCTTATGTAAACAAAAAGAAACTTATTTTCTTTTTCTTTCTTCCTTTACACGATTTAACAGGTATTCTGAAAACTCCTCATTGGATCGGAATGTTACCATTTAAGTACTAAAATCTTATTCATTTAAAAAAAGTATTATATATATTCATCACAGATCATATTACTTAGTTGTGTCTCTTCTGTTCCCAAGCTCTCTCAGTATTTCATCAAATCATTTAGCCGCAAAAGTAAACGTGACGGACAGAAATACACTCCATAATAATGTTAGTAAACTCTGTGCCACTGTATTTTATGTTTGTTTTTATTTAACCCTGAACTGCCCTGAAGTGTTTCTAATTGCAGTACGAGAAGCGTGTTTTATTCGCAAAACAAAACAATAATATCCATTCATTTGTTTGAAATAGTCGCCGCCCACGGGCTCTTTGTGCGTACATGTCAGTCAAGGACTTACGGTTAATAAACAAAATGTTAAGTCAACGTATGTCTAATTTTAACATGAAAAGAATATATTTTTTCGCCATAAGTGTCAGTAACGCCATCTCTTGACAGCCCAGCGTGCTTCACATTGAAAGTAATAATGATTTAAAAAATCGAACTAAGCAAATATCAATGGCATGATTGGTACAAAAAAAAACAGATCAATTTAAGGCTACGTTTGCATGAACGATATATTATTTAAATCTTCTCTTTATATATTTTTTTCTTTTTCTTCGTTAGTGCGTTCTTTTTCATAACGTGCGCGTTGAAATATCGAAAAATCGCTCGTGTGAACATAGTCTATCAACAGGTTGAAAAGCAGGTGGACAGTGCGCCTGATAGTAAGTGGTCACCGCCGCCTATGGACATTTGCAATGCCATATCCTTGGTAATCCAACGACATCAATAAGGGTGATATTTTAAAAATCAAACCGGCCGGTGTGGTCCTTTAACTATAAGGTAATTGTTTTCACATAGAATGAGTTGGGTGACATATCGATAGAACATTGCGATATCGTAACTTTGAAATATACAACCTACCCAATCTAATATAACGTGTTGTTATGTAAAGTACAAAAGATAGGTATATGTCTAAAACGTGTTATTATGTTTATTTCAGGATTGTTTTGTTCGAAACGAGGACAACGCATAACAACGCATCTGCTACTTATTCATTATGTGATAATAAAAAAAGTGGAACGAAATTATTCCGTGCTTTTGATATTTTGTGACTGAAGAAAAAAGTAGATAGGGTTGTACTCATTTTAAAATTTCATGTTTAAAGCTAGTCGATTAATTTGATTTTTAAGCGTGAACTTTGCTTTCCATGACAGAAACCACCGTGAACTTTAATGCAAGGGAAAAGAAAGAGTTTTGGGTTGAATAATATGTAAGTACTGTTTTTTGAAGTGAAAACTTCTTTAGCGGCGTTGTGCACTCTTTTGGGATGGGTAAAAAATGTTAAACTCGCGTCACTTGAGGATCGAAAATTCGTAAGACGGAGGGAGAGTAGTTGCAAATTAGACTGTATTTATACTGGGGTTATGTTCAAATTCTTATAATATTCTCTAGCTAGCCGGAAGGTAGGTACCATTTTTGCTCCCATTGTGAAAAATTTCTAGTTTCAAAAATGCGCAACGTTAATTTTCAAGTTTTCACTTCTGCCGGCACTGCCAGAGTGAAACCCGTTGTTTTTTTTTTCTAAAACGTCACAAGTTATTAGCCTTTCATGCGCCTGGTACGGGTTTCTGTAACTGCCCCCATGAAAAATGCCCAAAACATGGTCCTAATCATTTCTGTACCGGGCACCGCTGCTGGCGCGGCCGTTACAGCACTGGCAGCCCTATAATTAAAATCTAAAGCGTTAATATTATAAATGATTTGGGCCGTTGCCAGAGTGGAGGTGTTCGAAATTATCGGGGCACGGTTATCGGTGCGGTGGATTTGTGTATAAGCTTTATAACACATTTAGATCTGTTAATATCGTAAACGGGTCAAGTTTATAACGTTAGTCCACCCACGGGATGGGATATCGGGTTTGTCGATCGATCGATTTATTGATGCTTTTTATAGAAAGGCATTCATGGCTTCTCGTCGTCATGTAGTCAGAGTTTGAAATATAAGGTGTACAATGTTGTAGATTATCTGTCTCGTAGCACAATACAATTGCATTGCGGAAATATGCATAGATTGCTGAGATACAGTTGGATTAAATTATTAGAAATAGCCCGCCATTTTTTTTTTGACACTTGATGTTACTGACCACAGAATATCTTAATAATTATTTGTGTGAGAGAGAGAGAGAGAGAGATTTTTGATCTACGTTTTTGACATAAAAGTTCATTCTCTTTTAATGAATTTTCTTATGATAACTCTACGCTAAAAAATCGTCACTCGCCTACCTAACGCTGAAGTTTCAAAACACATTTTCCTGAACGTAGAAACATAATATTATTAAAACATTATCAATAACATAGTCAATTATATTCGATAATATCTGCCAAACGTGATTTGCAGAGCAGTTGAGTAATTCTCAAGTAGATATTCCAGCGCCCATGACTCACGAAATGTACTAAATATATTTTTGATATACGATTTTGCGTGGGAATCGACTATTTTAGTGTTTTACTATTTCATGAAAAAAACCACAGACACATGTGTACATTTGATTTGAGGAATGGATGTAGAAATGAATGAGGAAATATTCGTTTTTTTATGTAAATAAGGGATAAAACCTAGTACATATAACAATCTTATGAAAATAATAACAAATTGCGGTCTACTACTCTATACGCAATAATGTGCCACTAAACTAGAGGCTTCAAGTGATGCTAAATATACACGGTGACTTTTAATCGTTTTAATGCTAGAACAAACGTTGTTCAGACCATGGTCTACTAACATTCTATAACATCAAATGAAAAAAATTACGTCATTAGTTTTTGAAAAAACACAATTAGTATAAAGTTAAAAAAAAAGTCGGGATTATCGTTACTCCTTACAACCCAGAAACCGCGCTTGCATCATTTCAAAGTAGTTGTGTCACGCCAGTTTTGTAGCAGGTGTGGGAATCCGCGCTTCCTGACTTTTTGAAAATTTTCTGTTTTGTGGTTTTTTCAAAAACCAATGAGGTTTTTTTTTATTTGATATTATAGAATTTTAGAAGACCATGGTCTGAACAACGTTTGTTCTAGCGTTAAAACGATTTAATATCACCGTGTATAGGTATATTGAACATGTTTGGACTTTGAGTATTTTGTTTGGACATCTGCCTGCCCTATTCACAATTAATCGTGGTCGGCCTAATATGTAACGCTTATTCCATTCCCTCCTTATAACCGACATATCCGGCATGCATTCACTAGATTCACTCGTTTCTTACTCATAATCTTTCACACATTTTTTTCTACCTCTTCCCGTATATCGTATATCCGTCTACTTTCTTACAAAAAATTATAAAGTAAGTAGGTAGGTAATATGTAGGTACACACGGCTACACGTCAAGCTATACATTTCCATAGGATTTCCGTACAATGAGAGGTCAGCTTTTATATTGGCTGGCACGGCTACAGATCTATAAGCTTGATCTGTAACCGTGCGTACAACTTTCCTATTTAAAACTCTTTTAGTCACTCGACACTTTGGTTTCGATTTTCGGGACCTTTTTTCATTCCCGGGATCCATATCCCGGGAATGAAAAAAGGTCCCGAAAATCGAAACCCCGATCCTGATAAATAATCCCGATTCCTCGGGATTTGAATAGCTGTTAGTTATTTTTACCTTTCGAATCGAAAGACAAGTGAAACACGTAAGTAATTAAATTAGTTATTTGTTTGTCTCAAAAGTAGTTCAGAATTAATTCAGTACTAATAAAAGAGGCAAAGTTTGTATGTTTTGATGTAGGCGGTAACATCTACGATTCTGAAAATTCTTTCACTATAGGTACCTAACTCTCAGATTACAGAACAAAAAAACCGGCCAAGTGCGAGTCAGACTCGCGCACCGAGGGTACCGTACAAACCTGTAGGTATATAAGTAAATGGTAGTATAGACCTCAGTATTTGATATGAATTTCAAAGAAACTACTTACTAGATCTCATTCAATCTAATTTCCGGTGGAAGTTTGCATGGTACATCATATATTTTTTTTTAGTTTTATCATTCTCTTATTTTAGAAGTTATGGTTTTTTTTCTATTTTTGTGTGAAAATCTTAATGCGGTTCACAGAATACATCTACTCACTTAGTTTCAAAAGTATAGTTCTTATAGTTTCGGAAAAAAGTGGCTGTGACATACGGACGGACAGACAGACAGACATGACGAACCCATAAGGGTTCCGTTTTTTGCCATTTGGCTATGGAACCCTAAAAAGAATCTAAGAGAAAACTTAACTATCCCGGAGTGCAATAGCTACGTTTAAGATCATAATTTTCTGCATCAGGATTTTTGCGACCAAAATTAGGAGCCGATTGAGCGATTAATCGCTAAGCTCATTAGCTCACTAACTATGCAGCTATGCAGTAACCCCCTTACTCATAAAACCTTATATTACTAATATACTGTTTAAACTGTTTAAAGGGTCACGTAAATAACGTCACTCTATTGTCATTGTCAAATAATGTGACTTTATTTACGTGACCATTTAAACAGTATATTAGTTAAATAGCGCTTTATGAGTAAGGGGGTAAGTAACAATACTTACTTACATAACAAGTGTTTTGGCTCAGTTGCCCATAAACCTAAAAACACGGCACGCTAGACTGGAGTTAATAGCCAATAAAACAGTCAGAAAAACGCACGGAAATATTATATTTGTGACACTTTTTATTACATAGTGTTAGAAATAGCTCTCTTACGTTTTTTATATGCGAAGTGACGACAATAACGATTGTAAAATTCTAGAATATTTTTCTTTGCGTTATGCAATGCTTTTTCTGCTTTCAAATTGATAGTAGACTTATACTCGCTTACCGCGAATGCGTTTCCTGATCCACAACCTACCTACTGAAGAGTTTTCTCTATGGTCAAAATACCTGTCAAATCGTGAACATAATTTTCTTTTTTTTTTAATTATCAACGGTTTGACAGATATTTTGACCATAGAAGTAATCATAAGAAAAAGACTTTAAAAAAAGGGCATCAAAACTTTTTTTATATAATTTTTTTACAACATACTGTAACAAATGATGCCATCAGAGCTCAAGCTTTAAAAATTTATTTCCTATTCCTTATAAATATTATGAAACTTACAGAGACTTTCTCTATGCGCTACTATTCATGACAAAATTTACCATACCGATTTAGATAACCTTTGGCTGACTATAGCAGCTTGTTTCCCGGACAATAATCAAACGATAAACAAATCAACCACACATCAAGATATCGGCAGAATGGGTTATTTCATCAAACCTTGCGTTGTTTCATATCTTGTGTACTTTGAAGTTCAATGTTTATAAATAAATCGCCATGATTGTTTACCGATTTTTTTACCGACTTATAAACGATTATCATGATGAGTACCTATGTTATTTTTTTACACTATGGTAGAAAACAAGCACACGGTACGGCTGATGGTAAAGATATTATAGCCTATACGACGCAAGTACAAAAAAAAAAAACAAAGAAAATAGTCTCTCGTATTCCTGGCCTGATCCACAAGTTTAAAGGCGCTCAGCGGGCGATGGAAAGTGAGATTTCTATTAAGAGGAAATGCTGGAGGCGTTTATTCCATACAAACGTAATCCTCAGTTTCCTCTCTGGATAATGACACTAGAGTAATGTTTATTTTACCATGCAATCTGTAGGTACCACTGTATGTCTCTCGGTTGTGTTTTTCTCCATAAATTAATTATTATATGAATTTAATCACAAAAACTTACCATTTTTAACGCCCTTATCAGAAGTCCATCGAACAAGTTTGACGAATAACCCAGTTTTGGAAGAGAAAACCGGGTACTTACGAAATAGCGATTTCGTCTAATTTAAATAGGTATAATCGGTCCAAGCTGTAGTTGTCTGTATCGCCCTCAGGCACAGCGCGACAGCAATAGATATGTTAAAAAAGGTCCTTAAGTCCTCTTAAGGACAGAGTTCGTAACGATGAGATCTGGCGTAGAACTAAACTTAACAACCATTGAATTATTACGCTAATACATATGAACATAGTTCTGAGAGTAAGCAAGCTGGGGCCCAGTCTGCTGTTACGTGAATAAGGTCGCCTGAACACATTAGGGAGTTCTTTAACGCGTGAGTGATGCGTCGTGTGTTGCAAGCGTCCATATGGCTACGGTAACCGCTTACCATCAGGCGTAAGCTTGCATACCGACTTCGTCGTAAACAGAAACAATTGTGTTCCAATGAACTTTCAATGTTTTTCATGCCACAGCCGATTAAATACACAACTGCACTTTTGTGAGTCAGCTGAGCCATGCAATCGTATCATGCAAAGCCAAGATGGTAAAAAAATATTTAGATTTAGTCATAGATTCCTGAGGCGTGTTTGTTTGTCCGTAAAACGTGTTTACTTTGTTTTTCTACAATCTTTCAGCGAGATGGAGGATTAAAAAGAATGTTTATTTTTGTTTGTTTTCAAAGCTGTTTAACGAGTCAGTAAGGTGTGTAATCGATAAAATAATCGATTTCGCGTAAATCCCAGGTTCGAATCCTACAATGAGCTTGAGCTTTCGGTGAAGGAAAACATCGTGAGGAAATCATAGCACGGTGGTAGGGCACTTTGTAGTACCCATCTGGGTGGCTACCACCACAGAGAAAAGAAAATGCTGCTCAAGCTGCACTTGAAAGCAAGTCCCTTCTAGGCTTTGTGTGCTTACCACCTTCGGCCACATCATCACTTACCATGGTGCGACTGTGGTCAGACACAAACCAAAAAAAATAAACAACATACACAATAAAAAAAATGTGTTATCAGGAAGATAATAAATATTCTGGGATATTAATCACATACAACCATCTGATCCTCCTGAGCTTTTACTATAGAAACCAGATAGCCATTTATTATACTATTTATACGTTTTATATACAAAACTAGCTTTACGACCCGTAACCCCTTATTTTAGCCTCTCAGGAGTTTTTAAAACCCCTTCCCTAGAGAATCATAATTATTGCATATAATAATATACGTGTTCAGGTTTCGTAAACCTGCAATTTGAACTGCGTTCTGCTCTGTTTCTCCCTTTATACATAGTTAATATAGACTCCTATAGCGTGCCGTAATAAATTATCTAAGGGCGTGGCAGTGGCAATGTCACAGAGGATTGAAGGGAACAGAGACCAAGCTTCATACAAACGCGCTACGATAGGTACACAACTACAAGCTTGAGGCGCGTGTGTGCGAAAGCACAGGCGGCTCGACACGTACGAGGGGAAACCGGTTTATACTGGCTCGGCCTGTGCTCAAACTCAGGGCACTCGCGCATCGTGTTTGTTTACGTTTAGATTTTAATAATAGAATTTTAATATCCAAATGTGTAAATATGGTTTACTTAACTGAGTCTATGAACAATAATATTATGAATAAGTTTTCTATTAGTATCTTGCATATAATAGGTAGGCTTTCTGGTAAATTGTTTTTATATTGTCTCTTTTCGCGTAAATTAATGGCATGATGGGTGTTTATGATTTCAAATACGTAGGTGTACCTACCTACCTATCCTATTTAACGAGCATGTATGTTTTGAGATCTCGAAAACGGCTTTAACGATTTCGATGAAATTTGCTATATGGGGGTTTTTGGGGGCGATAAAGTGATTCAGCTAGATTTCATCTCTGGGACAACGCGATCTGCCGAGTTTGCGAGCAAATCTTAGTCACACAAGTCTTAGTTAACAAGCGGTCTTGCCTGTCAAGGTACGGATGGTTGATGGGAAGAGTCATAGATTGAAAACCGCATATTAGCAAGCTTACTGGGAAAAACTACCCCAGCCTAACCCAACCCAATAATTAGTAAATAGTTTATTGCTCATTCTGATAACATAGTATATGCAGTCCTGCTTCTGAACTAGCATGAGCTGTATGTCAGAAGATAGTTCAAACCCAATGAACAAACGACCTCAATAGTAGCGGAAAGGAGTAGGTGAGGCATGTGTGAGGTGACTACGAAAGGATGATAATCATGATTTCCTACGTATTTAAGCCCCGATGTTTTTAGTTACTGAAAGCTTGCTTATTCAAGGAATCACCACGGCAATCGATTTCACTAATATACTGAGTTATCATCACCTTGCCCCCTAAAAAGGAAGCTAAGCAAGATTGCTAACGCAATTCCTTTTTTCGAATTTAAAGCAGATCTTATGCAATTCATCAATTCCAAATCTTTTAATGAATTGAATTGTATATAATGAGTAACTATTTTACCAAAAACATATTGGAATCACTTAGGATCTGCCGAGAATTCGAAATGAATTGCGTAGCAATATTGCTTTAGCTTCCTTTTTAGGGGGCAAGGTGATGATAACTCAGTATTAGTGACGTCGAATTCATGCCGAATCCTTGAATGAGCAAGCTTCCAGTAAATAAAAACATCGTAGGAAACCTTAGCACGGTGGTAGTGTATTTTGTAGTAGCCATCTGGCTGGCTACCACCACTAGTTGAAAACGTGTTGCCAAGCACAAATCAGTATGATCCATCATCTGCACTTGAGAGCTAGTTCCTTCTAGGCTTTGTGAGGCCATTTCAGCCATATCATCTACTCACATGGTGAGTATGAGGACAATCACAAGCCTCAGTAAATTTTAAAAAAACTACATAATCGTATCAGCCAAAGGATAACAAATTGTTATTTATAGGTAGGATTTTCTCCATTGATTTGGTCTGACCTGCATTGTGCCGAATACCTCAAAAAGATGTGACAAAAAGGGCATTTCCCAAATAACTCCATTTTAAGGCTCAAAGATTTTAAGATATTTTTTAGTATAAAGCAATAAATATTTGAATTTGAATTACCTAATAGTTATATCACACGATAAGTGCCCAGTTCTTCCGTAATTATTTGGGTAAAAATTAAAAGGTATTTAATAAATGGTTTATAATTATGTACAATAAATGATTTTGAATTTGAAATTTGATAAGATTTTAGTATGCATATTGCATGCGGTTTATGCTAAAGTGCACACACCTATCGATTATTGGATGTCCGATAATTAGAATCGGATAAAATCGGATAATTAGCGTTACCGATTCTTAATATATCTGATATTGAAAGGTGTGTGAGGTGTGAACACGTTTTTTTTATAAAGTAGGTACCTACCTAATTATAAATAAAAAAAACCTTCTAAAAGAATCTATTGGGTTGAAAAAGGTACCTTAAACCCAATAGATTCTTGTGTGTTGTTTGTAAAACGAAAATAATATACTTAATTAAAAATACTTTACCTTCTTCGGAATTTTGACTTCAGCCGAATGATTTTCATTTGTTTTGTTGTCATCCGATAATTTTGCGTTGCCTGCCACACACAGGTAAATTACAAATAATATCACTGATAGTCTTAATCCAGTCCCTTTATGTGACGCCATATTAAATTAAAAAAACTTAATTTCAAACACAGAACAGTTTTTTTTAGTCGAATCAATAAACGTTTATCTATGATATATGGATGTAGCAAAGATTTTCATAGGGCATCGTGCCTCTAGTCAGATGGATAATCCGCCTTACTAAAGCATGACATTTAATTTCACTCCGCTTGAGGGGCTCCCTGAGCAAATCGCTCTCAGTTCGTACTGCGCACGGCTGTCAAATACTGTCAATTCTGGCTTGTTTATTTCATGTTCCCATAGAGACGACTATCCTTCTGGACGTTTTAAATTCTTTGGGATGTAGTTATATCCGAATTTTTATTAAGTGACGTTTAAAAGCGCGCGAAACTTATTAGAATGTAATCTGTCAAATCAGTATGACCGATTCCAGACGACTGGAAAACATTTTACAGACTGCAAGACTGCGGCTATTTTAAGAAATATATTGAAGGGGCGGGAATTAGCTTCGAGTCTTCGTGTGCGTCAATAAACGATGCTACGCCGAGATAAAAATATTTTTTGAAAAGTTGATGATTTTCTTTTTTTACCGGCGCGGCTTGATGGTTTTACAAGTTTTTTACATTGGCCATTAACAACTCTCTCATAATTAATTTTGAGGCAGCCCTTTGAATGTTCTTTTAACAAAAAATATACACCTATCTTGTTATACTTATTGCCCAACTGGGCATGGATGGCTAAATACTAACGGCAACTAAAGGCAACTATGTAGTTTTACTTATGTTTTTCTGGGATATAAGTAGTACCCTATATGGTATTCCACAGGTTATAATCTCCCGCGCTTTTAAGTCACGGTGTTCATGCCGTTGAGGAATCGGGACGTAACAAACAATCGAACTCACTTTCACATTTATTATAATAAGTAGGATAGCGAAATTGCTCAAAACAGTCTGTTTGATTTTGATAAAACCAAAAACTGTAATACATACCTACCTACATTAATTTCTAAAAAAAATCCTTGCCGAGAACAAACGCGGTGATTTTGAAAAAGATTTTTTTTTTCTATATGATTTCCCGCTTGGAAAATTCACCTGTATGTAAAGAGTAGGTACTACATATACCCCGCGGTTTTACCTGCGTTATAACACTTGGGGATAATGTAGCTTCGTATTAGTGAAATAATTTTTCGTATTCGACTGGTAGTTCCAGAGATTAGCGCGTTTAACAAGCAAACAAAAAAAAACATTTCCAGAACTCCAACCCCCTTATTACAAAACATGGTTTAAAGTAAAGCCAGGTTTTACTGTCATTTGGTCACTTTCTAAAGTCATATAATAAAAAGGGACGAGGCTATTTTAAAACCTGGTTTTCCTTTAAACCATGTTTTGTAATAAGGTGACAAGGCACTAAAACTAGATCCTAAACTTGCAAAAATAATTTATAGTTAGGTAAACACGATCTTGTTTATCCGCTAAACGATATTTATTTTCATTTCCCGCCTTCCAGAAAAGCAAACGCCAATAATCGTATATCGACACGCTATTAAAACTTCAATACGGTTTGCCAGTTAACTGAACGTATGGAGTTCCAAAAGAAACCGCTTTTAATGCATTGCCACTGACGTTCGTTGAAAGTCGTTTGCGGTTGGGCGCCAAAAAATAGCATTTGACAGATCGTAAAATGCGCGGCAAACTAGATTATAAAATGTTTGGATATTAATGCAAGGTAACTACCATAAATAAAAAGCATCTGTCTGGGCTGTGGTCTGGACAGCCCAGACTAAGGACATGCAGACATGTTCATGCACACAAATGTATATCCTGGGTGTGAAAGGTAGGCACAGATTAGGTACCTAATAGTTACTACGTAAGTAGATACGGTCTTACAAGTTCCACGCTGACTAGCCAGTCAATTAAAAAAATACCAAATAAAATCAATAGAGTTCTACTTTTAAAATTCTCAAATTTTGAATTTCGATTTTTTATTACGTACAGAGAAAGTATGTTTGGTTTGGATACATGTCCAATCTAAACTAAAAGAATTATTGCAGCAAGCGACATATCAAGGAATCTTGGCATAAAGCCAACTATTCAAAGTTGATACAGCGGCGAAGACTTGATAATTTATTCAGCTCTATTAGATCTGTTAGAGTTTTTCAGAGATCTCATTAGTGCGCGCTGTTTTATGAAAACAAACAGGTTGCAAGTGAAATGCTTTTTTACTTCATATTTTATGCTTTTCTGTGGTCGTACAAAGTTCGAAATTCAACCTACTACGGTTCAAGTTTTCTTAAAGATTCAATTGTATAAACAGAGGCACGATGCCCAATGAAAATCTTTGGTATAAACATACTTAATCATTCTGCACTCTTTATTTCGGTCCAGTCCAACGTTATTTTACAATAATATTATACATGAAATGCACATAATATGTGGGTACTTAACTCCTTGCCATCTCCTTACCTACTTATTAAAAAAGTAGGATTATTTTGCAGAATATGAGATTTTACTTTATTTACTTTTGTATTTTTTTTACAGGCACCACACTTTCGAAATAGGTTTTTTCTTTTTTATTAAAATATTATGTCTCAGTCCGAGTTTCAATATGATCTCATAAAGTGGTTATATTGGCAAAGGAGGTAACTACAAAGCCAATAAAAATGGTTTTCAAGATAAGACAAGCACATTCTATTAAACCATATTAACCATATGGTTTAATAGACTGTGATACTACGCACTATAGATATACTCTGTCCGTCACTTTTTGAAACCTACGTTACGTAGTAGGTATACAATATCCTTGATACCTAATCAACTAAACTATTTTGTGTGTCTATTAGACATAAAAACGTGACTTGGCTGAATTGTTGGTAGTACCTATGTAGTTATTACTCATAACTCAAAACTGGAAGGGCAGCGGCGAGACGAAAATTTGCTTGATTTATGGTTTCGTAAACTTATGTAACCTTGCTATGAATCTGTATTAATTTACCCAACTCTAGGTACCTCCCTACTCAACTCAGAACATTTAGGTATTTATTACAAACATGGTTTAAAACAAACCCAGGTTTTAAAATAGCCTTCTCTTTTTATTAGTAGGTATAATACCTATGATGACGTTTAGAATGAAGTGACTGTTTTTTTTTTAAACTTACTTAAGTATTTTGAGTTACAATACAACCTCCTTTTTTTTCTTTTTTTTTTTTATACAACTTTGCGGTTAGGTAACGTAGCCATATGGACGCTTGCAACACACGAAGCATCGCTCACGCGTTACCGACCTTTCCCCCCTCCCCTATGAGCTCTGGCGACCTTACTCACGCCACAGAATATTTAATAGTACTACGTACTCACGCGCAGGAACACAACTTTACACAACATAAAGTTATTTGGCTGCGGTATTCTGTAAGGTGGAGGTACTTCCCCAGTCGAGCTGCTCTTTGAGCGAATAAACGCTATGCTCTACCTCTCTTAAAACCTCTCTTCTCTCTTCTCCTTCGGGGTTAAAAAGGAACAGTTGCGCAATATTGCTGAAAGGATTGTGGTACTAGTTGCGAACTCATTGGTAACTTGTATTAGCCTTTTACACTTAGTTTTAAGTTTGCAGCCGGTTGAGATCTACGGAACACTAAGAAAATACTTTTCGCTGAATTTTACTTCTAGCAAAATTAGCGTAGTCCGTATTTTTTTTTTTTTTTTTTTTACTGTGTTTAGGCCTGTGTTTGACCACAATCTCACTATATTACTGTATTATTGCTTATATCATATTTGTTGGTCGACTTCTACCTACTTTGTGATCGTAACCGAAGAGAACATGACGGAACATAGTTTCGTAACACGCGAATACGCGCAGCTATGCTATTCTGTAAAAGGTAAATCATCTCGAAAGTCATCTCGCAACTGAATTGGCGGGTGAATTACGTTTCAGAATACCAAATCCTATTGAAAAACGTCAAAATACTCACCTGTCGTAGTTCTTCTCACTTCCGTCATCACTCGGTGGCGCTAGTGTCGAACTCACTCAGTTTAAGAATATGAAATTCTAATCTCATCGCGGATTCAGAAGTGATTTTGCAAATGAACGTTACAGAATAGCACTGCAGATTTTACTTTTAAAAAAACTATGGTCCGTTCTCTTCAGTTGCGATCACAAAGTAGGTAGAAGTCGACCTAACAATATGATATAAGCAATAATACAGAATACGAAGTAGAATTTAGCAAAAAGTATTTTCTTAGGGTTCCGTAGATCGCAACCGGCTGCAAAACTAAGTGTAAAAGGCTAATACAAGTTACCAATGAGTTCGCAACTAGTACCACACATTTTGCCTAGGAGATAAAGACGAAAAATCAATCTTTTAAGTTTAGGTATGTATGTTCCGTATGTCGCAACCGGTCCAAATTGCTTGAGAAGGTAGGTAATGGTTCTCTAAAGACATGGTATTGTCGCAACTAGCACCACAATTTTTGTTTAGGAATTATTCAATATCAATTTTTTTCTCAATTTTCACCATGTTCTGTACTTCCAAATCGGTTGCGAATTTAAGGTAATCATATCCATACTTAACTCAATCGATATGGCAAAAATCATTAGTACAACAATTAATGTAAAATGTTGCTTAATTTTGAGCTAATTCTACTGGACGGACTATAAAGCTCACGCAGCCACTAGAGTTTTCTACACGAACGTAATCTGCAGTCGCTAGCGACTACGGGACTAGGGTGAAACATTGTATAAAATGCATCCAAAAGTATCCACTAGAGGCGGTGCTCGTCATAAAAAATATTCACCGTAGTCGCTAGCGTGTGTAGATTACGTTAGTGTAGAAAACTCCTCTACCATGTGTTTTCTACTACAATACCTACGAAAAACTTAAAACTTCCACCTTCCGCAACTACTCTCAAACCACGTCAAGTCTCATCTTTACTTTATTTTATTATTACCATGATTTTTCTACGAACACGCAAACATATTTTTTTTAATTTTAGATGACTGTGGATGTCGGCAGAGAAGTTTTGTAAAGACTGACATGACTGTCCTTTAGGGTTCCTAAGTATATACTGTAGTCTTTGGTTCCGTACCCAACGGGACCCTACTATTACTGAGGCACCGCTGTCCGTCTGTCTGTCAGTGGGCTGTATCTCATTAACTATAACTAAAAAAAACAACAGCTATTGCCGCTGTAATAATAAAAATGATGAGATAAAGTTAAAAATTAAAGGGGCCGTACAAGAAACGTTTACTTTTTACAGCAAAGTTCCACGTGATAGTGGCAAACGTAAATCAAATCAATAGTTTGAAGTTTCACTTCAGTATACACTCAGACACTCACCCATCTATACGATTATAATGTAGAATCTTTTAAAAGTTTGATGGGACACTTGACTACAGTTTAATGTTACAAGTGTTTACCGCTAGATAGCACTGTTTACTATTCGAACAGATAACTCATGATCCATATAAAATTCCGTAAAAATTCACTCCGTGATTATATCAAGCTAGCTGTCCCGCGCGGTTTCACCCGCATTCCCGAGGGATCGTATGTTTTCCCGGGATAAAAAGTATCCTATGTGTTAATCCAGAACATATTCTATCTGTGTGCCAAATTTCATCCAAATCCGTTCAGTAGTTTCGTAATACTCACAAACTTTCGCATTTATAACATTAGTTAGGATAGTTCGAAATTAAACCTTAACCTAGGTACAAGCTTTTTATTTGTCTGTAATAAAATCTAGATCCACTTCCCACTTACCGATTGAGCTGGAAGTTAGCCATGGGAACTCTGTAATAAAACGACGCAACTCCCGAGTTTGGGCTCGTTTGATTCGTCTTGACAACGACTCTGGTTCTAGTGTCTGATGATTGGGTTGGTCGAATCTTATCTATTATATAAATATGAATGCCTACTTCCCTTGGTCACGCCTTCACGCGTGAACGGCTGGACCGTTTTCGCTAATTCTTTTTTTGTTGTGTTTTTTATTGTTAGGAGAAAGTTCTTATGAAAGAAAAAATTAAGAAAGTTGCGAGGGTAGGGTAAGGTAGTTTAGGTTAGGTAGGGTCACAGTAGGGTAGTGTAGGATAGTGTAGGTTAGGTAGGGTTGGGTACGGTAGGGGTAGTGGTAGGGTAGGCGTAGTGGTAGGGTAGGGGTAGTGGTAGGGTAGGGGTAGTGGTAGGGTAGGGGTAGTGGTAGGGTAGGGGTAGTGGTAGGGTAGGGGTAGTGGTAGGGTAGGGTGGATTAGGGTATAGGTATATATAGGACACCACGCGAACGAAGTCGTGCCGGGTAGTTAATATTAAATAAAAAAGCTTAGTAATAGAAATATATTTTTCAACTTTCATTCTTGTTTCAACTTTCTACAGAATCTTAACTCTGAGTATAAGAACAGCATCATGACTTGTGATTATGATCTTTACCAATGTACAAGCAAAAATGAGCTTAAATTCTGAAAAAACTCAAACTGTTACATTTTATGGTATATTTCAGAGGCGGGAGTAAGAGTGAGAGTGCTAGTGAATAGTGTTGTATCAGAGATTAGTATAATTGGGAGGTAAAAATAAGATTCTTCTAGATTTTTATATAATCACCTATATTTCATTCATTAAATACAACTTTAAATAAATTGATGGAATAATATTGCCAGTTCAAAATTTTCATTTTTTCTTGCACTGGCAACATTTCACAAAGATGGCGGCGTTCACTATATCCTTAAAACTAGATTGTTGTTCTTCTAGCTTACTTCTTGGGGGCGACCATTTCTTCTAATGCTTTGATTTCGGCTGAAAATTAATAAAAATATAAATAAATAACAATTTTCTATCACTTTTTGTAAGAATGGAGGTAGGTAACCAATTTTAAGTGTAGAATATGGCCCAGAATTGATTGCTGTTTCTTTCTACACTGTAAAATAATACACATACTATAACATAATATAATGAATAAAGAAAAGAATACAACAAAATTTATCAAGTCTGCAAACAAAAAAAGCTGAAATAATCTGGAATTTCCAGATTATTCCAGTCTTGTTTTCTTTAGAGGTGTCAATTAGAATTCAATGACTGTGCAAAAGAATCTCCACCTTGGTTTATCAAATACCTTCTAGGATGACGCTGAGTGTTTTTTTATGTCAATAGGTTGACAAGCTCGCAGACAAGCCACCTGATGGTAAGCGGTCACCGACGCCTATAGTCATTTGCAAACTCCTTTCAAAGCCGAATATTCAGCACTTCAGTCGAGAGCGTGGCCGAATATCAAATATTCAGATCACCGCACCAAGTGGCCGGTCTAATTACATAGGTCTCTTACCAGCAGCAGCTCTCGCCTTCTCTTCCTTAAGCTTGGCGTCTCTAATGACTTTCTCCTTGGCCTCGACCTCGCGGAAGGCAGCCTCCTTCTTGGACAGCCTGTTCTGGTGGAAAGCTCCGTAGAGGATTCCCACTGACAGGAAAGACCAGCGGCCAAACTGGAATGTAAACAAATATTGGTGCTGATTCTGTTGTTTACAATTAATCTAAATTTAGTCTTGCTATATCTCTTTCTACCAAAGAACATAAGTTTCTACCAAAGGATGTAAGAAAGTCACAGTTCAATATGTCAGCCATTTTCCATTGGTTGTTTGCTCCACCAAATGAGATAACAGCGACTCTCTCACCGGACCAGATAAGTTTGTGGGACAATACCAGACTGCCCGGCATACTTAAGTGGCTTCACTTTCCGGTAAGGTGATACTCTGTTCGGATTCTATATGTCTATGTATACGGAAATGTTTATGATATAGTATAGGTAATTTTATGTCAGTCTCATCGCAGTACATTTGTTGTGTTAAGACTTTGATATGGAGACAGTGAAAATACAACTAAAGAAAAGGATGTAGTGCTTGGATAATGATATGAATAGAATAAGATAGGGACAAAGTTATCGAAATGATGGTGGAAATAGTGAGACAGAGTGTAGTTTTCCTTTATCACAAAAAAGTTGTGATAATAACATATTATAATGGTAATTTGACATAGAGGTTTTATTCTATAATTAGTACCTATTATTTGTTTCCTTTGTACTCACTTTTGGGCCTTCTTTGAGTATTTTTTTTATGTTTAAGGAGGTTAGTTTAGGTATAATATAAAAAAATATAATAATATTACTTGCGGGCAGAATTCTAACAGAAAATACTTTTTTGCCATTAAATTGAAGGGTGTCGTATAAAATTAAATAGATTTTGGAACATGGAATTTAGATTCAAAAACACTGTTACATAATTTTATATCAACTACGATTTTTACCATCTAATTAAATAAAGTTATATTTACCCTGATGAGTGGCGACACGCGCACTGGGGGTCCGAAGGGAAGCGCAGACATTCTGTTTTGTATAATTTAGGGAATCTGGAAATCCAAATAGGATTTATTGAAAAATCCCAAGGCTCCCTTTTTTCTTTCTGTAGAGGTTATAATACGAGTGGGTTGCCAAACTCAAAAAATGTTGACTATTTTATTTTGAAAAATCATTAATAGATTGTATAGTTTTCCTTTTTACAACAACAGGACATTACATATGAAATTTAATGAAAATATATAATTTTCATGTTCTTCTGTTGAATAATGATTTCCAAACTAAGACATTTGCTAGGCTGCGTAAATTGAAATGTTCTTTTTTCTACTCTCGCAAGAAATAGTCTTAAAGTCAGAATAAATTGTCAAATGTGACAGCTGACAGCGGTGGAGTGAGTGAATCAGTCGTCCGGCTGTTTTTCATTCATCAAAAAACCAATCATCAATCAAATCAATCAATCAGTCAGTCGTCAAAATGGCGTTGATTATGTCGTTTGTGTCCGTAGCTATGTCAATACTTTATACGCCGTTCCTTCTTTTAATTCTGTGTGTGATATTTTTGGCTTCTATCGGCAAATCTCTGGGTGTGAGAAAGCTCTACGTCAACATATTATTGAAGCTATTCGAGGTGAGTACTTTACTTACTATATAAAAAAAAAAAAACATTTATTTTTAAATATTACGTTTTACGAGGAAACAAGTGTTTGCCTTTGGTACGACGTACGACGCAATCTTCCATAGAATATTTACAGTTATTTTACGATGGAATTCTCTTCCAGAAGCCTATATATCGGTAATATGTTAGGTTATGTCTACAGCCTACATCCTCTTTTTCGATATCGTATGCACATGACTCTATTCCCAAGTGACAACAGGTAGGTACCTAATCATTTCGGAGGTTGTGATAATGATATACCTATGGTAGGTACCTACCTACTTCCACTCGATGAGGTAATAGCTATAGAGGTAATAGTCACATAGACAAACTAAACTCTTCTATGCTATTTTAGCTTTTTACTAGGCAACGTGTTATCATTGGACAAAAACAAAACGATTATGAAGAACTGTGTTATAAGTACATAGTAAAATAATAATTAATTTGTAACCTTGGCAAACAAAATGACTTAGCAGGAATTGTTTTTATTCTGATGTACTCCAAGTCTCTAATTAAACAAACTTAATGTCTAGTGAAAGATAGTAAATCTTTTGTTATGAACCATACTAACATTACCAACCAATATAAGCAGTGCCAATATATAAATAATAATATTATGATAATAGGTGTATAATCCCAACACAATTATCATATATTATAGGGGCCTCTACATGTTGGCTCTGTTTCCCCATGCACACCTTCCAAAAGGACTGTGGTCTTTTGTGGAAAATCAACTAGTACATTACTGTGTGGCCCTTGTGTGTGGAAGCTACAGAATACATGGCCTGCAAACAAAAGTCCTCCACAAACACCCTGAAGATTATGTGTAAATAATGAAGATTTGAATAGTCCTCTAGATCAGGGGTGTCAGACAGATTTTTCTAAAGGGCCATATATAAGATTTAGGGTGTATTAGTGGGTCAGACTCAAAATTAAAAACTCGAACACATACTACATTAAATTCTTTATTGTAATTAAATTTTCATACAAAGATAATAAAACGGAATTATCTTGAGCTTGAGGTTCCAGATACCTGAGGTCACCCACCAGGTACTGACCACGACAGACGTAGCTTAACTTTGCCGATCGATTAAGAACGGCTTATCATGCTACACCACAAGCGCTTCCTGATGAACAATACATAGTGGCATCAAATGCCGTCTAAAATCCTCTCTGGATTGATTCTGAGCCATATAGAGATGGCTTGCGAAGCCGGAAGCGGCCAGCAGGCCGTATGTTTGATGACACTGCTCTAGATAACAACATTGCCTATCTGATCAACATCTTTGGAAAGGTCTCGGGCTCCGTGAGGATTATAGCAAAGAAAATTCAGGTAGGGTAGGGTAGGGTAGGATAGGGTAGGGTAGGGTAGCACCACGCGAACGAAGTCGCGCCGGGCAGCTAGTCTACTATATAAAAATAAGTCGGGTTTTCCTTCCTGACGCTATAACTCCAGAACGCACGAACCGATTTCCACGGTTTTGCATTCGTTGGAAAGGTCTCGGGCTCCGTGAGGTTTATAGCAAAGAAAATTCAGGTAGGGTAGGGTAGGGTAGGGTAGGGTAGGGTAGGGTGGGGTAGGGTAGCACCATAGGGTAGGTTAGCACCACGCGAACGAAGTCGCGCCGGGCACCTAGTAATATTATAAAGAGGAAAGATTAGATTTTTTGTATCTTTGCTTTGAATAGGCTCCGAAAGTACTGAACAGATTTGAAAAATTCATTCACTGTTGGGAAGCTACACTATCCTTGGGTGACATAACTATATTATATTTTCAAAAACAATTGAGATCCTTACTAAAACTCCAATAATGTAACCCAAGGTGTAAAAAAAATACCTAAAATATTCATTACATCGCGTGGGCTGCATTAACTATTGATGATAGAATAAATAATGTACTACGACTGTGCAGGACACATCATTATTTACAAAAAGTGTCACAATACCATATGTCTAACCGATTCTTATGAAATTTTGTGTGTATATTCATTAGGTCTGAAAATAGGATGTAAACTATTTTTCATACACCTGGTAAAGTAGGGTAGCACAAATAAGTAATAATTCTCACCCGGCAGCTAGTCATTACATAAAATTTAAATATAATTTACACATTTGAATCTGAATAATAATTCTGTAAATAACATAATTTAACAGTTAATTATGCATTTGTGTTTGAATAATACAAAGTTTCAGAACTTGTTATATAAGTAGCTTTTTGATTTTTTTAAACTATTTTTAAAATACACTAGCTGCCCGGCGCGACTTCGTTCGCGTGGTGCTACCCTACCCCACCCGACCCTACCCTACCCTACCCTACCTGAATTTTCTTTGCTATAAACCTCACGGAGCCCGAGACCTTTCCAACGAATGCAAAACCGTGGAAATCTGTTCGTGCGTTCTTGAGTTATAGCGTCAGGAAGGAAAACCCGACTTATTTTTATATCCTAGTAAGATTTCTAAATGTATGAATATTAAAGTGGCCTACCGCCATTGTGACTTTTTCACATCCTTTGCACTTTACATTCCCAAAAGAACCTACTATGTACTTTTTATCTGTATTATCTTCTTCTTAGTTTTCGAGTTTGGCAACCATAATAAAGAATTATTATTATTATTATTAATTATTATTTACTACTAGCTGCCCGGCGCGACTTCGTTCGCGTGGTGCTACCCTACCCTACCCTACGGGTATGAAAAATAATTAACGTCCTATTCTCAGACCTACTAAATATGCACACAAACATAAGAATCGGTGAAGCCGTTACCTAACCTACCTCAGTCTGTGCCTCAGTGACTTGTTTTTTCTGCTACTTACTTTTTTAAACTCGTGATATCTTTCGAATGGAAAGTCCGAAATGTATAATACAAAAATATTAACACACAGATATAAAGCTAATAGATTATGCGAGTGTATGTACTTCACATGCGAAAAGGGTACACACACAGGATGGAGGGACTTGCGTTATCTATTTAGATTTATATCTGTGGATTGTTTACCACAGACATGCAATTCCATGAGTGGATGGGCTCCCCGTTGATGGCGAGAGGTGTGATGATAAAAAGTAGCTGTAAAAGTATTAGAAACAAACACCATAACTTATTTGCCTGATACAAACTAAACAAGAATAATCATATGATATTAAATATCTGATAAGAATATTTCCATTACTATTTAAATTATAATCTGTAAACACTATTTATAATCTGTTAGGCCATGTGACCTTTGTGATATATGGAAGTGACACATTTCATAGGCGTGTTATCTAATTAGAAATATATCTGCGGAATACTATGTTATTGATATAACGAGTGGTACAGAATAAGAAATAGGTCAATACAGAAGGCTCATTCCCTAGTAACATGTGTGTAGTACGTAAAGATACAAACGCATCTCTTTCTATCGCATAGTTCTATCTCTTACGGACGCGGTCTTCTCAATGAATCGGTACAGTATGAGGCACGAGTGGTGAGCACAGAGATGCAGTAGTGGGGGCAAGCTCGCGCATCTACACTTTTGCCCAAATGACACGCGAGAATCCAATAGACGACGAGTATCGACTGACGAACCAATCGTGTGCAGCTCGGCACTTCCCCATTCTTCATTCCGCTAACAAGACCGAAAAATTAACTACCTACTGCGCAGGTGTCATTCTGTGCTCACGACTCATGCCCCTTCTGTACCAGCTCCGACACTAGGCGTTTTTTTACCCATCTTCTTTAACTTTCCAGGCCAATCGCTAGATGAGCAAAATCATGAGCCATAATAAAAACCGGCCAGTTGCGAGTGGGACTTGCACACCAAGACATAAAGACGGATCTAGTATGGGGGCCCGCATTAATTTTTAATGTTATTATTTGTTGTTAAGGGTCGGTCTCGGTCTCGGCCGAGAACGAAAAACCTGTCTCGGCCGAGACCGTGACCGGGAATAGATAAATCGTGAAAAAAAATGAATGTTGTGTAATCATATTTTTTTTATACTACTAAGATAACAAGCAATTTGTTTTAATAATATGATAAAAATTGCAATTTTCGGCGTTTTCACCGTTCAAAGTGTGTCGCCTTATATGACTGCTAAAGCGCTGTCCCCTTTCTACTCTAATAGGCGGTGCTGATAACATTTATTATTTTGTTGTAGGCCTAAGTAGGTACTTTATAAGGTGACGAAATACCAGTAGGTAATCAAAAGTATTAGCATTTATTTGCAGTCTTGGCTCACAAAGAAAGCTATGAAGCGCTATTTCGATCACAGCACGGTTTTCGTCACTGGTCATTGGCTCGATCTTTCAACTCAACCCTGTTCTCTAACGCACTCACACCACAACCGTACCGTACAACAGTCTTGATTATGCCCGAGAATCTCGGCGATTTATAGCCGAGAAACGAGACTAGAGTTCTCGGTTGGATTTCTAGCTGAGAATGCGGAGACCGAGACCGAGATCTCGATCGAGCCTTATTTATTGTTATAGCGAAAATCTGTTTTTTTTTTTTTTTTTTTTTTTTTTTTTTATACCACTTAGGTGGCAAACTAGCATACGGCCCGCCTGATGGTAAGCGGTTACCGTAGCCTATGGACGCTTGCAACACCAGGGGTATCACGCGCGCGTTGCCGACCCTGCAGAAATCTCTTCACACCCCTTTTGAAGAACCCCATACTTGTTTATAATATAGTACTTTATATCCGCGAAAACGGGAGAAACCGCGGCACTAGCCGTTGGTTGAAGACCTATCCATAGACACCCCACACCTACTGGTTTACAAAAAAAAAAAAAGAGTTTCAGTTCTATGTATGGGGACCCCCAAAATTTATCGTTTTTTTCTATTTTTGTGTGAAAATCTTAATGCGGTTCACAGAATACATCTACTTACCAAGTTTCAACATTATAGTTCTTATAGTTTCGGAAAGAAATGGCTGTGACATACGGACGGACAGACAGACAGACAAGACGAATCTATAAGGGTTCCGTTTTTTGCCATTTGGCTACGGAACCCTAAAAATGGGACATAACCTTTGGTTATGATATTATAGTTAAAATTGAAAATTACATAAGTTAGTACAGTAAACGATGTAAAGCCTCTGTATCCCAAACTAGTTACTGTGATTCAGGAGCCAGCGTCCTCTCTCAGCTTGTGCTAGCAAATAAGCTTCTCTATACGTAGTAATAATAGCTCAATGTTCTAACCCATAGAAATAGTATTACCTTAGAATAATGGTGACAGCTGTAAAAACGGCCGAAGAAATAAGACCACTGTGTCGCTATTTCAGTTTCAGTTAGAGGTGTGTAACTCAGCTCTGAACCAGCTCAATGAATCAGATCACACGGGTTTGAGCCGTTGAGCTACAGCTCAACAACAAAATTACCAGCTCACAGCTCAATCCAACTCCTACTGTATCTGCGACTCCCTCCATAGATTATTCTTGTGATTCTAATCTACGAATTATTATTTCGTTCTAAACCATTTAAATAATAATTTAATTCAATAAATAAATATGTGACATAACTAGATAATATAAAAAAACAAATAATTCCAACTCTAAAGTATGAAAAGAGTCGCTCGGTGGAGTCGAACGAATCGCGGCAGCTCAGTCGGCTCGATTGGACGCGTGATACGCAGTGAGCGTGCGCGCTTATCGTGGACTATAGTTACAAATTGAGCTGATCTGCGAGCGGAGTCATTGAACCGGCTCACACACCTGAGCCGTGAGCTGTTATGCAGCTCGCGTATTTTTGATGAGTTACACACCTCTAGTTTCAGTAGGTCCACGTTTGAACGTAGAACATTCACATAATTTTGTTTGCCACTTTCGCGATGTTGTCTTGTACTTACCCTTAATCTAGACCTAAGATAATATATCGATGTCCTAACCACCTTCGGCCACATGATCAGACCATGGTGAGATTGTGGTCAGAAACACAAGTCTATTTATAACCCTCCCACACTTAACTGCGAGTTCTTTTGATGCATGTCATGTATGTTTTCGTGAGGTGACGTAATTTGCATGTCTACATACATTTTGGACTTGATGAAATCACCGAACTGTGCACAGATCAAGTAATATGCCTAGCACCATGGAGTAAGAATGTTTTTTTTTTTATACTACTTAGGTTTAGGTAGCATGTTAATAGAGTGATAGTGGTAGGATTACCTTGTGCGAATTTTGAGCAGTTATATTTGTAGATGCATTCATAGATTGATACGGGGTCTATACTCTATTTCAAATAGGATGAGTCGTCAAGGTCAAGGGTTTTTTACCAATATCTAGTGAAATTCCATTTGATTACTCTGATTTAGTACTCACAATATTTCACGAAACCTCGCTCTATCATAGTATTGCATTATGTATTTAGTCGTTTGAACTACGAATGCGAAGTTCATTTCAAGGCAGCGTTGCACATACTCGTCTTCACGCCTCACGGCACATACTCTAGTATAGTTACTCTAGAACGATTGACTGAGATAGTAGATAATATATATAAGTATATGTAAGTTTTAAGAGAGGTAGAGCATAGCGTTTATTCGCTCAAAGAGCAGCTCGACTGGGGAAGTACCTCCACCTTACAGAATACCGCAGCCAAATAAATTTACGTTGTGTAAAGTTGTGTTCCTGCGCGTGAGTAAGGTCGTCAGAGCTCATAGGGGAGGGGGGAAAGGTCGGTAACGCGTGAGCGATGCTTCTTGTGTTGCAAGCGTCCATATGGCTACGGTAACCGCTTACCATCAGGCGGGCCGTATGCTTGTTTACCGAATTAGTAGTATAAAAAAAAAAAGTTTTCCTTAAAAATAATAAAATAAATAAAATAATAATATCCCCCCCCCCCCCCGCTCCTTATATCATGAGATGGTTTACTAAGCTCATCGAGGAAAGATCCCTTTCGATTAGTAATAATGAACAATCAAATTCCGAAACTCGTCAGTGATTTGTCACTGAATTTGAACCGCTGCATCACTTACTGCATCGTGTGTTTTTGACTTGGCCAATCAGAGTGCATGCGTGCTTGACTTAGCCAATCAGAGCGCGTTGTCGTAGGTGGGAAATTGGCGGAATATATTTCAACCAAAATGAACGTCGTTGCGCTTCTTTGGGTTAATTGTTCGATGGTTAAGCTGTTGTCTTTACAAACCAAATGTAATGATTTTCATTTATTAATGACTAGCTGTCATTAAAAACCCCCACGGTTTCACTCGCGTTCCCGGGATAAAAAGTAGTCTATGTGCTTGAAATTTGCATGCCAAATTACATAATGATCCGTTGAGTAGTTGAGGCGTGAACGATGCGGGAAGGCGTTACGAACAAACTCACTTTTGCATTTATAATATTAGTTAGACTGTCCCCCGTCCTCAGTCCTCACCCCCTTCGACAATCGCAAGGACCATATTATCTCAAGCGTTATGCTTAATTTATAACAGAAAACTTGCTACATATATTAAACTTATAATCTCCATCATCATCAGGCTATAATGTCCCACTGCTGAGCACAGGCCTCCTTTCACAAATGAAGGTGAAAGGGAATGCGCAGATACTCCACCACGCGTGCCCACTGCGGATCGATGGAGGTAGGCTAGTGGTCAACCTACTGTTGGAGTTTTCAAGCCGCCTCGGAGGCCTCCAACTAGCTTAACGACTATCACAATTAAGTGATAACCGGGACCAACGGCCCTTCGTGCCTTCTACGGAAACGCTCGATTTGAAATACCACTAGGCGGTCACCCATCCAGGTACCGACCACGACAGTCTTTGCCGATCGATTAAGAACGGCTTAATTTGCTACACCACGACCGCTTCTAATAATATGTTAGTGTAATATAATTTACAACTAAATTCAATTAATGATTCTAATTAATAATTATAAATGAAAATGACACATTATACAATTTATTACTTGACCCTAAGCCACCTGAATACCTCCTTGGAGTCAGATATACGTGGATACTGGATATCGTTTCAGTGTCTTAGAATCGGACAGTCGTAGGTACTTTTTTTTTTTCAATGGCGTCACACGGCTTGTTTATTTTGCCAATTTCCAGTTATGTTATAAGTTCTAGTCACAATAAATCACTTTCACATAGTCCTCAGTCAGTCACCGTCCATAAAAGTCATGTTTTACTACGATGGTGGTCATGTACTAAAACTCTCTTTGGGACAACTTGAAAAGTCACGATACACATAATTCATTTCATTTCACTGGACATGTATTTATTGGATAAAATACCACCGATAATATGCAATTAAACTCAAAATACACGAATTTATGAAAATAAGAATGAAAACGTAACGTCACCCTGCAAGTTCCCGCCAAAAAGTCGACAGTCGTACTTTTTTTTTTTATTTTTTTTTATTATCTATTTTATTATTTGGGATTTTTGTCCACACGGACATGTCAATCCCATCATCATCATGCACCTAGTTTATCCACAGTACCTACACAGTATAAAAGAAATAAATGAAATAATTAGAATAAAAGGAGCGTCACTGGTGAAGGAGAGTTACCAGACTACAATTTTTTTTAGAGAGTTCTGTTTTTGATTTGACAAAATAGCCTGAATTATACCTACATCTAATGCGTTTAATTTATAATCCTTCATCAATGATTCTCTCTCATCTTTGTTCTTGACACAATCCATCAGCAAATGTTGTACATCCTCAATTCTATCACACACAAGGCAGTTTGGTGATTCAGCTTTTCTCATTAAGAATGCAAACTTAGCCGATGGATAGTGTCCAGACCGTAACCTTAATACTAGCTTAATATAGGCTCTACTAAGTCTACAATCTAAAGTCTACAGTCGTACTTACGTTCAATAGTTTTCAGAGGGCTTAGTGCGAGTTTTTATCGCGCTCGATAAGGTTAACGTTAACTCTAATTTGTATGGCATTGTACTTGCGGCAATTGGCGGCGCCTGGTCCTGCGCCATACAAATTAGAGTAATAATAATAATTTATAATTTTTATTCACCAAACGTTAACCTTATCGAGCGCGTTAAAAACTCGCACTAAGCCCACAGGGTGTTGTTGGGTGGGACCATAGAGCTAGAAATGTATAGGGCAACTTTACTATAGTACATGTAGTATGTGGACTATCTCTCACCCTATGCATAAGGGACGCAACTATTAAACTGATTATACTTACATTGGTTGTTTAATCATAAACTTTTGAGATTACGTTCGTGTTCATTCATGAATCTTTAAAATAGCTTATTTGTTTATGACGCTCACATCCGACCCTTAACTCAAACGTCAGTGTCAAAAGTTCAACATGCTGTGACGTCACTCAATGTCATTGTCAAAACCATTCATTGTGTTTCATGTAGTTAGTAGTTGGAACCCCCGAAGCTACTTAGGGTACATTCCGAATTGGCTGAAATCGCTCATAGCGCTCACATCAATAATTTTGCATACCGATTTAGATAGAAATCACTTCCATGACAGCTGAGAACTGTCAACAATTCGGAACAGAACATTTGAGAATTCGGAATAGAACTTTTTTGACGGGCCAGCTGTCTTGGTTGGTTAAGACTCTGGTTAAGATTCTACCTATCGCGCCGCAGGTCTTGGGTTCGATTCCCACACAGGCATTTGTGTGCATGAACATGTCTGTATGACCTGTGTCTGGGTGTAATTATGTGTATGAAGTATGTATATACAAACAAAATAGTAGTATATGTATTATATCAGTTATCTGGTTTCCATAGTACAAGCTCTGCTTTGTTTGGGATCAGATGACCGTGTGTGAGGAATGTCTCTGGATATTTATAAAAAAACTCCTTATATGGGACTTGCAAACAGGAGTTTTCGCTTTTTCTATTATTATTTTTCTTTCATAAATTATAAATAGTATCTGTGTCAAAATAGAAAATCAAGAATATTATTAGATTCTTGCAGAAAACATAATAATTATTCGTCATTTTTGACAGGTGATATCAGTATAGAGCATGGTGCTCACACTGCGTAATATGACGCATGTCATGCATGACGTCATCTATGACGATTCACGGGACATCGTTAGCGTGCTCACACTAATTTGGAACGGGTTCAAGCACTCAAATCGATTACAGCGCTATTTACCTCAATTTGGTATGCAACCTTAGAAGAATAAAATTGTATGAAGGTTTTAGGGAGAGCTCCTTCAAGCTTCTGTTATCCTGGTACATTTTTGGCCGCTTCCTTAGATTCAAATAAATAAATCATCACATGCACTGTCCGTCCATCTATGAAACTCCCACATGACTATGACCCGGCCTTCTGCCGGACAGCACGTGACACGTGCGCCGGCGCAACAACGCGTGGCCTAGCCGTTTGACCTTTGTCCCACTGCTGCACTGATAAATGCATCGGTATGACATTTGGACCTCGTTTACTTGTTATTGAACAAACTACATTAATCGCGCATGTTTAGACGATATTAGACCCAATTTAATCTATTTCCTATTCTCATATTTATCCATGATGAGAAACAGTATGCCTAATCCTAAAATAGGGAATAGCGAAATTCCGTCCGAGAGTCTCGAGACCGATTTTAATAAAAACTGAAACTGTATACTTAATTACATTTTCAAAAATAGCCCTTAGCCACAGACGTATGAGTAGTACCTCCCTTAGCAACGTTTATCTACCACGCCTACATTTCTCCTAAACAACATGTATTTGCCAATTCTATATCAAAGAAATAATATCAGATAATCCAACGTATATAGATAGTAATATATTTTTGATGATATTTCAAGTTTATCAGTTACAATGGATTAATTTTGTAATTCTATAAAGATTATTCGAGATTAAAATTCCTTTGTCTTATGTCGGGTTTTATTTGTGTTATTTTCTTTGTTCCGGTTTCGCGGTACTAAAGAATATTGGGCAAAAAGCCATGTTTTCAAAGCTTTATTTGGAATGCATCAAAAGATAAAATAAAATAACACAATGAAAAGGCTGTGTGGTTTAATTATCCTTGCCTATCCTTCTATGGAAGAAAACGGCTACTACTACTTAAAATTAATGTATAGATAACTTTTTGGCGGGAACTTGCAGAGTGACGTTGCGTTTTCTTTTTTATTTTCATAAATTCGTGTATTTTTAGTTTTATTGTGTATTTTTGGTGGTATTTTACCCAATAAAGATCATTCATGTGCACCAGTGAAGTGAAATGAAATGAATTATGTGTATCGTGACTTTTCAAGTTGTCTCAAAATGTCCGTGGAGAGTTTTAGTACAATGACCACCATTGAAGTAAAACATGACCTTTATGGATGGTGACTGACTGAGTACTATAATGTGAAAGTGATTTATTGTGACTGGAAACTATAATATAACTCGACACTGGTACAAGTCCTAATTTGGATTTGGTTGGTTGATTGGTCCTTACTGTTCAAAATCATCGACAAATCACTGACTAGTTTCGGAATCGGATTGCTTGATTCACATACGGCTGTCTCCAGGGCTACCGTATATATTCGGTGCTAATGGGCTTCATTTTGACGTTAGGCAAGGGTCAATTAACCTTACAGCCTTTTAATATGTGATTATGGACGGTGACTGACTGAGGACTATAATGTGACTGGAAACTATAATATAACTCGACACTGGCAGAAATGAGCCCTAATTTGGGCTTGGTTGCCAAACTTAAAAATATGAAGAAATTAATAGATTGTTCTGAGGAGTTGTTTGACTTGATACCCACGGCTTCCTTCTACAATCGCAACTCTCGCCATCATCTGGGAGTCCATCCTCACACATTGGAACCGAAATGGTCTCACACCGTGCTGATTCTGAGGAACTTACCGCGTATGATCAGGTTGTCGAATGAGCTCCCCGCTGTTTTTCCCAAGGGAGTACAGCATGGAGTTCTTTAAGAAGGGTGTGAAGAGATTTTGAAAGGTCGGCAATGCACGAATGAGGTACCTACCCCTGCCGCGATGGCGGGCCGTAAGCTTGTTTACTAACGTTTCCGACGCTCTCTGAATTTGACCACCTTTGACTATCATTTCTGACCTTTCTAGCCCTTGCCATCATAAGAAAAAGTTGTGATGTAGCATATTGATTTTATTTTTATTGATTGTCTTGTAGATTTGTAGGTGACAAATCTTTATATATAAAATGATAAACTGATTGTTAATATATCAACGCACAGCTCAAACCGCTGGACCTAGAGATTTGAAATTTTGCACACGGATACACACTTATACAGTGGAGGCATCCACTAAGAAAGGGTTTTTCGAAATTCCACCCCTAAGGGGGTAAAATAGGGGATGGAAGTTTGTATGAATGTCCGTCAGTTTCCATGTTAGGATCTTCAAATTTTGTGTTTAGGCTGAAGATTGAAAAATGTATACGTGTCTCAGCGTTTTTGATAATTGCTCCCTCGACGAAGAAGTTAGGTATGGGAACTCACTGACTGATAAATCAACGCACAGCCAGAGATTAGTTTAGTTTTACGGAGAACTTCGTCATTATTGCTTTGTTTGGGATAATGTTAGTTTGTATATTCAATTGAGAGGGAGTGAGAGCGCTTGTATAATGTTTGTTGTTCAAGAAAAATATGTCATTTGTTTCCTGCCGTTGTAGCTGCGGGCAGAAGCTAGTTAGCTCATAAACATTTCTAATTTACATACTTATAACTCAAAACATAATCTAAATTTTCCAGTATGGCCGCCAACACATCGAAGTTGCGAAGAAGATCATCCGCAGCGACAGTTCAGATGAGGAAGAAGAGCCGCCCGTTCCCCACGACAAACCGCCGTCGGCCATCATCAAGGAGAATGGATCTAATGGTGAGTGTCATCAGCCAAGTCAGGGCAATCATATATGTATTATATCAGTTATCTGGTTTCCATAGTACAATCTCTTCTTAGTTTGGTATTAGTATAGGGATTTCATTCTGGTGATGATGTTTCGTCAGAAATCGACCATCAGTGATTTACGCCCACCAATAGCCTTCAAACGTCAAAATGAAGCCCATTACCACCGAATATATACGGTAGCCCCGGTGATAGCCGTATGTGAATCAAGCAATCCGGTTCCGAAACTAGTCAGTGATTTTTCGATGATAGATAGATACATAGATAGATAACTCTTTATTGTACACCAACAAGTATAAAAACAACAATAACAATAAATTCTTAATATTGAATACTGTACAATGGGTGGTCTTATCGCTGAGAAGCGATTTCTTCCAGACAACCATTGGATGGAGAGGAATTAAAACACGTTAATGTTATGATTTTGAACAGTATGGACCAATCAACCAACTAAATCCAAATTAGGACTTACTACACTATACTATAAATCACTTTCACATTAGTCCTCAGTCAGTAACCGTCCATAAAAGTCATGTTTTACTACGATGGTGGTAATTGTACTAAAACTCTTCACGGACATTTTGAGATAACATGAAAAGTCACGGTCTGTCGTCTGCGCTGCACCTACACACGATTCATTTCACTTCACATGGATTGATCTTTATTGGACAAAATACCACCGATAATATGCAATAAAACTCCTAATACACGAATTTATGAAAATAAAAATGAAAATACTACGTCACTCTGACAGTTCCCGCCAAAAAGTCAGTCATTGCGCTTCTTTGGGTTAATTGTTCGATGATCCCACACAACACCGCAATTAGACATCTGATTTTTTTGGCGTCTCATGCGTCACTTTTAAAATTCTAATACAGGTTTTCGACGATCAATTTTAAAACCTCTTTGTCTTATAATAATACACTTTTTGCGGCTCCGCAATGAATAATTGTTTTTTTTTTAAATGTAATTGTTGACAAAGGATGACAACGCAATCTTTATATCATTAAACTTAGAAGAAATAATGATTTTATTTTATTTTGAAGTTTAATTTCGAAGAAGATTACGCCTGTCGCTCCTGGTTTCCATCGTCCATTATTACGGCCATTAACTGTCTTATCTGCTTTTTACTAGTTTTTTTTTTGAGCCGTATCTCGTGAAAAACTAGCAGTTTCAAGAAATCTTGAATACTATCTTGAGTTTTTTTTATTTGTTTAAACGAGCTCTGGAACTACCAGTCGGATTCGAAAATTCTTTCACTAAAAGGAAGCTTCAATAGCCCCGAGTGTTAAGGCTACTTTTTATCCCGGGAACGCGAGTGAAACTGCAGGGGGCAGCAATTTATTTTTTATTTTTTATACGACTAAGTCGGTAAACAAGCATACGGCCCGCCTGATGGTAAGCGGTTACCGTAGCCATATGGACGCTTGCAACACACGAAGCATCGCTCACGCGTTACCGACCTTTCCCCCCTCCCCTATGAGCTCTGGCGACCTTACTCACGCGCAGGAACACAACTTTACACAACATAAAGTTATTTGGCTGCGGTTGTTTATTGGTCACAGAAATAACGTCACCTTACTGTCATTGGTGCTGATTCTGTTGTAAATCGCACTAAACTAATTTTAGTCACATGTCATCTCTTTCTTACGAACATTATTGAAAAAGGATAGAACATATTTAAAGCTGTCAAATTAATCTTTGCCGTCTTATTTTGCGTGTATTTAGGCGTAACCGCGATAGATGGCGACTAAATTTATATTGAAAATAAGCATTGGACTAATTTGACAGGACTACATTTCTTACATCCATTTCTCATGTTCTTTGTTAGAAAATGAGTTTAGTTGTAAACAACAGAATCAGGGCCCCTGACAATTTAATTAAACAGTGTTGTAGTTAAATATCGTTTAATGAGTAAGGGTGTTTATTTATTGTAAAATCTTGCATATACTACATAGAAGTAAACAAATTGTGTAGAACGAGGAGGATTTCGGCTTTTTGGCGGGAACTTGCAGAGTGACGTTGCATTTTCGTTTTTATTTTCATAAATTTGTGTATTTTGAGTTTTATTGTGCATTTTTGGTGGTATTTTACCCAATAAAGATCATCCATGTGCACCAGTGAAGTGAAATGAAATGAATTATGTGTATCGTGACTTTTCAAGTTGTCTCAAAATGTCCGTGTAGAGTTTTACTACAATGACCACCATTGTAGTAAAACATGACTTTTATGGACGGTGACTGAATGAGGACTATAATGTGAAGTGATTTATTGTGACTGGAAACTATAATATAACTCGACACTGGCAGAAATGAGCCCTAATTTGGGCTTGGTTGCCAAACCTAAAAATAAGAAGAAGAAGAGGACGATTTCCTCGCCGTCATAAAGTTAGAACTAGAGCCGCGTAGGTATTCAATTTCTTTGACTAGAGCGTTGCGGAGGGCAGGTTTTTTTTTTAAATTGACACGGAAATGACGGCCAAAGATGGCACAAATCGGCGAGCATGTTCTCAACCGGGTACGGAGGGCAGGATGTCTTTTATTTGCAATATAAAGCCGAACTCTGTATACTCTGTTAACATTAGTTATTTAAATAACGTTCGAAGTTAAATTCTTGTTTAAATGGCACTAGATAATGTTTATTTTACCGTACCGCCAATGTCACGGTGCCTTGCCGCGCCTGTGAAAATAAATAAAAAATAAAAACTCGTGTGCTGAACACCTGTACACGTTGGAAAACTGATAATTTATTCGTTTTTTTTGTCACTATCACTTACGACAAAATGACGTATAAGATAGTCCTTATTTCATTGTATCGTCGGTGAATACATTAGCGTGCTGACGTGGAAGCGAGTTTGTTTTTAGGGTTCCGTACCTCAAAAGGTAAAAAAAGGAACCCTTGTTAGATCACTCTCTTGTCCGTCTGTCTGTCAGTGTGTCAGCGATTTTCTAACTTCTACTTTCTATAGTATAGATAGTGCAAAAGAAAATGAAAGTTATCGACTGTCTTCCATAAAGTTTATTGTGTAAAAATAAAGAACTGTAACAATGAAAATATGATATAAAACACTTTTAAGAAAGAGTTCTAAACATTTTGATAGAGACAACGATTGGGACATTAAAATTAAATTAAATATTAATAATAATATAATAATAATTTAATTAATTAATTTGGAATTAAAATTATACCAGATACTGAGGTCTATAGTCCCTATTAGGTGTATAATAAAACCGGCCACGTGCGAGTCAGACTCTTTTCGTTTTTTTCTATTTTTTTGGGAAAATCTTAATGCGGTTCACAGGATACATCTACTTACCAAGTTACAACATTGTAGTTCTTATAGTTTCGGAAATAAGTGGCTGTGACATACGATCGGACAGACAGACAGACATGACGAATCTATAAGGGTTCCGTGTTTTGCCATTTGGCTACGGAACCCTAAAAATCGAGGTCCTTTGTCAACACGATAAAAATATATGGGAAAATTTTGGTTTTCGCGATAACCTATAGCTCAGAGTGTAGCGTCCACGCACTGACACCACTGCACAGATTAGTGACTAGTTACTCCGTAGCACTGGCTCACCACTACACCAGGTCCGAGCGCAAGCGCACGTCCAACCCGCACCGCGTCTAATGTCAGACTGGCCGGTTGACAGCTACCCCCCTCTACTGGTGTACATGAGACAGTGTATTATATCTACTGTATAGATACAAACACTACATCCCTTCCCTTTTAACAAATTTTAATTATTTCAAATGTAGGTAATCAATACTAGAGATAATTATTATTTACTGATGCAAATTACACTTTTGATATTTGTGGCTTTCACCCAGTGTCGCGACAGACACGTCTTTAATTTTAATACTGATTCTAACCAACACCGGTGTACATGAGACAATGTATTATATCTACTGTATAGATACAAACACTGCATCCCTTCCCTTTTACCAAAATTTTATTATTTCCTTAGATGGTACTCGCGGTCCTTTACATGAGTGCTTGAACCATTTACGTAAACTTGGAAAATATCGGTTACAAAACCATCTTTGGAACATCCCTCGCATCTCGCAAACCATCCACTTGTAAAATTCTCTAAACTATGGATCCAATTCAGGGATGAACCTGCATTTATTTTTTTCTTTAGCAAATAAGTTTTTGTTAAAATGTTTGCCATGAGTTTGTGATGTAAAGCATTGTCTGAAGTAATAGGACTGGGTATTCTTTTCGTAGATATTATTCTTTTTAGAGCTAATAGACCTTTGTCGACTGATTAATCTTGTACTACTTGTAAATGTATAGCTTTAATCTTGCTCTAACTGCTAAACAAGTAAATAAACATATCCACAATTTAAGTTTTTTCCGTTATCCAATTTAAGTCAATAACTAATAACTATTTCAACGCAATGGGAACCTGTACCTTAGTACCGTATTAGGAACCTACGCAATATATTAGCAAACAACGTGAAATCGACTCACCAGATACTGCTTTCAAAGCTATCCCAAGCACCACCACATGGACACCAAATAGAAAGTAAGTGTTCACATGAGACCCCCGGCACCAACTGGAGATGACAGCTTCAGGCCGCTATCAATATGATGCTGCCAGCATAGAATCACCACCATCGAACTGCAAATAATTCCAATTGAATGGAATTCTAACAAATTAATTCCAATTGTATATAATTTAAACAAAGTAATTCCAATTGAATGGAATTCAAACAAAGTTATTCTAATTGAATGTAATTCAAACAAAGTAATCCTAATTGAATGGAATTCAAATAAAGTAATTCCAATTGAATGGAATTCAAGTAACTCCAATCGAATGGAAATCAAGTAATTCCAATTGAATGTAATTCAAGTAATTCTAATTGAATGGAATTCAAGCAATTCAAATTGAATGGAATTCGAACAAAGTAATTCTAATCGAATGGCATTCAAGTAATTCCAATTGAATGTAACTCAATTAATGCCAATCGAATGTAATTCAAGTAATTCCAATTGAATGTAATTCAAGTAATTCCAATTGAATGTAATTCAAGTAATTCCAATTGAATGTAATTCTAGTAATTCTAATTGAATGTAATTCAAGCATTCAATTCATATTGAATTGAATTGGAACAAAGTAATTCTAATTGAATGGAATTCAAGTAATTCAAATTGAATGGAATTCTAACAAAGTAATTCTAATTGAATGGAATTCAAGTAATTCTAATTGAATGGAATTCAAGTAATTCCAATTGAATGGAATTCAAGTAATTCCAATTGAATGGAATTCAAGTAATTCCAATTGAATGGAATTCTATTTTGTGGGTGTTTGCATTATTCTTTCCTTACATTTCTTTTGTCATTTAATTCCAAATTTCAATTTTTATGTATGCCTTGTCAATGACATTTCAATTTTAATGTATGCTGGTCCACATCTTGCTTAACATCGTTCCATATACTACTTAAAACTGTATACTACTACTGTAAAGCTGGTCGTATCCATGTTATTTCTTTCTTGAACCATCCATCTTATTTGCATCTT
Organism: Achlya flavicornis; assembly: GCA_947623365.1. Taxonomy (NCBI): domain Eukaryota; kingdom Metazoa; phylum Arthropoda; class Insecta; order Lepidoptera; family Drepanidae; genus Achlya; species Achlya flavicornis. The sequence goes on along the minus strand of OX392494.1, from coordinate 2,410,730 downwards.
CCATTTCTGTTATTATTATCTCTAACTGCTTGCTTATTTCTTCACTAACTCTCTCTTTTTTTTAATTTTTTTTTTCTAGAATGTGTACTTCTGTTATTATTGCCCAATTCCGACAATTTTCAATTTAATGAAGGTATTAATTTAAAATACCAGACGATTTCCAATTAAATGGAGGTATTCATTTGAACTTCCCGACAATTTCCAATTCAATGGTACCACTTTTAATTCGTCTTTATCTGATTATTTTCAATTTGATAGAGCGTTTCCTTTCGTTTCTTTGCCGTTCGTTTCGTTCATTTCATTTCATTTCATTTCATTTCATTTCATTTCATTTCATTTCAGGTGGTGGTACCTGATTAGTCGTAAAAATATGATTAGTCGTAATAAATACCCTAGTAATATAGATTTCTATAAACCTCTAATTTATTGAAATTCAATAGGTATGGTACACGCTAAGTACAGTACCTCTTATTTAAAAGAAGTCTGAAGCCTCAATTTCAATTTAATGAATTACTTATTGTCTTAATTTACTTATATAACGACAATTCCCAATTCCAATTTTATGAGACAATTTACAGGTGCTCAAACACGTTCATCTTTCTCACATCCTGAAGAACACTACCTTGCCACATCCAAAACTAACAATGTTTAGTTCAGTATCATATTATGTTAGTGCAATAATAATATATCTTAATCTTCCTAAACTGATACTGGAAGAAAATAAGTTGATATACTTTATTATTTATATCCAAATTAGAAAGACTTTCTTATAAAAATACTTTTATAATCTGCAGGAATTCTTCAAAGCTACCACAGATAAATATGCCTGACATGTAACTCATATAATCAATATAATGTATTACTATTCTAATAATACTCATTCCTTATTTTTGTTGAATATTCTAATAATACTCATTCCTTATTTTTGTTGAATTTAATTGGATTTATGTATTTAATTATTACTTAATATTCTTGTAATGTTGCAATGCCCTTGCAGGGCTTATGTATTATACCACTTTATTCTTTGTAACATCTTTAACATACTAGGTACCTATGTACCTAAAATGTATGTGTAGGTGTGCTTCATGTGAAGCAGCAAATAAATAAATTGAAATATACCTGCATAGTTTATTACATATATACAGTCATGTTCATGCACACAAATGCATGTCCTGTGTGGGAATCGAACCCATGACCTGCGGCACAACAAGTGGAATCTTCCAACTGCGCACACGGGCCCGTCACTATATTTACTATAGGTAATTAAGCGCTTCCTTTAAGTATGAAACAAATAGGTACAATAAAGCCTATAGAAAATACAATATTACCGAAAACAACCTGCTAATGAGAGTTCAAAGCAACCTTTATATGCTGGTATAAAGGTATTAGTGACATCTCTTTAATTAGGAAGATTTGTAGCTCAATGCAATCTCCTTGTACCTTTTTTGAATAAACAATAATCATTTATTCGACAACACATTTATTTTGTTACCTTTGCGGAATAATTTTGGACATAAGTAGCATTTTTCATTCTATTAATCTTGTTAAAAGATAAGGAAGGTAGGTACCCAAGCATCTTATAGTTTTTCTTACATTATAATTTATTCTCTCATCAATCCATAATACCACTGACGAAATCGTCACTTCACTTAAATAAGTGGAATGAAATGTATTACATTGGGATTATTTTGCGTAAACAACATTCCATGACGATCCAACTGATTATTCTTACTATTGTACTACTGGGTTCGTCTACTTAGGAAATGTTATAAATATGGTATAATATTTAGTACGCATTGCATAAAACTCACACACTTTTTAGGGTTCCGTAGCCAAATGGCAAAAAACGGAACCCTTATAGATTCGTCATGTCTGTCTGTCCGTGTATGTCACAGCCATTTATTTCCGAAACTATAAGAACTATAATGTTGAAACTTGGTAAGTAGATGTATTCTGTGAACCGCATTAAGATTTTTACACAAAAATAGAAAAAAAACAATTAATTTTGGGGGTTCCCCATACTTAGAACTGAAACTCAAATTTTTTTTTTTCATCAAACCCATAAGTGTGGGGTGTCTATGGATAGGTCTTCAAAAATGATATTGAGGTTTCTAATATCATTTTTTTTCTAAACTGAATAGTTTGCGCGAGAGACACTTCCAAAGTGGTAAAATGTGTGTCCCCCCCCCTGTAACTTCTAAAATAAGAGAATGATAAATCTATAAAAAATATATGATGTACATTACGGTGCAAACTTCCACTGAAAATTGGTTTGAACGAGATCTAGTAAGTAGTTTTTTTTTAATAGGTCATAAATTGAAATTAATATCAAATACTCAGGTCTATACTACCATTTACTTATATACCTACAGGTTTGTACGGAACCCTCGGTGCGCGAGTCTGACTCGCACTTGGCCGGTTTTTTATTATTGTCACCTCCCTTCCCTTTTAATAATAATTGAATTTTATTTACTGGCCTTTTACACACGTTTCTCGTACTTTATCTCGTCGCCACTTGTAGCGTCCACGCACTGACACCACTGCACAGATTAGTGACTAGTTACTCCGTAGCACTGGCTCACCACTACACCAGGTCCGAGCGCAAGCGCACGTCCAAACCGCACCGCGTCTAATGTCAGACTGGCCGGTTGACAGCTACCCCCCTCTACTGGTGTACATGAGACAGTGTATTATATCTACTGTATAGATACAAACACTACACAGAGTATATAAATACTACGTCCTATAGGGTACTTCCGGTTGACCTAGAATTGTCAATTTTGATAAAAGAAAAACATGTTGTTTGATATTTACACCATTTGACATATTCCGTGACTTCGCCGTATTTCTCTTGGTATTTCACGAAATTTGTATTGTGACATTTTATTGTACAACAAAAAACATGCGATGCGGTATACACCCATCATCGTCTTATAAACTTATTTGCGTAACGATATAATCATTATTAGTCTCAAGTGCTCACATTATGTTATTTTCAACATTATTTCACAAACAATCTTGTACTTATTGCGAAAGAACTGTTGTACAATTAGATAACGCAAGTCCTCCATCCGTATGAAAACCAAACGTGTCACTTTTTTATACCTACCATAATGTCACAAAATTGATTATCATATTTGACGGGCCAGCTGGCGTCGGTTAAGATTTAAGACTCTGGTTAAGATTCCACCTATCGCGCCGCAGCCCGTGGGTTCGTTTCCCACACAGGACATGCATTTGTGTGCATGAACATGTCTGTATGTCCTGAGTCTGGGTGTAATTATGTATATTAAGTACGTATTTACAAACAACAAGTAGTATATGCGTTATATCAGTTATCTGGTTTCCATAGTACAAGCTCTGCTTAGTTTGGGATCAGATGAACGTGTGTGAGGAATCTCTCGCTACACATCCCTGGTGGACATGTAGCCTTATGCGAGTTCCCTGTCCGCGCGAAACAGTTTCAAAAGAACAGCATTGCTCTCCACTCTCCACGGCTTTTAACACGCGAAGTACATACACTCGCGTCGTCTATTTAGATTTACATGTGGTTGTAGACAAGTTATGAGAGGTAGAGCATAGCGCTATCTCGCTCAAAGAGTATCCAAGAAGTACATCCACCTTACTGTACCCCGAGTGTAAAGAATTGTCGTTTTTAGAACTAAAGCGTTTGCGTGAACTATACATTTGTATGGGAGAAATTAGTACCATGAGTATTCCGCTAGAGGCGCTGTGCCAATTCCTATAGAGAAGTGTCGCAAACGCATTACTAAGCGTTTACTAACGTCATGGCGCGTCCATGCTACGCGAAGCGAGCACGAGCCGAGCCTCGAACGATCAGGACTCGTTCGACTTACTTAATGAACCTTCAATGAGCCTACAACGAGCGCGATGCGAATCCCTATGTTCGTGAAAAAACTGACAATCGGGCGGAGCGCAGTCGAGCACGCTACGGATGCTCGTTCGAGGCTCGCAAGCCCGTCCACGCTACGCGAATCGTGCTCGCATTGTGCTCGTTCGTGGCTCGGCTCGCCAAGCATGGACGCACCATCAATTCTTTACACTCGGGTTCTGAATACCGCTGCCAAATAAATGTATGTTGTGTTCCTGCGCGTGAGTAAAGTCGCCGGAGCTCATCGCGTAGGGAAGGAGCGGTAACGCGGGATGCCCCGTGTTACATAGAGCCGTATGCTAAATGGCCGACTAACACCCGGGTGCAGGAATATCATCGTTGCGTAATGAGGCATTAATGCTAATGAATTCATTAGTTTAACCATGTTACATGACCATTTCAGGCCTAAATAATGTTTAGCTAATGACAATGTAAATTATACAATACGAACAGATATGTTCATGTACTCAAATGTATATCCTAGGTGAAACAACAACTTCTAGACAGTGGTCCTCACCAACCAACAGTGCTCCTACAAGTGAAGAATTCGATCGTGATTTTAAAAAAAAACTTCAAATTATTATTCATTTGATGTCTGCACTCGCTCTCCGTATAATTTTACCATATAAAAATCTGACATTACTCCCGAGCGCAAAATGCAAGCCGGACTCTGTGCGTTCCGTAGAGTAGAGACTCCTTGCTTGGGGGCCCCGTTTCATTTTATTTCATTTTAGCGTGTCAAACGGGACCCTATTCATAAGACTCCGCTGTCGGTCTGGCCGCCCGCGTCCGTCCGTCCGTCTGTCTGTCAGTCGGCTGTATCTCATGAACCGTAATAGGTAGACAATTGAAATTTTAACAGTGTAGGAGTCCGAATTGTGTTTGGCCGGTTTTTTATTATTTGTTGTTATAGCGGCAATGGACTACACATTCTACCAACATGATATAGGTATAGATAGACCAATGACAGACGGACCGACGGACGGACAGCGGAGCCTTAGTAATAGGGCCCCGTTGGCACCTGGCTATACAGCTAGTAACTAACAATACTTGCAGGAACGAAGACGACGGTGATAGAACGGGACGAGATCCTCGGCCCGTGGCCCGAGCTGAACTACAAGCGTAGCTGCAGCCAGGAGCGCGTGCAGAATGGTGTCAAACCGGATCAGGAGAAGGGGGAGGTGAGGAATCTGTAGTTAGAATTATTACATAATAAATTAGTTAACCACTGTGTAGCACAGATTACAGAATAAGGCAGATGGAGCGCGCGGAACACGGGAGTGAGGCCAAAAAAGCAAATACAAATTGAAAAACACGTACCTGGTATTCGCTTTTGAATGGTTATTTGCATTGTTTAACACTTTTTTATTAATAAACTGTCGTTAACAATGCAAATACAAACTGGAAAACGAATACCAGGAATCAGATTTTCAATTTGTATTTGCTTTTTTGGCTTCACTTTCGTGTTCCGCGCGCTTCATCTGCCTTATTCTGTAGTTTGTGTTTGTAGCACGCAGCGTACTTTATATTTTTTATTTTAAATTGGATGCTAGTTTTATTATGAAGATTTAGAAGGATTATTTTTATAAAGTAAAAAGACACTTTTCTTGGTACAGCTTGGTTCCACAGAATGTATATTGTGTTTTACAGCATATAAAAACATTACAAGTTTTACAAACGAAAATGTTGCAATTCGAAAAAAAAACATTATGTGCTAAACAACCACTACATACATTGGTTGTTTGATCTACCAAATGCGATAACAGCGACTCTCACCAGGCCAGTATAAGTTTGTGGGACTATACTTGTGTTTCCTTTTTTTTTCTGTGTATAGGCCTGTGTTTGACCACAATCTCACTATGGTATGTGATGATGTGGCTGAAGGTGGTAAGCACACAAACCCTAGAAGGAACTGGCTCTCAAGTGCAGCTCTCGGAACACACCGATAGGTGCTTGGCGACGGTGGCAGCCAGGCAGGCGGGTACTACAAAGTACCCTACCACCGTGCTATGGTTTCCTCACGATGTTTTCCTTCACCGAAAGCTCAAGCACATTGTAGGATTCGAACCCGGGACCTTCGTCTCGGTGTCCTTGGACATATTACGTCAAACGAAGTAGGTAATCTAAAAATAAACTACTTCAAAATACACAAAAGAGTATGAAATAACTCTAATCTGATACTGTTTTGACATCGATTAAAAAGGTTTCCAGGCTTCGAAGTTTTTGTCAAGTTTTGATAACTTTGCCACAAATTGGAATTGAATGTTAATATATTGCGTACACCATAGTAGGGTACTTTGTAGTACCCGCCTGGCTGGCTACCACCCTCAAGATGAAGATATATCACCAAGCATTTATAGGTAGAGCATATCGTTTATTCGCTCAAAGAGCAGCTCGACTGTGGAAGATACACAAATAACTGTATGTTGTGTTCCTGCGCGTGAGTAAGGTCGCCAGAGCTCTTCGGGAGGGAAGGGTCGGTACCAACCTGGCTGGCTACCATCCTCAACTTAAAATCCTACAGGTGCACTGTGTTTTGGAACCAGACTTTGTGTGTTTAGGTCGAACAAATTTTTCTTGTACCTCGTCGCGGTGGTTACGTCCCCTAGACAACTCTTTTGAAGCATGATTTTCTATACGTTTTCTATCGTTACACAATTCACCAATCGTAAATTTTTGTCGTTGTTATAAGCCCATTATTGTATGAACTATCTCCTAAGTATATGAGTAGCATAATAGTAGTTTTTTTAGTTTGTCTCTTGGACAACGGGGACAGAATAACTAACAAGGAAAAGTTAAAAAGTTTCTTGACTCGTGTACCACCTTCGGCCACATCATAACACCTAGTCAATGCTTCCAGGTGAACCTGGAATTCCACCTGTCCCACTGCCTGGATCTCGTGAAGGCTGGCATGGAGTCCATCATTGAGGATCAGGTCACGTCAGTCTTCGAAGCTGAGGAGTTAAGGAGTTGGAACCTACTCACAAGGACTAATAGGTAGGTTTTACTGACAACTTTTTCTTATAACTAGCTGTCCCCTGCGGTTTCATCCGCATTTCCCATACCGTAGGCCAAAGGCTATCGACGTGCCTTTCAAAGCAATCTTTTTAAAGGTTTAGGCGTGCAAGCGTAACAAACTAACTCACATTCACATTTATACTAATAAAGGAAATAATGTAGCTTACTAGTGGTGAAAGAATTTTTCGATTCCGACTGGTAGTTCCAGAGATTAGCCTGTTTAAACAAACAAAAAAAGCAAACAAAAAATCTCTTCCGCTTTATAAAAATTTGTAGTATAGAAAGAAAGAAAAAAAGATTTAATTGACAGCACTTGAAATATAACAAAAAAAATAAACACAAAATAACAACAAATGTAAAAATAAGATTAAAAAACTAGGTACACAACAATGCTGCATTAAAATGGAAGGTCCCCATTAACAAAAGGAAAAAATAAAAATTAAAAAATACATTTGTCGGTGTAAATTCGGATGGTGTGCTGTCAAAAAGGAGACAGCTATAGATAATGTTATTTGTTTCTTTTCAGGCAATACGAGTTTCTAACATGGCGTCTGACTATAATATGGGTTATGGGATTCATCGTCAGATATTTCTTCCTATTACCACTGAGGATACTTATATTCTTCATTGGGGTAAGTTTTCACAACTATTTTGATATATAATTTAAGTTATTTATGATATAGTATGTTGTAAACAATTTGCCGAAGCCGAAAACCACACATGAATCTAGTAAATTTTGGTATTAAAAAAAGTATATAATCAGATTTAATTGTCTCTCCTTTTTCAATAATGTTTGTGAGAAAGAGATATCATGTGATTATATCTTATTGCGACATGCAACAGAATAAATATGTTGGGGCATTCCTCACACACGGCTATCTGATCCCAAACTAAGCAGAGCTTGTACTATGGAAACCAGATAACTGATATACTACATCTCCTACTTTTTGTTTGTTAATGGTTCGATCAACTTTTTCTTGTACCTCGTTGCCATAGTTATGTCTCCTGGACAACTCTTTGGAACCATGACTTTCTATAAGTTCTCTATGGTTACAATTCACCAAACGTACTTTTTCGTCGTAGTTATAAGCCCATTATTATATGAACTATCTCCTAAGCACATTAGTAGCAACATAACAGTTTTTTTTAGAAACTCATTCACAGTTTTCTCTTGGACAACGGGACAGAATAACAAACGAGAAATAGTTGATTGACTCAAATACATTCATAATTACACCCAGACTGAATAAATGTTTGTGCTGGCCGGGAATCGAACCCAACAGCCTGTTAATTGATGCATAAGCATATTTTAATTCTTTTGTCACTTGATTTCATTTTTTATGTTTATTTCTACTTATTTATTATTTAAGGCTATCCATATACTACGTATGTAGAAATTAACGTAATATATGGGTAACCCCTTCTTCTGTGTCCTGTATTTTCTACTAATTTTCTTTTTTTGTTTCTCCCTTCCCAACTAACACTCGCAACGATACATCGACTGGCAACACAATACTACCATTTTCTACCAAATAAACTGGCAACACTAGGTGCTGACTATGTTAACAACAACTATGATTGTGGGTCTCCTACCACCGAGTAGGATACAGCGGTTTCTTGGAAAAGTAGCCTACAAATTATCAATAAGAGTAATCATAAGGAGCTTATCTTGTGTTACCACATTTCACGATACGCAATACATGCCTAAGAACAACGGTTTCTGTGTTGCCAACCACACGAGCCCGATCGATGTTGCCGTACTCAGCGTGAATACTTGTTACTCCTTGGTAGTATTTTTTTTCTTTTTTCTTAAAGGGTTGTGTCGTCTATGGTATATTTATGTGAATGTTTTTTTTATGTTTTCATTGTAATGTCCTTCATTTGTAAGGTGGTTTTTTTGATGTCCAATTCAATGCGTTTTAAACCTTATTTGTAATAGTAATAAGGTATTGAATTTTGCAACAAGAATATTTTCATAATGTGTCGGAGATTTTATAGTGTTGTACTGTTGTCGATAGATTTAGTGTCGATATAATAATGGTTAGAGTTTTTGGCAAATTATTGGCAATTAAAAGTGTAAAATATGAAATCGTGTCAATCTGATAAGCAAGTTAGCTGGCTTATTTCTTTTTTAAATACATATTCTTAATTAATAAAAAATATTACACCTTATTTTTGAAGCTACTGGCTCCTGACACTATTTTTCTAGCTCGGGATGAACTAGAAAAATAGTCTCAGGAGCCAGTGGCTTCTCCCATATAGTGTATAAAATACCGTTTGAAATTTCCCGATATTCACCGAAAGAACATCAAAAGCAAAGAAAATCTTGGCTATATTGCTTGTCTTCCAAAACCTTGTATAAGACATAACACTTTTTTTTTACAAAACATAAGAGCCAATAATCTGCTAGTCTCACCAAAACCACTCCCAACCTATCATGACCCCACTAAATCATCAGATAACAATAAAATCTCACCGCCACCCCATCACAGGTATGGTGGCTGATACTCTGCACAGCATGCGTTGGCACGTTGCCAGACGGTCCGTTCAAACAGCGGGTCAACTATACTGTATCACTAATGTGCTTCAACTTTCTGTCGCGATGTATGTCGGCGGTGATTACTTACCACGATGGCCACAATAAGCCTAGGGGTGGGATATGTGTGGCGAACCACACTAGCCCTATCGATGCTTTGGTGCTTATGTGCGACAATTGTTATTCCTTGGTGAGTAATTTTATCGATGTTTTTTTGTTTTGGAGGATAGGCTCAGAACTTTGTGAATAAAAATGTTACCCCTTTTAAGTTATCACTTAAATATTAATTCTTTTCTTTTTAAAACCCCATCGACGCCATTGGGTAAGGTACATTCAAAAAGTCTGCTTTAGAGAGAAGTTTCAATAGAATCTTAACTGTTCTTTTTTTAATTCAATTTCGTTTTTATATAAAAAAAATGTTGGATTCTCGGTTTTTATATGATGTGATAGTTTATCGATATTTATTTTATCGACTCTCACCGATATATTTTTACTCGGTATTAAACGAAATATCGGTATTAAAAATCATCGATAAAATAAGCCGTATATTGAAATCACTACAATAAAATAACAATTTAAAATTTTATAAATTTAGACTAATATTATTTATGATAGGTAATAATTATTAATATTAATAAATAATTGGGAATCATTTGCATGACTGTCAATTGTCAACAACATATAGTTTAGTTTAAGTGGGTAAATGTTAGTTTATAAATAACAAGTGGAGATTTCGAGATGGCATATTTTCGAAACCTATGTTGGCTTAGTCAAAATTCAATTCAAAATCATTTATTCAAATAGACCTTCGCAGGCACTTATGAAAAGTCTGACTCTAATACTCTAATACCGGTTCGGAAGGTTGCATTTGCTGAGAAGAGCCGGCAATAAACTCAGCAATTACTCTTTTCAAAACAGGCTTAGATTCATTACATAATATTTACATTCTAATCGCACTGAAAACAATTGCGTGCCCTGGCGCGGCGGCAAAATTACAAAGCAGACTGAATAAATATTTAATAAGTAAATAAATAGCAAACTTAAGCAGTCCACAGTCACACTGAACAACTTTTACTATGGGAGCAACACTGAATACAAAAAAAAAATTACTTTTCATATATTATGATCGAGCAAGGTTGACATTTTGTAAGAAAAGTTAAAAAAATATTTGAGAATTCACTATTGGTCCCATAGTAAAAGTTGTTCAGAATGACCACGGAAAAGAGAATACACTGGAAGGGCGATGCGTTAGAATTTGTATCGGAACCAGCGTCGCCAAACTCACACAAATAAATGTTAAATCATATATTGTACTACAAATAAACAATCCTTTTGATTGGTCGTTTCTTTACTCAAAAATAGCTTTAATCACACAGGTCATACATATGAAAATATACCTTTTTACGTTAACATAAAATTTATTTTTCAATAGCGTACAAAGTATTTACGTCGTTTTGTAATCTACAAACTAACTAGATTCAATCGACGAAAAAGTTCTGCCACTCGGCACTAGATGGCGTTATTTTCATGGAACGCAATTTTGAACTCAAACGCATTAGACATAATGTTGATAATTGCGTAATAACTGCGTCGACTGGCGTCGAGTAGCAACACTTATTGCTATTCGCTTAATGCAGCGAAAGTAATCGATAAAATATCAATAAAATTATCGATATTTTAATTTCGTCGATATTAAATTTAATTATTTTTAGAAATTCCGTAAGAAAATTCACGTTCGATAAGAATAATTGTGCTAAGAATACTGAATTGTAAAAAAAAACGTTTAACATGATGAAGTAAATTAAAAAAAAGTTATTTTTACACGGTTTATAAAATTTATTTGTTTCGAAATTCTCGTTTTGAAACCTTAATTAATAAAATAACTTTCAACTATTGCCTTAATCAAATCAGTGATAAAAAGATGAATTTTATCGATATTGATCGAACAAAACTATCGATGCACGTGTTTTGGGGTCACGACAGGTCACGACTCACGACGAATGTGAAAGAACGCAACACATTACGTGCGGAGTTGCGCTCGCTACCTTGCGTACAAATAAAGTGAGTACATTGCCTTCAATGTATAATCTTGCAGTAGTATCAGAGTTTATCGTTTACACCTAAAATTATCATAATCTCGAATACATTTTTATAAATATCACAATTAAATAAAGGTTTGTAGACTCATCGATGAAAGGAAATCCCTCCTTGAGTTACACTCCGCGACTCCTCACTTCGTTTCCTACAGGAAATAATAGCGCATCACGACATAGGTAATTAATATTTTTCGCGGAGCTACGCACCTCAGCTAAGTATGGCGGATACTACGAAGCGTTGACGCGTGTTTTGGTTGATATATGCCCATTTGATGTCATGTGTGGCGCGCGGGCTCCGCTAGCATAGCGTCTCTATTTATATTTCTTTTCTCTGTGAGAATGACTAACCCAACATAGTTGAAAATATGCCACCTCGAAGTCTCCACCCAGTATAGGTACTTAAAGGGTTATAAATTATTTAAAAAGCTTTAAATATGTGTCGCGGGGCATGTTTTGGGAGCTTTCATATGCTAGTCACAAGATTGCCCATAGAATTTAAAAAATCTATGGGGGTATGTATGTAGCAGGGTTTTTCTGGTAGGTATACCTTAATACAAAAACAGAAAGCAACTAGCTTGATAATTTAGATTTAATTTTGAAAACGAATAAAGCAATTTTATTAAATTTGGACAATGAACGGTAGTTTTTTTCTTTTCCTCATAGTTAGTCGTATTTTGGGACTAATTGGTGTAATCTTAAAATATAAAACAAAGTCGGATTTGTTCGAATTTATAACTAGAGAACGGCTGGACCGATTTTCATTATTTTAGATTTTTTGGATTTGCAAGAATAGCAGAATATCTAAAAACGGGTAGGGTAAGCGAAAACCGCGCGGGCAAGCTAGTATTTACATAAAACAAACGTTTTAGGAGGTTGTTTAAGTCCCAAGTTCAAAATTAAAACAAAAACTGAAAAAAAAAAAAAAAAACGTTTATCTATTTTTTTTATGTAATAAATATTAAGTTTGTTTGAAAATAGTAAATACTGAGTTTCTTGCCGACTCTTCTTAGGAAAATCAACATTTCATCAACAACAAATCTGTATTATTACTATTTGATTGTCGATAAAATATTAATAATTGAATAATAATTACAGATTGGTCAAAGACATGGAGGATTCCTAGGGCTCCTACAACGAGCCTTAGCTAGGGCTTCGCCCCACATTTGGTTCGAACGGTCTGAGGTCAAAGATAGACACGCTGTAGCCAAGAGGTACGTGTTATTATAACTGTTATTGGTATTAGGTTAGTTACGAGTATTTATGTAACAGGTGATATTCTTGGAACAGATACTATGAGTATTGGGAACAAGTTAAATAAATTATAATTTTGTCTCTGGTAATTTTTTTTTCGTCAATGGCTTTACACGGCTTGTGTATTTTGCCAATTTCCAGTTATATTATAAGTTCTTGTCACAATAAATCACATTCACCTTAGTCAGTTACCGTCCATAAAAGTCATGTTTTACTACAATGGTGGTCATTGTACTAAAACTTTTCACGGACTTCATGAGACAACTTGAAAAGTCACGATACACATAATTCATTTCATTTCACTTCACTGGTGCACATGTATTGATCTTTATTGGATAAAATACCACCAAAAATACACAATAAAACTCAAAATACACGAATTTATGTAAATAAAAATGAAAACGCAACGTTACTCTGTAAGTTCCAGCCAAAAAGTCCTCTCTCTCTCCTCTGGTCATTAAATACAAGTAACAGTAGAGGTGTGTAACTTAGCTCTGAACCAGCTCAATGAATCAGATCACACGGGTTTGAGCCGCTGAGCTACAGCTCAACACTAAAATTACTAGCTCGCGGCTCAATATAACTCCTATTGTATCTGCGACTCCCTCCATAGATTATTCTTGTGATTCTAATCTACGGATTATTATTTCATTCTAAACATTTAAATAGTAATTTAATTCAATAAATAAATATGTAACATACTCGTATGTACCTAACTAGATAATATTTAAAGAATACAAATAATTCCAAATCTAAAGTAATTCAATTCATTTCATTTATTGTGACATAATTACCAATACAGGTGTACACAAAGACAATACATGGAATTTATAAAATTAAATTGGGATAGTTATACAATTACATATATCTGATTATTATTATTACAACCAAAACTACTACTAAAACATTTTTTTAAAGGCATTCCAAATTAAGTTATGTTAGTAATTCACATAAAAGAAATAATAATAATTTTTATTTAAATTTAAACACAATAATATTTCATATCTTCACACTTTGTACACATTTATATAAAACATACCCATTCACAATAAGATATATTTGCATGTCAAAATCACAGATGCAAATTAACAAATAAAAAAAATATATATATTTAAATAGGGTTATTAAAAAATTCATCAAGGTCATAATATGGCTTCTTAGACAGCTTCTGTTTTAATTCTTTTGAAAAAATATGTAGGCTTGTTATTTCTCTCAAATCTTTACTTAATTTATTATATATTTCTATGCCTCTGTAGTGGATTGTTTTTTTAAAGAATTCAAAAGTAGGTCTAGGTAATTGTAATCTATTAACTCTTAATTGTGTACACAAATTTGTCCCAAATTTAGGATATTTGTCCCTATTTTTATGAATGCGTACGCTAACCAAATAAATATACAATGAATAAACTGTTAAAATTTCATATTTTATAAATAAAGGCTTGCAACTACTCAGCCAACTAGCTCCATCCATTAATCTAAGGGCTCTCTTCTGTAGCCTAAGCAAAGAGACTAAGTCCGAACAATGGCCCCATATTTCCAAGCCATAACTCATTATTGATTGGAAATATGAGAAATAAACAATCTTCAAGATCTCACTGGATTCCGTCCTTTTTAGAGCTCTCAAACTATAACAGGCACTGAGAAGTTTATTTCTTGTATTTTCAACATGAAGTTTGTAATCCAATCTATTATCCAACTTTACTCCTAAGAATTTAACCGTTGTTGTTATGTCTATTCCATCAATTTGATTGGATAGTTCATCGGTTTCCGGTTTATGACTACGTTTAAATATTACATAGTTACTTTTACTATCATTTAGAAATAACTGGTTTGATAGAAACCATCCTTTTAATTGACTAATAACTGCGCTAATTTTATCCTTGACTATATTGTAGTTATCCCCATCAATTATAACACTAGTGTCATCTGCAAACAAACAAACAAAGTATGAAAAGAGTCGCTCGGCGGAGTCGAACGAATCGCGGCAGCTCAGTCGGCTCAATTCGACGCACGGTACGCAATGAGCGTGCGTGCGTATCGTTGACTATAGGTACAAATTGAGCTGATCTGCGAGCTGAGTTATTGAACCGGCTCACACACCTGAGCCGTGAGCTGTTATGCAGCTCGCGTATTTTTGATGAGTTACACACCTCTACGTATCGTTGACTATAGGTACAAATTGAGCTGATCTGCGAGCTGAGTCATTGAACCGGCTCACACACCTGAGCCGTGAGCTGTTATGCAGCTCGCGTATTTTTGATGAGTTAAACACCTCTAAGTAACAGTGCACTTGCTTTTATTATAGTGATGTGCATTGATTGAGTCACTTTATGAATTGTGGAAAATGTTTCTTATAGATAATCGCGACTCGAGAACTATTATAAAATAACAATTTGAGCCTGCATTATACTACGTCGGATGTCGGATGCTGAGACGAAGGTCCTGGCTTCGAATCCTAAAATAAGCTTGAGTTTTCAGTGAAGGAAAACATCGTGAGGAAACCATATCACGGTGGTAGGGTACTTTTTAGTACCCACCTGGATGGTTACAACCCTCAAGTTGAAAATCGGTCGCCAAGCACCTATCAGTGTGCCAGTTTCTTGTAGGCTTTGTATGCTTATATACTTCGGCCACAAAATCTATTACCATAGTGAAATTGCGATCAAATACAGACTTAAACTCAGAAAAAGAACTTTTTTTTTTATACGACTAAGTCGGCAAACTAGCATACGGCCCGCCTGATGTTAAGCGGTTACCGTAGCCATATGGACGCTTGCAACACACGAAGCATCGCTCACGCGTTACCGACCTATCCCCCCTCCCCTATGAGCTCTGGCGACCTTACTCACGCGCGGGAACACAACTTTACACAACATAAAGTTATTTGTCTGCGGTATTCTGTAAGGTGGAGGTACTTCCACAGTCGAGCTGCTCTTTGAGCGAATAAACGCTATGCTCTACCTCTCTTAACTTACTTAACTGTTTTTATTTTATTTTGCTTCGCTGTTTATATCCTTATGATACCTTTTTATATAGTTCTTGCCATTATTCATCCACTGTCCTCCCCACAGACTAAAGGAACACATATCAGTGCCAGACAACCCTCCCATCCTGATCTTCCCGGAAGGCACGTGCATTAACAACACATCAGTGATGCAGTTTAAGAAGGGATCCTTCGAGGTTGGCGGTACCATCTACCCAGTCGCTATCAAGTGAGTATATTAGTGTTATTATTACTTACAGTCGGTTGTATTATGTAGTTGCGTGTGGAAAAAATGGGGGGGGGGGGGGGTGTTCTCTATTTCGAAAGGGTGTTACTTGTAAGATTTCAGCTTCATGCAGGATGCAGGAACTGTTTTATTGATGTGATATGGGTCTGTAAATTGTGATAACGAAGCGCTCGTGGTGTAGCATGATTAGCCGTTGTTAATCGATCGGCAAAGTTAAGCTAAGTCTGTCGTGGTCGGTGCCTGGACCGCCTAGTGTTATTTCAAATCGAGCGTTTCCGTGCTTCGGAAGGCACGTAAACCCGTTGGTCACTTAATTGTGATAGTCGTGATGCCTCCTAGGCGGCTTGAAAAATTCCAACAGTAGGTTGACCACTAGCCTACCTCCACCGATCCGCAGTGGGCACGCGTGGTGGAGTATCGCCCAGTCCCGTCCACCCTTATTTGTGTGCAGGAGGCCTGTGCTCAGCAGTGGGACATTATAGGCTGGCTAGTGGATGATGATGATGGATCTGTAAATAATCTATGTAAACTTTTACATGTATTACCACAGAATAAGCAAAAGTACAGTACACAATGCTCGTTCCCTAATAAAATCTTTATTTAGGTACGAAAATACCAACAAACAAACGCCTTTTTTCGAAAATTAATTCGTTATATTGTAAGCGGTATGTTACAGTTCACAATATATCGGGGAGTTTATAAACTAACGGTTTTCACAAAAATACGGTGACATATACAATTTTCGTTACATGTTGTAAAAGTATGATTTTGAAACTCCCTCACTCGACTTTAAATTAAACCCGAAAAACTTTCATCTTTCTTCCTAAATAACGTTCAGCCGATGAATTTAGAAATTCAGTTTTGAAAATACCATGTAGATAATATTTTAAATTGTTTTTTTGTGTCTTATTATTAACATACACTATCGTATTAGGTAGAACTGTAATGATAGCTGTAATTTGTGAAATTAAATTATATTGTTTATTTCGCCAGAAATGTCGTAAATTAGATGTTATCTTAAAATATGGTCTACATATTTCGCTACAGAATAGCATGCAAAATTTTATTATAAATTTAAATTGAATCTAATAATTAATAGAACATAATCTCTCATATCTCTATCATAACTCTCTCTTCCGGGATCTGTTTCCCGACACCTACAACCCAGATCATGTATTCAAGGCCAGAGTGAATATGCTTTTTCTGGGTAAGCGTGCTACATCCTCGGCCTCGTCATAACTCCTCATGGGGTCTGTCGAAGGTCAAACGCAAGCCCATTTAACATAAAAAAATATATACTTAATGAATCAATATAATAAAATAATAATTAAATAAGATGTCCAAATTATATAATTATCTACCAAGTTTTGTCATATTTAAAATATTCCTCTAGTGTGTTAAAACATCTCTCAGTAAGCCACTTAAAGAATTTCGCTTTAAATTCATTTACCGCTAGGCTTTTATAAGCTTGTGGCGGCTTATCATAAATGTGAATGGCCATGGGATAGCAGTTCCTGTGCTACAAATGGCTTCTTATTTTTGGGAGGATTAATTAGTCATAGAATCGAGTATTGGATTTTATGTCACCGTGTTTTTGGAATAGAGTGTGTTTTTGTGTAACATATATAAATAAAATATAATTGGACTGTTTTACAAAAAACTTAAACCGACTTCAAAGTACACTAAGAAGTAATCAAATCCTGATCTGATCTGACAATGGGACCAAACGGGAAGTGTACCCTTTACCGTAAAAAATAATTTTCCAAATCGGTTCATAAATGACGGAGTTATGAACTCCGGTCAGTTAGGTAACAAATATTATAAAAAAAAAAAAAAAAAACAACCGAATTGAGAACCTCCTCCTTTTTTTGAAGTCGGTTCAAAGTCAAAGTCAAAGCCATTTATTCAATTTAGGCCCTAGAAGGGCACCTATGAAGGTCAAAGCTACTGAAGCTACCGCCAGTTCGTAAGTCGGCCTTCGACTGAGAAGAACAGGCAAGAAACTCAGCAAGGTTAAATATTTTTTTTTTTTTTTTTTTTTTTTAACAATCTGACTATATATTGGCTATTTTTTCCAAAACATTTTGCTTAAAAATATAAATAAATGTATGAACTGGTACGTATGTATGTAGATACGACCCACGTTTCGGCGACGCGTTCTGGAACAGCTCGCGCTACGGCATGCTGCACTACTTGCTCAACATGATGTCGTCGTGGGCCATCGTGTGCGACGTGTGGTACCTGCCCGCCATGCACCGCCGACACTCCGAGACGGCGGTCGACTTCGCCAACAGGGTCAAGGCGGTCGTCGCCAGGAGGGGTGGTCTTGTTGATCTAATGTGGTCAGTGCTTTATTTATTTCATAGATTCACAGCATGCATAGCCAAAACGAATCTCATTATATAAGTCGAATCGACGAGCCAGTTGGCGCAGTTGGTTAAGAGTCTGGTAAAGATTCCACCTATTGCGCCGCAGGTCGTGGGTTCGATTCCCGCACAGGACATGCATTTGTGTGCATGAACATGTCTGTATGTCCTGAGTCTGAGTGTAATTATGTATATTAAGTATGTATTTACAAACAAAAAGTAGTATATGTATTATATCAGTAATCTGGTTTCTATAGTACAAGCTCTGCTTAGTTTGGGATCAGATGACCGTGTGTGAGGAATGTCCCAGGTTTAAAAAAAAAAAAAGCCAAACACGTAAAACTAATTTAAAAAGAGTAGGAACGCTATATATAAACAATAAAAAATTAAAAATGACAATAAAGTAATCCTATGACTTTTTGGCGGGAACTTGCAGAGTGACGTAGCATTTTCATTTTTATTTTCATAAATTTGTGTAATTCGAGTTTTATTGTGTATTTTTGGTGGTATTTTACCCAATAAAGATCATCGATGTGCACCAGTGAAGGGAAATAAAATGAATTATGTGTATCGTGACTTTTCAAGTTGTATCAAAATGTCCGTGTAGAGTTTTACTACAATGACCACCATTGTAGTAAAACATGACTTTTATGGACGGTGACTGACTGAGGACTATAATGTGAAAGTGATCTATTGTGACTGGAAACTATAATATAACTCGACACTGGCAGAAATGAGCCCTAATTTGGGCTCGGTTGCCAAAATTAAAAATAAGAAGAAGAAAGTAATCCTATCAAAAAACTAAAAACTAACTTTGTAAAACGGCCCATATACTAGCTCTTCAGGAGACGTGGCTTTTACCCCATGACGTTGCATTTATTGGAACGATCGATAAAATCTTTGAATACACTAGCAAGTCTGCGGTGGACACATCAGCGGGTATACTTCGTGGTCGACCCTATGGAGAAGTCGCGTTAATGTGGAGAAAAGGCGTGTTCCCTTCTGTTACCGTAGTTCCATGTAACAGTGTAAGACTAATAGCCATCAAAGTCAACGTGGAGCAGCGATCTACTCTGATTTTTTCAGTGTATATGCTAACAGTCTGTGCTGATAATTTTGTGGATGCGCACCCTAAGGAAATGTTTTATAATGAACTAAAATAGTAGTAATAGTAAAATAGGTACAGATATTAAAAACGGTTATTCAAAATCATTTATTCAAATAGATCTTCGCAGGCACTTATGAAAAGTCTGACTCTAATACTCTAATACCGGTTCGGAAGGTTGCATTTGCTGAGAAGAGCCGCCAATAAACTCAGCAATTACACTTTTCAAAACAAGCTTAGATTCATTACATAATATTTACATTCTAATCGCACTGACAACAATTGCGTGCCCCGGCGCGGCGGCAAAATTACAAAGTAGACTGAATAAATATTTAATAAGTAAATAAATAGCAAACTTAAGCTTGTCGTATTGCTTGTCAACAATTAAAATATATCCTCTTATTCAGGGATGGACAGCTAAAACGCATGAAGGCAAAGAAGGAATGGCGCGAGTTACAACAGGAAGAATTCAGCAAGAGGTTAAAAGGGGAATAAAAATAACGCCAGTTATTTTTGGAACTGTTCCGTGATCACTGCTCTTGGATCACAGATACTGTGATGGGGGCGTGCTAGTGAAATGTGTTGTGATTGACTATTTATTTAAAAAAAAATAAAGATGGTTGGAAAAATGAGATTTAATTTTATTGTGTGGTTTACTCGGGTATCAAAAACTAAAGTCAGATAGAAAATGGTTTTTAAAAGGTGTAATTATTGATTATTTTTAGTATGTTGATTAAAAAAAACGTTAATCCCAAAAAAGTTGTGAACTAATGAGTTATTACATGAGTCGGAAAGAAGGTTTTAATATAAACCCGGTTCTTTTTATTATATGACGTAAGGGTTATATTTAAATCTGGGTTTTTCTAGACTTCGTATAAACCATCTCATGTACTTTTAGTCCACGCAAATCTCACTTTTACAACCATAAATACGGACAAAAAGAGTGTTGTTAGCAATAATATATTTTTGGAATGCTCAAATTGAGATGGAACTTTTATGAACGCGACGAAAACGGGCTATGTATTGTATTTGTAAATGTAATATTATATTCTTGTAGGCGTTTTTATTGTTAATAACTTAATCTTATTCCTTTGTATACTAGGCGTCCTGTCATTTTTAATATAATAAATGAATTGTAATATTTATTAAATAATTGTAGTTGAAATATATCGGACTATTTAATTCTTTATTTTAAATCGAATTGTCCTTTGATTTAAAATTATCGAACGCTTTGTTATGTTAATTTTCATTGTAAAAGCGCAATGGTGGACAGAATGATTTTGAATCCGTCTGTATCTCATCAATCGTTGTTTATTTCATCAATGTGATTGCGTTGCGCTGTGAGACAGTTGTTGTACAACAATGTGGAACTGATATTTTAATTAACTTAGGTCTTTTGAAAATCAAAATGGCGGATCAAAACTTATTCTAATCCGCTTGTATCTCATCAATCGTTGCATATTTCATCAATGTGATTGTATTGCGCTGTGAGACAGTTGTTGTACAACATTGTGGAGATGATATTTTAATTAAATAATGTCTTAAAAATCAAAATGGCGGATCAAAACTTATTCTAATCCGCTTGTATCTCATCAATCGTTGCATATTTCAGCAATATGATTGTGTTGCGCTACGAGACGGTTGTTGCACAACACTGTGGAGCTGATATTTCAATATTTAAATATAATTTTAAGAAAATAGGGTACCAAATGTGTCACGTATTAATTCTTCGATCAGCAACATAAAAAATGTGAATTGAACGTAAATGGGACCTTTAAACCCCAATGATATACGAATTTATGAGCACTAAAACCTATTTTTTACCATTCATATGATAATCATCACATGGGTTATCAACACCCCAATGACTTGTTACTCTGGGGTGTGTAAGCACCCCATCGTTTTTTGTTGCATTTTTATTTGTTCCTTATGGAAATATCATCAGAATTGTATTCAAATATAGTTTCATAGAGAATTTCGGCTGTTTTTTATAGCAAGACAATTGTTGTTTTTGTTTCATTTTCTTTTTGTAACCGTGGCTAAATTCAATTAGATCAAATGTAACAAGAACTGAATAGTTAATAGACGCTTTTACGATATTTAGTAGAAATCGCCGTCTTAAGGCAATAAAACATTGTAACTGTAATTTTTATAGAAATAAATTGTAGATATTTGTTTTATATGCATTTAGTGGAAGCACTGTATGTGTTGCAGTACTTTAATGAAAGGGAAAACGCGAAAACTCACTCGATTAATACAATAAATTATTACTTATCATTATAGATGGGTGTATTTCAAACAGCTGCATTTTTCCCACGGACATAAATCTAAATAGATAACGCAAGTCCCTCCATCCGTTTTTTACCTGCCATAATGTCACAAGATTGATTTAGTTAGGCTGGCATTAGATTATTAACGTGAAAATGAAACTATCCTATTTGTCAGCTAAACATATCCCTCGCTACACATCTGGTGCACACATACATACACTGGCGGCATCTATTTAGATGTATATCTGTGATTTTACCCCTAATTGTGTTGTCAATAAGCCGCAATTCTATGTAGAAAAAGTAAAAGAACAATACAAAAATAATAACATAATCAAGAAGGGTTTAATTAAAGAATTACGATGAGTTTTTGCGTTATTTTTGTCATAACCTTGTTATTTGTTACTTATGTACATACAAACTTTACAATACGATTTTTCTTATCAATATTAATAAGACTTATAATGATTGTTTTTCAAATTTGTATTCATACATTTCTACTGTTTTATTTATTAGTGTAATATTAATATTCAAATAAAAAGAAAATGGAGGCCTATAAAAGTATTTTGTGTTTTATTATTGGGGTACTGGATAACCCCAACGACCTTTAAATAAAATTACCTCACAAAGGACGATGATCGTTGTAATATTTCATTGAAATTTACTACGATTGACTATCGCGGTAGCGCGCAGTCTCGTAATGACTTGTTTAATGAAATTAGGATCAGTGTAGTCCTCATTAATTAGAATATCCCGGGATATTTATGTATTATAAATGTAGGTATGACGGGCCAGTTGGCGCAGTTGGTTAAGACGTGGAGTCTTAACCTATAGCGCCGCAGGTCGTGGGTTCGATTCCCACACAGGAAATGCATTTGTGTGCATGAACATGTCTTGTATGTCCTGAGTCTGGGTGTAATTATGTATATTAAGTATGTATTTACAAACAAAAAGTAGTATATTATGTATTATATCAGTTACCGTGTGTGAGGAATGTCCCAGGATATTATTTATCTCCTCCAGAGTTTAAACGTTAACGGCAATATTTGCTGTATCAAATAACCTGCAACTATTTCAAGCTATGATTACCGCTTACTTGGACGTTCCTCCTGTTTACACGCTGGGCCCAAAACGCATAGTCTTCCAATATACTAATGTATACCCATCGAGGAACAATCCCTTAGAGTATTAATACCGAGCAATCCGATTCCGAAACTAGTCAGTGATTTGTCACTGATTTTGAACAGTAAGGACCAATCACTGCATCGTGTGTTCATGACTTGGCCAATCAGAGTGCATGTGTCCTTAAATTAGCCAATCATCGCATTGTCGATGGTGGGAAATTGGCGGAATAGATTGCAAGCAAAATCGACGTCATTACGGTTCTTTGGGTTAATTGTTCGATGTGTATACCAAATATCAAGTCAATCCGACCACTGGAAGTGGGTGAAATTCGACTTGCAAGATTCCCCTAACAGTTAGGGGCTATTTTTATCGACGCGTGCACAGCTTCGACACTCAATCTGGATGTATCCTTAATCAAAGGTAATTTAATATTTTTTGTATTTTTGTGGATTGTGAAGGCGAATGTGCAGTACCTGCACAAACCCAAAAGGTTTTTAGGTACCTACTAAGTTACAAAATATGTATGAAAATAAGTAAATAAATAAAATAAATAAATAATGAAAAACGAAAAACATGGCGGAATTCTGTCAAATGCAATTCGAATTCGAAATGTTGAATAGAATGAATGTTGAAGACTTGAAAATCGAGCCCCTGTTATATTTTTTAAAACATTATATTGATTTTAAATTGCCATACTTTTGAAAAAAAATATTACTTTGCCGAGTTTCACTCGCCGATTCTTCTTAGTTGAAGATCTATTAAAACAGAAGAACCAGCGAGACAACGAGATTCACACGCAGTTTGGGATAAACTGCGTGAATTGTTTAGGATTCAATTATTTAGTATTGTTTTTTATAACAAAATCTTCGCACTTCTTTCACTTACTGTACCTATACATACCCTTCCTTACTTACCTTTACTTATTTTGGTTTTAATATTTTGTAGATCCCGTTGTCCATTCTTCCATCTCATTCGCTGTGTTGGTAACGGCTGTGAATCCAAATGCAAGAGAAACCTTTGTACTCCAGGGACCTTCGTATATGAAATTGTTCATACAACACAGAATATGCGATTTCGGATTGAGAATTTGAGTGATTAAGTACCTTAACTTTTTTTCCATGGTTCTAATTTTATTAGCACAAATCTATGAATATATTCTGTATTTTACTTATTTTATTCATGTTAACACTGGGGTACCTATGTATTAAATGGGGTTATTATGACCCCAGTTATTAGTATACGGAATAAATAGTAAACTTAGTAATATATCTTTAATGCTTAAATATATTTATAATATTTTATTTGTAACAAGGCATTATATAACAAGTATAATTTTATTAAAACTCGTCGTTTTCAAAAGGATGGAATTTGTGACCGAAGGATCTGTAAAAGAACAAAATAATTATAAATCAGCCATAGCATTATTTGGCACGCAGGTATCGTATAGTCCTACAAACTTATCTGACCCGGTGGTCAAAATAGGAACTAACGACGCCATTTTGAAATGACAATTTGCCTGCCATTCGTCATTTGCACAGCGCCTCTCTCACAGAGCTAGATAAGTTTGTGGGACTATACATATGTGAAAGTGATTTATTGTGACTAGAACTTATAATATAACTCGACACTGATCCGATACTAAATTTCGTAAGTTTTGTTAGTAGGAGTTAATCTCTTCAACGATGATAAAAATTCTTTCACTAATAGGAAGTTATAGGCTACTATTAATCCCGGGAACGCGGGTGTAACCGCGGGGGACAGCTAGTAATATACTTACGCAGTCATTGGCACCATTCTGCCGTTGCAGTCGAAGCTGTCGATCAAGTCTAGGTCTTCTTTGGATAGCTTGAAGTCTAGGACATCAAAGTTGCTAGCTATGCGCGACTTCGTCACAGATTTCGGAATGACAATGTTACCGCTGTCGATTTGGTACCTGACAAGTAATATTTAGATAGATAGATAATACTTTATTGTTACACCAAAAAACAAAAAGAAACAATTAACATACAAAACATAAAAATAATAAAGTGTTACAATGGGCGGCCTTATCACTAAAAGTGATCTCTACCAGGCAACCTTTGGATGTAGAGGAGTTAAAACAAACTGTAAAGACGGGGGTGTACAATAAAACCAAAACTAAGAATAAATAAATAGTAATAAAAATTAAGACAATATTTTATACTAAATAAATAATTAATAATAAATAATTTAGTTTTAGTATGTATCAAATCTTTTAGTATAAATTAATATATAATGAAGAGAGGTAGAGCATAGCGTTTATTCGCTCAAAGAGCAGCTCGACAGGGGAAGTACCTCCACCTTACAGAATACCGCAGCCAAATAACTTTATGTTGTGTAAAGTTGTGTTCCTGCGCGTGAGTAAGGTCGCCAGAGCTCATAGAGGAGGGGGGAAGGTCGTTAACGCGTGAGCAATGCTTCGTGTGTTGCAAGCGTCCATAAGGCTACGGTAACCGCTTACCATCAGGTGGGCCGTATGCATGTTTACCGACTAAGTTGTATAAAAAAAAAAAAAAAAAAAACAGAAATTGTTTTTTTTTTCACCCCAAAGTTTTATCTTATTAGTGGCAAAACAACGTTGGGGTGTAAACGGTTGGGTAAATTAAAATAATAATATTTTTCTAAAATTGGGTTTTTTTTTTACCCCAAATTTGTATGGTAAATCAATTGGGTGCAAAATACCCCACTTTGTTTATGTTAGTCAAATATACCGGTCGAATGTGAGTAACAGAACAAATAAGTACCACTAATCGAACATTCTGTAGCTTGGGGTGCACACTACACAATCACCTTTTTAAGTACCTAGACTTTATTCCTAAAGTGATTAAAAAGACCTCCTAATCCTGAGCTTTCGGTGAAGGAAAACATCGTGACGAAACCATAGCACGATGGTAGGGTACTTTGTAGTACCCACCTGGCTGGCTACCACCCTCAAGTTGAACTGTAGCCATGAACCTACCAGTGTGTTCCGTCAGCTGCACTTGAGAGACAGTTCCTTCTAGTCTTAACACAGTAAAATACCTCATGAGCACTTGACCATCTATGGAAGACCATATCCTCACCTGATGAGCACTTGGGCGACAGTCTTCCCCAATCGGCTAGCAATAGCCTTCAGTTTAGGGTCCTCCATCAACTGTGGGTCGTCGGGCTTGGCCCACGGTCTGTCGGGGGACCCGAGCGGGGAGTAGGCTGTGATCTTGATGTTTTCGGCCTCGCAGACAGCTTTAAGGCGTTTCTGGTTTAAGTAGGGGTGGCACTCTACCTATGATTTATAGAAAAAGTTTTTTTTTAAATAATTGGACTGTTTTACAAAAAACTGAAACCGACTTCAAAGTACACTAAGAAGTAATCAAATCCTGATCTGATGACAATGGGACCAAACGGGAAGTGTACCCTTCCAGTCAAAAAAAGAATTTTCCAAATCGGTTAATAAATGACGGAGTTATCAGGTAACAAACATAAAAAAAAACATAAATCCGGATTGAGAACCTCCTCCTTTTTTTGAAGTTGGTTAAAAAATATTTTGTGACAAACAAATGTGTCCTGAAAAATTCTATTGAGTTCTTTACATTATCCAAAAATATATGGGCCTGTTGGCGCAGTTGGTTAAGAGTCTGGTAAAGATTCCACCTATTGCGCCCCAGCTCGTGGGTTCGATTCCCGCACAGGACATGCATTTGTGTACATGAACATGTCTGTATGTCCTGAGTCTGGGTGTAATTATGTATATTAAGTATGTATTTACAAACAAAAAGTAGTATATGTATTATATCAGTCATCTGGTTTCCATAGTACAAGCTCTGCTTAGTTTGGGATCAGATGACCGTGTGTGAGGAATGTCCCAGGATATTTATTATTTATTTATTGGATACGTATTTTTCTTTTGTCGTTCAAACAAGAAATTAGGAAGATATGGTGTTTTGACGTCACGCTATGTTACACTTTTCACAAACAAGTGACGTCACGAGCCCCACTCCCTAACTTTGACGCGCTTTATCTTTGCTTTGTAATTTTTCATTGATTTGATCAAGCAATATTAATTAAGCACACAAATCCTTGAAGAAACTGGCTCTCCAGTGTAGCTGTAGGAACACACCGATAGGTGCTTGGTATCTTACTATAAATACAAGCATACATAGTCCGCCAATAACATAACCCTTCCTTTTGGCTTTGTCATAATCGGGTAAAAATCAATGTTGTCTTAAAACATAAATAAAGTAACCAAATTCATATATTTTGAAACCACACCATTTACATTGGTGCTTAAAATACCCTAAGTAACTAAAAACACACGGGGTGTAAACCACCCCACATTTTTCACAACAAAACACTTGGGGTGAAAAACACCCCAACTTGTTTTTCCACAACTAAACGCTTTTATTAGCTTCTCCTGTATGTATGTAACGGAATCTTCAATCGTAATTTTCATTCGACTTCAAAATGTCAATTTTCATCGACTTCAAAATGTCAGTATTAAACTGAAGTATTGCACACTTATGTTGATAATGACCATGGCAATACAATAATTTGGTAACATTCTTTAATACTTTTGAGTACAGCCCCCCTAGACAAGATGGTTATCGACAATCGTCATCGTTAGTAAACGATCAACCTTTGTATGGGTTTGACATTTCAAATCGAAATATCACGTGATTTTTAACAATCTCTTATGTCAATCCCATACAAAATTTGATCGTTTACTAACGATGACGATTGTCGACAGCCATCTTGTCTAGGGGGGCTGGGCTTTTTAAAGAGTGATTAAACTTTAAGGAGATATTTTTTAACTCACCTGATTGACAACAGGTTTGATAGTGGCGTGTTGTAACAGTCTCGCGACTTGTTTCGAGTTGAAGTTTGATACGCCGATACTCTTGATTAGACCCTCAGCGATAAGGGGTTCCAGAGCCTTCCACGTGTCAATGTAGTCCACATCGGAGAACTGGATCTTTCCTGCAGCGTCTACTGGGAACAACTCGCCGTCTTCCTGTTAAAGTTATATTATATTGTATAACGATAGTTTGGAATCTCTTAGGGTCGGGTCACAACGAGACGCGACGGGCATTTTTTAAGATAGTGATACAATAAAGAACTTTATCTACATACTATAAATCCTCTATAACAGTTCCTGAAACAGTTAGCTTATTTCCAACATTAAAACACTGGTTGTCATAGTAACCATTATATCATCCAAAACAGTGTTATAATGTTGTACTAAATTTCATTATGCAACTCCTTTTTTTTTTTGCTTTTTCGGACCATTCCTTACTCATCAAACAGCCACATTCTCCGTGGTATCCTTATGAATTAAAAAAAAGAAAATTTTCATGCAAGCGCGTTACACTATCAGAGCGCCGTAATAAAAAAAAACTTAGAGGTTATTCGAATTCACGTCGTATGCCGCCATTTTGGTTCGGGATAAATATGAGACATTCAATGCAATGCCGGCGAGTCGCGACCAAAACCATCATGTCGTTATGTTTTGCGGAGTTTATAAAATATTTGAAGTATATTAACATGTTTCTGGTAATGTAATAATAATAAAGTTTTATTTTTTTGTACAAATCTCGCCATGTTTCTTTGGTATACATTTTTGAGTAATTTATTTTCAGCTTAAACTTTGTATAGAGTCTATACCTGATGTAGTCTTAACACCTTTCGGATAGATATACCGTTTCCGTTAAAAACGTTGTATATTTGTTGTAAATATATTAATACATTTATTTATTTAGTAGACTTACTAACCTTGTAAGCTTGAGGCCAGTGTATAAGGTACAAATCCAAATACTTAAGGTTGAGGTTGTCCAGGGAGGTCTGGAGAGCACCTCGGACGAGGTCGGGGCGGTGGAATGTGTTCCACAGCTTGGAGGTGACGAACAGATCTTCACTGGAAGGTTTATTCATATCTTAAATCTATTTTCTTCAAGTAGGTCGGTAAAAAAGCGTACGGCCCGCCTGATGGTAAGCGGTTACCGTAGCCATATGGAAGCTTGCATCACTCACGAGTTACCGACCCTTCCCCCTCCCCAATGAGCTTTGGCTACCATATATGGCAAGTTATATAGCTGCGGTATTCTGTAAGGTGGAGGTAGTTCCCCAGTCGGGCTGCTCTTTTGAGACGCTTTTAAGACTTAGTACACTAGTACCCAACTGATAAGGCGCGTCGTGAATCTTCGTTGACACAGAAAAGTAAGTATGGCCCCGAAGATTAAGGAAATAATGCTTAAAACTTACAATCAACCTTAGATCACTAGTATAAGGTTCATAATACAGTGCAGCTGTTGGTTCCGTCTCACTCGCAAGTGCCGCCCCTCCGCACACATGGCGGCAGCTGCTGACCAATAGCATTTCCCGCGCTTTGAAAATGTATCTTCTGCGCAGGTACATCGGTAAGCCATATCAGTTGGGTACTACTATACAGCTCTTCCACATTTTACCTAAATTATATCTATACAGATTTATTCGTAAAACACTAACATTTTCGTAAGACTCCACGTATCGCACCGGAGGTCGTGGGTTCGATTCTCACACAGGACATGCATTTGTGTGCGTGAACATGTCTGTATTTATTAACTAATATTAAGTATGTATTTACAAACAAAAAGTAGTCATCTGATTTCCATAGTACAAGCTCTGCTTAGTTTGTGATCAGATGACCGTGTGTGAGGAATGTCCCAGGATATTTATTTCTTTTATTACTCTCTCAGGGCTATATCACTAACATCATAAACAAAAACATTTGTTCTATTACTTTAGGACTCTCCTTAAATCATCTGGGGTGCCCCAGTACCCCACAGCAATTTCACTTACCGTTTGACGACACCCTCCTTTATTTTAGCGGTGATTGCTTCACCGACCACCTTCTCGTTGCCATAAACGAACGCGCAGTCAATATGTCTGTACCCAATGTCGATGGCATCTTTCACAGCTTGTGTCACTTCACCAGGCTTTGACTGCAACAGAGAGAGATATTTAAGACCATCGAATAACCTTAAAAATTGCATATAACGTTCATTTTGACGGGCCAGCTGGCACGGTTGGTTAAGAGTCTGGTTAAGATTCCACCTACCACGCCACAGGTCGTGGGTTCGATTCCCACACAGGACATGCATTTGTGTGCATGAACATGTCTGTATGTCCTGAGTCTGGGTGTAATTATGTATATTAAGTATGTATTTACAAACAAAAAGTAGTATATGTATTATATCAGTTATCTGGATTCCATAGTACAGTCGAGGACATAAATATGTATACACTTTTTGAAATTAACAAGCAATTTTCTCGCATGTTTAACATTTAAGTGTTAAACTATTACACAAATCATAATAGTATATGTTAGAAGATTCTGCCTTTATAATATCTCATAATTTCAATCAGTAGTTTAAGAGGAAACCGTTGTTGAATTTTACTAAGTGTATACATATTTATGTCCTCGACTGTACAAGCTCGGCTTAGTTTGGGATCAGATGACCGTGTGTGAGGAATGTCCCAGGATATTATTATTTTGTTTGAAATATAACTACCGACAATGCGCTGTGATTGGCTAAGCTAAGGACAAGGACACACAAAACTTTAGATGCAATAACTGATCGGTACTGTTGAATATAAAAATAAATAAAATTAAATAAATCGGTGGAAAAGCAGTAAACTATGCAGCTGTGTAAGCAGTTTTGCGATCATATAAAAACATTTCTTTTTAGGTTTTTAGAAATAGTATTGACGAACCGCATTACGTGCCTTCGAGGTACAAACGACGAAGGTGGTAGCTTAACTTTGCCGATCGATTAAAATCGGCTAATCATGATATACCATGAGAGGTAGAGCATAGCGTTTATTCGCTCAAAGAGTAGCTCGACTGGGGAAGTACCTCCACCTTACAGAATAATAAATAAATAAATAAATAAAATATCCTGGGACATTCCTCACACACGGTCATCTGATCCCAAACTAAGCAGAGCTTGTACTATGGAAACCAGATAACTGATATAATACATATACTACTTTTTGTTTGTAAATACATACTTAATATACATAATTACACCCAGACTAAGGACATACAGACATGTTCATGCACACAAATGCATGTCCTGTATGGGAATCGAACCCACGACCTGCGGCGCGTAAGGTGAACTTAACCAACTGCGCCAGCTGGCCCGTCAAATACCGCAGCCAAATAACTTTATGTTGTGTAAAGTTGTGTTCCTGCGCGTGAGTAAGGTCGCCAGAGCTCATAGGGGAGGGGGGAAAGGTCGGTAACGCGTGAGCGATGCTTCGTGTGTTGCAAGCGTCCATATGGCTACGGTAACCGCTTACCATCAGGCGGGCCATATGCTTGTTTACCGACTTAGTTGTATAAAAAACACGAGCGCTTACTCCTCATAAAATGTCCACACCACGATAAGCAGTTCCCTCTCAAAAATTAAACCCAAATGACACTTGAAAGAGGTATATATATATATATATGTTATTTTACATTTATCTCGTAGACACGCATAGTAAGCCAGTTAGATAATATTACACTACTGATAAGTAGATAACATCTGACATCGGCCTCTTTGCGATAAGAATGAAGAAGTTGCGATGGTAAATTAAAATTTCCTAGTATGGTAGACAAATGGCCATGTTGTTAAGAGTTATGATATACTAGCTGTCCCGCGCGGTTTCACCCGCATTCCCTAGGAAGCGTATGTTTTCCCGGGATATACGCGCCCCTGGTGTTGCAAGCGTCCATAGGCTACGGTAACCGCTTACCATCAGGCGGGCCGTATGCTTGTTTGCCACCTAAGTGGTATAAAAAAAAACAAGTATGTATTTACAAACAAAAAGTAGTATATGTATTATATCAGTTATCTGGTTTCCATAGTACAAGCTCTGCTTAGTTTGGGATCAGATGACCGTGTGTGAGGAATGTCCCAGGATATTTATTTATTTTATTTATATATATATAGGGCCTATGACTATGACAATTTCATTGAATTAGGCCAAAGTTCATAGATAATGTAGTTTGATGTGTGAAAGGATCTTTCAACTGGTAGTTCCAGAGATTAGCAACTTTAATCAAACAAAAAACTCTTCATCTGTATAAATTGCAAAAGTTTAAGCAATTTTATTTGCTATGGTTTAACTGTCAGTTACTGATAAACTGAGCATTGTGTTGTCCAACCTTGACCAACCTGGAGATTTATGACACTAACCCAAACCTATAAGATTCAGGTCAAAGCAGTGCCAACCCTATTAATAACACTCAACCTTGCTTTTGAAGTGTTATAAAAAAATAGCATACACTTTAAACCCTGATAAAAGCTTCAAGTATTATTAACAAGATTGTGGTGATAATATATTGCATCAATACCTTATCAAGTGGATGTTTACAAGTATTGTACCGTAATCTATGAAGTTTAAAGGGGCCCTTCATGGCCAACGCAACTTCAATGCAAGCATAGCCTAAAAGCTTGTACTTTCATCCAACGTAATGTTTGACTGCGAAAAAAGAGAGACAGCATCAAAGCCGTTGGTTATCAGTCGGTAAATTCCGCTGTACACTCGCGGCCGCTTCGCTAAGTCGTCATTCATGATTTCGCATATCATAAAACATGTGCCAGGAGTATACTTCTTGTGAAAAAATCTTACAAATTTGTAAAAAAAAAAGGTTAGTTATTTAGAATCTCCAATACATTTGCAAGCCTCGTATCTAGATGATTTCTTTACATTAGATATGGCCAAAGTTCAGCTAAAATTTGTGCCAAACGCAGTTTTTCGGAGGCTTTTACTGAATTTGTTTCACACTTTTTTATATTTTTGCCTAGATACACGGCTAGATACAGTGCAAAAGATACCAATTTGATTAAAACATTGAACGAAAAATGTTTAACAACACCATCATCAGTACAGAGCTTTTGTATGAAAAGTATGGCGGATTGACTGCTCTTAAATGTAAGCTACAATGACACGAGAATGCATTCTGACACCTGACATTAGCTGTTTCTGTAATTTGGGCAATATTAAATGATGATTAAACTATGTCAAAAACATATTCTCTTGGCGGCCGTGCTGTACCAACCACTATATATCTATATTTTTTAGATATTTTTATAAACTGATAGATATAATAAAACTATTCTTGTATGTCAAAAGTCACACATATATATATGAAATCAAAGGTGATTGGAAGTACTATAGGTGCGTTCGAATTGGGGTATGGTAGCAAAAATAACAGTCCAAAATGCCAAAAACGATCACAACTGGCGTTCGATTTGGAAAGTTGTGGGCGAAATTGGCGTTTTGAACAGTTTTCGTTCACCGTTCGTTTTGCTTGGAAACAGTTAAAAACGACATCGTGAACTGCAAATTTTGACCCACCTCCGAGGCAGGGTCGTTTGTGATCATATTTTGACATCTTTGAATCTGACAGATAAGTTTCAGAAAATTCATACGGGAAGCGAAAATTCTAATTTTTATTATAAAATTTTATAGAAATACTAACAGGTAAGAGAATAATTTGTTAGATTAACTTTGTTTTGATTAACTGAAGGAAAAAAGTAGGTTGAGACAAGTGACAAGCAGGCGATGAGCATGGAAATGTCATTTTTGTATCTAATCGTTCGATTTGGGACATATCGTTTGTGGCAAAAGTTGCAAAATTGTTGAAATTTTCCAATTCGAACGCAAATACAAAAATGCCCATTTTGAAACTGTTAAAAACGACATCACTCCAATTCGAACGCACTATATATGTGTATTTTTCAATAGGTAATAAAATTGACAAATGAATTCCACTCACCGTTTTATTTTGAGAAAAACTATTAAGATTTTCATGCATTTGAATTGGACCGCATGAATGAGATTAATTATATATGAAGGAGTTAATAAAATCAATTTAGATCTGGCTCATGGCAACATAACCAAACAATTAACAACTTTACTAACCTAACCGGCATCCGGTGAACGCCCTTTATCGGTTTTTTCCTCACCTAGTTTTCAAATATTGGTTTCGATGGGTAAAACTGGCCAGCAACCCAACTTTGGGTGCCCCGCATGTAAAGCCAGCCCATTTAAAGTTGCCTTTACAATATCAAATGAGATAAATTACCTTCCAAGTGCCTATTCCCAAGATCGGGCATTCAATTCCGTTGTAGAACTTTATTTTTATCATTTTTGACGCCATTGCGAGAATATTATATTATTTCTTCAAATACACGAACGCTAGGTAACAATCAAATTCAAACAATAAAATTGTATATTATTTTACACGATTTTGTTTTGTTTACAATACCTAATGTACCCAAAGAGAATATAACAAAGAGAATATAACGCTACGCTAAGAAATGTACCTTCCGAATCGAATGACAGACAGGAACATTGAATGAATGAATTATAGAGCTTGAAATTGATTGAATGACAATTGGATGGAAAGCCGGCCGGCGAAACAACATAAATTTTCCACTTATTTTTTTGTCACCCTTACTCATACTAAAATGGTATACCGTTATTCTATTTTCAAGTTATGTAAAGCTAAAAATGATATTTTGGAACACGGAAAAAATCCGCTTTTTTTAAAGTTTCTCCCACATATTATGGGAGATTGTTCAATGGCAGGTATCTGGCTGTTATTTTGAAAAGTTTTTGTATAAACTTATAAGAGGAATAGTTTACTAGCGTCTAGCGTTTGAAAATCGGCCCTCAAAATCACACAACTTTTGAAAACTCTTGAAATATGAAACGTGGCAATGCAATGTACATACGTACATACGTCGTGGTTTTTTGAATCGATCGTCTCGTATTTGATTTTAAATAGGTACGCTTCTATAGGGTGTCTCACACACGCACGACACCTAACTAGTGTAGTACTATTAAATATTCTGTGCTAGTGTGCTTTGATTAAGGATACATCCATATAGAGCGTTGCAGCTGTGCACGCGTCGATAAAAATACGCTCTAACTATTAGAGGCTAAATCAAATAAAAATAAATAAAAATGCAACATAATGATCAATATTTAAATTTCTCCCGATTTTAATTGGAATATTTTAACAACTACTATCATTATGAACGTCATTATGACAAGCAGAATGACGCAGAGGGAGCGTAAAACGTAGCTGTTACGCGCAGCAGCCTATAAAAGTTGGCCTGTTTTGTATATTAGTGTAGTATGGCGACGATCTTTCTAGGTATATTTATTTCTATGCTAGTTTGTTTTATTTAGTTTATTACTGTACTACATACTTCTAAATCATTGAAGTGAATGTAGACAATGCATGGAACCTGAGACACTACTCACTCTTATTTTATTCGGAAAATCAAAATTATATTACTCTTCTCCTTTCTCCTTAGTTTTGAGTTTCGCCAAGAATCTATAGTTTGGCAACTAAATCCAAATTTGGCCTTTTTTCTGCCAGTGTCAAGTTATGTTATAATTTGTAGCAAATAATTAATCAAGTCCTCAGTGAGTCACCGTCCATAAAAGTCATGTTTTACCACAGACGTATGAACAAGTGTTTTACTGCAATGGTGGTCTTTATAGACTTTTTGAGACAACTTGAAAAGGCACGATACAATACTTAATTAATTTCACTTCACTGGTGCACATGGATTCTTAGAGTATTTACATAGATTGATCTTTATTGGATAAAATACCACCGTTAATATGCAATAAAACTAAAAATACACGAATTTATGAAAGTAAAAACGAAAACGCGACGTCACTCTGCAGGTTCCCGCCAAAAAGTCATTATATTACTCGTTTACTATAATTTTAAAATTTTCGAAGCGCTCTTGGTGTAGCATGATTAGCCCTTCTTAATCGATCGGCAAAGTTAAGCTACATCTGTCGTGGTCGGTACCTACCTGGATGGGTGACCGCCTAGTGGTTTTTCAAATCGAGCGTTTTCGTGCTTCGGAAGGCACGTAAAGCCGTTGGTCCCGGTTATCACTTGATTGTGGCAAGTTGGATGCCGCCTAGGCTGCTTGAAAAATTCCAACAGAATGTTGACCACTAGCCTAACTACACCAATCCGCAGTGGGCACGCGTGGTGGAGTATCGCCCAGTCTCACTTTCTTTCACCCTCATTTGTGAAATGAGGCCTGTGCTCAGCAGTGGGAAATTATAGGCTGATGATGATGAAGATAATTTTAACGATTTCCCGAAAAAAAAACCCGTATTAAAAAAAGATTTCCAAACTTACCTTCCAAGTTCCTAATCCCACGGCGGGAATAGTTTTTCCATTATTCAATTTGATAACTGGGACCCGCGACATTTTAATTCTTTTCTTTCTACACACAACCGCTCCCTATGGCTCAGGAATTTGAAGTGTTTATGAATTATCTAGAGCACGGGGTTATCGATATTACAAGTTTTTTACAACGCGATTATGTAATCCCACTTCATAATAATAACTATGCGAACGAACGTCCTCGCCACATACAGATAAACCCCTTGAGGTTTGCGTTGTGTAGTTACTAATATATGTAGTAGTATTTTTACTGTATTTTAAATAAATAAATTTAAAAAAAATACAATCCGTATCTATAAACATGTGAACTCAAATTAAAGTTCACGATAGAAATATTCCATGATCAATTGTCAAATAAGTTTTGTTTAAAAAAACATCTTTAATGCAACCTTTTTTTGGTGACTGTACTTGCAGTCTTCCAATATACTAATGTATACCAAATATCATGTCAATCCGACCACCGGAACTGGGTGAAATTCAACTTGCAAAGATTCCACCCGAACAAACATACATACATTGCAAGTTAAAATAAAAGCTTGTAAAAAACGTACTCATATTTCGCGGAAATGAATCAGATTTTGACCGGCAGTGTTGTATTGTATACGATTCATACCTATCAGCATTTAGATATCTGATTTTGATACATATAATATTAATTTAGCTGTAATTCAAAGAATTTAAAACGTCCAGAAGGATAGTCGCCTCTATGGCAACCTGAAATAAACAAGCCAGAATTGACAGTATTTGACAGCCGTGCGCAGTACGAACTGAGAGCGATTTGCTCAGGGAGCCCCTCAAGCGGAGTGAAATTAAATGTCATGCTTTAGTAAGGCTGATTATCCATCTGGGTAGAGGCACGATGCCCTATGAAAATCTTTGCTGTAATTATAATTTTGTCAAGAATGTTGGGATTGTAAATAAAAATAAACAACAAATTAATCGAGTTAAAATAATTTATATTTAAATACAAAAAGAATGTCTTCAAATACTTTATTTCATGCTCACTTATAAACTAATAATATTTTATAAGCTTCTAACTACATGAATGCACATGCACACAACCCCTTGATTAGTCCAGCATTAGGGATGTCCGCAAGAGTTAGATATCCGAAACAGTTTCGGATATTTGGTATAACTTCTAATGTTGCTCTAATCATTCGTATTATTGAAATTAGTTATCAATTCACAAAAAATACAACTTTCAATTTTTGATAGATAATAAAAAAATCCGGCCAAGTGCGAGTCAGACTCGCGCACCGAGGGTTCCGTACAAACCTGTAGGTATATAAGTAAATGGTAGTATAGACCTGAGTATTTGATATTAATTTCAATTTATGACCTATTAAAAAAAAACTACTTACTAGATCTCGTTCAAACCAATTTTCAGTGGAAGTTTGCACCGTAATGTACATCATATATTTTTTATAGATTTATCATTCTCTTATTTTAGAAGTTACAGGGGGGGGGACACACATTTTACCACTTTGGAAGTGTCTCTCGCGCAAACTATTCAGTTTAGAAAAAAATGATATTAGAAACCTCAATATCATTTTTGAAGACCTATCCATAGACACCCCACACTTATGGGTTTGATGAAAAAAAAAAATTTGAGTTTCAGTTCTAAGTATGGGGAACCCCCAAAATTTATTGTTTTTTTTCTATTTTTGTGTAAAAATCTTAATGCGGTTCACAGAATACATCTACTTACCAAGTTTCAACATTATAGTTCTTAGTTTCGGAAATAAATGGCTGTGACATACACGGACAGACAGACAGACAGACAGACATGACGAATCTATAAGGGTTCCGTTTTTTGCCATTTGGCTACGGAACCCTAAAAAGGTGTTACACAAAATATGCGAAACCAAATTCTCACCCGTATCATTAATTAAGCAAATATTCTCTCTATTCTTAAACGAGTCTTTTTAACGTATTTTAAGCTGCTCAAAAAATACTAGTCGTGTCTTTCGATTTCACACGAATAAAAATCCTATATTCATCTCGGAGTTCCAAGCTACCTATCCCCCAATTTCCTTCGAAATTGGTTAAGTCGTTGTTCCTTGAAGACAGAAAAGTTTAAGTAGTGAAGGATTTGGATACTTTTTCCCCGTTGGTAGTAATCCGATCTTTTTCTTGTCACATTTGCCCATCTATGGACATTATATTTCCGATCTTGAAGAGTTGAAGAATCCCATGTTGTAGTGCTGTGGGAAACCTATATGTAATGTTTTTTCTATCTTTTTCTTTGAGCTAAAGTATCGATGTGAAATTTCAAAATTATGAAGCATAGCTTAGCGACAGCTCGCCTTTTCCATTGTTGACAGTAAAAAAACTGTTTTTACTAATTTTATGACGAGCAGTGTCTTATCTTGTCGTATAGTGGTCACTCTGGAATAGGGAATGCAATACCGGGATATCGGGATCCCGAATGCAATGTGCGGGACTAATCCCGTTCGTAAATTGAACGGGATCCAGCGCGGGATTGACGACATCAGAATCCATCGAACAATTAACCCAAAGAAGCGCAATGACGTTCATTTTGGTTGAAATATTTTCCGCCAATTTTCCACCGCCGACAATGCGCTCTGATTGGCCAAGTCAAAAAAAGACGATGCAGCGAGTGGTCCTTAAATGTTCAAATTCAGTGACAAATCACTGACTAGTTTCGGAATTTGATAATTCAGTATTACTACTCTAATGTGATATTTCCTCGATGCGTTTAGCTGACAAAACAATAAATATTTTAACGGCTTTGCGAAGCTACTTTTAAAATATGTAATAAATCTTTTTTTAAATAATAATTGTCTTCGAAAAATATTAATTTAAAATTTGATTTGTTTCATTAAAGTCCTTAATGTTGATCTTGTTCGTAATTCATTTGCGAAGTCTTACTTACCATGCGGGATTATCTTACCAAAAATGATCTGGCTCCAGCGGGATTCATAACGTCTAGTCCCGCAAATACCGGGACTGCATTCCTTACGCTCGAAGGTTGTCCATTGTACATCACTACTTTTTTATTCCTTAATATATAATGAGAAATGTATATGAAACAATTATACAACGCAAATGAATACACAGACATGTATAAATTAATATATTAGTGTATACTAAATGCAATGACTTTAAGAGACAACACGATCTTGTTTATCTTACATTTTATCTTTATTGTGTTGCAGTCAGCTTGTTAAATCAGACATTTTGCAAAATTTCTAAAAATATACTTTGATTCGTGCGGAAAAGCGGAATAACTACTTGCAAAAGGCATTGCAATATATTTACTCAAAGTTACTGTTATGTTACTTTTTCAATTACATAAATTAAACTGTAAAATAGGAAATCAACAAAATACCCAATTTAACAAACTTACTGCAACATCTTCAACAAACATGAAACTTTTTATGTGATATACTATTTAATGTTTGCGTTTGACCACATACACAATTTGAAGTATTGTGGTCACCACACAAATCCTAGCATAATTTATTCAATGTGGTAGGACAGGCACTGTTTGAATTTTAAAACTTTATTGTGTTGGTACACGTAGTATTAAAAAAAAAATTACTCTCCCTTATGATTAGAGGTGTGTAACTCAGCTCTGAGCTCAATGAATCAGATCACACGGGTTTGAGCCGTTGAGCTACAGCTCAACAACAAAGACTAGCTCAAGGCTCAATCTTACTCCTATTGTATCTGCGACTACATCCATAGATTATTCTTGTGATTCTAATCTACGAATTATTATTTCGTTCTAAAACATTTAAATAATAATTTAATTCATAAAATAAATGTGACTAAAGTATGAAAAGAGTCGCTCGGCAGAGTCGAACGAATCGCGACACCTCAGTCGGCTCGATTCGACGCGCGGTACCTACGAAGTGAACGTGCGCGCTTATCGTGGCCTATAGGTACAAATTGAGCTGATCTGCGAGCTGAGTCATTGAACCGGCTCACACACCTGAGCCGTGAACTGTTATGCAGCTCGCGTATTTTTGATGAGTTACACACCTCTACTTATGATGAAGCGTACCCACAGATATCGAGAGATTGGCCATGCGTGTATATAGATAGATGGACGAATCGCATGACACGTTTTTCATTGCGTATTCGAAACGAAGTTAGCCTTACGCTCCTGTAGAACTAAACAGCAATGTATGCGCTTCATGTTCTTTGTTCAAGTACCTTGGTAATGACCTAGCTAAAATTAGTATTTTGGAGATATACACTTTAAATATGTGTAAAATTTGATACTTAAAAGTGATAAGTGACACAATGATTCTTGTAGTTCACATGTAGACTTTGATTTTTGCAGTCGATCACTGAACAATACGGTATTTAAATAAGTATCGTCCGTTCGCGCACTTACCTCGAATAGGTTACGACTGACGCGATTTTTGCGGTGTATGCCGTGAACACTGCATATAACTGTCTCACGTCCGTTAGACAACCTCTCTATTGATTTCTGTGAGCGTACCTTTTAAAAGATAATACAGTGCAAATCCTAACATATTTATATATATCGTGTAACGGAAAGTGGATATATCTATCCGAGAGACTCTCTATAAAAAGATTCAGTTCAAAATAAATTACTCAAAGACATTTTGGCGGGAACTTGCAGAGTGACGTTGCGTTTTCATTTTCATAAATTCGTGTATTTTGAGTTTTATTGCATATTATCGGTGGTATTTTATCCAATAAAGATCAATCCATGTGCACCAGTGAAGTGAAATGAATTATGTGTATCGTGATTTTTCAAGTTGTCTCAAAATGTCCGTCAAGAGTTTTAGTACAATGACCACCATTGTAGTAAAACATGACTTTTATGGACGGTGACTGACTGAGGAGTGATTTATTGTGTATAACTCGACACTGGCAGAAATAAGTCCTAATTTGGATTTGGTTGCCAAAATTAAAAATTAGAAGCAGAAGAAATTACTCAAAAATTAATACAAATTATTTTCTTAAGTTTATTGAACTAAAATCATAATCAACGTGTGACCGTTCAATGAGGGTCATTATCTTCACGTCACTTGCTGATATGTTTATAAAATGTTCTCTTTCGTGATCTGTGCGCCTAGTACTAAATAATTTGTGTACAGTAGTACCCAACTGATAAGGCGCGTCGAGAATCTTCGTTCGCACAGAAAAGAAACTTACAATCAACCTTAGATCACTACTATAAGGTTCATAATACAGTGCAGCTGTTAGTTCCATCTCACTCGCAAGTGCCGCCCCTCCGCACACATGGCGGCAGCTGCCGACCAATAGCATTTCCCGCGCTTTGAAAATGTATCTTCTGCGCAGGTGCATCGGTAAGCCATATCAGTTGGGTAGTACGAACTTTAATGGTTATTTTTTGATTATTTATCCTTTCCGATACACGTTATATATATTTTTCACATAAAAACTTTCAAATTCAATACAAATTCGATTTAAAACGTCTTCCTATGAACTGCCCTGTGCCCCTCCTCGTCGTATTCTTTCTTGGACACCCACATCTTACGGAATGTGTCGAGTGACGCGAGAATCGAACCGCCTATCCATGTGGAGTAGAGACGCTCTTGAGGGGCTGAGATCTGTGGACAAAATGTTGAAGTAATTATTTTTATTAAAATAAGATTTATTTTGAATACTATAAAGTCATTAAAAAATATATACTGTGCAGTTAAATTACTTTATTATTAATTATTAGAATTATATTTGCTATATATTCTGAATATCCGAAAAAATATCAGCGGCATATCCGAAAAGTTACACTGAAAATCCGAAAAATATCAGCAACATATCCGAAAACATCTTTAAATTCCTACCAAATTCATTTATCGGAGGTAATTTTCGGAACTACTGAATCGATTCTGAAAATTCTTTCACTAATAAGATATTACATTATCCCAGAGTTTTATAGGCTACTTTTCATCGGGTGAAACCGCGGGGCACAGCTAGTGAAATAATCTTTATATCCTCAGGCACCACCCATGTGATCTCAGCCACCTGCTGTTGCAAGCACCAACAGACTGCGGTAAGCGCTTACCATCAGCGTTTTAGTGGTATAAAAAAGAAAGAATAGATTAATAAGTAGCTAAAATGTCTTATAATAAATTCAAAGATTTCATAAAGCAGAGGTTAATTGACAAAGCCTACTATAAGGTGGCTCATTACGTGGAAGACAAGAATATATGGTTGTAGTAGCTTCTCTCTGCACTTGCATCCCCTCTGGCTAAGTGACAATTGTATAAGCATAATAATTATACGGGTCGCTCACTTCCCTCCAATATGGCGAGGAAGGCGATGGCAGCCACACGCGTCATACTTGTGAACAGGTGCTGCTTGTTGGCTGGTCTGCGCCGAGTTTGCTATTTATTTACTTATTAAATATTTATTCAGTCTACTTTGTCATTTTGCCGCCGCGCCGGGGCACGCAATTGTTGTCAGTGCGATTAGAATGTAAATATTATGTAATAAATCTAAGCTTGTTTTAAAAATAGTAATTGCTGAGTTTATTGCCGGCTCTTCTCAGCAAATTCAACCTTCCGAACCGGTATTAGAGTATTAGAGTCAGACTTTTCATAAGTGCCTGCGAAGGTCTATTTGAATAAATGATTTTGAATTTTGAATGGTATTTTGTATATTTGGAAAAAAGCTGTAATATGAAAAGATCCTCCACGACTAAAAAAAAAAAGCCTTGCTGAGTTTCTTGCCGGAGTCTTCTCAGTTTAAGTGTATTCCGAACCGGTGGTAAATTCAACGGTATGTACCAATTTAACGTTCATAAGTGCCTTACTAGGGCCTAAATTGAATAAAAAACATTTTGATTTTGAAACCTACCCTAATCTTCATATCCTTAGGCGCCAACCGCCTGATCTCAGCGAGCAGTCGGTCTCCGAAGCCGCGGAACAGCGTCGACCCACCGCTGAGCACTATGTTCTGATACAGAACTTTTCGTAGATCCATATCTGATTTCTGTATCGCGAACATTAGGACTTCGTGGAGGCCTGTGGAGGTTTTTATATATAGTAGTCAGTTGAAGTGGAAATGGACTGGACACATCAGAGAGGTAGAGCATAGCGTTTATTCGCTCAAAGAGCAGCTCGACTGGGGAAGTACCTCCACCTTACAGAATACCGCAGACAAATAACTGTATGTATGGAAGCCAATTAGTGGACATCCTTGAACTAAATACGATGAAGATGAAAGAAAGTTAAGATTTTTCTTACTTTTTGTTGTTTTTTTATAAATCCTAACTAATATTATAAGTGCGAAAGTGAGTTTGTTCGTTTGTTACGCCTCAAATACTCATCGGATCATCATGAAATTTGGCATGCAGATAGCCATGATTTTATTATGAACCAGTGCAGGTTATTATTTTTTATTTATTTTGTATATTGGTTTTGTTTTAGATTTTTTTTTTATGTTTAATCGTTTTGATGATTGTGTATTTTATTTTGTAAAATAAAAAGTATGTATGTATACCTACTAATGTTTTGGAAAAAATAGCCAATATATAGTCAGATTGTTAAAAAAAAAAAAAAAAAATGTAAAGTGTAACCTTGCTGAGTTTCTTGCCTGTTCTTCTCAGTTGAAGGCCGACTTACGAACTGGCGGTACCTTCATAGGTGCCCTTCTAGGGCCTAAATTGAATAAATGGCTTTGACTTTGCCTATGGTATGGAGAAGGACATAGGCTTTTTATCCCGGGAACGCGGGTGAAACCACGGGGGACAGCTAGTTCAGTGATAGGCACACAAAATCTAGAATGGAACTGGATATCAAGTGCAGCCTGAATAATCCGGTATCTACTGGAGTCGTCAGCCAGCTTGGCTACAGATTTTCAACTTGAGGGTGGTAGCCAACCAGGTGGGTACTACAAAGTACCCTACCACCGTGCTATGATTTCCTCACGATGTTTTCCTTCACGGATAGCTCAGGCTCCTTGTTGGATCGAACCCGGGACTTTCGTCTCGGCTTTGTTGAGCTATCATAACATTTCATAAACTAGGGAGTTAGGTTACCTTCACACTCTTCACCGATAAGGTCTGGTCTGAACAACACTTCAGGTGCTCTGAACCTCGCTGGTCCGATCTAAAATTGGAAACAAATAGAAAAACTCCATTAATATTTTAATACACCTGGTTTTGCAAGCGGCTGTATGTTATTATAAAAATACGCGCTAATCTCGGAACTACAAATATACACAAGTAATTATTATTTTTTAGCCCACTGGGCTCTATATACTCTGTATTGGCAACCTGTTAATCATTTGGTC
Organism: Achlya flavicornis; assembly: GCA_947623365.1. NCBI lineage: Eukaryota > Metazoa > Arthropoda > Insecta > Lepidoptera > Drepanidae > Achlya > Achlya flavicornis. The sequence continues at coordinate 2,366,336 of OX392494.1, read as the reverse complement.
ATACCTACTTACAGCCAGCCCAGTGTGTAAGGAGATGAGTGTGGCCCTATTATATGTTATACCTATGTTTAATTTGTATACATACTGCATGTCAATGTGACGAATGTCGTGAGAGAAGTCATTCCATTTATTATAAACCTTTGTGGTTTTATTGAGAATCATTTCATACTAATCCCTGTGTATATTTTTTGGATTGATAATAAATAAATAAAAAATAACTTAACAACCGTATTTCAAATATTCCTATACCAACAGGCGAACCAACTGCCTGCTTACCATACTATCTATTTATTACCGTCAAAAATATACAGTCCTGTGACAGACAGACAGACTGCGCGGGCTTAGTAATGGGATCCTAAAATGTACTTACTTCCAACTGCGTTCCATCAGGCAGTGTATACTGTGCTCTCTCAGTGTCTAAAGTTTCTTCTTTGAGGGGATTGGGCGAGAGATAGCAGGCGCGTTCCTTGATCGCCTTCACTATCTCGAGCTCGGCTGAAGTGCGCAGGTTTACGCCTTCCTTGCGGAGTAGCAACCTGAGGCAGACGGATATCCGAAAAATATCAGCGTGATATCCGAAAAATATTTGCGTGATAAACGAACGGTATGAAAAGAGAAAGGTAAGAAAAGTATGAAGAAGGTCAATTAGATCAGTGACCTATTCAAATACAAAAATATCAGCGTGATATCCGAAAAAAAACAAAGAATATCCGCAACGTTATCAACTATTAATTCACCTCTTTATTTCAGACACATTCTGTTTTTATTTTGTATGTATTGTTTTTCATTTCCTGTTTGCATTTTGATCACTGTTATAATATTATTTATATCAAATTTATCAATAGTCAATGAAATCTCTGATCTTGGCGTTATCTTGGACAGAAAATTGAATTTCCATGTACATATTGACAACATTGTTAAGAAAGCATCCAAAATGTTGGGTTTCTTAAAACGCCATACAAAGTTATTTCGATCTGCACATACAAAAATTATATTATTCAACTCTTTAGTTAGAAGTCATTTAGAATTCGCGTGTCCTGTATGGAATCCCCAATATACAATTTCTTCCCAGCGTATTGAAACTATTCAACGTTCATTCACCAGATATCTAGCCCTTGCTAGTTCTAATATATCACACAGGTGTCCATACAACCAGAGACTTGCATTCTTTGAAATTGAATTGCTTCAGCAACGACGTGTAAGCCATGACTTAATCTTTTTATATAGTGTAGTCAACAGTGTATCTGATTGCAGTGATGTACTACAACAAATTGGTCTATCAGTGCCATATAATTACCCCCGAAATCTAATAACAAAGCTTTTCCATACTCCATACTGTCGGTCAAATATAGGTCTCCACTCTCCTTTAGTAAGGATCTGCAAGAAATATAATGAACTTAGTGCTAAATGTCCAGACCTGGATATTTTTTGCGACTCTATATCTGTCTTTAAAAAGAAAATGCTGAAACCATCTTGTGAGGTACCTATAGTATAGTAGAATAATTATGTTCTTTTTGATCTCTTTGAGTATTTTTTTGATAATATTTTTAGTTAGATTTATTTTATGTTAGTTAGTAATAGTAAGTAAGCTAGTTCATGTTTAAGACTCATTGCCAATTATAGTAAGATAGTTTATTTTTGTAATTTGATTAGATTATGTTTACGATTTTCATTGCCAACAACACTTCTGTCAACACTTATAATTGTTATGTTTACGAGATATAATACCCATTTTATGTTATTTTATTAACACATGTAAGCGTAATGTTAGTGTTGCAAATATATAAATAAATAAATAAATTCATTATTTATCTGAGTTTCTTCACGGAATCTCAGCGAATCCAACCTTCCCTCCAAGTACATAGAGTATATCCGGCCTGCAAAGTCCTATTTGAATAAAAAAACGATACGTATAACAGTCTCACTCACCTGAGATACCTAGTGACGTCCCGTCCAGCGACATCGACCCTCATGATGCTGTGAGGCATCGCGAACCCCTCGTATATGGGCACGGCGTGGGTCACTCCGTCTCCAGAGTCTAGGACCACGCCTGTCGTGCGACCTGTCGCATATCTGATGGAGAAGGTTAAAAAATCTAACGATTTGCCCAAAGAAACACAGTGACGTTCATTTTGTTCAAACTCACTCCACAATGCGCTCTGATTCGCTTAATCAAGGAAACACTAAACAATGACTGATCGAGTCGGTAAACTAGCATACGGCCCACCTGATGGTAAGCGGTTACCGTAGCCATATGGACGCTTGCAACGTAAGAAGCATCGCTCACGCGTTACCGACCTTTCCCCCCTCCCCTATGAGCTCTGGCGACCTTACTCACGCGCAGGAACACAACTTTACACAACATAAAGTTATTTGGCTGCGGTATTCTGTAAGGTGGAGGTACTTCCCCAGTCGAGCTGCTCTTTGAGCGAATAAACGCTATGCTCTACCTCTCTCAAAAGGAGAGATCTATCTTGTGGAGCAGCCGAGAAATAACTCGGACAATTCGACCCAATGGGATCTATTGTAGTCCCCTTGATAACTTACTCCTCCCCAGTCTCATTGAAATCCTGAGTTTTACAACGAGCCTAGGAGATTTGAGCCTATAGTCTTCTGGGTTTGGATATCCAATCCCTAGGAGACTCATTCGCTTACCAGCCAGTGCATCGCATGTGCACAGAAGGTGCTCCATGCGTTCCGTATGCTCCCCACACAACCTGCACATGGGTGTCGCGGTTAGACCCATCTTCATGAGCATGTCGTTGGTCCCAAAGTGCCCAGTAAAGGCCCCAAGCAGGTAGCGGATTTGCCCCCTGCTCATATTCCAATTCATTCCCAGGCTTTGAACGTAGAGCCTAGGAATTTCCGGTACTAGGACCGCTATTAGACAGCCAATGTGTTCGTTGTCTGTGATCTGCAAACTCCCTAAATGTGGCCTTTACGAGACACTTCGAAATGGTGAGCCCTCTTACCATGGATTCCTTTGTGCCCAGGGACCCAATGATTGGTCCTTACTACTCCTTACTGTTCAAAATGAGTGCAGAAGCACTGACTAGTTACGGAATTGCATTGCTCGGTATTACTGCTCTAAACAATTTGTTTCCTCGATTGCAGTTGGCTGATGATGATGAGTAAAAATGAAATGTTAGTGATAATGTTATAGACCGGGAGATACTGACACAGATTTCCTGGTCATTTGTACCAGTATGGCGACCCTTCAGGGGTCTAATTACGTAATGACGAAAAGGAAAAGGATGGTTATAGCGCTGGTACCGGCTGGTATCGAACATGTCGGATGAACTACGTGTTGAACGATTTGTTCCACGAAAATTTTGTATTTTCCGATAGTCGATGAAAATGAAATAGACGGTTGCGCGTATTAAAATGAAATGCTGTAAACTTAAGCTAGTTATAAAGTTGGTTCCAATAAATTATTATAATTATTATTATATTATTTGTACCAGGCTAATTTTGGCATAGCTAATCATCGTCGAGTAGTCCATTCATGAAAATCACCATGCCATACTTTTCCGACGACTCCAAATGGCCGCCATACCACCGCAAAAGTGCGATTAACGCCCACGCGATTGGGCCGCGCCGGTACCAGCGCTATGACCATCATTTTCCTTTTCGTCATTACGTAATTAGATACCTCTGAAGGATCGCCATACTGGTATAAATTATCAGGAAATTTGTGCCAGTATCTCCCGGTCTATTAGTGGTCATACACAATATACACTGTAGGCACTTGGCTTAAGTATGTAGTGTATCTCATTTTCACTCATTACTTAATCATAAGTAAGACAGAGATAGAACATTAAGAACTGCACAAAGCCAATTAATACTTACAAACTAAGCACAGCCTGCATAGATAGGAACAGAGCTGGTACGTTGAACGTCTCAAAGAAAACTTCAGCTGCCTTCTCGCGGTTGCGTCGAGGGTTCAGAGGTGCTTCCGTTAGGAGTACTGGGTGCTCCTCTGAGAATGTTGACAGTTGGTCCTGTGGATGTTACTTTTTCTATAAGTCTGTGTTTGACCAAACTTATGAACGTTAAGATGGTACATACAGTTGAAATTACCACCCGGTTCGGAATTCACTTAAACTGAGAAGACTCCGGCAAGAAACTCAGCAAGGTTAGTGATGTTTTTTTTTTTATACGACTAATTCGGCATACAGGCATATGGCCCGCCTGATGGTAAGCGGTTACCGTAGCCATATGGATGCTTGCAACACACGAAGCATCGCTCACGCGTTACCGACCTTTCCCCCCTCCCCTATGAGCTATGGCGACCTTACTCACGCGCAGGAACACAACTTTACACAACATAAAGTTATTTGGCTGCGGTATTCTGTAAGGTGGAGTTACTTTCCCAGTCGAGCTGCTCTTTGAGCGAATAAACGCTATGCTCTACCTCTCTCAAAACTCCAACTAAAACCAAAACTAAATATACTAACCTTGCTATAAATATAGTTCCAAACCCGTTCCATGTCGTTCCAATCGGTGACAATGCCGTGTTCCATTGGATATTTAATGCTGAGCAGACCGCGGTGTTCCTCAGCGCGCGGGCCGACGAATAACTCGCCTTCTAGCGCCCCCGCCATGACTCGTATGTGTTTTGGTCGACCGATACTGTAGTTACATTAATAAAATTGATGATAAATAAGTAATAGGGATGTTTCCTTAGTAAAAGAAAAACGAATAGTCCGTCAGTTAGTAGATTTTGTTTTACAAAAAAAATATTACAGAGATATAGCGCGTAGTTCGGGAGTGGGGGCTCGTGATATCACTTTTGAATAAAACGTGAACAACGTGACGTCACGCAGAACTTCAACACACCATTATCTTCGTATTTTTTAACCGACTTAAAAAAAAGGAAGAGGTTCTCAATTCGGTTGTTTTTTTTATGTTTGTTACCTGATAACTCCGTCATTTATGAATGATTTGGAAAATTATTTTTTTGCCTGCAAGGGTACACTTCCCGTTTGGTCCCATTGTCATCAGATCAGGATTTGATAACTTCTAAGTGTACTTTGAAGTCGGTTTAAGTTTTTTGTAAAACAGTTCAATTATTTTGTTTAATTGACAAAAGAATTAAGTATATTTGTGTAATATTTTTTGACAAAGTAAATGTCGATAAAATTGTTTTTTTCAGGACTCTAGCCTATTAAGGGTGAGTTCACACCGAGACGAGACGCGACGCGACTATGCTTGAAGAGGCTAATTGTTTCACAATGTCTCGTCGCACTGCGCAGCGTGGTGCCGCTCGACACATCGCGACGCCTCGAGGCGCAGCGCGACGCCCGCAGGACGTACTCTAATTGCAATTTGTAACTTTATGTGTAGTAAATTAAGATCTATTTGTATTGCTATCTTAAAAAGTGAGCGCTGCATCACATCACGGTTTGAACTGACCCTAAGAGTGTAGTTAGTTGGTATTATCATTCACTGATGCAAGAAAAAGAAGAAGAAGAAGAAGAATAAATTTATTTCAGAAAATATGCAACAAAGATATTGGGCACTGTGATCTGCACCACATCCTATACTATAATTTCAACTAAAATTCCATGAAATTTGTAGCTAACTAGGTCTCATCTCAGGGAAAATGGGTTTTTCTAAGCAAAGCTTGGTCACCCGTTTGTGATGAGATATGCGGCCTATATTGCTTAGCTAGCTTAACTGCTCCCACCAATAGAAGTTATGGTATATTTGGAATGAGTAGAAATATTATCTATGCAGTTGTATACAATATGTTAGTGTCTGGAACACGAGTCCAAGAGTTCAATAAAATGATTGTAGAAAAGAGTCATAACTAAAAATTAATGTTTTATTGTGTAGTTATAAATAAATAAAATATATAATTATCTTGGGACATTCCTCACACACGGTCATCTGATACCAAACTAAGCAGAGCTTGTACTATGGAAACCAGACAACTGATATAATACATATACTACTTTTTGTTTGTAAATACATACTTAATATACATAATTACACCCAGACTCTGGACATACAGACATGTTCATGCACACAAATGCATGCATCTTAACCAACCGCACCAACTGGCCCGTCAAAAATAAAGTATGTATTATTATTTTTTAATTATAATTTGTTATTTCTATTCAAGTGAAACATGAAAATATTCAAGCTACACAGTTTCACACTGTGCAAGTGATATGTCAGGGGCTGCATACATCAGTCAGCTACCATAACCACATGTCATATAGCGGACCATACAGTACATATGCCTCTTGGCCCCAAGGGAAAAGAAATTCTGACTAATGACTAATTTCAACTCTTTTATAACATATTGGATGTTTTATTTATATTATAAATAAAATATATGAGTGCATGTAAATAAATATATACTTACTAGTTGGGAAATCTGCATTTCGGTATCTGATCACCAGCAAAGCCAGCTTTAATCACCCCGGAGCCCTGAGCAACACCGGCACCGAAAAAAAAAAAGGTTTTCAATTTATGGTAATGTTGGTTGACGTCAATCTATGACTCATATCTAATTCGTACGCAATGAAAATACACATAAGCACTATTATATACAACAAACAAGGCTTATAAAAAGCACCTGACCCAATTTCTGTGAGTTTTGAAATCGAATTGTTACATTTTTTGAATAAAACTTAGGAGTGCCAACAAGACTAAAAAAAATAAAGAAAAATAAGTATTTACGTTGTCTATTACGACGGGTTGGTTAACTATCACGTCGTTTAGCTCCATTTTAGAAAATTCAATATGTAATTAATAGTTTTCTGTGAAATTGAACAATTTTATTTCGGTAGAGAAAGCATTCGGAAAACCTTTTTTTACTATACAGAAATGTCAATGTCAAATTGACAATCAATCAATGGTCGTGTTCCAGTACCTGTCTCCTTCTTCCTAACTTGGCAACCACATCCAAATTAGGACTTATTTCTGCCAGTGTCGAGTTATATTATGATTTCCAGTCTCAATAAAATTATCACTTTCACAGTCCTCACTCAGTCAGTCACCCACCGTCCATAAAAGTAATGAGAAGTTTTCTTGTAGGTATTTAATTTTGTTTTCTTTAAGTCTCAATAGATGGCGTTAATATGACTGAAACGAACTATCTTGCTGTCAGTTCAATAAAAAAAAAACTATGTAACTTCATGGGTGCGTTCAGTTACTACACATGTTATTGATCTGTTACTGAACGCTACGATGATCGTCGGGCGATCACACGGCGTAGTTACTGAACGCAGCCCATAACTATTTCGCTTTATACTGGTAACAGAGGTTCCAATGTCGGACTCCTATTTTTATTATTACGCAGGAGACACGGCCAAGGTACGTCTTGCCGTAGGAAAGTGTGTAGTGCGGCAGGACCCTCATAATTATTACTATTAATACCGGTTGGAAGCTTTCGACGTCCTGCCCAAAGACTACAGTATATACTTAGAGAGTCCTGCCGCGCTGCACACGGCCCTGACCATCAGACGTCCGACAGTCGGATCGTCTGTAACTAGTATTATGTCACTATCATGTGTGTTTTGTTCAAAACTTTTGTGAAATTTAGCTTAGATTTGAATGATTTGAAAACTATTGAAAATGCGTGTTTGTGCAGTTGTGAATTGTACCAATAAGGGACGTCTTACATTTCCAACTGATGAACCACTAAGGTCACAGTGGATAAGAGCAACAAGGGTGGATGTCCAACGAATATCAAAACAATGATAGAATCAAATAATCCTTAAAGCGTTATCCCCTATAGTGGTCTGTGCGTGACTTCCACAACAAAACAACGGAAACAAACATCCACTCATACCAGTGTTGCCGCCTCTTATTACTAATTTCGGACGAAAAAAAACAGGCTGTTACCAAAAAGCAACGAAAATTAAGTTTTGCTCCTCTGAAATTTGGTTTCATTTAATCATGTTCATGGTTGCCATTAATATCAATTAACACTTAATAAAAGAAATCTGTATATATTTTTTTTTCAATTGTCGATTTTGAATTAAAAAGGATGGACACCATCCGTTGTTGGACTATGTGGCAACACTAAAGTTATGTGACAGCATATTTTGATTTGACAATTCAATTTGGTGCTGACAGCGCCACCTAGTTATTTTGCAGCAACTCTTTAAATACCTACAAGAAAACTTCTCATTTTATACTACACAAGATCACCATACAATAATGGTTCAAAAGAATTGGTTCCGAGTTTTACCTTACCAGCAGTAGGTATGCTGACATGGTTGATGAAAAAAAACATAAAAGTTGATCAGGACATGTCCAGAATTGTATAAATTAACTAAAAGAAACAAATCTAAGCGCTTGGAATATAACATTGATAAAGCTATGCTTGAGAATGGCCACAAAGTTTTATGCTTGCCATGTCATAGTATGGATTTGAGCCCTTTAGAAACTATTTGGGTAGGGTTAAAAGAATATGTTAGAGATCAAATTGTAAAAGAAAAGAGCTCTGAAAAGGTAAAAGAAATAATTTTGGAAAAACTGCAATCTTTTGAGCTAGAATTCTGGCAAAAATCTTTTGCTGAGTGAACAGAATGATGTGTAAAATTTCTGACAATTAAAATGATTACAAACTTGGTGGCAGTGTGATGTTGCAATGTGCACAGAATGGCATACAACGCTAAAATACACAAACATGGTTTACCATGGAGACAAAAGAGTGTGGTAAATTAATATACTAATATCAATGGTACCAAACTGTTTGTTGGTTACCATGTTCATAAAGAAGGAAGCCTACATTTGAGTACAAAAGTAATTATTATGCAAACTGAACCTAAAAGTTGCAGTGTGTTCTGAGTTTCTGACACATGTAGTTCCGTTGGTACACCTTCTTATACATTATGAGATTATGGAGCAGTAGCACTGCTTAATTTGGAATCTGGGGTTTTATAGGCTCCAATATCCAGTCTGCCATGTCACACCAACAGCAATTTCTGTATGAGATGTTTGATTTGGCAGTATTTCAATGTATTATTCAATTGTAATTAAAGAAAGTAATATAGTTAATAATCACAATGAAATCTCATCAATTAACCTATTATGTTCCCAATTCTCAGATCAAATAATTGTTAATAATATATTTTTTATTATTTAAATAGTTCAGTACAACTTAATATTATGGCTTATTCTTTGGTTAAGTTTAAAAAATGGCACATTAATTCATGATTTCTATAGAAGAATATTAAATTCTAATTTATAATATTATTTCCATATCTAAATTAATTTACAATAGTCCATTTTGAAGGTCTTTCACATGCTCCAGTGTCAGGACAAAGTCTGTTAAATGTTGTTTTGCTATCAAAACCCAATATCTCCCTCTCTTCTTGTATTCTATACGAGAATGTACTCTCATGTGTACCAATGAAGTATGCACTATTGGTACATATAATTTGCTCAATAATAGCTACCCCGCCATCTTTGTATGTATCTATTACTTGTTTACTCGGCAAATAATAGTGAACTTTATAATCAAGAGCAATCAGTTCAGTTTCTAACTGTTTTAATTCCGATTGGGAGGCATCAGAAGCAATGAAAATATTGTTGATTTGTGGAATGTTTTTCTTTATGGCTTCATCAATTTGTTTTGCTGTTCCTTTAGTAGAAGGAACATCTTTACTCCTGCCACGGGCAAAGTCTTGTCTTCTCCAATGTATGCTCATATATTGCAAACATTTGTCTGTTGCACAGTTCAAGATTTCCTTGATGTATTTTAATGCTATATTCTGAAGTCTGTTATTAAATCTCATGCTTTTCCGACAATCCCAATATGTCTTCGTACCATAATTATCATGAAGAGGTATCTCTCCATGGGCAAACATTACTCTTTTGTCCGTAGGATGTAATAGTATCAATTCATTCAACATAGATATCCTGCCTTGAAACTTAATGCAGATGATTTCTTTGGCTGTTACATTGCTGTATCCCCAAAACTGTCCATCATAGTCACACTCAGCGCTACTCACCTCCCATTTATCTTTAAATTCGCCATTTTCGAAAGGATTATCGTAATTTTGAAGAACATACAAAGTATCAATTTCTAAAGTTTTCGACAGTGTTTTACTGAATATTTCATGTAGTTCTACAACTGGAGCGAATGTTTTGAGAGATTCTATGTCGAAAAACATTCCCCATGGCTTTGGTTTATGTTTATTCGTTTCTGTTCTCCAGTGGTAGAGGTTATGCCATGGCGGCAAAACTAGCATCCAGTTCGGCTTTTTCCCGCTCTTTCGTAGCTCCGATGCCATTATAGCGAATCTCATATACACATCTCTCCGTAAATTAAATCCTTCAGCTGGATTTACATCATAAAATATAACTTTTGAATCATCGTGAAAGTTTTCATAATTTTCACATGATTTTGTTTCTCTATCACAGTAGCCGGGCTCCAAATTCACTTCAGCAGCAGTGAGTATTAAATTTGTAAGTACAGTTATAACCAAAAGCATGATTGAAACTTTATAACAATCAAGCATATTTTACAAAATGCATATCAATTTTCAAATAATTTTCAATCTTGTGCTTGCTTGTTGCTGTCCTGTCTTGTTTACTGTTTACTTTCTATCTGTCAGTCAGTGTCAGTACTGTCAGTCAGTTGTTGCTGTTTGTCATATTTGCTAAAAGGCAGGCAAAAGTCTGAGCTATACAGCCTTGTCATATTTAAGTTTTCTCGAGTTGTATTATTATAGTCATTAAATAAATTACTTCCAGTCGGTTGCACAAAGATCACCATTAAAGCTTCATTACGTAATGAGACATTAACGCTAATGAATCCGTCAGTTTAAAGATGTTGCACAAAACCACTTTAGGCATAATTAAAGGTTCATTAGCTAAAGACGTCAAAAAGTATGTTCTCAGTTACAAATCTCAATAAAATGGCAACATTGAACGAATGGAATGAATGATTTCTCTACACTACTATTTCTGACCATTGATTATGTAAATGTATAGATTATTTAAATGTATCTAAGCATTAAACGCGGTGAAAAAAATGGACCCTAAATTGTTGGTGGCTAAAATCTTTTCCCGCGCACAATGTCAGTTGAGTTGTAATTGAATACGTTTGTGTCATTTGTGACAATATTGTATTGTTTGAAATTACGTTTTGTTGATTAGTGTGCAGACATTATTTTTAGTATGCACGTGAAAGGCTTAATTTTTAATGCTCCCTTTTTAATGCTCATACAAATTGCAAATAAGTAAATAATCACATAAAATAGAATTTAATAAATTTATGAATATACCACTTGATGGATATTGATCAATCTAACAATAAATAATCAATGTTTCTGATATCTTTTCTGTCACATTTCCTTTTGACGTTTAAGCTAATGAACCTTAAATAGGCATGAAGTAGTTTTGTGCAACAACTTTAAACTAATGAACTCATTAGCGTGAATATCTACATTTCGTAAAGAAGCTATAATGGTGATCTTTCTGCAACCCAGTGATGTCCAACAATGATGAAAGATTTTATAGACACATATTAAACACTTATTGAACTTTCTTAACCACTATTTTTGAGTGTTAATGTGGCTAATGGGTGCTTCTTGACCTATTAAAATTAATCTAAAGAACTGTCATTTTAATCGAACTTTAGTTACTAATGCCACTTTGTGCAACATAAAACTACGTAAATGAGGTTTTAAAGGATCGTTTGACACTTCAGTAGTTAAACTTAAAGAAGGCATTAAATATTTGTCAAATGACTGTTTGTGCAACAGTTTAATGGAAGATTAGTGTTTAATGCCGACTTTAAAACTTAAAGAACGTTTCTGCAACTGACTGAATGAGCGTGTTTTCTTCTTTTCAGTTATTTTTTGTTTTAGCAGTCGGTTTTTTTTTCCTTTGGTGGTTTAATTTATTTCAGACTTTTAGTTTTATTAATGAGCGCTGGAGCTATTGCCAACGCTATATGCCATATTGATTGGCAATGGTGCCGATTCTGTTGTAAATCGCACTTAACTAATTTTAGTCACATCTCATCTCTTTCTTACGAACATTATTGAAAAAGGAAATATTTAAAGCTGTCAAATTTACCTTTGCCGTCTTACTTTGCGAGTATTTAGCATTTTTTCGCATACCGCGAGGCGAAAAATTTAACTGACTAAAATTTAATCTGCCCCGTTCAAGGGCGTCTGCTGGTATGAGTAAAAGAGAATATAACGCTACGCTAGTATGAGGTTTCGCCGGATTTTATGCTGCTGTCATATTGACATCTGTTAGTTTTTTTGCATCGGCAAATTGATTTTTCATGATCCAGTCCATTTTTAATAATGTAAATAATTTCGAGATCACAAGCGAAATCCTAACTTTAAAGAGAACAATATAATAGAACAATACAATTTTTGAGTCGAATTGATAGATATTTACATTGACAGGTAACTATAAACAGAAGGGAATAGAAACACTTGCAGAATCAACTTGATTTATTTAGCACGTATAGATAGATTTATCGCAGCTTACGGACAGAGTTTCGGCTTAGCTTAGTGTACCGTACAAGGCAATAAGGTCATCTCACGACCCCTCACGGGGCGCGGGGAGCCAAGGCGGGGCGGACCCCTTTCTTGGTGTTGCGTCGTCGTCCGTGAACACGGACGAGGCGTTGGAGTGGCAAGACCTGCCTGTGGTAGTTCCTTGTTGCTTCACACCGCCCGTGCGGTCCGCCCTACCGAGTGAGACCGCTGGCTATACCAGCGGAGGCCCAGCAGGAGCAGTCGACGCTTCCAGGCGGCGGCTTACTTTGAGGCCCTTTGGCCTCGGCGCTCTTATGGGATGATATTTTGTTCACCACAGGCGGTAGCCAACGGTGTTGCGGGAGGGGCCCTTCCTTCAGGGCCGTGGCTTCTTGACGTAGGGCCTCCTGGGGCAATGGCCAGGAGATCCGCCATGCCTTTGAGGACTACTTGCACGACGTCTTCGCCCGCCAACAATGCACTCAGCACATTGTGGAGGACCGAGATCGCCGCCTCTATGGCGGCGCGTGCACCGTCTTGGTTTGGTATTCTATATGTTGGGTGCGTTGGATGCCCCGCAGTTGAAGCGGTCGGCACGTAGGATGTCGTAGTGGTCGCGGGACCCTTGGGGCCCCTAGGGGCCTTGGAGGCCTCGGGTGCAGGGGGTAGGGTGGTTTTTGTCCTCTGCTGCGCCTCTTCGAGGGGCGGGCGGGACTTCTTCTTCCTTTTCCCCCTTCTGTTCCGTTTGGAGAAGGTAACTTTTTGGGCGGTGGGGTCGTTTGCCACCGCCATTAGGGTCGCACTTGGCGGTTCCCCTTGGATTTCAGTGGTGGTGGGCTGGATTCTTTCCGTTCGCCGTCCTCCCCCAGAGGTGGCGATGGTTCCTGCTTTTTTATTCCGGGCCTCTTTCCGGAACACAGGGCAGGTGAAATTGCTCGCTGGATGGGGCCCGTTGCAATTTATGCATGTTGCGGGCTCCTCTAGTGGGCGTGGGCAGTCTCGTGCGGCGTGTTTTCCGCCGCAACGCACGCACGCAATTTCGCGGTGGCAATTGTGGCTGGAGTGCCTAAACTGCTGGCATCTGTGGCATTGGGTGGGGGCTTTCTTGCCCTGCCAGGACTCAATGATTACACCAGACATTCCGAGTAGCTCTGAGACATCGTATATGGCCGGCGTGAGGTTCCTGGTCCTTTTGAGGACAGCTAGGAATATACATCCGGGCCGCCCTCTGCGGGGCCGGATGTGGCGCGCGAACTCAGGTGTAAAACCTAGTTCGCGGAGTTCCTCCTCGATTTCCTCCGGATTGGTGTTGACTGGCAGCCCCCTGATGGCCACCTTAAAACTCCTGTCCGCGGGGAGGGAATAGGAGAACCACGAGATGTTTTCCTTTTTCTCCAGATCGGTGAAGTACCGCTGGAGTACCCGGTACTCGTGATCCTCCTTTGGGAAAAATCGAACTCCTTGACCGAATGGGCGTGCATTTGGCGCATGCCCTAGCAGTCCCTTCAGGGCGCGGAAGTGGCTCGGCCAGTTTGGAAGCTTTTCCACTATTAGGGGGGGGTATTTGGAAATTGCCCTCTCCCTTCTTTTGTTGGTGGTAGTGGCGTTGTCGCCGGCCTGCGTGCTGGGGGCTGCAGTGCTCGTCGTCGCATCTGTCTCACTTTGGGGGGAGGGGGGTCTGGTTCTGGCTTCAGAAGGGGTTGGGCTCTTGGCCACTTCAGCGAAAGTGACCCCTGCCGGCGGGGGCGGGGGGGAATCTATTCCCATTTCCATTGGGAGTCGTGTTCTACGCGGCTCTCTTTGGAGTTGGGGCATGGGCGTGGGGCCATGTTGTTCGGGGCGCGCAGGTGGGGCGTAACGGCGCTTTGCCGTCTCGTCCTCCGCCTCGTCCGGACTCCGTGGTTTCTTGCTCCTATGTGGAGTGGATACTGGGATAGCCACGGATGCGGTTACGGTATTGGCGGCAGGCGGGGGCGCATCTGGAGCAATTTGTCCTAGTGCAATCCCCCTCTCTTTTAGGTGCTTTTGCACGGCGCTGAGGGTAGACTTGGCTAGCTGACCCTTTTTTTTCATTTCGGCGGTAGCTGCCATGTCGGCGTTCCACTGGGCAATAGTGTCTTCTTGCTCTTTCTCATTCGGAGGCTGTTCGTCGATCAGCTGATCTAATCGCTGGAGGAGGAGGTGCAGAGGCATGGCTCTAAGCGAGCTCGTCGAGTCCAGCGAGGATGCGCGTGACGATGCGCGCAAAGAGTCGCGCGATGAATCGCGGGAGCGGTATGCCTGCGACGGCGCGGCGGCGCTCAGCGGAGCGGCACGCGGAGGCGCGGCGAGTGGAAGCGCGGGGCGCGGAGGCGCGGGGTGCGGAGACGCGGGGTGCGGAGGCGCGTGGCGCGGAGGTACTGGGCGCGGCGGTACAGCACTCGGTGGCATCGGCGCGGCAAGCGCTTGGGCCGGTGGCGCAGTGGGCACACGCGGCGGCGGTGGCACTGCGGGACTTGAGGTCCTGGGGCCGGGGGGGGCGGGTTTCGTGGCGGCACGGGGCTCGCCAGGCGAACCTCCACGGCTGAACGTCGATGTCGGCGTGTTCGCACATGGGGTGAGAAACGGTGGCGTAGTTTGGCGCACGGCTGGCACGTAAGTGACCGAAGGACTCAGGCTTGCCGGCGAAATCCTGGGTTTAGCGGCGGAGCGGGGCGTCACTGTAGTGGTACGGGATGCTGCGGTAGTGGCACGAGATGCTGGGGTGGCGAGCGGCGGCATTGGCGGCTCTGCAGCCGTTGTTGACGGGCGCGCGGTGGCGGGACTCGACGCGGCGATCAACGCGCTGCGAGAGTTTCCTCCCGAGGCGGACTGCTCACGTGGGTGCGGCATACGCGCCGGTTGCTTGGATCTTGAGCTAGAACTCCCTGCCTTAGGTGCCGAAGCACGGCGGGAGGAACCCCCGGGGGGGCTACTCATTTTGGGGCGGTCAGCACTGCGATCCCACGACGTATTGTCGAGCCATCTAAAGTAGGTAGTCCCCTCCGTGCTCCGAAGTGCGCGGGCGCGGCTCTGTTACGTTTACCGAGTAAACGCAACCGAGTGCGCGTGAGGTGGGTGGATCCGAACAGTATCACTCGATGCACACGTGTTACATGCGCTCGCGGCGACCGTAGCAATCCTGTACCGTACAGAATAGAACGACGAAATCAGCTCCCTGACTATTTAAATGTTTACCCCTACCATAATGTTCAATGGAGAAAGTAAAAGGGGCGTCACTACCAATCAACAGCGTACTTTACTGTAATTGGAGCTGCTTTCGCGGTGACCACAGATAAGTGGCGGTAAATAAGCTCAGCATAGACAATTAGCTTGGCATGGCTGGCTTGGCCTGGCTTGGCACGCCTGGCTGGCTCGGCATGCCTGGCTGGCTTGGCATGCCTGGCTTGGCATGGCTGGCTTGGCTAGCACGCAGTGAGGGCTGATATGTGGCGTTACATAACATAGATTTAGTACTATGACTCCGTTCAGCGAAACCTCGCTAGCATAATTTTTATCCGGCAAAAATTAGTCGGCTTACTTAAACGTACCCCAGTCCCACAAACTTATCTGGCCCGGTGAGAGAGTCGCTGTTATCGATCGCATTAAAAATTCGCAAACAACCAATGAACGTAGTGTTTATATTCTCTTTGACCAATGGCGATTGAAATTTCAAAATAGCGACGTTAGTTCCTCTTTTGGCCACTGGGCTGATAAGTTTGTGGGACTATAATACTATACTCTAAAGTCGTTTTTTTTTAATTAGACGAAGCCAACTGACAGTAGCTAATGTCACTTTGTACAATAATGTTGCCATATTTAAAGGAATAGTGATGCGTTCAGTTCTCGTTCAATCAGATGAATGAACAATGAGTGTGAATAGTTTCATTTCAAACTATAAAAGAATATTATTTCTATTTTATAATAAAATTGTATAAATATTCCTATTTTCAATACATGATGTATTGAAAATAGGACAGTCTTACAAGTTTCCTCGCAATGTTTTCCTGTTTAAAACACTCGGTATTCGGTAAAGGTAGATACTATAGGAACATAGTCATCGAAAAACTCGTTGGTATGTAGAAAGCACGAATAAAATTCGAACCCCGTACCCGATAGCGGCAGTTCGGCACACTAACTTTTCACTAGACAATCGAGGCAATTTCATTCATTCAGGAGTTTTTTCAATCATTCACTTTGTCACAACGTTGTATTTTTATTTCAACAAAAACCATTAAGGACTTTTTGGCGGGAACTTGCAGAGTGACGTAGCATTTTCATTTTTATTTTCATAAATTTGTGTATTTTGAGTTTTATTGTGTATTATTGGCGGTATTTTACCCAATAAAGATCATCCATGTGCACCAGTGAAGTGAAATGAAATGAATTATGTGTATCGTTACTTTTCAAGTTGTCTCAAAATGTCCGTGAAGAGTTTTAGTACAATGACCACCATTGTAGTAAAACATGACTTTTATGGACGGTGACTGACTGAAGACTATAATGTGAAGTGATTTTGTGACTGGATACTATAATACAGGGTGGGCCAGAAAGGCGTACGATTTTAAAAACACTCTTGCGTTTGAAGCTTTAGAGAGGGGACTGCGCGGGTGGTGGGGTTAAGTAGCTCGGTTCCCGGAAATTTAGTCTAGCCTATAATCGTGCGACATGGTTTCAACAAGATGGCGCGACATGCCATACAGCTAATGCCTCTTTGGCGGTCGTAAACGAGATGTTTGCTGGGAAACTGATATCGCGCCGAGGTGACATTGCATGGCCTCCTAGAAGTCCGGATCTAACGCCACTGGACTTTTTTTTGTGGGGATACCTAAAAAGTAGAGTCTACTCCAATAACCCAGCCACGATTAACCAGTTGAAGACCAATATCCAGGAAGAAATGGCAGCTATTCCCCGTGCAATGTGCCAGCGAGTTTTTACCAATTTGAGGTTCAGATTCGAAGAATGTTTGCAGCGGGATGGTGCACACCTGGATGACGTTATTTTTAAGAAATGAATTTCCCAGATGTAAATTTTTATAAAAATAAAAATTTATATGTGAATTGTACTAAGTTTTTTTTTAATCATTTTTTCAAATTCGCAATTCTTTCTGGCCCACCCTGTATAACTCGACACTGGCAGAAATGAGCCCTAATTTGGGCTTGGTTGCCAAAATTAAAAATAAGAAGAAGACAACCATTAAGGACTTTTTGGCGGGAACTTGCAGAGTGACGTAGCATTTTCATTTTTATTTTCATAAATTTGTGTAAATTGAGTTTTATTGTGTATTTTTTGTGGTATTTTACCCAATAAAGATCATCGATGTGCACCAGTGAAGGGAAATGAAATGAATTATATGTATCGTGACTTTTCAAGTTGTCTCAAAATGTCCGTGAAGAGTTTTAGTACAATGACCACCATTGTAGTAAAACATGACTTTTATGGACGGTGACTGACTGAGGACTATATGGTGAAGTGATGTATTGTGACTGGAAACTATAATATAACTCGACACTGGCAGAAATGAGCCCTAATTTGGGCTTGGTTGCCAAAATTAAAAATAAGAAGAAGACAACCATTAAACGTCAGTTGACTTCGTTTAAAAAATTTGTTGTTTGACTAACAACCCAAATAAAAATTCATAAAATCCCAATTTATTTATCCCAGTGGTTTTTAAATGAATTTTATATGGAATAAGTTTGGGAATGAATGAATTTTGATTAGAATTATAATACTGACTCTCACAGCTAGGAAGGAATCATAATAGAACTCGGGAAGCAGCTAAAAACCGCACCAAAGTAACGGTGTCATCGACTTTATTGGATATGGATTGTAATTACACAGATTTTACAAAAACTGGTAAGAGCTGTGAATGATGATAACGTCTATGGCGTCATGGACTTATTATTATTTGGACGTAGGCGTCGGAGAAATGATCTAAACCTAATCACAGAAAAGAATTGAACACCTGACGGCATTGAAGTGTTAGTCGATCAATACCTGCCGGTATCTCACGATAAATTTACCAGACAGTAACTTCTGGTAGTGGCCCCTTCTATGCTAAGACCCAATTTACATATACCATTTTTTTTGTGTGTATAGGCCTGTGTTCCCAATCCCATGGTATGTGCTATGGTGGATGGTGTTAAGGACACAAAGCTTAGAAAGAACTGGCTTTCAATTGAAGCTGTCGGAACACAGCGATTGTTTATTTGATTAATGATTGAATGTTATAAAGCGTGTATGGGAGTACGCACTGGTAATGTTATTTTTTATTCTTACAGATAATTTTCATTACTTGGTAAGTCAAAATATATGCTATAAGAAGTGAAGTAAGGATTTTATGTTCAGACAGTTGTGAGGAAACCATAGCATGGCGATGTTGTTCGCCGAGTACTGTACCCTACAGTAGACGGTGAACATCTTGAAAATTTATATTGACAGAGCACAGGTAAATTTTAAGGTCTCTTTAGTGGGCAGGACACAGGAGAGAAGTACACTCTGCATCTCTATCTGTTGGGGCAGTTCTCTGTCACTCTCCTTTCCCCCCACTACATTGCCTTTTGCTCAAGATGTTTGCTGTCATCCGTAAGCGGAGTACCAGTACCAGTAACAGAGTACCAGCTGGGCTGGTAATTTGTTGCTATTACAGTTAAATAGATAAATATTTAATTTTATTATTATAACCCACTAAAAACATATAAGTGAAAAGGGGTCAAGTTCTGTACAAAAGTGATGTCTTAATTATTTTTAGTTTTTTTTCCTTTGCTTTCACTTATGCATGTTAATATTATTATTAAGTAACTTTTGAGTATTTGGATAGTTTTATTGTTTTTAAAAAAAAAAAGATTATCACTTGTCCCATAGAAAATCTAATCAAAATGATTATTTATTTATTGATAGACTAGCAGCTTGTTAACTGATGTATCTTGTTAGCTGCTGATGCGGTTTTATTTTGGACAAAAATAATTTTCTTGCTTAACATGTTTTTGTGTACCTACAGTGCGGCCACTGAGAGTGCATTTCTAACAGCTGTTAATATTGGCCAAATCACTGAAATGGCTAATCTAATCTGATGGGTCTAAAAAAGAAATTAACAATTGTCAGAACGCACTGTCGGCGGCCGTAATATATGCGTTTCATCGTGTAATTGTTCTTGTTAAGGCATCTAGTGGCGATATAACTTCTACAACCGATCGCGATGCTAACTTCGTGATGCCTGTACAAAAGAAGAGACCCTATTCAGGTATTAAATGTAAGTACTTGTTTATGTTAAACCTTTGGCTCGCGGATGAGACGCGCGTCCTACAATTAACCGTGTGCAGTAATTTGAGACCCGAGTGGAATGCGACTCCCTCGCCTGCTTCCCCTGCACTTCCCTGATGGCACCCGTATTGTGCTTATAGCACGAATCAATAATCCCGCTACGCGTTCAATACGGGAGCCATATTTCATGACGTGATGTATTGTATACAAGCATGCAGCTGTAATGTCACCGCGCTAGGTCTGAACTTATCGCGCTCGGGTACTACTTACAAATAAGAAAAATACTACTGGAACTGCGAGTCAACTGATTCCAGGTTTTAAACGCATTCCCAACTCCCAAGGGATCTAATGTATATTTCGCTAGTAAAATATACTTTTTATCCTGAAAAGGCAGAAATACGCTAGTAAACGCCCGCGGTTTCAGTCGCATTGTGATGACACGACTGCCGAAATAAAAGTATGTTTGTTCGGTTGCTTTATTCCATTATTACTTCTAAATGCTTTATCCGATTTGGACATACGTGATATTGTTTTACTACAAGCAAGACTATTAAGTGCATGCATAAGCTCAGTGTTTCTTATCTGAGGACAGCATAAAGAACGATTAATACAACACTCCCTCATCCGTTTCTCAGAAAATTCTATAAAAATGTACTCACATAAAATGGCATTGTACCTTATGCTGGCACAGTCATTATTAATAGCACAGTTAATAGTAACGAAAAGACCATTTGTCTTTTGTCCCAAAAGCTAAACAAAATGTGGGTAGATATTTGTGCCAAAAAACAAAAACAAGGGTAGTTTTTTTTTGTACTGTTGCAGTGAGTCGGCCCCAGTCGGCCAGTGTTTCCTTAGCATATTTGTAATTATACGAAAGTTATTTTAAAATATTAAATCTCGTTGTAGCAAGTGATTATCAAGTGTTTGTTATATTTTTGATTACTTTCAACATATTTATTCAAATGTGCGATGTTGAAACGTTTAGTGTGGAAGGTAATATTTCTGAAACGTGTTTATCATAGGTATTAGCCCTTGGCACAAGATAATGGCACTATTATCGTAAATTTTAAACTTGTATTTTTTCAATTCAGTCTGTAACTTACGCTTTATTTGTAGGTTAATGTGTTAGACTATTAAATGATACGTTTGTCTGGGGGTATATCTTGGCTTTTGCCAGTCTGTTTACAGGATATTTTTTTCATCAAGTATTTTGTTCCAATCCTACAGTTTGATGGTTTGTCACTTGACGCATCAAAACCAATCCTGGTGAAATGCAATGGGCATGCAGGTGGCCTCTGCCTTGGAAAAGGATGTAGGCTTGTTTTTATCCTGGGAACGCCGTGAAACCGCCGGATGGACTACAATGTGGGCGCCGAGAGATGAGATTTTTACCTAGCCTCTTATTTCCACAGCAATAGGATTAGCCGTTTCCGAGTTTTGCCCAATATTAACAGGTGTCAGAAACGCATTCTCTCTGCGGCCTCACTGTAGTCCATATCCA
This sequence comes from Achlya flavicornis, assembly GCA_947623365.1. Taxonomy (NCBI): domain Eukaryota; kingdom Metazoa; phylum Arthropoda; class Insecta; order Lepidoptera; family Drepanidae; genus Achlya; species Achlya flavicornis. The sequence goes on along the minus strand of OX392494.1, from coordinate 2,345,090 downwards.
AATCCATACTAATATTATAAAATGTGAAAGTGACTATGTCTGTCTGTTACTTTTTCACTCTTAAACTGCTGAGCCGATAGCGATGAAAGGCTAACTTTTTATCCCGGGAACGGGAGAACCCGCGGGGGGCAGCTAGTTATAATTAGGAATGTTTGTGACACAATCAGCGGGGCGATTACGTAACTAAATTTCAATCATTTTCGGATTGAAATCGGTTCAATATATCGGTTTTCTGATAACTATTTTACGTTACAAACAGTGGTTCATTAGAGATGGAACCATTTCCGATTTTGTAATATTTCTACCGATTCAGAGGTAATTTCATTCTGAATTTCATTGCAATAAAGTTACGTAATCCACGTACAGGCATAAAAACTACACAGATTTGTATGAAACTTGAAACAGACAGATCATATCGTGGAATAAAACAAAGATGATTTTTATCCCGCAAATATATCTAGTAACTGCGAGGCGGAATTAGTAGATTTTATTGTTATACAGATGGGGAGCCACCAGCAAAACGATCAGCACCCAGCATACAACTCGATGCTGGTTTCAAGTGGAATTTACAGGTATTTGATCAATTAAAATGCCTACAAATATTCATTCATGTGTCTCCATGGTCAGTGATGATGTTGCCGAAAGTGTTAAGCACACAGAGCTTAGTAAGGAACTGATTCCTTAGTGCAGCTACTGAATGACGTAAGTGCGCAAGTCCCATAGGTGTCGCATCACAAGAGACGCTTACAACACCCGGGGCATAACCAAAGCGTTACAAACCCTTCCCCCCTCTAAGAATTATAAAAAAGTGTTAATGTTTTTTATACGATGATGTCAAACAAACAAGCATACGGCCCGCCTGATGGTAAGCAGTTACCGTAGCCTATGGACGCTTGCAACACCAGGGGTGTCACTCGCGCGTTGCCGACCCTGAAGAAACCGCTTCACACCCTTTTTGAAGGACCCCATGCTGTACTCCATTGATTGCACCACGGCGGGGAGCTCATTCCACAGTCCGAGCGTCCGCGGAAGAAAATTCCTTTTAGCCCACACTGTTCGAAACAATTCAATTCGAATTCGATGGTAAGCGGTTACCGTAGGCCATATAGACGCTTGCAACACACGAGGTGTCACTCACGTGTTACCGACCTTTCCCCCGATGAGCTCCGGCGACCTTACTAACGCGCAGGAACACAATAAAGTTTTTTGTCTGCGGTATTTTGTAAAGTGGAAGTACTTCCCCAGTCGATCTGCGCTTTTACAATAGTAAAATGATAACTGCTGTAGTATTTATTTTATTACAGTTATATTTTTCAAGATGGCATTAGAAATGTAAATTATTGCATTAAGATAACAACTATCCTGCCTATTCATAAAATACATACTGAAATCCACCTTAGAACATCCTATCCTACTAATAATATAAATGGGAAAGTTTGTGAGTATGTTTGTTACTCTTTCACGCAGAAACGACTGAACGGATTTGGATGAAACTTGGCACACAAATAAAATATGTTCTGGATTAACACATAGGTTACTTTTTATCCCGGGAAAACATACGATACCTCGGGAATGCGGGTGAAACCGCGCGGGACAGCTAGTAACAATATACTCTAAAACTCTACAGGCGCTCGCGAATGCAGCAGACGCTGTGGAATCCGGCGGCAAGTCTCCAGTATCAGCCCTGAATGAACTTGGAGTGAAAGTCATGTACACAGTAATAAGACAAGGTGGGCCTGCCCACTGCCCCAGCTTCAACGTCTCTGTGACGGTGAGTCTTATGTTTATAGTGTTTCGAGTTGATTTGAGGTTGTGCTGATGCTACTTTGCTGGGAGATTTGAAGTGTAATGTTTTGTAGTTATTGATTTGATTGATGAACAAACTGCCAAACACAAATCCATCATAAAAAAATTATATTGTTTCAATGAAAAAGGATGGAAATAACCAGTACTTAACGTGAAAGGAAGATAGAAGTATAGTAAGATGTTAAGGCCAGGGGTCTCGCGCGTGTGCCGGCACTAAAAGAAGTCTAGTCGATCAAAGGTTGCAGAATAAATATTACAAGATTTTATATAAATTTATAAGTTTTTCTTTTTTTTGAGATTTTGTGCGAAGGCCAGGGGGTGGTTACGTAAAAAAAAAGTTAAAATAATAAAAAGAGTACAGAAGATCAGAAGATTTTATACATACATATTTACAAGTTTTTCTTATATATTTTTTTGAGTTTTTGTGCAAAGGCCAGGGGTGGTTTCGTAAAAAAAGGAAAAATAATAAAAAGTGTCGTTAACGACGACCTCGGCATTTTATTGTTAATAATTTTAAAACTTTTTCAAATTCAAATTCAAAATCATTTATTCAAATAGACCTTCGCAGGCACTTATGAAAAGTCTGACTCTAATACTCTAATACCGGTTCGGAAGGTTGCAGTTGCTGAGAAGAGCCGGCCGAAGGCCGAGTTCCGAACCGGTGGTAACTTCAGTAAATGTGACCTTCATAAGTGCCCTTCTGGGACCTAAAATGAATAAATGGCTTTGACTTTGATTAGGTCATCACTCAACACTTAAATAAATCAAATACATCTGTTTATATGAATGGTTCGAGTTCTGAATGGTTCTCTACATTACGTAGATTACAAAAAAAATATAATGTAAATTCACTAGCTATCCTACTCGGTTTCACCCGCGTTCTAGGGATAAAACGTAGTCTATACTGTTCCTGATGAATCTGGCTATCATACACAAAATTTTTTTTTGAATCTGACTGGTAGTTCCAGAGATTAGCCCGTTTAAACAAACAAAAAAACTTCCGCTTTATTATGAACAAAAAAAAACTCTCATGCTTCATTATATTATAGTTTAGATAGATAACAATTAACAACTCTAGAGTAGGACAGTCTGCATTTGCAGCAATATTTGTGATATTGAATATAAAAATTCGTTTTCAGTCTCAGTTAATAAAATTGTTTGATATATGATTTACATAGAAAAAAATAAAAATAACGACAGAAAAGTTATTTTGATTATACACGTAACATATTTTAACAGATTGCAAATCGATAAAAATTTGGGACTTGGCAGTGTCACTGCCATTCCCCCAAATCTATGTGCGTACATTTTGAAGACCAATAAATAAATAAATAAATATTTGTATTATACTAAAACTAAAATTATGACATTTAATCAACGAACGAATCAGGAGAATCTTAATATAAATTATGAAGGAAAACCTATTATTGAAACAGATAATACAATTTTTTTAGGAATACATATGGTTAAACATATGACATGGAAGGTACAAATAAGTTCAATCTGCAAAAAACTAAATAAGTTCGCATATGCTCTAAATAAGCTATCAGAAGTAGTAAATCGACCAACGGTAATATCAGCTTATCATGCATATGTCTCATCTGCTCTGCGCTATGGTGTTATTTACTGGGGAAACTCAACGGATAAAGATCTCGCTTTCATAGCTCAAAAGAAATGTGTCAGGGCGATATGTAAAATACGGAAAATAGACAGTTGCAAACCATACTTTAGAGAACTCCGAGTAATGACGTTACCATCTCTCTATATATACGAAATGGCTATATTTGTGAGGAAAAATATGCAGTTATTCCAAACCCTTCAAAGTACACGACATAGGCATAATATTCGGGCTCAACCACATAAAACGGCGCTATATGATAAAAATATTTTGGGAATGGCCCCCAAGATATATAATAAAATTCCCATACATATAAAGCTAAAGGATGATTACAATTCTTTTAAAAAAACATTAAGCAATTTTCTTATAGGTGGGGCATATTATTCAATTTATGAGTACCTCACAGAGGGTGAAACATTTTTCTGACATTATATTTTTTGTTGTTGTTAATCTTATTTCATTGTAATTGTATTAATAGTATTTTTTGTATTGAATTGTTTTTCTCATAATTAATTTATATATAGTGTACTAATTTTATTGTCGGCAGCGACAACTTGCACGCCACACATGGCGAATACAGTGATACCTACCTTTTAACTTGTACCACCTTTTATATGTACCTGTATTGCAAATAAAGATTTTGAATTTTGAATTTGAATACTCCTCATTAGCTTAGCGCTTTAAAAACATTGAGCTATTATTACCAGGAGAAGACGCCACACATCACAAAGACTATGTTCCGTTCAAGTGAGGCCATCCGGCCACAGTTGTTGTTGTAGAACGTTATCGAAACGCGTAAGCGCCAGAGCGAATTTTTCGAATCCGACTGGTAGTTCGTTAACTACTCTACTATAGTTAGATAAAATTGGGAAATTTTTATTCGCAGAAATAACTATATCGTTTTACAACGTATTTCATTACCTTATCATAAATAACGACAGTACTTAAGTAATGAACACAGAACAATATTGAATAAGTGAGGTATGTGAAGCAATTAATTACTTAATTATACAACGTACACATTCTTTCAGATAAATAAATTACTTTGATCGTGACAAAGGCTATTCTGTTATACGAACTTGCAACGAAACGTTATTATTATTTTATCTGTGGGGTGTGGTTGTTGGTTTTGTTTTTCTGATTAGTTCTGTGGTATTTATTTTCATTCATTTTGTTTGTTTTCGAAGTTTTCGCTTGACTGTTTCAATAACAAAAAATGAATATAAGTATTGCAATTGCATTTCTTTAGTAAATTATTGGATACATTGGTATAATTTGTGGAAATTCCTACTCGGTTGTGCTTATGTGCGAGTGTAAAATATGTTTTTAAAACTAATTTGGAAGTTTGAAGTTTGTTTAACTTGTCTATTTTACATTGTTTTCATCGAATTTTCATCAATAAATGCTATGTTATCGAGTAAATGTTATAAGATTGGCAATATTCTAATATAAACGTATAGCACAGTTTAGTTTCCGTGTTATAATAAGAGAATTGAATTATGATTTATTAATTCATAATTCAAGTTTTATACGCGGTAAATGTTTTCAAAAAGTATACTCAGATTATCTAATTTCGCGTCAAGTCTATATTATAATGTTACGATATATAAATAACTAGGATAATAGCTATATAAGTGATAAAACTATCTAAAAGAGCATAACATTCCCATATTGATTTAATTCCTGTTACTTTTTGATGGCTCTTCTTTTCTACAAATAGGCTGCTTCAGTGGGCCCTATTATCGAAAAAATACCAGTTATATCTCAAGTATCACCCCCAGAAGTCCAGGACTATCCAGGTCTGGTCGAGCCGACTTAATTCTTCTTATAAATTAAATAATAGCTCACCGTTTCTGACATGCCCTTGATGGAATATTGTGAGGAACCGTAGCACTGTGTAAAAGTTTGTAGTACCTGCCTGACTACCTGCTGTTTCCTTCTAGGCTATGTTTGCTTATTTCTGCCATATTTGCAATGATAACTTAGGTTGCGGGGTCAATCTATCTAATTTTATGATCCATTCGTACAAAATTAATAACCACGTAACTCTTTCTCTAAATATATAGGTGATTTAACTCAATAAGCTACGATGGAAGACATACAGGATTTAATAGAGTCGAACTGGCACGTCAAGAACCCCATATCAATATTGAATGAGATATCCAACAAGTTAGGGACTAAGTTTACTTTTACTGTTACGTACAAGTATGGGGTGCCGCATAAGCCTATGTTTGGTGTTTGTCTGATGGTTAGTACGTTTTATATCATTAATTACTAGTCACGTCTCCCAGTTTCACTTGTGTTACCGAGAGACTATTGTTTTGTGGGATAAAAAGTACCCTATGTGTTAATCCAGGATATATCTGTGTGCTACAGAGGTTTGAAGATCTTTCTGTGTGTCATAGAGGTTGGAAGATTTTTGAGGCTTGCATACCCATCAAGCCATGTTTTTTAATGGAAGCGCATGGCTAAACCTTAAAATTGGAGACGAAAAATTACTAGCATGTTTAGTACGTCCTATTGCATAAAAGAATGTTTGAACTTCAATAGTCATACAATTTTCACGTCTATTTACGAAACAGAGTACAAAAACAACAGTCCGCTCATCAGCACGTCCCTTTGACACAAAGGCCATCTCTACATCCTTCCACCTCATCCTGTCTCTTGCCATAAATAAATAAATATCCTGGAACATTCCTCACACACGGTCATCTGATCCCAAACTAAGCAGAGCTTGTACTATGGAAACCAGATAACTGATATAATACATTTACTACTTTTTGTTTGTAAATACATATTTAACATACATAATTACACCCAGACTCAGGACATACAGACATGTTCATGCACACAAACGCATGTCCTCTGTGGGAATCGAACCCACGACCTGCGGCGCTATAGGTTAAGACTCCACGTCTTAATTGTTTGTACACATTCTATGGTGCTAGAATAGCTAGATTGATTTATTATCCTAACTCGAGTGTCGGCAACGCGCGAGTGATACCCCTGGTGTTGCAAGCGTCCATAGGCTACGGTAACTGCTTACCATCAGGCGGGCCGTATGCTTGTTTCCCACCTTAGTGGTATAAAAAAACGTCCTAATCCTAACTAATATTATAAATGCGAAAGTGAGTTTGTTCGTTACGCCTTTACGCCTTAACTACTCAACGGATCATCATGAAACTTGGCATGCAGATAGCCTATGGTATGGAGAAGGACAGGTAACTTTATATCCCGGGAACGCGGGTGACAGCTAGTAGGCTATAATGCATGCCAAAGGATCATGGCAAGATTTGTACAAAAAAATAAAGATTTTTAGAGACTTTGAAGTGACGTTATAATTGATCCTTGTTGCCTAAGGAACAACTTGATTCAATACCCTCCAAAATGTTTTATTTTTTTGTACAAATCAATGTATGGAGCTCGCCATGATTCTTTCATCGCGATCGGTTCAGCGGTTTAGGCGTGAAAGCGTATAACAAACAAGAGTTACTTTCGCATTTATAATATTAGTATGGATTCAAAATTCAAAATCATTTATTCAAATAGGCCTTCGCAGGCACGTATGAAAAGTCAGACACTAATACCGGTTCGGAAGGTTGCATTTGCTGAGAAGAGCCGGCAATAAACTCAGCAATTACTCTTTTCAAAACAAGCTTAGATTCATTACATAATATTTACATTCTAATCGCACTGAAAACAATTGCTTGCCCCGGCGCGGCGGCAAAATTACAAAGTAGACTGAATAAATATTGAATAAGTAAATAAATAGCAAACTTAAGCAGACCAGCCCCCACAAGCAGCACTGATTTCATTATATCAACATTATATCGACAATGTACATTGTCCCGTGTAGGTAGCAGACATGACGTTCGAAGGGTGGGGCCACAGTAAGCGCGATGCCCGCGCGGCCGCCGCGCGAGCCTGCCTCGCCGCGCTCCTGGCCCGCGCCGGACGGGTTCTACCAGCACCCAGCCAGAACCAGGACTTCACCAGCGATGAGGGGACCAAGTATCCAGGTCAGTGTTCTACTGCTAATGTGTTTTACATTGTTCTTAGCTATTTACAATATTATAGAGTGACTAGCTGTCCCCCGCGGTTTCACTCGCGTTCCCGGGATAAAAAGTAGCCTATGTCCTTTTCCATACCACAGGCTATCTGCATGCCAAATTTCATGATGATCCGTTGAGTATTTGAGGCGAGATGGCGTAACAAACAAACAAATAAACAAACAAACTCACTTTCGCATTTATAATATTATATATATATATATATATATATATATATATATATATATATATATATAATTATATTATATATTATACTAGCAGACCCCCGCGGTTTCACCCGCGAACGGTTGCGCGGAACACTAATTATTTTTCAAATATAAAAGTAGTCCTTTATAACATTAACTATGAACCGGAAGTACCGGAACAGACAGATAAAAATATTTAAAAACAATCCAATTTTATTAAAAAAAAGTTGAACTCACATAAAAGCTTGGTGCAATGCGTAGATTAGAGATAATTGTAGTTAGATATAGGCTGTCAGCGTATAGCGAAGAAGATAGCGATAGTTCGACATAATTACATATAATATTTGGATTTTTATCGTATTTAGACGAAATTATCTGTACAATTTGCATGATATTGACAGAAAATACACTTGAGTATAGTAATCCTTTGATTTACTTACTGTACCTATCAGTAAAAAAATAACTACTGATCGATGAAAGGTTATGTTTGGTTCATATCGTTCACTACGGTTTTTACAGTCAATTACACAACAATTGTTTAATTGTTTAAGACACGTCACGGGAAAGCTGGTGCTATTTCTGTGCTGTGTGTGTATTTATAATTTCCGATTTCTACGTCCAACGATGATTTCACCGTCGAGTAATCCTCGAAAAGCGGGACTCCTGTCACGCGCGGGACATTCAATTTTGGGCTAAAAATCGGGTCGTCTGGCAACGCTGATACAAAGTCACAAATAACATACACTTAGGGTTTAACAGTTTCACTGCTCTCATAAAAAAATATCATAATACACAAACTTTTTGGCCTCTACGACACTGAGGTCAAACAATAACAACCTATACGCTAGATAGGGACAAAAAAGTCCTGCTTAGTCCTGCTCACACATACACGTTTTGACATATGCGTATCTTAGCCTGTCTACCTGTAATTCTTCGTCTACGGTGCAATGCAATACTCTTTAAAATTGGAATGTCAAATATAAAAGAATATTTAAATCAAAAGCACTAAGGAGTATCGATATCAACTTCGATGCAAATCGCCCCTAAAATAACTTTCTACCCCTTTTTAACCCCGTTAGGCGATGAGTTTCAATAAAATACGAAACACGTCTTCCACCAATTCTGTTAAAGAATGTTTATGCAAAATTTGAAGTAGATCGGACCAAGGAATCACGTAGTCCCATACAAACTTTGCCCCCGTTTTTCACCCCCTTAGGGGTAGAATTTCGGAAAATCCTTTCTTATCTGATGCCTACGTCATACAAAGAACACACCCTCCAAGTTTCAGGTCTCTACGATCAGCGGTTTAGGCTGTGCGTTGATTGTCAGTCAGTCATTCAGGACAAAGCATTTTATATGTATAGATTATAGTAAGGATAGCGTTAACAATGTTAAAAATGTTAACTTGTGCGAAGTGTGAGCAGTTACCACATGATATATCGTACAGTGTGAGGCACGAGTGAGCACAGATAGGCAGTAGTGGGGGCAAGCTCGCGCATCTACACTTTAGGCCAAATCACAGTAGCCAAATGACACGCGAGAATCTAATAGACGACGAGCATCGACTGACGAACCAATCGTGTGCAGCTGGCCGCTCCCCCTGCTTCATTCCGACAAACAGACCGACAAATTAACTGCGCAGGTGTCAATCTGTGCTCACCAGTCGTGCCCCTTACTATACATTAGTTGATTTAAATTCAGATAAAATGTCTATATTATGGATTCCTTGTCATGTATTCTCCGTAAAAGTATCGACAAAAAAAATTAAATTGGCATTCATTATATATTTTAGTCGTTCAAACTATGTACAGTATTACCCAACTGATAAGGCGCGTCGTGAATCTTGGTTCGCACAGAAAAGAAAGTATGGCCCGAAGATTAACGAAAGAATGCTTAAAACTTGCAATCAACCTTAGACCACTACTATAAGGTTCATAATACACTGCAGCTGTTAGTTCCGTCTCACTCGCAAGTGCCGCCCCTCCGCACACATGGCGGCAGCTGCCGACCAATAGCATTTCCCGCGCTTTGAAAATGTATCTTCTGCGCAGGTACATCGGTAAGCCATCGGTAAGCGGTTGAAGACTTTTAGACCGTACCTGTGCTAACTCTATGGTTGTTAGTTGCATTGTTTACATTTTTCTTCGTAGTTTTGCAGCCCCTGATATACGATTTTTTCGAACCGGATAAAGAAACTTGATAGTGGCGCCCCTTCCAGAGATAATTATGTTTTTTCAAATGTTTGTAACCGACTTCAAAAAAGGAGGTTCTCAATTCGGTTGTATTTTTTGTTTTTTTTATGTTTGTTACCTCATAACTCCGTCATTTATCAACCGATTTGGAAAATTCTGTTTCTGTCTGGAAGGGTACACTTCCCGTTTGGTCCCATTGTCATCAGATCAGGATTTGATAACTTTTTAGTGTACTTTGAAGTCAGTTTAAGTTTTTTGTAAAACATTCCAATTATTTGTTTCAGTATCCGATTTCCAATGCTTGGAGGCGAAGATGAAGCCAGCTGTTACGCTGCCGAGACCTGATGTTGTAACAAGCCGAGGTAAGTCAATTAACATAAACATTCGGAATACAGTAGAAACTCGTTTATCCGAACTTTTTTTTTAATCTATTTTATTATTTGGTATTTTTGTACACACGGACATGTATCGTATTATACACATAGTTTCAAGAAATAAATGTAATAATATATTAATTAAAAGAGTAAGGAGTGATACTGGTGAAGGAGAGTTACCAGAGTACAAAATATTTTTGAAAGTAATAATAAATATCCCGGGACATTCCTCACACACGGTCATCTGATCCCAAACTAAGCAGAGCTTGTACTATGGAAACCAGATAACTGATATAATACATATACTACTTGTTGTTTGTAAATACATACTTAATATACATAATTACACCCAGACTCAGGACATACAGACATGTTCATGCACACAAATGCATGTCATGTGTGGGAATCGAACCCACGACCTGCGGCGCTATAGGTTAAGACTCCACGTCTTAACCAACTGCGCCAACGGGCCCGTTTTTGGGTTTAACAAAATAGCCTGAATTATACCTACATCTAATGCGTATCTTGCCTGTTCTTCTCAGTTGAAGGCCGACTTACCAACTGGCGGTAACTTCAGTAGCTTTGACCTTCGTAACCCTATTAGGGCCTAAATTGAATAAATGGCTTCGACTTTGTTTTTTTTTTATGTCGGTAAACAAGCATACGGCCCGCCTGATGGTAAGCGGTTACCGTAGCCATATGGACGCTTGCAACACAAGAAGCATCGCTCACGCGTTACCGACCTTTCCCCCTCTCCTATGAGCTCTGGCGACCTTACTCACGCGCAGGAACACAACTTTACACAACATAAAGTTATTTGGCTGCGGTATTCTGTAAGGTGGAGGTACTTCCCCAGTCGAGCTGCTCTTTGAGCGAATAAACGCTATGCTCTACCTCTCTCAAAATTATTAAATCTCAAATTATAGCTGGGACGGGCTTTTCTTGCATTTTTTGCGTGTTTGCTGTTTCTTTTCAACCATACTTTCAGGGAGCAGCAGAAAAATACTTGTAATAACTTTATTTGTTACAGCCAACACACCCCCAACGCCCGTTCAGCTGTCCCCATCAACGGCCCTGTTTGGGGCAAGTGTGGTCCCCACCGCCAACAAGAGTCCGATCAACACTTTGTATGAAAACTACCCGGGGCTTACCTTCCTCTGCACCTTTGGTGATGGATCACCGCTCGATTCTGCTCAGGGTAAGTCAGTACATTATTATAAAAGTCTACATTACATGGAGGACATCAGCAAGGTATGCGTGCACTATTAGGGTTCCGAACAAAAAATGTAAAAATGGAAAACGGTTCGATTCCATCCGTCTGTCACAGCGGTATATTTCACCAACCGCTGATGCTATTGATTTGGAATTGTTATAAACATTGCCTATACTTATTGCAATTGAAATAATATTTTAAGTTTCTTTTAAAGATGGGCGGCTACAGCTATTTTACTGTTTTTCAACCATAAAGTAGGATAATTCTTCATACAGTCCACTGCCACTTGTTTCACCATTTATACTTGACCATACATCAGGAGTTTCGGGAGATATTTGACCTCACATCAGGAGTTTGAGGAGATATTTGACTATACATCAGGAGTAGCAGTAGCAAATGCCATGAGCGTTTTTATAGAAAAAGAAAAGATTTAAATTATTAATACAGATTTGAATATACTGATAATGTGGCATGAATAAAAGTAAAATTTAATATAAAAAACTGTTATACAAAAAACTTAAAACGACTTCAAAGTACACTAAGAAGTAAACAAATCCTGATCTGATGACAATGGGACCAAACGGGAAGTGTACCCTTCCAGACAAAAAAAGATTTTTCCAAATCGGTTAACAAATGACGGAGTTACGAGGTAACAATGGGCACGCAATTGTTTTCAGTGCGATTAGAATGTAAATATTATGTAATGAATCTAAGCTTGTTTTGAAAAGAGTAATTGCTGAGTTTATTGCCGGCTCTTCTCAGCAAATGCAACCTTCCGAACCGGTATTAGAGTATTAGAGTCAGACTTTTCATAAGTGCCTGCGAAGGTCTATTTGAAGAAATGATTTTGATTTTTTGAACAAACATAAAAAACAATCGAATTGAGAACCTCCTTTTTTAACCGACTTCAAAAAAAGAAGGTGGTTCTCAATTCGGTTGTATGTTTTTTTTTTTTATGTTTGTTACCTCATAACTCCGTCATTTATTAACCGGTTTGGTCCCATTGTCATCAGACTAGGATTTCATTACTTCTTAGTGTACTTTGAAGTCGGTTTAAGTTTTTTGTAAAACAGTCCAATTATTTGAAGTCGGTTAAAAACAACTTGAAGTGAGTGAGTCCCATCGGACCCGGTGCCTCTGTCCCGTTAACGGGTCCGATGGGAAAAAAAGTGCCATCGGCCCCGGCAGCTTCAGTGTGTGCGTGTACCGGGTCCGATGGCACTCTTTTTTCCATCGGCCTCGATGACTCTACCCCGTTAACGGGGTCGATGGGAAAAAGAGTGCCATCGGACCCGGTAGCTTCAATGTGTGCGTGTACCGGGTCCGATGGCACTTTTTTTCCCAACGGACCCTTTAACGGGGCAGAGGCACCGGGTCCGATGGGACTCACTCCTTGAAGTACGCCGTCTGCCTACTCGTCACCTGCTGACATAATCAACTAACATTCTCTCTCTCTCTCTCTTGTCCACAGTTCCCATGCAATTGAGCCACAGCATGAGATTCAAAGTAGTCTGCTACATTAAAGACCAGAAGTACGAAGGATATGGTAAGTTCTTTATATTACCATCATTAATTTTAAGATGATTTTAGCTCAGTGGTAGTGACGTCGGATGCCGAGATGAAGGTCCCGGGTTCGTATCAGCACGTTAAGTTGGTACAGTAGTACCCAACTGATATGGCTTACCGATGTACCAGCGCAGAAGATACATTTTCAAACCGCGGGAAATGCTATTGGTCGGCAGCTGCCGCCATGTGTGCGGAGGGGCGCCACTTGCGAGTGAGGCGGAATTAACGGCTGCACTGTATTATGAACCTTATAGTAGTGATATAAGGTTGATTGTAAGTTTTAAGCATACTTTCGTTAATCTTCGGGCCATACTTTCTTTTCTGTGCGAACGAAGGTTCACGACGCGCCTTATCAGTTGGGTACTACTGTGGAATACACTTAAACTAAGTGGACTCGTGAATCAACCATAGCATGGTGGTAGGGTTATTTTTAGTACCCACCTGGCTGGAAAATCAACACTCAAGTTGAAAATCTGTCCAAGCCACCTGTCACCTATCGGTGTGTTCCAACAGCTGCACTTGAGAGTCAGTTCCTTCTAGGTTTTGTGTGTGCACCACCTTCGGACATATCACTTACCATGGTGAGATTGTGGTCAAATAGGCCTATACACTGCTATGGTTTCCTCACGATGTTTTCCTTCACAGAAAGCTCAAACTTATTGTAGTTCATTGTAGAGTCATTGTAGGATTCAAACCCGGGACCTTCGTGTCCGTATCCGACGTCACTACCACTGAGCTATCATCGCCTTAAAAGCCATCTGCTTATGAACAACCTTTGTGTAATGATATATGTCGCTACATCATGACAATTTGTTCAGGATCCAGCAAGAAGCTAGCCAAGTTAGCGGCAGCTCGGTCAGCGCTGGCAGTTCTGGACGAGGGCAAGGTGGAAGCACCTCCCGCAGACCCAGACACAGAGTACCTGCCGCAGACACTCGCAGATCATGTCGCCAAGTGAGTCATTGTTACACTTGTTCACGATCACAAGGTGGAGCCACCTCCCACACAGAGTACCTGCCGCAGACACTCGCAGATCATGTCGCCAAGTGAGTCATTGTTAGAAGGATCCACCGAGATGCTAGCCATGCCTAATTTTTCAGGATTGTTGTGAAGATTGTGCAATTAATTATAGAAGACATCTTCGAATCGCTATCAACCACTGTTTTAGGCGAGTTTTGTCCCCTTAAAGGAACCCTTATAAGATCACTCTCTTGTCGGTCTGTCCGTCCGTGTTCATTCGATTCCGAATTTTGACCAATTGGACAAATGGTAGTAAGTCACGGTGTGACTCACATTTTCTCAAGAGTACCAGGGGCGAGTACTCTGGCGGCGTGACCTACCGCAGAGTGTCTCTGATACTTCGTAAGGGGTTGCCAGGTATAGTGTGCCGTTTTTTTTATGACCTAGCGGTTATTAGAGGTGGCCACTATAGAAAATCACAGTAGATTGATAAGGGTTTGTCCGTCCGTGTGTCACCACCGATTTTCTCAGGAACGGGTGGACCTAGTTGAAATTTATACCAGATACTGTGGTCTATAGTCCCTGTAAATGTTAATGTATGTATGTATTATAATAATTTTATCAATTTGCCAACAGATTGGTGAACGAGAAATTCAACGAGATAATGAAGAACGACATTGTACACTCTAAGCGAAAAGTGTTAGCCGGCATCGTCATCACCACAAATAATAGGATCGAAAATGCGAGGGTGAGTTATCTAGTTGTATTCCTCCAAGCAGCTATAGATGTTCCGTCAGCTTGCACTTGAGAGCCAGTTCCTTCTAGACTTTGTGCGCACCACCTTCGGCCACATCATCACTTACCATGGTGAGATTGGGGCTAAGAACCTTGTTAGTAAACAAAATTACCATCTATGTATCTAGAATTAGAAAAATACCAAATGTCACTAGATACATTAAGCGCAATATAAAGCGATCAGAAAACCTTGAAGTGGATGTTTCTCCTACACCGAGACCAAGCACACCGAGTACACACTCGGAACTCCACGCTTTGACGAATGAAATACACTTGCTTCGACAAGATGTTTCGCAATTTAAAGATCAAATGGCGCAAATGTTTACTTCTTTAAATGATTGTCATGATCGACTCGACGCAGCAACAACCCGGCTGGCTCAGTCAGAAAATAGGATTAAAGTCCTTGAGGAACGCGAAGTTGAAATTGCAGCTCTGAGGTCACAAGTTTCCCTTCTGCAGGAACAACATTATGCTCAATCGCAAATGGTACTGCGTAATGAGGTGGAAGTCGCCGGCATTCCAGAATCTCCAAGTGAAAACCTCTCACATATTGCTATACTGACAGCTGCCAAGGTGGGTGTTACGATTCAGGATGTTGATATTGATTGGGCCGTCAGGGCTGGACCTAAAAGGACAACGGATACCAACCAATTACCTCGACCGATAGTCATTCGATTTGTACGAAGGATTAAGCGTGATGAATTGCTTAAAGCTGGAAAGTCTAGAAAAAATCTAAACACTAAAGATCTCAGACTCGGTGATAATACAAAGCCCCAAAATATTTATATCAACGAACGCTTGACTCGAGAAAATCGTCTGTTATTTCGGAATGCCCGCAATCAGGCCAGCAAAGTTAATTACAAGTTCTGCTGGACCCATAATGGCTTTGTGTACATTCGAAAAAAAGAGGGATGCCCAGCTATACAACTTCGATCACAAGCTGACCTCACAGAAAAGCTTGGATCCCCCGAGAACATTTCATCAGGCACTGAATCATCACGGGCTGTTGTTTAGTTTACTCCTTGCTTTTTGTTTAATTTTAATATCAAGATTATGCTTAGCTTCAATTTTTATTAGGTTTTCTTTCTTGTTGATTGTCTGCTTCAATATTGCTAAAACTATGAAGTTTGATTGCTACCGCATTTTTTGTGACCACTTTATTATTTTATTTTCTATTATTTATGCTTTAAATGTTCATATGGTAAGGTATTATGTCTACTTCGATTTAACAGTAATTATATGTTTCTGCTATACTTATTTTAAGCAAAATTGTTATTATGTCAATCACCAACACATTTACTTTTGGCTAAATCATGCAACTAACGTGACACAAGCTTTATGTTTGCTCAGTGAGTACTTTTTATTATTTTCTCTATGGCCAACTTAAATACTGGGAATGATCTAGATGAATTTCTCCAGGTTCCATGTCACGATTTTAACACTTTGGAAATGTGTAAATCAGCCTTAAATATAAAAGAACACAATATCAAAATTCTCAACTTCAATATAAGGAGCTTACAAAAAAATTTTGACGCATTTCTAGTTGCACTGAAAAGAATTGACATTGAGTTTGATGTAATTACTCTTACCGAATGCCATTTAGGAACTTGTTCTTTAATTAGAAGTATACCCGGATATATGCAGTTTCACACTACCAAGATTATTAATCAGGCAGGAGGAGTCGTAATGTATGTAAAAGACAAATGGGATGTAATCGCAAGTGAACCCAACTTACTAGACTCAGACTGCATTGAAGTGAAACTTCCAGGCTCTCGCTCTATTCTTGGTATATACAGATCTCCTTCCACCAAAAAAACTGATATCTTCCTTGAATCCCTTGAATCTTATATAAGTAGCTTATCTCCACATCAAGTTATTCTTGTCGGTGATTTTAATATTAATACACTGGACGTTCAAAATAATAACACTCAGAATTACCTATGCGTCACTGCAGCACTGGGTCTTAAGCCTGTTATCTCAACTCCCACGAGAGAAGGGGCGTGTCTTGATCATGTCTTTGTAGGCTCCAGGGTTGCAGCTGTAGGAGTTGTTTGTAAGACCGCGATTACAGATCATGATATGGCAATGGCTTGTATTATTTCCACTGTTGTAAGGCCGAAACATAAAAAGTACATCACTAAAATTGACCACAGAAATATGGAAGCGGAGCTTTCTAGGATGAACTGGACGGAGATAATAGTTACCAGTGATGTATCGGAGGCGGCGGAGAAGTTTATGAGTGCATTGCAAAATGTTATCTGTGGAAATACACACGTAGTAGCTGTTAGCCGTTCGCGCTATAACATTAAGGAATGGATCACGCCTGGTCTCATGAGATGTCAGCGCCACCGAGATAGCCTTCACTTGAGGGCGAGGAGTGAGCCAGACAACCTAGTTCTTCAAGTTACATACAGAAGGTATAGAAACTTCTTATATGACCTTTTAAAGAAGATTAAGGCTGAATATAATCATTCTCAGCTTGAACAAAATAAGAATAATCCGAAAAAGCTCTGGAGAACTATCAACAATATTTGTGATTTAAACACAAGGAATAAACAAGGACGTGAGCTATGCACTCTTAAAGAATCTCCTTCAGAATCCCTTTCGTTGTCCAATGAGTTTTTCGCAGGTGTTGGCCCTTCTTTAGCAAGGGAAATCTTAAGCAACACCAACAATACGGAAGCTGACTTGGCACAAGGAAAAAAGGTTCAGTCGAGCTCAACTAATTCCTTTTACATGTTCCCCACTGATAGCTCTGAAGTTTTTAGCATTATCCAACAGTTAAAGACCGACAGTGCTCCCGGTCTGGATGGCATTGATAATGGACTCATCAAAAGAATTTGCCCATTCATCTTGGAACCTCTTACCAATATTATTAATATGAGCCTAGCCTCTGGGAAATTTCCTAACTGTTGGAAAGCTGCAGCAATTGTGCCCATCCATAAAGGAGGGTCTAAAGTAGAACCTACTAATTATAGGCCAATTTCTCTTCTCAATGGATTCTCAAAGATTCTGGAGAGAATCGTAAATAACCGCCTTTCTAGTTTTTTGGAGTCCCAGAACCTGTTATCATCGAACCAGTTTGGCTTCCGTAGAGGGAAATCAACTGAAGATGCGGCGACGTATCTTTTAAGCAAAATATCGTCAACACTTGACTCTGGACAATCATGCCTTGGAGTTTTCCTTGATCTCTCCAAGGCCTTTGATACGGTATCGCACTTAATTCTTCTACGGAAGCTAGAACTAATTGGTATTCGAGGGATAGCCTTGGATTGGTTCTCCAGTTATCTTAGCAATAGAGAACAATTTGTGATCGTCGATAAACACGTAAGTGGACCCTGTAAAGTCACGTTTGGAGTCCCACAGGGGAGTATTCTGGGGCCTCTTTTATTTATTGTTTATATCAATGATATAACTAATATTTTCAACGATAACACGGAAGTTGTCTGTTATGCTGACGACACTGTCATTCTTTTCCGAGACCGCCATTGGGATGCCACTTTCTCTAAAGCTGAGGCGGGGATGAAGAGGATAGCAGATTGGTTAAGCTCAAACCTTCTTACATTAAATGCAGGAAAGACTAACTATATCTGTTTCCACAAAACCAAACCATCTGAGCCACCTCTCTCTCTGTCACTTAGGGTCCATTCCTGTGGTGGTGGAATCTGCTCCTGCTATGCTTTAAAAAGAGCTGATTCAATTAAATATTTAGGTTTAACTCTTGACGAGAGGTTAACTTTTACTTCCCATATTAATATTATCGCCGGCCGAGTGAGAAAGCTAATTTATATTATGAAGCTGCTTAGAAATGGTGCTAGTAAGAATACTCTCACTCTCGTCTACAAAGCACTATGCGAGTCTCTCCTTCGCTATTGTGTGACGGCTTGGGGTAGCGCGAGCAAAAGTGCAATGCTTACTATAGAAAGAGCCCAAAGGTTCCTACTCAAAGTCATGTTCAAACGTAATTTCAGATATCCAACACATTGTCTCTACAGAGAAGCAGAGATGTTGACTGTGCGTCAACTTTATATTTTGGGAGCAGCGATGAAATTTCATAAGTCTTTTATTAACTCCACAGCCTACACTGCCTCTTGTAATGATCGACGTCTAAGAATAGGCAACCTTAAGGTTAATTCCGTGTTTGCTCAGCGTTTTAGCAGCTTCGCTCTCCCTTTTATTTATAAAAAAATAGATGTTGTGTGCCCTATTAAAAAACTAACTATTAATGATGCCAAAAACAAACTTACAAAATTTTTGCATAGCCTTAATTACGATGACACTGAAATTCATCTGGTCAAATAATTTATAATTCAGATCAAAAATTTTATGAAATACTAATATTTATTATTATTATATAACCTATAGACAAATTTTATTCTAGGGATGTTTGCATCGTAATTCATTGCTTAATTAGTAATACTTAATATATATATATATATATATTGTTTTTATTTGTTGTTTTAATATATAAATGTAAATTTAATTAATTTAGTTCTAATTATATCTTGTGCTCACTCGTACCTACACTGTTAAACTGTTTTTGTTAATTCTAGATGGTCTCCCGCGATACAGGCTTGCCTAGTGCGGGGACCGATGTAAACCACATTATGTAACTGATTTTAGTAATAAAAATATATTTGCAAAAAAAAAAAAAAAAAAAAAAAAAAAAAAAAAAAAAAAAAAAAAAAAAAAACATTACATTACAGATAGACGGGCCAGTTGGCGCAGTTGGTTAAGAGTCTGGTAAAGATTCCACCTATTGCGCCGCAGGTCGTGGGTTCGATTCCCGCACAGGATATGCATTTGAGTGCATGAACATGTCTGTATGTCCTGAGTCTGGGTGTAATTATGTATATTAAGTATGTATTTACAAACAAAAAGTAGTATATTTATTATATCAGTTGTCTGGTTTCCATAGTACAAGCTCTGCTTAGTTTGGGATCAGATGACCGTGTGTGAGGAATGTCCCGGGATATTTTATTAAAAGATATTAGACACGTTTTTTTTGCTTTATTAAATCAATAAAGTTGGACAAAGATAAAGCGCGTCAAAGTTCGGGAGTGACTCGTGACGTCACTTGTTTGTGAAAAGTGTACAATCGCGTGACGTCACGCGCAACTTCAACACACCATATCTTCGT
This sequence comes from Achlya flavicornis, assembly GCA_947623365.1. Lineage (NCBI taxonomy): Eukaryota > Metazoa > Arthropoda > Insecta > Lepidoptera > Drepanidae > Achlya > Achlya flavicornis. The sequence continues at coordinate 2,325,171 of OX392494.1, read as the reverse complement.
CAATTTTTGTTTGATTGACACAAGAAAAATGACGCGTCTAATATTTTTTGATAATGTTAATGACGACAAGAATTTTTCAGGATGCTAGCCTTTTTTGTATTTTTTTGTGTCAGGTGATAGCAGTAACAACAGGAACGAAATGTGTGTCCGGCGAGCATATGTCTGTGCGAGGGAGGGCGGTCAACGATTGTCACGCTGAGGTAATATTTATATATAAAATTCTACTGTACGTGTGTATGTCACTGAACATCTCCTAAACGGCTGGACCGATTTGAATGATTTTTTTTGTATGTGTTTGGGTGGCGCCCTGTATGGTTTAGATAGGGTAGGGTAGGGGTAGTGGTAGGTTAGGGTATAGGTTAGGACAAAACAAAACTTAAATGCTTTTTTTGTTTTTTTGAATGGACATGAATATGCCGGCCCGAAATTTGGCCTTAGCACCCTTACGCGGACAAGTCGGCGAGCAAGCTCTCAACCTATGATTAGATAACAACGCCTGAGGGTGCCCCAGTTGGGGCCGAACTCGGCTCAGGGCCAGGATGTTAGGGTCGCTCACTTCCCTCCAATATGGCGAGGAGGGCGATGGCTACCACAAGCGTCATAATTGTGAACAGGTGCTGCTTGTGGGGGCTGGTCTGCGCCGAGTTTGCTATTTATTTACTTATTAAATATTTATTCAGTCTACTTTGTAGTTGTTGCCGCCGCGCCGGGGCAAGCAATTTTTGTCAGTGCCATTAGAATGTAAATATTATGTAATGAATCTAAGCCTGTTTTGAAAAGAGTAATTGCTGAGTTTATTGCCGGCTCTTCTCAGCAAATGCAACCTTCCGAACCGGTATTAGAGTATTAGAGTCAGACTTTTCATAAGTGCCTGCGAAGGTCTATTTGAATAAATGATTTTGAATTTGAATTTGAATTTTGTTGCCGAGGGGAGGGGACGGACTTATCTTAATTGTAACGAGTTACGACTAATTAGAGGGGAGTGGCTCGGGCCGCTTGTCGAGCAACAAACAACAAGGGGACGAGTCTGAGTTAGACAATTTTGTCGCCATCTATAGCGGTTACGCCTAAATACCCACAAATTACGGCAAAGACTAATTTGACAGCTTTAAATATGTTCTATCCTTTTTCAATAATGTTTGTAAGAAAGAGATGTGATGTGACTAAAATTAGTTTAGTGCCATTTACAACAGAATCGGCCCCTTTTGAGAGAGGCAGTTGCGTTTATTCGCTCAAAGAGCAGCTCGACTGGGAAAGTACCTCCACTTTACAGAATACCGCAGCGAAATAACTTTATGTTGTGTAAAGTTGTGTTCCTGCACGTGAGTAAGGTTGCCAGAGCTCATTGGGGAGGGGGGAAAGGTTGGTAACGCGTGAGCGATACCCCTGTACGTAGCCGCTTACCATCAGGTGGGCCGTATGCTTGTTTACCAACTAAGTATTATAAAAAATAAAAAAACAATTTAAGCAGTTAGTCGCTTAAACCGGAATTGTAGTCGTACTAATAGGATATGTTTTCATAAGCGTTGGTCTTACCGTGCATTTGTCAGAGGACGCAATTTTATTTTTTTGATATCCAAGCGGGTGTCAGTTTAAAGTTAAATCCGAGTTTGTGGGGTTGTTATCATTGTCTCACGGTCGCCATCTTGATAAAAGGGGTTCAAATGGTTCTTATGGTTTATCTGACGAACTAGAGGTCTCAAAAAAAAAATTGATAACATTTTTTGTTGCAAATAAGATTATCTACAGCTTTTGTCATGTAACTTTTAGTCGTAGAAACATATTTTTTTTTAAGCGAATATTTTTGAAAAAATCCATCCATGCATGGTTAGCTCTAAATGCATTATTCTTTGATTGTGCTAACACACACACACCCCCCACCCCACACACCACCCCACACACATACACCCACATACAGGCACACATAATGTCACCACTTAATAAAAAAACATTGTTTTTCTTTACAGGTGGCGGCGAGAAGATGTTTGCAGCGACACCTCTACGCTCAGTTATTGCAATACGCATCACAAAGAGGTAATGGTATTACTATATCTGTTCCCCGCGGTTTCACCCGCTTTCCCGGGATAAAAAGTGCCCTATAACACTCGGGGATAATGTGGCTTCCTATTAGTGAAAGAATTTTTCGAATCTGACCCGTAGTTTCAGAGATTATCTCGAAAACTCTTGCAACATAGGTATTCGAAAATATGCCATCTCGAAATCTCCACCCGGTATAAAACAAAGTCGTGTTAGTTACACTATTTATAATTCAAGAACGGCTGAACCAATTTGGCTGAACATTAGTAGCATAGAACCAGGAGACGGACATAGGATACTTTTTATAGGGTAGTATAGGATAGCGTAGGGGGGCGTGGTTGAAACCGCGGGCGGAAAGCTAGTCTATATATATATAAAAAAAAGTCGTGTTAGATACACTATTTATAACTCAAGAACGGCTGAACCGATTTGTCTGAAAATTTATGGGGAGGTAGCTTAGAACCAGGAGACGGACATAGGATACTTTTTATAGGGTAGTGTAGGTAAGGCGGTAAAAATGGTTTCAAAGAGTTGTCCAGGGGCCGTAACCATGGCAACGAGGTATAAAAAAAGTTGATCGACCCAAATGCCCTCAGATCCGAGCCAGACGATCCCGGAGTCAGACCTGGAGCCGGTCCCCGGCGGCGGCGGCGGCGGCGGCGGGTTCCAGCTGAAGCCGTCGCGCCAGCTGCACCTGTACGTGAGCACGGCGCCCTGCGGCGACGGCCGGATCTTCAGCCCCCACGAGAACCACCAGCTCGAGCCTGATCGACATCCCAACAGGTTGCTCACGAATGTCTGCTATTGGTTCAAACATTGGTCCAAACATTGGCCCAAACATAGGTCCAAACATTGGTCCAAACATTGAGTCAAACATTGGTCAAAGTGTTGGGCCAAACTTTGGTCCAATCATTGGGTCAAACATTGGTACAAATATAACAGGTTGGTGGTGCTGGACCAATGTTTGACCCAATGTTTTCATGTGTCAAACTTATTGGCGGCTGTGATATTATTATTATTAATATACCTAATGTAATGTACCTAATGTACCGCATACATTCTTATCGCTACTTAGCGATAAGAAGGTATGCGGTACACTCGAGTGGACTGAACCTGCGCAAAGCCGGCTCGCAGCGGACTTCACAGCCGCCATTAAGTTTGGTTCGAATTCTACAAAAACGTCACAAAATTAAATGTGATCGAAAGTCACAAACTAAGTATAATTTTAAGAATATTTCGCAGTTTTTGTACCGTCGTTACATAAAAATTGGTTTTTTTGATTTTGCATCATGCATATTTTGGCATTTTATCTACTATATAAAAATAAGTCGGGTTTTCCTTCCTGACGCTATAACTCCAGAACGCACGAACCGATTTCCACGGTTTTGTATTCGTTGGAAAGGTCTCGGGCTCCGTGAGGTTTAAAGCAAAGAAAGTAGGGTAGGGTAGGGTAGGGTAGGGTAGGGTAGGGTAGGGTAGGGTAGGGTAGGGTAGGGTAGGGTAGCGTAGGGTAGGGTAGGGTTGGGTAGGGTATTTTTTTTTTTTTTTTTTTTTTTTTTTTTTTTTTTTTTTTATATAAAGGCACCCGCCATCTCAGGGTGTTGTGGCCCTAAAATTATTGCTGCTATTTCTTTTGCAGCACTTGATTCTTTATCTTATTGATTATTTACTGTTACATTTACTTTTACACTCTTATACTAGGTTTTATAAATAAACTTAATCTATCTCTTCGGGGTAAACAAGTCAAGGTTGGGTAGGGTAGGGTAGCGTAGGGTAGCGTAGCGTAGCGTAGGGTAGGGTAGGGTAGGGTAGGGTAGGGTAGGGTGGGGTAGGGTAGGGTGGGGTAGGGTAGGGTAGAGTAGGGTAAGGTGGGGTAGGGTAGGTTAGGGTAGCACCATAGAGTAGGGTAGCACCACGCGAACGAAGTCGCGCCGGGCAGCTAGTTAGTACATATAATCCGGTGTCAAACCATCACACATAAGAACCATCAGCTTGACATTTTATTGTTCTTAATTTTTTAAGCTTTTATGATTGCGTTTGGCCACTGAACGATGACGAAGCCTTAGATGGAACACGCTTACCCAGAAAGAACCTATTGACTCTGGCCTTGAAAGTTCCTAGATTGTATGAGTCAGGAAACAGACGCCGGAAGCAAGTTCCACTCCCTTGCTGTCCGCATTATAAATGAGGATGCAAAACGTTATGTCCGTATTGTCGGTATGTCAACAACGTACGGGTGAAACTTTTACCGGCGTCTTGTGGTTCGGTGTAAGAATGGGGATGGTGCACGGAGAACAGAAGGAAGCGGAGATGGCGCAAGGCAATTAGGTCATGCGCCATCAATTAGGTCATGACGTCACAGTGGGCGGGACCAAAAACCTTAGTTTCGAATGAATCGTCATCGCGTTCGGGTGCGTTGTTATATTGTTATTATAATGAAGTGCGCTGTTGTTGGATGCAAAAATTGTTCAGGGTCAAAACTGAAACATATTGATGGCGTAACATTTCACGTGTAAGTCCCAAAAACTTTTATTTTCATTTTAAATCACATTTTTCGCTTTTCGCCAGATTGTAGCTAGAGACATCTGTTGTCGAATATATGCATTCTAACCACTTCTTATCAACATCGTCTTTTTATCATTATCAGTGCACATTATTGTGACCAATTTCGCCTCAAATAGCTTGCTAAGTTTATTTTGCTTGCTATAATTTATTTCATAGACAAATTAAATACCTTGATACATAAAACAAGAAGAATTTAAAATAATAAAAGTGCACCATCTGCCGGTAAGTAGTCGTACTAACTGATTTAGAGGTGTGTAACTCAGGTCTGAATCAGCTCAATGAATCAGCTCAAATGGGTTTGAGCCGTTGAGCTAAAGCTCAACAATAAAATGACTAGCTCAGGGCTCAATCGGGGTAATATTGTATTTGTGACTTCCTCCACAGATTAATCTTGTTATTCTGACTGATCTACGAATAATTATCTCTTCTAAAACGTTTAAATAATAATGTATAAATCTAATTCAATAAATAAATATAAAATATTTAACATAAATAGATAATATAAAATGACTTAAATGATTCCAACTCTAAAGTATGAAAAGCGTCGCGGCAATTAAAAGCTCAATTTGACGTGCGGCTCGCATTGACCGCGCACGCATATCGTGAACTACAGGTAGGTACAAATTGAGCTGATCTGCGAGCTGATTCATTGAACCGGCTCACACACTTGAGCCGTGAGCTATTATGCAGCTCGAGTATTTTTCATGAGTTACACACCTCTAAACTGTGTGCATCATGCTAGCAAGACACTATGTTATCGAATTTATTATCTTTGTGTATTTTTTTTCTTAATGGTAACTTATTTTTTGTTATCATTTTAGATTCCCTGTTAATACCGATATAAAACAAATAACGAAGAGGAACCCGACTTGAAGATATCGTAATTTTTTTTGCATATGTAGTACTCCGTATGTGCCAACATTTTTTTCGTTTGTACCTCAAGGGGTTCGGAAATACGGAAGGTTTTAAAATGCTCAGAACCTAAACTGAATAAATTACTTTTTGATTTTAACATCTTTTTAATTTACTGTCCACCTACCTAATTACCCTACCTACCAACCTACCCTATATACCCGAAACCCCACACAAGAAACACATTACCCACCTTTTGGTTTTCGCAGTTGGTTAATAAATAATCTGGTCCCGCCATACTAACGCACATAGAATGTTCTGGAACAAAGTTTCATACTATGTTACGCCATAGTGGCGAGTAGACGAACTAGCATGACAAATAGCTAGGTCAGTTATACTGTAATAATTCCAATAACCGTTAGATGGATTTACAAATAATGGGCGGGTTTTCCATCATGGGGAGGAGCCATCGCCCTACCTCGTCCCCCTCTCACCCGCAATTTGGCGACGCTTCTTTCTAAAGAAATTTTGCTTTGCGGCAGCTCCGCTCCCTTCTGTTCTCCGTGGGATGGTGGAATTATTTTTTTATTTTTTTATTTTATTTATTTTATTTATTTTAGGTCAGCCAACAATTGTTTACACAGTTCATTTACAGTTTTGGATTTTAAAATTAACATTATTAAGTGTAACAAATTACTTATAGGCTAACACCACATTCATAATTAATGATTTGAATTGTATATTAACAATTAAAAAATAACAGATCAACAAATACACATTCAAATAATAATAATTTACATTCATATAAAAAGTAAAATCAGTAATCTATTCAATACAAATTAATATAATAGTAAATTAATTTACCAAATAAATTAATTAATTCAATCAATTTTATTTTATAAAAAGAATTAGTGAAAGTTATAGATTATAGAAATTATACATAAAACACTCATACAATAAATTATATTACAACATATTCATAAAACATTCAATAAACAATCAATTTTGCTTCAATTTATTTGAGAATAATGTTTGATAATTATTTTACAAAATTTTCCAAAGCTATCATGGTGTACATCCACTAGGTCACCGCAACCGTTTATAATTTTTGATAATCTCGGAATTGGGGAGTTTGCACCATGAACCGTTCTTCGTCGAGGTGGACATAATGGTGTAATGGTATTACGAGGGTATCTGGAAGGGGCCCGAAAATTAATCATACTCAATATCTTAGGGCTGTCAATTTTATTTCTCAGGAGTTTATATAGAAATAGAGCATCTAGGACATCTCTGCGGGTTGATAATGGTTGCATCTTGAAATATTGCAAACGGGTGTTATAGGAGGGCAGTTGTTTTGATTTTCCTCTCGAGAATGCAAGGTGCCACAGAAATCTTTTTTGCAGCCGCTCTAAGCTTAGCATATGTGTGGCGTAGTGAGGCCTCCATATAATACTGCAATACTCCAAGATGCTCCGTACGAGACTTTTGTAAAGCATAATTTTCGTGCTGATTTGTTTAAAACCCTTGGTATTACGTATAACAAACCCCAACATTTTGGATGCTTTATTAGTAATATATTCAATTTGAGGCACAAAGGTGATTTTTTTATCAAACAGTACTCCCAAATCCCTAATTGAATCAACCTCTTGGATTATTTGGTTATCTATTGTGTACTCTGAGCGAATTGGGCGAGTCTTCCTAGAATATTTCACGTGGTAACATTTACTTAAATTCAATTCCATTTTATTACAACTACACCACTGGACAAGTCGGTTCAGGTCATCCTGTAGAAGCTCAGTATCGCTTGATGATTCAATTACTCTGGCAATCTTAAGATCATCGGCGTACAAGAAACATTCCGAGAAACGGAAGCAATGGGGAAGGTCATTAATAAATAAATTAAACAGTATGGGGGCCAAATGAGAACCTTGGGGCACACCTGAGGTTATGCAATTATTTGCAGATCGAAAACCATTCACAACCACATAAAATTCGCGTTCCATGACATAAGATTTTAGCCAAATTAGCAAGGGTCCAGTGATACCATACGCTGAAAGCTTATGAATTAAGATGGAATGGGAAATCTTATCGAAGGCCTTGCTAAAATCGGTATATATCACATCATATTGTTTATGAGAGTCAACAGATTGTACCAGAGACTCCGTGAAAGATAATAAATTAGTGGTTGTGGATCTTGATGGAACGAAACCGTGTTGGTGGTCACTTAGATAAAGTCCAAGGTGGCGTTGGATGTACGGGCAGATCAACGACTCAAAGATCTTGGCAAAAGTGGAGAGAATTGAAATGGGCCTATAGTTGGAGATGATGTCTTTCTTTTCCGATTTATGGACAGGAACAACTTTGGCTTTTTTCCACTCTGACGGGAATGTTCCTGTGGCAAACGATACATTATAAATGTATAGCAATGGAGTAACCAAGGCTGGTGCGCATACAGAAATAAATAATGGTGGGATTCCGTCAGGACCTGCACCTTTTCTGGTGTTCACTGATTGTAGTTTTTTAAGCAGGCATTCGCTATTTATATCTGGAATTGTTAGGCACTGACTATTGGATTTTAGGGAATGCAAGAAAATTGAATCATCCTTAACTTCCATATCGTGGTGAACTGTGTAGACGGAAGAGAAATAGTCTGCAAATAGATTACAGATAGAGGGGCCATTAGATGTTATCGTCAGTCCGTCAGTCATAGTCAGAGGGTAAGCACTAGATCCCCCGCGTTTAGCCTTAACATGTGTCCAGAATAGTTTAGGGTTTTCCATAATTTTTGATTCAAGTTTTTTCATATACTTATTGTACGAACTCTGAGCCAAACTTTGACATCGTTTTGTTATTATTTTTAGTTCAATTTCATCCAATGGGTTCTTATATTTTTTAAAGCGTAACCTTAATTTATTTTTTTCATTTAGGGTTCTTATTATTGCCTTATCAAACCATGGGGGATAGCGACGTGTCAGTGGTTTACATTTTGGAACAAATTTATTTATTGCGGTATTCAAAATCTCATAAAATGTTTGAAGCATACTATTTACATCATTATCTTCCGCAAAAAGTCGATGCCAATCTTGTTCGTTTAAGTAGGTTTTAATACGTTCATAATTAGCTTTAAAAAAGTTCGGTCTTGTGTTTATGTTACTATATGGAAGATTAAATTCTTTTGTTAATGATAGCGTTATATCAAGGGGCGGGTGTAGTTTATCAATACTGGCCAAAGCGCAACTAGATTCACTCACTGAGCACGAAGGTATAGTTGATAAGACCAGGTCTAAAATACGCCCCGAAACGTTCTTTATTTTATTGTGTTGACCCAGTTTATTAATGTTAATAAATTCTAATAAGCTTTGACACGTTTTAGACAAGGAGTTATTAGCAGCTCCCTGGTCCCAATTTATTTTACTTAAGTTAAAGTCCCCGACTATACAAATAGGGATATCGATGGTCTCAAAAACTTTATTACATTGCTCAATAAAATGTTCAAATGTTGAATGAAGTACAGGCGGAGGAAGGTATACTGCGCAAAGAACCATTTGACGTGAGGAATGGTCTGTGGATATATCAATGGAGACCCAAAGATCTTCACATTTACTTTGCCAGCTGTCAATACGCTTAGAGTTAATTTTTTTTGAAATGGCAATGAGTACTCCACCTCCATCCTTTTTGGAATGAAAACCGGAAGATTCCCTATCCCTTCTGTAGACAGTATATCTATCATCAAATAGTTCACTGGTAAGTACATTACTATTTAGCCAGGTTTCAGATAAAATTATAACATCATAGTTCATACAACAGAGATTACAGTAAAAAATATTTGTTTTTGTCCGCAGACCTCTACAATTTTGATAATATATTGTTAATTTGTTGAATTTTAAATGATTTTAATACTATAACATACATTGAATAATAATAACATGATTGATTGATGAACATTAATTGATTTTACTTTGACTATTCATATTCTTAATTAGTATGTATTCTGCACCATCGGATTTCCTTGCAAATATTCTACCATTTCTAACCCATACGTACTTGTAATTCATTTCTTTAGCTTTAATTCTGGTGGCTGCATGAAGGGCTTTATTAGTTGGTGACAAGTGTTCCATAATGAAGACAGGTTTTTTTTCTCCCGGTAACCCAATTTGACTCGAGTTGAGCTTATCTTCACGGTGGTTCTTATTAAAATTTATTACGGCTGCCAGAAAGTTATCACGGATTTTAGGTGAGCACAATTGCACCACAATTGAACGAGGTCGGGTAGTTGTACGATCTAACTTGGCTACACGGGTGCAATGTTGGATCTGATCTTCCGAGACGCTAACGCCAATCGCTGTTCCTATATGTTTGGTTAAATTTATCAGATTTTCTGTACTTTGCTCAGGAACACATTGTATCTCAACATTATTGGCGCGAGCCTGCTGTTCCATCTGATCAAGAAGATTTGTTAGGCTTGCGATTGTGTTGGTCATAGATTCCTGCTGAACTTTGAGCTCTGTAAAGCCTTCACTGGATGATTTCAGTTGCTTCATGGCGTCCTCATATTTGTCATTCATGAAGGACATAGAGTCCTTGACATCCTTTAATTCATCCTTAATTGATTTTAATTCCGAGCTCAAAAAGGAACACATAGATTTTTTTAATTGATCATACATGTTGCCTATCTCAGTTTTGACAATTTCCGATACTATTTCTCGTAAATCTTCCTTCGTTGCCAAGTTCGGATTAGTAATGGGTGGTGAAGAGAACGCTGTGTGTGTGTGAATTAGGTTGTACAATAATTATCTGTATTTTTTTTTTTTTTAATTTAAGTCTTATTTGGCTTTATTGTTTGCAGACTCGCCCGCGGGCAACTGCGTACGAAGATAGAGTCGGGTGAAGGCACTATACCGGTGAAGAATTGCAATAACGTTGTGCAGACTTGGGACGGAGTGTTGCAGGTGAGATTATTCGTGTGCTACAGTAGAACCCAACTGATAAGGCGCGTCGTGAATCTTCGTTCGCACAGAAAAGAAAGTATGGCCCGAAGATTAACGAAAGAATGCTTAAAACTTACAATCAACCTTAGATCACTACTATAAGGTTCATAATACAGTGCAGCTGTTAGTTCCGTCTCACTCGCAAGTGGCGCCCCTCCGCACACATGGCACGCATTCATTTAATGTCGTATTTTCGAAATAGCTTGTTATTGGTTGGTCCCCAAAACTGGACTTGGACTGCAAAACCTTATAAAATTCAAGTTATATTCAAAATTATTTTTAGCTTTTCAGTTTTTTCGGTGGTTTATTTTTTTGTTAAGAAGTTTTTATTTGAAAATATGATGAAGCCTACATATGTGATGTGACATATCACCCGGGGATAGTGTAGCTTCCCAACAGTGAAATAATTTTTCAAATCGGTTCAGTACTTTCGGAGCCTATTCAATGCAAACAAACAAACAATCAAATCTTTCCTGTTTATAATATTAGTATAGATTTATATGGTCATGGGATAGCTGCACTTGAGATCCGATGCCTACTCGAGGCTTCTAGCCCCCCCTCTGGATCCGCTACTGGAGTTTTTTTTTTTTTTTTTTATACTGTGTATAGTTCTGTGTTTGACCACAATCTCACTATGGTAAGTGATGATGTGGTCGAAGATGGTAAGCACACAAAGCCTAGAAGGAACTGGCTCTCAAGTGCAGCTGACGGAACACACCGATAGGTGCTTGGCGGCAGGTTTTCAACTTGAGGTGGTAGCCAGCCAGACGGGTTGTGCCCGAATGGCACCTTTTTGATATTTTGTCTGTGTTTTTATATTTTACTTTTTTTTTTTTTTTTTTTTTTTTTTTTTTTTTTTTTTTTTTTTTTTTTTTTTCTTGAAATTATATTAGAAAAGCATTACTCATGGAAAGATCGTTTTATTAAAAAATCCAAAAATAAACGTATAATCCATCTGTTCAGTAATACGGGTACTACCAAGTACCCTACCACCGTGCTATGGTTTCCTCACGATGTTTTCCTTCACCGAAAGCTCAAGCTCATTGTAGGATTCGAACCCGGGACCTTCGTCTCGGTATCCGACGTCACTACCACTGAGCTATCATCGCCTTAAAAAAATTAAAGATTGTGGTCAAACACACGCCTAAACAAAGTAAAGAAAATTTTACAATAGACGATTCAAGTTCAGCTGTCCGAACACCGGTGGGTCCTTGGCGACAGTTAAATTGAGGGTGGTAGCCAGCCAGGTCGGTACAAGGTACTCTACCACCGTACTATAGTTTCCCCTCCTACTTTTTATGGCGATCCCTTCTCTAATGTCCTTTGGCGACGGTAACCGCTTACCATCACGCTTGATTAAACTCGTGACACGTTGTTCCAGGGCGAGCGACTGCTTACAATGTCTTGTTCGGACAAAGTGGCGCGGTGGTGCGTGGTGGGGCTGCAGGGGGCGCTGCTGTCGCGCCTGCTGCGGCCGCTCTACCTCACCTCGCTCGTGTTGGGCTCCTTGCTCAACCATCACCACATGTACAGGTCAGTGTACTTCACTACCCAACTGATAAGGCGCATCCTCCATCTTCGTTCGCACACAAAATAAAGTATGCCCCGAAGATTATCGAAATAATGCTTCAAACTTACAATCAACCTTAGATCACTACTATAAGGTTCATAATACAGTGCAGCTGTTAGTTCCGCCTCACTCGCAAGTGCCGCCCCTCCGCACACATGGCGGCAGCTGCCGACCAATAGCATTTCCCTTCTTTTATCTTCTGCGCAAGTACATCGGTAAGCCATATCATATTACTACTGTACTGTACTGCCCCTCCTCATATAGGTGCTATGAGGAGACCTACTGCGGACCATTGGGATGCGGAATGAGCTCCTACCAATAGCAATCCAATAGGCTAACTAAAAAAAACTGTTTAGTCTTTCTTTTACAATATAAAAAAATATTTGACACGTAATTTTTCTTTCGTCAATCAAACAAAAATATACGAAGATATCGCGTGTAGAAGTTTCGCGTGCCACGAGCCCCTACTCCTGTACTATGGCTGCATTCCGAAATAATGATAATGAAATGAAATGAAATAATTTATTCATTCAAATAGGCCTTCACAGGCACTTATGAATAGTCATACTCTAATACTCTAATGCACGGTTCGGAAGGTTGCTTTTGCTAAGAAGAGCCGGCAATAAACTTAGCAATTACTCTTTTCAAAATCAAACTTAAATTTATTACATCAGATGTTTCCTGTAGAGCGAGCGCTACACCCAAGCATTTTTATCATTTAAATATTCGGTAATATTGTAGTAAGCCTTCTGTACTAAAGCGGCCTTAATACATTCCTTAAAATTATGTGACGGTAAATTCAAAATTTTATTAGGGATCTTATTATAAAATTGTATACTCAGTCCTAAAAATGAACCTTGCACTTTTTGGAGTCTATAAGCAGAGGTCACAAGTTTATGCTTATTTCTAGTATTAAAAGAGTGCACGTCACTTTTTTTTACAAAAATATTAATATTCTGATGTACAAATAATATATTTGCATAAATATACTGCGATGCTACTGTGAGGATACCTATATGTTTAAACTTATCTCTGAGGGAAGCTCGAGAACTCATATTATAAATAGCTCGCACTGCTTTTTTTTGCAAAATAAAAATGGTTTCTATATCAGCAGCTTTACCCCAAAGTAAAATGCCATAAGACATAACACTATGGAAATAACTAAAATAAACTAATCGAGCTGTGTCTACGTCTGTTAGCTGTCTAATTTTTCGAACTGCATAAGCAGCTGAACTGAGCTTTCCCGAAAGACATGATATTTGGTTGCCCCATTGAAGTTTCGAGTCTAAAGTAATCCCTAAGAATACTGATGATTCAACAAGACCTAAAGGTTCATTATTTATCATTAAATTACAGCCTACTTTTTTAACATTTGGTAGTGCAAATTTAATACATTTAGTTTTCTTTGCATTTAAAACTAGATTATTTACAGTAAACCAGTTTAATACCCGAGATAATGCACCGTTTACATCGTCAAAATTAGATTTCAGTCTATCAACACTAAAAATCAGTGAGGTATCGTCAGCAAACAGTACAATTCCACAGGTATTTTTGACATAAAAAGGAAGATCATTAATATAAATTAAAAATAGAAAAGGACCTAAAATAGAGCCCTGCGGCACCCCCATAAGCACAGGAGAACCAGATGATTTAATACGATTGACATCAACACTTTGAATTCTATCCCCGAGATACGACTTCATCAGATCAAGTGCTGCGCCCCTAACCCCATAATAATTTAGTTTACGTATGAGTGTCCGGTGATCAACACAATCAAAGGCTTTAGATAGATCACAGAATACTCCAATAACATTCTGTGATTTCTCCCAAGCGTTAAAAATATTTCTTAAAAGTGCTACCCCGGCATCAATAGTTGAACGACCCTTTGTAAACCCATACTGCTCACTATGTAATAGTTTATTCAAATTAAAGTGAGCGAGCAATTGCGTTAAAATAATCTTTTCAAATACTTTGCTCAAGGCTGGCAAAATGGAAACTGGTCTATAATTAGAAGGATCACTGGGATCTCCCGCCTTGAACAAAGGTATAACTTTGCTATATTTCATTAAATCTGGAAATTGGCCGAAATCAACGCATTTATTAAATACTAAAGCTAAATGCGGAGCAATGTCATCAATGATACCCTGCAAAACAGTTACGGATACATCCCATAAGTCCCCAGTGCGTTTAACTTTCAAGGTTTTAAATGTTTTGACTATGTCGTAAGGTGTAACGTGCCTAAACTTAAATAATTCACAGCACTCAGGCACATTGGATTTTAATAACAATTCAGCATCTATCGGTGACGAATTCAAGGAGCAAGTTGTGTCTACCGGTATATTAGTAAAAAATAAATTAAAAGCATGTGCAATTTGACTATCGTCAGAAATAATGTTATTATCAATATTTAACTCAATACGTTTATTACTGTTCTGGTATTTTCCCCTTTCAGAGTTGATAATGTTCCAAGTAGTTTTGACTTTATTGTTTGATTGACTAATTTTATTTTTTAAATATATGGACTTAGCAGAAGTACAGGCTTTCTTAAAAATTTTGGAATAATTTTTGACATACTCAAGAAAATCGATATTTTGATTGAATTTTTTCATGCCGTACAGCTCATACAACTTAGCTCTACTTATGTAAATACCCGATGTTGCCCAGTCGTTAAACTTAATTTTATAATTTTCACTAAAGGTTCTGGGTTTAAAAGCCTTATCAAATTCTGTTTTTATAAATTTAAAGAGATTACTGTAAAGAATATCTGGTTCGTCCTGTGCCATGTCAACAGAGGCAATATTGTTACTAACCCTATCTTTAAAACGGACCATACGATTTAATGTTATGGGCCTACAAGTTATCTTATGCGGTTTAACATTAGTTTCATTAAAAAGTACTACTTTCTGACCACAATGATCCGAAGTTAACTCAGTGACAATAGATTTTTCGAGTACATCACAGCAGCAGAATACATTGTCCAGGCACGTTGCAGAAGTTTCTGTCACTCTAGTTGGTTCATAGAATAAATTATGAAGATTAAATGATTTGAATAAATTAGTAAATCTAAGTGTTGTAGGTGAATCTACTAACAAATTAACATTAAAGTCGCCACATACTATTATACTTTTATTACATGTTTGAGCTTTCTTAAGAGCATCTTCTAAGATATAATCACTGTAATCGATTTGAGCGTGCTTAAACCCGTACCGAATTGAATAATGACATATTACGATGTCCCGTGAAACGTCATAGATGACGTCATGATATCCGCTATATTGCGTTCACGCCGACCATGCCCTAAACTGATATCACCGTGAGCGCTGTCAAAAGTGACGGTTAATTATTGTGTTTTCGGCAAAAAGTCTAATAAGATTCATAGTTTTCTATTTGGCAAAGATACTTTTTATGATTTTATCAGAGAAAAATAATAAAAGACGCGAATATTCCTTTTAGCGGGTTAAATTATGAAAGATATCCTTATATCTATCTATAGTCCTAGCGCATTGTTAATTCAGATTTTAATTAATTTCTCAAATGTTCTGTTTTGAATACTGTGAGCGCGTTCACGAGCGTTCCGAATTCTTCTTCTTCTTCTTATTTTTAATTTTGGTAACCAAGCCCAAATTAGGGCTAATTTCTGCCAGTGTCGTGTTATATTATAATATCCAGTCACAAAATCACTTCATATTATAGTCCTCAGTCAGTCACCGTCCATAAAAGTCATGTTTTACTACAATGGTGGTCATTGTACTAAAACTCTTCACGGAAATTTTGAGACAACTTGAAAAGTAACGATACACATAATTCATTTCATTTCACTTCACTGGTGCACATGGATGATCTTTATGATTGGGTAAAATACCACCGTGCTATGGTTTCCTCACGATGTTTTCCTTGACCGAAAGCTCAAGCTCATTGTAGGATTCGAACCCGGGACCTTCGTCTCGGTATCCGACGTCACTACCACTGAGCTATCATCGCCTTAAAAACTTTTTTACCCAGGTATCATCCCTATTCCGCAACTATGTTTGATGTAGGATGTTGAGTGTGACACATGGTATTTTATAAGATTTCTCCCATCTATTTTAATAAATTTAACGTAAATACATTCAAGATATTTTGTTTGTAAGATATAATCAAAACGTATTAAATGTAATGTCAACATTATATTATTATTTTTTAATGAAATGGGCTTGCGTTTGACCACTGTCCCGCCCATAAGGGGCGATGACGAAGCCTAAGATGAAACACGCTTACCCAGAAGAAACCTATTCACTCTGGCCTTGAAAGTTCCTAGATTGTAGGCATATAACACAGACGCCGGAAGCAAGTTCCACTCCCTTGCTGTCCGCATTATAAATGAGGATGCAAAACGCTGTGTCCGTATTGTCGGTATGTCAACAACGTACGGGTGAAACTTTTCCCGGCGTCTTGTGGTTCGGTGTAAAAATGGGGATGATGGAATTAGGTTGAACAATTCCTGCGCACACTCTCCAAAATATATCCTGTAGAAAACCGATAAGCAAAAAAAAATTCATTTCATTTGGCTGTATTGACTCAACTTTTACATAACGAAACGCAACTGAATTGTGATTCTAATAGCAATCTTCAATTATTTATTTCTCGAAAGCTAAGAGGTTGCTTTAATAAAACACTTCGTTGAAAGACTTCTTACATCATCTACTTTCTGTCTAAGCTCAGTCTGCTAAGTTTATCCATAAAAGATAAGTAAAACACGAAAAATCATAAGTATTTTATTTTTATTTTAACTACAAACTTATAAATTCTTAATTACTAGAGGGTATGTATATATCAAGCGGAAAGGGCCCACTGGCGGTTGTGAGGTGATTATTTACAGAACTCACATCCTTTACTATGAAACGAGCTATATTTGTGTATTGAGATCTCGAAAACGGCTCTAACGATTTCGATGAAAGGATGATGCCAGGATTTATATGAAATCTGTTCCCACACTCCAAAAGCTACGTCAAAAAAAATAATTCAAAATCATTTATTCAAATGGACCTTCGCAGGAACTTATGAAAAGTCAGACTCTAATACTTTAAATACCGGTCCGGTAGGTTGCATTTGCCGAGTTGAGCCGGAAACAAACTCGGCAATTACTCTTTTCAAAACAAGCTTAGATTCATTACATAATATTTACATTCTAATCTAATGGTGCGTCCAATCTACGCGAATCGAGCACGAGCCGAGCCACGAACGAACCTACAACGAGCACGATGCGAATACTTTTCTTCGTGAAAAAACTGACAATCGCGCTCGTTCGAGGCTCGCAAGCCCGTCCACGCTACGCGAATCGTGCTCGCAGTGTGCTCGTTCGTGGCTCGGCTCGTGCTCGGTTCGACAAGCATGGACGCACCATAACGTGTAATACATCGTTGGATAGCTATTTTCGAATTGAACAAAAGGTACTATGGAGCCAAGATACAAATCTTAATCCGTTCAGAGTTATG
The DNA here is from genome assembly GCA_947623365.1 of Achlya flavicornis. Classification (NCBI taxonomy): domain Eukaryota; kingdom Metazoa; phylum Arthropoda; class Insecta; order Lepidoptera; family Drepanidae; genus Achlya; species Achlya flavicornis. The sequence goes on along the minus strand of OX392494.1, from coordinate 2,307,685 downwards.
CATTATTAAACATGCAGGTACAATATCTCTGAATAATGTTATTGTTGTACAATAATAAATAACAATTGTACCATCTAGCTCTCATGTATCGTGACTGAATACGACCACGCAAGAGCGAAGCATCCTCATTAATGCCAAAATCAGGTAAATCCACGCATTGCTTAAATTACGACGTTTAATACAGCTTAACTCTGAATGGACTAAGATTTGAAACTTGGCTCCATAGTAATGTTACGTCGTCAGGAATAAATTGCTACCAGTAACGCCATCTGTTATTGAATAGGAGTAAACATCTAAAGCAACGCCATCTATCGCCGAATATACACCTTGTTCTTGATTAGCTCGATAATACAGTAGGCATGTAGAATACTCGCGTAAACTGTCGAATGTTCCGGATGCCGTTTATGAAGTATAAATACGAGACAATGCACAGGGAAGTTGGAGTTTGATTTAGTGAAACAGTGAGTGAACATCGAAGTGAAATACAGTTAAGTGCTAGTGAACTATTTAATTTGTGAGTGTTTTAATACAAGTGTAACCAGTGTATTGGTAAATTCGTGTACCATTATTTATCCTGAACCCCAGCACGTAACAATAACTTTTGTTCATCTTAAAAATACCTATCAAACGATATATTACATGTAGCTATTGGAGGGTCGGACCAAAATTTGCATCCTCCTTTTCTTTAGGAGGGTTTTGGGGGTGAAAAATCGATCGAGCCTAGGTCTCATCTCTGGAAACCAAAGCTAGCAAACGAAAACGATCTTTATTATTAAAAAAATGAAAACCTTTGAGTTTCTCGCTTATTCTTCTCATTTGTAGGCCCATTTCCGAACTGTTGTTACTTCAGTAGCTTTGACCTCCATAAGTGCCCTACAAGTCCTTAATTTAATAAATGACTTTGACTTTGAAAGTGCCATCATCATCATCATCAGTCTATAATGTGAAGTGAAGGGACTGGGCGATACTCCACCACGCGTGCCCACTGCGGATCGGTGGAGGTAGGCTAGTGGTCAACCTACTGTTGGAATTTTTCAAGCCGCCTAGGAGGCATCCAACTGGCTTAACGACTATCTCAATTAAGTGATAACCGGGACCAACGGCTTTACGTGCCTTCCGAAGCACGGAAACGCTTAATTTGAAATACCACTAGGCGGTCACCCATCCAGGTACCGACCACGACAGACGTAGCTTAACTTTGCCGATCGATTAAGAACGGCTAATCATGCTACACCACGAGCGCTATAAAAGTGCCATATTTAATCTTTAATCGTAGCCTGCCCGCTTGATATATCATCTACAAAGAAATATCAATAAACATGATTGTATACACACAAGAAATCCATCTCAGTCTTCAACAAGAAATTCTCAACCTTATTATAATTGTACTTAAGTTTATTCTATGGAGTACGGTGATTGGCGATGGGTCATTAGGAAAAATGATCCTCGGGCCCTGAATAAGAAATAAAATTCATATTATAACACTACATCTGTAAAAAAGTAAGTTCAAAAAAGTATGAAACAAGAGAATATTCTGATCTGAAATTGTTTCATACAAACTATTAAATATTTATCGTCTATTAGATAAACAACTTGCAGTATTTAATACATATTCATAGTGATGTTCAGAGGATAGCCGTGGTCATATGCAACTTTGCACTAATTATGATTTCTTACTACTGTTAGAATGTAGAAGCATCATCCCAAAGTGCTACCGTATCGGCAATATCAGCACACATCACATGCCAAATTAAAATAAACCTTATCCATTTAACATACGCACTTAAATACCATCTAGCTACTATTAACAGTTAATCTACCGCCCTTAGGCGCCAAGCCGAATAGTCTCTTCAAAAACGCCACAGCTTTCGACTCGCTGCCTAATTCCAAAGAATAGGAAATTGGCGGCAGTAATGATGCAGAACCGCCAATGTAGTTATTCCTCTCTTTTGACACGTGATTTAATTCTCCGTTGCCATTCTTTACAAGTGTATTTATTTCACGCATTACCGTAAACACTGGCAGGACGTTTTTACGGTTTTTAAGCAGAAAATCTAGTATTTTGAACAGGAAGTTGTCATCTTCGTTATCTCTTCTAAAGAATTGTATGAAACGCTTCTGTCTCTTATGTATTCTGTGTTCTGAATTTATTTGGGATATGATGTCTATTAATTTTAGTATATCATTGATTTTGAATTTTGGTGTTTGTAGGTTTCGATCAGATTCTTGACTATGCTGTTCGTGTATGTCTTCATTGGATATAGCTATAGGATCTAATAATGTCGTATCTTCTAAATCTTCATTAAATTCTACATCTTCTAGTGATGATCTCGGATTTTCATCTGTTGCTTGTTCAGTATTTATAAAATTCATGATTAAAACTTTAAGTAAATTACTATGTTTTAAGTCTTTATGTGTTGGTTTTAATTTTTGTTCGTCTTTGTCTTTGCTAGTTGCAATATTGTTTGCATTAGAATGATTTATTTCTTTGTTCTGTTGATTGTCACGTTCAAATATATCTTTATCTAAATTTATATCATCTTTAGATTTGTCTTCTATAGTTTTAGAATTGTCGTTATCTTCTTTGTTTCTAATATTCAAATCTTTAGTATCTGGTCTAATATCTTTGTCCTCCAAAGCAAGACTCTTAACATCTAGTTCTTTCTTTACTCTATCTGTTTTATCAAATACTTTTGTAGTAGCTTCAATTTCTTGATCCTTTACATTTACAGCATCTAAAGCTTCTAAATAGTACGTGTAAAAGCCGTGCGTCTGTGTTTGCGTACCTGTAACAGTGCAGAAAAGCTGTGCATTATATGTGCATGTTTTCTTTTAATTACGTGAATTTGTGCACTAGATTTATGTGGTATTTCAACTAATACTATATCTTCTATTTACATAAAACCATAAATATATCAACGATATTGCAGAATATTTGAAAATTGACCTTATTTATACAGTGTGAAGGTGAAATTTCGACCTATTACCGAAATGCTACCGAAGACCATTTACTTCTGAGATGATAATTTTGGATTAGCATTTTTTTCAGGCCGCTACAAGTTTATCACCTTTCAGAAAAGTATAAGTAAAACGTGCCCAGGCCTCAGTTTATTTACATTTAATTAATATTACGACTTGACGCTTTCTAATCTCCCAAGTGCAGCTCTGAAGAGGTGCTTACCGAACCTCAAAAACCAACCCAGCTACAAAGCTCATAAGATAGCATTTCCCCCACGGTTCTTGGAATCAAAAAATCCTTTTTGCCTAAAATTCTGTCCATCTACCGTGCTCACCGAACCTCAACAATGAACCCAAAAACAAAATCTTTAAGACATAATTTCGCCCGTAGCTTACTTGGTGTCAACCCCGTATCCCATATTCGTGTGCTGGTGGTAAGCACACGTGCCACTCCTGTATTTATTCCACGTAGGACATGAGGTGGCGACGAACGACGCCGGCCGGAGAACCGACTCAGTGTAGAACTGATATGAACGCCAGTGGCTGCAGAAAACTGAAGAGTGGTTTGTTAGAGGGAACTGCTGTAGTCGGAGAGCCGTAGCCTCTTTATTACACCATCAGCCTATAATGTCCCACTGCTGAGCACAGCCTCTTGCACACAAATGAGGGTGCCCACTGTGGATTGGTGGAGATAGGCTAGTGGTAATCCTACTGTTGGAGTTTTCAAGCCGCCTAGTAGGCCTCCAACTAGCTTAACGATTATCACAATTAAGTGATAACCGGCACCAACGGCTTTACCTGCCTTCCGAAGCACGGAAAATGCGCGAGTTGAAATACCACTAGGCGGTCACCCATCCAGGTAGCGGCCTTACCAGTGGTAATTTAACATTGCCGATCGATTAAGAACGGCCAATCATGCTACACCACGAGCGCTTACGCTGACCCGACATAATTTTTTATTTGCATGATTCCATTTCTTCCCGCTCTTCTAAAATATTACTTACATTTATTCAGCAGCAGCTGTTGAGGTATGACCACCTCCAGCTCGCATCCTGGCTGTGGACTCTTGCCTCCGTTCGGAAAGAAATCCACGTGGCCGAGAGGTTGCTTGTACCCTGTGTAATAAGGTTCAAATTATGTCGTATGCTATGGAATACCTCGGGACGATTTTTTCTCGCAAGACATTAGCTACACAACAAAGTACAGTAATCTCTCGCTAATCCGCCGTTCGAATTTCCGACGATTTCTATAATCCGTTTTTGGCGAGTCGAATTCGTCTTACCAGTCTAACTCGTCTTACCAGACACTTTACGTAAAATGCATGATCAAGACCTTATTCACGTGCAGGAACACAACATGAGGTTCGATCGAGGAGTCGATTAGCTCTTTGAGCAAAATAACGCTATGCAGGCGTTCCGCAAGGCTCTGTTCTATTCCCGACACTATTCCTGCTGCATATCAACGATATATAAAATGATAAACTGATTGTTGATATATCAACGCACAGCCCAAACCGCTGGACCTAGAGATTTGAAATTTTGCACACAGATACCTTATACAGTGGAGGCATCCACTAAGGAAAGATTTTTGGAAATTCCACCCTTAAGAGGGTAAAATAGGGGATGACAGTTTGTATGCAAGTCCGTCAGTTTTGAAGTTAGGATCTTCAAATTTTGTGTTTAGGCGTACGATTGAAAATTAATGTATAGTTATCTCAGCGTTTGTTATAATTCCACCCCCGAAGGGAGGAAAAGGGGGATGAAGTTGGGTATGCAAGGCCTTCAATTTCAAAGTAAACTTCATAAAATGTATTATTATACGGTGTAGGCATCCACTATGGAAGGATTTTCGGAAATTCCACCCCTAAGGGGGTAAAATAAATGAAAGTTTGTATGCAAGTCCGTCAGTTTTGAAGTTAGGATCTTCAAATTTTGTGTTTAGGCTGACGATTGAAAATTAATGTTTAGTTATCTCAGCGTTTGTAATAATTCCACCACCGAAGGGAGGAAAAGGGGGATGAAGTGGTTTATGCAAATCCTTCAATTTCAAAGTAAACTTCACTAAATATATTATTATATAGTGTAGGCATCAACAAAAGAAGGATTTTTAAAAATTCCACCCCTAACAGGGTAAAATAAGGGATGAAAGTTTGTAAGCAATATATCAACGCATAGCCCAAATCGCTGGACCTAGAGATTTGAAATTTTGCACACAGATACCTTATACAGTGTAGGCATTCGCTAAGGAAGGAGTTTTGGAAATTCTACCCCTAAGGGGGTCAAATTTTGTGATTAGGCTTACGATTGAAAATTAATGTATAATTATCTCAGCGTTTGTGATAATTCCACCTCTGAAGGGAGGAAAAGGGGGATGAAGTTGTTAATGCAAGTCCTTCAATTTGAAAATAAACTTCACTAAATGTATTATTATACGGTGTAGGCATCCACTAAGGAAGGATTTTTGGAAATTCCATCCCTAAGGGGGTAAAATAAGGGATGAAAGTTTGTATGCAAGTCCGTCAGATTTGAAGTTAGGATCTTCAAATTTTGTATTTAGGCTGACGATTGAAAATCAATGTATAGTTATCTCAGCGATTGTGATAATTCCACCACCGAAGGGAGGAAAAGGGGGATGAAGTTGTGTATGCAAGTCCTTCAATTTGAAAGTAAACTTCACTAAATGTATTATTATACGGTGTAGGCATCCACTAAGGAAGGTTTTTTTGGAAATTCCACCCCTAAGGGGGTAAAATAAGGGATGAAAGTTTGTACGCAAGTCCGTCAGTTTTGAAGTTAGGATCTTCAAATTTTGTATTTACGCTGACGATTGAAAATTAATGTAAAGTTATCTCAGCGTTTATGATAATTCAACCCCAGAAGGGGGAAGAGGGTAATGAAGTTAAGATGATAAACTGATTGTTGATATATATCAACGCACTGCCCAAACCGCTGGACCTAGAGATTTGAAATGTTGCAAACAGATACCTTATACAGTGGAGGCATCCACTAAGGAAGGATTTTTGGAAATTCCACCCATAAGAGGGTAAAATTGGGGATGAAAGTTTGTATGAGAGTCCGTCAGTTTTGAAGTTAGGATCTTCAAATTTTGTGTATAGGCTAACGAATGAAAATGAATGTAAAGTTGTCTCAGTGTTTGTGATAATTCCAGCCCCGAAGAGAGAAAAAGGGAGATTAAGTTGGGTATGCAAGGCCTTCAAATCCACGATAAACTTCACAAACTTTATGATTATACAGTGGAGGCATCCATTCAGGAAGGATTTTTGGAAATTTCACCCCTAAGAGGGTAAAATAGGGGATGAAAGTTTGTATGCAAGTCCGTCAGTTTTGAAGTTAGGATCTTCAAATTTTGTGTATAGGCTGATGATTGAAAATTAATGTAAAGTTATCTCAGTAAGTAACAGCTCTACGCCGCCAAAATATTAACTGGTTCTGCCAAAGGAGAAACTGTCTTCGTGCCGCTTATAACATTGATCCTAAATCACCTTCCGTTTAATTTAAAAGATTAGAGTTCCTTATCAAGGTTTGTTTCGCGATGGCTATTAATAAATCATAGGGAAATACTCTCTGAAATTTGCTAGAGTTTATTTGCGGCAGAACTGTTTCAGTTTTATGTGGCATGCTCGCATGTAAGCTCAATCTACCTGAACTTTTGTGAAATATCACACGTAGTGGCGGGCAATAGCCATGAACAAAGCTCTATATTGTTACAATAATTCATATCCAGAAAAAAGAAATAATCTACGCGGACGAAGTCGCGGGCTAAAGCTAGTCAACGATATGTTGTCTATTGACGGCATTTATTGCTGTGCAGGGGACACTTATTTTTCGTTCCGTGATGGGGAAAAGCAGCAAACGACTTGTCTAAAATCGAGAATACACTAATGTCTTCAAATGGGCAACCTTACCGAAGATACCAGCGTCTGTATGTATGACATCGACAAAGTGTGCGTCACTAGGGTCCAGGCGTTGCTCTAGAGGCAGGTGGGAGAACAGCGGCAGAGCTGGATCCAGACCGGTGATTCTTGATACACGACCTGGGGAAGTAAATTGTAGTTTTAGGCTACAAGTTACTTTGGTGTCTTATAAATAAAGTAGCTTTTCGCCTGGCGGTTAATCGCGTGATTTTACATAGGTAAAAGGGGATGCCTATTATATGAGGAAGGAGGTTTGAGGTCAGTCAGTCAGTGAAAATGTCAGTAAAAGTAAGACTATATAGTTAAAGTGATAATATTATAGATCTCCTGGTAAAGTAATTGTAGCATGATGGTGAAGCAGGTACCTGGATGGGTGACCGCCTAGTGGTATTTCAACTCTATCGTTCTCCGTGCTTCGGAAGCCACGTAAAGCTATCACACTTAATTGTGATAGTCGTTAAGCTACTTGGAGGCCTATTAGGCGACTTGAAAACTCCAACAGTGGGTTGAACACTAACCTGGTCCCACCAATCAGCAGTGGGCACGCGTGGTGGAGTATCTGCCCATTCCCTTTCACTTTCATTTGTGAAAGGAGGTTATATGCTGATGAAGAGGAAGAAAGGTCCAGTTTCGTGTGTTTACCTGATTTCAATGCCGTGCCTGCTACACCAGCCGAATGAGCGCCAAGACTGTGTCCCACCAGATGCGTGTTATTTAGGTTGAGACCCCTGTAACATTCACGATACATCTATATATATAAAAATGAATTGCTGTTCGTTAGTCTCACTAAAACTCGAGAACGGCTGGACCGATTTGGCTAATTTTGGGTTTTAAATACTCGTGGAAGTCCGCGGAAGGTTTAAATGTAGAGTAGGGTATTACGCGAACGAAGTCGCGCCGGGCAGCTAGTATTCAATAAATATCCTGTGCCATGCTTCACGAATGGTCATCTGATCCCAAACTAAGCAGAACCCTGTAATAGGCTAGAAGACTAAAAATCCTATTATCCCGTCTTTTACATTATAATCTAAGGCAATGATAGCTCAGTGGTAGTGACGTCGGATACCGAGACGAAGGTCCCGGGTTCGAATCCTACAATGAGCTTGAGCTTTCGGTGAAGGAAAACATCGTGAGGAAACCATAGCACGGTGGTAGGGTACTTTGTAGTACCCGCCTGGCTGGCTACCACCCTCAAGTTGAAAATCTGTCGCCAAGCACCTATCGGTGTGTTCCGTCAGCTGCACTTGAGAGCCAGTTCCTTCTAGGCTTTGTGTGCTTACCACCTTCGACCACATCATCACTTACCATGGTGAGATTGTGGTCAAACACAGGCCTATACACAGTAAAAAAAAAAAAATATCAAAAAATATTAGACACTTATAAAAAAATACGAAGATATCGTGTGTTGAAGTTCCGCGTGACGTCACGGTTGAGTACCCTTTTACTGTAAAGTGACGTCACGAGCCCCCACTCCCGAGCTTTAAATCGCTTTATCTTTGAAATTTTTTAATGGTTTGGTAAAGCAAATACGTGTCCAATATTTTGTAATCTTTTTTTACCTTGGAATCATCCCTATTGACATCGTCAGCGCGATGTAGGATATTGTGGTGCCATCTATCGTTCTACGTGTGAACTATCTTATATTAACCGAAAGATGGCTGGTAGATGTCGCTACAACAGGACTAAATATTTTCCTTAAGTTCATTATTAGATAGAAATATAGTGAGACCAAATCCCTCCCTATACATGAGATGGTATAAACCAAGTCTAGTAAAACAAGAAATAAATAATATCTGTCACTTTCTAACGTCATATAATAGAAAGAGCCGGGGTTATCTTCAAACCTGGGTTGTACAAGACATTTATCTAAATAGATAATGCAAGTCCCTCCATCCGTATGAAAACCAAGCGTGCCACTTTTTTATACCTACCATAATGTCACACGAGCGCTTTAATTAGGCTGACATAAGAGCTATAACTGAAAATGAAGCGATCCTTTTTGTCAGTTAAACACATCGCTCGCTACACATCTCTGGTGGACATGCAGCCTTATTGCCCAGGTTTCGACACGCGAAGTACTTACACACTCGTCATCTATTTAGATTTATATCTATGATCAACACCAAACTTCTAAAACTTCAATATCTTACCTCGTAACAAGGTAGTCAACAAACTGCGCGGCGAAGCGTCCGATGAACCAGGTGTTCTGAGCTGCTGTTAAGTACCAGGGCCCGGCTTCGAGGTGATGGGCGTCCACCATGATCACGTTGGTGTCCCCTCGTTGCATATACGCTGTGGATGATATATTCTGAAGTCGATGTGGTTCTTTAAGAACGGGTGATGAAATTCTTATAGGGTATGTAAGTGTGGTGTTGCAAGCGTCTATAGGCTACGGTAACTGTTTACCATCATGCGGTCCGTAAATTGAATACAATAAAAATGATGGCGACTCACGCGCAGGAACGCCACATTACGTTATTTGGCTGCGGTCTTCTGAAAGGTGGAGCTTCGACTTCCCCAATCAAGCTGCTCTGTCTGCTTTCTTCTCTGGGCCAGTAGACAAGATGGTTATCGACAATCGTCATCGTTAGTAAACGATCAACTTTTGTATGTTTGACATTTCAAATCGAAATATCACGTGATTTTTAACAATCTCTTATGTCAATCCCATACAAAGGTTGATCGTTTACTAACGATGACGGTTGTCGGTAACCATCTTGTCTAAGGGGGCTGGTTATGGTGATGATAAGACAGAAAAGCCGAAGATTTTCCGAAGAAGTTCATCAGGATGTATTGTCCTTAAATCGGTTTCTTGTGTTCTCGTCAGAAGAATTCCTTATCATATGTAAGCTTCAACCAACAACCTCACCTTCTCTAACCATGACGGCGCTGCCGTCCTCAGGCTGTTCCATGAACGCGTGGAAGTATAGGACGGTCCTGTCGTTGAAGTCCATGTTGGATGCGAACAACTTCTCGTCGTCGTTCACCATCAGCGCTTGGTATACCGTTGGATTGTGTCTGGAATTTTAAAGGTCTTTTAGGTTGAGGGTACGAAATCAATATCAAAAAGTTATTTATTCAGTTTAGACCCTGGTATGGCACTTATGAACGTTACATACAGTTGAATTTAACACCCTGTTCGAAATACACTTAAACTGAGAAGACTCCGGCAAGAAACTCAGCAAGGCTTTTTTTTTGTCGTGGAAGATCTTTTCATATTACAGCTTTTTTTCCAAATACTTATACAATACTAGCTGCCCGGCGCGACTTCGTTCACGTGGTGCCCTACCCTACCCTACCCCACCCGTTACCGTTTTTTTACACCTTGGGTTACATTATTGGAGTTTTAGTAAGGATCCCTACTTTTTTTGAAAATATAATATAGCCTATGTCACCCGGGGATAGTGTAGCTTCCCAACAGTGAAAGAATTTTTCAAATTGGTTCAGTAGTTTCGGAGCCTATTCAATGCAAACAAACAAACAATCAAATCTTTCCTGTTTATAATATTAGTATAGATACCATATAATTATTATAGTAGTATTTCATATATTCATACAATTGTCAACGAGATTCTCTTTGCTGACCCTTGTAGTCTCTGAATGAAATGGCAGCTCATTTTAGAGAGTAGCATTAATTGGCTGGTGTGTCTTTTAATGGAATGAGGCTCTAAAGGCCGAGTTCTGAATGGGTGGTAACTTCAGTACCTTCGAATTTTAGTTAGTGTCCGCCTAAGGCATGATCAATGGTTTGGACTTTGACACCTATGAGGTATATAATCAACAGCTTACAGGTGGACTGTGTCACGTTTTAAAATAGGGGCTGATGGAAAGACCTGGGACCTGACATGAAACAAGCTGTTTATGATCATTGAGATCTGTTTTTAATTTTTGTACAGATAAATATTAGATCAGAGTATGTTACCTAGTAAACAGCTGGAATCCAACATCGTTTCCATCCTTAATGAAGGGACATTTTGACTTATCCACCGGTGATATTTGGAGCAAAGCGTTCTCGTACTGCACGCCCGGTGGTCCTGCAAAAATATTTTCAAGTAGTAGTAGTATAATCCAAACTTATTGGTTCAAAAAACGACGAAGCGCTTCCAGAGTAGGTAGGTAGTGCCCTTGCGCTTCGCTTGGCTGTCTTGGCGGAAAAATAGGCGGGCCGTAGGCGTATATTCGTAGTATGCTTTTGCGAGTGCAAAATAAATTTTGGAGAAAGGAAGAGCATAGCGTTTATTCGCTCAAAGGGCAGCTCGACTGGGGAAGTGCCTCCACCTTACAGAATACCGCAGCCAAATAACTTTATGTTCTGTAAAGATGTGTTCCTGCGCGTGAGTAAGGTCGCCAGAACTCATAGGAGAGGGGGGAAAGGTCGGTAACGCGTGAGCGATGCTTCGTGTGTTGCAAGCATGGCTACGGTAACCGCTTACCATCAGGCTGGCCGTATGCTTGTTTACCGAATTAGTCGTATAAAAAAAATATATATAAATATGCCTTTAAATTACGACACATCCGTATGTTTCCTAATTCGTAGAAACGAGAAAGTTTAATATTACCATCTTGTAACACCTGTGGTTCCGCATGTAGGTTGCAGTTAACCGCACCATGAACTTAGGGTTGGAGTGCATTGGTAGCGAGCGAGTCGGGTGCGGTATATTATGGAATTACATCTATTACAAGCTTTTATTTTACTTGCAATGTATGTATGTTTGTTCGGGTGGAATTTTGCAAGTCGAATTTCACCCACTTCCAGTGGTCGGATTGACTTGGTATTTTGTATACATTAGTATATTGGAAGACAATGCAAGTACAGTCACCAAAAAAGCTTGTATTAAAAATTAAACAAAGACTTATTTTTATTCTACTTAGGGGGCGAAGCACCGGGCCCGATGATGCGGTTACCGTAAGTTTAGACCATGGGTTCGCAAACTTATTTTGTCCACTATAAGAATCTGATTTTTTTTAGGTCTCTCATCACTTACCACCTGTAAAGCATTTAAATAACAGGGATGATTCCTAAGTTAAAAATTTGTAATTCTAAGTCCGTCACTTAGATTATCAAAAAATATTGGACAAGTAGTTTTTGCTTTACCAAATCATTAACAATTGACGAAGATAAAGCGCGTCAAAGTTCAGGAGTGGGGGCTCGTGACAGCGAAATATTTTGCTATAGAACCCGTCATGCTCTTTCGCTGACTTCAAAACAGTTTCAGATAAGTTATTTTCATACTTTTTAGTGTACTAAAACTCTTTGTGTGTTCTACCGTCTATATAACGGGGAGTGTTCTCAAGAACTTTTTGACCTGGGGCCATCATCACCTTTTTACCACCGCACCGCTCGCCGGCGATGTGGAGTTCATCCTCATATCCTTGAGCCGCCTCGAGTGGAATAAGCTCCCCATTACGGTTTTCCCTCAGCGCTACGATATGGGGTTCTTCAAAAGGGGCGTAAAAAGAGCTCTTCAAGGTCGGCATCACATCGGCAATCCCCCTGGTATTGCAAATGTCCATAGGCGGCGGTGACCACTTACCATCAGGTGGACCGTCTGCCTGTTTGTCAAACTAATAACATAAAAAAAAAAAAAAAACTTTAAAGGTGGTTTAATATTTTTGTTAAAAAGTTTTTATTTATACGTATTTTTCCATTTCATTCTTTACACAAGCGTCAATGAATTTTTTTTGATTACTTGCCCTCATCTCTGTACTAATATGACTTATTGACTTGATTCTTACAATGCAAAATATAACAAGGCTAGTTTTAGCCAAGAAAAAAATGGATTACTTGAACAGTACTTTAGAAGAAATAGTTTTGGTTGGCGGTGGCGTGCTGAAGGTGGAGTGGTATCTCACTTCGCCATTGGCTCATTGACGCTCAAGGTTATTAGCCATCGACCCCAATTTTGCCCGACTTCCCGCCTAAAAGCCTACAAACGAGGATTTATCATCCACTTTGAGAAAGTTTGTCTTCAAAGTTTGCAGTCTTCTCTTATCGCGCGATGCCGATCTTCGCGTTGAGGGGCTTGACCCAACTGAAGGTAGCCCTTATCGAGATTTACCAGGGGTGCACTCAGAATTTTATAGGGCTTTAAAACATGTACTTTTTTTTTTATTTATTAGAACTTTTTTTTTATACCACTTAGGTGGCAAACAAGCATTCGGCCCGCCTGATGGTAAGCGGTTACCGTAGCCTATGGACGCTTGCAACACCAGGGGTATCACGCGCGCGTTGCCGACCCTGCAGAAACCTCTTCACACCCCTTTTGAAGAACCCATGCTGTACTCCATTATTATTAATACTAAAAAAGAAATTATAGTTTCGCCAACCGGCACAACACAGTTAGTTGGCGAAACAGGCTAATTATTGTAATATTAATGTATCGGGTCTATTCGCGCACAGATTATTATCAATATTTAATTTTGACTAACCTCGACGTTTCGACCAAGTTGCATTGATCGTGGTCACGAGTGAACTGCAACTTGGTACAATAAATTTAGTTCGCGAAAGCTTAAAAAGTACGAGAGGCTAATTATGTACTTTTCCACCAGGTCATATATCCTTTAATTGGAATGGAATAATATCGGCTTTACAGACCAGTAGTTACGCATTGCCATCCGTCGTCAATTGCTTGTATTTAACCGACAGTTTTCTTGATTTTCCACTCTGTATACAGACTAACTCGTTTAGTTGCATATTGCATTAATAGATAACCAGCTTTGGATTTACTTTAAGGAAAACTAACTTGATTTTGTTTAAGTACGCGTACAGCGGAGGACATAAATATGTGTACACTTATGGAAACTAGATAACTGATATACTTGTAAATATGCATTGATATTTTAAGTACAGTAGTACCCAACTAATATGGCTTACCGATGTACCTGCGCAGAAGATACATTTTCAAAGCGCGGGAAATGCCTACCAACTCGCGTTATGGGTTCTTCTTAAAGAAAAAGGTGTGAATTAGGTTGGGTCATCATCATCATCGGCCTTTAATGTCCCACTGCTGAGCACAGGCCTCCTTTCACAAATGAGGGTGAAAGGGAATGGGCAGATACTACACCACGCGCGCCCACTGTGGATCGGTGGAGGTAGGCTAGTGGTCAACCTATTGTCAAAGTTTTCAAGTCGCCTAGAAGGCCTCCAACTAGCTTACCGACTATCACAATTAAGTGATAACCGGGACCAACGGCTTAACGTGCCTTCCGAAGTACGGAAACGCTCTCGCCCTCGATTTTACATACCACTAGGCGGTCACCCATCCAAGTACCGACCGCGACGGTGGTAGCTTAACTTGCCGATCGATTATGAACGGCTTATCATGCTACACCACGAGCGCTTCCGCGAGGTTAGGATTAACGGATATTAAATCAATTTTTAGCTCTTGTAACGCATTAATTTACAATTTATTGTTCTCGGTTATACAATGGAACTCAATCATTTGTCGACGTGGTATACATTCGCTAATCAGTCGGTAATGTAATGAGAAATCAATTAGTTAATACGTTACATAGTGCGGATAAGCAGGGCCGGGTGTAGGGGCGGGCAATGAGGGCATGGTGGATTATAATCAGTGTTTATAGATAACTTATTCAGTGGTTTCATCCGCGTTCCTGGAATAAAAGGTATGACCCTCTCCATACCATAGGCTATCTGAGTGTTAAATTTCATCTAGTCGTTAAGCTAGATGGAGGCCTCCTAGGCTGCTTGAAAATTCCACCAGTAGGGTTGACCACTAGCCTACCTCCACCGATCCGCAGTGGGCACGCGTGGTGCAGTATTTACTAATTCTCTTTCACCCTAATTAGTGAAAGGAGGCCTGTGCTCAGCAGTGGGACATTATATAGTCTGATGATGATTATTACTACTAGGATTATTTAATAAATTATCTGATGTAAAATAGTGAAAAGAGGTCTTTTCTACAATTTGAAAACTGTTACGGTAATAATTACATATTTTGTCACAATAACAGTTTATTTTAAATACCTTAACCTTCCTTTATGGGATAATGGGCGTGAGATAGGATAGTGTGTAGGCGGAGGGTAATCTCTTCACACCGCAAATAATCTCAAGCTGTATACTCTTGTTAAAACCACCGCAAATCTTGTATGCCCATCTGATGCCCTTAATTTTTCCTGTCGCCCACACCCGACTCGGGCCCCGTACATGTTTCTCCACACACTAAAACCGTGTTTAGTTTAGCAACATAGATACGCTTCAATTACCAGGTATTCAGCCCAAAGAAATGATCATTTCGTAATACATGCCGTGCTGATTTATGTAATAACAAAACGTGTTTCGCTTATACACCCTAATTTATTGAGCGCAGGGTAACGCTTAGGACTTGCGATTTTGTATATTTACTCTAGCTGAGACATAAATTACTGTAAAAAAGTTATTGAATTTTGACCGTAAGTCCATAGGCTTTCTGCACAATTTGTCCAAATATTCATTGTATAGTGATGTGTTCTGATGTATAGCGAAAATGATCAAAAGAGTCTCGAAATTTTGATAAAATTTGTATATTTGATGATGATGATGATGTATGAGAATTAGTTGAATTTTTTATATGTTTTGTGAGAGGTAGAGCATAGCGTTTATTCGCTCAAAGAGCAGCTCGACTGGGGAAGTTCCTCC
The DNA here is from genome assembly GCA_947623365.1 of Achlya flavicornis. Taxonomy (NCBI): domain Eukaryota; kingdom Metazoa; phylum Arthropoda; class Insecta; order Lepidoptera; family Drepanidae; genus Achlya; species Achlya flavicornis. The sequence continues at coordinate 2,292,155 of OX392494.1, read as the reverse complement.
ACCTTACAGAATACCGCAGCCAAAGAACCGCTTCTTGTGTTGCAAGCGTCCATATGGCTACGGTAACCGCTTACCATCGGGCGGGCCGTATGCTTGTTTACCGACTTAGTTGTATAAAAAAAAGTGTATGAAAAAATTAATAGTATTTTCTTAGGAAAAGTCTTATTTTCAATCACTTTTCCTTTAGGTTTTCATCACTTCCCATAATTTGATTCTTATAAGTGACACTATGGGACGCTTTTATTTTTCAAAATCAACGCGTTCAGTTCCCGGCGCTGTTTTTTTTTTCTAAATCCATGCAAAAAGTTTTAGTTTTTATCAAAATCTGAATCGATACTCCTTTGAGCATTATTTTCTAGTGCCTCATTAGGATATGGCCATCCATGCCAACTTGAAAAGTTCCATTTTAGTCATGTCCTGGTCAGTCTAAAAGTAACTTTGTTTTTTGCCTCCACGGCTCAATAAATCGTGAAAGTTACCACGCAGGTAAATCTTGAATTGGAATAACATATAGGATACATATTTATCCCGCGAATTCTTTCAAAATTCGTCACCTTTAGTTTATCAATTGTCAGGTTTTTGTAGTAACGCTTTGCGTAGTAGAAACTGGGTCTCGAGACCTGTCGCTGAAAGACAGATTTTTAACTGACGGGTGGGTATTACCTCAGAGTAGATAAATACTACGTACAACAGAGGGTCAGCGCCCATACTTCAAAAGTTACCACCGTAACTCGCGCAAGTACAGCGCCGGTGGTGAGTCAAAGGTACTATTTGCTAGTCTTGCCACGTATGTCACTACAGCAATGTTAGTTTTGTCAGTAAATGACAACAGATGTCACTTTTTATAGAACAGTATTTTAAAGGACGATGGGCACTTTTTATTTTTTCCTAACATTTCCAATTCTATGGTATAAACATTTTTTTATTGTTTGAAGTTTTTAATTTAAAAGGCGTGAACGTTAAAAAGTTTAAATAATGCTTACCTAATTATATCCTTTAACATTTTACCATTTTTTGCCTGGTTGGCTGAATCCTAAAGTATAGGGCATAGCGACAAATGCTGAAAGGAGCCCCAAGGCCGATTTTAATAAAAAAAAACTGTATACTTGGTACTCGTTGATTTGAAAAAAAAAAACTGTATTATTACTCCATCTCATAGTGTCGCTTATAAAGATCTATTTCTGGGAAACATATAATTTCTGTGGAAAATTAATGGAAACATCTATTTATTAAGAAACCACTACATACATCTAGTCTGGTCGCAGTACTACAAGCTCTGGAAAGACTTGAAACAGCCACCTAAGAAACCACTATTTTATTTTTGTTATATTTATTAAACTTTAATCAAATGTTTGAATCCCCTGTACTGTCGTCCGCATAGCAATGAATGATATGCTGTCTATTGACGGCATTCATTGCTATGCAGAAGGAACAGTGTTGGGGACAGCACAGAGCCTTGCCGGCATTCATGTCCATGCTATTAGAGTAGCTACCGTCGACGACGGCTCTTATGCTTCTGCTGGACAGAAAGCTGGCAACCCATTTGCATAATCCCTCGAGAAGCCCGTATGATGGTAACTTCCTTAGAAGACCCCTGTGCCAGACCCGATCGAACGCCTTCGCTACATCTAGGCTCACTGCCAATGCCTCACCTTGACTCTCGATGCAGTGGCGTGCCTAGGGTTTCAGAATAGGGCATGCCGAGAGGTATGTTACTGTAGTTTTTAACAGTGAATGTAGATAAATCCGTCAGTAGTGTATCAGTCGTAGTTTTAAACCGAATGGTGTGTATATAAGGCGCCTCGGGCAGTGGCGGTACGTCCATACAAGCCCAAAAGCCGGGCTTGCCCTACTAAAATAATTCTCGAATAAGAATATAAACTTCCGAACTATTTAAAAGTTCGCGCTCTTCGCTATTATTGCTTTTCGATGTCATCAACCCCCGAGGCGCCTTATATACACACCATTCGGTTTAAAACTAGGTAGGTACGGTATATCTATATCTGTGTACGACCCGCCTCGCACGGTCAGTCAAGGCGTCTCGCTCGCACGCGTGGTCTTGCAACCGGGCTTCGTTGCCAGCGAGTGTATCTCTTTCTAACCTATGAAAAACTATCCATAATGAGATATAACTATTGTTGGTTTATAAAGCACAACAGTATGAGATATTTGAGATAATGAAGCCTTATTGCGTATGAAGTTGGTTGTGACGGTTCGTAGTGAATGCGAAATGACGAACATCGCGCATGCACCCCGCCTGTGGCCCCGCTCGCGCCGTTTGCGTCTAATTTCATTACATATGCATTTGTTTGAGCGAAAGTTGTTTTTTTTTAATTGGGAACCCTGCGAAATTTCTTAAAGACCTTGCTTGAAACTGCAGAATTTCCGATCACTCTGGTGATTATATAACTGTTAGTATTCCATTTTGTTCGTGCGCCTACTTGAGGGCGCCAGGGTATTGCTTGCACCCGGGCACAATAAATAATAGAACTAACGTACAGAAATTGCACACTTTTGATCTTGAGGGATTGCCGCCGTTTTAATAGCCTACAATATTTGCAGAGCACTAAGTTAATTCTAAATTACACCTTAACGCCACGCACATTAAAACGCAATGCCTTTGTATTTATAATTTACCGAAATGACCTTACGACCGTCAGGGTTACCTACCTATATCAACTACACCTAATTAATTAGGATACTGATAAAAACACCGTGTAAAATTAACAAAATATATGTACTTACTGTCTTACACTTCAGAATCTTGCAGTAATTTAAAAACCACAACTTAAATAAAATCTGTTTATTGCGACAGCCGTTAAAATCAAATTATTAGTGTTACGGTTCTCCATTATAACAAATTGCAGTGATAATTGATAAATAAATATATTTCCTAAGTTAACATCGCACAAGAAAACAAATAATCACGCATTCTGATTTTGGCTCCGACACAATTGCGTACAGTGTGCTCGCAAGCGCGTGGCGGCCCCGACAGTTTAGTCGAGCCCAGCTCGAAGCGAGCTGTAGATGCTTATCGCGGTAGATATAGGCAAGTGACAGAGGCCTGACCCGGCGCTATATAGGCTATTGCCGGCCCTGATTAGGGAACGATTAAAAATAGGTCAAGATAGCAATTTCTTAATATTCTATATGTTTTAAAAATCACTTTAATACCGAGCAAGCGAAGATTCTCCCTTTTCAGCTTGGACAAAAATGCTTTCGTATGTATGTCCAGATAACCGGCTGTTCTCCACTACAGGTTAAATTACTCATCCGATTCTCCATAAATTTTGTGAGCAGGGTCGGTGATTTACGAATGGCTTTAATCCTTTTGACCATAAAAGACTTAATAATTGTTCTTATTTGATATTTTGTTGAATAAATGAAACCACTATACGTTTTCCTGCACTAGCTAGATACAGACTTAAGCCCATAAAAACAAATGAAATACAATTGGTACGAAACTGCCCATTGTACTTTTAAAAATAATCGTTGTAGATTTCAAAATATTAAGACTATATTTATTTACCGTTGAAGTCTCTGCTTATTAGAAACAGGTTAATATTAGATTTATTTTATTATTATTTGATTGTTTCGGTCCTAGACGATAAAAAGAAATAAAAATAATCGACGGTAAGGTCATCTATGTAAGGTCGAAAGTTTTAAATAAAATTAAATAAATTGCAAATATTGAAAATAGGGTTTAAAAAAATAATTACATTAAATTATTATTATCAAATTGTATTCCTTTGCAATAAATCTCAATAAAAAGTGATTTAATGGCGTTTTGACTAAGAATTAATTTTCAATCCGTCCATACGATGTCTGTAGCGACATCTTTACGTGTGAATTCTACACTAATTATAAAATGTATGTGATTGACCAGACATGGTATTACAAAGTAACCTATATTTCATTATGTCAGGTCATGAAGTGTATTACGTACCTATTTATCAAATAAATAAATATCCTGGGACATTCCTCACACACGGTCATCTGATCACAAACTAAGCAGAGCTTGTACTATGGAAACCAGATAACTGATATAATACATATACTACTTTTTTTGTAAATACATACTTATATACATAATTACACCCAGAATCAACACATACAGACACGTTCATGCACACAAATGCATGTCCTGTGTGGGAATCGAACCCACGACCTGCGGCGCGATTGGTGGAATCTTAACCAGAGTCTTAACCAACCGCGCCGGCTGGCCCGTCAAATATATAATACCTAATTATACATTTTATTTAATACTTACGTATGATTGACAGGAAACACGCCAATGGCACGGCTGCTTGCATGATGGGTAGGCGCACGGAAAAACTTTATCACTGTTATGTTATTAGATACAAAAATAAGTATAAGCCTCTTTTGTAAAATATAAAAAAAAATAGATATTTAAAAAACAAATGACGCTCGAATCTCAAATTGATTATTTGAAAAGGGAATTTTACGTTTTTTTTATTGAATAGTTTAAACAAATGACTCTCGAAAAGAATTTCGAAAATAGAAGCTTAGTTAATTCGAAAAGGAAATATTTTCTAGTTGTTCCTAAGGCGCGTAAAACATGCGCGCACGCAAGTTTGCACGGAGTGTTTTCAATCGGATAGTCTTTGGGTTTCCCTCCATAAACGTAATTGGGTGGTTTTAGGGGGGAGTGTTGCATAGTTGGAATAGCCTGCTTCTGTGGATTAGAAATTACAGTAATAGTTTTCCTGGGTAAAGAATTAGACGGCTTTAAATCTTAAGAGAAATGTGTGGCACTTCCTGGCAGGGCCATCATCACGGATTTGAATTCTGAGCCTCGCTTTGTCGCCAATGAATATGTTGGTCATTGGTTTTATGTTAGGATCCTTTGGTGGCCCTGCCAGAACGCCCTGACCTGTGTTATGTCATCACACGGCAAAACATAGAGACAAGATAGCGACGGAGTAATATATCAATTCTGTGATCAGATGATCTGTCCCGTACCTTTTTAATTAACCGACTTAAAAAAAGGAGGAGGTTCTCAATTCGGTTGTATGTTTTTTTTGTTACGTCATAACTCCGTCATTTATTAACCGATTTGGAAAATTATTTTTTTGACTGGAAGGGTACACTTCCCGTTTGGTCCCATTGCCATCAGATCAGGATTTGATTACTTCTTAGTGTACTTTGAAGTCGGTTTAAGTTTTTTGTAAAACAGTCCAATTAATTTATTTTTAGGGTTCCGTTTTTTGCCATTTGGCTACGGAACCCTAAAAATAAATTAATTGGACTGTTTTATAGATTCGTCATGTCTGTCTGTCTGTCTGTCTGTCTGTCTGTCTGTCTGTCCGTGTATGTCACAGCCATTTATTTCCGAAACTATAAGAACTATAATGTTGAAACTTGGTAAGTAGATGTATTCTGTGAACCGCATTAAGATTTTTACACAAAAATAGAAAAAAAACAATAAATTTTGGGGGTTCCCCATACTTAGAACTGAAACTCAAATTTTTTTTTTTCATCAAACCCATAAGTGTGGGTTGTCTATGGATAGGTCTTCAAAAATGATATTGAGGTTTCTAATATCATTTTTTTCTTAACTGAATAGTTTGCGCGAGAGACACTTCCAAAGTGGTAAAATGTGTGTCCCCCCCCCTGTAACTTCTAAAATAAGTGAATGATAAATTTATAAAAAATATATGATGTACATTACGGTGCAAACTTCCACTGAAAATTGGTTTGAACGAGATCTAGTAAGTAGTTTTTTTTAATAGGTCATAAATTGAAATTAATATCAAATACTCAGGTCTATACTACCATTTACTTATATACCTACAGGTTTGTACGGAACCCTCGGTGCGCGAGTCTGACTCGCACTTGGCCGGTTTTTTTTATACAACGAATGGACGTTGGCAAGACACGGAGCATCGCTCGCGCATTACCGACATTTCCCCACTCCCCAATGAGTGGCGACCTTACTCTCGCGCAGGAACACAACATACAGTTATTTGTGTGCGGTATTCTGTAAGGTGGAGGTACTTCCCCAGTCTAGCTGCTCCTTGCCTCTACCTCTCTGGTTTACCTATGTAGTGAGATTTAAACCGGGATATGTTTTTTTCGGGGATGGTATCCGACAAGAAAAAAAATTACATAAGGCGTTGTAGTCTGCAGTTTTGCACGCAGGCCATTAGCTGTATGTAAAAAAAGTAAAACATAAAATGAACATAGCTGTTTTTAAATAGAAAACCGGTACTTTGCGACACACTCCTCCTTTTCCTGCTGACCGGTTATTATAATTGAACGGTTAACTAACTACACTTCAGTTCGAATTTAAATAACGTGTTACTAGAATTAAGAAACTGATCCTGCATAAAGTTGTTCATAAACGAGCATACATTGACCAAATGGCCGTAAAAGGTCCACCCATTGAAGAGAGGTAGAGCATAGCGTTTATTCGCTCAAAGAGCAGCTCGACTGGGGAAGTACCTCCACCTTACAGAATACCGCAGCCAAATAACTTTATGTTGTGTAAAGTTGTGTTCCTGCGCGTGAGTAAGTGAGCCAGAGCTCATAGGGGAGGGGGGATAGGTCGATAACGCGTGAGCGATGCTTCGTGTGTTGCAAGCGTCTATATGGCTACGGTAACCGCTTACCATCAGGCGGGCCGTGTGCTTGTTTATCGACTAAGTTGTATAAAAAAAAAAAAATGGCCGTAAAAGGTCCACCCATATATGCCGAGCCTTCTTGTAAACTGGCCACAGGCACAAAACTAATCTATTTTTTTTTAATGTGTTTGATCGCAATCTCACCACGGTAAGTGATGATGTGGCCGAAGGTGGTGCACACACAAAGCCTAGAAGCAACTGGCTCCCAAGTGCAGATGTCGGAACCCACCTATAGGTTTTTATTCGAATAATTCTTCGCAGGTTGCATTTGGTGAGTTGAGCCGGCAATAAGCCGGTCGAGCTGCTCTTTGAGCGAATAAACGCTATGCTCTACCTCTCTTTCAAAGACTTTTAAAAAAAAATCAAGACTATTATTAGAAAGAATATTTCCTGGCACTGGCCCAAGCAGGCACATGTGGTACTGGCCTTTGCTTGCGGCGGCGTCGTGTGAAAGGTCGCTCACTTCCCTCCAATATGGCTGCGAGGGCGATGGCTGCCACACGCGTCATACTTGTGAGCAGGTGCTGCTTGTGGGGGCTGGTCTGCTTAAGTTTGCTATTTATTTACTTATATTAAATATCGATTCAGTCTACTTTGTAGTTTTTCCGCCGCGCCGGGGCTTTCAATTGTTGTCAGTGCGATTAGAATGTAAATATTATGTATGAATCTAAGCATGTTTTGAAAAGAGTAATTGCTGAGTTTATTGTCGGCTCTTCTCATCAAATGCAACCTTACGAACCGGTATTAGAGTATAAGAGTCAGACTTTTCATAAGTGCCTGCGAAGGTCTATTTGAATAAATGATTTTGAATTTGAGCCTTATTGTCACTATGACCGTCTCAATGGTGAATGACAACCGATCGGCTTCCTATGGTGTGTGCGTGAGGCCATGTATTTATAAGAAGGCCGGCTTCCTTTGCGGGCTTCACTCGTATATTAGGTGACACTCGGTCTTAATTTTTTTATACGTTTATGCTCTCTTGTCAAACAATATTAGGGTCACCTCTCACTATAACAGCACGGCTACGCCTCGGCATTTACATTGCCATGCAAGTGAGGCCTTGAAATCGTATGCGTTAAAGTAAATTTTACAATGACGAGATAAAATTGTGGACGGCTCGCGGCGCACGCGCTTGCCGCTACGCGCCTCTAGTCTTGCTGACCACACGCTTCCAGCGAGCGGTAACTTGCCAAAAACGCGCCACCAATTTCACCGGCGCCGCGCGAGCTAGTGGGAGGATTGAGTTGAGGCGGTGCCGGCCCGTGCTGATATAGTCAGCGACGACCTTTAAACACACATGGTAACACGTGGTATTTGGTAATGTTTGACAGAGCAATCTGCGGGCGCATAGAGTCGTACATAGCGTGCCTGCCGGCGCCGTTCCACCTGCACCGGCCCATGCTGGCGCGCGCCGCCAGCACGGAGGCGCGCACGCCGGCGCGGGCGCCCTCCTTCAGCGTCTGCTGGTGCTCCACCACCCCTGTGAGTACCTCGCCTCACCTCACCTCACCTCACCTCACCTCACCTCACCTCACCTCACCTCACCTCACCTCACCTCACCTCACCTCGCCTCACCCCTCCTCGCCTCACCCCTCCTCGGTTCCTTCTCATCTTTATTCTGCTTACATCCATTTCAAAATTCTCATCTCAGTTGCATGCTTATTCCATCCGTCATCTTTAATACCTAACAGTCCGTGGATCGCACTTTTTGACTTCTTTATAACCGACTTCAAAAAAAGGAGGAGGTTCTCAATTCGGTTTTTTTGTTTGTTGCCTCATATCTTGGTCATTGATATAGAAATTATTTTTTTTGTTTGAAAGGGTACACTTCCCGTTTGTTTCCATTGTCATCAGATCAGGATTTGATTACTTCTTAGTGTACTTTGAAGTCTGTTTAAGTTTTTTGTAAAACAGTCCAATTATTTTTATGATGTCATAAGATCATACGCGCAATATATAAAGAATTCCTAGAGATTCTTTCAGAGACAAGTTTAAATCTATTAATATAATGACAGTGTCGTCACAGTACATATATGAATATCTTATTCATGTGAGGAAAAACATAAATAACTTACCTAAGAATAGCGACACTCATAGTTTGAACACTAGAAATAAGCACAAACTTGCTGTACCTTTAACTCGGCTCAGCAAAGTCCTTAACTCTTTCAAGGGGCAATGTATACGTTTCTATAATAAAGTACCCAAAGAAATCCAAGAGCTACCTATACATTCAAAACGATACATTCAAAAAGATAGTAAAACACTCGGCCAGTTTTATTTGCTTTTTTTTTCATATGAATACGGTATTTTGTAAAATTCAACATGAGTCATCCCTATCCGTGTGTATCCACGTCAAGACTTGTAATACTTCCAGATGCCAGAAATAATAAACGCGACTACCGGCAAACTGGAGAACGGCCAGCCGTCTCTACTGTGCAAGCAGAGTATGTTCGCGAGGTGGCAGTACCTCGTGAAACGCCTGCCCACCTTGCCGCAGGTCATTATGATACACATAGACACACCCCCACACACACAAGCACACCCCCACACCCCCCCTCCACGTACTTACACTCACGAACACAGTTGTGGATCCAGGATTTCGGTTTGGGGAGGCTGAGGGTAGCCTTTATCAATATTTATCAGGGTTGGAACTTGGTTTTGGGTGGGGGGGAGGCTTGAACCCCTTAGCGGATCCAGGGGGCCCTGGTGACAGTGGCACAGTCAAGGCTACTGAAGTTACCACCATTTTGGAGTTGCTAGCGGTAGCTCGGGCCGCTTGAACGGGCCGAAAATTAGTACGTCCCGCACGTAAGGGTCGCCGGCGAGGACGATATCTTCGCCTTCCTTTGTCATTCATATCTCATTAATTTGCAGATATAAAATGCAACTTTACCACACACAAGCAATCAAACACACAAACACACCAAAAAAATAATTATTTATCTCATCCAGGATAACTGTGGAGAAGAATTAATGCAGATACCAGAAGACATGGACAATTTGCCGTACAACGAGGCCAAACTCATGTGTCCTACATATCAGGTAATATCTATATTTGACTGCCATGTCACAGGTTCGACTCCCAGGGCTAACATTTGTGCATGGACAAGTAAAAATTAAGGCGATGATAGCTATAGTCGGATAACGAGACGAAAAATCCGGGTTCGAATCCTACAACGAGGTTGAGCGAAGGAATACATCGTGAGGTAATCATAGCACGGTGGCAGGGTACTTTGTAGTACCCATCTGGCTGGCCAAGCACATATCGGTGTGTTCCGACAGCTGCACTTGAGAGCCAGTTCCTTCTAGGCTTTGTGTGTGCACCACCTTCGGCCACATCATCACTAACCATGGTGAGATCGTGGTCAAACACAAACTTAAACCCAGTAAAAGTCTGTTTTTTGTGTCTGAGTGTAATTCTTTGTTAGTATGTTTAAAGCTGTCTCAGAAACTAGCTCTCCTTAGTGATAAGATGTCCGTGTATAAACAAACGGTCAAAGATATTTATAATTTACTAGCTGCCCGGCGCGACTTCGTTCGCGTGGTGCTACCCTACCCTACCCTACCCTACCCTACCCTATCTAAACCTTCCAGGGCGTCATCCAAATGCATACAAAAAAAGACAACTGAACGTGTGTTTGTCACTGAACTCCTTCTAAACGGCTGGACCGATTTGAATGTTTTTTTTGTATGCGTATAAATCAGCCCGGCAGATGGCGCTGCAGTCTAGGTTCTAGTTTATATCTAGGTTATATTATCGATTTCAGCGCCATCTGCGGGGCTGATTTGTGAATCTAAACCATCCAGGGCGCCACCCAAACGCATACAGAGTCGCTTAAGAGAGGTAGAGCATAGCGTTTATTCGCTCAAAGAGCAGCTCGATTGGGGAAGTACCTCCACCTTACAGAATACCGCAGCCAAATATCTTTATGTTGTGTAAAGTTGTATTCCTGCGCGTGAGTAAGGTCGCCAGAGCTCATTGGGGAGGGGGGATAGGTCCATAACGCGTGAGCGATGCTTCGTGTGTTGCAAGCGTCTATATGGCTACGATAACCGCTTACCATCGGGCGGGCCGTATGCTTGTTTTTCGACTAAGTTGTAGTTCAGTGACATACACACGTGCAGTAGAATTTTATTCATAAAGATTAGCACACATGACGGGCCAGCTGGCGTAGTTGGTTAAGACTCTGGTTTAGATTCCACCTATCGCGCCGCAGGTCGTGGGTTCGATTCACACACAGGACATGCATTTGTGTGCATGAACATGTCTGTATGTCTTGAGTCTGGGTGTAATTATATAACAGGTGGAGATTTCTCCTGCTGTTATACTAAGTATGTATTTACAATAAAAAAGTAGTATATGTATTATATCAGTTATCTGGTTTTCATAGTACAAGCTCTGCTTAGTTTGTGATCAGATGACCGTGTGTGAGGAATGTCCCGGGATATTTATTTATTTATTTAACACAGGTCGCGAAAACAAAGTTGACATCGGCATTCGAGAAGGCAAAGCTGGGTAGTTGGATCAAAAAGCCGATAGAACAAGATCAATTTGTATGTGAATTGATAGGTGCAGATGTTAGTGCACTGTTTGCCTAGGCGGGTCCTAGTCTACCTGAATATAGTGGGATGCAGGATAACTGTCATGGTAGCGATGAATTCGGAGATTTAGAACATAAGTTTGATAAAGATGTAAGAATTGATGTAGAAGATTCTACTGAAGAAATTCGTAATAGAGTTGTAGATAATAAAGTTAGAGTAGTTAATAGAGATGTATCTTCAAGTATTAATAGTTACGATGGAAATGAAGATTCAACTAAATATAGTAAGAATATCATATCAGATAGTGAAATTGCAAGGAACTCATTATTAGGTCATTTAAGGAAATTAAAAGTCGCAGATACATCATCAATATATCACAATAATAGATCTGAAGAGGACGGCTGTAAGGCATTTGTATGTAAAAAAGAAATAGGTTTACGATTAGTTGGTAGTGAAAAGATAAACCATCTGAAATTGAATGAATCTTTTAGGTATGTAAAATTTGGACGTGTTACTGAAGTTAATGATAGATATTTTGATTTAGACGATTATAGCTTAGACGATGGAAATAATAATAGTATAGTTGATTTTGAGTCGAAAATAGAAGTTAAAAAGGTTGATAGCGAAGTTTCTAGTCCTAAAAACTCATTATTGATCAACAGATTGAGACAATTAGCACTCAAAGTTGATAAAACTGAAGCGTCTCTTAATTCTAAAGGTAACGTTATAAGAAAAGACACTGAATTCAAAACTGTCGATAACAAACTAAAGTGCAATATGAATGCAGATGATACATCAAAACCGCAGCTCAAAAGCTCATTATTGTCTAAGAAACTAGAAATGTACAAAAAGATAATTGGGAAGCAATGAAATTCTCGTATGAAAATGTATTGGCTTTCGAATACGTAAGTAGAATGGCTCCATATTGTCATATGGAGCTAATAATCTCGCCCGTTGCATTATCTGTGGAGACAATCTGAGTGAGGTAATCTGCAGCGTCTATATAAATAAAAATTAAATGCACTTGAGGACGGATGGGCCAATTTGGGAAATTTCTTAATGTTACATAATTGTCCGTAAAAAGATTTTGAAGGGAGAAAAATTTGAAGAATTGATCAGAAGATCGGAAAATTCGGAAAACAAAGTGTTTTTTTTTTCATGTAATTTTTGTAACGATACCTATTAGATCATCTAGTCTAAACTAATATTGTAAGTTAGGATGTAGGATGTAATCTCTGGAAATTTTAATACGATTCTGAAAATTCTTTCACTAGGTGTAAGCTACACTATCCCCGAGGCTATTTATCCCGGGAACGCGGGCAAAACCAACTATTATTTCATATCATCATCATCATCATCAGCCTATAATGCCCCACTGCTGAGCACAGGCCTCCTTTCACAAATCAGCGTGAAAGGGAATGTGCAGATACTGCACATTCCTGGTGTGCTAGTGGTCAACCTACTGTTGAAGTTTCCAACCCGCCTAGAAGGCCTCCAACTAGCTTAACGATTATCACAATTAAGTGATAACCGGGACCAACGGCTTTACGTGCCTTCCGAAGCACGGAAACGCTCGATCTGAAATACCACTAGGCGGTCACCCAGGTACCGACCACGACAGTGGTAGCTTAACTTGCCGATCGATTAAGAACGGCTTATCATGCTACACCATGAGCGCTTGAAATGTATTATTTTATGTAATTTCAATTGTATTTCAAAATTTAGGGAAAAGTCGAGTATTTGATACCAAAGAAGTTCCAAAATTAGGTGAACTTACCTCTAAATGTCCGAATTCATCGACCATATTTTCTGTGTATCAAACGCCATAAATTAACGACTGTCTATCAAAAATATTCTTTCGCTATTACAGAGGATTTTTGTATGTAGTCATTATCAGGATACAGACTTTACGAGTACTTTCGATGAGAAATACCATAGAGCAAGTTCTGTATAGATACGAAAATAAATGTAAACATATATGTCGTCTGTTGGTAAAACGGTTGAATATTATGGTAACTGTTGAGGAAACCGTCACGAGTAGGCCAAAGTCAAAGTCAAAGCCATTTATTCAATTTAGGCCCTAGAAGGGCACCTATGAAGGTCAAAGCTACTGAAGCTACCGCCAGTTCGTAAGTCGGCCTTCAACTGAGAAGAACAGGCAAGAAACTCAGCAAGGTTACACTTTTTAAATATTTTCTTTTTATTTTAGGCGATTATTTTTTCCAATGCTCTGTGGTAACTGTACTAAACATGACATTTGGAGAGTACCTTTTTAAATGTGTCATTATAATTTCGAAAAATCAACCCTATGCAGTTCAAAATAGGCAATGAAACCGCGCGGAGAAAAGCTAGCGACCGCTGTTAAAGAATCATGGCGAGATCCATACCTTGGATTGTATAACAAAATAAAACATTTTGGAGGGTTTTTGAATCGCTTACATTACCAGCAACATATTAATATAATTGAAATGGCATAGAATGTCGCATTTCTATCCCGTGGATCTAAAAATATTTTAAATGCCTCCAGTTATTCCTTAGGCACCAAGGATCAATAATGACGTCTCTAAAAATCTTTATTTTTTTGTACACATCTCGCCATGATTCTTTCTGGTTGTTATACTGATTTTAACTATACTGTGGCTGCAATTTGTTTGTATGGTAGACGGTCGTTTAAAAATATATTTTGACAACTGCATTGTGCTATACGTCGATAGGGTGTGACCAGCCTTGGTAACAGAAATTAATTAATTAATATTTAAGTATTAACTGTTTTAGGATCTTGATTGTCATTTTAAGAGCACCAGATGGCGCTAGCTATGTAAGAAAGATACACTTAAGTTTGCACTGTACAGCTTGCAACAAAATCAACAAGCTTTTTAACCGACTTCAAAAAAGGAGGATGTTCTCAATTCTGTTGTTTTTTTTTTTTATGTTTGTTACCTCATAACTCCGTCATTTATTAACCGATTTGGAAAATTATGTTTTTGTCTGTTAGGGTACACTTCCCGTTCGGTCTTATTGATTGATTACTTCTTAGTGTACTTTGAAGTCGGTTTAAGTTTTTTTGTAAAAACAGTCCAATTATTTATGTAATAGTCGACCAACATCAAATCATCAGACCCTTTATCCATAGTCCTTGTCAAGACGAATCAATCGAGCCCAAACTCGATGGGGTCGCGTCGTTTTATTGTTGTTTTTTTTTTTATGTTTGTTACCTCATAACTCCGTCATTTATTAACCGATTTGGAAAATTATGTTTTTGTCTGTTAGGGTACACTTCCCGTTCGGTCTTATTGATTGATTACTTCTTAGTGTACTTTGAAGTCGGTTTAAGTTTTTTTGTAAAAACAGTCCAATTATTTATGTAATAGTCGACCAACATCAAATCATCAGACCCTTTATCCATAGTCCTTGTCAAGACGAATCAATCGAGCCCAAACTCGATGGGGTCGCGTCGTTTTATTACAGAGTTCCCATGGACACCTTCCGGCTCCATCATCAGATCAGCTCCATGTCATAATAATGTTGCATTGTCATCAGATTTGCATATGCATGCAAAATTTTAGCTCAATCGTAAATTACAGACAGACAGACGGACAGGTGAAACTAAATAATAGCTTGTAAAAGAATTTGGTTTGTTGAAAATTACAATATTAAACTTCACAAAGTACTTTTATTTATTTATTTAATTAGGACAACCAGTAGGTGTTACATTAAAAAAAAACTTAAAATAACTATAATAGAAAATTATTTTCTAATCCGTCAGTTAGATTATCAAAAACTATTGGACACGTGTTTTTGCTTTACCAAATCGATACAAATTGACAAAGATAAAGCGCGTCAAAGTGGGGTCTCGTGACGTCACTTATTTGTGTAAAGTACTATCGCGTGACGTCACGCGGAACTTCAAAACATCTTCGCGATTTTTTGTTTGACCGACTAAATAGATTTTTTCCCTATTGATTCTTTCAACTAACGCCCTCTGGTGTATTAAAATGACGTAATAAGCTTTAAATAATTATACTGTAAGGAAAGATATTTTTTAAGGTATCCATACATTAGTTTAGGTACGTAACGCACACAAATACATGTTTACTGTGGATTTATAGTATGGAAAAATCAACATAATTGTGTTCGGTATAAGGTTCATTTTAGCAAGTGTGTGTACATCCATCGATTTAGAATGGGCTACTTAAGTTTGCGATTTGAATTTAGTCGCACATAGAGATAAAAAATTAGTAGAGTGAGCGTAAACAACAATACACTAATTATGTGCCATTGGTGCCGATTCTGTTGTAAATCGCACTAAACTAATTTTAGTCACATCACATCTCTTTCTTGCAAACATTATTGAAAAAGGATAGAACATATTTAAAGCTGTCAAATTAGTCTTCTTCTTCTTATTTTTAATTTTGGCAACCAAGCCCAAATTAGAGCTAATTTCTGCCAGTGTCGAGTTATATAATAGTTTTCAGTCACAATAAATCACTTCACATTATAGTCCTCAGTCAGTCACCGTCCATAAAAGTCATGTTTTACTACAATGGTGGTCATTGTACTAAAACTCTACACGGACATTTTGAGACAACTTGAAAAGTCACGATACACATAATTCATTTTATTTCAATTCACTGGTGCACATGGATGATCTTTATTGGGTAAAATACCACCAAAAATACACAATAAAACTCAAAATACACAAATTTATGAAAATAAAAATGAAAATGCTACGTCACTCTGCAAGTTCCCGCCAAAAAGTCAAATTAGTCTTTGCCGTCTTCTTCTTCTTCTTATTTTTAATTTTGGCAACCAAGCCCAAATTAGGGCTCATTTCTGCCAGTGTCGAGTTATATTATAGTTTCCAGTTACAATAAATCACTTCACATTATAGTCCTCAGTCAGTCACCGTCCATAAAAGTCATGTTTTACTACAATGGTGGTCATTGTAGTAAAACTCTACACGGACATTTTGAGACAACTTGAAAAGTCACGATACACATATTTCATTTCACTTCACTGGTGCACATGGATGATCTTTATTGGGTAAAATATCACCAAAAATACACAATAAAACTCAAAATACACAAATTTATGAAAATAAAAATGAAAATGCTACGTCACTCTGCAAGTTCCCGCCAAAAAGTCAAATTAGTCTTTGCCGTCTTCATTTGCGGGTATTTAGAAATAACCGCGACTAAATTTATATTGATAACAAGCATTGGACTAATTTGACAGGACTACATTTCTCACATCCTTTTCTTATGTTCTTTGTTAGAAAGAGATATAGTGAGACTAAAATAAGTATAGTTGTAAACAACAGAATCAGCACCATTGTCAAAAATTGTGAATTTGACCATAAAACCAGTAATTTTTTAATGTTTTAAATAGATTTATGATTTAGGCGAATATTGTTTTAATGATAATGTACATTTAATAAATAAATCTCATTGGAAGCATATTTTTAATCTGTATAATCTAATTTCATGGATCAAATTTTTTTCCTTAATTTTAATTCTGTGAAGTATAATGTGGTTAATTTACTTGCTTCCTATAGCGTTTGTAAAATGAAAATTGTGTAATGCCAGGTATTTCAATGTCGATTAAGTTTAATTTTGTGTCAATAATTGTAATGTTGATGTTATGCACAAATAAATTTGAATTTGTATTTATTTGTTTTTTTATTTTATATCTCGTGATGAGTTTGCTTCAAGACACCCGCACTGGGGCCGCGTCCTCTAATATAGGCTACATTCTGAATTGGATAATATCGCTCATAGCGCATAGCTCATAGCTCGTAGAGTTAGTAAGCTGAAGTGGCAATGGGCAGGCCACATCGCTCGGCGAACCGATAACCGATGGGGAAGGAAGGTTCTCGAGTGGCGACCACGTACTGGAAAGCGCCGTGTGGGACGACCACCCACCAGGTGGACCGATGACTTGGTCAGAGTCGCTGGGCTCCGTTGGATGCAAGCGGCCGAAAACCGCTCCAAGTGGAAGTTAATGGGAGAGGCCTATGTTCAGCAGTGGACATCCTTAGGCTGATATGATGATGATGATGATGGCTCATAGCGCTCACAGCAATAATTTGTGTACAGTAGTACCCAACTGATATGGCTTACCGATGTACCTGCGCAGAAGATACATTTTCAAAGCGCGGGAAATGCTATTGGTCGGCAGCTGCCGCCATGTGTGCGGAGGGGCGGCACTTGCGAGTGTGACGGAACTAACAGCTGCACTGTATTATGAACCTTATAGTAGTGATCTAAGGTTGATTGTAAATTTAAGAATTCTTTCGATAATCTTCGGGCCCATACTTTCTTTTCTGTGCGAACGAAGATTCACGACGCGCCTTATCAGTTGGGTACTACTGTACCGAGTTAGATGTCACGTTAATGACAGCAGAGAACTGTCAACAATTCGGAACGCTCGTGAACGCGCTCACAGTATTCAAAACAGAACATTTGATAATTTAATTAAAATCTGAATTAACAATGCGCTAGGACTCCTTATATCTTTTATTAGTTGACTCGCAATAATAATGCTTATGTAGACTCAAAGTACTCCCGTGTTTATAATCAAGAAAATCTTATTTCACACATCAGGAATTATATAAATCACTAGCTGCCCGGCACGACTTCGTTCGCGTGGTGTCCTACTTACCTATACCCTAACCTACCCTATCCTACCACTACCCCTATCCTATCCTATCCTACCTTACCTTACCCAACCCTAGCCTACTACCCTTCCCTACTCTACCATACCCTACCTAACCTACCCTGCCCTCGCAACTTTCTTAATTTTTTCTTTCATAAGAACCTTCTCCTGACAATAACAAACACAACAAAAAAAAAATAGCGAAATCGGTCCAGCCGTTCACGCGTGATGGCGTGACCAAGGGAAATAGGGATTCATTTTTATATATATAGATTATTAAATACTTTAGTCGATAAATGAGATTTTAATTGGAACGACTACAAAACTTGTTGAGAAAAAATATTGTTTGCAATCCGATACAGAGATAGTGACAGTACTTATAGAATATTATTTTTAAATATCTTCTAAAATCTGAGATACAAATTTTTTGTGCCGGGCCTGGGTTTTTTTATGAAATGGGATTTGGACCATCTCCTTTGTGAAGAGGATAGATTTATTATTCTTATAAGTGTTAGTGCTACTTTTTACCCCGGGAACGCGGGTGAAACCTCGGGGGATAGACAGCTAGTCAAGATTCAAATAAATATAATAAGGGGCACGAGTCGTGAGCCAAGATTGACACCTGCGCAGTTAATTTGTCGGTCTGTTTGTCGGAATGAAAAAGGAGGGAGCGGCGAGCTGCACACGATTGGTTCGTCAGTCGATGCTCGTCGTCTATTGGATTCTCGCGTGTCATGTGGCTACTGTGATTTGGCCAAAAGTGTACATGCGCGGGCTTGCCCCCACTACTGCCTATCTGTGCTCACCACTCGTGCCTCATACTGTAATAATCAATATTTTAATATTCAAATTCAAAAATTCAATTCAAATTCAAAAATCATTTATTCAAATAGACCTTCGCAGGCACTTATGAAAAGTCTGACTCTAATACTCTAATACCGGTTCGGAAGGTTGCATTTGCTGAGAAGAGCCGGCAATAAACTCAGCAATTACTCTTTTCAAAACAGGCTTAGATTAATTACATAATATTTACATTCTAATCGCACTGAAAACAATTGCGTGCCCCGGCGCGGCGGCAAAATTACAAAGTAGACTGAAAAAATATTTAATAAGTAAATAAATAGCAAACTTAAGCAGACCAGCCCCCACAAGCAGCACCTGTTCACAAGTATGACGCGTGTGGCAGCCATCGCCCTCCTCGCCATATTGGAGGGAAGTGAGCGACCCGTCACACGACGCCGCCGCAAGCAAAGGCCTTAAAGTGAGCATGACTTACTTAAGTCTGCCTTAGAAATAAAAAATAACTAAAGGGAAACACTAAACACACAATTTGTTATCACTGTGACTATTGACAAGCTTAGACTAAATATCACAAAATAAAAAAATATAACAATTAGACAGACATAATAAATCGATGCATTTATATAGCACAGACCTAATCTATACTAATATAATAAAGTGGAAAAGTTTGTTTGTTTAAACGGGCTTATCTCTGTAACCAGTCTGATTCGAAAAAACCTTTCATTAGTATGAAGCTATATTATCCCGGGAACGTGGGTGAAACTGCGTGGAACAACTAGTAAGTATAATTTGAAAAATTTCAAGTTTTTATTGATTTTTACCTTCGTATAACTATATGGCTTACTATTTCAGAGATTAGCGACCGTAGTTAGTTAATTTGGCATATTGTGAAATTGATACAGTACCCGGCGTGTAAAGAATTGACGTTTGTAAACGCTTACTGATGCGTTTGCGTTTACGATGCGACACTTCTCTATAGGAATTGGCACAGCGCCTCTACCGGAATACTCATGGTACTAATTTTTCCCATACAAATGATCATGGCGAGACTAAAAACGCCGACACTTATATCCAAAATCCGTAGACCTCGACTCGACTCGCCCTCAGTGAGCCAGACTGTAACCATGCGAACTACCCTATTTCAATTATTCTTTCTGGTCACAAACTCTATTTCCAAATTTTCAATTTATCCAATTTTCAAATGTTAGAATTTTCAAATTTCATATAAAGAATATCCAAGCAGACATTAATAACTCTACTCTATCAGTACTACACAGAATAGCAAGATAAGTATCTACTATGGACACAATGTTACTCTGTGTGTGAT
The DNA here is from genome assembly GCA_947623365.1 of Achlya flavicornis. NCBI lineage: Eukaryota > Metazoa > Arthropoda > Insecta > Lepidoptera > Drepanidae > Achlya > Achlya flavicornis. The sequence goes on along the minus strand of OX392494.1, from coordinate 2,272,187 downwards.
GTTATCTCTTCAACTGTTTAAAAAAATAACAAACTAGAACCCAGCTGGGGTAAGTTTGTTGGTTTCATATCAACACATCCCTGCGTCCCAAATGTTGTCTCTCAGTAAGAATATCTAAATTCTTACAAGTGTTTTATATCACATTTTCTTTCTCATTGTTACAGTTCTTTATTTTACTCAAAAAAACTTTATAGAAGACAGTCTTAAGTTTAATTACCTTATATTGCATGTCGCTTTGCCCTTCTTTTGTTACCAAATAACAGATTTATGTCGTTTCCTTTCTAGACTTAGTTCTAAAAATACTCGAAAATAGTGGGGAAGTTTTTTTACCTGTAGGAGATATATAGGATATTAAAACTAAAATAATAAATTCAAATTTGCCACTGTATTGTATTTATTGATGCAATAAATTCAATTGTTCAACTATTAAAATAAAATACAAATTCATCTAGATACATTTAAATAAAGTAAAAGAACTAGCCCAGCTAGATGCATGCATATTGGCTATGCATCGATATTTTTTGGTCAACATTATCCAAAAAATATCTTAAATAATCTTTAATATATTTTTTGGTCAACATTATGACTCATAATGTTGACCAAAAAATATCTGAAATGTCATAATTTATAACATTTAAGATAGGTATTTCAAAATCAACTATAGAACCATCTTATGGCAGTTGATTCAAAGGATTCAAAGTTATTATTAACATTACATAGGTACTTTCGTTAAATTTTGACAATGACATGCGGTATTTAATGTTCTTTACAATGCATTGTTTCAAACATCACAGAAAGAATAACGAAAGACTTTAGCTTGGCCTTAGATTAGTATGCTTTAGACTTCAAAAATGCTATGGGCGGATCAGTGTGACACGTGCTGGCAGGGCCACCATCACAGATTTAAATTCCGAGTGTACAAAAAAAAAAACATTTTTGGTCCCTGGTTCACAATTTATAAAATTTCTTAGGTAGCCTTGCCATTGCCCGGAAACTTGCCATATAAATTCTTTTGCAGTTTTTAATAACAATAAAGTCGATTATATCTTTCTCTGAGACATATATTTTTTTCTTAATATATTTTTGAATGATGCGGTAGTTATAAATATAGTATAACAACTAATAACTGTGATGTAAAGGACGTTGGAAGACATTTAAAAACTAAAGTCTAATCAATATTTTCTCAGGAAGGTTTTTCAATATAGTTACATTACATAATATCACATCGCTTTCTATTTGAAATTAAGTATTTAAATATTGCTATGTCTTAGATTAATTGGTAATATTCATTTGCTTAACATACGGTACTCAAATCTAGCTAAAACTAAACTAATTATTCAAAATATTCTTTACATAAACATGTAGATATTACAAGGTCTCATATCTACCTTTAAAAGGTTCAATTAAGGGATTCAATTAGCTGATAGCAAGCCGAGTGTGTCCAGCAAGTACGAGCGATACACCAACTTGCCTCGATTTTACTTTAGATACCGACTTGAGTGTAGTAGCGTCTGTTGCAAGTGGTGTCGTTAAACACACGAGCCCCGAACGAGCACACTGCGAGCACGATTCGCGTAGCGTTGACGGGCTTGGGAGCCTCGAACGAGCGCGATTGTCAGTTTTTTCACGTACAAAGAGATTCGCATCGTGCTCGTTGTAGGTTCGTTCGTGGCTCGGCTCGTGCACGATTCGCGTAGCATGGACGCACCATTACAACTCATCAAGTGTAGTGAGCCGAGTGTATGTTGATGTCACATCAAAAATGTCACGCTCGGTTTCGGACTGTGTTGCAATTGCAATCTTAGACATAGAGCTATCGAGATATATGCATAGACCCTAACCCCCTTATTAATAAATACGGTGTTAGTCAAGTACAGTAATACCTAGGTTTTAAATATATCCGTCACTTTCTAATGTCATATAAACAAAAAGGGCTGGGACTATCTTAATATATGGGTGTTACAAGACTGACTTACACCTTATTTATTAGTAAGGGGGTAAGAGCCGGCGCAAATTTGGCGAGGCACAGCGCAGCACAAGTCATCGAAATTTTCTAAACGCAGTCAAGTGCGCCAGCCTAGTAACCTGGTCCAAGATTACGATACAATCATTATTTTTCAACAACCTGACGATATTGTATAGAAATGGTGATGTGGTCTTTTGATACAAAAACCATGCTCAATCTAAAGTCGATCACCCAGGTACTATTATACAGGGTGTAAAAGAAAGGCTCGTGGTGTAGCATGATAAGCCGTTCTTAATCGGTCGGCAAGTTAAGCTATCACTGTCGTGGTCGGTACCTGGATGGGTGACCGCCTTGTGGTATTTCAAATCGAGCGTTTCCGTGCTTTGTAAGGCACGTAAAGCCGTTGGTTCATTGTTCTACAACAAAAAGTGAGTCACTTGAACGCAACATAGTAGTGATTTGTGGCGTCTTCTCTATACGTAGTAACAATAGCTCAGTGCTTACAGCTACACTTATTCAAGGCAGCGTGTATTAGTTCTGTAAGTTCTGTGTACAACGGGCAATGTCGGCTGGAGGGCTTGCATATATCTCTGTGGTCCACTGAAACGCCGCTTAGGGAGCCTATGCCGGCATCTGAGGAAAAGGAGTACATTATACATGTTATTAGTATTATAAGTACTGTAAGTATAAAACGTGTAACGGAAAGTGTATATCCATAGAATTACACGACTTAAGACACGACGGAAGACAACATTTTATAATAATACTAGCTGCCCCGCGAATTCGTTCGCGTGGTGCCTACCCTGTGGTGCTACCCTACCCTATGTTGCTACCCTACCCTACACTACCCTACCCTACTGTACCCTGCCCTACACTATCCTGGTTTTTTTTTTCGTGGGGAAATCCTCATAGGATTCGATTAGGTCCGCCCCGGGGGTAGCTGCCAGGCTATGCCGGACTTGTACCGGCTAAAACCCCACGGTGGTCGCCATCTGCGCTGTAGAGGGGGGCGGGCTCTCGTGTTGAACGCGTACCTGCTCGCCCCTCCAAGCGCGGCGCTTAGATAGCTCGTCCCGGGGGAAGTCTGAAACCTCCCCCCAGCACCCTCGCTGTGCTATCGCACGATGAGTCGTGACCACATCGACCCATAAATAAACGCATACAAAAGAAATCTACTGTACGTGTGTTTGTCACTGAACTCCTCCTAAACGGCTGGACCGATTTGAATGATTTTTTTTGTATGCGTTTGGGGGGCGCCCTGGATGGTTTAGATTCACAAATCAGCCCGGCAGATGGCGCTGCAGTCGATAATATAACCTAGATGCAGTCGGTATCTAGGTTATATTATCAAAAAAATCATTCAAATCGGTCCAGCCGTTTAGGAGGAATTCAGTGACATACACACGTACAGTAGAATTTTATATATAAAGATTAGCGAGTGACGTGAAAATAATGACCCTCATTGAGCGGTGACACGTTGGTTATGATTTTAATTCAATAAACTTTGAAGCAAGGTATGAATTGAATAGCTTTCGGACAGATATAGAGATATTTTTTCAGTTAAACTTTTTATAAGACTAGACTAGAAGTACAAAATATAGTATTAAGTGCCCGTCAATTAAAGGAATTCACAGCAAAGGGAAAATTACTTACTGCAAAAATTTGTAAAGTAAAACAAATTAATACAAAATAAATTGAGATAATTAATAACAAGTGACCAAAGGCACATTTTAACCTGCTACCTGGGGGCTACACGAGGCAGTACCCCGGGGCCCCCAAGTTCAGGGGGCCCCTCGGACTCTGACTTACAAACTATAAATTGAACACAGACCGGAACTCTGAACTCTCCTATATACAAATGTACTCTTTGCTCTGAACTCTCTGTAGCATTGGCGCCTAATATTTATTTCGCATAAAAACAAATAGTTGTTGACCCTTCATACGGATTATCACCGCGGACAAGATGGCGGAACATGCTACGATCTGTCTTTTTTCAATGTGTGAGTGTAGTCTTGCTTCAGTGGAAAAACTTAATTTAAAATAGTTTTGTTGGGGCCCTTTTTTATTGTTTGCCCCAGGGCCTTTGGTTACCTAGCTACGCCACTGGCTAAGTGACAGTTTATTCCTGTATAACGAGTGTAAATTTTGGTAAATTTAATGAAAAATGACAGAATAAGCGTCATCAATAATTAGTTTTCAATGATAAATTATTTTTGAAAATATGACTTAATTTAGGTAAGTCTTATTTATAATATGTCACATATTTTATAATAAACTTTGTGTAGGTAACAATGAATTTTCTAGATTGATTAATTTGAATGTTTGTATAATGTTTTAATTTAATTTCAATGTATTTATTTGCCCTGTTACTCATAAAACGTTATTTAACTAATATACTGTTTAAAGGGTCACGTAAATAATGTCACATTATTTGACAATGACAATAGAGTGACGTCATTTACGTGACCCTTTAAACAGTATATTTAGTTAAATAACGTTTTATGAGTAAGAGGGTTGTTTTCTATGTCAGTATACTTAACTTAATTACAAAGTAACTTAATAAAATAATAAACAGGCAAGTAACAGAACCCCACAGGACAGCCTAGCCTAGTGTGAGGTTCACAAGTAATGTAATACATTATTTGACAATGACAATAGAGTGACGTCATTTACGTGACCCTTTAAACAGTATATTTAGTTAAATAACGTTTTATGAGTAAGAGGGTTGTTTTCTATGTCAGTATACTTAACTTAATTACAAAGTAACTTAATAAAATAATAAACAGGCAAGTAACAGAACCCCACAGGACAGCCTAGCCTAGTGTGAGGTTCACAAGTAATGTAATAAATTACTATTATTTCATCTATTTGTTTTCTTACATGTAATTTACATTTTTAAATATACAATTTAAATTAACAGTATGATTGCTCCTAACGTAACAAAATGCGATAAAATACACACTATTTTGAACAGTTTGTTACAAAACATTATGTTTTTTCTGTGTATTTTTTATATTTAAGCAGATTATACTAAATAAATGCGATTTTGAGACATAATTTGTTTTATTTACTTAGTAAACATAAAAAAAAACTGTAACGATTGTGTAATGTAACTGACAGAAAATTGATTGATTAACTCTCACAAAACTTAATTAAAATACTATTAAAATTATAAGTGAATCTATTGTATTTTTCTTAAAGTTAAATATATTTAGAAGCAAAAACAGCTAAAAATCCAATAAATTACACAATTTGAAATTGAACTCTTATTTTCATTATTGGTACACTTTTTCGCGAAAATGCCCGCCCTAGTATATAATATAATAGTAAAGTGAGTGAACCTCCAAAAGGGAGGTTCGTCAAAAATTATCGTATATATTTCATATACATAAAAGTTAACTATGGTGTTGGTGTTATATACCCAATATTATTAGAATTGTATACTCATCTAAGAACGAAACCATAGCTCGTTTAAAAAAAGGTCAGCGCCATCTGTTAGATTTCAACCGAGACTAAACCAGTATGCAGCATGTTCACCTGTGTTCACACACACAGATGCATGTCTTCTGGGTGGGATGAGAATCGAACTCACTACCTGCAGTATGATAATTGGAATCATAAACCAACTACGCCAACTGGCCAACAACAACCGCCTTTCATTATTTATCGGTGTAAATGTAACATAGATGGCGCTGACCTATTTTAAAACGACTTATGGTTTCGTTCATAGATTTTGTATGATAAATAATTCTGCGAATACATTACTTGATGTATTATTATTATTTATTTATTTATTATTATTATTTATTTCTCTTTATTTATTTTTATCCTAAAAATTTTTTTTATAACATTTTAGTAAAATAAAAATTCTAAAATATTATAAAAAACCTAATTACTATTATTTATTATTATTTATTTACTATTATTATTTATTTATTATTATTATTTAATTAATATTATTATTTATACACACCCACATGATTTATTATTATACACACTTACACATTATTTATTAAAACCCATGTTGCTGCGGGGAGTGGCGCTGTTCTGTGCTGAAATACAGGTTTTTACCTAGTTTGGCAACGGATGCTGTTCATAATATTTTAGTCATTTATTCTAGCCCATATTTTTGTGAACAAATTAGGGGTGTGAAGAGATTTCTGCAGGGTCGGCAACGCGCGCGTGATACCCCTGGTGTTGCAAGCGTCCATAGGCTACGGTAACCGCTTACCATCAGGCGGGCCGTATGCTTGTTTGCCACCTAAGTGGTATAAAAAAAAAAAAAGTGTAATTTTTGGAAATAAATTATTATTATTTATTTATTTATTATATTATACATAATTAAATTAATACATGAATTTGTAATTTTTGACAAAGAAAAAGAAATTTTATTTTTATATTTTTTTATCTTTTGCTTGTCGTTGTTTTGGTCAGCATCGAGCGACTCATGGTTGATAATACAATGATACTGGTGCCAAAAAAATATATAAAAATGCCTTATTTTTTAATAATAATGAAAATAATGACAATATTAATTGGAAAATCATGTAATAAGTTAACGTGTAGTCGTAATACTCAACGGGAGGGCGACGGCGGACGGCTTGCGCTTGCGACCTAGTGACACGTCGCGGTAAATTTAGTTCGAATTGAATTAAGTATTTCTCAATGCATTTACAGTATTTAATGGAATTAAAGCCATTTTTGAATAATGTATTTATTGTACTGTCGCCCCTGTGTCGCTCGTTGTGGACCAAAAAATCATCCTGTATACTATACAGAATGTTTTTTTTTTGGTATTTTTTGGATACAGTGTCAATTCAAATTCAATTCAAAATAACTCAATATCACTTATGAAAAGTCTGACTCTAATACTCTAATACCGGTTCGGAAGGTTGCATTTGCTGAGAAGAGCCGGCAATAAACTCAGCAATTACTCTTTTCAAAACAGGCTTAGATTCATTACATAATATTTACATTCTAATCGCACTGAAAACAATTGCGTGCCCCGGCGCGGCGGCAAAATTACAAAGTAGACTGAATAAATATTTAATAAGTAAATAAATAGCAAACTTAAGCAGACCAGCCCCCACAAGCAGCACCTGTTCACAAGTATGACGCGTGTGGCAGCCATCGCCCTCCTCGCCATATTGGAGGGAAGTGAGCGACCCGTCACACGACGCCGCCGCAAGCAAAGGCCTTAAAGTGAGCATGACTTACTTAAGTCTGCCTTAGAAATAAAAAATAACTAAAGGGAGTATAGTGTATAGTGTATGTACTAACCAGCGGAGTCAACGCTGACGATCCGGAGCCACAGCACGGACATGAGCGTGCGGCACGTCTCCACCAGGCTGCGCACCAGCGGCGCCGTCCGTCTCGCTCCCCCATCACCACTCGCTACCTCCCTCTCTGTCGCACTCAACCACCGCGCTTGCAGGTTCACCACGAGGGAGCAGTCTGCAATTACATACATGGAACTATCTTTAGTCTAACCTATAAATTAATCTAAGCTAAAATATTACCTATAAATTAATAGTACATTATGATCAATGCACACGTGTGTCATACGACGTTGCTCAATATTGTTATAATACAATACCCGTTTAAATTAAGAATGCTTGGTCTACCTACACACATATCAATTGCATTGAGGTACAAACTTAACATAATCGGGATTATAACTATCATAAAACTGTGCGGTAATGTAAAGTAAAAAGCACTAGTATGTAATAAGCTGCATTATGATGATAAAAACGGTATCACTTTACGAGCAAGTGTGGTGAAATAGTACATTATGATACATGTGTGCAAATTTGGTTTTTAACACTCGAGGCGGTATTAAGCGATAAGTGACCCGAGAGTGTAATAATTTAATCAATGCACATGCGTGTCATACGACGTTTTTCAACACACTTGCGAGGAAGAAAACAGACTCGTATTTTTTTAAGTAGATATTTTGATAATAATCAACCACACAATGAGAACGTCAACAAATATGGCGCGCAAGCTTATTTATTTCTGACAGCGGCGAACTGTCAAATTATTTTACCCGTTTAAATTAAGAATGCTTGGTCTACACACATATCACTTGCAGTGAGGTACAAACTTATCATAATCGGGATTATATCTATCATAAAACTGTGCGGTAATGTAAAGTAATAAGCACTAGTGCGTAATAGCTGAGTTAAGATACTAAAAAAAGTGCAATAAATGTCACTTTACGGGCAAGTGTGTTGAAAAAATAATTATCATCATCAGCCTATAATGTCTCACTGTTGAGCACAGGGTCTTCTTTCACAAATGTGTGTGGGCGGGAATGGGCAGATACTCCACCACGCGTGCCCACTGCGGATTGGTGGAGGTAGGCTAGTGGTCAACCTACTGTTAGAGTTCTCAACCCGCCTAGGAGGCATCCAACTGGCTTAACGACTATCACAATTAAGTGATAACCGGGACCAACGGCTTTACGTGCCTTCCGAAGCACGGAGACGCTCGATTTGAAATACAACTAGGCGGTCACCCATCCAGGTACCGACCACGACAGTGGTAGTTTAACTTTGCCGACCGATTTGGAAAGGCTACACACGAAGCGCTTCAAAAATAAAAAATAAGTAGGTAACATTTTTGCATTTTAAAAACCTAAAGGCATTCAAAAACTTTATACCCAAGAACCCAAAAAATTGCAACAAGGTTCGATGGGTATCAGAACTTGATGCTTGGCGACAGTTTAACTTGAAGTGGTACCAGCACTGACCTTTGCTGATCTCCAACAAGTCTATACTCCTCGCAGTGATAGGAGTCTTAATATCAGCCAACGGAGACCCTCTGTGCGGCACAGAGTAGAACATGAAGCCGATGCTGTTCGTCCAGAGGGACGATTTGCTCTTTAATGAGTAGTTGTCTTCTGTTAAAAATAAATAGTTTTCTTAATAACATGCGCAAAGCTTTTGCTTAAAAGTCTTTGTCACGTCCTATCATATTTTAACACTATCAAACGAACATCTGTGGCGTAGCAAGGGCGGTTCGTACCGGGTATCACCCGTATGGGGGTGACACCCGACTGTGAAAAAATTTTGATTATAAAAAGAAAAAATAATTATTGTGCGACTTCTTAGTGACGACGTTTTTTGCCATCAATTACTTAGTCATTAAAATAGAGGCACTTCATATTAAAGTTATTTATTATTATATTGTTAATATAAATATTAATAATTAAAATAAGTTTTTATCAAAAAAAAACAATTTTAATACAAGCTTTTTTTGGTGTCTGTACTTGCATTGTCTTCCAATATTTATACCAAATATCAAGTCAATCCGAACACTGGAAGTGGGTCAAATTCGACTTGCAAGATTTGACCCGAACATACATACATTGCAACATTGCAAGTTAATAAAAAGCTTTTAAAAACGGAGTCATATTGTAGAAGAAGTAATAGAATAAAAATCACAACACAGTTTGCGCTTATAATTTTTGTTATTTTAAATAGTTTTCAAGTTTAGGATGACACGACTTCCACACTGGGTGCCACCCATGCTAGCTACGCCAACTCCAACGTGTACTCGCACTTGGTCGGTTTTTCAACTTACCTTTAATTTCCGAAGATAGTCCATCATTATCACCCACCAAGAACTTCTTATCATCTTTCATTTCATCACTATAATCATTTTCTATACACACTGAGCTAGTATTATTATTATCTATTTTGTATCCATTTTTATTATCTGTGGGCTTTGGATCTTTGGCTTCGTTGCTCATTGCTGAATATGCGTCAAATGCTGTAAAAAAAACAACTAAAATACGTCACGATGTCATGATATTGATATTTTTTACGTTTTAATTTATTACTAATGACGATTTGAAGCGCTATTGACGTAAATATTACAAAAAAAATATTAACTGAAAAGAGAAAAACAAGCTCTATTCTATAGAATAATCAATATCATTAACTTGAATTTTATGAGTTACCTACCTATTGCTGGCGGGGACGAAGTACTTATGTATTTTTAACCGACTTCAAAAAAAGGAGGAAGTTCTCAATTAGGTTGTATTTTTTTTTATGTTTGTTATCTCATAACTCCGTCATCAAAGAATTTAAAACGTCCAGAAGGATAGTCGCCTCTATGGGAACATGAAATAAACAAGCCAGAATTGACAGTATTTGACAGCCGTGCGCAGTACGAACTGAGAGCGATTTGCTCAGGGAGCCCCTCAAGCGGAGTGAAATTAAATGTCATGCTTTAGTAAGGCGGATTATCCATCTGGGTAGAGGCACGATGCCCTATGAAAATCTTTGTCCGTCATTTATAAAATGATTTGGATTTTTTTTTTTTTTACTGTAAGGGTACACTGTACACTTCCCGTTTGGTCCCATTGTCATCAGATCAGGATTTGATTACTTCTTAGTGTCGGTTTAAGTTTGTTGTAAAACAGTCCAATTATTTTCGTAATATTTGTCCCGCCTGCAATCCTATCGTAAATGCGAAAGTGAGTTTGTTTGTTACGTCTTCACGCCTCAACTACTCAACGGATTATCATGAAATTTGGCATGCAGATAGCTTATGGTATGGAGAAGGTCATATGCAAAGAATTTAAAACGTCCAGAAGGATAGTCGCCTCTATGGCAACATGAAATAAACAAGCCAGAATTGACAGTATTTGACAGCCGTGCGCAGTACGAACTGAGAGCGATTTGCTCAGGGAGCCCCTCAAGCGGAGTGAAATTAAATGTCATGCGTAAGGCGGATTATCCATCTGGGTAGAGGCACGATGCCCTATGAAAATCCTTGGTCATATGCTACTTTTTATCCTGGGAACAGGGGGACAGCTAGTACCTTATATTTTCAAGATCACAGAGCAGAGTTTTCCTCTTAACAGCTTATTTTTGTTTCACACAGTCGGGGTTTTGTTTCTTTTAATAACTTATTTATTTGACATTATTTCGTTTACATATATAGACTCGAAAACATAACCCTCCTTCCGAGTTAGTCGGATAAAAATAGAATAGCGAGTCACTCATTCTCGCACCAAGCCGGGTTTTTATTTAAAAGGCCCGTTCTTCTGCAACAATAGGGGCCATGGGGTTCAAGTTTTAAGGACCCCTGGTAGGCATATAGTTACTTACCATCACAATATATCTGTTTAATAAACAGCCCTCCCTTGGAATGTCCGACCCACACGATGGGTCTGTCCCCGACTCCAAGCTCGAGGAGTTGTTCCATCATCTGATCAGCTCTCTCGTGGAGACGCAACCTGGAACACACGTATCTGCCTGTTCTCAATCTGGTTGTAAATCTATACTAATATAATAAAGCGGAAGAGTTTTTTGTTTGTTTGTTTAAACCAGCTAATCTCTGGAACTAAGTACCAGTGGGATTCTAAAAATTCTTTCACTAATAGGAAGCTACACTATCCACGAGTATTATAGGCTTTTTATTCTGGGAACGCGAGTAAAACCGCCGGAGACACTAATATAATGCGAAAGTATGTTTGTTTGTTACATCTTGGCTCTCTGGGGGCCTACCACAAGCTCTTAAAACAAGGTTAAAATAACCTTATTTGTCTTTTGTCCCTCTTTGACATCCGGCGTCAAAACAAGACAAAACACAAATAAGGTTATTTTAACCTTGTTTTAAGAGCTTGTGGTAGGCCTCCTGATCTCTCATCTGATGAAATTTGGCACACGTGTAGATCATAAACTGCAATAACAAATATTATACGTTTTATCCTGGAAAAACGTTCGATAATAGTAAATTGTGATACATGTGTGCAAAGTTGGTTATTACAGACGAGGCGGTATTAAGCTAATGATAAGGAAGCCGAGAGTGTAATAACCAACTTTGCACACGCGTGTCATACGACGTTTTTCAACACACTTGCGAGGAAAAAAACGGACTTATATTTTTTTAAGTAGAGATTTTATAATCTTCAACCATACAATGAGAACGATCACAAATATGGCGTGTTTTTTTTTTGACAGCGTTGCGTTGCCAAACTTTTATATCCGATTAAATTAAGAATGCTTCGCCTACACACATATCACTTACAGTCTGTAAGTGATATGTGATACAGACTCAACATAATCGGGATAATATCATAAAACACTAGTGCGGTAACGTAAAGTAAAAAGCACCAGCTCGTAAGCTGTCTTATGATACTAAAATCTGTGCAATAAGAGCCACATTACGAGCGAGTGTGTTGAAAAAGCTAGTTATAATAATTTGAGTGAATGAAAATGAAAACAAATGAAATGAAATGAAATTATTTTAATTTATAAAATGAATAATGTATGTATACTAATATTATAAAGAGGAAAGATTTGATTGGTTTGTTTGTTTGCATTGAATAGGCTCCGAAAGTACTGAACCGATTTGAAAAATTCTTTCACTGTTGGGAAGCTACACCATCCCCGGGTGACATAGGCTGTATTATATTTTCAAAAAAAGGTTAAGGTAGGGTAGGGTAGGGTAGGGCAGGGTAGGGTAGCACCATGCGAAAGAAGTCGCGCCTGGCAGCTAGTTATTAATAATTTTAGTAGCATACAAATCCAAATAATATAATTACCGTTTATTCCCTTTCACCCAAAGAGGGCGCCACAAGTACGGATCACTAGTATAGTTAATAGAGATCACTCTGGCGCCGGGGAAGTCCACTTGGATCCAATCTTTCGGCCAACACGGCGAATAGCATTCATCACAAACGCATCCACACCCAACTACACAAACCCGATCATTAACTCTACATTTACATTCGTTTACATTTAATTCTACTTCACATTTACATTTATTATCGTTATCACAGTTATTGTTCTCGTTACGAAATAAATCACTAACAAAATTCGCTTGAGTTTCGTAATCGACAATTTCTATTTGATCTAACAGTGTATTATTGTAGAATTGTTCAGTTATCAGTGAGTTCTCGTTTGGCAAAATCTTTAGTAAGTTCTTATTAATATTATATGTAAATGTTTCATTTAGATTCGTTTCGAATTCGTACATTCTTTCATTTAGATTACATTTATTACCGTTAACTATGGATATGTTTTTTAATGTGTTTTTATTATCTATACATTTGCAGGTATTTGATTCGTGGTTTCTGAGAACTACTATGTTTGGTCCAGATTTGTATCTTGGCTTCCAATCGCCTTGGCGCCATGTGTTGCCTAGGGAACCTGAAAATGAAAGAATATCATTATGTAGTGGGGGTACATTGTAGTACCCATTTGACTGGCTACCATCGTCCAGAACCAGTCGCCCAGTATCTCAAAAAGCTTGAAATCGGCAGTAATTAACGTTTTTGTCATTTTATTCTGAATGAAAAAGCTAAAAGAGCGTCACTTTTTTTTTTTTTTTTATACCACTAAGTTGGCAAACAAGCATACGACCCGCCTGATGGTAAGCAGTTACCGTAGCCTATGGACGCTTGCAACACCAGGGGTATCACTCGCGCGTTGCCGACCCTGAAGAAATCTCTTCACGCCCTTTTTGAAGAACCCCATGCTGTACTCCATTGGGAAAACCACGGCGGGGAGCTCATTCCACAACCTGAGCGTCCGCGGAAGAAAGCTCCTTTGAGCCCGCACAGTTCGACACAATTCTGGTTTCAATGTGTGAGGATGGATTCCCCGTCGATGGCGCGAGTTGCGATGGTGGAAGGTAACCGTGGGCAACAAGTCGAACAATTCCTTAGAACACTCTCCGTTGTACAAGCGGTAGAACACACATAAGAAGGCAAAGTCTCTCCTCAGACTAAGGGGCTCTAAACCGCTAGTGAGCTCGGGATCGTCAACAATTCTGATGGCACGTCGCTGAACCGAGTCTAAAGGCCCAAGCTGGTATCCAGGTGCTCCCGCCCACAGATGACAACAACCTCTCAAGCTACCTCTGGATTTGATGATATTTTTCCAGGGTCAGCAACGTACGAGTGTCCCTGGTAATGCAAGCGTCTATAGGCTACGGTAACCGCTTACCATCAGATGGGCCGTCGAGTTGATTGCCACGAAAAACGAGAGGAGGTTGATTTCGCTTCTGCATCTTCATAAATAGGATTACTTTTCAGAGGGTAGTCAAATTATCACAGGTAGTTTTATTCATCATTTAGTATGAGAGGAACATTTTTTCATACAGCGTTGATGTTTAGTATGAAAAGTTTTCTTTCGCGTTTTCTTAGTTGGTTTCAGTAGCGGATCAAGGCGGGCGGGGGGCTATGGGTCTCAAGTATATGAATCATGTATTATACTGTAAATCTGGGGACATTAACCCTCCAGCAGGGCTATTTTAAAACGCTCAGATTCGATATCGGAAACGGATTCAAAAACTACTGAGGCGATTTTCCGCAAATGCTTTTCTAATTTCCGAATTCCAATATTTTTGATGTTTCTTTATGGAAATATCAATTCGATTCATCAAAAAGCTTTCGGAAATTAAAATAGCAGTTACTGAAATTCGTCTCGGACGTTTCTGAATCCGTTTCCGATAGGTATCGAATCCGACGTTTTAAAATAGCCCTGCTGGGGGGCTAAAAAGGATGCTAAAGCAATATTCAATTCATTAAAAGATTTGGAATTGATGAATCAAATAAGAACTGCTGCGATTTCTAAAAAAAAAACCTTTTGCAATTTTACGTTTTAGCTTCCTTTTTACGCCTGTACTGCGTATATCTTAAGACAAGACAGTATATCTTACCATAAAGCCCATGCACAAATATGACGTCCAGGGTTGGAGTAGCCGGCTGGTGGAGCACCACGCACTCCACTTTCGGCTCAGGGTGCAGGTGATCCTTGCCTGCTGGCCTGGGTTTGGGTGATGACCTTGATTTGGATGAGCATGGTGGCTTTGACTCTGTAATTAATTATATAATCTACTGAGACGTAGAGCATAGGCAAGGGCGTGGCCAGGATTGTATATGGGGGGGGGGGGCAGACAAAGAAAATCCTAGATTATAATCCTTATATTAGAGATCACATCCCGTATTGTTCGTTTCTTAGGTCTAAGAAGAAGCGTAGCAAGCTATGAAGCTCTCTTCTAAGGGGGGGCCGCTGCCCCTCCATGCCCGTACGTCGCTACGCTCAAGAGCAGAGGTAAGTACATAATACAACAGCCAAATAACTTTATGCTGTGTTCCTGCCCGTGAATAAGGACCCAGAGGTCATCGGGAAGTGTGGAAGGGTCGGTAACGCGTGTGGAAAAAATCCCTTCACCCGGGAAATAAAACATAATTAATTAAATAATTTATTTTTTTATTTTTTATTACTAATATTTTTTATTTTTTTAGCTGTATTGGTGTAAAATGTGGGAGTGAAAGTACTTATCCTTATTATAAATCTTTCAGTCTGTTATCTCAAAATTATCAACTCGTTGAATAATACTCTTATCAATATTATCACCCAAAATAACAAAATTCGGTCAGTCCGTTATCTAAAGACCAGCCTAAAAATGACAAATCTTTAAAAGAGATAAAAACTTTGTGATATTACGCCGTGTTGATTTAAATTGACCTTATTTAAGAAAGCAGATTTTTCGTAATTTTAAAGACAATCCTCATTTATGGTTTTTTCGCCGAACTCTGAAGCCACGCTTTTTTTTATTAAAATATTGTACTGGGGGGCTAAAAAAGAAGCTAAAGCAAAATTGCTAATGGTATAAATTTTTTCGAATTCACTTTTTCGAAATCACAACATCACAACATCTTATGGAAAGAATCTTTTAATTGATTGAATTGTATATAATGAGTGACTATTTACCAAAAAATATTGGAATTAATGTACGGCCGTGCTAAGAAGTCATATTTGACAAGAGGGCTTGCCGTACTCTTTTTGACACATGGACGTAAATGGGCTGTCAAAAGTGGCATATTAGGAAGGCCCTAGTTTATGTTGGATGTACCGAGAATTCGTAAAACTGAATTCCATTAGCAATATTGCTTTAGCTTCCTTTTTCAGCCCCCCTGGTAACTGTAAAATACAACCAACGGGCGTCAGACCTCGGAGCTAGGACGCCTTTGACCATGACCTTAGTTTTACTTACGACTATTTTCCTGTATAGTACGACCAACTTATCTGTGGATTGAACGGTGGTCACTGAAAGCCCCCACAAGCAGTGTGACAGTCTAAAATATAGTCGGTATGCAGCAGCTGTAATACCTTTTTTTCCACTTCACAGATAAGTTGGTCGTGCTGTATGTGTATATGCCAATGACGGGGACTAATTTCACAGTTTTATTTATTGCTATCCTTTTCAATAAAGTATGTAAGAAAGAGATGTGGGATGTTCTAGTGTGATTAGACAGCCACAGGATATATCTTACCTGTTATAGAAGGTAATGGAGCTGTCATCAGCCGATGCAGCAGCACTGTCGCTGTAGACCATAGACAAGATACACACCATCTTCTGTGGACAAGGATAGATTATTTTATTCATGTTTAAATGTCTATGATCTTGTTAGTTGTTGAATCAAAGATAGCTGAGTGGTGAATTTGAATGCTTCCAACATGCCAAGGTACATGAAGCTTGAACGTTCAGTGAAGGATCAAATAGTAGGGAAAACATAGCACGGTGGTGGTAGGGTACTTTGTACAGCCCGCCTGGCTGGCTACCACACTCAAGTGGAGAGAACATGTCGCCAAGCACCTATCGCTGTGTACAGGGGGCTAAGTTTTAACTAAAAATGACATTCTGACCCGATCCCATTACAACAACACGTCCACTGCCATTGAGCCAATGTCCGTTATCCACGAAAGGGCTAGATGACTAAAAACATCTATTTAGGCCGTCTTTTAGATTATCAAAAAATATTTGACACGTATTTTTTATTTTGTCAATTAAACAAAAAGATACGAAGATATCGTGTGTTGAAGTTCCGCGTGTCGTCACGTTAGAGTACACTTTTTACTCTACAGTGACGTCACAGGCCCCACTGAACTTTGACTCGCTTTATCTTTGTTAATTTTTAATGATTCGGTAAATAAAGTAAAACACACGTGTCCAATATTTTTTGATAATCTAACTGACGGACTAATTAGATTCTTTTTACCTAGGAATCATCTCTAAAATCTGTTATTTTTGACTCCACTGATAGTTTTTGACCACATTGGATTGGATGGAAATTCGTAGCACGCTGTGGCCCCAGGGGGGTTAATTTGGTCACATCTGTAGCTTCATATATGGATCGGATCTAAATTGAATAAAAAAAATGGTAAAATTGTTATTAAAAGGTATTACCTATTAACGATTCAATTCCGATCTGGGGGGCTAAAAAGGAAGCTAATGGAATTCATTTCTCGGCAGATTCCTAAGTTACATATACAATTCAATTCATTAAAAGATTTCAGAATTAAAAATTCTGATGCAATTGATGAATTGCATAAGGTAAGAACTGCTGTAAATTCGAAAAAGGAATTCTATTAGCAATATTGCTTAAGCTTCCTTTTTAGCTCCCCTGAAACTTATATGAAGCTGCAAATTTTATGTCCTTTTCGTATTTATCACTATCACTCTCCCACGTGGCTATATCTGTCTGTCATATTCTAGGCAGTTGTTCATAAGTTAGTTAGATTGAAAATAACTTGCAATTGACTGAGTGACATCAATTGAAGAGGGCCACAGATCATGAAAATAAGAAGTGACAAAGTGTTTATGAAAAAAAGTGATGAACGCTTCGATGTTTTCAAACTACACAATAAGTATTTTTGAAGTGAAACTCATGGTCAAATTTTAATTAACTATAATCGTTTTATATGTAACGGAAGTTTATAACTATGCAAATTCACTTCTGCTATGTGCAATCAGTATGAATAGCCTGACTCTAATACCGGTTCGGAAGGCATTTATTTGTGAGAAGAGCCGCCAATAAACTCAGCATAGGCCTGTGTTTGTCCATAATCTCACTATGGCAAGTGATGATGTTGCCGAAGGTGGTAAGTACACAAAACCTAGAAGGAACTGGCTCTCAAGTGCAGCTGCGGAACACATCGATAGGTGCTTGGCGACAGATTTTTAACATGAGGGTGGTAGCCAGCCAGACGGGTACTACAAAGTACCCTACCACCGTGCTATGGTTTCCTCACGATGTTTTCCTTCACCGAAAGCTCAAGCTCATTGTAGAATTCGAACCCGGGACCTTCGTCTCGTTATCCGACGTCACTACCACTGAGCTATCATCGCCTTAAAAACCTCTTTACAAAATAAGCTACAAGACGACAATTACGTGGCTCGGCGGCTCTTGAGAACCAGTGGCGTTTTAAGCCTGTGTGCTTACCACCTTCGGCCACATCATCACTGACCATGGTGAGATTGTGGTCAAACACAGGCCTATACATAAGAAAAAGTCCTGTATATTTTCTAGCAAGACGGGCCAGTTGGCCCGGTTGGTTAAGATTCCACATATCTATCACGCCGCAGGTCATCATCAGAGGGTTCATTTCTCACCCAGACCAGCACACGCATATGTGTGCATGAACATGTCTGTATCTCCTGAGTCTGGGCGTAATTATTTATATTAGATATGTATTAACAAACAAAAATATGTATATGTAGTAAATCAGTATTTTATGAAAAACTTAGTTTTATTTTCTAAAATAAAAGGTCATCCAAATACTCCATGGTCCCCATGACACTGGCGGCGTTTCCACGCTGAATGGTCAGGCTTAACCTCTGGGCAAAAAAGTCACTAGCTCTCAATTCCCCAGAGGCCAAGACCAACCGTTTGCCCACGTCTTGGACAAATAATTTTGTGTCAGATGACCAAGGGCCCAGTGTTTCCACCGCAAGCGCCGCAAATACATATTCGTCAGTTAGACGAGAGTATTTGCGACGCTTGAGGGTCTGCGCACTTTCCGCTGCCGCTCCTGCTCTGACGCGCGTACCTGAGTTATCTGGTTTCAATAGTAACAAGCTCTGTTTAGTTTGGGACCAGAGGGTCTACTACGAAAAACGATATACGATAGTCCGATCATCGTTGTCAAATATTAACCAATAGAATTGCTGCAGACGTAAATTTTGAGCAATTCTATTGGCTAATTGATTGACAACGATGATCGGACTATCGCGTATCCTTTTTCGTAGTATAGGCCCTGATATCCGTGTGTGAAGAGTATCTCAGGATATTTATTTATTTATATATCCCCATGCGTGTATGACCTGTGTCATAGGACCCTGTTTGTATTATTGAAGCCTGTGATTGTAGCGTATTAGTGCTAACGTGTGTCGGACTCCTGCTACTTTGTAACAAGATCTTTATATATTTTATATTCTACGAGCGTACAGCCCACCTGATGGTAAGCGGTTACCGTAGCCATACAGACGCTTGCACTCACGCGTTACCAACCAATCCCCCTCCCCAATGAGCTCTGGCGACCTTACTCAGGCGCAGGAACACTCCAAAGTTATTTGGCTGCGGTATTTCGCGGTGGAGTTAGGTACTTCCTCAGTCGAGCTATGCCTCTCTTAATATTGGTTTAAACTAGCTAATGAAGATAAGTAAGTGTGAATATATTCCTTGTTTTAGAATATAATTTAAGTGAGGTAGAGCATAGCATTATTAGCGTTACAGAATACCCCAGCCAAACATCGCAGCCAAATAACTTTATGTTGTGTTCCTGCGCGTGAGTAAGGTCGCCAGAACCCATCCTCCGCCTCTTTCTTTTTGTTTTATTTCCCAACAAACAAATGAAGCTTTCGCCTTTATGAATGGATTCAATCGACATCTTCCTTGTTTGAAGTCGGTTAAACTGCATTTATTCCATATTGGCTTGGTATGTCTATAAATAGTACGATCAGTAGTCTCAAACATGATCCTACCTAGTGGGTTAGGTTGGTTTTCCAGATAGAGCGATGCGATGCATGACAAAGCTATAGCTAGCTATAAGTTGTTATCTCAAGAAGATTTTAAGCGCGAACAGATGTAGTTGATAGATGTCGCTACAAGAATAAAGATTTTGAGAGAAATTGTAATGACGTTATGAACTTTGATTTAAAATGTTTATCAAGCTCCAGAAAGAAATATATTATGATACGTACAATAAAACTAAACATATTAAACGACATTTAAATTGCGAACACTTTTATTTTTAGCGTGGAATATTATGGTGCGTCCATGCTTAGCGAACCGTGCACGAGCCGAGCTTCGAACGAGCACACTGAGAGCACGATTCGCGTAGCGTGGACGGGCTCGCGAGCCTCGAACGAGCGCAATTGTCAGTTTTTTCACGTACAAAGGGATTCGCATCGTGCTCGTTGTAGGCTCGTTCGTGGCTCGGCTCGTGCTCGATTCGCGCAGCATGGACGCACCATTACAAGTATGCGGTGTTTATAAATAAAGTCTTGCTGGTTAAATCAACAAACATTAAGCACATTTAAAAAAGTATTTTTAATTTATTTATTTTTGTACCAATTGACTGTGTAACAGTTGTACCTATCTCCACATGATTCTTTAAGCTCTTCGTACTTTTTTACTCTCATAAAACGTCTGGAGTTTGACCACAAACTCATCCTGGTATGATGATGTGGCCGAAGGTGGTATCACACAAAGCACAGAAGTGTCTGGCAATTGCAGCTGCTGGACTGGAACACACCAGTAGAGCTTGGCGCAAGATCTTCAACCATAGTCGTAAAGCTAGTTAGACCTCCTAGGAGGCCTACAGTAGTTTGACCACTAGCCTACCTCCACCGATCCGCAGTGGGTATGCGTAGTGGAGTATCTGCCTATTCCCTTTCACCCTCTTTTGTGAAAGGAGGCCCGTGCTCAGCAGTGCGACATCATGGGCATCAGCCCATGATGATTCGACGTCACACTTAAGATATCATCGCCGTAAAGTTACTTAGTGAATCTAATTTGACATAAAACCTCTCCCAATATAGCTTAACAATTCATAGCTTATTACGTACAGTGTAATGCTATCTTTATCGTGTTATACAATAATCTTCAACGTGTAGCAAGGTCGGTTGTGAAACCTTATATAGTAACAATCGTTATTGTGTTATAAATATATAGACTTGTATTTATGAAGGCAGTATTTATTATTGGTTTCCTGAAAAGTAGACTATACTTGCACGTCTTACTACGAATTTGTAAGAATGTGAGGATAGGATGATGTTTGCGCAAAAACTACTGAACGGAATTGGATGAAATTTGGCACACAGATAGAATATGTTCGGGATCAGCACATAGGATAATTTTTATCCCGGGATAACAATGTATCCCTCGGGAACGCTGGTGAAACCGCGGTACGGAGCTAGATCTATATACCTACTCCTTTTTAAGCATATTACTCGCACAGAGGACTGTGAGATTTCACATAAAGTTTATGTTAAGCAATTTAAATATAATTTAATATTATATTAATTGAATTTTTGAAGGAGGTAGAGCACGTATATTCGCTCAAAGAGCAACTCGACTGGGGAAGTATACCTTACAGAATACCGCAGCCAAATAACTTTATGTTGTGTAAAGTTGTGTTCCTGCGCGTGAGTAAGGTCGCCAGAGCTCATAGGGGAGGGGGGAAAGGTCGGCAACGCGTGAGCGATGCTTCGTGTGTTGCAAGCGTCCATATGGCTACGGTAACCGCTTACCATCAGGCGGGCCCGTATGCTTGTTTAAAAGTCGTTTACAGTTTACTTGGGCTTTCATGATAACTATATAAACATGTATTTATATGTATGATAAATTATTTAAGAGACATCCAGCCAGGCAGCGGTAATGACCTTAGAATAATAATAGTATTACGATATGGTGACGTGATGGTAATACTGTGCCTAAGTACTCTATTGTGGACTTAGGTCACTAGTATTGCATATCTACTACACGACGTATGTCATAAACCCACACAGGACCATTGAGCTATTGTTACGTATAGAGAAGCTATCATAAACAAAGGTCAGTGACGCATCGCGAGAAAACTTATTAAAATGTGAGCAGTGTTGCGGTCGACACCTTGGGACCATGGGGGTCAGGCTCGCCGTTTTGCTCGCACCTTGTCTTCAAAATTGATCGAGACCTCCGGAGACCAGCGGGCGGGGAGCTTTTTCCGCCAACGCGTCAGCTTGGCTATCCAAAGAGGAAACGCTGCCAGCCTTCTGGGAACCTTGCCGTTAATCTGAAGCAGCGGCAGGCTTGAGGAAATTTTCTATATATAGATTGTATTTTGTAAATATAGATTGTATTTTGTACATATTTGTTGTTAATAAAACAAAGGTTATGTCCCATTTTTTTAGAGTCAATTAAAGTTCTATTTAGCGCTGAAACAATAATTAGTCGTCTAAGCAACAGTAGAAACACGTAGCGCTATCAGAACGCTTTTAGGAGTATTTTTCTCGCAAACACCGTGATTGTCACGGCGCTTACGCGTTTCGTTCATCGTTCTACAACAAGTGTGGCCGGATGGCCTCACTTGAACGGACCATAGTTGTGATGTGTGGCGTCTTCTCTATACGTAGTGATAAGAGCTCAATGAACGGGACGTATTTAATGCTTCTCCGTGTTATAACGGACAATGACAGCCAGCTTAAACAGTTTACCTATTAGTTAAATAACTTTTTATGAGTAAGGGGGTAAGTTATTAACTTGACATCAAAGAATTTAAAACGTCCAGAAGGATAGTCGCCTCTATGGGAACATGAAATAAACAAGCCAGAATTGACAGTATTTGACAGCCGTGCGCAGTACGAACTGAGAGCGATTTGCTCAGGGAGCCCCTCAAGCGGAGTGAAATTAAATGTCATGCTTTAGTAAGGCGGATTATCCATCTGGGTAGAGGCACGATGCCCTATGAAAATCTTTGCTTGACATATTATGAAGAAAATGATAAGGTAAATAAATCAGTAGTATAACAGAATAAATAAAGAATTTAATGGCTTATTAAGAAAACAATATTAAGTAAGTAAGCAATCCTACATAGTGGAATTCAATTAAATAATATGAATATGACCTTTAATTATTTGGTTTAACAAAAAATTCCGCAACACATTTAAAAACCCTACCCAAAACCCCTAAATTGAACAAGTTTATTTTTCGAACGATTATTTTTTGCAATGTTGGCAACTGGCCAACATGTTACAATACCAAACGGTCATTGAACTCTAGCACGTGTTAATACGTCAGTACTATTATCTATTCTGTGGTGTTACATACAGGCAAAGATGGCGTCTGTCATAACTTAAATCGCCTTCATTGTGGAATGTATCATTAGGATTATTAATATGCAATTAAGATATCGTATCTGTTTTATGAATACATTGTATTGTTAGTAGTCTGTGTTTGATATGTAAATACGTACTTATATAAGTAAGATACATTTTATTGGTGGCACGTGTATCACCTACCTATCACCCACTGTACCAACCTACCTACATACCTACATACCTATATAATTAATAGTGTTGTAAAGTATGATACAAAATAGCTCATTTTAAAATGGGACTTTTCTCACTGTAACAGACAATTTGTTAGCCCTGGGGCACAGATTAAAGCCTGGGGACCTATAATCAACTCTTACAGCGATTAACTTTCCAAACAAAACTGAATTGTATTTCTGTCAAATGTCACATTTTTCCATACATTCTGGAGGGCTAAATAGGAAGGTCAAGCAATAGGTTTTTTTCGAATTCTCGGCAGATCTTAAGTAATTCCAATGTTTTTCGGTTAAATAACCACTCATTATATACAGTCATTCACCCACCAACCACTCATTATATACAGTCAGTTCATTATAAGATTCGGAATTGATGAATTGCATAAGAGCTGCTGGGGGGCTAAAAAGGAAGCTAAAGCAATATTGCTCGGCAGATCCTACGTAATTCCAATATTTTTTGGTAAAATAATTACTCATTATATACAATTCAATTCATTCAAGGATTCGGAATTGATGAATTGCATAAGATCTGCTGTGGATTCTAATAAATTAATTCCATTAGCAATATTGCTTTAGCTTCCTTTTTAGCCTCCCAGATCAATTAAATTTCCATTGAATTCATATTATTTTAAATACAGCGAAAGATCAAGCCGTCATTCTCACGTTTTCGACATAGATGCCACAATGTTTGGGGCGAAAAACATGATGGACTTTTGTCGAAATGTATAGATTTTTTATAATATCCGCTGTTCGCCTAATCTCGTTTGCGACATTAATGTCAACGTCGATTATGGTAATTCATTGGTTAAAGGATGATCGCACAGAAGTAAGGTGAATGACAGGACTGAGCTCCTTTTCGGCCTCCATCAAGCCATAACTACAAACGGGACAAATAAGCACCACACGCGGTAGCAATTTGGCAATTTATACTTATTCACATGCGTAAAATTGTTTGCATCTCAGCCACAATGTTTACGTGATTCATTCATATTGGTCATTGTTACAACTAAACTTTTTTTTTTGCCCTGTACCCCGAGTGTAAAGAATTGACGTTAATAAACGATTACTAATTCGTTTGAGTAAACTATGAATTTGTATGGGAGAAATTAGTACCATGAGTATTCCGCTTGAGGCGCTGTGCCAATTCCTATAGAGAAGTTTCGTAATCGCAAACTAATTAGTAACCGTTTACTAACGTCAATTCTTTACACTCGCGGTACAGGTTTACAAAAAATATACGCGTCGACTTGTAAACCTCCTCCGTTTTTTCGTCGGTTAAAAAGAGTCGCTATCAGAGGCTATATGGGGATATAGTTTTGGAATCCTTCAATAAATCCCAAGAAACGAGAATCATAACGCAAAATAGCCTCGTAATATAAATGATATGCTATTAGTAATATCACGAACGAATTTTAATTGCAACTCGGACTCGCATACGAAGGGGAAAATTAAATAAAATAAACTTAAAATCCCCTTTAGTTTTTAAGTTTATTTTATTTTTATTATTTGTTGTTATACCGGCAATAGAAATACACATTCTGTGAAAATTACAACGGTCTTGTCTTACTATTACGGTTCATGAAATACAGGCAACTGACAGGACAGACAGAAGGACGTAAGGACGGAAGGACAGCGGAGGCTTGTAATAGCACACAGGATTATATTATAGTAATCTGTGGTAATAAGGTCTCGTTGGCTGGCACCCTTTGAGTACGGAACCCTAAAAAAAGAATATCAACAATTTAGTTATAAGAATAATGTATATAACATTTGAGAATGCTATTAAAAAAATAAACCGTCCATAAAAACTGACCATAGACTAACCAAACAACTCTTTCTCAATCTTTAAAAAACATCTAATTTAAATGTTTAAATTTGGAACGTCACGTGTTTCATTCACGCACATGTGTGCGGTTGCTATGCCGCGACGTGAATAAATCATCTGTATAAATATGTAATGGAACAGCAAGTTTTTAGCCAATATTTTTTTAAGATAATGTAGTTCAGTTAAATGAATCACGGCATACATTGATAAGTACTGAAGGTTAAACAGAGTTATCGTACTCTTTTAACATTTTGTTTATAGGCGGGAGTTTTCAACTGATTGTTAGGGACAGGTTTTTTTTTCTAAAAGCTAATAAAGGCTAGACAAGATCCATATTGCTTGGGTCTCACTATAAGACATAAGAATGCTGTAGGTACATAGCACACACGAGGCTCAAGTCAAGCTACAAATAACCACTTTAAGCTGGCCGTGACACTATACCTGATTCAGTCTACAAGAGGCTTATTTACGAGACGGGCCAGTTGGCGCAGTTGGTTAAGGTTCACCTTACGCGCCGCAGGTCGTGGGTTCGATTCCCACACAGGACATGCATTTGTGTGCATGAACATGTCTGTATGTCCTGAGTCTGGGTGTAATTATGTATTAAGTATGTATATACAAACAAAAAGTATGTATATGTATTATATCAGTTATCTGGTTTCCATAGTACAAGCTCTGCTTAGTTTGGGATCAGATGACCGTGTGTGAGGAATGTCCCAGGATATTTATGTATTATTTATTTATTTTATTTACAATTGTTTTGTATTGCTCGATTTGGAACGCGCGTCCTTAACTAGATAATTACAAAAAAAAAGGGAATGCTATCCAACATACATCTTTGATGTTAATAAAAGACGTTACTAATCGCTTATGTCATACAACAAAATTATTTAAGATATTTAGGGTAAGGTGACGGAAATTGTATTCTTTTTGGAGACTTTTTTTAAAGGAAATGTTTGATACACGATCTGGAGACTCTGGGATGGGCTATCAAATCTAGCTTACCTGAGAGAGAAAGAGAACTTAAGGTGTGGTAGAACAAACAATCAAGATCTTGCAATAAAAATTGAAAGACATGTTTAATAATTGGACTGTTTTACAAAAAACTTAAATCGACTTCAAAGTACACTAAGAAGTAATCAAATCCTGATCTGATGACAATGGTACCAAACGGGAAGTGTACCCTTCCAGACTAAAAAATAATTTTCCAAATCGGTTAATAAATGACGGAGTTATGAGGTAACAAACATAAAAAAAAACGTATTTGGAACCTCCTCCTTTTTTTGAAGTCGGTTAGAAAAAAACAAATGCGTTGACTTTCCTTTTCTCCAAAAGCTATGCTATGACATGGGGGCCTAAAAAGGAAGCTACAGCGATATTGCTACTGCAATATTTTTTTTCGAATTCTCGGCTGATCCTACGTCTTAATTCCTATACTTTTTGGTAAAATAGTCATTCATTAAATACAATTCTGTGAATACGTGAAATAATTTCATGAGCAATATTGCTTTTGCTTCCTTTTTAGCACCCCAAGGTCAAAATCTCAGTATTTTTATACCTTTTTAAGCACGACTGACATTTGGCACATTTTTTTTTGTAATCGTCCCTCAAGCACGTGACGTGAGCTGCAAGCAAATAGTTATTACTGTCAGGGTCACCTTGCATTGTGAAGTAGCCGGTATTTACGTAATGTCAATAGATCACTTGTACATTGTGTTGACTATAATTAGAATTTTGTCTAAAGGTATAATGAACTAATGCCAATAAAAGAATGCGTAATTTTTCCGGGAGCAACAATAGGGTTATACCCCGGTTTGCTATCTGTGTGCCAAATTCATTTAATTCATTTCATTCAATCCGTTCAGCCGTTTATGCGTGATTGAGCCACAAACATGTTAAGTGAGATGAGTATGTTTGTATGCAAAAAAATCTGAAATTTCTTTCACCAGTAAGAAGTTACGTTCTCCCAGAGTGATTTTATGCGGAACGCGGGTGAAACCGCGGGGTACCGCTAGTTTTTAAATCCGAAACATGTAATCTGAGGCTCAACACTTATAAATGTATATGTATTGGCAGGAAATATTGTTAATCCTTGAGCAAAATTTTTTTTGTAAATAACACTTTATTTAACTAGCCCCCGCGGATTCACCCGCATACGCAAGGCATGGTATGGTTTTCCGGGATAAAAATACCCTATATGATATTCCAGAGTATAATCCATCTATGTGCTGAATTTCATCCAAATCCATTTAGTCGTTTTTACGTGAGAGAGTAACAAACATCTTCATATCCTCCCATCTATACAAAGTTTCACATATAGGACCCAAGGAGGATGATGGTTTGATGTGGTCACGACTCATCGTGCGATAGCACAGCGACGGTGCTGGAGGGAGGTATCACACTTCCCCCGGGACGAGCTATCAAAGCGCCGCGCTTAGAGGGGTGAGCAGGTACGCATTCAACACGAGAGCCCCCCCTCTCTACAGCGTAGATGGCGACTACCGTAGGGTTTTAGCCGGTAAAAGTCCGGTATAACCTGGCCACTAGCCCCGGGGCGGTAGGGTATCCTTTGAAGATTTCGCAACGTAAAAAAAGGCCCTAATATAGGAAGGCATTTATTATAATTCAAAGTCAGTCATTTATTCAATTTAGGCCCTAGTGGGGCACTTACTTATTCCTCCTTATCTACTGAACTACCGCTGGTTTCGAAAAGCCACGCTGTCGATTTCATAATACCGGGTATTTATATACTCTGAGATACCGGAAAATATAGTTCTTTCGCAACCTACAACTAGGTTACGCACGTAAGTAGGCATCGTTTTAATTGGTGACCTAGACGACATCATTTAAAACACTAGCCTTCGAAATGAAGACTTCTATAATTGGAATTAGGTACATCTCTGAAATAAACTACCTATGTACATTCGTGACGAAATGTCCATTCTGACAATGATCTGTCGGCTATTGTTCCATTCACATTTAGGTCCGCTTTTGAGGATTCGTAAATCGTGTTTTTTTTTATACCACTAAGGTGGCAAACAAGCATACGGCCCGCCTGATGGTAAGCAGTTACCGTAGCCTATGGACGCTTGCAACACCAGGGGTATCACTCGCGAATTGCCGACCCTGAAGAAATCTCTTCACACCCTTTTTGAAGAACCCCATGCTTTACTCCATTGGGAAAACCACAGCGGGGAGCTCATTCCACAGTCTGAGCGTCCGCGGAAGAAAACTCCTTTTAGCCCGATTTGTAAATACTCTTATGGAAATGAGAGTATGAAAAGATTTCTTCAGGGTCGGCAACGCGCAAGTGATACCTCTGGTGTTGCAAGCGTCCATAGGCTACGGTAACTGCTTACCATCAAGCGGGTCGTATGCTTGTTAGCCACATGAATGGTATAATGAAGTTTATGAGACACAAATATTTTTCAGAGAGGTAGAGCATAGCGTTTATTCGCTCAAAGAGCAGCTCGACTGGGGAAGTACCTCCACCTTACAGAATACCACAGCCAAATAAGTTTATGCTGTGTTCCTACGCGTGAGTAAGGTCGCCAGAGCTCAGGGGCGGGGGGAAAGGTCGGTAACGCGGTAGCGATGCTTCGCGTGTTGCAACCGTCCATATGGCTACGGTAACCGCTTACCATCAGGCGGGCCGTAGGCTTGTTTAACGACTTAGTTGTATAAAAAAAAATATTATAGGATTTTATTGGCCGGAAGTCTAGGGGGCTAAAAAGGAAGCTAAAGCAATATTGTTAACATAATGTTTTTTTTTTTTTTGCAGATATTATGCAATTCATCAATTTTGAATCTTTAATGAATTGAGTTGTATCTATTGAGCGACTAGTTAACACAAAATATTAGAATTACGTAAGATCTACCGTAAATTCGAAAATATTAATTCCTTTAGCAATATTATTTTAGCTTCCTTTTTAGCCCCAGGTCATGTCACGATCCTGAGAAAAGACTAATCGTCGCGTGGTTATGTGAACGGTATGAGATGAGGTTGACTTATTGAAACACTGTTGTCCACAAACATAGTCCGAATTTTTCATGAATGACCATCGCAGTATTTTTGCACATCATCGCATCACTAGAAAATTAACATAAAGTATAATCATTTCCTATCAGACTTTTGGATATCTGCCATACATTTACCTATTTTCATTCGAGTTATTATTTTTCTGAGCTCCAATAAGCAATACCTTTGAGAGACATCTTTTTTTGTTGACTATCGTTGCGTCCGCGCCGTTTCGTTCTTACTGTTATTAAACTCGCCGACTTTAATATACCTATTAGACCCGTTTTGAAAGCATACATTAATTTACATCAATGTGTCAAAAAGAGATAAACATAGTGCGACAAAGCGCTCGTGGTGTAGCATGATAAGTCGATCGGCCACCACCGTCGTGGTCGGTACCTGGATGGGTGACCGCCTAGTGGTATTTCAAATCGAGCGTGCTTCGGAAGGCACGTAAAGCCGTTGGTCCCGGTTATGACTTAATTGTGATAGTCGTTAAGCTAGTTGGAGGCCTCCTAGGCGGCTTGAAAACTCCAACAGTAGGTTGACCACCAGCCTACCTCCACCGATCCGCAGTGAGCACGCATGGTGGAGTATCTGCCTATTCCCTTTCATCCTGATTTCTGAAAGGAGGCCAGTGCTCAGCGGTGGGACATTATAGGGATGATGATAGTGCGACAAGAAAATATACCCTCTTGTCAAAACGGACGCCTTGGATCTCGACAACTTTAGTCCATTATATATAAAAATCACTAGTTCCAAAATTCAGCCTATTGCATGACTTGCATATTAAAACAAAACTAGTTAATTAAAATCGACTTACACTAAAGTGACCAAGTAAGGATGCAGTTTCGCGCCATGCCCTCCATCTTGCGCGACTGACATGCCGCCATCTTGTGCTACAGTTATGTCGCCGGCCATCTTTTGATGCAATTTAGGTGCCCCAAGTGTCTGTTGAAAGTAAATTTGAAAGTAATATCTAATAAAATATAAAAACAAAAACCTTAAAATCTATATAAATGAAAAGAAATAAACTAAATTAAAAAATCGTTGTCAGAGGGCAACGTGCCCAGAATGCTGGCGGCATTGCCACGTTGAATGGCAATGCTGATTCTCTGACAGAGGTATATGCCAGCATTCTGGTCACGAGATGCTTCCACCAGGCGTTTAGATATTTCGCGAAAAAGATGGTGACTGCTCGGCCCACATGGACCCAGAGTTTCAACCCCAAACGGCTCAAATATGTAACTCGTATCTATATTACTATATTTGCGCCGCTTGAGGTTCTCTGCTGACTTGGCAGCGCCACCAGCCCTATTTATTGTCTCTGGAAGATGAGACGGAGGTAAGGTAAAGTAAATTTTATATTCTTAATGATAATTATTAACTATTTGACTTATGATACTCCTGGTGTCATGCGTCTGCAAGCTGTGGTAACCGCTTACCAACAGGCGGGGTTTATGATTCTACCTAAGGTAGCAAATATGGTGTGATAGAAGTAACATACAAATGCTGCAATAGATATGTTAAAGCTAAAATCTGCACTTGAAAGCCAGTTAAATTCCTTTCTAGATAGATCAAGTAACTCTCTTACCATCAGATGATGTTGATGTCAAATAAAATCAAATATTATATAGATTATTTTAAGAAAACATTTGTCTTGATAAAACTTTTTCACACTGAAAAATATTTACGAAATAACTGCATTTTATACTTGCAATCCCAAAAATAAGTTATCAGTTTATTTTTGGTTTACAGATATATTTTTGGGTCATCGATAAAACGCATCTTTCTAAAGATAACTGATTAGTGAACACGCCTCAGTTTAATGCACCAAGTGATTATGTCAGAAGGCAATATGCCATTATTTAACCATCAGCCACTGGATACAGAGTCAAAGTCAAAGACAAAGCCATTTATTCAATTTAGGCCCTAGAAGGGCACCTATGAAGGTCAAAGCTACTGAAGCTACCGCCAGTTCGTAAGTCGGCCTTCAACTGAGAAGTACAGGCAAGAAACTCAGCCAGCATACCAGCAAGCAGAGTCAGACAATAATTATCATTATTTTTATTTTCCAAGATTAAATAAAAAGGAAGGCTAAAAAGGAAGCTAAAGCAAATCAAATCAAATCAAATCAAATCAAATCAAAAATATTTATTTGTAGAATATAGGTACATACAATGGTTTTATTCTAAATGAGGACCACTATATCCACACCAAAATGGCATACAAAATAGCAATATTTCTAATGGCTTTTTTTTTCGAATTCACTTTTAGATACATATGCAATTCATCTTTTATTGATTTAGTTGTAATAAAAGACTATTTTACCGAAAAATATTGGAATTAGTTAGGATCTGCCGAGAATTCGAAAAAATTCATTCCATTAGCAATATTGCTTTAGCCATAGACTTAGGGATTTCCCTTGGTCACACCGCTAAAGTCCCACCCCCGAACTCATAAAACGTTATTTCACTAATATACTGTTTAAAGGGTTTAAAGGTAGTCTGTGGGTTTAAAGGGTCACGTAAATAACGTCACTCTATTGCCATTGTCAAATAATTTGACATTATTATATGACCATTTAATCAGTATATAGCGCTTTATGAGTAAGGGGGTCATTCTTTTAACATTATGAATTTGGAACGCAATTCTTTTAAAACCAATGCAAAAGTTGTGCGTTCTAAATTCAAAATCCGATAAAAGAATTTAGTAGGAGGCCAAAAGGTTTGCTTTCAACTTATTTTTTATTCTGCCCATGTCATCACGACGTAATGCCTATGGAAGCAAACAGTTTCGATGAACAGTATTAGATGAACTTTGACATAACCTATATAACATTGATTTCCTCATTTTATTGAGTAGCTACGACACAATAGTACAATGGCCATTGTAATTCACTACGTTCGAAGAAAACTTCGTTTAAGGCAGTTTAATAAACAATTTTTCTTTGATACACAAATGATTAATCAATCATTTTATTAGCATGGTTGTTAGCTGCCCTTATTTTGAAAATCAGTCATCTATCGGTGTTTCGACAGCTGCACTTGAGAGCCAGTTTCTCTGGGCTTTGTGTGCTTATCACTTACCATGGTGAGATAATTCAATCATAAAAAAAAATGTATGATCAAAGCCTACAACTAAAAAGACCTCTCCATTCAAAAACTCAACGACATTCTTGTCTATGCCTCACATTATATTATATGCCTACTATAATGATGCGTCTATGCTACGCGTACCAAGAACGAGCCGAGCCTCTATTCGTTAATTTTATATGCCCACATACATACATTATATGCATACATTATATGCCCACTATAATGGTGCGTCTATGCTACGCGAACCAAGAACGAGCCGAGCCTCTATTCATTAATTGCTTGCGATGTCAAGTGTGGAAGTACAACAAGCTTACAGCAAACCTACACCGAATCTACGCCACGAGCGCGATGCGTTTTTTTTTATATGAACAGGTTGACAAGCAGGCAGACGGGCCACCTGACGGTAAGTTGTCACCGCCGTCTATGGACATTTGCAATACCAAAGGAATTCCAATGTGTTCGTTAAAAACTGTTATTAATACAATGGAGGAGCGCAGTCGAGTGCGAGCTGCACCCTCGTTCAAGGCTCTTAGGTCCGTCCACGCTTCGAGAATCCGTACTCCGCGTGAGCTCAGCTCGTTCTCTGTTCGCGTAGCGTGGACGCACCATAAGATTCTTGGCCCACTTCAATTGGCTCTGCCTACGACTTATGTCACTTGAGTTCTCTGCAAATGATTATATATCTTGTTATCATTACAGATAGTTTACATTCCATTGTTGAAACGTAATTTCCTCTTTACATTGTATCTAGACGGAAATTGGACCGCAATGCAGCAGCCAGAAAACAACAAAAGACGTTCGGCATCCAGGTTTGAAGATAGCCTCGGCTCTTTTTGTAGTCTTAAACCTTCTTTTGTAATAAGGGGTTGGTAGTCTGGGACCAAACTGGGACGCCCAAATTGAAAACGACGTCGGGACGCCGGGGACCAGTGTGTAGGACCTGGAGGGCTAAAAAGGAAGCTAAAGAAATATTGCTTCATTTTTTTCGAATTCTCGACAGTTTTTTTTTTTATAATACTTAGGTAGCAAACAAGCATACGGACCACCTGATGGTAAGCGGTTACGGTAGCCTATGGCCGCTTGCAACACCAGGGGTATTACTCGCGAGTTGATGATGAATCTCTTCACAAACTTTTTGAAGAACCACATGCTGTATTCCATTTGAAAAACCGGAAGGGAGCTCATTCCACAATCTGAGCGTACGCGGAAGGAAGCTCCTTTGATACCGCACAGTTCGAAGACATTCTGGTTTCAATATATGAGGATGGACTCCCCGTCGATGGCGAGATTTTTGTAGTGGAAGGTAGCCGTGGGCATCATCTTAAACAATTCTACAGAACACTGCTAACCTACGTAAAATCAATATTTTTTGGGTCACTCATTAGTATACCTCCAATATAGTTTTGTTCGCAGGTCGGGCCACGTCTCGCCCCTCACACCCCGCACGATTGCCCTGTCTAGACGGCTTCGTCAAACGACTGCATGGTTTTATAGACTGTGTTAATAGGGTCCCGTAGGCACCCTCTGGGTACGCCACCCTAAAAAGTATCCCACGGGCTCCATCCAAATGGCTATTATTGTCTCTATCTTGTTACACTCAAACAGTACCTGCGGAGCCATGCCGGGGCCCTTAGGCACACAAGATTTTGGGGCCCGTTGGGAAGTAAAAAAGTGAATAACAAAAAACATTCTTCTGGTATGATTTTATATTTTTGTTCTGATTAAAATTAAAATCTGATCTAGTGGCCGATTAAAATTTTAATTTATAAGCTAATTCTTACTATCTACCCATAATAATAGCACAATGTATCTATCTACCTAATGTAGAAAAACATTGTGTGTAGTGTATGCGAATATATCGGCCTTTCGGGGCCCCTGTGAGTGTAGGGGCCCGTGGGCCCTTATGGTAAAGACGAAACTCAATGTTGTATACCTCGTATGACCACATCAGAATCCATGCTGTGGTTCTAGAGTTATAAGAACAACAGACAAACAAAAGACGTTTTATGGACGTGTTCTTTTCTTCTTTTGCTGTTTCATCCCCATCCCCGGGATAAAAAGTAGCTTATAATACTCGGGGATAAAGTAGCTTCCTATGAGTGAAAGATTTTTTCGAACCCGACTAGACTAGTATAGTTCCAGAGCTTAGGCCGCAAAAAAAAACAAAAAAAAAAAAAAAACTCTTCCGCGTTATTACATTGGTATAGATTATTATAGTATTAACCATATAATTAGGTACTTTAGCTAAATGATAACTACTCTTATCTTGTCATTAATCAACTTTCTTTAGACTGAGTTTCCACTGACCCTGTAAAGCGAATAATAATCAAATAGGGTCCAAAAGGCCTTGTTCTGGGTCAGTGCTGTAATCTATGCCAAGGTCTTTTTACGTAAATCCACAAGTTACAAAATGTGTTATATCACTTTATTGCTTGATTTGGCAGCTTATTGAATACCTACGCATTGGTATTTTTTTCAAATACGTTTTAAATACTAATTTACATAATTTCGCTACATAATGTTTTTCATTTAAAAGAACTTCATAATAAATTTAAATAGGTTTATAGCTGTAAGGTAAAAAAAAAATATGGCTATAGACTAATAATAAAAAAAAAAAATTACCTTCACGAAGTTCGCTTGGTAACAAAGCACATTGAGCCATCTATTTATTGAACTATATATATATATAACACAACTATTCAGTCCACATATCGTAACTTTACACTATAACTTTAATAATAACCTTAACTAACACTTCTAAAGTTTATATAACTTTTACCAAAATAAATAATACGTAATTTTTTTTTTTTAAATAACTTTTTTTTTGTAATGAAACGGAACGTGAAGGCGTGAAGCCGCGACCGTCCGCAAAGCGGTTTCCCGCGCGACTGTTTTATACATTTCTATTACATACAAACTTAAACCTTCACGTAATAATCTATTGTTTTATCCTTATCGTAATGGAATAAAGTTGAAAATCATTTGTTTAGTGTGCAAATATAATTTTGTGTGTTGTCACTATCAGTATCAGTTGACGTTGGGACAACAACATTAGCAATGCAGTCGTTATGTACTAAAATGACTTTGTAGCAATAGAATGTTTTTGTTTCGCAACGGTAAATAAAAGTTGGTATTTATCAACAACATGAAATTGTTTGTTTTGAAATTGATGCAATGGGTTGGTTTTCATTATAATGTATGAACTATTCTTTATTGTATTACGGCAAACCATCTCCTGTAGTTCGGTATTTACGGTAATGCCCGGTTTCAATAAACAATAACGAATCGTTTTGCTTACCAATGGTAGGTTTTTTTATTGCCAAACTGGGCATATAGATCATTTCGTGAGCAAATTTTACCTGTGATAGCTACTTCCATATGGCAGGGTCTGCTATGCAAAGCTTTGAGGTCTTTGCTTCATTATTAGTAAAGATATAAGAGTTCTAATTTTAATAAATCTTAACCACAGAACAGAAAAAACAGTTTGTTTTTTCTGTTCCGTGATCTTAACCGATAACAGCCCGTAAATTATTGAAACCGGGCATAAGTCGTTCACAGGAATAGGTCATGACAACACTTTTCGCGATAAACCTCTTGATGCGAAAAAAAAGAACTAAGTACTTATCCTTTGATTAAGAATACATCCAGATAGAGTGTCGCAGCTGTGCACGCGTCGATAAAAATACGCTCTAACTGTTAGGGCGTAAATCAAATAAAAATAAATAAAAATGCAAAATAATGATCAATATTTAAAGCTTAGAAAATATATACGTCTAGAACGAACATCCCCATACTACATGACTTTTAAAAAGTGGCCAACTTTGCTACGTCTTATGCTCGCGGTACGTCATTCTGCTTGTCATAGTGAAGTTTATAATGTTACCAGTTGTTGAAAAAATCCAATAAAATGGGGAAAAATATATTACGGTTTCGATATCTTTGTAAACTATGAAAATAAAAGTTGAATCGGGATAATACATGATAATATAAATAAGATTAATGGCGCCGATATTAATTTAATACTTATTATTTTTACTTATCTTACTATCGAGTGAAATCGAGTCAAATCAAGTTAAATCCAGACAAATCAAGTCAAATCGAGTCAAATCAAGTGAAATTGAGTCAAAACAAGCAAATCGAGTCAACTCGAGTCAAATCATGTCAAACCGAGTCAAATCCAGTCAAACCAAGTCAAATTGAGTCAAATCGATTCAAATCATGTCAAACCGAGTCAAATCAAGTCAAATCAAGTCAAATCTAGTCAAATCGAGTCAAATCCAGTCAAATCAAGCAAATCAAGTCAAATCGAGTCAAATCAAGTGAAATTGAGTCAAAACAAGCAAATCGAGTCAAATCATGTCAAACCGAGTCAAACCAAGTCAAATCGAGCCAAATCAAGTCAAATCGAGCCAAATCCAGTCAAACCGAGTCAAACCAAGTCAAATTGAGTCAAATCGATTCAAATCATGTCAAACCGAGTCAAACCAAGTCAAATCAAGTCAAATCTAGTCAAATCAAGCAAATCAAGTCAAATCGAGTCAAATCAAGTCAAATCAAGTCAAATCGAGTCATATCAAGTGAAATTGAGTCAAAACAAGCAAATCGAGTCAAATCATGTCAAACCGAGTCAAACTAAGTCAAATCGAGCAAATCAAGTCAAATCGAGCCAAATCAAGTCAAATAGAGCCAAATCCAGTCAAACCAAGTCAAATTGAGTCAAATCGATTCAAATCATGTCAAATCATGTCAAACCGAGTCAAATCAAGTCAAATCTAGTCAAATCAAGCAAATCAAGTCAAATCGAGTTAAATCAAGTGAAATTGAGTCAAAACAAGCAAATCGAGTCAAATCATGTCAAACCGAGTCAAACCAAGTCAAATCGAGCAAATCAAGTCAAATCGAGCCAAATCAAGTCAAATCGAGCCATTTTTTTTTATATATATACAACTTAGTCGATAAACAAGCATACGGCCCGCCTGATGGTAAGCAGTTACCGTAGCCTATGGACGCTTGCAACACCAGGGGTATCATTCGCGCGTTGCCGACCCTGAAGAAAACTCTTCACACCTTTTTTGAAGAACCCCATGCTGCACTCCATTGGGAAAACCACGGCGGGGAGCACATTCCACAGTCCGAGCGTCCGCGGAAGTTTTTTTTAATATTTCATTTTAATACAAACTTATTTTGGTGACTGTACTTTTTGTTGTAGGTCCAATATATTGGTATATTGGAATTACCACCTATATACCAAAATACCTAGTATACCAAACATCAAGTCAATCTGACCACTGGAAGTGGGTGAAATTCGACTTGCAAGATTTGGTCCGAAAACATACAAACATTGCAAGTAAAATCAAAGCTTGTAAAAAATACTTGCCTTGCAAGGCACTGCTTCCTTTTTTAATCTCCGGCGTCCCTGCTTATTTACAAAATACATGTCATTTTTATTGAAATGGTCAGAGCAAAGAACTGATTTTTTGGCTGGTTTCCAGAGATCTTCACTACGGCTTTTCCGAATGATGTCTATCCATTGGCTTCTTAAAATTGGATCAATAAAATTGGTATTCTGTTAAAAAAGTCTCATTATCAACTAAAAAAACAATTTAAAAACGTGACATCCACTGTCGAGAATGACATGAGTCATTAAAAAAAAAAAAGACCGCCATTTTAAAATTCTATATGTATGCAAAGATTTTACATAGGGCATCGTGCCTCTACCCAGATGGATAATCCGCCTTACTAAAGCATGACATTTAATTTCACTCCGCTTGAGGGGCTCCCTGAGCAAATCGCTCTCAGTTCGTACTGCGCACGGCTGTCAAATACTGTCAATTCTGGCTTGTTTATTTCATGTTGCCATAGAGGCGACTATCCTTCTGGACGTTTTAAATTCTTTGTATGTATGTTGAACTTAAAAAAAAGCATTCTTAGCCGCCTTTTACAGGTTACGATACTCGAATACGACCCTCAATTCGAGATTTTCACAAAATGGACGTCACACGCATAATAACTATGATCGAAAAATCCGAAAACGACAAACACGTCAACTTCGCACACGTCATCGTCGCTTTTGATATATAAGTATCTACATACCTACTCGTATTTAACTATTGACTGATATTACCATGGGAGTTTTGAGTTCATAAACTGGCAGGACAGGCAATCCATAAATATGGCGCTTACTCAAAACAATTTATTTTCGAAAAATTTCAATGGCTTATATTGCAGGAACTAATAGGAAATATTGTTACTTACTGATGATAGCTGAGTTTTTTTGTTGATCTAGATCGACCTATGTAGTTTCTGCACACTTTTATCACACAAAAAGACATTCTGGAACAATAGACTTTTGGTGAATTTGGTTGTGTCCCAGTGACGTCTCGACTGACACTGAGGGCGGGAAAATGATTTGCGCCCTAACAGTTAGAGCACATTTTTATCTACGCGTAAACAGCTTCGTAGTTTCAGTCTTGATATATCATTAGTCAAAGATTTAAAGTTCTCCCGATTTTAATTGGAATATTTTAACAACTACTATCATTAGGAACGTCATTATGACAAGCAGAATGACGCAGAGGGAGCGTAAAACGTAGCTGTTACGCGCAGCAGCCTATAAAAGTTGGCCTGTTTTGTATATTAGTGTAGTATGGTGACGTTCTTTCTAGGTATATTTATTTCATAAAAAAACATAAGCTGGCGTCGTCATTCAAGAATTTTATATATCAACGTAGGACCTAATTTTACACCTGTAACCTCACGACACGACACTCATGAGATAGATTACTACGTAAACTTTAGTATTTTATAAATACAATTATAGGCTGTATAATATTGATTGCCTTAATGCGATTACCTACGAATATTACTTTAAAAGTTATCAATATTATTACCATAGAAATAAATATACCTAGAAAGAACGTCGCCATACTACACGAATATATAAAACCGACCAACTTTTGCTGCGCGTAACAGCTACGTTTTACGCTCCCTCTGCGTCATTCTGTTTGTCATAGTGACGTTCATAATGATAGCAGTTGTTGAAATATTCTAATTAAAATCGGGAATTTAAATATTAAACATTATTTTGCAATCTTATTTATTTTTATTTGATTTAGCCCCTAACAGTTAGGGGCTATTTGTTTCGACGCTTGCACTGCTTCGACACTCAATCTGGATGAAGAATTATCACTTGGTTGGAACATTGTAACTTTTCATTTCCTCATACTAAGTACCTACTACATTGACATTGATCTCCACATTTACATACAATAAGCATACAATGAACCAGTACTACCACCACTACTATACTATTAAACGAACAATTAAGTATTTGTATAAAAGATATATGTTTTGAGATCTCGAAAACGGATCGTAACGATTTTTGGGGCGATATAGCTTTTATACCTACTAAGAATTTTTGGGGCTAAAATCAATCTAGTCCATTTCTAGGAAAACGCGTTCTTCCGAGTTTTCAAGCAAAATCGGTCATCCAGGTCACAGAATAATGCAGCCCAGGTAGATTCTTGTTAGGTAGTCGAGTTTGTCACAACACTAGCTCTACTCTCACATCAGCGTGTCCCGTCACTAAAGGACTATTAAGGAGTTTTGACAGATCGAAACAAGATGGTTTCCCGCGTGTGCGATATTATATTATTCGTAGACAGAGAATCACTTTCTACGATATTATTATATTTAGGGCTTGTTTGATGTAAATAAGCTCTAACAGAACCTACTTATAAAGTAATACGAAAGAACTAGTGAACTAGCCGGTGGCCTGTCCATTTTTAAGCGCTCACATTTCCCGCTTATTTGTTTATATTAATTTAGCGTAAGTTATATTTTATATTTAATTTAAATACATACACATAGGAACCGATTTACGAATCATAATCTAATTTATATATAAAATAAACATACAAATAAAAAAATATTGCGTGAAATGAAACGGACAAAACGTGATGACCTTGACTTCTGACACTTCCACTAAATGTTGCCCGTTGGAAATAATTTACTTATTTTTTTGGAAATATGTCTTTTTGCATTAATTAAGTATTATAAATATTTATTCCTCTTGCACGTGTTAAAAATGTATGAATGTACTCGTATTGCTTATCATCTTTTATCAATCAAAAAATAGTTTAGAATCTAAACTTTTTGCCAAGCTGTACTCACTTATATTTATTTTAATTCGATAAATTATGCAATTACAAAGAAAACATGTTTATAAAAACGAACACATCATTAAAAAATTCTAAATAGGTAATATCATATATTAAAAAATAATAATATATGGTAATTGAAATTTCATTTAGTGGAACCCGAATGGAATGAGGGCTACCGTTTCTGTGGCCACCAGTTGGCGCCACTAGCAAGTGGGTCCTATCCCTGTCGTTGAAAAAGTATTTTAATGCGCAACAGGGCCAGGAAATACGTTTCCGAAATTTGCCTAAAACAGTGGTTGGTAGCGATTCACAGAGGCACAATTTTACAACATTCATGAATAATTTGTGAAAATCCGCGATTAATAGCTTGAAAACAATAAAAGTTCAGTACATTTGACGTTTCCAGTGGCGGGCGTAACTAGCCCTAGACACTGTAACATTTGTTGGGCCCTTCTACCTGTACCCCAAGTGCAAAGAATTGACGTTAATAAACGCTTACTAATTCGTTTGGGGTACTTACTGCGGCGAAATGGATGATATAGATGATTTTTAGTAATTTTTGCTTACACACACGTTCGGGGCTCCTGTAGCCCTGGGGCCCCGTACGTCATTTATATGGCTGATACGGCGGTAGCTACGCCCCTGTACGCTACACAAGCAAGTCTCGCGGTGATATGGTCGCTGACAGTATCCGACCCATGATATATAAATATTGAGTTATAATGAATTTATTGATGTGACATTGTAACGTCCAGTTATAGGTCGGTTAACTAAAGCTGGCACGTTTCAACACATTTACACCGTCTCTCTCGCGCAAAGTCAAGCTTATGAGTATGAAGGAGACAGTTATTGTTTTGCTTTTGCTACTGCTCATAAATATAGAGTGGTCTATTTTTGCATTCGTCCATTAGACTTGACTGATTGCAAATTTATGAGTATGTACTGTGAACGTGCCAGCTTTCGTTAACCGACCTGTACAACAGTCTTACAGCAGTTTTGCAGTACTACATTTAAAAAAAAGTTATATTGAAAACAAAACCGCACTGACGGGCCAGTTGGCGTGGTTGGTTAAGACTCTGGTTAAAATTCCACCTATAGTGTTAAAGTTTGGGATCAGTTAGCCGTGTGTGAGGAATGTCCCAGGATATTATTATTTATTTAATGGTAATGTACCTACTACTGTTTTTTTTTACGCCCTTATGGAAAAGCTGGAAATACAGACAGCCTCATTTCCCAGCGCGCTGTCCAATAACCAAATATTATCCACAATAATGGTAATGGGACTTTACAAACTGGCAACACCATCATTGACGGCCATGGCAGTTTACTTAGTCACGCGAAATAAAAAATGTGAATTTAATTTCAATTTTTATCATTGTTTTAATTAAATAATTACACTATAAACAGTTATTACGTGTTCTAGAAACTGTTGACTACGTTTAGACGTTACAATGTGGTGTCAATCTTTAGTGTTACGGTGGAAAAACGAGTTTTTTTCAAGTAATGTAAATTAATTTCTGTGTTGATAAAAAAAGGTACTTTTTTTGTAAGTCGTGTCCGATTGAGGTAAGTTTTTTTACGTCCATTGTATTGATTTGTCAGTGTAACGCATGTTTATAGCTAAATCTTTGTAGTTTTCTCGTTGAATTCGCTTTAAAATGGTGTATTTCTGTTTGTTTACATTCGTACTAACATAATATTAGTATTTTTACACACGTTTAGGTCTTGGTTTGTGTAAAATGTAGCTAATGATTAAGTTTATGAAGCAGTTCTTCGAGAAAAGATACTACGTATTATAATTTGAAAAAAGAATAAAAATCATTTTTTCCAAATTCAATGATGAAAATGCATATTTTTTTTTACTATTAATATTGGGCATTTAATGTTCAGACAGCTGCCACATACAAGCCCTAAAGACTTTAGTAGGAACATAACACTGGCCTATAAGCCCCATTTAAAAAGAAATACTAATAGAAATTTATGAATTTCATATACCCATGGTCATATAAAAAATCTGGTTGTAGCATCGCCTTGTAAGCAACAGAAGCACAATATTTCCTATATATGTGTGAGTAAAATCAGTACCGGCCATTGAGCTAGTATTACTATGTATAGAGCAGACACCACACATCCCATGATACTTATGGAATTTTTACAACAAGAAGGAAAGAAAATCATTTTATTTTTGCACACAACAAACCAGTACAAAAATTATTACACACAGAGTTATACAACAAATTTCTTTATAAAGAAAATTACAAAATCTTGATGATTCCAACTTATCTTTATAGCCCGCCACCAATTCTTAAGCGACAACTTTGTTTTTGTATCCAGTTTTTGGCTACTTTCTCAGCTACCGCGAAAATGGTACAGTTGGTATCACCGCAGGTTTCCATAAAGATATCACATCATTTGAATCGCAGATAATAATAAGATAAGAAAGAAGATTGACTGTGAGTCACCTTTTAGAGCTTTTGTCTCTCTGTTATTTCTGTAATAAATTTTCTCTTTCCAGATATAAAAATGAATAACCTGGCAGTTGATGTTGATCCGTTAAGCAGCTTCGAGTACCCCCAATACAATCCGTATCCAATTAATGATTACTCATACAACTTGAAACCAGAAGAGCCAAATATCTCGTATAAATATGATATGTACCCGGGCAGCCAACAAGCTAGCGGTCAAGGACACAACGTTGACAATTCACATAGACATGAAGTTCCTATCACAAATTTACCAACGAATGACGTCCCAATTGAAAATGTAAGTAAGAATGATACGGAACAACCTCCAATTCAAGAAGAAGAAGACATTAAACCAATTATAATCGGAAATAAGATCAAAAAGGAACGTACTAAAGGAAGAACAAGCAGTTACTGGTCAGTAAAGATAACGGACAAAGATTTTGCATTCTACGGTTGTGCGGTTTGTAACATACAGTACAAATCATTGCACGAGTTAGATCAACACGTAACAATACATAAGGATAGAGTAACTAGCTACGATTTAAGGATGTTGAAGAAAGCAAAAACTAAAATGAAAGGTAAAAAAGTGAAAGAGGAAATATTACCCAAATTGGAGATTGACATTAAGCCTGAAGAAGGATACATTGGGAATGAAAAAGCTACGGAGTTTGACCAGAATAACGTTACTGCACAAGAGACCGACGTGAAAACTGATGTGAAACCAAACGATGATGAAGAAGTATCGAAGAGTGATGTCAAAAAAGATATAAAAGGAAAGAGAAAGGAGTATAATATGCAAAAGATATATAAATGTTTTTGTTGCCAGAAACAATTCCTTTTGAGCTATTATTTGAAGTTGCACGTCAGATCTCATACAGGTAATATTTTTAACTTTCTCACATGGTTTCACTCGCTTTCATGAAAGCTTGCTAATTTTCAAAATCCAATCAGTTGTTCCAGAGATTGCTACACCTTCTGCATCCATACATACAAACTTTACCTCTTTATAATATATAATCGTAGACTAGCTCTTGCCCAAAACGCCACTTGTAATGAGTTCACTAAAAAAAGAATCTGAATTCAATATGATATTATGAAATATTCATGGATGTATAAAAAGCCTAGACGATCATTAACCGAATACGAAATCAAACACCCCAAGTATGCCGGCCCGCCTTGTCAATAAAAGTCACGCATATAAGTATACTATAGTATGCCGCTTGATTGTCATTCTACATTGGGACGTCGACAGCGACAATAAGGTTCAGGGTCAAATGCATACGAAATGTGCTAAACTTTCTAATAAGGCGATGCTTCGTCCTGATTTTTTATAAGTCCATGTTTAATATTATAAAAAACATATTTTGCATGCATTTTGCAAACAAGCATAAGGCCCGCCTGATGGTAAGCGGTTTTTGCAGCTTGCACACAAGGCATTACTCACGCGTCACCGACCATTCCTTCACACTTAGCTCTGGTGACATTGCTCACGCGCAGGAAAACTACATTACACGTTATTTGGCGGTACTCTGAGAGGAGATACTTCCAGTCACGCTCTCTCACGTTATTTTATATTGATAATTTTAATTACAGATGAGAAGCCGTACACTTGCAGTATCTGTGGGCAGTCATTTATAACGGCTAGCCACCTCGGTAGGCACAACAAAAGGATCCATCTAGCAGTTAAACATCAATGTCGTATATGCTATAAGTTCTTCTCTCGGTAAGACCAAAATTCGTCCTTATTAATATT
The DNA here is from genome assembly GCA_947623365.1 of Achlya flavicornis. Lineage (NCBI taxonomy): Eukaryota > Metazoa > Arthropoda > Insecta > Lepidoptera > Drepanidae > Achlya > Achlya flavicornis. Next base: position 2,227,562 of record OX392494.1, on the reverse strand, counting down.
GTTACAAGGTTTACTTCTTGAAGCTCCTTTGAAACTGCACATTGCGAGACCATTTTTGTGGAAAGTTATTGCAAATTGACTTTCAATACTTTTTTAAATTAATCTTTAATAGCCATTTTTAATATTTTATTTCCTGTCACAGATTCGAACTCCTAACCCGCCACTTCGATAAAAAGCACCCTGATGACAAACTGGAAGGCGAACCTTATGGTAAGCTTCCAAAATGGCGGATCAAAACTATTTCTAATCCGTCTGCATCTCACCAATCGTTGTATATTTCATCAATGTGATTGTATTGAGCTATGAGACAGTTGTTGTACAACATTGTGGAGATGATATTTTAACAAAATAATGTCTTTTAGAAATAAAAATGGCGGATCAAAACTAATTCTAATCCGTCTGTATCTCATCAATCGTTGTATATTTTATCAATGTGATTGTATTGAGCTGTGAGACAATTGTTGTACAATATTGTGGAGATGATATTTAAGTAAAATAAAGTCTTAAAAAGCAAAATGGCAGAACAAAATTAGTTCTAATCCATCTGTATCTCAGCAATCGTTGTATATTTCAGCAATGTGATTGTATTAAGCTATGACACTGTTGTTGTACAACATTGTTGAGTCGATATTTTAATAAAATAAAGTTTTAAAAACCAAAATGGTGGATCAAAACTAGTTCTAATCCGTCTGTATCTCATCAATCGTAGTATATTTCATCAATTTGATTGTATTGAGCTATGAGACAGTTGTTGTACAACATTGGGGAGATGATATTTTAATTAAATAATGTCTTTTGAAAATCAAAATGGCGCATCAAAACTAATTCTAATCCGTCTGTATCTCATCAATCGTTGTATATTTCATCAATGTGATTGCATCGCGCTATGAGACAGTTGTTGTACAACATTGTGGAGTTAATATTTCTTTTTTTTTACAGATTACAACGTAATATTGCCATATTTAAAAGAATTGGAGGAACAGCTACGTCAGAAATCTGAAGACGATAAGAAACCTAAGACAGAAGATCTGTGGGGCGATAAATGGCCTTTAGATCAACCGTCGGATAACCAAGACAATCAGGAACCAAAGGTACACTAGCTTTAAGACCTGGATTCCCCTGCATTACGTAAAAAATTATGTTTTTTCCATAAGCTAACCTTTTTTGGGTTCCGTAGCCAAATGGCAAAAAACGGAACCCTTATAAATTCGTCATGTCTGTCTGTTTGTCTGGCCGTCCGTATGTCACAGCCACTTTTTTCCGAAACTATAAGAACTATAATGTTGAAATTTGGTAAGTAGATGTATCCTGTGAACCGCATTAAGATATTCACATAAAAATAGAAAATAAACAATAAATTTTGGGTGTTCCCCATACTTAGAACTGAAACTCTTTTTTTTTTTTATAAAACTTATACGTGTCTGGTGTCTATGGATAGGTCTTCAAAAATGATATTGTGGTTTCTAATATCATTTTTTTCTAAACTGAATAGTTTACGCGAGAGACCTTTCCAAAGTTTTTTTTTTTTTTTTAATAAGACAAAAAAAATGGTTTCGGTAGACTACCCAATCGACTTGCAGCTCAGAATAATTCAAAATGATTTATTCAAATAGGCTTTCGCAGGCAAGGTTGCATTTGCTGAGAAGATCCGGCAAGAATCTCAGCAATTACTCTTTACAAAACAAGCTTAGATACTTTACATAACATTTATATTCGAATATCACAGATTATCAAAAAATATGGGACACGTATTTTTTGCTTTATCAAATCAGTAAAAAATTACATAGATAAAGCGCGTCAAAGTTCGCGGGTGACTCGTGACGTCACTTGTTTGTGAAAAGTGTACCATGTTGTGACGTCACGCGGAACTTCAACACACCATTATCTTTGTTTGATTAACAAAAGAAAAAATACGCTTTTAATATTTTTTGATAATGTATAATTTACAAAAATCTTAAACCGACTTCAAAGTACACTAAGAAGTCATCAAATCCTGATCTGATGACAATGGGACCAAACGGGAAGGGTACCCATCCAGACAAAAAAAGAATTTTCCAAATCTGTTGATAAATGACGGAGTTATGAGGTAACAAACATAAAAAAAAATATATATATATACAACCGAATTGAGAACCTCCTACTTTTTTTGAAGTCGGTTAAAAAGAAGGACTAAATAGAATTTTTCAGGACACTAGACTTTTGTATAAATTAATGTTGTCTTGTCCACAGCTTTTAAACATAGACAACAAAGACTTCGATCCCCCCCTCTTACCACCAGAGAATGTAACAGTGGAACCTGCTTCTATTAACGAAGTAATAGAAACTCAGATAAAACTTGAAGTTGAGGAGGTTGTGGAGGCCGTTATGAAACCGGAGGCCGATATAGAGGCCGATGGGGCCTGCGATGACGCAAGAGACGACAGTGTTAAGGATGAGAGGTATGTTTTAGTAGTTTTTTTTAGCAGCACGCTAACATGGTCCTTTGACAGGCCATATCTATGATGCCAAAAGAGAGAGATGCCATAAGAGAAAGAGACTCACATAGCAAGAAAAGGAGAGAACCATCATCATCATCATCTGCCTGCCCTGTTCCCAATCATTAGTGGTCGGCGCAATATGTACGCTTCTTCCATTCGTCTCTTCTATCCGTCATACTAGTATCCACTCCTTTCTTACCCATATCATCTTTCACACAATCCATCCATCTCTTTTTCGGTCTTCCTCTTCCCGTATATCATCATCAAGAAAAGGAGAGAACCATCGTGTCAAAATGGGCAACATAGCGTAGTTTCCAAATGAAAGTTCGTAGTACCCAACTGATATGGCTTACCGATGTACCTGCGCAGAAGATACATTTTCAAAGCGCGGGAAATGCTATTGGTCGGCAGCTGCCGCCATGTGTGCGGAGGGGCGGCACTTGCGAGTGAGACGGAACTAACAGCTGCACTGTATTATGAACCTTATAGTAGTGATCTAAGGTTGATTGTAAGTTTTAAGCATTCTTTCGTTAGTCTTCGGGGCCATACTTTCTTTTCTATGCGAAGGAAGATTCACGACGCGCCTTATCAGTTGAGTACTAGGAATAGTGATTTAATAAATTTTCATCGGTTTTATGTTCGTTTTTTGTTTGATCTAGCTGTCGCCGCGGCTTTACCCGCGTTCCCTGGATAAAAAGTTCCGTCTTTCTCCATATAAAAGTCTATCTGCGTACCAAATTTCACCGTGGTTCAGATGTTACAAACAAGACAGTTACTTCTGACATTGAAAATCCAAACTTATAATATTATAAATGCGAAAGTGAGTTTGTTTGTTTGTTACGCCTTCACGCCTCAACTACTCAACGGATCATCATGAAATTTGGCACGCAGATAGCCTATGGTATAGAGAAGGATATAGGCTACTTTTTATCCCGGGAACGCGGGTGAACCCGCGGGGGACAGCTAGTAATATTATAAATGCGAAAGTGAGTTTTTGTTTGTTACGCCTTCACGCCTCAACTACTCAACGGATCATTATGAAATTTGGCATGCAGATAGCCTATGGTATGGAGAAGGATATAGGCTACTTTTTATCCCGGGAACGCGGGTGAAACCGCGGGTGATAGCATGTATTAGTATAGATAATTCATACATTTTCCCCCCAGCTGTTCAGACGACGATTATTTCCCATCAAACACATGGGCTTCGACCCCTAAAATAGAACCGCCGCCCCTATCGCCGCCACAAACCGTCCGTCGCAAGAAAGGCGACACGCTACAATGCGACGTATGTCAAAAGACAATAAGCTCAATATCGTATATGCGAGTGCACATGCGGACACACACGGGCGAGAGGCCGTTCAAGTGCTACGTGTGCGGTCGCGGGTTCATAACCAGCAGCAAGATGCATCGGCATGTGTTGACGCATAGTGAGACTTGGGATGGTGAGTTTAACTTATACGTATTACTAGCTGCCCGCCGCGACTTCGTTCGCGTCTGACCCTATCCTATCTAAACCATCCAGGGCGTAACACAAACGCATACAAAGAAAATCAACTCTACGTGTGTTTGTCACTGAACTCCTCCTTTTTAGGGTTCCGTAGCCAAATGGCAAAAAACGGAACCCTTATAGATTCGTCATGTCCGTCCGTATGTCACAGCCACTTTTTTCCGAAAGTATAAGAACTACAATGTTGAAACTTGGTGAGTAGATGTATTCTGTGAACCGCATTAAGATTTTCACACAAAAATAGAAAAAAAACGAAAAATTTTGGGGGTCCCCATACATAGAACTGTAACTGTTTTTTTTTTTTCAAAAAACCCATAAGTGTGGGGTGTCTATGGATAGGTCTTCAAAAATGATATTGAGGTTTCTAATATCATTTTTTTCTTAACTGAATAGTTTGCGCGAGAGACACTTCGAAAGTGGTAAAATCCCCGTAACTTCTAAAATAAGAGAATGATAAAACCAAAAGAATATATGATGTACATTACGATTCAAACTTCCACCGAAAATTGGTTTGAACTAGATCTAGTAAGTAGTTTTTTTTTTATACGTCATAAATTGAAATTAATATCAAATACTCAGGTCTATACTAGTATTTACATATAATACCTACAGGTTTGTACGGAACCCTCGGTGCGCGAGTCTGACTCGCACTTGGCCGGTTTTTTTGTATGCGTTTGGGTGGCGCCCTGAATGGTTTTGATTCACAAATCGGCCCGGCAGATGGCGCTGCGGTCGGTATCTAGGTTATATTATCGACTTCAGCGCCATCTTCCTGCCACACAACTCCAAAACACATCACAAGAACACAAATAATTAATAAGGATTATGTCCCCAACACACAATGTTTAAGTGTTGGGGACATAATCCCAACACACACCCGCTACTCAACACTAAAACAGCAACACAACAGCAACACAACACCAACACACACACCACAACACACCCGCAACACAACACCAAAACACAATCGCAACACAACACCTACACACATCCCAACACACCCCCGCAACTCAACACCAAAACACAACACTAACACACACAATTTGTCTAAACTATAATTTAAGTTAGACCCCAGCACACCTACAATGGCGCCGATTCTGTTGTAAATTGCGCTAAACTAATTTTAACATCTCTTTCTCACAAACATTATTGAAGAAGGATAGAACATATTTAAAACTGTCAATTATTCTTTGCCTTTATCATTTGCGGGTAAATGAACGTAACCAATTTGGATGGCGACTAAATTTACGTTGAAAACAAGAATTGGACTAATTTTACGGGACTAAAATTCTTACATCCCATTGAATTATTACGCTTAGAAGCGAAGTATCGAACAAAAATCCTCGCGACACGTAAGCCACTTGACAACCAATGTATGCGTGAGTACCATATAATTACACTCGCTGACACGCACACAAGCGCACGAGTAATGTTGCAAGCTAAACGAATTTTTTCGGTAAAATTAACCTTCCGATTTCGCCTACTAGTGAAATTGTAGTATTCATAAAAATAATTAAATAGTTTAAAAAGTTCTGCGTCTTAGATAATTTATCATAGACACACACACACAGGCCTGTTATTTATTTATTACTAGTTGTTTCATAGTATTTATTTCGGGTATTTTAACATAATAAACCAAGACAATGTGCAGTGCTATGAACGATCGTACATACAATTTGTAGCTTTCCTGGGTAATGATAGGTTTCATATAATTATGATAGGTTGTATAGACAAAGAAGATTAAGTAGTATCTAGGTATTTAATTTTCTTTAACAAAATTGAAATTTTAATAGCCTGTAAGTTGAATTTGTTTCCGGAACAAATGCCACTTTGACAATATTTTCCAAGCTATATTCTCTTTTTTCTACCAGTCTGATTCGAAATTATTTCACTAATATGAAGCTACATTATCCCAAGTATTATAGACTACTTATCCCAAGAACGCGGGTGAATCTGCGGGGGACAGCTAGTCGGTTATAATAGCTATAAGTAAAAGAAACAACACTTATCGGACTCAACTACATTATTAATAACAAAATCAGTATCAATTACGTAAAACAACGCAAATTCGCACAAAAAACAGCTGGCAACACTTTGCTCGAAATCTGAGTGAAGTATTTTTATTTTTGAATTTTGTTATTTTAGATGAAATACACAATAAAATTAGTGGCTTGCCTGTGGAATGTTACATAAGAATTCTTATCTTTCTTCCCTGATGAATTATGACACAATTTTACTGCCCAAACCGTCATATTTATTATTTTTCTCAGAGCTGCACTCACTAAAACGTCACTCAGTACACTGACAGCGCGGCGGTCATTTGGAGCCATTATGGCTCCAATTGATTGGATTATGTTTCGCGCGTGTACTTTGTTTCTATGTGTAATAATTCAATGTTACATCCTTTTTTTATGTTCTTTGTTAGAAAGAGATGAGAGAACACACTTTTTCATTAAATTGAGTCAAATTCACGTACACTGGCTATCTCTTTCTCACACCATTCAAATATCGTCTCTCTCTTTCTAGACAGTGGAAGTGTAAAAGATTCAAAGGACGTGAAATCAGAAGAAACTAACACGAATGAAAATGGTGAAGGAAAATCTGATAAAGAGTAAGTATTACAAAACTGCGGGTATTTTAATAAATATATATATATATTGTAATAATACATATCCTGGGATATTCCTCACACACGGTCATCTGATCCCAAACTAAGCAGAGCTTGTACTATGGAAACCAGATATCTGATATAATACATATACTACTTTTTGTTTGTAAATACATACTTAATAAACATAATTACACCCTGACTCAGGACATACAGACATGTTCATGCAAACAAATGCATGTCGTGGGAATCGAACCCACGGCCTGCGGCGTGATAGGTGGAATCTTAACCAACCACGCCAACGTATGTGATCCTTATTTTTATAATCTATTGTTAACTTTTTTTTTATTACAGTACGCGTCTTAAAAAATCGAAAGCGAAATTCGCAAAGAAACGCAAGAAGGGACCAAAGGTTGAAAGACAAAAGAAATATCAAAAGAGACTTCATGCTTGTGAATTTTGTCATAAAAGGTAAGTTAATCCGCCATTTTGATTTTTAGGTCATTATTTACTTAAAATATCATCTCTACAATGTTGTACAACAACTGTCTCACAGCGCAATACAATCACATTGATGAAATATACAATGATTGGTGAGATGTAGACGGATTAGAATTAGCTTTTACCCGCCATTTTGTTTTTCAAAATACATTATTTACTTAAAATATTATCTGCACAATGTTGTGCAACAACTGTCTTATTGCGCAATACAATCACATTGATGAAATATACAACGATTGATGAGATACAGAGGGATTACAATTAGTTTTTACCCGCCATTTTGATTTCCAAAAGACTAGTTAATTAAAATATCAACTCCACAATGTTGTACAACAACTGTCTCACAGCGCAGTACAATCACATTGATGAAATATACAACGATTGGTGAGATGCAGAAGGATTAGAATTAGCTTTTACCCGCCATTTTGATTTTTAAAAGACTTTATTTAATGAAAATATCATCTCCACAATGTTGTACAACAACTGTCTCACAGCTCAACACAATCACATTGATGAAATATGCAACGATTGCTGCGATTCAGACGGATTAGAATTAGCTTTTACCCGCCATTTTGTTTTTCAAAATACATTATTTACTTAAAATATCATCTCGGCAATGTTGTACAACAACTGTCTCATAGCGCAATACAATCACATTGATGAAATATGCAACGATTGCTGAGATACAGACGGATTAAAAAACCCGCCATTTTGTTTCAGATTTCTTCACGTGGAAACGTTGCAAGTACATAAGAAATCTCATGAAGGTGAAGAGTTGGTGATCAAATGTACTTATTGCCTGGAACAGTTTGATGATGACGCGGGATTAAGACACCATGAGTTAACTCATGGTGGCCCTAAGCCATTCTTATGTACTCTGTGCGGAAAGACTTATAAGAAACGGGAGACTATGGTATGTATTACCATTATATACATACATACATACATTTACATACATATATTTTTCTTATTAAATGTTGGTGAATCTACTTTGTAGTTTGCTCTCGTTCTGTAAACAGTAATTGCTGATTCTTCCCGGCTCTTCTCAGCAAATGCGACTTCTGAACCGGTTTTAGAGTCAGACTATTCATAGACTATTCAAAAAACTCCACTAATAGAATTTGAATAGGTACATATATATGTAGAGTAACACTAACATGCAGTTACAATGACCCTAGTGTGTTATAGCTTGCTTAAACAAGTTTTGATACTTGCACTCAAATAGGCATTTATAGTCAGACTCTAATGTATAGTTCGGAACGTTGATTTTGCTGAGAAGAGCCGGCAATAAACTCATCATGTTACATAAGTTGTGTGATGTAAAAATGACATACAAACCAATAGTTGAATTTTTATACACCGTGACTTTCTATTCTTCTTAGAAACTCAGCCCACTTAATGTACCCAAAGAAAAGGTACTAATCATTAATAAAAAAAAATTTTTGATCATTTGTATAATTTTTTATAAATAATTAGTATTCATTATAATTATGAAAAATCGAGTTAGTAATTAAAGTTTACAATAAAATGGTAGGAAATACCAACCCAGAGCACGACTCGAGTAGACTGCACTCGTATGAGGGGTGTTTAAAACTGCGTCATGCATAATAATGAATAAGATTTGTTTTTTTTTATATATTTTTTTTTAATGATCAGTACCTATTTATAGGGTACATTATGTGGGCTGCGTTTCTAAGACGAATAAAAAGTCACGGAGTATATTAGTAGAATAGGATATCAGTAAAGAAAAATAAATATTTTTATTTATTTTGAAGGAAATTAATAGTATCAAAACTACAGAAGCGTTCTCTTTATTTTCTTCTTCTTCTTCTTCTTATTTTAAATTTTGGCAACCAAGCCCAAATTACGGCTCATTTCTGCCAGTGTCGAGTTATATTATAGTTTCCAGTCACAATAAATCACTTCACATTATAGTCCTCAGTCAGTCACCGTCCATAAAAGTCATGTTTTACTACAATGGTGGTCATTGTACTAAAACTCTTCACGGACATTTTGAGACAACTTGAAAAGTCACGATACACATAATTCATTTCATTTCCCTTCACTGGTGCACATCGATGATCTTTATTGGGTAAAATACCACCAAAAATACACAATAAAACTCAAATTACACAAATTTATGAAAATAAAAATGAAAATGCTACGTTACTCTGCAAGTTCCCGCCAAAAAGTCCCTTCTTCTTCTTCTTATTTTAAATTTTGGCAACCAAGCCCAAATTAGGGCTCATTTCTGCCAGTGTCGAGTTATATTATAGTTTCCAGTCACAATAAATCACTTCACATTATAGTCCTCAGTCAGTCACCGTCCATAAAAGTCATGTTTTACTACAATGGTGGTCATTGTAGTAAAACTCTTCACGGACATTTTGAGACAACTTGAAAAGTCACGATACACATAATTCATTTCATTTCACTTCACTGGTGCACATGGATGATCTTTATTGGGTAAAATACCACCAAAAATACACAATAAAACTCAAATTACACAAATTTATGAAAATAAAAATGAAAATGCTACGTTACTCTGCAAGTTCCCGCCAAAAAGTCCCTTCTTCTTCTTCTTATTTTAAATTTTGGCAACCAAGCCCAAATTAGGGCTCATTTCTGCCAGTGTCGAGTTATATTATAGTTTCCAGTCACAATAAATCACTTCACATTATAGTCCTCAGTCAGTCACCGTCCATAAAAGTCATGTTTTACTACAATGGTGGTCATTGTAGTAAAACTCTTCACGGACATTTTGAGACAACTTGAAGATTCACGATACACATAATTCATTTCATTTCACTTCACTGGTGCACATGGATGATCTTTATTGGGTAAAATACCACCAAAAATACACAATAAAACTCAAAATACACAAATTTATGAAAATGCTACGTCACTCTGCAAGTTCCCGCCAAAAAGTCCCTCTTTATTGTCTATATTTTCTTGCGAAGCTGTAAAACAATATTTCGCCACAGATGTACCACAGAAAACACCACAAAGCGCTCAAAGAGTTTGAATGCTCGATATGCCAGAAGCGTTTCAACGCGCAGTGCAAACTGCAGAGGCACGTTGTTACCCACGGTGTCGACAAATACGTACTCAGATACGAGTGTCCGGTGTGCGCGCACATGTTCAACACTAAGTATCATATCCAGATGCATTTGGTCACCCATCAGAAGGAGGGGCTGTAAGTATTGTGGCTTTAATAATAATTATTATTTATTTATACAAAAAAACCGGCCAAGTGCGAGTCAGACTCGCGCACCGAGGGTTCCGTTACCTGTAGGCATCGAGGAACAATCCCTTAGAGTAGTAATACCGAGCAATCCGATTCCGAAACTAATCAGTGATTTGTCACTGATTTTGAACAGTAAGGACCAATCACTGCATCGTGTGTTCTTGACATGGCCAATCAGAGCGCATGTGTCCTTGTCTTAGCCAATCAGAGCGCGTTGTGGATGGTGGGAAATTGGCGGAATATATTGCAAGCAAAATCAACGTCATTACGCTTCTTTGGGTTAATTTTTCGATGCCTGTAGGTATATAAGTAAATGGTAGTATAGACCTGAGTATTTGATATTAATTTCAATTTATGACGTATTCAAAAAAACTAATTACTAGATCTCGTTCAAACCAATTTTCGGTGGAAGTTTGCATCGTAATTTTTTTTAGTTTTATCATTATCTTATTTTAGAAGTTACAGGGGGGGGGGGCCTGTAACTTCTAACACACATTTTACCACTTTGGAAGTGTCTCTCGCGCAAACTATTCAGTTTAGAAAAAAATGATATTAGAAACCTCAATATCATTTTTGAAGACCTATCCAAAGACACCCCATGCTTATGGGATTTATTAAAAAAAAATGAGTTTCAGTTCTAATTATGGGGAACCCCCAAAATTTATTGTTTTTTTCCATTTTTGTGTGAAAATCTTAATGCGGTTCCTTACTTACCAAGTTTCAATATTATAGTTCTTATAGTTTCGGAATAAAGTGGCTGTGACATACGGACGGACAGACAGACAGACATGACGAATCTATAAAGGTTCCGTTTTTTATGTTTGTTACCTCATAACCCCGTCGTTTATTAACCGATTTGGAAAATTCTTTTTTGTCTGGAAGGTTACACTTCCCGTTTGGTCCCATTATCAGATCAGGATTTGATAACTTCTTAGTGTACTTTGAAGACGGTTTAAGTTTTTTGTAAAACAGTTCATTTATTTGATGAAAAAGTCATTATTCATTGAAGTAAGATTTTGAAAGAGGTAGGGCATAGCGTTTATTCGCTTAAAGAGCAGCTCGACTGGGGAAGTACCTCCACCTTACAGAATACCGCAGACAAATAACTTTATGTTCTGTAAAGTTGTGTTCCTGCGCGTGAGTAAGGTCGCCAGAGCTTATAGGGGAGGGGGGAAAGGTCGGTAACGCGTGAGCGATGCTTCGTGTGTTTCAAGCGTCCATATGGCTACGGTAACCGCTTACCATCAGCCGTATGCTTGTTTACCGACTTAGTTGTATACAAAAAAAAAAAGGTTGTTGAAATTACCACTGGTTTAGAAGTCTGCTGAATTGAGAAGAACCGGCAACAAAGGCCCTACCACTGTGTTACGGTTACCACTATGTTACGGTTACCACTATGTTACGGTTACCACTATGTTATGGTTACCACTATGTTACGTTTACCACTATGTTAAGGTTACTAATCTATAAATAAACTTCAACAGAATCGTCGAAGAAAATCGCAACGAAATCCTAGCGATGGTCTTACAAAACGCACGAAAAATCCCTAAAGGTCCCGACTCATCTGCAAACACAACAGAAATCATACCAGCCGACGAACGAAGCCGCGTGTGCAACATATGCGGTGAGGTGTTCCAACATTTCTACTATTTAGAAGAACATCTTAAGAGCCACGGATCAAGAATAGCAATAGAAGATCTAAATAAGATAGAGGAAAAGAAATACATTTGTCCTGTCTGTAATAAAAGTTTTAAACTACATTATTATTTGAAATTGCATAGTTTTACGCATACGAAAGAGAAGCCCTTCATGTGCCAGCAGTGTGGAAAGGGATTCATCACTAGAGGTAAGTTAAAAAGACACCTGGAGACTCACACGGGATTGAAGAAGTACCAGTGTCACATATGTTATAAGTTCTTCACCAGACCTAGTTATTTACGGATCCATGTCAGGACGATCCATGGTACACAGGATTATAATTTTAGGATGGAGAAAGAATGCGGTGTCGGGTCTTATAATGCACTTTCTGTTAGTGATATGAGTCAAGGGAGTATATAAATTTAATGGCTATGTGAAAATAATGTTTTTTTTACAGTACTCTATGTGGTGTTTCTATAAAAAATAATTGAACGGTTTACAAAAAATAACAATAATCCTTCATTTATTTAACGGATTAGAAAAAATCTTTTTTGTCTGGAAGGGTACACTTCCCGTTTGGTCCCATTGTCATCAGATCAGGATTTGATTACTTCTTAGTGCACTTTGAAGTCGGTTTAAGTTTTTTGTAAAACGGTTTCCAATTATACTAAGACCTTGATCGCGTGGCGTGCCGTCTAAAAATTCCACTCTGTATATCAGTTTGTAATGACACAAAAATTAAATATATATTGGAATTCAATTATAAAAATAAGAAATGTAAAAATTGTAAAAATCTGCCTGTAAGGTAAACTTAAAAATTAAATATGTTAAATAAACAAACCTATAATAAAGGATCATGGCGAGATTTGTACAAAAAATAAAGATTTTTAGATACGTTGGAATGACGTTATTATTGATCCTTGGTGCTTAAGGAACAACTTGAGCCATTTAAAATATTTTTAGAACCCCGGGATTAAAATGAGAATTTCTATGGCATGCCGGCGAATCGCGACTATTTGCTACCAAAACCATTATGTTGTTGTTATGTTTTGCGGGGCTTATAAAATATTTCATATAACATTGAAAGTGATTAAATACCATATGAAATGTTTTATTTTTATGTACAAATCAATGTATGGAGCTCGCCATGATTCTTTAAGAGTGGTTACAATTCGATATCTGTGGTTACAAATTAGTTCTACGAACTTTTTGTGAACGGCGCAACTACAATTGAAAAACTGCATGTATTGGTGCCGATTTTGTTGTTTACAAACTGAACTGAGTCTTGCTATATCTCTTTCTAACATTAAATAAATTTTGTCGTGTCAATGGTATTCGAAGATTATTGTTCCGAGCTTGGCATACTCATCTGGCACCATGTTTTTTTTAAATGGCTGTGCTATGCTAACCCAATATATTTCGATTTGGGATTGTCTAGGCTCTAAAACGCCACGATACATAGCTATATGCAAAAAAAAACGATGTTTTTGACAACTTCAGTAACTATGAAACATTTTTACTAGAATGGGTAGATTGTGTGTCCTAATCGATGTACTTATACAGGTTTTACAGGGTGCTGCCAATTTAAAAAAACAAAACGGTGGCCGCATAGTATGCCAAAATCTTCGAATATCTTCAAAAGTTGTATCACGGTATTAGGTAAGTTACCTAATGTGACCGTGTTGCACAGAGTTGCTCAACAAAAAATAACTGCCGTGTGGATGCACCATTTCACATTTGGAGTGCACTGCCTATCAAAATATTTCACATTTGGAGTGCAATGCCTATCAAAATATTTCACATTATGAGTGCACTCCCTATCAAAATATTTCACATTTGGAGTGCACTGCCTATGAAAATATTTCACATTTGTAGTGCACTGCCTATCAAAATATTTCACATTTGGAGTGCACTGCCTATGAAAATATTTCACATTTGGAGTGCACTGCCTATCAAAATATTTCACATTTGGAGTGCACTGCCTATCAAAATATTTCACATTTGGAGTGCACTGCCTATCAAAATATTTCACATTTGGAGTGCAATGCCTATCAAAATATTTCTCATTTGGAGTGCACTGCCTATCAAAATATTTCACATTTGGAGTGCAATGCCTATCAAAATATTTCACATTATGAGTGCACTGCCTATCAAAATATTTCACATTTGGAGTGCACTGCCTATCAAAATATTTCACATTTGGAGTGCACTGCCTATCAAAATATTTCACATCATGAGTGCACTGCCTATCAAAATATTTCACATTTGGAGTGCACTGCCTATCAAAATATTACACATTTGGAGTGCACTGCCTATCAAAATAAATCCAGCTTAAGCATTAATATTTGCCGTTTAAAATCTTATAAATTAATTCGATTCGCTTTCTTCGTTTCATAAGGTGATGGTATTTTCAGTTTTATTATTATTGAAGTGCCTGTATACTAGATAATTTACTTATACAACGTTATTCTACTAAAACACTGTTTAAGTCGTCACATATTTATGGACCGTAATGTCGTTGTCAAACAATTACGTGACCATTAATGCCCGGTTTCTATAAACAAAAACGAATCGTTTTGCTTACCAATGGTATGGTTTTTTTATTGCCAAACTGGGCATATAGATCATTTCGTAAGCTAATGTTACCTGTGATAGCTACTTCCATATGTGATGGTCTGCTATGCAAAGCTTTGAGGTCTTTGCTTCATTATTAGTAAAGATATATGTCTTACAGACGCTGTTTATCTTTCTACGTGAATCAATACCAAAACATCAAACTAAGACAATTTCTTTACTTTTTTAAGCTATTGCATAGCTTCTATCGCGGGCCTTGAGCGTGGAGACCGAATCCAGAAATTCCGTAACGAAAATAACCTAACTCCCCCCCACTCCGACCGGCACAGCGGTGATACTTTTTAGTTTTGCCATCTATCGATGAATAGCAGAACTTTTAATGACTTTTTGAAATATCACGCTTGTCTCTTTAGTTCAGCAACCCGCCTCTAGGTGGCATTGATGCAATATCTTTACCGCGGCAGTCTCCGAGTGCCACACGTTTAGCTCTGTTTTAAGTTTTTGTGACGAAGTTTAAACCTCAAATTGTTCCTACTATTTTGACGGGCCAGTTGGCGCAGTTGGATAAGACGTGGATTCTTAACCTATAGCGCCGCAGGTCGTGGGTTCGATTCCCACACAGGACATGCATTTGTGTGCATGAACATGTCTGTATGTCCTGAGTCTGGGTGTAATTATGTATATTAAGTATGTATTTACAAACAAAAAGTAGTATATGTATTATATCAGTTATCTGGTTTCCATAGTACAAGCTCTGCTTAGTTTGGGATCAGATGACCGTGTGTGAGGAATGTCCCAGGATATTTATTATTTATTATTTATTTACTACTAACGCCAGATATTCAATATATCCTTGTTTTGCATTTTGTATTGATATTTGAAATTATTTTTCTCACAAATAATGTCAAATAATCCACAATCCTAATATAGGCGTGAACCGACCACTTTAAAAACTATGTATTAGTGTAAGAAAACCAGTTCGTACCTCTGTTTGTATGCGGGTAGTTAAATAAGAGGTATTTTAAGGTCAAGGTCGAGCGTTTTTTACCAATATCTAGTGAAATTCCATTTGATTACTGAAATAGTACTCACAATATTTGATGAAACCTCGCTCTATCATAGTATTGCTTTATTATATCGAAATGAACAATAACCATTGAGAAATCTAATAAAATATCAGCGAACTCATGCTATTTGAAATCTTCTATAGTTGCGCCCCGGGGTTTCACCCGCGTACCCGAGGGATATCGTAACGTACCATACCGTAAAGTTTTTTTAAATTTTCTACTCTCTTAATTTTTTAACCTTCTAGTTTTCTAATACTCGGGAGTATTAGAAAACTTAAAAAAAAGATGGATGAAATCGGTAAAGTCGCTCTCAAGCTATGGCGTGCGTGACCAAGGGAAATAGGGATTCATTTTTATATATAGAGATTACTACAGTCACCATTACACCTCTTGTGTGAGTGCTGTCCACGTACCCAGATGAAGATCCATTCCTGCCAAGAATATTGTGCAGTTTATTATAGCTGCAGGTCTTGGCGGTGAAATTTAATTAACGTGTCGATCACAATAGATCTAGTCTGGGGCTCTACTGCGTAACTTTGGTGGTAATCGTAACGAACGTCATCGTAATCGTGTAGAGTCATTTGTTAACATTCACAAGAGCTCTATCAGGGCCTAACTTGAATAAATGAATTTTGATTTTGATTTTGAACACCATTAATTATTTCATCCAATGACGCGCACGCGTCATGATCATGACGCGACGATGACCATTCGTAGGCCCTGATTGGATGAAATTCATTAATGGTTACGTTACGATTACCACGAAAGTTACGGGGTAAAGCCCCTGGTCGCAGTGACACAAGATCTGGAAAGACTTGAAACAGCCCCAAGGTTGAGAAACAGGTTGAGAAAACCCAAATAATAATTTAATATTCGTTTGAAAACCCCTCTACTAACCCTATGGGTAGTTGGAAAAAAAGTTTACTGTACTTTCTGTTTTCTGTGTTGTATATGTAAATATTTTTAATATTAAGTGTCTGCTGTTAAACGATATGATATAAATATGTAAATATATTAATTATAATAAAATTATGTTAAGCAATCTTTGATTTTTAAATGTTATTCACTTGTGGAGTTCACTCGCGAAGTTTTTTTTTTTTTTTTTTTACTGTGTATAGGCCTGTGTTTGACCACAATCTCACTATGGTAAGTGATGATGTGGTCGAAGGTGGTAAGCACACAAAGCCTAGAAGGAACTGGCTCTCAAGTGCAGCTGACGGAACACACGGATAGGTGCTTGGCGACAGATTTTCAACTTGAGGGTGGTAGCCAGCCAGACGGGTACTACAAAGTACCCTACCACCGTGCTATGGTTTCCTCACGATGTTTTCCTTCACCGAAAACTCAAGCTCATTGTAGGATTCGAACCCGGGACCTTCGTCTCGGTATCCGACGTCACTACCACTGAGCTATCATCGCCTTAAATTTTTTTTGCGCGTGTCATGTTTTTCATAACACTTGCGAGGAAAAATACAGACTTTGACAAAGCACAAGTTATTAATAAGTCTTAATAAAAAGTAACTTTACGAGCAAATCTGTTGAAAAAATAGTTAACATGCTGTTAAATATATTTTTTTCACATATTGCCGGTCTGTTGGCGTGGTTGGTTAAGATTCCAACTATCAGGCCCTCCTGAGTCTGGGTGTAATGTATTTACAAAATTTTATAATAATATGAAGTATATCAGATATCTGGTTTCCATAGTCCAAGCTTTGTTTATTTTCTGTATCTGTTCATACAATAGGTAATGAGCAAAAAATAACATAAAAGCTTTGAGCTTTCGTTTCATTTACCTCATAAAAAGCTTTACCGTGAACTCCATAAGCGGTTATTGTGTACACGTGTACATTAATGTACAGACTCTTTGCACTTTTAATTAATTTATAAGGTTATTGGATGGTTGAACCATCCGGGAGTAGTTTGTGTTAGCAATAAATTTCATCTAATTTTATCTTAAATTGGTGTTGTACATTATTTCATAAAGGTTGTTGATTTTATATTAAAGAGAATAAAATATTAAAAAATTATTTTATTTGAGTTTTTAATTCCTACTATATCGTCCTGGTTTTTTTGATGTTGTTTAAATATGTTAATCATTGAAACACAGATTACAGAATAAGGCAGATGGAGCGCGCGGAACACGAAAGTGAAGCCAAAAAAACAAATACAAATTCAAAATCAGACACCTGATATTCGTAACCACAGTTTATTAATAAAGAAATGTATTTTGTTAAATAAAAATTGTTTAAAAAAGCAAATACAAATTGGAAAACGAATAGCATGTATCTGATTTTGAATTTGTATTTGTTTTTGGCTTCACTTCGTGTTCCGCGCGCTCCATCTGTCTTTTATTCTGTAATCTGTGCATTGAGTGAATTAAAGGCGGCCGCAGACTCTTTCGCACAATGTCTGTCGTCTGTGCTGCCCCTTAAGAATATTGAAAGTGGATACGGGAAGAGGAAGACCGAAAAAGAGATGGATGAATGGTGTAAAAGATGATATTGAGCGAATGCGAAAATTCTTTTTACAGTACAGTACCAATCGATAGAATCAAATCTGTAAAAAACATTGTGTACCTATCCATGGACGTATAAAATGTTGCCTATTAAAATTAAGACCTTGCATTCTATCTTTTTATTATAGTCCCACAAACTTATCTGGCCCTAACTAAAAAAACTAAAACTAGTAACTATTTAAAAAACTATCAATGCAGTTTAAATTGTTTTTTAAATTAAAATAATGTCTTCTTTCAGTAAAATGTTCCATCTATAATATTTAAGGTACTTTCTCTTCATGTGGCATAGCCGTGGGACGCCCTGTATAGTCCCACAAACTTATCTGGCCCGGTGAGAGGCGCTGCTAACGCATTTGGTGGAGCAAGCAACCAATAGCGAATGGCAGGAATTTTGACATTTCAAACTGGCGTAGTTAGTTCCTCTTTTAGCCACCCGGGCCAGGTAAGTCTGTGGGACTATAACATATAGATAGAATGCAAGGTCTTAATTTTAATAGGCAATATTTTATACGTCTACAATAGTTAAGGTACTTTCCCTCCATGTGGCATAGGCGTGGGACGCCCTGTATACAGGTTGATTTTTAACATAATCAATATATAGTTTCAGTTTAAATAAATCACTTTAATTAAGAACTCTTCGGACAGAAAACACATTCGAGTAAGTATTTTATAATATTACAACAGTTGCAGCAAAAAGCCCCAGACGATTCGAATATAGAACATAACGTCTCGGTCAGGCGTGTGTCTGGTTTGCAGCCCCTTAAAAGACAGCACATCATTTTAGCAATTTCTATGAGATACTCGGCCATATGAAAACAGCAAGAACGACCATTTTCTTTGGCTAATTTGGCCATGCTACCAATGTCCGGCTCTTTTTGTTTCTTGTCTTTCTTTTTGTTTTTTTCTTTCTTGCCGGCCTTTTTTGTGACTTCGGCTTCTTTTTCGGCTCCGGGGCAGGCTTTGTCGCACGGTCGGTCTTTTGGATCTGCTTTTGGTGCTTCGTCCTGTACACAGATGTTTTTTTTTACTCTTACACACAGCAAATAGGCTGAATGAAAAAATCTATTAAGTCCTTCATTTACATTATCAATAAATATTAGACGTATTTTGTCAATTAAACAAAATAATACGAAGATATCGAGTGTTGAACTTTCGCGTGACTTCACGTTATGGCACAGGTTTTACGCAAAAGAGACGTCATGAGCGCCCACTAACAAAAATAGTAGCGAATATTGCAGTAGGTACATTTTGTTTCAGTACAAAATGTGTAAAGAATTGACGTTTGAAAACGCTTACTAATTAGTTTGCGTTTACGACACTTCTCTATCGCTAGCGACTACGGTGAATATTTTGTATAGCGAGCACCGCCTCTAGTGGATACTTTTGGAAACATTTCATACAAAATGTTTCGCCGTAGTCGCTATCGACTGTAGATTTCGTTAGTGCGTTTTCACACGAGACGATAACGACACCGTAACCACACAGTAAAAAAACTGTGACGATTTAGCCGACCATACATTTCTATGTACCGTTTTCACACGCAACGATAACGACACAGCACTGCACGACACAGGAACGATAATTCGGCTATGTCGTTGGTTCGGCTAGATCGTGACGATTTTTTTACTGTGCGATTTAGCGGACCTTCGAAATGTATTGAAAAACGTCGGGACTTTCACACGGCGAACAGCACGATAACGATAACGACACTTCTTGTCACCTCGCTGTAACTGTCGTTACGGTGCGGTTATCGTTCCTCGTGTGAAAACGAACAACGACATGACCGTTTGCCAATTATCGTCGGTCGTTTATCGTCGCGACAAAAATGTGTCGTTATCGTCTCGTGTGAAAACGCACTTAGAGTAGAAAACTCATGGTAGAGGTACAACATCGCTACGAACACGATATAGCTTCGATGCCCTCTTACCTACTTGGTTGGTGAAGGTGGATGCTCAGCATGAGGCGGGAATTTTAATTTTTTTCAAGTTTTTATATTTTTTACCGTCGTAGAACAATGTGGCCTTTTCAGTGATTAGCGACCGTAGTAGATCATTTGGCATATTGTGGAATTGATACTTTTTGTTAAAATGCAATAAAAAATACATTCAGTATAATAGTCAGTTTTACGGTTTTTGAAATGTTCAAATATGGCTTATAACACCATAAGATTACACCTATCTAGTCGCAGGTTTTCGGTTCGATTCCCTAGGACGTGCATTGTGTGTCTGCATGTCCTGAGTCTAATTATATATATCTCAAGTACCTATGTACATGATTTCAAGTATAATGTATATTTTCAAAAAAAAAACAGTAAGCTTCTATTGTACAGTCAGCGTCAAAAGTAGCTGATCACTTTAGTACCTTGTCATATTAAGACATTTACAGTTTTCAAACAAACTGACTGAGAATAATTCGATTATTATAAAAGTGTACTAAATGCCAATTTACTTTTGACGGTGACCGTATAAGCTCTGCTTAGTTTGGGACGGATATATATATTACTAGCTGCCTGGCGCGACTTCGTACTGTTATATATTGGCAATGCATCCCCTTTTGCATACTATGGTCCTTTTCTGTCCACTCAGCATTTTCTCGCAATAGTTAGTAGCTAGTCCATTCATTCCAGTCAGTCTCATCCCATCTTCCATCCATACTAGACGGCTGTTTTAACAATTGAACTTAATAGTTTTTTTTAAAAACCTATTCGCCTCAAGGCTCATAACATTTTGGTGGCAGCGTGAAGGGATTTTTATAAAAGTCCCCGGTACCGTCTCCTAAGTTTCCGCGAAACCGTCGTGAGTGCTGTGAGTGACTCCATTGTGCATCAGTGTACCGAGTTACTTAAGATCCGGTCTGTGAAAAGAAGAACCATCCAAGCCATACCCACTGTCACGTATCATCCAGTACTGTGACCGGTATTGGCCATCCGACGAAGCTACATCAAAGCCATACCCTCTGTCACGTATCGTTCAATACTGTGACCGGTATTGGCTATCCGACGAAGCTAATCACCACAGACAGCCTACACTTCACTTCGTGAGCATCCGAGATTCAACGCCCGAGACGCGCTCTTATCTACATCCTACTACATCCCACTTAGCCCCGTGAAAACATCAAAACAATGATAAATATCGTTATCACACTGTCCATATTCAAGTAAGTGATTTTGATTATATTTGGTCATTGCGAATATCGATCTTTCGTTTTGTCTTTCTATTTAATTTTTATTGTGTGTGTTTAATTATTTTGTGTATAATTCTTCAAAATGTCCGAGAGTAGATCCCAAAGTCCAAAACCAGAAAAACCTGAACTCACCGTCACTGACACAGAAGATGACGGTTTTCTTCCTCCGCCTTCTGGACCTACCACTAGGTCAATTTCCAAAAAGAAAACTATAACCACGAATAAAGTAGAATTAGATCTATCCACTTTATTAAAATTCATTAAGCCTTATGATGGCTGCAGAGAATCTCTTAATTCCTTTCTAGTTAACTGCAATAACGCCCATGATTTAGCCACAGAACCCCAAAAAGATATTCTTTTTAAATACATACTTTGCCAACTGCAGGGTAAAGCGCAAACAGCCTGCTCTGTTAAAGAGTTCACCAATTGGATACAATTAAAAGAATTCCTTAAAACCCAATTTAGCGAGAGAAAGCACTATGCCCATTTACTCACAGATTTGCAGGAATGCAAACAACAAACTAACGAGCCAGTGAGCCAGTACGCTTTAAGAATCGAGACATGCCTTTCGCAATTGCTAACAGAAATATCCATTTCGCATGGTCACAAGAGTAGAGAAATGGTAGGACGCACGGCAGCCATGGAGGAATTAGCCCTCCATCATTTCCAAATGGGTCTGATTACACGAATATCAAACATCGTTAGGTGCAAGGTACCCAAAACACTTAACGAAGCGGTGAACATAGCAACATCAGAAGAGAAAATACAGCAATTCCTCTTCAAACAGACTACGTCTACAGGCACACGTCAAGAAAGGCCCAGCACTTCAAGGGCAAACTTCCAACCGCCAGCATTTCGTCGCAATCAGAGTCAGCAATTTCCAAATCAATCTAAGCCAAAACCAAATTTCTACCCTAATCGACCAAGTAATGATACTTCCACTCCAATTTGCAGATACTGCAAAACACCTGGACATACCCTAGAACAATGTCGTAAAAGAGAATACAACAATAACCGGTTCAGAGTCGATCAGAATCAGTCAAGAGCACCTCATAGAATCAATTATACTTCTAATGCCCCTAATGACGAAAATCCAACCGACTTTATTGAAGAAGAAGGCTATGATACCGTTGATGCTGAAACAAAAAACGATTAACCGTCTCGTCGCGGTGTCGTACGGGACCTAGTTATTTAGAAACCGACGCCCTTAATCAAACTCCTAAATCCAAATCGACTCCGCTACATGGATGTCATCCTTCAACTATGTCAATATCGTCGCAGACATCACTACATGATAATCTGCCAAAATCCACTGTATCCGCGCAGAAACACAAAGGTGTTAATCTGCCAAAATCCACTGTATCCGCGCAGAAACACAAAGGTGTTAATCTGCCAAAATCCACTGTATCCGCGCAGAAACACAAAGGTGTTAATCTGTCAAAATCCACCGTATCCGCGCAGCAACACAAAGCTGTTGATCTGCCAAAACCCACTGTATCCGCGCAGCGACACAAAAGTGTTGATCTGCCAAAATCCACTGTATCCGCGCAGAAACACAAAGGTGTTAATCTGTCAAAATCCACTGTATCCGCGCAGCAACACAAAGGTGTTGATCTGCCAAAACCCACTGTATCCGCGCAACAACACAAAGGTGTTGATCTGCCAAAACCCACTGTATCCACGCAACAACACAAAAGTGTTGATATGCCAAAATCCTCTGTATCCGCGCAGCAGCACAAAGGTGTTGATCTGCCAAAAACCACTGTATCCGCGCAGCAACACAAAAGTGTTGACCTGCCAAAATCCACTATATCCACGCAACAACACAAAACTGTTGATTTGCCAAAATCTACTGTATCAACGCAGAATGCAAATCTGCTTAAAACCTCGAAATCCAATGTCTTTGAAATTACCAATAATCCTGCATTAATGTTATTACCTCATGTTCTCGTTGAAACTCCCGTATCAGACATTCCTTTAATCCTGCTCGTAGACTCAGGATCTTCGGTGAGTCTATTGAAACACTCTTGTATAGAAAGACACCCTAAACTCGTAAAAGAAAGAATCCAATTAAAAGGTATTGATTCTTCGGAAGAATCCATCAAAACCCGTGGTCACTTCCAATTAAAATTACGACTACCCAAATCTAACATTTCACACCAATTTCACGTCATCGATAAAATACACTTACCTTATGATGGCATCATAGGTTCCGATATGCTTAACGCATATAGCTGCAACATAGATTATACCAATAATTCACTTCACATTGGTAAATCATCCCTGAAATTACATTTCCATGACCCTGCATACTTAATTCCTGCAAGAACTGAAACTGTTATTGAATGTTCTGTTCGAAATCCTAAAATAAAAGAAGGATTAATACTAGATCAAAAAATATCTGAAAACCTTTTAATTGCAAATTGTTTAGTGCGTGTCAAAGAAAATAATAGAATAAATATATCCGTTGTAAATACCTCTGAAGAACCCGTAACATTACATTCAAACCTTAACCTGAAACTTATCCCAGTTGATTCAGTAGAATACAAAGAAAACTCTTTCAGTACTGTTAACCATGTACATCCCACAACAAATAGTGTCACAAGAACGGAAGAAGTCCTGAAACAGTTGCGTGTCTCACATCTTAATAGTGAGGAAAAAGAAGCCCTCTTGCAATTATGTTCTGAATTCTCTGATATATTCCATCTTCCCGGTGAAAACCTTACGTTTACAAACGCCCTGAAACATGAGATAAAAACGTCATCAGACATACCAATTCATACTAAGTCTTACCGATTCCCGGAAGTCCATAAAGCCGAAGTTCGTAATCAAATTGATAAGATGTTGGAACAAAATATAATCGAGCCTTCTGATTCTCCTTGGTCTTCACCCATATGGGTTGTGCCCAAAAAACTTGATGCTTCCAACACTCAGAAATGGCGAGTCGTGATTGACTACAGGAAGCTCAATGACGTCACGATTGGTGACACATATCCCATTCCACAGATTACTGAAATATTAGATCAACTTGGCAATAGTAAGTACTTCTCGACCTTGGATTTGGCATCCGGATTTCACCAGATCCTTTTAAATGAAGCTGATAAAGCCAAAACAGCCTTCAACGTCCCGGAAGGACATTACCAATTCTTGCGAATGCCTTTTGGGCTTAAAAATGCCCCTTCTACGTTTCAAAGACTCATGAATTCTGCCTTATCTGGACTCCAAGGCATCCGATGCTTTGTTTACTTAGATGACGTGGTCTGCTACGCCTACGATATCCAAAATTCCATCATGAACCTCCGGTCGATCTTTCAAAGGATCCGAAATTTCAATCTTAAATTACAGCCAGATAAGTGTGAATTCTTAAGACGAGAGGTTTGTTACCTCGGTCATGTGATTACTGAGCACGGTGTCAAACCAAATCCGGATAAAACAAAAGCCGTATCCGAGTTTCCTATCCCTCAATGTCCAAAAGACGTTAAATCTTTCCTTGGCCTCGTGTCTTACTATAGACGCTTCATTCCCGACTTCGCTAAACTAGCTAAACCTTTAACGTCTCTGTTAAAGAAAGACATTCCCTTTAAATGGGAAAACGAACAACAACTCGCTTTCGAATCCCTCAAAATAAAACTCCTCTCCTCCCCAATTCTAGCATACCCTGATTTTACAAAACCATTTCTTTTGACGTGTGATGCTTCCAATTACGCTATATCTGCAATATTATCTCAAGGTCCTACAGGACAAGATCGTCCCATCGCATACGCGTCTCGCACCCTTAATAAAGCAGAGTGCAATTATAGTGTGACTGAGAAAGAGTGCCTCGCCGTCATTTTCGGCACCAAAGTCTTCCGACCTTACCTATACGGTCATCATTTCACCGTTTTAACGGATCATAAACCGTTAGAATGGCTATTCAAGAGCAAGGATCCAGGGTCACGCCTTATACGTTGGCGCCTAAAACTAGAAGAGTATGACTACGAAATCACATTTCGCAAAGGTAAGTTGAACTCTGTTGCCGACGCTCTCTCTAGATATCCCGTGAATCCTGTATATCCTGAAAATAAGGATAATCTGAACCCAAATCCTATTAACGATACTAACCTTGATACAGAATTTCAAACGGTATCACCACTACCTGATATCCCTCAAGAAACCCTCGATGAATGGATACGAATAGATCTCAGTCCATTAGATGATAAAGATTATGATTTCAGCCCTCTGAATCCTCCTATTCCCATAGATCCTCTCTTAGAGGTAATTGAACCATGTCCAGTACCAGAACCTCAACCATCAACCAGTTGGCAAAACCCTGAAACCTTACCTGCATCTACTTACCCAAATTCAGAAAATCCTCGTCCAATACCTGAAACCTTACCTGTATCTACTTACCCAAATCCAGAAACTCCTTCTCCAATACCTGAAACCTTACCTACATCTACTTACCCAAATCCAAAAACTCCGTCAGTACCTGAAACCGTTCCAGATGAAACCTATACTAAGTTCCTAAAATCTACAACCAAATTATATGATACTCCTATAACGGAACACAATGAAAACTTATTAAAAGGAGCACAAAAAATAATAATAATACCTACCTCATTGGACATGGACGAATCTATGCCATATATCCAAGAAGTACTAAATAATTGTCCAGGCCCTGAACGCGACGAATTCCTGAAATTAGAAAGAACCTTACATACATTTTTACCTCTTACAATCCAAAACAAAACTTACCTCTTTTTATTCACGAAAGTACATCATTTTGATGATCACTCATATCCTGATATATTTAAATCCCTAAAATACGCACGTGATGAAATAATCATGTCATATCCCATGGTTAATGAAATCAGTATATCCGATTTTAGAAATCCTTTCGACAAACACTCTTTCGTGAAAATATATAATATATTAGCCTACTTATTCGAAGGAAATAACATCGGTATCCATATCTATCATAATAAAATTATATTTCCTTCACTGAGTGAAATTCCTCAAATCCTAAAAGAGAACCATGACATCCCCATTGCAGGACATCTCGGATCCACAAGGATGCTAAGCCGCATCAAAGAAAGATTTTTTTGGAAGAATATGGGTAGCGATATCGAAAACTATGTCAAGAAATGCCCTTACTGCCAAACCAATAAAGCTCTGCGCAAAATAAATAGAGCTCCAATGGTTATAACGTCTACTTCTACGTCTCCATTCGAGAGACTAGCTCTTGATATCGTAGGTCCTCTGCCTGAATCCGGTACAGCTAAACTCAAGTATATCCTGACTTTGCAAGATGACCTAACGAAATACTCATTGGCATACCCCATTCGAAGTAACACTGCAGCAGAAACTAGCGACTGCCTTCTCCATTTTATATCTCTATTCGGAATTCCCAAACATATTCTCACTGACCAAGGCACTAACTTTACAGCGGAACTCTTTAAGAAAACTTGCGATTTCCTAAAGATCAAACAACTTTGGTCATCACCATACCATCCGCAGACGCAAGGTGCCTTGGAAAGGTCACACTCAACTCTAAAAGAATATCTTAAATCATACGTAAACGAAAATCAAGATAACTGGCCCCAATACGTATATACTTCTATGCTAGCATACAATACCGCTGTGCATTCAACTACACATTACTCACCATATGAATTATTATTCGGACATAAACCTAATATCCCTGACTCAGTTTATAACGATACGTCGAATGCTACCTATCCCGAGTACGTAAAACTACTACAACATCGCTTGAAACATGCACGCGATAAAGCTTTAGAATACATCCATAAATCTAAAACAAACTCTAAAACTTACTATGACTCACGTACCCGTCCCGTAGAATACAAAGTTGGCGACCTTGTCCTATTAAAAAACCATCTTAGGTTGCGCAAAGCCTTATCACCCATATGGAAAGGTCCGTACAAAGTTGTCAAAATACACGGCAATCATACCTTATCATTACTTATAAACAGACGTCATGTAAAACATCACTATGACGAAGTTAAACACGTGGAACACGCCCACGGAGAAACATCCAATTAAAATATATTTTTACTTTATACAATTTTTATTTGATATATACAATTTTTTTTATACACATTTTACCTTATTAAATATAATATAGTATTAAACTATGATGTAGTATTAAACCATGATGTAGTATTAAACTATGATGTAGTATTAAACTATGATGTAGTGTTAAACTAAAAACTTTGCGAAGTTTACATTAAGTTAGGATAACTAAGCTTAGTAGTAATTTAGATGTATTTTCATTACAGCAGCGTACTGGCCCAAGGTCAACAAGAATATCTCCAACGAATCAACTCGAGCTCCGGTGTTTACTTTGATCCAATTGGCGAACTTAAAATTAATATTGGGCACCTAGATATAGTTACCCCATTCGATATTTCTTACATTGGACCCCATATTCAAAATATTAACTCAATATTAGGCACTATACGTTTCATATGCAGTCAAATCCAAATTGAAAACCCAAGTAATTTAGAATGTCATAACACATTAGAACCACTCACAGTTAGGTATAATGATATTGTTACCGAATATTCCTCCATTGCTCATCTTATAAATAACAACAGATTCAAACGTAGCGCATGGATAGGAGGTATAGGTACCCTATCCAAAACTATCTTTGGGACTCTAGACGAGGACGATGCTGTCAGATATGACAATGCCATACGAAGTGTTCAAAATAATGAAAAAAGGCTGGGTTCATTAATGAAAGAAAATATTTTAATTACAACTTCCACTTTATCCAAATTTAATAATACTTTATATAATATAAAAATTAATGAAGCCAGGCTTAACGAAGCTATCGACAACCTCTCTGAGAAAATTAAAAATGTGTCATTAATTACAAACGATTTGAATATAAAAACTAATATTAATTCAATCTTAAATAGTTTAGAAGCATCCATACTTGCCTTATCGTTTCAATTAGAAGACATAACAAACGCTATCATGTTTAGTAGTCAAAACATTCTTCACCCGTCCGTATTACCCCCCACGCAATTGTATCAAGAGCTTGTCGATAACTACAGACACATACCTGCAGATTTGAAATTACCTGTTAGTTTAGAATTAAGTCATATTCATATATTGATGAACATATCCAGCGTTGTTTGTTACAGTTTAAATAACAAAATTATTTTCATTCTAAGAATACCTTTAGTATCACCTAAGGAATTCAATCTGTTTCATACTATAGCACTACCTACTCCACATAACAGTGTAAAACCGAACTCATTTAGTTTTATAATTCCTAGCAGTAAGTACATCGCAATGACCAAAGATAAATCTGAGTATTGTAATCTTGAATCACTGAAAGAATGCAGAGTGATAACAAACCGTCAGCACATCTGTGACGTCATGACCGTGTTCCCTACTAGTGCAACTCCCAGCTGTGAAAGTGAGTTAATGTCGAAAGTGATAAGTGCCCTACCAGTGCAGTGTCAAACTGATTTTATTTACGGAAATTTAGATCTATGGAAACCACTCTTTAATAATAATTGGATATTTGTTCAATCCCAGAGTAATAAGCTATATATAGAATGTCCCGGCCAGAAAGGTTTAGAAATAAATATAATCGGAACAGGAATTTTAAACATTCCAACCAATTGTATTGCATATTGCAAAAGTACCAAATTGATACCTAAATTCAGTAATATAAAAATTAACGTCACTGTATCCCACTCTGATTTTAATATAATAAACGATTCTTGTTGTACCTTAGATAAGTTTAAATTAGAAATAGGTAATGAACCTCGTATCAAATTACAAAACATCGATTTGGATATTTTCACAATGGAAACAAAATCAAAATTAAAATCAATGTCAGATGAAGCTGATAAAATTTTAAATCAACATCAAATAATCAAATACGAGACTCATTACTCAGTTATATTAATTTTAGTAATTTGTATAATCTCTCTTTATTGTTCTATTAAACTGTTCTTATATATTAAATCGCACAGCCGTCTATCCCGTCACTTTGTCAGTTTTTCCCGATCAGTTCCAATAAACTCTCCTGTAGTTCAGACTCCTAATCCTGACCCTGTCATCCCTGTAAAGATTAGTAAACATCATCCGATTAAGGAAAATGTTCCATCTCCAAGTATTAGAATAAACACTTAATTTATATCTCTTCCTAAACTTCGAATTTTCAACCCCGAAGTTTAGTCTATCCCAGGGAGGTGTTATATATTGGCAATGCATCCCCTTTTGCATACTATGGTCCTTTTCTGTCCACTCAGCATTTTCTCGCAATAGTTAGTAGCTAGTCCATTCATTCCAGTCAGTCTCATCCCATCTTCCATCCATACTAGACGGCTGTTTTAACAATTGAACTTAATAGTTTTTTTTAAAAACCTATTCGCCTCAAGGCTCATAACAGTACGCGTGGTGCTACCCTACCCTACGGGTATGTAAAATAGTTAACGTCCTATTCTCAGACCTACAGATTTTTTTTACACCTTTTTTTTACTCCATTATTGGAGTTTTAGTAAGAATACCCAATTTTTTGAAAATATAATATAGCCTATGTCACCCGGGTATAATGTAGCTTCTCAACAGTGAAAGAATTTTTCAAATCGGTTCAGTAGTTTCGGAGCCTATTCAATGCAAACAATCGAATCTTTCCTCTTTATAATATTAGCAGGTATAGATTATTATTAGTATACCAATGTAGTATCAAAGATTTTCATAGGGCATCGTGCCTCTACCCAGATGGATAATCCGCCTTACTAAAGCATGACATTTAATTTCACTCCGCTTGATGGGCTCCCTGAGCAAATCGCTCTCAGTTCGTACTGCGCACGGTTGTCAAATACTGTCAATTCTGGCTTGTTTATTTCATGTTCCCATAGAGGCGACTATCCTTCTGGACGTTTTAAATTCTTTGTGTAGTATACATTTATTTATTCACTGTCGTCAGTGATTTGTAACTGTCGTCCATTTGGCCTATAATAAATATTTATCTATCAATTTATACTTACTTTTTTAGCTCTCCATACACCTACAACAACCTCCATATTGTTGTAGTTGTTCAATAAAAACTATCTATTGTACATTTTATCAAATATTTTTCACCATAATTTTCTCATTCACAAATATGTTCAAAATGACAACTGTCACTTTCATACATATTCTTCTTTTATCGTGATGTGCTACAAGACGAAAAAGATTTTAATCTTACTGAGGGCTCATAATACAAGATTAAATTGATGATGTTATTGTTAACGATAGCCATCAAGGGCGTAGCCAGGGGCTCTACCGCGTAACTTTGGTGGTAATCATAACGAACACCATTAATTATTTCATCCAAAGACGCGCACGCGGTACGTCGCGTCTTTGGATGAAATTAATTAATGGCGTTCGTTACGATTACCACCAAAGTTACGCGGTAGAGCCCCAGGATTGTATATGGGGGGAGAGGGCATATAAAGAAAATTCTAGATTATTATCCTTATATTAGAGATCACATCTCATATTGTTTGATTTCACAAGCCAGGCCCGTTAGTTTCTTAGGTCTTATAAGAGCTTCGCAAGCTATGAAGCTCGTCAGAATTACAGTTTACCAGCGAACGACCGCTGTTCTAAGGGGCAGCTGCCCCTCCCTCGCTACGCCCATGATGGCCATATTGTTTCTGTTGCTACAGTTGGCGCCACTAGCGAGTGCGACCTATCAGCTGACGCCCGACGACGCAGTCTCTAAGTATATACTGTAGTCTTTGGCAGTAGCGACTTGCCATCGGACCACGCATTATTGTACCCATCAGCGACAGACGATCTTTTGTTAATATCTTTGGTTGGCATTAAAATATATATTTTATACAGTCCGCAGTGTTAGTCCAGATGGGGCGAATTAGCGCAAGTGAATCGCCGCGATTACGCCCCTTCTGGACGGGCACTAACAGTATCATTTGACCATTGCTACACTAGCGCCTCTCGCGGATAGTTCAAATGCGATAGCCTTCACCCAAGCCCATTATAGGTAAAGTAGTACCCAACTGATAAGGCGCGTCGTGAATCTTCGTTTGCACAGAAAAGAAAGTATGGCCCGAAGATTAACGAAAGAATGCTTAAAACTTACAATCAACCTTAGATCACTACTATAAGGTTCATAATACAGTGCAGCTGTTAGTTTCATCTCACTCGCAAGTCCCGCCTCTCCGCACACATGGCGGCAGCTGCCGACCAATAGCATTTCCCGCGCTTTGAAAATGTATCTTCTGCACAGGTACATCGGTAAGCCATATTAGTTGGGTACTACCATACTAATTTTAGGGTATACCTACCTACCCTAAAATTAGTATGGTACCTATCTACATCTCCTTTAAAAGTTCATTGAAGATATTTTCACTAGCTGACCCCGCGGTTTCACCCGCTTGACAGACAACAGTAGCTAGTAATAAGAATTTTTAAAAAGTAAATAAAACACGGTTATTAATTAATATATTTATTGCAATAAAAAGCTTGCGTGTCTAACAGAAGTTTATTGGCCAGATTGTATTTGAAGTTCCTATCACATATCTTTTAATAGAAGCTTTAGAAAAAAATAAAAGGACCACCTTGCTTGTTAGCGTTTTAAATTTGTTAACAAGGCTTTGTGTTCATAAAATCTTAAAAGTCTTAAAGATGGTTCAAATAGTATTAAAATATTTTTGGAAATTGAGTCTAGATTTGTTAGTTTTTATTTCTATTGCATTATTCAAAGGTCCAAATAATAAATGAAACAACATCGCTCATAATAAATCTTTCAAATAGCATATATTATTAGAAATAAAAAAAATACAAGATACACGTCATAACATAACCTCTTTTAATCTAAAAAAACTTAGGGCTATAAAAAAATAAAAATAAATGTTGCCATGTGACAACAATTTGTGACAGTAGGAAATAAAGAAACGAAAACGAAAGTTTTTATAAAAACTAAATAGAATTTTATTTTTAAAACATACATGCCGGTGTCATAATTATTACAAAATACTTAAAAAATATGTTTTTTTAATTACGGGGTGTTGTTATTACTAAAAGTCGATATTTTTGAATTTCACATCTCTAGAATCCGAATTGGTTTACATATTTTTTTTATAAGGGCTATATGACACATGTCAAAAAACTTTCGAAATGTCAAACAACTATTTTGACATTCATGACATTACATTCTTGCTCTCTAGCGCTTAAAATAGCCCACTCGCACCCCGTTTCCAAAAAATCAACTTGCCATCTTTAACAAACACTAGATTAATTTTCTAGGTAATGTCAAATTGAAAAAAATAATAACCTTAAAATTAAAATCGGATTCTAATTTATTTAACAACATTTTTAATGTACTGAATTTTATTTAATTAATGCGTGATTTATTTGAAAAATAATATTTATTCCGAATTGAGTTAACATTTTACTACAAATGTGTCAGTTTTCTGTCAAGTAATTCGGACAGCTATTTTGTTAGAATATTTTTTTTCTGAGTAATCACGCATAAACAAGTCACATTAATAAAAAAAAACATCGAAAAAATAAGAGAATAAGTTAAAAAAAAAACTACGCACGTAGTCTAGCCGAATAAATCTTAAATTTACACTGAAGATTACTAACATATATTATATTTTCTTATTATTTAATAATAGTTTTATTTGTCGATCGATTTGTATAGTTGTTAAACACTTGAAACTGTCGACTATGAAAAGTTGTTAAAAAATACCAAAATAGTTGATTTTAATGTAAAATAATTTCCAAATTACACTTATTTCAACAAATAGAGGGCGTAAACAAACAAATTTACAAATCTATCGCCAAAACTATATCATAATAATAATTTTCAAAAGCACGAATGGCGACGGGCCATTCTTTTCCATGGCCCACAATAAAGCATTATATGCCAAAATACTTGTAAAGAATGCACCAAAATTCTGTGCGATGTGCGTTTTGAAACGAAAATATTGTAAAACGTTTTGTTGTTAACTTATGATTATGTAGAATGCAGAATTAAACCTAGAAAACTAAATAATAGTTGGAAAAAAGGAATTTATGCATGAAAAATCGATTGCAGTTTTTTATTTGAGATTTACTTAATTATGAGTGCAGGAAAACTTTTTGGGAAGTTAAATCAAAAAAAGTTTTTTTTTAATTAATTAGATGCCAAAAATTTGTACTTTTTAGTTTTAAAGGTTAGTTAATTAATTGTTATATTGTACTCGTAATTTATTTTAAAATTAGTTATCATAAGAAGTTTTAACGAATTATACTTGAGTCTTGTTAATTTGTCACAACGCAGAGCTGCCGATTGTTATAATGTGAAATTACCAATTTTTCGTTTAAAACACACATCAACGCCAGAATAGAAAAACTAAAATTACAAAGTAGTTACAATAAAAATAAAAATATTACGTCGACATAAGAACTCGTTTTGGCAAGTCATAAGAAAAAAATCATAAAATTGAAATCGATTTTATTTTTTGATACTCGAAAATTTTAAATAAATTACAATAATTTCATAATTAGTCACTGTCTATTACCTATGTTCATTGCATCTAATTACTAAAACGCTATTGAGTTGAGTTGAGTCAGATCTGACAGTCAACTCAAATACGTCAACTTATGTTCGATTTAAAAAAAGTACTAAAAATCTGTCATGCATTAAGAATAATCATCACTTTAGCTTATTTCTTGAGCAGTAACTTGCTAATATTTTACTTGATCTGAGTTAAAATTTCTAACTCAGATCTGAACTCAGCTCAACTCAGCGATAAAGGCGCCATCTAACGGGAAACAATAGCAGCTTACAGCTAAAGATGCACTGGCATTTTATTCTTATAATCTGTTCAATTGACGAATCATAATATTTATTTTAAATAAAATGAAAAATTTATTGCAAATTATAAATAACCAATGCACAAACTAAGCAGAGCTTGTACTATGTAAACCGGATAGCTGATGTTCATATACACATAACTATGTCCTGAGTGCGCAAAAACTAAATTAATTCTTGTTATAAAATTTATTTATTAGTTGTTATATTCAGTTTTACTGAATCATCGTAAATGTATTTTACTCAATCATGGTAAATGTATTTTACTTATTCACGGCGAATGTATTTTACTTGTAAATGTATTTTATTCAATCATCGTAAATGTATTTTACTTATTCATGGCGAATCTATTTTACTAGTAAATGTATTTTATTCAATCATCGTAAATGTATTTTACATATTCACGATAAATGTATTTCAGTCATACTTGTTTTGAGTCAGATATAAATTAAGTAAAATTCGTCAATTGTACTAAGCTCAGTGTAAAAGAGAAAGACATATATAAAATCTTAGATAGTGAAAGAGTCCAGCGCACCTATAACTTAAATTAACAGCCGTTTGGTGGGCAATATTCGTACATAAAAGATACAAGTAGAATTTGAACCATTCTACACTTTTTAGAAGACATTCGTGCTACTTCGGTAATTTTCGGAATATTGAGGCCAAGCTCACTTATATATAAGCTAAGTTAAGAACGGTTCAAATTTAACATTTTAATAGGCGATTTTTTTGAAGTTTCTATTAAGTTTTACTAAAACTCGGTATCGTCCGCAATTGAAATTGCTGTATCTAAGCCGAGTGTCAACTTTACTGGCGTTATTTTCCTCAGATACAGCATGTTCATATTTTCGCTCTGTCTACATAATTATGTACACCCCACCGCGACTACATACTGTATAAAGCTGTAAAGTACGCAACGTTAATATTACGAATGTAATTTGTGAAGTAACCCTTAGACATTTAAATATTACAAGTATCTTGAAAGCGAGATGGCAGTGTGGTATATTGATTTTACCTGAAAATATTATCAAAAAAATATGTCAATTATTTTTTATTTTGTCAAATAACAAAAAAATACGAAAATATCGTGTGATGAAGTTCCGCATGACGTCACGTTATGGTACAGTTTTTACTCTAAAGTGACGTCACGTTTTTTTTATACTGCCGTACTAATTAGTTTTTTATTTTTAACCAGGAATCATAGATATTTTATATTTATACGTCCTCACAGTTGTTAGATAGAGTCTGAGCCTTTGTTCTTAGAAGAAAATACCAATTAATCAGATTGTGCCAAAAAAGTAACATTGCTGAGTTTCTTCCCGATTCTTCTCAAAGGAGCTGACTTCAGAACCGATGGTAACTTTAGTAACTGACCTTAATAAGCGCTCTTCTAGATCCACAATACATGACTTTGACTTCAAGTGTATCGAACTCACTACTTACTACTAAGTACCTGACAATCTTACTATAGTTTCTATACGATGTTTTCCTTCACCAAATTCACTACTTCACTTCGAATTCAACCCCTAAGAGGCTACAATAGGGGATTGCAAGTAAAACCGAGGGACGTAAAACTAGTTTTATTATTTGCAATTGTTGTCAGTGAGATTAGAATGTCAAGGTTATGTAAAAAATCTAAGCTTGTTTTGAAAAGAGTAATTGCTGAGTTTCTTGCCGGCTCTTCTCAGCAAATGCGACCTTCCCAACCAGTATTAGACTCGGAATATTCATAAGTGTCTGCGAAGGTCTAATTGAATGATATATTTTTTACCTCTAGGCAGGCTGAGGCGTTGCGGACTTCTCCTTCTTTTTTTCCTTCTTCTTCTTGAGGAACGAGGGCGTCCTGAGCCCCTTCTTCTTCTTTTTGTCCTTCTTCGGAGAGTCCTCGGTGGACACCTCCTTTGATGGAGAACCCTACGGTGAAACACGAGATGTTTGACGTTAAAGTCTTGAAAAAAATCTAGCATCAGGCGGAAGGACTACCGGATGGAGTTCTTCAAGATGGTGTGACCACAATCTCACCATGGTAAGTTATGATGTGGAAGGTGGTAAGCACGCACAGCCTAGAAGGAACAGGCTCTCAAGTGCAGCTGTCGGAACCCACCGATAGGTGCTTGGTGACAGATTTTCAACTTGAAGGTGGTAGCCAGCCAGGCGGGTACTACAAAGTACCCTACCACCGTGATATGGTTTCCTAACAATGTTTTTCATCACTGAGACCTCAAGTTCCTCTCGAAAAGCCACTTAGACGCCTTGAAAAGTTCTGTGTTCTCGCCATATGGTTAGTTTGGAGTCCTAACCCTCAGGATGTACAATAATGCTTACCTCTTTACTGCTGTGAGAGAAAGTGCTTTGATGTGCGTCAGAGTGGTCACCATTCAACGTGTGCTCACCTGGAATATAGGTTAAGCAATTATGAATTAGAACTCGTGTAGTAATGATAAGCCTTTCTTAATCGATCGGCAAGTTAACCAACCACCGTCGTGGTCGGTACCTGAATGGGTGACCGCCTAGTGGTATTTCAAATCGAGCGTTTCCGTGCTTCGGAAGGCAAGTAAAGCCGTTGGTCTCGGTTATCACATTCGTTAAGCTAGTTGGAGGCCTTCTAGGCGGCTTGACAACTCCCAACAGTAGGTTGACCACTAGCCTACCTCCACCGATACGCAGTGGGCACGCGCGGTGCAGTATCTGCCCATTCCCTTTCACCGTCATTTGTGAAAGGCCTGTACTCAGCAGTGGGACATTATAGGCTGATGATGAATTATGAGAAACTAGAGAATTGTCTTTGAGATTGTATGCCATGTCCTTATCAAGAATAAGGTCTATTTACGTGTCAAGTTTCATACAAAATTGTTCAGCCATTTGTGATAGATTTTTTGTTTACTATTAAAAGGCTTGTTTGTTCAATCTCACCATGGTAAGTTATTATGTGGCCGAAGGTGGTAAGCACACAATGCCTAGAAGGAACTGGCTCTCAAGTGCAGCTGTCAGAACACACTGGTAGGTACTTAGCGTCAGATTTTCAACTTGATAAGCCAACTATCAGCTACAGGTCGGTGAACTAAAGCTGGCACGTTCAACACTTTTACACGTTCCGCTTGTGTAGTGTCTGTGAAGCGCGCGCGCGGCGTCACGTCGCACTGCATGCGCAACATGACAACTCTGTCCGTCTCTCTCGCGCGCCACCAAGCTTATGATTATGACAGAGACATATATATAGTGGTCTTTCTTGCATTCGTCCATTAGAATTGACTGACTAATTAGAAGAAATAATGTAATAATGTGTGAGTATGAAGCGCTCGTGGTTTAGCATGATTAGCCGTTCTTAATCGATCGGCAAAGTTAAGCTACGTCTGTCTTGGTCGGTACCTGGATGGGTGACCGCCTAGTGGTATTTCAAATCGAGCGTTTCCGTACTTCGGAAGGCACGTAAAGCCGTTGATCCCGGTTATCACTTAATTGTGATAGTCGTTAAGCTAGTTGGATGCCACCTAGGCGGCTTGAAAAATTCCAACAGTAGGTTGGCCACTAGCCTACCTCCACCGATCCGCAGTGGGCACGCGTGGTGGAATATCTGCCCATTCCCTTTCACCCTGATTTGTGTAAGGATGCCTGTGCTCAGCAGTGGGACATTATAGGCTGATGATGATGATGATGTGTGAGTTTTGTGAACGTGCCATCTTTCGTTAACCGACTTGTATTAACTACCACCATGCTTTTGCTGCACCGAAAGCTTAAGCTCATTGTAGGATTCGAACCCGCGACCTTCGTCACGGTATTCGACGTCACTACCACTGAACTAGCATCATCTAAAAAGTAAGTAGTAATTTTGGAATAAAAAGACTTCAATAATTTGTTAACTAAGTTACTTTAAAATTATTCATGCAAAATAAACATGCATAAATAACAAAAAATTCAATGGCTAAGAGCCAACACAGACTTCCTTATATATTTTTATGAAAAAGGTTGGGAAGTAGACGTTACATGATGGTACGTTGCCAACGCCTGCGCAGCATTTCTCTGTTCTGTGTTGACCCTTAAGAAGAAGGTACTTACTGGCGGTGGTGACGATGAAGCGCCTCTCCCGCAGCCAGCCGCAAGCTATCTCATGCGGTGCGAATTAATAAGCATAGACAGACAAACAATGCTGTGACATTTGGTATACAACTCTAATACCGCAAAAAAAACGTGCCAATATATTTCGAGGCGTAATTTCTTTACACGATTTCAGAGTTGTTGCCTTTATAAATGTTACTCAACAGAACAAAGCAAACATATGTTTCACAGATCTTAAAGTATCCACCTGTATATCCACCACCATTTCGTCGTGAATTTTTGTCAAGTAAAAAAGTCAGTCAATGGCCCTGATTCTGTTGTTTACAACTAAACTAATTTTAATCTCACTAAGTCTCTTTCTAACAGAGAACATAAGAAAAGGATGTAAGAAATTTAGTCCTGTCAAATTAGTCCAATGCTTGTATTCAATATGAATTTAGTCGCCATCTATCGCGGTTACGCCTAAATACACGCAAAATAAGACGGCAAAGATTAATTTGACAGCTTTAAATATGTTCTATCCTTTTTCAATAATGTTTGTAAGAAAGAGATGAGATGTGACTAAAATTAGTTTAGTGCGATTTACAACAGAATCGGCACCACTATCATTTTAGTAGGGGTGGATACAACAATACGACATTAAATGAAACTACGTAAAGTACTCATGTATACGATCAACTTTTACTATGGGACCAACAAAACTAAAAAAAAGTTACAGCTTTTCCCACATTTTTGCCGAGGAGACCTTTTGTATGAAAAGCAGTTTTTTTTTTTTTTTTTTTTTTATTGTGTATAGGCCTGTGTTTGACCACAATCTCACCATGGTGTGTGATGATGTGGCCGAAGGTGGTAAGCACACAAAGCCTAGAAGAAACTGGCTCTCAAGTGCAGCTGTCGGAACACACCGATAGGTGCTTGGCGACAGATTTTCAACTTGAGGGTGGTAGCCAGCCAGACGGGTACTACAGACTACTACACTACAAAGTACCCTACCACCGTGCTATGGTTTCCTCACGATGTTTTCCTTCACCGAAAGCTCAAGCTCATTGAAGGATTCGAACCCGGGACCTTCGTCTCGGTATCCGACGTCACTACCACTGAGCTATCATCGCCTTAAATCATCGTCTTATTTTTTTGCGATTTCGAAATTTGTCCCATAGTAAAAGTTGATCGTATACATGAGTAATTTAGGTGGTTTCATTTAATGTCGTATTGTCGTATCCAACCCGTATGCTGGTCAGTTCAGACCTAGCGGCTAAATGCTGGCGTTTGCTTGATCAGTTTCCGTCTCAATTGCCTTTGGTTGGTTTAAAACCGTGTCATACACCGTGGGTTTTTTTTTATGCTACTTAGGTAGCAAACAAGCATACGGCCCGCCTGATGGTAAGCGGTTACCGCAGCCCATGGACGCTTGCATCACCAGGGGTGTTACTCGCGCGTTGCCGAAAGGTACATTTCTATAAGAGAATTCGAATACGGCTACTTGCGGCGTGCAAGTGACCGTGCTGCGCCTCGAGAAGTCACTTGACGCTACGCGACGCCGCGCGGTGCAGCGCAGCGCGAATCTGCCGTGACGGCTTTGACGGTACTCTAGGTGACCGTAACGTGAACCAATTGCATCGACATGTTGCATCGCGTTTCGGTGTGAACTGACCTTACATACAAGTCGGTTAACTAAAACTGGCACGTTCAACACATTTACACGTTGCGCTTGTGTCTGAGAATAAGCATGCGCATCATGAAAGATCTGTCCGTCTCTCTCACGCGCGGTCGAACTTATGAGTATGAAGGAGACAGTTATTGTTATGCTTTGCTACTGCTCATAAATATAGTGTGGTCTTTTTATGCCTTCGTCCATTAGAATTGACTGACTTATTGGAAGCAATAATGTAATAAAACTGTGTGTGTACTTGTAACGTGCCAGCTTTCGTTAACTGACCTGTACCACGTAACTGATTTGTGGGAAAGCACCTAAAAGAAGGTTTTTAATTAGCATTAAGGGTCACCGCTCACTGTAACAGTACGGCTACGCCTCGGCATTTAACTTGCCATGCAAGTGAGGCGTTTAAATCGTATGCGTTAAAGTGAATTTTATAATGACTAGATAAACAAGTTGACGCCTCGCGGCGCACGCGCTTGCCGCTACAAGCCACTAGTCACGCTGACCACACAGTTCCAGCGAGCGGTCCGCTCCCTTGCTGCGTGACGCCAGCAAGCGGTAACTTGCCAAAGCCGCGCCAATTTTTATTTTTATTTTACAGTGGTTGGATTGAGTTGAAGTAGTGCCGGGCCGTTGCTGCCTTGGAGCGGTGCTGACATAGTGAGCGATGACCCTAATATGCATAATTACAACAAGTGTTCGACTATGCCACAGTTATTATTTCCCAACACCCTTCCCGCCCACACATTGTAAAAGTTTGAAAAAGTGCAAAACAAAAACCAAAACACAAAAACATATAAACTTTAATTACAATACATAAAAACACATCACAATACGAAAAAACATTAGTTTGCAAGCAAAATTAACGTATTACAATGTTACATTACTTTTTATCGAAAAAACAAAGTAAAGTGACGAAATTTTCCAACTGAATAAAGGTGAGGTACCAAAGTTTACCGAGAAGTGACACTCGCGGGTCGAACGAATTACCTACGCATTTATTCGATATCCTATCGCGTAATCACAAAGAAATGGAGTGTCCCAAGTAAA
The DNA here is from genome assembly GCA_947623365.1 of Achlya flavicornis. Taxonomy (NCBI): domain Eukaryota; kingdom Metazoa; phylum Arthropoda; class Insecta; order Lepidoptera; family Drepanidae; genus Achlya; species Achlya flavicornis. The sequence continues at coordinate 2,186,648 of OX392494.1, read as the reverse complement.
CGATAAGCATTAGGAATTGACCTGTAATCTGTACACTTATCTTTATGCAATTGGGTCAAAATATTATAAGACTACGTCGGACATATTCTCGCAAACAAAAACCTGTGTCTATGGAGTCGGCCACCTCTCACGCACACATTAGTTGGCTATTCCGCGGGAAACTAGACTCTGTCGCCGTTTACACAGTGCCGATTACCCGCGCTCAACTAATGTATGAATGTGTGCGTGCCGGCTTGTACACACGACTACAGATCAAGATATATATTTCTAGTATAAGCTGACCTCCCATTTTACAGGAATTCTATACAATGCGAGATCAGCTTATACCGGAAATGTATAGCTTGATGTGTAGCCGTGTGTAGGTACAGCGTGGTGGCCGACTTGAGTAACACAGTTTTATGTTACGGAGAATATATCCGACTTTTTTTAACATCCTTGCTCACTAGATTGTCTTTCACGACAAACACAAGAATAATAAACTATAGAAGTGTATCTAACGTAGAGTACAAAAATAAAAACGATAAAACAAATTAAAAAAAATAAAACACGACCACAACCGCAACGTAAATCGACTTTTTCGTACAATTTAATGTTCACTTACCTTCATAAGAATTTTTATTATTTATAGGATTTAATTCGCAAAAATGTGACTTTGCAATGAGTATCTCCTAAATAATCTACACCAGCCACTTCTCGACACCTAAATGGGTTTTGAGAGGGTTGAGAGAAGACGCTGTTTCAGCAACAGATGGTCCAAAGCGAATGATGGCGCGTTTCCGCACACAGCCTACACAGTCCTCAGGCGACCTCTAATTTGGCACCAAGAATTTACTATCCACATTATAAGCTACTGTCGAGTCGCGTACTTTCCAAATCACTAGGATCAAAACTCTCAGACATTCTGAACTTCGATAGAATCCTATAGAACAACGTATCTTCAAAAGGAGGCCAGCTGCTATACATTCTTTTAGACGGCCTACTATTCACTTCGTATATTAATTTCTTTTGTGGAGTTTGATTTGAATCGATCATATCATTCGAATAATCGATCGAAGAGCTCGCCGTTTGGTAACCATTAGTTTTATCTACTTCATCTAGCAGAACTCCTGTGCGTCGATCCTTCCTGCAGTCTTCTTCTAAATCTACGGTAATGAAGCTAGGTACGGCATCTTCTAGATTACGGATGATTCTTGGTCCAACTCTCTCTTCTTCTCTAGTATTCTCATCGAAAGATAGCCAGTATTTGATTCCCCCACTGCTTGCTGTTTGAGACATGGAGATCACGCGAGCTTTTTTAATAAAAGGAGATGTTAGAGAATAGTCCATATCTGTAAAACTTGTATTCTTAATAGGTGATTCATTGCATTTCTCAAATATTGATGAATTGTTCGGCGATGATCGCCTATTGTCAGTTTCTTCGAGAAACGCTGTGTTCATATCCACATCAAATGTAACATTCATTTCATTAACAGTCTCATAATCAACGCAATTCTGCTCTAAATTGTCGTCTGTTATAATTGTAACTATATCTGTTAGTATTGTGTTTGCTATTTCTATGCTATCGTGAGTTCTTTCTTTGTCATTTAATAAAACTATATCGACTTCATTATTTTCATTTAAATCAATACTTTCATCTTCAGGAAGTGCCATGGCTGTATTAAAATTATCGTCGTCGAATGCTCTATTATCAATATAATTTATGACTATTTCCATATCATTTTCAACTACATTACAATTACTATATGATTCGTTTTCCTCTGTAATGTTGTAAGTTGGATTATCCACAATGATGTTGTCTCTTTCAGTTATGGTTGTGGCAATTTCATCCCTATTCTTATGGAATTGATTTTCAAAATCGAAAAAATCCTGCAAATTGAATTCTTCATTTACACATTCAGGGATTTCTGACCATAAAGACTGAGCGGTATACAAAATATCTTCTGAATCAACTACAGTAATAACTTTTCTATCCTTTTTCTTCTTAGCCACTTTGTTTTTATTGTTTGATACGAATATAACCCTATCGAAAATGTAATATATTAGACCTTCTATTATATTTTCAGTACGTGTTATATCTGTGTCACTAATATCTGTTGATATAGTTACATTTAAGTTATTATTTTTCTCGAAATCTTCAATCAATTTTACAATTGAGAAATTTTCATCTGGATTCTCTGTTTCATTAGAATCTATTATTATTTTATTCCTATCGTTTTCAGTTAGAGATTCAGCAACCACCATATTAACTTCTTCGTCAACCTCAAAATACTTTTTTGTTACACGAAAATAATCTCTATCATTATTGGAATCAAAATTTATTTTGCTTAATATACTTGCCAACACATCAGCTATAGCTTCATATTTTTCGAACTCAGCTGTCGAATCAATACTGATTCGCTCACTTCCTGAACTAGCAAGACTATACTCTATCGAATAAGTTCTAGCTTTATTTTCTAACGCATTAAGTTCATTTTTGTTTTTCATATCATTGGCATCGTTGGCAAGGATTTTGAATACGTCATCAATTTTAATAATTACTTGCTGATCTTTATCAATGTCTTTAATCTTTTCATTTTCATTTACGTCTGAAGCTGTTTGAACAATTGTTTTAGTTATATCATTATCAGTTTCAGACAAAAAAATATCTGAATTAAATACTAGAATCTCAGTTTTTACTTTTTCTGCACTCTTCTCTATATCCATTTTAAGATTTTCACACTTTGCAGAATTAAAAAGAACTTCGACTTCGTTTTCAATTACCTTTTTTTCTATCTCTATGTCATGTTTATTATTAGTGGATAGGTTATTAGATGCGTGATCTGCTGTATCACAACTAACCTCAACTACATTTTCAATAACCTCTGTTTCTGCTTCTGGTTCTTTTTTACCATTAGATATGTTACTCGATTCATCGCCATAAGAACTCTTTGATTCTTCTAATATAGGTTCCAGTACATTATGTATCTCTCTTGTATGTGGAGATTTCTTAGGACTATCTCTCTTCGAGTAATCGTCACAATAGAAATTGATGGGCACAGAGTAATCTCTTATATCTTTCTCGACTAAATTTTTAACAGGACTTTCATAAGCTTCCTCAAAATCATCTGTGAAGCTATGGTATTCACCTTCTGTAGATTCTATTGTTATATTAATATCTTCGATAACTACAGGCTCAACATTAACCAGCTCAGCTCTGTATGTAACAGCTTCATCAGTTTGAAGGTTTTCGGTTAAGGTTACATCAACTTCCTGCAATTTTTCAACAACAGTTTGATTCTCAGACGTGAAACTACCAATTTCACCTAAATAATTATCTTCATTAAATTCCTGGCTATCAACAAACTCTGCCTTTTCTATTTTATACACTGGGACTTCAGTCTCTGTAACTTTCACAATGTCTGTTTCCACATTAACATCATCGATACATTTCTGCGGTATATTATCATAGGAGAAGTAAATTGCACTCTTCGCCTTTGCTTTACAGTGGCTTTTGTCTTTTGTTAGCTCCCAACTATAAGAAGCATTAGTAGCGCCGCAAGAAAGACATTTAGGTACATGAAAATGAATGGGTTCCGGGTCTTTGACAAATGTATTGATAAAGCCGCTGTGTGACCTAGTTCTAAATAGTTTACTATTAACGCCCCTTTGTCTAGGTAAAGATCGAGTTCGTAATGCATATTCAGATTTGCATCTACCATCCCATTCGATAGAAGGTATAGAACGAAGACTAGACCTACTACTTATAAAGCCACAGTCGGCTTCGGTGTCAACATTTTCATTCTCCAAACGGGAGTTGAGACTAACCTTGCATTTCGGATGTTTTTTATCATGTACAACAGTAACAACATTATTTTCGTATACTCTAACAACGTTTTCGAAATTTAAGTTACGGGTATAGTCGTGTGTTTTTCTGTTAACTGATAAAGCTTCTTTGTCGATGTTAGCTTCCTTAGTACCTGTTGTGACAAGCAAGCGGTGCGAATAGGTTATGGGTGCAAGCAAAAATTGGATTTAAAGTGACAATGTTTTGTGTGATGAATTATGTGCAGTCGCGAACATTAATTTGGGACCCATTTAAGGTTGAATATCGTATAGCAAAGCCTTTAATATAGGATGTGGCAGTAAGACAATACACAATAGCAGAATTACATACAATCACAATTTTATAAGGATTGAGAACGACGGACAAACTTAAATAGCACACTACCCATTCACACAAATTCACTCTTATTAAGAATTCACAAAATCACCCGATAGCAAGATGATCATTACATATCATCATTACGTAACAAAAAACTATAGGCCAGTTTCTCTCTAATTCTTATGAACCCAATTAAAAAAACATACACAAATATGTCATTTTCTCAATCATTACACACAATCACACTTTTAAACCATTTCCTGTATCACACACAATCCAAAACACATACAGAGGGCGATAACTAAACGTTAAGTCTAATTTTTATGGCGCATGCCCAGGCGCCGCCAATCGGTTAATATACTCGCACTAAGCCCATAGGGCCTGGAAATATAGATCTAATTGAACAGTTGCACGGTGGAAAGTCATTTATTGAAATCACCGCAATTTATACCCATAATCATGAAATTTCCTTAGGACATTATTCTTCTAGCCAATTGCTTGATTAGCAAATAAAAGTTTTCGTTTTTCTATTTGTGACATGTGAATTCTTCGTTTTTTTTTCAATGTATCTCTTTCGCTTTATTAAAATACACAAAATTGATCATAAATATTGAATCGCCCAAAAAATAACGGGAATTGACGGAGTAACATATTTGGTAATGCCTTCTCCCCAGATCCATATACCAGGGACACCCAGTTTAACACACCGTCACCCACCAACACATAATCACACACATTCTCACCTCTAGAGATAGTCTGGTGTATGATCGCATGTTGAGTGCGTACCACGACAGTAGGTGGAGGCGACATCATTCCCATACTGGAAGTGCCAGTCGACACCGCCGAATCGGAAAACACGTCGTCATCCGACAGTAGGTTCGGATCACGCGTTGGTCCTATATCATGTTAAATTTTACTGTAGATGGTCCCTCCTACACGAGACTCAATAATAATCTATTACAAATTCATGTCATTGATTTGCCAATTTTGTTGATGATTCAGTTATTGCTATCTCTTTCCCTCATAATAAATACAAAAGTGAGTTTCTTTCTTTGTTTGTTACCTCTTGACGCCACAACAGCACATCTAATCGCCACAAATATCAAGGAAACTCCAACAATTTGATGGAAATTCTTCGATTGTCAAATGTCAACTTAGGTAGACATAGCAAATAACAAATAGTATTTCGGAAAATACAGCAAAGAAATGAATAAATATTAAGTTCATGAGTGTTATTTCAAATCAGAAATATTATAGCTGAAAATGAGAGCAATATTCGAAACAGAATTATGTTTAAAGGTTTAAAAGTTGAACAGATAAAACCACCACCAACACAGAAGAACAAATAAACAGATACTAGCAGGACGAGACATCTTACTCCCTCTGATTCATTCTTTCCATGAACATTAGTTTCTTATAACTAATTCAATAAATGCGAAAGTATATACCTATATCAGCTTCCGTTCGTACCGTAAGTATATTCGATTCATCACTACAAATAAATCTTTATTGAACACAAAGTTTTTCAAAAACAAGTAATTTATATTGTTTCTTTAATCATACATTACATACTCCACTACGAATACCAAAAGCTCTCAAGTAAATAATTACCATTGCTTGAAGTAAATACAATATAACAGGTGTAGATTTCGAGATGGCATATATTCGAAACCTATGTTGGGTTAGTCATTCTGAACAACTTTTAACAACTATGGGACCAATAGTGAATTCTCATTTTTTTTTTACTTTTATTACAAAATGTCAACCTTTCTCGATCATAATGTATGAAAAGCAAAATTATTTTTTTGAGAATTCAGTTTTGGTCCCATAGTAAAAGTTGTTCAGCAGGACTAATCCAACATAGGTTTCGAAAATATGCCATCTCGAAATCTCCACACAGTATACGCCGTCTCAAAACAAAAGACGCCATCGATTTTGATTTCCATACAAACATTAATACGATATAAATTCGCTTTTAAAGCGAGCGTACACGTCCGTAGTCACTCCTACTTACTAAAGCTTTCACAAATTATATTAAATATCTTTATTAACATGCAAAAGCGAAAATAAATACCTAACAACACAATTTACCTAAAATCATCTACATACAACATTTCTCACTCGTAATACCACGATACAACACAATCATAGTACAAGTAAAAGGAACAGCATGTCATCTTTATACAAACGGCCTACATCTTGCCTGTTTGCCTATCGAGAGACCGTAGGTAATTATTTTAATGACACTGCCGAGACAACATACTATTCCTGTAACTTCTACTGTGGCACAATACACAACAATCACACTTTCACACTCTCTCACACTCTCACCTCTAACGACAGATTGGTGTACAACGACGACTTGTGGCTTCAACACGACGCTAGATGTAGCGGTGGAAGCCGCTGAGTCTAGGAATACTTCGTCGTCGGATAGCAGGTTCGGGTCCCGTGTGTCTTTTAGAAAGGTGTTTAAGTGTTGTTGGTGTGTACATAATTAATTTTGTCGATGAGAATACAATCTCTAATACATCGTCACAACAAAACTAGGTTCCGGTGTCCCGATTCACGCGCTTTCAACATTAATGCGACATCATTAGTAATTTGGTGAAAAACATGGCGGACTTTTGTCAGTGTTTTGACAAATGTAGAATGCGATATTGATGTGGCAAAAGAATTAAGCTTAATACCTTTCAATTCTCGTGTCTTTGCCATGTATGCCACAATTTGGCGTACAACGTAGCCGTAAAAATTCATACACTGACAAAAATCCAATTTTTTTTTCGCCAAATTTCTAATGAAATTTGGCCCTAGGTCCCCGATTCACGCGCCTTTGATATTACAACATCCAAAATGCATAGAATTTCTTAGATATCCGCATATTTTTCGGCAAATTCCGAATACGAGAATCGGGCCACAGTTTAGTCGAAGTGTGAATCGTGTGCTGTTCACTTTGAAAGTGTGATTTTTGTGTATTTTGTATTTCTTTAAAGCATCTACGTGCCATGAAGTTTTCATTATCATCATTATCGCCGTCTCTTTCACCTTGCATTTTGCTCGACCAAGTAGTCAAAAGCCAAGGCTGCAATAGTGTTCCTAATTTTGTGAAAGAGCGTTGCAGTGTAAATAATCTAGCATAGTAAAATATTGTGAAAGTGTAGTTTGTGTGTAAAAACAGGTGCACAAACAAAATGGCGGAACAAAAATTGTTAGTATCATGCATTTTTGTATCGCCATTTTATAGAAATATAGAAAATCATGGCCAAGAAATAGGATTTAAACACATTTAAGAACAAAAACGCTGTGAAGTTTATTTTTAATCATTATTCACATAAAAAATCTCAAGGAATGGGATAAAAAATATTTAGCAAGCTTCCAGCATAGAGCACTCGACAACGTTTTTAGATAAAGAACAATATAACATCCGGAAAATATCCGGATCCGAAAAACATGCAGCCAGAGTTAATATTAATATTTAAAACGCATTCCCATTTTCCAAGCATATCCGGATTTAGTACTACCAACATATAAATAACCGAATCCGGTTTTTTCCGGATATTATAGTAGGTTACTTGGGTTCTTTTTTTATGTTACCAGGTTAAAATTAGGTAAACCGGGTAAACTATAGGGTATCTTACCTATGGTCCGGTCGGCGTGCGCTCGCTCGGCATTCAAGAAATCGGTCCCGTCAACTATAAATTGGAATTGATGGTGTTTACCGATGCAAATGCATGCAAGACAAAAAAAGAAAAAAAAACCCGGTGGCGACAAAAGTATTTTAAATGACCGAATCAAAAATATGTTCATAACACTTTTGTCGCCATCTGTACAAGGGGAAAATCAAAATGCTCGCTAAAATCAATTCTAAACTAAATTTATTGCATGCTTAATTCCTTGAAATCTCCAAAATTCTAACAGCTAATCGCAAATGCCAAAAAGTTAAAACTATGCATCTATTGTTATATTAATGAATCGGGTATATTCGCGCACAGATTTATTATCAAAATATTATTTTAACCTCGACGTTTACAATATAACAATGTATTTAGCTATAAATACTAAACCTGTAAAGATCAAATACTGAGATGCCACTTAAAATATCGGAGCGTCTTAATAGGGCCCTATTACTAAGACTCCGCTGTCCGTCCGTCCGTCCGTCCGTCTGTCTGTCTGTCAGTGGGCTGTATCTCATGAACGGTAATAGGTAGACAACTGAAATTTTCAGAGAATATGTATTTCTATCGCTTCTATATCATCAAATAATAGGTCGCCCATACAAGAAACTACTTTTTTTAGTATATAATGTACGAAACCCTCCGTGTGCGAGTCCGACTGGCACTTGGCCGGTATTTGTTTTATGATCATGTTTTATGGTGGGATCAATTGTCAATATGTGCTATATGAGACCAAATGCAATTAGAGCACTAGAAGTCAAAATGAGAGTCAAAGCCAGAGCGTCGAAAACGCCTCATACAAATTGATACTCGAACGTGACGTCACTTTTGAGTACTGGAATGTATGGAGAAAATACGTAATTTGTCATTATTGGTCGTATAAAACTGCGTTTAACTACATAGTTGCAACACAAGGGTCCTGAAAGTAGCTTTTACTTTATAACTAGTAGCGCCCCGCGGTTTCACCCGCGTACCCAAAGGATATATTGCTTTCACGGGATAAAAATTATATGTGTTAATCCAGAACATATTCTATTTGTGTGCCAAATTTCATACAAATCCGTTGAGCTCACAAACTCACAAACATCCAAAGTTTTTTTAAGTTTTAGTCTTTGAGGTCTTGTATCTTTAAATAACAACGGCATGTTGTAAAATTCTGCATCATCAGAGTCATCATCCCTATTACTTGAGTAGCTCCTATCCCATTAATGACAACATAAAGAATCATGGCGAGCTCCATACATTGATTTTTACAAAAAAATAAAACATTTTAGAGGGTATTGAATCACTTCCAATGTTGAGATTACATTACCAGCTACATATTAATATACATGAAATATTTTATAAGCCCCGCAAAACATAACAACAACATAATGGTTTTGGTCGCGAATAGTCGCGATTCGCCGGCATCCCATAGAAATTCTCATTTTTATCCCGGGGTTCTAAAAATATTTTTAATGGCTCAAGTTGTTCCTTAGGCACCAAGGATCAATTATAACGTATTTCCAACGTCTCTAAAAATCATAATTTTTTGTACAAATCTCGCCATGATCCTTTGGCATTTCAATATTCGACCATAAACGATGCGTTTCTCAATATATTAACACATTATTAGTCCCTGCCCTCGCTGAGCTAAACCTTGTAAAAGATAGATGATCTCTGCGACAGTTACTTGAGTCATATGAAAATTAACCTTATGGCTTTAGCATAAGGTTTATCTGTATGATCATAAAATCAACTACAGATTAAACAGATGAACCTTATTGTATCTTTAACAAGGTATAATCAAACAAAATTCCGTTACCGACTACTACAAAGAAAAAAGATATGAAAAAAACAGATTGAGAAACGCTGATAACTGGAACTTATGAGTTTTTACAATTACCTAAGCCATTAGCTGAAAAAAATATGAATACAAGCTATAAAAATCAAATCTAAAACCATACAAGTAAAAAAAAAATAAGAAATGTTGTTAGAAATGAATCAAAAGGATTTTAGACTTTATCCACAAGTGATAAGACTCACCGTCACTTAGCACGACCTCCGGCTGGCTCCTCACCGGCGCTTGCTTTGTCTCTATTCTTAGGACGCGATGTTCTGAAAGGTTAAAAGGACTAATAAAAAAAAAAAGCAACGCATTTGTAACATAATCTTCATATATAAAAACTAGCTGTACCCCGCGGTTTCACCCGCGTTCCCGGGATAAAAAGTAGCCTATGTCCTTCTCCATACCATAGGCTATCCACATGCCAAAGTTTATGATAATGTTGACGTTGAGTAGTTGAGGCGTGTAGGTGTAACAAACAAACAAACTGACTTTCTCATGCCATAACTTGAGAACGACTTAACGGACTTCATCCATCTTTTTTTAAAGTTTTCTAATACTCTGGAGTCTTCTCCACGTATTTACAAACAAAAAGTAGTATATGTATTATATCAGTTATCTGGTTTCCATAGTACAAGCTCTGCTTAGTTTGTGATCAGATGACCGTGTGTGAGGAATGTCCCGGGATATTTTTTTTCTAATGTTTTGATACGGACCTAGTATAAATAAAAAAAAACTGTATAAGCTACATAAAGATAAAGATAATTTATTGCAGGGAACATGGTACATTTGGATGACAAGTATTCATAAAATATCTACATGTTTCGCCTTAACACAATTTAGGCATGCAATTATATAAATGGAATTGAATTATAACATAACAAGTAATAATTTTACTAAAAATAAAAAATATAACTAATTATACCTTAGGATGTCAAAACTGATCATAAAATAATTAATTCATAGTGACAAATTACATACCTATTAGAAATTATGAATAAAAAAAAAAAAAAAATGTCAAATTATAATTACTCATTAACAAAAAAAATTGATTTAAAAGTCACTATATTTAATTCTCTTATGTTTTTTGGAATATTATTAAATATCTTGAAATGGTTGTCTGGAAGAAATCGCTTCTCAGCGATAAGACCGCCCATTGTACAGTATTTTTAATATTAAGAATTTATTGTTATTGTGATTTTTATACTTGTTGGTGTACAATAAAGAGTTATCTATCTATCTATCTTGATAGTCATAAAATAACAGTTTTTCTGGTAAAATGTAGTATACATACCATCCCGTGACTCCTCCTCTGTCTCGGAGGGCGCGCTGGCGGGCGACGTGACCTGTGCCGCGCTGATGGCCTCCGACTCCGACAGGTCTGTGTCGTCTGGTTACATCACACAACATTAGGTGACCATACGAACGAAGATCACGTTTTATATGGCCGTTACAAGTCGGATGCCAATGAAAGAATCATGGCGAGATATGTACAAAAAAATTAAGGTTTTTAAGAGACGTTGAAATGACGTTATTCGTGCTGATTCTGTAGTTTACAACTATACTGTTTTAGTCTCACCATGTCTCTTTCTAACAAAGAACATAAGAAAAGGATGTAAGAAAGGATCATGGCGAGATTTGTACAAAAAAATAAAGATTTTTAGAGACGTTGGAATGACGTTATAATTGATCCTTGGTGCCTAAGGAACAACTTGAGGCATTTAAAAATTTTTTAGAACCCCGGTATAAAAATGCGAATTTCTATGGCAAGCCGGCGAGTCGCGACTATTTGCGACCAAAACCATTATGTTGTTGTTATGTTTTGCGGGGTTTATAAAATATTTCAAGTATATTAACATGTTGCTGGTAATGTAATGCCAACATTGTAAGTGATTCAAAACCCTATATATATAAAATGTTTCATTTTTTTGTAAAAATCAATGTATGGATCTCGCCATGATTCTTTCGTATGTGTAATCGGATAGGGATTATCTAGGTACGAAGTTTTCTATTTTTTGCATCAATCAATCAAAAAGAGTGTATTCTCGTCACAAAAGGTCAATTTTGTCATATTTCAGAAGTCAGTTTTGGCACTAGAAGGGAAATTATGAAGCTTACGTAGTTACCAACAGTCAACCTTTAACTGAGAAGAATGGGCAAGATACTCAAAAAGTTTGTATTATATATTTTTTGAGCAAAATTATTCCAAAAATGTATAGGCCTGTTTAACCACAATCTCACCATGGTAAGTGATGATATGGTGGTGGTGCACACACAAAGCATAGAAGTAACTGGCTCTCAAGTGCAGCTGTCGGAACACACCGATAGGTGCTTGGCGACAGTTTTTCAACTTGAGGGTCATCATCATCATCTGACTAGTGAAATACCACTAGTCGGTCACCCATCCAGGTACCGACCACGACAGACTAGGTAGCTTTAACTTTGCCGATCGATTAAGAACGGCTAATCAAGCTACACTACGAGCGCTTCGAGCGAACTTGAGGGTGGTAGCTAGTAAATGTAAGAATGTTTAAGAGAGGTAGAGCATAGCGTTTATTCGCTCAAAGAGCAGCTCGACTGGGGAAGTACTTCCACCTTACAGAATACCGCAGCCAAATAACCTTATGTTGTGTAAAGTTGTGTTCCTGCGCGTGAGTAAGGTCGCCAGAGCTCATTGGGGAGGGGGTGTGTTACGGTTACCACTATGTTACGATTACCACTATGTTACGTTTACCACTATGTTACGTTTACCACTATGTTACGGTTACTAATCTATAAATGACTAAATCGGTAACACGTGAGCGATGCTTCGTGTGTTGCAAGCGTCCATATGGCTACGGCAACCGCTTACCATCAGGCGGGCCGTATGCTTGTTTACCGATTTAGTCGTATAAAAAAATAATAATTGGACTGTTTCACAAAAAAATTAAACCGACTTCAAAGTACACTAAGAAGTAATCAAATCCAGATCTGATGAACCAAACGGGAAGTGTACCCTTCCAGACAAAAAAAGAATTTTCCAAATCGTTTGATAAATGACGGAGATATGAGGTAAGAAACATATAAAAAAAAAAAAAAAAAAAAACAACCGGTTTGAGAACCTCCTCCTTTTTTTGAAGTCGGTTAAAAAAATTTCAAAGGGTGCGACTCACAGTCGTTCCCGCGTTGTTTCCGCTCGACGACGCGCTTGTACTCGTCGATCTCTGTGTCGGTGACGTGGTCGAACGGGTTCCGCGCGTACGGCGCGCTGTACACGGTCGCGTTGTGCTGGTACCCGCGCTGGATTATACCCTTCGACGCCGCGCCCATTAGTACCTGCGTCGAACAAACGTCAAACAAACCTCAAACGGACTCTTTGGCGGGAACTTGCAGAGTGATTCATAAATTTGTGTATTTTGAGTTTTATTGTGTATTTTACCCAATAAAGATCATGTATGTGCACCAGTGAAGTGTAATGAAATTAATTATGTATATCGTGACTTTTCAAGTTGTCTCAAAATGTCCGTGAAGAGTTTCAGTACAATGACCACCATTGTAGTAAAACATGACTTTTATGGACGGTGACTGACTGAGGACTATATTGTGACTGGAAACTATAATATAACTCGACACTGGCAAAAATGAGCCCTAATTTGGGCTTGGTTGCCAAAATTAAAAATAAGAAAAAGAAGAAACGTCAAACGTTTGTGGACATAAATAAACATGAATCTATATATATAAAAATCAATGCCACTTTTCGTTAACAAATGAATTCAATAAATGGCGGATCATTTTGTTAATGGGGATTTTGCTATCAGGGTAGGGTAGGGTAGGGTATGGTAGGGTAAGGTAGGGTAGCACCACGCGAACGAAGTCGCGCCGGGCAGCAAGTATTATTAATAAAACGTGCTGGTGCCGTTGTCTCTTTCTAACAAATACCTTAATTAAAAAACGTAGCCCAATTGGGATGTTTCGTGGGTATAAAAAAAAAACTAATTGGTCAGTCAGTTAGATTATCAAAATATATTGGACACGTATTTATTGCTTTACCACATTGACAAAGATAAAGCGCGTCAAAGTTCGGGAATGGGGGCTCGTGACGTCATTTGTTTGTGAAAAGTGTATACTCATAGCGTGACGTCACGCGGAACTTCAACACAGCACATCTTCGTAATTTTTTGTTTAATTGACATACACTCACATCCACTTCGTCACATATTCACTGCGTCACACGTCCTCTTCGTCACAAATTTCCATATCGTCACTTACCACATGGTCGCCAGTGTGTGTGTTGGCGGCGTCCTCGCCCACCAGTTTGCTCGCCTCGTCCCAAGTCACGCCCTCCAGGATGTGGGACTGTGGTCCGGCGCTGATTTTGTCCGCGCGTCTGTTGTCCTTTATCTATAATTTCGGTTAAAAAATAATAGGACACCGCCAAGAATATTGTGAATCTAGTTTCAAGGTTATCGTCATCAGCCTATAATGTCCCTCTAATGAGCGGTGCGATTATGTAACTTTGTTGGAATATCAATCATATTCGAATTGAAACCGTTTAATATGTCAATACAAAGAAGTGCTTTATTGAAAGTAAAATCATTTTCAATTTTGTAACATTTCTAACTATTAAGAAGAATAATTGCACTGCTCTTTCAAAAATGAAGGTTTTTTTTTTTATACGACTAAGTCGACAAACAAGCATACGGCCCACCTGATGGTAAGCGGTTACCGTAGCCTTATGGACGCTTGCAACACACGAAGCATCGCTCACGCGTTACCGACCTTTCCCCCCTCCCCAATGAGCTCTGGGAACTTACTCACGCGCAGGAACACAACTTTACACAACATAAAGTTATTTGGCTGCGGTATTCTGTAAGGTGGAGGTACTTCCCCAGTTGAGCTGCTCTTTGAGCGAATAAACGCTACGCTCTACCTCTCTTCTACGCTCTACCTCTCTTAAAATGGACAATGGGTGAAATGGAATGGACAATACTCCACCACGCATGCCCACTGCGGTACTAGGTACGGTAGACTAGTGGTCAACCTACTGTTGGAGCTTTCAACCCGCCAAGTATCTTCTAACTAGCTTAACGACTATAACAATTACGTGATAACCGGGACCAACGGCTTTACGTGCCTTCCGAAGCACGGAAACCGCTCGAGTTTAAATAGCACTAGGCGGTCACCCATTCAAATAACGAGCTCAACAATTGTAGCTTAACTTTGCTTATTAAGAGGGCGTATAAAGCCAGAAAAATATGGCAATGTCAGATGAAACAAACTTATATCTAACATTCGCATGGCATGAGACAGAGATAGCGTGTTTCGCGGAACAAAAATGAACAAAGCGCTTCTAATCTAAATAACTCGTAAAGTATATTCCACCTTATTCCACCATCCCCATTTATACACCGAACCACAAGACGCCGGGAAAAGTTTCACCCGTACGTTGTCGACATACCGACAATACGGACACAGCGTTCTGCATCCTCATTTATAATGCGGACGGCAAGGGAGTGGAACTTGCTGCCGGCGTCTGTGTTTCCTGACTCTTACAATCTAGGGACTTTCAAGGCCAGAGTGAATAGGTTTCTTCTCGGTAAGCGTGTTCCATCTTAGGCTTCGTCACCGTCCCTTATGGGCGGGTCAGTGACACAAGACCATTTAAAAAAAAACCCTCTAAAGATATTCTATACCATAAAAATACTATAAAATGTACATACCTGTTGCTGAAGCTTCTTGAATTCTTTTGGATTAGTATTAATGGGCACAAACTGCAGTGTATCAATCTTCACTGGCGTACTAGAATGAGCTGGCGATCCATCTTGCACCCACTTGAGTAAGCAATAGCGTCCAATATCCAACGGCACGGATCGTAGGGCGACCACACGTTTGTTTGTCGAGTTAACGTGTAGGGAGGAAAGAGAAAAAAAAGTAGAAATTAGTAAAAATGTTGCCAGTGTCGAGAGGCGATAATTTATAACAATTATCGGGTCTCTTGATTTTAGGTTAGTTTTTTTAGGAGCGGTAAAGCA
This sequence comes from Achlya flavicornis, assembly GCA_947623365.1. Taxonomy (NCBI): domain Eukaryota; kingdom Metazoa; phylum Arthropoda; class Insecta; order Lepidoptera; family Drepanidae; genus Achlya; species Achlya flavicornis. The sequence continues at coordinate 2,171,000 of OX392494.1, read as the reverse complement.
TTGTTTAAGCTTACATAGAGTTTTGTGCGAAAAGAAAAGGATAGAGTGAGAAAGAAAGAGAAATATAATTTCGGCTCTGAAATTCTCCAACCTGGCGGGCATCGAGCGTGTACAGTTTTTTAAGGACACAGGCAAAAATAAACTCTATCATATCCCATGCAAAGCCTTTTTTAAGTATTTTAGAAAAATTCAAAAGTAAAAAAATACTCCGTGTAACATTCATCAAAGCCATATCAATATTTTATTACCGTAAAATGTGCACAAAAAAGCATTTTTTTTTCATATTTTTTTTTGTCAAATTATTTTTTTGTTAAATATGGATTATAAGTATGAAAGATAGATTGACCGTTATTTTCACGTCAAACCATTTATTACGGCTTTAAAAAAAATGCAAAACAATAAGTTACTCATAACAAAAAAAAACAATAGAATCCTGGCTCGTAGGACATCGAAAATTCAGGAAAGAAATCATTCAACAAGGTTGTGCAGGGAAATGTAGGATAATGTGGCAACATTTTTACCCATTTTTAATTTGTTTCTATTTCCTTTACACTGTACAAACTCGATTCCGTAAAAACGAATAAAAAAAAACATTTTTATTCATTTCAAAACCAGGATAGGATTAATGAAATGCTTTTGATTAGTTTTTAGGCTTTTTTAGTAAAAGCGTTTTATAGCTGAAAATTTAGGAAATGTCCCGTTAAAATTTAAATCATGGTTACCCTATACCTCACCGAAATGAAGCGGAAATGGACACCAAATTGTTGAAAACAAAAAAAAAAACAGTATGATTAACTAAAAGTTTAACATGTGAGTTAAAACTAACAATAAAATTAGTTACTGTCTCTTGAATTTAGTTACACATTTATGGGGTAAAATTATTATACATATTTATAATAACGTGACACTAGATAACGTCATTCAGTTATTCTAGTTAGTATGAGAATTATACACAGACATACATCTAAATAGATAACGCAAGTCCCTCCATCCGTATGAAAACCAAGCGTGCCACTTTTTTCTACGTACCATAATGTCACAACAGCGCTTTAATTAGGCTGGCATTATAGAATAGAATATTTATTTGTCTGAAACATGGTACAAAATAGGTGTAGTACAATAATAATGTGGCTCAACATGTTTCACCAATGAAGCGATCCTATTTGTCAGCGAAACACATCAGTCGCTACACATCTCTGGTGGACATGCCTTATGCGAGTTCCCGATCCGCGGTAAAGTTTCAAAAGAACAGCATTGCTCTCCACAGCTTTTGACACGCGAAGTACGTACACTCGCGTCATCTATTTAGATTTATATCCGTGGAATTATAATTTTTAATGAAAAAGTTATTTCTGTCGGATATTAAGATCGACTCATACCAGCTTTTTTAATCACCCTGACGGGTCTTACCTCAGAAACGAGTAGAAACTTAATACAAGGGACAGTAACATACGTAGATCACCAATTGGATAAAACACAAGGTCTTATTTCAAGTAACAATATTTTTTACCAGGGGCGTCAACTCCATGGGTGCAAACCACCAATGACCATACATTCGAATTGATAAGTACCCAATAGGTTTAGAGAAATATCTACAACCTCACCCGCTCGTGGGGCACTATTTCTTAGACTATTCTATTGTCTTAGTACAACAATGCCCAGACTGACTTCGAAAAGAAAACATGGTTCAATAGAAAATTAAAAACCAAATTTACTCGTTAATAGCTGCCTGGCGCGACTTCGTTCGCGTGGTAACCTACCCTACGTTTAAACCCTCTCTGGACTTCCACGAATAGTTCAAACCCAAAATTAGCCAACCGGCCTGCCGTTCTCAAGTTTTAGCGAGACTAACGAACATCAATTCATTTATATATATATTACATAAGAGTTTGAGGTGTGCACTTTTGAATTTTCCAAATAATTTTTTACATATCTTTTTTTTATAACATGCATAACCTTTTTGACCTACTGCTTATCTGTGAAGACGAGTCATCAAATAGGCATGAACCCACGGGGTTGTCTAAAAGCCGGCGCCCCTGATTTGTCATCACATAATTGGACTGTTTTACAAAAAACTTAAACCGACTTCAAAGTACACTAAGAATTAATCAAATCCTGATCTGATGACGACCAAACGGGAAGTGTACCCTTCCAGTCAAAAAAAGAATTTTCCAAATCGGTTAATAAATGACGGAGTTATGAGGTAACAAACATATAAAAAAAAAAAAAAAAAAAAAAAAAAAACACAGTCGAATTGAGAACCTCCTCCTTCTTTTGAAGTCGGTTAATAAATCACTACAAACTTCACGACACATATCTACCATCCTTAAAAACACCTCCACACATTATGACTGAAAACAATGACGTGCCGTCTGTGACATTCTGGGCATATACACAACGTCTACTTCCAGATATACCTTCAGGAAGGTGCACCAAGCGGTAGGCACTTATCGAGCATCCTTGAGTGAGTCAAGTAGCCCTGACATGGATTTCATTCCTAATAACATTTCCATACCTTCCATTTCTGACGGGCCAGTTGGCGCAGTTGGTTAAGACGTGGAGTCTTAACCTATAGCGCCGCAAGTCGTGGATTCGATTCCCACACAGGACATGCATTTGTGTGCATGAACATGTCTGTATGTCCTGAGTCTGGGTGTAATTATGTATATTAAGTATGTATTATATCCGTTATCTGATTTCCATAGTACAAGCTCTGCTTAGTTTGGGATCAGATGACCGTGTGTGAGGATGTCCCTGGATATTTATTATTTATTATTATTATACCACGATAAACGTTTCCCTATCAACTTTTCAGTCTGGCTTTACTTTCAAGCTTCCCCATTCTTGTCACTCCTCGCATCCAACTCAGCTCAAAACCCGTCTATATCGTCTAAATTATTGTCACCTGATAATAAGACCATGTGCTAAATACAAACACCTGCAGAGCTTCAAGAGAAGGATAAAGAATAGAATAGCAATACTACTTGGTAACAATCCGATGATTCATTGAATAAGCCATAAGTCTAATTAACTATAATACCGGTTCGGAAGGTTGCATTTGCTGAGAAGAGCCGGCAATAAACTCAGCAATTACTCTTTTCAAAGCAAGCTTAGATTCTTCTAATACTGGTTTGGAACGTTGCATTTGCTGAGAAGAGCCGGCAATAAACTCAGCAATTAATCTTTTAAAAACACGCTTAGATTCCTCTAATACTGGTTCGGAATGTTGCATTTGTTGGGAAGAGTCGACAAGAAACTCAGCAATTACTCTTTTTAAAACAAGCTTAGATTCCTCTAATACCGGTTCGGAAGGTTGCATTAGCTGAGAAGAGCCGGCAATAATCTCAGCAATTAAATTTTACAAAACAAGCTGAGATTTTAAATATACTTAGTGAAAACAATTCAGTCTACCGCATGAACTAAAAAATAGAGTCAAAGTGAAACCAAACTGCTTTTATCATAGTACTAACTTTTGGTTGATCTATATTTTTTTTTTTTTTTTTTATTTGATTAACAAAACTGGATACAATAATTATTTATGGAAAAATACACAGTAAATATCTTAAATAAAAATCTACTGTATCCTACTAGATGTGAATACAGCATGCAAAAATGATTATATTATATGGACCAGTAGATTCTTTTTTGACACTATCAAAGTTAGATTCGATATTTAGCGTTTTAACTAATATATTTTTTTGTTAAAATCACTAAGCACATTGGCGCCCTCAAATCCGAAAACTGTTCTTCCGTCTTTCATGAGATAATAAAACAATACTTGGTAGTATTATCTAGATACTTTAAATATCAATTATCGCTCGCAAATCAAGCATCAAGAATCATCGGATTAAAACGCAAGCACGACGGACCAAGATTGAAAAAGGAGGAAATTAAAATTAAAAATAGGGATATTTCTCGACAAATTCAATTACCTCTTCGTTGTTAGCGTCCACCCACTGTAAAACATTATTGTATTAGTCACAAATCAAAAACAAAAAAAACAAACTTAAAAAAAGTGAGGGTCCAACCATAAAATACGCTACCAGTATATTGGCCACGAAGACGCCACAGTATATGTAAAGCTAAACAGTATCTTAACCTGACACTATATAATAGGTCCGTTTCGACAAGAGGCGTATATCTCCTTATCGGCACAATGTTTAGCAGTATTTTTTTTTAAAACAACCGAAATCTCGCATTAAATAAAACAATAAAATAAAATATTGCTAATTCATTAGATCATAATTTAAATGATATTACGTGTTTTGAATCAAAACTATTTACAAATATAGAATTTTAACTGTAAAATCACGTAAAACAGCGAACTTGACAAAATTTCGTATACGGCCTCTTAAAAGAGCACAAGTTCGAAGCATATACGATTATATATCTTTTAATGTGACTACATTGAAGCGTATGATACGGACATACCCTTATATTAATATTAAAAAAAACTTCTCAAAAGCATTTCATTTCGAGGTGAGAGAAGCGTTCGTGAAAAATACATTGTTATTTTTCAATTATTTTTTTAATATATATTATTTAATTTATTAATTTCTTTGTAAACATATATTATATTGATTTATAAGCATATTGCTAAGCTATTATATGTCCTGTTCATTTAGCAAAAACTTTTTCGAAATAACACTATCAAGAAATCATTTTAGATCAAATAAAATGTGCAAAATTACTTTTTGTTTCTTCCTCAGCTATTTTTACGTCTAAAATAAAGATAAGAGATGAATTTTTAGAAAAAACTATTGAAAAAAAGTTTTTGCAAAAAAAAATGGGACGCTATCCTAATAAAATCTCGAATTATACACACATTAGCGTAATAAGCATTACAAACTATTAATATAACAAAGGAAAAATATTTATCCAACTTTATCATATTAAATATCATTTATACATAAAATATTTCTGGGGGTGAGTGGATTATACGGATTTTTGACAGTCCCTTGAGACAGACCTCTACCTACAAATAGGCCGATAGGCCTATAAATCTTGGTCTTTTTAGTCTCTTAAGTGCCTTGTAACATTATTTATGGATGCCCGATTATTTTGGTTATAAATCATGGAATGTAAAACTCAGGGATATATTTTCAAATAAAAAACCTACGGTTGAATTAAATTGTATCCAATTTTGTTAATTATTGCACTCAACGTAGCGTAGTAACATTTTTAGCGTACCTTAAAACAGACACCCGACAAGATTGTAAGTTAAAACCTTATGATTTCTATGATACATGGAATTAAAAAAAAACTTTTTTTTTTTTTTTTACTGTTTTTGTAACAAAATAACATGGTATAAATGCCATGTGCATCAATTGAATAACCCTGCAACTAATTGATAAGTACACCTCTTACGTTCAGCAAAGGCAGAAAACCCGTACAGTCCACTCAGAATCCCGAAAGAACATGATTCGTTGATTTAGCATTATAAATAGAAAGAAAAGATCTTTTGAGCTATTTTGAGCGCTGTAGTTATGGGAGAAGAAGTTATTATCGCACAAAAATCTTCGCTTAGTTACTAAATTTGGAAATGATCAATTCATATTATGTAACCTTTTTTCAAGATTCCTGAAGAAATTCAACATAATTATTCGTAAGTAGATACTGTGCCCGTAAAATCTTTCTATACATATAAAATTACTGTTAAGTGTTAACGCACAGCCCAAACTGCTGGGGTTAATAACTGGAAATTGTTTTTTCCTTCCAAAAAGATTTATAATAAGAATTAATCTTTTCCGTTTTTAATAATAGACTATTGAAAAAAAATTGTTAACAATATGGTTTTATTCATTTACACTTTATATTTGTAAACTCTCGAAAAAATCGGTCGAAAAAAAAATTCGATGTCAAATTAACCATCGAAAAAACATATACCTACTCTGTAGATTATACTCTGTAGTACAGTGGCCGGCAAACAACTTGAGCCATGACCTTGAGTGCGCAGTAGACGATTTTAAGGTGTCGTTGGTGGAAAGAGAGGTGCGCGGGGGCATTCTGTCGGCACGCGTCCACGCTATTGGCCGAGCATGAGTGTACATGCGCGAACTTACCCCCACTACTAGACTTTGGCTCAACTTGTTTGCCGGCCTCTGTATTAGAAAAAATATGAAAAAGCTCAACCCAAAATTCCCAGTAAAGATAATTAATTCTAAAAAAAAAGGAAAAAATAAAAAATGGAATGTCCTAATAATTTAAACCTAATAAAGAAATTATTTGTAATATTTTTGTAATTTAGTATATCCTCTTGATTTAAAAAAAAACGAATATAATAACTACACGAGCTTTCTTAAAAGATTATTTATATACAACGTAACATTTCCGCCATGTTTTTTGTAACATGTATATATTTACCAAAATCACTAGATAAGTGAAGATATTTTTTTTTAATAAACAAACTTTTGTTACCTCGCAACCGAATAATCTTTTAAAAAAAGGAGTAAATCTTAATAATATGACTATAATAGTTGTGATTAATAAACGAATATTCATTGTAATATAGTTTTTATCTTGCTGAGTTTAAAGCCTATACTTCTATGCTACGTTAGCGATAACGTCTCTATAAAAAAATAAAAAGCTATAAGTTTTAACAAAACGGGATTTAAATGTAATTTGAAAAAATTGCCCACTTCTCCGTTGGTAGACGTTCGTTCTCAACTATTATTTATGTAAGAATATAGCTAATCTTGCTCTCTTCAATAGTATTAATCAGACACATAACGCAACGTAGTATATGGATCTACCCGCACTTACACTCAAAACTTCTAACACAGCATCGCTAACTCAGAACCCCACTTTTTTCATTACCTACTTACCCGTCCCTCTTTACGTCAAACTCAGCATTTGTAACCCACTTCCCTCCCCTCAAAACTTCAACTCAGAACCCCCTCTTTTCAACTCAGCCTCAAATATCTTTGGTGAACATCTAGGGGTAACTGGTGATCGTCTCCAGACCCTGAACTTTCTTCACATTGCAAGAGAGTAGACTAACCTTCCTTGCTGACATATATAGATTCATTTAAAGCAAAGGTTTAATAAGGATTGCTTCCCATTAGAGTATCGATACTGCATCAATGGAAAAGCACCCTTTTTACTATCATTTTTGAATTCACATTCAGGCTTTACTAATTTACTTGATTTAAATTATTACAAGTGAGTACAAAACTAAACATACTTGCCAACATAGTATATGCATATAGACATTTAACGCAACTTATAAATGGACCTACCCTCCCAATACACTAAAAACTCAGAACCCGCCCCCCCCCCTTTTAAACACATATTTTTTTCTCAATATTTCTACCCTTTACACTCAAAACTTTAAACTCAACCCCCCCCCCCCCTCCCCGCCTCTTACTCAGCCTCAACCCTCAGATATTCTACCTTGGTGATCTTCTTGGGGTCGGTGGTGCCTGTCTCCAGAACCTCGACTTTCTGGTACACGTTGGGAGAGTTCAGCCAGCGAGTGCGCTCGCCTGTCTTTCCCTGACCTTTCTTCCATATGCTGTGGACAAAATAGTTCGTTAGCAGGCCTGCTGGAAAAATTTACCCAGGAATCATCCCTATTATAGGCTACTTTATATCCCGGTAACGCGGGTGACATCGCGCGAGATAGCTAGTTATAGGGCGATACTCACCCTTGCTTATAAAGCTCCTCTTCCTCCAACAGATATCCGAGAGAAGACACCGCTGGTGGTACTTCTACATCGTTCTTGGGTCTTGGGACGTCGTTCTGGAATTATATACCTTATTAGTGTGACGTAGGGTTCTATTTCATTGTAAATGGTCACAGTAGGGTATGAAATGAAAAAAAAAACCCAATAAAAATATATGGCAGTTTTTAGGGTTCCGTACGCGAAGGGGACCCTATCACTAAGATTTCGCTGTCCGTCCGTCCGTCCGTCTGTCTGTCAGTGGGCTGTATCTCATGAAGGGTAATAGGTAGACAGCTGAAATTTTCAGAGAATGTGTATTTCTATTTCCGCAATAACAATAAATAATAAAAATGAAATAAAATTTAAAATTATTTTTGATCTTGATGATAGCTCAGTGGTAGTGACGTCGGATACGGAGACGAAGGTCCCGGGTTCGAATCCTACAATGAGCTTGAGCTATCGGTGAAGGGAAACATCGTGAGGAAACCATAGCACGGTGGTAGGGTACTTTTCAGTACCCATCTGGCTGGCTACCACCGTCAAGTTGAAAATCTGTCGCCAAGCACCCATCGGTGTGTTCCGACAGCTGCACTTGAGAGCCAGTTCCTTCTATGCTTTGTGTGTGCACCACCTTCGGCCACATCATCACTTACCATGGTGAGATTGTGGTCAAACACAGGCCTATACACAATAAAAAAAAAAAAGATATAACATGTACAAAAGTCATATGTAAGGAAGTTGGTTCCTCTCATTATAAAATGATGAACTAACTTTTCAGACCCTACCAAGAGAGAGCCAGGAGACTCATAGCACAGGGAAACCTAGTTTGAGCTCCTGTCTCCCACAGCTAAATGTACTTACCCGGTTAAAAATGTGTTTTTTTGTTTATATGTGGGAGTGAATAAATGATTGTTCAACACACTCGCTCGTAAATGAAAAAGAAAGAAAGAAAACAAATGAGTTTCTTTCTTTCTTTAAATTGACATTTATTGCACTGTTTTTAGTATCTTAATGAAGCTTATTACGCACTCGTGCTTTTTACTTTACATTACCGCACAGTTTTGTGATAGGTATAATCCCGATTTTTATATGTTTGTACTTCCCTGAAAGTGATATGTGTGTAGACCAAGCATTCTTAATTTAAACATGTACAAAAGTTGTCAAAAAAAAAACCTACGCGCCATATTTGTTAACATTCTCATTGTGTGGTTGATTATTATCAAAAAATATGTTTTTTCCTCGCAAGTGTGTTGAAAAACGTCGTATGACACGCGTGTGTTAATAATCAACTTTGCACACATGTATCATAATGTACTATTATTATTTATTTTATTATTATTTTAGGCGTTTTTTTTTTCATAGCAAAGTTGTGTTAGTTAATATTGTACGGAACCCTCCGTGTGCGAGACCAACTCGCGGTTTTTTTTCTGTGATATGTTTGACCGACGGGTGGTGGACACAAAGGCTAGAAGGATATACACTGACCTTGATGAGCTGATGCCTGTATATGTACCCGGTGCGGAAGCCTGCGTTGTCCAACATGCGCATGAGCGCCTCGAACTCCTCCCCCCCTACTCTCCACTTGCCGCCCTCTGCCGGCGGCTTGCGGGAACACTCGAACATCTACAATTATAAAAAAAATGTATCTATTTGTTAATCTAGGTATTATCTATCTAGTTTTTTGCCGACTTCAAAAAAAGGAGGACGTACAGTAGTACCCAACTAATAAGGCTTACCGATGTACCTGCGCAGAAGAAACATTTTTTAATAATAAATTATTTTTTATTTTATTTTTTGTCTTAATAAAATTAAAATAAAAAATGCTATTGGTCGGCAGCTGCCGCCATGTGTGCGGAGGGGCGACACTTGCGAGTGAGACGGAACTAACAGCTGCACTGTATTATGAACCTTATGGTAGTGATATGAGGTTGATTGTAAGAGCATTATTTAGTTAATCTTCGGGCAATACTTTCTTTTCTGTGCGAACGAAGATTCACGACGCGCCTTATTAGTTGGGTACTGTACTCAATTCGGTTGTATTTTTTATGTTTGTTTTTTACGGGAAGTGTACCCTTCCAAACAAAAAAATAATTTACTAAATCAGTAAATAAATGACGGATATATTACCTCATATATCCGTCATTTATTAACTGATTTAGAAATAATTGGAAGGGTACACTTCCCGTTTGGTCAAATTGTCATCAGGTCAGGGTTTGATTACTTCTTAGTGTACTTTGAAGTCAGTTTTTTGTAAAACAGTTAAATTATATAAATAAATTATTATATTCATGCTGTTCAATAAAATCTTTTCTTTATGGATAGGATTTTCCTCAAACTAAAATCATTTCCAATGACGAATCTACGCCACTACAAGGGATAAAATACGGAATCACATAAAAATATTTTTTATCCTCTACGGAAGGTTTTTTTTATACCTCTAAGGTGGCAAACAAGCATGCGGCCCGCCTGATGGTAAGCAGTTACCGTAGCCTATGGACGCTTGCAACACTCGCGCGTTACCGACCCTGAAGATCTCTTCACACCATTTTTGATGAACCCCATGCTGTACTCCCTTAGGGAAAACCAGCTAATTCCACAATCTGGACTCTTTTGAGTCTGCACAGTTCGATACAATTCTGGTTTCCATGTATGAGGATGGACTCCCCGTCGATGGCGAGGTTCTCCCAGGTCCAGATACAATGAGCAGCCTCGCTTATCCGAAGGCCTCCTCCTCGAAGTGTCGAGATGCTCACCTGTCTCCTAGTATCCTCATCGATGAGGTACAGTTCATCGAGGGGCAGCGAGGCCACCTTGAGCTGCACGTCGCTGGCCGCGGTGAGCAGCCGCGCCTGGTGGAACGCCTCCTCGAGGGTGGCTCCGCAGCACAGCGCGCCGGCGCTGGACAGCATCAGGACCGTAGCTGACGGGCCAAGGGCTCGGACCATCTTGTCGCGTTCCTCGTTGTCTAGAAGACCTGGTGGTGGTACAATAATTTGATCAGAGAAGCACAATGATGTTCATTTTGTTTAAAATCTATTCCATCGAATAAATTACGATGATAGATAGCATGAAACGTTTGTTTCCACACATCCCCCCTAGACGAGATGGTTGTCGGCAATCGTCATCGTCACTAAGCGATTAACCTTTTTATGGGATTTGTCTTGTGTATTTCATTTCATGAAAAAGAAGTTCAGCCTGTATAATGTTTTGGAAAAAAATTACAATATAGTCAGATAGACCAAAAAAAATTTTTTTTTTTCATTTTTTTTATACAACTTATGTAGATTCAGATTCAGATTCAGATTCTTTATTTGCAAGAACATGGTATACAGACGTTAGCCTTAATATTATATAACATCGAAATAACACATTCTGCCACGGGGGGCGTGCAAAAGTACATCACATAAAAATAATTAAATTTAAATATAACAATCAAAATATCCAATTAAAAACAAAAAATTAAAAAGTACCTAACAATAATAAACAACAGAATAAACAATAATTAACATAATCGTATTTATCTATGTCCCTTCACATATAAATATAATTTAAATAACAAATGATTTAATTTAAAATTACCACTTTTTTTTAAGGAATTCATCCATCGAATAAAATACACTAGCAACCAGCCACTCTCGCAATGCTTTCTTGAATTTGTGTATGGGTAAATCTTTAATATGGCTTGGTAGGTTGTTATAAATTCTTATGCACATACTATAACAGTTTTTTTGGAACAGAGTTGTCCTAGGAAATCTATCCAGAACCAATCTGTTACAATTTCTAGAGTTTCTCACAAAATATTCTGAAGCCGTCACAAACAAATCCTTGTTTTGCTTGACAAAAATACAAGCCTCTAGAACATACATCGATGGCAAGGTTAAAAGATTCATAGAAGGAAATAATGGCTTACATGAGTCACAGAACTTTGCGCCACACAAAGCTCGAACACATTTTTTTTGGGCTATAAAGGCCCTGTTAGCATCAGTGCTGTTTCCCCAAATTAGCAAGCCATACTGAAGGACTGAAGCCACATAACCGTGGTAGGCCTTCAGTATTGTCTGCTGTGAAGTAACTCGTCGCAATCTATGTAATACATAGACAAAGCGGTTTAGTTTTGAGCATACCTTTGTTACATGTGCCTTCCAATTACAATTATTATCAATTATAAGTCCAAGAAAAGTAGTTTGAGTTGTTTTTTGTAATTGTTTATCATTAATTTTGACATTAAGGTTTATGTCTTTACCATTCCTATGAGAAAAAATTATATATTTCGTTTTAGATAAATTTACATTCAGATTATTTTGAATTAACCAATTAATTATTACATTTACAGTCCCATTTATTTCTCTTTCATATAACTTAAGGTCTTGGCCACCATTTTTAACTATAACAGATATGTCATCCGCAAACAAGATACATGGATGAGAAATTGTTTCAGGGAGATCGTTAATATATAGGAGAAACAACAGTGGACCCAAAATGCTCCCTTGAGGTACCCCTGTTCTATTTTGCAATGTAACTGACTTGTAGGATACAATCGTATTCATAGTATCGAGTGTAGTTACTTCTACCCTCTGACATCTGTTATTTAGATATGATCGTATCCATTGTAACGCTGGGCCTCTAATGCCATAATGCTCTAGTTTTTTTAGTAAAATATCGTGCGAGACACAGTCAAAAGCTTTGGACATATCAAAGAAGATTGCTGTTACATTTTCTTTATTATCAACTGCATCCAACACTTTTTTCACTAAGTCGAACATTGCTAATACCGTAGATTTATTTTTTTGAAACCCGTATTGTTCTTTTTTAATTACTTTATTTTTTAGGCAAAATATTGTTAATCTTTGGTGCATAACTTTTTCAAATATCTTGGATAGTATTGGGACTAGTGTTATTGGCCGATAGTTGCATAATTCCTTTTGGTCACCTTTCTTATGTAACGGCTTTACTATCGAGAATTTTAAGTTATCTGGAAAACTTCCAGTCTCTAATGATAAATTTACTAGGTGTGTTATTATAGGCGCGAGTTCAGTTTTGCAAAACTTCATTATCTTGGTGTTTATACCATCATAGCCTTCTGCGTTTGTGTTATTTAAGGAAGTTATGATATTTTCGATTTCTTTTACATTTACGGGTGTGAGAAAAATACTGTCGCTAATTTTGTTTCCCATATCTCTGGCAATACCTGAATTAAGACATGGATTAGCACTTTTGCTCCCATTATTTTGGTCAATAAAATAATGATTAAACGCGTCCGCAATTTCTTTTGGATCCTTAACCAACGTGTTACGAATTCTTAATGTATTTATATATCGTGTGTCTGTTTTACTTTGAGCCTCAGTTTTAATTATTTTCCAAGATGTTTTACATATATTTTTCGAATTATCTAGCATTTTATTATAACTATTTTTTTGGGCTGTGCTTACGCAGTTTTTTAGTATTTTGGAGTATTTTATATAAGCTTGTTTATATTGATCGGTTTTGTTTCTGTAATATTTTAATCTTAAGTTTCTTTTCTTTCTACAGCCGTTTTTTATGCCTTTTGTTATCCATGTTGAAGAGAGAGTTTTTTGTTTTTTTATTTTTATAAATGGGAAGCATAGCTTATATAGTAAAATTAGTAAGCTATGAAATTCCTCAAAAGCATCATTGAATAATGTTTGTCCAAAAACCTCAGAAAATGTTAGACTTCTTAAATAGTTACGAAATTTTTTCATATTTTCCAAACTATAGTCCTTTTTATAGGACCACTCCGATTGCTGATTAACGTTAACTTGAGATATTTTGTAGCTCAGAGTTTGAGCTGTTTCATGGTCTGATAACCCAAGCTTCTTAATTTCCGCGATTGGGTCTTTGATATTGCTCAATATATGGTCGATGCAATTACCTTGTCTGGTTGGGCCATTGATATGAGATTTAAGGTTAAAATTGTTTATTATGTCATTATATTGTAATGTAATATTATTTGATTTTAGAGTATTAATGTTTATATCACCTGTTATTATTATATTGTTATTTAATTTTGTAAGTTTTTCTAAAATGTATTGTAATTTATTGAACAGAACATGAACGTCCGATTTTGGTGTCCTGTATACACAGATAACATAAAGCTTAAGACAAGGCACTTCGATGCCACAACATTCAAATTTTTCGGTAACGCTTAAGTTTTTAATGTACTCCAATTCAGTATATGGGAGACCATGTTTAACCAATATACAAACACCACCTCTCTTTTTTGTTCTACAGTATGATGAAGCAAGTTCAAAATCTTGAATGATAATATTATCTTCATCTCCTTTTTTAACAAACGTTTCAGATAAGCATAAAACGTTTACATTTAGGCCTGATTTACGTAACTCCGTGAGTGCTACTTCCATAAAATCTTTTTTTGATAGAATACCGGCAATATTTTGGTGCATTAATATGAATTTACTCATTTTAGGTTCGAAAAAAGGTGCTTTTTTTATTTTCGTTCATACTTTTGATAATTGATTGTTTGAAATAATATGGAATGGTCCCTTTTGGTGCTCGTATGTGATTATTTTCGTTTTTAGTATAATCATTTTTTGTAATTCTTGAAAAGTAATAAGGGATGGTGCCCTTTAGCGGAATATTATTATTATTTTTATTTTTATACATGCGATGCGTTTTTTGTTTATTTATTTTATTTTTATTATCTTTCCAATTAGTAGTCTTTTTATTTTTAGATTTTTTGTATGCCAAGAATTTGTTATCATAGTCTATTTGATTTATTGCATTAATTATTTTATTACTTATATGATCAGATTCATTCAATTTATCATAATTATTGTTCAAATCCAAAAAATTGCTGTTTGGAAAACGCGTGCAAATCAATTTTATATTATCATTGAGCTTACTTTCACTTAAATATTTATTACTAAGTACTCCTAATACTATAATAGAAAAATCACGTAATTTATTAAGTATATAACTAAGGAGTATCATAGTGTCCATCGGATACTGGTCGTGTTCACCAACTGAGAGTACTATTCTATCCTTTTTAGTAAATTTGTAAATATTGCAGGTATTTAAAATTTGTTCAGTAGGTGCTTCCGGCTTGATAAATGAAGTCACAGAATAATTCTCTTGTAGTTGTTCTTTCTTTTTTTGTACGGCTAAGGATACATTAGAGCATTGTTCCCCACCTATAATGTAAATATTTCTCTTCTCTTTCACCATAATTTCCATGTTGAGTGTCATTGTATTTTCTTTATCTTGATGCTGAGTGATATCCGTTTTTGTCTTCGTTCCCAGATATTTTTTCCTATTACATTCCTGATTTATCTCTTTGGATTCCTTGTGTATCCATTCCAGACCTAGATCTACGGTACTTGTGTTCGCTTGTATAGTATGGTCTGTCAATATCGGTTTACAGATTGGACTGTTCTCAAATAATAGTATCTTTGTAGAATCCTTCCTTGACGGCGTCTTTGCTTTACGTTGAGGTGTGATCCCACTGCAGACATTTCTCAACAGGTAAATATGCTGTTCATGTTCTTTAATTTTTAATTTCAATTCTCTATTTTCAATGTTTGTACTATCAATTTCATGATGAGCTGCTGCTAATTCTCGTTTTAGCTGTTTTATTTCACTTTTTAGGTCTTTAGTGCCTTCTGCATCTGCATATGTTGATAAATCAAAGCTCCTGATTGCCCCATCCGATTCATTATTATCCAAACTATCAAAGGAATCGTATGATTTTGATCTTGTTAACGGTTTGCGGATTGTAATATTTGACTGTGTTATTGGAGAGATTTCCATTTAGAAAGCAGCTAAAATGAGTATTAAGACTTCTCTTTAAAATATTTACTTTAAAATATTCACAGTTGGACGAAATTATTCCACGCTGATGCTTTTTGGGCCGTTTAACTAATAGCGTACGGGTCGTATATTTCTTTGCGTACGAATTGGATTTATATACTGGCAATACTTTCCAATTGAGTCTATGGATTTTTTCAATGCGTCAGGTTGGTATAACGTATTTTGACACTTATCAAATCACACCAATCAGCTGTTTTGTGACTTTGTGTTGATAAAAATTGTCGAATAGTAAAGTTTGTTTACATACGTAATTGTCGTTATGCAGTGATTTGAAGTTTTGATCCAATTTCTGTGCTCCAAATATTTCTTGTTTCGTCCACAAGATATAGCTTACTTAATGCCACAAATATCACAGTGAGGGAATTTGAGGTTATGTTAACAATGTACACTTATCAAATCGAAGTTTTAGTGTGTTTAAACAATTAACAATTACTTTTAGAAGCAAGAGCAAAATAATACGTGTTTACTTATCAACTACCGGAACCGGATCTTCGGATGTAGCAAACAAGCATACGGCCCGCCTGATGGTAAACGGTTACCGTAGCCTATGGACGCTTGCAACATCAGGGGTATCACTCGCGCGTTGCCGACACTGCAATTTGGACCCTGAAATTTTTTCATTTATTCACACCCTTTTAGAAGAACCCCTTGCTTCACTCCATTGGGTGCACCACGGCGGGGAGCTCATTCAACAGTGCGAGCGTCCGCGGAAGAAACCTCCTGGTTCTTATTTACTGGTATACGTAGTATAAGTACGTTCCCAAATTTTTTTTTTATATCTAACTTATTCGGTAAACAAGCATACGGCCCACCTGATGGTAAGCGGTTACCGCAGCCATATGGACGCTTGCAACACAAAAAGCATCGCTCACGCGTTACCGACATTTCCCCCCTCCCCTATGAGCCCTGGCTCACTTACTCACGCGCAGGAACACAACTTTACAAAGTTATTTGGCTGCGGTATTCTGTAAGGTGGAGGTACTTCCCCAGTCGAGCTGCTCCTTGAGCGAATAAACGCTATGGTCTACCTCTGTCAACATGTGTGTCGTGTACTGACCGTGCGGCACCCGATGGTAAGCGATGTCTCCGAGCAGGGCGGCCTCATGGCTGATGGGCAGCAAGCCTCGCTTGGTGGCGGACACGGCCAGCGCGGACGCCGACCGGACGTGCACCACGCACCGGATGTCCGGACGCGCGCAGTGGACGCTCGCGTGCACTGAGAAACCTGGGGGGGGGGGGGATATGTGGTGAGATAATAAATAAATATCCTGGGACCTTTGATTAAGGATACATCCAGATAGAGTGTCGCAGCTGTGCACGCGTCGATAAAAATACGCTCTAACTGTTAGAGTTGCTAAATCAAATAAAAATAAATAAAAATGCAAAATAATGATCAATATTTAAAGTCATTATGACAAGCCGAATGACGCAGAGGGAGCGTAAAACGTAGCTGTTACGCGCAGCAGCCTATAAAAGTTGGCCTGTTTTGTATATTAGTGTAGTATGGCGACGTTCTTTCTAGGTATATTCATTTCTATGCCTGGGACATTCCTCACACACGGTCATCTGATCCCAAACTAAGTAGAGCTTGTACTATGGAAACCAGATAACTGATATAATACATATACTACCTTTTGTTTGTAAATACATCTATACTAATATTATAAAGAGGAAAGATTTGATTGTTTGTTTGTTTGTTTGTTTGTTTGCATTGAATAGGCTCCGAAAGTACTGAACCGATTTGAAAAATTCTTTCACTATTGGGAAGCTACACTATCCCCGGGTGACATAGGCTATATTATATTTTCAAAAAAATTAGGGATCCTTACTAAAACTCCAATAATGTAACCCAAGGTGTAAAAAAATTACCTAAAATATTCATTACATCGCGTGCGCTGCGAAAACCATTGATGATAGAATAAAATAATGTACTACGACTTTGCAGAACACATTATTATTTACAAAAAGTGTCGCGATACCATATGTCTAACTATTATAGTTATGCCACAATAAGTGTTTTTCTATTTTAAATTTTTTATTGAAATGCCGCCGCTAGAAATGGCTCTCTATTTGTATCTTGGTATTAATCCTTATCAAAATAAATTACTTCATATTCAAGACTGCTTCAATACCTTTATATAACTTTTTGAATTATTCAATTCGGACATACCATTCAAAAGATATCACGAGTTTAAAAATATAAGTATTAGCAGAAAAATCACGTCACGGGTACGGGCCGTACGGGAGGGAGTCAATCTCTTTGCGTGTGGCTCAGTGTTTGTAAAAAACGGCTTGACGGTAGGGTAGGGTAGGGTAGGGAAGGGGGAAGGGGGAAGGGAAGGGAAGGGTAGGGAAGGGTAGGGTAGGGTAGGGTAGGGTAGGGTAGGGCAGGGCAGGGCAGGGCTGGGTAGGGCAGGGCAGGGCATGGCAGGATAGGGCAGGGCAGGGTAGGGTAGCACCACAGGGTAGGATAGCACCACAGGGTAGGGTAGCACCACAGGGTAGGGTAGCACCACAGGGTAGGGTAGCACCACAGGATAGGGTAGCACCACGCGAACGAAGTCGCGCCGGGCAGCTAGTACTTAATATACATAATTACACCCAGACTCAGGACATACAGACATGTTCATGCACACAAATTAATTTCCTGTGTGGGAATCGAACCCACGACCTGCGGCGCGATGATTGGAATCTTAAACAACAACACCAACTGGCCCGTCGAGGTAACTTGCTATAACATGTAAGGATCAATGGTACCGACTTCGGATGCCAAGACGAAGGTCTGGGGTTCGAATCCTACAACAAGCTTGAGCTTTCGGTGAAGGAATACCATAGCTTTCTAGTATCTACCTGGCTGGCTCCCGCACTCAAGTTTAAAATCTATCGCCAAGTACCTATCGGTGTGTTCCGACAGCTGCACTTGAGAACCAGTTCCTTCTAGGCTTTGTGTGTGCACCACCTTCGGCCACATCATCACTTACCATGGTGGTATTGTGTTGAAACACAGGCCAAAATTTTTAAAATATTTTTTTTTTTGTTTGGATGTTTGTTATTAAATTACACCGAAATGGCTTATCAGATGTGGGTGAAACTTAGCACAAAGATAGATTAACCTCTGGATTAGCATATATAATACTTTTAAACCAGAAAAGTTATAGAAATACTGCGGGACGGTAACAAAGTTAGTCATTATTTTGGTTGCTTTAACCGTGAATATCTTTTTTTCCCCATGGAATCCAGACTTGGTGTCATACAATGAAATGATACCCTCGATGTGGCCAACAATCTCCACCATAGCTCATAGTGCTACATTCTGGGGACGCGTTTCATATAACATGACCCATTGTTCTTTAACTTGCAAGATTAGATTACATCCACCGGACAGGTGAAACTAAATAGGGGAGAGGTACCATACCTTCAACGTTGACAGGAAAGTTGGTGGTCCCCTGGTCCTGCACCACACCCTGCATATCCACCTTCACGAGCGAGGAGGCGGTCACCTCGTGCGGCAACAACCCACGAGGGGTGGTCAGCACTTGCTCCACAGCTGTGTTCAACCGGGCCGTAACCTGGCCCGTTATACCAGCTGGAATTAACACAGGCGTTAAAAAAAAACAGCGAAGGCACTTAAGTCAGCTAAACTGAGAAGAACCGGGAAGAAATGCAGCAAAGTTACATATAGTAATTAAAATTATAGTAAAAAAAAAAAACAGTATTACAGTAGTACCCAACTAATATGGCTTACCGATGTACCTGCGCGGGAAATGCTATTGGTCGGCACCTGCCGCCATGTGTGCGGAGGGGGCGTCACTTGCGAGAGAGACGGAACTAACAGCTGCAATGTATTATGAACCTTATAGTAGTGATCTAAGGTTGATTGTAAGTTTTAAGCGTTCTTTCGTTAATTTTCTGTGCGAACGAAGATTCACGACGCGCCTTATCAGTTGGGTACTACTGTAACGATGGTACCAAATTATTGTATTTTCATCGGTCCTTGATAAGTGTGCAGTTTCAGTTTAATCTGAAGTTATGAAATTGATGAAAATTACGTTTGAAGATTCCATTACATATATAAATACATGTTAAAAATACTAGCCAAAACAAGTTCATACATATTATCTCATCGCACATAAATAATAACTTTCATCCCTCAGGAACACGAATGAAACCATGAGGCGAACGCTAATCTTCTATATTTTTAGGGTTCCGTAGCCAAATGGCAAAAACGGAACCCTTATAGATTCGTCATGTCTGTCCGTCTGTCTGTCTGTCCGTCCGTATGTCACAGCCACTTTTTTCCGAAACTATAAGAACTATAATAAAACTTGGTGAGTAGATGTATTCTGTGAACCGCATTATGATTTTCACACAAATATTGAAAAAAAAAAAAAAAAATTTTGGGGTTCCCAATACTTAGAAGTTAGAACTGAAACACATTTTTTTTTTTAAATAAAAACCCATACGTGTCTATGGATAGGTCTTCAAAAATCATATTGAGGTTTCTAATATAATTTTTTTCTAAACTGAATAGTTTGCGCGAGAGACACTTCCAAAGTGGTAAAATGTGTGTCCCCCCCCTGTAACTTCTAAAATAAGAGAATGATAAAGCTAATAAAACTATATGATGTACATTACCATGCAAACTTCCACCGAAAATTGGTTTGAACGAGATCTAGTAAACAGTTTTTTTTAATACGTCATAAATTGAAATTAATATCAAATACTCAGGTCTATACTACCATTTACTACCTACCCACTTATATACCTACAGGTTTGTACGGAACCCTCGGTGCGCGAGTCTGACTCGCACTCGGCCGGTTTTTTACATTTACAGCTAAAAAAACAACACTAACTTTGGGTCCAACCAAACAGATCGACCAAGCGGTACACAGCGGCGAGCTTGCATCGCAGTATCTTCTCTCCCTTTTCGTAGCCCACGCCCTCTATGCCGCGGATATCGTTAATCGGCAGAACACAGCTTGGCCCCTGAAAGGTAATGGCATGAATTAGTTATAGGAAATAAGGAATTATTTAAGGACACGACACAAGGTCCGCAATGAGGACATTCGTAGGAGAACGAAAACGACGGACATATCTCGTAGAGTTAGTAAGCTGAAGTGGCAATGGGCAGGTCACATCGTTCGAAGAGCCGATAGCCGAGGGCGGTGGCTGCCACACGCGTCATACTTGTGAACAGGTGCTGCTTGTGGGGGCTGGTCTGCTTAACTTTGTTATTTATTTACTTATTAAATATTTATTCAGTCTACTTTGTAAATTTGCCGCCGCGCCGGGGCACGCAATTATTGTCAGTGCGATTAGATTTTAAATATTGTGTAATGAATCTTAGTTTGTTTTGAAAAGAGTAATAAATATTTAATCCTACTAATATTATAAATGCGAAAGTGAGTTTGTTTGTTCATTTGTTTGTTTGTTTGTTTGTTACGCCTTCACGCCTCAACTACTAAACGGATCACCATGAAATTTGGCATGCAGATAGCTTATGGTATGGAGAAGGACATAGGCCACTTTTTATCCTGGGAACGCGGGTGAAACCGCGGGGGACAGCTAGTAAGTAAATAAATAGCACACTTAAGCAGACCAGCCCCCACAAGCAGCACCTGTTCACAAGTATGACGCGTGTGGCAGCCATCGCCCTCCTCGCCATATTGGAGGGAAGTGAGCGACCCATATGCTTAAAAAGGCGTACAAGATTACTCTTCACGTACTTATTATATAGATTACTAATCATGGTAAGAATTATGGTCTTATGCAAGCCAATAGTCAATCACATACATTCCGCGATATCATTCAACTTATGTACACTCACAACAAATAATTATTACACATTGATATTAATATGCTTATCTGGCTGCACTAAATACGATAAACGTTTGCGATAAGAATGCCTGTGATACGAATTATTAAATTTATTTATTGTATCAACAGATTTAGAGGAGGTACTGTGCGACGAGAGAGTGTGTGATCTGATGATGGGACTTCCATTAAACTGTGCCTATAAAAATACTAAAACATCCTGTCAAAGTCCCATCGGTCGAGATTAGCAGGGTCATAAACGCATTTTCTTGGCCGCCGCACTATAGATAAGTACAGCTGGTTCATTCAATAGAGAACAACTCCTTCCACCTGCGTGACAGACAGAGAGAGAATACTAACCCTCAGGCTGCCCGTGTGCAGTCTCCCGCCGACCATCTCGCGGATCCTCTGCAGCAGCGGCGCGTCGTTCCCCTCGTTCATCTGCTGGTCGAGGACTCGCTCCAACTCCTCGCGGAACATCTTCGAGGACATGAGCGCTTCGACGCGCTTGCGACGCTCCATTTCGCGGACATCCTGAAAAGTTGAGAATTATGATTGAGTAAAGACCTTCTTGGTGGTTCTTCCTTCGTTGTGTAGCATGATTAGCCGTTCTTAATCGATCTGCAAAGTTTAGCTACGTCTGTCGTGGTCGGCACCTGGATGGGTGACCGTCTAGTGGTATTTCAAATCGAGCGTTTTCGTGCTTCGGAAGGCACGTAAAGCCGTTGGTCCTGGTTATCACTTAATTGTGATAGTCGTTAAGCTAGTTGGATGCCTCCTAGGCGGCTTGAAAAATTCCAACAGTAGGTTGACCACTAGCCTACCTCCACCAATCCGCAGTGGGCACGCGTGGTGGAGTATCTGCCCATTCCCTTTCACCTTCACTTATGAAAGGAGGCCTGTGCTCAGCAGTGGGACATTATAGGCTGATGATGATGAAAGACCTTCTTGAAACACCAGGAGGTGAAGCTAATTTGAGGACTCAAAGGGAAGGCAGTCCAGCTACCGATTTACTAATGGGCGATTCCTATAATTTACGGACCGTTATCGGTTAAAATTAAGACTCTTATATCTTTACTAATAATGAAGCAAAGACCTCGAAAGCTTTGCATAGCAAACTCTCCCATATGAAAGTAGCTATCACAGGTAAAATTTGCTTACGAAATCTATATGCCCAGTTTGGCAATAAAAATCCTACCATTGGTAAGCAAAACGATTCGTTTTTGTTTATAGAAACCGGGCAATAAGGGATTGCCTAGGTGCTGCAGACCTTAAAATGCTTTCTATTATATCCCACAGAAGAAGACTACATCTACATCCATATGGTCCGCAGCAGGAACTTCCAACTGAACTGAACGTGGATGAAAGAAGCGGCTCGAGGATATGAGGATGAGCTCCCCATTCAAAAAGTTCCTGAGATACTGCAGAAGCTACGAGGTTCTGCTCTACACTCGTATGTGCGCAGACACAGTCAAAGCAATTCATTTAGTTTTTATCCTATGAAGACACATATGAAGTTCTCAAGAAGAACTGGCAAGAACTGCCCTAGTGTCACGAGCCAAAATCAGACGGCCGTATGCTTTATTGCCATTGCAAAAAAAAACATAAAGATAACTCACAGCATCGATGTCAGCTGGACGTTGCTTCATCCTTTCATCTTCCTCCTCGTTGGACAGCGCTCCGGTGCCGTTCGGCAGCGTCTCAGTATCTGTGTCAGCCATAGCTGCTTATTGGCTGTTTGTACTGCAAGAGAGAGACAGGAATAGGTTAGAAACTAGCGCCATACACTGTGAAGTGAATCTTCGACTTTCGAGGGAACTTCAGGGTTTACGAAAGGGCTTGAAATGCAAATCAACAGCATTGGTTTTCCCAAGAGAATATAGTATGGAGTTCTTCAAGGTGATAGATATCTGAGCAGGTTCATCAACGCGGGTGATACCCCTGCTGCAAGGCCTAACACGTGTGCTTTAATTCGTCGCCTGTGTCAGGCCTCAGGTACGGTTAATTTAATAAAATGTTTGGACGGGAATCAAAATCAAACATATTTTAATCAAACCTTCGCAGGCACATTGAATAATCTGACTCAAATCCCGGTTCGTTAAGTCGCATTTGCAGAGAAGAGCCGGCAATAACTCTTACAAAACAAGCTTAGATCCTTTCCATAAAATTTACATTCTAATCTCACTGACAATTGTTACGCAAATTGACCAAAGACTCCCATCGAAGTTTAATAACAAAATAGCTGACGCACGCAGGCCAGGCACAAGAGTCATCCATCCGATAATCTTTTATGTTACACCATAAAACTGGCTTTCTTTTGATGTGTACGTCT
Organism: Achlya flavicornis; assembly: GCA_947623365.1. Classification (NCBI taxonomy): domain Eukaryota; kingdom Metazoa; phylum Arthropoda; class Insecta; order Lepidoptera; family Drepanidae; genus Achlya; species Achlya flavicornis. The sequence continues at coordinate 2,147,345 of OX392494.1, read as the reverse complement.
GTCGTAAGTTGTAAATCATATCAAGATGAATCCTCAGCATCGGCCTGTAAATATTAACCGCAGAATGGAAGACGGAAGTCTATTAGGTGTCATAAAAATCATGTAGTAAGAGACTATCCTATATTCGTTGGGTGAAATGTCTGTGGATTTGGGCCGGAATTGGAAATGCGTTTCGGGAATTAAAGTTTAGTTTAATGAGCATTGAAATAAGTTAACGTTTTAGACTTTTTGGCGGGAACTTGCAGAGTGACGTTGCGTTTTCGTTTTAATTTTCATAAATTCGTGTATTATGAGTTTTATTGCATATTATCGGTCGTACTTGATCCAATAAAGATCAATCCATGTGCACCACTGAAGTGAAAAGAATTATGTGTCGTGAATTTTCAAATTGTCTCAAAAAGTCAGTGAAAAGTTTTAGTAGGTACAATGACCACCATTGTAGTAAAACGTGACTTTTATGGACGTTTACTGACTGAGAACTAAGTACCTATATGTGAAAGTGATTTATTGTGCCCGGAAATTATAATATATGGTTGCCACACTTAAAAATAAGAAGAAGTTAACGTTTTCGTAATAGGCTTGCCTGAAAAATTCAATTCAGTCCGACATTTACGTTATCAAAAAATTATTAGACACCTATTTTTTCTTTAGTCGAAAAAATTACGAAGATATGGTGTGTTGAAGTTCCGCGTGACGTCACGGTACACTGGTACACTGGTACACTTTTCACAAACATGTGACGTCACGAGCCCCCTCTCCCGAGCTTTGACGCGCTTTACCTTTGTAAATTTTTATTGATTTTGTAAAGCAGAAAATACGTGTCCAATACTTTTTGATAATCTAACTGACGGACAGAATGCGTCCCTATTCTTTGACGGAAATGCTCTTGAAGTTTGTGGCTTTTTAGGGTTCCGTAGCCAAATGGCAAAAAACGGAACCCTTATAGATTCGTCATGTCTGTCTGTCTGTCTGTCTGTCTGTCTGTCTGTCTGTCTGTCCGTGTATGTCACAGCCATTTATTTCCGAAACTATAAGAACTATAATGTTGAAACTTGGTAAGTAGATGTATTCTGTGAACCGCATTAAGATTTTTACACAAAAATAGAAAAAAAACAATAAATTTTGGGGGTTCCCCATACTTAGAACTGAAACTCAAATTTTTTTTTTTCATCAAACCCATAACTGTGGGGTGTCTATGGATAGGTCTTCAAAAATGATATTGAGGTTTCTAATATCATTTTTTTCTAAACTGAATAGTTTGCGCGAGAGACACTCCCAAAGTGGTAAAATGTGTGTCCCCCCCCCTGTAACTTCTAAAATAAGAGAATGATAAATCTATAAAAAATATATGATGTACATTACGGTGCAAACTTCCACTGAAAATTGGTTTGAACGAGATCTAGTAAGTAGTTTTTTTTTAATAGGTCATAAATTGAAATTAATATCAAATACTCAGGTCTATACTACCATTTACTTATATACCTACAGGTTTGTACGGAACCCTCGGTGCGCGAGTCTGACTCGCACTTGGCCGGTTTTTTGACATAAAGGTCGTCTCTTCTTGTCTCGCTATGTGGGCTGTCATAACAGTCATCATACCCACTAATTAAATATTTAAGCTAAAAATATAATATAATAAATGTATTTTTTGCGTTAGGTACCTTTTTATTAAGGAGAGTTATACGCCTGTCTTATCCAAATTAAGCGAATGAAACAGCACGGCACATCGAGTTATTGATCAGCTAGCGAAGGCTCAATTAAATCTCATCCATACTTAAATATTTCGTAACATGAGAAACAGTTACCCAACGTAACACAATCACAAAAAGAACTGTGAAACAATACAATAGGAAAAGTTCTTTAAATTAAATAAAGATTCTCACACCAGATGTTATAATGGTAATAAATCTTTATTGTGTGTGTGCCTGGCCTTTTTAAGTGACAACGTGGTATTAGATGCTTTGGATGCTCACAGATTTGGTTGATCGCCTATTGGTATTTCAACTCGAGCGTTTCCGTGCTTCGGAAGGCACGTAAAGCCGTCCCGGTTATCACTTAAATGTGATAGTCATTAAGCTAGTTGGAGTGCTCCTAGCTGGCTTGAAAACACCAACAGTAGGTTGAACACTAGCCTACCTCCACCGATCCACAGTGGGCACGCGTGGTGTAGTATCTGCCCGTTCCCTGTCACCCTCGTTTGTGAAAGGAGGCCTGTACTCAGCAGTGGGAACCTGCACCAAATATCCGGCTAAACTGGCTAGTCTAACCGGCTATTCGGCTTAAAGACCTGGCAAGTGGCAACCCAAGGCGCGACACTTAAAGTGATGTTGCAAACTCAGTTCGCAAACTGTAAGCCCGCGGCAGGTTGGTGTTTTGCGAGATACTTGCGTGGATAAACTTGTGTTTGACCACTATCTTATAGGTATATATCCTTAAATTTCATTCCACAATATCAATATTAAGCCTAAATAACATTGTGGACCCTGTCGCGCACAGCAATATAACAACATGTAGGAGGATCATCATTATCCCATCAGGGCTATTGATGAAGGTGGTTTTGAAGTACAGCTGCCTAAAGACCTGATACGTGCATGGTCAACTTGAGGGTGATAGCCAGGCAGATGGGTAATAATGGGATGGGTAGTACACAGAACTATAGTATAATAATATACAAGCGGCCTAGGGCCCCTTAATCTGAGGAGAGACTGCCTCCTTATGTGTGTCGCAACTCTCGCCATCGACGGGAAGTCCACCCTCACACATTGAAACCAGAATTGTTTTGAACTGTGCGGACTCAAAGGAGTTTTCTTCCGCGGACGCTCGGACTGTGGAATTAGCTCCCCGCCGTGGTTTTCCCAATGTAGCATGAGGTTCTTCAAAAAGGGGCCGAAGAGATTTCTTCAGGGTTGGTAACGCGCGAGTGATATCCCTGGTGTTGCAAGCGTCCATAGGCTACGGTAACTGCTTACCACCAGGCGGGCCGTTTGTTTGTTTGCCACCAGTGGTATAAAAAAAAGTACTCTATCACCCAAGACCATTGTAGAAATATAACTCACATTTGACCGTCACCATCACTGATGTATCATTCGCCACAAATTCAGCCGAAGGAGGCTTAAAAACTAAAACGGAAAGAGATAGCTGACTCCACAGTAAACGTGCGAAAGAGATAACGCAGTCTACAAACACCATCGAAATATCAAAGCGCTATCCATTGTTCGAATGGGCGAGGTTCATCGAACTGAGAAGCTATTACAATACGTACGCCCGTAAAACTCAGTTTTATATACTATAATTACAGTGTTCATGCTTGTTTCGTGCATAAAAAAATAGTTAGGACCGCCCAGATATTAGCACGTAATATTATAGTCCAAGGGCCGCCAGACATTCCTTTATTTCTGATGGATAAGATGTTGGAAATTGTTGGAGCTCACCTTTGCACTAATTGCCCTCGCGCTCATATAGCGATATTTTAATATGTTTAGGGAAGCGCTCGTGGTGTAGCATGATTAGCCGTTCTTAATCGATCGGCAAAGTTAAGCTACGTCTGTCTTGGTCGGTACCTGGATGGGTGACCGCCTAGTGGTATTTCAAATCGAGCGTTTCCGTGCTTCGGAAGGCACGTAAAGCTGTTGGTCCCGGTTATCACTTAATTGTGATAGTCGTTAAGCTGGTTGGATGCCTCCTAGGCGGCTTGAAAAACTCCAACAGTAGGTTGGCCACTATATAGCCTACCTCCACCGATCCGCAGTGGGCACGCGTGGTGGAGTATCTGCCCATTCCATTTCACCCTGATTTGTGAAAGGAGGCCTGTGCTCAGCTGTGGGACATTATAGGCTGATGATGATGATGATGATGAGGGAATGTTTGGCTGCTACGACTGAGCTGCCTGATTACAAAATATATTCAAATATATTTGTATTCCCTGATTATCTTTATATATAAAATTCTACTGTACGTGTGTATGTCACTGAATTCCTCATTCCAAGCATACGGCCCGCCTATTGGTAAGCGGTTACCGTAGCCATATGGACGCTTGCAACACACGAGGCGTCACGCGTTAACGACTCCCTCTCCCCAATGAGCTCTAACTCACGCGCAGGAACACAATATAAAGTTATTTGTCTGCGGTATTCCGTAAGGTGGAGGTTTGTGTACTGCCCCAGTCGAGCTGCTCTTTGAGCGAACAAACGAATAAATATGTCTTTTAATTTATGTTTAAAGACAACAACAACAGCATGGGGTTCTTCAAAAGGGGCGTGAAGAGATTTCTGCAGGGTCGGCAACGCGCGCGTGATACCCCTGGTGTTGCAAGCGTCCATAGGCTACGGTAACCGCTTACCATCAGGCGGGCCGTATGCTTGTTTGCCACCTAAGTGGTATAAAAAAAAAAAAAAAAAAAAAAAAAACGGCACAAATCAAACAAACAACAAAAACTGTCAGAAAGCATACCCAAATCTTTTCAATCTTTAAGTCTACTAAACCAAAACCCTGGAGAAAACACCATCAGCAATTATGTACGAATGTTATGTAATGAATCTATGCTTGTTTTGAAAAGAGTAATTGCTGAGTTTATTGCCGGCTCTTCTCAGCCAATGCAACCTTCCGACCTGATATTAGAGTATTAGAGCCAGACTATCCTCAATTGTCTACATTGGTATGACATTTAATTTTAATGTTCTGTAAAAAGTGCTGGTCCATCTACCGACACATCCCTACGTTTATCTCCTAATGATTTCTAAGGAATACTGAAAATTGTTCAGGTTATTCCAAAAGTTTAACTGATTGAGTGAATTCGTGTGCTCACACACATTGACGACAATTTTTAAAAGCATCGACAATACTGACTGGATTTTGCGGGTAGGTAAGAAAGTCACATCCACGCAAACTCAATCGTCGACTACCGGAATAAAACTCAAATAAACAAATCAACACATATCATACCTAAATCGAGACAGAGAACAATAAGTGAAATTATCAAGATGGCCGACGTAGGTCGATAACCTTGCACTGTGCCCATGACTTAACTTACTTAACAGTCAATATTGATTTAACTGTTACCATACACTTTATATGTATGTTGTCTGCAATGCTTTGTTTAAAAATAAAGTATTTGATTAGTTGGTGATGCTTGCTGAAGCTAACTATTCAGGATAATCAGAATTTATCTCATCAATCGCTGTATATTTCAGCAATTTGATTGAGTTGAGCTGTTAGGCAGTTGTTGTACAACATAGTCGAGTTGATATTTTAATAAATAAAATTGTAGAAAATATGGCGGAATTAACCAAATACAAATCCGTCTGTATCTCATCAATCGTTGTATATTTCATCAATTTGATTGAGTTGAGCTGTTAGGCAGTTGTTGATATTTTAAAGAATAAAATTGTAGAAATAATGGCGGAATCAACCAAAATACAAATCCGTCTGTATCTCATCAATCGTTGTATATTTCATCAATGTGATTGTATTGAGCTATGAGACAGTTGTTAAACAACATTGTTGAGCCGATATTTCAAGTCAGATAATGTCCGACACATATCAGTATATGCCCAACTCTCGGTAAGACTATACGATCCGGTGATCGGATTAAATCAACCACGCATGGTGGAAGTAGGGCGCATATGGCTTCTGAATCGGCCATTGAGGGTTCACGGTCCAATTACACGCTTCTTGCGGGCGATAGCTTTCTTTTTAGGCATGTCCATCATATCAACAAACTTTTTTTATTGGGCCTTTATTTTGAGGATGAAACACGCCTATCCACTGGAACCAGGTTATTGATTTATGAAGCGATGACAACATACGTTCAAAGCAGATAAGCTTGTGCTTTCGGAACGAAAACATGAGGACACCATAGCAAGGTACTTTGTAGAACTCGCCTGTCTGGTCTTCATGTTGAAAATCTGCTAAGCACCTAACGTTGGGTTGCGGCAGTCGGACTAGAGAGCCTGTTGAATAAATTCAACTCGTAAAAGTTCTGTTCAAAATATGCATGAAGTCGAAAATACGGGTGGTAATTAGCGCGTAGGATTTCTAGATGTAATTATCATTTTATAACAAGTATTGTAATGGGTAGAGAGTTGGTTATTTATGTATTGAAAACAACGTAATAAATTACGAAAGTTGTGCGTGCTGCATTTTCTAGAAAAGGAAACTTTTCTAGCTGGTAAGAAATTTATTGTTCCTTGAAATACTGAAATATCGGCTCCACAATGCTGGACAACAACTGAATCATGGTCCAATACTATCACATTGATGCAATATACAACGATTGATGAGATACAGACGGATTAGAATTAGCTTTTGATCCGCCATTTTGCTTTTCAAAATACATTATTTAATTAAAATATCATCTCCACAATGTTGTTCAACAACTGTCTTATAGCTCAATAAAATCACATTGATGAAATATACAACGATTGATGAGATACAGGCGGATTTCTTTTCAAGTCTGCAATCAACCATACCGCCCACTAAGCGGTTACCGTACGTAGCCTATTGACACGCTTCACCCGGGGCATCTTTCCCGCGTTTCCGACCCTTCCTCCTCCTCTGGCGACCTTACTCACGCAACACAACATAACTTTATTTCGCTGCGGTATTCTGTAAGGTGGAGGTACTACCCGAGCTGATCTTTGAGCGAATAAACGCTATGATCTACGTTTAGCCTGGAATAACATTTGATCCAACACTAAAGCTGGTAGAACCACCGTGGAAAATATGTCGTGACCGTTTTGCGGTTTGACAGAATATGTATTTTGTGAACATTGTAAATTAAGTCTTGATTAATAAATAAAAAAAAGTAGAAATCAATTTGCTAGTGAAGCTTTATAAATTACTAAGTGTTACCTGCGGTTTCACCCGCATACCCGGGATAAAAAACAGCCTATAATAGTCGGAGATAATGAAGCTTCCTATTAGTGAAAGAATGTTTCGAAGCTGACTGGTAGTTCCAGAGATTACCCCTTTTAAACCAACAAAAAACTCTTTCGCTTTTTTAAATTAGTACGATAGACGTGAGTAGAAGCATATATGTTATGTACATAGATTTAAATTAAATAATATGAGCCCTACGAGAGTACAGTCCACCCATCACTCAAGTTGATTGTTACAAATTACAGATGTACTTCATATATGAATACTCATCCATATAATATGTCAGGGAAAAACTGGCGATAGAAGGATGAAATACTTAGGTGCAGACTATACTTACCGCACTTTTTAGTATGTGAAAACATAAACTATACCTCCTTTATTAATAAAGAAGGTGTAAGTCAGTCTTGTAACACCCAGGTATTAAGATAGCCCCAGCCCTTTTTGTTTATAGACATCAGAAAGTGACGGATATATTTAAAACCTAGGTATTACTATACTTGACTTACCTTATTTATTAACTAGCAGACCCCCGCGGTTTCACCCGCGTACGGTTTGAATTTTCTCCTTCGAAAACCAATGCACGCCATTGATTATTAGACACAACAAATCAAACACAGATATATTTACAATTAAATATATGAATATAAAAATGAAAACGCAACGTCACTCTGCAAGTTCTCGCAAAAAGTCCGAGGAAATTAACTTCCAAACAAATTTCGTATTCTAATCAGATTTAAATATTCTTTTATATTTGACATTCCAATTTTAAAGAGCATGACTGATTCCAGAACAAAAGGCAGATAGAGCGCGCGAAATACGGGAGTGAGGCCAAAAAAAGCAATTAGGTACAAATTTAAAAACACATACCTGGTATTCGCTTTTGAATTTATATATGCTATGTTTAAAAGCTGCTCTGTGCTAATTTATTAAAAAGAATGTGTTTTTCTTTAAATAAAGTTTTTTAAACAAAGCAAATACAAATTCAAAAGCGAATAAAAGTACGTGTCTTACGTAACTTTATTGCAAAGAAATTCCGATTGAAATAACCTCTGATTCGGTAGAAATATTACAAAATCGGAAATGGTTCCATTTCTAATGAACCACCGTTTGTATTTGCAGTTATCAGGACGTAAAATTTTTTATCAGAAAACCGCTATATTGAACCGATTTCAATTCGAAAATGATTAAAATTTAGTTACGTAATCGCCCCCCAGGTATGTGTTTTTCAATTTGTATTGCTTTTTTGGCCTCACTCCCGTGTTCCGTTTGCTCCATCTGCCTTATTCTGTAATCTGTGAAAATCGGATTGAGATTTCAAACATGTGTCAAAATAAAAAATGTTATTTAAATCAAAAGTACTAAGGAGTATTGATATCAACTTCGATGCAAATCACCCCTAAAATAACTTTCTACCCCTTTTTAGCCCCGTTTGGCGATGAATTTCAATAAAATATGAAGCACGTCTTCCATCATTTCTATTAAAGAATGTTTATGCAAAATTTGAAGTAGATAGGACCAAGGAATCACGTTGTCCCATACAAACTTTGCCCCCGTTTTTCACCCCCTTAGGGGTAGAATTTCGGAAAATCCTTTCTTATCTGATGCCTACGTCATACAAAGAACACACCCTCCAAGTTTCAGGTCTCTACGATCAGCGGTTTAGGCTGTGCGTTGATTGTCAGTCAGTCATTCAGGACAAAGCATTTTATATGTATAGATAAATGGGTGCAAGTCTAAACAGTAACTCAGACAACGTGCACAAAGTCTGTGAAAGAATAGGATGTACCCAAATCTCTATTTCTTCTTCTTTTTAAGTATTTAAAGTACAAAACAATACATCGCAATCTCTGCATTTCTGTGCCAAGCTAGAGCTGCGCCGACATAATAATCGAAGATATAATGTACGTTGTGTTGTGTAGTTTGAATCAGTGAAAAATCCGTGAGGGACTTTTTTGTGTGCCGCAGACTCCTTCGCACAAAAAGTCTGTCGTCTGTGCTGCACCTTATCCTCACTTGTAATTAAATATCATCTCATATAGGGTCGCCATACGTGGTTACCCCGGATTTGTCCTAGTTTAGACGCCCGGGGAGCGTCCGAGAGAGACTAAATTAAGTTTAAAGTATGAAAATAAATAAAAAGTTGGTTTAAAATATTTTGTATTTTACTGAGTAAATAAAAAAACACTGTTGACATGTCCGGGTTCTCTTCTTCTTGTCTTGTCCTGGTTGCATGATTTAAGAGATTGCAACCTTAATCTCATGTCACTATCTCCGAGATCTCACCCGCATTCCAGAGATCTAATATTTTCCCGGGATTAAAAGTACGATCCTTTATTCCAGGTGGCAAATTTCACCACGATGGGTTGAGCTGTTGAAGCGTCAAGAGGAAACAAAGAAACAATCACTTTCACACTTATTATATTAATAGGAGAGGATAACATCACATTGAGATGTAAGATATTCAGATCTAACAATAACATAGTATAAGTGTGACCCCTCACACAGCCGGTCGGTTACGAAACATTTATCATAAGTAGCCGTATCTCGTATTGCGTAACTACTTCTAATGTATACTTCTATACTTATCATCTATACTTCACAATAATGTCATTGTTCTGACTCTCTGTGTATAACCTATGTGTGGTTTGAGTATTCAATCGCGTAGGTACTATTAATTCCGTCGAATGTCGAGGATAAAAAGAAAGTTTTTTTTTTTTTATACCACTAAGGTGGCAAACAAGCATACCGCCCGCTTGATGGTTAGCAGTTACCGTAGCCTATGGACGCTTGCAACACCAGGGGTATCACTCGCGCGTTGCCGACCCTGAAGAAATCCCTTCACGCCCTTTTTGAAGAACCCCATGCTGTACTCCATTGGGAAAACCACGGCGGGGAGCTCATTCCACAACCTGAGCGTCCGCGGAAGAAAGCTCCGTTGAGCCCGCACAGTTCGAAACAATTCTGGTTTCAATGTGTGAGGATGGATTCCACGTCGATGGCGTGAGTTGCGATGGTGGAAGGTAGCCGTGGGCAACAAGTCGAACAATTCCTTAGAACACTCTCCGTTGTACAAGCGGTAGAACACACATAAGGAGGCAGTATCTCCTCAGACTAACAAATCAAGTTCACATCACATTTAAAAAAAAAAACTTGCTGAGTTTCTTGTCGGAGTCTTCTCAGTTCAAGTTGTATTTGGAACCGGTGTAGAGTCATTTGTTAACGTTCACAAGTGCCTTATCAGGGCCTAAATTGAATAAATATTTTTTGAATTTGACTTTAAAAAAATTATTTCTTCATTATTGTTATATGAAGCTACCCTCCGTGGGTAAATACGACGCATTTTTGCGATTATTTAAGAAACATTCGCTTATATTAAACGGCCGCCCATGATAAAGCCGACCGCACCGAAAGTCACTGAACATTGCCATCCCACATCGTTTCACAAATTAAGAAAGCTGCAGTGACATTAACGAGCCGAATAGAAACAATTAAGAGATTTCAATCATTCTTCGTAATGGTTCTCATGGTTTGCTTCGAAATCAAAAATCATTGACAGGCACTTACGAAGTCTGACTCTCTAGAACGAGTTCCGAAGGTTGTATTTTTACAGTAGATCACTTTGAGAAACACTGACTGAAAGACCTTGCAACGACACAATAATTGCACAACTCCAAAAAGCAAATTACAATCACACAAAATCGCACACACCGTTAACAAAAACAAGAATCGTGCGAATTGGAACAAGGCTGTACGACCCATACACCATTGGCAGTTCGAAAAAAAAAAAACAACAAAATTGGTGAAATTTCAAAATTGGAACGGCGGAAGCGCATACCGCGCCCGCACGCCGTCTATTTCGGTCGTCTCTCTTTTTTGGTTGTAAAAATAAAATAGCCGGCATTCCTTTTAGAAGATAGCACGCGATATGTTTTGACATACACTTAAGAGGGTTCCGTAGTAACGAGGTCGAAATAATAACAAGTTTTCAACGAGCACGTCACGCAATGATTCATTATTTTAAAGTTTTTATTAGTTTATTTTAGGGTTGAAATAAATATTGTTCTGTCTGGATTGATATCCGTGGTAGGCAGCACAAACATAAATCTAAAAAACGGAACCATAAAAGTGAATTCCGGACTATATTTTTTTTTGTTATATTGGTTTTCGTTTGATCTTCGACTGACTCCATGAGGAGTTATGACGAGGCCGAGGATGTAGCACGCTTACCCAGAAAAAGCCTATTCAATCCTGCCTTGAATACATCTAGGTTATAGGAGTCGGGAAACACAGACCCAGGAAGAGAGTTCCACTCCTTTGCTGTTCATATAAGAAACGTTGAAGCGAAGCGTTGTGTCCGGTACGCGGGAGGTCGACAACGAATGTGTGGAAATTCTCCCGGTGTCTTAAGAAGGCCCTGCATGGCCAACGCAAATTCAACGCAAGCATAGCCTAAAAGCTTGTACTTTTATTCAACGTAATGTTTGACTGCGAAAATAGAGAGACAGCATCAGAGCCATCGGTTATCAGTCGGTAAATTCCGCTGATCACTCGCGGCCGCTTCGCTAGGTCGTCATTCATGATTAAGCATATCATAAAACGTGTTAAAACAGCATAAAACAGGAGTATACTTCTTGCGAAAAAATCTTACAAGTTTGTAAAAAAAAAAATTTTTATTTGGAATCGCCAATACATTTGGAAGCTTCTAGATGTTTTCTTTACTTTTTCAATTTATAGGTAGGTTAGATAATAGCCACAGTTCAGGTAAAATTTGTGCAAAAACGCTGTTTTCGGAGGCTTTTACTGAATTTGTTTCACACTTTTTTTATTTTTGCCTAGATACACGGCTAGATACAGTGCACAAGATACCAATTTGTTAAAAACATCTAAAGAAAACAGTACAGAGCTTTTGTATGAAAAGTATGGCGGATTGACTGCTCTGAATTCAAGTGACTGAATAAAATTAAAATTGCAGTATCTAAATGAAAAATAATATATTGCATTTCAAATGTAAGTATTACGCATCACATCTCTGATGATCACATCTTGGTTCCTCCGTCAGCACATCAAATAAAAGCATCAAACACGACACATGTAATCGAACACGTGTGAAATGGGAGCACATCAGCCAGCACATAAGACAGTTCCTTGACCTGCCCCAAGATGCGTACGCGTCTCTCGACGATGACATTTATGACAAGTGCTATCAGTGGACCGTGTGTTTGGTAATATTAGAAACTAGTTTCGCGGTTTCACCCGCGTTCCCGGGAAAAAAAGTAGCCATGTCCTTCTCCATACAAAGAATATCATGGCTGGTGAATGCGTAACAAACAAACTCACTTTCACATTTATATTATTAGTTAGGATGTTATAGTAAAGGGCACGAGTGGTTAGCACAGATTGACACCTGCGCAGTAGTTAATTTTTGGGTCTGTTTGGCGGAATGAAGAAGGGGGGAGCGCCGAGCTGCACACGATTGGTTCGTCAGTCGATGCTCGTCGTCTATTGGATTCTTGCGTGTCATTTGGCTACTGTGATTTGGCCAAAAGTGTACATGCGCGAGCTTGCCCCCACTACTGCCTATCTGTGCTCACCATTCGTGCCTCAAACTGTATTATCGCTGGATTGACAATGAGCTATTATTATTAAGTATAGAGAAGACGCCACACATCACAACTATGGTCCGTTCAAGTGAGGCCATCTGGACTATATAATTTTTGTTGTAGAACGATGAACGAAACTCCTAAGCACCCTGAAAATCACGGTGTTTGCGAGAAAAATACTCCTAAAAGCGTTGATAGCGCTACGGGTTTCTACTGTCTGCTTAGACGACTAATTATTGTTTCAGAGCTAAAGAGAACTTTAGTGGACTCTAAAAAAATGGGACAAACCTTTGCTTATGATAGCTTCTCTATCATCATCATCAGCCTATAATGTCCCACTGCTGAGCACAGGCCTCCTTTCACAAATCAGGGTGAAAGGGAATGGGCAGATACTCCACCACGCGTGCCCACTGCGGATCGGTGGAGGTGGTGGAGGAGGCTAGTGGTCAACCTACTGTTGGAATTTTTCAAGCCGCCTAGGAGGCATTCAACTAGCTTAACGACTATCACAATTAAGTGATAACCGGGACCAACGGCTTTACGTGCCTTCCGAAGCACGGAAACGCTCGATTTGAAATACCACTAGGCGGTCACCCATCCAGGTACCGACCAAGACAGACGTAGCTTAACTTTGCCGATCGATTAAGAACGGCTAATCATGCTACACCACGAGCGCTTCATAGCTTCTCTATATGTAGTAATAATAGCTCAATGTGGATAGATGATTTGTCTACGATGGCTTACCACCTTCGGTCATATTGTCACTTATTTAAATATGGGTATACCATAACAGATAAAAATTTGGAATCCTTGAGAAGTGTGTATAATATCATAACCCACTTCTGAATACAAATAAATAGTAGCTAAGTAACGCCTTATTAGTTAAGAAGTTTGTTTAATTGAGACAGGTCAAAGATTCTTGCTTCAAAGATGTGCCAATGACGGGCCAGTTGGCGCTGCTGGTTAAGAGTCTCGTAAAGATTCCACCTATTGCGCCGCAGGTCGTGGGTTCGATTCCCGCACAGCATGTCATTTGTGTGCATGAACATGTCTGTATGTCCTGAGTCTGGGTGTAATTATGTATATTAAGTATGTATTTACAAACAAAAAGTAGTATATGTATTATATCAGTTATCTGGTTTCCATAGTACAAGCTCTGCTTAGTTTGGGATCAGACGACCGTGTGTGAGGAATGTCCCAGGATATTTATTTATTTATTATTTAAAGATATAAAATTCCTTAGTCCACAGACTACATAAGCTTTTGATTGCTCGACAGTTGACTTTCACAATATTTTCAACCATGTACTCAAACTGCATTCTCGTTTCGCAATTTCAATGTATTCCTAACAAAGATTTGAATAAACGGAATGGAGTCATCAGTTGGCAAGACGTACATAAATAACATGTAACTTGCCAGTCAAGTCAAATAGGAATATTTAAACATTTCCATGGCAAAAACGGTCATTGCCACTTGCGGCTGCGCACTCAGTATTTCGCAACTTAGCGCTGCCAGTGCAAGCTATAAGCTTCTAGCGAATGCCGGGCGTATTTTGCAACTCGCCGACCCTAACATATAATTACTGGCAAGGTGGAGGGAAAGAGGCCGAGTGGTCGAAGCCCGATGCGTTGTTCTGATCAAATACGCGCAGCATTGGAAACCAGTGTGTGTGCGGCTATCCACACAGCAGGAGACCGATCCAGATGGCGAGCAATAGTGAAAAGATAACCTGCAAAGGTCACGTCCCTCAACAATGAGGTATACGATGCCAGGAGGGAGGTACCCAAAGGATGCCAACAGGACCATACAAATAATATCTTCCCTTCGTGTGCGAGTCCGACTCGCCTGGTTATAACAACCGGCTAAGTGGTTTTTATAACCAGGTGTCACTGGAGAATATGGATCAAATAAAACTTTTGGACGGAGGCGGTCAATACCAAACATTTATACCCCATCCTAGTTCTTTAGTTATGACAAATCTTTTGTTATCTTGCTGTTAAAGACGGTTTCCTCGCGTTTTTTATCATCACCGAAATAACTCATCGTCGTTTTTAACGTCACAACGTTAGCTGTCATCTTATTATCCGCCGCAACTTATGCCTTGCGCCAAGCCCGATCTACGCAATGCTGAGGCCTCAGTAGATTTGAAACGGCTTGCAAAAAATAATTGATAGCATCATTACAACCACACTAACTGATAGAAATAACAAGAATCTTGAGAAGTAGGGCATTGAGGGGCAATGGGGAAGTACGTCCACCTTACAGAATACCGCAGCCAAATAACTGTATGTTGTGTTCCTGCGCGTGAGTAAGGTCGCCAGAACTCATCGGGCAGGGGAGAAGGGTCGGTAACGAGTGTAGCAAGCTTCCATAAGGCTTCGGTAACCGCTTCCGTACACTTGTTTACCAACTTGAGACAGATCTGAAACATTTACGAATGTGGCGCAATTACCCCCCTGGAGATTTTAAGACACATTACCCCGTTTCCTTTTTTTTTTTTTATACAACCAACTCGGTAAACAAGCATACGGCCCGCCTGATGGTAAGCGGTTGCCGTAGCCATATGGACGCTTGCAACACACGAAGCATCGCTCACGCGTTACCGACCTTTCCCCCCTCACCAATGAGCTCTGGCGACCTTACTCACGCGCAGGAACACAACTTTACACAACATAACATTATTTGGCTGCAGTATTCTGTAAGGTGGAGGTACTTCCCCAGTCGAGCTGCTCTTTGAGCGAATAAACGCTACGTTCTACCTCTCTTAAAACAATTCTACTCTTTTTTAACAATAACTAAACTAATACGTCCATTAAATAACTCCGGCGCAGTGGCTGTAAGTTTTCTGTGCACATTCATAATAAAAGACACTACTCACGTCATCGCTTTACGAGTTTCGAATACTTACGACTAAGTTATGAGTCTAGTGGATAGCGGCATACATAAACTTGAGTGCAATAACGTAGAAGACAAATCAATGTGGTCGTAATTCATAATCACATGCATCCGCGTTTAGACGTCAAAACTGTAATGTCTCTCTGTACACCGAACCACAATACGCCCGGGAAAAGTTTCCCCCGTACGTTGTTGACATACAGAAAATACGGACACAGCGTTTTGCATCCTCACTTATAATGCGGAGTGGAACTTGCTACCGGCGCGGCGGCGTCTGTGTTTCCTGACTGATACAATCTAGGGAGTTTCAAGGCCAGAGTGAATAGGTTCCTTCTGGGTAAGCGCGTTCCATCTTAGGCTTCGTCCCTTATGGGCGGGTCAGTGGCCAAACCCAAGCACATTTAATAAAAAAAAATACGTTTCATACATTTGTGATATTCTAAAGCGCATCACAAAACACATCGCCAGCATGTGGATTATTCAAAATATTTATCTATATATATAAAGAATCTATAAGGGTTCCGTTTTTTGCCATTTGGCTACGGAACCCAAAAAAATGAATCCCTATTTCCCATGGTCACGCCAACACGCGTGACGGGCTGGACCGATTTCGCTAAATCTTTTTTGTTGTGTTTGTTATTCTTAGGAGAAGGTGTTTATGAAAGAAAAAAATAAGAAAACTTAACGACAATATAAACTTTTCTGATGTAACATTAGGTAGAGTACGTAAGGGGTTAAAGAAGGGGGCGCGGGTGAAACCGCGGGCGGAAAGCTAGTTAAAAAATTAAAACAAATACGAAACGCTAAAAAGTAGCTTATTCGTTAGATCATAATTAAAATGTATCATTTTGCGAATTAAAACTTATAGAAACGTGCTTGTATGCTTGTTTGCCACCTAAGTGATATAAAAAAAAAAAAAAAAAAAAAAAAAAAAAAAAAAAAAAAAAAAAAAACAGTACAGAATCGCACTTGAACAGTGCCTACTCGACCAATAAGAACTGCGCGTACGCGTCTTAACTACTTGACCAATAAGCACTGCGCGTACGCAACTTAAAATTTCATAATGACTGTACGAACAAGTGCCGTGAGAAAAGCAGTAAAACCAGAGCACATGGTCGGTAGCGGGGAAGTGTCGGCGTGGTGTCGGAATCGGAATTGATTGCGAACAAAATTAACATCATTGGACTGATTTTATTGTTCGATGGACTTGAGGACCTTCCGGTGTGTTCCAATTGAGATACGCCCACAATCGTTGAGAATTTAATTACCAGCGGTATAGATGATGGTGCTGATTCTGTTGTTTACAACTAAATTAATTTTAGTCTCACTACGTCTCTTTCTAACAAAGAACACTACCACATACCAATGATCCGCAGTGGGAGCATCGAAATATCGAAAATTCTCCAAGAATATCTCTGCTTCGTTATTTCGCGAATACTTTGAAGTCAGTGCTATATCAATTACTTAACATCAATAAACTGATTATTTAGCTTATAACTATATTCTAGCCTAGAATTAATGGCACCATTAACCCTAAAAACCAAATTCATCTAAGGCACCGCGAGACTATAGCGCGTAAAACTGTCAACAGCGCCATCTTTTGTTAGCCCAACGAGTTTAACAACCTTTGCAGCGGTTTTAGGCTAGGCAAATTTGTCGTAAACCTATTTCAGCTTCTGATCTTCAATTGTAAGCGTATGCTATTGTGTTAAGGGTGGAAATTGCTCGGCTGTGTTGTATTCCAAGATGTGTTTTGTATCGATAAGATGTGCATTATGTTTGGTTCATACTGGATGTGCTTTGTCCGAGGGTGGACTAGTTTAACATAATTTTATGATCATACTGAGAATTTGTTATTGAAATAGACCATGTATTCTATGTATTCAGTTCGATTACCTCAGAAATGCAATCTTAAAGTAGCATCGTTGGAATCTGAAATGAACAATGCACGAAGTTGAGCCTATTATACCAAAATGGTTTCTTTTAAGTATTTTTCGACCTATCCCCCCTCCCCTATGAGCTCTGGCAACCTTACTCACGGGCAGGAACACAACTTTACACAACATAAACTTATTTGGCTGCGGTTTTCTGTAAGTCTTGTACTTCCCCAGTCGAGCTGCTCTTTGAGCGAATAAACGCTATGCTCAACCTCTCTTCAAAGTCTGATAAAGACGACAAATTCTCATACTCCTTTCGACTCCTACGCAGGTACGTATCGACTCCTCGGAAATACAAACTACAGCAGGTTATTTTTGAACTTCTAAACGAGATATCATTGTATATTTTAAACTGCAAGTGAGACCTCTGGTGTTGCAAGCATCTATCTATGGACTACAATATTCGCTTACCATCAGGCGGACCGTACGCCTTGTAATACCTAAGTAGTCAAAAAAAGTTTCTCAATTTTTTTTGTCGTTCGGATGAACATGAACATCTTTCGAACTGCAGACGAAGTTTTTCTCTATTCAATTAATCTTGTACAACTTAATGAGAGAAACAGATATCATACATGTTTGAAGTCGGAAACAAAGGCTTTGTCCTCTGGCGTTTCCGCACCTGCCCCCAATAAAGTCATAAGGGTGAAAGTGGGTCAACTTTTTGCGCGGGTTATTCTATCCCCTTTCTGTATACAGAATGTATGTCAAATATCTTTATCCTTAAGAGAATATAGTTGTTTTTGTTAATGTCAAACAAGAACAACAAAGTAACTACATAATAACGAAGTTATACGCGTCTCTTTATGATGGAGCACACAACAAACACATTAAAGTAGGTAAACTATATTGAACAATGACTTCACTATGCCATCTAGAATAGAACTAGGGTTAATAACTAACCACCGATACAAAAAATATGGTACAGAAGGGTACACATGTTTCAGAAACAGGACATGACCATATACGGGGTCCGGGGTGAATACGACAATGCGAAAATAAATGAAACCACGTAAAGTACTCGTCAATACGATCAACTTTTACTATGGGACGGCTTTTCATACAAAAGGTACATGATTCCTCGGACAAAATGTATGAAAAGCTGTAATTTTTTTTTGCGATTTCGAAGTTGGTCCCATAGTAAAAGTTGATCGTATTGATGAATACTTTACGTGTTTTCATTTATTCTCGTATCCGCCCGGTATATGTTTGGGGGGAGGAAAATAGTCCCATCTTTACGTAAATAATTAGTATCCTTTGCATCTGTGTCCGTATTTCAAAGACAACGCTATGCGCATGTTATACAGTTGTAATGAAGTTGAAATTTGTATAGTAGATATATGAAAGGATAACCTGACTCACAGTTCAATCCGTAGGGTTTAGAAACTTGAAATGTTCCACACAGAAATACTATACTAACTACTATACTATAATAACCAAGAAAGGGTTTTTTTTTTAATTCATTACCTAAGGGCAGATAAAAGACAGGATCGCGGGTGAAACCGCGGGCGGAAAGTTAGTTCGAAGCATTTCTTCA
Organism: Achlya flavicornis; assembly: GCA_947623365.1. Taxonomy (NCBI): domain Eukaryota; kingdom Metazoa; phylum Arthropoda; class Insecta; order Lepidoptera; family Drepanidae; genus Achlya; species Achlya flavicornis. The sequence goes on along the minus strand of OX392494.1, from coordinate 2,128,503 downwards.
ATTTTCATTTTACTATACGACAATAACTACGAAATCTTTACAACGTATATTCTCCTACTATTTTCTCATGCAACACTATTCAACAACCATAAAATCCCTAATTAATAATGACATCACTATCACCATGAGGAAGTGAAGGCGCGGTGCGGTATACCTAACCCACTAATAGCTGCTGTAAGCGCAAATAAAGGAGACGCGCGTGCCGGCGGTATTGATTCGGCCTCGAAGGACTTGTGGCGCCCAACGTGGAGCCACGGTTTATATGGCTTTGGCGCTAACGGAAGCGGAAATTGGTTGTAATACAGACAGGCTTGTGTTTAAACATAATTTCAAAGATGTGAAAGTGGTAAGTACACAAAAGTTTATAACTGGCTCTTGAGTTCTGCTGTTGGAACTCAATTAAAGGTGCTTACGTACAAGTAACGGATTGACAATCTGAGGAATATCAAATAAATATAAATATCTGATGTGAACGATAATTTGAGTGCTTTTCTAACAAGACTATTATTATTTAGTAGATTTATATCTATTTTATGACGTCATTTCAATTCTTCTCCTTCTCATTTCCGAATATTCCTCACTAATAATATAAATGCGAATGTATTTCTCTGTATTTTTGGTTACCATTCCGTTAAATTTGACAGGCACTAAACCTATGGTATGGAGAACGAAATGGGCTAATTATTATACAGGGAACACGGGCGAAACCGCGGGGGACAGCTAGTTTAAATTCTCACAATGTTTCTCAATGGGAGACTCGGGGGCCGAGTGTCTCAGCCGGAACGCGCACACAATCGATTTCTACGTAATACAAACAAAGGGCAATAAAACAAAATCGTTACGGTTCTCTACAAAGTTCCGGGTAAACTTTATTATGGCAAGTGAAGTAGGTACTACATTCCCCTTTTTGAGGGAAGGCTCTTATGCCTTTATTGCTAATTTAGCGGAAAGGTCATCGACGTTAGGGTTGGACGCGCGACACCCTTTGATTTTTACAGTTTCGTTGATTTTAATGACACGATTAGGGGAGCGGACGGTTTTCAATGACTAAAAAATCGAGAAAAAATCCCCGGCAATCCAATCGGCAACTAGTAAGTGCTTTTGCACTGATTAACAACAGTACCGACCAAACACTACATCTTAATTTTAAATTTTTGTGTGTCCTTGTCTTGGCCAATCAGAGTGCATCGTCGGTGGTAGGGAATTGGTGGAATAGATTTGATACAAAATTAACGTCATTGAGTTTTTTGGGTTGATTGTTCGATGAGCCTTATCTATAGATATAGTCCCATCTGGGTTAATCGTTTACCCAATAATAAAACCATTACAGAATAAAATTGGTGGAGTGGAACGTATATTCATATAATCAGTATAAAAACATACATAAATAGGGTGACTGATAATTAGTAAACGATACTTAGACACATGATTGTACTCATGATAACTGGACGTGGAAAGATAGGATAGGTAGGTAACTGCAGCACAGCCTTGATAAAGCGTGTTCCCTTCGATTGGTGTAATCCTGCTGATTTCGCTGAGGCGCCGGCCTCGCTCCACATCCAGGTCAAAGATTAGGGGTTAATTTGCACTCACGAACGCGGGTTTATTATTGTTTTAAGTTTCGTGATCCCAATTATTCGAAATTTGGGAACAAACGGGGTGCGCAAGCGTCGTTTTTATATTTTAAATCATTAGCACTCGCGTAATGCGACCATCCATTTCACTGTACTTAGAGCAAGAGGAGGAGGAGGAGTGCGGGGTACGGAAGCGGAAGGATAAGGGTTAGGGATGTGTTGTCGTGAGTGATGTGAGTAATGTTTATATTAGTCGATTTTACTAAATGGCGTAAACAATAACAAACAACTTTCACTAGTTGACTAAAAAAATCTATTTAGTCCGACTTTACATTATCAAAAACTATTAGACACGTATTTTTTCTTTAGACAATCAAACAAACAAATACTAAGATATCGTGTGTTGAAGTTCCGCGTGACGTCACGTTAGAGAAAACTTTTTATTCTAAAGTGACGTCACGAGTTCCACTCTCGAACTTCGACTCGCCTTATCTTCGTAAATTTTTAATGATTTGGTTATTTGCGCGTTCACCGCTAAGAAAACCCCATGATCTGTGGCTCCACAATTCCAGAACACGTCCTTGAACATCAGTAAAAGCATTGGGATTCTTGGTGTCAACATTTCTAGCAATGTTTTGTTCCGTAGTCACTTAGAATACAAGGTAGGACAACAAAGCGAAGCAGTACTTCACATCGGGGCAAAGGATGCAACTTTATAAGTCGCAAGTCCGGCCTCGTATGGAGTACTGCTGTCATCTGTACTGGCGGGGGCACTTGTATAACAGTTTGGGCTTTTAGACTCGATTCAGCGACGAGCCGCTAGAATTATCCGACGATCTCGAGCTCCGAGCGGTTTAGAGCACCTCAGACTGAGAAGAGACTTTGCCTCCTTATGTGTGTTCTACCGCTTGTACAACGGACAGTGTTCTGAAGAATTGTTTTAGATGATGCCCACGGCCACCTTCTACCATCGCAACTCTCGCCATCGACAGGGAGTCCATCCTCACGTATTGAAACCAGAATTGTTTCGAACTGTGCGGTCTCAAAAGAGCTTCCTTTCGCCGTACGCTCAGATTGTGGAATGAGCTCCCTGCCTTGGTTTTCCCAATGGAGTACAGCATGGGGTTCTTCAAAAACGGTGTGAAGAGATTTCTGCAGAGTCGGCAACGCGCGAGTAACACCCCTGGTGTTGCAAGTGTCCATAGGCTACGGTAACTGCTTACCATCAGGCGGGCCGTATGCTTGTTTGCCCCATTATTTTTTGATCAACAAACTGACGATTTAATTAGAATTATAACTTATAATTTTAATCTAGGAATAATCCCTATTGGATTATTTTAAACCTGCTCAATACGTTATCTAAATATAAATCTGTAGCTATGGCAACATTGACTGTCGCAATAACTCGTAGCTTATTATGTGGCCATGGAAAATCTTAACAAACAACACGTTCATGTCGTTAATTAGACAACAGTAAACAAAAGTCGGTGACGACAGTTATGTTCTTTATGGATCTTTAGGTTCTATGATGTTTGGTGATTAGTTGCTTTTGTAGCACTTTTATATAGCTATTTATGTTATTATTTTGAAGATAGAGCTATAAGCGGTGTTAGGGACTAATTTAACTCCTAAAATAATAATATCCTGGTACATTCTTCATATACGGGTATCTAATCCCAAATTAAACAGAGTTGCTCTATTTGTGACAAGTGATATTTTTTTTTATACGACTAAGTCGGTAAACAAGCATACGGCCCGCCTGATGGTAAGCGGTTACCGTAGCCATACGGACGCTTGCAACACACGAAGCATCGCTCACGCGTTTGCGACCTTTCCCCCCTCCCCTATGAGCTCTGGCGACCTTACTCACGCGCAGGAACACAACTTTACACAACATAAAGTTATTTGGATGCGGTATTCTGTATGGTGGAGATACTTCCCCAGTCGAGCTGCTCTTTGAGCGAATAAACGCTATGCTCTACCTCTCTCAATATACTGATATACTAAATAATCATTATAGTATTATACTTATATACGATTATCGATATATAGAAGCGCTCGTGGTGTAGCATGATTAGCCGTTCTTAATCGATGAGGAAGTTAAGCTACCACCGTCGTGGTCGGTACCTGGATGGGTGACCGCCTAGTAGTATTTCAAATCGAGCGTTTCCGTGCTTCGGAAGGCACGTAAAGCTGTTGGTCCCGTTTATCACTTAATTGTGATAGTTGGAGGCCTTCTAGGCGGCTTGAAAACTCCAAAAGTAGGTTAACCAATAGCTTACCTCCACCTCGCCGCAGTGGGCATGCGTGGTGGGATATCTGCCCATTGCCTTTCACCCTGATTTGTGTGTAGGAGGCCTGTGCTCAGCAATGGACATTATAGGCTGATGATGATGATGCTGATACTTATATAGATACTAATTAGGAACAACCATAACAAACAAAAAAAGATAATGGGATTTTTCCTCGATGAGTGCTGCTGACACAAGAGTAAAAGAGACAGAGCTAGTATAATATTTCTTCCATGAATATTACAAAAACCTAATCAATACTAAAAGGACTGCGTGTCCCTATAAAAGCAATAAAAACATAATAAATGTAACAGACAGAAGCTGGCCCCACGTCGGGCGCCAAATTACTTTTATCGAACCAAACTGCTGGCAACACAGCTTTTAGTTAGGTAATTTGTACAGATCATGAAATGCTTATTCAGGCATTATTTATGTTATTCATGAGAAATTCGTTTTTTTTTTTTTTGCTTTCGTATGTGTCTGGAACGTTATATTATTAGCTGTCACACGCTGCTTCACTCGCATTCCCCAGGTGCAAATAGCCCTGATTACTCGGAATAGTTACCTATCAATGAAAGTACAGTCAAAATCGGTTCAGCAGGTTCTTAGATTCATAACAATCATACTTATAGTTACGGGAAGATATTAAATATTTCAGAAGCGCACTACACTCACAGCTCTGATCTGATGTCAATATCATCAGCCTTTTTTTATATATACCACTAAGGTGGCAAACAAGCAAACGGCCCGCCTGATGGTAAGCAGTTACCGTAGCCTATGGACGCTTGCAACACCAGGGGTATCACTCGCGCGTTGCCGACCCTGAAGAAATCTCTTCACGCCCTTTTAGAAGAACCCCATGCTGTACTCCATTGGGAAAACCATGGCGGGGAGCTCATTCCACAATCCTACCCTATCCTGCCTTCCCTGTTTCCAATAATTTGTGGTCGACGCAATATAAACGCTTCTTCCATCCCACCCTTCTCATGTATCCGTCATATCGGCACTCACTCCATTCTTACTAATACCAACTTTCACACGATCCATCCATCTCTTCTTCGGCCTTCCTCTTCTCGTATTCTAAGACTGTTTAAATATAATGCAAAAATGACTGTTATTTTTCAAAATTCCCAAATAAAATAATAAACCGAACCGCTATCAATCATGCAAACGCGCTATAAAAGAAATACACGGTACTGAAGGAACTTCACAAAACCTCATAACTAAAGATAGGCGAAACTTTCACCGAGGGGTGTATTTATTATTTAGCGACAGACTATGCGGCGTCGTAACCCTCTTTCAATTTGACGCAACGCAGGGAAATTTGCAAATAGATTGGTTATGGGACAGCGGAGAAGTATATTAAGCAGTCATGGAGGTATCGAATCCAGGGATTTGGTTTAAAGGTGGCTCATTCCGTGGAAGACAAGAATATGTACCTATATGGTTGTATTTGCTTCTCTCTGCGCTAGCATCTATGGCTAAGTGGCAGTTGTAACGTTCATAAGTGCCGTATAAAAACCTAAGCTTGTATAATGTATTTTTGACTTTGATTTAAAGAACCCCACTCTATCAACGAAATGTAGAATGGCAAAAGAGCGATAGTTGCGACATTTGCGTTAGTGGCAAGTCTTGTTGTTGAAAACTTAAGAATTCCAAATTGTGCCAAAGATACGCTCGTTTTCATACAATGTATTCAAAGAAGCTGTATATACCCCACTGCAAATCTGTGGGCAGTGACTCTAGTAGACAGCACCAAAAAAAAAGATCTATAGCTCATTAATCAATGACGTAAGACTCTAAAAATACGTCAGTACATCGAATAATCAGGCCAATTCTCGGGAATCACGGTCGGTATGGGGTCGTCGGACTCATTTCAACCGCTGAGTAATATTTGAGAGACAATTGCCACTCCCTGTAGTTATTGACTATGTATCTTTATATGGCAACAGGATGACAAGTTGGCAAACGGTCCATCGTTTTATAAAGGTATCTAACCAGCTAACAGCTCACCTGATTGTAAGGGATTAGCATAGCTTGTAGCCATTGGCAATAGAAGAGGTAAAAATCGCGCGTTGCCGAAACTGCACAAATCTCTTCACAAGTGTTGAGGAGGGCATTTGGTACTACCAGCACTGGGCCACATGGAGTTCTGGTTGACCTTACTTTGATTCATAGAATGAGATGGTCCTGTCAGAGATTTGTCACGGGAATTTTGTGGTATTGATACAATTGATGGCGTAGGTCTTGGTAGAATAGCTAACGTGGTCATAAGCACAAGGTGGAGTGGTGATTGAAGTCGAGAGTCGAGGAGCTAATTTCATTTAATAATGAGGAAATAATGATCTTAGAAAAAATAAATTCAAAGCCAACTTAATCTCAGCAATCCCTTAAATATTTCATCAATGTGATTATATTGAGCTATGAGACAGTTGTTGTACAACATTGTGGAGCTGATATTTTAACGTATTTATGTCTTTTGATAAGGAAAATGGCGGATGAAAATCAAATCGAATCTAACTTAATCTCAACAATCCCTTAATATTTCATCAATGTGATTGTAATGCGCTATGAGGCAGTTGGTGTACAACATTTTGGAGCTGATATTTTAACGTATTTATGTCTTTTGATAAGAAAAATGGCGGATGAAAACTAATCTAACTTAATCTCAGCAATCCCTTGATATTTAATCAATGTGATTGTATTGCACTATGAGACAGTTGTTGTACAACATTTTGGAGCTGAAATTTCGGGTGACGTGATGCACACTCCTACATGAATTCAATAAGTTATCATTTTCACGGTCGATATGGGTTCGTCGGCCGAGGAGCCGCGAGTCGCGACCGAGCGACGCCCATGGCACTGCATTGTCATATAATATCGACCTTCAGTCCATGTGACTTGTTATTGTAAGAATAGAATGTTAATAATAGAGCGGGACACAAGAACAATCTTGTGTCTTAGTCAGCTCATTTCTTGAAAGCGTCTGAAATTACTAAAGTAAAGCATCTACCGGTACATGTGTTTATTTATATGTTTGTGTTCATATATAATTTAGACTTTGAAATTACTTCCATTCTAAACAGACATAAGCGCCAAAATGACGTCACTAAAACGGCTGATAGCGTATCGTAAGCGCTCGACAATCGACGGACGGGCCTACAACACCATCGCGATGCGAAGCCCCGAGGCGATTTTCCGCAATTGCTATTTTAATTTCCGTATTCGAATATTTTTGATGTTTCTTTACGGAAATATCAATTCGATTCATCGAAAAGTTTTCGGAAATTAAAATAGAAATTGCTGAAATTCGCCTCGAAAATTTTTGAATCCGTTTTCGATATCGAATCCGACGTTTTAAAATAGCACTGCAGAGCAGAAGGGGCAAAATCGCGGCAATTAATTCGCGTTAGAGTATTGCGGCGAAATCGCCTCTTCAGGGTCTAACTCCTAGGCTTTTCTGCGAAAAAGATAATTAATCGAACTCAGGACAGGACAATAAGGAAGGACTCTCATTGGGCTTTATAGTTGTAGTGGTTACTTCAGGCCTATTTAAGGAGTTGTACATTTTTTCAGACTTTTACCCGGTAGGGTTATAAAAACTACAGTTTTAGCTGTAGGGGAAACACGTACCTCATGTGAAACGGCCATATTAGCGCTGGTGAAAAGTTTAAGAATGTAATGATTTTTAAGACGTAAAACAATGATACCACGCGGAGAGCCTTAATACAAAAAATATGACTGCGACATTCAGACGGACAGATATGACGAAACTGTAAGGGTTCCTTGGTTGACTACGGAACCCTAAGCAACGACAGATCAACTAAAGATCTCAAAAACAATCGTACGGAATACTTCGGTCGATAATATATTATGTTTTCGGTTGCTTTTGAATCCGAATCTAGTAGTATAACATACATAATTAATTCCTAAACAAACTAAAAATATATATTTTTAGAAAATTATTACTTTATATTTATAAGTTGATAATAATACAAATATTAATTAGTTACATCATTAATCCTTGTACATACCCGTGTAATTATTTAGTATAATATTTATCCTTATACCTAATGAAACCAGAAAAAATACGTTATCCCTAATCACAGAACAGCGTGTGTAATTATTTTAAATATAATACTATAAATGAATATCCTGTGACATTCCTCACACACACACACACGCCATCTGATCACAAAATTTGCGCCTGAAATAAATATTTGATCTACCATCTTATAGGATAGATCAAATATGCAGTGCATGTACAATAAAGGTTCGTCCCCATAGAGTCTGTTTTCGCTTGCACCAGATTGCAAGAATCAATTTTATTATGACGGGCCAGTTGGCGCAGTTGGTTAAGGTTCACCTTACGCGCCGCAGGTCGTGGGTTCGATTCCCACACAGGACATGCATTTGTGTGCATGAACATGTCTGTATGTCCTGAGTCTGGGTGTAATTATGTATATTAAGTATGTATTTACAAACAAAAAGTATGTATATGTATTATATCAGTTATCTGGTTTCCATAGTACAAGCTCTGCTTAGTTTGGGATCAGATGACCGTGTGTGAGAAATGTCCCAGGATATTATACCAACAAGAAGGTTTTAGTTCATCCGAGCGAGTGATGCGAGCGTCTCCGTTTCAATTTGGACAAAAATGCTTTCGTATGTATTTCCAGCAGGGCTATTTTGCGCTCGGATTCGATATCGGAAACGGATTCAAAAACTACTGAGGCGATTGCTATTTTAATTTCCGAATTCGAATAATTTTGATGTTTCTTTACGGAAATATAAATTCGATTCATCGAAAAGTTTTCGGAAATTAAAATAGCAATTGCTGAAATTTGCCTCGGAAATTTTTGAATCCGTTTCCGATATTGAATCTGACGTTTTAAAATAGCCCTGCAGATTTCCGAAGGATGTCCGGATATCCCGTTGTTCTTCTCTACAGGTAGCATTTCTCAACTGATTCTCGTGAAATTTTGTGAGCAGATTCGGTAATAATACGGAATTTTTTGGCAAGGCGGTTTTTGGTTTTTTCCAAAAAATAACTACAACTAATGTTGTGTTCCTGCGCGTGGGCAAGGTAGCCAGAGCAAGGGCAAGAGTCGGTAACGAGAGAGTGATGCCTCGTGTTTGTTAAGCGTCCACATGGCTACGGTAACCGCTTACCATCAGGCGGGCCGTACGCTTGTTTGCCGGCTTAATTGCATAAAAAAACTACGAGCGGGCATCAAACCTGCGCGCCAACTGGCCACGTATTTCCAAGAAACTCACCCCACCCCTAAATTAACCAATTCCCCTACATGCATATGGAATTCTTTACTGTTATAATTGACAGATCGATACGGGTTCGTTGACCCGGCGACCGGGTGTCAGCTGTCACCCATGGCATTATGGTGTCATTGCTGACCTCTCGTTGACATGTAATTGTTGGGTATAATACTCATACGAACGAGTATATGGTACAGCACCGATACCGTGAACTGTACCATCTATCTATATCTATACTAAGTAATACTAAGTAGCGGTCGCCCGTAGCCCATGAGTCGAAATTCGAATATCATTCCATACACCTACACGTGTGTTCAGAACCACACCCGGACACAACATCACTTATCATGGTTCTAACATCGTTTTGTTCGCAGGTCGGGCCGCGTATCGCTCCTCACACCTGCACGATTGCCCTGTCTAGACGTCTTCGTCGAACGACTGTATGGTTTTATAGACTGGTGATATTGTGGTCAAACATAGCCAAAAAACATAGAATATTAATTCAGAAATAATAAATAACCTCTATTATAAACGTCCGTTTGACAGCTCCCATCATAATGACACATGTCACTTTAACTAATGACAGCTATCAGTCAGGACTTAATGAAGTTCGTGCGATCGACGACGCGACCCCAACCTGCGGACGACGACCTTTCGTCGAACCGACGGATTTTATTTCGAATTAATTTCGCCATGTGACGTAATTTAGTCGGTAATTTAATTAGAGTAAAGTGCGTGAAGAATTTTATTTAGAGGGTTCAGTATTAAAAGGTCACTTTTGACACATACATCTCAATGTGTAATTTTTTTTTTAACCACTAAGGTGGCAAACAAGCATACTTCCCGTATGATGGTAAGCAGTTACCGTAGCCTATGGACGCTTGCAACACCAGGGGTATCACTCGCGCGTTGCCGACCCTGAAGAAATCTCTTCACGCCCTTTTTGAAGAACCCCATGCTGTACTCCATTGGGAAAACCACGGCGGGGAGCTCATTCCACAGTCCGAGCGTCCGCGGAAGAAAACTCCTTTTAGCCCGTACAGTTCGAAACAAATCTGGTTTCAATGTGTCAGGGTGGACTCCCCGTCAGTCCCCGTCGATGGCGAGAGTTGCGATGGTTGCGATTGCGAGATTGCGATATTAAGCGCCGATCCCACAGAGTTCTTGAGTTCTGCAATATAGTCTACCGATCACACGTCATACACTTCGTTTATTAGGGTTCCGTAGCCAAATGGCAAAAAACGGAACCCTTATAGATTCGTCATGTCTGTCTGTCTGTCTGTCCGTATGTCACAGCCATTTATTTCCGAAACTATAAGAACTATAATGTTGAAACTTGGTAAGTAGATGTATTCTGTGAACCGCATTAAGATTTTCACACAAAAATAGAAAAAAAACAATAAATTTTGGGGGTTCCCCATACTTAGAACTGAAACTCAAAATTTTTTTTTTCATCAAACCCATAAGTGTTGGGTGTCTATGGATAGGTCTTCAAAAATGATATTGAGGTTTCTAATATCATTTTTTTCTAAACTGAATAGTTTGCGCGAGAGACACTTCCAAAGTGGTAAAATGTGTGTCCCCCCCCCCTGTAACTTCTAAAATAAGAGAATGATAAATCTATAAAAAATATATGATGTACATTACGGTGCAAACTTCCACCGAAAGTTGGTTTGAACGAGATCTAGTAAGTAGTTTTTTTTTAATACGTCATAAATTGAAATTAATATCAAATACTCAGGTCTATACTACCATTTACTTATATACCTACAGGTTTGTGCGGAACCCTCGGTGCGTGAGTCTGACTCGCACTTGGCCGGTTTTATTTTTAAAGGCATCGCATCACAGATATACATTTTAATAGACGCCGCAAGTGTATGTACTTCGCGTGACAAAATCTGTGCAAAAATGGGGCCGAATGTTCTTCTTTTGGAACTGTTTCGCGCGGACAGAGAACTCTCATAAGGCTGCATGACCACCAGAGATGTGTAGCGAGGGATATGTTTAGCCGACAAATAGGATAGCTTCATTTTCATGTTAAAAATCTAATGCCAGCCTAACTAAATCAATCTTGGGACATTATGGTAGGTACAAAAAAGTTACACGCTTGGTTTTCATAGGGATGGAGGGATTTGCGATGTCTATTTAGATTTATGTATGTGCATCGCATAGATAACCATCAGGTTATCACTAAATTGTGATAGTCGTGAAGCTAGTCGGATGCCTCCTAGGCGGCTTGAAAAATTCCAACAGTAGGTTGACCTACCTCCACCAATCCGCAGTGGTGGAGTATCGCCCAGTCCCTTTCACCCTCATTTGTGTGCAGGAGGCCTGTGCTCAGCAGTGGGACATTATAGGCTGATGATGATCGCATAGATTACAGTGATAGCGAAACGCAGAACTCTAGAACTCTCTCAGCGAGATCGGCCCTCAATAGTAAAAAAAGAAATAAAATTAAAAAAATTAGGGGCGTGTCTGACTCCCGCCTGTGACTTGCGCAGTAGACGGTTTATACGTATAAAGAGAGACATGTAAATCGTCCACAGCGCAAGTCAAACCACGTGTTGTGTCAAGTCTTATCTTTAGTGGCACGTATTGTACCTTCTAACTTTTTAACTTATTATCATAATCAAATCTTAATTCCGTAGAATTCAATTCGACTCGGAAACCGAACCAACATTTCGCTACCGATAATATCAACTACTTACTTATCTTACCTTCCCTTTAAAATTTCCTGCAACATTCATTTCCTGAGAAACAGCGGCACGCACATTTGGCACATTCGACAATACAACACTCCATTGAGTCACGGCATGCGATGGCACGCGGCCAAGCATTAGTGTAATTAACTCGATTAGCATTATTGTTCATTGTATGATGAGGTCACGGTATGGTGAAATGTTTGGTGTTGAAGTTTAGTTTCCGGACATGGGAATCGATCGGACACATAGAGTGAGAATATTTATAGAGCCGCTGTACAAGAGAACGGTCCGTGAGCACGGGTACGGTCTAAATGCCGTACGTAAAGTGCGCGTCGAGTAGTACCCAACTGATAAGGCGCGTCGTGAATCTTCGTTCGCACAGAAAAGAAAGTATGGCCCGAAGATTAACGAAAGAATGCTTAAAACTTACAATCAACCTTAGATCACTACTATAAGGTTCATAATACACTGCAGCTGTTAGTTCCGTCTCACTCGCAAGTGACGCCCCTCCGCACACATGGCGGCAGCTGCCGACCAATAGCATTTCCCGTGCTTTGAAAATGTATCTTCTGCGCAGGTACATCGGTAAGCCATATTAGTTGTGTACTACTGTAACGTTGTTAACGCCATCCGTCATATAAGCATTCATCATCATCATATCAGCCTAGGGATGTCTACTGCTGAACATAGGCCTCCCCCATTAACTTCCAATTTGAATGGTTTTGGGCCACTTGCATCCAGGCCAAGCCATATCAGCATTATACTCGTTCCTTACTCATACATTCTTTCACACAATCCATCCAAGTTTAAAAGTGAAGTCAAATCTTAAAGGGTTGAGACAATTAGCACGACTGCTAGAAAAAGAGACTTATATTTTCCTTTCATTAAGGATACATCCAGATTGAGCGTCGAAGCTGTGCACGCGTCGAAAAAAAAAGCCACCAACTGTTAGGGGCTGAATCAAATAAAAATAAATAAAATTGCAAAATAATATTTAAATTTCTCGCGATTTTAATTGGAATATTTCAACAACTGTTATCAAATGACAATCAGAACGACGCAAAGGGAGCGTTTAACGTAGCTGTTACGCGCAGCAGCCTATAAAAGTTGTCCCGTTTTATATATTCGTGTAGTAATGGCGACGTTCTTTCTAGGTATAATTATTTCTATGATAGTTTCATTTAATGTCTTTATACGATCGTAACTTCTAAATGCTTCAACCTATTTAGATGTGTTATTGTGACTCTTTTATGTAGTCTCAAGTCTCAGTAGACAGCTGTCTTAAGCTGTCAAAATAACTGTACATGTTGACAACACAACAACTCATCAACTACAACAACCATACAACAACCGAAGGTCAATAATTACGAATAACTTCAAAAAAACTGCATCACTCATGTCATTCTGTCACTTTTATCTAGCCACTCATGATTACTAAATGTACATAGATAAGAAAAGATATCGACGTACTTTTTTTTAAAAAAAACAGCCACTGCCAGCTAATACAAATAGAGAATTCTCAAACAATTAAAAATCACTTAAGAAAACAAACATACATTTCACCACTCAATAATGGTCTAGCCAGACAGGCTATAAACTGTTCACGGTAACATACTAGCGAAATCACTGCGACTTACGACACCCACGTCTGAAAGGGCGCTGTGAGTCACCGGTCGTTGACCCGTGCGTAGGCGCAGCAAGCCTTCGAGTGGTGCGCGCGCTGTGATTGGCCGAGAGCTTTGGTGGTGAACGCGAAATTTTAAATTGGAATTGTTGATATTTGTTGAATCTTGCATATTATACACGTTGATGAGTTAGCAGATATACCTATAAAACTAGGTCATAAGAAGCGAATCATAAACTTGATAACAATGAATAAAGACTTGTGTGACTAACATTAGGTATTAATACAAGCCTTTTAACACAAGGATTGGATGAGGATGAATAATATATCAATAACCAACTGTCCCCAAATGTCTTTCTCCATACCATAGGCTATGTACGTGCCAATTTTCATCGCAATCGGTTCAGTGGATCAGGCGTGAAAGAGTAAGTATGTTTTTTTTTGTTATACCACTAAGGTGGCAAACAAGCATACGGCCTGATGGTAAGCAGTTACCGTAGCCTATGGACGCTTGCAACACCAGGGGTATCACTCGCGCGTTGCCGACCCTGAAGAAATCGCATTATTAATAATTGTTAGCATTTTGAGAATAATGTCAGCAGTTGAAGAGGCTGTATGGGTCGAGCCTTTGTCTGTCTTGGAAATAAAGAAGAGATTGAGATTGAGTTGGCGCGTCAGAAGAAAAATATAGAAAAAAGGAGCTGATTGAAAATAATTACACGAATTAAGTTATGAGTTAAAGGAACTCAGTAATGTAAATACTAAGTTAAAAGGAAATTATGCAAGTGCATACAAAGTATGAGCTTTAGGCGAAGCCAAAAGAGGCTATACAAGTATCTGGATCATAGGCTTCAACCAGTAGGAGCTGGTGAGTGTGGAAAGGGACGGCTAGAAGGGGAGGTGGAGGCCGTAGGGGGGAAACCCGAAAATAACCAACATGGATACAAGCATTAGATGCTTTCAGGATATATCAATAATATTATCCAGAATTTGAGGGTAAGTGATAATAATATCCAAAACACGGAATCTAATTTGGTCATCGTGTTTCCAGGGTGACAAGAAGCGGGGAGAAAGCTAATTGGACACATTAACTGTTTTCTTAGCGATAGGTACAATGTAGCAACTAAGATTGCGCGTCCGCATTATGCCTATTAGCGCATAAGAAAGAAAACTGAAACTGAACTGAAAACTGAAGAGAACTGAAAACTGAACTTCATTTGATATACCTCCCATATACAAGCCATCCATTGAATCGTCCGGAATTAGATCTAGAGTATGTTCTCACATGTAATGCGCGAAGAAAAAAAGTCAATCTATACCTACATTATACGTAATTCAAGAAGGAGAAACTGACATATCGATGCACAGCAAAAACCACGGTGTCCAGAATCCTTCTGTACTTTTATTACGTCATCATCAGCCTATAATGTCCCACTGCTGAGCACAGGCTTCCTTTCACAAATTAGGGTGAAAGAGAAAGGGCAGATACTCCACCACGCGTGCCCACTCCGGATTGGTGGAAGTAGGCTAAGTAGGTCAACCTACTGTTGGAGTACTGACTACTGGAGTTTTCAAGCCACCTAATAGGCCTCCAACTAGCGTAACGACTATCACAATTTATTATGGCATTACGTGCCTTCCGAAGCACGGAAACGCTCGATTTGAAATACCAATACCGACCAAGACAGTGGTAGCTTAACTTTGCCGATCGATTAAAACGGCTGATCCACGAGCGCTTCTATTACGTAGGCAAACAATACACAAGACTTTTCAAAAATCAAAAATGGTTCAAATAGTTGACCGCGTGACTCGCTCTGAAAGTGGTTCCCATTTATAATCGCTCACGTTTCTCTCCGCATTACATATACGGATGCAGCTTAGATTGCAATCAGATGTAAAAACATATTTTCTACAAATCACAAAACACTACATTAGAATAAACAGCGTGTAGCATTAGCTATGGAACAGCGCATCCGGAAGCAACGTTCCGCAGGACGCGGCCAATTGGGGACGAGGCGGAAACCGGCCGCGCGGGGAGACGAGACGTCCGCGCTGTTAAACAGCTTGTATCTAGACTTCAGTGTTATAGAGGTGTCGATGGAAGTATTTATAAGCACTGGGACTGCAGAGGGAAAATAACCCCACATTTTATAAGGAAATTTGGTCGCAGTCAAAACGACGAACGCTGATGGCACTCACGACGAAGAAGATACCACGAAAGTGGCAAACAAGCATACGGCCCGCCTGATGGTAAGCAGTTACCGTAGCCTATGGAAGCTTGCAACACTAGGGTTATCACTTGCACGTTGCCGACCCTGAAGGAATCTCTTCACACCCTTTTTGAAGAACCCCCTGCGGGAAGCTCATTCCACAGTCCGAGCGTCCGCGGAAGACGACTCCTTTGAGCCCGCACAGTAAACAATTCTCGTTTCAATGTGTGAGGATAGACTCCCGTCGATGGCGAGAGTTGCGATGGTGGATGGTAGCCGTGGGCATCAAGTTGAACAATTCTTTAGAAAACTCTCCGTTGATTTACTACCTTAGCGGTATAAAAATGAACTTGCATCACCATAACAACGTAAACAAACCGTTAGTGGCATCTATAGATGCATTAGTTGTTGTAAGGGTGCTATAAAATGCTTAATTGAAGGGTGTCGGCGGTTTTAACGAGGAAGGGGGACAGTCCGCCATAGATGAATAAATATCCTGCGACATTTTTCATACAGGTGCCGCTTGATTTTGATATGATACGGGAAGAGGAAGATCGAAAAAGAGAGGGATGGATTGTGGGAAAGATAATATGAGTAAGGAGTAAATGCTGATATGCCGGACCGAATGGAAGACGAGTACATATTGCGCCGACCATCAATAAGTCAGGTAGTTAATGACCTTCTGTACACTCATCTCTATGGCAACCACGAGTTAATAGTTGTCGGTTCTGGCTTAATTCAAGCTGTCGTGTCTGAACAAATAAATTCATAGTCTATACAAGTCGCCAACCTGCCGCCGCGCCGACAAATCCCAATCGATAAAGGTTTTATATAATGAGATTACAAGGAAACGGCTTTACAAGTTCTAATTATAACTGTTATATAACTGTAGGAGTTATTATAGTTGTATAATTGTTATCTTACCAACAGCTTTTAATAATCTGATGGATTTTGTATACTATAGCGAATAAAATGATCAAGTGCCAGTTTGTGGCGACGGTAACCACCACACACCAACAGGTTGACCGACAGCGTCAGGAGTTTGAAGTTGGAAGGTTGACAAAGCCTATAATGGAAGCTTCATAGGGGCATCGAAAAATTACCTCAAAGAGCTCAATGACGATAATTTTATTTGAAATCTTTTCCGTCATTTTCCCACCACCGACAATGCACTCTGACTGGATATGTCAAAGACACACTAAAAAATTTGATGCAGTGATTGGTCAGTCGGTACTGTGATTTATCTGTGCAATAGCACTTACCATTTGCGGAATTCGATTGGTCGGCATTACTACTCTTAAGAGCAATCAATCCGCCATACTTTTCATACAAAAGCTCTTACTGATGATGGCGTTGTTGAAAGTGATTTTTGGTATCTTGTGCACTATATCTAGCCGTCTATCTAGGCAAGAATTAAAAAAGTGTGAAACAAATTCAGTAAAAGCCTCCGAAAAACAGCGTTTTTGCACAAATTTTACCTGAACTTTGGCCATATATAGTGTACCTATAAATTGAAAAAGTAAAGAAAACATCTAGATAACAGGCTTGCAAATGTATTGGAGATTCTAAATAACAAACCTTTTTTTCACAAACTTGTAAGATTTTTTTACAAGTGGTATACTCCTGGTTCAAGTTTATGATATGCGAAATCATGAATGACAACCTAGCGAAGCGGCCGCGAGTGATCAGCGGAATTTACCGACTAATAACCGACGGCTCTGATGACGTTGGATGAAAGTACAAGCTTTTAGGCTATGCTTGCGTTGAAGTTGCGTTGGCATTAAGGGCCCCCGAGGTTAAGGGGTTTTTCGTGGATGAGTAAGGGTTATTTATACCTCATTTTGAATACCCCGCGGAGTATATCACCCAATAATTTTATTCCTTCAATAAGTCAGGGTATTGGACATTCAGAAGCTGGCAGAAATTATGTCATTGTTTGACAGCATGTTAAATCAATGTAATAGAAAATAACTTACTTGAGATGTGATGAGGTCTCTTCAGAGCAAAAGTTTTCTTGGATGCATGCACAACCCTGGAAAGAGGAAAATATATATAAATACTTTTGTTTATTCAAAATAATTTATTCAAATAGACCATCGGAGGCACTTATGAAAAGTCTGACTCTAATACCGGTTGCATTTGCTGAGAAGAGCCGGCAATAAACTCAGCAATTACTCTTTTCATCACAAACTTAGATTCATTACATAATATTTACATTCTAATCGCACTGTCAACAATTGCGTGCCCCAGTACGACACGGCGCCAAAACTACAAAGTAGACTGAATCTATATTTAACTAGCTGCCCGGCGCGACTTCGTTCGCGTGGTGCTACCCTACCCCACTCCACCCTACCCTACCTTACCATACCCCACCCTGACAGCAAAATCCCCATTAACAAAATGATTCGCCATTTATTGAATTCATTTGTTACAAAAAATTTGATAAATGAAGAACCGCTCGACCGATTTTGTGCAAACTTCACATAAACCATCTACTAAATAGTCCGAACAAAGCCTTAACATTTGGTTTGGATAGGTGAGCCCGTTCTTGAGTTTTAAAATTACAACGAAAAGTGGCATTGATTTTTATATATATAAATAAATAAATGGCAAACTTAAGCGTAGCCCCCACAAGCAACACCTGAAACTAAGTTTAATCTGCTAGTTGCTCAGCGAGCTGTAGACGTCGCGAGTCTCGATACTATAATTACCGAACAAGCTCACAACATTTCATCAGGGTATGAAATGCGACTTGAAGAGAACAGCCGTACATCTGGACAGGCATACGAAAGCATTTTTGACCAAGCTGAACGGACAATAACTCGGTCAATAAGTAAGTCATATAGGAGAGTTATAGGTGTAGCTAATGACGCCATTGGTGCTGTCATGTCTATATAAGTGTAGTCTATACCGGTCCGAAGGTTACGGACAAGATTATCAGCTGTTAATGGCTTAGACAACTAGACCAGACAATATTGCGCAAAAAATTACTACAATTGCTTTTTAAGTGTTTCTAATTTTTCTTATCTTTTTTCTTAATTTTTACTCCTTTCACAAAGCCATTAAGTTGTCTTTTCAACAAAAATAAAGATGGCGTCGGTTATCTTTGCATTTTTTTGGATGATTAGTCTGACAGTCACAAAAAAGTTTTAATATGGTGTCGTCATTTCAAGTTTACAGTGTTCAAGTACACATGTCTGTTCTCGGTGGGAATCGAACCCACGACCTGTGGCGTGATCCGTCATCTAGTCCGTCAAAACCACCAATTAACGCAAGCAAATCCATGCGGTAAATGGTAGTATTTTTATCGTTCGATTGTTACCCAACTACCTAGACAGACCATACAAGCAACAATGACATCAATACAAATCGATAGAATGCAGAGAACATGTTAACAATTAGTGCCCATCCCGATGCGGTGCGCGTACGCAAGGACAAACGGCACAGTACATAAACAAATCAACAGTAGATCAAATATTACGTTGAGGTTGATGAGAGAATGTGTGCTGCTTGTAATGTACATATTGAGTCCTGTATAAGACAGAAATATAAATGTTATGGCATAAAAAGCTTGTTTTGTATATAGCAATTATTGGGTTAATGCACTCTTCTCAGCAAATGCAACCTTTATAAAGGCCCGCGCAGGTTATTCATATTGAATGGGGCGTCGTGAATGACGTTTTGTATGAACAAATAAAGAAAATCTTTTTACTCGAAATCCGTTAATATAAATATGTACCTACTTAAGAAAAAACTTCATATAACCTCCTCCTAAGACCCTTTAAAGGAAAAACCGCGGTGCGGATACTAGTATACAAATATATAATTACATAGCTGAGTAGTAGCAAACATACACACATAAAATTAACCATTAATATTAGTAGCTCCAAACAAAAATTCGAAGAAAAAATTGACAACCACAAGTTGACCTACTGCGCTCAGCTCTCTACTGTGTCACTAACAAATACCCAACCAAATTAAAACGACCGCGCGTCGCGGTCCGTCGGCTTCGTATAGCGATGCACCGTGAGGACAGTGACGTCATGATCCCATTTGGTCATCATTTAGACCGTGACCATTGAATGGAGCGGATGGAAAACGTGAGTCAGTGAATTCGCGTGATCATATGGTGAAAGGTTCGAATCCAAACTAATATCACTACATAGTATAAAATGAAGTCATACATTTTTAGGCATGAAAATGTCCCGTGTGCCCTGAATCTGGATCATTGATACCCGAGTCTGATCTATATTATTATTAATTAAAGTAGTAGGTATAAAAGGTCTTTTGGTTAGGGAACCCTAATACCAACATTATGACGAATCTTTTTTTATTCTTTAACTACGATATCCGTAAACAAGCATTTTTTTATAAGACTAAGTCGGTAAACAAGCATACGGCCCGCCTGATGGTAAGCGGTTACCTTAGCCATATGCACACTTGCAACACACGAAGCATCACTCCTTACTCACGCGCAGGTACAGAACATACAGTTATTTAGCTGCGGTATTCTGTAAGGAGGTAGGTACTTCCCCAGTCGAGCTGCTCTTTGAGTTTATAAACGCTATGATCAAACTCTCTAAAAAGCTACAAAACCGAACATAATATACCGGGTGGAGATTTCGAGATGGCATATTTTCGAAACCTATGTTGGGTTAGTCATGCTGAAAAACTTTTACCATGGCACAAACACCGGAATCTCGAAAAAGAAATAGGTTTTCTCAAATTATGATCGAGCAAAAATGATCGTTTCGTTAGAATATATAAATAAATACATATAAATATCCTGGGACATTCCTCACACACTCCCTACCCTACCCTACCCTATCCTGCCCTACCCTACCCTACCCTACTTCCTTGCTTTAAACCTTACGGAGCCCGAGACCTTTCCAACGAATGCAAAACCGTGGAAATCGGTTCGTGCGTTCTGGAGTTATAGCGTCAGGAAGGAAAACCCGACTTATTTTTATATAGTAGACTAGCAGACCCCCGCGGTTTCACCCGCGTACGGTTTCAATTTTCCGCTTCGAAAACCAATGCACGCCACTGATTATTAGACACAACAAATCAAACACAGATATTTTTACAAATTAAAACTAAAACCATAGAAATAAATATACCTAGAAAGAACGTCGCCATACTACACTAATATACAAAACAGGCCAACTTTTATAGGCTGCTGCGCGTAACAGCTACGTTTTACGCTCCCTCTGCGTCATTCTGCTTGTCATAATGACGTTCATAATGATAGTAGTTGTTAAAATATTCCAATTAAAATCGTGAGAAATTTAAATATTGATCATTATTTTGCATTTTTATTTGATTTAGCCCCTAACAGTTAGAGCGTATTTTTATCGACGCGTGCACAGCTGCGACTCTCTATCTGGATGTATCCTTAATCAAAGACTAAAACCTATATTATACCTACACAAAAAAACGAACTCAAATCTTATTTAATTATTATAACAACAAATGAGAAAGAAATTAAATTAACTACACTCAAAATATTCTAATGAAATAGAGAAAATGTACTTTTTTTTTTGGCGTCTCACGGGTGTGTATTTTGCCAATTTCCAGTAATATTATATAAGTTCTAGTCACAATAAATCACTTTCACATAGTCCTCATGCAGTCAGTCACCGTCCATAAAAGTCATGTTATACCTACAGTGGTGGTCATGTACTAAAACTCTTCACGGACTTTTGAAAAGACACGATACACATAATTCATTTCATTTCTCTTCACTGGTGCAAATGGATATTGTCTCAAATCTTTATTAGATAAAATACCACCGATAATATGCAATAAAACTCAAAATACACGAATTTATGTATATAAAAATTTAAACGCAACGTCACTCTGCTAGTTCCCGCCAAAAACTCCGAGAAAATGAACTTCCAAACAAATTTCGAATTCTAATCCGATTTAAATATTCTTTTATATTTGACATTCCAATTTTAAAGAGCATTTCAGTTTCCAGAACAAAAGGCAGATTGAGCGCGCGAAACACGGGCCAAAAAAAGCAATTAGGTACAAATTGAAAAACACATACCTGGTATTCGCTTTTAAATTGGTATTTGCTATGTTTAAAATCTGCTGTATGCTAATTTATTTAAAAGAAAGTGTTTTCCGTTAAATAAAGTTTTTTAAACAAAGCAAATACAAATTCAATAAAGAATACCAGGTAGGTATGTGTTTTTCAATTTTGTATTTGCTTTTTTTGGCCTCGCTCCCGTGTTCCGTTCGCTCCATCTGCCTTATTCTGTAATCTGTGAAAATCGGATTGGGATTTCAAACATGTGTCAAAATAAAAAATGTTATTTAAATCAAAAGTACTAAGGAGTTTTGATATCAACTTCGATGAAAATCACCCCTAAAATAACTTTCTTCCCCTTTTTGACCCCGTTAGGCGATGATTTTCAATAAAATACGAAACTCGTCTTGCATCTTTTCTGTTAAGGAAGGTCTATGCAAAATTTGAAGTAGATCGGACCAAGGAATCACGTTGTCCCATACAAACTTTGCCCCCGTTTTTCACCCCCTTAGGGGTAGAATTTCGGAAAATCCTTTCTTATCTGATGCCTACGTCATACAAAAAACAGACCCTCCAAGTTTCAGGTCTCTACGATCAGCGGTTTAGGCTGTGCGTTGATTGTCAGTCAGTCATTCAGGACAAAGCATTTTATATATATAGATTACACCCAGACTCAGGACATACAGACATGTTCATGCACACAAATGCATGTTGTGTGGGTATCGAACCCACCTGCGGCGTGATAGGTGGAATCTTAACCAGAATCTTAACCAACCGCGCCAGCTGGCCCGTCATGGAAAGTTAGTTAAAAAAAAAAGAGAATTGACTTGCATGACCAACCCAACCAAGGTTTTGAGAATATGCCATCTTGAAATCTACACGCAGCATAATAAAATAACATTAGCATAAAATAACATGCTAAATAACAGTTTCTAAGCTATTAGATTAACAAAATGTTAACACACGTTTTCACCATACACTAAGGACAGAATCACGTTTAGTGTGTTCAGAAATAGACTGCAAGGCCGTCTCGACTGCGTACCCGTACCATATCTGTATTTATGAACAGGCCCCGACAGCACATACAAGTGTACCAGTTACGGAGAAAATCGGGCACAGATAAACGTACTATTCTTGCATGTGATTGTTTAAATCAAGTCTTGTTAAGCCCAGTTTCTAAGATAGTCCCATCTCTATTTTGTATGTGACTAGGCAAACGCCTTTTCCCAGAGATGAGACACGATTTTTCGACCCCATAAAGCAAAATTCATCGAAATCGTTAGAGCCGTTTTAGTTTTTCAAAACATATATAAAAATATTGCTTGCAGTATAGAATACGCAGCGAAGCCGATTCAAATATCCATTGTCAGACCGAATTAATGAATACATTGGTCGTCAATTTGTCGTCTCACGACTCGTTATCACGACGGACTCTCAGGTCACCATGTCACCATTAATAAATCTCATTGAATTGGTCATGAATAGACTGAGGCATTCTTCAGTTGATAGGGCATTGATAACCTTAACTGTACGAGTTAAAAGTAAATTTTTGAGATGAGTTCATGTCCAGAAAAGCTCTCTGATTGGCTAAGCCAATAACACACTGAAATACCTTCTATTCAGTGTGTTATTGGCTTCTTGAATTTTCTTTGAATTTTTTCTTTTTTTGAGAGAGGTAGAGCATAGCGTTTATTCGCTCAAAGAGCAGCTCGACTGGGGAATTAGAGACCTAACAGAATACCGCAGCCAAATAACTTTATGTTGTGTAAAGTTATACGTACAAGCATACGGCCCGCCTGATGGCAAGCGGTTACCGTAGCCATATGGACGCTTGCAACACGAGAAGCATAGCTCACGCGTTACCGACCTTTCCCCCCTCCCCTATGAGCTCTGGGCGACCTTACTCACGCACAGGAACACAACTTTACACAACATAAAGTTATTTGGCTGCGGTATTCTGTAAGGTGTACTTCCCCAGTCGAGCTGCTCTTTGAGCGAATAAACGCTATGCTCTACCTCTCTCATTTTGAATCCTCAATATAATATACCTACGGACGGACCGTACCTATGTATCTTACATTATACAATATATGAGGACATGTTAACCCATCAAAATCATTTTATTTGCTCAAACACAATTCCCACGATACAAAAAAAACAGGTAAATTCAAACTTTGGATGTGTGTAAATCAAACTATGTCTAAATACATGTGAAAACAGTCAAACCGGCCAGTAACGGCTGGATCGGGCATCTCGCTTGCGCACGCGCATCACCCGTCCCGCTCTAGCCAGGATTTCGAAGGACCGGTTAGTTTGGTACATCGTTACTCGTGACTTGATTTTTGGAAAAAAAGCCTTCGGTATTTGAGTTGATGTATGTAGATGTTAAAATACTGGCTTTTGACTGATAGTCCTGTTTGACCACAATCTCACCATGGTAAGTGATGATGTGGCCGAAGGTGGTGCACACACAAAGCCTAGAAGGAAGCTCTCAAGTGCAGGTGTCGGTACACACCAATAGTTGCTTGGGGACACTTCAACTTGAGGGTGGTAGCCAGCCAGAAGGCTACTACACAGTACGCGAGTTTCGTTAAGTCCGTTTTATCAAAAAAAACCGGCCAAGTGCGAGTCAGACTCGCGCACCGAGGGTTCCGTACAAACCTATAGGTATATAAGTAAATGGTAGTATAGAGTGAGTATTTGATATTAATTTCAATTTATGACGTATTAAAAAGAAACTACTTACTAGATCTCGTTCAAACCAATTTTCGTTGGAAGTTTGCATCGTAATGTACATCAATTATATTTTTTATAGATTTATCATTCTCTTATTTTAGAAGTTACAGTTACACACATTTTACCACTTTGGAAGTTTCTCTCGCGAAAACTATTCAGTTTAGAAAAAAATGATATTAGAAACCTCAATATCATTTTTGAAGCCCTATCCATAGACACCCCAAACATACGGTTTTCATAAAAAAAAAAAATGAGTTTCAGTTCTAAGTATGGGGAACCCCCAAAATTTATTGTTTTTTTTTTCTATTTTTGTGTGAAAATCTTAATGCGGTTCACAGAATACATCTACTTACCAAGTTTCAACATTATAGTCCTTATAGTTTCGGAAAAAAGTGGCTGTGACATACGGACGGACGGACGGACAGACAGACAGACATGACGAATCTATAAGGGTTCCGTTTTTTGCCATTTGGCTACGGAACCCTAAAAACATGATGCAACAAAATAATAATACAGCCCAATTCTGTTGCCACAAATTCGTCATAAAAAGTATCTATAAATAAATAACATTACTATTAAACATAGCACAGTACCCCACATGTCGTACCTACATACATTAATGCATGCCGTGTTCCGGAATCGAACCGCATCTATTTATACAACGTGAAAGGGTTATGTGGATCGATGCGAACGATTGTTTTTCAACGCGGTATCTTACTTGCCTGCAGAAAAAATTGAATATTCATCTAAATATGTAACAGACTAGCTTATAACACTCGTGGATAATGTAAGCTTCCTATAAGTAAAAAAATGCTTATTATTATTATTAATGTGAAATCTTACGTCAACTTAATTTAGCTGGATTATAATTGTGAACTTTCAAGCTGTCAGCCAGCTGTGTTGCAGACGCCATTAAAATACTCCCGGATAACATGTCCTTGCATTTTAGCGGTATATCGGTTTAGTCTAGATTAGACAGTTATTCTTAGAAAAAAACGATCTAGAATGATTTAATACAGTAACCAGCAAACATCTTGGCACAAAACAAAAAATGCACAGAAGCCAAATTTTAGCTCTCATGGGAGGTGAGCTGCTGGGACTGGAGCGGGAGCGGGCGCGAGGACTACGCCCGGGATCTATACATGGGCGAAGAGCAAGTTATTTCTTAAAACAAACACTTTCAGCGTTGATCAATCGAATAAGAATGCACGGCGTTATCAGCTTATCGATTCGCTATCTTATCTCTCACCAATAAGGGTTTGAAATGCTTGTATCGACTGGCGGCGATAAGTGCCTTTAGGAGTCCTCAGAATTGTTAGATAACATTGAATGAAGTGTTTAAAGATAGATATATATTGAAAGCTAATATGGTATAGTTTGTAGGACGGCACTTAAAAGAATCATGGCGAGATCCATACATAGATTTGTACAAATAATTGGACTGTTTTACAAAAAACTTAAACCGACTTCAAAGTACACTAAGAAGTAATCAAATCCTGATCTGATGACAATGGGACCAAACGGGAAGTGTACCCTTCCAGACAGAAAAAAGAATTTTCCAAATCGGTTCATAAATGACGGAGTTATGAGGTAAAAAACATAAAAAAAAAAAAAACAACCGAATTGAGAACCTCCTCCTTTTTTTGAAGTCGGTTAAAAAAAGAAAACGTTTTAGAGGGTTTTGAATCACTTCCAATGTTGAGATTACATTACCAGCAACATATTAATATACTTGAAATATTTTATAAACCCCGCAAAATATGACAACAGCACAACGGGTTTGGTCGCGATTCGCCGGCATGGCATAAAATGTCGCATTTCTATCCCGGGGATCTAAAAATATTTTAAATGCCTCAAGTTATTCCTTAGACACCAAGGATCAATTATAACGTCATTCGTAGGATCTGTATTTTGACGATAATAAATGTCAAAATTACCGATTTCATTTTTAGGGTTCCGTAGCCAAATGGCAAAAAACGGAACCCTTATAGATTCGTCATGTCTGTCGTATTTTTAGGGTTCCGTAGCCAAATAGCAAAAAACAAAACCCTTATAGATTCGTTATGTCTGTCTGTCTGTCCGTCCGTATGTCACAGCCATTTCTTTCCGAAACTATAAGAACTATAATGTTGAAACTTGGTAAGTAGATATATTCTGTGAACCGCATTAAGATTTTCACACAAAAATAGAAAAAAAACAATAAATTTTGGGGGTTCCCCATACATAGAACTGAAACTCAATTATTTTTTTAACAAAACCCATAAGTGTGGGGTGTCTATGGATAGGTCTTCAAAAATGATATCGAGGTTTCTAATATCATTTTTTTCTAAACTGAATAGTTTGCGCGAGACACACTTCCAAAGTGGTAAAATGTGTGTCTCCCCCCTGTAACTTCTAAAATAAGAGAATGATAAATCTATAAAAAATATATGATGTACATTACGATGCAAACAAAAAACGAAAATTGGTTTGAATGAGATCTAGTAAGTAGTTTTTTTTTAATACGTCATAAATTGAAATCCATATCAAATACTCAGGTCTATAGTGCCATTTACTTATATACCTACAGGTTTGTACGGAACCCTCGGTGCGCGTGTCTGACTCGCGCTTGGCCGGTTTTTTTATTTATCATTCCGCAATAAGGGGTTTGAGGTCTTTCTTGAAGTGGTACGCATGAAGAACAAATTGGGAACGACTGGTCTAGCCTAATTCAAATTCAAATTCAAATTCAAAAATCATTTATTCAAATAGACCTTCGCAGGCACTTATGAAAAGTCTGACTCTAATACTCTAATACCGGTTCGGAAGGTTGCATTTGCTGAGAAGAGCCGGCAATAAACTCAGCAATTACTCTTTTCAAAACAAGCTTAGATTCATTACATAATATTTACATTCTAATCGCACTGAAAACAATTGCGTGCCCCGGCGCGGCGGCAAAATTACAAAGAAGACTGAATAAATATTTAATAAGTAAATAAATAGCAAACTTAAGCAGACCAGCCCTATAAAAGTTTTAAAAGCAAACTTAACAATAGCATATAGTAGCTTCATATCCACTTCCTCTAGGAGTTCTAGACGGTCAATCATCATGACCTTCCAACACGCCACTGCACTAACCTATCCTATCAACGCATGACCGCATACTAGCCAATTCAAGTGTCTCCAAGGCCGAACACATTGGCTGAATCAGGTCATATTTGCGTGGATTCTTGCAAAGCGATGACGATATCAGAGATGCGTAAGCGCTTAAAAAGTAAATTAGGTTTAAAAGGCCTACCGATATCTTTATATTTTAAACTAGCTGCCCGTCGCGACTTCGTTCACGCCCTACCCTACCTTACCCCACCCCATCCACAAGTTACCGCTTTTTACACCTTGGGTTACATTAGTGGAGTTTTAATAAGGATCCCTAATTTTTTTGAAAATATAACATAGCCTATGTCACCCGGGGATAGTGTAGCTTTCCAACAGTGAAAGAATTTTTAGAATCGGTTCTGTAGTTTCGGAGCCTATTCAATGCAAACAAACAAACAATCAAATCTTTCCTCTTTATAATATTACTAGCAGACCCCCGCGGTTTCACCCGCGTACGGTTTGAATTTTCTCCTTCGAAAACTAATGCACGCCACTGATTATTAGACACAACAAATCAAACACAGATATAATATTATTATTAGTATAGATATCATACTGCACCAATTCCTCAGGCCATCGTACCAGCTAAAGAAAGATTAATAAAACTTAATCACTTATTAATCTCCAAACCCGTTACTCCTTAAGAATTGCACTTATAGGATTAATCAAAATTAAGCATTGAGGACATTAAGTATGTTACCGTTATGTAAGTGTTCAGTTTCAATCTGCCAGTTAAACCTGGTCCTTATTAACCGGTTATAAAGTCTGTGGAGTAAATGGCGCTATACTATATGAAGATAAGCTTTTCACTCCTAGTTCCCCTTTTTTGGGTTCCGTACCCGAAGGAGATTAATAAGACTCAAAAAACTAAAAAGTATGTATGTATAGTATACTAATGTTTTGGAAAAAATAGCCAATATACAGGGTGGAATTTTTTAACCTCACCTGGACGGAAAGTACTCTAAATACTGGAGATAGCAAATTGTACATAAACATTCCTTTATTTTCAAAAAGAAACAAATCTGCTTTTAAAGATTTTCAAAAATTCACTTGCCACACTCGGGAATCGAACCGGGCAACAATCCGAATCCTGGCGGTAACTTCAGTAGCTTTCACCTTCATTAACAAGGAAAAATTAAAAAAAATATACTTTGATTATTGTACATCAAAAAAAAATTAAGAGAACCCACGTACTATACACGAATCTAAATAATATACAATAAATTAGAACAGAAGCGTAAACTGCGAGTTAATTAGCAAGAACTTACGAGTTACTGTACCTACGTAATCATTAGTTATATAGGTATATAGTGACACACCGTGAATGAAGTGTAGTCTGTTTCTTTACAAATGTCAAATAACTGGTCACTTGGAAGTGGGATGAGCGCATCGCCTTCTTAAAACAATAATAACAAACCACATTTTTGTGGTTCTATATACTAGGAAAACCTCTCCCCTGTGACAGACAGACTGCGCGGCGGCGTAGACTTAGTAATTTTGTAGATCTCTCTAATATAGTATAGGCATCCACCATAGATTTACAAAAAATATGGACGGAGCGTCGCTGCAAGGTCATCGCTCACTATATCAGCACCGCTCCATCGCGGTAGCGGCCCGGCACCGCCTCAACTCAATCCAACCACTAGCTGCCAGCGCGCCGCCAGCGAGCGGTCTTCTCCCTTGCTGCGTGACGCCAGCAAGCGGTATCTTGCCAAAGCCGCGCCACAAATTTCACCGGGACCATCTGTTCAAGTCAACTGAGAAGCGCCAGCAAGAAACTCAGGAAACCAAAAAATAAACAGTCCACTATACTAATATTATAAAGAGGAAAGATTTGCTTGTTTGTTTGCATTGAATAGGCTCCGAAACTACTGAACCGATTTGAAAAATTCTTTCACTGTTGGGAAGCTACACTATCCCCGGGTGACATAGGCCATATTATATTTTCAAAAGAAATAGGGATCCTTACTAAAACTCCAATAATGTACCCCAAGGTGTAAAAAAACGGTCCCGGGCAGCTAGTAAATTATAAAGCTAAGCAAGTTCATAATATTCTCTAAAATTCAAATTCAAAATCATTTATTCAAATAGACCTTCGCAGGCACTTATGAAAAGTCTGACTCTAATACTCTAATACCGGTTCGGAAGGTTGCATTTGCTGAGAAGAGCCGGCAATAAACTCAGCAATTACTCTTTTCAAAACAGGATTCATTACATAATATTTACATTCTAATCGCACTGAAAACAATTGCGTGCCCCGGCGCGGCGGCAAAATTACAAAGTAGACTGAATAAATATTTAATAAGTAAATAAATAGCAAACTTAAGCAGACCAGCCCCCACAAGCAGCACCTGTTCACAAGTATGACGCGTGTGCGAGCGACCCCTCTCTACTGGCTCTAATCCACCCATCTCATTTTCGGTCTCCGTATCGTATTAATATAATATCGCCTCGCCTATCATGACTAATACATATCTCTCGGTGGAAAACGACCTCAACAGTTGTACGGCCGGTTCCCACCAGTCTGAGAGACGGCGGAGTGACTCGCGAACTTTTCTTATTTACGCAATACAACCCGACGATGTTGCGGTTCGCTTGCAAAAACCACAGAATTTTATGTAAACATAACTTGATAATTTAATTTAAATATATAAATATAATTTTTGACAGAGGTAGAGCATAGCGTTTATTCGCTCAAAGAGCAGCTCGACTGGGGAAGTACCTCCACCTTACAGAATACCGCAGTGACATAACTTTATGTTGTTCAAAGATGTGTGTGTTCCTGCGCGTGAGTAAGGTCGCCAGAACTCATTGGGGAGGGGGGAAAGGTCGGAAACGCGATCGGTACGAGCGATGCTTTGTGTGTTGCAAGCGTCCATATGGCTACGGTAACCGCTTACCATCAGGTGGGCCGTATGCTTGCTTACCGACTAAGTTGTAAAAATTAGTCGTTACCCGCGTACGGTTGTAATTTTTTTGAGCGGAACCCATCATCAGCCTATAATGTCTCACTGCTGAGCACAGGCCTCCTTTCACAAATCAGTGCCCACTGCGGATTGGTGGAGGTAGATAGTGGTCAACCTACTGTTGGAGTTTTCAAGCCGCCTAGTAGGCATCCAACTGGCTTAACGACTATCACAATTAAGTCATCCAATGACGCGCACACAGTATGACGCGACGATGACCATTCGTGGGCCCTGATTGGATGAAATTCATTAATGGTGTTCGTTACGATTACCACCAAATTTACGCGGTAGAGCCCCTGTTGTTACCCATTATCAAAGAATTAAAAACGTCCAGAAGGATAGTCGCCTCTATGGCAACATGAAATAAACAAGCCAGAATTGACAGTATTTGACAGCCGTGCGCAGTAGTAAACTGAGAGCGATTTGCTCAGGGAGCCCCTCAAGCGGAGTGAAATTAAATGTCATGCTTTAGTAAGGCGGATTATCCATCTGGGTAGAGGCACGATGCCCTATGAAAATCTTTGCCCATTATGTAATTTAAGTGGAAATTAATTTTAAAAAAAATGTTTTCTAAGTTTTTAGGAATAATAATATTTGTTGACATGAATTAAGCTCGAATTTCGACCTTTGTACGACCACATACAAGACATTAATTGACTCGGAAGTTCATCCTTACATAACTGTGTTTAAGGTCCACTGTTGAATATTAAAACATGGCACTGAGTGACAGTTTCCCACTAATCAGAATGCAACACCATGATTCGGGCTGGCCGTACGCCAAATGACGTCATCTAAACATAGGCGTATTGTGTAGAATGTTGGCCAAATCTATGAGTGGTTTGTGAATGTTTTTTTTGTATTGGATATGGATAAAAGAGGCAATGTGTTTTTTAAATGGTTGTGCGTGTTTTATGTACCAGTGTCAGTATGAAAAAAAAAACATTACAAAAGGCAATACCTATAACAGGTGGAGATTTCGAGATGGCATATTTTCGAAACCTATGTTGGGTTAGTCATTCTGAACAACTTTTACTAAGGATGGGACCAATAGTCATTTCTCAAAAAATCGTTTTAACTTTTCTTACAAAATATTTGAGAACTCGAGTGTTGGTCCCATAGTTCAACATGACTAATCCAACATAGGTTTCGAAAATATGCCGTCTCGAAATCTCCACCCAGTAGAGTCACTATAACTATTATTATAAACTCTTTTAGGTGGTTATTTTTTTTTTTTATTAAGAGAAATGTAGCATAGCAGTTTTTAGCTCAAAGAGCAGCTCGACTGGGGGGGGGGGAGAAGTATACCGACCTAGACCTTACAGAATACCGCAGCCAAATAACTGTATGTTGTGTTCCTGCGCGTGAGTAATAGAGACAGAGCTCATTGGGAAGGGACCAAGGGTTAGTGATGCCTCGGGCGGTATGCTTGTTTCATCATCATCATCATCATCAGCCAATAATGTCCCACTGCTGAGCACAGTCCAGATAAGCTAGTTGACCACTAGCTTATCTCTTGCTTACTGTTGGAGTTTTCAAGCCGCCTAGAAAGCCTCCAGCTAGCTTAACGACTATCACAATTAAGTGATAACCGGGACCAACGGCTTTACGTGCCTTCCGAAGCACGGAAACGCTCTATTTGAAATACAACTAGGCGGTCACCCAACCAGGTACCGACCACGACAGTGGTATCTTAACTTGCCGATCGATTAAGAACGGCTTATCATGCTACACCACGCGCGCTTTTATGCTTGCTTACCGACTTCGTATTATAAAAAAAAACATTGAAGTCTTTAGAGCCGCTTTCGAGATCTCATACGGAATTCTCAGAGCGCGTGCGAAACGCACTTGGGCAATTTTTTCTTTTCCCTTTTTTTTTTTTTTTAATACTTATTTAGATGACTGAAAAATTCTGTTTAGTCCGTCATATACCTACATTATCAAAAAATATTAGACACGATTTTTTTCCTTTGGCAATTAAACAAAAAAATACGAAGATAATCGTGTGTGGACGTGCCGCGTGACGTCACGAGCCCCCTCTCCCGAACTATGACGCACTTAATCTTGAAAAACACGTGACGAATATTTTTTGTTAATCTAACTGACCGACTAATTAGAATTATTATTATATTATTATTATTATTATTTTTTATTTAGTGCGTTCTTCTATATAAACATTTCGAAATCCAAAATCCCACAGTTTATTTACTAAACAGTAGGTATGTTGTGCGTACAGCGACTCGAGCCGAATTAATATTTGGCGGGACGCCAGAACACTGTAACTTACACATTTCTACTATGTACTTGAATTTCATAATTCGTTCTAAACTGTAATATAATGGTGCGTCCATGCTACGCGAAGCGAGCACGAGCCGAGCCACGAACGAACAGGATTCGTTCGTTGCTCGCGATATCAAGTGCGGACGTACAACGAGCATACAAGGAGCCTACAACGAGCGCGATGCGAATCCCTGTGTTCGTGAAAAACTGACAATCGGGCGGAGCGCAGTGGAGCGCGAGACGAATGCTCGTTCGGGGCCCGTAAATCGCCCACACTACGCGAACAACAAACGAATCCTGTTCTTTCGCGGCTCGGCTCGTGCTCGCTTCGCGTAGCATGGACGCACCATAAGGATTGACAATCTACACCATATTCTGAAAACGCTACGTCTAAGCCAAGTCTCAACCAGGAGCTTTACCACCAAAGATACGCAATATCCCCGCAGTTTCCCGATAGCGCTGAAAGTATTTTGCGAAATAAGAAACATACTAACATTTTTAAATGCATAAGAAATATACCCAAATTGAGCACCCTCTTATCTCTGAAACAACCGATCCTAATATTTTGTAAAACATTGTGAATACATAGGGCCTCATTAGTTCCCACGGAAACGGAACCCTCTACGCGCGAGTTTGGCTTAGTAATCCCATATTTATTTACTTTTATACCCATATGTATAGGCCTTTGTTTAACCACAATCTCACCATGGTAAGTGATGATGAGGCCGAAGATGGTAAGCATACAAAGTCTAGAAGGAACTGGCTCTCAAGTGCAGCTGTCGGAACACACCGATAGGTGCTTGGCGACAGATTTCCAACTTAAGGGAGGTAGCCATCCACCGTGTAAATATTATAGAGATGAATACTTTTTGTGCAAAAAAATCGTAATTTTTTATGACATATTAAATAGAGCGAATAAGTTTCTAGCCACAGATTACAGAATAAGGCAGATGGAGCGCGCGGAACACGGGAGTGAGGCCAAAAAAACAAATACAAATTGAAAAACACGTACCTACCTGGTATTCGCTTTTGAATGTGTATTGGCTTTGTTTAACAAACTTTATGTCACAAAAAACACTTCTTTATTAATAAACTGTGGTTAAAAAAAGCAAATACAAACTGGAAAACGAATACCAGGTGTCAGATTTTCAATTTGTATTTGCTTTTTTGGCTTCACTTTCGTGTTCCGCGCGCCTGCCTTATACTGTAATCTGTGTTTCTAGCAGTACCGAAGGCCAGAGCCTCCAAATACACCATTATAGTTATAAATGGATGTAAAACATACAAAAAAATCGTACAAGAAGCAGTCACGCAAAAAATCTATTTAATTGCTTGTAGTTGGTATATCCCCTACTCGCCATTCCGATGGTATATTTTTATTATTTATGCTAATGGTATTTTAGATGTAGGTAGTCTTCGTTTGATGGTGAACCCATGGCTGAAATGGTAGTCTGAATCTGCTGAGTCTGGTCATTTAGACCTGAAGCGGGTCACTAACGAGTCAATGGTGCCGATTCTGTTGTCGCTAAACAAATTTTAGTCACATCACATTATTGGAAAAGGATAGAACATATTTAAAGCTGTCAAATTAGTCTTTGCCGTTTTCTTTTGCGGGTATTTAGACGTAGCCGCGATAGATGGAGACAAAATGTATGTCGAAAACAAGTATTGGACTAATTTGACAGGGCTAAATTTCTTACATCCTTTTCTTATGTTCTTTGTTAGAAAGAGGCACTGAATGGCTTTCTTAACTCGTTTGATATCACGTGTTCCTTCCCATAGAATAATAGAAAAAGGAAGACCATTTCAATGATGTTAAGATAGCGGTAGCCCCGCTAATTCCTACAACTCTAGTATTTTGACGGTCACAGTGGCTAGACTTTCTGGACAAGCGTGCTCCATCTTCGGATTCGTTCTCTATGGGTAAGCAGCCAAAACCGTTTGATGTAAAAAAAAAACTGCCCATAAAATATTGGACCGGTGCCAAGCTAACTAATGCTCAGTGCATAGACAATGGCGTGCAATCGCGTCAGACACCACGTTAAAAAGAGATGCAAAATTAAAACACGCATTTGAAAATGGAATGGTCTTTAAAAAACTTGAGGGCATGGAAGTAAAAAAAGGCGGACGTATTCTCACTAACAAAAAACTGTGTCGTGTCGCTGAAGTCGGCCACCTCGCTGTACGTACAAGCCGGCACGCACACATTAGTCGAGCGCGGATAAATGCATGAGTGCATTTTTTTCGAGAGACCATAGTAGGACCTTAGGGGTTCGGATTCGCCGATTCGCTCGCACATTAGGTACATCGAAGAAAGATCAATTTAGAGTAGTAACGAGCAATCCAATTCCGCGACTGATTAATAACAATCATTGCATTTAAATGTTTAGTGTGTCCTTGACTTAGCCAATCAGAGCGCATTGCTGGTGGTGAGAAATTGACCGAACAGATTTCAAACAAAATGAACGTCAATGCGCTTCTTTGAGTTCATTGGTCGATGATTAGGTATCATGCAAACGATGATCGGCGTTTTTAGCCAACTCATTAACACAGAAAATTCAGGTACCCTTTAGCTTGTACATCCAAAGATAATTCAATCATGAATAATAATCAAACTTATTTGGATGAAAATTGGCACATAGATTATAACCGGAAATAACTAACTGGCATAGACTTATCAATGAAGTGAAGCCGAAAATTTCCTACGTATGCGTGACTAAAATAAGTACTGGCCCAAACAGGCACAAATAATACTGAGCCTTATTGTCACTGTCTTAATGTGGAATGACAACCGATCGGCTTCCTATGGTGTATATGTGTGTGAGGCCATGTATTTATAGGGCGACACTACGTCCTGTTTTTTTTATACGTTCTTGCTTACTGGATAATTTTATCCAAGCAAAAATTGAGATCCCTCAGCAAGGCAGGAACAAAAAACTTAGTTACAATAACTTCTTGTGACTCAAACACTATCGCTGCACCCAATAATTTTATCATAATGTCCACATATACGTACATATGGTTGTTGACGCGCCGGCTCATGTCCTAGTTATGATCATGAGTTTATTGCAGTCTTGTTATTTTTATAAAGATAATCTATATACATCCATATGTTCCTATATTAATAGGCCAAATTGTGCCAATTTTAAGCATATTGTTTATATTGAGGACTGCAGAAGGCTAAAATAAATTAATTGTACCTTAATAAAAAAAATTCTAAAAAGGAATCCGAGTCAAAGCCCTAATATTACTAGCTGTCTCCTGCGGTTTTCACCTGCGTTCCCTGGACAAAAAGTCTCCTATGTCCTTTTCCATACTATAGGCTATCTGCATGCCAAATTTCATAGATTGAGTAGTTGAGGCCTGAAGGCATAAACAAACAAACTCAGTTTCGCATTTGTAATATTAGTTGTTAGGATGTAAAGTCTGGATATCCAGATGTTTGTTCCACAATCAGTCATCAACAACTGACTAGATAACAATGAAATTTGGCACACAGATAGAATAATTTCTAGATTAACACATAGGATATACATTATACCAGGTAAACAATAGCTCCAACAGGAATGTGGATGAAACCATAGGGACATATCTAGTTGGGAATTACTATTATTCTTGTATTGTCTATAAAAAAAATATTTTCACTTTTTCATTTACCCTAGAATTTTCTGTCCACTATTCATGGACATTTAAAAAATATCCTTGTTTCTCACAATGACAAAATAACTCTTTTTTTTATACCACTGAGGTGGCAAACAAGCATACGGCCCGCCTGATGGTAAGCAGTTACCGTAACCTATGGACGCTTGCAACACCAGGGGTATCACTCGCGCGTTGCCGACCCTGAAGAAACCTCTTCACACCCTTTTTGAAGAACCCCATGCACTCCATGCATGTAATCATTGGGAAAACCACTCTCTAATAGACTTAGGATTGGTCCTACCCAGCACGCTGCAAATGGCATTGGATTTGTCACTTTTGTGCCGACACTGTTGCTCCAAACCCCTGGATGGGCAGCTGTTTGCAAGATCAGCAACATGCGAGTGATAGCCTAAGGTTGCGTTCAGTTACTTCGCCATGTGATCACTCGATAACCATTGTAGCGTTCAGTAACATGTGGTGCAACGTTCACCCAGTGCGTAGTAACTGAACGCACCTCTGGTGTTGCATGTGTCTATGCTTTGGTAAACAATTCCCGCCAGGTTGGCAGTAAACTTCATTACTAACTTAGTAGTATTAAAAAAGTACCACAAAGTACCCCTCCAGGGTGATAATTAGGTACATTGGTACCAGTAAATAAGAATCACAGCATTTCTTGAGTTTATTTTTAGGGAAAACATGCCATTTTGTACTTTTAGGTTTATAAATACTCTAAAAGACCTTATTCCTCTTTATATTCTATACAAAAATAAAAATCATCTGATTGCCAGCCTATATTAGTAATTGCTGCAATGAAATCATTGCACAATAAAATAAATGAGTTCTTAACAAAATTACAAATAGCCAATGCAGCAAACAACTCAATTGTAAATATTTTAACCAATCAAATCAGTGTATCGCCATTCAATCGTGTACAATTGCGTACCTACTATAACCCAGCCGAATTGATAACGCACTCGTATTCAAAGGTTATCTCAATATGTCATGGATGACTACACTCGGTCGTATTATATCATTAGCCGGTGACATCATCTATTTTATTGAACAGATAACTTAAAGATTACAGGCACACCCAAAAAATACAATTATAACACCTGTAAATTCTATAAAAAATAACGTTTCTTTGTTACATTCGAAATAAGTAAGCGCGAAATCGATTTTACTTTACATAGAATTTTGGAAGGCGTTTTTTCGAGCTGGAAATCGAGTTTCAGGCTTATTAGCAGCACAACACGGCTTTCAGTCAATATATAAACGTTTAGGCGCGGCTAAAAATGTTTGGAACTAAAAAAAAACGACCCAATTCGGTCAGCGGTTATAGACACACCCTATTCCTAGCACGTTAGTGAAATCTCATTCATGCCGCAAATTACTTATTCCTATTGGAAATGTAAACAAATTATTGGAAAAGAAAGTTGAATACACGCAATACTGACCGGCAGTTGGCTCCAAGATGCGTTTTATGTCGATTTTTTTTATCACTTCACACAATCACTTCACTGGCGATGAGTAGCTAATGTAACTTACACTAAGCACGAAAACGAAGTAACATTATATAAAATAACATGCACAGAATGTTCTTAGATAATTTTCAACGCACTAGCACCACCGACATTACGCATAAACGCGTTTATTTTCAGTTATTTCGTTCGTAAAAAAGGAATTCCTTCAGCACGCTACCGGAGTAGATCGATGTCGGCGCGAGTTTCGCTTTTTCGCCGCCACAGTTCGCCGCTGCGTCGCTGCTGTCGTCACTGTTTCCTTCCAACTTGCGTGACATGCCAGATGGCGCTAGTGGTACTTATGTTGCCATGTCTATTTCAAACTTACCTTTTTTTTATATTGACAGCGCTTAACCAAGGAATTTTTATTACTACGTTACGTAGTATATAATATCCTTGCGCTTCATAATAATACGTAAAGAAATACGTTGTAGAAGAATCTTATTATATAGAAATAGTCAAAATCATGGTGAATTCAGTTAATAAACCAAACAAGCAACATTTTATTCCTTTATAGACAAAAACAAAGCATACTGTTTATTGTAGCGAATATTTAAAAAACTGGCCATGTGCGAGTTGGACTCGCCCACGAAGGGTTGAGGATGTTTCTTGTATGATGATTGATGTTTCTTTAATATTTAATTAATTTCATTTTTATTATTTGTTGTTACGGTGGCAATAGAATACACATTCTGTGAATTTGCAATTTGTCTACCTATTCCACGAGATACAGCCCACTGACAGACAGATGGATGATGGACAGGACATGAAAGGACATTTGGGTACGGAATCCTGGAAAAACTGAATTTGCGATCTTTAAAGAGTGTGTGTGCGGTTGCGGAACTAGGTGACTGAAGCCAAAAGCATCTGATAAATCACAAACTAAACTTGATACTAAGGTTAGCTTGAGATTTTATTGTTAAAGTTTGTAATTGGAGAAGAAGTGCCAAAAAAATTGAAGTAGAAAAGATAACATGTTTATTTAGTTTAGTATGTATAAAATGCGCTTGTGGTGGCTACAGACCCAACCATTCAGGACAAATACCAAGCTGAAGGTGAAGCAATGCAATTCAGATTAGGAACAATTTATTTTATTTTAATGATGTTAATCTCAAATCGAAAAGAAGATTTTTTTCTGATATATTGTATTTTTGCACCGTCTTCTACACAAATAAATTACCACAATTTAAGGAAAACTTATTATGTGGAAATATTAACATAAACCATTCCGTTAAACGAAAGCACGTTTTCAATTTAAAAATATATAAGTTCTGGAAGTACAAAAAAACTTTTATTGATGTGAATTTAATTTAAATTCGTTCTTTTTCATTGATAATTTAGAGTAGGTAGCTAAGTTAGTCTATATAGTTAGCTATTTTACATGAAATGGATCGTTATAACGTTTCATGTTACGTAAGCGTTTAACATATTTTGATGGATCTACATTTTAATGAAGTAGAATTTTAATCAATTAATTTATTTAGTTTTATTTCCAATTTATTGAATTGATTGTCGTTTTATAATGTATAAAACCGATACTGTTTTTTTTACAGTTATCAAAGTTATGCCCACGTTGAACGAAACGTAAATGTCGTTAAAACTTTTTTTTTATTCATTCACTTTCAAAATGGCGGTCGTTTAGGTTGTGCGTTGTTACTTTTTTGTTATTTCATAAAATTTTAAATCTGTTGACTTAAATCTAAGGTAAATATGCGACAATTATTCTATTTACATCAATTCACGTATATTTCGTTGTTTCTTTCGACTATACTTGCCGTATAATCCCTTGTTTTAATTTATGAGACATGTGTTTTGTTGGTCCATTTTATCGATAACACTGCTCATAAACAACTTGAAATTAAAATAAATACTGTTTAATTAATTTATAATGGTATAGTGAGCTAATTAAGCTGTTAAAACACGAAATTTTTATGTTACGGACCCAAGCCGGTTGTCCTTAGTTGACGAAGAAGTATCATTGTTTGAAACTGGTTTGCATTATTTGCACCCCAGAAATTACTACAAAACCACGCTCGTTTCTGCACAGGGGAGCTGAAATAACTTGTTTCGTGTCCAAGTTTCTCAAATATGCGTGATTTATTTAAAGTTAACTAGGTATGGTCGAAGAAAGTCTATTTTGCTGTGTTTCTTTAGATCTTGTATTTCAAAAACTGTTTTACTAAAAACACCAACTTTAAAGTACACTAAGAAGTAATCAAATCCTGATCTGATGACAATGGGACCAAACGGGAAGTGTACCCTTAAAATAAAATAAAACAATTTTCCAAATCGGTTCATAAATGATGGTGTTATGAGGTGACAAACAAAAAAAACAACCGAATTGGGAACCTCCTCCTTTTTTTGAAGTTGGTTAATAATCTTAAATAACTAAACATAGCTAAGTTACAAAACTGTGACTTGTGTGGTACTTAAGAGTACATAGAGAGGTAGAGCATAGCGTTTATTCGCTCAACGAGCAGCTCGACTGGGGAAGTACCTCCACCTTACAGAATACCGCAGCCAAATAACTGTATGTTGTGTAAAGTTGTGTTCCTACGCTTGAGTAAGGTTGCCAGAGCACACTGGGGAGGGG
This sequence comes from Achlya flavicornis, assembly GCA_947623365.1. Taxonomy (NCBI): domain Eukaryota; kingdom Metazoa; phylum Arthropoda; class Insecta; order Lepidoptera; family Drepanidae; genus Achlya; species Achlya flavicornis. The sequence continues at coordinate 2,087,925 of OX392494.1, read as the reverse complement.
GGAAAGGTCGGTAACGCGTGAGCGATGCTTCGTGTGTTGCTAGCGTCCATATGGCTACGGTAACCGCTTACCATCACGCGGGCCGTATGCTTGTTTACCGACATAGTCATTTAAAAAAAAAACAAAACATGATTATATTATACTAAATAGCTGTCCCCTATGCCTGTACTCCACGTGCCTATTAAAGTTCCTTTCCCATGTATTTACTGATATTGAAGTGAGGCTATGCTAAGAACTTATATTTGACAAGTTCAACGAGCACGGAAAATACCACTAAGCGGTCACCCATCCCGATACCTCACGGGTAGCTTATTTTTTCCAATCAATCGAGTGGTTCTTGGTTAGGGTTTTCACCCATATTTTAATGCAATCACTAACATACCAATAAAAAATTCCAGCAAAATCATGGGCCGCTCACCGAGCCCGCGACGGCGCGACGACAGACGCCGCGACGACCGGCGGGAGCGAGACAGAGAACGCGAGCGCGACAGAGACAGACGCAGACCGCGCACCAGATCTCGATCGAGGTCGCTCGAACGCCGCCGACGCTCCCCCGACCGCCGCCGCTCCCCGTCACCGCGCCGTCGCCGCTCCAGATCAAATACCCCAGGACCCACCAGCTCTTTTGCCTCAAAACCAAGGAAAACATATGAAAGACCTATAGTCACACCAGCTGATCTCGAAGGTAAGACACCGGAGGAGCAGGAAATGCTGAAAGTCATGGGTTTCTGCGGCTTTGATACAACCAAAGGTAAGAAAGTCGACGATAATATTGAAGGTGATGTCCACGTGGTGTTAAAAAGGAAATATAGACAGTATATGAACAGGAAGGGTGGTTTTAATAGGCCGTTGGACTTTGTCGCGTAACGAAGGCACGCACAACAGACCTGCAGGGTCGCTTTTTGTGTTTTTTTTTATATGATCACCGATTTTGATTGTGATAGTTTATTTGGGAGGCCGGTTTTGAAGTTACGGTTACTTGATGATGATCATCGGATCAGCTGCGAATATTTTAAAAGGTTGTCTGTTGATCATTGAGAAGGAAACATCAAAATAGCTAAATAAGCCGATTATTTGGTATTTTCTACAATGTCTAGGTTATTTTCTATCATTCTTCATGATTAAGATTTTGGTTAATTATCACAGAAAGCGATAAGGCAAATACTTCATAGTGGCTGCATCATTTGAACTCAAAACCGTCCTCCCAATAACTTTTTACATAGGTAATAAGTGTTACAACATGTTTTCAATGCACTATAAGTTGACCGGGACGTGGTTGTGACAAAACTGGCACTTTTGTATATATTATTGTAGATAAATTATATTTAAGGTAAGCAACACTAACTGTACAAAACTCTGGCAGCACTGTTTATGGGTCTAAGAAAATACACGCCTAAAAGCCAAAAAAGCAGACTATTTTAAATGCCAATAGTGCCAAATAATGGCAACTGTATTAGTGTTGCAGTCACACAATAATTTTGTAAATTAGTTTGGTCACAGCCACGGCCCGGAAACTTGCCGGCTCGCCACATTTCTAATATATAGAATTATAACATACCCAACCATTAACCAACTAACTTTAGAGTTGGTTATTTTCAGAATTTCAACAATAACTTTGTCAGAAACTGATTTAAAAACATGAAAAACAGTTCTTGTTACTTTGAATTCTGGTAACTTAGAATCTCAATTCCAGGGCCCAGTGCGGTGAGTCAATTCTCGCCCACGTACGTATTTCATCCCAACTAGAGCAAAGCTCAGTGTGGTGCCTTCAAAAAATCCTAAAAAATGAGAACTAAACTTTTTTTTGCATCAGTTTCTGATAAGGTTATTTGTCAAACAAAAATCTTGTGGTGAGACATATAGAAATAAGTTAGTATTATAAGTCCGTTATACAGTACCCGCGCGCTGCAACTGCCCGCGCGGGCTCCGGTATTAGCGCATCCGCGCACCCAAGAATCTTTGTGCAATCGGTATAGGATATGCGACGAATTTTGTGGTCTTTTGTGTCTTTAAACTTGACTTTTACATCAATGAAATCGCAAAACCTTGAAAACTTTCCATGGTAACATTTGTCACCACATAGTTTCTGAAAAGGTTAGACAATATCATCAATTGTCAATTGACTGTACACAGTAACACTTCGTATTTGTCAGTTTCTTGCCAATAACAGACCAAGAAACTCAGTTTCTCAACATAACCATATATGCACATTCCGAATTCAAATTGACCACCAGTTTCTTAATTTGTTATTGGTTCCTGTAGTTGAAGACACTAGACTGTGAGTATAAGACTGAAGCGTGTCGTACCTCGTTATAAGTTGCCCGCACAGCGCGCCACACAAACACACCATAGCAATAGTATACAGAGTTATTTATACACTCACACATATACACACTCCCCTTCCCCCCCTATCCTCCATAATGTACAATAGTAACGGCTCTCAATCCAGAGTGTTGTGTTTTTTGTGAAATATCACTATTATATTACCAGAGATATATTCCATATTTCTTAATAAAACTATCTGGTCTAAGTCATATAGACTTTAATAAACTAATATAAAATTTTCTCTATGGTAATATAATTTTTCTCACTAGCAACACAGCACTCTGTGTTGCCAGCCTCCATAGCCCATATACAATATTATACACAGGTTGTTAATGTGATATTTTTTTAATGAGATAATTATAATAACTAACGCGTTGCGCGGGGGGTACGGTCCGCAAACAATGTCGCTTCTATACCGATTACTCTTAGATTGTCACGTCATCTGCACTTTGAATGAATCAAAGAGATATCCAGTTTTTTTTTACAATTTTGAGCTCAGATTACACTTTTTTAGAATATTTTTTTTCATAAAAATGAACCAAAGATCTTGAAAATGTCTAAAAATAGATAATTGTGTCAATTTGAGCTCAAACCGAATCCAACTCATAATATTTACTGCGGCAATAATTGTTTCGCGCCATTTTTGACGTCAGGTGCCATTTTGTTTAGATTACCACAGATCGAAAATATTTAAATTAATTGAAACTGGTTTAATTTTTACATCAAAACAATAATAATTTAAGGAGCAAAATACCTGTCTACTATCTGTGGTAGGAGAATTAATAATGTAGAATTTTTTGATCACTTTTTTAATGTGAAAATAAAATTGTTTTTTGTAATCAAAATTAGTTAACAATAAAGTTATTTACTTACTTAGTACTTTTTTTAGAAGCAAATACGTGTTTTTTTCTTAAGGGAAAGATTTTTCTGTTAGTTTTCTTAAGATTTTTTATGTATCCAGTTTTCATTTTAAATCGATTCATTCCCAATGTACATACCACAGCTTTATTTATAATTATTTAATGAAAATATAAAAAAAAAAAACTAAAACTAGTGTTGTAAAATATTTCGTTGTATTTTTGGTTAATTTGAAATTTTATCTATTGAAATAACTGAGGGCCTTTTTAAGAGAACATTTGGATAAGCAAATAAGTTATCATATTTTCAAAATGAAATTCAGTGTATTCCTGCAAAGTTTTCGATTTTTCACAATTAATAATCATGTTTATTCTTGATTATCACATACAAACATGGCCCTCGTTTAGTTGTAAAATATTATTTTATTCGTAATATAACCTTGGATATTACTTCATATTTTTGTATGTTAACTTTTTATTAGTTTCGCAACGTTTGTCGAACAGACTCGATTACAGCATAAATTTTTTTTTTTTTTTAATTTCATTTTTAATACAAGCTTTATTTGGTGACCGTACTTACATTGTCTTCCAATAAACTAATGTATATCAAATATCAAGTCAATCCGACCACTGGAAGTTAAATTCGCCTTGCAAGATTTGACCCAAACATCCATACATTGCTAGTTTCTCCTCAGTATATATCTTTTCAACACACTTGCTTGTAAAGTGACTCTTATTGCACCGCTTCTAGATGCAGCTTACTAAACACGAGTGATTTTTACTTTACATTATAGCTTGCGCGGCACGTGAATATAAAAACACCTGCGCGCCATTTTTCTTAAATATTTGGTTCGCTGTATGCTGATTATAATCAAAAATGACGACTTAAAAAATTCTAAGTGTTAAAGTTTATTCTTTAGGCACCCAGTATACATGTATTTTTTTGGATAAATTCAGTTTACAAATTGAGAGTCAATGGATCCAACAGAACGTTTTCTCCCGAAAGTTGTTCATATATAGGAAAAACAGTGTTATCTGCCCGAACAATATTTTCTTAAATACTGAATCTGTAGACATTACCGATTTATACCGGTAAAAGAAATGTTGCGAGACTAAAAAAACTATGCCAGATAATGTATAAATTTAAACATGGCGATTGTATATTTCATGTCATAATTGTTTTGTTTGTCCAAGGTACGAAAATAATTATCTAAATAAATTTTTGGACATTGAATTTGTGTTTTTACTTAAATAATTGGAAGCGCTCGTGGTGTAGCATGATAAGCCGTTCTTAATCAATCGGCAAGTTAGGCTACTACCGTCGTGGTCGGTACTGGATGGGTGACCGCCTAGTGGTATTTCAAATCGAGCGTTTCCGTGCTTCGAAAGGCACGTAAAGCCGTTGGTCCCGGTTATCACTTAAATGTGATAGTCGTTAAGCTAGTTGGAGGCCACGTAGGCGGGTTGACAACTCCCAACAGTATAGGTTGACCACTAGCCTACCTCCACCGATCCGCAGTGGGCACGCGTGGTGGAGTATCTGCACATTCTCGCCCACACATACTTGTGTGCAGGAGGCCTGTGCTCAGCAGTGGGACATTATAGGCTGATGATGATGAATTACTTAACTCTTAAGAACCCTCGTAGCTATTGAAAACGGACCGTCAGATCTGATATTCGGTTACAAAATTCAAAAACTACTGCGAGCTAGATGCTCTAATTTTTGAGATCTAGAGGTGGTCCTGCCAGGATGAACCCGATTCGGCAGAACCGCCTAAGAACATTTCATTTTTTTTTTACAACTAAGTCTTTAGACAAGCATACGGCCCGCCTGATGGTAAGCGGTTCCCGTAGCCGGACGCATGCAACACAAGAAGCATCGCTCACGCGTTACCGACCTTTCCCCCCTCTTATATGAGCTCTGGCGACCTTACTCACGCGCAGGAACACAACATAAAGTTATTTGACTGCGGTATTCTGTAAGGTGGAGATACTTCCCCAGTCGAGCTGCTCTTTGAGCGAATAAACGCTATGCTCTACCTCTCTCAAAATGAACGCTAATGAACCAGGGGCTCGTCAAAACTGGTATTTAGTGACAAACTAAAGACTCAAAATTCGAAACCGTACCATGAGCAGGCCTGTCCCACTCCCATGTTTAGGTACGATCGCGCGCACGCGGACTACCGGAACAACGCTAGTTGTTTGCAACGCGCACGCAGCGCAAGACGCGTGTGGGTATAAATACCTACGTACTACCTATATAAAGTGTTTACTGTTCTTTTTTTAACACTATCTTGTGTAGATATCGTTGTTTTTATAGTTCTAGATATTCTGTTGTTGTTTCATTGTATTGTCCTAAAGTCCTTATTATAATAATAGGCCCGTTTTGATAACATACCAGTGTGTTAAAAAGAGACAAAGATAGAGCGACCAGAAGAGACCCTCTTGTATAAACGGGCCTCTTAGACCTCGAAAACTCATGTGAATGATTTTTAACCCACTTCAAAAAAAGAAGGTTTCTCAATTCGACCGTATATTTTTTAACCGACTTCAAAAAAAGGAGGAGGTTCTCAATTCGGTTGTATGTTTTTTTTTTTTATGTTTGTTACCTCATTACTCCGTCGTTTATAAACCGATTTGGAAATATTTTTTTGTGTCTGGAAGGGTACACTTCCCGTTTGGTCCCATTGTCATCAGATCAGGATTTGATTACTTCTTAGTGTACTTTGAAGTCGGTTTAAGTGTTTTGTAAAACAGTCTAATTATTTTTATGTGTGTTCGCGGATAACTTCGTCGTTTATGAACCGATTTTGACGATTTTTTTTTTAGAAACTGTTAGTAGTTCCAGAATAGAGAGAGTTCCCTCTTTAAATATACAGTAATTCTACCTTACAACTCTTAGAATAACTAAGATTTAATATACCACTATTTCAAAAATCAGTAGAACAATATTCAGAAAAATTTAACAATTCTTATTGTTATGTAGGTAAGTAACTCAATATATCCTTTTTTTGGTTAATTCTTTATTAATATTTATATAACAAACTTCTTTAATCAACATGAAGATTATTAAGAACAAATATTGTGAATTTCGGCTGACGGCTACTGGACTAGGTAATCGTGCTGTTTCTTGTCGCGTCGTCAGTCATTCCAGATTTGATAAGCATGTATGTTACTAAAACCCTTCCCCAAAATAGTTGTATTCAGTTTCGTAGACAGAATACACATTCAGTATACAAAGTACGTATAGGTCTAACAACTTAGATTAAAGTATGTAGACATTTTAAAATAACTTTCTGATCTAATACTAGTTAGCTAGGATATTTTAAATGTCATTGTTCACGAAAGGAGAATAGCATTGAAATAAAATAAACACAGAGAATAGTAATAGGACATACATACGCGATAAGGATTGAAGATTCAAAATACGTCATTAGACAACCCTACCGTAACACGTGCCGCGTCATACAGGATAGAGTTATACGATAGAAAGAGAGGGAAGTTGTAGGTGAATATAATTTTAGGCGCGCAGCGCTGCGCGAACTGGATTGCGCTTTATTCTGTCGTTCCTAGAGTCGATTTTTGTTTAAATGTCGTTTTCGAAGTGGGTTTTCTGTACGTAGTACTATTAAATATTCTGTGCCATGAGTGAGATACACGCTCGCGACTACGTTAACATTTTGTATGATGAGCATCGGCTTTAGCGGACACTTTTAGAAGTAATTTCATACAAAATGTTTCACCGTGTCGCTAGAGTTTTGGGAGGAAACTCATCGTAGGGGCTGGACCTGTCAAACTGATTTTTCACAACCTTGTCGGTCTAAATTTTAGTTAATTAGTCATATAAGGAGGCAGTGTCAGACCAAGGGGCTTTACAGTAGTACCCAACTAATAAGTCGCATCGTGAATCTTCTTTCGCACAGAAAATAAAGTATGGCCCCTAAGATTAACGAAAGAAAACTTAAGAAAGAAAGCTTAAAACTTACAATCAACCTTAGATCACTATACTATAAGGTTCATAATACAGTGCAGCTGTTAGTTCCGTCTCACTCGCAAGTGGCGCCCCTCCGCACACATGGCGGCAGCTGCCGAACAATAGCATTTCCCGCGCTTTGAAAATGTGTCTTCTGCGCAGGTACAGTCGAGGACATAAATATGTATACACTTTTTGAAATTCAAAAGCGATTTTCTCGCATTTTTAAAATTCAAGTGTTAAAATATTACAAAAATCATAATAGTATATGTTAGAAGATTCTGCCTGCATAATATCTCATATTTCAATCAGTAGTTTTAGAGGAAACCGTTGTTGAATATTACTAAGTGTATACATATTTATGTCCTCGACTGTACATCGGTAAGCCATATCAGTTGGGTACTACTGTATATGATTTGATATGAAGAGAACAATAACACGGTAGTGGCTACAACCATACCACGGTGGTAATGACATATTAACAAACGCATATTCAAGAAAAAAAAAATAAGAATCACAAATGCTTCTCAAGTGCAGCTGTCGGAACACACCGATAGGTGCTTGTCATACGCAGGCCTATTAAATTTAAAAAAAATGTATTTAGTATTCAAATAATAAAAAAACAACAAATATTCCGTCATAACCATTTATTAGTTCAAATATATTAACATAAATACATTTATTTATAACATTCAGTTCTGACAACCGTACCTACATAAATATCTAACGAAATGAGTCCATCAATGAGATTCAAAAATAAATAAATATAAACGAATACTTAATGTAAAATTAGGTTTTAAGCATACGTGCGAGAGAGACAGGTATAACTGTCTAATGATGAATAAAAACTATGTAGGAAACATGGATGTATAAAAAAATCAGGACGGAGCACCGCCTTATAGTGAAGCATTATATTTCCAACGTAGCGCGACTATGTTCTCGTGACGCCACTTGTTACTAAAAAGTGTACCACACCGTGACGTCACGCGGAACTTCAACAAACAATATCCTCGTATTTTTTTGTTTAATTGACAAAAGAAAAAATACGTGTCTAATATTTTTTGATAATGTATATGACGTACAAAATATTTTTTTCAGGAAACTATCCCATTGTCACTGTCGACGTATCAATGCTAAATAACAACCAATCGGTTTACTATAGTATACATGTGTATGTGACGCTTGTTTGTACAAGACGGCCCGGCTTACTTGGGGAGCTTCACCTCGTAGGCGACACTCCGTCCAGATTTTACTATACGTCCATGGTAGGAATGTTGAGATTCTTACAATAAATTATCACTTTTAAATGCATGAAATACTGAAATTATAAGTAGGAACTTAATATTAACCTATTAATAAGGGGGTTTTACTCAAAACATTCCCCCTTACTCATAAAGCGCTATTTAACTAATATACTGTTTAAATGGTCACGTAAATAATGTCACATTATTTGACAATGACAATAGAGTGACGTTATTTACGTGGCCATTTATACAATATATTAGTTAAATAACGTTTTATGATTGAGTGGGTTGTTCTATATTTCACTTATAATTTTAAAAATGAAATACTGATATTCGACTATAGATACTCCTAAGAACAAAAAAACATAATATACAATTAATTTAAAACGTGAATTTGAGACGAAATTGTAATTTTCGCATGAGACATATAGCAACATAAGAAATAGATTCATGTATGTATTCAAAACGTTATGTATAATAAAGCTTGGTTTTTTATGTTTATTTAATCACTCTAATCTCTGGAACTACCAGTCATATTCGAAAAATTCATTCACGAATAGGAAGCTACATTATCTCAGAGTATTATAGGCTACTTTTTGTCCGGGGAACGCGAGTGAAACCGCGGGGGTAACAAGTTTTATTAAACAACTAGCTGTCTGGCGCGGTTTCAACGTTTCCGTGATAAAAAGTATACTACTCGGGGATAATGTAATCCTATTAGTGAAAGAATTTTTCGATTCCGACTGGTAGTTCCAGAGATTACCCCGTTTAAACAAACAAACTCTTCCGCTTTATTATATTAGTATAGATAATCCATTGCCATACGCCCTCACAAAATTACGTTTAAAATTAATTTAACAAAATAACACCCAAGATATATTCGTTACAAATTCAAAATACTGAAAAAGTCTGTACACATAAATCAACATTTTGATATCTTAGAAAATTTTCAATAATTCAATACTATATGTCAAAATAAAAAACAAACACAATAGTGTCCCAAAAATATATATATATACTATATATATTATTTGTAAAACTAAATGAATACAATATTATATCTAAAATACAAACTTTATTCATATATACAATTATATTTAATTTAATTTTGTTTATTGAAGGAGAAAAGGCGTAATATTACTTTTCATCTATCGATATACTTTCCTTTTGACGCCTAGAACACATCGAGATGAAATTTTACACACGAGTAGATTATAACCAGGATTAACATAGATCTTTCTTTTTAAACTAGCAACTTACAGTTGCAAAAAGGGATGAAAATCAGTGTGTCTCGCTTAAACACACGCAGCTGTCTCTTTCTACACCTGGAACTGGTAAGAGTATAGTGGAAACATTTTTATTAGATTTTAAATAACTTAATTTAAACAGCACACACTGCTGTCAGATTTTGTGGCCAGCCACTTTCATCGTGTGGCAGCCACAAAGGTATGTAGCGATTCTGGTGATCTATAAATAACTATAGTTGCGACTTGGTGGCTGGCCACTAAGCGTGTGGCAGCCACAAAGTTATGTGGCGAGTCTGGTGGCTAGCCACAGGCAAGATAATCTTGACATCAGTGTGTTCTGTTAGCTACCTATCTAAAGCCCGCAGTTCAATCTCAATATTGAGCAAAAACTTAAGTCCAACTCAAGTGCGAGCTAAATCTTGAGATCGCACTGAGATACGGAACTACATGCGATTTTTTTATACATTTGAATCATACAGATCGGGGTGATTTTTTATTGACCACAATCTAAGTAATTATGTGGTTCGATGGCACAGAGCCTAGAAGGGACTCTGTCTACCACCATCGACCACATTATTACCACACTGTCAATGTGGTAACAAGCTTATCTTACTAATCATTGGTAACATGATAATTTATATAAGCATAATTACATACACCCTGTCATACAGGCTGTATCTATTACGCCGTGGCTGCATCATATACAGAGTGTAACTAGAACATTAAAAAAAAAAAAAATTCAAAAACATTTATTTTCAGCAGTTCACATAATAAAACTAACAAAACTATGTTGCTCTTAACGACATGCAAAGCGCTGGGGGTATCTTAAAAAAAAAAAAAAACGTTATATCTATGGCCTTCACACTAGGCATCATGCCTGTATCGTGAAGACCTATTTACGATTAACTATTTGTAGACTGACATTTTAGTCTATTAAACAATGAATTGTGACTGCATTATACATAAAGTGTTGTAGAACGTTGTAACTGCATCACATACAGTATGTTACTATAGCGTTGTAGCTGCACCGCGTACAGCATGTTACTAACGTAGTTGCAGCATAACATACAGGCTGTTTCTATACTACGACTGCATCACACATAGGGCGTATCTACAATGTCGTGAAATTATTACATATAGGATGATACTAGAACGTCGTGACTGCATCATATACAGAGTGGTACTACAACGTTGTGGCTGCATCACATAAAGGGTGTAACTAGAACGTTATAGCCGCATCATATACATGGGAGACCATTACATTGTAGCATCATATACAGGGTGTAACTAAAATACTATGGCTGCATCATATAGGAGTACCTACGACACGGCAGCATAACATACAGGGTGTTTAGAAAGGTGCAGCCTCATCTAGAGTGTGTAGCCAGTTGAAAATCATCATGTTGCGCTCGTACTTGGATAGAGGGCGTCCGCGCTCGCGCTCCAGGTCCGCCGCCGTCAGAGCCAGCGACGCCGCTTCTGAAATGTGGAGGATAAGCTTATTAAAAAAAAAAAAAAAACAATAAGTCTATACTCTATAGCATAGATTTAGAATAAGTGTGCGTACATCATCATCAGCCTATAATGTCCCACTGCTGAGCACAGGCCTCCTGCACACAAATGAGGGGGTCGGCGCAATATGTACGCTTCTTCCATTCGTCTCTTCTATCCGTCATACTAGTATCCACTCCTTTCTCACCCATATCATCTTTCACACAATCCATCCATCTCTCTTTCGGTCTTCCTCTTCCCGTATATCCATCCACTTTCATATTCACAACTTTGTTAGTGACGTGGCTTTCATTTCTCCTCATAACATGTCCATACCATGATAAACGGTTCCCTCTCAACTTTTCAGTCACTGGCGCTACTTTCAAGCTTCCCCTTATGTACTCATTTCTTATCTTATCCATTCTTGTCACTCCACACATCCATCTCAACATCCTCATCTCAGCTGCATGCAATCGTCTTTCATCCGTCCTCTTTACTGCCCAGCATTCCGAACCATACTTTTTTTTTTTTTTTTTGCGGTGTATAGGCCTGTGTTTGACCACAATCTCACCATGTTAAGTGATGATGTGGTCTAAGGTGGTAAGCACACAAAGTCTAGAAGGAACTGGCTCTCAAGTGCAGCTATCGGAACACACCGATAGGTGCTTGGCGACAGATTTTCAACTTGAGGGTGGTAGCCAGCCAGACGGGTACTACAAAGTACCCTACCACCGTGCTATGGTTTCCTCACGATGTTTTCCTTCACCGAAAGCTCAAGCACATTGTAGGATTCGAACCCGGGACCTTCGTCTCGGTATCCGACGTCACTACCACTGAGCTATCATCGCCTTAAAACAATAATTAGGACAGGTCTTATCACGGACTTATAGAAAGTATCGTTGACTAATTACCAGTCACCCTGTATATCAGTGAATGCGTCTATGTGTAAAACTGACCTGGGTGCATTAATCTGATGTTATGGGAGACGGGCGTGGGGACCGACAGCGTGGTGGGGCCGCCGCCGGGGCCACTCTCCGCGCTAATCTCGACCTTATGCCACGGGGTGTGGGTCTCAATTCGCGCCGACGCTGCAGCCGCCTACAACATATATACAGGGTGTAGATTTCGAGATGGCATATATTCGAAACCTATGTTGGGTTAGTCATGCTGAACAACTTTTACTATGGGACCAACACTGAATTATCAATCTCCACTGAATTCTTTCAACTGCTTCTACGTCACAATATGAATATAATTGGACTGTTTTACAAAAAACTTAAACCGACTTCAAAGTACACTAAGAAGTAATCAAATCCTGATCTGATGACAATGGGACCAAACGGAAAGTGTACCCTTCCAGACAAAAAAATAATTTTCCAAACCGGTTCATAAATGACGGAATTATGAAACATAAAAAAAAAAAAAAAACAAAACCGATTTGTGAACCTCCTCCTTTTTTTGAAGTCGGCTAAAAATTATGTATGACAATCTTGGTCACAAGTTGCTGGAAGTTATCCAAAATATTGTTTTATATTTTCCTTGCCCATGGTTTTGTTCTGCGTAAAGTTTGACGAGGTGGAGCAGCTCTCGCAGGGACCTCACCATGTTTAGCCATAAAGAATTAGCTCTCAGCATTCTGACAAACAATTGGAGGTCAATTTTGATAACTTCTAGCAACTTGTGACCAAGATTGTCATACATAAGAGTTTATAAGAGAGGTAGAGCATAGCGTTTATTCGCTCAAAGAGCAGCTCGACTGGGGAAGTACCTCCACCTTACAGAATACCGCAGCCAAATAACTTTATGTTGTGTAAAGTTGTGTTCCTGCGCGTGAGTAAGGTTGCCAGAGCTCATAGGGGAGGGGGGAAAGGTCGGTAACGCGTGAGCGATGCTTCGTGTGTTGCAAGCGTCCATATGGCTACGGTAACCGCTTACCATCAGGTGGGCCGTATGCTTGTATACCGACTTAGTTGTATAAAAAAAAAAAAAAAAAAAAAAAACATCACTTTGTTCGTATTGTGGAGTAGAAGCAGTTTTTTTTTTTTTTTTTAAAGGCATTTTTATTTTCTTCAAAATTCAGCTCGGTGTTCCTTTCAACGTTTTTATCTAAGACCTATAGTTAAGACATATAAGGAGGCAGTGTCAGACCAAGGGGCTTTACAGTAGTACCCAACTAATAAGTCGCATCGTGAATCTTCTTTCGCACAGAAAATAAAGTATGGCCCCTAAGATTAACGAAAGAAAACTTAAGAAAGAAAGCTTAAAACTTACAATCAACCTTAGATCACTATACTATAAGGTTCATAATACAGTGCAGCTGTTAGTTCCGTCTCACTCGCAAGTGGCGCCCCTCCGCACACATGGCGGCAGCTGCCGAACAATAGCATTTCCCGCGCTTTGAAAATGTGTCTTCTGCGCAGGTACAGTCGAGGACATAAATATGTATACACTTTTTGAAATTCAAAAGCAATTTTCTCGCATTTTTAAAATTCAAGTGTTAAAATATTACAAAAATCATAATAGTATATGTTAGAAGATTCTGCCTGCATAATATCTCATATTTCAATCAGTAGTTTTAGAGGAAACCGTTGTTGAATATTACTAAGTGTATACATATTTATGTCCTCGACTGTACATCGGTAAGCCATATCAGTTGGGTACTACTGTATATGATTTGATATGAAGAGAACAATAACACGGTAGTGGCTACAACCATACCACGGTGGTAATGACATATTAACAAACGCATATTCAAGAAAAAAAAAATAAGAATCACAAATGCTTCTCAAGTGCAGCTGTCGGAACACACCGATAGGTGCTTGTCATACGCAGGCCTATTAAATTAAAAAAAAATGTATTTAGTATTCAAATAATAAAAAAACAACAAATATTCCGTCATAACCATTTATTAGTTCAAATATATTAACATAAATACATTTATTTATAACATTCAGTTCTGACAACCGTACCTACATAAATATCTAACGAAATGAGTCCATCAATGAGATTCAAAAATAAATAAATATAAACGAATACTTAATGTAAAATTAGGTTTTAAGCATACGTGCGAGAGAGACAGGTATAACTGTCTAATGATGAATAAAAACTATGTAGGAAACATGGATGTATAAAAAAATCAGGACGGAGCACCGCCTTATAGTGAAGCATTATATTTCCAACGTAGCGCGACTATGTTCTCGTGACGCCACTTGTTACTAAAAAGTGTACCACACCGTGACGTCACGCGGAACTTCAACAAACAATATCCTCGTATTTTTTTGTTTAATTGACAAAAGAAAAAATACGTGTCTAATATTTTTTGATAATGTATATGACGTACAAAATATTTTTTTCAGGAAACTATCCCATTGTCACTGTCGACGTCTCAATGCTAAATAACAACCAATCGGTTTACTATAGTATACATGTGTATGTGACGCTTGTTTGTACAAGACGGCCCGGCTTACTTGGGGAGCTTCACCTCGTAGGCGACACTCCGTCCAGATTTTACTATACGTCCATGGTAGGAATGTTGAGATTCTTACAATAAATTATCACTTTTAAATGCATGAAATACTGAAATTATAAGTAGGAACTTAATATTAACCTATTAATAAGGGGGTTTTACTCAAAACATTCCCCCTTACTCATAAAGCGCTATTTAACTAATATACTGTTTAAATGGTCACGTAAATAATGTCACATTATTTGACAATGACAATAGAGTGACGTTATTTACGTGGCCATTTATACAATATATTAGTTAAATAACGTTTTATGATTGAGTGGGTTGTTCTATATTTCACTTATAATTTTAAAAATGAAATACTGATATTCGACTATAGATACTCCTAAGAACAAAAAAACATAATATACAATTAATTTAAAACGTGAATTTGAGACGAAATTGTAATTTTCGCATGAGACATATAGCAACATAAGAAATAGATTCATGTATGTATTCAAAACGTTATGTATAATAAAGCTTGGTTTTTTATGTTTATTTAATCACTCTAATCTCTGGAACTACCAGTCATATTCGAAAAATTCATTCACGAATAGGAAGCTACATTATCTCAGAGTATTATAGGCTACTTTTTGTCCGGGGAACGCGAGTGAAACCGCGGGGGTAACAAGTTTTATTAAACAACTAGCTGTCTGGCGCGGTTTCAACGTTTCCGTGATAAAAAGTATACTACTCGGGGATAATGTAATCCTATTAGTGAAAGAATTTTTCGATTCCGACTGGTAGTTCCAGAGATTACCCCGTTTAAACAAACAAACTCTTCCGCTTTATTATATTAGTATAGATAATCCATTGCCATACGCCCTCACAAAATTACGTTTAAAATTAATTTAACAAAATAACACCCAAGATATATTCGTTACAAATTCAAAATACTGAAAAAGTCTGTACACATAAATCAACATTTTGATATCTTAGAAAATTTTCAATAATTCAATACTATATGTCAAAATAAAAAACAAACACAATAGTGTCCCAAAAATATATATATATACTATATATATTATTTGTAAAACTAAATGAATACAATATTATATCTAAAATACAAACTTTATTCATATATACAATTATATTTAATTTAATTTTGTTTATTGAAGGAGAAAAGGCGTAATATTACTTTTCATCTATCGATATACTTTCCTTTTGACGCCTAGAACACATCGAGATGAAATTTTACACACGAGTAGATTATAACCAGGATTAACATAGATCTTTCTTTTTAAACTAGCAACTTACAGTTGCAAAAAGGGATGAAAATCAGTGTGTCTCGCTTAAACACACGCAGCTGTCTCTTTCTACACCTGGAACTGGTAAGAGTATAGTGGAAACATTTTTATTAGATTTTAAATAACTTAATTTAAACAGCACACACTGCTGTCAGATTTTGTGGCCAGCCACTTTCATCGTGTGGCAGCCACAAAGGTATGTAGCGATTCTGGTGATCTATAAATAACTATAGTTGCGACTTGGTGGCTGGCCACTAAGCGTGTGGCAGCCACAAAGTTATGTGGCGAGTCTGGTGGCTAGCCACAGGCAAGATAATCTTGACATCAGTGTGTTCTGTTAGCTACCTATCTAAAGCCCGCAGTTCAATCTCAATATTGAGCAAAAACTTAAGTCCAACTCAAGTGCGAGCTAAATCTTGAGATCGCACTGAGATACGGAACTACATGCGATTTTTTTATACATTTGAATCATACAGATCGGGGTGATTTTTTATTGACCACAATCTAAGTAATTATGTGGTTCGATGGCACAGAGCCTAGAAGGGACTCTGTCTACCACCATCGACCACATTATTACCACACTGTCAATGTGGTAACAAGCTTATCTTACTAATCATTGGTAACATGATAATTTATATAAGCATAATTACATACACCCTGTCATACAGGCTGTATCTATTACGCCGTGGCTGCATCATATACAGAGTGTAACTAGAACATTAAAAAAAAAAAAAATTCAAAAACATTTATTTTCAGCAGTTCACATAATAAAACTAACAAAACTATGTTGCTCTTAACGACATGCAAAGCGCTGGGGGTATCTTAAAAAAAAAAAAAAACGTTATATCTATGGCCTTCACACTAGGCATCATGCCTGTATCGTGAAGACCTATTTACGATTAACTATTTGTAGACTGACATTTTAGTCTATTAAACAATGAATTGTGACTGCATTATACATAAAGTGTTGTAGAACGTTGTAACTGCATCACATACAGTATGTTACTATAGCGTTGTAGCTGCACCGCGTACAGCATGTTACTAACGTAGTTGCAGCATAACATACAGGCTGTTTCTATACTACGACTGCATCACACATAGGGCGTATCTACAATGTCGTGAAATTATTACATATAGGATGATACTAGAACGTCGTGACTGCATCATATACAGAGTGGTACTACAACGTTGTGGCTGCATCACATAAAGGGTGTAACTAGAACGTTATAGCCGCATCATATACATGGGAGACCATTACATTGTAGCATCATATACAGGGTGTAACTAAAATACTATGGCTGCATCATATAGGAGTACCTACGACACGGCAGCATAACATACAGGGTGTTTAGAAAGGTGCAGCCTCATCTAGAGTGTGTAGCCAGTTGAAAATCATCATGTTGCGCTCGTACTTGGATAGAGGGCGTCCGCGCTCGCGCTCCAGGTCCGCCGCCGTCAGAGCCAGCGACGCCGCTTCTGAAATGTGGAGGATAAGCTTATTAAAAAAAAAAAAAAAACAATAAGTCTATACTCTATAGCATAGATTTAGAATAAGTGTGCGTACATCATCATCAGCCTATAATGTCCCACTGCTGAGCACAGGCCTCCTGCACACAAATGAGGGGGTCGGCGCAATATGTACGCTTCTTCCATTCGTCTCTTCTATCCGTCATACTAGTATCCACTCCTTTCTCACCCATATCATCTTTCACACAATCCATCCATCTCTCTTTCGGTCTTCCTCTTCCCGTATATCCATCCACTTTCATATTCACAACTTTGTTAGTGACGTGGCTTTCATTTCTCCTCATAACATGTCCATACCATGATAAACGGTTCCCTCTCAACTTTTCAGTCACTGGCGCTACTTTCAAGCTTCCCCTTATGTACTCATTTCTTATCTTATCCATTCTTGTCACTCCACACATCCATCTCAACATCCTCATCTCAGCTGCATGCAATCGTCTTTCATCCGTCCTCTTTACTGCCCAGCATTCCGAACCATACTTTTTTTTTTTTTTTTTTGCGGTGTATAGGCCTGTGTTTGACCACAATCTCACCATGTTAAGTGATGATGTGGTCTAAGGTGGTAAGCACACAAAGTCTAGAAGGAACTGGCTCTCAAGTGCAGCTATCGGAACACACCGATAGGTGCTTGGCGACAGATTTTCAACTTGAGGGTGGTAGCCAGCCAGACGGGTACTACAAAGTACCCTACCACCGTGCTATGGTTTCCTCACGATGTTTTCCTTCACCGAAAGCTCAAGCACATTGTAGGATTCGAACCCGGGACCTTCGTCTCGGTATCCGACGTCACTACCACTGAGCTATCATCGCCTTAAAACAATAATTAGGACAGGTCTTATCACGGACTTATAGAAAGTATCGTTGACTAATTACCAGTCACCCTGTATATCAGTGAATGCGTCTATGTGTAAAACTGACCTGGGTGCATTAATCTGATGTTATGGGAGACGGGCGTGGGGACCGACAGCGTGGTGGGGCCGCCGCCGGGGCCACTCTCCGCGCTAATCTCGACCTTATGCCACGGGGTGTGGGTCTCAATTCGCGCCGACGCTGCAGCCGCCTACAACATATATACAGGGTGTAGATTTCGAGATGGCATATATTCGAAACCTATGTTGGGTTAGTCATGCTGAACAACTTTTACTATGGGACCAACACTGAATTATCAATCTCCACTGAATTCTTTCAACTGCTTCTACGTCACAATATGAATATAATTGGACTGTTTTACAAAAAACTTAAACCGACTTCAAAGTACACTAAGAAGTAATCAAATCCTGATCTGATGACAATGGGACCAAACGGAAAGTGTACCCTTCCAGACAAAAAAATAATTTTCCAAATCGGTTCATAAATGACGGAATTATGAAACATAAAAAAAAAAAAAAAAACATAAAACCGATTTGTGAACCTCCTCCTTTTTTTGAAGTAGGCTAAAAATTATGTATGACAATCTTGGTCACAAGTTGCTGGAAGTTATCCAAAATATAGTTTTATATTTTCCTTGCCCATGGTTTTGTCGTGCGTAAAGTTTGACGAGGTGGAGCAGCTCTCGCAGGGACCTCACTATGTTTAGCCATAAAGAATTAGCTCTCAGCATTCTGACAAACAATTGGAGGTCAATTTTGATAACTTCTAGCAACTTGTGACCAAGATTGTCATACATAAGAGTTTATAAGAGAGGTAGAGCATAGCGTTTATTCGCTCAAAGAGCAGCTCGACTGGGGAAGTACCTCCACCTTACAGAATACCGCAGCCAAATAACTTTATGTTGTGTAAAGTTGTGTTCCTGCGCGTCAGTAAGGTCGCCAGAGCTCATAGGGGAGGGGGGAAAGGTCGGTAACGCGTGAGCGATGCTTCGTGTGTTGCAAGCGTCCATATGGCTACGGTAACCGCTTACCATCAGGTGGGCCGTATGCTTGTATACCGACTTAGTTGTATAAAAAAAAAAAAAAAAAAAAAAAAAAAAAAACGTCACTTTGTTCGTATTGTGGAGTAGAAGCAGTTTTTTTTTTTTTTTAAAGGCATTTTTATTTTCTTCAAAATTCAGCTCGGTGTTCCTTTCAACGTTTTTCTCTAAGACCTGTAGTTAAGAAGTTGCCCTCACTGGCTTATATATATTCGTTTCCTATATATTTGTTTCCTCATACCTCCGTCATTTATTAACCGATTAGGATCATTTTTTTTTGGAAGGGTACACTTCCCATTCTGTCATCAGATCAGGATTTTTGGGCCAGTTGGCGCAGTTGGTTAAGATTCCACCTATTGCGCCGCAGGTCGTGGGTTCGATTCCCACACAGGACATGCATTTGTGTGCATGAACATGTCTGTATGTCCTGAGTCTGGGTGTAATTATGTATATTAAGTATGTATTTACAAACAAAAAGTAGTATATGTATTATATCAGTTATCTGGTTTCCATAGTACAAGCTCCGCTTAGTTTGTGATCAGATGACCGTGTGTGAGGAATGTCCCAGGATATTTATTTGATTACTTCTTAGTGTACTTTGAAGTCGGTAATTTTTTATGTAAAACAGTGTTCACCATTTAGAACCATATTCGCGTGACTCAACCCCTAAGGGGGTAAAGTACATACCTCTAGCCTGTCCAAATTGAACTCCGACTGAGACATCCTCTCCAGAGCTCTGTATGTAGTTAACAGTCTACGCTTTATGTAGTTCTGGCGGACCTGAAAAAAAAAATGAAAATTGGTCAAGTGCGAGTACGACTCTCACACAAGGATTCTGTACAAACACAATACTTTATCGGCAAATGTTAGTGTGTAGCTAAATAATGAGTAATTTTTCATGGTTAAGTTGTAATAAATCGAACTTTTTTAACCGACTTCAAAAAAGGAGGAGACTTCGGTTGTTTTTTTTTTTTTTTTTTTTATGTTTGTTACCTCATAACTCCGTCATTTATTAACCGATTTGGAAAATTCTTTTTTTTTACTGGAAGGGTACACTTTCCGCTTGGTCCCATTGTCATCAAATCAGGATTTGATTACTTCTTAGTGTACTTTGAAGTCGGTTTAAGTTTTTTGTAAAACAGTCCAATTATTTGCAATAGGGATGATTCCTAGGTAAAAAAATAATAATCCAAAAAATATTGGACACGTATTATTTGCATTACCAAATCATTAAAAATGTACAATGATAAAGCGCGTCAAAGTTCGGGAGTGGGGGCTCGTGACGTCACTTAAAGTAAATAGTGTACTCTAACGTGACGTCACGCGGAACTTCAACATACGATATCTTCGTATTCTTTTGTTTAATTGACAAAAGACAAAATGCGAGTCTAATATTTTTTGATAATGTAAAAGACGGACCTTTTTTTGTCATAACATAACATAAATATACTTTACTAGCTGCCCGGCGCGACTTCGTTCGCGTGGTGCTACCCTACCCTACCCTGACAGCAAAATCCCCATTAACAAAATGATCCGCCATTTATTGAATTCATTTGTTACAAAAAATGTGATAAATGAAGAACCGCTCGACCGATTTTGTGCAAACTTCACATAAACCATCTACTAAATAGTCCGAACAAAGCCTAAACATTTGGTTTGGATAGGTGTGCCCGTTCTTGAGTTATAAAATTACAACGAAAAGTGGCATTGATTTATATATATATAGATTTGTACACCACATAAACAATACACAAAAATAAGGAATAACAAATACAAGAGGAAGTGATACAAAACAGGTTGTCTTATCGCTTAAGCGATTTCTTCCAGACAACCTATGGGTCACCTAGCACATAACTCTGTAACGTGGCGTTTTAAAACATTGAACAAAAACATCGTTTCACTGTTCATCATCATCATCATCATCAGCCTGTAATGTCCCTCTGCTAAGCACAGGCCTCCTTTCACAAACCAGGGTGAAAGGGAATGGGCAGATACTCCACCACGCGTGCCCACTGCGGATCGGTGGAGGTAGGCTAGTGGTCAACCTACTGTTGGAATGTTTCAAGCCGCCTAGGAGGCATCCAACCAGCTTAACGACTATCACAATTAAGTGATAACCGGGACCAACGGCTTTGTGTGCCTTCCGAAGCACGGAAACGCTCGATTTGAAATACCACTAGGCGGATTCACCGTTCGCTGACATAAAAAAAAAACAAAATGGCTCCAAAATTTTCAAACCCAAAGGAGTTTACGTTAAGTTTAAGGAGTTTGTACTCATATGTCCTGGCTATGCCACTTTCTATCCCAGGAACGCGGGTGAAACCGCGGAGGCCAGCTAGTATGTAATATTAGCGCAATACCTTTTTATTTTCGCTTGGCAGTGCCCTGGTTAGCGGTTGACTCGGATGTGACCTCTGCGGGGACGGCAGTTGAGAACCACCCACTGTAATAACAAACAAATGTGTATATCTATAAGTGAGGTAGAGCATAGCGTTTATTCGCTCAAAGAGCA
This sequence comes from Achlya flavicornis, assembly GCA_947623365.1. Taxonomy (NCBI): domain Eukaryota; kingdom Metazoa; phylum Arthropoda; class Insecta; order Lepidoptera; family Drepanidae; genus Achlya; species Achlya flavicornis. The sequence goes on along the minus strand of OX392494.1, from coordinate 2,066,088 downwards.
GCTCGACTGGGGAAGTACTGGAGGTACTTCCCCAGTCGAGCTGCTCTTTGAGCAGCAATTTGCCTTACAGAATACCGCAGCCAAATAACTTTATGTTGTGTAAAGTTGTGTTCCTGCGCGTGAGTAAGGTCGCCAGAGCTCATAGGGGAGGGGGGAAAGGTCGGTAACGCGTGAGCGATGCTTCGTGTGGTGCAAGCGTCCATATGGCCACGGTAACGGCGAGGAGGGCGATGGCTGCCACACGCGTCATACTTGTGAACAGGTGCTGCTTGTGGGGGCTGGTCTGCGCCGAGTTTGCTATTTATTTACTTATTAAATATTTATTCAGTCTACTTTGTAGTTGTTGCCGCCGCGCCGGGGCACGCAATTGTTTTCAGTGCGATTAGAATGTAAATATTATGTAATTAATCTAAGCCTGTTTTGAAAAGAGTAATTGCTGAGTTTATTGGCGGCTCTTCTCAGCAAATGCAACCTTCCGAACCGGTATTAGAGTATTAGAGTCAGACTTTTCATAAGTGCCTGCGAAGGTCTATTTGAATAAATGATTTTGAATTTCGAATTTTGTAACCGCTTACCATCAGGCGGGCCGTATGCTTGTTTACCGACTTAGTTTTTAGATGTATATATATGGAGTCATTGAATAAACGATTTTTGAATTTGAATTTGTACCTGCAACCCATGTGCTGCAAGACCTGGAAGCAGCGTTCAGGTTGAGGATTTCCAGGCCGGCGCACAGGCCCACTTCTGATGTAGCACTGGAAACGTACAACATACAAACTTATACAGGGTGACTGGTAATTAGTAAACGATACTTAGACACATGAATGTACTCATCAAATAAATATCCTGGGACATTCCTCACACACGGTCATCTGATCCCAAACTAAGCAGAGCTTGTACTATGGAAACCAGATAACTGATATAATACATATACTACTTTTTGTTTGTAAATACATACTTAATATACATAATCACCCCCAGACTCAGGACATACAGACATGTTCATGCACACAAATGCATGTCCTGTGTGGGAATCGAACCCACGACCTGCGGTTCTGCGGCTATAGGTTAAGGCTCCACGTCTTAACCAACTGGCCCGTCAAAATAACAAACAACTTTCCCAAATTTAATAACTTAATCTCACTATGTCCCTTTCCAAATTCTGCCATAGATGGCGACTGAATTTATGTTCATAACAAGCGTTGGATTAATTTGACAGGACTAAATTGCTTACATCCTTTTCTTATGTTCTTTGTTAGAAAGGGACACAGTGAGACTATGTCTAGTACTATGTATGTATAGATAGATCGCGGTCAGGTCTAAACATGGAACAATTAACCCAAAGAAGCGCAATGACGTTCATTTTGCTTGAAATATATTCCGCCAATTTCCCACCGCCGACAACGCGCTCTGATTGGCTAAGTCAAGCACGCATGCACTCTGATTGGCCAAGTCAAAAACACGCGATGCAGTGATTGGTGCTTACTGTTCAAATTCAGTGACAAATCACTGACGAGTTTCGGAATTTGATTGTTCATTATTACTACTCTATAGGGATCTTTCCTCGATGGGTCTAAATACCCGCAAATGAAGACGGCAAAGACTAATTTGACAGCTTTAAACATCTTTTTTCAATAATGTTCGTAAGAAATAGATGTGATGTGACTAAAATTAGTTTAGTGCGATTTACAACAGAATCGGCACTGTTACAAAATAATTGGACTGTTTTACAAAAAACTTGAACCGACTTCAAAGTACACGAGTAAGAAGTAATCAAATTCTGATCTGATGACAGAACGGGAATTGTAACCCTTCCAAACAAAAAAAGAATTTTCTAAATCGGTTAATAAATGACAGAGTTATGACGTAACAAACATTTTAAAAAAATACAACCGAATTGAGAACCTCCTCCTTTTTTTAAAGTCGGTTAAAAGTAACAACAACGTGTTTGCTATTAATAAGATTAGTTAGTACGCTCACATTCTGAGCGGCGCTAGGGCTGCGCCCCTCGGCTCAGAGATGTCCCCCGCGCTGAAGGAGCGCCGCAGCCCCAGCTGGGCACACAGCGCCGCGCACCCTGTCAGCACATCGCGACACGCGTCAGCAGACTGCAGCGGCAGGGTCGAAGATGGACGCCTGGGATTTAACGAGCTACATATTTATAAGTTTTAGTTCTTACTTCGGAAGGCACGTACAGTACAGTACCCAACTGATATGGCTTACCGATGTACCTGCGCAGAAGATACATTTTCAAAGCGCGGCAAATGCTATTGGTCGGCAGCTGCCGCCATGTGTGCGGAGGGGCGTCACTTGCGAGTGAGACGGAACTAACAGCTGCACTGTATTATGAACCTCATACTAGTGATCTAAGGTTGATTGTAAGTTTAAGAATTCTTTCGTTCTTTTCTGTGCGAAGGAAGATTCACGAAGCGCCTTATCAGTTGGGTACTACTGTACTGCCCTATCACTAGACTTTAAGCTAGTAGGAGGCCTGTTAGGTGGCTTGGACATTCCAACAGAACAACTTGACCAGGTGCTGTTTGTGTCTGGTCTGCTTAAGTTTGCTATTTATTTACTTATTAACTATTTATTCAGTCTACTTTATAATTTCGTCGCCGCGCCGGGGCAAGCAATTGTTGTCAGTGCGATTAGAATGTAAATATTATGTAATGAATCTAAGCTTGTTTTGAAAAGAGTAATTGCTGAGTTTATTGCCGGCTCTTCTCAGCAAATGCAACCTTCCGAACCGGTATCAGAGTATTACAGTCAGACTTTTCATAAGTGCCTGCGAAGGTCTATTTGAATAAATGATTTTGAATTTGGAATTCCAACAGCACAGCACACCTGCTGACGCTGGCACATTTTCACCCGTACGATGTCGACATACAGAAAATACGGACACAGCGTTTTGCATCCTCATTCATAATGCGGACAGCAAGGTAGTGGAACTTGCTTCCAGCGTCTGTTTCCCGACTCGTAAGACTTTTAAGGCCAGAGTGACTAGGTTTCTTCTGGGTAAGCGTGCTGCTTCGTCACGTCCTTTATGGACAGACGCAAACACATTTGTAATTAAAAAAAAAACTGCAGTGGGCATTGGTGGAGGATTTGCCCATTCCCTTTCACTTGTGACAGGTCTGTGAACAGCTGTGAGACATTATGGGGATATATAAATGCTAGGGATTAAGATTGGAATCGTGATGTGAAACTGGATCGAGGTCCCACGTTGGGCGCCAATATAGGCCTTTCGATTTCTAAGTCTTTGGAAGATAACTTGTTATTTTTGTTACACTAATTTATTATTTACTACTAAGTCGTCAGTTCCGTAATTGATTAAAAGCGGGGCAAAAAAAACGCGCGCCATTCTCGAGTAACGCACTTGAACATGTGATTTAAAAGCAAAATTAAACATTTACTCCATAAATTTGCAGAAACCGCAATTCGCCATGGTGACGTAGGTAAACAGAAGGAAAGTGAAACTCGTCGATAATATTTGACAACATCAGTACTACCAACATGACAGCAAGTGACGTTGACAGTTATATCAAGTGTTGCCAACCAAAATAAATGATATATTAACGATTAGGGTTACCATCGCTAAATGTAAATTTACCCCAGAAATGGAAGTATTTGCACTGAAATTTTTTTTTATTTAACAGTAACACAAAAAATTTCTACCAATAACCTAAACAGAGTGACTTTCGAACTAAAAATTACCAGTAACAAAACTAGTTTTGGTTCATTACTAAATTGTTTGATTAAATCTAAGAGATATAAGATTAAATGTAACTAAAGTTAGTTTCCAGACAACAAAACTTCAACATACATAACTAGTTTTGTAGAACCTTTTTTTCAGTGTGCATAGCGTTGACCAACAAAAGATGAAAACATGGAAAGCGATAATATGAAAACTAAAATAACAAAATTGGACAACAAAATTACTACCTTGGAAAAAGTAAATTATATACATTTATAAACATTTTTTCATTTGTCAAACAAAACCGGCCAAGTACGAGTCAGACCCGCACACGGAGAGTTCCGTACAATATTAACTAACTCAACTTTGCTGTAAAAAATAAGCGTTTCTTGTATTGAGGCCATGTCCCCCCTGTCCATCGCCACTTCTGTTCGGATGTATCTACCTTTGTTTTTCCCCTATTATGCTACTTCTCTCTTTGCCTCACTTCTTTATTCCTGTTAAGCTTCTCTCCATGGCTCTCTGACAGCGTTCCAACTTTTCTCTGAGGTATTAGACTGGAGGTATGCATGTGTTGAAAACTTTCCTATTTATTTGCATGCTTAGCTCCTTGAATTTCAAGATTTATTTTACTTCTCTTTCTGTTACACATTGTATAATAATTGGTGTAAATAAAAAAAAAATTAAATAAAATCAGCAAGAAAAATAAAGTCAGACGTTTTCAAACATGATTTTTTTGGTTATTGTTATTTAGTGTATAATATCCAATCCAGAAATGAGACATTTTTACACACAGCTAGTTGTGGTATATTAATAGTAACATTCACTTACTTTAAAGTTTTACTATCAGGATTGGGGCTGGCAACCCTTAGGGAGGGATCTGGCCCTTGGCCTGCCTGAAACACAAAAAAGAACAATCTTTAGTTCGAAAAGTCCGATCCATAGATCTGCTGTATAGAGTGTGTACAATACTGGAGCAACGATGGAACCTTGTGGCATTCCTACTCTGAAGTTGTGGATGGCAGTAATAGTGTCAGTTTAATTAACTCCAATTATTTTTTCTGAGTCTCTTTATCTGGACTGGAATCAGTAATCATTTGCAACCCTGGTACAGTATGAGGCACGAATGGTGAGCACAGATAGGCAGTAGTGGGGGCAAGTTCGCGCATTTACACTTTTGGCCAAATCACAGTAGCCAAATGACACGCGAGAATCCAATAGACGACGAGCTTCGACTGACGAACCAATCGTGTGCAGCTCGGCGCTCCCCTTCTCATTCCGACAGACAGACCGACAAATTAATTACTGCGCAGGTGTCAATCTGTGCTCACCAATTGTGCTATAGAAAGAAAGAAAGAAAGAAAAACATTTTATTCTTGCGCGCCATTCGACGCAGACATTAAATAACATAATTAAAATCAAAACCAAAAAAAGATACACACAAATAGACTCCTTACTCTTAGTTAGTTATAAACTATAACTAACTATGACTATTTACATTTAAATATTACATTATGATGATAACCTATCAAAATAGCAGCCAGTTCATCAGCTCATCAATAGCAAATCAATTCACCATGTCTGATTTCTATTCCAATAACAGTACCTTGCAAGCAAGCAGCCGGAGCACCCTAGCATCAGAGGCGGCCGAGGATACGCTGAAGAGCGACAAGTCGGTGGTGACCGACTCGTGCGAGGGCGAGCGAGCCACGCCACACCCGCGCCACGCCTCCGGGGTGCACATGTCTACTGTTTGATGAACATTGGCATTATTATAAATATCCTGGGACTCTCATCCCAACTAAGCAGAACTTGTACTATGAAAACCAGATAACTGATATAATGCATATACTACTTTTTGTTTGTAAATACATTATTACACCCAGACTCAGGACATACAGACATGTTCATGCACACAAATGCATGTCCTGGGTGATGAATCAAACCCTTAACCTGCAGCGTGATAGGTGGAATCTTAACCAACCACACCAACTGGCTGTTGTTATCAACAGCTCAATGTTAAAACCATGCAGTTTAGGCCCTGGATGGGAAGGTAAGGGGGTTGAAGCTACTGAGGTTGCCACTGGTTCAAAACTCAGCCTTCAACTGAGATTTAAGACTTTAAGCAGGAATCCTGCTTAAAGTTTGAGGTGTGTAACTCAGCTCTGAACCTGCTCAATGAATCAGATCACACAGGTTTGAGCCGTTGAGCTACAGCTCAACAACAAAATGACTAGCTCACGGCTCAATCCAACTCCTATTGTGTCTGCGACTCCCTCCATAGAGTATTCTTGTGATTCTAATCTACGAATTATTATTTCGTTCTAAACCATTTAAATAATAATTTCATTCAATAAATAAATATGTGACATAACTAGATAATATAAAAAAATAAATAATTCGAACTCTAAAGTATGAAAAGAGTCGCTCGGCGGAATCGAACGAATCGCGGCAGCTCAGTCGGCTCGATACGCAGTGAGCGTGCGCGCTTATCGTGGCCAATAGGTACAAATTGAGCTGATCTGCGAGCTGAGTCATTGAACCGGCTCACACACCTGAGCCGTGAGCTGTTATGTAGCTCGCGTATTTTTGTAGAGTTACATACAAACCTCTAAGCACTGGTTGAGCTATTAATGAAGGACATGATGAGGAAACCATAATGCACTAGGGTACTTAGTACTGCCTCCTTGCTGGCTCGCAAGTTGTACCCACCAATGTGTGCCCATAGCTGCAATTGAGAGCCAGTTTCTTCTAGGCTTTGTGTGTGCACCACCTTCGGCCACTGACCATGGTGAGATTATGGTCAAACACAGGCCTCTGCAGTCAAAAAACAACCACCATAATTACATTTTGGACAATTATATTGGCTATTTACATCTTTACTGGATAAGCCTTCCCTTTAAAGTGAAGGTTGAGCCCTTAGTCCATCATGCTAATAGCATTCAGGCATCAAATGAGCTACAGCAAATAAATAAGGTTGTGACATAATCCGCCACAGCTTATACAGCCTGAGTCAGTCTCAATTTCTGCAACACCTTAGTATAATTTTATTTTCTGATGTTTACCATTTAATTATAAATGTTCCTTTATTTTTATTATAATGTGTATGTTTCCATAGCAGCGAAATAAAAAATATTCTATTCTGTTGTGCTTTTTGATATATCATGAAGCGCTCATAGTGTGGCATGATAAGCCATTCTTAATCAATCGGCAAGTTAAGTTACTGTTACTGCTGTGGTACCTGGATGGGCGGGTATTTCAAATCAAGCGTTTTCATGCTCCAGAAGGCGCGTAAAACGTTGATTAAGGTTATCACTTCATTGTGATAGTTGTTAAGCTAGTTGGAGGCCTAGGTGGCTTGAAAATTCCAACAGTAGGTTGACCAATAGCCTACCTCCACCGATCCGCAGTGGGCACGCGTGGTGGAATATCGCCCAGTCCCTTTCACCTTCATTTGTGAATGGAGGCATGTGCTCACCAGTGGGATATTATAGGCTGACGATGATGATGATATCAGGCATGCGGATTGTTTGAAGGATTGTCTTTATAATATTTCCCTTTACTCAAAGTCAGTAGCGAGACCTTTTTTAGGTTTGGTAGGTTCACTACAAACTCACACTTTGAAATTATTACATCTTCACACATGGACATTTGAACTAGCAGATCTTGTTCTATGGAATGTATGGAAACCAGATAACTGATATATAGGTAATCTATCTAAAATTAAGAATTTATGAAGAATTTCAAATTTGTAACTCAATTTACTCTAAACTGAATGTATTTGGATGAAAATTGTCACATATAAAGATCATATCATGGGTTAGCAAAGATGAGGCCTTTTTTATACCAATTTATTTATTTATTCACGCCAGAAAATAAATGCGGTATGAAATAAAAATCAATTCTTTCCCAAAACCCACGCAAAAAAAAAGTGTACAAAACAGAAACATAGCATTAATTTGTGTAGGAATGTTTACTAAGTAATCAACGTTGTAAATCCTTTCAGAATAATTTTAATAAGGAATAAACAAATCGCTGTCGGTAAAATTACTCATTATTTACAAAAATTACGTACCGCTTATATGCGGCTCCACGGTGGAAAATGCACTTCTCTTGTTCACAAAAAATATTTACAATAATTTTATTTGGCAACTGCATAAAATATCTTAAACAGCAGTACGGTTTTCTATCGAAAAACATGAAATAAACTTTGTTTCATATAAATGGCCGGGCTAATAAATAAACCGACCGAAATGAATTTAACATGAAAAAAAAATATAGCCCGATCCGATCGTCCGTCATCGAACAGTACGTTCCATTCTACGCACGTGATTGCGATGCCCCGAAAGTTTTACAAGTAAAATGCCTGTGATGTCAAGAAGCTTTGTTAAATATTGAATAGTCATTGAATATTTAATTTTTAGGTTTATTCCGTTTTTTTTTCAAAATTTGGTTAGGTGTTGAATATAGTGTTTTCATTCCTGAAGCTACATAAATTAGTTGTATAGAGAATCGGAATCCGGATCGTACGTGCTGCCCGCGTTCCTGTGACATTTGAATCTTCCTTTTGGTATAGCCTGAGGTATAGCGTAGTATTTATCTACTCTGAGTTACTACACACTTTTGTTTGAATTTACGTATTATTTGTATTTCAAATTCTTATTTTAGTTATTTATACTTAGTTATTTCAAACAACATCCAGTAACACAACTAAAATACCGAAAAACAAAGACCATAGATGAGAAAGAGCGGTAACCATTGAATTTTGTGTATGTATTGCTACAAAAGCGACATCTTGACCCGTAGCACTGAACTATTTTAAATAGAATCCAATTTATTAATTTATTCATTAGATGGCGTTGGATGGGTAGCGCACGAGATTTTTGTTACAAAAAAAAACTGTCATGCCACCAAAATGGAGAATTTTTTTCCACTTCATCTACTGCAACGTTACATATTTATATAGTTAATAAATACATTAAAACAAAACTCGAAAGTTTTACTGATTTTGAGGCACACTTAACCAAATGTCTGCAAAAAGTTTTTCCGTTGAGGATTTCTGTACCCAAAAACTTCAATAACCATGAAAAATTACTCATTAAATGTTTGTACGAATTCTATGGTACTAGAATAGGTAGATTAATGCATGCTAATACGAGCTAATACTATAAATGCGACAGTAGCTCTTTGTATTTGTTTGTTACGCTTTCACGCCTTAACTACTCAACCGATCATCATGAAATTTGGCATACAGATAGAGGCTACTTTTTATTTCTTTATTTCTTACTTTTTATCCCGATAACGCGGGGGACAGCTAGTTTATTATATACTACACGTATTGACGTAAATAAAACAACATTTATGACCATATAATATAATATTAGTAACAATGTGAATACACGGAGGGCTAGGGCTCCGCCTCGGCGCCGCCGAGCACCGCCCCGCTGTACGCCAGGTCCCAGTAATGTTCCACCGAATGTTTTTGGAAATGCTCGCGCGCTTGTTTCTCTATTGGCATCACCTGGAATTAAGAGAAATAAATGTTTTTATTATACGACTAAGTCGGTAAACAAGCATACGGCCAGGCTGATGGTAAGCGGTTACCGTAGCCATATTGACGCTTGCAACACACGAAGCATCGCTCACGCGTTACCGACCTTTCCCCCCTCCCCTATGAGCTCTGGCAACCTTACTCACGCGCAGGAACACAACTTTACACAACATAAAGTTATTTGGCTGCGGTATTCTGTAAGGTGGAGGTACTTCCCCAGTCGAGCTGCTCTTTGAGCGAATAAACGCTATGCTCTACCTCTCTTAAATTGCTGTCTTAGTTGAATTGCACCTCCTTTCCGGACACATTTGGACTGTCTACCCTATTCTATATCTATAGTACTTTATGACAGTTCAATTTGAGGATTGTAGCCAGCCAGGGGGGTACTACAAAGTACCCTACCAATAAGTAGCTCACCTTAAACTTGATATCTCCAAAGGACCGTTGCTTGGTGACGCCCTCCCACACAAGATGGCATGTGTTGGGCACTTCGTTACCATCAGCGTCTTTCACCATGTCCTCCTCCCATTTTATACGTTGCAGCATTAGTCTGAAAACGAGGGTAGAATGTCAGTGAACAAGTAATATAGAAATACAGCTAGCTTCTGCTCGCGACTTCGCCCGCGTGGCCTACAGGAAACAAATGACATGTTTTCAACTTCATCCCGCTTCGAGGGTGGAATTATTAAAAACGCTGAGACACGTATCAATTAATTTTCAATCTTCAGCCTAAACACAAAATTTGAAGACCCTAACTTCGAAACTGAAGGACTTTCGTACAAACTTTCATCCCCTATTTTACCCCCTTAGGGGTTGAATTCCGAGAAACCCTTTCTTAGTAGATACCTACTTTTCACAAAGAATATACTCTTTAAATGTTATGTCTCTAGGACCAGCAGCTTAGGCTGTGCGTTGATATATCAGTCAGTCAGTCAGGACTTTGAATTTTATATACTGGGTTTTGTTCTGCATTTGTGCCATATTTCAGGAGCTTGATATTTAGTAGTAGCCTTGTGTAGAACACTATTCAATTATAAAATCATGCTCGTAAAATAACATTTTTATTTTAAAAGTTTTGTAAAAATAAAAATCTCCACGTGTTTGACTGTTTTTAAAAGATTTATAAGATATACGTTGGTGACCGCTGCGCAGCGGCCCGGTTTCTCCCCTCGCCCCCGGATCGCAGACCTATTCTGTGCAGTTATGAAGTCTTATTCTGATTTGACGTTAATCACAAATCATCAATAATCGTTTACTTATCAAGCCCAGAATTAATTACCTATTTTATAATAACTAAATAAATCATATACTATTGGTTCTATAAATATGGCACGAATGCAAAACAACACCCTGTATATAAATATTGAACAATATTAAAATATGTAATAAAACTATACCCTAAGGCCTAAGGCACTGACAACTGGACAACAATCATGAATGTGACTGAGAGGTGACGAACTGTGACTGAGAGATGACCGAAAGTGCCCAACAGGTGACTAATTGTATCTGAGAGGTGAATGACTGTGACTGGATGACTGACTGTGACTAAAAGGTGATGAATTGTTAATGATAGGTGATGAACTATCACTGAGAGGTCACCGACTGTGACTGACAGGTGACACTGTGACTGAAAGTTGACCAATTGTGACAGAGATGACCGACTGTGGCCGAAAGTGTCTGACAAGTGATGGATTGTGACTGGAAGATGACCGGCTATGACTGAGAGGTGACCGAAAGTGATCGACTACTCACCTCTTGTACTTAGCGTGCTGCTTGGGCCCCCCCTCAACTACCACGACGCAGCATCCGCGGTGCAACACGACACATCCGGTCATGTGCAGCTGTACCGCGTTCACTTCCACTTTGAATTTAGCCGACGCACATTCGAATAGGTCTTTTACTCTGGAAAATAATATACACGTGATTATTTTATGGTAAGCGGTTACCGTAGCCTATAGACGCATGGTTTGCCACCGCAAAAATATCTTCACACCTCTGTACAGTAGTACCCAACTGATAAGGCGCGTCGTGAATATTCGTTTGCACAGAAAAGAAAGTATGGCCCGAAGATTAACGAAAGAATGCTTAAAACTTACAATCAACCTTAGAACACTACTATAAGGTTCATAATACATTGCAGCTGTTAGTTCCGTCTCACTCGCAAGTGACGCCCCTCCGCACACATGTATCTTCAGCGCAGGTACATCGGTAAGCCATATCAGTTGGGTAATACTGTAAGTATGTCGCAATAATCTTTCGTTCTTAAATCCAATACTTTTTGAGTTTCATGGATAGGCAGCGTTAATGCCCGCCCGATATTTGCCTTGCCACGCGACTCTCGACTCTCGGTCTACCGTATTAAAACTCACCTATAAACAGCAACGTGAACTCCCATTGTCGTATCTTCTCTTATTTTCCGATCGACCTGTAAAGAGAAAAACCTTATAGGAAAAATGGCGGGGAAGTTAAATCTTAATCCGTCTGTATCTCAGCAATCGTTGCATATTTCATCAATGTGATTGTATTGCGCTGTGAAACAGTTGTTGTACAACATTGTCGAGATGATATTTTTGTAAAACAATGTGTTTTAAAAAGCAAGATGGCGGATCAAAACTAATTCTAATCCGTCTGCATCTCATTAATCGTTGTATATTTCATCAATATGATTGCATTGCGCTATGAGACAGTTGTTGTACAACATTGTGGATATGATATTTTAATAAAATAATGTCTTTTGAAAATAAAAATGGCGGATCAAACTAATTCTAATCCGTCTGCATCTCATCAATCGTTGCATATTTCATCAATGTGATTTTATTGCGCTGTGAGACAGTTGTTGTACAACATTGTGGAGATGATATTTCGAACTACCTTTTCCCTCTTCTGTTCTTTAGTGAGAGCCCTGGCTTTGTTCGCTTCTAAATGGGTTTTCTGTCGTTTGGCGATTTGCTCCCGCACTTTCGCCTCTATTGCTGTAGGGTCTTGTACGGCCTCCGTGCCTAGAGCTCGCATTAGATTTGATATTCTGAAATAAAATATTATTTACATTTAGGGTTGGAAGTACTTATAAATACAAAAAAAAAAAAACAGAAAGCGCGTGAATTAATTAGTGTTTATTGTTTCTAGCCAATCAGAGCGCATTCTCGCGCAATATCCTGAGTTGAGCATGATTAGCCGTTCTTATTCGGTCGGCAAAGTTAAGATAAGGTAGGGTACATTCCAACACTGTCAAATGCAGGTAAAACAGCGTGGTTACCTTAGTTTAGGTTCTGGTGGTGCTTCAAGGCCAAGGCGCACTTTCTCCTGTTCTTCCTTCCAGGTTTCCCTGCGGCTCTGTCGCCTCAGCTTCTTCCGCTCCTTCTTCGTGAGGAACACTGGCATGTACGTCGGTTTTAGGGGCTCCGCTGTTGATAAAAATATGATGTATTTTTTTGTATACTGACAACTAATTTCAACACGATAAGATTTTATTATTTTTATATTATAAATGTGAAAATCTAGAACAGTGAAGATTTCGAGATGGCATATTTTCGAAACCTATGTTGGGTTAGTCATGCTGAACAACTTTTACAATGGGACCAATAGTGAATTCTCATTTTTAGGGTTCCGTAGCCAAATGGCAAAAAACGGAACCCTTATAGATTCGTCATGTCTGTCTGTCTGTCTGTCTGTCCGTCCGTATGTCACAGCCATTTATTTCCGAAACTATAAGAACTATAATGTTGAAACTTGGTAAGTAGATGTATTCTGTGAACCGCATTAAGATTTTCACAAAAAATAGAAAAAAAACAATAAATTTTGGGGGTTCCCCATACATAGAACTGAAACTCAATTTTATTTTTTTCATCAAACCCATAAGTGTGGGGTGTCTATGGATAGGTCTTCAAAAATGATATTGAGGTTTCTAATATCATTTTTTTCTAAACTGAATAGTTTGCGCGAGAGACACTTCCAAAGTGGTAAAATGTGTCCCCCCCCCCCTGTAACTTCTAAAATAAGAGAATGATAAATCTATAAAAAATATATGATGTACATTACGGTGCAAACTTCCACCGAAAATTGGTTTGAACGAGATCTAGTAAGTAGTTTTTTTTTAATACGTCATAAATTGAAATACATATCAAATACTCAGGTCTATACTACCATTTACTTATATACCTACAGGTTTGTACGGAACCCTCGGTGCACGAGTCTGACTCGCACTTGGCCGGTTTTTTTTATTTTACGCAATCTCACCATGATAAGTGATGATGCGGCCGAAGGTGGTGCACACAAAGCATAGAAGGAACTGGCTCTCAAGTACAGCTGTCGGAACACACCGATAGGTGCTTTGGCGACAGATTTTCAACTTGAGGTTTTCATCCTTGGGTCAAAACACCGAAAGCTCGAATACATCATGGGATCTGAATCCGCGACCTTGACCATTACGTCTAAACTACCAAACACTTAAACAAATTAAATTATCAAATTTACAATTAAATGATTCACGACGCCTACATATAATCAATCTTATTTCCTTGAAAACAGAGTTAATAATACAATTCCAATATATTGTATTGAGAATAACACTACTAGGAAACGATAACCTCTGAACTATATCGTGAACTAGTTTTTGCACTCTGTTTTGTCTGTTAATTTGTGTTATACTAGTAGGTTACCCGCGATTTTATTTTAATTCTTCAGTTTGTTAATAACATTCTGTGAAAACAACCGTCTACCTATTATGGTTCATGAGATACAGCCCACTGGCAGACATACGGAAGGATGGACAGAAGGACAGCGGAGGCTTATTCATGGCCCCGTTGGGTACGGGACCTTAAAAGTACACTTTTCGTATGTTTTTTTTTTTAAAGTTTATATAATATGCATATTTTTTATCATTTCTTATTTGTTATTATAAAGTACTCTGTGTTAAATTCCTTAAAAATTATATAAGTACCTTAAAATCTTATTCTATCAGTTCTTAAATATACCAAATATGTACAAATGGTATTGAAAGGTAGAGCGTAGCGTTTATTCGCTCAAAGAGCAGGTCGACTGGGGATGTACCTCCACCTTACAGAATACCGCAGCCAAATAACTTTATGTTGTGTAAAGTTGTGTTCCTGCGCGTGAGTAACAGAGACAGAGCTCATCGTGTAGGAAGGGTCGGCAACGCGTCAGTGATGCCTCGTGTGTTGCAAGTGTCCATATGGCTACGGTAACCGCTTCCCATCAGGCGGGCCGTATGCTTGTTTACCGACTTAGTAGTATAAAAAAAAAAGATAGAATTACACACAAACATACATAATTTCCTCATAGCTACATCGAATGAGCTCAGATAATACATATTACATCCATAACAAAACATTGATTTACAATTCAGTTCAATTCATAACGAGACACATTTTAGCAATCAACTGATGAAATTAAGTTTAAATCAAATAAATATTAATTTATCTGGTTATTCCGACTTGTAAATAAAACGGGAGTGTTTATGTAAGTACTTTTTCTTATTGCAATAAGAGCTTATTTTTTAAATTTAAATGGGCTTGCGTTTCGCCATTGTCCCGCCCATAAGGGACCAAGACGAAGCCTAAGATGGAACACGCTTACTCAGAAGGAACCTATTCACTCTGGCCTTGAAAGTTCCTAGATTGTAGGCGTCAGGAAACATAGACGCCGGCAGCAAGTTCCACTCCCTTGCTGTCCGCATTATAAATGAGGATGCAGAACGCTGTGTCCGTATTGTCGGTATGTCGACAACGTACGGGTGAAACTTTTCCCGGCGTCTTGTGGTTCGTTGTAAGAATGGGGATGGTGGAATTAGGTTGAACAATTCCTAGCTTAATCTTAGTAAGTTTGGTCTTTACTATCGGCTACACGGGGCCCGTTCCCAGGGCCCCCACACCCACGGGGGCCCCGAAAGGCCGATATCGTGGGACAATACAAAAATATAGCAGAAAAATGTTTTTTTGTTATTCGCTTTTATTACTTTCCAACGGGGCCCCAAATTCTTTTGTGCCCAAGGGCCCAGGGATGGTTCAAGACGGCCCTGTTCTTTAGATTGAAAACATGGAGAGGAAAACATAGCACGGTGATAGGGTACTTTGTAGTACCCACCTGGCTGTCTTCCCTCCTACAGCTGCACTTGTAATCCAACCACTTAGTCGACATTCACAAAAATGCATACGGCCCGCCTGATGGTAAGCGGTTAACGTAGCCATATGGACACTTGCAACACACGAGGCATCACTGACGCGTTGCCGACCCTTCCTACACGATGAGCTCTGTCTCTGTTACTCACGCGCAGGAACACAACTTTACACAACATAAAGTTATTTGGATGCGGTATTCTGTAAGGTGGAGGTACTTCCCCAGTCGAGCTGCTCTTTGAGCGAATAAACGCTATGCTCTACCTCTTTTTCCTAAAGATATTTTTTTAATTTCCAGATAGAAAAATGATGATATCCATAATAGCTTTGGTTGGAATAATCAATATTCTTGCAAAAAGTAACAATTACAATATATACGCACCAAGGAACCCTAACTTTGACATCAGAGTACGTCGAGAGATCAGAGACGACAATTATAGACCGTATAACAATGAAGTTAAAGTTCAAAATTCATTGACGCAAAATGTTGAACAGAAATTAGATTTGAAAACTTATTTCAAACATATAGCAAATGAAAGAAAGAATAATAACAGACTGAGACGAAGCTACCAATATAATAACGGTTATAACAGTGGTTATACTACTACAAATAGACCGAGCAGCGAATATGTGCCGTACGGACAAAACACTTACAATTCAAACATATACAATTCAGGCAATCAAGGTTATAAGAACCCAGGTTATAACCAAGGATTTGGAAACTACAGCAACAATAACATGACAAGTAACCAAGGTTATCCATATAACGGTTATGACAGTGGTTATACTACTACAAATAGACCGAGCAGCGAATATGTGCCGTACGGACAAAACACTTACAATTCAAACATAAACAATTCAGGCAATGAAGGTTATAAGAACCCAGGTTATAACCAAGGATTTGGAAACTACAGCAACAATAACATGAAAAGTAACCAAGGTTATCCATATAACGGTTATGACAGTGGTTATACTACTACAAATAGACCGAGCAGCGAATATGTGCCGTACGGACAAAACACTTACAATTCAAACATAAACAATTCAGGCAATCAAGGTTATAAGAACCCAGGTTATAACCAAGGATTTGGAAACTACAGCAACAATAACATGACAAGTAACCAAGGTTATCCATATAACGGTTATGACAGTGGTTATACTACTACAAATAGACCGAGCAGTGGTTATGTGCCAAACGGACAAAACACTTACAATTCAAACATATACAATTCAGGCAATCAAGGTTATAAGAATCCAGATTATAACCAAGGACTTGGAAACTACAGCAACAATAACATGACAAATAAGCAAGGTTATCCGTATAACGGTGGTTATAATGTTACAAATAGACCGAGCAGCGAATATGTGCCGTACGGACAAAACACTTACAATTCAAACATATATAATTCAGGTAATCAAAGTTATAAGAACCCAGGTTATAACCAAGGATTTGGAAACTACAACAGCAATAACATGACGAATAACCAAGGTTATCCATATAACGGTTATTGTTGACGAACCCTACCAGGAGTAGAGGTCTGGACGGGTAGGAACAGCTTGAAATGAAACTCGATTTGTGCGGTGGAACAATCTTGAAACTGGTACTGCAGTATTGCCTCTTTCTGACTTGTTCTTGTAAGGAGAGTGCGTAGAGAAATGAGTGCCGAGCAGGCCTGACTGCGTTGTTTATATTGTAATTTTAGTCTTTGCGCATGCCTATGTCAGATTTACAAATGCGCATTGTGAAATATTATTATTATTATTACTAATATAACAAGATACAAACGGTTGCTATGGCAACGGTTTGATACTGAAAAGTGGCAATACCGTAGGGAGAGCCCTATCCAAATTCTTTATTAAAAATAACTTATTTCTAATCAAATACAATATGAAATAACTATAAAACAATAAAATGCCTACTTATTTACTTACATCTAATAACCTAAACGCCTTAAAGTATTCAATAGCAATAATATTTGTTCGAACTTAGCCTATGTAAAAGTAGGTATATAATAAAAAATCTTTATTTACAATGGAATGGGCAGGCATACATAGCACAATGTGTTATGTGCGGGTTGAGGGACGATTAAGGCATGTTAGTAGGTAGGTATAGTCGTGAACAGTCTCCCCCTCGTGCGAAGATGAGTGTCTGAGCACCAAATACAGAGTTTCACGACGTTATGCTATCTTCACTATGCGGGATGTGGGTCGTCGTATCTCTCCAGCTGTAGTTCTTACATCTACCACTCGAACTTTGCCATCTGGTCCTGGGTAAGTATGGGTAATTTGCCCTCTTGGCCATACTCCTCGAGGTAATGATGAATCGATGATGAACACGATATCTCCGACTTCTGGGTTAGTGAATCCCTTGGAGTTGGAACTATACCTAGGTGTTATAGTAGGTAGGTATTCGTTGAGCCATCGATTCCAAAACAGATCAGTCAATCTTTGTACAGTTTTCCAATTGGCTGTACCTATTAGGTTTTTGTCGTCGAATGTACCCATTATCACGTTGCCACTCGATCTTCCAATTAAGAAATGATTTGGAGTCAAACTTTCTTCGTCTTCAGGGTCTAAGGAGACGTCGGTAAGTGGGCGTGAGTTTATTAAGTGTTCGGCTTCCAACAGTATTGTATGCAGGACTTCTTCGCGTGGTTGACGAGATTTTAATGTGGCGGTCAGCGCGACCTTGACAGAGCGTACCAAGCGCTCCCAGGCTCCACCCATGTTAGGTGCCCCAGCAGGTATGAACTTCCATTTGATGCCTTTTTGTTGCGCTTTATCAGTCAGTTTTTTCAGTTCTATTTGCATGTCCTTGTTAGCGCCTACAAAGTTGGTTCCGTTATCACTATACATTATAGATGGCGCTCCTCGCCGAGCTATCATTCGACGGAGTGATAAGATCATACTGTCGGCAGACAGAGACGGCACTATCTCTAAGTGCACTGCGCGTGTAGTTAGGCAGGTATAGAGTGCGACCCATCTTTTTTCTTGTTTGCGGCCTACTGTTATGATAAGAGGGCCGAAATAGTCAACTCCAGTGCATGTGAAAGGCGGTTGATGTTGTTGTAGACGTTCCGGTGGTAAGTCGCCTATGGGGGCCGGTATAGGTAGGTATTTGTGCGTTCTGCACCAATCGCATTCTCGCGTTATGGATTTTAGTGTGTTTCGTAGTGAAGTAATGTAGTACTTTTGGCGTATTTCATTCATTACTGTATTATGATTGGCGTGATTATACATGCAGTGATAATGTTGTATAAGCAACTTTGTAATCGGGTGCTTGCCGTCTAGTACTATGGGTTCCTTATACGTGTCACTCACACAGTCAGCTGATGACACACGGGTTTCGATTCTTATTATGTCGTTCCTGAGCATCAATGTCAGCCTTTTTAGGCGCGAATCTTTTTCGTTAGGTACTTTGTTATTTCGTAGCGATTTTAATTCGCTCGCCCAACTTTCTTGTTGTATGACTTTGATGAGCAGTGTCTCGGCGTTTTGTAGGTACTCTACGGGTAAAGGTACGGTACGGATAGTAGTCGCCGGCACACGTTCGGTAGGAGTTTGTTTATGTTTGCGTTTTCTCCATGACTTGTATTTGACGGTTTTCTTGATAGAGGCGACGGGTTCCGGTTTTTTCTTGACTTTGGCCTTGAACATGTCGACGCTATATAGGAAACGTGCCGTGGCTCGTAGTAGTCGTTTCCATGATGAAAATCGTAGTAAGTCGGGAATAGGTATTTTGATTCTTCGCATGGTGGCTATGGTTTTCAACCTTTTCTTGCCCGTGATAGGTATCGAATAGTCGCTCGTATATTCAGGCCACTGATAAGAATCGTATTGTAGGTGGTTGTCCACATGATGAAATCTTTGTATGGTATATACAGCTTGCGGGTGTTCTTTGCTGAAATCCTTAGTACTTCTGTCCTTCGTGTGGATAGCTGAGCATGGAGACGATGTCACGCCGAATAGAGACTTCATACGGTAATCATGAGGTTCGGCATCTGTCTCTCTCTCTCGCCATAGAAAACGTAGGCTATCTCTGTCTTCTTTGCGCATGCTTATTTGCAAGGACATTTTCTTGATGTCTTCTTCAACGGCGATCGGTCTGCTTTGAAAACGTATCGCAACGCCAAATAAGGATTGCAGTAAGTCTAGGCCAGACAATAATGCGTTGTTGAGACTTTTGCCGTTTGTATGTGCCGCTGCGTCAAAGAATAAGCGTAGCTCGCCCTTTTGTGGGTGTACCACTGTAAAATGGTGTAAGTACCATGTCCGAGGTGATGTAGGTTGACACGACGCCGGTTCTGCGTATCCGCTTGCTAATAGGTTTTGAATTTGTTTGCCATAGTTTTTCTTGAATTCGTCATTTTTCTCGATTTTCTTATCACCTATTAATCGTTGCATAGCGTTGGTGCGGTTATTTGGCATCGTTGTATTATCGGAATGCGACAATAACCCACATGTGAATCTTCCATCGGGTAGACGTTTCGTTGCCTTATCAAGTACTGCGAGCGCTCGTTGTTCCGGGTCGCTTGCTGGTTGCTTAGGTGTAATACCTAGAGAGTCAAGGTTGAAGTGCGACTTGGTTAAGCTTTCGATGTCTTGGTTTTCCTTATGAATGTGACCCACGAATGAAATTGGTTTCGGTGTTTCTGGTCTGCATTGTTCCGCAGGAACGATCCTTTCGTGTACTTTTGTTAAGTTTAGGTGGTTCACAGACGCGATTTTTATTTCTTCCTTTTTAGGTAATGTTTCATGAAGTAATGCATGATGTTGCCTTGTGCAATTATTTTCTCCACACGGATTGGCTTTGCATGTTGAGTGTCTGTGGTTTGATCTCAGGCACTTGAAACACACCTTTAGTTTCTTGACAATTTCCCATCGATTTTTCACGGTTTCCTTGAGAAACTGGGGACATTTTACTAGTCTATGTTCTTTTTTACAGACGAGACATGTGATTGGTTGTTGTTTTTCTCCGGTGGTTGCGAGGACAATATCTTCTCTCTCTTTCACCGGTATCTCGTTCAGTGTTATAGCTCTCTCTCTTTCGAACTCGGAGTCGCTATCGTAGTCATTTTCAGTTTCAGTGTCGCTCTCGCTGTCAGACTGTACAAAGTTGGTGGTGTTGACCTTCTGATTGCGTAGTGGTCGACTGCGGAATGGTAGTTCTCTCTTTTTCTTGACGAACTCCGTGGTGGACACGTCGTACGCTTCGAATTGATCCGCAATGTTGTTGAGAAACTCCGACAGTGAAATCAGTATGGGTTCGTCCTCTTTACTCGATCTGTACTCGTACCATCTGAATTTCACGTTCATGTTCATTTTGTCAATTATTTTTTCTGACAAATCGTTTGAGTATAAGTAATCTTTGCGATTCATTTGCTTGATGACGTTGACACTGTTCGCCACTGCGCTGGCAAATGTGCCTATGCCCTTTATGTCGTTGGACATGGGCGGCAGCTTGTTGATAGCTGCTATTTCACTCTTTATGAGATGTGTGGGCCGACCAAATCTTCTTTCTAATGCTTCCAATATTTCCTTAGGATGCGTGTTGGTATATAGAAGTGACTTGACGGACTCTCTTGCTTGATCTTTGATAGCCCTTCGTAATCTGGCTACGTTCTCGATGTCAGAGAAATATTTTTCGGTATCTCTATAGATAGCCTTGAAAGCTATCCACTCCCTCGGGTTGCCGTCGAAATGATGCAACTCGTTTATGTACTTCGGTGCAGGAGCAGGTTTGCTTTCCTTCACGCTCTTGATCGCGCTCACGATCGCGGATGCAAGGGTAGACACGTCCCCTTTTTCCGGCATCCTATTTTTCTTGAGGTTTGCTTCACGCTGTCGTTGAATGGATTTCTGTCGTGACTTCGCCACCCAATCCGATACGTAATCGCTTTTGTCCACGTCACTCGCATTCGATGAATCTTCCTCGTCCTGAAGTTCGATCAATTCCAGTTTGGTTTTCGCCATCGCAACGGCCGCATCTGCCTTCTCTTTCTGGCTTCGCTCGAGTTCCAATCGTGCTTCTAATGCGGCTCTCCTTTGTACTGAACTTGATGAAATCACCGAATTTGATGCTCTTCGTGGCCCGGTCCGATTTACCACCGTACCTTCCCTTGACACGCGTACCTCCTGGGTTTTGGACATTCTGTCCTTCCGCGACTGCTCGGATTTCTCTGTACTTTCTGTACTCGTTTCCGTGCTGCCTGTGTTCTCGGTGCTTCCACTCTGCACCGTGCTAGGAGTCTCCTTCTGAGAACTCCTCAAACTGCTCTCCGGAGCTGACTCCTCTTCCTCCCTGGACTTCGTCTTGTTTCTTCTTGCTTGACTCCTGGTGCTCATCTTCGCCTGGGGGAGATCTTCCATGCCGTCTTCCCTGTTCTCCTACCTCCCTAACGTCCCTACAACCCTATCAGCCTGTTTGAGTGGTTCTTCGGAACACGCTCTCCCAGGAATGGAAACGTGCGGGATTGGAAAGGTGGGAATCGCCCGGCAGAGGGATATGAATGAAAGTAGCGTGCTCAGGTATGGGGGGATCGTCCACACCCTCAGCCGTGCCCTCAAGAGGCCGTCTACTTCACCCACACCGTACTGGCGCGATCGGACTGTACAGCGCGCCTTGACAAAGGCACCACTGGTAGTGTCGTCCGGTCCACTACTCCCGCCAACAGGCGTTAACTCACTCTACCGTTTGGCACCGTTAGGTGGTAGACCGTGAGCCGCGGGCGCACCGCGTAAGAAACAAAGACGTTTGACTGTGTCCGCCACTCTTCCTCGGTGAATCCGAAGTCTCGACCGGCCGTGTTGTTCACTCGCTGCAGTGGTCACGACGATACCCGCCGTGTCGTTCACACGCTGCAGTGGTCTCGATGATACACGCCGTGTCGTCCACACGCTGCAGTAGTCTCGATGATACCCGCTGTGTAGTCTCGCCGCTGGGCACCGATTTGCGTTCGTGGCTGTAGCTTGCCCCTCGAACCCAACGTTCGTGGCCGTTGCCTGCCCCTCGAACCGCGCCAATCCCAATGCCCTTGAGAACCCACAGCTTGCACAGTCTGCCCCGATCTTCCAATGTTCGCTGCTAACAAGCCCGACGAACCGAAGCGGAAGAATACCGAAGCTTCTTGCACTGATTCTTGATTTTTTCTTCTATCCGACGTCGATGGACCAAACGCTGTTGACGAACCCTACCAGGAGTAGAGGTCTGGACGGGTAGGAACAGCTTGAAATGAAACTCGATTTGTGCGGTGGAACAATCTTGAAACTGGTACTGCAGTATTGCCTCTTTCTGACTTGTTCTTGTAAGGAGAGTGCGTAGAGAAATGAGTGCCGAGCAGGCCTGACTGCGTTGTTTATATTGTAATTTTAGTCTTTGCGCATGCCTATGTCAGATTTACAAATGCGCATTGTGAAATATTATTATTATTATTACTAATATAACAAGATACAAACGGTTGCTATGGCAACGGTTTGATACTGAAAAGTGGCAATACCGTAGGGAGAGCCCTATCCAAATTCTTTATTAAAAATAACTTATTTCTAATCAAATACAATATGAAATAACTATAAAACAATAAAATGCCTACTTATTTACTTACATCTAATAACCTAAACGCCTTAAAGTATTCAATAGCAATAATATTTGTTCGAACTTAGCCTATGTAAAAGTAGGTATATAATAAAAAATCTTTATTTACAATGGAATGGGCAGGCATACATAGCACAATGTGTTATGTGCGGGTTGAGGGACGATTAAGGCATGTTAGTAGGTAGGTATAGTCGTGAACAGTTATAACGCAAATAACAATCAAAATTATAATGAATTTTATAAACAAAACAACACCAACGGTTATTACCCAAATAATGTTTACCAAAATAACACAAATGGATACTTCAATTCGTTTAATGGATCTTTTAATAACCAATACACAAATAATTCGGCCGGATTTTACAGCCCGTTTAATGCTACTAATTATAATGGTTATAACGTAACTGCTATTAACGGTTATAACGGTACGGTTATTAATAACGCAACGGTTACAACCACTCCAAAAATACAGATAGCATGTGTAATTTGTAATATAGGATGTCCTGCATTCTTTCGACGATTCGGTTTCCAATGTGTACCGAAAACTGAAGATGATGAGATTGATGAAGATTATGAATGATTGAGATTGAAATAAAAACAACAGAAAACCAAAATGGCGTTTTTTTACTACGAAGTCGGCAAACAAGCATGCGCCTGGTGGTAAGCGGTTACCGTAGCCATATGGACCCTGCATCACACGCATCATTCCCTTGTTACAGACCTTTCCCCCCTCCCCAATGAGCTCTGGCGACCTTACTCACGTGCAGGAACACAACATACGGTTATTGGGCTGCGGTATTATGTAAGTTCATCTGAATCGTTGGGGCATTTCAACAAGTTAAATTGTATGGGTGTCCGCTCGGTTAGGTGTGGTAGGTCAAAAATATTCACCCTCGTTTCCATTTTTCTACCTGGGTATTGAGCCAGCGGATTCCCTCTTTTGGCCATATACATTTCTACATATTTTTTTTCTTATCTTCGAGCGCTCGAGCACTTTAGTAATATTTTTATTATAAATTATTTAAATACCTACAACATGTACATTATTTACAAACTAGAATAAGAATAAAAATATATATATATATACAATTACGGGGCGTCAATAAATTCGTCCACATGGCTGTCAACTGGAAAAGTGTCCAGAAGGCTGGCAGCATTGCCTCGTTGGATTGCAATGCTGATCCAAAAAAAAGCCCAGCCCTCTGGTCACGTGAAGAGTCGACCAACCGCTTGGCGATATCTCGAAATAATAGGTGTAATTTCTGAATTCTCTTTTACCCGCAGATCTAGGGGTAGAATTCCACTGAGTAAGAGGCTGGACGTATGGGATACGGTGAAATTATCGCAATTAATTATTGCAAATGATCTAGTTATACAATCGAGTTTTCTTTTGATATCTTTTTTGGTAGCTGCACTATACCAGATACTCGGTTACCATAGTACAAGCTCTGCTTAGTTTGTGATCAGATTACCGTGTGTGAGGACTGTCCCGGGATATTTATTAGATACTAGCGGCCCGGTACGTGCTTCGCTACGTATAAAGTGAAATAATAATAATTGGACTGTTTTACAACAAACAACTTAAACCGACTTCAAAGTACACTAAGAAGTAATCATATCCTGATCTGATGATAATGGGACCAAACGGGAAGTGTACCTTTCTAGTCAAAAAAAGAATTATCCAAATCGGTTAATAAATGGCGGAGTAATGAGGTAACAAACATAAAAAAAAAAAAAAAAAACATACAACCGAATTGAGAACCTCCTCCTTTTTTTGAAGTCGGTTAAAAATGTGACAAATGAAGAACCGCTCGATCGATTTTGTGCAAACTTCACATAAACCATCTACTAAATAGTCCGAACAAAGCCTAAACATTTGGTTTGGATAGGTGAGGCCCGTTCTTGAGTTATAAAATTACAACGAAAAGTGGCATTGATTTTTATATATATAGATAGAAGAAGATTGTACCTAATTTTAAGCTTATTTGTAATTTATACCGTGGCAATAAATTAATATTCTTTCTTAGTTTTCTTTTGATACCTTTTTTGGTAGCTGCACGATACCAGATACTCGGTTTCCATAGTACAAGCTCTGCTTAGTTTGTGATCAGATGACCGTGTGTGAGGAATGTCCCAGGACATTTATTAGTATACAGTTACAATTTGTAAATTGTAATTTTTCACATAAATATGTAATGAATAGCTATTATCTTATTGACATAACAAATATAATTTTAATAATTAGCAATTATCTGAAATGTTGGAATGATTGTGTTTATTTTTATTTTTATGATATGATTGGAGGTTTTATTTTGTAAATTTTATTATACCGTGTTAGTTGTTATATAAATTTTGCATGCCAGTTTCTGGTGAAAATTGAGAACGATGTAAAATTTCCTGCAGAAATATGGTCTGCTTAAGTTTGCTATTTATTTACTTATTAAATATTTTTTCAGTCTACTTTGTAATTTTGCCGCCGCGCCGGGGCACGCAATTGTTTTCAGTGCGATTAGAATGTAAATATTATGTAATGAATCTAAGCCTGTTTTGAAAAGAGTAATTGCTGAGTTTATCGCCGGCTCTTCTCAGCAAATGCAACCTTCCGAACCGGTATTAGAGTATTAGAGTCAGACTTTTCATAAGTGCCTGCGAAGGTCTATTTGAATAAATAAATAATAAATATCCTGGGACATTCCTCACACACGGTCATCTGATCACAAACTAAGCAGAGCTTGTACTATGGAACCAGATAACTGATATAATACATATACTACTTTTTGTTTGTAAATACATACTTAATATACATAATTACACCCAGACTCAGGACATACAGACATGTTCATGCACACAAATGCATGTCCAAATAATTTAGATTTTTTTTTTTTGAATAAATTATTCTTATTCTTAGATATAACCGTACGCGGGTGAAACCGCGGGGACAGCTAGATACAAAAAGTTACTTACTGGGAGGCCTCAACTGCTGCGGATGCTCGACAAGATTAGTAATGGCGTCCTCATTCAAGTTGTCGACGATATTATCATCTCCGATGTTACACGCGTCCACTCGCTGCGAAGACGTGCGGTCATCTGACTCGTCTGTTAGAGCGGTGCGGCGACGCTTGCCTTCTCGCTCTTCCGCGGTTTGGAGGATCACGCTGTCCCACCTGGAGGGCGGAACTCAATTCGATTACCACACTAGTATAAGTATTATCATCAGCCTATAATGTCCCACTGCTGAGCACAGGCCTCCTGCACAAATTAAGGTGAAAGGGAATGGGCAGATACTCCATCACGCGTGCCCACTGCGGATCGGTGAAGGTAGGCTAGTGGTCAACCTGCTGTTGGAGTTGTCAACCCGCCTAGGAGGCTTGTCGAATGTTCCGGATGCCGTTTATGAAGTATGAATACGGGACAATGCACAGGAGAGTTTGAGCTTGATTTAGTGACAGTGAGTAAACATCGAAGTGAAATATACTTAAGTGCTTGTGAAATATTGAATTTGTGAGTGTTTTAATAAAAGTGTGACCAGTGTTTTGGTAAATTTGTGTAACATTATTTATCCCGAACCCCAGCTCGTAACACGCTCGTAAAAAGCTGATTTGATTGCCGACTCTTCTCAGCAAATGCTACCTTCCGGTATTAGAATATTAGAGTCAGACTTTTCATACGTTCCTGCAAAGGTTGAATTTGAATAAATTTTGAATCTCACCATTCTATATCAGGTACTCTGTCCGAATCAGGTGTATCAGCCGCCAGTAACGCGAGCTTGGTGGCCGAGGATATGCCAGTTTTCCTGGCTATTTGTGATATCTCGTTTTGTAGTTTCTCTAGTTGCGCCTGTGGGAGGAACAGACAATATGAGTTTGAGTTTCTGTGAAGGAAAACATAGCACTGGGGTAGGGTACTTTGTAGTACCCACCTGGTTGGCTACCACCCTCAATATGTCGCCGTGCAGTAATCGGTGTGTTCCGAAAGCTGCACTTGAGAGCTTCCTTCTAGGCTTTGTTTACTTACCACCTTCGGCAACATCATCATCTCGTGGAACCTCAAGGCCCACTTGGCGGCTTGCTGGACCTGTGACTCCTCAATGCTGAGGAGCTGATTATGTACTGACCTTCATCCGGAGCCTCTCGGCCATCTGCCTGAACTTGCCGGGCTCGTGGAACCTCAGCGCCCGCTTGGCCCTCTGCGGCGGCTTGCTGGACCTGTGACTCCTCAATGCTGAGGAGCTGATTATGTACTGACCTTCATCCGGAGCCTCTCGGCCATCTGCCTGAACTTGCCGGGCTCGTGGAACCTCAGCGCCCGCTTGGCCCTCTGCGGCGGCTTGCTGGACATGTGACTCCTCAATGCTGAGGAGCTGATTATGTACTGACCTTCATCCGGAGCCTCTCGGCCATCTGCCTGAACTTGCCGGGCTCGTGGAACCTCAGCGCCCGCTTGGCCCTCTGCGGCGGCTTGCTGGACCTGTGACTCCTCAATGCTGAGGAGCTGATTATGTACTGACCTTCATCCGGAGCCTCTCGGCCATCTGCCTGAACTTGCCGGGCTCGTGGAACCTCAGCGCCCGCTTGGCCCTCTGCGGCGGCTTGCTGGACCTGTGACTCCTCAATGCTGAGGAGCTGATTATGTACTGACCTTCATCCGGAGCCTCTCGGCCATCTGCCTGAACTTGCCGGGCTCGTGGAACCTCAGCGCCCGCTTGGCCCTCTGCGGCGGCTTGCTGGACCTGTGACTCCTCAATGCTGAGGAGCTGATGATGCACTGACCTTCATCCGGAGCCTCTCGGCCATCTGCCTGAACTTGCCGGGCTCGTGGAACCTCAGCGCCCGCTTGGCCCTCTGCGGCGGCTTGCTGGACCTGTGACTCCTCAATGCTGAGGAGCTGATGATGCACTGACCTTCATCCGGAGCCTCTCGGCCATCTGCCTGAACTTGCCGGGCTCGTGGAACCTCAGCGCCCGCTTGGCCCTCTGCGGCGGCTTGCTGGACCTGTGACTCCTCAATGCTGAGGAGCTGATGATGCACTGACCTTCATCCGGAGCCTCTCGGCCATCTGCCTGAACTTGCCGGGCTCGTGGAACCTCAGCGCCCGCTTGGCCCTCTGCGGCGGCTTGCTGGACCTGTGACTCCTCAATGCTGAGGAGCTGATGATGCACTGACCTTCATCCGGAGCCTCTCGGCCATCTGCCTGAACTTGCCGGGCTCGTGGAACCTCAGCGCCCGCTTGGCCCTCTGCGGCGGCTTGCTGGACCTGTGACTCCTCAATGCTGAGGAGCTGATGATGCACTGACCTTCATCCGGAGCCTCTCGGCCATCTGCCTGAACTTGCCGGGCTCGTGGAACCTCAGCGCCCGCTTGGCCCTCTGCGGCGGCTTGCTGGACCTGTGACTCCTCAATGCTGAGGAGCTGATGATGCACTGACCTTCATCCGGAGCCTCTCGGCCATCTGCCTGAACTTGCCGGGCTCGTGGAACCTCAGCGCCCGCTTGGCCCTCTGCGGCGGCTTGCTGGACCTGTGACTCCTCAATGCTGAGGAGCTGATGATGCACTGACCTTCATCCGGAGCCTCTCGGCCATCTGCCTGAACTTGCCGGGCTCGTGGAACCTCAGCGCCCGCTTGGCCCTCTGCGGCGGCTTGCTGGACCTGTGACTCCTCAATGCTGAGGAGCTGATGATGCACTGACCTTCATCCGGAGCCTCTCGGCCATCTGCCTGAACTTGCCGGGCTCGTGGAACCTCAGCGCCCGCTTGGCCCTCTGCGGCGGCTTGCTGGACCTGTGACTCCTCAATGCTGAGGAGCTGATGATGCACTGACCTTCATCCGGAGCCTCTCGGCCATCTGCCTGAACTTGCCGGGCTCGTGGAACCTCAGCGCCCGCTTGGCCCTCTGCGGCGGCTTGCTGGACCTGTGACTCCTCAATGCTGAGGAGCTGATGATGCACTGACCTTCATCCGGAGCCTCTCGGCCATCTGCCTGAACTTGCCGGGCTCGTGGAACCTCAGCGCCCGCTTGGCCCTCTGCGGCGGCTTGCTGGACCTGTGACTCCTCAATGCTGAGGAGCTGATGATGCACTGACCTTCATCCGGAGCCTCTCGGCCATCTGCCTGAACTTGCCGGGCTCGTGGAACCTCAGCGCCCGCTTGGCCCTCTGCGGCGGCTTGCTGGACCTGTGACTCCTCAATGCTGAGGAGCTGATGATGCACTGACCTTCATCCGGAGCCTCTCGGCCATCTGCCTGAACTTGCCGGGCTCGTGGAACCTCAGCGCCCGCTTGGCCCTCTGCGGCGGCTTGCTGGACCTGTGACTCCTCAATGCTGAGGAGCTGATGATGCACTGACCTTCATCCGGAGCCTCTCGGCCATCTGCCTGAACTTGCCGGGCTCGTGGAACCTCAGCGCCCGCTTGGCCCTCTGCGGCGGCTTGCTGGACCTGTGACTCCTCAATGCTGAGGAGCTGATGATGCACTGACCTTCATCCGGAGCCTCTCGGCCATCTGCCTGAACTTGCCGGGCTCGTGGAACCTCAGCGCCCGCTTGGCCCTCTGCGGCGGCTTGCTGGACCTGTGACTCCTCAATGCTGAGGAGCTGATGATGCACTGACCTTCATCCGGAGCCTCTCGGCCATCTGCCTGAACTTGCCGGGCTCGTGGAACCTCAGCGCCCGCTTGGCCCTCTGCGGCGGCTTGCAGGCCACTCGGTCGTCCTGCCAGGCCGCGTCCACCACCGGCTCGGAGGTGGCCTGCCCTGATAGTTGCGCCTTGAATTCCTCGCGACGTTTCGCGCGGATGTTCGCCTATAATAATAATAATCTTTTCAACACACGCTCGTAAAGTGACATTTATTGCACCGTTTTTAGTATCTTAATGCAGCTTATTACGCACTAGTGCTTTTTACTTTACATTAGCGCAGTTTTATGATAGGTTTTAATCCCGATTATGATAAGTTTGTACCTCACTGCAAGTGATATGTGTGTAGACCAAGCATTCTTGATTTAAACGGGCAAAATAGTTAGACAGTTCACCGCTGTCCAAAAAAAACTTGCATTCCATATTTGTTAACGTTCTCATTGTGTGGTTGATTATTATCAAAAAATCTACTTAAAAAAGTACAAGTTTGTTTTTTTCCTCGGAAGTGTGTTGAAAAACGTCGTATGACACGCGTGTGCATTGATTTTTACACTACACTCTCGGCTCACTTATCGCGTTAACCTGCAGCTCACGCGCTTAATACCGCCTTGAGTGTTAAAAATCAACTTTGCACACATGTATCATAATGTACTGTTATAACTCAAGTACTTTTTTTTTTTTTTTTGTTATTTATTTATTTATTTATAATCGCCCCGCTGTGCACTTAGAAGTGATATCAAACTCACCTTGAGTGTGGGCGCTACATGTGTAAGCTGCACCCTCTTCCCTGAGGTGTCCACCGTGCGCCCCTCCCGGTCCAGGATCAGCGGCGCCGGCCCGGAGCCCCCCGCGCTAGACAGGGCTCCACCTACACATTATTGGGCTAAGTAAAGCGTTTGACTGTGTAGATCACAGTATTCTCTTATTCAAACTGGAGAATTATGGAATAAGATGATTTATTAATGTCATATCTGACAGGCAGAAGACAATTCGGGACTCTTGAGGTGCAATCTAAAGTTGAAACTAAAATGATTAAAGCAGAGGAGAAACTAATTACATGCGGAGTTCCTCAGGGATCAGTGCTAGGGCCACTATTGTTCCCGATTTTTATCAATGATTTACCACCAAATCTATACTTAATATAATAAAGCGGAAGAGTTTTTTTTGTTTGTTTGTTTAAACGGGCTAATCTCTGGAACTAACAGTCGGATTCGAAATATTCTTTCACTAATAGGAAGCTACATTACTATATACTACCCCGAGTATTATAGGCACGGGAACACGGGAATGAAACCGCGCGAGACAGCTAAATCAAAATCAAAATCAAAAAATCTTGCAATACCATTTTTGAAGAACCGTGGTATTCCCAAGGTCCTCCAAGAAGGGCGTGAAACGTTTTAAAACTTGGTGTTGCAAGAGTTTAAAAGTTTGATGAGATGGGCTATCAAAAATAAAAATTCTACTGCTTCAAGAGATATATGGTGTTGACAGAGAAATAAAATATGACTGACCGGCCAATTTCCTCTGGATCCTGGCCTGAAGCTCAGCTATCTTCCTCTGCTTCTCCAACTCCTCATGAGTGAGGGGTACGGCCGCTGCAAATAATTACCTATATATATCTTCTAGAGGAGTTTTCTGGCAGAGAAAAGAGGCATTGCAAGCACGCAGTGCATAACCAGTATCCTGGTAGTGACGTCGGATGCCGAGACGAAGGTTCAAGGTTCGAATTCTACAATGACCTTGAGCTTTCGGTTAAGGAAAACATCGTGAGGAAACCATAGCATGGTGTAAGGGTACTTTGTAGTACCCACCTGGCTGGTTACCACCCTCAAGTTGATCTGTCGATAAGCACCTATCGGTGTGTTCCGACAGCTGCACTTGAGTGTATATATCAGATAGATTATCATAAAATATTTGACAAGTATTTTTTGCTTTTCCAAATCATTAAAAATTGACAGCGATAAAGCGCTTCAAAGCTCGGTAGGTTCGGTTCAGGGCCTCGTGACGTCACATGTTTGTGAAAAGTGTACCATCGCGTGACGTCACGCGGAACTTCAACACACCATAACTTCGTCATATATTGTCTGATTGACAAATGAAAAAATACATACTAAATAGAATTTTTCAGGAGACTAGCCTATTACAGTACTACCCAATTGATAAGGCGCGTCATGAATCTTCGTTCGCACAGAAAAGAAAGTATTGCCCCGAAGATTAACGAAAGAATGCTTAAACTTACTATCAACCTTAGATCACTACTATAAGGTTCATAATACAGTGCAGCTGTTAGTTCCGTCTCACTCGCAAGTGCCGCCCCTCCGCACACATGGCGGCAGCTGCCGACCAATAGCATTTCCCGCGCTTTGAAAATGTATCTTCTGCGCTGGTACATCGGTAAGCCATATCGGTTGGGTACTACTGTAACTTACCTGGTTTAGAATACAGCACTGGTTTGATGACACTGGGCGGTGGAATAATGGAGTTGTTCTGCTGCATTTGAACCTTGATGTGCTGTGCCGCTGCCACCGCTGCGTTCACACCGGGCTTGGTCTCACCTTTCATCGCTATCAGGGCTCTTTTCCGCTCCTCTATCTCTTTCTGGGCGTTGGCCATCATTAGCTGGAAGAAAGAGACAAAATATTGTCACTAACCGAAGGACAAGCCAGTTGGCATAGTTATCTAACCTGGCTAACTACCACACCCATGTTAAAAATCTGTCGCAAAGTACCTATCTGAGTTCCGACAGCTGCACTTGAGAGTCAGTTCCTTCTAGGCGTTGTGTTACACCTTCGGCCACATCATCACTTACCATGTTGAGATAGCGGTCACACACAGTAAAAAAATCTTCAAGAGATCTTTATTTTCATAAATTTGTGTATTTTGAGTTTTATTGTGTATTTTTGGTGGTATTTTACCCAATAAAGATCATCCATGTGTACCAGTGAAGTGAAATGAAATGAATTATGTGTATCGTGACTTTTCAAGTTGTCTCAAAATGTCGTGAAGAGTTTTAGTACAATGACCACCATTGTAGTAAAACATGACTTTTATGGATGGACTGAGGACTATAATGTGAAGTGATTTATTGTGACTGGAAACTATAACTCGACACTGGCAGAAATTAGCTCTATTTGGGCTTGGTTGCCAAACTTAAAAATAAGAAGAAAGAGCTCTTCAAAATTGGCAACACATTCTCCTTGGTATTGCAAATTTCCAAAACCAGCAGAGACCAATAACCATCAGCTGAACTACCAGCATTTTACACTGTTGACATAAAATTGCTGTACGAGTAGTAGTGTTATTTTTACCTTAATCCTATCAGCACTGAGTACAGATATCTTGGAGCCGACCGTCTCTCCTTCAGTTGATATCAACGGTAACTCTCCATTGCCGAGTTTTTTCTCCTTTTCTTTTGTACTGTCTTCTTTTTCCTGTTGAATATTTGTACATGTTTGTAAATTTAGCAAAACATATATCACGTAAACAAATTAAATTATTAAAAACAAACAAAAAACCCGACTTCGTAAAACGAAAAATTAACTGAAAAGAGAAAAACAAGCTCTTTAATCTATAGAATTTTGAATATAACTTGAATGTTGTAAGGTATTGTAGTCGGGGACAAACCAATAATTATATATATTTTTTTTTGTATTATTTGTTTATCCCCGACTGCACACCACTGCACTGCACTATAGACGCCATTTAAAAATAATATACCCTATGACACTCCCATAGTTAAAGACGAATCTATCGACACCTCATATGTTTAAATCCATCAAGCCATTTAGGCTGCAGAGTGTGCCAAAGAAATAGACATACATACATACACTCGAAAAACATAACCCTCCTTCCGTGGCAGTTGGTTAAAAAACACTAAACTTTTGTTAAAAGCAGCCCATTTAAATTTGTATCTAAATAATATGACACAATAAAGTGCATTTTTTTTATCTAAAATTTATTGGTGTACAGTACAGCAACATAAGTTAACCATATGTACAATACCAATAGATAAAGTAACCAGGTCAACATAAGTTTTAGACTGTACATACATGTAATTTATACATGATCTGTAGAATTACTCCCATCCCAACACCTACCTACCATACCTTGAGTACTATACTTTTTAATACCGATTGAGTCATAATTGGTTTTTGTTTTGTACTCAAAGGTAAGGTAAGGAGTAAGCTGACTGTTCAGCTACTTACACCGCTGACCGTACATCATTTACAATATGGAATAATCGATGAGCTTGCATCATATGGTGATATTGTAAATCAAGAACTTTTTTCCATACCTGCCGAATCTCCTTCTCCTCCCGCACCTCCCTCTCTTCAGCCCGCTCCTCATGTCTAGACCTCTTGACTTCCTTATCTTTATCACTAGACTCATGTTTACGCTTCTGTGTTTTGGACGTAGAGATCAGTTCTTGAGCTAATGCTATTACCTTGTCCGCTAGCTTACTTGCCTTCTTTGAGTCTATGTGGGAGGATAGACGGTCTATGATCTTGCGGCGTTCATAGCTGAAACAAAAAGGATACGGATTGAAATCATCTTCTGCATGTAAGAGAAGAATCTCACTAGCAGCAACTGCATTAGGAACAAATGCAAAATATTGTGACACAAGCATGTGTTTTTTTATTTCCAATGATTTTGTTCTAAAATTGATTTAACTTTTATGGAACATTGAACATGAAAAATTTATTTAGTTTCTGATCAGATATGTGTGAGGGATGTCCCAGAATATTTATTTTATTGGGTTTGTTGGAAACAAGGGCAAGACCACAAGGCGATACAACTATTTTACCCGGGATAAATCCTTTTTGGGAATAAAAGTTAATATGAATGATAATGTAAGTTTGTTTGTTTTTTTATAATCGTAAAATTATTATGGAAAAAGAGATTTTTAGCACGGAGAAAGTAGATTGACAGAAGAGAGGACTCTAAGCTACTAATAATTCATTTATTTATTTTGCAATATTTGTACTATAAAGAGTATCTATAGCTTGAATGCTTGTTTTCCATAGGATTTAGGACTGGACCTAACTAGATTATAGATAATAAAACTATTCAAACGCATACCCATTGGAAAGACAAGACGAAACAGTCGATAGTAAAGAACTATCCGATTTGCCGATTGTCCTGTAAATGGCACGGTCTAACGACGAGCGGAGCTCCTCCACCTCCCGCCGCGATAGCTGCAACGCCATCGTTGCTTACAAACAAATTATACAGCAATATAATTGCACTAAACTATGCATATAAGTTTTTGAGGTTATATTTTCACAATACACTATTTTCTTACTAGATTAAAAGTCTATTTGGACTGATGGATATGATTTATTTTCATTTTATTCGTTTATTTTGATTATATTTCTTGGGAAATTGGAAATTATTTGCGTTTTTGCAAACACTGACGTAAACAACGAGAATAGACAATCAAAGAATCGTGTTGGTTGCCAGTATTCAGAGATTTTATAACAGAGGAGATTTCAAAATTATTGTAGAATCAAAGCTTTGAAGAAGCAGCCTACGATAAGAAATGAGTCTGATGATTTGTTTCACAGTTTAATTGAGGTGATAAATCAATGATAAATAATCGCAGTATATAATTATCATAATTAATATAGTTTTTAATGAATGGCAACTTTATTGATCGCTACTTGCCTATGGTTAGAACTTCGTTTTACGGACGTAACGTATGTAAATAAAATAAACTATTATTATAATTACTTAACCTTACATAAAAATAATAATTTACAATTTAAATAAGGATCAAAAAAGATAAATAAAAAGAATTATTGAATATTGGTAATTTG
This sequence comes from Achlya flavicornis, assembly GCA_947623365.1. Lineage (NCBI taxonomy): Eukaryota > Metazoa > Arthropoda > Insecta > Lepidoptera > Drepanidae > Achlya > Achlya flavicornis. The sequence goes on along the minus strand of OX392494.1, from coordinate 2,030,674 downwards.
AATTTATTGATGGGTCGTTCTTTCTATGGAACATCAAACACAAACAAAACAGTATAAATGAAAAGAAACGTATTTTGTTTACTAGTGACAACAAGCTGACAAGACGCGCAAATATATGTTGTAATTTTACTAAAATTAAATACTAAATAATACCAAAAGTCTCAAAATCTAACTCTAATAATACCCTTATCTTCTCAAATCATAGTTTAAAAAGTTAATTTCCCAAACAAACACATAACCTAAAAATGTCCGATGATGAAGATGTTGTTTTGGTGAAGAAGAGTAAGCAGGTCCACTATGGGTCGCTGGAGGAGCAGGAGAAGGCCCGGCTGGCGGCCCTGGCGGCTGCCGTCAGGGAGGGTGTCGACGATGACAATGGCGGGAAGGATTTGGGTGACATACAAATATCTAGCGGTAAGTTCTAGTCACAGACGAGTTCTAGTATATACCTACCAACCATGACCTACATAATCAGATTTGGCTGGTTCACCTCAAAGTTGAAAACTATGGTAGATGGAGAGCATGTCAGCTTGCAGATTTAAAAAACCACCTTCAGCTTCCGTCGAAAATCGAACAAACTCCTAGGAATGCAGGAGAGATTATAAGTTTTTGTCAAAGGAATATTAAACCTTTCGCTTCAGCCAAAGGCTGTGGTGCTGATTACCGGCTCCAAACTTTGATCGGACACTATTTATAATAGCCACTTTCAGATTGCCTTCAGATACTTTTATCCAATTTTCATTTTTTTGTGTGCTTTGGGGAAGACCTCCTCCAACTGTTTGCCATTCTTCCCAATCCTGTCCAAATTTTATACCAAGTTCGACACTGCTGTTGCAGTGATATAGTCTTAAACCTTTCAATTTGTTACAGAATACATGGAGTTGGAAGAGGAGATGTCCAGAGACAAGAAGGCTCTGCTTGAAGAGTTTGAAAGACGCCGTAAAGCTAGACAGCTCAATGTGTCCACAGATGACGATGAGGTTTGTAATTTTATTTATTTACTAGCTGTTCTGCATGGTTTCACCTGCATTCCCGAGGAAACATGTTTTCCCGGGATAAAAAGTATTCAATGTGTTAATCCAGAACATATTCTATCCATGTGCCAAATTTCATCCAAATCCATTCAGTAGTTTTTGTGTGAAAGAGTAAAACTTTCGCGTTAATAATATTACTATAGTGACAATGTCCACAGATTACAAGTGTGTCCAATATATAATTTTTCTCAATTATCAGGTACGTAGAAGTCTCCGTCAGCTGGGTGAGCCAGTGTGTCTCTTCGGTGAGGGCCCAGCTGAGAGAAGAGTGCGACTAAGGGATCTTCTCAGCTAGTAAGTAAAGACTGAAATATCTAGCTTTTTGTCACTTCCATTTCATACTTCAGCCAGGTGGGTACTGCAAAGTACCCTAATGTCCTATGGTTTCCTCACGATGCTTTCCTTCACCGAAAGCTCATGTTCATTGTAGGATTCGAACTGGGGATCTTCGTCTTGGCGTCCGACGTCACTACCAATGAGCTATCATCGTGTTTTCACTTTTAGACGTTATCTGTCGGGATTGTATTATTTTCTTTATACAATAAAGAATATTTAATTAATTAATTACTAAACATTTTCATTCTAGTCTCATTGACAACAATTGCATGCCGTCAATGTATAAAAAAACAGAATTATATATTAAAATATACCATTGCAGGCACTTACGAATAGTCTAACTCTCATACCGGTTCGGAAGGTCGCATTCGCTGAGAAGAGCTGGCAAGAAACTCAGCTATTACTCTTTACAAAAAGCTTAGATTCATTACATAACATTTACGAATCTCACTGTACTTTAACATTAAATCTTTTTTTGAACAACACATATTTATGAACTAAAATTTTCTTTTCAGCTTGGGCGAAGATGCAATTCACAAGAAGTTAGAAGAGGAAGAAGCACGTATAGAAAGAGACAGAGGTCGCGAGGGGACCTGGTACCACGAGGGTCCCTCGGAACTAAGGGACGCGAGGTTGTGGATCGCGAGGTACTCCTTGCCCAGAGCCAAGAAACGGTAAGGATCTGTGATCACCAGCTCATATAGGGTACATCTCTAGTTTAAAATATAGCGACATCTATCAGTAACACAAAAGATGTTCTCACTATCAATGGATAAATGGCGCGACAACACCATTTTAAAGAGGTAGAGCCATTAGCGTGTCTAGATTTTTTTCCAAAGAGTTTCAATATGAAGTTTTCAGCCATATTTCTACCATAGATTTTTGTTATGTAGAATTTTAGGTTGATAACCCAACATCCTTGGGTGGGCACATTATTCTAAAGAATATTATATACAGATTATTAAAATGTTAACCTGAAAATTATTCAATTTTATGTGTATATCCTAATCCTAACTAATATTATAAATGCGAAAGTGAGTTTGTTTATTTGTTACGATTTCACGCCTCAACTACTCAACGGATCATCATGAAATTTGGCATGCAGATAGCCTATGGTATGGAAAAGGACATAGGCTACTTTTTATCCCGGGAACGCGAGTGAAACCGCGGGGGACAGCTAGTTCTGTATAATATAAAGAAACACCGCAAATAAATGTCCATCCGCAGCCTAGTCATATAGTCAATACAAATATGTTTTACAATTTTCAACCCTATTCCAACAAACTTGAGTTGATATCGTAATCAGTCCAAATACTCTTATTGAATACACGATATTATTATAAAGCTAATAGGTATTTGTCAGATTAAATAAAGCTCGTGAGGAGTTGAAGCTGGCCGGCAGCATCAGGGCGGCTGCGAAGCAAGAGTCGCAGAGGAAGGCATCCGCTATGTCCATATACTGCAGTCAGGTAAGTCAAAGTCATTTTTTTAGGGGCCTAAGGAGGTCATATGAAGGTCAGCTCGACCGAGAAGAACCGGGAAGAAACTCTGCGAGGTCAAATATTTTTTAGACAATTGTGACAAAATTGCCTATTTTTTACTATTTATGTTCTATTTCAAAAATATAAGCTTTGCAATAAACCAGCTTGTGCCCAGCGGTTTTACTCGAGTTGCCCGATATTTTATTGACATAAACCTTTCCCGACTTGCGCAATCTATCATCATCATCATCATCAGCCTATAATGTCCCACTGCTGAGCACAGGCCTCCTTTCACAAATCAGGGTGAAAGGGAATGGGCAGATACTCCACCACGCGTGCCCACTGCGGATCGGTGGAGGTAGGCTAGTGGCCAACCTACTGTTGGAGTTTTTCAAGCCGCCTAGGAGGCATCCAACCAGCTTAACGACTATCACAATTAAGTGATAACCGGGACCAACGGCTTTACGTGCCTTCCGAAGCACGGAAACGCTCGATTTGAAATACCACTAGGCGGTCACCCATCCAGGTACCGACCAAGACAGACGTAGCTTAACTTTGCCGATCGATTAAGAACGGCTAATCATGCTACACCACGAGCGCAATCTATACAGTGTGGAAATTTTAGACTGGTCAGTAAGGGCAGCTAACTTAAGGGTTGAAGTCACGCGAATATGGTCTAAAGTGACTGTCTTTTATTTTTTGAGTTATTGCAATGGGCATTTACACATTTTTGAAAAAAGGTACAGTCGGCGAGAAAACGGCGACATTTGAAAAATACTTTTATTAGCTTATTCGATCCTGTCTCTAACCAGGATCAAAAAGCTCTATGAGACCCAGATAGGTTAGGGTACTAGAAATGACAGAAATTGAAAAAAACTTTTCGCACACATTATTATTATGTTAATTCTCGCTAGGTAGATTATGAACTAACGGTGTTCACAATATTACGGTGACATATATATTATGTTTTACACCGTAGATAGGCGACACGCGGCCCATTAGCTACTGCCGCTTCAGCAGCGACAGCGCCATGCTGCTCACCGCCAGCTGGTCGGGACTCAGCAAGGTAATTAAAATCTTATACCCTCCATATAGGGCACACATTTCTACTACTTTTCAGTTTTTTGTATCAATGAGTAAATCGACTGGAGTATACCTACTGAATACCGCAGCCAAATAACTGAATGTAGTGTTTCTGCGTGAGTAAGGTGGATACACTCGGCTGGGCAGCATTCGGAAAGCTCCGGCACATCTTCACGTCTAAATATACCTCAGAGTCTGAAGACAAAGGTCTTCAATCAGTGCGTGTTACCAGTGATGACATATTATTATGGTACAGAGACGTGGTCTTTTACTGCTGGCCGAATAAATAAGCTCAGAGTCACTCAGCGTGCTATGGAACGAGCTATGCTCGGAATCTCTACGTGACAGGTTCCGAAACGAGGACATTCTTAGGAGATCGAATACCGATATAGCTCGTAGAGTTAGTAAGTTGAAGTGGCAATGGGCAGGCCACATCGCTCGAAGAACTGATAGCCGATGGAGAAGGAAGGTTCTCGAGTGGCGACCACGTACTGGAAAGCGCCGTGTGGGACGACCTCCTACCAGGTGGACCGACGAACTGGTCAAGATCGGTGGGCACCGCTGGATGCAAGCGGCCCAAAACCGCTCGAAGTGGAAGTTAATGGGGGAGGCCTATGTTCAGCAGTGGACATTCCTAGGCTGATATGATGAAGGTGGATAAACGGCTTTTCTGTTGGTAAGCGGTAACCGTAGACAGCGATAACACAAAATCTCTTCAGGTCAAGACAGGGTATGAGTCGGTGTGCCGGCATCGGTAGCTGAAGGGACATTTTGTACAAATAGGGATGCGGTCTGGGTTACAGAATTCTAATTCTAATTAGTCGGTCAGTTGATTATCAAAATAATATTGCACGCGTATTTGTTGCTGTATCAAATCAATAAAAAATTACATATATAAAGCGCGTCTAAGTTCTGTGGTCTCGTGACGTCTCTTGTTTGTGAAAAGTGTACTCTAAAGTGACGTCACGCGGCACTTCAACACACGATATCTTCCTTTTTTTAACCGACTTCAAAAAAAGGAGGAGGTTCTCAATTCGGTTGTATTTATTTTTTCTTTTTATGTTTGTCACTCCGTCATTTGTTAACCGATTTGGAAAATCATTTTTTTGTTTTGAAGGGTACACTTCCCGTTTGGTCCCATTGTCATCAGATCGGGATTTGATTAGTCATTAGTGTACTTTGAAGTCGGTTTAAGTTTGTAAAACAGTTTTCAATTATGTTGTTTGTTAGACAGAAGAAAAAATACGTGTCTAATTAACTAGCTTATTGTCTGGTTTCGGGTACTACACTGCCCCTCCACCAGCACAGCGTCACCTCAAGGACCTCGTCAGAAAACACAAAAAAAAATTTTTGGATTCACAAAAATTGCTACAATAATGATTAATAAGACGGGCCAGTTGGCGCAGTTGGTTAAGACGTGGAGTCTTAACCTATAGCGCCGCAGGTCGTGGGGTCGATTCCCACACAGGACATACATTTGTGTGCATGAACATGTCTGTATGTCCTGAGTCTGGGTGTAATTTTGTATATTAAGTATGTATTTACAAACAAAAAGTAGTATATGTATTATATCAGTTATCTAGTTTCCATAGTACAAGCTCTGCTTAGTTTGTGATCAGATGACCGTGTGTGAGGAATGTCCCAAGATATTTATTATTATTTATTATTTAATAAATACTTTTATTTACTCTATCCTACCTATATCATTCAGGTAATTGTATTTAGCTGCAATCTTCTGTAACGTGGAGGTACTTTCTGCTGCGAATTTCGATTGGGATGAACTGTGCCCTACCTTTATAGGTACATTAGATATAGCCAAAGTTCAGGTAAAATTTGTGCAAAAACGCTGTTTTTCGGAGGCTTTTACTGAATTTTTTGGACATTTTTTTTTTATTTTCGCCTTGTTACACTGCTAGATATAGTTCAAAAGATACCAATTTGTTTAAAACATCTAACGAAAAGTGTTTAAAAACGCCATCATAAGTACAGAGCTTTTGTATGAAAAGTATGGTGAGCTGAGTGCTCTTAACAAGATGTAACTCTTTAACAAAGAGAGGTAGAGCATAGCGTTTATTCGCTCAAAGAGCAGCTCGACTGGGGAAGTACCTCCACCTTACAGAATACCGCAGCCAAATAACTTTATGTTGTGTAAAGTTGTGTTCCTGCGCGTGAGTAAGGCCGCCAGAGCTCATAGGGAGGTGGAAAGGTCGGTAACGCTTGAGCGATGCTTCGTATGTTGCAAGCGTCTATATGGCTACGGTAACCGCTTATCGACGAAGTTGTATAAAAAAAGATTTTTTTTTTTTTTCTTGTGTATAGGCCTGTGTTTGACCACAATCTCACTATGGTAAGTGATGATGTGGTCGAAGGTGGTAAGCACACAAAGCCTAGAAGGAACTGGCTCTCAAGTGCAGTTGTCGGAACACACCGATAGGTGCTTGGCGACAGATTTTCAACTTGAGGGTGGTAGCCAGCCAGACGGGTACTACAAAGTACCCTACCACCGTGCTATGGTTTCCTCACGATGTTTTCCTTCACCGAAAGCTCTAGCTCATTGTAGGATTCGAACCCGGGGCCTTCGTCTCGGTATCCGACGTCACTACCACTGAGCTATCATCGCCTTAAAATGTTGTTGTTTAATGTTGAATTAGTTATGATGTTTAATTAGTTATTTTATATTAGGTGTGGTCGGTCCCCGGATGTGCACCACTACACGAACTGAAGGGCCACACCTGCAACGTTTCCGCGGCGGTTTTTAGACGGCAGGCCACCATGCCGCAACACTTTATTGACAAGGTATGTTGGGTAGATGGAGAATTTTATGACTTTTTAACATTTTTCATGACAGAAGGCCGTTTTTCATGAACGGTAATAGGTAGACAGCTGAAATTTTCAGAGAATATGTATTTATATTGCCGTTATAAATAAAAATGAAATATAATTAAAAATAAAAGGGGGCGCCCATACAAGACACAATTGTTTTTGGCGTTTCTTATGTCATAGCAAAGTTGAGTAAGTTAATATTGTACGAAACTTGGCCGGTTTTTTATACTACTTAGTAGCTTACGGTCCGCCTGGTGGTAAGCGGTTGCCGTAGCCTATGGACGCTTACAACACCAGGGGTATCACTCGCGCGTTGCCCGACCCTGCAGAAATCTCTTCACGCCCTTTTTGAAGAACCCCATGCTGTACTCCATTGGGAAAACCACGGTAATATCCACATTTCAATATCTTGTAGATAAAAGTGGTGACAGAGGGCGAAGAGAAAGTGGACAGTATGGAGATACCGAACGACGCTTCAGCTGAGTGCGCGATGGCCTCCTGCGCGTACGACGGTTCTGTGTACTTGTGGAATTTTGTCAGGTATGTACTGATTTGTCGGTTTTTCAAACATGTATCTATACTCCGTGACTTTTTATTCATCTTAGAAACGCAGCCCACTTAATGTACCCAATGAAAAGGTACTAATAATTATTAAAAAAAAAAAAATTGAACATTTGTATGATAAAAAAAAAAATTAAATCATAATAATTATGAAAAATCGAGTTATAAATTAAAGTTAACGTATAAAATGGTAGAAAATACCAACACAGAGCACCACTTGAGTAGACTGCACTCGTAACAGGGTAAAACTACGTCATGCGTCTTAATAATGAATAAGATTTGTTGTTTTTAACCGACTTCAAAAAAAGGAGGAGGTTCTTTTTTTTTTTGCTCTACTTCTCTTAAAATAGTGAATCTCTCTTTTTTGAATAGCGAGTCTCCAATGGCGTCGTTGGAAGGGCACAGTCCATCGCGAGTGTCGAGGGTGGAGTTCCACCCGTCGGGCCGGTTCCTCGCCACCACCGTGTTCGACAACTCGTGGAGACTGTGGGACCTGGAGACCAGTACGTATCATACTATAGTTACACCCAAAGATCTTGTATGGGCAGATAAACAGAGACAGGTCGAAACGCGACTAGAAAGAATAAGTTTTAGGAATTTGTATGGGAAAAATAAAATCTAGTATTTTTTTGGTATAGACTTCGAGATGGCATGTTGAAACCTATGTTGGATTAGTCCTTCTGAGCAAAAATGTTTGTCCTTCCATACATTATGATCGAGCAAGTTTGACATTTTGTAAGAAAAGTTTAATTCGGAGATGAGTCTTTAATTAAGGCGAAACTCACGAGCCTCGACCATCGAAGAAAGGTTGCTTGCTTATCGGTTTTCTACAGGATATATTTTGGAGAGTGTGCGCAGGAATTGTTCTACCTAATTCCACCATCCCCATTTTTACACCGAACCATAAGACGCCGGGAAAATTTTCACCCGTACGTTGTTGACATCATACCGAAAATACGGACACAGCGTTTTGCATCCTCATTTATAATGCGGACAGCAAGGGAGTGGAACTTGCTTCCGGCGTCTGTGTTTCCTGACGCCTACAATCTAGGAACTTTCAAGGCCAGAGTGAATAGGTTTCTTCTGGGTAAGCGTGTTTCATCTTAGGCTTCGTCAGTGGCCAAACGCAAGCCCATTTAATTAAAAAAAAAAAAAAGTTTTTTTGTTTCAATTTGATGCGAATTTAAGGCGATGATAGCTCAGTGGTAGTGACGTCGGATACCGAGACGAAGGTCACGGGTTCAAATCCTACAATGAGCTTGAGCTTTCGGTGAAGGAAAACATCGGGAGGAAACCATAGCACGGTGGTAGGGTACTTTGTAGTACCCACCTGGCTGGCTACCACCCTCAAGTTGAAAATCTGTCGCCAAGCACGTGTCGGTGTGTTCCGACAGCTGCACTTGAGAGCCAGTTCCTTCTAGGCTTTGTGTGCTTACCACCTTCGACCACATCATACTTACCATAGTGAGATTGTGGTCAAACACAGGCCTAAACACAAACAGTAAAAAAAAAAAAAAAAAAACAGTCCTGGTCCCATAGTAAAAGTTGTTCAAAATTCAAAATTCAAAAAAAATTCAAAATCAAAAATCATTTATTCAAATAGACCTTCGCAGGCACTTATGAAAAGTTTGACTCTAATACCGGTTCGGAAGGTTGCATTCGTTCAGCATGACTAACCCAACATAGGTTTCGAATATATGTCATCTCGAAATCTCTACTGTGTATATATACCCTGTTGTAAAAACTGTATTTTGGAGCCGATTAATGCTTATATTGTGATAAAATATAGATGAAGACTTTGCAATGATGAACAAATACGTTAACTGTGGAATTTATAATTATGTGGGTTATTTCTTTCTATGCTTATTTCAAATTTCCTGAACATGATCATCATCAGCTCATAATGTCCCACTGCTGAGCACAGGCCTCCTTTCACAAATCAGGGTGAAAGGGACTGGGCGATACTCCACCACCAGTGCCCACTGCGGATTGGTGGAGGTAGGCTAGTGGTCAACCTTCTGTTGGAGTTTTTCAACCCGCCTAGGAGGCCTCCAACTAGCTTAACGACTATCACAATTAAGTGATAACCGGGACCAACTTGACCAACTCTTGAAATACCACTAGGCGGTCACCCATCCAGGTACCGACCACGACAGACGTAGCTCAACTTTGCCGATCGATTAAGAACGTCTTATCATGCTACGCCACGAGCGCTTCATTTCATACTTCAAATTTCCTCACAGCTAAGGAAGTACTCCATCAGGAAGGACATGCTAAGCCGGTGTACTGTATAGCGTTCCAAGGGGATGGATCGCTCGCTGTTACCGGGTAAGTTTTAACTAGTTAAGGCCCGATTAGGAAGCTAAAAGCTACTGAAGTTACCACCGGTTTAGAAGTCAGCCTGATTGAGAAGAACTGGCAAGAAATGACGCAAATTATCATTTTTAAATATGTTTTTTGTTAATCTTTAGATATTTGACGGGCCAGTTGGCGCAGTTGGTTAAGAGTCTGGTAAAGATTCCACCTATTGCGCCGCAGGTCGTGGGTTCGATTCCCGTACAGGACATGCATTTGTGTGCATGAACATGTCTGTATGTCCTGAGTCTGGGTGTAATTATGTATATTAAGTATGTATTTACAAACAAAAAGTAGTATATGTATTATATCAGTTATCTGGTTTCCATAGTACAAGCTCTGCTTAGTTTGGGATCAGATGACCGTGTGTGAGGAATGTCCCAGGATATTTATTTTATATTTATTTATGGCGAGGACAGCTCAGTGGTAGTGACGTCGGATACCGAGACAGAGTGCCCGGGTTCGAATCCTACAATGAGCTTGAGTTTTCGGTGAAGTAAACATCGTGAGGAAACCCTAGCACGGTGGTAGGGTACTTTGTAGTACCCATCTGGCTGGCTACCACCTTCAAGTTGAAAATCTGTCGCCAAGCACCTATCGGTGTGTTCCGACAGCTGCACTTGAGAGCCAGTTCCTTCTAGGCTTTGTGTGCTTACCACCTTCGGCCACATCATCACTTACCGTGGTGAGATTGTGGTCAAACAAGCTTATACACAGCAAAAAAAAAAAAAAATTGCTATGGTACTTTTCATTCCAAGAGTGGGATGAAACAGCAGACTGGAAGCTAGTAATATACATAACTAGCTGTCCCCGCGGTTTCACCCGTTTCCCCGGGATAGACAGTGCTATCTACATGCCAAATTTCATGATATGTTGAGTAGTTGAGGCGTAACAAGCAAACTCACTTTTGCATTTATATTATTAGTTAGGATAGGATACCTTCGAATAGTCTGCTCTAATACCGGTTCGGAAGGTCGCATTTGCTGAGAAGAGCCGTTTTAACAAGCTTACGTTAGATTCATTTTATGATTGATAACCTCTTGACGCGTCAACGGCTCAACCGATCGTGGTGAAATTTGGCAAACAGGTAGATCATAATCTGGATTAATATATAATGTTGTTGTCAGCGGTATGGACGCGTTCGGTCGCGTGTGGGACGTGCGCACGGGCCGCTGCGTGATGTTCCTCGAGGGACATTTGGGGCCCATTCTTGGGGCCGACTGGTCACCCGCCGGACATCACCTGGCTACTGCCGCTGCTGACCATCAGGTCACCACCAATATAATCTAATGTTAAACTTCTTACGAATTGGTATTGTCTATTCTAAACATGTTTTTAGGGTTCCCTACCTCAAAAGGTAAAAAAAAGGAACGCTTATAAGATCACTCTTGTCCGTCTGTCTGTTAGTCCGTGTGTCACCACCGATTTTCAAAGGGTGGCTTAGATAGTTGAAATTTATACCACATACTGAGCTATATAGTCCTATTAACCCACTTACTCATAAAACGTTATTTAATTAATATACTGTTTAAAGGGTCACGTACATAACGTCACTCTATTGTCATTGTCAAATAATGTGACATTATTTACGTGACCATTTAATCAGTATATTAGTTAAATAGCGCTTTATGAGTAAGGGTGTTAGTGTATAAAAATCCTGAGTCAACACGATAAAAAGATATGGGCTTTTAGATTTTTGCGTAAACTTGTAAGTACCAAAATTTACCTTAATTTTCAACTTTTTTTTATTTTACGGAATTTTCCCTTTACTTGTGCTGTTTTACCTTGCTTTTAACAAAAATTGACAATTCTAGGTCAACCGGAAGTACCCTATAAGTTTTGGGTCGAAAACCTAAATGACTTAGAACCACGAAATTTGGCATAAAAAGAAAAAAAAAGAAAATTATGGTGAATTTTATTACTTTTTAATGTTGCCTACAATTCATTTCACAGTCAATTTGAGTAAGGTTACATTATTATTATTATTGTACGGCACCCTCCGTGTGCGAGTCCGATTCTTACTTGGCCGGTATTTTTTTATAGCATACGTTTTTGCCGAATTCATTGTATAAAGAAAACTATAATGTGTATAATGTTTCAGGCAAAAGTGTGGGACCTCCGAAGGCGAGCTCCGCTGTACACAATTCCCGCGCACACACATCTTATCAGCGGTAAGTCTAACTACCCTCATTTGCAGAGAAATATCATCTCTACAATGTTGTACAACAACTGTCTCATACCGCAATACAATCACATTTATGAAATATGCAAAGATTGCTGAGATACAGAAGGATTAGAATTAGTTTTGATCCGCCATTTTAGTTTTCAAAAGACATTATTTCACTAAAATATCAGCTCCACAATGTTGTACAACAACTGTCTCACAGCGCGATGCAATCACATTGATGAAATATGCAAAGATTGATGAGATACAGACGGATTTAAATTCATTCAGAATCGTATTAATTTTCAGATGTAAGATACCAACGCAGCAATGGCCACTTCTTGCTTACATCTTCGTACGACAAATCTGCCAAATTGTGGTCTAATCCCGCTTGGCATCCGTTGAGGACATTATCTGGACATGACAATAAGGTATGTACATATAACAATAGATTATACGCCTTATTGCATTCACATTAAGCTGAAAATAATGTGTTCTATAAGGCATTAGATCGAATCTACAGAAAACTGAAATCATTGAATTATTACACAATTGAAATTATAAAGAGGTAAAGTTTGTATCAGCTAATCTCCAGAATGACTGAACGGATTCTAAAAATTCTTTCACTAGTAGGAAGCTACATTATCCCCGAGTGTTTTAGGCTATTTCATCACGAGAACGCGGGTGAAACCGCGGGGATAAGTAGTATATTAAATAACCCTTTTTGTTGCAGGTCATGAGTACGGATATATCGTATGATAATAAGTACATAGCTACGTGCTCTTACGACAGGACTTTCAAACTGTGGGCTCCGGATCTATCTTAGAATATAATTGTAATAAAATATTGATAATATATGTAATTGTTTTATTATTACCTGTGGAGTTATTATCCGATTAAATCCAGATACTATCAGAGCTTGTACTATGGGAAACAGATAACTGTTATGAGCATTTCTCTTTTTTTTTGCCATTACACATTTGTAGATGAATAACTTTGGTCTAATCTATAAATTACTGATACCTTTTTTTACTAAGACGCACTTCTGTTATTTAAATTCACAGACAATTTTTGCAAATAATAAATGCATAGTCCTATTAATAAAAAATCAACTAAATATAAACTGTCGAAAATTGCAATGTATGAAAATTCGTATGTCCCAGTCTACCATTCGCAATTTCAAACTTAATTATTTTGATATAGTTCAAAGAAACTATACTGAGATTTTGATTATAAATCGTATTACATGGTAAAAGGGTTCACGTAGTATATCTTTTTTGGTAATTAGGTTAAAATTTTACGGTTATTATTGAATTTTAAACATGTCCCAGAGAAAGTTCCAAAAATGGATTTCCATTTTTGTTACCCATTTTAGACTGAAATATTAAAAAACACCAATTTAGTTATATTTTTTTGAACTAGCAACAACGTAGAGATGTCATTAAATGCCGCCATATTAATGTATCGCGTCAGTTGTTGTAGGGATGGGCAAATGGAAAAAAAATATCGATATTTATCGTATCGATATTTTTCAAATATATCGATATATATTACCCAAGAAATATCGATATTTCGATATATCGATATTTTTTGCCCAATTTGCAATTATTTATAAAAATTGCCTAAATTATCGAAATTTTAAAGCAAATACTCATCTGACAACACAACAAAACAACGTTCGTCGTACCAACACTCTAAAATACAATACAGTCAGTCCAGTGCAGTGATACCAACCAAACCAACAAGCAATGTCATTGTCATAGACAAGCAAGTCATAGAGAGTAATTTTTGTTTGTGTTTGAAGCAAAGAAACTAAACCCATACAGCCTACTGCATATTTTCTAAATTTAAGAAATCGGATTGGTCAAAATCATGATGTGACGCATGAGCAGACAGCAGAGCTTTAAAAATATATCGATTTTGATATCTGAAAATAAATATCGAAAATTGATATATCGCGGGAAAAAATATCGCTAATTAGTATCGATATTTTTCTGAAAAAATATCGATATTTTGATATATCGATATTTTTTACCCATCCCTAAGTTGTTGTGCCGACGTTTGGAGTGTGTGGTGTGACACGTACTCTTTTTGGAGCGAATCTCATTCCGACTTTTGTTATTGCTGTTTCAAGGTAAGTTGACAATATTTACCAACTCTTTTTATTATAGTGCAATAGTTATTAGCTTGGGATAAAATTTTGTGTATAACAATAGAGGTAACTGCAATTTTAACTACCACAACAATATTTTGATAAAATCAAACACTTGTTTCGTTACTTCCTTTTTTGTTACTTTGGGGGTAGTAACGTATAAGCGGAAAAAATTAGTAACAAAAACGGAATTATAAAGCTTTGTTTACAATTTAACAGCACAAGAAAATACCACTAACACCGGCAGAAAAAATGCAGCGATATAGAGAAAAATTAAAACAGAACCCGGATAAGTTGGAAGAAATAAGAAAGAAAAATTTAGAAAGAAGAAAATCAAAATAAAAAATATCGGAAATGACTGTAACAGAACAAAAAAATCAGCGAAAAAAGTGGAAAGAAGAAAAACAAAAACAAAAGAACAAAAAATCTCAAAACGCAGCATGCAGCGGAAGCTCTTCAACCACAATCGCAAAACAAACTAAAACATATATAACGGCGGAGAATCACCAGAAGGGTTTTTAGAAATGGTGACGTCACCATTATCATTGTCAGAGTTATTCATACCCAAGGCAAACAAAACAAGGTTTTATCAAATAAATTAAACAGCAATAAAGCAAATAAATGTGTAATGACTCACCAGATTTACTTGAGTAGCGTGTTTACAATATTAGTTTTCACCTCGGCGTCTCCAACAAGAATGTTGCACGTTTTTTAATTTTTAATAAACGGAAATCGGTTTTACAAAGCGGGGGCAAATATCCCGGTACGGCACTGTGATTGGTCGGCGCTACCGGCCAATCACAGCCCACGCGCCATAACGCTCCCGCTTTGTTGATAATCAAATCAGTTACTCAAAAACTTAAATCATAATAATAAATCTACAAATGCATTGACAAATCATTCCTATTAAAAACATGAATTTAGAACTATTGTTTGAACATAACAGCCTAGTTTTAACATTAAATCACAACACGGATATCAACATGAAGTAATCAGATTCAATTACTATTTGTTATTTTAGCAATATCAAATAGCAATACAATTCCATAACTACATTAAAAACTAAACAATTTAGATTCAATTAAAACATTAGATAATCATGAAAACATTAATTAAATACTAAAAATTGTCTCCGCGCCGATACGGCCATTCTGAGAGGCGGTGCGTGCTCTGCACCAGCCGTTATCTGAAACAAAGGATATTGATCTGAGATAGATACCCATATGATGTGCCATCACGGCAACATTTTGAGTGTGAAAATATGCAGTGTCCCAGTAAATCACTGGTACTGATTTGAATCAAGTGTTCAGGTATGCATGGATAAAGTCACATTATTTTACTATGTGCTTGCCTATGCACTGCACATAGGTTAGGCTACTGGAGGCTACTATATACTGTAGACTACGGTATTCTGTTTATAATGTCATTGGAAAATTTCTTATAAGGTTGGTGCTGTGCTCTGGGCGGTCATGTGCGCCGTGGTACACAGAGGCTCTAAGGAAATAAGGTTTAGGACGATGTTGTGCTCTAGGCGGTCTTGTACGCCGTGGTACACAAAGGCTCTAAAGTAAAATATTTGAACTCTCATATTCTTACGCAGACATACGAGGTTGTGCAATTATACAGGCTATCAGCAGAGCCATTTTATTTCTCGTAGATTAGGATGATGCTGTGCTCTGGGCGGTCATGTGCGCCGTGGTACACAGAGGATCTAAGGGACTAGGATAAGGACGATGCTGTGCTCTGGGTGGTCTCTTACACCGTGGTACACAGAGGTTCTAAAAACAATTATTTGGAACAATAAATAATACACATCGGTAATATGCATTTGCACCAATATAAATGACTTCATGTGGTACTTGTTGTGGATAGATGTTAACAAGAATTGTAAGTATTTTTACAATTTTTTGTAGGAATGCTATTTTTCAAGTGTTTCACATGATGTCATAATGAGTGTAATAATTGTATGTGTCAACTCACCAAATCATTCAATAATCGGCACGCGATGTCGAAGGCTGTGGTTCTGGCACTGCCGCAGTGTCATCAGGCACCTCGTCTGCTGTGTTGTTGGGCGACTGATTATCTTCATTCTCCGATACGGCTGCCTGCTCGCCCGGTTGGGGTGCACGTCGCAATTGGTCATGTGCAACCTTACGCGGCCGTCCTCGTCCAACCACTCGCCTCACCAGGTATCGGTCGTTTTCAAGGACTCTGTGAATCTCATAAGGTTCACTAAATTTAGGATCTAAAGATGTTTGATTACGGGGATTATTTTTGATCAACACATAATCTCCTCTTTGAAAATGACGTATTGCTGCTTTATTTTGATCATAACGTTGCTTGTTGTATTGTGCAGCGGTGGATATTTTCTGACGTACATGTCTCTCAAGGGTATCAAAGTCAATAGTTTCGTCTTCAAGTCTTACTAAATTTAGGAGCTCCGGTGGAACACAATGCTGTCTTCTGGTCAATAGGGTAAGTGGAACAACTCCAGTGGTACGATGAGCTGTACAGTTCAATGCCAATTGAAGCGCATCCAGGGCTGTATGCCACAGTTCTGTCTCATAGTTTTTGATCATGATAAGAGCATTTTTTAACGTACCCATGACGCGTTCAACTTGACCGTTCGCTCGGCTAACTCCTGGTGATATTGCATGTATATTGATACCAAAGCGCTCGCTGTAATTTTTAAACTCTCCCAGAAACTCCCTGCCTCCATCGACGATAACTTGTACAGGGGTACCGAAAAGATGGATTGTACGTTTTAAAGCTGCCAAGCTACTGTGTTGGCTCTTGTTAGTAGCATAATCTAGTAATACATATTTTGTATAGGCATCAATGGTAACTATGACATATTCTTGTTCTTCACGCGTACCTAGTTTACCAGTGATATCCATATGCACCACTTGAAACGGTGCAGTGGGCTTTTGTATAGGATGGAGTTGTGCTTGTACGGCACCCGACACGCCTTTTGATGAGCGACAAACTATACAGTTATCTACAAATCTTCTTACGATTGTACTCATTTTATCGAACCAATGAGACTCTTTTACCTTTTGTAAGGTTTTCTCCCACCCTGGATGTTTGAGTGCTGTATGGTAGGAGTTTATCAAACTCCATTGAAACGATTTAGGTACAACGGTGGCCCTTTGTGGTCCTAATACAGAATCATGCCATATTTTAGTGAGTACGCCTTCTTCTAGGACATATCCATCAACATTATTATCGGTGCTAAGACTATCAATTATTGGACGCAGCGTGCAATCTCTACGCTGTTCAATCTTCAGCCATTCTAAATCACGTGACATGATGTTAACAGACGACTCAGTAGACGGATTTCTGCTGAAAAAGTCAGCGTGCTGAAGGCGTTCTCCCTTTCTATACTCGACCTCAAAATCGTAATTTTGTAGAAATGCCCACCAGCGATGGATTCGTGGTAACAGGTCCTTTTTGTGCTTTGATGCTTTAAGAGAGTTACAATCTGTAATTACCTAAAATTTTCTCCCGTATAGGTATTGGCGAAAATGTTTGATTGCTCTCACCACTGCCAGCGTCTCAAGCTCATAGGAGTGGTAGCGGCTTTCTGCATCGGTGGTGCGTGTACTCATGTACGCCACTGCGTGTTGGCGTCCTTCCAACACCTGGACCAGCACCGCTCCGTAAGCCAGGCTGCTCGCGTCCGTGTAAAGCTCGATAGGTGCGTTTTCCTGAAATAGTGATAGGGTAGGCGCAGTAGTTAAATGTTTTATGATTAAATTGCGAGCCTCGTCATGTCTGTCGTTCCATTCCCATTTTACGCCTTGTTTAGTCAATTCATATAATGGTACCATAGTGCGAGAAAAATTGGGAATGAATCGTCTGAAGTAACCGGCAAGGCCATTAAATTGCCTAACCTGTTTTACTGTTGTTGGTATTGGTGCCTTCACCAAAGCCTCCACTTTCTTTGGGCTAGGACCCTGTTAATGCACCGTTGGTACACTGAGCAAGCGTTACTTAAACCGAATGGCATGGCGAGATACTCGTACAACCCATCGGGTGTTACAAATGCAGTTTTCTCAATTGACGTTTCTGATACAGGAATTTGGTGAAATCCGGCTGCCATGTCAAACGATGTATAAAAGAGTCCGTCAGCCAGTTGGTCAATTTGGTCAGATATGATTGGCAATGGATAGTGATCACGCAGAGTGTTTTTATTTAATTCACGGTAGTCTACGCACATACGATCATCACCGTTCTTCTTTTTCACAAGGATTATAGGACTTGAGTATGCGGATTTACTTTCTCTAATAATCTTATGTTCAAGTAATTCATTAATAATATCTTTGACTTTTTGTCGTTCGACCGGACTTAGCCTGTAAGGTCTACGTTCTACGAACGTTCTACGTTATTTGGGTCCTTTAAACGTATTTCCAACTCTCCTGTATTTACTCGCGTAGTTGGATAACCACGAATAAACAAATGTGCATATTTATTTAACAAACATCGTAATTCGCATACTTGAGCCGGATCCGTTAAATCACAATCGAGTTTATCAAATATTTCATTATTAGATCGTAGGTGCATGACCACCGGTTTTAAAACTAATTTTGCACCACTAGAGGATACCACTACACTAAGATTAGTGTTATTGACAAGGTTCATTCCTATAAGAATGTCTGCAGAAATTTCATAATCAGGAACGATATAAAATTCGAGTTCTATACTTATTTTGTCGATAACACAAATTGCTACCAATGTAGTTAATGATACGACAGTAAATTGTCCAATGCCAGTTAAATAATTAACATTATCAATTCTTTTACCGGGCAGCTTAGCTGCAATAGACTCGCGTATAATCGAGCATTCGGCACCACTATCGAATATAGCATGCAACGTAAGCGTACCTATAGTTATCGGCATTGAAGTCAATTTAGGCGTGCCTACGCAATTAACATTTGAAGTTATCATTTGATTTCTTCTTCTTCTTCTTATTTTTAATTTTGGCAACCAAGCCCAAATTAGGGCTCATTTCTGCCAGTGTCGAGTTATATTATAGTTTCCAGTCACAATAAATCACTTCACATTATAGTCCTCAGTCAGTCACCGTCCATAAAAGTCATGTTTTACTACAATGGTGGTCATTGTAGTAAAACTCTACACGTACATTTTGAGACAACTTGAAAAGTCACGATACACATAATTCATTTCATTTCACTTCACTGGTGCACATGGATGATCTTTATTGGGTAAAATACCACCAAAAATACACAATAAAACTCAAAATACACAAATTTATGAAAATAAAAATGAAAATGCTACGTCACTCTGCAAGTTCCCGCCAAAAAGTCTTTGATTTCTTTTATAGCAAGTATCGAAGGTATGTCCCAATTTAGAGCAAAATGTGCAGGTAGGCCTCACATTTTGTGATGCTACTTTATTATCATTACGCGGTTGATGTTGATGCGCATCAGGCGTTTTATAACGACAGTCTCGCGATGCGTGACCCGGTTTTTTACACAAACTACAAAACAACATGGGCTTGTCTGAGAATCTAGATCGTTTATTTGGGACTTGATGTCCGTTGGTAGAACTTGAATGCGATCGTTTAACCCGTATTGAAGATGCTACCGAGATAAGTTCAGGAACGGAGGTAGCACGCGCATTTATCAACTCGATTCTCAGACGTTCATCATTTATACAACCGATTACTGCCTCGACCGCGTCATCGTTTCCCAACTTGTCTTTTGTAACGCGTTTCCAAAGTACCCACGCTCGAGACAGAAACTCCGCAATATCCTTACTATTGTCATAATTGTGATCACGAAATCTAATAATATCACGAGAGTATCTGTTTTCTGGTTCAAATGTCATTATGAGGTTATCTTGGAGTTCCTGCCACGAGGAAGTAGTTACCAGCCAATTGTCTACCCACAACCTAGCCCGACCTTTTAGGAGACTACTAACTTTCATACGAACATCATAGTCGCTTAGGTTATAGTTCTGCATAGCTGTTGTAACATGTTGACACCACTCGCGAATGCCCACATTTGCGTCCGGATCGTACGACGGTAGAAAAACCTCGTTAATTTTAATTTTGTTTTCAGGATGCACCGCGATACGATCAGACACACGTTGCATCATTTGCATCATTTGTACAAAAAACTCAGACGGTACTCCTCCGACAGTCAATGCCTCGCCACTGGTAGGATGCGATCGTGGCAATTCAGAAAGACCGGCTGAAGTGGGTGTCAATCCCACTTCTGATAACGGCGGAGAATCACCAGAAGGGTTTTTAGAAATGGTGACGTCAGCATTGCTGACGTCACCATTATCATTGTCAGAGTTATTCATACCCAAGGCAAACAAAACAAGGTTTTATCAAATAAATTAAACAGCAATAAAGCAAATAAATGTGTAATGACTCACCAGATTTACTTGAGTAGCGTGTTTACAATATTAGTTTTCACCTCGGCGTCTCCAACAAGAATGAGCGCACGTTTTTTAATTTTTAATAAACGGAAATCGGTTTTACAAAGCGGGGGCAAATATCCCGGTACGGCGCTGTGATTGGTCGGCGCTACCGGCCAATCACAGCCCACGCGCCATAACGCTCCCGCTTTGTTGATAATCAAATCAGTTACTCAAAAACTTAAATCATAATAATAAATCTACAAATGCATTGACAAATCATTCCTATTAAAAACATGAATTTAGAACTATTGTTTGAACATAACAGCCTAGTTTTAACATTAAATCACAACACGGATATCAACATGAAGTAATCAGATTCAATTACTATTTGTTATTTTAGCAATATCAAATAGCAATCCAATTCCATAACTACATTAAAAACTAAACAATTTAGATTCAATTAAAACATTAGATAATCATGAAAACATTAATTAAATACTAAAAATTGTCTCCGCGCCGATATGTATACTAAAAATAACCATTTTAGACCCAACCTTATGTTTTTTATTTTGTTACTATTTACTCCTTTTTTGTTACTGTCCCAAAAAAATTCCGTCTTTAAACTCACTTTTTGTATTTATTTATTCAATATAAATTAACATTACTTGTACAAAATATCAACTTTGCTATTTTTTTTTATAAAAAGTAAGCAAAATCTTTCAATTTCGTATATTTTTCATATAATCAAAACTTTAAATTGACTTTGGGTTAAAAGTAACAAAAAAAATGTTAAAGCACCGAGATTTTAAATATTTGTCACTATTCTTAGTAGCTCTTTGCAATGATTTTATTAAATTTATCATGAATTTTATGAAACATAACATTTTAGCCACAGAATTAAGCGACTTTGAAGTTTTTTTTACCAATTAAGAACGCTTAGCCTACCTTGATTTGGTTTTTTTTAATTTTAATACAAAAATCTTAAATCAAATAGAATTCCCGTAGAAAAGTTAAAATACTCATAAAATAACCTATCAGATTTCATGACCAAATAAGCAATTTACTGACATTATTATTATTGGCGATTTTTTTTTAATATGGCAAAAAATAAAAGAAACGCTCTTATACTACTTTAATATACATAATTACACCCAGACTACTGTTAGAGTTAATTCCAAATTGTATAGAATACTTATATAATTTCAACATTTGATCTCATTAAAGTCAGGATAATTTAAAAGTATAAAACATTATTAATATTTGTTGGATCATTTATTATGGAGGAAAGATTGAGTGAAGTGGCAACACTAACCATAATGCCAATAGCAAAGTTAATAAAAGGGTAGGTGTTGTATTTTAACAGGCAGTCTATCGCAAGCTCTCAAACTGTACACACCTCTGTGTAGTGGCTATGTTACCCGTTTCTAAAGTATATTGAAGTGATAATATAATTGTGAATTATAAAGTGTTATTGAAGTGATAATATAATTGTGAAGTTAGAACCAATAAACCTATTGGGCCCATGAGGAGTTTGTTGCGTCGCTTCTTCTCCTCATACGGGACTTTTACGAAGCGACGGTATAACGTTGTTTCATTGCCTGCATCCCTACGTCCACCGAATCCTGATACAACAAACCGCTGAACCCTAATCATGGTGTTCGTATCGCTTGACTGTCGCTGACGCTTATATCAGAAGCGGGATATAGACGGACCGTGAAAACCCTACTCGGATGACGTGAAGAACTACATGAATTTTATGAAATTAAAATTTGTGCGCGTTTGTGAGATGCAAGACGGCGCGAGCCTATATACGGATAGTCTCGTTGATGCTGGTAGCGGCCAATGACAACAGTTGGCGCCCGGTGTTCTATGCGAGTGTGCGAGTCTATGTGATATTCTTGTGTTGGTGCTTGGATTTGTGGTGTAGGCAAATTGCCTTAGCACTATCTGGTGAGTCGATTTCATGTTGATTGCTAATAGATTGCGAAAATATCTGGGGAGTGGCTTAATAATTATTGTTGAAAATACAACCAGTCAGCTAGTTTTTTTTTTTTTTTTTTTTTTTATCCTTTTCTTTAAAAGTATAGTGTAAGCCATCTAACTAGTTTGGAAATGTCTTTCGTTGAAAAGGGATTTCCTGAGATTTATTGACATAGGGGGATTGTGAAAGATTTATGAATCGTTCAAATGACAATGCTTAGATCTCCTCATAGACTCCCGCAACAGGTTGACTAGTCGAATTATTTACCGATTTTTTTTTTGTTGTTAATTGCTGTTTAGCTATGAGGGCCGTGATTGGGTTACTCTGAAGTTACAAAAGTGTAATGAGGTTAATGATACATTTTATTTCATGACTCTGGTCAGAGTTAGTTCGTTTTTGTTTTCAAATCAAAAAACAATGTTAACACGTATGTATAAAATCAAAAAAATCAGAAATGAAAAAAAAAACTAAAATTTTAATAGTTTTTGAGTTATTATTATTATAGTAAAAATAAATGCTTTAAATAACGCAAAATGTAGTATTTGAAGACCTAGCTTTATCTTGAGTTAAATATAGTTGTACCAGAGGTGACGAGGATGTGTAGCAAAAGAGAGTTCATATTCTCAGCTGTACATAAACAGCACAATTATTGAAGTAATTACGGTGTTCTACTGAAGTTGTTGATAGGTGGAGAAGCAAGATCCTATTTTAGGCAGGAATGGCCGAGTGAAGTTATCTATTACTGTGCTGGACTTCTTTGGTTTCAGGTACATCTGGTGCCATCTATCTTGCCGTGTGTGAACTATCTGTGTTACTGATAAATTGCTAAAAGATGTTGCTACAAGTCTTTCACACGTGAATATGATTGGAGGTATGGTTCGCAGGATGGCCGCGTATTTTACTTATGATGTTGATATAACCATCACACGAAACAATCTTATTTTACTTATGATGTTGATATAACTATCACACGAATCGATCTTATTTTACTTATGATGTTGATATAACCATCATACGAATCGATCTTATTTTACTTATGATGTTGATATAACCATCACACGAATCGATCGTATTTTACTTATGATGTTGATATAACCATCATACAAATCGATTTTATTTTACTTATGATGTTGATATAACCATCATACGAATCGATCTTATTTTACTTATGATGTTGATATAACCATCATACGAAACGATCTTATTTTACTTATGATGTTGATATAACCATCACACGAATCAATTGTATTTTACTTGTGATGTTGATATAACCGTCACACGAATCGATCGTATTTTACCTATGATGTTGATATAACCATCACACGAAACAATCTTATTTTACTTATGATGCTGATATAACCATCATACGAATCGATTTTATTTTACTTATGATGTTGATATAACCATCATACGAATCGATCTTATTTTACTTATGATGTTGATATAACCATCACACGAATCAATTGTATTTTACTTATGATGTTGATATAACCATCATACGAATCGATCTTATTTTACTTATGATGTTGATATAACCATCATACGAATCGATCTTTTTTTTACTTATGATGTTGATATAACCATCACAGGAATCAATTGTTATTAACTTATGATGTTGATATAACCATCACACGAATCGATCGTATTTTACTTATGATGTTGATATAACCATCATACGAATCGATTTTATTTTACTTATGATGTTGATATAACCATCATACGAATCGATCGTATTTTACTTATGATGTTGATATAACCATCACACGAATCGATCGTATTTTACTTATGATGTTGATATAACCATCATACGAATCGATTTTATTTTACTTATGATGTTGATATAACCATCATACGAATCGATCTTATTTTACTTATGATGTTGATATAACCATCACACGAATCGATCGTATTTTACTTATGATGTTGATATAACCATCATACGAATCGATCTTATTTTACCTATGATGTTGATATAACCGTCATACGAATCGATTTTATTTTACTTATGATGTTGATATAACCATCATACGAATCGATCTTATTTTACTTATGATGTTGATATAACCATCACACGAATCAATTGTATTTTACTTATGATGTTGATATAACCATCATACGAATCGATCTTATTTTTCTTATGATGTTGATATAACCATCATACGAATCGATCTTTTTTTTACTTATGATGTTGATATAACCATCACAGGAATCAATTGTTATTAACTTATGATGTTGATATAACCATCACAGGAATCAATTGTTATTAACTTATGATGTTTATATAACCATCACACGAATCGATCGTATTTTACTTATGATGTTGATATAACCATCACACGAAACAACCTTATTTTACTTATGATGTTGATATAACCATCACACGAATCGATCTTATTTTACTTATGATGTTGATATAACCATCACACGAATCAATTGTACTTTACTTATGATGTTGATATAACCATCACACGAATCGATCTTATTTTACTTATGATGTTGATATAACCATCACACGAATCAATTGTACTTTACTTATGATGTTGATATAACCATCACACGAAACAATCTTATTTTACTTATGATGTTGATATAACTATCACACGAATCGATCTTATTTTACTTATGATGTTGATATAACCATCACACGAATCAATTGTATTTTACTTATGATGTTGATATAACCATCATACGAATCGATCTTATTTTACTTATGATGTTGATATAACCATCACACGAAACAATCTTATTTTACTTATGATGTTGATATAACCATCACACGAATCGATCTTATTTTACTTATGATGTTGATATAACCATCACACGAATCAATTGTACTTTACTTATGATGTTGATATAACCATCACACGAAACAATCTTATTTTACTTATGATGTTGATATAACTATCACACGAATCGATCTTATTTTACTTATGATGTTGATATAACCATCACACGAATCAATTGTATTTTACTTATGATGTTGATATAACCATCATACGAGTCGATCTTATTTTACTTATGATGTTGATATAACCATCATACGAATCGATCTTTTTTTTACTTATGATGTTGATATAACCATCACAGGAATCAATTGTTATTAACTTATGATGTTGATATAACCATCACACGAATCGATCGTATTTTACTTATGATGTTGATATAACCATCATACGAATCGATTTTATTTTACTTATGATGTTGATATAACCATCATACGAATCGATCGTATTTTACTTATGATGTTGATATAACCATCACACGAATCGATCGTATTTTACTTATGATGTTGATATAACCATCATACGAATCGATCTTATTTTACTTATGATGTTGATATAACCATCACACGAATCGATCGTATTTTACTTATGATATTGATATAACCATCATACGAATCGATTTTATTTTACTTATGATGTTGATATAACCATCATACGAATCGATCTTATTTTACTTATGATGTTGATATAACCATCACACGAATCAATTGTATTTTACTTATGATGTTGATATAACCATCATACGAGTCGATCTTATTTTACTTATGATGTTGATATAACCATCATACGAATCGATCTTTTTTTTACTTATGATGTTGATATAACCATCACAGGAATCAATTGTTATTAACTTATGATGTTGATATAACCATCACACGAATCGATCGTATTTTACTTATGATGTTGATATAACCATCATACGAATCGATCGTATTTTACCTATGATGTTGATATAACCATCACACGAAACAATCTTATTTTACTTATGATGCTGATATAACCATCATACGAATCGATTTTATTTTACTTATGATGTTGATATAACCATCATACGAATCGATCTTATTTTACTTATGATGTTGATATAACCATCACACGAATCAATTGTATTTTACTTATGATGTTGATATAACCATCATACGAATCGATCTTATTTTACTTATGATGTTGATATAACCATCATACGAATCGATCTTTTTTTTACTTATGATGTTGATATAACCATCACAGGAATCAATTGTTATTAACTTATGATGTTGATATAACCATCACACGAATCGATCGTATTTTACTTATGATGTTGATATAACCATCATACGAATCGATTTTATTTTACTTATGATGTTGATATAACCATCATACGAATCGATCGTATTTTACTTATGATGTTGATATAACCATCACACGAATCGATCGTATTTTACTTATGATGTTGATATAACCATCATACGAATCGATTTTATTTTACTTATGATGTTGATATAACCATCATACGAATCGATCTTATTTTACTTATGATGTTGATATAACCATCACACGAATCGATCTTATTTTACTTATGATGTTGATATAACCATCACACGAATCAATTGTACTTTACTTATGATGTTGATATAACCATCACACGAAACAATCTTATTTTACTTATGATGTTGATATAACTATCACACGAATCGATCTTATTTTACTTATGATGTTGATATAACCATCACACGAATCAATTGTATTTTACTTATGATGTTGATATAACCATCATACGAGTCGATCTTATTTTACTTATGATGTTGATATAACCATCATACGAATCGATCTTTTTTTTACTTATGATGTTGATATAACCATCACAGGAATCAATTGTTATTAACTTATGATGTTGATATAACCATCACACGAATCGATCGTATTTTACTTATGATGTTGATATAACCATCACAGGAATCAATTGTTATTAACTTATGATGTTGATATAACCATCACACGAATCGATCGTATTTTACTTATGATGTTGATATAACCATCATACGAATCGATCGTATTTTACCTATGATGTTGATATAACCATCACACGAAACGATCTTATTTTACTTATGATGTTGATATAACCATCACACGAATCGATCGTATTTTACTTATGATATTGATATAACCATCATACGAATCGATTTTATTTTACTTATGATGTTGATATAACCATCATACGAATCGATCTTATTTTACTTATGATGTTGATATAACCATCACACGAATCAATTGTATTTTACTTATGATGTTGATATAACCATCATACGAGTCGATCTTATTTTACTTATGATGTTGATATAACCATCATACGAATCGATCTTTTTTTTACTTATGATGTTGATATAACCATCACAGGAATCAATTGTTATTAACTTATGATGTTGATATAACCATCACACGAATCGATCGTATTTTACTTATGATGTTGATATAACCATCATACGAATCGATCGTATTTTACCTATGATGTTGATATAACCATCACACGAAACAATCTTATTTTACTTATGATGCTGATATAACCATCATACGAATCGATTTTATTTTACTTATGATGTTGATATAACCATCATACGAATCGATCTTATTTTACTTATGATGTTGATATAACCATCACACGAATCAATTGTATTTTACTTATGATGTTGATATAACCATCATACGAATCGATCTTATTTTACTTATGATGTTGATATAACCATCATACGAATCGATCTTTTTTTTACTTATGATGTTGATATAACCATCACAGGAATCAATTGTTATTAACTTATGATGTTGATATAACCATCACACGAATCGATCGTATTTTACTTATGATGTTGATATAACCATCATACGAATCGATTTTATTTTACTTATGATGTTGATATAACCATCATACGAATCGATCGTATTTTACTTATGATGTTGATATAACCATCACACGAATCGATCGTATTTTACTTATGATGTTGATATAACCATCATACGAATCGATTTTATTTTACTTATGATGTTGATATAACCATCATACGAATCGATCTTATTTTACTTATGATGTTGATATAACCATCACACGAATCGATCGTATTTTACTTATGATGTTGATATAACCATCATACGAATCGATCTTATTTTACCTATGATGTTGATATAACCGTCATACGAATCGATTTTATTTTACTTATGATGTTGATATAACCATCATACGAATCGATCTTATTTTACTTATGATGTTGATATAACCATCACACGAATCAATTGTATTTTACTTATGATGTTGATATAACCATCATACGAATCGATCTTATTTTTCTTATGATGTTGATATAACCATCATACGAATCGATCTTTTTTTTACTTATGATGTTGATATAACCATCACAGGAATCAATTGTTATTAACTTATGATGTTGATATAACCATCACACGAAACAATCTTATTTTACTTATGATGTTGATATAACCATCATACGAATCGATCTTTTTTTTACTTATGATGTTGATATAACCATCACAGGAATCAATTGTTATTAACTTATGATGTTGATATAACCATCACAGGAATCAATTGTTATTAACTTATGATGTTTATATAACCATCACAGGAATCGATCGTATTTTACTTATGATGTTGATATAACCATCACACGAAACAACCTTATTTTACTTATGATGTTGATATAACCATCATTCGAATCGATCTTATTTTACTTATGATGTTGATATAACCATCACACGAATCAATTGTATTTTACTTATGATGTTGATATAACCATCATACAAATCGATTTTATTTTATTATTATTGCTGCTATATGCGGTGATCACTAAAAACTCGTAAGTGAAACATGCTGCTATATGCGGTGATCACTAACAACTCGTAAGTGAAACATGCTGCTATATGCGGTGATCACTAAAAACTCGTAAGTGAAACATGCTGCTATATGCGGTGATCACTAAAAACTCGTAAGTGAAACATGCTGCTATATGCGGTGATCACTAAAAACTCGTAAGTGAAACATGCTGCTATATGCGGTGATCACTAACAACTCGTAAGTGAAACATGCTGCTATATGCGGTGATCACTAACAACTCGTAAGTAAAACATGCTGCTGTATGCGGTGATCACTAAAATCTCAATATAATCGAATCGACTCATGGCGAGTATGGCGACCTCTAAAATAGTATAAAATGATAAAACATGGTGATATCACATAATGCAAAAATTTATTAGACATACAGTATACGAATGGCCGAAACGGAACAGGGACATTCCGTTAAACAGGACGGCCGTCTGTTAGCATTTACATTATATTATTTGAATATTATTTAATTTCATACCATTGAATATTGATTATTTATAATTAATTGTCAGCATTATTTATTATGAAAGTGTAAAACGGTTTATTTTGATATGGTGTATTTGAATATCTAGGAATGGCAACACCAGAAAAGTATAATCGTAACAATGGCGGCATTTGGAGAAAGTGTTTTAATTCATTTTGTGGTAATTACCAATTTACCAACGGTGTAAATACAGATTTAGCTTGTTTAAGCCAACTTTTTTTCAGTAAATAAGGTATGGTTAATATACGGATAGTCTCGTTGATGCTGGTAGCGGCCAATGACAACAGTTGGCGCCCGGTGTTCTATGCGAGTGTGCGAGTCTATGTGATATTCTTGTGTTGGTGCTTGGATTTGTGGTGTAGGCAAATTGCCTATCTGGTGAGTCGATTTCATGTTGATTGCTAATAGATTGCGAAAATATCTGGGGAGTGGCTTAATAATTATTGTTGAAAATACAACCAGTCAGCTATTTTTTTTATTTATTTTTTTATCTTTTTCTGTAAAAGTATAGTGTAAGCCATCTAACTAGTTTGGAAATGTCTTTCGTTGAAAAGGGATTTCCTGAGATTTATTGACATAGGGGGATTGTGAAAGATTTATGAATCGTTCAAATGACAATGCTTAGATCTCCTCATAGACTCCCGCAACAGGTTGACTAGTCGAATTATTTACCGATTTTTTTGTTGTTGTTAATTGCTGTTTAGCTATCAGGGCCGTGATTGGGTTACTCTGAAGTTACAAGAGTGTAATGAGGTTAATGATACATTTTATTTCATGACTCTGGTCAGAGTTAGTTCGTTTTTGTTTTCAAATCAAAAAACAATGTTAACACGTATGTATAAATTCAAAATAATCAGAAACGAAAAAAAAAAACTAAAATTTTAATAGTTTTTGAGTTATTATTATTAATGTAAAAATAAATGCTTTAAATAAGGCAAAATGTAGTATTTGAAGACCTAGCTT
The DNA here is from genome assembly GCA_947623365.1 of Achlya flavicornis. Lineage (NCBI taxonomy): Eukaryota > Metazoa > Arthropoda > Insecta > Lepidoptera > Drepanidae > Achlya > Achlya flavicornis. The sequence continues at coordinate 2,000,216 of OX392494.1, read as the reverse complement.
CATCTTGAGTTAAATATAGTTGTACCAGAGGTGACGAGGATGTGTAGCAAAAGAGAGTTCATATTCTCAGCTGTACATAAACAGCACAATTATTGAAGTAATTACGGTGTTCTACTGAAGTTGTTGATAGGTGGAGAAGCAAGATCCTATTTTAGGCAGGAATGGCCGAGTGAAGTTATCTATTACTGTGCTGGACTTCTTTGGTTTCAGGTACATCTGGTGCCATCTATCTTGCTGTGTGTGAACTATCTGTGTTACTGATAAATTGCTAAAAGATGTTGCTACAAGTCTTTCACACGTGAATATGATTGGAGGTATGGTTCGCAGGATGGCCGCGTATTTTACTTATACGTACGAAGCGATTTTATTTTACTTATGATGTTGAATAACCATCATACGAATCGATCTTATTTTACTTATGATGTTGATATAACCATCACACGAATCAATTGTATTTTACTTGTGATGTTGATATAACCATCACACGAATCGATCGTATTTTACTTATGATGTTGATATAACCATCACACGAATCAATTGTATTTTACTTGTGATGTTGATATAACCATCACACGAATCGATCGTATTTTACTTATGATGTTGATATAACCATCACACGAAACAATCTTATTTTACATATGATGTTGATATAACTATCACACGAATCGATCTTATTTTACTTATGATGTTGAATAACCATCATACGAATCGATCTTATTTTACTTATGATGTTGATATAACCATCACACGAATCAATTGTATTTTACTTGTGATGTTGATATAACCATCACACGAATCGATCGTATTTTACTTATGATGTTGATATAACCATCACACGAATCAATTGTATTTTACTTGTGATGTTGATATAACCATCACACGAATCGATCGTATTTTACTTATGATGTTGATATAACCATCACACGAAACAATCTTATTTTACATATGATGTTGATATAACTATCACACGAATCGATCTTATTTTACTTATGATGTTGATATAACCATCATACGAATCGATCTTATTTTACTTATGATGTTGATATAACCATCATACAAATCGATCTTATTTTACTTATGATGTTGATATAACCATCACACGAATCAATTGTATTTTACTTGTGATGTTGATATAACCATCACACGAAACAATCTTATTTTACTTATGATGTTGATATAACCATCATACGAATCGATCTTATTTTACTTATGATGTTGATATAACCATCACACGAAACAATCTTATTTTACTTATGATGTTGATATAACCATCATACGAATCGATCTTATTTTACTTATGATGTTGATATAACCATCATACGAATCGATCTTTTTTTTACTTATGATGTTGATATAACCATCACAGGAATCAATTGTTATTAACTTATGATGTTGATATAACCATCACAGGAATCAATTGTTATTAACTTATGATGTTGATATAACCATCACAGGAATCAATTGTTATTAACTTATGATGTTTATATAACCATCACACGAATCGATCGTATTTTACTTATGATGTTGATATAACCATCACACGAAACAACCTTATTTTACTTATGATGTTGATATAACCATCACACGAATCGATCTTATTTTACTTATGATGTTGATATAACCATCACACGAATCAATTGTACTTTACTTATGATGTTGATATAACCATCACACGAATCGATCTTATTTTACTTATGATGTTGATATAACCATCACACGAATCAATTGTACTTTACTTATGATGTTGATATAAACATCACACGAAACAATCTTATTTTACTTATGATGTTGATATAACTATCACACGAATCGATCTAATTTTACTTATGATGTTGATATAACCATCACACGAATCAATTGTATTTTACTTATGATGTTGATATAACCATCATACGAATCGATCTTATTTTACTTATGATGTTGATATAACCATCACACGAAACAATCTTATTTTACTTATGATGTTGATATAACCATCACACGAATCGATCTTATTTTACTTATGATGTTGATATAACCATCACACGAATCAATTGTACTTTACTTATGATGTTGATATAACCATCACACGAAACAATCTTATTTTACTTATGATGTTGATATAACTATCACACGAATCGATCTTATTTTACTTATGATGTTGATATAACCATCACACGAATCAATTGTATTTTACTTATGATGTTGATATAACCATCATACGAGTCGATCTTATTTTACTTATGATGTTGATATAACCATCATACGAATCGATCTTTTTTTTACTTATGATGTTGATATAACCATCACAGGAATCAATTGTTATTAACTTATGATGTTGATATAACCATCACACGAATCGATCGTATTTTACTTATGATGTTGATATAACCATCATACGAATCGATTTTATTTTACTTATGATGTTGATATAACCATCATACGAATCGATCGTATTTTACTTATGATGTTGATATAACCATCACACGAATCGATCGTATTTTACTTATGATGTTGATATAACCATCATACGAATCGATCTTATTTTACTTATGATGTTGATATAACCATCACACGAATCGATCGTATTTTACTTATGATGTTGATATAACCATCATACGAATCGATCTTATTTTACCTATGATGTTGATATAACCGTCATACGAATCGATTTTATTTTACTTATGATGTTGATATAACCATCACACGAATCGATCGTATTTTACTTATGATGTTGATATAACCATCATACGAATCGATCTTATTTTACCTATGATGTTGATATAACCATCATACGAATCGATCGTATTTTACTTATGATGTTGATATAACCATCACACGAATCGATCGTATTTTACTTATGATGTTGATATAACCATCATACGAATCGATCTTATTTTACTTATGATGTTGATATAACCATCACACGAATCGATCGTATTTTACTTATGATGTTGATATAACCATCATACGAATCGATCTTATTTTACCTATGATGTTGATATAACCGTCATACGAATCGATCTTATTTTACTTATGATGTTGATATAACCATCACACGAATCAATTGTATTTTACTTATGATGTTGATATAACCATCACACGAAACAATCTTATGTTACTTATGATGTCGATATAACCATCACACGAATCGATCGTATTTTACTTATGATGTTGATATAACCATCACACGAAACAATCTTATTTTACTTATGATGTTGATATAACCATCACACGAAACAATCCTATTTTACTTATGATGTTGATATAACCATCATACGAATCGATCTTTTTTTTACTTATGATGTTGATATAACCATCACAGGAATCAATTGTTATTAACTTATGATGTTGATATAACCATCACAGGAATCAATTGTTATTAACTTATGATGTTTATATAACCATCACACGAATCGATCGTATTTTACTTATGTTGACATAACCATCACACGAAACAACCTTATTTTACTTATGATGTTGATATAACCATCACACGAAACAATCTTATTTTACTTATGATGTTGATATAACCATCATACGAATCGATCTAATTTTACTTATGATGTTGATATAACCATCACACGAATCGATCGTATTTTACTTGTGATGTTGATATAACCATCACACGAATCGATCGTATTTTACTTATGATGTTGATATAACCATCACACGAAACAATCTTATTTTACTTATGATGTTGATATAACTATCACACGAATCGATCTTATTTTACTTATGATGTTGATATAACCATCATACGAATCGATCTTATTTTACTTATGATGTTGATATAACCATCACACGAATCGATCGTATTTTACTTATGATGTTGATATAACCATCATACAAATCGATTTTATTTTACTTATGATGTTGATATAACCATCATACGAATCGATCTTATTTCACTTATGATGTTGATATAACCATCATACGAAACGATCTTATTTTACTTATGATGTTGATATAACCATCACACGAATCAATTGTATTTTACTTGTGATGTTGATATAACCATCACACGAATCGATCGTATTTTACTTATGATGTTGATATAACCATCACACGAAACAATATTATTTTACTTATGATGTTGATATAACCATCACACGAATCGATCGTATTTTACTTATGATGTTGATATAACCATCACACGAAACAACCTTATTTTACTTATGATGTTGATATAACCATCATTCGAATCGATCTTATTTTACTTATGATGTTGATATAACCATCACACGAATCAATTGTATTTTACTTATGATGTTGATATAACCATCACACGAATCAATTGTATTTTACTTGTGATGTCGATATAACCATCACACGAATCGATCGTATTTTACTTATGATGTTGATATAACCATCACACGAATCAATTGTATTTTACTTATGATTTTGATATAGCCATCACACGAATCGATCGTATTTTACTTATGATGTTGATATAACCATCACAGAAATTAATCGTATTTTATTTATGATGTTGATATAACCATCACACGAAACAATCTTATTTTACTTATGATGTTGATATAACCATCACACAAATCAATTTTACTTTACTTATGATGTTGAGATGATGATGATTATACAATTATAAACTTGTTTTTTACGTTAATGCATTTAATTAATTTTTCAACATACTATTGTTCGCAGAGTGATTTTTATGGCACTGCTTTTAGTATCAGTCTAAATAATTATATATTGTTTTATATCTATACTTTGTTAACTTTATATTATGATCATTTTATTTATTTACGCGATGTTTGAGATCAAACTTGAATTCAGGAGAGGCCGAAAGTTTGAGGACAAACTTGGAGTCAGGAAAGGCCGAATGTTAGAATTAATTCCAAATTGTATAGAATACTTATATAATTTCAACATTTGATCTCATTGACGACGTGAAGAACTACATGAATTTTATGAAATTAAAATTTGTGCGCGTTTGTGAGATGCAAGACGGCGCGAGCCTATATACGTGTTAGCATTTACATTATATTATTTGAATATTATTTAATTTCATACCATTGAATATTGATTATTTATAATTAATTGTCAGCATTATTTATTATTATGAAAGTGTAAAACGGTTTATTTTGATATGGTGTATTTGAATATCTAGGAATGGCAACACCAGAAAAGTATAATCGTAACAATGGCGGCATTTGGAGAAAGTGTTTTAATTCATTTTGTGGTAATTACCAATTTACCAACGGTGTAAATACAGATTTAGCTTGTTTAAGCCAACTTTTTTTCAGTAAATAAGGTATGGTTAATATATCAGAAGAGGGATGGAGAAATCAGCTCACCAGTATGTATTTTTTTTATTTTCTATTTTGTGTGTCTTGCTCGTGACGGATAATCAACTATGGCTAGTACGATGCCACTAACAAAGATTCTTTGATAATATATCTTAAGTAAACAGTTGTTTATGTAAATAAAAGGTTGATAATAGAATCATTCTACATTAAAGTTTGAGTTTCTTGCCGGGAGTCTTCTCAGTTTAAGTGTATTACGAACCAGTGGTAAAATCAATTGTAACGTTCGTAAGTGCCTTATTAAGGCCTATATTGAATGAACAATTTTTGAATTTTGAATTTTAAGAAAATAATGTTATATCAACATTAAATGTAATAACGAAATGTAATATAGATTATTCAAGTAAAAATGAAAAATAATTATTGAAATACCTAGAGATACCTATCTTTTATCACTAAAACCTTCTAAGTGAAACATGCTGCTATATGCGGTGATCACTAAAAACTCCTAAGTGAAACATGCTGCTATATGCGGTGATCACTAACAACTCGTAAGTGAAACATGCTGCTATATGCGGTGATCACTAAAAACTCGTAAGTGAAAAATGCTGCTATATGCGGTCATCACTAACAACTCGTAAGTGAAACATGCTGCTATATGCGGTGATCACTAACAACTCGTAATTGAAACATGCTGCTATATGCGGTGATCACTAACAACTCGTAAGTGAAACATGCTGCTATATGCGGTGATCACTAAAAACTCGTAAGTGAAACATGCTGCTATATGCGGTGATCACTAACAACTCGTAAGTGAAACATGCTGCTATATGCGGTGATCACTAAAAACTCGTAAGTGAAACATGCTGCTATATGCGGTGATCACTAAAAACTCGTAAGTGAAACATGCTGCTATATGCGGTGATCACTAAAAACTCGTAAGTGAAACATGCTGCTATATGCGGTGATCACTAACAACTCGTAAGTGAAACATGCTGCTATATGCGGTGATCACTAACAACTCGTAAGTAAAACATGCTGCTGTATGCGGTGATCACTAAAATCTCAATATAATCGAATCGACTCATGGCGAGTATGGCGACCTCTAAAATAGTATAAAATGATAAAACATGGTGATATCACATAATGCAAAAATTTATTAGACATACAGTATACGAATGGCCGAAACGGAACAGGGACATTCCGTTAAACAGGACGGCCGTCTGTTAGCATTTACATTATATTATTTGAATATTATTTAATTTCATACCATTGAATATTGATTATTTATAATTAATTGTCAGCATTATTTATTATGAAAGTGTAAAACGGTTTATTTTGATATGGTGTATTTGAATATCTAGGAATGGCAACACCAGAAAAGTATAATCGTAACAATGGCGGCATTTGGAGAAAGTGTTTTAATTCATTTTGTGGTAATTACCAATTTACCAACGGTGTAAATACAGATTTAGCTTGTTTAAGCCAACTTTTTTTCAGTAAATAAGGTATGGTTAATATACGGATAGTCTCGTTGATGCTGGTAGCGGCCAATGACAACAGTTGGCGCCCGGTGTTCTATGCGAGTGTGCGAGTCTATGTGATATTCTTGTGTTGGTGCTTGGATTTGTGGTGTAGGCAAATTGCCTATCTGGTGAGTCGATTTCATGTTGATTGCTAATAGATTGCGAAAATATCTGGGGAGTGGCTTAATAATTATTGTTGAAAATACAACCAGTCAGCTATTTTTTTTATTTATTTTTTTATCTTTTTCTGTAAAAGTATAGTGTAAGCCATCTAACTAGTTTGGAAATGTCTTTCGTTGAAAAGGGATTTCCTGAGATTTATTGACATAGGGGGATTGTGAAAGATTTATGAATCGTTCAAATGACAATGCTTAGATCTCCTCATAGACTCCCGCAACAGGTTGACTAGTCGAATTATTTACCGATTTTTTTGTTGTTGTTAATTGCTGTTTAGCTATGAGGGCCGTGATTGGGTTACTCTGAAGTTACAAAAGTGTAATGAGGTTAATGATACATTTTATTTCATGGTCAGAGTTAGTTCGTTTTTGTTTTCAAATCAAAAAACAATGTTAACACGTATGTATAAAATCAAAAAAATCAGAAATGAAAAAAAAAACTAAAATTTTAATAGTTTTTGAGTTATTATTATTATAGTAAAAATAAATGCTTTAAATAAGGCAAAATGTAGTATTTGAAGACCTAGCTTTATCTTGAGTTAAATATAGTTGTACCAGAGGTGACGAGGATGTGTAGCAAAAGAGAGTTCATATTCTCAGCTGTACATAAACAGCACAATTATTGAAGTAATTACGGTGTTCTACTGAAGTTGTTGATAGGTGGAGAAGCAAGATCCTATTTTAGGCAGGAATGGCCGAGTGAAGTTATCTATTACTGTGCTGGACTTCTTTGGTTTCAGGTACATCTGGTGCCATCTATCTTGCCGTGTGTGAACTATCTGTGTTACTGATAAATTGCTAAAAGATGTTGCTACAAGTCTTTCACACGTGAATATGATTGGAGGTATGGTTCGCAGGATGGCCGCGTATTTTACTTATGATGTTGATATAACCATCACACGAAACAATCTTATTTTACTTATGATGTTGATATAACTATCACACGAATCGATCTTATTTTACTTATGATGTTGATATAACCATCATACGAATCGATCTTATTTTACTTATGATGTTGATATAACCATCACACGAATCGATCGTATTTTACTTATGATGTTGATATAACCATCATACAAATCGATTTTATTTTACTTATGATGTTGATATAACCATCATACGAATCGATCTTATTTTACTTATGATGTTGATATAACCATCATACGAAACGATCTTATTTTACTTATGATGTTGATATAACCATCACACGAATCAATTGTATTTTACTTGTGATGTTGATATAACCGTCACACGAATCGATCGTATTTTACCTATGATGTTGATATAACCATCACACGAAACAATCTTATTTTACTTATGATGCTGATATAACCATCATACGAATCGATCTTATTTTACTTATGATGTTGATATAACCATCATACGAATCGATCTTATTTTACTTATGATGTTGATATAACCATCACACGAATCAATTGTATTTTACTTATGATGTTGATATAACCATCATACGAATCGATCTTATTTTACTTATGATGTTGATATAACCATCATACGAATCGATCTTTTTTTTACTTATGATGTTGATATAACCATCACAGGAATCAATTGTTATTAACTTATGATGTTGATATAACCATCACACGAATCGATCGTATTTTACTTATGATGTTGATATAACCATCATACGAATCGATTTTATTTTACTTATGATGTTGATATAACCATCATACGAATCGATCGTATTTTACTTATGATGTTGATATAACCATCACACGAATCGATCGTATTTTACTTATGATGTTGATATAACCATCATACGAATCGATTTTATTTTACTTATGATGTTGATATAACCATCATACGAATCGATCTTATTTTACTTATGATGTTGATATAACCATCACACGAATCGATCGTATTTTACTTATGATGTTGATATAACCATCATACGAATCGATCTTATTTTACCTATGATGTTGATATAACCGTCATACGAATCGATTTTATTTTACTTATGATGTTGATATAACCATCATACGAATCGATCTTATTTTACTTATGATGTTGATATAACCATCACACGAATCAATTGTATTTTACTTATGATGTTGATATAACCATCATACGAATCGATCTTATTTTTCTTATGATGTTGATATAACCATCATACGAATCGATCTTTTTTTTACTTATGATGTTGATATAACCATCACAGGAATCAATTGTTATTAACTTATGATGTTGATATAACCATCACACGAAACAATCTTATTTTACTTATGATGTTGATATAACCATCATACGAATCGATCTTTTTTTTACTTATGATGTTGATATAACCATCACAGGAATCAATTGTTATTAACTTATGATGTTGATATAACCATCACAGGAATCAATTGTTATTAACTTATGATGTTTATATAACCATCACAGGAATCGATCGTATTTTACTTATGATGTTGATATAACCATCACACGAAACAACCTTATTTTACTTATGATGTTGATATAACCATCACACGAAACAATCTTATTTTACTTATGATGTTGATATAACCATCATACGAATCGATCTAATTTTACTTATGATGTTGATATAACCATCACACGAATCGATCGTATTTTACTTGTGATGTTGATATAACCATCACACGAATCGATCGTATTTTACTTATGATGTTGATATAACCATCACACGAAACAATCTTATTTTACTTATGATGTTGATATAACCATCACACGAATCGATCTTATTTTACTTATGATGTTGATATAACCATCACACGAATCAATTGTATTTTACTTGTGATGTTGATATAACCATCATACGAATCGATCTTATTTCACTTATGATGTTGATATAACCATCACACGAATCAATTGTACTTTACTTATGATGTTGATATAACCATCACACGAAACAATCTTATTTTACTTATGATGTTGATATAACTATCACACGAATCGATCTTATTTTACTTATGATGTTGATATAACCATCATACGAATCGATCTTATTTTACTTATGATGTTGATATAACCATCACACGACTCGATCGTATTTTACTTATGATGTTGATATAACCATCATACAAATCGATTTTATTTTACTTATGATGTTGATATAACCATCATACGAATCGATCTTATTTCACTTATGATGTTGATATAACCATCATACGAAACGATCTTATTTTACTTATGATGTTGATATAACCATCACACGAATCAATTGTATTTTACTTGTGATGTTGATATAACCATCACACGAATCGATCGTATTTTACTTATGATGTTGATAATACCATCACACGAAACAATATTATTTTACTTATGATGTTGATATAACCATCACACGAATCGATCGTATTTTACTTATGATGTTGATATAACCATCACACGAAACAACCTTATTTTACTTATGATGTAAATATAACCATCATTCGAATCGATCTTATTTTACTTATGATGTTGATATAACCATCACACGAATCAATTGTATTTTACTTATGATGTTGATATAACCATCACACGAATCAATTGTATTTTATTTGTGATGTCGATATAACCATCACACGAATCGATCGTATTTTACTTATGATGTTGATATAACCATCACACGAATCAATTGTATTTTACTTATGATTTTGATATAGCCATCACACGAATCGATCGTATTTTACTTATGATGTTGATATAACCATCACAGAAATTAATCGTATTTTATTTATGATGTTGATATAACCATCACACGAAACAATCTTATTTTACTTATGATGTTGATATAACCATCACACAAATCAATTTTACTTTACTTATGATGTTGAGATGATGATGATTATACAATTATAAACTTGTTTTTTACGTTAATGCATTTAATTAATTTTTCAACATACTATTGTTCGCAGAGTGATTTTTATGGCACTGCTTTTAGTATCAGTCTAAATAATTATATATTGTTTTATATCTATACTTTGTTAACTTTATATTATGATCATTTTATTTATTTACGCGAAGTTTGAGATCAAACTTGAATTCAGGAGAGGCCGAAAGTTTGAGGACAAACTTGGAGTCAGGAAAGGCCGAATGTTAGAATTAATTCCAAATTGTATAGAATACTTATATAATTTCAACATTTGATCTCATTGACGACGTGAAGAACTACATGAATTTTATGAAATTAAAATTTGTGCGCGTTTGTGAGATGCAAGACGGCGCGAGCCTATATACGGATAGTCTCGTTGATGCTGGTAGCGGCCAATGACAACAGTTGGCGCCCGGTGTTCTATGCGAGTGTGCGAGTCTATGTGATATTCTTGTGTTGGTGCTTGGATTTGTGGTGTAGGCAAATTGCCTATCTGGTGAGTCGATTTCATGTTGATTGCTAATAGATTGCGAAAATATCTGGGGAGTGGCTTAATAATTATTGTTGAAAATACAACCAGTCAGCTATTTTTTTTATTTATTTTTTTATCTTTTTCTGTAAAAGTATAGTGTAAGCCATCTAACTAGTTTGGAAATGTCTTTCGTTGAAAAGGGATTTCCTGAGATTTATTGACATAGGGGGATTGTGAAAGATTTATGAATCGTTCAAATGACAATGCTTAGATCTCCTCATAGACTCCCGCAACAGGTTGACTAGTCGAATTATTTACCGATTTTTTTTTTGTTGTTAATTGCTGTTTAGCTATGAGGGCCGTGATTGGGTTACTCTGAAGTTACAAAAGTGTAATGAGGTTAATGATACATATTATTTCATGGTCAGAGTTAGTTCGTTTTTGTTTTCAAATCAAAAAACAATGTTAACACGTATGTATAAAATCAAAAAAATCAGAAATGAAAAAAAAAACTAAAATTTTAATAGTTTTTGAGTTATTATTATTATAGTAAAAATAAATGCTTTAAATAAGGCAAAATGTAGTATTTGAAGACCTAGCTTTATCTTGAGTTAAATATAGTTGTACCAGAGGTGACGAGGATGTGTAGCAAAAGAGAGTTCATATTCTCAGCTGTACATAAACAGCACAATTATTGAAGTAATTACGGTGTTCTACTGAAGTTGTTGATAGGTGGAGAAGCAAGATCCTATTTTAGGCAGGAATGGCCGAGTGAAGTTATCTATTACTGTGCTGGACTTCTTTGGTTTCAGGTACATCTGGTGCCATCTATCTTGCCGTGTGTGAACTATCTGTGTTACTGATAAATTGCTAAAAGATGTTGCTACAAGTCTTTCACACGTGAATATGATTGGAGGTATGGTTCGCAGGATGGCCGCGTATTTTACTTATGATGTTGATATAACCATCACACGAAACAATCTTATTTTACTTATGATGTTGATATAACTATCACACGAATCGATCTTATTTTACTTATGATGTTGATATAACCATCATACGAATCGATCTTATTTTACTTATGATGTTGATATAACCATCACACGAATCGATCGTATTTTACTTATGATGTTGATATAACCATCATACAAATCGATTTTATTTTACTTATGATGTTGATATAACCATCATACGAATCGATCTTATTTTACTTATGATGTTGATATAACCATCATACGAAACGATCTTATTTTACTTATGATGTTGATATAACCATCACACGAATCAATTGTATTTTACTTGTGATGTTGATATAACCGTCACACGAATCGATCGTATTTTACCTATGATGTTGATATAACCATCACACGAAACAATCTTATTTTACTTATGATGCTGATATAACCATCATACGAATCGATCTTATTTTACTTATGATGTTGATATAACCATCATACGAATCGATCTTATTTTACTTATGATGTTGATATAACCATCACACGAATCAATTGTATTTTACTTATGATGTTGATATAACCATCATACGAATCGATCTTATTTTACTTATGATGTTGATATAACCATCATACGAATCGATCTTTTTTTTACTTATGATGTTGATATAACCATCACACGAATCAATTGTATTTTACTTGTGATGTTGATATAACCATCATACGAATCGATCTTATTTTACTTATGATGTTGATATAACCATCATACGAATCGATCTTTTTTTTACTTATGATGTTGATATAACCATCACAGGAATCAATTGTTATTAACTTATGATGTTGATATAACCATCACAGGAATCAATTGTTATTAACTTATGATGTTGATATAACCATCACACTAATCGATCGTATTTTACTTATGATGTTGATATAACCATCACACGAAACAATCTTATTTTACTTATGATGTTGATATAACCATCACACGAATCAATTGTACTTTACTTATGATGTTGATATAACCATCACACGAAACAATCTTATTTTACTTATGATGTTGATATAACTATCACACGAATCGATCGTATTTTACTTATGATGTTGATATAACCATCATACGAATCGATCTTATTTTACTTATGATGTTGATATAACCATCACACGAATCGATCGTATTTTACTTATGATGTTGATATAACCATCATACAAATCGATTTTATTTTACTTATGATGTTGATAATACCATCACACGAAACAATATTATTTTACTTATGATGTTGATATAACCATCACACGAAACAATCTTATTTTACTTATGATGTTGATATAACCATCACACGAATCGATCTTATTTTACTTATGATGTTGATATAACCATCACACGAATCAATTGTATTTTACTTATGATGTTGATATAACCATCATACGAATCGATCTTATTTTACTTATGATGTTGATATAACCATTATTAACCATCATACGAATCTATCTTTTTTTTACTTATGATGTTGATATAACCATCACAGGAATCAATTGTTATTAACTTATGATGTTGATATAACCATCACAGGAATCAATTGTTATTAACTTATGATGTTGATATAACCATCACACGAATCGATCGTATTTTACTTATGATGTTGATATAACCATCACACGAAACAATCTTATTTTACTTATGATGTTGATATAACCATCACACGAATCGATCGTATTTTACTTATGATGTTGATATAACCATCATACAAATCGATTTTATTTTACTTATGATGTTGATATAACCATCATACGAATCGATCTTATTTCACTTATGATGTTGATATAACCATCATACGAAACGATCTTATTTTACTTATGATGTTGATATAACCATCACACGAATCAATTGTATTTTACTTGTGATGTTGATATAACCATCACACGAATCGATCGTATTTTACTTATGATGTTGATATAACCATCACACGAAACAATCTTATTTTACTTATGATGTTGATATAACCATCACACGAATCGATCGTATTTTACTTATGATGTTGATATAACCATCATACAAATCGATTTTATTTTACTTATGATGTTGATAATACCATCACACGAAACAATATTATTTTACTTATGATGTTGATATAACCATCACACGAAACAATCTTATTTTACTTATGATGTTGATATAACCATCACACGAATCGATCTTATTTTACTTATGATGTTGATATAACCATCACACGAATCAATTGTATTTTACTTATGATGTTGATATAACCATCATACGAATCGATCTTATTTTACTTATGATGTTGATATAACCATTATTAACCATCATACGAATCTATCTTTTTTTTACTTATGATGTTGATATAACCATCACAGGAATCAATTGTTATTAACTTATGATGTTGATATAACCATCACAGGAATCAATTGTTATTAACTTATGATGTTGATATAACCATCACACGAATCGATCGTATTTTACTTATGATGTTGATATAACCATCACACGAAACAATCTTATTTTACTTATGATGTTGATATAACCATCACACGAATCGATCGTATTTTACTTATGATGTTGATATAACCATCATACAAATCGATTTTATTTTACTTATGATGTTGATATAACCATCATACGAATCGATCTTATTTCACTTATGATGTTGATATAACCATCATACGAAACGATCTTATTTTACTTATGATGTTGATATAACCATCACACGAATCAATTGTATTTTACTTGTGATGTTGATATAACCATCACACGAATCGATCGTATTTTACTTATGATGTTGATATAACCATCACACGAAACAATCTTATTTTACTTATGATGTTGATATAACCATCATACGAATCGATCTTATTTTACTTATGATGTTGATATAACCATCATACGAATCGATCTTATTTTACTTATGATGTTGATATAACCATCACAGGAATCAATTGTTATTAACTTATGATGTTTATATAACCATCACACGAATCGATCGTATTTTACTTATGATGTTGATATAACCATCACAGGAATCAATTGTTATTAACTTATGATGTTGATATAACCATCACAGGAATCAATTGTTATTAACTTATGATGTTGATATAACCATCACACGAATCGATCGTATTTTACTTATGATGTTGATATAACCATCACACGAATCAATTGTATTTTACTTGTGATGTTGATATAACCATCACATGAATCGATCGTATTTTACTTATGATGTTGATATAACCATCACACGAAACAATCTTATTTTACTTATGATGTTGATATAACCATCATACGAATCGATCTTATTTTACTTATGATGTTGATATAACCATCATACGAATCGATCTTATTTTACTTATGATGTTGATATAACCATCATACGAATCGATCTTATTTTACTTATGATGTTGATATAACCATCACACGAATCAATTGTATTTTACTTATGATGTTGATATAACCATCATACGAATCGATCTTATTTTACTTATGATGTTGATATAACCATCATACGAATCGATCTTTTTTTTACTTATGATGTTGATATAACCATCACAGGAATCAATTGTTATTAACTTATGATGTTGATATAACCATCACAGGAATCAATTGTTGTTAACTTATGATGTTGATATAACCATCACAGGAATCAATTGTTATTAACTTATGATGTTGATATAACCATCACACGAATCGATCGTATTTTACTTATGATGTTGATATAACCATCACACGAAACAATCTTATTTAACTTATGATGTTGATATAACCATCACACGAATCGATCGTATTTTACTTATGATGTTGATATAACCATCATACAAATCGATCTTATTTTACTTATGATGTTGATATAACCATCATACGAATCGATCTTTTTTTTACTTATGATGTTGATATAACCATCACAGGAATCAATTGTTATTAACTTATGATGTTGATATAACCATCACAGGAATCAATTGTTATTAACTTATGATGTTGATATAACCATCACACGAATCGATCGTATTTTACTTATGATGTTGATATAACCATCATACGAAACAATCTTATTTTACTTATGATGTTGATATAACCATCACACGAATCGATCGTATTTTACTTATGATGTTGATATAACCATCATACAAATCGATTTTATTTTACTTATGATGTTGATATAACCATCATACGAATCGATCTTATTTCACTTATGATGTTGATATAACCATCATACGAAACGATCTTATTTTACTTATGATGTTGATATAACCATCACACGAATCAATTGTATTTTTCTTGTGATGTTGATATAACCATCACACGAATCGATCGTATTTTACTTATGATGTTGATATAACCATCACACGAAACAATCTTATTTTACTTATGATGTTGATATAACCATCATACGAATCGATCTTATTTTACTTATGATGTTGATATAACCATCATACGAATCGATCTTATTTTACTTATGATGTTGATATAACCATCACACGAATCAATTGTATTTTACTTATGATGTTGATATAACCATCATACGAATCGATCTTATTTTACTTATGATGTTGATATAACCATCATACGAAATGGTTGGTTATGTTGATATAACCATCACAGGAATCAATTGTTATTAACTTATGATGTTGATATAACCATCACAGGAATCAATTGTTATTAACTTATGATGTTGATATAACCATCACACGAATCGATCGTATTTTACTTATGATGTTGATATAACCATCACACGAAACAATCTTATTTTACTTATGATGTTGATATAACCATCACACGAATCGATCGTATTTTACTTATGATGTTGATATAACCATCATACAAATCGATTTTATTTTACTTATGATGTTGATATAACCATCATACGAATCGATCTTATTTCACTTATGATGTTGATATAACCATCATACGAAACGATCTTATTTTACTTATGATGTTGATATAACCATCACACGAATCAATTGTATTTTACTTGTGATGTTGATATAACCATCACACGAATCGATCGTATTTTACTTATGATGTTGATATAACCATCACACGAAACAATCTTATTTTACTTATGATGTTGATATAACCATCATACGAATCGATCTTATTTTACTTATGATGTTGATATAACTATCATACGAATCGATCTTATTTTACTTATGATGTTGATATAACCATCACACGAATCAATTGTATTTTACTTATGATGTTGATATAACCATCATACGAATCGATCTTATTTTACTTATGATGTTGATATAACCATCATACGAATCGATCTAATTTTACTTATGATGTTGATATAACCATCACACGAATCGATCGTATTTTACTTGTGATGTTGATATAACCATCACACGAATCGATCGTATTTTACTTATGATGTTGATATAACCATCACACGAAACAATCTTATTTTACTTATGATGTTGATATAACCATCACACGAATCGATCTTATTTTACTTATGATGTTGATATAACCATCACACGAATCAATTGTATTTTACTTGTGATGTTGATATAACCATCATACGAATCGATCTTATTTCACTTATGATGTTGATATAACCATCACACGAATCAATTGTACTTTACTTATGATGTTGATATAACCATCACACGAAACAATCTTATTTTACTTATGATGTTGATATAACTATCACACGAATCGATCTTATTTTACTTATGATGTTGATATAACCATCATACGAATCGATCTTATTTTACTTATGATGTTGATATAACCATCACACGAATCGATCGTATTTTAATATAATAATAATAATAATAATAATATCATTTATTTCCCAATATAAATTTACAAAGACACAAAAATTACAGCGGTCCCTGCACTAAGCGCAGCTTGTATCGCAGGAGACCAACAAACAGTTACCAAGCTTCATTATTTCTCGATATACAGTTCGATAGATGATAACGGTGAAACAAATGATGGACGTAAAATATCAAAGAACTTAACCTAAAAAACTATTATTTATGAATATGGCCGCTTTTTTTTTTTTTTTTTTTGTGTGTTAGTGTGTGTAGGCGTGGGAGTGTATATGTGTTTAAGAAGGGAGTGTGTGTATGTGTAAATGGGGTGTGTGTAATAATAATAACTGAAGATTTTAAAACCCTGTCGATAAGATGTTTTCAGTTTGAAGATAATTAAGTTTCATTAACCAGAGTTCAATTTCCTGTTTCACCTTTAGTAGTGAGAGTTTGCAAATGTTAGGAACTTTAGAGCACGTGATGTTATACGTGAATGGATGCAGAAAATTGGGGAGACGTTTGGCAAAAACAGAACGGACCATAGGAACAGGCACTCTATATATTCTGCGTTCGTTAAGATAGTCGTAATCTGGGGAAGATATGACGGTTTTGTGCATTTTTAAGGCAGTTCTCAGTATGAAGAGTTGCCGTACGCGTAGGAGTTTGCACTCCGCGTACAGTTCGTCAGTACTATATCTGAAAGGTTTCCGCAGCATCACTTTAATTATGGCTCGTTGGGCTCTCTCCAAACAAATCATATTGGTCTTAGCAGCGCCGCCCCATGCAGTGATACAGTACAATAAAGCAGATTGACATATGGCCTTATAAACAAGATTTAGGGTCTGGGTGTCGGCTGAGTGCTGAAGACATTTCATCATGTGGATTGATTTACGGATGCGCTTTGTGAGTTGGACTATGTGATGTTTGAAAGACAGATTTTCATCAATAACGACACCCAGGTACTTAGTGCTAGGTGTGCGACTAATATTATCACAGTCGCATGGTGAGGATGTCCTGAGCAGTGTGCTGCAACAATGCAATTTAAGAGTTTTATCGTTTGGCGGCTGTGACACACTTGTCTTGTGAAAACAAATGTACTGAGTCTTTGAGAGGTTCAGGGTCAATAAGTTATTGTGAAGCCAATTGCCGACGTTTAAAACACCCCTTTCCGCCGCTTCGAATACCTTATCCCAGGATGAATCCTGGAACAAAATAGCTGTGTCATCTGCATAGCAAATAATTTCTGCGCCATTCAGTTGAAGATCAAGCAGGTCACTCATATACATTATGAACAGCGTAGGGCCCAATATGCTACCCTGCGGTACCCCAAAGTACACCGGGAGCTGATCGCTTTTGCTCTCTCCCACTTTAACCTTCTGCTGCCTGTTTAAAAGGTAACTGCTAAACCAGTCATGTGCTATCCCTCTAATGCCAAAGAAGTTTAGTTTTCGAAGAAGAATAGGAAGAGATACTGTGTCAAAAGCTCGGGCAAGATCAAGGAATACCCCGATACAGTTTCGATTCGCATCCAGCGCGGATGTAACAAAGTTGGTTAGCAGTAGCATTGCGTCTTCAGAAGATCGGCCCTGCCTGAAGCCATATTGTCGTTCAGGGAGCAAGTTGTTTTTTTCCAGATAATGAACCAGCCTTTTGTTTACAATTTTTTCTAGTATTTTGGAGAAGATACAGAGCAAAGAAATGGGACGATAGTTGCGTAGCTCATTTTTATCACCATTTTTATGAATTGGTACGACCATAGCAACCTTCCAGCACTCAGGGAAAATACCTGAAGAAAAACTAAGATTAAAAATGTGCGTAAGTGGCTTAGTAATAATGTGTTTAAGTTGTTTAATCAATGAAGAGGTACAATTATCATATCCCGGGGCACTACCTAGTTTTAGATCAGATATAAAGTTGCTGACTTCACACTCATCAGTTGGGGACATGAAGAATGAATCAGGGGTTGATTTTGTTATATTGACTGCGGCTGCTAAAGATTGCTGGGTGGATGATAATTTTTGTAGGGTGACAGATGCAAGAGATTCACCAATATTTGCAAAAAACTTATTACAATGATTTAAGGATGAGGTAACATCTGGTTTTATTTTTGTTAATTCGGCTTGATCACTATGTTTTTTATTCCAGTGGCACATGTCTTTAATGGTTGACCAGAGTTTTCTTGGGTTGTTTTTGTTTCTAGTTAGATCTTGACTGTCATAGTCCGATTTGAGTTTGTGTAACATAGAGTTAAGGAAGTTACGATATCTTTTATAGGTAATTTGAGCGATTTCGTTGGTAGGATTTTTCTTAGCTACTAGGTGTAACCTATCTCTGTTTCTCTGGCATTTCATTAGACCGGGTGTAATCCATGGCTGAAGGTTGAATTTAGATCGACTTAAAACGACTTCTTGGGTGTACTTAATAATCGCGTCATTAATGTATTCATTAAACACTGTAACAGCCCGGTTAACGTCCTGAGTGTCAGTGACTAGCGACCAGTCCAGTGAACTCAAGTGCTCCACTACAGCAACAGTGTCTAATTTTGAGCGAGTACGTTTACAGCGTGAAATTGGACGTCGTGCTGACATCCCAAGAACACATATATCGTGATCAGTGACGTCGGAGGAACAAACTAGGCCCAGTGCATTTGTTGAATTATTTATAAAGATGTGGTCAAAACATGCCTCTCCTCTAGTCGGTCTAGTAATAGCTGGAAGTAGTTTCTGTTCATACAACATGTTCAAATAGTCACTGCAGGAATCACTTTGAAAATTAGTACATAAGTCAATGTTTATGTCTCCAACGAGTATTATATTCTTTTTGGGACCAGCTCCGAGTAGTACTTTATGTAAAGACCCAATAAAGTTATCGGTGTTAGTAAAAGAAGGAGAACGGTATATACCCAAAATGAGAAAATTGTTATTCAGATAAATTTCTAGACAGTTACAATCCTCGCAAAGCGATTCCTTGACGTCAGCTGTCCAAACATTTTTAACGTAAGCGACAACACCACCGCTTTTATTTATATATTTATTTGAATTATAGGAATTGTAGCCTGGAATTTGTGGAATTGGGCAACCATCCGACAACCAACATTCACTCAAGACAATAACATCAAAAAATATGTCTATGCGCCCCAGCGATACCATAAAAGCATCGAAATTCTTTTGTAGGCTTCTAATATTAAGAGTAAGAACTTTGAAGTTATATTCCGGTGACAGGTATTTACCACAAGCATCGAGGCTCTCGAGTAGGAGACAGTTAATTGATAAAGTTTCATCCAAATCGTTAATGACTAAGTCCACTTGTTTGTATTAATACTATAATAATTAAAAGTACCTCTTTGAATTCCTAGTAGTCTGACCCTATTCGAGAGCATTTTAATGCTGGCGGTATTTTCTTCAGTTATGAGTAATAAGTGTAAAATCTGAGAAAGTGTTAGTGATAAGTGTTTAAATGTGTAATGAAGGGCCATAATTAACCATTTATAATCAATTTGAATAGAGAAACAAAATTTAAGAACAATAAGAAAAATGTTGTACAAAAGATAACTATGACGTCTTTGCCGGAGGGCCCGGTGGGGGTGGCGGAGGCAACCCAACCCTGTTGTCCAAATCATTTGTTGAAGCAATTTTGATTGCCGGGTTACCTTCGGATTGTCGTACGTAGATAGAACCGTTGCGGATCCAGCAGAATTTATAGTTGCAAGAGGCGGTGCGACGTCTGGCTTCACGAAATAACTGACGATTTTCTTTCGTGAGTCTCTCGTTGAAGTAAATATTTTCCGGAGTACTTTCCACTAAGCCTTCTGATGTTAGGTTACGTCTGACTTTCGCCGCATTGATCAGTTCATCGCGTTTGCGTCTCCGTACTAATCTCACTACAATGTTGCGAGGCATTTTGTTTTCGGATGCAACTTTTGTGCCCGTTCGTGTTTTAGGGCCAACACGTGCGATACTATCGATATCTGCCTCAGTCAGGTCAACTCCAATTTTATTTGAGACTGTTTTGAAAATGTGATCCAGGTTTTCATTAACCTTTTCAGGGATTCCCACGATTTCCAGATCATTCCTCATGCTTTCCTGTTCTCTCCATGCAATTTGTTGTTGAAGTTGTCCTACCGTGGATTGAAGGTAGTCTATTACCTGTTCAGCATTTTGTAACTTCATTGTATATTCTTTTAGAGTTTCACTTAGCGTGTCTGACAAAGAAGTCACTTGGGTTTTTATGTCATTATTCTGCGATTTTAATACAGACATTTCCTGCCTCAAATAACGAATCTCATCCAATAATTTAGGCATTTCACTAGAGACCAGCTGGTCGTCAGTGACTTCTGGTTTAGATTTCGACGCCGTTTTTTGACGACCTCCTCCGCGTGACATGTTGATATTTGCACTTGTCTTGCTTGAATTATCATGTGTTACATTTGCGGAGACAGCTGTACCACGCACAGGAGTGCTGTTGTTTATATTTTTAGGCTGTGCACAAACACAAGAAGGGCAAAGCCATTGACTTCTGAATTTTTCGGACAATTTATCAAGCTGGTCCACAGTCATATTTATGCAAAGAAGGTCATATGTACCTTTACACCTCGAGCATACCAAGTAGTGCCGGTCTTCAATGGACTTTCCGCATCCACCGCAATTAACTGCCATATTTGTAGGCGGCTGAACGACAAGTTAGTCGTTGATGCAGGCGACGGATCGCAGTAGGCGCAGGTACCAAGCGTAGCGGAGCGGGTGACTCACAGGATCGAGCGAAGCGCGAGTTGTCGTAGGTCAGTTTTGCCAGCCGTTAATGAACAAATTCAAACTGATTTTGTTAATATCTACGGATATATTGTGATATTTTTTAAACGGTTTTCACTATTTTATAACAAGGAACATTAGCTATCCACTGATACGTAATACTATGAAAACACTGCGATATTTACAAACAATTTTGATTTATGAATGCGGAGAGAACGACAAAGTGTGTTTATCGAACTGTAACTTATACTCAACTCCAACTTATGATGTTGATATAACCATCATACAAATCGATTTTATTTTACTTATGATGTTGATATAACCATCATACGAATCGATCTTATTTCACTTATGATGTTGATATAACCATCATACGAAACGATCTTATTTTACTTATGATGTTGATATAACCATCACACGAATCAATTGTATTTTACTTGTGATGTTGATATAACCATCACACGAATCGATCGTATTTTACTTATGATGTTGATAATACCATCACACGAAACAATATTATTTTACTTATGATGTTGATATAACCATCACACGAATCGATCGTATTTTACTTATGATGTTGATATAACCATCACACGAAACAACCTTATTTTACTTATGATGTAAATATAACCATCATTCGAATCGATCTTATTTTACTTATGATGTTGATATAACCATCACACGAATCAATTGTATTTTACTTATGATGTTGATATAACCATCACACGAATCAATTGTATTTTACTTGTGATGTCGATATAACCATCACACGAATCGATCGTATTTTACTTATGATGTTGATATAACCATCACACGAATCAATTGTATTTTACTTATGATTTTGATATAGCCATCACACGAATCGATCGTATTTTACTTATGATGTTGATATAACCATCACAGAAATTAATCGTATTTTATTTATGATGTTGATATAACCATCACACGAAACAATCTTATTTTACTTATGATGTTGATATAACCATCACACAAATCAATTTTACTTTACTTATGATGTTGAGATGATGATGATTATACAATTATAAACTTGTTTTTTACGTTAATGCATTTAATTAATTTTTCAACATACTATTGTTCGCAGAGTGATTTTTATGGCACTGCTTTTAGTATCAGTCTAAATAATTATATATTGTTTTATATCTATACTTTGTTAACTTTATATTATGATCATTTTATTTATTTACGCGAAGTTTGAGATCAAACTTGAATTCAGGAGAGGCCGAAAGTTTGAGGACAAACTTGGAGTCAGGAAAGGCCGAATGTTAGAATTAATTCCAAATTGTATAGAATACTTATATAATTTCAACATTTGATCTCATTGACGACGTGAAGAACTACATGAATTTTATGAAATTAAAATTTGTGCGCGTTTGTGAGATGCAAGACGGCGCGAGCCTATATACGGATAGTCTCGTTGATGCTGGTAGCGGCCAATGACAACAGTTGGCGCCCGGTGTTCTATGCGAGTGTGCGAGTCTATGTGATATTCTTGTGTTGGTGCTTGGATTTGTGGTGTAGGCAAATTGCCTATCTGGTGAGTCGATTTCATGTTGATTGCTAATAGATTGCGAAAATATCTGGGGAGTGGCTTAATAATTATTGTTGAAAATACAACCAGTCAGCTATTTTTTTTATTTATTTTTTTATCTTTTTCTGTAAAAGTATAGTGTAAGCCATCTAACTAGTTTGGAAATGTCTTTCGTTGAAAAGGGATTTCCTGAGATTTATTGACATAGGGGGATTGTGAAAGATTTATGAATCGTTCAAATGACAATGCTTAGATCTCCTCATAGACTCCCGCAACAGGTTGACTAGTCGAATTATTTACCGATTTTTTTTTTGTTGTTAATTGCTGTTTAGCTATGAGGGCCGTGATTGGGTTACTCTGAAGTTACAAAAGTGTAATGAGGTTAATGATACATTTTATTTCATGGTCAGAGTTAGTTCGTTTTTGTTTTCAAATCAAAAAACAATGTTAACACGTATGTATAAAATCAAAAAAATCAGAAATGAAAAAAAAAACTAAAATTTTAATAGTTTTTGAGTTATTATTATTATAGTAAAAATAAATGCTTTAAATAAGGCAAAATGTAGTATTTGAAGACCTAGCTTTATCTTGAGTTAAATATAGTTGTACCAGAGGTGACGAGGATGTGTAGCAAAAGAAAGTTCATATTCTCAGCTGTACATAAACAGCACAATTATTGAAGTAATTACGGTGTTCTACTGAAGTTGTTGATAGGTGGAGAAGCAAGATCCTATTTTAGGCAGGAATGGCCGAGTGAAGTTATCTATTACTGTGCTGGACTTCTTTGGTTTCAGGTACATCTGGTGCCATCTATCTTGCCGTGTGTGAACTATCTGTGTTACTGATAAATTGCTAAAAGATGTTGCTACAAGTCTTTCACACGTGAATATGATTGGAGGTATGGTTCGCAAGATGGCCGCGTATTTTACTTATGATGTTGATATAACCATCACACGAAACAATCTTATTTTACTTATGATGTTGATATAACTATCACACGAATCGATCTTATTTTACTTATGATGTTGATATAACCATCATACGAATCGATCTTATTTTACTTATGATGTTGATATAACCATCACACGAATCGATCGTATTTTACTTATGATGTTGATATAACCATCATACAAATCGATTTTATTTTACTTATGATGTTGATATAACCATCATACGAATCGATCTTATTTTACTTATGATGTTGATATAACCATCATACGAAACGATCTTATTTTACTTATGATGTTGATATAACCATCACACGAATCAATTGTATTTTACTTGTGATGTTGATATAACCGTCACACGAATCGATCGTATTTTACCTATGATGTTGATATAACCATCACACGAAACAATCTTATTTTACTTATGATGCTGATATAACCATCATACGAATCGATCTTATTTTACTTATGATGTTGATATAACCATCATACGAATCGATCTTATTTTACTTATGATGTTGATATAACCATCACACGAATCAATTGTATTTTACTTATGATGTTGATATAACCATCATACGAATCGATCTTATTTTACTTATGATGTTGATATAACCATCATACGAATCGATCTTTTTTTTACTTATGATGTTGATATAACCATCACACGAATCAATTGTATTTTACTTGTGATGTTGATATAACCATCATACGAATCGATCTTATTTTACTTATGATGTTGATATAACCATCATACGAATCGATCTTTTTTTTACTTATGATGTTGATATAACCATCACAGGAATCAATTGTTATTAACTTATGATGTTGATATAAACATCACAGGAATCAATTGTTATTAACTTATGATGTTGATATAACCATCACACTAATCGATCGTATTTTACTTATGATGTTGATATAACCATCACACGAAACAATCTTATTTTACTTATGATGTTGATATAACCATCACACGAATCAATTGTACTTTACTTATGATGTTGATATAACCATCACACGAAACAATCTTATTTTACTTATGATGTTGATATAACTATCACACGAATCGATCGTATTTTACTTATGATGTTGATATAACCATCATACGACCAACGAGCAACGATGCAACCATCATTGCGTCAAGAAAACTGCGATTCCATGTCTACATATGTAACGCAAATTATTGAAACAGCGCAAAGATTAAAAGGAACAGGATTTGCAATCACCGATGAGTGGATCGGGTCATTATTATTAGCAGGTTTGCCACAAAGTTTTTCGCCAATGATCATGGCTATAGAACACTCTGGCATTCAGATTACCACAGATGCTATTAAATCAAAGTTACTAGATATGGAAGTTTCAACCGACACGGATTCCAGTGGCGCTGCATTCGCTGCGAAAAAACCGACATACCATAAGAAAAGTAACAACACTAATAACAAACATGGTGGAATGTCATCAAAAATGACAGGTGAAAAAAACATAACCTGTTATAAATGTAAACAACCTGGTCACTATCGAACTCAATGTCCTTTAATACAGAAAAATAAGCAGACTAATGCATTTAGTGCGGTGTTCCTGAGTGGAGAATATACAAAAAACGAGTGGTACGTGGATTCTGGTGCAAGCGCACATATGACGGCAAACAGAATGTGGATAAACAATGCAAATAGCTCGTTGAGTTTATCGGAAATCATAGTTGCGAACGAAATGAAATTGCCTGTTGTGTGTTCCGGAGACGTAAATATTACAACTGAATGTAATTACGACATCACAGTTAAAGATGTGTTATGCGTTCCAAATTTGACAACTAACTTGTTATCAGTTAATCAACTAATCAGAAATGGAAACAGTGTTAGTTTCGACGCCAATAATTGCTACATTCGTAACAACAAAAATGAATTGGTTGCTACAGCAGAATCAATTAATGGTGTTTACAGATTGAAGTTGAAAGATACAGAATGTATGTTGGTAGCACCAGCGGTAGCTAGTGCAGATTTGTGGCATAGGCGACTAGCACACATTAACAGTTGTGATTTAAATAAAATGAGAAATGGAGTTGTTAACGGCTTGGGTATTTCTTCAACCAGCAACATGATGAAAGAAAAATGTGTAACCTGTTGCGAAGGCAAACAGATGAGGCTACCATTTTCACATGTGGGAGAGAGGAGTACTGAAACACTACAGTTAATACATGCTGATGTATGTGGTGCTATGGAAACAAAGTCGCTAGCAGGTGCTCGTTTTTTTCTATTATTTGTGGATGATCATAGTCGTATGAATTTTATTTATTTCATGAAGAATAAAAATGAAGTGTTTCAGAAATTTAAAGATTTTAAAGCCATGGTTGAGAATCAGCAACAAAAGAAAATTAGAATACTGCGTACTGACAATGGTGGTGAATTTTGTAATGGTGAAATGGACAATTATTTGACCAAAGCAGGAATAATACACCAGAAAACCACTGCATACACACCTGAACAGAATGGTGTCTGCGAGCGAGCAAACAGAACAGTCATAGAAAAGGCAAGATGCTTGTTATTTGATGCAAAGCTTGAAAAGAAGTTCTGGGCTGAGGCAGCAAATACAGCAGTATATCTGAAAAACAGATCGATTACTTCAAGTCTAGCAAACAAAACTCCCTATGAAGTTTGGTATGGGAAGAAACCGGACTTGAATCATATACGTCTGTTTGGAAGTCCAGTGATGGTTCACATTCCCAAACAAATAAGACTTAAATGGGACAAGAAAGCTGTGCAGTATATACTTATGGGATTCTCAGAAAATGTAAAGGGATATAGAGTATATGATCCAAAGAAAAATATTGTCGCAATCAAGAGAGATGTTATAGTGATGGAAGAATTAAAAAACACAGAAAATACTGTTGAAGAAAATATGACCTGGATTCAATGTGAAGAACAATCACAAAATATTGAGGAGATCAGAGCTTCAGTGGGGGAGCCTTCAGTAAATGAATCTCTGACCAGTTCGAGTTCTAGCACATCATTATATACAGATCCTAGTGGCTCAAGTGATGAGACATTAAGTTCCTCTTACATTGAGACTGATATGTCAACTATGGTAAATCCAGAGATTGTTGAAAGCAAAAGAGTTAGAAGAGCTCCAGATCGGTTCGTTAATATGTATGTTTCTAGTGTTTTTCCAGAAGTTGAGCAGATTGTCATCACAGAGGCACTGGTAGGACCCGAGGCAGCACAATGGAAACTGGCTATGCAAGAAGAGCTACAATCATTTGAGCATAATGAAGCATGGGAGCTGGTAGATGTCCCTAGTGGTGCATCGATAGTACAATGCAAGTGGGTATTCAATAAAAAACTTGATGTGAATGATAAAGTGCGATACCGTGCTAGGCTTGTGGCAAAAGGTTTCACACAGAAACGTGGTATTGATTATGTGGAAACTTTTTCTCCAGTTGTGAAGCATTCAACTTTACGAATGTTATTTGCACTAAGTGTAAAATGGGGTATGGATATATCTCATTTAGATGTAACGACTGCATTTTTAAATGGACATCTAAAAGAAACTATTTACATGTCTATACCTGAAGGTTTTGTAAATGAATGTAATGGGAAAGTTTTGAAACTAAAAAGAGCAATTTATGGGTTGAAGCAATCTTCTTTAGTATGGTATGAGAGAGTAAAAGATTGTTTGTGTAAAATGGGTTTTAAAAATAGTAAATTTGAACCTTGTTTATTTATAAAAATTAATAATAATATAAAAGTCATTATAACAGTATACGTTGATGATTTTTTGATTTTCTCGAATAATTCCCGGGAAACAGATATATTAAAAGATGCGTTAGGTTCTGAATTCAAATTGAAAGACCTAGGTCCTGTCAGGCGTTATTTAGGTATGAGAATTTCCATGGATAAAGAATGTAAAACAATAACTGTAGATCAACAGCAATATATAGAACAATTAATGTTAAGATTTAATATGGCTGATTGTGGATCTATGGATACTCCTATAGAATGTAAATTAAATATCGAAAGATCTGAAACATGTGTTAGTGATATTCCTTACCAAAGACTGATAGGCAGTTTAATGTATCTAGCTGTTTTGACAAGACCTGATATTGCATACACTATAAGCTACTTAAGTAAATTTAATAATTGTTATAATGAAAATCATTATAGTTATGCTAAAAGAGTTTTAAAATATTTACATAAAACCAAACATTATTGTTTAAAGTACAGTAGAGGCAGTGTAGAATTGCAAGGATTTGTCGATGCTGACTGGGCCGCCGATAGTCTTGATAGGAAGTCCTATACTGGTTATTGCTTTACAATGTCAGGATCTGTCATTTCATGGCAGAGCAGGAAACAGACTACTGTATCTTTGTCAAGTACAGAAGCAGAGTATGTAGCCCTCTCAGAGGCTTCTAGAGAAGCTATATATTTAAGAAATTTATTGTATGAAATTACTGGAAAGTTGTGCACTATATGTTTAAATTGTGACAATCAAAGTGCCATAAAGTTAGCAACAAATCAGCAGTCACTTAACAGAACAAAACACATTGATGTTCGACACCATTATGTCAAAGATGCTATTAAGAATAGATTTATTTTTGTAAAATATATTTCTACCCAAGAAATGCCTGCGGATTTGTTAACTAAGGGATTAATGTCAACAAAACATTATAAATTTATGAGAATGTTAGGAATTGATGTGAAATAGATTTGTTGAATTTTTCGTTTAAAAAAAAAAAAAAAGAAACTAAATACTGTCTTGTATGTCTGTATAATTTAGAGCATAGTAAACATATTAATGTAGATTTTGTTTGCCATATTTTGATAAGTGGGGGTGTTATTTTTTTTTATGGTAATATTGATATGTATCAAAATATGTTATCTATAGGTATGTATTATCTATGCTTTGTCTATTAAAATAAAAGCCACATTCGCATTTGGAAAGTAACGTGTTTCATTAGATATAACCATCACACGAATCGATCGTATTTTACTTATGATGTTGATATAACCATCATACAAATCGATTTTATTTTACTTATGATGTTGATATAACCATCATACGAATCGATCTTATTTCACTTATGATGTTGATATAACCATCATACGAAACGATCTTATTTTACTTATGATGTTGATATAACCATCACACGAATCAATTGTATTTTACTTGTGATGTTGATATAACCATCACACGAATCGATCGTATTTTACTTATGATGTTGATAATACCATCACACGAAACAATATTATTTTACTTATGATGTTGATATAACCATCACACGAAACAATCTTATTTTACTTATGATGTTGATATAACCATCACACGAATCGATCTTATTTTACTTATGATGTTGATATAACCATCACACGAATCAATTGTATTTTACTTATGATGTTGATATAACCATCATACGAATCGATCTTATTTTACTTATGATGTTGATATAACCATTATTAACCATCATACGAATCTATCTTTTTTTTACTTATGATGTTGATATAACCATCACAGGAATCAATTGTTATTAACTTATGATGTTGATATAACCATCACAGGAATCAATTGTTATTAACTTATGATGTTGATATAACCATCACACGAATCGATCGTATTTTACTTATGATGTTGATATAACCATCACACGAAACAATCTTATTTTACTTATGATGTTGATATAACCATCACACGAATCGATCGTATTTTACTTATGATGTTGATATAACCATCATACAAATCGATTTTATTTTACTTATGATGTTGATATAACCATCATACGAATCGATCTTATTTCACTTATGATGTTGATATAACCATCATACGAAACGATCTTATTTTACTTATGATGTTGATATAACCATCACACGAATCAATAGTATTTTACTTGTGATGTTGATATAACCATCACACGAATCGATCGTATTTTACTTATGATGTTGATATAACCATCACACGAAACAATCTTATTTTACTTATGATGTTGATATAACCATCATACGAATCGATCTTATTTTACTTATGATGTTGATATAACCATCATACGAATCGATCTTATTTTACTTATGATGTTGATATAACCATCACAGGAATCAATTGTTATTAACTTATGATGTTTATATAACCATCACACGAATCGATCGTATTTTACTTATGATGTTGATATAACCATCACAGGAATCAATTGTTATTAACTTATGATGTTGATATAACCATCACAGGAATCAATTGTTATTAACTTATGATGTTGATATAACCATCACACGAATCGATCGTATTTTACTTATGATGTTGATATAACCATCACACGAATCAATTGTATTTTACTTGTGATGTTGATATAACCATCACATGAATCGATCGTATTTTACTTATGATGTTGATATAACCATCACACGAAACAATCTTATTTTACTTATGATGTTGATATAACCATCATACGAATCGATCTTATTTTACTTATGATGTTGATATAACCATCATACGAATCGATCTTATTTTACTTATGATGTTGATATAACCATCATACGAATCGATCTTATTTTACTTATGATGTTGATATAACCATCACACGAATCAATTGTATTTTACTTATGATGTTGATATAACCATCATACGAATCGATCTTATTTTACTTATGATGTTGATATAACCATCATACGAATCGATCTTTTTTTTACTTATGATGTTGATATAACCATCACAGGAATCAATTGTTATTAACTTATGATGTTGATATAACCATCACAGGAATCAATTGTTATTAACTTATGATGTTGATATAACCATCACAGGAATCAATTGTTATTAACTTATGATGTTGATATAACCATCACACGAATCGATCGTATTTTACTTATGATGTTGATATAACCATCACACGAAACAATCTTATTTAACTTATGATGTTGATATAACCATCACACGAATCGATCGTATTTTACTTATGATGTTGATATAACCATCATACAAATCGATCTTATTTTACTTATGATGTTGATATAACCATCATACGAATCGATCTTTTTTTTACTTATGATGTTGATATAACCATCACAGGAATCAATTGTTATTAACTTATGATGTTGATATAACCATCACAGGAATCAATTGTTATTAACTTATGATGTTGATATAACCATCACACGAATCGATCGTATTTTACTTATGATGTTGATATAACCATCATACGAAACAATCTTATTTTACTTATGATGTTGATATAACCATCACACGAATCGATCGTATTTTACTTATGATGTTGATATAACCATCATACAAATCGATTTTATTTTACTTATGATGTTGATATAACCATCATACGAATCGATCTTATTTCACTTATGATGTTGATATAACCATCATACGAAACGATCTTATTTTACTTATGATGTTGATATAACCATCACACGAATCAATTGTATTTTTCTTGTGATGTTGATATAACCATCACACGAATCGATCGTATTTTACTTATGATGTTGATATAACCATCACACGAAACAATCTTATTTTACTTATGATGTTGATATAACCATCATACGAATCGATCTTATTTTACTTATGATGTTGATATAACCATCATACGAATCGATCTTATTTTACTTATGATGTTGATATAACCATCACACGAATCAATTGTATTTTACTTATGATGTTGATATAACCATCATACGAATCGATCTTATTTTACTTATGATGTTGATATAACCATCATACGAAATGGTTGGTTATGTTGATATAACCATCACAGGAATCAATTGTTATTAACTTATGATGTTGATATAACCATCACAGGAATCAATTGTTATTAACTTATGATGTTGATATAACCATCACACGAATCGATCGTATTTTACTTATGATGTTGATATAACCATCACACGAAACAATCTTATTTTACTTATGATGTTGATATAACCATCACACGAATCGATCGTATTTTACTTATGATGTTGATATAACCATCATACAAATCGATTTTATTTTACTTATGATGTTGATATAACCATCATACGAATCGATCTTATTTCACTTATGATGTTGATATAACCATCATACGAAACGATCTTATTTTACTTATGATGTTGATATAACCATCACACGAATCAATTGTATTTTACTTGTGATGTTGATATAACCATCACACGAATCGATCGTATTTTACTTATGATGTTGATATAACCATCACACGAAACAATCTTATTTTACTTATGATGTTGATATAACCATCATACGAATCGATCTTATTTTACTTATGATGTTGATATAACCATCATACGAATCGATCTTATTTTACTTATGATGTTGATATAACCATCACACGAATCAATTGTATTTTACTTATGATGTTGATATAACCATCATACGAATCGATCTTATTTTACTTATGATGTTGATATAACCATCATACGAATCGATCATTTTTTTACTTATGATGTTGATATAACCATCACAGGAATCAATTGTTATTAACTTATGATGTTGATATAACCATCACAGGAATCAATTGTTATTAACTTATGATGTTTATATAACCATCACACGAATCGATCGTATTTTACTTATGATGTTGATATAACCATCACAGGAATCAATTGTTATTAACTTATGATGTTGATATAACCATCACAGGAATCAATTGTTATTAACTTATGATGTTGATATAACCATCACACGAATCGATCGTATTTTACTTATGATGTTGATATAACCATCACACGAATCAATTGTATTTTACTTGTGATGTTGATATAATCATCATACGAATCGATCTTATTTTACTTATGATGTTGATATAACCATCATACGAATCGATCTTTTTTTTACTTATGATGTTGATATAACCATCACAGGAATCAATTGTTATTAACTTATGATGTTGATATAACCATCACACTAATCGATCGTATTTTACTTATGATGTTGATATAACCATCACACGAAACAATCTTATTTTACTTATGATGTTGATATAACCATCACACGAATCGATCTTATTTTACTTATGATGTTGATATAACCATCACACGAATCAATTGTATTTTACTTATGATGTTGATATAACCATCATACGAATCGATCTTATTTTACTTATGATGTTGATATAACCATCATACGAATCGATCTTTTTTTTACTTATGATGTTGATATAACCATCACAGGAATCAATTGTTATTAACTTATGATGTTGATATAACCATCACAGGAATCAATTGTTATTAACTTATGATGTTGATATAACCATCACACGAATCGATCGTATTTTACTTATGATGTTGATATAACCATCACACGAAACAATCTTATTTTACTTATGATGTTGATATAACCATCACACGAATCGATCTTATTTTACGTATGATGTTGATATAACCATCATACAAATCGATTTTATTTTACTTATGATGTTGATATAACCATCACACGAAACAATCTTATTTTACTTATGATGTTGATATAACCATCACACGAATCGATCTTATTTTACTTATGATGTTGATATAACCATCACACGAATCAATTGTATTTTACTTATGATGTTGATATAACCATCATACGAATCGATCTTATTTTACTTATGATGTTGATATAACCATCATACGAATCGATATTTTTTTTACTTATGATGTTGATATAACCATCACAGGAATCAATTTTTATTAACTTATGATGTTGATATAACCATCACAGGAATCAATTGTTATTAACTTATGATGTTGATATAACCATCACACGAATCGATCGTATTTTACTTATGATGTTGATATAACCATCACACGAAACAATCTTATTTTACTTATGATGTTGATATAACCATCACACGAATCGATCTTATTTTACTTATGATGTTGATATAACCATCACACGAATCGATCGTATTTTACTTATGATGTTGATATAACCATCACACGAAACAATCTTATTTTACTTATGATGTTGATATAACCATCACACGAATCGATCTTATTTTACTTATGATGTTGATATAACCATCACACGAATCGATCGTATTTTACTTATGATGTTGATATAACCATCATACAAATCGATCTTATTTTACTTATGATGTTGATATAACCATCACACGAATCGATCGTATTTTACTTATGATGTTGATATAACCATCATACGAATCGATCTTATTTTACTTATGATGTTGATATAACCATCATACGAATCGATCTTATTTTACTTATGATGTTGATATAACCATCATACGAAACGATCTTATTTTACTTATGATGTTGATATAACCATCACACGAATCAATTGTATTTTACTATAACCATCACACGAATCAATTGTATTTTACTTGTGATGTTGATATAACCATCACACGAATCGATCGTATTTTACTTATGATGTTGATATAACCATCACACGAAACAATCTTATTTTACTTATGATGTTGATATAACCATCACACGAATCGATCGTATTTTACTTATGATGTTGATATAACCATCACACGAAACAATCTTATTTTATTTATGATGTTGATATAACCATCATACGAATCGATCTTATTTTACTTATGATGTTGATATAACCATCACACGAATCGATCGTATTTTACTTATGATGTTGATATAACCATCACACGAATCGATCGTATTTTACTTATGATGTTGATATAACCATCATACAAATCGATTTTATTTTACTTATGATGTTGATATAACCATCATACGAATCGATCTTATTTTACTTATGATGTTGATATAACCATCATACGAATCGATCTTATTTTACTTATGATGTTGATATGACCATCACACGAATCAATTGTATTTTACTTATGATTTTGATATAGCCATCACACGAATCGATCGTATTTTACTTATGATGTTGATATAACCATCACAGAAATTAATCGTATTTTATTTATGATGTTGATATAACCATCACACGAAACAATCTTATTTTACTTATGATGTTGATATAACCATCACACAAATCAATTGTACTTTACTTATGATGTTGAGATGATGATGATGATACAATTATAAACTTGTTTTTTACATTAATGCATTTAATTAATTTTTCAACATACTATTGTTCGTAGAGTGATTTTTATGGCACTGTTTTTAGTATCAGTCTTAATTATTATATATTGTTTTATATCTATACTTTGTTAACTTTATATTATGATCATTTTATTTATATACGCGAAGTTTGTGATCAAACTTGAATTCAGGAGAGGCCGAAAGTTTGAGGACAAACTTGGAGTCAGGAAAGGCCGAATGTTAGAGTTAATTCCAAATTGTTATTCTATACAATTTGGAATTAACTCTAACATTCTTTCACTAGTAGGAAGCTACATTATCCCCGGGTGTTTTAGGCTATTTCAACACGAGAACGCGGGTGAAACCGCGGGGATAAGTAGTATATTAAATAACCCTTTTTGTTGCAGGTCATGAGTACGGATATATCGTATGATAATAAGTACATAGCTACGTGCTCTTACGACAGGACTTTCAAACTGTGGGCTCCGGATCTATCTTAGAATATAATTGTAATAAAAGATTGATAATATATGTAATTGTTTTATTATTACTCTGTGGAGTTATTATCCGATTAAATCCAGATACTATCAGAGCTTGTACTATGGGAAACAGATAACTGTTATACTACTTTAATATACATAATTACACCCAGACTACTGTTAGAGTTAATTCCAAATTGTATAGAATACTTATATAATTTCAACATTTGATCTCATTGAAGTCAGGATAATTTAAAAGTATAAAACATTATTAATATTAGTTGGATCATTTATTATGGAGGAAAGATTGAGTGAAACAATAAAAAGGAGTGTTTTTTGTATCCAGTGTGGGAAAGTTCTGAACTAACTAGCAGAATAGGTCTTAGAGAAAAACGCTCAAAGGAACCCTGAGCTGAATTTTGAAGGAATAAAAGATTTTTGTTTGGAGCCTAGCATACTCATCAGGAGCCATTTTGTTTTTTTTTTAATTGGCGGCCCACGATAATACTTAAACTTAAGTTTTTTTCTCGTAAGACCTGTAGTTCAGAACTTCAAATCAGTTGTGTATAGAAAATTGCCGGGAGTCTGTCGCTGCTGCCGATTTACGGCTGTGGGTGGTTACCAGCAGGCTGGCAGCGTTTCCTGTTTGGATAGCCAAGCTGATGAGCTGAGGCGGGGGCCTGCTGCTCTCCGATCCTCGATCAATTTGATGACAAAGTGCGAGCAAAACGGCGAGCTTCGGACCCCCACGGTCCCACGGCCGCCGTACTAATATGTATGAGGTGAGTCTGATCGTTTGAACATGGAAAATGACGTCACGCTACTTATAATCGCTGTATTTTAGTAATTTTGACAGATATGTCATATGTCGTAAAAATATTATATAGGTACAGAAAAGAAAGTATGGCCCGAAGATTAACGAAAGAATGCTTAAACTTACAATCAACCTTAGATCACTACTATAAGGTTCATAATACAGTGCAGCTGTTAGTGCCGCCCCTCCGCACACATGGCGGCAGCTGCCGACCAATAGCATTTCCCGCGCTTAGAAAATGTATCTTCTGTATGTAGATAGATGATGATTTTTTTTTAAAGAAAAGACATGTAAATTTTCATCGTTTTTATTCGTACGGCATTCTGTATATTACAGTGCGAACGCACAAACTTACAAGATGCTTTAAAACCTTTATATATTTACAAATTTGCCAATTAGAAAACACTATCAAACAACATTTATTTACTGTTTTCAACCCTTGATTGAAAATATCGGGTGTTTTACTATATTTTTTTCATTACCCGATGTTAATTATTGCTATCTCTGTCTTACTATGCGTATTAGACAGAGACAGGTATATTTTTGAAGCGTTCATTCAAGGGTAGAAAACAAACGTTGAATTTATTTAAAATTAATACTATTAATTCTTCTAAGTTATAATTATAACTAATACAGTTTGTTTTTGTAGTTAACTACTTTCTCTAATGTTTAGCTTTTGGATGGGTGACCGGGGAGTGTCAAAGATATAATTTGTGCTAAATAGCAAAAGTAGTTAACCACGTCAAACCGTATGAATAGGAATTTGAAAATTTAAAGTCTAATATTTACAAAGAATTTTGGAAATAAAATTAAAAAAACATGTAGTTTTTTTCTTCATATTTTCTCACATTTTTTTTAATCAATTGTTCCCACATTTTTCGTTATTTATTTATAATTAAAATGAAAACCCGAGAGATCATAGGAGTTTCGACTGTGTCTTATGACTTGAACTACTTATGTGACGTCGCTATAAAAACATTTCAAGAATTAAATAAATAATACATCCCGTAAGGCACCGATCCCACAAAAGAGTATCATTGCACACAGAGAACTCGTCGTTCAAGAGAACGCGAGTTCTGTCGGAGTTCCATTCTCTAACGCTGGCAGTTGAGGACACGTCTGAGCGATCACTGTCTTATTTACTGAGTGACACAAGGCATAAAGGACAATGGGCATTCTGGCCCATGAGCGTCCACTAATGAAACTTAAGTAAGGCCAATGTGACGAGATAAAGAATGTAAACAAAATATTGCTTGCTGTATGTATACCTTGTTCATATGTCTGTGATGTATACACCTTTTGGTACAGGATACTAATTACTACCTTGCCATTTCATAATATCTCCAATTATTTCTTAAATCTTCAATACTCTATATCTTTTTTTGTAAATACACCACAGTAATGAGCTTTCATATTTTTGTTAATATATTATTGCCTGATAGAAAACATAGATATTATTGCTAACCGCCAATGGGACAAGCAAGTTCCATACAAATTTGCCCATTTACCTTTAGAACTGACTGCTCGTTCGCTGTGTGTACAGTAGTGAACGCGGAACTCGGAACGCGGAACTCTAGAACTCTTTTCTGTGGGATCGGCGCCTTATATAGAAAAACTTAGCTATATATTTGCTAGTGGCGCCATCTACAAATCGGTTCGCGTTTAACACTTGAAAATAATAATATAATTATAAATTAATTAATTGAATTATTTTAAATAAATGTCACAGTCTTCCAAAGCCTTAGGGCCAGTTTACACTAGTCAAATACAGAAACAATTTTGTCTTTTTGCGATTCGCTCGTAGCGCCATCTCTTGGGTTGCTCAACGCGAATGGACTGGCTGCTCAGCATGAGGCGGGAAATTCGTTTTTTTTCAAGTTTTTATTAATTTTACCTTCGTAATTATTTTAATGATTCGCGACCGTATTGGCACATTGTGTTATGAATGATTTTTGTATAATATGAGCCATATTTGAACTTTCCTCTAAAAACCGTAAAACTTACTATTTTACTGAATGAACAAAAATTTTTCATTATAAATATCCTGGGACATTCCTCACACATGGTCATCTGATCCCAAACTAAGCAGAGCTTGTACTATGGAAACCAGATAACTGATATAATACATATACTACTCTTTTTTTGTAAATACATTCTGAAAATACATAATTACACCCAGACTCAGGACATACACACATGTTCATGCACACAAATGCATGTCCTGTGTGGGAATCGAACACACGACCTGCGGCGCGATAGGTGGAATCTTAACCAGTCTTAACCAACTACGCCAACTGGCCCATCAATTATTATAAACAGTATCAATTACACAATATGCCAAATGAAATATTTTTTGTTCTTCGAAGGTAAAAATTAATAAAAACTTGAAAAAAAACAAATTTCTCGCCTCATTCTGAGCTTCCACCTAAATTAACATTCGTCTGCTTGTCGTTTTTTTCTCAAGCGACGCCACAAAAGCAGCGTAACTCCAAACTCAGACACATTCCCACTTAAACTAACCAAACATTATCACAAAAATCTTAGGACTAGATTCAATTTTTCGTTGTCGGCGTATTAGCCACTGCGCCCAAATTCAAAAGCCCCGAATATCCCCTAAATTGATTCGCCATCAAATCTCTATACACTGCCAATTGCCTCTGATCCATCTGGCCTGCCAGGCTACTGTACAATGCCATATACGGGTCCATGAACGACGTCATTGGCACGGCAGTCTTTTGCATCTCCATAATCTGCGCCAGATTGTTCTTATACGGATTCGGTGGCATGTTACTGGGCAAAAAGTTATTTTGACTATTCGTTGACCCTGTCGAACTAGTTGGGGATATATCTTCTCGACTAATTTGATAGTTGGGGACAACGATTTGGGGCTTTTTGGGGATGTTAGACGGGGAGGGACACGCGTAGGGTTTGGGGTAGTCTTTAGGTGGAGTAGGCGTTTTTGTGGACATGAATTTCCCGTTGGAGGATCGTTTTTGCGGCGGACGATTCTTCGATGGCGTTTGGACCTTGTTGACTAATGTTATCTCTAAGTTGGACCCGACGACGGCTTTACCGTCAATTAGAGTGTAATTTTTGGATAAATTCTGAGCCGAAGACTTTGAAGGCGACGGAGAATTTGGAATCCTAACTATTTCTACAGCCGGCTTTTGTGGTGACACGTCTCTACATGTCAAGTCCAATATATCATGAGGCGGGGTATTAGTCGAGGGGGGGATTCTTTGGGATTTAACCGGTGTGCCCAGTAATACGTGTGGTGGGGGCATAAATGGGTCTTTTGGGTTCCCATAGACTGTTTTCTCGGGTCCAGCAGACCCGAAGATACTGGTCGCTTGTATAACTTTAGGTGGTTGTATACCGTTGGAATAATTCGGAGGTATAATGTTATACATTTGGAATAATTGCGCTTGGGTCATTATTTGATGTTGCATGGCGGGGTTGAGGATCATTGGGGGGTTTATTAGGGGGGGTATTGGGTTCAGAGGCTGGCTCCAGTTTGTGGTGGGTAACGCTGTGACTTCTAGACCTCGTTCTTTGAGGATGTCTAGTTTTTTCTTCTTGACAGATTGTGGACTCTCCGGGTACTCGTCCAGATCAATTATTTCTGGTGTTTTTGGTTTGTAAGGTACCTGTGGAAGAAATTGTTATATTAGCAGATTTAGGGAGTGGAAGAGTCTTAGTTCAGGTCTTTTTGCAAACTTATGCATGCCGTGATTTTCCCAAGGGAGTACAGCATGGGATTCTTCAAGGTGTAAAGAGTTTTTTTTTTTTTTTTTTTTATTCAACTAAGTTGGTAACCCCCTCCCCTATGAGCTCTGGCGACCTTACTCACGCGCAGGAACACAACTTTACACAACATGAAGTTATTTGGCTGCGGTATTCTGTAAGGTACTTCCCCAGTCGAGCTGCTCGCCTAGCGAATAAGCGCGATGCTCTACCTCTCTCAATTCTTTCTTGATTTCTTCAGGGGCGATGGGTTGTATGCATGTTTGCTTGGCAAATATGGTTAAACCGTGATGGTAAGCGGTTGTCTATAGACGCGCGACATACAGGTATCATTCACGTGTTGCCGACCGTCTCTTCACACCCTTGAAGGGGGCGTTAAGGGTAGTTGGTTTAACCCTCATTTGGGAAAACCACCAACCTATTCCGGTTCATGAGATACAGCCCACTGACTGACAGACGGACGGACGGCGGAGGCTAATAGGAGGCTAGAGGAGGGTAATAGGCCTTAGGGTACGGGACCCTAAAAACATCACAAAGTCAAAAATGTTTTTTTTTTTTACCTCAACAATTTCATCATCACTGAGCGCACTGTTACTCCTCACTAATGGCGGGTGATGAATGCCGAAGTTGTTGAGTGGTGGATTGGAGTTGTTGGCCGGCGGTGATGATGATGACGAGTCCGGCCGCAGCGGGGGCACCGGCGCTGGGGATACACAAAATAACATCATCATATACCTGCCCTGAAAAAAAAAACAAAATAAAAAAAAAAAATGTCCGTCAGTTAGATTATCAAAAAATATTTAACACGTATTTTTTCTTTTGTCAATCAAACACAACATGACGAAGATATGGGATCCAATCCGCGCGTCCTTATAATAAAGTTCATATTTTAAATAAAATATTTTTATATGTTTTAAATAAAAACTTTCTATTATAATACTCACGCGTACTAGGCGGTGCTGAGTGTGAGTGGGTGTGTGTATGTGAATGCGGGTGTGGATGAGTGTGCGAGTGTGTATGCGTGTGAGTGTGTGTAGCTCTGGTTGGCTTCACTCTCACAGCTCGGAGCGAACTCCTGCCAACCGGACGACACTTCTGAAACAAACATTTTATTTAACACATTTAAAAGTGGCGGTCTTTCACCAACTGTGCGAAGTGCTCGTGGTGTAGCATGATAAGCCGTTCTTAATCGATCGGCAAGATAAGCTACCACCATCGTGGTCGGTACCTGGAAGGGTGACCGCCTAGTGGTATTTCAAGAGCGTTTCCGTGCTTCGGAAGGCACGTAAAGCCGTTGGTCCCGGTTATCACTTAATTGTGATAGTCGTTAAGCTAGTTGGAGGCCTCCTAGGCGGCTTGAAAACTCCAACAGTAGATTGACCACTCTACCTCCACCGATCCGCAGTGGGCACGCGTGTTGGAGTATCTGCACATTGGGAGGACACACATTTATGTGCAGAAGGCCTGTGCTCAGCAGTGGGACATTATATGCTGATGATGATATATGCTAATCGCTGAATGAACTTCGTAAGCGCGATACAGGATGTTGTGGCGCCATCTATCGATCGGTAGGTACGACTTCTTCGGTACTAGGCGTACAGATCGCGAAAGAGAACATTTTACAATAATATCAGCAAGTGACGTGACGTATTATCATATTGTTTATGATTTTAATTCAATAAACTTGGAAGCAATTACAATATACTTATTTATTAACAACTATTTATATATTATTATTTATATAATATATTTTCTATTTTTTATGGTTTAAAATAATAATTTATTTATATGTAATATTGTGACTGTGGTTTCAATTTAATTTAATTTTTGGTTTTTATTTCTATTTTTAATTCACCGTCCAAATGTCCGTGATTCACACGTGGCTTCAGCCGAAAATCAGCGCTGTAGTTATCTGCAGTCTGCAGCACATGCTGAGCTGGGGCCAATTGGACCCACGATATCACACACTGTTATTATATTTGTATTTGTTATTGGTTATTGTATTGTTTTTACGTCTTTTAGTTTGTATATGTTGTATGTTATTATGCTGTTTCTTCTTGACGGGCCAGTTGGCGCAGTTGGTTAAGACTCTGGTAAAGATTCCACCTATTGCGCCGCAGGTCGTGGGTTCGATCCCCACACAGGACATGCATTTGTGTGCATGAACATGTCTGTATGTCCTGAGTCTGGGTGTAATTATGTATTTACAAACAAAAAAAGTAGTATATGTATTATATCAGTTGTCTGGTTTCCATAGTACAAGCTCTGCTTAGTTTGGGATCAGATGACCGTGTGTGAGGAATGTCCCAGGATATTTATTATATTTTTTTTATTTTTTATTGTGTTGTGTGTGTATCTGTGTGTTCAATAAATAACATTTTATCTTTATCAATTTGGTATGAATTTTTGAGTAATTTATTTTGAGTTGAAACTTTGTATAGATAGTCTGTATGTGAT
Source organism: Achlya flavicornis (assembly GCA_947623365.1). Lineage (NCBI taxonomy): Eukaryota > Metazoa > Arthropoda > Insecta > Lepidoptera > Drepanidae > Achlya > Achlya flavicornis. Next base: position 1,956,501 of record OX392494.1, on the reverse strand, counting down.
GTAGTCTTCACACCTTTCAGATGTATATAACCTTTCTTATTGTATCTGTTTACATGTGTGTGGCTCACTCACGCAATCTACTAAACGTATTTGAAGGAAACTATTTATATAGATACAGCCCACAGATACACTCTTTATAATATACATTCTTTAGCATATAGAATGCTAAATCGTATTTTTCTTAACAATTTAAAGTTTCTTCCCGACTCTTCTCAGCAAGGGCGACCTTCCTAACATGTTTTAGAGTCAGACTATACATAAGTGCGATTTAACAATTTAAATTTTCATCCCGACTCTTCTCAACAAGGGCGACCTTCCTAACCTGTTTTAGAGTCAGACTATTCATAAGTGCGATTTAACAATTTAAAGTTTCTTCCCGACTCTTAACAAGGGCGACCTTTATTTTAAAGTTTTATTCCGACTCTTCTCAGCAAGGGCGACAATCCGAACCGGTTTAGATTCAGACTAGTCATAAATGCGAAGGTCAATTTGAATAAATATTTTACCTAACAGAATACCGCAGCCAAGTTACTTAATGTTGTGATACTGCGCGTGAATTTTGGGAGTTTGTAGAGGAAGGGTCGAGGGTCCATATGGCTACGGAAACCGCTTACCACCAGGCCGTATGCTTATTTGCTGATTTAGTATAATTACCTGTTGTCCAGTCGATAAAGGATTATTATCATGTCCATTGAGCGAGTTCTCAGTGACAGTGATACTAGCAGGCGGAGTGTCTACAGGTGGGTCTTTGACCAATGTCGTATCGGGGTTGCCTGTGGAAAAATTAACATTTATTGATGGCATTATTAAAACATACGTTTGGAGCATAGCACTATATGGGTGTGAGACGTGGACAATGACGCAAAGGGATAGGGAAAGACTGGAAGCCGAGAAATGTGGTGTTGGAGGAGAATGGAGAGGATTAGCTGGACGGAGATGGTGACGAACGAGGAAGTATTGAGTCGAGTAAAAGAGAAAAGGAACATTATGGAGACGATAGAGAATAGGAGGGGAAATATGTTTGGCCACCTTATACGAAACGACGAATTTATCAAAAACATAATAGAAGGAAAGATAGAGGGAAAGCGAGGAAGAGGAAGACCAAGAATAAGTTACACAGGTCAAATGAAGGCAAAAATAGGCGTCGGGTCATATAAGGAGGTGCAAAATGTGGCTAATGATAGAGCAGAGTGGAAGAAGCTACACCGACAAGAACACAGCTCTTAAATACAGAAGAAGAAGAAGAAGATGGCATTTGATGGTAACTAAACATTAACATCTGTTTAAAAAGAGAAACCGATATACAAGCACAGCTCAAAAAACAATAGAAATATTGCAGATCAAAATTAAGTGCTCAAACGTGAATACTACGTGATGTCACGGTGCATAATTTAAAAATTATGAAAAATCTAATACTCTTAAGCGTTATGTACCCAGAGGGTGCCAACGGGACCCTATTACTAAGCCTCCTCTGTCCGTCTGTCTGTTAGTGGACTGTATATCATGGACCGTAGTACCTCCACCTTACAGAATACCGCAGCCAAATAACTTTATATTGTGTAAAGTTGTGTTCCTGCGCGCGAGTAAGGTCGCCAGAGCTCATAGGGGAGGGGGGAAAGGTCGGTAACGCGTGAGCGATGCTTCGTGTGTTGCAAGCGCCCATATGGCTACGGTAACCGCTTACCATCAGGCGGGCTGTAAGCTTGTTTACCGACTTAGTCGTATAAAAAAAAAGATAACCTGCCTATGTTATGTTATCTGATGTATGTCTAACTGACGGACTAAATAGTTTTTATTTTACCCAGGCTTTTTTTTTATATTAAAAGTCAATAATATAATAATACTTGTAACGCCAGTGAAGGTGGGACAGAGCTAGATAGATAGATAGAAAAACTCACCTAGATCCAATTTCTGCGCCAACTCACTCAAAAACACTGTACTATCACGACTCAACTGCTTACTCCCTAACTCGGCTATCACTTTACTAGAATCACTCAAATTGTGTTTAACCACCAACTCACTAATCAACGCACTGTTCTCTTCAAACAACTTGACTATTTTCGGTTCAATTAACTTTTCAACCGGCTTCACAGAAATTTTGAATTTCTCGTCTTCTTTGGGCAATGAATCTAGGAACTCTCTATTTAATTCTTCTGCAGGCTTAGATATAACGTTCAATTCTTCTTTTATTTCTCCAGTTTCGTTGTCTATGAATTTCTCGTGTTTAGGTGATGGTGTCCGTAGTATTTTCTCTGTTATCTCTGGTTTAAGTTCTATATCTCTTAGTGGGGAGTCTGTTACGTCTATAGTAGCTATGGTGTGTGGTTCGTCTAGTTTGCCGTTTACTTTGAATGTGCCGTTGCGCCGTTCATGGTTCTCGTAGGGCAGGAGAAATCTAAAAAAAAAACATGGTAAGTGATGATGTGGCCGAAGGTGGTACAGTAGTACCCAACTGATATGGCTTACCGATGTACCTGCGCAGAAGATACATTTTCTAAGCGCGGGTAATGCTATTGGTCGGCAGCTGCCGCCATGTGTGCGGAGGGGCGGCACGAGCGAGTGAGACAGAACTAACAGCTGCACTGTATTATGAACCTTATAGTAGTGATCTAAAGTTGATTGTAAGTTTAAGCATTCTTTCGGGCCATACTTTATTTTATTTGCGATCGAAGATTCACGACGCGCCTTATCAGTTGGGTACTACTGTAAGCACATAAAGCCTAGAAGGAACTGGCTCTCAAGTGCAGCTGTTGAACCACCGATAGGTGCTTGGCGACAGATCAACTTGAGGTCGGTAGCCAGCCATTTGGGTACTTCAAAGTACCCTACCACCGTGATATGGTTGAGCGATGTTTTCCTTCACCGACAGCTCATTGGATTCGAACCCGGGACCTTATATTAAAAAGATATTGAATCCTAACTAATATTATAAATGCGAAAGTGAGTTTGTTTGTTTGTTACGCCTTCACGCCTCAACTACTCAACGGATCATCATGAAATTTGGCACGCAGATAGCCTATGGTATGTAGAAGGACATAGGCTACTTATCCCGGGAACGCGGGTGAAACCGCGGGGGACAGCTAGTTAATAATAAGTATACAACTATTGTTGTATAGATATGATTTGTGAAGATGTTCGTTAGTCTTTCACGTAAAAACTACTACACAGATTTCGATGAAATTTGGCACACAGATAGTTTATGTTCTGGATTAATGATAACACATAGGGTACATTTTATCCCGGAAAAATATGTATAGTGCCCGAACATCAGACCGTATTACTGGGTTTCTTGCCGGCTCTTCTCAGCATGGTCGGCCATCAGACATGTTTGGATAGTTATTTTAATGCTGTTGAGCGTGAATAGTACATTCACAATTCTTTGTAATGTATGTAAGAAGCGCTCGTGGTGTAGCATGATTAGCCATTCTTAATCAACCGACAAAGTTAAGTTAGCAACATCGTGGTCGGCACCTGGATGGGTGACCGCCTAGTGGTATTACAAATCGAGCGTTTCCGTGCTTCGGAAGGCACGTACAGCCGTTGGTCACGGTTATCACTTAATTGTGATAGTCGTTAAGCTAGTTGGAGACGGGTTGACAACTCCAACAGTAGTTTGACCATCTACCTCCACCGATCCGCAGTGGGCACGCGTGGTGGAGTATCTGCCCATTCCTTTCATCCTCATTTGTGAGAGGAGGCCTGTGCTCAGCAGTGGGACATTATAGGCTGATGATGATGATGTATGTATAGAGTACCTCTCGTAATGTCTGCGGGTGCGAGCTGGTTGGTCGCTGAGGGAACGCCACAGCTTGTGTCGGCACACAGCTTCATACCCGCCTCTAGCCCACACCGCTGCATATAGACCTCGCAGCGACACTAAAACATACAATATAACATTTTACGGGTCAGTTTACGCCGCAGGTCGTGGGTTTGATTCCCGCACAGGACATGCATTTGTGTGCGTGAACATGTCCGTATGTCCTGAGTAGGCATGGAAATTATTGCTACTTTATAGGAATTCTCATTTGATGATATTATTATTTTTTATAGCATGATTTCACTAGCTATATATGATTTGCAATGATTTGTAACCTACGTCATCGATGCTGATCGACGGTATTTTTCACAAAATCATGTGCGAGTATCGCACGCAAGTGTCAAATTATCACTGATGCAAATTATATATACTTTCGTAGCAAAAAATTATTTTTCTATCCTGCTACATAACATGCTAAAGAAGTTAACACTTTATGTCACTTGATTTAAGGTTTATTTTTGAATACTCTTAAAAGCTAATCAATGATAAAGTTTTTTTTTTTTTTAAATTTGTTCATGACCTTGGATACAAAGTCCTTCAGTCGCATACATTTTATTTATATTCTTAAATATTCTTTATAACATGTAACAGGCTATGTCATGGACGGTAGCAGATGTGACATATGAAAACAGAATCATATTCTTTATCACCTGCTACTTGTGATTTATGCCATGCCTAGTCCTGAGTCTGGGTTTAATTATGTATATTAAGTATGTATTTACAAACAAAAGTAGTATATGTATTATATCAGTTATCTGGTTTCCATAGTACAAGCTCTGCTTAGTTTGGGATCAGATGACCGTGTGTAAGGAATGTCCCAGGATATTTATTTATTTATTTATAAAGTACACGACTTCTTTGGTATTAGGCGCACAGGATGCGAAAGAGATTCTATAATAATTAATATTAGCAAGTGACGTGAAGATAATTACCCTCATTGAGCGGTCACACTTTATATACCACCGGGTCAAAACTCAGTCTTTATGAGAAGATTGGGCAAGAAACTGAGCAATGTAATTTTTTTTCTATTAGTTTATAATGGGTGGATTTCGAGATGGCATATATATAATATATAATAATAATAATAAATGTTTATTGCCAAAAAAGATTTACAATTTATAAAAACAATAACATACAGAGAAACAGGAGAGTAAGTTGTCACAAGTTACTGGCAAGGCCCAAACTAAGCATGAGAACATGCTTGTATCTTGGGACTTAGAGTGCGATCTTTTTAGTTACGAATATAACAAACAAAACAGTGAGGTTTTAGAAATTTTGACAATAAAACAAACAGTAAATTATAATGCAAAAAGAAAAAAAAAATGAACAAAGTTATGTATAAAAAAGAATAATTAAAAAACGGGCAGGAATGAAGAATCTATGATAATGGTTGTGTAAAGAGATGGGGTGAGTGAGGGTTTGGGATGTGTTGTGTGTGTGAGAGTTGTGGGGGTGTATGTGTTTGTGTGTGCGAGGGTATGTATGTAAGGGTTTGTGTATCAGCTATGTGCCAGTGAGACATGAGTCTGAGTGCGAGTGCAGAGCTATGGGCTATGGGTAAGTTCTGTGGCAATCGTGGTTCTAGTCATCATATCAGATTTTCTGTTTCATCGTAAGATGGGATGGGACCAACACTGAATACTCAAAAAAAAAAATTTTACTTTACATACTTTTATGATAGAGTAAGGTTGACATTTTGTAAAAAAAAGTAAAAAAAAAAAATATTCGGTGTTGGTCCCATAGTAAAACTTGTTCAGCATGACTAACCCAACGTAGGTTTCGAAAATATGCCATCTCGAAATCTCCACCCGGTATACATGTGAATTGTTTTTTCTAACCAGTATGGGCAAATTCCAAACTACAGAAAACGCTGAATAGAATAAAAAAATAAAAAAAAATAAAGGAAAATTGATTTCATATATACAAAAATACACATTTTTTTAATGGCTTTTTATTTTCTTCTAAATTCAGCCCTCACTGGCAGCCTAAAAAATCATTCTGCATTTTTTTTTAATATAAGCAAAAATATAAACTCACAATGTTTAAGATTGGGCTCTGTATTGAGATGCAGATTCCGCTGTGTGTAGAAGTGCCTGAGATGCTGCAGGAAGGCCTTGTCGAGTGCGGGGGAGGCGGCGGACACACTCGGTGACGTCACGTCCGGGGCCGCGCCCCCCTCTCTAGGGGGGGCGCCGTTGCGAAGGGACAGGCGCCGCGGGGTCTGGAAAATAAAAACATATATCTGGAGGCGCCCCTAAATTTTTAATTTTTAATAAAAAATAAAAATAAATAAAAAGTGCGAGCCGTAGGCGAACGCGATAAGGGGGCCGAGAGTGTAATGATCCAAGCACACGTGTATTATACAAACATTTTCAACGCACTTGCAAGGAAAAAAATAGACTAATATTATAATCTATTAGCCAACACGCCACTAACAAGAATATTGCATACACTAAATCTGGTTGCCGAGGAAATTGACCTGTTCTCATGTTCAGCCAATGAATTTAGAAATTCAGTTTTGAGTATAGCATGTAGATAATATTTTAAATTGTTTTTTGTGTCTTATTATTAACATACACTATCGTATTAGGTAGACCTGTAATGATAGCTGTAATTTGTGTGTAAAATAAATAAAAATAAAAAATAAAATATTTTAAATAATCATCTACCACAACAATGAGAACTTAAAAAAATAAGGCTTAAGAATAATAAAATATTTTTTTTAACAGCGAAACGTAGATCTTTTCCAATTTATTGTGATATAATTGGTGTGAGCTGCAGCTGTACCTATCACATTCTACGGGGGGCAGACTTAAGGCAGCGCGACGGCAAGTTTTTTTAAATTTCTCGTAGGCCCCGTCCGCTCCTAGCTCTGGGGATATAGTAGAGCAACGGCTCTCAAACGTTTCTGGCGACGGACCCCTTTTAGAATGTAAAAAGTTTAATGGAGCCCTAAATTAATCAAAGAATAGTTTATGTGAAGGTATTCATTATTTTTATTTATATTTTTTATAATTATAATTAATAAAATTATTGGACTTTTTTATTTGGAATTCAATTGAATTTATTTTGCGAACTTGTCTTCCTTTTTTTTATTATTATCAATCCAAAAAATATACACAGGGTTTAGTATGAAATCATTCTCAATAAAACCACAAAGGTTTATAATAAATGGAATTACTTCTCTCACGACATTCGTCACATTGACATGCAGTATGTATACAAATTAAAAATAGGTATAACCTCGGAGGACAGAAGGATCTCCGTACACACTGGACTGGCTGTAAGTAGGTATGACCAAATGATTAACAGGTTGCCAATCCAGAGTATAAAGAGCCCAGTGGGCAAATATAGTTATTTATGCAACTATCGTATAATAAGGGGTATTAAAACACGAAAGTGGGTTTATACCCACGAAGCGAAGCGAGTGTGATAATAGTATCACATGAGGGTTTTAATTCCTAATTATGTACAGTTGCATTTAAGGCTTTATCAACACCCATGATGACTTTTTGGCGGGAACTTGCAGTGACGAAGCATTTTTATTTTCATAAATTTGTGTATTTTGAGTTTTATTGTGTATTTTTGGTGGTATTTTACCCAATAAAGATCATCCATGTGCACCAGTGAAGTGAAATGAAATGAATTATGTGTATCGTGACTTTTCAAGTTGTCTCAAAATGTCCGTGAAGAGTTTTAGTACAATGACCACCATTGTAGTAAAACATGACTTTTATGGACGGTGACTGACTGAGGACTATAATGTGAAGTGATTTATTGTGACTGGAAACTATAATATAACTCGACACTGGCAGAAATGAGCCCTAATTTGGGCTTGGTTGCCAAAATTAAAAATAAGAAGAAGAAACGGCAATTCTAATATCGAACTAAAATGGCGGCATACGACGTGAATTCGAATAACCTCCAAGTTTTTTTTATTACGGCGCTGTGATAGTGTAACGCGCCTGCATGAAAATGTTCTTTTTTTGAAATTCATAAGGATACCACGGAGAATGTGGCTGTTTGATGAGTAAGGAATGGTCCGAAAAAGCAAAAAAAAAAAGGAGTTGTATAATGAAATTCAGTACAACATTATAACACTGTTTTGGATGATATAATGGTTACTATGCAACCAGTGTTTTAAGTTGGCAATAAGCTAACTGTTTCAGGAACTGTTATAGAGGATTTATAGCATGGGTGTAGATAAAATAATAATTTCACACACGATTTATTAACAACAAATATGTACAAAATACAATCTATATATAGAAATTTTCCTGAAGCCTGCCGTAGGTTTCCTAAAAAAATATTTTGGCCAGTAATATTGCGGAGGCTTTGCGGAGCCCTACGGCTCCACGGAGCACACTTAGTATGGCTGTAGTGGAGAATGTAACTCACCATAGGATCAGTCCTGTGCGGGTGTGGTGCGGGCACGTCGCTATCGCTGGAGCGGTCGGTGCGGGAGCGCGTGCGGGAGCGCGCCGCGCGGGAGAGGGGCGAGAGGGGCGAGAGGGGCGAGCGGGGGGCGCGGCGCCGGCGCCCCCGCGGCCGCCCCTTCAGCCGCGGCGCCAGGTGGTTGCACACGAACTCGTGACCCTCCAGCTCGGGGTACTCGAAGGTCTCCTTAAATAACAACCATCGTTGCTGAGTTTCTTGTCTGTTCTCCTCAGTTGAAGGCCGACTTACGAACTGGTGGTAGCGTCAGTAGCTTTGACCTTCGTAAGTGCCCTAGTAGGGCCGAAATTGAATGAATGGCTTTGACTTTGACAAATGGAATGGCAGTGGAAGGAAAACCATCTCTTCAATTTCTTTTACATCCTCCACAGAGGACACAGTTTTTTTATATCCACAAAGTTGGCAAACAAGCTTACAGCCCATCTGATGGAAAGCGGTTACCGTAACCTGTGGACGCTATATCACTCACGCGTTACCGACCCTGCAAAAACCTCTTCACACCCCTTTTGATGAACCCCATGCTGATTATTCGACTTCTTATCCATCACAAAGTTTATGGACGCTCCATAGCTCCCTGAACTCTTGCCGTGGACACTTGGACGGAAAGCTTGCATCTAAATCACTAGTTTCATTTATTTTGTATCCTTGTGCTGTAACTAAAGACAGCCACCAAGCCACCTTTAACACGGGCGGAGCCGCCAACAAACGCTAGTAATTACTTCTGTGTTAAAACTACTACTTTCTTCGAAAGACATTTAAAGCCATTGGTCCAAGTTATCACTTAATTGTAAAAGTTAAGCTAATTGGAGGCCTCCGAGGTGGCTTGAAAACTCCAACAGTAGGTTGACCACTAGCCTACTCCACCGATCTGCCCAATCCCGCCCACGCTCATTTGTGAGAGGAGACCTGTGCTCAGCAGTGAGACACTATAGGCTGATGATGATGATATAACTACCAATACATACCTTACAGTATAAAATCCTCGTATTCTTAGTGGGAGCAGCATACCCACCCAAAGCAGCTACCAGCGAGTCCCTAAGCCAATCCCCCTGGATACCTTCGAGTCTTGCCAACAGCGCTCTGTACCGGCAGTATCGAGGGTACGAGAACACCACTACGCCAGGACAATCGGCATCTACTGCTGGAAGAGACCAGAAGAGATTACTGTATATAAGGCCATGATAGCACAGTGGTAGTGAGTGACGTCGGATGCCAAGACAAAGGTCCCGGGTTCGAATCCTACAATGAGCTTGAGCTTTCACTAAAGGTACATTGTGAGGAAACCATAGCAAATCTGTCGCCAAGCACCTATCGGTGTGGTCCGACAGCTGCCTCTTGAGAGCCAGTTTTTTCTAGCCTTTGTGCGCTTACCACCTTTGGCATCATCACTGACCATGGTGAGATTGTGGTCAAACTCAGGCCTATACATAGTAAAAAAATGTTTCTCTATTTTGGCAATACTAAAGTTACATCTTTTATCTGTGTTTAAGGGCGCTTTGAGATACCTACGGGTGAGTTATAGGCGTTTGACCACAATCTCGCTAAAGGGAATAATGTGAACGAATATGTTAAGGTCTGGTCAAATAGGTTGCGCTATATCGTTACGTCAAAGCGTCCTAGCGCTACTCTGACGTTACGCTTAAATAAAAAACAAAAAAAAAAAAAAACCTGGGACATTCCTCATAAACGGTCATCTGATCCCAAACTAAGCAGAGCTTGTACACACGGCTACCGATCAAGCTATACATTTCCAGTATAAGCTGATCTCGCATTGTATACGATTTCAGTACAATGGGAGGTCTGCTTATACTAGAAATGTATAGCTTGATCATGTACTATGTAAACTAGATAACTGATAAACTACATATACTACTTTTTATTTGTAAATACATACTTAATATACATAATTACACCCAGACTCAGGACATACAGACATGTATTTAAAAAATGTAACCTTGCTGAGTTTCTTGCCTGTTCTTCTCAGTTGAAGGCCGACTTACGAACTGGCGGTAACTTCAGTAGCTTTGACCTTCATAGGTGCCCTTCTAGAGCCTAAATTGAATAAATGGCTTTGACTTTGTTCATGCAAACAAATGCTTGTCCTGTGTGGGAATCGAACCCACGATCTGCGGCGCGTAAGGTGAATCTTAACCAACTGCGCCAACTGTCCCGTCAATGTCGGCTTGGACGTCATGTTGTATAAATAATCTTCAAATACTTCTGATACGGGTAATTTTTAAAGGGCGCACATAAATATCTTGTCACTAGTATCCGAAGTTGGCCGAAGCCTATGGTGTTTTTTTTGGCCGAAGTGGCCGAATCCGAAGTTTCGGTTGGACAGTACTACTGTTCTTCTGTACCCTGTCATCTTCACCTCAACCGCTTAATTTGATCTAGAGACACTGAATGATCTATTGCAAATCTATCGATACTGATTTTCCTGAAATTCTAATAAAGGGCGCGTTGAGATACTTATCACCAGAAAGGGCGCACATAGATATCTACACAATTAACTCACCAATAGTTCTCTTCTCCCTATCGACGTCACATAAGACCCGCTTAGTTTGATCTAGAGATGCGACATGACCTATTCCTAAAGTTCTAATAAAGGGCGCGTTGAGAAACGTATCAGCCTAAAGGGCGCACAGAGATATCTACACAATTTACTCACCAATAGTGCTCTTCTCTCTGTCGACGTCAGTAAAGTCTAGTTTGGTGTGGTGCAGCGGCGCGGTGTGGCGCGGGTCGGCGGGCGGGGCGCACGCGCCGCGCCACACCGCGCGCAGCCCCCAGCGCCAGTTGACGCCGTCGCTCACCCAGCTCAGCAGGTCCTCCGCGCGTACTACCACCTTATCGTTGATTGCCAGCACTTCGTCCTGGGGAAGACGACATTTGGACTGTTAAACTATGGTCAGTGGTGATGTGGCCGAAGGTGGTAAGCACACAAAGCCTGGAAGGATCTGGCTATCAAGTGCAGCTGTCGGAACACACCAATAGGCGACAGATTTTCAACTTGAGGGTGGTACCAGATGGGTACTACAAAGTACCCTACCCCCGTTCTATGGTTTCCTTCACCATAAGCCTAAGCTCAACCGACGGTGCGCTGTGATTGACAAACTTAAGGACACAAGCGCTAGGGATTTTTCCTTTGGAACTTTTGAACTGACTTAAGAGAGGTAGAGCATAGCGTTTATTCGCTCAAAGAGCAGCTCGACTGGGGAAGTACCTCCACCTTACAGAATACCGCAGCCAAATAACTTTATGTTGTGTAAAGTTGTGTTCCTGCGCGTGAGTAAGGTCGCCAGAGCTCATAGGGGAGGGGGGAAAGGTCGGTAACGCGTGAGCGATGCTTCGTGTGTTGCAAGCGTCCATATGGCTACGGTAACCGCTTACCATCAGGCGGGCCGTATGCTTGTTTACCGACTTAGTCGTATAAAAAAAAAAAACTTTAAAGCGCCCGGTCGTCAATAGTTTCAGAGGTGAGTCGTGAATACATTTGACAGTCATCATCATCATTATCAGCCTATAATGTCCCAATCAGGGTGAAAGGGAATGGACAGATACTCTACCACGCATGCCCACTGCGGATCGGTACGGGTAGGCCAGTGTTCAACCTACTATTGTAGTTTTCCAAGTAGGCCTCCGACTAGCTTAACGACTATCACAATTAAGTGATAACCGGGACCAACGGCTTTACGTGTCTTCCGAAGCACGGAAACGCTCGATATGAAATACCACTAGGCGGTCACCCATTCGGGTACCGACCACGACGGTGGTAGCTTAACTTTCCTATCGATTAAGAACAGCGTATCATGCTACACCACGAGCGCTTCAGAACGGACACCGACATTTGACAGTACGTATTAATAATAATTCAATGTTTGACAGACAAAGTCTCGCAATTTTATAAAGGCGCATCCATGCTTGGCGAACCGAGCACGAGCCGAGCCACGAACAAGCACACTGCGAGCACGATTCGCGTAGCGTGGACGGGCATGCGAGCTTCGACCGAGCGCGATTGATGGTGCGTCCATGCTACGCGAATCGAGCACGAGCCGAGCCACGAACGAACCTACAACGAGCACGATGCGAATCCCTTTGTTCGTGAAAAAACTGACAATCGCGCTCGTTCGAGGCTCGCAAGCCCGTCCACACTACGCGAATCGTGCTCGCAGGTTGCTCGTTCGTGGCTCGGCTCGTGCTCGATTCGCGTAGTATGGACGCACCATAACATTAGTAGGTTAAGGATTTCTGAAATTTGTAAAATAAAAAACGCTACTTTTTATCCCGGGAACGCGGGGGACGCAGCTATTACATAATATAGCAGATTATTTCTTCCAAAAACCTTATAATTACAAACAAAGTAACAAATTAATATAACTACTACTGGATTATAGTACATAATTAAATAGCGTCCAAATAAATCTGAGTGGCTCAGACACAGCCCTGGGAAATTACTCGGCAGTCATCCCTAGGGTTGCCAACTTGTTTATTGCAATATTTTTATTTATTTAACAACCATTTTATGCATTAAGACCGCCCATTGGACAGTACCTATTAGGTAAGTTGGCACCATAATCTTAATATTAAGCATTTCTTGTTATTACACTTTTTGGTGTCAAATATTTAGAGTTATTTACCTATAAAACACCCACGCCAATTCTCACTTCCTTAGAACTAGTCTTCGAATCGAAATTGCTTTACGAGTGCTATTTCGAGCGTAAAATTTCGAGGGGCGGAGTCAAATTCCTTCATAACCTTCGAAATAATTACGAGAGTAAGGAATAAATGTTGCCATTATGATAGATATTATATAATGTTACATTAACATTTTAAGATATATAGATATATATTATAACATTATAGATAAGAGCCTTAATAATACATAATATCTGTACCTACGTCTGTACCTACTTATGCTTCACAATAAAATACTTTGACTTTGACTTAAATTAAATTTAAAAAAGATTTTGATGCCTACAATGTTTTTTTTTTTAATCTATATTTTTTAAGAGGGTTTACAAATGTTTAAAACAACGTTTTACACTTTTTATATCTTAATATATCTGGAATTCATAAGTTAATCAATTTTTTATAATAATTATAACTAAATATAAAAAATATTTACTTCGCCTAACGGAAATCCTTAGGCTTTCCCGTCGTTACGTTTCCAAATGACAAAATGACTGCTTGACGTTTGACAGTTTTCGCATTCGAAATGCGGTGTGCGCTGTGCGTGCATCTGTCAATCATTCAGTTTCTTAATCGTTAAAATTAATTAAAAAATAAATAAACTCCGAATGGCTGAGCGACAACCCTGCGAAATTACTAGGCAACCGAGAGTGGGCGTTTAGGTGGGGGTGGGGGCAGGGACGGAGTTGGGATTAAGTTGGGGTTTAGAAAAATATAATACTTTTGCTCCTTATTTCACTCGTAATCTCCATGGTACATGCAATATTTTCGCGGGTTAAAAATTTGGTGCTAAGTATCCTATCCTATTCATATTACAAATGCGAATGAATTTGTTGGTTTGTCCTTTCATGAATCGGCGTGACTTTTTTACCAGAGTGTAACATAGCCTACTTTGATCCCGTAAACACAGGTAAACCCGCAGGGGACGGCTAGAATATCATATGATACGATTAAAATAAGAATACGAATATTATACAACATGTCTGAACGAAAAATATGAGTTAGCACTAAGTATTACTAAAAACAAGAATTTGTTATGGTGCGCCCATGCTTACTGCGAGCACGATTCCGCGTAGCGTGGACGGGCTTGCGAGCCTCGAACGAACATTCGTAGCGTGCTCGACTGCGCTCCGCCCGATTGTCAGTTTTTTCACGAACATAGGGATTCTTAGTACGTCCACGCTTGAAATCGCGAGCATCGAACGAATCCAGTCGTTCGAGGCTCGGCTCGTGCTCGCTTCGCGTAGCATGGACGCACCATTAAACATTTCATTGTCAAAACAAGCTTTTTATCGTAACTGTACTTCTAGTTGTCTGTAACTCTGTACAAGTAGTGTCCCATACTAATGTATACAAAATTTCAGCTCGATCGGAAACTGGGAAGCGTATCAAATGTATCTTGCAAGATTCGTTTACAGACATTTTTCAGGTTTTGCGAGTAAAGGTGAAACTAAATAAAATAAAAAATATTTATCCCAACTCCGTCCCATGGCCATACCGAATGAAGGGTGGTGGAGGGAGAACTAAAATTGCTTTCAAATAAGTAACCAAGCCGGCGGTGTATTGTGGTAGCGCTGAGCGATATCGTTCCTATCTTGATTCGTTATCGTTACGACTTATAACAAGGTTATCTATACTTCCCCGCCCCGCAGTTTCACCTGTGCTCCCGAGATAAAAAGTACCCTATGTGTTAATCTATAAATATTCTGTTTGCCTAATTTCCTCCAAATCCATTCAGCCGTTTATGCGTGATTGAGTCACAAACATGTGAAGTGAGATGAGATTCGACAAGTTTTAAAGTTTGTAACAAAGTTCTCAATGCCTTGAGTTACATTATAATTCTGCTATCAAATTCATTTATAAAAATATAGTTTTTCATTAAAAAACTTAATTTAAAACCAACGCCACGCACTTGCACTAGCTCAGCCGGGCTATTGCGTATCTTTGGTGGTAATCGTAAAGAACCCCGATTACATTTTTTTTTTATACAACTAAGTCGGTAAACAAGCATACGGCCCGCCTGATGGTAAGCGGTTACCGTAGCCATATGGACGCTTGCAACACAAGAAGCATCGCTCACGCGTTACTGACCTTTCCCCCTCCCCTATGAGCTCTGGCGACCTTACTCACGCGCAGGAACACAACTTTACACAACATAAATTTATTTGACTGCGGTATTCTGTAATACTTCCCCAGTCGAGCGGCTCTTCGAGCGAATAAACGCTATGCTCTACCTCTCTCAAAATTCAATTTTCATCCAATGACGCGCACGCGGTATGACGCCACGATGACCATTCGTGGGCCCTGATTGGATGAAATTCTTTAATGGTGTTCGTTACGATTACCACCAAAGTTACGCGGTAGAGCCCCAGGCCTCCCAGAATAAGCCGCCCAATTTTACGGGTGGGCATTTTGTGTGAATGTTTTAAAGTAATTTCTACCCACCCTCCTCTAATACAAACACTGTTGGGAATGTCCGTATATTAGTCACAATTATTATATCTATTAAACTAATCATTGATCGATACTGGGATTTTTAAACCAATAAAAAAAAGTGCTCTTGTGCATAGTCAAGCTACTTCCATCTTTATCTTCAATATGTCTACCTTGTAATAAACTCTTGCTTTCATGAGTTTCTTAATGAGAGATAAGAATTTAAAATCATACATTTAGGGTGGGTTTTTGTTACAAAAACTTTCAATATTTCCAAGTAATGACGTTGAACTTTTAATCTAAAAAACGGAACGACTTATTCGTCTTTTCATCATCATTAGCCTATAATGTCCCACTGCTGAGCACAGGCCTTCTGTTACAAATGAAGGTGAAAGGGAATGGGCAGATACTGCACCACGCGTGCCCACTGCGGCTAGTGGTCAACCTACTGTTGGAGTTTTCAAGCTGCCTAGAAGGCCTCCAACTAGCTTAACGAATATCACAATTAAGTGATAACCGGGACCAACGGCTTTACGTGCAAACGCTCGATTTGAAATACCACTAGGTGGTCACCCATCCAGGTACCGACCACGACGTTGGTAGCTTAACTTGCCGATCGAAAGAACGGCTTATCATGCTACACCACGAGCGCTTCATTGATTCGTCTTTTACAAGCTTTTATTTAGTCACCTGTCTGGTAATCTAATCTTGCAAGATTTTGACCCACTTCCCAGTGTCCGATTAAGCTGAAATTTGGTATACATTAGTATATTGGTTGACAATGCAAGTACAGATAACAAAAAGTACCGTCACCATAAAAAGTTTGTATTAATAATTGGACTGTTTTACAAAAAACGTAAACCGACTTCAAAGTACACTAAGAAGTAATCAAATCCTGATCTGATGACAATGGGACGGTACACTTCCCCCTTCCAGACAAAAAAAGAATTTTCCAAATCGGTTCTAAAATGACGGAGTTATGAGGTTACAAACATAAAAAAAAAAAAAACATACAACCGAATTGAGAACCTCCTCCTTTTTTAGAAGTCGGTTAAAAATGAAATATTTAACAAAAACGTATTGTCTTGTATTATGGACCACCATTATTTTTTTATGTTTTTTGGTGATTAGTAGATTTCGGGAGAGGGACTTTGTGTTCCCGGGATATAATGTATATGTTATTCCATGTTATGATCTATCTCCGTACAAAATCCCATCACGATTGTTTAAGCCGTGGAGGCTTCAATCAAAATACAACAAAAAAAAGGTGTTTTAGGGTCGGCAACGCGCGAGTGATACCCCTGGTGTTGCAAGCGTCCATAGACTACGGTAACTGCTTACCATCAGGCGGGCCGTATGCTTGTTTGCCATCTTAGTGCTATAAAAAAAAAAAAAAAAAAAAAAAAAAAAAAAAAAAAAAAAAAAACTCCCTCATTTATTGTTATAGTTAGATAACATCACTTCGTCATCAATAGCTCATATGTTCCATAGAAAGTATTTCGCTGACTGTCTCCGCTGATGGTCTGATCATGATAAAATGTATATGGAATCACCTCGGGATCTACCGTGATATTCGCATAAGCCGTTTTCGAGCAATCGGTGAACATACATAAAAAAACCTACGCGTCGAACATAGAACCTCCTTTTTTTGAAGTCAGTTAAAAAGTAGCTAAATCCATCCGGCGATAATATCTCGGATTAGCGACTTCGAATCCCATCATCTATTTTGATGGTTCAAAATCGGTTCAATAGTTTAACAGCGATAACAATACAAACATACAGACAAATATAATGCAATAATATTATAGTACATTTATTTCTCTAAAATACTAAAACCGTTTTAACACCACCACTAAGGATCCCTAAAAAACTAGCGAGAACACAAGTCCACGTTTACAATTAAATTTAACATAAATGTATAAACTTGGCTCTGTACACGTATGTGTGCACACACACATACATTGTATGTTTCAGTAAACATTATGTCAATGTGTTGGTTCGCTACGGAACAAGGTGAAACTATACATGATGTTCATTTTTGATATTATTCGTAAGATCTATTTTATTTACAACAAATATGTACGAAAATTATATTAAATTATTATTATTATATATTAAATTATCCTATTACTATAATTCCGGGTTAAAAAGTAGCCTATGTCCTTCTCGATACCATAGGCTATCTGCATGCCAAATTTCATGATGATCCGTTGAGTAGTCGAGGCGTGAAGGCGTAACAAACAAACAAACTCACTTTCGCATTCATAATATTAGTTAGGACATTGAAAACTTCCTCAAGTCTGCCGCTGCTTATACTATATTAACGGCAAGGATCCCAGCAGGCTGGCAGCTCTTCGAATAGCCAAGCTGATGCGTTTAAATTTATTTTTAAGCTTTGATCTTTTAAAGTCTAAATTTTAATATGGAAAATTCAGGTAAATACATAAGCATAAATTAAAGAAACAGAAGAACAGCAGTAAATTAAAGAAAAGTAAAAAGAGTTTTTTTGTTTGTTTACACGGGCTAATCTCTTGAACTACCAGTCAGTTCACTAATAGGAAACTACATAATCTGCGAGTAATATAGGCTTTGTATCCCGGAAACGCGGGTGAAACCGCGGGGGACAGCTATATATATTTCCAAAAATCCTTTATTATATATAGATATAGCTGATTTGTGAATCTAAACCATCCAGGGCGCCACCCAAACGCATACAAAAAAATTCATTCAAATCGGTCCAGCCGTTTAGGAGGAATTCAGTGACATACACACGTACAGTAGAATATTATATATAAAGATTTATAATTGTGTGATTGTGTATAGGTATGGAATCTGGTTTTCCCATGCATTATGAAAAGCTGGAATGAGGTAAAGTACGTAATTAATTTATATTTATGATTAATTCAACTTGTTAAAATGACATCATTATTTAATTAACCTATTAGAATATAATAAATGCGTAAGCAAGTTTGTTTGTTTGTTAAGTCTTGACGCTTCAACCAATCATGGTGAAAGAATCATGGCAAGATCCATACATTGATTTGTACAAAAAAAAAAACATTTTAGAGGGTTTTGAGTCACTTCCAATGTTGAGATTACATTACCAGCAACATATTAATATACATGAAATATTTTATAAACCCCGCAGAACAGAACAACAACATAACGGTTTTGGTCGCGATAATAGTCGCGATTCGCCGGCATGCCATAAAAATTCGCATTTTTATCGCGGGGTTCTAAAAATATTTTAAATGGCTCAAGTTGTTCCTTAGGCACCAAGGATCAATTATAACTTCATTGTAACCTCTCTAAAAATCTTTATTTTTTTGTACAAATCTCGCCATGATCCTTTGGCACGCGGGGAGATTATAAACTAGAATAGCTTAAAAGATACTTTTTTACCGGAGTACCTAAATCCCTACCAACCACCACCACGGGGCCACGGGGCGAAAACAATGAATAAAGCATACACTATGTATCACATTTGGCTTCTTTTTATTTTATATACAATCAATTTACTCAAATGACGGCAATTTTTTTGACAAAGGATCATGGCGAAATTTGTACAAAAAAATAAAGATTTTTAGAGACGTTAAATTGAAGTTATAATTGATCCTTGGTGCCTAAGGAACAACTTGAGCCATTTAAATTATTTTTAGAAACCCGCGATAATAATGCGAATTTCTATGGCATGCCGGCGAATCGCGACTATTCGCGACCAAAACCGTTATGTTATTGTTCTGTTTTGCGGGGTTTATAAAATATTTCATGTATTTAACATGTTGCTGCTAATGTAATCTCAACATTGGAAGTGATTCAAAACCGTCTAAAATGTTTTATTTTTTTGTACAAATCAATGTATGGATCTCGCCATGATTCTTTGCCTCAAGCTATCCACTAATTCAAATGATAAATAAATATCCCGGGATTTTCTTCACACACGGCTACCTAATCCCAAACTTAGCAGAACTTGTACTATGGAAACCAAATAACTGATATATTACTTTTTGTTTGTTAATACATATTTAATATACATGATACAGAGAGGTAGAGCATAGCGTTTATTCGCTCAAAGAGCAGCTCGACTGGGAAAGTACCTCCACCTTACACAATACCGCAGCCAAATAACTTTATGTTGTGTAAAGTTGTTGTCCCGCGTATGAGTAAGGTCGCCAGAACTCATAGGGGAGGGGGGATTGGTCGATAACGCGTGAGCGATGCTTCGTGTGTTGCAACCGTCTATATGGCTACGGTAACCGCTTACCATCAGGCGGGCCGTATGCTTGTTTATCGACTAAGTTGTATAAAAAAAAAATGACATGCAGGCAGACATGTTCATGTGCACAAACGCATGTCCTGGGACTCCTGGTTGGGTCTCAACCACCACGCCAACTGTACTGTCAAATTATCAATTTGGTGTCGTTTGTAACTTATTTATGATTTATGTACATATGTCAATCACTCAGTCTCCTTTTATACATCTAGAATAGACAGATAGATAGACAGAAAAATATTAATTTATAAGTTCATAATAACACCACTTACGAACTACCGAAATGTCGTCAAATAGTACATAATTACTGTATTGCATTATAATTTTACGTATGTTTTTTTACAATTTATTTAATACAATTAAAAACATTATATAGATAACTTATATATTTATTTTTTCTCTTGAACCATCATACGGATTTATTTTTCTATTTTTTTTATTACTCATCCCTCAAAATATACACCAAGACTTTAGAAAGAACTTATACTATTATAATACAAAAATATAAATTAATCTTAAATAAAACACCAGCCTGTACATAGTCACATGTGACACGCACACTCACGCACGTGTACGTACACACGCACACAGCCGCGCGGAATTGATAGCGCGCGTTGGATCTATTCGGTCGGTGCAACGCCCCTGAACTAAAGGTTAGTATACATTGTAGTAATCGATTTATTCCTATCTTATAATTTTTTTGAAAAAAAAATGACGGGGCACTTTTTGTATTATAAAAATACTTTTGAAATATAGTACTCTTTAATAATAAAAAATAAAAAAAATTAAGGACAATAAATATACCTTATATCTTCGCAGTTATAAGTATTTTAATTAAAACTCTTGAACAAATTTAATCCTTCGCCGGTACAAATTAAAAACATAAATTCTATGCATAATAATGCAAATAGAAACAAAAAACTAAAAAGCTTAAAACCTAGTAAGCCGTATCCATGTGTACACAACCTTATCGACATAAATTCTCAATAACACGAAATGGCGGCGCGGGGCGCGGGGGGAAGGGGGCGCCAGGGATGGACTAGGGTTGTGTTATTATTATTATTTTATTTCAATTGTTTTAGTCAGAATATTCAGATGAAATTCAAACGATAATAATAAACTGATTAACAGATGAACATCCAAGTCTAGAAAGATTAATTTTGCACACAAATAAAATAAAAAACACCTAAGTTGTAACCCGAGACAAAAATTAGTTCGGCATAATATTTGACAGTTCGATTGTATGGGATATAGTTCTAAAATTCTCAAGTATATTAGACGACCCCAAACCTTAAGTGATTTGGTAATAAATTTATATGATTATATTATTATATTTATTAATTTAATTATGTATAGGCTTGTGGCTGATCTCAACTGTATATAATGAATGAATATACCAAAACAGCCCACAAATAATAAATTAAGCAGGTAATTATAACGGTACCTCTCATTTCTACATTACTTCAAAAAACTAATAATAGCAAAATATTAAAACTTTAATTTGTTGGTCAACAAATGTCAAAAAAAAATACTGAATTGGACACTAGTTTATTATTATATACCGAATTGTATGTCCACGAGTCTAGAGTTAGACACATCCCCCCTTATTACAAAACATGGTTTAAAGCAATGCCAGGGGGCCTACCACAAGCTCTTAAAACAAGGTTAAAATAACCTTATTTGTGTTTTGTCTTGTTTTGACGCCGGATGTCAATGAGGGACAAAAGACAAATAAGGTTATTTTAACCTTGTTTTAAGAGCTTGTGGTAGGCCCCCAGGTTTACTGTCATTTGGTCACTTTCTAACGTCATATAATAAAAAGGGACGAGGCTATTTTAAAACCTGGTTTTCCTTTAAACCATGTTTTGTAATAAGGTGCATCTCGTTTTTTTTTGTATTATATAAATACAAAAAACCAATTGTTATTAATTAACATTATAATTACATGTCAAAAGCTAAACATTATCATTGTCATATGCATAATAAAATAATAATATCACTTCATTTATTGACTATCATCTTTAGTAAAACAATCACATACTTAACACGTGAGCTAATGATAAATTATAATACATTATATAATGCTTATAGCAGCATTGTATGTATTCACCCACACATTGCTAGTATAATATAGCTACATGATCTTAGCAAAAACGTAAGGTGTAAAACAACAGGAGGCTAATTTTATATCAACTAGCCTAAACCCGGGGCTCCACACGCATAGTTATTTTTAATCTTAATTTTTGTTTCTGACGGGCCAGTTGGCGTGGTAGTTAAGATTCCACCATTCCACCAATCACGCCGCAGGTTGTGGTTTCGATACCTATCCAGGAGTGCCCAGTATCCCTAGTATAAAGAATTGACGTTTGTAAACGCTTACAAATTAGTTTGCGTTTACAACACTTCTCTATAGGAATTGGCACAGCGCCTCAAGCGGAATACTCATGGTACTAATTTCTCCCATACAAATTTAAAGTTAACGCAAACGAATTAGTAAGCGTTTATTAACGTCAATTCTTTACACTAGGGGTACTGGACATGCATTTGTGTGCATGAACATATCTGCATTACCGTAGTCTGGGTGTACCTAATAATTTATATTAAGTATGTATTTACAAATAAAAAGTAGTGTATCAGTTGTCTGGTTTCCATAGTACAAGCTCTGCTTAGCTTAGGATCAGATAGCCGTGTGTAAAGAATGCCAGGGGTTTTTTTTTTTTAATAGGCGGCCCCAATATCACTATGATAAGAAAACAGATTTTGAACTTGAGAGTGGTAGCCAGTCAAGGGGGTACCTACTACAAAGTCATCGAAGAAAAACCCCTTTAGATTAGTAAAACCGAGCAATCCAAATCGCAACTAGTCAGTGATTTGTCACAGATTTCGACAGTAAGGACCAAACACTGCATCGTGTGTTTTTGAATGGGCCAATCAGAGCGCATTGTAGGTGGTGGGGAATTGGCCGAATAGATTTCAAACAGAATGCAATGAACGTCAATGCGCTTCTTTGGGTTAATTGTTCAATAAATTAAACCCTTCCCCTGCATAAAAACTATAACAAAACACAAATTGAATAAATGACTTTGATCAACGATGCCATAGTTTCCTCACGACGTTTTCCTTCATCGAAAGTTCAAGCTGATTGTATGATTCAACCATTGACCTTCATGCTTGTCACATAATGATACATACTCTTGGAACCTTCCTCAAAAATCCATCTACGTAACTGTGAAAACCGCACTAAAATCTATGCAGTGGTTCTTGAGTTAAAAACACTAATAGAGACATATAATATAGGTGAAAACTAACTTTCTGCCCCACGGTATCCCGCGATTCCCTATTTTACCTCCGTAGGGGTGGAATTTCCTAAAATCCTTTCTTAGATGTCTATGTCATATAAAGAAACCTGTTTGCAAAAAATTCTAGCTAAATAAAGATTTTAATGTGACTTCTGTTTAAATAACTATTGTATATATATTGATAAACTACGACTACTACTACGACTGACGACTTCGTTCACGTGGTGCCCTACCCTACCCTACCCTACAATAAATATCTTAGTAAATACTTTACATAGCCATTTGATACCAACTCAGCAAAGCTTGTAGTACTTAATACATATGTACCTTGTAAATATATAATTTTTAAAGATAAATAAAATATAAATACAGATACATACCATATTTAAATAAATTCATAATTACACAGAGGTCAGAGACTTACTTTATAATTAAATTGATTAAAGGAAGATCCAAAAAACAAGGTAAGCAAAAATTTAATTATTTTTTTCATAATATCAGTTAATTATTTTATTATAATCATAAAGGTTTACAACCCAAATACGATCCTGGCGGAAAGCAGTGAAAGATGAGAGTCGGGTCGGAAAGCGCCGCCGAGCGGTCTTGATACTCGTGTCTTACGTAATTTGTTGACATTGGCCGTTGTAGTGGGTTCCATTTAATTATTAAATATTGTATATGCAGAAAGATTTATGCTTTTTAATATTTTTCAATGAAAATCTAATAATTTTTGTTGGTAAGCGCATCACTTGTGAACGGCTGGACAGATTTGGCTTTGTAAATGTTTATAATAGTCTTGTCTTAATAGGGTGGAAAGTAAAATTGAAAAATTCGGGTAAAACTAAAAGTACTTCTTTATGAGATGTTTGTATGTACTCACAGCCAGAACTCAAGATTCGAAACATAGGTATGCTTAATTTTTCGTATGTGAAACCACGGGCATCAGCTGGTTCAAAATAATTTCGAAAACTATAAGAATCATTGTAGAACGATAGTGAGAAAAATTTGTGTAATAAAAAGTTATAAAATGCGAAAAGAAGTGTTCTTTTTTCCAGACATAAAACCATTCAAATGACAATTTCCATAGCAATTACAACTGTGAATCTAAAACGTAATGTCCAAGATAAGAATCAACTATGTGTTACGTGTAATACTTAGCAGAGATAATTATAGTTGTGATATCCAGTCTCAGTGACGACAGAATTCTATGCTATTATATTATGTACAACCTGCTTCCCCGCCCCGCAGTTTTGTCCATAATCTGACAGGATTATTTTTATCCCGGGAAAACATTAGATCCCTGAATACCGCGGGAAAACACTTGTAATAATAAAAGTTTTTAACGTACCAATATCAGTAAATCTTCGAGACTGTAACCAATATTACCATATCGACCATTTTTTATTCATAAGCGTCCAAGGTCGTTTACCGTTGAATTAAGATATTCGTTGCGCTTTCCGAAATTGTCTTTGTACAATGTTTTCGTGTATTTTACACGTGTACATATGACGCTGGCAGAATTGTCGTACGACAGATGAAACAATAAAAATAAAATAGGTTGTCTGGTAAATCCGCCTGTGACTCTCATTGAACATGAACATGTCTGTATGTCCTGAGTCTGGGTGTAATTATGTATGTTAAGTATGTATTTACAAACAAAAAGTAATATATGTATTATATCAGTTATCTGATTTCCATAGTACAAGCTCTGCTTAGTTTGGGATCAGATGACCATGTGTGAGGAATGTCCCAGGATATTTATTTATTATTTTCTAGAATTTCATTTTACGTAGTTATGGTACGCGTGTCGCATCTACAAGCCAACGGGTTAATACAAGTTGAATGAAGTCTGTTTATGCGCCAAATTTTAGTCTATCTGAGATAAAAGACTTATTGCGACACTGCACAGTTCGATTGTATAAAATGGGATTAAAAAGTGATAAACTCAAGACATTTTTGCCAATATAAATCTTATGTTCCCAGTTAACGGCCAAATGGCGTTTTTTATCAAATCAAATTCTAAACAACTCTATCCCAGCAATCGCTGTGTATTCCAGCATTTATATAGTGTTAATGTCATGTCATGTCTCTCGCACTGTGTGTCTTTCCGTTAGTGTGTACGGGTTTTGATGCGGTTTTCACAGTTACGGGGGTATTAATGGAAGGTCAAGAGTTTTAATATTTACGACGAATTATGTTATGTTTAAAAAATAATATTAAAAAATTATATATTATTTTTTAAACATAACATAATTCGTTAATTATTTTTCTTGGTTTTCTGCCGTTCATAACAGCAAAATTTAATTATGTAATATTATTCAAGTACTTAAATTATAGTTTAAAAAGATAAATAAATAATATTTTTTATATTCTATCAAGTGTTTTTTTTAACATACCAATTTACTAAGTATATAATTATAAATGTATTTCAAATAATAAAAAGGGGATAACTACATGAATTTTTTTTTTTAATTACAAAACAAAGTATCAAAACCGTTCGTACTAAGTAAACAAACTGCTCACGAACTTTGTATAGGCTTGCACGTGAAAGGGTATAAGTACAGAATCGCTGAAACACAAACAAATCAATATGAACCTTAATACTAAAGCAATAAAGACCACATTACCCGTGTTTATTTAACTTATTAACATAGACAAGCTTTGTATAGAATTTGGAGATTAGGAAACCGTTTTTTTCTTCTTTAGTGTTTTTTTTTTCGCCGTCCTGTTTTTTTTTGGTTATTTATATTTAGCACAATAGTTTTTGAGGCGTCGTTTAAAATGATATACTATTTCTTATTGATAATGCTACGAGCAGCTAACTGTAAAATTTAATTTAGTCCATTGAATTATTACACATAGAAACAAAGTACACGCGCGAAAAATAATCCATTCAATTGGAGCCATAATGGCTCCAAATGACCGCCGCGCTGTCAGTGTACTGAGTGACGTTTTAGTGAGTGCAGCTCTGAGAAAAATAATAAATATGACGGTTTGTGCAGTAAAATTGTATCATAATTCATCAGGGAAGAAAGATAAGAATTCTGATGTAACATTCCACAGGTAAGCCACTAATTTTATTGTGTAATTCATCTAAAATAACAAAATTCAAAAATAAAAATACTTCACTCAGATTTCGAGCAAAGTGTTGCCAGCTGTTTTTTGTGCGAATTTGCGTTGTTTTACGTAATTGATACTGATTTTGTTATTAATAAAGTAATTGAGTCCGATAAGTTGTTTCTTTTACTTATAGCTATTATAGCCGACTAGCTGTCCCCCGCGGTTTCGCCCGCGTTTTGGGATAAGTAGTCTTCATATTATTGAAATAATTTCGAATCAGACTGGTAGAAAAAAGAGAATATAGCTAGGGAAATATTGTCAAAGTGGCAGTTGTTCCGGAAACATATTCAACTTATAGGCTTTTAAAATTTCAATTTTGTTAATGAAAATTAAATACCTAGATACTACTTAATCTTCGTTTTCTATACAACCTATCATATATGAAACCTACCATTACCAATGAAAGCTACAAATTGTACGATCGTTCATAGCACTGCACATTGTCTTGGTTTATTATGTTAAAATACCCGAAATAAGTACTTTGAAACATAACCATTAAACTAGTAATTAATAAATAACAGGCCTGTGTCTATGATAAATTATCTAAGACGCAGAACTTCTTAAATAGTTTATATTTAATTAATTTATGAATACTTACTTCCAATTTCACTAGTAGGCGAAATCGGAAGGTTAATTTTACCGAAAAATTTCGTTTAGCTTGCAACATTACTCGTGCGCTTGTGTGCGTGTCAGCGAGTGTAATTATATGGTACTCACGCATACATTGGTTGTCAAGTGGCCTACGTGTCGCGAGGATTTTTGTTCGATACTTCGCTTCTAAGCGTAATAATTCAATGATTTAGTCTTTGTCCGCGGCTCCACTCGCATTTTTTATAGTATTCTATATATTATTCCAAGTTATGACCTACCCACCTGCAAAATTTCATTACGATTGGTTGTATGAGCTGCAAGAGGTAACAAAAAAATTAACATTTTTTTTTTCTAGATAAACCTAAATATATATAAATCTACATAATATTTATGTGCTCTCTGCTTCATACATATATTCCTAAACTCAAAGAGTGATATGTTAACACATAACCCCACATCCGCGCAGTCGGTCAAAGCAACTAAACAAATGTGTGTACACATACTGTCACATTAAAGTAGCTCGATCGATTGAGTACTAATAATAGAAGAGTATTAGGTAATGGTCTACGTGATCAGCGACAGCGATTCAATATTACGAGAGTTCTAAAAAGTTATTCAATGATTGAATTTCCCCGTAATTTAAAGTAATACATTCACTGACGCGTTTTAAAGGTAAATTGGTACAGTGGTTAAAAACTAAAATTTTCTATGACATCTTTGTTATATATAATTGATTGATTATGATTTGTTCTTAGATTAAATTATAATTGAAATGTATTAGACATGTAGATTAATTTTAATCAATATCAATTTGTGAATAATAATTTAAATAGACAATCTTAATTCAATTTATAAATAATGTGTATTTGCATGCTTATGAAAAGCTAAATGTACTGAATCTATTGTATAATATTGTATAAATATAAGACCTTAATCTAAACCACGTTTAAAGCAAATAAATAATATTCTACTCTTCTTCTATTCTATATTATACATTTCATATATATAAGCGGACCGTATGTTTGTTTATCATCTTACTTGGGTAAACAATCTATCTAAAATAATAAAAATGTAACCTTGCTGAGTTTCTTGCCGGATTCTTCTCAGTTGAAGGCCGAGTTCCGAACCGGTGGTAACTTCAGTAAATGTGACCTTCATAAGTGCCCTTCTGGGGCCTAAATTGAATAAACAGCTTTGACTTTGACTATCAATCCTTGAGAAAAATCACTAAAATAAAAATCAGCCTTAATAAGTCTTAAAACCGCTATAAGTTCATAACACAACCCAATAATCAAGCCAAAGCCAGTAACGGCCGGTGTATACCGGATAACTGACCGGACCGTAGTTGATTTAACTGGATTTAACCGGATATTCGGCGTGCTCCAGTGCGGGGGTGGGGGGTAGTGACCTATATAGTATAACACGCTGGAGTTTCCTTTGTTACAATATATATTTCTGTCTGTCTGTGTACATTTTAATTGGTAGACTTTGGTAGGTTTTTAAGAAGATTAATTAATTTTTTGTATTTTTGTGTCTTTACTTATAAGGTACTAGTTGTCCCCCGCGGTTTCACCCGCGTTCCCGGGATAAAAAGTAGTCTATAACACTCAGGATAATGTAGCTTCCTACTAGTGAATGAATTTTGCGAATCCGACTGATAGTACCAGAGATTAGCGCGTTTCAACAAACAAACAAAAAACCCTTCAGCTTTATTATATTTATGACGATGGTATACGGTGAGGGCAACTTCTCAACTACAGGTATTAGAGAAAAGCGCTGAAAGGGATCCCGAGCTGAATTTTGAAGAAAATAAAAATGCCATAAAAATGAAAAAAAATAATATGCATTTTTTCATATTTTTTTATTTTTCTGCTTTGACGTCATAATACGAACAAAATTTTTTTTTCACGGATTTTTTTATTTAAAACAAATATGTACAAAATACAATCTATATATAGAAAATTTCCTCAAGCCTGTTTCATATTTTTTTATTTTTCTGCTTTGACGTCATAATACGAAGTTTTTTTTTTTTTTCACGGATTTTTTTATTTACAACAAATATGTACAAAATAAAATTTCCTCAAGCCTGCCGCTGCTTCCGATTAACGGCAAGGTTCCCAGAAGGCTGGCAGCGTTTCCTCTTGGTCACAAGTTGCTAGAAGTTATCAAAATTGACCTCTAATTGTTTGCCAGATGTTTGCCAGACAGAATGCTAAGAGCTAATTCTTTATGGCTGAACATAGTGAGGTTCACTAATAGGAAGCTAAATTATCCACGAGTATTATAGGCTACGTTTTATCCCGGGAACGTGGGTGACACCGCGGGTACAGCTAGTTACTTATAACACTCTCTCGCTCCTTTTTAATTTAAATGACAATTAATAAAGTTATTGGCGTACATCCAACTTTATTGAGGTCCCTGACACAATTAAGGAATCCTTTGGCAGGAGTTTACCAAACACTTTCCGGTTACAAATTTAGTTGCCTAGTTTTGTAATTCAACAGAACTGGAATGAGGAAGTATCTCCACCTTAGAGGACCATATCCAATTAATGTGTTCCTGCGAAGGTCTCCAGAGTTCCATGATGAGACCCTGTGCTGGCAGCATCGAACAATTTAACCAAAGAAGCACAGTGGAACTAATTCTTTTGTTAACAACTAAACTAATTTTAGTCTCACTATGTCTCTTTCTAACAAAGAACATAAGAAAAGGATGTAAGATTAGTCCTGTCAAATTAGTCCAATGCTTGTTTTCAATATAAATTTAGTCGCCATCTATCGCGGTTGTTTAAATACCCGCAAATGATGACGGCAAAGACTAATTTGACAGCTTTAAATATGTTCTATCCTTTTTCAATAATGTTCGTAAGAAAGAGATGTGACTTAAATTAGTTTAGTACGATTTAAAACAGAATAGGCACCAATGCATGACGTTCATTTTGTCTGAAATCTATTCCCCCAATTCCCCACCACCAGCAACGCGCTCTGATTGGCTAAGCCAAGGACACACTAAACATTTAAATGCAGTGATTGGTGGGTACTGTAATCACTATTGTTCGAAATTACTCTAAAGGTATTTCCCTTGATGCTTGCCAGATAGAGGACTAGCTAGACTAGCGGTGAAGTACCATATGAGTTCCTTTGGCCTTACCCTGCCAGCAGAGCGAGTCCTCTTACCGCCTATTCAGTACCCCATTTGGGTGTGAATATTGTGCAGGATTTTGCGCAAGTAATCTTGGTGCGCTCGTGGTGTAGCATGATTAGCCGTTCTTAATCGATCGGAAAAGTTAAGCTACGTCTGTCGTGGTCGGTACCTGGATGTGTGACCTCGTCCACGCTTGAAATCGCGAGCAACAAACGAATCCTGTTCGTTCTAGGCTCGGCTCGTGCTCGCTTCGCGTAGCATGGACGCACCATAACGTCCACACTTGACATCGCGAGCAAAGAACGAATTCTGTTCGTTCGTGGCCCGGATTGTGCTCGGTTCGTGTAGCCTGGACGCACCACTCCTCCGTGCGAGCTTAGAGCTTAGAGAAACCACCAGTCGTATTCGTATATCCTTAAAAAGACATACGAATCCGACTGGTAGTTCCTGAGATTAGCGCGTTTAAACAAAGCTTTATTATAATTAGTATAAGCAGGTATGGATTTGCCTACATAAATATTTACACCTCTCAGAACACAGACATGTACATGGACACATGTGTATCCTTCTAACTAGTAATACTTTAAATATTAATACATACAAGTATCAAGAGCGCGCGGTCGCAGTACGCTGACTCGGAATCCGGCGTCGCGCGTCGCTTACGAAATGTTAGTGCGAACCACCGGTAAAAGTACGTAAGTTAACATTCATTATTAATTTCCCTTTTTAAATTAATATTAATATCGAGCGAAATGTCAATTCGTTTTTAAAAGCTTTTATTTTATTTCACCAGTCCCGGATTCTGTGTCTATCCTGGGACTAAATAAATAAATATCCTCGGACATTCCTCACACACGGTCATCTGATCCCTAACTAAGCAGAGCTTGTACTATGGAAACCAGACAACTGATATAACGCATTTACTACTTTTTGTTTGTAAATACATACTTAATATACATAATTACACCCAGACTCAGGACATACAGACATATTCATGCACACAAATGCATGTCCTGTGTGGGAATCGAACCCACGACCTGCGGCGCTATAGGTTAAGACTCCACGTCTTATCCAACTGCGCCAACTGGCCCGTCAATAAAATAATCAAATCTTAAGTTTAATTTGACACACTTGCGACCGACTGAGCTAAAAGTTTGCATATGTAAATTAGATAACAATGCAATAATATTATGATAACCTGAACTGGTGATGGAGCCGGAAGGTGACCATGGAAACTCTGTAATAAAATGACGTAATCCCATCGAATTTCGATTTTGATTCGTCTTCACGTAATGAAAGAATCATGGCGAGATCCATAATTTATTTGTGAAAAAAATAAACATTTTAGAGTTTCGAATCACTTCGAATGTTGAGATTACATTACCAGCAACATTAATATACTTGAAATATTTTATAAACCCCGCAAAACATAACATTATGGTTTTGGTCGCGATTCGCCAGCATGGTGGCAATGGTTAACACCCAAATAAATAAAAAACAGTTTTTTTTTTAATTCAAATGCAATTCTACAAAATAGCGAGCATTTACGTTGTTATGCGGCTGGAGCGCGTTAAGTAAAGCAAGCAAACGAAGCCGGGTCGGGGGCACAGGGTTGGCAATATACAATATTTATTTATTTAATGAAAAGGAACGAATCTAGATTAATTTTAGAGGGGTAGAGCATAGCGTTTATTCGCTCAAAGAGCAGCTCAACTGGGGAAGTACCTGCACCTTACAGAATACCGCAGCCAAATAACTTTATGTTGTGTAAAGTTGTGTTCCTGCGCGTGAGTAAGGTCGCCAGAGCTCATAGGAGGGGGAAAGGTCGGTAACGCGTGAGCGATGATGCTTCTTGTGTTGCAAGCGTCCATATGGCTACGGTAACCGCTTACCGTCAGGCGGGCCGTAGGCTTGTTTACCGGCTTAGTTGTATATAAAAAGAACTGGTTTTCACAGGTACATATAATGTGGTTTCTCGAGGAAAGTTTTGGGTTATGTACCATTGTGCTGTGACTGAAGGGAGCTGCGCAGTAACAGTTTTTGTGTAACAAGTCATAGACTAGAATAACCATTAGAGATAAAATGCTTATGTAACATAAATTTTAATTAAATCGCATTCATGGTATTGGGAAAATATTGTGAATAATTTAATTATTCAGGGTCCCGTTGCGGAAACCAAACAACGAGGAAAATTATAACGAATATTTTAAAAAAAACACTAATATACGTAGTTACTTTTGATTGATTAATAAATATGTAATTACATAAAAAATAACAAACCTTTTTTCATTAATAAGCTTTTATTTCTAGGTTATATTTTATTACTCAGTCTATTCGTATATAGTTTTATATAATAATCGATTATTAATATTCATAAGGTCTAATCAGGGCTTAAACTTTTTTTGTATATTTTAAAATGAATATAAATAAAATCTTATCACATAATAGAAATAATTGTATTCTTCAAAATATCTGCCGTAATTTAATGTAAAATTCTGCATTTGAAAAAATAAAATAGGAAGTAATAATAATAATAACGCGTTCGCGACAACCCTGAATACTCAGAGTATGCGCCCGGCCGATATTTTTTCACTGAAGAACAAACAATGACTGGAGTCGGCATTCTAAGCACATTTTTTATCTATGCTGTATATATATTTAATTAAATATACATATTTAAGACTGGTCCTGATTTGACTGTATCAGTCTAATCTAAACCATTTACTAGAAACTTTACATTTTGCAACACAGGTATGTAGGGATGAGGTAAAATAGAAAATCGCGAGTGGAGGTAGCTTACAAGGTACCTTAAATACTAATGTGTAGTAATGTGTAATAGTATATAAATTTCTTTTATAGCGTGATACTACTGATAATATAACATTAGATTATATTTAGATTAGAGAGATATATAATGATATACTTAGGCAAAGAAATACTATTGCCTTAATTCCAATATTTCAATTTGAAATATTTGCAATTATTTTTTTAAATAATACGTAAAGAATGGATTTGAGACAAAATAAAACATTATCGACTCTGCGGCACCCCTATGCGAATAACAATCGCCTATCTCGCTCGCACGTTATTTCCACCCCCCGCTCCCGCGCCTCGTCGCACTGCGAAGGGTTCACGACGCGTTATGGTATGTAACTTACTGATTTTAATTTGTCTCTCAATGTAATTTTTTAATACTCGTGAGTAGTCGTGAGATACGTAATTTAAAAATTACAATATTTAATCGGCTAGTTTCAAATTGAATTCATAGATAGTCATTCTTCACTTGTATATTTATGATTGAATATTTTATTTGGATGAAACTATATCCGTCTCTATCTCAGCAATCCTTGCATATTTCATCAATGTGATTGTATTGCGCTGTGAGACAGTTGTTGTACAACCATGTGAAGATGATATTTTAAGTAAAATAATGTATTTTGAAATCAAAATGGCGGTTAAAAGCTAATTCTAATCCGTCTGCATCTCAGCAATCGTTGCATATTTCATCAATGTGATTGTATTGCGCTGTGAGACAGTTGTTGTACAACCATGTGAAGATGATATTTTAAGTTAATAATGTATTTTGAAATCAAAATGGCGGGTAAAAGCTAATTCTAATCCGTCTGTATCTCATCAATCGTTGTATATTTCATCAATGTGATTGTATTGAGCTATGAGACAGTTGTTGTACTACATTGTGGATATGATATTTCAAACTACATCACTACATTGAAGATCATTTGATCATACACTTATTACAAAAGATAACCTGATAAACTTGTAAATGATGTACCTATTACTCATTTATAAACTCCTTCACATAAAGTGACCATTTGACATTATGATTTATTGGCTTTTAACATCTTTTTTTATTATATAAAGGTTTAACTCCGCTTTTTATGGTCGGTAATAAAATTTTAAGCTTATTTATGTTTTGTACGTGGCACACAATCGATACTTTTGATAGATAGCTGTTTCCACGCGGTTTCTCCCGCATTCCTAATCACAAAAAAATCAAAGTCAAAACCATTTACCAAAGACGTTTTTTATTTTTTTTTTATTTTCTAATCAGCTTTTTAATAACTTTTTCCGTAAAAACCTTCTACATAGTATTAGAAAACTTTTAAAAGTTATGGCGTGCGTGACCAACGGGAAATAGGGATTCATTTTTATACATAGAGATATTATTTGACCATTTTGGAGTATCGCAGGTGGTACCGACCCTTAAGCTAGTTTATTTTTTAACCGACTTAAAAAAAAGGAGGAGGTTCTCAAATCGGTTGTATGTTTTTTTTTTTTTTTTAATGTTTGTTACCTCATATCTCCGTCATTTATTAACCGATTTGGAAAATCGTTTGGTCCCATTATCATCAGATCAGGATTTGATTACTTCTTAGTGTACTTTGAAGTCGGTTTAAGATTTTTGTAAAACAGTCCAATTTTTATTCGCTAGCAACTACATACCACACCGCGTCACAAAGATACCACACTCCGGAACATGTGACTGGGAGCCGTATTATTTTTTATTACTTATTTTTTTTATTTAAACTGTTATTACCTATCTCCTTTTAGCATTACATTTATTTTATAAATAAATCTATCTGTGGATAGAAATCTGATCATAATTCCACGTGAAGTCACTTTAAGAGTAAAAAGTTTACTCTAATGGTGCGTCCATGCTACGCGAAGCGAGCACGAGCAGGGGGCCTACCCCCATCTTTTACAAAACAACCTTATTGCAATACTGTTTTGTTTCCAGCATATAATAACCTTATTTATATTCGTACCATGACCTCTACCAAACACTATTGTTATATGATTGTTATATTCCTGCTAAGAACGAATGATTTTTGAGAATTTGTCTATGGGCTCATTAAAGATGAAAAGAAATAACGCTATGGGCCTAAGCAACTCTCTCTCTCTTAACAATTCTCATCTCTGTCACTCATCCATACTCTCCCGCTCTTTCAAACAACCTTATTCTTCTTTTCGTACCATGATGTCCCTAAAACAAGCTTATTTTATGCATGAAAACAACCTTGTTTATTTACCATAATGGTTCATTCAATTCGTACCATGAGCTATTTTTTATAAGCTTTTGACAATTAACATTATTGTTTTAATGTCAAATTTAGCAATCTTATATACGTTGTATTTACAAGCTGAAAATAACATTGTTTTCCAAATTTATGTTATAAAAATCTATTATAGTGTCATATAAAGTAATTATATCGAATTTATTTACTTATAGAATGAATATATCGGGATTGCGAGATTAGGTATCATCCCAAAATAATATAACCGATTGTTTATAAAGTTTTTAATTGCACTTGTCGTTCACTAAACTATGCACCTAAGTTAGTAATACCGATCCCTCGACCCTTAGCCTTAGATTTATTTAGATGAAGCGGAGCTTTAAATAGCGTGTTTATATATTTAGTGACTTTTCATTTAGGTACCTACCCACTATTAATATCCTGTTTTCATTATAACCAACGTACATCGAATAACCCCAGATTAATCCATAAAGTTAACTTTCATGCAGTGTTAGTACACAGAGTAGTCCCTGTGTTCCTGGAATCCAAACTACCTAGATTCTCTGGCAAATTTTCTAAAATTGGTCGTAACCTACATTAGCCTTGATGGAATATATTATTGTCAACAGACGGACAGACGACAGACTTATAATAATCTATAAAGATAATCATTTTAACCATCTAATGTAGTAAAATATTAATTAGGTATTATATATTTGTATTGAAAACTCAACTCACAACAATCTGCTATACTGTTGCAGAGCAGATGTAACCGTGCGGGAAATTCTAAAATACACATCCATTGGACCTAACTTTCTGTAGCCTTTGTGGCTGTGGAGAGAACCGTGGGGGTCTGAAGCTCGCTAATCTGCTCACACATTATCATCAAAACCTCGGCAAACCGGTTGGTGGGGAGCTTTTTGTGACAACGCATTAGCTTGGCTATCCAAAGAGGAAACACTGCCAATAACGAGCTTGAACCTGGAACCTTGTCGATGATCGACAACAGCGGCAAATATTTATATACCTACATACACATAATATGTTTAATTCCAAGACCTGCAACTACAGTAGGATTCCCGTCAATAACACAATGAATAAAAACACGAAAGTATTATGTACCTACATTCTTTATTCACATAAGTTTAATGAGAGTAAGATAATTATACACAATATAAGTATGGCATTAAACAATCTTGCAGATACAGATTCAAACTTTATTTCAGCTGTTATAGGTTCTTAGACTTCACTTTAGACCAGCCTCCCCATATCTACGTACACTTTTTTGAGAGTACTCCTTCGCTTGTAGATATCGATTGAAGGCGGTATTTTTGGTCTGTTTGTATTTAACCATTTCTACCTGCTGACTGGATCTCTGGCGAACTCTTCGGCTACAACTCTACAAAATGAATTGCAACATTTGTGCAACTTACAAATGTTTTTAACCATGACATCTTAAATTTCATGCACTGAATATTACTGTCGAATATACTATTAAGATGTTTCCATATTGATTGCACTTTGTTTGTTATTAAATTACATAAACAAATGTATTTAATAACTAAATATCTTGGATATCTTTATTAGACATTTGAGTATGACAAGAATGACAGGTAAATATTTTGTTCCGATTCATTTCATTTGATAATCTAGAGTCGGCAGTCTATATATTTATCCAATTAATTTCCTTACTCTTCATAATAACATTTTAAAATATTTGTATGCATTTTATAGAAATTACTCGAAAATATTTTATTCTTTTAGTTACTTATACTTTACAATTTAATTTAATACTTTGCTAAAAGATGAAGAACCTCAAATCATTTCGGTCCAACGTGTGAAAGAAATGGCACTATACAGTTAATATATCGTTATTTCTTTTTATCTTTTATCAGGTTGTAGCAAGCCATAGACAAATCATTCATTCTTTCTCGGCACTTAGCAATGTTATATCAATGTTGAACGATTGAGCTCATGGTACGAATCAAAGTAATATTATTATAAGGTGAAAACAAAACAGTCTGGCAATAAGGTTATTTTGTGAGAGAAGATGATGGCCCTATAGGATGGAACGGGAAAAAATACTTGTCAATTGTGACGCACGAATTTTGAAACTCAATGTGCCCTGTTGCACTACATATTTTGAAATAATACAAATATTTATTTTATGTATATCGACTTTTATATTACTTGAATTAATATTACTTAGGTCAATATGAAAACAAGGCAAGGGGCCGCCGTTCAATAGTGATATTCAGTGAATGAAATTTAATATGGCATGGTTACAAACAGAAGTAATTCAAGTATTATTTTATTCATTTTGCAGTGAAGAATTCGCCGGAATTCAAAGTAACTACTCTAAGAAATGTGCTGGAGAGAAATAGGTACCTAATCCTCAACTAGCAAAGCAATGGAGCACTTCTTGGTCATTACAAAAACTGAGACAAAGTTCATACATAAATATATACATACCTAGGTAGGTTTATATTTATGTATGGCACTTCAGTCTTAATACCTATATTCTAGGCAGGTACCTATTGTCTTTAAATTATATGAATAAAGAATTTACCACAGGAATCAACACATATTTTTATTTATTACCTTTTGTCAGGAATGCTACTGTAGTTGCAGGTCATACAATGAAACATTATGTGTATTTAGGTATATAAACGTTTATGAATACAGTACAATCACAGTAAAGCTTAATCTATACGATATTAAATATTTACAACAAATAAATGAAATACAATCTAGCACTCGTATAAAAAAATTCCTCTAGGCTGCCGTAGATTATCGGCAAGGTTCCCAACAGGCTAGCCAAGCTAATGCGTTGGCGGAAAAAGCTCCCCGCCCGAGGCCTCGATTATTTTGGTGACAATATGCGAGCGACTCGGTGAGCTTCAAACCCATACGGTCGTATGGTTTCGATAGCAAATGGCATTTTGGTCGTTGTTGTGAAAGTGTTGATTCCTCACGTAGCATAGATGCATACCACGTCGCTTTCGTGTATCTATTATTGGCTTCTTTGGTATTTGCTTCCAAAAACACAAATAGTTCATATTCATTTGCCATCTTGAAATGCTAGATGGCAAAAGCTAGAAGGCTAGAGATACAAAATTAATTCTTTAAGTTAAAAAAATACGATCTACTGACTTTATATCACTATAATAATAGATATTTTTATCATAAATTTGGATAATTCGTCGCGTATATAATGTTATATTTTGATTGATATATGCAATTGACATAAAAACCATAATGCTAGTTGTCAAAAGACACATCATGGTACGATTTGAATGAACGATTAGAGGTGACGTCATCAAACCTGCTAACAAAACAATATTGTTTTATGCCTATAATAAGCTTATTTTTAAGGATGTCATGGTACGAAAACGCAAAATAAGGTTATTTTAACCTTGTTTTAAGAGCTTGTGGTAGGCCCCCAGAGCCTCGAAAGAACAGGGGCCCAAGTCTGCTATTTCAATTGTGTTCCAATGATATTTCAGTGGTGTCAAAATTGTGCCATAATGACACTATTCTGTTAGTAAGTACTATCAAAACTGTAAAATGTCACAATTTTGACACCACTGAACGTTGACACCACTGAAAGTTCATTGCAACATAAGTTCATTGAAATAGCAGACTTCGCCCCCAGGATTCGTTCGTTGCTTGCGATTTTAAGCGTGGACGTACTTCAACGAGCCTACAACGAGCGCGATGCGAATCTCTATATTCGTGAATAAGCTGACAATCGGGAGGAGCGCAGGCGAGCACGCTACGAATGCTCGTTCGAGCCTCGCAAGCCCGTCCACGCTACGCGAATCGTGCTCGCAGTGTGCTCGTTCGTGGCTCGGCTCGTGCTCGGTTCGCCAAGCATGGACGCACCATAACGTGACGTCACACGGAACTTCAACACACGATATCTTCGTATTTTTTTGTTTAATTTACAAAAGAAAAAATACGTATCTAATATTTTTTGATAATGTAAAACACGGGCTAAATAGATTTATTTAAGTCGTCTAGCTAACCCATTGTTTGAACTATTCTTCTTAGTCGTGCACTCTTGGCAGGGTGGTGGTCATGGATTGTCCCTTTCGCGCATGACCGCTGCATTTGCAATGTTCCTCTATTTTTGTCTGTTTGTGGCGTATCGGGAACATTCGGTAATCGTACATTACGTGGCAGATTTTATGAGGTCAAGCCACCTGGTTGGAGAGCGACCACTTGAACGTTTGCCTTCAACTCGACCTCGGATGACCAACCTCTCCATAGAATCATGTTTACGGGTGAGATGTCCGAAAAATGGGAATCGTATCTGAACTGAGTTCTTTTAATATGGAGACGTTGGTACGATGCGCAATCCAGCTTATTCTCAGCTTCCGTCGCCAGCACATTTCCAATGAACTAAATTTAGAGATTCGACAGTTTTTAACCGACTTCAAAAAAGGAGGAGGTTCTCTATTCGGTTGTATTTTTTTTTAATGTTTGTTACCTCATAACTCCGTCATTTATTAACCGATTTGGAAAATTATTTTTTTGTTTGGAAGGGTACACTTCCCGTTTGGTCCCATTGTCATCAGGATTTGATTACTTGTTAGTGTACTTTGAAGTCGGTTTAAGTTTTTTGTAAAACAGTCCAATTATGTAGTCTAATTATTCAAAAGCGTCGTAACCATGAATTAGTAGACAATACATTGTCTCAATGGCAGTAGAGTAATGGGGTCGTGTCAGAATGACATTTTGACATAAAATAGCAGACTTGGTACATACGAGTGTTTAATAATGTAGGTACATAGTTTATGAGAAATTCTTATCAGTCGTAGCACATACACGTTATCAATGAGGTTACGACCACTGCCCTGGCAAACAATACATTAATATCTACGTTTTTTTAAGTCTATTAATTCGGAGATTGACTTTTTCGTATACGGTTTTAGACGGTATTTTTATTTACTGGCTAATACCGAATACGAGTAAGAATTATAAAAAAAATAAAGAAAATAAGTCACATAATAGAACCGACTCCAACGTATACTAAGAAGTAATCAAATCCTGATCTGATGACAATGGGACCAAACGGGAAGTGTACCCTTCCAAACAAAAATTTTTTTTTTTAAATCGGTTCATAAATGACGGAGTTATGAGGTAACAAACATAAAAAAAAACACAACCGAATTGAGAAACTTTTCCTTTTTTTGAAGTTGGTTAAAAATACAACCGGGTTGATAACCTCTTCCTTTTTTTGAAGTCGGTAAAAAACAAACCGACTTCAACGTATACTAAGAAGTAATCAAATCCATCTGATGACAATGGGACTAAACGAGAAGTGTACCCTTCCAGACAGAAAATAATTTCCCAAATCGGTTCATAAATGACCGAGTTATGATGTAACAAACATAACTCCTTTTTTTTGAAGTCGGTTAAAAAGTAAACTTCACAGTGTAATTACTGAATTACATTAATATTTTTTGTCAGTTAGAACATTATGTTATGTCACATGGGATGACAAGGACTCTAATAATACCACACTTTTGAATCTATTAAGCATTTAGAAGTTATGTTAAACTGATGATATGAACAAACCATGAAAACATAACATCATTACGGAGTAACACAAAAAAACATAAAATACAAACGAAGGTCATACATAATCTATAAAAACAAAGATTTTTATAGAAAAAAAAAGCTATTTATACAGTTTAGTGCCTGGGTTTAGTTCGGTACACATTAAGGTCAAATATACTTAAGTTTTTTTTTATTTTTTTTAGTGTGTATAGGCCTGTGTTTGTCCACAATCTCACCATGGTAAGTGATGATGTGTCCGAAGGTGGTGCACACACAAAGCCTAGAAGGAACTGGCTCTCAAGTGCAGCTGTCGGAACACATCACGGATTTTCAACTTGAGGGTTATAGTTACCGCAGTTTCCGAGGTCAGATAACAAATGAGAAAAGCTGACAAGAAAGTCATCTTTATTGTACATTTTCTGTCACCTACCAGTATGTCGGACAGAGAGCCAGTTCCTTCTAGGCTTTGTGTGTGCACCATCTGATAATGGCAAAAAAATGCTAAGTGTAAAATGATCTCTAGATCACAGTGAAAAGGATATTAATCACTTGAAAAGCAGTTCCTGGAATTCTAGTTTGTATTTATTTATAGGACGAGAGCCAACACGTTAATTAATGTCACTAATATACCTAATGATTATAATATAAATAAATTATATTATACTCCAATAAAAAATAAATATAATACAAAGCAGGCATAGTCGGACGCAAAGTGTATAGCTTAGAGGAGAAATTACCTCGAATGTACATTGATATTTATGCGGCTGCCCTGCCCAGCATTGCAGCTCTGTTTTTTGTTATTATTATTATTACTTCTCATTATTTTCTAGTGTTTTTAAATTGTTTTGATTTAGGTCTGTTTTTCAGTCGCTGTTAAGTCTATCGAAGAACTGGTCTAAATAAACTGAATGCAGCCGTTAGCATTATACCGTTAATCAGCCCTCAATTAAATAAATATCTCATTTTTCATGCTACATAAAAATGAATGATCATCATACGAGTCATCGACACACGTGCATTTTTTTAAACATATACATTGCAAATAAGAACTAAGTGAGTTGCGTGGGGTCAAACCTTAGCATAAAGCTGCACTGCACATAAAGAAGTGCTACGCTGATATTTTTTGGTAAGTTTAAGCCCTAACAAAGCACTTATGAAGGTCAAAGCTACTGAAGTTACCACCACCACCGGTTCGGAAGTTAACCTTCAAACTCAAAAGAACCGGGAAGAAACCGGATAAAGTATTTTTTTAAAGATATAATTTGTACAATAACTATAATATTGGTATTTATTTTAATCTATAGTTTTTTTATCGTTTTATTATACGTCATTTGATAAGTGTACATGATTGATTGATAATAGCAGTAGTATCCTATGATAATAATATATCAAGATTAATATGACTCATATACATATTTCTACGATATATTTTTTTACTTTGTACCCAAATTCACTCGCGTTCTAGAGGAAATGGCAATCATATATATATACTTAGTATGTTTTAAAATTATCTTTCTTCATATTAGTAATGTTTAATAGTTATAAAAGATTTCCGTAGCTGTTACACCCGAGACCCCGTAAGGCTTGAAACTAGGAGGTAGCCGTTGTCACTCTCTGGCCCATAAACTATCTATGTGCAAATATTAATTTATATTTTCGCCATTATGGCGTGTGCTGTATCGAGAAAGAAAATTAACGGGGCAATTAGCGTGAAGCTACTACTTTGAATGTGAATACCACAGGTATAATAAAGTATTGATTTACATTGTTATACATAATATTAAGAAAAAATAAAAGCATACTTTTTAACAAAAACTTTTTTTCTTGATCTATCTTAAAAGCGAGCTGCAATGCTACACCGCTCAGCGCACCGAGCAACCTTTAATATACGCACACAGCTGCGTCTAATTTTACGACCAAGACCACATTGATACAACAACTGCCAACTCCACACAAACAGCATTCAACCTTTCACAACACAACATAAAGTTCAAAATCAAATGTGCACTTTTAAACATACGTCATTTCATTTTTGGAACAGCGTGTAATGATATAAGAACGAGTGGAGCGTGAACAGAATCCGTAAAATTTGCTTTTGGAATTAATACTTTAAGTACTGCCCGTTAAGGTTGGGAATCCGAGTGGTTTATTTATTGGCTAAGTATTTTGAACTCTAAAGTGGATAACTTAGAGTTTATATTTGATAGTTTGGGACATCGTTTGTATTTATGTGTGCTGTTTCTACGTTCAGTTAGCGGTGACGTAACCAGGCCAATTATTACTTATTCATTTTTATTTATTTTTCAGATTAGAGAAAAAAAAAACGTTTTATTGTGTTGTAAAATTTTTATAGTTTTTATTAAAAGTTAATTTAGGATTATTTCAAATGGTTATCTGATATTTAGAGAGACAAAGTCACAATTGAGGATGCAACGGACCGAGCAAAAGTGCTTGATTTAAAATCTTTATTTTTTAGGGTTACGTACAGCATGAAGAACCTTTAACATTGTTAAATATATTGATTGATTTTAAAATACGTAGAAGCAGAAATGGGAATTGCAAGTAGACAATTTTCCAGAAAATCTAGAACTTGTTCGCCAGTTAAAAATGAAACGTGGACAGAGCTATTCGTTAATAATTCTTTTTTTCAAATTGTTTCTGTTTTGCTGTTCATAAGTGCCCTAATAGGGCCTAAATTGAATAAATAACTTTATCATGACAATTCTTTGTCAGTTTTTTTTTCCATGCACCTATTCGGGCCAGCTGGCTTGACTCTGGTTAAGATTCTACCTATCGCGACGCAGGTCGTGGGCTCGATTCCCGCACAGGACATGCATTTGTGTGCATGAACATGTCTGTATGTCCTGAGTCTGGGTGTAATTATGTATATTAAGTATGTATTTACAAACAAAAAGTAGATGTATTATATCAGTTATCTGGTTTCCATAGTACAAGCTCTGCTTAGTTTGTGATCAGATGACCGTGTGTGAGGAATGTCCCAGGATATTTATTTATTTATTCTATAATAATAATTTTGAATTTTAATTGTTTCTTTTTGTCTTTCTTGCAATTTTTGTGAAGAAGCACTAGGTGTATACACTGTAATTTTTGATTCAAATCAAAATCAAAAAGTCATTTATTCAATTTAGGCCCTGGTAAGGCACTTATGAACGTTACATACAGTTGAATTTACCACCGGTTAGGAATACACTTAAACTGAGAAGCCTCTCTTTTTTAGTCGTGGAAGATCTTTTCATATTACAGCTTTTTTCCAAATACTTATACAATATACCATATAATTATTATGCTTATTCATACAATTGTCACTTAGCCAGGGGGGATGCAAGTGCAGAGAGAAGCTATTACAACCATATATTCTTGTCTTCCACGTATGAGCCACCTTATGTGAAGCGTATTCTTTGTAGGATATCCAAATGAAATAAATAAACACAAAAGAAAAATTCAAAGTACGGAACCTTCACCGCTTGATACAGAATCACTCCTGGCTTCTTTTTTCTTATTAAAGCCAATACATAACCGCT
This sequence comes from Achlya flavicornis, assembly GCA_947623365.1. NCBI lineage: Eukaryota > Metazoa > Arthropoda > Insecta > Lepidoptera > Drepanidae > Achlya > Achlya flavicornis. The sequence goes on along the minus strand of OX392494.1, from coordinate 1,912,534 downwards.
AGCCGTAGCTGATTGTACAAACAATGAATGTAAAGCGGCCAAGGACGCTGAATACATATTAGGATTATTGAGAAAATATGCGATTTTCATGTTATTAACCGACTTCAAAAAAGGAGGAGTTTTTTTTTATACAACATAGTCGGTAAACAAGCATACGGCCGAACTGGTAGTAAGCAGTTACCGTAGCCATATGGACGCTTGCAACACACGAAGCATCGCTCACGCGTTACCGACCTTTCCCCCCTCTCCTATGAGCTCTGGCGACCTTACTGACGCGCAGGAACACAACTTTACACAACATAAAGTTATTTGGCTGCGGTGTTCTGTAAGGTGGAGGTACTTCCCCAGTCGAGCTGCTCTTTGAGCGAATAAACGCTATGCTCTACCTCTCTAGGTTCTCAATTAGTTTTTTTTTTTAATGTTTGTTAGTTCATAACTCCGTAAAGGGTACACTTCCCGTTTGATCCCATTGTCATCAGATCAGGATTTGATAACTTCTTAATGTACTTTGAAGTCGGTTTAAGTTTTTTGTAAAACAGTCCAATTTGTTACCTGATAACTCCGTAATTTATTAACCGATTTGGAAAATTCTTTTTTCGACTGGCGCGTCAGCTGGCCCGTCAAATTATATTTCCTAATGCGAAAACAAAACGTGCTAAATTAAGAAAATATATATTTTACCACGTTTTATTTTTACGAGATAATTCTTGGCAAATTCCGGATTTAAACAATCCCATAACAGGGATAAACCCTGATATAATTATTTTTTAATTTTCTGGCTCCAACGATAACCAACCGCTACATCTATGGCCCTACATCGCCTAGAAAGCGGCGTATGACCCGTGACAGTGTCTGTCATGGCGACAACTACGAAACCGGTTGGATTTTCGGCCCTCTTTTTTGATTTAAGCGTGTTGTACCGTGAAAATAGGCTTTGTCTGTTTGCCGCTCGACGTTGGATTATGCAAGATATGATTGTCAAATTAAATGCGTGGTTTATTGATGATAATACTAGCTGTCCCCCGCGGTTCAGCCGCGTTCCCGGGAGATAGCCTATCTCCTTCTCCATACCATAGGCTATCTGCATGCCAAATTTCATGTAGATCCGTTGAGTAGTTGAGGCGCACTTTCGCATTTATGATATTAGTTACGATTAAATGTTTTTTATATTTGCTATATTAATTAATGATTTTGTAAAGTAACTTTTGACCCAAAGGGTATTAACGAGACTATATTACTAAGCCTCCGTTGTTCCTCCGTCTGTCAGTGGGCTATATCTCATGAACAGTTAGTTGATATTTGACACAAGGACGTTGAAAAATTCGGACATATTCTCGCTAACAAAAATCTATGTCTATGAGAGTCGGCCACCGACCAGTCGGTCTCACGCACACATTCACACATTAGTTGGCTATTCCGCGGGAAACGATACTCTGTTGCCGTTTACCCATATTCGACTTATGTGTGAATAGACATAGCTTTTTGTTAGCGAGAATATGTCCGCCTTTTTATACGCCCATGGTTAGATATTTGAAATTTTCTCAGAATGTGTAATTACCGCTATAAAGACAGATAAAAAATTTAAAATATTAAAAATTATACGTGGCCCTCATTAAAGAAACTTCTTCACGGAACCCTAAGCGTGCGAGTTCGACTCGCACTTGAACGGTTTTTAAATTTAATTAGTCTAGGATGTGCAAGCAAATGTCATCACAAAAGCATAGTGTATGATAGTTCAAAGTTATATCAACAAATATATTGCTATGTATAAAGAAGTAGACAAAGTTTTGCGCCTGTGTGTGTGTACAGTACGCATCGGGGGTAATGCCAATAATTTTTGCTGTGTAGGTGGACGGGGTAGGGTCAGCAAAACTAATTTTTTTTATCAAAATAATAATAATACCGGACAGGTGCGAATTGAACTCGCGTGGAGAGGGTTCCGTATTGAAGTTGAAAATTGAAAACTGTTTTACAAAAACTTATACCGACTTCAAAGTACACTAAAAAGTAATCAAACCCTGACCTGATGACAATGGGACCAAACTGGAAGTGTACCCTACCAAACAAAAAAAAATCCAAATCGGTTACTAAATGACGGAGTTCTGAGGAAACATACAACCGAATTGAGGACCTCCTCCTTTTTTTAAGTAGGTTAAAAATCATTTTTTGTCCCCCAATAATTACCGCCTTCTAACTTAATCGGTCTAGTAGATTCGAAGCAAATCGGCTGTGGCTGTGACAGACGGACAGACTGACAGACACACGAGTGATTCTTATAGCTTTTTTAGCTTTCCGCACGCCTTCCCCATATTTTCCATTTCAACAACTATAACTAGGTACCTATGACAAATCTTTCCCTCGTCCATGCGTACGTTTTTTTCATTATTTTTTCATGTTTTGTTTATTTTAATAGTCGCCAAGCTACTATTGCAGTTTGCAGGCGAGCACTCTTTCACAGTTTCTGTTGGTTTTGTTTCTCTTCACGTTTTGTATAGCTATCTTAAACTATTTTGCCGACTGTACCATCGTGACTCCATCTCAGCGTCGCGAGGCGAATAACAAAAAAGTTTGTATCTACCGTTTCGAAGGATTTCTACATAATTTATTAAAATTTGTAGGTAAATTATTTACGTTCAGCTTTCAATAATTAGATCTACTTTATAACGTCATAACTCGGCTATGGCTATGCTTGTTTTCAATTAAAGATATCCTACACATTCTACTATCCTACATATATAGGGTTTTTAGGATAGTAGAATTTGTAGGATAGTAGGACATGTAGGAGTGTCCTACTATCCTACAAACACTACTTTCCTACATCTCCTACTATTCCTTTGTAGGATAGTAGGAGATGTAGGATGTGTAGGATAGTAGGGTTTTTAGGATAGAAGGAGATGTAGGATAGTAGTATGTGTAGGATAGTAGGAGATGTAGGATAGTAGTGTTTGTAGGATAGTAGGACACTCCTACATGTCCTACTATCCTACAAATTCTACTATCCTACAAACCCTACTATCCTACAAATTCTACTATCCTACAAATATTATAAATTCAAAAGTTTGTGTGTGATGGTTCTTAACGGGTTTGCATGAAACTTGTCACACAGACAAATCATAATCTAGAATAACATATATTATAGAATACTTGACTTACTAGTCATCAAAGGTGTAACCGCGTGCATAAGCTAGTCGATGCAACTGTTCCTGTTTTTTCTGTAATTACCACGTTCAGTTCAACCACACCACCACTTTCTTTGTGACATTGTGGTCAATATTTTTGACGGGCCAGTTGGCGCAGTTGGTTAAGACGTGGAGTCTTAACCTATAGCGCCGCAGGTCGTGGGTTCGATTCCCACACAGGACATGCATTTGTGTGCATGAACATGTCTGTATGTCCTGAGTCTGGGTGTAATTATGTATATTAAGTATGTATTTACAAACAAAAAGTAGTATATGTATTATATCAGTTATCTGGTTTCTATAGTACAAGCTTTGCTTAGTTTGGGATCAGATGACCGTGTGTGAGGAATGTCCCAGGATATTTATTTTTTATTTTTATTTTAATAACATTGTTAAAAATATCTGTAGGTATTCCCAATAATGTATCCAGAAATATGTACTTCTACGAAAAGATTCTAATATTCAAATGCTGGCATCATTAAAAAATATAATCGCCGCTAGGTTGGCAACCCTGCAGCACAGAGCCGCGTCACTGGTAAATAATTGCTTAACTGAAATGAAGTGGAGTAGACTTGACACTTAATTTATTATTAAATATTTTGTTTCTTTTGTTTATGTATGTTGCGTAGTATAATCGTAGAAGTGCTCGTGGTGTAGCATGATTAGCCGTTCTTAATCGATCGGCAAAGTTAAACTACGTCTGTCGTGGTCGGTACCTGGATGGGTGACCGCATAGTGGTATTTCAAATCAAGCGTTACCGTGCTTCGGAAGGCACGGAAAGCCGTTGGTCCCGGTTATCACTTAATTGTGATTGGACGCCTCCTAGGTGGCTTGAAAAAATCCAACAGTAGGTTGACCACTAGCCTACTTCCACCAAACCGCAGTGGGCACGCGTGGTGGAGTATCTGCTCAGTCCCTCTCACCCTCATTTGCGAAAGGAGGCCTGTGCTCAGCAGTGGGACATTATGATGATGATGAATCAAAGAAGCGCAATGACGTTCATTTTGGTTAAAATATATTTCGCCAAATTCCCACCGCCGACACTGCGCTCTGATTGCGCATGTCAAGGACACATGCACTCTGATTGGCCAAGTCAAAAACACACGTGCAGTGATTGGTCCTTACTGTTCAAAATCAGTGACAAATCACTGATTAGTTGCGGAATTTGATTGTTCAGAATTACTAAAGTGATTTTTCCTCGATGATATTTTGTAAACAAGCATACGGGCCGCGTGATGATACCTAAACGGTTACCTATAGACGCTTGCAACACCAGGGGTGGGGTATCACACCAAACTTATCTACACAGCCTTCTTAAGAAAGGATTTATTGCATAAACTAATTAAGTCTCACTATATCCCTTTCTTACAAGGGTAAAAAGAAAATGATAAGAGTTTAGTCCAATCAAATTAGTAGCATTTCGTTCAACTAATCAAATATCAGCATTTTCATTGGCTCGACACCAAAAGTTTGAGCATCGCATTACAATAAAGCATCGTTTATCTATTTGAGGACACCAAAATAACTTATTCACTTTGAATGACATACAAAATATTATTGCGATTACTCGACTCAAGTACTATCGAGTTTAAAAAACATTGGAGAACTTATAATAAATCTTTTATATTATTATTTTTGACGGGCCATTTAGCCAGGTTGGTTAAGATTCCACCTATCGATTCCCACCTTGGACATGCATTTGTGTGCATGAACATATCTGCATTAGTCCGCATGTCCTGTGTCGGGGTGTAATTATGGAGTTTAAGTCTGTATTTACGGACAATATAGAAAAAAATACGCTAAAAAGTATGAAATAACTCGAATCTGACACTGTTTGGTATTCAGAGATATATATTTCATGGAATACGCCTCTTTTGATGACTTCAAAACAGTGTCAGATTAACAGACAGACAGATTGACGACAAAATATTAACATGAGGGCCAGCAATGTAATTCCGTATATCATATTATGTATATTTAAATACACATAGGTACTTTTATGCGATAATATCAGACAACTCAGCTATTTATTAGAGAAACAAACAGCTCCACCTTACACCGCAGCCCAGTAACTGAGTGTTGTGTCACTGCTCGTAAGGTCGGCAGAGCTCATCACTGAGAGAAGGGCCGGTAACGTGTGAGTAATGCCCCAATTGGAAGTGTAAGAATACTGGCAAAAAAAAAGGATGACACAAATAACACAACATTTGTCGTCTCACTTGTACACGGGGCAGCGATCCGGCCGCGTTATCAGTTATTTACACACGAGAATGAACCGTAGATAAGATAAGGCAATACCTACGTGTATAACTCATGATTGTCAAACTTTTACATAGTTATTATCTTACTATTATAAATGCGAAGGTGAGTTTATTTATTTTTTGTTACCTTTTGACGCATCAACAGCACAATCAAATTGTGATGTTTCGCATGTAAGTGCTACCATAAAAACTTATCGTTAACGTCAAAGCAATTTATTCAATATAGGCTCCTTATATTATTATAAAATTAAATTATTCGTGAACGCAAGTAAAACCTCGGGGTCTACGAGAATAATTTGACAAAATTGAAAATAAAATTGTTCTGCGTTTAGAAAATTATTGATTTTAATAATAAATAGAGTACAACTCTGTCATTTTCAAGGTAATTCAAATGTAGAATCTACTGAAGTCACTACTGGGGAAGTCAGCCTCTTACTGAGAAGAATCGTCCAGAAATTCAGAAAGATAATATAAGTGTGAAGGAGAATCTGACCATATCGATTTTTTTATTAATTTATTTAATAATTTCAAAACCATATAATAAAAAAATATGATATCGAATCGCCTCCATACCTCTGTGTGATCTAAAGTCGTCACATGGCGCGTCGCAGAGCGAGTGTATTGTGAACTTAAACTAACCGTCTTGATACTTGTTATTATTATTATTACTTATTTGATTTACTACCAATAAAATAAATAACTACAATCTTTAATTGGCAATGTGGCCGAGAGACGGCCAAAATTACCTTAATTTAATATTATTTTGATGAACTGGGTATTTATTAATGGGTTTTACAGGCTTAAAATACATTCGGTATATCTATTCCGCCAATTGCCCACCACCGACAATGCGCTCTGACTGGCTAAGTCAAGGACACACTAAACATTTAGATGCAGTGATGTTAGAAATTGGATTGCTCGGTATTACTACTCTAAAGGGACTTTTCCTCGATTACCTCTAACTACTAACTACCTCATCAGGGCTAATGGGCGCGGAGGTATTTTTTTAATTTATTATCACTTAGTTTGCGCAAGGGCGTAAACGCCATCTAAGTGTAACTCATTCTCTCTCGTACATTAAAAAATACTACTTCTTTAAAAGGATCAAATGTAGCTCTGAATTTGATCCTGACATAAGTATAAGCTTGGTACTTAATAAACAGGAAAGTTGTTAACGAAATAAAAACAGCGATAATGCGGTCAGTTGGTCACATTATATTTGTTTGATAACGATAAATTAATATAATTTTTTAATTAATTTCGAGCCATTTGTTTAGGAGTTTAGGGCGATGAAAATATAAACAAACGCCTTTCACTCAATTATTGTTTATTTGGCACTGTTTCACATTTTGTACATAAACTTAAAATCAATTTAAATAATGCGGAGCACTTGTACGTGGTTAGACAGCGAATGCTAGAGAGTAGAAAAAGATTTTATTTAATCAATCTAATAGTGTACTGTAATTCTTATAAAATATGAACTTAATCAGTCAGTTTTTTTTTAATTATTCCGATCACGATTATAATTGTACTAGCTTCTCCCCGCCGTTTTACTTGGTTAATTTTTTTAAGGCATTTTTTTTTCCTAAAAGACTGTAGATGGTACAAGTTAGCCTGTGATAGTTTTTACAAACACCGACTATGACACATGACACCGACACAAAAACGTTCTCGCTATAAAAAGTAGCCATCTAGGCCTGCCAAATTCTATTGCGATCGGTTCAGCAGTAACGAATAGATAGATAGACAGAGTTACTTTCGCATTTGTTATAATATTAGGGATTTATTAGCAACTGATGTGAAGGGAAAATTAATTAGGTAATTGGTTAGCCATTTATTCTTAAACAATCGAATGATTTCTTGGGACAAAAATATATATTACATGCGAAAAGCTGAACCGATTTCGAAAAAACTGGAGCTGAATCTACTTTATAATTAGTAGAATAACTATTGAAAGTGTATTCGAAAATATAACTACAAAAATGCACAAAATAATTCAAACACTTAAATATAAATTAAAACAAACAAACCAACGATCAAGAATATACAAAGCACGCTAGCTTCAGTGCCATAACGTACTACAAAATTACTCTTTCGCCGTGCCAAGAGACATTCACGGTTAACTCGTGGCTATAAGGCTCATTTCAGTTTGTCCAGCGCAGGCAATAGGTATTCGGGCTGTGGTCCAAGTGTGGAGATAACAATAATATATTATATTTTATTTATTTGTTTAAGGATTTAGGTTATTGTGTAGATTTAAGAACTGGCGCACGTGCTCCACTGTAATAATAATAAATATACTTGACATACGGCCATCTGATCTCAAACTAAATAGAGCTTGTACTAAGGATCTTAATCCTAAGTAAGATTAAGATCTTTCTAGAAATCAAGTAAAATTGCAATTAAAATAATAAAACACGCAAAAAACGGCCTTATAAAACACTTATCACATATTTGTTGCTACCATTGTCAAACAATTATGACGTTATTTACGTGAACCAATGTATTGATTAAAATTACATATTTGTCAATTGTCGTTTTTTGTTGTTCAGTAAGTGGGTAAAACGCCACCGCCTCCCGCTACCGCTTATACCCTACAGCCCTGCCTCGACCGTAATTTCATCCATGAAATAGTTGGTGTTACCAAATAGGGATTAGAGCGAGAGGGAAGACAAGCGTTCGCGTGCGAGCGGGACGGCTATAGCGAGCGGACACGAGCTCTCGATTTTCGACGTTTGCATGGAGTGTTTCTTTTAAAGTTTTGTATGTGTTTGTTGTGTGTATGTGTTGCTTGTTACATTTATAATGCGATTCGATTAATTTGAGACAGAACATTACAATTAGATATTTATTATACTAACTATGTTATTGCCTGCGGTTTTGGTCACATTGTAAACAGTTGAATAGAAGTTCCTAGCTTTTTAAATATGTACCGAGCTGCGGGATAAGTACTAGTCTATTTGTTTACAGGTGTTTGTATCACTATCACCAGAAGAATCGATCGACAAGAGTTTTTAACCAACAACAAAAAAAAGGAGTTTGTTCTGTGCTAATAAGTTGTTTGTAAAAAAAAACATTTTGAATGTAATCTTTTTTTGGTGACTGTACTTGCATTGTCACATGTCATCCAATATACTATATACTGGGTGGAGACTTCGAGATGGTATATTTTCGAAACCTATGTTCGAGGCTCGGCTCGTGCTCGCTTCGCGTAGCATGGACGCACCATAACGCATCGTGATTCGTGTGAACTGCCACTGTGCGAATTCGCCTTTGCGCTTCATCCGGGCTATTATCAAAAAGCGACACTCACACCCTGCGACCTTCTACTACTTACTTAGAAAGGCATAAGTATCCTCCGCTGTCCGTCCGTCCGTCTGTCTGTCTGTCTGTCAGTGGGATGTATCTGTATCTCATAAACCGTAATGGATAGACGATTTTTTCACAGAATGTGTATTTGTAAAATTAAGCCCCCCCCCCCTCTCATACAAAAAACGTTTGTTGTTTTTTTTTATTCGATTTCAATATTGGCAATAGGTATTTGAAATGTTCATTGTGTATATAGTCGATATAAAAACAAATAAATGATTGGACGTTGGTACGGAATCGTTCATGTGCGAGTCCGATTCACACACAAACTTTTTCTATTTTTTACATTGTCGATTGACTGCAATCTCACCATATTCAGTTCAGTGATGATGTGTCCTAGGTGGCAAACATACAAACCCTAGATGGCCGGCAGGCTTGGCGACAGTTCAACTTGAGGGCCAGACAGCCGCCAAAGTACCCTAAAAAATTGAGTTAGGTTTCGGCCCGCACTCAATTCCACTCGTGAGACGTTTAGCAAATGGTCTTTTTGTAGGCCGTCGGGCCCACTGTCAACAGCAATGCTATACAACGAACAAAAACAATGATATTTGGTTCGAAAACGTTCTACGTTTTTTATGTATAAATCCTTTTTATTCTTTATATATAAAATTCTACTGTACGTGTGTATGTCACTGAATTGCAGTCGGTATCTAGGTTATATTATCGAGTGCAGCGCCATCTGCCGGGCTAATTTGTGAATCTAAACCATCCAGGGCGCCACCCAAACGCATACCAAAAAAATCATTCAAATCGGTCCAGCCGTTTACAAACACGTACAGTTGTTTTTTTTTGTATGCGTTTGGGTGACGCCCTGGATGGTTTAGACAAGATAGGATAGGGTAGGGTAGGGTAGCACCACAGGGTAGGGTAGCACCACGCGAACGAAGTCGCTCCGGCAGCTAGTGTATTTATAATTTTAATGTAGTTTTAGTTTAGTTAAGAAAATTACTTTTATATTAATCGTGTGATTAACTTGCAACTTAATAATGTCTGAGGTCCAGAAAAAAAAGGAAACGTACTATGTACCTACGCAAGTTAGATACTTATGGAGACAAGTCCTAATAGGTAATTATTATCTATCTTCTATCTACTATATAAAAATAAGTCGGGTTTTCCTTCCTGACGCTATAACTCCAGAACGCACGAACCGATTTCCACGGTCGGTTTTGCATTCGTTGGAAAGGTCTCGGGCTCCGTGAGGTTTAAAGCAAAGAAAGTAGGGTAGGGTAGGGTAGGGTAGGGTAGGGTGGGTAGGGTAATGTAGGGTAGGGTAGGGTGGGGTAGGGTAGAGTAGGGTAAGGTGGGGTAGGGTAGGGTAGAGTAGGGTAAGGTGGGGTAGGGTAGGATAGGGTAGCACCATAGAGTAGGGTAGCACCACGCGAACGAAGTCGCGCCGGGCAGCTAGTCTACTTGTAAATATTTTAATAATATATAAGGTCCTAATAAATTAGTGAACTTCCTCTTGAGGGATGAATGTATAGGTCATTAGTAATCAAAAAATAATATTAGAAAAACAATCCGAGGAAAAAAAAAAAAAAAAACCTTCGCGCGGCTTCTTTGATTTGCATAGAGACAGTATAGGATTTTTTATTTTTTTTCCCTCGGATTATTTTTCTAATATTATTTTTTGATTACTAATGACCTATACATTCATCCCTCAAGAGGAAGTTCACTAATTTATTAGGACCTTATATTTTGTTTTCTACCGAAAAAATACACCTCAAAAATAACATCCCAAAAGTATGTTTTACAAACTTTTTGAATCAATGGTGGAATAAAATAAGTCCACAGCTAATGTAACAGGTGAATGCAACATACCTCGCCATGCTGACCACGACCATCTGGCGTGTTCTCAGGGAGGAAATACAGACGCAGGCTCACGAGGGTCTGATCAGACACCCGATCCGTCCACAGGAGTTGGAGTTCACCTGCGGAGATACATGAAACAGTTATAAGAGTACTAGTTCTCGACTAAAAAAATCTATTTAATCCGACTTTAAATTTTTCACACACACACGATTTTTTCTTTTGCCAATCAAGCATATAAATATGAAGATATCGTGTGTTGAAGTTCTGTGATTACACTTTTTACAAACAAGTGACGTCCCGAGCTCTCAACTCCCCAACTTTGACTCGCTTTATCTTCGTCAATTTTTTATGGTTTCGTAAAGCAAAAAACTCGTGTCCAATATTTTTTGATATTCTAACGGACTGACTAATTAGTTTTTAACCGACTTCAAAAAAAGGAGGAGGTTCTCAATTTTTGTTTGTTACCTCATAACTCCGTCATTTATTAACCGATTTGGAAAATTCTTTTTTGTCTGGAAGGGAACACTTCCCGTTTGGTCCCATTGTCATCAGATCAGGATTTGATTACTTCTTAGTGTACTTTGAAGTCGGTTTAAGTTTTTGTAAAACAGTCCATTTTTTTTTTAACTAGGAATCATCCCTATTCTATTCTATATTCTAGAAGCGCTCGTGGTGTAGCATGATTAGCCGTTCTTAATCGATCGGCAAAGTTAAGCTACGTCTGTCTTGGTCGGTACCTGGATGGGTGACCGCCTAGTGGTATTCAAATCGAGCGTTTCCGTGCTTCGGAAGGCACGTAAAGCCGTTGGTCCCGGTTATCACTTAATTGTGATAGTCGTTAAGCTAGTTGGATGCCTCCTAGGCGGCTTGAAAAATTCCAACAGTAGGTTGACCACTAGCCTACCTCCACCGATCCGCAGTGGGCACGCGTGGTGGAGTATCTGCCCATTCCCTTTCACCCTGATTTGTGAAAGGAGGCCTGTGCTCAGCAGTGGGACATTATAGGCTGATGATGATGATGATGATCCCTATTCTCAGGTAAAAGAATCCTGGGTTAATCCACAACATATTCTATCTGTGGTTCATGGCATTTTCTGAAAAGAGCCGGCAAGAAACACAGCAATGTCGAAAATGTCCTCGATGCTAACGGGCCGATCATGCCGGCAGACTGAGAGAGGTAGAGCATAGCGTTTATTCGCTCAAAGAGCAGCTCGACTGGGGAAGTACGTAAAGACTTTATGTTGTGTAAAGTTGTGTTCCTGCGCGTGAGTAAGGTCGCCAGAGCTCATAGGGGAGGGGAAAGGTCGGTAACGCGTGAGCGATGCTTCTTGTGTTGCAAGCGTCCATATGGCTACGGTAACCGCTTACCATCAGGTGGGCCGTATGCTTGTGTACCGACTAAGTTGTATAAAAAAAAACGACTGGCAGTTTCCTCTTTGGATGACTAAGCTAATGCGTTGGCGGATAAAGCTCCCCGCCCGCTGGTCCCCCAAGGCCTTGATTAGTTTTTATGATAATGTGCTAGAACATCGGCGACCCCCACGAACCCATATATGGAGTTCAACTTTCGGGCAGATATAGCACAGAAAGATATTTTTGAACGGAATAGAAGATATTTTACCCACACGCGGATTACAGAACAACTGACTCCGTTCCACCCTCGCATCCTCAGGCTACTCACCAATAGAAACGAGCTCAGAGTCCTGCCAAATCCTCACGAAGAAGAAGTCCCCGATGGCGACGATGCGGTCCCGCTCACCAGTGAGTCTGATGGCCTTGTAGAACGTGTACTGGCCGTGTTGACCGCACGGTGCTCCTACGAGCTGGTGGAAAATATCTTTGTTAAGTGGCGCTAAAGATGGTGACAGAAGAGCAAGAGTACAGCAAGGGGTTTTTCTGGAAGGGGGTCAAGAGGTGTTTGCAGGGTCAGTGTAAGGCATGAGTACGGTAACCGCTTACTATCAGGCGTTTCTTTATTCATGCCCAAGAGTAGCACGGTTCCATATTATTATTTTATATTATTGTAAATGCAAGTTGAAGGCGGTTTTGTTTTTGTTAAAAAATAATTTAATTACTGAAAGTTATTAGAATGAAAAATTTTTGGTCTAAAAGGAGTCAAGATTATTGCTTTTTTAAAGCGCACCATTTGTTATTTTACAATTTGTTTGTTTAGTTTCAGTTAAAACAAATATGAACCGCTACTAGTAATAAAAAAAACAGGATTTTGCAACTGACATATGTCATCCATAAATCACATTTAAACAATTGAACTTCAATCCTACATCTAAAATATATAAAGATAATTATCGAGTAAACAATCTATGCTTCATACTTTTTGTAGTATATAAAAATTTGCATATACTACAAAAACTGGTACATCTAAAAATGTTACATAATGCAATATATTAAACGTATAATCTGTATTGTAAATACACGTTTGTATCGCCGGATGTGGCCTGTTTTGAGATGTACGGTTGGCAAAAAAGAGATTTCATTTGGTGGATCCTTTATTATCTACAAAGTTTACATTATTACTACAGAAAACATTATCTCTTTTAGTAGGTAATCATTGAAATATTTTTTTTATTATTTAAGATACAGGGTAAAGCACTAAAACATACATATAACCACTTAACGCAAACCTGAAAGGGTTTATCTGTAAGTGGCGATGTTATTTTATATTTCCTAGTAGGTATTATTTATTAAATTTAAACCCTAATGGCAAAATACTGAAACACCTCTCACATTTAAGTTTTAGTTAAGTAGGTAGTTATTTGACGGTTTGATTGTAAGTATGGGATTTAGAATTTTTTGAATTGAACAACTACATTTTAAGTTCGGGTGTTTACGATATTTTCACCGACTTCAAAAAAGTAACTATGTTCGGCACGTATGTTTTTTTTCTTTTTTGGTTTCCCAATTAAAATAGCCAAAGCCAAAATTAAAGTGGACAAATCCTGTTCACTTGTAAAAAATAGAAAAATATCAATAAAAAGGTTTCTTGTATCTGTATTTTTTTATTCTATTACAAACTTGGAAAATAAGCATACGGCTCTGCTAATCCTAATGTTTAGCGATTATCGTTACTGGAAATTAATAACAAGAATGTTCTATTGAATGTTTGTTGCAATTATTTTGTTAATAAAGGTAAAACAAAAATAAACGAATATTCATTATTTTTTATGCTAACCGTACAATCAAACGCACGACCTCTGAATCAATAAGTATAAAATTGAACCAGCCCCCGGGCGGAGAGGGACGGACGCATACGAGCGACAGAGACGGCACGAGATAGGCCCGTTGTCCACGTACAGGGACGGAATATAGTTTTAATAGCTTTTTAAATTGCTGTCTTATCCAAAATAGGTATGTTTAGTTTTAAAAATGCGAGTGTTGCTTTTTTTTACTACTCATGTTTACTCAACTAACCTCATTTTGAGTTTTAACGGATATTTTTAGAGATTTAAGTTATTGTATATGCAAATGGGAAAAGACAAAGAGGACGTCAAATAAAGAGATGGGAAGATGATTTACCAAAAGAATGGAGAAGATTAGCTCGCGACAGACAAGTGTGGAAGGCACTAGGGGAGGCCTATGTCGAAGGACAACCTGACAAAGGAACTGGTTGAACTTTGTTACTAATTTACCTCAGTTTAAAAATAAATGATGGTATTATTTAAGTTTATTGTCAGCGAATAAAGGCTTTATCTATCTATCTATCTATACGCAAATAGAACAAAGGTTCTTCTAGCACAGTTTTTTCGAAATCTTCAAAAATCGTTTACAAAACAAACTTAGAGCGGTCCAGTTTTTTACAACAGTTATGGCCGAAACCCAAACCAAGAAATATCTCTCAAACTGGCACTTAGCCGACAGACTTCAACTTGAGGGTGGTAGCCAGCCAGATGGGTAATACAAAGTACCCTACCACCGTAGTATGGTTTCCACACGATGCTTTCCTTCAACGAAAGCTCAAGCTCACTATAGGTTTCGAACCCGGGACCATCTCGGCATCCGACGTCTTACTTTTAATACATTATGATCGATCAAGGTTGACAATTTGTAAGAAAAGTAAAAAAAATATTTCAGAATTCGCTTGGTCCCATAGTAAAATTTGTTCAGCATGACTAGGTCTTGAAAATATGCCATCTCGAAATCTCCACCTGTTATAGATATAGTACTTATAGTATAGATAGATAGATACTATAGATATGATATGATTATTGCCGTATATAATGAATGAATTGAAAATGATATGAAAAATATTTTATTCTTGCGCGCCATTCGACGCAAATAGAACTAACTAAAACATAGATATATATAATCGCAGTAAGATCATAATATTAATATACATTAGACTTCATTAGTATGTATGAATGAAGGGACATTTTATTTCATTTTTAACCGACTTCAAAAAAAGGAGGAGGTTCTCAATTCGGTTGTTTTTTTTTTTAATGTTTGTTAACACAACTCCGTCATTAATATTTTTTTTGTCTGGAAGGGCACACTTCCCGTTCGGTCCCATTGTCATCAGATAAATAATAAATAAATAAATATCCTGGGACATTCCTCACACACGGTCATCTGATCCCAAACTAAGCAGAGCTTGTACTATGGAAACCAGATAACTGATATAATACATAGACTCAGGACATACAGACATGTTCATGCACACAAATGCATGTCCTGTGCGGGAATCGAACCCACGACCTGTGGCGCAATAGGTGGAATCTTTACCAGACTCTTAACCAACTGCGCCAACTGGCCCGTCAAAAGATCAGATCGTCAAGATCTTTGATTACTTCTTTCTTAGTGTACTTTGAAGTCAGTTTTCAATTATTTGATTTAAATAAGTGTTTATACGAAATCTTCTGTACTGTGCGCGCAGATTGCGAAAGAGAACATTATATAACTTTTTTTTTTTTCTATTATATATTTTTTCGCAAACACCGTGATTTTCACCTAGGAGACGTCACTTTGCATAACATCCAACGTGTTACGGAATGGGTACCAGAAAAGTACACGAAATCTTCTGTACTAGGCGCACAGATAGCAAAAGAGAACATTTTATAACAATATTAGCGAGTGACGTAAATACACACCGCGTCATATGAATAGGACCAGCATATTTTCCTTTACTACTTAAGATAAGAAATAAAATAAATATATAACAATGGTACGTATAAACATCTTTAGGCACGAGAAGTTCAACTATAAACAATCGAACTTATTAAACACTAAGCTTGACCACGAGCGACGCTTACGTATGTAATGTGACGCGTCATTTGAATACGACCAATGAATTGTCTCCCCCCGCGCGGCCTCAGTTGTAAACCAAACGCAGCACAGTGCATACGTATTGCATATATTTAAAGTGAACAACATCACGTTGTGACGTTTTTTTTTTTTTATTAAATATGGGTCGTAAAAAATGTTTAAATATAGAGGAGATAGCAAAAATAAAAATTCTTCGTGAAGAGGGCTATTCTTTAAGAAAAATCGCAAAAAGGATAGGGCGTTCACACCAGGTGATAAGTAATATTCTTAACGATCCTGAAAATTATGGTAAGAAATTCAAAGGTCGTACCAAATTCGCTACAACTGAAAGAGAGCGCCGGGGAATATTACGCGAAGCGTCGAATTCTACGCTTACAGCCGGACAAATAGCACACAATGTTGGAGTTAAAGCTTCTGTAAGAACCGTTCAAAGGATTTTACGCAATTGTCCACATTTAAAACGTTTAAAAATTAAGAGGAAGCCATGTTTGAAAGAACATCACTGTACGGAACGTCTTATGTTTGCTCGAAACAAAATGCATTGGACCAAAGAATGGCATAAAGTTATATTTAGTGATGAAAGAAAATTTAATTTGGATGGCCCCGACGGTTATTCTTACTATTTTCATGATTTACGAAAAAATGAAATAATTTTGTCACGTCGGCGAAATGATGCAGGCTCAGTAATGGTCTGGGGCGCGAAATCATGACGCTGGGGACCGATTGATTTAGTGGTGATACAAGGTAGACAAAATTCTAAAAGCTACATAAATCTACTAAAAAATAAAATATGTAAGTTTAGCAGTATCACAGGTGACAAAAAGTTCATTTTTCAACATGATAACGCTAGCATTCATAGAGCACATGATGTCCGTGACTGGTTTCAACTAAGTAATATCAATGTTCTCGAGTGGCCATCACTCTCCCCCGACCTAAACATATTAGAAAATGTGTGGGGATGGTTGTCACGTGAAATTTATAAGAACGGCAAACAATATGACAACAAGCAAGAACTCGAGGAAGGTATAAAAAAGTGTTGGAGAAAACTGCCGATTAAATACATAAGAAGTCTTTATGATTCAATGCCAACGCGGATTTTTAATTTAATTCAAAACAAGGGAAAAAGCCTTAATTATTAAACATTTTTTTTAAATATAATATTATTTAATAACATAATTAGTTGTGTTTTATTTAATGGTCGTATTCAAGTGGCGCGTCGAAATTGCATACCACCATTGCCACAAGAACTCGTTGAGTGTTTAATAAGTTCGATTGTTTATAGTTGAACTTCTCGTGCCTAAAGATGTTTATACGTACCATTGTTATATATTTATTTTGTTTCGTATCTTAAGTAGCAAAGGAAAATATGCTGGTCCTATTCATATGACGCGGTGTGTATAATGACCCTCATCGAGCGGTGACATTGGTTTGTTTTTAATTCAATAAACATGGAAGCAAAACACATAAATATATAAAACAGGACAACTTTTATAGGCTGCTGCGAGTAACAGCTACGTTTTACGCTCGCTCTGGGTCATTCTGATTGTCATAGTGACGTTCATAATGATAGCAGTTGTTGAAATATTCCAATTAAAATCGGGAGAAATTTAAATATTACACATTATTTTGCAATTTTATTTATTTTATTTAGCCCCTAACTGTTAGGGGCTATTTTTTTCGACGCGTGCACAGCTTCGACGCTCAATCTGGATGTATGCTTAATCAAAGGCAAAACATTGGTATACATTTTCCAGTAATTTATTTTGAACCGTAACTTTTTTTTCTTTATCTGAACACTTCAGTCCTTTCGGATAGATATATCGTTTCAGTTGCATAATAAATGCAAAATTGACTTTCTGTTCGTTATTTCTTGATGAAATGTAGCAGGCAGGTAGTCTATGGCACGGAGAAACATAATCTACCTACAGGTACCTTGTAGAATAAAAAAAAACAGTTAAATTGAACCTTACGTACATAATATTGAAAGATTTTGATGACGTAACGAAAGAAAGAGATCGTGCCATCTCGCTCGCACCCACCCCGGGGTTTAAAATGTACGACCCTGAACTACCAGTCTGATAAGGGTTGGCACTGGATTGTAAAATAAAATAGTAACAAAGAATTGTGTGAACTGGTTATTTTTGTTCTGTATTTGAAATATGATATCTATATCTATATATATAAAAATCAATGCCACTTTTCGTTGTAATTTTATAACTCAAGAACGGGCACACCTATCCAAACCAAATGTTTAGGCTTTGTTCGGAGTATTTAGTAGATGGTGTATGTGAAGTTTGCACAAAATCGGTCGAGCGGTTCTTCATTTATCACATTTTTTGTAACAAATGTATTCAATAAATGGCGGATCATTTATTGAACCGGGCAGCTAGTTTGGTATATGTTAAAGTAACCTCTACCTGTTTCTCTTTTGACGTTTAAAACTCAGAACCGATCGCGATGAAATTTTGCCGCAGATAGCTTATGGTATGGAGTAATATTATAAACTAGGATATCTAGTATCTCTTTTCTCCTTTTTATACGTTTAACGTTTATCGTGTAACGGGTCGCTCACTTCCCTCCAATATGGCGAGGAGTGCGATGGCTGCCACACGCGTCATACTTGTGAACAGGTGCTGCTTGTGGGGGCTGGTCTGCTTAAGTTTGCCATTTATTTACTTATTAAATAAACCTAGATTCAGTCTACTTTGTAGTTTTGCCGCCGTGTCGGGGCACTAGAATGTGCCTAAAAATTATGTAATGAATCTAAGCTTGTTTTGAAAAGAGTAATTGCTGAGTTTATTGCCGGCTCTTCTCAGCAAATGCAACCTTACGAACCGGTATTAGAGTCAGACTTTTCATAAGTGCCTTCGATCGAAGGTATATTTGAATAAATGATTTTTTAATTTTAAATTATACTTGGCTTCTTTTTTACGTGTAAAGAAGTCGACTGAAGACAAAAGATAGCTTTATAAAATTAAAACTGCACCATTATGTATCGTAAAAATATCCGAAATCTGTAATGTTTTTTTGTTTGTTTGTTAAAAGGGCTAATCTCTGGAACTATAATAAAATAGGAAGCTATATTTGCCCCGAGTATTGTAGGCTTTTTATCTCGGGAACGCGGGAAAAACCTGCGGGGGACAGCTATAATATACGTTAGAGAAATCAAAACTGAAATTTTGACACAAAATCCAAAATGACTACCACAAATATTAGGTACAACTGTACATAAAAACACAAACAACATTATGTTGACAACCCTGACAAGAAACCCTATCCACTAATGTAACGCCCGTATATTGGTTTTAGGGATCGCTACGAATGAGTTACTCAAACTTTTCAACCCTATTTACTTAATTGTCTGTTATACATATTTATCTTTAACCGAAAATAAATTCCGCCCCGCGGTTTCTGTGAGCCAAAATCCGTTCAACCATTTTTGATTCACAAACGTACACACATTCTGATCAAGGAATATTTTAATGGCTAATTATTTTCGCGGCGACTAACAAATTAAACGGCGACTAACTACTGGTTACAAAAAAAATAACTTGGCAGCGATTAAATATTTTGGCAACTATTAAATTAGATGGGCTACAAATGGCAAGGTATCATAAAAACTAAATAGTGGCGGCTTCTTTAAGGTAGCAAATATATTAAACAGGCACATAGAAATAATAGGTAGGGTACTATAAATAATGACTTGGCGACTAATATTGACAGTGGGATAACAAACATGGTGATATTGGCAACTATAAGCTTCCATATAAAATACACTTTCGGGCTGCGATTTGCAAGCAGCTGTAAAAATTTAAACGGGTACTATAATTACGAATTAGGGTTTCAGTTTTTTTTTTGTGGAATCATAATTAGTATCTGGATGACTGAATTTTTACTTTTTTGGTAAATCGTGTTTTTTGGACAGTGGAACAGTGAACTTAGATCTTGTATGGGTTTCAGGGTCTGATGATGGAGTAGGAGGGTTGGCACTGGAACTCCATAGCGGCGCAGTGTATCCTACCCGTGTTTGAGGTTGTTGAAATTGTCATGAGATGAACTTTGACCATATATAGTTTTCAGGGTCTTATGATGGAGTAGGATGGTAAGCACTGGAACTCCATAGTGGATCATTGTATCCTGGCCGTGTTTGGGGTTGTTAGAAATGTCGTGAAATGAACTTTGATCATGTATGATTTTCATGATCTGATGATGGAGTAGAAGGGTAGGCAGTAGGCACTGGAACTCCATAGTGGAGCAACGTATCCTACCCGTGTTCGAGGTTGTTGGAATAGTCATGAGATGAACTTTGACTGTATATAGATTTCAGAGCCTGATGATGGAGTAGAAGGGTAAGCACTGGAACTCCATAGTGGATCATCGTATCCTGGCCGTGTTTGAGGTTGTTGGAATTGTCATGAGATGAACTATATGATATGATATGATGATGATGAGATGAGATAAAATGAAAATGAAAATGAAAATGAAAATGAAAATAAGTTATAATAATGGAGTTTCAGTGATTATCCTCCTACTCCATCATCAGACCCTGAAAACTTTATGTGGTCAAAGTTCATCTTTCTACAATTCCAACAAGCCTAAACACGGGTGGGATACATTGCGTCGCTATGGAGTTCCAGTGCCGGACCCTCCTACTCCATCATCAGACCCTGAAAACCATACATGAACAAAGTTCATCTAATGACAAATCCAACAACCCCAACACGGCTAGTATACGATGCTCCACTATGGAGTTCCAGTGCTCACCCTCCTACTCCATCATCAGACCCTGAAAACCATACATGATCAAAGTTCATCTCAAGACGATTCCAACAAGTCCAAACACGGCTTACATATATGTGATTCCATACATACATACATACAGGTGAAGCTAATAAAAGCGTGTTGAAAATAAAAGTCATCAAGAAATAAAACTATAGGCCCACAATATTTTTTTTGCATGTCACTATTTGCTTTAATTAGAGCTCTTAAAATGTCGCACAAAGTATATTTTATATGACCAAGTTAATATTTTCTTCTCATCTCAGTTTACTTTATATACAACCTCATTTTATAATTTAAGAAAGCCTATTTTCTACTTTTTATCCGCCGTCAAGTCTTCGCCTAACAATAAATTCAGTTACCAAAACAAAAAAATCAATGCCAGTTTAAATTAAAAGAAAGCTTATTTAGCTGCTACTTTCTACTTAAAATGATCCTTCACTTTAGCTGCCAACCTATTATTTTTAGTACCTCCTTTCATTTTTTATAAATCCCAAAATCAGATTAATTTGTCGCCGCGTTAAATACATGCCTATTTTAATTACCTATCTTAAATTTTTTACGACTTCAAAAAAGAGGTTCTCATTTCTGTTGTATTTTTTTTAATGTTTGTTACCTCAGAACTCAGTCATTTATTAGGTAACCGATTTGGAAAAATCTTTTTTGTTTGGAAGGGTACACTTCCCGTTTGGTCACATTGCATCGAGGAACTATCCGTTAGAGTAGTAATACCGAGCAAACCGGTTCCGAAACTAGTCAGTGCCTTTGCACTGATTTTGAACAGTAAGGACCACTGCAACGTGTGTTCTTGACTTAGCCAATCAGAGCGCATTGTCGATGGTGGCAAATCGGCGGAGTAGATTGCAAGCAAAATCAACGTCATTACGCTTCTTTGGGTTAAATTGTTTGATGTCCCATTATCATCAGGTCAGTATTTGATTACTTCTTAGTGTAGGTACTTAGGATTCGGTAAAGTTTTTTGTAATACAGTTTTCAATTATTTTCAACATGGCGCTTGTAATTTTATATCCAACACAACACACGAAGCATCGCTCACGCGTTACCGACCTTTCCCTTCTCCCCTATGAGCACTGGCGACCTTACTCACGCGCAGGAACACAACTTTACACAACATACAGTTATTTGGCTGCGGTATTCTGTAAGGTGGAGGGTACTTCCCCAGTCGAGCTGCTCTTTGAGCGAATAAACGATATGCTCTACCTCTCTCATAAACAACTCACAATGCTCTCTGATTGGCTAATTCAAGGACACAATAAACATTTAGATGAAGTGATTGGTCTGTACAGTTAGTCCACGTGAAAAACACTTGCGGAATTTAAATGTTCGGAATTTCGATGTAATTTTATATTTTTTCTCAAACGCTCAAATTATATTTCGCAAGTTTGAGAACCACTTGCGTTGTTAGTCACCATAGATACACGCGACAAAGAACATTTCACGATGATGTAAAGTAATCCTTATTACCTTTATTATAAGAGTAACATTTGAGGATTCATAATCAACGAAAATGTAGATTAAGAACAAAACAGGAAAAATGTTTTTTTTTTTTACTTATCTCTCTATTTAAAGTCGCGATCCGTATTTTTGTGCTATAATAAACTGAACATTTAATTAGTGTTTAACTCGAACCTGTGACCTTCAGTTCAGCTGCCGTTCATCGTAACCTTGCTCAAGGAGGTAATCGATATTTTACTAAAATGAGGGTTCCCGATCATTGTTCAATATTTATTAAAAGATTTATTATTAAACACCTAAATCACAAAATGTGTAATGGTGCGTGCATGCTACGCGAAAAGAGCACGAGCCGAGCCTCGAACGAACAGCCGGGCTATTGCGTATCTCTGGTGGTAATCGTAACGAACACCATTAATTATTTCATCCAATGACGCGCACGCGGTATGACGCGACGATGACCATGCGTGGGCCCTGATTGGATGAAATTCATTAATGGTGTTCGTTACGATTACCACCAAAGTTACGCGATAGAGCCCCAGGATTCGTTCGTTGCTCGCGATTTCAAGCGTGGACGTAGGTATTTAACGAGCCTTCATCGAGCCTACAACGAGCGCGATACGAATCCCTGTGTTCGTGAAAAACCTGACAATCGGGCGGAGCGCAGTCGAGCACGCTACGAATACTCGTTCGAGGCTCGCAAGCCCGTCCACGCTACGCGAATCGTGCTCGCAGTGTGCTCGTTCGTGGCTCGGCTCGTGCTCGGTTCGCCAATCATGGACGCACCATTAGGAACGCGGCAATGGCTGGTGCGTCCACGCTACGCAACCGACCACGAGCAGAGCACAAGCGGAGCATGGATTCGCGTAGCGTGGATGGGCTTACGAACCCAGAACGAGCATTTCTAGCGTGCTCGACTGCGCTCCGCCCGATTGTCAGTTTTTTCACGAACACAGGGACTCGCTAGTGTTGTGGCATATACGCCAGCAATTAGGTAGAATTAGGTGCGCACGATCCACGTCAGATTCTATCGTAGTACGTACGTACGCTTAGCTGTTGTCGGTTCCCACGAATTACGACACGTCAGTAGTTTTTTTTTACAGATTTATATTCTTTTCCATTAAAATCTCTTTACTTAAATGTCTCCTCCTTCATAATAGGTCAGTTTTGACACACCATATACATGCATGTGTCAAAAAGAGACAAACATAGTGCGGCAAGGAGAGACCCTCTTGTGAAATAGGACTTCTTAGCACAGCCATAGTTTATAACCGTAAATTCGCTTTTACGATTGCAAGCAGGAAATACTTGTTTAGTGTTTCTAGATCCATATTTTTATTCATGGAAATTATTTTAAGCTTAAAAAAAATGGCTCTAATACTTAAAACCGGTCATCAATCGGACTCGCACACGAAGGGTTCCCGATATAAGATTTTTGTGGGCCCATTTAATTTTTAATTATATTATTTGCTGTTAAGCGACAATAGAAATACACATTATGTGAAAATTACAACTGTCTATTTATTACGATTTATGAGATACAGCCCACTGACAGACAGACGCGCGGAGGCGTAGTAATAGGGACCCGTTGGCACCCTTGGAGTGAGAAACCATAAACATGAATCAAATAGGTAACTATTTCACAAAAAAAAATATGTTTTATTTTCAGATAAATTTTAATTGTGATAGGTACATCATACTAATAAATTGCTTGCTAAAAAAATTAAACCTTTTTTAATCACCCTCACGGACAGAACCGCCCGGCGAAAGCTGTTGATAATATTTTTGTCAATACCTACTCCTCAGCAAGAGCTCGCTACTGACTGACGTGACGTTCTATACGAAAAACTGAACAAAAATCTCGCTGGCAAAAATGCATGCTGTATAAAATGGTTCATAATGCCAAAGAATGCCTCGAGTTGCGTTGTGCCCTGTAGTGGCGGGTGTTGTCGATATTTTTATCGATAGTTTACATAATTCGAGAACTTCTGTTTTAAAAGTAGTGAAAATATTAATTGATTTTATACTGTCATTTTGAAATGAATTATTATTTTTGTTCTTTTCATTTCCCTTTTTTAATAAGTAATAAAAGTAATTTTCGGTTTCATTTCATCCCATTTTTTTAAAGTACTAACATTTCTTAAAATTAATTTATTGTCCCGACAAATGTTAGATGCGATCTTACAATATATACATTTTATGTTTGTTAACATTCAGAACTGCTAAAATTCAATTTAGCATGTTATTTATACATTAATGGTGCAATTACAATTGCTACAAAACGCAATTTGTAACAAATCTAAAAATACGCATCACCTCAAACCTCGTTATATTATTTACGACTTAACACATTACCAATCTTGCGTAAAAAAACAATTAAAGCCACACATGGCATCGATTACACGAGAAAAAACGCATCAAAACCTAATTAGGCTCAGTTTAAACAAGACAATACATTAAAAATTTACGAGTTATATATTCTCTGCAATCATTTAACTCAGCGCGCCGTGTATTTATAAAAATACCAAAATAGTATGTATCCAAACTTTATGGGTCACCGATTACTAAACCGACGAGGTGACGACTATGCGTTGGTGGGTGGCTTTTAAAACTATATTTTAATTGATATTCCTTAATTTCATCATTTTGTTCCTCGTTTAAATTATTTTTGTCTATAAATCGAAACATTGAAATAATAAACCTACAACTTTGAAAAAAAAAATGGAAAAGATAACATACGAAATCGTCACTCTTGTAAAAATATAATATCGATTATACTTTGAAGCAATAGTCCGAAAGCAATTCTTAATAAACTAACGTACAAAAAGTTTATTGTTCTCTCACACAGTAAAGGTTAAAATGTTAAACACAATAAAAACAATACGAATTGACTTGAAGGTAGGAAAAATAAATAAGAAATCAATTATTCGCTTCTCATTGGCTCTATGATTGATATTAGTATTTAGTATTAGGGTTTAGTTCCCGGGATTCCGGGAAATAAATCGTTCCCGAATTCTTAAGATTTTCAAGAGATTTAATACTTCAAAACGCCTGCAAATCTTGATCATAATTAACGACAATTTTTTTGAGACACGAAGGACACAGGACGGGAAGTAATGACGAGCCAGTTGGCGCAGTTGGTAAAGACTCTGGTAAAGATTCCACCTACTGCGCCGCAGGTCGTGGATTCGATTCCCGCACAGAACATGCATTTTGTGTGCATGAACATGTCTGTATGTCCTGAGTTTGGGTGTAATTATGTATATTAAGTATGTATTTACAAATAAAAAGTAGTATATGTTATTATATCAGTTATCTGGTTTCCATAGTACAAGCTTTGCTTAGTTTGGGATCAGATGACCGTGTGTGAGCAATGTCCCAGGATATTTATTTATTAAAGTCAGAGCTTTGCTTATTTTTGTTCTCATAGTTTTTCCGTTTCTGATAACGTAAATACCTTCTTAATATTATGGACAGCTCTTCATCGCAAGTATTACGATATTGCTTAATTGTTGCGTCAATCAATACCGACAAAAATCATTACATAAACAATTTAAATGCACAAATTACAATAACTTTGAAATACCTATTCAAATTTGACATTGTTTATGATGTTGCCGGCAACATCTGAGCAATGATATTCATTTATGTTAATAACTTATGAATAAAATCCAAATCAACAAAAATAACATCGATGTCGATAAATCGCGATCGTGCCCACAACACTAGCACTTGCTGATATGGCGAACAGCGGCAGGGTTGAGACAACAATTTTATTACTATTCTATAATTCTTAACGCTATTACTTCTAATTAATTTAAATATGCATATTGCAAATAAATTAATTAATTACCTATCACGAAGTTTTTAGAAATCTACATCGATGAACAAAAAACAACTCGTTTTAAAAATACTTCGAATAATTGTTTGTGATTGAGACAATGGATGACGTCACGTACACAGGTTAACTCAAATCAGCTACTTAGATATAATAATAAATTTATCCGCCATCTTATTAATTTATTTTCATGACATAGAGGCCATACAAATTATGTAATAATATTTATTAGGAAACCACACTTACCTTATAAGAAGGTTTATCCATTTTTCAATTTCCAGAAGACAAAGGCATCAAATCCATGTACATCCCTTGCACTTCACAAAAACATATTTATTGTTCATTTTAAACAACGATAAACGTAACTATAAAAGAAACAATGGCAATTTCATATGCATTCTTATTTTTAACTACCAGCGTAGACATTGCACTATATTTAAACACAACACTGACTGTTCTCCAAACAGTTATTTTTCAACAAGTTATTTTTAGCTACACACACACACACACACAACCGCACGTTCGTGAATTGCACTATAAAAAAAAACTATTTGTTTTTTTTTTCGGCTAGATTAATTTTAACGCTATAGAATTAAAATCTCAACATCTTACTATTCACATTGACATGAATTAAAACGAAACGATCGTCCGATAACAATTAATCGAGATAATAAATTATCTAAAACAGAGAGATAACATTAATAATAATAATATCCATGTAGGCACACATTACATTATTCATATTTCCACATAATGTCACACACACGTAATGTAAGAAATAAAACAATGCCACGTTAGCATTATGATCCGATAAAGCATTTATGGCTTGTTTTTTTTTTTTGTGGAAATTATAAATTATCGAACTCAATAAAACAATATGGCGATCGTTTGACAAAAATAAGTCAAAACACGCGCGCGGGGAGCGTCCGCAATGACAGAAACACAGCCATTTCGGAACACGGCCGGTCCGTATCTGTGTTCGTTCACTGCTCCGTATTTTCTTACCCGCTCACACGCGGAGTTGAATAGGGCTGTCCTGCGGATATAACTATTATTATTAAACCAATAACCTAAGTATGTATTTTTTTTGTAATATTTTTTTATCCAACTGCAATACCTTATTCAAGTTATATTCAAAATTGTACAGCTTAAAGAGCTTGTTTTTCTCTTTTCAGTTAATTTTTATTTTGCCTTGCATTAATCATGGTTTTTTGCAGTTTACGTCAAAATGGTAGCATGAAAGTATTATAATATATACATATATGGAAAGGACTGTTTACAAGCTTTCATTTGATACCCATATTGTTATAATAACGAATTTTTTGTTTTTAATACCCCCATGTTTTTTTATTCGTAGACGCCATATAGAAATAATATACCCTATGACACTCCCACAGGTAGGATGAATCTAACGACATCTCATATGTTTAAATCCATCAAGCAGTTTAGGCTGCAGGCAGAGCGTGCCAAACATATATACATACATACATACATACACTCGAAAAACATAACCCTCCTTCCGGGCCAGTCGGGTAAAAAGTTCTTGAGACCTCGTATATTCAGTATATGTCAAGGAAGCTCGGCCACTTGTCTATTAGGTACTGGGGGCCTACCACAAGCTCTTAAAACAAGGTTAAAATAACCTTATTTGTGTTTTGTCTTATTTTGACGCCGGATGTCAAAGAGGGACAAAAGACAAATAAGGTTATTTTAACCTTGTTTTAAGAGCTTGTGGTAGGCCCCCAGCTTGCCTCATTCAAACTGCCGTTAGTCTTGAATTTTTTTAATCAAATGAATCTACCAAATCATAAAGTAAAAATTTATAAAACTGACAATTGTGACGCCACAATTTAAGTAAACTTTTAAAATATGATTACGTCAAGAGGTTGAATTATTTTTAATGGGATTGTAATTTTCATTTTAATAATATCGATCGAGTAGGTGCAAAGATACAAGGCCTTTTTAAGAATTTAATCATTTAGTAAATTGTAATGTTTCGACAGCATTACATTAATAGATTATGTCGTAACAATGTAAAAATATAAATAAAAAAGTAAAAAATATAAAATTACAAGAGATAACAAATAAAGAAAAAACACGTCTCTGACGGCCCTGCATCGGCTCAACCAACGTAGCTTGCTCACACACATTCACGCACACATATATCTATATACAGAATTTTTTACGTAAATAATGATTTGTACAGTACATCGTAGTGAAATAATATCATTCACAAACTGGTTATTGGTATGTCAAAAGCAATTAATTAATGATAATAAATGATTGAAACTTAAATAATATTACAATGTTTATATTATGTTTATATAATGTAATCTAAAATTAGATTTAGCCTGTGCTTCAATAAGAAGTTTTCTTATGATACCTCTATGGTCAAAATACCTGTCAAATCGGCCACTTTAAGGTTTAAATTGGTTCGAATTGTCAACAGTTTGACAGGTATTTTGACCATCGAGGATAAGAAAACTCCTCATTCTGAATGATTTTCCAATTTAGGTATACATTATCATGTGTAAGCTGTGTAAGTAACACTGAGTAAAACCCACAGACTACCGTAAAACCACGTAACACCAAAAAAGGATTTTATTTGAAATAATAGTAAAAATAATTTTCCCACCAAAAAAAGTAATAAGGTCATAAGGTAAACTTACTTACACACCTTATTCCTTACAAAACCAGTAAATACAGTTTTTTCTTTTATTAAAAGAAAACTCTATTGTGTGGTGCATCTGTATTTTTCGCATATACATTGCCCTCATACTGCTTGTCCGGTATTTTAGTTAATTTATTTTTAGAATAGTGTTAGATTTCCGCAATAAGCCATTTGAAAATACATTTCAGTAACGATTTCTAAGTTTTACTACAAAAAAGGTTATAACAATGTCATTAATATCGTTATAAACAGAATTAACAATAGGCTTCGCAAGAATCATAAAAAAATACAATAATATTTAATTTTTATTCAATAATAAATGAACAATAATGGCAAAAAAATCTTTCTCTCTGTATAGATTGCAATTACCAGTTAGAAAGAGACAGACAACCTGTTTAATTTTACACTTGGTAAAATGAAGAGAACCGCTTGAGTCTTATTGAAACCGTGACTCATATTTGATGACTAAATTAGCTTACATTATAAAAATGAAGTGCTGACTGCCAATGGTTAATGTAATAAACAATATTTTTGATAGTGACATGTGTTGAGTTTAAGCTACACAAAACACGGTACAACTATGAACACGCTTGCTGTAATCGTAATTCATTTAAAAGTGAAATTAAAATCTTTTAGTTATTTATTTCGACTATAGAAAAGAACCGTTAGTTTAGTGATTTAAAAGCTTTAATGTAATCTGTTTCGCCTACATGAAGCAAACATGAATAAATAAAATTGTTGTAAGTATGTAGTACAAGTAGGTACCAATCGATAACAACGTAATGAAAAATGCTCAGATTAAAGATTGTTCTATAATCTTTGGAAAAATGTATCACATTGAATAATCGAATAGTTTTTTTGAACGAACAATTTCAAAAATGTTCCTAGATGATTCGTAATTTTGTAAGCGACCGAAAAATGTGGTACATCTTTGAACGTGTCAAATTCATTTTTTAATAGCTAATAGTGCCGTCCATTTAGTTCATAATAGTATCGATTATTAACAAGGATTTTATTTATTTTAAATATATAAACCAACAAACTAGATAGAAAAGGCGAACGATGTAACTACAGCACATTAAAATTATCATAATAATTTAAATACTTGTAATTGAATATACACAGAGGTCACATTAAGAATGTCTCGCCATCTGTTTAAATATTAAAACGGAGACAAATGTACAATTCAAGTAACTTTTTAATTAACAAAAAATGAGAATTGGAACCTATTTCATAAGAAAAACATAGACGATTCTTTTGTGGCATTGTTACTTCAGAACAACTGAATTGGAAAAATATAGATAAGGAAAATTAACCAATTACCCCTTTTTTACTTCTAATATTTTTTTACGTGACGTACCAATACCAACCAAATGACAATGATATATGCATTTCATAAGAAAACTCATTATAAGATTGAGTTCAACATTTAAAAATTAGAAAGAATTAAACTATGCATCCTATAAAATCACGTTGTGTATTCCGATTCACGCACACAACGATGGAACGTGTCCATTTTTCAAATAATCCCTTGTTTGCTGCGTATAGAATTGAACTTTATTGCGTCACGTATAAAGCTAAATTTTGTTGTAGGTACATTTTAGTTTTATTAATGTTTTATGTGTATAAAAAAAAGTGAAGTACATACAAGCGATAAATGGAATTTAATAATTTCTTTTTATAACTTTAATTTCGATTGTTAAATTAACAATGCATAAAATAGACGAGAAAAAAATATTGATTATGATTAGATGAGTATGCTTCTATAATATGTACATGTATTTCTAATTTTCATCAGACTAAAGTTTTGATTTTATCCAATGAGGAGCTTTCTTATGATACCTGTCAAACTGTTGATAATGCGAACGATTTGACAGGTATATTAAGCATAGAGGTATCATAAGAAAACTCCTCATTAATTAAAGACAATCGACGGTAAAGAACAAGCAACAAACTAAAAAATACTAAAAGTGCTAGGTTCGTGTTACCAACTATCTATCTTATACAAAAAAAAATATTTAAAGCCCAAAGAATACCTAAAATGAGGGCGCCACTTATAGATTTTTAACAACACTTAATTCGTAAATTTTTTGCAATAAACGAAGAGTTTTATTTTTCTGGTTGTACTTTAATTTTAATAAAAATAATAACAATAGTAGCACAATGTGAACACAGCCTAAACAACCATTTCTGCCAAATGGATACGACACGAGGCGTGTACACACTACACAATTTATTACTAACAATAAAACGTTTTTTTTTATTATAATTAATTCTTGGGAACTATTATGCTATCTTTTGATAATCTTGATTCAACAATGAAATAAATGTTTTAAATTTATTTTTTTGAACTAAAATAAGGTTAAATCAATTTAGTTGGCGAAACTTTGCGGTAGTATTGACACGCCATTGCAGCATTATTTTTAACCGACTTAAAAGAAAGGAGGAGGTTCTCAATTCGGTCGTTTTTTTTTTTTTTTTTTATGTTTTATGAGGTAACTCTGTCATTAATTAACCGATTTGGAAAATTCACTTCCCGTTTGGTCCCATTGTCATCAGATCAGGATTTGAATACTTTTTAGTGTACATTGAAGTCGGTTTAAGTTTTTTATAAAACAGTCCAAGTATTGTTTGACGTATGTATTAGATTATCGTATGAGTAGCATTTTCATAAGTACCCAAAATAAAGAAAGAAAAAAAATATAATTTTTCAAATAATCAATATATAAAAAGTGCATTTTATACAGATTTTGTAACAAAATAATATGATAAAAAATGTCTTCAACTGGTGATCATCATCATCAGCCTATAATGTCCCACCCCACTGCGCCAGCTTAACGACTATCACAATTAAGTGATAACCGGGACCAACGGCTTTACGTGCCTTCCGAAGTACGGAACCGCTCGATCTAAAATCCCACTAGGCGGTCACCCATCCAGGTACCGACCACGACGGTGGTAGCTTAACTTTGTCGATCGATTAAGAACGGCTTATTATGGTACACCACGAGCGCTTCTGTACAACTGGTGATACTGAGCAACTAATATTTTATAATATTTTTAATAACTCAATATATTATAGAATTCATATAGTGTAAAACCACTGACCCGAACAACACACGCTTCGACGAAATGAGTGTGCAGAAGCGCTGACCACACTAGCTGAAATATTTTAATATAAATGTACATTTTACTAATTATTTATTTTGACTCACTTTTACATTTGCTAATTTTGGTACATACCTATTGGTAGATTACTCTGCCAATCGGCAACAACTTCGTCATATTTAAATTACTTTTATTATAGGGCAAAATCTAATAATCACATTCTGACGATTAGGATTGTCAAAGTATAATAGTCTTTATTATTTTAAAATATGGTTCATCTATATTTTTATGTTTAACCAATGATTTGTAGGATGTATGATATCCATGAATGACGCATGAATAAGTTAAGTATGTTTCTTTGAAACATAAACGTCATAATGTAATTCTTTGAATAATCAAGACTGTCAATAATAAAATAGACCTTAATTCAGCCGTTCTATGTTCAAACTGTTGATAATTTGAACCAATTTGAACCTTAAGTACACAATTCGACAGGTATTTTGACAATATATGTATCATAGGAAAACTCCTCATTATTATGATATTTTAGTCTTTTTTTTTTTTTTGACCTTCAGATAACCCTTACCCGTACAAACCAGTGCGCACTGAGGTCTATCAATCGGATACATCTAGAGAATTAAAACAATTTTGATGTCCAAATCTGTCTAGTAATTACGTCAAGAACATATTTCCGTATTATAAACAGTAAAAGTAACCTTCCATTTATTTACGATATACACATTAAACAAACAAACATTTCCTATATAATTTATAATTAGCCATGATGCCACAGACCTACGATGAGGTCGCAAGTTCGATTCCGTGCAAGGATAACAACATCGTTGCATTTACATAATTAAAATTTACATTCAAGTCTGACTGGTACCTTTTGGAATAAATCGATAAAGTGTGACATAGATTATTTTGTTCAATGTTCCGTAGCATTTTTATCTCATACATGAATTTGATTTAAAAACAAATATTGTCAGCTTTCTTTTTGTCCACACTAATTTTATAAATACGAAAGTAACTGTTTGTTTGTTTGTTACGCTTTAACCGTAGAACTGAGCGCGATGAAATTGGGCATGCAGATAGCCTATGTAAAACTGCGGGGGACAGTGTTTATATAATAGGAGAAAATGCCTGACTGATGTATTAACGTACAGCTCAAATCGCAGTGTTTTTATAAACTTCCTTTCCTTTAATAAAGAAGATATCGACTAAGGAACGGTTTTTCATACCCTAAGGGTATAAAAAGAGGGTCACGGGAAAGCCCACAGGGCGGAAAGCTAGTCTATCAAATACAAATACTAGCCTAGCCAATGCTAAAATAGCTTTAGTCGTATTTTTAACCGACTTCAAAAAAAGGAGGAGGTTCTCAATTCAATTGTATTTTTTTTTTTTTTTTTTTTTATGTTTGTTACCTCATAACTCCGTCGTTTATTAACCGATTTGGAAAATTCTTTTTTTGTCTGGAAGGGTACACTTCCCGTTTGGTCCCATTGTCATCAGATCAGGATTTGATAACTTCTTAGTGTACTTTGAAGTCGGTTTAAGTTTTTTGTAAAACAGTCCAATTATGTCTCTGAATTGTTAAACTTCAACAGTCACTGCGCAGCTCTCTTTAGCCTCAGAGAAATCCCTAGATAACTGAAAAGTACATCAAAGTCTGTGCAGTGTCTATCGAGTTATATAAACACACGCACAAACAGACAAAGAGACATGGCGTTTTAAAAATATGTGGGGATGAAGATGTACTTTATTGTATACTGCCTGAGGCACATAACATTTATACCATTTGTTTTACTCCTTATAAAAAGAATTGATCGCATTATGTCGATTTTTCCTTTTCCTTTATGTTAGTAAAACATTTTTTTTTCTTATATGAATAAAGGGTATAGAAGATATATTTGGTGTGAGTGCCGATTTAAAATTACCAATATAGAACCCTAAAATACTTATTTATAAAATAGATCTCTAGATTTGATTAATGACGACTAATTATGCACAAATGTATTTGACACGAATCATCGTTCGTAGCTTTAGAAATAATATTACATTTAAAATCTTTTTTCTGAATTAATTAATGCAAAAAGCTAGAACAGTTATGACTAGTAGTCCTAATTCGACCGTTTTTAGGGTTCCATACCCTAACGGGACTCTCCCTATTAGTAAGACTCCGCTTTCCGTCCGTCCGTCCATCTGTCTGTCTGTTCACTGTATGTATCCCATGAATCCCATGAATCGTTATAGACAGCTGACATTTTCAGAGATTATGTATTTCTATTTCCACTATAACAAAAAATAATAAAAATGAAATAAAATTAAAAACTAAAGGGGGCGCCGATACAACAAACTGTATTTTTTCTCAGTAAAGTTGAGTTAGTTTAATATTGTACGGAAACATCCGTGTCCGACTCGCACTTAGCCGGTTTTTAGTTTTTTTTTTTTGCTTTTTGAACGCCCCTATATACTCTTTCGCTCACAATCGGGCATTTCTAATTCCAAATCAATATCAATAAAATTTTAAGTATGTCAAGTTGTAATGAATTAAACTTAATCAGATACTAACATTCATTCTAAATTTTATCTTGTTTCTTTGTTCACCATTCATAAGAAATTCTATCTCTTTCACTCGAGATCGAGACTAAGATTGGAACTGTAAAACTGTTATTATAAATATTGTAAACTAGCTGTCCCCCGCGGTTTCACCCGCGTTCCCGGGATAAAAAGTAACATATGTCCTTCTCCATACCATAGACTATCTGCATGCCAAATTTCATGATGATCCGTTGAGTAGTTGAGGCGTGAAGGCGTAACAAACAAACAAACTCACTTTTGCATTTATAATATTTATAAGTACTAATTTCCAGTTCCGAAAACTTATTAGAAGCTGTAAACGTATTTTTAATTTCATAAAAATGAAAAGTGCATAAATAAAGCTGTTATTTTCCCTTAATTATATAAATAAACTAATCTTAAACTAAAACTAACTAAATAACTAAAGCTTCCCGGCGCGACTTCGGTCGCGTGGTGCTACCCTACCCTGTGGTGCTACCCTACCCTACCCTAGTCTACCCTACGCTACCCTACCCTAAATAAACCATCCAGGGAGTTAATTCTACTGTACGTGTGTATGTCACTGAACTCCTCCTGAACGGCTGGACCGATTTGAATGGGTTTACGACCTGGATGCCTGGCAAATCAGCCCGGCAGATGGCGCTGCAGTCGGTATCTAGGTTATATTATCGACTGCAGCGCCAACTGCCGCGCTGATTTGTGAATCTTAACCATCCCGGGTGCCACCCAACCGCATACAAAAAAAAACAATCAAATCGGTCCAGCCGTTTAGGAATTCAGTGACATACACACGTGCAGTAGAGTTTTATATATAAAGATAATTAAAAACATACAACTTTGTAATGTATTGAACAATTAAATAGAATAATAAACACAATACCCTCCGCTCCGCAATCGGTTAAAGGAAGGCTATAAACGGAAACTCATTGAAATATATTCTCGTAAAAACAGAAACGGGAAAGCTTTGGAGTCGTCGGACGACTACTATTTTTTATTTGTCGCAATTACTTTTCAATTGTGAATAGAATCTTTATTTAATTAAATGAGTTGAAATAAACATTATTTGTACATGTGATTTGTGATTGTGATTTTTTTACTTATCGCAACTTTTTTTTTTTTAATATTTGTTTGATTATGTCATTCAAATGTTAGGTAAAATTATTGAACAAATAAAGTCTATAGCTTAGACCTATGCATTGATATCCTTCTTTATTTAATAAATCATCAGCACTTTACAGTTTATATCGATATTATTTTGAACGATATCGCTACACTAGTAGTTTAGCGTCATTATGTAAAATATATGATAATTAGGGGTCGGTTATGATTTTATTTACCATTAAAATTAATACATTATATTGTGTAAGAAATTAATTTCATAATGAGATATCCACGAAATATATAATTTATAATAAGAAAAATCATCTCTATATCTTTTTATAATCTCTCTACCAGTACCCTCAGCTAGCTTGCGCGACAAAAGTTTTAATTATATACCCATCCCTTTCGCACTCAAAGGATGCCTCGATAACTCTCCCTCGCTCACACAATATCAGCCTGTCTCGCTTACACATTTTGCATTAACTAGGAAACTGCGATTAGGACTAGAAAATAAATGCATTTGTTTTTGGTTTTGTTTGTTTTCAATACAACAATATACTTTTATAATTCAATTAGGAATATAACATATAGGTACAAAAAACGATTAAGTATATTTTTATAATATCGATTGAAAACTACTAAACCAAAGGTGACTGTAAAAAAAAGCGGTAACCCTAGATTTTACCTCCTAGAAGACCTCCAAACAACCTTAATTTAACCGTATAAAGTCGAAAATACAACTGCACTATTGTATATTGTAATAACAAGCAAAATAATCCTGTCAAAAATTATTAGTAAGGAGTTTTATGCCAATGCAGTACGGTTCAAATTCGTCCTTCGTATAGGAAAAGCAAATTGGCGCAGTCAAAACACAAATAATGTATTTGTGTATACTTGACTACGGCTGTGTGTGTTCTGTGATTGTGTGCCGACTTGAAACCTGTCCTACATCGATAGGTTAACGTGGATATAACTTTTTATATTGTCTATTGCATTCTTGTTACAAGAAGTAACATGAGAAAATATCAAAATGTGTGACTGTCATTAGTTTATCTATGTATTTTAACGCACCATGGTGCAAAGTGCTTTAATTTTTGCATACTAACTTACAAATTATAAGTGAAAATGCAAGGCAAAAAGTTAGTTAATCTTTAAAGGTTAGTAAATAAATCTGCGTTAGTACCTAATTCATTCAAACACAATATACCTATGTATTATATTTTTATTAATACTAAAATAACATAACTAACTAACATAACTTTAAATATAGATTATAATAACAAAATAATAATAATATTATCTGTATCCATATTATATCAGTTTTGATAGCGTGTATGGATTCTCACGTACTAGTGTGTATGTGTGGAACTACTTACCGTATGAGAACGTTGGGTTGAGAATGAGTTTAGAATTGTCATTTTATTTAAATATATAAAAAATGAGTTTTTTTCTTTGAATAGGTGGAGACTGTAGCAATAATACTATAAATTAGTTACAGATATAAGATAAGTCCTCTAACTAACAAAATGTTTACTTTAAAGAATTAAAACTAAAATGTTAAATTGTCAATATAAGAGTCAATAGATGTTAGTAAAAAATATAAATAGTAACAGGGTTTTTTTGAGGTTTTTTTCACTTATCTAATAAATAAAATTATCTAATACCCGTGAACAGATGTAACTAATTTAACAACCAATGACGGAGGTTCATTTTAAAATTTAATTAACATACAAGAGTAATTTATTTAACAGAAATAACATTATAAGACAGTAATTATTTAACATAAACTAATAATTACTTAAACACAATGAGTGTGTTATAATTTATTTTTATATAAAATATCTTCCAAATATAATTATAAATACTTTATTTTTTATTATAGTACTAGAAAAAAAGGCAAAATACTCTTGCCAGGCGTCATAAAAATGACAATATCTAATAGACTTATAAGTCTATTCGTAGGACAGAAAGCGTGGTCGGTTTAAAAAAAAAGAAGTGATAATTTAATACACAGTCCTAACTCCTAAGGCCTGCTATATTAAACACATACATTTTAGCCGACAGCGTAGCGTGGTATACTGAGTTTAAATTAACTTAAACATATTACAAAAATGGTTTGAAGCAAGTCTTGTGAAGACCAGGTTATAATACCCTGTCTCTTTTTGTTATATGACGTTAGAAAGTGTACGTAAACCTTTTTATGATTCAGCAAACGGAAATGATGCCATAATTTGGTAAGGTTCGGAATTCCTAGGGCATTTAATGTTTTTTAATTAATAAAATCTATTTTTGTGTTAATCTGGGATATAGTCTATAATTGTGTATCTCTTTTGGCTTTTCATTCTGTGCCGCTAGATTATAGAGCCATGTTTATTTTTCTATTAATGTAATTAATTTACTGCATCATATCGGTTATGTGATCCCAAAAAAAATGGTAATCATGAATAATAATATCAACAACAGCAGCTACAGATCACTAGTCGTCAATAAACGCAAACAAAGCCACATGATACGTGCTAACTATAAGTACCAAACGTATAAAATCACATAGTTTCTGAGTTACCTTGAATTCTCAAACATGATACACCGAACATATACAAAGTACGGGCGCGAACAGAGTGGAGGAATAATTAATATTAGTGGTTTAAAGCATGGTCGATACGTTCTTAACTCTGCCAAATCTCGCCACTCTTCCGTGCGAGCAATAAGCTTAAAAAGGAGTACATCGATTTTTCTTCACGTATTTCTGAATCTTATTTTATCTATCATTTTTTTACTGTGACTATATTATTAATGTTGAATTGTCTACCATAATGTATTTGTATTTTTATTTAATGCAATAAAGAAATTATTATATCTGAATGTGATTTATCTGATCACAAACTAAGCAGAGAAACCAGAGATTTAATGTTACTTTCAAGAATGTGCCATGATCACCCAGGAGAGACATTTGTGTGCATGAAACTGGATGTAAATAGGTACTCACGAAGAGCATACATACATAATAAACATTTTTATAAAGGATAAATATAATTATATCGATATTAACAAAGAGTTTACCGTAAACAAGGCTTGAGTACCTCGCGACCATTTCGTACCCACAACGTACGACCTACATTCGGGCGCGAGCATAATGGTGGATTATATTTAGGAAGGTCATGGAGTTCTGAAACTTCTTTTTGTCAATATATGAATTGAAATACATAATTAGACTGTAATCAAAAAAAATGGTATGGCAACACAGAACTTATTAGCAAAGAATACTAACTAAATATGCACAGTCTATTAGATCAGCCCCGTGGGATCATATTTTACCCGGATTAAAAGTATGATTTAGCTAACTATACATAACTAATTGGAATAACACGTTTTTTTAGTTTAAAAACATTGTATTAAACTATTATATATATTATTACTACATAGACAGATCCTCCATTTTTTACATAAATTTAATTCAGTTATCCTACAAATGTAGGATAACTGAACTAACTAATAACACAAGGAATTATAATAATAAAAAAAAAACAAACAGAATGCTGCTTTTCGCACATTTAACAGCTAAATCCACAAATACGGGCGCCAATGTGAACTCCGCGTTATCTCGGCTAATAATAATACTAACATACCTCGTGCGACTCTCCCTGGTAACGCGTAGGCATTGAAACTAGTCGATGTCGATAATATATTTGAAAAATACTTGTTTCTTCCTTTTTTTTTAATACAAAATAACTCATCGATTGTTAAACATTTTACATAATGTCCCAAAAGTGGACAGAGCGTAATACAAATGTATGTAGAATAAGTATTTTCTAGTTAATCGCAAAATGGCAAATAATAATATAAGTATTTCGAAAAACTTTTTTCTTTGTGTGAGCGATGGATAATTTCGAACTTTTTATTATCCTTTGACTGTTTGATAACCCGCGCGGGCGAGGAAAACAATAGAAATCAATTGTTATTTCTAACCGACTTCAAAAAAAGGAGGATGTTCTCAATTTGGTTGTATTTTTTTTATATTTGTTACCTCATAACTTCGCCATTTATTAACCGATTTGGAAAATTCTTTTTTTTGTCTGGAAGGGTACATTTCCTGTTTGGTCCCATTGTCATCAGATCAGGATTTGATTACTTCTTAGTGTAATTTTAAAGTCGGTTAAAGTTTTTTGTAAAACAGTATAATTATTTAACCGCAAGTTAAGGGATAATTATAGCTTCACAAAATAATTTTACACAACAAAAGTTTTTAATTAACTTCTTTAGTATCAGCATATTATTATTCTATAAACATAGATCTTGTAGTACTTAGAAAATTGACAAATTCAATATGATACTTAGCATAAACTTAAAAATGATCATCCAAAAAAATATTCCTAATTCAAATTTTACAAACGTATTTAATAAACAAAACAAAAGAACATCGATGAGACAAAAGTATAAAACCGTGTACAACACTACTTACCGTATCCATTTAGTTTGACAAGCGTTTGGTTTCATATATCCGTTGTGCACGTGTGTGCGCGTGTACGGATGTACCACGCAAGTGTGCGTGGGATCAGGGCTGTGCTCGTTCATAATTGGTGTTAATAACCCTACTTTGGAATTGGGAAATATGGTCTAGTGTTCATACTAGTATAGTTCTGTGGTAGCACTCTTAAATTGTTAATTTAAATTATATATTTAATGAAATATAACGATACTTACTAGAGGGAACTATAAATTTTTTAACGTACACAAAAAAACCTTGCTAAGTTTCTTGCTGCAAGTCTTCTCAGTTTAAGTTTATTACGAACCAGTAGTAAAATCAATTGTAACGTTCATAAGTGCTTCATTAGGGTCTATACTGAATAAACCATTGTTTTATTACAATTTTATATAAATGTACTTGTAGTCCCACGCAAGTTTCATCTCCCATAATTGTATAGAGCACAACCTATCGGATCTTAGTATTGTTATTACGTACAATCTATTATGTGAATTTAACCTCAATCGGTTTAGTCGTTCATAAGATACACGATCATCAACTGCCGCACCAACGAAATATATATAGAGATTATATTTACTGTTTTTTTACTGGTTTCTAGTGTACCGCATTGAAAACATGAGACATTAAAAATATATTTCCTATTATATTTGAGCCATTTTGATAAACAATTCCAAAAGATAAAATTGTCTATGTCTGAAAAGTAAATAATAAATATTTTATCACAAAATCCTTGGACAGCCCTAACGTATTTCAGATCAACAACTTGCCTATGTGTTAGTGAATACTTCCACGTAAACAACAAGTCACGCACACAAACAAGCACAGTCAGTACACGTAATGCCATGATAATTTTTGTGAGAATCAATTTTTCAATATTATAGGAGTTTCGTGTTATGTACTATTGAAATTATCTTTGTTCAAAGTCTATCTGTTAAACATGGGGATATTTATCGAATAATAAGTGTTTTTATTGATTTACTAACTTAGAATAAGAGATAATAATATAATAAGAGTAAAACATACGGAATATATGGAATAAAACGTTATATTCGAAGTAAAAAAAAACTCGTCTTTCAAATGCGTATAAAGATAATATTATTATACACATTCATTCATAATAAACCTACTTGCTTATAATGGCACTAGTTTTATTTAAATAAAAATAAATATTAACTGAAATCGCTTGAATATGGTTCCGAATTTCCGATAGTGACTACTTTTTTTCTTCTTTTGATTAGGCCAACAACTTGTGTTAGGTAGTCTGTGCTTTGTGTTACAAAAAAAACAAAAGAAAAATCACTGATTGACATCCTCCTCCTTTTTTTGAAGTCGGTTAATAATAACGATATCGTTCTTGCATTATACCCATGATACATAATGATTCACACATTCAAAGTATTAATTAATTTTTCCTCATTATTATGATAGGTATTTATTGAATTGGTTATATAATTCTGAAGATTCCCTTGCTTATATTATTATTTTCCAACGATTTTTTTTGTAAATTCAGAGCTAACTAACGTCTCTTTATTATCTAGATCTAGACATGATGCATACAATCTGAAAACAGCGGGTAATTAAATATTTGAGATCAGTAAATAGCCACAAAAAAGATGGTGGCAAATCAAATCACAGAATGGCACAGTTAGGAACTTAGGATTTAGTGTAATTATCTCTGGGTAAAAATAGAATAGAATTTACTATTTTGTGTTAAAGTAAACGTATACAAACATCCAAAACAAGCAATGCGATTAAAGATTCGTAGTTCAGTGAATAAAACATAAGCTATTCAGATTTTTTTAGAACTTTACACAAAAAATAATTCAAAATAAATGTATGTATAGGTAGCTCTGCGACATAACGCCACCTAGCAAGTAAGCATAATAAAAAAGATGATGCTGCGTGCCACAGTAGTATAAGTAAGGAATTGCGATTTTGTATTAGGATTCTAGAATTTTCCATTGAGGTTTTATGGTTAGTTCAAAGTTAGTTAAAAGTGTATACATACAACCATGAATATACTTATAATTGGAATGTTTAAAAATAATAAAGCTACAATCGTATCCTAAAATTATAGAAATTAAACGAAAAATCTAATTTGGAAACAACATATGCAAATTAACAACCAATTTGATATA
Organism: Achlya flavicornis; assembly: GCA_947623365.1. Classification (NCBI taxonomy): domain Eukaryota; kingdom Metazoa; phylum Arthropoda; class Insecta; order Lepidoptera; family Drepanidae; genus Achlya; species Achlya flavicornis. The sequence continues at coordinate 1,870,467 of OX392494.1, read as the reverse complement.
TAGTACTTATAGTATTTTGACATATCCATGTACGTTGTTTTACTAAATAATTAAAAAACATATTTGCCACATCTTTTTTTGAAAAACCAACCAAAACGATTTACCATTTACCTTTATGATACTTATTTTTTTTTTTATCTCATAATGAGTTATATGAGTACATACCTACATATGACATAAAATATCAAGATATGATTGTTAATGCAGTACCTTTTTTCTACACCGCGACTCACAGACATACATTGTTTTATTTATTTTATTAATTCAAATTTATACGAAAAATAACATTAGAAATTATTATAACAAAAATATCTTCATATTTTATTAATCTTGACTTATACCACTTCATGTTGAATACCAAATAGAGCCCGACCCTAATTCGTTATGTGCGCGTGTGTGCGTCTGTTTGGACGACAGATGTTTGTGTGTGCATTGATATAACGGTAGGGTTGTCCACAGATTATAATCTATTTTTAACTTTTCGATCTTATTGTTTTTTTTTATTATGTGACTTTAATCTATATATATAATAATCAATGCCACTTTTCGTTGTAATTTTATAACTCAAGAACGGGTTCACCTATCCAAACCAAATGTTTAGGCTTTGTTTGGACTATTTAGTAGATGGTTTATGTGAAGTTTGCACAAAATCGGTCGAGCGGTTCTTCATTTATCACATTTTTTGTGACAAATGAATTCAATAAATGGCGGATCATTTTGTAAATAATAAATAGTAAATAATATTTAATAAATTATTACATCTTATAATCCCTTAATTGATCTATAAATAATAAAAGCTTTGCTTAGTTTGGAATGAAAGGGCCGTGTGTAACTTAATAAAAATAATGTTTCAGTATTTTTTTTTTTTCATTGAACAAGACCAGTGTTGATCCGACTGGATGATAATAATTTCTAAACAATTAAAAATAGATCAAAGCGTTTTATATTTTTAATAATAATTTTAAATAGATATTCATAACTTAAAATTATCCAAAATAAATAAACATCAATCAATAGACAATACATTTGTTAAGTTTATTAAAGTTATGACCATCATATCTGTTTGTTTAAAGTCTGCATCTTAGCATGTATAGGTAAAATGTAAACCTTAAAATAGGAATTCAGAAATAAAGATTTAATAATAATAATAAAAATCACCATTCAATAATAATAATAATAATTTCCTATGCGAGTGGCAGCCCTGAGCAGTTTAGTTTGCATTCCGCTCGCCGACACGCGCGCCACAATCAAGTACAATACTCGAGCGATGACACAGCCTAGTGTGGATATGCCTTTATATTTATTTTTATTCTATAATTTTATTTAAACTGTGTTCATTTTAAACCACTTTTTTTGAAGTACTGGAATAAAAAGTAATCAACTATCAACACTAAACTATACAAAATATCGGTTTTATAGGCCAGATAAGCGGTACATACGGTATTAATTTGAAAGAAGAATAATTTATCTTTCTAGTGATTGAACTATCACAAAATATTAAATTCAATCTAGGTATATTTTATCGATAAAATTATAACATTGATTGAAATCACCGCACTATTCTACAGTTCTATTCTCAAATAAATCTTGTTCTATATTTTAACAGCCTTACTAATAAAAAGTTACACGCGGTGTACACATCTGTTATAGGATAATTGCTACTAATAAAAACATTTTTGACACAAAGCCTGTATACACGTGTTTTAGTTACCTAGGAAATTTACACAGGGCTTACACGGGCCAGGACCCTTGTTTAGTGTTTGTATAAGAACATTATGGCGGATTTCAATAGATCAGCTGTGTCTGACAATCAAGTGTTGTGTCCATTTACTACGGAACAGGCCAACCGCGCAACAAAATGACACCAACGCGCTGGCCCTAAAAAGTAATTTTAGGGCCAACGCGACTCAGTCGACTGCGGTCATACTGCGGTCCACGGAACAGTTCATTCCTTCATTGTTTGCTTATAATTGCCATAAAAATGCCTAGTTGCGTAGTGAAAGGCTTGTGTTTTATACTGGAGTTATGTATAAAATAAAACAAAAATTTACAATTTATTTGATTTTGATAACTTTATGCAAAATGTTCCGGTAGGTGTATCCTTAGTTTTGAAGTCATTGGCACAGCCATTTGCTTCGTTTGTTGACGTAACATTTGTAATTTGACAATGACGTTCTTCTTTCTTCTTCTTCTTTGGTTAAATGGCTACTGTAGCCATAAGCACAAGACAGTTTCGTTCAAAACCACCATTAGCTATTTGAAGCTTTTTAAAAGTAATTTTATTGTTTAATTATTAATATAAAAATAGTCTTAAGAAAAAGAAACGTAATTTTTATGATATGATTAATATTTTATATAATTATTTTTCAGTATCTTTTGGTGTTTTCACATTTTTCCCCATATTTTCTCCCGTATTTTAAAGTTAGATAGTTTTAGTTTCAAAACGTTCCTAAAAAGTTGCCAGTCGTTTTTGTTTTAACAAATATATAACTATACAACGCTTACACACTGATTATTAGTAAAGGGAGTGTATAGCAACTGTGTAAGGCTTACACACTGCATAACTATACAGCTGTTAAACAACCGTGTTCCATATTTTTATTAGTAAGACGGTAAATGTTTTTGTGTTTCTATTTATAAATATTTCGTAATTATATTGCCTAGACGCACACATCGCTAGATGGAAAAAAAATGAATCGACGAAACAGCTCACAGAGCCACTACTTTAAATAATAAATAAATAAATTATTAAATAAAATAAATAATAATTTTATTTAAAAATTATAATACTTAGTCAACAAATCAATTAGTATGTACACTGTGTACACTGACCAGCAAGGAATGTACCTAGCCCAAGGACGAACTTTCATACAACAGAGCTGTTTTTAGCAAAGATTTTCTGTTCTTAGCTTAGGAGAATAATAATGTAAAATATATAACACGTAGGTAATTAAGAAAGAACACGCTCGCAGTGTGCTTGTTCGTGGCTCGGCTCGTGCTCGGTTCGCCAAGCATGAACGCACCATTAGATCTTAAAATTCTTCTTAATCGATATTCTTCAACGACTAAGTACCTATCTAATAAAAACACTGAGTACCTACATCCAATCCCACAAACAATCCTCACTAATCCGACGTTACACACACAAGCGCACAGATAACCCACACTACGAACTATATGTACGATATCTTATGTATTATGTAATGCACACTAATGCAAAACGCACACATGCGAGTTAAAGTTTTTAATTTTAAAATCGTAGCTACACAGTAAGTAGCTGGGATGGTCTTGGAAAATGTATAGAGGGGACAGATATTAAAGATGGTGGATTTTAAGAAAAAAAAAGTTAAGTGTCATTAAATAAGTATGAAAAAATATAAATAAAAGCTCTCCTGTCCTTTTTGACTGTCGATATGAGACCAAAACTGCCGTGGCATATTTTATATTAAAAAACTGTTTTTCAAAAAACTTAAACCGACTTAAGCTAAGAAGTAATCAAATCCTGATCGGATGAAATGGGACCAAACGGGAGGATGTACCCTTTGAAACAAAAAGATTTTTCCTAATCGGTTCATTAATGACGGAGTTATGTATGAGGTAACAAACAAAAAAAGAACCGTTTTTTTTCAAATCGTTTAAAAATACTATTACGCGCCGTGGTTTATAAACCCCTTATTAATAAATAAGGTGTAATTCAGTCTTGTAACACGTCTTGTAAAAAAAAAAATTTTGAAAAATAATCCCTGTTTTTTTTTTATAATAAGTTCAGTTTCGTTTTTTTTTTCCCCACCGTTTATTTTTCTAATATTATTTTTTTATTACTAATGACCTATACATTCATCACTCAAGAGGAAATTCACTAATTTATTAGAACCTATTTATTATTAGTATATGAGTCTTATCATTTACTGTTGACACATAATGCTGTGGTATAGAGTCGATATCAGACTGACAGCGCTCGCACTCGGTTATGCGATGGCATGCGATGGGCACGACTATTATTGTTTTCATCTTTACTCCTTGCTCTATGAATAACCCTGTTTTCCTATTTTGAAAGTAGAAAGCCACTTCTATACAACTCTTAGCTCTATTTAACTTTACTTGAACATACACACATACAATATTATTAGTTCAAATTTAGGGTTAAGCTCTACAAAAAAATATACATTATAGGTACCTATTTTTATTATATTATTTCCTCTATTTTTTAACACTTTTAGTTCATACTAGGAACGCGCCCGGTTTTGCACGAGAGCTGTTCTTCACATTTATACTTGTACTAGTGACCCGCCCCGGCTTCGCACGTGTAGCAGTGTCGTAGTTGTTTTTACGACATCTTCAACAATCATCGTCATATTTCAGCCAAATTACACAAAACCTTAATTAATCATACACTTAAACGTTCATCATAAATCACTCTGTCCATTGGTGAAAACTGTATTAAAATCCGTTCAGTCATTTTTAGGTTTCCGTAGCCAAATGGCAAAAAACGGAACCCTTATAGATTAGTCATGTCTGTGTGTCTGTCTGTCTGTCTGTCTGTCTGTCTGTCTGTCCGTATGTCGCAGCCATTTATTTCCGAAACTATAAGAACTATAATGTTGAAACTTGGTAAGTACATGTATTCTGTGAACCGCATTAAGATTTTCACACAAAAATAGAAAAAAAACAATAAATTTTGGGGGTTCCCCATACTTAGAACTGAAACTCAAAATTTTTTTTTTCATCAAACCCGTAAGTATGGGGTGTCTATGGGTAGGTCTTCAAAAATGATATTGAGGTTTCTAATATCATTTTTTTCTAAACTCAATAGTTTGCGCGAGAGACACTTCCAAAGTGGTAAAATGTGTGTCCCCCCCCTGTAACTTCTAAAATAAGAGAATGATAAATCTATAAAAAATATATGATGTATATTACGATGCAAACTTCCACCGAAAATTGTTTTGAACGAGATCTAGTAAGTAGTTTTTTTTTAATACGTCATAAATTGAAATTAATATCAAATACTCAGGTTTATACTACCATTTACTAATATACCTACAGGTTTGTACGGAACCCTCGGTGCGCGAGTCTGACTCGCACTTGGCCGGTTTTTTATTGAGTTTAGTATTAGACAGACAGACGGACGCAGTAGAAGGACTTTCTTATAATATGTATTGATTTATTAACTTATTAAGCACATCTAGTGTTTCTATTGTAAATGTCTCGCTGTCAGTTAGTGTGCTTATAACTCGAGAACCATTGCACCGATTTTGATGCGGTTTTCACAGATACATAGGGGGCTTCTTTAGGAACGTTTTAGGGTATAAATAATTGCACTGTGACTAAAGGGAGCAGGGCAGTGACCGTTTTAGTGAAACAAGCCTTTAGTGATTCTTAAAACTTCCTCATGAATCAAATGAAATATCTAATCATTAAAACCGAAAGAAAAACATTTAGAAGTAAAGGAGAAAATCTAAAAAAAAAGAAATATATAAAATGATGAAGTCCGTGTCTGACCTCATCATTTAATGGTGCGTCCACGCTACGCGAATCGAGCACGAGCCGAGCCACGAACCAACTTACAACGAGCACGATGCGAATCCCTTTGTACGTGAAAAAACTGTCAATCGCGCTCGTTCGAGGCTCGCGAGTCCGTCCACGCTACGCGAATCGTGCTCGAAGTGTGCTCGTTCCAAGCATGGACGCACCATTATATCTAGACTACTATGTGTGTTGCGGGATTACCCGCGCGCGATCTTCAGGGATAGGTAACATGTTTCATACAAATTTGTAGATCTGTCATCCACTGTCATCTATATATCTTTACTAACAGTCCCCTACGGTTTCACCCGCGTAATAAGTTCCCGGGATAATAAGTAGCCTATGTTCTTCTCAATATCATAAGCTATCTGCATGCCAAATTTCATGATGATCCGTTGAGTAGTTGAGCCGCGAAGGCGTAACAAACAGAGTTACTTTCGCATTCAAAATATTACGAGCTGACCCCCGCGTTCCCAGGATAAAAAGTAGCCTTACTGTCTGCTTAGACAACTAATTACTGTTTCAGCGTTAAAGATAACTTTAGTCGACTATTAGTTGGGAGATAACCGTAGTCACAGATTACCGAATAATTCAGATGGAGCGCACGGAACACGTAAGTGAAGCCAAAAAATTGTATTTGCATTGTTTAACCACAGTTTATTAAAAAAAAAGTGTTTTTTGTTACATAAAGTTTGTTAAACAAAGCAAATACACATTCAAATCGAATACCAGGTACGTGTTTTTCAATTTGTATTTGCTTTTTTGGCCTCACTCCCGTGTTCCGCGTGCTCCATCTGCCTTATTCTGTAATCTGTGACCGTAGTATTAATAGCTCAATGGTGTTTTTTCCTTTATTTTATTCAACGTCAAAGTATCTAGGTAAAATTTACTGAAGTATTCAAGTTGGAAGTCTGGAGTATCTGGAGTATGTGCCAATTTTTATTCTAATCTAAACGTTGAGAATACGGCTGACCACAGGGCTGGCTACTTCCTCGGTCAACGGATAGGAATTGCTGTCCAACGAGGAAATGTGGCCAGCCTTATGGAAACCTTTCCAAAAGGCCAAAGTGACCTTGGTGATTGTTTATATTAGTTAAGTAGGTAAGTAAGTAGTCTTTAGAAGATTTTTGTAAAAATTTGTTCAATAGATTAGTATATTAGTAAAAAAAAAAACTAAACTTCAAAAATATAGTAATAACAATGCAAACAAACACACATGCTGTATTCAGATTATACAGGATGACATAAAATATGCACACGCACACATATACATAATGTAAGTATGTGATTGTAAAGTAGTTCGGATTATATGTGTTGGTGTTGCAGGTGTCGTGATCGGTGTTGACTATATAGGAAATGTCTGTTTGACCACAAACTCATTTTTTTTTTATTTTATTTATTAAGCAAACTAACAGTTGCTACACAATTTTCATACATTAATTTCATTTTTTTTTTTGTTTTATACGACTAAGTCGGTAAACAAGCATACGGCCCGCCTGATGGTAAGCGATTACCGTAGCCATATGGACGCTTGCAACACACGAAGCATCGCTCACGCGTTACCGACCTTTCCCCCCTCCCCTATGAGCTCTGGCGACCTTACTCACGCGCAGGAACACAACTTTACACAACATAAAGTTATTTGGCTGCGGTATTCTGTAAGGTTATATTTTATTATTAAACGCTATGCTCTACCTCTCTCAAAAAATCTACAATTATTTTAGAAGCCTTAATCTATTATGTACAACTAATTATAAGTAAGCATAACATGCAAATAATAAAGACCATATCAAAACTTAATTAAAAAAATATGATGACAATAATTAACGAAAGATATTTAAAATACTAAAATTATAGGAAACATTAAAAAAAACAAACAAGAAATTCAAACCAAGGAAAAAAGTTATTAATTAAACTCTAGAGCAATATGAACAGTGATGTGGTCGAAAGTGGTAAAGCAATGTCTAGAAGGCAAGTGCCTCTAGCGTGAGTTTTCTACACTAACGTGATCTACAGTCGCTAGCGACTACGGTGAAACATTTTGAATGAAATGCTTCCAAAAGTGTCCACTAGAGGCGGTGCTCGCTATACAGAATATTAACCGTAGTCGCTAGCGTGTTTAGATTAGGTTAGTGCAGAAAACTCGTGGTAGAGGCACTGGCTTATTTTTTTTTATACCAATTATGTGGCAAACAAGCATACGGCCCGTAAGCAGTTACCGTAGCCTATGGACGCTTGCAACGCCAGGGGTATCAATCGCGCGTTGCCGACCCTGAAGAAATCTCTTAACGCCCTTTTTGAAGAATCCCATGGTGTACTCCATTGGGAAAACCACGGCGGCGGGGAGCTCATTCCACAGTCTGAGCGTCCGCGGAAGAAAGCTCCTTTGAGCCCGCACAGTTCGAAACAATTCTGGTTTCAATGTGTGAGGATGGATTCCCCGTCGATGGCGTGAGTTGCGATGGTGGAAGGTTTGGTATGAACAAATTAAGCCCTTTCATATGGCGCCCCATTTAAACTTGCCACAATACCACACCACAGACACTATAACCGGCTAAGTGCTAGTCGGACTCGCGCACGGCTGTATCTTTTGATTGCATTGACATAGAAGTTTGATTTTTTTCGCTGCTCCAAGGGATTACAGACCAGTGTATTTAATAATAATTTTAGATTGTTACCTCCACCCGTTACTGAGAAAAAGGGTCTTGACAGACGGACAGACAGACGGACAAAGTGAGTTCCATATCCTTTTCTTATGAGGTACAGTACCTTTAAAATAAGTAAAGTACAATAAACCCTTTCTTACTATTTGAAACAACGATACAAACAGAAACAAATGGTAGGTAGTCATATCAAACAAATCGTTATATTTAAACTATGACCGTAACATCCAGAAAATACACAACAGCGCAGCGACTAAAGTATTCAATGTATCATGTTTACATATACATTGCCTTCCCGTTTGACACAGGCTTACATGGGGCCGTCCTAAGCTGTCTACAATTAACATTTGCTATGCGATAAAAAAGAGATACTTAAGGTACCGAGGCGGGAAATTTGATTTCTTTCGAATTTATATGTGTTTTTACCATCGTAGAACAATATGGATAGATGTTTCAGTGATTAGCGACCGTAGAAGTTCATTTGGCACATTGTGGTACGAGTGTTTTTTGTATAATATGAGCCCAAAGATTTTCATAGGGCATCGTGCCTCTACCCAGATGGATAATCCGCCTTACTAAAGCATGACATTTAATTTCACTCCGCTTGAGGGGCTCTCTGAGCAAATCGCTCTCAGTTCGTACTGCGCACGGCTGTCAAATACTGTCAATTCTGGCTTGTTTATTTCATGTTGCCATAGAGGCGACTATCCTTCTGGACGTTTTAAATTCTTTGTATGAGCCATAGGTATTTGAATTGAACGTTTCTCACGGTTTCTCTAAAAACCTTAAGATTTTGGCAAATGTACAAAAAAGTATCAATTCTACAATTTGCTTTATGAACTACGGTACGCTAATCACTGAAATATCTATCCATATTGTTCTACGAATGTCAACAAAAGTAAAAACTAAAAAAAACAAGTTTCCCGCCTCGATACTGATGTACCGTTTTCAGTAAATCCATTTCATTATTCCAAACCACTGTCAAGTTGAAAGAGCCAGTTCGGTTTCAGTTGTGTGTTTACCACCATTGGACACACTTCACCACTTATCATAGCAACATTGTGATCAAACACAAAAATATTCAGCGAGAAAAAAGCCTATAGAAAAAAAAACCCTTAAAATCTGATCATATGCAGATATCACGTCACGGCACTGATATCCGAAAGGAGCATTATAATGTATCAGAATAATTCATTTATGTACTCTTAGTAAGTCTCTATAATACAGCCCCGATATACGATTTTTTCGAACCGAGGCACAATCTTGATAGTGGCGCCCCCTAGTTTGAGATAATATGTAAATAAACTGAGCGTTTTAAAATAAATCAATAGAACAAGTTGCGCTGGATGCTAGGCGCTTAATGAAACCTATTTTTCAAAAAATATGAAAACCTTTGAAACTGCCACCCTCCCAAAGATCCGGGCCTGGTAAAATATTGGATACAGAGTCAAAATCCAAACACCAATTTCAAAAAAAAAAAACAATTAAGATTAATAAAGTTGATCTGTTGAATCTGCAAAAATATGGCAAAACAATATCTATGTATTGTTTATAGGTTGTCTGAAAATCACTAATGAAGACTCGCAAAATTCTCAGGTACCTACATATTGAGATGCTAACGTCATGTCACTTGTGCCTACAGATGTCGCCACTAAACCGTCGCGGCGTCGTCATGTAAACCGAACTGAAAACCTGGCTGTTTTCGTAATTTCACGTGTAACCGCACTTCTGTACGAATTTAGATCAAACCAATAAATATACATACTCACTTTATTTCAAACTATAATTCGTGCCTGCCGTCCTTACCTTATGACTAAACAAATAAATATATGTTTTTAATATAGTTAGCTTTATCGCATAGTAGATGATAGTAGTTAATAAATCACTAAAATTGGTCATTATGTTGGTTAGTTACGTGTTTTTTTGAGTACATAAATCTACGAATAATAAAAATATGTCTGTGTAAATGAAATACTACCATAAATTACAACTTTTATTTTTAGGGCTACATGTAACGCCATCTATTGAGTAAGAAATGAAATTCTGATAAAAATAGTGTTCTGCTCCAAGTCTAGATGTCACTGTTTGTCATAAACATTATTAAGTACCTAACCGAATTCCGTAGTTCAAAGAAAGATGAGGTTGGAGTAAAAAAACTACGAAGCACCGTTTAAGTGCAAGTTTATTTAAAGATGATAATAAGAGCCTAGTAGCTGCGAGCGTGGGAATTTATGATAGAGTCCACACATCGACACATTCTACATACACAGCTGCATCTATCGGTTATATTACAGGCGCATCACTTTCCATCCTACTGCAATCCTAGCGTCACATACTGACCCACAGATGGCTACCAATATGCTCCAAGACCACGTCGATAGCGTATCTGATTGGCTAAAGAAGTGGAGAATCAAAGTTAATGAGACCAAATCAGTTCATGTTACTTTCACACTAAGACGCAAGACCTGTCCTCCAATCCAAATAAACGAAGTCCAAATCCTGCAGGAGAATGACGTTAAATATCTAGGACTACACCTGGACAGACGCCTGACGTGGTTAAAACATATCCAAACGAAAAGAAAGCAGCTTGGAATTGTTCTTCAAAAATATCACTGGATGCTACACAGAAAATCTCACTTATCCCTCAATTCAAAATTGCTGATTTACAAATGTATTATCACACCCATATGGACCTATGGAATACAGTTGTGGGGTACCAGCTCTAAATCAAACATCAACATCATACAAAGATTCCAGTCAAAAGTCCTACGTATGATTGCTAATGCTCCTTGGTATGTAGCCAACGATACCCTTCATAAAGACCTGGAAATGCTCACAGTTGAGGAAGCGACCAAAAAGATAACTCTTAGCTACAAAAAGAGAATAGCCTGCCACCCAAATGAAGAAGCCCAAAAATTAATGTCAGAGACCAATGTCATCAGACGATTAAAAAGGAAAAAGCCCCAAGACCTTCTTTAACCTATGTGGTGAAGGAATTTAATAAAAGGATGCTTTGATGGATGCATACCTTACATGACCTACACATATTTCCACACAAGTTACTGAATGTCCTTTGTGAGACAGATTGTACAGAAAATGGAGTTAAAAAAAAAAAAAAAAAAAAAAAAACTTTCCATCCTAAACGAAGTACCTAATACCCATCCGGAGCCTTGAAGATCGGCAGGATTGCACCAACACGTCGCTTGGCGCGCGTGCAGTTCCTCGCGGAGCTCAGCGCGCGCCACATAGCGAATGCCATCGTTGACCAAGATGACTGATTATAAAATCACATATAAACAGTTCTGAAAGAAAGAGCTTATTACAAAGTAGCTGATTATATTGAAGATAAAGATGTCTGGAAGTAGGTAGCTGCACTCTGCACAAGTGCACCTTGCTCAAGCTTATATGAAAGCCAGTAGGTCAATAATTGTGCTTTTTTTTTAAGGTTATTATTTATTTTCTTGTTCTTTTTTCGTCTGTATCTATGCTTCGGTAGGTATATGTGTTTTTTTCTATTGTTAATTATTTGGAAAAAACAAAGCCAAACATAGTCAGATTGTCCAAAAAATATTTAAAAAATGTAACCTTGCCGAGTTTCTTGCCGGATTCTTCTCATTTGAATGCCGAGTTCCGAACCGGTGGTAACTTCAGTAAATGTGACCTTCATAAGTGCCCTTCTGGGGCCTAAATTGATTATATGACATTGACTTTGAATGCGATAGGCAAGTGCTTTTGCACTTATTAATACCAGTACCGACCAATCACTGCATCTAAATGTTTAGTGTGTCCTTGACTTAGCCAATCAGAGCGCATTGTCGGTGGTAGGGAATTGGCCGAATAAATTCCAAACAAAATTAACGTCATATTTGTCTCTCCTCTTCTGGGTCGGCTCCTCCGTGGTAGACATTGCGGAATCAGTCATACACTCGCATTCATGTACGACAGAATGTCCAGCGAGGAAATGCGAGCCAGGGATACTGTTTGCTGTGTATACAATTTGATGCCTTCTCACGAGGCTGATTCGACCCTTTAAAACAACCCGTCGGAGATCTACCGTGTCTTCGTTTTCGTTGGTTTCCTCACGATAGGTTTCGCCATCCAATATCTTTCCGAAGGCAGGGATTAAGGTGCTATATTGGAAAAAAATGATATCTTTGTGTCCCTGTATCTTAATTAATACAAGGGTTGGGGTTCTGAGTTTTTATTAATATGATTTTTGAGATCTTAATTGAGTATGCCAATGAAGGAAAACACGTTTGATAGAAATTTTCTCGATAAAGTTTAATTCCAAAGTAGCCTCTAAATAAAAATCTTTTTTACTGTAACTCCGTCAAGCAGGCGAATTTTACAGTGAAATTTAATACAAAAAATTGGTAATTCATTCTTTTTATAATGTGTAGAACAGATTTTCTATACATTGCATGGTTATTTTATAAACAATTTCTACGGTGTCGTCTTAAAGACGTAACCCAAGGGACTAAGCACTATTCTACTGCATGTGGTTCTTCAATAAGGATTTTTGCATAGGCTACGGTCACCAGTAACCAGTTTTTCAAACAATGTGTCAGAAATAAAACAACTTGATATTCGCAACTATTTATTTTCAGAATTATTGATTAATATCATTTAATAGAGTTAAAATATAATACACTTTATTGCTGATTATGAAAGATTTGATTTTAATTTTAGATAATATACATCACATATACATAAAGTAATATAATAAACCACCAGGGCCAGTAGACTTATCTACTTACTTATGGCCGATTCCTATAATTTACGCACCGTTATCGGTTAAAATTAAGACTCTTATATCTTTACTAATAATGAAGCAAAGACCTCAAAGCTTTGCATAGCAGACCATCACATATGGAAGTAGCATCGAAATCGCATCTTTGGCTCGTACGATCATCGCCAATTAGGACGACCCCTTAAACAATGTTGTAGTACCCGGGACCATAGGTGCTGCTTGTGGGGGCTGGTCTGCTTAAGTTTGCTATTTATTTACTTATTAAATATTTATTCAGTCTACTTTGTAATTTTGCCGCCGCGCCGGGGCACGCAATTGTTGTCAGTGCGATTAGAATGTAAATATTATGTAATGAATCTAAGCTTGTTTTGAAAAGAGTAATTGCTGAGTTTATTGCCGGCTCTTCTCAGCAAATGCAACCTTCCGAACCGGTATTAGAGTATTAGAGTCAGACTTTTCATAAGTGCCTGCGAAGGTCTATTTGAATAAATGATTTTGAATTTGTACCCGGGACCATACAACTAGTACACAAAGTTCCGGGACGAGACATGCAGCTACCGATGTCAGCATTTCAGGAAATATCCACCCAACCCAAAATAGCTTCCGATCCAGTGATATTGTGCTAAAACACAAGTCAGTTAAAAGTTCTAGTACTTTCCAAAATGACTAACGCATTTCCTTAGTACTTTTAATTGGTAAATGTTGACCTAACGGAACCCCGTGGACTTTCAGTAAATGCTTTTTCACAGAGCCTAAGTTCTTGTATCTGAAAAAAAAAAAAAAAAACTAATTGCTAAATACTGAAACGTCACTCACACTTAACGTGAACGCACACTTATCCGAGCCGAACGCGCCGAAAGCATCGAACGATACGAATTTTAAAATTCTGTATATGAAATCTTATGAAAGCTCGCACACTTGCCCGCGTCGAATCGTCCGAATCTGGAAGAACCCCAGAAATCCTAGACGAATTCGGATGACGTCATCAGATTCGGCGCGGCTTGTGCGGTCGACTCGACCGATGCGCTCGCATCGCATCGCATTCTATCAGTTGCGTAGTAACACGCGAGTTGTTTATAAATATTGTGCGACAGGCGTAAGGAAATAGAAATGATTTCTTCGGCGCGGTCGATTCTTTCGTTGCGGATATGTGTGCGAACCCGACTTCGATTACTTCGATTCGTTCGCCGCGTTCGGCTCTGATAGGTGTGCGTCCACCTTTAAGGGGTGATTAATTAGTCATTTGACAATTCTATTGTGTGGGAAAGCGATTCTCAAGTATTTATGACGCTCCTTTTTAAGTGTCATTTCAGTATTTCAATACACATAGAAGTATAAAGGTTATTTAATTTAGAACAGTAGGAAAATTAATAGAAAAAAAAAAAGTTTGTTTTATATTAAATTAGTTGGCGAAACTCTGCAATCGCATTGCTTGATAATCTATATTCTCAGTTGTTTTTTTTTTCAAGCCACTAACTGTAGTTTCTGAACTGCAGTTCTTAGTGAATGTCGCTGAAAGAAACCATAGACTCAATTATAAAGAAAATAAAATGGACTTCATTTTTTTTTTAATAAATCTTTTCGTTTGGTTTTTCTAGGCTAATCCAGTTTATTCTAGATGTGTCCGGATATACTAGTTTAGCTCAGGACAATCTACTTATTATCTACAAATACTTATTATCTTATTATCTGACGGACCAGTTGGCGCAGTTGGTAAAGATTCACCTTACGCGCCGCAGGTCGTGGGTTCGATTCCCACACAGGACATGCATTTGTGTGCATGAACATGTCTGTATGTCCTGAGTCTGGGTGTAATTATGTATATTAAGTATGTATTTACAAACAAACAGTAGTATATGTATTATATCAGTTATCTGGTTTCCATAGTACAAGCTCTGCTTAGTTTGGGATCAGATGAGCGTGAGTGAGGAATGTCCCAGGATATTAATTTTATTTTATTTATCTATCTTTATTATCTACTTATTTACTGGTTTAACCCAGGGTGAATGCCAAGGCCTCTGAATTTAAATTATTAGTCATGTTATATGGTTAAAATGAAAAGGCAATGATTGATGAACAATATTTATTGACACGTAGTCTACATAAGTTTATAATGAAAAAACAATTAAATTTAAGCAATCACAATTATTTTTAGTTTAAAATACATATTTTCTTATATATACTTAGTTGAGAGAAACATATTTGTGTTAAAACATGAAAGTGTCACATCAAAAAATACTGTCAGAAGAAAATTTTGTGCTACAAGAAAATGGTGTGTCACAAGAAAAATGCAGTGTCACAAGAAAATATAAAAAAGGAGGTGTAGAAAACTCAATATATTGCTTATGGTAGGAATTTACATATAACCAAAACTTATATTTCGCTGACGTCGACTATATTACGTACTAGCTGTTCCCCGCGGTTTCACCCGCGTTTCTAAAGCAATCAGGGCCAGTAGACAAGATGGCCATCGACAATCGTCATCGACAGTAGGTAAACGATCAACGGGATCAACCTTTGTTTGGGATTGTCATTTCAAATCGAAATATCACGTGATTTTTAACAATCTCTTATGTCAAACCCATACAAAGGTTGATCGTTTACTAACGATGACGATTGTCAACAACCATCTTGTCTAGGGGGGCTGGGATACTGAAGCCAGAAATTTACAGTTAGTGTTAAAAAATACAATTTACAAAATGGTTGTTAACGTCGTTCCTTAATACTTTTAATACGTGAATGTTGTCCTAAAGGCACGCCGTGGACTTTATGTAAGTGATTTTTCACTGAATCACGTTTTTTATACCTGAAATAATAAGTAATGTTGAAAAGAAAAGTTGGATTCAGAAAAACAAATTCTCTTTTCAGAAAAAAAATAACCTGTGACATTCCTCACACACGGTCATCTGATCCCAAACTAAGCAGAGCTTGTACTATGGAAACTAGATAACTGATATAATACAAATACTACTTTTTGGTTGTAAATACATACTTTATATACATAATTACACCCAGCCTTAGGATATACAGACATGTTCATGCACACAAATGCATGTCCTGGGTGGGAATCGAACCCACGGCCTGCGGCGTGATATGTGGAATCTTAATCAACAGTGCCAACTGGTTCGAGAGCAGGGCACTGATGGCTGACTGCACGGACCGCATTTAATAACAATAAAAAAATAAAAATAAACATTTACGCCATAGTTGACTAACTTAATCATCAGACCCTAGAACCAGTCCTTGCCAAGACGAATCAAACGAGCCCAAACTCGATGGGGTTGCGTCGTTTTAATACAGAGTTCCCATGGACACCTTCCGGCTCCGTCATCAGATCAGCTCCATGTCATATTTTTTTTTTATATACATCTTAGTCGATAAACAAGCATACGGCCCGCCTGATGGTAAGCGGTTACCGTAGCCATATAGACGCTTGCAACACACGAAGCATTGCTCACGCGTTATCGACCTATCCCCCCTCCCCTATGAGCTCTGGCAACCTTACTCACGCGCAGGAACACAACTTTACACAGCATAAAGTTATTTGTCTGCGGTATTCTGTAAGGTGGAGGTACTTCCCCAGTCGAGCTGCTCTTTGAGCGAATAAACGCTATGCTCTACCCCTCTAATAATATTGCATTGTCATCCGATTTACATATGCATGCAAAATTTCAGTTCAATCGGAAACCGGGAAATGTGTCTTTAACTTGCAGGACACCGGGACAAGAGAAACTAAATAAAAGCTTGTAAAAAAAATATAAATATTGATAATGCATTATTTAATTACTAACAATTATTCCGGTGATGTTTCGCCAACTAATTTAATTTGACCATCTATCCGTAAAACATAATTGAAAACTGTTTTACAAACAACTTAAACCAACTTCAAAGTACACTAAAAAGTAATCAAAGCCTCGGATTCGTCATCGGAAACGGAATCGGAAACTTCCTTGGCGAATATTATAAACAACAATTACTTTAACCTATCAGCTGTTTCCGATGTTCGATATAACTAGAAAACATTTTTGTAGACCTAAAATCTAAAATATAAAAAATAACAAGTATCTGTCTTTATGCATTTGATATGTGTGTTTAAATGAGGCCTTTCAACGATGGAAATCCGTAATCATTTCGATTTTACTTTTATCTTAGATAAGGTATACATTTACGATTATTAAAAACAAACTTTGTAAACGCACTCCATCTTTCCGCGATCGATGAAGGTTCCCGATTCCGTTTCCGATGACGAATCCAACCGTTTTAAAATAACCCTGCTGATGGCAATGGGACCAAACGGGAAGTGTACACTTCCAAACAAACATAAGAAAAGAAACCTCCTTTTTTGAAGTCGGTTAAAAAAGCAAGCCAAATTTGCATTCTACCTTAAAAAAACAGTTTTATACAACATGGAACGAAAAGGGTATATCAATCCGAAAGGTGTGAAGACTACATCAGGTACAGACTCTCTATACAAAGTTTCCGCTCAAAATAAATTACTCAAAAATTCATACCAAATCGCTTCCAAGTTTATTGAACTAAAATCATAACCAACGTGTCACCGCACAATGAGGGTCATTATCTTCACGTCACTTGCTAATATTTATATAAAATGTTCTCTTTCGCGATCTATGCGCCTAGTACCAAAGAAGTCTTGTACTTTATACCCATTCCGTTACAGTTGTCGGTTGTATATTATGAACTTACGTCTGAGGGCAGAGATAGCAGAAATAAGTGTACAACATCAGGTGAACTTTGTTCCTGTGCCATGATAGTTCAGAACGACTCCTGAACATCGCTGGGCATCGTTCACACTGGAGAGAAAAATACGAGTTATTTCTTCATAATACCACGGCGGACACTTGTCACGTGACCAGAAAAATATACGTACGCCGCGCGGCCGCGCGCAGGCGGCTCATTCATTGAGTCACACGCGCGCCACATCGGACGCACTACTTACGCTAATAAAAATTACTTAATTCATCGCAAATTATATCTGTTTTTCGATTTATCGAAGTATTGTGAACGTAACCGACCTTCTAACTAGGTTTAAACTCGCATGTTCGCTATCAGAAAGATATAATGCTTCTGTACGTTAGTACTATTATTTATTGTGATAATAATCGTTGGACCTATAAGTAGGTAGGTAAATTGAGGAAAAGTCCCGTTAGAGTAGATATATCGAGCAAAACAATTCCGCAACAAGTCAGTGATTATGCACTGATAACAGTACGAACCAATCAATGTTTAGTGTGTCCTTGACTTTTGTTCGATGGTATACATCCAATTACCAATACAAACATTTGTAATCTTATTTATAACTAGTTATCTCCCGCGGTTTCACCCGGGTTCTTATATTTTCCGGGATAAAAAGTATCCTATGTATTAATGCAGAACATTTTCTATCTGTGTGCCAAAGTTCATCCAAATCCGTTCAATACTTTCTGCCAATAGTTTTTGTGATGATGTATGTTAAAAGAGTAACATACATCATCACAAACATTTATAATATTAGTATGTGCAATTGTCTCACCTGCACATTTCTAACGCCGAAGTGCTTCCGCATGTGTTGCGCGATAGTGTTCCGCATGCGGAACGTGTCTCCGCACACGTCGCACACGAACGGGCGCTCGCCCGTGTGCGCCGCGCGCGTGTGGTTCTGTACCGACACACAACATACTACATCAACTACAACCTTTACAACACATACTTCATCAACATTCACTCCTTACAACACATACTACATCAATAACACTGTGTACAAGACATGCTTCATCAAAAACACCGTAGGATACCACACACTTCATCTACAGTGTGTAAAACATATACTTCATTAACAAAACTGTGTACAAACAACACATACTTTATCAAAAAACACTGCTACACATACTTCATCAACAACAATCACTCTTTACAACACATACTTCATCAACAACACGGTTTGCAACACATACTTCATCAACAACACTGTGTAGAACAAATAGTTCATCAACAATCACTCTTTAGAACACATACTACATCAACTCTCTCTCTCTCTCTGTTTACAACACTTACTTCATAAACAACAGTGTGTACAACACTTACTTCATCAACAACACTGTGTACAACACACAAAACATACTTCATCAACAACCACTCTTTACAACACGACCTTAGGGTACTAAAGGGTTCCTGACCTGTAATTGCTGAGGGTCGACAGCCCTGTAGGAACATTGTGAACAGGCTAGACGTTTCTTTTTGCCGTGGACTCTCTGTTGGTGGTACCGGAGCACGCTGTGGAAAACGAACTTATGCCCGCATATCTGTGGGAGAAGAATGTAATTATTACTAGATGATGATTTCAGACAGAGTGAAGATTTTAAAAATATCAGGATTTTACTATACAATTCGTTTGTAAGATCCCATTTTGAATACGCTTCTACTGTCTGGAATCCACAGTACCTCAAATATATAGATTCCATTGAACAGATACAGAATAAATTCATAAAAAGGTTGCAATATAAATTTAAATATTTTGATACAACAGAAATTCAATCATTGGTAACTGGTAGGACTATTAAAGATCAACTTTATCTGTATAAAATTATCAATAGTAGATTCACCTTATTTATTAAATCATATATATTTTTGCTGTCGCAACCTTAGTACTTGTAGTAGTAAATCTTTTCATGTTCCGCTCTGTAGAACAACTATGCTCAAAATAGATTTTTAACCCGAGCATGTTTCGCACACAACAATTTCTTTCAAAAGGCGGATATTTTTATATGAAAAATTCTATATTTTTTAAAAATTAATTACCTAGCAGTTTTAGCAGTAAGTGAATAATATAGGTTTATAAACCATTTTAATTACCAATCAATTTAGTATTTATTTAAGTTTACGAAAAGTTGCCGTTGACTTTCTTTAAAACTAACACAGATATATTTTTAATTGAAAAATGGATACAATTTGTTTTACTTAGCTGAATGTAGAAACTTCCCTTATGAGTTAAACATTTAACTTTATGTATTATTGCAGCTGATTGTTTCTCAATAAATATTTAAAAAAATGAATAGAATATAGAGAGGTCGGTTAGCGCGGTGGGTTAAGATTCCAACTATCACGCCGCAGGTCGTGTATCAGTATATTACTTTTTAGTTTTAAGTTTGGCAACCAAATCCAAATTAGGATTTATTTCTGCCAGTGTCGAGTTATATTATAAATCAAATCATTTCACTCATTCATTTCACTTCACTGGTGCACATGGATTGATCTTTATTGTATAAAATACCACCGATACGCAATAAAACTCAAAATACATGAATATAACGCATCGTCACTCTAAAAGTTCCCGCCAATAAGTCCAATTATGTATATCATATCAAGTATGTATTTACAAACAAAAAGTAGTATATGTATTATATCAGTTATCTGCTGGGTTATTTTAAAACGGTCGGATTCGTCATCGGAAACGTATTATCTATGGTGTTTTATGCAATAAAGATCAATCCACGCGCATCAATGAAGGGAAATTAAATGAATTTTGTGTATCGTGACTTCAAGTTGTCTCAAGAAGTCCGTAAGAAGTTTTAGTTTATTGACAACTATTTTACTAACACATTACGTTTATGGACTGTGACTGACAGTGCGTACTATATGAAAGTGATTTATTTTTTGACTAGATCTTACGTATAACTCAAATACGATAAGGCTGTTTGGCTCAAAACTTTGCCTGACTTTTGTCGAATATTACAAACAACAGTAACTTTGACCTATCAGTCAGTTTCCGATGTTCGATACAACTAGAAAACCATCTTTATTAACACAATGTAGACCTAAAATCTAAAATATAAATAATAACAAGTGTCTGTCTGTATGCATTTGATATGTGTGTTTAAATGAGGCCTTTCAACAATGAAGATCCGTAATCATTTCGATTTTACTTTTATTTTAGTTAAGGTATACATTTACCATTCTTAAAAACAAACTTTGTAAACGCACTCCATCATTCCGCGATCGAATCTTTTCGATGAAGGTTTCCGATTCCGATTCCGATGACGAATCCGACCGTTTTAAAATAACCCTGCTGGTTTCCATAGTACAAGCTCTGCTTGGTTTGGGATCAGATGACCGTGTGTGAGGAAATCCCAGGATATTTATTAGTACAAATCTTACCTCACAAGAGAATTCCGGTTCAAAATGTGTTTTGGCATGACATTTGAAATTGCGACTGTTTTTCAGCATCTTATTGCAGAGTCGACATTTGACCGGTCCGTTGTTGTCGTACGGTTCCACTGCCAGGGCCATGTACTTGCGGTGTTCAGCCTAAAATATACGGAAAATACTTTTATATATAATAAAAGGGAAGACACTGCACAGTCAATGCAATAGATAAGCTTGACAGTTGTTATGAAAACTGCGAATTGTGTGAGTTTTAGTGCACAGCTATGCACCGAAACTCACAGGACTCGCAGGAAAGGGCGTCACGGCAAATATCACGTTATTTTCACAAATTAAAAAAAAAAAAAAAAAAACTAAAAGTATGTAGGTAGTTTTTATATAAATCCAAATAAAACAAGCACCACTAATAAATTAAAAGAAAACTGTTTGACAAAAAAAACTTGAACTGAATGCAAAGTAAAAAGTGACCAAATCCTGACTTGCTGACAATTGGACCAATCGGTAAGTGTACCCTTCCAAACAATAAAATATTTTTTCAAATCGGTTAATAAATAACGGAGTAACAAACTTAAAAAAAAAAACAACCAAATTGAGAATTTCTCATGTGAGTGGGGAGGGGGCCCTCCCCCTCCCCACCGTTATTTATTAACCGCCAAATCTCACCAGCCCAGCCAAATCTCACGACATCTCACCAAGTCATAAGGGTAGGAGGGTCAAAACATCGCCAAAATCGCCTCACATAATTAATAGACGCCCCTTAACGGAACAGCTGAACAGATTTGGATGAAACTTTTCACCTAAATAGATTGTACCTAATAAAAAAAAAAAATGTGTAAAATAGCAGGTTAAGTATTATATGATTTGTACCTCCATCATCTCTCTCTGTCTCATTTTAATCTCCCTCTCCTTATGAATTGTATCCAGGGACTTATTTCTCCGCTTATTTTCATCTTCATATGAAAAGTCCTTATCATCCAATGGCTTCTCTTCATCATCAGAACTTTCTAGATCTTTTATTGTGTACTGTTTTATTGTTTTTATTTCATCCGTGAAATCCATATCTACTAAATCATGTAACGGTGATAGTTCTAATGGTTCTATATCAATTTGAGTGTCGATTCCATAATTCGGGATATCATTTTTATAAATGTCAATTGTATCATTTGTATCATCTAAGCTATCGCTTGATTCTAGATCGTCAATAGTTAGCCGTTTCACATGTTGTTTGCATTCATTGTCCGATTCTAAATCTTTTATCCTCAACGGACTATATGTAGACTCATAACTGTCACTGGATTCCAAATCTGAAATTGTTACAGTACATTTACCTTTTATGTCTTGCTTTATTTTCGTTTTGAATGTCTTCATTAGCTTTTTTTCTGTGTCTAAACTTGTTTTACGTAGTTTTAATGTGTCGTCGATTATTTTCGTACAGGTTATGCATATTAGTTGCGGTAAACCATCATTGAATTGTATCTGAAAAATTTTACTTGGGTTCGCTTATCTTTATATTAAATTCTACTGCACATGTATGTCACTGAACTCCTCCTAAATGGCTGGACCGATTTGAATGAGTTTTTTGGATGTGTTTGGGTAGGGCCCTGGATGGTTTAGATTCACAAATCAGCCCGGCAGATGGCGCTGCATTCCCTTCTTTCCTTCTTTACCCCCTTACCTAACCTACCAAGCTAAGGTTACATTAGAAAAGTTTATATTGTAGTAAAGTTTTTTTTAATTTTCTGAGTTTCTGCACAATCTTCTTATTTTTTTTTATGTAAGTCTACTTCAAAGTATTAGAAAACATTTTAAAAAAAGATGAATGAAATTGGTAAGCCCTTCACAAGTTATAGCATGACCAGGAGAAAGAGGTTTATTTATATATATAGGGTGACTTGACTAGTCATTAGTAAACAATACTTAGACACATGATTGTACTCATGATAACAAACAACTTTCCCAAAGAAAAAAATAGGGATAAATAACTGAATTAAATAAAAGCTGATGGTGTATTCTTATTCTTGTTACATACTAAATAGTAGGGGCTCATGTGCTAAGTATATATTTAAAAAAAAATGTTTCTTTTGGAATGTTTGTTATCATGAGTATAAACATGTGTCTAAGTATCGTTTACTAATTACCAGTCACGCTGTATATAGATAATTACTTAGTGACTATTTTAACAAAACAATATTGAGATTATGTAGAATCTGCTGAGAATTCGACTTTTGACTTGTCATACAAGAAAACATACCCTCATTTCAAAAGTGGTATGGGTGTTCCTTTTTTGGGCATACCTAGTTTAATACCTATAAGATTTATCATAATGTACCTAATACTAGTCAAAGGTCAATACTCCTAATAGGTCAATAATCCTATCTCACTAATATTATAAATGCGAAAGTTTGGATGTTTGTGAGTTTGGATGTTTGTACCACAATCACGCTTCAATAACTCAACGGATTTGGATAAAATTTGGCGCACAGTTAAAATATCTTTATCCTGGGATATCAATATATCCCTCGGGATGCGGGTGAAACCGTGGGGCGCAACTAGTACGTAAATAAATAAAATAAAGTAAATATCCTGGGACATTTCTCACACACGGTCATCTGATCCCAAACTAAGCAAAGCTTGTACTATGGAAACCAGATAACTGATATAATACATATACTTCTTTTTATTTGTAAATACATACTTAATATACATAATTACACCCAGACTCAGGACATACAGACATGCTCATGCACACAAATGCATGTCCTGTGTGGGAATCGAACCCACAACCTGCAGCGCTATAGGTTAAGACTCCACGTCTTAACCAACTGCGCCAACTGGCCCGTCATACTGGTCCTAATACTTTCAAGGCCAGAGTGAATAGGTTTCTTCTGGGTAAGCGTGTTTCATCTTAGGCTTCGTCATCGCCTGTGGGCGGTTCAGTGGACAAAAGCAAGCCCAACTAATTAAAAAAAAAAAAGTAATATAGGTACTCAATAAATTAAAAAAAACGTTGTATGTCCTCTACACACTACACACAACTTTTGAGAATTGGTTTGTTCATAATGATAATAATAAAATTGTAGAAGATATAAATAGGAATTGCAAGTTACTAAAAATATAAAACAAGAATTAATAGCAGTAAGATTGGAAAAGCTTTTGTCAGCATCTTAATCTAAGAATCAGCATATTGGCTATTGGAGTCTACCAGAGTAGGCTATTGATCCAGTCAACAAAACAAATACAAAAAAAAAGTCTGCGAATACCTTTACTCCGATAACTGAAAATAAATCATCGCTGCGTTTATTTTTTTGAATCTCATCTTCAAATATGAGCATTAAGTGTTCTTTAGCTAAACAAGTGCGGCACACATTCATTTTGAAACGTTTTAGCACATGAATTAAAATAAGAAAGCAACAATTTTATCGAAGATAAAATTCCTTAGCAATCGCAACGCAACTATTTTGTTTACGAAGAAAGCTTTGGATAATAGATTCAAAATTTTTTCGTAAAAATATTATCAGCTTTATGCATCATAATGATATGTAATAGTTAATTAATTGATTGATAATATATTACTACATCTATCCAAGGTTACTCATAAACATGTTATTGTATTTTTAAGTAAATTTATATTGTTTAATTAATAAAAATATTATTTTCTAACAATCTTCGTACACAAAATTCAATCATAATAATGACATATACAGGACTTTTTGGCGGGAACTTGCAGAGTGACGTAGCATTTTCATTTTTATTTTCATAAATTTGTGTATTTTGAGTTTTATTGTGTATTTTTGGTGGTATTTCACCCAATAAAGATCATCCATGTGCACCAGTGAAGTGAAATGAAATGAATTATGTGTATCGTGACTTTTCAAGTTGTCTCAAAATGTCCGTGAAGAGTTTTAGTACAATCACCACCATTGTAGTAAAACATGACTTTTATGGACGGTGACTGACTGAGGACTTTAATGTGAAGTGATTTATTGTGACTGGAAACTATAATATAACTCGACACTGGCAGAAATGAGCCGTAATTTGGGCTTGGTTGCCAAAATTAAAAATAAGAAGAAGAAGACATATACAGGCTGCATTCCGAATTGAAGCTATAATCGCTGTAATCGATTTGAGCGTGCTTAGCCCGTACTGAATTGGTTTATGACAGCTAACGATGTCCCGTGAAATAGATGACATCATGACATGCGCCATATTGCGCTCACACCGACCATGCCCTAAACTGATATCACCGGGAGCGCTGTCAAAATTATTGTTTTCGGCAAAAATAAAAGCAATTAAATTCTCAAATGTTCTGTTTTGAATACTGTAAGCGCGTTCACGAGCGAATTGTTGACAGTTCTCAGCTGTTATTAACGTGATATCTAACTTGGTAATTCAATTCAATTCAATTCAATTTATTTCTTGTAAACATAGGTACAATACAATGATGTTAAATAAAAGTATAATGTTCTGCTATGTTTTGCCTTGCAAGGCGTACAAGTGATTTTTAAAGGTAAGGTACGCAAATTATTGCTGTGAGCGATATTATCCAATTCGGAATGTACCCACAGTGTAGCCATTATCTGAAAAATAATTTGCCTAAGTCTACGAATATTAAATTAAACAAAATGGAATAGATAGGTCATAAAAAGTAGGTTTCTGCCACAGACGTATGAGTAGTACCTACAAAGTCTGCATATTTTCCTGAATAATATAGAATAATAAAAAATATTAATTAGCTAAATTACAATTAAAAAAAGTTTTTTTTTTTTTTATGATGACTTAAGTTTGTCTATATCCACACTATATCACTCTTATGTGAACAAATCGGCGAGCAAGCTCTCAACCGGGATTGAAAAATAAAAATCAAAGAATCATGGCGAGCTCCATACATTGATTTGTACAAAAAAATAATACATTTTAGAGGGTATTTATATGTATCCCTTCCAATGTTGAGATTACATTACCAGCAACATGTTAATATACATGAAATATTTTATAAACCCCGCAAAACATAACAACATAATGGTTTTGGTCGCAAATAGTCGCGATTAGCCGGCTTGCCATAGAAATTAGCATTTTTATCCCGGGGTTCTAAAAATATTTTAAATGGCTCAAGTTGTTGCTTAGGCACTAAGGATCAATTATATTGTCATTCCAACGTCTCTAAAAATCTCTATTTTTTTGTACAAATCTCGCCATGATCCTTTTATTCATTCGTTGCTCACTTGCGAAGGGCTATACCGATTTGGCAAACATTCTTTAAAATGTTCTTTATAGTCCGTATAAGGGTTTTCCTTTCACAGCTCTAAATGATTAGTCATGTTTTATGGTTAAATAAATAATTGGACTGTTTTACAAAAAACTTAAACCGACTTCAAAGTACACTAAGAAGTAATCAAATCCTGATCTGATGACAATGGGACCAAACGGGAAGTGTACCCTTCCAGACAAAAAAATATTTTTCCAAATCGGTTAATTTCGGTCAATTATTAGTTAAAAATACATATTTTCTGATATATATATATACTAGCTGCCCGGCGCGACTTCGTTCGCGTGGTGCTACCCTATCCTGTGGTGCTACCCTACCCTGTGGTGCTACCCTACCCTGTGGTGCTACCCTACCCTGTGGTGCTACCCTACCCTGTGGTGCTACCCTACCCTGCCCTGCCCTATCCTGCCATGCCCTGCCCTGCCCTACCCTGCCCTGCCCTGCCCTGCCCTACCCTACCCTACCCTACCCTACCCTACCCTACCCTACCCTACCCTACCCTACCCTTCCCTACCCTTCCCTTCCCCCTTCCCCCTTCCCTACCCTACCCTACCCTACCGTCAAGCCGTTTTTTACAAACACTGAGCCACACGCAAAGAGATTGACTCCCTCCCGTACGGCCCGTACCCGTGACGTGATTTTTCTGCTAATACTTATATTTTTAAACTCGTGATATCTTTTGAATGGTATGTCCGAATTGAATAATTCAAAAAGTTATATAAAGGTATTGAAGCAGTCTTGAATATGAAGTAATTTATTTTGATAAGGATTAATACCAAGATACAAATAGAGAGCCATTTCTAGCGGCGGCATTTCAATAAAAAATTTAAAATAGAAAAACACTTATTGTGGCATAACTATAATAGTTAGACATATGGTATCGCGACACTTTTTGTAAATAATAATGTGTTCTGCAAAGTCGTAGTACATTATTTTATTCTATCATCAATGGTTTTCGCAGCGCACGCGATGTAATGAATATTTTAGGTAATTTTTTTACACCTTGGGTTACATTATTGGAGTTTTAGTAAGGATCCCTAATTTTTTTGAAAATATAATATAGCCTATGTCACCCGGGGATAGTGTAGCTTCCCAATAGTGAAAGAATTTTTCAAATCGGTTCAGTACTTTCGGAGCCTATTCAATGCAAACAAACAAACAAACAAACAAACAATCAAATCTTTCCTCTTTATAATATTATTATTATTATTATAGTATAGATATAGATATATTACGTAGCTGTCCCCCGCGGTTCCTAAAGCAATTTTAGTATCGGATCAGTAGATTACTCCGCAAATTACTCCCCACATGCGAAATTAGCACTGTCTCTTAATAAAATTGGCATTAATGAAACATAAAATTGTAACGAAGTGAGGCTTCGTTCATTAAGGTAACCAGTGGGGTTCTACTGTTAACTGCCTACTTGGGTAACCTATCGGAGAGCTATAAAGAAAACACCAATCAATGATTACAAAGTTGCCGCCAATTGATTTATTAATTATAAATACATATATCTGAGACTCTATAGCTAATACTTATGTTTAGCACTTTAATAGAGGGCGCGGCGTGATAAATAAAAAGATAAATTAAAACAAGAATTAAGAGTGCGCATAAAGCCAGAAAAGATAGCGAATGGTAGATGAAACAAACTTATGTCTAACATTCGCGTGGCATGAGACGGAGATAGCGTGTTTCCGAAAAAAAAAATCCTCAGTATTAGCCCTAGCTCATACGTTACTGACATAGAAATAAATATACACGAATATATAAAACAGGTCAACTTTTATTGGCTGCAGCGCGTAACAGCTACGTTTTACGCTCCCTCTGCGTCATTCTGCTTGTCATAGTGACGTTCATAATGATAGCAGTTGTTGAAATATTCCAATTAAAATCGGGAGAAATTTAAATATTAAACAGTATTTTGAAATTTTAATTATTTTTATTTGATTTAGCCCCTAACAGTTAGGCGATATTTTTATCGACGCGTTCACAGCTTCGACACTCAATCTGGATGTATCCTTAATCAAAGGTTAGTGATATTATTCATCGATTTTTTGTCTTAATTAGATACACCATTTGCTGTATAAGCACTCTCAAATGTGCTGTGTTCGATTTAGATTTGCGAAATTGCGCCGACCACAACGCTGATTTACAACGGTAACATTTGAAATAGGTACTTATTTATTAGGCGCCATAAAAAGGCGAAGTGATAGATTATATTCAAAATTTGACAGTTTGTGTTAAAAAAATACAATTTTCAACACACTCGCTCGTAAAGTGACAATTAGGTATTGCAAAATTGAAGTCTGTTTTTTTACCTCGCAAGTGTGTTGAAAAATGTCGTATGACACTCGTGTGCATTGATTTATTACACTCTCGGCTCCCTTATCGCTTAATACCGCCTCGACTATTAATAATCAAATTTGCACACATGTATCATAATGTACTATTACAAAATGGTTGTTAACGTCGTTCCTTAATACTTTTAATACGTGAATGTTGTCCTAAAGGCACGCCGTGGACTTTATGTAAGTGATTTTTCACTGAATCACGTCGTTTATACCTGAAATAATAAGTAATGTTGTCACATGGTTGTCACTGATATCCCGGGACATTCCTCACACACGGTCATCTGATCCCAAACTAAGCAGAGCTTGTACTATGGAAACCAGATAACTTTTATACATACATATTATACTACTTTTTGCTTGTACAATACATACATAATGTACATAATAACACGCAGACTCAGGACATACAGACATGTTCATGCACACAAATGCATGTCCTGGGTGGGAATCGAACCCACGACCTGCGGCGCAATAGGTGGAATCTTTACCAGACTCTTAACCAACTGCGCCAACTGGCCCGTCAGATATTTAATAAGTATTTATTTGTATGAATTTGGGTTACAAAAAGATGTTAATATTATTAGGATCATTCCAAATTCTGCCCTTCCAAGCAAATACAATGAAGAATAGCACATTAAATTTTCAAAAAATTTACTCACAAAATTCTTGATTAAAATGGAAATTGAATTGGAATGGATTCAGAAAAACAAATTATCTTTGCAGTAAAAAAATATCCTAGGACATTCCTCACACACGGCCATCTGATCCCAAACTAAGCAGAGCTTGTACTATGGAAACCAGATAACTTTTATACATACTTTTTTGTTTGTACAATACATACATAACGTACATAATAACACGCAGACTCAGGACATACAGACATGTTCATGCACACAAATGTATGTCCTGTGCGGTAATCGAACCCACGACCTGCGGCGCGATAGGTGGATTCTAGACCAGAGTCTTAACCAACCGCGCCAGCTGGCCCGTCAAAATAATAACATTTTTTTTTTTTTTAAGTATATCATAGTTGACTAACTTAATCATCAGACCCTACAACAAGAGTCCTTGTCAAGACGAATCAAACGAGCCCAAACTCGATGGGGTCGCGTCGTTTTATTACAGAGTTCCCATGGACACCTTCCGGCTCCATCATCAGATCAGCTCCGGATGTCAATGCAATATTATTATGACATTATGTACCTATGTTTCCGGTACAGAGCGAAGCAATATGAATTTTAGCGTCACGGCAATTGACATCATAATAGCGTAACTTTGCTGAAGAAAGAGAATTATCTGTTACAACTTTAATCTGTGCTATGGAACCAAAAAAAATCTTTTTTTTTTGCGATTTCGAAGTTGGTCCCATAGTAAAAGTTGATCGTATACATGAGTACTTTACGTGGTTTCATTTAATGTCGTATTGTCGTATCCACCCCTTATATGAACTTACGTCTGAGGGCAGAGATAGCAGAAATACGTGTAGAAGACCAGGTGAACCTTGTTCCTGTGCCCTGATAGTTCAGAACCACTCCTGAACATCGCTGGGCATCGTTCACACTGGAGAGAAAAAGTCCCTTTAGAGTAGATATATCGAGCAAACCAATTCCGCAACAAGTAAGTGCTTTTGCACTGATAACAGTATGGACCAATCACTGCTTCTAAATGTTTAGTGTGTCCTTGACTTAGCCAATCAGAGCGCATTGTCGGTGATGGGAAATTGGCTGATTGTTCGATGGTATACATCCAACACAAACATTTGTGGGGAATCTTATTTTAACTAGTCATCTCCCGCTGTTTCACCCGCGTTCCCGAAGGATCTTATATTTTCCGGGACAAAAAGTATCCCATATGTTAATCCAGAACATATTCTATCTGTGTGCCAAATTTCATCCAAATCCGTTCAATAGTTCCTGCCTGAAAGTGTAACAAACATCAACACAATCATTTATAATATAAGTATGTGTAATTGTCTCACCTGCACATTTCTAACGCCGAAGTGCTTCCGCATGTGTTGCACGATAGCATTCCGCATGCGGAACGTGTCCCCGCACACGTCGCACACGAACGGGCGCTCGCCCGTGTGCGCCGCGCGCGTGTGGTTCTGTACCGACACACGACACACTACATCAACTTCACTCTTTACAACAAATACTTCATCAACAACACTGTGTACAACACATACTTCATCAAAAATCACTCTTTACAACACATACTTCATCAACAATCACTCATAACAACACATACTTCATCAACAACACGTTTTACAACACACTACATAAACTTCTCTGTTTACAACACTTACTTCATTTACAACACTGTGTACAACACATACTTCATCAACAATCACTCTTTACAACACATACTTCATCAACAACACGGTTAAAACCATACTTCATCAACAATCACTCATAACAACACATACTTCATCAACAACACGTTTTACAACACACGCTACATAAACTACTCTAGTTTACAACACTAACTTCATAAACTACACTGTGTACAACACATACTTCATCAACAACACGTTTTATAACACACACTACATATACTACTCTGTTTACAACACTTACTTCATCTACAACACTGTGTACAACACATACTTCATCAACAACACGTTTTATAACACACACTACATATACTACTCTGTTTACAACACTAACTTCATAAACAACACTGTGTACAACACATACTTCATCAACAACATCATATACAACACAACACACTTCATCAACAACACGTTTTATAACACACACTACATAAACTACTCTGTTTACAACACTTACTTCATCTACAACACTGTGTACAACACATACTTAATCAACAACATCATATACAACACAACACACTTCATCAACAACACTGTGTTCAACACATACTTCATCAACAACACGTTTTATAACACACACTACATAAACTACTCTGTTTACAACACTAACTTCATAAACAACACTGTGTACAACACATACTTCATCAACAACATCATATACAACACAACACACTTCATCAACAACATGTTTTATAACACACACTACATAAACTACTCTGTTTACAACACTTACTTCATCTACAACACTGTGTACAACACATACTTAATCAACAACATCATATACAACACAACACACTTCATCAACAACACTGTGTACAACACATACTTAATCAACAACACGTTTTATAACACACACTACATAAACTACTATGTTTACAACACTAACTTCATAAACAACACTGTGTACAACACATACTTCATCAACAACACGTTTTATAACACACACTACATAAACTACTCTGTTTACAACACTTACTTCATCTACAACACTGTGTACAACACATACTTCATCAACAACATCATATACAACACAACACACTTCATCAACAACACTGTGTACAACATATACTTCATTAACAATACTGTTTTTTTTTTACTTTGTATAGGTAGTCCTGTTTTTGACCACAATCTCACCATGGTTAGTGATGATGTGGCCGAAGGTGGTGCACACACAAAGCCTAGAAGGAACTGGCTCTCAAATGCAGCTGTCGGAACACACCGATAGGTGCTTGGCGACAGCTGCGTTACCATCAAAAGTCCATGTTATTGTACGACTTTAGGGGTACTAAAGGGTACCTGACCTGTAATTGCTGAGGGTTGACAGCCCTGTAGGAACATTGTGAACAGGCTAGACGTTTCTTTTTGCCGTGGACTCTTTGTTGGTGATATCGGAGTACGCTGTGCAAAAAGAACTTATGGCCGCATATCTGTGGGAGGAAAATTTTATCTATATATATATAACTCAAGAACGGGCTCACCTATCCAAACCAAATGTTTAGGCTTTGTTCGGACTATTTAGTAGATGGTTTATGTGAAGTTTGCACAAAATCGGTCGAGCGGTTCTTCATTTATCACATTTTTTGTAACAAATTTATTCAATAAATGACGGATCATTTTGTTAATGGGGATTTTGCTGTCAGGGTAGGGTAGGGTAGGGTAGCACCACGCGAACGAAGTCGCGCCGGGCAGCTAGTTATTATTATATGAATAGAACATAGAAAGGTCGGTTAGCGCGGTTGGTTTAGATTCCACATGCGTTTGTGTGCATGAACATGTCTGTAAGTCCTCAGCATAGAGATCGATAGAGAGGTTCTCTAAAGCGGCACGCGAGACAGTTATATGCAGCATTCACGGCATACACCGCAAAAATCGCGTCAGTCGTAACCTACTCGAGGTAAGTGCGCGAGCGGACGATATTTATTAAAATGCCATAATGTTAAGTGATCCTCTGCGAAAATCAAAGCCAACCTCACAGATAACAGAATAAGGCAGATGGAGCGCGCGGAACACGGGAGTGAGGCCAAAAAAGCAAATACAAATTGAAAAACATGTACCTGGTATTCGCTTTTGAA
Source organism: Achlya flavicornis (assembly GCA_947623365.1). Classification (NCBI taxonomy): domain Eukaryota; kingdom Metazoa; phylum Arthropoda; class Insecta; order Lepidoptera; family Drepanidae; genus Achlya; species Achlya flavicornis. Next base: position 1,837,353 of record OX392494.1, on the reverse strand, counting down.
TGTGTATTTGCTTTGTTTAACAAGCTTTATGTAACAAAAACACTCCTTTAGTAATAAACTGTGGTTTATAGAATTAAGTTGACTTGACTGAACGTACGTGTTACTTTGAGTGCTCCGAAATATAATCATAAACTGTGTAAAAAGTGTCTAGTGAAACGTGAATCAGGCGTACATTTAACCTTTCAAGACTCCTGACTAAATTGGTACCAATAATAACCCATATTCTGCAGGATTCCTACGAATATTCCACAATAAGTGTTGCAAAATTGATGGTGATTCTTGTTAATAACTTAACACAGTATTGACACAGTGTAGTGTTGGAAAGGATCGGGTTCTGTGCCGTTCTGTGTCGACTGACTAATACAGCCGCCCCGGTGTAGGTAAAGGATTACCTTACCGATTGTTGTTTTGATTGTTTTTTGTCGTTACAAAATAAAAGCACAAAGCCTTATAAATTAATATCGTTACAAGTTTTGCCGCATTATCTAGGCTGCTTATTTTCGATAAACATGAATTGTAATGCGTGTGGATGCTTGCTCCAGCCAAATAGCTTCTTGCATTGCAAACTGTGCAAACTTGAATATCATTATGAGTGTTTGAACATTAAGCACGCTCACTTTGTAGCCCTGAGTGATGAGTATCTGGCTTCTTGGGTGTGTCCGGCTTGCCATAACGTTACTAGACGCAAGCAGACTAATTGCAATACCCCTGTCCGCCAACACCAAATGCAAGTGGTTGATGACTCAATCGATATGTCTCTTGACAATTTCGATCAAAGCGTCAATGTAGAAATGGCAAGTACCTCTTGTGTGTTGAAATCACCAGCGTCAGGAGATGCAATCACGGTTGAGAAAATGGAACAATTGTTGGATTTTAAACTGAATGAAACCTTGACCCATTTTATGGCGACATTTCGTAACGCATTGAAGGAAGATTTAAAGATTATGGTGAAGAATGAAATCTCATCTACTGTGCTGGAGCTAAAAGAAAATATCAAGGATTCCACTGCTGCCATCTCTAGCGAACAAGCTGCTATCAAGTCTGAACAAGACATTCTTAAGTCCAAAGTAGGTGACCAGCATTCTATCATTAATAGTCTTGAAAAAGAGAACTCTGGTTTAAAAGAATCTGTTCGTAAATTAGATTCCCGTCTTGCAGCTATGGATAGACTATCAAGAAGTCACAATGTGGAAATTCAGGCCGTTCCTGAGTCTCGGAATGAAGATGTCTTAGGGCTTTTCAAGAAACTAACAGAGTTACTCGAAGTAAATATTGATGAGTCCTCTTTAAAAGCCTGTCGTCGCGTTGCCAAAATGGATTCCTCGTCTAAACGACCACGTAACATACTGGTTACAGTTTCGTCACCTCGCCAGAGAGATATGATCATATCGGCTGCTCACCGTTTCAACAAGAAGCAATCAAATGCACCGTTGAGCTCTCATCATTTGGGTATACCTGGGGAGGCGAATAAGATATATGTTGTTGAACACTTGCCGCCAGAGACTAAAATCTTATTTGCTGAGGCTCGCAAAATGGCTAAATCTTGTAATTATAAATTTGTATGGGTTAGATATGGCCGTGTACATGTACGTAAGGATGATACCTCAAATGCAATTTTTATTAAAAACCTTGATTTTTTAAATAAACTCGCTCTTTAAAACATTTTTAGTTATTTTGTGTTTTTAGTATTTTTAGTTTCTGTTTTTTATTCTTATTTTATTTTTTTTATTCTTTGTTTGTATTTCTTTCAATTAAGTGATTAATAATTATGGAAATTTTTTATCAAAATGTAAACAGAATCAGATCTAAAACTCACGAAATATACTTAAACATTTTGAATTTTAGTTATGATATCATTTGTTTAACTGAGACTAATTTAAATGACAGTGTCTTTAGCGATGAGCTCTTTGATACAAGATACAGGGTTTTTAGAAGAGACCGACATACTACATGTATAAGCAAGAGTGAAGGTGGAGGAGTACTTATTGCAATTAACAAGCGCTTCAATGTTGTACGTCAGGTCACCTGGGAAAGCAATCTTGAAGATATTTGGATCAGTATTTTACCGGATTTTGAGAATGGAAGGATTATAAACTTATGTCTTTCTTATTTACCCCCCGATATATCAAATAACCATCTGACTGAATTTTATACTAATTGTCAAAATATAATATTACAATCGAACCCTACTGATGAATTTTTATGTATCGGAGACTTTAATACTCCTAATATTGTTTGGACTAGGGCTCTCGACTCTTCTCGTGCTGTACATTCTCTATCTAGTGACTTTAAGTCTAGTTTATTACTTGATTTCTGCCAGTTATGTAATTTGTCACAGTTTAATACTGTAACTAATATAAATAATCGTTGCCTAGATTTAGTTTTTTCCACATTTCACAATATCAGTATACTCGAAGCTATTCCAATCAGCCGCTTGGATAAACACCACCCAGCCATAAGTTTTACACTTTCATCTCCCATACCCATACCAGAATGTCCTGCTAAGCGGTGTAAACGGCCTAATTTTCACAAATGTGATTACAAAAAGATAAAGGATAGTTTAAATGAAACTGACTGGTCCTCCTTGTTATCTTCTTCGGAGATTGACTCTAATGTGGCTAACCTATACAATCATCTCAATAAGCTTATTCGTGAAAATACTAGAATGACAACTAATGGGTCAGATAAATTTCCAATTTGGTATACTCCAGCCTTGAAACGATGCATAGCAGAAAAACTAAAATTTCATAGATTATATAAAAAACACAAAAATCCCCGTGATTACGACACCTTTGCTTTATTACGTGCTCGAAGCAAGCGTCTAATTGATCAGTGTTACAGTCACTATCTATCTACTGTCGAGCAATCAATGACGTCAAACATTAAATCGTTCTGGAACTATGTTAATAACAAGAAGAATATTAGCAATTCCATTCCATTAACTATGACATACGGTGAACTTAGCTCATCTGATCATAAAGGTATCTGTGAACTTTTTTCTAAATATTTTAGTTCAGTCTTTGAGCAAGACAGTTGTGTTAATGATCCTCCTACAATTAGCTCTAATAACAATAATAATATCTTACATACCATTATTATTACCCCTCAAATAATATTGGCGAAGATTAAATGTCTTGATTCTTTCAAAGGTTCTGGCCCTGATGGTATACCGCCTCTTTTCGTGAAACAATGTGCCGATGAACTCATTGAACCATTAAATCTAATTTTTAATCAATCTCTACAACGTGGAGAATTCCCTTCTTACTGGAAAACTGCACATATAGTTCCCGTTTTTAAAAGTGGTAATAAATCAGCCTGCGAGAACTACAGACCCATAAGTATTCTTTCCTGTTTTGCTAAGTTATTTGAATCAGTTATTTATGACGTCATATATTACCATGTAAAGCCTTTGTTGTCAACTAATCAGCATGGTTTCGTTAGAAATAGGTCCACCATAAGCAATCTTCTAGAATATAAAAATTATCTGTGTTCTGCCTTCGCTAGAGGTGAACAGGTAGATGCCATTTACACAGATTTTTCAAAGGCTTTCGACAAGGTGAACCATTCTATTCTCTGTCTAAAACTTAACGCCTTTGGAATACATGGTTCATTATTACGTTGGGTACAATCATATCTCGCTAGAAGAACGCAACTGGTCGCTCTAAAGGGTGATGTATCATTTCCTGCAATTATCTCTTCAGGGGTTCCGCAGGGGTCTCATTTGGGTCCTTTATTCTTTGTAATTTTCATAAATGACCTCATTAATCGCCTAAAGTGTCCATGTCTATTGTATGCTGACGACTTAAAAATATTTAATGCAATAACTGGTATCCGCGATACTACTGCTCTTCAACAAGACCTTGACGTTATTTGTGAATGGTGCACCGAAAACCATATGTTCTTGAACATACAAAAATGTTTTAGTATCACATTTACTAGGAAAATTAACAAGATATCTTTTGATTATACCTTGCATGGCCAAATTCTTGAATGTAGGTCCGTTGCAAAAGATCTCGGAATTTTATTCGATGACAAATTATCTTTCCCTAGCCATTACGATTATATCATTAGCAGAGGCTCTCAGATTCTAGGCTTCATTGCTCGTATTACTAAACCATTTAAAAATCCTAGTAGCCTTATTTACCTATTTGAAACATTGGTTCGAACAATATTGGAGTATGGTGCAGTTATTTGGTCTCCCTTTTATCAAATTCATACAGATCGTATTGAAAGGGTTCAACGGAACTGTCTCAGAATATTATGTTTTCGATACCGCATACACCGTAAATTTATATCATATAAGGAAAGGCTGACTCATTTTGACTTAGTATCGCTAGAATCTAGGAGAACTCTCACCGATTTTATATATTTATATAAAATTATGCACTCCCTATTAGACTCCCCATCTATATTATCTTGCTTAAATATTAATACAAATTATAGGTCTCGCAAACCCAATGTTTTCTCTCTTAATGTTTTCCGTAATAATACATCTTACTTTAATCCTATCGTTCGTATGTGCCGGCAATTCAATGAGTTAATTAAAGACAACCCCTCACTAGATTTGTATAACGATAACTTCAATATTTATAAGAGACAAATATGTAATATCGTCAAAGATTCATAATTTAAATGCTCTGTAGATTCATAATCACTGCATGCTTGATTAACCTACTTGATATAGGTAAACTATATTTTTGTTAGTATTTATATGTTAGTTTTAAGTACTTAAAGTTCGTACAAAAGTTTTCTTTCTGGAACACATGTTTTGGGTTACATTTAGATCCAGTAACTTTCTCATAATATGATAAGCTATCATGATTGTAACCTGTTTTGTGTTTATTAAAATAAATAAATAAATAAAATAATACAAACTGGAAAACGAATACCAGGTATCAGATTTTCAATTTGTATTTGCTTCTTTGGCTTCAAATTCGTGTTCCGCGCGCTCCATCTGCCTTATTCTGTAATCTGTGGCCAAACTGTTAACTATAAGAATCATGGTGTCACTTATCACCTTTAAGTATAAAATTTTTCACATATTTAAATTTAAATTTTTTTAATCTTAAAAATACAACATGAACAAAGAACATGAAGTGCATACATTGCTATTTAGTTCTACGGGAGATTAAAGCCAACTTCGTTTCGAACAAGCAATGAACATCGTGTCATGCCATTTGTCCATCTATCTCTATACACGCATGTACATAGATACAAGATCGCAGTATTGTATTGCGTATTTACAAATAACACATTGAAGAATCCACTGCTGTGTGACCGCTTATGAACAAGTGAGTTCTGGGGCTGTGACTACCCAGGATATTTATTATTATAAATCTTACCTCACAAGAGAATTCCGGTGCAAAATGTGTTTTGGCATGATTTTTGAAATTGCTAGTGTTTTTCAACATCTTATTGCAGAGTCGACATTTGACCGGTCCGTTGTTGTCGTACGGTTCCACTGCCAGGGCCATGTACTTGCAGTGTTCAGGCTAAAATATACGGTAAATACTTTGAAGAAAACAAAAAGGAAAGAGAGAGGTAGAGCATAGCGTTTATTCGCTCAAATAGCAGCTCGACTGGGGAACTACCTCCACCTTGCAGAATACCGCAGCCAAATAACTTTATGTTGCGTAAGGTTGTGTTCCTGCGCGTGAGTAAGACCGCCAGAGCTCATAGGGGAGGGGGGAAAGGTCGGTAACGCGTGAGCGATGCTTCTTGTGTTGCAAGCGTCCATATGGCTACGGTAACCGCTTACCAACAGGTGGGCCGTATGCTTATTTACCGACTAAGTTCTATACAAAGAAAAAGGGAAAGTGTAAAGTCAATGTATTAAACTGCGAAAAGGGATGTGAACTGGGTATGAAAATAAAAACCGGCCAAGTGCGAGTCAGACTCGCGCACCGAGGGTTCCGTACAAACCTGTAGGTATATAAGTAAATGGTAGTAATAGACCTGAGTATTTGATATGAATTTAAATTTATGACGTATTAAAAAAAAACTACTCACAAGATCTCGTTCAAACCAATTTTCGGTGGAAGTTTGCATCGTAATGTACATCATATATTTTTTTTAGATTTATCATTCTTTTATTTTAGAACTTACAGGGGGGGGGGACACACATTTTACCACTTTGGAAGTGTCTCTCGCGCAAACTATTCAGTATAGAAAAAAATGAGATTAGAAACCTCCATATCATTTTTGAAGACCTATCCATAGACACCCCATACTTATGGGTTCTATAAAAGTTTTTCTATAGAGTTTCAGTTCTATGTATGGGGAACCCCCAAAATTCATTGTTTTTTCCTATTTTTGTGTGAAAATCTTAATGCGGTTCATAGAATACATCTACTTACCAAGTTTCAACATTATAGTTCTTATAGATTCGGAAAAAAGTGGCTGTGACATACGGACAGACATGATGAATCTATAAGGGTTCCGTTTTTTGCCATTTGGCTACGGAACCCTAAAAACTTTCAGTTGGATTATCAAATAATTTTAGACACGTATTGTTTTTCTTTATCAAATCAATCAAAATTGACAAAGATAAAGCTCGTCAATGTTTGGGAGATGGGCCGCGTGACGTCACTTGTTTGTGAAAAGTGAACCATCGCGTGACGTCACGCGGAAAGGCCAACACACCATATCTACGCCATTTTTTGTTTGATTGACAAAAGAAAAAGTATGTGTCTAATATGTTTTAATAATGTAAATGACGAACTAAATAAAAATAATAAATATCCCGGGACATTCCTCACACACGGTCATCTGACCACAAACTAAGTAGGGCTTGTACTATGGAAAGACTAAAATAAGTTAAGTTATAAACAATATAATCAGCACTATTATCTACCTATTAATAGGTATTACAAATTCGAAAAGAATCATGGCGAGATCCATACTTTGATTTGTACAAAAAAAAATATTATATGATTCCTACCTCTATCATCTCTCTCATTTTATTCTCCCTCTCCTTATGAATCGTATCCAGGTAACTATTTCTCCGCTTTTTTTCATTTTCATCTGAACTGAATTTAATTTCATCATCCAACGGCTTCTCTTCATCCTCAGAACCTTCTATATCTTTGATTGTGTACCATTTTATTGTTTTTATTTCTTCCGTGAAATCCGTATCAACTAAATCATGTAACGGTGATAGTTCTAATGGTTCTATATCAATTTTAGTGTCGATTTCATGATTTGGGATATCATTTTTATAAATGTCAATTGTATCGTTTAAGCTATCGCTTGATTCTAGATCGTCAATAGTTATCCGTTTCACATGTTGTTTGTATTCATTGTCCGATTCTAAATCTTTTATCCCCAACGGACTATATGTAGACTCATAACTGTCACTGGAATCTAAATCTGAAATTGTTAAGGTAAAATTACCTTTTTTTTCTTGCTTTATTTTCGTTTTGAATGTCTTCATTAGCTTTTTTTCTGTGTCTAAACTTGTTTGACGAAGTTTTAATGTGTCGTTGATTATTTTCCTACAGGTTACGCATATTAGTTGGGGTAAACCATCATTGAATTGTATCTGAAAATAATTCTCAGAATATTTCTTGCTGCCTACATAATTTTTACGTAATAAATCTAAGAATATTTGAAAACAGTAATGCAAGTTCTTCTATAATATACATTACTCACTTTATAGAAAACTAGCTTTCCCCTGCAGTTTCACTCGCGGTCCCGGCACAAAAAGTAGCCTATAATACTCGGGGATAATGTATCTTCATATAAGTGAAAGATTTTTTTTAATCCAATTGTTAGTTCCAGAGATTAGCCCATTTAAACAAACAAACAAAACTGGCACTAGGTTTTAAGGTCCAACAAACAACAAATTAAAAAAGTTGTGAGTCCTCTACACACAACTTTTGAGAATTGATTTGTAAATAATGATAATAATATAAGTAGAAGATATAATTAGGAATTGCAAGTTACTAAAAATATAAAACAAGAATTAATAGCAGTAAGATTGGAAAAGCTTCAATGCTTTTGTCAGCATCTTAATCTAAGAATCAGCATATTGGCTATTGGAGTCTACCAGAGTAGGCTATTGATACAGTCAACAAAACAAATACAAAATAAAGTCTGCGAATACCTTTACTCCGATAACTGAAAATAAATCATCGCTGCGTTTATTTTTATGAATCTCATCTTCAAATATGAGCACTAAGTGTTCTTTAGCTAAACAAGTGCGGCACACATTCATTTTGAAGCGTTTTAGCACATGAATTAAAATAAGAAAGCAACAATTCTATCTTCAATAAAATTCCCACAGACTATTTTGTTTTGTTTACGAAGATAGATTTGGATAATAGATTTAAAAATGTCTCGTAAAAAAATTATCAGCTTTATGTATCATAATGATATGTAATGATTAATTAATTGATTAATAATATATTACTACATCTTTGCAAGGTTTAACAACAATTAACAAGTTATTGTATTTTTAGGTAAATTTATATTGTTTAAGTGAAAATATTATTTTCTAACTAGGTATCTTCGTACACACACAAAATTCAATAATATAATATCATTTTTTTTTTTTTTTTTAATAATGTTTATTCATGACCATAGATACAGAGTCTTTCAGTCGGATACATAAATAGTGGTGTCACAAAAAATAATATAATATCATGACATACAGTGTAGCCATTCTCTGAAAAATAATTTGCCTAAGGAGTGACGCGATAACTTTATGATTTGAAGATTAAATGAAACAAAATGGAATAGATAGGTCATAAAAAGTAGGTTTCAGCATATTTTCCTTATAGCATACAAAAATTATTAATTAGCTAAAATATAATAAAAAAAAAATACATTTGTGAAAATGACTACCTAATTCATATATTTTTTTAAGCTTTCATTCGTTGCTCACTAGCGAAGGGCTAATACCGATTTGACAAACTTATTTTAAATGTTCGTTATTCACAGCTCTGTTTCCAGTTAGTGTTGTAGTGCGTAAGTAAGAAATTTTGTTGTTCCACACGAATTGCGTCACTCGCATCGTCGGTACCGTTATACCGTATCTTCCCGGTTTTGTTTTACTCTAAGATAGTAATAAATCTTTATCATTTAGGTACAATAATGTGTGCAAATCCTATTAAGATTGTATAACTTCCCGATAGATATAATAATCATAAACTGATTAAACATAAGTATCAGCGGTATATTTAGCATAAATAATTACACGATAAATAAATTTATAAAGAATGTTATCTTAAAACTTCAATAAAACCTACGTGTGTCGGTTTTGATTGTATTTTATTTGATTTTTATCACTACTATTAATTATGTTATCTTATCAAAAATCTATATTTGCCATGATTCTAATTATTCTTATTCTCTTGCAACACTGCATTTATCTCATAATGTCTTGTCACAGTTTTACTATTGTAAAGCCCATCACAGACGTAGCTATAATATATATTAATATGAATCATAGCAAAGCATATTACGATGTATTTTCAATACTAATCTTTGAGTGACCGCACACGCAGCTATAATATATATTTCTGTTACTTCACCAACTTGTACTGGCATTTATATTATAGCTGCCGCATATAAATATATATTATAGCTACGTGTGTGATGGGCTTAATACTGTGGTCTTGTCTTCTACTTTGTATAGTGATGAACCAATAGTTCTCTTAAAGATGGATGAGTGATTCATCTTTTTATCTTCATGTTGTAGACAATAAGTACCTAGTTTAAGTTTATTTATTTATGAATGCACACAAAACAGAATACAACCAACAGAATCAAATACTTAGTTATCCTATCGTAATCCTAATTAATATTATAAATGCGAAAATGAGTTTGTTTGTTACGCCTTTACGCCTCAACTATTCAACGGATCATCATGAAAGGCATGCAGATAGCCTATCTATAGTATGGACAAGGACATAGGACATTTTATCCCGGGAACGCGGGTAAAACCGCGGGCGACAGCTAGTATAAAATATATTAGAACAAAGTTGCATTCCACAACATGTGTGCATAGTTGCATTTTATAATGGTGCGTCCATGCTACGAAAAATCGAGCACGAGCCGAGCCACGAACGAGCCTACAACGAGCACGATGCGAATCCCTTTGTACGTGAAAAACTGACAATCGCGCTCGCTCGAGGCTCGCGAGCCCGTCCACGCTACGCGAATCGTGCTCGCAGTGTGCTCGTTCGAGGCTCGGCTCGTGCTCGGTTCGCCAAGCATGGACGCACCATAAGAAGTGCTGTATAACTACTCACATGAATAAAATAAGTATAACATTAAATCTACACTTTTTTTTTTTACCTTAGTTTTTAGTTTTAGTTATTAGTTTAGTTTTATTTAGTATAATTTTCAGTAATACTCTTTATAATCTAAATTAAAATATATTTATTTTATATCCCACATTTACCAATATTTGATAAGAGACAGCAGCGCTGTCCTACTCCCAGGGTTAAAAGTAAATTTGCTCAACATCACTATAGTTACATAGCCCCAAGACTGTATAACACATTCAACCATTTGAAAAAGGTGAGGAATATATCTAACCATCAAATAAAGGATAAAATTAAAACATGTTTAAATGAACTTAGTTACGGTGAAATCGAGGATTTATTTACTATTACAACGTAAGAACTGTGGAGAACCAGTCCGCAAAACAAACACATACATAACAAATTACATTTAATCATCCCACACACACCACACTCATACACACACCCCCTCCTACACACAAACACACCCCGACACACCCCCCACACTATCACACTTACACACATGCTACACACAGTAACAGACATAACTCCCAGTCAAACACATTTACTGTCTAATGGAAATGTATAAAATCCGATCCCAAGAGTTTGCAGTCATAGGGTTAGGCAGTAAACATAACACATCCAAAAACAATTAAAACATGTATTTTTCTTTGTGATTTTGTTTTATTTCTAAATTGTAAATTTTATTTCATTTTAATTTAATATCTTTGATTTGATTTTATATAAATTTTTATGTGAACTTTGTCTGTTGATCACCAATTAACAATATGTTTGTAATGCACTGTTTTGGTGGGAACTGACTCCTGAAACACAGCTCACGCTAGTTCAGGAATCAGGGCTATTTAGAATTGTACACATTGTTATATACTTAAATAAATATTATTATTATTATTATTTAACAATAAAGTATGGTATGCTATCAAATTAAGTATGTACAATCTACACAAATATAAATTATATTTAAAAGGGAAGGATAAAACTAAAATACTCTTTTTTTCTTTATTTCTTACTAACATTATATAATTACGGTTTATTTTAGGTAAGCATTTCTTGGGAAAAGTTATGATCAAATATATCCATGTTATGTTTGTCAGCCACGATGTACGTTATAAAGACGGTACATTCTTGCTATAGGGTTATATATAGTAAGAGGTATTATTATTATATACCCTAAGTGCAAACGGTCTCTGTATACGTGTTCTGGAGATATTGTTAACCTTTGAGTTACCTTTGAGTATAGCTTGAGCGGTAACGACCAAGATTGCAGCGATAATATTGTTACGAGCTGGGGTTCAGGATAAATAATGGTACACGAATTTACCAAAACACTGGTCACACTTTTATTAAAACTCTAATTAAAACACTCAGAAATTAAATAGTTCACTAGCACTTAACTGTATTTCACTTCGATGTTTACTCACTGTTATAAAAAACCAAACTCTAACTCCTCTGTGCATTGTCCCGTATTTATACTTCATAAACGGCATCTGGAACATTCCACAATTTACCCGCGTATTCTACATGCCTACAGTGCTATCGGGAATATTCCAGAAGCCGGTAGCTATTCGGCGATAGATGGCGTTGCTTGATAGATGTTTACTCCTATACAATAACAGATGGCGTTACTGATAGTACCGCTATTCAATAACAGATGGCGTTACTGGTAGCAATTTATTCCTGATGTCGCGATTTCGTAACACTACCCCCTCCTTAGACATGCTCGTCCCGAGCAATGTGAATTCCATGATATAACGCCATCGAAATCCTTGGGGCTCTTCGAACACCAGCCAGCACCCGCCCCGCGGTCCTGGCGTTTACTCGTGTTCCTGTTCCTGTTGCTGAGCAGTATCACCAGTCACCGCTGCTCTTCCTTCCCAGAGTCGATTTTCTTCTTTTCTGTAGTTTCTCCACTTCGGACAACTCCTCCGCAGGTGTCCCTTTTCTCCACAGTTGTAGCAACGGGGCGAGGCCACAACTTCTCGAGGTCGAATTTCTTCTTTTCTGTACTTTCTCCACTTCGGGCAACTCATCCGAAGGTGGCCCTTTTCTCCACAGTTGTAGCAACGGGGCGAGGCCACAACTTCTCGGGGTCGAACTTCTTCTTTTCTGTAATTTCTCCACTTCGGGCAACTCCTCCGAAGGTGTCCCTTTTCTCCACAGTTGTAGCAACGGGGCGAGGCCACAACTTCTCGGGGTCGATTTTCTTCATTTCTGTACTTTCTCCACTTCGGGCAACTCATCCGAAGGTGGCCCTTTTCTCCACAGTTGTAGGGCGAGACCCCAACTTCCCTGATGCGGTGAGGTCGGTCATTGCGTCGCACAGCCTCTACTTCTAAGGCTTGGGCCAAAGCATCTTTCAGCGACTCGTGGTGCCCTAATCTCACGGCAGCTCTGACTTCCAAGTCGCATATACCATCCACGAACGCCTGCACTAGATTACCGTTGATCATCGCTGGTGCAGACTGGTATGCTTTATGGACCAGCTTTTCTACCTCTAGAGCCCACTGTTGTATAGTTTCGGCGCTCCGTTGCACACGGTCCTTGAGTTGGGCACGGAATACGTGTTCCAGGTGTGCGTCCCCGTATCTAGATTCTAGAGCTTCCAACAGTTGCTCATACGTCACGTCCTTCCCGAGGGCCTCCAGTATAGTGAGGGCCTGGTCGCGAAGACCCAAAGTGAGTGCTGTCATCGCCTGTGCACTAGTCCAACCATTCGCCTTCATGACAGCTTCGAACTGGATTCTATAGGCTGACCATGACGAGGTGCCATCAAATGGTGGCACCTTGAAACCACGTGAAGAAGCCACAGGTAAAGAAGTAGCAGTTCCAACCTTGAGTCCAACCAGGGCCTTCTTCACGTCTTCTATCTGTACTTCGGCCTTGGACATCCGATTTTCGGATTCCGAGATACGGGACTCATGATGCTGAAGCTGTTCCTTCACCACCTTGAGATCCTTGCCAAGAGTTACTTGTAAATTTTCTAATAAAACCATCTGTTCCTCTTGGCGGCGAGCCTGCTCCTCCTTATCCCGCTGTAGCTGTTCCTCCAGTCGGCGAGCCTGCTCTTCCTGACGGCGAGCCTGCTCCTCCTTATCCCGCTGTAGCTGTTCCTCCAGTCGGCGAGCCTGCTCCTCCTGACGGTGAGCCTGCTCCTCCTGACGGCGAGCCTGCTCCTCCTGACGGCGAGCCTGCTCCTCCTGACGGCGAGCCTGCTCCTCCTTATCCCGCTGTAGCTGTTCCTCCAGTCGGCGAACCTGCTCCTCTTGTCGGCGAGCCTGCTCCTGTAGCATTACCATCAAAGCGCCAAGATCTGGGGTTGCAGGTACTGCTCTGACTTCAGGTGGATCGGCAACTGGCAAAGAGCCAGTTGGCTGCTGGCCACCCGAAGTCTGCGACGGAGAACTCCAAACCTCCTTTCATCCATCTCCTGCTTCCGCTGGCCCCTTGTACGGACACCCTCAGTGACTTCCTTTGGCATAACCGGCATTATTTATCCTACTACTTCTGACACCAATTGTTACGAGCTGGGGTTCAGGATAAATAATGGTACACGAATTTACCAAAACACTGGTCACACTTTTATTAAAACTCTAATTAAAACACTCAGAAATTAAATAGTTCACTAGCACTTAACTGTATTTCACTTCGATGTTTACTCACTGTTATACAAAACCAAACTCTTAACTCCTCTGTGCATTGTCCCGTATTTATACTTCATAAACGGCATCTGGAACATTCCACAATTTACCCGCGTATTCTACATGCCTACAGTGCTATCGGGAATATTCCAGAAGCCGGTAGCTATTCGGCGATAGATGGCGTTGCTTGATAGATGTTTACTCCTATACAATAACAGATGGCGTTACTGATAGTACCGCTATTCAATAACAGATGGCGTTACTGGTAGCAATTTATTCCTGATGTCGCGATTTCGTAACAATATATAATTTTCAAACTTTCGACTGCGTTTGTGTAACTAATTAATTTATATATAAATCAAGAATATTTTAGTATACACAATACTACTAATATTATAAATGTAAATGTGAGTTTGCTTGTTTGTTTGTTTATTACGCCTTCACGCCGCAACTAGTCAACGGATCGTCTGAACTTCATTCTGAAGGTACATTGCATAATCGGAAATCAACGAATTTTTTTACAACAACCGAGTGTACTTCTTTTTGCTCGAGTTGAGACTTCTCATAACATAGATATGTGGGGCATAGACGTTCAAGTAATTTTATGGCAAACAGGCTGGTTCAAACAGTTTCATTAAATTGGCATGAATTTCTGTGGGAAAAATTTAACAAAAATGTTGTCAATTGGCATGAAGAAATATGAATGTTCGTTTTTCCGAACGAGTGGTAAATTCAACTGTATGTACAACTTAACGTTCACAAGTGCCTTACTAGGATCTAAAGTGTATGACTTTTTGGTTTTGATTTATTTGAATTCAACAAAAAAAAAATAACCGCCTTCAAAGTACACTAAATAGGTACTTATCGATAGAGCATGATGTGTTCTATAGAAAAATCAAAGATTTTCATAGGGCATCGTGCCTCTACCCAGATGGATAATCCGCCTTACTAAAGCATGACATTTAATTTCACTCCGCTTGAGGGGCTCCCTGAGCAAATCGCTCTCAGTTCGTACTGCGCACGGCTGTCAAATACTGTCAATTCTGGCTTGTTTATTTCATGTTGCCATAGAGGCGACTATCCTTCTGGACGTTTTAAATTCTTTGAGAAAAATATTTCGCTGACTTTAAAACAGTGTCAGATAAGAGTTATTTCATACTTTTTAGTGTACTTTGAAAGCCGTTTTTTTTTTGGTAACATGTTTTTATTTTTCAATTTTATTCTAGGTAATAGGTTTTATTTTAGGTAGGTACCTAGAATAAATATTCTCATTAATACAAATAAATAAAGCCCAAACACCAGGTAATTTCTGTAAATCGTTCAGGAGTTCCGTCGACTGTCTTTCGGCTCCATCATCAGATCGACTCCAGACCTTCATTAAATAGGAGTGCTTTAAAATAATTAATTATAGTAATAACAAACGCACTAGTCACCACACGATTTCTCTGGGATGCCATCATTAGAACCTGGTTTCCTTATCTAGGTACCAACCTTGGGATATCTCCTTTCCAACAAAAAAGAACCATCAAAATCGGTTCATAAACGACGAAGTTAACCGCGAACACAAAAAAAAACATACGGTCGAATTGAGAAACGTCCTCCTTTTTTTGAAGTCGGTTAATAAGGGCAGGCCATGGTAGAGCTAGTTACTCAAATAGCTCTTTTCTACTGACGTTAATTGATACCTACCAGCTCACTCGTTCGCGCGCATCACTATTCTGCAAAAGTCAATGACTTCCATCCAGCTGTACCTAATTGTCATTCTTCCGTGTAGCTGATAGCCGGCGGCCAAGGGGGCTTGCATCTTAATAAAACCTGATCAGCAACACATAGCCCCGTTAATTATACTGTTTCAAGTCGCGCGCACTCTCGTGTGCCTGGTTGCTCGACGGCTGACTCATATCAAAGAGCTAACGTCACTAACTCGTCTATAAATTCTATAATATATATGTTTAATTACTCTGAGCATACAATCTCGCGATAAACATATAAAAACACTAATTGTAATTCATTTGTGAGCGATTTCGGCTTTGGTGTTGACGTTGTGTTGAATATAAAATGGTTATTCAAAATATTTGCTGTTTGGGAGCGGGGTACGTCGGCGGGCCGACATGTAGTGTAATTGCTATGAAATGCCCGAATATCAAGGTAACTGTATGTGATAAGAGTGTTGAACGCATAAATCAGTGGAATTCGGACAAATTACCGATCTATGAGCCTGGTTTGGACGATGTCGTAGGTCAATGTCGCGGTCGGAACCTTTTCTTCTCGACCGACATAGCTAAAGGCATCAGAGAAGCTGATTTGATCTTTATCTCCGTGAATACGCCCACAAAAACCTTCGGTAACGGCAAAGGAAGGGCTGCAGACTTGAAATACATAGAAAGTGCAGCCCGTATGATTGCAGATTTGGCTACAAGCAACAAAATTGTCGTTGAAAAAAGCACAGTCCCCGTAAAAGCTGCGGAAATCATCATGAAAATCCTCAGGGCAAATACTAAACCTGGTGTCGAGTATCAAATATTATCTAACCCAGAGTTTTTAGCTGAAGGAACAGCTATCGTAGACTTGGTTGAGGCCGAGAGAGTATTGATTGGCGGTGAAGACACACCGGACGGGCAGAAAGCTATACAAGAACTGTGTTGGGTGTACGAACACTGGATACCAGCTAAGAACATCTTAACAACAAATACGTGGAGCTCAGAGCTTTCCAAGTTAGCTGCCAATGCGTTTCTTGCTCAACGTATTTCTAGCATCAATTCTCTGTCCGCTGTATGTGAAGCTACGGGCGCTGATGTGTCTGAGGTTGCCCGGGCTGTAGGCAGAGATTCCCGTATAGGGCCGAAGTTCTTGGAAGCCTCAATAGGCTTTGGCGGCAGCTGTTTTCAAAAGGACATACTAAATCTTATATACCTGTGTGAATGCCTTAATTTACCTGAGGTAGCAGCTTACTGGCAGCAGGTTGTTAGCTTAAATGACTACCAGAAGAGAAGATTTACACGTAAAGTCATCGAATCACTATTCAATACAGTATCCGACAAAAATATTGCTATACTAGGTTTTTCGTTCAAGAAAAACACTGGAGACACAAGAGAGTCACCAGCAATATACGTATCGTCAACATTACTTGACGAAGGAGCAAAACTTCACATCTACGACCCTAAAGTAGAAGTAGATCAGATACTATATGAGTTGACACATCCGTATGTAACTTCGGAACCGGAAAAAGTGAGAAAGAACATCCAAATACATGAGACGGCATACTCGGCGGTAACCGGAGCTCACGCTATAGTCTTATGTACTGAATGGGATGAATTTAAAACACTGGATTTCAAAAAGATATACGAAGTGATGATGAAGCCGGCATATATATTTGATGGGAGGAAGATCCTGGATCATGAAGCGTTACAAAGAATCGGTTTCCACGTTCAGACGATTGGGAAGAGGCTGGCGAGAACTGGGAGTATCAGAGCTCAAGGGAGTCAAACCATGCCGTAGGATTATGTAAGTACCTCTCTAAATATATATTTTTCTGAATATTTTTGCCTGACTTATTACACTAAAACGGTCACTGCGCAGCTCTCTATTGTCGCAGGCCAATGATACATACTCTTAAACCTTCCTCAAGGATCCACCTATGTAACTGAAAACCACATCAAAATCTGTGCAGTGGTTCTCGAGTTATAAGGACACTAACAAATAAAGAGACTACGTTTTATAATGTAAGGAACAAAATACGCTGTTGTTGTATCCTCTTTAATTATATAGTTATAAGGCACAGATTACAGAACAAAAGGCAGATAGAGCGCGCGGTACACGGGAGTGAGGCCAAAAAAGCAAATACAAAGTGAATATCACATGGCTGGTATTAGGTTTTGAATTTGTATTTGCTTTGTTTAAACAAAGTTTATTAATAAGAAAGTGTTTTTCGTTAAAATTTAAATAAAGTATGTTAAACAAAGCAAATACGAATTTTGAACCGAATACCAGGCATGTGTTTTTCAATTTGTATTTGTTTTTTGGCGTCACTCCCGTGTTTCGCGCGCTCCATCTGCCTTGTTCTGTAATCTGAGTTATAAGGTATATTTTTGAAGCTGCAATGACGTGACAGATAGCCACGTATACCCTACTGGCCCCCGCGGTTTCACTCGCGTTACCGGGATAGAAAGTAACCTATAATACTCGGGGATAATATAGCTTCTTATTAGTGAAAGAATTTTTCGAATCGGACTGGTAGTTCCAGAGAATGACCCGTTTAAACCAAAAAATCTATTTCCCTTATTATCTATATATATAAAAATCAATGCCACTTTTCGTTTTAATTTTATAACTCAAGATCGGGCTCACCTATCCAAACCAAATGTTTAGGCTTTGTTCGGACTATTTAGTAGATGGTTTATGTGAAGTTTGCACAAAATCGGTCGAGCGGTTCTTCATTTATCACATTTTTTGTAACAAATGAATTCAATAAATGGCGGATCATTTTGTTAATGGGGATTTTGCTGTCAGGGTAGGGTAGGGTAGGGTAGCACCACGCGAACGAAGTCGCGCCGGGCAGCTAGTATTAGTATAGATTTAAACTGCATAGTTCATTGAGCATACATAATTATCCTTTAAAGTTTCTAGCAATTAATTAACCAAACATATTAGTATAGTGGAAAATACAATTCGTTTTGACTGATTTTTACACGTGAAATAATTACGTAACCTATTTCACGGTACGTTCTTAGTCAGAAGGACATTACTGTGACTAAACTAATACATCATCATCAGCCTATAATGTCCCACTGCTGAGCACAGGTCTCCTTTCATAAATGAGGGTGGAAGGGAATGGGAAGATACTCCACCACGCGTGCTCACTGCGGATCGGTGGAGGTAGGCTAGTGGTCAACCTACTGTTAGAGTTAGAGGTGGGAATAAAGGCTATAATTTGACAACGCGTTTAAACGTTATTCTGACTTTTTAAAAAGCTTTTCACTTAAAAAGCTTTTTCATTTATGGACCTTACACGTGGAAGAAAACGTTGAAACACAAACGTTAATGAAGCTTTGCGTTGAAAAACGCTTGATTTCGGCGCAGCGCGTGGCTCTTGCTCTTGCAAAAAGTATTGTAGGTATTCATTATTTGTTTTCAGAATCGTTCTGAAAACAATGAATTAATTAATGAACTTCCCATCGTACTTTAATTACAGGGTAAGTAATTATAGAAATTTTCGGACTAAAAAGTTTTCAACGAAAAAGCTTTAAAGACTTAAAATTTTAAACGAAACGAAAGCTTTTTCTTAATAGCACTGATACTATTTCTATACACTGCTTAGTTAAAAGCTTATCGTTTAAACGCCCAACACTTGTTAGAGTTTTCAAGCTGACCTAACCGGTGGTAGCTCGATTAAGACTAATCATGCTACAGTACGACCGCTTCCTGAGCTCTGGCGACCTTACTCAGGCGCAGGAACACAACATTCAGTTATTTGGTTGTCGTAGTACGTAAGGTGAAGGCACTTCCCCAGTCGAGTTGCTCTTTGAGCGAACCATTCAAACTTACAAACTTTAAGCCATGTATTCAACTATTCACTGAGAAACATATTTCGGATACAAGGTTTCTGTAACAACACGTAGATGTTTACAGAAACAATGTTTCGGGATCTTGACCGTTCACATCTCAGTTGCTTCTAATATGTCGCATGAGGAGGTAGCACTACCGCCATGTTTATAAACAATTGAATCACAATTCCACACTTGTATACAGCTTGTTGCGAAACTGAATGTTTCGGTACCCTCCAATTCCATCGAGGAGCCCAAAAACATGCTAGAAACATATCTTTACCACAACAGTTTCACATGTTTCCGAAACATATTAATTTGTTTCTAAAACACGTAGATTTTGTTTCTGAAACAGTGTTTAGAAACAGTTGTTTCTCAGTGAATGCATGGCTTCATTTCTTCTTGTCTTTACCTTGTAGATTGTTTTGAAAAGGGGCTATCTCGAAAGCTAAGGAGTCGTAATGAATAAAAGTAGAGTAAAGTAGAGTCATAACAACATACTTATTAAGTAATTATAAGCAGTTATTTATGTGTGTACCCATAGAATAAGTTTCTGTTATTTTTTTCTATCTTTTTCTTTATAAAATTTTGTTAATATTAGATAATCCCTTTAGAGTAGTAATACTGAACAATCAAATTTCGCAACTAGTCAGTGATTTGTCACTGATTTTGAACAGTAAGGACCAATCACTGCACGTGTGTTTTGACTTGGCCAATCAAAGTGCATATGTCCTTGACTTAACCAATCAGAGGGCGTTGTCTGTGGTGGGGAATGGGCGGAATATATTTCAACCAAAATTAACGTCATTGCGCTTCTTTGGGTTAATTGTTCGATGAGTAGAGTAGAGGGTATTATTTGTATGTTATGTTTGCTATTCATCTACGTCCAGAACAGATATATAAATGTATGTTTGTCAATAAAACGTTACATGCGAAACACTACTGTTATTAGTACAATTAAAATAGTAAGACACACATTTCCATATTATGTCACCACAAGTCTTCTCTTTATCACACTATTGTTAAACATAAGTCATTCATTACATGATCACAATAATAACTAATATAATGTTTACCATTTAGTTCAAGGTCTGGTAATCTGTAACACAGGTCTTCCTGGTGCAGACACCAGTCTCTCACAGAGGGTTGTTAACTGGCAACTGTATATCTTTACTTACTAGTTAAATTTACGACCTTTTTGATTCGAATTGGTAATTATTTAATAATCTTATAGAAGGTAAATTAAGTTTTATTTGATATCACTCAAGCAGATCGGCCCTGCAAAGAAACTAGCCGAATTAAGCAGGCTTGGACCCCGGCCCGTACTAATCAGAACCCTAACATATCTGATGCGAAACGCTTTGACGCTGCCTAGACTTCGTCGACTCGTCGGTAGAATTGGTGACAGGTTGAATAGCCATCCCTCTGGAAGTCGCGCTTTCTGGTCTCTTACCAAAGATGCTGTAGGGAACTGCCAGTCATTGCCACTACGTAAGCCGGGCGGTAACTTGGCCCGTAGTGCTAAGGAGAAAGCCGATCTTTTAGTCTTTTTGGCTCGAACTCGAGTATGGATGACGTGGGCGCTACACCGCCTACCATCCCGCGGTGTGACAGCTCCATGACGGGATTACCCAACGGAAGGTCCGGCGGGAATTGCCTTTTCTGGACGTCCATAAGTCGAGTGGGCCAGACGGCAAACTGTCAGTGGTGCTGAAGCGATGTGCTCCTGAATTGTGTCCTGTACTGCCCACGTGCACCCAGTGCCCAAAAAGGGCGACGGATAAGACCCGGTGAATAACTGGCCTATTGCTATCACCTCCCTTATCTCCAAAGTGATGGAACGAGTGATTAACGCAACTATTGAGATACCTAGAGGATCACGATTTGTTCAAACCTTCAATAAGATATCCACACAGGCGCTCAGCTGGTGATCTCCTCTTGTATCTCACCCACGGTTGGTCATTCGCCATTGAGACGCAAGGCATTGGCTGTGAGCCTAGATGGCGAAGGCAAAGGATCGGATCGTGTCGGTGATGAAGTTACCAGCATACGGGCTTTCAGAGTGATTATGCAAATGTCGCCAGCTTTGTATCCAAAAGATGCATAAGAACCGTCGTTGATGGTAGCTGCTCCGATAGCATGGACATAAATGCTGGCGTCCCGCAAGGCTCTGTAACTAAACTCAACTGCTGAATGACCCCAACCCTGGTTGTAGTCAGGGTATCTGACCTCCCCGACCGGCTCAATTATCCTCAAGTTCTCCGCCTTCCTAAAAGTGATAAAAAACCTAATGACGCACGCACCATATATTAAGTGTAATCATATCATGTACCTATAACGCTTCTGAGAAATGGAGCGGTTATACTCAGGGTTACCGACTCCATTTGCGATGTGCGAAGAGGGTTTTTTTATATATAGCTGTCCCCCGCGGTTTCACCCGCGTTTCCGAGGTGTGAAATCCACAGATGGTTTCCTATTAGTGAAAGAATTTTCAGAATGTTTTTTTTTTTTATACGACTAAGTCGGTAACCAAGCATACGGTCCGCCTGATGGGAAGCGGTTACCGTAGCCATATGGACGCTTGCAACACACGAAGCATCGCTCACGCGTTACCGACATTTCCCCCCTCCCCTATGAGCTCTGGCGACCTTACTCACTCGCAGGAACACAACTTTACACAACATAAAGTTATTTGTCTGCGGTATTCTGTAAGGTCTACTTCCCCAGTCGAGCTGCTCTTTGAGCGAATGAACGCTATGCTCTACCTCTCTATTAGTGTAGTTCCAGAGATTACCTTCTACATCCAAACTTTAACTGTTCATTTAGAGGTAATGAATAGGCATTCTGAGTAAGCGTGCCACGTCATAACTCCTCCTGGGGTCAATCGACAGCCAAACGTATCCATTGTATATTCCTCGTTTGTATCCAGGAACAAGGATGGCTGCAAGTTTGGAAAATAGGTTTTTAACATATCTATTGCTGTCGCGCTGTGCCCGAGCTATCCCGCACGAGGGCGATAGAGACAACTACAGCTTGGACCGATTATACTTGGATCGATAAAAAAAGAAAAAGAACAAGAATCATAATAAGAAGGGCTTTGGCTGTCTGTCGGTTTTCCTTTGTTGTTTTATATTCGTCAAATTTGAACGTCTGATAAGAGCGTTAAGAATGGTAAGTTTTTGTGGTTTTAGAAGGCTCCTAATTCTTATATTAATTAATTTATGAGGAAAAACACAACCGAGGGACATACAGTGGTACCTACAGATTGCATGGTAGAATAATCATTGCTCTTGTCATTATCCAGAGAGGAAACTGAGGATTACGTTTGTATGGAACAAACGCCACCAGAATTTCCTCTTAAACTAACTTTTCGTACCTCCTTCGAACAGGATGTTAGGTTATTATTATTAAGTTGGCAAACAAGAATACGGCCCGCCTGGTGGTAAGCGGTTACCGTAATGTATAGATGCTTGCGACACACGAGGCATAACTCACGCGTTACCAAACCTTTCTCCCCAACCAATGCGCTCTGGCGACCTTACTCACGCGCAGGAAAACAACATAAAGTTACTTGGCTGCGGTATTCTGTAAGGTGGTGGATATAATCAAAGTTTTTGCATTACAGTTTTTTTTATATTACAGTTTATTACAGTTAAAAATGACGGTTTTTTTAGTTTTAATTACAGTTAAAAATGACTGATTTTTCAGTTTTATTATATTACAGTTACAGTTTATTATTATTTTTTTATATATTACAGTTTATTAGTTTTTTATATTACAGTTTTTTTATGCATTACAGTTTTTTTTCTTATTCTGTAAGGTAGGATATAATCAAAGATGCATCACAGTTTTTTTATATTTCCACATGTGGCAACCATGTTTGCCCCCGCGCACATTTGGCGTTTTTTTTTAGGCATAACCGGATGCAGATGATCCACTTTTTTGTCGTACCTTTTTTGTAAATGAATATTTTGCTGCGATTTTTGGGTAATGATACCGGTTGGAATCCCTTAGCGCTCGGTTAGGGCCGTGTTAGGCCACAAAAGGGAATTTGTCAAATAAAAAAAAAATTAAAGGCACCAATATGTTTTTTTTTGTAACTACCTTTCGGCCCCGCGAAACGGGACGAAACCCAATAAAATATTAACGATTTTCAATTCTTTTCCTTACGCTGTGAGATGCTTTTGCCAAATTTCGTGACTAGGCCAACTAGCTAGTTTGTGTTTGATTTTTATGAGCCCAGACTTCCTCTGTATATTATATAAGAATTGTATCTAATTTACGCACTGGTTTCTCTCGCTTTTCCAGTTTTCCTGCTAACATGCATTTCTTTCTTTTTTTAAACCACTTAGGTGGCAAACAAGCATACGGCCCGCCTGATGGTAAGCAGTTACCGTAGCCTATGGACGCTTGCAACACCAGGGGTATCACTCGCGCGTTGCCGACCCTGAAGAAATCTCTTCACGCCCTTTTTGAAGAACCCCATGCTGTACTCCATTGGGAAAACCACGGCGGGGAGCTCATTCCACAACCTGAGCGTCCGCGGAAGAAAGCTCCTTTGAGCCCGCACAGTTGGAAACAATTCTGG
This sequence comes from Achlya flavicornis, assembly GCA_947623365.1. NCBI lineage: Eukaryota > Metazoa > Arthropoda > Insecta > Lepidoptera > Drepanidae > Achlya > Achlya flavicornis. The sequence continues at coordinate 1,813,316 of OX392494.1, read as the reverse complement.
TTTCAATGTGTGAGGATAGATTCCCCGTCGATGGCGTGAGTTGCGATGGTGGAAGGTAGCCGTGGGCAACAAGTCGAACAATTCCTTAGAACACTCTCCGTTGTACAAGCGGTAGAACACACACACACACATAAGGAAGAAAAGAAGAAATCGCTTCTCAGCGATAAGACCGCCCATTGTACAGTATTTTTAATATTAAGAATTTATTGTTATTGTGATTTTTATACTTGTTGGTGTACAATAAAGAGTTATCTATCTATCTATCTAAGGAGGCAAAGTCTCTCCTCAGACTAAGGGGCTGTAAACCGCTTGTGAGCTCGGGATCGTCAACAATTCTGCATGCACTTGTTACGCATAAGTACCGCTAAAGAGAGGGAACTCGCTTCCAAAGTCTGTGTTCTTTATGCTGTAAGCGTGATACCTCCTCGACCTCGTCATAACTCCTCATGTGCCAGACAAAGGCCAAACGGTCAATTTTACATAAAAATCCGTGTCGAATTGTTAGATAAGACGATACTTCTACCATTAATCGAGACTAAGTAAATTTATACGCTAATAAAGAATAAGTATCGGTTATTTACTTTATAGGATTCCGTACACAAAGCGTGCCCAACCGGACCCTATTACTAAGCCTCCGCTGTCCATCCCATGGACCATGTCCATGTCCATGGACGCGATTCTCATCAGGCTGTTTCTCATGAACCGTGATAGGTAGACAGCTGAAATTTTCACAGAATATGTATATCTATTGCCGATATAACAACAAATAATAAAAATTAAATTAAGTTATACATTAAAGTTAAAAGAAAACATAAAGGCCCCATACAAGAAATGTCTTTTTAGGGTTCCGTAGCCAAATGGCAAAAAACGGAACCCTTATAGATTCGTCATGTCTGTCTGTCTGTCTGTCTGTCTGTCTGTCTGTCCGTCCGTATGTCACAGCCATTTATTTCCGAAACTATAAGAACTATAATGTTGAAACTTGGTAAGTAGATGTATTCTGTGAACCGCATTAAGATTTTCACACAAAAATAGAAAAAAAAACAATAAATGTTGGGGGTTCCCCATACTTAGAACTGAAACTCAAATATTTTTTTTCATCAAACCCATAAGTGTGGGGTGTCTATGGATAGGTCTTCAAAAATGATATTGAGGTTTCTAATATCATTTTTTTCTAAACTGAATAGTTTGCGCGAGAGACACTTCCAAAGTGGTAAAATGTGTGTCCCCCCCCCTGTAACTTCTAAAATAAGAGAATGATAAATCTATAAAAAATATATGATGTACATTACGATGCAAACTACCAACGAAAATTGGTTTGCACGAGATCTAGTAAGTAGTTTTTTTTTAATACGTCATAAATTGAAATTAATATCAAATACCTACTCAGGTCTATACTACCATTTACTTATATACCTACAGGTTTGTACGGAACTCTCGGTGCGCGAGTCTGACTCGCACTTGGCCGGTTTTTTTTTTTTTTACTTGTTTTTTCATAGCAAAGTTGAGTTAGTTAATATTGTACGGAACCCTGCGTGTGCAAGTCTGACTCGTGGTCTACTTGGCCGGTTTTAAATATTAGCTTTCCGCCCGCGGTTTCACACGCGCCCTCTACTTTACCCCCTTAGGGGTTTTCCTAAATCGTTTCATAGGCTACAAAATCCTCCCCTAAAACATAATTTAAGTAACCATGCAAAGTTTCAACATTCTAAACTCAAGGAATAAGATTTTTCATACAAACAAAATCACCCCTTTTCGCACCTGAAAGGGGAAAATTGAATTCGCGAAAAACGTTTTAGTCAGCGACTTTGATTGCAAAACATCTAACATGAATGCCACTGCATAATTAATGTATGCAATAAACAGAAATACATAGAATCGGGGTTATTTATAAGTGCTCAGTTGCGATTGCGTAGTCTACTGGTTCTTAATGGCTCTTAAGAGCAGTCAGCTCACCATACTTTTCATTCAAAAGCTCTGTACTTATGATGGCGTTTTTAAACACTTTTCGTAAGATGTTTTAAACAAATTGGTATCTTGTGAACTATATCTAGCAGTATAACTAGGCGAAAATAAAAAAAAGTGTGAAACAAATTCAGTAAAAGCCTCCGAAAAACAGCGGTTTTGCACACATTTTACCTGAACTTTGGCCATATCTAATGTACCTATAAATTGTAAAAGCAATCATGAATGACGACCTAGCGAAGCAGCCGCGAGTGATCAGCGGAATTTACCAACTGATAACTGATGGCTCTGATGGTGTCTCTCTTTTTTCGCAGTCAAACATTACGTTGGATGAAAGTACAAGCTTTTAGGCTACGCTTGCGTTGAAGTTGCGTTGGCCATGAAGGTTTTTTCGTTGATCAATAAAAAAATTATATATCATTTTCAGGTTTGCCTGTTTCGCAGTTTCATATTTTATTCACTCACTCAGCAACTTCTTATCGCAACTTGCGCAAACGCACCCGCATTGATTATATTGCAGATGCAGATAAGGCGATGATAGCTCAGTGGTAGTGACGTCGGATGCCGAGACGAATGTCTCGGGTTTGAATCCTACAATGAGCTTTCGGTGAAGGAAAACATCGTGAGGAAACCATAGCACGGTGGTAGGGTACTTTGTACCCCTCTGGCTGACTAGTCAAGTTGAAAATCTGTCGCCAAGCACCTATCGGTGTGTTCCGACAGCTGCACTTGAGAGCCAGTTTCTTCTAGGCTTTGTGTGTGCACCACCTTCGGCCACATCGTCACTTACCATGGCGAGACACAGTAAAAAAAGCGGCCAAGTGCGAGTCGGACTCGCCCATGAAGGGTTCCGTAGCAGCAAGTAACATAATATAAAAGTTCTTGTCGTTGTAACTTTGATCGATGCTTTAATAATAGTGTAATTTGAGTTGTTTGAATGAAAGGTAAATTGCTTTATAGTTTACGATTTATGAAGTATTAAAAAAAACTACTTACTAGATCTCGTTCAAACCAATTTTCGGTGGAAGTTTGCATTGTAATGTACATTATATATTTTTTTTAGTTTTCTCATTCTCTTATTTTAGAATTTACAGGGGGGGACACACATTTTACCACTTTGGATGTGTCTCTCGAGCAAACTATTCAGTTTAGAAAAAATATATATTAGAAACTTCAATATCATTTTTGAAGACCTATCCATCCATACACCTCACGTATGGGTTTGATGAAAAATAAAAATTGAGTTTCAGTTCAATGGGGAACCCCCAAAATTTATTGTTCTTTTTCTATTTTTGTGTGAAAATCTTAATGCGGTTCACTGAATACATCTAAGTACTTACCAAGTTTCAACAGTATAGTTCTTATAGTTTCGGAAAAAACGTGGCTGTGACATACGGACGGACAGACATGACGAATCCATAAGGGTTCCGTTTTTTGCCATTTGGCTACGGAACCCTAAAAAGGATTCTAATATTAATGCAGAGGTTCCGCCATAGGTATTTGCACAGTTTATTCGATGTCGTGCGCTAGAACAACTATTGACGTTTACACACGTTAATTAGTTAAGGATGATGCAGCCATAAACAACGTTGACGGCGCGTCACGATTTTGACGAGGTCAATCGATGTCATAACCTCGACATTTTTCCTGCATACGAAAATAATTTGTGTCAAGGACAACATATAGTCGTAATTTAATTGACACGTTTTGTTTGGTGATTTTATTATGATTTGAGGAGTAAAAAAATATAAAAAAAATGTGTTTCTTATTGTGATATTAAATTAATATAAATTGAAATCTAACCGATATTATAAAGACAGAGCTATTTTTGTGAATGTGTATGTATTATGTTAACAAATCAATCACTAAAAAGAAGCTTAATTATCCCAGAGTGTTTTTTTACATTATCAAAAAATAATAGACACGTATTTTTTCTTTTGTCTATTAACCAAAAAAATACGAAGAACGTGTTGAAGTCATGTTGAAGTTCCGCGTAACGTCATCGAGTACACTTTTTACTCTAAAGTGACGTCACGTCACGAGCCCCCACTCCCGAACTTTGTCTCGCTTTATCTCTGTCAATTTTTAATGGTTTGATAAAGCAAAAAAAACGTGTCCAATATTTTTATCTTACAGACGCAATTTTTTTTTTTTTTTTTACCCAACTATCATCCCTATTTTGACACCATTGATAGTTCATTAAAACGCAATTTGAATTGCAGAATTGGGCCCCAGGGTGATTTACAATATGTTGCAGAAGATACATACGGATAGCGTAATTTTATTTCAATAGGAAGTGAAGACCTTCCTGCCATTGTTAAACAATGTTATCTCTATATATAATAAAAACGTAATTAAAAAAAATTAAATCGACTTCAAACTACACTACAAAGTATGATACCACCAGCGAAAGAGCACAACGTATTCCATTGAAAATATTTGGCTGACTTCAAATCAGTGTCAGATAAGAGTTATTTCATACTTTGTAGTGTAGTTTGAAGTAGTTTTTTTTAAATTACTTTTTTATTTCGTGTCCATATACCGCTTACAGGTGGCCCGTCAGCCTTCTGACATAAAAAAGATGTTTAATTTGATCACGTTCTTCATTAAGGCCATTCTATTTTATATTTAGTAAAGCTTGCCAAATATTTATCTCTTGTAAACCTACTTCCGCCATGTTGAATGAAACAAGGTCTGCCGATGCGTCAGTTATCTCACAGCTGTATTATTAGCTGGAAATTAGTTAAGAGAGATTTCATAAATAATTGAACTGTTTTACAAAAAACTTAAACCAACTTCAAAGTACACTAAGAAGTATTAAAATCCTGATCTGATGACAATGGGACCAAACTGGAAGTGTATCCTTCCAAACAAAAAAATTTTCCAAATCGCTTCATAAATGGCGGAGTTATGAGGTAACAAATATAAAAAAATACAACCGAAATCCGAATTGAGAACCTCCTCCTTTTTAACCGACTTCAAAAAAAGGAGGAGGTTCTCAATTCGGTTGTATTTTTTTTTTTTTATGTTTGTTACCTCATAACTCCGTCATTTGTTAACCGATTTGGAAAATTATTTTTTTGTCTGGAAGGGTACACTTCCCGTTTAGTCCCATTGTCATCAGATCAGAATTTGATTACTTCTTAGTGTACTTTGAAGTCGGTTTAAGTATTTTGTAAAACAGTCAAATTATTTTGAAGTCAGTTAAAAAACTAAGTGTATTCCTATTTTGGACTGGCTATTTTTACCTCCTCTTGTCTTATCAGACACAAGACAAACTGTATGGGCGTGTCTGATCCGACTTTTCTTGTAATATGTAAGGTGTCATAAAACATCCAATGCGACTGAATTTCTTATAAGACAAGACATAAACTGTATGGGCGTGTCTGATCCGACTTGTAATATGTACAGTGTCATAAAACATCCAATGCGACTGAATTTCTTATAAGACACAAGACATTTTTCAAGTAAGTAAAGATTATGAATTTGAAAATTAACAGCTCCCCTAGACAAGATGGTTGTCGACAATCGTCATCGTTAGTAAACGATCAACCTTTATATGGGATTGACATAGAGATTGTTAAAAATCACGTGATATTTCGATTTGAAATGTCAATCCCATTAAAAGGTTGATCGTTTACTGTCGATGACGAATGTCGATAACCATCTTGTCTACTGGCCCTGGCCCTGGTAGCTTATAATACCTATAATATGATCAAATTATACATGGATAAACCATTGAGCTATTATTTCTACGTATAGAGAAGCACATCACAACTATGTTCCGTTAAAGTGATCCGACCACACTTGTTGTTTTAGAAGGACAAGTGTGGTCGGAATCGAAACGATTAAGCGCCTTGAAAATCACGGTGTTTGCGAGAAAAATACTCTTAAAAGCGTTCTGCCCCCCTAGACAAGATGGTTATCGATAATCGTCATCGTTAGTAATCGATCAACCTTTGTATGGGATTGACATAAGACATTGTTAATAATCACGTGATATTTCGATTTGAAATGTCAAACCCATACAAAGGTTGATCGTTTACTAACGATGACGATTGTCGATAACCATCTTGTCTACAGCCCCTGATAGTGCTACGTGATTCGACTGTCTGCTTATGCCCGGTATCAATAATTTACGGACCGTTATCGGTTAACATTTATTAAAATTAAGACTCGTATATCTTTACTAATAACGAAGCAAAGCCCTCAAAGCTTTGCATAGCAGACCCTCCCATATGGAAGTAGCTATCACAGCTAAAATTAGCTTACGAAATTATCTATATGCCCAGTTTGGCAATAAAAAAACCTACCATTGGTAAGCAAAATGATTCGTTTTTGTTTATTGAACAGGCTCGGTTTCGTCGGAAATTAGTCGATTATTTATTGTTTCAGCGCTACAGAGAACTTTAGTTGAATTTAAAAATATGGGACATAGCCTTTGCTTATGAAAGCTTCTCTATACGTAATTAGTAATAATAGCTCAATGAGATAAACATACGATAAATATAAATCTTGCTCATTGTAGAGTTCGAACGAACGTTCGTGACTGCACTGTCCATTGTGAGACGCCTATACTCCAGCGGAGCTACGTACAAGTAAGACTTCGAGTTTCCATTTTCTATATTTCTATTATATTTATGTAAAACGGAATATCAAACGAGCCAAGGAAGTCATCCATTGACTCGTCCGGTGAACAATCATAATAGTACTGACGTACTTGAGATCTAAATGTTGTCAAAAATTCAAAATACAAAATCATTTATTCAAATAGACCTTCGCAGGCACTTATGAAAAGTCTGACTCTAATACTCTAATACCGGTTCGGAAGGTTGCATTTGCTGAGAAGAGCCGGCAATAAACTCAGCAATTACTCTTTTCAAAACAGGCTTAGATTCATTTTTTTTTTTTTTTTTTTTTTTTTTTATACCACTTAGGTGGCAAACAAGCATACGGCCCGCCTGATGGTAAGCGGTTACCGTAGCCTATGGACGCTTGCAACACCAGGGGTATCACGCGCGCGTTGCCGACCCTGCAGAAATCTCTTCACACCCCTTTTGAAGAACCCCATGCTGTACTCCATTGGGAAAACCACGGCGGGGAGCTCATTCCACAGTCTGAGCGTCCGCGGAAGGAAGCTCCTTTGAGCCCGCACAGTACGAAACAATTCAGGTTTCAATATGTGAGGATGGACTCCCCGTCGATGGCGAGAGTTGCGATGGTAGAAAGTAGCCGTGGGCATCATCTTAAACAATTCTTCAGAACACCGTCCGTTGTACAAGCGGTAGAACACACATAAGGAGGCAAAGTCTCTCCTCAGACTGAGGGGCTCTAAACCGCTTGTGAGCTCGGGATCGTCAACAATTCTGATGGCACGTCGTTGAACCGAGTCTAAAGGATCAAGCTGGTATCCAGGTGCCCCCGCCCATAGATGACAGCAGTACTCCATATGAGGCCGGACTTGCGACTTGTAAAGTTGCAGCCTTTGCCCCGATGTGAAGTACTGCCTCGCTCTGTTGAGCACTCCGAGCTTTTTGGATGCCAGCTTAACCTTGCCTTCTAAGTGACTTCGGAACAAAACGTCGCTAGAAATGTCGACGCCAAGGATCCCGATGCTTTTGCTGATGTTCAGGGACGTGTTCTGGAACTGTGGAGCCACAGCAAATGGGGTTTTCTTAGCGGTGAACGCGCAGGCTTGAGTCTTAGTGGGGTTGAAATGGACTAGGTTTAGTCTGCCCCAATCGGAGACACTAGTTAGTGTACTCTCGATTTCAGACAACAGCCGTTCGCGGCTTTCCTCCACCTCGGAACGAGGGATATTAGCACGGCCCGTGTAATAAGCGTCCCCTGTACTGTCGTCCGCATAACAATGAACGCCATCAATAGACAGCATATCATTGATATGCAGTAGGAACAGTGTTGGGGACAGCACAGAGCCTTGCGGGACGCCGGCATTTATGTCCATGCTGTCGGAGCAGCTACCGTCTACGACGGCTCTTATGCATCTGCTGGACAGAAAGCTGGCAATCCATTTGCATAATCCCTCGGGAAGCCCGTATGATGGTAACTTCGTTAGAAGACCCCTGTGCCAGACCCGATCGAACGCCTTCGCCACATCTAGGCTCACTGCCAATGCCTCACCTTGACTCTCGATGGCGAGTGACCAACGGTGCGTGAGATACACAAGGAGGTCACCAGCTGAGCGACTGTGGCGAAAGCCATACTGTCGGTCGCTCAACAAATCGTGACCCTCCAGGTATCTCAAAAGCTGCGTGTTGATCACTCGCTCCATGACTTTGGAGAGAAGGGAGGTGATGGCGATAGGCCTGTAATTCGTCGGGTCTGATCTGTCACCCTTTTTGGGCACTGGGTGCACATGGGCAGTCTTCCACGAAGACGGGACTTCCTTTTTGGTGTAGGAAAGCGCGAAAAGACGCGTCAGTACTGGACACAATTCAGGAGCACACCGCTTCAGCACCACTGCCGGTATGCCGTCTGGCCCACTCGACTTATGGATGTCCAGAGAAAGCAATTCCCGCCGGACCTCCCGTTGGGTAATGCTTATCTCTGGCATGGAGCTGTCACACCGCGGAATGGTAGGCGGTGTGGCGCCACCATCATCCAAAGTTGAGTTCGAGGCAAAGAGAGAGCCTAAAAGGTCAGCCTTCTCTTTAGCACTATGGGCCAAGTTCCCGTCCGGCTTACGTAGGGGTGGCAAGGACGACTGGCAAAAGTTTCCTTCGGCAGCCTTGGCAAGAGACCAGAAAGCGCGACTCCCAGAGGGAAGGCTAGTTAGCCTCTCACCAATTCTGCCGACGAAATCGAACTTTGCCCTGGCAATCATTCGCTTACTGGTTCATTACATAATATTTACATTCTAATCGCACTGAAAACAATTGCGTGCCCCGGCGCGACGGCAAAATTACAAAGTAGACTGAATAAATATTTAATAAGTAAATAAATCGCAAACTTAAGCAGACCAGCCCCCACGAGCAGCACCTGTTCACAAGTATGACGCGTGTGGCAGCCATCGCCCTCCTCGCCATATTGGAGGGAAGTGAGCGTTTAGATATACAATTAGAATATTAATAAAGTCGCTGTATGTACTAGAGTACGGTCCGTGTACGGTCCAAATGCCTTGAAATGAAATACGTATATAGTCTAAACGATTAAAATACGTATAATAAATGCCAAATTCTCGTTCTTTATCAATACTTTTACCGGTAACAAATAACTAGGATTCCATATCGACATATTGTCTCACTGTAAATCAACTAGTGTAAGATATATCTGTGAATGCATCTATATGGAAACTGCTCACACTTCGCACAAGGCTACTTCACTCACTCAAGGACGCTCGATAAGTGCCGACCGCTTGGTGGACTGCACACCCCGCAGTGCAAGTAACAGAGGGCCGCCCCGTAAGCCAATGCGAGAACTTGTACGCAATTCCGTATGCCACAATTTATTTTTATTCAATTTTAACCTGCTGTTAGGTATATTTAGTTGGTTTGTTTTATTCATAAAAACAGCATATTATTTAAATTATTCACGCTATTTAATTATTTTCAATAATAATGTTATCTTAACAGTGATTTTAGAGTGGGGAAAAGAAATATCCATCATTACATAAGCTAAAATACATTTTATTCCTAATATGAATAGACAAATAATTGTAATCATACAAAAATATAGAAATTCAGTATTTGTATTTATATATTATAATCTTCGTTCGACCATGACAGCGTATTCTTCGGAGACAGCGCGTCTTGAAAGACACGCGGTAGGCTAAGATATTGGTAGATTGTTAGATGTAGGCAGGTATCCAGCTAAGAACATCAGAATCTGTACAACCCTATCGCTACACGTGCCGCGTTCAAGGGCGAGTGGCGCGGGTGCGTGTGATCTAGCCGACTCGCCGGTACAGAGCGAAGCAATATGAATTTTAGCGACACGGCAATTGACCTCAAAATAGCGTGCTTCGCTGAAGAAAGAGCGGTATCTGTTACAACTTTAATCTGTAGTAAATTTGTTAAAGCTATCACTATAATATTCTAATTTCTAACTCAATGAAGTTGATTATTTCATTTTCATTTCCAAACGCGGCAGACCCGCCCACTGGGGAATACCCAAAGCCTATGTTTACTGCAAGCAATTAATAACATCCATCTATATCTCTCTCTTATCTTCTCTAATAACATTATTATAAAACGCACGCAACGCAACGTCTGTTCTTGCTGCACGGATGATGCAGTTACAAAAGGGGGCGTCCATTAATTACGTGAGGCGATTTTCACGACCCCCTACCCCCCTAATCCCCTCATGTAATTAATGGGGCTTATTGATGAATGTTTTCGGGTATGTATAATTGCGCTGTGACTAAAGGGAGCTGCGCAATGACAGATTTAGTGTACCAAGGCAGAGACCTAATCATGTGTGTCAAATGTTGACTTTAATATAATTTAATCTTGATAAGATGGGTATGTTTAATTTATTTATTTCTCTTGTAAGGGTTGCCACGCTGCTGTTTAGAAGAAGCACTTATCGGTAATGAACCGCTCCCTATTATTTAAATTATAACGTGAGAATATAGAGTTGCAAATCGCGTGTACCGTTTCTAAAAAGAGAAAAGAAAAACGATTAATAATAATATAAATAAATATCCTAGGACATTCCCCACACACGGTCATTTGATCCCAAACTAAGTAGAGCTTGTACTATGGAAACCAGATAACTGATATAAGACTCAGGACATACAGACATGTTCATGCACACGAATGCATGTCCTGTGTGGGAATCGAACCCATGACCTGCGGCGCGATAGGTAGAATCTTTACCAGACAGAGTCCTAACCAACCACGCCAGCCGGCCAGTTTTATAATATGCTGGTACATTCCTCACACAAGGCTATCTGATCACAAACTAAGCAGAGCTTGTAAGTACTATGGAAACAAAGTTTTCACATTATTCTGATGTGGTGTCGTGTTCCTACGGTGAGTAAGGTCGCCAGAGCTCCATGAGGAGACGCTGTGCTGCCAGTGTAGTACCTAGTTCCGAACGTTATACCTTCCGAATTCCGTCACAGCCCAGCAACTCACCTCAAAAGGGCCGACGATATTACCTCTCGTGTATCGCGTATCTATAGTCTACGGTAACCGCATACCATCAGACGGGACGTGTGCTTTTTTAACCTACTTCAAAAAAAGGAGGTTCTCAATTAGGTTGTTTTTTTTTTTTTTTTTTTATGTTTGTTACCTCATATCTCCGTCATTTATGAACCGATTTGGAAAATTCTTTTTTTGTTTGGAAGGGTACACTTCCCGTTTGGTCCCATTGTCATCAGATCAGGATTTGATTACTTATTAGTGTACTTTGAAGTCGGTTTAAGTTTTTTTGTAAAACAGTCCAATTATTAAACAAAATTATCAAAAACCTAATTTTAAGATATATATAATATATATTTAACATAATTTCTCTTGTTTCAGGTACTGTCAAGGATCAATCTAGATTTTACAATTAGATTTAACAGACTCGATTATTCGATTTTTCATTGCAGTCAGTCGTGTATTTTTTTGTATAATTTCCCAGTGACAATGATCAAATAGGTATTTTTTTAATATAAAATATGTCAACGCATGACTGTAGTAGACGGTATTATCAAAATGGCGGCCAGTTGTACATGTACATACAAGCAATATTATTATTAGTAAAGTTTCATGGCCTTTTTTCTGCAACATTTTTGCAATGAAATAGTAAACGATAATTCAAATACTGTTAAAATGTAATAAAACACTCGTATAGGTATACCGTGAATCGTAAAATAGGTTTTTACGCGAGTTTTATTGTATTTTTATCAGTGTAGTTTCCGTTATCGACTTTTTTCGTGTTATTTAATTATTCTCGCATTTGCGATAACAGATAATCTAGTTATATCTGCAGCTTTTTAATTTATCGAACAGAAATTAGTTAAATGTCAGGTTTCGAGTTAAATTAATTTTAGATGGCTGCTTATAGTGGTCTGTACATGAATAATGTTGCGTAAAGAAAAAACATGATAATAATAACCAAGGTTAACAAATAAAATAAACGGCAAGACCCCATAATTATTACAAATTTAGTTAAATACATAAATACTTTAAAATTAGTTTTATATTTTACTCTTTGTGTAATAAAATAATTAAAAAATAAGTATTATAGTTAGAAATAATAGCATGTTTACTTATCTTATAAGTCTTAGGTACTACTAGGAATCCGCAAAGGGCTTGCACTAATGGTGCGTTTTCAACGAAAAGGAGAGGAGTGGAGAAAAAGAGTATTTCTTGAATTTAATCACTTTTATTTAGCCATTTCAATACATCTCCGCTTCAGCCTTATTGAAAGCGCATCCTTAGCGTTGAAATATGGATAATTTTGTCCTAAATTATTATAAATACATAGAATTCTATGTATTTAGGACTAATTCTTTTTTTGTACTCTTGACCGGATTTTAGCACGAAAATATTTCAAATGAGATCACAGTTACTAACTTAGCGCACTGATATGGTAGTGTTTAGTTTTAGAAAAGTATTCAGCTAAAGTATGTACTACTTTGTAACTATCCCCCTTACTCATAAAGCAATATTTAACTAATATACTGATTAAATGGTCACGTAAATAATGTCACATTATTTGACAATGACAATAGAGTGACGTTATTTACGTGACCCTTTAAACAGTATATTAGTTAAATAACGTTTTATGAGTAAGGGGGTATATGCTTAAACAAATTCGCTAATCGAAATTTTAAAACGAAAAGTGCGCTTGAGATTTTTATTTTATTATATGTAAGTATTTAGTACTTGACAGACCTGTTTGTTTTTAGTATTGTTTATTAGAACGTGGTAGAAAAGGTACAAATTAAAACATAGTTTCGTTTATTATTAATTTTGAATAAGGTATTCTGGTTTCAAAATGAATAGCATCAAGTTCGTAATTGTTTTTTCTTATTATGGCATGGTTAATGGATACACCTTTATGGAATATTTTCCAATGTGCTAAAAACTGGTCGACCTATCCTTACTTACTAAAAATAGTTTGATACTGCATTTATTTTTAAATATTTTCGAATGATTCCTATTTTATGTTAAAAATATTTTTATTGAAAAAGTATTATGATAATTTAACTTTAAGATTGAAAATGTATTATCGACATTTATTTTCCTAATTATCGAAATTTATTTTCCTAATATCGAAATTTATTTTTCCAGTGCTTATTTTATTATTGAAATATAATTTTATTTACGCTTTTAAAAGTTTTTATTTACAAAGAAACGCAATCATTCCGTAATACCTATCTTTGAGTATTCTTTAAATGTCAATTTCACACATGATGATTCTTGGCAATAATTTGATTGCAGTGTGCAAATGAGCAGATGTGCAAATGTTTGTGGTACGTACGTGCCACCTTCACGGTTTCGAACTATGGACCGACCAAATCTCATATTTGGTTACAAAATTTTTGACGAATCTGGGAGCAAACCGATCTTCACTAGGTACAGTTCTTGAGATCCTGTGGTGGCTACCTAAAAACCCTCATAATTATAGAATCACACTACAAAATCTGATATTTAGTGACAAATTGGCCAGTCCGTACCTCAAAAGGAGGATACGGAACCATTATCTAGATTCCGGTAGTAGGTGCTAACATACTACTACTAAATAAAATACATAAATATAAGTTGACTAAATGACAGCCCTATCGTTACCCGAGTCGCTCTGACAGAGATAGAGCTATGTGATAGAACGAGAGGCGTTGGTAGGCATGGTATTATTTTTATTTATTTTTATTATTTAAGGACAACCAGCAAGGCGTTAACACTAACACATTTACATTTATAATATCAAAATTTTTACATAAGTGCTCCCTCAGTTATTGGCTGCCACGACATTCAAATGTGGACAACTTAAACATATTAAAATAGTAAATATCTATATAATAATATTGATATATATATATACATACAATACAATACAATATATATATATATTGTATGCATTTTATATTACTTATTTAAGATTAAAACAAATCAGACATATTATGCTAAAAAAGGAGGTAGTGCGAGAAAAGACGACGTAATTGAGTTTAAATAGTTACATTGTAAGTACCTACTTATTATCTTTTGCATTTTGAATTGAATTTGTCGTTAGGTATGTCAAAGCAGATTTTTTAAATTTGGGAAGAGGATGGCCAATATCGATACTTGTGTTTTTTAAAAATAAGCTCAGGTTTTTTTGTATCCGGTTTAATGATTTATGCTGACCCAGGTTACTTTTGGATGATTTTGTCTTAAATATTTCGAAGGTTCTAATTCGTGGGAGTCTTCTAGGAGCATGAATGTTGATATTTTCTAAGAGATCAGGACTATCTATGGCACCATTAAACAGCTTGTGAACAAATAACAAATCCAATAACTGCCTGCGTTTCTGAAGTTCATACATTTTATAATGAGTTAGGCGATCATCGTAGGTTGGCAGTTTCTTTGAAAGATTATCTTGAAAAGAGAGATGCCACAGAAACCTTTTTTGTACCCCTTCTATGCGTTTAGTGTACACATCGTACTGAGGCGACCAGATAGGACTACAATATTCGAGGGTAGATCTTACAAGTGAATTATAAAGGGCTATTTTAGGAGCTGAGTTCTTGAAGTGCTTGCAGTTTCTTAATATAAATCCTAACATTTTTAGTGATTTTTTTACCATCTTGTCAATGTGTACATTAAATCTTAGTTTTTTGTCTATAAACACTCCAAGGTCTCGCATTTCAGAAACCTCTTGAAGGACATTAGAATCTATCAAGTAGTTCCTTGGAATACTTTTCTTGCTTCTTGTGAGTGTTATATAACAGCATTTTTCTGTGTTTAGTTCCATTTTGTTTTCTTTACACCAGTCACTAAGCCTATTAAGATCTTCTTGCACTAGCGCTGTGTCGTAAAGTGAATTTACCGGTTTTGTTAATTTAAGGTCATCAGCAAAAAGATAAACTTTTGTGTGTTTAAATATAGAAACTACATCGTTGATGAATATGCTAAAAAGCAAGGGTGCTGTCTGTGAACCTTGAGGTACCCCAGAGGTGGTCAAAAATAGGTCAGATGAGTATCCGTTTAAAACTACCTTAGCCTTCCTATTATAGAGATACGATGTGAACCATTTAAGAAGATAGCCAGTGATGCCACATTGTGAGAGTTTATTCAAGAGGATGCTATGGTCGACTTTATCAAAGGCTTTCCGGAAGTCGGTATATATCGCATCCATGGAGATGTTCGCATCTACAGAGTCAGAAAGTTCATTCACAAAAGATAAGAGATTAGATGTTGTAGACCTCGCCTTCATAAAGCCATGTTGATGAGGGGTAATGAGATGTTTAACTTTCCAAGATAGTAAAGGGTAGAGGAGTGATTCAAATATTTTTGAAAACACGGGAAGTAATGAAATAGGCCTATAATTTGTTACCAATGATATGTCGCCAGATTTAAGTATAGGTACAATTTTAGCTTCTTTCCATATATTAGGAAAAGTTCCCGTGTGCAGAGATTTATTAAATATTAGGGTGAGGGGATATGATAATGTTTTGGAGCAGTTTCCTATAAATAATGGGGGTATTTCATCAGAGCCTGCGCCCTTTGATTTGTCTAAGCTTCTTAGTGCTTTTAAGACCTGATCGAAATCGAGTGTGACTGTACTTGCAGTGCTAAGAAAATTGTCTTGAATGTTGACTTTACGTTCTGCATTCTGATCAATGGAGCTAGGATTGTAAACAGACGAAAAGAACGAAGCAAACAGGTTAGTTATATCTGCACCATTTTTACCGATGGCATTGTCAAGGTACATTGTTGATGGATAGAAACAACCTCGACTTTTTTTGTGTTTAATGTAAGACCAGAAAAATTTTGGATTGGATGTGATCGAGTCTTCAATATTGGTTATATATTTCTTGTAGCATTGATTAGTTAGGTATAAGCATCTGTCCTTTAAAATTGTGTAAGTATACTTGTCTAGAGGGTTACCATATTTATTAAATCGTGTACGGTATTTGTGTTTCTCCTTTAGTACCCTTATAAGGTCTTTTGAGAACCAATGAGGTTGTTTCTCGCGCTTATTTTTTGTAAAAGGAACATGTTTTACAATAATTTCTCTGAGTATATTGTAGAAGGTAGCCGTCATTTCATTGACATCATAACAATGTTGGAATTTATCATCCCAGTTTATTAGGTTGAGATCTTTATTAATATTTTCATAATTAGCTTTATAGAAGTTATGTTTCAGGGCATTATTTTTATCTAAGAACGTAACATTTTTAGAAAATGGTATTTTGAATTCTAGGGGGGGATGGTAGGGATCTATAACACTAATAGCATCCGTGCATTCAGACAGGTTTTCGATAGATATGTTGGACAGAACTAGGTCGAGAGTTTTGTTAGTGCTGTTTTTTACATGGTTAAACTGATTAAGTTCATTTAAAGCTATGAAGTCTAAAAGTGCGTTGGGTAGTATACTACAAGAAGTACTATTTCCCTTTAAATGATGCTTATTCATTAAGTTCCAAGATATACAGCTTTGATTAAAGTCCCCAACTATCAGAATATTGTCGTGTGTTGTTATTGTGTGGCCGGCGGTATCTAGAAAATGTTCTAGTATAGATTTTTGAATAGGTGGCGGGAGGTAGACACCACATAAATATAATTTTTCTGATTTATTGTTACTCAACTTAATGTCTATTGACACCCATAGGTCTTCGCATTTACTTTCAAAAGCCATCATTCTACAGGAACTCAAGTGTTTAGCTACGGCAATCAGAACACCACCCCCCGATTTGTGATTATGAAATCCACTTGATTCTCGATCGCGCCTATAAACAATGTAACTATCATTGAATAATTCCGAGTTATATATACTGTGGTTAAGCCATGTCTCGCATAGAATAATTACATCATAGTCGCAACATATTACTTTACTAAATACTTCATTCGTCTTTGTTCGCAGGCCTCTTACATTCTGGTAGTATATATTTAGATAATTTTTGTTTATATACGGGAATTTTAAAAATACACGGCAATATAAATGACATGCAATTTTATAAAAAACATATTATATTAAGTTAAAAACCTAAACCAAACTACACAATTTTATTGAGAGTATCTAAGTTTCGTATGTATACAAATTCGGACGACTCTGATTTCCGCATAAATACTCTTCCACCACGGACCCACACAAACTTGTAGTTACATTCCTTCGCTCGAACTCGGGCCACTGCGTGGATTGCTTTGTTTTCTGGGGAAAGATTTTCTACGACGTATATGGCATTATGTTTGTCATCTCCAAATCCTAGATGGTTGGTACTCAGCTTATCGTTCTGGTGGGTTTTGTTGAATTGCAAGGTAGCGGCTAACAGTTTATCCCGTACTCGTGGGTTACAGAATTTCACCAAAATTGATCTCGGGCGGGAATTGTTGGAATTAGCCTTAGCAATTCGAGTATAATGAAATATTTCACTATCATTAACAGGGCACTTCACTGTGTTGCATACTTGTTTGACTATGTTGAGGATATTTTCCGATTTTTTTTCCGGAACACATTGGATTTCCAAGTTCGCGGCACGGGATAATTGATCAGAGTATACAAGTCGACCCTCTAGCATGTTGAGCTGCTTGCGAATCGATTCATTTTCGTTACTTAGTTTTTGTATGTCTGATTTATAGGCAGCCGATTCTTTTCGCAGTGTTTCAAACTCTTCGTTAAAAAACTCAAATGAGCGCTTCAAGTCATTAACATCGCTTTTAATTTCATTTAACTGCTTATTTAGGCTTCCATTTAATTCTGACATGTATTCACTCATGACATTCTTTAGCTCTTCACGGATTAAAGTGCGTAGATCTTCACTTGGGGGACTATTTGGAGAACACTGCGGTGATTGCGAAGCGTACCTCTTCCTTCCAGCGGCGGCATTATTGTCGTCCAGAATACCTGGGGAGGAGTCGCTGGCCGTTGTTGTCCCCAAGTTATTGTTATTACCTTTAGGACGCTTGCAGTTACAATTAGAACACACCCAATGTTTACCAGCAAACGGAGATTTGTTGGCACATAGGTTATGATAGTGTTTTTTACAACGTGTGCACTGAATTGAATCATTAGTACCGATTGTGGTTTGGCAAACTTCGCACTTTAGCATTATATGGTGCACTGATTTGTATAAAAGGGATAAAAAATATGATGTTGTCTTTTATCGCGGCGGGGGAGAAGTGGAGGTGTCCCGCTAGTAGAAATCGGCAAAACGGCGCAAGCAATATATTTTAGTATGTTTTTGTCTTTGTCATACCTGTTGCGCAGCTCAAATATTTTTGCACTGATTTAATAACATGCACGGGTAAATATAACTACACTGAGTGATTATAGGAACTAGTATCCCGTATTGGTAGATACGTAAATTTTGCGAGCAACGATATGCACGTCCACTTTCAATAATGAGGAATGAAATTTTTGGTATCGTAACTCAGCGAGTCTTTTGAAGGTCGGGAACACTGGCAATCCCATAAGCGTCAGTGACCACTTACCATTAGGTGAATCGTCTGCCTGTTTGTCAAACTGTTGACACATACAGAACCTAAACACTATTAGGGAGTAAGCCTTCTGTACGCAGTACTATTACTTATTCTGTGATCGGAAGTGATGTAGTACTATCAATAAAACAACAAAAATAAATTACAAAATTCTATTCCTTTATTTAAAAATTACACATGTTGTATAAACATCGCATATAGCCTTCTTTAATAATAATGTCCAAAAATAATAATCAATTATATAATAATATACAGACACGGAGAATCAAACTTACAAATTAGGCTGCCACTATCACAACAAAAACTGCTTATTATTTTGTAATGGCAACACTTAACGTTGATTGCATAAAAAATAGGTAGAGAAAAAAAAAAACATTACGATAGACTAAAAATATGTAAAAATATTTGTTTGTATTTCAAAATCAATTTAAGCGTTGCCATTAAACAAACAATAAAATATAAATAATTAAAAAAATAAATGCTTCGTGTGACCGTTCATTAAAAAAGTCGTGAGTATTAAAATTAATGTAATGTAGACATATACTTGTATGCCACCGGTAGATACGATATTCGGTTAATTTAAAAAAAGTTATAGTTCAGTAAATATTACTATTTTTTTTTTGGGTAACAAAAAATATTAGCCATATACAATTTTTTTTATAAAAAAAACTGTCATTAACTGCATATAGCTAAGTTATAATATTTCGAATTCGATCCATGCCAGTGACAACTAGATAGCTTTATGTACACGCGTTACTAAAATCCAAGATGTTCTTTATTTGAAAACGCTTTTTTGCCACCCATATAACGTTTCATATAATTTTTATTGGTAAAAGCGATGCGTATTATATGGATGGTACCTGTGTTTTAGGTTTCTTTAAATTCTTTATTGATTTTTAAATCTGTCATACAAAATATTCAACCATTATTGATATGTCAAAATAAGTTATACAACAAAAAATTTAGTTATTAAAAACTATTTTATTTTTACGAGCATCAATCGACTGGTGGTACATCACTATTATATTTGATACACGCTATTTTTTACAAATGTAGATGAATTATTGTTATTTCATGCCAGTCGGCAGTGAGACCATTTTTTTTTTCTCAACAAAAATTGCAGTTTCGAAAGATTACACATTTTCACTTAAATATATTTTTGTCGAATACACAATTACTAATACCTTTTGCTCTATCATTATTATTTAATCCAATAAATTACATTCGCGTAATATTATTACCCTCATTTTATAAATTACATTTTTTATTTCAATTATTGATAATAATAATTAATAGACATATTTTTTCTCCACGTATACGAAAATGCTTGATAGCAAGTGCCCTAATTTTACGAATAAACGTTTAACATTTTTCAACCGTCCGCCATTTTGTATTTTTTTTTCGGTAAACTGATCCATCGACCATGGACCATAGTACTTAATGGCGCTAGTTTTTTCTGATTCATTATATAATCTCATTTATTATAAGTAAATTTAAAAAAGATTTCGTAACTCTGTTAACATTTTGAATAGGTTTTCAGAAAAAAAAGTGGCTACTAAAAATTACAAGACAGATTTTTAGATCAGCATCATAGATCACTTTATTGTTACACCACATATGATTTATCACTAAAATTATCAGCAAACCTTTGAATGGAGTTAACATATAGCTGTCAATGAAAATTCAAACATTCTACATAAATAAATATATCCTGGCACCACTAATTGGGAATTTGAAGTGATTTTTTTTTTGTCATAAATCGAAAGATCATATATAAGTTATTATACAAAACTATTTTTAGTTTTATTTTTTTCGTTGTTATTAAAAAGTTATAACCAATTGAAAATATTTTTTTGAACTGTGTACCGAAAACGAACCGACATATACCGAACTACCCCGATGAGGGCGCGTGACGTCACAATGTTAATTGTTACTCACCATTACATACAATTGATACAGTTTTTTACGTTTTCATCAATTAAATCTTGTTATTATCGTCAATATATTTATAAATTTATCACAGAAAGTAAATTTTAAATATTACCGTCTTTATTTCG
This sequence comes from Achlya flavicornis, assembly GCA_947623365.1. Classification (NCBI taxonomy): domain Eukaryota; kingdom Metazoa; phylum Arthropoda; class Insecta; order Lepidoptera; family Drepanidae; genus Achlya; species Achlya flavicornis. Next base: position 1,792,702 of record OX392494.1, on the reverse strand, counting down.
TACCATCGTGTACAAATAATTCACAAATAACTCCCAAAAAAATGTTTTTAAATTTGCTACAAAATGTCTAAAAGTTGAAACCATAGAAACAAAGGGCAACTGGCCTCTAATCAGATGGATAGTCATCATCATCATCATATATAATGTCCCACTTATAATGTCCCACTGCTGAGAACAGGCCTCCTTTCACAAATGAGGGTGAAAGGGACTGGGCGATACTCCACCACGCGTGCCCACTGCGGATTGGTGGAGGTAGGCTAGTGGTCAACCTACTGTTGGAATTTTTCAAGCCGCCTAGGAGGCATCCAACTAGCTTAACGACTATCACAATTAAGTGATAACCGGGACCAACGACTTTACGTGCCTTCCGAAGCACGGAAACGCTCGATTTGAAATACCACTAGGCGGTCACCCATCCAGGTACCGACCACGACAAAGTAGCTTAACTTTGCCGATCGATTAAGAACGGCTAATCATGCTAAGCCACGAGCGCTTCAGATGGATAGTAGGATAGTCCAATTCACCAAAGCATGAAATTTTAATGCCACCACTTTAGGGACTACTGAGCAAATAATCACGTAATCTTTGCTGGCCGGGAAGACGCCATGTTTTATTAAAATTTAATTTCCCTTCATCATTTTTAGGTTCCGTAGCCAAATGGAAAAAAACGGAACCCTTATAGATTCGTCATGTCTGTCTGTCTGTCTGTCTGTCTGTCTGTCTGTCTGTCTGTCTGTCCGTGTATGTCACAGCCATTTATTTCCGAAACTATAAGAACTATAATGTTGAAACTTGGTAAGTAGATGTATTCTGTGAACCGCATTAAGATTTTTACACAAAAATAGAAAAAAAACAATAAATTTTGGGGGTTCCCCATACTTAGAACTCAAACTCAACCCTCGGTGCGCGAGTCTGACTCGCACTTGGCCGGTTTTATTTTTATTGCCACCATTTTCATCTATTTAGTTGTTTTTCCAATTTCTCTCAAAATGGATAGTGACTCATAACATTTCACTTTTAATATTGTATGTGATCAATAATAAAAATTGCTAACCGCATCAATTTTCCCAATTTATGGGAAACTTTTATGATCTTAAGTCGATGATAGCTCAGTGGTCATGACGTCGGACACCGAGACGAAGGTCCCGGGTTCGAATTCTACAATGAGCTTGAGCTTTCGGTGAAGGAAAACAACGTGAGGAAATCTTAGCTAGGTGGGAGAGTAATTTGTAATACCCAATACCCATCTGGCTGGCTACCACCAAGCACCTGTCGGTGTGTTCCGACAGCTGCACTTGAGAGCCAGTTCCTTGTAGGCTTTGTGTGCTTACCAACGGCCACATCATCACCAAAATCATGTCATTTGTCATGTCAATCCCAAATTAAGCAGAGCTTGTAATGTGGAAACAGATAACTGATATATAATACAAATACCTACAACTTTTTGTTTGTAAATACATACTTAACATACATAATTACACCCAGACTTGGGACATACAGACATGTTCATGCACACAAATGTACGTCCTGTGTGGGAATCGAACCCACGACCTGCGAGCTGCGGTGCGATAGATGGAATCTTAACCAACTGTATAGTAGAAACCGTTCGACCGTGTACTCACGTAGAGTTACTTTAACATTGTGACGTTTCAAGCAGGGCGCCCGGCCAGCCGACCCGTTTTGAGTCACGTGACTATTTTTCAAATTTGGTCCATTTTAAATAATTTATAATAAATTGATAATAAATATATTTTGGTTTTTTTGAATTGACTTTCAAAATTGTTCTAATAAAGTTTTAAAATACATAATAAAAAAATGTTTTTTTTTTTTTTCAATAACCCAATTGTTAACAGAGTAAGAAATGGCTGAATGTAATGAAAAACAATATTAAATAGCACATTCTGTATGTATTGGCGATAATTTTCAGTATTTATACCGAATTTTATAACACTAAGGTACTTCCACACAAGCGTTTTAAAACGCAACGTTTTATTTCTTTCAAACGTCAACAACGTTCACGTACGTCACCATTTTATAACCACGAGCATACCCTAACAACGAGTAACTGTAAAAATTATCGGATTTTTTTTTTTTTTTTATTCAATAATATCAATAAATATCCTTCTTTTTTATTAGAGCTAGGCTTGTTTTTGACTTTAAAAGCCTTTTCTTCTCAGCAAATGCAACCTTCCGAAACGGTATTAAAGTATAGTCAGACTTTTCATGCGAAGGTCTATTTGAATAAATGATTTTGAATTTAACCTCGCGAAAGGAAAGTGATGAAGTTGCCGAAAGTAGTAAAATATTGCCGTAATTAATATTAACGTCACCTATATAATTTTCTGCCCGTAATGTTCCCTGCTTTTCTATTTTTCAAAATTATAAAACTTATCTATATTTTAGCTGTGTAAGGAGGTTTTAGGGAAAACAATCGCGGCGTTTTCGAACGCTAGTGGGGAAGGTCGATAAAACAGTCAGTTCTTATATTTACTGACTTTGTTATACTTTTTTAAATATACTAGCAATTAATCTAACAATAATTTTCTTTATGAGAAAAAAACCTTTTTGATAATCACTTTCAAGTGAAAGAAAATGCCTGATTTGCTGATCTTTTTTTGCGTTTGACCGCCGACCGGCTTAAGATGGAGCACGTATTCACTCTGACCTTAAAACTCCCTAGATTGTAAGAGTCAAGAAACAATCTAAGCCAAAAGAAAGTAGTATTTCAAAAAGATTTTTTCTAATAAAAATATTTTTTTTTTAATTATAATTTATATACAATTTTTACGATTAATAATGTACAAATACGATTATAATATTAATAATTATGGCGTAATTTTATAAACACTTAATGTTGCTTGTAGGCCCTCTATTGACGGATTAAAATACGTAAAGAGATAAATTTGTAGTCCCTTTTAAATATATTGCTCGCACGGAGGAGAGAGTAAAGGAGAAGTTAGTAAGTTACGAGTTATTGAGTGAGATTTGGCATAGTTAAAGTTTATATTAAGAAGGAGTGCAAAAAGCTAAAATTACTTTAAAAATAACTTTAACCCTCTTATTAATAAATAAGTTTTAAGTCAAGTATAGTACAGTAGTACCCAACTGATAAGGCGCGTCGTGAATCTTCGTTCGCACAGAAAAGTATGACCCGAAGATTAACGAAAGAATGACTTAAAGCTTACAATCAACCTTAGATCACTACTATAAGGTTCATAATACAGTGCAGCTGTTAGTTCCGCCTCACTCGCAAGTGACGCCCCTCTGCACACATGGCGGCAGCTGCCGACCCGCGCTTTGAAAATGTAACTTCTGCGCAAGTACATCGGTAAGCCATATCAGTTGGGTACTACTGTAATACGTAGGATTAAAATATATCCGTCACTTTCTAATGTCATATGAACAAAAAGGGCTGGGGCTATCTTAATACCTGGGTGTTACAAGACTGAGTTACACCTTATTCATTAATAAAGGGGTAAAGTCTATGAATCATTATGGTAGGATTTTGATTACTGGGCGAATCTGCCCAGTCTTCAATCGTCGTGCAATCTTTGGATATACTTTTGTGTATCTCGCAAGTAAAATTTAACCCACTTCCAGGTTTTCGATTGGTCTGAAATGTTGCATGCATATGTTAATCAGATAACAATGCGAGCTGATCTGATGATGGAGCCGGAAGGTGTCCATGGGAACTCTTTAATAAAACGACGCAACCCTATCGAGTTTGGGCTCGTTTGATTCGTCTTGACAAGGTCTGGTCAGACCCTAGGTCTGATGATTAAGTTGGTGGATTATTATGTGTAAAAACTTATTTATCCAGATACCTGACGATAGAGGGCGTATTTTGAAAACAAACAAATACGCTTCAAAAACAACATGATCGAAAGGAATCCAATACTTTCGTATTAAAAATAAATAAAAATGGCACTTAAATAATAATTGTCAATAATAAAGAATTGTCTAATTTATTTCTTATGTCATGTATACCATATTACAGAAATTAATTAAATTCACCAGAAGCTTGGGTTAGGTGACTAAATCATTCTATTAACTCCGACTTTCACATTATCAAAAAATATTAGACACCCATTTTTTCTTTTGTCAATTAAACAAAAACATACGAAGATGAAGTGTGTCGAAGTTCCGCATGACGTCACGCCATGGTACACTTTTCACAAACAAGTGACGTCACAAGCCACTCTCGAACTTTGACTCGCTGTATCTCTGTCAATTTATTATAGTTTGGTAAAGCGTAAAATACGTGTCCAATAATTTTTGATAATCTAACTGACGGGCGATTTAAATTAAAATAAATGACGCCATATTTTTTTTATGGTACTGAACTTAATTATATTTTAATACACTTAATTTTAATTATATGACAAAATGGCGGCTATTCATTAATAATAATGTATACAATGACACTTATATATAAGTTATATGTATATAAATATAGTTTCTACGCAGTATTTGGCAGTTTTTCTTTTTATAAAGATGGCGGCTCGCTTACAGCTTGGTCCTGAGACGAAAATATATATATTTTAATGAAATATACAGATTCATGTTTGATAATATAATAAACTAGCTGTCCCCCGCGGTTTCACCCGCGTTCCCGGGATAAAGTAGCCTATGTCCTTCTCCATACCATAGGCTATCTGCATGCCAAATTTCATGATGATCCGTTGAGTAGTTGAGGCGTGAAGGCGTAACAAACAAACAAACTCACTTTCGCATTTATAATATTAAGTAAGGATTAGGATAGTTAGGATATCCCAGGACATTCCTCACACACGGTCATCTGATCCCAAACTAAGCAGAGCTTGTACTATGGAAACCAGATAACTGTATACTACTCGTTGTTTGTAAATACATACTTAATATACATACAGACTACAGACATGTTCATGCACACAAATGCAAGTCCTGAGTGGGAATCGAACCCACGACCTACACCGTGATAGGTGCAATCTTAACCAACCACGCCAACTGGCACGTCGAACTTACTCTCCGCTACAGGTCGGTTAATTAAATCTGGCACGTTCAATATATTTACACGTTGCGCTTGTGTAGTGTCTATGAATAAGCACAAAATTTCAGCCAAATCGGTTCAGCCGTTCTTGAGTTATAAATAGTGTAACTAACACGAGTTTCTTTTAAATATATATACAAGCTGCCCGGCGCGACTTGTTCGCGTGGTGCTACCCTGCCCTACCCTATCTAAACCATCCAGGGAGTTAATTCTACTGTACGTGTGTATGTCACTGAACTCCTCCTAAACGGCTGGACCGAATGAATTAATTCGGTATCTAGGTTATATTATCGACTGCAGCGCTATCTGCCGGGCTGATTTGTGAATCTAAACCATCCAGGGCACCACCCAAACGCATACAAAAAAAACATTAAAATCGGTCCAGCCGTTTAGGAGGCATTCAGTGACATACACACGTACAGTAGAATTTTATATATAAATATATAGATTATTGGTGGTACTTTATCCAATAAAGATCAATCCATGTGTACCAGTGAAATGAAATTAATTGTGTATCGCGACTTTTCTAGTTGTCTCAAAATGTCCGTGAAGAGTTTTAGTACAATGACCACCATTGTAGTAAAACATGACTTTTACGGACGGTGACTGACTGAGGACTATAATGTGAAAGTGGTTTATTGTGACTGGAAACTATAATATAACTCGACATTGGCAGAAATGAGCCCTAATTTGGGCTTGGTTGCCAAACTTAAAAATAAGAAGAGACAGTTATTGTTTTGCTTTTACTACTGCAAATGAATAGAGTGTTTTTTTTTTACTTTCGTCCATTAGAATTGACTGACAGATTAGAAGCAGTAATGTAATAAAACATACTGTATCGTGTAATTGCATATGTGTGTGTACTAGAAGCGCTCGTGGTGTAGCATGATTAGCCGTTCTTAATCGAACGGCAAAGTTAAGCTACGTCTGTCTTGGTCGGTACCTGGATGGGTGACCGCCTAGTGGTATTTCAAATCGAGCGTTTCCGTGCTTCGGAAGGCACGTAAAGCCGTTGGTCCCGGTTATCACTTAATTGTGATAGTCGTTAAGCTTGTTGGATGCCTCCTAGGCGGCTTGAAAAACTCCAACAGTAGGTTGGCCACTAGCCTACCTCCATCGATCCGCAGTGGGCACGCGTGGTGGAGTATCTGCCCATTCCCTTTCACCCTGATTTGTGAAAGGAGGCCTGTGCTCAGCAGTGGGACATTATAGGCTGATGATGATGATGATGATGAGTACTGTGAACGTGCCAGATTTCGTTAACCGACGTTTTTTTTTATACAACTAACGCGGTAAACAAGCATACGGCCCTCCTGATGGTAAGCGGTTACCGTAGCCATATGGACGCTTGCACCACACGAAGCATCGCTCACGCGTTACCGACCTTTCCCCCCTCCCCTATGAGCTCTGGCGACCTTACTCACGCGCAGGAACACAACTTTACAAACATAAAGTTATTTGGCTGCGGTATTCTGTAAGGTGGAGGTACTTGCCCAGTCGAGCTGCTCTTTGAGCGAATAAACGTTATGCTCTACCTCATAAACAATAAATGTTGTAACGTACCGTTATAGGAACAGCACCGGCCTGTCCCCGGCCCGCTCGGAGCCGCTCGAGTGCGAGTGCGAGCGGCGCGTGCCTCCCCCCCCACCACCGCCCACCACACCGCCCACCACCACATTCGGGTTCACGCCACCTGCAAAATATTTTTTTAAATATGCTATACTACGTACGCCTCGCGGATTCACCTATGTTAAAATCTTATGTGTCTCTGAATGAATGGATTCAAAATCAAAAGGTCATTTATTCAATTTAGGCCCTGGTAAGGTGTGGACTTATGAACGTTAAATTGTTACATACAGTTGAATTTACCACCGTTAGATTAAACGGGACAAGGAAAAAAAAAACTGTCTATGTCTGTGTATTAATTTATCAGCAAGATATACAGGCTGCAACGGAAAGTAGTTCGAAAAAGTATACAGGATGAAATTGATATTTTCCTTGCCCATGGTTTTGTCTTGCGTAAAGTTTGACGAGGTGGAGCAGCTCTCGCAGGGACCTCACTATGTTTAGCCATAAAGAATTAGCTCTTAGCATTCTGTCTGGCAAACAATTAGACGTCAATTTTGATAACTCCTAGCAACTTATAACCAAGATTGTCATACATAATTTTGTTCGTATTTTGGCCGCCTCCGACCCGCTCGACACTACACACTATATGTATGTGGGTTGGGTACCTTCAGGTAGCACGGACACGTTGCTCCCGCTGGAGGAGGACCGGTCGAGCGTCCGACCCGCTCGACACTACACACTATATGTATGTGGGTTGGGTACCTTCAGGTAGCACGGACACGTTGCTCCCGCTGGAGGAGGACCGGTCGAGCGTCCGACCCGCTCGACACTACACACTATATGTATGTGGGTTGGGTACCTTCAGGTAGCACGGACACGTTGCTCCCGCTGGAGGAGGACCGGTCGAGCGTCCGACCCGCTCGACACTACACACTATATGTATGTGGGTTGGGTACCTTCAGGTAGCACGGACACGTTGCTCCCGCTGGAGGAGGACCGGTCGAGCGTCCGACCCGCTCGACACTACACACTATATGTATGTGGGTTGGGTACCTTCAGGTAGCACGGACACGTTGCTCCCGCTGGAGGAGGACCGGTCGAGCGTCCGACCCGCTCGACACTACACACTATATGTATGTGGGTTGGGTACCTTCAGGTAGCACGGACACGTTGCTCCCGCTGGAGGAGGACCGGTCGAGCGTCCGACCCGCTCGACACTACACACTATATGTATGTGGGTTGGGTACCTTCAGGTAGCACGGACACGTTGCTCCCGCTGGAGGAGGACCGGTCGAGCGGCGGCTGCTTGCCGGCCGCCTCCGACCCGCTCGACACTACACACTATATGTATGTGGGTTGGGTACCTTCAGGTAGCACGGACACGTTGCTCCCGCTGGAGGAGGACCGGTCGAGCGGCGGCTGCTTGCCGGCCGCCTCCGACCCGCTCGACACTACACACTATATGTATGTGGGTTGGGTACCTTCAGGTAGCACGGACACGTTGCTCCCGCTGGAGGAGGACCGGTCGAGCGTCCGACCCGCTCGACACTACACACTGTATGTATGTGGGTTGGGTACCTTCAGGTAGCACGGACACGTTGCTCCCGCTGGAGGAGGACCGGTCGAGCGGCGGCTGCTTGCCGGCCGCCTCCGACCCGCTCGACACTACACACTATATGTATGTGGGTTGGGTACCTTCAGGTAGCACGGACACGTTGCTCCCGCTGGAGGAGGACCGGTCGAGCGTCCGACCCGCTCGACACTACACACTATATGTATGTGGGTTGGGTACCTTCAGGTAGCACGGACACGTTGCTCCCGCTGGAGGAGGACCGGTCGAGCGTCCGACCCGCTCGACACTACACACTATATGTATGTGGGTTGGGTACCTTCAGGTAGCACGGACACGTTGCTCCCGCTGGAGGAGGACCGGTCGAGCGTCCGACCCGCTCGACACTACACACTATATGTATGTGGGTTGGGTACCTTCAGGTAGCACGGACACGTTGCTCCCGCTGGAGGAGGACCGGTCGAGCGGCGGCTGCTTGCCGGCCGCCTCCGACCCGCTCGACACTACACACTATATGTATGTGGGTTGGGTACCTTCAGGTAGCACGGACACGTTGCTCCCGCTGGAGGAGGACCGGTCGAGCGGCGGCTGCTTGCCGGCCGCCTCCGACCCGCTCGACACTACACACTATATGTATGTGGGTTGGGTACCTTCAGGTAGCACGGACACGTTGCTCCCGCTGGAGGAGGACCGGTCGAGCGGCGGCTGCTTGCCGGCCGCCTCCGACCCGCTCGACACTACACACTATATGTATGTGGGTTGGGTACCTTCAGGTAGCACGGACACGTTGCTCCCGCTGGAGGAGGACCGGTCGAGCGGCGGCTGCTTGCCGGCCGCCTCCGACCCGCTCGACACTACACACTATATGTATGTGGGTTGGGTACCTTCAGGTAGCACGGACACGTTGCTCCCGCTGGAGGAGGACCGGTCGAGCGGCGGCTGCTTGCCGGCCGCCTCCGACCCGCTCGACACTACACACTATATGTATGTGGGTTGGGTACCTTCAGGTAGCACGGACACGTTGCTCCCGCTGGAGGAGGACCGGTCGAGCGTCCGACCCGCTCGACACTACACACTATATGTATGTGGGTTGGGTACCTTCAGGTAGCACGGACACGTTGCTCCCGCTGGAGGAGGACCGGTCGAGCGTCCGACCCGCTCGACCGGTAGGTAGCACGGACACGTTGCTCCCGCTGGAGGAGGACCGGTCGAGCGTCCGACCCGCTCGACACTACACACTATATGTATGTGGGTTGGGTACCTTCAGGTAGCACGGACACGTTGCTCCCGCTGGAGGAGGACCGGTCGAGCGTCCGACCCGCTCGACACTACACACTATATGTATGTGGGTTGGGTACCTTCAGGTAGCACGGACACGTTGCTCCCGCTGGAGGAGGACCGGTCGAGCGTCCGACCCGCTCGACACTACACACTATATGTATGTGGGTTGGGTACCTTCAGGTAGCACGGACACGTTGCTCCCGCTGGAGGAGGACCGGTCGAGCGGCGGCTGCTTGCCGGCCGCCTCCGACCCGCTCGACACTACACACTATATGTATGTGGGTTGGGTACCTTCAGGTAGCACGGACACGTTGCTCCCGCTGGAGGAGGACCGGTCGAGCGGCGGCTGCTTGCCGGCCGCCTCCGACCCGCTCGACACTACACACTATATGTATGTGGGTTGGGTACCTTCAGGTAGCACGGACACGTTGCTCCCGCTGGAGGAGGACCGGTCGAGCGGCGGCTGCTTGCCGGCCGCCTCCGACCCGCTCGACACTACACACTATATGTATGTGGGTTGGGTACCTTCAGGTAGCACGGACACGTTGCTCCCGCTGGAGGAGGACCGGTCGAGCGTCCGACCCGCTCGACACTACACACTATATGTATGTGGGTTGGGTACCTTCAGGTAGCACGGACACGTTGCTCCCGCTGGAGGAGGACCGGTCGAGCGGCGGCTGCTTGCCGGCCGCCTCCGACCCGCTCGACACTACACACTATATGTATGTGGGTTGGGTACCTTCAGGTAGCACGGACACGTTGCTCCCGCTGGAGGAGGACCGGTCGAGCGTCCGACCCGCTCGACACTACACACTATATGTATGTGGGTTGGGTACCTTCAGGTAGCACGGACACGTTGCTCCCGCTGGAGGAGGACCGGTCGAGCGTCCGACCCGCTCGACACTACACACTATATGTATGTGGGTTGGGTACCTTCAGGTAGCACGGACACGTTGCTCCCGCTGGAGGAGGACCGGTCGAGCGTCCGACCCGCTCGACACTACACACTATATGTATGTGGGTTGGGTACCTTCAGGTAGCACGGACACGTTGCTCCCGCTGGAGGAGGACCGGTCGAGCGGCGGCTGCTTGCCAGCCGCCTCCGACCCGCTCGACACTACACACTATATGTATGTGGGTTGGGTACCTTCAGGTAGCACGGACACGTTGCTCCCGCTGGAGGAGGACCGGTCGAGCGTCCGACCCGCTCGACACTACACACTATATGTATGTGGGTTGGGTACCTTCAGGTAGCACGGACACGTTGCTCCCGCTGGAGGAGGACCGGTCGAGCGTCCGACCCGCTCGACACTACACACTATATGTATGTGGGTTGGGTACCTTCAGGTAGCACGGACACGTTGCTCCCGCTGGAGGAGGACCGGTCGAGCGTCCGACCCGCTCGACACTACACACTATATGTATGTGGGTTGGGTACCTTCAGGTAGCACGGACACGTTGCTCCCGCTGGAGGAGGACCGGTCGAGCGTCCGACCCGCTCGACACTACACACTATATGTATGTGGGTTGGGTACCTTCAGGTAGCACGGACACGTTGCTCCCGCTGGAGGAGGACCGGTCGAGCGTCCGACCCGCTCGACACTACACACTATATGTATGTGGGTTGGGTACCTTCAGGTAGCACGGACACGTTGCTCCCGCTGGAGGAGGACCGGTCGAGCGTCCGACCCGCTCGACACTACACACTATATGTATGTGGGTTGGGTACCTTCAGGTAGCACGGACACGTTGCTCCCGCTGGAGGAGGACCGGTCGAGCGTCCGACCCGCTCGACACTACACACTATATGTATGTGGGTTGGGTACCTTCAGGTAGCACGGACACGTTGCTCCCGCTGGAGGAGGACCGGTCGAGCGTCCGACCCGCTCGACACTACACACTATATGTATGTGGGTTGGGTACCTTCAGGTAGCACGGACACGTTGCTCCCGCTGGAGGAGGACCGGTCGAGCGTCCGACCCGCTCGACACTACACACTATATGTATGTGGGTTGGGTACCTTCAGGTAGCACGGACACGTTGCTCCCGCTGGAGGAGGACCGGTCGAGCGTCCGACCCGCTCGACACTACACACTATATGTATGTGGGTTGGGTACCTTCAGGTAGCACGGACACGTTGCTCCCGCTGGAGGAGGACCGGTCGAGCGTCCGACCCGCTCGACACTACACACTATATGTATGTGGGTTGGGTACCTTCAGGTAGCACGGACACGTTGCTCCCGCTGGAGGAGGACCGGTCGAGCGTCCGACCCGCTCGACACTACACACTATATGTATGTGGGTTGGGTACCTTCAGGTAGCACGGACACGTTGCTCCCGCTGGAGGAGGACCGGTCGAGCGTCCGACCCGCTAGACACTACACACTATATGTATGTGGGTTGGGTACCTTCAGGTAGCACGGACACGTTGCTCCCGCTGGAGGAGGACCGGTCGAGCGGCGGCTGCTTGCCGGCCGCCTCCGACCCGCTCGACACTACACACTATATGTATGTGGGTTGGGTACCTTCAGGTAGCACGGACACGTTGCTCCCGCTGGAGGAGGACCGGTCGAGCGTCCGACCCGCTCGACACTACACACTATATGTATGTGGGTTGGGTACCTTCAGGTAGCACGGACACGTTGCTCCCGCTGGAGGAGGACCGGTCGAGCGGCGGCTGCTTGCCAGCCGCCTCCGACCCGCTCGACACTACACACTATATGTATGTGGGTTGGGTACCTTCAGGTAGCACGGACACGTTGCTCCCGCTGGAGGAGGACCGGTCGAGCGGCGGCTGCTTGCCGGCCGCCTCCGACCCGCTCGACACTACACACTATATGTATGTGGGTTGGGTACCTTCAGGTAGCACGGACACGTTGCTCCCGCTGGAGGAGGACCGGTCGAGCGTCCGACCCGCTCGACACTACACACTATATGTATGTGGGTTGGGTACCTTCAGGTAGCACGGACACGTTGCTCCCGCTGGAGGAGGACCGGTCGAGCGTCCGACCCGCTCGACACTACACACTATATGTATGTGGGTTGGGTACCTTCAGGTAGCACGGACACGTTGCTCCCGCTGGAGGAGGACCGGTCGAGCGTCCGACCCGCTCGACACTACACACTATATGTATGTGGGTTGGGTACCTTCAGGTAGCACGGACACGTTGCTCCCGCTGGAGGAGGACCGGTCGAGCGTCCGACCCGCTCGACACTACACACTATATGTATGTGGGTTGGGTACCTTCAGGTAGCACGGACACGTTGCTCCCGCTGGAGGAGGACCGGTCGAGCGTCCGACCCGCTCGACACTACACACTATATGTATGTGGGTTGGGTACCTTCAGGTAGCACGGACACGTTGCTCCCGCTGGAGGAGGACCGGTCGAGCGTCCGACCCGCTCGACACTACACACTATATGTATGTGGGTTGGGTACCTTCAGGTAGCACGGACACGTTGCTCCCGCTGGAGGAGGACCGGTCGAGCGTCCGACCCGCTCGACACTACACACTATATGTATGTGGGTTGGGTACCTTCAGGTAGCACGGACACGTTGCTCCCGCTGGAGGAGGACCGGTCGAGCGTCCGACCCGCTCGACACTACACACTATATGTATGTGGGTTGGGTACCTTCAGGTAGCACGGACACGTTGCTCCCGCTGGAGGAGGACCGGTCGAGCGTCCGACCCGCTCGACACTACACACTATATGTATGTGGGTTGGGTACCTTCAGGTAGCACGGACACGTTGCTCCCGCTGGAGGAGGACCGGTCGAGCGTCCGACCCGCTCGACACTACACACTATATGTATGTGGGTTGGGTACCTTCAGGTAGCACGGACACGTTGCTCCCGCTGGAGGAGGACCGGTCGAGCGTCCGACCCGCTCGACACTACACACTATATGTATGTGGGTTGGGTACCTTCAGGTAGCACGGACACGTTGCTCCCGCTGGAGGAGGACCGGTCGAGCGTCCGACCCGCTCGACACTACACACTATATGTATGTGGGTTGGGTACCTTCAGGTAGCACGGACACGTTGCTCCCGCTGGAGGAGGACCGGTCGAGCGTCCGACCCGCTCGACACTACACACTATATGTATGTGGGTTGGGTACCTTCAGGTAGCACGGACACGTTGCTCCCGCTGGAGGAGGACCGGTCGAGCGTCCGACCCGCTCGACACTACACACTATATGTATGTGGGTTGGGTACCTTCAGGTAGCACGGACACGTTGCTCCCGCTGGAGGAGGACCGGTCGAGCGTCCGACCCGCTAGACACTACACACTATATGTATGTGGGTTGGGTACCTTCAGGTAGCACGGACACGTTGCTCCCGCTGGAGGAGGACCGGTCGAGCGGCGGCTGCTTGCCGGCCGCCTCCGACCCGCTCGACACTACACACTATATGTATGTGGGTTGGGTACCTTCAGGTAGCACGGACACGTTGCTCCCGCTGGAGGAGGACCGGTCGAGCGTCCGACCCGCTCGACACTACACACTATATGTATGTGGGTTGGGTACCTTCAGGTAGCACGGACACGTTGCTCCCGCTGGAGGAGGACCGGTCGAGCGGCGGCTGCTTGCCAGCCGCCTCCGACCCGCTCGACACTACACACTATATGTATGTGGGTTGGGTACCTTCAGGTAGCACGGACACGTTGCTCCCGCTGGAGGAGGACCGGTCGAGCGGCGGCTGCTTGCCGGCCGCCTCCGACCCGCTCGACACTACACACTATATGTATGTGGGTTGGGTACCTTCAGGTAGCACGGACACGTTGCTCCCGCTGGAGGAGGACCGGTCGAGCGTCCGACCCGCTCGACACTACACACTATATGTATGTGGGTTGGGTACCTTCAGGTAGCACGGACACGTTGCTCCCGCTGGAGGAGGACCGGTCGAGCGTCCGACCCGCTCGACACTACACACTATATGTATGTGGGTTGGGTACCTTCAGGTAGCACGGACACGTTGCTCCCGCTGGAGGAGGACCGGTCGAGCGTCCGACCCGCTCGACACTACACACTATATGTATGTGGGTTGGGTACCTTCAGGTAGCACGGACACGTTGCTCCCGCTGGAGGAGGACCGGTCGAGCGTCCGACCCGCTCGACACTACACACTATATGTATGTGGGTTGGGTACCTTCAGGTAGCACGGACACGTTGCTCCCGCTGGAGGAGGACCGGTCGAGCGTCCGACCCGCTCGACACTACACACTATATGTATGTGGGTTGGGTACCTTCAGGTAGCACGGACACGTTGCTCCCGCTGGAGGAGGACCGGTCGAGCGTCCGACCCGCTCGACACTACACACTATATGTATGTGGGTTGGGTACCTTCAGGTAGCACGGACACGTTGCTCCCGCTGGAGGAGGACCGGTCGAGCGTCCGACCCGCTCGACACTACACACTATATGTATGTGGGTTGGGTACCTTCAGGTAGCACGGACACGTTGCTCCCGCTGGAGGAGGACCGGTCGAGCGGCGGCTGCTTGCCGGCCGCCTCCGACCCGCTCGACACTACACACTATATGTATGTGGGTTGGGTACCTTCAGGTAGCACGGACACGTTGCTCCCGCTGGAGGAGGACCGGTCGAGCGTCCGACCCGCTCGACACTACACACTATATGTATGTGGGTTGGGTACCTTCAGGTAGCACGGACACGTTGCTCCCGCTGGAGGAGGACCGGTCGAGCGTCCGACCCGCTCGACACTACACACTATATGTATGTGGGTTGGGTACCTTCAGGTAGCACGGACACGTTGCTCCCGCTGGAGGAGGACCGGTCGAGCGGCGGCTGCTTGCCGGCCGCCTCCGACCCGCTCGACACTACACACTATATGTATGTGGGTTGGGTACCTTCAGGTAGCACGGACACGTTGCTCCCGCTGGAGGAGGACCGGTCGAGCGTCCGACCCGCTCGACACTACACACTATATGTATGTGGGTTGGGTACCTTCAGGTAGCACGGACACGTTGCTCCCGCTGGAGGAGGACCGGTCGAGCGGCGGCTGCTTGCCGGCCGCCTCCGACCCGCTCGACACTACACACTATATGTATGTGGGTTGGGTACCTTCAGGTAGCACGGACACGTTGCTCCCGCTGGAGGAGGACCGGTCGAGCGTCCGACCCGCTCGACACTACACACTATATGTATGTGGGTTGGGTACCTTCAGGTAGCACGGACACGTTGCTCCCGCTGGAGGAGGACCGGTCGAGCGTCCGACCCGCTCGACACTACACACTATATGTATGTGGGTTGGGTACCTTCAGGTAGCACGGACACGTTGCTCCCGCTGGAGGAGGACCGGTCGAGCGTCCGACCCGCTCGACACTACACACTATATGTATGTGGGTTGGGTACCTTCAGGTAGCACGGACACGTTGCTCCCGCTGGAGGAGGACCGGTCGAGCGTCCGACCCGCTCGACACTACACACTATATGTATGTGGGTTGGGTACCTTCAGGTAGCACGGACACGTTGCTCCCGCTGGAGGAGGACCGGTCGAGCGTCCGACCCGCTCGACACTACACACTATATGTATGTGGGTTGGGTACCTTCAGGTAGCACGGACACGTTGCTCCCGCTGGAGGAGGACCGGTCGAGCGTCCGACCCGCTCGACACTACACACTATATGTATGTGGGTTGGGTACCTTCAGGTAGCACGGACACGTTGCTCCCGCTGGAGGAGGACCGGTCGAGCGTCCGACCCGCTCGACACTACACACTATATGTATGTGGGTTGGGTACCTTCAGGTAGCACGGACACGTTGCTCCCGCTGGAGGAGGACCGGTCGAGCGTCCGACCCGCTCGACACTACACACTATATGTATGTGGGTTGGGTACCTTCAGGTAGCACGGACACGTTGCTCCCGCTGGAGGAGGACCGGTCGAGCGGCGGCTGCTTGCCGGCCGCCTCCGACCCGCTCGACACTACACACTATATGTATGTGGGTTGGGTACCTTCAGGTAGCACGGACACGTTGCTCCCGCTGGAGGAGGACCGGTCGAGCGGCGGCTGCTTGCCGGCCGCCTCCGACCCGCTCGACACTACACACTATATGTATGTGGGTTGGGTACCTTCAGGTAGCACGGACACGTTGCTCCCGCTGGAGGAGGACCGGTCGAGCGGCGGCTGCTTGACGGCCGCCTCCGACCCGCTCGACACTACACACTATATGTATGTGGGTTGGGTACCTTCAGGTAGCACGGACACGTTGCTCCCGCTGGAGGAGGACCGGTCGAGCGGCGGCTGCTTGCCGGCCGCCTCCGACCCGCTCGACACTACACACTATATGTATGTGGGTTGGGTACCTTCAGGTAGCACGGACACGTTGCTCCCGCTGGAGGAGGACCGGTCGAGCGGCGGCTGCTTGCCGGCCGCCTCCGACCCGCTCGACACTACACACTATATGTATGTGGGTTGGGTACCTTCAGGTAGCACGGACACGTTGCTCCCGCTGGAGGAGGACCGGTCGAGCGTCCGACCCGCTCGACACTACACACTATATGTATGTGGGTTGGGTACCTTCAGGTAGCACGGACACGTTGCTCCCGCTGGAGGAGGACCGGTCGAGCGTCCGACCCGCTCGACACTACACACTATATGTATGTGGGTTGGGTACCTTCAGGTAGCACGGACACGTTGCTCCCGCTGGAGGAGGACCGGTCGAGCGGCGGCTGCTTGCCGGCCGCCTCCGACCCGCTCGACACTACACACTATATGTATGTGGGTTGGGTACCTTCAGGTAGCACGGACACGTTGCTCCCGCTGGAGGAGGACCGGTCGAGCGTCCGACCCGCTCGACACTACACACTATATGTATGTGGGTTGGGTACCTTCAGGTAGCACGGACACGTTGCTCCCGCTGGAGGAGGACCGGTCGAGCGTCCGACCCGCTCGACACTACACACTATATGTATGTGGGTTGGGTACCTTCAGGTAGCACGGACACGTTGCTCCCGCTGGAGGAGGACCGGTCGAGCGGCGGCTGCTTGCCGGCCGCCTCCGACCCGCTCGACACTACACACTATATGTATGTGGGTTGGGTACCTTCAGGTAGCACGGACACGTTGCTCCCGCTGGAGGAGGACCGGTCGAGCGTCCGACCCGCTCGACACTACACACTATATGTATGTGGGTTGGGTACCTTCAGGTAGCACGGACACGTTGCTCCCGCTGGAGGAGGACCGGTCGAGCGTCCGACCCGCTCGACACTACACACTATCCGTCTTACTAATAAAAATATGGAACACGGTTGTTTAACAGCTGTATAGTTATGCAGTGTGTAAGCCTTACACAGTTGCTATACACTCCCTTTACTAATAATCAGTGTGTAAGCGTTGTATAGTTATCTATTTGTTAAAACAAAAACGACTGGCAACTTTTTAGGAACGTTTTGAAACTAAAACTATCTAACTTCAAAATACGGGAGAAAATATGGGGAAAAATGTGAAAACACCAAAAGATACTGAAAAATAATTATATAAAATATTAATCATATCATAAAAATCAGGTTTCTTTTTCTTAAGACTATTTTTATTTTAATAATTAAACAATAAAATTACTTTTAAAAAGCTTCAAATAGCTAATGGTGGTTTTGAACGAAACTGTCTTGTGCTTATGGCTACAGTAGCCATTTAACCAAAGAAGAAGAAGAAAGAAGAACGTCATTGTCAATATACAAATTTTACGTCAACAAACGAAGCATATGGCTGTGCCAATGACTTCAAACCTAAGGATACACCTACCGGAACATTTTGCTTAAAGTTATCAAAATCAAATAAATTGTAAATTTTTGTTTTATTTTATCCATAACTCCAGTATAAAACACAAGCCTTTCACTACGCAACTAGGCATTTTTATGGCAATTATAAGCAAACAATGAACGAATGAACTGTTCCGTGGACCGCAGTATGACCGCAGTCGACTGAGTCGCGTTGGCCCTAAAATGACTTTTTAGGGCCAGCGCGTTGGTGTAATTTTGTTGCGCGGTTGGCCTGGTCCGTAGTAAATGGATAGAACACTTGATTGTCAGACACAGCTGATCTATTGAAATCCGCCATAATGTTCTTATACAAACACTAAACAAGGGTCCTGGCCCGTGTAAGCCCTGTGTAAATTTCCTAGGTAACTAAAACACGTGTATACAGGCTTTGTGTCAAAAATGTTTTTATTAGTAGCAATTATCCTATAACAGATGTGTACACCGCGTGTAACTTTTTATTAGTAAGGCTGTATATGTATGTGGGTTGGGTACCTTCAGGTAGCACGGACACGTTGCTCCCGCTGGAGGAGGACCGGTCGAGCGTCCGACCCGCTCGACACTACACACTATATGTATGTGGGTTGGGTACCTTCAGGTAGCACGGACACGTTGCTCCCGCTGGAGGAGGACCGGTCGAGCGGCGGCTGCTTGCCGGCCGCCTCCGACCCGCTCGACACTACACACTATATGTATGTGGGTTGGGTACCTTCAGGTAGCACGGACACGTTGCTCCCGCTGGAGGAGGACCGGTCGAGCGTCCGACCCGCTCGACACTACACACTATATGTATGTGGGTTGGGTACCTTCAGGTAGCACGGACACGTTGCTCCCGCTGGAGGAGGACCGGTCGAGCGTCCGACCCGCTCGACACTACACACTATCCGTCTTACTAATAAAAATATGGAACACGGTTGTTTAACAGCTGTATAGTTATGCAGTGTGTAAGCCTTACACAGTTGCTATACACTCCCTTTACTAATAATCAGTGTGTAAGCGTTGTATAGTTATCTATTTGTTAAAACAAAAACGACTGGCAACTTTTTAGGAACGTTTTGAAACTAAAACTATCTAACTTCAAAATACGGGAGAAAATATGGGGAAAAATGTGAAAACACCAAAAGATACTGAAAAATAATTATATAAAATATTAATCATATCATAAAAATCAGGTTTCTTTTTCTTAAGACTATTTTTATTTTAATAATTAAACAATAAAATTACTTTTAAAAAGCTTCAAATAGCTAATGGTGGTTTTGAACGAAACTGTCTTGTGCTTATGGCTACAGTAGCCATTTAACCAAAGAAGAAGAAGAAAGAAGAACGTCATTGTCAATATACAAATTTTACGTCAACAAACGAAGCATATGGCTGTGCCAATGACTTCAAACCTAAGGATACACCTACCGGAACATTTTGCTTAAAGTTATCAAAATCAAATAAATTGTAAATTTTTGTTTTATTTTATCCATAACTCCAGTATAAAACACAAGCCTTTCACTACGCAACTAGGCATTTTTATGGCAATTATAAGCAAACAATGAACGAATGAACTGTTCCGTGGACCGCAGTATGACCGCAGTCGACTGAGTCGCGTTGGCCCTAAAATGACTTTTTAGGGCCAGCGCGTTGGTGTAATTTTGTTGCGCGGTTGGCCTGGTCCGTAGTAAATGGATAGAACACTTGATTGTCAGACACAGCTGATCTATTGAAATCCGCCATAATGTTCTTATACAAACACTAAACAAGGGTCCTGGCCCGTGTAAGCCCTGTGTAAATTTCCTAGGTAACTAAAACACGTGTATACAGGCTTTGTGTCAAAAATGTTTTTATTAGTAGCAATTATCCTATAACAGATGTGTACACCGCGTGTAACTTTTTATTAGTAAGGCTGTATATGTATGTGGGTTGGGTACCTTCAGGTAGCACGGACACGTTGCTCCCGCTGGAGGAGGACCGGTCGAGCGGCGGCTGCTTGCCGGCCGCCTCCGACCCGCTCGACACTACACACTATATGTATGTGGGTTGGGTACCTTCAGGTAGCACGGACACGTTGCTCCCGCTGGAGGAGGACCGGTCGAGCGGCGGCTGCTTGCCGGCCGCCTCCGACCCGCTCGACACTACACACTATATGTATGTGGGTTGGGTACCTTCAGGTAGCACGGACACGTTGCTCCCGCTGGAGGAGGACCGGTCGAGCGGCGGCTGCTTGCCGGCCGCCTCCGACCCGCTCGACACTACACACTATATGTATGTGGGTTGGGTACCTTCAGGTAGCACGGACACGTTGCTCCCGCTGGAGGAGGACCGGTCGAGCGTCCGACCCGCTCGACACTACACACTATATGTATGTGGGTTGGGTACCTTCAGGTAGCACGGACACGTTGCTCCCGCTGGAGGAGGACCGGTCGAGCGTCCGACCCGCTCGACACTACACACTATATGTATGTGGGTTGGGTACCTTCAGGTAGCACGGACACGTTGCTCCCGCTGGAGGAGGACCGGTCGAGCGGCGGCTGCTTGCCGGCCGCCTCCGACCCGCTCGACACTACACACTATATGTATGTGGGTTGGGTACCTTCAGGTAGCACGGACACGTTGCTCCCGCTGGAGGAGGACCGGTCGAGCGGCGGCTGCTTGCCGGCCGCCTCCGACCCGCTCGACACTACACACTATATGTATGTGGGTTGGGTACCTTCAGGTAGCACGGACACGTTGCTCCCGCTGGAGGAGGACCGGTCGAGCGTCCGACCCGCTCGACACTACACACTATATGTATGTGGGTTGGGTACCTTCAGGTAGCACGGACACGTTGCTCCCGCTGGAGGAGGACCGGTCGAGCGTCCGACCCGCTCGACACTACACACTATATGTATGTGGGTTGGGTACCTTCAGGTAGCACGGACACGTTGCTCCCGCTGGAGGAGGACCGGTCGAGCGTCCGACCCGCTCGACACTACACACTATATGTATGTGGGTTGGGTACCTTCAGGTAGCACGGACACGTTGCTCCCGCTGGAGGAGGACCGGTCGAGCGTCCGACCCGCTCGACACTACACACTATATGTATGTGGGTTGGGTACCTTCAGGTAGCACGGACACGTTGCTCCCGCTGGAGGAGGACCGGTCGAGCGTCCGACCCGCTCGACACTACACACTATATGTATGTGGGTTGGGTACCTTCAGGTAGCACGGACACGTTGCTCCCGCTGGAGGAGGACCGGTCGAGCGGCGGCTGCTTGCCAGCCGCCTCCGACCCGCTCGACACTACACACTATATGTATGTGGGTTGGGTACCTTCAGGTAGCACGGACACGTTGCTCCCGCTGGAGGAGGACCGGTCGAGCGTCCGACCCGCTCGACACTACACACTATATGTATGTGGGTTGGGTACCTTCAGGTAGCACGGACACGTTGCTCCCGCTGGAGGAGGACCGGTCGAGCGGCGGCTGCTTGCCGGCCGCCTCCGACCCGCTCGACACTACACACTATATGTATGTGGGTTGGGTACCTTCAGGTAGCACGGACACGTTGCTCCCGCTGGAGGAGGACCGGTCGAGCGGCGGCTGCTTGCCGGCCGCCTCCGACCCGCTCGACACTACACACTATATGTATGTGGGTTGGGTACCTTCAGGTAGCACGGACACGTTGCTCCCGCTGGAGGAGGACCGGTCGAGCGTCCGACCCGCTCGACACTACACACTATATGTATGTGGGTTGGGTACCTTCAGGTAGCACGGACACGTTGCTCCCGCTGGAGGAGGACCGGTCGAGCGTCCGACCCGCTCGACACTACACACTATATGTATGTGGGTTGGGTACCTTCAGGTAGCACGGACACGTTGCTCCCGCTGGAGGAGGACCGGTCGAGCGGCGGCTGCTTGCCGGCCGCCTCCGACCCGCTCGACACTACACACTATATGTATGTGGGTTGGGTACCTTCAGGTAGCACGGACACGTTGCTCCCGCTGGAGGAGGACCGGTCGAGCGTCCGACCCGCTCGACACTACACACTATATGTATGTGGGTTGGGTACCTTCAGGTAGCACGGACACGTTGCTCCCGCTGGAGGAGGACCGGTCGAGCGGCGGCTGCTTGCCGGCCGCCTCCGACCCGCTCGACACTACACACTATATGTATGTGGGTTGGGTACCTTCAGGTAGCACGGACACGTTGCTCCCGCTGGAGGAGGACCGGTCGAGCGGCGGCTGCTTGCCGGCCGCCTCCGACCCGCTCGACACTACACACTATATGTATGTGGGTTGGGTACCTTCAGGTAGCACGGACACGTTGCTCCCGCTGGAGGAGGACCGGTCGAGCGTCCGACCCGCTCGACACTACACACTATATGTATGTGGGTTGGGTACCTTCAGGTAGCACGGACACGTTGCTCCCGCTGGAGGAGGACCGGTCGAGCGGCGGCTGCTTGCCGGCCGCCTCCGACCCGCTCGACACTACACACTATATGTATGTGGGTTGGGTACCTTCAGGTAGCACGGACACGTTGCTCCCGCTGGAGGAGGACCGGTCGAGCGTCCGACCCGCTCGACACTACACACTATATGTATGTGGGTTGGGTACCTTCAGGTAGCACGGACACGTTGCTCCCGCTGGAGGAGGACCGGTCGAGCGGCGGCTGCTTGCCGGCCGCCTCCGACCCGCTCGACACTACACACTATATGTATGTGGGTTGGGTACCTTCAGGTAGCACGGACACGTTGCTCCCGCTGGAGGAGGACCGGTCGAGCGTCCGACCCGCTCGACACTACACACTATATGTATGTGGGTTGGGTACCTTCAGGTAGCACGGACACGTTGCTCCCGCTGGAGGAGGACCGGTCGAGCGGCGGCTGCTTGCCGGCCGCCTCCGACCCGCTCGACACTACACACTATATGTATGTGGGTTGGGTACCTTCAGGTAGCACGGACACGTTGCTCCCGCTGGAGGAGGACCGGTCGAGCGTCCGACCCGCTCGACACTACACACTATATGTATGTGGGTTGGGTACCTTCAGGTAGCACGGACACGTTGCTCCCGCTGGAGGAGGACCGGTCGAGCGGCGGCTGCTTGCCGGCCGCCTCCGACCCGCTCGACACTACACACTATATGTATGTGGGTTGGGTACCTTCAGGTAGCACGGACACGTTGCTCCCGCTGGAGGAGGACCGGTCGAGCGTCCGACCCGCTCGACACTACACACTATATGTATGTGGGTTGGGTACCTTCAGGTAGCACGGACACGTTGCTCCCGCTGGAGGAGGACCGGTCGAGCGTCCGACCCGCTCGACACTACACACTATATGTATGTGGGTTGGGTACCTTCAGGTAGCACGGACACGTTGCTCCCGCTGGAGGAGGACCGGTCGAGCGGCGGCTGCTTGCCGGCCGCCTCCGACCCGCTCGACACTACACACTATATGTATGTGGGTTGGGTACCTTCAGGTAGCACGGACACGTTGCTCCCGCTGGAGGAGGACCGGTCGAGCGTCCGACCCGCTCGACACTACACACTATATGTATGTGGGTTGGGTACCTTCAGGTAGCACGGACACGTTGCTCCCGCTGGAGGAGGACCGGTCGAGCGTCCGACCCGCTCGACACTACACACTATATGTATGTGGGTTGGGTACCTTCAGGTAGCACGGACACGTTGCTCCCGCTGGAGGAGGACCGGTCGAGCGTCCGACCCGCTCGACACTACACACTATATGTATGTGGGTTGGGTACCTTCAGGTAGCACGGACACGTTGCTCCCGCTGGAGGAGGACCGGTCGAGCGGCGGCTGCTTGCCGGCCGCCTCCGACCCGCTCGACACTACACACTATATGTATGTGGGTTGGGTACCTTCAGGTAGCACGGACACGTTGCTCCCGCTGGAGGAGGACCGGTCGAGCGGCGGCTGCTTGCCGGCCGCCTCCGACCCGCTCGACACTACACACTATATGTATGTGGGTTGGGTACCTTCAGGTAGCACGGACACGTTGCTCCCGCTGGAGGAGGACCGGTCGAGCGTCCGACCCGCTCGACACTACACACTATATGTATGTGGGTTGGGTACCTTCAGGTAGCACGGACACGTTGCTCCCGCTGGAGGAGGACCGGTCGAGCGTCCGACCCGCTCGACACTACACACTATATGTATGTGGGTTGGGTACCTTCAGGTAGCACGGACACGTTGCTCCCGCTGGAGGAGGACCGGTCGAGCGGCGGCTGCTTGCCGGCCGCCTCCGACCCGCTCGACACTACACACTATATGTATGTGGGTTGGGTACCTTCAGGTAGCACGGACACGTTGCTCCCGCTGGAGGAGGACCGGTCGAGCGTCCGACCCGCTCGACACTACACACTATATGTATGTGGGTTGGGTACCTTCAGGTAGCACGGACACGTTGCTCCCGCTGGAGGAGGACCGGTCGAGCGTCCGACCCGCTCGACACTACACACTATATGTATGTGGGTTGGGTACCTTCAGGTAGCACGGACACGTTGCTCCCGCTGGAGGAGGACCGGTCGAGCGGCGGCTGCTTGCCGGCCGCCTCCGACCCGCTCGACACTACACACTATATGTATGTGGGTTGGGTACCTTCAGGTAGCACGGACACGTTGCTCCCGCTGGAGGAGGACCGGTCGAGCGGCGGCTGCTTGCCGGCCGCCTCCGACCCGCTCGACACTACACAATATATGTATGTGGGTTGGGTACCTTCAGGTAGCACGGACACGTTGCTCCCGCTGGAGGAGGACCGGTCGAGCGGCGGCTGCTTGCCGGCCGCCTCCGACCCGCTCGACACTACACACTATATGTATGTGGGTTGGGTACCTTCAGGTAGCACGGACACGTTGCTCCCGCTGGAGGAGGACCGGTCGAGCGGCGGCTGCTTGCCGGCCGCCTCCGACCCGCTCGACACTACACACTATATGTATGTGGGTTGGGTACCTTCAGGTAGCACGGACACGTTGCTCCCGCTGGAGGAGGACCGGTCGAGCGGCGGCTGCTTGCCGGCCGCCTCCGACCCGCTCGACAACTATATGTATGTGGGTTGGGTACCTTCAGGTAGCACGGACACGTTGCTCCCGCTGGAGGAGGACCGGTCGAGCGGCGGCTGCTTGCCGGCCGCCTCCGACCCGCTCGACACTACACACTATATGTATGTGGGTTGGGTACCTTCAGGTAGCACGGACACGTTGCTCCCGCTGGAGGAGGACCGGTCGAGCGGCGGCTGCTTGCCGGCCGCCTCCGACCCGCTCGACACTACACACTATATGTATGTGGGTTGGGTACCTTCAGGTAGCACGGACACGTTGCTCCCGCTGGAGGAGGACCGGTCGAGCGTCCGACCCGCTCGACACTACACACTATATGTATGTGGGTTGGGTACCTTCAGGTAGCACGGACACGTTGCTCCCGCTGGAGGAGGACCGGTCGAGCGTCCGACCCGCTCGACACTACACACTATATGTATGTGGGTTGGGTACCTTCAGGTAGCACGGACACGTTGCTCCCGCTGGAGGAGGACCGGTCGAGCGGCGGCTGCTTGCCGGCCGCCTCCGACCCGCTCGACACTACACACTATATGTATGTGGGTTGGGTACCTTCAGGTAGCACGGACACGTTGCTCCCGCTGGAGGAGGACCGGTCGAGCGTCCGACCCGCTCGACACTACACACTATATGTATGTGGGTTGGGTACCTTCAGGTAGCACGGACACGTTGCTCCCGCTGGAGGAGGACCGGTCGAGCGTCCGACCCGCTCGACACTACACACTATATGTATGTGGGTTGGGTACCTTCAGGTAGCACGGACACGTTGCTCCCGCTGGAGGAGGACCGGTCGAGCGTCCGACCCGCTCGACACTACACACTATATGTATGTGGGTTGGGTACCTTCAGGTAGCACGGACACGTTGCTCCCGCTGGAGGAGGACCGGTCGAGCGGCGGCTGCTTGCCGGCCGCCTCCGACCCGCTCGACACTACACACTATATGTATGTGGGTTGGGTACCTTCAGGTAGCACGGACACGTTGCTCCCGCTGGAGGAGGACCGGTCGAGCGGCGGCTGCTTGCCGGCCGCCTCCGACCCGCTCGACACTACACACTATATGTATGTGGGTTGGGTACCTTCAGGTAGCACGGACACGTTGCTCCCGCTGGAGGAGGACCGGTCGAGCGGCGGCTGCTTGCCGGCCGCCTCCGACCCGCTCGACACTACACACTATATGTATGTGGGTTGGGTACCTTCAGGTAGCACGGACACGTTGCTCCCGCTGGAGGAGGACCGGTCGAGCGGCGGCTGCTTGCCGGCCGCCTCCGACCCGCTCGACACTACACACTATATGTATGTGGGTTGGGTACCTTCAGGTAGCACGGACACGTTGCTCCCGCTGGAGGAGGACCGGTCGAGCGGCGGCTGCTTGCCGGCCGCCTCCGACCCGCTCGACACTACACACTATATGTATGTGGGTTGGGTACCTTCAGGTAGCACGGACACGTTGCTCCCGCTGGAGGAGGACCGGTCGAGCGTCCGACCCGCTCGACACTACACACTATATGTATGTGGGTTGGGTACCTTCAGGTAGCACGGACACGTTGCTCCCGCTGGAGGAGGACCGGTCGAGCGTCCGACCCGCTCGACACTACACACTATATGTATGTGGGTTGGGTACCTTCAGGTAGCACGGACACGTTGCTCCCGCTGGAGGAGGACCGGTCGAGCGGCGGCTGCTTGCCGGCCGCCTCCGACCCGCTCGACACTACACACTATATGTATGTGGGTTGGGTACCTTCAGGTAGCACGGACACGTTGCTCCCGCTGGAGGAGGACCGGTCGAGCGTCCGACCCGCTCGACACTACACACTATATGTATGTGGGTTGGGTACCTTCAGGTAGCACGGACACGTTGCTCCCGCTGGAGGAGGACCGGTCGAGCGTCCGACCCGCTCGACACTACACACTATATGTATGTGGGTTGGGTACCTTCAGGTAGCACGGACACGTTGCTCCCGCTGGAGGAGGACCGGTCGAGCGGCGGCTGCTTGCCGGCCGCCTCCGACCCGCTCGACACTACACACTATATGTATGTGGGTTGGGTACCTTCAGGTAGCACGGACACGTTGCTCCCGCTGGAGGAGGACCGGTCGAGCGTCCGACCCGCTCGACACTACACACTATATGTATGTGGGTTGGGTACCTTCAGGTAGCACGGACACGTTGCTCCCGCTGGAGGAGGACCGGTCGAGCGTCCGACCCGCTCGACACTACACACTATATGTATGTGGGTTGGGTACCTTCAGGTAGCACGGACACGTTGCTCCCGCTGGAGGAGGACCGGTCGAGCGGCGGCTGCTTGCCGGCCGCCTCCGACCCGCTCGACACTACACACTATATGTATGTGGGTTGGGTACCTTCAGGTAGCACGGACACGTTGCTCCCGCTGGAGGAGGACCGGTCGAGCGGCGGCTGCTTGCCGGCCGCCTCCGACCCGCTCGACACTACACACTATATGTATGTGGGTTGGGTACCTTCAGGTAGCACGGACACGTTGCTCCCGCTGGAGGAGGACCGGTCGAGCGGCGGCTGCTTGCCGGCCGCCTCCGACCCGCTCGACACTACACACTATATGTATGTGGGTTGGGTACCTTCAGGTAGCACGGACACGTTGCTCCCGCTGGAGGAGGACCGGTCGAGCGGCGGCTGCTTGCCGGCCGCCTCCGACCCGCTCGACACTACACACTATATGTATGTGGGTTGGGTACCTTCAGGTAGCACGGACACGTTGCTCCCGCTGGAGGAGGACCGGTCGAGCGGCGGCTGCTTGCCGGCCGCCTCCGACCCGCTCGACCCGCCGCTGCCGGACACCACGCTCTCCTCCCGGTTGTACCTGGAACAAAACTCAAGTAAAGCCAACGAGACGAGATAAATAATTTTTTTGAGAATTGATTTTGTTCCGTTAACTTGAAAATTACCGAAACTTATATTTGCTTTGATAGTTAAAAAAAAATATTATAATGTAACAAACTCCAACTATATACTTATAGAACATTAGTCTCAACTAAGCAGAAAATTTATATGACCCATGTGGCATCCACCACTCGCTTCGCCATATTGTAGGATGTCTTGCGTGACCCGTGTGGCAGCCACCGCTCGCTTCGCTATGTTAAAACTGACAAGTATGACCCGTGTGGCAGCCACCGCTCTCTTCAACATGCTTAGGGGAAGTTATATTTGTCACTCACCCGTATATAGTGTGATCCGTGTTGATACAGGATGAATACTTGAACGGTATCGGCTGATAGCCGTACGAGCCAGCGTAGGGCATATAACCTGGTCCCATCATGCTGTGAAAAAATAAAATATTTAAAAATAAAAAACTCTTAGGCGTCGTTTAGCAAGATGCAGCCTGCGATGGCAGCTTTTATTTGCAGTATAGGCAAGGGTCAGGATTCTTGCCAACTGCGCCAACTGGCCCGTCAATTTACTTTCAATTGACTATGACTTTTAAATTTTTTTTTTTTTTTTTTTACTCACTTAGGGTTAGGCAGCGGTGCTAGCGTGTCACTAAGTAGACTGTCAGTGTCGGCAGGTCTCACTCGTAGTGCCGCCATTTCGGCGCACAGTTCACCGGCTACGTAGTAGCACTGTTCCGAGAACGTTATCTTGTTCACCGTGTGCCGGATCAAACCGGCCTGCGAACATATATATAATTCTAATTAGTCAGTCGGTTAGATTATCAAAAAATATTGGACTCGTGTTTTTTGCTTTATCAAAACAATAAAAATTGACAGAGATAGAGCGCGTCAAAGTTCGAGAGCGGCTCGTGACGTCACTGGTTTGTGAAGTATAATAATTGGACTGTTTTACAAAAAACTTAATACGACTTCAAAGTACACTAAGAAGTTATCAAATCCTGATCTGATGAAAATGGGACCAAACGGGAAGTGTACCCTTCCACAAAAAAAAAGAATTTTCCAAATCGGTTAATTTATGACGGAGTTATGAGGTAACAAACAAAAAATACAACCGAATTGAGAACCTCCTCCTTTTTTTGAAGTCGGTTAAAATAGAAAGTACGAAAGTTCTTTTTTCTTTTTCCTCACTCACGGTCATCTGATCCCAAACTAAGCAGAGCTTGTACTATGGAACCAGATAACTGATATAATACATATACTACTTTTTGTTTGTAAATACATACTTAATATACATAATTACACCCAGACTCAGGACATACAGACATGTTCATGCACACAAATGCATTTCCTGCGGCGCTATAGGTTAAGACTCCACGTCTTAACCAACTGCGCCAACTGGCCCGTCTTAATGTCAACATACCTTGAGCATATGCGAGGCGTATTTCCTAGCGAGCCGTCTGTCCGTGATGCCGGCGACGTGCTGCAGGATCCAGTCCACCACGTCCGCACCAATGAACGCGTTGGGTATCGTGATCTTCAGCCACATGCGGTCGCGGATCTCCAGACCTGTGCCGTAATGGTGGGTTCATACAAGACGGTCACCTGATGGTAAGCGGTCATCGAGCTGCGTGTGTCCTTGACTTAGCCAATTGATTTAATAAATTTTTCAGGGTCGGCAACGCGCGAGTGATACCCCTGGTGTTGCAAGCGTCCATAGGCTACGGTAACTGCTTACCATCAGGCGGGCCGTATGCTTGTCTGCCATCTCAGTAAATAATACCATATATATATTTATGGTATTATTTGTAGGTAGATGCTCAACATGTTAACTTTTGAAAAAAATTCAATTCAAAAATTCAAAATCATTTATTCAAATAGACCTTCGCAGGCACTTATGAAAAGTCTGACTCTAATACTCTAAGGTTGCATTTGCTGAGAAGAGCCGGCAATAAACTCAGCAATTGCTCTTTTCAGAACAAGCTTAGATTCATTACATAATATTTACATTCTAATCGCACTGACAACAATTGCGTGCCCCGGCGCGGCGGCTAAATTACAAAGTAGACTGAATAAACATTTAATAAGTAAATAAATAGCAAATTTTTCCTGTACCCAAAGGATGCCTGGAAGAGATCGCTTAAGCCATAAGACCGCCTATATTGTATAACTTTCTTAATTTGTGTTATTATTATTATCATGTTTTCTAAGTTAGTGTATACAAGAGAGAGGTAGAGCATAGCGTTTATTCGCTCAAAGAGCAGCTCGACTGGGGAAGTACCTCCACCTTACAGAATACCGCAGCCAAATAACTTTATGTTGTATAAAGTTGTGTTCCTGCGCGTGAGTAAGGTCGCCAGATCTCATTGGGGGGGGGGGGGGGGGGAAAGGTCGGTAACGCGTGAGCGATGCTTCTCGTGGTGCAAGCGTCCATATGGCTACGGTAACCGCTTACCATCAGGTGGGCCGTATGATTGTTTACCGACTAAGTTGTATAAAAAAAAAACTTCTTTAATTTCATTATTTCAATACACTCACCAGAGTCTGGCCTCAACATCGCCCTCACGACTAATGCCATGTCCATATTAACGGATAGTTGGGGCTCCAGGCCTCCCGCGGGCAGCGTGCTGGCGTCGGAGGCCCCGCGCTCCGAGACCGAGGAGACGGGCAGCGCCGACAGCGAGGGCGGCGGCGGGGGATACGCCTCGCGCAGGGCTTGAGTGTGGGCCACCCATGCACCTGAAAACATATTTGAAAAAAAAAAAAAAAACATATTTCAATTTCCCGGGACATTTGGTATTCATTGGTGCCGATTCCTTACTAAACATTCTTCAACAAAACACCCAATCTCATTCGATACAAATCTATAAACTCAGTTACTTAAAATCTAACTGACCTGGATCAATTGGCCGTACAGGTTCCGTCCTAGGTATTGTGAAGTACCCCTTGGGGTTAGGGTCCCAGCACTTAGCCACCACCAGCTTTATAGGTCCTGGCTTCTGCACCACCTCCCGGAGTACCCTTACCGCTTCATCATTTGTCATATCTTCAAAGTTTACATCGTTCACCTGGAAAATCGGTATAAGATTGTTAGAAATACTGTGTGAATTTCATGTAAAATCAATTCTACAAAGTGTCTAAGGCTATAGTTCAGTGGTAGTGACGTCGGATACCGAGACGAA
The DNA here is from genome assembly GCA_947623365.1 of Achlya flavicornis. NCBI lineage: Eukaryota > Metazoa > Arthropoda > Insecta > Lepidoptera > Drepanidae > Achlya > Achlya flavicornis. The sequence goes on along the minus strand of OX392494.1, from coordinate 1,761,395 downwards.
GGTCCCGGGTTCGAATCCTACAATGAGCTTGAGCTTTCGGTGAAGGAAAACATCGTGAGGAACCACAGCACGGTGGTAGGATGCTTTGTAGTACCCACCTGGCTGACTACCACCCTCAAGTTGAAAAATCTGTCACCAGCACCTATCGTGCGGTGTGTTCCGACAGTTGCACTTGAGAGCCAGTTCCTTCTAAGCTTTGTGTATGCACCACCTTTGGCCACATCATAACTTACCATGGTGAGATTGTGGTCAAACACAGGGTAAAAAAAAAAGTGTCAATGTTTTGGGTTAAGACAAAGGAACAAGTGTTTTATGCAATATCCTCTTTGACTTCATCAAGATAAGGTTAATTTTCAAACATGATTGTTTGACTACTCTGTTTGTTACTAGGTAATCCAGTATTCTTTTACTGATTTTAAGTGGGACACCCATGCAGTAACATACAGGGTCGGACTGGGCCAGAAGGGCCCCAGTGGCTCCCCACAAGTCCAGAACAAGTTTAAGGGATGGCTTATGCTCAGGTTCCACAATTTTTCGATTTTTTCTGTATCATTTCTCTCTTAGTATATTTTTTTTTTTTTTTTTTTTTTATACCACTGAGTTGGCAAACAAGCATACGGCCCGCCTGATGGTAAGCAGTTACCGTAGCCTATGGACGCTTGCAACACCAGGGGTATCACTCGCGCGTTGCCGAATATATTAACTATCTACATATAAATATATATATATCTTTATATGAAGGTCGCAATAGCCGGGCCCTAGCCTGCACGGGCCCCCTACTCTACCTACCGTATCCATGTCTCGAGACCCGCGGGTCCCCCCCCCACAGTTTCAAGCTTCCCCCCCCACAGTTTCAAGCGGTTCCCATGAAACATATCTTCTTGTATATATTTAAAGAAATAAAATGACAATAAAGTTCATAATACAAGAGCAGAGAGCCTCTTCATGAGATAGGTTTTGATACCATTAATCAAGGAGATCCTAAACATAAATAAAGGATTGTGTTACATGAACGTAAATTATAACTTTTATGTGCATGTAACCTAAGTAGGCTTGCTTACATTATCTTAACTATAACAGTCACTATAAAATGTTGGAAAATATATATCTATAACCAGTTCCTGAGACATGCTGATAAAGCAGCTGCTGGTTCATTAAACTTTATTTAAGAATATTGAGATTTCCGGGCATATCTTTGGTGGTAATCGTTACATACACTATTAATGAATTTCACCCAATCAGGGCCGACAAATGGTCTTCGTAGTGCCGTGTCATTGGATAAAATCATTAATGGTATTTCTTACGATTACCACCACAGATAAGCAATAGTACAGTTGAAATCTTTTTTTTTATCTAAGACTACACAGAGATTGTAGCTTTCTATTACCCTGGTTGAGAGCTTGCTCGCCGATTCTTCCACGTAAGGGTACTAAGGCTGTATTTTGGGCCAGCATCTTCATGTCAATATTAAGTATAGCTATATCACATATGCTCTGTGATTCTTTGTAGTATTCAAGTTGTTAATTTTCTAAAGCAAATGCCATAGCGGCTTGTATAAAAAGAATACATGCCTGTTTTTTATCTGAATTGTAAACCTAGCAGATGCATATAGATTTTTTTAATTACAGAAGATGTGACCAATGCTATAGAAAAGTTAAGTCACTTAAAAAAAATACCCGCAACATTTTAAACACAACTTTTTTTATTCTATACTTTTTTTTTATACTACTGTCATATGTTAGTAAGGATAGTTTGATTATCTGTGGTGGTTTAAATATAGTGCAGGGTACTTTTCTACTTTGTTAATAATAATGTAGATTAAGTGGGTAGATGAACAAATATATGACATGATCACTTTTCTTTGTACTGGCTACCTAGCAAATACATCATTGAAGTCACAATGTGTTTTAATTAAGTTCAGGACTTAATAGTGGCGACGTTTAGTAAAAAGTGTTAAAAATGGACAGTAAAGCAGTTAAATTTGACGTATTCAACCCACAAACGGACAATTGGGAGATTTATCTTGAGCGGTTAAATTTTTGTTTCGAGGCGAATGGAGTCGTGTTGGATGCCTCTAAACGAGCTAATTTCTTCACAGTTTGTGGTTCGCAAGTGTTCGAGACGTTGCTTGCGTTAATTACGCCAAAGAAAGCTAGTGATGTGACATTCGAGGAAATACAAACACTCCTTACGAAACATTTCAATCCTAAACCGAACGAAATATCAGTATCGTTTAAATTTTATAAACGAGATCAGAAACGTGATGAGTCCGCGTCAGAATATATAGCACAATTGCGGAAACTAAGTTCTCACTGCAATTTTATAGAGTTGGAGCGAATGTTACGTGACAGACTTGTTTGTGGTATGAGGGATGATAGACTGCAGTATGAACTATTGAAACGTGACAAAATAACATATCAGAACGTTGTAGACGCAATGTTGTCGGCTGAAAGTGCGGGGCGTGACGTCCGGATGATTCAGCACGCAGCCGGTGTCACGACGTCGAGTGTTTCGCAGACGTTCTTGTCGCCGCCGAGTACGACACCGCCTGTCGGCGTCGAGCCGATGGACATTAATGCCGTTCAGTCCAAGAATATCAGTCGTTTATGTTACCGTTGCGGTGACCGCCATGCTGGAGAGTGTCGTTTCGTAAACACAATATGTCGATATTGTAAGAAGAAGGGACATTTAGAAAAAATATGTTTGAGCAAAAAAAAGAACTCTAACCGAGATGTTAATTTCGCTGGAGAGCCGGAAGACCTTTTAAACGGAATCTACTGTGTAGAGAGCACCAGGTGCACCAGTCGCGTACCGCCTTACGAAGTGTCGGTGTCACTCGCAGGGGTGCCAGTCCGCATGCAGGTGGACACGGGCGCAAGTTTTTCTATCATAAACGAACCAACTTGGGACTCGCTGCGTGTACGCTTGCCGCGCGATGCCCTGCGGCCTGTTGATTTGTCGCTGCGCACCTGGACCAAGACCCCTGTCCGTCTCCTCGGACAAGTTTCGATGCAAGTACAATACAACGCGGTGGCGCGAAACTTATGCGTGATCGTTGCTAAAGGTAATGGACCAAATCTTTTGGGTCGTGATTGGTTTACACCACTCCACATAACCATGAATATTAATTTCGTTTCCACTGCAGATAATATCGAAATCGATCGATTAATGATTAAACACAAGGAGGTATTTAAAGACGGGCTCGGTACATACCGTGGACAACCAGTGGCGATACATCTTAAAGCAGAAGCCACACCCAAATTTCTGAAGGCCAGACCGGTCCCTTACGCCATCAAGGAGAGAGTTGAAGAAGAGATAGACAGACTGGAACGTGAAGGAGTATTAAAACCGACTTCCTACTCCGAGTGGGCTACACCTGTTGTTCCGATTGTGAAGAAATCTGGAGAAATAAGATTATGTGGTGACTACCGCAGTACAGTCAATGAATCGACCGAATCGGATACCTATCCAATGCCGACGGCAAACGAAGTTTTCGCTACAGTTGCAGGCGGGAAATTCTTCTCTACTTTAGACCTGGACCGTGCTTATACGCAGGTGATTGTAAACGATGCCACCTCAAAGCTATTAACATTGAATACCTGCAAGGGTCTTTACACCGTACATCGATTGGCATTTGGAGTGAAAGCATGTCCGGGTATTTTCCAACGTTTGATGACGTCGTTACTTGCTGGAATCCCTGGAATAGCTGTTCTAATTGATGATATTATCGTGAGTGGCAGAACGATTCAGGAGATGCAGGAAAGACTTGACATGGTATTGGGACGCATTGGTCGAGCTGGTCTTCATCTTAATAAAATCAAATGCAAATTCGCCAAACAGCAGGTAGAATTTCTTGGCTTTGTCATAGACGCGGAGGGCATACACCCCGCACCAAGTAAAGTAGAGGCGATAGTGAATACACCTGAGCCCAAGAACAAACAGGAGCTACAAGCATTCCTCGGCCTATACAACTTTTATGAACGATTTATACCTCATAAGGCAACGATACTAGAGCCACTACATAGGTTACTGGAGACGTCTCAGATATGGAAGTGGACAGATCGTGAACAACATGCGTTCGACACCGCAAAACGTCTTATTACATTCGATTTAACATTGGTACATTATGACTTACAAAAACCGCTCGTACTTACGTGTGATAGCTCTGAATACGGAGCCGGTGCAGTGTTATCTCATGAGACTAATGATGGACAAGAACGTCCAATAGCCATGGCATCTAGGACACTTCATACACACGAACGACGATATTCGCAGTTGGACAAAGAAGCCACATCTATAATGTTTGGTATCACCAAGTTCCATAATTATCTTATGGGACGGCACTTTAGGATAGTGACGGACCATAAGCCGCTGCTTGGCATATTTGACCCAAAAAAACCTATGCCTAATATGTTATCACCGCGATTAACTAGAATCGCCATTGCTTTGACTTCTCACAGCTATGAAATAGTATACAAACCTGGCGCGCAAATCGGATTTGCCGACAGTTTAAGTCGCTGGCCACAACCAGTTCCAGACGAACGTGAGCAACAGCTTAGCGAAATATTGTTAATGGCTGAAACACCAGAAGATTTTCCTTACGATGTTAAGCACATAGCATCAGAAACGAAGCGGGACAAGACATTGTCACAAGTCATTTACTACATACAACGCGGTTGGCCCTATAGAGTAACTGATGATAACTTGCGATCATTTTGGTTGAATCGGTTGGAACTTTCGCTCCAAGACGACTGTATACTGTTGGGTTGCCGAGTGGTTGTACCAAAGTCCCTTCGCCAAGCAGTGTTGAAAATCCTACACAGAACACACGCAGGCATCGTTCAAACGAAGGCCCTAGCTAGGAGCTATGTGTGGTGGCCACGCCTCAATGAAGACATAGAAATGCTGGTCAGTACGTGTAACAAATGCCTTGAGCATCGACACATGCCACCCAAGACTTCCCATGAATGGATTACACCAACAAGACCTTGGTCTAGAATACACGTAGATTTTGCTGGGCCATTTTACAATAAATATTTTTTGATCATTGTAGACTCGTACTCCCGTTGGCCTGAATTATTTATGGTGAACAATACCACTTCAGCAACTGTTATTAAACTATTGAGAACAGTGTTTGCTACACATGGACTGTGTGACGTAGTTGTGTCTGACAACGGCACGTGTTTCGTATCTAATGAGATAAAGCAGTTTTTTAATGCTAATAACATCCGACATGTGACCACAGCACCGTACCACCCAGCTACAAACGGGTTGGCCGAACGTATGGTACAGACAATCAAGGACAAACTGCGGAAAATGGATGATTTGGCATGGGACATTAGGATCCCAAATCTGCTGCTAGGACTTCGTGTCACACCATGCACTACTACCAATAAGACACCTGCAGAGTTGCTCATGAATAGACGTTTACGTACATTACTAGATACTATTCACCCGGACAATCTGCAACATAAACGGACAGACAAGCAGATTGAAGAAAACATAGAGAGAAAAGCTAGAGAGACACACGTTGGCCAGAGCGTTATGTATCGGAATTATAGCACAATGGGTCCAAGATGGTTATCAGGCCAGGTATGTAACAAAAACGGTCCATCCAGCTACAAGATTAGAACGGGGGATGGTGTTATTATTAACCGTCATATTGACCAACTAATAAAGAAAACATCTGCAGATACCAGGCTAGATGAGGGAGAGAGAATGGTTGCAGATTCAGGAACTAATGAACATGCACTGCCAGATAGTAAAGAAAGAAATGAAGAAGCGAATGAAATGGTCAGTCAAGAATCTGACTTAATCATTGAAATTCCTGATGCTGACAAATGGGCAGAGATTTTGGGGATACCACAATCTGAGACACCTTCAGTTTCGTCTGCACCAGGAAAGATTAAAAACAAATTAGATGTACATTCCAGAACGCCATATGAAAGACAGAAAGATAATCTTTATTTGTGTTGAATGCTTTTTGATATAATAATACCAATGTGTCTGTACTGTACTTTATGTTATTATGATTTAGATTATTTCATGTTACACAGGCATTGTTTATATATATAGGTATTGAATGTTGTATCATACTTAGGGGGGAGGTATGTCATATGTTAGTAAGGATAGTTTGATTATCTGTGGTGGTTTAAATATAGTGCAGGGTACTTTTCTACTTTGTTAATAATAATGTAGATTAAGTGGGTAGATGAACAAATATATGACATGATCACTTTTCTTTGTACTGGCTACCTAGCAAATACATCATTGAAGTCACAATGTGTTTTAATTAAGTTCAGGACTTAATAACTACTAAGGTGGCAAACAAGCAATATATTTGTGTAGATTTCGATAATTTATATGTAAGTTGTATTGCAAAAATGAAATGGAATTGGGCAGGATACCTTATGAGACCAACTGATAATCGTTGGACTAAGAAAGCTACAGAATGGTACCCAAAAGAAACAAAAAGAGAAAGAGGAAAACCAAATAGAAGGTGGATAGATGATGTATTATTAACTTTTTTGCAGCAATAAATGGCTTTGTTTTTGTATTGCATTAAAGTTTTTTTTATACAACTTAGTCGGTAAACAAGCATACGGCCCACCCGATGGTAGGCGGTTACAGTAGCCATATGGACGCTTGCAACCCAAGAAGCATCGCTCACGCGTTACCGACCTTTCCCCCCTCCCGTATGAGCTCTGGCAACCTTACTCACGTGCAGGTACACAACTTTACACAACATAAAGTTATTTGGCTGCGGTATTCTGTAAGGTGGAGGTACTTCCCCAGTCGAGCTGCTCTTTGAGCGAATAAAAGCTATGCTCTACCTCTCACAAAAACCTAAATGATTAAACCTTTACATTACATTCAATTTTAACTTGACATGCAGTACACAAAAACAGATGAAGGATTCAATATATACTATGTCTGTTTAATATTTACAACAGTTTCAATGTTTGCTAAACTTAGTATTAATATTATTTTTGATGTGTATCTAAATAAGTGTACATATTCTATTTATTTTGTGTAAGTTCTTCTGTCTATTATCATGTTCAAATATAGGGCTTTATCTAATACATATACATTGTATAACACAGAAATGTCAAGCCCAAATATTGATGTTTATACCTATATACTGACGCCATAAAGATTTATATACTTGCCAAGAATTTAAATCAAAGATTATAAAAAATGGGCATTGTGTTTCACCTGTATTAAAATTTTACAAGTTTGCGAAAATCCTGTATCCTGTAACTAAAGTTTGTATGTATGGATGTTCATTACTCTTTCACGCAAAAACTACTGAATGGATTTGGATGAAATTTGCCACACAGATAGAATATGATCTGGATTAACACATAGGATACTTTTTATCCCGGGAAAAAACACGATCCCATGGGAAACCATACGGGGAAGCTAGTAGGTAATAATTTAAATCAGACAGGTGCCTGTAATTAGCAAATTCAACTAAGCATATAGAACAATACATGCCACTAAAGATGAGACATATCAAAACAGTCATTTGACTTGCACATTAGAAGATTTATTTAAATTGTCTACTGCGCAAGTAATAGCTAAATAATATTTTGATATATTGTGTTATTTTATTGTTTTTGGACTATTGTACATAGATATTTAACTGACCTGTAAAATCATGTCACCAGGCTCTATCCGCCCATCCAATGCAACCGCACCACCCTTCATGATACTTCCAACGTAGATCCCACCATCACCACCCTTATTTGACTGCCCGACAATGGAGATCCCAAGAAAATTCACCGTATCCATGTTCAAAGTCACCGTTATAATATGCATAGACATTGTAGAGTCTGTAATTGATGAGTACGAGGATGTGCGGGACATTACTTGTGGCCTCTTGCGTCTACGCTGAGGTCTTTTACGAGAACTCACTTGTAAGTGTGAGACGCTGCTGCATTCTGTCAAAGCTCGGTCTACGGAGGCATTTGTGTGTCTACCAGTGGTTGTAGTGATCTCTGATTGACTGTCAAAGAGGCTGGTGGAGTCCAGGTCTGAGCTAAGCACTGAAGCTGTCTCGTACTCCAGGCCATGGTTGTATTTTGAGTGACCATTGATTCGGAGGCCTCTGTATTTATATTTGTCACAAGAAGCCCTATGGCCAGGCCGCGAGCTGATGGTACTGTCTGTGTCAGTGCATGTGTCTCTTGTAAGGGGCGCCGGTGGAGCCCCATGGGTGTTTGGCTTCCCTTTACCTGCGTTACTATCCGTGCACTGCGAAGCCCCGTCTGAAGGGTTTGAGCCCTCGGCAGACACCAGCCACGACACCACACGACCGTTGAAACACGGTAGATGAGCGCTGTCATCAACAATTTCCTCTTTCACCACACCAAAATCATCGTCCATGGATTTGAAAAAGAATTTATAGTTTGGTCGGTTCAGCTGATTTTTAAAGTCTAGTAACGTCACTTTTTCCGGTGATATGGGAATTTTAACTAAATAAGGCGTCTCCTCATCGTCTATGTAATAAATAACTTTCGTTTCTTCCATGTTTCACAGCATTTATTTATTCAAAACAACACCCTTGTAATCTATAAATATCGGCCGCCATCACAAAAATGGCGACTGTGATCTAGTTCCTTTTTGAACCACGGCGATGCGCTAGTGGCGCTCGTGTTATTTATTTTTCGACGCTCGGATACATAGATTTAGGTCCAACACTAAAATCGATAATCAACTAACAACATGGTTGAAACATGGCTTGGTTTCTTACACAATTCATGTCCTAGGGTCCCGCAATGACTCTGTAGGGGCTCCACGATATTACTGGCCAAAATTCATTCTTCAGGAAGACAAGCAAAATAGGCAACGAAAGTCCAATAATTTTATTGAATTCAAAGAAATGTAAAAAAATACTAATATAAATAAAGAATATCTACACATAAACTATTCTTTGATTACTTCAGGGCTCCATCAAATATTTCGCATTATAAAAGGGCTCCGTTCGCCTGAAAAGTTTGAGAGCCGCTGCATCTGCATTATAAAATACTTTTTATTAATTAATTATTTAATTTATGGAAAATATCTTCATCATTCGCAAATTCGATCATTCGGTTGTGTCTGTGATATTGGATTCTCGTGTCTGTGGCTCATCCACAGAGTACCGTTTTTATATCTGAGCTGTGGCCCTGTGGCTCGTCTGTAGTTTGTTCATGTTTGTTTTTATGGTGCATGTAGAATGTAGCGTTATATTCCACGGCTAGTAATGATGGAACTAAAATATTGAACCGTAGAAAACATATGTAGTCTGTGGGAGCAATGTATTACGTGGCGTTTACGCGTCCCACTCTCCCTCGTCCTGCCCCCTGCTTCGCCTTACGAGGGCCACCATTTTGTGTCGTCCGTCATTACAATTATTACGTCATTGATGATGGCTGATCACAGCTGATCATTCATTGTAATCAATCAATAATTCAATAATCCCGTTTCGCTATTATTCCAGTCTTGATTAGTGTTATCAAATACTGCAAGTTATCTACGAAAGAGGACGTTCTAAATGTACTGTTAATTTACGCAAGAACGTTTGAACAACATTGAACAAAAAGTAATATAATACATTGGGAACATTAGTGCTTACTTACGACAGGACGTTTTTAGATTATTTTTTATTTTAATAGTGCATAGTGAGTTACTTAAACTTTTGAAATGTATGTGTTGTATTCCAAAGTGATTAACAAGACAAGTCGCGGGATTAACATAGGGTAGAGCGGCCATAGAAAAGCCAGACAACTTACTTGAAATTGAGGATGGTATTTCCCCAAAAGCATAATTGATGATAAAGGTATGTTATTAAGATCTTACTTCCCAAATACCTAAATTGAACTTGTTGAATTATATATATTAAGTATAATACTTAGTTGAAGATTATCTGTATTTTATTTTTTGATCAAAGGAAAACTAACAGCTAGGTACCTACATAAAGTATAGATCCACATAAAACAAAAAGAAGGCTAATTATAAGTTTTCACAAATATTATAAATCACATAAATTTACAAACACAGCCGAAAGACGGTTGAGCTCTATACAAGAAAAATAAATAGATTTAAATTATAAAATAAATTAGGTATAACAAGTAGGTACTAACATAAAAATTACAAGCCTGTAAAAAGAAATTTAATACTTAAGAAAGTGCTTTAAGAGAAATATTTTAAATTTAACATTTACATTTGAGATTCAGAGGTGTTAAATAAATATAATTAAAACCCTTTGGCAACGGTAGTTATAACTATTAATAATTTTCCTTTTTTTTTCAGAACACAAACCTTCTGATCATTCATATGTACGTAAAAGGAACTACGACTATACATACTGTGCAGCACCAAAAGTACATTCCACTGTACTAAAGCATAACATGCCACTTTCTGGTAAATATTTGTTCTACTCCTCTTGAACTATTATTCTTTAAGGGAATTAACACTTTAATAGTAATAAATGTTGTTTCATTATATTTAAATAAAGTTTTAAAATTATATGATAAACTAAACATTAACCGATAATACATAATTTGGATCGGTTGAATTACCTTATTGTTTATCATGTTTAACGTCCGATGCAAACTATGGGAATGGGATAAAACAATGTTACCTATAAGTTTACCTGTGTTGTTTACATGTACATGTTTGCACCATCGTAGAGCTAAAAAAGACTTATTTCAATGTTTTATTTTTTTATTGAAAGCTAGTTTAATTGAGCTATATTTTCACCTGTTATTAAGTTGTTATAGTAAGGCTTGTTAAGTTAATACATTTTAATGTGTTTACAGATCTTTTTCATATGCCTTCAACGTCCACTTCTATCTCTGCTTTTCCACACACAGGACAATTGGAACAAGCCACTGGTAAATTAAATATTTTTTGTAGATTTTATTCTGTAATTTGCATAATTTTATAACAATGTTTGTTCTTCTCTGATCAACCCGAATGTAGCCATGCTGGTTTTGTCGTTTTAGACCTATGTAAGACACTATTTTGTACTGAACGCGAACTGTGTTGTACCACTGAGTTGAAATTCAGTATTCATACTTATGTACAGATTTTTCACTAGTGGCTAAAAGTTGTGCCCAATTATTTCCACATTAATGTCAACCTTATTAACTGTTATTAAGTTGTTATAATAAGGCTGGAAAGCTTGTTAAGTTGATATTTTTTTACAGATCTTTGCCATTTATACATTTCTGGTAACAAATATACCTTTATGATATAGATAGTCGTGTGTTGTTTAGGTTATTGTTTTTTTTTTATTATTTTCATGTTATTTTTTCGTATGTATTAACTGCTTAGGTATGTTTTTTTATTGTTAATAATTGGAAAAATACCCAATATTGTCAGATTGTCCAAAAATATATAGTGTATATGTATAAGTGCCCTTCTGGGGCCTAAATTGAATAAAGGGCTTTACCTTGAATGTGTATTTTATTTCTCTGTCCAAAATATCAAACACATACATAAAAGTTTTGAAAGGCTAGGTACCTACCTACTACACATTTAGGCTGTTGAATTCTGATTCCTTTGCCTAAATACTTCGGTCAATAAAAAAAAACAACACCCGACCCGAAAAAATTAAAAAAAAAAAAACTGTCATGTTCTGGATTTCTCTAAGGTTGAAACAGCATGTACTGACATGTCTGTCTGATGCGTAGTATCTCTACTTAGTTTGTGGTTATATTCTCTTTGGTGCATGTTGGTTACAATAATTTTGTTTGAATTTCCTTCCGTTAAGTTTCTATCGTTCACAAATATATTGTTCAAATTATAACAAAAATGACATTTAAAGTGATACAAGACTACCTAGAAACTGTTGACGATGAGTTAACAGCATTTATAGAAAATGTAGAAGGTAAATAACTAAATTATCCAACAAAAACTTTGATAGAATGTCTACTCAAAAGTTATCTGGTACAGAACGGTTCAGTCACATCAGAAACACTATTTGGATCGTTACTAGAATGTTGAATAGGCAACTAACATTACTAAGCCATGCTAAATGAGCCGCCTCAAAACTCTTTGGTGTGCGAAACGGAAACTGCAGTTTCAAACTGGTGGTTTGAGCAATGCGTTGATGTCAGTCCGTTCTTCTGAACTATAGATACCTATATGGGGTTTTACCAATGGCAAAGCCCTACGTAATGCTCATGGCCCTAGATTGTCGGAAAACAAGCAAAATGCCCGCCTGATGGTAAATGGTTACAGTAGTTATATTGACGGGCCAGTTGGTTAAAACTCCACCTATAGCGCCGCAGGTCGTAGGTTCGATTCCCATAGAACATGCATTTCTGTGCATATTAAGTATGTATTTACAAACAAAAAGTAGTATATGTAGTATCTCAGTTATCTGGTTTCCATAGTACAAACTGCTTAGTTTGGGATCAGATCTGTGTGTGAGAAATGTCCCAGGATATTTATATGGACGTTTCCACATACAAGGCAACTCACCCATTACAGAACAGTAAAATTTATTTATTATTATATTATTTTTTTCATCATAATCAAAGTTCTGGTTTAACAACTCTAAGGTGACTCTCTGACCATACTTCAACTACAAATTACATATGCAGTCCTCAACACAAAATAATCCTTCGTGTAACTATGTACATTGTTATATCTTTCAGATGCAATTGACAGAGACATACAACAAATGAAAGAATTGGAGAAGAATGTTGCCGTAGGGTCAAAATTAGCAGCTGAAATTGAACTAAATGTGAGTAACTTAATCTGTTAACCCACAGACGGGATGCACCCTATCTCTATCTAGGTATATATCTTTTTTTGTTGTGTTTGTTATTGTCAGGAGAAAGTTCTTATAAAAGAAAAAATTAAGAAAGTTGGGATGTTAGGGTAGGGTAGGGTCGGGTAGTAGGGTAGGCAACTACCACCACGACCACGCGAACAAAGTCTTGCCAGGCAGCTAGTACTAATATAATAAAACCGAAGAGTTTGATTGTTTTAACATGCACAGCTCCGGAGCTACCAGTCGATTAGAAAAATTCTTTCGCTAATAGGAAGTGACATTATCCACAAGTATTATAGGCTACTTTGTACTCCAGGAATGCTGATGAAACCATGGGGGACAGAATAGAATATTTATTTGTCTGAAACATGGTACAAAATAGGTGTAATACAATAATAATGTGGCTCAACATGTTTCACCAATTACTGGCATACAAAAATTATTAGTGGTTACCTACTAGTTAACCAATAATAGACAGCTACTAACTACGAAAAAAAGATTCCAAACTGCATTTTTTTTTTTTTTATACTACTTAGTTCGCAAACCAGAACACGGCCCGCCTGATGGTAACCGGTTACAGCAGCCTATGGACGCTTGCAACACCAGGGGTGTTACTCGCGCGTTGCCGACCCTGCAGAAATCTCTTCAAAGCTTTTTCGAAGAACCCCATTCTGTACTCCATTGGGAAAACCACGGCAGGGGGAGCTCATTCCACAATCTGAGCGTCCGCGGAAGGAAGCTCCTTTGAGACCGCACAGTTCGAAACAATCGAAACAGTTTATTTAACTATACCTTACTAGCTGTCCCGCACGGTTTCACCCGCATTCCCGAGGGATCGTATGTTTTCCCGGATAAAAAGTATCCGGGAATACTTTTTATCCGGGAAAAGGCTTACTTTGTTAAGCCTTTTCCCGGATTAAAAGTATTCCCGCTTAACATAGTATGTGGATAAAAAGGTTTAACAAATAATATTGAACATAGTAATGTTTCTTCTAGGCTTTAGAATTTTTGACGATCCCGAGCTCAGAAGCGGTTTAGAGCCCCTTAGTCTGAGGAGACTTTGCCTCCTTATGCGTGTTCAACCGCTTGTATAACGGAGTGTTCTAAAGAATTGTTCGACTTGATACCAACGGCAACCTTCCACCATCGCAACTCTCGCCATCGACGGGAGTCCATCCTCACACATTGAAACCAGAATTGTTTCATACTGTGCTGGCTCAAACGAGCTTCCTTCCACGGACGCTCAGACTGTGGAATGAGCCCGCCGTGGTTTTCCGAATGGAGTACAGCATGGGATTCTTCAAAAGGGGTATGCAGAGATTTCTGCAGGGTCGGCAAGGCGCGCGTAATACCCCTGGTGTTGCGGGCGTCCATCCATAGGCTACGGTAACTGCTTACCATCAGGCTGGCCGTATGCTTATTTAGCGACTTTTTTTACTTTAATAAATATAAAAAGTTTTTCAAAGTAATAAAATGGAATTTCAAAAGTTATTGTTAAAAAAAACTTTGAACTGTCACGACTCATCCTATGTGAAATAGACTATAGTGTGATTTGTTTTAGAAAGAGCTAAATGCTCGTTTAGAGAAGCTACAGCGTCATAACGTGGAACTAGATGGCGCTTGTGCTAAATTTGAGAAACTACACATTGCTGACAGTGATCAAAATAGACTCGACATTGCCAAGTAAGTGTTTTAATGTCTAGCAGACCCCCGCGGTTTCACCCTCGTACGGTATGAATTTTTTTGCGCGGAACAGTAATTATTTTTCGAAAATAATAGTAGCTCCTGTTACTCCTTATAACATCAGCTGTACGGGCGGCGCAGGACCTCGTGTATATAAGACGTCGTCGATTTTACATATGTTAAGGGGTTTTTACCCAACAATTCTAATGTGTATTGTAAATCTAAGTTCTACCTAGATTTTATCTAGACTTTTACCTATGTTACTTTTTATTTACTGTACAATTTATATGTAAACCTATTTTAAGGGTAATGATTATACGCTCGGGAATGAAGTCTTTAATTTTCCTTATTCTAAATAGCTTAAATTGACATGGTATATAAGTGTCCCGAACATCAGCTATGTTTTTTTTTTATTTATATAATGCGCAGCTGTCAATCTGTGCTCACCATTCGTGCCCTTACTATAACATTTAATGTGTCAACTACCCAGCACTATGATGGACAGACAGACAGCTCTCAAAAGTGTCGTCAAACAAGACTATATATTAATTTATTATAATTTCAGAGAGATGTATCAAATTGGAAAAGAGATATCTGGAATCCGGCTTGACTTCAGCGCTCCGCCCAACCTGGTTAAAGGATGTATCCTTTTGTGTAATACTAGCTGTCGCCCGCGGTTTCGCCGGCGCACACTGGGGCAGGATGTATG
Source organism: Achlya flavicornis (assembly GCA_947623365.1). NCBI lineage: Eukaryota > Metazoa > Arthropoda > Insecta > Lepidoptera > Drepanidae > Achlya > Achlya flavicornis. The sequence goes on along the minus strand of OX392494.1, from coordinate 1,746,234 downwards.
GGACATGCGCAAAAATTAATTTTCAAATGAAAGTTATTTGAAAAAATTATTTTATATTCTTTTATTAGAGGGCATTTCACAATCATTTATACATATTAAAAAAAAATTACGGTCAAAATTTTTATATACAGATATGTAAAAGAAAACAAACCTAAATCATACAAAAAAATATGTATTCAAAAGTTCAAATATTGGTCTTAACTAGACATAATTTACTTAAGAAGTAGTTTCAACCAAATCACTACAATTAAATAAACAAATCTGATATTGCGCGCGAGTAAAATGCAACGTACCTCAGATTATGCAACTTTGTATTGATATAATGTCTAACTAATATTCATTTTCGCGCATGTGTCCCATACATGCTGCCCCAGTGTGCGGCGGCGGCGCCCACGGCATAGAAAGCTGCCTTCTCCATACCATAGGTTATTTGAGTACTTACCAAAGTTCATCACTATCTGTTCAGCGGTTGAGAGGTGAAAAATAACAACCATATTTTTTTTTTTACTTATTACTTGCTGTTCCTCGCGGTTTCATCCGCGTTCCCGGGATAAAAAGTAGCCTTTTTTTTATACGACTAAGTAGGTAAACAAGCATACGGCCCGCCTGATGGTAAGCGGTTACCGTAGCCATATGGACGCTTGCAACACAAGAAGCATTGCTCACGCGTTACCGACCTTTCCCCCCTCCCCTATGAGCTCTGGCGGCCTTACTCACGCGCAGGAACACAACTTTACACAACATAAAGTTATTTGGCTGCGGTATTCTGTAAACTTCCCCAGTCGAGCTGCTCTTTGAGCGAATAAACGCTATGCTCTAACTCTCTTAATCCTCTAGCCTATAATACTCGGGGATAATGTAGCTTCCTATTAGTGAAAGAATTTTTCGAATGCATGTATTACGAAAACATATCTTCCGCTTTATTAATATTTTTGTGTTCCATACCACAAAAGAAAAATAAAACGGAACCCTCATAGGACCACTTTGTTGTCCGTCTGGCAAGACCCCTTTTCTCAGGAAAGCGTGGCGGTATCACGCTGAAAATAATATCAAATACTCAGTCCCGCATCATTGGAGCAGTGAAAAAATCAAACTTCAAAAGTCAACGCAAAAAAGATTCGGTCGTTTACGCCGAATATTTTATCCTGTATACTACAAGCATAGTCTATAAAACCATACAGTCGTCCGACGCCTTTAATCTCGTGGAAAATGCCGACAACGTCTAGACAGTATCGCGACGGCCATATAAAGTATGCTGTGTCCCGAGCTAATAACATCGTTTTGTTTGCAGTTCGCTGTCGGGCTCGTACTACTGTATGCTTTTATAGACTGTGCTACAAGTAGTCGTTCAATGAACTTTTTAACTTTTTTTAAGAATAAGTAGTAAAACCGGCCAAGTGCGAGTCGGGCACCGAGGGTTCCGTACAGACTTGTAGGTATGTAAATAGTTCGTTGATCACGGGAATCGAGGCTCGAAGATTTTCCCCCTTTTTTCCGATTGTTATTTTTTTGTAATGTTACAACAAATTTGCTGTTTTCGAATTTATTCCTTTACTTTTGCTACCTTTACCTTGCTTCTTGCCGAATTTCATGATTCTAGGTATAGTAAGTATTCTGGGATAGTAAGTACCCTATAGGTTTTGATTCTCTTGCGAGTGTCAAAATATGCGGCATAAACGGTCGTATATTTTGATTGCGTTGACATAGAAGTTTGATTTTTTCACTACTCTAAGGGATATAAGAACGGAGTATTTGATTTTAATTTCAGTACGATACTTCCACGAGTTCTTGTGAAAAAATGTGTTGACTGACGGACAACAAAGCGATCTTATAAGGGTTCAAATTTTTCCATTTGAGGTAACAAAAATTGACAAGTTCGTCGCACTGCAAAAATCTTATAACAAACTCTCCATCCTAAATTCCTTAATCAAAAACCAGATATTAAAAGTGATTCTCGCAAGATACTCCTGCCGTTCGAGATAGATACGTCGTCAGGGGGCGACAGCGAAGCCCTGTGGAAGCTCATACAGTCGACAGTGGCGCCGGGATGGCCTTGCAGCGAAAAAGAGAATCGACCTGATAATAAATAATATGGATTTTATTTGTGTTTTATTTTTGTGGTACCGTGTCCTGTACCCCGAGTGTAAAGAATTGACGTTTGTAAACGCAAACTAATTAGTTTGCGTTTACGACACTTCTCTATAGGAATTGGCACAGCGCCTCTAGCGAATACTCGTGGTACTAATTTCTCCCATACAAATTTATAGTTAACGCTTGTAGGTACTATTCATACGTCTGTGAGTTAACGCAAACGAATTAGCTCAGAGTATATATATAAATACTACGTACAAGAATTAGTAAGCGTTTATTAACGTGAATTCTTCACACTCGGGGTATGTATTATTTTATGGCACTGATTTAAAGAGGCAGTTGTAAATAGCGGTTTTGGTAAGTTAAAAATTATAAATGGCACTTTTAATAACTAGTTCAGCAGTTAAAACTAAGCAGTAAAGAAAACAAAAATGAGTAATAAAAAATAATGAAATGGATCAGTGAATATATAATTGAGCTGGAAATAATTAAATGGGCGGCAAAAAATATTGAACGAGCGGTTACGTGTGGGCAGTTATAAATCGGAATTTGTTGGTAAGAAATCTCATTCTAAGCAACTCTATTAACAATGAGGTGGTAAAGTAGTTTTCGAGATATAGCGGTGTGACGGACGGACGGACAGACGGACGAAGTCGCACCATAAAGGTTCCTTTTTACCTTTTTGGTACGGAACCCTAATAACAGTACTTAAATTACCGCTCGCTATGATCTGCCGAACTGTTTATCGAACCGCTCATTCCATCATTTTTACCGCTCATTCGGTTATTGGACTGCTCAATTATTTTTATATTGACATTGTATGATAAAATAACCGACTAATTGATTTTTTATTACTGTCCATGTTTTACCGTCGCAATAATTAATCAACCGCCATTAAATTAAATAACTGCTCAATATGTTTTTCAACTGATCATAATAACATCTCGAATATTTAAATAACAGCTCAAAAAATTAGTTCCCTTATTTTATTCCATTGAGTGTATTCACCGGGAACAAAAGTTTTTTTTTTTTTTTATACAACTAAGTCGGTAAACAAGCATACGGCCCGCCTGATGGTAAGCGGTTACCGTAGCCATATGGACGCTTGCAACACATAAAGTATTGCTCACGCGTTACCGACCTTTCCCCCCTCCCCTATGAGCTCTGGCGACCTTACGCGCAGGAACACAACTTTACACAACATAAAGTTATTTGGCTGCGGTATTCTGTAAGGTGGAGGTACTTCCCCAGTCGAGCTGTCTTTGAGCGAATAAACGCTATGCTCTACCTCTCTCTATTTCTTACATTTAACATGGATTAATCAAACTAATCGTTCACTATATCAACACCGTTCCATCGCAGCAACGGCCCGGCACCGCCTCAACTCAATCTAAACGCTAGCTGGCACACAGGACATACAGACATGTTCATGCACACAAATGCATGTCCTGTGTGGGAATCGAACCCATGACCTGCGGCGTGATAGGTGGAAACTTATCTAACCGCGCCAGCTGGCCCGTCAATGAATTTAAAAAAAATTAAGAGAGTAAAAGCGCCTGCATAAAATGAAACTATTTCGAGATTCATTTCACGGAAGTTGGACAATAACGAAAAAAGTTTTATATTGATCACGAAATTACATATTTTAAGTAATTCCTAATTAAATTGAAACTAATAATTAGTATTGTTTTTTAAACCAATCATTTCTATATCCAGTCTAGAAGAGTACACAGTTATTTCATTATTACCTATTTATCTAACGATTCGTTGTACGGACGAATCATTGTTGTTGACATTATATATTATTTTAACAAATTGACATTGGGAAGTGATTTATTTTTTGACTATATTAATACAACTATAGAAAAATGAAATAAGATAAGGCTGTATGGCTCAGACCTTTGCGTGCCATTTGGCGAATAAGACAAACAACAACAAATTGACATTGACACATGACATGAGCAGTGAGCACTGCCGAAGTTGCCGAACCGAAGTGACAGTTGGATTCTGCTTTCGCGAGTGTTGAATGATACACGTGTTAGAGGGATTTCTTTAGATTACTGTTTCTGGTTTCTAATTTTGTTTGTTTTAAAATAATAGGTTAAATCTTGCTGTGGATGTGTTGGTGGTGGTAAAAAATTCTGGTTTGTACTAACTTTACATAACATGGATATTGTGCCTCCTGAACCTCCGGACCCTCCGGACCCTACTGATGTAATGGACATTGTAGATGCATCTCCGCCCCTTTTGCCTCCAAGTGCGTCTAAACGTCGCTTGGATATCGATGATAACCATTCGGTTTCAACATCAAAAAGAACTTTAACTGACCTTGCTTCCTCGACCCCATCTATTCAAACAGTATTCTTACACCATAGTTTAACTATAGGTTTTCGAAGTTATGAAAAGGAAGATAAAGGTCCATTTATCGTCCATATATCGCGTTCTGAACCTGATCCCTCGGCTGGGACTACTATCCGACCAATCAAATTTGGACAATTTCTAGTACAAAACAAAATTAAAAACATATGCAAGGATGGCATTAAAAAGGTAGGTCGAAACAGGATTAGCATTGAATTCATGTCAGCTTCAGCTGCTAACACCTTTCTGGATTGTCCATTATTACATCAACACAAGTACATTGCAAATATCCCTACTTACAACATTACTCGTATGGGGCTTGTTCGCGACATTCCAGTGGAATGGTCGATGGATGAACTTGTGGAATCATTGAGTCTTCCTGAAGGTTGTGGGTATGTTTTAAAAGCACGTAGATTAAATAGAAAAAGTGTTGTTGATGGTGTAGTGAATTGGATTCCGACACAAAGTGTTGTTTTGACCTTTCATGGCCAATTTCTACCAAATCGGGTTTATTCATTTCACACATCACTTCCAATTGAGACGTATAGGCTTCCGACGATACAGTGCCATAATTGCTGCAGGTTTGGTCACATAAAGACTCAATGCCGAGCTTTCAAGCCTCGCTGTTATCGCTGCGCACAGCCCCATGCGGGTGATGATTGTACAGTCACTGAAGATTTATCAACGTGTTTATTTTGTTCGGGGAAACATTTTGCCACAAATAAAAATTGTCTTGAACATGAAAGACAGAAAAATATAAAAATGGTTATGTCCCAGGACAGTATATCATATGAGGAAGCATCGTCCCACTTTCCCCCTGTACGCAGGTCATATGCTGAGATTTCTCAGGCTATGTTTGAACACCCTATTTCTCCATCTAATGTAAAAACCTCTGCTCCATCCCAATCTACTTCCTACAGAAAAACTTTTATTACTGAACGTCGCCCTCATGCTCCTTTAGGTAAAGGTTTTGATAAGGAGGCCCACAGAGCAATTGTCTCTCGTGTTCCCTCGTCCCTTCCTAATGGGTGTGCCCTAACCCAATCCACCTCAATAACCCCCTCTTCTTCTCCTAATGATAGCTTATTAGAAACACTTTTATCATTAATTATAAATCTGCTTAGTCAATCTACCAACTTACCGTCCCACGTTGCCAATAAACTTACTCAAATTATTTCCATATTCAATTCCAATGGATCCAGTCCAAATCCTCCAATGGAACAGTAATAGTATACGTCGCAAAAAACCTGAACTTCTATTTTTATTAAATAAATACATACCGGCCATTGCTGCCATCTCGGAGACTTGGTTGGTGCCGGGTTCCCATTTTAGGGTGCCTGGCTACCATTGCCTGCGGGATGACAGGGATGATGGGTATGCTGGTAGTGCCCTGTTAATTAAACATGGTATTAGTTTTTCAAAAATTGACCTTCCAGGTCTCCCTGGTAATATTAATGCTACTGCATTAAGAGCTTTTAATGTTACTTTCTTATCTATATATTTACCTCATCCGCACCCTTCACTTGGCCCTGTTCTTCATTCCTTAATCTCTTCTCTCCCTTCCCCTGTGATCATAATGGGTGATTTTAATACTCATCATATTTCATGGGGTTCTAGTCACAGTGATTGCTTTACATCTATAATTTTAGATATTTTGGATGATAACAGTCTTTGTGTTATCAATGATGGCTCTCCTACCCGTAGAGTACTTCCCACTCAAGATCCTAAAAGTGCTGTTGATCTTACTCTATGTTCATCTTCTTTGTCTCCTCTTTTATCATGGAATATCCTCTCTTCTTCTTACGGTAGCGATCATTTTCCCATTTTAATATCTTATTCCCATCGCCCCTTACATTCTTATAAACATTCTCCTCTTTTAAAATACAGATTATCTAAAGCTAATTGGCCTGAATTCTCAAAATTTTTGGATAATTCTTTAGATTCATTCCCTCGTTTAGAATCATCTAACGCTCTAGATATTTATAAAAAATTTATTGATGTTTTAAATTCATCTGCAGATGCTAATATTCCATTAAAAAAGAAAGTCAATTTTAAAATCTCCCTTCCTTGGTGGGATTCTGAGTGTACAGCCATCATTCACCAGCGTAGTGACGCAGAGAGAACGTATAACTCTTCCATGAACACGGAAAATTTTCTCTCTTACCAACATACGGCGGCTCGGGCGCGAAGACTTTTATCTTTAAAAAAAAAACGGGGTTGGATTAATTTTTGTGAATCTTTATCACCTCGAACTCCTCCCTCTCTAGTATGGAAACAGATTCGTAGATTTCGAGGGTCTCTTACCTCAGATAGCGTCTCCTCAAATGATCCATCCCTCTGGTTGGAGGCTTTTACCGACAAAATAGCCCCTCCTTCTGTTCCATTTATAGACTCGATTCCCATTAGTATTTCCCCATCTCCTTCATCCCATGACAAAATGGATTCCTTATTTTCATTCAATGAACTCCATAGGGCATTGGATGGATTAGTAGATTCATCTCCAGGCATTGATGGTATCCCATACTCTTTCCTCTGTAGAGCTAGTGACAAGACTAAATCTTTCTTTTTAGACCTTATTAATAATTTTTTTGAACATGGTACAATCCCTGAATCCTGGAAAACACAAATTATAATTCCACTACTTAAACCTGGTAAAGATCCTTCAGATCCTAACTCAAGGAGACCGATTGCTTTGTCTTCTGTTCTTGCTAAAATCATGGAACATTTACTTCGTAATCGTTTGGAATGGCTAATGGAAAGCAAGGGATTACTTGCTAAATCCCAATTTGGCTTTAGGAAAGGCATGAGTACGCTAGATAGTTTAAGTATACTAACGACAGACATACAACTAGCTTTTAACCAGAGAAAATATCTTGTGGGAGTATTTCTGGATATCGCCTCTGCATATGATAACGTCCTTCTTCCGGTACTCAGGAATAAACTTCTCCAGCTGAGCGTCCCTGAGAGGTTGGTCAGATTTATATTTAATCTTTTCATACAGAGAAATGTTATAGTGAGATCCCAGAACTGCTCATCACATGCTAGATATGTCTGGAGGGGCCTTCCCCAGGGATCTGTTCTTAGCCCCCTTTTGTATAGCATATACACCCATGATCTCGAGCAGACAGTAAACTGTTTCAGCCAAATCCTACAATATGCTGATGATATAGTTTTATATACATCATCTAGTTCGGCTTCAGAAGCTTCTTTAAAACTTAACTCAGCTCTCAGGTATCTAGGTGACTGGCTTGATGTTCATGGACTTTCTCTATCTGTTTCCAAGTGCTCATTAGTCATATTTACAAAAAGAAGAATCATTCCTGTAATAAATGTTAATTTTAATGGTGAGGAGTTTCCTTTAAAGGATAATGTTAAGTTTTTGGGTATAATTTTGGACTCAAGAATGACCGGAGTTCCTCATTTTACTTACATCGCGCAAAAATGTGAAAGAGGTATTAATGTTCTTCGATGTCTGTCAGGTGTATGGTGGGGAGCCCACCCTTATACCCAGAAGCTTCTTTATAATGCACTTATACGTAGCCTGATGGACTATGGATCGTTCCTCCTTGATCACTGCAACAAAGCTGGCATAGACAAGTTAAGTAAAGTTCAAGCCAGATGTCTCCGTTTAATTTTAGGAGCCATGAAGTCTTCACCTATTAAGGCAATGCAGGTGGAATGTGTTGATCCCCCACTTCATCTGCGTAGGCAATACCTCTGCGACAGGTTTCTTTTTAATCAAGTGCAAAACTCATCTCACCCCTTATTTCATAAACTATCCAACCTTCTAGAATCTTCCTCGGATCGGAATAACAGTTTAGATAACCTTCCATGTCTTATCCGAAGTTTTGTTTCTCTTTGTCGCCTCTCACATCCAATCTCAAAATTTCAATTTCTCCCGTTATTTTCAATCAACTACGATGCTCTGATTTATCGTCCCAATGTTCTTCTTGGTATAGGAATTGATAAGGAGTCTCCACAGGCTGATAAACAGTTTATGGAAGAGTCGTCAAGCAGGTGGCCTGGATGGTTATATGTTTATACGGATGCATCTAAAATTTCGGACCAAGAGAACGTAGGTTCTGCGGTGTGGATACCTAAATATAAAATTATTTTAAACTTTAAGTGCCCTCCACTAACTTCAGTTTTTACCGGAGAAGCTATTGCTATTTTGGAAGCAATATTGTATATTAAGTCGCATAATATTAATCAATCCGTTATTTTCACAGATTCCCAAAGTTGTCTCCATTCCATCCTTTCTAATCCTTTCCGCTCCAAATCCAAACTTCCTACTATATTAAAAATTAGAGAAGCATTATTTGAATGTTATATTCTTGGTATTGATGTGGTTATTGCGTGGATCCCTGGTCATTGTGGCATTCGTGGCAATGAGACCGTTGACTCATGTGCCAGGAATGCTATTCGTGATGGAGGCATGCAATACTCTGAAATATTTGCTGCGGATGTGTGTAGTCTTGCTAAACCTCGTCTGGATGGATCTTGGAACAAGTTATGGCAATACTCACGAAATATTGTAGGTAAATATTATGGAGATATCCAACCCTTTATTCCAAAAAAGCCTTGGTTCTTTAAGTTCCGCGATTTGAATAAACCTATCACATCTACAATCTGTCGCTTACGTTTAGGTCATGCATCTACTCCTGTCCATTTACACAAAATCAGAGTTAAGGATCATTCCCTTTGTGAATGCGGTCTTGATGAGGGTAATACTAACCATTTATTTTTTGAGTGCCCGAGGTTACAGTCGTCACTTTATGATATTATTCCTCCTGAAATTCCCCGTCCCATTAATTTTAAATGTTTACTAACATATATTGACTCTCCCTTAATATTTACTTTATCTCATTTTATAAAAAGTAACAATTTAAAATTTTAGTTATTTTATTTCCTTTATGTAATTTGTGTTTATATTATTATATATAATTAATGTTTTGTGTAATGTGTATTGTTCAGTGTTGTCCTGTTTGTTTTTAGATAGTCCAGCTCCATTTCACCGATCAAAACCGTCAAAATTGTTTTACAAGAGTCCCCTTCGTATATCTTTAACTAACGTGACATTGGCGGAATTGTGCTTATGGCTACAGTCGCCATTTAACAAAAGAAGAAGAAGTGACAGTTTAGTTCACGTGTTATATCGTGCGTGTTTTTATAGAAATAATGCGCTAAAAATAATTAAATAAAGATATAACAAAATGGTAATCACGGCGGATAAAGAGATCGACATATTCGTCGCTAGTAAAATAGGTTCTTTCAAACGTAAGTATGTTTTATTGTATGTTTATCGAAGTAAAAATTTAGTTCGTGTTGTTAGTTTTTGTTTTCCTTTTTCGGAGTAAATTCTTAAGAATGCACTGTATAACTACCGAATTAGCAGTCTTTTATTTAAATGTGATCGTTAATAAGCACCATAATTGTTGGTATCTGTATTTCTCTACATAAAAAGCGTAGTTTTTATCTGTCCGATAATTACCGTATAAATCGAAAACTGCACAGATTTTGATGCCATTCTCACAGTTACCTAGGCGATCTTTGAGGTAGGTTTAGACTATTTATCATTGTCACAGACTAAAATAAAGAAAGATGATTTTAGTGAAATAAGTCAAAGACTTACATGTGGTTACAGCAGTTTTCAGTTTAACTTTTAATTCTTTAGTGCTGTAAGAAGACCTAAGTATGATATATAATTATATCATAAAGTTTTGTATTTGACATTTAAATTAGTACTGCAAGTTAGGAGAAAATAAATATTGTTATTCTAATATATCAATCACCATTTTTCAGATATAAAATATCATACAGAATCATCGAAAAACAGTAAGAAATGTATAGAGAATTTAGTAGACATTAAGAAATTGGAGAAGGATGATTCAATCACATGCCTGGAGTGGGGGAATGTGGAGCAAACAGAAATATTGCTTGCGAGGAAGAATCAGCAGGTTTGTTTGTAAAATTCTCATATGGTCCAGCGAATGATAAGTATTCACCGTTGTGTACAGACATGAGGTATTGCCAATATGTTACCTATCTATACTAATAATTATAAAGTTTCTTTTTTTTTTTCTTTTTATGCGGTTGGTAGTCTCCAGATTTAAAAAATTATATTAATGATGGTTGTAAGCATATATCTAGACAGGCACTGTCAGCTAATTCATAGTAAAAAAACTAGGAACTTCATGGTCAAAGCTAGTAGGCATTTTCTGGGCATGCATGCTTAATGTGACCATACATTGGATTGTCACGCTTTCAGTCCTGCTGTCCCCAGTGAGGCAAAAATGTCCTGCTTTCTCAAATAGCATGTCAAAGAGATTTTCTCTTATCTAGACTAACAAAGACTAACAAATCATATAATGAGGTATATTCCTACTGGAAAAATAGACCCGATATTTTGAAACAGTCTTGTTCCACCAACAAATAGGTACTTTTTTTATTTTTATTTATTTTATTTCCAAAAAAAAACCTTACATTTTTTCTTAATTTTAAGTCGCCAAAGTACTATTGCAGTTTGTAGGCGTGCACTCTTTCACAGTTTTGTTGGTTTTGTACGTACATACATATACCATTATTTATTTTATTACTTAATAATCACATGCACTATACATATATTCTAAGTACTAGTCCAGTAACTTATGAAAGAAACATTAACTGCAAAGTCCTTAGAAGTCATTTCACTAAGGCTTCGTAGGTAACTCAGCTGAAATAAAATACAAACTACTTAGGTATTATAAGTGTTCTTCCTTTTCTAATAATAATTGTAAACTGTTTTACAAAAAACTTAAACCGACTTCAAAGTACACTAAGAAGTAAATCAAATCCTGATCTGATGAAAGGCAGTGGGACCAAAAGGGAAGTGTACCCTTCCAGACAAAAAAATAATTTTCCAAATCTTAATAAATGACAGAGTTATGAGGCAACAAACATTTAAAAAAACATGCAACCAAATTGAGAACCTCCTCCTCTGGAAACAGCTATCTGGTTTCCTTACTCAAATCCTTGCAGACCTTGTAATTTTTAGTTTGTGATCAGATGGCTGCTTATGATGAATATCCAAATGAATTATTTGTATTCTAATCATCAGATCCAACTGTACAACACTCTTCAAGGCTTTACAAAGACTTACACCGCAGACTTCGCCCCCGGAGAGGTGGTAGGCCTGGGCAGATGCAAGCGCAAGTTGCTTGCCGCCACCTCAAGCGGTGTGGTGAGGATATGGAGTAAAAAGGTTGACGAACAAGTCCAAACTGGCGGGAAGCTTGATAGGATGAGGGTCTGTGCTGATGATAACACATTGTTTGGGACTGGTGAGTAATATTAGCTTTTATTGCTTTATGTATATGGTTCAGTATTGAACATAGGATTTTCAAAATACATTTTTGATTAGTAATAGTGCCAACCAATCACTCCATCTAAATGTTTAGTGTGTCCTTGACTTAGCCAATCAGAGCGATTTCAAAAAAATTAATTTCATTTCATTTTTAACATTCATCATTTTTTGTTGTTTTTTTTTTTTTTTTTTTTTATGTTTGTCCTCATAACCTTATATTATGTTACCTCATAACTCCGTCATTTATTAACCGATTTGGAAAATTCTTTTTTTGACTGGAAGGTAACACTTCCCGTTTGGTCCCATTGTCATCAGATCAGGATTTGATTACTTCTTAGTGTACTTTGAAGTTGGTTTAAGTTTTTTGTAAAACAGTCCAATTATTTTAAAATATGAAATTACTTTCTTGACCATGGTCCTTCAGTCGCTTACAGTTTATTTATAATATCACTTTCTTAAAGTCCGCACATTAACTTTAACATTGTCCACATATCAGTCACCGTCATGTTTTAGTAAAATGGTGGTCATTGTACTAAAACTTTTCACGGACTGTTTGAGACAACTTGTAAAGTCACGATACACATAATTCATTTCATTTCACTTCACTGGTGCACATGGATTGATCTTTATTGAATAAATTACCACCGATAATATGCAATAAAACTCAAAATACAAGAATTTTTGAAAATAAAAATGAAAACGCAACGTCACTCCTCAAGTTGCCAACTATACCATTCTCGTGGTAGCTAAAAAAGTTGCCAAAACGGCTATAAATTTGATTGATATGTTCCCGTTTCTTTCGGAGTTATTTAATGTGGAAATATGAAATCTGGATGTTTTACAGTCTTATTTGAATCTCCAATTGACGGACCAGTTGGCGCGGTTGGTTAAGACTGCTTAAGATTCCAACCATCGCGCCGCAGGGCGTGGGTTCGATTCCCACATAGGACATGCATTTGTGTGCATGGACATGTCTGTATGTCCTGAGTCAGGGTGTAATTATTTATTTATTTATAAGGTACACCAACAACGTACATACACAACATTTTAGACGGAACATAAATAAAGTTACAAAATCTGGTACATACATCAATTACAGGTATACACAACATTTAAATAGAATTATACATTAAGGGTAAGATAATCAATCAACTAAAACATGAAAAAAACACAAACATTAAATAAAACCGAAAAAAAAGAACAGAAATTAAATTATAAATAACACATATAATTATGTATATTAAGAATGTATTTACAAACAAAAAGTAGTATATGTATTATATCAGTTATCTGGTTTCCATAGTACAAGCTCTGCTTAGTTTGGGATCAGATGACCGTGTGTGAGGAACATCCCAGGATATTTATTTATTAATACTTTGTACATAGGTGGCGAAGAAAACGACTTGAAAATCTATCGCATTGGCGAGTCGGAACCAACTTTCATAGCTAAGAACTTAGCCCACGATTGGCTCCAACTTCGCCGTGGGGTGTGGGTGTCCGACCTGGCCTTCATGCCGGGGGAGGGAGGCCGCGTAGTCGCTGTATGCTCCAGGCATGGATATGTTAGGTATGTTTTTTTTTTCAACAAGCATATGGACCACCTGATGGTAAGCGGTTACCGTAGCCTATGGACGCTTGCAACACCAGGGGTATCACTCGCGCCTTGCCGACCCTGAAGAAATCTCTTCACACCCTTTTTGAAGAACCCCATGCTGTACTCCATTGGGTGCACTACGGCGTCCCGGGAGCTCATTCCACAGTCCGAGCGTCCGCGGAAGAAAACTCCTTTGAGCCCGCACAGTTCGAAACAAATCTGGTTTCAATGTGTGAGGATGGACTCCACGTCGATGGCGAGAGTTGCGATGGTGGAAGGTAGCCGTGGGCATCAAGTCGAACAATTCCTTAGAAGTCCGTTGTACAAGCGGTAGAACACACATAAGGAGGCAAAGTCTCTCCTCAGACTAAGGGGCTCTAAACCGCTTGTGAGCTCGAGATCGTCAACAATTCTATTAAACTGGTATATGCCTGTGTTTGACTGCAATATCTCCATGAGAAGTGATGTGGCCGAAGGTGGCTCTCAAGTGCAGCTTTCGGAACACACCGATAGGTGCTTGGCGACAGTTCCACTTGATAGCCCAAGAGCCCACGACGATCTGACCTTCGTCATTTTATAAAACCTGAGAGTTTCTCTGTGTATGTACCTAATAGAGGTAAAAACCATCCCCGAATATGAAGTTTGGATCGCGGTGGCTTTGGAAGTTATCAGGTAGCAAAGGTGTCATAAATTGCACCTCAAATTCGTTAAAGTATAAAGGTCAGTTTTTATATATTTTATTTGGACTAATATTAGAAATCACGTCGTCCATTGTCAGACACTTTGAACGGTGGAAACCCCCTGTCACACCCTTAAAGTATTAAAAAATATGGGGGTTTCCACCATCGAAAGTGTCTGACAACTGAGAAATCATCTTTTGATAGTTCGCCAAGTAACATATAACATAAGATTCATAACTATTATGGTAAAAGAACTCGCAAATATGTAATCCCAAAATTATGTAATATGTATCCTAATATACTACTGAATGAAAATAAAATTAAATGTAAAATAACTTTAAAAAGAAAAATAAAAGAAAATCTATTAGAGAAGCAGACTAGTTGCTTAGGAAAGAAATGATATATCTAATGTTTCTTTCATAAGTTACTGGACTAGTACTTAGAATATATGTATAGTGCATGTGATTGTTAAATAATAATGTAAATAAAGGTATATGTATGTACGTAAAAACCAACAAAACTGTGAAAGAGTGCACGCCTACAAACTGCAATAGTAGTTTGGCGACTTAAAATTAAGAAAAAATGTAAGGTTTTTTTTGGAAATAAAATAAATTAAAAAAAAAAAAATATATATAAATTTCAGCTTTTATAAAATGACGAAAGTTGAATAATATTTTTTAATACTTTAAGGGTGTCAGACAGGGGGTTTCCACCATTCAAAGTGTCTGACAATGGACGACGTGATTTCTAATATTAGTCCAAATAAAATATATAAAAACTGACCTTTATACTTTAACGAATTTGAGGTGCAATTTTTGACACCTTTGCTACCTGATAACTTCCAAAGCCACCGCGATCCAAACTTCATATTCGGGGATGGTTTTTATCTCTATTAGGTACATACACAGAGAAACTCTCAGGTGTTATAAAATGACGAAGGTCAGATCGTCTTGGGCTCTTCCTCTATGAGGTTGGTCTGCCAGGTGGGTAATACAAAGTACCCTACCACCATGCTTTGGTTTCCTCACGATGTTTTCCTGCTCAAGCTTATTGTAGGATTCGAACCCGGACCTTCCTCTCGGTATCCAAGGTCACTTCCACTGAGCTATCATCGCCAAAGGAAACATTATTACAGTAACTACCAACTAATAAGGCGCGTCGTGAATCTTCGTTCGCACAGAAAAGAAAGTATGGCCCGAAGATTAACGAAAGAAAGCTTAAAACTTACAATCAACCTTAGATCACTACTACAAGGTTCATAATACAGCGCAGCTGTTAGTTCCGTCTCACTCGCAAGTGCCGCCCCTCCGCACACATGGCGGCAGCTGCCGACCAATAGCATTACCCGCGCTTTGAAAAGGTACCTCTTGCGCAGGTACAGTCGAGGACATAAATATGTATACAATTAGTAAAATTCAACAACGGTTTCCTCTTAAACTACTGATTGAAATTATGAGATATTATAAAGGCAGAATCTTCTAACATATAGTATTATGATTTGTGTAATAGTTTAACACTTAAATGTTAAACATGCGAGAAAATCGCTTTTGAATTTCAAAAAGTGTATACATATTTATGTCCTCGACTGTACATCGGTAAGCCATATTAGTTGGGCACTACTGTAACCTTGAGCGGAATTCTAGGGTGAACGCTTACAGGTCCGTTAACTAAATCTGGCACGTTCAACATTTACACGTGTCGCTTGTGTAGTGTCTGTGAATAAGCGCGCGGCGTCACGTCGCACTGCATGCGCAACATGACAACTCTGTCCGTCTCTCTCGCGCGCCACCAAGCTTATGGGTATGAAGGAGACAGTTATTGTTTTGCTTTTGTACATCATCATCAGCCTATAATGTCCCACTGCTGAGCACAGGCCTCCTGCACACAAATCAGGGTGAAAGGGAATGGGCAGATACTCCACCACCACGCGTGCCCACTGCGGATCGGTGGAGGTAGGCTAGTGGTCAACCTACTGTTGGAATTGTCAACCCGCCTAGTAGACTCAACTAGCTTGACGACTATAACAATTAAGTGATAACCGGGACCAAAGGCTTTACATGCCTTCCGAAGCACGGAAACGCTCGATTTGAAATACCACTAGGCGGTCACCCATCCAGGTACCGACCACGGCGGTGGTAGCTTAACTTGCCGATCGATTAAGAACGGCTTATCATGCTAAACCACGAGCGCTCATAAATATAGAGTGGACTTTTTAGGGTACCGTAGCCAAATGGCAAAAAACGGAACCCTTATGGATTCGTCATATCTGTCTGTCTGTCCGTCCGTATGACACAGCCACTTTTTTCCGAAACTATAAGAACTATAGAAACTTGTTAAGTAGATGTATTCTGTGAACCGCATTAAGATTTTCACACAAAAATAGAAAAAAAAACAATAAATTTTGAGGGTTCCCCATACTTAGAACTGAAACTCAATTTTTTTTTTAAATAAAACCCATACGTTTTTATGGATAGGTCTTCAAAAATGACATTGAGATTGAGAAACTTCCAAAGTGGTAAAATGTGTGCCCCCCCCCCCCCTGTAACTTCTAAAATAAGAGAATGATAAAACTAAAAAAAATATATGGTGTACATTACGATGCAAACTTCACGAAAATTGGTTTGCACGAGATCTAGTAAGTAGTTTTTTTTTAATACGTCATAAATTTAAATTCATATCAAATACTCAGGTCTATACTACCATTTACTTATATACCTACAGGTTTGTACGGAACCCACTTTGCCGGTTTTTCGCATTCGTCAATTAGAATTGACTGACTGATTAGAAACAATAATGTAATGAAACATACTGTATCGTGAAATTGCATATGTGTGAGTACTGTGAACGTGCCAGCTTTCGTTAACCGATGTGTACTGTACCACCTTCGGCCTCATCATCACTATGTTGAAATTGTTTCAGATTGTACGACAGCAGAGCTCAAAGACGGCCGGTTATTAATGTAGATTTTACCGCAATGGCCGCCACTTGCATTGTACCTAGCTTTGAGGAACGGTAAGTTTTCAGTGAAATATTAGTTCCACAATGTTGTACAACAACTGTTTCATACCGCAATACAATCACGTTGATGAAATATACAACGATTGATGAGATACAGACGGATTAGAATTAGTTTTGATCCGTCATTTTTATTTTCAAAAGATATTATTTTACTAAAATATCAACTCCACGATGTTGTACAACAACTGTCTCATAGCGCAATACAATCACGTTGATGAAATATACAACGATTGATGAGATACAGACGGATTAGAATTAGTTTTGATCCGCCATTTTGGTTTTCAGAAGACATTATTGAATTAAAATATCAGCTCCACAAAGTTGTACAACAACTGTCTCATACCGCAATACAATCACATTTACAAATGGATTCGAATTAGTTTTGATCCGCCATTTTTATTTTCAAAAGACATTATTTTACTAAAATATCAGCTCCATAATGTTGTACAACTACTGTCTCATAGCGCAATACAATCACGTTGATGAAATATACAACGATTGATGAGATACAGACGGATTAGAATTAGTTTTGATCCGCCATTTTTATTTTCAAAAGACATAATTTTACTAAAATATCAGCTCCACAAAGTTGTACAACTACTGTCTCATAGCGCAATATAATCACATCGATGCAATATACAACGATTGATGAGATACAGACGGATTAGAATTAGAATTGTACCGCTATTTTTATTTTCAAAAGACATTGTTTTATTAAAATATCAGTTCCACAATGTTTTATAACAACTGTCTCATACCGCAATACAATCACATTGAAGAAATATCCAATGATTGATGAGATACAGACGGATTAGAATTAGTTTTGATCCGCCATTTTTATTTTCAAAAGACATTATTTTACTAAAATATCAGTTCCAAGATGTTGTACAACAACTGTCTCATAGCTCAATACAACCACATTGATGAAATATACAACGATTGATGAGATACAGACGGATTAGAATTAGTTTTCGTCCGCCATTAGCACTCGGGACAATACGGCCTCTAAGGGTCATAGCTCACTATGTCAACACCGCTCCATCGCAGCAACTATTTTATGTAGTCATTGTAAAATTTACTTTAACGCATACAATTTAAAGGCCTCACTTGCATGGCATGCCGAGGCGTAGCCGTGCTGTTGATGTTGGTGTATGAAAAGTAATTTTTTTTTTTGAGATTTCAGTGTTGGTATACATAGGTTTCGAAAATATGCCATCTCGGAATCTCCAACCGGTATAACAGAACGGCTCAACCGATTTGGCTGATTGGTGGGGAGGTATCTTAGAACTAGGAGACGGACATAGGATACTTTTTATAGGGTAGGGTAATTAGAGTAGGGAAGGGGGCGCGGGTGAAACCGCGGGCAGAAAGCTATGAATATAAATAATATTGGATATTTTTTTATTCTACCCCAGCCAAGTGCTAGTAGGTTTCGGTAGAGGTCAGTTACACCAAGTGGACCTTCGCAAAGGGAAACCAGACAAGGGCTTCAAGGGGTGCGCGGGCGCAGTCACCAGCCTCGCCCTCACTCACCAGCCGAGGCTGGTCGTCAGCACATGTCTCGATCGACAGCTGAGGATCCATCGGTTTGATACCAAAGAATTGGTTTATAAGGTAAGATTTTTCGGAGGTCGAAAACGTCTAAGGCTTATATATATGCTTGTTTTCAACATAAAGAATTCATTTGTACAAAAAAAGAAAATAATGTAGAGGTGTTTGAACCACTTCCAATGTAGAGATTACATTACCAGCAACATGTTAATATACATGGAATATTTTACAAACCCCGCAAAACATAACAACATAACGATTCTGATCGCCATACTCGCGATTCGCCGGCATGGCATAGAATTTCTCACTTTTATCCCGGATTTCCAAAAATAACATTAAATGGCTCAAGTTGTTCCTTAAAATCTCTTAGAGTCTCTAAAAATCTTTATTTTTTTGTACAAATCTCGCTCTCGCGGTTACGTCTAAATACCCGCAAATGAAGACGGCAAAGACTAATTTGAAAGCTTTAAATATGTTCTATCCTTTTTTGTGTTTATGTAGGAAAGAGATGTGATGTGACTAAAATTAGTTTAGTGAGATTTACAACAGAATGAAGCGCCTGTCGTGGTCGATACCTAGATGGGTGACCGTCTAGTGGTATTTCAAATCGAGCGTTTCCGTGCTTCGGAAGGCACGTAAAGCCCTTGGTCCCGGTTATCACTTAATTGTGATAATCGTTAAGCTAGTTGGATGCCTCCTAGGCGGCTTGAAAAATTCCAACAGTAGGTTGACCACTAGCCTACCACCACCGATCCGCAGTGGGCACGCGTGGTGGAGTATTTGCCCATTCCCTTTCACCCTGATTTGTGTGCAGGAGGCTTGTGCTCAGCAGTGGACAACAGAATCGGCACCTTTGTGAAAACATCAACTGTCTACCTATTACGGTTCATGAGATACAGCCCACTGGCAGACAGATGGACGGACGGACAGTGGAGGCATAGTAATAGGGTCCCGTTGGCCTTTGGGTACGGAATCATAATAGCTAGCAACATCCCCATTGGTTTGCTCCAAATATCGATCGAGAGAATCCATTATGGCTCTTACCTTATCAATAATTCTTTTCAGCAATATTTAACATCAAAGCTAACATGCGTGCTAGCGCAAACTGAGAGCTCAACGCCACTCCTCAAAGAAGAGAAGGAGATAAAAGAAGAAGAAGAGAGTGCCCAAGTGGAGGTGGAGAAAGAAGACGATTTGGACGACCTATTTGAAAATATGGAGACTATTGAGTGAGTATTGTAATCAAAGCATCGAGGATATGTTTAGTGTCCTTCACTTAGCCAATCAGTGTGGTTATTTTTTCGATGATTCATAGGAGGTTTAGGCCATCTCTAACTAAAAAAAAAATAAAAAATAGGGCAGCTTGTGGCGAGCTGTTGGTGAGTAGCGACACCACGGACCCTTGTTCTCCCGGGGGCGGCACCTATGCCCCCGCCTCTGGCTCGCCTTCACTGGCCGGCCTGAGTGGAGCGCGAGAGTCGAAAGGGTGGAAGTGCTCAATCTGCGTAATAGCGGGGAAACCCGCTCCGAGATTACTCGCGATGGTGAAACCGGTGCACACCTCTTAGCTGCTGACACCAATGTTGCTCCCTTTGTCACCGCGCGGTCACTGTTTTGGGGGGCCCATTTAGTTAGCGGCGAGTCACCGTCTGTCAGGATTATCAAGATTGAGACGTTTGATTTGGCAGGCGTCCCGTTGTCTCAATCAATAGCCCTGCAACCAGTCCAGCAAGCTCCCTCCCATAGACCCAGTATAGTTTCCTTCTTCTCTGCAATAGTCCTTGCACTTCGCGGATGCTGTCTTTGGCCGTATCTCTTCAATAGTACGGGCAGAGATAGAATCCGCTTAGTGTACATATCCCAACACATTAAAGTATCTTAAAGGGTTCTCTACCTGTTGGATCTGTATCCCCATGCACGCCTTCCAAAAGGACCGGTCCTCGGACCGTGAAATTCCAAAAGGAAAGATACAAATAATAATAATAAAATCCCCAAAATAAAATATACTGTTTCATACAACTATCTACTCGACCTAAATAAATAGTCAGCAGATTGAAACCACGGGACCGAAGGCCAGTCTAAAAGGTAATAAAGAACTCCACACTCACATATTTGTACTTTATATTTTCAGTGAAAAACCAAGAAAGAAAAAGTTACCCATACAAAAAGACGAAGAAACGGCGGTTAAGAAAATAAAACCGTCCACAGAAGGAAGTACCGAGCCTGGTAACGAGGAAGAAGAGGAAGACGCGATAGTTAAACTTCTCAGAAGTACGGAGAAACTGAAGAAGAAAAGAGATAAGCAGAAGAGGGAAAAGAAAGCAAAGAGTGTGTTTCATAATGCTTAGAAATAAAGTTTTAGGAAGATTGAGTTTATGATTTATTTATTAACTAGCTTTCCCCCGCGGTTTAACCGCGTTTCTAGGATAAATAGCTTATATCCTTCTCCATACCATAGGCTATCTGCATGCCAAATTTCATGATGATCCGTTGAGTAGTTGAGGCGTGAAGGCGTAACAAACAAACAAACTCACTTTCGCATTTATAATATTATTATGCATAATAAACATCCTTCACACACGATTGACACATCTCTGATACAAACTAAGCAGAGCTTCTACAGTGCGGCCGCTGAGAAAATGCGTTTTTGACACCTGACCAATCACGGAAACGGCTTAGTAATCTGATTATGATCGGAGTTTCACTAAGCCTGATAAAATTCTGAATATTCCTCTGTCCATACTTACTCAGCTGATTTCGAGAATAGCTCAATTCAAACAAGTCAGAAACTGTGGACATCATTTTCTCAGCGGCGGCAAGTTAGGTACTATGGAGAACAGATAACTGATAAAAAAAACGCCTAAGAACCCTCGTATGTTTGGATAAACATTAAACAAAATCTGTTTTTTTAACACAGTCATCTGATCTGATCGCAAACTTCATTTTGGTATAGTTACCCAACTCTTTGTCCCAAACTAAGCAGAACTTGTACTATGGAAACCAGACAACAGATATAATACATACATAATTACACCCAGACTCAGGACATACTGGGACATAGAGACATGTTCCTGCAGACAAACAAATGCAAGTCCTGTCACTGTGTGGGAATCGACACCACGACCTGTGGCGCGATAGGTGGAATCTTAACCAGTCTTAACCACCCGCGCCAACTGGCCCGTCATACATTACATTTCTTGATCATCAGTTTTGCCGTTATCATCATGAACAGGGGGAACACAAAGAAATTGGATATCATTATTCTATGGGGGGACACTATCATCACAAGAATAATACTATAATCTTATAATAAAAACTGGGTGAAGAATGAATAATAAAATAAATCGAAATCGTTTATATAATCAAAGCAATCTTTTTAAACGCACCCTATTAAGTTCAATGACTGACGTCTGTCAATAGAATATGGTAATACCGGGATTAGTGAAAAGTTTCATTTATTGTAATATAATTATATTTTTATTGTTTATGACTAGCAAACATTTAAAAAAAAAACATAAGATTATCTTTTATAATCAGTATTCAGTACCTGAACAGCACTATGACAGTAAATAATGAAGATTTTCAGCTTTAGTATTAGAAATAACATCAGTTTTCCGGCAGTACTGTCTGCTTTGAATGCAAGTAGGTATCCAGTATTTTTGCAATTTATATAATTTTATGAATTCAAATAACTTAAACCGTTTTTAAAACATTGATGACCGTCAAATAACTATAGGAATATCTACGTGTAGTTTTTAAAAATGTTACATGGCAACACCATACCGAACCGAATACGTATTTATTTGCAATTTTGCAATTCTTATAAATTCACGCAATTTATTGAAAGAAATACTGTATTATTTCTTAAAAATGGCAACAGCCATTCATATTACATAAATCCATACAAATAACATATTATTGCTGTTATAAATCAATAGAAAACATGGATTTTTCGAGTGTTTGCCGAACTTGTTTAGGTACAAAATATTTGAATCCAATATTTCGGGAGCACGATGATCACAGCAAATATTCGACAGCTGTGTTTATTGCTACTGGTATAATGGTAATTAAACTTTAATATTATCTATTATTTTAGTTCGTGTTATGTTAGTAATCAGTATTTTTTTATTACTTATCGGTCCCTCTTGTGGTTTGATGCGTCGATGATTTCTTTATAAAGTTTTTTTTTAATTTACTTTATTGATTGGAGGCTGCGTATCAGTCTGCCTTGTTCAAGAGCTCCAATTGCCCCTTTTTAACCAACTTCAAAAGAAGGAATAGGTTTCTCAATTCAACCGTATATTTTTTATAGGTTTCTATTGACCACATGACTCAGATCTTAAGTAAGTAGTATATCTTATTTTATTTACAGGTAGAACTAAACGATAGCCTACCGCAAAACATGTGTACGGATTGTGTGAAAGTACTTAATGATACGTTGAAATTCCGTAAAAAGTGCAAAGAAACAGAAATAGTACTATTAA
This sequence comes from Achlya flavicornis, assembly GCA_947623365.1. NCBI lineage: Eukaryota > Metazoa > Arthropoda > Insecta > Lepidoptera > Drepanidae > Achlya > Achlya flavicornis. The sequence goes on along the minus strand of OX392494.1, from coordinate 1,723,116 downwards.
GTATCAAAGCCGAAAATAAAAAAGCTGAATTAATAACCAAAACTGAAATTAAACGTACCAAATCAGTGTTAACAGAGGACCTATCTATTAAGAATGAAGACACTGAGAATAAGCACGAAGTTGATATTAAAACGGAATATACAGATTATGAGGTTTTAGAGGATGAAGATGACACACCGTTGAAATATCTATTAGAATCAGATTCCAATGATACTCCAAACGTAACGGAAGACAAAGCAAAAATAGAGAAAATAGATTTTGAATGTATGCCATATAATATTGTAGATGAAAGACGTAAAAGAGTTACGTGTAAGCTTTGCCAGAAGAACCTTTCTATTCGTAGTATAGATACCCACATGGCTAAATGTCACCCAGGGGCTGATGAAAGACGTGTAAAATGCGACTTATGTGATAATTATATTCTGAAAGAGAAATTGAATAGGCATATGGTTTTGATGCATGGCAGTGGATGCTTTAGATGTGGAGTAAGTATTTTAGCTCCTGGTATAGCATGATAAGCCATTCTTAATTGATCGGCAAGTTAAGCTACCACCATTGTGGTCGGTACCTGGATGGGTGGCCACCTAGTGGTATTTCAAATCGAGTATTTCCATGCTTCGGAAGGCACATAAAACTGTTGGTCCCGTTTATCAGTTATCTAGGTGGCTTGAAAACTCCAACAGTACACTGTTGACCAACCTACACTGATGTGCATTGGGCACGCGTGGTGGAGTATCTGCACATTCCCTTTCAACCTGATTTGTGAAAGGAGGCCTGTGCTTAGCAGTGGGACATTATAGGCTGATGATGAAGATGATGAAATATTTTATAGTAATAAAAATATGATGTGAACTTTTTTCAGCTGCATTACTGAGATCTTTCTTTTTCCTAGTGTAGTGACTAGGATACTTTTGATCTCAAATATATTTTATTTATGCAGTAAATTTCATCCATATCTGTTCAGCCATTTAAGAGTGATTGAACAACAAGCAGCCAAAAGCCGTATTGTGAATTTGCTCTTAAACGGGCCAGTAGGCTCTTGCACGCCACGTCTATTGGCAAAGCATCGATATGTCGCAGGCTGTATCAGAGTTCTCTCACTGAAATTTGTTCTTTTTGTTTATTAATAAAGTTCTATATTATAGAAAAAAATAGAGATATATCTATTTTGGTAACTTATCATCTACAATAAAAATATAGTTCATTGGGGTGTCCTTTAAAGTGTAATAAATACCTGTGCTAGGAGGCCCCGCTCTTCCATATCTAGTACACAACAATACAGTAGTAAAAGGTGTTAAATATTATTATTTAACAATTTATTTTAAATTTAAAATTAATAATTGGACTGTTTTACAAATTAAACCAACTTCAAATACACTAAGAAGTCATCAAATCCTGATCTGATGACAATGGGACCAAACGGGAAGTGTACCCTTAAAGACAAAAAAAGAATTTTCCAAATCGGTTAATAAATGAAGGAGTTATGAGGTAACAAACATAAAAAAAAAAAAAAAAACAACCGAATTGAGAACTAGGGAATGCAAACCGGTTTCACCGAAAATCGAAAAACCGGTTATTCGGTACGGTTTTGACCAACCAAAAAAACCGGTTTTACATAGCACCAAAACCGGTTTTTCGTTTTTTTTCGGTTTTTCTTTCAATGTTTGGAAAAACTAATAAAGGAAGATTTGCCGCCGTTTTGTAAACTGAGTGCAATGCAGGGAGTATTTTTGTGATGAACTGAAGTATGTTGATGTGTATTGTGTTGAGCTGTTAAGAAAATAACTTATAATAATGATTGTTTTTATGATAGATATAAAATAAGTAATTTTTTTTTTTACAATACTTAGGCGTCAAACCAGCGTACGGCCCGCCTAATGATAACTTAACCTTAGCCTATGGACACTTGCAACATAACGGTTATCACTCGCACGTTGCCAACCCTCAAACTTTTTGAAGCGGGGAGCTCATTCCACAGCCTGAGCGTTCGCGATAGGAAGCTTCTTTGAAACCGAACTGTACGAGACCATTTTGGTTCCAATTTGTGAGGATGGACTCCCCATCGGTGTCTACGATGGTAGAAGGTGACTGGGCATCAGGTCAAACAATTCTTCAGAACACTGTCCGTTGGAAAAGCGGTAGAACACACATAAGAAGGCAGTCTCTCCTCAGACTTCTTCTTCTGTATTTAAGAGCTGTGCTCTTGTCGGTGTAGCTTCTTCCACTCTGCTATATCATTAGCCACATTTTGCACCTCCTTATACGACACGACGCCTATTTTTGCCTTCATTTGACCTCTTCATTTCTCCTCAGACTAAGGGGCTTTAAAACACTTGTGAGCTCGGGATCGTCGGCAATTATAATAGCACGTCGCTGAACTGAGTCTTAATACCAAAGCTGATATCCAGGTGCCCACAGAAGACAGCATTACTCCATTTGGGCTGGACTTGCGATTTATATAGTTGCAGTATTTGTCTCGATAAGAAGTACTACTTCGCTCTATTAATCACACCTAGTTTTTTGGATACCTTGTAGATGATTTTGGAACAGAACCTCGCTACAAATATTATCGCGAAGGATCCCATACTTTCGTGATGTTGAGGGACATGTTCTAGAAATGAGGAGCCACAGAAAATAGACTTTTCGCAACGGTGAATGCGCAGGTTGCGTGTAGTTTAGTTGACCCCAATCGGAGTCACTAGTTTGTGTACTCTCGATTTAAGACAAGTCGCACCTTTCCTCCAATATAGAACGAGGGATATTTGCACGGCTCGTGTAATGAGCGTCCCCTGTAATTTCATCTGCATAGCAATGAATGCTAGCAATAGAGAGTATATCATTAATATTCTGGAGGAATAGTGTTGGGGATAATCCAGAGCCTTGCGGGACGCCAGCATTAATATCATGCTATCGGAGCAACTACTGTCAACGAAGGCTCTTATGTATGCCAAACAGCAAGCTGACTGATTGGTGTTATTTTTTACCCATCTGCACGACAACAATTTATCTAAGTAAAACATTCGTATAATAATAATCACGTTTTTGTGTACACGCAAGTTGCTGTGCCACTACAATATGACATGTGAAATGAATATTATAACGTACGAAACATAATTCAATAAATGTACATAAAGTTATCATATCTCATAGCAAATAAATACTAAGCAAACGTGATATGTTTTAATGATTTCATTCGTTTAAAATAAAATCAAAAGGAAAGGAACCGTGTAGTCTATATAAACGAGTCTCTGATGAAGATGAATCTACAGAGTTAAATAAACTATTATTTCCATCAATTTGATGAAAAAGAGATGGATGGATTGTGTGAAAGATGATACTGGTAAGAATGGAGTGAATGTTGGTATAACGGATAGAAGAGACGAATGGAAAAAGCGTACATACAGCGCCGACCCCAAATTATGGGGAACAAGGCACTTTTATACTCACTTCATTAACTTTAACTGACTATAATACCCCAGTTTGCGATTTTTCAATCTTAGGCACGGTTATTATCTATAATTTGAGCTATAGAAATAACGTGAAAAAAAACCGAGCGGACATTAAAAAAACCGGTTTTAAAACCGGTTAACCGGTTTTACCTCTCAATAACCGAAAAAAAAACCGGTTTTCATTTTGCCACGGTTTTGCATTCCCTATTGAGAACCTCCTCCTTTTTTGAAGTCGGTTAAAAATAAATAATGTTTAGCAATAATACTTAAGACTATGGAATCCTAAAAAGAAAGATTTCAATGTAGTTTGAACTCACGGCTTATTGAAATAGAGCACATAATCCAACTATAAATGGTCTAATTAAATCTATTTTGTAATTCCAGTACTGCAAGTCAGAGTTTGACAATAAAGAAGTACTAGTGGGTCATGTGTCAACATGTACTGCAAAGAAAAAAAAGAGGAAAATGAATGAATCTGTAAGTAATTTATTTCTCAACACAGTCACTTGTAAAGTGGCTGTTATTGCACCGATTTTAGTATCTTAATGGTCCATGCTACGCGAACTGAGCACGAGCCGAGCCCGGAACGAACAGGATTCGTTCGTTGCTTGCGATTTCAGGCGTGGACGTACTTAACGAGCCTGCAACGAGCGCGATGCGAATCTCTTTGTACGTGAAAAATCTGACAATCGGGCGGAGCGCAGTCGAGCACGCTACGAATGCTCGTTCGAGGCTCGCGAGCCCGTCCACGCTACGCGAATCGTGCTCGCAGTGTGTTCGTTCGTGGCTCGGCTCGTGCTCGGTTCGCCAAGCATGGACGCATAAGACAGCTTATTATAAACTGGTGCTTTTTACTTTACATTACCGCACTAGTGTTTTGATATTATCCCGATGTTAAATTGATTAATATGACGGTTTGACATGGATAGATTACAAACTATCGGAAATTAACAAATCATATTGTAAGCAGTATGGTACAGTCAAAGAATTTAAAACGTCCAGAAGGATAGTCGCCTCTTTGGCAACATGAAATAAACAAGCCAGAATTGACAGTATTTGACAGCCGTGCGCAGTACGAACTGAGAGCGATTTGCTCAGGGAGCCCCTCAAGCGGAGTGAAATTAAATGTCATGCTTTAGTAAGGCGGATTATCCATCTGGGTAGAGGCACGATGCCCTATGAAAATCTTTGGGTACAGTTCAAAATTTATCGACAGTTTACAATCTCGCTAGAAAGATTATAAACTAACGGTGTTCATAAAATTACGGTGACATATAACAAGCAAAACAATGCACACACATAAAGACCACCTTGACACCATCCAGATTGAGTGTCGAAGCTGTGCACGCGTCGAAAAAAATAGCCCTTAACTGTTAGGGGCTAAACTAAATAAAAAATAAATAAAATTGCAAAATAATGTATAATATTTAAATTTCTCCCGATTTTAATTGGAATATTTCAACAACTGCTATCATTATGAACGTCACTATGACAAGCAGAATGACGCTGAGGGAGCGTAAAACGTAGCTGTTACGCGCAGCAGCCTATAAAAGAAGGCGTATTTTATATATTCGTGTAGTATGGCGACGTTCTTTCTAGGTATATTTATTTGTATGCTTGAAACATGTTTATAACAATTTACTCATTTACGCAGACCTCACTAACCGTACAATCAACAAATTTAAACATAAATAACAAAACATAATAACACACTCTAAAACCACATCATAAGATTTAAAACCGCGTGTCAATTAAAAAAACATCTGTAAATAACAAATTGCAATGAGATAACAAAATCAAAACAACAGCTGCCAGTTTAATATTTGATAGCAATAGCTACGCACCGTCGCGAAACAATGTTGAAATTATTAATTTTAATATTAATAATGAGTGTTGAAGCGAAAATACAGATACTATTGACAGACGGACATACAGAGAAGATCGGGCAGAGGATATACAAGAAGGAGTTACTCACAGATACATTTCAGAGTCCTAAAGAATTAGCATATGACTCGACGAGCAGAAATCTGTTTTTTATGTACATGGATGATTATATACAGGATTCTGGGCGGGCATACATTAACGTGGTAACAAAGCAAGCAATGAAGATCAAATGTATCGAAAGAAACAAAGCCACAGCTGTTGATGCTGAAACAAGTGAAGTCTACTTCGGTTCTGACGACGGACTTTACAAATACGATCCAATTTCCAACGAAGCAAACAAAATAGGACTGTATAACATTAATATAATAGAAATTGTGTTAAGAAATAATGAAATGTATATCTTAGATGCGAATAATCACATGGTGTACAAAGTTTTGAATGAAGGCAAAATGGTTGTTAAAGCCATTGATATAGAGACTGTTATTCTATTTGATGTCGATAAATCAAGGAATCTTCATATAGTTGCTATGAGTGGAGTTTATTGTGCGGTTGGAGGACATGAAATCGTCAAAAACAAGGATTTGAATACAGTGTATCACTTCATAGTGGATAGTGTGAAGACTTTTGGTGTGACAGAGAACGGTATATACGATATAGATTGTGCAAACGGGACAGCGGATAAAGTTGCTGATCTGGACTTCTTACCGAGAAGTATTGTTCTGGGAGATTACGGAGATATATTTTATAGTACAGATTATAACATTTACAGGTTAAGGCCGATACAGTCTTATCTTGTATACAACATACGTAAGAAGACAAAATATAATTAAATGTGTTTGTGTCAGTGCGTAAATCATTCGTTTTATTCTGCTGCATTCTTATTCTTGCCCAAGAAACACTGCTCTTTGTGGTTCTGCTTTGTGTCAATCATCAATTCAAATAGACCTTCGCAGGCACTTATGAAAAGTCTGACTCTAATACTCTAATACCGGTTCGGAAGGTTGCATTTACTGAGAAGAGCCGGCAATAAACTCAGCAATTACTCTTTTCAAAACAAGCTTAGATTAATTACATAACATTTACGTTCTAATCGCACTGACATCAATTGGGTGCCCCGAAGCGGCGCGGTAGTGTATACAATGGGTACAAGCAAACGTTCCGGAGGAAATTCTCTAGATTGGACCTTGGACAGTGATAGGGTACTTTGTAGTACCCCGCTGGCTGGCTGCTACCCTAAAGTCTAAAATCTGTCGACAAGCATGAACTCGGCGTGTTCTGATAGCGGTACTAGATGCAGTTCCATTCTATGCTTTGTGTGCCATCTTCAGCCACATCATCACTTATCATGATGAGAAGATATGAAAAGATCTTCCACATAGAAAGAGCCTTGCTGAGTTTCTTGCCAGAGTCTTCTCAGTTTAAGTGTATTCCGAACCGGTGGTAAATTCAACTGTATGTACCAATTTAACGTTCATAAGTGCCTTACCAGGGCGTAAACTTAATAAATGACTTTTTGATTTTGATTTTGAGATATAGGGGAGAGTTGGATATGTCGTTAATAGATGTCGCTACAATATCATGGCCATCATGGGACATTCCTCGCACACGGCTATCTGATGCCAAATTAAGCAGAGATTGTACTATGGAATCCAGATATCAATTGACGACAGTTTGTTGGGCCAGGGTCGTGAGCTCCACGAGTGTGACATCTGCCACAAAAAGATGCAGAAGGCCAGCCTCAGGATGCACAAGGCGATCAAGCACGCCGGGCTGGGACCTGTGTGTGAGGTAACTAGTTTTTTTTTTAATATTTTCAGGGTAAATCATCATTCATCATCAGCCTATAATGTCTCACTGCTGAGCACAGGCCTCGTCTCACAAATCAGGGTGAAAGGGTATGGGCAGATACCCACTGCGGATCGGTGGAGGTAGTCTAGTGGTCAACATACTATTGAAGTTTTCAAGCCGCCTAGGAGGCCTCCAACTAGCTTAACGACTATCACAATTAAGTGATAACCGGGACCAACGGCTTTACGTGCCTTCCGAAACACCGAAACGCTTGATTTGAAATACCACGAGGCGGTCACCCATCCAGGTACCGACCACGACGGTGATAGCATAACTTGCCGATCGATTATTAGGGTAAATAATACTTTTTTATCGAATATACCTTCGGACAAGGGCGTCGCCAAGGGGGGGCAGGGAGGGGCAGCTGCCCCCCCTAGAGATTCTAAAAAATTTGCCAAATATAATGCAACCAAAGTCCTAAGTCTTTTAGTTGATTTGCTTGAAGTTCAAGCCTTGAACAATCATTCCCGTACATCGAAACTCGAATGAATTCACCAATTCCACTCTTAATATTCCGTACGCTCAACTACGCTCTGCTCTACTCTATCGTTGAAGCTGTCACAGAATATATATGTATATAGTACTAAGATACTGTTGTTATTACAATCGCTGTAGATGTAAGGCTCGTAGTACAAGTGAAAAGCTTCATGTGCTGTCGACTTTACCTACAATTCATACCTACTTTTCTCAAAAGTATGAATTGTAGTAGGTAAAGTCAACTTGCCCCCCCCTGCGCCATCGGCTGGCGACGCCCTTGCCTTCGGAGCCACTTATGAATAGTCCGACCCTAATACTCTAATGCCGGTTTGGAAGGTTGCACTTGCAGTTTCGTACGTAAAATAAAAAAATCGGATCAATTATGAGATCACTGCCGTGTCCTTCCGTCTGTCACTGAGGTGTTACATGAAAACAGAGTAACGTAGAAATGTTATTTTTTTAAACCAATATGCCTCCGTATAGTCGTTAGTTAGGTACCCAAAAAAAGTTTATGGATACTAAAAAAAGCCGGCCAAGTGCGAGTCTGAGTATTACTCGCGCACAGATATTTCGACCTTTTGGACGTATATTTATTGGTTTGGGTCATCACTGCTTTAAACAACCGGACCGCATAACTATGTTTGTATGTGAAATAATTTAGAAGATTTTGAAAAAACAACCTGTGCTACGGGCTACAGGACGGTTAACAAAAATTGGCATTTTTGTTAACCGAAAAAAAGTATTTTTCGAATCCGACTGGTAGTTCCAGAGATTAGCCCGTTTAAACAAAAAACTCTTCCGCTTTATTATATTATAGTATAGATTACATTATTGCTTCTAATTGGTCAGTCAATTCTAATGGACGTATGCAAAAGATACCACTCTATATTTATGCAAAAGAAAAACAATAACTGTCTTCTTCATACTCATGAAGTTGACCGCGCGCGAGGGAGATGGACAGAGTTGTCATGTTGCGCATGCAGTGCGACGTGACGCCGCGCGCTTATTCACACACACTACACAAGCGGAACGTGTAAATGTTGAACGTGCCAGCTTTAGAATTAGCTTCTAGAAATAAGCACAAACTTGCTGTACCTTTAACTCGGCTCAGCAAAGTCCTTAACTCTTTCAAGGGGCAATGTATACGTTTCTATAATAAATTACCCAAAGAAATCCAAGAGCTACCTATACATAGATTCAAAAAGATAGTAAAACAGAAGTTATGCAAGAAAGGGTACTATAAAGTTTCTGATTTTGTAGATGACTAGAATGCATTTGAATGAATTGTTCGCTTCGCAGGCTATTGTTATATATATTTTGTAAATTGTAATATTTATAGGTACACATTTAAAAAAAAAGTATACTTGCTGAGTTTCTTGCCGGAGTCTTCTCAGTTCAAGTTGTATTTGGAACCGGTGTAGAGTCATTTGTTAACGTTCACAAGAGCCTTATCAGGGCCAAAATTGAATAAATGAATTTAGATTTTTTGATTTTTAGTTAACGGACCTGGGACAGTAGGCAAGATGGTTATCAACATTATCGTTAGTAAACGATGAACATTTGTATGGGATTGACATAAGAGATTGTAAAAAATCACGTGATATTTCGATTTGAAATGTCAATCCCATACAAAGTTTGATCGTTTAGTAACGATAACGATTGTCGACAACCATCTTGTCTAGGGGGGTATGATCTTAATAGATTTTGAGATATATTGATTAAATGTGGTTGCAGCACTGCGGCAAACGCTTCGGTAATAAATTCCGTCTCAACGAGCACTACAGAGCTAAACATGGCTACGAGAAGTTTAAATGTACATACTGTGAGTTCCAGAGCGCTGGAGTCATGGCTATGAGGGTAAGATACCAGCTCTTTACCAGGCCCATGGCTCTATTTTGAATGAACGTTTTTAACCGACTTCAAAAAAAGGAGGAGGTTTTCAATTCGGTTGTGTGTTTTTTTATGCTTGTTACCTCATACCACCGTCATTTATTAACCGATTTGGAAAATTATTTTTTTTGTCTGTAAGGGTACACTTCCCGATTGGTCCCATTGTTATCAGATCAGGATTTGATTACTTCTTAGTGTACTTTGAAGTCGGGTTTAAGTTTTTTGTAAAACAGTTGACAATTATTTTGAACAAGCATATCCTGGTGGCATCGAGAAAACATCCCTTTAGAGTAGTAATATCGCGCTATCCGATTCCGCAACTAGTCAGTGATTTTGCACTGATTTTGAACAGTAAGGTCCAATCACTGCATCGTGTGTCCTTGACTTAGCTAATCAGGAGATTTCAAGTAAAACTAACGTCATGTCGCTTCTATCATCACTAAAGGCGTCAGCTGAAAATCAACGCTGCTGACAGTAGTCAGTAGCACTATGCTGAGCTGTGTCCTATTTGGCACAGACCTACTGGTTCATTTTTAAATTCAATATTGTTATAAATAATGATTAATAAATAAATATCCTGGGACATTCCTCACACACGGTCATCTGATCCCAAACTAAGCAGAGCTTGTACTATGGAAACCAGATAACTGATATCATACATATACATACTTTTTGTTTGTAAATACATACTTAATATACATAATTACACCCAGACTCAGGACATACAGACATGTTCATGCACACAAATGCATGTCCTATGTGGGAATCGAACCCACGACCTGCGGCGCGTAAGGTGAACCTTAACCAACTGCGCCAACTGGCCCGACAAATGTCCGTTATGTTTCTGTTAATGTGTTCGTCAAATAAATGTGTTTTCTTTCTTTCTTCTTTGGAGCCTTATTATGAAATGAAATGAAATGAAATGAAAATATATTTATTTTGAAAAATACACACAACACTACAAAAATAATATAAACATGAAACAAATAGCACATAAAAAAGAAAAAAAACCGGCCAAGTGCGAGTCAGACTCGCGCACCGAGGGTTCCGTACAAACCTGTAGGTATATAAGTAAATGGTAGTATAGACCTGAGTATTTGATATTAATTTCAATTTATGACCTATTAAAAAAAAACTACTTACTAGATCTCGTTCAAACCAATTTTCAGTGGAAGTTTGCACCGTAATGTACATCATATATTTTTTATAGATTTATCATTCTCTTATTTTAGAAGTTACAGGGGGGGGGACACACATTTTACCACTTTGGAAGTGTCTCTCGCGCAAACTATTCAGTTTAGAAAAAAATGATATTAGAAACCTCAATATCATTTTTGAAGACCTATCCATAGACACCCCACACTTATGGGTTTGATGAAAAAAAAATATTTGAGTTTCAGTTCTAAGTATGGGGAACCCCCAAAATTTATTGTTTTTTTTCTATTTTTGTGTAAAAATCTTAATGCGGTTCACAGAATACATCTACTTACCAAGTTTCAACATTATAGTTCTTATAGTTTCGGAAATAAATGGCTGTGACATACACGGACAGACAGACAGACAGACAGACAGACAGACAGACATGACGAATCTATAAGGGTTCCGTTTTTTGCCATTTGGCTACGGAACCCTAAAAACAAAGAGTAGTGTTGTGTTATATCAAAATTGGTCATATCATTATATATCGTTCTTATTACATATCACTCTGTTGGTAAAGAACCACGAGCGTCGTCACCGCGGCGAGAAACCCTTCGTGTGTGAGTCGTGCGGCGCCAAGTTCCACGCCGCCTACCTACTCGCGCAGCACAAGCAGTCGCATCGCACGGAGAAACTTATTAAGGTACGTACAAACTACCTGTCCCCCGCGATTTCACCCGCTTTCCCGTAGTAAAAAGTAGCCTAAGACCGGTGGCGTAGCTACCTGAGCTTGGGGCCCCTCGGACTCTGACTTACAAACTTTTTAATTATTTATTTTATTTATTAGGTACACACAACAGATGACAATCACAATTTCACACCAAAGAGACACATTTTAGTTTAGAGTCCAGATCGAAATCCAAACACGTGTATACACAGCATAACAAGCAGAAAGGCATTCAAAAAATAATAATTTACTTATTGATAAATTAATTACTCTAATGATGCAATAGTTATATAAAGTTGATCATTATCAGCACATATTTAAATACAAATACAACAACAATACACAATACAGAATACACTACAATAAATATACAATACAATCAATATGAGAAGCCGCTATTTCAGGACATCCTTTAACTTTTTTTTAAAAGCAATTTGACGCGAATCAAATATTAAACTATTAATGGAGTAATTGAAAAGAAACGCAGAACTCTGAACGTGGAACTCTAAATCAAATCAAATCATCATTTATTTGCTATCATGTATGAGTACAGAGGATGTTCAGAAATTATAATGAGTGGTCACATGAGCCATCAAAATATAGGCATGCAAGAATTTAAATTTAATAACAATAATAATACTGAAATATTTCATTAATCTATATATAATAACTAGCTGCCCGGCGCGACTTCGTTCGCATGGTGCTACCCTACCCTATGGTGCTACCCTACCCCACCCTACCCTACCCTACCCTAGCCTACCCTACCGTACCCTACCCCACCCCACCCCACCCCACAACATTTGTTACAAAAAATGTGATAAATGAAGAACCGCTCGACCGATTTTGTGCAAACTTCACATAAACCATCTACAAAATAGTCCGAACAAAGCCTAAACATTTGGTTTGGAGAGATGAGCCCTTTCTTGAGTTATAAAATTACAACGAAAAGTGGCATTGATTTTTATATATATATAGATATGTCAAAAATAATATACCTAACAATATAATCTGAAATGGCTACTAACTATGTTTCTTGCAATGTGTAAAGTATTCAGCAAGATTCTAGAACTCTCTCTGTGGTATCGGCGCCTAATATTTCGCATAAAAAACAACAGTTGTTGACCCTTGATACGGATTATCATGACGCACAAGATGGTGAACATGCTACGATGTCTTTTTTAGGGTTCCGTAGCCAAATGGCAAAAACCGGCCAAGTGCGAGAGATGTATTCTGTGAACCGCATTAAGATTTTCACACAAAAATAGAAAAAAAACAATAAATTTTGGGGGTTCCCCATACTAAAAACTGAAACTCAAAATTTTTTTTTTCATCAAACCCATAAGTGTGGGGTGTCTATGGATAGGTCTTCAAAAATGACATTGAGGTTTCTAATATCATTTTTTTCTAAACTGAATAGTTTGCGCGAGAGACACTTCCAAAGTGGTAAAATGTGTGTCCCCCCTCTAACTTCTAAAATAAGAGAATGATAAATCTATAAAAAATATATGATGTACATTACGGTGCAAACTTCCACCGAAAATTGGTTTGAACGAGATCTAGTAAGTAGTTTTTTTTAATACGTCATAAATTTAAATCTATATCAAATACTCAGGTCTATACTACCATTTACTTATATACCTACAGGTTTGTACGGAACCCTCGGTGCGCGTACTGACTCGCACTTGGCCGCATTTTTTTTTTAATGTTTGAGTGTAGTCTTGCTCCAGGTGTTAAAATGAGATGGCTTGATATGATTTTTTTTAATAGTTTAGTTGGGGCCCTAAATGGGCCTTTGTTTCTTTTTTGCTCCAGGGCCTTCGGCTGGCTACGCCACTGTCTATAACACTCGTGGATAATGTAGCTTTCTAATAGTGAAATATTTTTTCGAAAAATATTAAAAAATCATTAGAATTATGAAAATTAAATATTATAATTAAAGTTTACGTATAAAATGTCTATATACTGTAATATAATTTTCCAATTCCAGTGCGACCTCTGCCCAGCGAGTTTCAAAACAAACAACGGCCTTCATATGCACAAAATTACGTGTCACAGTTCCTCCCTGTACAAATGTTCCATGTGTTCCCGCGCGTACAGCTGTCGACATTATGCGGTCAAACATTTACGACATGTCCACGACTTTAGAGGACCTGTTCCGAAGCTGCAAAGGATTCCAGCTGCTGATGTTCAGTGATTCATGGCAATTAAAAATGGAAGATCTTCCTGGGGTCATTGTGCCATTATAAATGACACGGGTATAGCAGATCGTGAAATAAACTTCGTAAGCGCGATGCAGGGTGTCGTGGCGCCATCTATGTTTCTGCGTGTGAACTATCTCAGTGTAACTGATGGATATCGCTACAAAGGGAAAAGGAGTTGAGACTAGTAATAAGATTGGTAATACAAATAAAGATTTATTTTATATTAAAAAATTGTTTTTTTATATACTAGCTGTCCTCCGCGGTTTTACTCGGGGATAATGTAAGTTCCTTTAAGCAAAATAATTTTTCGAATCTAACTGGTAGTGTCAGAGATTTGCGCGTTTAAAAAACAAACTATCAAACTATAGACTATATAAAAAAATTATGTGTAAAATATTACTGTTTCAGTAGGAATTAATGGATGAAGCCACAGTTATGTCATTTTTAACGCACACTTATCCGAGCCGAACGCGAACGCATCGAAAGAAACGAATTTTAGAATTGTGATGAAATTTTATGAAATCTCGCATACTTGCCCGCGTCGAGTCGTCCGAATCTGGATTAGATTTCATATACAGAATTCTAAAATTCGTTTCATTCTATGCGTTCGGCTCAGATAAGTGTTCGTTCACCTTTAGTTTCCTTCAAAAGTGAAGATGCATCGTAGATGCTATTGGGTCGATAAAATTTTTCTTGTACCTCGTTACCATGGTTACGTTCCTTGTTGTCCCTTGGACAACTCTTTGATAGACTTTTTGGCGGGAACTTGCAGAGTGACGTTGCGTTTTCATTTTTAACCGACTTCAAAAAAAGGAGGAGGTTCTCAATTCGGTCGTATGTTTTTTTTTTATGTTTGTTACCTCATAACTCCGTCATTCATTAAGCGATCTGGAAAATTCTTTTTTTGACTAGAAGGTTACACTTCCCGTTTGGTCCCATTGTCATTAGATCAGGATTTGATTACTTCTTAGTGTACTTTGAAGTCGGTTTAAGTTTTTTGTAAAACAGTCCAATTATTATTTTCATAAATTCGTGTATTTTGAGTTTTGTTGCATATTATCGGTGGTGTTTTATCCAATAAAGATCAATACATGTGCACCAGTGAAGTGAAATGAATTATGTGTATCGTGACTTTTCAAGTTGTCTCAAGAAGTCCGTGTTTTTTTTTAGTACAATGACCACCATTGTACTAAAACATGACTTTTATGGTCGATGACTGACTGAGGACTATGTGAAAGTGATTTATAGTGACTAGAACTTATGATATAACTAGAAATTGGCAAAATACACAAGCCGTGTGACGCCATTGAAGAAAAATGAAAAAAAAAAACTCTTTAAGACCGTGATTTTTCTATACGTTTTCTATGGTTACAATCACGGAAAAGAGATTTATTTCTTTTCTCTGTGGTTACAATTCACCAAATTATGACGCCGATTAATTTATGGACTATCTCCTAAGCACATTATTAGTCACTATTATCCTATTATCCTTCTATTGTCTCTTGGACAAAGGGACAGAATAACAAACAAGAAAAAGTTGACCTTTTCTTTTTTTCTGTGTACTAATGAGGCTATGTAATTCGAAAACCCACATATTAGCACACTGGCTGTCTGCTGTCAAATCCGTCACCATGACAACCGCAACAAACAATTGACTATTTTTATTAGTAAACAAACGTCACACTGCAGTGTGTTTTTTTCTTCGATAAAATCGACAAAATGTCTAATTTAAGTGGTTACGATGGTGAAGCTATCGGCTTTGACTCAATAACTCAGAATAAACGACCGGAAAGCCATAGTTCGACTCAAACAACTGAATTCTCCGAAACTGGTACAGGTTGTCAAACAGTTAGCTCAAAAGACTGTGGCTCCATGGCCACTCCTGAAAACTTAAACGCCCAGGATGATATTCTGAAAGAATACCCCCCGCCAGGCCTGAATGAGTTTTTAAAAAAGGTCGTTCCAGGCATGATCGATCAACTGGACCAAAAAGATCACAATTTACTTTATAACTCATCTGATTCTGAAGAAGAAGAAGTAATTGCGGCAAAACTATTTCAAGAAATGACTATTAAGAACGACATAGTTGGAGCGGGAGACCAGGCGAGCTCCATTTTAGATCTCTCCTGGAGCAGCGCTGGTAACTCCATAGCTATTTCCATAGGTAAAACTCAGCATGAAGACTGGTGTTCCCATGACGGCTTAATCAAAGTTTATACTGTAAAATGTACAGCTGGCGATAAATTCATTCACGCCTTTGATATATCTGAGAAGAATTGTGTAACTGTATTGGAATATCATCCATCGGTCGCCGCTTTACTAGCGTACGGAACTACTTCAGGAGAAATAGTGCTGTGCAACTTACGGAGCGTGGGGACTAAAGAGGACATGCAACTGACTTCGCCATCAGGCTGCCATGGCTCTAATAGAGTTTCTGCTCTAAAATGGGCCGATGCACCACTGGCCAATACGTTCTTAATGATGCAAATAGCTAAAACCGGTAAGCGCCGTGGCGCTTCAGATCAAATTCTGATTTCTTCCGGTAGCGACGGCACTATTAACATCTGGCAAGTAAACGCGAATTTCAAAATATTCGAATGCGTCATTTCCTACAGTATTAACGGGTCGCAAAAGATGGCGGCTCCGGATATCAGCTGTTTTGATTTTATCAAGAGTATTCCCTTGCGACCGAGCGAGGAGAGGGTGCCGGATGATATTTTCGTCGTTGGCTCTATGTCTGGGAAGCTGTTTTTGTGTAATACAAAGACTTACCAGCCTATTGTTGACAGCAATGCTGTGGATCCTGTTTATGAAGTTTTGGAGGGACATTCGACTTGCGTTTTGAACGTTGCGTTCAGCAGTTTCCAGAAACCGGGTATTTTTGTCTCTGCCTCCATGGATTCGGAGTTGAGGGTCTATGATGTAAACCAAGTCAGTCCTTTGAAAGTAAGTACTTACCTGTTTTATCTCATATATATAATTTTACTTACTAAAAGTAGCTACATTAGGGCACCTTCGACGGCGCGCCGTATCGTGGCATTCGTGGTACTGCATGCGCGTCATGAAAAGTCTGTCCGTCTCTCTCGAGTGCGGTCACGCATATGAGTATGAAGGAGACAGTTATTGTTTTGCTTCTGCTACTGGTCATAAAAATAACGGTAGTTTTTTGCATTAGTCAATTCGAATTGAGTGACTGATTAGAGGCAATAATGTAATGTGTAATTTCATATGTGTGAGTATTGTGGACTCGCCAGCTTTAGTTGACCGACTAGCTAATATATTCTATACAATCGGCGAAGCCAGCAACAGCTACTTCCAGAATAACCGGTTGACCAAAGCGTACACGCCATCTTTCGTTTTTTACATTAGATATGTTTGTATAGGCCACATTGGCAAATTTTCCCGGCATATTTATTTATTCTCCTCTAGGTTCTCTGCCTGGACTTTCCCATATCGAGCATGTCATGGCTTCCCAACAACCCTTGCGTGGTGATCCTGGGTCTATCTCGCTGTGAGCGTCAACTTTTGAGGGTGTACAACATATCCAGCGGCAGGACGGTGGCGGTGGACGGGTTGACGGGTGCCAGTGATGCCAGTGTCACGGCTGTCGCTGTTAATCAGAGCGGGTGAGTGGTGAACGGCTATATCTTCTCACACCCTGATACTGACGTATTGTGTAAGGCCTTTATACGTTTTCCGAGCGTGCTTGCACGGTAGACGTTAGAGAAACAGTGTATAAGACGTGCTATCAGAATTTTTGACGATCCCGAGCTCACAAGCGGTTTAGAGGCCCTCAGTCTGAGTAGAGACTTTGCCTCCTTATGTTTGTTCTACCGCTTGTACAACGGAGAGTGTTCTGAAGAATTGTTCGACATGATGCCCTCGGTTACTTTTCACCATCGCAACTCCCGCCATCGACGGGGAGTCCATCCTCACACATTGAAACCAGAATTGTTTCGAACTGTGCGAACTAAGAGGAGTTTTCATCTTCGGACGCTCGACAGTGGAATGAGCTCCCCGCCGTGGTTTTGCCAATAGAGTACAGCATGGGGTTCTTCAAAAACGGTGTGAAGAGATTTCTTCAGGGTCGGCAACGTGCGAGTGATACCCCTGTTGTTGCAAGCGTCCATAGGCTACGGTAACTGCTTACCATCAGGCGGGCCGTATGCTTGTTTGCCAACTTAGTGGTATACAAAAATGTATATATATGCCTACGCTCACTACCGCGTGCTACCCAACTGATATGGCTTAAATAGTTTTTTTTTAGTAATCTACCCAATTTTCGGTTGACAGAGCTTGTCGTATAGCAGCCGGCGACTCTGAGAGCACCGTCCGCATCTGGGAGCTGCCCGCGCGCCGCATACGATTCACGCCAGAGGATTTGGACTTTTAATTTTAGTTATTCAATTTATTATTAGCTAAAATGAAAGTGCATTTCCAATCAAGTGG
Organism: Achlya flavicornis; assembly: GCA_947623365.1. Lineage (NCBI taxonomy): Eukaryota > Metazoa > Arthropoda > Insecta > Lepidoptera > Drepanidae > Achlya > Achlya flavicornis. The sequence continues at coordinate 1,705,054 of OX392494.1, read as the reverse complement.
AGTTTCAGATGGTAGTTACTGTTTGTGAGTCGGACTCGCACAAGAAGGGTTCTGCAAGTAAAGACGTTTCTTGTATGGAGGCCCCAATGATTTTTTTGTAAACTCCGCTTCATTGGATATGCACCGTAATGATAAAACACCTTAGATTTAGTTGCTTTTAAATAAATAAAACTAATATAAATGAATTCATGACTTTATTCCATAAAAATTATCAACTAAAGGAATTACTTATTCACAATGACTCAAAATATACAATTTTGGGTACAATCTTGCTACTAGCCGGCTTCGCACTTTTTGGTGATGCTCTTGTTTAAATGTAACTGGGGATGAAAGAAAAAAATATATAAAACACCGAGAGTGTAATTTTTTTTCCTTGTCGAGCTCCTCGAGGTTCTAGTTAATTAAATTAGTATGATGTCGTCATACCCAGTGTGGTGGGATGTGGTGGTGTGGTGTGGTTACTGCTTGGGTCACCTGGAGGGCTCGTCGAGGTACTGGTTGATTATAGTAGGATGGTGTTGTCATACCCAGTGTGGTGGGATGTGGTGGTGTGGTGTGGTTACTGCTTGGGTCACCTGGAGGGCTCGTCGAGGTACTGGTTGATTATAGTAGGATGGTGTTGTCATACCCAGTGTGGTGAGATGTGGTGTGGTGTGGTTACTGCTTGGGTCACCTGGAGGGCTCGTCGAGGTACTGGTTGATTATAGTAGGATGGTGTTGTCATACCCAGTGTGGTGGGATGTGGTGGTGTGGTGTGGTTACTGCTTGGGTCACCTGGAGGGCTCGTCGAGGTACTGGTTGATTATAGTAGGATGGTGTTGTCATACCCAGTGTGGTGGGATGTGGTGGTGTGGTGTGGTTACTGCTTGGGTCACCTGGAGGGCTCGTCGAGGTACTGGTTGATTATAGTAGGATGGTGTTGTCATACCCAGTGTGGTGAGATGTGGTGTGGTGTGGTTACTGCTTGGGTCGGCGCGAGGGCTCGGTGGCGGTGGGCGGCGGCGGCGGGCCCTTCTTGTCGAGCTCCTCTAGGTACTGGTTGATGATCTGCTGCCTCTCCTCCGGTATGTGTTCCAGCCCCAGGTACCTGGTGCAGCGACAGGGGTATTAAAGACTTACCAAAAAAAACGGAATGAAGGCGCCATTTATAGAATTTAGTTCTTAAAGTAGCCGCAACGTAGCGAAGTGTTATATATTTGTTTTTTGGTAATTTCATACAAGAGATATAACGATTTTCTCTACAATCAAAAATAAAAATTCAAAATCATTGTTTGTATGTATACCTAGCTGTAAGTTTTCCTTTGAAATAAAAAATAAAAAAAAAAAAAAAAAATTTATTCAAATAGACCTTCGCAGGCACTTCTGACTCTAATACTCTGAAAAGTCTGACTCTAATACTCTAATACCGGTTCGGAAGGTTGCAATTGCTGAGAAGAGCCGGCAATAAACTCAGTTATTCTAATTCTATTACTCTTTTCAAAACAGGCTTAGATTCATTACATAATATTTACATTCTAATCGCACTGAAAACAATTGCGTGCCCCGGCGCGGCGGCAAAATTACAAAGTAGACTGAATAAATATTTAATAAGTAAATAAATAGAAAACTTAAGCAGACCAGCCCCCACAAGCAGCACCTGTTCACAAGTTATTATTTACTTATTTCTTAGATATAGATAACTACCTTTCTGCCCGCTTCTTTACCCCTTTAGAACAAATACTTTCTTATAGGCTATAAAAGGTACGAATGTATAAAAAGTGTTGAGTAAATCGAGACAAGAAAATCCTACCCATTAAAACATAAGCACCCCTTTTTCCCCGTTAGGGGTCGATTGTCGAGAAACCTAAAAACACGCGAATCTTTATTTTCTATCCGAAGTATTAATACCGAGTTTCCAGTTAATCGGACCGCGCGGTAATTTCTTTATACACTTTAACACCACCTAAACGTAGTTTTCAAAAACTATGAAAACCTTTAGGTAAGTAATCGTTATAAGTTTCAAATTTATAAACCCAAGGAATAAGATATTTCATAGAAATAAAATCGAAAAGGAACCTGTGTGCAAAATTTCAAGCTATAGCCGTTTAGTCTCTGCATTGATGAATCAGTCAGGACATATTATGTATAGTTTATATACAAAAATCAATACCACTTTTGTAATTTTATAACTCAAGAACGGGCTCACCTATCCAAACCAAATGTTTAGGCTTTGTTCGGACTATTTAGTAGACGGTTTATGTGACGTTTGCACAAAACCGGTCGAGCGGTTCTTCATTTATCACATTTTTTGTAACAAATTAATTCAATAAATGGCGGATCATTTTGTTAATGGGGATTTTGCTGTCAAATTTAAACAAGGGTAGGGTAGGGTGGGGTAGGGTAGGGTAGCACCACGCGAACGAAGTCGCGCCGGGCAGCTAGTTATGTATAGTTTATGAAATCAATGTCTTTCAACTACAGGTCGTTCTAACGCAAAGTATAATGTGCGAGCACCCATCTACTGTCGAGCCTCACCTGGCGTCATGTTTGAGCGGCGCGAGCAGCTGCTGCATGGCGGCCGCGTTGTCCTTCACCGCCGACAGGCTCTTGTGTGTTATAGAGCGCGTCTCAAGTAGCAGCTGTCTGAGAGCCGTCTTGGCTGCACTCTGCTTGTCGCGTTGGAAGTCGCGGAACTCGCGCTCCATCTGAACATTTATATTTTTTGACAGATCAGTTGGAGTGTTCCAACAAGTTTTAAAAGTGGGCTATTCGCCGATTCCTATAATTTACGGACCGTTATCGGTTACAATTAAGACTCTTATATCTTTACTAATAATGAAGCAAAGACCTCAAAGCTTTGCATAGCAGAGCCTCCCTTATGGAAGTAGCTATCACAGGTAGCATTAGCTTACGAAATGATCTATATGCCCAGTTTGGCCAAACCTACCATTGGTAAGCAAAGCAATTCGTTTTTATTTATAGAAACCGTATTTATTTAGTCCGTCATATACATTATCAAAAAATATAAGACACGTATATTTTCTTTTGTCAATCAAACAAAAAATGACGAAGATATGGTGTCGAAGTTACGGTTGACGTCACGCAATGGTACAATTTTCACAAACAAGTGACGTCACGAGCCCCCAATCCCGAACTTCGACGCGCTATACCTTTGCCAATTTTAATTGATTTGATACAGCAAAAATTGTGTCTTATATTTTTTTTATTAATCTATCGGACTAATTAGAATTACGACTATGATTTTTTTTTTTATTCCCGACCCACCAAAATGGAACACGCTTACCCAGAAGGAACCTATTCACTCTGGCCCTGAAAGGCCTTAGATTGTAAGAGTCAGGAAACACAGACGCCGGTAGCAAGTTCCACTCCCTTGCTGTCCGCATTATAAATGATGCAAAACGCTGTGTCCGTATTTTCAGTATGTCGACAACGTACGGGTGAAATCTTCCTGGCGTCTTTTAACGCAGTTTGTTGCGACGACGGTTAGTAGCTAGAGTGTTTGTTTGTTTGTTACATATTGACAAGTATATCTGACCTGTAAATTCTATAAAAATTACCAATAACTTTGTCTATCTGTCTATCTATTTACCTGAGATGCGCTAGTATAGACGGGCGCAGTGGGCTCCTGTTTCAACATGTCGCGCACTTCCCGCCAGTGGGCGGTGCAAGTGACGCCGAGCTCCGTCAGTAGCGCGCGCAGTTTGTCGCGCCGTTTAGTTGCTAGTGTGCTCGTGTGTTGCCCAAATAGACGTTCCTAAAAGGTATTTATTGTGTTTTATTATTAAAAATATTAACTCCACAATTTTGTACAACTACTGTCTCATAGCGCGATGCAATCACATTGATGAAATATACAACGATTGCTGAGATGCAGACGGATTAGAATTAGTTTTAATCCGCCATTTTGCTATTCAAAAGACATTATTTTATTAAAATATCATCTCTACAATATTGTACAACAACTGTCTCATCGCGCAATACAATCACATTGATGAAATAAGCAACGATTGATGAGATACAGACGGATTAGAATTAGTTATGATCCGCCATTTTGCTATTCAAAAGACATTATTTTATTAAAATATCATCTCTACAATATTGTACAACAACTGTCTCATCGCGCAATACAATCACATTGATGAAATATACAAAGATTGCCGAGATACAGACGGATTAGAACTAGTTTTAATCCGCCATTTTGCTTTTCAAGTCATTATTTTATTAAAATATCATCTCCACAATGTTGTTCAACTACTGTCTCATAGCGCAATACATTCACATTGATGAAATATACAACGATTGCTGAGATACAGACGGATTAGAATTACTTTTGGTCCGCCATTTTGCTATTCAAAAGACATTATTTTATGAAAATATCATCTCTACACTGTTGTACAACAACTGTCTCATAGCGCAATACAATCGCATCGATGAAATATACAACGATTGCTGAGATACAGACGGATTAGAATTACTTCTGATCCGCCATTTTGCTATTCAAAAGCCATTATTTTATTAAAATATCATCTTAACACAGTTGTATAACTATTGTCTCATAGCGCAATACAATCACATTGATGAAATATAAAACGATTGATGAGATACAGACGGATTAGAATTAGTTTTGATCCGCCATTTTGCTTTTCAAAAGACACTGGCCCTGATTCTGTTGTTTACAACTAAACTAATTTTAATCTTACTATGTCTCTTTCTAACGAAGAATATAAGAAAAGGATGTAAGAAATTTAGTCCTGTCAAATTAGTCCAATGCTTGTTTTCAATATAAATTTAGTCGCCATCTATCGCGGTTACGTCTAAATACGCGCAAATGAAGACGGCAAGAACTAATTTGACAGCTTTAAATATTTTCTATCCTTTTTCAATCATGTTCGTAAGAAAGAGATGTGATGTATTTAAAATTAGTTTAGTGCGATTTATAACAGAATCGGCACCATTATTTAATTAAAATATCAGCTCCACAATGTTGTTCAACTACTGTCTCATAGCGCGATGCAATCACATTGATGAAATATACAACGATTGATGAGATACAGACGGATTAAAATTAGTTATGATCCGCCATTTTGCTATTCAAAAGACATTATTTTATTGAAATATCATCTCTACAATGTTGTACAACAACTGTCTCACAGCGCAAGACAATCACATTGATGAAATATACAACGATTGCTGAGATACAGACGGATTAGATTACCTTATCATCCTTAGTGAGGAGTTCAGCCAGGCTGTAGCGGTGGTCTTTCTTTAGTTGTTTCTTGGCTTCGCGCCACGATAGGTCTGGATTCCTAACTAGATCTGCCAGTAGTGCGTTGAAGTGCTGTTAAATAAATAGTTAGATATAATATTTCATCATACTTTATACTTTATACTTTATTTATTTGCTTTCCTTACATAGGTATACAATGGTATCATCATCATCATCATCGGCCTATAAAGTCCCACTGCTGAGCACAGGCCTCCTTTCACAAATAAGGGTGAAAGGGACTGGGCGATACTCCACCACGCGTGCCCGCTGCGGATTGGTGCAGATAGGCTAGTGGTCAACCTACTGTTGGAATTTTTCAAGCCGCCTAGGAGGCATCCAACTAGCTAAACGACTATCACAATTAAGTGATAACCAAGGACCAACGGCTGTACGTGCCTTCCGAAGCACGGAAACGCTCGATTTGAAATACCACTAGGCGGTCACCCATCCAGGTACCGACCACGACAGACGTAGCTTAACTTGGCCGATCGATTAAGAACGGCTAATCATGCTACACCACGAGCGCTTCGCTTCGAGATATAATATTTAGTAGATCAATAATGAGTATTTAAACTAATGATGATGATGATGATGATTAGCACTGTCTCAGCCAGTACAACGACCGACCCATGTCCTATACAACCATTCAAGCATCAACCACCATGTAACTAACTTAGTTTATAATGACTGGTACCACAGATTACAGAATACTCAGATGTAATGTACGGGACAAGCACTGTGAGGCTCGTATTTAGCTATGTGTGCGTGAGAGCACTGTAGGAACACGTGTGACAGTGTGCGTTTAGGGATGCCAGGCTGCATTTAGGGCTGCCAGGCTGCGTGTAGGGCTGCCAGGATAATGAAGAAAAAACTCCCACGTTTTTTTATTGGATAGTTATTATCAACTTAAAACTATACTTTCAAATAAATAAATTCTGAAAAGGCTTGTGATTTGAGAATGGATTAAGTCAATAAAAATATGACCAAATTACCAGCATTATACTAATAATCCATGTAAAAAAATAAAGAATTTGCCAAGTTCAATTAAGAAAAAAAAAATGAATACAGAGTTATCATCATTTATTAAAATAGAAATAGGTAACATACATTATAGTGGATTTCAAATAGCATGACTTCGGTGACACATGGTATTTATTAGATTTCTCAATGGTTAATGTTCATTTCGATATAATAAAGGAATACTATACTATGATAGAGCGAGGTTTCATGAAATATTGAGAGTACTATTTCAGAGTAATCAAATGGAATTTCACAAGATATTGGTAAAAAGCCCTTGACCTTGACGACTCATCATAACAGCCTTTATTCTGCACTAACTTCTTAAAATATTGCCTTTTGTCACCTATAACTCTAGCATTCGTTTCTAAATTTGCTATATAATGAAATCTTATATTAATATATATTTTTCTATTACTATTTTTATTAAGCTCAATAAAATGTATGTATGTTTAATAAAATGATATTTTATATTTTACTAGCTGACCTGATAAACGTTTTTCTGCCATATCGGCTCGACTTCGTTTACGTGGTGCCCTACTCTATACCCTAACCTACTCTACTCCACTATAAGGGGTTTTTTTTTTTTAATTTTTGTCATCATAATTCGAATACATAATTTCGGCACCTTATACAAAAAAACATGTTTCATATTCAATATGTTTGAGTAAGCAATATTTAAAACATATCTTCAATACCAAAATTATTAGTGGTTGCTGAAATGTAACGCTGTGATAGACGGACAGACGGACGGAGTCACAACATAAGGATTCCTTTTTATTTTTTCGGTTCTATTCGGAAGCATTCAAAAAATGGCGTTTGGAATCAGGGTCATCATCAATTACCTATAAATTCTAATAATCAGCCCGTTCACATAAACTATAAGCGCCATTTATTTTTTCATATGATACCAATCAATTTCTCTTGCCTTATTTATTTTTGTTAAATCGATCGATCTTACAAGGCCCCATAATACCACGACTTCAAGGAAAATACTTTCGATGTAACCTAGCAACACCAACTGATTTTTGTTGAGGTTTTGTGTTCCTAGTGATCAGTGACAAATACACGAAAAAATAATACAAATAAGTGAAAATATCTATAATTACCTATGAAACGACATTCCGTCTTCCTTTTTTTGTTTTTGGGAACAATTTTTACAATATTTCAAAATGCAGGACGGCATAATTTTTAAGAACAATTTTGCCACTAGTGACGTACTTACAATACGAAGCCTTGTTTCGTACTGACTCAAGTTTGTATTTACTTTTGAATCTGTATTTGGTGTGTTGGCCTCACGCCCGTGTTCCGCGCGCTCGATCTGAAGTATTCTGTAATCTGTGACTGGTACCTGAATAGTTGTATCGGAGTAACCATGGATAAACCGAGGAGTGCGTGGTATATAGGAGTGACACGCTCTGGGATGGGAGAGGACGGCCAGCCAACCGCAACCAGCTGACCACAATCGACCGACTGTTCAGCCTATAGCCAATATTGGAAAATGGGAAGACGGGTATCATAGAGAGGGATGAGCGTTGGTGTATGTTGTCTTCTTTCTTCTCTCTTTGGTATTTAGTTCCTGGGTTGAGTTTGGTTATTTCTTTGTTGTTCATTTGATTAACTTCCTCCATGCTGGACCTCGATTTCGGAGAGCATAGCTTCTGTGGTTGAGAGGCTCCGTGTCGCTTTCAGCTTCGGTATGTGCTTGTGTGGAAGCGCTCGTGGTGTAGCATGATAAGCCGTTCTTAATCGATCGGCAAGTTAAGCTACCACCGTTGTGGTCGGCACCTGGATGGGTGACCGCCCAGTGGAATTTCAAATCGACGTTGGTCGCGGTTATCACTTAATTGTGATGGTCGTTAATATAGTTGGAGGCCTTCTAGGCGGCTTGAAAACTCCAACAGTAGGTTGACCACTAGCCTGCCCATTCCCTTTCACCCCGATTTGTGAAAGGAGGCCCGCGCTCAGCAGTGTGATACTATAGGCTGATGATGATGACGATGATGTGCTTGTGTATTTCTTGTTCTTTGTTATTATTCTCGATTCAATTTAGTTTCCTCAGACACACCATTCGGTTTCGTTCTTGGTGTACTGTGTAAAGAATGGGACTATAGTAGTTCAGATGTGTGCTTAGAAACTTAAGTATCATAGTTAATGGGATGAGAAACATCCAGGATAACATATATTTTTGTGTTTCCGAGTATTTTGGATTTCATATCGCTTTCCATCATGCTGGGTAAATGAATTTCCGTAATGTTGATCTGGTCGCAGATTATTTTTTCCTAGTTAAGTTAATTTTGAACCCTATTGTTTTCATCGTGCATGTGATATATATTATTTATAGCATCGTTTTGACATGCTTGTTGATACTGTGATGACGTCGTCGTCCATAAATATTGTATTCATAATAAATTACTATAATGGTCGTTAGATCCTTTCGTTGTGGATTAAATGCAGGTCTCGTCTCTCTTGGTTGGTTAAGATTTCACCTATCACGCCGCAGGTCGTTGGTTCGATTCCCATCTGCATCGATGAAGAACACGCATTTTTGTGCATGACAATGTTTGTATGTCCTGCGTCTGGGTGCAATTATGTATTTTCTAGTATGTATCTACAAACAAAACAGTAGTAGGTATATGTAGTATACCAGTTGTCTGGTTTCTATAGCACAAGCGAATGTCCCAGGATACTTATTTATTGCATTTCTTCTTCCAGTGTTGTCAGTGTTGCCTCTATTCTCCGTGGCTTAAATAAAGTTTAAGTATTTCTTCGTCCATGTATTTTACACTTCGTACTTTAGGATTGTAGTGAGGCATGGCGAAGGTATAAGTAGTTCCGTTTCCTTTTTCCAGCGGATACATACTTTTTTGTCGTTCTGTGTTTGGCATAGAATTTGTTTGTCCTTATGTAATGTTAATGTATTGTATCTTTAAGTACTGAGACATCAATCGTCGACGTGATGCTTCATCAATGTCAGGAGCTAGAGTAGATTGTTGAAATGCCGCTGATTTTTCCTGGTTCCTGATTGATGCAGTTTGATTGATTCAGTTGAAAGAGCGTATGGTGTTTTCGGTCCATGCCGGCTTATTCTTGTGGTTTGCTATTTCTTCTGGGAGGTCGATAATGATGATTGGAATAATTTATTATAGATTTTTGCAGTGCAGTTTCGTTTGCTGCGCATTACCTTCGAAATATCCTTTCTAAAATTCCAAGTACCTAGATATCCTAATGAGCTTTCATTTCGCCTTTCCTCCACGTATTTGCCTTTTTGAATTGTGGTTTGTATAAATTTGAAGTAAGTAGTGTCCTCCCATTGTCAAGCTGCTCACGTTTGAATGTTGGAATTAATTCTTTGTTATGGGACGCCCGCCGTGCCCTTTTCCGGATATCATCAAATTTCCCATGAGTTTTATGCCTTGAAAGCGAATATATTTTGTGAATTATTATAGTCTAATGGAGTTGCTCAATTATTAAAGTAACACATGCATTTTCGCTTTTCTTGTGCTTATTGGATTTTTATTTCTTTAATGAGTTTAATAGGATTGATTTACCAGCATTCTTATTTACGGTCAGTGAATTGATACGTGTTACATATTCTTCTTTGGTACATGATTGATGGGGTTGGTGAAAATGTCGAATATATTAATTAGATTGAGATGATTTGTTTCCGGTTTGCCAGAACCTTCTGAAGCTTATGCGTTTGAGTTCCGTATCTTGCTCCTTCCGTATGACGTTATCCGGATTGGCGTTGCATTTATTTCAGTACTGCGGCGTGGGTCTCTAGTAATGATTTTCCTGCGCATTGAGATCGCTGAGATTAAAAACTTTTTTTTTTTTAATAGTTTCTTAGTGCTACTGCATACTTCTATAAATGTCTTGACGCTGACGTGGAGGTTTTATTGGGTATATGTACCTTCTTTTAAAGAGATGTTTGTTCTTTGCACTTGTTGGGCCTAGGTTAATAGTGCCCCGCGCTGGTCACCATTAAAGTGTGGTTATTCCAATAAGAACCGTGAATCCGCGGTGTTACAACCTTCATATAAGAGCCCTTGTCATTGCCTTTTTTCAGGTATACTACAGTATGCTTTACATTCCATGTTTGTTATTCTTATTGTGTACGTACAGACGTTGCGCTTTTGTTCAAAGTACTGTGGCTAATGTCGTCGGGGCAGTTTATTGTTGTACTAATTACTGTATGTTGAACTTTATTTTGAACTTTTCATATCCTTATTTTGTGTGGCAATCTGCTCGGTGTCTTCCGATGCTCCATCTTGCATTCGGGTGGTGGCCATCAAGCTAGCAGCTTGCACTTGTCTGTGGGAGAGAGCTTATAGGCTAAACTGAAATAAAACTGTTAGTGAATCTAACATGCTATGGTTCAGCAAGTATGAATTATATTATAGAGTAACTTGTACAGTATTGGTAGAACATACTTTAAGAATCGCACTGATACCACAGCAGCCCCTTTGACCTTTTTTTTTTTGTTTCAGCGGTTTGGAATTTTTACGACATTCTTGAGAGTCTTTTGTTTGCAGTCAGACACTTATTGCACGTGTTCTTGTCGTTTCCCGCCGCGATTGTGAGGTACTAAGTATTCTTTTGTTTGATGGTAGTTTTTTTTTATGGTGTTCGGGACCTGTTTTTTTGTGTTACAGAAAGTTAAGTTATTAGTTGACAACTGGATGGATACCAGATGTGGGAGCCTAAGCGATTCGTCAGGGATCTATTGTGTCGTAAATATCTGGTCTGGTTTTATACTTGTGTGTTTTTGTCGTAGTTTTAAGTCGAATGTTTTCCTTCATCGAAGCGTCCATTCTAGTTATTTGATAAGAGATGTAAGCGGAATAAGCTCTGATTTGATAGCTATGCTAAAATGAACCGACCCATCAATTTAAAATCATAATATCACCCCTGCGTCTGTAACGTCAGACCTATGATGTTATACGATGTGGGGACAGACGAACGTTTTTAAAACTAATTGTACATACAAAAATATAAGGAAAGCTGAAACCGTCCATCCTTCAGCTGATTAAATTTCCTTAAACCTCCAGGTGTTGTTTTTGTACGATTTGTTCGGATTAATAGAATGATCAAATTTGACATAGGTACGTTGATGGCACATAGAATTAGATGTGGATGCTAACCATTGTCAAAACAGTGAGAGCAGACTGCATGCCACTGGGCTATAACTAATAAGGTATCTGGCAGTTGTTAATGATTTATAATTGTTTCAGCTAAAGCAGTTCGTTGCATCGACTTATATATTACTGGCGTATTGAAATCATTGGTTCGTTGCTGATAGATTCTTTATCTTCCGGGTTTGTATCAATCAATTAACTACATGCCATCTCTTCTCTGGATGGAAGCTTTACACCAGTAAGACAAGCAAGCTGATGGTCAATGAATCCTTGTTTGTGTCGTCTTGATTTATGTGTGTTACAGAAAGAGGATAAGTCCCCAGGTCGAGACACACAAATGATTAGAGCCTCTAACACCTGACAATAGGTGGTTTATTATTTTTACAGTAAATGTAGGCACTTATATAATATGAAATACTAAATTCCCAAACTAGGCAACCTGTTAATTTTGGGAATTAGTTATATGCGACGTTCGTCGAGTGTTTTTTCGTAGTTGAGTGATGACAGATGTGAGCGGAGCAGTTTCTAGTATAGAACCCCACGCCCGGAAAAAGCATATATTTTCAGAAAATTATTTACATAAACAAGCAAATATTTTCTAAAACTAGTGGATAAAAACTGCGTGGAAACCTATATGTAGCATGTTCCTTCTCTAATAAAACTTATTCTCAAGTACTCTCCAGCCAGATCCTACACGACGCAACCTATTAGGTATACACGGCTCTCAGGTAGGCGGCCAATTCAGGAATAATTTAATCAGTCAGAGGGCTGACACGCCAAGGCCTACGGTCGGCGTAAGCCGTTCCGTTCGCCCAAGAGGCCCAAAGGCAACCAGCTCCCAAGGAGAGTCACCGGCACGCCTCGGCAGCTACCCGCAGGCAGGCCTTCAACCCGATGGTCGCAGTCAGAGCCGAACGCTTTAGCTTATATATATACTAACTAGCTGTCCCCCGAGGACCGCGCTCCCGGGACAAAACGCAGCCCCTCCCGACATCACAGGCCACTTCAGACCATCACACGCGCCAATTCCACGCCGATCAGACGAGCAGTCAAGGCGCGAAAACACAAGAAACAAACAGAAAAACTTGGACTCGCATTCATGATATGTATTAGTAAGAAGTAAAGATGATATAGTGATAAGTTATATGTACTAATAGCCGAGGTAAACGCAATGGTTCTAATATTGATCACGTAGTAGATCTGCCGTCACCTCAGGTGCATTATGTATTATAATAATAAATAAGGAACAATCTCACCGGGTTTGCTTCACTGCTAGGTAACTTTCACGCACGCACACTCACATACACGACCAATACGCGCACTGTGTTCTTTTTTTGCCTGAACTGAACGCAAAAAAAGGTTCGCATTCGGGGCGGTAGGTTGGCACATGTGTCTCGGGACACAACCACTCTCGACGACGACCCCAGCCAAACTCCCAATAATGAGTATTTAAACTAATTGTGCAAAATTAATCGCATTTAAATAATGCGAGGATTACATGAGGCGATTTTAGCGAAAGTAAAAAAAAATACTAAAAAACACGGTTTAAAAAAGTTTCTACTAAAAGAGTAGCAACATTGGTATCAAATTGTATTGACGTCGGTCCTTGATAAGTGTGCAAAGTTTCAGTTTAATCCGACGTTTTGAACTCGAAGAAAATTACGTTTAAAGACTCAATTACATATATTCACACATACACAGGTCGGTTAACGGAACCTGGCACGTTCACAATACTCACACATATGCAATTACATGATACAGTATGTTTTATTACATTATTGCTTCTAATTTGTCAGTCGATTCTAATGCACAAATGCAACAAAAGACCACTATATATTTATGAGCAGTAGTAAAAGCAAAACAATAACTGTCTCTTTCATACTCATAAGCTAAACCGCGCGCTTTTTCACTACACAAGCGCAACGTGTAAAAGTGTTGAACGTGCCAGCTTCAGTTAAACGACCTGAACAGGGCTAATAAAAGCGTGTTAAAAACATTATTACCTGCACAGCCTCATCCCTCTTATGGTACTCCCTCTCCTTGTCTCTGTCTCGCAAACTGGTGGCCAGCGCCCTCTGTACTTCCCTCTCCCTCTCCTTGATGGAGGCCTGTGCGCGGGCCTCCTTCTCCTTCGCGAGGGACGTATCGCTGCCGGCGGAGGCCTCCTCAGCTTCCACCGCTTCAGGCTCCGATGGAGGCGGCTCCTTCTATGTTTTACGGGGTGGACTGGCGAGTTAGTTTATTGGGCCGGGAAGATAAGTTTCATGTCGCATCAGGTCCTAGTTACGTCATGTCCATATGTAAGTCTAAGTTGGTATGTACCAACATAATTTGGATCCAGCATTTTATATCAAGGTTGTATTACAGAAATGGAAGGAGACATGTTTGCCAGCCCTATAGCTCAAAACAAGAAGATGATGGCGTATTGGGTATTTATAGGGTTCCGTAGTCAAAGGGCAAATCTGTCCATCCGATTATCAGGGGTAAATAAGGTGTAAGTAAAGTATAGTAATACCAAGGTTTAAAATATATCCGTCACTTTCTAATGTCATATAAACAAAAAGGGATGAGGCTATCTTAATACCTGGGTGTTACAAGACTGACTTACACCTTATTTATTAATAATGGGGTATGAGCATCGAAATATATACCCTAGAATAAGGTTGACAGCTGTAAAAAAGGCCGAAGAAATAAGACCACGGTGTCGCTATTTCAGTTTCAGTAGGTCCACGTTTGAACGTAGAACATTCATTCATGAGTGACATAATTTTGTTTTATTGAGTTTCCAAGCGGCCACTTTCACGATGTTGTCTTGTACGTAACCCTTAATCTAGACAGAAGATATCGATGGGTATGAGCCTCGGGGATATTTTGTGTAAAATTTTGACCAAAACCGGTTGATTAAGAAACTCAATAAAATTTATATTTTCGAATAAAGTTTCTTACACTGGCATGCCATTGCCAAGAGCAAATTTTCGATGATAAACAAGGATAAATAAATGAGGTTCCGTCAAAGTTTACAGTTATTTTGGTATCATTTTGTAACTGTTGTTGTATTTTGTTTTAAAAAACTGAACTTGTTAGGAATTCGGAGTTTCTGTACCATATACTGTACTAAATCAACAAATACTGAAAAAGATTGATAATGTGGTTTCTAAGTTGGGTTGGTTACTGGGGAACCCTCATAGAGCGGACCTCGACTTGCACTCGGCCGGATTTTTGATATACATTATTAAATAGTTTGTTTTTTATTTTAGCTTAAAAGACTTAGAATATGGCATTTTTTTTTCCATGTTTTTTTTTAATATTAATTATGTGTAGGAAATACTGACTGACAGACAACTCAAACTTAGCCAGTGAAGATAGATTTGATATTATGAGTACTGATACCTTGTGTACCGTCCATGCTTGGCGAACCGAGCACGAGCCGAGCCACGAACGAGCACACTGCGATCACGATTCGCGTAGCGTTGACGGGCTTGCGAGCCTCGAACAAGCATTCGTAGCGTGCTCGACTGCGCTCCGCCCGAGTCAGTTTTTTCACGAACACAGGGATTCGCATCGCGCTCGTTGTAGGCTCGTTAAGTACGTCCACGCTTGAAATCGCGAGCAACGAACGAATCCTGTTCGTTCGAGGCTCGGCTCGTGCACGCTTCGTGTAGCATGGACGCACCATAAGGGTGCTAGGGGTTTTAAAAAATTTACTCCTAAGTGGGCAAAACAGGGGCGGGAAGCTAGTTTAAAATTAAAATAGCAAATCACACAATACGAATGTAGTCACATTTAATAGTAATATCTATTCATAAAAGAAAAACAATCAAAAATATTTACACATACATTTATATAATAATAAAAACATACATTAAGTGTACTTATAAAAGAAGGTTGCATTAACACGATTAATCAAATCAATAAAATCAACTTTAACGTCTAAACATAAAGTTTAAAATTGCATACAAAATTGCTTACAAGTTATCAACTTAATTTCAACCGTATCTCAAGAGACATAAAGTTGAAAAAATCATTAGTTTCTTTATCTATTCGAGTTAGTAATCGATACAATAATACATTACTTATGTTGTTTTAAAGAAAACTATTAAATATATATACATTATTCAATGTATACCGTATTCTCTATCTTCTTCTGACGCGTGAATTTTCATGAACGGAAGAATGAGACAGAATCCGAGTCAGATTACACTTATTTATACAGGTAGCGTTTATGAATACGGATCAAAGAATATTATTATACTCTATTTAATGCTAGTCGAGCCGAAATTAACCTTAACTCTTTGATATAAGGACTAATATCCATTCATTCAAAGAACGTGCTCGAAGTCAGAAAATCCATTGTAAGTGTTGAATTGTTAAAAATCTGGGAGACATTTATATACATACCATTTATATACAGGCTGGTTCAAGAATTAGTCTCAATCGGAAGTCAAGAAGTAGAGCACTCTAAGAGCTACCAGAATCACCCCCATGCATGTTCACGATTTTTAACCGACTTCAAAAAAGGATGAGGTTCTCAATTCAGTTGTTTTTTTTATGTATGTTACCGCATAACTCCGTCATTTATTAACCGATTTATACCTTAAGGGTCAACCTTTCAAACAAAAAAAGAATTTTCCAAATCGGAACAAGCAAAAACAGTTTTCATTTCTTTAATTGACAAAAGAAAAAATACGTGTCTTATATTTTTTAATTTCGAGTATTCTTGTTTACCGACTTATAAAAAACATGAAAAATGGTCTAAAACTACAAATAATCGCGGAATATACTTGGGGGTGATTCGGGTAGCTCTTAGAGTGCCCTACTTCTGGATTTTCGTTAGACGATACTTTTTAGGACAACCTGTATGTTGCTTACTTCATTATAACACTCAGAACAATTTAAAAACTCTTTGAACACTCAGTTTTTTTTGTATTATTTAACATATTTGATATAGCTATTGAATTATTGTTAATAATCTACCATTTATAATTATGTAAATTGAAAACGGGCGAAGGGATTGTAGTTTTTAATGAAGTATTTAATCCTATTTCAAAATACATGTTTTATGGCCGACATCTTTAATTTACGGTCCGTTATTTTTTAAAATTAAGACACTTTTATCTTTACCAACAATGAAGCAAATAGATTTACATAGTAGACCCTCACATAAGGAAGTAAAATTAGCTTGCGAATCTATTTACATGGTTTGAAAAAATGCTACAAATGTCAGCAAAACGATTCGTTTTTATTTCTAGGAACCGATTTTAGTCGGGAGAGCGCGTTTATTAGCATTAATTTATAATAATCTGACAGATAACGAAGATACTAATATAATAAAGCGGAAGAGTTTTTTTTGTTTGTTTGTTTAAACGGGCTAATCTCTGGAACTAACAGTCGGAATCGAAAAATTCTTTCACTAATAGGAAGCTACATTGGTGTCGATTCTGTTGTAAATCGCACTAAACTAATTTTAGTCATATCTCATCTCTTTCGTACGAATGTAATTGAAAAAGGATAGAACATACTTGAAGCTGTCGAATTAATCTTTGCCGTCTTGTTTTGCGTGTATTTAGACGTAACCGCGATAGATGGCGACTAAATTTATATTGAAAACAAGCATTGGACTAATTTGACAGGACTAAATTTCTTACATCCTTTTCTTATGTTCTTTGTTAGAAAGAGACATAGTGAGATTAAAATTAGTTTAGTTGTAAACAACAGAATTAGGGCCATTATCCCCGAGTATTATAGGCTACTTTTTATCACTGGAACGCGGGTGAAACCGCGCCAGACAGCTTGTATGTAATATGGAAAATTTATTATTGTTAGTTAAAATCCACAGATATTTTATGATTGTCTTTGGACAAACGATATGAAGATGGGTCCTTATTCATTAGAAATGTCGAGTTTTAGCCGTTGGAATATAAGCTTATACCGTTGGCTCGCTAATAGGACTCGCGTCTTAGTGACTGCTATACAAGTGATAAACTCAATCTGACTGTACACAAGTCTAAGATATTAGTAATTTAATGGTGTTTGCTAAAGCTACATTCCGAATTGGATAATATCGCTCACAGTTCTCACAGCAATAATTTGCGTACCGAGTTAGATATCACGTTTATGACAGCTGTGAACTGTCAACAATTCGGAACGCTCGTGAACGCGCTCACAGTATTCAAAACAGAACATTTGAGAATTTAATTAAAATCAGAATTAACAATGCGCTAGGACTCCTTATATCTTTTATTTGTTGACTCGCAAAAAGGATAATCCGCTTTTATATTATTTTTCTCATAAAATCATAAAAAGTAGCTTTGCCATATGGAAAACCAAAAATCTTTGCCGAAAACACAATAATTAACGGTAATTTTTGACAGCGCTCACGGTGATATCAGTTTAGGGCATGGTCGGTGTGAGCGCAAGATGGCGCATGTCGTGACGTCATCTATGACGTATCACGGGACATCGTGATCGCGCTCAAACTAATATGGAACGGGTTTAAGCACGCTCAAATCGATTACAACGTCAATTCGGAATGTAGCCTACATTTTCTTCGTCTTCCATGGAGTTGACTCGCGTATGTACATTCTTTGTATGACAACAACATATGACGTAAGGACACTCAATAGGTACCTATTGCATAACAGAAGTCATGCAAATGTAATCCCAATATTATTTTCATCCCATCCACAAAATTCCTAAGTATTATTGTTAATTATTTTTTTACAATTTTTGTTCAATATTTACAATTTCCAATGTTATTTTATTAAAGATTGTAATATTAATTTATAAAATCTAGTTTAATTATATATTTTACCACAAACTCGCCATGGTAAGTGATGGTGTGGCTGAAGGTGGTAAGCACACAGCCTAGAAGGAACTGGCTCTCAAGTGGAGCAAATGACGACACAAACGTGTCAGGGGGCGGCACCGTTTTACAAACAGATGACTACGTATTGTCTTATCATTTAGTACAATTGACACATATTGCTGTGGTATAGAGTCGATTTTAGACTGACAGCGCTCGCACATAGTTATGCGATTTTCACAATAGGCTAGATTCCTGAAAAATTCTATCAAATCCGCCATTTAAATTATTAATAGTACATTATGATACATGTGTCATACGACGTTTTTCAACACACTTGCGAGGAAAAAACAGACGTTAACAAATATGGCGCGCAAGTTTTTTTTGACAGCGGTAAGCTTTCAAACTATTTTACCCGTTTAAATTAAGAATGCTTGGTCTACACACATATCACTTGCAGTGAAGTACAAACTTAACATAATCGGGATTATACCTATCATAAAACTGTGCGGTAATGTAAAGTAAAAAGCACCAGTGCGTAATAAGCTGCATTAAGATACTAAAAACGGTGCAATAAATGTCACTATACGAGCGAGTGTGTTGAAAAAACTATTACATGCGTATGTTCTTTGGTCAATCAAAAAAAAATACGAATATATCGCCTGTTGAAGCTCCGCGTGACGTCACGTTGTGGTACACTTTTTACAAAAAGTGACGTCACGCACGAGCCACCACTCCCGAACTTTGACACACTGAATTAGTTCATTTTTTTCAGGAAACATCCCCATTGAGAGGCACCAAGATTGTCATTGTTTTCGTATATAGGCGCGCGGGACTCCTTACTCTGTGCCGTCTAGTATTTGTGTGGTCATCACCTGCGACCACTTGACCACTGCGACATTGTGGTCAAACGACGTATCTGCCATATGAAATGTTAATGCTAATATTAAAAGATACATGTCGAAATAATCGTCCGTTTTTATTGTTTCTTATATGTATTTGTTTGCGGGTAGTTTATTACACATCAGATTTTGAATTTGGCTTCATTATACCACAGCAAAATTAAGACGAACAGTGAACAAAACTAATTTAATCTCAGTATGTCTCTTTCTAACAATGAACATAAGAAAAGGAAGTAAGAAATTTAGTCCTGTCAAATTAGTACAATTCTTGTTTTCAATACAAATTTAGACGCCATCTATCGCGGTTACGCCTAAATACCCGCAAATTAACACGGCAAAGACTAATTTGACAGCTTTAAATATGCCCTATCCTTTTTCAATAATGTTTGTAAGAAAGAGATGTGATGTGAAAATTAGTTTAGTGCGATTTACAACAGAATCTGCACCATTTTGTCTTCTCATACAAACGGCCAAAACGCGCCTCTAGAGCTATGCACCTCGAATTCTCGGTATACTTCGGTACACGCTACACACAGATGGGCGTAGGTACTCGTAATTATCTCAAATGTATGTAATGCATACTGTTCCTCTTATTTTTACTGTGAAAATTTCTTCTGAAAAATTATCATTTCTATTGATCAATTTAACCCACAGTGTTGGCAAGAACTCTTTGAAATACTATACAGGTGTATCTTTCACTATGAAAGAAATCTGTATATTTATTTATTTATTAAACACATTTTCTCGCTGCATATACCAGGTTTTGCGGCACGATTTCGATACTCATCCTCATAGAGGAGACACGTTGAATATTATTTTTTTGTACGAAAGAAATTCTCAATTTAAAAGTTCGGTACACAAACTACCCGCATAATTAAAACAAGATACAAAATACCACTTTTTATCAAAGTCAACGGGCGCTCGATCAGCGGTTAAAGAACACATACATTAAACACTATTCCTTCTCAGACTTCTTTCGTTTCCTCTTCTCCGTTTTCTCAACCTTCTTCTTAACAACTTTCTTCTCCGGCTCTGGTGATTTGAAGTCCTTCCGTTTCTTAGGCGGCGACTTTATCGGCGTTTTCTTTTCGGGGCTCGCGACCTTTTTTGACGAGCGCAATTGTTTCGGCGACCGTATTTCTGGCTCTGGGGTAACCGACTTAGATTTTTCTGATTTTTCCGACGAGGTATCGGGGTTTTTTCTGCTCGATTTGGAGGATTTCGATCGGGAGTCGTCTTCGCCGGGTATGCCGAGTATTTCGGCCCATTGGTCCGGCGGTGGGGTGGGCTGTTTCCGCTCGCCTTCGGCGGGCTCAGTTTTCTGTGAGGACATACGGAAGGTTTCAGTGTATTTGTATATATTAGAGTAAACTTTGTTACTGAAGGTTATACTGGATATTTCTATTAATATTATAAAGCTGATGAGTTTGTATGACCAGACTGATATTGAAAACTTTTTGAGTTTGATGGCCCGTTTATATAGGAATTTGAACACACCGAATAGTAAGAACGGACGCCCGTATGGCGCGCCGCCGAGTGTTCAAATTTCGACTTTATTTCCTTGCGTTTTGTACGAAATTCCATTCCAGCTTCTATGTGGTTTGCGTCTAAAACGCTATTACAGTACCCGGCGATAAATATTGCACATCGACCTTTGGAAAGAGACAATCGGCTAATTTCGGCTTCGTAGAGCGTTATCTCTGTCGCACGAAACACAAACAGTCCGGTATCTATTAGGAGCTGTTAAAAACATTATGATTTGCTTCTTTTGATAATTCTTTTTATTCTTTGTATAAAATACACCAATTTTTACATATTTATAAACATTGTAGATAATTTCGCGTGAGTGACCTCGTCATGGTTTCCCTCTTTTTCCTAAAGATGCCATAGTACAACTTTAAACTATTTAAATTTGGGGTGTTAACAACTCTAAATATATATTTTGAACTGGACGCGACCGCTATCTATCGCGCTTGAACAACAACTGACAAAACGTCACATAGGTAGTGTGCGACAGAGATAACGCTCTACGAAGCCGAAATTAGCCGATTGTCTCTTTCCAAAGGTCGATGTGCAATATTTATCGCCGGGTACTGTAAGTCTTTAGCACTAAGGCATTATGTCCCATCCCGTTAGTGACATACAAACTTTCCCTCTTTATAATATTAGTATAAAAGCAAATATATTAAATCCTTCAGTAACAAGTTAAATAAGGCGAACCTGCATCGGACATTTGGTCTAAACAACACGGCCTTGGACAGTAAATTTAGTTATAAAAATATCGAAATACAATTATATATAGTTACATATAAAGAAGGACCCAGTTACACGTCACGACTTCTGTAAGTTTCTCAAGCTGTAATTTGAGTCTTCAACATATCGTATTAAGATAAAAAATCGCATACCATGCATCGATGGAACGGGGTCCTTATATTAAAAACAAAACACCCTAAGGCCGTGTCATATTCTGCGGGGGTTACGTACCTAAAACGTAATGGCTTATCTATGACGTCACGCGGGAATCCATGACGTCACGCGTGACTTAATATGGACGACAATATAATGAAACGCCACGTAAAATTTTGGAGCGTCTTTGAAGCGCTTCTCACGTGCAATCTAACTGTGAATTTACGACTTGGCCTGGTCGATTAGGAAGCGCCATAGCGTTCCCTCAAGGCGCCCGCGATCTGTTTCATCATCATCATCTACGCAATCATTTGGGGTCGGCGCAATATGAACGTTTCCTCCATTTGGAGGATATCCGTCATATCAGCATTCACTTCTTCCCCATGTCATCTTTCACACAATCCATCCATCTCTTTTTCGGTATAATTGTCTTAGCGTCCGCGCTCTTTGACGGCCACTGTAGCTTAAAACTCGCGCTACGATGCCTTGACGCGAGGCTATAGCTTCCTTTTCGATCAGGCCTTTTAAGTTTGACTGGCGTTTCATAATTTGTATGTACTCGTCAACTGCCTTACATCAACTTTTATAGCGACTCAAATGACCCCACAAGCATGGGAGAATCTAGTCATCAAATTTCACCCCGCTTTACCCGTTGAATAAGGGACCTGTATGCAAAATTGCAAGTCAATCGACCCTGCAGTTTCAGCTGTTTGCATCTATCAAATAGTCAGTTTTTCCTTTTATATACCGGGTGGAGATTTCGAGATGGCATATTTTCGAAACCTATGTTGGGTTAGTCATGCTGAACAACTTTTACTATGGGAAAAACACTGAATTCCCAAAAAAATATATATTATACTTTAACAAGGTTGACATTTAATATGGAAAGTTAAAAAAATA
This sequence comes from Achlya flavicornis, assembly GCA_947623365.1. Lineage (NCBI taxonomy): Eukaryota > Metazoa > Arthropoda > Insecta > Lepidoptera > Drepanidae > Achlya > Achlya flavicornis. Next base: position 1,682,623 of record OX392494.1, on the reverse strand, counting down.
TTGAGAATTTACTATCGGTTCCATAGTAAAAGTTGTTCAATATGACTGACCCAACATAGGTTTCGAAGATATGCCATCTGGAATTCTCCACCTGTTATATAGAAGATAGACAATCCATGCTTGAAGGACTGTATTTCTATCCGTTGCCATAGTAACCAAGTACAAGCCTTGTTAGCTATAAGAGTTGATAGGGCAGTTGACAAATTGAATGCGAGACTACATCATAGATTAAACAAAGTTTACTGTGCAACATGTAATGTAACGACAGAGACAGCAATATGAGCTTTCAAAACCCTTATTATTACGACTTCAAACAACTTTATTCGAAAGTGTAACCGACCAAATAAGCCGGACCATGTAAATACAAGCCTCACGCACCATATTGTTCCTATCGAATGACGGGCCAGTTTGCGCAGTTGGTTAAGAGTCTGGTAAAGATTCCACCTATTGCGCCGCAGGTCGTGGGTTCGATTCCCGCACAGGACATACATTTGTGTGCATGAACATGTCTGTATGTCCTGAGTCTGGGTGTAATTATGTATATTAAGTATTTATTTACAAACAAAAAGTAGTATATGTATGATATCAGTTATCTGGTTTCCATAGTACACGCTCTGCTTAGTTTGGGATCAGATGACCGTGTGTGAGGAATGTCCCAGGATATTTATCGATCACCCCATATTGAAACGTCGACAGTGGCAATAAGACTCATTCTGCGTCACTTTCGAATAAGGCGACGCTCCATCCTTTTTTGTAACAAAACATCTTGCACAAAACGCTCCCTAACAAACCGAATGTCCGACGTAGATGCATATATATACAAAACAAAAAACACACCGGCCGTATGTCCTCCACGTATCACATGTCACAAATACGCACTGTAAAAACACTTCACGTATAACAAATAATTCGTATACGCATAGTGGGCACGTATCAAATGCACCCGCAGACTATGACACTCGGCATTATTCATATGTCCCATCCCATCAGCGTATCTCGGGAAACTGGATCTCGCTCAGCGATTCGTCGAATTATGGAAAGTGGTGCTGATTCTGTTGTTTACAACTAAACAAATTTTTGTAACAAAGAACATAAGAAAAGGATGTAAGATATTTAGTTCTGTCAAATTAGTCCAATGCTTGTTTTCAATATAAATTAAGTCGGTAAACAAGCATACGGCCCGCCTGATGGTCAGCGGTCACCGTAGCCATATGGACGCTTGCAACACATGAAGCATCGCTCGCGCGTTACCGACCATTCCTCCCTCACCTATGAGCTCTGGCGACCTTACTCACGCGCAGGAACACAAATTTACACAACATAAAGTTATTTGGCTGCGGTATTCTGTGAGGTGGAGGTACTTCCCCAGTCGAGCTGCTCTATGAGCGAATAAACGCTATACTCTACCTCTCTCAAAATCTATCGCGGTTACGTCTAAATGAAGACGGCAAAGACTAAGTTGACAGCTTTAATTATGCCCTATCCTTTTCCAATAATGTTCGTAAGAAAGAGATGTGATGTGACTAAAATTAGTTTAGTGCGATTTACAAAAGAATCGGCACCATTGCGTTAGTAGACTACCAAAACTGTAAAATGTCACAATTTTGACACCAATGAAAGTTCATCGGAGCACAATTGTTATAGCAGACTTGCGCCCCAGGTCTATCACTCAACACATTGTCAACCCCCCTGGTATAGCATATACGACGGTGACCGCTTACCATCAGGTGCTCCTCATGCTTGTCAAGATTCATGTTAAGGCCATCTGACTTCAAATGCCAGTACCACAACTTTGCGTTGCTTAGCTACAGTTCAACTTGAGGGTGGTAGCCAGCCAGGTGGGTACTACAAAGTACCCTACAACCGTGCTATGGTTTCACTATGTTTTCCATGTCGAAAAGTATGTTTTATCGACTACATAATAAATGCTTTTCTTTCTTTCTATAAATCGATGTACTGAAACGCTGTACTAATATTTTCCAACATAGCACATTCGTCAACTTTTATATGGGACCGGTTTTGTTCTAAAATCACTCATAATGCAATAAGGTCGAAAGCTTCAAATCAATTGTAATAATCCGATATCTGAGAGCCATTGGCCCTTAGCAACGTCAGTGCACAGCATTACCTACTTACATGCTAAAACAAGGTTTACCGTACGATTATCAACCTTAAATCTATACCATATTAAAGTTCACGTTTGTACATCCGACATCCCGTTGGGTATAAAATAAATAAAACAAAATTTTTATTAAAAAAACAATCAATCACAAAGGTGATTTGTTGCACAGAAATAAAATGACACATAGAAAAACAAGCCACGTGTTTAAGAAGATGGAATGTCCGAAGCAGTTTCACATACACAATATTATTTATTGAGTCGATATTCAAGGTGTCACAGACCAATTAGCCTGTAAGACTCCAATTTGCCGGATACTCGCGAACATCAAGATTACAGTAGTACCCAACTGATAAGGCGCGTCGTGAATCTTCGTTCGCACAGAAAAGAAAGTATGGCCCGAAGATTAACGAAAGAATGCTTAAAACTTAAAATCAAACTTAGATCACTACTATAAGGTTCATAATACAGTGCAGCTGTTAGTTCCGTCTCACTCGCAAGTGCCGCCCCTCCGCACACATGGCGGCAGCAGCCGACCAATAGCATTTCCCGCACTTTGAAAATGTATCTACTGCGCAGGTACATCGGTAAGCCATATTAGATGGCTACTACTGTACCTATATATACTACTGAGATTTTCTATAGTGGCCACCTTCACCAACCGCTAGGTCATAAAAGACGGCACACTAGTCCTGGCAACCCCTTACGAAGCGTCAGAGACCCAGTATATATAGGTGTGTCCCTATCTACAGGTACCCGGGTAGATGGGGCTCGCAGCTGGAACTACGGGTCCGGCTGTTTGGATCAGGGTACGCGGGGTCAGATAGGCCACCGCCTTTATTATTGCGGTACCTGACGTTGGTGTTGGTCTCGCGGTGGTCTATGTGGTTAGTTGCAGAGGGTGGCATGTTGTCTGTTCGGTATGTGTGACCGAGCGTCATTCCTCGCGCGCAACGAGTGTTTGTAATACTCAGACGCGGGGTTCGTGAGTAATCCTTAAGCAGGTGAGCTCCTGTGAGTGAACTGCATCTCCGGCACTTTCCTGGATAGAAAGTAGAGGGCTACCCGTTGGATTAGTTTTCCGGCAACCCAGCTGTAGGCATTGGGTAGATTCGTGGATTCGTATTGGGCAGTGAGCGCGCATGACAGCTCCGGTACCATTCATGGAGAAATGGAAGTCAGCTTCTCTGGCGTCCCCAGCGGGGATTGAATCCGCAAGCACCCTAGGGTGTGTTTGTGCTAGTGCTTGCGCTTGCGTAAGTACTGGCACAGACGCAGCTAGTGGGGTGCGCGTGGTGAGCGACTTTTAACAGCTCCGGTACCATTCTGGACAAATGGTAGTGAGCAATCACGGTGCGACTCACATTTTCTCACGAGTACCAGGGGCGAGTACTCTGGCGGCGTGACCTACCGCAGAGGGTCTCTGACGCTTCGTAAGGGGTTGCCAGGACTAGTGTGCCGTCTTTTATGACCTAGCGGTTGGTGAAGGTGGCCACTATAGAAAATCTCAGTAGATTAATGGGGGTTTGTACCTATATATACTCTATAGCTTGGTCAATGAGTGCTAACAAAAGCTGAGAGTGGAACTTTGTTTGGACTAGTTAGGAGACAAACATTCTAAAAGTCCCCACCCCTCGGAGGTAAGCACTAGGGGGGAGGGCACAAAGAAGGTCCTGTTGTTAGGGTTGCGTACCCGAAGGGTGCCAAACGGGACCCTATTACAAAGACTCCGCTGTCAGTCCGTCTGTCTGTCAGTGGGCTGGCTCTCATGAACGGTAATAGGTAGACAGCTGAAATTTTCAGAGAATATGTATTTCTATGGCCGCTATAACAACAAATAATAAAATTAAAAATTAAAGGGGGCGCGCATAAACGTCTTTTTAGCGATTTTTTTCATAGCAAGGTTGAGTTATTTAATATTGTACGGAACCCTCCGTGTGCGAGTCTGACTCGCAGTTGTTTACATCTCGAAAACGATGTGTTTAGGAAATTTTCATTTTCTTCCACAATCATTTGTTGCCCGGACTACAAGGCTTACTAAAAAAAACGCTATTACCTAATATAATTATAAAATGATCTGTGGCCGAAGGTGGTAAGTATATAAATAGCTTTTTTATGAGTAAGGGGGTATAACTGTACAAGAACAGCTGAGCTATTAAACGCCGGCAGTCCTTGCCAGACATTTTACGGTTGTGTTCCTCAAACTTCGTTGATATGTCGTCTACAAGGATTATTGGACTGTTTTACAAAAAACTTAAACCGACTTCAAACTACACTAAAAAGTAATCAAATCCTGATCTGATGACAATGGGACCAAACGGGAAGTGTACCGTTCCAGACAAAAAAAACATTTTTAAATCGGTTAATAAATGACGGAGTTATGAGGTAACAAACATAAAAAAAAAAAATTTAGAACATCCTCCTTTTTTTTGAAGTCGGTTAAAAAGAGCCGTCATGCGTAACTAAATGTTCAGACATGTTTACAAAAAAAATTGCGAGTAACGTTTGTCAGATTGGTGAAACAGGTTAAGGTGCAGCGCAGACGGCGGACTTCTCGAGCGGCACACAAAAATTCTGTGTGAAAACAAATAAGGAGTCGGAATTTTTCCGCGTCGTTTGCACCTGTTCACCTGAACACTTGAAAGAGTTGTTACAGTGGATAATGGTACATGGTACACTCGAGTCTCTAGCTAAAGTAGAATCGGAAGTTGATGCATTGCACCTACTTGTCAATCTTCAAGTCAAGTCTTTAAAACAATTGAATTTGGACCATGCACCACTGGTACAGTAGTACCCAACTGATATGGCTTACCGATGTATCTGCGCAGAAGGTACCTTTTCAAAGCGCGGGTAATGCTATTGGTCGGCAGCTGCCGCCATGTGTGCGGAGGGGCGTCACTTGCGAGTGAGACGGAACTAACAGCTGCACTGTATTATGAACCTTATAGTAGTGATCTAAGGTTGATTGTAAGTTTTAAGTATTCTTTCGTTAATCTTCGGGCCATACTTTCTTTTCTGTGCGAACGAAGATTCACGACGCGCCTTATCAATTGGGTAGTACTGTATTAAGGTTGATTTTCGATTAACACTATCTATTCTTAAGACTTCAGTAGTGTCAAGTAACAAGTTCTAATAGCGTTAGTTCACGTATTGGGCTCGACGGGCCTCTTTCCGCTGACTCTAAGCGCGTGATATTTTTTTTCTTGTTTTATTTTATCGACATTTCATACCAATCCTCAATAAAACTAGATCCTAAAAAACGATTACCGGTTTTTTAATATTTTTACACCTTGATATCAATTCTATTTTAAAAATGTCGTCATTTGCATGGCACATTTCAATTATTTTTGTTTTTCCCCGATATCAGCAAACATAATGATTCAATTAAATCGAATTATCTCACTATGAACAGAAAAAAGGAAGTCTTTAGTAGGGGTTTATGAAATGTAGTCTATAGAGGGGCATCCCTGCATATAAGGCAACCGTTAAAAGTAAATACTTGACGATCGCTGACTTATCGTAATTGGAGATATAAAATGTTTCACGACTAAGAATTTCGACATGAATAAAAAAAAAAGTAAAAACACCACAAGCACTTACTATTGTTTTTTTTTTATAAAATACCTTGGCATAAATTTCTACATATATAAAACTGAACTCGAATCAATCAAAAAAACTATCCGAAAATTGCATTAAGATCTTCAAACTAGACAATGTCAACAACTTACCTCGCCGCTCTTTTCTTTCTTCTTGTCCTTCTTGCTTTCCTTGTCTCGCTCCTTGTCCTTGTCCTTCTCTTTCTCCTTATCTCTGTCCTTGTCTTTCTTTTCTTTCTTGCTGCTGGAGCGGTCGCGCTCTGGAAACAATATGGTATTTATATAATGACTAATTTCATCATCAGCATCAAGATGGAAACTTTTTGTTCAAAGATTGCCCGATTTTAATTTTTTTATACCAATAAGGTGGCAAACAAGCATACGGCCCGCCTAATGGTTTAACAGTTACCGTAGCCTATGGACGCTTGCAACACCAGGGGTGTCACTCGCGCGTTGCCGACCCTGAATCATTGTTGAAAAATGATGTTCATCAAGAATGAATATCATTTATTAATATCCTCTTCCTTCAAACAATCACTCACCCTTCTCTTTCTCTTTCACGTCCTTCTCTTTTTTCCGTTCTTCCTTGACCATCTTGCAGTACTCCCTGAAGTAGTCGTCTCTTAGCGTACTGCTCTCCACGGCCTTGTATCGAGGGTCAGAGTCCACCTTCTTCTTGGCCTCAGCCCAACGAGCTCGCCGATCGACGGCTTTTTCTTTAAGCATGGCAATAAATTCCCCTTTAACCTAGAAGGGATAATGGGGTTATTAGGTGGGGCTATGTTTGGCGCTAATGCGGGGGTGGTAGGCCGTTTTGGTCGCTGGTTGGTGGGTTTTTTTTTAATGATTTGTTGTACAATCTAAATACGGTAAAAATAGCTGCTGTGACTTGCTCAAAACTTTAGATAAAATTGAGGAAAAGTAATGTCTTCTATCTATTCTATATACATGTACAGGTGTCCCCAATAATATGGATCAAATCAAATTGTACCCATAGACTTAGGATTTAGATACGTTAAGCAGACCTCCAAAGCAAAAAGATAAAATATAATAATAAAATAAATATCCTGGGATATTCCTCACACATGGCTAACTGATCCCAAACTAAGCAGAGCTTGTACTATGGAAACTAGACAACTGATACTTGTTGTTTGTAAATACATACTTAATATACATAATTACACCCAGACTCAGGACATACAGACATGTTCATGCACACAAATGCATGTGATGTGTGAGAATCGTACCCACGACCTGCGGCGCGATAGGTGGAATCTTAACCAGAGTCTTAACCGACCGCGCCAACTGTCCTGTCAAATATCCTGTGACATTCCTCACACACGGTCATCTGATCCCAAACTAAACTTGTACTAGCTAATATATATATTTACCTCAGTGGCGTGCATTCCATATAGGCAAATAAGCAATGCCTACCTCATAAGATTCAATTCAATAATATTTTGATTCAATTAAACTACATAATCACTTTAAATAAAAATTCTAACCTAACATTCAATACGAAATTTCAAACTTTGCCGCGCAGGCACTCGCGAGTTCGCCTCTCAAATTCACGGCAATTCACGCACACTAAAACGATTTCGGCATATTCATACACACACACACACTTCTTTAAGATAATACGACGAAAGCATAAATCACGCTTTTGCTATGCGTAGCATACTGACATTTGACATTCGCGATTTATGGACCAAAAGTAACCTTACCTTCTCTGTTGTAAGTAAAGTAACCCATCCAAATTAAAAAGACTACAGTTACAACTACTTTACCAACATTAGAGCAACTCAAATATAACTTCGCAATTTATTTGTGTTGGTTTGTTTATGGTTTGGCTGGCATTGTATGCAATGTTGTTGTTATTTACTTATTGTGATTTTGCGAAGTGTATCTATGAAGTGTATTGTGTGTGAAATGAAGAAATTTTGTGGTGAAGATGCAAAATGTGTCGATAAATTATTCCTTTAGTCAGTTTTCGTTTATTGCTTGTACTTGCTGTAGACCAACTCCAAAACATTCATGGATTTAAATCTAAGGTAAAAATCTTAGACATTTTAACACAGAATATTATGTTTATTAAACACCTGGCTATCTGGGTGCTGTTATTCGAATCTATTATTCTGTTATTATGTATTTTGTTTGCTAATGAATCATACCAAATGTGTGTGGAATGATACGCTGACCTAAACAATTTTACGAATCGGGTCAAAAAACATAATCTATCTAGGAGGCATATTTAGGCGTGTATGGCCATGATTTCTTCTGCCTACCTAGTCCGAAAACCAATGCACGCCACTGATTTACCTGGTAAATATATATATATGGTAAATTTTACCACAATCAATAAGAACACTTTGCGAGATAATTACGACTGTTTTACAAAAAACTTAAACCAACTCCAAAGTACACTAAGAAGTAATCAAATCCTGATCAATGGGACCAAGCGGGAAGTGTACCGTTCCAGACAAAAAAAAAACCAAATCGGTCAATAAATGACGGAGCCAATAGGTAACAAACAAAAAAAAAAACAACCGAATTGAGAACCCCTCCTTTTTTTTAAAGTCGGTTAAAAAAATGTTTTTACTTTTCATACATTATGATCGAGCAAGGTTGACATTTACTATGGTGAGTTAAAAAATCGTTTTGTGAATTCAGTGTTGGTCCCATAGTAAAAGTTGTTCAGCATGACTAATCCAACATAGATTTCGAAAATATGCCATCTCGAAATCTCCACCCAGTATAAATTGATAACTTTTTAATCATCAACAAAGAAACGGACGCAGATGGGCTAATTTTTTGGTACCCAAATTGTGCCAACGGGACCTTATTACTAAGCGTCCACTGTCCGTCCGTCTCTCAGTGGGCATCTCATGAACCGTAGGTAATTGGTAGCCGGTTAACATTATCACAGAATGTATATTTCTGTAATTGGTTCTGTTTTTTAATAACCTGCCACGCAAATATTCGATATTATCCATATTTCCGGAGAAAGCCTAAATAACAAAACTGTAGAATAATGAATATATAAAAAAAATCTTAGGGGTGATTTAAGGAAGAATGTTATGAGGAGAAATGAAAGCCACGTCACTAAAAAAGTTATGAATATGAAAGTGGATGGATATACGGGAAGAGGAAGACCGAAAAAGAGATGGATGGATTGTGTGAAAGATGATATGGGTAAGAAAGGAGTGGATACTAGTATGACGGATAGAAGAGACGAATGGAAGAAGCGTACATATTGCGCCGACCCCAATTGATTGGGAACAGGGCAGGCAGATGATAAGGGGTGATTTAAGGAAGACTATACAAAAATAACAAGAGTATTTTTTGGTTGTCAGTCTGTAAAACGCAGCACAGCAATTAATAACACTTTCTAATTTCGGATCTGAACCCCATTACCCCAGCAACCAAAACGTCAAGTCCACAATCTCGATCTGTCGCAGTACACAGCGTCTGAAACGAATACTATATTAGAAGCTGAAAAGAGATGTGTATATATTAGAACCTGTGGAGCGAAAGAGAGGTTAGATCCTGAAAGGGAATTCATTATTAGTTACGCATTTGTTGGTAGTAGAGGTAATGCTGTTAAATGAGAAGTAGAGTAGTCCTTTAATCGCTTAAAGAGCAGCTCGACTGTGGAAGTCCATCTTACAGAATATACCACACACAAATAACTGTATGTTGTGTTCCTGCGCGCGAGTGACAGAGACAGAGCACATCGGAGCGGAAGGGTCGGTAACAAGAGAGTGACGACTCGTGTGTTGCAAGCGTCCATATGGCTACGGTTACCGCTTACCATCAGGCGGGCTGTATGCTTGTTTACCGTTATGCCGATTCCTATAATTTACGGACCGTTATCAGTTAAAATTAAGACTATTATATCTTTACTAATAACGAAGCAAAGACCTCAAAGCTTTGCATAGCAGACCCTCCCATATGGAACTAGCTATCACAGGTAAAATTAGCTATATGTCCAGTTTGGCAATAAAAAATCCTACCATTGGTAAGCAAAACGATTCGTATTTGTTTATAGGAACCGGGCTTTAGTCGTATAAAAATAAAAAAGGAACGATAAATAAATAAAAATCCCGGGACATTCCTCACACACGGTCATCTGATCCCAAACTAAGCAGAGCTTGTACTATGGAAACCAGATAACTGATATGATACATATACTACTTTTTGTTTGTAAATACATACTTAATATACATAATTACACCCAGACTCAGGACATACAGACATGTTCATGCACACAAATGCATGTCCTGTGCGGGAATCGAACCCACGCCCTGCGGCGCAATAGGTGGAATCTTTACCAGACTCTTAACCAACTGCGCCAACTGACCCGTCAAAACAAAACTATGTGTGAACCAGTGTGAACTATTGTGCTTTTAGTGAGACATATTGCAATTTATACTTTTGAAGTATTTTGACTCTAGACTCTTTGAAAAATATAATAACGCAGGGCCTTCAAGGCATTTTCCGAGCTCGGTATCAAGTAGTCAAACTCTCTCTATTAAAGCAAATCCTACTCGCAGCAAAGCATTACCTATACTTCCACAAACCGCATTATTGTCCTACATTCACGAATCTATGTATTTCTTATGTGATATTAAACCAAATTCACGGGTGGATGTCTCCAAAAATATGGGATGCAAACTCTTTAATTGAATACTTATACTGGGTTCAACGGAAAGAGTGTATCACAGGTCCACAGAGAACATTTTACAATAATATAAGCAAGTGACGTGAAGATAATGACCCTCCTTGAGCGGTCACACGTTGTTTATGATTTTAATTTAATAAACTTGGAAGCAAATATTTGGTATGCATTTTTTTGTAATTTATTTCGAGTTGAAACGTTTTATAGTCTGTATCTGATGTAGAATTCACCACTTTCCGATGTATATACCGTTTCTGTTACACCCAGTATATTTAACTAGCTTTGGCGCCGCGGTTTCACTTTTGACCCTTTTCCATAGTGGATGTTTATGTTAAAAGGAACTTGATTACATTTCCTGCTTCTATTATTGGTGTCAAGTTGGAAGGAAACTGGTGTGAAGTGCAGCTACCGGATACTAGCCCCCTTAGCCCCGGGTTCGAATCCTACAATGAGCTTGAGCTTTCGGTGAAGGAAAACATCGTGAGGAAACCATAGCACGGTGGTAGGGTACTTTGTAGTACCCATCTGGCTGGCTACCACCCTCAAGTTGAAAATCTGTCGCCAAGCACCTATCGGTGTGTTCCGACAGTTGCACTTGAGAGCCAGTTCTTTTTAGGCTTTGTGTGTGCTCCACCTTCGGCCACATCATCACTTACCATGGTGAGATTGTGGTCAAACACAGGCCTAAACATAATAAAAAAAAAAAAAAAAAAAAAAAAAAGGTGTAAGTCAGTCTTGTAACACCCAGGTATTAAGATAGCCCCAGCCCTTTTTGTTTATATCACATTAGAAAGTGACGGATATATTTCAAACCTAGGTATTACTATTCTTGACTTACACCTTATTTATTAATAAGGTGGTAGGTGATTGGTTGATCAACTACCTCCCACCGTACTATGGTTTGATTATGTTTTCCTTCACCTAAAGCTTATTGAAGGATTCAAACCCACACCTTCGACGTCACTAGCCTGCCTTGTCTCAAATAGGGATGCGGCCAGGGTAACATAATAATAGTTCTAATGAGTCCGTCAGATTAAATTTTTGCTTCATAAAATCAATTACAATTGACAGAGACAGCGCGTCAAAGTCCGGGGGCTCGTGACGTCACTTGTTTGTGGAAAGTGTACCATCGCGTGACGTCACGCGCCACTTCAACACACCATATCTTCGTATTCTTTTGTTTGATTGACAAAAGATACCCAAAAGAATTTTTCTAGGCATTTTTTCCTTTATTTCATACTTCGCTTCATATAATAAGAAATCTCTATTGACCAATACTTAAATCTGTGTTTGACCACAATCTCACCATGGTAAGTGATGATGTGGCCGAAGGTGGTAAGAACTGGCTCTCAAGTGCAGCTGCCGGACACTCTTAGGTAACACCATGCCATAATCAAAACCATAGCTTCCTCACAATGTTTTCCTTCGAAAGCAAGTTCGTTGTCTGTTCCCTAGTTCGAAAGTAATATTTGATAATAGACTTTGAAAGTTATGGTAATAAAGTTGAAACTTCAATACCGGCTGTCCATTCTATTGTTAATTTCGACTCTAGAGAATCCAAAAGTCAATAAGAGAATCAAATATAACCGATTCTTAGGTGACTCATAGAACCAGATAAAGAGTTGATCGTTTTAATCCAAAATAAACAGGTTTCAAATTCAATTATTTTGATGTAAAATCCTCGAAAAAATGCAGCTGTCGGAACACACCGATCAGTGCTTGGCGACAGTTCAACTTGAGGGTGGTAACCAGCCAGGTGGGTACTAAAAAGTACCCTACAACCGTGCTATGGTTTCCTAACGATGTTTCCTATCATAGATTGATGACAAACAAACATTTTTGGCATATATAATATTAATTATGGATGGCTACAGGCTTTTTAAATTAATTTCTAACTAATAAGTTTTTAATTATCTTTCACCCGTGAATTTAATTATATTTCAATTCAAATTGTGTAACAATACATTTGTATTTCTGTAACATTCTGCTTTGAAAAGCTTATTTCTCTGACTTAACAATATTGTGATTAGAATTATTATCATTCTTAGATTATTTTTTTGATCGTCCACGAAGATTTCTCTTTTCAACTATTTAAATACTTTTTTCTATATCGATCAACAAATCGATTCAGTAATTTTCATAAATAGCACAGACAAAAAATCTTCGTAAACAATTCGAAAATGAAACAAATAATAAAAACGAAAAATTGGTAGGACCTGAAAGGAAAATAATTAGTTTTATTTTTTTACCTAATTCTAAATCTGTATATACACTTTTTTTCTAGTTTTTTTTTGTTCTAGCAAACCGTCACCAATTTTTGCTTTCAAGCAATATGGCAACACTTTTCGCCATTGTCTTGTGACGCACGTATACTAATTCTGTAGTATAGAATTTGGGGTTTATGTACTATATAATATTAGAATAGAATTATTGGTGATATTCAGAGCTTATAGTAAAAACACGTTTCAAAACTTGAGAAATATCAGCTCCATAATGTTGTACAACAACTGTCTCATACCGCGATACAATCAAATTGATGAACTATACAACGATTGATGAGATACGGACGGATTAGAATCGCGGGAAAAGTATACTTATGCCAATCTATTAAGTGCCAATTTTCATTGAAATCGGTTCAGTAATTTAGCCGTAAAATACTCTCACATTCGTAGACTTTTTTATTATATTTGGCACACATGTTATCAAAAATTTGACAATTAATTCAACATATACACTAGTGAAAACGACTCGTAACACCGGCGCAGAAGGTTGCTTTGAACTTTGAGACAGCGGTGCTCAAACTGTCCCCCAAAACTTAATAACATATAAACAGCTCTGAATATCAACGCAAAATTTAAACATAGTTCTGGTCATTATTTAAAATGTTAGATGACCATGTGACTGTAGAAACAAAGTTTTTTTTTGTTAACTTTATAATGTTGATCTGCTTAAAGTATATCTAACCTTATATATTTTTGGGGCGGCTCGGTGTGACCAGTTGACGGTTGTTTGTTAAATTCAGAATTAACTAGGCAACGAAAATAAAAAAACTTGAAATACTCTGTTTATATTCAGAGGCAAATCAATTGGTTCGAAGAAATAATATTATACCACCAGGGTTTGTCAAACTTTTCAAGCCCCAATATAAAATTTTGCTTTTTTTTTATTGACGGTGAGGGCCTAAAATAGATAAGCCTTATCACCCTTACGCGGACGAGTCAAGCTTTCAACCGGAGTTAGTATTTAGGTAACTACGCCTCAGAGCGCCCCAGATGGGGTTTTCTCAAAAAGCTATTCAAATTTTCTATAAAAACCATCAAATCTCTATAAATAATTGAATTACCGATTCTCAAACGCCCCCATTTATAACCAACGAAACTCAAACGTAATCACAATAACTTATCCTATTACATTTTGATCCACAAATTGTCCCTAAAACCGTCAATTGATCATCCCTGTGGCCGCCACACGGCACTCGAGCTCCCCCGGCTGCCACAACAGGCGCGGCCGGCGCCACACCGCGGCTACCCACAAAACGAACGTCGCTACTACACTGTCACTGCTAGACTGGTGGGGGGATCAGTAAAGTTTGGGAAACGTACACAAGTGTGGAGCGAATGTGTTGTCGTGAGGCTGCCCTTTATAGTGATTGTCAAACTTTGTTGGCCCCATTAGTTACTTTGCACTGATTTTCCTATATTAAAAATAATTTAAAAAAAAAATTAAAGGATATATCTTCAGCATTATGATATTTATTCGTTTTTTTTTAAACTTTTGAGTCGTTTCAATTAACTAATCCAAAAGACAATCATCATGAAACACGTTCGCCGTTAAAAATTAGTGAGATAGATATATCAATCATATCATTAATTTAATCATGTTAGAAAGAGACAAGAAAACCATTTAAAATTAGCGTTTAAGTCTTTGACATTGTTTTATTCGTTCCTTTACTCAAAAGTTAAGAACATTTTATTATATGAACAAAAAATATTACTTTTTTATGTTAAAAAAACGATATCACAGACTTAAATCTTAATACTGCAAACACTTCAAAGTACATTTGAATAGAATTCGCAATTCGCTTAACAATAATTTTAAAACGCCAGCAATTAAGCTCGAAAATACAGTACATACATCTAAGACGGGAATCGAACCCGCACGTAACTTTTTCAATGTTTGGAGTAACTGGGATTGAGACTGTTTTTATTAGCTGTCAATTATGACAAAATGTTGAGTAACACTGTATATTTCTTTTATTATCTATTGAGTGAATAGGGTTTTCTGAGCAACCATGCAACATCTTAGGGCCTTCGTCACACATTTGAATTAAAATCCAAGCCCATAACATCAGCTTAATACTTAACCAGTTCAAAAACAAGCATATCATAGCTTACATTACGTCATATAAATAAAATATCATGGGAATCGAACCCACATCTTCGTGATAAAAGATTATCAATATTGCCTAAAAATCAATGTCCCCCTAAAAAAACTTTGAGAACACCTGTCTCACAAAAAACCATTAAATTTCACTGTTGAACACAATGTCCCCCTAAAACAACTTTGAGAACTTGTGTCTCATGAAAAACATTAAATTTCACTGTTACTGAATACATAAAAACAACCAAAAGTATGTAATCACGTGACATTTATCGAAATTAAGTGCCTTTACACGCACTTTTGTTTTCTTAATTCTTCAATACTTCGTTATAGAACATTAGAGTCCCCACTCCCGCAAGCATGCACCCCGACTCACCTGCTCTCTCTTTTTCTCCTTGTCCTCCTTCTCCCTCTTGCGCACTTCAGCGATGAACTCGTTGAAGTAGGTCTCTCGGTCGCGCGGCTTCTCGATGCCCTTGAAGCGATCGTCACGACCGTGCTTTGAAGAGAATTCCGTATACGAAGATCTGTGGACATAAATTAAATAAATATCCTGGGACATTCCTCACACACGGTCATCTGATCCCAAACTAAGCACCCTGTACTATGGAAACCAGACGATTGATATAATACATATAAAACTTTTGGTAAAAATAAATGACCGCTTGTACAACGGAGAGTGTTCTAAGGAATTGTTTGACTTGATGCCCAGGGCTACCTTCCACTATCGCAACTCTCGCCATCGACGGGGAATCCATCCTCACACATTGAAACCAGAAATGTTTCGAACTGTGCGGGCTAAAAGGAGTTTTCTTCCGCGGACGCTCGGACTGTGGAATGAGCTCCCCGCCGTGGTGCACCCAATGGAGTACAGCATGGGGTTCTTCAAAAAGGGCGTGAAGAGGTTTCTTCAGGGTCGGCAACGCGCGAGTGATACCCCCGGTGTTGCAAGCGTCCATAGGCTACGGTAACTGCTTACCATCAGGCAGGCCGTATGCTTGTTTGCCACCTCAGTGGTATAAAAAAAAAAACAACTGGAAATCAGCGCGCGATGATTTCAACAGCATATGCTGAGTTGGCTCCATTCTAACAGCATACCATCCGAATTTACGGCAACAAATGTAGTTTTTTAATTAAATAAAAAAGTTTTTTTTTTGGGAAAGTGGTTTGTTATCATGAGTACAATAATGTGTCTAAGTATCGTTTACTAATTACCAGTCACCCTTTTTTTTTTTTTTTTTTTACTGTGTATAGGCCTGTGTTTGACCACCATCTCACTATGGTAAGTGATGATGTGGTCGAAGGTGGTAAGCACACAAAGCCTAGAAGGAACTGGCTCTCAAGTGCAGCTGACGGAACACACCGATAGATGCTTGGCGACAGATTTTCAACTTGAGGGTGGTAGCCAGCCAGACGGGTACTACAAAGTACCCTACCACCGTGCTATGGTTTCCTCACGATGTTTTTCCTTCACCGAAAACTCAAGCTCATTGTAGGATTCGAACCCGGGACCTTCGTCTCGGTATCCTACGTCACTACCACTGAGCTATCATCGCCTTAAATGCTCTGTATGCCCTGTATTCTCTTTCCGTTAGAGATGTTAATAGTACTCACTTGGAGTGCAGCTTAGCTTCCTCCATGAGGGCCCTGAAGGCGACCTTCTTCTGTTGGAGTCTGTTCTTCTTCTCTTTCCGCTCTTCCTCGGCGCGCTCGCGTACGTATTGATCGAACACCTGTCGATTATCACATTCTATAAATGCCTACATCATAGCATTAAATAATTTATTTATAAGGACAGACAACAAAACATACACGACATAATTGGGCTGTTTCACAAAAAACTTAAACCGACTTCAAAGTACACTAAGAAGTAATCAAATCCTGATCTGATGACAATGGGACCAAGCGGGAAGTGTACCCTTCCAGACAATAAAAGAATTTTCCAAATCGGTTAATAAATGACGGAGTTATGAGGTAACAAACATAAAAAAAAATGCTCGTGCGGCACCACGGCCCGCTCGCGTGTTGTGTACTGTACTGTACCTGTCGTCTCTCCTTGGAGTCGAGCATGAGGTATCTGGGGTCGAAGACGATCTTCTGCAGCTCCTTCTCCCAGGTGCTGAAGGCGGAGACGTCCTTGTCGCGCAGCATGGTGGTGAAGCTGCGCACGCGCTGCTCGTGCGGCACCACGGCCCGCTCGCGTGTTGTGTACTGTACTGTACCTGTCGTCTCTCCTTGGAGTCGAGCATGAGGTATCTGGGGTCGAAGACGATCTTCTGCAGCTCCTTCTCCCAGGTGCTGAAGGCGGAGACGTCCTTGTCGCGCAGCATGGTGGTGAAGCTGCGCACGCGCTGCTCGTGCGGCACCACGGCCCGCTCGCGTGTTGTGTACTGTACTGTACCTGTCGTCTCTCCTTGGAGTCGAGCATGAGGTATCTGGGGTCGAAGACGATCTTCTGCAGCTCCTTCTCCCAGGTGCTGAAGGCGGAGACGTCCTTGTCGCGCAGCATGGTGGTGAAGCTGCGCACGCGCTGCTCGTGCGGCACCACGGCCCGCTCGCGTGTTGTGTACTGTACTGTACCTGTCGTCTCTCCTTGGAGTCGAGCATGAGGTATCTGGGGTCGAAGACGATCTTCTGCAGCTCCTTCTCCCAGGTGCTGAAGGCGGAGACGTCCTTGTCGCGCAGCATGGTGGTGAAGCTGCGCACGCGCTGCTCGTGCGGCACCACGGCCCGCTCGCGTGTTGTGTACTGTACTGTACCTGTCGTCTCTCCTTGGAGTCGAGCATGAGGTATCTGGGGTCGAAGACGATCTTCTGCAGCTCCTTCTCCCAGGTGCTGAAGGCGGAGACGTCCTTGTCGCGCAGCATGGTGGTGAAGCTGCGCACGCGCTGCTCGTGCGGCACCACGGCCCGCTCGCGTGTTGTGTACTGTACTGTACCTGTCGTCTCTCCTTGGAGTCGAGCATGAGGTATCTGGGGTCGAAGACGATCTTCTGCAGCTCCTTCTCCCAGGTGCTGAAGGCGGAGACGTCCTTGTCGCGCAGCATGGTGGTGAAGCTGCGCACGCGCTGCTCGTGCGGCACCACGGCCCGCTCGCGTGTTGTGTACTGTACTGTACCTGTCGTCTCTCCTTGGAGTCGAGCATGAGGTATCTGGGGTCGAAGACGATCTTCTGCAGCTCCTTCTCCCAGGTGCTGAAGGCGGAGACGTCCTTGTCGCGCAGCATGGTGGTGAAGCTGCGCACGCGCTGCTCGTGCGGCACCACGGCCCGCTCGCGTGTTGTGTACTGTACTGTACCTGTCGTCTCTCTTTGGAGTCGAGCATGAGGTATCTGGGGTCGAAGACGATCTTCTGCAGCTCCTTCTCCCAGGTGCTGAAGGCGGAGACGTCCTTGTCGCGCAGCATGGTGGTGAAGCTGCGCACGCGCTGCTCGTGCGGCACCACGGCCCGCTCGCGTGTTGTGTACTGTACTGTACCTGTCGTCTCTCCTTGGAGTCGAGCATGAGGTATCTGGGGTCGAAGACGATCTTCTGCAGCTCCTTCTCCCAGGTGCTGAAGGCGGAGACGTCCTTGTCGCGCAGCATGGTGGTGAAGCTGCGCACGCGCTGCTCGTGCGGCACCACGGCCCGCTCGCGTGTTGTGTACTGTACTGTACCTGTCGTCTCTCCTTGGAGTCGAGCATGAGGTATCTGGGGTCGAAGACGATCTTCTGCAGCTCCTTCTCCCAGGTGCTGAAGGCGGAGACGTCCTTGTCGCGCAGCATGGTGGTGAAGCTGCGCACGCGCTGCTCGTGCGGCACCACGGCCCGCTCGCGTGTTGTGTACTGTACTGTACCTGTCGTCTCTCCTTGGAGTCGAGCATGAGGTATCTGGGGTCGAAGACGATCTTCTGCAGCTCCTTCTCCCAGGTGCTGAAGGCGGAGACGTCCTTGTCGCGCAGCATGGTGGTGAAGCTGCGCACGCGCTGCTCGTGCGGCACCACGGCCCGCTCGCGTGTTGTGTACTGTACTGTACCTGTCGTCTCTCCTTGGAGTCGAGCATGAGGTATCTGGGGTCGAAGACGATCTTCTGCAGCTCCTTCTCCCAGGTGCTGAAGGCGGAGACGTCCTTGTCGCGCAGCATGGTGGTGAAGCTGCGCACGCGCTGCTCGTGCGGCACCACGGCCCGCTCGCGCGCCGCGCGCACCTCCGCCTCGATGGCCGCCTCCTTGCCCAGGTCGATGTTGCCAGCTCCCGTGCTCGGCGTACAACTTACTTTCTTGGCTGAAAATTACACACGTGTTATCAACATTGGCGCATTTATGTTTTTTTCCAAGGGCCAATTTGCCCCCCCCCCCCCCCCCCCCCCCAAAAGTCCCGCCCCGGGGGCACATTTACGGGCGGCAAAATTTCACAATAAAAAATATTAATAGCTTTACTTTGACGGGCCAGTTGGCGCGGTTGGATTCAATAAACAATAAGTTCTTTGTAAAAAAAAACATTTTTATTACAAGCTTTTTTTTGGTGACTATACTTTTTGTTGACTGTACTTGCATTGTCTTCTAATATACTAATGTATACCAAATATCAAGTCAATCCGACCACTGGAAGTGGGTGAAATTCGACTTGCAAGATTCCACCCGAACAAACATACATACATACATACATTGCAAGTTAAATAAAAGCTTGTAAAAACCGCGCCAGCTGGCCCGTCAAATTGCATTCGATGCAAACATTATAAAATATAAAAAAAAAACGACCAATTTGAGTCGGACTCGCGCACGAACGGTTCCGTACCATTATCTATAAAAACGGCAAAAAAAACACGTTTGTTGTATGTTTTTTTAGTATTTTTTGTTATAGCGGCAACAGAAAATTTCAACCGTCTAACAATCACGGTTCATGAGATACAGCCTAGTGACAGACGGATAGACGGACAGCGAAGTCTTAGTAATGGGGTTCCGTTTTACCCTTTGGGTAAACCCTAAAAATAAATAAACTAAAATTACAAGAACATAAGATGTTTTACAAAAGTTAATTATAAATCTATACTAGTATAATAAAGCGAAAGAGTTTTTTTGTTTGTTTAAACGGGCTAATCACTGGAACTACCAGTCGGATTCGAAAAATTGTTCACTAATAGGTATTACACATTATCTCCGAGTAATTATAAGCTACTTTTTATCGCGCGAACGCGGGTGAAACCGCGCGAGACAGTTAGTATTACAATATTTATTTTATGACGATTCAACTTAGATATTATATCGACTTTTTAGCTACCGCGAGAAAGGTACAGTTGGCAACAACTACCTTATAAAAATAAATCGTGATGTTGTGATTTTGTGAGTGATTTTTAAACAATTTTATCTTCATTAAAGGAAGTACTTGAAGCGCTCGTGGTGTAGCATGATTAGCCGTTCTTAATCGATCGGCAAGTTAAGCTACCACCGTCGTGGTCGGTACCTGGATGGGCGACCGCCTAGTGGTATTTCAAATCGAGCGTTTCCGTGCTTCGGAAGGCACGTAAAGCCGTTGGTCTCGGTTATCACTTAATTGTGATAGTCGTTAAGCTAGTTGAGTCTACTAGGCGGGTTGACAACTCCAACAGCAGGTTGACCACTAGCCTACCTACACTTCGCCGCAGTGGGCACGCGTGGTGGAGTATCTGCACATTGGGAGGACACACATTTGTGTGCAGGAGGCCTGTGCTCAGCAGTGGGACATTATAGGCTGATGATGATGATGAAAGTACAAATAACAAATAAATAAAATTTGCGATTCGTGCATGAAACTCGAAAAAAAAAAGTACTTACTGTCATCAGGTTTCACTTTCTTCGGCGGGTCGGAATCAGAGTCATCTGAGTCGCTGTCAGCCACCCTCTTGAGATCGCCATTAGCCCGAGATGACGCCGCGACCGTCGAGGGCGTGGCCGCTGCCGTTGTCGACTCTTTGCGCTGTTGACATAAGTTACATATTAGCATGGCAGGTCAATCACATACATTTTATAATTGGTGTAGAATTCTCACATATAGATGTCGCTACAAACTTTAGAATTAATTCTTATTCGAAACGCTATTATATCATTTATTATTGAACTTTGATGTAGAAGAATATATTTTTTTAAATTTACGCGCTGCGATATCATTCACACTGTACGCTGTGAGGTCATTCACACTGCAAGCTGTGAGGTCATTCACACTGCACGCTGTGAGGTCATTTACAATGCACGCTGTGAGGTCATTCACGCTGCGAGGTCATTTACACTGCAAGCTGTGAGGTCATTCACATTGCACGCTGTGAGGTCATTCACACTGCACGCTGTGAGGACATTCACACTGCATGCTGTGACGACATTCACACTGCACGCTGAGAGGTCATTCACACTGCGTCGTGTCGTGTCGTGTGTATACCTGCAGGTCCTGCAGCTGCGCGGGCGGGTTGGTGACGGCCTTGTCGACGTCGGCGCGCGCGGCGAGCTGCGGCGGCCGCTCCCACACCGACGAGTGCGTGTTGTGTTGTGTAGTGTCGTGTCGTGTCGTGTGTATACCTGCAGGTCCTGCAGCTGCGCGGGCGGGTTGGTGACGGCCTTGTCGACGTCGGCGCGCGCGGCGAGCTGCGGCGGCCGCTCCCACACCGACGAGTGCGTGTTGTGTTGTGTAGTGTCGTGTCGTGTCGTGTGTATACCTGCAGGTCCTGCAGCTGCGCGGGCGGGTTGGTGACGGCCTTGTCGACGTCGGCGCGCGCGGCGAGCTGCGGCGGCCGCTCCCACACCGACGAGTGCGTGTTGTGTTGTGTAGTGTCGTGTCGTGTCGTGTGTATACCTGCAGGTCCTGCAGCTGCGCGGGCGGGTTGGTGACGGCCTTGTCGACGTCGGCGCGCGCGGCGAGCTGCGGCGGCCGCTCCCACACCGACGAGTGCGTGTTGTGTTGTGTAGTGTCGTGTCGTGTCGTGTGTATACCTGCAGGTCCTGCAGCTGCGCGGGCGGGTTGGTGACGGCCTTGTCGACGTCGGCGCGCGCGGCGAGCTGCGGCGGCCGCTCCCACACCGACGAGTGCGTGTTGTGTTGTGTAGTGTCGTGTCGTGTCGTGTGTATACCTGCAGGTCCTGCAGCTGCGCGGGCGGGTTGGTGACGGCCTTGTCGACGTCGGCGCGCGCGGCGAGCTGCGGCGGCCGCTCCCACACCGACGAGTGCGTGTTGTGTTGTGTAGTGTCGTGTCGTGTCGTGTGTATACCTGCAGGTCCTGCAGCTGCGCGGGCGGGTTGGTGACGGCCTTGTCGACGTCGGCGCGCGCGGCGAGCTGCGGCGGCCGCTCCCACACCGACGAGTGCGCCGTCGGGTTGTAGAAGAACACGCGCCC
This sequence comes from Achlya flavicornis, assembly GCA_947623365.1. Taxonomy (NCBI): domain Eukaryota; kingdom Metazoa; phylum Arthropoda; class Insecta; order Lepidoptera; family Drepanidae; genus Achlya; species Achlya flavicornis. The sequence continues at coordinate 1,660,515 of OX392494.1, read as the reverse complement.
GTCGCCCGTCCACACCACACACCTGCACAATACAACACATCACTACAAACACCTGCCAAAATAGAGGTACAGAGTAGCAGCTTCACACTAGGGACCAGACAACTAGTAGACAGTGTAGTACTTGGGACTAGACAACTAGTACACAGTGTAGTACTTGGGACTAGACAACTAGTACACAGTGTAGTACTTGGGACCAGACAACTAGCACACAGTGTAGTACTTGGGACTAGACAACTAGTACATAGTGTAGTATTTGGGACCAGACAACTAGTACACAGTGTAGTACTTGGGACTAGACAACTAGTACAAAGTGTAGTTCTTGGGACTAGACAACTAGTACACAATGTAGTACTTGGGACAAGACAACTATTACACAGTGTAGTACTTGGGACTAGACAACTAGTACACAGTGTAGTACTTGGGACCAGACAACGAGTACACAGTGTAGTACTTGGGACCAGACAGCTAGTACACATTGTAGTACTTGGGACCAGACAAATAGTACACAGTGTAGTACTTGGGACCAGACAACCAGTCCACAATGTAGTATCTAGTGTAGTACTAAGGACCAGACAACAAGTACACAGTACACCTGGGACAAGACACAGTGTACACTAGTACACAATGTTGTAGTACACAGTGTAGTACCAGTACTCAGAGTATAAAGAATTGACGTTTATAAACACTTACTAATGCGTTTGCGTTTACGACACTTCTTTATAGGAATTGGCAGAGTCCTAGCGGAATACTCATGGTACTACCATACAAATTTAAACGCAAACGTTTATTAACGTCAATTCTTTACACTCGGGGGACTGGGATCAGATAACTAGTACACAATTTTGCAGGACACAATTTAGTACTAGAGACCAGACAACTAGCACACAATGTTGTTCACAATATAGCACCTGGGCCCGAACAACTAGTACATAGTGTAGTATCGTACGTACACGCCGCATTCGGTACCATTGTATGAAGATAACCTACTCTTTATTTACACTGGCAGTACCCCTGACCAGTCAACGAGTACGCAATGTAGTATTGGGACCAGGGACCCAATTCTCACTTCCCACGAACTAGCCTTCGAATCGAACTTGCAATACGAGTGCAATTTCGACCGTAAAATTTCGAGGGGCGGAGTAAATTTTTCGATTCCTGTATTCTCGGCACTAATCGAACTAATCTTCGAAATAATTTCGAGTGTAAGGAATAAATGTTGCCATTATGATACATAATTGCGTTTTGTTAACGTATGCGTACGTACGTATCTTAAATTAAATTTCAAAAAAAAAACCGGCCAAGTGCGAGTCAGACTCGCGCACCGAGGGTTCCGTACAAACCTGTAGGTATATAAGTAAATGGTAGTATAGACCTGAGTATTTGATATTAATTTCAATTTATGACCTATTAAAAAAAAACTACTTACTAGATCTCGTTCAAACCAATTTTCAGTGGAAGTTTGCACCGTAATGTACATCATATATTTTTTATAGATTTATCATTCTCTTATTTTAGAAGTTACAGGGGGGGGGGGACACACATTTTACCACTTTGGAAGTGTCTCTCGCGCAAACTATTCAGTTTAGAAAAAAATGATATTAGAAACCTCAATATCATTTTTGAAGACCTATCCATAGACACCCCACACTTATGGTTTTGATGAAAAAAAAAAAATTGAGTTTCAGTTCTAAGTATGGGGAACCCCCAAAATTTATTGTTTTTTTTCTATTTTTGTGTAAAAATCTTAATGCGGTTCACAGAATACATCTACTTACCAAGTTTCAACATTATAGTTCTTATAGTTTCGGAAATAAATGGCTGTGACATACACGGACAGACAGACATGACGAATCTATAAGGGTTCCGTTTTTTGCCATTTGGCTACGGAACCCTAAAAAGATATGAATGACTATGACATATTTTAAACACGTTTTACACTTTTTATATCTTGATGTATCCGGAATTCATAAATAAATCAATTTTATTAAATAATTATAATTTAATAATAAAAAGCATTGACTGTGCGTAACGGAAATCCTTAGATTTATCTGTCATTACGTTTCGAAATGACAGCCTAACTGTTTGGTGTATGATAGTTCGCATTCGAAATACGTTTCGAACGGTCCCGACCAGTCGAAGCAGTTCGAGCGCTAGCCCTCGAAAAATAAGAAAAAATGGCGGCTTCGAAGTTGTCAGAATAGTCTAACTTGATTTTCACTCGAAAAAAGTACGAGTTCTTTATTACGAACGAGTGATGAATTCGAGTGAATGAGAATTGGCTCCCAGACAACTAGTACACACATGATTTGAGAAGCTACGTGTGATAACGGACTACGTGTGGATGAAACGCTAAGCTTCATATATTGTTTGACGGGCCAGTTGGCGTGGTTGGTTAAGACTCTGGAAAGATAACAGAATTTGTGTGCATGAACATGTCTGTATGTCCTGAGTCTGGGTGTAATTATGTATATTAAGTATGTATTATGAAACAAAAAAGTAGTATATGTGTTATATCAGTTATCTGGTTTCCATAGTATGAGCTCTGCTTAGTTTGTGATCAGATGACCGTGTGTGAGGAATGTCCCAGGATATTTATTATTTGGAAGAGGTAGAGCATAGCATTTATTCGCTCAAAGAGCAGCTCGACTGGGGAAGTACCTCCACCTTACAGAATACCGCAGCCAAATAACTTTATGTTGTGTTCCTGCGCGTGAGTAAGGTCGCCAGAGCTCATAGGGGAGGGGGGAAAGGTCGGTAACCCGTGAGCGATGCTTCGTGTGTTGCAAGCGTCCATATGGCTACGGTAACCGCTTACCATCAGGTGTGCCGAATGCTTGTTTACCGACTTACCAAGGCGTCCCAGAAATAGGCGTACTAGATATAGGCCTGCTGCGATCCTGCTTGGCCTTCTCCTTATCGGCCTTCTCCTTGTCCAGCCGCTCCTGGTCCTGGCGCTCCCTGTCCCGCTCCCTCTCGAGGCGGTCCCGCTCGGCGGCGCGCGCTCTGTCCCTGTCTCGGTCGCGGTCCCGCTCTGCCGCGGCGGCTCGCTCGGCTTCGAGAGCCGCCGCCGCTTCCGCGTGGGCTTCCACGTCTATTACTGTACACATTATTATAGTTATTTGTAAAAAAAACAATGGCCGGAATTCAAAATCATTTATTCAAATAGACCTTCGCAGGCACTTATGAAAAATCTGACTCTAATACTCTAATACCGGTTCGGAAGAGCCGCCAATAAATGTAATAAATCGAACCAAAATGACGGGTTTTTTTTTCGAATAACCTCTTAAGTTTTTTTTTATTACGGCGCTGTGACAGTGTGACGCGCCTGCATGAAAATGTTATTTTTTTGAAATTCATAAGGATACCACGAAGAATGTGGCTTTTTTTTTTTTTTTTTTTTTTTTTTTTACTGTTTATAGGCCTGTGTTTGAACACAATCTCACTATGGTAAGTGATGATGTGGTCGAAGGTGGTAAGCACACAAAGCCTAGAAGGAACTGGCTCTCAAGTGCAGCTGACGGAACACACCGATAGGTGCTTGGCGACAGATTTTCAACTTGAGGGTGGTAGCCAGCCAGACGGGTACTACAAAGTACCCTACCACCGTGCTATGGTTTCCTCACGATGTTTTCCTTCACCGAAAGCTCAAGCTCATTGTAGGATTCGAACCCGGGACCTTCGTCTCGGTATCAGACGTCACTACCACTGAGCTACCATCGCCTTTAAATTGATTGGCTGATTGATGAGTAAGGAATGGTCCGAAAAAGCAAAAAAAAAAAAAGGAGTTGTATAATGATATTCAGTACAACATTATAACACTGTTTTGGATGATATAATGGTTACTATGACAACCAGTGTTTTAATGTTGGCAATAAGCTAACTGTTTCAGGAACTGTTATAGAGTATTTATAGCATGGGTGTAGATAAAATAAATTATGTCTTTCTGCACTCCTTCATAATAAACTTTTACAATGTGACACCCTTGCATGCGTATATCTCCATCCATATTACGAAAATCTCAAAATTGTCAACTGACCTTCAATTTTACTGTCATCAATTTCAATCTTGTCAATTTTCTTCTCAACTTTATCACCCCTCTCTGCCGCCATCTTGGCTTGAAGTTCTGTCGATAAACACATACATTTATTAAAAAAACTTGATACCTCAAGTGACACCCGGATGGAACGAAGTTAAAAACAAATATGTATAAATATTACTATATATTTGTTTTTTCAATGCGAAATAGAAAGACGAAACGAAAATAACTGGCTTGCTTTCTATGAGAGAGAGAGTGAGAGAGAGAGAGAGAGAGAGAGAGAGAGAGAGAGAGAGACATGCGCACGCCGCACGGCTTACAACTATAGCAAAAAAGTGTCGTTACAACTTTTGGTCTTAATTTTTTCCGTCTAGCCCCCTTTCGCAACGCGCGATAAGGAACTTCGTTCCAATAACTTGTAGTTACACTACTATCACCTATACACAATGGTGCCGATTCTGTTGTAAATCGCACAAAACTAATTTTAGTCACATCTCTTTCTTACGAACATTATTGAAAAAGGATAGAACATTATTTAACGGGCTATGGCTGCTTTTCCATCAGAGATGTGCTATGCTACGTTGCTATGGATGCGTTTGATATTTATTGGTGCACATAGCTTAGCACTGGTGGAAATGGATTCAACTAAGATGTTTTTTATACTAGCTGTCCCCCGCGGTTTCACCCGCGTTCCCGGGATATAAAGTAGCCTATGTCCTTCTCCATACCATAGGCTATCTGCATGCCAAATTTCATGATGATCCGTTGAGTAGTTAAGGCGTGAAGGCGTAACAAACAAACAAACAAATAAACAAACAAACTCACTTTCGCATTTATAATATTAGTTAGGATGGAAGGATGGGTGCTATGTAGGCGTGCTATGGATGCGTGCTATGGATGCGTGCTATGGATGCATGCTATGTAGGCGTGCTATGGATGCGTGCGATATGTTTTTATATGGAAGGATGCGTGCGATGGATGTGTGCTATGGATGCGTGCTATGGATGCGTGCTATGGATGCGTGCTATGTATGCGTGCTATGGATGCGTGCTATGTATGTGTGCCATGGTTGCGTGCTATGTATGCGTGCTATGTATGCGTGCTATGGATGGTTGCGAGTGGTGCATCTTCCTCGCGCAGCTACTTTGCGGCCACAACATCATTTACCATGGTGAGATTGTGAACAACTTTTACTATGGGACCAATAGTGAATACTCAAAAATTTTTTTAAACTTTTCTTACAAAATGTCAACCTTGTACCTATCATAATGTACGAAAAGTAAAAAAAAAATGAGAATTCACTATTGGTCCCATAGTAAAAGTTGTTCAGCATGACTAACCCAACATAGGTTCGAAAATATGCCCTCAAGAAATCTCCACTCTGTATAAAAACTATACAGTATCCGTTCCACATAGTATAATTACCTTCTAGATCCCGGATTGGCTTGGGTTTCTCCCAGACGCTCTCCTGGTTTGCGGCGTGGTAGTAGTAGGGGCGCCCGTCCGGGGCCACGTGGGTACTCCACGCCGCTGCTAGCGCTGACACAGACACCGGGATGCTCTGGAACATACAAACATACATCATCAGCCTATAATGTCCCACTGCTGAGCACAGGCCTCCTGCACACAAATGAGGGTGAAAGGGAATGGGCAGATACTTCACGCGTGCCCACTGCGGATCGGTGGAGGTAGGCTAGTGGTCAACCTGCTGTTGGAGTTTTCAAGCCACCAGGTGGCCTCCAACTAGCTTAACGACTATCACAATTAAGTGATAACCGGCTTTACGTGCCTTCCGAAGCAAGGAAACGCTCGATTTGAAATACCACTAGGCGGTCACCCATCCAGGTACCGACCACGAACGGTGGTAGCTTAACTATGCCGATCGATTAGGAACGGCTACTCATGCTACACCACAAGCGCTTCTACATACATACATATAACAGTTATTCAATGTATAATCACAGAATAAAGGCGAGCTCTGACGCAGCGCTAGGACGCCGTCACGCAACGCTGTAGCTATTTGAATAGGCCTTACCTTAAAAGAAGAATGATTTAAAAAAAAAAGTAATAAATCCGTCAGTTAGTAGTCAAAATATTGGACATGTATTTATTGCTTTACCAAATCATTAAAATTTTACAGAGATAACGCGAGTCAAAGTTCGGGAGTGGGGGCTCGTGACGTCACTTGTTTGTGTGTGAGTGACGTCACGCGCATTATAATATTTTTTGATAATATTAATGACAGACTAAATACAATTTTTCAGGACGCCTAGCCTATAATAAATGTAAATGTATGTCCAGATGTTTGTGACTCCACACTTCAACAGCTGATCTGGATTAGGGAAGACGAGTGAATCCGCGGGGGACACTTAGTATTACAACAAACTCACAGTTTCGTCCTTTTTAACAGGTGTATGTGTGGGCGAATCAATGACGAGTGTCTCTGAAGCCGGCGGCAGCGACGCTGGGGCTGCCCCACCCAGCTGAGGCAGTTGGCCTGCTGCACCTGGGGATTATATGCAATCAGTATCAAGGACGGCTTTATGTGGCAGCTACAACTTTAATCATCATACACAATTATGAATAATATCGACTCTAATACCGGTTCGGAAGGATTTGCTGGAAAGACATCAAACTCAGCACTTATTATTTACAAAACAAGCTTACATTCTAATCGCACTGACAAAAATATTGTGTATCCCGGCGCAGCTGCAAAACTACAAAAATAAGACTGAATCGATATTTAATAAACAAATAGCAAACTCTGCGCATACCAGCCCCCCCCAGGTTCTGTTCACAAGTATGACGCGTGTGGCAGCCATCGCCCTTTAGTAGTTTTTAGTTCAAGCAGTCTTGAGTTCTTCTTGTATTAATTATTTTGGCTTTTTTAACCGACTTCAAAAAAGGAGGAGGTTCTCAATTCGAATGTTTACATATATTTTTTATTTTTTTTTATATATGTTCGGGCATAACTCCGTCATATGTAGACGGATTTTCAAAATTATTTTTTTGTTCGATTGGGGTTTATTCCGAAATGGTCCCATATAAATTTCATATAGATCTAATGATGAGTTTCGGAGACACAACGGAACTGTTAAAAAATGACAGCAAATCAACCGCAATTGCTGCTATCGCTTAAATATGCATTGTTTACGCAGGCCTTTACACGCGAAAGTATTTAAGTATATATGAAACTAAAAATTCAAAAATATTCGATCGTAAAGAAATGTCGTTGTCAAATACATTAGAATCCCAAGTAACGATAGACACTTACCAACTTCAGGAACAGCAGCTGTGGCCATGGACGGTGGCCCCATCGGTGGCGGCCACGAGCCCCAGCCTCCCCACCCGCCCGGGAACCCACCCGGACCACCCGGCCCGCCCGGCCCTGGGCCACCCGGGCCCCCGGGGAACCCACCCGGGGGGAAGTTCGTGGGGGGAGCATTCGGGAAGTTCATATTACCTGTCGAGATAGAAAATATTTGTAGTGGACGTTTTCTAATCCATCTGTATCTCATCAATCGTTGTATATTTCATCAATTTTATTTTATTGCGCTATGAGACAGTTGTTGTACAACATCGTGGAACTGATATTTTAGTAAAATAAAGTCTTTTAAAAAGCAAAATGGCGCATCAAAACTAATTCTAATCCGTCTGTATCTCATCAATCGTTGTATATTTCATCAATGTGATTGTATCGCGTTATGAGACAGTTGTTGTACAACATTGTGGAACTGATATTTTAGTAAAATAAAGTCTTTTAAAAAGCAAAATGGTGGATCAAAAATAATTCTAATCAGTCTGTATCTCAGCAATCGATGTATATTTCATCAATGTGATTGCATCGCGCTATGAGACAGTTGTTGTACAACATTGTCGATATGATATTTCAATAAAATAATGTCTTTTGAATTGCAAAATGGCGGATCAAAACTAATTCTAATCCGTCTGTATGTCATCAATCGTTGTATATTTCATCAATGTTATTGCATTGCGCTATGAGAAAGTTATTGTACAACATTGTGGAGATGATATTTCATCACTCACCATTCGATGATGTGACAGGAGCTGATTCTCCTGGGGGCATATCATCATTGTCGTTTGGACTGTCTTCATCCATATTCTTGTCTTTGGCACCTGTACAATCGAGAATATCGTAATCAGAAAAGAATACCACAATTTTAAAAAATATAGGCTATATTAAAAAAAAAAAAACCTGGAAAATTCCTCACACACGGTCATCTGATCCCAAACTAAGCAGAGCTTGTACTATGGAAACCAGATAACTGATATAATACATATACTACTTTTTGTTTGCAAATACATACTTATTGCACCTAGATTCAGGACATACAGACATGTTGCAATGCATGTCCTGTGTAGGAATCGAACCCACGACCTGCGAAGCGATAGGTGGAACTTAGCCAACTGGCCTGTCGAAATTGTATTAAGTCCGTCGTGTACATTATCAGCAAAAATTAGACATGTATTTATTTATTTTGTCAATTAAATAAAAAAAATAACGAAGATATGGTGTCGAAGTCCCGCGTGACGTCACGTTGTACACTTTTTACTCAAAAGCGACGTCACTCACCCCCGAACTCTGACGCGCTATATCTTTGTAATGATTGGATATACCAATAAATACGTGTCAAGTAATTTGTTAATTTGTGCTAAGAAAAAAAAAACAGATGCCGTTTGCTATACAAATAAACAAAATTAATAATTTTCACCTTTATAAAATTCCTCACCGTCTTTAACCCAGGGTGGTGGCTGAGACATGAACGAGGGCACGGAGGTCTGCGGAGCGACCCCGGGGGGCATCATCCCGCCCATCATGCCGTTGGGCATCATGCCCATCGGGGGGCCTCCCATCGGGGGGCCGCCCATCGGGGGCCCGCCCATGGGCATCGACTGGGGGCCGCCCATGTTTGACATTTGACCTGTGGGATTTTTCAATGTTATTCATGTATGAGAAAAAAACGTTATCGCAAAATCTGAAAGTAGTCAAATTGAATAATAAGACACGTATTTTTTCTTTTGTCAATCAAACAAATAATGACGAAGGTATTGTATGTTGAAGTTCTGCGTGACGTCACGCCATGATACACTTTCCACAAACAAGTGACGTCACGCACGAGCCCCCACTCTCCAACTTTGGCGCGCTTTATCGTTGTCAATTATTATTGAATTGATAAAGCAAACAATACATGTCCAATATTATTAGATAATCTTACTGACAGACTTATTATAATTATGATTTCACTACCCAGGTTGCATCGCTATTATTAAAAAAATATTATTTTACTGTTTGTCATTTGTTAATTGAAGAAAAAGTATTACAATCACTGTTCTTTTGTTTAAATATAATTGAGTATAGGCTGTCAACACAGTTTCCGGTGAGTAAGAATTTAAAAAAAAAACTACTCTATCCTATGGAAAATGTCCCTATTCCCAATTTGTTAAGAAAGGACTGTGCCCCAGCAGTGATTTGTTGAAGTTAAGCAACTGCACTCACCGCTAGCAGCCATAGCCTCCATCTCGGACTGCGTGATGACCTTGCAAGTCGGGGTATCCTGGGGTCTCGTCCATGTAGTCTCCCGCGTCCTGGCGTGGTAGTAGTAAGACTTGCCTTCTTCTGACTTTGTCTCCACCCATAGTTCTGGTGCAGGCTGTTTGGACAATGAAGATTATGAAGTTTTTGACGGGCCAGTTGGCGCAGTTGGTTAAGATCCCACCTATTGCGCCGCAGGTCGTGGGTTCGATTCCCGCACAGTACATGCATTTGTGTGCATGAACATGTCTGTATGTCCTGTGTCTGGGTGTAATTATGTATATTAAGTATGTATTTACAAACAAAAAGTAGTATATGTATTATATCAGTTATCTGGTTTCCATAGTACAAGCTCTGCTTAGTTTGGGATCAGATGACCGTGTGTGAGGAATGTCCCAGGATATTTATTATTATATTTTTTTTTTATTACAATGTACCACATATTGACCACAATCTCACCATGGCAGGAGGTAGTAAGCACACAAAGCCTATAAGGAAATGGTTCTCAAGTGCAGCTTACTACTGTACCTACAGTAAACATTTTTGTATGACGAGCACCACTATAGGACACTTTTGAAAGAAACGTACAAAATGTATCGCTAGCGACTGTAGATTACGTTAGCATAGGAAACTCATGGTAGGCGTACAGGTCGCCTGATGCTTCTTTGTACTACTACCTATGTAGCATAAAAAACCAGCCTGTTCGAGTCGGACTCATACACATACAATATTAACTAACTCAACTTTGCTTTGAGAAAAAAACGGTTATTGTATGGGCACCCACTTAAATTTCTAATTTTATTTAATTTTTAGGGTTCCGTAGCCAAATGGCAAAAAACGGAACCCTTATAGATTCGTCATGTCTGTCTGTCCGTGTATGTCACAGCCATTTATTTCCGAAACTATAAGAACTATAATGTTGAAACTTGGTAAGTAGATGTATTCTGTGAACCGCATTAAGATTTTTACACAAAAATAGAAAAAAAACAATAAATTTTGGGGGTTCCCCATACTTAGAACTGAAACTCAAATTTTTTTTTTTCATCAAACCCATAAGTGTGGGGTGTCTATGGATAGGTCTTCAAAAATGATATTGAGGTTTCTAATATAATTTTTTTCTAAACTGAATAGTTTGCGCGAGAGACACTTCCAAAGTGGTAAAATGTGTGTCCCCCCCCCTGTAACTTCTAAAATAAGAGAATTATAAATCTATAAAAAATATATGATGTACATTACGGTGCAAACTTCCACTGAAAATTGGTTTGAACGAGATCTAGTAAGTAGTTTTTTTTTAATAGGTCATAAATTGAAATTAATATCAAATACTCAGGTCTATACTACCATTTACTTATATACCTACAGGTTTGTACGGAACCCTCGGTGCGCGAGTCTGACTCGCACTTGGCCGGTTTTTATTATTTGTTGTTATAACGACAATAGATATATACACATTCTGTGAAAATTTCTACTGTCTACCTATTACGGTTCATGAAATACAGCCCGCTGACAGACAGACGGACGGACGGACGGACAGTGGAGTCTTATGAATAAGGCCCCTTTTGGCATCTTTGGCAAATGATGGAGATGGGATACTTCTAAGACGCGTTGGAGAGTAGCACTTAATAAAACATACCATATTAGGCGGTGGCATCCCAGGTGGCCCACCAAACGGCGGCGGCTGGCCCATCATATTCGGTGGTGGCCCCATCGGCCCTCCCGGCGGCATCATGCCAGGCGGGGGGCCAAACGGTGGAGGCCCGCCCATCATGCCAGGCGGAGGAGGCCCCATTGGACCCCAGTTGTTGTCAAAGTTCGGTCCATTGTTGGGTCCGAAGCCTCGCGGGCCACCTCGTCCGCGGAAGAAGCCGCGGCCCCGCATCGGAGGCCCGCCGGGGCCGTAGCCACGGCCCCTGAAGCGCATCGGGGGGCCGTTCATCCAGCCTGGGGGTGGGCCGCGCCCTCTACCTCTGATTGGTTAGATTAATAGGAAAATGTAGTTTATTTTTGAAATAAACAAGATTTCAGGTTCTACTAATACTATAAATCAGCCTTCAATATACAGTATACGACCATACATAAATTTTCTGTCTAATTAAAAGCAAAATTATTATTATGTTTTTAATGTTAGATTTTCATAAACATTGCATGTGTTTCTTATTACGACTAATTATTACTTCTTTCCTTGATGAAAAGGTTTTTTTTTATTTATGGTTTTCCAGGAATTACTGTGACAGAGTGGCTGTTTTCAGCAGGAGACCATATTTAGGATAACCAATCTGTGACCCTATTCTATGAAAATAATCTGGCCAGAGAATGTGAAAAGAGTATTTTGTACTAATAAGTTTGTACAGAGTGGCTGTTTTCAGCAGACCATATTTAGGATAACCAATCTGTGACCCTATTCTATGAAAATAATCTGGCCAGAGAATGTGAAAAGAGTATTTTGTACTCATAAGTAAACAAATATATTGACATATATTCAAACATTAAAAACATAATCAATATGATACTCTAATATGACTATAAGCCTACCCGCACACTAGGCAGCCAGGCTGTGGCAGCTACTCAAACCTATGACGGCGTATGGGAGCCTGCATACTAGGAAGCCACTAAATTCCTATCAATATTAGTGCACGGTAGGCACTGCCATTGGAGCACCCAGTATATACATACAATAAAAGAAAATATCTTTATAAACAAGGTACATATGATTGATTTGAATAGTGGTATTAGGCTTTGCCTGTGAGGCTACTGCTTAAGTCAAAACTTATTAAACAGGTCTTCAGTGAAATGATATTGGTTATTTACATCTGGACTCGGAGCAAACAGGGATGTTTGAGCACACAAATGTTTGTTCTAGGCGGGAGTCGAACCCACAACTTGGACACAGTCAGAGTGTGTAATGTCCACAACAACAACAAGCTAAGGCGAGGCGAGCCACATAGAATAGGTTGCGGACTTTCCATTAAAATTTCGCAGTGTTCAAATAAGACATAATTTTGGTGCGTTATGAACGAAATTTGAATAGAATGGAAAGACTGCCAAGCCTCCTCGCCCAGGTCTTTCTTTGATTAGTCTAGATTCTTTGTGAAATGCACCTAGGTAACACATAAATTATATATTGCAGTTAGTAATATTTGGGATGTTGCTGTAGGCTTGTATTTAAACACAACAACCAAGGTAATTGATGTGGCCAAAGTTGGTAAGCACACAAAACCTACAAGTGAATTGTGCCTCAAGTGCAGCTGTGGGCACACAGCAGTCGTTGCTTAGCAACAGTGAGCACAGATTGACACCTGCCGCAGTAGTAAATTTTCGGTCTATTCGGAAAAAAGAAACAGGGGGGAGCACCGAGCTACACACAATGGGTTCGTCAGTCGATGCTCGTCGTCTATTGGATTCTCGCGTGTCATTTGGCCAAAAGTGTACATGCGCAAGCTTGCCCCCACTACTGCCTATCTGTGTTCATCATTTGTGCCTCATACTGTACATGATACTAGTTTCCACCATGCCGTCACATCAGTCCTCTTGGGATAACTTGCCTAAGTGCTTCTGCATGGGTTACCTACATGCCAAAGGGGTTGAAGATTGTTCGGAACACTTTTCTGGTGATCGGTGGCGATATAAAATTGGGAACCACTGATCTAGTATACTCCTTATCTAATTTCAATGCAATAAACTGATAAATCAAGAACATACAGCTCAGCGAGGCAAAAAGAATCCTAATATCTTAGCAAATGCTACACACATAGCGTGGATGGTGAATTAATGATTATGAATATCACCATGCTTTGTTTATAACACATTGTACAGCTCTGCATGCGATAATACGCTACCATTGAACAACGCTTTGATCAAACAAGATAGGTAGGTACGTACATTTCAAGGACTACTACACAAAGAGTGCCATATTTTTTTTTGCCTCATAATAGATACAATAACTAAAATAGTATAGTAAATCAATAAAATATCACGGTAGAAGCAACGGGCACGTGAAATATTCAATAATCTTACTGATTATAGAGGTAATCAGTCTGTAAAACGCATGCGATTTATAAGCAATGTAAAGTTCTCACCTAAAATTCCCGCGTCCCCGACCGTTTCTGAAGTTGTTCCCGCCATCATCGTCCTCGTAGCTTTCATCGTAGCCGCTTATATCACCGAAATCCTTAGGTCCATCACTTATATTTTCTCCATCACTAACACGGCTAGCCGCTTCGTTCATCATGGAAACATCCGGGGCATCCATGTATTCGTCCGCCATTTTATTTAATAAACAACAATTGAACACAAAACACTTATGTCCTCATACCGAATTTGTTATTATAGCAATTGAAAATCACATTTCTTTCTGTGAAGAATAGACATTTAGCGGAATTAACAAATGTCGCCGTCAAGATGGCCGCGCGGCTTCTATTCAGTGTTGCCGCTGCTCGTATATAGGTGCCGTACTTAAGACTAAAAATTGCCGTATAGAAACAAAAATTGCCGTACAAAAAAATGCTTACCTTTTTCTAGATAATCAAAAACAATTTTTTCGATTTTAGAGATCACTCTTCGTTTCCCATTAAATCTACTATATTACGAAACATATCTTCATCAGCGGCATCTTTAAAATCTGACGGCTGTTTTATTTTGGTTTAAAATTCGTGCGGGCAACGTACTGTTTCAAAAGTAAAATTAAAGTTTTATCGCGGTAATTACAAAGAAGAGCGAGAATCAAATGAGTTAGGGAAGGGAATTCCCCATACCAAAGAATATACATTACCATAAATACAATACTATCATACGGTCTTTACTTTAAGATTAGAGAAGCCATAGATAGACATTGAGCGACTGGCATATGGCATATGGCATAAGTTGCGTTCATTTTTACGCAAAACCTTTTCACGACCTAAAACCTCTTATTGATTTAGTTAGATTGATATAATTAAAGGTAGGTGTACTAATTTATGCTCTGACCAAGCTCTGACCGATTGCCGTATTTTAGCGTACGGCAAAAGCCACTCTGCCGTACACCGTACGATTTGTTTTATCAGGGTCTGGCCGTATTTTTGGCAACACTGCTTCTATTTTATTTAGTAGTGTTGCGCTATACAGCGTACCACACCTTCCTTAGTCGATTTTTTTATTTCGTAATAATATATCGTTTTAGGATCGGCAACGCGCGCGTGATACCTCTGGGGCTCTACCGCGTAACTTTGATGGTAATCGTAACGAACACCATTGATTATTACATCCAATCAGGGCCTACTACAAAAATTCAGTACTTACGCAAGCGCAAGCACTAGCACAAACAACAGGCACAAACACACCTTAGGGTGCTAACCGTGTGCTAACGGATTCAATCCCCGCTTGGGACGCCAGAGAAGCTGGCTCCCATTTCTCCATGAATGGTACCGGAGCTGCCATGCGCGCTCACTTCCCAATACTTATCCACGTATCTACACTATGCCTGGAGCTGGGTTGCCGGATAACTAATCCAACGGGTAGTCCTCTACTTTCTATCCAGGAAAGCCATTGTACCTATCTCGCCACAACGCTCAAATTTAAAATCTGTTGCCAAGCAGCGGTGTGTTCCTGAAGTCGCACCTATGCTTTGTATAGGTTGGAATCAGTGGTCAATTCCATCATATTGCTTATGGGCATAGTCAACGGTAACCACTTAACATCAGGTGGACCCACCTGCCTGCTTGCCAGTCTTGTCATAAGAAAATAACTGTCTAATCGTCACCTTTTTACTATTGCACCGCAACGCCGACGATGTGGAGCTCATCTTCATATCCTCGAGACACCTCCATTATATCGACTCCACAGACTACGTTGGACATATTCTCGAATAAAAAACTGCCATAGCCGGCCCCGTGGTGATCGACACACCGACAGCCACACAAGGCTGCTGCTATCTGTGAGACCCTTCAAGAGTGTTTTTCCGAAGAGAGCCATTGCATTTATGTGATCAATCCACATAATATCCCATTTTAACCTCAATTTCACCATGGCTGAGAAGAGAACTGGCTCTCAAGTGCAGCTGTCGGAACACCACGTTGATTAGACGTGATTAGCGAGTCCTATTAACTTATAAATTATGTTAGACGTGGGTCCTAAAATACTAAAACCACAAAATTGTCTAACGTTTTTATTTAATTTACATGGGAATGAGTGTAAATAGAGTATAATGGGCTAGTACCTAATTGGGGCCTACACTCCTACCAATGACCAAAAAAAACTGCCCTGAACTATCTCTCGAATTAATGTTCTATTAATAATCTAGAATATACCGTAGTTTTATTTTACTTCTGTTTGCCGGAATGGAAATATTTAGAATAGCCCGTCAAAGGTTTATATAGTCTGTGGGCTGATCTATCTGGTTTCGATCCTTCGAAAGTATTCACAATAACTTTTGTAGAGAAGTAAGCAGTAAGAATACTATTTAGAGGCGACATAGTCTTTTTGTGAATTCTTGGCTTTGAAATATTGAATGGAAAAGTTCTGACTAATTGTGAACTTAAGTCAGCGTTAATTTTAGGCTGATCGGGAAGTGGCAATAGGTCAGAGACTAAATGTTCGGGACATTCATCGGACAATTCATTTATAGACTCCATTGGCAGCGCTTTACCAGCGAGACAAATGGGGCAGCAGCAAGTGGACCGGTTCTGTAGAGAATTCGGCTCTAGTAATGCGCGAGACCTGGAAACGCTACATTTGGGACATTCGCAGACCGGATCACAGGTAACTGGGATACCTGATGGCGACACTGACTTGCAAACGGGGACAGGTGGACAAGGGCAGTCGTAAATTGGACCGGACCACGAGGATACAGGAGGTCCATACAGGCCGGTAAGTGCGCACAGACCGCAACACCCACAACCTCCGAATGATCCACACTGTCCACAGGGACAACTAAATGGACTACAGGGTCCACATGGTCCACATGAACCGACGAAACCGCAGGGATTCATAGTTTCGCAGTGGCTACAAGGAGAACAAAAAGGTCCACATGGGCCCCATGGTCTCCAAATTCCACATGGACCACATAGATCATACGGTCCATATGGGCCACAGGGCCCACATGGTCCACATGGACCACGAGGGGCAAATGGACCACACGGTCCGCATGGACAAAATGGACCACAAGGGCCACACGGGCCACAAGAGCCACATGGGTCACAAGAGCCACATGGGTCACAAGAGAGACATGAGCCACAAGGGCCACAGGGGCCACACGGACCACAAGGGCCGCAGGGGCCACATGGACCACAGGAACCACATGGACCACAAGGGCCACATGGAATACACGGGCCAAATGGACCACATGGACCACATGGGCCACATGGGCCACAAGGGCTACAAGGGCCACAAGAGCCACATGGACCACAAGGGAAACATGAACAACAACTCAGGGCACTGAAGAGGTTTGCTGGCTGACTGGGACTACTAGGTTTAAGACTTTGGGAGAATGGTTCGGGGAGGGAGCAGTTGCATGGCGTGGGAGAGCCACAAAGAGTGCTATGTGGAGTTTTGGTTTCTGGATTTTTAGAGGAATTTGTGATGTTTTGGAAGGGGGGGAAGAATGAATGCTGACCAGCGAAATCTGTTAGATCTTTGTTTTTGCTTTTGCGATTTAGGTCATAGTTAGACTGTGTCCTTGGAGTATACAGTAGAGGTATGTACATGTCGTCAGGATTACTATTAGGCGATAGCAAACATGGCGAGGATACGCTCTTATACACAGGAATCTTCACCTTCTTCTCAATTGGTTTTGATGATGGCACTTCTGTCATTTCCATCGCGGGCAGTTCGCGAAACAATTTCACTTGTTCTCTAAAGCCCCTCCTCTTGTTTAGGTTTGCTGAAAGGATGATTTTTTTTAAATGAACAATCCTAACATACCCTAAATAGGACTAGGAATAATTTGTTCTAAAAATCGACAACTTGTTTGTTCTAAAATGTTAAATATCCCTGATTAGACTAAGATACTTATTATGGACTAGAAAATAAAACTAGCTCAAATTTTTCAATTCATTTATTAATTAATTTAGTATGGCGTCGGATTTCTAGAGAGTAATGTTGAGGATAATTAAGTGGTTTTCAGAATATGCTAATTATAAGTCAAAATTTTAAGAACCAGGTTGGGGATTCCTAAAATTGGGGACGGACGAGTAGTTAAAAGAATCGGGTTTCACCCTTGGCATGTCCCTCTGCTCACGGGAAGGAATTGATCTAGGTTTTTCAAGAGGGGGACATAGATCCATGATATTCTTTGATCGTTTGTGGTGAATTGGACTCCTACTTTCCCTCTTTTCCCCATAACTCGATGGATATTTTGCGAAAGCATTTGTTTTGCGTACGTGATGAGACTTGTCGCCAAATTCGGTGACTTTAGATGTTACGTGAGGAGTGTAAAAATACGACTCTGGTGGTTGCACTACTTTTTCCTCGTTAGCTTGTGGATTGCAAGTGCAGATCAGGGATGAAAACATGGGAGGCATTGGAGGCATGGGTTTATTGGGACTGCTTTCAGCGTTAGTGTTGACTGGACTGCTTAAAGGAGTGGTGCTCAAAGCTGGAGTGGCTGTCGCACTGAAGGGAAAAAACTTAGATAAACCAGTGCGAGATTGCTGAGATGCTTGATAAGGCTGCTGCTGTTGCTGTTGCTGTTGCTGTTGCTGTTGTTGTTGAGGCATAGCGGGGTCAGATAGGGAATACTTGAATTGGCTAGAACAGCCCGGTTTAATTGGTTTTGGGATTTTTTGCGTAGCAGTTTGGCCAATGACTGCAGCAGCTGCAGGACAGATGCAAGCTGGAGGACAAGGGGGAACGCCGCAGGGTCCACAAGGTCCACAGGGTCCGCAGGGTCCGCAGGGTCCACAGGGACCACAAGGTCCACACGGTCCACCACAAGGACCACAAGGACCACAGCAAGGACCACAGGGTCCACCACAAGGACCACAGGGTCCGCAAGAACCACAAGGACCACACGTACATGGGCTGACAGGACTACAAGTTCCGGTTACGTGATAAGGACCGCAAAACCAGTAACCGTATGGATAGTAATAGTACCCGGTCATGTACTGGACGCATTTAGCGGGCGTGTTGCAGGGTGGTGGGAGGCAAGAACAGCCACTAGCACCGCCATACGGACCGCATGGGAATGGACAAGGACAGCCACACCCGCATCCTTTCGAGTAAGGTCGTCTAATGTTAGTCTGTGTCGACGTCGGTAGTAATAAGCAGGACGTAGCAGCTAGGTTTTGGGTCGAAAATGGAACATTTGGGCTTTTTAAGTGCGCATGGGTACAATCTCCGAAAGTAATATCAGTTTTGGTGAGGCTGGCGTGTCTGGCGGGCCGGAAGTACTCCTTGCTCATCTCGGGGACGAGGTTCGGACACGACATGCTTAAGTGCATTGCTACAATCTTGTTAGCCCCTCGGCGAGCCCTCGCAAGTGGCAGCTGCTGCGTCTTTTTGATCTTCCCGTACTCCAGGAGAATCCGGATCCCGTTCTCATCCTTCAAGCTTCTGTTTGTGAACGCTGCGGCTGCAAAGGTATTTTTTTGCTATTCACCTTGATTATAGCTCCGGGTTTTTTTTACTTAATTATTAATAGATTTTGCAGGTTTGGGATACCTACATATATGGTTAGAAATAAAACAATTGATTGAAGTAAATTTTATATATTGTAGAACATTTTATATAATTGTAGAAGAATAATAAACATTTATTAAATAATTTCAAAAAAATATGACGGGTATTCTAAATTCCTTGTGTACTTTCTTAACAATTGGGTTCAATGTATTGTCATGAAGTTGTTTTCTCGCCCGAAGCTGTCATGCGTGTAACCTTTGCCTCTTCCTTCTTCAACTCTGTCTCTTTCTGTAGTGTTTCTGTCGGTGCTACAATAGGTGCCGCACACATTGTACAGGCACCACACTCACATTTCTTTGGTTTTGCAGGGCAGGGTGCGGGGCAAGGGCAAGGACAGGGGCACGGACAGCCTGGGCCGCAGGGTCCACACGGTCCACAAGGTCCACAAGGTCCACACGGTCCACAAGGTCCACAGGGGCAGGGGCAGGGGCACCGACACGGTCCACAGGGGCCGCATGGGCCACACGGCCCGCAAGGTCCACATGGTCCACAAGGTCCGCAGGGACCGCAGGGGCCACACGGTCCACATGGGCAAGGGCAGCGACATGGTCCACATGGACCACAAGGACCACATGGTCCGCAAGGCCCACATGGACCGCATGGACCGCATGGACCGTAGGGTCCGTAAGGCCCACAGGGCCCACATGGGCCGCACGGTCCGCAGGGTCCACAAGGTCCGCAGGGTCCACATGGACCGCAGGGTCCATAAGGGCAGCAGGGGCAACCGCACGTGCAGCCCTCTTTTTTACTGTCTTTCTTTTCAGCATAATGACGTCGACTGCCACGTTGGTCCCCACAGCATTGTAGAGATGTTTGGCCGTAGTACAATGATGCGTAGGCTGAATCTCCGCATTTGCTTGCCACTGTAAAGGACATCCATACTATAATACTCGGTGAGAGAGCCCTCTGGCCGCTGGTAGCTTATGCTATTCCGAAGAACAAGACGCGCGCGTACTCGCCGAGTATTATAATATGGAGGTGACGACAACCCGGTTCTCCGAAATAACACTGCACCAGCGGTCGAACATAATAACCGCTTCGAGCCGACGAATCACGCGATACAAGATTCGAAATTTAAAAACGTCATTGTCATTTTGACAAGAGGGACCACTTATTTTTCATTGGGAAAAAATTACAATTAATTTTCTACGAGTTTTAGCTACAAAATTTTATTTTGCATCTACTTTTATTCTATAGGTATAAAGCTATTCCTACACTAGCGATAATATTTTTCCATGATGTAACTAAAATTGATTACTGATGATTAAAAAAAAAGTAACAAATGCAACACTAGGGATGGGCCGATTTCAGTTTGGAATAGCTATAAATGGGCACTATGGAACAATGTTTCTTTTTTCTCTATACTTAGTGCCATAATTACTAGATTTTACAATCGAGCATTATTAAATTACCTACATTTAGGAATTCTATTAGAAAACACTAAAATACTCAAAAAATACTTAAATGCATTAGTATCAAATGTATTGCTGGTAACGATATAGGAATACTCACATAAAGGCGCTGTATTTTTTTTATTGGCCGTTGTTGCCAGTGAACGGCTCTTGAAGCATTTTAGCAGCGAGACGTTTCTTGATATTACCGCTTTCCTCAAAACAAGGGCCATGGTTGCTTATATTCTATTGTTATGTATTTTAATACTATTTAGCCGGTTTGTTACTTGAATTTTTTTCTATTTTATTTAAAAATTTACTTGAAAATTTGGGCCATGGTAGGAGTGTGACCAAGATTGTGTGTCCGAACAAAAGCTGTGACCAATTTGCTCTGAATTCAAATATTCTTCTTTTCTTTTTATTCATCTGTATGTTGCCTGTACATTTCTTCTTTTTGAATTTGAAATAACTAAAAACTCTTTGGGAACGTTCCAAACACTTAGATTTTTTGCATTTGAGGCACTAAAGCCTAGTGCCGACTGTCGTTTTCTATAGTAAGGTCTATTACAGATTATAAGAAAATTTCTCGTTTCTAAAGGTGAACGCGCACTTATCCGAGCAACGTGTCGAACGCATCGAACGAAACGAATTTTAGAACTCTGTATACAACGTTTTATGAAAGCTCGAACCCTTGCCCATTCGGACGATTCGACGCGGGCAAGTGTGCGAGCTTTCATTATATCAGACTATCAGTTAGGTATCTGGTTTCCATAGCAGAAGCTCTGCTTAGTTTGGGATCAGATGACCGTGTGTGAGGAATGTCCCAGGCAGGATACATATTTATTTACTAGCTGTCCCCCCGCGGTTTCACCCGCGTTCTCGGGATAAAAAGTAGCCTATATCCTTCTCCATACCATGCCAAATTTCATCATGATCCGTTGAGTAGTAGAGGCGTGAAAAAGTAACAAACAAACAAACATACTTAATCACTTTCGCATTTATAATATTAGTTAGGATTAGGGTGGATTTTAGAATACGATTTATGCACCATAATTAATTGGGTATTGCCATGGAAAAGTAAAAAATAAAAACCGGCCAAGTGCGAGTCAGACTCGCGCACCGAGGGTTCCGTACAAACCTGTAGGTATATAAGTAAATGGTAGTATAGACCTGAGTATTTGATTTTAATTTCAATTTATGACCTATTAAAAAAAAACTACTTACTAGATCTCGTTCAAACCAATTTTCAGTGGAAGTTTGCACCGTAATGTACATCATATATTTTTTATAGATTTATCATTCTATTATTTTAGAAGTTACAGGGGGGGGGACACACATTTTACCACTTTGGAAGTGTCTCTCGCGCAAACTATTCAGTTTAGAAAAAAATGATATTAGAAACCTCAATATCATTTTTGAAGACCTATCCATAGACACCCCACACTTATGGGTTTGATGAAAAAAAAAAATTTGAGTTTCAGTTCTAAGTATGGGGAACCCCCAAAATTTATTGTTTTTTTTCTATTTTTGTGTAAAAATCTTAATGCGGTTCACAGAATACATCTACTTACCAAGTTTCAACATTATAGTTCTTATAGTTTCGGAAATAAATGGCTGTGACATACACGGACAGACAGACAGACATGACGAATCTATAAGGGTTCCGTTTTTTGCCATTTGGCTACGGAACCCTAAAAACGGCTGTTATAATATTAGTGACGAAAAATCCAGCCCTCAATTCCAAAATTATATGCTTTTCAAACTCGATGATGCGCTCTCAGTCGGACTGATAGCGCATCATCGGGATTCGGGTTTGAACATCTACAATGCCAGTTTTTTAGTATGCGTCGGCTGCCTCTCTGTTATCTCGACGCTCCATCGATGTCAGGCATCGACTGACGACCGAACCTGTACATCTACCATGAGTTTTCTATTCTACACTAACGTAATCTACACACACTAGCGACTACGGTGAAAAATGTGTATGACAAGCACCGCCTCTAGTGGATACTTTTGGAAGCATTTCATACAAAATGTCTCACCGTAGTCGCTAGCGACTGTAGATTACGTCAGTGTAGAAAACTCATGGTAGAGGTACTGGTGCGGCGTATCCACCGAACATAGGAAGACAGCGCTATACGTCAAAAAGAGAATGTGATGCCTAGCTGTACTCCACATACATAAATCTAAATACAGTACTACTGTACAGGTCGGTTAACGAAAGCTGGCACGTTCACAGTACTCATAAATTTGCAATCAGTCAAGTCTAATGGACGAATGCAAAAATAGACCACTCTATATTTATGAGCAGTAGCAAAAGCAAAACAATAACTGTCTCCTTCATACTCATAAGCTTGACTTTGCGCGAGAGAGACGGTGTAAATGTGTTGAAACGTGCCAGCTTTAGTTAACCGACCTGTACCTACCTATTTAGATTACCCAGAAAAGAAAGTATGGCCCGTAGATTAACGAAAGAATGTTTAAAACTTACAATAAACCTTAGATCACTACTTTAAGGTTCATAATACTGCAGCTGTTAGTTCCGTCTCACTTGCAAGTCATGCCCCTCCGTACACATGGCGGCAGCTGCCGACCAACAGCATTTCCCGCGCTTTGTGTGAAATGTATCTTCTGCGCCGTTACATCGGTAAGCCATATTAGTTGGGTACTACTGTAACGCGTCCCTCCATCCGTATGGAAACCAAGCGTGTCACTTTTTTTATAGCAACCATAATGTCACAAGATTGATATAGTTAGGCTGGCATAAGAGCTATAACGTGAACATTAAGCGACCCTATTCGTCAGTTAAACACATCCCTCACTATATATCTCTACTGAACATGCAGCCTTATGCGAGTTCCCAGTCCGCACGAATCAGTACCTCTACCACGAGTTTTCTACACTAACGTAATCTACAGTCGCTATCGACTACGGTGACACATTTTGTATGAAATGCTTCCAAAAGTGTCCACTAGAGGCGGTGCTCGCTATACAAAATATTCACCGTAGTCGCTAGCATGTGTAGATTACGTTAGTGTAGAAAACTCATGGTAGATGCACTGTTTCAAAAGCACAGCTTTGGAAGTACGTACACTCGCGTCATCTATTTAGGCCTCAAACGCACAGGCAGGTGCCTGCCTGTGCGTTTGAGCATGGTTTGAGCCCTTAGATTTATATCTGAGTGTATTTTCTCTTTTTGACTGCCATTTATGTATACAGTACTTGTATACTTACTGGTGCCTATAACACAGGGTATGCTAGCTACTGCTCGTAGACAATCTAGGCGTAGCGGCCCCTAGGGACGATGGGTAGTTTTGGCCACGACTCATCGTGCGATAGCACTGCGAGGGTGCTGGGGGGAGGTATCACACTTCCCCGGGACGGGCTATCTCTAGGGACCACCGTGGGGTTTTATCTGGTACGAGTCCGGTATACCCTGACCGCTCCCAGCGGGCGGTCGGGTATCCTAAGAGGATTTCCCAAAGCAAAAAAAAATATGCTAGCTAGGCACCAATCCAGTATTCAAACCGTTGGCTCGCTGATGAAAGAAATGAATTCCAGAAAAAAGTCTGTGTTGTTTCAAAGGATCTGCCTGAAGCGGTGTGGAGTGAGCTCCTCGCCGTGGTTTTCTCATGGCAGTACAGCATGGGGTTCGTAAAAAATGGTGTGAAGATATTTTTGCAGAGTCGGCAACGCGCGAGTGCCCAATAAAGGAAAGAGATACCTCTGGTGTTGCAAACGTCCATAGGCTACGGTAGCCGCTTACCAACAGGCGGGCCGTATGCTTGCTACCTTACCAACTGCATGCCGGGAAAGCGAGTAAAACCGCGGGGGACAGCTAGTATAAAATAAAATATGATACTTAGGGTAAATAGACTTTATTTCAAGATAACATTATTAGATACTTACGTACTAAGCAAATATATTTTGGTATGTTCGGTGTGTCCATATACTAAGTTAGGCGTTGCAACAGGGGCGAAGCTACCGCCGTATCAAAACTACGGGGCCCCCGACTACAGAGCCAAGAACGTGTGTAAGAAAAAAATCTTTACCCTCACTTTGGGCTTCGCCACAGTTAAGGGGGTCCTTCATGGCCGACGCAACTTCAACGCAAGCATAGCCTAAAAGCTTGTACTTTCATCCAACGTAATGTTTGATTGCGAAAAAAGAGAGACAGCATCAGAGCAGTCGCTGATCACTCGCGGCCACTTCGCTAGGTAGTCATTCATGATTTCGCATATCATAAAACTTGTTCCAGGTGTATACTTCTTGTAAAAAATCTTACAAGTTTGTGAAAATAAAGTAAGTTATTTAGAATCTCCAATACATTTGCAAGCCTGGTATCTAGATGTTTTCTTTACTTTTTCAATTTATAGGTTCATTAGATTTGGCCAAAGTTCAGGTAAAAATTGTGCAAAAACGCTGTTTTTCGGAGGTTTTTACTGAATTTGTTTCACACTTTTTTTACACGGCTAGATATAGTTCACAAGATACCAATTTGTTTAAAACACCTAACCAAAAATGTTTAACAACGCCATCATCAGTACAGAGCTTTTGTATGAAAAGTACGGCGGATAGACTGCTCTTAAGGGTTACCAGATCGGTACCAGTTACAGGTATTTGCCGCTTATGAGAGGCATTTTAAGGTTTAGACAGGCGTGCCATTATATGGTTGCCGCAGGTTGTTGTTTAACGTGTAACGTTTAAACTTAAAAGACTAAATATACAGTAATGCTAAGGGATTACTACTGTATATTTAGAGTCTTTGTAGATAACCTAGTCGTTCCAAATTGTAGATGCGATATAAGAATGAGTACTAGTGGTGGATTATCAGCAGGCTGATTAGGCTTGAGCCTAGGGCGGCACATTTTAGGGGCGGCTAATTTGGGGGCTGTTTTTTCTCATGTGTTGCAAAAATAAGCATACTTTACCCCGGCTTATTAGTAGGTACAGTCGAGGACATAAATATGTATACACTTTTTGAAATTCAAAAGCGATTTTCTCGCATGTTTAACATTTAAGTGTTAAGCTATTACACAAATCATAATAGTATATGTTAGAAGATTCTGCCTTTATAATATCTAATAATTTCAATCAGTAGTTTAAGAGGAAACCGTTGTTGATTACGTTGTCCTAGGATATTTATTTATTTATAAGTTTACATGTTCACATTTTGTGTACGTAAAGTTTTCCCTCTTTTTCCTAAAGATGCCATAGTACAACTTTGAATTATTTAAATTTGGGAGTGTTAACAACTCTAAATATATATTTTGAACTGGACGCGACCGCTATCTATCGCACTTGAACAACAACTGACAAAACTTCACATAGGCAGTGTGCGACAGAGATAATGCTTTACGAAGCCGAAATTAGCCGATTGTCTCTTTCCAAAGGTCGATGTGCAATATTTATCGCCGGGTACTGTAATAGCGTTTTATAGACTGTGCCAATAGTATACCAAGTATGGACCTATAATGATTTCTTGTTTGACACCGAAACCTTAAACCCATGCAGTCCAAACAGCCTAACTTCTGCCAGTAAAGTTCAACACAGCATGAACGTTTGTGATTCCTCAATTATCGTCGTCATACTCTGGTTCAGCATCCTCTTGATCCTCCATTGGTTCCTCGGAATAAGCCACTGGTGCATTATCCACGTGACCAGCCGCTGGTTGAGTACCCATGTGACCAGCCGCTGGTGCAGTATCCATGTGACCAGCCGCTGGTGCAGTACCCACTTGATCAGCCACTGGTGCAGGGACGGCGGTGGGAGGGGGTTGCGTCTGGCCTGGCACTAAGTCATCTTGGCCCATCCCCCCACCCTCTCCCCCGCCCATCCCACCACCGAGCAAGCCGGCGAGCGCCTGGCAGCACGAACAGAACACGCAGGTCAAGCAAGCCCCGAAGGCCCCGCAGCAGGCCATTTGCCCCAAGCCTGGCTGCTGAGGCGGAGGCGCTGGAAAGACATATTTTGTTGTATTACAGAGTAAAATAAAAAAAAAATAAAAAAAAAAAGCCTTTTATTTCTTGCCATTATTACATAAAATTCATATTCATATTAAAATTATCAGTATTAATTATTTATTATATAGAATTTATATTATTGCCATCATTGAAATATACATATGTCATATTATGTTGTATTACATATATTGATATACGAATACATTGATATTCGTGGTGCAAGAACCCCAATCAGGTAAAGGCCTCCTCCAGAGAGTGCCATGTGACTCTATTTTTTTTTTTTTTTTTTTTTTATTACAGAGTAGCACATGGCCCGTCTGATGGTAAACGGTTACCATAGCCTATAGACGGTTGCAACACCAGGGGTATCACCCGCGCGTTGGCGACCCTCTCTACACATGTTTCTTGGTTTGAAGAGTCACTGTTGTGGTAGCGGGAGGGACAACCGACGGTGTCATTTGGTACCACACCGCTGGTGGCACACTGACTGCGCAGCATCTCCTCATGGAGCTCTGGCGACCTTAATCACCGCAGGAACACGACACCACATTAAAGTTATGTAATTTGGCAACCAACAGTGTACAAAAACAACAGAATTTGACTTTTAAAAGAGAGGTAGGGCATAATAGCTCAAAGAGCAGCTCGACTGGGGAAGTACCTCCACCTTACAGAATACCGCAGCCAAATAACTTTATGTTGTGTAAAGTTGTGTTCCTGCGCGTGAGTAAGGTCGCCAGAGCTCATAGGTGAGGGGGGAAAGGTCGATAACACGTGAGCGATGCTTCTTGTGTTGCAAGCGTCCATATGGCTACGTTAACCGCTTACCATCAGGTGGGCCGTATGCTTGTTAACCGACTAAGTAGTATAAAAAAAAAAGGTTCTCTCCACACACATAAATCTAAATAGATAGCGCAATTAGTACCTCCATCAGTATGAAAACCAAGCGTGTAACTTTTGTTCTACCTACCATAATGTCACAAGAGTGCTTTAGTTAGGCTAGCATTAGAGCAATAACGTGAAAATGAAACGATCCTATTTGTCAGCTAAACACATCCCTCGCTACACATCTCTGGTGTACATGCAGCCTTATGCGAATTCCCTGACTGCGCGAACAGTTTCAAAAGAAGAGCATTGCTTTCTCTTCAGGCACAGCTTACAGAATACCGCAGCTAAATAACTGAATGATCCTGTGCGTAAGGTCGTCAGAACTCATTGGGGAGAGAGGAGGGTTGGTTTCTAGACTGTGGTTTGGGCTATGCGAACATCTGTCATTCAGTCAATTTCAATTTTATATGCAAGTAAATATAGAACGCTTACGTCCGTATCCCCCTTGTGGCGGAAAGCCACCTTGTGGCGGATAGCCCCCCTGCTGAAATTGGCCTTGTGGACCTTGCTGAAAAGAAATAAAACATATCATTCCCTTCGAAAGCACTTATGAATAGTCTGACGACAGTAAAAGCACGGTACATATATCAAACAGTAAAGTGTCTCGACCCTTTTTGTTGATTATAATTGCCTACAGCAGCACGGTACGTGAACACGCGATAGGGCTGCCCACCTACAGTATTTTAATTTCATCTACCTACATGTCTAGTTTTGTGATTGATTGTATATAATAATATTTTTTATTTGATAAAATGATTTTTTTTGTGAATGAAATAAAATGCAAGAAACAGACGAGTAATATATATTTTTTCATGACCCTATTACCTACAGCACGGAGATACTCGAATACTCTATACTCTAAATGGAAATAAAAAAAATTTTGGTCACCCATCCGATGTCGAACCGTTGCAAACGTTACTTAATATCAACCATCTCATCGCATGTGCGTTACAGCAATCAAAACCTCTAACTACCTACTGCAAAATCTTACTTAAAAAGTAAATTATAATGTAAATCTTACTAGGTACAGGTACCTACCATTTATTACTCTCACATTCATTTCATAATAATATTTCGAATAATTCAATAATATATGTAAATAGCTAAGTACATACATAAGTAGTAAGTAGAACTGAGTGCGAACCAAAATCGTGGCGCGTAGGTATGACTCGCGTTCCGGCCGTTTGTATGAAGAGCTAGTACTGTAGATATATGTACCGTGGTAAAAGTTTACTTGTACTGTGGTTTGACTCTAATACCGGTTTGGCAGGTTGCATTTGCTTAGTAGAGCCGCCTTAAAAATTAACAAAAAGGGCGGCCACAGTAAAACTACAGTAAAACTTTTTGACAAAAAAAACCGCCGAAAAAACTGAAAAGCAAAATATTATAAACCTTTTAAATAACTGAAAAGAGAAAAACAAGCTCTTTAATCTATAGAATTTTGATTAAAACTTGAATTTTATAAGGTTTTTCAGTCAACGAATATTACAAAAAAAAATACATCCAGAACTGCAAAACCTTATAAAATTCAAGTTATATTATAGCAGAAAAATGATTTTTGTTATGAATTTTTTTACTTTCCAACGGGGCCCCGAATTCTTGTGTGGCTAAGGGCCCCGGCATAGTTTAAGACGGCCCTGGACCGCTATGAAACGTTATAAGACACGCGTCCAATGTCCATCAGCGAGCCAACGGGTTTATGCAGCAGCTATTCTATTCTTTTGAAAAGTGATTTTTAAATAAAATTGTTTCTCACCTGCCCGTAAGGAGGTGCTTGTGGAAAACCTGCTTGCTGAGGTAACTGTCCACCCTGCGGTCCGAGCTGTCCACCCTGCGGTCCGAGCTGTCCACCCTGCGGTCCGACCTGTCCACCCTGCGGTCCGAACTGTCCGCCCTGTGGTCCTTGGCCACCAAATGGGCTACCTTGTCCACCAAATGGGCCTCCTTGGCCACCAAATGGACCTCCTTGGCCACCAAATGGGCCTCCTTGGCCACCAAAAGGGCTTTGGCCACCTTGTCCACCAAAGGGGTTTTGGCCACCATGTCCTAGCTAGATAATGAAGGAACTCAGATTAATACTAGACTTGCTAAAAATATAAATGATGTTTTTTTTTCTTGGGAGAAATCTTCCAAAGATTCCCAACTGCCCCGGGTGCCAATTCTCACCTAATCGAAATTGATCGCTCGATCGAAAAGAGTACGAATTCGATTTTTTATCGAGTGTACCACGTCAAGTTACTCTGGCAATTTCGAGGCCGGCACATTTAGGAAGAAAACGAGTCTTCGAGTTTTGATTATTCGCGACCGTTTTTTTTTTTTGTGTGATTCGGACGCGAGATATGGGTCAATGGAAGAAGTGGCCAGGTTAAGTTGGAATAGTACTGAATTAAAACTGACGTCATCTGCGCTCAAGAGTTGGTCGGGCTCATTTTCTTATGAAGTAGCATAATAATAAAGAAAGTGGAAATTAATATGTTTTATGAAGATGATCAGGATCTAAGTTATACTGTTGACTTACCATATTCCCCATTTTATTAAAAAAATATTAATATATAATTAAATATAATCTTCAGAATTCTGTATATACTAACACAGGCAACATTTTTGTGTAGCACTTTCGTATAATTTGTGTGAATAAATCATAATTTATAAATAATTCGCATGAATACTTCGCTCTAAAAATTCTAACAATAATATTGACAGTAGAATGTCAGTGTTTTTTTTTAATAGAAGATTTGTTTATTGATTGCATTTCTTTTGAGGTTTAATTTATAAGGGCCTTTGCCAAGTTTTGAGGCACTTCAAAAATATTAAAAAGTCTGGTGTAAATCTTACTTTACATTCTTCTTATGCATTGCACCATAGCATTGCACTCTTGACAGAGTGCTCGTGGTCGTCATGCCGTGTCATTTGTGGCGCGCTTCACAACACGCCTTCATTCTTCCATAACTGCTGCCCTTCTGATGCAGTCGTTGATGGGACCGCCTATTGCGGCCTTAATTTGGTCGGTCCATCGCATGGGTGATCTTCCACGCACTCTGGTGCCCTCCACTTTACCCTGCACCACCAATCGCTCTATGGAGACATTTCCACGCCGCGACACATGTCCGAAGAAAGTTAGAATGCGAGCCTGCACTACGGAGGATAGACGCTGCTTGATACCGACCTCCTGGAGTATGGACTCATTGGTTCGGAATTCTGTCCATGATATTCCAAGCATTCTTCTCCAGCACCACATTTCGAGAGAGTCTATCCTCTTGTTACAAGCTTTTATTGACTTTCAGCTGTCCCGTTGTCTGTAATGGAATTTTGCAAGTTAAATTTTACCCACTTTCCGGTTTCCGATTGAGTTGAAATGTTGCACGAATATGCAAATTGCGTCACAATGCAATATTATGATGACGTGGAGCTGGTCTGATGATGGAGCTGGAAGGTGGCCATAGGAACTCCGTAATAAAACCACATAACCCTATCGAGTTTAGGCTCGTTTGATTCGTCTTGATTAGAACTTTTTGGAGGACTATGCAAGTACAGACAAAAAAAAAAGCTTGTAATAAAAATGATTTTTTCAACAAATAACTTATTTCGCTTATTCTTAGAGTAAAAGTTTCCGCAGCATACAGAAATATGGGGAACACAAGTGATCTGACAGCCTGGTTTTGGTGGCTTTGGTTATGTTCCGGTTCTTCTGTATTTTGCCAAGTGTATCCATACCCAAGTAGCATAACAAGCTGTATATAGGCTGTATTAAAGTTCGTTCTTATACTAAAAGCTGAATATTCAGGCTGTACAAAAGCTGTATAAGCGCTTATACAGACCTTATAAGTGTAAAAAGGGCCCACATTACACAGCTTATTTCGTTATTGGAGCTGTATAGAGGCTGTATAAGCAATAGATAAGTATAAAAGCTGTATTAGAGCTGTTATTAGGTGTACAGAGCAGCCTATACACTACGGATATCCTCTTATAAGTATCTTGTAAGAATAAGAGTTCTAAATAGGTTGTTGAAGAGAATTATGTGAGAATAAAGTAAATAAAACTATTTACGAAGCCATACTGAATGGCGACATAATATTTAATAAATGGAAAGGATAATCTTGAACATGGATATCTGATGCTGTTAATCGATGAATTCAATGTGCAAATTTTAATTTATTGTGAACCTGTGTATGCTTTCCGTCAAAATATTCACGCGCCAACAAAATAATCAAGCCAAAGTATAGAAATTATACTAAATACAGTAAATAAGTGTTTGTTTTTAAGGTTAGAATAAAAATATATTTATAAATAATAGATATGAGTACACATGATCATTATTCAAGCTGATAACCATGAAACGGCTATAGTTATTATCAAATATTCCTTTAATTGTAATTTAAATGTTGTTATTGTAAATGTTAAAATGTCGACAATTTGCTATACAGCCTAGACGATATTTGGAGTGTGTTATAAGTCTTAGTAGCTGTACTAAGTAAGTTATGAACGTTTATTGCTGTATTAAGTAAGTGAACACATGCTTAATACAGCCTGTATACAGCTTTAACGATAAAACCAGATTGAAGTGACAGAAAATACTTAACGCTGTATGGTAGAATTATAATATCTGTTTAAGAACCCTAAGCTGACGCGGACCCCTTTATACAGCCTGTATACAGCTTTAACGATAAAACCAGTTTGTAGTGTCAGAAAACGCTTAACGCTGTATGATAGAGTTATAATATCTGTTTCAGAACCCTAAGCTGACGCGGATCCCTTTATACAGCCTATATACAGCTTTAACGATGAAACCAGCTTGGAGTGTTATAAAATTCTTAACGCTGTATAGTAGAGTTTTGATATTCTGTTTAAGAACCCTAAGCTGACGCGGATCCCTTACTAAGAATTTTATACAGCTAGAGCTGTATAATATCTCATAAATCACTCTTATAAGTATTAAAACTGTTCTTTACACTCTTGTAAGTCTCTAAAAGAACTCTAAGTTCTAAATGGGCTGGTTTATTGATGTAGAATATGCTTGCGTGCTGCTTGGGTAGGTACATAATTAACTTAAAAAAAGAAACTTAACTCCCATATTCATTATCATCCTATGATGTCCCACAGCCGAGCACAGCCGATTCCACAGTCGGAACGTTCGCGGAAGAAAACTCGTTTTAGCCCGCACAGTTCGAAACAATTCTGGTTTTAATGTGCGAGGATGGACTCCCCGTCGATGGCGAGAGTTGCGATGGTGGAAGGTAGCCGTGGGCATCATGTCGAAGAATTCTTTAGAACAGTCCCCGTTGTACAAGCGGTAGAACACACATAAGGAGGCAAAGTCTCTCCTCAGACTGAGCGGCTCAAAGCCGCTTGTGAGCTCGGGATCGTCAACAATTCTGAAGACACGTCGCTGAACCGAGTCTAAAGGCCCAAGCTGGTATCCAGCATCATATATAATCATTGCATCGTGCCAATCATATAGCGAATTATCGGTGGTGGGTGGGCGGAATATATTTCAAGTTCAAGCAAAATTAACGTTATTAGCGCTTCTTTGGGTTACTTTGTTCGATGATCACCGACGATGATTAAAACTACTTCTAGCAGTTTAGAAAATAAATTTAGAACTTAAAATTAAAGCTTATGGCCTATACCTCGGTCAGAGAAGCAGCATTGCCATCCAACGTGGGGCACGTCGTGGCAATGCCGCCCGCATTCTGGGAGCGTTGCCCTCTGACAACGATTTCATTTCGTTTAGTTTATTTCTTTTCATTTATATACATTTTAAGGATTTTATTATGTAGAATTAATAATTCAATTTGTTTTTCAATAAATTAAAGCTAATGAAGCAATATTCAAGAAAATTTATACCATACAAAATAATAGACTTTCTTTTTCAGTACCTATTTTTTTTTATTTAAATAGTTTGTGTAATTTATGTATCACTTGCCGCTTATTTCACTTTTCACAAACAATACCCGAGTCCCAGGAATTAATTAATTTAATCTAAATTAAGCCGTATGTCTTACGAACAAGTTTGTTATAATATAAAGTCATTGATATTCTATACCGAATTTTGCCACAAGGTTATTTTCCATAGATCGAAGCGGTTACTATGTAGGTATGACTCAAACTTTACTGCATTATGATTCCATTGATATTGATTAAGGTACGGTTTCGTTAATGCGCCTATGCGATTATTGTATAGGCGATTTGAAAAGACAAGTGAAATTTTGACGATCCTATTCCCTTTGAGCATTCCATACTCACTGGTGTCTTAATTCTATTTTTGATTTTATTCTTTAGATAAATGCAATTAATGTACTTATTTGTCTTTTTTCATATAATTCGTGACTTTTTATTAGTCTTAGAAACGCAGCCCACATAATTTATCTAATCATTCAAAAAATATTTTTTTAGTACAGTAAGTTAGTACAGTAGTTTTAAAACCCTGTTACGAGCGCAGTCTACTCGACTCGTGCTGTGTTGGTATTTTCTACCATTTTATACGTTAATTTTAATTATTAACTCGATTTGTCATAGTTATAATGAATTTTAGTTATTATTTTTAATTATACAAATTATAAAAGGAAATAAAAAAGATTAGTATCTTTTCATTGGGTACATTAAGTGGGCTGCGTTTTTAAGACGAATAAAAATTCACGGTGTATATATAACGTTTTTTTGTAGGTTGTGCAGTGTCACCCTCGCTCCCAAGGGCCTATTGTTTTCCTGGGATAAGAAAGTATTCTTTGAGTTAATCCAGAACATATTCTATCTGTGTGGCATATTTCATCCAAATTCGTTCAACCGTTGATCAATGCGTGATTAAACCACAAATATATAAACATCCCAACACTCAAATTTATAATATTAGTGGAATCGTATGAAAATAAGATGTATGCTATCTTGCCTATAAAAATAAAAATATGATTCGTAACCTAAAGAAAGTCACGAGGCTTCTATTTGCATGTAACTCATTGTGGTCAAACGCATAATGATAATAAAAATAAAATAACTGTAAAACTATGCAGTGAATTTTATAAGGTTCTGACAGATTGATCCCCGGGGAAATTTAAAATGATGTTCATGATATTTTTGTGCAAATTATCCACCCAGTGATCTTAGGACATACTTCGCATACAGCCATCTGATACCATACTAAACAGAGTTTGTGGTATGGAAACCGAATATCTGATATCTTAAATATATTATAATTATTATAACTACATTATATTCTTATTTTTTTTAGGGTCTGCAACGTGCATGTGATACAGGTCGGTTAACGAAAGCTGGCACGTTCACAGTACTCATAAATTTGCAATCAGTCAAGTCTAATGGACGAATGCAAAAATAGACCACTCTATATTTATGAGCAGTAGCAAAAGCAAAACAATAACTGTCTCCTTCATACTCATAAGCTTGACTTTGCGCGAGAGAGACGGTGTAAATGTGTTGAAACGTGCCAGCTTTAGTTAACCGACCTGTACCCCTGGTATTGCAAGCGTCCATAGGCTACGGTAACTGCTTACCATCAGGCGGGCCGTATGCTTGTTTGCCACCTCAGTGGTATAAAAAAAACGATAATTACACCCAAACTCAGTACAAACTCTATTAATAACAAGTTTTTTTTTTCATCTATGGCAGACCTATTCATGACAAAGTCGCAAGTCGCATTAAAAAATCGCAACAGTGAAACCGACGCTTGCATTACGTTGTCGCGTGCTACTACAAATAGGTCGTGGATTCCCATAATATACCAGTAGCCGACAATAGACCGTGGGAGGTAGACGTGTTACATAAACAATTAAATTAATTAATTAACTATAATTAAAAATGGCTGCAGGTGTCCCAGTTATCTTCAACAATGGACGTACTTGCCCTATCCTCGGATTAGGAACATGGAAGGTAAGTTTTTATTTTATTTTATTTTATTGACAAACGCGGTAGTGAGAATACGGCTTTTGGCCGGTCGAGATAAATAACGTGTTTGAATTAATAGAAAGAAAGAAAGAAGAAAAGAAATGAATGTAATTTGTGTGGATGTGTGTACGTTACTCAAATTATATTGTAAAGGCTAATAGGTATACCCCAATAATTTTTATATTTCCTACAATGAAAATACGAAAAAAAACTGACTCGGGTATATTTTTATAATGTAGTAATTTTTATTTGAATATAACTTTCATATAGTCCGCACATGAATACACTATTTAATTTTATAAGTTAAAATTACAAAAGAGTTTAAAATAAATTTATAAAATTAGGCCCCCTCGGCATTGTTCCGAAGATGCTGGCAGCATTTCCTCGCTGTATCGCAATGCTGATGCGTTGTGCGAAGAAGCTGACAGCTCTTCGGTCCCCAGTGGTGACCACAAATCTTTTGGCCAGCTCTTTGTATAGCTTGCGAGCACCGGAAACCCATGGACCTAGGGTCTCGACACCGAAAGGAATGAAATTATATTCGGCGCCGAGACCCCTATATTTCTGTTTTTTTAATAAACATCGTAAACTCGGGTATATTCCATATAAATAAAAACAATTGCCAAATGTATGTAAGGGCATTACTTAAGAACAGCTCGACCGATTAAGTAGTTTTTTTTTTGTTCTGTTCGTTATTGTCAGGACAAGGTTTGTTTGAGAGAAAAATTCTGGAAAATCCGCCGCTAAAGTCGAAAATTGCACGCGGGCGACGCCGGGCACGAACTGCTAGGTAAAAATTCACTAAATTATGTAATTAGACTGCAGAAATTATCAACTACAGCTGCAGTCGATTATTTTAATTGTGCGGTAGTTTAAAAATTGATGGTTGTAGGTAAATTATCATATTGCTAATCAGTGGCGGCGTAAAGCCCATCACAGACGTAGCTATAATATATATTAATATGCCGAGCTATAATATAAATTACAGTACAGGTTGGCGAAGTAACAGAAATGTATATTATAGCTATGTGTGCGGTCACTTAAAGATTAGTATTGAAAATATATCGTAATATGCCTTGCTATGATTTATCTTCTATACATATATACATATAATAAAACTGTAGAAAAGTCGTGTCTGTACATTGAATATATTTACCAAAAACTGATTGGGGGTGATGTAGAATGACTAACACAATACATAAATACCATTTAAAAAAAAAAAAACTGTCTGTCTGTCTTTCTGTCTGTCTGTTTGTCTGTTTGAACAGGATAATCTTCGAATCCACTGAACGGATTTGCATGGGGTTTCCACAGAGTGATTGAGCGTTGCTTGGCGCTTCAACTAGGCTTTGTTTCATCAAAATCGGATCACGGGAAAAAAAGATATGTATCTCAATTTATTTATTTACAGGCCGTCTCACGGCTATGAGACACAGAGGGAGAGAACTACTAGATGGCGTTGTCTTTTTCCTGAATCGCACTATGGTTTCGTTCTCACAATTTTATGACAGGATCAATGATTCTGATACAAATCTTTTGGTTGATGAGAGCCATCAGCGCTCCCCCGTTTGACCTTTTAGTTTTGTTCACTACAAAAAAAAGCTATAAATAAGTACAGCTGCATTGACGAACTTATGAAAAAGGCTTACCTAAGTAAGAATCGAACCTGCAAAACTTCACGATGTGTTCTCATTTAAAGTTCTTTGCCTACATATGGCATAGCTCTGGGTCGAGTAA
Source organism: Achlya flavicornis (assembly GCA_947623365.1). NCBI lineage: Eukaryota > Metazoa > Arthropoda > Insecta > Lepidoptera > Drepanidae > Achlya > Achlya flavicornis. The sequence continues at coordinate 1,623,405 of OX392494.1, read as the reverse complement.
CTATTCCCACTGTTCCACCATCGCGGGAACTCTCCCGTGATAAAAGGTATCTTATTTTTAACCGACTCAAAAAAGTAGGAGGAAACTCTAAGGACGCGTATGTTCTTTTTTCATGTATGTTCATCGATTTGTCAAAAACGACCATGAACAATTCAGATATGATGAAATTGCTTGACATACTAAGAGGGAAATAGGAAACAAACAGAACACAAATAAAAATAAAAAAAGAGACCAGCAGTTCACAAAGAGAATATAGCTGATCTAATTTGCTGCCAGTTGGTAGTGTGCCCAAACTTTGCAGGCGGCGGGCGATGCCATTTTGTATGGTGATGCTAATCTTCTAGCTAGAGTATTCGTCAGCCCTTTGGCTATAGGAACCGTCAATCAGACGCCTCGATATGTCGCGAAAAATACAATGAGCTCCAGGACATTAATGTCAGATGGACCTCTTATCATCGTTACGCTTCAAGCCACTCGATACACGAATAGCTGACACGAGAGCCAAGAGCCCTATGAATGATGTAATTAAAGTCTGACTGGAGCGGAATCCTGTCTGTGCTTTTTACGCACGATTGTATGTGGTGGCCAGCCTGATCGACAAAAGTACCATACTGGTAGCCATACAGGCATATATAGGGCATATAAATAGTTACACTTACGACGAAGACAGGAAAAATAAAAAACTTGCTGTTCGTCTGATGGCAAGCAGTTAACGTTGCCTATTGACGCTTGCTACACCAGGGGTATCACTCACGCTTTACCGAATCTCTCTCTACACCCTTCTTGAAAAAGTGTTTGAAGGTTGAGAGGAGTCGCTGTGCGGGAGCGGTAGGTATTATTTGGTGCCTACTCAACCTGCCTAACTCTCTTTGGTGGTTCTCAATTCGGTTGTATTTTTTTATTTTTTTTTATGTTTGTTACCTCATAACTCCGCCATTTATGAACCGAGTTGGAAAATTCTTTTTTTGTCTGGTAGGGTACACTTCCCGTTTGGTCCCATTGTCATCAGGTCAGGGTTTGATTACTTCTAAGTGTACTTTGAAGTCGGTTTAAGTTTTTTAACCGACTTCAAAAAAAGGAGGAGGTTCTCAATTCGGTTGTATGTTTTTTTTTTTTTTTTTTTTTTTTTTTTATGTTTGTTACCTCATAACTCCGTCATTTATGAACCGATTTGGAAAATTCTTTTTTTGTCTGGAAGGGTACACTTCCCGTTTTGTCCCATTGTCATCTAACAACAACAGTCTAATTATTTACTTTACGGTCGTAAAGGTGAACAGAGTGGGCCCTGCAATTTCAAAGCAGGGCTACAAATTTAAGTGAGGTATCATAAATAAATATGTGAAAGGGCTTTATTTGTACATTTAAAAACATGTTTCTAATGTTTTTTTGACTTTTTGACTGTTGATGAATAATTCCAATCTCCGAGGTTCGCAATGCGAAAAATCTGGAAAAAGTATAGGAAAAATAGAACAATGTTTCTAACTAGCACAGATTTTTCAATATCATCCAAATTCCTTCACAAACAAACTTAATTATGCGGTCCGGTTTTAAACAACAGTGATTGCCCAATCCAATAAATATACGTACAAGGAAGGTCAGAGCCCTCGGTGCGCGAGTGAGACTAAGTCTTGAGCTTGGCCGGCTTTATATAAAAGATTAAAATTACTCATTTAAAAAGCAAAGTCCTGGCTGATTGATGATTGATGGATGGGAGCACGTGGTTCTCCACCAGCTGTCGCCGCGCCGCGCTCTCATCATCGCATTGGCCACCGAGTTCACAAGAACAATTAGGAATCTTCACGAATTTAATATCTTTGCGTTTATTACGCAAACAAATCTTATAGTCTACGCGAGCGAAGCCGCGGGCAAAAAGCTAGTATTAATATATATTCAAAGATTTTCATAGGGCATCGCGTTGTATATATTATTTATAGCTACGTCTGTGAGGCGTGGGCGACGTGGGCCACCGCCTATGGCCTCGCGACCCAGGGGCCTCGCGAAATTTTATGCATTACTTAAAACTCGCGAGCACGGCAAAAAACTTTTTTGTCAAAAAAAATTTCTTATTTTTTTTATTAATTTAATAAAAAGTTTTTATTCAGTATAGCAACATTGACACAAAATGAATCTTGCCCACATAATACTTAGGTCTTACGCCGCGGCTGTTGCTAATGGCAGCCTTGAGTATCTATCTATATAGATTGTATTTGTAAATTCGTCGTATATATTTTGTGACACGTTGTTCCTGGTGAATTTAAAACTCGTACAAGCCAGCTGTGTATACTACACAGATGACAGTGATGACGCCATAGGCAGGTTCGCAAAACGGGCGATGGCAGCAACAACCGAACAAATCCTATCTCAAAACTTTAAAATGGCCATGAAAAATAGAGACTATAACGTCGTGGTCGCTCAAATACGCGCGGGGATTTCCTCCGGGGCAAACAGGCAAACAAACTAGTCTGTAACCGTAAAATTTTGTAATATTTAACCGCCGATAAGTATAATATATTATAAATCAAAATAATAAGTATTGTAATTAACACATAAAATCTAATAATATGTATCCTAGATAGTATAAATTATGTATAAATGTAATGAATATAAATGTATTAGAATAATTTATTTATTGCGCGGACCAAGATGTCCAAATTGTGAAAATTTAAAAGTATTTTTTTTTGTAAAATATGATCTAAAAAGAGTACGGACCACGTGTCTGTAGTAAGTAGTTTAAACCAATAAAAAAAAAAAAAAAGTACAAGAAATCTACATCTCAGATTACTGAATAAAAGGCAGATGGAGCGCGCGGCACACCAAAGTGAAGCCATAAAAACAAATATTAACTTTGCTTAAATAAAGTTTATTTTTAAAAATAAATTTTGTTGAATAAAACAAACACAAATTCAAAAGCGAATACGGTATCTGATTTTGAGTTTGTACTTGTTTTTTTGGTTTCACTTTCGTGTTCTGCGCGTTCCATCTGTCTTTTGTTGTGTAATCTGAGATCTACATAATTATATACTAATCTTATAAAGCGGAAGAGTTTTTTTGTTTGTTTAAGTGGAACCTCTAGAACTAAGACTTAAAATTCTTTTACTAATAGGAAGCTATATTATCCCTAGGCTATATACTACTTTTTATCCCGGATAAAATTATAATTTTGACACGCCAGTTGGCGCAGTTGGTTAAGACTGGTAAAGATTCCACCTATTGCACCGCAGGTCGTGGGCTCGATTCCCGCACAGGACATGCATTTGTGTGCATGAACATGTCTGTATGTCCTGAGTCTGGGTGTAATTATGTATATTAAGTATGTATTTACAAACAAAAAAGTAGTATATGTATTATATCAGTTATCTGGTTTCCATAGTACAAGCTCTGCTTAGTTTGGGATCAGATGACCGTGTGTGAGAAATGTCCCAGGATATTTATTTTTATTTATTTTATTTATAATTGCCGGGCGATTTGTTTAAAAAAAAGTGTACTTAGTATAATGCCATACAGGGTGACTGGTAATTAGTAAACGATACTTAGACACATGATTGTACTCATGATAACAAACAACTTTCCCAAAGATACAAATACGGATAACTAACTAATATTAAATAAAAGCTGATGGTGTATTCTTATTCTTGTTAGGTACTAAATATTATGGGGTCATGTGCTAAGTAAATTAAAAAAAAACTTTGGGAAAGTTGTTTGTTATAATGAGTACAATCATGTGTCTAAGTATCGTTTACTAATTACCAGTCACCCTACACAAAAGAAAAGGTTCTATGAAACTAGTTATGTATGTTGACGTTTTGATGTCGGGAAACTAACTTTAGTTACATTAAATAAATAAATATGAATACATAAATATCCTGGGACATTCCTCACACACGATCATTTGATCCCAAAATAAGCAGAGCTTGCGTACTATGGAAACCAGATAACTGATATAATACATATACTACTTTTTGTTTGTAAATACATACTTAATATACATAATTACACCCAGACTCAGGACATACAGACATGTTCATGCACACAAATGCATGTCCTGTATGGGAATCGAACCCACGACCTGCGGCGCTATAGGTTAAGACCCAACTGCGCCAACTGGCCCGTCTATATCTATTTAATCGTATATCTCTTTCATTTAATCAAATAATTTAGTAATGGACCAAAACTAGTTTTGTTACTGGTAAGTTGTAGTTCGCATGTCACTTTGGTAGTCAAATTTTGTGTTACAGTTAAATAAAATTTTTTTCAGTGTAACAACTATATCAAATAAACTTTATTCAGAGAAGAAAGCAAATAGATTTCAAAATGAAATGAATAAAATTATGATTAATGAATAAAAAAAAAATATGAACCTATAATGATGTATTTTGGTACGTACGTAGATAACCTGGAACCAGAAAATATTACATTAAATCAAAATAAAAAACTCATGCTCAGGCGCATAAAAATTACGTAATATATTAAAGAATCATGGCGAGATTTGTACAAAAAAATTATGATTTTTATAGACGTTAAATAGAATAGAATAGAATTTTATTGTACACAGTATACAGCAAATAGTTACAGTGTCTACCCATGTCGGCATGTCATGTTGAAATGACGTAATTATTGATCCTTGATGCCTAAGGAATAACTTGAGGCATTTATAATATTTTTAGATCCCCGGGATAAAAATGCTACATTCTATGCCATAGCGGCGAATCGCGACCTAAACCATTATGTTGTTGCTTGTTTTGCGTAGTTTATAAAATATGTCAAGTATATTAATATGTTGCTTGTAATGTAATCTCAACATTGGAAGTGATTCAAAACTCTCTAAAATGTTTATTTTGTACAAATCAATGTATGAATCTCGCCATGATTCTTTAAAAGACGCAATATATATTCGTTAATAATTCAAACCGGCCACACCATAATAAAGCCTGATTTACACCTTATTAGTGAAACAAGGATACGCATTGCTACTAGTTAACACAAACAGTTGATTGTCACATTTGAAGGATGTTTGTGAAAACGAAAACCGAATGCTGGTGGTAACTTCAGTATTGTTTATAGATCTTTGACTTTAAATAATGTATGCTTTACACGACTACGGCAAAGCCAAAAGGAAGGGGCTAACTTCGAAAATTCATTTGTGTCCGACCGAAACTTCGGATTTGGCTTTGGATTCGGCCAAACCTTCGGCTTCGGCCTAAGTTTTGGCCGAATTTAAAGTCAGTCAGTTTGGTTACCGAAAGTGGTATTTTGTTATAAAAACCATTGTGCCTGCTTGGGCCAGTACTGATTTTACTCACGCACACGTAGAAATTTTTTTGCTTCACTTTCTTATAAGGTGACACTCCGTCTTGATTTTTTTATATTTATATATTTATGATACACATGCAATGCAGCTAAAAGCTGATTTCATGTATATCACTGCACTTTAGTCTTTAAGTACTTGTCGAGTCTATTTCTAAAAGGTTTCACTGATTTTGCACTGATAACTGTCTCTGGTAATTGATTCCACTCGCAAACGACACGGTTAGTGTCGTTTGCGAGAAATATAATAAAGTGTTGGCGGGGGTTACTTTTGCTAATTGATCTTGTGATTTTAAGGGAGTGCCCTCTGAGATTGTAATTTTTGCTCATTGTATATAAATTATTCAAGTTCTTGCAAATTATAGTGCCCAGTTAGTATCTTATATGTCTCTATGAGGTCTCCGCGTTGTCTTCGTTCCTTCAGGGTCTTTAAACTAAGTTCCTTAAGACGTTGATCATATGGTTTGTCTTTTAAAACAACAACCATTTTGGTAGCCTTCCTTTGAACTTTTTCTAACATGTTAATGTCCTTTTGAAAGTATGGGCTCCAAATTTGAAAAGCATATTCCAATAGTGGGCATAGTAATATATGTCCATGATATAAATCATAATATACAAAAAAAAGATAAAACAATGTGCCAAACGAACCAATACGGTCGCCATCACTTAACTTATCACTTAAATATTTAGCCATATTGTTCTACGAAGATAAAAATCAATAAAAACTTTAAAAACTTCAAATTTCCCGCCTCATGCTGAGCATCCACCATAATTCCTTCAATGAGTGACGAGGACGCATACTAATAATTGCACTAGTCTCTGTGAAGTGTAGATGTCGCGAGTGTCGATAATTATATGTAATTTCCTTGTCGACTCAGTTCTGCAAAGTTCCAAAGTCAAAGTCAAAGCCATTTATTCAATTTAGGCCCCAGAAGGGCACCTATGAAGGTCAAAGCTACTGAAGCTACCGCCAGTTCGTAACTCGGCGTTCAACTAAGAAGAACAGGCAAGAAACTCAGCAAGGTTACATTTTTTAAATATTTTCTTTGTCTTACTATTTATTGGCAATTTTTTCCAAAACATTAGTATACATACAAACTTTTTATTTTACAAAATAAAATGCACAATCATCAAAACGATCATAAAAAAACACTAACAAAAAGATCCTTCTTCTCCGATTTTGTGAGCAACTTGCTCACCTGTAGTGGAGGATAGTTGGACATCACACGGACACCGTACAGACATACGAAAGCAATTTTGGCCATGCTTTCACGCTACGCACCTACTCGATTAGAAACTAGGCCAATCGATTCTCGATTATGATTCTAAACAAACACTTACGTGGTTGGCCCTCTTATAAACTATTCAACAATTGGATGAGGTATTTCCAATCATTCGATATCGATTTTCGTAGAATGCCGTGGCGAACATCGCTTTCAGTGATGGAAAAAATCGTGATAGCATGGTGGTAGGGTACTTTGTAGTACCCGCCTGGCTGGCTACCTGGCTGCTGGTGCCACACCTGTAATTACATGGTTTATGTTCTTACTTCCTTAGGATACATCACCGTTGCTATACATACGAGCCAGTTGGCTCAACTTCAATTCCCACCTAGGACATGGATATGTGTGCATGATTCGTGTGACGGGTCGCCCACTTCCCTCCAATACGGCGAGGAGGGCGGTGGCTGCCACACGCGTCATACATGTGACAGGTGCTGCCTGTGGGGGCTGGTCTGCTTAAGTTTGCTAGTTACTTATTCAATTATACAGTTCTGTCTACTTTGTTGTCAGTGCGACTAGAATGTAAATATTATGTAATTAATCTAAGCTTATTTTGGAAAGAGTAATTGCTGAGTTTCTTGCCGGCTCTTTTCAGCAAATGCAACCTTCCGAACCGGTATTAGAGTATTAGTCAGACTTTGTATAAGTGCCTGCGAAGGTCTATTTGAATAAATGATTTTGAATTGAATTGAATTGAACATGTCCTGAGTCTAGGTGTAATTATGTATATAAAAAAAACCGGCCAAGTGCAAGTCAGACTCGCGCACCGAGGGTTCCGTACAAACCTGTAGGTATATAAGTGAATGGTAGTATAGACCTGAGTATTTGATATGAATTTAAATTTATGACGTATTAAAAAAAAACTACTTACTAGATCTCGTTCAAACCAATTTTCGGTGGAAGTTTGCATCGTAATGTATATCATATATTTTTTATAGATTTATCATTCTCTTATTTTAGAAGTTACAGGGGGGGGACACACATTTTACCACTTTGGAAGATTCTCTCGCGCAAACTATTCAGTTTAGAAAAAAATGATATTAGAAACCTCAATATCATTTTTGAAGACCTATCCATAGACACCCCAAACTTATGGGTTTTATTAAAAAAAAAATTGAGTTTCAGTTCTAAGTATGGGGACCCCCAAAATTTATTGTTTTTTTTCTATTTTTGTGTGAAAATCTTAATGCGGTTCACAGAATACATGTACTTACCAAGTTTCAAGATTATAGTTCTTATATATTCGGAAAAAAGTGGCTGTGACATACGGATGGACAGACAGACAGACAGACAGACAGACAGACAGACAGACAGACAGACATGACGAATCTATAAGGGTTCCGTTTTTTGCCATTTGGCTACGGAACCCTAAAAAGTAGTATACGTAGTATATCAGTTATCTGGTTTCCATAGTACAAGCTCTGCTTAGTTTGGGATCAGATGACCGTGTGTGACGAATGTCCAAGGATATTTATTACAAATAATGTTTCAAGTCCTGGGTGCAATGGAACTCAAGCCCAGTTCCAGTTTAGGAGCAAACCCTTATCAAACTACTGAGATTTTATATAGTGGCCACCTTGCCCACCCTTAGGTATAAAAGACGGCACACTATTTCTGGCAACCCCTTACGAGGCGTCAGAGACCCATCTGCGGTAGGTCCTGCCGCCAGAGTACTCGCCCCTGGTACTCATTAAAATATGTGAGTCGCACCGTTCAAAAATTCAAAATTCAAAATCATTTATTCAAATAGACCTTCGCAGGCACTTATGGAAAGTCTGACTCTAATACTCTAATACCGGTTCGGAAGGTTGCATTTGCTGAGAAGAGCCGGCAATAAACTCAGCAATTACTCTTTTCAAAACAGGCTTAGATTAATTACATAATATTTACATTCTAATCGCACTGAAAACAATTGCGTGCCCCGGCGCGGCGGCAAAATTACAAAGTAGACTGAAAAAATATTTAATAAGTAAATAAATAGCAAACTTAAGCAGACCGTTAGGAGCAAAGCCTTATCAATCTACTGAGATTTTCTATAGTGGCCACCTCTACCAACCGCTAGGTCATAAAAGACGGCATACTATTCCTGGAAACCCCTTACGAAGCGTCAGAGACCCTGTGCGATAGGTACTTACGCAAGCGCAAGCACTAGCACAAACACGCCAGTTTAGGAGCAGTTAGGTTACGTCAACAAGACCTGATACTCAGCCTCTATTGCCCCCAGTCAGCGCCAGGTCAGGTGACCCAGGCAGTGAAAGACGCCATCGACATCGGCTACCGGCACATCGACTGCGCGCACGTGTACGGAAACGAGAAGGAAGTTGGTGAAGCTCTCAAGGCCAAGTTTGATGAGGGAGTCATTAAGAGGTATGTAGAAACCAGACTAGTGCGAGTTGAATTCGCGTGGAGAGTGGAGACTAACTACACAGTTAGTGTCTCTGTTTGGGATCGACTAAATCTAGTCCATTTCAACCCCACTAAGACACAAGCCTGCACGTTTACCGCTAAGAAAACCCCGTTTGCTTAGTTCGTATCTGCAGTACCCCGAGTGTAAAGAATTGACGTTATTAAACACTTACCCTCTTACTCATAAAGCGCTATTTAACTAATATACTGTTTAAAGGGTCACGTATATAATATCACATTATTTGACAATGACAATAGAGTGACGTTGTTACCTTTTTTTTTTTTTTTTTTTTTTTATACCACTTAGGTGGCAAACAAGCATACGGCCCGCCTGATGGTAAGCGGTTACCGTAGCCTATGGACGCTTGCAACACCAGGGGTATCACGCGCGCGTTGCCGACCCTGCAGAAATCTCTTCACAATCTCTTCTTCTTTACCTTCCTCACACACGGTCATCTGATCACAAACTAAGCAGAGCTTGTACTATGGAAACCAGATAACTGATATAATACAATATACTACTTTTTAACCGACTTAAAAAAAAAGGAGGAGGTTCTCAATTCGGCTGTATTTGTTTTTTCTTTTTTTATTATGTTTGTTACCTCATAACACCATCATTTATTAACCGATTTGGATTTTTTTTGTCTGGAAGGGTACACTTCCCGTTTGGTCCCATTGTCATCAGATCAGGATTTGATAACTTCTTAGTGTACTTTGAAGTCGGTTTAAATTTTTTGTAAAACAGTCCAATTATTGTTTGTAAATACTTATTTACCCCCTTACTCATAAAGATACTGATTAAAGGGTCATAATGCAAATAATGTAATATTATTTGACAATGACAATAGAGTGACGTTATTTACGTGACCCTTTAAACAGTATATTAGTTAAATAACGTTTTATGAGTAAGGGGGTTAATTCGTTACTCTCTGGGTATAGGGGCACGAGACGTCAGCACAGATTGACACCTGCGCAGTAGTTAATTTATCGGTCTGTTTGCCGGAATGAAGCGGGGGGAGCGCTGGCCCTGAACGCTCAGAAGCGACCCCGAGGATGGGTCGTTGTGGTCACGACTCATCGTGCGATAGCGCCGCGAGGGTGCTGGGGGGAGGTATCACACTTCCCCCGGGACGGGCTATAACAGAGCCGCGCGTGGAGGGGCTTGCAGGTACGCGATCTGCACGAGAGCCAGCCCCCCTCTGTAGCGCAGGTGGCGAACACCGTGGGGTTTTAGCTGGTAAAAGTCCGGCATACCACTCCCCCCTAGGGCGGTCGGGTATCCTAGTTATCCTATATGATCCTAAAAAAAAAAAAAAATGGGTGCGCCGAGCTGCACACGATTGGTTCGTCAGTCGATGCTCGTCGTCTATTGGATTGTCGCGTGTCATTTGGCTACTGTGATTTGGCCAAAAGTGTAGATGCGCGAGCTTGCCCCCACTACTGCCTATCTGTGCTCACCACTCATGCCTCATACTGTACTGAACTGAATGTCCTATAACTCATTCATTAAATCTTATGACGGGCCCGTTGGCGCAGTTGGTTAAGACATGGAGTCTTAACCTATAGCGCCACAGGTCGTGGGTTCGATTCCCACACAGGACATGCATTTGTGTGTATGAACATGTCTGCATGTCCTGACTCTGGATGTAATTATATGTATTTACAAACAAAAAGTAGTATATTTATTATATCAGTTATCTGGTTTCCATAGTACAAGCTCTGCTTAGTTTGGGATCAGATGACCGTGTGTGAGCAATGTCCCAGGATATTTATATTTATATTTATTTATATTATCATAGTATTTTTTTATTTATCATAGTGCAGATAAAAATTGTTGACATTATCATTATCAAGATTTTGATTACAAAATTTATCTAAGCAGTACCATGACATGTTAGATCGATCACAAATTTCCGTATTATATTGGCACACATACCGAATCTATTTTTAGTAGTTTATTCTGGTCAATATTGGCTGTTGCCGCGGTTTCGTACGCGTTTTCTTATTAACCCCCAAGGCTCAATTTTACATTTTAGGTCAAAAGTGCTATAACACGTACTGCTTTACTACTAATATGTGTTGGATTATATAATAAATCAATATATCTTCTAACACCATAGCATATATTTACAAACAAAAAGTAGTATATGTATTATATCAGTTATCTCAGATCCGGTGTGCTCAGCGTGAGGAAGCTCTTTATGTCTCAAACCTTGAGGAGATACCACCGAGTAACTGTTCCACACATACCAGATAACACAAAAAGAAGATGTAGGTATCCAGTTCCCACAACGAAAAGCAAGTTTGCCTGCCGACTTTATAATTACACTGCCCCAAGTTTGTATAATGTCTTTAACTCTGCACATAAAAATAGTTCTTCACTCAGTAATTTTCAATTTAAATATAGAATTGTAGAATGGTTGGATAAATATAGTTACGAGGATACCGAACAACTCTTATCAAAAAGTCAATAAATTTTCAACATACATACATACACTTATTTCACTACATACACTCGCATAACTTCACACACTTACACACTTACACACTACCCACACATTCACACACACACCCCCATTTAATTTGATGTTAATTGCATGACATTTAGATTTTAGATATAAGTCAGTTTTCTTTCATAAATTTATTTGCTGATTTACTTAACTTTTGAACACTTTTAGATTTGTCAACTATATCTAGGGAAGGAGCTGACTCTTAGTATACAGGCCTTGCCTACCTTAAGTGTCAGAGACTTCAATTTAATTGAGTGTATCTAATTTGGTCTAATAAAAATTATTATTATTTATTATTATTATTATTTATCTGGTTTCCATAGTACGCAAGCTCTGCTTATTTTGGGATCAAATGACCGTGTGTGAGGAATGTCCCAGGATATATAGATACTTTTTTTGCAAATAACTAACGAGACGTATGAGGAGAGGACTTATAGACACCATGGTAATTTTAGATCGATGTAAGTATACACGGTGACCTTTTGCTAGAACAAACGTTGTTCAGACCATGGTCTACTAACATCCTATAACATATATCCTGGGACATAAATAAAATAAAAATAAAATAAATAAAATAATAACATCAAATAAAACACATTAGAAAAAACACAAAACGTTAAAACGATTAAAAAGTCACCGTGTATAGGTTTTATAGTGCGCCGACATTTCCCAAAATTATCTAAATGGTTGCCGAAAAGTCAAAATCTTCGAACCCTTATACAGGATGTAGGCAATGGTGGGCCAGTTGACGCAGTTGGTTAAGGTTCACCTTACGCGCCGCAGGTCGTGTGTTCGATTCCCACACAGGACATGCATTTGTGTGCATGAACATGTCTGTATGTCCTGAGTCTGGGTGTAATTATGTATATTAAGTATGTATTTACAAACAAAAAAGTAGTATATGTATTATATCAGTTATCTGGTTTCCATAGTACAAGCTCTGCTTAGTTTGGGATCAGATGACCGTGTGTGAGGAATGTCCCAGGATATTTTTTTTTTTAATGGTAGTAATATAATAATAGTAGTTACTACTACTTCTGCCCTTCCAAAGTATTAAAACTGTATAAAAAATAACAACTTCTAAATTCATTACATAAAAACTAAAAGCTATTTTGAACTTAGTTTTATTTAAAAAAGTTCTCTAGTTTTTATACCCTTACCTGTATGCTACATGTCAACGAAATAATACATAATGTGGTCAAAATTAGAGAAACTAGTTGTCATGATCGAGATCAACAATAAACTGATGTGATCCTGCGCCTAACACCCTGTTAGAATTTCGAAAAATGGGCGACCAGTAGTCTACATTATAAAGTAAATACATAGATTACTCACTATCCACAGAGAGGACATCTTCATCACATCCAAGTTGTGGTGCACGTACCACCGTCCTGACCTCGTGGAGGGAGCGTTGAAGACCACGCTGGAGAACCTCGGCTTGGACTATTTGGACTTATACCTCATTCACTGGCCTCAGGGCTTTAAGGTTTGTTCTTCTTTTAATATTAGGTATCAGAGCTTGCAATTTTAAATAACTCCAGGGAGTCGTGACAGTGTTCGAAACGAGGACATTCGTAGGAGGACATAGGGGAGAGCTCATAGGGGAGGGGGGAAAGTTCGGTAACGCGTGAGCGATGCTGCGTAGGTACCTATATGTTGCAAGCGTCCATATGGCTGCGGTAAACGCTTACGATCAGGCGGGCCGTACGCTTTTTTACCGACTTAGTCGTATTTGTACGTAGTATTTATATACTCTGAGGTCGTATAATGTGGCAATGGGCAGGTTACATCGCAAGAGCCGATAACCGATGGGGAAGGAAGGTTCTCTCATGGCGACCACGTAGGTACTGGTGCGCGCCGAGCGGGACGCCCTCCCACTGCGGTGGACCGACGACCTGGTCAGAGTCGCTGGGCGCCGCTGGATGCAAGCGGCCCAAAACCGTTCGAAGTGGAAGTCGGTGGGGGAAAGTTTTGCGTGATCGAGTCATATTTCCTAAAAAAAATATAGAAATGTAACGGTTGCGGAACTAGGTACATCCCCAGTCGAGCTGCTCTTTAAGCGAATAAACGCTAAGTATGCTCTCTCTCTTAGGCTTGGGCTTGACCACATTCTACCAATGACAAGTAATGATTTGACGACTCCTCTTTAAAAGGCAAGATCTTCCGCTAGTCTCATCATCGTGTCTGGGGACCGCGTGCTAGTATCGAGGGTTAAATGCATTATCTTATCACCTATGCGATACATGAAGTCACTAAGTATACGGGTGGATACGACAATACGACATTAAATGAAACCACGTATAAGTACTCATGTATACGACCAACTTTTACTATGGAACCAATTTCGAAATCGCAAAAAAAAATACTGCTTTTCATACAAAAGGTACGTGTCTCCTCGGCAAAAATTCCCCTCAAAGTCCCCTCGCCGGCGCCGCGTCTGTCTGTCTGAACGCGATAAACTCAAAAACTACTTAACGGATTTTCATACGGTTTTCACCAATAGATGGAATGACTCATGATATAATTAATAAAGGTTTTGTGTAAATTGGCGATTGTTGAAGATGTCAGATTATTTCATGCCGCACGAAAGGCTAGACTAAGTAGGTACTCTGCTACCCGTGCGAATCCGGGCGGGTGTCCCTTACATAATAAAAAAGTAAGTAATAACGACATCCATAAACGCTTTATGATGTAGTTCTTAATGAAATGATAACAACAAGTGTTATCATAGTAACGATCATGCTATCGTTTGTACAACGCATAAAATATACGAGTACCTACATTCGAGTGTATGGAATACTTAAAACCTGGACTATTTTGACTTATACCTAAGTTAAGCTACCACCGTCGTGGTCGGTACCTGGATGGGTGATTGCCTAGTGGTATTTCAAATCGAGCGTTCCGTTGCTTCGGAAGGCACGTAAAGCCGTTGGTCCTGGTACTCCTGGTTATCACTTAATTGTGATAGTCGTTAAGCTAGTTGGAGGCGTACTAGGAAGCTTGAAAACTCCAACAGTAGTTTGACCACTGGCCTACCTCCACCTCGCCGCAGTGAGCACGTGTGGTGGAGTATCTGCCCATTCCCTTTCACCTTCAACATTATATTGACGGGCCAGCTGGCGCTGTGGTTAAGATATCACCTATCGCGCCGCATGTCGTGGATTCGATTCCCACTCAGGACATACATTTGTGTGCATGAACATGTCTGTTTTTCCTGTGTCTGGGTGTAATTATGTATATTAAGTATGTATTTACAAACAAAAATGAATATATGTATTATATCAGTTATCTGGTTTCCATAGTACAAGCTCTGCTTAGTTAAGGATCAGATGACCGTGTGTGAGGAATGTCCCGGGATATTTATATTTAATGATTTTACACTGATTTTGAACAGTACCTAAGGATCAATCACTGAATCGTGTGTTCTTGACTTGGCCAATCAGAGTGCATTGTCGGAGGTGGTTATTAGCGGCAGAGACGATTTTTTTAAGTTGCCCATACAATAAAGACTATAATATCTATCTACAGGTTACAGGGTTCACGTTATTTTTGATTCTCTACAGGAAGGCGGTGAGGAGTTCCCGAAGGACGGTGAAGACAAGTTCCTTCCCTCGGACTCCGACTACGTGGACACATGGAAGGCAATGGAGCCCCTTGTCCAGAAAGGCCTCACCAAGACCATCGGCCTCTCTAACTTCAACAAGCGTCAAATTGAAAGGGTTCTCGAGATCGCCACGGTCAAGCCTGCAGTTTTACAAGTAAGTAATATCAACATCTATACAGTATGAGGCACGAGTGGTGAGCCCAGATAGGCAGTAGTGGGGGCAAGCTCGCGCATCTACACTTTTGGCGGAGTCAGCGACAGCCAAGCGATACAAAGACCACGATTAGGGTTCCGTGGTATCAGGATTCGGTGGGCGCAGTGCAGGCAATAAAACAACGTTATACCATCGCTTCGTAAAAGTCCCGTATGAGGAGAAGATGCGACGCAACAAACGGGGGACAGGTTTATTAATAAAGTGTAAAGTTTTTTTTAAGCTATTGCATAGCTTCTATCGCGGGCCTTGAGCGTGGAGACCGAATCCAGAAATTCCGTAACGAAATTACCTAAGACCCCACACTCCGACCGGCACAGCGGTGATACTGTTTGCATTGAATAGGCTCCGAAAGTACTGAACCGATTTGAAAAATTCTTTCACTGTTGGGAAGCTATACTATCCCCGGTTGACATAGGCTATTCTGTAAGGTGGAGGTACTTCCCCAGTCGAGCTGCTCTTTGAGCGAATAAACGCTAGTAAATAAATAATGAAGTGTAAAGTTACTATTTTTTTTTTTTTTTTTTTTACCAATAATATGGTCAGATCTTATCGTAGTCTTCAGTTATACGCTTGCAACACCAAAGGTATCACCGCACGTGACTATACAACAAAATGGATTAGAATTAGTTATTGTTAGCCATTTTGTTTTTTTAAAGACAATAATTAATTAAAATACACACAATGTTGTACAACGACTGTCTCACACCGCAATACAATCACATTGATGAAATATACGACGATTGATGAGATACAGACTGATTAGAATTAGTTTTGTACCGCCATTTTGGTTTTTGAAAGACATAATTTATTTATTTAAAATATCATCTTTACAATGTTGTACGACAACTGTCTCATAGCGCGATGCAATCACATTGATGAAATATACAACGATTGATGAGATACAGACGGATTAGTTTAATAGTACTAGTTTAGCATTCCGCCATCTTACTTTCAAAATCTCAAATTCACCATCAAACCTTTTTTCCCATAGATCGAAGTCCACCCCTACCTCAACCAACAGAAGTTGATAGACTTCTGCAAGACCAAGGACATCGCCATCACCGCCTACTCGCCGCTCGGGTCCCCTGACAGACCCTGGGCCAAGCCTGATGACCCCGAGCTGATGCAGGACCCCAGGCTTAAAGTTATCGCCGATAAATACAAGAAGAGCGTTGCTCAGGTTTTGATCAGGTTAGTTTTTAGGGTTCCGTAGCCAAATGGCAGAAAACGGAACCCTTATAGATTCGTCGTGTCTTCTGTCTGTCCGTCCGTATGTCACAGCCACTTTTTTCCGAAACTATAAGAACTATAATGTTGAAACTTGGTAAGTAGATGTATTCTGTGAACCGCATTAAGATTTTCACACAAAAATAGAAAAAAAAAAACAATAAATTTTGGGGGTTCCCCATACTTAGAACTGAAACTCGTTTTTTTTTTAAATAAAATCCATACGGGTGTCTATGGATAGGTCTTCAAAAATGATATTGAGGTTTCTAATATCATACAAAAATACAGCGCTTCATACATTTTTGCCGAGGAGACATGTATTTTTTGTATGAAAAACTGTATTTTTTTTTACGATTTCGATGTTTGTCCCGTAATAAAACTTGAACGTATTTATGAGTACCATTTGTAGATGTAGACTTGCAGAGTACATAAAGATTATATTTAAAAAAATGTAGGTAGGTCTTATACATTGTTTATGACCAAAGTCACTTCAGGGTATCCAACCAACTTTGGTGTTGCTGTATTAAAAATAGCAATAACATTTCTTATGATACAAGATGGAGTAAGTGTATTAGCTTCAAATCTTTCTGCATTTCTATAAAATGTGAATAAACGTGTAAACTATATTTTAACACGTTTTTAGGGTTCCGTAGCCAAATGGCAAAAAACGGAACCCTTATAGATTCGTCATGTCTGTCTGTCCGTGTATGTCACAGCCATTTATTTCCGAAACTATAAGAACTATAATGTTGAAACTTGGTAAGTAGATGTATTTTGTGAACCGCATTAAGATTTTTACACAAAAATAGAAAAAAAACAATAAATTTTGGGGGTTCCCCATACTTAGAACTGAAACTCAATTTTTTTTTTTTCATCAAACCCATAAGTGTGGGGTGTCTATGGATAGGTCTCCAAAAATGATATTGAGGTTTCTAATATCATTTTTTTCTAAACTGAATAGTTTGCGCGAGAGACACTTCCAAAGTGGTAAAATGTGTGTCCCCCCCCCTGTAACTTCTAAAATAAGAGAATGATAAATCTATAAAAAATATATGATGTACATTACGGTGCAAACTTCCACTGAAAATTGGTTTGAACGAGATCTAGTAAGTAGTTTTTTTTTAATAGGTCATAAATTGAAATAAATATCAAATACTCAGGTCTATACTACCATTTACTTATATACCTACAGGTTTGTACGGAACCCTCGGTGCGCGAGTCTGACTCGCACTTGGCCGGTTTTCTGTTCTCAAGCCATCACCTATACTAATAATAATATTATAAAGAGGAAAGATTTGATTGTTTGTTTGTTTGCATTGAATAGGCTCCGAAACTACAGAAACCATTTGAAAAATTCTTTCACTGTTGGGAAGCTACCCTATCCCCGGGTGACATAGGCTACTTTTTACCACGGGAACGCGGGTGAAGCCGCGCGAGACAGCTAGTATAATAATATAGGTAACTAATCTGTGGATAGCGCAGTGGGTAGTACATTTATCGCTCTTCTGTATTCATTGTTTAATATGTATACTGTAATGTATTACTGTTGGTTGTCCCAAATAAAATAAAATAAAACATAATTGGACTGTTTTACAAAAAACTTAAACCGACTTCAAAGTACACGAAGAAGTAATCAAATCCTGATCTGATGACAATGGGACCAAACGGGAAGTGTACCCTTCCAGACAAAAAAAGAATTTTCCAAATCGGTTCATAAATGACGGAGTTATGTGGTAACAAACATAAAAAAAAAAAAAAAACACATACAACCGAATTGAGAACCTCCTCCTTTTTTTGAAGTCGGTTAAAATAAAATTAATGTGGAGAACATAGAATTGGTCCTTCGAGCCGGATCCATCAATGCCGGGTATCATAAGACAAAGAGAATATAACGCTACGCTATCATAAGAAATTGTATTATTATTTTTAATACAGCAACACCAAAGTTGGTTGGATATCCTGTAGTGACCTTGGTCATAAATTTACATGACGCTGGCATATAATTGAAGCAAGCGCCTGATAAAATATAATAGCTACGGCCTTAGAATATCAATATAATACTTATCCGCTGCAGCACCATTTTAAAACAATTTTACCGTCCCTCCCTCACTACATAATAGACTAGCAACCTGAAAAATGCTATGTACTTAGTCCGTCTGTAACTATGATGACCTACGAATGATTTTCAAAAAATTATTAAACTCATATTTTTTCCTTTGTTAATCAAACAAAAAATGACAAAGTCACACGATGGTACACTTTTTTACAAACAAGTGTTAGCATTAACATTATATTATTTGAATATTTTTTAATTTCATACCATTGAATATTGATTAATTATAATTAATTGTCAGCATTATTTATTATGAAAGTGTAAAACGGTTTATTTTGATATTGTGTATTTGAATATCGAGCAATGGCAACATCAGAAAATTCTAACTGTCGGACAAACCCAGACCGCACCCCTTTTGTTAGCCATCAGCCACTCGCGAGTCCGTAACTGTGAAGTGAGCCAGCAGGCCTGACCGATACGAGTCGGACTCGCACACGGAGGGTTCCGTACAGTAATAACAATAATCAAAGATTTTCATAGGGCATCGTGCCTCTACCCAGATGGATAATCCGCCTTACTAAAGCATGACATTTAATTTCACTCCGCTTGAGGGGCTCCCTGAGCAAATCGCTCTCAGTTCGTACTGCGCACGGCAGTCAAATACTGTCAATTCTGGCTTGTTTATTTCATGTTGCCATAGAGGCGACTATCCTTCTGGACGTTTTAAATTCTTTGACAATAATGTAACCTTACTCAAATTGACTGTGAAATGAATAGTAGGCGCAAAATTGATAAGTACCAAGATTTACCTTAATTTTCAACTTTTTTTTATTTTTCGGAATTTTCCCTTTACTTGTGCTGTGAGACCTTGCTTTT
Organism: Achlya flavicornis; assembly: GCA_947623365.1. Lineage (NCBI taxonomy): Eukaryota > Metazoa > Arthropoda > Insecta > Lepidoptera > Drepanidae > Achlya > Achlya flavicornis. The sequence continues at coordinate 1,603,928 of OX392494.1, read as the reverse complement.
ACCCAAATTTCGTGATTCTAGGTCAACGGGAACTACCATATAGGCTTACGACCCAAAACCTATAGGGTACTTTCGGTTACCTAGAATTGTCAATATTGGTTAAAAAAGCAAGGTCCTTACAGCACAAGTAATGGGAAAATTCCGAAAAATAAAAAAAGTTGTTTTTTTTTGTAAATTTTTGTAATACAAGTTTACGCGAAAATCTAAACTTGCCCATATCTTTTTATCGTCTTGACTCAGGACCATGATAATATAAGGCCTATAGAACTCAGTATCTGGTATAAATTTCAACTTGCTAGGTCCACCCGTTCCTGAGATAATGGTTCCTTTTTTTAACCTTTTGAGCTACGGAACCCTAAAAAACCAATATCCTCGAGCCGCCTCGATCGTCCACACAACGGTTCAGTCGGACATTCCTACTGCGGACCATTAGGATGTGGAATGAGCTCCCCATTACGGTTTTCCCTCAGCGCTACGATATGGGGTTCTTCAAAAAGGGCGTGAAAAGAGCTCTTCAAGGTCGGCAACACATCGGCAATCCCCTTGGTATTGCAAATGTCCATAGGCGGCGCTCGTGGTGTAGCATGATTAGCCGTTCTTAATCGATCGGCAAAGTTAAGCTATGTCTGTCGTGGTCGGTACCTGGATGGGTGACCGTTTAGTGGTATTTCATATAGAGCGTTTCCGTGCTTCGGAAGGCACGTTAAGCCGTTGGTCCCGGTTATCACTTAATTGTGATAGTCGTTAAGCTAGTTGGATGCCTCCTAGGCGGCTTGAAAAATTCCGACAGTAGGTTGACCACTAGCCTACCTCCACCAATCCGCAGTGGGCACGCGTGGTGGAGTATCTGCCCGTTCCCTTTCACCCTCATTTGGGAAAGGAGGCCTGTGCTCAGCAGTGGGACATTATAGGCTGATGATGATGATGAATGATGAATAGGCGGCGATGACCACTTATCAGGTGGACCGTCTGCATGTTTGTCAACTATTGACATAAAAAAAAAAACTAAAAAAGGTAACACATTTCCAGATACGCTATCGACCGCGGGATCATAGTGATACCCAAGTCGGTGACCAAAGCTCGAATCGCGCAAAACTTCGAGGTCTTCGACTTCCAACTGAGCGTGGATGACATCAAGCAGATCGCCTCTCTGGAATGCAACGGCAGGTTCTGCAGCATGGGCGAGTAAGTATACCTTATTTATAAACAAATAATAATAATAAATAAATAAAAGCTGTCTATTTCAGGCCTTGTTCCACCCATATTAATACAGTTACATAGATAACACAAATATAATTTAAAAATTATGCATTTAAAAATTATCGACGGCTGCCGTTCAGTCACTTCTTATTTCCATCCAAATGGATGGAAATCCAGTGTCGCGTTATAGGTTTCTGTACGTAGTCAGAGACAGCCCTCAGTATACCATTGTTGGAGCGACTCAGCCTACTCCAAAAAGACGCTATACGAGTACGAATAATGGCAAAAAAATCGGGAACCCTCGCCTCGAAGAACATGCTCGACGCACTGCAGTACCTGGGCAACCTCATAAGAACCCGGTATGCATTATTGTACTGGACTCTTATGGTGTTGATGGTATTTCTAGTAAAGTTCGAATAATACGGCCCGTCTGATGGTAATCGATTACCGTAGCCATATGGACACTTGCAACACACGAGGTATTTAAAGTGCAAAGGCGATGATAGCTCAGTGATAGGAAATCATACTACGGCTACCACCCTCAAGTTGAAATGCCGACAAGTACCTATCGGTGTGTTCCGACAGCTGCACTTGAGAGCCAGTTCCTTCTAGGCTTTGTGTGTGCACCACCTTCGGCCACATCATCACTTACCATGGTGAGATTGTGGTCAAACACTGTAAAAATATATTTTAATTAATAATTTATTGACGGGCCAGTTTGCGCAGTTGGTTCGATTCCCACACAGGACATGCATTTGTGTACATGAACATGTCTGTATGTCCTGAGTCTTGGTGTAATTATGTATACTAACCCCCTTACTCATAAAACGTTATTTAACTAATATACTGTTTAAAGGGTCACGTAAATAACGTCACTCTATTGTCATTGTCAAATAATATTACATTATTTACATTATGACCCTTTAATCAGTATCTTTATGAGTAAGGGGGTAAATATGTATTTACAAACAATAATTGGACTGTTTTACAAAAAATTTAAACCGACTTCAAAGTACACTAAGAAGTTATCAAATCCTGATCTGATGACAATGGGACCAAACGGGAAGTGTACCCTTCCAGACAAAAAAAATCCAAATCGGTTAATAAATGATGGTGTTATGAGGTAACAAACATAATAAAAAAAGAAAAAACAAATACAGCCGAATTGAGAACCTCCTCCTTTTTTTTGAAGTCGGTTAAAAAGTAGTATATTGTATTATATCAGTTATCTGGTTTCCATAGTACAAGCTCTGCTTAGTTTGTGATCAGATGACCGTGTGTGAGGAATGTCCCGGGATATTTATTATTATGTATTGTTTCAGCACCTACCACCGGGACTACCCCTTCCACGATGAATATTGAAGAGTAACCATAGATTATACTTATATTTCGTAATACCGTACTATTTACATTCTACTTCAAATAAACGTTTGTTTTGTTTATTCTTTGTCATTTTCTTTATTATCAAGTACCTATGAGTAAATTATAAAAACTTGCGTTCTATTTAATTATAAAAATTATAAAAAAGAGTGGTCACATAAGCCTTCATGCATGCAAATTTTTCAAAATACAAATTTCATTAATCATTCATTTAATCGGAAGCCGCGGCAGGCTTGAGGAAATTTTCTATTGTATTTTGTAAATATAGATTGTATTTTGTACATATTTGTTGTTAATAAAAAAATCATTTAAATATTATAAAATTTACTAATTAACATTACATAGTTATTTTAACATTTAGTAAATAATCAAAATCATTCATATATAAAAATGTCAATGTACCTAAAACAATGTCAAAATATCACAAAGTCATTACATAATCCCATCATACTGAAAACTTGTTTATGTTTTGAGCATCTCCCTAACATCGTAGAAACTACGTTCCAACAACCATTTATACTGAACCACCCATCATACTGAAAACTTTGGTTCCAATTACAACACATACTCAAGGCCCGCGATAGAAGCTATGCAATAGCTTAAAAAAAAATGAGTTAGAGCAAATACAAGAGTCATAGTAAGCCGGCAGACGTTGACATGTATAGTATCGTTGCCGACCCTGCAAAAAGATCTATACATTCCTGATGAAGAAGCTTATGCAGTAGCCCGATTCTCGTAATACGAAACCCGTACTACGGGCCGCAGGCACTAATGTCGAAGCGAGTCATCCGCGCGACGCCGACGCGAAGGGAGCTTGCTCTATAATAATAACAGTTTCAACACACTCGCACGTAAAGTAACATTTGTTGCACCGTTTTTAGTATCTTAATGCAGCTTATTACGCACTAGTGATTTCTACTTTACATTACCGCACAGTTTTATGATAGGTATAATCCCGATTATGATAAGTTTGTACCTCACTGCAAGTGATGATGTGTGTAGACTGGTGTAGACCAAGCATTCTTAATTTAAACGGGTAAAATAGTTTGACAGCTCACCGCTTTCAACAATAAAAAATTGCGCGCCATATTTGTTAACGTTCTCATTGTGTGGTTGATTATTATCAAAAAGTCTGCTTAAAAAATACAAGTAAACTTTTTCCCCCGCAAGTGTATTGAAAAAACGTCGTATGACACGCGTGTGCATTGATTATTACACTCTCGGCTCATTTATCGCGTTCAATACCGCCCATGTATCATAATGTATGATTAGACTCAACCAAAAGATACAAGCACATTTCGATCACTGACGCCTAAACTAGATGCACATAGCAACTGTCCTATAGACATCAATAACCTCTATTGTGCACTTGTTGCTGCACTGACCTCACTTTTTCTATACAACATGTTCTCCTTCATAATCATTTATTAGTTAGTTCATGTTGGTAATATACTTTTCAGTATTTTCACAGTTTCGGTCAGAAGCTCGCCGTTTTGCTCGCACCTAGTCTTCAAAATTGATCGAGACCAGCGGGCGGGGAGCTTTTTCCGCCAACGCGTCAGCTTGGCTATCCAAAGAGGAAACGCTGCCAGCCTTCTGGGAACCTTGCCGTTAATCAGAAGCAGCGGCAGGCTTGAGGAAATTTTCTATATATAGATTGTATTTTGTAAATATAGATTGTATTTTGTACATATTTGTTGTTAATAAACTTGTATAATTTACAATATATATATAACAATAGCCTGCGAAGCGAACAATTCATTCAAATGCATTCTGGTCATCTACAAAATCAGAAACTTTATAGTACCCTTTCTTGCATAACTTCTGTTTGACTATCTTTTTGAATGTATGTATAGGTAGCTCTTGGATTTCTTTGGGTACTTTATTATAGAAACGTATACCTTGAAAGAGTTAAGGACTTTGCTGAGCCGAGTTAAAGGTACAGCAAGTTTGTGCTTATTTCTAGTGTTCAAACTATGAGTGTCGCTATTCTTAGGTAAGTTATTTATGTTTTTCCTCACATGAATAAGATTTTCATATATGTACTGTGACGACACTGTCATTATATTAATAGATTTTAACTTGTCTCTAAAAGAATCTCTAGGCCTTATTTTATATATTTTGTGACAAATCGTAATTTTTTCAATACATTTGTATAATAATAATAATAATATTTTTTATTAACATTAGTATTAATAACTTACATTAGTAGTACAAGTTAATATCTTTTTTTTATCCATAATGTACCTACCTACAGTTTTGTTTCCAGTTGTCTCTTTATATTCATAGTATTAGTATTCACTTCTGCTTTCGGCTTTAATCTGTAGATCCTATCATCATGACAGTATATCATGTTATTATTCTTATCAAATCGCTATTTTTTCTATACATACTTATATATTAGTTACTTATTATAATTTCCGAAGTATATATTAAACACTTATGATAATAAATAACAACTAAAACTAAACTAATTAATAGATAAAAAAAAATAAAAATATATACAAATTTTACAATTCCTATTCTATTATATATTTTTCTAAACTCGATATTATAAATAAAATATCGAGTTTAGGTCACTGCCCGTGGGTAATGTACCCAGAATAAATAAATAATAAATAAATAAATAATAATAAATTTATTTTCTCAACCAAGTTTTACAATATTAACTAAAGGTTGGGGCCTTCTTTTAAGTATTTAAATACTTGTGTCAGAAGGCTGGCAGCATTACCTCGTTGGATAGCTAGGCTGATCCTTTGTCCGAGGTAAGAACCAGCCCTCTGGTCACCAGATAACTTAACGAGGCGTGTCGACAGTTCTTTAAAAAAAGACCGCTTACTTATTATTAATTATATATATCAGTTACAAGTTTATATTTTTTTCTATCCATACTGTAAAGTTTTGTTTCCATTTGTTTTACTATATTATTGTTTTATTATAATCATAGTATTAGTTTTCGCTTTCGGCTTTAATCTGTAGACCTTATTAAAAAAACTGTATATCATGTTATTATCCTTATCAAATGCTATAGCTTGAACACCTTTAATAGAAACTACTTGTCTACATGAAGCGTTATATTTTATTATTTCATATATCCCATCATCAGAAGAAAAATAGACTCTGCCGTGTCTGTCCACAGCTATGTCAGTTACATTGCTCCGTTCATAATATAAAGTTGTATGTCCACTGTCCATCTGTCGACTATACAACTTATTGTCATTGCTGAAGAACATGACATCCTCGTTATCAATAACTAATCTGTTTACACTATATTGCATATTGACAAGCTCATTGTAGTGTCCATTTAAAAATGATGAAACTTTACCTATCAGATCGATATAATATAGTACTCTATTAAAATACACATGGCAGACTTGAACACCTGCAGCGCCAACTAGTTGCTCTTCGCCCGAGCTCGGCTTGTATTTGTATATACCGTTTGGAGTGCCTATATACAGGTCGTGGGTCTCCTGATCCACAGTAACTGATCTCCAGAACTGTACACTTCCAAGATAAGATTGAAGCTCTTTTGTATTTAAATTTAATATTACTGGTGTTCTATTATGTGGACCTATATATAAGTAGTTATATTCGTAATCTACGGCCAGAGAAGGCGTATACCACGATACGCCTGAATTGTACAATAGTTCTGTGTGGTGTGCGACTCCGTCGATGATGACGTCATTTTCGTCTGAAAATCAAAGTTTTCTAAATTAGTTTAAAATTCAAAATTCAATTCAAAATCATTTATTCAAATAGACCTTCGCAGGCACTTATGAAAAGTCTGACTCTAATACCGGTTCGGAAGGTTGCATTTGCTGAGAAGAGCCGGCAATAAACTCAGCAATTACTCTTTTCAAAACAGACTTAGATTCATTACATAATATTTACATTCTAATCGCACTGAAAACAATTGCGTGCCCCAGCGCGGCGGCAAAATTACAAAGTAGACTGAATAAATATTTAATAAGTAAATAAATAACAAAATCGGCGCAGACCAGCCCCCACAAGCAGCACCTGTTCACAAGTATGACGCGTGTGGCAGCCATCGCCCTCCTCGCCATATTGGAGGGAAGTGAGCGACCCGTCACACGACGCCGCCGCAAGCAAAGGCCTTAAAGTGAGCATGACTTACTTAAGTCTGCCTTAGAAATAAAAAATAACTAAAGGGAAACACTAAACACACAATTTGTTATCACTGTGACTATTGACAAGTTTAGACTAAATATCACAAAATAAAAAAATATAACAATTAGACAGACATAATATATCGATGCATTTATATCAAAATAAATAAATGAAGAACATTTAATTGAATTAATTTAATAACAAAATTTAATTTAAAAGCAGCAAGTGTCGAGATCAGTGCAAGTCGGATCAGTGCAAGTCGGATCAGTGCAAGTCGGATCAGTGCAAGTCGGATGTGGAACTGGCACAGAGTTACAATAGTATAGAGCGATACCGTTAACGACAATACCTTGTGCGAAACGTGAGCAGTTTTCATATACATAGACTAGCAGACCTCCGCGGTTTCACCCGCGTACGGTTTGTTTTTTTTTGCGCGGGACACAAATTATTTTTGAAAAATAAAAGTAGCTAAGTTACTCCTTATAACATCAGCTCAAAGTCAAAGCCATTTATTAAATTTAGGCCAAAGAAGGGAACTTATGAAGGTCACATTTACTGAAGTTGCCACCGGTTCGGAACTCGGCCTTCAACTGAGAAGAATCCAGCAAGAAACTCAGCAAGGTTACACTTTTGGACAATCTGTCTGTTTGGCATTTTTTTTTGGTTGCTATGAACCGGAACAGACAGACAAAAATGTTTAAAAACCACCAAGTTAAAAACTCAATCCGATTTTATTCAAAAAAGGTGGACCTCACATAAAAGCTCGATGCAATGCAATACTCTTTAAAATTGGAATGTCAAATAGGTACAAGTAGCATTAACAATAAACACAATATACTGACCGTCGCGTGTGGCGCCCGCTGAGCGCTCGCGCTGCTCATGCTGCACACACACACAACACTATTAATACACAACAACAGAAATTATACAAAAAATAATTGGACTGTTTTACAAAAAACTTAAACCGACTTCAAAGTAAACGAAGAAGTAATCAAATCCTGATCTGATGACAATGGGACCAAACGGGAAGTGTACCCTTCCAGACAAAAAAAGAATTTTCCAAATCGGTTCATAAATGACGGAGTTATGAGGTAACAAACATAAAAAAAAAAAAAAAAAAAAAAAAAAAAATACAACCGAATTGAGAACCTCCTCCTTTTTTTGAAGTCGGTTAAAAACAAGAGCAAACACATTAATACAAAAAAACCGGCAAAGTGCATGTCGGACTCGCATACGGAGGGTCCGTACAATATTAAATAGAAAAACGCCAAATAAAGACGTTTCTTGTATTAGGCGCCTCCTTTATCTTTTAATTTTATTTCATTTTTATATGCTGTTATAGCGGCAATAGCTGTCTACCTATTACCGTTCATGAGATACAGCCCACTGACAGACATACAGACGGTCGGACGGACAGCGGAGTCAATAGTAATAGGGTCCAGTTTGGCACCCCTTCGGGTACGGAACCCTAAAAAAGATTTATAAGTTCTCTTAAAAAGAAAGATTATTAAAAAAAAACGGCATTTAGCGAGTCGGACGTACGGAGGGTTCCTTACAATAAATTGTGTGGTTCTGCAATTGAACTTTGCTACACTTTAGGGGCGATCCATTAATTACGTGAGGCTTGAAAACCCCTCCGGTTTAACAAACATCACGAAATATCAGAAGGGGTCCATATTTAGCACCCCCCTCGGGTGTAGTAAGATATCACGGCTAAAAATTCTAAAAGAACATCACGTGATTAAGGGACGGCCCCTTATCGTAACATTGGACTTTATGTTGTAAAAATAATTCAAATTCAAAAAAATATGCATCGATTGGACCCAATTATAATTTTATGCCTTTTGCGGTCGAGACCTTGGGACCGTGGGTCTCCGAAGCCCGCCGTTTTGCTCGCACCTTGTCTTCAAAATTGATCGAGCCCTCCGGAGACCAGCGGGCGGGGAGCTTTTTCCGCCAACGCGTCAGCTTGGCTATCCAAAGAGGAAACGCTGCCAGCCTTCTGGGAACCTTGCCGTTAATCGGAAGCAGCGGCAGGCTTGAGGAAATTTTCTATATAGATTATATTTTGTAAATATAGATTGTATTTTGTACATATTTGTTGTAAAAATTAAATTATTTAGAGATCCTTGAATCTTGAATTCTTGAATTTTTATTATTTGTCATAGACGCCATAGTAATACGTATTGAGTGAAAATGACAACTGCCTATTAGCTCAGAGTATATAAATACTATTAGGTATATGATATTACTAGGCCTCCGATGCCGCCCGTCCGTTCGTCTCTCTGTCAGTGAGATGTATCCCATGAACCGTTATAGTTAGACAGTTGATTTTACACTATAACAACAAACAGTAAAAATTATACAAAATGAAGGGGGTCCCCATAAATCAAACGTCATTTTGGCCTTTTTTGTTGCGCCTATTATTCGTATCATAGCAAAGTTGAGTTAGTTAATATTATTATACGGAACCCTCCATATGCGAGTCCGACTCGCACTCGCCCGGTTTTTATATGTGTTAATTTGTTAAACTGTATGCAAGGATTCACCCTTTGATTAAGGATACATCCAGATAGTGTCGCAGCTGTGCACGCGTCGATAAAAATAGGCTCTAACTGTTAGAGGCTAAATCAAGTAAAAATGCAAAATGTAGGGGGTGGGTGTAACGTAAAGTCCAAATACTGATCGAAATGGTTTATTAACTTGTTTGCCCGATAAAACGTTACAAATTAGGAGTGAAAACATGAACTTAAATCAAACTATATGAAAGGCGCGAAAAGTAGAGAGCGGCGGAGAAACATGTATATGCGCATGGCGCGATACCGGACGACTGACTGACGCTTTCCTTGCGCGGCCTCTCAATGGCAGCGCGGTAGGTATGTTACCGAACGTTCTCGACCGCTTACGATGTATATCTAAGAGGGAGCTTACCCCTCGTGGTGCGGGCGGGACGGTCACACGCTACAGACTCCCCCTCGAGTTCATGAGAACGCCCTCGTTCATGGACTCGGACATCAACATCCTGTATCCGGGGACGTCCCCTTGATCGCTTTGGCATAACAGGATCAGGAGGCGAATCATCCCTACTAAAAAACCGAGTAAGCTCCGACACGTGGAACTTGCCTAGAATCTCCTCATTAGAATTTGAAACAAGATACGACGTGGGACTAGTCTTTTTCACAACCTGATAGGGCCCATCCCTCTTGGGCACGAATTTGGCAGTGATGTTCTTAGCCGCGTTGCTAAGAACGTGTGATTTGATGAGTACTTTCTCACCTACTGCAAAAAATTCTGATCTACGTGACTTATCAGCATGATCCTTACGCCTGTCTTGCTGTTTCTCGACCCTATCCCTAACCGAAACTAAAGAGTTTACAAATCTCTTCAAATAGGGCGTGATTTGAGGAACGAAATTATCTTTACTTAAAACAGCTCTGATATCATGTTGAACATCTATAGGCGATCGCAGCTCCCTAGCAAATGTCAAGAACGCCGGTGAGACACCTGTAGTTTGACATACTGCTGAATTCATTGCAAACCTGACCGAAGGCAACAGGGATGGCCACGAAGTGTGCTTAGTATCCAACACCTGGGCTAAATGAACCTTAAGGTCACGGTTTTTCCGTTCTGCTGGATTTGCCTGTGGATGGTACAACGGCAACAAGTCCTGTGAAATGCCTAAAACAAACATACACTGCTGCATAACAGCGGAAACGAATTGAACTCCGTTATCTGAAATGATGCGACGTGGAAGTCCATATCGGAGAAAATACTCTTCTATGAGGACTCGAGCACATACTTCAGAGGTTGCCTCCCTCAAAGCAAATAGCTCAAACCACCGAGTCGCTGTGTCTTCCACCAGAAGAATCCATTTCTCCCCCTTTTCTCCAGCTGGAAGTGGACCGAAAAGATCAATGGCCAAAACTTCCCCTCGCTGATTCAAAACAGGGGTCTGTAGAAGACCAGATGGTTTTTGATTAGACGCCTTATAGCGTTGACAGGTAACGCAAGTTTTGATATACTCTCCTATGAAACGGCGCATACCTGGAAAATAAAACTGCTGAGAGATCTTGTGAAAGGTCCTTTCAATCCCATGGTGCCCCGCAATTTGAGAATCGTGACATTCTTTAACGATATCAAGGCGAAGACTAACAGGAACAACCAGCTGCGGCTCCTCACTGTCGACATCAGGATTGTACCTAAACAAAACTCCTTGTTGCATGAAGTACCCTCTTTCTGACCAACGCTTCGCTGCTAATGGTCCAGCATCAGAGGTATCTTCGAAATCATTCACAATCTTTTCGAATTCCGGGTCATCGAGCTGAGAACGTCGCAAATCTGATGGACTTCTAGCTGGCGTGAGGCGGTAAGGTGGAACTGCAATGGGAGGATGGTCACTGGTGTCAATCTTAAGCTCAGCGAACGGAGTCGGCTCTCCCCCTAACTCGAAGATGTCCTGATTATCTATGAGGAGACCGGCAAGAACTTCGCGCTGTTCGACACTAAGTGACGTCGCCTCATCATCCCTGAGTACATTAATTGATGCCAATGAGGTTGCAGGTGACATTTCCTCGAACATCAACTTAAACTTTCTAGAATGATTTTCACCAAAATGCCACGTGGCATTTCCAAAATCGACAGAAATATTAAAACTTGTCAAAAAATCTACACCAAGTAATGTTTCATTTGATTTATAATCCGGGAATATCAAAAAGTTAACTTTATTTACTTTATGGCGGAGAGTCACCTCAACCTCTGCGGTAAGTACATCCATTAATCGACTAACACCATCCGCCAACCTAACATACATTGTTGACGGGATTAACGGGTGTCCCTTTTCTCTCAGAATAGCGTGAAGCGTGTGACCGGCAATACACGATTTTGCCCCAGAGTCAAGTAACGCAGAGCCGCGCTCGCCTAAAACACTTATATTCAAAATAGGGCGACGATAAAGCTCACTATTCAAAACGGGTTGAGAACCTTTGTTCTTTACCGAAAAAGATTGAGAACCGCGTGATTTACCCGAAAAAGGTTGAGAATCACTGTGATTATAATTTACCGCTGATGAAAAACTTTTAGGTGAAAGCTCCCCCTTAACACGATTATCAACATGACATTGTAACAAATCATTATCATTAGTCGTGCCACAATAGGTACATTTGCACGAAGAATTACACAAATCAGAATTATAAAAAAACAAAGAATTGCACGACGAACACTTTCGTTTGCGCATCATAATATTATTGCAATCATATGAAACATTAGTGCAATTAAAACATTCCGAATTTTGAACCTTACAATTTAAATTGCACGAAGAACACGAATTTTTACAGAAATTATTATTATCAATAACATTATCGTAATTACAACAAGAACTATTATCATAACAATCAACACGAGAATTAAAGTTCGAATTATGAGAACAAAAGTTATTGTGAACCCCTACGGCACGCGTAGGGTTACCTTGAATACTAGTCGCAGGTGAAGTGTTAGGTCGCTCGACGAATGCTGATAACAGCGGCAGCGCGCATGCGCTGTGCTGCTGAGCCGAATGTGAGCCGCTCGAGGGCGCGGGCGCCCGCGACTCAAATACCCGAGTGCCGCGCGGCCCCTGCCCCAGTGTCGATGCTCGACGCTGGCGGTGACCGGCGCGAAAACCACGCGTGGACCCAATGGCCATTGAATAGAATGTATGTCCGGATTGTTTAGGGTTACACTGTTCACATTTACTTCGGACGACATTCGCGGCACCACAACCGTAACACGATATTTTATTATTATTATTTTCACCTTTAGAACTTTTTAACTTAGAACAATTTTCACGTGTGTGTCCGCCACGTTTGCAGTACACACAATACGTACGTTGAACTTTCTGCGACGTCGACGGCACATTGCTGGACACGGCGGGAGCCGGCGCCGTTGCCGGCGCGGGACGCAGTCCGATTGGAGCGGTACTGCTGCTGCTGGTACCTCCTACCGCGGCAGATACCGGTACTGGACTCGTAGAACGGCCGAATGAGGGTGCATTTACCCTATTGGGCTTGTTCTCTTTCCTTGAGTCTTCTATAGCACGGCATTTAATAAGAAGTTCGTCAAATGTTTTTACTGAGCTTCTTTCCAGTCTTTTCCTTATTCGCCGGTCTAATAAACTGAAACACATATCTATTTGGACACGTTCACATAAATCCTCTGCGGGTAACTTTGCGAAGAGGGCTCTTATCTCGGCTATGAACAAATCGGTATTCTTATTACCTTGACTTAGCGCGAATAACTCCTTATAAATTTGAAAAGGTAGACGGCGCTCACCGAATGCACTCCTTAACTTTGTCAGCGCCTCTGTCCAAGTACTGGTGCTGACTTTAACTCCTTGCCACCACACTGCAGCATCGCCGTTTAGGAGCATGGACATGCCCCGGAGTGCGTTGTCATTATTCACGTTGAGACAATCTTTATATACCTCTACGGCGTCTATGAAATTTTCGAGGGACTCCGCGGACGAGCCACTGTAACGTGCCGAGCACTTGGAGAAGTTTCCACTGGTGGCGGCATGAGGGGCGGCGGCGGAGCATCCCATGGTAGCGCCGGCGGCAGGGTCAGCTGTGTATGACACGGCCGGCGTCGACGATCGGACTTCTCGAAGCAAAACTTGGCAGAACTCTGCTTGTGACTGCTGAAGAGACGCGAGTAGTGACGTCAGTGCTTCTTTATTAAGCGTGACGTTGGTACTGTCGCTCATACTTGCATCGGCGTCCTCGACTTCTGACGTTGATTTACGATTCTTGCGTGGCATTTTCACGTATCACTAGACTATAAACACACAACAAACACGAAACCGTTGTGGTATGATAGTACGAATGAACGAACGCGAACAAAAATGCAAAAACACACGCGAATAAAGTGAAGCTTTGAGTTCATTCACCCCTAAGCCCTGAAGACGTTGGGCGTCATTGTAGGGGGTGGGTGTAACGTAAAGTCCAAATACTGATCGAAATGGTTTATTAACTTGTTTGCCCGATAAAACGTTACAAATTAGGAGTGAAAACATGAACTTAAATCAAACTATATGAAAGGCGCGAAAAGTAGAGAGCGGCGGAGAAACATGTATATGCGCATGGCGCGATACCGGACGACTAGAGGTGTGTAACTCAGCTCTGAACCAGCTCAATGAATCAGATCACTCGGGTTTGAGCCGCTGAGCTACAGCTCAACAACATAATGACTAGCTCACGGCTCAATCCAACTCCTATTGTATCTGCGACTCCCTCCATAGATTATATTCTTGTAATTCTAATCTACGAATTATTATTTCGTTCTAAAACATTTAAATAATAATTACAGTCAATAATTAAATACCTATGTAACATAACTCTCAGATCAGATCATGTAAAAAAAAACAACTCTAAAGTATGAAGAGTCGCTCGGTGGAGTCGAATGAATCGCGGCGGCTCAGTCGGCTCAATTCGACGCGCGGTACGCAGTGAGCGTGCGCGCGTATCGTGGACTATAGGTACATTGAGCTGATCTGCGAGCTGAGTCATTGAATCGGCTCACACACCTGAGCCGTGAGCTGTTCTGCAGCTCGCGTATTTTTGATGAGTTACACACCTCTACGGACGACTGACTGACGCTTTCCTTGCGCGGCCTCTCAATGGCAGCGCGGTAGGTATGTTACCGAACGTTCTCGACCGCTTACGATGTATATCTAAGAGGGAGCTTACCCCTCGTGGTGCGGGCGGGACGGTCACACGCTACAAAAATAATGATCAATATTTAAATTTCTCCCGATTTTAATTGGAATATTTTAATAACTACTATCATTATGAACGTCATTATGACAAGCAGAATGACGCAGATGGAGCGTAAAACGCAGCTGTTACGTGCAGCAGCCTATAAAAGTAGGCCTGTTTTGTATATTCGTGTAGTATGGCGACGTTCTTTCTAGGTATATTTATTTCTATGGATTCACCCTTGTTCCCGGGAGCCTATAGCAGTAGCCTGTAGTAGGTACTCGGGGACGATGTATGGAGCTATGTACCCCGGGATAAAAATGCGAATTTCTATGGCAAGCCGGCGAATGGCGACTATTTGCGACCAAAACCATTGTTGTTGTTATGTGTTGCGGGGTTTATGAAATATTTCATGTATATTAACATGTTGCTGGTAATGTAATCTCAACATTGGAAGTGATTAAATACCCTCTAAAATGTTTTATTTTTTTGTACAAATCAATGTATGGAGCTCGCCATGATTCTTTACCTCTTTATAATAGTGGTATAAATAAATGCCAGTTACCTCGCTCTGTTTGTCCACAGCTCGTTGCGAAGCCGCCATTATTTGGTGTTGATGTAGTTCCCTCGCGCGACCCTCCGTCCGAGCTGCAGCCTTGTCAGGGTCTGCAACTCATCACACGTTTTCATTTTGATAGACCTTTGCCCTTTGCAGGCACTTATGAATAGCCTGACTCTCAGTGGCGTGCATTCCATATAGGCAAATAAGCAATGCCTACCTCATAAGATTCAATTCAATAATATTTTGATTCAATTAAACTACATAATCACTTTAAATAAAAATTCTAACCTAACATTCAATACGAAATTTAAAACTTTGCCGCGCAGGCACTCGCGAGTTCGCCTCTCAAATTCACGGCAATTCACGCACACTAAAACGATTTCTGCATATTCATACACACACACACACACTTCTTTAAGATAATACGACGAAAGCATAAATCACGGTTTTGCTATGCGTAGCATACTGACATTTGACATTCGCGATTTATGGACCAAAAGTAACCTTACCTTCTCTGTTGTAAGTAAAGTAACCCATCCAAATTAAAAAGACTACAGTTACAACTACTTTACCAACATTAGAGCAACTCAAATATAACTTCGCAATTTATTTGTGTTGGTTTGTTTATGGTTTGGCTGGCATTGTA
Organism: Achlya flavicornis; assembly: GCA_947623365.1. Classification (NCBI taxonomy): domain Eukaryota; kingdom Metazoa; phylum Arthropoda; class Insecta; order Lepidoptera; family Drepanidae; genus Achlya; species Achlya flavicornis. The sequence goes on along the minus strand of OX392494.1, from coordinate 1,588,285 downwards.
TGCAATGTTGTTGTTATTTACTTGTGATTTTGCGAAGTGTATCTATGAAGTGTATTGTGTGTGAAATGAAGAAATTTTGTGGTGAAGATGCAAAATGTGTCGATAAATAATTATTCCTTTAGTCAGTTTTCGTTTGTTGCTTGTACTTGCTGTAGACCAACTCCAAAACATTCATGGATTTAAAACAAAGGTAAAATCTTAGACATTTTAACACAGAATATTATGTTTATTAAACACCTGGCTATCTGGGTGCTGTTATTCGAATCTATTATTCTGTTATTATGTATTTTGTTTGCTAATGAATCATACCAAATGTGTGTGGAATGATACGCTGACCTAAACAATTTTACGAATCGGGTCAAAAAACATAATCTATCTAGGAGGCATATTTAGGCGTGTATGGCCATGATTTCTTCTGCCTACCTAGTCCGAAAACCAATGCACGCCACTGCTGACTCTAATACTGGTTCGGAAGGCTGCATGTGTTATTTAACATTATCTTTATATATAAAATTCTACTGTACGTGAGTATCTCACTGAATTCCTCCTAAACGGCTGGACCGATTTTAATTATTTTTTTTGTATGCGTTTGGGTGGCGCCCTGAATGGTTTAGTTTCACAAATCAGCCCGGCAGACGGCGCTGCAGTCGATAATATAACCTTGATACCGAATGCTGCGCCAAAAAAAATCATTCAAATCGGTCCAGCCGTTTAGGTGGAGTTCAGTGACAAACACACGTACAGTTGAATTTTTTTGTATGCGTTTGGGTGACGCCCTGGATGGTTTAGATAGGTTAGGGTAGGGTAGGGTAGGGTAGCACCACAGGCTAGGGTAGCACCACGCGAACGAAGTCGCGCCGGCCAGCTAGTTTCTGTGGTAGTGATATAAAATAAGGACAAGAGACAAATCGCTGCAAGTGTGGCAGTAGGTACAGAATAGGGAATGCAACCTAACTCTATTAATGTAAGATTGAGTGTTTTTGTATATCATTTTTGCGAAATAAAATTTATTATTTATTTATTTTTATTTTAAACCGGTTTCACCGAAAATCGAAAAACCGGTTATTCGGTACGGATTTGACCAACCAAAAAAACCGGTTTTATATAGCACCAAAACCGGTTTTTCGATTTTTTTCGGTTTTTCTTTCAATGTTTGGAAAATCTAACAAAGGAAGATTTGCCGCCGTTTTGTAAACTAAGTGCAATGCAGGGAGTATTTCGGTGATGAACTGAAGTGTGTTGATGTGTATTGTGTTGAGCTGGTAAGAAAATAACTTATAATAATGATTGTTTTTATGATAGATATAAATTTCGTAATTTTCTTTTTTACAATAATTAGGTAGCAAACAAGCGTACGGCCCGCCTAATGATAACCAGTTACCGTAGCCTATGGATGCTTGCAACATAACGGTTATCAGTCGCACGTTGCCAACCTTCAAACTTTTTGAAGCGGGGAGCTCATTCCACAGCCTGAGCGTTCGCGATAGGAAATTTCTTTGAATCCGCACAGTACGAGACCATTTTGGTTCCAATGTGTGAGGATGGACTCCCCATCGGTGACTACGATGGTAGAAGGTGACTGGGCATCAGGTCAAACAATTCTTCAGAACACTGTCCGTTGGAAAAGCGGTAGAACACACATAAGAAGGCAGTCTCTACTCAGACTAAGGGGCTTTAAAACACTTATGAGCTCGGGATCGTCGACAATTATAACAGCACGTCGCTGAACTGAGTCTTAAACAAATTCAGTGATCATCAAATATATATTAATTTGATGTCCACTATGCCTACGCAATCGCAATTTTTGGTTTATCGATACGAAAACACCTGTCAAAAATGTTTACGGTGTCTATTAACGAGACTCGGTGCTCATGACGTCATCCTAGTTGATCACTGACGTTATCCCATACGAAAATGGCTGTTTGACAGTTCATCGTTGAGAACTTTGCATAGTGATCTTCACTATGAGCTGTCAGTTGAGATACGCAATAGCCCTACTGGTATCCAGGTGCCCACAGAAGATAGCATTGCTCCATTTGGGCCGGATTTGCGACTTATATAGTTGCAGTCTTTGTCTGGATAAGAAGTACTACTTCGCTCTATTAATCACATCGAGTTTTTTGGATACCTTGTAGATGATTTTGGAACAGAACGTCGCTACAAATATTAACGCGAAGGATCCCAATGCTTGTCGTGATGTTGAGGGACATTTTCTAGAAATGAGGAGCCAAAGAAAATAGACTTTTCGCAACAGTGAATGCGCAGGCTTGCGTGTGACTTAGTGGGGTTGAAATAGACTAGGTTTAGTCAACCCCAATCGTAGTCACTAGTTTGTGTACTCTCGATTTAAGAGCTTCGCGCCTTTTCTCCAATATAGAACGAGGGATATTTGCACGGCTTGTGTGATGAGCGTCCCCTGTAATTTCATCTGCATAGCAATGAATGCTAGCAATAGAGAGTATATAATCAATATGCTGGAGTGTTGGGGATAATCCAGGGCCTTGCGGGACGCCAGCATTAATGTCATGCTATCGGAGCAACTACTGTCAACGAAGGCTCTTATGTATGACAAACAGCAAGCTGACTGATTGGTGTTATTTTTACCCGACTATTTACCTATCTGCATGACAACAATTTATCTAAGTAAAACATTCGTATAATAATAATCACGTTTTTGTGTACACGCAAGTTGCTGTGCCGCTACAATATGACATATTCATAATATTACGTGTGAAATTAATATTATAACGTACGAAACATAATTAAATAAATATTTACTTCTACTGATCTATTTTTTAACATAAAGTCATCATATCTCATAGCAATTAAAAACCAAGCAAACGTGATATGTTTTTATGATGTCATTCGTTTAAAATAACATCAAAAGGAAAGGAACCGTGTAGTCTATATAAACGAGTCTCTGATGAAGATGAATGTACAGAGTTAAATAAACTATTATTTCCATCAATTTGATGAAAAAGAGATGGATGGATTGTGTGAAAGATGATATTGGTAAGAAAGGAGTGAATGTTGATATAACGGATAGAAGAGACGAATGGAAAAAGCGTACATATAGCGCCGACCCCAAATGATTGGGAACAAGCCAGGCATCTGCCTGGCTTGTTCCCAAGCTCAAATTCATCATTACCATCTGGTAATGATGAATTTGAGCTTTCTTTTATACTCACTTCATTAACTTTAACTGACTCAGTTTGCGATTAGGCACGGTTATTATCTATAATTTGAGCTATAGAAATAACGTGAAAAAAACCGAGCGAACATTAAAAAAACCGGTTTTAAAACCGGTTAACCGGTTTTACCTCTCAATAACCGAAAAAAAAACGGTTTTCATTTTGCCACGGTTTTGCATTCCCTAGTACTGAAACCCTTTTTGATAACCAAGACCCACATTAACAAATCTTGTTGAAACTGATTTGTTCCGCCGACAAATTCGAAACAACTGCCTACACGTTAGAAGTAAGGCTTAGTAACTCAACTAACGTGTGTTACTAACGTGACGTGACCGTCCTTCCTTCCCGCTTTGGGCGGGACAGTCCCGCTTTCAGGCTGTCTGTCCCGCTGTCCCAAGTGAGGGAAAAAATGTCTCGCTTTCAAAAACAGACTAAACGATAATTTTATTACAATCAAAACTCCCCTGGGTACGTCCATGAGTGTAGGCCCTGATAAGGGCCTGATAAGGCCCTGATAAGGCCCTGATAAGGCCCTGATAAGGCACCGCTACAGGAAAATATGTTACAATATTGCTCATTAGGTATTCATTAAACAATACAGGAAATTAACAATTCACTTTATATTTAAACTCCTTAAACCGGCACCAAACTACATGTTAACTATTATTATTTAGGTATACATAAAATACCTAACTGTTTTTCTGGTGTACAATAGAGAGCAATCTATCTATATATCTCCATAGGTATTCATTTCATCAAAACTACTGAAATAGGTAGGTACACCATATTCGTCATTGTGTGACTAGAGATCCTGATCTGATGACAATGGGACCAAACGGGAAGTGTACCCTTCCAGTCAAAAAAAGAATTTTCCAAATCGGTTAATAGGAAATGACGGAGTTATGAGGTAACAAACATAAAAAAAAAAAAAAAAAAAAAAAAAACAACCGATTTGAGAACCTCCTCCTTTTTTTGAAGTCGATTAAAAAAGAGCCAAAAAAAGCTAGGCTAAGACTAAAATATTACCTTTATGATAGTTGGCGTGTTCCGTGCCTGACTCCCCTCCAAGCGGCCGGCGCGGCGTGGGCGTCAAGCGATGTGCCACGTACAGAGACGACGCTGCGCCTCCCACACTGAACCAGCCGTAGTACCTACTACCGACGCAGCTACGAGTTCCAGCACTGAAATATACAAGTCATACATGGTTGTCTTCTCCGTACAGCTTCACTCACGTTGTTCTGGTTGTGATCTACCAGCGTTCCAAAGGAATCGGAGATTTTTGTTCGGAGCATGGAATACTCATAAGGCGCCATTTTGTTTTTTTTTATGCCTGCGCACGGTGTTACCTATTATTGGTATATAGGTAGGTTATTACCATATATACCTACGACAATTATGTTTTTATGCCTTTTGCGGTCGAGACCTTGGGACCATGGGGGTCAGAAGCTCGCCGTTTTGCTCGCACCTTGTCTTCAAAATTGATCGAGACCTCCGGAGACCAGCGGGCGGGGAGCTTTTTCCGCCAACGCGTCAGCTTGGCTATCCAAAGAGGAAACGCTGCCAGCCTTCTGGGAACCTTGCCGTTAATCGGAAGCAGCGGCAGGCTTGAGGAAATTTTCTGTATATAGATTATATTTTGTGCATATTTGTTGTTAATAAAACTATGAAGTAGTTAAAAAAAAAAACAAAATTGACTTCTTTACTAACATATCAGTATAATAAATGTGCAGGAGATATACATTATTTATTATATTGAATCCAGTCATTTAATATTGCCGAAAAGTATGTGATAATGTTCGAAACCCTTTCATCATAATTGGGGCATATATATAGAGGTATCAAACAAACACACATTTGCATTTATTATATAAGTTCGTTGTTATGATGATAATAATGCAGGATGTGGCATGGCGGCATGACCATGATAATGTATGATTACTTAAGTACCTACCTATATTTAATACAGAAATAATATAATTATATTTTGTAAATATAGATTGTATTTTGTACATATTTGTTGTTAATAAAGGTACTATATGTATTTTTAAGTATAATAAATAAATATCCTGGGACATTCCTTACACACAGTCATCTGATCTCAAACTAAGCAGAGCTGGTACTATGGAAACCAGATAATTGATATAATACTTATGCTACTTTTTGTTTTTAAATACATACTTCATATACATAATTACACCGCAGACTTTGGACATACAGACATGTTCATGCACACAAATGCATATCCTGTGTGGGAATCGAACCCACGACCTGCGGCGCGAAAGGTGGAATCTTAACCAGTCTTAACCAACCGCGCCAGCTGGCCTATTAAGAGAACCAAATCATTGTTCGAACAACAAAGAAAAGCAATGACGTTCATTTTGTTTGAAATATATTCCGCCAAGTCCCCACCACCGACAATGCGCTCTGATTGGCTAAGTCAAGGACACACTAAACATTTAGACGCAGTGCTTGATCGGTACTGTTTTTAATCATTGAAAAACCTGCAAGAGTTCGTGTCATGTCAATACTCGTGCTCATGACACATACTCCATACATATCTGGATACCAGCTTGGGCCTTTAGACTCTGTTCAGCGACGTGCTGCTAGAATTGTCGACGATCCCGAGCTCACAAGCGGTTTAGAGCCCCTAAGTCTGAGGAGAGACTTTGCCTCCTTATTTTTATTTTATTTATTTTAGGAAAACTTACAGCTAATACAAACAGTAATGTACATGTAGAGTATGAAGGCCATTTAAAAGTTCTCACATATAACTTAAATACTTCACAAAAGGAAAGAAAGTAGACAGAGCACACGTACAAGAAATAATATAAAAAATAATTAATTAAAGAATCTTTTACAAATAACATTTATCATCTTTGATGCACCGGTGCCAAACAGATCAAGATCTAATTCGCGGGACTCGTATGAGATAAGAGTTCTGTCTGTATTTGCAGTTCACAAAAGGAATATGCAGTAGGTTTGGCTTTCTCAGGGACGCTGAGTGAATAGGTGTAATGAATGCTGATTTCCATATACCATCGGTCAAAGATAGGCTATATAGGATGGAAAGAGGAACACTAAGACACTTAGCACAGCTGACGATGAAAACTGCCGGGATATCATCAGGGCCTGCAGATTTATTCAGGTCGAGAGATTTGAAAAACCTCAGGACTTCGGTTTCCTGCACTTCAATTGATGCTAAATCTAAGGAAATGTCTATAATTGGGTTTATAATTGGTAAGTATCCATATGAATTTCAAAAAAAGAACATTTTCATGCAGGCGCGTTACACTATCACAGCGAGCGCCGTTATAAAAAAAAAACTTGGTTTATTCGAATTCACGTCGTAGGCCGCGCCATTTTGGTTCGATATTAGAATTGCAGAAATGTATAACTTTGTTGTTTACAAAAATGATCATGGGTGTTGATAAAGTCTTGTATGCAACTGTACATAATTAGGTATTAAAACCCTCATGTGTTACTATTATCACACTCGCTTCGCTTCGTGTGATAAACCCAGATTCGTGTTTTAATACCCTTTATTATACGACAGTTGCATAAATAACTATTGGCTATCCAAAGAGGAAACGCTGCCAGCCTTCTGGGAACCTTGCCGTTAATCGGAAGCAGCGGCAGGCTTGAGGAAATTTTCTATATATAGATTATATTTTGTAAATATAGATTGCATTTGTACTATTAAGTATATTTAATATGGTATTTGTATTTTTCTTTTAGTATCTTAACTAACGGTGACTTAAACCAGGGTGAATACTTATGATTTGACGAAAATAATTTGTTGGGAATATAGGTAAGTTAATCTCAAACTGTATAGAGTGTCGTATAAAAATAAGACCTCTAATGACCTTGAATCAATTTCGTGGGTCCAGTTAATTTTACATAGCTCCGACGATATAGCATCATAATCTGCTAAGTGATAAAGAAATTTCGTACGGGGTTGAGCTTGCAGCGCATGAAATTGTACAAAATCTGCCGGAATTAGGGTTTCGTTTTTCCCGACCTTTTCCATTCCCGGGACCCGGGAATGGAAAATAAAATACACGTATGTAAATTTTAAAATATGTTTCCGAAAACTGTCAAGTAGCCAATTGGGTTTTTATTACAAATAGGTACCTAGTTCGAACGATAACACGATTCACTGTCGAATATTAAAATGAAATATAAGTAAGTACTTACCTACTACTTCACACCGCTTTTATGGATATGAAATGCTTTAGCAAATAATCCCTTGCTTGTTATTTATATTAGCACAATATTTATTGTAATAGATTAGTCTTTTGGCAGGTAAGTTATTATTCACACGAAAATAAAATTTTATTTGTGAGAGATCACACTATGTGGCGTGGCCCTACAACTGTGCGTTTACATTGGGATTTCCCCGTCTGTAATCATAAACTGGTGGTCTGACTGTTCATATACACACAGTTTGTCCGATCATATACCTACAGTACCGTTGGTCGTGGTGGCGACATGTCAGAAAGAAAGAAAGAAAGAAAATACGTCCCACTCCCTAGCTACAGCGGATAGTCGAGCGGCGGCAAACAATGTATCGGCCGACCACGCCCTAGCTACAGCGGATAGTCGAGCGGCAGCGAACAATGTATCGGCCGACCACGCCGTAGCTACAGCGGATAGTCGAGCGGGGGCAAACAATGTATCGGCCGACCACTTATCGGTTTTTGAAGCGGTCTGTTAGTATTTGGAAGTGTATTTCAACTTTGAGAACCGAAAAAATATAAAAACAAAAAATTTCATACTTTTTTTGTTCCATCACTCGTCAGATATGTAAAATAAAATCACTAATTTTTCTGTGTCATAGGTAGTTAAATCACACGCACTTGATAGTGTTTATCTTCTGTATAATAAATATAAAAATAATATATTATATCATATTAAAAAAATGCTTTCACATACCTAAAGGAGAGCTCTCGCGCACAAAGCACTGCGCACGTAGTAAGTAGCTATTTAGTAACTGTGACTGTGGCCCGCGCCCGCGCAGTGTTGCCAACTCTACCAAATCAAATCTCGCTAGATGGCTGGTTCAAAAGTCGCTAGAAGTCGCCAGTTTTATTTTCTAGAACTCGCTTTTTTAATGATGCTTGAAAAGTGAAACTCAAAATAATAAAGTATTCAAATTTAATAATAATATTATAAAAAAATATATATATAAAATCTTCATCATCATCCGAATCAATAACAATCGCACTCGAGGTCGAGGGTGGCGGAACTTGAGGATCACTCGCCATCGAGGTCGATGGTTGTTGATTTTTCTGGGTAAATGTGGCTTTATTGGTGCCAATAAGCCGGAGTCCCTCTAATTGTAAATCATAATCATAATATTTTTTATTCATTAAAATGGAATTCCATGTTTTTAACCCCGTGCGATTTCGTAGCTTTGATTTTACTATTATTAAGAGCACTAAATATTCTCTCGATTTCTCCATTATCGATTGTAGCTACAGTTGTGTTCAATATGGAATGAATGAACTAAGGATTGTAAATTCATTTATTGTATAGTCATAGTTACACAACTGTGGAATCAAATAAATTTAAATGAGAAACGATTCACATCAAAAAGGCGCTAGAAAAGTCGCTAGTTTTTTTTGTCGCTAAATGAGAATAAAAAGTCGCTGTGAGTGTCAAAATGTCGCTTAATCTAGCGACAAAGTCGCTAAATTGGCAACACTGCGCCCGCGCCCAAACATGTTATATACATGTGATAAAGTACCTACATGAAACGCTGTCCCAGTGTTACCAACCCAAAATATTTGTTGTCCCCCAGTCTTCGTGAAAAATATCCTAAATCCAGAGTATTAGTACCTATATCCTAACTATCCTAATCCTTTCGTATTATAAATGCGAATGTGAGTTTGTTTGTTTGTTACGCTTTCATGACTTAACTAATCAACCGATCATCAAGAAAATTGACATGCAGATCGCATACGGAGAAGGATATAGGCTACTTTTTATTTTGAAACGCGTGTGAAATCGCGGGGGAAAACTAGTTGAATCACATTTGCCTAGTTATCACCAAAAATGGTTGCATTTTTAATCTATACATACATGTTTCTTAAAAGTAATCAGTTGAATCGAAGTTCCGGGAATACTATTTTTTCATGTGTGTGTTTTTCACTTGTGTCGAAGATCATATAAGTTTCACACGACCGACAGTCATCCATTAGAATCAACTTTCGTAACTAATGTCATGTTGTTTCGACATAATTGATCCTTCATTCAAGTTTCAAGGCGAAACTATTCCCCCCCCAAATACCCTAGGTGTCAAGAAATCTCCTAAGATTAGGGGAAAATACCCTATGTTGTGAAAACTGGAAAATTATAATATTTATTGCGACCATGCGAACACGATGATTCACTTTGCCTCTGTCGGCTAAAAATAGAACTTTATCGGTGCAAGTTTCAATAACAACGAGATGTCTGGGTTTAATGTTTCCTTGTCCATTTTAAAGGCATAAAGCAACAACCTGATAGCTGTGTTGTGGCTGTGTTCTGTCAGGAACTTCAAAATGCACTAAAAAGTATGAAATAACACTAATCTGACGCTGATTTGAAGTCAGCGAAAGAGCACGACGTATTATTCCATTGAAAATATTTACTTTTTAGTGCATTTTGAAGATGATTTAATTTTTTAAAATTACTTTTTAAATTTTTTATTCGGAGATATGCGTGGACAAACATCCATACATACATACAAACATACAAACATCCATATATACATACATACAAACATACATACATACAAACATACATACATACAAACACCTATGAAATTTTGTATATTTGTTTGGAAGCCCTAATAGATTATCATTATGTGAATATATTGCAGTTCCAATAATATTACATACATAGGTACTGTTGTGTTGTTGTGTTGTGTGTAACTTTAGATTGTGTAAATAATTGCAATGAAGAAAACTCTTTATTATATAGCCTTAGCTCAGAATTCTGTGATCTTGAGAATCAAGATCACAGAATTCAGTGAAAGAATTTTTCAAATCGGTTCTGTAGTTTCGGAGCCTATTCAATGCAAACAAACAAACAATCAAATCTTTCCTCTTTATAATATAATAATAATATTATAAAGAGGAAATAAGGAGGTATAGATTAATAAAAGTAACTAGGGCGCTGGTGATGGCTTGAGAACAGAAAAACGTGTTAAAATATAGTTTACACGTTTATACACATTTTATAGAAATGCACAAAGATTTGAAGCTAATACACTTACTCCATCTTGTATCATAAGAAATGTTATTGCTATTTTTAATACAGCAACACCAAAGTTGGTTGGATACCCTCGACTTTGGTCATAAACAATGTATAAGACCTACCTAATTAGGGTTCCGTAGCCAAATGGCAAAAACGGAACCCTTATAGATTCGTCATGTCTGTCTGTCTGTCTGTCCGTCCGTATGTCACAGCCACTTTTTTCCGAAAGTATAAGAACTACAATGTTGAAACTTGGTGAGTAGATGTATTCTGTGAACCGCATTAAGATTTTGACACAGAAATAGAAAAAAAACGGTAAATTTTGGGGGTCCCCAATAGTCCCCATACATAGAACTGAAACTATTTTTTTTTTAAACCCATAAGTGTGGGGTGTCTATGGATAGGTCTTCAAAAATGATATTGAGGTTTCTAATATCATTTTTTTCTAAACTGAATAGTTTGCGCGAGAGACACTTCCAAAGTGGTAAAATGTGTGCCCCCCCTTGTAACTTCTAAAATAAGAGAATGATAAAACCAAAAAAAATATATGATGTACATTACGATGCAAACTTCCACCGAAAATTGGTTTGAACTAGATCTAGTAAGTAGTTTTTTTTTATACGTCATAAATTGAAATTCATATCAAATACTCAGGTGTATGTATACTAGCATTTACATATAATACCTACAGGTTTGTACGGAACCCTCGGTGCGCGAGTTTGACTCGCACTTGGCCGGTTTTTTTTTTATATATAAGCTTTACTGTGCAAGTCTTCATCTACAAATGGTACTCATAAATACGATCAAGTTTTATTGTGGGACAAACATAGAAATCGCACTCGGCAAAAATGTATGAAACGCTGTAATTTTTTTGTGTGGTTTCATTTATTGTCGTATCCACGCCATACGTCATGTACATTCGCTCTATGATTATTCTAACTCTATGAGTATGAATAAAAAACAGGCCAAGTGCGAGTCAGACTCGCGCACCGAGGGTTCCGTACAAACCTGTATGTATATAAGTAAACGGTATATATATATATATATATAAATGAATTGCTGTTCGTTAGTCTCGCTAAAACTCGAGAATGGCTGGACCGATTTGGCTAATTTTGGGTTTGAACTATTCGTGGAAGTCCGGGGAAGGTTTAAATGAAGGGTAGGGTAGGGTATTACGCGAACGAAGTCGCGCCGGGCAGCTAGTCTGGTATAAATTTCAACTTGCTAGGTCCACCCGTTCCTGAGAAAATCGGTGGTGACACACGGACAGACAGACGGACAAGAGAGTGATCTTATAAGGGTTCCTTTTTTACCTTTTGAGCTACGTAAGTTACGGAACCCTAAAAAGCCAATATTTTCTGAAAAGTGTCACATTTCCAGATACGCTATCGACCGCGGGATCATAGTGATACCCAAGTCGGTGACCAAAGCTCGAATCGCGCAGAACTTCGAGGTCTTCGACTTCCAACTGAGCGTGGATGACATCAAGCAGATCGCCTCTCTGGAATGCAACGGCAGGTTCTGCAGCATGGGCGAGTAAGTATACCTTATTTATAAACAAATAATAATAATAAATAAATAAAAGCTGTCTATTTCAGGCCTTGTTCCACCCATATTAATACAGTTACATAGATAACACAAATATAATTTAAAAATTACGCATTTAAAAATTATCGACGGCTGCCGTTCAGTCACTTCTTATTTCCATCCAAATGGATGGAAATCCAGTGTCGCGTTATAGGGTTCTGTACGTATTCAGAGACAGCCCTCAGTATACCATTGTTGGAGCGACTCAGCCTACTCCAAAAAGACGCTATACGAGTACGAATAATGGCAAAAAAATCGGGAACCCTCGCCTCGAAGAACATGCTCGACGCACTGCAGTACCTCGGCAACCTCATAAGAACCCGGTATGCATTATTGTACTGGACTCTTATGGTGTTGATGGCCTTTCTAGTAAATTTCGAATAAGCGTACGGCCCGTCTGATGGTAATCGATTACCGTAGCCATATGGACACTTGCAACACACGAGGTATTTAAAGTGCAAAGGCGATGATAGCTCAGTGATAGGAAATCATACTACGGCTACCACCCTCAAGTTGAAATGCCGACAAGTACCTATCGGTGTGTTCCGACAGCTGCACTTGAGAGCCAGTTCCTTCTAGGCTTTGTGTGTGCACCACCTTCGGCCACATCATCACTTACCATGTTCAAACACTGTAAAAATATATTTTAATTAATAATTTATTGACGGGCCAGTTTGCGCAGTTGGTTCGATTCCCACACAGGACATGCATTTGTGTACATGAACATGTCTGTATGTCCTGAGTCTGGGTGTAATTATGTATACTAATCCCCTTACTCATAAAACGTTATTTAACTAATATACTGTTTAAAGGGTCACGTAAATAACGTCACTCTATTGTCATTGTCAAATAATATTACATTATTTACATTATGACTGATGTTTGAGGCTGTTGCTTTCCCTAATAAAAATAAATAAATATAAATAAATGACCCTTTAATCAGTATCTTTATGAGTAAGGGGGTAAATATGTATTTACAAACAATAATTGGACTGTTTTACAAAAAATTTAAACCGACTTCAAAGTACACTAATAGTAATCAAATCCTGATCTGATGACAATGGGACCAAACGGGAAGTGTACCCTTCCAGACAAAAAAAATCCAAATCGGTTAATAAATGATGGAGTTATGAGTTAACAAACATAATAAAAAAAGAAAAAACAAATACAGCCGAATTGAGAACCTCCTCCTTTTTTTTGAAGTCGGTTAAAAAGTAGTATATTGTATTATATCAGTTATCTGGTTTCCATAGTACAAGCTCTGCTTAGTTTGTGATCAGATGACCGTGTGTGAGGAATGTCCCGAGATATTTATTATTATGTATTGTTTCAGCACCTACCACCGGGACTACCCCTTCCACGATGAATATTGAAGAGTAACCATAGATTATTACTTATATTTCGTAATGCCGTACTATTTACATTCTTATTCAAATAAACGTTTGTTTTGTTTTTTCTTTGTCATTTTCTTTATTATGAAAGAAAGAAAGAATGAAAGAAAATTAATTTATTGCCACAATATAAATTACAAATAAGCTTAAAATTAGGTACAATATAATATATAAAAATATGGCAAAAGGGTAGGCTCAGCGAATGCAGCGTACACAATATGCAAACTACGCTGTTTTTCAGCCTACCCCTGTATTCGGACTAAGATTTTAGCCGAGATAAATAGATAGAGGAAACAAAAACGGCTCATAAAAATTAGATTAAAAAAAAGAAAATGTGCTTGAAATACAATATCAATTACTAGTGATGATTTTTCTTATTTGACCAAATAAACTTAATTGATTTTAATCGATCTAACCACAACAAACAAAAATAATAAAAAACATAAAAAGAAATCCGATATAAATAAATTTACAAAAAAAATAAAAAGTAATAAAAAGTCCATACTTCCAAATAACTCCACAAAAATGCGTGTTTGTATATTATGTGTGTGTGTTCTGTGTATTACATAATGCTATGATTATAGCCTGCAGTTTATCAAGTACCTATGAGTAAATTATAAAAACTTGCGTTGCAAATCAAATCAAATCATCATTTATTCGCAAATATGTGTATATGTGGATGTTGCAAATAATAAAGAGTGGTCACATAAGCTTATTGCGGACCATTAGGATGTGGAATGAGCTCCCCGTTACGGTTTTCCCTCAGCGCTACGATATGGGGTTCTTCAAAAAAGGCGTAAAAAGAGCTCTACAAGGTCGGCAACACATTGGCAATCCCCCTGGTATTGCAAATGTCCATAGGCGGCGGTGACCACTTACCATCAGGTGGCCCGTCTGCCTGCTTGTCAACCTATTGACATAAAAAAAAAAAGCCTTCATATAGGCATGCAAAATTTCAAAATACAAATTTCATTAATCATTCATTTAATCGGAAGCAGCGGCAGGCTTGAGGAAATTTTCTATATATAGATTGTATTTTGTAAATATAGATTGTATTTTGTACATATTTGTTGTTAATAAACTTGTATAATTTACAATATATATATATAACAATAGCCTGCGAAGCGAACAATTCATTCAAATGCATTCTGGTTATCTACAAAATCAGAAACTTTATAGTACCCTTTCTTGCATAACTTCTGTTTTACTATCTTTTTGAATCTATGTATAGGTAGCTCTTGGATTTCTTTGGGTACTTTATTATAGAAACGTATACATTGCCCCTTGAAAGAGTTAAGGACTTTGCTGAGCCGAGTCAAAGGTACAGCAAGTTTGTGCTTATTTCTAGTGTTCAAACTATGAGTGTCGCTATTCTTAGGTAAGTTATTTATGTTTTTCCTCACATGAATAAGATTTTCATATATGTACTGTGACGACACTGTCATTATATTAATAGATTTTAACTTGTCTCTCAAAGAATCTCTAGGCCTTATTTTATATATTTTGTGACAAATCGTAATTTTTTCAATACATTTGTATACTAATAATATTTTTTATTAACATTAGTATTAATAACTTACATTAGGGGGCGTCCATAAATTACGTGAGGTGTTTTTTAAAATTTTCTGTCCCTCCCTCCCCCCTGGTGAGATGTCGTGAGATTTTATTCAACCCCCTCCCCCATCCCCCAATCTCACGTGAGATTTTTCAAAATGTGGATTTCTTACGTAAACGCGTTGGATTGTTATTGTAAAAAGAAAAAAATAATTTGCTTCGTGCTTTTATTGAAGACTAGTTAAGACTAGTAATCAATATTGCTGAAAGTTTAATTATAAGTGTAATAAAAATTTAACAATAGAATACTTAAATCGAAACTACTGAGATTAAAAAAAGAATATCTACTCTAATTCAGTCCATGGAGAGAGAAAAAAATTGCGTGATATTTGCCGAGACCCCCCCTCTCTCCAACGTAAGATTAGATGAGATTTAACTCGACCCCCTCCCCCCCTTAAACATCTCACGTAATTTGTGGACGCCCCCTTAGTAGTACAAGGTAATATTTTTTTTTATCCATAATGTACCTACCTACAGTTTTGTTTCCAGTTGTCTCTTTATATTCATAGTATTAGTATTCACTTCTGCTTTCGGCTTTAATCTGTAGATCCTATCATCATGACAGTATATCATGTTATTATTCTTATCAAATCGCTATTTTTTCTATACATAGTTATATATTAGTTACTTATTATAATTTCCGAAGTATATATTAAACACTTATGATAATAAATAACAACTAAAACTAAACTAATTAATAGATAAAAAAAAAAAAAATGTATACAAATTTTACAATTCCTATTCTATTATATATTTTTCTAAACTCGATATTTTATTTATAATATCGAGTCACTGCCCGTGGGTAATGTACCCAGAAGGCTGGCAGCATTACCTCGTTGGATAGCTAGGCTGATCCTTTGTCCGAGGTAAGAACCAGCCCTCTGGTCACCAGATAACTTAACGAGGCGTGTCGACAGTTCTTTAAAAAAATACCGCTTACTTATTATTAATTATATATATCAGTTACAAGTTTATAATTTTTTCTATCCATACTGTAAAGTTTTGTTTCCATTTGTTTTACTATATTATTGTTTTATTATAATCATAGTATTAGTTTTCGCTTTCGGCTTTAATCTGTAGACCTTACTATAATCACAGTATATCATGTTATTATCCTTATCAAATGCTATAGCTTGAACACCTATAATAGAAACTACTTGTCTAAATGAAGCGTTATATTTTATTATTTCATATATCCCATCATCAGAAGAAAAATAGACTCTGCCGTTTCTGTCCACAGCTATGTCAAACACAGTGCTCCCTGCATAATATAAAGTTGTATGTCCACTGTCCATCTGTCGACTATACAACCCAGTGTAATTGCTGTAGAACATGACATCCTCGTTATCAATAACTAATCTGTGTACACTATCTTGCATATTGACAAGCTTATTGGAGTGTCCATTTATTAATGATAAAACTTTACCTATCACATCATCGGTATAATATAGTACTCTATTAAAATACACATGCCAGACATCAACACCTGCAGCGCCAACTAGTTGCTCTTCGCCCGAGCTCGGCTTGTATTTGTATATACCGTTTGGAGTGCCTTTATACAGGTCGTGGGTCTCCTGATCCACAGTAACTGATCTGCAGCCCTGTACACTTCTAAGATAAGATTTAATCTCTTTTGTATTTAAATTTAATATTACTGGTGCACTATTACTATGACATATATATAAGTAGTTATATTCGTAATCTACGGCCAGAGAAGCCAGATAATACCACCATGCGCCTGAAGTGTACTTGTACAATACTTCTGTGTGGTGTGCGACTCCGTCGATGATGACGTCATTCTCGTCTGAAAATCAAAGTTTTCGAAATTAACCACCTTTTTATTTACAACAAATATGTATGTACAAATTACAATATAAACTAAACTAAAACTACATAAAAATTATAAAGGCAATATATACATTGAAATAATTATAAATAAAAAACTGCGTTTAAATCGCCGCCTGCAGGCAGGGTACCCAAAAAGCTGGCGACGTTACCTCGTTGAATTGCAAGGCTAATGCGTTGCCCCAGGTAAGCGCCAGCTCTTTGGTCCCCTGTAGCTTCAATTAGGCGTCTGGACAGCTCCCTAACCAAACCGCGCGCCTCTGGACCCCAACAACCCATTGTTTCGACCCCAAAAGGAAGAAATATGTAACCGTCTCCAAGAGTTACATATTTCCTTCGTTTGAGGCTTTCCGCAGCTTCGGCTGCCGCGCCCGCCATCCGAGATGTATTATGAAGGTGAGAGGCCGCCAGGGTGTCAGCACAAGTTGCGTCCCAAATCAGCGGCCTCCCACGACTCCAAGGAATCAAAGTCATACCATCGGGTCTCTTACCATCGTCACGTGAGATACCGTTCGGCTCTAAGATAGCCGGCACGTTGACAGTGGTAAATTAGTTTAAAAGCAGCAGGTGTCGAGATCAGTGCAAGTCGGATCAGTGCAAGTCGGATCAGTGCAAGTCGGATCAGTGCAAGTCGGATCAGTGCAAGTCGGATCAGTGCAAGTCGGATGTGGAACTGGCACAGAGTTACAATAGTATAGAGCGATAGCGTTAACGACAATACCTTGTGCGAAATGTGAGCAGTTTTCATATACATAGACTAGCAGACCCCCGCGGTTTCACCCGCGTACGGTTTGTTTTTTTTTTGCGCGGGACACTTATTATTTTTGAAAAATAAAAGTAGCTAAGTTACTCCTTATAACATCAGCTCAAAGTCAAAGTCAAAGCCATTTATTAAATTTAGGCCAAAGAAGGGAACTTATGAAGGTCACATTTACTGAAGTTGCCACCGGTTCGGAACTCGGCCTTCAACTGAGAAGAATCCAGCAAGAAACTCAGCAAGGTTACACTTTTGGACAATCTGTCTGTTTGGCATTTTTTTTTTGGTTGCTATGAACCGGAACAGACAGACAAAAATGTTTAAAAACCACCAAGTTAAAAACTCAATCCGATTTTATTCAAAAAAGGTGGAACTCACATAAAAGCTCGATGCAATGCAATACTCTTTAAAATTGGAATGTCAAATAGGTACAAGTAGCATTAACAATAAACACAATATACTGACCGTCGCGTGTGGCGCCCGCTGAGCGCTCGCGCTGCTCATGCTGCACACACACACAACACTATTAATACACAACAACAGAAATTATACAAAAAATAATTGGACTGTTTTACAAAAAACTTAAACCGACTTCAAAGTAAACGAAGAAGTAATCAAATCCTGATCTGATGACAATGGGACCAAACGGGAAGTGTACCCTTCCAGACAAAAAAAGAATTTTCCAAATCGGTTCATAAATGACGGAGTTATGAGGTAACAAACATAAAAAAAAAAAAAAAAAAAAAAAAAAATACAACCGAATTGAGATCCTCCTCCTTTTTTTGAAGTCGGTTAAAAACAAGAGCAAACACATTAATACAAAAAAACCGGCAAAGAGCATGTCGGACTCGCATACGGAGGGTCCGTACAATATTAAATAGAAAAACGCCAAATAAAGACGTTTCTTGTATAGGCGCCTCCTTTATCCTTTAATTTTATTTCATTTTTATATGCTGTTATAGCGGCAATAGCTGTCTACCTATTACCGTTCATGAGATACAGCCCACTGACATACATACAGAGGGACGGACGGACAGCGGAGTCAATAGTAATAGGGTCCAGTTTGGCTCCCCTTCGGGTACGGAACCCTAAAAAAGATTTATAAGTTCTCTTAAAAAGAAAGATTATTAAAAAAAATTATTTAGCGAGTCGGACGTACGGAGGGTTCCTTACAATAAATTGTGTAGTTCTGCAATTGAACTTTGCTACACTTTAGGGGCGATCCATTAATTACGTGAGGCTTGAAAACCCCTCCGGTTTAACAAACATCACGAAATATCAGAAGGGGTCCATATTTAGCACCCCCCTCGGGTGTAGTAAGATATCACGGCTAAAAATTGTAAAAGAACATCACGTGATTAATGGACGGCCCCTTATCGTAACATTGGGACTTTATTTTGTAAAAATTAAATTATTTAGAGATCCTTGAATCTGGAATTCTTGAATTTTTATTATTTGTCATAGACGCCATAGTTATACGTATTGAGTGAAAATGACAACTGCCTATTAGCACAGAGTACCTATATAAATACTATTAGGTATATGATATTACTAGGCCTCCGTTGCCGCCCGTCCGTTCGTCTCTCTGTCAGTGAGATGTATCCCATGAACCGTAATAGTTAGACAGTTGATTTTACACTATAACAACAAACAGTAAAAATTATACAAAATGAAGGGGGTCCCCATAAATCAAACGTCATTTTGGCTTTTTTTGTTGCGCCTATTATTCGTATCATAGCAAAGTTGAGTTAGTTAATATTATTATACGGAACCCTCCATATGCGAGTCCGACTCGCACTCGCCCGGTTTTTACATTTGTTAATTAGCTAAATTGTATGCAAGGATTCACCCTTGTTCCCGGGAGCCTATAGCAGTAGCCTGTAGCACTCGGGGGCGATGTATGTAGCTTGTTTTATCGGATCGATAGTTCCGGAGATTACCTCCTACATCCAAACTTACAAACTTTACCTCTTTATAATAGTAATGGTATAAATAAATGCCAGTTACCTCGCTCTGTTTGTCCACAGCTCGTTGCGAAGCCGCCATTATTTGGTGTTGGTGTAGTTCCCTCGCGCGACCCTCCGTCCGAGCTGCAGCCTTGTCAGGGTCTGCAACTCATCACACGTTTTCGTTTTGATAGACCTTTGCCCTTTGCAGGCACTTATGAATAGCCTGACTTAATAATGGTTCGGAAGGCTGCATGTGTTATTTAACATTATCTTTATATATAAAATTCTACTGTACGTGAGTATGTCACTGAATTCTCGGATCTAGGATCCTAAACGGCTGGACCGATTTTAATAAATTTTTTTCTATGCGTTTGGGTGGCGCCCTGAATGGTTTAGTTTCACAAATCAGCCCGGCAGACGGCGCTGCAGTCGATAATATAACCTAGATACCGAATGCTGCGCCAAAAAAAATCATTCAAATCGGTCCAGCCGTTTAGGAGGAGTTCAGTGACAAACACACGTACAGTTGAATTTTTTTGTATGCGTTTGAGTGACGCCTTGGATGGTTTAGATAGGTTAGGGTAGGGTAGGGTAGGGTAGGGTAGCACCACAGGCTAGGGTAGCACCACGCGAACGAAGTCGCGCCGGGCAGCTAGTAGTGATATAAAATATGGACAAGAGACAAATCGCTGCAAGTGTGGCAGTAGGTACTGAAACCCTT
Source organism: Achlya flavicornis (assembly GCA_947623365.1). Classification (NCBI taxonomy): domain Eukaryota; kingdom Metazoa; phylum Arthropoda; class Insecta; order Lepidoptera; family Drepanidae; genus Achlya; species Achlya flavicornis. The sequence continues at coordinate 1,567,991 of OX392494.1, read as the reverse complement.
TTTGATAACCAAGACCCACATTAACAAATCTTGTTGAAACTGATTTGTTCCGCCGACAAATTCGAAACAACTGCCTACACGTTAGAAGTAAGGCTTAGTAACTCAACTAACGTGTGTTACTAACGTGACGTGACCGTCCTTCCTTCCCGCTTTGGGCGGGACAGTCCCGCTTTCAGGCTGTCTGTCCCGCTGTCCCAAGTGAGGGAAAAAATGTCTCGCTTTCAAAAACAGACTTATCGATAATTTTATTACAATCAAAACCCCCCTGGGTACGCCCATGAGTGTAGGCCCTGATAAGGGCCTGATAAGGCCCTGATAAGGCACCGCTACAGGAAAATATGTTACAATATTGCTCATTAGGTATTCATTAAACAATACAGGAAATTAACAATTCACTTTATATTTAAACTCCTTAAACCGGCACCAAACTACATGTTAACTATTATTATTTAGGTATACATAAAATACCTAACTGTTTTTCTGGTGTACAATAGAGAGCAATCTATCTATATATCTCCATAGGTATTCATTTCATCAAAACTACTGAAATAGGTAGGTACACCATATTCGTCATTGTGTGACTAGAGATCCTGATCTGATGACAATGGGACCAAACGGGAAGTGTACCCTTCCAGTCAAAAAAAGAATTTTCCAAATCGGTTAATAAATGACGGAGTTATGAGGTAACAAACATTAAAAAAAAAAAAAAAAAAAACAACCGATTTGAGAACCTCCTCCTTTTTTTGAAGTCGGTTAAAAAAGAGCCAAAAAAAGCTAGGCTAAGACTAAAATATTACCTTTATGATAGTCGGCGTGTTCCGTGGCCTGCGTCCCCTCCAAGCGGCCGGCGTGGGCGTCAAGCGATGTGCCGCGTACAGAGACAACGCTGCGCCCGCCTCCCACACTGAACCACCCGTAGTACCTACTACCGACGCAGCTACGAGTTCCAGCACTGAAATATACAAGTCATACATGGTTGTCTTCTCCGTACAGCTTCACTCACGTTGTTCTGGTTGTGATCTACCAGCGTTCCAAAGGAATCGGAGATTTTTGTTCGGAGCATGGAATACTCATAAGGCGCCATTTTGTTTTTTTTTATGCCTGCGCACGGTGTTACCTATTATTGGTATATAGGTAGGTTATTACCATATATACCTACTACAATTATATTTTTATGCCTTTTGCGGTCGAGACCTTGGGACCATGGGGGTCAGAAGCTCCCCGTTTTGCTCGCACCTTGTCTTCAAAATTGATCGAGACCTCCGGAGACCAGCGGGCGGGGAACCTTTTCCGCCAACGCGTCAGCTTAGCGGCAGGCTTGAGGAAATTTTCTATATATAGATTATATTTTGTGCATATTTGTTGTTAATAAAACTATGAAGTAGTTAAAAAAAAAAAACAAAATTGACTTCTTTACTAACATATCAGTATAATAAATGTGCAGGAGATATACATTATTTATTATATTGAATCCAGTCATTTAATATTGCCGAAAAGTATGTGATAATGTTCGAAACCCTTTCATCATAATTGGGGCATATAGAGGTACCAAACAAACACACATTTGCATTTATTATATTAGTTGGTTGTTATGATGATAATAATGCAGGATGTGGCATGGCGGCATGACCATGATAATGTATGATTACTTAAGTACCTACCTATATTTAATACAGAAATAATATAATTATATTTTGTAAATATAGATTGTATTTTGTACATATTTGTTGTTAATAAAGGTACTATATGTATTTTTAAGTATAATAAATAAATATCCTGGGACATTCCTTACACACAGTCATCTGATCCCAAACTAAGCAGAGCTGGTACTATGGAAACCAGATAATTGATATAATACTTATGCTACTTTTTGTTTTTAAATACATACTTCATATACATAATTACACCGCAGACTTTGGACATACAGACATGTTCATGCACACAAATGCATATCCTGTGTGGGAATCGAACCCACGACCTGCGGCGCGACAGGTGGAATCTTAACCAGTCTTAACCAACCGCGCCAGCTGGCCTATTAAGAGAACCAAATCATTGTTCGTCGAACAATTAACACAAAGAAAAGCAATGACGTTAATTTTGTTTGAAATATATTCCGCCAAGTCCCCACCACCGACAATGCGCTCTGATTGGCTAAGTCAAGGAAACACTAAACATTTAGACGCAGTGCTTGATCGGTACTGTTTTTAATCATTGAAAAACCTCGTGCTCATGGCACATACTCCATACATATCTGGATACCAGCTTGGGCCTTTAGACTCGGTTCAGCGACGTGCTGCTAGAATTGTCGACGATCCCGAGCTCACAAGCGGTTTAGAGCCCCTAAGTCTGAGGAGAGACTTTGCCTCCTTATTTTTATTTTATTTATTTTAGGAAAACTTACAGCTAATACAAACAGTAATGTACATGTAGAGTATGAAGGCCATTTAAAAGTTCTCACATATAACTTAAATACTTCACAAAAGGAAAGAAAGTAGACAGAGCACACGTACAAGAAATAATAGAAAAAATAATTAATTAAAGAATCTTTTACAAATAACATTTATCATCTTTGATGCACCGGCGCCAAACAGATCAAGATCTAATTCGTGGGACTCGTATGAGATAAGAGTTCTGTCTGTATTTGCAGTTCACAAAAGGAATATGCAGTAGGTTTGGCTTTCTCAGGGACGCTGAGTGAATAGGTGTAATGAATGCTGATTTCCATATACCATCGGTCAAAGATAGTCTATATAGGATGGAAAGAGGAACACTAAGACACTTAGCACAGCTGACGATGAAAACTGCCGGGATATCATCAGGGCCTGCAGATTTATTCAGGTCGAGAGATTTGAAAAACCTCAGGACTTCGGTTTCCTGAACTTCAATTGATGCTAAATCTAAGGAAATGTCTATAATTGGGTTTATAATAATATAATAAATTCATTTATTTCGGACATTATCCATATTATTTTGTTAGTAACAAACTGACTTAATATACTATGTTAGTATGTTGCATTTTTATAATAATTTCAAATAACAAATAACAATAAAGAACATTAAAATAAAGTGTTTATAATTGGTAAGTATCCTTATGAATTTCAAAAAAAGAACATTTTCATGCAGGCGCGTTACACTATCACAGCGAGCGCCGTTATAAAAAAAAAACTTGGTTTATTCGAATTCACGTCGTAGGCCGCGCCATTTTGGTTCGATATTAGAATTGCAGAAATTTATAACTTTGTTGTTTACAAAAATGATCATGGGTGTTGATAAAGTCTTGTATGCAACTGTACATAATTTGGTATTAAAACCCTCATGTGATACTATTATCACACTCGCTTCGCTTCGTGTGATAAACCCAGATTCGTGTTTTAATACCCCTTATTATACGACAGTTGCATAAATAACTATTGGCTATCCAAAGAGGAAACGCTGCCAGCCTTCTGGGAACCTTGCCGTTAATCGGAAGCAGCGGCAGGCTTGAGGAAATTTTCTATATATAGATTATATTTTGTAAATATAGATTGCATTTTGTACTATTAAGAATATTTTATATGGTATTTGTATTTTTCTTTTAGTATCTTAACTAACGGTGACTTAAACCAGGGTGGATACTTGTGATTTGACGAAAATAATTTGTTGGGAATATAGGTAAGTTAATCTCAAACTGTATAGAGTGTCGTATAAAAATAAGACCTCTAATGACCTTGAATCAATTTCGTGGGTCCAGTTAATTTTACATAGCTCCGACGATATAGCATCATAATCTGCTAAGTGATAAAGAAATTTCGTACGGGGTTGAGCTTGCAGCGCATGAAATTGTACAAAATCTGCCGGAATTAGGGTTTCGTTTTTCCCGACCTTTACCATTCCCGAGACCCGGGAATGGAAAATAAAATACACGTATGTAAATTTTAAAATATGTTTCCGAAAACTGTCAAGTAGCCAATTGGGTTTTTATTACAAATAGGTACCTAGTTCGAACGATAACACGATTCACTGTCGAATATTAAAATGAAATATAAGTAAGTACTTACCTACTAATTCACACCGCTTTTATGGATATGAAATGCTTTAGCAAATAATCCCTTGCTTGTTATTTATATTAGCACAATATTTATTGTAATAGATTAGTCTTTTGGCAGGTAAGTTATTATTCACACGAAAATAAAATTTTATTTGTGAGAGATGACACTATGTGGCTTGGCCCTACAACTGTGCGTTTACATTGGGATTTCCCCGTCTGTAATCATAAAGTGGTGGTCTGACTGTTCATATACACACAGTTTGTCCCACGGAAAAGAGAATACACTGGAAGGGCGATGCGTTAGAATTTGTATCGGAACCAGTGTAGCCAAACTCACACAAATAAATGTTAAATCATATATTGTACTACAAATAAACAATCCTTTTGATTGGTCGTTTCTATTTTACTCAAAAATAGCTTTAATCACACAGGTCATACATATGAAAATATACCTTTTTACGTTAACATAAAATTTATTTTTCAATAGCGTACAAAGTATTTACGTCGTTTTGTAATCTACAAACTAACTAGATTCAATCGACGAAAAAGTTCTGCCACTCGGCACTAGATGGCCTTATTTTCATGGAACGCAATTTTGAACTCAAACGCATTAGATATAATGTTGATAATTGCGTAATAGCTGCGTCGACTGGAGTCGAGTAGCAACACTTATTGCTATTCGCTTAATGCAGCGAAAGTAATCGATAAAATATCAATAAAATTATCGATATTTTAATTTCGTCGATATATTTTTAGAAATTCCGTAAGAAAATTCACGTTCGATAAGAATAATTGTGCAAAGAATACTGAATTGTAAAAAAAAAACGTTTAACATGATGAAGTAAATTAATAAAAAAGTTTTTTTACACGGTTTATTGCCCTTGAAATAAAATTTATTTGTTTCGAGATTCTCGTTTTGAAAGCTTAATTTTAACAGATGAATGCGGATATTGATATAACTTTCAACTATTGCCTTAATCAAATCAGTGATAAAAAGATGTATTTTATCGATATTGATCGAACAAAACTATCGATGCACGTGTTTTGGGGTCACGACAGGTCACGACTCACGACGAATGTGAAAGCACGCAATACATTACGTGCGGAGTTGCGCTCGCTACCTTGCGTACAAATAAAGTAAGTACATTGCCTTCAATGTATAATTTTGCAGTAGTATCAGAGTTTATCGTTTACACCTAAAATTATCATAATCTCGAATACATTTTTATAAATATCACAATTAAATACCTAAAGGTTTGTAGACTCATCGATGAAAGGAAATCCCTCCTTGAGTTACACTCCGACTCCTCACTTCGTTTCCTACAGGAAATAATAGCGCATCACGACATAATTAATATTTTTCGCGGAGCTACGCACCTCTGCTAAGTATGGCGGATACTACGAAGCGTTGACGCGTGTTTTGGTTGATATATGCCCATCTGATGTCATGTGTGGCGCGCGGGCTCCGCTAGCATAGCGTCTCTATTTATATTTCTTTTCTCTGTGGTTTGTCCGATCATATACCTACAGTACCGTTGGTCGTGGTGGCGACATGTCAGAAAGAAAGAAAATACGTGCCACTCCCTAGCTACAGCGGATAGTCGAGCGGCGGCAAACAATGTATCGGCTAGAGGTGTGTAACTCAGCTCTGAACCAGCTCAATGAATCAGATCACTCGGGTTTGAGCCGCTGAGCTACAGCTCAACAACATAATGACTAGCTCACGGCTCAATCCAACTCCTATTGTATCTGCGACTCCCTCCATAGATTATATTCTTGTAATTCTAATCTACGAATTATTATTTCGTTCTAAAACATTTAAATAATAATTACATTCACTAATTAAATACATATGTAACATAACTCTCAGATCAGATCATGTAAAAAAAAAAACAACTCTAAAGTATGAAAAGAGTCGTTCGGCGGAGTCGAATGAATCGCGGCGGCTCAGTCGGCTCAATTCGAAGCGCGGTACGCAGTGAGCGTGCGCGCGTATCGTGGACTATAGGTACATTGAGCTGATCTGCGAGCTGAGTCATTGAACCGGCTCACACACCTGAGCCGTGAGCTGTTCTGCAGCTCGCGTATTTTTGATGAGTTACACACCTCTAGTATCGGCCGACCACGCCCTAGCTACAGCGGATAGTCGAGCGGCAGCGAACAATGTATCGGCCGACCACGCCGTAGCTACAGCGGATAGTCGAGCGGGGGCAAACAATGTATCGGCCGACCACTTATCGGTTTTTGAAGCGGTCTGTTAGTATTTGGAAGTGTATTTCAACTTTGAGAACCGAAAAAATATAAAAACAAAAAATTTCATACTTTTTTTGTTCCATCACTCGTCAGATATGTAAAATAAAATCACTAATTTTTCTGTGTCATAGGTAGTTAAATCACACGCACTTGATAGAGTTTATCTTCTGTATAATAAATATAAAAATAATATATTATATCATATTAAAAAAAATGCTTTCACATACCTAAAGGAGAGCTCTCGCGCACAAAGCACTGCGCACGTAGTAAGTAGCTATTTAGTAACTGTGACTGTGGCCCGCGCCCGCGCAGTGTTGCCAACTCTACAAAATCAAATCTCGCTAGATGGCTGGTTCAAAAGTCGCTAGAAGTCGCCAGTTTTTTTTTCTAGAACTCGCTTTTTTAATGATGCTTGAAAAGTGAAACTCAAAATAATAAAGTATTCAAATTTAATAATAATATTATAAAAAAATATATATATAAAATCTTCATCATCATCCGAATCAATAACAATCGCACTCGAGGTCGAGGGTGGCGGAACTTGAGGATCACTCGCCATCGAGGTCGATGGTTGTTGATTTTTCTGGGTAAATGTGGCTTTATTGGTGCCAATAAGCCGGAGTACCTCTAATTGTAAATCATAATCATAATATTTTTTATTCATTAAAATGGAATTCCATATTTTTAACCCCGTGCGATTTCGTAGCTTTGATTTTACTATTATTAAGAGCACTAAATATTCTCTCGATTTCTCCATTATCGATTGTAGCTACAGTTGTGTTCAATATGGAATGAATGAACTAAGGATTGTAAATTCATTTATTGTATAGTCATAGTTACACAACTGTGGAATCAAATAAATTTAAATGAGAAACGATTCACATCAAAAAGGCGCTAGAAAAGTCGCTAGTTTTTTTTGTCGCTAAATGAGAATAAAAAGTCGCTGTGAGTGTCAAAATGTCGCTTAATCTAGCGACAAAGTCGCTAAATTGGCAACACTGCGCCCGCGCCCAAACATGTTATATACATGTGATAAAGTACCTACATGAAACGCTGTCCCAGTGTTACCAACCCAAAATATTTGTTGTCCCCCAGTCTTCGTGAAAAATATCCTAAATCCAGAGTATTAGTACCTATATCCTAACTATCCTAATCCTTTCGTATTATAAATGCGAATGTGAGTTTGTTTGTTTGTTACGCTTTCATGACTTAACTAATCAACCGATCATCAAGAAAATTGACATGCAGATCGCATACGGAGAAGGATATAGGCTACTTTTTATTTTGAAACGCGTGTGAAATCGCGGGGGAAAACTAGTTGAATCACATTTGCCTAGTTATCACCAAAAATGGTTGCATTTTTAATCTATACATACATGTTTCTTAAAAGTAATCAGTTGAATCGAAGTTCCGGGAATACTATTTTTTCATGTGTGTGTTTTTCACTTGTGTCGAAGATCATATAAGTTTCACACGACCGACAGTCATCCATTAGAATCAACTTTCGTAACTAATGTCATGTTGTTTCGACATAATTGATCCTTCATTCAAGTTTCAAGGCGAAACTATTCCCCCCCCAAATACCCTAGGTGTCAAGAAATCTCCTAAGATTAGGGGAAAATACCCTATGTTGTGAAAACTGGAAAATTATAATATTTATTGCGACCATGCGAACACGATGATTCACTTTGCGTCTGTCGGCTAAAAATAGAACTTTATCGGTGCAAGTTTCAATAACAACGAGATGTCTGGGTTTAATGTTTCCTTGTCCATTTTAAAGGCATAAAGCAACAACCTGATAGCTGTGTTGTGGCTGTGTTCTGTCAGGAACTTTAAAATGCACTAAAATGTATGAAATAACACTAATCTGACGCTGATTTGAAGTCAGCGAAAGAGCACGACGTATTATTCCATTAAAAATATTTACTTTTTAGTGCATTTTGAAGATGATTTAATTTTTTAAAATTACTTTTTTAATTTTTTATTCGGAGATATGCGTGGACAAACATCCATACATACATACATACATACAAACATACAAACATCCATATATACATACATACAAACATACATACATACAAACACCTATGAAATTTTGTATATTTGTTTGGAAGCCCTAATAGATTATCATTTTTTTTTTTTTTTTTTTTATTTTTTTTTTTTTTTATTTTTTAAGGACAACCAGCAAGGCGTTAACACTAACACATTTACATTTACAATATCAAAATTTTTACATAAGTGCTCCCTCAGTTATTGGCTGCCACGACATTCAAATGTGGACAACTTAAACATATTAAAATAGTAAATATCTATATAATAATATTGATATATACAATATATATATACAATACAATACAATATATATATATTGTATGCACTTTATATTACTTATTTAAGATTAAAACAAATCAGACATATCATGCTAAAAAAGGAGGTAGTGCGAGAAAAGACGACGTAATTGAGTTTAAATAGTTACATTGTAAGTACCTACTTATTATCTTTTGCATTTTGAATTGAATTTGTCGTTAGGTATGTCAAAGCAGATTTTTTAAATTTGGGAAGAGGATGGCCAATATCGAGACTTGTGTTTTTTAAAAATAAGCTCAGGTTGTTTTGTATCCGGTTTAATGATTTATGCTGACCCAGGTTACTTTTGGATGATTTTGTCTTAAATATTTCGAAGGTTCTAATTCGTGGGAGTCTTCTAGGAGCATGAATGTTGATATTTTCTAAGAGATCAGGACTATCTATGGCACCATTAAACAGCTTGTGAACAAATAACAAATCCAATAACTGCCTGCGTTTCTGAAGTTCATACATTTTATAATGAGTTAGGCGATCATCGTAGGTTGGCAGTTTCTTTGAAAGATTGTCTTGAAAAGAGAGATGCCACAGAAACCTTTTTTGTACCCCTTCTATGCGTTTAGTGTACACATCGTATTGAGGCGACCAGATAGGACTACAATATTCGAGGGTAGATCTTACAAGTGAATTATAAAGGGCTATTTTAGGAGCTGAGTTCTTGAAGTGCTTGCAGTTTCTTAATATAAATCCTAACATTTTTAGTGATTTTTTTACCATCTTGTCAATGTGTACATTAAATCTTAGTTTTTTGTCTATAAACACTCCAAGGTCTCGCATTTCAGAAACCTCTTGAAGGACATTAGAATCTATCAAGTAGTTCCTTGGAATACTTTTCTTGCTTCTTGTGAGTGTTATATAACAGCATTTTTCTGTGTTTAGTTCCATTTTGTTTTCTTTACACCAGTCACTAAGCCTATTAAGATCTTCTTGCACTAGCGCTGTGTCGTAAAGTGAATTTACCGGTTTTGTTAATTTAAGGTCATCAGCAAAAAGATAAACTTTTGTGTGTTTAAATTTACATTATGTGAATATATTGCAGTTCCAATAATATTACATACATAGGTACTGTTGTGTTGTTGTGTTGTGTGTAACTTTAGATTGTGTAAATAATTGCAATGAAGAAAACTCTTTATTATATAGCCTTAGCTCAGAATTCTGTGATCTTGAGAATCAAGATCACAGAATTCAGTGAAAGAATTTTTCAAATCGGTTCTGTAGTTTCGGAGCCTATTCAATGCAAACAAACAAACAATCAAATCTTTCCTCTTTATAATATTATTATTAGTATAGATTAATAAAAGTAACTAGGGCGCTGGTGATGGCTTGAGAACAGAAAAACGTGTTAAAATATAGTATACACGTTTATACACATTTTATAGAAATGCAGAAAGATTTGAAGCTAATACACTTACTCCATCTTGTATCATAAGAAATGTTATTGCTATTTTTAATACAGCAACACCAAAGTTGGTTGGATACCCTCGACTTTGGTCATAAACAATGTATAAGACCTACCTAATTAGGGTTCCGTAGCCAAATGGCAAAAACGGAACCCTTATAGATTCGTCATGTCTGTCTGTCTGTCTGTCCGTCCGTATGTCACAGCCACTTTTTTCCGAAAGTATAAGAACTACAATGTTGAAACTTGGTGAGTAGATGTATTCTGTGAACCGCATTAAGATTTTGACACAGAAATAGAAAAAAAACGGTAAATTTTGGGGGTCCCCAATAGTCCCCATACATAGAACTGAAACTATTTTTTTTTTAAACCCATAAGTGTGGGGTGGGGTGTCTATGGATAGGTCTTCAAAAATGATATTGAGGTTTCTAATATCATTTTTTTCTAAACTGAATAGTTTGCGCGAGAGACACTTCCAAAGTGGTAAAATGTGTGCCCCCCCTTGTAACTTCTAAAATAAGAGAATGATAAAACCAAAAAAAATATATGATGTACATTACGATGCAAACTTCCACCGAAAATTGGTTTGAACTAGATCTAGTAAGTAGTTTTTTTTTATACGTCATAAATTGAAATTCATATCAAATACTCAGGTGTATACTAGCATTTACATATAATACCTACAGGTTTGTACGGAACCCTCGGTGCGCGAGTTTGACTCGCACTTGGCCGGTTTTTTTTTTATATATATAAGCTTTACTGTGCAAGTCTTCATCTACAAATGGTACTCATAAATACGATCAAGTTTTATTGTGGGACAAACATAGAAATCGCACTCGGCAAAAATGTATGAAACGCTGTAATTTTTTTGTGTGGTTTCATTTATTGTCGTATCCACGCCATACGTCATGTACATTCGCTCTATGATTATTCTAACTCTATGAGTATGAATAAAAAACAGGCCAAGTGCGAGTCAGACTCGCGCACCGAGGGTTCCGTACAAACCTGTAGGTATATAAGTAAACGGTATATATATATATAAAAATGAATTGCTGTTCGTTAGTCTCGCTAAAACTTGAGAATGGCTGGACCGATTTGGCTAATTTTGGGTTTGAACTATTCGTGGAAGTCCGGGGAAGGTTTAAATGAAGGGTAGGGTAGGGTATTACGCGAACGAAGTCGCGCCGGGCAGCTAGTCTGGTATAAATTTCAACTTGCTAGGTCCACCCGTTCCTGAGAAAATCGGTGGTGACACACGGACAGACAGACGGACAAGAGAGTGATCTTATAAGGGTTCCTTTTTTACCTTTTGAGCTACGTAAGTTACGGAACCCTAAAAAACCAATATTTTCTGAAAAGTGTCACATTTCCAGATACGCTATCGACCGCGGGATCATAGTGATACCCAAGTCGGTGACCAAAGCTCGAATCGCGCAGAACTTCGACGTATTCGACTTCCAACTGAGCGTGGCTGACATCAAGCAGATCGCCTCTCTGGAATGCAACGGCAGGTTCTGCAGCATGGGCGAGTAAGTATACCTTATTTATAAACAAATAATAATAATAAATAAATAAAAGCTGTTTATTTCAGGCCTTGTTCCACCCATATTAATACAGTTACATAGATAACACAAATATAATTTAAAAATTACGCATTTAAAAATTATCGACGGCTGCCGTTCAGTCACTTCTTATTTCCATCCAAATGGATGGAAATCCAGTGTCGCGTTATAGGGTTCTGTACGTATTCAGAGACAGCCCTCAGTATACCATTGTTGGAGCGACTCAGCCTACTCCAAAAAGACGCTATACGAGTACGAATAATGGCAAAAAAATCGGGAACCCTCGCCTCGAAGAACATGCTCGACGCACTGCAGTACCTGGGCAACCTCATAAGAACCCGGTATGCATTATTGTACTGGACTCTTATGGTGTTGATGGCCTTTCTAGTAAAGTTCGAATAATACGGCCCGTCTGATGGTAATCGATTACCGTAGCCATATGGACACTTGCAACACACGAGGTATTTAAAGTGCAAAGGCGATGATAGCTCAGTGATAGGAAATCATGCTACGGCTACCACCCTCAAGTTGAAATGCCGACAAGTACCTATCGGTGTGTTCCGACAGCTGCACTTGAGAGCCAGTTCCTTCTAGGCTTTGTGTGTGCACCACCTTCGGCCACATCACATCATCACTTACCGTGGTGAGATTGTGGTCAAACACTGTAAAAATATATTTTAATTAATAATTTATTGACGGGCCAGTTTGCGCAGTTGGTTCGATTCCCACACAGGACATGCATTTGTGTACATGAACATGTCTGTATGTCCTGAGTCTGGGTGTAATTATGTATACTAACCCCCTTACTCATAAAACGTTATTTAACTAATATACTGTTTAAAGAGTCACGTAAATAACGTCACTCTATTGTCATTGTCAAATAATATTACATTATTTACATTATGACCCTTTAATCAGTATCTTTATGAGTAAGGGTGTAAGTATGTATTTACAAACAATAAAATAATTGGACTGTTTTACAAAAAACTTAAACCGACTTCAAAGTACACTAAGAAGTAATCAAATCCTGATCAGATGACAATGGGACCAAACGGGAAGTGTACCCTTCCAGACAAAAAAAATCCAAATCGGTTAATAAATGATGGTGTTATGAGGTAACAAACATAATAAAAAAAGAAAAAACAAATACAGCCGAATTGAGAACCTGCTCCTTTTTTTTGAAGTCGGTTAAAAAGTAGTATATTGTATTATATCAGTTATCTGGTTTCCATAGTACAAGCTCTGCTTAGTTTGTGATCAGATGACCGTGTGTGAGGAATGTCCCGGGATATTTATTATTATGTATTGTTTCAGCACCTACCACCGGGACTACCCCTTCCACGATGAATATTGAAGAGTAACCATAGATTATTACTTATATTTCGTAATGCCGTACTATTTACATTCTTATTCAAATAAACGTTTGTTTTGTTTTTTCTTTGTCATTTTCTTTATTATGAAAGAAAGAAAGAAAGAATGAAAGAAAATTAATTTATTGCCACAATATAAATTACAAATAAGCTTAAAATTAGGTACAATATAATATATAAAAATATGGCAAAAGGGTAGGCTCAGCGAATGCAGCGTACACAATATGCAAACTACGCTGTTTTTCAGCCTACCCCTGTATTCGGACTAAGATTTTAGCCGAGATAAATAGATAGAGGAAACAAAAACGGCTCATAAAAATTAGATTAAAAAAAAGAAAATGTGCTTGAAATACAATATCAATTACTAGTGATGATTTTTCTTATTTGACCAAATAAACTTAATTGATTTTAATCTATCTAACCACAACAAACAAAAATTATAAAAAACAAAAAAAGAAATCCGATTTTAAATAAATTTACAAAAAAAATAAAAAGTAATACAAAGTCCATACTTCCAAATAACTCCACAAAAATGCGTGTTTGTATATTATGTGTGTGTGTTCTGTGTATTACATAATGCTATGATTATAGCCTGCAGTTTATCAAGTACCTATGAGTAAATTATAAAAACTTGCGTTGCAAATCAAATCAAATCATCATTTATTCGCAAATATGTGTATATGTGGATGTTGCAAATAATAAAGAGTGGTCACATAAGCTTATTGCGGACCATTAGGATGTGGAATGAGCTCCCCGTTACGGTTTTCCCTCAGCGCTACGATATGGGGTTCTTCAAAAAAGGCGTAAAAAGAGCTCTATAAGGTCGGCAACACATTGGCGATCCCCCTGGTATTGCAAATGTCCACAGGCGGCGGTGACCACTTACCATCAGGTGGCCCGTCTGCCTGCTTGTCAACCTATTGACATAAAAAAAAAAAGCCTTCATATAGGCATGCAAATTTTTCAAAATACAAATTTCATTAATCATTCATTTAATCGGAAGCAGCGGCAGGCTTGAGGAAATTTTCTATATATAGATTGTATTTTGTAAATATAGATTGTATTTTGTACATATTTGTTGTTAATAAACTTGTATAATTTACAATATATATATAACAATAGCCTGCGAAGCGAACAATTCATTCAAATGCATTCTGGTCATCTACAAAATCAGAAACTTTATAGTACCCTTTCTTGCATAACTTCTGTTTTACTATCTTTTTGAATCTATGTATAGGTAGCTCTTGGATTTCTTTGGGTACTTTATTATAGAAACGTATACATTGCCCCTTGAAAGAGTTAAGGACTTTGCTGAGCCGAGTCAAAGGTACAGCAAGTTTGTGCTTATTTCTAGTGTTCAAACTATGAGTGTCGCTATTCTTAGGTAAGTTATTTATGTTTTTCCTCACATGAATAAGATTTTCATATATGTACTGTGACGACACTGTCATTATATTAATAGATTTTAACTTGTCTCTCAAAGAATCTCTAGGCCTTATTTTATATATTTTGTGACAAATCGTAATTTTTTCAATACATTTGTATAATAATAATAATAATATTTTTTATTAACATTAGTATTAATAACTTACATTAGTAGTACAAGTTAATATTTTTTTTTATCCATAATGTACCTACCTACAGTTTTGTTTCCAGTTGTCTCTTTATATTCATTGTATTAGTATTCACTTCTGCTTTCGGCTTTAATCTGTAGATCCTATCATCATGACAGTATATCATGTTATTATTCTTATCAAATCGCTATTTTTTCTATACATACTTATATATTAGTTACTTATTATAATTTCCGAAGTATATATTAAACACTTATGATAATAAATATCAACTAAAACTAAACTAATTAATAGATAAATAAAAATATATACAAATTTTACAATTCCTATTCTATTATATATTTTTCTAAACTCGATATTATAAATAAAATATCGAGTTTAGGTCACTGCCCGTGGGTAATGTACCAAGAAGGCTGGCAGCATTACCTCGTTGGATAGCTAGGCTGATCCTTTGTCCGAGGTAAGAACCAGCCCTCTGGTCACCAGATAACTTAACGAGGCGTGTCGACAGTTCTTTAAAAAAAACCGGCCAAGTGCGAGTCAGACTCACGCACCGAGGGTTCCGTACAAACCTGTAGGTATATAAGTAAATGGTAGTATAGACCTGAGTATTTGATATTAATTTCAATTTATGACATATTAAAAAAAAACTACTTACTAGATCTCGTTCAAACCAATTTTCGGTGGAAGTTTGCACCGTAATGTACATCATATATTTTTTATAGATTTATCATTCTCTTATTTTAGAAGTTACAGTGGGGGGGACACTCATTTTACCACTTTGGAAGTGTCTCTCGCGCAAACTAATCAGTTTAGAAAAAAATGATATTAGAAACCTCAATATCATTTTTGAAGACCTATCCATAGACACCCCACACTTATGGGTTTGATGAAAAAAAAAATTTTGAGTTTCAGTTCTAAGTATGGGGAAACCCCAAAATTTATTGTTTTTTTTCTATTTTTGTGTGAAAATCTTAATGCGGTTCACAGAATACATCTACTTACCAAGTTTCAACATTATAGTTCTTATAGTTTCGGAAATAAATGGCTGTGACATACGGACAGACAGACAGACAGACAGACATGACGAATCTATAAGGGTTCCGTTTTTTGCCATTTGGCTACGGAACCCTAAAAAGACCGCTTACTTATTATTAATTATATATATCAGCCATGATATCAGTTACAAGTTTATAATTTTTTCTAGCCATACTGTAAAGTTTTGTTTCCATTTGTTTTACTAAATTATTGTGTTATTATAATCATAGTATTAGTTTTCGCTTTCGTCTTTAATCTGTAGACCTTATTATTAACACAGTATATAATGTTATTATCCTTATCAAATGCTATAGCATGAACACCTTTAATAGAAACTACTTGTCTACATGAAGCGTTATATTTTATTATTTCATATATCCCATCAAAAGAAGAAAAATAGACTCTGCCGTGTCTGTCCACAGCTATGCCAGTTACAAAGCTCCCTTCATAATATAAAGTTGTATGTCCACTGTCCATCTGTCGACTATACAACTTATTGTCATTGCTGTAGAACATGACATCCTCGTTATCAATAACTAATCTGTTTACTATATCATGCAAATTGACAAGCTCATTGGAGTGTCCATTTATTAATGATGAAACTTTACCTATCAGATCATCGGTATAATATAGTACTCTATTAAAATACACATGCCTGACATGAACACCTGCAGCGCCAACTAGTTGCTCTTCGCCCGAGCTCGGCTTGTATTTGTATATACCGTTTGGAGTGCATATATACAGGTCGTGGGTCTCCTGATCCACAGTAACTGATCTGCAGCACTGTACACTTCCAAGATAAGGTTGAAGCTCTTTTGTATTTAAATTTAATATTACTGGTGCACTATTATATTGACATATATATAAGTAGTTATATTCGTAATCTACGGCCAGAGAAGCCAGAGAATACCACGATGCGCCTGAAGTGTAATTGTACAATACTTCTGTGTGGTGTGTGACTCCGTCGATGATGACGTCATTCTCGTCTGAAAATCAAAGTTTTCGAAATTAACCACCTTTTTATTTACAACAAATATGTATGTACAAATTACAATATAAACTAAACTAAAACTACATAAAAATTATAAAGGCAATATATACATTGAAATAATTATAAATAAAAAACTGCGTTTAAATCGCCGCCTGCAGGCAGGGTACCCAAAAAGCTGGCGACGTTACCTCGTTGAATTGCAAGGCTAATGCGTTGCCCCAGGTAAGCGCCAGCTCTTTGGTCCCCTGTAGCTTCAATTAGGCGTCTGGACAGCTCCCTAACCAAACCGCGCGCCTCTGGACCCCAACAACCCATTGTTTCGACCCCAAAAGGAAGAAATATGTAACCGTCTCCAAGAGTTACATATTTCCTCCGTTTGAGGCTTTCCGCAGCTTCGGCTGCCGCGCCCGCCATCCGAGATGTATTATGAAGGTGAGAGGCCGCCAGGGTGTCAGCACAAGTTGCGTCCCAAATCAGCGGCCTCCCACGACTCCAAGGAATCAAAGTCATACCATCGGGTCTCTTACCATCGTCACGTGAGATACCGTTCGGCTCTAAGATAGCCGGCACGTTGACGGTGGTAAATTAGTTTAAAAGCAGCAGGTGTCGAGATCAGTGCAAGTCGGATCAGTGCAAGTCGGATGTGGAACTGGCACAGAGTTACAATAGTATAGAGCGATACCGTTAACGACAATACCTTGTGCGAAACGTGAGCAGTTTTCATATACATAGACTAGCAGACCCCCGCGGTTTCACCCGCGTACGGTTTGTTTTTTTTTGCGCGGGACACTAATTATTTTTGAAAAATAAAAGTAGCTAAGTTACTCCTTATAACATCAGCTCAAAGTCAAAGCCATTTATTAAATTTAGGCCAAAGAAGGGAACTTATGAAGGTCACATTTACTGAAGTTGCCACCGGTTCGGAACCCCGCCTTCAACTGAGAAGAATCCAGTAAGAAACTCAGCAAAGTTACACTTTTGGACAATCTGTCTGTTTGGCATTTTTTTTGCTAGCTATGAACCGGAACAGACAGACAAAAATGTTTAAAAACCACCAAGTTAACTCAATCCGATTTTATTCAAAAAAGTTGGAACTCACATAAAAGCTCGATGCAATGCAATACTCTTTAAAATTGGAATGTCAAATAGGTACAAGTAGCATTAACAATAAACACAATATACTGACCGTCGCGTGTGGCGCCCGCTGAGCGCTCGCGCTGCTCATGCTGCACACACACACAACACTATTAATACACAACAACAGAAATTATACAAAAAATAATTGGACTGTTTTACAAAAAACTTAAACCGACTTCAAAGTAAACGAAGAAGTAATCAAATCCTGATCTGATGACAATGGGACCAAACGGGAAGTGTACCCTTCCAGACAAAAAAAGAATTTTCCAAATCGGTTCATAAATGACGGAGTTATGAGGTAACAAACATAAAAAAAAAAAAAAAAAAAAAAAAAAAAAAATACAACCGAATTGAGAACCTCCTCCTTTTTTTGAAGTCGGTTAAAAACAAGAGCAAACACATTAATACAAAAAAACCGGCAAAGTGCATGTCGGACTCGCATACGGAGGGTCCGTACAATATTAAATAGAAAAACGCCAAATAAAGACGTTTCTTGTATAGGCGCCTCCTTTATCTTTTAATTTTATTTCATTTTTATATGCTGTTATAGCGGCAATAGCTGTCTACCTATTACCGTTCATGAGATACAGCCCACTGACAGACATACAGACGGTCGGACGGACAGCGGAGTCAATAGTAATAGGGTCCAGTTTGGCACCCCTTCGGGTACGGAACCCTAAAAAAGATTTATAAGTTCTCTTAAAAAGAAAGATTATTAAAAAAAACGGCATTTAGCGAGTCGGACGTACGGAGGGTTCAATTTTTGCAATAAATTGTGTAGTTCTGCAATTGAACTTTGCTACACTTTAGGGGCGATCCATTAATTACGTGAGGCTTGAAAACCCCTCCGGTTTAACAAACATCACGAAATATCACAAGGGGTCCATATTTAGCACCCCCCTCGGGTGTAGTAAGATATCACGGCTAAAAATTGTAAAAGAACATCACGTGATTAATGGACGGCCCCTTATCGTAACATTGGGACTTTATTTTGTAAAAATTAAATTATTTAGAGATCCTTGAATCTGGAATTCTTGAATTTTTATTATTTGTCATAGACGCCATAGTAATACGTATTGAGTGAAAATGACAACTGCCTATTAGCTCAGAGTATATAAATACTATTAGGTATATGATATTACTAGGCCTCCGTTGCCGCCCGTCCGTTCGTCTCTCTGTCAGTGAGATGTATCCCATGAACCGTAATAGTTAGACAGATGATTTTTTTACAGATTGTGTATTTCTTTTGCCACTATAACAACAAACAGTAAAAATCAAACGTCATTTTGGCTTTTTTTGTTGCGCCTATTATTCGTATCATAGCAAAGTTGAGTTAGTTAATATTATTATACGGAACCCTCCATATGCGAGTCCGACTCGCACTCGCCCGGTTTTTATATGTGTTAATTTGCTAAATTGTATGCAAGGATTCACCCTTTGATTAAGGATACATCCAGATAGTGTCGCAGCTGTGCACGCGTCGATAAAAATAGGCTCTAACTGTTAGAGGCTAAATCAAATAAAAATGCAAAATAATGATCAATATTTAAATTTCTCCCGATTTTAATTGGAATATTTTAATAACTACTATCATTATGAACGTCATTATGACAAGCAGAATGACGCAGATGGAGCGTAAAACGCAGCTGTTACGTGCAGCAGCCTATAAAAGTAGGCCTGTTTTGTATATTCGTGTAGTATGGCGACGTTCTTTCTAGGTATATTTATTTCTATGGATTCACCCTTGTTCCCGGGAGCCTATAGCAGTAGCCTGTAGTAGGTACTCGGGGACGATGTATGTAGCTTGTTATTAGTCAAAGATTGTTTTATCGGATCGATAGTTCCGGAGATTACCTCCTACTTCCAAACTTACAAAGGATCATGGCGAGATTTGTACAAAAAAATAAAGATTTTTAGAGATGTTGGAATGACGTTATAATTGATCCTTGGTGCTTAAGGAACAACTTGAGCCATTTAAAATATTTTTAAAACCCCGGGATAAAAATGCGAATTTCTATGGCAAGCCGGCGAATCGCGACTATTTGCGACCAAAACCATTATGTTACATGTTGTTATGTGTTGCGGGGTTTATAAAATATTTCATGTATATTAACATGTTGCTGGTAATGTAATCTCAACATTGGAAGTGATTAAATACCCTCTAAAATGTTTTATTTTTTTGTACAAATCAATGTATGGAGCTCGCCATGATTCTTTACCTCTTTATAATAGTGGTATAAATAAATGCCAGTTACCTCGCTCTGTTTGTCCACAGCTCGTTGCGAAGCCGCCATTATTTGGTGTTGATGTAGTTCCCTCGCGCGACCCTCCGTCCGAGCTGCAGCCTTGTCAGGGTCTGCAACTCATCACACGTTTTCATTTTGATAGACCTTTGCCCTTTGCAGGCACTTATGAATAGCCTGACTCTCAGTGGCGTGCATTCCATATAGGCAAATAAGCAATGCCTACCTCATAAGATTCAATTCAATAATATTTTGATTCAATTAAACTACATAATCACTTTAAATAAAAATTCTAACCTAACATTCAATACGAAATTTAAAACTTTGCCGCGCAGGCACTCGCGAGTTCGCCTCTCAAATTCACGGCAATTCACGCACACTAAAACGATTTCTGCATATTCATACACACACACACACACTTCTTTAAGATAATACGACGAAAGCATAAATCACGGTTTTGCTATGCGTAGCATACTGACATTTGACATTCGCGATTTATGGACCAAAAGTAACCTTACCTTCTCTGTTGTAAGTAAAGTAACCCATCCAAATTAAAAAGACTACAGTTACAACTACTTTACCAACATTAGAGCAACTCAAATATAACTTCGCAATTTATTTGTGTTGGTTTGTTTATGGTTTGGCTGGCATTGTATGCAATGTTGTTGTTATTTACTTGTGATTTTGCGAAGTGTATCTATGAAGTGTATTGTGTGTGAAATGAAGAAATTTTGTGGTGAAGATGCAAAATGTGTCGATAAATAATTATTCCTTTAGTCAGTTTTCGTTTGTTGCTTGTACTTGCTGTAGACCAACTCCAAAACATTCATGGATTTAAAACAAAGGTAAAATCTTAGACATTTTAACACAGAATATTATGTTTATTAAACACCTGGCTATCTGGGTGCTGTTATTCGAATCTATTATTCTCATTGAATGTGTTATAATTCAATGATTATTCTGTTATTATGTATTTTGTTTGCTAATGAATCATACCAAATGTGTGTGGAATGATACGCTGACCTAAACAATTTTACGAATCGGGTCAAAAAACATAATCTATCTAGGAGGCATATTTAGGCGTGTATGGCCATGATTTCTTCTGCCTACCTAGTCCGAAAACCAATGCACGCCACTGCTGACTCTAATACTGGTTCGGAAGGCTGCATGTGTTATTTAACATTATCTTTATATATAAAATTCTACTGTACGTGAGTATGTCACTGAATTCCTCCTAAACGGCTGGACCGATTTTAATTATTTTTTTTTATGCGTTTGGGTGGCGCCCTGAATGGTTTAGTTTCACAAATCAGCCCGGCAGACGGCGCTGCAGTCGATAATATAACCTTGATACCGAATGCTGCGCCAAAAAAAATCATTCAAATCGGTCCAGCCGTTTAGGTGGAGTTCAGTGACAAACACACGTACAGTTGAATTTTTTTGTATGCGTTTGGGTGACGCCCTGGATGGTTTAGATAGGTTAGGGTAGGGTAGGGTAGGGTAGCACCACAGGCTAGGGTAGCACCACGCGAACGAAGTCGCGCCGGCCAGCTAGTTTCTGTGGTAGTGATATAAAATAAGGACAAGAGACAAATCGCTGCAAGTGTGGCAGTAGGTACTGAATAGGGAATGCAACCTAACTCTATTAATGTAAGATTGAGTGTTTTTGTATATCATTTTTGCGAAATAAAATTTATTATTTATTTATTTTTATTTTAAACCGGTTTCACCGAAAATCGAAAAACCGGTTATTCGGTACGGATTTGACCAACCAAAAAAACCGGTTTTATATAGCACCAAAACCGGTTTTTCGATTTTTTTCGGTTTTACTTTCAATGTTTGGAAAATCTAACAAAGGAAGATTTGCCGCCGTTTTGTAAACTAAGTGCAATGCAGGGAGTATTTCGGTGATGAACTGAAGTGTGTTGATGTGTATTGTGTTGAGCTGGTAAGAAAATAACTTATAATAATGATTGTTTTTATGATAGATATAAATTTCGTAATTTTCTTTTTTACAATAATTAGGTAGCAAACAAGCGTACGGCCCGCCTAATGATAACCAGTTACCGTAGCCTATGGATGCTTGCAACATAACGGTTATCAGTCGCACGTTGCCAACCTTCAAACTTTTTGAAGCGGGGAGCTCATTCCACAGCCTGAGCGTTCGCGATAGGAAATTTCTTTGAATCCGCACAGTACGAGACCATTTTGGTTCCAATGTGTGAGGATGGACTCCCCATCGGTGACTACGATGGTAGAAGGTGACTGGGCATCAGGTCAAACAATTCTTCAGAACACTGTCCGTTGGAAAAGCGGTAGAACACACATAAGAAGGCAGTCTCTACTCAGACTAAGGGGCTTTAAAACACTTATGAGCTCGGGATCGTCGACAATTATAACAGCACGTCGCTGAACTGAGTCTTAAACAAATTCAGTGATCATCAAATATATATTAATTTGATGTCCACTATGCCTACGCAATCGCAATTTTTGGTTTATCGATACGAAAACACCTGTCAAAAATGTTTACGGTGTCTATTAACGAGACTCGGTGCTCATGACGTCATCCTAGTTGATCACTGACGTTATCCCATACGAAAATGGCTGTTTGACAGTTCATCGTTGAGAACTTTGCATAGTGATCTTCACTATGAGCTGTCAGTTGAGATACGCAATAGCCCTACTGGTATCCAGGTGCCCACAGAAGATAGCATTGCTCCATTTGGGCCGGATTTGCGACTTATATAGTTGCAGTCTTTGTCTGGATAAGAAGTACTACTTCGCTCTATTAATCACATCGAGTTTTTTGGATACCTTGTAGATGATTTTGGAACAGAACGTCGCTACAAATATTAACGCGAAGGATCCCAATGCTTGTCGTGATGTTGAGGGACATTTTCTAGAAATGAGGAGCCAAAGAAAATAGACTTTTCGCAACAGTGAATGCGCAGGCTTGCGTGTGACTTAGTGGGGTTGAAATAGACTAGGTTTAGTCAACCCCAATCGTAGTCACTAGTTTGTGTACTCTCGATTTAAGAGCTTCGCGCCTTTTCTCCAATATAGAACGAGGGATATTTGCACGGCTTGTGTGATGAGCGTCCCCTGTAATTTCATCTGCATAGCAATGAATGCTAGCAATAGAGAGTATATAATCAATATGCTGGAGTGTTGGGGATAATCCAGGGCCTTGCGGGACGCCAGCATTAATGTCATGCTATCGGAGCAACTACTGTCAACGAAGGCTCTTATGTATGACAAACAGCAAGCTGACTGATTGGTGTTATTTTTACCCGACTATTTACCTATCTGCATGACAACAATTTATCTAAGTAAAACATTCGTATAATAATAATCACGTTTTTGTGTACACGCAAGTTGCTGTGCCGCTACAATATGACATATTCATAATATTACGTGTGAAATTAATATTATAACGTACGAAACATAATTAAATAAATATTTACTTCTACTGATCTATTTTTTAACATAAAGTCATCATATCTCATAGCAATTAAAAACCAAGCAAACGTGATATGTTTTTATGATGTCATTCGTTTAAAATAACATCAAAAGGAAAGGAACCGTGTAGTCTATATAAACGAGTCTCTGATGAAGATGAATGTACAGAGTTAAATAAACTATTATTTCCATCAATTTGATGAAAAAGAGATGGATGGATTGTGTGAAAGATGATATTGGTAAGAAAGGAGTGAATGTTGATATAACGGATAGAAGAGACGAATGGAAAAAGCGTACATATAGCGCCGACCCCAAATGATTGGGAACAAGCCAGGCAGATGGTAATGATGAATTTGAGCTTTCTTTTATACTCACTTCATTAACTTTAACTGACTCAGTTTGCGATTAGGCACGGTTATTATCTATAATTTGAGCTATAGAAATAACGTGAAAAAAACCGAGCGAACATTAAAAAAACCGGTTTTAAAACCGGTTAACCGGTTTTACCTCTCAATAACCGAAAAAAAAAACGGTTTTCATTTTGCCACGGTTTTGCATTCCCTAGTACTGAAACCCTTTTTGATAACCAAGACCCACATTAACAAATCTTGTTGAAACTGATTTGTTCCGCCGACAAATTCGAAACAACTGCCTACACGTTAGAAGTAAGGCTTAGTAACTCAACTAACGTGTGTTACTAACGTGACGTGACCGTCCTTCCTTCCCGCTTTGGGCGGGACAGTCCCGCTTTCAGGCTGTCTGTCCCGCTGTCCCAAGTGAGGGAAAAAATGTCTCGCTTTCAAAAACAGACTAAACGATAATTTTATTACAATCAAAACTCCCCTGGGTACGTCCATGAGTGTAGGCCCTGATAAGGGCCTGATAAGGCCCTGATAAGGCCCTGATAAGGCCCTGATAAGGCCCTGATAAGGCCCTGATAAGGCCCTGATAAGGCACCGCTACAGGAAAATATGTTACAATATTGCTCATTAGGTATTCATTAAACAATACAGGAAATTAACAATTCACTTTATATTTAAACTCCTTAAACCGGCACCAAACTACATGTTAACTATTATTATTTAGGTATACATAAAATACCTAACTGTTTTTCTGGTGTACAATAGAGAGCAATCTATCTATATATCTCCATAGGTATTCATTTCATCAAAACTACTGAAATAGGTAGGTACACCATCTTCGTAATTGTGTGACTAGAGAACCATCCTAATGCGCTTGCTGCTAATCCAACCTGCCAAGACTATACAATACGGCTCAAGAGAAAAAACATTTTGTAGCTCGAGCGACAATAATATGAGAATATGTCTTCACTGGAGGGCTCACTCACTCCTCCAATCAATAAGTGGCACTCAAATATGAACAAAATGATTACATAATTGGACTGTTTTACAAATTAAAAACTTAAACCGACTTCAAAGTACACTAAGAAGTAATCAAATCCTGATCTGATGACAATGGGACCAAACGGGAAGTGTACCCTTCCAGTTAAAAAAAGAATTTTCCAAATCGGTTAATAAATGACGGAGTTATGAGGTAACAAACATAAAAAAAAAAAAAAAAAAAAAAAAACAACCGATTTGAGAACCTCCTCCTTTTTTTGAAGTCGTTTAAAAAAGAGCCAAAAAAAGCTAGGCTAAGACTAAAATATTACCTTTATGATATTCGGCGTGTTCCGTGCCTGACTCCCCTCCAAGCGGCCGGCGTGGGCGTAAGCGATGTGCCACGTACAGAGACGACGCTGCGCCTCCCACACTGAACCAGCCGTAGTACCTACTACCGACGCAGCTACGAGTTCCAGCACTGAAATATACAAGTCATACATGGTTGTCTTCTCCGTACAGCTTCACTCACGTTGTTCTGGTTGTGATCTACCAGCGTTCCAAAGGAATCGGAGATTTTTGTTCGGAGCATGGAATACTCATAAGGCGCCATTTTGTTTTTTTTGATGCCTGCGCACGGTGTTACCTATTATTGGTATATAGGTAGGTTATTACCATATATACCTACGACAATTATGTTTTTATGACTTTTGCGGTCGAGACCTTGGGACCATGGGGGTCAGAAGCTCGCCGTTTTGCTCGCACCTTGTCTTCAAAATTGATCGAGACCTCCGGAGACCAGCGGGCGGGGAGCTTTTTCCGCCAACGCGTCAGCTTCTATCCAAAGAGGAAACGCTGCCAGCCTTCTGGGAACCTTGCCGTTAATCGGAAGCAGCGGCAGGCTTGAGGAAATTTTCTATATATAGATTATATTTTGTAAATATAGATTGCATTTTGTACTATTAAGTATATTTTATATGGTATTTGTATTTTTCTTTTAGTATCTTAACTAACGGTGACTTAAACCAGGGTGGATACTTGTGATTTGACGAAAATAATTTGTTGGGAATATAGGTAAGTTAATCTCAAACTGTATAGAGTGTCGTATAAAAATAAGACCTCTAATGACCTTGAATCAATTTCGTGGGTCCAGTTAATTTTACATAGCTCCGACGATATAGCATCATAATCTGCTAAGTGATAAAGAAATTTCGTACGGGGTTGAGCTTGCAGCGCATGAAATTGTACAAAATCTGCCGGAATTAGGGTTTCGTTTTTCCCGACCTTTTCCATTCCCGGGACCCGGGAATGGAAAATAAAATACACGTATGTAAATTTTAAAATATGTTTCTGAAAACTGTCAAGTAGCCAATTGGGTTTTTATTACAAACTAGCTTTTTGCCCGCGGCTTCGCTCGCGTAGACTATAAGATTTGTTCGCGTAATAAACGCTAAGATATTAATTTCGTGAAGATTCCTAATTGTTCTTGTGAACTCTGTGGCCAATGCGATGATGGGAGCGCGGCGCGACACAGCTGGTGGAGGACCACGTGCTCCCATCCATCAATCATCAATCAGCCAGGACTTTGCTTTTTAAATGAGTAATTTTAATCTTTTATATAAAGCCGGCCAAGCTCAAGACTTAGTCTCACTCGCGCACCGAGGGCTCTGACCTTCCTTGGACGTATATTTATTAAATTGGGCCATCACTGTTGCTTAAAACCGGACCGCATAATTATGTTTGTTTGTGAAGGAATTTAGATGATATTGAAAAAACTGTGCTAGTTAGAAACATTGTTTTATTTTTCCTATACTTTTTCCAGATTTTTCGCATTGCGAACCTCGGAGATTGGCATTATTTATCAACAGTCAAAAAGTCTTAAAAAATAATAGAAACATGTTTTAAAATGTACAAATAAAGATACTTTACCATGATACCTCACTTAAATTTGTAGCCCTGCTTTGAAATTTCAGGGCCCACTCTGTTCACATTTACAACCATAAAAGTAAAAAAATATATATTTGCAATAAGGTTGGGTAAGCAATATTTAAAACTATTCAAAATTTTTAAATCAACAGCATTACTGGTTGTTGAAATATACCTACCGCTGTAACAGTCGAACAGACAGACTAACTGGCACCATAAGGGTTCCATTATTAGCTTTTTAGTTCGGAACCCAAATAAAAACGAAATACCAGTCACTAATAACGATATCCCAAGCACTATACTAAAAATTAGTGGCAAAGTAGATGCCTCATAGAGTAGGTATAGGCTACACGTTAAGAAAGGATTTCCCGAAACGTAACCACTTGAAAGAGAAATTGGACTCTGGCTGCAAGCAGGTTCTCTCGTTATTAATTTGGAGCAGCCCGAGCAGGGAGGTTCCTCCCCCTTACATCGCAGTTGTGTTCCTGCGGTGAGTAAGGTCGCCAGAGCTGGGTGTAGGGGACCAGTATGTAGTAGGCACCAAATAATACCTACCGCTGCCGGCACAGCGACTCCTCTCAACCTTCAAACACTTTTTCAAGAAGGGTGTAGAGAGAGATTCGGTAAAGCGTGAGTGATACCCCTGGTGTTGCAAGCGTCAATAGGCAACGTTAACTGCTTGCCATCAGACGTACAGCAAGTTTTTTATTTGTTCTGTCTTCGTCGTAAGTGTAACTATTTATATGCCCTATATATGCCTATGGCTACCAGTATGGTACTTTTGTCGATCAGGCTGGCCACCACATACTATGGTGCGTAAAAAGCATAAGCAGGATTCCGCTCCACTCCGACTTTAATGACATCATTCATAGGGCTCTTGCCAGAGCTCTCGTGTCAGCTATTCGTGTATCGAGTGGCTTGAAGCGTAACGATGATAAGAGGTCCATCTGACGCTAATGTCCTGGAGCTCATTGTATTTTTCGCGACATATCGAGGCATCTGATTGACGGTTCCTATAGCCAAAGGGCTGACGAATAATCCAGCTAGAAGATAGATAAGTATCACCATACAAAATGGCATCGCCCGCCGCCTGCAAAGTTTGGGCACACTACCAACTGGCAGCAAATTAGATCAGCTATATTCTCTTTGTGAACTGCTGGTCTCTATTTTTTTTATTTGTGTTCTGTTTGTTTTCTATTTCCCACTTAGTCTGTCAAGCAATTTCATCATATCTGAATTGTTCATGGTCGTTTTTGAGAAATCGATGAACATGAAAAAAGAACATACGCGTCCAACTTAGAGTTTCCTCCTTCTTTTTTGAGTCGGTTAAAAATAGGATGCCTTTTACCACGGGGGAGTTCCCGCGAGGGTGGTACAGTGGGAATAGTTACTCGACCCAGAGCTATGCCATATGTAGGCAAAGAACTTTAAATGAGAACACATCGTGAAGTTTTGCAGGTTCGATTCTAACTTAGGTAAGCCTTTTTCATAAGTTCGTCGATGCAGCTCTACTTATTTGTAGCTTGTAGCTTTTTTTTATAGTGAACAAAACTGAATGGTCAAACGGGAGAGCGCATTATCAAAAAGCTTATATCAAAATCATTGATCCTGTCATAAAATTGTGAGAACGAAACCATAGTGCGATTCAGGAAAAAGACAACGCCATCTAGTAGTTCTCTCCCTCTGTGTCTGTGACGTGAGACAGCCTGTAAATAAATAAATTGAGATATCTTTTTTTCCCGTGAGCCGATTTTGATGAAACAAAGCCTAGTTGAAGCGCCAAGCAACGCTCAATCACCCTGTGGAAACCCCATGCAAATCCGTTCAGTGGATTCGAAGATTATCCTGTTCAAACAGACAAACAGACAGACAGAAAGACAGACAGACAGACAATTTTTTTTTAAATGGTTTTTATGTATTGTGTTAGTCATTCTACATCACCCCCAATCAGTTTTTGGTAAATATATTCAATGTACAGACACGACTTTTCTACAGTTTTATTATATGTATAGATAGATAAGATAGGTACCTAGTTCGAACGATAACACGATTCACTGTCGAATTTAATGAAATATAAGTAAGTACTTACCTACTAAATTCACACCGCTTTTATGGATATGAAATGCTTTAGCAAATAATCCCTTGCTTGTTATTTATATTACAGCACAATATTTATTGCAATATATTAGTCTTTTGGCAGGTAAGTTATTATTCACACGAAAATAAAATTTAATTTGTGAGAGATCACACTATGTGGCGTGGCCCTACAACTGTGCGTTTACATTGGGATTTCCCCGTCAGTAATCATAAACTGGTGGTCTGACTGTTCATATACACACAGTTTGTCCGATCATATACCTACAGTACCGTTGGTCGTGGTGGCGACATGTCAGAAAGAAAGAAAATACGTGCCACTCCCTAGCTACAGCGGATAGTCGAGCGGCGGCAAACAATGTATCGGCCGACCACGCCCTAGCTACAGCGGATAGTCGAGCGGCAGCGAACAATGTATCGGCCGACCAAGCCCTAGCTACAGCGGATAGTCGAGCGGGGGCAAACAATGTATCGGCTAGAGGTTTGCACCGGAGCGAGATTCTAACAACCGATTGAATTCACCGGTGATCGGGCAATCTCCGGTAAAAAACCGGAGGTCACCGGAGAATAAAGAAATTTTGTTTCTTTTTTATAAATTTATACATTCATAATGAAGAAATAAGAATAATTAATAGATATACTTTATATAATCATTTATTTAAAAAAAAAGTTTTATAAAGTAAGCAAATGCTGATTTTGATTTAAGAAACACAACATGTCAACAGCATCATAGCGTAACATGTTTCTTCTATCATTTAGTATTTGTCCTGTCGTCGAAAATACTCTCTCTGACCTTACAGAAGTAGCAGGCACAGCTAGGTATTTAAAGGCTATTTCGTCTAAAGGCTTTAAATGTTTATTGAATTTCCAGAATTGCACAACTTCATCCCAATTGTGGCTTTTTTCAGGATACTGTGTTTCCGTATACATTTTGAATAAATTAATTGCCGTGGCGGATGTCATATCTGCATTATTGGTGTTTCTTTTTAGAAAGCCAAGCAAATCCGGGCGACCAGTTTCTCTTGTACTATTTTCACTTGACGTTGCTATTTCTTCTGCGGTTTCATTTTCTGACGAAGAACCAGAAGGTGATTGTGCTAGAAATATTTCAAAAAAGCAACCCATAGTAATGAGCAATGAAAATGGAACGCAAACAGAAAATTACAAAAATAACCACGAACATTGCAACCAATTATTTGACCAGTTAGTTGCTAGTGAAATGAATCACATAAACGGACAAGACCGCTTTGAATTAATGACTGAAATAATTAATCTAATTCGAAAGAAACAAGTTGGTAAATAATTGTCTAGCATGTTAAATAATTATAAAAAAATGATTGTTGAATGTGTCTTTTATTTGTGTAACTTTATTATATAAAAAAATTGATGCGACGATCACCGGAGATCAATCGGTTAAATACCGATTATTTCAATCGAGTACTTTTACCGGTAAATCACCGGTTATTCTCCGGTACTCACTGCTCCGGTGCAAACCTCTAGTATCGGCCGACCACGCCCTAGCTACAGTGGATCGTCGAGCGGCGGCGAACAAAATGAATGAAATTAATACCCTAAACGGCATTGGGATTCTATACGTCATAAAAGGAATCCATCGACTTTCAACAAAAAAAAATTAGTAATTATCGGTTTTTGAAGCGGTCTGATAGTACCTATTTGGAAGTGTATTTCAACTTTGAGAACCGAGAAAATATAAAAACTAAAAATGTCATACTTTACAATAACGAGTTTTGTTCCATCACTCGTCAGATATGTAAAATAAAATCACTAATTTTTCTGTGTCATAGGTATTTAAATCACACGCACTTGATAGAGTTTATCTTCTGTATAATAAATATAAAAATAATATATTATATCATATTAAAAAAAATGCTTTCACATACCTAAAGGAGAGCGCTCGCGCACAAAGCACTGCGCACGTAGTAAGTAGCTATTTAGTAACTGTGACTGTGGCCTGCGCCCGCGCAGTGTTGCCAACTCTACAAAATCAAATCTCGCTAGATGGCTGGTTCAAAAGTCGCTAGAAGTCGCCAGTTTTTTTTTCTAGAACTCGCTTTTTTAATGATGCTTGAAAAGTGAAACTCAAAATAATAAAGTATTCAAATTTAATAATAATATTATAAAAAAATATATATATAAAATCTTCATCATCATCCGAATCAATAACAATCGCACTCGAGGTCGAGGGTGGCGGAACTTGAGGATCACTCGCCATCGAGGTCGATGGTTGTTGATTTTTCTGGGTAAATGTGGCTTTATTGGTGCCAATAAGCCGGAGTACCTCTAATTGTAAATCATAATCATAATATTTTTTATTCATTAAAATGGAATTCCATATTTTTAACCCCGTGCGATTTCGTAGCTTTGATTTTACTATTATTAAGAGCACTAAATATTCTCTCGATTTCTCCATTATCGATTGTAGCTACAGTTGTGTTCAATATGGAATGAATGAACTAAGGATTGTAAATTCATTTATTGTATAGTCATAGTTACACAACTGTGGAATCAAATAAATTTAAATGAGAAACGATTCACATCAAAAAGGCGCTAGAAAAGTCGCTAGTTTTTTTTGTCGCTAAATGAGAATAAAAAGTCGCTGTGAGTGTCAAAATGTCGCTTAATCTAGCGACAAAGTCGCTAAATTGGCAACACTGCGCCCGCGCCCAAACATGTTATATACATGTGATAAAGTACCTACATGAAACGCTGTCCCAGTGTTACCAACCCAAAATATTTGTTGTCCCCCAGTCTTCGTGAAAAATATCCTAAATCCAGAGTATTAGTACCTATATCCTAACTATCCTAATCCTTTCGTATTATAAATGCGAATGTGAGTTTGTTTGTTTGTTACGCTTTCATGACTTAACTAATCAACCGATCATCAAGAAAATTGACATGCAGATCGCATACGGAGAAGGATATAGGCTACTTTTTATTTTGAAACGCGTGTGAAATCGCGGGGGACAACTAGTTGAATCACATTTGCCTAGTTATCACCAAAAATGGTTGCATTTTTAATCTATACATACATGTTTCTTAAAAGTAATCAGTTGAATCGAAGTTCCGGGAATACTATTTTTTCATGTGTGTGTTTTTCACTTGTGTCGAAGATCATATAAGTTTCACACGACCGACAGTCATCCATTAGAATCAACTTTCGTAACTAATGTCATGTTGTTTCGACATAATTGATCCTTCATTCAAGTTTCAAGGCGAAACTATTCCCCCCCCAAATACCCTAGGTGTCAAGAAATCTCCTAAGATTAGGGGAAAATACCCTATGTTGTGAAAACTGGAAAATTATAATATTTATTGCGACCATGCGAACACGATGATTCACTTTGCGTCTGTCGGCTAAAAATAGAACTTTATCGGTGCAAGTTTCAATAACAACGAGATGTCTGGGTTTAATGTTTCCTTGTCCATTTTAAAGGCATAAAGCAACAACCTGATAGCTGTGTTGTGGCTGTGTTCTGTCAGGAACTTCAAAATGCACTAAAAAGTATGAAATAACACTAATCTGACGCTGATTTGAAGTCAGCGAAAGAGCACGACGTATTATTCCATTGAAAATATTTACTTTTTAGTGCATTTTGAAGATGATTTAATTTTTTAAAATTACTTTTTTAATTTTTTATTCGGAGATATGCGTGGACAAACATCCATACATACATACATACATACAAACATACAAACATCCATATATACATACATACAAACATACATACATACAAACAAACATACATACAAACACCTATGAAATTTTGTATATTTGTTTGGAAGCCCTAATAGATTATCATTGAAAAATGAAAAAAAAAAAAATGAAAATATTTATTGCTGCAAAATACAACACAGTACCTACAAATGATACACATAATGAATAAATCTTAACAAACCATATAAAAATAAAATAATAATAACATAATATTGTATTAAGCAGATACAATTCCTGAGATGGATATCATCAAGGATTCCTCACTAGGCAAGCCTGTATCGAGGAAACCTGAGTTTTAAATTAGATTAACATTATTTATTGACCTCAGGTAGTGGACATAGAGAAGTACTTAATATATAATATATAGGATACTTATAAAGGAATATACATAAATGACTAATTAATAGCTACTACAGAATAAAGTGCAAATAAAAGTGAATTACAAAAAGCCATGAATTATAACAGTATAATATATATAATATTTAATCCTAACGTTTAATGTTCAATAATTCTTCGGTTTCTTCGTATGTTAAAGAAGAAAGCCATTTGAACATAGTACTTTTTGTTTCAAACACGGTTTTGTTTCTTACGTCGCAAAAATGAACTACTTTATTATAGACGTAGATCCTAACAAAATCACCGAACCGTTGAGCAAACTTAGTATTTACTGAAGGGATGTTTAGTCTGTAAACTCTGCGATTCCTCTCTAACTCGTATTTAGAAGAAGTAAGTACTGCTCTGTGCATCGAAAGTGAAGTCCTAAGAATGAAAAGTTGACGCACACTAAGCACTCCGGCATCTTTATATAGACTTGTAGTAGGGTACCGATATGACCTTTGAAACATAACCTTAAGTACTGAACGCTGTGCTCTCTCAGCTTGCAAAATGAATGTTTTGGCGGCACTACCCCAGCATGTTATGCAGTAAACTATTAGAGATTGACAAAGTGCATGGTAGACGGATGTGAGGGTGTCAATACTTGCAGCATACCGCAGATTCCGCATGACATTAATCAATTTTCTTATACGAGCTGACAGAGCCTCGATATGAATTTTAAATGACAGATTCTCGTCAACATTCACTCCCAAATATTTAATAACATTTGTGCGAGTTAATAATTCGCAATTACATGGATTATCATCGCAAAGTACGTCATGAATTCTAATCTTGATATTTACGTCCGGAGCTGAGGCAGATGTCTTATGGAAGCATAAATACTTCGTTTTTGTAGTATTTAGTGTAAGTAGATTACGCTGCAACCATTGATTGATAAGCACCATGCCTAGCTCAGCAGAGGAGCAAACTATTGGCCAAGTTGGTCCATGAAAAATAATTGCTGTATCATCAGCGTAACACAAAATATCAGCATTTTCAATGAGAACATCATGAATGTCATTGATGTATAGAAGGAATAATGTAGGCCCGAGGATACTCCCTTGTGGTACACCAAATCTAATTGACTGAGAGCAACTTAAAGTCTGAGCAATTCTAACACACTGCCTCCGCTCTGTTAAATAGCTTCTAAACCAGTCTAAGGCGGTTCCGCGGATTCCCATTCCCTCTAGTTTCTTTAGAAGTATGGGAACGGAGACAGAGTCGAAAGCCTTCGCCAGGTCTAAAAAGATGCCAACGCAAGATCTTCCTTTATCAAGATGAGATGACACTGCAGTTGTGAGTAGCGTAACTGCATCTTCTGTATTTTTACCCTTACGGAATCCAAACTGGTGCGAAGATATTAAGCTATGAGAGTCTAAAAACTTTACAAGGCGTGTATTTACTAGCTTTTCCAGCAGTTTAGAGAACGTTCCTAAAAGCGATATTGGTCTATAATTGTCAACAGAATTTTTAGATCCACTTTTGTAGACTGGTGAAACCAAAGCAGTTTTCCAATCCTTCGGAAAAACTCCATGCAATAAACTCAAATTAAATATGTGCGTGAGCGGAAGTATAATATCATTTTTAATGTACTTAACGAGAGAGTTGCCGAAACCATCAGTACCTGGTGCTTTACCGTTTTGTAATTGTATTATTAATTGCTCAACCTCTCTGCAATCTGTTGGACATAAGAAAATAGAATCTACTGGAGAGCTAGTAACGCGAGCTGCTTTTGCAAGGTCTGCTTCGCTCTGGTTAGTTTTGGTAAGTATTTGATTTGCCAGTCGTTGACCCAGTGTAGAAAAATGTTTATTAATTGAATCAATTGAATCTTGCTTGTTTAGATAACCTTCCAATGATAATAATTCGGTTGGTTCTTTGTTATAATGAGATAAGTTACAAATACTCTTAATTGATCGCCAAAGTTTTTTCGGGTTATTTTTGTTTGCTTTAAGTTCTCTGTTTTGGTATTCAGTTTTTAACTTTCGTAATAAATCTATAAAGAAATTTTGATAACGAGTGTATGTTATTTTAAGGATTTTATTCTCCGGGTCATTCCTGGCATGTAAATGCAAACGGTCACGGTTGCGCATACATTTCATGAGACCTGGAGTTATCCAGGGCTTTATATTATATCTAGATCTACTGATTTTAACTTCTTTAGTATG
The DNA here is from genome assembly GCA_947623365.1 of Achlya flavicornis. Lineage (NCBI taxonomy): Eukaryota > Metazoa > Arthropoda > Insecta > Lepidoptera > Drepanidae > Achlya > Achlya flavicornis. Next base: position 1,532,935 of record OX392494.1, on the reverse strand, counting down.
TTTGCTAATGATTCCAGTCAAAATTTCTGTAAAAACTTCATTCGCTCTGTCTGTGTCATTGACGTTGATAACGTCAGACCATTCGACATTCATAAGATCTTTTTTAATTGCGCTATAGTCTCTCATCATAATGAAACGGTTTGGCCGGACAGATTTCGCCTTTTGCGTACTCATACCAATCATGACTGGATAGTGATCCGTTATATTTACGTGACCAACAATACCAACAACTTCTTTCCAGCATTTTACATTTCTTATGTAAATATGATCAAGGCATGAAGATTCTCTCGTAGGTTTCGTTATAGCCGGTAGAAGTCCGTGTTCAGCCATGAAACACTGATACTCCAGGCTTAGTGGATTTAACGTGGAGTCAGTTATGTTTACATTTATATCGCCGGCAATGACAAAGGGTAGTCCAGTTGATTTATTGATATAGGTTTCTAAAGATGATAAAAAAGTATCTAAATTTCTGACAGATGGTGAGCGATAAACTCCTAGAATATGGACTACTTTAGGTATAAAAATGGTTAAACAGTCAGCATCATTTAAGAGGGGTTCCGAGATTGTAGCGTTCCAAACATCCTTCACATAGGCAACTACTCCGCCATTTTGATTAATATACCTAGTGGTTTTAAATGAGTTATACCCAGGAATTTGTGGAATCACTAATATATCGCTCAGCCAACATTCTGTCAAAATCAAGACGTCAATCGACACATCCATGCGCTTTAGGGCTACTAGTAAAGAATCAAAGTTTTTTTGTATGCTCCTAATATTTAGTGAAAAGAGTTTAAAATCATGTACCGGTGTTAAAATATTTTTACAATTATTAATGTCGCTTAAAACCTCACAGTAAATTTTTATGGCGTCTAAATCTGAGCTCAAAACATCATTGAACATCATTATTTAATAGTAAATTTATCCATAGACCAGTAAAAGCCGATTATGTTTACAGTTTTTAAACACATGTTCTCGAGTATTAAAATTAGGAGCTGAATGGCAACCGAGTAACATATTAACTGACATTCAGATATACCGAGATTATTAAGAAAATTGCAGAGTCTATATTGCAGTGAAGTTATAAGTATAATAACTGTATAGTCAAAAGTAATATAAATGTGCAACATATAGTTATAATATAAAACAAACAGTTGGCAGAGTAAAATTACACTAAAATATTGTGATAGCAAAGTTATAATAACAAGATTAACTGTACTATTTTTCCATGTGAGATATGAAACAAAAGCAGAACTCAAACAGAAATTGAAACAAAGCGACCATGATTCCTCTTGAAAACAAAAAGTAATTAACAGTTTTAAGAAATTCGAACATAATATTTTCTCAGAGTTTTGGTTAAAAACGCTATACTCTACCACCATCAGAAGCTGGAGAAGAAGGAAGCACGCAGTCCAGGTCCCTGTGCGATGATATAGGTACAGCTGCCTGACCCTGTCGCTGTCTGATATAGATAGCACCATGACTACACCAGCAGAAGGCATATCCGTGCTGTTTGGCTCTGATTCTAGTGTCTCGAAATAAAATCCTGTTATCCTTAGTCAACCTTTCGTTGAAAAAGACCTTATGGGGTGTTCCAGTTATCTCTAGATCTGAGCTAGTTATATTTTTCCTTGCTTTAGCGGCTTTGAGAAATTGGTCTCGCTTGGATCTACGGAGAAGCCGAACCACTACGGGACGCGGCAACCTGGCACCATCCTCAGGTAGCGCGGTTGTCACCGGTGGTCGGCGAGGTCCCATGCGGGTGACCCAGTCGAGGTCTCTGTCCTCCAACTCTACTCCTATCTTTTTGGCAGCCACAAGTATGGTATGGTACAGGTTTTCGGAGGGAGCCTCTGGAATACCAACAATTTCAATCTCATTCCTTAGGTTAGACTGGGCCTGCGCATTTAATTCGTTATGAAGCCGAGACACATTAGCTTGCAAAATGACAACCTCAGAATCACGCTTCTCCAAGTACTTCAGTCGTTCATCGACAGCGGCCATCTTAAGCATAACCTCATTCATACTTTCATTGGTAAAAGAAAGAGAGTTAGTCAAATCGTCCAATTTTGTCTTGACGGCCGAGAACTCAGTGGTTAGCACACGCAATTGATCGATGAGCTGATTAATTTCAGATCCCGTAGAGTCTGTCTTCTTACGAGTGGTGACGTTTTCGGAACCACCTCGAACTGGTGTCAGGCTGTTGTCCCCACCTTTTTTTTGTCCGGCAGAGCATTCGGGACACTTCCAGGTCTTTCTTCGTTCTATGCTGATAGTGGATACATTTACGCATAAAGAACAAAATAATTTTTCACAAGTGGTAGATGTGCATCTGACAATATTTGTGTCTTTAATGGGTTTCATACATCCTCCACACTTCATTTTGATAAATTAACTAGCAAAATACCTTTTTGAGTTTCCTATTCGAAATTGCCTCACCGAGAAAAAATTTTTAGGCAGTAGACGATTGTCCCCTCTGTTTTGTTACTCTTTGCCCAGTATGTTGCAATGTCTCACAACAAGCTCGCTTCGAACGCAGTGCACGCGAATCTCGCGGTTAGGTTAGGTGCGTAACCGTGAAAATCCCCTGCGCGACAGCGGTGATATGGCACGGATAGAGTGTACCCACACTCGAAAACTAATAAACAGCTGCAGAATTTTAAGTTGATTTGTATGATATAAACACTTTTTTGGCACTCACAGATTCGAAGCTTATCGAAATTTATAGTTAAGTTGGAGTAGCTTAGATTTACACCAAAATTACCTAGTTTATTCACTACTTCACTAATAATTTCGAAATAAAAAGTAAGAGATGTTTCAACACAGAGTTCACTGTCCAACCGAGGTGGCAAAGATGGCATTATGTGAATATATTGCAGTTCCAATAATATTACATACATAGGTACTGTTGTGTTGTTGTGTTGTGTGTAACTTTAGATTGTGTAAATAATTGCAATGAAGAAAACTCTTTATTATATAGCCTTAGCTCAGAATTCTGTGATCTTGAGAATCAAGATCACAGAATTCAGTGAAAGAATTTTTCAAATCGGTTCTGTAGTTTCGGAGCCTATTCAATGCAAACAAACAAACAATCAAATCTTTCCTCTTTATAATATTATTAGTATAGATTAATAAAAGTAACTAGGGCGCTGGTGATGGCTTGAGAACAGAAAAACGTGTTAAAATATAGTATACACGTTTATACACATTTTATAGAAATGCACAAAGATTTGAAGCTAATACACTTACTCCATCTTGTATCATAAGAAATGTTATTGCTATTTTTAATACAGCAACACCAAAGTTGGTTGGATACCCTCGACTTTGGTCATAAACAATGTATAAGACCTACCTAATTAGGGTTCCGTAGCCAAATGGCAAAAACGGAACCCTTATAGATTCGTCATGTCTGTCTGTCTGTCTGTCCGTCCGTATGTCACAGCCACTTTTTTCCGAAAGTATAAGAACTACAATGTTGAAACTTGGTGAGTAGATGTATTCTGTGAACCGCATTAAGATTTTGACACAGAAATAGAAAAAAACGGTAAATTTTGGGGGTCCCCAATAGTCCCCATACATAGAACTGAAACTATTTTTTTTTTAAACCCATAAGTGTGGGGTGTCTATGGATAGGTCTTCAAAAATGATATTGAGGTTTCTAATATCATTTTTTTCTAAACTGAATAGTTTGCGCGAGAGACACTTCCAAAGTGGTAAAATGTGTGCCCCCCCCTGTAACTTCTAAAATAAGAGAATGATAAAACCAAAAAAAATATATGATGTACGATGCAAACTTCCACCGAAAATTGGTTTGAACTAGATCTAGTAAGTAGTTTTTTTTTATACGTCGTAAATTGAAATTCATATCAAATACTCAGGTGTATACTAGCATTTACATATAATACCTACAGGGTTGTACGGAACCCTCGGTGCGCGAGTTTGACTCGCACTTGGCCGGTTTTTTTTTTATATATAAGCTTTACTGTGCAAGTCTTCATCTACAAATGGTACTCATAAATACGATCAAGTTTTATTGTGGGACAAACATAGAAATCGCACTCGGCAAAAATGTATGAAACGCTGTAATTTTTTTGTGTGGTTTCATTTATTGTCGTATCCACGCCATACGTCATGTACATTCGCTCTATGATTATTCTAACTCTATGAGTATGAATAAAAAACAGGCCAAGTGCGAGTCAGACTCGCGCACCGAGGGTTACGTACAAACCTGTAGGTATATAAGTAAACGGTATATATATATATAAAAATGAATTGCTGTTCGTTAGTCTCGCTAAAACTTGAGAATGGCTGGACCGATTTGGCTAATTTTGGATTTGAACTATTCGTGGAAGTCCGGGGAAGGTTTAAATGAAGGGTAGGGTAGGGTAGGGTATGACGCGAACGAAGTCGCGCCGGGCAGCTAGTCTGGTATAAATTTCAACTTGCTAGGTCCACCCGTTCCTGAGAAAATCGGTGGTGACACACGGACAGACAGACGGACAAGAGAGTGATCTTATAAGGGTTCCTTTTTTACCTTTTGAGCTACGTAAGTTACGGAACCCTAAAAAACCAATATTTTCTGAAAAGTGTCACATTTCCAGATACGCTATCGACCGCGGGATCATAGTGATACCCAAGTCGGTGACCAAAGCTCGAATCGCGCAGAACTTCGAGGTCTTCGACTTCCAACTGAGCGTGGATGACATCAAGCAGATCGCCTCTCTGGAATGCAACGGCAGGTTCTGCAGCATGGGCGAGTAACGGCCCGTTCACACATGGGAGTCCGTTTTACTGTTACGTTTTTAACGGATACGTCATAAATTTATGCGCTGTTCACACATAGGCACCGTATAACGTTCAACGAATCCGTCATTACTGGATGCGATGTGTGAACAGAAAAATGTGAGTCAAACAAAACCTGTCGCATCACTCCCCCTCCTACACCCCGCACACACCGCCCGCCACGCACACAGTATCTATCCGTTAAAATTCTACGTATCCGTATATTTTTACTGTTCCGTCGTCCAGTATTCGATGACAAAACGGAATGTAATTTTTTTACGGAACGATATTTTTTACTGTATACAGAATACTGTGCCATGTGTGAAGTCGCTCATACAACTACATACGCCATCGACGAAAAAAAACGTACACGATAAAACGGAACAGTAAAACGGAGACATGTGTGAACCGGCCGTTAGTATACCTTATTTATAAACAAATAATAATAATAAATAAATAAAAGCTGTCTATTTCAGGCCTTGTTCCACCCATATTAATACAGTTACATAGATAACACAAATATAATTTAAAAATTATGCATTTAAAAATTATCGATGGCTGCCGTTCAGTCACTTCTTATTTCCATCCAAATGGATGGAAATCCAGTGTCGCGTTATAGGTTTCTGTACGTAGTCAGAGACAGCCCTCAGTATACCATTGTTGGAGCGACTCAGCCTACTCCAAAAAGACGCTATACGAGTACGAATAATGGCAAAAAAATCGGGAACCCTCGCCTCGAAGAACATGCTCGACGCACTGCAGTACCTCGGCAACCTCATAAGAACCCGGTATGCATTATTGTACTGGACTCTTATGGTGTTGATGGCCTTTCTAGTAAAGTTCGAATAATACGGCCCGTCTGATGGTAATCGATTACCGTAGCCATATGGACACTTGCAACACACGAGGTATTTAAAGTGCAAAGGCGATGATAGCTCAGTGATAGGAAATCATACTACGGCTACCACCCTCAAGTTGAAATGCCGACAAGTACCTATCGGTGTGTTCCGACAGCTGCACTTGAGAGCCAGTTCCTTCTAGGCTTTGTGTGTGCACCCCCTTCGGCCACATCATCACTTACCATGGTCAAACACTGTAAAAATATATTTTAATTAATAATTTATTGACGGGCCAGTTTGCGCAGTTGGTTCGATTCCCACACAGGACATGCATTTGTTTACATGAACATGTATGTATGTCCTGAGTCTTGGTGTAATTATGTATACTAACCCCCTTACTCATAAAACGTTATTTAACTAATATACTGTTTAAAGGGTCACGTAAATAACGTCACTCTATTGTCATTGTCAAATAATATTACATTATTTACATTATGACCCTTTAATCAGTATCTTTATGAGTAAGGGGGTAAATATGTATTTACAAACAATAATTGGACTGTTTTACAAAAAATTTAAACCGACTTCAAAGTACACTAATAGTAATCAAATCCTGATCTGATGACAATGGGACCAAACGGGAAGTGTACCCTTCCAGACAAAAAAAATCCAAATCGGTTAATAAATGATGGTGTTATGAGGTAACAAACATAATAAAAAAAGAAAAAACAAATACAGCCGAATTGAGAACCTCCTCCTTTTTTTTGAAGTCGGTTAAAAAGTAGTATATTGTATTATATCAGTTATCTGGTTTCCATAGTACAATCTCTGCTTAGTTTGTGATCAGATGACCGTGTGTGAGGAATGTCCCGGGATATTTATTATTATGTATTGTTTCAGCACCTACCACCGGGACTACCCCTTCCACGATGAATATTGAAGAGTAACCATAGATTATTACTTATATTTCGTAATGCCGTACTATTTACATTCTTATTCAAATAAACGTTTGTTTTGTTTTTTCTTTGTCATTTTCTTTATTATGAAAGAAAGAAAGAATGAAAGAAAATTAATTTATTGCCACAATATAAATTACAAATAAGCTTAAAATTAGGTACAATATAATATATAAAAATATGGCAAAAGGGTAGGCTCAGCGAATGCAGCGTACACAATATGCAAACTACGCTGTTTTTCAGCCTACCCCTGTATTCGGACTAAGATTTTAGCCGAGATAAATAGATAGAGGAAACAAAAACGGCTCATAAAAATTAGATTAAAAAAAAGAAAATGTGCTTGAAATATAATATCAATTACTAGTGATGATTTTTCTTATTTGACCAAATAAACTTAATTGATTTTAATCTATCTAACCACAACAAACAAAAATTATAAAAAACATAAAAAGAAATCCGATATAAATAAATTTACAAAAAAAATAAAAAGTAATACAAAGTCCATACTTCCAAATAACTCCACAAAAATGCGTGTTTGTATATTATGTGTGTGTGTTCTGTGTATTACATAATGCTATGATTATAGCCTGCAGTTTATCAAGTACCTATGAGTAAATTATAAAAACTTGCGTTGCAAATCAAATCAAATCATCATTTATTCGCTAATATGTGTATATGTGGATGTTGCAAATAATAAAGAGTGGTCACATAAGCTTATTGCGGACCATTAGGATGTGGAATGAGCTCCCCGTTACGGTTTTCCCTCAGCGCTACGATATGGGGTTCTTCAAAAAAGGCGTAAAAAAAGCTCTACGAGTACTCTAAGAGGACTTTGCTGAGCCGAGTCAAAGGTACAGCAAGTTTGTGCTTATTTCTAGTGTTCAAACTATGAGTGTCGCTATTCTTAGGTAAGTTATTTATGTTTTTCCTCACATGAATAAGATTTTCATATATGTACTGTGACGACACTGTCATTATATTAATAGATTTTAACTTGTCTCTCAAAGAATCTCTAGGCCTTATTTTATATCTTTTGTGACAAATCGTAATTTTTTCAATACATTTGTATAATAATAATAATAATATTTTTTATTAACATTAGTATTAATAACTTACATTAGTAGTACAAGTTAATATTTTTTTTTATCCATAATGTACCTACCTACAGTTTTGTTTCCAGTTGTCTCTTTATATTCATTGTATTAGTATTCACTTCTGCTTTCGGCTTTAATCTGTAGATCCTATCATCATGACAGTATATCATGTTATTATTCTTATCAAATCGCTATTTTTTCTATACATACTTATATATTAGTTACTTATTATAATTTCCGAAGTATATATTAAACACTTATGATAATAAATATCAACTAAAACTAAACTAATTAATAGATAAATAAAAATATATACAAATTTTACAATTCCTATTCTATTATATATTTTTCTAAACTCGATATTATAAATAAAATATCGAGTTTAGGTCACTGCCCGTGGGTAATGTACCAAGAAGGCTGGCAGCATTACCTCGTTGGATAGCTAGGCTGATCCTTTGTCCGAGGTAAGAACCAGCCCTCTGGTCACCAGATAACTTAACGAGGCGTGTCGACAGTTCTTTAAAAAAAACCGGCCAAGTGCGAGTCAGACTCACGCACCGAGGGTTCCGTACAAACCTGTAGGTATATAAGTAAATGGTAGTATAGACCTGAGTATTTGATATTAATTTCAATTTATGACATATTAAAAAAAAACTACTTACTAGATCTCGTTCAAACCAATTTTCGGTGGAAGTTTGCACCGTAATGTACATCATATATTTTTTATAGATTTATCATTCTCTTATTTTAGAAGTTACAGTGGGGGGGACACACATTTTACCACTTTGGAAGTGTCTCTCGCGCAAACTAATCAGTTTAGAAAAAAATGATATTAGAAACCTCAATATCATTTTTGAAGACCTATCCATAGACACCCCATACTTATGGGTTTGATGAAAAAAAAAATTTTGAGTTTCAGTTCTAAGTATGGGGAAACCCCAAAATTTATTGTTTTTTTTCTATTTTTGTGTGAAAATCTTAATGCGGTTCACAGAATACATCTACTTACCAAGTTTCAACATTATAGTTCTTATAGTTTCGGAAATAAATGGCTGTGACATACGGACAGACAGACAGACAGACAGACATGACGAATCTATAAGGGTTCCGTTTTTTGCCATTTGGCTACGGAACCCTAAAAAGACCGCTTACTTATTATTAATTATATATATCAGTTAAAAGTTTATAATTTTTTCTAGCCATACTGTAAAGTTTTGTTTCCATTTGTTTTACTAAATTATTGTGTTATTATAATCATAGTATTAGTTTTCGCTTTCGGCTTTAATCTGTAGACCTTATAATTAGCACAGTATACCATGTTATTATCCTTATCAAATGCTATAGCTTGAACACCTTTAATAGAAACTACTTGTCTACATGAAGCGTTATATTTTATTATTTCATATATCCCATCACTAGATGAAAAATAGACTCTGCCGTTTCTGTCCACAGCTATGTCAGTTACATGGCTCCGCTCATAATATAAAGTTGTATGTCCACTGTCCATCTGTCGACTATACAACTTATTGTCATTGCTGTAGAACATGACATCCTCGTTATCAATAACTAATCTGTTTACACTATATGGCATATTGACAAGCTCATTGGAGTGTCCATTTATTAATGATGAAACTTTACCTGTCTGATCATCGATATAATATAGTACTCTATTAAAATACACACGCCTGACACCAACACCTGCAGCGCCAACTAGTTGCTCTACGCCCGAGCTCGGCTTGTATTTGTATATACCGTTTGGAGTGCCTATATACAGGTCGTGGGTCTCCTGATCCACAGTAACTGAGCTGCAGCACTGTACACTTCCAAGATAAGATTGAAGCTCTTTTGTATTTAAATTTAATATTACTAGTGCACTATTATTTTCACGTATATATAAGTAGTTATATTCGTAATCTACGACCAGAGAAGGCGTATACCACGATACGCCTGAATTGTACAATAGTTCTGTGTGGTGTGCGACTCCGTCGATGATGACGTCATTTTCGTCTGAAAATCAAAGTTTTCTAAATTAGTTTAAAATTCAAAATTCAATTCAAAATCATTTATTCAAATAGACCTTCGCAGGCACTTATGAAAAGTCTGACTCTAATACCGGTTCGGAAGGTTGCATTTGCTGAGAAGAGCCGGCAATAAACTCAGCAATTACTCTTTTCAAAACAGGCTTAGATTCATTACATAATATTTACATTCTAATCGCACTGAAAACAATTGCGTGCCCCGGCGCGGCGGCAAAATTACAAAGTAGACTGAATAAATATTTAATAAGTAAATAAATAGCAAACTCGGCGCAGACCAGCCCCCAAAAGCAGCACCTGTTCACGCATATGACGCGTGTGGCAGCCATCGCCCTCCTCGCCATATTGGAGGGAAGTGAGCGACCCGTCACACGACGCAGCCGCAAGCAAAGGCCTTAAAGTGAGCATGACTTACTTAAGTCTGCCTTAGAAATAAAAAATAACTAAAGGGAAACACTAAACACACAATTTGTTATCACTGTGACTATTGACAAGTTTAGACTAAATATCACAAAATAAAAAACCGGCCAAGTGCGAGTCAGACACGCGCACCGAGGGTTCCGTACAAACCTATAGGTATATAAGTAAATGGTAGTATAGACCTGAGTATTTGATATGAATTTCAATTTATGACGTATTAAAAAAAAACTACTTACTAGATCTCGTTCAAACCAATTTTCGTTGGTAGTTTGCATCGTAATGTATATCATATATTTTTTAAAGATTTATCATTCTCTTATTTTAGAAGTTACAGGGGGGGGGACACACATTTTACCACTTTGGAAGTGTCTCTCGCTCAAACTATTCAGTTTAGAAAAAAATTATATTAGAAACCTCAATATCATTTTTGAAGAACTATCCATAGACACCCCACACTTATGGGTTTGATGAAAAAAAAAAATTGAGTTTCAGTTCTAAGTATGGGGAACCCCCAAAATTTAATGTTTTTTTTCTATTTTTGTGGGAAAATCTTAATTGCGTTCACAGAATACATCTACTTACCAAGTTTCAACATTATAGTTCTTATAGTTTCGGAAATAAATGGCTGTGACATACGGACGGACAGACAGACAGACAGACAGACAGACAGACAGACAGACAGACATGACGAATCTATAAGGGTTCCGTTTTTTGCCATTTGGCTACGGAACCCTAAAAATATAACAATTAGACAGACATAATATATCGATGCATTTATATCAAAATAAATAAATGAAGAACATTTAATTAATTTAATAACAAAATTTAATTTAAAAGCAGCAAGTGTCGAGATCAGTGCAAGTCGGATCAGTGCAAGACGGATCAGTGCAAGTCGGATGTGGAACTGGCACAGAGTTACAATAGCATAGAGCGATACCGTTAACGACAATACCTTGTGCGAAACGTGAGCAGTTTTCATATACATAGACTAGCAGACTCCCGCGGTTTCACCCGCGTACGGTTTGTATTTTTTTGCGCGGGACACTTATTATTTTTGAAGAATAAAAGTAGCTAAGTTACTCCTTATAACATCAGCTCAAAGTCAAAGTCAAAGCCATTTATTAAATTTAGGCCCCAGAAGGGCACTTATGAAGGTCACATTTACTGAAGTTGCCACCGGTTCGGAACTCGGCCTTCAACTGAGAAGAATCCGACAAGAAACTCAGCAAGGTTACATTTTTAAATACTTTTGGACAATCTGTCTGTTTGGCTTTTTTTTTTGCTAGCATAGCTAGCAACCGGAACAGACTGACAAAAACTCAATCCGATTTTATTCAAAAAAGTTGGAACTCACATAAAAGCTTGATGCAATGCAATACTCTTTAAATTGGAATGTCAAATAGGTACACACGGCTACAGATCAAGCTATACATTTCCAGTATAAGCTGAGCTCGCATTGTATAGGACTTCCGTACAATGGGAGGTCAGCTTATACTAGAAATGTATAGCTTGATCTGTAGCCGTGTGTACCTATTTGACATTCCAATTTAAAGAGTATTGCTTGATCTGTTGCCGTGTGTACAAGTACCATTAACAATAAACACAATATACTGACCGTCGCGTGTGGCGCCCGCTGAGCGCTCGCGCTGCTCATGCTGCACATAAACACAAACACAACACTATTAATACACAACAACAGAAATTATACAAAATATAATTGGACTGTTTTACAAAAAACTTAAACCGACTTCAAAGTAAACGAAGAAGTAATCAAATCCTGATCTGATGACTATGGGACCAAACGGGAAGTGTACCCGTTCCAGACAAAAAAAGAATTTTCCAAATCGGTTCATAAATGACGGAGTTATGAGGTAACAAACATAAAAAAAAAAAAAAAAAAAATACAACCGAATTGAGAACCTCCTCCTTTTTTTGAAGTCGGTTAAAAACAAGAGCAAACACATTAATACAAAAAAACCGGCAAAGTGCATGTCGGACTCGCATACGGAGGGTCCGTACAATATTAAATAGAAAAACGCCAAATAAAGACGTTTCTTGTATTAGGCGCCTCCTTTATCTTTTAATTTTATTTCATTTTTATATGCTGTTATAGCGGCAATAGCTGTCTACCTATTACCGTTCATGAGATACAGCCCACTGACAGACATACAGACGGTCGGACGGACAGCGGAGTCAATAGTAATAGGGTCCAGTTTGGCACCCCTTCGGGTACGGAACCCTAAAAAAGATTTATAAGTTCTCTTAAAAAGAAAGATTATTAAAAAAAACGGCATTTAGCGAGTCGGACGTACGGAGGGTTCAATTTTTGCAATAAATTGTGTAGTTCTGCAATTGAACTTTGCTACACTTTAGGGGCGATCCATTAATTACGTGAGGCTTGAAAACCCCTCCGGTTTAACAAACATCACGAAATATCACAAGGGGTCCATATTTAGCACCCCCCTCGGGTGTAGTAAGATATCACGGCTAAAAATTGTAAAAGAACATCACGTGATTAATGGACGGCCCCTTATCGTAACATTGGGACTTTATTTTGTAAAAATTAAATTATTTAGAGATCCTTGAATCTGGAATTCTTGAATTTTTATTATTTGTCATAGACGCCATAGTTATACGTATTGAGTGAAAATGACAACTGCCTATTAGCACAGAGTACCTATATAAATACTATTAGGTATATGATATTACTAGGCCTCCGTTGCCGCCCGTCCGTTCGTCTCTCTGTCAGTGAGATGTATCCCATGAACCGTAATAGTTAGACAGTTGATTTTACACTATAACAACAAACAGTAAAAATTATACAAAAAGGAAGGGGGTCCCCAACGTCATTTTGGCTTTTTTTGTTGCGCCTATTATTCGTATCATAGCAAAGTTGAGTTAGTTAATATTATTATACGGAACCCTCCATATGCGAGTCCGACTCGCACTCGCCCGGTTTTTATATGTGTTAATTTGCTAAACTGTATGCAAGGATTCACCCTTTGATTAAGGATACATCCAGATAGTGTCGCAGCTGTGCACGCGTCGATAAAAATAGGCTCTAACTGTTAGAGGCTAAATCAAGTAAAAATGCAAAATAATGATCAATATTTAAATTTCTCCCGATTTTAATTGGAATATTTTAATAACTACTATCATTATGAACGTCATTATGACAAGCAGAATGACGCAGATGGAGCGTAAAACGCAGCTGTTACGTGCAGCAGCCTATAAAAGTAGGCCTGTTTTGTATATTCGTGTAGTATGGCGACGTTCTTTCTAGGTATATTTATTTCTATGGATTCACCCTTGTTCCCGGGAGCCTATAGCAGTAGCCTGTAGTAGGTACTCGGGGACGATGTATGGAGCTATGTACCCCGGGATAAAAATGCGAATTTCTATGGCAAGCCGGCGAATGGCGACTATTTGCGACCAAAACCATTGTTGTTGTTATGTGTTGCGGGGTTTATGAAATATTTCATGTATATTAACATGTTGCTGGTAATGTAATCTCAACATTGGAAGTGATTAAATACCCTCTAAAATGTTTTATTTTTTTGTACTAATCAATGTATGGAGCTCGCCATGATTCTTTACCTCTTTATAATAGTGGTATAAATAAATGCCAGTTACCTCGCTCTGTTTGTCCACAGCTCGTTGCGAAGCCGCCATTATTTGGTGTTGGTGTAGTTCCCTCGCGCGACCCTCCGTCCGAGCTGCAGCCTTGTCAGGGTCTGCAACTCATCACACGTTTTCATTTTGATAGACCTTTGCCCTTTGCAGGCACTTATGAATCATCATCATCATCAGCCTATAATGTCCCACTGCTGAGAACAGGCCTCCTTTCACAAATGAGGGTGAAAGGGAATGGGCGATACTCCACCACGCGTGCCCACTGCGGATTGGTGGAGGTAGGCTAGTGATCAACCTACTGTTGGAATTTTTCAAGCCGCCTAGGAGGCATCCAACTAGCTTAACGACTATCACAATTAAGTTATAACCGGGACCAACGACTTTACGTGCCTTCCGAAGCACGGAAACGCTCGATTTGAAATACCACTAGGCGGTCACCCATCCAGGTACCGACCACGACAGACGTAGCTTAACTTTGCCGATCGATTAAGAACGGCTAATCATGCTACGCCACGAGCGCTTCATGAATAGCTTAACTTATGAATAGCCTGACTTAATACTGGTTCGGAAGGCTGCATGTGTTATTTAACATTATCTTTATATATAAAATTCTACTGTACGTGAGTATGTCACTGAATTCCTCCTAAACAGCTGGACCGATTTTAATTATCTTTTTTGTATGCGTTTGGGTGGCGCCCTGAATGGTTTAGTTTCACAAATCAGCCCGGCAGACGGCGCTGCAGTCGATAATATAACCTAGATACCGAATGCTGCGCCAAAAAAAATCATTCAAATCGGTCCAGCCGTTTAGGAGGAGTTCAGTGACAAACACACGTACAGTAGAATTTTTTTGTATGCGTTTGGGTGACGCCTTGGATGGTTTAGATAGGTTAGGGTAGGGTAGGGTAGCACCACAGGCTAGGGTAGCACCACGCGAACGAAGTCGCGATGTAAAATATGGACAAGAGACAAATCGCTGCAAGTGTGGCAGTAGGTACTGAAACCCTTTTTGATAACCAAGACCCACATTAACAAATCTTGTTGAAACTGATTTGTTCCGCCGACAAATTCGAAACAACTGCCTACACGTTAGAAGTAAGGCTTAGTAACTCAACTAACGTGTGTTACTAACGTGACGTGACCGTCCTTCCTTCCCGCTTTGGGCGGGACAGTCCCGCTTTCAGGCTGTCTGTCCCGCTGTCCCAAGTGAGGGAAAAAATGTCTCGCTTTCAAAAACAGACTTATCGATAATTTTATTACAATCAAAACTACCCTGGGTACGCCCATGAGTGTAGGCCCTGATAAGGCCCTGATAAGGCACCGCTACAGGAAAATATGTTACAATATTGCTCATTAGGTATTCATTAAACAATACAGGAAATTAACAATTCACTTTATATTTAAACTCCTTAAACCGGCACCAAACTACATGTTAACTATTATTATTTAGGTATACATAAAATACCTAACTGTTTTTCTGGTGTACAATAGAGAGCAATCTATCTATATATCTCCATAGGTATTCATTTCATCAAAACTACTGAAATAGGTAGGTACAGTCGAGGACATAAATATGTATACAATTAGTAAAATTCAACAACGGTTTCCTCTTAAACTACTGATTGAAATTATGAGATATTATAAAGGCAGAATCTTCTAACATATACTATTATGATTTGTGTATTAGCTTAACACTTAAATGTTAAACATGCGAGAAAATCGCTTTTGAATTTCAAAAAGTGTATACATATTTATGTCCTTGACTGTACACCATCTTCGTCATTGTGTGACTAGAGAACCATCCTAATGCGCTTGCTGCTAATCCAACCTGCCAAGACTATACAATACGGCTCAAGAGAAAAAACATTTTGTAGCTCGAGCGACAATAATATGAGAATATGTCTTCACTGGAGGGCTCACTCACTCCTCCAATCAATAAGTGACACTCAAATATGAACAAAATGATTACATAATTGGACTGTTTTACAAATTAAAAACTTAAACCGACTTCAAAGTACACTAAGAAGTAATCAAATCCTGATCTGATGACAATGGGACCAAACGGGAAGTAGGGTACACTTCCAGTCAAAAAAAGAATTTTCCAAATCGGTTAATAAATGACGGAGTTATGAGGTAACAAACATAAAAAAAAAACAACCGATTTGAGAACCTCCTCCTTTTTTTTAAGTCGGTTAAAAAAGAGCCAAAAAAAGCTAGGCTAAGACTAAAATATTACCTTTATGATATTCGGCGTGTTCCGTGCCTGACTCCCCTCCAAGCGGCCGGCGTGGGCGTCAAGCGATGTGCCACGTACAGAGTAGGGAATGCAAACCGGTTTCACCGAAAATCGAAAAACCGGTTATTCGGTACGGTTTTGACCAAACAAAAAAACCGGTTTTACATAGCACCAAAACCGGTTTTTCGGTTATTTTCGGTTTTTCTTTCAATGTTTGGAAAAACTAATAAAGGAAGATTTGCCGCAGTTTTGTAAACTGAGTGCAATGCAGGGAGTATTTTTGTGATGAACTGAAGTGTGTTGTTGTGTATTGTGTTGAGCTGGTAAGAAAATAACTTATAATAATGATTGTTTTTATGATAGATATAAAATACGTATTTTTTTTTTACAATACTTAGGCATCAAACAAGCGTACGGCCCGCCTAATGATAACCAGTTACCGTAGCCTATGGACGCTTGCAACATAACGGTTATCACTCGCACGTTGCCAACCCTCAAACTTTTTGAAGCGGGGAGCTCATTCCATAGCCTGAGCGTTCACGATAGGAAGCTTCTTTGAAACCACACTGTACGAGACCATTTTGGTTCCAATGCGTGAGGATGGACCCTCCATCGGTGAATACGATGGTAGAAGGTGACTGGGCATCAGGTCAAATAATTCTTCAGAAAACTGTCCGTTGGAAAAGCGGTAGAACACACAGAAGAAGGCAGTCTCTCCTCAGACTAAGGGGCTTTAAAACACTTGTGAGCTCGGGATCGTCGACAATTATAACAGCACGTCGCTGAAATGAGTCTTAATACCAAAGCTAGTATCCAGGTACCCACAGAAGACAGCAACAATTCATTTGGGCTGGACTTGCGACTTATATAGTTGCAGTCTTTGTCTCGATAAGAAGTACTACTTCACTCTATTAATCACACCGAGTTTTTTGGATATCTTGTAGATGATTTTGGAACAGAACGTCGCTACAAATATTAACGCGAAGGATCCCAATGCTTTTCGTGATGTTGAGGGACATGTTCTAGAAACTTTTCGCAACGGTGAATGCGCAGGCTTGCGTGTGACTTAGTGTAGTTTAGTCGACCCCAATCGGAGTCACTAGTTTGTGTACTCTCGATTTAAGACAAGTTCTTCGCGCCTTTCCTCCAATATAGAACGAGGGATATTAGCACGCCTCGTGTAATGAGCGTCCCCTGTAATTTCATCTGCATAGCAATGAATGCTAGCAATAAAGAGTATATCATTAATATGCTGGAGGAACAGTGTTGGGGATAATCCAGAGCCTTGCGGGACGCCAGCATTAATGTCATGCTATCGGAGCAACTACTGTCAACGAAGGCTCTTATGTATGCCAAACAGCAAGCTGACTGATTGGTTTTTGTGTACACGCAAGTTGCTCTGCCGTTACAATATGATATGTTCATAATATTACGAGTGAAATTAATATTATAACGTACGAAACATAATTCAATAAATGTACATGAAAGTGATCATATCTCATAGCAATTAAAAACCAAGCAAACGTGATATGTTTTAATGATTTAATTCGTTTAAAATAAAATCAAAAGGAAAGGAACCGTGTAGTATAGACTACATGGTTGAGGTGATGAAGATGAATCTACAGAGTTAAATGAACTATTATTTCCATCAATTTGATGAAAAAGAGATGGATGGATTGTGTGAAAGATGATATTAGTAAGAAAGGAGTGAATGTTGGTATAACGGATAGAAGAGACGAATGGAAAAAGCGTACATATAGCGCCAACCCCTAATGATTGGGAACAAGGCACTTTTATTTTATATACTCACTTCATTAACTTTAACTGACTATAATTCCTCAGTTTGCGATTTTTTAATCTTAGGCACGGTTATTATCTATAATTTGAGCTATAGAAATAACGTGAAAAAAAACCGAGCGAACATAAAAAAAAACGGTTTTAAAACCGGTTAACCGGTTTTACTACTCAATAACCGAAAAAAAAACCGGTTTTCATTTTGCCACGGTTTTGCATTCCCTAGTACAGAGACGACGCTGCGCCTCCCACACTGAACCACCCGTAGTACCTACTACCGACGCAGCTACGAGTTCCAGCACTGAAATATACAAGTCATACATGGTTGTCTTCTCCGTACAGCTTCACTCACGTTGTTCTGGTTGTGATCTACCAGCGTTCCAAAGGAATCAGAGATTTTTGTTCGGAGCCTGGAATACTCATAAGGCGCCATTTTGTTTTTTTTGATGCCTGCGCACGGTTTTACCTATTATTGGTATATAGGTAGGTTATTACCATATATACCTACTACAATTATATTTTTATGCCTTTTGCGGTCGAGACCTTGGGACCATGGGGTTCAGAAGCTAGCCGTTTTGCTCGCACCTTGTCTTCAAAATTGATCGAGACCTCCGGAGACCAGCGGGCGGGGAGCTTTTTCCGCCAACGCGTCAGCTTCTATCCAAAGAGGAAACGCTGCCAGCCTTCTGGGAACCTTGCCGTTAATCGGAAGCAGCGGCAGGCTTGAGGAAATTTTCTATATATAGTTTTAGGAATCAGAGACGGGAATAATTTAGAAAAATACAAATATCACCAAATTATCACTTTAATTTTACAAACTAAACAATTTATTATCAAATGAACGCAATAAAAAAAAAAGTATTTAAGAGAAAAGAAAATAAAGAGCAAACAGAAAAAGGAACAAATCACAGTAGGCACATAAACTTTTCAAACGACTAGAGGTTCTGCTTAGCTAGTGAACTCTACAGCGAATACTCGTCCGACTGAGCGTGCGAACACTTTTAAATACATGTCCCCACTTTTAAATACTTGTCTACCCCCACTTCTAGTGACCTATTGATTCACTCTGCTAACACGGCCTCTCCTGACTGGAGGACGTCCTCGTGCTCCTGTGTCTCAGATAGCAGTTTCTGCTGCATTGGAGGTGCCTGGTACAGGCTCTGGCACATCGTTGATTTCGTCAGCTCGGTCAAGCGTGGACTCCGCATTATGATCATTATAGTCTGCACCTGAGAATGTAAACAAAACTTTCACAATCCTAAAAGTTTTTAGAGCTTTAAATGTAATTTCCAGAACTATTTCCCAGAGATTACACACATCATGGTAATGCAACAGAAGCGCTGCAGACACTTCAGCTGCATCACCACAATCAAAAATTTCAATATAGTCGGAACTCTGGTTCTCACCGGAGACACATCAACCCACAGTGAACCATATTCACCCAAGCCAGAGAGGAAGCACGACGTTAGCTATCTCCGACCGACCGTAAGAAACATAGGCACGACGTTCGCTTATTTCTCACAACATGGTACCAAAGTAAGCATACCAAGTAACTTCTACACTTGCATGACATAGGCCCGACGTTAGCTTATCATACAAGTGCAGCGCAAACTAGCTCTCGAAAAAGGCAGCACACGTGTCAGGCAGGAGTCCACTCCCCTCGCCACGGCACCATAAATTGTGCTGCAGCCTGGGTCGTTTTTTCATAGGAGCCTGCCAGCCGTTGCAGCTCATATCGACCTTGGGAAAGCGCCTTGATCACACGGTACGGCCCGCGCATGCCCGAGTCGAGCCCGCTAGTCGCTTGTGCCTGTTTAATAACAAAAACAATTGAATTAGTTTCAAATAATCGAGGGAGTCTACGGTCCGCGTTCACGGTTGTGTCTTTGTTTATACATCTCTCTGTGACTCACGGTTTTGATGAGAGTCCTCTAGGGCTAATATCTCTAGACAAGGTGACGTATGAGAGGCGTAGCTGCTTCAATGCCCATCACCAAGTCCAACAGTAACGTTCCACTAGCCCGTTGGAGTGATGCATTTCAGCGTAATGAGATGCATATCAATGCCTAACTCTGTTACAAGTTTCGTAAACTCTGAACTCAGGAACATACGACCACGATCTGCTACTATTAGTTCTGGAGTACCAAACAAGGAAATTGTATACCATTTAGGTGGCAAACAAGCATACGGCCCGCCTGATGGTAAGCAGTTACCGTAGCCTATGGATGCCTGGAACACCAGGGGTATCACGCGCGCGTTGCTGACCCTGCAGATTGGGAAAACCACGGCGGGGAGCTCATTCCACAGTCTGAGCGTCCGCGGAAGGAAGCTCCTTTGAGCCCGCACAGTACGAAACAATTGTGGTTTCAATGTGTGAGGATGGACTCCCCATCAATGGCGAGAGTTGCGATGATGGATGGTAGCCGTGGGCAACAGCTTAAAAAATTCTACAGAACACTGTTCGTTGTACAATCGGTAGAACACACATAAGGAGGCAAAGTCTCTCCTCAGACTGAGGGGCTCTAAACCGCTTGTGAGCTCGGGATCATAGATAGCCAAAATTGGTTCGCTCGTAAGGTGCGAAATTATGTACGTTGTTGTTGTTTCGTCAATTTTGTGATAGAAGCGGTTTTAGTAGCAAAGCCAGATATATAGCGGCGGAAATAATTTGCTAGTCCCAAGAATTGTCAGACTTGTTTTACAGTTTTCGGAATTGGCGCTTCAACCAAAGCTTGAACCTTTCGTTCGCTCGGCTGTACCTGACCCTGACTTATGGTACGTCCCAAGTACTGGATCTTAGTTGACAAAAAAAAAGCACTTCTTTAAATTAATAGAAAACCCCGAATCGGTCAACGTCTGAAGCATTTTACGGGCCAGTAAACCCTCATTAACAGTATTGCTCAATATGAGTATGTCATCAATGTACACGAGGGTTTCAATTCTTAAAATTGCTTCAGCTACGGTCATTAGTGACCCACTCATTGAGCCAAGCTTTAGCATCCCCCTTCAGACAATTCCCAATGCGAGACAAACACTGATTGTCATTCCAATTAATCGTTGATCAAAATTAGAAATATAGTAAGCTTGGTTTGATCTCACCGTAGTATTAATTGATCGTATGGCGTCGATGATACGATCAGTTGTGCTGACGTCGCGGTTTGTAACCGCACTCACGGAATGCCCCGGCGAGGACGGAGCTGCCGATTCTGGACACTCTGCCACAGTCGCGGTTACCACCCGCGGTCGCGGCGGCGGCGTAGGGAACACGCCGGTGGCACTCGGCGCACGTGGCCGCGGCGAAGACGTTAGTCTTCCAGTTCTTTCAGTGACGTCAGTCGATCTAGAATTAGATTCATTGCATTGTTAGGAGAGCTACGTCTGTTACAGGTAAGACTAGACGCGAGTTTCGATGGTCAGAACTCAAATAATAGTTCTTGGAACGCGACCTAAGTTTCCCAGAACGCGAATCACGATTCCTAGAACGCGAATCACGATTCCTAGAACGCGAATCACGATTCCTGGAATGCGAATCACGATTCCTAGAACGGCTTCTATTTTTTCGGTTATTATTAGGCTTTTTTTTTATCTACCCGCAATCTTGCGATGTAGATTTTAAACTTTTAATCAATGAACAAAACAATTGGGTGAAACCGAATAGCAAAATAACTAATACCTACACACTAACTCCTACACTGTAGGTAAAGAACAATATTAAATTGCGATAGTACTCACAAAGCAACTTTCAATGTATATTCGTAAACACACAACTTTTTACTGCTCAAAATCACACAGAATAAATTGGAACGTACTCACCAAAGATTTTCCAACGAATACCACATAACCACACCACTCACTTAAACAACGCTTGTTAAGAACAGCAAAATCGTTTTTACTTGTTTTGTAAATCAACCGCCTTAACTCGGATTTTGCAAGTGAAAATAATCGTGGGCTAAGAGCCAATCCCACTTCTGATTTTAGGAATCAGAGACGGGAATAATTTAGAAAAATACAAATATCACCAAATTATCACTTTAATTTTACAAACTAAACAATTTATTATCAAATGAACGCAATAAAAAAAAAAGTATTTAAGAGAAAAGAAAATAAAGAGCAAACAGAAAAAGGAACAAATCACAGTAGGCACATAAACTTTTCAAACGACTAGAGGTTCTGCTTAGCTAGTGAACTCTACAGCGAATACTCGTCCGACTGAGCGTGCGAACACTTTTAAATACATGTCCCCACTTTTAAATACTTGTCTACCCCCACTTCTAGTGACCTATTGATTCACTCTGCTAACAATAGATTATATTTTGTGCATATTTGTTGTTAATAAAACTATGAAGTAGTTAAAAAAAAAAACAAAATTGACTTCTTTACTAACATATCAGTATAATAAATGTGCAGGAGATATACATTATTTATTATATTGAATCCAGTCATTTAATATTGCCGAAAAGTATGTGATAATGTTCGAAACCCTTTCATCATAATTGGGGCATATAGAGGTATCAAACAAACACACATTTGCATTTATTATATAAGTTGGTTGTTATGATGATAATAATGCAGGATGTGGCATGGCGGCATGACCATGATAATTATGTGATAATACGTGATGATACATAATTACACCGCAGACTTTGGACATACAGACATGTTCATGCACACAAATGCATGTCCTGTGTGGGAATCGAACCCACGACCTGCGGCGCGAAAGGTGGAATCTTAACCAGTCTTAACCAACCGCGCCAGCTGGCCTATTAAGAGAACCAAATCATTGTTCGAACAACAAAGAAAAGCAATGACGTTAATTTTGTTTGAAATATATTCCGCCAAGTCCCCACCACCGACAATGCGCTCTGATTGGCTAAGTCAAGGACACACTAAACATTTAGACGCAGTGCTTGATCGGTACTGTTTTTAATCATTGAAAAACCTGCAAGAGTTCGTGTCATGTCAATACTCGTGCTCATGGCACATACTCCATACATATCTGGATACCAGCTTGGGCCTTTAGACTCGGTTCAGCGACGTGCTGCTAGAATTGTCGACGATCCCGAGCTCACAAGCGGTTTAGAGCCCCTAAGTCTGAGGAGAGACGTTGCCTCCTTATTTTTATTTTATTTATTTTAGGAAAACTTACAGCTAATACAAACAGTAATGTACATGTAGAGTATGAAGGCCATTTAAAAGTTCTCACATATAACTTAAATACTTCACAAAAGGAAAGAAAGTAGACAGAGCACACGTACAAGAAATAATAGAAAAAAATAATTAATTAAAGAATCTTTTACAAATAACATTTATCATCTTTGATGCACCGGCGCCAAACAGATCAAGATCTAATTCGTGGGACTCGTATGAGATAAGAGTTCTGTCTGTATTTGCAGTTCACAAAAGGAATATGCAATAGGTTTGGCTTTCTCAGGGACGCTGAGTGAATAGGTGTAATGAATGCTGATTTCCATAATACCATCGGTCAAAGATAGTCTATATAGGATGGAAAGAGGAACACTAAGACACTTAGCACAGCTGACGATGAAAACTGCCGGGATATCAACAGGGCCTGCAGATTTATTCAGGTCGAGAGATTTGATAAATGAAATTATTAAAATAAACAAAAAACCCGACTGCGTAAAACAAAAATTAACTGAAAAGAGACAAACAAGCTCTGGAATATTACTTGAATGTTATAAGGTATTGCAGTCGGGGACAAACTAATAACCTAGGTATGTGTTTTTTTTTTTTGTAATATTTGTTTATCCCCGACTGCAATACCTTATAACATTCAAGTAATATTCCAGAGCTTGTTTGTCATAATGATGATGCCATACATACATACACTCGAAAAACATAACCCTCCTTCCGGGTCAGTCGGGTAAAAAACCTCAGGACTTCGGTTTCCTGCACTTCAATTGATGCTAAATCTAAGGAAATGTCTATAATTGGGTTTATAATTGGTATCCTTATGAATTTCAAAAAAAGAAGATTTTCATGCAGGCGCGTTACACTATCACAGCGAGCGCCGTTATAAAAAAAAACTTGGTTTATTCGAATTCACGTCGTAGGCCGCCATTTTGGTTCGATATTAGAATTGCAGAAATTTATAACTTTGTTGTTTACAAAAATGATCATGGGTGTTGATAAAGTCTTGTATGCAACTGTACATAATTAGGTATTAAAACCCTCATGTGATACTATTATCACACTCGCTTCGCTTCGTGTGATAAACCCAGATTCGTGTTTTAATACCCCTTATTATACGACAGTTGCATAAATAACTATTGGCTATCCAAAGAGGAAACGCTGCCAGCCTTCTGGGAACCTTGCCGTTAATCGGAAGCAGCGGCAGGCTTGAGGAAATTTTCTATATATAGATTGCATTTTGTACTATTAAGTATATTTAATATGGTATTTGTATTTCTCTTTTAGTATCTTAACTAACGGTGACTTAAACCAGGGTGGATACTTGTGATTTGACGAAAATAATTTGTTGGGAATATAGGTAAGTTAATCTCAAACTGTATAGAGTGTCGTATAAAAATAAGACCTCTAATGACCTTGAATCAATTTCGTGGGTCCAGTTAATTTTACATAGCTCCGACGATATAGCATCATAATCTGCTAAGTGATAAAGAAATTTCGTACGGGGTTGAGCTTGCAGCGCATGAAATTGTACAAAATCTGCCGGAATTAGGGTTTCGTTTTTCCCGACCTTTTCCATTCCCGGGACCCGGGAATGGAAAATAAAATACACGTATGTAAATTTTAAAATATGTTTCCGAAAACGGTCAAGTAGCCAATTGGGTTTTTATTACAAATAGGTACCTAGTTCGAACGATAACACGATTCACTGTCGAATATTAATGAAATATACCTAAGTAAGTACTTACCTACTAAATTCACACCGCTTTTATGGATATGAAATGCTTTAGCAAATAATGCCTTGCTTGTTATTTATATAACACAATATTTATTGTAATATATTAGTCTTTTGGCAGGTAAGTTATTATTCACACGCAAAAAAAATTTTATTTGTGAGAGATGACACTATGTGGCATGGCCCTACAACTGTGCGTTTACATTGGGATTTCCCCGTCAGTAATCATAAACTGGTGGTCTGACTGTTCATATACACACAGTTTGTCCGATCATATACCTACAGTACCGTTGGTCGTGGTGGCGACATGTCAGAAAGAAAGAAAATACGTGCCACTCCCTAGCTACAGCGGATAGTCGAGCGGCGGCAAACAATGTATCGGCCGACCACGCCCTAGCTACAGCGGATCGTCGAGCGGCGGCGAACAATGTATCGGCCGACCACGCCCTAGCTACAGCGGATCGTCGAGCGGCGGCAAACAATGTATCGGCCGACCACGCCCTAGCTACAGCGGATAGTCAAGCGGCAGCGAACAATGTATCGGCCGACCACGCCGTAGCTACAGCGGATAGTCGAGCGGGGGCAAACAATGTATCGGCCGACCACGCCCTAGCTACAGCGGATAGTCGAGCGGGGGCAAACAATGTATCGGCCGACCACGCCCTAGCTACAGCGGATAGTCGAGCGGGGGCAAACAATGTATCGGCCGACCACGCCCTAGCTACAGCGGATAGTCGAGCGGCGGCAAACAATGTATCGGCCGACCACGCCCTAGCTACAGCGGATCGTCGAGCGGCGGCGAACAATGTATCGGCCGACCACGCCCTAGCTACAGCGGATCGTCGAGCGGCGGCAAACAATGTATCGGCCGACCACGCCCTAGCTACAGCGGATAGTCAAGCGGCAGCGAACAATGTATCGGCCGACCACGCCGTAGCTACAGCGGATAGTCGAGCGGGGGCAAACAATGTATCGGCCGACCACGCCCTAGCTACAGCGGATAGTCGAGCGGGGGCAAACAAAATGATACCCTAAACGGCATTGCGATTCTATACGTTATAAAAGGAATCCATCGACTTTCAAAAAAAAATTTGTTAGTAATTATCGGTTTTTGAAGCGGTCTGTTAGTATTTGGAAGTGTATTTCAACTTTGAGAACCGAGAAAATATAAAAACTAAAAATGTCATACTTTACAATAACGAGTTTTGTTCCATCACTCGTCAGATATGTAAAATAAATTTTCTGTGTCATAGGTAGTTAAATCACACGCACTTGATAGTGTTTATCTTCTGTATAATAAATATAAAAATAATATATTATATCATATTAAAAAAAATGCTTTCACATACCTAAAGGAGAGCTCTCGCGCACAAAGCACTGCGCACGTAGTAAGTAGCTATTTAGTAACTGTGACTGCGGCCCGCGCCCGCGCAGTGTTGCCAACTCTACCAAATCAAATCTCGCTAGATGGCTGGTTCAAAAGTCGCTAGAAGTCGCCAGTTTTTTTTTCTAGAACTCGCTTTTTAATGATGCTTGAAAAGTGAAACTCAAAATAATAAAGTATTCAAATTTAATAATAATATTATAAAAAAATATATATATAAAATCTTCATCATCATCCGAATCAATAACAATCGCACTCGAGGTCGAGGGTTGTTGATTTTTCTGGGTAAATGTGGCTTTATTGGTGCCAATAAGCCGGAGTACCTCTAATTGTAAATCATAATCATAATATTTTTTATTCATTAAAATGGAATTCAATATTTTTAACCCCGTGCGATTTCGTAGCTTTGATTTTACTATTATTAAGAGCACTAAATATTCTCTCGATTTCTCCATTATCGATTGTAGCTACAGTTGTGTTCAATATGGAATGAATGAACTAAGGATTGTAAATTCATTTAATGTATAGTCATAGTTACACAACTGTGGAATCAAATAAATTTAAATGAGAAACGATTCACATCAAAAAGGCGCTAGAAAAGTCGCTAGTTTTTGTTGTCGCTAAATGAGAATAAAAAGTCGCTGTGAGTGTCAAAATGTCGCTTAATCTAGCGACAAAGTCGCTAAATTGGCAACACTGCGCCCGCGCCCAAACATGTTATATACATGTGATAAAGTACCTACATGAAACGATGTCCCAGTGTTACCAACCCAAAATATTTGTTGTCCCCCAGTCTTCGTGAAAAATATCCTAAATCCAGAGTATTAGTACCTATATCCTAACTATCCTAATCCTTTCGTATTATAAATGCGAATGTGAGTTTGTTTGTTTGTTACGCTTTCATGACTTAACTAATCAACCGATCATCAAGGAAATTGACATGCAGATCGCATACGGAGAAGGATATAGGCTACTTTTTATTTTGAAACGCGTGTGAAATCGCGGGGGAAAACTATTTGAATCACATTTGCCTAGTTATCACCAAAAATGGTTGCATTTTAATCTATACATACATGTTTCTTAAAAGTAATCAGTTGAATCGAAGTTCCGGGAATACTATTTTTTCATGTGTGTGTTTTTCACTTGTGTCGAAGATCATATAAGTTTCACACGACCGACAGTCATCCATTAGAATCAACTTTCGTAACTAATGTCATGTTGTTTCGACATAATTGATCTTTCATTCAAGTTTCAAGGCGAAACTATTTCCCCCCCCCCCCCCCCCCAAATACCCTAGGTGTCAAGAAATCTCCTAAGATTAGGGGAAAATACCCTATGTTGTGAACACTGGAAAATTATAATATTTATTGCGACCATGCGAACACGATGATGCACTTCCATTGGCGAGGTCATATTGCGTTGCAATTATAATTAGCTATATTGAGATTGATAAGAGAGTCAGGCTCGCAACATTACGGGTTCCGTCAGTAGGTACTACAACCATAAAAACCGGCCAAGTGCGAGTCAGACTCGCGCACCGAGGGTTCCGTACAACCCTGTAGGTATATAAGTAAATGGTAGTATAGACCTGAGTATTTGATATGAATTTCAATTTATGACGTATTAAAAAAAAACTACTTACTAGATCTCGTTCTAACTAATTTTCGGTGGAAGTTTGCATCGTATATTTTTGTACTATATTCGTATATTTTTTTTTTTTTTTTTTTTTTATGTCAATAGGTTGACAAACAGGCAGACGGTCCACCTGATGGTAAGTGGTCACCGCCGCCTATGGACATTTGCAATACCAAGGGGATTGCCGATGTGTTGCCGACCTTGAAGAGCTCTTTTCACGCCTTTTTTGAAGAACCCCATATCGTAGCGCTGAGGGAAAACCGTAATGGGGAGGTCATTCCACATCCTAATGGTCCGCAGTAGGAACGTCCGTCTGAACCGTTGTGTGGACGATCGAGGCGGCTCGAGGATATGAGGATGAACTCCACATCGCCGGCGAGCGGTGCGGTGGTAGAAGGGTGATGACGGCACCAGGTCGAAAAGTTCTTTAGAACACTCCCCATTATATAGGCGATAGAACACACAAAGGGAGCCTATATCCCTCCGAATGCTGAGAGGTTCCAAACCGCCAGTGAGTTCAGGATCGCCAACAATACGAGTGGCCCGCCTTTGCACCGAGGCAAGTGGATCGAGCTGATAAGCGGGTGCGCCTGCCCAGAGGTGTGAGCAGTACTCCATATGCGGCCTAACCTGCGCTTTATATAGCTGCAGCCGCTGGAGTGGTGTAAAGTACCACTTAGACCTATTAAGCACACCCAGCTTTTTTGAAGCCAGCTTGGCTTTACTCTCCAAATGACCTCGAAACTGGACATCACTCGCAATGTCGACACCGAGGATCCCGATACTCTTTGAGATGATGAGGGGAGTGTCTTCGAACTTTGGTGCAACTACGAAAGGGGTTTTTTTCGTGGAGAACGCGCAGACCTGTGTCTTCGAAGGGTTAAATTGGACTAAATTAAGTCTTCCCCATTCCGAGACCCGCTCCAAGGAAGTCTCGACTTCAGACACAAGTTGCATTCGGCTTTCCTCCACCATGGACCGAGGGATGTTAGCACGGCCAGTATATTGGGCATCGCCGGTGCTGTCATCCGCATAGCAGTGAACGCTGGGAATTTCCAGCATATCATTGATATGCAGGATGAACAGAGTGGGCGATAGCACGCAGCCTTGGGGTACGCCAGCATTAATATTCATGACGTCGGAGCAGCATCCGTCAACAGCGACTTTGATGCTCCGATCAGCAAGAAAGCTGGTCACCCAAGTGCACAAACCCTCGGGAATTCCATAAGACGGTAGCTTCGATAGAAGTGCCATTATATGTGCCAGTATATTTTTGTAATGTACATCCAAAGAATTTAAAACGTCCAGAAGGATAGTCGCCTCTATGGCAACATGAAATAAACAAGCCAGAATTGACAGTATTTGACAGCCGTGCGCAGTACGAACTGAGAGCGATTTGCTCAGGGAGCCCCTCAAGCGGAGTGAAATTAAATGTCATGCTTTAGTAAGGCGGATTATCCATCTGGGTAGAGGCACGATGCCCTATGAAAATCTTTGTGTACATCATATATTTTTTTTAGATTTATCATTCTCTTAGTTTAGAAGTTACAGGGGGGGGGCACACATTTAACACTTTGGAAGTGTCTCTCGCGCAAACTATTCAGTTTAGAAAAAAATGATATTAAAAACCTCAATATCATTTTTGAAGACCTATCCATAGACAACTTATGACATAGACAAACTTATGGGTTTTATAAAAAAAAAAAAATTGTTTCAGTTCTAAGTATGGGGAACCCCCAAAATTTATTGTTTTTTTCTATTTTTGTGTGAAAATCTTAATGCGGTTCACAGAATACATCAACTTACCAAGTTTCAACATTATAGTTCTAATAGTTTCGGAAAAAAGTGGCTGTGACATACGCACGGACACACAGACAGACAGACAGACCGACATGACGAATCTATAAGGGTTCCGTTTTTCGCCATTTGGCTACAGAACCTCGAGTGTAGACTCGAGTCCCGGCTCAGATAAGCGTTTTATAAAAATATTTAGATGCGGTAATTTATAATTTTAAAACAAAATAATGTTTGTTGAGTGCAAACTGATATCTTTAATATAAATTATAAAAATCGAAAAAGAGAGGTAGAGCGTTTATTCGTCTGAAGGCAGCTCGACTGGAGAAGTACCACCACCTTACGGAATACCGCTGCCATGTTGTGTTCCTGCGCGTGAGTAAGGTCGCCAAAGCTACGCCCCCAGCAAGGATACTGCCGATGCCGAGACGACATTCTGTTCCTCTTAGGTACTTCTTGACGCATTTACTCATTCCGACGTTCGCGTCGTCTGGCGCGACGCGCATTCGGTATTGTTCATTGCGTCTGTCGGCTAAAAATAGAACTTTATCGGTGCAAGTTTCAATAACAACGAGATGTCTGGGTTTAATGTTTCCTTGTCCATTTTAAAGGCATAAAGCAACAACCTGATAGCTGTGTTCTGTCAGGAACTTCAAAATGCACTAAAAAGTATGAAATAACTCTAATCTGACGCTGATTTGAAGTCAGCGAAAGAGCACGACGTATTATTCCATTGAAAATATTTACTTTTTAGTGCATTTTGAAGATGATTTAATTTTTTAAAATTACTTTTTTTATTTTTTATTCGGAGATATGCGTGGACAAACATACATACATACATACATACATACATACATACAAACATACATACATACAAACACCTATGAAATTTTGTATATTTGTTTGGAAGCCCTAATAGATTATCATAATATGTGAATATATTGCAGTTCCAATAATATTACATACATAGGTACGTGTCGAATTTATAATCTTCTTTTTTTAGAAGTCGATTAAAAACGTAGCACGTATCAATAACCCAGGCCATCAAACGTATTAGTCCATATCTTAAAATCAACTGAACCATTTTGATGATACTTGCACTTTTCCCTTGAAGTAAATGCAAGCCAATAAAAAAAAAACGTTTCGGAGAAAAGCGTGGACAAACATACTATACGAGTACACCTATACATTTTTGAATGTTTGTTTGGCAGCGCTAATTGCTTATTTCTGTGAATATTTTGCAGTTCCAATAATCTCAGTCTGAGGAGAGACTTTGCCTCCTTATGTGTGTTCTACCGCTTGTACAACGGACAGTGCTCTGAAGATTGTTTAAGATTATGCCCACGGCTACCTTCCACCATCGCAACTCTCGCCATCGACGGGGAGTCCATCCTCATCCTCGCACATTGAAACCAAAATTGTTTCGAACTGTGCGGGCTCAAAGGAGCTTCCTTCCGCGGACGCTCAGTACCCCGGGTGTAAACAATTGACGTTAGTAAACGCTTACTAATGTGTTTACGACACTTCTCTATAGGAATGGGCACAGCGCCTCTAGCGGAATACTCATGGTACTAATTTCTTCCATACAAATTTATAGTTAACGCAAACGCATTAGACGTAGTATTTATATTCTCTGAGGCATTAGTAAGCGTTTATTAACGTCAATTCTTTACACTCGGGGTACTGATTGTGGAATGAGCTCTCCGCCGTGGTCTCCCAATGGAGTATAGCATGGGGTTCTTCAAAAAGGGTGTGAAGAGATTTCTGCAGAGTCGGCAACGCGCGAGTGACGCCCCTGGTGTTGCAAGCGTCCATAGGCTACGGTAACCGCGTACCATCAGGCGGGCCGTATGCTTGTTTGCTACCTAAGTAAGTAGTATAAAAAATAAAAACGGAAAGCTAGTAGTACCTACATACATACATACGTGTCGAATTGATTTATGCCGATTAAAAACCGAAATGGGGCCCTTGTTGTTTGTGCTCTACAGTTCTGACATAGTGAATAATATAACTAACTGCCGTTTTCATTGATATGCAGATGTAGGTTTACAAAACTCTTATATCCATTCTGAGAGCGAAAATCGCCAGGCATGTTGAAGAACAGTCAATAATGTCTACCTCTCAGAATGGATGTAGGAGTGGGGCCCGAGGTACTAAGGAGCTACTCCTCATAGATATGACTATCTGTCAGCAGGTTCGCCGTAACCGAAGGGATCTGTCGACATGCTGGATAGACTACAAGAAGGCCTACGACTCTGTGCCGCATACATGGCTCATGAGGGTGCTGGAGTTGTATAAAGTCAATGCAACTCTACGCACTTTCCTGATGTCATGTATGAGGCAATGGAGAACGGTCCTTCTCTATCCAGGATCTCGACAGATCCTTGGTGATGGCGATCCAATAAAGATAGAGCGGGGCATTTTCCAGGGTGACAGTCTGAGCCCGCTGTGGTTTTGCCTGGCCTTGAACCCCCTAAGTACACTCTTGGAGGGCTCTGGGTTAGGCTATCGGTTGCGAAGAGGTGATCAGGTTATATCACACCTGCTCTACATGGATGACCTTAAGTTGTTTGCTCACACTGAATCTCATCTGACAGGATTACTGAAGGTCACTGAAACCTTCAGTAATTCTATCAGGATGGAGTTTGGTGTGGACAAATGTGCGGTCATGCATGTAAAGCGGGGGAGGATGGTGGAATCTGGGGGCATCCAGCTTTCAGATTCCACCCAACTGAGATCACTCTCCGAAACCGAAACCTACAAATACTTGGGTATGTCACAGGCGCTTGGCATCAGTGAGACTGACATGAAACAATCGTTGCGGGAACGCTTCTTGGGTCGCCTGAAAAAAGTACTCAATAGTCTTTTGTCAGGCGGAAACAAGGTGCGGGCCTACAACGGTTGGGTCATGCCGGTCTTGATGTACTCCTTTGGCATACTCAAGTGGACTCAGACCGAATTGGACACCCTGGATAGAAAAGTCCGTACATTGCTGACTGCACACCGTATGCATCACCCACGATCATCAGTGATGAGGTTATATATCCCGCGGAAATGTGGTGGTCGCGGATTTTTTAATGCCAAAACCCTACATAACCGCGAGGTATATAATCTCAGAGAATATTTTCTCCACACTGATGGGGGGATACATACGGGTGTTGTCGCAGTGGACAGTGGATTGACCCCTCTATCTTTAGCTAGAGAGAACTGGCGCAGGCCTGTGGTGCTCACAATGGACGATCGCAGGAAGGTATGGCAGGGCAAGGAGCTACATGGAAGGTACTATCGGGCCCTTCATGGACCCGATGTGGACCTTGCAGCCTCTGTAGCCTGGCTACAATTCGGTGACCTATTTGGGGAAACCGAAGGGTTTGTCTGTGCAATTATGGACGAGGTTGTGATGACGAACAACTACCGGAGATTTATCCTGAGGGATGGAACCATCGACATATGTCGGGCAAGTCATCGCCCTGGTGAATCCCTCAGGCATATAATCTCGGGTTGTTCGCGTCTCGCAAACGGTGAATACTTGCACAGGCACAACCAAGTAGCCAGGATAATCCACCAGCAACTTGCCCTGAAATACCACCTGGTGTCGTCTGAGGTGCCGTACTACAGTTATGTGCCAGAATCAGTTCTCGAAGATGGTCATATCACACTATACTGGGATCGATCTATTATTACTGACAGGACTATTGTCGCCAATAAGCCTGATATAGTAGTGATAGATCGCCAAGAGCGCCGTGCAATGATAGTTGATGTAACTGTCCCCCATGACGAGAACCTCGTTAAAGCAGAGAAGGATAAAGAAAGCAAGTATCTTGATCTTGCACACGAGGTTGTCGACATGTGGGCCATTGACACGGCAACCATTGTACCGATAGTCGTTTCCGCCCATGGCCTTATTGCCAAGAGCCTCGACAAACACCTTAAGAGGCTCGCGTTGGGGAGCTGGATCAAGGGCCAGATTCAGAAGGCAGTGCTCCTGGAGACGGCACGCATAGTGAGGAAGTTCCTCTCCCTGGAGCCTTGACCACCGGTACCTAGGACCCTGTTCCCGATGCCGGTGGGGTACTATTTTTTATATTTTTAAATGTATTTTTTTATATATATATTTAAAAATGTAATTTATATGTAAAAAAATAAATAAAGGAAATAATAATAATAAATTTATTTATTTCTCTTCACAAGTTTACATTACATATAAAAATTTAACAAAAAGATAGGTACACAGTTAGTGATTGTGAAGAGCTGGTGTCTGAAATAGGAATTAACCTGTGTTACAGATCACCAGGACCCCACCCCATGGAACAAACACTTGTTATAATAGTAGTTGATGATTTCCTTAATTAATCAAACATTTTATGTAGATGCAGGTACATTTTCGGAAGAGAATATAAAACAAAGTAATGATTTAATACATTATAAATAAAAATATGTATTTATATAAGAAAACTATTTAAATATTTAATTTATGCCTCTGTCTGTGTGTGTGCGTCTGTGTATTTAGTGAAGTAGATTTTCAGTAAAAGAATAATCTAGCTTTTGGAGCCAATTTCTAACAACAGCCTTACATGAAGTTTTAGTTAGTGGGTAAATTTCTAATACTCTGTTTATTTTATTGAACAAATTACCACTTTGGAAGCAATAGAAACGGTGAGAGAAACTTGTGCTGAAACTTAAATATATATGTATGGGAAAACAGTTTTCCAATGGCAAAGTTTGGTTTGTACATACCTACCTACCAATAAGTTTCTACTTCCCTCGGTGCGCGAGTCCGACTCGCACTTGGCTGGTTATTTTAATCAAAATCAAGAAAGTAATTAGATTAACTTACTACCATCTTACTACATATTGTATTGTTAGTTTCATAATTATTATTATTATTGTATCATTCATATTACTACTGTATTGCATGTACATATATATATATATATATATATATAACGGCGTAGGGCAACCATCCAAGTTTTTAGAAACAGTGACGTCAGCAGTGCTGACGTCACTATCTGCACTCTTAGGATCACTCATTGCAAACAATGAAACAACATTAAGACAAGAGAAACACTTTTAATCTTTACACCGGATTTATAATAAACAAACTAAATTATAGCTAAATAATAACCAGGTACTCACAAGATATTTCTTAGAACTCCTCTCTCGACGACAATTCTCAAGATAATCCTATTAAAAATCTCTGCTGCACATTCCATTTTTTCTACAAGATGGCGGACATCACGATTTGCGCGCTAAACACAGTATTCGCACGTCAAAACAAAAACTGATTGATTAAGTAAAACTGTTACAATATTAATTAAACGGAATCATAATTCATTATCTAATTAGAAACTTATTTTAAAAATATTTTGGCATTTTTATTTGCCTTAAAACAACAAACCTTAACGTTTGCCGTTTTAATGGCAAGATATTTCTCATGTTTTATTCAATGTTCAAAAATTCTAGAAACTAATCAAAAGCTATTCATAAATCATCATAATAATTAACAGTCACTTTTTAGGGCAAAACAATTAAGATTTACAATAACCAATCAAACCTAAATTACTCACGATAATAATCAACTGTCATATGACTGTCATCCTTTTTATGCATTTTGCATTTGCATTTTTAAGTAAAGTTAGAATCAAAACAAAATCTATAATCATTTAGAACGAGAGAAAATTGAGTAATAAATAATCTAGCATTAAAATAAAATGATTAACAATTTACAGCGAATTTTCATAAGACTTGCGTCGACACGGCCATACTGCGAGGCGGTGCGCGCTCTGCACCAGCCGCGGTTCTGTAATTGTAAATAAATCATTTGAGCTAGGTATCCGTACATAGGTACGCTAGCTGATAACTCACGTTATTTATTATTATTATTTTTATTTTTGCAGCTGTAAAGCTGTTATTAAAACAATCTGTATTTTGGACAAATCTTACTAATCACTAATTAGTAGGTAAGTCAACAGAGTTATCAGCCAGGTTTTGTTACCATAACTTAAAATGAATGGATAATGTTCGTTTGTGATTACATAATCAAAATCAGAATGTAATCACGAATAAATAAAAATTTGATTGGGTACATAGGAAAGTGAGCAGTGATTAATGTTTATTGGGTGCATATGCTCCACGCATTTTGCACAAATAGTTTTGTTGTTTGTCAATGTAAGTGCTCCACGCATCATTACATGATTTTATATTCTCGTAGAAAAAGGATGATGCTGTGGTGCTGAGCGGTCTCTAACGCCGTGGTCCACAGGGGCTCTTAAGGAAATGGGAACTAGGTGGATGCTGTGGCCTGGGCCTTATAATATTATGACCGTGGTCCACAGAGGCTCTAAAAGTAATAGAAAAATAAAGATGATTAAATTTAATTTTATAGATGATGGCTCACAGGTAATTGATGCTGTGGTGCTGGGCGGTCTCTTACGCCGTGGTCCACAGGGGCTCTAAAGGAAATGGGAACTAGGTGGATGCTGTGGCCTGGGCCTTATAATATTATGACCGTGGTCCACAGAGGCTCTAAAAGTAATAGAAAAATAAAGATGATTAAATGTAATTTTATAGATGATGGCTCACAGGTAATTGATGCTGTGGTGCTGGGCGGTCTCTTACGCCGTGGTCCACAGGGGCTCTAAAGGACTTAGGAAGGAATGATGCTGGGGCCTAGGCCTTAAATTGACCGTGGTCCCCAGGGGCTCTGAAAATAACATGAATTGGACAGGAAACTAGGGATGCTAGTAGCATGTTTACACTTCAAATTCAAATTGTTCAATATAGGTCTTAATAAGGCGCTTACTTCAAGGATTAATAACTATGATGTCAATTAATAGTTTCATTAGAAAGCTCATAATAATAGAAATAAGTTTTGATAATTTAATAGTATTGGATTGAACTAACCGGTTTATTCAGGCGTCTAATCGTGGGTAACTTGAGATGTTGACGGCAGCGGCTCATCAACAACCTGCTGTGTCTGCAACTGGTCCGATGTATTGGTCGGCTGGTTTGTAGTCTGTTGTTGGTTGTCTTCATCCAAGCCCGTCGACTCGGTTGCCTGCTCGCCTGGTTGCGGTGCTCGGCGAAGTTGATCATGTGCTACTTTACGTGGTCGTCCTCTGCCCGTCACACGTTTTACCATGTAGCGGTCATTATCTAATATTCTGTAAATCTCGTAAGGCTCACTATATTTGAGATCTAGTGAAGTTTGGTTGCGAGGATTATTTTTGATAAGAACATAATCTCCTCTTTGAAACGGTCGCATCTTTGCTTTATTTTTATCAAATCGCTGTTTTTCATATTGGGCTGCAGCAGTCATTTTCTGCTGCACATGCTGTTCAAGTAATTCGAAGTCTATACACTCATTATCAATATTGACTAACCTCAAGAGCTCCGGCGGAACACAGTGTTGTCTGCGAGTGAGGAGAGTGAGTGGTGCGACCCCAGTCACACGATGTTGAGTACAGTTGAATGCTAGCTGTAATGCCTCTAATGCGGTTTGCCAATTTTCGGTGTCATAATTTTTTATCATAGTTAGGGCGTTTTTCAGCGTACCCATCACTCTTTCCACCTGCCCGTTCGCTCGGCTTACTCCTGGAGCTATTGAATGAACATCTATTCCAAATCGATCGCAGTAGGCTTTAAATTCGCCCAGAAATTCTCTCCCTCCATCTACGATAATTTGTGCTGGAGTCCCAAATAGATGAACAACACGCTTAAGTGCTGCAAGACTGCTGCTCTGGCTCTTGTCAGTCGAGTAGTTAAGCAGTATGTACTTTGTAAATGCGTCAATGGTAACAATGACGTACTCGTCTTGTCCTTCAGAGTTTCTAGTACCCAGTTTTCCTGTGATATCCATGTGGATGACTTGAAAAGCAGCACTGGGTTTTTGAATCGGGTGAAGTTGTGCTTGGATTGCACCCGATGAGCTCTTGGAGGTTCTGCATATAACACAGTTGTCAACGAATCTCCTGACTACCGTGTTCATCTTGTCAAACCAGTAAGACTCCTTCAACTTCTGTAAAGTTTTCTCCCAGCCTGGGTGCTGAAGCGATGTGTGGTACGAGTTAATCAAGCTCCATTGAAATGACTTAGGCACTGCAATAAGCTTTTGGGTACCGTGTATAGGATCCGATAAAATCTTTTTGAGTATACCATCCTCCAGTACATAGTCAACTGTCGGGTTTTCGCCACTCATGCCATCAATCAGCGAACGCAGAGTATCGTCGCGTCTCTGTTCTATTTTTAGCCATTCAACATCTCTAGTCATGACTTGAACTGAACTGGGAGTTATTGGATTTCTACTAAAGAAGTCTGCATGCTGCAGTCTCTCACCTTTTCTGTATTCCACCTCGAAGTCATAATTTTGAAGGAAGGCCCACCACCGGTGAACTCGGGGAAGCAAATCCTTCTTGTGTTTAGATGCCTTCAGAGCGTTACAGTCTGTGATAACTTTGAATTTACGCCCGTACAAGTATTGCCTGAAATGTTTAATAGCTCTTACCACCGCCAAAGTCTCGAGCTCGTAAGAATGGTAGCGGCTCTCTGCGTCGGTGGTGCGTTGGCTCATATAGGCAACGGGGTGTTGTCGCGCTTCAATAATCTGGACCAAAACAGCTCCATAGCCCAGACTACTGGCATCTGTGTAGAGTTCAATCGGTGCGTCCTCCTGAAATAGAGTGAGGGTGGGCGCAGTAGACAAATGTTGGATAATACAATTACGAGCCTCGTCGTGTCTTCCGCTCCATTCCCATTTAGCGTCCTTTTTTGTAAGCTCATAGAGCGGTACCATTATACGCGAAAAATTGGGAATAAAACGCCGAAAGTACCCGGCGAGGCCGTTAAATTGCCGTACTTGCTTAACGGTCTTTGGAGTAGGTGCCTTCGTTAAAGCCTCAATTTTTCTTGGACTTGGACCAACCTGTCCATCTGATATAATATTGCCAAGGTATTCAATAGAGCGTTTAAAGAAGGCAGTCTTCTCCACATTTATTGAAAATCCAGCCTTTTGTAAAGCCAAAAGTATCCTTTCAATATGAGAGAGTCCTTGAGGGAAATCTCTACATTTCGAGAGGACGTCATCAACGTAAACCTGACACACCTGCTCAGCTGTACATAACAAAGGCATTAATGCCCTATTTATGCACCGCTGATAGACTGAACATGCATTACTTAGACCAAATGGCATGGTTAAATATTCGTACAGCCCATCGGGCGTGACAAAAGCGGTTTTTTCGATTGAACTCTCAGATATAGGAATTTGATGAAATCCAGCCGCCATATCAAATGTAGAGTAGAAGAAACCCCCTGCCAGTTGGTCTATTTGATCCGAAATTATTGGTAATGGGTAGTGGTCTCTTAAAGTATTCCTATTCAGTTCGCGGAAGTCAACGCACATGCGATCCTTGCCATTTTTCTTTTTGACCAAAATGATTGGACTGGAATTTGGTGACTTACTCTCACGGATAATATTATGCTCTAACAACTCTTTTACAATATCACGAACCTTTTCCCGCTCGACAGGACTTAAACGATATGGTCTACGCTCTACATACTTATTAGGGTCTTTTAAACGTATATCTAGCTCACCAGTGTTCACCCGTGTGCTAGGGTATCCCCGAATAAATAAATGTTCATATTTGTTCAATAAAATCTTTAGCAAATTTATTTGGTCATCATCAGTTAAATCACAGTCCAAATTATCAAACTTTTCACTTTGAGATCGCATATGGTTGACCAACGGTTGATGGAACAATGTAGCACCTCGAC
This sequence comes from Achlya flavicornis, assembly GCA_947623365.1. Taxonomy (NCBI): domain Eukaryota; kingdom Metazoa; phylum Arthropoda; class Insecta; order Lepidoptera; family Drepanidae; genus Achlya; species Achlya flavicornis. Next base: position 1,493,684 of record OX392494.1, on the reverse strand, counting down.
ATGTTACAAGAACTCCAAGATTTGTATTATCGATGAGATTCATACCAATTAAAATATCTGAACATATTTCGTAATCTGGTACAACATGAAACTGAAGTTCAACCCGCATATTGTCGATAATGCAAACCGTTGTCAGTGTTGTTAATGACAAAACAGTAAATTGGCCAATACCCCTCAAATAATTAACAATGCTTGTTCTTTTTCCGGGTAATTTTGCTGCCACCGACTCCCGTATCAATGAACATTCTGCTCCACTATCAAATAACGCAGACAGTTTTAAATTACCCACAATAATTTGCATAGATGTCAATTTTGGTGTACCCACACTATTAACGTTCGAAACTACTGCGCGTTCTCGTTTGTAACATGTTTCAAACGTATGACCAACCCTCGAGCAGAATGTGCATGTAGGTTTGTCGGTATTTTGAGATAAATTTTTATTTTCTTGATGACGCGTTTGAGTGTTTTCAGGCTTATTACCAAAACGACAATCCCGTGTATCATGACCAGGTTTCTTACATATTTGGCAGTAAAGAGAAGTCCTATCAGAAAATCGAGGGCGTTTGCTAGGGCCCTGATGTACGTTTGGTATTTGATTTGGTCTTTTAACACGACGTATAGATGACGCAACAGAAATCAGTTCTGGCACTGAAGTTGCCCGCGCATTTAGTAATTCAATCCGTAATCGTTCATCACCAACACACCCAATAACAGCCTCAACCGCGTCATCATTTGACAACTTATCCTTAGTGACTCGACGCCATAGTACCCACGCCTGGGACAGAAACTGCGCAATATCTTTTGAATTATCATAATTATGTTCCCTAAATCGAACAATATCTCGCGAATATCTATTTTCAGGTTCAAATGTAGTAATTAAAACATCACGCAATTCCTGCCACGTGGTCGTAGACACAAGCCAATTATCAACCCACAACTTCGCACGACCCTTGAGCAAACTACCTGCCTTCATTCTAATGTCGTAATCGTTAAGGTTGTAAGTTTCCATGGCAGTGGTCACATGCTGACACCACTCACGTATTCCAATATTAGCGTCCGGATCGTATGACGGTAAAAATATGTCATTGATTTTGACTTTGGAGTCCGGTTGAGAGGCAATACGATCGGACATGTTTTTCATCATTTGCAACATATGTGTAAAAAACTCGGTTGGCACGCTACTAACAGAAGTACTAACATTTTCAATGGTCTGACCAGAATGCCCGGCTGAAGTGGGTGGTGATCCCGCTTCTGATAACGGCGTAGGGCAACCATCCAAGTTTTTAGAAACAGTGACGTCAGCAGTGCTGACGTCACTATCTGCACTCTTAGGATCACTCATTGCAAACAATGAAACAACATTAAGACAAGAGAAACACTTTTAATCTTTACACCGGATTTATAATAAACAAACTAAATTATAGCTAAATAATAACCAGGTACTCACAAGATATTTCTTAGAACTCCTCTCTCGACGACAATTCTCAAGATAATCCTATTAAAAATCTCTGCTGCACATTCCATTTTTTCTACAAGATGGCGGACATCACGATTTGCGCGCTAAACACAGTATTCGCACGTCAAAACAAAAACTGATTGATTAAGTAAAACTGTTACAATATTAATTAAACGGAATCATAATTCATTATCTAATTAGAAACTTATTTTAAAAATATTTTGGCATTTTTATTTGCCTTAAAACAACAAACCTTAACGTTTGCCGTTTTAATGGCAAGATATTTCTCATGTTTTATTCAATGTTCAAAAATTCTAGAAACTAATCAAAAGCTATTCATAAATCATCATAATAATTAACAGTCACTTTTTAGGGCAAAACAATTAAGATTTACAATAACCAATCAAACCTAAATTACTCACGATAATAATCAACTGTCATATGACTGTCATCCTTTTTATGCATTTTGCATTTGCATTTTTAAGTAAAGTTAGAATCAAAACAAAATCTATAATCATTTAGAACGAGAGAAAATTGAGTAATAAATAATATAGCATTAAAATAAAATGATTAACAATTTACAGCGAATTTTCATAAGACTTGCGTCGACATATATATATATATATATATATATATATATATATGTGTATGTACTAAGTATATGTGAGTAATAATAATATAAGTAGTGGTATATCATTACAAATCTTTTTAATCTGGGCAATACAACATATAAATTTTCTAAGTAATACTTAGATCATTACCTAACATAATAGTTGTTTTTAGGCTTATTATTTAATTTTATGAACAGTTCTTTTTTTCTTTTTTTTCACGCCCGCCGCCACCTTTTTTACTCGGAGCTAAAATGATGACCCGCAAGGCAACAGCCAAAGACATGGAAAACAAGCTGAAGTTAGCCCTCCAGGAGCTGAAAAAGTCTCAGGAGCTTTGTAACCGACTCATAAGGGAACGGGACGATAGCGAAGAGGAAATACAAACCATAGTCCAAAAGAATACGGAATTAAAACTAGACCTTGCGAAATTAGATATTAAGTATATGGATGTCGTCGAACGATGTAATCAGCTCCAGGCCGAAGTAGATTCATTTAGCGAGTGTAGTGATACGCATGTGAGGGCTCTGGGTCGCATCACCGAACTCCAGATCAGCCTAAATGAGGCTAGAATGTCTATTGATCATCTGGAGACGGTAAAGGAATCTCGAGAAAGTGACGCGACTCAAAGCCTGTATGATGAGTTACTAGTCTGTCAGTCGGATGTTACCTCCGGAGAGCTTCCGCCTACCATTGATTTGACATCTGACGATGAATACTGTTTGCATACTAATACTCCAGATAGAATAAATATTAACGGCCGGAATACATTTAAAAAATTTAAAAAATATGTCAAAATTATTAGAAAATCACAAAAGCTTTTAAAGAATTATTAAGTCTCGCGTAAATTGAACTTAACATTAAAAAAAGAGCGCATTCATTTACTTAGTAAATTAGAAACGAATGATATTAATTTTCAGCTGAGTAAGGATTCTTATGAGAATAATAATCAACAGCTGGTTGAGGAAATAGAAAATCTTAATCGCTCCTTAGAAGCTATTAATAAAAAATATAGTGAGGCTCAATCAGAAATAACCCATCAAATTTTAGCGGCAGATGAGCTCCTTAAGTTAAGTGAATATAACAGTGAACGTCTAGACTCTCTTGTAAATAATCATTGTAAATGTTTGAGCGCAACGCATAGTTCTGCTTCACAGACTGAGCTAAATTATAGTAATTCTACTTATCAAAACCTATTGCCTCTGAACAATACGAAACAAACGATTGTTATTTGTGACAAAATTGGTAAAAATTTCGGCCCGATCCAATGAATTAAAAGAAAAGGTTATTAATAAATGTTATCCCGGTGCTCCTTATACATACTTAATAGACAATATTCGGTCACATGAACTTAACAAGGATACAACGGTAATTGTAATTTATGGAGATAGTTTGTCCGTGCGGAAAAAAGATATAATTAATAGTTTTAACAAGTTGCTTGACTTGCACAGCCAATATAAATGTAAATTTGTATTATGTGCCTTACCTTACTCCAACCTGTTGTCTCAGGAACAGAATAGGCATATATATGACATAAATATCACACTGTATAATTTAATTCACCGTCATTGCGACGCTACGTATTATTTTGACATTAATAATTTTGTATTTAATTTTAAGCTGACAAAAGATACCATGCTCAGGTCAATAATTTAAATATTGTGCATCAGAACATTCAGGGCCTAGCTGGCAAAGAATTGGAAATTGAATTATTTCTTGAGTACAATAATGTTAAGATTTTTTGTGTAACTGAACATTGGTTGAAGAATACTCCTAATTATAAACTGTTAAGTGCGTTCGTTAGAAAATCAGCTATACATGGAGGTAGTTTAATTTTAGTTTCAAATAATATTAAATGTAAAAATCGCAAAGACATTGTAGATTTATCTATCGAGCGCACTGTTGAGTTGTCCTGCGTAGAGCTTGAGTGCTATATTATAATTTGTGTGTACCTGTTAATGAAGAAGATATGAATTTGGAAATCAAAATGCAGTAAAATAAAATGAATAAAAAAGTGTATTTTCTCGTTGAACGTTAGAACAGAATAGACCGAATGACTAACAATTTTTCAAAGTGAATAATGATGGTAGGTACAAAATCATTGTATTAGTAGGTACGCCTTACAAAAATATTGCTGCAACTATACGAATACGTAGAACATTGCTTTTAAAGATTCTATAGTAGGCGTTATTACTCTTTAACATGCCCCCGAGCGTTGAAAGCTGGTCTTTCAACAAGAACCATCAGGAAGAGTGCAGATCTTGCTAAAGGCTCGACGACAGATACCATTTGCTGTCTTCACATCAGCCACTCGGTTAACGCCATGTGGTCCAGGATAATCTGCAGCAATTCTACCCAACTTTAATTTTAGAGGTGGGAGATAATCTTCCTTGAGGACGAAGAGAAAGTCGATCCACCATCAAAGGTTTTGGAACTCGAACGTCACTTCACTCGCTGTTGAAGTTTGGAATACTTGTCCTAAAATGTTGTCGGAACTTCTCAATCAGCTGAAAATGAGTTAATTGAGGTCAGGAACAGTCTTCAGAGTTGGGCGTTGGCAATGAAGTAAGAAGTCTGCCGGATTAAAAAATGACCAGGCGTCAATGGCATCAAATCATTAGGGTCAGAAGATAGATGAGTGGAATGCTCCATATCTGCACCAATACAGTATTGAGTGCCTAGTATGGCAAATTACAAAATTCCCAGTTTTTTCTAATGTCGATAGCTCAGGTTGGAAATTGGTGACTCGCGCGATGATGATCTCGTTCTCAGCAGCTTTGTGGTTCAGTTTGGTGGTTCTTAATGAAATACTTTCTTGCGGCAGTTATTTATGTATATTAATTACGATTTTACAAATAATGCGTTTGAAAATCTATAATTTGATGCGAAACATAAAAAGACGTTGCGTAGTTGTCGTGAAAGAAGTAACGGACAAAGTGACGTTTCAAATTTTAGGCGGAATAAGAATTTTAAATACAAGGGAGGCGGTAGGTATCATAGACAATAGACTGGGGTGACGTTCAAAACTACCAATCCGCGTATTAGGGTAGTGAGCTGCGTGAACATTCCCCCGGCCTTGGAAGCAGTGGCTTCTAATGATGCACGACGACTCGGTGACTACTCTTCGTGATTATTCTTCAGTGGTAGTACTCTTCGTGAAGTGGACAAATCCTTTGACTAGCGGGAACGGAAGTGCTGTCTGATCTGCGCGATCAACATGTAGCTTGTCAACCGATGTGATTGATGGTGTGCTCTGGAGATCCGTCGCTGCAGGCGCTGTGAGTGGACGGCCAACCAGAAAGTGGGCTAGGCTAAAGGGAATAAGGTCTTGTGGATTTGTGGATATAGGATTAAGTGGACGGGAATTCAGGACAGCTTCAACTTGTTTTAATACCGTGCTGAACTCCTCAAAGGTTAAATGCGCGTTACCTATAACTCGTCTGAGGTGGTGTTTGCAAGAACTCACACCTGCTTCCCACAAATCACCAAAATGAGGCGCGTAAGGCGGTATAAAATTACATGTTATATCCTGACTAACTGCGTAGTCGACAATATCAAACGAGCACTTTGAAATGAATATAGCGAAATCCCCATCAAACCAACAAATTCTTCCCGATGTCCGACATGATTTCAACGGGCTTTCCGCGGCGAGAAATGAACAGTTTCATTGCTAAGAAATATGCGTTGGAAGATAGGTCACTAACTAATTCGAGATGAATCGCGCGCGTGACAAAATAAATAAAAAGACGATATTAATAAAAAATAAATTTAAGTAAATAATTTGTATTGTTAATTTTGTGCTTTGTACTCATGAGGAAATCATAAGCGCCTGTCTAAAGCATTGCGAACGTTGTGAATAAAATGCAACACATAAGCGGCGGTATGTTTAATGCGACTGAACTGTGAAAACCTGCGATATGGAAACAAAGTACTATCAGTATTTTGACTCGAATATAGACTGTGAACATTGTTGATTTTCACTTCAGGCATGTCTTGTTGCGTATAATCATGTGGATCTGATTCTGTGCTTGAACTATCTAAGTTAGGGTCCTGTAGAAATTCCGGACCTTCCCACCAAAACGTAGAAGTAGAAAGGGCCTCGAGGCTCAACCCTCGCGATACAAGGTCTGCCGGATTGTTTATTCCCCTAACGTGACGCCATACAGTACCTTTTGTTAAATCGTGTATTTCAACAATTCTATTTTGTACAAATGTTTTTAAAAGATTAGGTGTCATGCGTAGCCAGCCCAATACAATCGTTGAATCTGTCCAAAACACTGAAATATCTGGTTGACTGCGAAGCGACTCTGTAATCTTATCATATAATTTTGCACCTAACAGTGCGCCGCATAACTCTAATCTCGGAATGCTGACGGGTTTTAAGGGAGCTACCTTCCCTTTCGCGCATAATAACCGTACAGTAACAATACCCTCATTAGATATCGAGCGAACATAGGCGCACGCACCGTAGGCTATTTGCGATGCATCGGTAAATATATGTAGTTCAATACGTTTCGGTTCGATACTCATTACGTGTCTTTGCACTCTTAAGTTATCAAGAATGAATAAATTGTTGACAAATTGATTCCAAGTATGCAAAACGTCAGTTGGAACCGGTTCATCCCAATCCAACTTCAATAACCACAACTTTTGGAGAAGAACTTTGATTAAAATGATTGTAGGACTTAATAGCCCTAATGGATCGTATACTTGAGATATATTAGATAGTATAGTTCGCTTAGTCACTTGACTTGAATTGTTTTTAAATTGTGTGTGAAAATGTAATTGGTCGGATTTGTTATACCAACCTAGCCCTAACATTTTACAAGGTGTATCAGCTCCTAGTGACAGTTCCTTAGATTCGATTTGACAGGTTGACTTATCGCAATCAAAATTAAAAACCCACTTTCTTAGAGGTAGACAACCCGACGCCAGAACACTAGTTGTTTCGTCACAAATATAAGCCAATTTATTTTTACATGGCTGGCTTGTTATTAAGTCGTCCACATAAAAGTCGTTTCTGATTGTTCTAGCCACCTCAGTGTCGGAGCATTCGAGCGCTAATTGTTTTAAGCACCGCACACTTAAGTATGGCGCAGAGGCCGTGCCGTATGTAACCGTGTTTAACTTATATATTTGCAACGGATCTGACGGGTGATCACGCCAGATAATTAACTGTAAGTCGCGTTGATTTTCATTTAATAGAACTTGGCGGTACATCTTTTCAATATCCGCGCATGCTACATATCTATACTCGCGAAACCTCAAAAGAATGGAAATTAAATCACCTTGAATAGGCGGCCCCACCATCTGTAAATCATTCAACGATTTGCTAGTTGAAGATGACGCACTTGCATCAAATACCACACGTAACTTGGTAGTAGTACTATGTTCCCTAAACACACCATGATGCGGCATAAAGTAATGTGGTGTTTTGTATATGTCAACGCGACTCATGTGCCCTAAACTTATGTATTCCTTAATAAAATCAGTATACATTTGTTTATATGAATCCGATCGTTGTAAGCGACGTTCAAGTGAAATGAAACGACGTTCAGCTTGACCATAAGTTTCACCTAAACAGTCAGGAGATAATTTAAAAGGAATTGTGACACAGAACCTACCATCCACCTTACGCGTTGTTGTCTGCGTGAAATGGGTTTCGCATGCCTTCTCATCATCAGATAGTAAACCGACCTTGTTGGGAAACTCTTCGAGTTCCCAAAATTTGCGTAACTGTTTATCTATACTATCTAAGTGTTCGGTAAAATTGCAATGAACGTATTCAGTGTCGCGCGTTTCAGAAAACAAAGGGCCAGATATAATCCATCCTAACTTAGTTTCCTGGAGGAAAGGGCCATTTGTTAATCGCATTTTCCCTTTGTTAAGCAAGTCCCAGAATACGTCGGCACCTAATAATATATCGATGTCTAAACCTTCATAAAAACTGGGATCGGCTAATAGTATATGGCTCGGAATTTCAAAACGTTTGAGATGTTTAGATACAGAGGGCAGTGTCGATGTTATATGCGGTAACACCAGACACGGTATGCGCGTAGTATAGCTACCTACTGTTGACCTAATCACAACATTACATTTTTGCGTGCTTTGTGTTATGACATTTCCAACGCCTCGTATTTGCTGAGCGGACTGTATAAATGGTAAATTTAATCGTTCACACAACGATTGCGTAATAAACGAACGCTGACTACCACTATCTAAAAGAACGCGCGCTTTATGATAAAATCCGATATTATCACATATCTCAACAATAGCGGTAGACAACAAAACATTTTGTACTGACGACGACATATGCGTGCATTGTACGTCATCAAGGCGATCATTCGTGTGTGCGTTAGCCGGCTCACTGTGTATTGCAGTTAAGCTAACCGAGCCTTGACTTTGTTGTTCCTTATTAGTCGCCGGTGCACCGTCGCGATGGATGATGGTGTTATGTTTAATATTGCACTTGCGACAGGATCCATATCTACAAGTGTTAGCTGTGTGACCAGGGTGTAGGCAGTTATGGCATAACTTATTATCGTTTATAAAACGTAACTTATCATCCAAGTGACTATTAAGGAACTGTTCGCATGAATAAAGAGGATGATTTGCATTACACTTAAGACAGGATATTTTACGTTTGTATTGTTCGGACAGCTTATTAGTAGACAAGTGACTGTGTATCGTACGCGTGTTAAATAATCGTTACTTTTCTTAACATCGCGGTTGTGCGTATTTTGTGAACCTTTACTATGCGTGACAATTAGCGTTTCCAACATATCTGCCCTGTTCTTAAGGAATAATAGCAAATCGTCCACTTTTACTCGCTCTGAATTAGAATCACTATTTGCATTTGATCTTAAATTAATTTTGTGCTGTTCCCATTCGCGTTCTGTTATTTGATCCAGTTTGGAAACGACTAAATAAATAATAAGAGTGTCCCATGACTCTGTGGGTTCTCCTAATATTTTCAAAGAGCGTAGGTTTTTTAAAATCGTGTCTATCAAATTCCTAATAGCACTGGGTGATTCTTTATTCTGCGTAGGAATCGAAAATAATGCCTTAACGTGGTTGTGAATGAGTAACCTGTTGTTGTTGAACCTATTTAACAGTAACTCCCATGCAACAACATAGTTATCAGCTGAGAATTCCAAGGAATCAATGACTAATTGCGCGCTTGACTTCAAAGAAGATTTTAAATAATGAAACTTCTGAATATTAGTTATTTCCTTGGAATTGTGCACAAGTGATAAAAATGTGTCTCGAAACTCCGGCCAGTGCTCATATGAACCGTCGAAGGTTGGCAGTGTAATTATAGGTAGCTTGACGGATTTAAGCGCTTTATTAGAACAAGAACTAGTAGCGACCTCATCTTCATCTAATATGCATTTAGATTGAGCGAGTAAACTATAGTACTTATTCTCAAAATCATATCGGATATCCAGTTGCTCTTCCAATGCGGATTCAGGAAGAACTCTGTCTAATTTGAGTTGGATTTCATTAAATTCAGTAAGTAAGGTAGTAGCTCCATTTGTGCGCAATTTTAACTCGGTTTTCGTTGAGCGGTTTAAGACCTGTTTTTCAAAGGAACTAACATATTTAACCAACTTCGTTAATCTACCCTTAACAACACCCCTTTGTCTAATTAAATCATCCCGCAGTACACTATCAAGGTTTTTATCGGTTACAAGCGGCGATTTAGGCGGATTTAAACTCATTTTGGTGACAAGTGATTAGGCAAAAGTGTATTAGGTACTTACTGAACGGACGATATTTAACTACCACTGCAGCGATATTGTGGATGAACACAACTGTGACGATTTGGATAGAACGTATAATAAGCACTAGAAGTGATATAAGCACGGTATTACACAGGTGAATTAGGACGCGGATAAAGATAGGATATTCTGGCTAGCACGTCTCACCAAACTGATGTCCTCTTGTTCCGTTGTCTGGTCTCGATCCCAGGTACGCTGATGACGAAGATCCGGCGTCAGAAGGTCCAAATGTCGATAGCTCAGGTTGGAAATTGGTGACTCGCGCGATGATGATCTCGTTCTCAGCAGCTTTGTGGTTCAGTTTGGTGGTTCTTAATGAAATACTTTCTTGCGGCAATTATTTATGTATATTAATTACGATTTTACAAATAATGCGTTTGAAAATCTATAATTTGATGCGAAACATAAAAAGACGTTGCGTAGTTGTCGTGAAAGAAGTAACGGACAAAGTGACGTTTCAAATTTTAGGCGGAATAAGAATTTTAAATACAAGGGAGGCGGTAGTATCATAGACAATAGACTGGGGTGACGTTCAAAACTACCAATCCGCGTATTAGGGTAGTGAGGTGCGTGAACATCTAAATTGATTGCTAAACGACTTTGTGGTGTTTTAAAAGGTAGACAAACATAAAAACTACCATTTTTAATGTTTTGAATAAAATGATTGACACATAATTGCTCCTCCTGTGAATAATACGATGACTTAGGGCTAATCTCATCGAGCTGCCAAAATCGCGTCAGTTGGATTTGAGTGTCATCGTTAAGAAGCTGATTATTGTTATGATCCTACCATGGATTTAAGTTTATCATTTTTACTAGACTGATTTGATTGGTGAGGACGTGATAGTTCTATTGTTGACGAAATGTAGACATTAACGCTAATGAGTTCATTAGTTTAAAGTTGTTGCACAAAACTACTTCATGCCTATTTAAGCTTCATTAGCTTAAACGTCAAAAGGAAATGTGACAGAAAAGATGTCAGAAACATTGATTATTTATTGTTAGATTGATCAATATCCATCAAGTGATATATTCATAAATTTATTAAATTCTATTTTATCTGATTGATTTACTTATTTGCAATATATATGAGCATTAAAAAGGGGTAGAACCTTTCACGTACATACTAAAAATAATGTCTGCACACTAATCAACAAAACGTAATTTCAAACAATACAATATTGTCACACAAACGTATTCAATTACAACTCAACTGACATTTTGCGCGGGAAAAGATTTTAGCCACCAACAATTGAGGGTCCATTTTTTTTACCGCGTTTAGTGCTTAGATACATTTAAATAATCTATACATTTACATAATCAATGGTCAGAAACATCAATGTAGAGAAATCATTCATTCCATTCGTTCAATGTTGCCATTTTATTGGGATTTGTAACTGAGAACATACTTTTTGACGTCTTTAGCTAATTAACCTTTAATTATGCCTAAAGTGGTTTTGTGCAACATTTTTAAACTGACGGATTTTTAGGGACTAGAGTTGGGAGGTAAGTAACACTTCGAGTATTCAGAATGGAATAATTTTATTTACAGTATGGCCCTAATTTATATACAAATCTTACAGTCTAAAATAATAATACGTAGCGAGATGACCGACCAATGAGCGCGCTGAATGTCTCGCTCGCACGTTGGTTGCACGGTCATGGCACGGTCGTGCGCGCATGCGCGGCCCGCGCGCTGTGCATAAAACTAGCGGCGCTAGCGGGGCCGCGTCCATTTTGTCGCAGTCGCCGAAGAGAACGGAAGTGTTGCTCGGAGCTTGCAGATATGAAGATGGTGATTTGATTTGAAGTGCTGGTGTCCAAGTCATGAAGATGAAGTGCAAGGCAGTGCAGTGATCCGGTGGAGTCGTCAAACACGTCCTTGTTTCTGACACATTAATATTGCATGACTGTTTCTTTCGAAACATGCATGCTCATTGTTTCTGTTTGTGCATGACGTCAAACACGGTGCTAAGGTTATGGTGAAATATACTGGGGTGACTATCTTGTGTTTTATTTTCCTGTCTTGAATATTAAATGTTGTTCCTTGTATTTTGTTTCATTGGTATTTGGTAATTGTGGTACGTTTTGAGGTAAAGGTAAGGTCAATGTTTCTATACGGTATGTGGCGCTACAGATTCATTAGCGTTAATGTCTCATTACGTAATTAAGCTTTAATGGTGATCTTTGTGCAACCGACTGTAAGTCATATCAAAATATAAAAAAGAACCGGCCAAGTGCGAGTCAGACTCGCGCACCGAGGGTTCCGTACAAACCTGTAGGTATATAAGTGAATGGTAGTATAGACCTGAGTATTTGATATGAATTTCAATTTATGACGTATTAAAAAAAAACTACCTACTAGATCTCGTTCAAACCAATTTTCGGTGGAAGTTTGCATCGTAATATACATCATATATTTTTTATAGATTTATCATTCTCTTATTTTAGAAGTTACAGGGGTACAGTTACACATTTTACCACTTTGGAAGTGTCACTCGCGCAAACTATTCAGTTTAGAAAAAAAAAAAAATTAGAAACCTCAATATCATGTTTGAAGACCTATCATAGACACCACACACTTATGGGTTTCATTAAAAAATTTTTTTTGAGATTCAGTTCTAAGTATGGGGAACCCCAATTTTTTTTGTTTTTTTTCTATTTTTGTGTGGAAATCTTAATGCGGTTCACAGAATACATCTACTTACCAAGTTTCAACTTTATAGTTCTTATAGTTTCGGAAATAAGTGACTGTGACATACGGACGGATAGACAGACAGACATGACGAATCTATAAGGGTTCCGTTTTTTGCCATTTGGCTACGGAACCCTAAAAAGGTGTCCATCCAAGACGTTGGTAATGATATCGTCTACATTACTCGCCTCCAGAAGCTCTCCGAAGAGGGTGGTCCTACACTCCTTTAAGTTGTATGTGTCAAAATTTCCGCCCTGGTTATTTTTTTTTACGAGCAAAACCGTACATCATATAATATAACACTTCAGCATCTTCACTAGTAAACTGATCTAATTTTAAGAGAGCTGAGCTTAAAGAGCATCTGTTCGGGACACTTACTGTTACATATTATTTACACTATTTAGAATAAGAAAAATTAAAGACTTCATTCCCGAGCGTATAATCATTACCCTTAAAATAGGTATAAACATAAATTGTATAGTAAATAAAAAGTACTTGAACCCTAAACATAGGTAAAAGTCTAGATAAAATCTAGGTAGAACTAAGATTTACAAATGTATAATTATTACGTAAATAACCCTTAACAAATGTAAAACTTGTTACACGAGAAAGTTAGTACTTATGTTGAAACCTAAGTTAACATAAAAATTTTAACATGTCAACAAAACACTCGATTAGGCATAGTAAACTAGTTAGAATTGTCTCGTAAGAACCCTATGTGCAAACCATCTATTTACTATGTATTTACCGTTTAAACTCGCATGTACCTAACGTAAGACCTAGATAATAAATTTTACCACAAGCCCTGAATGAAACCCTGATCTATTGTCAAAATTAACGTAATTCAACCCGGAAGTATAAATACTAACAAATAAAATTATCCTTATATATGAGAGGGAGACAAAATGTATCGGATAAGGAGCCTTTCAAAACTGTGGATGCGAGTATCGCAAGGTCATAAGGACGACACTTTTTGGACTGGAATGTTCTAGAAGTTTGTAGACAAGGTCCGCGCTATGTGCAAGACTGAGAGGCTACTTAAATGCACTTAAATTAGACAAGAAAATGTGGTTAACTATGTTTTCTCCCTTAAAACGTAAACTCGCTCACTGCGTGAGTCGTAAACAGAGTGTTTATTATTTGCATATAATAAGCACATTTTCCTCATTTTAGTATCGATTCCAGTACAGCAAGTATCTCCACTACTAAGTAAAGTAGTAGTAGTCAGACAGATGTCACAGTAGTAGGACAGTACCAGGACAGTACCAAGTAAGGCAGATGCCAAGTTGAGATTACCATCAAGTAGTATAACGGTCAGGCAGATGCCACAGTAGCGGCTAGTAAATTACCACATCGGTAAACTGTCAGGCAGATGCCACAGTAGCGGCTCAGTAAATTATCAGCGTATCATCAGGCACCCATTGTCTACGTATAATTGTGTAACATCGTCAATGTAAAATTTATAAAAGTATTCAATTAAGACAGATTGTCACAGAAATAAGTGTAAAAGTTTAATAAATAACATCATTTAACACCAACCATACGGCTTTTCATTACGCCCTTGGCAATCCAGCAAATAAAATAAAGTACGGGACTTCAAGAATCGCGCATTCTACCTAAGCGGCGTCTTATTACACGAGGTCCTGCGCCGCCCGTACAGCATCAGTGCGGTTCCTCTAATTCTAGATTTTTCAATTTTTCTCATAAGGATTGGGATAGGGACGGTATCAAACGCTTTCTTAAGAGCAGCCAACCCGCTATACTTTTCATACGAAAACTCTGTACTGATTATGTCAAAGTCAAAGTCAAAGTCAAAGCCATTTATTCAGTTTAGGCCCTAGAAGGGCACCTATGAAGGTCAAAGCTACTGAAGTTACCGCCAGTTCGTAAGTCGGCCTTCAACTGAGAAGAACAGGCAAGAAACTCAGCTATGGCGTTGTTAAACATTTTTCATTAGATCTTTGAAGGAAATATGCAGGCCCAATACCTCATCGCTGCCGCTGCGGAGACCTCGTCAATGAGCTCGGCCACCATGGGCTTTCGTGCTCCCTAAGTGCTGGTCGAATATCACGGCACTCAGCTATTAATGACATTATCCGCAGGGCTCTTGTTGTCGCTAACGTGCCTTCCGTACTGGAACCAGTCGGTATTGCGTGGGGCGATGGCAAGAGACCGGATGGAATGTCTTTGATCCTTTGGAGTGTCGGCAAGTCGCTGGTGTGGGATGCTACATGTGTCGATACACCCGCGCCATCTCACTTACCGGCGACTTGTAAAGCTGCAGGGGCAGGTGCGGCCAGTGCGGAAAATTCAAAATTCAAAAAATATGCATCGATTGGACCCTATTATATTTTTATGCCTTTTGCGGTCGAGACCTTGGGACCGTGGGGGTCCGAAGCTAACCGTTTTGCTCGCACCTTGTCTTCAAAATTGATCGAGACCTCCGGAGACCAGCGGGCGGCGAGTGTTTTCCGACAACGCGTCAGCTTGGCTATCCAAAGAGGAAACGCTGCCTACATACATACATACTTATAGATAGATAAAAAAAATGTATCTTGTGCACTATATCTAGGCCTGTATGAACGCGAAATTAAAATAAAATGTGAAACAAATTCAGTAAAAACCTCCGGAAATGAGCGTTTTTGCACAAATTTTACTTGAACTTTGGCCATATCTAATGTACTTATACATTGTAAAAGTGAAATAAACAGCTTCATACCATCATACCGGTCTTGCATTTTTATTATAATAAGAAGATTTACAATAACAAACAATGTCAGAACTTATAAATAGGTTAACACCAAGGTCCACTTTAGCGCAGAGTTGAAGGGCAGCGAAGCGAAAATCTAAAAGTAAATAATATAGTAAATTCACCCTTATTTCAACGCGCGAATGGCCCAATCAGCGTTGGCCGCTCACAAGCGCGCGTATTCCGTAGAATGTGCGCAAATTCGAGCGTATTTTTTTTTTCTCAGAAGAAATATCATCATTGCTATGTTGAGTTAAAGGATAATTTGCTATATTTAGTTTAAGATTTTCACTTCGATGCGCTATTTTTAATGCTCATATAAATTGCAAATTAGTAAATCAATCAAATAAAATAGAATTTAATAAATTTATGAATATACCACTTGATGGATATTGATCAATCTAACAATAAATAATCAATGTTTCTGACATCTTTTCTGTCACATTTCCTTTTGACGTTTATGCTAATGAACCTTGCAAAGGCATGAAGTAGTTTAGTGCAACAACTTTAAACTAATGAACTCATTAGCGTTAATGTCTACATTTCGTAAAGAAGCTATAATGGTGATATTTCTGCAACCCAGTGATGTCCAATAATTATGAAAGAATTTATAGACACATATTAAACACATATTTAACTTTTTTAACCACTATTTTTGAGCTAAAATGTGTTTAATGGGTGCTTCTTGACCTATTAAATTTAATCTAAAGAACTGTCATTTTAATGGAACTTTAGTTACTAATGTCGCTTTGTGCAACATAAATCTACGTAAATGAGGTTTTAAAGGATCGTTTGACACTTCATTAGTTAAATTAAAAGCAGGCATTAAATATTAGTCAAATGACTGTTTGTGCAACAGTTTAATGGAAGATTAGTGTTTAATGTCGACTTTAAAATTTAAAGAACGTTTCTGCAACTGACTGTGAGTTGACTCGTTGGTGTAGCACAGACAGTACGTCTGAAAAGTCTGTCACAGATTTTTCACACATTCAAAGCACACAGCACAATGTACATTACATCTTCGATCATTCTTTCGGCGGAACCCTAGCTAGGGACGTACACGCTATGGAAATTCTGAGATTGCGATGTAATATTTTGTACTTTAAATACATAATAAGAAGAAGAAATAGAGATTTGGATACATTCTAATCTTTCGCTGACGTTTTGCGAGTCGTGTGCGTTATTGCTTAGAATTATAATTGTATAGGTTTTATTTTCACAGACTAAAAAGTGCGGTACGGGTAGTCTGTCGGCTACGCTGTACCTTACATTGATCACTTAAAAGTAGATAACCTTTTAGTACGTACACGTGCCACTCACACAAGATATAAAGGAGCATTAATTAAGATAATAATAACATAATCTACACGAGCAATTGTATTGTTATATACATATCATAACTTAGGCTTCGCCGCACTACGGGCTCGCTACTAATGTCGATGAGTTATCCGCGCGAGGGGAGCTTGCGCTATAGTGCACTTGTTCATACACTTGACCAGGCACTGGTTCTTCAGTTACATTCATTCTTTCCAATTCCTGATGTTTTTCCCCTATGTCAGTTATTAGTTTGTACATTTTTGTAACACTCTTTAGTATTTTATCTTGATCAGCTTCCAGTTTTTGTGACAAATCCTTAATTTTTCTGTCCATACTTTTTAGCATTTCCTCATGATCAGTTACAAGTTTATCAATTTTTGTATCCATAATATCCAGTTTTATTTCCAGTTGTTTTTCTTTATTTATAGTATTAGTATTATTTGTGACATCAATATTTGGTTCATGAATATCTGAACGATTGTTAGTAACATTTACTCGCGCTATCGATATTAATCTGTAGATCCCTTTATTATTACAGTATACCATGTTATTATCCTTATCAAATGCTATAGCCTTAGCTCCTTGAACAGAAACTATTTCTCGATAAGAAGTATTATATTTTATGGTTTCATATATTCCTTCGTCAGAAGTAAAATAGACTTTGCCGTTTCTATTCATAGCTAGGTCATACACAGAACTCTTATTATAATATGAAGTTACATGAGCACTGTCCATCTGTCGGCCATACAACCCGGTTACATTGCTGAAGAACATGACATCCTCGTTATCTATAACTAATCTGGAAACTTCATATTGCATATAAACAAGCTCATCGGAGTCTCCATTGATTAATGCAAAAAGTCTTTTTGACTTAAAATCGGTATAATATAGTACTCCATGAAAATACACTTGGTAGGGTTGAACAAATGGATTGTGATATATATAATCTTCGTCCAAGCCTGACTTTTTATATAAACCGTTCCAAGAGCCTATGTACAGGTCGTGGGTCTCCTGATCCACAGTAACTGAAAAAACTTTATTTAATCCACTAACATAAGAGTTGTGCTCTTTTGTATTTAAATTTAATTTGAAAATTGAATCGTCGCGGTAATATAAGTAGTTATGTTTGTAATCTAAGGCCAGAGAACAATACCACGGGTCTAATAAAGTGAATTTGTACAATAGTTCAGTTCGGTGTGCGACTCCGTCGATGTAGACGTGGTCGGTGAGGCCGTCAGCTCGGACTGCGAGCGCGAGGAGCCAGCACACCAGGACCAGGAGCATCATACTGGACTGGAAATTAAAGGATTCGAGATTAATTTAAGAGCAGCACTATGGATGTTTTTTACTGTTTCACACAGAAACTACTGAACGGATTTGGATGAAATGTGGCACAAAGATAGATCACGAATAAAATAAAGGACACTATTACTTTTACTTAATTTGTATTTCATATATATTCGTTCAAATTTCAAAACCATCAAAACCAAAGTAACCGACATAGCTCAACGAATTAGCAAGCTGAAGTGGCAATGGGCCGGTCACATATGCCGCAGAACCGACGGTCGATGGAGCAGACGAGTCTTAGAGTGGAGACCGCGTCTTGGCAAACGTAGTGTGGGGCGCCCGCCAGCCCGATGGACTGGCGACCTCAAAAAAGTGGCCGGACTGGGCTGGATGCGGGTGGCAAGAAACCGGAAGGAGTGGCGCGCTCTGGGAGCTCTGCATAGGTCCAGCAGTGGACTTAACAAAAGGCTGATGACGATGATGATGATGATATATTCGTTGTAAATAAATTTAAATATTTTATTATATTGGATACTTTTTCCGGGAAAATATAAGATCCCTCGGGAACGCAGGTGAAACCGCGGCGTGGAAACTAGCATTTGATAGTCATCCGCAATCGCGGAACTTCCGCAATAATTTTAGCATCTCCGAGTATCCATATCTGTCAAATAAATCAATGCGGAGCTTCTGCGGATGTGGATGTTTTTTTTAGTATTAAAACTAGTGCGTAATAATTCAAAATCAAAATCATTTATTCAAATAGACCTTCGCAGGCACTTATGAAAAGCAATTAAGCATTATTGTTAGACTGTTTTTCTCTTCCACTCTGCGAATGTAAGTACGTATAATACGTATGACTCGTAGACGACGCACGCGCAGCCTGAACCGGTGGCTCTACAACCACGATATTTTGCCGGAATTCCTTATATAAGGTCCTAATAAATTTGTGAATTTCCTGATTTCCTTATTTTTGTAATATTATTTTTTGATTACTAATGACCTATACATTCATCCCTCAAGAGGAAGTTCAATAATTTATTAGGACCTTATATAGCGTTTTTCGGTCATTGCCGTTAGTAACGTAAACATCACTTTTGTGTCACTCTAAGAATAATCGTGTTTAATAATAGTAAAAAGTCGTTTTGGAACTTATCACCAACGCCAATCAAGAAAAGAAAGTGTTAAAAAGTGCTGGAGATAATAGATCCTGTTTATCTTACGGGATTCATTCCAAATTAAACGAACAAAAATCACTAGCAAAAAGTGAGGTTAGTTCCAAGTGTCATTCATTAACAAAGAAATACGCCTATCATTTTGACAACTGACAGGACTATTGCAAAGTTGCCAGTAGAAAATATAATTTCTACCAAAAACGTTCCGTTTCACTCAGCATAAATACGCAATAGGATATTTTTGTAGGAATGGAAGGACAATTCCAACTGTTATTTGACAAAATGAAAATAGAACTTGCAAACCAAACAACATCAATAACAGAGTCCATAACAAACACAATTATGTTAAGAATGGAAGAAAAACTGCAGCCCATTATAACAGAAAATAAAAACTTAAAAACAAAAGTAGAAAAACTAGAAGAGGACATAAAATATATGAAAAGAGAAAAGAAAAACAATAATATTGTCATATTTGGCTTGAAAGAGGATGAAAAATCTACTACTCAAATACTAGATAAAATAAAGATGGCTTTTAAGGAGGATCTAGGTATTAACATAGAAGACTGCGAAATAAACAATGTATACCGACTTGGGAAAATAAGCAAAGAGGATAAACCCAGGCCAATTCTTTTGTCATTCGTAAGTGCATGGAAAAAAAGTGAAATCATGAAAAATAAAAAGAATTTAAAGGTTCTGTACGTGAAAGATGATTTTACAAAAGAAGTCTTGGAGAAGAGGAAAGAGCTACTCCCAAAATTGGAAGAAGAAAGGAAGAAGGGAAATATTGCGTATCTCAAGTACGACAAACTCATTATAAAAGAAAACCCAACTAAGGAAAAACGAAAGAGGGAACCATCTTCATCACCGCAAACTAACATCCAACCAAGAAAACAATTTACACGTACGTCGAAAGACAACAGGACCAATGCCTTCGATTTAATGAGAAGTAGATCAAATTCTCTTTCTAACTATCCAACCAATAAGAAACAATAGCAACTAATAAACGGAAACCGGAAAACGAAATTAAATACAAATAAAGAAATAGGAAAAAATGAAAAACAAAACCCTCTCCCAAGCCGACTGGTCCTCGTGGGGGAAAATGACCTCGACCCTCTAAGCGGAAAAAATAATGAAGAAATATGCAAATCAAACAGAATAATCTCGGACATATACATAGCGACCCTGAACACGCGATCATTACGAACACCTGAAAAACTGATGGAGCTAGAAATAGCTATAGACGACATCAAATGGGACATAATCGGAATCAGCGAAATGAGACGGTTTGGTGAAGGAATTGAAGACCATAATGGGAAGTATATTCTACACTACATTGGAGAGACACCAGGATTATATGGTGTCGGCTTCCTAATAAAAAACAAGTTAGCAAACAAAATAGAAGAAATTAGAGGAATCAATGAAAGAATAGCACTTCTTAACATCAAATTGCCTTCACATAAAAATAAAGAAGAAAGGTGGACCATAATTCAAGCATATTCACCAACTGAATCAGAAAACAAAGAAGACAACATAAAAACTGACAAATTTTACGAAGATCTAAATTCAGCCGTACAAGATTCATATAAAAATCTTATTGTAATGGGAGATTTTAATGGGCAAATAGGAGTATGCAGCAAAGGAGAAGAATATACAATAGGAAAATATGGACATGGCCAAAGAAGTAGAAACGGAAGAAGATTAGTCACTTTTGCATTAGAAAACAAATTGAGTATTTTAAATAGTTTCTATAAGAAAAAGAAGTCAAGAAAATGGACATGGATGTCACCTAACGGCAAGTACATGAATGAAATCGACTTTATCATGACCAACAATCGGAAGGTGTTCAAGGACATAAGTACTGTAAACCAGCTTAACTTTCATACAGACCACAGAATGATTAGAACATCATTATCAGGAAACCAAGTACAAAAAAAGAGATATTTTAAAAATAACATATACAACAATAACAAACCTGACTTTGTGTTAACTCGAAATAAAGATATACTCCTTGATAACCTAAATACTGCAATGAACAGAAATATAAAAATAAACAATGCATCAATTCAGGAGCGATACGACAACATATTACATATACTCAAAACAGAAGTCAGGAAAACCAATAAACAAACTGAAAATACAATATCCTTAGAAACTAAACAATTAATTAATGAGAGAAAGGAACTTTTACATAAAGACAAAAATAAACAAACACGTCATAGGGTAGCTGAACTAAGCAAAATGATCAACGAACACATAAGAAAGGACAGGAAAATAAAAAGGCAGAAAACTATAAAAAAAATTATTGAAAAAACTGGAGGGATGAAAAAAGCTTTAAAGGAATTAAACCAAAAGAAAATCTGGATGCCAAACATAAAGACAAAAAATGGAAGATCTACAAGTAAAAGACAAGAGATACTCAAAATCGCCACAGACTACTATAGAATACTATACCATGGACAAACGACAGCACTAGTAAGTAAACGAAAACAAATAAGTACAGAATCAGAATCAGTTCCAGTAATACTTCAAGATGAAACTATAAGAGCAATCAACACACAGAAACTGGACAAAGCACCAGGTTCAGATCAAATATCTAATGAGCTATTAAAATATACAATACCGGTGATTGCTCCTAGACTAACAGAACTATTCAACGACATCTTGTCAACCGAAAGTATTCCTAGCGATTGGACAAAATCAACTATCGTATTGATACACAAAAAAGGGGACAAAGGAAATATTAGCAATTACAGACCAATAAGTCTAATGTCAAACATATATAAGATATTCTCAAAGATAATGCTATCGCGAATTATTGTCACGCTCGATGAAAACCAACCCAAAGAACAGGCTGGCTTCCGAAGTAAGTTTTCAACGATAGACCACATTCACGTACTAAGGCAGGTACTTCAAAAATATAAAGAATACAACAAAGTCTACTACTTAGGGTTCGTGGATTTTAATAAAGCATTTGACTCCTTAGAACACGATAGTATCTGGAAAGCACTAGAAAGTCAGGGAGTTGTGGGCCAAATACATTCGAATACTCAAGAATATATACTCAAAGAGCACGGCCCAAGTCAAGCTGGAAAGAACAGGAGAAGAATTTCCTATCGAAAGAGGTGTCAGACAAGGCGACCCTATTTCACCGAAGCTATTTTCTGCAGTTCTAGAAATGATCTTTAGAAACCTGGAATGGGAAAGAAATGGACTCAACATTAACGGTGACAAACTTAACCATCTACGTTTCGCAGACGATATTATCCTGTTTTCTGAGAACCCAGATATTTTGGAAGACATGCTACAACAACTATCAGTGGAAAGTGCCAAAGTAGGTCTATCAATGAACCCATCGAAAACTAAGGTAATGACAAACTCAACTAAAAAAGACATTACAGTTAATGGTAGACAAATAGAGTATGTCAACGAGTACATTTATTTGGGTCAACTAATATCTGCAGAAGACACAATGCAAAAAGAAATAGATCGAAGGATAGCAAACACTTGGAAACGGTTTTGGTCCTTGAGCGAGGTCATGAAGGACAAAGACATGCCTATTAAAGAAAAAAGGAAAATATATAACACATGTATCCTTCCCTGTCTATCGTATGGATGTGAAACATGGGCATTAACTGAGCAACAAGGAACTCAAAAAAGTTCAAGTATGTCAAAATGGAATTGAAAGAAGCGTAATTGGAGTTAAAAGAAGAGACAAAGTGAGATTACGAAATATAAAGAGCAAAACTAAATTTAAAAACATACTTACCGTCTACAAACGCCTGAAATGGAGATGGACAGGACACATGCTAAGGGAAGGAAAAGAGAAGTGGACGAGACTAGTAACGGAATGGTATCCACGAGATACTAAAAGGAACAAAGGTAGACAAACTAAACGTTGGGAAGACGACATGAAAAAGATTGCTGGTCCAGAATGGATACGCACTGCAAAAGACAGGACAAAATGGAAAGCTTTAGAGGAGGCCTTTGTCGAAGGACAAGCTGTAAAATAAAACCCGGTTGCCGATACAATTAGTTAATATTGTCAAATAGAATTAAGTATTATAGTTTTATCCTATTATGCAAAAGTTACAGCAATAAAGGCTTATTATTATAGCGTGAGATGAGAGAGCGCACTAAGAGAGGATATCCTGAAACTGAACCCCAAAGGGGGTAAATAGGGGAACATGGGGAAACCTATTATAGTACTAATACTAGCCACCCATCAAAAACAAAACCACTTACCACGATCCAGTGTTGGTGACCGCTCAGCGAGGACATTGATAACTAATGAGAATGCGTCATTAGCCGCTCTACTTATATGATATAGGTACCTACAAGTAATTATACCTGCATGTATAATACAGATAAGGGGTGTAGAGTCAAAACTGGCTACGAACCTTTTTGTGAATTGGACTTTTTGATTGCAATATATGTCGAGACTAGTTGTTACATAGACATAAAACATGGCTCAGTTCCACATATTTAGTATTAAAAATTGGTGAAGAGAATCAAAGACGATTGTGTCTATTAAATATCAGTGTTAAAACTAGTTCTAGTAAATAGGTGCGCTTTAACCAATTCTTTACATGTTTTTTTTAAATAGACTTATCCTTAAAATACATTTAAGTAGGTGACTACCAATTAAATACATCCTGTACATTACATTACACGCAATACCTAGAAAAACCAACAAACATAAATAACATAAATCAGAACTTGAGTTTAACAATAACAAAACTATAAATCAGAACTTAATAAGGCATAAGAGTGTTGATAATGCATTCAAAGATATAACAACTCATAAATCATAACTTCGAACAACCCATCAAAAGCTGTGAATCAATACCTACAATGAAGAACAGCTAAACTAAAATCACAATTGCTGTGAACGGATTTTTTCAAAAGAGATTCTACGGTTTTTACAGCCCTTTCACGTTTCCCATTAGACTGGGCATAGTTCGGCGAAGATTTCACGTGATCTCCAAACATTGTACAGCTTTTTCTTGCGACTTACTTTACTCACCGTGCAAGTCAGCTGGAGAACACGAGACTGGTTTTATTGCATAGCAGCTATAGTAGTATATAGTAGTGATGAATGAAACACTTCAATGTGGAATTGGCATTATATTATAACTTTGTAGGTATATGGCATACAATATTACACTTTGTATACTATTTTAATTGTTAAATATATTTTTATTAACAACAAATATGTACAAAATACAATCTATATTTACAAAATACAATCTATATATAGAAAATTTCCTCAAGCCTGCCGCTGCTTCCGATTAAGAGCTCGTTCCCACTATGTCGTCTGTCGGGACGATTTTTTATCGTGTGTCGTAGCGGCAGAATATTTTATATGAAGCTATTCACACTCGTTGGACAACGATTTTGTGTCGTATCCGACAAAAAATATCGTGTGTTTTGTCAGCCCTCCCGTCCGGAAAAAAATCGTGTCGGATCAACGCTCGCATATGTTCGCATATGGCACTGTTCACATTTGCCGGATGTCGGGCCGATCCCGCCGTCTCTGTAACTTGTATTTTGATAGTTTATGCTCCCTGATATACGAGTCAATAGATCGTTGAATGTAGTTATTGGCATTCTAAAATAATTGAAAAACTTAACGTCGTCACTTCTTAGTTCAGTTATTAAGTTCTGAAATATTCCCAAAGTAAATCTTTCCCTCAGAATTGGGTGCACCCAATATCTTCTATTTTTAGCTGTCTTTCGTTTCCTTCGCAAATAATACATCACAACAAAAGCTTCGTCGACGTCCATCGTGTACAAGAATCCAACCAAACTAATGCCACCAGCTGCGGTCGTGGCCGACAGCCGACTAGTGTGAACAGAGGCGCCGATACCCGATTAAAATCGGAATCCGACACACGACATAGTGGGAACGAGCTCTAACGGCAAGGTTCCCAGAAGGCTGGCAGCGTTTCCTCTTTGGATAGCCAAGCTGACGCGTTGGCGGAAAAAGCTCCTCTAAAAATATATTTAAGTTATGGGGTCTAATAAATAATGTTCTCCACGAGCAGTATTATCACATACTCATGACGTCTGTATATCAGATGACAACAAAGAAACCGGTGTGCAGAACCATGTGGATGGTTGGAAGTTCTTACGTCCCCATTGCAGTGGTATAAAGACATGCTCAATATCAAACAGCCAATTACATAAAATATAATCAATAAAAGGAAGCTCGCCTGCAGACGATGTATGACGCAGTTCAGTTTGTGGATTTTTGCACGTTGTTAAAATTAAAATCCTTAATACGTAACGTACGTTGCACGGTTATCGTACGTAACGTACGTATAATGTTGATTTATATAATTCATCCTAATACAATTTATATAATACCTATTAAATTATGTAGATAATTAAGCTTTTTAAACATTTAATTACAGTAAAAATAGTAATTTAAGTTAACTGGTCCCTGGTTGTACTACCTGTGACTAGGATTCACATCCTCTTCCCCCCGGGCCTCGGTTGCGAGTAGATGTCTCAGTATTCATATTTGTATATTTTACTAAATTATAATATAGTTTTCAATAAATAAATATCAACCTAAAAAATAGGAGTGCATAAATTGAGAACAGCCTTTCATAAGTTAACGAAGCAAAGGAGTCGCTCATCGTAAGCCGCTAAATCATCGAGTCACCAAAGCCCGCCCACTGCCGTGACGTCAACCGCTACCACCCGTACAGGTCGGTTAACTAAAGCTGGCACGTTTCAACACATTTACACCGTCTCTCTCGCGCAAAGTCAAGCTTATGAGTATGAAGGAGACAGTTATTGTTTTGCTTTTGCTACTGCTCATAAATATAGAGTGGTCTATTTTTGCATTCGTCCATTAGACTTGACTGATTGCAAATTTATGAGTACTGTGAACGTGCCAGCTTTCGTTAACCGACCTGTACCGCAACAACGGATTTCAATTTGCACCATTTCCAGATTCCAGTAAGCACCCATTTTAAAGACGTTGTAAGAAGCCCCGCCCACTAAAATTGCTACGACTATCGGCCGCTTCCAGAGTACCTACTTTCTTGCGTTTATGAACGCCTGTTACTTTTTACCCGACTGACCCGGAAAGAGGGTTATGTTTTTCGAGTGTATGTATGTATGTATGTATGTCTATTTCTTTGGCACGCTCTGCAGCCTAAAGGGCTTGATGGATTTAAGCATATGAGGTGTCGTTAGATTCGTCTGAACTGTGGGAGTGTCATAGGGTATATTATTTTTATATGGCGTCTACGGATAAAAAAAGAGGGGGGTATTAAAAACAAAAATTACGTTATTGTAACAATATGGGTATCAAATGAAAGCTTGTGAACAGCCCTTTCCAAATATGTATATATTGTAATACTTTTATGCTACCGTTTTGACGTAAACTGCAAAAAAACATGTTTAATGCAAGGACAGTTGGTACTATGAGCGGTTACCGTACTTACCGTACGTAACTCACAGAGTTGCGATGGTTGTTAGTGTTACTTTACCGTACCGCTCATTTACTTAATAATACTTACAACTCATTCTGTATAAAACTAAAAAGTCTGAAATAAATTAAATCTGAATTTGAATTTGAATATAACTTGAATTTTATAAGGTATTGCAGTCGGGGACAAACCAATAACATAAATATGTGTTTTTTTTTTATATGTGTTTATCCCCGACTGCAATACCTTATAAAATTCAAGTTATATTCAAAATTCTATAGATTAAAAAGCTTGTTTTTCTCTTTTCAGTTAAATTTTGTTGTACGCAGTCGGGTTTTTTGTTTCTTTTAATGATTTAATTTATTGCTAATAATTGATTGAATTTGCCTCGAATTATATTTAAATTATACACTAGATCAGGACTTAAATGACTAGGAGTTCATAAAATGCAATCTAGCACGTATTATTCGAGATAATTTGAATCATCTGCCGGGCTAACATGGCTGCCATGAAATACCGTATCTCGCGGTATCTCAACTCGATATTACGTCATAAATTGGACTTATTTCATTTGTCTACTGACCGACACATGCCGGGCTAACATGGCTGCCATGACATACCGTATCTCACGGTATCTCCACTCGATATTACGTCATAAATTGGACTTATTTCATTTGTCTACTGACCGCAACATGGTTGCACGTAGAACTCGATTCTAGACGTCAAAAGTGGAAGAAATGTCTACATCTATCCGTCAGTTGTGTTTTGTCGATGAACCGTAACATGCCAGCCTAATTTTATCCAATTTTGACAGTTGAATATGAAATATATATCGTCTAACATTTTGGTAGACGAGAAGGCACGAGCAATTTTGGTATCGTCTTATTCGGCGCGTTTTCCTATAGTTAGCTTCGAACACGATACCGGTCCCGTATTAGGATAGAACTAAGATGTCCCCCGGTTGTTGCAACGCTCGTGGTGTAACATGATAAGCCGTTCTTAATAGATCGATTGGAAGTTAAGCTACCACCGTCGTGGTCGGTACCTGGATGGGTGACCGCCTAGTGTTATTTCAAATCGAGCGTTTCCGTGTTTCGGAAGGCACGTAAAGCCGTTGGTCCCGGTTATCACTTAATTGTGATAGTCGTTAAGCTAGTTGGAGGCCTTCTAGGCGGCTTGAAAACTCCAACAGTAGGTTGACCACTAGCCTACCTCCACCGATCCGCAGTGGGCACGCGTGGTGGAGTATCTGCCCATTCCCTTCCACCCTGATTTGTGAAAGGAGGGCTGTGCTCAGCAGCTGGACATTATAGGCTGATGATGATGATGATGAAGATGTTCCTTGCGGTTTCACCCGCGTTCTCAGGATAAATGTAGCCTACGCCCTTCTCCATTGGCGTGCTAAATTACATCGCAATCATTTCAGCGGTTTAGGCGTGAAAGCGTAACAAACAAACAAACTCATATTCAAATTTATAACATTAGTTAGGATTATTACCATACTTGCTTTCCCTCCTATTTCTATCTGTTGGATATTCTTATTACAACGCAATTATTGCAGATCCCTTATGCCTTGAGTTTAACGGCGGCGAATTGAGAATATACCTACTCATATTTTGCTAACTAAGGTCGCGTTGGTGGTGAACATTTGGACTAAAGCATCTTTGCCCATCCGTCCTTTAGAGGAAAAGAATACAAAACCTCTGTGTCCCCTTAAATTTGGTACTTAGTTGCGGAGTTTCAGGTACTATCTATTCTGTGGTACAAGTCTCTTCCTCATAGGTATGTCAACATAAAAATGGTCAACATGATAAATGTGCATTTGATAATCAAATAATATACTTTCAGATTGAAATAACAATTTAATACGAATGCAAAAGTAACACTTTGTGCCACAAATTTTATGTGGCGTCACACTTAAAAAACAAACACATTATTATAATTCTGTCAGAGCTCCACAAACTTTTTGATGTTGCAGGTGATTTTGGCTACCCTCTAGAACCATGGCTCATGACCATCTGACGACTGTAAGACCACAGTTTAACCACATAAGACTTTCCATTGGTTCAACGAACGTTATGGACCAAGCTCATCTAATGAGGCCTTTATATTGGCCCACTCCCGGTTTCATAGGCGAGCGATAGTCGCCGGCCGCAAACTCTTGCTTGATGCTCGTGCATGTTTGGCTGGTATTGGCATAGAAAGTTGATCTGTGTCTTATAGCTGCGAATCCTGAAACAATGTTTTGCAGTTATGATTGATTCCATAATAAACTAAAATGAAGTGTTTCGCAACGTATAATCAAATCTTTATTTACTTACGATTTTTAGTAGGAATTTCTATGATTATTATGAAGGCCTCCAATAATTATAATATTCCGGTATTCCGATATAAAAGCGTCAAACAAACAATATGTCATATTTTTTTTTAATCTTAAATGGCAGTCTTGGGTTATTAACTACACAACCTATTTTTTTTATTATCTCTTTAAATATTCATTTTGCTTGTATGTCTTGTTCGTGTATGTGTTATTCTTCGCGTTTGTTCCAATCAGAGGTCATATTTTTGTTACTCAAACTAGAAATTGGGTGATAGTTTACCCAATTTCTGAGTGTTGCTATTAAAAAATATGTATGTGTACTAAAACTGTGTAATCAAAGGGCAACATCGGTTTGTCTACATGAAACTGTCATGAAATACTGAAGTCTACGATGAAAAGATTGTCGATCGTGGCGCTCATGTTAGGGTCAATGACATTTTTTTTTTTTTTTTTTTTTTTTATACCACTTAGGTGGCAAACAAGCATACGGCCCGCCTGATGGTAAGCGGTTACCGTAGCCTATGGACGCTTGCAACACCAGGGGTATCACGCGCGCGTTGCCGACCCTGCAGAAATCTCTTCACACCCCTTTTGAAGAACCCCATGCTGTACTCCATTGGGAAAACCACGGCGGGGAGCTCATTCCAAAGTCTGAGCGTCCGCGGAAGGAAGCTCCTTTGAGCCCGCACAGTACGAAACAATTCAGGTTTCAATATGTGAGGATGGACTCCCCGTCGATGGCGAGAGTTGCGATGGTAGAAAGTAGCCGTGGGCATCATCTTAAACAATTCTTCAGAACACCGTCCGTTGTACAAGCGGTAGAACACACATAAGGAGGCAAAGTCTCTCCTCAGACTGAGGGGCTCTAAACCGCTTGTGAGCTCGGGATCGTCAACAATTCTGATGGCACGTCGTTGAACCGAGTCTAAAGGATCAAGCTGGTATCCAGGTGCCCCCGCCCATAGATGACAGCAGTACTCCATATGAGGCCGGACTTGCGACTTGTAAAGTTGCAGCCTTTGCCCCGATGTGAAGTACTGCCTCGCTCTGTTGAGCACTCCGAGCTTTTTGGATGCCAGCTTAACCTTGCCTTCTAAGTGACTTCGGAACAAAACGTCGCTAGAAATGTCGACGCCAAGGATCCCGATGCTTTTGCTGATGTTCAGGGACGTGTTCTGGAACTGTGGAGCTACAGCAAATGGGGTTTTCTTAGCGGTGAACGCGCAGGCTTGAGTCTTAGTGGGGTTGAAATGGACTAGGTTTAGTCTGCCCCAATCGGAGACACTAGTTAGTGTACTCTCGATTTCAGACAACAGCCGTTCGCGGCTTTCCTCCACCTCGGAACGAGGGATATTAGCACGGCCCGTGTAATAAGCGTCCCCTGTACTGTCGTCCGCATAACAATGAACGCCGTCAATAGACAGCATATCATTGATATGCAGTAGGAACAGTGTTGGGGACAGCACAGAGCCTTGCGGGACGCCGGCATTTATGTCCATGCTGTCGGAGCAGCTACCGTCTACGACGGCTCTTATGCATCTGCTGGACAGAAAGCTGGCAACCCATTTGCATAATCCCTCGGGAAGCCCGTATGCTGGTAACTTCGTTAGAAGACCCCGGTGCCAGACCCGATCGAACGCCTTCGCCACATCTAGGCTCACTGCCAATGCCTCACCTTGACTCTCGATGGCGAGTGACCAACGGTGCGTGAGATACACAAGGAGGTCACCAGCTGAGCGACTGTGGCGAAAGCCATACTGTCGGTCGCTCAACAAATCGTGACCCTCCAGGTATCTCAAAAGCTGCGTGTTGATCACTCGCTCCATGACTTTGGAGAGAAGGGAGGTGATGGCGATAGGCCTGTAATTCGTCGGGTCTGATCTGTCACCCTTTTTGGGCACTGGGTGCACATGGGCAGTCTTCCACGAAGACGGGACTTCCTTTTTGGTGTAGGAAAGCGCGAAAAGACGCGTCAGTACTGGACACAATTCAGGAGCACACCGCTTCAGCACCACTGCCGGTATGCCGTCTGGCCCACTCGACTTATGGATGTCCAGAGAAAGCAATTCCCGCCGGACCTCCCGTTGGGTAATGCTTATCTCCGGCATGGAGCTGTCACACCGCGGAATGGTAGGCGGTGTGGCGCCACCATCATCCAAAGTTGAGTTCGAGGCAAAGAGAGAGCCTAAAAGGTCAGCCTTCTCTTTAGCACTATGGGCCAAGTTCCCGAACATAAAACACGACAATGACAATCCTTGTCACTCTCGCGTGAATTATTTCGTGGTTGCGCATGTTAGGCCTAATGGTTGCACGTAGAACTCGATTCTAGACGTCAAAAGTGGAAGAAATGTCTAAGTCTATCCGTCAGTTGTGTTTTGTCGATGAACCGTAACATGCCAGCCTAATTTTATCCAATTTTGACAGTTAAATATGAAATATATATCGTCTAACATTTTGGTAGACGAGAAGGCACGAGCAATTTTGGTATCGTCTTATTCGGCGCGTTTTCCTATAGTTAGCTTCGAACACGATACCGGTCCCGTATTAGGATAGAACTAAGATGTCCCCCGGTTGTTGCAACGCTCGTGGTGGTGGCATGATAAGCCGTTCTTAATCGATCGATCGGAAGTTAAGCTACCACTGTCGTGGTCGGTACCTGGATGTGTGACCGCCTAGTGGTATTTCAAATCGAGCGTTTCCGTGTTTCGGAAGGCACGTAAAGCCGTTGGTCCCGGTTATCACTTAATTGTGATAGTCGTTAAGCTAGTTGGAGGCCTTCTAGGCGGCTTGAAAACTCCAACAGTAGGTTGACCACTAGCCTACCTCCACCGATCCGCAGTGGGCACGCGTGGTGGAGTATCTGCCCATTCCCTTCCACCCTGATTTGTGAAAGGAGGGCTGTGCTCAGCAGCTGGACATTATAGGCTGATGATGATGATGATGAAGATGTTCCTTGCGGTTTCACCCGCGTTCTCAGGATAAATGTAGCCTACGCCCTTCTTCATTGGCGTGCTAAATTACATCGCAATCATTTCAGCGGTTTAGGCGTGAAAGCGTAACAAACAAACAAACTCATATTCAAATTTATAACATTAGTTAGGATTATTACCATACTTGCTTTCCCTCCTATTTCTATCTGTTGGATATTCTTATTACAACGCAATTATTGCAGATCCCTTATGCCTTGAGTTTAACGGCGGCGAATTGAGAATATACCTACTCATATTTTGCTAACTAAGGTCGCGTTGGTGGTGAACATTTGGACTAAAGCATCTTTGCCCATCCGTCCTTTAGAGGAAAAGAATACAAGACCTCTGTGTCCCCTTTAATTTGGTACTTAGTTGCGGAGTTTCAGGTACTATCTATTCTGTGGTATAAGTCTCTTCCTCATAGGTATGTCAACATAAAAATGGTTAACATGATAAATGTGCATTTGATAATCAAATAATATACTTTCTGATTGAAATAACAATTTAATACGAATGCAAAAGTAACACTTTGTGCCACAAATTTTATGTGGCGTCACACTTGAAAAACAAACACATTATTATAATTCTGTCAGAGCTCCACAAACTTTTTGATGTTGCAGGTGATTTTGGCTACCCGCTAGAACCATGGCTCATGACCATCTGACGACTGTAAGACCACAGTTTAACCACATAAGACTTTCCATTGGTTCAACGAACGTTATGGACCAAGCTCATCTAATGAGGCCTTTATATTGGCCCACTCCCGGTTTCATAGGCGAGCGATAGTCGCCGGCCGCAAACTCTTGCTTGATGCTCGTGCATGTTTTGCTGGTATTGGCCACAGTATTGGCATAGAAAGTTGATCTGTGTCTTATAGCTGCGAATCCTGAAACAATGTTTTGCAGTTATGATTGATTCCATAATAAACTAAAATTAAGTGTTTCGCAACGTATAATCAAATCTATATTTACTTACGATTTTTAGTAGGAATTTCTATGATTATTATGAAGGCATCCAATAATTATAATATTCCGGTATTCCGATATAAAAGCGTCAAACAAACAATATTTCATTGTTTTTTTTTTGATTTTATTTGTTAATTGTATACTGTCCGTACTGTGTCACTGTATGTTCGTGATGTCATGGACGT
The DNA here is from genome assembly GCA_947623365.1 of Achlya flavicornis. Lineage (NCBI taxonomy): Eukaryota > Metazoa > Arthropoda > Insecta > Lepidoptera > Drepanidae > Achlya > Achlya flavicornis. The sequence continues at coordinate 1,460,738 of OX392494.1, read as the reverse complement.
GGGCCTCGACTGAAAACCAGCGCGAGGGTTAGTTTTTCTTACTAACCTGAGCATATTGCTGAGTCGAGACCTATTCCTGGCATCACGCAACATTGCATTTTTGTGTAGTTTTTAATTGGTTTTGTTTGTTTTCTTTAATTCTTGTTTTTTGTAATTTCTACAGTCTAATGTAATGTTGTGTGTTGTCCTGAATAAATCTTTTTCTTTCTTTCATTTTTTCTAAATAGACGCTGATGATGTGCGAGTCTAGCATCTGGTAAATCTCCAGTCGGCGGTGTAACAGGCTTGGCCTTGCGATTGCGACAAAACTGACATTTCTGTGACATTGCTCTCACTGTTGGTCTCAGGCTGAGGATGTAGAACCTTTGACGCAGCTCATCGTTATTTGCATGCGCAAATCGGACGTGGTAGAAGTGGATCAACAATCTGGTAATCTGATGCTTTCCGTCCAACACTATCGGATGGGATTCTATGCTTCCAGCAGCGGCAGTACGCCCATCAAGACGAAGTAACTTATCTTCACCTAAAGTGAGTGAAACATTTCTTAGCCTACTATCACTCGAAACAGGACGTGCTGCTAGAACGGCATTAAACTCATCAGGAAATGATTCTAATTGAACCTTCTGAAATAAATATACCTCTGCAACGTTGAGGTCTTGAACAGTTAGCAACGGAAAATTGGAATTGTCTCGAAGAGTATCGGAAGAAAATGTTGAATTTAGGCGTATAATTGACCGAAAAGCTCTTATACACTGATGTATTCGAGCTGTAGCACGAAGTAATCGCAACCAACTACTAAAACGTTGGTGGTCCGCTACTACCGGTGAAGGTAATTGATGCGAATTGGCAACTAAGAGTCCCACCGATGCCGAATGACGTTTAAGCTCTTCAGTCACCGGAGGGATCAACGCGGTGGTTCAAGTGGCCATTCCGAGTATGGAGACAAAAGAAATGTTGGGCCAGTGAACCATCGTGACAACGTTGAAAAATCGTGACTATCCCGTGTAGCGTCGTCCGCAACATTTAAAGCAGTGGGGACATACCTCCAATTTTGAATGTTGGTTGTTTCTGCTATCTCTCCTACCCGAAACGAAACAAAAGTTTTAAATGCACGGGCGTCGCTACGGAGCCACTTTAAAACGGTTAGAGAATCCGTCCAGTAAAATGTTTGATTAGGCTTTCGCCTGTGTGCTTCAATAGCATATGTACCAAAACGAGACGCGATGAGGGCCGCTTGCAATTCTAATCTGGGAATTGAAACTGGTTTCAGGGGTGCTAATCGGCCTTTACCCCCAATAAACGCCAAACTCACGCTGTCATCGACGTAAACGAAACGCCAATAAGCTACGCAAGCGTAAGCTCGTTCACTTGCTTCAGCAAAGACATGAAGTTGAACGTCCTTAATACTACTAATAGAATTGTCTATGTAGCAACGAGGGATTGCACTATTAGATATACTTTGAATTTCTAGCTTTATCTGTGTCATTACTGTGCTCAAGAAGACAAGCGAATTTAGAATTTACCTGTGGCGAATCCCACTCTTTTTGTGACTCTCGATTATTAGGAATATTTTCCCCCGGGGATGAAGAAATCCAGAAAGTCAGTGCATCCGCAAGACCACTGACACGAACATCAGCTAATGGTAAATTAAGAATTTTGCTGATGAGTGTCAGAGTGCTGTGAGTTGATGAAAAGAAAGCCGGGAGAGCTATACTATATATATATTTAAAATAATCTGTAAGCAATCCAAACAAACATGTACTAAACATGTGTGTCATCAGTTTTTAGTTACAGTAAAGATTGGTAAAAAAAAATTTTCACACTTCGTCTTAGACAACCATGGCTAAAAAGGGTCTAAATGATCTATACTATCATCGCCTTACAGCTTTGCACCCATCTTCCAATCACCCTGTATAAGGTTTCAAATAACGGTCAAGTTTTAATAACAGTTTTTCTGGTAAAATGTCCTACAAATAGGTATAATATATATATAATATATAGGTATAATATATATAGGGAGAGAGAGAGAGGAGCAACGTAAACAAATCGGCTCCGTATTAATTGAGTTAGAAAAAATAGTTCTTGCAGTTTTTTTGAGTAAAAAAGTTTATAACTGTATACAATACGAAGACCTTCAGCGATTATCGTTGCAGTACAGAATAATTTTATGTGAAAAGCTAAGAAAAGAAACAAAATATTATCAGTGGAAATACCGGTTGTGAAACAAGTGAATCCATCTACATTGTGAGATTGTTGCAAAAATAAATAATGCAATAGCGATAGAGTGCCGCTATTAAGCAACAGGAACAAAAACAAAGGTACATTTAAATGACAAATATTATTATAACCTAATCTTATCCAGGATTACTCCAAACTTGATAGAGATTATTTATTACGAATGACATCCTCATTACCAATAACAGCGCTACCTGTCGATTGCAAGAACAAACAGGTTGATATCTTATATCGACCCTGAATTACATCTAAATACCTAGCCGTGATAACACATAGAGGGCACTGTTAATCATCAGTTTATTTTTCATTTTTACCAAAAATATCACAAGATGTCGTCTACGTCTACGTGCGCAAAATGTAAACAAAAGCTAATAAGCCGACAACATATGACTTGTTCGCATTGCAATAAAACATATGATCTCGATTGCGCTAATGTCTCCGTCCAGCGCTTTTATAACACAATGACACCAGCGCATAAAAGGACATGGAAATGTCAAGCTTGCTATGACAAAATGACAAAACCAGGGATCTCTACAACCCCTTTACGTCCGGACGATATTCTTCAAAAGCAAATTACATCAGCAGAAAAAAATAATGTCACTCTTCGTAAAAGGATAAATAACTCGAAAAACGATACGATTAGCTCTGAGGACTTGAGTGTACTAGGTGACACCATCAACCCAGAAGATAATATCATACCTATTATCGACAAAAAAACCGAAATAACATTGCAGAGTTTAAGTGAAATTATTGAAATTCAACTGAAACAAAATAATAAATCTATTATATCAGAGTTACAAAATACAATTCAAATAGAAATTAATAAAGCTATTACGAAATTAAGAGAAGATATCAAACAAGAAATAAATACCCTATTCAAACAAAACGATCAGAGAAAAGAGGACATACAGATAATAAACACTGAAATAGAAAAATTAAAGAATGAAAAGGAAAAATTAAAAAAAGACCTAAATGAGCTTCAAAGCAAAATTATAACTCCTGGAATACAAGTAACGCAACACACGCCTGAAAATAATAATAAAAAAATAGTATTATATGGCCTTGCTGAATATTATAAAGAGCCAGAATATAATCTTCATAACAGGATAGAACAAATATTCCAAGATATCCTCCATGTAAATCTATCGGGTTACATTGAAGACACATACAGGGTAGGCAGGAACTTTAATAATAATAAAAACCGGCCTCTAGTGATTGAACTTCTCAGTAAGAAAATGGCTAAGCATATAATTAGCAATAGTCAATATTTTCAAGGAACTGGATTGTTTATCTCAGAATTCTTGGATGCAAATGCGCTAAAAAGAAAGAAAATACTGAGAGAAGAAATGCTTAGGGCTCGTAAAAAAGGGTCTCATGCAATAATACGAAACAACCAACTGATTATTGACGGAGAAATTGTGAATGTACAAAATGATACATGCAAACCCCACATAACTAAAGATTTATCAAGCGGAGAAATAGATAATGAAAAAAATGTTTTGAATAATAACAATACTACTAGTAACACAAATAAAAATTGTCAGAAAATTACAAATAATACTTTTCGTAAGTAATGATATCCAGTTTAAAATATTATTTCAAAATATTCAAAGTCTCTACAACAAACAACATATTCTTGAAGCTTTTCTTGAGGAAAATCCTGTTTACCAAGCTATATGCATATCGGAATCATGGCTATCGCAAGAAAAATTAGAATTGATGCAATTTTGTGGCTACAAAATAGCTGCATCATATTGCCGGAAAACACGAGGAGGTGGTGGTGTTTGTATTATACTACAAGAACATATGAAATGTATAGAGAGATACGATATAACCAATATGTCAATTGAATATGTGTTAGAAGTGTGTGCGATCGAGTTACCAAATGAAAATATTTTAATTATTACTTTGTATTGGAATAGAAGAGAGGAAGACGAATTTTATTCGAGACTTAAACAAATCTTATTCTATATAAGTAGTAAATATTTTAAATTTAATATTATCTTGGGAGGTGATTTTAATATTAACATTTTACAGAATAATTTAAAAACTAATCTTTTTTTGGACCTTATGTCAGAACACAAATTCACTCAACATATAAAAGAACCCACCCATATAACGCAAACTGCCTCAACATGTCTTGATTTAATATTTACCAACTTTAAAGACAAAAATCTACGCACTTCAGTGGAGGAATTAGGTTTTTCAGACCACATAGGCACGATTATACAGATGAATTTCCCTCGACAAATAAAACAAGTAATTTGGACTGTACAAAAAAGATTATACAATAACAAAAATATAGATAAATTTAAGTCAAAACTATCAACTATAAATTGGTATGACACACTTTCACGAAATAAAAATATAAACGAAAATTATAACATATTTCAAGATAAACTGATGGATATTCTGAACCAATGTATACCCAAAAGAAAAATAAAACTAAAAACAGAATCAAAAAAATACTGGCTTACTGTAGGGATAAAACTTTCCTGCAAAAATAAAAGATTATTAAAAATACTTACTTTAAAATCAAACAATCTGGTATTAACACAGTATTATAAGAAATATGAAAAAATATTAAAAAATGCAATTATTGCGGCAAAAAAATTACAATATATAAATAAATTAAAAAAATCTAATAATAAGGTGAAAACAATGTGGAGTATTATTAATGAACGAACAAACAAGACAATCAAAAAGAATAGAAATAACATAAAACTATATATAAATAATAAATTTACTTCGAAACCAAAACAAGTAGCTAATACTTTTAATAACTTCTTTGCATCCATAGGCGAGGCTTGTATCGGAGGAGACGCTACCGCGCCGCAAGGCCGGCCCGTGCTCTACCCCACAGAAAACACAATGTTCCTTAATCCTGTAGACTATCACGAAGTTTACCAAATTATAAAAAACCTTAAAAATAAAAAAAGCCATGGGATAGATGAACTCCCACCTACCTTATTTAAACGATGTGCATTCGAATTGACCGTACCCATTTCAATATTAATTAACCAATCATTTAACGAAGGCATCTTTCCCGACGCACTTAAAATAGCACTAATCAAACCAATCCACAAGAAAAATACTAAAACAGATCCTACTAATTACCGTCCAATTGCCCTTTTGCCTTCTGCCTCAAAAATTTTCGAAAAAGCTATGTTTAATCGAGTATACACATTCTGCGAGAAATATGGTATCCTTGATGACTGCCAAAACGGTTTTCGCAAAAAACGATCCACGGTACTAGCAGTTTATAAATATATGCAACAAGTCCTAAACATCCTTAATAACAAAAACTATGCAGTAGGTATTTTACTTGATATGACCAAGGCTTACGATAGAGTCCAATATGCTGTGTTATTAAAGAAATTGTATGGAATAGGAATACGCGGCTTAGCACACAAATGGTTTGCATCATACTTAAGAAATAGAGAACAAATAGTAGAAATTGAATATATTAGCAGTAAAAATAACGAAATAAAAAATGTTAGATCAAAGTCAAAAATAGTCAATGCCTCTATTCGTCAAGGAAGTGTCATTGGATGTCTTTTATTCTTGATCTATATTAATGATCTCCCTAAAATCATGGAAGAACCGTGTGTTTTATTTGCAGACGATATTTAGCTTATCACCTCATGTCAAAACAGCAAAAACTTAAACGAAAAACTAAATTCTATACTACAAAAAACAACAGACTGGATGAACGACCATAATCTTGAAATAAACTTTTTAAAAACTAAATTAATGATTTTTCACCCTTATCAGAAGACACCTTTAAAATTAAATTTCATATATAACGGTACGAAACTAGAAGTCGTAAATGAATTCAACTTGCTAGGTTTAGTTTTAGATACACATATCAGCTGGAAACAACACATTCAAAAAACCAGAACAAAGCTATCCAGATTTACATATGCGCTTCGTGAAATTAAAAAAACTACTGATCTTCCTACTGCACTTGTTACCTATTACGCCTACGCTAATGCATGGATTAGCTATGGAATTATCTTATGGGGAAACAGTACCGATTCACACACCATCTTTACACTCCAAAAAAAACTAATACGTATTATAACCAATATAAAAGATACAGACAGTTGCAGACCGCATTTCCAGAAGCATAAAATTCTCACATTAACAAGCATATACATTTTAGAAATATGTAAATTCGTTAGGCAAAATACAGATATTTATAAAAAAAGAGAAGACGTACATTCCAAACAACTGCGATATAAAAGTAGATTAATGGTCCCAACCTCCCGATTAAAAATGCACCAATTGAGTCCTTTTGTAATGTCCATAAAAATATACAATAAACTACCAGAATTATTAAAACAAGAAACAAATAATAAAGTATTTATAAATAAATTAAAACAACTATTAATAACAAAATCTTACTATACTATAAATGAATACCTAAGCGATAAGTTAAGTTAATGATTAAATTTTATATAATTTTTCCTCCTCTCTCCTACATTGCTTAGTGCCCAACAGGGTCCTTAGTGTATAGTGTTATTTATTTACCTTAAGGTGCCTATGTAACATTGTATACCTATGTAAGGAAAGCATAATAAATAAAGTATAAAGTATAAAGTATAATAATTCTAGTAGGCTCTCGCTTTCGCAGTGGGATTACAATGTAAATATTATGTAATGAATCTAAGCCTGTTTTGAAAAGAGTAATTGCTGAGTTTATTGCCGGCTCTTCTCAGTAAATGCAACCTTCCGAACCGGTATTAGAGTATTAAATTAGAGTCAGACTTTTCATAAGTGCCTGCGAAGGTCTATTTGAATAAATGATTTTGAATTGAATTTTGAATTTTGAGAACATGGAAAGTACCAACTTTGACATTTTGTAACATCTTTGTTTTATAATAACTTGTGTTCAACAAATAAATATTCTATTCTATTCTATTCCGTAATTACGATACGAGTGTTTTTTTCTATTAAACTTATGCAGGATAATTTCCAATTTTTCGAAAAATATATTCACTTTTGTAGCAGGACATCCATAATAAATGCATAATATAATAATACATTTACATATTGGAATTTCAATGGCACAACCAAAGGGCACAACACTCAAACTCTTTCGTTATTGATAGTATTGTGATCCAATCTAATTCTTTGTAAACATTTTTTTTTAACCAAAATACATACACCGCCCTTTTTTGAAAATGTTCTGGATAAATAGGATGCCGGTTTGAACCCTGCGATACTTATGTTTTGTTCAGATCCTGATTTAATAAAAGTTTCGCTGAAACATAAATAAAATAATAATAAAAAATAAAAAACGCCTCTTATTTCATGCTTAAAATTCAAGCTATATTTAAATTCAAATGTTTATTGCAATTTTTTCATGAGTAGATAAGATGACAAATATTATTTAATAAGGCACAACATGAAACCCTGTTAGGGCACAGCAAATAAATAGGTACAATATAATATAAACTTATTAAAATTAAAATTATGGTTATACTTAAATTACTTAATTTTACATTTTAACAGATTTTTATTTTAACATTTTAACAACTTTTAATGATAAATGTGTAGGTACATCATACATACATTTAGTAGTAATATTTACCATAATATTTAAGAATCAATATATCTATATTTAATTTACTTTTACTTACATAAGAGTGACTAATAATAATAACAACTAAAACTAAACTAATTAATAGATAGTATATAATGAATCTATCTAATAAAATATAAAAACAAAAACCTTAAAATCTATATAAATGAAAAGAAATAAACTAAATGAAAAAATCGTTGTCAGAGGGCAACGTTCCCAGAATGCTGGCGGCATTGCCACGTTGAATGGCAATGCTGATTCTCTGACCGAGGTATATGCCAGCATTCTGGTCACGAGATGCTTCGACCAGGCGTTTAGATATTTCGCGAAAAAGATGGTGACTGCTCGGCCCCCACGGACCCAGAGTTTCAACCCCAAACGGCTCAAATATGTAACTCGTATCTATATTACTATATTTGCGCCGCTTGAGGTTCTCAGCTGACATGGCAGCGCCACCAGCCCTATTTATTGTCTCTGGAAGATGAGACGGAGCTAAGGTATCGACACACGTGGCAACCCATACCAAAGGCCGTCCCAACTTCCAGGGTACAAGTGTCATTCCGTCGGGTCTCTTACCATCGTCACGAAACAGACCATTGGGTTCTAAAATAGCTGTTACGTTGGCGCTGGTAAGGGCCCGGCGGATGGTATCATTCAGACTGGCGTGACTGGAAAATCTGCCAGCGCTTTTATTGCATGACAGTCCGTGGTGACCGAGTTGGTCGACAGCAGTGCCACACTGACAACTATGTGATGCATAAATGGGTAAGCCCAAACGCAAACAAACGGCAGTTCTAAAAGTGTTGGAGTCCAAAAGTGTCCCCATATGTGACGATGGGTGGGCCTGCAACCAAAGTCCCGATTCCCAAGCACTAACAGCAGTGAGACGGGCCCTATCCGCGGAGCTGGTTGACGTTTCTAATAATTGATTCCGTACCAGCTCACAGAGGGGGCCATCCCAGAGCCTCTGCGAGGAAGGGACTTTGGGCAGTTCCACATTCGGGCAGGCCAATTGCCAAGTAATTTTGGCCTCGGTCCAGCAAGATACCTCGACGTTTGGTAATGAAATAAACAAAATACGCTTAATTAGGTTATCTGTGCTATGAACCGAAGACAAAAAGGCTGGCAATGATACTAGTACTTTTGCGAATGCCTAGGCCCCCTTGCCTAATAGGCAGGGAGGTTTGTGACCATCCTCGACTGTCCAGATTTATGTTGAAAATGGAGATGAGTGTATCTCTTATGATATCATCCAAGCCTTGTAATAAATTTGGGTACTTCCAAAGTGGACAACACCGAAGAGAATACACGAATTTTGGAACAAAAAGGCAGTATCTGATGATAGTAAAAGCCGCGTGTTTATTAATTTGTAGAAGACGATCAGACACATTATTGAAATTTTGTATTTTTTCCTCGACAAAGGTGGATACTGATTCGTCAAGGATAGGGGAACCTAGGAGGCGAAGCGAGCCACTGTCTAAAAGTTTAATATTTGGGGCCAAAGAATTAAAATGTTCAAATGCTAAATCTTTTGCTAAGCATGTGTCGGTAAGAAATAGCTCACATTTTGAAAAATTTAGTTCTAAGCCTATATTGTGAAAATCTTTTATTAACTGTTCCAAATCATTTAAGACAGTGGTAACATCTCCTCCCAAGGTCCCATCATCGAGATACCAGACGTTGAATTTTGATTTCAGACGTTTTATGATTGGATGAATGGCTAAACTGAAGACGGCGGGCCCGAGGGGGTCACCCGGTTGACACCCTACAGCGGAATGAATTAAATTATCGCCATAAACTAAATTAGATGGTTTACTATAACAATGATTTAAAAAATTTAACGAATTTGGAATTTTCTCTATTACTTGTGTTTATTACTTATTTACTTTTTATTACATTTCGCTTTATTCGCATCAGGAGTGAATTGCTACCAGTAACGCCATCTGTTATTGAATAGGAGTAAACATCTCAAGCAACGCCATCTATTCCCGAATAGATACCTGCTTCTGGAATATTCCCGATAACACAGTAGGCATGTAGAATAATCGCGTAAATTGTCGAATGATCCGGATGCCGTTTTCAGGAGAGTTGGAGTTTGATTTCGTGCAACAGTAAACATCGAAGTGAAATACAGTAAAGTTTTTTTTTTATACGACTAAGTCGTTAAACAAGCATACGGCCCGCCTGATGGTAAGCGGTTACCTTAACCATATGGACGCTTGCAACACACGAAGCATCGCTCACGCGTTACCGACCTTTCCCCCCTCCCCTATGAGCTCTGGCAACCTTACTCACGCGCAGGAACACAACTTTACACAACATAAAGTTATTTGGCTGCGGTATTCTGTAAGGTGGAGGTACTTCCCCAGTCGAGCTGCTCTTTGAGCTAATAAACGCTATGCTCTACCTCTCTCAGAAGTGCTAGTGAACTATTTAATTTGTGAGTGTTTTAATAAAAGTGTGACCAGTGTTTTGGTAAATTCGTGTACCATTATTTGTCCTGAACCACAGCTCGTAACAATAGTTTTACAATTGTTACAAAATCACAATCATAGTCTTATTACAAAATTTGAAATATGTGAATCTGAATCCTCTTCAGCAAGAGCACTCAAACAAATTTCTATAATGTCTTTTTTACTGCACTTGTTCGTGCACTCACTGCACTGGTGTCACTTGATCCTGCACTCACTGCACTTGTGTCACTTGTTCCTTTACTGTTTTACAATTCCCGATAATCTTTCCACCTATATCAGTTATTAGTGTACAAACGTTGTTAACACTATCGAGTACTTTCATATGGTCAGTTTCCAGTTTGTCAATCTTTTGTGACAATTTCCTAATTTTTATTTTATAATCATTTTCCATATTATTTTGCATTTCCACGTGATCACGATGATGCATTGCAAGTTTATCCATAATGTCCAGTTTTGTTTCCTGTTGTTTAATTATATTCTTAGTATTAGTAGCATTCATTTTTGCTTTCATCTTTAATCTGTAGACACCATTATCATCACTGTATATCATGTTATCATTCTTATCAAATGCTATACCTTTAGGCTCTTTAATATAAACTACTTTTCTATACGAAAAATTATATTTTGTTATCATATATATCCCGTCGTCAGTAGCAAAATAGACTCTGCCGCGTCTGTCCACAACTAGATCATTCACATTACCCTCATAATATAACTGTGTGTAATTTCTTTTTTGTGTAATTGTACTTATTTGGTGTCTAATAAATATATCTTTATCTTTATTAATGTCCATCTGTCGACTATACAATCCAGTTCCATTACTGAAGAACATAGCACGTTCGTTATCAACAACTAATCTGTTTGATTTATATTGTATATTGACAAGCTTAGCGGAGTGTCCATTGATCAATGTTGAAACTTTAGCTAAAGTATCGGTATAATATAGTACTCTATCATAATACACATGCCAGACATTAACGCCTGCAGCGCCAACTAGTTGTTCTCCACCTGAGCTCGGCTTGTATTTGTATATACCGTTGCAAGTGCATATATACAGGTCGTGGGTCTCCTGATCCACAGTAAGTGATCTAGCGTACTTAACTTTACCAACATAAGGTATATGCTCACTCGTATTTAAGTTTAATATTACTGGTGCCGCATCAAATGCAACTATATATAAGTAGTTATATTTGTAATCTACGGCCAGAGACCACCTCACTGTGTTTGTAGACAATTTGTACAGCACTTCTGTGTGGTGTGTGACTCCGTTGATGATGACGTCATTCTCGTCTGGAAATTAAAATTGTCTAGATTTATTTGGTGTTTTCGAGATCAGTGCATGTCGGACATGGATGTGGGACTGGCATAGAGTTACAATCATTGACAACGTTACCTTGTGCGAAGCGTGAGCAGTACCCCGAGTGTAAACAATTGACGTGACGACACATCTCTATAGGAATTGGCACAGCGCCTCAAGCGGAATACTCATGATACTTATTTCTCCCAAACAAATTTATAGTTAACGCAACTGAATTATTAAGCGTGTATTAACGTCAATTCTTTACACTCGGGGTACTGTTTCGATATAGAGGCATTCGCAAATATATCGGTCAGACAAAATGTTGATACGGATTCCTTGTCATTTGTTCTTGTAAAAGTATCGATAAAAAACTAGAAATTGGCATTCATTGTATGTATTTTTGTAGTTCAAACTATGTACACGCACTTCCTTTAAAGGTATTTAGACCGTACCCGCGATCTGTACACTAGTACAGCGGCTCTACAATATTCGAAATCATGATAAAACCACTTTTTAATATTCTATTCGGTTAATACTTTTTACCCGACTGACCCGGAAGGAGGGATATGTTTTTCGAGTGTATGTATGTCTATTTCTTTGACACGCTCTGCAGCCTAAACGGCTTGATGGATTTAAGCATATGAGGTGTCGTTAGATTTGTCTTAACTGTGGGAGTGTCATAGGGTATATTATTTTTATATGGCGTCTATGAATAAAAAAAAGAGGGGGGGGGGGGGTATTAAAAACAAAAATTTCGTTATTATAACAATATGGGTATCAAATGAAAGCTTGTGAACAGCAAATTCCATATATGTATATATTGTAATACTTTTATGCTACCATTTTGACGTAAACTGCAAAAAAACACGTTTAATGCAAGGACAGTAGGTACTGAGACTACTGTGCCTCTACCATGAGTTTTCTACACTAACGTAATCTACAATCGCTAGCGACTACGGAGACACATTTTGTATGAAATGCTTCCAAAAGTGTCCACTAGAGGCGGTGCTCGCTATACAAAATATTCACCGTAGTCGCTAGCGTGTGTAGAAAACTCATGGGAGAGGTATTAAAAGAAACAAAAAACCCGACTGCGTAAAACAAAAAATAACTGAAAAGAGATAAACAAGCTCTTAAATCTATAGAATTTTGAATAAAGCTTGAATTTTATAATGTATTGCAGTCGGGGATAAACAAATATTACAAAAAAAAATACATACTTAGGTTATTGGTTTGCCCAATTGCAATACCTTTTAAAATTCAAGTTATATTCAAAATTATATAGATTAAAGAGCTGTTTATCTCTTTTCAGTTATTTTTTGTTTTACGCAGTCGGGTCTTTTTCTGTCCACAGTATTTCTTGTCTTAGATATTTCTATTGCGCTACTTCATACTCGACTCTCAATGAAACCCATATTTGTGAATATAGCGGTAAGAGCTAGTGTCAATTAATACAAGCACACGAGTACAGTCGTCAACAGAGTCGTATCTACGAGTAGCATAGCATTAACAATAAACAAATACTGACCGTCGTGCGGCGCGCCCGCTGAGCGCTGCATACGCTGCACACACAAACAACACCATTAATACAAACACAACAAGAGAAATTACACAAAAAAATGAGAATTAATATAAAACTTTTAGAAATAAATAAACAATAACATCAATGAATGCCGTCAATAGACAGCATATCATTGATATGCAGTAGGAACAGTGTTGGGGACAGCACAGAGCCTTGCGGAACGCCAGCATTTATGTCCATGCTATCGGAGCAGCTACCGTCGACGACGGCTCTTATGCATATGCTGGACAGAAAGCTGGCAATCCATTTGCACAATCCCTCGGGAAGCCCGTATGATGGTAACTTCGTTAGAAGACCCCTGTGCCAGACCCGATCGAACGCCTTCGCCACATCTAGGCTCACTGCCAATGCCTCACCTTGACTCTCGATGGCGAGTGACCAACGGTGCGTGAGATACACAAGGAGGTCACCAGCTGAGCGACTGTGGCGAAAGCCATACTGTCGGTCGCTCAACAAATCGTGATCCTCCAGGTATCTCAAAAGCTGCGTGTTGATCACTCGCTCCATAACTTTGGAGAGAAGGGAGGTGATGGCGATAGGCCTGTAATTCGTCGGGTCTGATCTGTCACCCTTTTTGGGCACTGGGTGCACATGGGCAGTCTTCCACGAAGACGGGACTTCCTTTTTGGTGTAGGAAAGCGCGAAAAGACGCGTCAGTACTGGACACAACTCAGGAGCACACCGCTTCAGCACCACTGCCGGTATGCCGTCTGGCCCACTGGACTTGTGGATGTCCAGAGAAAGCAATTCCCGCCGGACCTCCCGTTGGGTAATGCTTATCTCCGGCATGGAGCTGTCACACCGCGGAATGGTAGGCTGTGTGGCGCTCCCATCATCAAAAGTCGAGTTCGAGGCAAAGATAGAGCCTAAAAGGTCAGCCTTCTCTTTAGCACTATGGGCCAAGTTCCCGTCCGGCTTACGTAGTGGTGGCAAGGACGACTGGCAAAAGTTTCCCTCAGCAGGTTTGGCAAGAGACCAGAAAGCGCGACTCCCAGAGGGAAGGCTAGTCAGCCTCTCACCAAACCTGCCGACGAAATCGTACTTAGCCCTGGCAATCATACGCTTACTGAACCTCGAGGCAGCGTTAAATTTGCGTTTCGCATCAGAGATTTTAGGGTCCGCATTAGTTTGGGCCGTGGTCCAAGCCTCATACAAGGTCTGCTTATTTTGTCTAGCATCCTTGCAGGGCCGATTAAACCACGGTCGCTTCTTCACCCCTCCAGCCACTAGCGGGTTTGGGATATAACATTTCATTCCCGCCAGTATCGCCTCAGCGACGGCAGCTGCACAGGTGTCAGGATCATCTGATGCGAAGCAGAGCTGCCTCCACGGGTACGATGCGAAGAATTCACGTAAAGACACTGTGCACTTTTGTTTATAATATTAGTGGTACCATATTCCAGTTACCTCGTTCTGTTCGTCCAGAGCTCGTTTTCGCGAAGCCATTTGTTGGTGTAGAACCCTCGCGCGACCCTCCTTCCGACCTGCACTCTTGTTAGGGTCTGCAACACATCACTCAACATGTTTACCATTTTGATAGACCTTAAAGGTATGTATCATCATCATCATCATCAGCCTATAATGTCCCACTGCTGAGCACAGGCCTCCTTTCACAAATGAGCGTGAAAGGGACTGGGCGATACTCCACCACGCGTGTCCACTGCGGATTGGTGGAGATAGGCTAGTGGTCAACCTACTTTTGGAATTTTTCAAGCCGCCTAGGAGGCATCCAACTAGCTTAGCGACTACCGGGACCAACGACTTTAACATGCCTTCCGAAGCACGGAACGCTCGATTTGAAATACCACTAGGCAGTCACCCATCCAGGTACCGACCACGACAGACGTAGCTTAACTTTGCCGTCCGATTAAGAACGCCTAATCATGCTATACCACGAGCGCTTCAAAGGTCTATGTATACTTATGAATAACCTGACTCTAATACTAGTTCGAAAGGCTGCATTTGCTACTCCAGAAAATATTAATAGTGATTTTAATCCAAATCCTTAAAGTCAAAGTCAAAGCCATTTATTCAATTTAGGCCCTAGAAGCCCTTCTAGAGCCTAAATTGAATAAATGGCTTAGGTGCCCACCTATGAAGGTCAAAGCTACTGAAGTTACCGCCAGTTCGTAAGTCGGCCTTCAACTGAGAAGAACAGGCAAGAAAACAGTGTGGTTACATTTAAAAAAAAAAATTACAATCTGAGAGTATTGGCTATTTTTTCCAAAGTGGTTTACAAAAAACTACTTGTATGTTTTTGTTTAACAAAGTAAAATACAGTTAGAAGCATAAAACATAATTTAAAAAAAACAACAATGCCGCCAGTATGCCTAGGGGATTTTTTTTCTTTATAATTTATTTTTTATTAGTTTTAATTAGATTTATTTAGTTTGATTAATGTATAATAGTATGTTAATGTTGAATTTATGTTTAATGTTCTTTGAGTTTATTTAAGTCTATAAATAGAAAATTCCATAAAAATAAAAAATAAACCAACAACATACAAAATAAATATAATAATAACCTAAGCAAGTTCATAATAATTATGCAGGTAATCAACTGGCTTTTATAACAATGTGCACTTGTGCAGAGTGAAGCTATTTCCAGACATCTTTATCTTCTATATAATGGGCTACCTTGTAATAAGCTCGTGCTTTCAAGACTTTCTTTATTTGTGATTTGAATTAACATCAGTCATTTTGGTTACCGTGGTAGTATTTTGTTATAAAAACGTACATTATTACCAAGATATGACTTTTGAACTTTAGATAATCTAAAATACCTACAGAACAACAAATTTGTCTTTTTGCCTTTTATTGAAATTGTGAACCTCACTTTTTAGGGTTCCGTAGCCAAATGGCAAAAAACGGAACCCTTATAGATTCGTCATGTCTGTCTGTCTGTCCGTCCGTATGTCACAGCCATTTTTTCCGAAACTGTAAGAAATATAATGTTGAATCTTGGTAAGTAGATGTATTCTGTGAACCGCATTAAGATTTTCACACAAAAATAGAAAAAAAAAACAAAAAAATTTGGGGGTTCCCCATACATAGAACTGAATCACATTTTTTTTAATGAAACCCATAAGTGTGTGGTGTCTATGGATAGGTCTTCAAAAATGGTATTGAGGTTTCTAATATCATTTTTTTTAAACTGAATAGTTTGCGCGAGAGACACTTCCAAAGTGGTAAAATGTGTGTCCCCCCCCCCTGTAACTTCTAAAATAAGAGAATGATAAATCTATAAAAAATATATGATGTACATTACGATGCAAACTTCCAACGAAAATTGGTTTGAACGAGATCTAGTAAGTAGTTTTTTTTTTAATACGTCATATATTGAAATTCATATCAAATACTCAGGTTTAAACTACCATTTACTTACGGTTTGTACGGAACCCTCGGTGCGCGAGTCTGACTCGCCCTTGGCCGGTTTTTTGTTTTAAACTTTTCTAAGGTTTCGTAAGTGTAAAGTGAAGGTAAAGTCATGACATTTATATCCTTCAATGATTCACGAGGAGCCATACCTACTATAAATTGGAACATAAGGTCTATAGCTTAGCTAACCTAATTATAACTCTATAGGAGGGCGATGGCTGCCACACGCGTCATACTTGTGAACAGGTGCTGCTTGTGGGGGCTGGTCTGCTTAAGTTTGCTATTTATTTACTTATTAAATATTTATTCAGTCTACTTTGTAATTTTGCCGCCGCGCCGGGGCACGCAATTGTTTTCAGTGCGATTAGAATGTAAATATTATGTAATGAATCTAAGCCTGTTTTGAAAAGAGTAATTGCTGAGTTTATTGCCGGCTCTTCTCAGCAAATGCAACCTTCCGAACCGGTATTAGAGTATTAGAGTCAGACTTTTCATAAGTGCCTGCGAAGGTCTATTTGAATAAATGATTTTGAATTTTGAATTTTGAATTTTCTATATCACATCCTTTGAAATGTCCAAGGCCTTCTTGAAATAAATTGTAAAGTTATAAATAAAAGCTCTTGCACGCTATTAAAAGTAAATTATATTTTTTTGTCTTCTCAGTTTAAGTGTATTTCGAACCGGTGGTAAATTCAACAGTATGTACCAATTTAACGTTCATAAGCGCCTTACCAGGGCCTAAACTGAATAAATGACTTTTTGATTTTGATTTTGATTAAATTTAACCTTACACAGGAAAAATGCAGTTCCAAGTCATGTTGCAGAGTCCATCTTGCCATAGACTCTAGCATCTCTATGAATAATAATGTTAGGAGCTCTACACACTATCATTATACATCTCATATAACATGGTTGTAAGTACCTATATAAACCTTCGTGGGAAAATTATCTAACTCATAGTGAAAACCGCATCCAAATCCGTTGCGTAGTTTTAAAGATCTAAGCATAGGTACATAAAGACAAACAAACCCTTATCAATCAACTGAGATTTTCTATACTACATCCTACATGTCCATCCATCTACATCTACCAACCAGTCGGTCTTAAAAGACGGCACACTATACCTGGCAAGTGGCAACCCCTTACGAAGCGTCAGAGACCCTCTGCGGTAGGTCACGCCGCCAGAGTACTCGCCCCTGGTACTCTTGAGATAATGAGATACATACATAGGGACAAACAGTGTAATGTAGTAATGATTAAATGACCTTTAGGATAGTCGGCGTGTTCCTTGGCCTGCGTCCACGCGTCCGGCGGCGGCGGCGCGAGCGCGGCCGAGCGCCTCAAGCGACGCGCCGCGTACAGACACAACGCCGCGCCTCCCACACTGAACCACCCATACGCAGCTACCAATTCCATCACTGAAAATAAATATACAAGTTGTAAATTATTGCTTTCTCCCTATAGTTTCACTCACGTTATTCTGGTTGGGATCTACCTGCGATTGAGACATACGAACATTTTTTTTCGGAGCCCAGAATACTCATCAGTCGCCATGTCAAGAGGCCGTCCTCAAAATCGAAACGGGCTGAATTAGGTATTTGACACGTTCACGCACACGCGGGAGCGCTCGGTCGCGTGTGTGCGTGAGTCCGGAATCATTGATGGTCAGTGGTAAATGGGTATGTGGCGTGTAAATAGCCAACACCCGAACATACGATAATACGATTAATAACTGTACGAATGTACTCGTACGTACAGTTATTAAATATAATTATAACGCGGTAATTTGGTCAATACCTATTTATGTTAGCATTTTGAGAATAATGGCAATGCTTCGAGAGGCTGTATGGCGATCGACCTTTGCCAAAAGAAATGAGATATAAAGAAGAAGAAAAAGAAGGGGCGTTGTCTGTCTTGGTTTTTCAGCAAGAAATATGAGATTGATATACGAGATAAAATAAATTAAGGACTGAAGGGATATAATAGAAGAGTGATACTCAACATTTTGTAATCGAGGAGAATAGATTAAACGAGATTTAATATATCAGAAGTGCAAGGAACCCACGAATTTATTCGCATCGGTAAGTCGAACTTATGTTCGAACAGACCCATTATATTACGGTTGATTTTCATGAATAGACTGGGTGTGACTATCAGCATTAATGCCTTACTTAGGTACTTAACAAAGCAAGGCATTATTAAGGATTCAACTGTCGATATGTGACTAAATTGTTGATTTATTCTCTTAACCCGACAAAGAGGGTTATTCAGTCATTATCTAGCGTTCAAACAATTCAGTACCTATGTAAGCAGCATGAGTGCCAGTAGGTTTATTGCATAGGTGCCATTAGAACTGCATACACTTATTTGTTGCTTACACATATTGGTTGTAAGCTAATGGTTTAGGTCAAAATAAGCCATTCATACTTTAATGACTAGTTAGGTACCTATCTAGTTATAAAAGAATATCAAGAACCTGGTAATATTCTGATTACCCTTCTTTTAAAACATAAACTGTCTTAGGAAATCTGAATAAGTATATTATCAAATAACTCGGCGCACACATAATAGGTATTATTTGCACAATTGACAATATTGTATCAAATGGAAATGTGAAACAGTCTTAGTAATAACAGTGTGTGAGTACCATCTTGACTTAGGTCTGCATAATGTGGTATTTAATGAAATGAAGATAATTATGACACATGAAAAATTTATAATAATAAGGAAAATGAAAAAACACTTAATAATACTTGTGGTCCAACTAGTTTTCTTTTATTTTATGTATCACTATGAAAAGTATATAACTGATATATCTTACTAGATACTTACTACAACAATGAAGTGTCAAGCAAGTCATTGTATTTATTTAATTGAATCCCAACCAAACCATACATAGCGGGATCCATGATTTCTTCAATATGTTTTCAGTAAAGCAATAAAATATTCTTGGAGTCAGAAATGGGAATCAATTTCAGTTTATAAATTCAACCATGTTCATCGCAAACTGACAAAAGTAATAATAGAGAACCGTGAATAAAATTCTATTTGTAATTATAAGGAATGGTTATTAAAATAAAGATTAATAATATAAATAATTATGATGTGCATTATCAAAATTCCAAGTGTTGCCTCAATTATAGGCTACCACAGCATACAATTAATAATAAATTTTACAATGTCACAAAGTTTTTAGAATCTCATATACAGTGACTTGCCACTCTATTAGTGACGCAGTCCAATTTACAATTCTCTGTTTCCTGCATGGATGAATGTTATTTTTTTTGTTTTGTTATATTATGATGAAAATGTTACAATGCTTTTATTTAGTCTATTATAGTGATGCGTTCGTAATACTATACTAATAATAAATGTGCAAAATGTTTACATATTATATTTGAGATCTCGCAATCGGTTTTACCAATTTTGATGAAATTTGCTTCAAGGTTTAGAGCGCTTTAGTCATGTTCATCTATTGAGAAAAGCTGCATGACCATGTACTTATGTTACTTAAGAACTTAGTTCTGAATTATTTAATACAATTTACATACAAACTCACATTTATAAAATACATATGATCAACCAAATTTGACATTGTTTAGAACTAATTATAGTGACAGCTGCACTTGAGAGCCAGTTCCTTCTAGGTTTTGTGCGGTTACCATCCTAGGCCACATGATCACTTAACATGGTGAGATTGCGGTCAAACACAGGCCTATATTTTTTTTGATTAAACTACATTTTATGAAATCACTTATTACGTCATACTTCATTAAGCGATCTTATGTGACATACCTATATTGTCAGAGAATCAAATACATTAGAACGACCAATTAGGAATAGTCTCTTCGATGTCGTTATAACAGATTTGGAATATATTATTTATTTTCGGTTTTATAGCCATGATGGAGCAACGCTCACCTCCTGTAAGAAAGAGTCGAGGGCGTCATCGGTCGAAAGATCGAGGATGTAGGACACCGGTAGATGACGCTCCCGAAGGTAAATCTCGAAGCAAGGCAAGAAAAAGGAATAGACGAGATTCTTCAAGTAGGAGCCCTGTGACTAAAAAGAAAAATAATACAAAGAAATCAACTGATTCATCAAAAGATCAGCGGACACCTGAAGTTACTCCGCAACTCTCAAATGTCGACTCTATATTCACGCGACTAGTAGATGCATTAGAGAGCAGAAGCAAGGCCCCGCAGGGACATGGAGCTCATAATATTATCCCTGAATTTAACCCTCAAGCCAAGAATCAGACCATGAAATCCTGGTTATGTAAAATTAATGAGTCGGCGTCAATTTTTGGCTGGTCGGAAAGTCAGGTTACTTTTTATGCACTACCAAAGTTGGCAGGCCTAGCGAAGCAATGGTACGATGGTTTGACTAGTGTAAAGCATACATGGGCTGAATGGCAAGATAAGCTTCTGAGGGCATTTCCATGTGAGGAGAATTATGGGGACCTCCTCACACAAATGCTAGCTAGGAAAAGTAGACGGAACGAAAGTCTGGAAGAATATTATTACGATAAAATTCGCCTTATTAACCGGTGTGAAGTAACAGGAGTAAAAGCCGTTGACTGTCTCACACACGGAATCTTTGACCACAACGTACGAATGAACGCTCAGGGCTCATGCTTCAAAGAACCAGAGGATGTACTAACTTATTTTAGAAAAATCAGCACAAAGAAAGAAGATTTCATTAGGAAACCCGGACATTTTAGGGACACACGAACCACAGGTTACAAAAACAGTACTCAAGTATTAGAAGAACGCAGAGATAAATTTGTCCCGAACTGCTTCAATTGTAGAACGAGTGGGCACTTCTGGAAGGATTGTCCAAAGGATTTGATCAAGTGTGGAAAGTGCTCCAGAATAGGGCATAATATAGAGCAATGTCTCGCCAAGTCAAAACAGTCAGATACACAACCCAGAAAGATACTGACGATAAAATCTGAACAGAAGCATGTTGATAAATATTTTAAAAAAGTCTCAGTGGATGGAAAATTAAGCCAGGCTTTTATAGATTTTGGAAGTGAATGCACTTTAATAAGCGAAAAGTTTATGTCTCATTCTACGCAAATAACTAATGCTGATAATCTCCCGGTATTGAAGGGATTCGCTAATGGCACCATAAAACCCAGTGCTAAGGTGCAAGTGTGGTTGGAGGTAGACGATATCAAGGAGTCAATCGAGGCCTATGTTGTGCCACAATGTTTATTACCAAACAACGTAGACCTACTAATTGGACAAAATCTGACAGAACTACCTAATGTTAGAGTATTTAAGACAGACATAACACTAAGATTGTTTTATCATACGGAGAAGCTTTTACCAATAATGGTCAAAGATGACATTCAAATAAGAAACGTGAATTTAATTCCAGCACGTGTTGCTGTAAACGACACAATACATGTGCATATATCTTCACAGCCATGCATGAAAGTAGGAGCTGAGTATATGATTTTACCTGGAATATACACTTTCAATAATGGAATAGGCAACGTAGCTATTATGACTCTTAATGCGTCTTTTGTTAATTTCTACCATGATCAACTCATTGCGAGGGGAAAAATTGTACCAGAATTTTTAGTTGAAGACCAGTTATCACCCACTGAACGTCCTGAGGCGACAGGTGCTATTCTAAACATCTGTAGAATTGAAAAGAAATGTGAAATAGAAAATAAAGCCATAGATCTAAGTAGTATAAACACAGATGAACATCTAGATGCAATGGTAAAAGAACAATTGTGTAAGCTGCTAAATGAGTATAGAGATTGTTTTGCATTTACGACTGCTGAACTTGGTAAAACTACATTAGCAGAAATGCACATAAAGCTTAAAGATGATACTCCAGTTTGCTACCGCCCTTACCGGCTGTCTGTGATGGAAAGACATAAAGTCAAAGATATTATTGAAGATCTTTTGGCTAATGATATAATCAGAGAATCAGAGTCTGAATACGCAAGTCCCATTATTGTGGTACCAAAGAAAAATGGGGACGTCAGACTATGCGTAGATTATAGGGCGCTTAACAAGAAAACTACTAAGGATAAGTACCCAATGCCTTTGATAGATGACCAATTAGACAGTCTGAGTGGCCAAAGTTATTTTACTACTCTCGATATGGCATCAGGCTACCACCAAATACCCATTGCCGATGACTCGCAACGTCTCACAGCTTTTGTCACACCAGATGGCTATTTTGAATATAAAAGAATGCCATTCGGGTTATGTAATGCACCCGCCGTATTTCAGCGGCTGATACATAGAGTTTTAAATCGTCTTAAGATATCTGGCGTTATGGCATACATGGATGATATCGTGATAGCGTCAAATACGATTTCTGAAGGTATAGATAAACTTAAACAGGTTTTAAAGGCACTCAAAGAAGCTAATCTCACTTTGAAATTAAGTAAATGTAATTTTTTTTGCCAACAAATCGAATATTTGGGTTATGAAATATCGGCAGACGGTATCAAACCTGGTATGAGAAAAACGGAGGCAGTAGCAAGTTTCAAGAGGCCCGAAAATGCTCATGAAGTGAGGCAATTTATCGGATTGGCCAGTTTTTTTCGACGATTTATGCAAAACTTTGCGACTGTAGCTCGGCCACTTACGAAACTTACTAAGGCTAATGAAAAATGGAATTGGGGACATGTTCAGGAACAGGCATTCAATAAAATCAAGGAAGTACTAGTGTCTCGTCCTGTTTTGGCGATTTATAATCCAAATCATTTGACAGAGCTTCATACAGATGCTAGCCAAGTTGGAATTGGCGGGATACTTCTGCAGCGTGCCGATGAGCAATCTCCTTTACGCGCTGTAGCGTATTTCAGCAGACAGACCGCTGCAGAAGAACAACACTTCCATTCTTTTGAATTAGAGACTTTGGCAGTAGTCGCCTCTCTAAACAGATTCAGAAACTATCTTGTCGGGATTGATTTTAAAATTGTGACGGACTGCAATGCAGTTAGACTCACGTGGACAAAGAAAGACTTAGTGCCCCGTATTGCACGATGGTGGCTTCAAGCTCAAGAGTTTAACTTCACAATAGAGTATCGGCCAGGTGTTCGGATGATGCATGCCGATGCATTGAGTAGAAACCCAATATCAGAACGGCATGACGAAAATGACAGATTATCCAAAACTATGGATGTACTTAAAATTTCAGTTGATAAAGTTCCAGATAATGTTCAATTGTTGGATCCACAGTTAGCCCTTATAAAAAGTGTGCTTGATAGTGGTTGTACAGAGGCTAAAGATATCCGCAATAATTACGCCTTGAAAGAGGGTAAAATCTATAAAAAGGTGGGTGATTCAGTTAAATGGGTCGTACCTCAAGATGCCCGTTGGAAAGTTTGTCATATGTGTCATGATGAATGCGGGCATTTGTCATTTGACAAGACATTCGATAAGATCAAACAAACCTATTGGTTTCCTCAAATGACTGCATTTATTAAGAAGTACGTACGATCGTGCATACCTTGTGCCTATACAAAACAACCAGCCGGTAAGAAACAAGGGTTTCTTCATCCAATTCCCAAAACACCAATTTTTTTTCATTGCATTCATATAGATCACCTCGGTCCATTTGTGAAGAGTAAGAAAGGGAATACTTATATATTAGGAATTATCGACGGTTACACCAAGTTTATTATATTACGAGCTGTAAGAAACACTAAAACCAAAACTACGATCACAGTATTACAAGAAGTTTTTGGTATATTTGGCACACCAAAATTATTAATATCTGATCGTGGCACGAGCTTCACATCCCATGAATTTGTAAAATTTGCACGAGAACTCGAATTTAAACACATTAAAAATGCAGTGGCCATGCCTAGGGCAAATGGCCAGATTGAAAGGTATAATAGAACGGTCCTGTCATCACTAACTGCTTTAACTCATGGAGGTAACGATAAAGATTGGGATACGCATCTTAATGCGGTACAATGGAGTCTCAACAATACGTTGAACAAGGGCATTGATAAAACGCCAGCCGAGGTTGTATTTGGAAAAAGAACGGTGAACGTAACAGAAGCTCACTTACATGACCTATTTGAAGAAAATACGCAAGCCACGGATGAATCATTGGCAAAAATACGAAAACAGGTAACAGAAACAATAGATAAAAGACAGACATCAATGAGAAATAGATTTAATGAAAAAAGATGTCCAGCTAAGGAATACACAGAGGGTGAACTAGTTTTAATTCAAAAGCAGGTGAATAATCCTGGTGACAGCAATAAACTCCTACCGTCATACAGCGGCCCTTACAAAGTGACTAAGGTGCTAGGCCTTGACCGTTATGAAGTGAGTAGTATAGAGGGTTACTCCAAAAGGAAATATGTAAATGTCTATTCGGCTGACAAAATGAAACCCTGGATAACATTTAACATTACTGAAACCGAAAATTAAGATATAATAAACTATATTTTAATAAAATTAGACAGATAACGAATGTGTGCTAGTGAAAAGTTATGTTATTTGATTATTTTCTGATTCTTAAACTTAATTTAACATTACTATTAGAATTACTCAAATTAGACAGAAGAGTTGATTTATATTCATTTTTATCATAAAATGTTAAGATTACAGTTGTAGACCACAAGTTGACAATAAAACAAAATAATTAAATATATGGTATTTTAATGTATGACTAGAAATACGTTCATAAATCTCTAATAATAACAATACCTATTCAATCATTATTAGAAACAAATACTGCTCTTGTATTTTTTTCTTGTTTAAGGTCGAGATGAAAAGCTATGTAAGCGAACGAACAAGCCATAGATACAGTAAAAGAAAGCTATTTAGGCGAATGAATTCGTCAATAACTCCAGTATCAAAGTCGTCAATGAAAAGGCTAGCATTGTCAGAAATAAGTTCTCAAATCTATAATAATAATAATATCGATTTAATTGTTATTAGAAACAAATACTGCTCTTGTAATTTCTTTTGTTTAAGGTTGAGACGAATAGCTTCGAAGGCGAAAGAACTCGCCGGGGCTCCAGTATAAAAGCTTCGAAGGCGAAAGAACTCGCCGGGGCTCCAGTACAAAAGCTTCGAAGGCGAAAGAACTCGCCGGGGCTCCAGTATAAAAGCTTCGAAGGCGAAAGAACTCGCCGGGGCTCCAGTATAAAAGCTTCGAAGGCGAAAGAACTCGCCGGGGCTCCAGTATAAAAGCTTCGAAGGCGAAAGAACTCGCCGGGGCTCCAGTATAAAAGCTTCGAAGGCGAAAGAACTCGCCGGGGCTCCAGTATAAAAGCTTCGAAGGCGAAAGAACTCGCCGGAGCTCCAGTATAAAAGCTTCGAAGGCGAAAGAACTCGCCGGGGCTCCAGTATAAAAGCTTCGAAGGCGAAAGAACTCGCCGGGGCTCCAGTATAAAAGCTTCGAAGGCGAAAGAACTCGCCGGGGCACCAGTATAAAAGCTTCGAAGGCGAAAGAACTCGCCGGGGCTCCAGTATAAAAGCTTCGAAGGCGAAAGAACTCGCCGGGGCTCCAGTATAAAAGCTTCGAAGGCGAAAGAACTCGCCGGGGCTCCAGTATAAAAGCTTCGAAGGCGAAAGAACTCGCCGGGGCTCCAGTATAAAAGCTTCGAAGGCGAAAGAACTCGCCGGGGCTCCAGTATAAAAGCTTCGAAGGCGAAAGAACTCGCCGGGGCTCCAGTATAAAAGCTTCGAAGGCGAAAGAACTCGCCGGAGCTCCAGTATAAAAGCTTCGAAGGCGAAAGAACTCGCCGGGGCTCCAGTATAAAAGCTTCAAAGGCGAAAGAACTCGCCGGGGCTCCAGTATAAAAGCTTCGAAGGCGAAAGAACTCGAACGAAGATGATACAAAAGCAATTTTTCAAAACTTGAGTCACAGACTGAAGAGGAGAGAATCGAAGAATACGACTTATGATTTTTATAGTAAAGTGAATCCGAAAGCTAGAATGAGGACATTCGTACAGCAGGATGGCCGAACGAAATATACTATGGAATAGCATAGTTGGATGATCCATTTAAAAGTGAAGATCTTCGACCAGGTTTTGGAAAGTTTCATGGCAAATATGTCTGTCTTCCCAGGCAATACAGAAATTTATCTGCACGTTATTCTTTGTATTAATGATGGATGAATTTTTTTTCTGTGCCATATGCAGTAAAATGAGTTTTATGTCTGAGGACCGACATAAGTCAGGACGGCCGAATGTTAGCATTTTGAGAATAATGGCAATGCTTCGAGAGGCTGTATGGCGATCGACCTTTGCCAAAAGAAATGAGATATAAAGAAGAAGAAAAAGAAGGGGCGTTGTCTTGGTTTTTCAGCAAGAAATATGAGATTGATATACGAGATAAAATAAATTAAGGACTGAAGGGATATAATAGAAGAGTGATACTCAACATTTTGTAATCGAGGAGAATAGATTAAACGAGATTTAATATTTATAAGAATAATGTCAAATTTTATTTATTTATGTTACAGTGCAAATATTACAAAACAACTTACTAAATTGAAATAATAATAAACTAATAACTAAAACTAAAAACTAAGGTAAAAAAGAAAAAAAAAAAAAACTAAGAACTTATAAATAAGCTAATCTATCAAGGTCGCTGCCATGTGGTAGCGAATTAATAAGTAACTAGCTGCCCGGCGCGAATTCGTTCGCCCGGACTTTCACGAATAGTTCAAACCCAAAATTTGCCAAATCGGTCCAGCCATTCTCGAGTTTTAGCGAGACTAACGAACAGCAATTCATTTTTATATATATAGAAGATAGAAGATATGGCTGACCTAATGCAACCTCGATTGATACACCCTTCAGCACCAAATATCCTCACAATGCAGAGAATGAAATAAGGCCCACGTACCTTTGAATCCTCCAAAAACACCTGCAACCCTTCAAGAGGTATAACAGTAGACGACGTCTCGGGCAGTAATGTCTTCGCCGGCCGGCAATCAGAATCTCTCAGCATCGAAGTCCAGGTGGACGACCGAACAACAATCTCCCGTATTGGAGCACTTGTGAGGGATTATTTATGCAGTTGTGATTCGAATTGAGGTTTTGAGTATTAATTTTATAGGAGCGACATAAAAGTCGACCAAACCATTAAACGCGGTTTTGACAAGAGACCGATTTTGGAGGGGGCATCGCCATCAACCAATAGGAAGCCCAACGTCCTAGACGAGCCCATTCTTTCTTCCAATTCGTTACTATTAGCGCCATCTATCAGCGGCCTTAGGCAAATTGAATTCATCAGTAATACGTGTGCCTTTTCCGCATAATATTAAGAACAGAGAGGGCGCATCAATCGATTCAATGATTAAAAATGACTACATTAGAATCTGCGTAATTTTTGGCATTACATAATAAAATAAGGCATTGATGCTTCACCATGCACCCCGCCTTGGAAGGTCGCAAGAGCTTACAAAAGAAGAAGCTATACATCACTATATTATACTTAAAAATTATAAGAGTCTAACATTATGGCTAATCAGAAACAACGAACATGAAACGTACTTAAATTGTAATAATTTTATAATTTATTGTGTTGGAATAGGATATAATTTAGTGACAGCTCGTTTAAAATTACCGAATTTAGTTTTAACTACGGCAACACGAACGGTATTATCGGTGCCTTTAAAGACCTCGGTTATAACACCTAGAGGCCAAGACAAAGGAGCTGAATCGCCCTGTCCCACGAGTACGACAGTTCCGACTTCAACTGGTTTGTCCGGAGTGGCCCATTTCTGTCTGACTTGCAGCGTATGCAGATACTCTAAGCGCCACTTCTTCCAGAACGACTGTACCATACTAACCAACAAGTGTTTACGCTGGACCAGATTGACATTCTGATCGGACATGTCAGCAGCAGGTAAATACTGCAACGGAGCAAGCATCAAAAAATGAGCGGGAGTAATATTTTCCGGGGCAGGATCATCCCAGTCAATATTATTAAGCCACAATTCTTTAATAAGAATCTTGGCAAATAAAATTCCAAGTGCGACTAAGCCGAGCACATACAATAATCGCGCCACTACCGATATTATATTTCTTTTAGTGCACTTTTCTGTAATGTAAGAAGCGGTAAAAAAAAACCGCAATATTTTATAGATTTATCATTCTCTTATTTTAGAAGTTACAGGGGGGGGACACACATTTTACCACTTTGGAAGTGTCTCTCGCGCAAACTATTCAGTTTAGTAAAAAATGATATTAGAAACCTCAATATAATTTTTGAAGACCTATCCATAGACACCCCACACTTATGGGTTTGATGAAAAAAAAAATTTTGAGTTTCAGTTCTAAGTATGGGGAACCCCCAAAAATTATTGTTTTTTTTCTATTTTTGTATGAAAATCTTAATGCGGTTCACAGAATACATCTACTTACCAAGTTTAAACATTATAGTTCTTATAGTTTCGGAAATAAATGGCTGTGACATACGGATAGACAGACAGACAGACAGACAGACAGACATGACGAATCTATAAGGGTTCCGTTTTTTGCCATTTGGCTACGGAACCCTAAAAAGCATTGACTGTGCGTAACGGAAAACCTTAGATTTATCTGTCATTACGATTCGAAATGACAGCCTAATACTGTTTGGTGTATGATAGTTCGCATTCGAAATACGTTTCGAATGGTCCCGACCAGTCGAAGCAGTTCGAGCGCTAGCCTTCGAAAAATAAGAAAAAATGGCGGCTTCGAAATTGTCAGAATAGCCTAACTTGATTTTCACTCGAATAAAGTACGAGTTCGAACTTTATTACGAACGGGTGATGAATTCGAGTGAATGAGAATTGGCTCCCTGGTATTCGCTTTTGAATTTGTATTTGCTTTGTTTAAAAAACTTTATTTAACGAGAAACACTTTCTTTTAAATAAATTAGCACACAGCAGATTTTAAACATAGCAAATACAAATTCAAAAGCGAATACCAGTTAAGTATGTGTTTTTCAATTTGTACCTAATTGCTTTTTTTGGCCGTGTTTCGCGCGCTCTATCTGCCTTTTGTTCTGGAAAATGTGTTTCGTCATAGCACAATGTACCTATTTGTTCTCGGTGCACAATTTAAATACTATACGTTATTTCATCATTATTGATATCGGCCAATCAAGATGCGCGATTTTGTTAAATTGACGCATGCAGCACCATACTGATCACTGATTGGAGCTTAGCGGTGGAAAAGGAAAATGGCGAATTTCGTCCGAACAACTAAACGTGTCGCTTTTGTCTTTCGAAATCGAGCTCAAATTCAACAATAAGAATCCATCGTGTGTATTACAATAATAATACGAACATTAAAACAATATCAAAAACCACGGCTTAGTGTTTCCAGAGGAGTCCTCGAGTCTTGCCATCCAGGTGTTCCAGAACCGTGACGCAGTCCAAGGTAGGTGTTGCATTATAACTTGGTTGGCAAAGACGCCAAAGACATCAATAATTGGAGCAATTTGGGCTCTCGCCGAAGTATATACCACTAATTTGGCATTGTGCTTTGACCCAGTGTGGTTCGCGGCACTTTTGTTATAACAAAGACGCCCGCGACGCCACAAAATGAAATGCTCTTTAAAATTGGAATGTCAAATATATAAGAATATTTAAATCGGATTAGAATTCAAGTTTGGAAGTTCATTTTCCCGGACTTTTTGGCGAGAACTTGCAGAGTGACGTTGCGTTTTCATTTTTATTTTCATAAATTCGTGTATTTTGAGTTTTATTGCATATTATCGGTGGTATTTTATCCAATAAAGATCAATCCTTGTGCACCAGTGAAGTTAAATGAAATGGATTATGTGTATCGTGTCTTTTCAAAAGTCCATGAAGAGTTTTAGTACATGACCACCACTGTAGTATAACATGACTTTTATGGACGGTGACTGACTGCATGTGCTGTGAAAGTGATTTATTGTGACTAGAACTTAAATACACACCCGTGTGACGCCCATGAAAAAAAACTCTATTTCATTAGAATATTTTGAGGGTAGTTAATTTAATTTCTTTCTCATTTGTTGTTATAATCTATCTATACATATAAAATGCTTTGTCCTGAATGACTGACGGATCAACGGACAGCCTAAACCGCTGATCGTAGAGACCTGATATTTGGAGGGTGTGTTCTTTGTATGACGTAGGCATCCGATAAGAAAGGATTTTCCGAAATTCTACCCCTAAGGGGGTGAAAAACGGGCGCAAAGTTTATATGGGACAACGTAATTCCTTGGTCCGATCTACTTCAAATTTTGCATAAACATTCCTTAACAGAATTGATGAAAGACGTGTTTCGTATTTTATTGAAAATCATCGCCTAACGGGGTCAAAAAGGGGTAGAAAGTTATTTTCCCGCCGTGGTTTTCCCAATGGAGTACAGCATGGGGTTCTTCAAAAGGGGTGTGAAGAGATTTCTGCAGGGTCGGCAACGCGCGCGTGATACCCCTGGTGTTGCAAGCGTCCATAGGCTACGGTAACCGCTTACCATCAGGTGGGCCGTATGCTTGTTTGCCACCTAAGTGGTATAAAAAAAAAAAAAAAAAAAATTTATAGTTGATTTGCATCGAAGTTGATATCAATATCCCTTAGTACTTTTGATTTAAATTTTATTTTTTATTTTGACACATGTTTGAAATCTCAATCGGATTTTCACAGATTACAGAATAAGGCAGATGGAGCGAACGGAACACGGGAGTGAGGCCAAAAAAGAAAATACAAATTCAAAAACAATAACCTGGTATTCGCTTTTGAATTTGTATTTGTTTTGTTTAAAAAACTTTACTTAACGAAAAACACTTTCTTTTTAATAAATCAGCACACATCAGCTTTTAAACATAGCAAATACAAATTCAAAAGCGAATACCAGGTATGTGTTTTTCAATTTGTACCTAATTGCTTTTTTTGGCCTCATTCCTGTGTTTCGCACGCTCTATCTGCCTTTTGTTCTGGAAAGCTCTTTAAAATTGGAATTTCAGATATATAACAATATTTAAATCGGATTAGAATTCGAAATTTGTTTGGAAGTTCATTTTCTCCGACGTTGCGATTTCGTTTTTATTTTCATAAATTCGTGTATTTTGAGTTTTTTTGCATATTATCGGTGGTATATTATCCAATAAAGATCAATCCATGTGCACCAGTGAAGTGAAATTAAATGAATTATGTGTATCGTGACTTTTCAAAAGTACCTACGTGAAGAGTTTTAGTACATGACCACCACTGTATTATAACATGACTTTTATGGACGGTGACTGACTGCATGAGGACTATGTGAAAGTGATTTATTGTGACTAGAACTTATAATATAACTGGAAATTGGCAAAATACACAAGCCGTGTAGCCAATGCCAAAGCCAATGAAAATAAAAGTTCATTTTCTCTATTGCATTAGAATATTTTGATTGTAGTTAATTTAATTTCTTTTTCATTTGTTGTTATAATAATTAACCTGCTAAGTTTTTAGTTTTAATTGTAATAATCAGTGGCGTGCATTGGTTTTCGAAGGAGAAAATTCAAACCGTACGCGGGTGAAACCGCGGGGGTCTGCTAGTGTAGGTATAGGTTTTTATAGGCTATAAAAGGAACCAATGTGTACCAACTTTTGAGTTAATAAAGAGCTTGTTTTTCTTTTTTCAGTTAATTTTTGTTTTACGCAGTCGGGTTTTTTGTTTCTTTTAATGTTTTTTTTATATTTGATATTACAATTTTAAAGAGGTTGCACATTGCACCAAGCTTTTATGTGAGTTCAACTTTTATTGAATAAAATCGCATAGAGTTTTTAAACATTTTTGTCTTATTGTTCCGGTTCATAGCAGATGTTATAAGGAGTAACTTAGCTATTTTTATTTTTGAAAAATTATTAGTGTTCCGCGCAAAGAAATTCAAACCGTACGCGGGTGAAACCGTGGGGCTCTGCTAGTATATCTATATAGAAAGGATTTTTGGAAATTCCATTCCTAAGGTGGTAAAGAAGGGGCCGCGGGTGTAACGGCGGGGCAGGAAGCTAGTTTCTAAATAGAAGTGTTTAAAAAGAAATGAAAATAAAGACATCAAAAAAGTCATTAGGTATGTACATAGTATATTTATTGCCTTAAAAACACATATTACATAATATGAAGGAAAGGAATGAACTATCTTAATTATTTATATAATATTAGTTATATAATATTAGCTTTTGCTCGCGTAGAGTATCGTCTCCAGGCGAGGTGCCCATCCATCTATTATTCGAATTCCCTTGGCTCCACGCACATCGTCTCGCTCAACTACCATCTCCATGCCTATTCACTCCAACCAAAAACCATGTCAAAGCCAAGAAAGAGTAAAATAGTTCTACAGCGATTGCACGTCCTTTCTCTCCACGTCCACCTCTCTAACATTCGAAGCTTGCACTCTTATGTCGATGCCGTCCATCACCACCTTGGGACGTCCAAGCCTCATTTATTCTTTCTCACGGAGACGCAGATCAGATGTCCGTCTGACGCGGCATACCTCAGCTACCCAGGGTATGATCTAGAGCACAATTTGAAACCACGTGCTGGGGTATGTGTGTATGCTCGCGATGACATCTGCTGTCAGCGTCTCCATGACCTTGAAAAATTCGGTTTCTCAGTCATTTGGGTTCTGGTTGGCGGGTGTAGAGCAAATCGTCTACGCCTGTGTCAACCGGTCGCACAGCGGTGATCGAAGACAGTAAGGCTCTTTGAACATTTTAGCGTCACGCGAAAGATACCCATCGGCACAATTTGGTTCTCCTGGGGAAGTTTAATGCCCACCATCGGGATTGGCTGTTCCCATAGCAGGAGTCTGATCTGGCTGGGAAAGAGGCGCAGAAATTAGCACTGACGCAAAATCTCACCTAGCTGGTTCAAGTAGCCACTCGTGTTCCGGATATTGCTGACCACACGGTCAATTGTTTGGACCTTCTGCTGACAACAGATCCAGACAGGTATTCAGTGTCGGTGACTGCTCCTCTTGGAACGTCCGACCGCCGTCTGGTGAAAGCTGTGTCGTCTTACTCTCCGCCTGATCCTTGCCTAAAAGGCACTAGGCGAGTTTGGCGATACAAGTCAGCAAACCTGGATGAGATGCGGTGCTTCTTTGCATCTTATCCTTGGCGGCAAATGTGCTTTTCTTCCGGGGACCCATCTAGTTGTGCGAGCGCCATATCTGAGGTGACATATCAGGCTATGGAATGATATTTATATTTTCTGTAATAATTTTAGGTATTCATCGAATTAAAATCGCGCTTGAGGAACTGCGCATTTTCTGCGGCCGCTCCTGCTCTGTGGCGTGTGCCATGGATGTGGCAGGCTGGCAATGTATCTACACAAGTAACATCCCACACCAGGGCGCGGCCTAATCGCCACGGTACCAATGTCATACTATCCGGTCTCTTGCCATCGTCTCTGGAGAGGCCGCTGGGTTCCAGTTTAGCTGGGACGGCGACGGTGGCAAGAGCCCTGCGGATTTAATCATTTAGCACTATGGAATATTTTATTCTATACTCTGAAGCAGGACCCCTAAGTGGTTTAATGCAGATTGCAACTCAGCCGAGGCTACTAAGCAATATGCATACGAAGCCTGGGCAAAAGTGCCGTAGAGAAGGCAAATTTGCCACTGTATTTGCGGGGAACTCACATCTGGATGCGGGTAGCCAATCACCCCCAAAACTACCCTCTTGCGACCTCCAAATGCCAGATATTCATATTCGGCAAAAGGAGGCAAAGGTAAACGCAATATGGATGTGAATAAAGCCAGTGGCCCTGATGGTATTCCAGCCATTGTCCTACGGAACTGTGCTCTTGATCTGTCTCCTGTCCTAACACGCCTGTATCGCCCCTCTCTACTAACGGGTCAAATTCCAAAAGCCTGGAAGCTTGCAAACGTGCAACCAGTGCCCAAAAAAGCAGTCGCGCTGACTCCTCAAATTATCGCCCGATTACGATCACGTCCATACTCTGTAAGATTATGGAACGTGTATTGAATCGGAGGCTCCTGGCATACCTTGAAGATAATGACGTCCTCAGTGACCGCCAATCTGGGTTCCGCCAGAAACGGTCGACTGGGGATCTTCTTGTGTATAAATAAATAAATAAATAAATAAATATCCTGGGACATTCCTCATGCCACACATGCCACATGCCACATATGCCACACATCTATGGAGTGAAGCTATTGAGAGATATCGTGAATCACTTGCTGTTTCCCTTGATATCTCCAAGGCTTTCGATTAGAGTCTGGCACGACAGCCTGTTAAGCAAGCTTCCTTCGTACGGATTTTCTGCTGGTTTGTGTGTCTGGATTTCAGATTTCCTAAGCAAAAGGTCCATACGATTTGTTACAGACGGGTGCTCGTCGGATCTATTGGCAATTAATGCCGGAGTACCTCAGGGATCAGTTCTCTCCGCGACATTATTCTTGCTGCATATCACCGATCTGCTAAAACCCGGAATCTTTAGGTAAGCAGACGACAGCACTGTTGTGGAGAGCTATTTTTCAACCGCACAGGCTACCAGTGAAGAAACCTTGACGCTTAGAGAGGCCATGGTTGAGCGTATTAACTTGAACCTGCAAGCAGTCTCCGATTGGGGTAAAACTAATCAGGGCAAGTTTAATCCCTCCAAGACGCAGGCGTGTCTATTCACCGCCAAAAGGAGTCCTTTCAAACTCACTCCTTCTTTTCAATATGCATAAAATAAAAATAAAAATCATTTATTTATAACAGGGTCCATAGATTGTTAGTAAATACACAAATCTTAAGATCTAAGGTAGTACAAATTTTAAACATTAAAACAACAGAAAAATTTACAGCCTGTTTATGAAGCATACCATGACGTACAGCTTCAAAAATCTGCCTATAGTAGACCCATCTGACCTCATAGCAAACACGTTCAGAATGCTGTTAGTGCTTCCTCTCCCTGTATAAAATAGAGGCCACTTTTTTGCACATTATTGCGAAAAAATCCTCAGCATAAGCTACACATATGGATAATAGTTTCCTAATACTACCAATAGTAGGACCCACCAGCACCATGTCATCGGCATAGCTTATGTTATTTACACAATTATTATCTACATGACAGCCAACATGAGGACTACTGAGCTCTCTGATCAGTTGATCTACATAAATATTGAATAACCTTGGTGATGTCAGGCCTCCGTGCCTTATTCCACATTCCAGTTTGTATGGATCAGACATTGCATTAGACCATTTAACATAATTTATCTGTTTGTTATACCAGACGGAGAGTGTAGTAACTAATTCCTCAGGGACACCTCCCTTCCTAAGCTTATCCTACAGGATATTGTATGATACTAGATCAAAAGTTTTAGAAAGGTCCAGGAAACATGCATACACGGGAGTTTTTCCATCTTTTATTGTAAATTTAGCAAAAAAGGTGGGCATCCTCTGTAAGATGAAGCGGTACTTTACGCCGGATCAGTTATTGCATCCGCATCTGCAGTCCGTTCGTGCATCGAGTACTGCTGTCACCTCTGGTCTGGGATGGATCTGCTAAATACCTGCTGGAGGCCATTGACTCAATAGACCTTCGTGCTAGGAGACTAGTCGGCGATGTTTCGCTAACTGAGGCGAAATTAACGAGCCTTGAACATCGGCGTAAGGTTTCGTGTTTGTCGGTCTTCTATAGGATATATTTTGGAGAATGTGCTACAGTATTGTTCAATCTAATTCCTCCATCCCCATTTCTCCACCGAAACACAAGACGCCGGGAGAATTTCCACCCATACGTTGTCGACATCCCGCGTACCCGGACACAACGCTTCGCTTAATCGTTTCTTATACGAACAGCAAAGGAGTGGAACTCTCTTCCGGGGTCTGTGTTTCCCGACACCTATAACCTAGATGTATTCAAAGCCAGAGTGAATAGGCTTATTTCTGGGTAAGCGTGCTACATCCTCGGCCTGGTCTGGTCATAACTCCTCATGGGGTCAGTCGAAGATCAAACGCAAGCCTATTTCACATAAAAAAAGTACTTATTTTTTCTAGATATGAATCATTATAACAATATAGAATAGAATATAATAAGCGCTCGTGGTGTAGCATGATTAGCCGTTCTTAATCGATCGGCAAAGTTAAGCTACGTTTGTCGTGGTCGGTACCTGGATGGGTGACCGTCTAGTGGTATTTCATGTCGAGCGTTTCCGTGCTTCGGAAGGCACGTAAAGCCGTTGGTCCCGGTTATCACTTAATTGTGATAGTCGTTAAGATAGTTGGATGCCTCCTAGGCGGCTTGACAAAATTCCAATAGTAGGTTGACCACTAGCCTACCTCCACCAATCCGCAGTGGGCACGCGTGGTGGAGTATCTGCCCATTCCCTTTCACCCTCATTTGTGAAAGGAGGCCTGTGCTCAGCAGGGGACATTATAGGATGATGATGATGAACAATATAGAGCTCTGTTCATGGCTATTGCCCGCCACTACGTGTGATATTTGACAAAAGACTAGCTAGATTGAGAGCTCACACGTAAGCATGCCACATAAAACTGGTCTTGGGAGAAACAGTCCTGCCGCAAATTAACTCCATCATATTTCAGAGTTTGTCGCTGTGATTTATTAGTCATCAACGAAACAAACCTTGATTTTGAACTGCGATCTTTTAAATTCAAACGGAAGGTGATTTGGGATCAATGGTATACGCGGCACGAAGACTGTTTCTCCTCTGGCAGGGTCAGTTAATATTTTGGCCTCAACAACATTGCGGCGGAGAGCTGCTACTTGTAGTCTAGTTCCATTACACAATTTTGGAGGTCGTATATTTTTAAGCAATAAGAGCACCTACACGCAACATAAGTCTATGCCATGGAAGACCCATCGGATTGATAGAGTTTAAACATTGAACAGGAAATTTACCGACTCATCCATATCGACCATTGTGGCTACAGAATTATAAATAATTTCTTCACCTTCGAATGTATTTATCAACATTTCTTTGATAGCAGCAGCTTAGTTGGTTTTGGGAGTCAAAATGGCTCTCTCGCATAACCACTCCTTGGTTTATGTTTAATATTTATAAAATCAGGATAAATTGTATGTATAAGTGTCACATAACTCATCTGATATTTGAATCAGCCCATATCTATTTGTGGAAAGTTTCCGTTCCCGATTTCAAAAAGATCTGAAAATTTACCGGCAGATACATATATATGTCGGAGTCAGCGACAGCCAAGCGATACAAACACCACGAATAGGGTTCAGTGGTATCAGGATTCGGGAGGAACAGTGCAGGCAATAAAACAATGTACTATCGCTTCGTAAAAGTCCCGTATGAGGAGAAGAAGCGACCGCTTTTTAACACGCTTTTGTTAGCTTCACCTGTTTATGTATGTATGTAGAGTATGTATGTATGTAGAGTATGTATGTAATGGAATCTTCAAACGTAATTTTCATCGACTTTCAAACATCAGATATAACTGAAATTTTACACACTTAGCAAGTACCGATCACAATATAACAGTTTGGTATTATTGAGCTGATCTGATGATGGATCCGGAAGGTAGGCACTGGAACTCCATAACGGAGCAACGTTTCCTAGCCATGTTGGGCTTGTTGGAATTGTCGTGACATGAACTTTTATCATGTATGGTTTTCAGGGTCTGATGATGGAGTAGGAGGGTAAGCACTAGAACTCCATGGTGAATCATCATATCTTAGCCGTGTCTGGGGTTGTTGGAATTGTCGTGAGATAAACATTGACCACGTATGGTTTTTAGGTTCTCATTATGAAGTCGGAGGGTAGCCAATGAAGCTCAATACTTATTAGAAATGTGAAACAAAGTGAGATTAAGTGAAAAAATTGTATAAATAGCATAATAAAATGGTATGAATAATTTATTTTGACTAAAAATTAAAAATTAATTACAGTTTAAAAAACTCAAAAACCACGCTTTAAAAGCCCTGCACTAAAAAGTGTTAAATAATAATAAAATTTAACCTAATTGGCCCTGATTCTGTTGTTTACAACTAAACTAATTTTAATCTCACTAAGTCTCTTTCTAACAGAGAACATAAGAAAAGGATGTAAGAAATTTAGTCCTGTCAAATTAGTCCAATGCTTGTTTTCAATATGAATTTAGTCGCCATCTATCGCGGTTACGCCTAAATACACGCAAAATAAGTTGGCAAAGATTAATTTGACAGCTTTAAATATGTTCTATCCTTTTTCAATAATGTTTGTAAGAAAGAGATGAGATGTGACTAAAATTAGTTTAGTGCGATTTACAACAGAATCGGCACCACTATCTCTGTCTATCCCGTAAGGGCCTAATGTAAGCAATTTAATATTTGAATGAAAAGTGTGGGGCGCTATAACTAGTGGATATGAATAGCTCGATGTGTAGCGGTGTGTACACGCGAGTGACCCGCGAGGCGAGCGGCACTATTCTGCACTTGTTCCTCCACTCACTGCACTAGTATCACTTGTTCTTTCACCGTTTCACAATTCTCGATAATCTCTACACCTATATCAGTTATTAGTGTGTAAGCTTTGGTAAGACTATCGAGTACTTTCACTTGGTCAGTTTCCACTTTTTCAATCTTTTGTGACATTTTCTTAATTTTTCTTTTAAAATAATTTTCCATATTAATTTCCATTTCCACGTGAGCTTGATGGTGACTTGCAAATTTAACGAAAACGTCCAGTTTTGTTTCCAGTTGTTTCATTATATCCATAGTTTTAATCATATTAATTTCTACTTTGGGCTTTAATCTGTAGACTCTATTACCACTATTGTATATCATGTTATTATCCTTATCAAATGCTATAGCTCTAGGCTTCGCAACAGAAACTACTTTTTTATAAGAAGCGTTATATTTTATTATTTCATATATCCCATCGTCATTAGCAAAGTATACCATGCCGTGTCTGTCCACAGCCAGGCTGTTGACGAATCCATTGTAATAAAACTTTGTACGACCATTGTCCCTCTGTCGACTATACAACCCAGTGTCAGTTCTGAAGAACGTCACATCGTCGTCATCAATCACTGATACATGAGCATTATGCTGCATATTGACAAGCTCATCTGAGTGTCCATTACCTGAATTATCGGTATAATATAGTACTCTATTATAATACACATGCCAGACATTAACGCCTGCAGCGCGAACTCGGTGTTCTTCACCTGAGCTCGGCTTGTATTTATATATACCGTTATCAGTACCTATATACACGTCGTGGGTCTTCTGATCCACGGTAAGTGATTGAGCGCACTTTACGCTACCACGATAAGATATATGCTCATTCGTATTTAAGTTTAATATGACTGGTGCCGCATCAACTACAGCTATGTATAAGTAGTTGTATTCGTAATCTACGGCTAGAGACCTCCTTAATGAGTTTTTAGACGAGGTGTACAACACTTCTGTGAGGTGTGTGAATCCGTCGATGATGATATTCTCGCCTGGAAATTAAAGTTTTCTAGATTAGTTTAAAGGCAGCAGGCTTCGAGATCAGTGCAAGTCGGACTTGGATGTGGGACTGCTTAGAGTAACAATATTATAGAGAGTAGCATTAGCATTGTGTAAAGCGTGAGCAGTTTCTATATAGATACATTCACAGATATGTCGTAGGTACACTAATTGATTTAAAGTCAGATAAAATATCGATATGGGCTCCTTGTCATTTGTTCTCGGTAAAAAATCGATAAAATAATTGGACTGTTTTACAAAAATCTTAAACCGACTTCAAAGTACACTAAGAAGTAATCAAATCCTGATCTGATGACAATGGGACCAAACGGGAAGTGTACCCTTCCAGACAAAAAAAGAATTTTCCAAATCGGTTAATAAATGAAGGAGTTATGAGGTAACAAACATAAAAAAAAAAAAAAAAAAAACAACCGAATTGAGAACCTCCACCGCCTTGAAACAAAATGCGCTTTAATAATAATTATAGTGAATGCCAATATCTCGTTTTTAACCGACTTCAAAAAAAGGAGGAGGTTCTCAATTCGGTTGTATGTTTTTTTTTTTTTTTTTTTTTTTTTAATGTTTGTTACCTCATAACTCCGTCATTTATGAGCCGATTTGGAAAATTATTTTTTGTCTGGAAGGGTACACTTCCCGTTTGGTCCCAGGATTTGATTACTTCTTCGTGTACTTT
This sequence comes from Achlya flavicornis, assembly GCA_947623365.1. NCBI lineage: Eukaryota > Metazoa > Arthropoda > Insecta > Lepidoptera > Drepanidae > Achlya > Achlya flavicornis. The sequence continues at coordinate 1,420,087 of OX392494.1, read as the reverse complement.
GAAGTCGGTTTAAGTTTTTTTGTAAAACAGTCCAATTATCTTAAGACGTTTTCTGTACGTATTAGGTATTTCTATAGCGGTAAGAGCTAGTGTCAATTAATAGCACACGATTACAGTCGTCAACAGTAGGTATCTCTACGAGAAGCATTAACAATAAACAAATACTGACCGTCGTGCGGCCCGCCCGCTGAGCGCTGCATCTGCACATACAAACAACACCATCAATACAAACACAACAAGAGAAATTACACAAAAATACAAGAGAATTAATACAGTATTAATATACTACTACATAATATTACTAGGCCTCCGCTGTCCGTCCGTCCGTTTGTCTGTCTGTCAGTGGGCTGTACTGTATCTCATGAACCGTAACTGTATTAATAGGTAAGTAGACAGTTGAAATTATTACAGAATGTGTATTTCTTTTGTCGCTATAACAACAAACAGTAAACATGAAATAAAATGAAAGGGGGTCCCCATACATTAAACGTTTTTGTTGCGCCTACTATTCATTTCATAGCAAAGTTGAGTGAGTTAATATTATTTCACGGAACCCTCCGCGTGCGAATCCGAGTCTCACTCGGCCGGTGTTTTTATTTATTACTTATTTACTTAAAATTTAAATTAGCTATCCCCGTGAATTCATCCGCGTTCCCGGGATCAAATATAGCCTATACTACTCCGGGACGATATTATGTAGCTTCTTATTAGTCAAAGTTTTTTTAAATCGGATCAATAGTTCCGGAGATCACCTCCTACATCCAAACTAACAAACTTTACCTGTTTATAATATTAGTAGTATATTAGCTGTGATATTAGTATGGTGTTTATTAATATGCCAGTTACCTCGATCTGCTCGTCGTGAGCTCGTTTGCGCGGAATCGCCATTAGTTCTTGTTGGCTATGCTGTTGGTGCAGTTCCCTCGCGCGACCTCCGTACGAGCTTCACTCTTGTCAGGGTCTGCAACTCATCACTCAGCATGTTTTCATTTTGATAGACATTTAAGGTCTATATATTACTTTATTTTTTATACCACTAAGGTGGCAAACAAGCATACGGCCCACCTGATGGTAAGCAGTTACCGTAGCCTATGGACGCTTGCAACACCAGGGGTATCACTCGCGCGTTGCCGACCCTGATGAAATCTCTTCACGCCCATTTTGAAGAACCCCGTGCTTATGAACAGTTTGACTGATGCGGAAGGCTGCATTTGTAACTCCAGAACATATTATTATTATTGTGATTTTAATCCAAATCTTTAACGTGGATGTGGCCGCATGTGGCGGGAAATTTTAACCTTTTCATGTTTATATAGTTTTTTACTTTCGCATAACAATATGTCTAAATCTGTCTAAATATATCAGCGATTTGCGAACGTAGAAGTTCATTTGACACATTGTGTTTGAATGTTTTTAGGGTACTGAACCAAAAGGAACCCTTATGTGTGGCACTCCGTCCGTCTGTCACAGCGCTATATTTCAGCAATAACTGATGTTATTGTATTCTGGAACTAAATTTCAAAAGTACATGTTTAAATGGTATCATATGAAAGAGCTATTTTGTTTGCCAAAACAAGTTTTTATTGTCTTTTATGTTGCGTAGTCGTAGATGAAAATTTTTAATAAATTATTTGTTAAATAAAACATATTTTAATACAAGTTTTTGTACTGTGCCTGTACATTTTGTTGACAGTACTTGCATTGTCGTCCAATATAGTAATGTATACCAAATATCAAGTCAATCCGACCACTGGAAGTGGTTGAGATTCGACTTGCAATATTCTACCCAAACGAACAAACATACATACATACATGGCAAGTTAAATAAAAGCTTGTAAATAATTGGACTGTTTTACAAAAAACTTAAACCGACTTCAAAGTACACTAAGAAGTAATCAAATCCTGATCTGATGACAATGGGACCAAACGGGAAGTGTACCCTTCCAGACAAAAAAAGAATTTTCCAAATCGGTTCATAAATGACGGAGAAATGAGGTAACAAACATACAACCGAATTGAGAACCTCCTCCTTTTTTGAAGTCGGTTAAAAATAACAATTCCCGCCTTATCTCCGATGTTCGGCAAGCCACAAATCTGAAATAATTACAGTAGACAGATATTGATATAAATATAACAGGAAAAATGGAACGTTTCTAACTACCACATTGTTTTAGAATCATCACAAACTTTAGTTATGTATGCGGTCAGGTTTTTTCTACGGTTGAGCCATAGCTCAAACCATGGAGTGAGAATATTATAGAGCGACTAGCGTGCTGAGATCACGATATAATTTATATGGTACCAACTCGGGATCTACCTTGACATGTTATAGTTTAAATTATCTAAATCGCATCAGCCGAACATAGAACCTCCTCCTTTTTAGGGTTCCGTAGCCAAATGGCAAAATCGGAACCCTTATAGATTCGTCATGTCTGTCTGTCTGTCCGTCCGTATGTCACAGCCATTTTTTTCCGAAAGTATAAGAACTACAATGTTGAAACTTGGTGAGTAGATGTATTCTGTGAACCGCATTAAGATTTTCACACAAAAATAGAAAAAAGAAACGATAAATTTTGGGGGTCCCCATACATAGAACTGAAACTCAATTTTTTTTTTTTAAAACCCATAATTGTGGAGTGTCTATGGATAGGTCTTCAAAAATGATATTGAGGTTTCTAATATGATTTTTTTCTAAACTGAATAGTTTGCGCGAGAGACACTTCCAAAGTGGTAAAATGTGTGTCCCGCACCTGTAACTTCTAAAATAAGAGAATGATAAAACTAAATAAAATATATGATACATTACGATGGAAACTTCCACCGAAAATTGGTTTGAACTAGATCTAGTAAGCATTTTTTTTTATACTTCATAAATTGAAATTCATATCAAATACTCAGGTCTATACTAGCATTTACATATAATACCTACAGGTTTGTACGGAACCCTCGGCGCGCGAGTCTGACTCGCACTTGGCCGGTTTTATTTTAAGTCTGTTAAAAACATCACAACCTTGATTGTGTTGTCAATAGGTTCTGTGGTCACATGAGTAATGTAAATGTGATTCACATGAATTTAAGTATGAATCACTCTTTTCTGTAGCACGTAATCAGTAAAACTAATGGACCGATTTTGACAATTCTTACAAATGTAGGTACTCTATTTTCGTGCAAATCTGCGGGTAATTATTATGTATTTTGAAACCTATCCAAGCTGGATATAAGCTCATATAAGTGGCGGACCCCCCCTGACCTGAAGGCTGGATAAGCCCTTGTACGCGAAACACACTCAGACTCTTGGCCAGTTTTTAACCGACTACAAAAAAAGGAGTAGGTTCTCAATTCGGTTGTTTTTTTTTTATTTGCATAATGTTAGCCCTATTTGAACTTTCCTCTAAAAACAGTAAAACTGACTATTTTGGGGAATGTACCTACGAAAATATTTCATATTAACACAAAGAAAAGTATCAATACAGCAATGTGCCAGATGAACTACTACGTTCGCAAATCACTGAACAATTTAGACATATGACGGGCCGGTTGGCGCAGTTGGTTAAGACGTGGAGTCTTAACCTATAGCGCTGCAGGTCGTGGGTTCGATTCCCACACAGGACATGCATTTGTGTGCATGAACGAACATGTCTGTATGTCCTGAGTCTGGGTGTAGTTATGTATATTAAGTATGTATTTACAAACAAAAAGTAGTTTAAGTATTATATCAGTTATCTGGTTTCCATAGTACAAGCTCTGCTTAGTTTGGGATCAGATGACCGTGTGTGAGAAATGTCCCAGGATATTTATTTATTTTATTTTATTTATTTATATTGTTCTACGTAGGTAAAAAACAATAAAATCTTGAATAGTTCAAATTTCCCGCAACATGCGATCAAAATCAAATCAAAAAGTAATTTATCCAGTTTAGACCCTGGTAAGGCACTTATGAACGTTACATACAGTTGAATTTACCACCGGTTCGGAATACACTTAAACTTGTACGTAGTATTTATATACTGTGAGCTTAAACTGAGAAGACTCCGGCAAGAAACTCAGCGAGGCTTTGAACATACAGGCAAGATTGAGTCGCAAAAATCCAAACATTCACATGTATTAGTGAGATAACTACGTTAAGAATGGAACCCCACACCCCCCGAATGTATAGTCGCCCGCTTATATTAGGGCGTAATAGTACAGTACAAGATCAAAAGGTCATTTAATCAGTTTACGCCCTGATAAGGTTGCAGTTGACTCCGCTTACTGTGTGCGATATAAATTTAATAAATTTTTTATCTTCCAGGAAATATATTTTATGTTACAATATTGTTCATTATTAATTGAACAAAACAGGAAAATACCATTATAGAGGGCATATAGAGGTTAAAAACAAAATCACAATTGCATTTATTATAATGATATACCTATTTTAGTGCAGGATGTGGTATGGCCATGATAATGTGTGATAACTCAAGTACCTATATTAATAAATTTACCCTAATTAATACAGAAATAAATATTAACAAGCACTGTTTTACATCATTTTAAAATCAAAATCAAAATCAAAATTCATTTATTCAAATTTGGCCCTTATAGGGCACTTGTGAAAGTTAACAAATGACTCTACACCGGTTTCAAATACAACTTGAACTGAGAAGACTCCGGCAAGAAACTCAGCAAGTGTTCTTTTTTTTTTTTAACCCAAAGAAGCACAATTACATTTATTTTGTTTGAAATCTATTCCGCCAAGTCCCCACCGTCTGATTCAAGTCCACACCGTCAAGGACACACTAAACATTTTTTATTTACTTATTGCAAGATTCAAACGGTTTTTTACAAATTCTATATATAAACATGTTAAACAAACAAACCTGGAGATCTCTTAAAGATATACAAATGAGCTATATAGACATCACAGAACCTACGGTCTACAGACATAACAAACAAACAAACAAACAAACAACACAAAAACCACATTACTACAACAAATACTATAAACAATACATAGAAATGACAAAAGAAAAATAATACTATATAGATATACATTGTTTAAACGACAAACAAATAAATACATAACAATCACAAAGCATAAAATATAGCAATAACAATGCAATAACAAAAACGTAACAGTCACAAAGAAAAAACTAAAAAATATGGACATAATAATATGAATAGTACAGCAAATTACAGAAAAACACCACGCACCTGTTTTTTAACCGACTTCAAAAAAGGAGGAGGTTCTCAATTCGGATGTTTATATTTTTTTTTAATGTATGTTCGGGCATAACTCCGTCATATGTAGACGGATTTTCAAAATTATTTTTTTGTTCAAAGGGGTTTATTCCGAAATGGTCCCATATAAATTTCATATAGATCTGATGATGAGTTTCGGAGACAGACAACGGAACTCTTAAAAAATGACAGCAAATCTACCGCAATTGCTGCTATCGCTTAAATATGCATTGTTTACGAAGGCCTTTACACGCGAAAGTATTTAAGTATAGATGAAACTAAAAATTCAAAAATAAAATAACTTTTTAACAAAAAAAAACCGCCTTCAAAGTACACTAAAAAGTAAGAAATAACTCTTATCTGACACTGTTTTGAAGTCAGCGAAATATTTTCTACAGAACACGTCATGCGATTTTTAAAATTAATTTCAGATGAAGCAAAATATCTATATCAATTAAACATTTATTATAACTATCACTTGCACGCCTAAAGTAGCAATTTTTTGCATAATTAGTATGACAATTACTAACATGAAAAGTTAATTTTGAACGAGAGGATCGCCGTGGGACTTTAAAATTAAGGTTTTCTAATAATGGGCCTGAATTAATTCTATTGTTTACAATTTTATACAAAAATAGCCCATCTAGATAGCTTCGCCTGCCTTCCAAACTTGCAATGTCATGTCGCTCAGCAGCAGTTTTATAGTCGGTAAAACAGTGGCCCGAGCGATATTCTAAAGACTTTAAAAATTTGTTTTGTATCTTCTCAATACGTGAAATATGGACACTGTACATCGGATTCCATACCAAGCTACAGAACTCAAGTATACTGCGAACGTAAGCAAAATAAAGAATTTTTAAGGTAATAACTTTTTTAAATGGCTTCGACACCCGCATGATCATACCTAGCTGCTTATAGGTCTTAGCCACAATCTAATCAATGTGGAAATTAAAATTGTTAGCATTTTGAGAATAATGACAGCAATTGAAGAGGCTGTATCGGTCGAGCCTTTGCCTATGTTGAAAAAAAAAGGACGAGATTAGGTTGGCGCGTGAGAAGAAAGAATATATAAAAGAGAAGTTGATGGAAAATGATTACACGAATTAAGTTATGAGTTAAAGGAACTCAGTAATGTAAATATTTAGTTAAAAGGCAACTATGCAAGTGCATAAAAAGTATGAGCTTCAGGCGAAGCCAAAAGGGGCTATACAAGTATCTGGATCATAGACTTCCACCAGTAGGAGCTGGTGAGTGTGGAAAGGGATGGCTAGAAGGGGAGGTGGAGGCCGTAGGGGGAAACCCCAACATGGATACAAGGACTAGACGTTAATAAAATGAAGTTTAGTATCTAAGATAATTCCTAAATCTCTTACTTGCATGACTCGTTTTAAAGGACGTCCAGATAATTGATACGTAAACTCAATAGGGTTGGTTTTGCGAGAGAAAGTAATAGAACAACCAAAGAATTTAAAACGTCCAGAAGGATAGTCGCCTCTATGGGAACATGAAATAAACAAGCCAGAATTGACAGTATTTGACAGCCGTGCGCAGTACGAACTGAGAGCGATTTGCTCAGGGAGCCCCTCAAGCGGAGTGAAATTAAATGTCATGCTTTAGTAAGGCGAATTATCCATCTGCGTAGAGGCACGATGCCCTATGAAAATCTTTGAGAACAACATTTGTCTGCATTAAGTACTAATTGATTGATACTAGAAAAATTGGAGAAAGATTTTATGCAGTGTTTGATCGGTACTGTTATTATCACTGAAAAAGCTGAAAGAGTTCGTGCCATGACCATACTTGTGCTCATGGCACATGCTCTAGTACAATCACTCTAATATTGTATCTATCGGTGTACCTCTCTTTATCTCGTTGTGTTTCTGTTTTGGCTCGGCTAGTTATATGGGCTGTCAAAATGGTCGTTAAAGTGTGTGTACTGGGTTCTCAGATCACTGCTGGTTGTGGGATTTAAGTAGAGCCAAGTTTATTTTTAATATGTAAGTACAGGTCGGTTAACGAAAGCTGGCACGTTCACAGTACTCATAAATTTGCAATCAGTCAAGTCTAATGGACGAATGCAAAAATAGACCACTCTATATTTATGAGCAGTAGCAAAAGCAAAACAATAACTGTCTCCTTCATACTCATAAGCTTGACTTTGCGCGAGAGAGACGGTGTAAATGTGTTGAAACGTGCCAGCTTTAGTTAACCGACCTGTTCCCCATTTCTCTGGGCCTGGTGCCTTGCGAGATGAAACCTCTTGTGAAGTTTCTACAGCCGTGATCTATGCACTCCAGCAAGAATTACAGTTAAGAAGAACCAAAAGAAACTCGCATTTGACGCCCTGCACTAAAAAGTGTTAAATAATAATAACATTGAACCTAAGTATATTATCCGTCTATCCCGCCCGTAAGGGCCCAAATGTAAGCAAATAAGTCTAATATTTGAATGAAAAGTCGTGGGGCGCATTCATATTATAATTCACGATATTTCTTCATGATAATCATAATGTTTAGGAATACTATTGGGTTTCAATGAAAAGCGCCCCACGCTTTTCATTCAAATATTAAACTTAATTACAAAAATTGCTTACATTTAGGCCCTCACAGAATGGACAGAGTTATTATTAACCCGGCGTGGTAGGTCAACGGAGGATGCCGTGGCGTGCCGAACTGTGCTGTGCAGAAGCTAGACTGTAAAATGTCTAGGTGTTTTTCTTGACTTGTTTAAGGCATTTGACACTGTCTCTATTCCTCCTTCTCAATATGATGGAAAAACTAGGAATCCGTAGCCTGACCCTCAATATTTTTAGGGATTAGGTACCTACAAGACAGGACCCAGTGTGTGAAAATTGGTTCGAGTGTTAGCGGTGAGTTGCCCATCAGATATGTCGTACCACAGGGCTCTATTTTAGGCCCCACTCTGTTTTATTTTTTTATAAACTCGCTTTGCAAACTCTCAATTCCAAACTGCTCAATATTCACCTATGCTGACCACCACCACCGCTCTGCTTGTTCACGGTAAAGACTGGACCGAAACGTTTATGTACTCTGATCAAGCTCTCAGAGTGGTTATGAATTGGCTGTCTTGCAACTTATTGACCATTAATCTTAATAAAACTATGTACATACCTTTTGCCTTGAAGTCTTCAGCACTCCCCATTTGACACATTTACGCTCAGAGCTCATTCATGCTACAATAACCCACCCAATTGTTGTTGTCCCTCTCTCACCCGCACCAATAATATTAAATATCTTGGAGTCCACATAGATAGCCTCTTTAACTGGCAAGTACAAATAGAAACCTTAACATCGCGAATTCGTAAGCTCATAATGTGTTTTTAAGAAACTTCGTATTTCTGCACCTCCTAACACCATTAAAACAGTATATTATGCCCTATGCCAATGGTTGCTTTCTTATTGCATTTCCGTATGGGGAGGGGCTGCCAAAACCTCTTTTTTATAGCTCAGAGAGCTGTTTTGAAGATTATGACCGGTAAACCATTTTTATATCCAACTGTCTCTTTATACTCAGACTGTCAGCTTTTAACTGTACGACAGCTTTTTATACTTCAAACGGTATTACGTAGACATGCTTCGCTTCAATTTGACGCTGCTACTGCTACTTACAAAAATCGTAGATCATACAAAGTTTGTCACGTACCACCTTGGAGAAGCAGCCTTGCCAAACGACATTATAATGTAATTAGTAGTTATATATACGACAATATTAAAAAAATCTGTTCATTTATGCTCTAAACAAATTTGAATGCAAAAATAAATTAATCATTTGGCTATTGAAACATAATTACTCCGAGATCGAAAACATTCTTAATATCTATAGGATAATTTAAGAATTATTAAAATTTATTTAAAATGTGTACAAACCTGCTCGGAGAGAGCTTTGGTATCCATAACACAAGTTAATTCTTACCTTGGATACCAGAGGTTTCAACAAACACTTATAATTATATGGTTATCTGATAAATCCCTAACTCTATTAATGTAAAATTGAGTGTTTTTTATATTATTTTGAGAAATAAATGTATTATTATTATTTATTTACTATTATTTATTATTAATATACTATTATACTTTCTCTTTTTTCACACAATCACTACTTTCTTTCACATTGATAATAAGTATTTATTTTCAGTGCCCACCCTCCTACTTCATCATCAGACCCTGAAAACCACACATCATCATCACATTCATCTCAGGACAATACCAACAAGCCCAAACACGGCTAAGATACGATGATCCACTATATATGGAGTTCCAGTGCCTAACTTGCGGATCCATCATCAGATCAGCTCGATGGTACCAAATTATTATATTTATTTATTTTATTTAACTTTTATTGTAACAGTAGTACACTAATTACAACAATTAAAGATATAAGAAAATAAAATTACGCTAATATTAAAAAATTACAAAATATTACAAATATAATATACACACCTGCGGCGAGTGGTAGCAGCGCGCAGTGATGCCAACTTAGCTACTTTATAGCTAGATCTAGCTATTTTTTGGTGTTAGGCAGCTACAATTTAATGAAACTTGTAGCTAAATTTATTTAGCTACTTTTCAATACTTTCGAAAGTTCGTAATAGGGCACTGGGTCTCGATAGAAAATAAATGAGGCGATTTCTTATGATACCTCTATTGTCAAAATACCTGTCAAAATATTGATATTTGGATCCAATTTGAACCTCAAGTACACGATTTGACAGGTATTTTGACCATAGAGGTAACATAAGAAATCGCCTCATTTAAAAATAATGCTCGCTGTTTAATATATTGTGAAAATTAATAACCCTTGAAAAAAAACCTATTTAATATACTGGTTTTTAATTCTCTTTAACAATGTTATTGTTATCTACCTACTTAGAAACATCTCTCTACTCTACTTCTAGCAACTTTTTTGCGTATCAAAATCTGGCAATCTAGCTACTTTTTGCAAGATGTCTAGCTACTTAGTAAAGCTAGCAGTTGGCAACACTGGCAGCGCGACACTCACTTCTGCGGTAGCATTCGGACTTGACGGACATATTAGTTGTAGTAGCTCCCTAGCTATAATTGTGTTTAGGTTTCATTGGAATAAAAGCCGATGTTATTTCTCTTTTCTTAAAAACGAGTCCCGCTATTGATTTGGAATAATATTGTCATCGGTACTTGATAAGTGTGCAAAATTTCAGTTTAATCTGACGTTTGATAGTCGATGAAAATTACGTTTGAAGATTCAATTTCATGCATACATACAAACAGGTGAAGCTAATAAAAGCGTGTTAAAAAAGCAATTTTGCTTTTTTTTAACTTTAATTTTAACCTTATAAAATTGCAGTCGGGGATAAACAAATATTACAAAAAATTACATGATATGTACATACTTTGAAGGACTGAAGCGAGGATAGTGTTTCGGCAATATAAGATTGCCGACCGACTGCAATCTATCTATCTATATATATAAAAATGAATTGCTGTTCGTTAGTCTCGCTAAAACTCGAGAATGGCTGGACCGATTTGGCTAATTTTGGGTTTGAACTATTCGTGGAAGTCCGGGGAAGGTTTAAATGAAGGGTAGGGTAGGGTATTACGCGAACGAAGTCGCGCCGGGCAGCTAGTACCTTATAAAATTAAAGTTGTTAATAATTTAACATTATATAGATTAAAGAGCTTGTTTTTCTCTTTTCAGTTATTTTTGGTTTTACGCAGTCGGGTTTTTTTGTTTCTTTTAATAATTTAATTTATTTCAGACTTTTTAGTTTTATTAATGAATGGGTTAAGTAAATGAGCGGTACGGTAAAGTAACGCTAACAACTATCACAACTCTGTGAGTTACGTACGGTAACCGCTCAGTACCTCTACCTAACTACCTACTGTCCTTGCATTAAACGTGTTTTCTTGCAGTTTCCGTCAAAATAGTACCATAAAATTATTAAATTATATAAATATATAGAATGGGCTGCTTACAAGCTTTCATTTGATACCCATATTGTTATAATAACGATTTTTTGGTTTTTAAAACCCCCTCTATTTTTTTTAATACGTAGACGCCATATCAAAATAATATAGGTACCCTATGACACTCCCAAAGTTAAGACGAATCTAACGACACCAAATATGCTTAAATCCATCAAGCCGTTTATGCTGCAGAGCGTCCCATAGAAATAGACATACATACATACACTCGAAAAACATAACCCTCCTTCCGGGAGAGTCGGGTAAAAAGTATAGAGAATATGATAGAAATGTCACACATCTAAAAAAATCTTCTCCCAAACATTATGTGGGAAATAATTTGTAACAATTTATTGTAAACTTCTCCATATCGACAAAATACTTGGAGATCTACTGCTGAGAACAAACTCGGCAACAAAGTCGCTCGGTGGTTCAACCGTCAACCAAATCCAAAAATACCTGTGTCATACCAACGCCGCGCTTTCCGCATGCCTGTCTAAACCGTATAATGTCTGTCAAATTCGGCAAATGCCTGTCAGAGTCAGATGGTAACCCTTGGGTGGATGAATGGGTATGGAATTTTGTGCTTAAAGCACAATTAACTTTAGAATAACAATAAGAAAATAAGTACTTACCTATTAAATTCACAATGGATATGAGATGCGTTAGGAAATAATCCCGTATTTAAAGCAATAATATACAATCAGTATATTGATTCTTCTTCTGGTATGTTAGTATTACACACAATTCTATTTGCGGGAGATGACCAAGAGAGAGGACTATGAGATTGACACTGTGTGTGGTGTGGCCTGACCATTGTCTTATATAATAAATCGTTGGGTGTGGTCATGTGGTGTGGTGTGGCACTACACTACCCACTACTACAACAACAATGCATTTATCGCTCCGAACGTTTACCGGGATTTACTATAACAAAACGGATTTCACCGAGGTCAGTGCTGCAAGCTCCTATATTTATGCCAAAAATCCAGGAGACAGGGAAAAAATAAGGAGAAATTACAGACATACCTTTATAGCACTGCGTGTAAAAAATACTACTTTTCTTCTTCTTCTTATTTTTAATTTTGGCAACCAAGCCCAAATTAGGGCTCATTTCTGCCAGTGTCGAGTTATATTATAGTTTCCAGTCACAATAAATCACTTCACATTATAGTCCTCAGTCAGTCACCGTCCATAAAAGTCATGTTTTACTACAATGGTGGTCATTGTACTAAAACTCTTCACGGACATTTTGAGACAACTTGAAAAGTCACGATACACATTATTCATTTCATTTCACTTCACTGGTGCACATGGATGATCTTTATTGGGTGAAATACCACCAAAAATACAAAATAAAAATGAAAACGCTACGTCACTCTGCAAGTTCCCGCCAAAAGGTCAATACTACTTTTATATAAGAGCGGTTTTTTTACGCACGTGTTATAAAAAAAAATATACGATACTCGTGTCTGCACGGCTTGAAATAGTAACCCCTACCACTTAAGGCACACGTATCGTAATATACTGTTTTTGCTAGGAATATAAAAAAAACCTTCTTAGTTTTATGTTTAGAAACAAATCCTTTTTATGTACGACTTATTTTTGCCAGTGTCGAGTTATATTATAAATTCTAGTCACGATATTATATCACTTCAACATCAGTGTGGGGTGGGTTGGGGTGGGGTAGGGTACTTTATTGCAATTCTTCTCCATAGGCTACGGTAACTGCTTACCATCAGGCGGGCCGTATGCTTGTTTGCCAACTCAGTCAACTCAACTCTAAAAAAAAAAAAAAAAAAATGCACAATCTCACACTCCTCCGTTCGCGCAAAAGTCTAAAATGGGGATCCAAGTATTTGTCTTCACGTAAATATTATGATAATAATGTGATATTATAAATGATCCAAGAAAACAAGGTCTGTCATTCCGGGAGAGACACTGTCAATGAATAGTACGCGCAAAATTTAAAAGTACCTACCAAAATTTACCTTAATTTTCAGTTTTTTTAAATTTTTTGGAATTTTTCCTTTACTTGTGCTTGTGCCAAACTTCGTGATTCTAGGTCAACGGGAACTACCATATAGGTTTTCGACCCAGAACCGAATAGGGTACTTACGATTGACCTAGAATGGTCAATTTTGGATAAAAGCAATAAGCGAAGTCTTACAGCACAAGGGAAAATTGCGAAAAATAAAAAAGTTGAAAATTAAGGTAAATTTTTACTTCCAAGTTTTCATGAAAATCTAAATTTGCCCATATCTTTTTATCGAGTTGACTTTGATCTTTATACATCTAATAGGGACTATAGATCTCAGTATCTGGTATAAATTTCAATTTGCTAGGTCCACCTGTTCCTGAGGAAATCGGTGGTGACACACGGACATACATGTTCGTCGACAAGAGAGTGATCTTATAATGGTTCCTTTGTTACCTTTTGAGGTATATTATTATTTGATGGGCCAGCTGGCGCGGTTGGTTAAGACTCGGGTCTAGATTCCACTTATCGCGCCGCTGGTCGTGGGTTCGATTCCCACACAGGACATGCATTTGTATGCATGAACATGTCTGTATGTCCTGAATCTGGGTGTAATTATGTACATTAAGTATGTGTTTACAAACAAAAAGTAGTATATGTATTATATCAGTTATCTGGTTTCCATAGTACAAGCTCTGCTTAGTTTGGGATCAGATGACCGCGTGTGAGCAGTGTCCCAGGATATTTATTTATTTATTTATTATTATTTTAAATTAACTTTTTTTTATATTCCCACCGGAAATACTAAGGGTATAGGGAGCCATGATTACATACGACTGGTAACACAAAATCGCGCTGTCCTGTATTGTATTTTGACGTGTATTGTTATCTTAGTCGAACATGCATGTTTGTGATTTTCGCACTCGCTCAGTTACATACAGTGTACAGAGAGTACCTACCTACTTTATTTACAAAAATATGTACAAATTACAATCTATATATAGAAAATTTCCACAAGCCTGCCGCTGCTTCCGATTAACGTCAAGGTTCCCAGAAGGTTGGCAGCGTTTCCTCTTTGGATAGCCAAGCTGATGCGTTGGCGGAAAAAGCTTCCCGCCCGCTGGTCTCCGGAGGCCTCGATCAATTTTGATGACAAAGTGCGAGCAAAACGGCGAGCTTGGGACCCCCACGGTCCCAAGGTCTCGTCCGCAACAGGCCTAAAAATATAATTTGGTCCAATAGATGCGTATTTTTTGAATTTTGAATTTTCCGCACTGACCGCCGCTGCCCCTGCAGCTTGTGGCGACTTGCGCACCACCTATTTATTGTCTATTTCATGTACATACTGGCCACAGTATTTTAGTAGGTACTGGCTGTATATGTTTGTTTGAAAATATGACAGGCACAAATATGAATAGGACATTCAATGTCCTGACGCCTAACTCTTCAGTTTTTATAAGAGATTTTGTCTGTTGAAGAAGTAATTAATTCTGTTTGGCATTTCATAATAAGTGAATCAACAATGTAACAAACAAGTTGGGAAATATAGATACATTAGATCGAATCCACGCAGTTTCATTTTCAGGTTCTCTCAAGTGCCACAAGCTTTACAAGTCGCCGGTAAGTGAGACGGCGCGAGTGTATCGACACATGTGGCATCCCACACCAGCGACTTGCCGACACTCCAAGGGATCAACATTTCCCGCGTCGCTGATGTGACCACCACTAAAGGAACGTAACGTACCAACGACCGCTGGTCAAAATCTGCCCACTACTTCCTGATGAAGATCAAATAAATTAAATTATTAAAAGAAACAAAAAACCCGACTGCGTAAAACAAAAATTAACTGAAAAGAGAAAAAAAAGCTTTTTAATCTATAGAATTTGGAATATAACTTGAATGTTATAAGGTCTTGCAGTCCTCTTTTCTTATCCGTAGACGCCATATAAAAATAATATACCCTATGACACTCCCACAGTTCAGACGAATCTAACGACACCTCATATGCTTAAATCCAGCAAGCCGTTTAGGCTGCAGAGCGTGCCAAATAAATAGACATACATACATACATACACCCGAAAAACATAACTCTCCTTCCGGGTCAAAAGTTGAAGAACTTAAGTTTTCAACGGGGGGAGTTTATGTAAACGCCTCACCTCAAGAGGATCAATCAATGAACCAATACTCAATATTGCTATGATGTTATTGTAGGCGTTTAACGAGTGGTCTATGAACCATTAAAACATTTAATATAATCGTCTTCAGCTATTGTACCGAACAGTTTGTTTTTGTCATATTTTTATCAATACTAATTTTTATTTTTATTTCTGTTAATTTGAGTTTTATTGAAGCTCCATTATGTCCAAGTGAGACAAATATTAATAAAAGTTATTTAATTAAAATTAAAATTGAGCTGATTTAGCATTGGTTTTCCTAATTGCTGGTCGAATATCACGGCACTCGGCTATTAATGACATTATCCGCAGGGCTCTTGTTGTCGCTAACGTGCCTTCCGTACTGGAACCAGTCGGTATTGAGCGGGGCGATGGCAAGAGACCGGATGGTATGTCTTTGATCTGCTCCGGAAAATAATTTGGTTACTCGTCCAACACGCCAATACATTGGTGGAAGCGAGTCTTCACTCAGGAGGACTAGATCGCCGACCTTCAGGCTGGCTGTGTTCTGCTTCCATTTTGTCCGTTGTTGTAGTTCTCCGAGATACATCTTTTGCCAAGTGTGCCAAAAATGCTGGCGAATTTTTTCTGCGCGGGAATATCTACTCAGGCTGCTTTCACTTTTGGTGTCTAGAGCAGGCGCACGCAACGCGTTCAGCGGTCGTCCTATCAAAAAGTGCCCTGGAGATAAGTACAGGAAATCGTCTGGTGATGAGGAGAGGGGGCATAAGGGACCACTGTTTAGGATAGCCTCCACTTGTATGTACCTACTACTACCTGTGGGTGTGATATAAAATTATATATAGCTGATACATCATCTATATACAGGGTGGAATTTTTTAACCTCACCTGGAGGGAAATTACTCTAAATACTGGAGATAGCTAATTTTACTTAAAGGAAACATTCCTTCATTTTCAAAAAGAAACAAATCTGCATTTAAATATTATCGATAATTCACTGGCCACACTTGGAATCGAACCGGCTTGAGTAGAATATTTAAATGACTCATGCAGTTATATAGAAATAGAAATATAAATAGGAATGCTTTTATTGCTACAATTTAAATAAATAAATAATAAATAAATAAGCCTTTTTATTTCTCATTTCATGCAATTTTACATTTTTTTTGCTTACATGCAACAAAAGAAAATAATAATAATTATGTACCTACTATAATTTTACAATTTGAATAGTTATGAATTTGAGATAATTTTTATTATATTCGTTAATTTAAATTTCAATATTAATTTTAATCGATTTTCTTTTTTTATTTTTTTTATTTTATAGAATTCTTCCTTATTATTAATGAGAACCCCTCTGTAGGGTAAAGGCCTCCTCCATTTTTTTCCATTGCTCTCTGTCTCTAGCCTTTATTTGTCATTTATCTCCTGCTGTTTCTTTAATGTCGTCGACCCATCTCCTTGATGGTCTTCCTCTTTTCCTTTTTCCATTTGGTCCCTTCCATATTACGACTCGTTTCGTCCATCGGGCGTCTTTTATTCTGGCTATATGACCTGCCCATTTCCACTTCAATTTCATAGAGTGTTGTAGGAAATCTATTTGTTTTGTTCTTTTTCTTATCTTGGTATGGCGAACTTTATCTCTCTTTCGGATTCCTAATATTACTACTAACATAACATATTTATAATAAGGTTAAACATCGAAAAAAAAAAAAAAAAAAAATTGCAGCAAGGTACACAAGCTCAGCTTCATGCTGAAGACGAACTCGTGTTACAAGTCCGACGTCCAGCGCTGGTTTTCAGCTTAGACCCGTTTGACTTTCACTGTTGGATTTAAAAAGTAGCGGTATGGTAGTACCTACTATTATACTACTATTAGCTGTCAGAATCCATTTTGTTTTGTGACCGACCGCCATTCTATAAAAGCAAAATGCGCTTCGGTATCGGGTTCACTTTTCGTCGAGACTTCGGAGCAGCAACACCTACCATATTCGTAGCTATAATTTGTCTTATTTTCTTTACTTGATTTTGTGCTAATTAATTGTTAAATAATTTTATTACAAATAGATTTTTGATTAAGATTTGTATTTTTTTTAATAAATTGTCATAAGTATCGCTAAAATCAGAAGCGGGATCGGCTCCATAGCCTTTTATTGCTTTGGTTAGCAGCGAAAATAATTTTCAAGTTGAGATAATTTTTACTTGATCATGGCCGAACGACCTACCACTAGAAGTAGAGGTAGAACGAGGCGTGATCAAAACATTAATGCTGATAACCTCCAAGATACGCTTGGAGTTATTCTGGCGCGCCTCAATGCGCTAGAAGGCTCCCGTCTACCCACATCGAGTAATGAAACGGCGCTGGAGGTGCGAGCCGTTGCGACGCAGCCGCCGCCGCCGCCGCCGCCGCCGCCGGACACACGTGGCGTGGAGGCGCCCAGCAGCGTGATCGCGTCTACGCCGTTACCAGCCGCGTCGGAGTCGAATATCAGTACTATTGGGAATTCTCTCGCTGGTACTTCGACTTCGTCTGACGTCACTGATCGCCTCATTGGAGCACTGAGTGCATTAACTAAGGTCAGATCCAACCATTATTATATCTCTAACTTTGATCCCAGTTTGCACGATATCGATTCTTGGTGTGAGGAGGTTGAAAGAGCACGCGAGACTAATCATTGGGATGACAATGAGTGTTTATCCCGAATTGCAAATTGCTTGAAAGGTGACGCTCGTAGCTGGCTCAATGATTGGGTTACTAACGATCGTACCTGGTCAAATTTTAAAATAGAATTCAAACCGTTGTGTTCGCGAAGAATCGATATCGCCAATATTTTATACGATGTTATGAGTACCAACTCTGATAGTTATTCAACGTACGCTGAATATGCAAGACGTTCCATTTTGCGTTTAAATATCGTGAGAGGGTTAAGCGATGAATTAACAGTCGCGATTGTGATACGCGGAGTAACTGATGCCCAAGTTCGTGCTGCTGCGACTAATGCCCATCTATCAACTAAAGATCTTGTCGAGTTTTTGTCTATCTATACAAAACCTAAACCTAATCGATTAGCGAGTACTATTAAACCTTCTCATAGTAGATATTTTGACCGAAACACTAAAAAACGTCCTCGTAATAATGGGCCAAATGATATTAAGTGTTTTTCATGCGGTGCTTTCGGACATATACAACGTTTGTGTCCAAAACAAGCAAAAACGGATGTACCGGTGGTACCAGCCAACAAACCCAGTATTCCTTGTACATTTTGTAAAAAATTGGGCCATGACATCACAGTCTGTTTTGCAAAACAGAGGTCTGAGGAGCGTAACAAACATAACGTAAATTTTTGTACAGAGTTGAAAGGTACGTCAACGGACAGTGATGTCACGACCGCCGTTATACAAGGTATACCTATAGATGTATTGATAGACAGTGGCTCACGTGTCTCCCTTATTTCTGAAACCGTGCTGAAACATTTTAAGTGTGCCCAAATCCCTACTTATTTGGTTTTGCGTGGTATAGGTGAGCATAATATTGAGTGCAATAGACGCGTTACCCTAATTATTGAATTTAATGACATTTCTCTCGAGGTCGAATTATTTGTTGTTCCACACAAATGTATCAATGTACCAGTTTTAATTGGAACCGATGTATTAAATCGTGACGGTGTCACTTACATTCGCGCGAACAATCAACATAGACTTATGCGGGTACCTAATTCAAATATTGTCCGGAATGTGTTGCTCGTCAGTCCTAGTGCGCAATTACCGATCAACACGCCTCTTGAGGGTAGCGATCGCGAGAAACTATTGTCAGTTATTGACGAGTTTAATAAATTCTTTATAATTGGTACTGCATTAACTACGGTAACGACTGGTAATATGCGTATTGAATTGACGAATGAAACACCTGTCTGCTATAGGCCGTATAGACTTTCAATCGATGAAAAAATTAAAGTGCGCGAAATAATACGAGATTTACTCGAAAAAAAAATCATTCGTGAATCTGAATCACCATATGCCAGTCCAATTATTCTTGTGAAGAAAAAAGACGGTAAAGATAGGATGTGCATAGATTATCGTGCATTAAACGCTATGACGGTAAAGGATCGCTATCCATTACCTCTAATAGAAGACCACATCGACCGCCTTGGCAAGAGCAAATTCTTTAGTTGTTTAGACATGGCAACTGGTTTTTACCAGATTGTATTAGATAATGACTCAATATCTAAGACCGCCTTCGTGACACCCGAGGGTCACTTTGAATTTTTGAAAATGCCGTTTGGTCTTGCCAACGCGCCAGTTGTTTACCAACGAATCATTGCTAAAACCTTAAAAACGTTAATTGAATCCGGTAAAGTCCTTGTATATGTTGATGACGTCATGGTAATGGCCTCATCCATAACAGAAGCAATTGAAACCGTGCGCGAGGTTTTGCTTACCTTAACTTCTGCCGGTTTTTCTATAAACCTAAAGAAAAGTACGTTTGTGGCCACAGAGGTTGAGTATTTAGGAAGAACCATTTCGGAAGGTCAGGTTAGACCGAGCATGAGTAAGATTCAGGTTTTAATTGACTCCCCTGTGCCCACGAATGTAAAGCAGGTTCGGCAGCTGCTTGGTCTGGCAGGATACTTCCGCCGATATATACCTAGTTATGCGTCCAAAACTGCGCCTATAGCTAATTTGACACGTAATAATGTTAAGTTCCTTTGGGGGGATGAACAGGAAAATGCGCGTCAATATCTCATAAAGTGTCTTACCAGTGAGCCTGTTCTTTCAATTTTCGACCCACTTTTGCCAACCGAATTGCACACAGACGCGAGTTCGATTGGGTATGGTGCAGTACTTATTCAAGTGCATGAGGGAAATAAGAGGCGAGTAGTTGCCTACTTCAGTAAGACTACTCAGGGTGCTGAACCGCGATACCACTCATACGAGCTCGAAACGCTTGCAATCATTAAGGCTCTTCAGAACTTTCGTCATTATTTACTGGGCATAAAATTTAAAATCGTGACCGATTGCAATGCGCTTAAACAAACGGAGCGCAAAAAGGATTTAATACCGCGTGTCGCACGTTGGTGGATATACATGCAGGATTTCAACTTTACGATAGAATATAGAAAGGGTGTAATGATGCAGCATGCCGACTATCTGAGTAGAAATCCTGTCGATGTCCGCCAAATCACCCGGCCTAAAAATTGGGCTCAAATAGCTCAATCCGCGGACGAGGAAACTCGTATACTGATCGATAAGGTAAATAATAATGAGTTAGACTCTTCACGCTACGTTGTTCGTAACGAACTACTTTATTATAAGTACACCCCAACCGGTGAAGAGACAAAATTGTTGTGCTTCATTCCCAAAGGGCATCGATTAAGCCTTTTGAGACTTTTTCATGACCAACATGAGCACATTGGTGCAGACAAAACTATTGATCTCATTTTACGCCACTTTTGGTTTCCTGGTCTGCGTACTTTTGTAAAGAAGTATATAGGTCATTGTTTGATCTGCCTCTCTTCTAAAAAGGTTCCCAGAGCTCCCCACCACCCGATTTCATCATGGCATAAGCCTGATTGTCCGTTTAGCACTTTACATATGGATGTATTAGGTCCCTTACCTGTTTCAAAAGACAATAAGTACGTTTTGCTTATTGTGGACGCTTATTCCAAGTACTGTCTTTTTTATGCTATTAAAAAGCAAGACTCTGAAGAACTTATAGAGGTAGTTACAAATGCCGTTTCGCTATTTGGCGCTCCCAAGCTTATAGTCTGTGATCGAGGGCGTATGTTTGAGAGTGTGAAGTTTCGAAACTGGGTTTCTGAATTGGGTAGTCAAATTCATTTTGTGACACCTGAGATGCATTGTGAAAACGGCCAAGTGGAGCGTTACTGTCGTACTTTGCTTAATATGCTGCGCATAGAAGCCGCTAATCAAGAGAAGGAATGGTCCGAATCCTTGTCGAAAATGCAGCTCGTCATTAACTGTACAAAGCACAAAACAACCCAAACCTCACCTCTACAACTACTTATTGGGGTTGAAGCAGTCACACCATTAATAAGATCACTTGTCCGCGATGTTGCGGTAGACAGCACTAGGCCAAATCGCGAGTGCATTAGAGAATTGCAAAGACAGCGCGCTAGTGAACTTCTTGACCAAAATAGACGCAAACAAGATGAGTTTGTAAACAAACATCGCAAGATTACTAGATCTTTTAACCTAAACGATAATGTTTTTGTAATAAAAACTTCTCAAATTACAGGCAAGTTGGACTCGGGTATGCGAGGGCCTTACCGTGTGGTAAAGGTACTGCCCCATGGCCGATACGAACTGCAACTGCTAACCGGTTCGTATGGTAAAACTACTCAGGCCGCCGCCGAGCACATGGTTGCCTGGCGAGGAGAGTGGACCCCTGAGTCATGTGCCACGTTTTTTGAAAGTAAGTAATAAACCTATGGTTTAACCAATCGGGTTAACTGGGCCCCGTTCCATATTATAATAACCATAGTTAGCTATTACATTGGTGATACGGATTAACTGGGTCCCGTATGTTATCTTAAAATTCGGCATGGAGCTTCGGCTCTGTCGATACGGGTTAACTGGGTCCCGTATGTTATTTTAAAATTCGGCATGGAGTTTCGGCTCTGTCGATACGGGTTAACTGGGCCCCGTCCTGATTATTTTAAAATACGGCATGGAGCCCCGGCTCTGTCGAGACGGGTTAACTGGGCCCCGTTTGATTATTTTAAAATAAGGCAGCTTTGGCTCTGCCTAGATGGGTTAACTGGGTCCCGTCTATAATCTGAAATACGTCATCGAGTTATGACCTTGTCTATGAAACTAAGTAAAATTACAGTGTAATTTTGTCTGTTTTTCAGCCAATGAGGATATCTCAGAAGATCCATCTACTAGTGCAACGTGCAGAGAGGGTCCACTGAACATTGATGCCATGGAGGGTCCTAGTGTCGAGTTTCACCCGAGTCCACTTGCCGAGTTTTGAGGATGCGGAGAATGTGGCCGAGGACGACCACACGTCAGGAGAGGCCGTATTAGCTGTCAGAATCCATTTTGTTTTGTGACCGACCGCCATTCTATAAAAGCAAAATGCGCTTCGGTATCGGGTTCACTTTTCGTCGAGACTTCGGAGCAGCAACACCTACCATATTCGTAGCTATAATTTGTCTTATTTTCTTTACTTGATTTTGTGCTAATTAATTGTTAAATAATTTTATTACAAATAGATTTTTGATTAAGATTTGTATTTTTTTTAATAAATTGTCATAAGTATCGCTAAAACTACTATATCGCATCTGATAAAAAGTCTGCATTACTAACTCGTATAAATTCGTTTAAGGTTAAGCTGGCATCCAAAAAGCTTGGAGTGCTCAACAGAGCGAGGCAGTACTTCACATCGGGGCAAAGGCTGCAACTTTATAAGTCGCAAGTCCGGCCTCATATGGAGTACTGCTGTCATCTATGGGCGGGAGCACCGGGATATCAGCTTGGGCCGTTAGACTCGGTCCAGCGACGTGCCGCCAGAATTGTTGACGATCCCGAGCTCACAAGCGGTTTAGAGCCCCTCAGTCTGAGGAGAGACTTTGCCTCCTTATGTGTGTTCTACCGCTTGTACAACGGAGAGTGTTCTAAGGAATTGTTTGATTTGATGCCCACGGCTACCTTCCACCATCGCAACTCTCGCCATCGACGGGGAATCCATCCACACACATTGAAACCAGAACTGTTTCGAACTGTGCGGGCTAAAAGGAGTTTTCTTCCGCGAACGCTCGGGCTGTGGAATGAGCTCCCCGCCGTGGTTTTCCCAATGGAGTACAGCATGGGGTTCTTCAAAAAGGGTGTGAAAAGGTTTCTTCAGGGTCGGCAACGCGCGAGTGATACCCCTGGTGTTGCAAGCGTCCATAGGCTACGGTAACTGGTTACCATCAGGCGGGCCGTATGCTTGCTTGCCACCACAGTGGTATAAAAAAAAAAAAAATGCAATATTCACTAAATAATTCTTCATCATTTTAATCAATAAAATATTATAGTAAAACATTTTTTGTCAATAAAAACACTTAAGCCTATGTTAGTAAACACTAAACTGAAACACTATGTCTTTGTGCGATCGTGTGGCACTTGTCCGCGAAAACGACGGAACACCACGTCCATCGGCCAAAAGTCCTCTTCCATGACGAGGTGCAGAATGACATGTTGGAATTCGCACCACGAACGCCTTGAAGTTGACGTTGCGGCTTGATTCCAGCAGCTGCACCCTCGGCGTGTACTTAATCTTTTGGCGGACGTACTCCACAATGTCCTCCGCCGTAGTGGTGTAGTGGAGGCGGGAGATGTACACCAGAGTGTTCGGCTTCGCGGCACGTATGGTTGAGTTGGACTCCACCGGTCGCGTGCAGCAACGGTTCTTGTTGGTTGACCGGCGCTTTCTTTGCATCTTCACGAAACCATCATCATCAGCCCTTTCAGGCAGTCCTTTTGTTCAGTGCATGTATTAATTAACTTTACTCAGTAATTTCTGTGGCAGCGATGGAGGCTGGCGTAGCGCAAGCTGGTCCGAGCAGCCCTCGAAGCAGTGCTTCCTAGAGCAGCAGTGCTTCAACATCATCTTCGCCCAAAATACTAGTCAAGATATTCCGCCGGTACTGCTTTAAAAAAAGTAAGCCTGTGAATTTGTAATTAGATAAGACATTCATTTATTTTGGCAAGTTGTATTTGTAATTGGCAAGTAAAGCTACCACCGTCGTGGTCGTGACCGCCTAGCGGTATTTCAAAACGAGCGTTTCCGTGCTTCTGAAGGCACGTAAAGCCGTTGGTCCTGGTTATCACTTAATTGTGATACTCGTTAAGCTAGTTGGAGGCCTTCTAGGCGGCTTGAAAACTCCAACAGTAGGTTGACCACTAACCTACCTCCACCGATTCGCAGTGGTCACGCGTGGTGGAGTATCCGCCCAGTGCCTTTCACCCTCATTTATGTGCAGGAGGCCTGTGCTCAGCAGTGGGACATTATAGGCCGATGATGATGATGATGATGAAAGCAAACACCACTGTCAAGTATTGGGCATGCTCTGTAAGGTTAAGCGGTACTCTACGCCGGGTTAGCTAAAATAGATAAAGCACAAGCCTGGTAACACAACAGCGTAGCCAAAATAAAAAAAGAGAAACAAAAAAGGATCTTGAAAAGCTTGTTGAAGGTGCGAGAAAGGGCCTAGATGTTTTCCTGACCATGAAGATTAGAACATCCTTTTACGTTAAGAGTACCTACCTAGTCCACAAAACAAAAAAGATGGTAAAATATTACATAGTAAAAAAAACTCTCATTTTCAGATGCCAGTACTAATCGCAATATGCCGCGGGACAATGACGAGATGCATCTCAAGCGAGCGTCAGACAGCTCAATCAATATAATGGGCATCCCGCACTACCTTACCAGATTAGAGCCATGTAATAATAAAGACTACACTGCCCTACACATTGTTGTCAATGGAAACTTAGAAGAATTAAAGGATTTGCTACAATGTAACAATATTGATATGAATTATAAAAGCAAGAGACACGGATACACTGCATTGATGTTGGCCATTGAGTTACTAAGATATTTGAGTTTTAACATAGAGCCCACACGAATCCAAATACTTGAATACATGATTTCATTGCTCCTAGAAGCTGGCTGCAATGCTAACATTCCTGATAATGAGAGTGTCACTCCTATTCATGCTGCAACGGAAAAGGGTCTAATTAATGTCGTAACAATGATAATACAACACGTAGAAGACCCTACAGACAATGATGCATTATTCGAACCTGTGAATGGTCGGACACTTCTTCATATAACAGTTAGGGAGAAATTATATTATAATAGAAAATCATACTCGCGCCGAAATCACAACGACGGTCGAATTATGTGTTTGAATCTTTTTCTTGAACATCCGAAAATAAAAGTCAATGATTCTTGTAGTGTTTGTATCTATACAGTAGATATAATACACTGTCTCATCCTATATCATACACCAGTAGAGGGGGTAGCTGTCAACCGGCCAGTCTGACATTAGACGCGGTGCGGGTCGGACGTGCGCTTGCGCTACCTGGTGTAGTGGTGAGCCAGTGTTACGGAGTAACTAGTCACTAATCTGTGCAGTGGTGTCAGTGCGTGGACGCTACAATTCTGATGTAATGGGTCTACATTACGCGGCTAGAAACGACGATGATGAAACAGTACTAAGCCTTCTCCGACACGGAGCTTGTGTAAGTTTACGGAACATATTTAATGAGACGCCATTACGACACATTAATCGTAAAACACTGGAAACATACTTGGATGAATGCATTACGACATACAACTTCTTCAGAGACCGAGCGATAAAGACTATAATATATGCATATACTACGGCTTCCTATCTTATACAGAGTTTACAGTGGAGACTAAAAAAAGTGTTTTACCTTTTTTCAAAGATTACCAAGTGTTGGTTCCCGTTTTAGTGCCCGAAACAGATGCATTACTGTACATGACTGAAAATGAAGAACTTCGTCCTTTGTTAAAACATCCAGTGATCACCAGTTTTCTGTACTTGAGTGGCAACGAATAAGTTGTCTTGCCTACGCTAATATTACATTCTACTCACTCCTGTGGCTATGTTTGATCGTGTATTTAATTTGGGGCTATGAACTTGAACAGCAACAATCCGACTCAATTAAGGCTTTGAATATCGTGACTTACATCGGAACTACTATTGGTTTAGTCCTTCTTATAATTCGAGAGTTGTTTCAACTGCTTCTTTCAGCGGTGAGGTATGTGAAGGGTTTGGGTGAGAATATAATGGGAATAGTATTAATATGTATAATCATTTCGATTCTATGTCTCAACTTTGCGCAGTCTACCTAACAACAACTGTTTGCAGTAGCAATTTTAATATCTTCCGCTGAATTACTATTCCCCATTGGACAATTTCCTGCATCATCAAGGAACATATTAATGCTAAAGACTGTTTCGTGGAATTTCCTAAAATTTCTTCTATGGTATTGCATTTTTTTTTGCATTCGCCTTGAGTTTTTATACTTTGTTTAGACAAGAGAAAGGGGATCAAACATTGACAATACAGAATAAAACAGTAGTAAACAAAACTGGGAACGAAGAAGGCATCATTTTTAATGATCCATTCACATCATTATTCAAAACTATTGTGATGTTGACAGGCGAGTTTGAAGCCGGCTCTATTAAATTCAATACGTTCCCAGTAACAAGCCACTTCATATTTATAGTGTTTGTTTTTATGATACCAATTGTGCTTTTTAATCTGCTTAACGGTCTAGCTGTTAGCGACACACAAATGATCATGGATGATGCTGAACTAGTCGGACATATTTCTAGAGTAAAACTTATATCTCATTTCGAAAGCGTGCTCTGAGGGAACGCGGATGTCAATAAAAACCCAACGGAATGCTGGTCATGGCTGACAACGCACTTGCAGAATGTTAGAACCTATATAATCAATTTAAAAGCAATTTGCATAAAGCCATTGGCGAAACGCATATGTTTATTTACGCACATTTTGCCTGAACATACGATAGTTGTAACACCAAACCGGGATAATAAAACATGGATCCCTTCCCGTGAAGACTATAGAGGGCGTGAAAGTATCAATGTAATAGTATTGTTTTGGACGCTGTCAAAATTATAAGCTAGATGATAAGATTGTGCACAATGCTAAGATTGTCATGAGCAAAAAGGAAAACGTTACAGATCTCGATGAAATCAAAGGAACATTGTCAAGCCTTGAGCCTTGATTTTATCAGAAATTCATGCTTTAAAAATGAATCGAAAATAGAAAGCCTTGATGAAATTAAAGCTAATGTAGCTAGTATATCCAATGTGGTGTTAAAATATGAAAGCAAAATGGAAAGTTTTGATGATATAAAAGCTACATTATTGAAAATAGAAACAAAAATCGATAAAATTGAAGAAATCCAAGCTAATGCAGCTAATCTATCGTTAAAAAGTGAAATAAAAATTGAAAATCTTAAAACGAAAATTGAAGGTATTGAAACAAGGTGTTTAGAGAAAATGTCTGTTTGAAGTAGTATCAATGAAACACTATACCGTACTTTTTTTTTCTATTTAGTCACAATGTAGCTATAATATATTATTCATCATCTGCTCATAATGTCCCACGGCTGAGAACAGGCTTCCTTTCTCAAATGAGGGTGAAAGGGAATGGACAGATACTCCACGACGCATGCCCACTGCGGATTGGTGGAGTTAGGCTAGTGATCAATCTGCTGTTAGAGTTTTCAACGCCTCCAACTAGCTAAACGATTATCACGTTTATGTGATAGCCGGACCTGATGTCTACAGATCACAGAGTCACATATTTATGGATGGTGTATTTTTATAAGTGTAAATTAGTAATTATAATCAATAAAATTGAATACCAATACGAGTATGTTTTACTTTAAGACACGTACCTCAACAGTAGGAGCTATAATTCCTCTGGGTGATGCATTATATCGTTATATTCTTTTTTTTTTTTTTTATACCACTTAGGTGGCAAACAAGCATACGGCCCGCCTGATGGTAAGCGGTTACCGTAGCCTATGGACGCTTGCAACACCAGGGGTATCACGCGCGCGTTGCCGACCCTGCAGAAATCTCTTCACACCCCTTTTGAAGTACCCCATGCTGTACTCCATTGGGAAAACCACGGCGGGGAGCTCATTCCACAGTCTGAGTGTCCGCGGAAGAAAGCTCCTTTGAGACCGCACAGTACGAAACAATTCAGGTTTCAATATATGAGGATGGACTCCCCGTCGATCGCGAGGTGATGGTAGAAAGTAGCCGTGGGCATCATCTTAAACGATTCTTCAGAACTTCGTCCGTTGTACAAGCGGTAGAACACACATAAGGAGGCAAAGTCTCTCCTCAGACTAAGGGGCTCTAAACCGCTTGTGAGCTCGGGATCGTCGACAATTCTGATGGCACGTCGTTGAACCGAGTCTAAAGGATCAAGCTGGTATCCAGGTGCCCCCGCCCATAGATGACAGCAGCACTCCATATGAGGCCGGACTTGCGACGTAAATTTGCAGCCTTTGCCCCGATGTGAAGTACTGCCTCGCTCTGTTAAGTACTCCGAGCTTTTCATTCATGTTTAAAATCCAATAACTTATCTGTTTCTAAGAACTACTAACCGGGTACACGTGCTACTTATAAAGATCACAAGAACAAAGTGTAAGACACTTATTAGAGACGATAAGAAAAGTTCTGATGGACACACTCTTAAAGTACCAACTCGTGCTTGGCCTGATCTAATGATTCATTTTGAAGTTGTTGTCTAGTAAAAAGAATTATGTCCCTCATCAGTGATATTTTTCTTTTTTGTAAAATGTTGATCCGATTTAGTTAATAAATCCAGGGTAGTTTCATTCGATTGGTCTAATATTTCTCGGCATTGGTCTCCAATTTCGTGCAGCAATATAACTTGAATTGATGGCGATTTCTTGTTTGATTCACACGCATTGTATATTGTAAAACCTTTCTTCCATTTCTCTCAACTTTCACCAATTTTTTCAGATATTTTTACACCTTTACTTTGTTTCACTGTCCTCACTTTTTAGTTTTACTTTTAATATTTAAATAACTCTGTTTTTAACCGACTGCGCCATGTCATTTTAGGGAGTGTGCAATCAAAGACGAGATCAAGCAGTAACTGAATCATGTATTTTCTAAAACCCACCTACAGACATAAGCTTCAATCTACCTACATATTTATACTTAAATTATTAATATGACACACCATATCGAGCCTTAATTGCGATTATAAAGTTGAAGTATTTGCTCCGATGAGATGTACTGCTTCGCTCTATTAAGGACACCGAGGTCTTTGGATAACAGTTTGACCTTATTAGATGACAAAGATATATAAGATATAAGTGGGGTTGAAATGGACTAGGTTTCGTTAGTGTACTTTCAATTTCAGACAGAATCGTTCGCGTATTTCCTACACTATGGAACGAGCGATATTTGCACGGTCTGTGAAATTATCGTACCCTGTACTGTCGCCGTTAATAGACAGCATATCATTGATATGCAGGAGGCACAGTGTTGGGGATAACATGGAGCCTTGCGGGACGCCAGCATTCATTAAGTATCTGCAGATATTCCTCACCCTGAGTCTCAATGGCGAGTGACCAACGGTGTATGAGATACACTCAACGGTCGCTCAGAAGGTCACCAGCCGTGTGAATGTGTCGGAATTCCCTATTGTCGGTCGCTCAACAAATCGTGATCCTCTAGGTATAAGTGCACATGGGTAGTGTAGTGTTCCACGAACACGGGACTTCCATTTTCGAGTAGGAAAGCGAGAAAAGGCGCGTTAGTATATGACACAAATCAGGAGGAAACTGTTTCAGCACCATTGCCGGTATACTGTCTGGCTACCTCGCCATATGGATGTCTACAGAGAGCAAAATCTGCTGGATGGTATGCGGTGTGTCGTCCACAACATCCAAAGTCGAGTAAGAGGCAATGAAAGACCCTAAAAGGTCAGCCTTTTCCTTAGCACTATGTGCTAAGTTCCCGTCCAGTTTATATAATGGTGGGAAGGACGACTGGCAAAAGTTTCCTTCCACAGCTTTGGCAAGAGACCAAAAAGAAAAGAGGCTCGTCCGTCTTTCGCTAATTCTGATGACGAAATCGAACTTGGCCCTGGCAAACATTAGTTTACTCTTCCCACTGTCGGTACCGTCGTTCACGGAATCCCATATGCAAGACAAGTTAGACAGAAAGTTGCCATCCGCATTTCAAGTCTCATAACATTTTAACTCTGACATCAATATACATTCTTGAGATCTGCAAATTTGGGAGAAAATACCCAATCTTTTTCAATAAACAAGCTGACCAACCGAACCGTGACCACACTAGATTAAGACATGAATTAATACTTCCAAGCTTCTAAGTTAAAAATGCATAGCTCCGGCCCAAATATTATGGCAGTAATTTTTTTTTAACCATATCCCAAATACCATCAAAGACATACATTTTGAGAAAAACTTAAAAGACATGTCATATTGATTAAAAAAGTTTATTATTCCCTAGAAGATTTTTTTTCAGACATTCTATAAATGTAGCGGTGCGTCTCATAGTGTTATAATATATTATATTGTATTGCAATGCAATGCCCTAAATGAGGCCACATGTGTATACCTACCTACCGTAAACTGTGTTTGTGTATATGTATAGTGTGATGCAATAAATGTTTGAATTTGAATTTGACAAGTGTGTATTGGATGTCCTTCGATTGTCATGAAGAGCTCCTTTTAGGTCTTCTTTGGAGTATTGGACAGTCTCTTTATTCCTTTTAGTTATTTGAAGATATTTCAAGTAAAATGTAAAATGAAGGAATTAAATACAATTATGTAAAATATTGCAACATGAAAATATTGATATTTCCATCATAAAAGCGAAGTTAATATATTTGCACTTATTTATTTACTAAAGTTCCATATGAATAATAGCATATTCATACTTATATACATTTTGAACGAAGACTTAAAAAAATATTTTCGAATAACTATAGCTGCATACTTGTTTTAGGATTTATTTGGTGGGAATCGTAGTGCAAGTCTAGTTGCTTAATTCTTCCACGAAACTTTTATCGATATTGTATTCCATAACAATTGATACGTATTTTTCTAAACAGAATTTGGAAAATATTTAGACGTAATTAGAGAAATAGCTTAGTTTAAACGTTAGGTTTTGTTTTAAAAGTTTCATAATTAATAAAAATTAGAGCAAATAGGTCTACTCAGGGTGTCTGCCACCACGTTAGCTTTACCAGGGGTATACTGGAATTGAATGTCGAAGGACTGGAGCTTGAGAGCCCATCTTACTAATCTACCGGTAGGAGACTTGAGCGTTAGCAACCATTTTAGGGGTTGATAGTGTTAACCTTACCATATTTACTGAAAAGAAAATCGGCTTGAACAAGCTAAATCTTTATTTACACCGTTGATAAACTTGGTAAATACACAATTAATTAAAAAAATACTTTCTCCAATGGCCACCGTTGTTACAATATCCCTTTTTGGTGTTGCCATCCCTCGATATCCAAAATCCACCATATTGTTTTACATTTTCAGAATAAAAAATACTAATAACTAATTATAATTAACCAATGGTATGAAATTAAATAATATTAAAATAATATAATGTTAATGCTAACAGACGGCCGTCCTGTTTAACGGAATGTCCCAGTTCCGTTTCGGCCATTCGTATACTGTATGTCTCTATACAAATAATTACTATTCTAAATTACAACACATTGTCAACAAAGGTAGGTTTCTAATAATATTATTCAGCGAAATAAACATATAATAAAGATTACGTTAATAAATTATCATTAACAATTATATAATCATTAACAATTATATAAATCAATATACATATTATTCAAAGAATTTAAAACGTCCAGAAGAATAGTCGCCTCTATGGCAACATGAAATAAACAAGCCAGAATTGACAGTATTTGTCAGCCGTGCGCAGTACGAACTGAGAGCGATTTGCTCAGGGAGCCCCTCAAGCGGAGTGAAATTAAATGTCATGCTTTAGTAAGGCGGATTATCCATCTGGGTAGAGGCACGATGCCCTATGAAAATCTTTGATATTATTATTTAAACATAAATTTAAGATCATCTTAAGTTCTTCTTGTCGATTTCAATAGACAATTAGACATTATTGTTTTTAATTATTCTTCTTTGAATAACCTCAAGATATTGATTAGCTGATTCGTGGAACATCTGTGGAAATAAAGTGTAATTCATTAGTTTTAATCAAACTGTGTTCACTTCATCTTACAATTAAAATAAAATATCATCATAAGTTCTTCTTGTCGATATCAATAGACATAGGTAATTAGATATTATTATTTATGTTTTTACTGCCATCCATTATCGATTTCCTTCTTTGAACCTCAAGATATTAACTAGCTGATTCGTGGAACATCTGTGGAAATAAAGTGTAATTCATTAGTTTTAATCAAACTGTCTTCACATCATCTTACGATTAGTTTAAATTTTTGTAGTTGTATGCGTTGTATGTCTAATACATTTTGCATTATGTGATATTACCATGTTTTATCATTTTATACTATACTAGAGGTAGCCATGAGTCGAAATTCGACTATATTCTTAAAATTGAATAAATAAATAAATGTTAGCTATGAAAGATCTTACAATCCTCCGTGCGCGCAATATCCCTAAAAAGGGAGCGAAAGTTTATGCTTCAAGTATTAATTGTAGATAACATAACAAATAAGCCTTTAAAAGAAGATGATCACGGCAATGATAAGCAACATATTTCATCGTCGTTATGTTACTTACTTACAGCGATCATGCACAGCGGCCTGTTTTACTTACGAGGTTTTAGTGATCACCGCATACAGCGGCATGTTTCACTTAGGAGTTTTTGGTGATCACTGCATACAGCATCATGTTTCACTTACGAAATCTTAGTGATCACTGCATATAGGAGCAAGTTTCACTTACGAGTTGTTAGTGATCACCGCATATAGCAGCATGTTTCACTTACGAGTTTTTAGTGATCACCGCATATAGCAGCATATTTCACTTACGAGTTGTTAGTGATCACCTCATACAGCGACATGTTTCACTTAGGAGTTTTTGGTGATCACTGCATACAGCATCATGTTTCACTTACGAAATCTTAGTGATCACCGCATATAGCAGCATGTTTCACTTAGGAGGTTTTAGTGATCACCGCATATAGCAGCATGTTTCACTTAGAATGTTTTAGTGATCACCGCATATAGCAGCATGTTTCACTTACAAGTTGTTAGTGATCACCGCATACAGCAGCATGTTTCACTTGGGTTGTTTTAGTGATCACCGCATACAGCAGCATGTTTCACTTACGAGTTGTTAGTGATCACCGCATATAGCAGCATGTTTCACTTACGAGTTGTTAGTGATCATCGCATATAGCAGCATGTTTCACTTACGAGTTTTTAGTGATCACCGCATATAGCAGCATGTTTCACTTACAAGTTGTTAGTGATCACCGCATACAGCAGCATGTTTCACTTGGGATGTTTTAGTGATCACCGCATACAGCAGCATGTTTCACTTAGGAGGTTTTAGTGATCACCGCGTATAGCAGCATGTTTCACTTAGGAGGTTTTAGTGATCACCGCATATAGCAGCATGTTTCACTTAGAATGTTTTAGTGATCACCGCATACAGCAGCATGTTTCACTTATGAGGTTTTAGTGATCACCGTATATAGCAGCATATTTCACTTACGAGTTTTTAGTGATCACCGCATATAGCAGCATGTTTCACTTACGTGTTTTTAGTGATCACCGCATATAGCAGCATGTTTCACTTACGAGTTGTTAATGATCGCCGCATATAGCAGCATGTTTCACTTAGGAGTTGTTAGTGATCACCGCATATAGCAGTATGTTTCACTTACGAGTTGTTAGTGATCACCGCATATAGCAGCATGTTTCACTTAGGAGTTTTTAGTGATCACTGCATATAGCAGCATGTTTCACTTACGAGTTGTTAGTGATCACCGCATATAGCAGCATGTTTCACTTAGGAGTTTTTATGGGTATACCTGAATCATCAATTTAATTATCCAAATATTACCATCCTAACACTCAAACGTGCGCAAGCTCAAGTACTCAAGCGCTCGTGGTGTACTGTGGTGGTATAGCATGATTACCCATTCTTAATCGATCGGCACAGTCAAGCCACGTCCGTCGCGATCGGCACCTGGATGGGCGACCGCCCAGTGGCATTTCAAATCGAGCGTTTCCGTGCTTCGGAAGGCACGTAAAGCCTTTGGTCCCGGCTATCACTCAATTGTGACAGTCGCTAGTTGGAGGCCCTCTAGGCGGCTTGAAAATTTCAACAGTAGGTTCACCACTAGCCTACCTCCACTGATCCGCAGCAGGTACGCGCGGTGGAGCATCTGCCCATGCACATTCCCTTTCACCCTGATTTGTGAAAGGAGGCCTCCGCTCAGCAGCGGAACACTATAGGCCGATGATGATGATGACTCAAACATGATTTTTATCATGTATTGTAAAGCCTTGAGTACCTAGTATCTAAGCAGCAATGTAATTTCTGGCCAATTTGATGACCTGTAACATTGACTGTAGCAACAAGGATTATCGCTTTCGCGGACAAGTGCCACACGATGGCACAAAGGCAAACTGCAGCAGCGCCTACCATCCATAGGCTTAAGTGTTCTATACTATCAAAAATTGTTTTATTATTTATCTATGGGCCACAAGTAGCCTGATAATAACGATTTATTATTATCATTATTTATTATTATTTTTAAGTATGTACTTATTTAGTATACTCTTAAAATGTCTTATTATCAACTTGAGAGTTATCATCAAAATCACTCGCATTAAGTTTGTTTGTTTTCATTGTCACTTTTGAAAGATATAGTAATAGTTATCCACTTCTTTAAAGAATTGGCAGGATAAATACTTTAAAAGCAGGATACCTCGTATCGGTTATTTTTAAGGACAGCGCTTATCCATAAAGTTCCTGTTTTCTTTTTTCTCTTACCCTTTGGGTGTATATGTGTGTGATAATTCGTGCACATAACAAAACCATCTAATTCAAAGAAAAGTAAATTTTCATGGCACGTTGATTTGTTACCAATATTATCTGCAGCTAAACTACGTACCTACTGCATCTCTTGCAGAATCAACAAAAAAGTAATCCATTCAGTTCAGGCAGGTAAGTCACCTATACACGTTAAGTTCATACAGTTGAATTTACCACCGGTTCGGAATACTTAAAATGAGACGACTCCGGCAAGAAGCCCAGCAAGGCATTATTTTCTTTGGTGGATCATTTCTTCCATATCACAGTAATTATTCCAAAAACATAATGCTTACTTATACAATTGTCACTCAGCCAGGGGGACGCAAGCGCAGAGGAAAGCCACTACAACCACACATTCCCGTCCCCCACGCAATGAACCATCCCGTAGTAGGCTTTGTCAGTTAACCTCTATTTTATACAATCTTTGAATTTACTATAAAACATTTTAGTTACCTCAACTTGGATTCTACTATAGAATCGAACGCAATTCCCGAGAAAAGCCTTATTAGTTTTAGATAACCTGGATCTAGGTGTCACAATTTTATCTTAACTTTTTTTCGGACACGCTAAAGTTATTAAATTCCTTAAATCGATTTCGTAGTGATTCGCGACGACCCAAACAATATATTGCGCGAATTGCACTTTTCTGCAGAAGAAATATAGTTTCAAAGTCTGCAGCTGAGCTCCACAACCGGAGACTGCAGAACATTACACTATGGAAATAAGCAGAGTAAACTATCCTAGCTGTAGCTACATCCGTAATTTGTCCAGTTTTTCTAACCGCAAATGTGGTGGAAATTAATTTGCTAGTTAATCTTTGTATATGAGGACCCCATTGTATTTTACTGTATAGTATTACGCCGAGAAAAGCTCTTCCAAAATCTTATCCACAAGTTCAAGTCTTTTACCGTCGACTGTTAGCGTCAACAACATTTGGGGAGAGAAAATCTTATGCATTTAGTTTTACAGCAATTAAGCAAAATACTAGTGGTGGCAAAACATTTTGATATAGCTGGTAAGGTGTCATTGAGCAGCGTAAGGTCTGTATATTTTCTATTAACATTAAAAATTAAAGAGGTATCATCAGAAAATACAACTATATCGGACCATTAATTTACCATATAGGGCATATCATTATTATATATCAAAAACACGGCCTAAAATTGATCCTTGTGGTACGCCCGTTTTCACTGAAGACCCTCAGGACATAGTACTGCTTTTGGTTATAGGTAAGATGATATTAAGATCAAGTGCCACTCAACAAACTTCATGGTCTTGAAGTTTTAAAACTAGGCTGTGATGATGTACGCAATAAAATGCCTTGGAGAGATCATAAAATAAGCCAAACGCAATCTGTGAATTCTTCCAGGCCTCAAAAATATGCTTTTAAAGTTTGGCACCAGTCGTTGATCGGTATTTTGTAAATCCAAACTGGTGATCCTATAAATTCTGATTATTGGTAAAATGAGCCAATAATATATTTACCATAACTTTCTCAAAGATTTTGAAGAACAGATTGGAAGGTTTTTTTTTTTTTTTCAACCAGATTTAAATATTGTAATGATGTTACTGTTTCATCAAAGTGGGGAACCATTAACAATAATACAATGATTAATAATAGCTCCTAAAATAGGTGCAATACTAGTGATAATTGGTAAATGACTTTAACTGATAAGCCCCATAGGTCTTCTGTATTTTTTTTTTTATTTCAGCTTTAGTTACTTCAAATTTATCCGAGATCAAATTTATCATTAATGTTATGGTTGATTATGTCATCTTCTTTTTTTATTTTGAACAGTCTCTGTATTTATAATTTTCCATACAATTATAATTTTATTAGTTGAATCTTGAGTTGTATCAATAATTTAAACATTTTTGAATAATTGATGAAACATATGCATGAAACTCTTGGTTATATTTGTACGTAGTATTTACATACTCTGAGGTTATATGAATATGTTTTTATTATATTTTTTTTTTTTCGATAGAATTCATACATGTTGTCACCACACCACTCAATCTTACCCCTTTAGTGTCCCAGTCACAGGACATTAACTTATTAGTTACCTTCGTAGATTTAATCGTGCAATGTTTATTAAATCCTTTACAAATCTCAGTAGATTTTACAGTTACAGTAGTATACAGTTTCATAGGTAATGATTAAACTAGGATTATAGATTCGAAATGAGTAATAAGATTTAATTCCAAATGATTATAAATTTTCTCTAACTTGTACTTAGTGGTTGGTCTAAATTCCCTTACTTCAGATAATATTTGGCACGTCTTCTCCAAAATACTCTCATTTGTAATAATGTTCTCAATGGACGATTTGAATACTTTACTAAGAATTTATTCTATTATAGAACATAGAACTTATAATATTATAAATGCGAAAGTGAGTTCGTCTGCCTGTCCGTCACGACCCAATGCCGCAACTACTCAACGGATCATCATGAAATTTGGCATGCAGACAGCCTATGGTATGGAAAAGGACATAGGCTACTTCCCATCGAATAACTTTTATAGAATAAAACAATGAAAGCCAGCAGCCGGAGGTTCTCATCCATATACGATGATGGAAAGTTCAATCTCTGTACATGTCAGCTCACAGACACAGAATTACTACATATATATATATCTGTACGATTTTAAAATTGTATGTTGCTGTTAGATACAATAATAGATCCACTACCATTGGCAGCCCCTCTGATGAACGCATTAGCGACCGTGAAATTGTTAACATTAAAATGAAACCAAATAAAAACAATAATAAAATATAAACTTGGATTTTATCCATCAAAAGTTCGATATATATCACCAGAAAAGCAATTTATGTTCTGACGCAATAAGATAATATTTTGTCTAGGCTTCTTTTCTTTGTTTTGTTTTAAACTTTATGTTTAAAGTATTAATCACAATATTATTAGGAGTTACTAGGTAATATTGTTTTGTCACTTTACCTAATGTTTTTAATATTTACTATAACAATGTCAATATTGTAAGCTATCAATGTAGCAATCGAATAGTGATCGAAGATCCCCTGAATTATACAGCAACTGACCAGTTTTTGTTGACCAATTAATACTAAATGTGTATTATTATTCTAGGCTAGTTATAAACTTTAAACTATTATATAATTATGATGTTTACTTAATTATTACTAATGTATCTATCAATATTTCTGTGCCCTACAGGGTCCATGTGAACTATTAAATATTGTTTTACATCTTTTATACACATGTGATGCCATAAAGTAAATAAATAATTTAATTTGTACACGGCATCGCGAATACTGTTTCTTGCAAATTTTAAATCTATGACATCTTCCAAAATACAATGTCAGCATTGAAAGCGCAAAACATTCCATGTGTTTACGAAACATCGACAACCCGCTCCGCATATATAACATGCATGTTTTTAATCCTTCCTTGAAAAAATATCCAAATGATAGTGCAAACCGCATCAAATTCGTTTTGTGTTTTAGAAGGAGTTAGCGGACAAAGAGACACGAAGAGCGACCCTGCCCCTCACCATATAGTGAAGTATTCTTCGAAAGACTCTTCTCTTTGGCTTTTAGGAACTATAATATTATTATTTTAAAAGTAGGTAGGTATTTCCAAGTATCATTCGATTTTTGTCAAGACATATAAGCATATAAGCAAGGAATATTATTTTCATCATTAGCTTACGATTATAGACGATTGTACATATTTAATTTCCTGGATATGATATATTATTACAATACAGCGGGTATTGTATTGTACAGCAGGTTAATTGTGTATTAGGTATTAAAGATACCTCTAGTTATTTCACTAATTATTATTCATTGTTACTTGAATAATCCATAATATATTACGTTTTTGCTTTTAATGTTGCTATAAGTGCTTTTTTATAAATGTAGTATGATTCTCTTACGAAACTTTTATTTAAGTACATAAACAACTATTTACTTAAGATATATCTAAGAATAAATATAGTGTAGTAATATTACGAATTTATTTGTTAGCGGCATCGTACTACTAACCAGCCATAGTTGATTATTCGTCACGAACAAGACACACAAAATAGAAAATAACAAAAGTACATACCGGTGAGCTGATTTCTTAATCCCGCACTTCTGAAATGTTAACCTTACCATATTTACTGAAAAGAAAATCGGCTTGAACAAGCTAAATCTTTATTTACACCGTTGATAAACTTGGTAAATACACAATTAATTAAAAAAATACTTTCTCCAATGGCCACCGTTGTTACAATATCCCTTTTTGGTGTTGCCATCCCTCGATATCCAAAATCCACCATATTGTTTTACATTTTCAGAATAAAAAATACTAATAACTAATTATAATTAACCAATGGTATGAAATTAAATAATATTAAAATAATATAATGTTAATGCTAACAATAGTTTTAATCATAAGAAAAATACTTTTTATTGGAACAAATTTATTTAGTGACTCACTTACATTAAGCCTTGACATATAGTGAGAGATGTGCACAGACAATCAATATCATTCTTAATAACCACAGATATATTATGTTTATAATTTAACATAAATTGCCGGGGCAACAGTACTGATACACTAAATAATTATTTCAAAAAACAAAACAAAAATATGATTTACAAATCATCATATATTGGCAATACTGCCACACGATTGATGGCCCTTCTATGAGTGCCCGACCCAGACCTGACCTCAACCACTCTAACTCGACCATCCAACCCACTGAAAATGTTCACAACCCTAGCCAGTGGCCAGTGTAATGGTGAAGAATTTTCACCTATTAATAGTACTAATGCACCAACCTTTATATTTTGACATACATCATGCCACTTAGGGCGTTTTAACAATTGTGACAAATAGCATTTGTGCCACACCTTCCAAAAATCCTGCTGCACCTTAGTGCATTTTTTCCAGAACTTTAATGGGTTTATATTTTTTGAGGTCGAATCTGGCTCGGGAATAGCGTTTAATGGCGCTCCACACAAAAAATGAGCTGGAGATAGAAACGAAAAGTCATTTACATCACTTGTTAATTGAGTCAAAGGTCTCGAATTTAGGATTCCTTCAATTTGAACCAAAACTGTATTGAATTGTTCGTATGTCAAGCATAGACTTCCTATTACACGTTTGTAATTATGTTTAAAAAGTTTGACAGACGATTCCCATAGGCCACCAAACGTGGGACTGTATGCAGGTATAAAATTAAATTCAATACCTTTAGTGGTACAATAATCAAATATACTATCCTTGTGCCTTTGAGACTTATTTAATAAGTATAATTCTTGCAATTGATTATTGGCGCCTTTAAAAGTAGAAGCATTGTCACAAAACACAGTTGCAGGAATTCCTAGCCTGGAGCAGAAGCGTTTAAATGCTGCCAGGAAACAATCAGTTGTTAAATCAGATACTAGCTCTAAATGTATACATTTTGTTACAAAACATATCAATACTAATACATATCCTTTACTTATACATGACCTACGCATTGAAGATTGTTTTATTTGAAAAGGCCCACAATAATCAATTCCAACTTTATTGAAAACCTTATCTTTATTTACTCGAGAGTAGGGTAATGCACCCATTAATAGGCTTGCTCTTGTGGCTCTAAATTTGAAACAAGTAGTGCATTTGTGCACTACCTTCTTTACTTCTCTAATGGCACTTATAATATAATATTTTTGTATTAAACTAGACAGAGTTAGCTTTAATCCTGAATGCAACAAAGACAAATGTTCATTGCGTATGATGAGTGTAGTAAAATGACATTTATTAGGTAATATTACCGGATACCTTTGACTGTAGGGCACATTTGCATTTTCTAGCCTTCCTGCTACTCTCATCATACCCAAACCGTCCAAAAATGGATTAAGTTCTTTGAGGTTTGTCTTTATTGACTTTCCATTTTTAATACATTTTAACTCATCAGGAAAATGCATAGATTGAATGTATCTAATTAAACAAGACATTGAGTTTTTAATCTCTGTTACAGTTAAATGTTTTAAATTGCGTTCATTTTTACTTATTTTGCAATTATTAATGAATCTTAGTATATATGCAAAAACGTTATCCAGACCCCGAAAAAGGTTTCGGCACCACTTTATGATAGTTTTAATCATAAGAAAAATACTTTTTATTGGAACAAATTTATTTAGTGACTCACTTACATTAAGCCTTGACATATAGTGAGAGATGTGCACAGACAATCAATATCATTCTTAATAACCACAGATATATTATGTTTATAATTTAACAGGGGTTGGTGATCACTACCGATGATGACTGGATGTCCATCCAAGTAATATCTAAATCGTTCTACAGCCCATATCACAGCAAGCGCCTCACGCTCCGTCGTTGAGTAATTACGTTCTGCGGCAGTAAGTAAGCGGCTGGCATATTCAATTGGCCTTTCCTGCTTGTCCTCCCCCTGGAGTAAGACTGCCCCGAGTGCGTAATTACTAGCATCGGTACGTAGTATGAAAGGGCGTGTGAAATCGGCCTGAATTAAAATAGGGGCTGATGTTAAAACACGTTTTAACTCTTTAAACGCTGTACTTTGCGCTGGTCCCCATACCCAAGGTTGATTTTTGCGTGTTAACCTTGTTAGTGGTTCCGCTATCTTAGCGAAGTTAAGAATAAACTTCCTAAACCATGAGCAAGTCTGTAAGAAAGTTCGTAAATGTTTAAGATTATTAGGCTGTTTCATGTCTAGTACTGCTTGTATTTTCTGAGGATCAGGAGCCACTCCTTATTGTGTTATTATGTGACCTAGGAATTTAACGCTTTCTCTAGCAAATACGCACTTATCTCGATTGGCGACCAGGTTAAATTCTCTAAGACGACTGAAAACTGCCTGGAGGTCTTCCAGGTGTTGAGAGAACCCTTCAGATATGAGGAGCAAGTCATCCATATACGCAAGGATGGTAACATTGGCAAGAGCTGGACAGGAGCGCAGACGGTCGATGAGACGCTGAAATGTCGCCGGTGCGTTCTTCAGACCGAAAGGCATACGTTTAAAACGATATGTTCCGAACGAACTGATGAATGCTGTCTTGTCTCGGTCCTTTTCCAGGACTTTCACTTGCCAGTAGCCAGATCTCAGGTCTAAGGTACTCATGAAGCAGTTCCTCTTAGTTGATTGAATCAACTCATCGATGAGCGGCATCGGGTAATGATCCGTTTTTGTAACGGCGTTAAGGCGTCTATAATCCACACAAAAGCGGATACTGTCATTAGGCTTGGGTACCAGGAGAGCTGGTGCACACCAAGCAGACTCACATTCTTCTATCACATCATCCTTCAGCATCTTTTCAATCTCAATACGCATGAGATCCTTTTTGGCAGGAGTTAACCTATAAGGGGGGGAGGAGATAGGAGGGTGCTCACCTGTATCAATGCAATGCTCAGCGTAAGGGGTAGGTTCTCCCCCTTACCGGAAGATGTCCTCGTTTTTAACCAGGACCTGCACCAACAGGTTCCGGTCCTCAGGTTGCAGCTGTGTACCCTCATCGTCCCTAAGTATCTCAGTAGTGGCACAAGAAAGTACCGGTGAAGTCGGTTCAAATCGCATTTTATACCTAACATCACTATTATTAGAAAAATACCAATATTCTGTAGAAAAATCTAAAACAACTTTGGCAGCAGATAAAAAATCGATACCTAGTAACGTCTCGTTATTTTGTGCATCCGGAAAAATAAAAAACGGAATATTAATAATGTTCTCAAGTTAAGTTAAGTGCACATCAAGAGTCGTCATAAGAACATCTAAGTCACGCGCATGGCCGTCGGCAAGTTTAACACACCTTTGAGTAACCTACTCAAAGGAGAGGGCGTCCTATTTGCAGGAGGTAGGAATACAACGTATGACCAGCGATACAATTTTTAGAACCGGTATCAATTAAAGCGGTACCACGTAAACTTAAAATTTCGATATCGAAAATAGGTCTTAAAATGCGTCGCGGTTCCCGATCCGAACTCTCATCTTCGTGCGCGTGAAAACATTTTATATCAATGGGATAACTTTGAATAACATTTTTATCTGTGTCACAAAAAGTATTAACATCAATAGGATAATTTTGATAGACATTCTTATTTACGTCATAAACATATCTGACCGCCTTTTCCGAAAGTGCCTCGTTCCCACTTCGCGTATCACCCCAATTAAGCCGTCCACATCCTCGTCAACATTTGCCGGGGTCCCCAGTGCGGCGAATCTATTTCTCAATTCCAGTTGGAATGCATCATGTCCAGCTTGGGGCACATTTGGACGAAGAGCAGACCTCACCATGCGACTACGTTCGAGCTTAAAATTGATATTTAGGGTGCCTCGCACAAGCCGGTGATCGCTACCGGTATTAAACCTGCTGATCACTGAGACATCCCTAAATATATTCTTCTTGTCGGCTATGATGAAGTCAATTTCGTTCTTCGTCACACCGTCGGGTCTCTTCCAGGTCCACTTCCGTTGGGGCTTTTTCTGATAAAAGGTGTTCAAACAGAACAGCCCCTGCCTGCTAAGGAAGTTGACCAGCATTTGGCCCCTACGGTTTCTGCGCCCATAGCTATGCTGTCCCAACCAAGATTCACCGCATTCTTTTCCCACTTTGGCGTTGAAGTCCCCCATGACAACGGTATATTGGGTTTTGGTGGTACGATTCATGGCCTTTGACACATCGTCGTAAACGGCCTCCACCTCCTCATCTGAGCTGCTCGACGTCGGCGCATATACCTGTATGACCTTGAGACAATGATGTGCTTGCAAGATTTGACCTAAGCAAACTAACTAACATTGCAAATGAAACAAAAGTAATATATATTATTTAACTGACTCAAAAAACGAAAAACAAAACTTATGTCGTTATGCTCTTTGAATTAGTGTCCGTACACGTTAGATCGCGATCGTGTGTTCCTAGGTAGTCGTTCCGCAAAGAGACATGATCTCTCTCTGAGCTCCCGTGGTCGACTAAATAGCGTAGCGTTATATGAGGTTATATTCTCTTTGGACTAAATTTTCGAGCGCGTATCTCACTTATATATCGTCGCGCTGCCATAGTAAAAATGTATGGCGAATTCGGAGCTCATTTAGAATAAAATCATAATAAATCATCTAGACAATATAATGAAAATATCAGACGCAAAACTTCAAG
The DNA here is from genome assembly GCA_947623365.1 of Achlya flavicornis. Lineage (NCBI taxonomy): Eukaryota > Metazoa > Arthropoda > Insecta > Lepidoptera > Drepanidae > Achlya > Achlya flavicornis. The sequence continues at coordinate 1,376,001 of OX392494.1, read as the reverse complement.
ATTACATATTAGAGAATTAACTGACTACATTTCTACAGAATATTTCTAAGGAAAAATACACGAAATCTTCTGAATCACAGCACGCATTATTGTAATTATTATGTAGATGTTCACTGTGTAAATAAACTATTTTCGTTAATATCAACTTAACCGTAACTGTCCTTTTGTCACTTTTTGGTCGACTCCCTCTTAAGTCACCGTTAGTTAAGATACTAAAATAAAAATACAAATACCATATTAAATATACTTAATAGTTATTTATGCAACTGTCGTAGAATGTGGGTTTATCACATAATAGTATCACATGAGCATCGCATGAGGGTTTTAATGCTCATTAAATAACATTGCACATTAAAATACAATCAAAACTGTAAGAACATCAATATTTATTTAACATAGTATGATAATAGTATAATTTAAGTGTTACAAAAATAATACCTAAACCAAAATAAATATATTCTGCATGATAGGTTAAAGCGGCCATTGCTATTTTAATTTCCGAATAGAATAATTTGACGTTTCTCGACGGAAATATCAATCCGAATCATCGAAAAGTTTCCGATAGCTTTTAGAGTGCGGAATTCTTTCCGAATTTTATTTAATATTCGTTTCTGACTATTATTTAATATAAACGCATTATTTAAACTTATATAAAGGTTAGTTGGTACTAAACTGAGTGTGTTTGCCCCTATTTTAAGTAAATAATGAATAAGAAAGTTCTGCGGTAAAAGTAATAGCTACATACTCAAACTTCGTAGGAACTAAAACATATTGGTCACTACTCAATACCGTTACTCATGTTGGATGCTAGATTCACTACCCACTAAAATTTTACGTAACCATAAAATCTATTGCAAATTATCTATTTGCAAATAAAAGTTAAAATATTTTATTAGACTCAAAAGAAAAAAAGAAAAACATAAAATATTTGTTTTATTATACTCTCCATGAATGTACTGAAAAAAAAAACTACTTTGACACAGAGGGCTTTTTGGCGGGAACATGCAAAGTGACGTTGCGTTTTTGTTTTATTTTCAAAAAATCATGTATTTTGAGTTTTATTGCGTATTATCTGTGATGTTTTATCCTATAAATATAAATCCACGGGCACCAATGAAGGGAAATTAAATGAATTATGTGTATCGTGACTTCAACTTGTCTCAAAAAGTCCGTGAGAAGTTTTAGTTTATTGACCACTATTTTACTAACACATGACGTTTATGGACTGTGACTGACAGTGCGTACTAAATGAAAGTGATTTGTTTTGTGACTAGAACTTAGGTATAACTCAAATACGATTAGGCTGTATGGCTCAAACCTTTGCCTGACTTTTGCTAATGTTATAAACAACAATTACTTCGACCTATTAGTCAGTTTTCGAAGTTCGATAAAACTAGAAAACTATTTTTATGTTTATTAACACAATGTAGACCTAAAGTCCAAAATATAGAAAATAACAAGTATCTGTCTTTATGCATTTGATATGAGTGTTTAAATGAGGGCTTTCAACAATAAAAATCCGTAAGCATTTCGATTTTACTTTAAGTTTTAGTTTAGTTATACCATTTCCTACCATTATTAAAAACAAACTTTGTAAACGCACTCCAACTTTCCGCGATCGGATCTTTTCGATGAAGGTTTCCGATTCCGCTCCCGATTCCGAATTCGATCGTTTTAAAATAACCCCGCAGATGACTGTGTGTAAGGAATGTCCCGGGATATTTATTTATTTATATTATTTCTGTATTTGGGTTAATTTAATAATATAGGTAGGTACTTAAGTAATCTAACATTATCAAGGTCATGCCGCCAGCCACATCCTGCATTATTATCATCATTATAACCAACCAACTAATATAATAAATGCAAATGTGTGTTTGTTTGTAACCTCTATATGCCTTAATAGCACAACCAATTATGATGAAAGGGGTTCGAACATTATCACATACTTTTCGGCAATATTAAATGACTGGATTCAATATAATACATAATGTATAAGTATCTCCTGCACATTTATTATGCTGATATGTTAGTAAAGAAGTAAATTTTTTTTTTTAACTACTTCATAATTTTATTAACAACAAATATGCACAAAATACAATCTATATTTACAAAATACAATCTAAAATTAAAAAAATAGAAATATATATATATATATTCTATATATTTTATATATAGAAAATTTCCTCAAGCCTGCCGCTGCTTTCCCAGAAGGCTGGCAGCGTTTCCTCTTTGGATAGCCAAGCTGACGCGTTGGCGGAAAAAGCTCCCCGCCCGCTGGTCTCCGGAGGTCTCGATCAATTTTGAAGACAAGGTGCGAGCAAAACGGCGAGCTTCTGACCCCCATGGTCCCAAGGTCTCGACCGCAAAAGGCATAAAAATATAATTGTAGTAGGTAGGTATATATGGTAATATAAAAATCAAAGTAAATCAATCTAGCATCATAGAATGTGTACAATCATTTAATGAGTAATTGTTCATGGTTATTGAAGTTGTCAAACATTATTTTACGTATAACTCTGTAGCGTGACGTTTTAGGACACAGACAGACACCCCTATATTTTTATGTTTGTATGTGTGTCCCCAATCGAGGTAGGTATAGGTACCTACCTATATACCAATAGGTAACACCGTGCGCAGGCATTTAAAAAAAAACAAAATGGCGCCTTATGAGTACCTATTCCAGGCTCCGAACAAAAATCTCCGATTCCTTTGGAACGCTGGTAGATCACAACCAGAACAACGTGAATGAAGCTGTACGGAGAAGACAACCATGTATGACTTGTATATTTCAGTGCTGGAACTCGTAGCTGGTATAAAGGATCAATGTATAAAGCTTTGATTAAGAATACATCCAGATAGAGTGTCGCAGCTGTGCACGCGTCGATAAAAATACGCTCTAACTGTTAGGGGGTAAATCAAATAAAAATAACTAAAAATGCAAAATAATGATCAATATTTAAATTTCTCCCGATTTTAATTGGAATATTTCAACAACTGCTATCTTTATGAACGTCACTATGACAAGCAGAATGACGCAGAGGGAGCGTAAAACGTAGCTGTTACGCGCGGCAGCCTATAAAAGTTGGCCTGTTTTATATATTCGGGTAGTATGGCGACGTTCTTTCTAGGTATATATTATTTCTATGGTATAAAGGTAATATTTTATTAGTCTTAGCCCAGCTTTTTTTGGCTCTTTATGGGATCATTTTGTTCATATTTGAGTTTCACTTATTGATTGGAGGAGTGAGCCCTCCAGTGAAGACATATTCTCATATTATTGTCGCTCGAGCTACAAAATGTTTTTTCTCTTGAGCCGTATTGTATAGTCTTGGCAGGTTGGATTAGCAGCAAGCGCATTAGGATGGTTCTCTAGTCACACAATGACGAAGATGGTGTACCTACCTATTTTTTGATGAAATGAATACCTATGGAGATATATAGATAGACTAGCAGACCCAGCGGTTTCACCCACGTACGGTTTGAATTTTCTCCTTCGAAAACCAATGCACGCCACTGATTATTAGACACAACGAATCAAACACAGATATTTTTACAATTAAAACAAAAAACCCTTATTACACCTACACAAAAAAATCGAAATCAAAGAATCTTATTTAATTATTATAACAAGAAATGAGAAAGAAATTAAATTAACTACAATTAAAATATTCTAATGAAATAGAGTGTGTATTTTGCCAATTTCCAGATATATTATATAAGTTCTAGTCACAATAAATCACTTTCACATAGTCCTCATGCAGTCAGTCACCGTCCATAAAAGTCATGTTATACTACAGTGGTGGTCATGTACTAAAACTCTTCACGGACTTTTGAAAAGACACGATACACATAATTCATTTCATTTTCACTTCATTGGTGCACATGGATTGATCCTTATTGGATAAAATACCACCGATAATATGCAATAAAACCTTGTTCTTATATGTCTGTGAATAAAACTCAAAATACCTACACAAATTTATGAAAATAAAAATGAAAACGCAACGTCACTCTGCAAGTTCCCGCCAAAAAGTCCGAGAAAATGAACTTCCAAAATTCTTTTATATTTGACATTCCAATTTTAAAGAGCATTTCAGTTTCCAGAACAAAAGGCAGATAGAGCGCACGAAACACGGGAGTGAGGCCAAAAAAAGCAATTCGGTACAAATTGAAAAACACATACCTGGTATTCGCTTTTGAATTTGTATTTGCTATGTTTTAAAGCTGATGTGTGCTAATTTATTAAAAAGAAAGTGTTTTTCGTAAATAAATATGTAAATGATAATATAAAATATGTTATTTAAATCAAAAGTACTAAGGAGTATTGATATCAACTTCGATGCAAATCACCCCTAAAATAACTGTTTACCCCTTTTTGACCCCGTTAGGCGATGAGTTTCAATAAAATACAAAACACGTCTTCCATCAATTCTGTTAAGGAATGTTTATGCAAAATTTGAAGTAGATCGGACCAAGGAATCAGGTTGTCCCATACAAACTTTGCCCCCGTTTTTCACCCCCTTAGGGGTAGAATTTCGGAAAATCCTTTCTTATCGGATGCCTACGTCATACAAAGAACACACCCTCCAAGTTTCAGGTCTCTACGATCAGCGGTTTAGGCTGTGCGTTGATTCTCAGTCATTCAGGACAAAGCATTTTATATATAAGGGAAGCTGCTGTACCTTGATACATTTTTCATTAAATTATTTATAAAAATAAAAGTATGATGCCTTTGCTGAGGAAAATATTTGTAACTTAAAAAGAAACTAATTGAGCTCAAAATACAAAATATACAAAAGTACAGGTTACCATCTTCATAGTTTTTTTATTATTTAATTAAGAAGAGGTATTTTGATCAAGGTACAACAGTGCCAATGTACCTTGATACGGCACATGTTGTACCTTGATCATGTGCAGTTTTATGACAAATAAAAGGGATTATAGAATTGAATATCAATATTATATTAGTTTTCTATATTTCTTATAGTTATATAACTCACGCATAACAATTCAAACTGAATTGAATAAAAATATATTCATCAGTAACATCTTTTATGTAATCATTGTAGCCTAATATGAATTACTTTTAAATTAGATTTTTATTTTCTTCGTCAACCTCTGAACTTTTCGATATATCTTTAAGAATCTGTTTCTTTACTTTCAAAATTTTGATCTTATCTTATCTTTGTCTTTTTTAACTTTTTGTTTTTTTTACTGATTTATTTTTTCTATCTCGTTTTTTTCCAGTCTCTGTTAAAATCCTAGCCTTTCCTTTTGGTCTGCCTTTCCGAACTAACTTTCTTGGCTCAGTCAGCTTTTGGGTGCAGTCTTATCATTAACGGGGTTAACATTTTTGAGGGACCTGGTATTTTTTCTGCTGAGATGGTTCAAGTGTTTCATTCAATGTTTTATTTAATCCTCCATCAGTAGTAGTTTTATCACATACAATCATCAATGCATCTTGAGATGAAGCTTGAGCCGCATTATAAGAATAGGGACGGTCGGTCAAAGCACAATTATCAGATAATCAAATAACATCGAGACATAATACATTTCTGTACCTTGACCATAATCAAGGTACAGCAGATTGATGTAGGTTAAGGTACAACACCACCACCATTACCTTATTATTCACCCAAAAAAATAAATAGGTTATGTTTAGCTAAGATCTAAATAGCACGTCTAAAACGCTAATAAACTAACTCTCTAAAACAGCAATTTGTTAAATGTTTCATGTTTAATACGTTTAGTTATCAAGAAAGTAACAAAACACAAAAAACCTACTTTTTGGCACCTATAAATTTATAGCTGTATCACCCCCAAACGCCGAGAAATTCCCCCTTGCAACTAACTTCAAGATGATCACTTATCTCTAAACGTCAACACACCATTGATGATAATCGGTAAAAGGATCGGGAACATTTAAAAAACTTCACATGATCAAGGTACACGTAGTATCAAGGTCCAGCAGTCTCCCCTATAGATTACTCTGTATTGTACACCAGAAAAACAGGGATTACTAAATTCGGGATTTACTAAAGCGCAGCAGGGGAATACTTTGCACCCGGTTAAGTACCTCCGTCCACCAAATATGAGCCCCATATTAAAAAAGTAAAATAAAAAATATTTTTTTTCGTTTTAGGCGAATCTCTCTATATAATCGTCAGATTATGAGACAGCAAGTCTAGGACATAAAGATGACCCATAGTTTAATCTGACGCGCTTGAGTATTTCAATATGGCAAATTTTTTTTAGCTCATTTTAATAATGGCCGCCAGTTTGCGTCACATCGAAATCGTCAGATTATTGAATGAGAGCTTTTTTTAGGTTCACTTAACACCCCCTTAGAAAATTTGACGCGCTCGTTTTTTTTTTTCTTTCATTTTCAAATTTTCCTTTGAAAATCTATAGCCGCTCCCCCCACCGATGAAAAGGTCTAACATTATATGATATAACATTTTTTTCTTGTTATCATCTTTGCAAACCAATAGGTGTCTATGGCGTTCGAGTAAATCCCCATTTAGCATCGTGGGCTCCCCTACTAGGACTCTCTTATCATACAATATAGCTGCAATATAATTGCAACGCAATATGACCTCGCCGATGGAAGTGAATCATCATGGTCGCAAGTTCGCAATAAATATTATAATTATCCAGTGTTCACAACATAGGGTATTTTCCCCTAATCTTAGGAGATTTTTTGACACCTAGGGTATTGGGGGGGGGGGGGGGAAATATTTTCGCTTTGAAACCTGAATGAACGATCAATTATTTCGGAAGAGCATGAAATTAGTTACGAAAGTTGATTCTAATGGATGACTGTCGGTCGTGTGAAACTTATATGATCTTCGACACAAGTGAAAACACACACATGAAAAATTTTAATTCCCGGAACTTGGATTCAACTGATTACCTTCAAGAAACATGTATGTATACATTAAAAATGCAACTATTTTTAGGAAAAACTAGGGAAGTGTGATTGAACTAGTTGTCCCCCGCGGTTTCACACGCGTTCCAAAATAAAAAGTAGACTATATCCTTCTCCGTATGCTATCTGCATGTCAATTTTCTTGATGATCGGTTGATTAGTTAAGTCATGTAAGCGTAACAATAAAACAAACTCACAGTTGCATTTATAATTAAAGGATTAGGATAGTTAGGATATAGGTACTAATACTCTGGATTTAGGATATATTTCACGAAGACTGGGGGTAAACAAATATTTTGGGTTGGTAACACTGGGGACATCGTTTCATGTAGGGACTTTATCACATGAATATAACAGGTTTGGGCGCGGGCGCGGGCCGCAGTCACAGTTACTAAATAGCTACTTACTACGTGCGCAGTGCTTTGTGCGCGAGAGCTCTCCTTTAGGTATGTGAAAGCATTTTTTTTAATATGATATAACTAGCTTTAGCCCGCGACTTCGTCCGCGTAGATTAATTATTTTTTGTAGATATGAATCATTGTAACAATATAGAGTTTTGTTCATGGCTATTGCCGGCACTACGTGTGATATTTGACAAAAGTTCAGGTAGATTGAGAGCTTATATGCGAGCATGCCACATAAAAAACTTTTTAACAAAAAAATAAACCACCGAAAAAACTGAAAAGAAAAAAATAATTTTGAATATAACTTGAATTTTATAAAGTTTTGCAGTCGGGGACAAACCAATAACCCACGTACAATATGTATTTTTTTTGTAATATTTGTTAAATGTAATGTTTGTCTAAAAAGGAAGCTAAGCAATATTGCTAACGCAATTCATTTTTTCGAATTTAAAGCTGGGGCTCTACCGCGTAACTTTGGTGGTAATCGTAACGAACAACATTAATTATTTCATCCAATGATGCGCACGCGGTATGTCGCGACGATGACCATTCGTGGGCCCTGATTGGATGAAATTCATTAATGGTGTTCGTTACGATTAACACAAAGTTACGCGGTAGGGACCCCGGTCCCATAGTAAAAGTTGATCGTATACATGAGTACTTTACGTGGTTTCATTTAATGGCGTATTGTCGTAATAGCTTATGTTATTAGTTTGTCCCCGACTGCAAAACCTTATAAAATTCAAGTTATATTCAAAATTATTTGGGAGTCATAATGGCTCTCTCGCGCATAATCACTCGATCGGTTTGTGTTCATAGTAACATCAGTATACATTTTACCTATACCTATATTGGTATTTGTATCAACCCATCTATATATGGAAAGTTTACGTTCCCGATTTAAAGAAGAAGATCTGAAAATTTACCGGCAGAAATATGCATTGTGTATGTAGGTATGGGAAGGTGAAATATGTTTTTTTAGGTGTCGAGATCGGGATGATTTATCTAAAATTGCGCCATGAGACCTATCCACAAATTCCTCAACCATTTCATGACAGCTGAGATACCTATTTGCTCTTGGCACACAGACAGACAGACAGACGAATATACGGGTGGAGACTTATATCCACAAGTTTCTCAATAATTTCCAGACAGCTGAGATATTTCTGTCAGTCTGCCTCCTTATGTGTGTACCGCTTGTTCAACGGACAGTTCTCTGAAGAATTGTTTGACCTGATTCCCACGGGCTACCTTCTACCATCGCAACTCTCGCCATCGACGGGGAGTCCATACTCATATATTGGAACCGAAATGGTTTCTACTGTGCGGTTTCAAAGGAGTTTTCTACCACGTACACTCAGGCTGTGGAATGAGCTCCCCACCGTGGCTTTCCCTAAGGAGTATAGCCAGAGGGTCTTCAAAAACGGTGTGAAGATATGTCTGTAGGGTTGGCAACGCACGAGTACCTACGGTGACCGCTTACCATCAGGCGGGCCGTATGCTTGTGTGACACCTTAGTTTTAAATTTGAAACAATAATTGAAAAATTGCCGTAGCAGACAGACAGGCAGAAAGATCGACGGGCGGAGATCTATCCATAAGTTCCTCAACCAAGCAAGAGAGGTAGAGCGTAGTGTTTATTCGCTCAAAGAGCAGCTCGACTGGGGAAGTACCTCCACCTTACAGAATACTGCAGCCTATACTGCATTTTGTGTAAAGTTGTGTTCCTGCGAGTTAGCAAGGTTGCCAGAGCTCATTGGGGAGAGGGGAAAGGTCGGTAACGCGTGAGCGTTGCTTTGTGTGTTGCATGCGTCCATATGGCTACGGGAACCGCTTACCATCAGGTGGGCCGTATGCTTGTTTGCCGACTTAGTCGTATAAAAAAAAAAACAACAGCTGAGAATTTTTCTCGTGGCTGACAGACATATATTATGATGGGCGGCAGTAGGCTTCTTAATAACATGATACACGTGTACATTATTTTCACTTCAATACAAAATTGTGTGTATGAACAACTTCAGTCAATACAAAATTTCATCCCCCTTTACATCCCTTCAAGGATTGAAATTCGAAAAACGCGATATAAGTTCCGTTAGTTTTCAACCATAAGCCGAAATAATAATTTTTGTCATTTTTACTCCGAAAATAAATCAAATCAAATCAAATCATCATTTATTTGCTAACATGTGTACAGCTAAAGAACTTCAAATTCAAAATGTAATCTCCCTTTTCACCCCTTAAGAGTTCAAATTCCAACAACACCGATATTTGTTGCGTTAGTTTCCAACTATAAGCTTAAATAATAAATTTTGTATACTTCCATACACAACTTCATCCCCTTTTTTACCCCTTCGGGGTCGGAATTATCGAAAACGTTGAGGCACATATAAATAAATTTTCAATCATCAGCCTAAACATACAATTTTAAGATCCTAACTTCGAAACTGATGGACTTTCATACAAACTTAAATCCCCTATTTTACCCCAATAGGGGGGTAATATTAAAAAATCTTTTTTTTTTATACCTACACTGTATAATTACAAATTTAGTTATGTTTACTGTGGAAATGAAGGACTTTCATATACAACTATATATAATAATCCCCCTTTTCCCTCTTCGGGGGTGGAATTATCACAAACGCTGTGACAACATTACATTAATTTTCAATCGTCAGCCTGAACACAAAATTTGAAGAACCTAACTTCAAAACTGACGGACTTGCATACAAACTTTCATCCCCTATTTTACCATCTTAGGGGTGGAATTTCCAAAAATCCTTCCTTACTGGATACCTGTACTGTAATAATAGTACATTTTGTGAAGTTTATCGTGAAATTGAACGCCTTGCATACCCAAGTTCATCCCCCTTTTTCCACCTTCGGGGATGGAATTATGATAAACGCTGAGATAACTTAACATAAATTTTCAATCGTCAGCCTATACACAAAATTTGAAGATCCTAACTTCAAAGCTGACGGACTTGCATACAAACTTTCATCCCCTATTTTACCCTCTTAGGGGTGGAATTTCCAAAAATCCTTCCTTACTGGATACCTATACTGTATAATAATATATTTTGTGAAGTTTATCGTGAAATTGAAGGCCTTGCATACCCAACTTCATCCCCCTTTTTCCACCTTCAGGGGTGGAATTATCATAAACGCTGAAATAGCTTTACATTAATTTTTAATCGTCAGCCTATACACAAAATTTGAAGATCCTAACTTCAAAACTGACGGACTTGCATACAAATTTTATCCCCTATTTTACCCTCTTAGGGACCACCCCTAAGAGGGTAAATAGGGGATAAAAGTTCCAAAAATCCTTGTTTAGTGGATTCTCTTACTACATAATTATAAATTTAGTAATGTTTACTTTGACAATGAAGGACTTCTCATACACAACTTCATCCCCCTTTTCACCCCTTCGGGATCAAAATTATCAAAAACGCTGAGACACCTATAAGTTAATTTTCAATCGACAGCCTAAACACAAAATTTGAAGATCCTAACTTCAAAATTGACGAACTTTCATACAAACTTTCATTCCCTATTTTACCCCCTTAGGGGTGGAATTTCAAAAAATCCGTTCTTAGCGGATGCCTACGTCATTACAACTATCTGTATGCCAAATTTCAGCTCAATCGGTTCAGTGGTTTGAGCTACGCGTTGATAGATCAGTCAGTCACGGTTTCCTTTTATATATACAGATATATTATTTTTATATTTATTATACAGAAGATAAACTCTATCAAGTGCGTGTGATTTAACTACCTATACTACACAGAAAAATTAGTGATTTTATTTTACATATCTGACGACTGATGGAACAAAACTCGTTATTGTAAAGTATGACATTTTTAGTTTTTATATTTTCTCGGTTTTCAAAGTTGAAATACACTTCCAAATACTAACAGACCGCTTCAAAAACCGATAATTACAAAATTTTTTTTTTTGAATGTCGATGGATTCCTTTTATGACGTATAGAATCGCAATGCCGTTTAGGGTATCATTTTGTTCGCTGCCGCTCGACTATCCGCTTTAGCTACGGCGTGGTCGGCCGATACATTTGTAGCGACATCTATCAGCCATCTATCAGTAACACCGAGATAGTTCACACACGGAAAGATAGAGGGCGTGGCGCCACATTATCCTGCATCGCGCCTAAATCCTGCATCGCGCTGGCGAAGTTTTCTCGAGAATCTGCATATATACAACTGTCCGACATGTACAGTTGGGCCGCGGTCCCCAGGCACGATGTCCCAGCCTGGCGGAAGATCTTCCCTTTTAAATGGAGGTGTCATCCACCTTGCACCTCCATAGTGGTGACCCCGACGTGATGGATGGGAATATTTCCGACCCTCCAAAAATCACGGAACATGCAGTAGCACTTCTGAGCAGATTCTCCAAGCTCATCACTCCCCACCGGCAAGCAGTCACACAGCAAGCCAACTTCGCCTTAATCAGGTCCATCGCAGCCGACTCACCGTGCTTCCTGGTCCTGCAAGGCAACACTGCGACTAAGCTCCTCGCCCGCACAGTCCACCGCAGCACACGCCCGGATCATCTCTCCGGCGTGGCGGTTTCTGCACTACGTGGACTAGCCGGCTCAACCTGTCGCAGCATCTGCGCTCCGTCTCGACTCACCGTAGACTTCGAGCAGCACTGGCACTTGCAAGCTTAACGCAACGACTCAACAATGGATCGACCTCCGGTCTAGGAAGGGAGTGATGTAGCGACATCTATCAGCCATCTATCAGTAACACCGAGATAGTTCACACACGGAAAGATAGATGGCGTGGCGCCACATTATCCTGCATCGCGCCTAAATCCTGCATCGCGCTGGCGAAGTTTTCTCGAGAATCTGCATATATACAACTGTCCGACATGTACAGTTGGGCCGCGGTCCCCAGGCACGATGTCCCAGCCTGGCGGAAGATCTTCCCTTTTAAATGGAGGTGTCATCCACCTTGCACCTCCATACATTGTTTGCCGCCGCTCGACTATCCGCTGTAGCTAGGGCGTGGTCGGCCGATACATTGTTTGCCGCCGCTCGACTATCCGCTTTAGCTACGGCGTGGTCGGCCGATACATTGTTTGCCCCCGCTCGACTATCCGCTATAGCTACGGCGTGGTCGGCCGATACATTGTTTGCCCCCGCTCGACTATCCGCTGTAGCTACGGCGTGGTCGGCCGATACATTGTTTGCCCCCGCTCGACTATCCGCTGTAGCTACGGCGTGGTCGGCCGATACATTGTTTGCCCCCGCTCGACTATCCGCTGTAGCTACGGCGTGGTCGGCCGATACATTGTTTGCCCCCGCTCGACTATCCGCTGTAGCTACGGCGTGGTCGGCCGATACATTGTTCGCCGCCGCTCGACTATCCGCTGTAGCTACGGCGTGGTCGGCCGATGCCGATACATTGTTCGCTGCCGCTCGACTATCCGCTGTAGCTAGGGCGTGGTCGGCCGATACATTGTTTGCCGCCGCTCGACTATCCGCTGTAGCTAGGGAGTGGCACGTATTTTCTTTCTTTCTGACATGTCGCCACCACGACCAACGGTACTGTAGGTATATGATCGGACAAACTGTGTGTATATGAACAGTCAGACCACCAGTTTATGATTACAGACGGGGAAATCCCAATGTAAACGCACAGTTGTAGGGCCACGCCACATAGTGTCATATCTCACAAATTAAATTTTATTTGCGTGTGAATAATAACTTACCTGCCAAAAGACTAATATATTGCAATAAATATTGTGTTATATAAATAACAAGCAAGGGATTATTTGCTAAAGCATTTCATATCCATAAAAGCGGTGTGAATTTAGTAGGTAAGTACTTACTTATATTTCATTAATATTCGACAGTGAATCGTGTTATCGTTCGAACTAGGTACCTATTTGTAATAACAACCCAATTGGCTACTTGACAGTTTTCGGAAACATATTTTAAAATTTACATACGTGTATTTTATTTTCCATTCCCGGGACCGGGAAAAACGAAACCCTAATTCCGGCAGATTTTGTACAATTTCATGCGCTGCAAGCTCAACCCCGTACGAAATTTCTTTATCACTTAGCAGATTAATAATAATAGTTAACATGTAGTTTGGTGCCGGTTTAAGGAGTTTAAATATAAAGTGAATTGTTAATTTCCTGTATTGTTTAATGAATACCTAATGAGCAATATTGTAACATATTTTCCTGTAGCGGTGCCTTATCAGGGCCTTATCAGGCCCTTATCAGGCCCTTATCAGGGCCTACACTCATGGGCGTACCCAGGGGGGTTTTGATTGTAATAAAATTATCGATAAGTCTGTTTTTGAAAGCGAGACATTTTTTCCCTCACTTGGGACAGCGGGACAGACAGCCTGAAAGCGGGACTGTCCCGCCCAAAGCGGGAAGGAAGGACGGTCACGTCACGTTAGTAACACACGTTAGTTGAGTTACTAAGCCTTACTTCTAACGTGTAGGCAGTTGTTTCGAATTTGTCGGCGGAACAAATTAGTTTCAACAAGATTAGTTAATGTTGGTCTTGGTTATCAAAAAGCAGTACCTACTGCCACACTTGCAGCGATTTGTCTCTTGTCCTTACCACACCACTATCACTACCACAGAAACTAGCTGGCCGGCGCGACTTCGTTCGCGTGGTGCTACCCTAGCCTGTGGTGCTACCCTACCCTACCCTACCCTAACCTATCTAAACCATCCAGGGCGTCACCCAAACGCATACAAAAAAATTCAACTGTACGTGTGTTTGTCACTGAACTCCTCCTAAACGGCTGGACCGATTTGAATGATTTTTTTTGGCGCAGCATTCGGTATCTAGGTTATATTATCGACTGCAGCGCCGTCTGCCGGGCTGATTTGTGAAACTAAACCATTCAGGGCGCCACCCAAACGCATACAAAAAAAAATTAAAATCGGTCCAGCCGTTTAGGAGGAATTCAGTGACATACTCACGTACAGTAGAATTTTATATATAAAGATAATGTTTAATAACACATGCAGCCTTCCGAACCAGTATTAAGTCAGGCTATTCATAAGTGCCTGCAAAGGGCAAAGGTCTATCAAAATGAAAACGTGTGATGAGTTGCAGACCCTGACAAGGCTGCAGCTCGGACGGAGGGTCGCGCGAGGGAACTACACCAACACCAAATAATGGCGGCTTCGCAACGAGCTGTGGACGAACAGAGCGAGGTAAATGGCATTTATTTATACCACTACTAGCAGACCCCCGCGGTTTCACCCGCGTACGGTTTGAATTTTCTGCTTCGAAAACCAATGCACGCCACTGATTTATTAGACATAACAAATCAAACACAGATATTTTTACAATTAAAACTAAAAACCTATATTATACCTACACAAAAAAATCTAAAATCAACTCAAAATTAAATACAATCAAAATATTCTAATGAAATAGAGAAAATGAACTTTTTTTTTTCATTGGCGTCACACGGATGTGTATTTTGCCAATTTCCAGTTATATTATATAAGTTCTAGTCACAATAAATCACTTTCACATAGTCCTCATGCAGTCAGTCACCGTCCATAAAAGTCATGTTATACTACAATGGTGGTCATGTACTAAAACTCTTCACGGACTTTTGAAAAGACACGATACACATAATTCATTTCATTTCACTTCACTGGTGCACATGGATTGATCTTTATTGGATAAAATACCACCGATAATATGCAATAAAACTCAAAATACACGAATTTATGAATATAAAAATGAAAACGCAACGTCACTCTGCAAGTTCCCGCCAAAAAGTCCGAGAAAATGAACTTCCAAACAAATTTCGAATTCTAATAATATTTAAATATTATTACATATTTGACATTCCAATTTTAAAGAGCATTTCAGTTTCCAGAACAAAAGGCAGATAGAGCGCGCGAAACACGGGAGTGAGGCCAAAAAAAGCAATTAGGTACAAATTGAAAAGCACCTGCTATTCGCTTTTGAATTTGTATTTTCTATGTTTAAAAGCTGCTGTATGCTAATTTATAAAAAGAAAGTGATATTCGTTAAATAAGTTTTTTAAACAAAGCCTAATACAAATTCAAAAGCGAATACCAGGTATGTGTTTTTCAATTTGTATTTGCTTTTTTGGCCTCACTCCCGTGTTCCGTTCGCTCCATCTGCCTTATTCTGTAATCTGTGAAAATCGGATTGAGATTTCAAACATGTGTCAAAATAAAAAATGTTATTTAAATCAAAAGTACTAAGGAGTATTGATATCAACTTCGATGCAAATCACCCCTAAAATAACTTGCTACCCCTTTTTGACCACGTTAGGTGATGATTTTCAATAAAATACGAAACACGTCTTCCATCAATTCTGTTAAGGAATGTTTATGCAAAATTTGAAGTTGATCGGACCAGGAATCACGTTGTCCCATACAAACTTTGCCCCCGTTTTTCACCCCCTTAGGGGTAGAATTTCGGAAAATCCTTTCTTATCGGATGCCTACGTCATACAAAGAACACACCCTCCAAGTTTCAGGTCTCTACGATCAGCGGTTTAGGCTGTGCGTTGATCCGTCAGTCATTCAGGACAAAGCATTTTATATATATAGACTAGCAGACCCCCGCGGTTTCACCCGCGTACGGTTTGAATTTTCTCCTTCGAAAACCTATGCACGCCACTGATCAACACAACAAATCAAACACAGATATTTTTACAATTAAAACTAAAAACCTATATTATACCTACACAAAAAAATCGAACTCAAAGAATCTTATTTAATTATTATAACAACAAATGAGCATGAAATGAAATTAACTACAAAAGAGCATGACTGATTCCAGAACAAAAGGCAGATAGAGCGCGCGAAACACGGGAGTGAGGTCAAAAAAAGCAATTAGGTACAAATTGAAAAACACATTAAAAGCTGCTGTGTGCTAATTTATTAAAAAGAATGTGTTTTTTGTTAAATATTTTTTTTAAACGAATTCAAAAGCGAATAAAAGTACGTGGATTACGTAACTTTATTGCAAAGAAATTCCGATTGATATAACCTCTGAATCGGTAGAAATATTAGAAAATCGGAAATGGTTCCATTTCTAATGAACCACCGTTTGTATTTGCAGTTATCAGGACGTAAAAAAAATATCAGAAAACCGCTATATTGAACCGATTTCAATTCGAAAATGATTGAAATTTAGTTACGTAATCGCCCCCCAGGTATGTGTTTTTCAATTTGTATTTGCTTTTTTGGCCTCACTCCCGTGTTCCGTTCGCTCCATCTGCCTTATTCTGTAATCTGTGAAAATCGGATTGAGATTTCAAACATGTGTCAAAATAAAAAATGTTATTTAAATCAAAAGTACTAAGGAGTATTAATATCAACTTCGATGCAAATCACCCCTAAAATAACATTCTACCCCTTTTTAGCCCCGTTTGGCGATGAGTTTCAATAAAATATGAAACACGTCTTCCATAAATCCTGTTAAAGAATGTTTATGCAAAATTTGAAGTAGATCGGACCAGGAATCACGTTGTCCCATACAAACTTTGCCCCCGTTTTTCACCCCCTTAGGGGTAGAATTTCGGAAAATCCTTTCTTATCGGATGCCTACGTCATACAAAGAACACACCCTCCAAGTTTCAGGTCTCTACGATCAGCGGTTTAGGCTGTGCGTTGATCCGTCAGTCATTCAGGACAAATCATTTTATATATATAGATTATAAAGAGGTAAAGAATCATGGCGAGCTCCATACATTTTATTTTTATTTTATTTTTTTATTTTATTTATTTGGAATAGCAAACAACAACATTATACAATTATACAAATAAATATTAACATAAAAGTATAAAATAATGCTTTCCACTGCGCTATCCGCGTGTTAACATTATAAAATTGGTATTTAAACACCAAAAGAGGACTATTACTACACAGACTATTAAAAACACAGAGCAATTAAAATAACCATTATACATAACCAAACCGAAGACAATATATAAAAATAATAATAATAATAATAAAGGATAAAGCGTAAATACAAGGGTGCACAAAGAACAAACAAATCAACACAAAGACAAGAGACATTAACCAAAATCAATAAAGTAAATTAAATTAGGAATCTAGGGTCGCAAGTATACAGCGCTTAAAATTATTTATGGAACACGCAAAGATATCAACGTGTTGAAACGTTGTATTATAACACTCCACCAATCGCCGAATAGGGGACCGCAGGCCGGTATTAGTTCGACATGACGACAAAGCAAATAAGTGTATCGTACGCACTTCGCGTCTATGAATAGTACGTGGGATTGAGTAGCATATACTGTTTGTGAGCTCAATACAGTCGAAGTTATTATTTAAAATATTATATAATGTGATAGCTTCAAGGTATTTACGCCTTGACTGTAGAGTTAGAAGTTTGTATTTACCAAGTATCTGAGTATATGATAGGTATAATCCATGACACCTGTAGTGTGCGGCACGAAATAATTTCCGTTGGACATTCTCTATTGCGTCTATATATTTATTATAGAAGGGGTTCCAGACAGGGACGGCATACTCAAGCTGTGAATGCACAAGGGTTTTATATAGGTATAAATATGTGGAAGGTCTTTTAAAGTCCTTGGAAGCCCTCATTATAAAGCCAAACATTTTGAAGGCTTTGCCGATAATCTTTTCAATATGAAGATTTAGGTGCAGTTTAGAATCGAGTAGTATTCCTAGGTCTTTCACAAAGGTGACCTTTTTAAGAGAAGCATCACAGAGCCTATAATCAAATTCAATAATGTTCTTATTTTTGGTAAAGTTAATATAATTGCACTTAGGTATACTTAAATGCAGTTTATTACTGCTGCAGTAAGATGTTAATCTGTTTAGGTCTTTCTGGAATAATCTGCAGTCTTCAATAGATGTAATTGATTTGTAGGCTTTTAAATCATCAGCGTATAAAATAAATTTGGAGTGAGAGAAGCATTGTTTAATGTCATTTATAAAGAGTGTAAATAAAAGAGGACCGAGTATAGAGCCCTGTGGGACCCCTGAGGAGATATGTATATTGTTAGACTGATACCCATTAACAACTACTTTCTGGGACCTATTAAGTATGTATGATGAAAACCATCGTAGCAAATTCCCCCGAATTCCATTGAAAGCAATTTTATCGAGTAACAATTCGTGGTCCACTTTGTCGAAAGCCTTCCTGAAATCTGTATAGACTGTGTCCACCTGGGCTCTATTATCCACATTTTCAAACAGATAGCTTGTAAAAGTCAGAAGATTAGAAGTTGTTGACCTGCGTTTAACGAAGCCATGCTGCTCCTCTATAATAATATTGTGTAGGACTGGATAAATATCATTATGAACCAATCTTTCAAAAACCTTCGACAAAGCAGACAGAATAGATATTGGCCGGTATTGCTCTACGTCGTGTCTAGAACCGCTTTTATGAACTGGTGTGATATTGGCTCGTTTCCAAACTTCAGGAAACACTCCCTCAGTTATGCATTTATTATATATTAAATAGAGCGGCTTACTGATAGCATTTGCAATATTTTTAAGGAAAAAGGGGGGCAGTCCATCAGGACCTGCACCCTTGGATGGGTCTAACGTTTAAGTTCGGTAAGAATTTTGGATTCACTAAATTCAAGACTACACAACAAAACATCATGATTAGCATCATTTGCAGGGTGTCCAGTGCGTGAGACTAGGTGAGGCCGGCTCGAACACTGACAAAAAGAATTCCGAGAACATACCACACACCGTCTCCGGTTCATTCGAACTACGGTCTAAATATTTCATCCTGGATGGAATACCTGGTTTAGATTTGCGGTTTGCAATATATGTCCAAAAATGCTTAACATTTGTAGCAATATTGTCTTCGACTGATTCCATATATTCTTTAAAACATTTATCACATATCTTTTTGAATGACGTTCTCAGTTCTGAAAATGTTTCATAATCAGTAGCGTTATGATACTTCTTCCATTTTATCCAGGCTTTTTGCTTCTTCTTGAATATTTTTATAAGGGCGTAAGAAAACCAGACCGGGAAGCTACATGACCTAGAACTGGCAGCGGGGGCATGCTGTTTTATTACATTGTCCAATATATTATAAAATAAGTCTAGAGAAGATTCCGAGGCAAGAGGCTCCAGCAGTTCCGTCCATTTGACATTATGCAACTGTTTTTTAATGAGCTCCAAGTCAGCTTTACGATAATTATACTTAATTAAGGGACGTCTTCTCATTGTCTGAAATGTGTAATTTACTGGTATGTCAGCTACAAAAGGAGGGTGGTAAGAGTCAATCGGTAATAGGGAGTCAGTTGGGGTGTAAACACGACAAGAAATATTAGAAATTAGGAGATCCAAAATGTTATTATTTACATTAACAGTGTTATTAAATTGTGAAGCGTTGAGAAGTGACATACAGCCACTTAAATATGAACATTGCAGTGTTGATGGATAACTAGAGCTGATTAATCCATTGTTGTGCCCAGAATGGTGTGAAACGTTTGACTGAGCCCATTGCATATCTGGAAGATTATAGTCGCCAACTATGTAGAAACTGTCAATGGTAGGATCATTTAATGTATCTTGAAGCAAATCAAAGTGCATCTCGTATGTAGCGCTAGCTGCCCAAGGAGGAATATATGCAACACTTATAATGCAACGTTTAGATTTATCTTTACCTGGAAGTTCGACAAACAAATGTTCAATGCTTTTAAGAGATAAGTAGTTTACATAGCATGACATATCCAGTAGAACAGAATTTAATCCTCGTGAGACCGCCACCAGAACTCCACCACCGTCTCGTTTGTTCGTAGCCACACGATCACGGTCGCATCTATACACGACGTAGCGCTGGTCAATGAATTCGTTGTTATCAATATCAGGTATCAGCCAGGTTTCAGTCAGTACTATAATGTCATACGTATATGTAAGAATATTCATATATAGTGTTTGTAATTTCGTCCTAATACCCCTGCAGTTTTGGTAATACAATGTCAAGTTATCCCCAGTACCCATTTTGTGATATTAATAATAAATAAAAAATAGCACACAGTATTGAGTGGGGATTCTTGTGAGAGTGTGAACATGTGTGAATGTAGTACGAGGCGATGTGGAGTGATTATGTATATGTGTGTTTGGGTGTATGTTTGTATGCTTGCAAACCCAATCGTTTTATAGTTTTGCTTGAGTCCAGGTACGCAATAAATAATCTCAACAACTCTGCTCATGATCATGATATGATAATGAAAAATAAATAAATAACGACTTGGTAAATACAGACAACTTTTTTCTTTTATTCTAAATTGGGATATACAAAGAGTTTTCAGTAAGTAAGTTTCAGTTAGATAGGGTTGGTGTGCGCGTTACTTTTAATTTTTCCGAGATCAGCCTCCGTTCGTATAAGAATGGCTGGAACGTCATCGCGCTCCCTGACGAGTATGGACGAATTTTTAATCCAAACATATTTATAGTTATGTTTTTTGGCATCTTCGCGGCATTTTCGAAATAATTGTTTCATCTTGAGGGTCAGGTGCTCATTAATGTAGATGGTCGCGGCATTCCCTGCAATCCCAACTTGGTCTGATCTCAGGTTTTTTACCTTACGAGATGCACTAAGCAGGTTATCTCGCTGAATACGTGTATTCAATTTTACAATTATATTCTTAGGCCTACCGCTTTGTTGCTGTGCTTGTGGTACTCTATTAATTGATACTATATCTTTCTGTGGTATTGGAAGTTTAATTGCAGTGCAAATATTATCAAAGATATTTAATAAATTTTCACTGCGTTTCTCTGGAACGTTGCAAATTTCCACATTGCACATCCTAGCTTGTTGCTCTAGCATATCAATCTTAGCCTCAAGGTTGGACATAACCACAGAACATTGCTCAACATTTTGATTCGCCAGAGTATCCACGCGTTTGCTCAGATCGCTTTGCTCGTCGCATTGAAACTGAACGGAGCACTTGAGATCAGATACCTCCTGAGTTAATTTACCAACGTTTTCCTTTAAACCGTTTTGCTCTGAACGCAGGGTTGTTATTTCCTTGTGAAAGTTGGTCAATGTGCTCTTTATATCGTTTCGGATATCAGCAATGCTCGAGTCCATGCTGCTGCGCCAGGTTTGTAAAGTATTGTTAAGATCTTATGAATATTTATTAAAATCAATTTGAGACACGCCGGGCAAGGATTTACCATCGACTGCAGCGTTGCCGAGCACCGAGTTTTCATATGACATATCCATTGAGTCTTCGCATACTGGGATCTGTGCACTGCGGACAGGTGTATTAACGTTGGACCCAGCACGACGTGTAACATTACTGCATGACGGGCATCTCCATTTGGCTTTATACTCATTTGTTAGTAAGGAATATTGTTGCGGTTTTATATTTAAGCATTCGTAGTGGTAGTATTCGCCACAAGAAGTGCACTTGAGAGATTGGAAATTGTGCGATAGAGAGCTCTTGCATCCACTGCATTTCACCATTATGACAGAAAGTATGAATGTTATTTAACTAGTAGCGACACCTATTGGCAGCCTTAACGACTTAACTAAATGATCGTAGGCACAGTCTCGATCGATGCGCAGGATACTCGACGGAAAGCTTGCACCGTCCGTTTGCTGTACGGTTCCGTGTGATTTGTGTAGATGGCGCTGCGGTGACTGAGATATTGCAGTTCTACGTTGGTTCTACGATAGTGAGTAGATGGCACTTAAACGTGAAAGACTACCAACACAATGATGTTGCACTTTTGAAAATATAAGTATGTGAACTTATTAATTAAAAATCACTTATGTACCTGTGGACATAGTTGATTTCACTGTAGTGCACTAGAAGTTCACGCTTTTTCATTCAGTGTAAAATGCACAGTTTTGACAGTCAAAACAATGCAATCGGTTTCTTATTCACAGCCTATTATATTGTAATCGAAGCAAGATTTAACGTAATCCACTTAACAGCTGCAAGATAGTCACTTTGCACTTATGAATTTTATTATTTATTTGAGGAATATACACTAAATATATTTTAAAATTAAAAAAATACGTGAGATGGTTTTTAAAGTAAACAGTCACATAGCGCCCTCTAGCGGTGTCTGACATTGATTTGTACAAAAAAATAAAACATTTTAGAGGGTATTTAATCACTTCCAATGTTGAGATTACATTACCAGCAACATGTTAATATACATGAAATATTTTATAAACCCCGCAACACATAACAACAACATAATGGTTTTGGTCGCAAATAGTCGCGATTCGCCGGCTTGCCATAGAAATTCGCATTTTTATCCCGGGGTTTTAAAAATATTTTAAATGGCTCAAGTTGTTCCTTAGGCAACAAGGATCAATTATAACGTCATTCCAACATCTCTAAAAATCTTTATTTTTTTGTACAAATCTCGCCATGATCCTTTGTAAGTTTGGATGTAGGAGATAATCTCCGGAACTATCGATCCGATAAAACAATCTTTGACTAATAACAAGCTACATACATCGTCTCCGAGTACATACTACAGGCTACTGCTATAGGCTCCCGGGAACAAGGGTGAATCCATAGAAATAAATATACCTAGAAAGAACGTCGCCATACTACACGAATATACAAAACAGGCCTACTTTTATAGGCTGCTGCGCTTACAGCTACGTTTTACGCTCCCTCTACGTCATTCTGCTTGTCATAATGACGTTCATAATGATAGTAGTTATTAAAATATTCCAATTAAAATCGGGAGAAATTTAAATATTGATCATTATTTTGCATTTTTATTTGATTTAGCCTCTAACAGTTAGAGCCTATTTTTATCGTCGCGTGCACAGCTGCGACACTATTTGGATGTATCCTTAATCAAAGGGTGAATCCTTGCATACAATTTAGCAAATTAACACATATAAAAACCGGGCGAGTGCGAGTCGGACTCGCATATGGAGGGTTCCGTATAATAATATTAACTAACTCAACTTTGCTATGATACGAATAATAGGCGCAACAAAAAAAGCCAAAATGACGTTTGATTTATACAGTAAAAATTATACAAAATGAAGGGGGTCCCCTTCATTTTGTATAATTTTTACTGTTTGTTGTTATAGTGCAAAAGAAATACACAATCTGTAAAAAAATCATCTGTCTAACTTTTACGGTTCATGGGATACATCTCACTGACAGAGAGACGAACGGACGGGCGGCATCGGAGGCCTAGTTGTTCGGGACACTTGTTGTGTTCAGGACACTAATTGTTACTTTATATTGTTACTTTATATTGTTAAATTAAAAATGTTTAGAAATAAGAAATATTAAAGAGTTTATTCCCGAGTGTGCAATGATTACCCTTAGAATACGTATAAACATAAATTGTATAGTAAATAAAAAGTACTTGAACCCTAAACATAGGTAAAAGTCTAGACAAAGTCTAGGTAGAACTAAGATTTACAATATACATTTAGAATCGTAAATAACCCTCTACAAATGTAAAACTTGTTACACGATAAAGTTAGTATTCATGTTGAAACCTAAGTTAACAAAAAAGTGTTAACATGTCAACAAAACACTCGATTAGGCATAGTAATCTAGTTAGAATTGTTTCGTAAGCACCATATGTGCACACCAACTATTTACTATGTAGTTACTGTTTAAACTCGCATTACCTAACGTAAGACCTAGATAATAAGTTTTACCACAAGCCCTGAATGAAACCCTGATCTATTTTTGAAATTTACGTAATTTAACCCGGAACTATAAATATCAACAATAAAATTTCCTTATATATGCGAAAGGGAGACAAAATGTGTCGGAGAACCTTAGGATACGAGTAACGCAAGGTCATTAGGACTACACTTTTTGGACTCGATTCTTCTAGAAGTTTTAGACAAGGTCCGCGCTATATGCAAGATAGAGAGGTTACTTAAATGCACTTAAATTAGACAAGAAAAAGATATGTTTTCTCTCTTAAAAAGTAGACTCGCTCACTGTGTAAGTCGTATACACAGCGTTTATAATTTGCATATAATCAGTACATTTTTCTCATTTAGTATCGATTCCAGGACAGCAAGTATCTACTAAGTATAGTAGTAGTAGTAGTCAGACAGATGTCACAGTAGTAGGACAGTACCGGGACAGTACCAAGTAAGGCAGATGCCAAGTTGAGATTACCATCAAATAGTATAACGGTCAGGCAGATGCCACAGTAGCGGCTAGTAAATTACCTCATCGGTAAACTGTAAGGCAGATGCCATAGTAGCGGCTAGTAAATTATCAGTGTATCATCAGGCACCCATTGTCTACGTATATTTGTGTAAACAAAATCAATGTAAATTAAAAGTTTGTAAATTATTGTATTAAGACAGATTGTCACAGAAGTGTAAAAGTTCAATAAATAAATCGTTTAAATACCAACCATACGGCTTTTCATGACGCCCTTGGCAATCCAGCAAATAAAATAAAGTACGGGAAAAGGGATCTCACGATTCGCGCATTCGTCCTAAGCGGCGTCTTATTACACGAGGTCCCCGGCCGCCCGTACAATAGTAATATCATATACCTAATAGTATTTATATACTCTGAGCTAATAGGCAGTTGTCATTTTCACTCAATACGTATTACTATGGCGTCTATGACAAATAATAAAAAATCAAGATTCAAGGATCTCTAAATAATTTAATTTTTACAACATAAAGTCCCAATGTTACGATAAGGGGCCGTCCATTAATCACGTGATGTTCTTTTAGAATTTTTAGCCGTGATATCTTACTACACCCGAGGGGGGTGCTAAATATGGACCCCTTCTGATATTTCGTGATGTTTGTTAAACCGGAGGGGTTTTCAAGCCTCACGTAATTAATGGATCGCCCCTAAAGTGTAGCAAAGTTCAATTGCAGAACTACACAATTTATTGTAAGGAACCCTCCGTACGTCCGACTCGCTAAATGCCGTTTTTTTTAATAATCTTTCTTTTTAAGAGAACTTATAAATCTTTTTTAGGGTTCCGTACCCGAAGGGGTGCCAAACTGGACCCTATTACTATTGACTCCGCTGTCCGTCCGACCGTCTGTATGTCTGTCAGTGGGCTGTATCTCATGAACGGTAATAGGTAGACAGCTATTGCCGCTATAACAGTATATAAAAATGAAATAAAATTAAAAGATAGAGGAGGCGCCTATACAAGAAACGTCTTTATTTGGCGTTTTTAACCGACTTCAAAAAAAGGAGGAGGTTCTCAATTCGGTTGTATGTTTTTTTTTTTTTTTTTTTTTTTTTTTTATGTTTGTTACCTCATAACTCCGTCATTTATTAACCGATTTGGAAAATTCTTTTTTTGTCTGGAAGGGTACACTTCCCGTTTGGTCCCATTGTCATCATATCAGGATTTGATTACTTCTTAGTGTACTTTGAAGTCGGTTTAAGTTTTTTGTAAACAGTCCAATTATTCTATTTAATATTGTACGGACCCTCCGTATGCGAGTCCGACATGCACTTTGCCGGTTTTTTTGTATTAATGTGTTTGCTCTTGTTTTTAACCGACTTCAAAAAAAGGAGGAGGTTCTCAATTCGGTTGTATTTTTTTTTTTTTTTTTTTTTTATGTTTGTTACCTCATAACTCCGTCGTTTATGAACCGATTTGGAAAATTCTTTTTTTGTCTGGAAGGGTACACTTCCCGTTTGGTCCCATTGTCATCAGATCAGGATTTGATTACTTCTTCGTTTACTTTGAAGTCGGTTTAAGTTTTTTGTAAAACAGTCCAATTATATTTTGTATAATTTCTGTTGTTGTGTATTAATAGTGTTGTGTTTGTGTTTATGTGCAGCATGAGCAGCGCGAGCGCTCAGCGGGCGCCTCACGCGACGGTCAGTATATTGTGTTTATTGTTAATGCTACTTGTACCTATTTGACATTCCAATTTTAACGAGTATTGCATTGCATCGAGCTTTTATGTGAGTTCCAACTTTTTTGAATAAAATCGGATTGAGTTTTTAACTTGGTGGTTTTTAAACATTTTTGTCTGTCTGTTCCGGTTCATTCATAGCTAGCAAAAAAAAAGCCAAACAGACAGATTGTCCAAAAGTGTAACCTTGCTGAGGTTCTTGCTGGATTCTTCTCAGTTGAAGGCCGAGTTCCGAACCGGTGGCAACTTCAGTAAATGTGACCTTCATAAGTTCCCATTCTTTGGCCTAAATTTAATAAATGGCTTTGACTTTGACTTTGAGCTGATGTTATAAGGAGTAACTTAGCTACTTTTATTCTTCAAAAATAATTAGTGTGCCGCGCAAAAAAAAAAACAAACCGTACGCGGGTGAAACCGCGGGGGTCTGCTAGTCTATGTATATGAAAACTGCTCACGTTTCGCACAAGGTATTGTCGTTAACGGTATCGCTCTATACTATTGTAACTCTGTGCCAGTTCCACATCCGACTTGAACTGATCCGACTTGCACTGATCCGACTTGCACTGATCCGACTTGCACTGATCCGACTTGCACTGATCTCGACACTTGCTGCTTTTAAATTAAATTTTGATATTAAATTAATTCAATTAAATGTTCTTCATTTATTTATTTTGATATAAATGCATCGATATATTATGTCTGTCTAATTGTTATATTTTTTTTTATTTTGTGATATATATGATTTGTCAATAGTCTTCAAAAGGGGTGTGAAGAGATTTCTGCAGGGTCGGCAACGCGCGCGTGATACCCCTGGTGTTGCAAGCATCCATAGGCTACGGTAACCGCTTACCATCAGGCGGGCCGTATGCTTGGTTGCCACCTAAGTGGTATAAAAAAAAAAAAAAAGTCACAGTGATAACAAATTGTGTGTTTAGTGTTTCCCTTTAGTTATTTTTTATTTCTAAGGCAGACTTAAGTAAGTCATGCTCACTTTAAGGCCTTTGCTTGCGGCGGCGTCGTGTGACGGGTCGCTCACTTCCCTCCAATGTGGCGAGGAGGGCGATGGCTGCCACACGCGTCATACTTGATGAACCCCGCGCGCCCATCTAAGTAAGACGTATGTTGAAGTGTTCTGCAAATTATTATTGATTAAAAATATATATGCAAGTTTTTACATAAACAATATACATCCACCTGTGCCTTAAGTGATTTACCGTGAATAAGTGTTAAAACATCTGTTCTTAGTGCATAAACTCAAGAAATATCGCGAAATAAACTCAACAACTCGAAGTGAATTCGCAGTAGATATTGTGTGATAAAGGGTACTCCGATACTTGTATCCCAAAAACAGTACTTTTTGTGGTGCCTACCTCACCACAACCCACAAAATCATCGTTATCGTACCTCTATCTCACCTAAAGAACCAGTTTTTCACGAAAGTATATCAAGCCCCAGTGGCGCAGCGCATAGCGCGCTTGGTCAAACAAACGGGACCGCGATACGCGAGGCGTGAGTTCGATCCTAATTTATTTTATATTACAAGTCTTTGCTCCTTTTCTAATGTTTCTAAAATCGACGACAACATAAACAAAAAGTTATTACATGCATTATTATTTGAATCGAAGATAAAAAGCAACGACATCTATTTGGATCCTAGTGGAAACGCTGTCATTGCTTACAGAGATATCTACGAAACTAATTCCAAACCATCTAGTATTCAAACCATCAAACTACACATATATCCAGAAAGATGGCGCTATGTGCAGGATGCCAACAAAATATTCCTGATAGACAGTTCCTTAAATGTTGCATTTGCGGTGATTGTTACGATTTGGAATGTGCGAACGTATCCGAGAAACGCTTCTATAACACCATGACTATAGACCACAAAAAGAAATGGAAATGCCAGGGATGCGTCTGCAAAATGCCGAAAACAAATGACTCCAATACTCCAGTTAGGCTGGTTTCACCAGACATGAATGTTACTACGAGAAGAAGAAATATTGTGAGGGATATAAACCCCATTGAATATGTCAACCAAAGCATACAAAATGACCAAACAGTTGATGAAATCGCAGATAATACACAAACATTCCAATCGAAAGAACCTAACGAACTCTTAACTTTAGATAAAATCAGCCAATTATTAGATACGAAACTAGAAAAAATTAAAACAAGCATACTCTCAGATATAAAGAATACTATTCAAGAAGAATTTAATATTGCTATAGAAAAATTAAAATGGGAACAAATTGTTTGAGCTGTTATTTAAATATTCGAGATGTTATTATGATCAGTTGAAAAACATATTGAGCAGTTGTTTAATTTAATGGCGGTTGATTAATTATTGCGACAGTAAAACATGGTCAGTAATAAAAAATCTATTAGTCGGTTATTTTATCATACAATGTCAATTCTAAAAATAATTGAGCAGTCCAATAACTGAATGAGCGGTAAAAATGATGGAATGAGCGGTTCGATAAATAGTTCGGCAGATCATAGCGAGCGGTGACACCCGAACTCAAATTCATTGAAAAGAGAGGTAAATGTTCGATACTTGGGCGGAGCTTATTAGCGCGGGTGGCGGAAGCGACCAATCACGTAATCTTTTAAATTACGAATAAAAGTTCCTATTATTATTATACAATTTGTTTTATTTAATCCCTTCAGTCAAAGCAAAGGTAATTTAATTTTTCATTTCTATTTAAGTACTGTTTTTAGGGTTCCGTACCAAAAAGGTTAAAAGGAACCCTTATGGTGCGACTTCGTCCGTCTGTCCGTCCGTCCGTCACACCGCTATATCTCGAAAACTACTTTACCACCTCATTGTTTATAGAATTGCTTAGAATGAGATTTCTTACCGACAAATTCCGATTTATTACTGCCCACACGTAACCGCTCGTTCAATAATTTTTACCGCCCATTTAATTATTTCCTGCTCAATTATATATTCACTGATCCATTTCATAATTTGTTATTACTCATTTTTGTTTACTTTACTGCTTAGTTTTAACTGCTGAACTAGTTATTAAACGTGCCATTTATAATTTTTAACTTACCAAAACCGCTATTTACAACTGCCACTTTAAATCAGTGCCAATTAAAATACGATGTAGAACAAAAAACAAACATCCTAAATAATGATCAAAAAATAATAACAGATAAAAACGCCGTTGACATGAAAATTGAAAATATTGAAGAACAAATGAGCAATCTTGTAAATTCGAGGAAAATTGTACTTTACGGACTGACAGAACAACATTACGAAACAGAACATGACCTATATGACCGCGTCTCTGGAGTATTTCAAGATATCATGGATATAGACATCAACCCCTACATTGAAGAAATAAAACGTGTTGGAAAAAAAGGAACCCGAAGACCATTGGCAATTGAGCTTATTAGTAAAAGAATGACAAAATACATAATGGATAACACAAAATATTTTAAAAACACAGGACTAACAGTTGATCTGTATTTGGAAGGTAAACAATTGAGAGCGCGCAATTTGCTCATTCAAGGCCTACACACTGCCCGAAACAATGGTAAACATGCAGTCATCTTCTATCTATACATATATATCTATACATATAATAAAACTGTAGAAAAGTCGTGTCTGTACATTGAATATATTTACCAAAAACTGATTGGGGGTGATGTAGAATGACTAACACAATACATAAATACCATTTAAAAAAAAATTGTCTGTCTGTCTGTCTGTTTGTCTGTTTGAACAGGATAATCTTCGAATCCACTGAACGGATTTGCATGGGGTTTCCACAGGGTGATTGAGCGTTGCTGGGCGCTTCAACTAGGCTTTGTTTCATCAAAATCGGCTCACGGGAAAAAAAGATATCTCAATTTATTTATTTACAGGCCGTCTCACGGCTATGAGACACAGAGGGAGAGAACTACTAGATGGCGTTGTCTTTTTCCTGAATCGCACTATGGTTTCGTTCTCACAATTTTATGACAGGATCAATGGTTTTAATAAAACTTTTTGGTTGATGAGAGCCATCAGCGCTCTCCCGTTTGACCTTTTAGTTTTGTTCACTACACAAAAAAGCTTGAATGAACAAATAAAATAAGTACAGCTGCATTGACGAACTTATGAAAAAGGCTTACCTAAGTTAGAATCGAACCTGCAAAACTTCACGATGTGTTCTCATTTAAAGTTCTTTGCCTACATATGGCATAGCTTTGGGTCGAGTTACTATTCCCACTGTACAAACCTCGCGGGAATTCTCCCGTGATAAAAGGTTTCCTATTTTTAACCGACTCAAAAAAGAAGGACGAAACTCTAAGTTGGACGCGTATGTTCTTTTTTCATGTATGTTCATCGATTTCTCAAAAACGACCATGAACAATTCAGATATGATGAAATTGCTTGACAGACTAAGTGGGAAATAGAAAACAAACAGAACACAAATTAAAATAAAAAAAGAGACAAGCAGTTCACAAAGAGAATATAGCTGATCTAAGCTGCCAGTTGGTAGTTTGCCCAAACTTTGCAGGCGGCGGGCGATGCCCTTTTGTATGGTGATGCTAATCTTCTAGCTGGAGTATTCGTCAGCCCATTGGCTATAGGAACCGTCAATCAGACGCCTCGATATGTCGCGAAAAATACAATGAGCTCCAGGACATTAATGTCAGATGGACCTCTTATCATCGTTACGCTTCATGCCACTCGATACACGAATAGCTCTGAATAGACACGAGAGCTCTGGCAAGAGCCCTATGTATGAATGTCATTAAAGTCGGAGTGGAGCGGAATCCTGCCTGTGCTTTTTACGCACGATAGTATGTGGTGGCCAGCCTGATCGACAAAAGTACCGTACTGGTAGCCATATAGGCATATATAGGGCATATAAATAGTTACACTTACGACGAAGACAGGACAAATAAAAAAACCGGCCAAGTGCGAGTCAGACTCGCGCACCGAGGGTTCCGTACAAACCTGTAGGTATATAAGTAAATGGTAGTATAGACCTGAGTATTTGATATTAATTTCAATTTATGACCTATTAAAAAAAAACTACTTACTAGATCTCGTTCAAACCAATTTTCAGTGGAAGTTTGCACCGTAATGTACATCATATATTTTTTATAGATTTATCATTCCCTTATTTTAGAAGTTACAGGGGGGGGGACACACATTTTACCACTTTGGAAGTGTCTCTCGCGCAAACTATTCAGTTTAGAAAAAAATGATATTAGAAACCTCAATATCATTTTTGAAGACCTATCCATAGACACCCCACACTTATGGGTTTGATGAAAAAAAAAAATTTGAGTTTCAGTTCTAAGTATGGGGAACCCCCAAAATTTATTGTTTTTTTTCTATTTTTGTGTAAAAATCTTAATGCGGTTCACAGAATACATCTACTTACCAAGTTTCAACATTATAGTTCTTATAGTTTCGGAAATAAATGGCTGTGACATACACGGACAGACAGACATGACGAATCTATAAGGGTTCCGTTTTTTGCCATTTGGCTACGGAACCCTAAAAACTTGCTATTCGTCTGATGGCAAGCAGTTAACGTAGACTATAGACGCTTGCAACACCAGGGGTATCACTCACGCTTTACCGAATCGCTCTCCACACCCTTCTTGAAAAAGTGTTTGAAGGTTGAGAGGAGTCGTTGTGCCGGCAGCGGTAGGTATTATTTGGTGCCTACTACATACTGGTCCCCTACACCCAGATCTGGCGACCTCACTCACCGCAGGAACACAACTGCGATGTAAGGGGGAACCTCCCTGCTCGGGCTGCTCCAAATTGATAACGAGAGAACCTGCTTGCAGCCAGAGTCCAATTTCTCTTTCAAGTGGTTACGTTTCGGGAAATCCTTTCATAACGTGTAGCCTATACCTACTCTATGAGGCATCTACTTTGGCACAAATTTTTAGTATAGTTATAAAATGATTATATAGTGCTTGGGGTATCGTTATTAGTGACTGGTATTTCGTTTTTATTTGGGTTCCGAACTAAAAAGCTAATAAAGGAACCCTTATGGTGCCAGTTAGTCTGTATGTTCGACTGTTACAGCGGTATTTCAGCAACCAGTAATGCTGTTGATTTAAAATTTGGAATAGTTTTAAATATTGCTTACCCAACCTTATTGCAAATATATATTTTTTTACGGTTGTAAAGGTGAACAGAGTGGGCCCTGCAATTTCAAAGCAGGGCTACAAATTTAAGTGAGGTATCATGTGAAAGGGCTTTATTTGTACATTTTAAAACATGTTTCTATTATTTTTTAAGACTTTTTGACTGTTGATGAATAATTCCAATCTCCGAGGTCCGCAATGCGAAAAATCTGGAAAAAGTATAGGAAAAATAGAACAATGTTTCTAACTAGCACAGTTTTTTCAATATCATCCAAATTCCTTCACAAACAAACTTAATTATGCTGTCCGGTTTTAAACAACAGTGATGGCCCAATCCAATAAATATACGTCCAAGGAAGGTCAGAGCCTTCGGTGCGCGAGTGAGACTAAGTCTTGCGCTTGGCCGGCTTTATATAAAAGATTAAAATAACTCATTTAAAAAGCAAAGTCCTGGCTGATTGATGATTGATGGATGCGAGCACGTGGTCCTCCACCAGCCGTCGCCGCGCCGCGCTCCCATCATCGCATTGGCCACCGAGTTCACAAGAACAATTAGGAATCTTCACGAAATTAATATCTTAGCGTTTATTACGCGAAAAAATCTTATAGTCTACGCGAGCGAAGCCGCGGGCAAAAAGCTAGTTATTCATAATTGTGTATGATGATTAAAGTTGTGGCTGCCACATAAAGCTGTCCTTGATACTGATTGCATATAATCCCTAGGTGCAGCAGGCCAGCTGCCTCAGCTGGGTGGGGCAGCCCCAGCGTCGCTGCCACCGGCTTCAGAGACACTCGTCATTGATTCGCCCACACATACACCTGTTAAAAAGGACGAAACTGTGAGTTTGTTGTAATACTAGCTGTCCCCCGCGGATTCACTCGTCTTCCCTAATCAGCTGTTGAAGTGTGGAGTCACAAACATCTGGACATCCAAATTACACTACATTTACATTTATTATAGGCTAGGTATCCTGAAAAATTGTATTTTGTCTGTCATTAATATTATCAATAATTGGACTGTTTTACAAAAAACTTAAACCGACTTCAAAGTACACTAAGAAGTAATCAAATCCTGATCTGATGACAATGGGACCAAACGGGAGGTATACCCTTCCAGACAAAAAAAGAATTTTCCAAATCGGTTAATAAATGACGGAGTTATGAGGTAACAAACATAAAAAAAAAAAAAAAAAAAAAACAACCGAATTGAGAACCTCCTCCTTTTTTTGAAGTCGGTTAAAAAATATTAGAATGCGCGTGACGTCACTCATTGTACACTATTCACAAACAAGTGACGTCACGAGCCCCCACTCCTGAACTTTGACGCGTTTTATCTCTGTCAATTGTTAATGATTTGGTAAAGCAATAAATACGTTTACAATATTTTTGGATAAATCAAACTGACAGTTTTTTTTTTTTTTGAAATCATTCTTATTTTAAGGTAAGGCCTATTCAAATAGCTACAGCGTTGCGTGACTGCGTCCTAGCGCTGCGTCAGATATCGCCTTTATTCTGTGATTATACATTGAATAACTGTTATATGTATGTATGTAGAAGCGCTTGTGGTGTAGCATGAGTAGCCGTTCTTAATCGATCGGCAAAGTTAAGCTACCACTGTTCGTGATCGGTACTTGGATGGGTGACCGCCTAGTGGTATTTCAAATCGAGCGTTTCCGTGCTTCGGAAGGCACGTAAAGCCGTTGGTCCCGGTTATCACTTAATTGTGATAGTAGTTAAGCTAGTTGGAGGCCACCTGGTGGCTCGAAAACTCCAACAGCAGGTTGGCCACTAGCCTACCTCCACCGATCCGCAGTGGGCACGCGTGGAGTATCTGCCCATTCCCTTTCACCCTGATTTGTGAAAGGAGGCCTGTGCTCAGCAGTGGGACATTATAGGCTGATGTTGTATGTTTGTATGTTCCAGAGCATCCCGGCGTCAGTGTCAGCGCTAGCAGCGGCGTGGAGTACCCACGTGGCCCCGGACGGACGCCCCTACTACTACCACGCCGCCAACCAGGAGAGCGTCTGGGAGAAACCCAAGCCAATCCGGGATCTAGAAGGTAATTATACAACGTGGAACGGAAACTGTATAGTTTTTTATACTGGGTGGCGATTTCGAGGTGGCATATTTTCGAAACCTATGTTGGGTTAGTCATGCTGAACAACTTTTACTATGGGACCAATAGTGAATTCTCATTTTTAGGGTTCCGTAGCCAAATGGCAAAAAACGGAACCCTTATAGATTCGTCATGTCTGTCTGTCTGTCTGTCTGTCCGTGTATGTCACAGCCATTTATTTCCGAAACTATAAGAACTATAATGTTGAAACTTGGTAAGTAGATGTATTCTGTGAACCGCATTAAGAATATTACACAAAAATAGAAAAAAAACAATAAATTTTGGGGGTTCCCCATACTTAGAACTGAAACTAAAAAATTTTTTTTTCATCAAACCCATAAGTGTGGTGTGTCTTTGGATAGGTCTTCAAAAATGATATTGAGGTTTCTAATATCATTTTTTTCTAAACTGAATAGTTTGCGCGAGAGACACTTCCAAAGTGGTAAAATGTGTGTCCCCCCCCCCTGTAACTTCTAAAATAAGAGAATGATAAATCTATAAAAAATATATGATGTACATTACGGTGCAAACTTCCACTGAAAATTGGTTTGAACGAGATCTAGTAAGTAGTTTTTTTTTAATAGGTCATAAATTGAAATTAATATCAAATACTCAGGTCTATACTACCATTTACTTATATACCTACAGGTTTGTACGGAACCCTCGGTGCGCGAGTCTGACTCGCACTTGGCCGGTTTTTTTTTTTACTTTTCTTACATTATGATGAAGAAAAGTTGAAAATAATTTTTGAGTATTCACTATTGGTCCCATAGTAAAAGTTGTTCACAATCTCACCATGGTAAATGATGTTGTGGCCGCAAAGTAGCTGCGCGAGGAAGATGCACCACTCGCGACCATCCATAGCCCACACCCATAACACGCATACATAGCACACATCCATAGCACGCATACATAGCACGCAACCATGGCACACATCCATAGCACGCATCCATAGCACGCATACATAGCACGCATCCATAGCACACATCCATCGCACGCATACTTCCATATAAAAACATATCGCACGCATCCATAGCACGCCTACATAGCATGCATCCATAGCACGCATCCATAGCACGCATCCATAGCACGCATCCATATAAAAACATATCGCACGCATCCATAGCACGCCTACATAGCATGCATCCATAGCACGCCTACATAGCACGCATCCATAGCACGCCTACATAGCATGCATCCATAGCACGCATCCATAGCACGCCTACATACACAGAGAAAAGAAATATAAATAGAGACACTATGCTAGCGGAGCCCGCGCGCCACACATGACATCAAATGGGCATATATCAACCAAAACACGCGTCAACGCTTCGTAGTATCCGCCATACTTAGCAGAGGTGCGTAGCTCCGCGAAAAATATTAATTATGTCGTGATGCGCTATTATTTCCTGTAGGAAACGAAGTGAGGAGTCGGAGTGTAACTCAAGGAGGGATTTCCTTTCATCGATGTTTCTACAAACCTTTATTTAATTGTGATATTTATAAAAATGTTATTCGAGATTATGATAATTTTAGGTGTAAACGATAAACTCTGATACTACTGCAAAATTATACATTGAAGGCAATGTACTCACTTTATTTGTACGCAAGGTAGCGAGCGCAACTCCGCACGTAATGTATTGCGTTCTTTCACATTCGTCGTGAGTCGTGACCTGTCGTGACCCCAAAACACGTGCATCGATAGTTTTGTTCGATCAATATCGATAAAATACATCTTTTTATCACTGATTTGATTAAGGCCATAGTTGAAAGTTATATCAATATCCGCATTTATCTGTTAAAATTAAGCTTTCAAAACGAGAATTTCGAAACAAATAAATTTTATTTCAAGGGCAATAAACCGTGTAAAAATATTTTTTTTTTTAATTTACTTCATCATGTTAAACGTTTTTTTTTCACAGTTCAGTATTCTTAGCACAATTATTCTTATCGAACGTGAATTTTCTTACGGAATTTCTAAAAATAATTAAATTTAATATCGACGAAATTAAAATATCGATAATTTTATTGATATTTTATCGATTACTTTCGCTGCATTAAGCGAATAGCAATAAGTATTGCTACTCGACGCCAGTCGACGCAGCTATTACGCAATTATCAACATTATGTCTAATGCGTTTGAGTTCAAAATTGCGTTCCATGAAAATAAGGCCATCTAGTGCCGAGTGGCAGAACTTTTTCGTCGATTGAATCTAGTTAGACATAATAAGCTTATTGTGAATGGAAAAGAAGTCTTACTCCCTGATATATCAGTGACTGAAATGACAACCCCACTAGTAACCAACAAGAGCTGTGATGATAGTCACAATGAAGAACCTAACCAGTCATATCACAACAAAATAGAAAAAAGAACAACGAACAGTCAGACTTTTCGCAACTGAGCTTATAATTGTATTTCAAAACATCCAAAGCATAGGAAATAAATTACACCTAATTGAACAGATATTACTAGATTCCAATATTGACATACTTTTACTATCTGAGATATGGAAAAATGAATATTTTTGTAACTATTGAAATACCCGACTATAAAATTGCTTCAATATACTGTAGGAAAAATTACGAGGGTGGAGGAGTCTGCGTTATGTTGAAAGATTCCATAGAATTCATAGAAAGAAAAGATATTGTTGAATTCTCTGTAGAATTCATAGTAGAATTTAGTGCAATAGAAATACCAAAATTAAATACTATTATTATAGGTTTATACAGGGCAGACCGCGATCTTAGTATGTTTTATGAACAAATGAATAAATTGCTGAAAAAACTAAATTTTAAAGATAAAAGTAAATATATAGTGATAGGTGGAGATTTCAATTTAAATATCAATAGAAAAAATAAACAATCAATAGAATTATTAAACACAATGCGCTCTTTTAACTTAGAACAATTAATTCACGAACCGACTCGAGTAACTAAAACAACAGCATCATGTATTGATCTAATATTTACAAACCATAAATCCCTAGCAGAGGAATCATATGTAATTGATTATGGTCTTTCTGACCATAAAGCTACACACTTAAAACTCACATCAGAAAATTCATCACATAACAATAATAGCATACTATACAAACAAAAGAGATTATTTTACAAGAAACAATATTTATCAATTTCAAAATCAATTAAGAGAAACAAAGTGGGATAACATTATAACCAAAAATAAAACCATCAACGAAAACTACAATTCATTTCAAATAACAATACAAAATCTCCTTAATAAGTACATACCAAAACAAACCCTAAAAATCAAAACTAAACGCAAGAAAAGTTGGCTTACAACAGGACTTAAAAAATCATGTATACACAAAAGATCATTAAAAATACTCTTAAATGAAACAAAAAGCGAAGTTATTAAAAACTATTATAAATTATTTAATACAATTTTAAAGCGGAGTGTAAAACTTTCAAAACGGCTCATTTTTATAAAACAAATGGCAAACTCAGATAATAAAATAAAAACAATGTGGAACATCATTAATAGTAAAAAAAGTAAAACAAAGCAACGGATCTATAAAAACATTAAATTAGTCATAAAAGACGACTTGATAAATTGTCCAAAAAAAATAGCCAATTTATTTAATGATTATTTTGCCACTGTTGGAGAAAGCCATACCAAAAATATTAAAACTAGTCACCCCGTAAAAAATCCCCCAATTAACTCTTTTTATTTAAATCCCGTTACCCAAAAAGAAGTCCTAAAAATTATTCAACACACAAAAAATAAACATAGTTGCCGAGTAGATGACATACCACCTATACTAATAAAACAATGTGCACAATTGCTGTCAGAACCTCTAGCTTCATTAATAAACCAAAGCTTCAATGAAGGCCTATTCCCAGACTTGCTAAAAATTTCTTTAATAAAACCAATTTACAAAAAGGAAGATGTTAAGAATCCTACTAATTATCGACCAATAGCATTACTTCCCACATTTTCAAAAATATTTGAAAAAGCAATGTGCAACAGGCTATATCACTTTTTTGAAAAATATAAGATCCTCGACGACTGTCAGAACGGCTTCAGAAAGTTAAGATCTACTTCATTGGCGGTATATAAATACATTCAAATGGCTCTTCAACATATAAATGACAAAAAGTATGCCGTAGGACTGCTAATAGATATGACAAAAGCATACGACAAAGTGTCATTCGAGATCCTACTGTCTAAATTACATGGTTCTGGAATACGTGGCCCCGCTTATAATTGGTTTAAGTCGTACCTTAATAACAGAATGCAGTTAGTCCAAATTGAACACCATAATATTGAAACAAATGAAATAGAAACAATACGATCCCAACGAAGACGATTAACTTGCTCTATCCCCCAGGGAAGTGTATTGGGCTGTGTACTCTTCTTGATATATATCAACGACCTCCCGAAAATATTAAATAAAGACTTAGCTTTACCAATTTTGTTTGCAGATGACGTTTCGATTTTAATGAATTTTGAAAATACTAGTTTAAATATAAATTCCAAGATCAACAATACCCTTAATGACATAAAACTTTGGCTTCAAGACCATAACTTAGAAATAAATTTAAATAAAACTAAAATCATACAATTTCGACCATACACAAAAGCCCCATTAGATATTAATATAACACTTGAAAACACACAAATAGATACAGTAGACACTTTCAATTTACTAGGACTGAATATAGACACAAACATTAACTGGAAAACCCACTTAGAACAAATAAAATCGAAACTATCAAAATTTACATATGCACTCTTTCAGATTAAATATAGTACAAATACAGCAACCGTACTATCGGCCTATTACGCATACGCATACTCGTGGCTAAAATACGGAATTATGTTGTGGGGAAATAGTGTAAATGCGAACGAATTATTTCTCCTACAAAAGAAATGTGTCCGAATATTAGCACAAATAAATAATACACAAAGTTGCAAACCATATTTTATAAAATTCAAACTGCAAACGTTAACTTCAATATACAGGGTGGGCCAGAAAGAATTGCGAATTTGAAAAAATGATTAAAAAAAAACTTAGTACAATTCACATATAAATTTTTATTTTTATAAAAATTTACATCTGGGAAATTCATTTCTTAAAAATAACGTCATCCAGGTGTGCACCATCCCGCTGCAAACATTCTTCGAATCTGAACCTCAAATTGGTAAAAACTCGCTGGCACATTGCACGGGGAATAGCTGCCATTTCTTCCTGGATATTGGTCTTCAACTGGTTAATCGTGGCTGGGTTATTGGAGTAGACTCTACTTTTTAGGTATCCCCACAAAAAAAAGTCCAGTGGCGTTAGATCCGGACTTCTAGGAGGCCATGCAATGTCACCTCGGCGCGATATCAGTTTCCCAGCAAACATCTCGTTTACGACCGCCAAAGAGGCATTAGCTGTATGGCATGTCGCGCCATCTTGTTGAAACCATGTCGCACGATTATAGGCTAGACTAAATTTCCGGGAACCGAGCTACTTAACCCCACCACCCGCGCAGTCCCCTCTCTAAAGCTTCAAACGCAAGAGTGTTTTTAAAATCGTACGCCTTTCTGGCCCACCCTGTATATACACGAGATTTGTACATTTGTATTTAAGAATAACAATCTATTTAAAAAACTAAAAGAAACCCATAATAAAACACACGTCACAAAGATAGATTATACCTACCACCTTCTAGAATAAAAATGCTCAATTGCAGTCCGTATTACATGGCAGTAAAAATTTACAACAACTTACCTCGAGACATAAAAACCGAAACGACATTTAACCTATTTAATAAAAAGTTAAAAAAGTTTTTAATTAATAAATGTTTTTATACTATTGAAGAATATTTTAATAATTAGCCAAATAGTTATGCTATGTA
The DNA here is from genome assembly GCA_947623365.1 of Achlya flavicornis. Classification (NCBI taxonomy): domain Eukaryota; kingdom Metazoa; phylum Arthropoda; class Insecta; order Lepidoptera; family Drepanidae; genus Achlya; species Achlya flavicornis. Next base: position 1,335,705 of record OX392494.1, on the reverse strand, counting down.
ATGATAGAGTACAAATTGATTGTTTTAAAATGTTACGAATAAAATTATATAGTAAGGATGATTGAAATGACATGATTAGGTAAGCTTATTTAGTTAAATTTTTACTTCTATAATTTATTATGATATGACATACTATTTATTTTGGAATCTGTTTAAATTTGAATATGAATAATAATTATTATTATGTTACAATCAATACTTTTGCAATACCTGTAAAAGGTCACTAAGTTATCTAAGCACTGTTTATAATATAATAAGACCCACTATACACTTAGTTGCAGAATAAATGAATATGAATAAATGAATATGAATACTTGTGAACAGGTGCTGCTTGTGGGGGCTGGTCTGCTTAAGTTTGCTATTTATTTACTTATTAAATATTTATTCAGTCTACTTTGTAATTTTGCCGCCGCGCCGGGGCACGCAATTGTTTTCAGTGCGATTAGAATGTAAATATTATGTAATGAATCTAAGCCTGTTTTGAAAAGAGTAATTGCTGAGTTTATTGCCGGCTCTTCTCAGCAAATGCAACCTTCCGAACCGGTATTAGAGTATGAGAGTCAGACTTTTCATAAGTGCCTGCGAAGGTCTATTTGAATAAATGATTTTGAATTGAATTTTGAATTTTAAACTAATTTAGAAAACTTTGATTTTCAGACGAAAATGACGTCATCATCGACGGAGTCGCACACCACACAGAACTAATGTACAAGTACACTTCAAGCGCACCGTGCTATTCTCTGGCCGTAGATTACGAATATAACTACTTATATATATGTCAATATAATAGTGCACCAGTAATATTAAACTTAAATACGAATGAGCATATACCTTATGTTGGTAAAGTTAAGTACGCTAGATCACTTACTGTGGATCAGGAGACCCACGACCTGTATATAGGCACTCCAAACGGTATATACAAATACAAGCCGAGCTCGGGCGAAGAGCAACTAGTTGGCGCTGCAGGTGTTAATGTCTGGCGTGTGTATTTTAATAGAGTACTATATTATACCGATTGTGAGACAGGTAAAGTTTCATCATTAATAAATGGACACTCCAATGAGCTTGTCAATACGCAATATAGAGTATACAGATTAGTTATTGATAACGAGGATGTCATGTTCTTCAGCAATTACAATAAGTTGTATACTCGACAGATGGACAGTGGACATACAACTTTATATTATGAAGGTCCACAGCTATGCCTTGTAACTGACATTGGACAGACACGGCAGAGTCTATTTTTCTTCTGATGATGGGATATATGAAATAATAAAATATAACGCTTCATTTAGACAAGTAGTTTCTATTAAACGTGTTCAAGCTATAGCATTTGATAAGGATAATAACATGATATACAGTGCTAATAATAGGGTCTACAGATAAAAGCCGAAAGTGAATATAATTAATGCTATGAATATAGTAAAACAACTAGAAACAAAACTGTACATTATGGATAAAAAGATTGATAAACTTGTAACTGAGTCACAAAAGATTGAAAAACTGGAAACAAGGTTAACCAAAATGAACCAACAAATAAATGATATGATGTAAAACATGTATAGAAGAACTGAGGCCAGTGTAATGTTGGGCGTAAGGAAACGACTGTTCAATCTAGAATCCTCTTTATTACTGTCTAAGTTAACCTAAGGTATTTGTGGCATATTTAAGGAGGTTGATATTTACCTTGTATAGAACACAAATCAATTATAAAATCATGCTCTTAAAATTAAATATTATTTTTAAAGTTTTGTAAAAATAAAAATCCCACCGTGTTTGACGATGTTTTATAAAGATTTATAAGATATAGGTTGGTGACCGCTATGCAGCGGCCCGGTTTCTCCCCTCGCCCCGGATCGCAGACCTATTCTGTGCAGGTATGAAGTCTTATTTTGATTTGACATTAATCACAAATCGTCAATAATTGTTTACTTATCAAGTCCAGAATTAATTACCTATTTTATAATAACTAAATAAGTCATTTACTATTGGTTCTGTAAATATGGCACGAATGCAAAACAACATCCTGTATAATACCTATTGACTACTACACCACACGCCCCACCAAATGAAATAAAAAAATGAATGGTGACGTGCATTTTTTTATTTACTAACTCTTATATTTAACAAAAGAAACAGTAACATTAATACTAGGTATATAACTAAAGGCAAATCAAATAAAAAGTTGAATATTGACATTTATTTGTCCTACAACAACGTATGTGCAAGCAGATGTGAAGAGGCCGCCATCAATATCGAAACGGGCTGAATTAGGTATTTGACTCGTTCACGCACACGCGGGAGCGCTCGGTCGGCGTGTGTGCGTGAGGGCGGAGTCAGTGATGGTCAGTAGTTCAGTACGGCGATTAAATGGTTTTGATCCATTGATATATTTTACGTGTCTTTAACTCTCGTGGTTTTTTCTTTTGAAATAAAAAGTCATGGTAGTAAATCAAATCAAATTCATTTATTTCAAATAGACCTTCGCAGGTACTTATGAATAGTCTGACTCTAATCCCGATTTGGAAGGTTGCATTTGCTGAGAAATGCCAGTAATAAACTGAGCATGACTCTTTTCAAAACAAACTTAGATTTATGACATAATGCTGGGAATTTGAAGAGATTTTGTTTGTCATAAATCGAAAGATGATACATAAGTTTTGCTACAAAACTATTTTTTGTTTTATTTTTTTCGTTGTTATCAAAAAGTTATAATCGATTGAATTATTTTTTTTGAACTCGGTACCGAAAACATGTCGACAGTTCCCGAAATACCCCGACGAGTGCGGTGACGTCACAATCTTAATTTCCCATCATGTGAAGTTTGTAGGTATGTGAAAAATATGTTAGATGTTATTGGGTCAAAAAATAAGAAACTGGGTTTACAAAATAAAACTTTTTAACAAAAAAATAAACCACCGAAAAAACTGAAAAGCAAAAAATAATTTTGAATATAACTTGAATTTTATAAGGTTTTGCAGTCGGGGACAAACCAATAACCTACGTAGATATGTATTTTTTTTGTAATATTTGTTAAATGTAATGTTTGTCTAAAAAGGAAGCTAAGCAATTCATTTTTCGAATTTAAAGCTAGGGCTCTACCGCGTAACTTTGGTGGTAATTGTAACGAACACCATTAATTATTTCATCCAATGATGCGCACGCGGTATGTCGCGACGATTCGTGGGCCCTGATTGGAAGTAATTCATTAATGGTGTTCGTTTCGATGAACACCATTCAGTTACGCGGTAGAGCCCCCGGTCCCATAGTAAAAGTTGATCGTATACATGAGTACTTTACGTGGTTTCATTTAATGTCGTATTGTCGTAATAGCTTATGTTATTGGTTTGTCCCCGACTGCAAAACCTTATAAAATTCAAGTTATATTCAAAATTATTTTTTGCTTTTCAGTTTTTTAGGTGGTTTATTTTTTTGTTAAAAAGTTTTTATTTTATCATTTTTTGTGGCTATACTCTACTAATTACTATATGCTTAATTTTTTGATTTCTTTTGATGTAATACACAACTCAGCATTAAAATCTGTGAGTGAACAATAAATCATCCCTATTTTCCCACCCTTAGGGTAGGTATTTTTTATCCATATTTATATGGGACCACCTTCGAGGTTTACCCTATCCAATAAAAAAAGAATTATCAAAATCGGACTACTCTGTCAAAAGTTATGCGTGATCATACATAAAAAAAAAAAAAATATATATACGCGTCGACTTGTAAACCTCCTCCGTTTTTTCGTCGGTTAATAAGAATCTGTGCAATTTTATTTTAAAATTGTCGCCATTTTGAATTATTTAGTTATGATCCGAATTCTCTAAAAATATATATTTGAGAGGCCCTTGGAACACATAACATGAATCTTTACTGAACATTAAAAAAAGTGGCCGCCATATTGAACTACTTAGTTATTGGTCCGATTGCTCTCAAAATATATATATTGATATTTGAGAGACCTTGGACCACATAACATGAATCTTTTCACAAAATAAAAATAAAAAAAAAAAAAGTTTTAGAATAGATTTTTGTTTTGTGACCCAGAGGACTCAAATATCGATTTTGAGAGCAATCGGACCAGCATCTAAAAAGTTAACTCCACTATGGAGTTCCAGTGCTTTCCCTTCTTCTCCATCATCAGACCCTGAAAACCATATAAGGTCAAAGCTCATCTAAAGACAATTCCATCAAGCCAAAACACGGCTAGGAAACGTTGCTCCGTTATGGAGTTCCAGTACTTACCCTCCTACTCCATCATCAGATCCTGAAAACCATACATGGTCAAAGTTCATCTCAAGACAATTCCAACAAGCCCAAACACGGCCAGAAAGCATGTTGAAATCATCACAAAATATTTGAACTAATAATAAATAATATAAATTACCAAAGAATCAAGAACTCACGGTCGCACTATTTTCGTCTGTAACTGAGTGTGTCGGCGCGTCGTACGTAGGAGTGGCAACTCGGTGCGCAGAGCGATACGTCCACCCCACAGGTCCACCCTCTGGAAGCGCTCGGCGCGGTCTGCTGACTCGAGGCTTGCGTCGAGTATTATATTGCGCGATTTAGGTAGTTTTAAAAGATTTTTTAAAAATAGAATTTTTTAGATATTTTTTTTTCAGGAATTGGTTTGATTTTGAGCTGAACTTTATTTATGTTATTTTAGTTTGTAAAAACGAGAGTTCTAAGTAGCCAAAATCAAAAGCAATACTTAACCCAAATTCTCTACAATTTGACTAAGTTGAATATTTTTTTACTCAACATTTTTATATGAAAGTGTTAAAAAGTTATTGGTGTATTTTATAGAAGACTTTCATAATAATATATTGTATTTTCGTACCGTTTAGACGTCAAGACGATTCTTAAATGTGTGATATTCTACACCTCTTACAGCAAAAATTCAGAAACAGCCATCCGTTTAAACGTCGATTAATCAAAATTAAATAATAAAAATAAAAAAGTTGCTGGTGTATTAGATCATAATTGAAATTATCTTTCATGTTGTGTATTAAAAATTATAGAAATACAGTATTTGAACCGTAAAATCACATCTGTAAAATCACGAAATCGGCAAAATTTAGTATACGGCCTCTTAAAATGAAATATTATAAACAGAATATTATTAATTCTTTATATCATTCATTTTTTAATTTAACTGCTGTCAATAGTAAAGTAAATTGTTTTAATAAAATCAAATCATATATTAATTTAAAAAGAGACAATAAAATAATTTCTACTAAAAAAATTACAGATAAAAAAAAGTACTTTAAATATATTTTGTTTCTATTATATAATATTGGACATTGGTACAAAAATAAGTTTGCATATGTATGTATTATAAAATCAAAACAAAAGAAAACCATTCAACTTGCATATCTATGATAGAAAGTATCCACATTGATCTGGATACAAAAACATTCGCAAAATAGCTAAGTACCTAATAAGAATAATAATATAGCTTAAAAATAATGCGTAGAAACGCATTAGTACATCAGAGATACATAAACCCGTTTTCATATAATTAATATGAGATGAACATTCAAATGATACATTAATAGTACAAATAAACAACTACTTAATATAAAAAAATATAAAGAACAAAACCAACTTAATACAGTTTGAAGATGAACTTTTTAATATTTCCAGACAGAATTTTATATAATCAATACATCCTTGTTATAACAAAGATACCTATGGACATGCTCAAATTAACAACATTCTGTTATGCATGCAAAACAATTATTTTGTTACTTCATATTTCATCACATCATTTAAGAATACACCTCTTGTTATTTATTATAAACATAACAATAGATAGATACAAACATTCCGCATAACTGTTGAAACTGAAACGATATTCCTGACTATCTATTTGCAACTTGCAGTTCATGTTACAAATTCAAAATTCTAAAATCATTTATTCAATCTAGGCCCTTATAAGGCACTTGTGAACGTTAACAAATGACTCTACACCGGTTCCAAATACAACTTGAACTGAGAAGACTCCGGCAAGAAACTCAGCAAGTTTTTTTTTTTTTAATGTGTAAGTATTACAATTTACAAAATATATATAACAATAGCCTGCGAAGCGAACAATTCATTCAAATGCATTCTTGTCATCTACAAAATCAGAAACTTTATAGTACCCTTTCTTGCATAACTTCTGTTTTACTATCTTTTTGAATCTGTGTATAGGTAGCTCTTGGATTTCTTTGGGTACTTTATTATTGAAACGTACCTATACATTGCCCCTTGAAAGAGTTAAGGACTTTGCTGAGCCGAGTTAAAGTACAGCAAGTTTTTGCTTATTTCTAGTATTCAAACTATGAGTGTCGCTATTCTTAGGTAAGTTATTTATATTTTTCCTCACATGAATAAGATTTTCATATATGTACTGTGACGACACTGTTAAGAGGGAGTCGACCAAAAAGTGACAAAAGGACAGTTACGGTTAAGTTGATATTAACGAAAATAGTTTATTTACACAGTGAACATCTACATAATTATTACCACAGATAATGTATTTAAAATGTTTGCGAAACAAAAATATGAAATATGGTATAGGTTTTTTAATGGACTCATATGAAGTTGAGCAAAAATCTACAATAATGCGTGCTGTGATTCAGAAGATTTCGTGTATTTTTCCTTAGAAATATTCTGTAGAAATGTAGTCAGTTAATTCTCTAATATGTAATCTTGAAATTTTGCGTCTGATATTTTCATTATATTGTCTAGATGATTTATTATGATTTTATTCAAAATGAGCTACGAATTCGCCATACATTTTTACTATGGCAGCGCGACGTTAAATATATATGTTAGATACGCGCTCGAAAATTTAGTCGACCACGGGAGCTCAGAGAGAGATCACGTCTTTTTGCGGAACGACTACCTAGGAACACACGATCGCGATCTAACGTGTACGGACACTAATTCAAAGAGTATAACGACATAAGTTTTGTTTTTCGTTTTTTGAGTCAGTCAAATAATATATATTACTTTTGTTTCATTTGCAATGTTAGTTAGTTTGCTTAGGTCAAATCTTGCAAGCACATCATTTTTTTCAAACATTTTTTCATACGTGTGTAAACAAGCATACGGCATACGACTCGCTTGGTGGTAAGCGGTTACCGTAGCGATATAGACGCCGAGTGAGCTGAAATTTTGCATACACCTTTAGTTCCAATGACAAAACAATTTGCAATACTCAATAATGTAATACTTTTAAAATGGCCGTCGCCAAAATGGCGGATGAAGTATTTTTCTCAAAATGTTGAAAAAGTGTCCGCTATGTTGAACTTTTTAGATACTGGTCCGATCGCCCTCAAAATCGATATTTGTGAGTCCTTCGGGTCACAAAACAAGAATCTTTTCTCAGAATTTTGAAAAGGTGTCCGCCATGTTGAACTTTTTAGAAACTGGTCCGATTGCTCTCAAATTCGATATTTGAGAGACCTTGGGATCACAAAACAAGAATCTTTTCTCAAAATGTCGAAAAAATGTCCGCCATGTTGAACTTTTTAGATACTGGTTTACATTCATAAGAGCCCTATAATGGCCTAACTTGAATAAATGAATTTTGATTTGATTTGATTTGATTGCTCTCAAAATCGATATTTGTGAGTCCTTCGGGTCACAAAACAAGAATCTTTTCTCAAAATGTCGAAAAAGTGTCCGCCATGTTGAACTTTTTAGATACTGGTCCGATTGCTCTCAAATTCGATATTTGAGAGACCTTAGGGTCACAAAACAAGAATCTTTTCTCAAAATGTCGAAAGTGTCCGCCATGTTGAACTTTTTAGATACTGGTCCGATTGCTCTCAAATTCGATATTTGAGAGACCTTGGAGTCACAAAACATGAATCTTTTCTCAAAATGTCGAAAGTGTCCGCCATGTTGAAGTTTTTAGATACTGGTCCGATCGCTCCCAAATTCGATATTTCTGAGTCCTTCGGGTCACAAAACAAGAATCTTTTCTCAGAATTTTGAAAAGGTGTCCGCCATGTTGAACTTTTTAGGTACTGGTCCGATTGCTCTCAAATTCGATATTTGAGGGACTTTGGGGTCACAAAACAAGAAAAAAATCTCAAAATATTGAAAAAGTGTCCGCCATGTTGAACTTTTTAGATACTTCCAGCGATCGGACCAGTATCTAAAAAGTTCAACATGGCGGACACTTTTTCGACATTTTGAGAAAAGATTCTTGTTTTGTGACCCCAACGTCTCTCAAATATCGATTTTGAGAGCAATCGGACCAGTATCTAAAAAGTTCAACATGGCGGACACTTTTTCAATATTTTGAGACAAGATTCTTGTTTTGTGACCCCAAGGTCTCTCAAATATCGAATTTGAGGGCAATCGGACCAGTATCTAAAAAGTTCAACATGGCGGACACTTTTTCAACATTTTGAGAAAAGATTCTTGTTTTGTGACCCCAAGAACTCACAAATATCGATTTTGTCGAAGTCCAACGTGGCGGACACATTTTCAAATTTTGGCAAAAGTTTCATGTTTCGTGATCCCGAGGTCTCTCAAATATCGATTTCGAGAGAAATCGGGCCAGTATCTAAAAAGTTTTACAAGGCGCGGACACTTTGAAAATTTTGCGAAAAAAATCATGTTTTAATCCCAAGGCTTTTTTTAAAATTATGTAGTTACTGACTTTTGTCGTGCGGGTGCAAACGGCCGACCGAGCCGAGAGTACTGACTGTTGTGTGCGTGTCGACGCACACAACACTAACCCGCAGTAAATACCGATTTGCCGCGCGCTGATTTCGCTCGACAGAGTCTTAATAGACTTAAACGTGTCTCTCAAAGAATCTTTAGGCCTTATTTTATATATGTTTGATCTGTTTTGCACTAGCGCTAACTCAATTAAAAAGCGAATGGCTAATGATTTTTTCAAGAGTACGGGAACGCATTAGCTAATGGAGATGAACTGGAACCTTTAAACCTAATTTATTGGTTTTTATATTTATTTATTTTTGATTTTGTCTTTATGTCTACCGCATTGTTTTTGCTTTGTTTAGTTGTAGTTATAGGTACTATGTTTGCATGCTGCGTAGTCCTACGGTTGTTCTTTTTGGAATATGTTTAACTTTATTTACTACTTATATGTGAAGATTTGTAAATGGCATATTGTTATCTGCTACTGTTATTACTACTGTTAAAAAGCTGTAAATCTTCTGAAAAACAATAAAAAAAAAAAAAAAATGCGCGGATAGCCTTTTTCTGCAGTATAAAAATTCTATTGATTTCGGCACCACTACCCCAGAGGAGGATACCGTAAGTCATCAAACTGTGAAAGTAACTGAAATAAACTTTAATTTAGGTAATTTTCATAAGATATCACTGCAAATTATGATTTTTTAATTTTATCTACACCCATGCTATAAATCCTCTATAACAGTTCCTGAAACAGTTAGCTTATTGCCAACATTAAAACACTGGTTGTCATAGTAACCATTATATCATCCAAAACAGTGTTATAATGTTGTACTGAATTTCATTATACAACTCTTTTTTGTTTTTTTTTTTTTTGCTTTGTCGGACCATTCCTTACTCATCAAACAGCCACATTCTCCGTGGTATCCTTATGAATTTCAAAAAAGAACATTTTCATGCAGGCGCGTTACACTATCACAGCGCTGTAATAAAAAAAAACGAGGTTATTCGAATTCACGTCGTATGCCGCCATTTTGGTTCGATATTAGAATTGCAGAAATTTATTACTTTGTTGTTTACAAAAATGATCACGGGTGTAGATAAAGTCTTGTATGCAACTGTACATAATTAGGAATTAAAACCCTCATGTGATACTATTATCACACTCGCTTCGCTTCGTGTGATAAACCCACATTCGTGTTTTAATACCCCTTATTATACGACAGTTGCATAAATAACTATTACGATATGAAGTAGAATGTATAATCTTTTTAGTTTAAATAGATATGAAAGAAAAATACTCTCGTAATAACTCGTTTAACAATAAAGTAATTAATAATTTTAAATATTAATTACTTTATTCAGAAATATTAGAAACAGGGTCGGCAACGCGCGCGTGATACCCCTGGTGTTGCAAGCGTCCATAGGCTACGGTAACCGCTTACCATCAGGCGGGCCGTATGCTTGTTTGCCACCTAAGTGGTATAAAAAAAAACAAAAAAAAAAATTGTCATACCCACGATGATGACATCCTAACCTTAGAAAATATATACGTCTAGAAAGAGTATCCCCATAATACATGACTTAAAAAGTGGCCAACTTTGCTACGTCCAAAGAAATTGGACTAAAGCAGTAGAAACCCCTCTAATAAATGAAGCGACTTCTGAATAGCTGTACTCATTACTCTTATTGGGATTCGTTGTGCCAAAAAGAGACAGTTATATATTTACTATATCTTAAAATAGTAAGGTTGTACACTGTTGCAAGACTTTGTTGATCAAGTAAATTTACAATAGGGTTCTGACTTTGACTAATGATATATCAAGACCGAACTACGAAGCTGTTTACGCGTAGATAAAAATGTCCTCTAACTGTTAGGGCGCAAATCATTTTCCCACCCTCAGTGTCAGTCGAGACGTCACTGGGACACAACCAAATTCACCAGTTTGTTCCAGAATGTCTTTTTGTGTGATAAAAGTGTGCAGAAACTACATAGGTCGATCTAGATCAACAAAAAAACTCAGCTATCATCAGTAAGTAACAATATTTCCTATTAGTTCCTGCAATATAAGCCATTGAAATTTTTCGAAAATAAATTATTTTGAGTAAGCGCCATATTTACGTATTGCCTGTCCTGCCAGTTTATGAACTCGAAACTCCCATGGTAATATCAGTCAATAGCTAAATACGAGTATGTAGATACTTATATATAAAAAGCGACGGTGACGTGTGCGAAGTTGACGTGTTTATCGTTTTCAGATTTTTCGATCATAGTTATTATGCGTGTGACGTCCATTTTGTGAAAATCTCGAATTGAATTTTAAAATGGATGTCTTTTTTTTTTAATGACTAATGTCATTCTCGACAGTGGATGTCACGTTTTTAAATTGTTTTTTTAGTTGAAAATGAGTTTTTTTTTTACAGAATACCAATTGATCCAATTTTAAGAAGCCAATGGATAGACATCATTCACTCACACCTAGAGAACGCGTCCCCAGGTGGCGGATAGGGGAAAGCTCGGCGTCAGCGTCGGGTAGGAGGGAAATAAAATACCTCCCGTGGACCAACAGGCCGGAGAAGGAAATTCCGTTATCAAACCCCTGCTGCGGGCTTCTCCGACATATTTGGAGCTGAGGTCGTGGACAGTGCTGTGGGCTTGGGCTGGAGTACCCCAGAAGAGTTGGCGGCGGAAGAGCTCATAATGGGCCAACGGCGGCACTCACACCCTGGAAGAGGGTGACAACCTTGGCGTCAGGTGGCAACCGGCTATAAAACACATTGCCAAAACAAAACAATCTCCTAGTATGAAGCACAACACAAGAAAGAGTATAACGGTTAGGGCGTTCCCCTTAAGCGACGGTCAGATGCGATCACAGGCGAAAAATGCTAAGGCGTCCCCTGTAAGCGACGAATCAAGACGCAGTGCAAATAACATGCGCATAGCTACATGGAACATCGGTTCCCTGACCGGACGCGGCCAAGAACTGGCAAATACATTATATAGGCGAAATATTAATATCTATTGTGTACAAGAACTTAAGTGGAAAGGTTCAAAATCCAGGGACATTGGTAGGAACTATCAACTATTGTATAACGGCACATCAACAACAAGGAACGGAATTGGCATCATCCTCGACGAAACACTAAAACAGAGGATCATCAAAGTAGAAAGAATAAGCGATAGAATTATGTACGTAAAACTAGCTCTAGATAATCAACCAACTTTAAATGTAGTCTCAGTATATGCCCCCCAAGTGGGATGTGACAGTGAAGAAAAAGATCTGTTCTGGGGAAGCCTAGAAGATCTTCTACAAAGCATACCCGTAGATGAGCGAAAATTAATAGCAGGTGATTTGAACGGACATGTGGGTGTGAAAGCTCCAGATAAATCGGTCATACATGGAAATTTTGGGTATGGCACCACTAACAGCCAGGGCTATGATATAATCAATTTGGCGACACAATTCAACCTCCCGATCGTCAACACCTATTTCCAAAAAAAGGACGAACACTTAATAACCTACAAAAGTGGTGGTTCGGCCTCACAAATAGACTATTTTCTGTGTGACAAGTCCATTCTGCGCAATTTTAAGGACTGTAAAGTTATACCAGGAGAACCATTAACCACCCAACACAGACTTCTTGTGGCCTGTTTGACAATGCCAAATTGGAATCAAAAACAGAAATATCAGAAATGTGAAGCTCTCATAAAATGGTATAACATACACAAGCCAGAAGGCACTTCACTCATTGTCAAGGCTGATGCATACTTGAAAGACACGATACAAGACTCACAAGATAGCAACAATCTCTGGAACGATTTCCACCAGTTTTGCCTGAAAACCGCCAAAACTACATTAAGTGTAACAAAAGGAAAACTAAGGACAAACAAGGATCCGTCTTGGTGGGATGAGAATGTTAAATCTCAGATAAGGGAAAAGAAAGTGAATTTCAAGAAGTGGCAAAAAACAAAAATGGACACCGATCGCCTAGAATACAACATAATGAAGAAGAGAGCTAAGAAATGTGTTGCAGTAACAAGAGCTTTGAACAACGATCACTTTTATAAAGAATTAGAGAACGCAAAAACAGACACGGAAATATTTAAATTAGCTAAACTTAGAAATAACCAAACAAAGGATATCAAACGTAACAAATATATTAAGGATCCATCCGGAAAATTGTTAACCACAAACAAAGAAATTAATAAGAGGTGGCAGGAATACTACCAAACACTTCTTAACGAGGAGTTTCCACAGGAACCGCTAACAGCACTACCATGCACTGAAGGACCAGTTAATGCAGTTTCACCCGAAGAAGTTAAAGCAGCCATCCAAAAAATTAAAAATAGGAAAGCCACGGGACCAGACGAGATTCCAGCAGAGCTATGGAAAAAACTAGGAAATACTGGTGTAGCATGGCTGACAAAGCTATTCAATGAAATTCTTATAACAACCAAGGTACCTGATATGTGGAGATCCAGTAACCTGATACCTTTCTATAAGAATAAAGGGGATGTTGCAGACTGTGGAAATTATAGAGGAATCAAGCTAACCTCTCACACCCTTAAGATCTGGGAAAGTATACTCGTAAAAAGATTAACAAAATTAACGAATATAACACCAAACCAGTGCGGATTTACCAGCGGTGGGAGCACCACAGATGCGATTCACTCCGTGAAAGTACTTATGGAAAAGTACAAGTCTCGCAAACAAGACCTCCACATGATTTTCATTGACCTCGAAAAGGCGTTCGACCGAGTTCCGCGAGATCTTATATGGCAAGCACTGAGAGCACAACTAGTACCAGAGCATTATATCGAGCTCCTTAAAGATCTGTACCACAGTGTATCTACAAGAGTGATCAGCCCAGCAGGAACAAGTACAGCTTTTGAGGTCAGAGTAGGTGTTCATCAGGGCTCGGCTCTGAGCCCTCTACTATTCAACCTGGTAATGGACTATACCACTTCAAACATACAAAAACCAGCACCGTGGTCACTACTATATGCCGATGACGTAGTTCTTATAGCCGAATCGTTGGCAGAAGTACAATCAGACCTGACGGCATGGCAGGAGTCCCTGGAGAGGCGAGGGTTGAGGGTCAGTAGACAGAAGACCGAATATATGTATTGCGGCTTTTCCGGAGCTGATGTGGGTATTATACCATGTCCATCCATCGAAAACAAACCTCTAAACAGAGTTTGTCACGCACGTAGGCTTTGGCTATCAGCTAACTATCAGCCTACGACCGGAGCATTCAAAATAGTAGATGTTGAAGAAAAATGAAACTTATAGACTGTCTTCCATATAGTTTATTGAGTAAAATAAAGAACTGTAACAATGAAAATATGATATAAAACACTTGTAAGAAAGAATAACCAAATATTTTGATATGAGAACTGAGACAACAATTTGGGATACAAGGAAGTGGTGATATGAAACGAAGGAACTTACCCCAGCTGGGTTCTAGTAGTATGTTAATTATTTATACTATAAGTGCACTGGATATTGTCACATTGTACACACGGCTATATATCAAGTATTGTACACATTGGTAACTTATTTCACTTTATGCAATAAATATATTCTGATTTGTTTTATTTCACTTGTAAAGACATGACCGCACAATTTAAGTTTTGTCTCAGAACTGATCGAATAGACTGAATGTCTGATGGACATTCTTCATATGAGATTTCAAAAATTTGAAAATTGGAATTAGAAAATTGATCATATGAAAATTTAAAAATTAGAATAAAGATTTGTGACCAGAAGCAATAATAGAAATAGGAGAGGTCGCATCGTTACAATACCCAGGGCACCGTGGTAAAAAAAATCTTGAAGAGATTTTTTTTATGTATCTTCTAAATAAAATAATGTTTGGTATAATTTAGTGAAGGTAAAACCCTTGATAACGATGTGACAAAAAAAAACAATTGAAAGTATTAATAAAAGAAGGCAATTGTTTAAATCAAATCTATCTCTGAGTAGACAAAAGTATTTGAAAATGTTAAATTAATTGATGCAAAAGTAAAAATTTAATTGGTAAATGTAAAATAATTTCAAATTAATAAATCAAAAGTTGGAAGATAATAATAAGGAAGACAATAATTTAAAATAAAATGTTAGAAAAATGATTATGCGAGTGATTAATTTAGAGATGGAATGTTATTTATAATGTTTATATACATATAGTTAGTTTCGCCATTCATAAAGATTCAAATTCCTCATTCATACATCATATCACTTTGCAGTCTTAATTCCATATTTGTGGAGTTAAGACGCTGCACAAAAAGAGACGCTTTATATTCATTAGAAAGCTGCTCAAGAAATCTAACTATAAATTGGTATAAGCTTATTTAGGCAGTTACCATCTGCTGCATTAAGGTTATATGATGGATGATAATGATAATCTATACACAAGTGCACACTGCACAAAATAATGTACTGTTAAAGTACTAGGTAATTGTGTTTAGCACAATAAATAAGGTAGATAGTAGTAATTACTATTAGGTAATTACTAAATAAGTAATAATTAATGTAGCATTTTAATGCTAATAAAATAACCATAGGCTTATTTAAAGTGTTGGTACCGCACTACCCAAGGCTTATTTAAAGTGTTGGTACCGCACTACCCAAGGCTTATTTAAAGTGTTGGTACCGCACTACCCAAGGCTTATTTAAAGTGTTGGTACCGCACTATTCAGATATTTGAAGTTATGTGTGTAAAATACTGGACATGGAATGGGGCTTATTTAAAGAGTATTCCTACCGCTCTATACTGAAAGATAATTGCATGTAAGTAGAAGTTAATAACCTCTCTAAGAGGTAAATAATAATGAATATACAATAAAATTACGTGAAACGTTATGATGGAGTTCCAAAATACGATGTGGTGAAAAGAATAAAATATTTTAAATTAATTAAATTTTCATATTTAAGTTAAGGTATTAAATAAGTAATATCATGATTTAAAGTTAGTTATATTAACATTAAAATAGTTAAGAATTGAATTTTCAATGAAAGTTTCAAATTGATAATCAAATGTATTTACAGTTATAATATTAAAATAGTAAAGAAATTAAGTTGTCTAATAGGAATTCTAATAATCAGTGACCGACATAATGGGTTTTTTGAATTTTGAGAATTATGTTGTCTAATAGGAATTCTAATAATCAGTGACCGTCATAATGGGTTTTTTGAATTTTGAGAATTATGTTGTCTAATAGGAATTCTAATAATCAGTGACCGACATAATGGGTTTTTTGAATTTTGAGAATTATGTTGTCTAATAAGAATTCTAATAATCAGTGACCGTCATAATGGGTTTTTTTGAATTTTGAGAAAAAAATGGATAATAATATCTATAATACACAAGGTACTGGCTTAATATCCTTGATATGCCATCTACCTAAGGATTTATTAGAAGTGTCTGATAAATCATAGATCAAAGGTGAAATTTTATTAGTAATTATGCTTTTAGTAAATTTGGGGGCTAGTTTTGCAGAAAAATATTTGTCTGCAGAACTTAATGGGTAATTTCTTTTCCAAACAAAATCTCCTATATTAAACTCGAGATGTTGATGGTGTTTATTATAATATTGAGCACAAGTTTGGTGCGCTTTATATAAACGTGATTGAACTTCTGAGAAAATTGTATGTAACTGTCCAATATTCTCAGCATATTCATCTCTAGGGGCAAAAATTAGTTCTTCGATTAAGTCTTTACTTTTATAAGTAGAGCCGCATGATACTAATTCCCGTCCAAAAACTAAAAATGATGGGGTAAATTTAGTCGTTTCATTAACTGAAGAATTTATAGCAAACTGTATTTTGTTTAAAAGTAAGTCCCAAGTACGATGATCATTGTCAACGAACGATGCAATGGCTGTAATAATTGTTTTGTTATATCGTTCTACTGTATTAACTTGAGGGCAATGAATCGGAGTATAATGAATTTTAGGTATTTTGTAAAATTCAAATAATGATTGTAATTCATGACTTATCATTTGAGGACCATTATCTAATATTATAATCTCTGGGATTCCGTAAGTCATGAAGACTAAGTTTTCAAGAATATGTGCTATTATTTTTGCAGTAGCACGCTTAATAGGAAATAAAAGACAATATTTAGAAAAACAGCATGTTACAACAAGTATAAATCTATTGAGTTTGTGGCTAATTGGTAGTGGGCCAATTAGATCAATAGATAAGCATTGAAAACATCTTGAACATTGTTTTGGTTTGCCCATAAGGCCTAATTTTTGTTGATTTTGGTGTTTGTAGGCTTGACAAGTTTCACATTTTGCAATGAAAATGGCTACATCTTTGTACATGCCTGGCCAAAAATAATTATTTTTCAAACGGTGATACGTTTTAAAGGTGCCAAAGTGAGCTGTTATAGGAGTGGAATGATTATCATGGATAATAGATTCTCTTAGTTCTTGTGGAACTACGAGTTTCCAAGTATATTCTGAATTATAATTAGTATTAGAACGGGCTAATTTATAAAGATTATTATTTTTTATAATATAATCTGGGGTGGAGGTGGGATTTGTGGAACATTTTGAATATATGGAAATATTCCAGCTATCAGCTGTATTAGAAGAATTAACATTAATTAGATTTATTGGTTTAATACGTGATAAAGTATCGGGAACTACGTGATCTTTACCTCGTTTATGTTTTATCTCGAAATTAAACATTGACAACCGTATGCTCCATCGCGCTAGTCTACCGGTTGGATTGTCAAGTCGTAAAAACCATTGAAGAGCTGAATGATCAGTGAAAATAGTGAATTTTTTACCGTTATCTAAATAACAGCGCCAGTATTCTAGGGCTGTTATTACACTTAAGAGTTCACGTTCTGTGATAGAATAATTTCTTTGGGGACTAGTGAGAGATTTGCTCATATAAGCAATTGGTTTTTCTACACCATTAAATTCTTGTGTGAGCATTGCTCCTATGCCATAAGAACTAGCGTCACAATGAACATTAAACTGATTATTGAAATCGGGACATGATAATGTTTCTGTGGTAGTAAGGGCTTTTTTAATTTTATTGAAAGCTTCATTGGTTTCTGACGTCCATTTGAATGGAGGAGCTTTCTTGCTCGTTGAAGTAAGTACTGTTAATGGTGCTGCTAAGGTACTTAAGTTTGGTATAAAACGTCTATACCAACTTGCTGTTCCTAAAAATTTTTTCACTTCTTTTGCCGTTTTTGGTGCCTGAATGTCTAATATGGCTTTAACCTTATCTGGGTCTGTGTGTAAACCTTTTTCGTCTATTATATAGCCTAAATATTTTAATTCTTTCCTGAAAAATGCACATTTTGGAAAATTTACTGTTATATTTGCTTCTGACAGCTTTTTGAGTACTTTGTTTAATAAAATAACATGTTTTTCGTAGGTGGAAGTTGCGATGACTATATCATCTAAGTAACAGAAGATCGAGTTATCAAACTCGTCAGAAAGCAATAAATCTATGAAACGTTGTTGGGTAGCTGGTGCATTAGTTAGCCCAAATGGCATAACTTTGAAATGGTAATTTCCGCGACCTGGGACATGGAATGACGTTTTTGGTCTATCTTCCTTACGTAATGGGATCTCCCAGAAGGCTTTTGCAATGTCAATGGATGATAGATAATTTGAATTCCCAAGATTATCTATAATATCGGATATAAGTGGAAGTTTGTATGCATCTTTATACGTAATGCTATTTAATTTACGGCTATCTATACAAAAACGCCAAGTACCGTCTTTTTTAGGGGTAATTAAAACTGGGTTAAGCCATGGGCTCTCACTTGGTTCAATTACATCGAGTTTTAACATGTTATCTACTTCTTTACGAAGTGCTTCTTGTTTTAATGGAGATAAACGATAACATCGTTGACGAATGGGAGGGTGGTCTCCAGTATCTATATGATGTTCTGTTAAATGAGTACGTCCTAAAGGTAAAACTTCTGTTGATATGTTTTTAAATTTCTGAATTATCATATCAGTGGTAATACGTTGAGATTCTGAAAGATTATCGTAAGTATGTAAACGTACGTCAGTAGTATTAATTATGAATGTAGGTTTGTTTGTAAGTTTGTATAATTTAATATGGGATAGAATATCTGGGGCTAAATTAAAAGATTTCCAAAAATCAATTCCTAAAATAAATTCTTCAGTAATAGATGGGATTACATGTGCTGTAATTAATGATGATTGTGATGATGTATTAATGATTAAAAGTTATTGGCAATTCGATTGTACCAACAGATTGTATAGATTGTCCGTTAGCAACCGTACCTTGAATTAAATTATCATAATGTAAAAAGAATCCTCGTTTTAATAACGATTTATGAGAATTATTACCTAAAATTGTTATAGCACTACCACTGTCAAGTAATCCATTAAAAGTTAAATTATTAACATTTACTTCGATGTAGGGGCGCTCTGAATCAGATTTATTTTGAAATAGGAACGTAGAAATTTTATAAGTATTAAAAAATATTTTGATAGTATTCAGCCAATTATTCCACTCAAATTGATTGAACCTATTTGTTGTATCAGAATGGTTTAAAAAAATTCTACGTTCCTGATTAATTAGTTTTTTGGACGTATATTATGACAGACTGGACAGTTGGTAAAAATTACATCTTTCTTTCCACATTTAAAACAAACTTTGTTGGTATTGGTACATTCAGCCAAGGTATGATTGGTTGTACGGCAACGTGGACAGGTAAATATTTGTTTAGAAGTTATGGAATTTATGGGATTATAAGATGTGAAGTTATTATTAGTAAAAGGAAATTGAGGAATTTGTGGAGCATGGGTATAGTTTGAGGTATTAGGTAATTCTGAATTATTATTTTGTAAACAACCTTCTATCCATTTACAAGTTTCAAATAATGTGTTTACGGAAATAATATCATTTGGAGAAATTTTATGTGAGTAAACTGGTAATAAATTTCTTCGTAGGATTGAAATTTTTTGATTATCTGATAAAGGTGTATGAAGTTTTGCAAATAGTGATTCCATAGATGAAAAGAAAATGATTACACGTTCATTTTGATGTTGTTTACGTGAATCTATTATTTTATTTAATTTATAATCGTGATCGACTATTTCGAAATCTTTTAAAAATATCGATTTGAAAGTGGACCAATCTTTAATATCTTTTTTGGATCTGAACCAATCTAAAGCTGGTCCTGTTAAAATATCATAGATGTGATTGAATAATGAACCGTCATTAATATTTCTTGCAATAGCAAATTCTTCAACTTTTTGCAAAAAATCATTTGGGCAGCCAACACCTTTATATGTAAAGCGCTTAATTTCTTTATGGTATTTGGTATTAGGTAAAGAAGATAAATTTTGAAGGAAAGTTTCTAATGTCAAGTCTGTAGTTGGTAATTGTCTATTATTTGAGCTTGTTGATGGTATTTGAGGATTTTCTATATTTTGGAAATCTATTTCTAGTCGATTTAATTCATTGATCTGTGAATTAAATGTAGTTAAATTTTCTAGCGAAGTTTCAGTGGTTATATCAAGTAGATTTAGCCTGTTCTTAACATGAGTTAAGTAGGGTTGGATTTTTTCTTTACGTACTGGGTATGTTAAAATTGCTGATGAAATTAAAAGTATGCATTTTTTTATATCTAAAAGATCTTGTTCTAATTCATAGGGACTTGAAATTAAGCAAGGAAATGATGATGGATTTATGAGAGAACTCTCAAGTCTATTTCTTAGTTCTTCAGCTGATTGTGAAGTTTGGAAAGAAATATTCCTAAGTTTTAACTCATAAATTATTTCTGGTTTATTTAAGTAATTGATATCCATGATATCTTGATAGAGTTAAGTAGGTAATAAGTTAAGGTAAGTTATATAATAAATAATAAATATATATTGTATATGAAGTGTAATATTTATATTGGTTGCTATTGCTATAATTCATATAGTCGGTCTCGAAGACCTATGAAAATATATGCAATAGCCTAACTAAGTGTTGTAGTGGCCTTTGCTGTACTGATAATTACAAGGATAACATTTGTTACCAACCAGGCACAGCACCGACCGTGTTAATGTCTGTAAGTGTGAGTAATATATAAATAAATAAATTGGTTAATTGATTTTAACTATTCAATAAAAAATATTCAAAAAAACTTACGTAGTCTATTTACATACTACATCTATGTCAGAGCAGAGATAGATTTGTCACAGAAATTGGATTGTCATAGCAACTGTTGTTTGTTATGACAACCATAAATAAATAAAAATGTCAAACCTAAAACTGTGGAATAAATGATTAGACAGGTAAAATTATTAATAATTATGTACAGAATTTTATAAAAAAGTGAAAAATTATTTCTTTCTGGATCTTGACGTTGGTGTGTCTTCTTTTACGATAGAACAGGATTCAAATAGGTAGTTCGGGCGCCAGATGTCACGCACGTAGGCTTTGGCTATCAGCTAACTATCAGCCTACGACCGGAGCATTCAAAATAGTAGATGTTGAAGAAAAATGAAACTTATAGACTGTCTTCCATATAGTTTATTGAGTAAAATAAAGAACTGTAACAATGAAAATATGATATAAAACACTTGTAAGAAAGAATAACCAAATATTTTGATATGAGAACTGAGACAACAATTTGGGATACAAGGAAGTGGTGATATGAAACGAAGGAACTTACCCCAGCTGGGTTCTAGTAGTATGTTAATTATTTATACTATAAGTGCACTGGATATTGTCACATTGTACACACGGCTATATATCAAGTATTGTACACATTGGTAACTTATTTCACTTTATGCAATAAATATATTCTGATTTGTTTTATTTCACTTGTAAAGACATGACCGCACAATTTAAGTTTTGTCTCAGAACTGATCGAATAGACTGAATGTCTGATGGACATTCTTCATATGAGATTTCAAAAATTTGAAAATTGGAATTAGAAAATTGATCATATGAAAATTTAAAAATTAGAATAAAGATTTGTGACCAGAAGCAATAATAGAAATAGGAGAGGTCGCATCGTTACGAGTTCAAGAGTTCAAATATCTCGGATCCATTGTATCACCAAAAGCCTGTGTAGAGAAAGACATAAACAATAGAATCCAGGCAGCCTGGCTGAAATGGAGAGCGCTGTCCGGCATCCTATGCGACTCCCGTATGCCGATTAAAATCAAGGGCAACGTTTACAAAAGGGCAGTAAGACCAGCCCTACTATATGGATCTGAGTGCTGGCCGATGAGGAAGACGGATGAACAGAAAATTCACACCACAGAGATGAAGATGCTACGCTGGTCTAGTGGAGTTTCGAAGATGGATAAAATAAGAAACGAATATATCCGTGGTACTTTTAAAGTCGCTAAGATACAGGAAAAACTTCGTGAAAGCCGCCTACGCTGGTACGGACATGTGATGAGGCGAGATGATGACCATATGACTAAAAGAGTCATGAACATAGGAGCCGGTAAAAGAGGTCGTGGACGACCACCAATGACCTGGATACGAACCATTCAAAATGACCTGATAGCGAGCAACACAACAGAAGAGACAACCCGCAACCGTACGGTGTGGCGCAGAAGTACTAGGAGGGCTGACCCCAAATAAATTGGGACAATAGCCAGGAGAAAGAAGAAGAATGGATAGACATCATTCGGAAAAGCCGTAGTGAAGATCTCTGGATCCAAAAAATCTGTTCTTTGCTCTGACCACAGATTACAGAATAATTCAGATGGAGCGCGCGGAACACGAAAGTGAAGCCAAAAAAGCAAATACAAATTGAAAATCTGATACCTGGTATTCGTTTTCCAGTTTGTATTTGCATTGTTTAACCACAGTTTCTTTATAAAGGAGTGTTTTTTGTTAAATAAAGTTTGTTAAACAAAGCAAATACACATTCAAAAGCGAATACCAGGTACGTGTTTTTCAATTTGTATTTGCTTTTTTGGCCTCACTCCCGTGTTCCGCGCGCTCCATCCTTATTCTGTAATCAGTGGCTCTGACCATTTCAATAAAAATTACATGTATTTTATAAATAAGCAGGGACGCCGGAGATTAAAAAAGGTACCAGTGCCTTGCAAGGCAAGTATTTTTTACAAGCTTTCATTTTACTTGCAATGTTTGTATGTTTTCGGACCAAATCTTGCAAGTCGAATTTCACCCACTTCCAGTGGTCAGATTGACTTGATGTTTGGTATACTAGGTATTTTGGTATATAGGTGGTAATTCCAATATACCAATATATTGGACCTACAACAAAAAGTACAGTCACCAAAATAAGTTTGTATTCATATGAAATATAAAAAAAAACTTCCGCGGACGCTCGGGCTGTGGAATGAGCTCCCCGCCGTGGTTTTCCCAATGAAGTGCAGCATGGGGTTCTTCAAAAAAGGTGTGAAGAGATTTCTTCAGGGTCGGCAACGCGCGAATGATAACCCTGGTGTTGCAAGCGTCCATAGGCTACGGTAACTGCTTACCATCAGGCGGGCCGTATGCTTGTTTATCGACTAAGTTGTATATATATATAAAAAAATGGCTCGATTTGACTTGATTTGCTCGATTTGACTTGATTTGGCTCGATTTGACTAGATTTGCTCGATTTGACTTCATTTGACTTGGTTTGACTCGGTTTGACATGATTTGACTCGAGTTGACTCGATTTGCTTGTTTTGACTCAATTTCACTTGATTTGACTCGATTTGACTTGATTTGACTCGATTTGACTTGATTTGCTCGATTTGACTTGTTTTGACTCGGTTTGACTTGATTTGACTCGATTTCACTTGATTTGACTCAATTTCACTCGATTTGTCTGGATTTAACTTGATTTGACTCGTGTTGACTCGATTTCACTCGATAGTAAGATAAGTAAAAATAATAAGTATTAAATTAATATCGGCGCCATTAATCTTATTTATATTATCATGTATTATCCCGATTCAACTTTTATTTTCGTAGTTTACAAAGATATCGAAACCGTAATATATTTTTCCCCATTTTATTGGATTTTTTCAACAACTGGTAACATTATAAACTTCACTATGACAAGCAGAATGACGTACCGCGAGAATAAAACGTAGCAAAGTTGGCCACTTTTTAAAAGTCATGTAGTATGGGGATGGTCGTTCTAGACGCATATATTTTCTAAGGGTTCTGAATACAATAATATCGATATCGACAAAATTTGGTTTAAATAAAAAATAGAAATGGTAAAACTTTCCTGGACGAGACGCGGGGTAGGGGGGAAGCCCTTCCCCTCAGTGCCCACCAAACTTGAAGCAAGCTCATGGAATCCGATATATACATGGTTGAAGTTTGAGATTATGTATGAGGTTTTTTACATAAATTCACTTCTGCATCGGCTCTGGCGCTGCGGGAAGTGCAGCCCTTTTGCCCTTGCATAACAAAAAGCAGGCGGGGAATGCTCTCTCTCCACGCCACCGGCTTTTTATATACACTCTAGGGGTAATAGCCACAAGACTAAAAATATTCGGGGTGCGCTGCATTGGTTTTTGAACCGTTTGAACCTACCAGACCAGTACAGAAATCGGTTTTGACAGATGACACACCTTATCTAACCATAGGTGAAATGTCACACGGCGCTAAATCAAAATGGCGTCATCATGCGTTAAAAAAAACTATCAAACTGAATTTTAACATAAATACATTCAAAACTAATCTCATTTGCTGTATGGACTAAACTTTTGCCGAACAAAACGCAACTGTATATCAAAAAACGCAAGATTGTGATTTTATTAACACACTTCAATAATTGATATCTCAAAAACTATGAAGTTGCTTCTTGAAAATACTTCGCTGAAAGACTCCTTAGATCATCTACCATCTGTTAAAAAAGACCAGCGTCCCGTCCCAGAAAGTTTATCATATTGTTTTTTCGTGCTTCTTAGTTTTACTCTACTCTAATAAATATTTAAATCAACCACGTAATAAGTTAATCCTCACTAATATTATAAATGTGAAAGTGAGTTTGTTTGTTACGCCTTCACGCCTCTACTTCTCAACGGATCATCATGAAATTGGGCATGCAGCTAGCCTATGGTACGGAGAAGGACACATGCTACTTTTTATCCAGGGAACGCGGGTGAAACCGCGGGGGACAGCTAGTTTATAATAATTGTTAAAATCTAGATGGCGACGGGTGGCTATGCCAGCTCCCATACAAAAATTAATAGGTACATACTTTCTTCAAGTAGGTACTTATACTATAGACAGTTTACGGATAAGGTTTTAAAATAAACGCGATTATTATTAAATTAATCATAAAACAATGTTTTTGTGTACCTTTTAGGCAAGTAATTGTTGCCAATATGCGATCGGCTTGATCTCCTAGGCATAACATTAACAGCCAAAATAAACTTTGGCTGTTCTATTGAGTCGAAGGCAGAAACAGCTGCCAGAAAGCTGGGTATCCTCTCTAAGGTTAAGTGGTACTTCACGCCTGGGCAGTTGCTCCAACTTTATAAAGCACAAGTCCGGTCATGCATGGAGTACTGCTGCCATCTTTGGGATGGATCAGCTAAGTACCAGCTTGAGGCCCTCGACTCAATAGACCGCCGAGCCAGGAGACTCATCGGAGATGAGTCTTTAATTAAGGCGAAACTCACGAGCCTCGACCATCGAAGAAAGGTTGCTTGCTTATCGGTTTTCTACAGGATATATTTTGGAGAGTGTGCGCAGGAATTGTTCAACCTAATTCCACCATCCCCATTTTTACATCGAACCACAAGACGCCGGGAAAATTTTCACCCGGACGTTGTTGACATACCGAAAATACGGACACAGCGTTTTGCATCCTCATTTATAATGCGGACAGCAAGGGAGTGGAACTTGCTTCCGGCGTCTGTTTCCTGACGCCTACAATCTAGGAACTTTCAAGGCCAGAGTGAATAGATTTCTTCTGGGTAAGCGTGTTTCATCTTAGGCTTCGTCATCGCCCCTTATGGGCGGGTCAGTGGCCAAACGCAAGCCCATTTAAATAAAAAAAAAAAAAAAAAGTAATTGTTTAAATAAATTATCGATAAAATTAGTAATTTATGTTTAAATAAAAATTACGAAAACACAAACAACGAAAAAGGCCTAAAAACTAAAAAAATCTTCACTTTTTATTTCTTTTTCTGTTTTTGTATAATTCGTATGCCTTCCTCTTTTAGCTATGCACTTCTGAAGTCTGGAATGCATGCTCTCGATCATAATGCCTCACGTTTTCATCTGGAATCTCTTCCCAAGCAATTTTCAAAGCGTCGCCTGATTGAAGCATCTTATTTGTTTGCTCACTCTCTAACCCACCGTCATCGGGGAATCTAAAATAAATAATGTTATCTTAAAATTTAGACACTTTCATCATTTATGGTACTTTCATTGACGGGACGCAACGTAGGGGATGCGGGGGGAAGGCCTTCAACCTGGTTCCCCCAAAACTTTAAGCAAACTCATGGTTTCCGAGATATTAATGGTTGATGTTGAGGTTAAGTATGAGTTTTTTTGATATAAATTCATTTATGCGCCGACTCTGGCTCTGCAGGAATTACCGCAGCCTAGCTCTTACCAGCCATTTCATAAAGAAACGACGCAAAATAGTGATTTTATTAATCACTATATACAATCTTCTATTATTTAACTATCGAAAATAATGAAAAAAAAAGTTGCTTAAAAAAAGGACTTCACTGAAAGACTTCTTACATCATCTTCTTTCTGTCAAAAAAATACGAAATCCCAGACCAGCGTCTCGTCAAGGAAAGTTTATCTTCATTGATTTGTCGATAAGAAATGTACAGCACTATTCGAACCTATACCAAAATATTTAAAATATAGCAATATTTTGGTAATCTAATTTGTTTTCAACATATAATACACATAATACTGTAATACATAAATGTTAGTCTACAATTCTACAAATTATCAAAGCAATCTTACGAATAAAATCCGAAATATGTTCAAAATGCCATCTTACCGATGAAAGCTAATAATTTCAGATTCATTTTCCTTTCGGTAGGAATGATATTTGCACTCGATTACAACACACACCATATTTGTGTTTATCACAGATCACAATTTAATACATTTAGGTTTGCTTGAAGCTAAATAAACAATATTATTTTTGAATCTTCGCGGCGTCGTCGTCCGTCTGCTGTATGACAACAAACTACGACTAAAATAAAAACTACATCTGAGGGCCAACACCATAGTTGACTTTTAAACCTATTCAATTTGGTAGTATAATTAAACCAATCGTAACCACTGACAACTCAAAATGGGTTACAGGCGGTATGAACAGAAACACACAACTATATCTCATTCCTGTTTTATCTTATGGAGTAATCGTATGAAAATTATCGTGACAGATATAATTATAAAGTTTGCGTTTTGACACTATTTCTAGTCTTATGCTCGCGGTACGTCATTCTGCTTGTCATAGTGAAGTTTATAATGTTACCAGTTGTTGAAAAAATCCAATAAAATGGGGAAAAATATATTACGGTTTCGATATCTTTGTAAACTACGAAAATAAAAGTTGAATCGGGATAATACATGATAATATAAATAAGATTAATGGCGCCGATATTAATTTAATACTTATTATTTTTACTTATCTTACTATCGAGTGAAATCGAGTCAACACGAGTCAAATCAAGTTAAATCCAGACAAACTGAGTGAAACCAAGTGAAATCGAGTCAAATCAAGTCAAACCGAGTCAAATCTAGTCAAATCAAGCAAATCAAGCAAATCAAGTCAAATCCAGTCAAAACAAGTCAAATCAAGCAAATCAAGTCAAATTCAGTCAAATCAAGTCACATCATGTCAAACCGAGTCAAACCAAGTCAAATCGAGCAAATCAAGTCAAATCGAGCCAAATCAAGCCAAATCGAGCTAAATCCAGTCAAACCGAGTCAAACCAAGTCAAATCGATTGAAATTGAGTCAAATCGATTCAAATCAAGTCAAATCATGTCAAACCGAGTCAAACCAAGTCAAATCAAGCAAATCAAGTCAAATCTAGTCAAATCAAGCAAATCAAGTCAAATCGAGTCAAATTCAGTCAAAACAAGTCAAATCAAGCAAATCAAGTCAAATCGAGTCAAATCAAGTGAAATTGAGTCAAAACAAGCAAATTGAGTCAAATCATGTCAAACTGAGTCAAACCAAGTCAAATCGAGCAAATCAAGTCAAATCGAGCCAAATCAAGTCAAATCGAGCCATTTTTTTTACATATTATATACAGTCGATAAACAAGCGGCCCGCCTGATCGTAAGCAGTTACCGTAGCCTATGGACTAGGGAATGCAAAACCGTGGTTTTTTTTTCGGTTATTGAGAGGTAAAACCGGTTAACCGGTTTTAAAACCGTTTTTTTAATGTTTGCTCGGTTTTTTTTCACGTTATTTCTATAGCTCAAATTATAGATAATAACCGTGCCTAAGATTAAAAAATCGCAAACTGAGGAATTATAGTCAGTTAAAGTTAATGAAGTGAGTATAAAAGTGCCTTGTTCCCAATCATTTGGGGTCGGCGCTATATGTACGCTTTTTCCATTCGTCTCTTCTATCCGTTATACCAACATTCACTCCTTTCTTACCAATATCATCTTTCACACAATCCATCC
Source organism: Achlya flavicornis (assembly GCA_947623365.1). Classification (NCBI taxonomy): domain Eukaryota; kingdom Metazoa; phylum Arthropoda; class Insecta; order Lepidoptera; family Drepanidae; genus Achlya; species Achlya flavicornis. Next base: position 1,307,420 of record OX392494.1, on the reverse strand, counting down.
ATCTCTTTTTCATCAAATTGATGGAAATAATAGTTTATTTAACTCTGTAGATTCATCTTCATCAGAGACTCGTTTATAAGACTACACGGTTCCTTTCCTTTTGATTTTATTTCAAACGAATTAAATCATTAAAACATATCACGTTTGCTTGGTTTTTAATTGCTATGAGATATGATGACTTTATGTACATTCATTGAATTATGTTTCGTACGTTATAATATTAATTTCACACGTTATATTATGAACATGTCATATTGTAGCGGCACAGCAACTTGCGTGTACACAAAAACGGGATTATTATTATACGAATGTTTTACTTAGATATATTGTTATCTTGAATATGGGTAAAAAATAACACCAATCAGTCAGCTTGCTGTTTGGCATACATAAGATCCTTCGTTGACAGTAGTTGCTCCGATAGCATGACATTAATGCTGGCGTCCCGCAAGGCTCTGGATTATCCCCAACACTGTTCCTCCAGCATATTAATGATATACTCTCTATTGCTACATTGCTAGCATTCATTGCTATGCAGATGAAATTACAGGGGACGCTCATTACACGAGCCGTGCTAGTATCCCTCGTTCTATATTGGAGGACAGGCGCGAAGGACTTGTCTTAAATCGAGAGTACACAAACTAGTGACTCCGATTGGGGTCGACTAAACTACACTAATCACACGCAAGCCTGCGCATTCACCGTTGCGAAAAGTCTATTTTCTGTGGCTCCTCATTTCTAGAACAAGTCCCTCAACATCACGAAAAGCATTGGGATCCTTCGCGTTAATATTTGTAGCGACGTTCTGTTCCAAAATCATCTACAAGGTATCCAAAAAAACTCGGTGTGATTAATAGAGCGAAGTAGTACTTCTTATCGAGACAAAGACTGCAACTATATAAGTCGCAAGTCCGGCCCAAATGAATTGTTGCTGTCTTCTGTGGGCTTTGGTATTAAGACTCAGTTCAGCGACGTGCTGTTATAATTGTCGACGATCCCGAGCTCACAAGTGTTTTAAAGCCTCTTAGTCTGAGGAGAGACTGCCTTCTTATGTGTGTTCTTTTACTTTTCCAACGGACAGTGTTCTGAAGAATTGTTTGACCTGATGCCCAGTCACCTTCTACCATCGTAGTCACCGATGGAGAGTCCATCCTCACACATTGGAACCAAAATGGTCTCGTACAGTGTGGTTTCAAAGAAGCCAGTGTGGAATTAGCTCCCCGCTTCAAAAAGTTTGAGGGTTGGCAACGTCCGAGTGATAACCGTTATGTTGCAAGCGTCCATAGGCTACAGTAACTGGTTATCATTAGGCGGGCCGTACGCTTGTTTGAAGCCTAAGTATTGTAAAAAAAAAAACGTTTTTTATATCTATCATAAAAACAATCATTATTTTAAGTTATTTTCTTACCAGCTCAACACAATACACATCAACACAAAAATACTCCCTGCATTGCACTCAGTTTACAAAACGGCGGCAAATCTTCCTTTCTTAGTTTTTCCAAACATTGAAAGAAAAACCGAAAATAATCGAAAAACCGGTTTTGTTGCTTTGTAAAACCGGTTTTTTTGTTTGGTCAAAACCGTACCGAATAACCGGTTTTTCGATTTTCGGTGAAACCGGTTTGCATTCCCTAGTGGTGACACACGGACAGACATGTTCGTCGACAAGAGAGTGATCTTATAATGGTTCCTTTGTTACCTTTTGAGGTATATTATTATTTGATGGGCCAGCTGGCGCGGTTGGTTAAGACTCGGGTCAAGATTCCACTTATCGCGCCGCTGGTCGTGGGTTCGATTCCCACACAGGACATGCATTTGTATGCATGAACATGTCTGTATGTCCTGAATCTGGGTGTAATTATGTACATTAAGTATGTATTTACAAACAAAAAGTAGTATATGTATTATATCAGTTATCTGGTTTCCATAGTACAAGCTCTGCTTAGTTTGGGATCAGATGACCGCGTGTGAGCAGTGTCCCAGGATATTTATTAAATTATTTATTATTATTTTAAATTAAAACCTTTTTTTTATATTCCCACCGGAAATACTAGGGGTATGGGGAGCCATGATTACATACGACTGGTAACACAAAATCGCGCTGTCTTGTATTGTATTTTGACGTGTATTGTTATCTTAGTCGAACATGCATGTTTGTGATTTTCGCACTCGCTCAGTTACATACAGTGTACAGAGAGTACCTACCTACTTTATTTACAAAAATATGTACAAATTACAATCTATATATAGAAAATTTCCACAAGCCTGCCGCTGCTTCCGATTAACGTCAAGCGTCAACGTAACTTCTGGGTCGTCGTCCCAGAAGGTTGGCAGCGTTTCCTCTTTGGATAGCCAAGCTGATGCGTTGGCGGAAAAAGCTTCCCGCCCGCTGGTCTCCGGAGGCCTCGATCAATTTTGATGACAAAGTGCGAGCAAAACGGCGATCTTGGGACCCCCACGGTCCCAAGGTCTCGACCGCAAAAGGCCTAAAAATATAATTTGGTCCAATAGATGCGTATTTTTTGAATTTTGAATTTTCCGCATTGACCGCCGCTGCCCCTGCAGCTTGTGGCGACTTGCGCGCCACCTATTTATTGTCTATTTCATGTACATACTGGCCACAGTATTTTAGTAGGTACTGGCTGTATATGTTTGTTTGAAAATATGACAGGCACAAATATGAATAGGACATTCAATGTCCTGACGCCTAACTCTTCAGTTTTTATAAGAGATTTTGTCTGTTGAAGAAGTAATTAATTCTGTTTGGCATTTCATAATAAGTGAATCAACAATGTAACAAACAAGTTGGGAAATAATAATAATAAACATGAGATCGAATCCACGCAGTTTCATTTTCAGGTTCTCTCAAGTGCCACAAGCTTTACAAGTCGCCGGTAAGTGAGACGGCGCGAGTGTATCGACACATGTGGCATCCCACACCAGCGACTTGTCGACACTCCAAGGGATCAACATTTCCCGCGTCGCTGATGTGACCACCACTAAAGGAACGTAACGTACCAACGACCGCTGGTCAAAATCTGCCCACTACTTCCTGATGAAGATCAAATAAATTAAATTATTAAAAGAAACAAAAAACCCGACTGCGTAAAACAAAAATTAACTCAAAAGAGAAAAACAAGCTTTTTAATGTATAGAATTTGGAATATAACTTGAATGTTATAAGGTCTTGCAGTCCTCTTTTCTTATCCGTATACGCCATATAAAAATAATATAGCCTATGACACTCCCACAGTTCAGACGAATCTAACGACACCTCATATATGCTTAAATCCAGCAAGCCGTTTAGGCTGCAGAGCGTGCCAAAGAAATAGACATACATACATACATACACTCGAAAAACATAACCCTCCTTCCGGGTCAGTCGGGTAAAAAGTTGAAGAACTTAAGGTTTCAACGGGGGGAGTTTATGTAAACGCCTCACCTCAAGAGGATCAATCAATGAACCAGTACTCAATATTGCTATGATGTTATTGTAGGCGTTTAACGAGTAGTCTATGAACCATTAAAACATTTAATAAAATCGTCTTCAGCTATTGTAGCTTTGTTGTTTTATTGAAGCTCCATTATGTCCAAGTGAGACAAATATTAATAAAAGTTATTTAATTAAAATTAAAATTGAGCTGATTTAGCATTGGTTTTCCTAATTGCTGGTCGAACATCACGACACTCAGCTATTAATGACATTATCCGCAGGGCTCTTGTTGTCGCTAACGTGCCTTCCGTACTGGAACCAGTCGGTATTGAGCGGGGCGATGGCAAGAGACCGGATGGTATGTCTTTGATCTGCTCCGGAAAATAATTTGGTTACTCGTCCAACACGCCAATACATTGGTGGAAGCGAGTCTTCACTCAGGAGGACTAGATCGCCGACCTTCAGGCTGGCTGTGTTCTGCTTCCATTTTGTCCGTTGTTGTAGTTCTCCGAGATACATCTTTTGCCAAGTGTGCCAAAAATGCTGGCGAATTTTTTCTGCGCGGGAATATCTACTCAGGCTGCTTTCACTTTTGGTGTCTAGAGCAGGCGCAGGCAACGCGTTCAGTGGTCGTCCTATCACAAAGTGCCCTGGAGATAACTACAGGAAATCGTCTGGTGATGAGGAGAGGGGGCATAAGGGACCACTGTTTAGGATAGCCTCCACTTGTATGTGCCTACTACAACCTGTGGGTGTGATATGAAATTATATATAGCTGATACATCATTTATATAGAGGGTGGAATTTTTTGACCTCACCTGGAGGGAAAGTACTCTAAATACTGGAGATAGCTAATTTTACTTAAAGGAAACATTCCTTCATTTTCAAAAAGAAACAAATCTGCATTTAAATATTTTCGATAATTCACTGGCCACACTTGGAATCGAACCGGCTTGAGTAGAATATTTAAATGACTCATGCAGTTATATAGAAATAGAAATAGAAATGCCTTTATAGCTACAATTTACTACTAACATAACATATTTATAATAAGGTTAAAAATCGAAGAAAAAAACACACAAGCTCTTAATCGTTAGCCGTTCTTAATCGATCGGCAAAGTTAAGCTACGTCTGTCTTGGTCGGTACCTGGATGGGTGACCGCCTAGTGGTATTTCAAATCGAGCGTTTCCGTGCTTCGGAAGGCACGTAAAGCCGTTGGTCCCGGTTATCACTTAATTGTGATAGTCGTTAAGCTAGTTGGATGCCTCCTAGGCGGCTTGAAAAATTCCAACAGTAGGTTGACCACTAGCCTGCCTCCACCGATCCGCAGTGGGCACGCGTGGTGGAGTATCTGTCCATTCCCTTTCACCCTGATTTGTGAAAGGAGGCCTGTGCTCAGCAGTGGGACATTATAGGCTGATGATGATGATGATGACACAAGCAAAGCTTTATGCTGAAGACGAACTCGTGTTACAAGTCCGACGTCCAGCGCTGGTTTTCAGCTTAGACCCGTTTGACTTTCACTGTTGGATTTAAAAAGTAGCGGTATGGACGGGCCAGTTGGCGCAGTTGGTTAAGAGTCTGGTAAAGATTCCACCTATTGCGCCACAGGTCGTGGGTTCGATTCCCGCACAGGACATGCATTTGTGTGCATGAACATGTATGTATGTCCTGAGTCTGGGTGTAATTATGTATATTAAGTATGTATTTACAAACAAAAATTAGTATATGTATTATATCAGTTATCTGGTTTCCATAGTACAAGCTCTGCTTAGTTTGGGATCAGATGACCGTGTGTGAGGAATGTCCCGGGATATATTTATTTATTTATTTATGGTAGTACCTTCTATTATACTACTATATCGCATCTGATAAAAAGTCTGCATTACTAACTCGTAAAAATTGCAATATTCACTAAATAATTCTTCATCATTTTAATCAATAAAATATTATAGTAAAACATTTTTTGTTAATAAAAACACACTGAAACACTATGTCTTTGTGCGATCGTGTGGCACTTGTCCGCGAAAACGACGGAACACCACGTCCATCGGCCAAAAGTCCTCTTCCATGACGAGGTGCAGAAAACATGTTGGAATTCGCGCCACGAACGCCTTGAAGTTGACGTTGCGGCTTGATTCCAGCAGCTGCACCCTCGGCGTGAACTTAATCTTTTGGCGGACGTACCCCACAATGTCCTCCGCCGTAGTGGTGTAGTGGAGGCGGGAGATGTACACCAGAGTGTTCGGCTTCGCGGCACGTATGGTTGAGTTGGACTCCACCGGTCGCGTGCAGCAACGGTTCTTGTTGGTTGACCGGCGCTTTCTTCTTCACGAAACCATCATCATCAGCCCTTTCAGGCAGTCCTTTTGTACAGTGCATGTATTAATTAACTTTACTCAGTAATTTCTGTGGCAGCGATGGAGGCTGGCGTAGCGCAGGCTGGTCCGAGCGGCCCTCGAAGCAGTGCTTCCTCGAGCAGCAGTGCTTCAACATCATCTTCGCCCAATATACTAGTCAAGATATTCCGCCGGTACTGCTTTAAAAAAATTAAGCCTGTGAATTTGTAATTAGATAAGACATTCATTTATTTTGGCAAGTTGTATTTGTAATTGGCAAGTAAAGCTACCACCGTCGTGGTCGTGACCGCCTAGCGGTATTTCAAATCGAGCGTTTCCGTGCTTCTGAAGGCACGTAAAGCCGTTGGTCCCGGTTATCACTTAATTGTGATAGTCGTTAAGCTAGTTGGAGGCCTTCTAGGCGGCTTGAAAACTCCAACAGTAGGTTGACCACTAACCTACCTCCACCGATCCGCAGTGGGCACGCGTGGTGGAGTATCCGCCCAGTGCCTTTCACCCTCATTTATGTGCAGGAGGCCTGTGCTCAGCAGTGGGACATTATAGGCCGATGATGATGATGATGATGAAAGCAAACACCACTGTCAAGTATTGGGCATGCTCTGTAAGGTTAAGCGGTACTCTACGCCGGGTTAGCTGAAATAGATAAAGCACAAGCCTGGTAACACAAAAGCGTAGCTAGTATAAGCACTATTTTAAACACAGATAGATTTCAGATGGCAGTACGGACGCAGAGACACGGGGCGGTGAGAAGGTGGAACTGGAACCACTCTCTGCGGGTATTGCTGGCCATCAACACGGTATGTATTAGTTTATTACAACTGGCTCTGCGAGCGATCTCGCGAGTCTTGATAATAAGCCAGGTTTTTTATAAAAACGAATAGTTAATTAATAATTTTAATATAACTAGCGAACCTGCTCACTAAATTTTGAGAGAGGTAGAGCATAGCGTTTATTCGCTCAAAGAGCAGCTCGACTGGGGAAGTACCTCCACCTTACAGAATACCGCAGCCAAATAACTTTATGTTGTGTAAAGTTGTGTTCCTGCGCGTGAGTAAGGTCGCCAGAGCTCATAGGGGAGGGGGGAAAGGTCGGTAACGCGTGAGCGATGCTTCTTGTGTTGCAAGCGTCCATATGGCTACGGTAACCGCTTACCATCAGGTGGGCCGTATGCTTGTTTACCAACTAAGTTGAATAAAAAAAAAAATTCAAGAGTTGAGAAATGTGACCTGTAGAAGGAGAACAGCCGGACAGACATACGAAAGCATTTTTGTCCAAGCTGATACGGAGACGCTTCGCTCGTTCGGTCAATTATGTCAACAGGTTGATCAGCAGGCATGCGATCTGTACCTGGTGGAAAATGCGGTCACTGCCACCTCGGATTAAAATTGCTTCACTAAAGAAATAAATTAAAAAGTTAAATGGCAACACACAACATTTCATTAATGACACCCATAAGAAACACATAAAATTACATTAATTACACAGTACAAAATATTAAAGTAGGTACTAGGAGGATTGCTGGGCTCCGATTCTCGCTTCACACTTGTTTCACTTCAGAAATGAATAAAAAAGTTTAATTCATGTAAAACACAACATTTCATAGTACAAAGTAATAAAGTACTAGGAGGATTGCTGGGCCCCGATTCTCGCGTCTTCGACACTGAGAAAATCTTTGGGCAACAGGCACTTTTAAACATCTGAATAAATAAATACAAAACCCAAAATAAAAAAAGAGAAACAAAAAAGGATCTTGTTGAAGGTGCGAGAATCGGGGCCTAGATGCGTTCCTGACCATGAAGATTAGAACATCCTTTTACGTTAAGAGTACCTACCTAGTCCACAAAACAAAAAAGATGGTAAAATATTACATAGTAAAAAAACTCTCATTTTCAGATGCCAGTACTAATCGCAATATGCCGCGGGACAATGACGAGATGCATCTCAAGCGAGCGTCAGACAGCTCAATCAATATAATGGGCATCCCGCACTACGTTACCAGATTAGAGCCATGTAATAATAAAGACTACACTGCCCTACACATTGTTGTCAATGGAAACTTAGAAGAATTAAAGGATTTGCTACAATCTAACAATATTGATATGAATTATAAAAGCAAGAGACACGGATACACTGCATTGATGTTGGCCATTGAGTTACTAAGATATTTGAGTTTTAACATAGAGCCCACACGAATCCAAATACTTGAATACATGATTTCATTGCTCCTAGAAGCTGGCTGCAATGCTAACATTCCTGATAATGAGAGTGTCACTCCTATTCATGCTGCAACGGAAAAGGGTCTAATTAATGTCGTAACAATGATAATACAACACGTAGAAGACCCTACAGACAATGATGCATTATTCGAACCTGTGAATGGTCGGACACTTCTTCATATAACAGTTAGGGAGAAATTATATTATAATAGAAAATCATACTCGCGCCGAAATCACAACGACGGTCGAATTATGTGTTTGAATCTTTTTCTTGAACATCCGAAAATAAAAGTCAATGATTCTTGTAGTGTTTGTAGCTATACAGTAGATATAATACACTGTCTCATGTACACCAGTAGAGGGGGTAGCTGTCAACCGGCCAGTCTGACATTAGACGCGGTGCGGGTTGGACGTGCGCTTGCGCTCGGACCTGGTGTAGTGGTGAGCCAGTGCTACGGAGTAACTAGTCACTAATCTGTGCAGTGGTGTCAGTGCGTGGACGCTACAATTCTGATGTAATGGGTCTACATTATGCGGCTAGAAACGACGATGATGAAACAGTACTAAGCCTTCTCCGACACGGAGCTTGTGTAAGTTTACGGAACATATTTAATGAGACGCCATTACGACACATTAATCGTAAAACACTGGAAACATACTTGGATGAATGCATTACGACATACAACTTCTTCACAGACCGAGCGATAAAGACTATAATATATGCATATACTACGGCTTCCTATCTTATACAGAGTTTACAGTGGAGACTAAAAAAAATTGGTCTACCTTTTTTCAAAGATTACCAAGTGTTGGTTCCCGTTTTAGTGCCCGAAACAGATGCATTACTGTACATGACTGAAAATGAAGAACTTCGTCCTTTGTTAAAACATCCAGTGATCACCAGTTTTCTGTACTTGAAGTGGCAACGAATAAGTTGTCTTGCCTACGCTAATATTACATTCTACTCACTCCTGTGGCTATGTTTGATCGTGTATTTAATTTGGGGCTATGAACTTGAACAGCAACAATCCGACTCAATTAAGGCTTTGAATATCGTGACTTACATCGGAACTACTATTGGTTTAGTCCTTCTTATAATTCGAGAGTTGTTTCAACTGCTTCTTTCAGCGGTGAGGTATGTGAAGGGTTTAGGTGAGAATATAATGGGAATAGTATTAATATGTATAATCATTTCGATTCTATGTCTCAACTTTGCGCAGTCGTCCTAACAACAACTGTTTGCAGTAGCAATTTTAATATCCTCCGCTGAATTACTATTCCCCATTGGACAATTTCCTGCATCATCAAGGAACATATTAATGCTAAAGACTGTTTCGTGGAATTTCCTAAAATTTCTTCTATGGTATTGCATTTAAATTTTTGCATTCGCCTTGAGTTTTTATACTTTGTTTAGACAAGAGAAAGGGGATCAAACATTGACAATACAGAATAAAACAGTAGTAAACAAAACTGGGAACGAAGAAGGCATCATTTTTAATGATCCATTCACATCATTATTCAAAACTATTGTGATGTTGACAGGCGAGTTTGAAGCCGGCTCTATTAAATTCAATACGTTCCCAGTAACAAGCCACTTCATATTTATAGTGTTTGTTTTTATGATACCAATTGTGCTTTTTAATCTGCTTAACGGTCTAGCTGTTAGCGACACACAAATGATCATGGATGATGCTGAACTAGTCGGACATATTTCTAGAGTAAAACTTATATCTCATTTCGAAAGCGTGCTCTTAGGGAACGCGGAAGTCAATAAAAACCCAACGGAATGCTGGTCATGGCTGACAACGCACTTGCAGAATGTTAGAACCTATATAATCAATTTAAAAGCAATTTGCATAAAGCCATTGGCGAAACGCATATGTTTATTTACGCACATTTTGCCTGAACATAAGATAGTTGTAACACCAAACCGGGATAATAAAATATGGATCCCTTCCCGTGAAGACTATAGAGGGCGTGAAAGTATCAATGATAGTAATGTTTGTTTTGGACGCTGTCAAAATTATAAGCTAGATGGTAAGATTGTGCACAATGCTAAGATTGTTATGAGCAAAAAGGAAAACGTTACAGATCTCGATGAAATCAAAGGAACATTGTCAAACAATGAAACAAAAATTGAGGGCCTTGATTTTATCAGAAATTCATGCTTTAAAAATGAATCGAAAATAGAAAGCCTTGATGAAATTAAAGCTAATGTAGCTAGTATATCCAATGTGGTGTTAAAATATGAAACCAAAATGGAAATTTTTGATGATATAAAAGCTACATTATTGAAAATAGAAACAAAAATCGATAAAATTGAAGAAATCCAAGCTAATGCAGCTAATCTATCGTTAAAAAGTGAAATAAAAATTGAAAATCTTAAAACGAAAATTGAAGGTATTGAAACAACTTTGAATAAGGTGTTGCAGACGTTAGAGAAAATGTCTGTTTGAAGTAGTATCAATGAAACACTATACCGTACTTTTTTTTTCTATTTAGTCACAATGTAGCAATAATATATTATTCATCATCTGCTCATAATGTCCCACGGCTGAGAACAGGCTTCCTTTCTCAAATGAGGCCCACTGCGGATTGGTGGAGTTAGGCTAGTGATCAATCTGCTGTTAGAGTTTTACAGTAGGAGCTATAATTCCTCTGGGTGATGCATTATATCGTTATATCCTTTTTTTTTTTTTATACCACTTAGGTGGTAAACAAACATACGGCCCGCCTGATGGTAAGCGGTTACCGTAGCCTATGGACGCTTGCAACACCAGGTGTATCACGCACGCGTTGCCGACCCTGCAGAAATCTCTTCACACCCCTTTTGAAGTACCCCATGCTGTACTCCATTGGGAAAACCACGGCGGGGAGCTCATTCCACAGTCTGAGTGTCCGCGGAAGAAAGCTCCTTTGAGGCCGCACAGTACGAAACAATTCAGGTTTCAATATATGAGGATGGACTCCCCGTCGATCGCGAGGTGATGGTAGAAAGTAACCGTGGGCATCATCTTAAACGATTCTTCAGAACTTCGTCCGTTGTACAAGCGGTAGAACACACATAAGGAGGCAAAGTCTCTCCTCAGACTGAGGGGCTCTAAACCGCTTGTGAGCTCGGGATCGTCGACAATTCTGATGGCACGTCGTTGAACCGAGTCTAAAGGATCAAGCTGCCCTAGTAGCATTTATTGTGGTTATTTGGTTGGACCAATGTAGCATTTACAACCTCATTGGTTGGCCAACTGTTAGAAATGGCCGCCTGGCCAGCAAGCATCCCAACGATCGTAGCCAACGCTGGCCCAACGCTATAAGCCTACATTGGCCCTACAGTATATTTGCAACGTAAGGCCAACGTTATTAGACACACGTTGGGCCTATGGTGTATTTGAGATGTAGGGCTAACCACTATTTAACTCGCATAGGGCCAACAGAGCATTTATTATGTAGGGCCTCCCAATATTAGTCTCGCATAGGGCCTACAGTGCGTTTTCCACGTAGGGCTACCTACAATTTGCCCTCGCATAGGGCCTACGGTGAGTTTTCCACGTAGGGTCACCCACAATTTGCCTCGCATAGGGCCAACAAAGAAATGCCAACTACTGATGGGAACATTCCTGTTCATTTTGTACGGGGAACATGTTTAACATGAAATTTTCCTATACTGTGAGTAGGAATGTTCCTGGTACAAATATCAGTAGGCTCACTGTTTGCCTCATGGTATAGGAAAATTTCATGTTAAACATGTTCCTCATACAAAATGAACAGGAATGTTCCCGTCAGTAGTTGGCATTTCTTTGTTGCTTCGATCTACGCCAAGTACCTATTGTTAAAAAAAGAACCGACGAGGCGCAAGTCACAGAACCAAAACATTTTTTTCCATAATTAATTTATTTTGTACAGTGTTATGTGGTAACAGATAGCCCCTATAAAATTTTTTGTATGTCGGCGTCCATTGCTAGCTCAGCAATTTTATTTCGACGTACAGCTTCTGTAAACAAAAGGACTGCATAAGTAAATATAATAATATAATATAATACACAGCATATTACACTATTATTATAGTACATAGATGGATATAATTAATTACAATAATCTCGATGTAACCTAGCAAGTAGATATTGTTAATAATTTTAATAAAATGTCAGTATCTGTTGTCTGTCAAAAATTATAAATCTTAAAATAAACGAATCTATAAGGGTTCCGTTTTTTGCCATTTGGCTACGGAACCCTAAAAAGGGAAAACTATTGGTATTAATGGATTTGAAGTAAAATATCAATTGAACAAATTGAGGTTTTGAACAGAGGTAGAGCACAGCATTTCTTAGCTCAAAGACCAGATTGACTGAATATGATCAGGCGGGCCATACACTTGTAAAAAAGTGAAAAAAGCATATACCTTTGATGACCGCAACTATCAATTGGTAGATCCTTTAAAGCAAGTTTTTTGTGTTTACCAGTCCAGTTGCATGACAGTGCTAATGTATTCGTAAATATTTTCTCGATGATTCTCCTTACAATGGCAGCCGGTTTGGTTCCTCCCACCAATGATTAATAGTTTATCTACAAAATGTAATAAAAACTAATGTATAATATATTTAACAGTAAGCAACAACTGTGCCAACATGAATAAATTAAGTGCCTGATTAAAGGATTATTCTGATAGGATAAATTATGTAATTTTTTTACCTTTATTATATTTTATAGAATCAAAATATAACTTGGTTTTGTATAAATTTTAATGATAGTCATGTATGCTTTGCCCAACATTATCTACATTTTATTATTACTGTAATTTCTCATTTAAGTGAAGTTAATTCTTTTGGGAAATAAAGTTATCTCAAACCTTAACTTAGTGTGGATAAGTTAACACAAAAAACATTACCAACCTTCTAGGCCAGTCATGTATAAAGAATTTCTTTCGAGTAGAGTAGATAGATGGGCGGAGGCGAAGAGGGAGCAGGTGGAGAATAGGGAGATGGGTGAAGGCGACGAGGCAGAGTGACTGGTAGACAGAGAGAGAGGGAAAGGGAGCGGATAGATGAAGGGAAGAGGAATGAATATAGAGAGTGAGGATAGAGTAAGGTAAGGATGGAGGCAGGGAAACTTCTAGGAACAAGGGTAAAACCTATGACAAATCATTGGAGTTTTTTATAGCTATAGATAGATTAATATGTTTACCTTTTTTTTAAGTGGAAGATGTTGGTTTTGTATAATAATTAATAGTGTCATTGTTATCACTGTCTTCATGTGCTACTGAAGAGGGTTGGTCGTTTTTTTTCCTGGAAGGCCGAGAGTCAGATGATGTAAGTTCTGAATAATTTTCAGCTTGTTTACATTTTTCCCATGCTTTAAAATTATCTGAAAAAAATTGTAGTTATACTGAGATAAAAAGTGAAACAAAATTTATTCATAATTGAAGCAGCAATAACAGAAAAAATAAATTGAAGAGAGTTCACAAGTGAAATTCGAAAACTTCTAACATACCTACCCATTTGAAATCTGCTAAAAACATTCAATAAAAAACAAAAGCAAAGCAACTTAGAAAATTATGTATCTGCCTGAGATCTTGGTCTTCCAACCAAGAATGTTAAAGTGAATATATAAACTTTCTTTGATTTGAAAGGCGTGTTATAGTTATAGGCTCGCAAATAAGTAAAAAATAATGAAGATCTTTAAAAAGATAGAAATAGGTAAGTAGATAGGTAGGTACCAAAGATAAAATATATAGACGTATAAATTTACCAGTTTCATAGAAGACATGTTTAATTTTGTACACTGTCCATGTAGCATCTGCTGTACTTGTCGCGTTATGCAGATATATTTATTTAAATTCGATCCGAATGACACCTACCTTACGCCTCTCCAGCAGGCATGGAAATTATTGCTACTTTAAAGGAATTCTCATTTGATGATATTATTATTTTTTATAGCATGATTTCACTTGCGATATATGATTTGCAATGATTTGTAACCTACGTCATCGATGCTGATCGACGGTATTTTTCACAAAATCATGTGCGAGTATCGCACGCAAGTGTCAAATTATCACTGATGCAAATTATATATACTTTCGAGTACTTTCGTAGCAAAAAATTATTTTTCTATCCTGCTACATAACATGTTAAAGAAGTTAACACTTTATGTCACTTGATTTAAGGTTTATTTTTGAATACTCTTAAAAGCTAATCAATGATAAAGTTTTTTTTTTTTTTAAATTTGTTCATGACCATGGATACAAAGTCCTTCAGTCGCATACATTTTATTTATATTCTTAAATATTCTTTATAACATGTAACAGGCTATGTCATGGACGGTAACAGATGTGACATATGAAAACAGAATCATATTCTTTATCACCTGCTACTTGTGATTTATGCCATGCCTACTCTCCAGTATACAATAGTAGTCTTTGCCTAGGTACGCCGCCGCCTCCCCCTATCCATTTCGTCAATAAATAAACCTGTGACAAGTATATACTGTAGTCTTTGCCTGTGACACAAACCACAAATAAATCACAGATCACTACTGTATATTATGTACTATTGTGCTAATAAATATATACTTTATACTTTTTTTCGTCAATGGCGGATACAAGATAAATATTTTTATGCATCTTCCTTCATGGTAGGGATGGCGATCTGAGATCGATTAATCTAAGAATCGATTTTTGGAACCAAAAAGATCGATTTTTTAAATCGATATGTAGTACTGTATCGATTCAGTGAATCGATATTTCATCCTTGAAAATCGACATTCGATTTTATTTTATTTTTTGGTATAAACGGTATAAACCAAAAAAGTATTTACAATTAATTGAATGTACCCGTATTATAAGAGTGCTGCCGGCTGCCGGTTAAAGGGTTAAATCAATACATTTAAAAAATAAATGTCTTGTTTTATACCTGATCTGATGTTTTGATATGGTAATAAAAATATTTTTTATCATCGAATTGCCTGATTTTACTGATAAGAGATCGTTAAATTATAATACGTATCTTGTTTTTAATAAAATAGATTTATATTACATTATAAACAAAAACTTGAAAAAGATCGATTTTTCAGAAATCGATCTTATTGGCCTCGATCTTTTCTGGATCGATTCATTAGGTCACGATTCGAATCGATGTTTTTCGGAAAGAATCGCCATCCCTACTTCATGTCTTCATGCACCTACATTTGTTTCATTAGTTCGCCAAAAGGCGGGCAAAGGTCCAGAATCATACAGCCTAGTTTTATTAAAATTTTTCTTGAAATAATAGATACCTACCTGATATCAAGGTCAAAGCCAAGGCTGATCTACCCAAATTGAAAAGGTTAACGCCATATTTGTTTTATTCAGGTTATAGTAAAATAGTTCTTTAAAAACTTCAAGGATTTTTTGACATAACTCGAAAAGTCACAATACACGCATTCATTTCATGTTACTACACTGGTGCACTTAGCCACTTTTGTCAAAGTACCTATACATAATTTATGTTATTCTCTTCTAACAATGATGATTAAATTTGATGATTTTAATCTATATATATAATAAAAATGAATCCCTATTTCCCTTGGTCACGCCATCACGCGTGAACGGCTTGACCGATTTCGCTAATTCTTTTTTTGTCGTGTTTGTTATTGTCAGGAAAAGGTTGTTATGAAAGGAAAAATTAAGACAGTTGCGAGGGTAGGGTAGGTTAGGGTAGGTATAGGTTAGTAGGACACCACGCGAACGAAGTCGTGCCGGGCAGCTAGTACTATAGAGATAGATTGAAAAACGGCTTGTAGCTTGCGCTCATAGAAGATGAGAAGTATAGGCACAGACAATCCTCTGTGGCATAGGTACTCAAGAATACGGCTGATTGACGCTACTGTGGAGCTGAACGCTCGCTGAATATAATGTTTAACCAATAAGCTTTGAATCATTTTAAATTGTTTATACCACGGAGTTTAGATTGTTTATGAAACGTCCAACGTCCTATGGTCAGTTGGAAATAATACAAATCTTTATCACAGTTCACGTTTGTATGTTAATATTATAACCAGTTATAAAACCTACCGTAGGAGTTGAAGGCCCAACTGCAAATAATTATAGGAAATTATGCGAATTTTTATCACAGTTGGCCATGTGTTGGTCCTTTGTATATTAATATCCGTTATAAAACGTATCGTAGGAGGTTAAGGCCCAACGGCAAATAATGGATGGAAAATACATGAATCTTTATCACAGTTGGCCATGTGTTGGCCCTTTGTATGTGAATGGCCCGTTGTTAAACCTACCGTAGGAATTGAAGGCCCAACGGCAAATAATTGATGGAAAATACATGAATCTTTATCACAGTTGGCCATGTGTTGGCCCTTTGTATGTGAATGGCCCGTTGTAAAACCTACCGTAGGAATTGAAGGCCCAACGGCAAAGAGTTTTTAGAAATTATACTAATCTTTATCTCAGTTGGCCAAGTGTTGGCCTTTTGTATATTAATATCTGTTATAAAACCTACCGTAGGAGTTTAAGGCCCAACGGCAAATAATTGTTGGAAAATACATGAATCTTTATCACAGTTGGCCATATGTTGGCCCTTTGTATGTGAATGTCCCGGTATAAAACCTACCGTAGGAGTTGATGGCCCAACGGCAAAAAAATGTTGAAAATTATACTAATCTTTATCCCAGTTGGCCATGTGTTGGCCCTTTGTACGTGAATGCCACAGTATATTATTGCAGATGGCACAATGTTGGGCCTTTGTAGGGAGAATCACTACGATATCCCAACTTATTCCCAACTGTTGGCAACCGCGTGCCAACAAAAATGCTACTAGGGTGGTATCCAGGTGCCCCCGCCCATAGATGACAGCAGCACTCCATATGAGGCCGGACTTGCGACGTAAATTTGCAGCCTTTGCCCCGATGTGAAGTACTGCCTCGCTCTGTTAAGTACTCCGAGCTTTTCATTCATGTTTAAAATCCAATAACTTATCTGTTTCTAAGAACTACTAACCGGGTACACGTGCTACTTATAAAGATCACAAGAACAAAGTGTAAGACACTTATTAGAGACGATAA
Organism: Achlya flavicornis; assembly: GCA_947623365.1. NCBI lineage: Eukaryota > Metazoa > Arthropoda > Insecta > Lepidoptera > Drepanidae > Achlya > Achlya flavicornis. The sequence goes on along the minus strand of OX392494.1, from coordinate 1,290,365 downwards.
GAAAAGTTCTGTAGACACACTCTTAAAGTACCAACTCGTGCTTGGCCTGATCTAATGATTCATTTTGAAGTTGTTGTCTAGTAAAAGAATTATGTCCCTCATCAGTGATATTTTTCTTTTTTGTAAAATGTTGATCCGATTTAGTTAATAAATCCAGGGTAGTTTCATTCGATTGGTCTAATATTTCTCGGCATTGGTCTCCAATTTCGTGCAGCAATATAACTTGAATTGATGGCGATTTCTTGTTTGATTCACACGCATTGTATATTGTAAAACCATTCTTCCATTTCTCTCAACTTTCACCAATTTTTCCAGATATTTTTACACCTTTACTTTGTTTCACTGTCCTCACTTTTTAGTTTTACTTTTAATATTTAAATAACTCTGTTTTTAACCGACTGCGCCATGTCATTTTAGGGAGTGTGCAATCAAAGACGAGATCAAGCAGTAACTGAATCATGTATTTTCTAAAACCCACCTACAGACATAAGCTTCAATCTACCTACATATTACTTAAATTATTAATATGACACACCATATCGAGCCTTAATTGCGATTATAAAGTTGAAGTCTTTGCTCCGATGAGATGTACTGCTTCGCTCTATTAAGGACACCGAGGTCTTTGGATAACAGTTTGACCTTATTAGATGACAAAGATATATAAGATATAAGTGGGGTTGAAATGGACTAGGTTTCGTTAGTGTACTTTCGATTTCAGACAGAATCGTTCGCGTATTTCCTACACTATGGAACGAGCGATATTTGAACGGTCTGTGAAATTATCGTACCCTGTACTGTCGCTGTTAATAGACAGCATATCATTGATATGCAGGAGGAACAGTGTTGGGGATAACATGGAGCCTTGCGGGACGCCAGCATTCATTAAGTATCTGCAGATATTCCTCACCCTGAGTCTCAATGGCGAGTGACCAACGGTGTATGAGATACACTCAACGGTCGCTCAGAAGGTCACCAGCCGTGTGAATGTGCCCGAATTCGTGTCAACAAATCGTGATCCTCTAGGTATAAGTGCACATGGGTAGTGTAGTGTTCCACGAACACGGGACTTCCATTTTCGAGTAGGAAAGCGAGAAAAGGCGCGTTAGTATATGACACAAATCAGGAGCAAACTGTTTCAGCACCATTGCCGGTATACTGTCTGGCTACCTCGCCATATGGATGTCTACAGAGAGCAAAATCTGCTGGATGGTATGCGGTGTGTCGTCCACAACATCCAAAGTCGAGTAAGAGGCAATGAAAGACCCTAAAAGGTCAGCCTTTTCCTTAGCACTATGTGCTAAGTTCCCGTCCAGTTTATATAATGGTGGGAAGGACGACTGGCAAAAGTTTCCTTCCACAGCTTTGGCAAGAGACCAAAAAGAAAAGAGGCTCGTCCGTCTTTCGCTAATTCTGATGACGAAATCGAACTTGGCCCTGGCAAACATTAGCTTACTCTTCCCACTGTCGGTACCGTCGTTCACGGAATCCCATATGCAAGACAAGTTAGACAGAAAGTTGCCATCCGCATTTCAAGTCTCATAACATTTTAACTCTGACATCAATATACATTCTTGAGATCTGCAAATTTGTGAGAAAATACCCAATCTTTTTCAATAAACAAGCTGACCAACCGAACCGTGACCACACTAGATTAAGACATGAATTAATACTTCCAAGCTTCTAAGTTAAAAATGCATAGCTCCGGCCCAAATATTATGGCAGTAATTTTTTTTAACCATATCCCAAATTCTATCAAAGACATACATTTTGAGAAAAACTTAAAATACATGTCATATTGATTAAAAAAGTTTATTATTCCCTAGAAGATTTTTTTTCAGACATTCTATAAATGTAGCGGTGCGTCTCATAGTGTTATAATATATTATATTGCAATGCAATGCCCTAAATGAGGCCACATGTGTATACCTACCTACCGTAAACTGTGTTTGTGTATATGTATAGTGTGATGCAATAAATGTTTGAATTTGAATTTGACAAGTGTGTATTGGATGTCCTTCGATTGTCATGAAGAGCTCCTTTTAGGTCTTCTTTGGAGTATTGGACAGTCTCTTTATTCCTTTTAGTTATTTGAAGATATTTCAAGTAAAATGTAAAATGAAGGAATTAAATACAATTATGTAAAATATTGCAACATGAAAATATTGATATTTCCATCATAAAAGCGAAGTTAATATATTTGCACTTATTTATTTACTAAAGTTCCATATGAATAATAGCATATTCATACTTATATACATTTTGAACGAAGACTTAAAAAAATATTTTCGAATAACTATAGCTGCATACTTGTTTTAGGATTTATTTGGTGGGAATCGTAGTGCAAGTCTAGTTGCTTAATTCTTCCACGAAACTTTTATCGATATTGTATTCCATAACAATTGATACGTATTTTTCTAAACAGAATTTGGAAAATATTTAGACGTAATTAGAGAAATAGCTTAGTTTAAACGTTAGGTTTTGTTTTAAAAGTTTCATAATTAATAAAAATTATTTATTCTTGGAAGTATTTTTATAAGTTTCATGGCGTAAAAACAATTAAGTAAAACTAGCAATGAATCTAATGAAACTATCGATGCCTGGATGTCCAGCTAATGGCGAGTCGTGACATTCTTTAAGGATTTCTGGTCGCATACCTATGGGTATGACAAGTTGAGGTGACTCGCTGTCTGAGTCCGGATTTAGCCGATAGAGTACACCTTGATCAACCAGATATCCTCGATCAGTCCAACGTTGAACTGTTAAATCTTCCTGGTCTTCGATCTCGTTCAAGATTTCCTCAGAGCAAATAGGTCTACTCAGGGTGTCTGCCACCACGTTAGCTTTACCAGGGGTATACTGGAATTGAATGTCGAAGGACTGGAGCTTGAGAGCCCATCTTACTAATCTACCGGTAGGAGACTTGAGCGTTAGCAACCATTTTAGGGGTTGATAGTTTTAATCATAAGAAAAATACTTTTTATTGGAACAAATTTATTTAGTGACTCACTTACATTAAGCCTTGACATATAGTGAGAGATGTGCACAGACAATCAATATCATTCTTAATAACCACAGATATATTATGTTTATAATTTAACATAAATTGCCGGGGCAACAGTACTGATACACTAAATAATTATTTCAAAAAACAAAACAAAAATATGATTTACAAATCATCATATATTGGCAATACTGCCACACGATTGATGGCCCTTCTATGAGTGCCCGACCCAGACCTGACCTCAACCACTCTAACTCGACCATCCAACCCACTGAAAATGTTCACAACCCTAGCCAGTGGCCAGTGTAATGGTGAAGAATTTTCACCTATTAATAGTACTAATGCACCAACCTTTATATTTTGACATACATCATGCCACTTAGGGCGTTTTAACAATTGTGACAAATAGCATTTGTGCCACACCTTCCAAAAATCCTGCTGCACCTTAGTGCATTTTTTCCAGAACTTTAATGGGTTTATATTTTTTGAGGTCGAATCTGGCTCGGGAATAGCGTTTAATGGCGCTCCACACAAAAAATGAGCTGGAGATAGAAACGAAAAGTCATTTACATCACTTGTTAATTGAGTCAAAGGTCTCGAATTTAGGATTCCTTCAATTTGAACCAAAACTGTATTGAATTGTTCGTATGTCAAGCATAGACTTCCTATTACACGTTTGTAATTATGTTTAAAAAGTTTGACAGACGATTCCCATAGGCCACCAAACGTGGGACTGTATGCAGGTATAAAATTAAATTCAATACCTTTAGTGGTACAATAATCAAATATACTATCCTTGTGCCTTTGAGACTTATTTAATAAGTATAATTCTTGCAATTGATTATTGGCGCCTTTAAAAGTAGAAGCATTGTCACAAAACACAGTTGCAGGAATTCCTAGCCTGGAGCAGAAGCGTTTAAATGCTGCCAGGAAACAATCAGTTGTTAAATCAGATACTAGCTCTAAATGTATACATTTTGTTACAAAACATATCAATACTAATACATATCCTTTACTTATACATGACCTACGCATTGGAGATTGTTTTATTTGAAAAGGCCCACAATAATCAATTCCAACTTTATTGAAAACCTTATCTTTATTTACTCGAGAGTAGGGTAATGCACCCATTAATAGGCTTGCTCTTGTGGCTCTAAATTTGAAACAAGTAGTGCATTTGTGCACTACCTTCTTTACTTCTCTAATGGCACTTATAATATAATATTTTTGTATTAAACTAGACAGAGTTAGCTTTAATCCTGAATGCAACAAAGACAAATGTTCATTGCGTATGATGAGTGTAGTAAAATGACATTTATTAGGTAATATTACCGGATACCTTTGACTGTAGGGCACATTTGCATTTTCTAGCCTTCCTGCTACTCTCATCATACCCAAACCGTCCAAAAATGGATTAAGTTCTTTGAGGTTTGTCTTTATTGACTTTCCATTTTTAATACATTTTAACTCATCAGGAAAATGCATAGATTGAATGTATCTAATTAAACAAGACATTGAGTTTTTAATCTCTGTTACAGTTAAATGTTTTAAATTGCGTTCATTTTTACTTATTTTGCAATGAGAAGTTTTCTTGTAGGTATTTAATTTTCTTTTCTTTAAGTCTCAATAGATGGCGTTAATGTGACTGAAACGAACTATCTTGCTGTCAGTTCAAAAAAAAAAAAACTATGTAACTTCATGGGTGCGTTCAGTTACTACACATGTTATTGAACTGTTACTGAACGCTACGATGATCTTCGGGCGATCACACGGCGTAGTTACTGAACGCAGCCCATAACTATTTGGCTTTATACTGGTAACAGAAGTTCCAATGTCGGACTCCTATTTTTATTATTACGCAGGAGACACGGCCAAGGTACGTCCTGCCGTAGGAAAGTGTGTAGTGCGGCAGGACCCTCATAATTATTACTAATACCGGTTGGAAGCTTTCGACGTCCTGCCCAAAGACTACAGTATATACTTAGAGAGTCCTGCCGCGCTACACACGGCCCTGACCATCAGACGTCTGACAGTCGGATCGTCTGTAACTAGTATTATGTTACTATCATGTGTGTTTTGTTCAAAACTTTTGTGAAATTTAGCTTAGATTTGAATGATTTGAAAACTATTGAAAATGCGTGTTTGTGCAGTTGTGAATTGTACCAATAAGGGACGTCTTACATTTCCAACTGATGAACCACTAAGGTCACAGTGGATAAGAGCAACAAGGGTGGATGTCCAACGAATATCAAAACAATGATAGAAACAAATAATCCTTAAGCGTGACTTCCACAACAAAACAAGCAACGCAAACAACGGAAACAAACATCCACTCATACCAGTGTTGCCGCCTCTTATTACTAATTTCGGACGAAAAAAAACAGGCTGTTACCAAAAAGCAACGAAAATTAAGTTTTGCTCCTCTGAAACTTGGTTTCATTTAATCATGTTCATGGTTGCCATTAATATCAATTAACACTTAATAAAAGAATCTGTACATTTTTTTTTTCTCAATTGTCGATTTTGAATTAAAAAGGATGGACACCTTCCGTTGTTGGCCTATGTGGCAACACTAAAGTTATGTGACAGCATATTTTGATTTGACAATTCAATTTGGTGATGACAGCGCCACCTAGTTATTTTGCAGCAACTCTTTAAATACCTACAAGAAAACTTCTCATTATTAATGAATCTTAGTATATATGCAAAAACGTTATCCAGACCCCGAAAAAGGTTTCGGCACCACTTTATGATAGTTTTAATCATAAGAAAAATACTTTTTATTGGAACAAATATTTAGTGACTCACTTACATTAAGCCTTGACATATAGTGAGAGATGTGCACAGACAATCAATATCATTCTTAATAACCACAGATATATTATGTTTATAATTTAACAGGGGTTGGTGATCACTACCGATGATGACTGGATGTCCATCCAAGTAATATCTAAATCGTTCTACAGCCCATATCACAGCAAGCGCCTCACGCTCCGTCGTTGAGTAATTACGTTCTGCGACAGTAAGTAAGCGGCTGGCATATTCAATTGGCCTTTCCTGCTTGTCCTCCCCCTGGAGTAAGAGTATTCGGGGCAGCCGAGTGCGTAATTACTAGCATCGGTACGTAGTATGAAAGGGCGCGTGAAATCGGCCTGAATTAAAATAGGGGCTGATGTTAAAACACGTTTTAACTCTTTAAACGCTGTACTTTGCGCTGGTCCCCATACCCAAGGTTGATTTTTGCGTGTTAACCTTGTTAGTGGTTCCGCTATCTTAGCGAAGTTAAGAATAAACTTCCTAAACCATGAGCAAGTCTGTAAGAAAGTTCGTAAATGTTTAAGATTATTAGGCTGTTTCATGTCTAGTACTGCTTGTATTTTCTGAGGATCAGGAGCCACTCCTTATTGTGTTATTATGTGACCTAGGAATTTAACGCTTTCTCTAGCAAATACGCACTTATCTCGATTGGCGACCAGGTTAAATTCTCTAAGACGACTGAAAACTGCCTGGAGGTCTTCCAGGTGTTGAGAGAACCCTTCAGATATGAGGAGCAAGTCATCCATATACGCAAGGATGGTAACATTGGCAAGAGCTGGACAGGAGCGCAGACGGTCGATGAGACGCTGAAATGTCGCCGGTGCGTTCTTCAGACCGAAAGGCATACGTTTAAAACGATATGTTCCGAACGAACTGATGAATGCTGTCTTGTCTCGGTCCTTTTCCAGGACTTTCACTTGCCAGTAGCCAGATCTCAGGTCTAAGGTACTCATGAAGCAGTTCCTCTTAGTTGATTGAATCAACTCATCGATGAGCGGCATCGGGTAATGATCCGTTTTTGTAACGGCGTTAAGGCGTCTATAATCCACACAAAAGCGGATACTGTCATTAGGCTTGGGTACCAGGAGAGCTGGTGCACACCAAGCAGACTCACATTCTTCTATCACATCATCCTTCAGCATCTTTTCAATCTCAATACGCATGAGATCCTTTTTGGCAGGAGTTAACCTATAAGGGGGGGAGGAGATAGGAGGGTGCTCACCTGTATCAATGCAATGCTCAGCGTAAGGGGTAGGTTCTCCCCCTTACCGGAAGATGTCCTCGTTTTTAACCAGGACCTGCACCAACAGGTTCCGGTCCTCAGGTTGCAGCTGTGTACCCTCATCGTCCCTAAGTATCTCAGTAGTGGCACAAGAAAGTACCGGTGAAGTCGGTTCAAATCGCATTTTATACCTAACATCACTATTATTAGAAAAATACCAATATTCTGTAGAAAAATCTAAAACAACTTTGGCAGCAGATAAAAAATCGATACCTAGTAACGTCTCGTTATTTTGTGCATCCGGAAAAATAAAAAACGGAATATTAATAATGTTCTCAAGTTAAGTTAAGTGCACATCAAGAGTCGTCATAAGAACATCTAAGTCACGCGCATGGCCGTCGGCAAGTTTAACACACCTTTGAGTAACCTACTCAAAGGAGAGGGCGTCCTATTTGCAGGAGGTAGGAATACAACGTATGACCAGCGATACAATTTTTAGAACCGGTATCAATTAAAGCGGTACCACGTAAACTTAAAATTTCGATATCGAAAATAGGTCTTAAAATGCGTCGCGGTTCCCGATCCGAACTCTCATCTTCGTGCGCGTGAAAACATTTTATATCAATGGGATAACTTTGAATAACATTTTTATCTGTGTCACAAAAAGTATTAACATCAATAGGATAATTTTGATAGACATTCTTATTTACGTCATAAACATATCTGACCGCCTTTTCCGAAAGTGCCTCGTTCCCACTTCGCGTATCACCCCAATTAAGCCGTCCACATCCTCGTCAACATTTGCCGGGGTCCCCAGTGCGGCGAATCTATTTCTCAATTCCAGTTGGAATGCATCATGTCCAGCTTGGGGCACATTTGGACGAAGAGCAGACCTCACCATGCGACTACGTTCGAGCTTAAAATTGATATTTAGGGTGCCTCGCACAAGCCGGTGATCGCTACCGGTATTAAACCTGCTGATCACTGAGACATCCCTAAATATATTCTTCTTGTCGGCTATGATGAAGTCAATTTCGTTCTTCGTCACACCGTCGGGTCTCTTCCAGGTCCACTTCCTTTGGGGCTTTTTCTGATAAAAGGTGTTCAAACAGAACAGCCCCTGCCTGCTAAGGAAGTTGACCAGCATTTGGCCCCTACGGTTTCTGCGCCCATAGCTATGCTGTCCCAACCAAGATTCACCGCATTCTTTTCCCACTTTGGCGTTGAAGTCCCCCATGACAACGGTATATTGGGTTTTGGTGGTACGATTCATGGCCTTTGACACATCGTCGTAAACGGCCTCCACCTCCTCATCTGAGCTGCTCGACGTCGGCGCATATACCTGTATGACCTTGAGACAATGATGTGCTTGCAAGATTTGACCTAAGCAAACTAACTAACATTGCAAATGAAACAAAAGTAATATATATTATTTAACTGACTCAAAAAACGAAAAACAAAACTTATGTCGTTATGCTCTTTGAATTAGTGTCCGTACACGTTAGATCGCGATCGTGTGTTCCTAGGTAGTCGTTCCGCAAAGAGACGTGATCTCTCTCTGAGCTCCCGTGGTCGACTAAATAGCGTAGCGTTATATGAGGTTATATTCTCTTTGGACTAAATTTTCGAGCGCGTATCTCACTTATATATCGTCGCGCTGCCATAGTAAAAATGTATGCCGAATTCGGAGCTCATTTTGAATAAAATCATAATAAATCATCTAGACAATATAATGAAAATATCAGACGCAAAACTTCAAGATTACATATTAGAGAATTAACTGACTACATTTCTACAGAATATTTCTAAGGAAAAATACACGAAATCTTCTGAATCACAGCACGCATTACTGTAATTATTATGTAGATGTTCACTGTGTAAATAAACTATTTTCGTTAATATCAACATAACCGTAACTGTCCTTTTGTCACTTTTTGGTCGACTCCCTCTTAAGTCACCGTTAGTTAAGATACTAAAATAAAAATACAAATACCGTATTAAATATACTTAATAGTTATTTATGCAACTGTCGTAGAATGTGGGTTTATCACATAATAGTATCACATGAGCATCACATGAGGGTTTTAATGCTCATTAAATAACAATGCACATTAAAATACAATCAAAACTGTAAGAACATCAATATTTATTTAACATAGTATGATAATAGTATAATTTAAGTGTTACAAATAATACCTAAACTAAAATAAATATATTCTGCATGATAGGTTAAAGCGGCCATTGCTATTTTAATTTCCGAATCGAATAATTTGACGTTTCTCGACGGAAATATCAATCCGAATCATCGAAAAGTTTCCGATAGCTTTTAGATGGCGGAATTCTTTCCGAATTTTATTTAATATTCGTTTTTGACTATTATTTAATATAAACGCATTATTTAAACTTATATAAAGGTTAGTTGGTACTAAACTGAGTGTGTTTGCCCCTATTTTAAGTAAATAATGAATAAGAAAGTTCTGCGGTAAAAGTAATAGCTACATACTCAAACTTCGTAGGAACTAAAACATATTGGTCACTACTCAATACCGTTACTCATGTTGGATGCTAGATTCACTACCCACTAAAATTTTACGTAACCATAAAATCTATTGCAAATTATCTATTTGCAAATAAAAGTTAAAATATTTTATTAGACTCAAAAGAAAAAAAGAAAAACATAAAATATTTGTTTTATTATACTCTCCATGAATGTACTGAAAAAAAAAACTACTTTGACACAGAGGGCTTTTTGGCGGGAACATGCAAAGTGACGCTGCGTTTTTGTTTTATTTTCAAAAAATCATGTATTTTGAGTTTTATTGCGTATTATCTGTGATGTTTTATCCTATAAATATAAATCCACGGGCACCAATGAAGGGAAATTAAATGAATTATGTGTATCGTGACTTCAACTTGTCTCAAAAAGTCCGTGAGAAGTTTTAGTTTATTGACCACTATTTTACTAACACATGACGTTTATGGACTGTGACTGACAGTGCGTACTAAATGAAAGTGATTTGTTTTGTGACTAGAACTTAGGTATAACTCAAATACGATTAGGCTGTATGGCTCAAACCTTTGCCTGACTTTTGCTAATGTTATAAACAACAATTACTTCGACCTATTAGTCAGTTTTCGAAGTTCGATAAAACTAGAAAACTATTTTTATGTTTATTAACACAATGTAGACCTAAAGTCCAAAATATAGAAAATAACAAGTATCTGTCTTTATGCATTTGATATGAGTGTTTAAATGAGGGCTTTCAACAATAAAAATCCGTAAGCATTTCGATTTTACTTTAAGTTTTAGTTTAGGTATACCATTTCCTACCAGTATTAAAAACAAACTTTGTAAACGCACTCCAACTTTATCTTTTCGATGAAGGTTTCCGATTCCGCTCCCGATTCCGAATTCGATCGTTTTAAAATAACCCCGCAGATGACTGTGTGTAAGAGACTTTTTGGCGGGAACTTGCAGAGTGACGTAGCATTTTCATTTTTATTTTCATAAATTTGTGTATTTTGAGTTTTATTGTGTACTTTTGGTGGTATTTTACCCAATAAAGATCATCCATGTGCATCAGTGAAGTGAAATGAAATGAATTATGTGTATCGTGACTTTTCAAGTTGTCTCAAAATGTCCGTGTAGAGTTTTAGTACAATGACCACCATTGTAGTAAAACATGACTTTTATGGACGGTGACTGACTAAGGACTATAATTTGAAGTGATTTATTGTGACTGAAAACTCTAAACTATATAACTCGACACTGGCAGAAATGAGCCCTAATTTGGGCTTGGTTGCCAAAATTAAAAATAAGAAGAAGAAGACTGTGTGTAAGGAATGTCCCGGGATATTTATTTATTTATATTATTTCTGTATTTGGGTTAATTTAATAATATAGGTAGGTACTTAAGTAATCTAACATTATCAAGGTCATGCCGCCAGCCACATCCTGCATTATTATCATCGTTATAACCAACTAATATAATAAATGCAAATGTGTGTTTGTTTGTAACCTCTATATGCCTTAATAGCACAACCAATTATGATGAAAGGGGTTCGAACATTATCACATACTTTTCGGCAATATTAAATGACTGGATTCAATATAATATATAATGTATAAGTATCTCCTGCACATTTATTATGCTGATATGTTAGTAAAGAAGTAATTTTTTTTTAACTACTTCATAATTTTATTAACAACAAATATGCACAAAATACAATCTATATTTACAAAATACAATCTAAAATTAAAAAAATAGAAATATATATATATATTTTATATATAGAAAATTTCCTCAAGCCTGCCGCTGCTTTCCCAGAAGGCTGGCAGCGTTTCCTCTTTGGATAGCCAAGCTGACGCGTTGGCGGAAAAAGCTCCCCGCCCGCTGGTCTCCGGAGGTCTCGATCAATTTTGAAGACAAGGTGCGAGCAAAACGGCGAGCTTCTGACCCCCATGGTCCCAAGGTCTCGACCGCAAAAGGCATAAAAATATAATTGTAGTAGGTAGGTATATATGGTAATATAAAAATCAAAGTAAATCAATCTAGCATCATAGAATGTGTACAATCATTTAATGAGTAATTGTTCATGGTTATTGAAGTTGTCAAACATTATTTTACGTATAACTCTGTAGCGTGACGTTTTAGGACACAGACAGACACCCCTATATTTTTATGTTTGTATGTGTGTCCCCAATCGAGGTAGGTATAGGTACCTACCTATATACCAATAGGTAACACCGTGCGCAGGCATTTAAAAAAAAACAAAATGGCGCCTTATGAGTACCTATTCCAGGCTCCGAACAAAAATCTCCGATTCCTTTGGAACGCTGGTAGATCACAACCAGAACAACGTGAATGAAGCTGTACGGAGAAGACAACCATGTATGACTTGTATATTTCAGTGCTGGAACTCGTAGCTGGTATAAAGGATCAATGTATAAAGGTAATATTTTATTAGTCTTAGCCCAGCTTTTTTTGGCTCTTTATGGGATCATTTTGTTCATATTTGAGTGTCACTTATTGATTGGAGGAGTGAGTGAGCCCTCCAGTGAAGACATATTCTCATATTATTGTCGCTCGAGCTACAAAATGTTTTTTCTCTTGAGCCGTATTGTATAGTCTTGGCAGGTTGGATTAGCAGCAAGCGCATTAGGATGGTTCTCTAGTCACACAATGACGAAGATGGTGTACCTACCTATTTCAGTAGTTTTAAAATGTACTAAGGAGTATTGATATCAACTTCGATGCAAATCACCCCTAAAATAACTGTTTACCCCTTTTTGACCCCGTTAGGCGATGAGTTTCAATAAAATACAAAACACGTCTTCCATCAATTCTGTTAAGGAATGTTTATGCAAAATTTGAAGTAGATCGGACCAAGGAATCAGGTTGTCCCATACAAACTTTGCCCCCGTTTTTCACCCCCTTAGGGGTAGAATTTCGGAAAATCCTTTCTTATCGGATGCCTACGTCATACAAAGAACACACCCTCCAAATTTCAGGTCTCTACGATCAGCGGTTTAGGCTGTGCGTTGATTCTCAGTCATTCAGGACAAAGCATTTTATATGTAAGGAAGCTGCTGTACCTTGATACATTTTTCATTAAATTATTTATAAAAATAAAAGTATGATGCCTTTGCTGAGGAAAATATTTGTAACTTGAAAAGAAACTAATTGAGCTCAAAATATAAAATATACAAAAGTACAGGTTACCATCTTCATAGTTTTTAGGGTTCCGTAGCCAAATGGCAAAAAACGGAACCCTTATAGATTCGTCATGTCTGTCTGTCTGTCTGTCTGTCTGTCTGTCTGTCTGTCTGTCTGTCCGTGTATGTCACAGCCATTTATTTCCGAAACTATAAGAACTATAATGTTGAAACTTGGTAAGTAGATGTATTCTGTGAACCGCATTAAGATTTTTACACAAAAATAGAAAAAAAACAATAAATTTTGGGGGTTCCCCATACTTAGAACTGAAACTCAAATTTTTTTTTTTCATCAAACCCATAAGTGTGGGGTGTCTATGGATAGGTCTTCAAAAATGATATTGAGGTTTCTAATATCATTTTTTTCTAAACTGAATAGTTTGCGCGAGAGACACTTCCAAAGTGGTAAAATGTGTGTCCCCCCCCCTGTAACTTCTAAAATAAGAGAATGATAAATCTATAAAAAATATATGATGTACATTACGGTGCAAACTTCCACTGAAAATTGGTTTGAACGAGATCTAGTAAGTAGTTTTTTTTTAATAGGTCATAAATTGAAATTAATATCAAATACTCAGGTCTATACTACCATTTACTTATATACCTACAGGTTTGTACGGAACCCTCGGTGCGCGAGTCTGACTCGCACTTGGCCGGTTTTTTATTTTATTATTTAATTAAGAAGAGGTATTTTGATCAAGGTACAACAGTGCCAATGTACCTTGATACGGCACATGTTGTACCTTGATCATGTGCAGTTTTATGACAAATAAAAGGGATTATAGAATTGAATATCAATATTATATTAGTTTTCTATATTTCTTATAGTTATATAACTCACGCATAACAATTCAAACTGAATTGAATAAAAATATATTCATCAGTAACATCTTTTATGTAATCATTGTAGCCTAATATGAATTACTTTTAAATTAGATTTTTTTTTTCTTCGTCAACCTCTGAACTTTTCAATATATCTTTAAGAATAATAATAATAATTTTCTTTACTTTCAAAATTTTGATCAAAATTCAAAAAAAATCAAAATTCAAAATCATTTATTCAAATAGACCTTCGCAGGCACTTATGAAAAGTCTGACTCTAATACTCTAATACCGGTTCGGAAGGTTGCATTTGCTGAGAAGAGCCGGCAATAAACTCAGCAATTACTCTTTTCAAAACAGGCTTAGATTAATTACATAATATTTACATTCTAATCGCACTGAAAACAATTGCGTGCCCCCGCGCGGCGGCAAAATTACAAAGTAGACTGAAAAAATATTTAATAAGTAAATAAATAGCAAACTTAAGCAGACCAGCCCCCACAAGCAGCACCTGTTCACAAGTATGACGCGTGTGGCAGCCATCGCCCTCCTCGCCATATTGGAGGGAAGTGAGCGACCCGTCACACGACGCCGCCGCAAGCAAAGGCCTTAAAGTGAGCATGACTTACTTAATTTGTTTTTTTTTTGAGTTTAGAGATCTTAGTCTTTGTCTTTTTTAACTTTTTGGTTTTTTTACTGATTTTTTTTTTCTATCTCGTTCTTTTCCAGTCTCTGTTAAAATCCTAGCCTTTCCTTTTGGTCTGCCTTTCCGAACTAACTTTCTTGGCTCAGTCAGCTTTTGGGTGCAGTCTTATCATTAACGGGGTTAACATTTTTGAGGGACCTGGTATTTTTTCTGCTGAGATGGTTCAAGTGTTTCATTCAATGTTTTATTTAATCCTCCATCAGTAGTAGTTTTATCACATACAATCATCAATGCATCTTGAGATGAAGCTTGGGCCGCATTATAAGAATAGGGACGGTCGGTCAAAGCACAAAAATATTACAATTTGTTCTTGAAAATTATCAGATAATCAAATAACATCGAGACATAATACATTTCTGTACCTTGACCATAATCAAGGTACCTACAGCAGATTGATGTAGGTTAAGGTACAACACCACCACCATTACCTTATTATTCACCCAAAAAAATAAATAGGTTATGTTTAGCTAAGATCTAAATAGCACGTCTAAAACGCTAATAAACTAACTCTCTAAAACAGCAATTTGTTAAATGTTTCATGTTTAATACGTTTAGTTATCAAGAAAGTAACAAAACACAAAAAACCTACTTTTTGGCACCTATAAATTTATAGCTGTATCACCCCCAAACGCCGAGAAATTCCCCCTTGCAACTAACTTCAAGATGATCACTTATCTCTAAACGTCAACACACCATAGATGATAATCGGTAAAAGGATCGGGAACATTTAAAAAACTTCACATGATCAAGGTACACGTAGTATCAAGGTACAGCAGTCTCCCCTATAGATTACTCTCCATTGTACACCAGAAAAACAGGGATTACTAAATTCGGGATTTACTAAAGCGCAGCAGGGGAATACTTTGCACCCGGTTAAGTACCTCCGTCCACCAAATATGAGCCCCATATTAAAAAAGTAAAATAAAAAATATATTTTTTTCGTTTTAGGCGAATCTCTCTATATAATCGTCAGATTATGAGACAGCAAGTCTAGGACATAAAGATGACCCATAGTTTAATCTGACGCGCTTGAGTATTTCAATATGGCAAATTTTTTTTAACTCATTTTAATAATGGCCGCCAGTTTGCGTCACATCGAAATCGTCAGATTATTGAATGAGAGCTTTTTTTAGGTTCACTTAACACCCCCTTAGAAAATTTGACGCGCTCGTTTTTTTTTTTCTTTCATTTTCAAATTTTCCTTTGAAAATCTATAGCCGCTCCCCCCACCGATGAAAAGGTCTAACATTATATGATATAACATTTTTTTCTTGTTATCATCTTTGCAAACCAATAGGTGTCTATGGCGTTCGAGTAAATCCCCATTTAGCATCGTGGGCTCCCCTACTAGGACTCTCTTATCATACAATATAGCTGCAATATAATTGCAACGCAATATGACCTCGCCGATGGAAGTGAATCATCATGGTCGCAAGTTCGCAATAAATATTATAATTATCAAGTGTTCACAACATAGGGTATTTTCCCCTAATCTTAGGAGATTTTTTGACACCTAGGGTATTGGGGGGGGGGGGGGAAATATTTTCGCTTTGAAACCTGAATGAACGATCAATTATTTCGGAAGAGCATGAAATTAGTTACGAAAGTTGATTCTAATGGATGACTGTCGGTCGTGTGAAACTTATATGATCTTCGACACAAGTGAAAACACACACATGAAAAATTTGAATTCCCGGAACTTCGATTCAACTGATTACCTTCAAGAAACATGTATGTATACATTAAAAATGCAACTATTTTTAGGAAAAACTAGGGAAGTGTGATTAAACTAGTTGTCCCCCGCGGTTTCACACGCGTTCCAAAATAAAAAGTAGACTATATCCTTCTCCGTATGCTATCTGCATGTCAATTTTCTTGATGATCGGTTGATTAGTTAAGTCATGTAAGCGTAACAATAAAACAAACTCACAGTTGCATTTATAATTAAAGGATTAGGATAGTTAGGATATAGGTACTAATACTCTGGATTTAGGATATTTTTCACGAAGACTGGGGAACAACAAATATTTTGGGTTGGTAACACTGGGGACATCGTTTCATGTAGGGACTTTATCACATGAATATAACATGTTTGGGCGCGGGCGCGGGCCGCAGTCACAGTTACTAAATAGCTACTTACTACGTGCGCAGTGCTTTGTGCGCGAGAGCTCTCCTTTAGGTATGTGAAAGCATTTTTTTTAATATGATATAATATATTATTTTTATATTTATTATACAGAAGATAAACTCTATCAAGTGCGTGTGATTTAACTACCTATACTACACAGAAAAATTAGTGATTTTATTTTACATATCTGACGAGTGATGGAACAAAACTCGTTATTGTAAAGTATGACATTTTCGGTTCTCAAAGTTGAAATACACTTCCAAATACTAACAGACCGCTTCAAAAACCGATAAATACTAATAAAAAAAAATTTGAAAGTCGATGCATTCCTTTTATAACGTATAGAATCGCAATGCCGTTTAGGGTATTGATTTCATTCATTTTGTTCGCCGCCGCTCGACGATCCGCTGTAGCTAGGGCGTGGTCGGCCGATACATTGTTTGCCCCCGCTCGACTATCCGCTGTAGCTACGGCGTGGTTGGCCGATACATTGTTCGCTGCCGCTCGACTAACCGCTGTAGCTAGGGCGTGGTCGGCCGATACATTGTTCGCCGCCGCTCGACGATCCGCTGTAGCTAGGGCGTGGTCGGCCGATACATTGTTTGCCCCCGCTCGACTATCCGCTGTAGCTACGGCGTGGTTGGCCGATACATTGTTCGCTGCCGCTCGACTATCCGCTGTAGCTAGGGCGTGGTCGGCCGATACATTGTTCGCTGCCGCTTGACTATCCGCTGTAGCTAGGGCGTGGTCGGCCGATACATTGTTTGCCCCCGCTCGACTATCCGCTGTAGCTACGGCGTGGTCGGCCGATACATTGTTCGCCGCCGTCGACTATTCGCTGTAGCTAGGGCGTGGTCGGCCGATACATTGTTTGCCCCCGCTCGACTATCCGCTGTAGCTACGGCGTGGTTGGCCGATACATTGTTCGCTGCCGCTCGACTATCCGCTGTAGCTAGGGCGTGGTCGGCCGATACATTGTTTGCCCCCGCTCGACTATCCGCTGTAGCTACGGCGTGGTTGGCCGATACATTGTTCGCTGCCGCTCGACTATCCGCTGTAGCTAGGGCGTGGTCGGCCGATACATTGTTCGCTGCCGATCGACTATCCGCTGTAGCTAGGGCGTGGGACGTATTTTCTTTTCATTTTTGAGTGAGCCCTCCAGTGAAGACATCTCATATTATTGTCGCTTAAACTACAAAATGCTTTTTCTCTTGAGGCGTATTGTAATGAATACCTATGTAGATAGACTAGCAGACCCCCGCGGTTTCACCCGCGTACGGTTTGAATTTTCTCCTTCGAAAACCAATGCACGCCACTGATTATTAGACACAACAAATCGAACACAGATATTTTTACAATTAAAACTAAAAACCTACATTATACACTAAAAAATAAAACTCAAAGAATCTTATTAATTATTATAACAACAAATGAAAAAGAAATTAAATTAACTACAATCAAAATATTCTAATGAAATAGAGAAAATGATCTTTTTTTTTCATTGATGTCACACGGCTCGTGTATTTTGCCACTTTCCAGTTATATCATAAGTTCTAGTCACAATAAATCACTTTCACATAGTCCTCAAGCAGTCAGTCACCGTCCATAAAAGTCATGCTATACTACAGTTACAGTGGTGGTCATGTACTAAAACTCTTCACGGACTTTTGAAAAGACACGATACACATAATTCATTTCATTTCACTGGTGCACATGGATTGATCTTTAGTGGATAAAATACCACCGATAATATGCAATAAAAATCAAAATACACGAATTTAGGAAAACAAAAATGAAAACGTAACGTCACTCTGCAAGTTCCAGCCAAAAAGTCCGAGAAAATGAACTTCCAAACAAATTTCTAATCCGATTTAAATATTCTTTTATATTTGACATTCCAATTTTAAAGCGCATTTCAGTTTCCAGAACAAAAGGCAGATAGAGCGCGCGAAACACGGGAGTGAGGCCAAACAAAGCAATTAGGTACAAATCGAAAAACACAAACCTGGTATTCGCTTTTGAATTTGTATTTGCTGTTTAAAAGCTGCTGTGTGCTAATTTATTAAAAAGAAAGTGTTTTTCGTTAAATAAAGTTTTTTAAACAAAGCAAATACAAATTCAAAAGCGAATACCGGGTATGTGTTTTTCAATTAGTATTTGCTTTTTTGGCCTCGTGTTCCGTTCACTCCATCTGCCTTATTCTGTAATCTGTGAAAATCTGATTTAGATTTCAAACATGTGTCAAAATTAAAAATGTTATTTAAATCAAAAGTACTAAAGAGATTTTCAATAAAATACGAATCATTTCTTCCATCAATTCTGTTAAAGAATGTTTATGCAAAATTTGAAGTATATCGGACCAAGGAATCACGTTGTCTCATACAAACTTTGCCCCCGTTTTTCACCCCCTTAGGGGTAGAATTTCGGAAAATCCTCTCTTATCTGATGCCTGCATCATACAAAGAACACACCCTCCAAGTCTCAGGTCTCTACGATCAGCGGTTTAGGCTGTGCGTTGATTGTCATTCAGGACAAAGCATTTTATATGTATAGACTAGCAGACCCCCGCGGTTTCACCCGCGAACGGTTTGAATGTTTTTGCGCGGAAAATTAATTATTTTTCAAAAATAAAAGTAGTCCTTTATTTTAATGTTAATAAAGGACTACTTTTACGGAACAGACAGATAAAAATGTTTAAAAACTCAATCCGATTTTATTAAAAAAAAGTTGAATTAATATAAAAGCTTGGTGCAATGCGTAGATAGAGAATAAAATTGTAGGTAGATAGGCTGTTAGCGTATAGCGAAGAAGATAGCGATAGTTCGACATAATTACATATATATTTGGATTTTTATCGTATTTAGACGAAAGTATCTATACAATTTGCATGATATTGACAGAAAATACACTTGAGTATAGTAATCCTTTGATTTACTTACTGTATCAGTAAAAAAGAACTACTGACCGATGAAAGGTTATGTTGGGTTCATTTCGTTCACTACGGCCTTTACAGCCAATTACACAACAATTGTTTAATTGTTTAAGACGCGTCACGGGAAAGCTGGTTCTATTTATGTGCAGTGGTGTCTGTATAATTTCCTATTTCTACGTCCAACGATGATTTCACCGTCGAGTAATCTTCGAAAAGCGGGACTGAACCTGTCACGCGCCGGATATTCAATTTTGGGCTAAAAATCGGGTCGTCTGGCAACACTGATACAAAGTCACAAATTACATACAATTAGGGTTTCACAGTTTCACTGCTCTCATAAAAAAATATCATAATACACAAACTTTTTTGGCCTGAACGACACTGAGGTCAAACAATAACAACCTGTACGCTAGATAGGGACAAAGAAATACGCTTAGTCTTGCTCACACATACACGTTTTGACATATGCGTATCTTGGCCTGTCTACAGGTCGGTTAACGAAAGCTGGCACGTTCACAGTACTCATAAATTTGCAATCAGTCAAGTCTAATGGACGAATGCAAAAATAGACCACTCTATATTTATGAGCAGTAGCAAAAGCAAAACAATAACTGTCTCCTTCATACTCATAAGCTTGACTTTGCGCGAGAGAGACGGTGTAAATGTGTTGAAACGTGCCAGCTTTAGTTAACCGACCTGTACCTGTAATTCTCCGTCTACGGTGTAATGCTCTTTAAAATTGGAATGTCAAATATCAAAGACATATCAAAGAATATTTAAATCAAAAGCACTAAGGAGTATTGATATCAACTTCGATGCAAATTACCCCTAAAATAACTTTCTACCCCTTTTTAACCCAGTTTGGCGATGGGTTTCAATAAAATATGAAACACGTCTTCCATCAATTCTGTTAAAGAATGTTTATGCAAAATTTGAAGTAGATCGGACCAAGGAATCACGTGGTCCCATACGAACTTTGCCCCCCTTTTTCACCCCCTTAGGGATAGAATTTCGGAAAATCCTTTCTTTTCTGATGCCTACGTCATACAAAGAACACACCCTCCAAGTTTCACGTCTCTGCGATCAGCGGCTTAGGCTGTGCGTTGATTGTCAGTCAGTCATTCAGGACAAAGCATTTTATATGTATAGATTACTCTCCATTGTACACCAGAAAAACAGTTATTTTATATATACCTAAACAATAACCCCCTTATTCATAATCGCTTTTTAACTAAATCAGTGTAATAGTGTGCCCCGTCTCACTCTTTCGATCACCAAATGTCACGTGTCAGATAAAGACATCGGAATTCTAGCTAATCAACGTTTGATAACTTTATTATGAATAAGGGGGTAATAGTTTATAATGTAGGTAGGTACCGATATAAAGTTTAAATATATAAAGTGAACTAATAAAATTGTTATTTTCCTGTTTTGTTCATACCTAATGAAATGCCTATATGAATATTACCTAATTAACAAATATTGTAACATATTTTCCTGGAAAGTATTTTTTATTTATTTAATTTGAATATCGCGCACAGCAAACTGAGTCAGGCGTTAATAAGTGCATTATCAGGGCCAAAACTGAATAAATGTCCTTTTCATATGAGGAGTAGGCACATAGTCGCCCTAATTTGCGGGCGACTATACATTGAGTTAGTCATCTCACTAATATTATACAAGTTTTTTTTTTTTATACCACTTAGGTGGCAAACAAGCATACGGCCCGCCTGATGGTAAGCGGTTACCGTAGCCTATGGACGCTTGCAACACCAGGGGTATCACGCACACGGGGGTATAAGTGAATGTTTGGATGTTTGTGAGTCAATCACATGTAATAATAAAATAAAATGAAATCGCAAATCGCTGAAATGTTTAGACATAATTTGTTGTGCGAAGATAATTCACTATGATCACAACATAGTATTAAAAAAAATACGAAATAAAAAGGTACTTAATTAAAAAAAAAACGTCTTCAAAATACACTAAAAAGTATGAAATAACTCTAATCTGACTTTGTACACTCTTAAATAAGTATAGGCTTAAGAACCGGGTGTAGCAACGATTGCACTAAGATGTGTACAGCTCGAGAGCTTGTGATAAACTGTCCCAAAAGCAATACGTATCCCCTTATTAACTTTGTTATTCACGTTATAGTCATATCAGTATTCTTACTTTTTACGCATGCCCTCATTAAATCTGTTATTAACGTTAAATTCAAATCAGTGTTGTTACTATTTCACCCAACCCTTGTACCACGATAATATCATAATACAACTGAGTCCGACCAACTATCTCACTCTCCGACATATATAATAATCTCACTTACCGGCTACTTGTAAAGCTGCAGGGGCAGCGGCGGCCAGTGCAGAAAATTCAAAATTCAAAAAATATGCATCGATTGGACCCAATTATATTTTTATGCCTTTTGCGGTCGAGACCTTGGGACCATGGGGGTCAGAAGCTCGCCGTTTTGCTCGCACCTTGTCTTCAAAATTGATCGAGACCTCCGGAGACCAGCGGGCGGGGAGCTTTTTCCGCCAACGCGTCAGCTTGGCTATCCAAAGAGGAAACGCTGCCAGCCTTCTGGGAACCTTGCCGTTAATCGGAAGCAGCGGCAGGCTTGAGGAAATTTTCTATATATAGATTATATTTTGTAAATATTGATTGTATTTTGTACATATTTGTTGTAAATAAAAAGGATGCAGATTAGATAATCCAGTCTAGTTGCATATACATCTATGTTATATATACAGAACATATTAAAAAAAACCGGACAAGTGCGAGTCAGACTCGCGAACCGAGGGTTCCGTAAACATGTAGGTATATAAGTAAATGGTAGTAGGTATAGACCTGAGTATTTGATTATGAATTTCAATTTATGACGTATTAAAATAAAACTACTTACTAGATCTCGTGCAAACCAATTTTCGATATAAAACATATACATACTTTTTGTTTGTAAATACATACTTAATATACATAATTACACCCAGACTCAGGACATACAGACATGTTCATGCACACAAATGCATGTCCTGTGTGGGAATCGAACCCACGACCTGTATGTAATGTGAGAGGATGCTCGGTGCCATTGTGTACGATGAAGATGCGCGTTTGTGTGTGTGTGCGTGTGGGTGTGTTTATGTATAAATTGTATAAGTATCATAAGATAAGATAAGATAAGATACATTTTTATTTGCATAATACCTATAGTTTTAATGACTTTTGTCTAATTTTTGACATAAAAGTATGTTTTGTGCATGAGTATATATCAATATCGCTATATTCAAGGCGATGATAGCTCAGTGGTAGTGACGTCGGATACCGAGACGAAGGTCCCGGGTTCGAATCCTACAATGAGCTTGAGCTTTCGGTGAAGGAAAACATCGTGAGGAAACCAAAGCACGGTGGTAGGGTACTTTGTAGTACCCGTCTGGCTGGCAACCACCCTCAAGTTGAAAATCTGTCGCCAAGCACCTATCGGTGTGTTCCGTCAGCTGCACTTGAGAGCCAGTTCCTTCTAGGCTTTGTGTGCTTACCACCTTCGACTACATCATCACTTACCATAGTGAGATTGTGGTCAAACACAGGACTATATACAGTAAAAAAAAAAAAAAAAAAAAAAAAAAATCTTATTGTACAGATTAGTAACACGTGATACAAATTCATTTTGGCCGTAATTAGTACGGCTTTGAGGAACACAAAACACTTTGTGTTCAGGTAGACGTGGGCTACGCTTAGGGATACTTAATGAGAATTTTGATGTCAGCGAAGGACAATCGAGACGAGAATTAACCACATCGTGAAGAAAGCTTAAATCGAGAATTTCTCTTCTGACTGACAGCCTGTGAATTTTATAATGAGTGCAAGCGTCCTCGTAACTAGAAAAAAACATTTTTGATTTAAAATTTAAGTGTTTGATAAAGATCCGTTGAATTCTTTCTATTCTGTTTATGTACGTGGTATATTGAGGTGTCCAGGAAATACTCCCAAATTCTAGGATGCTCCGCACATAAGCGAAGTAAATCATTTTGAGACACGAGAGATCGGAAAAGGGTTTGCTCACTCGCATCAAGAAACCCAAGTTTTTATATGCTCTATCCACAATGGAAAAAATATGTTCATCCAAAATCATTTTGCTGTCTAGTAATGGAAATGGTTTGGAAGTGTCTCTCGCGCTAACTATTCAGTTTAGAAAAAATATATATTAGAAACCTTAATATCATTTTTGAAGACCTTAGACCCCACATAACCCACAATTATGGTTTTTATAAAAAATAAAATAATAAAAACACAGACATGACGAATCTATAAGGGTTCTGTTTTTTGCCATTTGGCTACGGAACCCTAAAAAGTCAATGTTTCGTAAACACAGATTTTTTTGCGCTTTCATTGCTAACGCTGACTAAACTTTAAAATTATCAAAATGATGTACAGTCGAGGACATAAATATGTATACACTTTCTGAAATTCAAAAGCAATTTTCTCGCATGCTTAACATTTAAGTGTTAAACTATTACACAAATCATAATAGTATATGTTAGAAGATTCTGCCTTTATAATATCTCATAATTTCAATCAGTAGTTTAAGAGGAAACCGTTGTTGAATTTTACTAAGTGTATACATATTTATGTCCTCGACTGTACTACAGAATTGTGTATTCTCAAAACATCTACAAAAAAATCCGCGATGGTATTTGTCTTTATCACAGTAACCATTTTTATGCGATTGAGATTGGGTGGGTTATACTTAAGTTATTTTTACCATATATAATATTAATCCTTATCTAATTAAATAAGTTAGTTACGACGGGCATTTAATTTTGATAAAGTTTGTTTTTTAGAGAAAATCATTGTCTATACATATAAAATGCTTTGTCCTGAATGACTGACTGACAATCAACGCACAGCCTAAACCGCTGATCGCAGAGACGTGAAACTTGGAGGGTGTGTTCTTTGTATGACGTAGGCATCAGATAAGAAAGGATTTTCCGAAATTCTACCCCTAAGGGGGTGAAAAAGGGGGGCAAAGTTCGTATGGGACCACGTGATTCCTTGGTCCGATCTACTTCAAATTTTGCATAAACATTCTTTAACAGAATTGATGGAAGACGTGTTTCATATTTTATTGAAACCCATCGCCAAACGGGGTTAAAAAGGGGTAGAAAGTTATTTTAGGGGTAATTTGCATCGAAGTTGATATCAATACTCCTTAGTGCTTTTGATTTAAATATTCTTTGATATGTCTTTGATATTTGACATTCCAATTTTAAAGAGCATTACACCGTAGACGTAGAATTACAGGTAGACAGGCCAAGATACGCATATGTCAAAACGTGTATGTGTGAGCAAGACTAAGCGTATTTCTTTGTCCCTATCTAGCGTACAGGTTGTTATTGTTTGACCTCAGTGTCGTTCAGGCCAAAAAAGTTTGTGTATTATGATATTTTTTTATGAGAGCAGTGAAACTGTGAAACCCTAATTGTATGTAATTTGTGACTTTGTATCAGCGTTGCCAGACGACCCGATTTTTAGCCCAAAATTGAATATCCCGCGCGTGACAGGTTCAGTCCCGCTTTTCGAAGATTACTCGACGGTGAAATCATCGTTGGACGTAGAAATAGGAAATTATACAGACACCACTGCACATAAATAGAACCAGCTTTCCCGTGACGCGTCTTAAACAATTAAACAATTGTTGTGTAATTGGCTGTAAAGGCCGTAGTGAACGAAATGAACCCAACATAACCTTTCATCGGTCAGTAGTTCTTTTTTACTGATACAGTAAGTAAATCAAAGGATTACTATACTCAAGTGTATTTTCTGTCAATATCATGCAAATTGTATAGATACTTTCGTCTAAATACGATAAAAATCCATATATATATGTAATTATGTCGAACTATCGCTATCTTCTTCGCTATACGCTAACAGCCTATCTACCTACAATTTTATTCTCTATCTACGCATTGCACCAAGCTTTTATATAAATAATAAATAAATAAAAATGTATTTATTTTTCTCTCACAAAAGGTTTCTTATGAACTATGTTGGTACTACATTAGTAAGATAAAGTTAACCTGATTTGTGAGAGACTGGTGCCTGAGCTAGGTTTATAAAAACCTGTATTACAAGTCACCAGTGCCCCACTCCGCGGATTGACAATATTTCAATGTGCAGAAATGATTGTGACAACATAAAAAACAAAAAGAAAAACAAAAACTTATGACAATATTTAAATTACAGGCAGTAAAGTAAAATAACTAACAATTAAAACAACTTTAAAAATAAAGTAAAATAACAATACTTCAACTAGTAACTGATTACAATATGAGTGTATAATGCGTTTGTGTGTGTAAGGAGAGGTTAGACGAGCATGTAAATTAAGTGTAAATGTGTAAATAAGTGGAGTGTTTGTGTGAATGGTGACTGATTGCGTGAATGGAGAGAAATGTGATAAATATAAGCTTAGTTCTGATAAAAAGATAGAATTTTGTACGTAGCATGAAGTAAGAGTTACAAAATCAACTCTGTGGACTCAGTAAGTTTTCAGTCTCTTTATAATTTAATGACTTTAGCCATCTCGTAGTTAAATTTTTGCAAGAGGCTTTAGGTAAAGGGTAGATGGACAACGTTTTGTTTATTTGATTATAGATGTAGGGCCCGAGGAAGAGGATGAAATTGTGCGATAGACTGGTGTGGAGGGTTTGAATGCTACAGACCGTGCCCTTTCTACGCTTATCACACACTAGCTGAGAATCATATTTTAGTTGACTGTGCTTTTTTATAACGGTCTGGAGTATGAAAGTTTGTCTGACAGTTAGTACATCCCATAGATTATATAGGTCCGTAGTAGGAAAGCGATAGGGCAGACCGGCACTTACTTTAAGGATGGCTCGCTGCGCTCTGTCAACGTCAATGATATGAGACTTTGCTGCACCACCCCATGCAATGATGCAGTATTCCAAGATGGATTGGCAAAGAGCAAAGTAGACCATTCTTATTGTCCCACGGTCTGCTACATGTTTAAGAGTCCCAAATATATAAATGAGCTTACGCAGCCTAGTCACAAGAATGTCGATGTGAGGCTTAAAGCTAAGCGTCTGGTCAATCGTAATGCCGAGGTATTTTATTGTGGGAGCTCTTTGTATTGATGGGCAGGGACAATTCACTGTGGGCCGAGTACAAGCGTGAGCTGTGATGGTAAGAGACGATGGAGGAAGTAGGTTGGTTCTACAAGCAAACGCTAGATACTTAGTTTTAGACACGTTTAAGGTTAGTAAATTAGCCCTGAGCCATGCACAGACTTCACTAAAACCGCATTGGGCACTGTCAAAGACATCTTCCCAGGTAGTCCCACTGAAGAAAAGTGCCGTGTCATCTGCAAACGTTAGGGTATTCCCATTACGCAGTTGCATACTACAAAGGGAGTTTATGTAGATGAGAAACAGCGTAGGGCCAAGTATGCTTCCCTGTGGCACGCCATGTCTAACTATTTGCTCGTCGCTAACCAGGTTGTCGATCTTTACACGCTGAATCCTTCCACTTAGATAATCTTCAAATAATTTAAGTGGGAGCCCTCTCACTCCCATGCTCTCTAGCTTCGTTAGCAGGTGGGGTATAGAAACTGCGTCAAAAGCCTTGGCCAGGTCAAGGAATATAGTTAAACACTTCCTTCTTTCATCAAGGATTTTTATAATTAGGTTTGTAAGCTCATGAACAGCATCACTAGTAGATCTACCCTGTCTAAATCCGTATTGAGATGAAGAAAGAAGATTGTTAGTTTCCAAGAAGCCAATGAGACGTTTGTTCATTAGCCTTTCTAAGATTTTAGACAAAGAAGGAAGAATTGAGATAGGCCTGAAGTTATTTACACAGTTCCTATCCCCTCCTTTATGTATAGGTTTAATTATTGCAATCTTAAATGCATGAGGGAATACACCTGACAAGAGAGCAAGATTGCAAATGTGCATTATAGGACTGGCTAATACGTGAGCGTATCTTTTAATTATCCTACCCGAGATCTGATCGAAACCTACTGCACAGTCATCCTTCAGATCTTTTATTGATTGAACAATTTCAGCCATATCAGTAGGAAGCAAAACAAATGAGTTAATTGGTGATATGGATTCGTTACAGACAGCCATGGTAGGGTTAGTTGTGTTGCAGGGGCTGTATTGTTCAGCAAGCCTTCCTCCAATCTCAGCAAAGAACCTATTCACTTCGTTGATACTACGTTCGGGATTAGTAGGCGAAATTAGGCAAGATGAGTGGTCAACTACTTTCTTATGGTTACCAATATTTTTAATAACGTCCCAAAGCTTCCTTTTATTGTTTTTAGCATTCTCAATCTCTCGTTTCTCGTATAGTCTCTTAGCCTTTTTTAGAAGAGCACAACAAAAGTTCCTGTATCGTTTGTAAGTCGTCTTCAGAATCTCATTATCAGGATCTTTTTTTTGTTTTTTATGAAGGTTATCCCTATTCCTCATGCAACGCAATAGAGCTTTGGTGATCCATGGTTTGCGTATTATTTGTCTTTTTGGAGTTTTAGAAATGATGGAGTTTTCATTTATTGCATTAGAAATACTGTCAACGAGGAGATCTGTGGCTGTATTGACGTCACTGCAATTTAAAATTGGTAGGAAGTAGATATTTTCGATAGCAATATCAAGACCAGTATAGTTAATACGAACAATAGATTTATTTGCGAGCTCGAGTCTGCCACCCAGTTTATATATGAATTCAACTTTTTTTTAAATAAAGTCGGATTGAGTTTTAAACATTTTTATCTGTCTGTTCCGTAAAAGTAGTCCTTTATTAACATTAAAATAAAGGACTACTTAAATTTTTGAAAAATAATTAATTTTCCGCGCAAAAACATTCAAACCGTTCGCGGGTGAAACCGCGGGGGTCTGCTAGTCATTTATATTTTAAAAGATATCACAGATTTAAAATTAGCAAGAAACAGTATTCGCGATACCGTGAACGGGCGGGCCCAGAGGGGGCGCGGGCGCGAAAATCGCCTGACACCATACGACATTGCACCCGTGCCAAGCCGGGGCGGGTCGCTAGTAAATAATAAAAGCTTCACTAATCCAAATTTCCCGCAACTTGCGGGCACAATAGGTATAATAAAGTTCTGGAGTAACACACGCAGCCTTCCGAACCACTTTTAGATTCAGGCTACCTATTCATAAGTGCCTGCAAAGATCCATCAATATGAAAACGTGTGATGAGTTGCAGACCCTGACAAGGCAGCAGCTCGGACGGAGGGTCGCGCGAAGGACTACACCAACAGGAAATAATGGCGGCTAGGCGACGAGCTGTGAAAAAACAGAACGAGGTAACTGGCATATATTTATACCATTACTATTATAAAGAGCACGGAAAAGAGAATACACAGGAAGGGCGATGTGTTAGAATTTGTATCGGAACCGGCACGAAACAGAAAAAACTTTTCTGTTCTGTGGGAACCGGTGTCGCCAAACACACACAAATAAATGTTTAATCATATATTGCACTACAAATAAACAATTATTTTGATTGGTCGTTTTTATTTTACTCAAAATTAGCTTTAGTCACACAGGTCATACATATGAAAATATACCTTTTTACGTTACAATAATGTTTATTTTTCAATAGCGTACAAAGTGTTTGTCGTTTTGTAATCTACAAACTAACTAGATTCAATCGACGAAAAAATTCTGCTACTCGGCACTAGATGGCGTTATTTTCATGGAACGCAATTTTGAACTCAAACGCATTAGACATAATGTTGATAATTGCGTAATAGCTGCGTCGACTGGCGTCGAGTAGCAACACTTATTGCTATTCGCTTAATACAGCGAAAGTAATCGATAAAATATCAATAAAATTATCGATATTTTAATTTCGTCGATATTAATTTAATAATTTTTAAAAATTCCGTAAGTATAAATCAATTTATATAATTATTTATAAGTATTGTATTAAACATATATAACTTTGTAAAATTTATTATTATACATTTTATTACTGTTTATTTCTAATGATAATGGGCAATTATAGTAATACCTAGCTTTAAAATATATCCGTCACTTTCTAATGTCATATAAACAAAAAGGGATGAGGCTATCTTAATACCTGGGTGTTACAAGACTGACTCACACCTTATTTATTAATAAGGCGGATTAAGTTTCATTAACAGCCTATGCTATTGATATCTAAAAAACCCTAATTTCGTCACTGACTCACTGATGATCATCAAAACTCTTAGGCGTCGTCCTAATTGGCGATGATCGTACGAGCAAACGATGCGATTTCGTCGCATCAATCAGAGTTTTTCGCAATAGCATACATTCGAACCAACGTTTTTCGAACTCACGAACATTCGCAGTACAGTCGATCGATGTTTCAAATTTCGAAGTGCTGAAATACAGTCACACAAAACGCTTTAGAGTGTCCTAATTGAAGCTCGCAAGTCATCGCGCGAGCACAGGAACATCAGCGCGATCGTGCGACGAAATCGCATCGTTTGATCATACGATCATCGCCAATTAGGACGACGCTGTAGGGTACTTCCTGGAGTCCTAGAAAGCTGAAATTTGGTGTGTAAGCTTGTATTAGTCCACCTTTGAGTATGTAGTCTGTAGTCCACAAACAACAAAACTATATGTCCTTCTCCATACGATAGGCTATCTGCATGCCAAGTTTCATGATGATCCGTTAAGTAGTTGAGGCGTGAAGGCGTAACAATAAACAAACTCACTTTCGCATTTATAATATTACTAGCTGTCCCCCGCGGTTTCACCCGCGTTCCCGGGATAAAAAGTAGCCTATGTCCTTTTCCATACCATAGGCTATCTGCATGCCAAATGTCATCATGATCCGTTGGGTAGTAGAGGCGTGAAGGCGTAACAAACAAACAAAAAAACTCACTTTCGCATTTATAATATTAGTTAGGATTAGGAAGTTAGGATTTAGGATAGTTAGAATTCTCTTTTTTGTATTAATGTGTAATTTCTTTTTTTTTTTTTTATTAATAGTGTTGTTTTGCAATTTGCAGTGGGAGGAGAGCTTTTCGGACGCCTCATCCGACGGTCAGTATATTTTGTTTATTGTTAATGCTACTTGTAGATTATGTTGAGGACTGTTCTTGTGTGCTAGTAACACTAAGTTACTTTCTAAGATATCTTTATAAGTGAGAGGTATTATGTTTTTATAAATAAAATAATAAAAGATTAAGATTTATAATGGTTGACTGATTCGTTCAGGGGAGTGTGATAACTTCTATCAGCCGCCGCGCCGCCGCGCGCCCCTAGCCATCACCGGTAATTTACAAGGTACGGAGTATTTTATCAACAACAACCATCTTTCCGACCATATTTTTATTTTATTTTTTACTGTGTATAGTCCTGTGTTTGACCACAATCTCACTATGTTAAGTGATGATGTGGTCGAAGGTGGTAAGCACACAAAGCCTAGAAGCACAAGGGCAGCTGTCGGAACACACCGATAGGTGCTTGGCGACAGATTTTC
This sequence comes from Achlya flavicornis, assembly GCA_947623365.1. Classification (NCBI taxonomy): domain Eukaryota; kingdom Metazoa; phylum Arthropoda; class Insecta; order Lepidoptera; family Drepanidae; genus Achlya; species Achlya flavicornis. The sequence goes on along the minus strand of OX392494.1, from coordinate 1,259,501 downwards.
AACTTGAGGGTGGTAGCCAGCCAGACGGGTACTACAAAGTACCCTACCACCGTGCTATGGTTTCCTCACGATGTTTTCCTTCACCGAAAGCTCAAGCTCATTGTAGGATTCGAACCCGGGACCTTCGTCTCGGTATCCGACGTCACTACCACTGAGCTATCATCGCCTTGCTTTATAAGGCGTTGATTAAGTGAATGTACAAATCTTATCACCTTACCATGCCATACTACTATTACCATTGTTCACATCGATAATAATAATCTTGTTTATTGAGACAACGAGGCCCACTTGTTAGAAATACAATATTTTCTTAAAAACTATGTTAGTTAGTAACAAAATAAAATGACAAATTTCTTCCTATTTACAATTTGGACGCACTATCGTGTCTATGGCATGCTTTAACAAAGGCGTGTCAAATTTACTCGATAAAGTCTTCAGGATACTATTGGGACTAGACCGCATCCTAGTGAATATGGAAGCGCTCTTTTTACGGATGATCGCGTAAAAGTCATCGGCTCTAGCCTGAGCGAACATGTTTGAGGCACTACAATATCATGGTAGTCCCAACAGAATCCTGAAGCCATTATTATATTGAACTCTCAGAGCACTGAGCGCCTTCTGCGTATAGTTGGTCCACAGGCCACTCGGTAGAAGGTTTGACAGTAAGCTTTAAACAACGTAACCTTAGCTTCCTCACTACAGCGAGTAAACCTATGAGCCAACATATTGCATCTAGCAGCCAATGCCGTGCGTTCACGTTCAATATCTACCTGGTCTTTAAAGTCCTCGGTAACATATGATCATGTCTATTCATTTTGTAAAGAAGTGAAGTGTCATCAGCAAAAATTACTATCTCATGTTTTTTTTCTACAAGATTTGGTAAGTCGTTGATGTAAATGAGAAAAAGAAAAGGTCCAAGGATAGAACCTTGTGGGACACGCATAGTTACTATTATAAAGATAATATACCCTACATGGCAAACTTCTAATTTGTTATACTTTCTAAGATATCGTTATAAGTGAGAGGTATTTTGTTTTTATACATAAAATAATAAAAGATTAAGATTTAAGGCAATGTTCTGGTTGTCTGATTCATTCAGGGGAGTGTGAGGACTTCTACCAGCCGCCGGGCCGCCGCGCGCCCATCAATCTCTTCACCGGTAATTTACCAGGTACGGAGTATTTTATCAACAACAACCATCTTTCCGACTATTCACTTTGTAAAGAAGTGAAGTGTCATCAGCAAAAATTACTATCTCATGATTTTTTTCTAGAAGATATGGTAAGTCGTTGATGTAAATGAGAAAAAGAATAGGTCCAAGGATAGAACCTCGTGGGACACACATAGTTACTACTATAAAGATAATAAATACCCTACTTGGCAAACTTCTAAATTGTTATACTTTCTAAGATATTGTAGGGATCTTCGCGTTCACCTTGAGAGGCACTGTGACACATTCAAAAATGAAAGATTTTTATAATAACGCAATGTGTATTAGTAAAACCCGAATCTATGTACACAGCCACTCGGATCGGTCAGTGCGCACACTTACAATACATAATGAAACACTTAATACAATAAGGCACTGTTCATGATTGTTCGGTTTCTGCCTTTGAATTGAGGGTAGTTGGTAATCCACCGCCACTCGCTTCGACGGTGCTGCGGCTCGAGGGCCGCGACGACCGGCAGGTAGCTTCTACGCGTTGAGAAGGAGGGACGTTTCCTGCTCCTCTCAATTGTGGTAGATTTATAGTCAAGTTAGACGTTCTAACCCTTCGTATTTAGTGGTTGTGGACTTTATTCAATACTCCCGTGCAGTGTGTAGTTTTCATCGCTTTGGACTATTGTCAGCCGTGTTGGCCTCCTATCCTGGACTCCACGTGGCATGCCGTGCATGCCTGAAGGCATCCTTCAGCCCATGGATGTTGATCGAGGTAGGTGGTGTTCAATTGCTCTCTCTGAAAACTGCGGGAACGAACTTTTGCCACCCACTTTTGCCATGAAGTTAAGATGATAAACTGATTGTTGATATATCAACGCACAGCCCAAACCGCTGGACCCAGAGATATGAAATTATGCAAACAGATACCTTATACAGTGGAGGCATCCACTAAGGAAGGATTTTTGGAAATTCCACCCCTAAGAGGGTAAAATAGGGGACGAAAGTTTGTATGCCAGTCCGTCAGTTTTGAAGTTAGGATCTTCAAAATTTTGTGTATAGGCTGACGATTGAAAATTAATGTAAAGATTTTTCAGCGTTTGTGATAATTCCACCCCAGAAGGGGGGAAAAGGGGGATGAAGTTGGGTATGGAAGGCCTTCAATTCCACAATAACTTCACTAAATTTATTATTATACAGTGTAGGTATCCAGTAAGGAAGGATTTTTAGAAATTCTACCCCTAAGCGGGTAAAATAGGGGATAAAAGTTTGTATGCAAGTCCGTCAGTTTTGCAGTTAGGATCTTAAAATTTTGTGTTTAGGCTGACAATTGAAAATTAATATAAGTTATCTCAGCGTTTATGATAATTCCACCCCCGTAGTAACAGCTCTCCGCCGCAATGTTATTGAGGCCAAAATATTAACTGGTTCTGCCAGAGGAGAAACAGTCTTCGTGCCACGTATACCATTGATCCCAAATCACCTTCCGTTTAATTTAAAAGATTAGAGTTCCTTTATCGAGGTTTGTTTCGCGATGACTATTAATACATTACAGGGAAAAACTCTGAAATTTGCTAGAGTTTATTTGCGGCAGGACTGTTTCAGTTTTATGTGATATGCTCGCATGTAAGCTCAATCTACATGAAATTTTGTCAAATATCACACGTAGTGGCGGGCAATAGCCATGAACAAAGCTCTATATTGTTACAATGATTCATATCCAGAAAAAAGAAATAATTACGCGGACGAAGTCGCGGGCTAAAGCATATATAAGTAATATTATAAAGAGGAAAAAAAAAAGATTTAAGGCAATGTTCTGGTTGACTGATTCATTCAGGGAAGTGTGAGGACTACTACCAGCCGCCACGCCGCGCTGTAGAGCGTCGCGCTTCGCCGCGCTGCACTTCGCCACGCCGCGCTTCACCGCGCCGGGCTTCGCCACGCCGCGATTTGCAGCGTCACGCTTCGCCACGCCGCGCTTCACCCCGCCGCGCTTTGCAGCCGGTATATTACCAGGTACGGAGTATTTTATCAACAAAAACCATTTTTACGACCATATTAGCGTTGAATACGCGAATGTCAAATCTTATAGACTACGAGAGCGAAGCCGCGAGCAAAAAGCTAGTCAAATATAAGAATATGGTATATCCAATAATTATACAGATGTCAAGATCAATAAAACGATAACAGATGATAGTATTAACATAATTAAGGTAATAATAATAGCAGATCAGCAAGGCAAAAATGTACGGAATAGTTTACAAAAACTACTGGGACCGAAATTTCAAGTATACTGTTATTGGAAACCAGGTGCAAGGACAGAGGAGATTCTCAAAATTGATATTATGAAAGAAATAACCGCGAATGATTTTGTTATTATCTTAAGTGGCACCAATGACACAGATCCTTTTAATTTTGAACTAGCCCTGGGTAACTATATGAAAAAGATTACAAATGCTAATATAAATGTATCGGAAGTGCCTTATAATAGAACTTTGCATGAATCCAAATTGAACTACTTAATCAGATTTGTTTGTAATAAATTCAATAACGTGACATTTGTTGATATGGACAGTAACTTCGTTCCTATTAGATCATTATTTGTCAAGAATCTATGTAGATTGTTACTGCAAGAAATTTTACGGATTCATTATAAGCAAAAATTTCTCGAATACAATAGATCCACAAAATTACAATTAACGATAAATTCGGTCAAATTGATTGATAAAGCACCCAAACTGATGCGCTTGAAAATATTAATATTGACGTAAATAATGTGTGTAGTAATGCTAACGAACAAAATATTTCAACAAGCAATACACGTGGTAATGAATTGTCCAACGAGTTATTTCTTGTTTAATCATATTTATGTGTTGCACCAAAACATCAATGGTCTTATCAGTAAGTCGGACATGTTGATGGTCTGTCTCAATGAGTTAAATCTCGAATCTAAACAAGTCGATATATTATGTCTAACAGAACACAATATGGTGCAGAGTGACATTAATACATTATCAGTTTCAAATTACAAAATAGCATCACATTATTGTAGGAATAATCGTAATGGAGGATCATGTATAATGGTCCGAGCCGGTACTGAGTTCAGAAAGCTTACCGAGATAAACAAATTGTCCGTCTCTAATGTCATAGAATGCTCTGCGATTGAATTAATAATACACCATATCTATATTATTTGCATTTATAGACCACCCAAAAATAATTCTCAGTCGCTTGATACGTTTTTCTACAGACTTACGGACATACTTAAGCAAGTTTGTCATAAAAACAATAAAAAGTTATAATTTGCGGAGACATAAATATAAACATTTTAATAAAAACTACACTATCTTTAGAATTTGAGAATCTTCTACTTGGGCATAATCTTAGATTTACGTTTAGGCAGGCAACTCGTCTTAGTAGCAAGTAGCAACACATGCATTGACAATATAATTCATAATATCAGAGGTTGTAAGGGAGACATTCTGGAACTTACACTTTCTAACCACACAGCGCAACTACTCATGTGTCCTGTAAAAAAAATATGTGCCATAAAACACTGGTATACAAATAGGCGTGATTATAGTTCAGATAATCGCCAAAAATTAAGGAATTACGTGATCCAACATGGTTTTAATGATGTATTTACAGCGCAGAATGCAAACGCAGCTTTTAACCTTTTTCATGAAACTTTCCTTTTGATATACAATCTATGCTTTCCAGTTATCAGATTAAAAATACCCACGGTAAAAAGACCTAGATGGATATCAAAGGGAATAGTAAGGTGTTCTAAGAAAAAAAGGGATTTACTATGGAAATACCGATTGCAACCAACAATAAAATTGCTTTCAAGATTTACGCAAAAAGGTATAAAAAAGTAATAAAAATTACACAGAAGGCACAAAATAACTATTGTATCAAAAACGCTACTAACAAATCTAAAGCAACATGGAACATTATCCATAATAATAATAAAAACGACCCGAAGGAGAATATTACAAAAATAAATGTCAATGGGACCTCTATAACAGATCCAAAAGAGATTGCAAGAGCATTTAACAATTATTTCATTGACAGTATTCAGCCTGAACGATACCAGCAAAATGCATATATTATAAATTATAGTAAACATAACTCGATATTTATGAGTCCAACCACTCCATTTGACATTTTCAATATAATATGTGCCTTAAAGAATACGTACAGTGTAGGATCTGATGGTATCATTACAAAAATAATAAAAGATGTGGCTGACATCGTTGCTCCTATCGTGGCTTACATCGTAAATATGTGTATAGAACTAGATGAATTCCCTAACGTATTAAAAATAAGTATTATTAAACCATTACACAAAAAAGAAGATACATTTTTACTCGATAATTATAGACCTACTGGTCTATACTGGTATGGAAAAAAATCGTATTAAAGCTACTGCTTTAATTCCAATTTTTTCTAAAATTATTGAAAAAGTTATTTACCAAAAAAAATATTCACATTTTGAGACAAACAATATTTTCACAAATAATTGAGTATTTAGAAAAAACAAAACGATAAATATAGCTCTATATGATTTCTTGCATAAAGTTACTAGCAATATGGATAAAAGGAGAGCAACAGTAGCACTCTTTATGGATATGCCTAGGGCATTTGATTACGTCAGCCATGAAATACTATTGAAAAAGTTGTTTGCCTATGGAGTACGAGGAAATGCATTAAAACTAATGGAATCCTATCTCAGAGATAGGGAGTAGATAACACATATAAATAGAATCTGTCCTAAAACAAAGATTGAAAAAACATACTCATCAGACAGAAGAAAAGTAATCAATGGTGTTCCGCAAGGAAGCGTTTTGGGTCCGTTGTTATTTTTAATTTACATTAATGATTTACCAGAAGTAACTAAATATCCTATGACTCTGTTTGCTGATGACAGTACTATTTTGTTTATTGATAAAGATAATATGAATTTTGAAAATGACATTAATGTAACTATATTATCCGTAATTGATTGGCTTAAATCGAATAACTTAAATATTAATATAAATAAAACTAAAATAATTAATTTTAAACAGAGACATGGAAAGATAGATTTAAATATTAATTACTTACGAAAAAACATTAATGAAGTTGATGCTACAAAATTTTTAGGTTTACATTTAGATAATAGACTGACATGGAAATTACACATAGAAATAGTATGTAAGAGACTGAGCCAATTCTCTTTTGCTTTGTACAAATTAAACAAAATAGCATACCATGGTTGTTGCATCTGTTTTGAGATATGGTATCCTATTTTGGGGTAACTCGACACTTTGGATACAAGCTTTTAGAGCAGAGAAATCCGTGCTATTCGCGGTCTGAAACAAACTGACTTGTGTCAAGAGCATTTCAAGCAACTCCGTATATTGACACTACCAGCAATTTATATTAGTGAGGTATGTGTATTTGTGAAGACGAATCAACATTTATTCGTTAAACATTCTGATACCGGACGTCGTGAGAATCAGTTGCTTTACTTGCCTTCTAAAACAAAACTCTTACATGATAGTGTCTTCTGTATGGCCCCTGTAATTTACAATGCACTTCCAAAGCTGACTCGTCAAATAAACGAACTCAAATTTATTCAAAAAAATCCTTGAATAACCTCCTTATCGATAAATGCTACTACACAGTAAAGGATTTCATTAATGACAAAACTTTGAAATATACCATTTTCATGTTCGTTGTGTTTTGTTCGTTTTGTTTTGCAATTGTAATTTTGGATTTAATTTATTAGAATAAGAAATGAGTAGGTATGTGCATTATATGCCCTAACCTAGCTTATTGTTACCATGTAAGATTATCAGTAGATAATAACTATAAGCGAAAAGGTTAACTTTGTAGTAATTTTGGGTATTTGACTAAGTTACTTGTAATATTTCGATTATGACACAATGTGTTGAAGCCAAATCGCTGTTGTCATGTTAAAAATGAGTATTTTCAGTATGTGAAACTTAGCATGTTTTTAGCAGGGGATCACCCTTGACCATTTTCTTTTACCTACATTATAAACTGTTGGATGGAGACACCTACGTAGGATAAAAAGGGATGTCATGACAGTTTGACAGGGATGGCCATATGAGTTAGAATAGCTTATCCGGGTGCCAAGGATAAGGAGTAGCAACCTTGTTTGTATGGGAAATGACTCATTGAGGATAAGGAGTAGAGGACGACGCTTTAGGGGTCCAATAGCGTTCGACCAGGGATCAGGTGATGTTGCATCAGATTTCTCCTATTGGCTAATCAGCATTTTCACTCCTTCTCTATGTAATTGGTCAAGGCTTGCTAAAAACACTCAAGTACTGAGTCCAAATGTATTGACACTAGGGAATGCAAACCGGTTATTCGGTACGGTTTTGACCAACCAATAAAACCGGTTTTACATAGCACCAAAACCGGTTTTTCGATTTTTTTTCTGTTTTTCTTTCAATGTTTGGAAAAACTAACAAAGGAAGATTTGCCGCCGTTTTGTAAACTGAGTGCAATGCCTGCATTCACTTCAGTTCATCACAAAAATACTCCAGGGAGTATTTTTGTGTTGATGTGTATTGTGTTGAGCTGGTAAGAAAATAACTTATAATAATGATTGTTTTTATGATAGATATAAATTACGTAAAAAAAATGTTTAGGCAGCAAACAAGCGTACGGCCCGCCTAATCATAACCAGTTACCGTAGCCTATGGACGCCTGCAACATAACGGTTATCACTCGCACGTTGCCAACCCTCAAACTTTTTGAAGCGTGAGCTCATTCCACAGCCTGAGCGTCTGCGATAGGAAGCTTCTTTGTAACCGTACGAGACCATTTTGGTTCCAATGTGTGAGAATGGACGCCCAATCGGTGACTACGATGGTAGAAGGTGACTGGGCATCAGGTCAAACAATTCTTCAGAACACTGTCTTGCGTGTGACTTAGTGAGGTTGAAATAGACTAGTTTTAGTTGACCCCAATCTGAGTCACTAATTTGAGTACTCTCGATTTAAGACAAGTCCTTCGCGCCTTTTCTCCAATATAGAACGTAATTCTTCCCCTGTAATTTCATCTGCATAGCAATGAATGCAAGCAATAGAGAGTATATCGTTAATATGCTGGAGGAACAGTGCTGGGGATAATCCAGAGCCTTGCGGGATGCCAGCATTAATGTCATGCTATCGGAGCGACTACTGTCAACGAAGGCTCTTATGTATGCCAAGCAGCAAGCTGACTGATTGGTGTTATTTTTACCCATCTGCACGACAACAATTTATCTAAGTAAAACATTCGCATAATAATAATCACGTTTTTGTGTACTCGCAAGTTGCTGTGCCGCTACAATATGACATGTTCATAATATTACGTATGCCAAGCAGCAAGCTGACTGATTGGTGTTATTTTTACCCATCTGCACGACGACAATTTATCTAAGTAAAACATTCGCATAATAATAATCACGTTTTTGTGTACTCGCAAGTTGCTGTGCCGCTACAATATGACATGTTCATAATATTACGTATGCCAAGCAGCAAGCTGACTGATTGGTGTTATTTTTACCCATCTGCACGACGACAATTTATCTAAGTAAAACATTCGCATAATAATAATCACGTTTTTGTGTACTCGCAAGTTGCTGTGCCGCCCAGTGCCGCTACAATATGACATGTTCATAATATTACGTGTGAAATTAATATTATAACGTACGAAACATAATTCAATAAATGTTTAAATAAGTACTTCTACTGATCTATTTTTAAACATAAAGTCATCATATCTCATAGCAATTAAAAACCAAGCATACGTGATATGTTTTTATGATTTCATTCGTTTAAAATAAAATCAAAAGAAAAGGAACCGTGTAGTCTATATAAACGAGTCTCTGATGAAGATGAATCTACAGAGTTAAATAAACTATTATTTCCATCAATTTGATGAAAAGGAGATGGATGGATTGTGTGAAAGATGATGTTGGTAAGAAAGGAGTGAATGTTGGTATAACGGATAGAATAGACGAATGGAAGAAGCGTACATATTGTGCCGACCCCAAATGATTGGGAACAAGGCAGGCAGATGGTGATGATGAATTTGAGTTTTCTAGTATAGTGGTATAGTTTTATACTCACTTCATTAACTTTAACTGACTATAATTCCTCAGTTTGCGATTTTTAAATCTTAGGTACGGTTACTATCTATAATTTGAGCTATAGAAATAACGTAAAAAAAAACGAGCGAACATAAAAAAACGGTTTTAAAACCGGTTAATCGGATTTACCTCTCAATAACCGAAAAAAAAAACGGTTTTAATTTTGCCACGGTTTTGCATTCCCTAAAGGATCATGGCGAGATTTGTACAAAAAAATAAAGATTTTTAGAGACGTTGGAATGACGTTATAATTGATCCTTGGTGCCTAAGGGACAACTTGAGCCATTTTAAATATTTTTAGAACCCCGGAATAAAAATGCGAATTTCTATGGCAAGCCGGCGAATCGCGACTATTTGCGACCAAAACCATTATGTTGTTGTTATGTGTTGCGGGGTTTATAAAATATTTCATGTATATTATAACATGTTGCTGGTAATGTAATCTCAACATTGGAAGTGATTAAATACCCTCTAAAATGTTTTTTTTTTGTACAAATCAATGTATGGAGCTCGCCATGATTCTTGACACTCATGTACTGAGTCCAAATGTATGGACAATAAAGTCCGTTCCCTCCCCTCGGTAACAGCCCTGTGCCGAGCTTGTTCGCCGACTTGTCCGCGTAAGGGTGCTAAGGCCAAATTTTGGGTCCGCATCTTTATGTCCATTCAAAAAAAAAACATGTACAATGTTCTCTACAGTTTCACAATTAACATAGCTTAAGTTCTCTTCAGTTGTAATCAAGGGCGTCGCCAAGGGGGGGCAGGGAGGGGCAGCTGCCCCCCCCTAGAGATTCTAAAAAATTTGCCAAATATAATGCAACCAAAGTCCTAAGTCTTTTAGTTGATTTGCTTGAAGTTCAAGCCTTGAACAATCATTCCCGTACATCGAAACTCGAATGAATTCACCAATTCCACTCTTAATATTCCGTACGCTCAACTACGCTCTGCTCTACTCTATCGTTGAAGCTGTCACAGAATATATATGTATATAGTACTAAGATACTGTTGTTATTACAATCGCTGTAGATGTAAGGCTCGTAGTACAAGTGAAAAGCTTCATGTGCTGTCGACTTTACCTACAATTCATACCTACTTTTCTCAAAGGTATGAATTGTAGTAGGTAAAGTCAACTTGCCCCCCCCTGCGCCATCGGCTGGCGACGCCCTTGGTTGTAATCGACTCTGTAAACCTTTTGAATATACAGTCCATCTTGTTTTTACTTTGGATAGTTTTCTTTATTCTGAAGAAACCCCACATTAATATTGTAACTCTATGCCGGTTACACATCCAAGTTGCACTGATCTCGAAACAAGCTGCTTTTAAACTAATTTAGAAAACTTTAATTTCCAGACGAGAATGACGCCATCACCAACGGGGTCACACACCACACAGAACTATTCTACATCAGTCACATACAATTACACAGTTGTTTCTACACGTGACATAGAACAGATGCTGCGTGCATCAAGATTAGAATAGAATATTATTATTCGCTTTAAAAATATGATTAAAATGTGCTTGTATCTTTTGTTTGAGTCTCATAAATAAAAATAAAATAAAAAAGGCTTTTATTTCATGCTTAAAATTCAAGCTACATTTACATTAACATTATCATTAATACTTTAATTTAATTTATTAATATGGGGGTCCGAAGCTCGCCGTTTTGCTCGCACCTTGTCATCTAAATTGATCGAGACCTCCGGAGACCAGCGGGCGGGGAAATTTTTCCGCCAACGCGTCAGCTTGGCTATCCAAAGAGGAAACGCTGCCAGCCTTCTGGGAACCTTGCCGTTAATCGGAAGCAGCGGCAGGCTTGAGGAAATTTTCAATATATAGAGTACTTCTCTATGAGCATATCTATTGAGTGGATATGGTCAACAGTAGAAAAACCTTTCCTGAAACAGGCTTGTTCAATGGGTTGGATTTCTTCTAGAGTTCTACTTATCTTTTTCTCTTTGAGTGAAGAGACAAGTTTATAGAGTGAAGGCAGAAGACTTATTGGCCGGTAGTTACTGATATTTTTTGAGTCACCTTTTTTAACCGACTTCAAAAAAAGAGGTTCTCAATTCGGTTGTATTTTTTTTAATGTTTATTACCTCGTAACTCCGTCATTCATGTACCGATTTGGTTTTTTTTTGTCTGGATAACACGGGAAGTGTACCCTACACTTCCCGTTTGATCCCATTGTCATCAGATCAGGATTTGATTACTTCTTAGTGTTCTTTGAAGTCGGTTTGAGTTTTTTAAAACAGTCCAATTATTGTACAAAAGTATTATGTTGGACTCGGCCCATTGTCTTAGGGTAATTATTAAATTAAACAGATACGTCAGTGGGACAATTAGGTGAGACTTAGCTAATTTGATCGCTTCATTTGTAATCTTATCTGGACCAGGGCTTTTTATAGTTTTAATTTATCTATTTCTTTTAGAATTTCATCCTCGTTTACTAACTATGTTTCATTAGAATATTGTGTGTCTTGTAATGGTGCGTTCGAACCGAGCACGAGCCGAGCCACGAACGAGCACACTGCCACGATTTGCGTGGCGCGGATAACTCGCATCGACATTAGTACCTATCTAGCGGCCCGTAGGTAGTGCAGCCGAAGCCGCCAACTAAATGTAGTCAAATGAGATAAAGTGTTGATGCATAATACCACCCCACTCTACCCTACCCTACCCTACCCTTCCCTTCCCTACCCTACCCTACCCTACCCTACCCTACCCTACCCAACCCTACCCTACGGGTATGAAAAATAGTTAACGTCCTATTCTCAGACCTACTGAATATACTTACACACAAAATTTCATAAGAATCGGTCAAGCCAAGCAAGAGATCGACTCCCTCCGGACGGAACCCCACTGACGTGTTTTTCCTGCTAATACTTATATTTTTAAACTCGTGATATCTTTCGAATGGAATGTCCGAATTGAATAATTCAAAAAGTTATATAAAGGTATTGAAGCAGTCTTGAATATGAAGGAATTTATTTTGATAAGGATTAATACCAAGATACAAATAAAGAGCTTTTTCTAGCGGCGGCATTTCAATAAAAAAATTAAAATAGAAAAACACTTATTGTGGCATAACTATAATAGTTAGACATATGGTATCGCGACACTTTTTGTAAATAATAATGTGTTCTGCAAAGTCGTAGTACATTATTTTATTCTATCATCAATAGTTTTCGCAGCGCACGCGATGTAAAGAATATTTTAAGTATTTTTTTTACACCTTGGGTTACATTATTGGAGTTATAGTAAGGATCCCAAATTTTTTTGAAAATATAATATAGCCTAGTCACCCGGGGATAGTGTAGCTTCCCAACAGTGAAAGAATTTTTCAAATCGGTTCAGTAGGTACTTTCGGAGCCTATTCAATGCAAACAAACAAACAAACAAACAATCAAATCTTTCCTCTTTATAATATTAGTATAGATAAATACGGTATACCTATATAGTGCAGTAGAATTAGATAATCAATTTACATTAATTGTGGTACGAATGATTTTCGGTATATCGATAGAGTTATGTATGGATATGATTACCTTAAATTCGCAACCGATTTGGAAGTACGGAACATGGTGAAAATTGAGAAAAACTTTGATATTGAATTATTCCTAAACAAAAATTGTGGTACTAGTTGCGACAATACCATGTCTTTAGAGAACCATTACCTACCTTCTCAAGAAATTTGGACTGGTTGCGAAATACGGAACATACCTAAACTTAAAAAAGTGATTTTTCGCCATTATATCCTAGGCAAAATTTGTGGTACTAGTTGCGAACTCATTGGTAACTTGTATTAGCCTATTACACTTAGTTTTAAGTTTGCAGCCGGTTGCGATCTACGGAACCCTAAGAAAATACTTTTTGCAAAATTCTACTTCTAGCAAAATTAGCGTAGTCTGTATTATTGCTTATAACATATTTGTAGGTCGACTTCTACCTACTTTGTGATCGCAACCGAAGGGAACATTACGGAACATAGTTTATTTTGCAAGTAAAATGTGCGCGTATTCGCGTGTTACGAGGGGAATGCGGAAGGTGCGGGAGGCAGGACTAGCGTTGAGGAATCTACGAAAATTCCTGCGTCTATCGAAATCTGTCGTCTTTTTTGCACTGCTAACTAAGAAAGTTCTTAGTAGTACTTTTTAATGAAACTAATGTTAAACCGCATAAGATAACTTGTAGGCCCATAACATTAAATCGTATGGCCCGTTTTAAAGATAGGGTTAGTAACAATATTGCCTCTGTTGACATGGCACAGGACGAACCAGATAGTCTTTACAGTAATCTCTTTAAATTTATAAAAACAGAATTTGATAAGGCTTTTAAACCCAGAACCTTTAGTGAAAATTATAAAATTAAGTTTAACGACTGGGCAACATCGGGTATTTACATAAGTAGAGCTAAGTTGTATGAGCTGTATGGCATGAAAAAATTCAATCAAAATATCGATTTTCTTGAGTATGTCAAAAATTATTCCAAAATTTTTAAGAAAGCCTGTACTTCTGCTAAGTCCATATATTTAAAAAATAAAATTAGTCAATCAAACAATAAAGTCAAAACTACTTGGAACATTATCAACTCTGAAAGGGGAAAATACCAGAACAGTAATAAGCGTATTGAGTTAAATATTGATAATAACTTGATCTGATGAAGTCGTATCTCGGGGATAGAATTCAAAGTGTTGATGTCAATCGTATTAAATCATCTGGTTCTCCTGTGCTTATGGGGGTGCCGCAGGGCTCTATTTTAGGTCCTTTTCTATTTTTAATTTATATTAATGATATTCCTTTTTATGTCAAAAATACCTGTGGAATTGTACTGTTTGCTGACGATACCTCACTGATTTTTAGTGTTGATAGACTGAAATCTAATTTTGACGATGTAAACGGTGCATTATCTCGGGTATTAAACTGGTTTACTGTAAATAATTTAGTTTTAAATGCAAAGAAAACTAAATGTATTAAATTTGCACTACCAAATGTTAAAAAAGTAGGCTGTAATTTAATGATAAATAATGAACCTTTAGGTCTTGTTGAATCATCAGTATTCTTAGGGATTACTTTAGACTCGAAACTTCAATGGGGCAACCAAATATCATGTCTTTCGGGAAAGCTCAGTTCAGCTGAAGACACAGCTCGATTAGTTTATTTTAGTTATTTCCATAGTGTTATGTCTTATGGCATTTTACTTTGGGGTAAAGCTGCTGATATAGAAACCATTTTTATTTTGCAAAAAAAAGCAGTGCGAGCTATTTATAATATGAGTTCTCGAGCTTCCCTCAGAGATAAGTTTAAACATATAGGTATCCTCACAGTAGCATCGCAGTATATTTATGCAAATATATTATTTGTACATCAGAATATTAATATTTTTGTAAAAAAAAGTGACGTGCACTCTTTTAATACTAGAAATAAGCATAAACTTGTGACCTCTGCTTATAGACTCCAAAAAGTGCAAGGTTCATTTTTAGGACTGAGTATACAATTTTATAATAAAATCCCTAATAAAATTTTGAATTTACCGTCACATAAGTTTAAGGAATGTATTAAGGCCGCTTTAGTACAGAAGGCTTACTACAATATTACCGAATATTTAAATGATAAAAATGCTTGGGTGTAGCGCTCGCTCTACAGGAAACATCTGATGTAATAAATTTAAGTTTGATTTTGAAAAGAGTAATTGCTGAGTTTATTGCCGGCTCTTCTTAGCAAAAGCAACCTTCCGAACCGTGCATTAGAGTATTAGAGTTTGACTATTCATAAGTGCCTGTGAAGGCCTATTTGAATGAATAAATTATTTCATTTCATTTCATTTCAATGAAATATAAAAATAATGTGTTACGTTGACTTTAGCTAGTTGTTTTACTTTAGTATGTCTTCAGTTTCTTCATACGTTAATGTTTTCAGCCATGTTATCAATGTTTTTTTACATTCGCGGTAAGTCATAGTGTAGATTTTTTGACTTCTGTTTATTCTGTTATATAATTCAATACAGTATAGACCTGAGCATTTGATATGAATTTCAATGTATGATGTATTAAAAAAAAAACTACTCGGTACTCACTAGGTCTTGCACTAGGTTTGCATGGTAATGTACATCATATATTTTTTTTAGTTTTATCATCTCTTATTTTAGAAGTTACAGGGGGGGGGGGGACACACATTTTACCACTTTGGAAGTGTCTCTCGCGCAAACTATTCAGTTTAGAAAAAAATGATGTTAGAAACCTCAATATCATTTTTTAAGACCTATTCATATACACACAAAACGTATGGGTTTTATAAAATAAAAAAAAAGAGTTTCAGTTCTAAGTATTATATAACACCCAAAATTTATTGTTTTTTTTTTTTTTAAATTGTGTGAAAATCTTAATGCTGTTCACAGAATACATCTACTTAAGTACCAAGTTTCAACATTATAGTTCTTAAAGTTTCGGAAATAAATGGCTGTGACATACGGACGGACAGACAGACAGACAGACAGACATGACGAATCTATAAGGGTTCCGTTTTTTGCAATTTGGCTACGGAACCCTAAAAAATGTAGGTACCTTCTTATAAAAAAAAACAAATTTTTCGGCTAATCTCCGTAACGGCTGAACCGATTTTGACTGGATTTTATTCTCAGATAAGCTTATGTTATAAGAAGTAACGTACGTTTAATTTATTTAAGAATAACTATTTTCCACGCAAAAAAATCGTCGTCTTACGTTAGTTTGTTCCGGCTGATTTTCAAAACGGCTGGACCGATATAGACGAGACTTTCACTGGTAGATAGCGGATGTTATAAGGAATAACTTAAGCTTCTTTTACTTCAGATAATTTATAAGGGGTTTCGCGCAAAATAATTAAAACGCTACGCGCGGGTGAAACCACGGCTGCGCTAAGGTATCAAGTAACTGCACACTACAAATGTGTATAAATATTTAGGTACATAGTAGACTGTCACCATTCTTACGTCAAAACGATCTTTACAGCAATAAACTTTGCTTTTATCTCTAAATAGATTCAACCCCTTCACAGTTTTTATCCATTTCTCTCGTATTTGGACATCCATTGGAACGAGTAAAATCAACTTTTCCGGTGGACTGGTGGTTGTATATTTACATTTTGGCATAACACATGAATTTCTAGTATTTGTATTGGAAATTTCAAAACCAAAAAAGTCATAATCAACTGGGGAAACGTACGGAAAAGCGCGACCCCGTCAGGGTATTTGTTCTGTGAGCGCGATTGACTGAGCGAGCGATGTAACATGACGTCACACGCATCGAGTACGGGCCGGTGGAATCCAGCGTCGCGCGCTTATTTTAAAATTCCATATCTCGGAAACTAATTGACGTATCGAAATAATTCTTTCACACATATTTTTTATTTTCAATAGAAAATAAGGAGACCTAAAAATCTAAATTAGTGAACATTCTTCATTGACGTACGATTTACGAATTTTGCAGTTACGCCCCTTTTCGTAGGATACGTCAATATTGTATCTTTTCGATATTTTTTACATTGTTACCTATACAAATAAAGAACTTTCTTACTTAGCAGTGCAAAAAAGACGACAGATTTCGATAGACGCAGGAATTTTCGTAGATTCCTCAACGCTAGTCCTGCCTCCCGCACCTTCCGCATTCCCCTCGTAACACGCGAATACGCGCACATTTTACTTGCAAAATAAACTATGTTCCGTAATGTTCCCTTCGGTTGCGATCACAAAGTAGGTAGAAGTCGACCTACAAATATGTTATAAGCAATAATACAGACTACGCTAATTTTGCTAGAAGTAGAATTTTGCAAAAAGTATTTTCTTAGGGTTCCGTAGATCGCAACCGGCTGCAAACTTAAAACTAAGTGTAATAGGCTAATACAAGTTACCAATGAGTTCGCAACTAGTACCACAAATTTTGCCTAGGATATAATGGCGAAAAATCACTTTTTTAAGTTTAGGTATGTTCCGTATTTCGCAACCAGTCCAAATTTCTTGAGAAGGTAGGTAATGGTTCTCTAAAGACATGGTATTGTCGCAACTAGTACCACAATTTTTATTTAGGAATAATTAAATATCAAAGTTTTTCTCAATTTTCACCATGTTCCGTACTTCCAAATCGGTTGCGAATTTAAGGTAATCATATCCATACATAACTCTATCGATATACCGAAAATCATTCGTACCACAATTAATGTAAAATTTTGCTTAATTTTGAGCTAATTCTACTGGACTAATATTGTAATATAAATTAACAAAAATATAAATGATACTAGTGCAAGAATATGTATGTATATGAATGTGTGTGTGTGTGCATTATATTGTATGTATAATATGGTATGGTATGTATGTATATAACCTATCTGAATGTGTGTACCTCTTCTGCTTGTTTTTGATGTAGGTATAAAATTATAAATGTAAGCTTTTAAAAGCTCCTGCTCTGAAGTTAAGAGAAAGATTAATGAAGCTCTTCTTAAATTGACGTACGAGGAGACAGAGGAACTTCTTAATCTTCTTCTGGACGGGCCAGTTGGCGCAGTTGGTTAAGGTTCACCTTACGCGCCGCAGGTCGTGGGTTCGATTCCCACACAGGACATGCATTTGTGTGCATGAACATGTCTGTATGTCCTGAGTCTGGGTGTAATTATGTATATTAAGTATGTATTTACAAACAAAAAGTATGTATATGTATTATATCAGTTATCTGGTTTCCATAGTACAAGCTCTGCTTAGTTTGGGATCAGATGACCGTGTGTGAGGAATGTCCCAGGATATTTATTTATAATTTTTACATATTTAATTCATTTTTAAATATTTTTATAAAAATAATAAAATAAAAACATTTAAAAATATAAAAAATAGAAAAGTTTTCCGCCGGTGTCGGGAACAAGGTCCAAGCTACCGGTGGTTAGGGCTGCAGAGACAGGAACCTCCTCACAATACGAGCCGTGTCGAGGAGAACTGCCTTCTGAATCAGGCTCTTGATCCAACCGCCTAACGAGAGCCTCGAGAGATGTTGGTCGAGGCTTTCGGCCATCAGGCCATTGGCCGTTACGACAATCGGCACAATGATAGCCGAGCTCACATTCCACATGTCGACAACCTCGTGTGCTAAGTCGAGATACTTTATTTGTTTCTCTTTCTCAGCTTTCACGAGGTTCTCGTCATGCGGAATGGTAACATCGACTATCATTGCGCGGCTTGCTAATCGGTCTATCACTACTATGTCAGGCTTATTGGCAACAATAGTCCTGTCAGTAATGATAGACCGATCCCAGTACAACGTGACATGGTCATTTTCGAGAACTGGGTCGGGCACATACTTGTAATACGGTACCTCAGCATCCACAAGGTTATATTTCAAAGCAAGTTGCTGGTGAATAATCCTGGCCACTTGGTTATGTCTGTGCAAGTATTCGCCGTTAGCCAGACGAGAACAACCAGAGATAATATGTCTAATGGACTCACCCGGACGGTGGCATGCCCGACACACGTCAACCGTCCCGTCCTTCATGATATGTCTCCGGTAGTTATTCGTCAAGATAACTTCGTCCATAATTGCACAGACAAAACCTTCCGTTTCCCCGAAGAGATCACCAAAACGTAGCCAGGATACGGACGCTAAGAAATCTACACCGGGCTCGTGAAGAGCCCGATAGAAGCGTCCGTGAAGCTCCTTGCTTTGCCATATCTCCCTGCGGTTATCCGTGGTAAGTATCACAGGTTTGCGCCAGTTCTCTTTAGCCATGGAGAGCGGGGTAAGCCCCTTGTCCACTGCCACCACATCACGGTGCATACCCACTTCGGCTTTGAAAAAATATTCCCTGAGGCTGCACACCTCGCGGTTGTGAAGGGTCTTAGCATTTAAAAAGCCTCGACCCCCGCACTTCCGCGGGATGTACAATCTCATCACCGATGATCGTGGGTGATGCATCCGATTAGCGGTCAGCAGTGTACGGACCCTTCTATCCAGGGCGTCAAGTTCAGTCTGAGTCCATTTGAGTATGCCGAAAGAGTACATCAAAACCGGCATGACCCAACCGTTGAAGGCGCGCACCTTGTTTCCGCCTGAAAGAAGACTAATTAATACCTTCCTCAGGCGACCAAAGAAGCGCTCCTTCAACGATTGCTTCATGTCAGCAACGTTGATGCCTAACGCTTCCGACATACCCAAATACTTGTAGCTTTCGGATGAGGAGAGGGATCTAAGTTGTATGGAATCCGAGAGTTGAGTTCCCTCGGATTCCATAATCTCCCCTCGCTTTACATGCATAACTGCACATTTGTCCACACCAAATTCCATCCTGATGGCGCTACTGAATGTTTCAGTTACCTTCAGTAGCTCCATCAGTTGTAATTTCTTGGGGGCAAAGAGTTTCAGGTCATCCATGTAGAGGAGGTGAGATATGACTTGACCACCTCTCCTCAACCGATAGCCTAGACCTGAATCCTATAGCAGTGTGCTTAGAGGATTCAGGGCCAAGCAGAACCAAAGTGGACTCAAACTGTCGCCCTGGAATATTCCCCGTTTAATCCATACAGGTTCATCATTCCCCTGGATCTGTCGACATCCCGGATAGCGAAGGACCGTCCTCCATTGTCCCATACATGACTCAAGGAAGGTGCGTAGAGTTGCATCAATCTTGTACAACTCCAGCACCCTCATGAGCCATGTATGTGGCACTGAGTCGTAGGCCTTCTTATAATCTATCCAGCATGTAGACAGATCCTTGCGGGATCGACGAACCTGTTGGCTTATGGCCATGTCAATGAGGAGTAGCTCCTTAGTACCGCGGGACCCATTCCTACATCCATTTTGAGAGGCAGATACAATTGAATTATTTTCAATGTGAGTGTTAATTTTTGCTCTCAAAATGGATGTAAGAAGTTTATAAACCGTCGACAAACATGTGATCGGTCTATAATTCTTGGGTTCCGCGGGACTACCTGATTTATAGAGCAGGTGGGTAACGCCTGTTGTTAGAAACTGGGGTAGCGCCCCAGACTCTAAGGATGACTGGAACTGAGATGCCAGGCAAGTGTGTGAACTACTTAGCCATTTGAGCCAAAAGTTGTGCAGTCCGTCCGGTCCCGGTGATTTCCAATTCGGTAACGGACGGACTGCTCTAGCTACGTCTAATGGTGTAATTTCTACTTTTTCCATTTCTGGTATAGTTTCACACACTCGCCTGACATCCCGTATCCAGCCAGCCTCAGTGTGACAGACGGGCACTGACCAGATGCTGCGCCAGAATGCACTAATATTTATTTATTATTATTTATTTAATATACCCTCGTAACAAAGATGTAGAACCAATAACTTTGACATTGATTTATTGATTATTTTGCGAGATGTAATATTTATATTTATACAATTTATATATATTTTATATATTTATAACCTTTAACCTTTATTTTTATTTATGTATATTGAATCAATATGTATGTATTTATATTATGTATGTATTTGATTGGTGTATTTTAACTGTAGGCCTTCGATGTGTCTAATTATAATTTTGATTTAAATTTAAATTTTTGTATTTGATTTTAATTTATGTTTTGGTTTTGATTTTAATTTTTATTACGATTTTAATTTTAATTAAAATTTTGTATAGTGTTTAAAATTGTATTTTAGGTATTCATATTAAGTAGTTATTCTTGTCCTTACCATTGCGAAATGTTACATTTATAATTGGAAAACGTTTTAAAGTTGGTACCCATGAGACAAGCTTGCTTAGTTTGGGGCCACAGGATACCTAATAATTGAAAAATGTTTTCTTATGCTACTAATTTAAGGCAAGCTCTGTTATTATTATGTATTTTAAGTAGTGGTAGTATTTTTGATAAATAAATAATTTTGAATTTTGAAAATGCTATATTATGTCACCATTGTTTTTGCTACATATTTAGTTCCCCGAGAAAAATAATAAAATAATAAATATCCTGGGACATTCGTGATAAATACATACTTAATATATTTTTTTGAGAGGTAGAGCATAGCGTTTATTCGCTCAAAGAGCAGCTCGACTGGGGAAGTACCTCCACCTTACAGAATACCGCAGCCAAATAACTTTATGTTGTGTAAAGTTGTGTTCCTGCGCGTGAGTAAGGTCGCCAGAGCTCATAGGGGAGGGGGGATAGGTCGATAACGCGTGAGCGATGCTTCGTGTGTTGCAAGCGTCTATATGGCTACGGTAACCGCTTACCATCAGGCGGGCCGTATGCTTGTTTATCGACTAAGTTGTATAAAAAAAAAAAAAAAAAAAAAATACATAATTACACCCAGACTCAGGACATACAGACATGTTCATGCACACAAATGCATGTCCTGTGTGGGGATCGAACCCACGACCTGCGGCGCAATAGGTGGAATCTTTACCGGAGTCTTAACCAACTGCGCCAACTGGCCCGCCTGGCTGTAGATTTAAACATTTTTCAATGTCTTTTTTTTCTTATTTCTAGTTGTAATCTATTTCTGTTATTTTTCCCACGGTGATATCAGTTTAGGGCATGGTCGGTCTGAGCGCAAGATGGCGCATGTCATGACGTTTCACGGGACATCGTGATCGCGCTCAAACTAATATGGAACGGGTAAGCAAGCTCAAATCGATTACAGCGATTATATCATTAATTCGGAATGTAGCCAAAGTTTGAAGGCGAACATAGCATAGAGTTAGGATATATGATAGAGTGATACCGTTAACAACGACACAGTACCTTGCGCGAACCGTGAGCTTTCCATACAGATACATTCACAGATATATCGTACAATAGTTTATTTACAGACAGACAAAATGTCGATATAGATTCCTTGTCATTTGCTCTAGTTAAAAGTATAGATACGAATCGAGAAATTGGCATTTATTATACCTACGTATTTTGGTCGTTCAAACTATGTACGCGCACTTCGTACATATCAAGGCATTTGGCGTAGGTACTGTAGTAGGTACAGTCGCTACTCGCTTTATTCATATTCTCTATGGTTTCGGTGCTAGTGAAGATTGACCAGGGAGCGGGTGATGCCTCTAGGTTGCCCAGTTGTTAAGAGGGGTTCCTAGCTGCGAGGAATTTGAAAAATAGATATTTGTAGAAACTATTTCCGTCGCACTATGCCGCTATGCTATGCGCTATGTGCGATAGGGACATCTGCAGCTCAGACCGAAAAAAATTCAGACAGAAAAAAGATTCACAAACAATTGCCGAAACTGACGCTTCGTTTTCCCCATTTTCCTCCTTAAAACTGAGCCGATTCAATTATTTTTAACCGACTTCAAAAAAAGAAGGAGGTTCTCAATTCGGTTGTTTTTTTTTTTTTTTTTTTATGTTTGTTACCTCATAACTCCGTCATTTATGAACCGATTTGGAAAATTCTTTTTTTGTCTGGAAGGGTACACTTCCCGTTTGGTCCCATTGTCATCCGATCAGGATTTGATTACTTCTTAGTGTACTTTGAAGTCGGTTTAAGTTTTTTGTAAAACAGTCCAATTATTTACATTAAAATTTTAAGTAAAGGGTTATCTAGGTCCCTATTACTTTCTTTCTTTTCGAGTTTGTCTGGTAGTCCTTTTAATCACGGCGGAAAAATAGGGCATTTATTGAAATTTTTGGACGGCCATAATTTCTTTAATAATTAGTTGCTGAAAAAAGGAAGTAACAGGGACGTGTCCAAAGCAAAACTTGATTATATGAAACAAAAATGATGACTATAGAGGCATTATTCAGGAAGAAAACAGGGGAATACATTTGTATGGAATAATCGCAGCCCAACTCCCGTCTTAAGACCAGCTCGTAGCACCAGAAAGATCCTCGATACGATAGCTTGTCATCCCTGGATGTGGGGGCAAGTTACACAAGAGACGTCATAGGGAATATTCAAAATGTTTAATTCAACATGAATTTCGCTCGTACGAGCCACAAGGTTACTGATAAATGTTTCGTAGGTATAATAATCCAGGAAGGATATATATTAAATAAAATAAAGTACTACTACCGCTTGTACGTAATACTAAAGCGCAGTGCTAGTGTAAACGTGTTCTGTGATAAAATTGCTTTATTCTTCTGTGTGAATATAACAAAGTATCAAACAAAAATCTACACGTAATTTCGTCTATCCTCAATATGCAAGATAGTGCGAAATTGGCGCGTAAGTCTGCCGTCTATAGAATTAATACTATTCAAGTTAAGGCGGGTTTCTCTAACGTAGTGGTTTGTCCAAAGATTTTCATAGGGCATCGTGCCTCTACCCAGATGGATAATCCGCCTTACTAAAGCATGACATTTAATTTCACTCCGCTTGAGGGGCTCCCTGAGCAAATCGCTCTCAGTTCGTACTGCGCACGGCTGTCAAATACTGTCAATTCTGGCTTGTTTATTTCATGTTCCCATAGAGGCGACTATCCTTCTGGACGTTCTAAATTCTTTGGGTTTGCCCACAGACTACCCTAGTTTTGAAGTGAATCATTTTGATCTCGAGCGTTGCCTAGCAACCGTTTTACTCGTAAACAACAGTTTTTTGTATGCAAAAGGAGTAATATATACAGCCTACATTTTTAGTTCGAGTTTTTCCTTTGTTGCTTTTCGCTTTTTAATTAATTATGTAGTCATAGATGCAGCTGAGTTGTGATAATCGGACCGCTCGATAGGCTTCTTTCATACAAACCTTTTCATAACAATTACGAGCAAAAAAAAAACAGCCAAGTCGAATACCTATATGTAGATAGATAGACTACACATTATCTGTTTTCCTTATGGTGCGTCCATGCTACGCGAAGCGAGCACGAGCCGAGCGTCGAGCGAACAGGATTCGTTCGTTGTTCGCGATTTCAAGTGTGGACGACTTAACGAGCCTACAACGAGCGCGATGCGAATCCCAGTGTTCATGAAAAAACTGACAGTCGGGCGGAGCGCAGTCGAGCACGCTACGAATGCTCGTTCGAGGCTCGCAAGCCCGTCCACGGTACGCGAATCGTGCTCGTTCGTGGCTCGGCTCGTGCTCGGTTCGCCAAGCATGGACGCACCATAATGTTTGATTTTGTCACGAATTTTCTTAAAAGGTCACCGTCCCAGTCTGTCGCCTAGGGCGCCAGGAATGCTCGGGCCGGCGCTGGAGGACCCAACAGAAAAAAATCCAACAATTGGACCTGTAACAAGCACAAAAGCAGAAAACGAACAAAACAAACGTTTAGCAAAATACAAAAAAGCTGTTAAATATCTTTGTAAGTTAAAAATTCTGTTCTTTTGTTCAATATCTACTAGGAAAGAAAATACTCCTCATCATCATCATCATCAGCCTATAATGTCCGACTGCTGAGCACAGGCGTCCTGCACACAAATGAGGGTGAAAGGAACTGGGAGATACTCCACCACGCGTGCCCACTGCGCCGAGGTGTAGGTAGGATTAACCTACCGATGGAGTTTTCAAGCCGCCTAGATGGCCTCCAACTAGCTTAATGACTGTCACAATTAAATGATAACCGGGACCAAAGGCTTTACGTGCCTGCCGAACCACGAAGACGCTCGATTTGAAATACCACTAGACGGTCACCCATCCAGGTACCGTCCCCGACGGTGTAGCTGAACTTGCCGATCGGTTACGAACGGCTAATCAAGCTACACCAAGAGCGCTTCATCATCATCATATAATGTCCCACTACGAAGCACAGGCCTCTTTTCACAAATGAGGGTGAATGGAAATGGGCAGATACTCCACCACGCGTGCCCACTGCGGATCGGTGGAGGTAGGCTAGTGGTCAACCTATTGTTGGAGTTTTCAAGCTGCCTAGGAGGTTAAATGTCTTAAATATTCTTGATTATGCAGATGTCAGCTATCTTGACCTCAATGAAGACCAACTAAACAAACTTGAGCGACTTCAAAATTTATGTATAAGGTTTATATTTGGTTTGCGCAAATATGACCATATTTCACAATATCGTCATCAGCTTAAGTGGCTTCCTATTCGCCTTCGCCGGAATACACATATTCTTTCACTTCTTTATACTATTTTATTCAATCCTTTTGCTCCTACTTATCTCAAGGAACGCTTCGTTTACTATAGTTCCCAATTACACCTTCTTCGCAGTTCTCTTGTGCTTACTTTGAAAATCCCTTCTCATACTTCCAGCTTCTTTTCTAAGTCTTTTTCTGTGGAAGCTGTCCGACTGTGGAATGCTCTTCCTTTGAATATCAGACAAGCTCAAACAGTGGATTCTTTTAAGACACTTGTTTTCTCTCACTTTCTCGCCCTTTAAACTTTACTTCATACTTTTACACCCCTATGTTATTACTATTACTGTATATATTATATTTTTATTCTTTTCTATTTATTTGTTTTTCTATATTGTCTATTTTAATTATAATATATATATATATATATATATATATATTAAATATATATATATATATATATTAAATATATATTTTTATATACGTATAATATATATTAGTTTATCTAAATGTTTTAATTTAAGTATTAGGTTTTTGAACTTTATTTAAGTAGGTATTTTTATGTAGGTATATATAATATATTTACTGCTCCACCTATCTTATATGTATCCTATTGCCCTAGGTTGCCTGGAAGAAATCGCTTCAGCGATAAGGCCGCCTTAATTGTTTACACTTTCTATTTTATTTTGTTATTTTTGTATTGTGTGTTTTTGTGTAAATAATAAAGAATTTTTGTATTGTATTGTATTGTAAATGCAGCTTTTCATACAAAAGGTAAATCTGCTAGGCTAAAATGCATGAAAAGCTGTTTTTTTGCGATTTCGAAGTTGTACCCATAGTTAAAGTTGTTCGTAATTATGAGTAGGTACTTTACGTGGTTTCATGTATCGTCGTAGTACTGGTAGTACACACGGCTACAGGTCAAGCTATACATTCTAGTATAAGCTGACCTCCCATTGTACGGAAATCGTATACAATGCGAGTTCAGCTTATACTGGAAATGTATAGCTTGATCGGTAGCCGTGTGTACAAGCTCTGCTTAGTTTGGGATCAGATAGCCGTGTGTGAGGAATTTCCACCAGGTTTTTTTTTTAGGCGAGTTGTTGGTGTGGTGTGGCTTCATGGCTGGCGGCGCGTGTTTCGGTTACGTGATACGCATCCTCTACAGGACAAATACTTTTTTGATGGTAAGTTGTACCTACCTACACATTTTATCTGAAAAATACTAAATATACTTACTGAAGGGAAAAAATAAATATATCCCAGTTATTTTTTTACTTTGTGTAATTAATTCTGCACTAAAATATTTTAAGTCAAGGTCATTTATTTAGAACAAATATGTACAAAATACAATCTATATATATAAAATTTCCTCAAGTCTGTTTCCTGTTTCCTCAAGTTTCCTCTTTGGATAGCCAAGCTGACGCGTTGGCGGAAAAAGCTCGCCCGATGGTCTCCGAAGTCTCGATCAATTTTGATGACTTTAAAAATATTATGTTTTTATTTTTCTTAACAGTAAAACTTTAGTAGCTTTTTTTAGGAGGTTTTGTCACAGAATATTTCTTGAAGGTCATCTATCGATTTTTATATCAGTCACCCATCATTCACCCGTGGACGCCATTTTGAAATAAAGTCAAAATGGCGGAGTGGGAATGTCAGGCACCATACTAAAATCCGTCTAAAATCTTCCAACGCCTTTGGTATCCATTAGGCGCCGATCCCACAGAAAGACTTATACCCCCTTATTACAAAACATGGTTTAAAGTAAAGCAGGTTTTACTGTCATTTGGTCACTTTCTAACGTCATATAATAAAAAGGGACGAGGCTATTTTAAAACCTGGTTTTCCTTTAAACCATGTTTTGTAATAAGGTGCCTAGAGTTCCGCGTTCCGAGTTCCGTGTTCACTACTGTACACACAGCGAGCGAGCAGTCTGGAGATCTAAAGGCAAATTTGTATGGAACTTGCTTGTCCCATTGGCGGCCAGCAATAATTTCTATGTTTTCAGTTTAATTAGGAAATATTTAGGTAGTGTATTTAGAAAAAAAAAAACAGTATTGAAGATTCAAGAAATTTGGAGATATTATGAAATTGCAAGTAGGGATTGCAATCCGGATACTTCGAAATCCGAAAATGACTGAAAAATCCGGATTTTAGGGTCCTATTTATAAATCCGAATATTGAGAATAAAATCCGGTTTTTTCGGATTTTAATCTTAATTGATAATAATTGATGTTTAACTAACAATTTTCATTAAATATCCAGTACATTTAGGTCAGTATTACTCTGAAATCTATGCACCGCTCGGCTCACACGCGGCTAGCTGCTACCGCTCATCCATCTAGCTAATAGTTAAGTCGGCCAGTGAGTCTTAGATGGAGGCGATGCGCGCGCGATAGTTCTATATAGTCGGGTTACCGCTGAAAGCATTTTGTACATCGGCTGATCTCAGTTTTTTTTTTATTAAAGGTTCTGACACACCCGCTTTCTAAGCAAGCTTCCTTTATATGAAATCTCTGGTGGTTTGTGCGCTTGGATT
Organism: Achlya flavicornis; assembly: GCA_947623365.1. NCBI lineage: Eukaryota > Metazoa > Arthropoda > Insecta > Lepidoptera > Drepanidae > Achlya > Achlya flavicornis. The sequence goes on along the minus strand of OX392494.1, from coordinate 1,231,714 downwards.
TCCAATTTCCTGAGCGAACGGTCTATTCATGTAGTCATAGACGGGTGTTCTTCGGACCTTTTCGCAACCAATTCCACAGAGATCAGATTCAGTTCTCTCTGCAACCTTATTTCTGCTGCATATTAACGATCTGGTGAAGCCCGGTATCTTTGGGTACGTAGACGATAGCACCGTTGTCATAGATCCAATTGTTGCGAGAGGCCATGGTAGAGCGTTTGAACGTAACATTACAGGCAGTCTCCGATTGGGCCTGCCCTCTAGTTTCTGCGCCTGGATCTCTGATTTCCTGAGTGGACGGTCTATTCGAGTGGTCATCGATGGCTGCTCGTCAGAACTAAAGGCGATCAACGCTGGTGTTCCTCAGGGATCTGTTCTCTCTGCAACGCTATTTTTGCTGCATATTAATGACTTGCTGAGACCCGGAATCTATGGGTACGCAGATGACAGCACCGTCACAGAGAGTTATGTATCCGATCCGCGGGCTAGTAGGGCCACAACAGAGTCTCTCAGAGGGTATGGTTACGAGGTTGAACTCGGCTCTGCAAATTGTATCCGAGTGGGGTACCGCCAATAGGGTCGAGTTCAATGCCTCTAAAACACAGGCCTGTCTCTTTTCTGCAAAGAGGAGTCTCTTTAACCTGACCCCCGCATTTAGTGGTGTATCTGTACCGTTATCCAAACCTTTTGGGTCTCAATTTATCCTCTGACCTTAATTTCGGACGGTCCATCGAGGCCAAAGCCAAGACTGTTGCCAAAAAACTTGGTATCCTGAACAAGGTGAGACGGTACTTCACAAAGGAACAGCTTCTAAATTTATACAAAGCTCAAGTTCGACCTTGCATGGAGTACTGTTCTCGTCTGTGGGATGGCTCAGCCAAATATCAACTGGCAACTTTGGACTCGTTAGATAGGCGCGCTCGAAGGATAATTGACGATAGCGACCTAACGAGCAAGAAATGGCAAAACCTGGATCATCGGCGTCAGGTTGCAAGTTTGACGGTATTCTACAGATTGTTCCACGGAGAATGCGATAAAGAACTCTATAATCTTGTCCCTCCATCCCCGTTCTTCTATCGGACCACTAGGCGTCGGGGGGGTCTCCATCGCTTCGTCGTCGACATTCCATCTTGCCGTACCAAGCGTTTCGTTTCCTCTTACCTTATACGCACGGCCAAGTTGTGGAATGCTCTCCCGGACAACGTGTTTCCAGACACCTATAACATGGGTTTATTCAAGGCCAGAGTGAACAGGCATCTTATGGGTACGCGCGGTCCACCCTAGACTACATCTTCGCTTACCATCAGGCGGGATTGCGGTCAAGCGCAAACCTAATATAAAAAAAAAATTAAAAAAAAAAAGAGTGTGTGCAGGAATTGCTCAACCTTATTCCAACCACCATCCCTATTTTTACTCCGAACCACAAGACACGGGGAAATTTTTCTTTAGTATCGTCAATTATAATGCGGACAGCAAAGGAGTGGAACTTGCTTCCGGCGACTGTAGTTCCTGACTCTTTAGAGGGACTTTCACGGCCAGAATGAATAGGTTCCATTTGGGTTAGCGTGCTCCACCTTAGGCTTCGTCATTATCCTTTATGGACGGCTCAGTAGCCAAATACAAGCCCATTTTTTTAAATATTACTTGCAGTTTAATTGAATTTTTATTCCAAACCAAGCAATGGAAATACAATAAAATAGAACATCTCTCTTCAAACTACTAATAATTAAGCATAAACTACGCTTACACTTTAAAATTACAAATTATTGCAAAAAATTACAAAAATCCGAAAAATCCGGATTTATATGTGATGATAATCTTTGAATCCGGATTTGAAAAAAAACCGGATTTTGCAATCCCTAATTGCAAGGTAGTTGCATTAAATGTAATTAGTATGCCGTACCAAAAGGTGTAATTATACGGGGTGGATACGACAATACGACATTAAATGAAACCACATAAAGTACTCATAAATACGATCAACTTTTAATATGGGATTGGTCGAAAAGTTGTATTTTTTTTTACAAAAGGTACATATCTCGTCGGCAAAAATTTAGCGCCTTAGTATATTGGATGACAATGCAAGTACAGAACCATAAAAAACTTGTATTAAAAATGATTTTTATAACAACAGCTTAAAAATTTGAAATATAATTGGACTTACAAAAAACTTAAACCGACTTCAAAGTACAATAAGAAGTAATCAAATCCAGATCTGATGGCAATGACCAAACGGGAAGTGTACTCTTCCAGACAAAAAAGATTTTTCCAAATCGGTTAATAAATAACGGAGTTACGAGGTAACAAACATAAAAAAAAACGAATTGAGAACCTCCTCCTTTTTTTGAAGTCGGCTAAAAAGAGTCAAATTGTACACAAAGTATGAATAAAAAGAACTTACTTTTTGGTTCTTCTCAGTTGTCTGAACCGGTGGTAATTTTAGTAGATTCGACCTTCTTAAGTGTCCTCCTAATGGTACGTCCATGCTTGGCGAACCGAGCACGAGCCGAGCCTAGAACGAGCACACTGCGAGCATGATTCGCGTAGCGTGGACGGGCTTGCGAGCCTCGAACGAGCGCGATTGTCAGTTTTTCACCAACAAAGGGATTCGCATAGTGCTCGTTGTAAGCTCGTTCGTGGCTCGGCTCGTGCTCGATTCGCGTAGCATGGACGCATCATTTGTTATTTACATTTAAAGAACAATTTTGAATGACCTTTTACTAGCAAAGTGAGCCGAGCGAATCCAGTTGGGCCGAAGCGCTAATGGTAACGGTGTACATGGTGGCCGGCGCGCTCGTTGGCGCCATTTTGTGTCATGCCTTGCCATACTTGAAGGCTTAAACTAAACTCGGCCAGGAGGTAAGTATGGGATTTTTTTTACGCGAAGCGAGCTCTAGCCGAACCACGAACGAACAGGATTCGTTCGTTGTTCGCGTAGCGTGGACAAACTTGCGAGTCTCGAACGAACATTCGTCTCGCGCTTGACCCGATTGTCAGTTTTTTCACGAAACGACCATGAACATAAACAGAAATATTTAAAAATGCACTACTCAGGGCACACGAAGATCGTAATATACCTACTTACTATTTTTAAGTTTACTTAGCACATGAGCCCATGATATTTAGTAGGTGCCTACCTAACAAGAATAAGCAACACATCAGCTTTTAGTTATTTATCCATATTTGTATCTTTGGGAAAGTTGTTTGTTATCAAGAGTACAATCATGTGTCTAAGTCATCATCATCAGCCTATAATGTCCCACTGCTGAGCACAGGCCTCCTTTCACAAATCAGGGTGAAAGGGAATGTGCAGATACTCCACCACGCGTGCCCACTGCGGATCGGTGGAGGTAGTTTATTGCCGGCTCTTCTTAGCAAAAGCAACCTTCCGAACCGTGCATTAGAGTATTAGAGTTTGACTATTCATAAGTGCCTGTGAAGGCCTATTTGAATGAATAAATTATTTCATTTCATAGGCTAGTGGCCAACCTACTGTTGGATTTTCAAGCCGCCTAGGAGGCATCCCCTATCACACTTAAGTGATAACCGGCTCTTTTCCGTGACCGGGACCAACGGCTTTACGTGCCTTCCGAAGCACCGGAAACGCTCGATTTGAAATACCACTAGCCGGTCACCCATCCAGGCACAGACCACGACAGACGTAGCTTAGCTTTGCCGATCGATTAAGAACGGCTTATCATGCTACACCACGAGCGCTTCTATGTAGCGCTTCTAAGAACCGTTGCGGCACGGCTCCTGTGGAGCCCAAGCAAACCATACGTGCCGCGAAGCCAAACACTCCGGTGTATATCTCCCGCCTACACTACACCACTAAGGCGGAAGACATTGTGGAGTACGTGCGCCAAAAGATTAAGTACACGCCGAGGGTGCAGCTGCTGGAATCGAACCGCAACGTCAACTTCATGGCGTTCGTGGTGCGAGTTCCAACGTGTTTTCTGCACCTCGTCATGGAGGAAAACTTTTGGCCGCAAGGCGTGGTATTTCGTCGCTTCCGCGGACAAGTGCCACACGATCGTACTGTGACGTAGTGCTTTTTACTAACATAGTTTTAAGTTTTTATACTAACAAAAAATGTTATATGTTGATATGTATGTTATTTTGTAAGGTATTTATCTATGGGCCAAAGTAGCCTGATAATAAAGAATTATTATTATTATTATGTATCGTTTACTAATTACCAGCCACCTTTATAAACGTCGATAAAAAAATCTTCTACACTTCGTTTTATATTTTCATAATTTCAGGTGTGTCGCGTCGTAAATCCAAGCATTCGAAGATGCGTCCGCGTCAGTGAAATATTATTTTTGTTTATTCACTTGTTTATATTTTATTACCTACAATCATATTTTATCTACCTACTTACTTCAGTCATAGAGTAAGGGGACTTCAGTTTTCTTTTTTCTACTTAGGTTGTTTTAAAATATGTTAGTCGTAGGTAATTGTAAATTATAATATTCCACTGGACATACTCAATATAATCAATAATCTCAAAAATACTAATAGTGTAGGATATGATGGGATATCTACAAAAATTGTTAAAGCAGTTCGCAATTCAATATGTGGACATATAAGTCACTTAATTAATCTCAGCATAAGTGCTGGTGTATTTCCAGATGCTTTAAAAATATCCATAGTAAAGCCACTATTCAAAAAAGAAAATAAAGAACTAATGGGATATTATAGGCCTATTGCTCTGATTCCGATTTTAGCAAAAGTGTTTGAAAAATATATTTACAATCAAATCAATATTTATATGGAAAAAAATAATATATTATGTAAGGAGCAAAAAGGTTTCAGACAAAATAAAACAATAAATATGGCAATCTATGATTTTTTAAATATTGTAATGTCAAACGTTGACAAAAGAATACCTGTATGCGCTGTGTATTGTGATATGACGCAAGCATTTGATTATGTTGATTATGACATTCTATTAAATAAACTTGAAGCCTATGGAATTAGAGGAAATGTTCATGATTTAATAAAATCTTATATTACAAATAGAAAACAACGTACCGCGATTTCTAAAATTGATATAAAATCCAAAACAGAAGTTACATACTATTCTGAGGAACGTACTGTCATGTTTGGTGTACCCCAAGGCAGTGTACTTGGTCCTTTATTATTCTTAGCTTATATAAATGATCTACCAAAATCAATACAACAGCCCATGACCCTTTTTGCTGACGACAGTACTATGACAATAGCGAGTAAAAATCCTAATTTATATGAAAACGACATAAATAATTCTATAAAATCAATAATTTCATGGTTAGATAATAATAATTTGAAAATAAACTTAAGTAAAACACAATTAATGCACTTCAGTCAAAGACCATCCTCTGTACCTGAGATTAATGTTAGTTATAATAATAATCCGATTAATAACGTAGAAAGCACAAAGTTTCTAGGGATAATGATCGACAGTAGACTTAATTGGAAAGCACATATTGAGGTACTGAGTAAGAGAGTTAGCAGTTCCGCTTACGCACTATATAGACTTGCCTCAATACTTAACGAGGATGCATTGCTCATGGCCTACCATGGTCTTGCTGCTTCAATTTTAAGGTTTGGTGTAATATTTTGGGGCAACTCAACTAATAAAGAAGTAGCATTTAAAGCTCAAAAGCGATGTATTCGAGCGATGTTTGGGCTCCAAGCAATGGATAGTTGCAAACCGTATTTTGTAAAATATAAAATTCTAACACTACCATCTCTGTATATTTTAGAATCCGCACTATTTGTAAGAACAAATCAAGAGCTGTTCCCATCGTTAGCCGATAACGTAAAGCGTAATCGACGAGATAATAGTCGTCTTTGCATGCGTAGTTCTAATACTGCGCTAATGAATAAAAGTATATTTTGTATGGCACAGAACATTTATAATAATGTACCGAAAGCATTTAAAGAGCTTAATGACAATTCATTTAGGAAGAAATTTAGTGATTATTTAATTCATAAATGTTATTATGATAATGTTGAATATCTTAATGGTACTTGATAATGTGTGTTTATTTTATTGTGATTTAATTTTAATATCAAATTTTCAATTGTAGACATTTATGATTTAAATTTGACATTATTTTCCTTTGCTACTATTGATTATTGGTTTAACTTTTTTTTTTTTTTTGTTATTGTTGTTTTTTTTTTTTCGAATTACTTATTATTATTGTATAACATTTTTGTATTTTGTTCTTTGAAATGGTATACTAACTTTGAATAATATTATCATTTGTAAGCCAAGATTGGTACAACATCCTGAATCATAATACATTTTATAACATCCAATGTAACACGTATGTTGAACAAATAAATTATCTTTATCTTTATCTTTATCTTTAATAATAAATTATAAATATGTAAGTTGTGTTAATTATAATAAATAACAAAGCATTTTCACAGTTTTACCACGGTCATTACTGTGGCATTTTCTTTGCGCAGTTATTGTTCAAACTTATTCCACCATCCCCATTCTTAGACCGAACCACAAACCTCGGGAAAGTGTTCACCCGTACGTTGTTGACATACCGAAAATACGGACACAGCGTTTTGCATCCTCATTTATAATGCGGACAGCAAGGGAGTGGAACTTGCTACCGGCGTCTGTGTTTCCTGACTCCTACAATCTAGGAACTTTCAAGGCCAGAGTGAATAGGTTTCTGCTGGGTAAACGTGTTTCATCTTAAGCTTCGTCATCGCCCCTTAGTGTGCGCGCAATAAGCTAAAAAGGGGTAGTTATCTACAAAGATTTCACGTATTAACTTATGCCCGGTTTCAATAATTTACGGACCGTTATCGGTTAAGATTTAAAAATTAACCCCCTTACTCATAAAACGTAAATATACTGTTTAAAGGGTCACGTAAATAATGTCACGTTATTTGACAATGACAACAGAGTGACGTTATTTACATGACCCCAAGCATGACCCTTTATTCTAGAATGTCTTTGTTTAGTTTAGTTATTTCCGCTTAAAATTAGTTTTATTTTTGGTTTCGTGGGTTTTTTTTTTTTATTTGTTTCGTAATTTACGCGTCTCATGGTTTTAATATCACGTGACATTGGCGAAGTTGTGGTGGCATTTCCGCAAAAGCCATAAATAAGAATTGAATTGAAACAGTATACCTATTAGTTAAATACCGCTTTATGAGTAAGGGGGTTAGACTCTTGTCTTTACTAATAATGAAGCAAAGACCTCAAAGCTTTGCATAGCAGAGCCTCCCATATGGAAGTAGCTATCACAGGTAACATTAGCTTACGAAATGATCTATATGCCCAGTTTGGCCAAACCTACCATTGGTAAGCAAAGCGATTCGTTTTTTAACCGACGAAAAAACGGAGGAGGTTTACAAGTCGACGCGTATATTTTTTTTTTTTTTTTTTTTTATGTATGATCACGCATAACTTTTGACGGAGCAGTCCGATTTTGATAATTCTTTTTTTATTGGATAGGGTACCTATACCTCGAAGGTGGTCCCATATAAATATGGATAAAAAATACCTACACTAAGGGTGGGAAAATAGGGGTGATTTATTGTTCACTCACAGATTTTAATGCTGAGTTGTGTATTACATCAAAAGAAATCAAAAATTAAGCATGTAGTAATTAGTAGAGTATAGCCACAAAAAATTATAAAATAAAAACTTTTTAACAAAAAACCACGTAAAGTACTCATGTATACGATCAACTTTTACTTTGGGACCGGGGGCTCTACCGCGTAACTTTGGTGTTAATCGTAACGAACACCATTAATTATTTCATCCAATGATGCGCACGCGGTATGTCGCGACGATGACCATTCGTGGGCCCTGATTGGAAGTAATTCATTAATGGTGTTCGTTAAGATTACCACCAAAGTTACGCGGTAGAGCCCCCGGTCCCAAAGTAAAAGTTGATCGTATACATGAGTACTGTACGCGCCTAGCGTTTGAAGTTTGAATTCTTGAAAAAAAAAAATATGGCTAGAAATACTAAGGAAAACTCACCGGTTTTATCCAGGAACCCAGCTTGTCCCGGGACGGGAATTTTTCTCACAATCACGCACTCTGACTGGTAGTGTGGAATAGCACAGTTTTTGGAGTTGATTTGTTAGTTTTAACAGTTTTATTTAATTATTTATTACGGAGCACGTACGCGCTATACCTCCGTTTTGGCGACAGTAACGCCACGGGTTGATGCGGCGGTGCGCGCAAACTTCCATCTTAGCGGGCTCCCGGTGATGAGGCGGGAGTTTTCAAATTCTAGCCATAGAAAACCCAACAAGTACTTTACGTGGTTTCATTTAATGTCGTATTGTCATAATAGCTTATGTTATTTGTTTGTCCCCGACTGCAAAACCTTATAAAATTCAAGTTATATTCAAAATTATTTTCTGCTTTTCAGTTTTTTCGGTGGTTTATTTTTTTGTTAAAAAGTTTTTGTTTATTGAAACCAATACCAAATACATCCTAACCAATATTATAAATGCGAAAGTGAGTTTGTTTGTTACGCCTTCACGCCTCGACTTCTCAACGGATCATCATGAAATTTGGCATGCAGATAGCATATGGTATGGAGCAGGACATAGGCCTTTTTTATCCCGGGAACGCGGGTGACAGCTAGTTATAGTATAAGTATAGTTTAAGTAGGTTTGGGAGATAAATAAAAGAATATTTTTTTTAATATTTGTGATAACTTTACTGGTATACATAATTATATGAAAATCGAATGATTATATATTATATTAGCTGCCTCCTCGAGTGCTTGATTATGGTGGCCGCTTATAATTCCTAATGGCGCGTTCTGAAAATTATAAAAACTAAGTCAGAAATACAGAAACTGGTATGAATTTTTCAATCAGGCATGGATGGCCAAATCCTTAAACTCTATAATTGAATCTCCAAAAAACTTTTTAACAAAAAAAAACCGCCTTCAATGATGCTGCTTCTGTTGTTTACAACTAAACTAATTTTAATCTCACTTTATCTCTTTCTAACAAAGAACATAAGAATAGGATGTAAGAAATTTAGTCCTGTCAAATTAGTCTTGTTTTCAATATAAATTTAGTCGTCATCTATCGCGGTTACGCCTAAATACACGCAACATAAGACGGCAATAATATTAATTTGACAGCTTTAAATATGTTCTATCCTTTTTCAATAATGTTCGATCGAAAGAGATGTGATGTGACTAAAATTAGTTTAGTGCGATGTACAATAGAATCGGCACCAATGTACAGTCGAGGACATAAATATGTATACACTTAGTAAAATTCAACAACGGTTTCCTCTTAAACTACTGATTGAAATTATGAGATATTATAAAGGCAGAATCTTCTAACATATACTATTATGATTTGTGTAATAGTTTAACACTTAAATGTTAAACATGCGAGAAAATTGCTTTTGAATTTCAAAAAGCGTATACATATTTATGTCCTTGACTGTACACTAAAATGTATGAAATAACTCTTATCTGACACTGTTTTGAAGTCAGCTTTTTAGTGTACTTTGAAGGCGGTTTAATTTGTTTATTAAAAGTTTTTATTTTTCGATTTTGAGTTACGTACTTATATGCGATAAAATTTCGAAAATATTGAATAAAATTCTTCAATCGCGATGTTTCTGCTGATTTCCTTTGAGGAATTCCACCATATGTTCAGTTTCTATGGTCAGATCACGATAAAATGTATATAGGACCACCTCGCGATCTACCTTGACATGTAATGGTGCGTCTATGCTACGCGAATCGAGCACGAGCCGAGCCACGAATTAACCTACAACGAGCACGATGCAAATACCTGTATTCGTGAAAAAACTGACAATCGCGCTCGTTCGAGGCTCGCAAATCCGTCCACGCTACGCGAACAACGAACGAATCCTGTTCGTTCGTGGCTCGGCTTGTGCTCGGTTCGCGTAGCATGGACGCACCATTACAGTTTAAACGATCAAAATCAAAAAGTAATTTATTCAGTTTAGGCACTTATGAACGTTAAGTTGGTACATACGGTCTGTGTGAACAGACCCTAGCCCAACATAGGTTTCGAAAATATACCATCTCGAAATCTCCACCTGTATAATAAAAAAAAACAGTCAAAACCGTTTATAACGACATCGAAGGCACCACAGTAATCATAGCCGACAGTCGTTTTAACCAACAAACAAAAATCGCTGGACCTAGAAATCTCGTCGTAATATCAGGTACAGTCGAGGACATAAATATGTATACACTTAGTAAAATTCAACAACGGTTTCCTCTTAAACTACTGATTGAAATTATGAGATATTATAAAGGCAGAATCTTCTAACATATATACTATTATGATTTGTGTAATAGTTTAACACTTAAATGTTAAACATGCGAGAAAATTGCTTTTGAATTTCAAAAAGTGTATACATATTTATGTCCTCGACTGTACGTCGTTTCAAGCGATGTCGTCATAAACGGTTTTGACCCCATACGCCGGCACGTACTTGATTACTTAGTCAACGCGTTTAACAATGCTAAGCTAGCGAGACCGCCGACCGCCAGCCCCACCGCGGCGCCGAGCCCCTCCCCCGCCGTCACGGCGCACTCGCGCTCGCGCGGCTCACTCCACTCCACCTCCTAAAATAAATGTCCAGTCTTTCTTTCTTTTCTAGTTCTGTTGTTTACTTTATTACATATTATTTTAATAGTATGTATTAGTTTATTATTTTGGTTATTTATGTATTAGGATTTATATTTATTTTGTGTATTAGGATTTATTATGTATTTATTTAAGTGTATTATTATGTACTACACCTGATAATATTGTTAAATATCCTGTGACCCAAAGGTTGTCTGGAAGAGATCGCTTAAGCGATAAGACCGCCTGTTTTGTATCACTTCCTCTTGTATTTGTTATTCCTTCTTTTTGTGTATTGTTTATGTGGTGTACAAATAAAGTATATTTATGTTATGTTATAAAATATCCCGGGACATTCTTCACACACGGTCATCTGATCCCAAACTAAGCAGAGCTTGTACTATGGAAACCAGATAACTGATATAATACATATATACTACATGTTTGTAAATAGATACTTAATATACATAATGAAGCGCTCGTGGTGTAGCATGTTTAGCCGTTCTTAATCGATCGGCAAAGTTAAGCTACGTGTGTCGTGGTCGGTACATGGATGGGTGACCGCCCTGACCGCCTAGTGGTATTTCAAATCGCGCGTTTCCGTGCTTCGGAAGGCACGTAAAGCCGTTGGTCCCGGTTATCACTTAATTGTGATAGTCGTTAAGCTAGTTGGATGCCTCCTAGGCGGCTTGAAAAATTCCAACAGTAGGTTGACCACTAGCCTACCTCCACCAATCCGTAGTGGGCATGCGTGGTGGCGTATCGCCTAGTCCCTTTCACACTAATTTGTGAAAGCAGGCCTGTGCTCAGCAGTTGGACATTATAGACTGATGATGATGATGATGATGACGACAGCCAGACTCAGGACATACAGACATGTTCATGCACACAATTGCATGTCCTGCGTGGGAATCGAACCCATGACCTGCGGCGCTATAGGTGGAGTCTTAGCCAACTGCGCCAACTGGCCCGTCAAATTATCAATCAGGGTTCCGCAACTCAAAAGGAAACACTGAACATAGCACCTTGTTTCTCAGCAACGGGTGTATAGTCCTGTTTGACCACAATCTCACCATGGTAAGTGGTGATGTGTCCGAAGGTGGTGCACACGCAAAGCATAGAAGGAACTGGCTCTCAAGTGCAGCTGTCGGAACACACCGATAGGTGCTTGGCGATAGTTCAACTTGAGGGTGGTAGCCAGCCAGATGGGTACTACAAAGTACCCTACCGCAGCACTATGGTTTCCTCACGATTTTTTCCTTCACCGAAAGCTCAAGCTTATTGTAGAATTCGAACCCCGACCTTCTCGGCATCTGACGTCACTTTCGTAATAATTTGCATATCCTGCTTCAACGCCCGACACATTTTAAATTCAAATTTTGTACCCCCTGGAACGAGGGTAAACCATGGCGCAATATATTTTATATTCTCCATAAGTTTCAGAGGCTCTACCGCGTAACTTTGGTGGTAATCGTAACGAACACCATTAAGGGGGCCCTTCATGGCCGACGCAACTTCAACGCAAGCATAGCCTAAAAGCTTGTACTTTCATCCAACGTAATGTTTGACTGCGAAAAAAGAGATAGCATCAGAGCCGTCGTTTATAAGTCGGTAAATTCCGCTGATCACTCGCGGCCGCTTCGCTAGGTAGTCATTCATGATTTCGCATATCATAAAACTTGTTCCAGGAGTATACTTCTTGTGAAAAAATCTTACAAGTTTGTGAAAAGAAAGTTAGTTATTTAGAATCTCCAATACATTTGCAAGCCTGGTATCTAGATGTTTTCTTTACTTTTTCAATTTATAGGTACACTAGCTGCCCGGCGCGACTTCGTTCGCGTGGTGCTACCCTACCCTATAGTGCTACCCTACCCTACCCTATAGTGCTACCCTACCCTACCCTACACAACCCTACCCTACCCTACCGTACCCTACCCTACCGTACCCTACCCTACCCTACGTATAACTGCCCAAAATTAAAATATTGGTTTGTAGTACATGCTATGTATCAGAGATGGCGTTGTATGTGAAAAAAGATTTTCCCGCTTTTCTGTTGAAATTTTTCCTGAATTTTCTTTGCTATAAACCTCACGGAGCCCGAGACCTTTCCAACGAATGCAAAACCGTGGAAATCGGTTCGTGCGTTCTGGAGTTATAGCGTCAGGAAGGAAAACCCGACTTATTTTTATATAGTAGATTAGATTAGATATGGCCAAAATTCAGGTAAAAATTGTCTTTTACTGAATTTGTTTCACACTTTTTTTTTATTTTTGCCTAGATACACGACTAGATATAGTCACAAGATACCAATTTGTTTAAAACATTTAACGAAAAATGTTTAACAACGCCATCATCAGTACAGAGCTTTTGTATGAAAAGTATGGCGAGTTGACTGCTCTTAATTAATTCAACCAATGACGCGCACGCGTTGTCACGCGACGATGACCATTCGTGGGCCCTGATTGGATGAAATTCATTAATGGTGTTCGTTACGATTACCACCAAAGTTACGCGGTAGTAACTTACATTGTATTGACTTACCCTCGAGTGTTTATTTCTGGAGAGGGCGCTTCCCAACTTGTAACCTACATACCCTCCGGCCGCCGCCAGACCTGACAAATATAATATTTTTTTTTTTTTTTTTTTTTTTTTACTGTGTATAGGCCTGTTTTTGACCACAATCTCACTATGGTAAGTGATGATGTGGTCGAAGGTGGTAAGCACACAAAGCCTAGAAGGAACTGGTTCTCAAGTGCAGCTAACGGAACACACCGATAGGTGCTTGGCGACAGATTTTCAACTTGAGGGTGGTAGCCAGCCAGACGGGTACTACAAAGTACCCTACCACCGTGCTATGGTTTCCTCACGATGTTTTCCTTCACCGAAAGCTCAAGCTCATTGTAGGATTCGAACCCAGGACCTTCGTCTCGGTATCCGACGTCACTACCACTGAGCTATCATCGCCTTATAAAAAATAAATATCCCGGGACATTCCTCACACACGGTCACCTGATCCCAAACTAAGCAGAGCTTGTACTATGGAAACCAGATAACTGATATAATACTATTATGTCCAATAAAACACCGAATTTAAGTAAATACGTATAATGTGCTAAGTAGCATTGCTATGTGAAAACATGAGTGAAAAAGTATGAACTACCCGGCTTAACTAATATTATTATTTTCAAGAATATTTAGCAAGTACCTGCATAACCTATACAATATAAAACATGAATAGACATACGTTTATACATAACAAATACATATACTACTTTTTACACATAATGTATGAAAAGTATTTTTTTTTTGATAATTCAGAGTTGGTCCCATAGTAAAAGTTGTTCAGCATGACTAATCCAGGCATATTTTCGAAACATATGTAGGTTTCGAAAATATGCCGTCTCCAAATCCCCACCCTGTATAAACGCAAGGCGTTGTCGTTAATTGCTATTCAACTCTATAAACAAAAAAAAACATAAGTATTCGTGATCCCGATCCTAGGGATCCCGAAAAGGCAATCCCGACTCGGGATTGCATTCCCTAGTATTATATTCCTATATTCCCGATACCCTTCAAAGCACTAAGCACTTTCAACTTACCGACCGCTCCGAAGAACATGCAGAAAACTTGTTCAGCAGAATGGTCTGCCTCAAATCCCCTCATATAGTCCTCATATTCACTATCAGCTGCCTCTTTCAAGTCATAAGCTGCTCGTTTCGCGTCGTCTCTTAATATTTCTGCGGCATTACCTAACATCTGGTGAAAATATAATACAAAATAGTATATTTCATTACGAGTGCGGAAAGCCTGTCATTGCAAAGAGTTCCGACAATGTCTACCCGAGCCGAGGCGCAGCCGAAGGTGAGTCTTATAAAAGTTATAATTGAAAAATGAAAAATAAAATAATAATATTTTTTGTATATTTTTTTTTTAGTAAAAACTTTGTGGTTGGTTTTGTCTTTTTAATAGACATTATTTTGACAGTTGGGAAAGAGAACGCACGAGTTCGAAACAGGTAAAAAAAAAGCTTGAGTATGTAATAGCCCACATCCCGAACGCTATACGTCCCTGCAATACGCCACTTTTTGAGCAACTGTATTAAAAAACTAATGTAACATTCAAAATCAAAAAGTCATGTATTCAGTTAAGGCCCTGGTAAGGCACTTATGAACGTTAAATTGGTACATACAGTTGAATTTACCACCGGTTCGGAATACACTTAAACTGAGAAGACTCCGGCTAGAAACTCAGCTAGGTTCTTTTTTAGGCCATGCTAAGAAAAGCATCACCAAGCCTCACTTGATTTGAATACCCCAGAATTCTTAGGCAGTTCCATCATAATCAGATTAGCCATTTCTGTGATTTGGTCAATATTTATCAGTGTCAGAAACGCATTCTCTCAAATTTTTGCATTCAAGTTGAATTAAAAGTGTGTTCGAATTGGGGTACGGTAGCAAAAATAACAAAAACGATCACATCTGGTGTTCGCATGCGATGAGCATGTAAATGACATTTTTGTATCTAATCGTTTGATTTGGGAAAAATCATTTGTGGCAAATGTTGCAAAATTTATGAAATTTCCCTATTTGAACGCATAAACAAAATGCCCATTTTGAAACTGTTAAAAACAAGCTTAATAACATAACCAACATGTCACTTCCATATCATTTTGCGTCCCTTGCTAATATTAATATAATATTGTATCTTTTGCGATATGTACGCCTAGTACCAATAAAAAGGATTACTATAATGTATATACACTTTCCATTTCACTCCGTAGAACAGAAAGCTTACCTGGAATGCCTCTTTAGCTCCTGGCGCGTGAGTCTTATCAGGGTGTACGAGAACAGCCAGTCTTCTGTATGCTTTTTCTACATCACTCTTGCTAGCATTTTTAGATACATCTGTAAGATATCAGGATATGGTAAGTCAAAAATTTCTTAAATCATGTTTTTTTAATACCTGTGTGACTTTTCTCGAAAACTCGGAAAAACGTGTTTTCCCACAAATGAGACTTGGCTAGATCGATTTTTTTACTGTCTACCTAGATTACGATTTGTGAGATACTGCCCACTGACACATGGGTGAACAGCGCGGGCTTAATAGGGTCCTGTTGGCACCATTTGGTACAGAACCCAAAAATATAGTACCTACTTGTCTACTATCATTCTACATCTTCATTTATAGATATATTTTTCTTCAAGTTTTACGCATAAGTTCAGCTTACTTACCAAGTATTTCATAAATATTCTTGCATTTCAATATACGATTAACAACAAAAAGTTGCTCCTCAGTGTATTCTGCTGCTGGGGACTCCTTGGGAGACTGCTCAAGGGTTTCCCTCTTAGGAACTGCATCAGCATACGACCTATTTTGTTTTGGACTATTTGACGATGGTAATGCCGGTTTATTACTGATTGGACGCTTTCTAGAACGCACAGGAATTTCAGAGCTCGTGCTTGACCTGTCCGGAGGATTTTGCTGTCGTTCCGACGCTCTCACTCGCTCCAGAAGATTCTTTACACGAGAAGAAGGATATATGCTCTCAGCTGACACTAAATACTTCTCGGCTTTCTGAAGATTTCCATGTTCAAGAGCGACTTTAGCTTTCTTTACGTATTTACGCGCCAACTCTTCATTACTTTGATCTGCCATATTAAGATAGGCGAAATAAATTGGTTATTATATGATGCTTTTCTTTACACGCGTCGTTAATTTAATGCACGTTAATTTGCGTAACAAAAGAATAATTATAAAATCGATTTAATTTTTTTAAATCACAGAACTTTTTTTATTTCCGCGCGGTACCTGCTGCTTTTCAACCAAACTCCACCCACAATTTTTTCACTTAACTTGACATGACATGACAGTACTCTTCAGTGCTGCCAGATTCTAGAGTCCAAGTTTCTGTATTTTTATTGCGAAAATATAAAATCCATTTGAGAAAATTCTATTGGATTTCTTATGGCTTCTACCTCGGACGAATGGGTCAAATACTAGCCTTAAATAGCAAAAAAACGTTCTAAAACTGGAATAAGAAAGCTTCTGTCTTGTACTAGCATCAAAAATCGTAAACAATCTATTTATTTATTTAATGGAACATTATTTAGGCGCCGATCCCACTGAGAGAGTTTTAGAGTTCCGAGTTCCGAGTTCTGAGTTCCGCGTTCACTGTAATCTATGCGGCGCCTTTGATAATTGCACACAGAGAACTCGGCGTTCAAGAGAACGCGAGTTCTGTCGGACTTCCATTTTCTAAAGCTGGCAGTTGAGGTGACACGTCTGAGCTATCACTGTCTTATTTACTGAGTGACACAAGGCGGGAAGGACAAGGGCATTCTGACCCATGAGCGGAAACTTAAGTAAGGCCAATGAGACGAGATAAAGTATGTAAACTAACCTTTTGGCACGGGATACTAATTACATTTAATGCAACTACCTTGCACATAATATCTCCAATTATTTCCTAAATGTTCAAAAAACTCTTTTTTTTTTCTTAATACACCACTTGGAAATTATTGCTGGCCGCCAATGGGACAAGCTCCATACAAATTTGCCCATTTACCTTTAGATCTCTAGACTGCTCGCTCGCTATGTGTACAGTAGTGAACGCGGAACTCGGAACGCGGAACTCTAGAACTCTTTTCTGTGGGATCGGCGCCTGATAAGTCAATAAAAAGGTCATTCAATTGAACATCACATATCAATCATCTGTAATAGGTTGCTAAGCCTGAAAATACTAAACATAGAATTGTGAATAAATTCATGCAACGAAAATTTTAGTACTTACAATAAGTACTCCCTCGATTGTACTACAAGTGTATTTTACGACTTGAGAGTAAATGAAAGAACTTGAAAATCATTATCAAACGCAAGCAGCCATTATGCAGTAAACGAGAGATCGCGATCTACAATCAGGGTGGTAATTGTCATTAATGGTGTTCGAGCGCGTCGGCACTACGGCGCGGCGACGGGCTGCGCGGGCGCGCGGGCCGGGGGCCGCTGCCCCAGCCGACCACTTGCCTTCAAGCCAGAGAAGTTTAAGTCCTTAGATAGGACCCTAACAATGATCCGGCTCGAAGGACCATTGTTAGGGTCCTATCTAAGGACTTAAATAAAAGGGTGGACTGTAATAATTAATAGGTGTATTGTATGAAACTAAAACAATTAGTGGAGGGATCAAAAACGCGTGTGGTTGCTTCTCTGGCTTGAAGGCAAGTGGTCGACTGGGGCAGCGGCCCCCGGCCCGCGCGCCCGCGCAGCCCGTCGCCGCGCCGTAGTGCCGACGCGCTCGAACAAATGGATTTCATCCAATCAGGGCCCAAGAATGGTCATCGTCGCGTCGTCATTAGATGAAATAATTAATGGTGTTCGTTATGATTACCACCAAAGTTACGCGGTGGAGCCCCAGTAGATTATCACCAAATTCGGTAAATCTACCGATAAATTAGTAACCCTTGCAACATTATCCGAAAGATCGAGAAGAAATTTCCTATAGGTAACTACCTATTCCCCTGGTGTTACGGTGTTACCACATGTAGTAAGTTACTACTAGTTGGGTAGATTTTTAAACCTAAAACCTTGGAACGAACATTATTGTTTATTAGTTTTAGTTTATTCTCATACGTATATAAAATTACTAAGTAGTCGTGGGGCAAAACAAGGCGAGTTCCATGTAAATTATCTTTCCGCTCTGCAGTCTTTCCCGCAATACCCTATTTCACCCACTTAGGTATAACATTTTGAAAACGCCTTGGTTATTGGATGCCTAGGTCATAATAATTAATCTGTTTGCAAAATTATAAGTTTCTGGGCGCTGCGGTTTGAACTGTGCGCAACTGCATAATGATATTAGGCATAATAAGAGTATAATAAAGATAAGATACCTTTTTTTTTTGTTTTTTTATTATCGTGGGGAAATCCTCATAGGATACCCGACCGCCCTGGGAGGAGCGACCAGGTTATGCCGGACTTTTACCGGCTAAAACCTCACGGTGGTCGCCACCCGCGATAGATAGCTCGTCCCGGGGTAAGTCTGACACCTCCCCCAGCACCCTCGCTGTGCTATCGCACGATGAGTCGTGACTACATCGACTCATCGTCCTCCTTGGGGTCGCTTCTGGGCGCACAGAGCCCCCGCTCTGATTGCCCACGACCCAAAGGCCCCGTTTAGTCTCCTTTTTTTACGATAGGCAGGGGAACACCGTAAAGATAAGCTAAACTAAAACTAAACTATGTTAACTAAAGCCGGCACGTTCACAGTACTCACACATATGCAATTTCACGATACTGTACCTCTACCATGAGTTTTCTACGCTAACGTAATCTACAGTCGCTAGCGACTACGGAGACACATTTTGTATGAAATGCTTCCAAAAGTGTCCACTGGAGGCGGTGCTCGTTATATAAAATATTCGCCGTAGTCGCTAGCGTGTGTAGATTACGTAAGTGTAGAAAACTCATGGTAGAGGTACTGTATGTTTTATTACATTATTGACTCTAATCAGTCAGTCAATACTAACGGACGAATGCAAAAAAAGACTACTCTATATTTACGAGCTGTAGCAAAAGCAAAACAATAACTGTCTCCTTCATACTCGTAAGCTTGACCGCGCGTGAGAGAGATGGACAGACTTTTCATAATGCGAATGCAGTGTGACGTCACGCCGCACGCTTATTCACAGACATTACACAAGCGCGACGTATAAGTGTTTTGAACGTGCCAGCTTAAGTTAACCACTGATAGACTATAGAATCATGGCGAGATCCATACATTGATTTGTACAAAAAAATAAAACATTTTAGAGGGTTTAGAATCACTTCCAATGTTGAGATTACATTACCAGAAACATATTAATATACATGAAATATTTTATAAACCTCGCAAAACAGAATATAAATTCGCATTTTTATCCCGGGGTTCTAAAAATATTTTAAATGGCTCAAGTTATTCCTTAGGCACCAAGGATCAATTATAACTTCATTGTAACGTCTCTAATAATCTTTATTTTTTTGTACAAATCTCGCCATGATCCTTTGTCTGCAACAATTAGCGCGCGCTATTAGTGCGTGCGATATCTACCTCATGACATCTGTCGAAAGTGCAAAGTCAGTTAGTGTAATTAGACTACTACTAATATATTAATTACTTGTGAACAGGTGCTGCTTGTGGGGGCTGGTCTGCTTAAGTTTGCTATTTATTTACTTATTAAATATTTATTCAGTCTTCTTTGTAATTTTGCCGCCGCGCCGGGGCACGCAATTGTTTTCAGTGCGATTAGAATGTAAATATTATGTAATGAATCTAAGCTTGTTTTGAAAAGAGTAATTGCTGAGTTTATTGCCGGCTCTTCTCAGCAAATGCAACCTTCCGAACCGGTATTAGAGTATTAGAGTCAGACTTTTCATAAGTGCCTGCGAAGGTCTATTTGAATAAATGATTTTTGAATTTGAATTTGAATAGAAAAGGTTTTCTTTAAAAAAAATGAAACACTAGTGCTTGGTCCAAATGATTTATATAATAGGTACATATATTTATGCAATTTCTAGTTTTGTTGACAACTAACACTACTTAAGGCAACATTTAGATTCATAACAGCTTAAAATATCTGATTCATTTTATATTATTTTAAAACTATCTGTAGGGCCATAGACCTATAGAAAGTCTGGACGGAGCGTCGCCTTATACATAGTAAGCACCGCAAGTAAGCCGGGCAGTCTTGTAAATACAAGCCTCACGCACGCACACATGTACGCCGTAGTGTTCCGATCGGTTGACATTCCGCATTGAGAAGTCGACACTGACAATAAAGGTAAACGCACACTTATCCCAGCCGAACGAAACGAATTTTGGAATTCTGTATATGAAATCTTATGAAAGCTCGCACACTTGCCCGCGTCGAATCGTCCGAATCTGGAAGAACCCCAGAAATCCTAGACAAATTCGAATGACGTCATCAGATTCGGCTCGGCTTATGCGGTCGACTCGACCGATGCGCTCGCATTCTATCAGTTGCATACGACAGAGCAACACGCGAGTTGTTTTTCTTATTCGTTTCGGTCGATTCTTTCGGTGCGGATATGTGTGCGAGCCCTCCTTGACTTCGATTCGTTCGCCACGTTCGGCTCTGATAAGTGTGCGTCCACCTTCAGGCTCAGTATCACGTGTGTCAGTTCTCATTATACCCACACATAGGAAATATTGTACGTCTTTCATATAAGCGATGATCCGTTTAGATTTTTTGTATGTCTATGTGTAGGGTGTTAGTTAAATGTGAAAGAAGGCCGTATGATAATACAGGATGTGGTTCTGGAATCCCGTCATATTTATAGAACCAATAGTAATTAATTTAGTTTATTAAAACTGGATAATTAATTCTATGTTTGATTCGTAAACGATTATTGATGATTTATGATTAAAGTCAAATAAGAATAAGACTTCACAACTGCACAGAAAAGGTCTGCGATCCGGGGGCGAGGGGAGAAACCGGGCCGCTGCGCAGTGGTCACCAACCTATATCTTACCGTTTTAGTCGGACGTTCTTATTGCGGACCATTAGGATGTGGAATGAGCTCCCCGTTACGGTTTTCCCTCAGCGCTACGATATGGGGTTCTTCAAAAAAGGCGTAAAAAGAGCTCTACAAGGTCGGCAACACATTGGCAATCCCCCTGGTATTGCAAATGTCCATAGGCGGCGGTGACCACTTACCATCAGGTGGCCCGTCTGCCTGCTTGTCAAACTATTGATATAAAAAAAAAAAACTTGTTTATCTTTATAAAACATCGTCAAACACGGGGCGATTATTAATTTTACAGAACTTTAAATATCATATGTAGTTTTACGAGTATGATTTTATAATTGAATCGTGTTGTATATTTATACAAGGTTAATATCACCCTCTGTAAATATGGCGACAATGCAAAACCACACCGGGTATATCGTAACAAACTAAGCAGAGCTTGTACTATGGAAACCATATAACTGATATAATACATATACTACTTGTTGTTTGTAAATACATACTTAATATACATATTTACACCCAGACTCAGGACATACAGACATGTTCATGCACACAAATGCATGTCCTGTGCGGGAATCGAACCCACGACCTGCGGCGCAATAGGTGGAATCTTTACCAGAGTCTTAACCAACTGCCCCAACTGGCCCGTCATATAATATCTATATTATTAACACCCAGATACAGACATGTTCATACTCGACACTGTTTGTCCTGTATGGGAATCGAACCCAATACCTATGGCGTAGCGGTGAGGGTTACCCACAAAATGACCTATATTTTACAATAGCATACATATTTTATATTTAAATATATTAAATCAGTTATTTGTTTCATACAATATAATTTACAATATACTAAAACCCTCCATAATGATTAATAATAATGTGTGAAATGCAAACTGCTGCCGAATAATACTTTGTAATCTACTCTAACATCATTTACATAAAGTCGTTTTTCAAATACACTGACAGAAATGCTGTACGTTCTCCTCGATAAATCACGGTTTAATGAATTTGAGTAAAATATAGGTACAGGATTATTGGTAAAACACAAAAAAACTTGCAGGACTATATTACTAACAAACATCATCAACAACTTTTTATTATTGTATGAAAATCTTATGAATTATTAAAAGTCATAAACTGTAAAAAAAAATTATACTGGGTGGACATACCGAGATAGCATATTTTTTTTACTTTTCATACTTTATGATCGAGCAAGGTTGACATTTTGTAAAAAAAGTTAAAAAAAAAAGCGAATTCACTATTGGCCCAATAGAAAAAGTTGTTCAGCATGACCATGACTAACCCAACATAGGTTTCGAAAATATGCCATCTCGAAATCACCACATGTTATAAAAAAATAAAGTTGTTTATGATGTTACTCGTAGTAATGAATTCGAGATCTTGTTAGTATTTTACCAATAACCCTCTTAACATATATACTTTCTTTACATGATTATCCTTTCATAAATAAATGACTAAAACACTTGCAATCTTTTCTGATCAAACTTCTTTTTTTTTTTCGGTAGTGTATCTATGACCTATACATTGATTTAATTTGCGATGACATCATACAAATATAAATATTTATGGTACTACAAAATCAAGAACAATAATGATGACGTAAGTATTAATAAAAAAAATAAGAAAATAGCTATAAAAATTAAGAATAGTAGCTAGCAAGGTCTTTTTTTTATACCACTTAGGTGGCAAATAAGCATACGGCCCGCCTGATGGTAAGGAGTTACCGTAGCTTGCAGAACCAGGGGCTCTACCGCGTAACTTTGGTGGTAATCTTAACGAACACCATTAATGAATTTCATCCCACGAATGGTCATCGTCGCGTCATACCGCGTGCGCGTCATCGGATGAAATAATGAATGGTGTTCGTTACGATTACCACCAAAGTTACGCGGTAAAGCCCCAGGGGTATCACTCGCGCGTTGCCGAACCTCCTGCGACTCTATTGGGAAAACCACAGCGGGGTCATTCCACAGTCTGATTAAATTATTGTATCACTTAGTTTATTATTTTAGATAATGGTAGATGTTAATTTTTTCTCATTAACCATACCACGACATATTTACTCGTAGCCTCGTAGGACCTACACGTTTATCTCTCAAAAGCACAGATTAAATAAATTATTTATGGTATATTAACACATACATTGTTGTTTGCTATTCCGAAAACATAAAATAAAATAAAATACATGTGTCAACCATGATAACACCAATACTATATTATGAAAAATTCTTTAAATATAATAATTTATAAATTTTTCAATATCTGATATCATTTGTTATATAATATGATAATTTATTAAACATATTTACATTATTCAAGATTGTTTTGTAATTAGTAATTGCCGAGTTTCTTGCCGGCTCTTCTCAACAAATGCGACTTTCCAAACTGGTATCAATCAGACTATATAAGTGTCTGTGAATACTAATTTTAATATTAAAAACATATAATAATTGCACACAAGGCATTTATATTTAAATATGCGGGCGAAGACATGTGCAAAACCCAGTCACCAAAACCTATAGATAAATAAACAGAACAGCAGATTTATTGTCCCGGCAACATTAAATACAGCAAATAATATAATTATGTATGGCAACTACGTTTCACTCCATCCAATCGTCGCCTCCGAATTCCACTGATTCTGAGAAGGATGAGACTTGCACCTATGAGAGAAAGAGATGAGTATATTATGGTTGTTCATTTATTAAGCACAATACTAGAGGTGTGTAACTCATCAAAAATACGCGAGCTGCATAACAGCTCACGGCTCAGGTGTGTGAGCCGGTTCAATGACTCAGCTCGCAGATCAACTCAATGTACCTATAGTCCACGATACGCGCCCACGCTCTGTGCGTACCGCGCATCGAATTGAGCCAACTGAACCGCCGCGATTCCTTCGACTCCGCCGAGCGACTCTTTTCATACTTTAGAGTTGGAATTATTTATCTTTTTATATGATCTGAGAGTTGTTACATATTTAATTATTATTTAAATGTTTTAGAACGAAATAATAATTCGTAGATTAGAATCACAAGAATAATCTATGGAGGGAGTCGCAGATTCAATAGGAGTTATATTGTTGTTGAGCTGTAGCTCAACGGCTCAACCCCGTGTGATCTGATTCATTGAGCTGGTTCAGAGCTGAGTTACACACCTCTACACAATACTTACTTAGTAAAAAATAAGTGCCCTAATAGGGACTAAACAGATATATACTCTTTGGACTAAACTGAATAAATTTAGAACTGTAACTACCCTAACGCACCGGGCGTTGGGGTGTGCAACTGTTCAAGTGAAAACAGGATTTTTAAATCACAAAGATAAAGTATGAATAGTATGATATTGATGTAGATATTTATTAAGTTACTTTACTATTTCACCAAAAGCTTGATCGCTTATCACACATCACAAAAATAGTATCACAGTGAATATCAGGAATTTTGAGGGATTTTGTAAGGAAATCTTAGTTTTGGATCTGGTAAACCTAGCTGGGTACTGCAAAGTGATGGTCTCCCAAGGGCGTAGCCAGTATTGTATATGGAGGGGGGCAGACAAAGAATCTAAGAATCCTGTTAGTTTCTTATGTCTTATTAGAAGCGTCGCAAGCTATGAAGCTCCGACTGCTCTTGTAAGGGGGGGCAGCTGCCCCTTCCTGCCCGTTTTCTCCGCCCATGTCTCCTCACCATGTTTTACTTCTTCGAAAGCTCAAGCTCAATGTAGGATTCGTAGACCTTGAGCCATCGTCGCCTGAAAGAACGGAGCACAACGTTTTCTCTTCCTATATGATATATGCACGTACCTCCTCCCGGGGCGGGCTATCGGAGCTGAACCCGCCGCCCAGTGCGTACCCGGCGAGCCCACCGGCGGCCAGCGCGCCCACCCCGAGCCCCACCGCCGCGCCCGTGCCGAGCCCGCGCCGCTGCTCCGTCTGCACGTACGTCGTCGACTCATACGGCTGTTTAATATTGACTTAATGACATACCCTCTCTCTACCACACTATCATTATAACTAATTTTAGAACGTCGACTGCGTGAATCATCATCATCATCATATCAACCCATAGATGTCCACTGCTGAACATAGGCCTCCCCCATTGAATTCCACTTCGAACGGGTTTGGGCCGCTTGCATCCAGCGGTGCCCACTTGCCCAGCGACTCTGACCGGGTCGTCGGTCCACCTGGTGGTTGGCGCTTTCCATTCCGTGGTCTGCACTCGAGAGCCTTTCTTCCCCAACGGTTATCGGTAGGGATTGCAATCCGGATACTTCGAAATCCGAAAATGACTGAAAAATCCGGATTTTAGGGGCCTATTATAAATCCGAATATTGAGAATAAAATCCGGTTTTTTCGGATTTTAATCATAATTGATTATAGTTGATGTTTAACTAAAAAAATTCATTAAATATCCAGTAGATTTAGGTCAGTATTACTCTGAAATCTATACACCCTATACACCCTATATATATATATACAATCTATACACCGCTCGGCACACACGCGGCTAACTGCTACCGCTCATCCATCTAGCTAATAGTTAAGTCGGCCAGTGAGTCTTAGATAGAGGCGATGCGCGTGCGGCGCGAGTAACAACTCTTTGCACAACGTAATATCAAGAATGATAGTTCTATATAGTCGGGTTACCGCTGAAAGCATTTTGTACATCGGCTGATCTCAGAAAAATTTTACTTTTGAAAGGGTCTGACACTCCAGCCTTCTAAGCAAGCTTCCTTAATATGAAATGTCTGGTGGTCTGTGCGCTTGGATTTCCAATTTCCTGAGCGAACGGTCTATTCATGTAGTCATAGACGGGTGTTCGTCGGACCTTTTCGCAATCAATTCCACAGAGATCAGATTCAGTTCTCTCTGCAACCTTATTTCTGCTGCATATTAACGATCTGGTGAAGCCCGGTATCTTTGGGTACGTAGACGATAGTACCGTTGTCATAGATCCAATTGTTGCGAGAGGCCATGGTAGAGCGTTTGAACGTAACTTTACAGGCAGTCTCCGATTGGCAATGCCAATCTGGTCACTTTTTATTCTACCAAGACGCAGGTGTGTCTTTTCACCACCAAACGGAGCCCTTTCCACCAGGCTCTCGCCCTCGACTCAATAAACCGCCGAGCCAGAAGACTCATCCAATATGAGACTAATTATGACGAAACTCACGAGGCTCGACCATCGAAGAAAGGTTGCTTGCCTTATCGGTTTTTTACAGGATATGTTTTGAGATTGTGTGCAGGAATTGCTCAACCTTATTCCAACCACCATCCCTATTTTTACTCCGAACCACAAGACACGGGGAAATTTTTCTTTTGTATCCTCAATTACTACGCAGTACTTCACATCAGGGCAAAGACTGCAACTTTACAAGTCGCAGGTCCGGCCGCATATGGAGTACTGTTGTCATCTATGGGCGGGAGCACCTGGATACCAGCTTGGGCCTTTAGACTCGGTTCAGCGACGTGCCATCAGAATTGTTGACGATCCCGAGCTCACAAGCGGTTTAGAGCCCCTCAGTCTGAGGAGAGACTTTGTCTCCTTATGTGTGTTCTACCGCTTGTACAACGGAGAGTGTTCTAAGGAATTGTTCGACTTGTTGCCCACGGCTACCTTCCACCATCGCAACTCACGCCATCGACGGGGAATCCATCCTCACACATTGAAACCAGAATTGTTTCGACTTGTGCGGGCTCAAAGGAGCTTTCTTCCGCGGACGCTCAGGTTGTGGAATGAGCTCCCCGCCGTGGTTTTCCCAATGGAGTACAGCATGGGGTTCTTCAAAAAGGGCGTGAAGAGATTTCTTCAGGGTCGGCAGCGCGCGAGTGATACCCCTGGTGTTGCAAGCGTCCATAGGCTACGGTAACTGCTTACCATCAGGCGGGCCGTATGCTTGTTTGCCACCTTAGTGGTATAAAAAAAAAAAAAAAAAATTATAATGCGGACAGCAAGTGAGTGGAACTTGCTTCCGGCGACTGTATTTCCTGACTCTTAGAATCTTGGGACTTTCACGGCCAGAATGAATAGGTTCCATTTGGGTTAGCGTGCTCCACCTTAGGCTTCGTCATTATCCTTTATGGACGGCTCAGTAGCTAAATACAAGCCCATTTAAAAAAAAAAATTACTTGCAGTTTAATTCAAATTCAAATTCAAAAATTGTATATTCAATATAGCCCTTAATAAGGCACTTACGAACGTTACAATTGATTTTACCACCGGTTCGTAATACACATAAACTGAGAAGACTCCCGGCAAGAAACTCAGCAAGGATATATTTTTTTTAATTATCTTATAATAAATTTGTCAATATTAGATAATTAAATTAAAAAAGCCTGTAAAGCGAACACTTCATTCAAATGCGTTCTTGTCTTCTACAAAGTCGGTAACTTTATAGTACCCTTTATTACACAATTTTTGTTTAACTAACTTTTTAAATCTATACACAGATAGTTCTTGAATTGATTTGGGTACTTTGTCAATTTTAAAAGAATCCCTAACTTTGCTGAGCCGTGTTACAGGTACAGCAAGTTTGTCCTTATTTCTAGTGTTTAAACTATGAGTGTCGCTATTTGTAGGAAAGTTAAGTATATTTTTTTGAACATAAATTAAGTTTTCATATATGTACTGAGACGACACTGTCATTACATTTATGGTTTTAAACTTATCCCTATGGGAATCTCTTGGCTTTAAGTTATATATTGCGCGAATAGCCTTCTTCTGCAGGATAAAAATTCTATTGATGTCTGCACCGCTGCCCCAAAGGAGGATGCCGTAAGACATTAAACTATGAAAATAACTAAAATAAACTAATCTTGCCGTAAATTCGTCAGTGCGAGAACGGATTTTCTTCACTGCATACGCTGCAGAACTAAGTCTATTCACTAGATTATGTATGTGTGGACCCCATTGTAACTTATCGTCTAATGTAATACCTAAAAATACAGTTGTTTTAACAAGATCCAATTTTTTTTCAAAAGCAAGCAATGGAAATACAATAAAATAGAACACCTCTCTTCAAACTACTAATAATTAAGCATAAACTACGCGTACAATTTAAAATTACAAAAGACTGCAAAAAAAATACAAAAATTCGAAAAATCCGGATAATCCGGATTTATAGGTGATGAAAAAATTTGAATCCGGATTTGAAAAAAATCCGGATTTTGCAATCCCTAGTTATCGGGGCTCTTCGTGCGATGTAGCCCGCCCATTGCCACTACAGCTTACTAACTCTACGAGCTATGTATACCTTACAGAACACCGCAGCCAAGAAACTTTGTTGTGTTCCTGCGCGTGAGTAAGGTCGGCAGAGCTCATTGGGGAGGGGGGTAGGGTCGGTAACCGTCCATCAACTAGTGCAACGCACGCTCCTTTAGTAAGCAACTTGAAAATAGTAGCGGCGGTGTTCAACGACACGACAAGATGGTTGTTGTCGTTAGTAAACGATCAACCTTTGTATGGGATTGACATAAGAGATTGTTGAAAATCACGTGATTTTTCGATTTGAAATGTCAACCCCATACAAAGGTTGATCGTTTACTAACGATGACGATTGTCGACAACCATCTTGTACATATAGCCCCCCTACAGTTCCATTATCGAACATTAATAATGAACATGTATCAACATCTAGCTAGCCTACTAGTCCATGAGGAATATGTATAACCACAATCTCACCTAGTGCCTTGAGTTATTTATTTAGGTAGTTACTTACTAGCTGTCCCTCGCGGTTTCACCCGCATTCCCGGGATAAAAAGTAGCCTATAACACTCAGGGATAATGTCTCTTCCCATCAGTGAATTCTCAGAATCATCATCTGCCTGCCCTGTTCCCAATCAATTGGGGTCCGTCATACTAGTATCCACTCCTTTCTTACCCATATCATCTTTCACACAATCCATCCATCTCTTTTTCGGTCTTCCTCTTCCCGTATATCCATCCACTTTCATATTCATAACTTTTTTAGTGACCTGGCTTTCATTTCTCCTCATAACATGTCCATACCATGATAAACGGTTCCCTCTCAACTTTTCAGTCACTGGCGCTACTTTCAAGCTTCCCCTTATGTACTCATTTCTTATCTTATCCATTCTTGTTACTCCACACATCCATCTCAACATCCTCATCTCAGCTGCATGCAATCGTCTTTCATCCGTCCTCTTTACTGCCCAGCATTCCGAACCATACATTAGGAGAGGTCTTATCACGGACTTATAGCTTTTCCCCTTCAGCTTTAAAGGCATCCGTGGATCACATGTTGTTCCTGATACCTGTCGCCATTTCATCCAACCTGAGCTGATTCTCTGCTTTATATCACGGTCAATATTACCATCGCTCTGCATTTGTGCAATTCTCAGAATCTATTCAGTTAATCCGGAGATTTCCTCTTATTATCCAAATTTACAAACTATAACACACTTTGTGTGGAAATAACAAATATATACTTACTCCACCTGCGAATCCTGAAACAACCGGAAAAACGTATGTAAACATATTTTAAAATATATACGTTATGAAATAATCTCACCATGGTCAGCGATGATGTGGCTGTTCAGCTAGTTTAGAGCTCTAAGCTGGACTGGCTCTTAACTGGGGCTCTACCGCGTAACTTTGGTGGTAATCGAAACGAACACCATTAATTAATTTCATCCAATCAGGGCCCACGAATGGTCATCATCGCGTTATACCGCGTGCGCGTCATTGGATGAAATAATGAATGGTGTTCGTTACAATTACCACCAAAGTTACGCGGTAGAGCCCCTGAACTGCCTCTAAAGTGTACTGGGTCTTGACTGAACTAGCTTTTAACTGTACTGTCTCTAAGCTGAACTGAATCTGAACAAAATTTGCTCTAAACTAAACAGTTAAAACAAAAACTAAACAGTACAGTACACTAAACTGTACTGGCTCTAAACTGAATTGGCTCTTAACTGTACTGGCTCTAAACTGAGCTGGCTCTAAACTGTACTGGCTCTAAACTGAATTGGCTCTTAACTCAACTGGCTCTAAACTGTACTGGGCCTAAACTGTACTGGCTCTAAACTGAATTGGCTCTAAACTATACTGGCTCTAAACTGAGCTGGCTCTAAACTGAATTGGCTCTAAACTGAACTGGCTCTAAACTGAATTGGCTCTAAACTGTACTGGCTCTAAACTGAGCTGGCTCTAAACTGTACTGGCTCTAAACTGAATTGGCTCTAAACTGTACTGGCTCTAAACTGAATTGGCTCTAAACTGTACTGGCTCTAAACTGAATTGGCTCTAAACTGTACTGTCTCTAAACTGAATTGGCTCTTAACTGTACTGGCTCTAAACTGAGCTGGCTCTAAACTGTACTGGCTCTAAACTGAATTGGCTCTAAACTATACTGGCTCTAAACTGAGCTGGCTCTAAACTGAATTGGCTCTAAACTGAACTGGCTCTAAACTGAATTGGCTCTAAACTGTACTGGCTCTAAACTGAGCTGGCTCTAAACTGTACTGGCTCTAAACTGAATTGGCTCTAAACTGTACTGGCTCTAAACTGAATTGGCTCTAAACTGTACTGGCTCTAAACTGAATTGGCTCTAAACTGTACTGTCTCTAAACTGAATTGGCTCTTAACTGTACTGGCTCTAAACTGAGCTGGCTCTAAACTGTACTGGCTCTAAACTGAATTGGCTCTAAACTATACTGGCTCTAAACTGAGCTGGCTCTAAACTGAATTGGCTCTTAACTGTACCGGCTCTAAACTAAAGTGCTCTCTTGACACACTAGTATAACTTGAGTAGTCACGACGGATATTTTTTTTTATACCACTTAATACAAAGTACAACTGGCTCTAAACTGAACTAGCTCTAAACTAAAGTGCTCTCTTGACACACTAGTATAACTTGACGTCACGACGGATACTTTTTTTTATACCACTTAATAATAAGTACCCTACCACCGTGCTATGCTTAATCAGTACTTTTCTATTATTCTAAATCCATGAAAGAAACATAACCAGCACTTAAATGAAATATTTTATAAGCCCCACATAATAAAAAATAAACCTCAATGAAAATATAAGTTTTTGATAACTTTTCGACAATCGTATAATAATTTACTTAAAATATCATATTTTTATCGAAACTATTTTAAATACCTTAAGCACATTTCAAATTCATGTATTTTGATTTTGTAGCCCAAGTTTGGAATTTAGTTAAAACCAGGTATTAAGATAGCCCCGGGTCTTTTTGATATACGACGTTAGAAAGAGACGGATGTATAAGGATTTTTACCTTTATGGCTCGAAAAAATTAAAAACACAAATATTTTTTTAATTCTTTTTAATAACCACCGTAATTAAATATAAACAATTTAAATAGTTATTTATGTAATACAAAACAGTATCTTAAATGCAAATAAAATAGAAATGCTACTTCTCCTGCTAAGGTATCACCCATAAGTTACGTGTAAATTTATTGTCAATTTAATATTTATAGTGACCAGACTTAAATGTTTGTAAAAAAGGTAACTTCACAAAATAAAAATAAACTGATGTAGGAAATACATTAGGGATTCACTTTTGTCCTTCATTTGTGTGAAATATCACTTTTTTCCATTCTGACGTCTTTTGACACAAAAATTCGGTTGGAGTTGATTCACAATAAGAGATGATGTAAAGGGCGATCGACTTTTACTTAATTAAACAGTTTATTCGATGTAATGTCGATCTTTCCTGCATTCACAAATCACAATAATAAAAGTTAAAAAAAAACTTTACAGACTGCGTGACTTAGTACGTTGCTTATGGATGACCCTTAACGTTGACAAAATTTACCAAATATATCACAAATTTATACGCACCGAATGTATTTGTAATGATTTTTGGCCCTTTTCAGCAGTGTTTTGGCTTTTTTTAGCATTTATTTCTTAATATCATAAGCTAATTATTTATAAGCAATGATCAACTGATATAAGATTTAGATAAAAACGTTGAGAGATCAACTAAGAAAATCAATATAAAATAAAATTATACATGGTGGATACTTATGACATATTTTCTAAACCTATATTAAGTTCTTCATTCAAAACAAACAAAAAAAAACTACTTGACCATCTCTGAAATCACGTAAAGTCAACGCTATTTATTTTTTTTGACGCCCCCTATAAGGGCACTTATGAAGATCAAATTTACTCAGAAGAATCCGGCAAGAAACGAAATGTGAATGGAAAGTATATGTCATCCAAAAGTATCCACCATGTATAATTCAAAAGCTAAACTTCAAAAAGCAAACTCAGTACAGTACCCAACTGATATGGCTTACCGATGTACCTGCGCAGAAGATGCATATTCAAAGCGCGGGAAATGCTATTGGTCGACAGCTGCCGCCATGTGTGCGGAGGGGCGGCACTTGCGAGTGAGACGGAACTAACAGCTGCCCTGTATTATGAACCTTATAGTAGTCATCTAAGGTTGATTATAAGTTTTAAGCATTCTTTCGTAAATCTTCGGGCCATACTTTCTTTTCTGTGCGAACGGAGATTCACGACGCGCCTTATCATTTGGGTATTACTGTACCGCAATTGTGACTAACGATATCTAAGACATAATTTTCTTTCATAAGATGGAAGGTAGAAGTCCGCCATTTTGAATTTTAAACGAATATTTCTTATACATTATAATGTGATTCGCGTATGAAGAGTATGATTATGTATGTGTTCATTTTGCATTCAAAACATTAAAGAGCCTTGGTACCTTAATTACACATCTAGGTTACTTATTGATAAGTGACTGACGTAGGGTAAAAATAAGGGTTTAAATGATGATTAATACATACAATAAACCATGGCTCAATGTCTCATGCGCGAATTAAAAAATGACTCCTCACAGGCGCTAAAAATTTAAGTAATAAATCTCTAAAGTGCGAATGCCGGAACAGCGGCAGTTATCAGATCAGTAAAACATTAATTTATTGCTTGAAAAAACGTCGATTCAATTCGATCACCTATACTAAACTAATGTGATTAAAAGAAAATAATATACATCGATAAAAGTTTAAAAACACTCGGCTCAGAAATATAAAAAAAAAAATATAATAAAATATTATGATTCCCACAACACTGTTCTTCTTATTTTTTTTATTGCAAGGCACCTGTAAAAGAAATAAAATGTGTGAACAAACTGTGCTATGAGACTGATGATTTGGAAATTATACAAAGTCTAACGGAAAGGTTAAATCAATAAAAATACACGACTATTCGCAAGTGACGCAAAATGATGACCCTCATTGAGCGGATACACGTTGGTTATAATTTTTTCAACAAGCTCGTAAAGTGACATTTTATTACGCACTAGTAAGATAATGTAAATGACGAACTACATAGAATTTTTCAGAAATATAGCCTATCAGATCGTGAAAATGTGCGTAATTACTCAATTAACTATGACACTATTTTTAACGTACCAAATCGCCATTAATTTTGAAAAAAGCGGGATAAAATATGTAATTATCGGAGAGAACTGTGGTAATACCGAATCATAAATAAAAAAATAGCACTATACCTGCAAAAACGCCGTCAAGTTTAAACTCTCAGTAGAAGCCTGCGCGAAAATAAAACAAAACAAATTAAATAAATTGCCAATGCCAAAATATTACCCCACAAGCCGCCGCCACCTTCTATCTAAATACCACCGTACCAACTTACATAATTGCCGATGTAGCCATATTGTCCAAAAAAAGTCTAGCTGTGTCGAAAGTCAAATTATTTGATTTAGACCCAAGGAGAGCACTTTTGAAGGCCGAAGCTACTGAAGTTATCTCCGTTTAAGAAGTCAGCCTTCATGAGAAGAAAGGAAAGAAACCCGCTCTTCTCAGCAAATGCAACCATCCGAACCGGTATTAGATTTAGACTATTCAGAAGTGCCTGCGAAGGTCTAAACACGATTTTTAAGTTATTTTTTGGACAATCCGACTTTATATCGTATATTTTTTATTAAATGTTTATTTTCATTTTCACACATGGGTTTCAGCGTGAATTTTATGTGAATCCAAACCAGGTTAGTAATGTTATAAAAGCAGATTCAGTTACAAGCAGTTTAATCCGAAGAATTATTTTACAAACCGTTACTTTATAGCAAATACAAGATAATTTGCCAATATTTCACCACAGAGGCGCTGCCAGCACATGCAGAAGTTTACTTTTATTTCTTAAACTAGCTGTGCACCGCGGTATCATCCGCGATGCCAGGATAAAAAGCCTATATAAATCTATATATATAAAAATGGATTGCTGTTAGACTCGCTAAAGCTAGACAACGGCTGGACCGATTTGGCTAATTATGGTTTTGATATATTTGTGGAAGTCCAGGGAAGTTTAAAAGTAGGGTAGGATAGGGATGCGAACGAACTCGCGCCGGGCAGCTAGTAATAAATAAAATACTCTATAATGTAGCTTCCTTTTAGTGAAAGCATTCTTCGCCTCGTGACTGATAGTTGCAGACAGGGTACTTTTCATCGCGGTAAAGCGGACAATACCGCGGGGGATAGCTAGTTGTTGTACCCACAAAACAAAATATCATTTATTTTGCTTAATACTTGTGTCTACGCATGTGCTAGTGGCGCCATCTACGAATAACTTCGTGTTTATTCCTTTATTAAATAATGAATAATCCCTCAGATAAAACTATATATACGTTATGATAATTAAGCGTCTTATATAACTAAGTTATCTTTAATATACATAGATACATATAAATATGTGTATAACACACGACTTACCTTCGATATAAAATACACAAATATACAAAAGATCACTCGCGTTTGTTAATACGTAAAGTTAAAAAGGAAACACCGAGAATTATTTTATTAATGTGAAAAATCCATTGAAATCTTAATATAAAATTAAGTTGTATATTTACATGAGAAAAAGTTATTATACACAAGTTTATTTTTCAACATTCAACTACTTAAAATTACTAAGATACACAACCACCCCTACACAAACCCCCTTACTCATAAAGCGCTATTTAACTAAAAACTGATTAAATGGTCACGTAAATAATGTCATATTATTTGACAATGACAATAGAGTGACGTTATTTACGTGACCCTTTAAACAGTATATTAGTTAAACAACGTTTTATGAGTAAGTGAGAAAATGTATACCGCGTCTCAAGACAAAGGTTGGCCTGCCTGTAATGACCTATGGAGCCGAGACGTGGGCATAGACTGGTCCAAAAATTTAGAGTCACTCAGCGAGCTATGGAAAGAGCTAAGCTCAAGAGAGAGAGTGTCTTTGAAGGATAGAATCGGCAACGAAGTCATCCGACAAAAAACCAAAGTAACGGACCTAGCTCAACGAATAAGCAAGCTGAAGTGGCAATGGGCCGGTCACATCTGCCGTAGAACCGACGGTCGATGGAGCAGACAAGTCTTAGAGTGGAGACCGCGTCTTGGGAAACGTAGTGTGGGACGCCATCCAACCCGATGGACTGAAAACCTCAAAAAAGTGGCCGGACTGGGCTGAATGCAGGTGGCAAGAAACCGGAAGGGCTGGCCTTTGTCCAGCAGTGGACTTAAAAAAGGCTGATGACGATGATGACACAAAATGTGTACAACACCAATTTAGCCATAAAATAATATGAAATTAAATTCATGGCGATCGATTCTACTTATCTAATCAAAATAATTGCTTGAATATGGTACAAAATCATCCTGTGTAACAAATATTAATATTTTTAACGTTTTAAACAGTTATTTAAATACATACTTTAATCTATACACATGTAGGTTTAAAAAAAAATAAAGCATTTAAAATATGATTTGAACTCCGGAATATTATACGACAGTCGAAAGCGAGACGAAATGCTGCTATTTTATTGAGTAATATTCTATTTAATAATATGGTGTTTGTATAAAAAAAAAAAATTTTATTTGTTGCTGGTAATGTTTACTCAATATTGAAACTTTGAAAGGCAATCAAAATCGAAAAGTCAATTCAGTTGAGGTCCTGGTAAGGCACTTATGAACGTTACACACAGTTGAATTTACCATCGGTTCGAAATACACTAAAACTGAGAAGACTCCGGCAAGAAACTCAGCAAGGCATTTTTTTTATAAGACCCTTTCATTTGTATGAATCAATGTTTGTGATATTTTATTTTACGTATGTAAGTAATCTATGGATATCTAAATAACCCCCACCCGAACTACTTCGCGAATTGAAAGCAAAATACCATATTTACAAAAATAATAGTAAAAAATATATATTGTCCTTTTAATTTTTACTAAAATAAATATAATCAGAAGCTTTGCCACAGCGTATATTCAACTAAAAAAAAACATGCAGTTTTTATTTAAAATAAAATATTCGTATCATGCATATCATTAAATTAAATAATACAGAATTATTACGAATTAATCAGATTTGAATTTAAATTTAATCAACATATTTTTACGGAAATACGACTTCGCAGGCACATGTGAATAGTCTTACCGGTTCGGAAGATCGTACTTACTGAGAAGAGTCGGCAAGAAACTCGGCAATAAATCTATACATGCTTACATTTATTCATTTAAAAAATGTTTGTGATACTTTTCGTTTGACTACAATCTCACCGTTTTATTTGATGATGTGGTCAAAAGTAACCATTAAAAATTAGAAAATTTAAAGTGTGCCAGCGTGGGAAGAAAAATTCAAAACGGATTAAAAATAAATGCAACCTGTACAAGTTTAGTTTCACTATTTTTGTTAGTTAATTAGTTAAATTAATAATATATTTCACATTCTAAACTACCCCCATATAACCGAAGATAATCACTAAACCACAAATTAAAAGAGAAATTAAACTTCAGTCAAGTATCAAGAATAATATTGAATTAATCGAAAATAAACCTTATTCCCATTCGTTTAGGTTTCGAATTAAATTGTTACTCTAGACTTAATACCTGACTGATGTTTTAGATAAACCTTATACAAGTGGGATACGGAACCAAAACTACAACTTGATCATTATTAAAAATGTCTGCTAAGAATGTCAAAGAGAAATTAATATTTTTGGTATAAAGTTCATTTGTATCATCATACAATTGACAATTTTTTAAGCGACTTCAAAATAATTGGACTGTTTTACATTAAACTTAAACCGACTTCAAAGTACACTTAGACGTAATCAAATCCTGATCTGATGACAATGGGACCAAACGGGAAGTGTACCCTTCCAGACAAAAATAGAATTTTCCAAATCGGTTGATAAATGACGGAGTTATGTTGTAACAAACATAAAAAAAATAAAGAAAATAAAAAAAACCGAATTGAGAACCTCCTTTTTTGAAGTCGGCTAAAAAGGAGGAAGTTCTCAACTCGTTTGTATGTTTTTTTTTGTTTGTTACCTCATAACTCCGTCATTTACTAACCGATTTGGAAAATTCTTCTTTTGTTGGGGAGGGTACACTTCCCGTTTGGTCCCATTGTCATAAGGTCAGGATTTGGTTACTTTTTAGTGTACTTTGAAGTCGGTTAATGTTTTTTATAATACAGTTTTCAATGAATGTATACCTCATTTTTCTTTGGCATTCTTGGCCTTAAAATCACCTATATTATTAGATTGTACAGTTGAGGAAAGTGATACCATACTAAAAGTTGACCGTATGCTAGACTTCGACAACATGATCAAGAGTAGACATATTTAATATAGCTTACCCTGTGGAGCGCCGTAGCCGGGTGCTCCGTAGGCCGGGGGCGGAGCGCCGTACGCGCCGTACTGTGGGGGCTCCGCCTGGAAATAACATTACATTGTCATTATTACAATTTACATTACATTATGGAGGTGCAAGGCAAGGTGGATGACACCTCCATTTAAAAGGGAAGATCTTCCGCCAGGCTGGGTCATCGTGCCTCGGGACCGCGGTCCAACTGTACATGTCGGACAGTTGTATATATGCAGATCGCGGAGAAATTTTCGCAAGTGCGATGCAGGATGTGGTGGGCTTGTATGCGCGATGCAGGATAATGTGGTGCAACGCCATCTATCTCTCGGCGTGTGAACTTCATTATGTAGTGGTTCGCTACATTGTCAATGACCTACAGTCAGCATTAAAACTAGCTGATCACTTTAGTACCCTGTCACATTGAGAAATTTACAGTTTTAATACAAACTGTCGAGAGAATGTCAATAGATTATTATGAAAGAGTACTAAATTGATCCTGGCGACCTTAATCGCGCGCAGGAACACAGCAAAGGTTATACACCTGCAGTATTCTGTATGGTGGAAGTACTTCCAAAGGGGAGCTGTCTCCTGCATACCCTCGAATCCTATGAACTGTATTATGACTTCGCTGTTGACCTTCAAGTTTGAGATGCGCTGGAACAGCAGCCGGTGGGGGAACTATCCAAAGTTCTTCATTTTTATTCTATTAAGGTATCAAACAAGCATACGGCCCGGCTGATGGTAAGCGGTTACCGTAGCCTATGGACGCTCGCAACACAGGGCGATGCCGACCCTGCACTCTTCACCTTTTTGAAGAACCCCTTGGGAAAACCACGGCGGTGATTCCACATTCACTAACAGTACAATGCTCACTCACCATATAGACCTGCGAGGGCGGCGCCTGCGCACCCTCGAAACCTATAAACTGAATCATGACGTCACCGTCGACCGTCAAGTGCGAGATGCGCTGGAACGGCAGCCGGTGGGGGAACTCGCAGAAGTGAATGCCGTTCAGTGCCACCTGAAATATAGACCTTGTTGTTGAGGGTTGTAGATTTAAAGGGGCGTCGTGTGACGGGTCGCTCACTTCCCTCCAATATGGCGAGGAGGGCGATGGCTGCCACACGCGTCATACTTGTGTACAGGTGCTGCTTGTGGGGGCTGGTCTGCTTAAGTTTGCTATTTATTTTCTTATTAAATATTTATTCAGTCTACTTTGTAATTTTGCCGCCGCGCCGGGGCACGCAATTGTTTTTAGTGAGATTACAATTTAAATAATATGTAATGAATATAAGCTTGTTTTGAAAAGAGTAATTGCTGAGTTTATTGTCTGCTCTTCTTAGCAAATGCAACCTTCCGAACCGGTATTAGAGTATTAGAGTCAGACTTTAAAGTTCCTGCGAAGGTCTATTTGAATAAATGATTTTGTTTTTTTTTTAATCCTGGG
This sequence comes from Achlya flavicornis, assembly GCA_947623365.1. Lineage (NCBI taxonomy): Eukaryota > Metazoa > Arthropoda > Insecta > Lepidoptera > Drepanidae > Achlya > Achlya flavicornis. Next base: position 1,192,441 of record OX392494.1, on the reverse strand, counting down.
TTTTATTTCTGAGTGAATATTAGTTTCTGGTTATTACTACGTATACAGAAGACGCCGCAAATCACAGCTATGTTCCTCTCATGTTGTTTAGGTTGTTGTAGAACCATGAATGAAACGCATAAGCGCCGTGAAAATCACGGTGTTTGCGAGAAAAACACTCTTAAAAGCGTTCTGATAGCGCTACGTGTTTCTACTGTCTGTTTAGACTAATTATTGTTTCAGCTCTAAAGAGAACTTTAGTTGACTCTAAAAAAATTGAACATAAATTTTGCTTATGATAGCTTCTCTATACGTAGAAATAATAGCTCAATGATTTCTGGCCGGTTCTTCTCAGTCAGTCTGAGAATATGCAACAAACTCAGAATGGTAAAATTATCTGGAAAAATTGATTTCACTAAGGATATTTTTTTGTTTTGATGTCGGATGCCGAGACGAAGGTTAAATCAACATTAAAGGAGAGAAAATCTCTACTGAAATTACATTATATATTTGAACTTATTTTGTATGAAATTCCGAGCACGGGCCAAATTCTAAGCCAGCACGGTAAGTGTAGTTAGTTTAAAAATAATTGGGTTGTTTTACAAAAAAACTTAAACCGACTTCACTACACACTAACAAAAAAACTGGCCAAGTGCGAGTCAGACTCGCGCACCGAGGATTCCGTACAAACCTGTAGGTATATAAGTAAATGGTAGTATAGACCTGAGTATTTGATATTAATTTCAATTTATGACCTATTAAAAAAAAACTACTTACTAGATCTCGTTCAAACCAATTTTCAGTGGAAGTTTGCACCGTAATGTACATCATATATTTTTTATAGATTTATCATTCTCTTATTTTAGAAGTTACAGGGGGGGGGACACACATTTTACCACTTTGGAAGTGTCTCTCGCGCAAACTATTCAGTTTAGAAAAAAATGATATTAGAAACCTCAATATCATTTTTGAAGACCTATCCATAGACACCCCACACTTATGGGTTTGATGAAAAAAAAAATTTGAGTTTCAGTTCTAAGTATGGGGAACCCCCAAAATTTATTGTTTTTTTTCTATTTTTGTGTAAAAATCTTAATGCGGTTCACAGAATACATCTACTTACCAAGTTTCAACATTATAGTTCTTATAGTTTCGGAAATAAATGGCTGTGACATACACGGACAGACAGACAGACAGACAGACAGACAGACAGACAGACAGACAGACAGACAGACAGACATGACGAATCTATAAGGGTTCCGTATTTTGCCATTTGGCTACGGAACCCTAAAAAGTACCCTTCTAGACAAAAAAATCATTTTCCAAATCGTTAATATATGACGGAGATACGAGGTAACAAAAATTTAAAAAAAATGCAATCGAATTGAGAACCTCCTCCTTTTTTTTGAAGTAGGTTAAAAAAAGAAGTCAAAACAGACGAACCTTAATAGACTGCGGCTCGCACAATATGAGAGCCTCAAAGGAGTCCCCACGGTTGAGCGGCAGGCCCCCGTTGGTCTCCTCCATGCCCCAACTCATGGCGGTGAGGTGGTTCCGCACCACGCACATCTCCACGAATCTGAAGTTGAGATGGAGCGCGATGTCGTCGCGGGGGTCCGTGTTGGGGCCGCATTGGAAGTTTATCGCGAACCTGTCGGGTAATTAAATAAATAAATAAATAAAAATTAAATAAATTAATAAATATAATAAATAATAACACCACAAATATTATATCTGTTAAAAATGTAAAATTAAGTAATTAATGTATAACCATAGTTTTAATTTTAATATGTTTATATTATACTAGCTGCCCGGCGCGACTTCGTTCGCGTAATACCCTACCCTACATTTAAACCTTCCCCGGACTTCCACGAATATTTAAAACCCAAAATTAGCCAAATCGGTCCAGCCGTTCTCGAGTTTTAGCGAGACTAACGAACAGCAATTCATTTTTATATATATAGATTGTACTTATTTATTTGCTGTGCCCTAACAGGGTTTCATGTTGTGCCTTATTAAATAATATTTGTCATTATATCTACACATGAAAAATACAATAAACATTTGAATTTGAATTAGTTGGTGGTCACATATAATTTTTATCGTGATCTGACCATAGAAATTGTTACATGAAAACAATATGTCAACAGGTTGACAAGCAGGCAGACGGGCCACCTGATGGTAAGTGGTCACCGCCGCCTATGGACATTTGCAATACCAGGGGGATTGCCAATGTGTTGCCAACCTTGTAGAGCACTTTTTTGAAGAACCCCATATCGTAGTGCAATACAGAAGCTAGTCTAAGGACTGAAAGATGTGTGCACAACTTACCTCTGAGCTCCGGGCGGTGTGCTACCCTGGACCCTGATCATACGTCCCGGGAAGAAACCTCCTGGGATCGGGTTGATGAACGGAATTACCTGCGAAATTGAGATTTAAATGTGTAACATTGAATTAATAATATTTACTTTAATGTAAAATAACAACAAGCACTTAAATTGCGGGAGACTATCTCAGGACACCAGATATTACGAATATTTTTTGTAATCGCGGGTGACATCGCCCGCCGGGGTCAGCTGATATAAGTATTCAAATTCAATTCAAAATTATTCATATAGAACTATGGAGGCAACTATTCTAATACCGGTTCGAAAGTCGCATTTGCTGAGAAGAGCCGAGAAGAAACTCAGCAATTACTCTTCGCTGCTCTGAGCTTACATGACTATCAGTTATCTGGTTTCCATAGCACAAGCTATATTAATAAACGCGTTAGTAGTTGTAATGTCCATGATAGAATAGATTTTTAATGCCATTACCACTAAATGTTACTTTAATTTGCGACTAGAATTTAAGTGGTGTGGTTTAACTAGAAAGTGGCAAGACGCGTCGTTGAACACATAAAAATGTGCCATTATCAACTGTAACAACTCTTCAACACGAGCGCAAGGGTGATGGACTCGGGGGAGTCTGCTGCCCATCAACATCGGGCTCTAATAGTGGAGTGTGTGTGTGGTCCTGCACGCTACTTAGAAGGAGACGGTGGAGACAAGTGCTCCGCAGTGGCGTAGCAAGGGGGTCTGTGGGGGCGGTCCGCGGGTGTCACCGCCTAACAGGTGACACCCGACTGTGAAACAATAAAACTTAGGTACTTACAAAAACCTTTAGATTATATAAAGAAAAATGACACCAATTCATATCATATCACGTCATAAAAATGACTTTTTGGCGGGAACTTGCGTGTATTTAAGTTTTATTGCATATTATCGGTAGTATTTTATACAATAAAGATCAATCCATGTGCACCAGCGAAGTGAAATGAATCATGTGTATCGTGACTTTTCAAGTTGTCGCAAAAAGTCTGTGAAGAGTTATAGTACATGACCACCATTGTAGTAAAACATGACTTTTATGGACGGTGACTGACTGAGTACTATGTGAAAATGATTTATTGTGACTAGAACTTATAATATAACTGGAAATTTACAAAATACACAAGCCGTGTGATGCCATTAAGTTATCATTTTTGGGGTGACACCACGATTTCCCCACTGGGTGCCACCCATGCTACGCCACCGGAGCTCCGGTCTCCACAGTCGATAAAGAGGAAGTCTCCCACCAGCTGGGTACGAGAACAAATGCTTCAGCGCCATCTATACATTCGAGTGAGAACTTCTTTGTGTCAACATTCAACGGTTCTACTACTGAAATATCGCCAAATCTAAATGGCTTTTTATTGTCTTACTCATGGTGCTAATTGGATGACTACTTGACTTATTAAATAAAAACTATTTGTTTAGTTCATTACAAATAAGGTTTGCAAGACCACATCATTTCCCTTGACCTTCTTCAAGGCATTGGTGCTGATTCTGTTGTTCACAACTAAACTAATTTAGTCTCACAGTCTCACTTTATCTCTTGCGCGAAGCGCTCGTGGTGTAGCATGATTAGCCGTTCTTAATCGATCGGCAAAGTTAAGCTACGTCTGTCGTGGTCGGTACCTGGATGGGTGACCGTCTAGTGGTATTTCAAATCGAGCGTTTCCGTGCTTCGGAAGGCACGTAAAGCCGTTGGTCCCGGTTATCACTTAATTGTGATAGTCGTTAAGCTAGTTGGATGCCTCCTAGGCGGCTTGAAAAATTCCAACACTGCGGATTGGTGGAGTATCTGCCCATTCCCTTTCACCCTCGTTTGTGAAAGGAAGCCTGTGCTCAGCAGTGGGACATTATAGGCTGATGATGATGATGATGATGATATCTCTTGCTAACGAAGAATATAAGAAAACGACGAAAGGAAATAAGACCTGTCAAATTTTTCCAATGCTTGTTTTCAACGTAAATTTTGTCGCCATCAAAGTTGGATACGTATACCCGCGAATGAAAACGGCAAGCTTTAAATATGTTCTATCCTTTTTCAATAATGTTTGTAAGAAAGAGATGCAATGTGATTAAAATTTGTACGATTTACAACAGAATCAGCACCATTGGCCACATTTTATAATAGAAGATCTAGATGTGAAAAGGTTGAATGATAACAGGAGCTGCTTGTAGGGGCTGGTCTATAATATTTCTTTTCTACACAATTATTATTATAACTTTTTTTTTTTCATAAATCTTTGAAAGTTTGTGTTTGGATGTAGGATGTAATCTCTGAAATACTCATGCAATTTAAAAAAATATTTTCTCTGCCTGAAAGTGCAGATGTACGATTTGATAGGCGAGATTAGTACAAAAATATAAAGATTTTCAGAAACATTGAAATGATGTTATTATTGATCCTTGGTGCCTAAGGAATAACGTGAGGCATTTAAAATATTTTTAGATGCCCGGGATAAAAATGCTACATTCTATGCCATGCCGAAGAATCGCGACCAAAACATTATGTATATTAATATGTTGCTGGTAATGTTATCTCAACATTGGAAGTGATTAAAAACCTCTCTAATGTGTTTTATTTTTTGTACAAATCAATGTAAAGATCTTTCTGAAAACTTGTTGTTGATTATATTAAATAGAACTTAATTATTGTTTGACTCTATTTTTATTTACAAACATGCCACACTATTTTTTTATATGATAAAACCTTCAGACTTATAATTTATGTATATTAGTATTAGTAGCTCACTGGAGTAATTATTTATGACTTTTAATTAACTGATTGTTATTAGTAATGGTTATTAATGTAACCATTATATGGACACTGTAATAACATGTGTGCACAAAAGAGTTTTTATACAGTGGCGTAACTTGCCCTAGAGGGGCCCTATATCAGAATCTGTTGTGAGCCCTTCGACCTATCTACGGCTTAGCCCAAGTGGAGAGTTAAAGTTTTTTTACAAATATTTGCTTTACGACAGTAAATGATTCCCTGATTTATATCAATCAAAATTAAATCAAAAACTCATTTCTTCAGGCCCTGATAAGGCACAACTTCTAAATGCTTGAACCAAGTTAGTGTCAAAGTGATTATAATTAGAGATCTTATGTCATCATAGGTAACACAGGGTACCTGAACTGTCAAAAGATGTAAGATCACAACATCAATTTGTAATGACAGCTAAGACTAAACACTTCAGTTGACTTTTAGCTGCGGCAGTCATGTTTCTTGACATTGTCATTATTTTTATCATGGGATTAGCATTGTTTTATTCAACATATGTTGTAGTTATATATTTGCATGACTATTAGACAGGTTAAACACAAATAATGACTGGTTTTAATTGTGTGATGAAAATGAACAATTGTTTCAACAGATATGGGGTATTTACAGGAGTTCAAGTAAATGCGTTATTGGTAAAGGTTCATGGACATTATTATTAAACATATGCGTCATACTGTGACGTTGAATGCAGGGTAATAAGGATATATAGTTCTGGTTTTCCCCTTCCAAAAGACTGCTGTTAACTCATCATTATTCACAGGTAAAACAATATAAATCATGGTGCAATAGGAAGAGGAGCTACGTAAAATACGTGTTAAGAAAACTGTAAAAGGAGAACCGGCCTTGGTTCATCGTTACATGCTTTTTTAAACCACCACTAGATATGGAGTTTGTTAAAATAAAACTCCTACAAAACTGAGTATTTACACAGTGAATAACGTAACTAATCGCGCCTTATTGTTCCAAATGCCCTTGAAAACGCCGAAAAGGCCGTACGTATGTCTATGTCGGTCGCTAAATTGAGAAATTACAATTTTACTTACCGGGTTGTAAATTGGTTGAGAAGCCATTATTTGAATGTTTTCCGACGGCGGTTTGCTGCCAAATTGATTTATAATTGTCTGTACAACGTTTATTCTTGGATTACACTTAAATACTAGACTTGGATACGCCTAGCGAAATATTATTACGGTTTTAGAATGAAATTGAAGAATGCGTCATACGTCATATGATATGATACAAATGGACGATCATATGTCAATATCTTTTTCCTTGAATGTGAGCGAGACAACTTTTTACAATTTGAGCAAGTGGAATAGAGATGTCACAATTTTATTCCTATATAACATGTTATTTCGGGCAATGGACCGCAGAAAATCAAATAAGATTTTTTAATTAATTGAATGGTACAATGCCTTTTAGCACTATTTCCCCAAATGGGTAAAATAAAAATATGCGTTTAAAAAACAGACTACAGCATCTTGAGATCCATTAGTTTTCATATTTTATTCATATTTTTTTTTTTTGCTAGAATAATGATATATTAAACCCAGAAACACAGACACAGAAGACTGATGATGACAAATGTGTAACGACTAACGAACAAATGCGGCGGGCGATGCGTTTCATCCAAGTGGCTGCTGTGCAGCAAGTTGATTGATTAATTACACAGATTACAGAATAAGGCAGATGGAGCGAGCGGAACACGGGAGTGAGGCCAAAAAAGCAAATACAAATTGAAAAACACGTACCTGGTATTCGCTTTTGAATGTGTATTTGCTTTGTTTAACAAATTTTATGTAACAAAAAACACTTCTTTATTAATAAATTTGGAGAGAGGTAGAGCATAGCGTTTATTCGCTCAAAGAGCAGCTCGACTGGGGAAGTACCTCCACCTTACAGAATACCGCAGCCAAATAACTTTATGTTGTGTAAAGTTGTGTTCCTGCGCGTGAGTAAGGTCGCCAGAGCTCATAGGGGAGGTGGGAAAGGTCGGTAACGCGTGAGCAATGCTTTTTGTGTTGCAAGCGTCCATATGGCTACGGTAACCGCTTACCATCAGGCGGGCCGTATGCTTGTTTACCGACTTAGTTATATAAAAAATAATAATAAACAGTGGTTAAACAATGCATATACAAACTGAAAAACTAATAGTTTTCAATTTGTATTTGCTTTTTTGGCTTCACTGTCTTGTTCCGCGCACTCCATCTGCCTTATTCTGTAATCTGTGGATAAATTATTAGTTTTTATAAAAATATGAACTACATACAGAATAAAAGCAAACCGTAGACAGAGAAAGCTAAAACAGTAAAAAAAAACACTTGAATAAAATGTTAAATGTTAATGTTTTTTTGACATTTTTCTGCTTTCGCTGAAATCTTTTTGGTAATTTTATTATCGATTTTATATTAGGTGTTGCACTGCACCTGTCTGATAAAGCCACGTCCAAGGTAATGCATATTTAATTTCCTCGACTGGTATCCCTAATATTTTGACGCAATATGTACCTACTTTTTTTGTTCGTAAATTCGTGATCCCGACAAATGGAATAATAAATCGCAATTTAAATTCTATTTACGCTAATTAAATTAACGCAGTGTAACAACTTGGCGAATTTATTTGTATCAATTGTCATTAATAACTCGTCAAGAAGGCGATTAAAATGACGATTGAAGGGAATAAAGATGAGGCTGATAAGTGTATTGAAATTGCTCAGAACGCATTATCAGCTGGAAATGATGAAAAAGCTGAGAAGTTTCTGTTGAAAGCTGAGCGTTTGTACCCTACTGCTCGTGCTAAGGAGCTTCTAGCGCGGGTTAGGGCAGCAGGGCCAGCTACAAATGGGCCGAAAAGGACCCCTCCAAGTTCTCCCAACGCTGAAGACGTTCGCAGGAGGAAAACTCCTACTCACCAGGCTCCTCAGAGAGAGTATACACAAGATCAACTAGATGCCGTACGTCGGATCAAGACTAAGTGCAAAGATTTTTATGAAATTCTTGGTAAGTGTAATTTGAGAGCTAATTATGTATTCAAACTACTTATTTCTTTATTTTATTTCGTGCAAGGTCATTTTGCTATTGTAAAATGTATATTGAATAGTTTTATGCATCACTAGTACTTCCTTCCTTTTGTTTGAAATGTAATTGTTTTATAAAATAGGTAATTGTTATGAAATATATTTAATAATGTTTAAAACAGCTTAAAAATGGATAAACATCCTCCATACATGGTTATCTTCTCAAACTAGTAGATCTTGTACTATGGAAAGCAAGGTGTTCACTAGCTGCTTCCGTACCACTCTGTGTTTGGCTTGTCTAGGGGCAATAGTGACAGAGAGTCCCGTGATCGCCTTTATTTGGTTGAACCATCGGGTAGGTGATCAACCCCGCGGTCTTTTGCTCTCTATCTTTCCCACTACACCCAGTTTGTCCAGATTATCTGGTTGTCTTCTCGCAAATGACCAAAGTAGCTCAGGATCCTCTGGTGCAGTCTCAGTAAATCGTGGATAACCTTGACTTGATGTTGAGTTGGCTGAGAAAAAATAAAAACTTAAAGATGTGTTTGTATGTCACAGGTGTGACAAAGGAAGCCCCGGACTCTGAAATAAAGAAGGCGTACAAGAAGCTGGCCCTCCAACTGCACCCTGACAAGAACCATGCGCCAGGAGCTTCTGAGGCTTTTAAGGTTTGTTTATCTACACAAATATTATAAAGAGATAAAAAGAGTGTGTAAGTTTGGTGTATAATATATGCTTGCGTTTGGCTTTGGCGTCGCTATCGGATGATTTATGTCGAAGCGGAGGATGTTATCTTATCTTGTGCAGGGGCCGAGAAATAACTCGGACACTTCGACCCATTGGGATCTATTGTGGTCCCCTAGATAACTTACTCCTCCCCAGTCTCGTAGATAACTCTTTTCATGAGTTTTACAACGAGGCTAGGAGATATGAGCCTATAGTCTTCTGGTTTTGGATATCCGTTCCCTAGGAGACTCATTCGCTTGCCGGCCAGTGCACAGAAGGTGCTCCTTCGCAGGCACTTATGAAAAGTCTGACTCTAATACCGGTTCGGAAGGTTGCATTTGCTGAGAAGAGCCGCCAATATAGTCAGCAATTACTCTTTTCAAAACAAGCTTAGATTAATTACATAATATTTACATTCTAATCGCACTGACACCAATTGCGTGTCCCGGCGCGGCGGCAAAATTACAAAGTAGACTGAATAAATATTTAATTTTAATAAGTAAATAAATAGCAAACTTAAGCAGACCAGCCCCCACAAGCAGCACCTGTTCACAAGTATGACGCGTGTGGCAGCCATCGCCCTCCTCGCCATATTGGAGGGAAGTGAGCGACCCGAGTAAGCAAAGCTATGTGGGCAGCCGCGACAATGTTATCAGCAAATAATATGCATGACATGCACTAGCTAGGGAGATCATTAACGTACATGAGGAATAAGAGTGTTCCAAGAATACCCCCTTGAGGAACACTGTGAGAGTTCAGTTGCAAAACAGTATGTGTGTGGATATGCTCATAGTTCTCATACAACACATGGACTAACTATCTACCTAACTACTCAAAAAAGTTCCCTGATTGGGTTTGATGAAGATGCCATGGAGATCCGTGCTTATTTTTTTTTTTTTTGTTTTTTATACCACTTAGGTGGCAAACAAGCATACGGCCCCCCTGATGGTAAGCGGTTACCGTAGCCTATGGGCGCTTGCAACACCAGGGGTATCACGCGCGCGTTGCCGACCCTGCAGAAATCTCTTCACACCCCTTTTGAAGAACCCCATGCTGTACTCCATTGGGAAAACCACGGCGGGAAGCTCATTCCACAGTCTGAGCGTCCGCGGAAGGAAGCTCCTTTGAGCCCGCACAGTACGAAACAATTCAGGTTTCAATATGTGAGGATGGACTCCCCGTCGATGGCGAGAGTTGCGATGGTAGAAAGTAGCCGTGGGCATCATCTTAAACAATTCTTCAGAACACCGTCCGAAGGTGGTCGCACAAAGCCTAGAAAGACTTGGCTCTCAAGTGCAGCTGTCGGAACACACCGATAGGTTCTTGTCGACTGATTTTCAACTTGAGGATCATAGCCAACCAGGTGGGTACTAAAAAGTATCCCACCACCGCACTATGGTTTCCTCACTGAATGCTAAGAAATTACGTATGTTCGGTTCGATGCAACCCATCGAGGATAGATCCCTTTAGAGTAGTAATACTGAACAATCGAATTCCGAAACTAGTCAGTGATTTGTCACTGATTTTGAACAGTAAGGACCACTCGCTGCATCGTGTGTTTGTGACTTGGCCAATCAGAGCGCATGTGTCCTTGATTTAACCAATCAGAGCGCATTGTCGGCGGTGGGAAATTGGCGGAATATATTTCAACCAAAATGAACGTCATTGCGCTTCTTTGGGTTAATTGTTCGATGATGCAACCGAACACCTTTGATTGTATCGACCGACACTTGTACGACATTTAATATGTAACATCAGTGCATAATTAGCCGCCGTACAAGCCGGGTGCATTCATAACATTCAACATTTTCATATAGTTTTAACATTAACAGTACCTACTTTAAAACAAACTATTAAATTAACAAACAACAATTTTAATACCACCGCAATCTTGCACCCGAACAACGTATCATGTAAAAATTGTTGCTCTACCACTCATCAACCGCCATTGCGTTTCTTTGGTTTAATTGTTCGATTGGTTGACAACATCAGGCGATCGGCAACGCAGCCGCCGTCCTAACTGACCCTGAGAAACGTAAGCAATACGACCTGCGCGGCGACGAGCCGGCGCCCGCTACCCACACTCACCGACAGTATTACGCGAGGGGTTTCGAGTCGGATCTCACTGCTGAGGAACTGTTCAACATGTTCTTTGGAGCTAACGGTGAGTTATATATGATACTAGCTTTCCGCCCGCGCCCCCATCTTTACCCTCTTACCTACCCTACCCTTCTGTGCTAAGGTTAAATCAGAAAAGTTTATATTGCCGTTAAGTTTTCTTAAATTTTCTAAGCTTCTGCGCAATTCTCTTATTTTTTTTGATGTATGAACCTTCTACGATGTATTAAATGAAAGCGGACAAGTGCGAGTCGGACTCGCCCATGAAGGGTTCCGTAGCAGCAAGTAACATAATATAAAAGTTCTTGTATTGAATGAAAGGTAAATTGCGGTTTACGATTTATGACGTATTAAAAAAATCTACTTACTAGATCTCGTTCAAACCAATTTTCGGTGGAAGTTTGCATCGTAATGTACATCATATATTTTTTTTAGTTGTATCATTCTCTTATTTTAATAGTTAAATGGGGAACCCCCAAAATGAATTGTTTTTTTTTCTATTTTTGTGTGAAAATCTTAATGCGGTTCACAGAATACATCTAATTACCAAGTTTCAACAGTCTTATAGTTTCGGAAACAAGTGGCCGTGACATACGGACGGACAGACAGACATGATGAATCCATAAGGGGTTCCGTTTTTTGCCATTTTCCAAAAACGAAAACGCGACGTAACACTGCAAGTTTCCGCCAAAAAGTCGTATCGTGATCGCAGCGTTCCCGGGCGGAGGCCCGACGGTGTACACGCGGCGGCGCGCGCGCGAGCCGGAGCCCCGCGAGGCGCACGCCGGCCTGGTGCAGCTGCTGCCCGTGCTGGTGCTGGTGCTGCTCTCCATGATGTCAGGGTTCTTCATCAGCGAGCCGGTCTTCAGCCTCGCCCCGCAGCCCAAGTACCCTGTGCCCAGGGAGACTGCGCACCTCAAGGTACGCACAACCATACGGCCTGCCTGATACCTTGCGACCCCACATCGAGGAACAATCCCTTAGAGTAGTAATACCGTGCAATCCGATTCCGCAACTGGTCAGTGATTTGTCACTGAATTATGTCTGCTCATGAGCGCCCCTGTACAGTATTGACCAAAATCTCGATCCGTGCGTATGTATGAAACATATACTTTTTGTCAATATTTCACAATGTCTTGCTGTTCAATTAAGTGGTGTGGGAATAACAGTCGAAATTCTATTTATAATACAAACAGAATCACTTTTCACCGGTAAGTAATAATGTATTACATTATTTTACTTATTTTTCATCACAGGTCAAGATATACTGGACGCACGCGTTGACGTCATTTATCTCCATCTCACTTTCACCCATTATATTTCTATCTTCATCCTTTTCTTTCGATGATCGCGCCGCCCTCGCTAGTGCTGGGCTTAGTTAAGTAAATCATTATCGATATTAGCGAATAATTAGCAAACTTATTTTGTTCAGAGAGTAAAATGTTTCAGTTTACAATATTGTATTAATATTGGAATACATTACATACAGCGAAGATAAAAGGATTTGCAATATTTTGAACGCGGATGTAATTTAGGTAATTATAATATAAAATAAATATGTCCGTGGTACTGTGAGTACCTAACTTTATTATTATCACTTACTAGGTACCTACCACAACATAAGGTTCCTGGGCCCATGACCTTATAATAATAATAGTTGGGTTGGTAGTAAGTACTGGAATAAAGCTACTTAGAGTTTTACAAACATATTTATTTCATATTAATTATAAGTAATTCATATTTAAAACATATATTTTTACACTTGACACACAGGACACAGTTCTTCTTTTTCTTCTAAATATAAGTAGTCGCATAGACAGGGACAGACAATCTAGGTAGTATGCCGACATTTTAGATACCTACCCCGTACCGAAAAGAAAAGTATTGTTGCAAAGTAAAGTTATTGTTTAAATGCTGAATTTTTATTAATACAAAAGTCTAATACTATTATATCTTATCCCATTATTATAAGACTAGCTGTCCCCTGCGGCTTCACCCGAGTTTCCGGGATAAAAGTAGCTTCCTTTTCCATACCATAGGCTATTTGCGTTCCAAATTTCATTGTGATCGGTTGATCCATTATCAAGAATGATTACATCATACTGCCGAATTAATACCAAAATATACCTACTATGCAAACAATTATTATATACAAACTTACTAGTTTCGATAATGTAGAAATACTTGTAAAAAACCATGACAAACGACTGCTATTAGAATACTACATTTATAATAGTGCAACAAGTATCGATATCGATACAATTTTCACCCTCATCTCTAAATCTTAGTGTGTCCTTGACTTAGCCAATCACAGCGCGTTGCCGGTGGTGGGGAATTGGCGGAATAGATTTCAAGCAAAATGAACGTCATTGCGCTTCTTTGGGTTAATTGTTCGATGCGACCCCATGAGTGGTTGATCGGAGTCTGTGCCGGCATTGGTTGCTGTACTGACAACATTGTGTTCTACTTGTCTATTCACAGATACTACAACACTGTGTACTACTTGTTTGGTTCCGGGTACTACACTGTGTACTGAAACATTGTGTAATAATTGTCTGGTCCTGGCTTCTACACTCTGTACTACAACATTGTCTACTACTTGTCTGGTCCTGGGTACTACAACAATGTGTACTAGTTGTCTGGTCCCGGGCACTACACTGTGTACTGCAACATTGTGTACTAGTTGTCTAATCCCGGTATTGCTCTGTGTGCTAAGTGTCTGGTCCCGGGTACTACACTGTGTACTAGTTGTCTGGTCTCGAGTACTACACTGTGTACTAGTTGTCTGGTCCCTGTATACTACAACATTTTGTTAGATAAAATGATGTTATTATTACAGGTACCATATTACGTGAAAGAGAACTTCCACACCGACTACCAAGGATCTTTGCGTCGTCTCGAAATGTCCATCGAAGAAGAATATATTGGTGAGTGTACCTCAATTTTTACTCATTCCTTCGCAGGTTTGATTCCCTGACTCTTTAATGATGTTTTTATGCCAGCGTGGGTAGCATGATTCTCTGCGAGGGCGAGAAGAGGAGGGATTTTACAATGGTTATGGTTTTTTTTAAGCCACAGAGGTTTATTTTATAACTTTAGATCAGCTCACTACAAGACGTGGCACTTTTCATAAGCTGCCCTTAAGAGGAAATGCTGGTGGCGTTTGTTCCATAGAAACGTAATCCTCAGTTTCCTCTCTGGATAATGATACTAGAGCAATGATTATTCTACCATGCAATCTGTAGGTACCACTATATCCCTCGGTTGTGTTTTTCTCCGTAAATTAATTATTATTAGGAGCCTTCTAAAATCATAAAAAACTTACAATTTTTAACGCCCTTATCAGACGTCCAGTTAACAAATGTGAAATAAAAAAACAAAGGAAAAACGACATACAAAGCCAAAGCCCTTCTTATTATGACTCTTGTTTTTTTTTTAATCGATCCAGTTTTGTAGGAGAAAACTGGGGATTACGAAATAGCTATTTCGTCTGATATAAATATGTATAATCGGTCCAAGCTGTAGCTGTCTCTATCGCCCTCGGACGGGATAGCTCGGGCACAGCGCGACAGCAATAGATATGTTAAAAACCTATTTTTCAGCCTTGCAGCCATCCTTTCCTCTTAGCACCTAAGCCCCTTATTAATAAATAAGGTGTAAGTCAAGTATAGTAATACCTAGGTTTTAAATATATCCGTCACTTTCTATTGTCATATAAACAAAAAGGGCTGGGGCTATCTTAATACCTGGGTGTTACAAGACTGACTTACGCCTTATTTAGTAATAAGGGGGTAATAGTTAAGCCTACTTTTAATCCCGGGAACGCTGGGGACGGCATACAACATGAAATATGTACAATTTCAGTGGGGCTTCGTCACTCGTGTCAAAGAGAGCGTAACTACAAAGACAGTATGGCGTGGAAGGCGCGGAACTTCGGCGACTCGCAGCAGTACGCTGAGGCGCAGAAACTGCGCACGCCCAGCTGTGAGAAACTGCAGAAGTTTCAACGATAATGCGTTTTGTTAAATAAACGTGTTGTAGTTATACCTGTTTGATACTCGATGGTGCCGGGACACTTGGTTTTTTAAAGGTTTTTGTAATCTGTAGTTGGTGATATGGCCGATGAAAAAAATGCATGTTTACAACTAAACTAATGTTAGTCTCACTATGTCTCTTTCTAACAAAGAACATAAGAAAAGGATGTAAGTAATTTAGTCCTGTCAAATTAGTCTAATGCTTGTCGATATAAATTTAGTTGCCATCTCAAAATTCAAAATTCAAAATCATTTATTCAAATAGACCTTCGCAGGCACTTATGAAAAGTCTGACTCTAATACTCTAACACCGGTTCGGAAGGTTGCATTTGCTGAGAAGAGCCGGCAATAAACTCAGCAATTACTCTTTTCAAAACAGGCTTAGATTAATTACATAATATTTACATTCTAATCGCACTAAAAACAATTGCGTGCCCCGGCGCGGCGGCAAAATTACAAAGTAGACTGAATAAATATTTAATAAGTAAATAAATAGCAAACTATCTATCGCGGTTACGTCTAAATACACGCAAATGAAGACGGCAAAGACTAATTTGACAGCTTTAAATATGTTCTATCCTTTTTCAATGGTGTTCGCAAGAAAGAGATGTGATGTGACTAAAATTAGTTTAGTGCGATTTACAACAGAATCGGCACCAGTTGTTGGGTATTAATTTTACGATTTTTAGTTCGAACATTAATAATTTGCGATTTAAAAGGAAATAGCACACATTCAAATCATTCCAATTAGACCTTCGCAGGCACTTATGAAAAGTCTGACTCTAATACTCTTAATACCGGTTCGAAAGGTTGCATTTGCTGAAAAGAGCCGCCAATAAACTCAGTATACTCTTTACAAAACAAGCTTAGATTCATTACATAATATTTACATTCTAATCGCACTGACAACAATTGCGTGCCTCGGTGGAAAAACTACAAATTAGACTGAATCAATATTTAATAAGTAAATAGCAAACTCGGCGCAGACCAGCCCCCACAAGCAGCAACTGTCACAAGTATGACGCGTGTGGCAGTCACCGCCCTCTGAGTCGAGATTAAAACAATAGAATTTGGAACCTGCATCATTGATATTAGATCTAATCTTGATGTTTAAAGGCCTAAGAATAGGCTAGATGTAAGCAATTCTGAGCGTGTATGTATTATATCAGTTATCTGGTTTCCATAGTATAAGCTCTGCTTAGTTTGTGATCAGATGAATGTGTGAGGAATGTCCCGGGATGTGTTGAGGAGTAAATGAAACCTTGTGTAGCCAGGCACCATCTTGTGAAATGTCCTGAAAATGTGTTAATTCTTCTATATTTAATAGTAGATTTATTTTTACTTGATAACCTGCTCCTTTCCACGCTTAACCACCTTCGGCCACAACATCTGACCATGTTGAGGTTATTGTAAAAAAATTACTTATGAATAGTCCGACGAAGGTTGCATTTGTTGAGATGATCCGGCAAGAAACTCAGCGATTACTCTTTTAAAAACAAGCTTTGATTCATTGCAACATTCTAGTCTCACTGATAATATAATCGGCGTTTTGTTTTATTGAGTGTCTAAAGATAAAAATACTTTAAAAATGTTTTTTTTATATACCACTAAGGTGGCGAACAAGCATACGGCCCGCCTGATGGTAAGCGGTTTCCGTTGCCATATGGCTTGCAACATACGAGGCATCACTCGCTTGTTACCGATCATTCCCGATGAGCGTTGTTGACCTTACTCACGCGCAGGAACACAACATAAAGTTATCTGGCTGCGGTGTTATAGTCTGTTGCTGGTAATGTTATCCTAAGGGTCAGCTCACACCGAGAAGCGACGCGACGCATACTTTTTTAGGATAGCAGTACAATATAGAACTTTATTAACATAATAATTGGACTGTTTTACAAAAAACTTAAACCGACTTCAAAGTACACTAAGAAGTAATCAAATCCTGATCTGATGACAATCAGACCGAACGGGAAGTTTACCCTTCCAGACAAAAAAAGAATTTTCCAAATCGGTTGATAAATGACGGAGATAAGAGGTAACAAACATAAAAAAAAACAGCCGAATTGAGAACCTCCTCCCTTTTTTGAAGTCGGTTAATAAAATAAAAACAATCTTATTGACAAGATAAACAGTCGAACAACTTTGATCTGAATAATTTTGAACTTTGATAACGAACAGTTAAATAATTATTTTCTCTAATTCAGTGTATTCTGTCTATTCAGTTTCAAAAGGTAATATGTGCTCGTGATATTTTGAATGAATCAAGTTGAAAACTGACGAACCATTTCATTCCGCCACAGTCTGTAATAAAGTATGTATTTACCAAATAGCATATGTATTATATCAGTTATCTGGTTTCCATAGTACAAGCTCTGCTTAGTTTGGGATCAGATGACCGTGTGTGAGGGATGTACCAGAATTATTGAAATGTTATTTGATAAAGGACAGTTTATGGTTTTAATTTTGTAAATAGATTTATTATATGTTTTGCACAGTGGAGGGTACTTTGAAGTACCCACCTGGGTGGCTACCACCCTGAAGTTGAACTCGACAAGCATCTATGGTTTGTTTACCTTCTTACCACATTCGGCCACATCTTCACTGACCACGGCGAGCGAGATCGTGGTCATGTAGTATGAACAAAGCACTTTAATTTAAAAAATAAGACACATTGTTAAAATTCATCATTTATTTATTAAAATAATATATCGTTTATTAGTAGTGAATAGAATGTGTAAGTTGCATTGATTTATTTAAAAATAAAGTTATTTAAAAATTTATACTGTATTTTCTTTTATTATACAAAACACCCACCTTACAAAACGCAATTTAACTAGAGTCAAACGAAAGTAGATTCAGAAAAAGCGCGGAAAATTTTTATATATATAATATCAACATGGCAACAAAATTAGTATGAAATACCTACCAGGAATTAAAAAAAAAACAGCCGGCCAAGTGCGAGTACTATATTAACTAACTCAACTTTGTAATGAAAAGAAAAACGTTAAAAAACCCACCATTTTTTTTTTTCATTTTTATTATTTATTGTTAGAGACACACATATGACTGAAATTTTCAGATGGTTACCTATTACCGTTCATGAGATACAGCCCACTGACAGACGGAAGGACGGACAGCGGAGTCTTAGTAATAGGGTCCAGTTTGGCACCCTTCGAGTACGGAACCGTAAAAAACGTAGTTTTTTTAATAAAAAGTTTACAAATAACTCAAGTATCTACTTTCGCTTGCCAGACTATAATGACATGATCACATAAATAACGTCACAATTTTGGCTTTTCACCTGCGTATAATGCCGTTAACAAGTGCGTTATTTGACGTAGGACGCAGATATGGCCACATGTTAGCGCGCTAATTTGCTAATAACATTAATAAGTCATAAAACGTTAGGCGACAGCTCAATTCAACTGATAGTGTGGGCCATCCAATAGCTCAAATCATCAATCAAATGATAGTGTGGCCACCCGTTTAAGGTGCGTTTGAATTGTAGTGATGTCGTTTTTAACAGTTTCAAAATGGGCATTTTTGTTTATGCGTTCGAATTGGATAATTTCAACAATTTTGCAACTTTTGCCACAAACGATATTTCCCAAATCGAACGATTAGATACAAAAATGACATTTGCATGCTCAGCGCCTGCTTGTCACTTGTCAAAACCTACCTTTTTCCTTCAGTTAATCTTTAAACAAAGTTAATCTGACAAATTATTCTCTTGCCTGTTAGTATTTCTATCAAATTTTACAATAAAGAATTTTCGCTTCCCGTTTGAATTTTCCAAAACTTATCTGTCAGATTCAAAGATGTCACACACACAAAGATGATCACAAACGACCCTGCCTCGGAGGTGGGTCAAAATTTGCAGTTCACGATTGTCGTTTATAACTGTTTCCAAGTAAAACGAAAGGTGAACGAAAACAGTTCAAACGCCAATTTCGCCCACAACTTACCAAATCGAACGCCAGATGTGATCGTTTTTGGCAATTTTGACTGTTATTTTTGCTACCATACCCCAATTCGAACGCACCTTAAGTGCATCATCTATTACACGTTAATTGTTCCGATAATTGGACGTTAAACATCACGCAGTGAAGCCCTAGCATGACATATAAATATATAAATATGTGACAGACAGCTTTAAACAGTTTTTTAGTAAATCAGCGCAGCTAAATGCCTGAACAAAGTAAAAAATAAATATTGGTCTTACACTAATATCACATTTGAATACTTGTTTATCGTGAAATAATAATACTGATTTATTTAAATAGCATAATTTAAGTTCATATTTAGTTAAGTGCATTTCTGATATCAAAAATGTGTTGACTTTTTAAACTTTTCAGTTTAACAACAAAAAAGTTAAGGCCAAATGAAAAATAATGAATGAAGAATTTTTGCTACCATTTATTTTTTGTTGTTTTACTCAGAATTGCTAGATATTTAAAGGGCTGAACAAAGTAATTTTAATAAGTGGACATTTGAATGGTGCACTTTCTGGCAGGGCCACCATCACGGATTGAATTTTGAAACTGTAGCAAATTTTAAGTTAAGACAAATTAAGAACTCTGGAATCTAGCTAGGATAAACAGAACTTCTCGTCTCTGATAGTTGTAAATCCGTAATAACGTCCCTGCCAGAATGTGCCACACAATGTTTCACAGTGTGTAATGAGAGCCGAGTGGCGGACATTTCTGGTTTATGTATATTTGAGCCGTCTTGTTATAATAGAGACTTCAGAAATACCGATATTGTATAATATTGTTTAGATTTAGTTTTTTTTTTCAGAATCTATGTCCAATCCACTTGATAATGCCACTAGAATGGTGTGTCCTCAACCAGCCATTCCTAGATACCCAAAATGTCTGCAAAGGTTTTGCGGTTTGTATCTGACAATGCAGTACGGGCAGTATTGCTGTCCCCGAATTTGGCCGTACCACATCAACAAGCAAACCCATTTTTTGCCTGATTTCACTTTGAATGTGTTTTTTTTTCTGCGTTCAACAATACCAGCTTCGGTTGATTTTTTTGTCCTTAATTAAGCAAAATTAGGAAACTCCTAACAAATGTCGAATTGATAAACGTCACTCTGACTCGTATCAACTAACTGGCTGGTGAAAATGTGCATTAGATACGTAGGTCTCCCGTTACATTTTCGCCTATTATCCATTCAACCAATTTTAACTCTATCTATATCTTGTTCCTTGGCCTGCATGCCGTGTATTCTCTGAAAGTGTCGTACGACATTCCGTCGTCGTGCGAAGCTGTTGTCGCACACACGACACCGGAACGTGTACTGAGGCGCTCTGTGACGATTCTTGTGTATACGCATCAGCGTTATTGATTTAAACAGGGCTGGACATTGGTCGCACTGAAAATAATGTTTAATATATGACAAACGCAAGAACCAAAAAATTACGAAGTGACGTAAAAGATTGACCCAGAGACAGGTACAAAACTTGTTTAAAAAATTTACCTAAAGAAATATTGCTAATGAAAATTATTATTTTTCGAATTATCTCATATACAATACAATACTTTAATAGATACGGAATTCATAAATTGTATAAGATATGCTATAATTCGAATAAAAAAACCATTACCAATATTGATTTAGCTTCCTTTTAAGCCCCCCAGATTGGTACCCCTACCATGAATTACCTAACATTACGTAATCGATTCTCGCTAGCACCGACTTCTGTGATTCAAATACTGTCCACTAGAGGCGCTGCTCATCTCTTCATACATATTTCATTAGTCGCTAGCGAGCGTCGATAACGTTACCGTACCAATCAGATTGTGGTAGGGGTATAGGGCCTGGTATGGAACTTTAAATTGAGTTTACTACTGGTTGGTTAGTACACTAAAACTGATAAAATATTTACAAACAGTAAAAAAGTTATCTGGTTTTCATAGTAAAATATTATTTTGGGATCTGGTATGGAACTTTAAATTGAGTTTACTACTGGTTGGTTAGTACACTAAAACTGATAAAATATTTACAAACAGTAAAAAAGTTATCTGGTTTTCATAGTAAAATATTATTTTGGGATCGTAAGTTCGTATGTGTAAGATGTCGCATATTTATTTAAGGACTAGTTAATACCCGGCATACATTACAACAGTTTAATATAACTATAGCGGCAAATTAGACAAATTGTCACCTTATATCAGATTGTGTGATCCCTGGTTCAATAGTTTATAGGTTTATTATAATATATTAAGTGGTCCCGCCAAAACTATACAAATTTGACAAATTAGCAACATATTCAAATCAATGGTGGTGGCCCTGCCAGAACATGCCACACTTTTTATTTTTTACAGTCAGAAGAAAAAAAAAGATTTATCTACCGGTTTTCAGGATCTGCACCTGAACGTCATCATCACTACTGACCTGCACAGTCTTCTCCGGGAGGTGTATAGCTATATGCTGTAGGAAGCTACTCTTGCGATGGAAGCCAGCGCCGCAGTCGCTGCAGGTGTACGGCTTCTCGCCAGTGTGGAGGCGTTCGTGGATCTATTCCATATAAAGTCTTACTTAATAAAAATAATCTTTTTTGACGTAGGTATAGGTAGGTTATCATATCTGTAGCCGGAGTCTTCTCAGTTCAAATGTCAGTCACTGTCCTTAAAAGTCATGTTTTACTGCAATAATGGTGGTCATTGTTCTAAAACTCTTCTTTTTTTTTTTTTTTATACAACTAATTCGGTAAACAAGCATACGGCCCGCCTGATGGTAAGCGGTTACCAAAATTCAAAATTCAAAAATCATTTATTCAAATAGACCTTCGCAGGCACTTATGAAAAGTCTGACTCTAATACTCTAATACCGGTTCGGAAGGTTGCATTTGCTGAGAAGAGCCGCCAATAAACTCAGCAATTACTCTTTTCAAAACAAGCTTAGATTCATTACATAATATTTACATTCTAATCGCACTGAAAACAATTGCGTGCCGTACCGTAGCCATATGGACGCTTGCAACAAGAAGCATCGCTCACGCGTTACCGACCTTACCCCCCTCGCCTATGAGCTCTGGCGACCCTACTCACGCGCAGGAACACAACTATACCTAACATAAAGTTATTTGGCTGCGGTATATTCTGTAAGGTGGATTCGGTATTCCGTATTATTCACGGACTTTTTGAGACAACTAGAAAAGTCACGATACACATAATTAATTTCACTTCACTGGTGCACATGGATTGATCTTTATTGGGTAAAATACCACCGATAATAAGCAATAAGACTCAGAATACACGAATTTATGAAAATAAAAATGAAAACGCAACGAAAAAAAAGTCTAAAAGTCGGTTAACTAAAGCTGGCACGTGCAACACACTTACACGTCACGCTTGTGTAGTGTGTGTGAATAAGCGCGCGGCGTCACGTCGCACTGCATGCGCAACATTACAACTCTGTCCGTCTCTCTCTCGCGCAAGGTCAAGCTTATGAGTATGAAGGAGACAGTTATTGTTTTTTCAAAACTGCTCAAAAATAATGTGGTATTTTATTTGTACTATTCCATTACAATTGACTGACTAATTAGAAACAATAACGTAATAAATAAATATCCTGGGACATTCCTCACACACGGTCATCTGATCACAAACTAAGCAGAGCTTGTACTATGGAAACCAGATAACTGATATAATACATATACTACTTTTTGTTTGTAAATACATACTTAATATACATAATTACACCCAGACTCAGGACATACAGACATGTTCACGCACACAAATGCATGTCCAGTGCGGGTATCGAACCCACGACGTGTAGCGTGATAGATGGAGTCTTAAACAACTGCGCCAACTGGCCCGTCTAATAAAACATACTGTATCGTGAAATTGCATATGTGTGAGTACTGTGAACGTGCCAGCTTTCGTGAACTGAGTTATACTCCGCTAGGTTGACTTACCTTCACTTGTTCCGCATTAGAAGCTTTATAATCACAGTAGGAGCATTTATCCGTCTTCTCGTAGCCATGCTTTGCTCTGCAGTGCATCAGCAGTAACCTCCGGGTTATGAACTTCTTACCGCAGTGCTGGAAACATTGTTTTTATATTGCTAAGTCAGCAAATAAGCATACGGAAGTCCTATTGTCATACTATATTAACTGAGATGTTTAAGCCGATGATAGCTCAGTGGTAGTGACGAGACGAAGGTCCCGGGTTTGAATCCTACAATGAGCTTGAGCTTTCGTTGAAGGAAAACATCGTGAGGAAACCATAGCACGGTGGTAGGGTACTTTGTAGTACCCGTCTGGCTGGCCACTGAAAATCTGTCGCCAAGCACCTGTCGGTGTGTTCCGACAGTTGCACTTGAGAGCCAGTTCCTTCTAGGCTTTGTGTGCTTACCACCTTCGACCACATCATCGCTTACCATAGTGAGATTGTGGTCAAACACAGGCCTATACACAGTAAAAAAAAAAAAATGTTCTCTCTACAGTGTGTTTGCGCAAACACGCTGTACACGGACTAGCAATATTATGATGTAGTAAATTAGTAACTTATCTCTTTTACTTATATTTGGCAGTGAGATTATATTATCTGTAAAATGACACCAAATCATTGTTCTGAGTCACATATCCTAAGAGTTATTGTTATTTGAAAACGACCCTTTAAGGGGGCCCTTCATGGCCAACGCAACTTCAACGCAAGCGTAGCCTAAAAGCTTGTACTTTCATCCAACGTAATGTTTGACTGCGAAAAAAGAGAGACACCATCAGAGTCATCGGTTATCAGTTGGTAAATTCCGCTGATCACTCGCGGCCGCTTCGCTAGGTCGTCATTCATGATTTCGCATATCATAAAACTTGTTCCAGGCCCATACTTCCTGTGATGTAATCTTACAAGGTTGTGAAAAGAAAGTTAGTTATTTAGAATCTCCAATACATTTGCAAGCATTATTTAGAGCTGTTTTCTTTACTTTTACAATTTATAGGTACATTAGATATGGCCAAAGTTCAGTTAAAATTTGTGCAAAACCGCTGTTTTTCGGAAGCTTTTACTGAATTTGTTTCAACACTTTTTTTTATTTTAGCCTAGTTATACTGACTGCTAGATATAGTTCACAAGACACCAATTTGTTTAAAACATCTAACGAAAAATGTTTAAAAACGCCATCATAAGTACAGAGCTTTTGTATGAAAAGTATGGTGAGCTGAGTGCTCTTAATGAAAATTTTGTAAGAGGCACGAGTTGTGAGATTGACAGCTGCACAGTAGGTAGTTAATTTTTCGGTCTGTTTGGCGGAATGAAGGCGGGGGGAGCGGCGAGCTGCACACGATTGGTTCGTCAGTCGATGCTCGTCGTCTATTGGATTCTCGCGTGTCATTTGGCTATTGTGATTCGGCCAAAAGTGTAGATGCGCGAGCTTGCCCCCACTACTGCCTATCTGTGCTCACCACTCGTGCCCTCATACTGTACACCCAAACCCCAATTGAAGTAGGTAGCTAACAACTACAGTATAATTCTTTTTCTAATTAATAATAATATCCCGGTACATTCCTCACACACGGTCATCTGATCCCAAACTAAGCAGAGCTTGTACTATGGAAACCAGATAACTGATATAATACATATACTACTTTTGTTTGTAAATACATACTTAATATACATAAATACACCCAGACTCAGGACATACAGACATGTTCATGTACACAAATGCATGTCCTGTGTGGGAATCGAACCCACGACCTGCGACGCGTAAGGTGAATCTTCACCAACTGCGCCAACTGGCCCGTCAATTGTAATAATGTGTAAGTTATATAAGTACTAACCTCACAAACTACATCAAAGCCTGTATGTATCTTATAGTGGTTCCTCAATGACAATTTAGATGTCAAAATCTTGTGACAATATTCACATTCTATCTCCTCTCTCACTCTATCCGCCTTCTCTTTCGTTCTCTTCTCTTCTTTATTCTCTTTTTTCGACTTAACTTTCCTTTTAACTGCTCTCTCTTTCTTTTTACTAAATACGATTTCTAGAGGTTTCTCAACTATATCTTTGACCGTAGTTTCATAAACGTGTAGTCTATCTTCTTTATTTCTTTCTAATTTGTAATTATACTGGTATTCATCTAAAGTTATATTGTCGTCTACGTCACTAAGACTGTCTACAATTAAGTCTGATATGTCTATACTAATTTTATCTTCAGATTTATAGTTATCACATTCTTTTATATACAGATCTTTGTTGTTAAATCTATTTTGCAGAGATTTCTGTGAGTCCTCGCATTTTTTACGGAATTTGTAGCATTCATTTATGAAGTTTATACATGGTGAACATATTTGTTGCGGTAGGTTGTCATTTATATCTACCTGGAACAGAAATATGCGGTTTTAGTGAACTGTAAGTTAGTTATCAACTTAATTAACTTAATAATTTTAATTAACTGTTAATGTTAATTAACTGCAAGTTTATCTATTACTATAAAAAGAAACTGTTTATCCTAGATAAACAGTTTCTTTTTCACTAAAATGTTCATTTTTTTTTTATTAATATGTGTTATATATTTATAAAAAAAAGAATTGTTAACATTTTATTTATTTATTTATTTGATACATAGTAAATTATAGGCTCAGTCAATATGCATACAAACTTACATTTGCAGTTGGGATGAATGGGAGAACATGTTTTTCAACTACAATATTACGTTTGTATGAACCTTCTCCACGCGAGATCAACTCACAATGATTCGGTTTCATAAATAGAAAGGCAAGCAAGGCACAAAATATGGGGCGCCATGGCACTATGAATTAAAAAAAAATGTTACTTTTAAAAACCCTGTTTCTAAAAACATTTTAAAACTATATTTAGAGTAACTTTTTAAGGCTACAAAGCTTGTATACTTTACCTTAATCCCCGTAGCTATGTAAATAACGCTTGTATACTTTTCATGATGTTCAGCTAATGTAAAAATTGGATTCAGAGTCTGGGTTGCGAGACATGTCCTACAGCAGTCCCATGGGTGCATATTCACAAGTTATTAATTAAACTTTATGTATAAACTCCTTATGTAGCTAAGTTAGTAACAATAAATGATTAAAAAGTATTATGTGATGATTTATTGAGTTTTTTTTTGTAGTCGTGCGGACTCTTGCGTGATGTGATGACATATGACGCTTTTGTATAAATAATATGTTTGACATATGCGTTCGTTTCGTTTTTCCTTTCACCCTTCTTCTTCTTCTTATTTTTAATTTTGGCAACCAAGCCCAAATTAGGGCTCATTTCTGCCAGTGTCGAGTTATATTATAGTATCCAGTCACAAAATCACTTCACATTATAGTCCTCAGTCAGTCACCGTCCATAAAAGTCATGTTTTACTACAATGGTGGTCATTGTACTAAAATTCTTCACGGACATTTTGAGACAACCTGAAAAGTAACGATACACTAAATTCATTTCATTTCACTTCACTGGTGCACATAGATGATCTTTATTCGGTAAAATACCACCAATAATACACAATAAAACTCAAAATACACAAATTTATGAAAATAAAAATGAAAATGCTACGTCACTCTGCAAGTTCCCGCCAAAAAGTCCTCCTTTCACCCTTCTCATAAAGTTAAGTCAGGACTTTTTGGCGGGAACTTGCAGAGTGACGTACATTTCCATTTTTATTTTCATAAATTTGTGTAATTTGAGTTTTATTGTGTATTTTTGGTGGTATTTTACCCAATAAAGATCATCGATGTGCACCAGTGAAGTGAAACGAAATGAATTATGTATTTCGTGACTTTTCAAGTTGTCTCAAAAGTGTCCGTGAAGAGTTTTAGTACAATGACCACCATTGTAGTAAAACATGACTTTTATGGACGGTGACTGACTGAGGACTATAATGTGAAGTGATTTATTGTGACTGGAAACTATAATATTACTCGACACTGGCAGAAATGAGCCCTAATTTGGGCTTGGTTGCCAAAATTAAAAATAAGAAGAAGAAAGTTAAGTCATACTTAGGGCCTCTTGCACCATCCATCTTAAATGTGTTTAACTCTGTGGTTTAACTTTGAATTAAACATTTTTGATTTAAATCAGACATTCTTCTTGCACCAAAATATTTGAGGCGCTAAATACGTTTAGCACTGTGATCTGACCACAGGAAGTCTGTGAAATTCAACGGTGACTGATAATGCGGACTTTAGGAAAGTGATATTATAAATAAAATGTATGCGACTGAAGGACTTTGTATCCAAGGTCAAGAACAATAAAAAAAAGGTTTTTTTAAACGTTCATTGGCTGCATTCCGAATTAAAGCTATAATCGCTGTAATCGATTTGTGCGTGCCTAAAATGTACCGAATTGAATAATGACAGATAACGATGTCCAGTGAAAAGTCATAGATGACGTCATGATATCCGCCATATTGCGCTCACACCGTCCATGCCCTAAACTAATATCACCGTAAGCGCTGTCAAAAGTGACGGTTAATTATTGTGTTTTCAGCAAAAAGTCTAATGTTGGCGAAGTTGTGGTGGTATTTCCGCAAAAGCCATAAATAAGAAGATTGTTGGTTTTCTATTTGGCAAAGATACTTTTTATGATTTTACGAGAAAAAAATAATAAAAAACGGGAATATTCTTTTTTGCGAGTCAAATTATAAAAGATATAAGCGCCTAGCGCATTGTTAGTTCAGATTTTAATTAAATTCTCAAATTTCGGAAGGCGTTCCGAATTGTTGACAGTTCTCAGCTGTCATTAACGTGATGAGCGATATTTTTCAATTCGGAATGTAGCCATTGTTTACAATTTGAGAAATTGTTTTTACTAGAATTAATTCGCAAAAAACTTATTTAAAGAGAACATGAATTGCTGCAGAACATGCATGAGTACATCATCTCTGAACCCCATATTTCAATATATTGATAAAAGTAATAAATACACGGATATTTTAGCTATGACTACAGGATTGAAGGTAGGTACTCCACACTTCGTATGTTTAACTAGACCATAGAAATATGAAGGGAAAATTTCACGCGTTATTATACACCAGTTCATCCAAATCCGTTCAGTAAATCATTCTTGGTTGATCAATTCACGACACAGACATCCAAGCAATAATATGTTATTGCTTGGATGTCTGTGTTGTGAATTGATGTGATTGTTACATATAACAGCGTCAATGCAGGCAGGCAAATCTAAACGCCTACGTTTTGCCTTTATTTCTATGTTGAAACTATAGTGTTAGCCCTAAAAATATACAAAATGTGATATATAAATGACCATGGGACCGTGGGGGTTCGAAGATCGCCAATTCGCTCGCACTTTGACCTCAAAATTAATCGAGTCCTCCGGAGACCAGCAGCCGGGGCACTTTTTCTGCAAACGCAAAGAGGAAACGCTGCTGGTAACCTTGCCATTAATCGGTAACAGTAGCAGATTTGAGAAATTTTCTATATACAAAGATAAGTTAGGTATAGTGTAGTCACAGACATAAATCTAGTAGATAACGCAAGTCCCTCCATCCCTATGAAAACCATGCATGTAACTTTTTTTTGTACCTACCATAATGTCACAAGATTGATTTAGTTCGACTGGCATTAGATTTTTAATCCGAAAATGAAGCTATCCTATTTGTCAGTTAAACATATCCCTCGCTACACATCTCTGGTGGACATGCAGCCATATGCAGCGAGTTCCTTGTCTGCGCGAAACAGTTTCAAAAGAAGAAAATTGTGCCTCATTTTGCACAGATTTTGACATGCGAAGTAAATACACTCGTGGCATCTATTTATATGTATATCTGTGAGTGTAGAGTTTATTTGCTCAAAGAGCAGTTAGAAATAAATAATGCTAAGCTCTACCTCTGCAAAAAAATCCTTTTCAGATACTAATTAATGACTCCCTTCCTCAAGTTATATGCACAAATTGTGTAAACTTCATAAATGAATGTCAAGATTTTCGGGAAACCTGCCAAAAAAGTCATAGAATATTAACCAAATGCATTAAAAATGATAATCTGTTAGACAATGACATGTCTTTAAAAAGTGAAATTGATAAACAGATAGCTGCTACTGTTTCAGCAGTAAAAATTGAACAAACTAATGATTCTGATACAAATAATGATTATTTTGATTCTAATAATGATCATTTTGATTCTAATAATGATCATTTTGAATGTGGAGAAAAAATAAGGAATCTAGAAGATAAGAAAAATATAGAATTTGATATGTCCATTGCGGATCTAATGAAAATGAAAATAGGACTTACTTTACCAAAAAGCCATAAAAAAGATAATTTGAAATCTAAAGACGATAAAGTAGTAGACAGAAAAAATGAAGTAGAGAAGGGAGATGCAGAAGAGTGGAATAAAGAAGCACGTAGTACAGAAACAGAAGAAATTAGTAAAGAAGATGAGAGTACAGATGTAGAAGCAACAAGTAAAGTAAAAGAGAGTAGAGATGTAGGAGACAGTGATGCAGTAGAAGCAATAAATGTTGTATCAAAATGTAAATATTGTCAGAAAGTGTTCAAAAAATTACAATCATTCAAACAACATCTCAACACACATACAGGACGCAATACTGTTTGTGAGGTAAGTTTCATCTGACGTCAATTAAAGGTCGGGACAAAATCTAGGATAGGTAGGACTGGGATCAGTGAGGAAACCATAGGGCAGTGGTAGAGTACTTTGTAATACCCATCTGGCTGGCTACCTGAAAAATGCCTGAAAGTCTGTCACACCTAATGGTGTGTTCCGACAGCTGCACTTGAGAGCCAGTTCCTTCTAGGTTTTGTGTGTGCACCACCTTCGGCCACATCATCACTTACCATGGTGAGATTGTGGACAAACACAGGCCTACAGACATTGTGTCAGAAGACCTCTAACTGGACAGAAGACAAGAAAATAACGAGAAAGACTAGAACTAGAAAGTAGACAATTAAATTCAAAAAACTATTTACTCTAAATTCAAAATCATTAATTCAAATAGACCTTCGCAGGCACTTATGAAAAGTCTGACTCTAATACTCTAATACCAGTTCGGAAGGTTGCATTTGCTGAGAAGAGCCGGCAATAAACTCAGCAATTACTCTTTTCAAAACAGGCTTAGATTCATTACATAATATTTACATTCTAATCGCACTGAAAACAATTGCGTGCCCCGGCGCGGCGGCAAAATTACAAAGTAGACTGAATAAATATTTAATAAGTAAATAAATAGCAAACTTAAGCAGACCAGCCCCCACAAGCAGCATCTGTTCACAAGTATGACGCGTGTGGCAGCCATCGCCCTCCTCGCCATATTGGAGGGAAGTGAGCGACCCGTCTGAATAGAGCATTCAAAAGACACATTACGTATTAAACCTATCAGCGGTATAGCTTATGGGAGACTTAAGGTTACGTGTTTTCACAACACTACCTCTTTCTCTTTCATTTCTATGTATTACTATGGAGGCATATTTCATACTTAAAAGATACAACAACATTGAGTATAAGTAGCTAACTGATTTATTTGATGAAATATATGAAATACCCACAATCACACTTATATTAACTAATACATAGAAGCCAGTAGAGTCGCAACGACAGTGTCACCTGCTGCTACTGTCTGCAGTTGGCAGCGAACCCGCACCTTAAGGGTTAATACGATTGACACAGAAAAATGTTCCTTATGGCATGATCATAAGGTTATGATGGATTTATTTAATAATGCCTAAAGTATTAAGGACTTTCCCTTTAACATTTTTATATTCTTTGATGGATATGTATGACAAATGCAATAATATGTGTTTTTTTTTCAGCATTGTGGTAAAAAGTTTCTAAATAAGAGACGTCTGCTGATGCATTGCAAGTCTAAACATGGCTACGAGAAGACGGATAAGTGCTCCTACTGTGAGTTCATGGGAAGCAACCGATACTCAGTCCAAGTTAGTCATTATTTGTTCAAATTCAAAATCATATGTTCAAATAGACCTTCGCAGGCACTTATGAAAAGTCTGACTCTAAAACTCTAATACCGGTTCGGAAGGTTGCATTTGCTGAGAAGAGTCGGCAATAAACTCAGCAATTACTCTTTTCAAAACAAACTTAGATTCATTACATAATAAGAAGCATTCTTTAGTTAATGTTCGGGCCATACTTTCGGTTCTGTGCGAACGAAGATTCACGACGCGCCTTATCAGTTGGGTACTACTTTACCTAAAATAAGGGTGACTGCTGTAAAAAAGGCCGAAGAAATAAGACCACGGTGTCGCTATTTCAGTTGGTCCACGTTTGAACGTAGAACATTAGAAGAATGAAGAGAGGTAGAGCATAGCGTTTATTCGCTCAAAGAGCAGCTCGACTGGGGAAGTAACTCCACCTTACAGAATACCGCAGCCAAATAACTTTATGTTGTGTAAAGTTGTGTTCCTGCGCGTGAGTAAGGTTGCCAGAGCTCATAGGGGAGGGGGGATAAGTCGATAACGCGTGAGCGATGCTTCGTGTGTTGCAAGCGTCTATATGGCTACGGTAACTGCTTACCATCAGGCGGGCCGTATGCTTGTTTATCGACTATGTTGTATAAAAAAAAAAACATTAATTCATGAGTGACATAATTTTGTTTTATTGAGTTTCCAAGCGGCCACTTTCACGATGTTATCTTGTACGTAACCCTTAATCTATACAGAAGATAATATATCGATGATTATTGGTGAGAAACAGTTGATTTCAAACAAAATTTCTTACCTTTTAAATTACAATAACTATTTTAGATTCATGAACGGCTCCACACCGGTGAGAAGCCCTACGTCTGCCAGAAGTGTGGAGCAAGCTTCCACAGAAGGAGCACCTACCTACAACATATAGCAATACACCTACCTGAGAAGACTGTGCAGGTAAGTTAATAGGTTTTATTCATTCAAATAGACCTTCACAGGCAGTTAAGAATAGTCTGACTCTACCGTCATGGAAAGTCGCACTTGCTGAGAAGATCCGGGAAGAAACTCAGCACTCTTTACAAAACAAGCTTATATTAATTACATAAAATTTATATTTATTACAACAGGCCCGCCAAAACTACAAAGTAGACTTAATCAATATTCAATTAAATGAGATTAAATGACTTTCAGTCAAGTAAATAACTTGAAATTAAGATCTTCCGCCAGGCTAAGTCACCATCTCTGGGGACCGCGGTCCAACTATGTATACATGTCGGACATTACATGTATGTTTTGATACTTTACACTATACACGTGTAGCTACCAACTACATAATTAAGTTCACACGCCGTTAGATAGATGGCGTGGCGCCACATTATCCGGCATCGCGCTTACGAAGTTTTCTTGAGAATCTGCATATATACAACTTCCTACAGGCACGATGACGCAGCCTGGCGGAACATCTTCCCTTGAATGGAGGTGTCATCCACCTTGCACCTCCATACACTTTTTATCACTGGTATTAGTGTTTTCTTTTATGTATTTAAAAATAATATGGAAGCGCTCGTGGTGTAGCATGATTAGCCGTTCTTAATCGACCGGCAAAGTTAAGCTACGTCTGTCGTGGTCGGTACCTGGATGGGTGACCGCCTAGTGGTATTTCATATCGAGCGTTTCCGTGCTTCGGAAGGCACGTAAAGCCGTTGGTCCCGGTTATCACTTAATTGTGTTAGTCGTTAAGCTAGTTGGATGCATCCTAGGCGGCTTGAAAAATTCCAACAGTAGGTTGGCCACTAGCCTACCTCCACCGATCTGCAATAGGCACGCGTGGTGGAGTATCTGCCCATTTCCTTTCACCCTGATTTGTGATAGGAGGCCTGTGCTCAGCAGTGGGACATTATAGGCTGATGATGATGATTTAAAAATATGGATACCTTGTTTTTATTTGGCTGTAATTTTAACAAATGACATTTATACAAATAATATTTCTGATACCAGTGGTAAAAAGTGGACCCAATTGTTGTATGTGATAGATGAATATGCGGTATATTTCTTACCCAGGCCGCATGCCCGTTGTATGAATAAGTAAATGTATGAATCATAAAACATCCCTACTGAGTTTCTTGCCGGATTCTTCTCAGTTTAAGTGTATTATAACCGGTTGATAGAGTCAAATGTAGTGTCATAAGTAAGCCCTAAACTGAATAAATTAGTAATTTTGAACAGCGGGGCTACCGCTACCCCATAAGTCAATGGTAACTAACTTAATTGAACCCCCATTATCTAGTTCTAAAACATTTATAATAAATAAGATGTAATCAATAATCGTCAATGAGCTCGGCCACCATGGACTTTCGTGCTCCCTAAGTGCTGGTCGAATATCACGGCACTCGGCTATTAATGACATTATCCGCAGGGCTCTTGTTGTCGCTAACGTGCCTTCCGTACTGGAACCAGTCGGTATTGCGCGGGGCGATGGCAAGAGACCGGATGGTATGTCTTTGATCCCTTGGAGTGTCGGCAAGTCGCTGGTGTGGGATGCCACATGTGTCGATACACTCGCGCCATCTCACTTACCGGCTACTTGTAAAGCTGCAGGGGCAGCGGCGGCCAGTGCGGAAAATTCAAAATTCAAAAAATATGCATCGATTGGACCCAATTATATTTTTATGCCTTTTGCGGTCGAGACCTTGGGACCATGGGGGTCAGAAGCTCGCCGTTTTGCTCGCACCTTGTCTTCAAAATTGATCGAGACCTCCGGAGACCAGCGGGCGTGGAGCTTTTTCCGCCAACGCGTCAGCTTGGCTATCCAAAGAGGAAACGCTGCCAGCCTTCTGGGAACCTTGCCGTTAATCGGAAGCAGCGGCAGGCTTGAGGAAATTATCTATATATAGATTATATTTTGTAAATATAGATTGTATTTTGTACATAGTTGTTGTAGATGTAATTCAAGTATAGTAATACCTAGGTTTTAAATATATCCGTCACTTTCTAATGTCATATAAACAAAAAGGGCTGGGGCTATCTTGAATTGAATTTTGACGGGCCAGTTGGCGCAGTTGGTTGAGACGTGGAGTCTTAACCTATAGCGCCGCAGGTCGTGGGTTCGATTCCCACACAGGACATTCATTTGTCTGCATGAACATGTCTGTATGTCCTGAGTCTGGGTGTAATTATGTATATTAAGTATGTATTTACAAACAAAAAAGTAGTATATGTATTATATCAGTTATCTGGTTTCCATAGTACAAGCTCTGCTTAGTTTGGGATCAGATGACCGTGTGTGAGGAATGTCCCAGGATATTTATTTATTTTATTTTATTGAATATGCACTAATAAATAACAGTACCGAAGCGCTCGTGGTATAGCATGATAGCCGTTTTTATTCTATCGACAAAGTTTAGCTACCACCGGTGAGGCCGGTACTTGGATGGGTGATCGTCTGTAGTGGTATTTCAACTCGAGCGTTTTCCGTACTTCAGAAGGCACGTGAAGCCGTTGTGGTCTAGTCTACGCTATCACTTTTTTTATACCAAAAAGGTAGCAAACAAGCATACGGCCCGCCTGATGGTAAGCAGTTGCCGTAGCCTTTGGACGCTTGCAACACCAGGGGTATTACTGGCGCGTTGCCGACCCTGAAGAAATCTCTTCACACCCTTTTTGAAGAACCCCATGCTGTACGCCATTGGGAAAACCACGGCGAGGAGCTCTTTCCTCAGTCAGACTTAATTGTGATAGTCGTTAAGCTAGTTTGAGGCCTCCTAGACGGCTTGAAAACTGGAACAGCAGGTTGACCACTAGCCTACACCCACTGATCCGCAATGGCCGCGCGTAGTCACGTTTATATACCCATTTCCTTTACCCTCATTTTTTGGGGAATTGTCGGTACATATTTCAAACAAAATGAACGTCATTGCGTTTCATTGGGTTAAATGTTCGATGCCATTGACGAACGAGGTAGCCCCTTTATCACTGCTCCACCAGTTTTTCATCATTATTTTCAGTGCGACCAATGTCCCGCCCGTTTTAAATCAACAACTCTGATGCGTATACACAAGAACCGGCACAGAGCGCCTCAGTACACGTTCCGGTGTCGTGTGTGCGACAACAGCTACGCACGACGACGGGATGTCGTACGACACTTACAGAGAATACACGGCATGCAGGATACGGAGCGAGATATTGAAAGAGTTAAAATTAATAGAAATTGATCCGTTAACTCGCGTGTCTCTACGACATATGAAGAAAATAGAATTTCAAGAACTGCTATTCAAGTGAAATGCTGATCACGGTCGACAATAACAATGCTGGTATTGCTTGTATATGTAAATAGATGATGACCGACCATTAGGTGGACTTGTCAGATGAATGATACATATGACTAAACTGTTAAGACTGAGAAGAAACCATTAATTTTGACTTTTCAGTAAGTATGTTTAATTTTATTCTTATCTGCCAGGGCGAGAAGTCTTTTATATTTTGTTTTCACTCACGCTTTACAGACCCTAATGAACTGTGGCAACCTTCAATACATTTTTGTCTGCGGTATTCTGTAAAGTGGAGGTAGAGCACAGTCGAGCTGCTCTTTGAGCGAATAAACGCTATGCTCTACCTCTCTTAAATGATTATTCATGTCCGTGATATTCTTAATATTCATGTCAGGAGTTGCACTTGATGGTAAGCGGTGACCGTTTATAACAGGTGGAGATATCGAGATGGCATATTTTCGAAACCCATGTTGGGTTAGTCATGCTGAATAACTTTTACTATGGGACCAATAGTGAAATCTCAATATACAAATGAATGTATGAATCTCGCCATGATTCTTTGGGTATTTTTTATATTGTGTATAGGCCTGTGTTTGACCACAATCTCACCACGGTAAATGATGATGTGTCCGAAGGTGGTGCACACACAAAGCCTAGAAGGAACTGGCTCTCAAGTGCAGCTGTCGGAACACACCTATAGGTGCTTGGCGACAGTTCAACTTGAGGGTGGTAGCCAGCCAGACGGGTACTACAAAGTACCCTACTACCGTGCTATGGTTTCCTCACGATGTTTTCCTTCACCGAAAGCTCAAGCTCATCGAAGGATTCGAACCCAGGACCTTCGTCTCGGTATCTGACGTCACTAAACTCCACAAAAAAAAAGAGGCTTGCCAGACTCTTCTCAGTGTATTCCAAACCGGTGGTAAATTCAACTGTGTGTACCAATTTAACGTTCATAAGTCCCTTACCAGGGCCTAAACTGAATAAATGACTTTTTGATTTTGACTACCACTGAGCTAAAATGAGCCTTAGATGCTCAAATGGTGGTTAGTTTTGGTGATCATTTACTATTTTTGGCAAAATACCGTTTACAGGTCGGTTAACGAAAGCTGGCACGTTCACAGTACTCATAAATTTGCAATCAGTCAAGTCTAATGGACGAATGCAAAAATAGACCACTCTATATTTATGAGCAGTAGCAAAAGCAAAACAATAACTGTCTCCTTCATACTCATAAGCTTGACTTTGCGCGAGAGAGACGGTGTAAATGTGTTGAAACGTGCCAGCTTTAGTTAACCGACCTGTACAATTATGTTTTACCGTTAAACATAAGCCACGTAGAAACACACCAAGGTTATCAATCACAATTAATAATCGTTCATTAATCAACGTTCTCTTTGTATGGAATCGTCCATACGATTCCGACACGCACATACGTGCATACGGACACCCGTGTTTATTATTAATTTTAACAATGCCATCTGGCAATGTGTCAGTGCCAATGGCACTAGTGCCTATCATACAAGATAGGTAGCAACTATCCTAGTTTAGGTATCAGTAGTTACACTAAAACTGGACTTATTCTACCTTTAAACTATCTGTATATACAAAAATTGGACTGTTTTACAAAAAACTTAAACCGACTTCAAAGTACACTAAGAAGTAATCAAATCCTGATCTGATGACAATGGGACCAAACGGGAAGTGTACCCTTCCAGACAAAAAAAGAATTTTCCAAATCGGTTAATAAATGACGGAGTTATGAGGGAACAAACACCTCCTCCTTTTTTTGAAGTCGGTTAAAAATGTTATTATTTGTATTTTTTGTATTAAGGTGCCAATAAACATTATTATTATTTGTTTGACAGTGCGACGAATGTCCATCATTATTCAAGTCAGTGACTCTCATGAAGATACACCAGAACCGCCATAAGACTAAGAGAAAAAAGGTTCAAACTGACCCCGGACTCAAGATTACCAGAACATATTTATCGGGCTAGTTGGCGCAGATGGTTAAGACTATGGTAAAGATTCCACCTATTGCGCCGCAGGTCGTGGGTTCGATTCCCACACAGAACATGCATTTGTGTGCATGAACATGTCTGTATGTCCTGAGTCTGGGTGTATATATATATTAAGTATGTATTTACAAACAAAAAGTAGTATATGTATTATATCAGTTATCTGGTTTCAATAGTACAAGCTCTGCTTAGTTTGAGATCAGATGACCGTGTGTGAGGAATGTCCCGGGATATTATAGGGCATTCAAGTATAACGAAAGAAACAACGGGGGCAAAATCAATGACCCCACTCGTCTGTGATTTGTATTGTCATGGGTGACGGGTATTTTAAGTAGCTACTCTGCGAGTCTGCACTCTGCTGTCTTCAATTCACTTTTAAAACTGTATTATGATTAAACTATGACTTTTCGCAAACAATTGGCCACAATGACACTTCAGTCTGCGAAGTATTTGTGCAAAAACCTGATTCCCGCTGAAGCGTTCAAAATAGGGATTGCAGACTTGCAGAGTAGTTACTATAGACGTAAAAATCAAGACGGGGTGTCACCTTATAAGTGAAAATTTCCTACGTACACACGGCTACACATCAAGTCAAATTTACAGTATAAGCTGATCTCGCATTGTATAAGATTTCGGTACAATGAGAGGTCAGCTTATATTGGGAATGTATAGCTTGATCGGTAGCCGTGTGTACGAGTAACATCAGTACTGGCTCTGGCACAAGTGTCTTATTCTTCTTATTGTCTCTGTCAACGTCTCAATGTGGAATGAAAACCGATCGGCTTCCTATGGTGTATATGTGTGCGTGAGGCCATGTATTTACAAGGCCGGCTTTCTTTTGGTGCTTCACTCGATTATTAGGAGAGACTCCGTCTTATTACGTCATTGCAGCAAAATGCTGAGTTATCAACCTCATTTGTCAGAAATGCGGCGTACAGATTCCCTAATCTGTTTTAGCTTTCTTTTTTATATTCTTTTTTTAGCATAAAGTACTTTATTATGTTTTTAATTTAAGCGTTTGTTTTATTGTTTTTGTTATTTTAATTTTAACTATTGTTTTATGTTATGTGCGTCGATTTTTGATAAATAAATGTATTTTCTATCTCCCTTAATTTTTTTATAAGTCTGGTAGTTACATCAAACAGGTTGGTGATTACGTCATCAATATGTTGCACTGTCATCGAGGAACAATCCATTATAGTAGTAACACCGAGCAATCCGATTCTGAAACTAGTCAGTGATTCGTCACTGATTTTGAACAGTAACGACCAATCACTGCATCGTTTGTTCCTGACTTGGCCAATCAGAGCGCTGTATCCTTGTCTTAGCCAATCAGAGCGTAATGTCGATGGTGGCAAATTGGCAGAATAGATTGCAAGCAAACATGCACTGTAGATAAAATACTGGAATAGGCTGCAACATATTTATTCGTTTTGATGATTTTATTTTGTAAATTAAAAAGTATGTATGTATACCTACTAATGTTTTGGAAAAAATAGCAAATATATAGTCAGATTGTTTAAAAAAAAAAAAAAAAGTGTAACCTTGCTGAGTTTCTTGCCTGTTCTTCTCAGTTGAAGGCCGACTTACGAACTGGCGGTAACTTCAGTAGCTTTGACCTTCATAGGTGCCCTTCTAGGGCCTAAATTGAATAAATGGCTTTGACTTTGACATAAATCATTACATCTCTCGGGACCGCAGGTGAAACCGCGGGGGTCCACTAGTTTGTAAATAAAAATACTTTTCAATGTGATTTGTTTTACTTATTACTTATATACTTTACTTTAAATAATAATGTACAATTGTTTAAATACAAGAATAAAAATGCAATTACATTTTAATTTCATATCACTACATAGAAATAAGTCAGCTCGCCGTGTCAGTCTATTTGAGAGCTCTTATCTAATAAACTAATTAACAAAATACTAAGTTTTCACTAATACATAGCGCCTCTCAGAAAAAGTAATGTAAGTGTATTAATACATATTATTTGTATATAATTGAATTGTCATCTAAACTAATACAATGTTGATGAGTTTGCATGTTTCAACGCGTTAATCTAGGGAACTAACAGTGCAATTTGAAAAATCATTCCGGTAAGTCACTTTCCTTAAGTTATAATGTTTGAAAATAACAAGTACTCAAAACCATGATGCTGTTTTTTTCAAGGATTTTTACCTAAGTTGCGCGTCCTTTTTTTTAAGTGGTCACCACAATATAAGTACCTATTGGAGCATGTTCTGGAATCTCTTGTGGCAGTATGGGTAATTGTACCTGAAAAATAATAATATAAATATCATTTTAAGGCGAAGGTCCCGGGTTCGAATCCTACAAAGAGCTTTCGGTGAAGGAAAACATCGTGAGGAAACTATAGCACGGTGGTAGGGTACTTTTTAGTACCCACCTGGCTGACTACCACCCAAGTTGAACATCTGTCGCCAAGCACATCGGTGTGTTCCGACATTTGAAAATTAACCTTATGGCTTTGGCATAAGGTTTATCTGTATCACCATAAAATCAACCACAGATTAAACAGATGAACCTTATCGTAAAGCTATAAGGTTCATTTTCATATGACTCAAACAACTGTCGCAGAGATCAAGCTATCTTTTACAAGGTTATACAACCTGCTATGAGCTGGGAGGCTAAAAAAGAAGCTAGAATTTTTAGGGTCGACAACATGCGAGTGATTTTTTTGCGAACATGAGAACTTTTGCAAGCCTTTATAGGCTACGGTAACGGCTTACCATCAGGCCGTATGCTTGTTTGCCTCAGTAGTATAAAAATAATAATAAGAGTTTGAATTTTGGCGGTTATCTCGGGAACTTCTGATCGAATTCAAAAAATTCTTTCGCTAATAGGAAGCTAAATTATCCCAGAGCACTTAAAAATTCTATTCAAAATCATTTATTCAAATAGACCTTCGCAGGCGCTTATGAAAAGTCTGACTCTAAGGCTACATTCCGAATTAATGATATAATCGCTGTAATCGATTTGAGCGTGCTTAAACCCGTTCCATATTAGCGTGAGCGCGATCACGATGTCCCGTGAAACGTCATAGATGACGTCGTGACATGCGCCATCTTGCGCTCACACCGACCATGCCCTAAACTGATATCACCGTGAGCGCTGTCAAAAAGTGACGGTTAGTTATTGTGTTTTCGGCAAAAATCTAATAAGATTTTTGGTTTTCCATATGGCAAAGATACTTTTTATGATTTTATGAGAGAAAAATAATAAAAAAAGCGGATATTCCTTTTTGCGAGTCAACTAATAAAAGATATGAGGAGTTCTAGCGCATTGTTAATTCATATTTTAATTAAATTCTCAAATGTTCTGTTTTGAATACTGTGAGCGCGATAACGGGCGTTCAGAATTGTTGACAGTTCTTAGCTGTCATTATCGTGATATCTAACTCGGTACGCAAATTATTGCTGTGAGCACTGTGAGCGATATTATTTAATTCGGAATGTAGCCTAATACTCTAATACCGGGTCGGAAGGTTGCATTTGCTGAGAAGAGCCGGCAATAAACTCAGCAATTACTCTTTACAAATCGGCACTATAGTCTACTTATACCAAACGCGGGAGAAACCGAGGCAAAAACTATGTCATAAAAACCCTTTCCTCACCTGTACCTTCTCAATGACTCCCTGATCCTCCCTGGCGACGCCGTGGCTCTTCATGAGGTGTTGCCTCACGTTGCCAGGTCTCGTGAACGTATCCTCACATATCGGACACAAGTACCTGTACCTGCTCTGTCTGTGCACCTTATAGTTATGGACTTGGAGTAGCTTCTTGGACTTCTCGCATTTAAAGCATATTGGGCACTGGGGGATACATCAAGGCCTGATTTTTGACGTAGAAAGAAATTTTGACGGAGCACCGTCTATACAGGTCGGTTAACTACATCTGGCAGATTCACAGTCACACATAGCGTTGCCAGGCGTCCGGATAAAGCCGGACATAGGTAGGCTTTTTTATTGCGTGTCCGGCTTGTCCGGCTTTTTACATTTCACGAGCGAGCGCCGAGCGTGGCCGAGCGCAGGATAAATGTTTAAGTAGGTTTCTAGAATTTAATTTTGACTGATGACTATTTGACTGATTAATAATAAAGTACCTAGCTAAGATTGTTTTTTTTTTCTTTATTTAAGGGTTTAATCGTATAGACGATTATGCCACCCTATAAAACAACAAAATCAAAAAGTAGGTACATATAATTTAGACTGATTTGGCATTCGATTTTATTTATTATTTCACTAGAATTTAACAAGATTTATGATAATAATAAAAAAAAGCTTGATTTTACATACTATATTTTTTTTTTCGTGCCAATACTGAGACAAAATCCTCAATAATGTAGGGTCTTTCTACCCAAATGTCCGGCCAAACTGGCTGGTCTGTCCGGGTATTAGGTTTGGCGACCTGGCAACCCTAGTCACACATATGCAATTTCACGATACAGTACGTTTTATTACATTAATTTTTCTAATCAGTCAGTTAGTTCTAACGGACGAATGCAACAAAGACCATTCTATATTTATGGGCAAAAGCAAAACAATGCGCGCGAGAGAGACGGACAGAGTTGTCATGTTGCGCATGCAGTGCGACGTGACGCCGCGCGCTTATTCACAGACACTACACAAGCAACACGTGTAAGTGTTGAACGTGCCAGATTTAGTAAACCGACCTGTACGAAAGTGATGCACAATATCCTAACTATTATAAATGCGAAATAAACCTGGTCATAATAAAAAACAAAATGCTAGAACATGCAATCCGTTTGTTACCTTCAAGACTACACATCTGAACCGATCTCGATGAAATTTGGGACGAATAGGCTATAGGTATAGGGGGAGGGAGGCCCAGAGGCAGAGAGTGATATGGGTATTC
Source organism: Achlya flavicornis (assembly GCA_947623365.1). NCBI lineage: Eukaryota > Metazoa > Arthropoda > Insecta > Lepidoptera > Drepanidae > Achlya > Achlya flavicornis. Next base: position 1,150,345 of record OX392494.1, on the reverse strand, counting down.
AATTACCACCCGATATTTTCGAATAATATTAAGATATGACTGTTAATTTAGGTGCCAAAGAATGCAATAAAGACCATTCTTTATTTATGAGCAAAAGCATTGAGTTGTACCCACAGATATACATCTAAATAGATGCCGCAAGTGTATGTACTTGGCGTGTCAAAATCTGCGCAAAAATGGGGCACAATGTTCTTCTTTTGAAACTGTTTCGCGCGGACAGGGAACTCGCATAAGACTGCATGTCCACCAGACATGTGTAGCGAGGGATGTGTTTAGCTGACAAATCGGATAGCTTCATTTTCACGTTAAAAATCTAATGCCAGCCTAACTAAATCAATCTTGTGACATTATGGTAGGTACAAAAAAAGTTACACGCTTGGTTTTCATACGGATGGAGGGACTTGCGGTATCTATTTAGATTTATGTCTGTGGTTGTACCCATATGTATCCCCGAAAATAGGTCCTGGCTATTTGTCACCCCCCGAATATGGTCCTGGCTACGGACCCCGGCTATCTGATCCCAAACTAAGCAGACCAGTACTTGGAACCTTTTACTATGGAAACCAGATACCAGACTCCGTACATTCATGCACACAAATGTTTGTCGACGGAAATCAACCCCCCCCCCCCCCCCACACACCTACATAAATATATTAAAAAACATAAGGCAAAGGCACTAGTGTTTGTCATAAAACTGCTTTTTTATCTTAGCTGGTCAATTAAATTAAATCACTAGTAGTTGACATTGACAGGTTGTCAGATTTGAACAAAAGCTTTTTTGACAATCTCACCATGGTCAGTGACGATGTGGTCGAAGGTGGTAAGCACACCTAGAAGGAACTGGGCCAGGAGAGAAGATGGTTATCGACAATCGTCATCGTTAGTGAACGATCAAACTTTGTATGGTATTTGTCTCTGAAGAAAAATATGTCATTTGTTTCCTATAGGCCACGCGGGCGAAGCCGCGGGCAGAAGCTATTGGAATATATAGGTGTGTTATTTATAGTCGACAAAAAATCTGGGGTTACTCACAGACTCAACAGAGTGGAAGGCAGAAACAGCTACTGGAAAACTGGGTATCCTCTCTAAGGTCAAGCGGTACTTCACGCCTGGGCAGTTGCTCCAACTATATAAAGCACAAGTCCGGTCGTGCATGGAGTACTGCTGCCATCTTTGTGATGGATCAGCTAAGTACCAGCTTGACGCCCTCGACTCAATAGACCGCCGAGCCAGGAGACTCATCGGAGATGAGTCTTTAATTAAAGCGAAACTCACGAGGCTCGACCATCGAAGAAAGGTTGCTTGCCTATCGGTTTCCTACAGGATATTTTGGAGAGTGTGCGCAGGAATTGTTCAACCTAATTCCACCATCCCCATTCTTACACCGAACCACAAAACACCGGGAAAAGTTTCACCCGTACGTTGTTGACATACCGATAATATGGACACAGCAGTTTTGCATCCTCATTTATAATGCAACAGCAAGGGAGTGGAACTTGCTTCCGGCGTTTGTGTTTCCTGACTCATTCAATCTAGGGACTTTCAAGGCCAGAGTGAATAGGTTCCTTCTGGGTAAGCGTGTTCCATCCTAGGCTTCGTCTTCGTCCCTTATTGGCGGGTTAAACGCAAGCCCATTTAATAAAATTTCGCTGACTTCAAAACAGTGTCAGATAAGAGTTATTTCTTACTTTTTAGTGTACTTTGAAGGCAGTTTTTTTTTTAAAAGTTAATTTATTTTTGAATTTTTAGTTTCATTCATACTTAAATACTTTCGCGTGTAAAGACCTGCGTAAACAATGCATATTTAAGCGATAGCAGCAATCGCGGTTGATTTGCTGTAATTTTTTAAGAGTTCCGTTGTCTGTCTCCGAAACTCATCATCAGATATATATGAAATTTATATGGGACCATTTCGGAATAAACCCCTTTCGAACAAAAAAATAATTGAGAACCTCCTCCTTCTTTGAAGTCGGTTAAAAAAAGTGCCTTCCATACTTCGTAAATCTATGTTGAATAACGGCATACGGCCCGCCAGGTCATAGCCTACATACGCTTGCCCTGGCGACTCACGCGCAGGAACACAACATACAGTTATTTAACATACACATAACAGTATTTTATGTCAACCACTAGTGCCCAATGGAAAATAATAATATAAATAAACATTATACCAGCATTATTATAAATAATACAAATTTATTATATTGATTAGTGCCTTCGCCTTACCTTTTTGTCTCCGTAGCACAGGGCCGGCATGTTAAGAATACAGTGTAATTTGGACGTTCGCCGTTTTAATGGGGTGAGTTTGTACCCCAGTTATCTATATAAATTAAATGCTGAATTGGGCTACTTAATATTTTTTATGGAAAAACTGGGCATATTGTTTTTCCTATGGGACATTTGTATATGGTTGTACAGCTAGTTTTTTGATAAAAATAAAGGATAGACGATATGAGAAAATAAATGAATTTTCTAGAATCCGATCAAAATTAATTTCCAATTTTTTGGAATAAGTATTTTAAATAATAATAAATTATTATTTAAACTTGATCTATGGTATAGTGTGAAATGCTATGTCATTATGAAGCTTGAGTGTTATAGAGATAGAATATTAATAGAGAGACTGTACAAGATCATGGACCCAATTCTCACTTCCCACGAACTAGCCTTCGAATCGAACTTGCAATACGAGTGCAATTTCGACCGTACAATTTCGAGGGGCGGAGTTAATTTTTCGATTCCTGTATTCTCGGCACTAATCGAACTAACCTTCGAAATAATTCGAGTGTAAGGAATAAATGTTGCCATTATGATACATACAAATTGCACGACGTGTTTCGTTTCACTTGATAATTGCGTTTTGTTAACGTACGTATCTTAAATTACATTCCAAAAACATATGAATGACTATGACATATTTAAAACAACGTTTTACACTTTTTATATCTTGATATAATCGGAATTCATAAATTAATATAAAAAGTATTGACTGTGCGTAACGGAAATCCTTAGGTTTATCTGTCATTACGTTTCCAAATGACAACCTAACTGTTTGAAGTATGACAGTTCGCATTCGAAATACGTTTCGAACGTTCCCGACCAGTCGAAGCAGTTCGAGCGCAAGATTTTCACTCGAATAAAGTACGAGTTCGAACTTTATTTCGAACGAGTGATGAATTGGAGTGAATGAGAATTGGCTCCCAGTAGTATTAGATCTGTAGTACGGTCCAGCCGTTTAGGAGGAGTTCAGTGACATACACACATACAAACCCTTATCAATCTACTGAGATTTTCTATAGTGGCCACCTCTACCAACCTGTTGGTCATAAAAGACACAAACGTACACACACGTACAGTAGAATTAACTCCCTGGATGGTTTAGATAGGGTAGGGTAGCACCACGCGAACGAAGTCGCGCCGGGCAGCTAGTCACTCTATAATATTGTTACTCTATGGTTATACTTATTTTTTTAATTAAATGAGATCATACATTATAATAGACTTTCCTTAAAAGTCAAATTAGTTCAAATTAGTCAAAGTCAAAGCCATTTATTTAACTTTATTATTAAGATCCTACTTTCCTATTTCTGTATATATAAGTTAACGAGTATAATGGTTATATCATTAATGAAATACATTTGTCCGAGGTGACAGTTTTATATATATAGATGTTACATATTTAATTAATCAGTGACAGTTTTTTTTAGAAATTCTTGATTAATTGTTTTTTTTGTCATCAAAAATAAGGTATTTTACTTATGGGGTGACTCTAGACCCCATATTTTATTACAAGTTACTCGATTCGTTTTCTGGCAAGACAGAACAGAACATAATAATGTTTAACTAGTTGGCTTGCGGGTGGGACGCGCCTCCTAATTACTAGATATGGAAAAAAAAAAAAAACAGAAGTAAAAAGGATCATGGCGAGATTTGCACAAAAAAGTAAAGATTTTTAGAGTCGTTGGAATGACGTTATAATTGATCCTTGGTGCCTAAGGAACAACTTGAGCCATTTAAAATATTTTTAAAACCCCGGGGTAAAAATGCGAATTTCTATGGCATGCCGGCGAATCGCGACTATTCGCGACCAAAACCGTTATGTTGTTGTTATGTTTTGCGGGGTTTATACAATATTTCATGTATATTAACATGTTGCTGGTAATGTAATCTCAACATTGGAAGTGATTCAAACACCTCTAAAATGTTTAATTTTTTTGTACAAATCAATGTATGGAGCTCGCCATGATTCTTTGTTTTACACTTGGGGTTATTGTCCCCATATTTTATTACTTCAACTTCCACTAACAGTTAATTCAGTGTAACAACTAAAATAATGCTTGTATAAGCATGGGGCGTCGCAAACCCCATCTTTTATTACATTCATTTATTATATTCACTTATTTCAGTCAATTATAATTTTAAGCGTGGGGTCACTTTAAGGACAATCGCTGAGCTATTACGCATGAGACGAAATAGTTGCCCTTTTTGGCTCAGACTTCTTTTTGTTTAATTTATGTTTTTCTTTTGAAAGCCCCGTCCAAACTACAGCTGTATCCTAACAATGGGCCCCTGCTGGTCGTCAGGCACCCCGTGTACCCGCCTCGTATGGGCGCGGACCTTGTTCGGCTTCTCGAACCTGTGTTCGCATATCGGGCACAGGTATCCGTACCGCTTGCCAGTGTGCGCGTTGTGTTTGTGTATTTGTAGGAACTTGCGCGATTTTAGACGTTTCGGACACATGTCGCACTGTGTACAAAGGTGTGATAGTTGGTAATGGATTTGATGTTGGCATGAAATAATTTACAAAAATAAATTCTGAAATAGGGTCATCAATATTTATGCGTTGTATTGTATAGAATAGGTTTTTCTTTATTTATTTTAGAGGGATTTATTCAAACAATGAATATGTCACCCCTCATAGGAAATACATAAACAGTTATCTTCTACTTATACCTATCTGAACTAATGGCAGTCTCCGATAATGGTAACGCCAATATAATGTTACATTCTCCAACATTAAATATATTATTAACATAAAAAAGTGCTTTCCTTTCGGTTTCATTACGGATACACTCCATCATAATATGGTATGCATCTTCTATCGTTCCACACTCAGTACATTAGGATGAATCAACTTTACCCATCATATGTCCAAAACCATGTGGAATATGTCCTGACCTAAGACTAAAAGCTGTCACTATATCAGTACGGTTCATACGTTGACTTTCTATCCACAAAGAACAAGATTGGTTAGACCGAATAGGATTTGATAAGGGTATTAATTCTGCTACATTTGCAGCTTCATATCTGAATCAAATAAAATTGTGATAATCTTCTATGTATATAAAACAAAGTCAGGTTTGTTACACAATTTATAACGGCTGGACCGATTTTCATGATTTTTTAATTCCGCTCAGAATAGCAGAATAATTATTAAAACATCTCAAAAATTCACGGTAGGGAAAGACCACATAACGAAGTAGCGAAGGGCATAGCTAGTACGAATATAATTCAGATATGAACCATAAATTATGCTGAAAATGTAGCGAAATTAACCCCGTTCTCAAAAAAAAAAATGGGGTGTACGAAACCCCATTCAAAACTAAAACTATACATGGGATCACGAAGTCTCACCTGAAAGTTTTTCTCAGGCAGATGTATAGCTATGTGTTGTACAAGGTTGGATCGACGGTGGAAGGTAGCGCCGCAGTGGTCGCAAACATACGGCCTCTCGCCAGTGTGACGGCGTTCGTGGATCTGAGACATATAATACATGCAACATTTTATTTACAACTTTTCACCCGCGTTCTAAGAGTTTCCTGCGTGAGCGTGACAAAGAATCATGGCGAGATCCATATTGGGAATTGCTAAAATAAATTAAATAGTAACGTAGTTGTAAACATTAATAAAACATAGAAATAAAATTGATATCAAGAATCAGGAAAAAAAAAACAACACACGGTCGTAAAGTGGGTCTTATTGCACCAATTGTAGTATCTAGTTATTACAAAGTGGTACTTTTTACAATACCACACTAGTGTTTTAGTTATGTTAAGTTTGTATCCCACTGTAAGTGATGTGTGTAGACGAAGCAGTCTTAATTTAAACGGGTAAAAAAGATGGACTGCGCATTGCTGTTAAAAAACAACGTGCGCGCCATATTTGTTAACGTTCTCATTGTGTGGTTGATGATTATTTAAAAAAAAAAGTCTGTTTTTTCCTCGCAAGTGTGTTGAAAAACGTCGTATGACACGCGTGTGCATTGGTCATTACACTCTCGGCTCACTTATCGCTTAATACCGCCTCATCTGTAAATACCAACTTTACACACAATGTACTATTTCTGAGGTTTGTACTATCATGTGCCTGCCCTGTTCCTAATGTTTGTTGTCGGATATACAGGGTGTTGTTTTGCATTCGTGCCATATTTATAGAACCAATAGTAAATGATTTATTTAGTTATTATAAAATAGGTAATTAATTCTGGGCTTGATAAGTAAACGATTATTGATGATTTGTGATTAACGTCAAATCAGAAAAAGACTTTATAACTGCACAGAATACGTCTGCGATCCGGGGGCGAGGGGAGAAACTGGGCCGCTGCGCAGCGGTCAACAACTTTTATCTTATAAATCTTTATAAAACATAGTCAAACACGTGGGGATTTTTATTTTTACAAAACTTTATAAATAATAATGTAATTTTACGAGCATGATTTTATAATTGAATAGTGTTCTACATAAGGTAAATATCAACCTCCTTAAATATGGCACAAATGCAGAACAACACCCGGTATATATATCAATATGAATGCTTCTTGCATTCCGCCCTTAAATCCGTCATATTAGCATTGACTCCCATTTGTACCCCACATTTACCCTTGCCCGGGGTACCAATGTACCCCAAACAACCTGTAAGAAAGTATTTGGTGGCACTCACCGTGAGCGCTTCTTTGGTTGCCGAGCTGTATTCGCAGTAGGCGCACTTGTGTATCCGGCCCAGCCCGTGGCGCGCGCGCTTGTGCTCCTGCAGCTGGTTGTTGTTACGACACCGCTTGCCGCATGACTGCAACGACATCGAAACATCAGTATGTCAACAAATAAGCCCCTAAAACCACCACTACATAATGAAGTTCACACATCTTTTTTTTCACACGGTCATCTGATTCCAAACAAAGCAGAGATTGTACTATGGAAACCAGGTAACTGATATAATACATATACTATTTGGTAAAAACATTAATTATGTATATTAAGTATGTATTTACAAACAATAATTGGACTGTTTTACATAAAACTTAAACCGACTTCAAAGTACACTAAGAAGTAATCAAATCTAGATCTGATGACAATGGGACCAAACGGGAAGTGTACCCTTTCAGACAAAAAATGAATTTTCCAAATCGGTTAATAAATGACGGAGTTATGAGGTAACAAACATAAAAAAAAAAAAAAAAAAACAACAGCCGAATTGAGAACCTCCTCCTTTTTTTTTGAAGTCGGTTAAAAAGTATGACATGTTCATGCACACAAATGCATGTACTGTGCGAGAGTCGAACCCACGACCTGCGGCGCAATAGATGAAATCTTTACCAGAGCCTTAACCAACTGCGCCGACTGGCCCATCTAATAATTTCAACCAATCGTTTAAGAGAAAATCATTGATCGTTGATTTTCTCTTATTCCATGTACAGTTCAAAACGTAAAAGTGTATACATATTTACGTTTTCAACTGTACATGGACCCAATAGAACAGAAAAAGAAAGTTTCTTTACCTCACAAACCCTGTAATTCGTGTGGAACCTCATGTGAGCCTTGTACGTAGCCTTCATCCTGAACTCCTTGTTGCAAGTCGTGCACTTGTATGAGGCCGCTGTGGGGATAGTCATGCGGTTTTTCTTAACAGACATTGATTTCTGTGAACATGATTTAGTACCTCTGTTATTTATACTGTGAGTCAGACTGAGGCATCATGGTTTACATCCTTCCTTGGACGTATATTTTGAGAGAGGTAGAGCATAGCGTTTATTCGCTCAAAGAGCAGCTCGACTGGGGAAGTACCTCCACCTTACAGAATACCGCAGCCGAATAACTTTATGTTGTGTAAAGTTGTGTTCCTGCGCGTGAGTAAGGTCGCCAGAGCTCATAGGGGAGGGGGGAAAGGTCGGTAACGCGTGAGCGATGCTTCTTGTGTTGCAAGCGTCCATATGGCTACGGTAACCGCTTACCATCAGGCGGGCCGTATGCTTGTTTAACGACCAAGTTGTATAAAAAAAAAAAAAAAAACTTGGTTTGGGCCATAAGTGTTGTTTAAATAAAAAAAACGGCCAGGGCAAGTCGGACTTGCACACGGAGGGTTCTGTACAATAATAATATTAACTAACTCAAATTGATTATGAAATGAATAGTAAGAAAAAGAAGACGTTTCCTGTATGGGGGCCCCCTTTAATTTTTAATTTATTAATACATATTCTGTGAAAATTTCATGTGTCTACATTGGCACCCTCTGGGTACGGAACCCAAAATAACTAGGCTGTATAATGGCGTTTGTGTAGGAATATTTTGTAGTGAGGAAACTTGTACAACTTGGAAAAATATAATATTTACATCAACTTGACTGTAAATATACTTGATTTTCATCAAAGATAAGGAATGGTATTAGGTTCAAATCTTCATTAATCCACAAGTAACATTAATTGAAAACAGTTTGACAAAAATCTCAAACCAACCTCAAAGTACACTAGAAAGTAATCAAATCCTGACCTGATGATAATGGGACCAAAGGGGAAGTGTACAACTACATACATACATCCTTCCATATACAAACATAAACAAAATAAGAATTTTCTTCTAAATCGGTTATGATTATGATAAATGACAGAGTTATGTGGTAACAAACATACAAATAAATAGACAATGGAATTGAGAACCTCCTTTTTTTGAAGTCAGTTAAAAATCATGGAACAAAACTCCTCACCCGTTTTAACTTCCCCTTCCTCTCTTCCTTAACGGAAACATAATGATCATCATCATCATTCTGAAAATCATCACCGTATATGTCATAGCATTCCTCATCTTCCACCTTCTCAACCTTTGCTCTCTTAACCCGTGGACTCTTCAGACTCTTGCTCAGCCGTGTAGTGTATTTCTTCTTAGGTTTCTGTCCGGAAAGCATGGATAGTAAGTATTTCTCAGCCTTCCTGCTTCTACGTCGGAATTGTAACGCTACATTCATTGTTTCAACGCAGTTGGTACATATCTTTTGAGATAGGCCATCGTTTATTTTTATCTGTGGAGGTTATTGATAATTATAAAACACACATGAAAATGACAGTCATGAAAATAATTCAGTAACATTTGCTATATCTACAAAGATAAGTTAAATTTATATTTGTCCAGATTTGAGAAATACTGGGCATTTTGAGCAACTCACAGTATGTTGGAAGTTCTGTTTAAAATTAAATATCCTGGGACATTACTCACACACGGTCATCTGATCCCAAACTAAGCAGAGCTTGTACTATGCAAACCAGATAACTGATATACTACATAATACACTTATTTGTAAATATATTATATATATATATACGGCAAAGTTAAGCTACGACTGTCGTGGTCGGTACCTAGATGGGTGACCGCCTTCCATGCTTCGGAAGGCACGTAAAGCCGTTGGACCCGGTTATCATTTAATTGTGATAGTCGTTAAGCTAGTTGGATGCCTCCTAGGCAGCTTGAAAAATTCCAACAGTAGGTTGACCACTAGCCTACCTCCACCATTTTTTTTTTTTTTTAATATCCTGGGACATTCCTCACACACGGTCATCTGATCCCAAACTAAGCAGTGCTTGTACTATGGAAACCAGATAACTGATATAATACATATACTACTTTCTTGTTTGTAAATGCATACTTAATATACATAATTACACCCAGACTCAGGACATACAGACATGTTCATGCACACAAATGCATGTCCTGCGTGGGAATCGAACCCACAACCAGCGGCGCGAAAGTTGGAATCTTGACCAGAGTCTTAACCAACCACGCCAGCTGGCCCGTCAAAATCTGCAGTGGGCACGCGTGGTGGAGTATCGCCCAGTCCCTTTCACCCTCATTTGTGAAAGGAGGCCTGTGCTCAGCAGTGGGACATTATAGGCTGATGATCATCATCATCATGATCAACCATGCCTCACACCTTGCTCTCATGTGCAACAGCCAGTTAGTGATAGATTTAAACTTGAATGTGGGTGATACAGATGGGAACTGCACCATACCACCGTGCTATGGTACCCTCACAATTACCCCAAATGAGAGCAAGGCAAATACCTCCAATCCAGTAACAAGCCACAGTTCGTGCGACCGGTTTTGTTCGGCATCTTTATTAAAGAAAATTGACACTAAATCCTCGGTATTTAGACAGGTCCTGCAGTATACCAGCTCTGGAGACTTCCTATCGACTTTTTCCACTATCACGGGCTTTTGTTTCCTTGCCATTCGGCGTTTCGCGCTCATTCTATTCAATAAAAGTACGGCGAGCATTTTGTTTGATGTTTTAGATCAGTTTTGACACAATCTCAATATGAAAATGAATGATAATTATCATTAAAAAAAGTAAATAAACAAATAATAATCTCCAAGCGGATAAAATATCTATCATTTAGATAAACTTATCGATTACTTTATGCACAAGTCAACTTTATGCAAACCAATTCCCAATGGTAAACAACAGAAATGCAATGCAACCATTTTGATAGAATTGACATTTGTGACATTTAATTTTTGTTTTCCGTTTTGTGATTTACGCAAGGAATAAAGCGATACAGCCTTATCGTTCGAAAAACATTACGATTTACAATAATATGCTAAAAAAAAAAACGTACATATCGTGTGTTGAAGTTGCGCGTGACGTCAGGTTCGTTAGAGTAGGCCCCCGCTCCCGAACTAGGTCGCGCTTTATCTTCGTCAATAATGATTTGGTAAAGAAAAAAATAAGTGTCCAATATTTTTTGATAATCTGACGGACTATTTAGAATTATTATTTTTTTACCCAGGGAACATCCCCAAATTCAAATTCATTTATTCAAATAGACCTTCGCAGGCACTTATGAAAAGTCTGACTCTAATACTCTAATACCGGTTCGGAAGGTTGCATTTGCTGAGAAAAGCCGGCAATAAACTCAGCAATTACTCTTTTCAAAACAAGCTTAGATTCATTACATAATATTTACATTCTAATCGCACTGAAAACAATTGCGTGCCCCGGCGCGGCGGCAAAATTACAAAGTAGACTGAATAAATATTTAATAAGTAAATAAATAGCAAACTTAAGCAGACCAGCCTCCACAAGCAGCACCTAACCCAACGTCCCGCTCTGACGTAAAACTTAGACTTAGAGAATACGGTAACCGCTTACCATCAGGCGGGCCGTATGCTGGTTTGCCACCTAAGTGGTATAAAAAAAAAAAAAAAAAAAAAAAAAAACATATATTGTATTCTCTAAGATGGCTAAAACCAAAAACTTTGAGGTTTTAATAAAACAAATTCTGACTAGTAAAACTTACTTTTATTTAAACACTAATTATTGTGCGTAGAGAGAAGTTTTTGTACAAAATTATCAACAATAACATAAATGCATTACAAATACGTGCTTTGGCGACGATATCTTAGTACTAATTACGAAAAAAAAGGAAAGATGGTACACATTATTGTGAGTTCCGCGAACATTGTTTTTAGACGAAAACATAAAGTATAAGTAATTGTTTTTTTTTAGGCAGAATGGATATTTAGTACACATTGGTGCCGATTCTGATATAAATCGAACTAAACTAATTTTAGTCACATCACATCTCTTTCTTACGAACATTATTGAAAAAGGATAGAACATATTTAAAGCTGTCAAATTAATCTTTGCCGTCTTATTTTGCGTGTATTTAGGCGTAACCGCGATAGATGGCGACTAAATTTATATTGAAAACAAGCATTAGACTAAAGAATCATGGCGAGATCCATACATTGATTTGTACAAAAAAATAAAACATTTTAGAGGGTTTTGAATCACTTCCAATGTTGAGATTACTCACAGACATATGAATACTTCAGATGTTTGTGAGATTACTTTACCAGCAACATGTTAATATATATGAAATATTTCATAAACCCCGCAAAAAATAACAAACAGATAACGGTTTTGGTCGCGAATAGTCAAATTCGCCGGAATGCCATAGAATATCGCATTTTCATCCCGGGGTTCTAAAAATATTTTAAATGGCTCAAGTCATTCCATTCCATAGGCACCAAGGATCAATAATAACGTCATTCTAACGACTCTAAAAATCTTTATTTTTTTGTACAAATCTCGCCATGATTCTATCTTAGATCCTTTTCTTATGTTCTTTGTTAGAAAGAGACAAAGTGAGATAAAAATTAGTTTAGTTGTAAACAACAGAATCAGGGCCATTATCTAGTGAACATTCACTCGACTCGATGTATGGAACATCAGCTCAATTTATGACAAAACTAAAATTACAAGGTACAGCGCAACAAACTTATCTGGCCCGGTGGCCTTTTGCGATAACAGCGCTTCTCTCACCGGGCCAGATAAGTTTGTGGGACTATACAGGGGGCGAAAACTTAATGATTACATAAATAAAACGTGACTTTTTGGTGACAAGCTAGTATTTCTTAACGTCAATGTGACGTGAATTTAGGAACAAATCTCGAGTAGCTACTACTACTACTGTTCTTATCTTCGAATAAACTCTTCAGAAAGAACACCTGAAAGAGACAATCGTTTTTATATTAATCAATGAGTCAACGAGTACAGTAGTACCCAACTAATATGGCTTACCGATGTACCTGCGCAGAAGATACATTATCAAAGCGCGGGAAATGCTATTGGTGGGCAGCTGCCGCCATGTGTGCGGAGGGGCGCCACTTGCGAGTGAGACGGAACTAACAGCTGCACTGTATTGTGAACCTTATAGTAGTGATCTAAGGTTGATTGTAAGTTTTAAGCATTCTATCGTTAATCTTCGGACCATACTTTCTTTTCTGTGCGAACGAAGATTCACAACGCGCCTTATCAGTTGGGTACTACTGAATATCTATATCTGAGCGTCACATTGAAATGTAGCGTAATTTAGCCGCGGTTCTCCTTAAACAACACTGCTGTGTTTAAGACGCGTCATGGTACAGAGTGGCGTTACTGTGATGACCTACCATCGCTTAAAAGCGAGTTTTCATTTTATATATATATTTTTTTTTTATGGGATCGCATTCTAGCTCACAAACGCCCATAATGTGTAATTCAAAATGTATATTTACCTGAAATACACCGACGACAATCATCAAAATGATCTGGCCCATAGACCACTTCAGAACACTGAAACAAACAAACAAAAGTTATAGACATGGTCCTTCGAGCCGGATGCAATATCAATATTCTACCATTATACCGTTGTTATCTGTGAGAATAGAATGTAAAATGTTATGTAATGGATCTAAGCTTGTTTAGTAAAGAGTAATTGCTGAGTTTATTGCCGACTCTTCTCAGCACATGCAACCTTCCGAAACGTTATTATTAGAGTTAGTCTATTCATATGTGCCTGCGAAGGTATATTTGAATAAATAATTTTGAATTAGGTAGGTACTTTACTTTCCCTTCACGCTCGTGGTGTAGCATGATTAGCCGTTCTTCAACTACCAACGGTCAGGCCGGTACCTGGATGGGTGACCGCAAGCCTTCTTTGTCAAGCCGCAAGGCGGGTTGACAACTCCAACAGTAGGCTGTCCACTAGCCTACCTCCACCGATCTGATCGTGGTGGAGTATCTGCCCATTCCCTTTCATCAATTTGTGAAAAGAGGCCTGTGCTCAGCAGTGGGACATTATAGTTAATGATGATGACTTCCCCCCCCCCCCCCCTCACCGATCGCACATGTCCTCGGCGAGGTTCCTATCCCGGGCCTCGTGCGCCGAGTGCAGCTCCTGCAGCCGCTTGGCTGTAGAGACATTATCCTTGACCCTCGACACGGACTCCGATATATCCCTTACTCGCATCATGTAGGTCTCTGCTGCGTTGCCTGATGATAGAGAGATTATATGTTTGACTAATAGACGAGTTCTAGCAGTGGCGTAGCCCTAGACGGGCCCTGTATTTTGTTAGGGGCCCCTTCTACCTGACAAGGAATCCAAGGAATCAACTAGTATAGGATATATCTGTGAATGCATATACAGGGTGTAACCGATGACTCGTGTTGCAAGCGTCTATAGGTCTATGATAACCGCTTACCACCAGGCGGGCCACATGCTCGTTTGCCAATAATCACCAATAAGGATGATTCCTAGGTAAAAAAATAAATAATTAGTCAATCCGTTAGATTATCAAAAAATATTGGACACGTATTTTTTGTTTCACCAAATCATTAAAATTTGACAGAGATAAAGCGAGTCAAAGTTCGGGAGTGGGGGCTCGTGACGTCACGTGAAACTAAAAAGTGTAGGTACACGTACGTAGGTATACGGTACACGATATCTTCGTGTTACCACTAAGGTGGCAAACAAGCATACGGCCCGCCAGATGGTAAGCAGTTACCGTAGCCTATGGACGCTTGCAACACCAGGGGTATCACTCGCGCGTTGCCGACCCTGAAGAAATCTCTTCACACCCCTTTTGAAGAACCCCATGCTGTACTCCATTGGGTGCACCACGGCGGGGAGCTCATTCCACAATCTGAGCGTCCGCGGAAGAAAACTTCTTTAAGCCCGCACAGTTCGAAACAATTCTGGTTTCAATGTGTGAGGATGGATTCCCCGTCGATGGCGTGAGTTGCGATGGTGGAAGGTAGCCGTGGGCATCAAGTCGAACAATTCCTTAGAACACTCTCCGTTGTACAAGCGGTAGAACACACATAAGGAGGCAAAGTCTCTCCTCAGAATTTGGGGCTCTAAACCGCTTGTGAGCTCGGGATCGTCAACAATTCTGATGGCACGTCGCTGAACCGAGTCTAAAGGCCCAGGTGTTTAATTGACAAAATAAAAAATACGTGTCAAATATTTTTTGATAATGTAAAAGACTAAATTGGATTTTTAGGGTTCCGTAGCCAAATGGCAAAAAACGAAACCCTTATAGATTCGTCATGTCTGTCTGTCTGTCCGTCCGTATGTCACAGCCACATTTTTCCGAATCTATAAGACCTATAATGTTGAAACTTGGTAAGTAGATGTATTCTATGAACCGCATTAAGATTTTCACACAAAACTAGAAAAAATACAATAAATTTTGGGGGTTCCCCATACTTAGAACTGAAACTCATTTTTTTTTTAAATAAAACCCATAATTGTGGGGTGTCTATCGATAGGTCTTCAAAAATGATATTGAGGTTTCTAATATATATTTTTTCTAAACTGAATAGTTTTCGCGAGAGACACTTCCAAAGTGGTAAAATGTGTATCCCCCCCCCTGTAAATTCTCAAATAAGTGAATGATAAAACAAAAAAAAAAATATGATGTACATTACGATCAAAACTTCCACCGAAAATTGGTTTGAACGAGATCTAGTAAGTAGTTTTTAATACGTCATAAATTGAAATTCATATCAAATACTCAGGTCTATACTACCATTTACTTATATACCTACAGGGTTGTCTCGGCGCGCGAGTCTGACTCGCACTTGGCCGGTTTTTAGTCATCTAGCCCATAGTTACCTAGTTCCATCTCCTTATCCTCGTCATAATCTTTGTCTTCGCTGTCCAGGTTACTATCTACCATCAGATCGAAGAATACCTGAAACAGAGATAATAATTAGTTTACTTTCTTTGATACTTAATAATTTTGACTAATTTTGAATAATTTTGACTATGACAGTACAGAACAACTGTTACTGCAGCCGTTCTAAGATCGAATATACATATATACATATCTATTCTGAAGATAATAGTTAAATACAAAAATAAATATAAATAAAAGTACTTTACACGCACCGCAATTTACTCCTAGTATGAATTTTCACTACACACACTCACATACACATGCACACCCCACACAAAAACACACACCCACAAACACAAACACATACGTAATTGTAAGCAGCATTAAATTAACTTAATATCCTAAATTAAATGTTTAAATTAGTATTCTATTGTAAATTTTATAACTTGTAAAGGGGAAAGAGGCTGGCTCCTGAGATACAGGCAACCCCTAGTTTAGGAGTCAGAGCTCACCATTAAAATGTAAACCTGTGTTTTGGAAATAAAATACTTATTATTATTATCTTTATTTCTTTATGTCCTTAAAATTACTTTTTTTATAACATTAGTAAAAATAAAATTCAAAAATATTATAAAAAACCTAATCTTATGTATATAAATGATTATTTTTTTTACAATATTATTATTATTATTATTATACTAGCTGTGTACGATTCTTGAGGTCGATGATGGGGAAAAGAGATGAGATAAATAAAACTTAGTTTTTACGTAAATTCAGTCCGATGTATTGTGCTACCATTCGCAGAGAGCCATTACAAAAATTATAACCAGCTAGCTACCCGGCGCGACTTCGTTCGGGTGGTGCTACCCTACCCTACCCTACCCTGACAGCAAAATCCCCATTAACAAAATGATCCGCCATTTATTGAATTCATTTGTTACAAAACATGTGATAAATGAAAAACCGCTCGACCGATTTTGTGCAAACTTCACATAAACCATCTACTAAATAGTCCGAACAAAGCCTAGACGTTTGGTTTGGATAGGTGAGCCCGTTCTTGAGTTATAAAATTACAACGAAAAGTGGCATTGATTTTTATATATAAAAAAGACAAAAACTAGTGTTGCCAGAATAAAAAATATTTCTTATTTCCAACAGCTGTTCCCCGAGGTTTCACCCGCGTTCCCCGTCTAAAAACTACCCTATAGCACTTGGGGATAATGGTGCCGATTCTGTTGTAAATCGCACTAAACTAATTTCAGTCACGTCACATCTCTTTCTTACGAACATTATTGAAAAAGGATAGAACATATTTAAAGCTACCAAATTAATCTTTGCTGTCAAATTTGCGGGTATTTAGGCGTAACCGCCATAGATGGCGTCTAAAGAGTCATGGCGAGATTTGTACAAAAAAATATTTTTTTTTAGAGGCGTTATTATTTATCCTTGGGGAATAACTAGAGGCATTTAAAATATTTTTAGATATCCGGATTCTATGCCATGCCGGCGAATCGCGACCAAAACCATTATGCTGTTGTTATGTTTTGCGGGGTTTATAAAATATTTCAAGTATATTAACATGTTGCTGGTAATGTAATCTCAACATTGGAAGTGATTCAAAACTCTCTAAAATGTTTAATTTTTTTGTACAAATCAATGTATGGATCTCGCCATGATTCTTTATATTCAAAACAAGCATTGGACTAATTTGACAGGACTAAATTTCTAACATCCTTTTCTTATATTCTTTGTTAGAAAGAGACATAGTGAGACTAAAATTAGTTTAGTTGTAAACAACAGAATCAGCACCAATGTATCTTCCTATTAGTGAAAGAATTTTTCGAATCAAACTGGCAGTTCAGCTTTATTAGTCTTAACTAGCATTCGTAGTCCTCTACCATCCAATATGGCGAGGAGGGCGGTGGCACACGCGTCTTATGCGTGAACAGGTGCTGCTTGTGGGGGCTGGTCTGGGCCGAGTTTGCTATTTATTTACTTATTAAATATTTATTCAGTCTACTTTGTTGTTTTTGCCGCCGCGACGGGGCACGCAATTGTTGTCAGTGCGATTAGAATGTAAATATTATATAATGAATCTAAGCTTGTTTTGAAAAGAGTAATTGCTGAGTTTATTGCCGGCTCTTCTTAGCAAATGAAACCTTCCGAAACGGTATTAGAGTATTAGATTCAGACTAGCACTAAGCTTTCGCGAACAAAATTTTTTTTTTTTTTTTTATACCACTAAGTTGGCAAACAAGCATACGGCCCGCCTGATGGGCGGTTACCGTAGCCTATGGACGCTTGCAACACCAGGGGTATCACTCGCGCGTTGCCGACCCTGAAGAAATCTCTTCACACCCTTTTTGAAGAACCCCATGCTGTACTCCATTGGGAAAATCACGGCGAGGAGCTCATTCCACAACCTGAGCGTCCGCGGAAGAAAGCTCCTTTGCGCCCGCACAGTTCGAAACAATTCTGGTTTCAATGTGTGAGGATGGATTCCCCGTCGATGGCGCGAATTGCGATGGTGGAAGGTAGCCGTGGGCATCAAGTCGAACAATTCCTTAGAACACTCTCCGTTGTACAAGCGGTAGAACACACATAAGGAGGCAAAGTCTCTCCTCAGACTAAGGGGCTCTAAACCGTTTGTGAGCTCGGGATCGTCAACAATTCTGATAAATTCATAGTATTTTGATAATAATGTGTCTGCAAATGTCTATTTGAATAAATATTTTTTCAACGCACTCGCTCGTAAAGTGAAAATTATTGCAAAATTGAAGTCTGTTATTTTCCTCGCAAGTATGTTGAAAAATGTCGTATGACACTCGTGCGCATTGATTTATTACACTCTCGGCTCCCTTATCGCATAATACCGCCTCGATTTTTAATGATCAAATTTGCACACATGTATCATAATGTACTATTATAACCTACTAGCTTCCCGGCGCGACTTCGTTCGCGTGGTGCTACCCTACCCTATCTAAACCATCCAGGGAGTTAATTGTACTGTACGTGTGCATGTCACTGAACTCCTCCTAAACGGCTGGACCGATCTGGATGTTTTTTTTCGGTTTAGTCGGTATCTAGGTTATATTATCGACTGCAGCGCCATCTGCCGGGCTGATTTGTGAATCTAAACCATCCAGGGCGCCATACAAGCGCATACAAAAAAAATCATTCAAATCGGTCCAGCCGTGTGTACAGTAGAATTTTATATATAAAGATTATAGATAATTAAAGAAACTAGTAAAATACTCACAGTCTTCGAGCTAAACGTACTGAACGTGTTGTCAAAGCAGAATCTATAGTCGCCATCGTGTGCTGCGGTGTGCCTGTGCGCATTCTCCGGCTTCTTGAAGTCCGCTACGATCACGCGGCCAACCGGGTCGGTCAGCTGGAATGATATGTCCAACTCGCCGTGTGTGGAGTCTATTACCTGGAACATAAGGGTTAGATTTGCTAAGCTGGAGTTTAATTTATTGCGACAGCTATTGACAAGTCCGTATTTATTATTAACCGACTTCAAAAAGGAGGTTATCAATTCGAATGTTTGTATGTTTTTTTTATGTATGTTCGGGTGTAACTCCGGCAAATATAGACGGATTTTCAAAATTCTTTTTTTGTTCGATAGGGGTTTATTCCGAAATGGTCCCAAATTTTGATATAGATCTGATGATGAGTTTCGGAGACAGACAACGGAACTCTTAAAAAATTACAGCAAATCAACCGCGATTGCTGCTATCGCATAAATATGCATTGTTTACGCAGGCATTTACACGCGAAAGTATTTAGTAGGTATATTTTAAACCAAAAATTCAAAAATAAATTAACTTTTTAACATAAAAAAATCGCCTTCAAAGTACACTAAAAAGTAAGAAATAACTCTTATCTGACACTGTTTTGAAGTCAGTCAAATCGCATGACGTGTTCTGTAGAAAATGTTTATAGTTGTCCGAAATGAGTTTCTTTTTTGTTCCGAGCCAAAGAAGTTAAAAGTATCCCTAATAGTGCCACTGTGGTGGTGGTTTTCTAGTTTCTAACTTGTGATTTCGTCAGTACCACTGAACCGAATTTGAAGTTTTAGATGCTCATTCGACGCAGAATTTAACCCTCTGTAATATTGAACGGAATGACATTTTCCGTCGGACGTACCGTTTTCGAGCTACAAGCAAAAAACTGAAAAAAAAAAACCTAAAATTTCAGCACACCTCCTGGGATTGCGCAAACTAGAATTACACGCATTTAGGACCAAATGAAGGTAGCAAAACGATCTCCAGCATACAGGAAATTAATTCTTCGAAAAAATCTAATTTGATTGGCCTTTTACTCGAATTGTAACTATTATAACATATTTATTGTAAATCAACTAAAAAGGCCGTCCGCCAAAAGTCTATAAGTACTAATTTCCATTTGCGGAAACTTATTAGTAGCTTTAAACATATTTTTAATGTCATAAAAGAATAACTATATTTAATAAAGCTGTTAGTTTCCCTTAATTATATAAATAAATAAATAAATAAATAAATAAGTACCGACGGTCGATGGAGCAGACGAGTCTTAGAGTGGAGACCGCGTCTTGGCAAACGTAGTGTGGGGCGCCCCCCAGCCCGATGGACTGACGACCTCAAAAAAGTGGCCGGACTGGGCTGGATGCGGGTGGCAAGAAACCGGAAGGAGTGGCGCGCTCTGGGAGAGGCCTATGTCCAGCAGTGGACTTAAAAACAAAAGGCTGATCATGAATAAGTAACCGGCAAATCTAATTGCAAGATTAGCCCATAGCGGCATTCAAAGACTGACCAATTCGCCCAGTCATGAATACAAGTTAAAACAATAGGATAAATTATTCAAATTCTAAACGTACATAATGTTTCATTGCTTATCAGCTGAAATTAATGAGTTTACGGCAGTCACGTTAAAACATGTGGCTATAATTAATAGTTATGATAAGGATTTAATTGTTTTAACTGAAAATGACTGCAAAGTTCTATTTCATACACTTATTGAAGCTAAATATTTTATTTAAACTAGAACTTCCCAACCCAACGTCTCAAGAGCTTATTAAGAGAGGTGAAGGATGCCAGGCCCAAAATAAAATAAATAAATATCCCGTGACATTCCTCCCACACGGTCATCTGATCCCAAACTAAGCAGAGCTTGTACTGAAACCAGACAACTGATTTGCTATATATATATTTTTTTTTGTAAATACATACATAATATACACAAATACATGTCCTGGGTGGGTACGAAACCACAACCTGCAGAATTATAGATGGAATCATTACAAACCACACCAGCTGAACCATTCAAAAGTTTTTTTTTTTCTGAATTTGATTCGCAATCAGTCGCCAGACTTTAAGCGTGGCTTTAATGGTGGCCAGTGCCAACAATTCAAGTTTAAATAACTTGGGTCTCTTTTTAGCCTTTGCAATGAGTGGGTTTGGGTGTGATGACAGACGCTCAGCATGTTGTTTTTTACAGTGCTGTATCTCTGTTGCAACTGTCGGCATGTTCAGATATTCATGAATATCTTCGTTTTTAGTAAACCATGGCGCATTGACAATGGCTTTCAATATACTGTTTTGGACTCTTTGAAAGCAGGTGATGTTACTTTTATTGGCTACTCCACACAATTGGCGACCATTTGTCCAGATGGGCTTCAAAATGGAGTTGTAAATGAGGAGTTTGTTGGATAAAGTAGCAGGAAAACAAACACCTCAATTACAGTATCAATTTACAATCATAATAAAGACATTGTGATTTCACATTCATATTATTTAAGGAAATTAGCTATATCCATTGTAGTACACACCTGGGGTATTGAAAATTGTTATATTTATTCAGTTTTAGTCAACACAGATGGCTTTTATTAGCTTACTGTATTTATGTTATATGCTCTCCTACTTTATTACTTTTTAATTTGAGTAAACTGGTAGTTCCAGAGATTAGCCCATATAAAGAAAAAATAACTTTTTTTGTACCATCTCCCTGGCTACATCACTCGAATAAAAAGTCATATCACACATTGGTATGTTATATATGAATATTTAGATTTTGTGTATAAAAAAAAAATGGAAAATCTTTGGCCACATCAGCTCATAAAAATAGTGACATAACTATCTAACTCAACCAATCAATTTAAAAGAATCGCTGACGTTTTGTTAGGTATTCTAGAGTTAAATATACCGGCGGAGGATGCTATTCATCGTAAATAAAATAATAATACCAATGAAAATTATCAGTTTTAGGTTATTATTCAACAGTAAATAAAATTCAAATTAAATGGTAATTACCTGGTACTCAATGTCGATAATTTCATCAGGTAATACTTTTTGATAAAAACAGTCCACTTTACCAGCGTCTACGGTAATGGTCATGTCTTTTTCATAAGCAAAAACTACACTGAAAATTGTGGCGAGAAATATGTAACGCATTTTGATTAGAAGACGACTGTTCTGCCTCGAAAGACTTATCGGACTACACTGCAGGTGGCTTGAAACGTTATTTATAGACTCAGAATGAGTTGTTTGTATTTATTAATAGAATCAAATGAGCAAAATATACGATTTTTACAAATAAATAAACACCGACAAATCAGAGGATGTTTTCGTTCAGAAATCTGAAACTTCATTCGAAAATTAAATGACATCATTCATAATGACAGCATTGACAGCATGACAGCATATTGAAAGAATACTACCCGTGCGCGATAATTTGTTGTGACCCGAGTGGAACG
The DNA here is from genome assembly GCA_947623365.1 of Achlya flavicornis. Taxonomy (NCBI): domain Eukaryota; kingdom Metazoa; phylum Arthropoda; class Insecta; order Lepidoptera; family Drepanidae; genus Achlya; species Achlya flavicornis. The sequence continues at coordinate 1,127,902 of OX392494.1, read as the reverse complement.
CGGTGAGTGAATGCGACGACCCACCTCGCCTGCCTTGCTTGCCTGCTTCCCCTGCACTTCCCTGACCTATAACGACAACAGGATAACTGAGTGTTCAATAATGAGTTGTTCATTGCGGTATAATAATTGCATTATAATAACGATTATTGTTATAACGGCCATTACTACTTATCAGTGGGATGGTGGAAGTGGAAAGTTACATAGGTAGGTACCACCGGTTAGGAAATCGACCTTCAAATGGAAATGGAAATGGAATATCTGACTAAGTATATTGGATATGGTGATCTGTTCAGATGGCTGGTTTCATATTTAAGAAACAGGACACAGGCAGTTACAGTTAAGGGTTTTACCTCTAGTTTTATTCCAATCACATCCGGCGTGCCGCAGGGCTCTCACCTCGGCCCGTTGCTTTTTAATATTTTTATTAACGATGTGGTAGGCTGTTTTCAACACTCAAAATCATTATTATATGCGGATGACACCAAAATATTTTCTGTTATTAGGTCTAGAAGTGATTGTGAAGCTTTGCAAATTGACTTAGATAGGTTAAGTAAGTATTGTTCAATTAATAAATTGCACTTAAATGTAGAAAAATGCTATACAATTACTTTTACAAGAAAAAAGAAAGTAATTGAGTTTAATTATAAACTTTATAATAAGGGACTTATGAGGGTTGATGAGGTGAGAGACCTTGGGGTTCACTTGGATAGTGGATTACACTTTGACAAACACATCTATAAGGTTACGGCTAAGGCCTATAAGTTGCTTGGCTTTATATTTCGTCAAAATGCTGATTTTAAAGACATGAACACGTTAATATTGCTTTATAATGCTTTTGTAAGGGCACAATTGGAATACGCATCCATAGTCTGGAATCCTGTGTATGATAAATATATAAAACAATTGGAAGGAATTCAAAATAAATTTGTCAAGCGTTTAGAGTACAGATTTAAGAATCTCAGTATGAATAAGATTTTATCATTGGAAAAGCGACGTGAACAAAGGGACCAAATTTTTCTATACAAAATAATTAATAACGTTGTTGATTCGCCATATCTTTTAAATAAAATAGATTTTAATTGTTCCAAGCTTCGTACACGCAAAAGGCATATTTTCTTTACACCTATTTGTTGTTCTAATTATACTAAAAACCGATTTATAGTGAGAGCCTGTAATAGTTACAACCATTCTTATAGTCACATCGATATTTTTCACGAGAGGATGGGCGCCTTCCGCAGCCGTTTAAAGCAAAATTGATTTTGAAAACTGCGAAAAAAAAAAAAAAAAAAAAATTATATTTACCTGTATATTCCTGTTGGTTCTCGCAGGGGACGTGCGTCCACTATTGTTTTATTATTATTATTTTTTACTGTGATCCAAAAGATTAATTTTTATAATTTGTTTGAGAGAAAACAATCAAACTATGTAAATAGTTTGTTTTCAATTCATTAAGTTTGCACCTGTCTATTCATAAGATAAAAAACAATGTTATTATCTAGCCGTAGAAACTGTTTTGGCAATTGTGTTACAAAAATGTTTAAGTTTGAAATGTATAATAATAGCCGTTTGTTTCTTTAATAAATAAAATAAAAAAAAAATAAAAAAAAAATATCCTCAAAAAGACATACAACCGCCTACTCTATAACTGTATTTTTATTATTTAATCCCATGTACAGTCGTCGGGTAAATATAAAGTATAGAAGTCTCTGAGCTGTCAGACGTTTCACAAGCTATCCCACTCTTATGCTACGAAAACCAACAAAAATAGCACTGGAACGAAGCTGTGAAAGCACAGCACAGATAAAAAAATTAAAATAATTAAAAATCTTGTAGACCCAAGCATGCCTAGTTAGCTTCAAATTAAAAAAAAAGGTGTTAGAGAAAAGCCATAGACAAGTGCTTGCCTAGAAAATGGCATATTTTTTGACATTACCGCCCTCCCTTTACTTCACTTCCTCTCCCCGCGCTGGCCATCGACGTGCGTATCTACCTACCTGTCAATCTTGTCATTCATTTCATAAACATAAAATATGGTTTTTATGTTTTTTATATTGATTGCTTAGACATTTTCTAAGGATGATTGAGTGAAGTTCTTCGAGGCTTTTCCTCCGTGAGTGTACTCAATTGAAACTGTGATACATTGTGCTTATAATGTACCTATAGGCGAGGCGGTGTTGTATTCCTTATTGTACAAGCAATTGGAAGAATGATCTGTTAAGTTCATACATTTCCAAAGACTGAGCTAGGATTCTAAATGTGGGTGAAGAGCATTAATAGTGAGTATTATTTTAGAAACATACTTTTGATAGGCAGAAAGATCCACTTGCAGACCAATAACTAAATTGGTTATGATAAAGTGCTTATGAACATAACCTGGTTTTGTTATTTGCCTAACATTATAACTTTGTTAACAGATGTGGTTAATTTATTTATTTTTCTTTGTAGAAAACTGTCAACATCTTTTTGATCATGAACATGATTATGCTAGAAAAAATAAACAAGATGATCAAACATACAGCAAGCGGTTACGAAATCCTTTAATGGAAATCAAACAATTCCTAATTTTGGTAAGATATACCCTTCGCTATTTGTTTATAATAATAATATTAGTTTGATCTCTCCCTCTGCCTGATGAATTTTTGCCATAGTTTGTATCATGATTAATGATTGTCACACAAGGAGTGAGTTTTCTTGTTATACTTCTATGCTCAAAATACCTCTCAAACTGTTGATAATTCTCCTTGCCTATCCTTTTATGGATGAAAAAACTACCACTAATGTTGATAATTTGAAACAATTTCAAACTTACGTTCACGATTTGGCAGCTATTTCACGTAAGCAATGAAACACATCAACAAACACAAAGCAGGAGAAATCCTGTTTATCTCAAGATACATTTTTTTTGTGGTTAGCCGTCTCCACTTCACTGCTCATTTGGCTGTTCAGTTCACATTGTATTTAAAATTATATTATTTTAATTTATTTTCAGACTATAATGCCCCATCCACCTCTGAGCCTAATAATAGAACTTGTGAAAATGTATTTAAGCATCAAATATTATGTCTACCAGGTAAATATTTACTTTGCTAAATTGAATTTAAATACTACTAACGTTAACTTTGCAGTGTTATTCGCATTCCCAAGGTAACTTGTTTTTCAAAGATAAAAAGTATCCTATATGCGAAGAATCTAAAATGTTCAGAAGGTTAGTCGCCCTTATGGGAACAGTTATAGTATAGGGTGGCAGATCATAAAAGTTTCCCATAAATTGGGAAAATTGTAAAGATTCATGGCGAGATCCATACACTGATTTGTATAAAAATATATAAGATTTTAGGGGGTTTTGAATCGCTTCCAATTTTGAGATTACATTACTAGCAACATATTAATTTGCTATTAATATTTTATAAGCCCCGCAAAACATAACAACATAACGGTTTTGGTCGCAATTCACCGGCATGGCCTAGCATGTCGCATTTTTATCCCGGGAATCTAAAAATATTTTAAATGCCTCAAGTTGTTCCTTAGGCACCCACCAAGGCTAAATTATAAAGTCATTTCAACGTTTCAAAATTTTTTTTTTTTACTTATCTCGCCATGATTCTTTGTGGTGAGCGGTTTTTATTATGAGGTACATACAATTTTAACATTAAAATGTATTGTGACACACACAAATCTTTTAAAATAACGCCATTTTGAATGATTTATTTTTATGTTTTCAGATGAGGCACAGCCCATTTCAGAACTATACAAAATCTCAGAAAATTTGATGCAGCAACATAACATACAATGCACCGCTGGTAAATATTTAATGTGCTAAGTATATTTAAATTAATTATATTTTGCGTACTACACTACACTCTATTTCACATAGGATGAGTCGTCAAGGTCAAGGGTTTTTTACCAATATCTAGTGAAATTCCATTTGATTACTCTGAAATACTACTCAAAATATTTCATTAAACCTTGCTCTATCATAATATTCCCTCATATCGAAATGAACATTAACCATTGAGAAAAATTACAACAATACAACATTAATAAAATACCACCGACACCGAACTCATGCTATTTGAAATCTACTATAATTAATTTGTATTTTACAAGCTTTTTTATTAACTTGCAATGTATGTATGTTTGTGTCAAATATTGCATGTCGAATTTCACCCACTTGCAGTGGTCGGATGGTCTTGATATTTGGTAGTATATTGGAAGAACATATTTTTTACAGAAACTTACTTATACTAAGGGGATCGGGACTGTTATTCCTTTATGCGAGTCATATAATAACCTTGCTAGAAGAACAGTTACATAATCCACTTGATTACTACTTAGGAGTCGTCCATTAATCACGTGAGTCCCGGAGGAGGGGACTCAGATAATATCAAGTTTATTCACGGTAGGGGGAGGGGGTTTTGAGGCATATCAAGTGTATTTTTTTTGATGCGCCCACTCAAATCTAATCACGCAATAAAATCAAAAATTGAACTTGCTTGTCACAGGTGTGGAACTCACATCAGGTTTCAGGAAATACGGTCTGTATTTCCTGAAACCTTTAACCTGGATGTAGATGATCTTCAAGGCTAGAAGGAAACAGGCATTTTCTGGGTAATTGTGCGAAATTTTCAATCTTGTTAATCCTCCTGGGATCACTCTACCGTCGAACCTAAACCTATTGAACATAAAAAAAGCCTGCTTTCTTCGGCACCGAGAGATTGTCAAAAAGTAGTTTAAAAAACCTAACGTGATTAATGGACGACCCCTTACTTGATACTAGTATGTATTTACTATTTACCTATTTTGCAAAAAGAATAGTATTATTAATGTTTTCACGAGGAACGCGCGTCATATTATAACAATTGATGTCATTGTTATTTTTTAACCGCGAGCTAAAGTAATTTTATTTTGTTTTAGATCAAATTGGACCATCCACATCTGGGCTGAATATTGGAACACTTTAAAAAAATTATAAGGAAGAAGTTCTGTTCAAAAATGGATAGCCTCCGACATGCCATATTTTCCGACTACGTGCACAAAAGTATGGATGAAAAATGGCAGGTGGATGTGATCTACACGGACTTTGAGAAAGCATTTGACCGTGTGGATCACACTATTCTCCTCCAGAAACTTCATGCCCTGGGCATATGCGGAGATTTGTATAGGTGGGTTAATTCGTATATAACTAACAGAAGCCAGGCAGTTGTAATTGGTAGCGCAAGAAGTGAATTCATTAACATCGTGTCAGGGGTGCCTCAGGGTTCAATTCTGGGTCCTTTGCTGTACAATGCATATCTTTATGACATAGATACATGCTTTTTACACTCGAACTTCCTCATGTTTGCTGATGACAAAAAAATCTACTTAAAAGTAAAATCGTTAAATGATTGCGCTTTGATTCAAAACGACTTAGATAGTTTAACATCTTACTACAAGTCCAACAGAATCGCAGTTAATACGAGTAAATGCATGCATATAACTTTCACCCGTAAATTTAAACCTATAAATAATACCTACATACTTAATAACACACCAATCAACAAAGTTAACTCGATTAAGGACCTAGGAGTTCGACTCGACTCTAAGATGGCCTTATCTGAGCATATTGACGCAATTGTAGATAAAGCATACAAGCAACTGGGCTTTATCAAACGCGTATGTAATACTTTTAACAATATTGAATGCATCAAAGTTCTTTACTTTGCATACGTAAGAAGTCATTTGGAATACGCTTGTAGTATTTGGTCTCCGTGCTACACTGTCCACATTCGAAGATTAGAATCGATACAAAAACATTTTATAAAATTCTTATGCTTTAAGGACTATAAAGCATTCGACTGTTACTCAGAAGCGTGTAAGTTTTACAAAATTGACTCCTTAGAACTGCGACGTCGTCAGAGTGATATTTTGCTACTACACTCATTACTCTCGGGGCAAATAGAGTGTAGTGACTTGCTGGCTAGTGTAATGCTGACAGTTCCCGGTTACCGTACACGACATACCCCACTATTGCATGTGCCTCACGTACATACTAATTATGCTCAAAATTCGACGCTCTGTCGTGCAGCTCGGAACTATAATAAATTTTACCAGAGTCTTGATTTGTTTCATTTAAATAAGCCTACCTTAAAACGTGAAATCATTAAACTTCACAGGACCCAGTAATTCTAGATGAATTAATATCACTTGTCATACATACACACACACACACACACACCCCCCTCACACCCCCCCCTACACATTCTCAACCGTACAATTACACACAAACACACCCCCACATCACACACCCCTCAGATTCGTTGTTTTTTCTTTTGTTTTGTTTTACCTATTGTATAAGTCGCGTTTAAATTGTAAATTGCGTTTAAAAATTCCAGAGGGTTTTCTTTTTTAATTAACTTTTTTTTAATTTGTTTTGATAGCTAACTTCGATGTATGATATTAATTAGTAATTTGTGTAACCCTTTCTTGGCCTTAATGTAAATACCAATTGTATTGAATTTGTGTTTTAAGTACGCTGTTGGATTACCTAATAAAAAAATAAATAAATAAATAAATAAATGTCGACGCATTTAAAGAATATGCAAATGCGAAAACGATTAGACGATAGATTTCCTACCATATATGCAGAATAAAGCATTCATTTATTTTTAAATAATGTTAAAAGAATAAGAAATGTAATAAATTAATATATAATAGAATAGGAATTGTAAAATTTGTATATATTTTGTTATTTATCTATTAATTATTTTAGTTTTAGTTGTTATTTATTATCATAAGTGTTTAATATGTATGTTGTTGATGTGCCATATTCAATATATAAATGAATGAAAATATATAGGCCTTTTATTTCCTATGTACATTCGATATTTTTTTTGGTTTCAAAACATTAACATCTATGACATGACTAGGATATGAAGAGAATCCTTTGCCTACTATTTAAAAACCGAAAAAAAAAAAAAAAAAACTGTCATTTTCCAGCGGCGCACTCCACTATTGGATAAAAATGATGTTCCGAGTCATCCGTCTGATACGTAGTATCCCCTATAGTGGTCTGTGGACCCAAGGAAATATTGTAGACCTATAAAACTAGATTTTTACGGAATTATCAACTGTAAATCGTGAAATAAAATATAAGAAAATGTCTGGATCGTCAGGCCCTAGCGCCCCACCGACCGGTGTGGTCCAAAACAGCGCTTTAAGTTTTGTTGCGTCCGCGCAGCCGACAATGCAACCTGCGCCCGCAAATCCCTTGAACATGCAAGAGTCAACTGAACCAGAAATAAGTGATGGAGGTATGTATAAGAGGTACCTATTGAGTTTGTGATGACCTCAGGTATATCAGGCGATGGTACCCTCCGAATGCTGAGCTCGTGAGTCTGACCCGCCTGGCTGAATTCCACCCTAAAATTTAAAATCTGTCTCCAAGCACTTACGGGTGTGTTCTGACAGCTGCATTTGTGAGCTAGTTCCTTCTAAGCTTTGTGACCTTCAGCCAAATCAGCACTCACCATAGTAAAGTTAATCACAGGCCTATCTATCTATACTAATATTATACTAAGCGGAAGAGTTTTTGTTTGTTTGCTTTTCTCTGGAACCCGTACGTCTAGAAAATATCAACTTACCCCACACAGAATGTGTTAATTTCTTAGGTCTAAAACCCAATCGCCGTTTTACTTGAGTGCAACATATAAAAGGCAAAAAGCAGGAAATGTGGCAATAGTGTTACACCTGCAAACCGCATTAGCAGTTTTGAATTGTGTAATTTTGGTGATGGTTAGGATTCATAAATATTTATTTAAAAAAAAAGGGTTACGGCAGCAAACAGCAAACAGCAAACAGACAAGAAACATACATACATACAAGTTAGTGCTGAAAGCCGTCTGAACATATGTCATCCAACTATGGGGAAGTGCCAGTAAATCCAACATCAGTATGCTGCAAAGAATGCAGGATAAGTTCCTAAGGGCAATAGCAAACGTTCCCTGGATGCATGCTTGCATTAAATACCCACAATGACTAGAGAACCTTCCTAATTCGCTAATCTAACCTGCCACTATACAAGCCGCCTCAAGATAAAAAGCATTTTCTAGCTTGAGCAAACAAAATATGAGTAGTCTTTACTGGAGGGCTCACTCTTCCAGTAAATAAGTGACACCCAAAAAGTTTGACACAAAACTCAGAAAAAAAAATTAATTTGAATCTTTAATCCCAAAATAACATTGATCTTCTTATTTCAGATCGACTGGTGCCTGCTGGCTTGAAAGCTCTATATGACGCATGTTCCAACGTCTACCCTGACCAGCCCAACCCTCTTCAGGTCACTACACGTCTAAAGTATTGGTATGTTGATGTGTTAGCATTCTTAAGTTCCATGCGCACATATGCAAGTCCAGAATAAAATTCATGGCCTGCAGTTTGATAGGTGGAATCTTAATCAAACATGCCAACTGGCCTTATTACTACGTGGTCTTAAGTATAGAGAAGCTATCATAAGTAAAGGCTATGTCCCATTTTTTTGAGTCAACCAAAGTTCTCTTTAGCTCAGTCAGCTCATAATCAGTCGTCTAAGCAGATGGTAGAAACAAGTAGCGCTATCAGAACGCTTTTAGTAGTATTTGTCTCGCAAACACTGTGACTTTCACGGCGCTTACGCGTTTCGAACGGAGTTTTGTAAGCGTCAGGAAACAGACGCCAGAAGCAAGTTCCACTCCCTTGCTGTCCGCATTATAAATGAGGAATTAAAATGCTGTGTCCGTGTTTTCGGTATGTCGACAGCTTACGGGTGAAACTTTTCCCGAGGTCTTATGGTTTGGTGTAAAAATCTCGTGAGTTTTATATAACTGTAATTTTTCAGGCTAGGAGGTCACGACCCCCTGGACTACATCAGCATGTACTGGAACCCAGGGAAGCCAGAGGAGCATATACCACCGCATTGGCATTACGTCAGGTATGGACTTCACCTTTGATTGTACTGAGTGGCATATGATTGGCATGCAAATAGCCTATGGTATGGAGAAGGACATAGGCTATTTTTTATCCACGAAACGCGGGTGAAACCGCGGAGGCGAGCAAGTATCCCAAAATAAAATAAAAAATGTATTAGTTCGTGTAATTTTCAACACACTTGCTCGTAAAGTGACTCTTTGCACCGCTCTTAGGTTCATAATGTAGCTTATTTCTCACGAAGTGCTTTTTACTTTATATTACCGCACTTGTGTTTTATGATATAGTCCCGATTATGTTAAGTTTATAGCTCACTGCAAGTTATATGTATGTAGACAAACGTTCTTAATTTAACCGGTTAAAATAGTTTGAAACCGCTGCATTGCTGTTAAAAAAAAACCTACGCGCATCCATAAATATTTGTTAAGGTTTTCGTTGAGTAATTGATTATTATCAAAAAATCTATTTCAAAGATACTAGTTTGTTTTTTTCCTCAAGTGTGTTGGAAAGCGTCGTAATTACCAACTTTGCACACTAGCATCATAATAGTACATTGTGATACATGTGTGCAAAGTTGATGATTGCAGACGAGGCTTTATTAAGTGCGTGAGCCCCAGGCGAGCGCGATAAGGAAGCCGAGAGTGTAATGATCAATTCACACGCATGTCATACGACGTTTTTCAACACACTTGCGAGGAAAAAAAAAGATTTTTTGATAATAATCAACCACACAATGAGAAGGTTAACAAATATGGCGCGCAAGTTTTTTTTTTCTTTGTCAGCTGGGATCTTTCAAACTATTTTACCCGTTTAAATTAAGAATGCTTGGTCTACACACATATCACTTGCAGTGAGGTACAAACTTATCATAATCGGGATTATACCTAACATAAAACTGTGAGGTAATGTAAAGTAAAAAGCACTAGTGTGTAATAAGCATCGGTGCAAGAAAAGTCATTAACGAGCAAGTTTGTTGAAATAGTACATTATGATACATGTGTGCAAAGTTAGTTATTAGCACAAGAGGCGGTATTAAACGATAAGTGAGCCGAGAGTGTAATAATCAATGCACACGCGTGTCATACGAAGTTTTACACACACTTGCGAGGAAAAAAACAGAATTGTATTTTTTAACCGACTTCAAAAAAGGAGGAGGTTCTCAATTCGGATGTTTATATATTTATTTATTTTTTTTTATGTATGTTCGGGCATAACTCCGTCATATGTAGACGGATTTTCAAAATTCTTTTTTTGTTCGAAAGGGGTTTATTCCGAAATGGTCCCATATAAATTTCATATAGATCTGATGATGAGTTTCGGAGACAGACAACGGAACTCTTAAAAAATGACAGCAAATCTACCGCAATTGCTGCTATCGCTTAAATATGCATTGTTTACGAAGGAAGGTTTACACGCGAAAGTATTTAAGTATATATGAAACTAAAAATTCAAAAATAAAATAACTTTTTAAAAAAAAAAAACCGCCTTCAAAGTACACTAAAAAGTAAGAAATAACTCTTATCTGACACTGTTTTGAAGTGAGCGAAATCGCATGACGTGTTCTGTAGAAAATATTTCGCTGACTTCAAAACAGTTTAAGTAGATTTTTTGATAATCATCAACCACACAATGAGAACGTTAACAAATAAGGGCGCAAGTTTTTTTTTTTGACAGTTTTAAAACTATTTTACCCGTTTAAATTAATAATGCTTCGTCTACACACATATCACTTACAGTGAGAAACTTAACATAATCGGAATAATATCATAAAACACTATTGCGGTAATGTAAAGTAAAAAGCGCAAGTGTGTAATAAGCTGCATTATGAAACTAAAATTGGTGCCATAAAAGTCATTTTACGGGTGTGTTGAAAATGATTATTATTTGACAGGACGAGTTAAGACTCTGGTTAAGATTCCACCTATCGCGCCGCAAGTCGTGGGTTCGATTCCTACACAGGACATGCATTTGTGTGCATGAACATGTCTGTATGTCCTGAGTCTGGGTGTAATTATGTATATTAAGTATGTATTTACAAACAAAAAGTAGTATATGTATTATATCAGTTATCTGGTTTCCATAGTACACACGGCTACCGATCAAGCTATACATTTCCAGTATAAGCTGAACTCGCATTGTATACGATTTCCGTACAATGGGAGGTCAGCTTATACTAGAAATGTATAGCTTGATCTGTAGCCGTGTGTACAAGCTCTGCTTAGTTTGGGATCGGATGACCGTGTGTGAGCAATGTCCCGGGATATTATTATTAGCTTCCGTTCCGTTGTAGTTTCGGTATGTCAGACCTGCACGGCGACGGGCGCGTGCACCCGCCGGCGGAGCTGGTGGTCGTGTCGGCGGGGGCGGGCGCGGGGGCGGGGGCGGGGGCGGGGGCGGGGGCGGGGGCGGGGGCGGGGGCCGGGGCGGGGGCCGGGGCGGGCGGGCGCGCGCCCTCGGGCTGCGGCCTCGAGCTCACGCTGCGGCTGGCCTCCCCCCCGGGGGAGCAGCCGCCGCTCTGGCCCGCTGCCTTACTGCAAGCGCTGGCCCGATATGTCTTCACTACTGGTAAGTAAGAAAAACCAGAATTGTTTCGAACTGTGCGGTCTCAAAGGAGCTTCCTTCCGCGGACGCTCAGATTGTGGAATGAGCTCCCCATAGTGGTTTTCTCAATGGTGTACAGCATGGGGTTCTTCAAAAAGGCATTGAAGAGATTTCTGCAGGGTCGGCAACGCGCGAGTAACACCCCTGGTGTTGCAAGCGTCCATAGGCTGCGGTAACCGCTTACCAACAGGCGGGACGTATGCTTGTTTGCTACATAAGTAGTAAAAAAAAAAAAAATTTTTTGAGTCACCAATAGGTCACTAATATACTAGTGACCCGCCCGCGGTTTAACCCGCGACCCCTTCTTTAACCCCTTACCTACCCTACCCTACCCCACCCTACCGTACCCTACACTACCCTACCCTACCCTACTCTACCCTACCGTACCCTACTCTACTCTACCGTACCCTACCCTACCCTACCGTACCGTACCCTATCTCAACCATCACATTAGATTCACAAATCAGACCGGCAGATGGCGCTGCAGTGGGCATCTAGGTACTATTATCGACTGCAAGCTTATTAGAAGCACGTCCAAAATGAAATGACAGAAATGAATGACATAACAACATGCTTGTACTGTCAACACTGAAAAAAGTTTCAATTTGAAGTCCGCCATTTATTGAATTAATTTGTTACAAAAAAAAAAAAAACAAAATTCAAGTACATTTATTTTCAGCAGTTCACATTTACACATTAAAATAAAACTAACAAAACTATGTTGCTCTTAACGACATGCAAAGCGCTGGAAGAATCTTAAAATTTTTCGTTATATCTATAATTAAGATGATCGTAAATGAAGAACCGCTCGACCGATTTTGTGCAAACTTCACATAAACCATCTACTAAATAGTCCGAACAAAGCCTAAACATTGGGTTTGAATAGGTGAGCCCGTTCTTGAATATAAAATTACCCCTTACCTACCCTACCCTACCCTTCCCTACCCTACCCTACCCTACCCTACCCTACCGTACCATACACTACACTACCCTATAAAAAATAACCTATGTCCGTCTCCTGGTTCTAAGCTACATCTCCACCAATTTTCAGCCAAATCGGTTCAGCCGTTCTTTATTTTTTATTTTATTTTATTTATTAGGCTTATCAACGATTGATACATTAATATGGAACTATGAAGAACTTAAACTTAAATTAATACTAAATGTACAATCACTTATAGGTAAGCACAGCATGCAAAACAATTATATCATCGAGAAAATATTAACAACTTAAAACTAGCATGAATAAAATAAGGAAAAACTCTAAATAATAATAAATCCAAAAAAAAAAATATAACCACCAAATAAAAGAAAAAATAAAAAGAAAACAAAAACAAAATAATTTTAGACATAATTAACAAAAGAAAGTAAGTTTTTTAGTGACTCATGATTTAAATCCGCATGTGTACCCAGGCTGTTATAAATTTTACATAGCCTAGGGATCGGAGAGTGAGCACCCAGAACAGTAGAACGCAGTGGAGGCACAAAAAGACTCATGGGTTTCCTAGGGCATCTTAAGGGGGCTCTGAGATTTAAGCTTGATACAATTCCAGGACAGTCAATTTTGTTTTGAAAAAGCTTGTATAAGAATGTAAGGTCAATTATATCTCTACGCTTGTTCAAAGACATCATGTTAAAATGCTTTAACCTTTTATCGTATGATCTAATTTTTCTGTATGTTCTGTGTGTTCTTGAGTTATATAAATATAATATAGATTTATATTTCATTTTAACATATTGTTTTTCTAATTTTAAGAGCATCCATACTGTAGCAGGGGCGTCCAAACGTCAGCTATGGTTGCTGCTGAAAATCAGCGTTGTGGCTTAATACCACAACGACATAGCTGAGCGGTTACCCTTCTTTACCAGTATAATTAATATTATAATTTAGTTTAAGTATATATTAGTATAGTTGATTGTTATACTTTGGAATAAAAAGTTATTCTATTATATTTCCAGCTGTCAGACATTCTACCTGATGGTAAGCGGTCACCACCACCTACGATAATCAAGTTTTAGTTAAAAATTTAATTTTTAATACAAGCTTTTTATGGTGACTGTACTTTTCGTTGTCTGTTCTTGCATTGCCATCCAATATAGTAATATACCAAATTTCAGCTTTCAACTTAGTATATCAGTTATCTGGTTTCCATAGTACAAGCTCTGCTTTTTAATATCCTTTTATACCACTTGTGGCAAACAAGCATACGGCCCGCCTGATGGTAAGCAGTTACCGTAGCCTATAGATGCTTGCAACACCAGGGGTATCACTCGCGCGTTGCCGACCCTGAAGAAATCTCCACACCCTTTTTGAAGTTGCTTAGTTTGTGGTCAGATAGCCGTGTGTGTGTGAGGAATGTCCCATGATATTTACTTCTATATCTCGTTAGGTGTGTGATTATTGAAGGGTGATAGTCTACTACCCCTGCGGTGACTAGCCGTTCTGGGGGAGGTGTATTAATATTTGTATTCTTATAATTTGGTATGGTTGACTGAAAAGTTGAGAGGGAACCGTTTATCATGGTATGGACATGTTATGAGGAGAAATGAAAGCCACGTCACTAAAAAAGTTTTGAATATGAAAGTGGATGGATATACGGGAAGAGGAAGACCGAAAAAGAGATGGATGGATTGTGTGAAAGATGATATGGGTATGGAGTGGATACTAGTATGACGGATAGAAGAGACGAATGGAAGAAGCGTACATATTGCGCCGACCACAATTGATTGGGAACAGGGCAGGCAGATGATGAATTTGGTATGGTTGGCGCATTTCTTTGCTATTCTTCAGCTGATTCATTAAAAGATGGCATGATGACATAGTATGCGTCGCAGGTAAACTATGGACAAGAATTGCCAGACACAGACAGGAATGGGTAAACTTGGAGGAGGCTTTTACCGCTTAAGGACCGCCTTATACTAATAACAATAAACTAACAAAAAATATATAAAAACTATATCTACTAACAGTAACATTAAATTAAATACATTTCTTAGCTATTTTTTAAACCGACTTCAAAAAAAGGAGGAGGTTCTCAATTCGGTTGTATGTTATTTTTTTATGTTTGTTACCTCATAACTCCGTCATTTAAGAACCGATTTGGAAAATTCTTTTTTTGTCTGGAAGGTTACACTTCCCGTTTGGTCCCATTGTCATCAGCTATGGTATTCTGTAAAAGGTAAATCATCTCGAAAGTCATATCGCAACTCACCTCGCAATTGAATTGGCGAGTGAATTACGTTTCAGAATACCAAATCCTATTGAAAAACGTCAAAATACTCACCTGTCGTAGTTCTTCTCACTTCCGTCATCACTCGGTGGCGCTAGTGTCGAACTCACTCAGTTTAAGAATATGAAATTCTAATCTCATCGCGGATTCAGAAGTGATTTTGCAAATGAACGTTACAGAATAGCACTGCAGATCAGGATTTGATTACTTCTTCGTTTACTTTGAAGTCGGTTTAAGTTTTTTGTAAAACAGTCGGATTATTTGTATATTTAAATAACTTTAACTTTTTAATTAATCTGTGTAGTTATAAGGAATCTAAATAAAAGCCTTTTATTTTATTTTATTTTATCTCGTTAGGTAACAAGTTCTGCGCCGGTGACCACATATCGTGGCACCGCGTGTTGGACGGGTCGCAACACTCGCGCGTCAGGCACCTGCTGGTCGCCGCCGACCCTCAGCTGCCAACCGTCAACACTGCTCACGGGACCGTCAGCTTTCTACAGGTAACACATTACACTACATTATATTAGGGTGGGTATAAATTGTACTTTAAGACAATGCTGATTTCGAGTTGATTAAGCGAGTCAAAGTTTGGGAGTCGGCGCTCGTGACGTGACGTCACGCGTCACTTCAACACGGTATCTTCGTATTTTTTTGTTTAATTGTCAAAAGAAAAAATAGGTGTCTAATATTTTTTGATAACTTAAATTACTGGCTAAATAGTTTTTTTAGGATACTATCCTACTAGGATAAATATTGCTATAGATTAGAATACATTCTACATTAAATTAGGATAAAATCAATCGTCAGGACGTTTCAATTCGGTTGCATGTTATTTTTTCAGGGTTCCGTACCCGAAGGGTGCCAAACGGGACCCTATTACTAAGACTCCGCTGTCCGTCCGTCCGTCTGTCTGTCAGTGGGCTGTATCTCATGAACGGTCATAGGTAGACAGCTTTAGCTTTTTCACAGAATATGTATTTCTATTGCCACTATAACAACAAATAATATAATTGGACTGTTTTACAAAAAACTTAAACCGACTTCAAAGTACACGAAGAAGTAATCAAATCCTGATCTGATGACAATGGGACCAAACGGGAAGTGTACCCTTCCAGACAAAAAAATAATTTTCCAAATCGGTTCATAAATGACGGAGTTATGAGGTAACAAACATAAAAAAAAAAAAAAACATACAACCGAATTGAGAACCTCCTCCTTTTATGAAGTCGGTTAAAAATAAAAAATTACAGGGGGCGCCCATACAAGAAACTTCTTTTTTTGGCGTTTGTTTTTTCATAGCAAAGATGAGTTAGTTAATATTGTACGGAACCCTCCGTGTGCGAGTCCGACTCGCACTTGGCCGGTCTCTTGATTTTCTTATGTTTGTTACCTCATAACTCCGTCATTTATTAACCGATTTGGAAATAGTATATTTCATTACGAGTGTTGCAAAGTGTTCCGACAAATGTGTACCCGAGCCGAGGCGCAACCAAAGGTGAGGGTTGACAGTCGGAACAAGTTGCAATGACGGTGCCGCACGTGTACTGAACAACTGCTTTTAATACAGTTGCGAAAAAATGAAGCAATTTAATAAAATAATAAAAACACATTATTTTTTTTATATGATTTTTTTTAGTAAAAACTTCGTGGTTTGTTTTTTCTATTTAATAGAAATTATTTTGACGGTTGGGAAAGAGAACGCACGAGTTAGGAAAAGGTAAAGAAAAAGCTTGAGTATGTAATAGCCCACATCCCGAACACTATACGTCCCTGCAATACGCCACTTTTTGAGCAACTGTAATAAAAATTATTTTTTTGCCTGGAAGGGTAAACTTCCCATTTGGTCCCATTATCATCAGATCAGGATTTGATTACTTCTTAGTGTACTTTGAAGTCGGTTTAAGTTTACAGTTTTCAATTATTATATTTCAGATGGTGGGCTGTACTGGCAGGGAGCTGAAGGCTGCACAAAGGGGATCAGGCTTTGAAGTTCTCAAGCTAATCGGTGAGGATCCTAAGTAAGTTATTTAAAACATATCCTCTTCATGATCACCACAGACTTAAATCTAAATAGATAACGCAACTCCCTCCATCCGTATGAAAAACAAGCATGTAACTTTTTTTGTACCTACCATAATGTCACAAGATTGATTTAGTTAGGCTGGCATTAGATATTTAACGTGAAAATGTAGCGATCCTATTTGTCAGCTAAACACATCCCTCGCTACACATGTGTGGTGGACATGCAGCCTTATGCGAGTTCCCTGTCCGTAAGAAACAGTTTCAAAAGAAGAACATTGTTCCCAATTTTTGCACTGATTTTGACACGCTAAGTACATACACTCGTGGCATCTATTTAGATAAGGGTTTGGGAATTCCCGGGACACGAGACAGCCTACAATCAAAGTCCCTGGAATTCCCGGGACTTCGAGACTTTTAAGAAAAAAATATGTTTTTGGTTTTTTTAAGAGGGGTAAAGCCTTTTTTGAATAATTTTAATTGAGTTAGTTTCTGGTGAAATGTATTATCAAAAAAAGTATTTTTTTGTAAAAATCAACATTTATTAAACAGAAAATTAAATGTTAATAACTTTAACGTTAATTTCAGTCTCAATAATTGCTTTTTTTATTTATTTTAATCACACACAGATTCACTTTTAAGCAGTTAAATCTTACAGTTGTAAAACGACCATAGTTAAAAATCATAATAATTTTACTATTATCTAGTAATGACTAGTAATTCTAGTATCAAATCATTGGTCATAATCACAACATTGTTCATTCTCATAATCACAGATTTGTTTCAAAATTAAATAATCGAAAAATAAATAATATAATTGGACTGTTTTACAAAAAACTTAAACCGACTTCAAAGAACACTAAGAAGTAATCAAATCTAGATCTGATGACAATGGGACCAAACGAGAAGTGTACCCTTTCAGACAAAAAATAATTTTCCAAATCGGTTAATAAATGACGGAGTTATGAGGTAACAAACATAAAAAAAAAAAAAAAAAAAAACATGCAACCGAATTGAGAACCTCCTCCTTTTTTTGAAGTCGGTTAAAAAGAGACTTATAAATAAGTATTTTACATAACAATTTCGACAATCTTGTCTCGTCTCGAGTCTCGACATGAAAGTCCCGGGACTCGAGACAACTAAAATTACGAAAAGTCCCGGGACTTCGAGACACGAGACGTCCCGGGAACCCAAACCCTAATTTAGATGTTATCAGCACCATTTATCATTCATCATTCATCTTTCCAACAACGCCAACTGGTCCATAGCATCCAGAGATTTAAAATGTCGGTATGTCCGACAGTTGCGGCGGCAGTTGGCTGGTGACTAAGATCCGCCGTAGGGCTTCGGCCCGCGGCGTGCGGAGCGCCCGCCGGCTGTCGGCGGAGCCCGCGCAGCTGGCCGGGGTCTCCGCCAGGGTGCGCTGGCAGAATTGGACACAGGTACGTATTGAAAAGCTACATGGAGTTTCACCTGTCTGGTGTCTGTAGTCGAATCTTGCAAGTTTTTTACCAAATTCCCCAGTGTCCGATTGAGCTGAAATTTGGTATACAGTAGCCAACAGCCAACAAAAAGTACAGTCACCATAAAAGGCTTGTATTAATAATTGGACTGTTTTACAAAAAACTTAAACCGGTTCAAAGTACACAAAGAAGTAATCAAATCCTGATCTGATGACAATGGGACCAAACGGGAAGTGTACCCTTCCAGACAAAAAAAAATTCCAAATCGGTTAATAAATGACGGAGTTATGAAGTAACAAACATAAAAAAAAATAAAAAACGTGTCGCTCTCGGAGACTTCCGCGGTAAAGCTATTGCATCAAGGTCACCTAGAGGCGGGTTGCTGAACTAAAGAGACAAGCGTGATATTTCAAAAAGTCGTTAAAAGTTCTGCTATTCATCGATAGATGGCAAAACTAAACAGTATCACCGCTGTGCCGGTCGGAGTGGGGGGTGTTAGGTTATTTTCGTTACGGAATTTCTGGATTCGGTCTCCACGCTCAAGGCCCGCGATAGAAGCTATGCAATAGCTTAAAAAAAACATACAACCGAATTGAGAACCTCCTCCTTTTTTTGAAGTCGGTTAAAAATTAAATTTTAACGAAACTTTGTTTTTATGATATTCGTCATGTGTTTTGGTGGGATCAAATGCAATTAGAGTCAGTCAAAGGTCAGAAATGAGAGTCGAAAGTCAGACAGCGTCGAAAATGACCCATACAAGTTTATATTATATTTGTTATTTGGTCGAAAATAACTTCGTTTAAGTACATAGCTGCTTTCCTTTCCAGCATGAAGGCGACCAGCTGTCGTCTCCATCGATACCTCCTCGCGTGGAACAGGAGATCAAAGACACCCTACAACGAGGCCTCACCTGCATGAGTACCGACCGGAACCCCACTGAAGGTAGGCCTCCATAGAAACCTGAAATATCAGCTCCACAATGTTGTACAACAACTGTCTCATAGCGCAATATAATCTAATTGATGAAATAAACAACGATTGATGAGATACAGGCGGATTAGTTTGGTCCGCCATTTTGATTTTCGAAACATTATTTAATTAAAATATCAGCTCCACAATGTTGTACAACAACTGTCTCATACTGCAATACAATCCCATTGTTGAAATATACAACGATTGATGAGATATAGACGGATTAGTTTGATCCGCCATTTTGATTTTCAAAACATTATTTTATTAAAATATCAGTTCCACAATGTTGTACAGCAACTGTCTCATAGCGCAATACAATCACATTGATGAAATAAACAACGATTGATGAGATACAGACGGATTCGTGTGATCCGCCATTTTGATTTTCAAAACATTATTTTATTAAAATATCAGCTCCACATTGTCGTACAACAACTGTCTCGTAACGAAATACAATCACATTGATGAAATATACAACGATTGATGAGATACAGACAGATTAGAATTAATTTTCACCCGCCATTTTTCTTTATTTATTTGAAATATTAGTTTCACAATGTAGTACAACAATTGTCTCATATTGCAATACAATCCCATTGTTGAAATATACAACGATTGATGAGATACAGACGGATTAGTTTGATCCGACATTTTTCTTTTCAAAACATTATTTTATTAAAATATCAGCTCCACAATGTTGTACAACAACTGTCTCATCGCGCAAATCAATCAAATCACATTGATGAAATATGCAACGATTGATGAGATACAGACGGATTAGAATTAGTTTTAAACCGCCATTTTTCTTTATTTATTTGAAGTATCAGCTCCACAATCTTGTACAACAACTGTCTCACAGCGCAATACAAACACATTGATGAAATATTCAACGATTGCTGAGATACAGACGGATTAGTTTGATCCGCCATTTTTCTTTTTTTCAGTAACTGCGGGACACATGTCCACGGATAGCTTTGAAATGTCGAGCATAGAGCGAGCGTTACCACACATACCGGAGACTATGCAGGTGAGGAACCATAGGTTAGAAAGCAAACGAGCATACGGCCCGCCTGATGGTAAGCGGTTACCGTAGCCATATGGACGCTTGCAACACACGGGGCATCTCTCTCTCATCGACCCGTCCTCCCTGATGAGTTCTGTATCTGTGTTCTGTAAGGTGGAGGCACTTCCACACTCGACCTGCTCGCCGAGCGAATAAACGCTACGCTATAACCCAATTTTTATAACTGTGCACCTGTTAATGACAAAATATCGTCACTTTGGCTGCATTGGTAGCGTCAGCAATCATCTTTACCCGACGTTACGAGAAAGAGTTATGCTTTTGTATCATTTAAATTATTTTATTATGTTTCATAGCTTTTTCCAATTATATTGTAGGTACAGTAATTTAAATAAAGCCCAATTTTTTAATTTAAATATGCACTTTATTTTTACATTGAGATACAAATGAAACAATTTAAACAAACAATAGCAACTAGGTATACAAGTTTTTTTTTTTAACAAAAAAACAACTAAAATGTTCAAGAAAATATCAAAACTATATCGCAAAATAACAGTGCAGACAAGACAGTGCTGACTGTACCAACAGAAGAGAAGCTGGCGGGTGAATTCAATTTTCCGACCTTAGACAGCTCCAAGTGCGTATAAAAATCGAGATAAAACCGGTGGCTCATTACGTGGAAGATAAGAATATATGGTTGTGGTAGCTTCTCTCTGCACTTGCAACCCCCTGGCTAAGTGACAATTGTATGAATAAGCATAATAATTATATGGTATACTAGCTGCCCGGCGCAACTTCGTTCGCGTGGTGCTACCCTACCCTATGGTGCTACCCTTCCCTACCCTACCCTACCCTGACAGCAAAATCCCCATTAACAAAATGATCCGCCATTTATTGAATTAATTTGTTACAAAAATGTGATAAATGAAGAACCGCTCGACCGATTTTGTGCAAACTTCACATCTACTAAATAGTCCGACCAAAGCCTAAACATTTGGTTTGGATAGGTGAGCCCGTTCTTGAGTTATAAAATTACAACGAAAAGTAGCATTGATTTATATATAGATTGTATAAGAATTTGAAAAAAAACCTGTAATATGAAAAGATCTTCCACATAAAAAAAAAAAAGCCTTGCTGAGTTTCTTGCCGGAGTCTTCTCAGTTTAAGTGTATTTCAAACTGGTGGTAAATTCAACTATATATTCATAAGTGCCTTACCAGGGCATCAACTGAATAAATGACTTTTTGATTTTGATTTGAGATATACCACTCTTAAAAAATGCCCGACGGCTTTGACTTTGAAAGTGATAATCTTCCCAGGGCTCATGGCGCAGTGAAGACAGCATAGAATACCTGGATGGAGTACATTTGATATTGAATGCGGAAGCAGCTAGCTTACTGCCGTTGGCTATCGAGTGAGTTATACTTATTATATGTGTAAAGATGCGATGTATATACATCCGAAATGGGGTGGAGACTACATCAGGTCAAAAATTCATACCAAATTACATTTAAAATTACATTTTTGTAAACATTCCGAATTCGATAATATCATCATCACTTACCATGGTGAGATTGTGGTCAGAATACAAACCTATACACAGTAATAAGAATTCGTTCGATCCCCACACAGGACATGCATTTGTGTATGTATTTACAAACAAAAAGTAGTATATGTATTATATCAGTTATCTGGTTTCCATAGTACAAGCTCTGCTTAGTTTGTGATCAGATGACCGTGTGTGAGGAATGTCACAGGATATTTATAAAAAACTAAAGCCCCTTTCCCCCTATAGCGGTCGAGTCCTCCACGGCAGCCACTTCACATGGCGGGAAGGAGATCGCGCCATCACAGTCCTGCCCCCCACCGTGGTTGGAGCCCTGGCGACACTAGACAAGCCCTACGCCACCAGGGGCGCCTGGTTACAGGTTATTTGGTCACTTTATTATTATATTTTTTTTTTTTTTATACCACTTAGGTGGCGAACAAGCATACGGCCCGCCTGATGGTAAGCGGTATATATACTTACTATATGTCGCTATAACAACAAATAATAAAAAAAAACCGGCCAAGTGCGAGTCAGACTCGCGCACCGAGGGTTCCGTACAAACCTGTAGGTATATAAGTAAATGGTAGTATAGACCTGAGTATTTGATATTAATTTCAATTTATGACCTATTAAAAAAAAACTACTTACTAGATCTCGTTCAAACCAATTTTCAGTGGAAGTTTGCACCGTAATGTACATCATATATTTTTTATAGATTTATCATTCTCTTATTTTAGAAGTTACAGGGGGGGGGACACACATTTTACCACTTTGGAAGTGTCTCTCGCGCAAACTATTCAGTATAGAAAAAAATGATATTAGAAATCTCAATATCATTTTTGAAGACCTATCCATAGACACCCCACACTTATAGGTTTGATGAAAAAAAAAATTTGAGTTTCAGTTCTAAGTATGGGGAACCCCCAAAATTTATAGTTTTTTTTCTATTTTTGTGTAAAAATCTTAATGCGGTTCACAGAATACATCTACTTACCAAGTTTCAACATTATAGTTCTTATAGTTTCGGAAATAAATGGCTGTGACATACACGGACAGACAGACAGACAGACAGACATGACGAATCTATAAGGGTTCCGTTTTTTGCCATTTGGCTACGGAACCCTAAAAACGGGTCAAGTGCGAGTCGGACTCGCAAACGAAGGGTTCCGTACAATATTAACTAACTCATTGTGCTATGAAAACAAAACACCAAACATAATTGGACTGTTTTACAAAAAACTTAAACCGACTTCAAAGTACACTAAGAAGTAATCAAATCCGGATCTGATGACAATGGGACCAAACGGGAAGTGTACCCTTCCAGACAAAAAATAATTTTCCAAATCGGTTAATAAATGACGGAGTTATGAGGTAACAAACATAAAAAAAAAAAAAAAAAACAACCGAATTGAGAACCTCCTCATTTTTAAACTCGGTTAAAAAAACGTTTGTTGTATGGGCGCCCCCTATAATTTCAAATTCTATTTAATTTTTATTATTTGTTGTTGTATCGGCAATGGAAATACATATTCTGTGAAAATTCCAACTGTCTACCTATTACGGTTCATGAGATACAGCCCACTGCCGGACAGACGGACAAAGTTTTCTCTATACATATAAAAACAATTTTTGTCTTTTCCAGGTGTTAATACCAAAAGAACTAGCATTAGATATGTCTTCACTAGTCTCCCCGCTCGGCCGCCTCGCAGATACAGACTCGGAGCCGGACAGCGATGAGGGCGAGCGAGACAGCAACACACCGGCGTTGCCTCTCACTCTCACGTGGCCGGAACACCGGCTCAGGATCAGTGTTGTGTACGATCAGTTTGTGTAGTGTTGTGAAGTGAAATAGAAATATAGTGCTTTCAGTCTCGCGTGAGACTTCATCATCATCATCATCATCAGCCTATAATGTCCCACTGCTGAGCACAGGCCTCCTGCACACAAATGAGGGTTTAGGGAATGGGCAGATACTCCACGCGTGCCCACTGCGGATTGGTGGAGGTAGGCTAGTGGTCAACCTACTGTTGGAATTTTTCAAGCCGCCTAGGAGGCATCCAACTAGCTTAACGACTATCACAATTAAGTGATAACCGGGACCAACGACTTTACGTGCCTTCCGAAGCACGGAAACGCTCGATATGAAATACCACTAGACGGTCACCCATCCAGGTACCGACCACGACAGACGTAGCTTAACTTTGCCGATCGATTAAAAACGGCTAATCATGCTACACCACGAGCGCTTGAGACTGTGAAAAACATCTGTTACGAGGCGGGAAATTTGTTTTTTTTCGTTTTTTTTTTTACCTTCGTAGAACAATATGGATAGATATTTCAGTGATTCGCGACCGTAGTACTTCATTTAGCATATTGTAGAATTGATACTTTGTGTTTAAGATTAACTATTTTTGTACAATTCCCAAAATGGTAAGTTTTACCGTTTTTAGAGAAACCGTGAGAAATGTTCAAATATGGCTCATATTATACAAAAAAACATTGATAACACAATGTGCCAAATGAACTTCTACTGTCGCCAATCACTGAAACATCTAAACATAATGTTCTACGAAGGTAAAAAAAAAAAAAACTTGAAAAAATTCAAATTTCCCGCCTCGTGACTGATGTTTACCCTTAGACTGAGGACACTCCCGCAAGAAACAGCAAGGACTGTACAGGTCGGTACCTGTACCTTTAACTCGGCTCAGCAAAGTCCTTAACTCTTTCAAGGGGCAATGGCCCTGATTCTGTTGTTCACAACTAAACTAATTTTAATCTCGCTATGTCTCTTTCTAACAAATAACATAAGAAAAGGATGTGAGAAATTTAGTCCTGTCAAATTAGTCCAATGCTTGTTATCAATATAAATTTAGTCGCCATCTAGCGCGGTTACGCCTAAATACACGCAAAATAAGACGGCAAAGAATAATTTGACAGCTTCAAATATGTTCTATCCTTTTTCAATAATGTTCGTAAGAAAGAGATGAGATGTGACTAAAATTAGTTTAGTGCGATCTACAACAGAATCGGCACCAATGTATACGTTTCTATAATAAAGTACCCAAAGAAATCCAAGAGCTACCTATACATAGATCCAAAAAGATAGTAAAACAGAAGTTATGTAAGAAAGGGTACTATAAAGTTTCTGATTTTGTACATGACAAGAATGCATTTGAATGAATTGTTCGCTTCGTATGCTATTGTTATATATATTTTGTAAATTGTAATACTTATAAGTACACGTTTAAAAAAAAAAAGACTTGCTGAGTTTCTTGCCGGATTCTTCTCAGTTCAAGTTGTATTTGGAACATTTGTTAACGTTCATAAGTGCCTTATCAGGGCCTAAATTGAATAAATATAATTTGAATTTGGTTTACTAAAGCTGGCACGTGCAACACATGTACACGTCACGCTTGTGTAGTGTCTGTGAATAAGCGCGCGGCGTCACGTCGCACTGCATGCGCAACATTACAACTCTGTCCGTCTCTCTCGCGCGCCACCAAGCTTACGAGTATGAAGGAGACAGTTATTGTTTTGCTTTTGTTACTACTAATAAATATAGAGTGGTCTTTTTTGCATTCGTCCAGTATTGACTGACTGATTAGAAGCAATAATGTAATAGAACATACAGTATCGTGAAATTGCATATGTGTGAGTACTGTGAACGTGCCAGCTTTCGGTAACCGACTTGTATCTATCATTGATTGTACATAACATAAGAGTTCGTAATTATATCTGTATATTAATGAAGTGATTAAATGTTTAAGTTACATAACAGGTGGAGATTACGAGATGGCCTTCTCGAAATCTCCACCTGTATAGTATATATAAAGTTTATGTTTTACTGGTAACTAGCTGTCCCCTGCGGTTGTCATCCACATTCCTGGGATAAAGGGTAGGTCAAATCACAAAATATTATATTCACAAATTATATTCGGTATCTATTCGGTAGCATGGACATTAATACCGGCGTCCCGCAAGGCTCTGTGCTGTCCCCAACATTGTTCCTTTTGCACATCAATGATATGCTGACTGGGGAACTTGCAGAGTGACGTAGCATTTTCATTTTTATTTTCATAAATTTATGTATTTTGAGTTTTATTGTGTATTTTTGGTGGTATTTTACCCAATAAAGATCATCCATGTGCACCAGTGAAGTGAAATGAAATGAATTATGTGTATCGTGACTTTTCAAGTTGTCTCAAAATGTCCGTGAAGAGTTTTAGTACAATGACCACCATTGTAGTAAAACATGACTTGTATGGACGTTGACTGACTAAGGACTATAATTTGAAGTGATTTATTGTGACTGGAAACTATAATATAACTCGACACTGGCAGAAATGAGCCCTCATTTGGGCTTGGTTGCCAAAATTAAAAATAAGAAGAAGATATGCTGACTATTGACGGCATTCATTGCTATGCAGACGACAGTACAGGGGACGATTATTACACGGGCCGTGCAAATATCCCTCGTTCCGAGATGGAGGAAAGCCGCGAACGGCTGATGTCTGAAATCGAGAGTACACTAACTAGTGTTTCCGATTAGGGTTGAATAAACCTAGTCCATTTCAATCCCACCAAGACTCAAGCCTGCGCGTTCACCGCTAAGAAAACCCCATGGTCTGTGGCTTGACAATTCCAGAACACCTCCTTGAACATCAATCAAAGCATCGGGATCCTTGGCGTCGACATTTCTAGCGACGTTTTGTTCCAAAGTCACTTGGAAGACAAGGTTAAGCTGGCAACCAAAAAGCTCGGAGTGCTCAACAGAGCGAGGCAGTACTTCACATTGGGGCAAAGGCTACAACTTTATAAATCGCAAGTCCGGCCTCATATAGAGTACTGTTGTCATCTATGCGCGGGAGCACCTGGATACCAGCTTGGGCCTTTAGACTCGATTCAGCGACGTGCCATCAGAATTGTTGACGATCCCGAGCTCACAAGTGGTTTAGAGCCCCTTAGTCTGAGGAGAGACTTTGCCTCCTTATGTGTGTTCTACCGCTTGTACAACGGAGAGTGTTCTAAAGAATTGTTCGACTTGATACCCACGGCTAACTTCCACCATCGCAACTCTAGCCATCGACAGGGAGTCCATCCTCACACATTGACACCAGAATGGTTTCGAACTGTTCGAAACCATTCTGGGTTCGACGGGTCGCTCACTTCCCTCCAATATGGCGAGGAGGGCGATGGCTGCCACACGCGTCATACTTGTGAACAGGTGCTGCTTGTGGGGGCTGGTCTGCTTAAGTTTGCTATTTATTTACTTATTAAATATTTATTCAGTCTACTTTGTAGTTGTTGCCGCCGCGCCGGGGCACGCAATTGTTTTCAGTGCGATTAGAATGTAAATATTATGTAATGAATCTAAGCTTGTTTTGAAAAGAGTAATTGCTGAGTTTATTGCCGGCTCTTCTCAGCAAATGCAACCTTCCGAACCGGTATTAGAGTATTAGAGTCAGACTTTTCATAAGTGCCTGCGAAGGTCTATTTGAATAAATGATTTTGAATTTTGAACTGTGTGGGCTCAACGGAGCTTCCTTCCGCGGACGCTCAGATTGTGGAATGAGCTCCCCGCCGTGGTTATTCCAATAGAGTACAGCATGGGGTTCTTCAAAAAGAGATTTCTGCAGGGTCGGCAACGCGCGAGTGATATCCCTGATGTTGCAAGTCTCCATAGGCTACGGTAACCGCTTACCATCAGGCGGGCCGTATGCTTGTTTGCCACCTTAGTGATATTTCATAGTGCTAAAGAGAAGGCTGACCTTTTAGGCTCTCTCTTTGCCTCGAACTCGACTTTGGATGATGGTGGCGCCTCACCGCCTACCATTCCGCGGTGTGACAGCTCCATGCCAGAGATAAGCATTACCCAACGGGAGGTCCGGCGGGAATTGCTTTCTCTGGACATCCATAAGTCGAGTGGGCCAGACGGCATACCGGCAGTGGTGCTGAAGCGGTGTGCTCCTGAATTGTGTCCAGTACTAACGCGCCTTTTCGCGCTTTCCTACACCAAAAAGGAAGTCCCGTCTTCGTGGAAGACTGCCCATGTGCACCCAGTGCCCAAAAAGGGTGACAGATCAGACCCGACGAATTACAGGCCTATCGCCATCACCTCCCTTCTCTCCAAAGTCATGGAGCGAGTGATCAACACGCAGCTATTGAGATACCTGGAGGATCACGATTTGTTGAGCGACCGACAATATGGCTTTCGCCACAGTCGCTCAGCTGGTGACCTCCTTGTGTATCTCACGCACCGTTGGTCACTCGCCATCGAGAGTCAAGGTGAGGCATTGGCAGTAAGCCTAGATGTGGCGAAGGCGTTCGATCGGGTCTGGCACCGGGGTCTTCTAACGAAGTTACCAGCATACGGGCTTCCCGAGGGATTATGCAAATGGGTTGCCAGCTTTCTGTCCAGCAGATGCATAAGAGCCGTCGTTGACGGTAGCTGCTCCGACAGCATGGACATAAATGCCGGCGTCCCGCAAGGCTCTGTACTGTCCCCAACACTGTTCCTACTGCATATCAATGATATGCTGTCTATTGACGGCGTTCATTGTTATGCAGACGACAGTACAGGGGACGCTTATTACACGGGCCGTGCTAATATCCCTCGTTCCGAGGTGGAGGAAAGCCGCGAACGGCTGTTGTCTGAAATCGAGAGTACACTAACTAGTGTCTCCGATTGGGGCAGACTAAACCTAGTCCATTTCAACCCCACTAAGACTCAAGCCTGCGCGTTCACCGCTAAGAAAACCCCATTTGCTGTGGCTCCACAGTTCCAGAACACGTCCCTGAACATCAGCAAAAGCATCGGGATCCTTGGCGTCGACATTTCTAGCGACGTTTTGTTCCGAAGTCACTTAGAAGACAAGGTTAAGCTGGCGTCCAAAAAGCTCGGAGTGCTCAACAGAGCGAGGCAGTACTTCACATCGGGGCAAAGGCTGCAACTTTACAAGTCGCAAGTCCGGCCTCATATGGAGTACTGCTGTCATCTATGGGCGG
The DNA here is from genome assembly GCA_947623365.1 of Achlya flavicornis. Taxonomy (NCBI): domain Eukaryota; kingdom Metazoa; phylum Arthropoda; class Insecta; order Lepidoptera; family Drepanidae; genus Achlya; species Achlya flavicornis. Next base: position 1,099,099 of record OX392494.1, on the reverse strand, counting down.
GGGCACCTGGATACCAGCTTGATCCTTTAGACTCGGTTCAACGACGTGCCATCAGAATTGTCGACGATCCCGAGCTCACAAGCGGTTTAGAGCCCCTCAGTCTGAGGAGAGACTTTGCCTCCTTATGTGTGTTCTACCGCTTGTACAACGGACAGTGTTCTGAAGAATTGTTTAAGATGATGCCCACGGCTACTTTTTACCATCGCAACTCTCGCCATCGACGGGGAGTCCATCCTCACATATTGAAACCTGAATTGTTTCGTACTGTGCGGGCTCAAAGGAGCTTCCTTCCGCGGACGCTCAGACTGTGGAATGAGCTCCCCGCCGTGGTTTTCCCAATGGAGTACAGCATGGGGTTCTTCAAAAGGGGTGTGAAGAGATTTCTGCAGGGTCGGCAACGCGCGCGTGATACCCCTGGTGTTGCAAGCGTCCATAGGCTACGGTAACCGCTTACCATCAGGCGGGCCGTATGCTTGTTTGCCACCTAAGTGGTATAAAAAAAAAAAAAAAAAAAAAATGAGTCGAATTGATAGTTGTTTGACAAGCTGTCAATTGAATTTAGCCTAGACCATTCAGCGAAAGCGAACCCTTGCTAATGCCTCGCTAGTATAATTTTTATCCGGCGAACGCCGTCTTAAACCTCACGTCGCACCCTAGTACTGGTACTGGGGTGCGTTTAACTTGTTTGAGATTTTACAACCACGGCGTGCTTACAAACTTACGGAGTAACTAGTTACTAATCTGTGCTTACAACCATTAAAAACATAGTCGATCGATAACCTAAAAAAAAAGTGTCTGCAATATAATGGTGGGAATGGTTTATCTGTTATAATATATCTATATCATAACATTTTAAACCATCAGTTAGAAAAATATATTTTTACCTATGTAGAATAAATTTAAAAAAACAATATGTCATAAGGCCCAATTGTATGTAATATACGCTATCTAATGAAATGCTATACAAAGTATAATGATGGTCCATATTGCAACGAAATGGTGAACTTGGATAACATTTAATTCAACCACTAAAAAGTCAGAACTACTAATTTATACATATTTGAAATAAATGATTTATAATGCGTTAGTTGATCTTTTTTTGGAGAGGTCTCTAATTGTGGCGATTTTGACTTTAGCTTTTGGGGTTATTTTTAGGAGTTGGTAACACTGTGCTACTATATTCTGTGGTTTTGTTGTTAAGTTAGTGCGCCTGTTTAGTGTTTTTTTATGTTTCGTCAAGTTAGTAATAGCGAATTGGTGTAAGTGTAAGTAAATAATGTCGAAGAAAAAAACCGCTGCTGTTTGGAACCATTTTATCCCAAAAAATCAAAGAGACAGATTGGCAGTGTGTAATTATTGTGCAAAGACGTTGTCCTACAAAAGTACAATAACAAATTTAAAGCTTCACTTGAAACAAAAACACATAGAGGTGTACGATGTGCTATGCAGTTCGGAAACGCAACGGATACATGGTAACGTTAATAAGAATATACTTAATTCTAAGAACTAAGATAAATAGGTTAGGTATTGTACGTATGTATTTACAAAAAGTAAGTACCTAGTATATCACTTATCTGGTGACCATAGTAAAGCTCTGCTTAGTTTGGGATCAGATAGCTTTGTTTCTTTCTAGAGAGAGAATAGTGTAGTGTATAGTAGTAAATTTTATGAGGCTAGTGGTCAGTTCCTTCCTAAACCCGTTTCCGTGGACCTCAACCTCTGTACATACTCCCTCATACTTCATGTGAGGTGGTAGCTGATACTAACCATCCAGCCGGTGTTAAATGGCCCACCAAAGAACCATACACACCGACAGTCCAAAGCCAGTTCAAATAGGGAAGGGTTGTTTAAAAATTAATAGCTTTATGAATATATTTAAAACCTTGCAACACTTAATATGCTTTACTTACCTAGTATATGTGATTTTTATTAATAATACAATATATTAAATAACACTCAATGTTACTGTTATGTTATTTATTATTACAATGACATATATCTATTGTAACAGATATGATAATATATATTTTAACAGTTTAAAACAAGTGTGAAATAATATACTGAAATGTTAAATGCATTACAGTCAATTATGTAGGAATATTAAACAAAAACCAGATTGCATCAAAAATAATTAACTGATAAGAGAAAAACTAGCTTTATTATAAATAATACCTACAATACAAAATTATGTATTGTTTACACAACTTAAAACAATAATTAAGAAAAAAAAAGGACAAAAAGAAGTGCTAACAAATCAGGTGTCCTTATTCACGAATATACCTACTGTATCTACAGATGTATATTTATCTCAAAAACCAATAAAATTAAGTACCTATTCTAGAATAATTAAAATATCCACAGCCACATTAATCAATAGCAATTTTTTCAAACTCAGACACTTTTCAGATGTGATGTTACTAAAAACTTAAGCGGACTAAAAAGTACACTAAAAAGATAGAGATGGGTAGCTATTCATATAACTAGCCAAAAAACGGCTATACACAAAATAGCCACGGCTACGTTATCTGTCAACACGATAATTAGCTACTGGCTACTGGCTACTGGATGGCTACTGGCTATGGCTAGCTAAAATGAGGAGTTTTAAGATACCTCTATGCTGAAAATACCTGTGTAACTATTGATAATTCGAACCAATTTGAACCTTAAGTGCACGATTTTCAGGTATTTTAACCTTTTGTAACATAAACAATCCTCCTCATTACGAGAAGTTAACGTCACACACAGCGGGTAGCCGCCTAGCCGCCAAAGGTTAATAGCCACTGTAGCCGCCACTAGCCGGTAGCTGGCCGGCTAGCCAAAGCCATTCTAGCCGAGTAGCCGCGTAGCGGCGTAGCCGCGTAGCCGATAGCTGTGTGTGCGTGCGTTCACTGCGAAACTGAGTTGTGTAAGTTCCGAAAGAGTGAAATTCGAGTGCATGTCGTTATTATTAATTCGAATTTGAAAGGTACTAATTATACGAATTTAAACCTATTGTTTTTTAATTAAATTAAATTATTCTGTAATATTATTATTATGAAGTAGCGCGACATCTATGGTTTACTTGCCTACAACTAACGACTGAGTTGATGTACTGTGAAAGCTTTTAGTTCATATCCATAAATAGAGATGACGGTATTGTTGATTTTCGATGTTTTTTTTAGTAATACGTACGACCTATGAGGGAAAGTCATTTATTTTCAAAAAGTATACAACAAAATAAAAAGTAAATGAAAAACAAAATCATTACATTAATTTATTACATTATCATCTAGACTAGACTTGTTGCAGCGGCGAGGATCGAACTCAGATCGCAGTTGAACGTTATTCATCAAGCTGCGCCGCCGCTCAAGCCTAATAGCCAAATAGCCAAAATAGCTGACTAGCTAGCTGGCTTTTAGACCACATATAGCTGGCTAGCTAAGCTATTGAAATTTCGGCTAGTTACCCATCGCTATAAAAAGATGCTAAACAGTAACCAAATCCTGACAATCGCGTCGGACTAAACGGGAAGTGTATTAGTGTACCCTTCCAAACAAAAAAATAATTTTCTGCTGTGTGGTTGACAATCACACGTTTCGTTTCGTTTTGGGGTACATTCCGAATTGGATAATATCGATCACAGCAATAATTTGCGTACCGAGTTAGATATCACGTTTATGACAGCTGAGAACTGTCAACAATTCGGAACGCTCGTGAACGCGCTCACAGTATTCAAAACAGAACATTTGAGAATTTAATTAAAATCTGAATTAAAAATGTGCTAGGCCTTCGTATAATTATTATTTAAATTACTAATTGATGTTGCAATGCCCTTGCAGGGCTCATGTTGTGGACTAACTAAATACTTTAACATCTTACAATATAACAAACATGAAGCAATTAATAAATGAATATGAATATCTGTTATAATTTGACTCGCAAATAGGAATATCCGCTTTTTTATTATTTTTCTCGAATAAAATCATAAAAAGTATCTTTGCTAAATAAAAAACCAAGAATCTTATTAGATTTTTGCCGAAAACACAATAATTCACAATAATTAACCGTCACTTTTGACAGCGCTCACGGTGATATCAGTTTAGGGCTTGGTTGGTGTGACCGCAATATGGCGGATGTCATGACGATATCTATGACGTTTCACGGGACATCGTTAGCTTTTATGGACCAATTCGGTACGGGCTTAAGCACGCTCAAATCGATTACAGCGTCAATTCGGAATGCAGCCTTGGTTTCATTCAATAACTACGTAGTGTCACACACACACATGTCGTCCATAGATTGTACACCGCAGAAGTGACACAGCTTTTGCATACACTCTCTATTCAATAAATTAATTATTATTATTATTATTATTTCTAAATGTATCAGAAAATACCTAAATAAAAAAAAATATTAATGTAGAAAAGTAAAAGAAAATTAATTGTTATATGCGTTTATTTGAGCTCAAAGTAAGTAGATAGTTATTGTTTACAAGTACATTCTTTTAAATAATTTTTTATTTGTTTCTTCAAAAGGTTTGCTTTCAATTGTTTAACAATCAAAATTAAAGTTTCCGTTTTTTTCTGAAGATTTTTATTTTGCCGTTGTAATTTTATAACTTTTTTTGTCAATACCTTTTTTGAAGCAGATGCTTTCCTTAAATCTTTTTTCAACTTAATTTTTCGGGGTGTATCAAAAATTGATTCAGAGTCAGAAATTTCAATTGTGTCTATGGATGTTGGAGAAGCCTGTGGCCTATCAGCATCAAATTCTGAAGGATTACTACTAGGAATAGCTGACTTCTTAAGAAAACGCTTTCCAGCTTTAATCATATATATCACCAGGTTGAAAGTGTTTGGAGCAGATAAACGAAAATTTTGTAGGAAGCCACGTGTCTTCGCTTCTATCCTTTTGAAGAATTTTTATCCATTCTTCTCTTTTCGGATGATCAGGATGAACAAACCTGAAATATATATAATGCTATCGAATGACAAAATGGCCATGATTCTGTTGTTCACAACTTAACTAATTATAGTCTCACTATGTCTCTTTCTAACAGAGAACATAAGAAAAGGATGTAAGAAATTTATTCCTGTCAAATTAGTCCAATGCTTGTTTTCAATATAAATTTAGTCGCCATCTATCGCGGAGACGTCTAAATACCCGCAAATGAAGACGCCAAAGACTAATTTGATAGCTTTAAATATTTTCTATCCTTTTTCAATAATGTTCGCAAGAAAGAGATGTGATGTGACCTAAATTAGTTTCGTGCGATTTACAACAGAATCGGAACCAATGCTTTATGATATAAATCTAACCTAGTATAATTTATTGTTCCCAAGGTTTCGCATACTGATTATTACTTTTTAACCATTGTTTATTGAATCATTAAAAAAAAACAACAAACTTTTAGACTTTTCCCACTAACTATAAACTTACCGATGAAAACTGATACCTGATGATTCGTTGACATTTCTTGATGAATTTTTGCAGTATCGAAATACGCACGACGTCATAGTGTCTAAACTTTGACAAATGTTATTTAATATTACAAACATAAACAATTTATTCACAAATATCAAACTGGTTATAAAACATTTAAACAAATAAAAAAACTTTCTAAAAATCCCATGACAAGTCTGTGTTCAGTCACATATTTTACCTACAACCGGTTTTGTGATAGAACTTCTGCATGCATTTCGTCTATGATTGTAGATGGCGTGGCATGAAAATAATGAATGAATAACTTTATTCACTTTAACAATATATGTTACTTACCTACTTGACTAATTGTTATATTTACGTCCAAATTCTCGGATTATAGCGCTGCTCCGTACGCAACTGTATGAATGTCGAAGCCATACTAAAGTAACGTTTACGGATTGCAGTACAGTCAGGGTTGGATTTAGGTACGTTGAAAAAGATAGCACAAAAAAATTAAAAGGATAGTATTTATAAAAAATTATAGTACACTTTCATTATTTTTAATTTCACTTATTAGTCATTAAAATCAACACCAATTATGGCAAAATTTATTCCTCTTCTAAGTTTATCAGTTCTTGAATATTACTATTAGTTATATCTTCATCTTTGGCATTTAATCTCATCAACATATCCTCAGTAGGAATAAAATCAGTACAATTCCCACTTTTACTACAGCTTTTGATAGCGTCACAAGATAATAATTTTTTTTGAATTTCGATTGAATTGAAGAAAAACTTTGATTGAATTTCGAATGGAATGGAAGGAACGAGATTAGTGGAAAGATAGAAGTGTACTGCGGAGGATAATCGGGGAATCCCCGGCCATCAACACAGAAAACATCGCAAGATCAGAATTCGGTCGGATACACGCACGGTCGAAATATTCATTTAACGTAAAACTAAAGGGCTGATTACACTGACCAACTTGCAGGGTCCGATTTGACATACATTGCTGGTTATCTTGAGTATTTTATTACAATGTACTCAGATAACCAACAATGTATGCCAAATCGGCCCCTGCAGGTTGGCCAATGTAATCGCCCCATAAGCATTCGGGAGCAAACTTTAAATTATAGTATTTTAGTGTACTATCCTTAGATGTGGATAGTATATAGTACAAAGGGCGAAATTATAGTATAAATACTATAATTATAGTACATAATCCAACCCTGAGTACAGTTCAGTCGAACAAAGTAAGTTTTCGGATTAGTGTTGCCAGAAACGTTTTTAAAAAAACCGTTTAGCGACGCTCAAAAATTCGGGAATTTGTCCGTTTAAAAATTTGTAAACCAGTTTTTAACCACTTGCTGACGTCCGATTGAGCTGAATTGCCAAAGTTCAGCTCAATCGGACGTACTTAGTTAGTAAGTTCTTAAAATACGGTAGATCTACTGTAATTACAGTGCATCTTGCAACACTGTACTCAGCGCACTTCACACCGTCATCACATCAATAGCTAAATTCATTTTATACTCTCTTGCTACTGTATCGTCACCAATGGACACTTTTTATGAAATGTATGTATGGAGATTGTTTTCCTTACCTATTCCAATTTTCGTACAGGTATAGAACTGTTGCCGGAACGTAACTTGGTCAGCTATTGGATTTCATTTTGCAGTATTTTGCTATAATGTGCCGGCTTTCAGTTTATTTTTTTTCACTTTCAATTGCTTGACATTACTTTATGGTTATCGCCATAATTTATTTAAAAAACATGTCTGTTTAGAACCAACTAAATAAAACAGAAAAATATACGAATCTGGCCAAGATACGCGCCGGCACCTATATGGGCAAATTACGTTTACAGAGCAAACAAGGTTTTTAATAACTGGGGGCCTACCACAAGCTCTTAAAACAAGGTTAAAATAACCTTATTTGTGTTTTGTCTTGTTTTGACGCCGGATGTCAATGAGGGACAAAAGACAAATAAGGTTATTTTAACCTTGTTTTAAGAGCTTGTGGTAGGCCCCCTGGACTTGAGTAACAGCACAGTTACCAAAGTACCAAAATAATTTTAATTCTTTAGAACGTCGTATGTTTTGTTACAAAAATACGCGAATTGTGTTTTAAATTGGCTTGTGCTTTGACAATTTCACTTAAATTAGGTGATAAGTAGTTGTCACATCCTTGTAAGAACTGTTGAAGGGTGGCTTCGTTTGATACAAAATCTTCCATCACGTTCAATTTTTTGGCACTGCTATTGAATTCTTCGGTGTCAAGTTTTCTTTTTCTTTCTTCTATAACATCTGTCAATTTATTTGAAGTCTGCAATGTTGCGGAACTAGTGGATGCCACGTCAGATACGTCTACAGTAGTAACGTCGATCTGGTTTTGAGGAACTGTGCTATGTAAATCTTCTATAATATTTGTACTTGGATCATCAGTCTGTGTACTCATTGAATGTAATGAAGCAGGTGGTAAGTTTAATATGGGAATAGCAGCGCTTTTCAATTTTGTTTTCATATACATCCATTCTGGAAAGTGTAGGCTACATAGGTACATGTTATATAATTGTGCTATGGGTTTATCTTTCAAGTCAGGTCTTCGAGAAGCTTCTATCCAAAACTGGGTTCTGTACAAAGAAAAATATTCAGTTAATAAACAAAAACAATAACGAAAATAAATTAAAAAATATGAGTTCAAAAGTGGCTTGAAATCCGTGTGGGTGTTGTAGAACTTTGGCCTGTGCACTGCCGTGCGCTTAGATCATCGGGATGGGTGAACGTGCGGAACCCTCGGGTCGCGAATTCTACTCGCACTTCAGAGTGCGTATAAATAAATTTACCCAAGTAAATAATATTTAAATTTAAAAATATTTTTATATGGGTATTTTCATTATACAAGCGAAGGTTCTATCAGAGCAAAAACATAATGGAATGAAAATCCCTCGATAGAAAAAAATCACAAAGCTCTAATAATAATGAATTTTCGTTTTCATTCGTTCATGGTGTATCTAATTAGAAAAAAATATGATAAATATGAGTTTTTATGTTAAATCGTCTTTATTAGTTACTAAATAACCTCCTAATCTTAATAAATAAATGTCTAAACATTAAAAAACGAATCATCGCATTACGGGGAAATAACTTTTCGAGATCGTCACCCTAATATAATCAGAAAAGCAATCATATTACTTACAATCATAGTTAAAAAACTTATCAAAATTTTGTATTATGATTACCTACCTACTTAGAGGTAACTTATCACGTTTTTTATTATGATTATTGTAATCAGATTACTTTTTGGAAAAAACTGTATATAGGTCAATCGTTTTTCACTATAGAATAATTACCTACTCGTGCTATCTAGGTATATTACTATGTACGGGCAAATATCAGTAGGTACCTTACCTATACTAACGGTCGAACACAGAAGTAGATGTGAACAGGTGCTGCTTGTGGGGGCTGGTCTGCTTAAGTTTGCTATTTATTTACATATTAAATATTTATTCAGTCTACTTTGTAATTTTGCCGCCGCGCCGGGGCACGCAATTGTTTTCAGTGCGATTAGAATGTAAATATTATGTAACGAATCTAAGCTTGTTTTGAAAAGAGTAATTGCTGAGTTTATTGCCGGCTCTTCTCAGCAAATGCAACCTTCCGAACCGGTATTAGAGTATTAGAGTCAGACTTTTCATAAGTGCCTGCGAAGGTCTATTTGAATAAATGATTTTGAATTTGAATTGAATTTGCTATAAATATTTTGGTACAATGTTATAGCTAATATTAATGACAAATTCAAACCATTCAATTTACTATTTACTACGCAGTAACTTAAATGTCAGCTACTTCTACGTTAGACTGTACACACGGCTACGTATCTAGCTATACATTTCCAGTATAAGCTGATCTCGCATGGTATAGGATTTCCTTACAATGAGAGTTCAGCAGAGGCATAATTAATTTTTCAACACACAATTGTAAAGTGACAATTATTGCAAAATTTAAGTCTGCTTTTTTTCCTCGCAAGTGTGTTGAAAAATGTCGTATGACACTCGTGTGCATTGATTTATTACACTCTCGGCTCACGCGCTTAATACCTACCGCCTCGACTATTAATAATCAAATTGGCACACATGTATCATAACGTAGTACTATTATAAATACAACTATACAACGCAACGGTATACAGCCCTACAAAGTTATGTGTGATGTATGTGTGCGTGGCGCTGTTATCACATTTGGTGGAGCAAACAACTTGCAAACAACCAATGGTGAATGCACTGGCAGGAAGATTGACATTTCAAACTGGCGTCGCGTCGTTAGTTCCTCTTTTGCTCACCGGGCCAGCCCCCCTAGACAAAATGGCTGTCGACAATCGTCATCGTTAGTAAACGATCAACCTTTGTATGGGATTGACATAAGAGATTGTTAAAAATCACACGTGACATTTCGATTTGAAATGTCAATCCCATATGTAATAGTTGCAGTCCTTACTACTTACTGTATCGCAGTATCGGCTCCCACACACGCGTTCATCATTAAATCCTTATAATTTGTGTACTCAACTCCGTCCGCCATTCGCACTCCTCCAACAGTGCCCTCTCCACCGACACTAGTCTATTCCGCGCATGTGTGGGAGACGACAGTATACATCCATCTCTTTTACGCATACACTACATCCCTTCCTTATTGTTTTTATTTTTAATTAATAAAAATCCAGTCTCTACAGTACTTAACTACTTCAATCAATCTTCTTTTATATTACTCTCCACTTCAACATCAAATATGCCAATAATGGTTCCATCAACTTCCTATAATATAAAATCATCAGATAGGCTTCCTTCGCTTCCTTCAATTTAGCTCCAAATAATATAACTAGTTTACCTCATTCCTAAATACCTCACAACTTCATACAATATTTACATCTACTAGTTGTTATTCAGTTTTTCATAATTTTCTGTCTCGATATTATCATCCATTGACCATCACTCACACACCATTCTCCTTCAAGTCGTTTCAGGTGAACCACATTTCGTTGAGTTTGTTGTCCAGCCTCATCATTCTGAACTTGTATGTACGTCTCCTCCAATACGAGATTTTAACTGTAGGTATGTAGTGTAGATTTAAACTTTGAACTTAATTTATTATTTTTGTTTTTAACATATACTTTTTCTCCCGGTTCAAATCACTTTTTTGTGTCTTTCTCTTTCTGTCTGCATATTCTTTCCCCTTTAATTTTTTTTTTTCATTATTATTATTACTCCTTACCTCCATCACCCATCAACCGCTCACTGTTATTTATCATAAGAATTTTATCCCTGAATTATCGTTTTCGAGTTTCGAGATTTTCCAGTAACAATGTAACTATTATACACCACAAAATATTCTGAGAGTGACTTTTTTCAATTTGTTATCTTCTCCATCTTTAATCTTTAAGTATGTCGCGGTTTGCCTTTCCTTTTCCCCGTTTTGTTGTGGCCAATATGGAATTGAGTTATAAAGTTTAAAACCACCGGCAAAATAATCTAACCTCCTCACTGACAAATTGCTTTCCATTATCTGAAGTTATAGAAACCGGACTTCCTAATCGGCTGAATAATTCTTTGAGTAAACGGATAATTCTTTGCTAGTTATGTCTAAACAGATTATTATTTCTTTATACCTCGAATAGTAGACCATATCTAAGAGATAATCACTAGTCGGCAAAGGACCAAGAAGGTCTATTGCTACGTCTACCCAAGAATGTACTGGGAGTTCTCTCCTCATAAGAGGATGTGTGGGATTGGATGCAGATATGATTGCACATCCTTTGCAAGTCTTCAATAATCTTTCCGCATCCTTGTCATACCTGGGCCACCAAACTTTCGTTTTAAGTCTCGACTTTATTGCGACAATCCCTGAGTACTCTTCATGTGCTGCAGTTAGAAACCGCATTCGTGTTTGTTTAGGAATGATCATTTATTTCCCCGCAGCAATATATATATGTATATAAGTAACTCCGTAGTTATAAGATTATAATCTTAATATCTATCGCTTAATACATGTGCATTATTGCGCTTGGCTTTGAATTAGTACTAAATATTGCTTCAAGCTGTTTATGATCCGTGATGAGCTCAAATTCTTTGCCAAATAAAATTCAAAATCATTTATTCAAATAGACCTTCGCAGGCACTTCTCAAAGTCTGACTCTAATACTCTAATACCGGTTCAGAAGGTTGCATTTGCTGAGAAGAGCAAATAACCGGCAATAAACTCAGCAATTACTCTTTTCAAAACAAGCTTAGATTCATTACATAATATTTACATTCTAATCGCACTGACCTCAATATGGAAAACAATCTTACGGAAATGCTCAAATGCCGACACCAAAGCTAAAAAGCCTCTTCTTTAGTTTGGTAATAACGGCGTTCGCAATCCGTTAGTTTTTGTTTTTTGGTGTACAATAAAGAGTTATCTATCTATCTATCTTAACATTATTTTTCTTCATTACATACAGTCATGAAACAATAATCCCGCGTACAGTCCATGTCTCTATCCGAATCTATCAACATATCATATGTGTTCCTCCAACTAAGCACGTAACCATTTTGATCATTATCTATATTAAAAACATAGTGAATATCTCCTTCTGTGTCCTCATCGTTTTCTTCATTTATATTATTTACTTCTGTTTGGTATTTTTATTTTTTATTTTCTATCGTATTGGACTGGTTCATCTTCAAATTTTCTCTTTAGAGTATTTGTCTTACATTGCTTTATAAAATGACCCATTTTCCTCACTTTATGCATTTTTTTATTTTTTCTGGACACTTCATCAAATGGCAAGTGACTTAACTTCCACGTCTAAAACATTCCTTCTTTTCATTCCATCTTTATCTCTTGTTCTAGTCTCAAATTGATGTATAAGTGGTATATTTTTTAGTATTCTCAAAATCCTCTAACTGTCTGCTAAAGGACTTCCAAGGAATTAGCTTCGAAAATTATATCATTTAATGTCATCTTATCGCCCAACTTCAATATTTTTATTTTCCTTACATTTTCTGAACAGCATTTTTGTTGGTCTATCAATAAGATAATCGTTAACGTCGTACAAGAAAATTTTCAAATTTTTCATTTTCTTCCTGCTTAATTTTTCTGAATATATGCCTTCTTTTACTCAACTTACGAGCAAAATATTCGCCAAATTTCTCTAAGGCTATTTCGAAAACATGCTTCGCATTTTCTCCTACTTTTGCATCAGCTTCATTAATTATAGGAAATTTCTTGAAGTTCCGTTCCTCCCTTGCAGCAAACTCGACCGCTTCTTACTAGTGGGGTCTATGCCTCGCCTGAGGCTTCAAAATAGATATTTTAACTTCTCTTCCATCATCCCACTTCTGACCCCAACAGAACCTGTGCCTCCCTCACATTCGAATTTTTCAACGTGAGGCTCGTGAGACTTCTAAACGATCTTGATAAACGTTCCAGCTGTCATCCGGTCAATGATCGATGATCACTTCTTGTAATAAATAATACTATTCCAATCCAATACATACGTCATAGCAGTTTGCCAACTAGCTATGAACGCATAACTTAAAATTAACCATATAAATACCTATTAATTAAAGGTTCGTACGAAACATAGCAGTCGTGAACCATCTAAGTAGGTACGACTAACCTTTTCATCTAATCGTCCAACATCATCAAAGCGTCCAACGTCATCAAAACATCATCAAAGTGTCAAACATCATCAGATCAACCAACTTCATCAAAGCGTCCAACTTCGTCAAAAACACAATCAAAACGTCAACATCATCAAAGTGTCCAACATCATCAGATCAGCCAAATTCATCAAAGCGTCCCGTTCATCAAAAACATAATCAAAGCGTCAACATCATCAAATCGTCCAACTTCATCAAAGCATCCAACATCATCAAAGCGTCCAACTTCATCAAAAACATCATCAACGCTTCCAACTCCATCAAACCTTATAGGTAAGTAGCTTCAAAGCTTCCAACTTCATCAAACCTTTTAGGTAAGTAGCATCAAAGCTTCCGACTTCATCAAAAACATCGTCAACGCTTCCAACTTCATCAAACCTTATAGGTAAGTAGCTTCAAAGCTTCCAACTTCATCAAACCTTATGGGTAAGTATTTTCGTACGTAATAGCAGTCATCAACTAGCTAAGTACGATCTAATTTTCATCAACGCATCCAACTTCATCAAACCTCATGGGTATGTACGTACGTAATAGCAGTCATCAACTAGCTAAGTACGATCTAATTTTCATCAACGCATCCAACTTCATCAAACCTTATGGTTATGTACGTACGTAATAGCAGTCATCAACTAGCTAAGTACGATCTAATTTTCATCAACGCATCCAACTTCATCAAACCTTATGGTTATGTACGTACGTAATAGCAGTCATCAACTAGCTAAGTACGATCTAATTTTCATCAACGCATCCAACTTCATCAAACCTTATAGGTATGTACGTACGTAATAGCAGTCATCAACTAGCTAAGTACGATCTAATTTTCATCAAACCAAATAAAGGTACTTAGGTAAGTACCTACGTAGTAGCAGTCATCAACTAGCTACGTACGATTATATAATTCATAAAAGTGTCCAACTCCATAATCGTTATATAAATTATATAACACTACCAGCTAGCTGTCTCCCGCGGTTCCAACCTCATTCCGAGGGATCGCATGATTTTCCGGCACAGAAAGTAGGTATTTCACATGTTTGTCCAGTATAAATAGCCATAAGCCACAAACATTTGAAGAATTCATGTCTGTGCCATAAGCCAAATTTCATACAAATCTGTTCAGCAGTCTTCTCGTGAAAGAGCAACAAACATAGCATCCATACAAACTATCAAATTTCTTTTATTATCATACTGTTTTTTTTTTTTTTTTTTTTTTTTTTCTGCCACCGTCTATCATTTCATTCTTGTCTAGAGCACCAAAAGTCTCGTATTCTAGGCATGTATACTTTGTACTATAAAGAACGCTTATCGTGACTTTTCAACTTGTGAAAAATATATATATGAAAAGCCCCGGCACAGTGACCACCATTTCACCAAAACACGACCCTTCGCGGTCAGTGACCGACAGCGCGGCCCATACGAAAGCGATTCGATACAACTCGACATTGGCAAAAATAAACCCCAACAAACAAACAAACTTAAAAAAGGCTGTATGGTTCATTGACCCTTGCCTATCCTTTTATGGATGAATAAACTACTACTACTTAATAGATGAAAAATGGCGCTTAAATTGAAAACAAACAAAAAAAAAACTAAATGTATGTCTTCCTACATGATTTTCTTTCCAAATTATTTTCCAGTACGCTTCTAACCCTAAAATAACGTATGCAAGTGTATTCTGAATTCGCAAACCCAAGTTGCAACAGGTTATTTCTTTGCTTTTCGTCAAATCAATTTAATTAATAAAAGATAACTTACAGTTTGACCTCGTCGCCATTGTAATAGTTGCAGTCCTTACTACTTACTGTATCGCAGTATCGGCTCCCACACACGCGTTCATCATTAAATCCTTATAATTTGTGTACTCAACTCCGTCCGCCATTCGCACTCCTCCAACAGTGCCCTCTCCACCGACACTAGTCTATTCCGCGCATGTGTGGGAGACGACAGTATACATCCATCTCTTTTACGCATACACTACACCATACAAAGGTTGATCGTTTACTGTCGATGACGATTGTCGATAACCATCTTGTGTACTGGCCCAGATAAGTTTGTGGGACTATAAGTTCAATCAAACATAGACTACAGTGGCCGGCAAATAACTTGAGCCATGACCTTGAGTGCGCAGTAGACGATTTTAAGGTGTCGTTGGTGGAAAGAGAGGTGCGCGGGGGCATTCTGTCGGCACGCGTCCACGCTATTGGCCAAGCATGAGTGTACATGCGCGAACTTACCCCCACTACGTCGACTTTGGCTCAAGTTGTTTGCCGGCCTCTGTACAGATAGCAGGTTATAAAGTAGGTGGGCACTCGTATTACGAAAATAAAGGAAAACTTACCTCGCGTCACGGGGAAATCTGTGAAATCTTAAATCTCTATTATATTTCGGCGTTGATCTACATCCGTATACAGAACAGATGGTGTGCTGCGCCATAATAATATTCACTGCCTTTTGTTTTTGATTCTGAGCACTGAACAATACCTATAACATTCACTGCACACGTAGGTATCAATAATTTCGCACAAACATGAAAGCGCCTGCCTTGCGCGGACAATCCTGCAAACTAGCCGTGTTTAGTCGGTTTGGTGGCGGTCCGCGCCGCCCGCCGCCCTGCTCCCCGCGAGTAGGGTTACCAGACGACAGGATTTTTCCTGCCACGTCAGGAAAAGTCACTGAAATATTTACCCTTTTGCCAGGAAAAGGTAAAAACCAAGAAAAAAAAAGCGGCCCGCACCTCCTGACTGCCCGCGACTTCCCCACCGTTGCTCTGCGACCTGCGTAAACTACATGAAATTCCCTTCCAAACTTTATGTAGTAAAACCACAGAATATTCAATAGAAGGTAGGTACTGTAAAACTGTGCTATAGCTTCCCACAGGAAGTCTCTGTAGGTATCTAGGTATCTTTATGTTTTGTACCTACTTACCTCGTAATTAACTCGCAAGCGAGCCTGCCTGTGTAACTACGTGACTCTGTTCACGAGTTCATCACGCCATATTAAAAAAAAAACATTCACATTAACAATCAAATAACACTCTTATTACTATCGGAATAAGCTTCAAATCCCTATGTCAATAAAACTTGTTTACATCCCAGAACCAACTCGAAATGGCATTACAAACAAAGATCACTGTGGCAACTTCAATTTTATGGACCTAGAAATAAGGTAGATTTCAGGTTGCTAGGATTTTTGAGGTAGTAACAAGAAGGTTGCGATACTGTATAGAGAGCCAGAATGTTTTCAAATGCGGAGCGGCAACGTCGCGCGCTTCATGTGTTTATATTGATCAAATGCTATAAATGGAATCACCTCAACAGACTGTAGGACGCTTTAAGGACAATTTAGCCTGGATACAAAGTAGAGCTTATAAATAAATAAAGAAAATACTTATAATCCGGGATTTAGGCATTTATTCATACATTTTATTCAGTAATAATACTAACAAAGGGCAAAATATGTTAAAAAATAGGACCTTTTTATATGTAGATACTGGTAGATACAATAAATTTTTCTGGTTCCTTCGAATTAAAATGCCCCCAATGGTAGCCCCAATATAAGCATAAAGTTTTTTATTGTGAAAAAAATTACGACTTACTTTTAAATAAGAATAATTAGAAAACGTTTAACATAACTTACATAGGCAGACTTCACGTAAAAAAGTATTATTTACATAATTTACATAACCTAGGTCACCTAGGTCGTTATTCTTCTGTACTAAGTATGTCACACATTTTAATTCTAGTTCAGAGAAGTCTATTCATATTACGTTGATATTAATCTATGAAACCGTGATATAATAAAAGTGAAAGAGTGAAAGTATTTTTCAAGAAAAAATACTGAACGGATTTTGATGAAATTTGGCACACAGATAGAATATGTTCTGAATTAACACAGGATACTTTTACCCAATCTTTTTGTATTTTTAGCTGACTTAAAAAGGAAGAGGTTCTCTATTCGGATGTTTTTTTTTCTTTTTTTATTTTTTTTTAACTCATAACTCCTTCTTTTATTAACCGATTTGGAAAAATCTTTTTTTATTTGAAGGGGTATACTTCCCGTTTGGTCCCATTGTCATCAGATCAGGTTTTCATTACTTCATAGTGTACTGTGAAGTCGGTTTAAGTTTTTTGTAAAACAGTTTAATTATTTTACCCTTTTTTGTCCACCGACCGACTTAAACTCGGTCGACCAGTTGTTCTTTGTTTGTTACCTATTCAGTCTTGACGCCTGAACGTCTCATCCAATCAAGATGAAAATGGCACACGGGTAGATCAACCCGCGTACCCGACGGATATATTGCTTTCCCGGGATAAAAAGTGCCCTATTATTATTCCAGAACATATTCTATCAGCGTGCCAAATTGCATCCAAATCCGTTCAGTTGTTGAAGCGTGATTGAGTAACAAACATCTAACCAAACTTTCGCATTTTTAATATTAGTGAGATAGTTGGCTGAGACAAAACATCGCAAAGTAACACTGAAAATCCCGAGTCTCAAGGATTTGCGTCACATCACAGGCTCACAGGACGACCTCCGCACTTATTGATCCGTTTCTATAAATAGTCCCGAGTCTGTAGCTACCTGGATACAGCCGGGACCAAATATCTCTGCCACATTGAGATGGTAACAGTTGCTTTTTGTAGAAATTTGGCAGGTATTATTTTTTATGATTACTGTAGTTATGGTATTATAAAACCCTCAGCTAAGGAATGGGATGAAATGTTTATCTATTATATTCCAGTCTGCCACCAGTCGTTAGATCGTTAGTAAACAAAAGCTTATTCCTAGGAACATTAACTTTCTTAATTATATACATTGTATTAGAATTAATTCTGCTTATTGAATAACTATGTCAAGGAAACGATTACTAGCTGTTCCCCATGCCATGTCTCTCTCCATACTATTGGCTATCTACGTCTCAAACTTAACCGCGATCGATTCAGAGGTTTAGCCGTGAAAAGGAGTTACTTGCGCATTTATAATATTAGCATGGATGTACCGGAGAGTGACACCGCGGAGATCAGCTAGGCAATAGCACGGAGATATACTTAGTTAATTTGTTTGATAGCATGTTTATCGTTTCCTTGACATAGTTTTGCAATGAGCAGAATTAATTAATTGTCTATAGTTAAGAATGATAATGATTCTAGAATTTACCTTTTGTTTGCTAACGACCATTCTTGACGGTGAATCTCTAACGACTGATTGACAGAGGCACGCACAGCTGATTACTCAGGGTTTAGATACATGAAAACATAACAGGATCCTTGTATAGGCTGGTTTGAGACGGGTCAGTAAAGACAGCTGCCTTAAAGTTTGAAGTCACGGTAGTATGATCTTAGGAGACTAACTTTATAATTGATATCAGCATTCAATCAGAAAACGGCGATTTTCGATCAAAAGGCACTATGGGGCTAAATTAGGAGGGTGCTAGAATTGTCACAATTCGTAAAAACTTTTCTTATAAGTTACATTTTGTTATGAAAAGAATGTGAAAAGTATTTTTTTCGTGTGCTGATAGCAGTAACTCAAAAATTAAGGGATAGCTTCAAGACCATATTCGGGTGGCTTCAAGCCTCTCTACCTGTCTAACTTAGGCATCCGCTAAGGGTTCTTGGTAATTCGACCTAAGGAACCGCGGCTGCAAAACAGACGCATGTAAAAATAAAATCCACCATGAAAGAGTTGTTTTGACCGAAAATTCTCCACGATGACGTAGTTTGTATCCACACACACTGGCTTGTTTATAAGTCGTTTTAAAAACTACGTCTTATCTGTAACAACTGTGTAAATATAGCTCTTTCAATATAAAACGTAATGGCTGTCCGTTGGTTAATATGCTTTTATCCTCGGATTTTGATGCGGGCTTCAGTTATCTAGGGATTTTCTTGGGAAAGATTTTAGGCTTTGTTTTGAACTTTGAGCCTATAACAAAAGGGAACTCATGATTTTGTGTCTGGCTGCCGGTGTACTGCCCATCTGATGGTAAACGGTTACCTTAGCCTTACAAAATAAAAGCCCACCACGATATAAATACTCCACTAGCGGTCCAAAAGTTACCGTAATTCATTAAACATTTCGTTTAATAAAAGTTCTGCACTCCTCCGTATAAACTTCAACCATGCTCACCTAAAGAAGCTCTATGACGGCCCATTTTGCTTGGAATCTATTCCGCCATTTTCCCATCACCGTTAAAGCGCTCTGATTGGCTAAGTCAAGGACACGATGCAGTGATTGGTCCTTCCTTACTGTTCAAAATCAGTGAAAAATCACTGACTAGTATTACTTTACTAATTGGATTGAATTTCTCGATGACTATATATGCTAAATTTCACGCTCCTCCGTGTCATAGATATGCTTAAAGGGTACAAAGGTTCTCTTCATTTTTGTAACCAAAACAAAACCCCATTATGAGAAACTCACGGAGATGCCCAGGGCTTCTGCAGATCACTTGCTCAAAGCCGTACCACTGCCCGAGCCAAGTTTTCCATACCAAACATTGACTTATATATTACTGGCGACTATTATTATTGAATGATATAGGTAATTAGTAAACGATACTTAGACACATGAGGGTACTAATAACAAATAACTTTCGCAATTTTTTTTTTAAATTTACTTAACACAATGAGCCCATAATATTTCGTACCTAACAAGAAAAAGAATACACCAACAGCTTTTATTTAATTTAGTTATTTATCCCTATTTGTTTCTTTGGGAAAGTTGTTTGTCATCATGAGTAAAATCATGTGTCTAAGTATAGTTTACTAATTACCAGTCACGCTATTTATTGAAATCATTGATTCCGAGGTTACTTGAGCGAGTTGGCCCTTCACTGGCAGAACGCACGCCCTCTCTCATCCCGGTGACATTTAAAGGTCATCAAGGCAAAAGGGAATAGTCAATTCGTATTTATTTTTATTTTGCCTCAATGGAGCTCTGGCGGGCCACCTTACTCGCTACATATTAAAAGAAAGGTTACCCATTTGGCTATTTTGTGATCATAAGGTGGAGGTACTTTCACAGGCAGACATTTCAAGAAATATGTGGAAAGTAGGTACTTTACTGTGTACTGTGGTCTAGTGTATAGATACCTACAAGCAAATTAGCTAGGTAGGTATCTATCTATCCAGCCGTTGGATGCAACTTCGCATTATAGGACCTAAATAATACAGACAAGGTCTATTTCTCAACATTCAACACAATAACAAAGTACCCGCATAAGTGAATCCACGGGCAAGAGTTAAAGTGAATAATAATTCTGTAGGCATAGCACAACAACTGTGCCCCATTTGACCAGCCGTCAACTCGCTTGCGTCACTTGTTTTGTTGCACGGAGCGGCAACGTCGCCTTTCTCTCCGTTACGAGTTTGTGTTAGTGTTGCCAGTTTATTTTACTACAGATTTTGTAACTTCATGATTATTTTTACTCCTTACGAATCGGCACGTAATAAAAGTATCAAAACGATCCTACCCTATCAATTGAAATCAGTCTTAGCCAATAATGTATATTTGAACCAATAATATTTTACATCTAAAGACCTATTCGGTCGGATATAGTCTATGCCAGTGCTGGGGTGAGCGGTAATAACAAATTCGCATGACGATTTCAAATTTTGTGATCATTCTTCATATAATTACTCGCGGTTGGCCCAGCGGTAACCAATATAATGTGTCGCATCAGGTGCAAGCGATATTTTAATGGCGTGTAATACAACGAAGTTTTTAGACTGTATTATACTTTTTTTATGAGGGACTATTATCGTATTATAATATAATCTAATCTTATGTTTAAATCCTATTTGTAGAAAAACTTACTTATGATTTTTTCACGATTATTCAGCGTCTATTAATGAATATTGTGTAATGTTGTACAACATAGGTGCATGAGACTGACACCCATATTCTAAGTCGTGACCTCGAATGCTCCTCGACTCACAACTCGGTCGAGGAGACCTCAAGGCGTGCCTCGAAAGTCCCTCAAAATCGGTATTCACAGTCGTCAGATTGAGGGAATTATGAGATTCCTCGAATGAGTGTGAGTCGAGGTGATACGTCACGAATACGTCATTATTTTGAGAAATATTCGGTTTGTTATATTGGCTAAACTTATTTTTAGAGCAGTCTGTGAGCACGTTATCTGTGATTTCAACTTGAAGTGAAGCTTGCATGTCTGTCCAATGAAAGTAAATAAATAAATAGACCCTATTATTTTATCCACTTGAACCAAAAATCAGGATACTAGAGAAGTGGATGGCTTGGAAACAAAAAAAAATACTGCTTTAGCAGTGTTTCATTATTATCAGTCCTGTGTCGTTCGTGTTTACTTATTCGATATGGCTGGAACTGGGAAATAAAATTGGGATAATTGGAAATCCCGACGTAAAACTATATAAGCTGAAGAGAAAAGGGAAAGGATGAGGACAGGGGGCCCTCTAGTCAAATCCAGGTACTGGAAGATGCTCTCGCCGATCAAACTGGTGTCAAGCTATTGGATGTTATAGATAGTGATTACACACATTTTGCAGGTAAATCATATTACATATATAATTTGTATTATATTTTTATGCTAGTCTTATTTAAATTAGCTTATCCCCGATTATCCCAGAGTATTATAATTATCTGTGGGGGACAGCTAGTGTTCAATATATTTGCTTAACATGGATTTTATTTCTTACATTACAGGATCTAGAAATATACGGACTCGAGTTCTCCAAGAGGAATTCTCTATCCGTCAACAGTCTTATGACAGATCCCAAAAAAGAGAAGAGGAGCTACATAAATCTCAGAATAGCTGAGAGAGAGAGTGGAAGGTGAAAGCAGCAGAGGAAAACTTCATCTAAGCTAAAGCTGAGAGAGAAGCTATGGACGGACTGGTCCTCTGCAATAGAGCTAAGAGAGAAGAGGCTGAATTGTGTTGGCAATATTTAGAAATAAAAATTAGAACTGAAAATTGGTATTTTATTTACATGTCCTTCATATATATTTAGCAGACATAGTTGAAAATACGCTTTAAATAAGACTACCTACTCAAATTAAACACCATTAAAAACTTGAATTTGTTAAATGTATGAATCTGTAACTTGAGTTTGGTACCTAAGTAGGTACTTAGGTAAATATTATCTACACATATTATTTATATCTGATTTACAAACTAAAAAGAAAGTGACATATATTATAACAGACATATAACATAGGTACTTACTATTACAATTGTACCTATTAACTTGATGATGAATAATAAATGAACCCCTCAAATAACGCTACCTAGTGCAGTATATCTAGTGTGTGACTGGAATAGTCAATATTTATAATGGGTTCAGGCATTTTCTTGGTTAGTTTTATAATTATGCTAATGTAATGTAGCCCTGCACAAATCTCTATTATTTTACATGTGTTTGACAACAAACAATAGCGGTAACAAAAAGCTCACCAAAATGTCTATTGTGAAAAGTTCTAATGTTAAATTCATTTTCATCATAAGCTGCATACCTTTGGCTACTATTTAAATATAAAAAATTTACTTTAAAAATGATATTTATTTACATGTCCTTCATATACATATGTGACAATATTATTTAACAGACATATAGGTGATAATACTCTAAAATATAATTACCAAAATGAATTACACTACTTTACCTACCAATAAAATGTATCTCTTAAAATTCATATTAGAACTTGAATATGTAACGCATATAACAACCTGTGTGCAAATAAGATTCACATGAGATATAGTAGGTAGGAATTTAAATAAGAAGCTAGGTAGATACTTAAATACAACACACAGATATATCCTACTACAAATTTACATTTCAAGTTCATAACAATTTCTTTAGTATAACAAAATCTAATTTTAAATTAATTTTCATTCCTTGATTTTCATTATAAACTTCAATTGGATTTTCTGCATCTCGTAAATAGCGTCGCGATACCTATGTAATCGTATGGATTATCGCACAAATATTCAATACAATAAACTCTTCAAAAGACATTGCAAATCGGATAAAATTCGCGTTGTTTTGGTTAAAAGTTCCCTGAGAACGTCCTCAAGGTAGATGCCGACGTACCTTATGTTTGACAGTTGGTTTCTCAACTCCAACTCACCTCAAATGAGGAAACTATTTGAGATGAGGAGTAAAATTGCGACTATGAATATCAAAACACCTAAGTGAGGTTGAGTCGAGTCGAGGAAATTATGAGGTTTTGACTTAGAATATGGGTGTGAATGTTAAAAACGTATAAGTTTTTAAATTAACCGCTGGTAACACCCGCGGTCCCAGCTTTGCCCGGCCCGCGGCCAGCCTATACCGGTTCTAATTATTTATACCAAACTACTTGTGAAACAACTTTATGTTAGAAGCCAGCAAAAACACTATGCACATTTCACTAGTTACAATAAGGTTAATTTCAGCATAATACTTTATTTTAAACAACACGCCTTAAACTTGTGTTAGTTGATAAATTATTGTGATTGGTGTGTTTATGAACTATGTTTTATATGCGGCTTCGCCCGATATTCGACTTTCTTTAAACTTGTTTAGATAATATTATCTACTTTGATGGCCATAGATTTTTAATAAATATACTTAGAGGACCGAACTTTGATATTTTCTGATATAATAAATGATTTGATTTGATAAATAATGACTTGTTTTTTATACAACTTAGTCGATAAACAAGCATACGGCCCGCCTGATGGTAAGCGGTTACCGTAGCCATATAAACGCTTGCAACACACGAAGCATCGGTCACGCGTTATCGACCTATCCCCCTCCTCTATGAGCTCTGGCGAACTTACTCACGCGCAGGAACACAACTTTACACAACATGAAGTTATTTGGCTGCGGTATTCTGTAAGGTGGAGGTACTTCCCCAGTCGAGCTGCTCTTTGAGCGAATAAACGCTATGCTCTACCAATCTTAAGAGTTTTAAGAACTTACGAATAGTAAGACACAATATCTAGTACAGTACAGTACAGACAGGTACAATTTTCTCGAAACATCTCAAATCTATACCAATCTCTAACAGTAGGGAAACGCCTTTGATGTCGGGCCGTGCCGCCGTCCGTGTGAGTACCTACGCTGTCACGAGCAGATACGCAAGGGTCGTCACAAAATGTAAAATAAAATAATTATATTGTTATGATAATGTCATCATCATCATGAGTAATAAACATTTACATGTGTAGCACTGGACTTATCTAAGCGCACGGCAGTGCGCAGGCCAAGTTCCTACAACAACGCCGCACGCACACCGTGCTCTACATACACGAAAAATGTCTTAGTAAAGTTCAGTGCGCTAGTTCTACTCGCACTTCAATGAGCATAGACTTCCTCACTGCCGCCGGGGCACAGGCCTACCTTCTATACAAGGCCAAATGGGAAATCCATAGTGATCACAAGGGTCCAATGCAGGTAAGTGACTAGCTACACACCCGTAAGGAAGACTACTTTATACTTCACAATCATCTTAAGAAGACTTCCAAGGCTTGTGCAAGTTATTTAATCTAATTACTTCTTCTTCTTCTTATTTTTAATTTAGGCAACCAAGCCCAAATTAGGGCTCATTTCTGCCAGTGTCGAGTTATATTATAGTTTCCAGTCACAATAAATCACTTCACATTATAGTCCTCAGTCAGTCACCGTCCACAAAAGGCATGTTTTACTACAATGGTGGTCATTGTACTAAAACTCTTCACGGACATTTTGAGACAACTTGAAAAGTCACGATACACATAATTCATTTCATTTCACTTCACTGGTGCACATAGATGATCTTTATTGGGTAAAATACCACCAAAAATACACAATAAAACTCAAAATACACAAATTTATGAAAATAAAAATGAAAACGCTACGTCACTCTGCAAGTTCCCGCCAAAAAGCCATCTAATTACTTTCTTGATTTTGATTAAAATAACCAGCCAAGTGCCAGTCGGACTCGCGCACCGAGGGAAGTAGAAACTTATTGGTAGGTATGTAGGGTCGTTGTGCTGGTTAGCGACCGATTAGCTGAGTTGCTAACTTTGGTAAGTCACCACATACGCTATATACGCGCAAAATAGTAAGCGCCGATGTAAATGGGTCCCAAATATAGTCAAGTTTTAAAACAAAATATAAAACATCACACTTTCATTCATAAATTATGAAAAATGATTGGAAAAGCGGAAAAATACCGAAAGTGTTAGTTAGCGACCACATATGTCAGTTTACGACCACTTAGAATGCTAGATAGCGACCACTATTTTAGAATATAAAAAATAAGTAATAAAACATTTTTTATTGATTTAAAATATATTTTTTTCCTTTTTAAACCAGACATAATTAAATAAACACAAATAGTATTAAATCATGCTCTCTACAGCGGCTCTTTATGGACGTACGTAGGGGATAACAACGAGCGGTGCACACTTGGCAACACTTAAAAGCCAACCTTTAACCCGCTTTTCACTCCATCCTGCATCAGTGCCTCATGTTTCGATAGCGTCACGTCAGTCACGTCACGTCTCTTTTTTTTATACTACTAAAGTAGCTAACAAGCGTACGGCCCGCCTGATGATAAGCAGTTACCATAGCGTATGAACGCTTGCAACACCAGGACCACCAGGGAAGAGATATTGCAGGGTCAACAAGCCGCACGTTGCTGACCCTGGAATAGTCTCTTCACACCTATTTTGAATCCCATGCTCATTTCACAGCCTAAGCGCCAACGATAGGATACTCGTCTGCTTCCTTCTCCCTTCCGCACAGTACGTGACTATTTAAGATCCAATGTGTGAGGATTGACTCCCAGTCGATGGCGAGAGGTGCGATGGTAGAAGAAAGCTGTAGGCAATAGGTCAACAATTCTTCAGAATATTGTCCGTTGTTTAAGTGGTAGTACACACATAAGGAGGCAGTTTCTCCTCAGATTAAAGGCCCTAAATCCCTTGTGAGCTCGGGATTGTCAACAATTCTGATGGCTCGTCCCTGAACACAATTTAAACGCCCAAGCTGATATCCAGGTGCTCCAGCACACAAATGACAGCAGTACTCCATATGGAGCCTTAATTGCGATTTATAAAGTTGAAGTCTTTGCTCCGATGAGATGTACTGCTTCGCTCTATTAAGCACATCGAGGTCTTTGGATAACAGTTTGACCTTATCTTCTAGATGACAAAGATCCCAGCATCGGGATCCTTGTCATGTCATCCTTCATGATTTTGTGGGACGTGTTCTGTAATTGTGGAGCCACAGCCAATGGGGTTTTCTTAGCGGTGAACGCGCAGACTTGTGTCTAAGTGGGATTGAAATGGACTAGGTTTCGTTAGTGTACTTTCGATTTCAGACAGAATCGTTCGCGTATTTCCTCCACTATGGAACGAGCGATATTTGCACGGTCCGTGTAATTATCGTCCCATGTGCTGTCGTCGTTAATAGACAGCAAATCATTGATATGCAGGAGGAACAGTGTTAGGGATAACATGGAGCCTTGCGGGTCGCCAGCATTCATTAAATATCTGCAGATATTCCTCACCCTGAGTCTCAATGGCGAGAGACAAACGGTGTGTGAGATACACTAGAAGGTCATCCCATCCGTGTGAATGTGTTGGAATTCCGTATTGTCGGTCGCTCAACAAATTCTCCTGGTGATCCTCTAGGTATAGGTGCACATGGGTAGTGTTCCAAGAAGACGGGACTTCCATTTTCGAGTAGGAAAGCGAGAAAAGGCGCGTTAGTATATGACACAAATCAGGAGCAAACTATTTCAACACCATTGCCGGTATACCGTCTGGCTACCTCGACATATGGATGTCTACAGAGAGCAATATTTGCTGGACTTCCCGTTGACCATATAACAATCTCCGGCATGGAGCTGTCACATTGCGGGATGGTAGGCGGTGTGTCGTCCACAACATCCAAAGTCGAGTAAGAGGCAATGAGAGAGCCTAAAAGGTCAGCCTTTTCCTTAGCACTATGGGCTAAGTTCCCGTCCAGTTTACATAATGGCGGGAAGGACGACTGGCAAAAGTTTCCTTCAACAGCTTTGGCAAGAGACCAAAAAGAAGAGAGGCTCGTCAGTCTATCGCTAATTCTGATGACGAAATCGAACTTAGCCCTGGCAAACATTAGTTTACTCTTCCCACTATCAGTACCGTCGTTCACGGAATCCCATATGCAAGACAAGTTAGGCAAGTGTGTATTCCCCGTCCTTCGATTGTCATGAAGAGCTTCTTTTAGGTCTTCTTGGGAGTACTGGACAGTCTCTTTATTCCTTTTAGTTATTTGCAGAAATCCAAAGGATTCATCTTGAAAAAAAAAATACAATCAGTTAAATAATAAGAATATTGAAACTTCTTACTTTATTTAACTTTTAATTAATCAACTAATCACGTGGTTGAATACTGAACATACTAAAGCAGCTTATTTTAGTTTTCAGCTATCATTCTTTTCGTACTAAATCTTGGTGGTCGCAAACTACCATCGTAATTTTCGAACTGTATCTGTTAGCGGCCACCTATTTAGTACAAATGTTTGTGAGTGAATTAGACAAAGTTTTATTATGAAGCCATGTGGTCGTATACTGAAGATGTGCATCTTAAGGCTTTAAAAACTCCAAATACTAAATTGTGTAATCATAAATATAACATTGAGAATATACTAAGCAAAACAAAATAAAACTGTGCGAGTCAGAATACGACCACCTGGTCGCTTTCTAACGTATTGATAAAATATTCATTTCAGTAACCGACCACTGGATTTTAAATTGAAATAATTAAAAAAAAAACTATATTACAATTAAACAATTGACATTTGTACATAATTGAAGTACCCATGCATCAAATTTGACTAAACAACTTACCTTCGAATGCCACGCGCCTTGCTATTTTTTTTGCTCTTTCACTGCATTTCCAGACACACTGAATTAACACGTGAACTTAACGTCCTTTTTTTTGTTTTGGGTTCAGCGGTTGATATCAAATTTAGTTTTTTTTAATTACATAACTATTAAAATAATATTAAAGGCATTATTTTAATTTCTATCTCCTAAACAAACGTTATTATCTTCAATTAAAGAAACCTAGGCAGGCAAGTGGTCGCCAACCAGAACTGGTCGCGAAACCGGCGCAATGACCCTACAAACTAAACTTTGCCATTGGAAAACTTTTTTCCCATACCTCGCAATAGGTCGCACAAATATTTATGGTTTTCGGATAGTTTCCTTCATTTTGTGCTATAAGACCTTACTTCATGCCGAATTGCATGATTCTAGGTCACCGAGCAGTAGGTAGGTACTCAATAGGTTTTGATTCCCTTAGTCTTGACATATAGATAGGTATGGTATTTGTAGGACAGTTGGACAACAATGTGATAAGGGTTCTTTTTGAGGTACGGAACCCTAATAATCAGAAAAATCATCAGAATACTTTCAATTATATTAAAGTTGTCAATTTAATCATAATAAACGCATTATTTGACAAATTCGAACCTCTCTCACTTAACTATTTACTAATACAAGGTAGGTTAGGTACCTACTAAAATGTTAAATACTTCTGCGTTCGTCGACTGTACACGCAGAATAAATTATATAGGTTTAACTACAACGGTATATAAATCCTGGGACATATATAGGAACAACTTACCTCGCGTCATGGGGAAATCTATGAAATTTTAAATCCCTGTTATATTTCGGCGTTGATTTGCAGCCGTACACTGAACAGTTTTTGTGCTGCGCCATTTAGAATATGAGCACTGAACAATACCTACAAAATTAATTATAAACACGAATGCGTCTTCCTTCCGCGGACGCTCCCGTCATCTAAGCGCGATGGCGGGACGCGGTCGCGTCGCTCCGACACCCCGCGAGTTCCCCTCCGTCTCTCTGCGTAAGTACATTCGTTGCGCAACTGTATGCATAGTAAATATGCATAGTAAAACTGTGTCTATACTTAATGTGTGCATAACTGTGCCTTTGCATTCGCACCATATTTGTGGAACACGATAAACATCGTTTTTTATTTGGTGCAATGCAAAACGTCTTTTTTCGGTGGCTAACTGCTCTCAAAGAAAAAATGCTTATTATCCGTTTTTAAAAGCTTCTATTTAGTTTTGCCTGTCCCGGTGTCTGTTGAGCTGAAATTTTGCATGCATATGTAAATCGAATAACTATGCCATAATTATTTTGACATGGAGCTGTTCTGATGAAGGTGTCGGAAGGTGGTCTGGGAACTCTGCAATAAAACGACGCAACGTGGACGCAACCATCGAGTTTGATTCTTCATGAATGACAAGGACTCTGGTAAACTGTGGTTCTAGGGACTGATGAAACAACATCTTTTTATACCAACAGAAAGTAATTAATGGCTAATCCTTTTTAACCGGTTTTAAAGACGTCTTCTCACTATAAATTGACAAAATCTTACGTATAGGAAGTGCACAGAGCGAACATACGTCGACACGTTTCAGGAAGGCCGTAATATTATGTTTAACTTCCGCAAAAGAAGCATAATAAAAACAAACATTTCCTTATTTTAACCACTAGCTAGGTATATAAAACATCAATGAATATTATTTATTAGTTACTTTTTATGAAATAAAAAAGCATATAATTTTTTTTTTTTTATTACTGCACAATATTATTTTAGTTTTACAAAAATAATACTGTCCACTAATAAAACTGTAAAAACAATTTTGTTCTATTCACGTTCTATTGACCGAGCAAGGAGGTTCTTTACCAAAGTTCTTTACTATTGGAACCATTGAACACATTTGAATTTTGAAATAAACTTTTTTTTTTCTTCTTTTGGTAGCTAAACATTCGATGTGTTCGATACAGTGGTTCGATGCCACTAAATGCAATTATTGTTCTTAAAGCTTTTTAATCAGCTTTATTAATCGCAATCGTTTAATTTTTGAATAATGTGTCTGTATTGCGTCATGGGACAGTTGTTGGGCTGATATTTCAACACTGACTACGTGACTGTTTGGAAAGGATGTATATTTTTATACATACATTACCTAGCTCATGTCATAACCTTTTTTTTTTCTAAATAAAGTACCTACTCTGGCACACGTCCAAGCCATAACGTTACTAAACCTAACTCCCCCGCGTTTATTTTTACCAGACCTTTCACGTGAGTTTATTTCTGTCGGCATGACTTGTTTACCACGTTCTTAAGACGTTACGCTATCATTATAGCATGATTCAGAGTTTTGAGAATTTGGGGAGCACGCATCCATAGATAGTAGTCGTTATTTTCCAGGCCTAGTAACCGTCCTTGACTCGAAATGGACAAAGAACTAGGGCTACATTCCGAATCGAATAATATCGCTCACAGTTCACAGCAACAATTTGCGTATCGAGGTAGATATCACGTTAATGACAGCTGAGAACTCGTAACGCCCGTTATCGCACTAACAGTATTCAAAACAGAACATTTGAGAATTTAATTAAAATCTGAATTTACAATGTGCTAGGACTCCTTATATCTTTTGACTCGCAAAAAGGAATATTATTTTTCTCTCATAAAAAGTATCTTTGCCAAATAGAAAACCTAGAATCTTAATAGACTTTTTGCCGACAACACAATAATTAACCGTCACTTTTGACAGCGCTCACGGTGATATCAGTTTAGGGCATGGTCGGTGTGAGCGCAATATGGCGGATATCATGACGTCATCTATGACGTTTCACGGGACCTCGTTATCTGTCATTATTCAATTCGGTACGAGTTTAAGCACGCTCAAATCGATTACAGAGATTAAAGCTTTAATTCGGAATGCAGCCTAGGTGTGTTTCGCCATTCAGAGATTAATGTTATAGTTTTTTCTACTTAAACGCTATTCAATTAATATTCGTCCGTCCGTCCGTCCGTCCGTCTGTCTTTCAGTGGATTATATATATTTCATTAACTGTTATAGGTACGGTTGTTGTAAATATAAAATTACCTTCATTATCTTTATTAATTATCATCATCTATCTTTTTTTGGCGTTTTTTTACTCACTTTTAATAATGGTACCTAAAAGGTTGAGTGTATTCTCTTTTCCGTGAGGATGACGCTTGAAACAAAAAATAAATTGTAGGTACGATAATACGGAACCCTTCCGAGTCCAACTAGCACTTGGCCGATATTTTAAGGTGTGAAATATTCTAAATTAAACAATTGAAATAATTAGCTGTCAGAACAGCTGTCTAAAGAAGCATCTGCATTGATTAATAATACTATTTTATTTACTCAATTGATGTTAAATTGCCATATTTAATTCGTTTAGCTCTGAAGTGAGTGACGTCGAATAGTGACGGAGGTCGTGAGGTAGGTAACCATAGCAGTGACACAGTGGTACCACTGTTACTTTGCAATACTCGCTTGACTGGTCACTTGTAAATTCGTTGCCAATCAACGATCGGTGTGTTCCGACAGTTACACATGTCAGCCAGTTCCCATCTGTGATGATATGGTCATAAGAAAGTACGGCGTATTTCTGAGGAATTGTGTGGCGCCCATGGCGTCCTTTTACCATCGCACCTTTTTTCAGGGGGAAGCAAAATCATAACGTTTGAAAAAAAAACTGGTTTCATAAAGCGCCTAGCATCCAGTGCACCATGTTCTATAGATTATTCATTTGATTCTAAAATGCCCAGTTGGTTTTTGAGCACATTTTTTACAATTACTTATCTCAAAAAAATTATAAAATAAAAACTTTTTAACAAAAAAATAAACCACCGAAAAAACTGAAAAGCAAAAAATAATTTTGAATATAACTTGAATTTTATAAGGTTTTGCAGTCGGGGACTACTAATTACTACATGCTTAATTTTTGATTTTTTTTGATGTAATACACAACTCAGCATTAAAATCTGTGAGTGAATAATAAATCATCCCTCATTTCCCACCCTTAGGGAAGGTATTTTTTATCCATATTTATATGGGACCACCTTCGAGGTATACCCTATCCAATAAAAAAAGAATTATCAAAATCGGACTACTCTGTCAAAAGTTATGCGTGATCATAAATAAAAAAAAAAAAATACGCGTCGACTTGTAAACCTCCGTTTTTTCGTCGGTTAAAAACGCTAGCAAGGAGGCGCCACTACCAAGTTTTTGCTCCGGTTCGAAAAAATCGTAGATCCGGGTCTGGCCGATTCTCGGAAAAGGCATTTTGTGCAAATAGGTATCATGAGAAAACTCCTTGATTTACGCTTAAAACCTTTTGTATTATGAAAATTTTCTCTCTAAGCCAAATTATCCGGTCAACAATCTGGACGTTTTTTTAAATTATTATTCCTATCTTGATTGGACCCTGGTAGTAGTCCTCCAAAGGAAGGTAAGATGACTACACGATGACTATGACATTGGGCGACCTCTATATTTCAAATACAAATACACGCAAGGTTTTGTCATACAAAACGTGCAATTGTTAAACAAATGTCAACCTTGAAGTACGTTAAGATTCCTTTAATTTATCACTTTATTATGTGAGTGGCAAGGTTGAAAATGCTTGTTGGCTGTACAAGTTGTTTTGCTAGTTTTTGTCAACAATAAACACGCTATGCGATGGTTCTGTTACGGATCAAGTTGTTTTTAAGACATTTATGACTGTGTCAATATCGTTCGTATCAACCTCGATATGTCAACTGTCGAATCGAATATTATTTGGTATACGCAAATTAACCAGAAAAATAAAAATATTTCCGAAATGATGTTATCATTGATTTTAAGTGTGTCATCTTCCTGTATATTATGACCAATCTCTGAATTTATGATTTTCCAGACAGTTAAATTTTACTATTTGAATTGCAAACTTTTTTGTAATAAAAATGACTTATTTTATATACAGTTTGTACAGAAACCGGTGGAGGCAGATCATCCACTCTAAAAGCAAACCCGATGCTGACCACGATCCTCAGACATGAGGGAACGACTATATAGCGAATTTAATTTACCTACTTTTGAATAACTCCTAACATTTTCTTACTGTGTTTAGGCCTGTGCTTGGCCAAATAAATATGCATGAAACTCTTCGTTATTAATACTTGGAACTTTTCATAATTCTTGTTTGTCCGATATTGCAAGCAACATGACGAACAATGACAGACCTCGCGTGTCTCAGAATCAGCTGTCTGGTTTCCAATTCGATATTAAGATCACTTTTTGTTAGCTACCACGCTCAAAAACCTATTTACTCAGTTTAGACCCTGATAAGGCACTTGTGTTGCTACAGTTGCACTTAGCCAGGGGCATAGAAATAAAATAAACAATGTGTTTATTTTAAATCTATGGCCAGGGCCGTGCAAGTGCAGAAAGAAGCTAATATAACTTTTTTATATGTCTATGAATATAACCATATATTCTTGTCTTCCATGTAAAGTTTTAAGAGGGGTAGAGCATAGCGCTTATTCGCTCAAAGAGCAGCTCGACTGGGGAAGTACCTCCACCTTACAGAATACCGCAGCCAAATAACTTTATGTTGTGTAAAGTCGTGTTCCTGCGCGTGAGTAAGGTCGCCAGAACTAATTGGGGAGGGGGGAAAGGTCGGTAACGCGTGAGCGATGCTTCGTGTGTTGCAAGCGTCCATATGGCTATGGTAACCGCTTACCATCAGGCGGGCCGTATGCTTGTTTACCGACTTAGTCGTATAAAAAAAAAAGCTATACGTGGACTTTATTTTATTTAACACTTCTCATCATCGACGGGGAGTCCATCCTCACACGTTGGAACCAAATTAGTGTCGCACTGTGCGGTTTTAAAGCTTCCTTGTTGTGGAATGAGATTAATGAAGGAGAGAAGTGTTGCAATCGACAAAATACGTTATGTATTACTTATATGTACTATGTACTACATCATCCAGCCAACTATATCTCGTCAATCGTTGTATATTTCATCGAAGTGATTGTATTGCGCCATGAGACAGTAGTTGTATAAAATTGTGAAGTTATTATTTCTAGTCCTTATAATGCGCGACAATAAAGATCAATCATTAGATAACGGGACTTATAAATAGGTAACGTGATTCGGAAAGTTATTGAAAATCTAAGAATAATTTCGTCACTAGATGGCGTTACTTAGGGCATGAAGACTACAAATTCGTTCAACCATTAACTTCTGAGAAAGTATTGTTGGCCAGTAAAATCTTGGATTTAGTATACTACCGTTCGATTGACTGTGCAAAAGAGAAAGAGCATGCTATACGCGTATGGTAGGGCAAAATTTGATAGGAGTGATGTATATTGTTCGTCTCGTCTTACCTTATGATCTATTTATTTATTTATTTATTTATTTAATTGCATCACCATGTGTATAAAAGATGTAAAAATACTTATGTGTAACAGTTCACATGGACCCTGTAGGGCACAGCAATATATATAGACACATTAATAAATTAAGTATACAGCATAATAGTTTAAAACTTAATAACTAGCCTAGAATCATTTTACATATTTGGTATTCAAACTCTAATAATCAAAATTATAATCAACCAAAGACATGTCGTAACTAAATTAAAATCATTTACAAAATTAGAATAAAAAGTCATAAAAATGTCATAAAAATGTATATAGTATAGTTAACAATTTAAAAATTTTAGTATAATATTTCAAAGAAAAAAGTAAAAAAAAACAAATTAAAATTAAAAATACACAATCATAGGAACAACATTAATTACAATTTATTTGTTATTAAATTAAATATCATTATCATTGAGGAAATCATTTAGAGTATAGTAGCAGTAGTAGATCTCGGTACAGATTGACGTAAATGCTACGTCAAAAATAAACGTCACGTGACGTCACAATGTTGTACAATCGGGCACGCCCACTCATGTGACTTTGTGAAAGTTTGGCACAAATGTTGGAACAAATTGTTGGCAACGTTTTTAAAATTTAGCTTGCATCCATTTTAGGTTGAGCGATCTTCGTTTATGTACCACGCATAGAACTATGTTTAGTTTGAACTTTAGAGTTGAACGAAATCTAAAATAGATATTAAAATCCACGCAGAGATAAAACTACTTTCTAAAGTTAATAAATATAATATTCTAATTTAAGCGCCAGGTACTTACATCGGCTGGTGGTGGCGACGTGGGTGGACAGCTTGATTTGGTGTGCGTTGCGTGTCGCCTGTAGATTTCGTTTTGATTATATTTCGATCAAAACTGAACCCTGATGTACCTATATTAGATAGGTATTAACAAAATACTCGCCGATAAAAAAGTAAAAAAAAATAATCATTGATAGATTATTCGTTTGTAGGTTATCCAAAATAATTATATACTTAGTTGGCTTACCGTAATGGCCTCTTAAACACTAGTTAATTAATTTCATTGACAAGCCGTGCTTTGCGTCATACATTACATACGTTTAGTCATGCTATGATTTACGTGCTTAGATTATTACAAGGATTTCCCCAAAGCGCGTGTCGTGCGTGACGCCACGACGCGCCACCTTTTGGAGGACCCTGCCATTATTATGCTTATTTAAAATTTAATAGCCAACGAGTGCTAGTTTTGCCAAATGAACTTCTAAGGTCGCTAATCACTGAAATGTCTATCCATATTGTACAACGAAGCTAAAAAAAAAAAGTCGAACTAAATCTAATTTCCCGCCTCGGTACTAATGTTTAACCTTAGCAAACGTCAAAACAATCTTAAATTGAGGTTTCTATCAAATAGTGAGTTTTGACGTCTTAATTTTAGATAGAATAAATAAATATAAATAATAGAAAAGATTGATGTCATATTTTGTTAGAGGATCATTATCAACTACTCCTTGCAGTTAGATTGTTAAATTAATCAAAAGTCTTAAATTAAGAACATCCTAATCCTAACTAATATCACAGTCTAATAATATGGTTATTAGACTGTGCTAATATATTATAAATAAATGCGAAAGTGAGCTTGTTTGCTCTTGTTTGTTTATTTTTTTGTTACGCCTTCACGCCTCAACTTCTCAATGGATCATCATGAAATTTAGCGTACAGATAGCCATTAGTATGGAAAAGACCATAGGCTGCTTTTTATCCCGGGAATGCGGGTGAAACCGCCGGGGATATTTTATATTTCCGTGTAATTTTTAATCGACTTAAAAAAAAAGAGATAATTAATTCGACACGAATGCGATTGTATGTTATATTACTGTAATATATTTACATATTAACAGCAAATCATTATAGTATATATATTGGAAGATTTACCAAAATATTCACGATACCGAGCCCGGGTGACGGGCTCAATATAATATCGGGCGGGTTAAATATCCTGGGACATTCCTCACACACGGTCATCTGATCCCAAACTAAGCAGAGCTTGTACTATGGAAACCAGATAACCGATATAATACATATACCTACTAGGTACTTTTTGTATGTAAATGCATACTTAATATACATAATTACACCCAGACACATGACATACAGTCATGTTCATGCACATAAATGCATGTCTTGTGTGGGAATCGAACCCACGACCAGCGGCGCGATAGCTGAAATCTTAACCATCAACCGCGCCAGCTGGCCCGTCAAAACCAAAAAAATAATAAAAATCTTATAAATTTGTGGCAGCTAGCGGAATTAGTTAGTTAGAGAATATAAGCTCATAGTGTGGCAGCGTACACACGAGCGACAATCGCTTAGTGATTTATTTTTCGCCCAATAAAGAACATCAGAGTACAAAAAGTCGCTCATTAGCACCATACTATTTTTTTGTAGTAGTGATTATGGCAGCTATTTACAATAAGTAACTCGTGTGATTAATAGGGTGGTGTCAATTTATACTGATTGTCAGGAAAATAACAGCTAATATTTATTATCACATTTCTGGACCTGTTATCACAGATTACTGAATAGTAACTACCTACTGTTATTGCCGTACCGTAACGGTAACAGGGAGAACAGGTTTCTGAATTGAGTTATTAAAACAACTCTTTCGGCTATAGGTTTGCTTGCTAGGCACATAATAGATAATAGTACCTACTGACTGAGGTGTAAACGTCATCAGTGGGCTTAGTGCGAATTTTTAACCTATTCGATCGCTTAACGTTAACTCTAATTTTTATGGAGTTGGACCAGCGCTGGCTAGCTGCAATTGGCGACGCCTGGCACAATGATGCTAAAACTCGTTCTCGATTAAAAAACCGGACAAGTGCTAATTGAACTCCCGTGGAAAGGGTTCGGTATAAAGTTAACATTGTAGTTGTAAAATATGTTCTCCCATACATTCCAACTGCAAATATAATTTGTATGCACAGTATTGAGAGACTTACCATGTATTTGAAGACCTTATAGGTTTTTCTGAAATTGATAAGTGAAGATCTATGTTTTTGGCGGTATGCTTTTTCATTTTTATTTTAATAAATTCGTGTATTTTGAGTTTTATTGTGTATTTTCGGTGGTTTTTTTACCCATTAAAGATCATCCATGTGCACCATTGAAGTAAAATGAAATGAATTATGTGTATCGTGACCTCATTTTATTCGTCTGAGATCGTGACTTTTCAAGTTGTCTCGAAAAATCCGTGAAGAGTTTTAGAACATGACCACCATTGTAGTTAAACATGACTTTTATGGACGGTGTCTGAGGACTGTGAAAGTTATCACTTTCACAGTGAGACGTTTTCTTTCCATTGGATTTTATAGTTTGGTTAAATATACCTGTCAAACTATTGATAATTCAAACTAATTTGAACCATAAGTACACGATTTGACACTCTTGACATGTATTTTCAATCAACTCTATATCTCTGTGTGGGACTTTTTGGCGGGAACTTGCAGAGTGACGTAGCATTTTCATTTTTATTTTCATAAATTTGTGTATTTGGTGTTTTATTGTGTATTATTGGTGGTATTTTACCCAATAAAGATCATCCATGTGCACCAGTGAAGTGAAATGAAATGAATTATGTGTATCGTTACTTTTCAAGTTGTCTCAAAATGTCCGTGAAGAGTTTTAGTACAATGACCACCATTGTAGTAAAACATGACTTTTATGGACGGTGACTGACTGAGGACTATAATGTGAAGTGATATATTGTGACTGGAAACTATAATATAACTCGACACTGGCAGAAATGAGCCCTAATATGGGCTTGGTTGCCAAAATTAAAAATAAGAAGAAGAAGAAGTAAAGATCTATTTAATGTATTTTTTTCAAAATTGCAGGCTTAATAATTTCGGAGATAATGCGGTGGAGAATGGTAAATTTTCACCTTTTAAAAAAAACTTTTAAAACTATTTCTTTTAAAATTATACAAAAAAAAATTGAGATCCTCATAACCATGGCTCTTAGCAAGCTTTTTAGGGTTCCGTAGCCAAATGGCAAAAAACGGAACTCTTATAGATTCGTCATGTCTGTCTGTCTGTCTGTCCGTCCGTATGTCACAGCCACTTTTTCCGAATCTATAAGAACTATAATGTTGAAACTTGGTAAGTAGATGTATTCTGTGAACCGCATTAGGATTTTCAAACAAAAATAGAAAAAAAACAATAAATTTTGGGGGTCCCCATACTTAGAACTGAAACTCAAAACTTTTTTTTAATAAACCCCATAAGTGTGGGGTGTCTATGGATAGGTCTTCAAAAATGATATTGAGGTTTCTAATATAATTTTTTTCTAAACTGAATAGTTTGCGCGAGAGAATCTTCCAAAGTGGTAAAATGTGTCCCCCCCCCTGTAAATTCTAAAATAAGAGAATGATAAATGTATAAAAAATATATGATGTACATTACGATGCAAACTACCAACGAAAATTGGTTTGAACGAGATCTAGTAAGTAGTTTTTTTTTAATACGTCATAAATTGAAATCCATATCAAATACTCAGGTCTATACTACCATTTACTTATATACCTACAGGTTTGTACGGAACCCTCAGTGCGCGTGTCTGACTCGCACTTGGCCGGTTTTTAACTTATATAGTTACGTCACGGCAGAACGGCAAGTCAGACATACTTGCTCCAATTTTGTAAGACCGATTTTTGTGGAACGATTGAGTGACGTAATAACTATAATTATATGTATTTATTAAACTATAATTATATTATACTGTCGTGTGTGTGCCTTAGTTTCTTCATAAAATTAAACTTCGCGATATAGCGTGATCAGTCACCTCGGAAAGGTCACCATCAGACGCGAGCATACAATCTAAACGAGGTCAAGGAAGACCTTTACTACTGTATATGACATGTTTTGTCAATGATATAGATATCGTAAACTGCTACAAACTATACTAGATTAAGAATAATAATATTTTATTTTCAATGACATATTAGCAAGAAAACAGTACAAACTAAACTATAAATAACAGTCCATTATGATACAAGTGGGCTATGTTGGTAATTACACACGAGGCGGTGTTATGCGCGCAAGCCGTAGGTGAGCGCGATAAGGCAGCCGAAAGTGTTGTGATCAATGCACACGGGTTTCAAACGACGTTTTTCAACACACTTGCGAGGAAAAAACAGACTTGTATTTTTGAAGTTGATTATTTGATAATAATCAACCACACATCGAAAACGTTAACAAATATGTATATGGAAAATGGCGCCTGGATTTTACGGGTCGCGACAGCGATGCGCACGCAGGTGGAAGCAAGGCGTGAACAAAATCGTGATTTATTTTGTTTTATTTGATTCGATTTTATTTTATTGAATTTAATACAATTTATTTATTCATGAAAAATGTATACCCTATTTTTAGCCACAATAAATCACAATCACAATTTTATTCTTTTTCTACTGTTTTACTCGGTAAAAATTAAGAATGCTTCGCGATAATGGAGCCGAGAGTGTAATAAATTAATGCACGAGTGTCATACGACATTTTTCAACACACTTGCGAGGGAAAAAAAGACTTAAATTTTGCAATATTTACGAGCGAGTGTGTTGAAAAAATACATATCTGCAATAATACGCTTGCAATTTTAGCTACGCGTTTTATGTCTGTTAACAATGACAGTCCCGTAAAGAATGGAGTAACTAAAGTGGCCCATATTCATTTTTTTACTATATAATCTTATACCAATTTATTAAAAATATCTTGTTACTGAAAATCATGTTTTATTTTTATTAACTGGCGGCGCAGCTAGCTGGTATGGTAACACTGGTAACTGTTCCTGTTATTATCTGTGGTACGCGGGCAAGCCAACGCGTCGCGTTGCTATTTCTATAAAACCATCCCAGATAACTATATATTATTATTAGTTGGAGAAAAACCATACCCCGATATCCATCATGTTTTACTATCATGGAGTAAGTATCAATGCTGTTCCTAATAACTGTAAAATAACTTAGTAATATTGCTTTTTTGAATAACAGTTCCCACATTTCTGTTTCAGTTCAGTGATAGGGTTGTGTGACGCTCAAAGTCTACGTTCGAGTAGCGTTAGGCGATAATTTAATCGCGTTAGGAGACAAAACTGCAATTTGCAATATTTGTAATCAAGTATTATCATACAAAACGACAGTGACTAACCTGAGAACGCATCACGAGAGAAAGCGCGGCATAGTGATATCTGTCATAGAATCGATGATGGAGGAAACAATATTAAAACAAGAAGATACTAGGTGAGTTATCCGGTATATAAATTGGTAGAGGTTATTTTTTTGCTGAACTAGTCCTATACTCAATACCTATAACTGCTGTCACGGTATCACTATTTTGTCAATCTAACCAAACCAAACGTTTATTACGTTTTCCTTTGAACACAGCTTGAAGTAGAATATATAGGTATAAGATTTGAAAGAAAAGTTTGACTTGAATCTGTTTTCAAGATTTTTTGTCAAATTACTTGTGTGTGATGCTACTAATAAAAGTTATTATTAGGTAAAAAGGTGGCTTAGACTTTAAATCCTGTCTGATAATACCACTTACAACTCAACTTAAAAAATAGGCTAAAATTAATTATAATTGAAATTGGTACATGTCTTGTCTATACAAAGTTAATCAACAGCTTTTTACTAAATATACATTTTTGTCTTTCTGTTTTGAGGTGACACACTGGCAGATAGATATCTGATGTTATAAAGAGTAACTTAGATTACTTTTATTTGAGAGAAAGAATTAGGGTTCCGCACAAAAAAAAAGCAGTATGCGCTCATTTAGTAATAAATATACTTAAGCAATGAAATTAGGATTTTTTTAATAATTTCCATAGTAAATTAAAACAATACTCCATCCCCCTTATTAATAAATAAGGTTTAAGTCGAGTATAGTTAATACCTAGGTTTAAAATATATCTGTCACTTTCTAATGTTATATAATCAAAAAGGGATGAGGTTAATACCTGGGTGTTACAAGACTGACTTACCTTATTTATTAATAAGGGGGCATAAGTAAGTCCAACTTTTTAGACTCAAATTTTAATCGGAGTAAGTATAAGTACTAATATTATATTATAAACAGATACATGTAAGTTTGCATGTAGGGAGTAGTCTCCGGAACCACAGATCTGATCCTGAAAATTCTTTTACTAGTAGCATGCTATACTACTACTTTTGAATCACACAATCAACAGATAGTTATGTACATAACGGACAAGACTGAAACTGTCTTCTTTCAAATCCACTTAAGGTTGCCATCTGTCCGGGTTTCCCAGATTTGTTGTAGTTTAGAGGGCATCCGGGGAGTGTCCGGGCGGGATTTAATTTGTAGTCCGGTTTAAAAAAATTCAAGTCTGAAGATTCTGTTTTGTAATATTTAAAATGATGATAAAAGATGACTTAATTTAATTTTAATGTCTTTAAAAAGTTGGTTAATGACATTTTGAACTGTTTTTATTATACTAAGTTTCAAAAACACCTGTTAATATGTCCGGGTTCTGGGCTCCAAAATCTAGGGTTTTCACGCGTCTTGTCCTGCTTGCTAAATTTTAGAGATGGCAACCCTAAATCCACTCGGCCCACTGTGCCATTGCTATTGATAATATTTTTAAATAAAATGTGTATTTTTTCTCTCAATTGAGTCTTGTGTTAGGTATCAGGTAAGTGATAATTTGGCTGACATGGTAAGGACACAAAGGCTACTTGAAAACTGGCTTTCAAGCGGCATGGATACAACAGTAGGTGCTTGGTGATATATTCTCAAATTCATGGTAGAAGCCAGATAGGTATTTTCCACACAACCGAGTTGTTGGTGTGGGCGTAACAAGCTGTATCAATGATACAGTGCCCCAGGGAACCCGCTCAAATCTATCTAATTTACACCCCCGATAAGGCACTTATGAACATTAACAATTAAACCTGCCACCAGTTCATAATGTACTTACCGCCAGTTACTGAATGCCAAGCTGAAAGCCAAATCAAAGTTATTCTATAATCAAAACTTTTGCTGTACCAATTTTTTCAACACAAGATTAACTTTGATTCAGGCAGTAAAACTGAGGAGACTGGCGAGGAACTCAGAGAGGTTTTTTTTTTAATGTTTATTTATTTAGGAACACCAACATAAATACACATGGATCACATTATTGGTACCTACTCTGAATATTAATAATGGCATAAATTATACTATGTATGTGTCTGTATGTGTATGAAGCGCTCGTGGTGTAGCATGATTAGCCGTTCTTAATCGATCGGCAAAGTCAAACTACGTCTGTCGTGGTCGGTACCTGGATGGGTGACCGCCTAGTGGTATTTCAAATCGAGCGTTTCCGTGCTTCGAAGGCACGTAAAGCCGTTGGTCCCGGTTATCACTTAATTGTGATAGTCGTTAAGCTAGTTGGATGCCTCCTAGGCGGCTTGAAAAATTCCAACAGTAGGTTGGCCACTAGCCTACCTCCACCGATCCGCAGTGGGCACGCGTGGTGGAGTATCTGCCCATTCCCTTTCACCCTGACTTGTGAAAGGAGGCCTATGCTCAGCAGTGGGACATTATAGGCTGATGATGATGTGTAGTATAGCATAGCATTAATTTGTTTATTTATTGGGTATATTGTGTTTGACTGCAATCTCACCATGGTAAGCGATGATGTGTCCGAAGGTGGTGCACACACAAAGCATAGAAGGAACTGGCTCTCAAGTGCAGCTGTCGGAACACACCGATAGGTGCTTGGCGACAGATTTTCAACTTGAGGGTGGTAGCCAGCCAGGTGGGTACTACAAAGTACCCTACCACAGGTGCAGTCTCATTGATCTTATGACAAAATATTATATGGTATCTTCATAGCGTGTGTGCTAAAATCTGATTTCAAGTGTGACACAAATAAGGCAATATCGAAAATTAAAAAAGTATTGTGACTTTTTTTTTAAATCGCAATACAGATAGCTCTAGGATTTAAAAGAAATAAAAAACCTACCGAAATAGTTTATTAATGATAATT
The DNA here is from genome assembly GCA_947623365.1 of Achlya flavicornis. Classification (NCBI taxonomy): domain Eukaryota; kingdom Metazoa; phylum Arthropoda; class Insecta; order Lepidoptera; family Drepanidae; genus Achlya; species Achlya flavicornis. Next base: position 1,055,711 of record OX392494.1, on the reverse strand, counting down.
TAAAAAAATATTGTTTTGGGTAGGTTACCAAAATATGCTTAGAAAATTGAATAAATAACCCAAATTATTTATATTTTCGTAGTCATTTCGTAGTACGTTTTTAGTAGAGATGGCCGCAGGTAGCCGCCATGATTCGATATTTGACAGTAGTTACCTTTTCGATATTCGACTACGAAGTACCTACTATTAAATATTCTGTGATTCGACAGTATACGATATTCAACGTTATTTTTTGTGTATTTTTATAAGTATTTTATCATCTTTGAACTTACTCTCAAATGCAGCGGTAGATGCTTGGCGCAGATTTTGCAACTTGAGTGTGGTGTCTTTACCACCATTCTATGGTTGCAAGTTTTCGATCATTTTATGATTAAAGGGCAGCGTGTCCCATTAGCCGGGGTACCGGGACATCAAAGTAAAATACAGGATCGCAACATTCCGCGAACTTGGATTCTTTGGTAAAAAATAAGCAGCAGCTCCATACTTCGCTCAAAAATTTAGTGACTAAATATGCGATACCAATGTATGTGTATTATTAATAGTAATAATGATACCAGCATGGGTTTGAAAGTTTAAGTGGGTCACGAAGGGGCAGTGTCAATATTACCGGGCCATATTGTTTGGGAAACACTTAAAGGGTATTCTACGTTACTACCACTATGCTATCATAGTACACTCAACGCCATATCAACCTAGACTGATTGGACTTTGGACTAGTAGAAGTTGAACTGTGCGAATCGTGCGAGAGAGCGCGATATGTTTTTGTTATTTCGACCCACTCACGCACATTGAAGCGCCCGCGCCGTCATCCACACCTCTACCTATACTTATTATGAATTGTAAATTCAAAAAACAGGTTGTGCTCGTCGCGTAGTCATTTGTGTTACAAGCTCACGAGTTACTTTTCAATTTGCGCTGCGCGATGCGATGCGCCCATAAACCATATATATGCCTATATCCTAATATAGGTAAATATAAAGCGGAAGAGTTTTTTGATTGTTTCAACGCGATAATCACTGGCTGGACTAATAGTCGGATTCGAAAAAATATTTTATATAAGATAGCCAGATTTATGAAGAATAGTAAAAGCTACTACTACATATTTTATTTTCAAAAAAATGGGATCCTACGAAAACTCCCATAATCCAAGGTGTAAAAAAATACCTTCTAAGGTTGACATACAGTAACCAGTATTATTTTTCAAAGATGAATAAAAAACATATTTTTTAGGCTATGCGATTTTGACCAATATAGTTAAATATGTTCGTTATCTATGCATTTAATGTAGGCTAGCTGTTCCCCGCGGTTTAACCCACGTTCCCGGGTTTGTTTAAACGGGATAATCTCTGGAATAGTAAGCTAAATTATCCCCGAGTATAGGTTTAATACTAAAACAACTTCAAGTATAAATAAACAACCTCTTATATAGAAAATAAAACTTTATTAGATACTAAAATCACAATTATATCTTTCTTTCTAGTCATTCTTTGCATGGATCATCAATGTGTCTCCGAACTTACTTGAAAACAATCAAAATCAGTCTTAAAAGTCTATAATGAATGAGTAATATAAAATAACTATCAAAATCTAAACAAAGCTACCAATTGACTTAACAACCAATACTAACAGTTAAAAATCTGAATCAACAATGCACATAATAAGTAAGAGTTTTACAAAATTTACTACAATAAAAACACAATTTAAATAACATGAGCAATATAAATTAACACTTAAAAGAACATCAATATTATATATTTATGTAAATAGATCATCATAATCATGACTTAGAAATTAACATACAGTGAACTGAATCAGTCTTAAAAAAATTTAAACAATCAACATTTATAATAACCTAGTTATAATAACAGTAATGGTGACTAACAAAACATAAAACTATGAGTTACTAACAATAAAAATAGATAATCACATAGATTTAAATATTTGCATTAAAATATAATCATCATAAACAATACAAAAGAGATACAATCTAAAATTATTTTAACTCTTTTATAAGTGGTTTTCATGTTAAAAGATCTAATTAGTTTACCATAGCCTTCGAAGTAACCTTACCTGTATCAGAAGTGCGCAAGGTGATAAATGGCTTAGTTGTTTCAAAACGACAAATTATTATGGAAAATACCTACGTGCACGAACTATTTTTTTTAGCCGGAATCCGTGTTTTCAAGCCTGCGACATTTTATCTGCGCCGGATTGTTTGGGTTGATACCTGAAACAACAGTAAAAACATTATTTAATTTAAAAACAAAGCTATGGTAATACTAACTTTAATAATAACTTTAATGTTTTTAATACTCCCACGATAGAGATACCGTGAATAGTGGTGATAGTAAATAGTCGATCAGCGATTTTCTTTCCATAATTATGTGACACCTAAATAACATTAAAATGCCTTCATTGGCTTACGACTAATAAAACTTTTGTTTTTAGTAGCTTTGACCAAGCTGTTCTGAAGACAATGATTCCTTATATAGAATGGTAAATTATATGTAAGTATAGACAATTACCAGTATTACAATGAACAAAAGCAACGCTGCTGTTAACAAACGGGCAATCAAATTTCGGCACCTCAAGGTTTTGTCGGCTTTTGCTTTTAGTTGAACATTACAAGGACCGAAAAATAAATAAGATCAATAATAAAATATTTATTGATGTAGTATTTTTCACGTATAGATAAACAGGCTTTATAAAGAGTGCATTATGGTTTATGTCGATTTTTAAGGTAAAATGACAAGATTTTTTTTTTGTTAAATACTTGTTGTTGATTATACTGATTAATGCATTAAAATCACACGAGAAACATGACGAGCAATATAAAAAAGCCACTAACTTATCATGAAATATTTCTGAAATCACGCAAGATAGCTTCTTAAAGTGAAAAGCAACAATCAAATATATTTAATGTAGTATTTAAAAAAAAACACCAAATTGAGGCAAAAAAAAAAGTAATTTTATTCGTAGAAGTGGGAAAAAATAAACTTGGACAAAAATACAATTAACTATTTAAGTGGGTTTACAAAATTGATTCATTTTTTTAATCATTCAATAATAATTATTATATAATTTTATTTTATTATTATTTTGTCGTAAACCCACTGGTTTTGTCCAAATATTATTCACATGATAATATTTAAATTTAAATATTTTATTAGTGGCTTTTTATTATTGCTAGTCAGTGTAGTTAAGATTTCTATATTCGTTTTTTTTTCATTATAAATTCATGTCTTACTATTTTTCGCCTATAATATATAGATATATGTTTTATGCTCTTATAAAATACGTATAATGTCGTAAGTAACTGAAAAAATGATAAAAACATAATTCAAATTAAGGAGCTGCAGGCTGTATCCTACCTAATTATAAAAAAAAACAACTTACGCGATATTGTGTGGCAGTAACTTGCGTGCATAAAAATGGTTGATTGCTATGCGCCGCTATAATAGCAGCATCTTGCTCAGCGGTGGTGGCGCGCTGGTAGAGCTGCCGGAGGTGAGCCGATAGGCCGCTCCCAGTCACCTCATGGCGTCGCAACCAAAAATTAATTGTTGTCCTCTAAAATAATAAAAATAATATCACATAGGTATTATCATTATATGAGATTCCTAAAGGTTGTTGAACAAAACAAAGGTATTTAAGTAGCTTCGAGAAATTGTTAACTAAAAATAAATACCTAGATGTCTGAGCTTAGATGATTAATTAATACATTACTTAGGTCACTTCACTTCGCGGAAAGAGTGTGAATAGGCTATGGCTGAAGCCAACTACACTATCTAACTAACCGTCACTTACCATCAGATAATCATGGTCAGTTTGTATTAAAAGAGACGTAATTTTATAGAGAGGTAGGGACACATTTCTATATTATGCAGTTTATTTACAATAGTAAGTATTAAAAAGTAACACTCACCGTAATCCCCGTCCTTCTTTCAATCTCTTTAATGGAATATCCACCATCCCTCAACACCACGACACCACTATCAGCTCCAAAAACTGAAAGCTAAAATAAATATTTTAGCTTTCAGTTTTTATATAATAAAATAATGAAACAATATGTGAACGCGACCGCGACTCCTATTCTAACGATTATTGGTTCGACGACCGTCTGAATACTTTACTCTAGCGCGACTGACTGATACAGAAAACTTGTAAAAGTAAAAACAAAAACAATAGTCAAACAATGCCATAAAAGTGCGTCTGTGTGTGTAAGCGCAAAGCACAAAACGTTTACTGCGCTGTAATTGGCCGTTGCCACGATGCATAGTCCTTTTCTAACAATTTTGTGTGTTGTATGTAGCGTAGTTATGGGTATATAGGGTGTCGAGCTTGACGTGGCGTCGTGTGTACAAGTTCTGCTGATCATGTGGAAGTAAACCAATCTAGTATTTCGAGAGATGTAGGGCATCAGGTAGGGTTACCCAGTTTAAAATTTGGAGCAGCCTCGCTGGAGAAGTGCCTTACCTTAGAAAAGACCGATGCCAAATAACATTAATGTGGTGTTGTGTTCGGCGGTAAGGTAGCTGGAGATTTTCGAGGTTGCGTTGTAGGTACTAGCAGATGTTTATTACCAAATGATACTGGGTTTTGTCTCTTCCGCTGCCGGCACTCTCAACGCCTTCTGGCTCTGAGAGATTTGATGTCGCGGAGTTCCACGAGTTTGTGCTGTACTAAGTTGTTGTTGTGGTTGATTTAGTATCAAATGATACTGCGATTTGTCCCTTCTGCTGCCAGCACAGCGTTTCCTCTCTACGCTTCATTGTTGCAGGTTTACAACGCGTGAGTGATAGATACCTAGTTTTGTCTCGGTAACCGCTTACCATCAGACGGGCCGTATGCTCATTTGCTAGCTTAGTAATATAACCGAACTGGTGGTGATTTAAATTGTAACTTTCATAAGTGCCTGAAGAATAAATGAGTTTTTAATTTAATCACCAATATTGTATGTGAAAGTGAATTTTTTATCTCTTAGTTTATTCCGGGAGCGTAAATTAAACAGTGGCAACTGGTAATATATAATTATTTCTTTTGCAGCAAGCCGAATAGAAGAACGAGTGTTATGTGGCAGTTCTTTAATATAATACCAGACGCTCTGAATAAGGCCACGTGTAAGATTTGTCACAACGATTTCTCTTACCGTACGTCCACACATAACTTAAAAAGTCATCTCCGTTCGAAACACAAGCATATTTATGATACCCTACAGAACGGTCGGATTGTGATTCCTGATGATCAGGGGGACGTGTCTGAGCGTGAGGAGAATAAGTAAGTTTCTAGCTGTAGGGACAATTCCGAAAGCTTAGTGGCAGTGTCATGTTAAAGTACCATGAGTAGACTGGATATGTCAGTTCTAGTTAAGTTCAGGCCCCCGATTCTTATTGCGATGCAACTTAGACTGAATGGAATCGTTTTTGTTTCATTGGACATCAGAATGTATGGAAAGAGTGACATTTGACAGAAATAGATATCAGTTTTGGTATGTTTAGTTAAAAGGTGCGTTCGAATTGGAGTGATGTCGTTTTTAACAGTTTCAAAATGGGCATTTTTGTTTATGCGTTCGAATTGGGAAATTTCAACAATTTTGCAACATTTGCCACAAACGATATTTCCCAAATAGAACGATTATATACAAAAATGACATTTGCATGCTCATCGCCTGCTTAACACTTGTCTCAATCTAACTTTTTCCTTCAGTTAATCTTTAAATAAAGTTAATCTGACATATTATTCTCTTGCCTGTTAGTATTTCTATCGAATTTAACAATAAAAATTAAAATTTTCGCTTCCCGTTTGAATTTTCCAAAACTTATCTGTCATATTCAAAGATGTCAAAATATGATCACAAACGACCCTGCCTCGGAGGTGGGTCAAAATTTGCAGTTCACGATGTCGTTTTTAACTGTTTCCAAGTAAAACGAACGGTGAACGAAAACAGTTCAAAACGCCAATTTCGCCCACAACTTCCCAAATCGAACGCCAGATGTGATCGTTTTTGGCATTTTTGACTGTTATTTTTGCACCCAATTCGAACGCACCTAACGAAATTCCTTTCCTAGTGCCTAAAATTTTTATGCCTCGATGGTAAAATTGCGATAGGTGTTCTCGGAATAAAAAGGAGCCATTTGCCGCGTCCCAAATTTCATTATATTACAATGACATCAATTATAATAGGAATGTCGGAAACTGGTAATAAATCATTATTTCTTCTGCAGCAAGCCGCATAAAAGAACGAGTGCTATGTGGCGGTTCTTTAACATAATACCGGAATCTCTTAATAAGGCCACGTGTAAGATTTGTCACAACGATTTCTCTTACCGTACTTCCACACATAACCTAAAGAGTCATCTCCGTTCGAAACACAAGCATATTTATGATGCCCTACAGAACGGTGAGGTTGTGATGACTGATGATCAGGGAGACGAGTGTGAGCGTGAGGAGTATACGTAAGTTCCTATATAGACAGTTCCGAGAGCTTGGTGGTAGTGGCATGAGTAGACTGGAAATGGCAGTTCTAGTTAAGCTCGCCCGCGTTCCCGATCGTAATGTTTTCCGGGAAACAAGCCTACATGTTATTATTAGGTTATGATCCAAATCTCACCACGATCGGTTGTGCCGTTGAGCCGTCAGAGGCAACAGACAAACTCACTTTCGCATTTATTTTATTAGGATAGGATAAGTACAGTAGTCCCGCGAGTTCAATGCAGTCGGTGCTTAAGATGAGGGGTGGATGCATCTCCCCCAGCCCCTTCAAAGCCTCGCCTTACGCCAGAAATGTAGTGCTGTCCTTGAGGTGTATCGTACGCTCACTTTCTAAAATTTAGCGTATTTGGATATGTTTACTAAAACCAACATGGCCTTTTAATGATTTTTTCGGAAAAGTGAGTCGATATATCGGACTATCTAAAATGACACTGGTGCCGATTCTGTTGTAAATCGCACTAAACAAATTTTACTCACATCTCATCTCTTTCTTACGAACATTATTGAAAAAGGATAGAACATGTTTCAAGCTGTCAAATTAATCTTTGCCGTCTTATTTTGCGTGTATTTAGGCGTAACCGCGATAGATGGCGACTGAATTTAAATTGAAAACGAGCATTGGACTAATTTGACAAGACTAAATTTCTTACATCCTTTTCTTATGTTCTGTGTTAGAAAGAGACATAGTGAGATTAAAATTAGTTTAGTTGTAAACAACAGAATCAGGGCCATTATCTTTACCACCAATGCTTTTTTTTGGTGTAATTTCTCAATATGACTGCCACTAATTAGGTCTCAGCACTAGTATATTCCTAAGCTTGGCATTCAACTCGCGCGCCTACTGTAGTATAAACTCTCGGAAATTAACACGTTATATTGTAAGCAATATGACAGTTCACAATATACTGGTGAGTTTATAATCTCGCTAGTATATTGTCGTGATTCTCGTGATTATAAACTAACGGTTTTCACAAAAATACGGTGTATGGTATATATTTATTTCTTTTGCAGCGAAAAGAGTAGAAAAAAGAGTAACTCATGGCAGTTCTTTAGAAAAATAGGTAATTTTAAGGCTAAGTGCAAAATTTGTCGTAATTCTTTTTCGTACCGTACGTCCACTGGGAATTTAACGAGTCACCTTGTTTCTATGCACAAGTATATATTTGACAGCTTAAATAACGATGACAAAACTATGCCTATTGAAGAAAACGAAGAAACCTCTGAACGTGAGGAGACAATGTAAGTTTTCTAATTTCTACCTGTAGGGGCAATTCCGACAGCTCAGGTTGAGAATAAGAATCTTAAAACTCATGATACTATAAGTTAGTTTATTTGTAGTACTCACTGGCTATCACTCAAGTTGTAAATCTATCGTCAAGCACCTACTGGCTCCGATATAAGAGTCGGTTTCCTTGAAGGCTTTGCGCGCTTATCACCTTCGAATTCATCACGTACCCTGAGATTGTACTCAAACACAAGCCAATCAATACACACATTACAGGGAATCCGTAGAAACAAAGTGGAATCAATACAATAATGGAAAAAGACGGACTCGCAGCGTAGCATGGAAATTTTTCACAAAAACTGATTTGTTGAACCATAGGGCTAAATGTAAACTATGTGGCATGGATTTATCATATTATTCTTCGGTTTCTAATCTCACTAAGCATATTAAAAGACGACACGGGTTAACTGGTAATGAAGACGTTGAAGTTGAAGCTGCTGATGTGTCCAGTGGGGAATACCATGTGTGAGTGATTTTTGTAAATATTTTCCAATTAATATTAGTTTGTTTAGGCTTGTGTTTGGGGAGATCATTTAATGGTTGTAGCCTGAGGTGGTAAGCATAATAGAGCTGAGAGATAAGAATAATATAAGTGATAAGAATTTTGGTGCTGAACGTCTGATATTTTGGCTGTAACTGTTTCGTGCGAGCCGAGTGAGCATTGCAAGTGAGCCGCCAAATATTGTATTCTTAGCCCGCACGCAATGATATTATAAGTAAAAGAGGCAGATAGGTTATAAGCAGAGGTCGGAATTAGGTAGTTATTTATGTACTTGCATCGAAATGTTGATATTAATGTGGATCTTCCCGGGATTCATAATACAATCTCGTGTGGCCAACGATATTACGAATAAATAATAATAAAAACCTCATAGATAGATAAGACAAATAAAACAAAGATAATTAACATACAGTTTTTATTAGTATTTACATTAATTCACTATACATTTTTTTTTATTTACGTTGCCGCACACTAGGATTTTTTCCTGTAACATGCAATGATGCGTTTACAAAGATTTAATCTCACACATACACAAATACCCAGACCCGGAAAACTACTTGTAGATCATACAAATACTTGTTCCGGCGGGAATCGAACCCGCGACACGCAGCGCACTTAATCGCTCAGCCACTGCGCCAACCGTGCCGTCAAATTATTTATAGGATGAGGCATATCCACTTTATTCTTTCGCTGTATGAAATCAGTGTAAGTACATAAATAACTACCTATTTCCGACCTCTGGTTATAAGCGCTCCGAAAGTGGCACGTTAAAACTTTTCTACGTAGCTTACTTTAGCTATGAGTCGCGTCAGAGCGTCAACGACACGACATGTATGATGGTTTGCCATTTATGAAGTTCAAACCTTGTGTAGGTAACCTATCTACCTTTTTACTTATAATATCATTGCCTGCACGTGAGTCGGTTGCCCAAGCTGTACTATAACGTCATGTAAATACTTGCCCATTCGTTTATGTTCAGACTAGCTGACAGCTCTTGCACATGCGTTCTTGAGGGATCTCATGGTGCGTCCATGCTTGGCGAACCGAGCACACTGCGAGCACGATTCGCGTAGCGTGGACGGGCTTGCGAGCCTCGAACGAGCGCGATTGTCAGTTTTTTCACGAACAAAAGGATTCGCATTGTGCTCGTTGTAGGTTCGTTCGTGGCTCGGCTCGTACTCGATTCGCGAAGCATGGACGCACCATTATGTTTTCTTAGAAAAGCCCTGTTATTCCACGTAGGTACATACAATATACGAGGTGTCTCAAAAGAAAGTTAATATTTAGTGGATTGACTAAAAAAAAAACCAAGCCGTGTATCGAAAAAATGTTTATTAATTATTAAAGTACACAATTTGGGAATATATTTCTTAAAAATAATATCGTCCCTCTAAATGTAGACCCTCGCGTTCGCGGCACTCATTTAATCGAACAGTAAAAAAAATCGAATTGATAGGTGGGTTCGTCACGAAGAGACTGATTAACACTTTCCACGTTTTCTACCGTAATTGATGACCTTGGTCGCCCGGATTTTGGTTTTTCCAGCGATGTACCGGTCTCTTCAAACTTTTGACCCATTTTCTAATAAAATGAATGCTTGGCGCATCATTTAAGGCGAAAACGTCGCAAACTGCAGAATCTTCTACGCGCTACAGTCGCCGAATCACCGTTTTTGTAAAAATCTCGCACGCACAACGCGCGGTCTGCTCCCTTGAAACACTCCATAGCGACTGAATTTCCAAGAGCCAGGCTACCGATTGACATAACCCCAGCGCCCTTTGGATTCGTTGCGTTCACGCAGGAAGCTAAATAAATATAAACTTTCTTTTGAGACACCTTGTAGTATAGGAGATGTACGAATATATCATTTATTAATAATCATTCAAATATAATAAATGCGAAAGTGAATTCGTGAAAAGTACGCAAGTACACCACAGCCTGGATTAGCAAGGATAATTTTTAACTCTCGGGAACGCGGGAAAAGTAGTTTTTAACTGGCAAACATTACAGAGAATCGGAAGCAGAAACAACAGTACAAGCAAAGAATGTAAAAAGTCGGAGTAAAGTTTGGAAGTACTTTGAAAAAGTCGACGACGTAAACCACATAGCAAAATGCAAACTGTGTGCAAATGAGCTGTCTTACTCTTACATTTCAAATCTGTCTAAGCACTTGCAGAAACTGCATCAAGTGGGTGATGCCGAAGAGAGTAGTTCTGATGATGATGATGATGATTTTAAGGGTATGGAGTCAGATGAAGACAATCAGTGAGTGGTTTTAGAGATATTTCTTATTTTTATATAATTAACTGCCCGGCACGACTTCGTTCGCGTGGTGTCCTACTAACCTAACCTACCCTACCCTACCCTCGCAACTTTCTTATTTCTTTCTTTCATGAGAACCTTCTCCTGACAATAACAAACACAACAAAGAATTTGCGAAATCAGTCCAGCCGTTCACGCATGATGGCGTGACCAAGGGAAGTAGGGACTTATTTTGATATATATAGACTAGCTGATCCAACAGTGTACGGCCAAAAATCCCATTGGAAAAAAGCACTTAACCACCTTGGCATTGATTATTTATTTAATTTGGATATCCAACAAAGAATACACTTCACATTCTAATCAACAATAATTACAGTTTATACACCTAGTGCTTCTTCAATTACAGGACATCACAGAAAGCACAAACAGATAACACAGAAAAAATACAATAATAATAAATACAATAATGACAAATCAAAATTCAAAATTATTATTAATTATACATAGAATAAATATTTGCATTTATGAATAGTCATCGTTGACTTGAAAAATTATCAGTAATATAAAATGTAAAATTACTCAGGTCAGTTAAGATAGGTAGGTATATCAACGCTTACACACCATTTAGTTGAGTACGAACACAACAAAAATAAAATGTCTATCAATAAAAAAAAAACGAAATTACCCCATATCCGGTCTTACCCCACCTTGAGTACATAATAATATGAATTAATATGTATTATATCAGTTGTCTGGTTTCCATAGTACAAGCTTTGCTTAGTTTGTGATCAGATGACCGTGTGCGAGGAATGTGCCGGGATATAATGGTGCGTCCACGCTTGGCCAACCGAGCACGAGCCGAGCCTCGAACGAGCACACTGCGAGCACGATTCGCGTAGCGTGGACGGGCTCGCGAGCCCGAGCGAATGAGCGCGATTGTCAGTTTTTTCACGTACAAAGGGAACCGCATCGTGCTCGTTGTAGGCTCGTTCGTGGCTCGGCTCGTGCTCGATTCGCGTAGCATGGACGCACCATTAGGTATTATTATTTTACTGAACAGAGATAGTTAAGAAATTGGGTGAATTAATAAAAAATCTGCCAGCGGTGACGGGCCAGTTGGCGCGATTGGTTAAGATTCCACCTATCGCGCCGCAGGTCGTGGGTTCGATGCCCGCACAGGACATGCATTTGTGTGCATGAACATGTCTGTATGTCCTGAGTCTGGGTGTAATTATGTATATTAAGTAGGTATGTATTTACAAACAAAAAGTAGTATATGTATTATATCAGTTATCTGGTTTCCATAGTACAAGCTCTGCTTAGTTTGGGATCAGATGACCGTGTGTGAGGAATGTCTCAGGTATATAATTATTTTAATTCGCAATTGTACAGGCAAGAGAAATCCCGAGCAATGGCGTGGCTGTACTTCAAATGTCTGGACCCAGTATTGAAAATATCAATGTGTTTGATATGTAAGAAGCGTTTATCGTCCATAAAAGTTGCAAATCTAAAAAAACATCTTATGAAAAAGCATCCTCAACTCAAGTTGCCGGAAGAACAGGAGGGATCAGAGGTAATAACTAAAAAAATAAAATAAAAAAACCGGCCAAGTGCGAGTCAGACTCGCGCACCGAGGGTTCCGTACAAACCTGTAGGTATGTACGTAAATGGTACTGAGTATTTGATATGAATTGCAATTTATGACGTATTAAAAAAAAACTACTACTAGATCTCGTTCAAACCAATTTTCGTTGGAAGAGTGCATCGTAATGTACATCATATATTGTTTATAGATTTATCATTCTCTTATTTTAGAAGTTACAGGGGGACATTTTACCACTTTGGAAGTGTATCTCGTGCAAACTATTCAGTTTAGAAAAAAATTATATGAAAAACCTCCATATCATTTTCGAAGACCTATCCATAGACACCCCCACACTTATGGGTTTAATTAAAAAAAAAAAATGAATTTCAGTTCTAAGTATGGGGAACCGCCAAAATTTCTTGGTTTTTCTATTTTTGTGTGAAAATCTTAATGCGGTTCACAGAATACATCTACTTACCAAGTTCCAACATTATAGTTCTTATAGTTTCGAAAAAAAGTGGCTGTGCCATACGGACGGACAGACAGACAGACATGACGAATCCATAAGGGTTCCGTTTTTTGCCATTTGGCTACGGAACCCTAAAAAGCCTTTATTTCCATATCCTTATTTTACATATAATTTGTTTAATTAGTTTCATTAATAATTTAGTAAATGTTGTTTAGTAACTAGTTGTTAGTATGGTTAGTTTTCTGCTTTTGGATATGGATCCCTCTTTGGGTGAAGGCCTCCTCCAAATTCTTCCAAGACTCTATTACTGCCTTGGATTACCCAATTTCTGCCGGCATTTTCTACTATGTCATCAGCCCAGCTCAGCCCAGCTCTGATGTATAGCATGGGGTTCTTCAAAAAGCGTTTTAAGAGATTTCTGCAGGGTCGGCAAGTCATACCCCTGGTGTTGCAAGCGTCCATAGGCTACGGTAAACGCTTACCATCAGGCGGGCCGTATGCTTGTTTGCAAACTTAGTGGTATAAAAAAAAAATTACTAGCTGATCCCCGCGGTTTCACCCGCGTACAGTTTTCATATTTTTTTGCGTGGAACCCTAATAATTTTTCTGAAATATGATTAGTCTAAGATACTTTGTATAACATCAGCTATCTGCCAGTGAAAACCCGTTTAAATCGGTTTTGCTGTTTAGGAGATTAGCCGGAACTAACAGACAGAAAGACGGTCATTTTTTTTAATTGGTAACAATATCATGTTCTCAAACTTCGCTACAACTGTGTAACAGTGCGCCAGTCAGCAAAACTTAGTTTTATTGTTTCACGCGCGCTGTGGAATGGAAATATCTGCCCCAATGTTTTTAAACCCAAGCTTTTTTACGTTTTATTTTTTTAGAAACAAATGATAATATCCGAGGACGGACAGTTGTACGAAATTGAGACGATAGATGAAAAAGATGATTTGGATGAAAAGCAGGTATGTTTCTAAAAATTTAATCTGGATTTCCACCAATATGGCAGAACGCGGTGGCTGCCACACGCGTCATACTGGTGAACAGAAGCAGCTTGTGGGGGCTGGTTACGTTAGTGAAGAAAACTCATGGTAGAGGTACATAACTACTCCGGTTCAAGAAAAAAGATCCGGTTGAGTAGCTCTATTTTTTTTTTTTTTCAGAATGAAACTGAAGCCATAGACACAGTGTACTTAGAAGATTACATAGATAATGAATCTCAACGAATCGAAAATAAGCCCCGTTTAAAAAGGAAAAGGTATAACCAAGTGAAAACGAATAAAGTGATACAAAAAATAATTAGTTCCGATGAAGAAGTACCAAGTAAAAAATACCAGATTAAAGAAGACAGCTTAGATCATTTTGCTAAATATGCCAAGTCACTGTTACGGCAGTTACCGAAAAATATCTCTGATCAGTTGCAAATGGATTTCATTAAGGAAATATTGAACGCAAAAATTAATTTAAGTCAAACGGTAACAGTTATGCCAAGTAACAGCTATTCAATAACTATTACTAACCCGGAAGCGACCGAGAAAAATGAAGTGTCGAATAGTTTTGATGAATTAAATAAATGATTTATTTTGTATTAGGTATTGTGTTTTATTTAATTTCTGAATCATGCTTTCAATCATATTGTTCTATCAAAATACATAGTTGAGACATTTCTGATATTTTGTGAGAGTAAGAGAAGATGATTATACAAATAATACTCTTCTTATATTTATAAATATTATAAAGTCTTTGGAATTAAATTGGACAGCTGGATTCTATATGACGGATAAAATCGGACTGAGGAGCGGTGGCTGAGGTGCCAACCTCAAAATGAAGAAAAATAGAAAAAGTATGCAGTTTAGGATACATATAGATATTATAACAGATAGCTTGCAATGAGACCGCCATTTTGCATTTGCTGCATTTTAGGTACCTAAAATAAATAAAAAAAATATTCGGATATTGCAAAAAAATATAGCTTGTGAAACTAATAGTTATTTTGAATCTGGATATTTTTTGTATTTTTGCTCTATGGTAATCAGATGGTGTCTTTTCGTTGTTTTAACGTTTTTAGGGTTCCGTACCTCAAAAGGAAGAAAGGGAACTATTATAGGATCACTCGTGTGATTAGTCGATCTCTGGCTACTGAGGATCTATTTTTTTATAAATGTATCGAATAAAAAAAAAAAAAAATTTGTTATTTACGTATAGAATACAGGAAAACCTGTAAATCTCTCAATGCTGTGCGTATAAACTTATATTTAAGGCTTTATTTAAGGTTATAATATCTCAGTGGATGTTTGAACTGTCGCGTGGAAAGGGTTTCCCTTTACACGCGACAGTTCAACTCGCACCTGTCAGGTATTATGATGAGCCAGTACACTTTTCCATTATCAATGATTAATTAAAAAAACAGCCGGATTCGTCGAGCTGTTCTCAAGTGATGATCTTTCATACAACATGCGGAACATAGAAATAAATATACCTATAAAGAACGTCGCCATACTACACTAATATACAAAACAGGCCAACTTTTATAGGCTGCTGCGCGTAACAGCTACGTTTTACGCTCCCTCTGCGTCATTCTGCTTGTCATAATGACGTTTATAATGATTGTAGTTGTTAAAATATTCCAATTAAAATCATCATCATTAAGATCATTATTTTGCATTTTTATTTATTTTTATATGATTTAGCCCCTAACAGTTAGAGCGTATTTTTATCGACGCGTGCACAGCTGCGACACTCTATCTGGATGTATCCTTAATCAAAGATGCGGAAATAGATTTTTATTAATAAAGTAGATAGATTTACGTAAACACCTATCCTACAGTGATTGTTTTGCTAGAATTTACTAGAAAAAAGAACAACACAGGTTTTAAAGCGCAGTATGCTAAATTGGTGTCGAAATTAGACTCAATGACTCAATTTACATAATTACACACAAATATCAAACAATGCTGACCGGTAATGATCTGCGACCTGACTTAGGTATTAACAGGTAATGTTACGATGAAAACTTGTTGACAATTTTTTCTGCTTGTAACAATGAGCATTTTTTTTATGATGACAGATTCGTTTTAATTATCAAAAATAATTATCCATTAGAGCAGGACTTCCCAAAAGTATTTTAACTGTGACGCCATTAGGAAGTTGCTCTATTTTTGCGACGCCCTAGCTTTCTAGCCATACATTTACCTACTAGCAGGCCTGCCTGTCCCACTCCCGTGTTTAGTTACGATCGCGCGCACGCGGTTTACCGGAATTAATGCCGGACGGTTGCTTTCTTATATGTTTTTTTACTATTAAATATTCTGTACTACTAGTTGTAGTTCTAGCCTAATAACAATTTGTCTCATCTAAATGTTTGAAAAAGAAAAAGTACTGGCCGCCTGCTCCCGCCGCATCACAATACGAATGGTGCTCACTCACAGACGTATGAGTAGTGTGCTCACTCACTCGACTCGGTCGCATCTACACACACAGCCAACCTATTTAGATCGCCTCTCGACGCCCCTGGGATAATACCGCGGCGCCCCAGGGCGTCGCGACGCACAGTTTGGGAAGCCTTGCATTAGAGTTTGTTATATACCCATGTTTTATTATTCGCAAATACTTAGATAAGTTTATCGAAAGGCCAAATTTAAACAGAATCTGACTGTTAACCCGTTGTCTCGGAGATGGGACGTGGAGAATAGAATCAGGAACTGCCAGTAAACTCGATTTGAAATTACCACAGGTATCGCTTATACAAGATAATGTAGTGCTTGATTGAAAAATCAGGTTTCTTTTTATACTACGAAGTCGGCAAACAAGCATGTGGCCCGCCTGGTGATAACCAGTTACTGCAACCATATGGACGCTTGAAACACGGTTAGCGACCCTTCCTTCCCGATGACCTCTGGCGACAACGAGTTATTTGGCTGCGGTATTCTGTAAGGTGGAGGTACTTCCCCAGACAAGAAAAAATAAATCAAATGTGTAGACCTCCTTCTCTTCTTCTATGTCCTCTTGTCAATTAACCTTCTTCCACTCAACTCTATAGTTTGAGATACCTGTCCCCAGAGCCTTTGGCCAAATTAACGCAAATGCTGGTAAGTTTGAAATAATGCGATGAAAACCCAGTGATTGCTTGCTTTTTCAATTCGTATGATAGGCTTGATAGGAAGTTTATTCTATGTATGTCATTTTACAATCCCCACCAGATAAATAAATAAAGCAACCAGATAACTGATATACATTTACTTTTTGTATAAATACATACTTCATCATCATCATCAGCCTATGTCTCACTGCAGCACAGGCCTCCTTTCACAAATAAGGTTGAAGGGTAGGAATCGAGCCCACGGCGATATATCATAATACGGCAGCTTGCACCCAGCGAGTCTGACCAAGAGAGGACTTTGCGTAAAGCAATTAATTTACTAAGTATTCATAGTAATTTTATATAATTATGTGCATTATATAATTTATCTGGTTTCCATAACAGTAAGCTCTCCTTAGCCAGATTAGATCAGATAGCCGTAACTTTTTCTTTCTTCCCTTAGACGGCGACGACAATGAGGCGAAAGCGAGTCAAGAGCTGATGAAGCATTCGTCAGAGATACGCAGCTACTTCGAGCAGGAGGTCGGTGGATGGCACAGGTGCGTCATCTGCCGGGCGACTCGCACCAGAAACCTCACCGACCTGATGGAACATTTGAAGGAGAAGCATCCGAAGCTACTGGCTGAAATTGAGCAGATTGTGAGTGCATTCGTGTTTTTGTTATTTTCATTTCCTCTAGATATTATTTTTAATCGACTTCAAAAAATATACATGTTTGTATGTTAGTTTAATCGGATTGTGACCATTATTTTTTTATTGACTTACATTTACTTCAACTTGGGAACAGTGCAAGTTTCATCAAAATCGGTTCAGTTGTTTTCAAGATATGGTCTAATACGTGTAAGTGTGACGACGCTTGTTGATACAAGCTACGGGTGTGTTATCAAAAGGAAACCAACTCAAAACATTGGTCAAATTCTCGTCCATGTAAGAAAAATTATATATATCCTGGGATAAATTAGGTGCGAAATAAAAAGTAATTTAAAATAAATTAAATCGACTTCAAAATCGACTTCTTACCATAGAGTTAGAATATTAATATAGCAAATGACTGTACTAGAGTAAAAACAAATATGTATGTCAATTTCTCATTTATTATCGATACTTTTACCGAGAACAAAGGGCTAGTTTCCTGAAAAAATCTATTTAGTCTGTCATATACATTATCAAAAAATATTAGACACGTAGGTATTTTTTCTTTTGTCAATTAAACAAAAAAATACGAGGATTTGGTTTGTTGAAGTTCCGCGTGACGTCACGGTGTGGTACACTTTTTAGTAACAAGTGACGCATCGAGGAACAATCCCTTAGAGTAGTAATACCGTGCAATCCGATTCCGCAACTGGTCAGTGATTTGTCACTGAATTATATCTGCTCATGAGCGCCCCTGTACAGTATCGACCAAAAACTCGATCCAAAGTATGAAACATATACTGTTTGACAATATTTCACAATGTCTTGCTCTTCAATTAATTAGTGTGGGAATAACAGTCGAAATTCTATGTATAATACAAACGGAATCACTTTTCATCGGTAAGTAATAATGTATTACATGAATTTACTTATTTTTAATCACAGGTCAAGATATACTGGACGGACGCGTTGACGTCATTTATCTCCATCTCACTTTCACCCATTATATTTCTATCTTCATCCTTTTCTTTCGATGATCGCTCCTCCCCCGCTAGTGCTGGGCTTAGATAAGAAAATCATTATCGATATAGCAAACTTATTTTGTTCAGAGAGTAAAATGTTTCAGTTTACGATATTGTATTAATACTGGAATAGGTACATAACAGCGAAGATATCTATAGATATATTTATCCTGAATAAAATAAAATAAAATAAAAGATAAAAGGATTTGCAATATTATTAACGCGGATGTAATTTAGGTAGGTAATTATAATATAAAATAAATATGTCCGTGGTACTGTGAGTACCTAGCTTTATTATTATCACTTACTAGGTTCCTACCACAAAATAAGGTTCCGGCCCATGACCTTATAATAATAATAGTTGGGTTGGTAGTAAGTACTGGAATAAAGCTACTTAGAGTTCCACAAACATATTTAAATCAAATTAATTATAAGTATTGACAGGGACAGATAATCTAGGTAGTATGCCGACGTTTTGGATACCTACCCCGTAACTAAAAGAAAAGTATTCTTTTGAATGATGAATTTTTATTAATACAAATCTAATACTATTATATCTTATCCCATTATTATAAGACTAGCTGTCCCCTGCGGCTTCGCCCGTGTTTCCGGGATAAAAGTAGCTTCCTTTTCCATACCATAGGCTATTTGCGTTCCAAATTTAATTGTGATCGGTTGAGCCATTATCGAGAATGATTACATCATACTGCCGAATTAATACCAAAATATACCTACTATTCAAACAATTATTATATACAAACTTACTAGTTCGATAATGTAGAAATACTTGTAAAAAACCATGACAAACGACTGCTATTAGAATACTCCTACATTTATAATAGTGCAACAAGTATCGATATCGATACAATTTTCACCCTCATCTCTAAATCTTAGTGTGTCCTTGACTTAGCCAATCACAGCGCGTTGCCGGTGGTGGGGAATTGGCGGAATAGATTTCAAGCAAAATGAACGTCATTGCGCTTCTTTGGGTTAATTGTTCGATGAAGTGACGTCACGAGCCCCCACTCCCGAACTTAGTCGCGCTTTATCTTCGTCAATTGTGAATGATTTGGTAAAGCAAAAATACGTGTCCAATATTTTTTGATAATCTAACTGATTGACTAATTAGAATTATTACCCAGGAAACGTCCCTGGATTCATAGGCCCTCACAGTGCCTGTTTTTTTTAACATGTTTTAATTTTATACTTTAATAAAATACTTTATTTCCATTTTTCACCCAGGAATCGGTCTCAGAATCTGACAACGAAGACAGTCCGTCGGATAACACCTATACCGAAGTGGTATACCTTGAAGACGATGTGAAAATCGAAAACAAGAAACCAGATCCCTACGTGCATAAAAGTATACCTAAACGACAAAAAATTGAAAAGACACCGAGGCAACAAAGTTTTTATGAAGTTGCACCTGTACAGCGCCAAACACCCGAAGATGAAGAATTAGAATCATTTGTCAAATACATTTCGTGTCTCCTAAAACAGGTACCGAAAGATACATTCGGTAAACTGCAAATGGATATTGTAAACTTAATTATGAACGCAAAATTGAACTCTACTGTTACACATAGTAACGTTGTTTATGAAAATATTATACAAAATGTTGGTAGTAATAATATGCCTATTTTTATAAAGGCACGTAAAGAACAGGGTGTCGGTAAGAGTAGTGTACCTGTTCCGGAATTTAAAGTGATACCGCAAAAACAAATACCTGTTACTAATACAGTAACGGGTACTTACGCGACGGCAACACTGAACGGTGAAAATAGCATTGCAAATAATGATGAGTGACTTTTAATTAATTACTAGTGTGTGTAGTATTACAATGTAATACTATAATGTAATTATTACATTAATAATAATAAATACGTATTTTCTTAAGGTTTGTCTTTTATTTCTAACTAAAAAAAGACGTTTCTTGTATGGTAAACAAAATCTGGATCAGATATTTAAAATAGGCAAACGGGATCTTTTATAGATAGTCTGTATTTATTCCCTTGATTCTGATTCTCCTATGTTCGTTAGAAAAACCGATCCGGCATTTTAATATTCAAAAAAGGTAAGATATTAAGGCACTTGTACAACCGCCGACGATTAGCGAGAAGCGAGTTGAGCTAGAAATTAGTTGCGATAGTCGTTGAGCTATGAGCGATTACTTTGTTGCAAGCGAGTGTTGTGACCGCCATGTGAAGAGAGGAGTGCCCGCCATGTGTGTTAACTATATTAAAATTATATTTTATTAAGAAAACAAACAGCATTACATAATAAATAATAAGATAAATTAACAATTTAACAAAAAAAAATTTTTGCTTACCTATGTACTTTATAGGCGGCTTTTTTTTGTTAAAGACTTAATTTATTTTTGAATATTTAGTTTCATATATACTAAATACTTTCGCGTGTAAAGGCTTGCGTAAACAATGCATATTTATGCGATAGCAGCAATCGCGGTTGATTTGCTGTCATGTTCCGTTGTATGTCTCCGAAACTCATCATCAGATCTATATGAAAAAATTTCGAACAAAAAAAGAAATTTGAGAATCCGTCTATATATGACGGTGTTATGCCCGAACATGCATAAAAAAACATACATTCGAATTGATAACGTCCTCCTTTTTGAAGTCGGTTAAAAATAACAATAACTCGAATAAGCCTTCAAAAAATATATTTCCCTTGTTTATATTTCCCTTTATAAGCATATCTTTCAGTTAGGTACTTACCTACTTGCGTTTCTAGAACGTTTAAATAGCCATTCGCTTACTCGTCGGAAGTGGGACACGTCCCTAAAGGGTCATGTGGAGAGAGCTTTATCTTGTCGCTCTGACGTCACGATCGGGGTTAACATTGCATAAACTTTGTGACCGATTGCTTAACCGTTCGCTGGGTGATATTTTTCCATTGATTATAATTTAGATAGACAATTTGTAGGTACAGTTTTTTTTAATTATATAATATTCACACATATTTTATATGTGAATGTTTCGATGTATAAAAATAGTAGTAAAGAGATGGAATGAAATTCATTAATAGTGTTCATGACGATTACCACCAAAGATACGCAGTAGAGCCCCTGGCGACCTAACTCAGCGCAGGAACACAACACCACATTAAAGCTCATCACAGACGTAGCTATAATATATATTAATATGCCGAGCAATAATATAAATTACGGTACAAGTTGGTGAAGTAACAGAAATATATATTACAGTTATAGCTGCGTGTGCGGTCACTCGAGATTAGTATTGAACATATATCGTAATATGCCTTGCTATGATTTATGTTAATAATATATTATAGCTACGTCTGTGATGGGCTTAAAGTTGGACGTAAGTTGTAATTTTGTCCAAAAAAAATATAGATATTAGGTAAACATTCATACTAGTAATTTGCAGATAACAAATATTTTCTTAACTTTCACATAGTTTTGGTGGCAGCCAAAGAATTTAAAACGTCCAGAAGGATAGTCGCCTCTATGGGAACATGAAATAAACAAGCCAGAATTGACAGTATTTGACAGCCGTGCGCAGTACGAACTGAGAGCGATTTGCTCAGGGAGCCCCTCAAGCGGAGTGAAATTAAATGTCATGCTTTAGTAAGGCGGATTATCCATCTGGGTAGAGGCACGATGCCCTATGAAAATCTTTGGTGGCAGCTTTATATATATATATTTAATTCATCATATGAAACATATTTGTATTACGTTGTACAAATGTGATGACATTAACCCCCCAGATAACGAAACGAGTTCTTTTGAAATTTCATGATGTAATTGTAGCATTTAGAAATGGCAGCCATGCCACATAACCTTGTATTTACTAGACGTGAATTTTAAAATAAATTCACTTGTCCGTTGACGAAATTTAAAATTAGGGGCCGCGACATGTAAACGTAGGGTCTGGCATCTGGGATCGATGACCTCAGAAGGATGTTTAAATATGGGTCAGTACAGAGTTTTTTACGGTTCCGTACCCAAAGCGTAAAACGGGACCCTATTACTAAGTATCCGCTGTCCGTCCGTCTGTCTGTCCGTCTGTCACCAGGCTGTATCCCATGAACCGTGATAGTTAGGCAGTTGAAATGATTCACAGATGAAGTTACTGTTGCCGCTATAACAACAAGTAACTACAAAGAAACAGAATAAAATAAATATCTAAGGGGCTCCCAGCCTCCCATACAACAAACGTGTTTTTTTTTTCGATTTTTGGTAACGGCAACAGGTAGACACTTGAAATATTCACAGAATATTTAGTTATGTACCTATTCACTTAAAAAATACATAATTAAATAAAACAAATATATAAGGGGAGCTACAATAAAGGTGTTTTTTTTTTGTGGTTTTTGGATAATGGTACGGAACCCTTCGTGCGCGAGTCCGACTCGCACCTGGCCGATTTTTTTTCTTTCTGTCTGTTCTGGCCATTTTACATGAGATGGTTTAAGCCAAGTCTAGTAAACCCAGGTTTTAAGATTTCTCAGATGTTTGGTATATGATGTTAGAAAGAGCCGGATATATGTTGAACCTGGGTGGGTTTTGCTAGACTTGCAAACAATTTTAAACCATCGCAAGCGGTTAGTCTGACCTACTTTAGTTTGCGACTTGATTGCTATTGATTATTCTGTGCTTGAATGAATTGTGCCATTATCAACCTTCAAAACTCTTCGAGAGTAGTGAGCCAAGTCTATGGAGATGCGGTGTATCATACACCTAGTCACAGAATAAATAATAGTACTAACGTAGCCTAGTACTCTATATGGTTCAGTTTAACTTCTTTCAATAAAAGAAGTCTCGTAGAATTAATTAAAATCGATTTATCTCTTAGGAATAGAGGTGGCCAAATAATAAAATGCCACTATGATTTAGGACGCTCCGAAATTAGTGGATGCAGTATTTGGTAAGTGTGCTAGCCATCTTTCTCTTTATAACCATTTTGTATTAGTTAAGGTGTGTCTAAATTAATTTATTTCTTTATTTTTGTCAATAATTTTGGCACTTACCATGCTGCGAGCGAAGGCTGCGTTATTGATTCAAAACAAAAAAAAATTGCTGCATTATGGACATACAGCAACGAAATCCCATCGAAATCCATTCCGAAATAAAAAAAAGAAAAATTTGCAAATCATCATTTAAATAACAACACAGATAAATCATATAAATGTTAAATGATAAGTTGATAACGCATATATCAAGGCTGACCCAAATGATACTGATATTTTATCACAGTTACATGCGTTACATGTTATAATGAATGGAAATATTCTGTATTTTATTCAAAAACAGATGCGTCTTTCGGATAAGTTCTGTGGTTTTGCATTCCCGCCATTTCGCCCGAAGTCGATATAACTTTTATATGAACACGATTCAATAGAAAAGAAACAATTTTTCAATTCGGTGCCAAATTAATGTAATTTAATGATTTCTCATTTGTTCGCTGTTTGTTAGGAGTGTTTTAAGTTATACAATTGCTTGGTTAAATAAAATTGGAATAAGTTTTTTAATCGATTCGTTTTCTAATCCTTACACAATAATAAAACAACGTATCTCTGTCTGTCCGTTAGTAGTACCGCAACTGTTTTTTTTTTATAATTGCCCTGTGACGGCTGTGACATTAGACAACTGACGTAATGACCACTTAACTAGCATAGATAACTAGTCAGAGAAAAATACACATGCAAGTGGAGTCACGGGCATAGACTTGTCAAGTAATATATCGGCCTACATTCAAACATGGCGGGAATGCAAAACTAACCGTTAAGAAATATTTAAAATTTATTGTCTATGAATTTCATAATTTTCCTCTTTTCTAATTTACCTTTCGTAGTATTAAATTAATTCCACAGATGATAAAGGTATGTAGGTATGTGATAAAGTAACTTTTTATAAAATACAATTGGAAGTTAAAACTAGAAAAAATAACCAACAGTTTGCTTCGAACACAAGCAAAGTAGAATTAACGAAAAATTTCCAGAACTATTTGGTCATGATTATTAAAATTATACTTTACATATACATAGTGCGCTAGGTTTAAGGAAAATTGATTTTAAAATATTTATATGTAAATTATAATGAGTCACACTACTCACGCTTGAGTCACAGTTTACATGGCCAACTTCCGTACCCTACTTCTAAAACTTACGTTACACCTTACATTATGATGTGATAATGAATAATAAATAGATAAGCAGTAACCATAGAAATAAATATATACCTAAAAGGTCGCCATACTACACGAATATATAAAACAGGCCAACTTTTATAGGCTGCTGCGCGTAACAGATACGTTTATGCTCCTTCTGCGTCATTCTGCTTGTCATAGTGACGTTCATAAAGATATCAGTTGTTGATATATTCCAATTAAAATCGGGAGAAATTTAAATATTAAACATTATTTTGCAATTTTATTTATTTTAGCCCCCAACGGTTAGGGGCATGTTAGGGGCTATTATTTTTTTCGACGCGTGCACAGCTTCGACGCTCAATCTGGATGTATCCTTAATCAAATGCAGTAACATGGAAAAAAAATCGTTTATAAAAGGCCAATATCTAGATTACGTTTGCTATTTCCTATTCCGTTAATAAGTTTCATCAGTAATTACTTTTAGTTATAGGGGCCATTCAAAAAAAAATTCAAAAATTCAAAATCATTTATTCAAATAGGCCTTCGCAGGCACTTATGAAAAGTCTGACTCTAATACTCTAATACCGGTTCGGAAGGTTGCATTTGCTGAGAAGAGCCGGCAATAAACTCAGCAATTACTCTTTTCAAAACAGGCTTAGATTCATTACATAATATTTACATTCTAATCGCACTGAAAACAATTGCGTGCCCCGGCGCGGCGGCAAAATTACAAAGTAGACTGAAAAAATATTTAATAAGTAAATAAATAGCAAACTTAAGCAGACCAGCCCCCACAAGCAGCACCTGTTCACAAGTATGACGCGTGTGGCAGCCATCGCCCTCCTCGCCATATTGGAGGGAAGTGAGCGACCCATCACACGACGCCGCCGCAAGCAAAGGCCTTAAAGTGAGCATGACTTACTTAAGTCTGCCTTAGAAATAAAAAATAACTAAAGGGAAACACTAAACACACAATTTGTTATCACTGTGACTATTGACAAGTTTAGACTAAATATCACAAAATAAAAAAAATAAAAACAATTAGACAGACATAATATATCGATGCATTTATATCAAACTAAATAAATGAAGAACATTGAATTGAATTTCATTAATTACGTAAGGACAATTTTGGCCATTTTTGACTCTCCCTTCCCTAGCTATGTAAGGACATAAGATTGCTCGGGTTCCCCCTCCCCAATCTTACGTAAGATTTTAATATACGAAAAAATTTACATGCTATAATTTTTATTTATATGCTTTAAAATGTACTTTAAAATAAGAAAACGTATATAAAAGTGATCTTAGAAATTAAAAAAATAGATTTCATAGATGCTTTACCTAACGCTTTGCTCTGAAATGTCCACCACTCTTCATTCCAATCCAATGAAGAGTGGTGGACATTTCAGAGCGCATTCTGATTTGTTAAAGGCATTGATTTAAAGAGGCAGTTGTAAATAGCGGTTTTGGCAAGTTAAAAATTATAAATGGCAAATTTAATAGCTAGTTCAGCAGTTAAAACTAAGCAGTAAAGTAAACAAAAATGAGTAATAAAAAATAATGAAATGGATCAGTGAATATATAATTGAGCAGGAAATAATTAAATGGGCGGTAAAAATTATTGAACGAGCGGTTACGTGTGGGCAGTAATTAATCGGAATTTGTCGGTAAGAAATCTCATTCTAAGCAATTCTATAAACAATGAGGTGGTAAAGTGGTTTTCGAGATATAGCGGTGTGACGGACGGACAGACAGACGGACTAAGTCGCACCATAAGGGTTCCTTTTTACAGTTTTGGTACGGAACCCTAAAACAGTGCTTAAATAGTAATGAAAAATTAAATTACTTTTGCTTTGACTGAAGGAATTAAATAAAACAAATTGTATAATAATAATAGGAACTTTTATTCGTAATTCGAAACATACTTAAGTAATTAAAATGACATAGAATTTGCTTAGTAGCAGCTAAAATAAACTTATTGTATAATAAGAGCAGGTTTGGCTGTCACCGCTCGCTATAATCTGACGAACTATTTATCGAACCGCTCATTCCATCATTTTTACCGCTCATTCAGTTATTGGACTAATCAATTATTTTTAGAATTGACAATGGCCCTGATTCTGTTGTTTACAACTAAACTAATTTTAATCTCCCTATGTCTCTTTCTAATAAAGAACATAAGAAAAGGATGTAAGAAATTTAGTCCTGTCAAATTAGTCTAATGCTTTTTTTCAATATAAATTAAGTCGCCATCTATCGCGGTTACGCCTAAATACACGCAAAATAAGGCAACAAAGATTAAGTTGACAGCTTTAAATATGTTCTATCCTTTTTCAATAATATTCGTAAGAAAGAGATGAGATGTGACTAAAATTAGTTTAGTGCGATTTACAACAGAATCGGCACCATTGTATGATAAAATAACCGACTAATTGATTTTTTATTACTGTCCATGTTTTACTGTCGCAATAATTAATCAACCGCCATTAAATTAAATAACTGCTCAATATGTTTTTCAACTGATCATAATTACATCTCGAATATTTAAATAACAGCTCAAAAAATTAGTTCCCTTTGTTAAATATTCATTTATTTTGCGGAGCAATCCATCCTCATTCGCAATATCAACAAAAGATACGACAAAATAAATAAATAAATATCCTGGGACATTCCTCACACACGATCATTTGATCCCAAACTAAGCAGAGCTTGTACACACGGCTACACATCAAACTATACATTTCCAGTTTATGCTGACCTCTCATTGTACGGAAATCCAATACAATGCGAGATCAGCTTATACTGTAAATGTATAGCTTTATGTGTAGCCTTGTGTACTATTCAAAATTCAAAAATCATTTATTCAAATAGACCTTCGCAGGCACTTATGAAAAGTCTGACTCTAATACTCTAATACCGGTTCGGAAGGTTGCATTTGCTGAGAAGAGCCGGCAATAAACTCAGCAATTACTCTTTTCAAAACAAGCTTAGATTCATTACATAATATTTACATTCTAATCGCACTGAAAACAATTGCGTGCCCCGGCGCGGCGGCAAAATTACAAAGAAGACTGAATAAATATTTAATAAGTAAATAAATAGCAAACTTAAGCAGACCAGACTATGGAAACCAGACAACTGATATAATACATATACTACTTTTTTGTTTGTAAATACCTTGTTACACCCAGACTCAGGACATACAGACATGTTCATGCAAATAAATGCATGTCCTGTGTGGGAATCGAACCCACGACCTGAGGCGTGATAGGTGGAATCTTAACCAGAGTCTTAACTAACCGCGCCAGCTGGCCCGTCAAAAGATAAAATACAAAGATAGTTTCAAAGTCCCCGCTAGATTTTTTGCTATTTTCTCAACTGAAAAGTCACCATGACCTTTTTAACCACTGAACCGCTACAGAAAATGTAAATGGTCGTGTAACTACAAAAACTAGTGAGATGTCGCGTCGCGAGAGACCCGAGACGGAAGGTAAGCGTGTAAAATCAAATAGTCATATTGGACACGAAACTGTTGAACTAGAATGTCAATGTTATGTAATGGCTCTAAGCTTAAACGAACTAAAATTTTCGAAATTGTCGCGGGGTAGGAGCCTGGTGATCTGTGGTACAGGTTTTCCTAGTGCAGACACCAGTCTCTCACAAATTGTATCTTTTGCCATACCTTAAATGCTCATTATTGTTTTTATTTACATGTAATTTGTGAAGAGAGAATAAATGAATGATTATTATTATTATAATTGAAACAGGTAATTATCGTATAAAGCTTTGATTAAGGATACATCCAGAGAGAGTGTTGCAGCTGTGCACGCGTCGATAAAAATTGCCTCTAACTGTTAGAGGCTATAATGAATAATGTGTGCCATATCACCATTAAGAGGTGATTATTTTCATTACTATTATGGTTTGATAGCTATCACGATAAGTTTTAATGAGCTCCGAACGGCTTTTCCGCACTTTTTGTAGTCCCGTTATCTATTTTCTGTGGTGTTAGGATTTCCCTAGATATAAAGTACCTACCTTATGAGCCACTCTTTGTTAACTTAGCTAGCCCACAGCATTGGCCAACACACGATGAAGTGATTGGTCCTTACTGTTCAAAATCAGTGCAAAATCACTGACTAGATGCGGAATCGGATTGCTCAGGATTACTACTCTAAAGGGATTTTTCCTCGATGTGTTGAATCTAACACCGGTTCGGAGATGACTCTGGCAAGAAAGTCAGCAGTTCGACAGTTACTTCCCATGGTAATGCCAAAGAAATGAATGGACATCCCCTTACATTATCAAATATCTATATATTTTTAAGGAGAAACTGCCTAGACTGACAGAACGCACACAGCTCAAAAACTACAGGATCTAGAAACTTCTTTGCACACCCCAAAGGTAAAATAGTGTTCATGTTTGAATTGAAACTTTAAAACTAAACCTGGCTTTTCACTGTCAGCATCAAAATAGATCTATTGACATTCTCTTGACAGTTTGTATGAAAACAGTGAATTGCTTAATGTGTCATGTTACTAAAGCGATCACTGATCAGTTAATTATGACACTGACTGTACTGTTATAGGGAAACAACAGTATAATAAAATTAGCATGACAAGTCAGTGGTGGTCAGGTATCTTGGAACAATAACTTTTTGCTGTTAGTCTAATGTGGCAACATAACCTTAAAAGACCATGCATTCTGAAGCAATCTAATAATTTAAATAATCACACAGACTGCTTATGCGCACGTCTGTTATTATAACGAAATATTTGAATTATTATTATTATTGCATTATTACATACATTTTAAACTTGATCCTATTGCATAGGAGAGGATACTGGCTTCTGCAACACAGGTTTAGACCTAGCTCAAAAGTCAGGGACTTCGTGTTTATGTTCATTTTATTTATGTGAATAAAGAATAAATAAAGATTATAATCTATGTTCTTTCAAGGCTGATTTAGATTGTGATAATAGTTGAAACTTACCTAGATGTTGTTGAAGAGATTCCTTCTTCTTTTTTCACTTTATTTCACTTGTCTTGCTTTTTCATTCTTGTGGAGCTTTCTTGTACTGTTTTTTGTTTTTGCTGAAAAAAAAGGTTGCTCCACTCTTGAAGAGTGACGAGCTATGTTCAGACGTGTGTCAGAAACAATTGAACCATTTGGCGGACTCCGAAGAGTCCTTGGACAAAGACAGGATAGTAGGACGGGACAGGGTGGGACAGGGATGCTGCGGGACAGTCTTCCAGCGCGACGGAGCGTCGCCGCCGCCGCGCACCATCTTTACTTAACATAGTCTTTACAAACTAATTATAAAAAACTTGTAAATTCCAAATATCCTTGTTTTTTTTTGTACATCACAGAAGCTTCTAATCGCCAGGCTAGACAGCCCGCAGCTGAGATCAATTATTTATCTGTACAATCATATATATCTTCCAATCTTCAACAGTCGTTTATACCGTATCGTTAAATTTTTAAATTCTACAACTAGAATTAGGTACGTCTGGCCACCGCTCAAATATAATATTTTTTTAAAGCTCTGTTCACAGTGAGGTCTGCGCACTACACCTGTGCTCCTACAAGTATCTCTCACCGGAGCGGGCCTGACGTTTTCAAATAAAAAATACATTGGTCTCAAGATAAATAAAACGATACGACTAGTAGAGCCTTAGGGCTCCGTGCCCGGCACGCCGAGCCTCATCGCCCGACAATATAAAATATAACCGTAACGCCTCATTTTATAAAATAAATGCCACGTCTATGAGCCTTGCAACGGCAAGCGTAGGCCTCTCGAATATGCTATAAAAAATCATCGACGGCGCGGAGCCCGCGCGCCTCCGGCCGCCTCCCGCCGCGCTCTTACTCTACAGTTAAACTTAATCATTAATGTCAGTCCTGACAGTACAGACAGAATTCAAAACAATCATCTCCAGGGTGCGGGACGGGACGCGGCCGGCGTGATCGCGGGGTTTACAATAAAAAAATCACAGTCGCGCCGCCGAGGCCGCTTAGCGGTGCAAGACGGGGTGACGAGGGGCAGAGCGCCGGGCGCCTCGCCCGCTCCGGAGCGCCACCGACGCCAACGCTCTCGCTCCGCTATTTTTTTGTGTTTTTCTCATATTTTGAAGCGGAGTCGACAGCGCCGCGGCGACGGCGCTCGTGAACATTGGAGGCTTTTCTTAAAATACTAAAATTTTTCACAAAATAATACCTAACGCCGGAATTTAGTCGGCGGCGGGGCGGAGCCGCAGAGCTCCCGGCCGAGAGACTCCTACCCGCGCGCGTTGGCAGACGCGTATCGCGTTTACAAAATAAAAAACTTAGCACGAGAGAGGCGAGAGCGCAGCCCTGCGGACAACGTCGGGCTGCGCTCTCGCGGCACTAACACTAATAGAGTCCGTGCGGGCGGCGGCGGCCTACGCGACGTTGAGTAGCAGCTTGAGCGGCAGCGCGCGGTCGGGCTCCGGTCGGCAGCGGCCCTCGCGACGCCAGTGCGTGGGCGGCGGAGGTAAGGCGGCTGCGGCGGGCGCTGCGCCCCACTTGCTGGCCGCATAGCGCTCCTCGCGCCGCTCGCGCTCCCGCCGCGCCACCAGAGCTGGCAGCGGCGTTCGCACGACGCGCCTCCGCGCCCGGACTTGCGGCTGCCCCTGGCCAGTCATCGCCGGCACGAGATGTTCCAAGATCACGGAAAAGATAAAAACTATGACGGACGACAGTTCACTTATCACTTTAGCAGTAGCTAGTGCGGCGCCCTCGGAGCCGAGCGCGTTTACAAAATGGTCGCCTCTCGAACGCACGCGGAATTGGTATTGGGATCACCGCGATCCGCCGTTTTTCGGCCTCGAATCGCTGTCGATCTATGGATGACACGTCGAAACACTGCACTGCTTCACTTTCACGACTTGTACGTCGGCGGTCGCGCTGCTAGCTCCGGTGATAATCGATTTTTATTAGAACACAACATGGACACCACCACTCCATTATTTACACCTTCACCTCTCGATTTCAACTACGTGACGTCGGCGGCGCTCGGGGTATTTATACTACAATGGCGGCTGCGCGGTCTGGGCTGCGCAGTGGGGATATAACGCTGGCTGTTCACGTAACTTTTTACTGTGGTTTTACCTAGTCTAGTTAATAATTACTGCACTGAAATACTTTAAAAACCAATTAATAATGGTTTCGAAGTTTTGCAGTAATTATTACCAATTCTTATTTAATGTTTTGTGCGAAAGCAATTTATTACTATTAGTTTCATTAGTTACTTACTACACATCGAACAATTAAATTGTCGCCACCAGTGACAATGCATGCGCTCTGATTGGTTATGTGAAGGACACATGCGCTTTGATTGGCCAAGACAAGAACACACGATGCAGTGATTGGTCCTTACTGTTCAAAAACAGTTGACCGTTGAACCGCTACTGACTAGTAGCGGAATTGGATTACTCGGTGTTACTACTCTCAAGGGATTTTCTTCGATGTTACTACAATATATTTGCTTTAGGAATAATTTTTCAATCAATACAATAAGTTTACATTTAAAACGTCAACAACAAAAGACTTCCAGCCCAACAATATACTGTAGGTACCGTTGTTTACAAAATCTGTTATATCAAGTTACAGAACTCTTCTTCATGTTTTTTTTTATTAAGAAAATGAAACTTGATATTCATCCATCCTATATTATCCAACGAGTATAGAGTTAGAATATTAATAATATCTTACTGTAAGCCTACGATGTCTACCGGTTTTACAAATTAACTAAAAGTATGAAAAACAGTGTTAATTATAATAATATTACACGATAATTAAACTACACCGCACATTTTACGATATAGGTATATTTATTAAAAAACACGTGCAGAAAATGGTAAAATACGAATTACGTTATTTAACATTTTTGCCAGGGTTTATCTCTGGGTATTATATTGTAGAATATTATAAAAACAGAAAGGACAACTAAAATAAATACTTATCGATACTATTGAATGATTTAGCCTCATTAAAATTTGAGCCTCATTATGGATTTTCTAAAGTAATCCTATTTTAATTGTTTAGCAAGAAAAAAATACGAATTGTAAGAATGAAGTATTATAAGCTGTCTAGTAGAATGTGGACATACCTATCATGACTAACTGAGATTATCTGTAGTGGCCACCATTTTTTTAGAATGTGGACTGTTTAAAATGTTATACATAAAACCACTGAAACCCAAAATGTACATTCTTATCTCAAATCTCAATACTTATATTATCGGGGAGGCAACCAAGATAAATGGAACAATATGTTCAATGTTTGAGTTGTTATGATGGTAATTAATTTAGATACTATACTAACCCTTTTATTATTTTTATATTGTATATTACGTAATAATAATGATCTTGCGATTTTAATGTAA
The DNA here is from genome assembly GCA_947623365.1 of Achlya flavicornis. NCBI lineage: Eukaryota > Metazoa > Arthropoda > Insecta > Lepidoptera > Drepanidae > Achlya > Achlya flavicornis. The sequence goes on along the minus strand of OX392494.1, from coordinate 1,022,814 downwards.
CTATAATGTATTATGCATAGGTACTCACTTGTTTGATCGTTTTACCGGGGCTCTCGTGATTGTAATAGGAGTTATCAGTTTTCCTTTTAATAGCACTAAATCTTCCACTGCTTAATTAATTTCAATTATTTCTGTCGTACTGCAAGTATCGAAATTCCGTACATGCAATTTAGCAACGATTTACATTCTACTTTAGATTTTTTATATTCTTATATTTATTGTACCTGCTCGCCGATGATCGTGACTCACACGTTACAAGTGTTATGGGTAGCTCCCACAACTGTATACTGAGTCGATTTTCTTTCTTTCTTTAATACTAACAAAGTATGGCCTTAGTCGGTCTGAAGTAAGTATACGTTCTTTTTAAAGGCACACAACTGGCACATACTCGGCTTTGTGATACTTACGCAGTTTATAATACTACTGATAATTAGTAATATTATTGTTTTTTTTTATACTGAGTCTACAATAAGCAAACGGCCCACCTGGTGGTAAGCGGCTACCGTAGCCATATGGACGCTTGCAACACACAAGGCATCACTCACGCACCGACCCTTCCCTCTTCCCGATGTGCTCTGGCAACCTTACTCACGCGCAGGAACACAACAATATAAATTATGATAAAGTGATTTGGCTGCGGTATTCTGTAAGGTGGAGGTACTTAGTACCCCAGTCGAGCTGCTCTTTTAGCGAATTAACGCTATGCTCTACCTCTCCCAAACTCACAGTAGGTGTTAGTAATTTTGTCTGGGACTACAAAAAAAGGAGAATGTTGTCAATGCGGTTGTATGTTTTTTTTTATTTTATATTTGTTACCTCAGAACTTCGTCATTTATTAACCGATTTGGACAAATCTTTTTTGTTTGGAAGGGTATACTTCCCATTTGGTCCCATTGTCATCAAGTCAGGTACTATTTAGTGTAATTTGTCAAACAGTTTTTCATATCTAAGTGTCGCGTATTAGTAATACTGATAGCGCGTTAAACGCTCCGTGAGTGGAACGCTTTAGTAAACTTGGCTTGGCACCAATCAGCTAGCAACGTTGAAAAAAAAATACGACGACGAAAACAAGGAGGTTGAATGTTAACTCGACCAAATTCAATAGAACACAAATACAAAGAATTCACTTACGTTACTACGTTTATCAAACATAGCCGCATAGCAATTTACAAATGGCTGCGGCTGCCATGTTATTTTCGCGTTCAGCCTATTGATAAGAGTTGTTTGTTTTGTTACAATAATAACTGACTGGAGCAGTTATCACATTTTATAATAACGCATTATATGTCAATGACATTATATAAAGTACATATTATTTACCTACAATCATTGTACTGTTTCGTAATCTATTTTGTTCTCATAACCACACTTTATGCACAGTAGGTACCTATTATATACCGTAAAACGTAATGGTGCGTCCATGCTTGGCGAACCGAGCACGAGCCGAGCCTCGAACGAGCACACTGCGAGCACGATTCTCCTAGCGTGGACCGGCTTGCGAGCCTCGAACGAGCGCGATTGTCAGTTCTTTCACGAACAAAGGGATTCGCATCGTGCTCGTTGTAGGTTCGTTCAGGGCTCGGCTCGTGCTCGATTCGCGTAGCATGGACGCACCATAAAACCATATAAAACTGTGCTACAGGCACAGACCAAAGAGTATAGTAACTATACCAAAAGGCACAGACACAGACTACCGCTATAGGTACCTATTTGTACCTATATTTTAACTAACACGCAATAAGTAATTAATTCTTAGGTACCCTACGTCCTTACCACAGTCCTTACCTAAAAGGGACAATAATTATTATTATGGTCCTACTTAATCCGCTAATAGGCTCAACTCAACATCATATAGGTACCTACCTTTACCTACCTATTAAATAATATAGTCAGTCATATTACCAATAATTTATTACATTTACCATTACATTCATATTTTATTTCATTAGAATTATGTTATATTTAATCTGTGCATTTAATTTTAAATATTTAAATTACCTGTTACTATTGCTATTGGGTTATTATAGGTAGGTAGTACTAGATTATGAAAAATATAATATTTCGGAAGAAAAAAAAGTAATTTCGAATTTGGCAGAATAAATAGGACGTTAGGTAGCCAGCCTATAAAAAACCCCCAAAATAGTAATTTGATATAAGATTGTCAACACATGGTAGGATTTCGAACGAATCTTTCAATCTTGTAATCGCACTAGATTTGAATTTAATGTAAGGTAAGTTCTAGGTGGTTCTAGCTATACAAAAAAATACGTATATTAGGTACCTACCTACTATATTCAGCCTGAATAGCACTTCCTATTTTTTTTTATATGTTTGTGTTGGCACAGTGTGTTGGTTCGTCATGTTTTGGTAATTATAGTTATTAGTAGTTAAAATATATGTTTAGTTTTAGGGTTGCTTACCTCAAAATAAAAAAGGTACCCTTTATGGAATATAGGATCACTCGTGTCTGTCTATCCGTCTGTCCCAGCAGATTTGCTTCGAATTTACTTGAAGCAAAGATTTTCATAGGGCATCGTGCCTACTTGAAGTTGAAAGGCACACGTGAATTTCTGTTAACCAAACACGTGTATCGTAAATAAATGAATTTGGAATATGGGGAATGGTATATATGTATTTTAATACCTCAATTTGGTAATACTTATGTACAGGTCGGTTAACGAAAGCTGGCACGTTCACAGTACTCATAAATTTGCAATCAGTCAAGTCTAATGGACGAATGCAAAAATAGACCACTCTATATTTATGAGCAGTAGCAAAAGCAAAACAATAACTGTCTCCTTCATACTCATAAGCTTGACTTTGCGCGAGAGGTGTAAATGTGTTGAAACGTGCCAGCTTTAGTTAACCGACCTGTACTTACCATAACTACGCAACTATTGACGTATCTATAGACGTGACAATTCTTATAAAGTACACACGTACGTGTAATTTCAAGTATCTGGTAGGTACTTCAATCAAAATGGAGTCGTTTAACCGAAGGGCTTGTTTGATTTGGGAGGACCCCTTTTTCTAACCTATCCCCTTCCGAATGGCAGCCATTATTATTTTATTCTGCAGTTTACGCTAAGTAGACGGCAGGCACCAAACCAAATCTTCGAACAAATTCGAATTCTTCTGCTCAAGTACCTAAGTAGTTTTTTTTATTCCAGTAATGTTGACGCAAAGAATTTAAAACGTCCAGAAGGATAGTCGCCTCTATGGCAACATGAAATAAACAAGCCAGAATTGACAGTATTTGACAGCCGTGCGCAGTACGAACTGAGAGCGATTTGCTCAGGGAGCCCCTCAAGCGGAGTGAAATTAAATGTCATGCTTTAGTAAGGCGGATTATCCATCTGGGTAGAGGCACGATGCCCTATGAAAATCTTTGTGTTGACGTTACGTTGCCTTTTTAGTTCTTACTAACCTAGGTATGAAACCAAAGGAAACCATTTTGCTAGATATGTAAACTCTACCTAAGTACCTACATATTTATGTGTAGGTACGATACACAAAGTTCCCTCTTGAATTTGTTGAAACAAAGTGAAACAAAGAACCAATGGAAAGAACGCATGCATACAAAACACAACACAGCTGGCTTTCAAAACCTGCTGCTCTACCATGAGTTTTCTACACTGATGTAATCTACACACGCTAGCGACTACGGTGAATATTTTGTATAGCGAGCACCGCCTCTAGTGGACACTTTTGGAAGCATTTCATACAAAATGTGTCACCGTAGTCGCTAGCGACTGTAGATTACGTCAGTGTAGAAAACTCATGGTAGAGGTACTGTTCCGATGTGGGTTTAAAAAAAACACCAGCTGATGCGTGACTTGTCTCCTATCTCTTTCATTCGAAATGTATATGGCAAGTGCAAGCGAGAAGTCCGAGGGATGCATCGCGTGGGAGAATAGACGCGGTATCCCGGTCCCGGTGTTTGCCTAGTTTGGAATGCCAATGCCACTATTTTAGCCGTTATTTTAGTTAACAAATATAGAAAAAATATATGACGTTAAAGTACTTTGCATTTGTTACAATTAATTAATGTTTTGGATGCCAGGATGTTGTTTATTAATTCATTAATTATATATTATAGAAACTACAATAACTTGAAGTCATGAAGAGTAGGTACATACTAAATCTAATCTATACCATTTGCAGTATTTTTGTTGCTTTTAGAAGAAGAATTAGGGCTGATTTTCAATGGCGAAATAAGACGTAATTAGAACAGTTTTTGTATAAACTTAACAGAGGAATAACTTATCCGATGTTTATCGTATTAGGTAGAAACTTCTATGCAACTTGGAAATTGATAAGTAAATCAAAACGGTCTCAGCAGGTAAACCTTTCTGGCAATAATAGATTTGAATAATAGGGACACCGTGACCTCGACCGCTGTCTTATTATCAAATGTAACTTCAATAACATACTTACCTATTTTATAATTTATAGTCAGATAAGGCGCAAACAGAGTAGGTACCTACCCATGTACCTATTTATCTTTAATTTTGAAGCAGTAAGTAGGTACACACGGCAACAGATCAAGCTATACATTTCTAGTATAAGCTGACCTCCCATTGTACGGAAATCCTATACAATACGAGATCAGCTTATACTGGAAATGTATAGCTTGATCTGTAGCCGTGTGTACTAGGTACTTAAACTGCGACTGTGACCCACCTTTACTCATGAAGATAATTCCTTATAACATTCTAGAAAATATCATTCTCATTTTTTTTTATAATCACAGTTTTACCATAATAGGTAAGTGGTAATACTGTGATGATACCTACTTTAATATAGTAGACGTCTACCGAGACGTCGGATACCGAGACGAATGTCCCGGGTTCGAATCCTACAATGAGCTTGAGCTTTCGGTGAAGGAAAACATCGTGAGGAAACCATAGCACGGTGGTAGGGTACTTTGTAGTACCCATCTGGCTGGCTACCACCCTCATGTTGAAAATCTGTCGCCAAGCACTTATCGTTCGTGTTCCGACAGCAGCGTTGCCAACTGCTAGCTGTGCTCAGTAGCTAGACATCTTGCAAAAAGTTGCTAAAACACTAGAGAATTAAAAATCAGTAAATTAAAATCCTTTTGTTTTTTAATTTTCACAATATTTTAAACAGCGAGCATTAATTTTTCTTCTTCTTTGTCGTCTGTCGAATACATAGATTATCATTTTTTTTCTCCGCAAAAACCATAAATAAGAATTGAATTAAATCTTTTTTTCATTATTTCAGATAAAAAAAAATGCCACCAATATAAGAATTTTCTAAAAAAAATATTTTCTACATTATACCACTTGTTTCGCACTCATTACTTCTAGAACTAAAAATAAATTGTTATCGTTCGAAATGTTTGTATAAAGATGTCATAGATTGAGGTCACAGAAATGTATCTGTTATTATGTAATAACAAATTAAGTAGGTAAAATATGCATATCACACACTATCACAATAACTTCAATTGTTTACAAATTACAAAAAAACTTCGGTAGGTATCTCTTCGACTTTTTTAACCTACAAAGTACTAGTAACGTTAATGAGCCTGGCAGATGTTGCTACAGAACCAAAGCTAGAACTAAACTAAGGTCAAACTAAGAAATCATATTTGACAAGAAGGTTGAGTTGAAGGTGTCTGTACTCTGTCCATCCAAAATTCAGAAGGGAAAAAGTAATTTCACTGGATTATCAAAAGGGTTTGGCGTGCAATCAGTGGCGTAACTATACCATCTGGGGCCCGTGGCAAATTCTTTTGATAATTTAGATTTTTACTGATAGGGCTATAATTTTCAAATGACTCAAGCAACTGGCGCAGAGATCAAGCTATCTTATACAAGGTAGAACCCCCTTGAATAAATAAGGTTTAAGTCAAGTATAGTAATAGGTACTTAAGATTAAAATATATCCGTCACTTTCTAATGTCATATAGACAAAAAGGGATGAGGCTATCTTACACCTTATTTATTAATAAGACGGTGTGAGTTATTTCATATTTTTAGTGTATTTTGAAGCACAGGCATATCAGTGATTTTGAAGACTTTTTTTTTAAATGACTTTTTTTTAATTTGATTAAAAAACATGACTAATACTGTGAAGCCAACCGACATAAGCATGAAATAAATCAAATACATGCCTATTGAATGAGTTGCATTAAAATGTTAACACAATTAATTGTTTTCGTACGTCACAGTTTTTTATCTCATTCACGACGATAAGCCTTGGTATCGTATCATTCAACAATAAAATGATAAGGCTGAGGACTGATAGTCATTTCCTGCCTGTGTCATTCATTGCAAAACTTCACAGAAATGACGATTGGTAATAATGATTAATTACATTAACGTTGTGTAAAGCAATGGAGCGCTCGTGGTGTAGCATGATAAGCCGTTATTAATCCACTTAATTCATCAAGTTAAGCTACCACCGTCGTGGTTGGTACCTGGATGGGTGACCGCCTAGTGGTATTTCAAATAAAGCGTTTCCGTTTGAGATCCCGATTATCACTAAATTGTGATAATCGTTAAGCTAGTTGGAGGCCTTCTAGGCGGCTTGAAAACTTCAACAGTAGGTTGTACAACGGTTGAACACTAGCCTACCTCCACCGCAGTGGGCACGCGTGGTGGAGTATCTACCCATTCTCTTTCACCCTGATTTGCGAAAGGAGGCCTGTGCTCAGCAGAGGGACTTTATAGGCTGATGATGATGATAATTTTGTGAATGTTAAAACTCATTTTTATTTTTTCTATTATATCAAATTTTGACACTGTATTAATCAATTTTGCATACCACTTGCTGGTGAAGAGTGAGAACGTTTATTATTTATTATGATGACCTTGTATGTAAGTACCACAATTTGAGCGAAATAAATAATTCACCATAGACATATAAAAAAATCTAGACGGAGAGTCACCTTATAAGAAAGTGAAGCAAAAAAATTCCTACATGTGCATGAGTAAAATCAGTAATGGCCCAAGCAGGCACAAATGGTACTGAGCCTTATTGTCACTGTCAACGTCACAATACGGAATGACAACAGCGGGTCTATTTCCTAAAATTGGTGCGTACGTTTTGAAGAAGATTATCGATAATCATCCGGTGGTTTCATTACCACCAAAATGCTATTTTGTAAAAAGTACACACTTAATGGTGGTCGTGAGTGAATGATAATAGAGTTTCGTTTATTCAACTTAGCCACGCGTTGATACATTTTTAAAGTTACTTTAAATGCAATTATTAATTTATATTAAATTAGGGTTCCAATTGTTGTCAAGTTAAAACATATTTACCGTTTGTTATTTGCTTCCTAGAGCGTTCTTTGTGAATCATAAAAATAAAGGAATAAAATGAAAAAACCGAACGCGCAAAGCAGTGTTACTAGAACGTTATAAAAGTCCGATGATATTTTTTAGTAGCTACTTTATCTTATTGGATTACACATTGTTTTCATAACAGATATGTATTATTTCAATTATTTAAGTGTAAAAGTATGCATTAGATCTAAATTGGCATAAGTAGCTCAATTAAAAGTAAAAGAAATTATATCTAGAAAATGTTTTGGCTGAAAATTAGTAAGATGAGTCTGGCAACACTCGTACCTAACCTAAAACGTCGTATAATAACAAAACAAACGATAAAAGTTAAAGTTTGTGATCAAAATACAAGAAAGTAGACCACAAAAATATAATCACTCCTTTAAACTAGCTACTATAAAGTACCTATACCTTCTTGCTGGACTAAAATCTTTCAGAGTATACAAGAGTATATTACACCATAAGGGCCCTAAGCACCTCGCCCCAGTATATACTGTAGTCTTTGCCTCGCCCTAAGGCTACATTATCTCTGTCCACCTAAAGTTGGACACGTGACGATGTGTCCAATGATTATATCGTATTAAAATTCTAGAATGCCGGCGAATAAAATTTGTCGTCTCTGGGCCACAAGCTCGGCAGATCCACAAGCTACGGCCGCCTTCATATCCCAGCTTAACGCTGTTGGGATTGGTGACATCAAAACCCCGGATAAGTGAAGATGTAAGTAATTCATAAGGTTATTTAAGTACCTATCTTGTCATTTGTTTTCTGAATGTATGTTTACTCTTATGATTTACATTATGCTCTGCCCTATACTTAGCGCACTAACTTATTATTGTATTTATAGGGCATGTCTTGTAAAGCTACCTACAAAAAGTGACAATGTTATGTATCTTGATTTTTGGAATAGTGTATATAATTATATTCACATTTTAGAAAAATCATCCTAGTCATATACTCAATATTAATGAGGAGGAAGGCTTTGGTTAAAAGGTATATAATACTGCTTTCAGGTTACAACTGAGGACAATACAGCCACTTCCAAAGAAGCTGCCACCTTCGCCCATTGCAGTGGGCCCACTGCCAGAGCACTGCAGATTGAGGAGCGCAGGGTGGCTGCAGAGAAGAGACTTTCAGATGCAGTGAAGAGTTTGGCAAACAGCCATGGCCACCATGTCTGCCATAGTCCAAAATCGATTCAAATCATTGTTCGTCATTTTGGAGTGCCTTCTTAGTGCTTAATCATAATAAATGAATTTGAATGCCTACATAGGGAACTGATAATGGTATTTGTTATTATCTCTATATAATTATATTGCACCAATTAATAAAAAATAATACAATTCTTATTTAAAATAGATTTTTAATCAAATAAGTTATATCAGGCATATTAATAAACTGTACCACTATTTCGGAAGGTTGTTTTTGCTGAGAAGATTATCGGAAAGAAACTACCAAATATTATTTTATAATTTTTCATGTGTAACAAATAGTTTTAATTTAATAAATGATTGTTTATTGTGCTTTTTATTTACTGTAAAAGATGTGACTCAAATTACTACTTGATAAATTCCAGGTATACAATATCATATACATATTTAACCAGGTTCAAGAGGTGACAAACAAACTTCCTTTCACATTTATAATGTTAAGTAAATGCAGAAATTACTAATAATCAATCTAGTGTATATACTATACTATATATATATATATAGCTACTATTGAATATTCTGTGACAATAGTAAATAACCTACCTTAAATAGGTTAAATAATAAAGACGACTTATTTACTACAAATCACAATTCTAATACTATAAAGTGTACATACAATAACAAATAAATGAATCTCTTAAATTACTGATACAAATTATGACAGTAAACATGTATATAAAATGGCAATCTACTAAAATTGTTACAGATTATGTGAAAATATTAATATATGAATAATTAAACCTATTCTATCATTAATTTAATACAATAAATATATATGAACAATTCTTATTCTACTAAATGAATATTATTTCTATACATAACCCTATTCTATATAAAACTAAGGTATCTATCAAAACATATTCCATATAAAACTAAATTAATACAATGCCTATACATAATCCTATTCTATATATACAGAAAACTAAATCTTATTCACAAACTAATTCAATACAATAACTACTACTTAAAGCTATTCAATATAAAACTAATATATCATCTTATACATAGGTACACCTATTCTCTATACAACTAATTAAAATAGTACTTATACATAAAACTGCATTTCTTGATGCAACATGTGTTCTTTCACAGGGCTGCAGTTCCAAATGTGTGTCATGCCTCGCAAGTAAAATTCGTAAATCTGGATCACAAATCTGCAAAACAGATAGCCAAATTTTATAAGCATATTAAATAAAATAACTCACAATGTTTTAGAATAACAAACCACCATGACATTTAGGGAGTGGTTATACTTCCAGTTGAAGTATACTTTCTTATTGTCCTTCGGGTGAATGATAGCATATGTACCATCAATGCACCCTAAAACCCCAGGAGATGCAAATTTCTCTATGAATCTAAAACAACATTATTACCTAACCTTTTGGTTTGAGTTTGTGAATTACATTCATAATGTTCTTATTTTGTTGAAAGTGTAAACCTTATCAGAATAAACTGAAAGTTATAAAAATAACCTTACTTACCTCTTTGAAATTTTATCTTAATCTGAGTGAGTTCTTAGAAAAAATATTTTGTACATATTTTCTCAAGATGTGAGGCGATTTAGCAAATTTGTGACTGCCATCAGACAATCCGTCGGTCTGTGATAGGTTGCCTTGATAACTGCCGCTCCGCTCACATAGAATGCTGCCAGTATCTGTAAGACAAGTGCTTGTTAGAAACTTTTAAGTTAGGTAGTTAAGTATATCACCCAGCTCATTTAATAGAAGTAGGCATGTCATTTGTACATCATTGACAAGGTGGCTTATATATTAAAAAGCCTTGATTCTATATTCTATGTTTGTTTTAATGTGTTGTAAGGTTCCTGATTTCTGGAGGCACAGCAGTAACTCTTTTTGTGGATGCCATAAGCGGGATCAAGTTCTTGCAAAGCATTGTGATATTGGCCTTATAAGTGGCAATATCTAGTGAAATAACTTTGAGTAGGTACTGTTGTTAGAGCTTTAAAGGGTAAGTAGGTAATAATAGTTTCGGAACAAGGTTATAACCTATAGGTTTTATACGTTTCAAAGGATGAAATTATCTGAGAACGGAGTCTCCGGTAGCAGCATGGGCCTGCTTAAGTCCCTCTGCATCCTCCACTCTATCCTTCCTCTTGACTTTAAGCGTTTATCCTCCGCAAATCCCAGCAAATACACTCTCGCCATTTCACGCTCAGTACACATGAAATATACAAAAAAATACGAAAACCAAGAAACAGCACTTAATATTTACGCAAACACTATGAGAATATAACAATAAAATGCAAAAACTATACAAAATATGATAAATTTAGCTGAAGAAGGGAGCACATTAGTCCCCGGCTTCATTTGACATTAGCGAAACTTAATCGTTTTCGTTTTTTTTTTTTTTTTTTCTTACGTGATACCAAAAAATGATAATCATGTGTCAAAAACATAGGGTTTTCATTCATTCAGTGGTCTTTAGTGGTAATCGTTTGACTGGTGGTCGTGTGACAGTTACGTGATACCACGATGATCACCAAAACTTAATCAGACTTCAAAATGACATTAGTACGATTACCACCAAACTTAGGAAATAGACCCGCCGATCGGCTTCCTATGGTCTATATTGTGTGTGTGAGACCGTGTATTTACAAGAACGCCGGCTTCCTATTGCTTGCGACACTTAAGAACACGACCGTTCCGTCTTTAATTTTTTCTTGGTCTGAGTCATTCACAAAATGAAATGACGAAAGCTACAACTTTATATACGGTCAATGAAATGAAATGAAATAATTTATTCATTCAAATAGGCCTTCACAGGCATTTATGAATAGTCAAACTCTAATACTCTAATGCACGGTTCGGAAGGTTGCTTTTGCTAAGAAGAGCCGGCAATAAACTCAGCAATTACTCTTTTCAAAATCAAACTTAAATTTATTACATCAGATGTTTCCTGTAGAGCGAGCGCTACACCCAAGCATTTTTATCATTTAAATATTCGGTAATATTGTAGTAAGCCTTCTGTACTAAAGCGGCCTTAATACATTCCTTAAACTTATGTGACGGTAAATTCAAAATTTTATTAGGGATTTTATTATAAAATTGTATACTCAGTCCTAAAAATGAACCTTGCACTTTTTGGAGTCTATAAGCAGAGGTCACAAGTTTATGCTTATTTCTAGTATTAAAAGAGTGCACGTCACTTTTTTTTACAAAAATATTAATATTCTGATGTACAAATAATATATTTGCATAAATATACTGCGATGCTACTGTGAGGATACCTATATGTTTAAACTTATCTCTGAGGGAAGCTCGAGAACTCATATTATAGCAATTAACAATATAAAATAAAGTATATGTATGCTATTTATATAGTAAGAGAATTAGCAGTCAACGAAAGATAAAGGAGTAGTAATATACAAGCAAATATAAGTCAATGTAAAGGAGTCAAATAGGTGATGAAAATATTGTCACTGGTAATCAATAGATGGCGTCACGTGTACTACTCAATTAAGAACATTTTTCGGAGCGAAAAACTAAAAGCTTTAAACGAAAAAAGCTTACACTAATAAACGAGCTGCTTCGCTTTTTCTATTAAGCTCTGGTTATTAGTTGTAGGCTTATCGTTTAAACGCCCACCACTACTCAAAATAATTTTAAAATAACAAACGTCACTTTGTCGTTTCCTCGATGACAGCAGTGATGCCAACTTAGCTACTTTATAGCTAGATCTAGCTATTTTTTGGTATTAGGCTTCTACAATTTAATTAAACTGGTAGCTAAATAAATTTAGCTACCAGTTTATTTTAAATATGTTTTTAAATACCTTTATGTTTTTTCTTTTTTCGTTTTTTGTACATATAGTTTTTAGTATTAGTATTGATTAAAATGTTACTTAGTAGTAAAGTAAATAAGCTGTGGCAATAATAAAGGAGACGTCCAGAAAATGTATGGGGCTTGGTACTAAAATAATTAATAATTTGAACCACAATCTGAGCTATATAGGCAGAAGGAACGTAATTTTTTAAAATTTTTTGAGTAGTTAAAAAGATTTTGGAGCCCTCCGTTTTTTTTTTAAACTTAAACTGAATATAGAGTCTCGGAAAAAATAAAAAGATGAGTTGGCAACACTAAAAATATTATCTAAAGGTTGGCAGCCATGTGGAATGACACTCAGTCAGAAAGATTAATTATACGTAGATAGAGGATAGAGGTAACCTTATCCTCTATCTACGTATAATTACAAACAAACAATTTATAAACGTCATGTCATGTCTGTCTGTCATTATGACATTACAGATTTGAACTTATAACGACACATTTTTGATATTGCAATTCATTTAAATTATTCAATAGTTTTTCAATTTAATAACATGAAGCTATACAGGTAAAATTAAAATAAAAACTCAAGGACCTCAATAGAAACGGCAATTTTAGTTAAATTATATAATATTATTGCTCGGGAAACGAATATATAAAAGAGACTTTGCGTTTTAATTTTGCTGAAACGTTTTCACTTTTTTAACAAAACGGAGGGCTCAAAAAAAATTTTTTTCTCATAATCTAGTAGCTTTATTAATAACCTTTCAAATAAGGTATATCATATTGCTGTTCAAATTTCTTCTGAATATTATACCACTTTTATCCGTCTCCTTTAGCTACCAGTTTAACTATTTCTAGCAACTTTTCAATACTTTCGAAAGTTCGTAATAGGGCACTGGGTCTCGAAAGAAATAGACTAAACGCGACGCTATTGGCCTAGGTGAGGGTATAGGTCGATGGCCGGGAATGAGGAGTTTTCTTATGATACCTCTATTGTCAAAATACCTGTCAAAATGTTGATATTTGGATCCAATTTTAATCTTAAGTAATACGATTTGACAGGTATTTCGACCATAGAGGTATCATAAGAAAACTCCTCATTTAAAACTAATGCTTGCTGTTTAAAATATATTGTGAAAATTAATTACCATTAAAAAAAACGTATTTAATTTACTGATTTTAAATTCTCTTTAACAATTTTATTGTTATCTACCTACTTAGAAACATTTAGCTACTTCTAGCACCTTTTTTGGGGACCAAAATCTGGCAATCTAGCCACTTTTTGTAAGATGTCTATTTTAGCTACCTACCTACTTACATAGTAAAGCTAGCAGTTGAAAACAAAGACAGTCAGTCTGTCTCAGCGTTGCCAGAATGTTACTTTTGTAACATTTTACGTTACTTTTGACCCACTCATGTTACCTCCATGTTACAAGGCTCAAAATGTTACATTTACGTTACTTTTAGGACATAGAAAATAAATATTTTCCAGCAAACAAAAAATAACCGTGAAACGCAACGGAACGGAGTAGAACGCACCCAAGAAAATTTTTGCTTGTCGCGTTTTTTTTTTTTTTTTTATGTCAATAGGTTGACAAACAGGCAGACGGTCCACCTGATGGTAAGTGGTCAGCGCCGCCTATGGACATTTGCAATACCAAGGGGATTGCCGATGTGTTGCCGACCTTGAAGAGCTCTTTTCACGCCTTTTTTGAAGAACCCCATATTTTAGCGCTGAGGGAAAACCGTAATGGGGAGCTCATTCCACATCCTAATGGTCCGCAGTAGGAACGTCCGGCTGAACCGTTGTGTGGACGATCGAGGCGGCTCGAGGATATGAGGATGAACTCCACATCGCCGGCGAGCGGTGCGGTGGTAGAAGGGTGATGACGGCACCAGGTCGAAAAGTTCTTTAGAACACTCCCCATTATATAGGCGATAGAACACACAAAGGGAGCCTATATCCCTCCGAATGCTGAGAGGTTCCAAACCGCCAGTGAGTTCAGGATCGCCAACAATACGAGTGGCCCGCCTTTGCACCGAGGCAAGTGGATCCAGCTGATAAGTGGGTGCGCCTGCCCAGAGGTGTGAGCAGTACTCCATATGCGGCCTAACCTGCGCTTTATATAGCTGCAGCCGCTGGAGTTGTGTAAAATGCGATGCATCGCGACGAACTTTTTACACGAGGTTTTCTATTGTTTCTAGGGTGCGGTGCGCGTTGGTGCACATGATTTCTAGCCATCCATTGTCTTATTTTTACACTTTATCAAAATTGAAGAATGAAGAAGATAGCAATAGCATGATTGGATGTTTGGATTTCTTCTTTCTTTTCTTACTTATTAGGGAATTCATAAAATTATTACGGTTCTTTCGAAGATTAAAAAATGAAGATTTTTTTTGTGAAATAAAGTGCCATATATAACAGTCTAGTGTGTTTTCTACATAATATGAGATAATGTTACTTTTCTCATGAAAATTTTACTTTTTGAGCTGTCTCATGTTGCTTTTGACTATCGGCCACTGGCAACACTGGTCTCTGTCTGACAGTTCCGCAACCGACTGCGTACGGCACGGGCAGGCGGATTGATTTATATTTTCTTTCACAAATATTTAAACGAAAATTACACATAACCATGCCGTTAAAAGCCGACTTACGGCAATTAATGAAGCCTTACTACTGGATAAATATCATTTTAAGCGTTTCATTCGTTATATGTAAGAGAACGTCGTTGATTTGTAATTTTCTGTTTCCGGAGACTGATTGTGAATTAGACAGTCGTGAAACGGAAATCTTATTCTTCCTCCTAATAGTAGTTATGCTGAGGACTAGGAAGGCTGGGAGTGTGACAATGGTTAACTATCTATCGTCTTCGTTCGTTTATACGAAGATTGCCAATCTAATTTTATGGGGACACGCTGATATCAGGTAAGGTGTTTATACATGTTTATTTTTAAACTTGCTGTCTCCCTTGCTGTATCATACAAGTGGCTAGCTTTTCCATTTAAACTACGCTATGTACACTAAGATTTAATGCAGAAAGGAAGATACGGCATGTGCTTTCATCACTGAATTGAAAACTGGGCATAATTGACTTGTAACAGAGATAGCAGCGTCGGAGCTATCGCTGCATCAAGGATACGGGGCCCCCGGGCTACAGGGGCCCTATACATGTCATGTGTAAGCTAAAATTCGTAAAAATCATAATACTCCATTAAGGCTTCGCTACGGTCTGGTA
Source organism: Achlya flavicornis (assembly GCA_947623365.1). Lineage (NCBI taxonomy): Eukaryota > Metazoa > Arthropoda > Insecta > Lepidoptera > Drepanidae > Achlya > Achlya flavicornis. The sequence continues at coordinate 1,007,260 of OX392494.1, read as the reverse complement.
GAAGCGCCCCCTATACATGCCTCTGAGAGATAGCATGTACTCTGATAATAGTGCGAAAGAGATAGCACTCAATTTAAGTACTCTAAATTAAGAAATCTGAACAGTATCAATGTCCGTTGGTTTTTTATTTATAAATAAATATCCTGGGACATTCCTCACACACGGTCATCTGATCCCAAACTAAACAGAACTGTAATAATACATATACTACTGACCGTGACCGTGTTTGAGGAATGTCCCAGGCTATTTATTTATAAATAAATAACCATTGATACTGTTCAGTTTTCTTAATTTAGACTGCTTAAATTGGGTGCTATCTCTTTTGCACTATGATCAGAGTACATGCTATCTCTCAGAGGCATTTATAGGGGGCCCTTCTACCAGACTGTGGCGAAGCCCTAATGGAGAATTATGATTTGATGGGCCAGCTGGCGTGGTTGGTTAAGATTCTACCTATCGCGCCACAGGTCATGGGTTCGATTCCCACACAGGACATGCATTTGTGTGCATAAACATGTCTGTATGTCCTGAGTCTGGGTGTAATTATGTATATTAAGTATGTATTTACCAAGTAACAAGTAGTATATGTATTATTACAGTTCTGTTTAGTGTTACCACACCCGTCAAATCATAATTCTTCATTATGGCTTTGCCATGGTCTGGTAGAAGGGCCCCCTATACATGCCTCTGAAAGATAGCATGTAGTGCATGTACTATGATCATAGTGCGAAAGAGATAGCACCTAAATTAAGAAATCCGCACAGTATCAATGTTGGTTAGTTTTTTAAAAATATTTTTATGCTTTCTTCATAAAACAAAAACTATAGGTACTATGAAGAAAAATTGCCAATACAGTCAGATTGTCAAAAAAATATTTAAAAAATGTAACCTTGCTGAGTTTCTTGCCTGTTCTTCTCAGTTGAAGGCCGACTTACGAACTGGTGGTAGCTTCAGCAGCTTTGGCCTTCATAAGTGCCCTTCTAGGGCCTAAATTGAATAAACTTTGACTCAAGCTACAACCAAAATTATACCAACAATTTACTTGCATTCCAGATACGGTCTTCCCTATGGTGCAATCCTCATCCTTACATCGCTCCTCGTCCCTGAGCCAACATACTCTGGCCCGGAACACGTAACATACTTCCGAGGGCCGCAAGTACTGGAAGAGGAACTGAAACGTAACAAGCATGTGACGTGGGTGGTGTGCCTGTATGCTGCGTGGCATCCAGCTTGCGTTAACTTTGCACCGGTGTTTGCGGAGCTGTCTGCAAGTTATAGCTTGGATAATATGAAGTTTGGGAAGCTAGATGTTGGGAGGTGGGTCTTTCAATCTAATGCTAATAAGTCTTTTCTCATTTGATCATTTTTAGGGTTCCGTAGCCAAATGGCAAAAAACGGAACCCTTATAGATTCGTCATGTCTGTCTGTCTGTCTGTCTGTCTGTCCGTCCGTATGTCACAGCCATTTATTTCCGAAACTATAAGAACTATAATGTTGAAACTTGGTAAGTAGATTTATTCTGTGAACCGCATTAAGATTTTCACACAAAAATAGAAAAAACACAATAAATTTTGGGGGTTCCCCATACTTAGAACTGAAACTCAAATTTTTTTTTTTCATCAAACCCATAAGTGTGGGGTGTCTATGGATAGGTCTTCAAAAATGATATTGAGGTTTCTAATATCATTGTTTTCTAAACTGAATAGTTTGCGCGAGAGACACTTCCAAAGTGGTAAAATGTGTGTCCCCCCCCCCTGTAACTTCTAAAATAAGAGAATGATAAATCTATAAAAAATATATGATGTACATTACGGTGGAAACTTCCACCGAAAATTGGTTTGAACGAGATCTAGTAAGTAGTTTTTTTTAATACGTCATAAATTGAAATTAATATCAAATACTCAGGTGTATACTACCATTTACTTATATACCTACAGGTTTGTACGGAACCCTCGGTGCGCGAGTCTGACTCGCACTTGGCCGTTTTTTTCGTCTTCTCCCATTGAAAGCTAGTAGTAAAATGAACCCTCAATAATGTATCAGGTATGCAGAATCAGCAGCTAAGTACAGAGTACAAGACGGACCCACCAGCCGGCAGCTGCCCACCGTACTGCTGCTCACCGAAGGGCAGGAGAAGATGAGGAGGCCGCAGCCTGATCACACCGGCAAGTTGCAGAAGTAAGTATATTAAACATTATCTATCCACAGTGGATTTCATTTATTACGACTTTGGTTGTAGTCCCTTGAATTTAAAGCATATTTTAGTACAAAATTCATGTGGCTATAGCTACTTTGGATGTAACGCCGGGTTCGGGTGTAGCGACAATTTTTTAACCGACTTCAAAAAGAGGAGGAGGTTCTCAATTCGGGTGTATGTTTTTTTTTTTTTTTTTTTTTTTTTTTTTTTTTTTTTTTTTTTTTTTTTATGTTTGTTACCTCATAACTCCGTCATTTATGAACCGATTTGGAAAATTATTTTTTTGTCAGGAAGGGTACACTTCCTGTTTGGTCCCATTGTCATCAGATCAGGATTTGATTACTTCTTCGTGTACTTTGAAGTCGGTTTAAGTTTTTTGTAAAACAGTCCAATTATTAATGAATCATTTGTAACAAATTCCTAGAAATCCCATGCAGATATTGCGACCGGAGTCGGCCGCCAAAGACACAAAGATTTCTTTCTTTCGCAAACATCATGTTTACATCCACAGAGATGGTCAGCAAGTGTGGAGACCTTTACCTTTTTAACCGACTTCATAAAAAGGAGGAGGTTCTCAATTCGGTTGTATGTTTTAGCCGATTTGGAAAATTCTTTTTTTTACAGGAAGGTTACACTTCCCGTTTGGTCCCATTGTCAACAGATCAGGAATTGATTACTTCTTAGTGTACTTTGAAGTCGGTTTAAGTTTTTTGTAAAACAGTCCAATTATCTTTATATATATCAGCTAAGTAGGTAGGGAAGCGTGTATGTTTCGGAGTAAAATTTATGGTTCTGTTACAAAGTGATTACCTTTGCCTGTAACGACTTCCGGATATAAATAAAATAGAGTGGTCCCTTCACCGTCGTTATACCCGAAATCCACTGTATTTATAATAATAACAGGTGGACATTTCGAGATAGCTTAATTTTCAAAACCCTACGAATAAATAAAAGTTAGGAAGTTGTACATGTGAACAAAATCAACGCGAAATACGGCTCCGAACTTCACTACATTGACAAAATTATCTCTAGTATTCGAACGAAAGAACACACATGCAAATAAGCCGATTAGAGCCAATTAGCTGCGCTTGCCTAACACGTTGTATTCCGGCAAGTGCGATGATTGGTTGTCGGCGGGACAGATAATGCTGATTCGCTCGCCTGCTGCAGTGCGACATGCGTCATAATAAAAATGATTGTATTTTTGTACAATGCATATTAGTTGGATAAATGAGTTATAATTTAACTGACTATTATATTTATTTAAAAGTTTGTGATTCCTGTGCTTTTTTGATTAAAATGTTTCTTATTATTATATCTGTTATCTGGTTTCCATAGTACAAGTTCTGCTTAGTTTGGGATCAGATGACCGTGTGTGAGGAATGTCCCAGGATATTTGTTTATTTATATTTTGGATCCTAGGTGTCCTTTGTGATTTTAGAGTATTTTATATCCCGGGAAAAATTACATACCTTGGGTACGCAGGTAAAGACGCGAAGCATTAGCTATATTCTATTCGTTGTACTTTGCAACGCATAGTTTTTATACCATACTACACAAAATATTTAATTATTCCTCATTTTATTTATATACCCCTGCCTAATAAAAGGTTTAAAGCAAGTTTAGTAAAACCTGTCACTCTGGTCACTTTCTAATGGTATATAACAAAAAGAGACGAGGCTATTTCAAAACCTGTATTTGCTCAAAACCACAAAATTCTTTATTTCCAGGTTCTTATTCTCAAAAGACAACATGAAGGCGGCGTTCGACTTAGACGGCCTTTATGAGGAGTGTAAAGGGAAGCTAGCTGCAGTTAAAAATAACAAAAAGACCGAGTAGACCGCCAGAAGACCAAGTAGACCAAGGCTTTATTTCACTCGTACGCTATGAAGAATGAAAGGGAGGTAGACTATGTTTATATTTGTTGTAATACCGATGAGATTTAAGCTTTATTTGTAGATTATTTGAAGTCAATTTGCTGTCTCGCTTACTCTTGAGAAATTCAAAGTCATAGCTATTTATTAAGTTCTTGTGAAGATCAAAGCTACTGGTTACAATCGTTTTAGATGGTCAGTGACGATGTAGCCGAAGGTGGTAAGCACGCAAAGCCTAGAAAAGTGACCTTTATAATTATTGTGAATAACGTTCATTATAAATATCATGTGAGTAACTGAGTCTAAGGTTGACAAAGCGCCATATTTGTTGTGATTAAGTACCAAATTATTTATATTTTTAATGTTGTTCTCCTGATCAGAAATTGTCCTAATTAACGGCTTATCTGGCGATATAAATTAATTTAAAAACAAGAATGATTTCGTTTTTGGTTATTTCTGAAGAATTGGTATGTTCTGAAATAGTAATTCTAACATCAAAAAATCTACAAGTTTGTCACGCCTGGTGAGAGAGTCGCTGTTATCGCATTTGGTGGAGTAAATAACAAATGAATGTAGTGTTTATATTCTCTTTCGACCAATGGCGATTGACATTTCAAAATGGCGTCGTTAGTTCCTCTTTTGTCCACCGGGTCAGATAAGTTTGTAGGACTATACTTTATAATTATATTGCCAAAAGAATAAAATTTAGAACATCTGGTTCCGTGTATTCAGATATTTTGCGTAGCTTTTTACTCCTTTGTTAATAAATAAGATTTAAGTCAAGTATAGTAATACCTAGGATTAAAATATATCTGTCATAAAAACAAAAAGGGACGAGGCTATCTTAATACAGTAGTACCCAACTGATATGGCTTACCGATGTACCTGCGCAGAAGATACATTATCAAAGCGCGGGAAATGCTATTGGTCGGCAGCTGCCGCCATGTGTGCGGCGGGGCGTCACTTGCGAGTGAGACGGAACTAGCAGCTGCACTGTATTATGAACCTTATACTAGTGATCTAAGGTTGATTGTATGTTTTAAGCATTCGTTCGTTAATCTTCGGGTCATACTTTCTTTTCTGTGCGAACGAAGATTCGCGCACGACGCGCCTTATCAGTTGGGTACTACTGTACCTGGGTATTACAAGACTGACTTACATCTTATTTATTAATAAGGGGGTTAGTGTTTAACTGGAGTTAAATAATTTATCCTGAAATTAAGGTCTGATTGTGTCGTTTATTAAATGTTAATTTATTGATAATATAAGTACAAATTAATTACCAACTGCCTGAAAAAGAGTAATCTTTTCAGTGTATGTGTATGTTTTTCCGTTTGTTTATCCCAACATAACTTGTAAATGCTTTTAATAATTTATTTACAAGTGTGTGTGGTACTGTGAAAATCCTTAATTCATCCCGGGTTTCTGAACTGTCCGAATGTCAAAAAATACTATAATTTTGTATAGTAAGGGGCACGAACCGTGAGCACAGATTGACACCTGCGCAGTAGTTAGGCTACATTCCGAATAGATGCTGTAATCGATTTGAGCGTGCTTAAACCCGTTCCATATTAGTTTGAGCGCGATCACGATGTCCCGTGAAACGTCATAGATGACGTCATGCATGCACCATCTTGCGCTCACACCGACCATGCCCGAAACTGATATCAACGTGAGCGCTGTCAAAAAGTGACGGTCAATTATTGTGTTTTCGGCAAAAATCTAATAAGATTTTTGGTTTTCCATATGGCAAAGATATTTTTTATGATTTAATGAGAGAAAAAAAATAAAAAATGCGGATATTCCTTTTTGCGAACTAATAAAAGATATAAGGAGTCCTAGCGCATTGTTAATTCAGATTTTAATTAAATTCTCAAATGTTCTGTTTTGAATACTGTGAGCGCGATAACGGGCGTTCCGAATTGTTGACAGTTCTCAGCTGTCATTATCATGATATCTAACTCGGTACGCAAATTATTGCTGTGAGCACTGTGAGCGATATTATTTAATTCGGAATGTAGCCTATATATACTTTCGTAGCAAAAAAATATTTTTCTATCCTGCTACATAACATGCTAAAGAAGTTAACACTTTATGTCACTTGATTTAAGGTTTATTTTTGAATACTCTTAAAAGCTAATCAATGATAAAGTTTTTTTTTTTAAATTTGTTCATGACCATGGATACAAAGTCCTTCAGTCGCATACATTTTATTTATATTCTTTATAACATGTAACAGGCTATGTCATGGACGGTAACAGATGTGACATATGAAAACAGAATCATATTATTTATCACCTGCTACTTGTGATTTATGCCATGCCTAGTCGGAATGAAGGCGGGGGGAGCGGCGAGCGGCACACGATTGGTTCATCAGTCGATGCTCGTCGTTTATTGGATTCTCGCGTGTCATTTGGCTACTGTGATTTGGCCAAAAGTGTAGACGCGCGAGCTTGCCCCCACTACTGCCTATCTGTGCTGACCACTCGTGCCTCATACTGTAATGACGCAAATATTTTGAGTTTTTTTAACTGCAGTCGTGTTTTAAAGAGACGAATAAACATACATACATAAACCCAGTTATTTCCATGCAATATCTAGTAATATTTAAGTACCTACTGTATTTATTGTTATTTTAATGTTTTTTAACATTGGAAATAAAATATTGTGCACTATAAAGTTTTTTTTTAAATGTATTTTGACACAGCAAGTTGTCCCGCGGGCCTAGACGAAATCAATGATGATACCGTGCCCTGTGAAATTCGCTTAAGAGGATATGCTGGTGACGTTTGTTCCATACAAACGTAATACTCAGTTTCCACTCTGGATAATGACACTAGAGCAATGATTATTCTACCATGCAATATGTAGGTACCACTGTATGTCCCTCGGTTGTGTTTTTCTCCATAAATTAATTATTGTAAGAATTACGAGCCTTCTAAAATCACAAAAACTTACCATTTTTAACGCCCTTATCAGAATTCCAGCGATAATTTGAAGAATATAAAAAAAAAAAAAAAAAACTGGAAGTTTTGGATGAGAAAACCGGGGATTACGAAATAGCGATTTCGTCTAATTTAAATAGGTATAATCGGTCCAAGCTGTAGTTGTCTCTATCGCCCTCGGGCGGGACAGCTCGGGCACAGCGCGACAGCAATAGATATGTTAAAAACCAATATTAGTTACTTATTTTTCAAATTTCTTGCAGCCATCCTATACTCTTAACCGAGTACGAGCGACGTCAGTCGAATATCGAATCTATACCACGGCATAACATTCGAATCATGAAAAGTCTATCCGTCTCTCTAGCGCGCGGTCAAGCGTATATGAGCATGAAAGAGACGGAGTGGTCTTTTTTTTCTCCGGAGTGGACTGAATAATTAGAAGCAATAATGTAATAAACCATACTGTATCGTGAATTTGCATATGTGTGACTATGAACGTGCCAGGTTCAGTTAACCGACCAGTGCCTCTACCATGAGTTTTCTACAGTCTCATCATCATCATCATCATCATCAGCCTATAATGTCCCACTGCTGAGCACAGGCCTCCTTTCACAAGGTGAAAGGGAATGGGTAGATACTCCACCACGCGTGCCCACTGCGGATTGGTGGAGGTAGGCTATTGGTCAACCTACTGTTGGAATTTTTCAAGCCGCCTAGGAGGCATCCAACTAGCTTAACGACTATCACAATTAAGTGATAACCGGGACCAACGGCTTTACGTGCCTTCCGAAGCACGGAAACGCTCGATTTGAAATACCACTAGGCGGTCACCCATCCAGGTACCGACCACGACAGACGTAGCTTAACTTCGCCGATCGATTGAGAACGGCTAATCATGCTACACCACGAGCGCTTCTAAGACTATTCTACACTAACGTAATCTACAGTCGCTATCGACTACGGTGACACATTTTGTATGAAATGCTTCCAAAAGTGTCCACTAGAGGCGGTGCTCGCTATACAGAATATTCACCGTAGTCGCTAGCGTGTGTAGATTAAGTTAGTGTAGAAAACTCATGGTAGGAGTACAGGCCCCATAGACAAGAAAGTTATCGACAATCGTCATCGTTAGTAAACGATCAACCTTTGTATGGGATTGACATAAGAGATTGTTAAAAATCACGTGATATTTCGATTTGAAATGTCAATCCCATACAAAGGTTGATTGTTTACTGTCGATAACGATTGTCTACAACCATCTTGTCTAGGGGGGCTGTATGATCTTAACTTCAGAATATTGTAGGTGCAGTTTTTCCTTCTTTTTAAACACGGGACACGTATTTGTTGTCAGTGAGGTCAGAATGCAAATGTTATGTAATTAATCTAAGCTTGGTTTGTAAAGAGTAATTGCTGAGTGAATTTCGAGTCAGATTCATGAGAGCCTGCGAAGGTCTATTTGAATGAAACATTTTCAATTTTATACGTTTTTAGGGTTCCGTCCCAAATGGCAAAAAACGGAACCCTTATAGATTCGTCATGTCTGTCCGTCCATCCGTATGTCACAGCCACTTTTTTCCGAAACTATAATGTTGAAATTGAACTGAATGAAGTAGATGTATTCAGTGAACCGCATTAAGATTTTCATACAAAAATAGAAAAAAAAAAACAATAAATTTTGGGGGTTCACCATACTTAGAACTGAAACACAACTTTGTTTTTTTAATAAAGCCCATATGTATGTCCCTTAGGGGTGTCTTTGGATAGGTCTTCAAAAATGATATAGAGGTTTCTAATATAAATTTTTCCTAAACTGAATAGTTTGCGCGAGAGACACTCCCAAAGTCGTAAAATGTGTGTAACCCCCCCTGTAACTTCTAAAATAAGAGAATGATAAAACTAAAAAAAATATATGATGTACATTACGATGCAAACTTCGACCGAAAATTGTTTTGAACGAGATCTAGTAAGTAGTTTTTTTTTCAATACGTCATAAATTGAAATTCATATCAAATACTCAGGTCTATACTACCATTTACTTATATACCTACAGGTTAGTACGGAACCCTCGGTGCGCGATTCTGACTGAGTTTTTAACATACTTTTGATCAAATAATCTTATCTACCATTTTTATCAAGGATTTAGCCCCTTCAAACTAAATAAAACACATTCAAATATTAATTTACATTTTAATGACTAGATATAAAATACATTTAACATTAAAATTGTCCTACACTTAACATAGTGACTGAATAATGAAATTCTTGTTTTCTCGGATAATACAAAACAATTATCTAAATACAATCAGTTGCATCAAAATTAACTTTTTACTATAACACTTTTACATTAGGGAACGTACCCATACTACGTGACCCATTTTTACAACTTTTTACCCCCCTCCCCACCTCAGTGACCACCCGAAGTATATGCCAAGACCCCTCTAATTTTCACGTAGTATTTCATAAATAGTAAATATTTTTTGCAAACAAAGTTAAAAACAACATAATTTGGGTCATCATCATCAGCCTATAATGTCCTACTGCTGAGTACAGCCCTCCTTTCACAAATCAGGGTGAAAGGGAATGGGCAGATACTCCACCACGCGTGCCCACTGCGGATTGTTGGAGGTAGGCTAGTGGTCAACCTACTGTTGGAGTTTTCAAGCCGCCTCTGAGGCCTCGCAACTAGCTTAAAGACTATCACAATTAAGTGATAAACGTTTCCGTAGCACGGAAACGCTCGATCTGAAGTAACACTAGGTTGTCACCCATCCAGCTACAACCGTCGTGGTCGGTACCCACGACGGTTGTAGCTTAACTTTGCTGATCGATTAAGAACGGTTAATTATGCTACACCACGAGCGCTTAATATTTTATTTGGCTCATCTTTGTCTTGATTAATACCGCCCATGCCGCGTGACGCCAAGAGTGCGGGCATTTCGGTATATGTGCGTTACCTAAGCATTTTTGAAGACTCAACCCCAACCCCGAATGGGTCACGTAGTATGGGTACGTTCCATTAAACTTATCATGGTACGAATTCGATTAAAACTAGAATGTTTGTGCAATCCAATTGTTAGTTTGAAGCAGGGTCTCCAGATTGGGGGTTTTACAGTGGGGGGAGTGTACTGTACATACAATATTATATTTTGATGCAAATGATTATAATTATTATGCATAATACCTGTAGACACCAATATAATGATATCAGATCAAGAAATATGGACCATATCGGTCTTCTATAGGATATATTTTGGAGTGTGTGCTACAGTATTGTTCAATCTAATTCCTCCATCCCCATTTCTTCACCGAAACACAAGACGCCGGGAGAATTTCCACCCATACGTTGTCGACATCCCGCGTACCCGACACAACGCTTCGCTTCATCGTTTCTTATACGAACAGCAAAGGAGTGGAACTCTCTTCCGGGATCTGTTTCCCGACACCTACAACCTAGATGTATTCAAGACCAGAGTGAATAGGCTTTTTCTGGGTAAGCGTGCTACATCCTTGGCCTCGTCATAACTCCTCATGGGGTCAGTCGAAGGTCTAACGCAAGCACATTTAACATAAAAAAAAAAAAAAACATTTCTTGTCGAACCAGGGATGCGGCCTGGGTAACAAAATAATAATTCTAATTAGTTTGTCGTTTAGATTATCAAAAAATATTGGATATATCGCATTATCAAATCAAATAAAAATTACAAAGAAAAAGCGCGTCAAAGATCGGGAGTGCTCGTGACGTCACTTGTTTGTGAAAAGTGTACTAATGCGTTACGTCACGCGGACCTTTAGCACACCATATCTTCGTCAATTCTTGTTTGTTTGACAATAGAAATTACGTGTCTAACATTTTTTGATAATAGACTAAGTATAATAGTTCAGGCCGCTAGCCTAGATCTCCCGGCCTGTCTAACTCTACGTAAATGGTTCGAGTGAAGAAACGGCGTTGTATGTGTTAAAGGACAAACATTTCGAATATCATGTCTAGAATGTTAAGCAGTTTGAGAAATCGCGGTTTGGTTTCATCTTCATTCTTTCTTGACATTGGTTTCTCTCTGTTTTTTCTGTCTAGATCTGTGGATAACAATTTGCGTGATTGTAGCACACATATCTAAAGATATAAACTTTCACACTTATTAATATTAGTGCGATGAGATAGACCATAATGTGGAGCAACAAGGATAATTTTTGTTTGACATTCTAAAGGCCAACGCACAAGTGTGCGTTGGCCTTTAGAATGTCGTTGTTTCGTTGGGCACGGACACTTGTCCGTGCCCAACGAAACAACGACAACGGCTTGTACAACGGAGAATGTTCTAAGGAATAGTTTGACTTGATGCCCACGGCTAGCTTCCACCATCGCAACTCACGCCATCGACGGAGAGTCCATCCTCACACATTAAAACCAGAACTGTTTCGTACTGTGCGGGCTCAAAGGAGTTTTCTTCCGCGGACGCTCGGACTGTGGAATGAGCTCCCCGCCGTGGTGCACCCAATGGAGTACAGCATGGGATTCTTCAAAAAGAGACGTTTCTTCAGGGTCGGCAACGCGCGAGTGATACCCCTGGTGTTGCAAGCGTCCATAGGCTACGGTAACTGCTTACCATCAGGCGGGTCGTATGCTTGTTTGCCACCCAAGTGGTTTAAAAATTTAAGCCCTAGTAGGGCACTTATGAAGATCAAAGCTCCTGAAGTTATAGGATGAGACTTACTTGCAAAGTATAAAAACGCAGTTAAATTATATAACACTTACCAGATCTCTCCGCCTTAGTGTAGTGTGTTCGTTCAATAGAATTGGCCTGGTCTTCGCTGATGGTGGACGAAGTGTCCAGAAACACCTGGATGCTGTAGTCCGAAAGGATATGAGACCAGTGCCCAAAGACTCCAATTCCTGGATGATAGGAAAATTTGACTCATAAAAATAACCAGCCAATAAATAGCCGAGTTTATTGTCGGCTCCTCTCAGCAAATGCAGGTTGCATCCGAACCGGTATTAGACTTTTTACTACTGTTTGAATAAATGATTTTGAACCACTTTTAATAAGGTTCTTTTCATAGTGACTCATTCCACAGAAGACATGAGCGCCGAATTTTTAGGGTCGGCGACGTGACATTAAAGGTGGTCTCACACTTATCAGAGCCGAACGCGGCGAACGAATCGAAGTCAAGGAGGGCTCGCACACATATCCGCGCCGAAGAAATCATATCTATTTCCTTTACGCCTGTCGCACAATATTTATAAACAACTCGCGTGTTGCTACGCAACTGATAGAATGCGATGCGATGCGAGCGCATTGGTCGAGTCCGCATAAGCCGCGCCGAATCTAATGACGTCATCTGAATTCGTCTAGGATTTCTGGGGTTCTTCCAGATTCGGACGATTCGACGCGGGCAAGTGTGCAACTTTCATAAGATTCATGTACAGAATTCTAAAATTCGTTTCGTTCGATGCGTTCACCTATATACTGTGAGTTTCGTGACATTAATACTGTGACAGCCATGGAAGGAGGATTCTGTTTTTCTATTGACAAATATTGCTGCTATTGATACCGGTCGGTGGACCGACCGGCGGTCGGCGCTATGACTATTCCACAGTAAAGGCACGAAAATATTTGCTAAGGATGCACGCCTTGTGCCACCACAAGTCAATTGAGAGGCCCGCTTAAACAACTATTTTAGAAGGGAGTCAATCTTCTGTACAATAGTACGATTTGTTATCCTATGGAGAGGAATGTAAATACATTAGTAATTGGTACATACCAATAGGTCTTGGGAAATCTGGAGGTATGTTCACCATGTCCGTACCACATGTAGCTGAGCTGAAATTGTTCTTGTCTATCTCATAGCCGGGCCTGTAAGTATATTTACAATTAAATAAATAAATATCCCGGGACATTCCTCACACACGGTCATCTGATCCCAAACTAAGCAGAGCTTGTAATATGGAAACCAGATAACTGATATAATACATCTACTTTTTGTTTGTAAATACACACTTAATATACATAATTACACCCAGACTCAGGACATACAAACATGTTCATGCACACAAATGCATGTCCTGTGTGGGAATTGAACCCATGACCTGCGGTGCTATAGGTTAAGACTCCATGTCTTAACCAACTGCGACAACTGGCATAACTAATATTATGAAACTGAAGAGTTTGTATCAGGGATGTGGAATCTGAATTTTTACCAGTGTGCAAAACCAGCAAAGGATCTATTTGGAACTGTAACTAAAAGAATCTTATACACCACAGTGGCATGTATCACACCTTGGCCACGGTTCTGCTTTAACGTCATCGTGACATATAGGATGCTACACAGAGTTGAAACATTGAGTGTTTAACTGGCTGGTATGGACATGTCAGGTATGTATAGATGAACACAAAGTGTTCTATTTAATGTCAGGACTGCAAATCCATGGCAGACTGATTAACCCATAGGATTGTGTTGGGATGTGTGGTCTAATGTTGCCTTTGTCTTCATTTATTTGTATTGCTTGGCTGTCCTGCTCTCTCCTATACAATTGATGGTGTGTGGAAAGAGCAATATAATTATCTATGCAGTGGTATACAATATATCAGTGACTGGAAAGTGGGTTTAGCTTTAATAAAAAAAGAAAACATAATAGGATGCACATCACACACAAGTAGGGCTGCCATCTCTAAAATCTGTAAACCGGGACAAGAAGTCCCAGTGAAAGCCACAGATTTTGGAACTTAGAACCCGAACATGTTAAAAGTGCTATTTAAAAAATTACTCAGTAAAATAAAAATTTGTTTTGTTTGTTGTGACTTGAAAACTTAAGTCCAGACAAAAAATTTAACCACGCCCAGGCGCTCTCCGGTCACCCTTTAAACTAGGACAAATCTGGGGAACACCAGACGGGTGACAACCCTACACAAGAACCTACGGTTAAGTTGGACATTGATCAAGAAAGACCTTGCAAAATATAAACTGGACCACATAATTACCTAGAAGGTATATCTCTGGGGAAGGCTGATTATATGAGCCAATTCCAAGTAATAGATGGAAAAAGGTCTGATGATGAACAACACAAAAAAACACTACGGCAGTTACAGATGGTTGTCCATTTCCCTCACATTTTATAACTTTTCGCAGTCAAACCCCTTAGGTAATAACCGTGAAATCATCTAGTAAGTATAAAAACTACTATCAAGGCAATTACAGCTTTGTAATCGAAGATCCACCAACAAATATAATACTTGGTCCACTAGATTAACTCTTTGAAAATACTATTTTTTTCATATTAAACTATACAAATTATATACAAACCTGACAGTATCAGATACGTAAAGGTCTGCATCACCAGTTAAGGATGTTAATTCCACCAGTAGAGGCCCTGTATGCCCTAATTGCCAGTAGGAAAAGTTGCCTGCCCCCACTGATCCAACCACTGTGTCTAACAGCACTTTATCAGTCTCAATTTGCACATATCCCGATAGTAAAGATGATAATGTTGATATGCAAATAATTCCTAATAAAACTAGAATAAATTCCCTTCTCATTTCTTTAGGAAAACCTGAGTATTTGAGAAAGAAAAGGTGTTTTTGTGTTCGGTGGAAATAAAAATTCTCCCGGAGACCCGGATGACAATAATTGACATTTGCTGTCAGTGTCAGTTTTTTTTTAGGATTCGTTCAGAAACGATGTGTAGATGTCACAGGTTGATGTTGATTCGATCGTTCGATCGTGTCGTTAAGTGGAAGTGTCCCAAACTTATTTAAACACTGCAATGCAGACTTTTTAGGGTTCCGTAGCCAAATGGCAAAAAACGGAACCCTTATAGATTCGTCATGTCTGTCTGTCTGTCCGTGTATGTCACAGCCATTTATTTCCGAAACTATAAGAACTATAATGTTGAAACTTGGTAAGTAGATGTATTCTGTGAACCGCATTAAGATTTTTACACAAAAATAGAAAAAAAACAATAAATTTTGGGGGTTCCCCATACTTAGAACTGAAACTCAATTTTTTTTTTCATCAAACCCATAAGTGTGGGGTGTCTATGGATAGGTCTTCAAAAATGATATTGAGGTTTCTAATATCATTTTTTTCTAAACTGAATAGTTTGCGCGAGAGACATTTCCAAAGTGGTAAAATGTGTGTCCCCCCCCCCTGTAACTTCTAAAATAAGAGAATGATAAATCTATAAAAAATATATGATGTACATTACGGTGCAAACTTCCACTGAAAATTGGTTTGAACGAGATCTAGTAAGTAGTTTTTTTTTAATAGGTCATAAATTGAAATTAATATCAAATACTCAGGTCTATATTACCATTTACTTATATACCTACTGGTTTGTACGGAACCCTCGGTGCGCGAGTCTGACTCGCACTTGGCCGGTTTTTTAATTTAGGCGATGAAAATCTGTCGGCAAGCACCTATCGGTGTTTTCCGTCAGCTGCACTTGAGAGCCAGTTCCAGCTAGTTAAGCTTTGTGTGCTTAAAAAAAATGAGACTAAAGATAATTAGGTAGTACTTATTTAAAATAGCATAATTAAGCTAAGGATGTTAATTCCACCAGTAGAGGCCCTGTATGCCCTAATTGCCAGTAGGAAAAGTTATTATAGTTTCTTATCTTTATCAAAACTCCAACTTCATTATTGAGAAAATACGCATAATTATGCATTTCAATCTTTCGAACTTTGCAGCATAATCCAACTACATTCAATCGATAGTTATTCCGTTGCGCAGTCATGGTTTAGGCATATTTCCATTTGTTAATCCAATATGTGCAAATAGAAATAGTATCCCATCCTAGGCTTTTTAAGCAAAAGAAAAATTACTAAAATCTCTGCATACTTAAAAAAAAATTCTAAAATCTGCATCCATTATAGGTTCCGCAAATAAATTGAACACGAAAATCAATCTTATGATAAACTTTTATTAGTATAATTAGGGTTTTATAAGTCTTCAGTTCATATTAAATAATAACAGGATCTTAAATTAAAAAGTAACAAAACATTCTTCGAGAATTTATAGTAGGTAGGTATGTACAGTTTCACTTATTAGTACAGTCGAGAAAACTAGGCTTATCAATTAAAACAGCCTTACACGCTTACCTATATAAAAAATATTGCAACATGAGGTCCTTCATAATAATTAGGTACACTTCCTATAAATTCAATTTACCTAATTTTTTATTCATAAAAAAAAATTATGAACTTTATTCGTCTTAACGTACCTATTTATATCAAGTTATTTACTAAAAAGCACTGTACTAAATTTAATAGAACCATTACTTATGTACCTAAGAGAATAATAAATTCACGAGATCATGATTTATATGTCTCGAGCAAAAGAAATTTACAAAAAAAAATTGACCAGTGCATGCATTACGTAAATTGTTGCAATCAAATTCAGATTGAAAAAACTTCGTTAAACGATAAAAATATTCCAAAAACGAAAATAATATTTCCCAAAAAGAGCTGTTTGCCAAAAAAGTTATCAGAAAACCGCTATATTTAATTGGTTCCGATGAGGAGTTTTCTTATGAACTATTGATATTTCCAAACAATTTGAACTTTAAGAGCACAATTTGAAAAGTATTTTGAGCATAGAGGTATCATAAGAAAACTCCTCATCGAAACCGGTTAAATATAGTGGTTTTCTGATAACTTTTTTGGCAAACAGCTCTTTTTTGGAAATACTTAGAACCATTTTCGTTTTTGGAATATTTTTATCGATTAACGAGTTTTAAGAAAGAAAACAACTCAGTCGAAAATTATTGAAAGTATTGCTACAACAAAGTCACATAGCCCAACAGTAACACACAATTCAGAATCTACTAATTCAATTTTCTATTGCGCACAACTCCCCAAAATCCCGCTTCACAATCGGCTCGTCCGGTTCGTCCTCCTTTTTATGTACTTTGTCCATATGCTTTTTAAGGTCATATCGCCTCACAAAAGTACCTGTACACAGAGTACAATTAATTCTCAACACATTGTGCCTTCTCTTTGCATGTTCTGATCTTCTAGAGGCAGATATGAACGTCTCTCCGCAGTCTTCACATTTATAGGGTTTCTCGCCTGTATGACGCCTCCTGTGGTAAACGGCGGCCATTTTGGAAACCAATTTCGCGCCACAAATATCACACTCAAAGTTTCTGACACGAGTATGGACTACAGTATGCTCAGCTAACCTAGCTGGAGTATAAAAACGTTTGCCACACCACTGGCACTGATGAGGTCTCACGTCCATATGAATCCAGATGATATGGTTCTTCAATTGCGGCCTAGAATTGTAAGTTTTGCCGCAATGATCGCAGGTATATTGAGCTGGGTCGCGGATATTCGACCGTCTGTTTCGGGGTACAGATTGCGCGTCAGGTTTCGCGTCTGGCTCGCATTGTGCGCGATGTTCCCTATAACAGCCGCGATTGGTAAACTGTATCCCGCAAGCTCGACATATGCGGACTGCATGCATTTGCGCGTGCAGCTCAAACGATGCGTGTCTAGGGAAAGTCCTTCCGCAATCGCTGCAAGTTAGGACACCGGGGCTATGTGCTTTTTTTGCGTGCTTCATAAGTTTGGACTCACTACTAAATAGCATAGGACAATGTTTACACAGTGACACCTTTTCCTTATGTACTGTTGAGAGATGGTCCTTCATTTCGCGTCCTCTAAAAACGACCGCCCCACAAATTAAACAAGCATCCTTTTGTCCACTGTTTTTTAAATGCATATTCAAGTAATATGGACTGATGAACGTTTTCCCACAGTCCTGGCAAATGCATGAAGGCCCTGCGCGCGCGTTCCTCGGCTTCCTATTAACCGGCTTTTTACTAAATCTGTTTTTTAATCGGTTTAGAATGGTTTTCGTGTCACCGCCTGCGAAGTCTTTAACGGTTTGGATTGATAGATCAGTTTTTCTGACAAAGGCGTATAGTGATTTGACGTTGGGCGCTGTGGAAGTGGAAAGGACCGATAAGCTTGTGACGGCTTTATGCCACATTTTTTGTGCGTTTTTAACAAAGATGCTGAACTCCTGCGCGGCGAGGGCGGTGCTGGCGCAACCAACGCATACTCCTGGTGGACAGAGAGCTTCATCTTTTACCTGGAACGAGGAAATATTGCATAGGATAATTTTTTTAAACAATTTTTTTTTCTAATACTATAACTTTGTATTTCATAGGTATTGGCAGCAGTATATTTAGATTGTATTTTTAACCGACTTCAAAAAAAGGAGGAGGTTCTCAATTCGATTTGAGGTTTTATGTTTGTTACCTCATATCTCCGTCATTTATCAACCGATTTGGAAAAATCTTTTTTGTCTGGAAGGGTACACTTCCCGTTTGGTCCCATTGTCATCAGATCAGGATTTGATTACTTCTTAGTGTACTTTGAAGTCGGTTTAAGTTTTTTTGTAAAACAGTCCAATTATTTATAGCAACATTGTAATAAGTGTACCTATCTACCTACTATATAGCTAGCTACGCACCAAATTACCTGCAGAGCATATTGACATTAAGCTATCAATTGTCAGAATTATACGCAAGAGTGTGACGTAAAATCAAATATACCTACAGGTCAGTTAACTAATGCTGGCACGTTCAACACTTTTACAAGTGGCGCTTGTGTAATGTCTGTGAATAAGCACGCGGCGTGTATCGCACTGCATTCGCATCATGAAAAGTATGTCCATCTCTTTCGTGCGCGGTCAAGCTTATGAGTATGAAGGAGACCGTCATTGTTTTGCTTTTGCTACTGCTTATAAATATAGAGTAGAGTTTTTTGCATTCGTCACTTAGAATTGCCTGACTGATTAGAAGCAACTACATGAATCGTGAAATTGCATAAGTGCGAGTAAGACAAGTGATTGTTGTGAGTGTGAAGTAAGAAACAAAAAAATCTAATGTTAGTTGTTTTATAGATTTAAAGGTAGTAACGAACATAAGACTTGGGATTTCGCTTCCTTAGTAACGAATCAAAGACAGGCATCAGTCACTTGTCTCTTCAAGGTTCTCAAACCAAATTCTTCTGATCGTTAGTTAGAAGGTACTATTAATAACGCTGCCAAAAACGATAACGCAACAATTATATTACCTCCGACTAATAGGAGTGACATTAACTATAGAGTAATGCACAACCAAATAATGCCTTTTCAATTCGCAAGGCCTAACAAATCGCGCCGCACACTTCTCGCAAGCATAAGGCAGGCCATTGGTGCCTCTATGTTTCCTTTTTATATGATCCAACCTCCGCGAAGAGGATAGGAATCTATCCCCGCACTCGTCACACGCGAATGGCTTCTCTCCACTGTGTATCCTTTGATGCAACTGATATCCCAGCTCGGACAATAATTTCGCTCCGCAATAACATTCGTATATCTTCCTCACTTTCTTATGCGTCATTTCATGAGATCTCAAGTGAGCTTTAGTTGATGTACGCTTCCCACATGTTGTGCAAACGAATGGGAGTACATTCATATGTTTTTGGACTATATGTATCTTTAAAGATGGCTTTTTTTTGTATGACACACCGCAGTGGTCGCATTCGTAGGCCGAAGAGATTGGTTGCTGCTCGGAATTGCATTGCTTCTCGTGATGCTTACAACATTTCCGATTCTCAAAGCTAAGGCTGCAAGATTTGCAGTGGAAAAGGCTGTGGGCATACACATGAGCGCTCAACGCTCGTTCGTTCACAAAACTCCGACCACAGTCTTCGCAGGAGAACTTCTTTGCGCCGTGAGATTTTAGCCAATGTTGCATCAAATATTCATCATCTTCGAACACTTCGTTGCAACGGGTGCAACTATAAACGACTATATCGTGGGCTTTGGATAAATGTTTGCTCAAATTCTTCTTCGGTACCACTAGACCACATTCGCTGCAAGATCTTTTAGGGGTACTTTTCAAATGTTTATTTAAGTAACATGGATTTGTGAACGCTTTGCCACAAATCGGGCATTGACATGAAACCTCATTTAAACGTCTTATCTTCCTTGGCTTAGGGCTATCAAAAACTAATTTTCCGTTCAATCTCCAGAGAGCTTCTTGTACATTTGGGACTCGATCAATTTGATCTTTCACTATAGTATTTTCTTCGCCATTATAGAAGACATAGACGCATTTATCTTCATCAGTCGCGTCGTAGATTTGGGACAGGTATGTGGTCGCCGAGGCCCAGTGCTGTGCGGAGAGTTTGCTCAGTTGTCCGATGTGTATCGCTGTGACGATGTCTTCAGAGCATGTTCTGCATAACCCCTGAGGCAAGGACGGCTCCTCCAGGACCTGAAACGATGTCAGGCATAAATCCAGCCTCTTCGCCCTTGATTATCAATGCTCTATTCTATAATTTGAGTACATACTCTGCATCTATACTTGCGTTTGCGTATCAGGTATTATAAAACATATTAGACCATAATTTCATACATAAAGCCGAGCGAGATAATGTCCCAAATATAGTTGGAAAGAGATGCAGCTTTTGTTTCTTAAAGCTGCAACTATGTTTTGGGATGATAAAGTGACGTGACTCATATTCAACCATGTACTAAAAAGAGACACATAGTTCGGCAAGGCGAGACACCTTGTCAAAAGTGACTTATCTCAGAGAGTAAAGGATCCAATTTGATAAAGTAAATAAAAGTCTACAAATATATTTAGAAATGTTTACTTCTGGATATTAATAAGTACACTAAAACAAATTACTTAAAACGTACAATCTAAAAAGCAATATACACTATGGGGCCAGTAAAGTATTACTTAAGCAGAATTTTATTAACAGCAAGAACAGCTCGATTTAAGAATGGGGGCTTATGTAATATTCTGAAGCCTATACAACAAAATCCATAATTATTTTCATGTCAGCAGGCTGATAAGCAGGTGGACAGTCCCCCAAATGGTACCACCACCCAGGTACTAGACATTATAGAGCTAACAAGGAGGCAAATGGGTAGTTCCTTCAACTGCATGTTACGTCGAACACATGGTTCGTGATGATGTGGATGATTTTGCATCATTACGTATTTTTTCTTGTCTATTTATAAATAAAAAATACGATTTTGTTTAGAAGTTCCGCGTGACGTAACGTTGTGGTACACTTTCTACTCAAAAGTGTCGTCACGCTTATCTTTGTAGATTTTTAATGATTTGATAAAGCAATAAGTACGTGTACAATATTTTTGATAATATAACTGATGGACTAATTAATTAATTATTACCCAGGTTCCTCATCAGATCATCCCTATGCTCAATTATATGATAATTAAAGAGGTAGATAGGTTACCTACACAAGATTTGAACTTCATAAATGGCACACTGTCATACATGTCGTGTCGTTCACGCTCTGACGCGCCTCATAGCTAAAGTGAGCTAACTAGCACAGTTTAAACGTGCCACTCGCGGAGCACTTATAACCTATCTACCTCTTTTACTTATAAAATCATTGCCTATTTTAGCTTATTTGGAGAACTGTGTTAATAGTCTAACATACATCGATTTGAGGTTTAATACAACTGTTTAATTGTAACAATTGTCCAAAGTCGGTTCGTCGTCCAACTCCACGAGAACCTAAGATAATAAGATGCGAGAGGTGACATGTTATCATGAAATAATGGATTAATATTTGTCCTCTATGCGTTTTGGCTAAAAGAAAAACCACCCGGACTGACTGGCCTCCGAACATTTAGTATGTTTATAAAAGTCTTTCTTATTAGCAAAAGTATCTTTGCATTTAGCACATTTAAATGAATAATTTGCTTTGGAAACTTTCCCCTTTTTTATTTCATCTTCCCTTGAATGCTTTTTCAAATGCTTCTCGTATCCCCTACGAGAACTATACTTCGCTCCACACTTGCAGACGTATCTATCCAAGACTTTCTTGTGAGTGTGTTCATGTTCAATGTAATGTGCTTTAAATGGAAATGATTTGCCACACTTGTCACATTGAAACTTCTTTCTTGCGAGATGCTTTATTTTCATATGCATTTTCAATGCCATTTTAAAATTATACTCTTTCGAGCAATAATCACAGATGAATTTCTCTACACTAATATCTCTGCTTTGAGCACAGTTTATCTTGTGATTGCTAAAGCAGATTTTATTAGTGAATTTCTTATTACACGTCGAACAAACACATTGCTTATGTCTCGATACATGTCTGGAGAGCCTGTCCATGTTTGAAAATGATAGCTTGCATTCAGGACATATGTGTTTGCCCCTTGAATGCTTTAATTTATGCAACAAGAAGTATTTCTTGTATACGAAACACTCATTACATATATCGCAAGAATAAACGTTCGCATTATGTGTTTCTGCATGAGATTTATACGCCTCTAGATCCAAAATAAGATTGCAGTGCGGGCACATCTTTTTCTTTACACGTTTGATGTGATTATTGAGTGTGTCAATGGTATAGAAAGATTTTTCGCATTCCGGACACGACATGTTCTTATCATTTGATAATTTCAATTGTTTCTCTTTCTCGCGCCGTATGCTATTGCACTTTTTCCATATTAAACGTTTTTGTAGAACCTTTACCGCTTCTGTATTGTCTTTGATATTCTTCTTGGTAGAATGGACCAGCTCTCGTTTCTGACAATCGCTTGATATGAGCACGAAGACTCTGGGTTTAGGTACTGACGGTAGGGTCAAGTGCTCTATCACATGCTTCCACTTGCTGTCGGAATCCTTGCAAAGTTTTATGAACGGTATGATAGGTAATATTTTGTCCACGCAGTGGATGCATAGTCTGTTAGGCAGCGATGTCGACGACTCCATCTAAAACAATTAGGCTGATCTTGTAGTTCTATATTAAGCCAATTAAACATATTCATAGATTACAGACTAGATACCGCCAATCGGATAATTCAGTTGGTGATGACAATATGCGATTTGTAATCGCTGCATGATTGTGGCAGAATAGTCAGGCCAGTGGAATGCTTCTCTCATTAGGTCTGTCTGTAGTTTTCCCAACAAGTTTATCTACTTGAGTAATTAATAATGATCAAATGACCGGATGATCAGACGTTTATAAGACAAATTAAAAGAATGTTTTTTACATTTAGAATTAATGGACGGCGGAGGAATGTATCTAAACAGCATTGACTGCAGTAAAGGATTAGTATCTTATGTTTTTCAACCTTTATACAGGTTACCCGAAATTTGAATCATAGGTGAAAATTCTGACTCTAATACCGGCACGGAAGGTTGCATTTGCTGAGAAGACCCGGCAATAAACTCAGCAATTACTCTTTTCAAAACAAGCTTACGATTCATAACATAAGTTATTTACATTCTAATCGCACTTTCTTGCCGGAGTCTTCTCAGTTTAAGTGTATTCCGAACCGGTGGTAAATTCAACTGTATGTACCAATTTAACGTTCATAAGTGCCTTACCAGGGCCTAAACTGAATAAATGACTTTTTGATTTGACTGACAACAATAGCGTGCAAAAAATTAAGGTTTAGAATATGGAAATCCATGCTAACTTGAAAAATTTCCTGTATTTAAGGCTGATTAAGTAAATTCAAATAAGAATAAATCTAATAACTAGTTCTCAAATCAAATTCCTTCCATGCACATCACTAGTCTATGGTCATCTTATTAGGCCTCTTTTGACACATCACATATTCAACCATGCGCCAAAAACATAGTGCAGCAAGGAGAGACAACTTGTCAAAAGTGACTTCTAATCTCGGAGTGTAAAGGATACAATTTCGATAAAGTAAATAAAAATCTACCAATATACTTAGAAATATTTACTTCTGGATATTAAGTACACAATAATAAATTACATAACAATATAAAAAATCTAAAAAGCAATATACTCTAAGTGAAAAAGTTATATTCACATATTGTTACATTAGTACAGATGTCAACAATAATAGTTCGACTGATTAATTTAGGGATGGGAGGCTCATGAAATATTCTGAAGCCATACTAAATACATAATTTTTTTCATGTCAGGCGGACGGAAATTATACCTGAGCGACGGCATGTAGGCACACTGGCTCTCACGTAGAACTAGGTACGACGATGCGACTATTTCAATTATTTTTTCTGGTCATCATCATCAGCCTATAATGTCCCACTGCTGAGCACAGGCCTCCTTTCACAAATCAGGGTGAAAGGGAATGGGTAGATACTCCACCACGCGTTCCCACTGCGGATCGATGGAGGTAGGCTAGTGGTCAACCTACTGTTGGAGTTTTCAAGCCGACTAGAAGGCCTCCAACTAGCTTAACGACTATCACACTTAAGTGATAACCGGGACCAACGGCTTTACGTGCTTTCCGAAGCACGGAAACGCTCGATTTGAAATACCACCAGGCAGTCACCCATCACCGACCATGACGGTGGTAGCTAAACTTGCCGATCGATTAAGAACGGCTTATCATGAGCGCTTCACACACACGCTTTTTCTGGTCACAAACCATTGAATAATATGAAAATTTGGAAATAGTGTATGTGGCCAGAAGCTATAATTGAAATAGGAGAGGTCGCATGGTTACAAGATAAGTTATGATAAGGCCGAAGGAAGCTCTCGTTCTTTTAAGAGAGCATAGCGTTTATTCGCTCAGAGCAGCTCGACTGGGGAAGTACTTTCACATAATACCACAGCCAAATAACTTTGTTATGTTCCCGCGCATGAGTAAGGTCGCCAGAGTTCATTTATAGGAAGAAAAGGTTACTTTGCATTTCGTAAAAGTATTGAAACTAGGGGGGGCGCTGCAACCTCTTGGCGACGCCCATGGATGGAAGGACTATATGAAAGACGATATGATTAAGGAATAATGGTATGATGGATGGAAGACCCGAATGGAAGAAGCGTACATATTGCCCCAACTACAAATTATTGGAGACGGCAGGTAGATTTGGAGAAAGTAGTTCATTCTCTACAAAAATCGATCTGATGTTTAATACAACCATGTTTTATTGTAATAACTTCGATCTCCATAGTCGGTTCATCTTCACATTCCGCTTCAACTTTACTATGGTGACATCTTATATGTTTGTAAAAATCTTTCCCATTAGTAAAAGTATCTTTGCATTGTTCACATCGAAATGGATCATTTGCTTTGGAATCTTGCGGCTTATGTATTTCGTCTTCTGTTGAATGCTTTTTCGTAACATGCCGCTGGTATCCCCTACGAGTACTATACTTCGATCCACACTTGCAAACGAATCTATCCGATACTTTCTCGTGAGTGTTACCATGCTCCTCTAAATGTGCTTTACTTAAAAATGATTTTCCACACTTGTCACATTGAAACTTCATTTCTTTCATATGCTTGGTTTGTATATGCAATTTCAAAGCTGATTTATTATTATGCGCTCTCAAACAATAATCACAAATGAATTTTGCTTCGCCAATATCTTTGCATTGAGCACAGACTTTCTTGTGATTGCGAAAGCAGCTTTTATTTGTGAATGTCTTTTTACAGGTCGAACAAACACAATGTTCATGTTTCACTAGGTGTGAAGTGAGCTTTTGGATGTTTGAAAAGGATAGCTTGCATTCATGACATATGTGTTTGCCTCTTGAATGCTTAGATTTATGCATCAAGAAGGAATTCTTGTGTACGAAACACTCATGACATATATCGCACGAATAAACAGTCGAATTATGTGTTCCTGCATGAGATTTATACGCCACCAGATCCAAAATTATATTACAGTGCGGGCACATCTTTTTCTTTAGATTTTTTAAGTGTTTATTGAAATCGCCAATGTTATAGAAAACTTTATCGCATTCCGGACACGACATGTTCATATCATTTGATAATTTCAATTGTTTTTTTTTCTCGCGCCTTATGATACTGAACTTATTCCATATTAAACGTTGTTTTAGAACCTTTAGAGCTTCTTTATTGTCTTTGATATTCTTTTTGGTAAAATTTAACAGTTCTCGTTTCTGACAGTCGCTTGATACGACCACGAAGAGACTGGGTTTAGCTATTGTCGGTAGGGTCAACTGCTCTATCATATGCTTCCACTTGCTGTCGGCATCCTTGCACAGTTGTATGAATTGTATGATATCTAATATTTTGGACATGCAGTGGATGCATAGTTTGTTAGGCAGCGATGCCGACGACTCCATCTAGAACAATCAGGCTGATCTTGTAAGTCAATAGAGCATCTGGAGGCATATTTATAAATTACAGAGCGATCGGCTATTCAATTCGAGATGGCAATATTAGACAATTCTGGCCGACACGCTGCAAGCCGATTGGCCGAAATAGCTTCGCGGCAGTTCGGGCTGCTCAAATGCATCGCCCATGAGGCAATGAGGTCCGTGGTTTTCCCAAAGCAAATCGACTTAGATGTGTCTGATTACTAAAGTTTACTTCGCTTGCTTGATTACAAAATCGTACATGAACATAAGTCTAGATGTATGATTATTATCGCATATTTAGAATAGGTTAGATAGATACAGCAATCCGCATTCCGTCTGAGCGTGTCTTTCTTTAGTTGCGACTTTTGAGTCTGGTCAATAGCAAGTCGTCGAAAACATAAAAAAATCATATTCCTTCATCTCCATACAATCACGGACTTTAGGACTTTATTTTGAAAGGAGGCCCGTGGGACAATATAGGCTGATGATTCTTAACAGTTTCTTAAAAGAGAATTGCAGTTCTTCGGGCCCTACTAATATTACAAATGCGTAAGTAACTCAAGTTTGTTTTCACGGCTAAACCTCGTGAATTGATCGCGATGGAATTTGGCTCGCAGGTAGCCTATGGTATGGACAGGCACATATTTCACTACTTTTTTACTTTATCAATGAGGTTTGCTTTGAATAAAATTTCATAGCATTCATGTATAAGATACCTTCCTTCTACCGTACACCGATTTTCTCCAACTTGTATAGCATATACAGGTCGGTTAACGAAAGCTGGCACGTTCACAGTACTCATAAATTTGCAATCAGTCAAGTCTAATGGACGAATGCAAAAATAGACCACTCTATATTTATGAGCAGTAGCAAAAGCAAAACAATAACTGTCTCCTTCATACTCATAAGCTTGACTTTGCGCGAGAGAGACGGTGTAAATGTGTTGAAACGTGCCAGCTTTAGTTAACCGACCTGTACATAATGCTGAATTAAATTAATCCAATTCATATTAAAAATGCTGGAGCCTGTCTATTAAAAAAGGTGATAATTAACAAGGTTATTCGATGGATGTGCACCATGTATTCAATTAAAAATGAATCAACAATTACAAGGAACCAAAAAAAAATATTTTCATTATCACAATATCTCTTCCAGCACAATTTTCCTTTCAACAATCTTAGGAAACACTGACTGCTGATGTATCCGCTTGTGATTTAACAGACCCTGGCGACTGCTGAACTTTGCATGACATTCCGGACACTCAAAGTGTACAGACGGTTCATCACCATCACCATGAACTGAAGTCATGTGCTTCTGCAAACGGTATGGCCTTTTGAACCGTGCCGGGCAAAACTCACACGCATGTTTAAGTACCACCTCTGAACTATTATGCATCTTCCGTGTATGTTCTGACCTGCGAGACGCTGCTAAGAATGTTTTCCCACAGAATTTGCACGCATAGGGTTTCTCACCAGTGTGGAGCCGTAGGTGTTGGCTGAGGCCCAACTTAGTTTTGAGGACTATGCCACAGTATTCACAAGTGTATGATTCATTTGACTCATGCTGCTTCATATGCTCGATCATGTCGGCCGCTGCGTAGGATTTACCGCAGTAACCACATGGTTTATATGTGTTCTTCATGTGAACGATTTGTATGTGAGCTGCAACAGAGTTTTTCCCAGCAAATGTTTTGTTACAGTAATCGCAAATGCATTCCTTATCAGCGCAGACTTTCTTGTGATTGCGAAAGCAGCTTTTATTTGTGAATGTCTTTTTACAGGTCGAACAAACACAATGTTCATGTTTCACTAGGTGTAAAGAGAGCTTGTGGATGTTTGAAAAGGATAGCTTGCATTCATGACATATGTGTTTGCCTCTTGAAGAATGCTTAGATTTATGCATTAAGAAGGAATTCCTGTGTACGAAACACTCATGACATATATCGCACGAATAAACGTTCGAATTATGTGTTTCTGCATGAGATTTATACGCCTCGAGATCCAATATATTACTGCAGTGCGGGCACATCTTTTTCTTTAGAATTTTTAAGTGTTTATTGAAATCGCCAATGTTATAGAAAGCTTTTTCGCATTCCGGACACGACATGTTATTTGCTAATTTCATTCGTTTTTCCTTCTCGTTCCTCTTGCTGTACTTATTCTTTATTAATCGTTTCTTTAGTAACTTCAAAGCTTCTTTGGAGTCTTTGATTTTGTTTTTCGAACAGTTGAGCAGCTCTCGTTTCTGACAATCACTTGATACGAGTACGTGAACACTGTGTTTTAGTGTTGACGGTAGGGTCAAGTGCTCTATCATATCCCTCCATTTTCTGTCGGCATCCTTGCACAGTTGTATGAATTGTATTATATCTAATATTTTTGAGATGCAGTAGTTGCATAATCTGTTAGGCAGCGATGCCGTCGACTCCATCTAGAACAATTAGGCTGATCTTGTAGTTCTATTAAGTCAATAGAGCATCTGGAGGTATGTTTATAAATTACAGTGCGATCGGATATTCAATTCGAGATGGCAATATTAAGCAATTCTGGCCGACACGCTGCAAGCTGATTGGGGTAAATATCTTCGCGGCAGGACGGGCTGCTAAAATGCTTCGCCCATAAGGCAATGAGGTCCGTGGTTTTGCCAAAGTAAATCGGCTTATTAAATCATAAATATGATGTGTGTGACTACTAAAGTTTACTCGGCTTGCTTGTGAAGTTGTGACACTATTACCAAAATGTGGTACATGAGCACAAGTCTTTATTATATCGCATATTTAGGATAGGCTAGATTGATACCGCAGTCCACTTTTCGTCCAAGCGTGTCCTTCTTTCGCCACTGTCGTTGGAACCATAAAAATGACATTCCTTCATCCCCACAAAATCATCAGACTTAATAGGTACGACTTTGTTATCTTTATATATAAAATTCTACTGTACGTGTGTATTTCACTGATTTTCTTCTAGACGGCTGGACCGGCAGATGGCGCTGCAATCGGTATCTAGGTTATATTATCGACTGCAGCGCCATCTGCCGGGCTGATTTGTGAATCTAAACCATCCAGGGCGCCCCCCAAACGCATACAAAAAAAACATTCAAATCATTCCAGCTGTTTAATAGGGAATTCAGTGATAAACACACGTACAGTTAAATTTTTTTATATGCGTTTGGGTGACGCCCTGGATGGATTAGATAGGGTAGGATAGGGTAGGGTAGAGTAGGGTAGGGTAGCACCACACGAACGAAGTCGCGCCGGGCAGCTAGTTTAATATATAATACGACGCATTTGTGAAAGGAGGCCTGTGGGTCAATATGGGTTGATGATGGAATATGTAAAGCATTCGCTGAAGTTTCTTAAAAGAGAATTGCACAATTCTTGTGGCCCTAATAATATTATAAATGAGTAGCTCTTAAACTTCTGAAATTATCGCGGTGGAATTTGGCATGGAGAGGGACGTTATAATTTTTTTAACATAGTAACGAGGGTGAAAAGCGGGCAACAGTACTATCTTCGATTAAATGAGACGGCCGGTCGTGCGTGACTAAATCCTGAAGTGTCTTCCATTTTTAGGGTTCCGTAGCCAAATGGCAAAAAACGGAACCCTTATAGATTCGTCATGTCTGTCTGTCTGTCCATCCGTATGTCACAGCCACTGTTTTCCGAATCTATAAGAACTATTATGTTGAAACTTGGTAAGTAGATGTATTCTGTGAACCGCATTAAGATTTTCACACAAAAATAGAAAAAAAAACAATAAATTTTGGGGGTCCCCATACTTAGAACTGAAACTCATTTTTTTTTTTTAAATAAAACCCTTAAGTGTCTATGGATAGGTCTTCAAAAATGATATTGAGGTTTCTAATATCATTTTTTTCTAAACTGAATAGTTTGCGCGAGAGAATCTTCCAAAGTGGTAAAATGTGCGTCCCCCCCCCCCCCGGTAACTTCTAAAATAAGAGAATGATAAATCTATAAAAAATATATGATATACATTACGATGCAAACTTCCACCGAAAATTGGTTTGAACGAGATCTAGTAAGTATTTTTTTTTTAATACGTCATAAATTGAAATTCATATCAAATACTCAGGTCTATACTACCATTCACTTATATACCCACAGGTTTGTACGGAACCCTCGGTGCGCGAGTCTGACTCGCACTTGGCCGGTTTTTAATAGTTATCATTATTGCATCAATCGAAGTTTTAAATAATAATCAAATCATAACTAAATAAATAAATATCCCGGCACATTCCTCACACACAGCTATCAAATCCCAAACTAAGCAGAGCTTGTACTATGGAAACCAGATAACTGATATAATACATAATATGCAACTTTTTGTTTGTAAATACATACTTATACTTAATATACATAATTACATCAAGACTCAGGACATACAGACATGTTCACACAAATGCATGTCGTGTGTGGTAATCGAACCCACAACCTGCGGGCGACAGGTGGAATATTAACCAGAGTCTTCCAAACGGCCCGTCTCGTCCGGCCGCTGTCGCATTTTTGAGATCGCAATTATTTTTGCACTTTTCCCAACAAGAGACACGGCATTGAACGTTAAACTTATTCTTTAAACAAAGATGTTTGCTCTGAGTAAATGTTTTGGCATTCATATTTGAGATACATTCCTTCCACCGTACACGGTTTTTCCCCAATATAGCGACACATAATGCTGTATTACATGAATCAAATTAATTTTAATAATGCTAGAGTCAGTCTATTTAAACAGGTGAAAATTTACAAGGGCACCTAGGATGGATATGCAAAGATTATAATAATTACTAACAAGAAAAAAAAACTTAATTTACATTATCCCAATATCTCTTCCAGAACGATTTTCCTTTCAACAACCTTAGGAAACACTGACTGCTGATGTTTCCTACTGTGATGCAGCAGACCTCGGCAACTGCTGAACTTTTCATGGCACTCTGTACACTCAAACTGTAGAGACGGCTCATCGCCGTCACCATGTACTGAAGTCATGTGCTTCTTCAAACGGTATGGCAATCTGAACCGTGCCGGACAAAGCTCACACGCATGTCTAAGTACAATCTCTGAACTCTTATGCATCTTCCGTATATGTTCTGACCTGCGAGATGATGCTGAGAATGTTTCTCCGCAGAACTTGCACGCGTAGGGCTTCTCACCAGTGTGGAGCCGTAGGTGTTGGCTGTGGCCTAATCTAGATTTGAGGACTACGCCACAGTATTCACAAGTGTATGATTCACTTGACTCATGCTTCTTCATATGTACGGTCATATGGGCTGCTGCGTAGGATTTACCGCAGTGAACACATGGTCTGTGCGTATTCTTCATGTGAACAATTTGTATGTGAGCTGCAACAGATTTTTTCCCAGCAAATGTTTTATTACAGTAATCGCAAATGCATTCCTTATCCGCACTACCTCGCATTCCAACCTTGATTTTCCTGTTATTTTTCTCATTTTTAACCATTACTGTAACTCTAGTTTTAGTTTGATATGTATCTTTGCGGTTCTTATCTAGGTTACAGCATTGTTTTACGTGGTGTAAGTAACATCTTTGATTACGGAACAGCTTATCACAGCCAGGACAAGATTTTGGTGCATGTATTGATAGGTGAGCATGGTAAGCATGCATAGATCTGAAGGAACGTCCGCAGTCACCACAAGTACAAGCTCCAGGAGTGTGGGCTTTGGTCAAATGCAGCTTATATTGTTCCTGCGACTGAAACAACGCTGGGCATTTCTTGCAGTCATATGGCTGCCTCTTATGTACATCCATCAAATGTTTGACCAAATGATCTCTACTCATAATTTCAGCACAAATATAGCATGCCCGTGTGAAATCTGTAGATTCCTTCAAATGTTGGGACAAACTTTGGCAATACTGAAATTCTTTACCACAGTTTGGACATTGACAATGTTGGCTTTTAATATATTCTGTTCTTGTATCACATTTGACTTTGATTTTTTGTGGTTTTTCTACATACGGTTCTTCCAAGATACAAATGTCATTTTCCATTAAAATTGCATACATTTGCAGACTTTTAACTGGGTTTTTATTTGGTAGTGTAATGAGAAGATCTAAAGTTGTGTGCCATTTTACTGATGCTGTACGGCAAAGTTCTCTGAAGAGGCCAGCCTCTATTGCCGAGGAGGAGCAGGCGGAGCATAGTCCACCTGGCAGGTCTTCGTCCATTGGTACCTGCAACCAGGGCACTAGTCAAATGGCCACGATTTCATGATACGTTGGAAAATCCTACGATCAAGTTCCTTGACTAATGTTATACACTTATGAATGTCATAAAGTGTCAACATTAGATTTGAATGCATATTGCATGTATAATCCAAATTTTACGCGGGTGAAACTGCGGTGCTCAGCTAGTTAAAGTATTATTAGAGGTCTTTTATGAAGGTGGTTTTAAAAAAAAAAGTTTGAAAAATAAGTGTTGGTAACTATGAAAATGCATTATTAAAGTGTAGTTGAAGATATAAATAAATAGATTTAAATTATTTATGAGGTAAATAAATATTTATCTTCAAAAAGTATTACGTCATCATCGCCATCTTCGT
Organism: Achlya flavicornis; assembly: GCA_947623365.1. NCBI lineage: Eukaryota > Metazoa > Arthropoda > Insecta > Lepidoptera > Drepanidae > Achlya > Achlya flavicornis. The sequence continues at coordinate 974,583 of OX392494.1, read as the reverse complement.
AAACGCATCATTAATTTTAATTTACGCAATACGAAATGCGTATTTGCATAAAGAAATTCAGCCCATGTGCAATGATAGATTTTAAGGCTTAAACCAAGATAAACTTATTATATACAAGCTGTATTATCAAGGGGAAGCAATGAAAATTGTAATAAAATATCGGTGCATAAAATAGTCGCCGCCATTTTGATTCGACCGCGCGGGAACGACGCCGTTCCGTTTTTCACAGAAAATAAACAAACCACTTGATTCAACAGCTTTGTAACAAAATAGTATGCATACCTCAACGCCTGTTATGGTCTCCAGAAGCTCAGCCAGGGTTACAGGCTTTTCTCCATCCAGCATTACAGTGTCTCCAAGGTATACTTGACCTTCTGTAGTATCACCCATACATATTCGGCATTTGTCAGAGCCGTCGCCACGCAATATATGCGAGACTAAAGCTTTCACGTCCACTTGCCGGGAAGTATTCATGATTATCCAGGATGTAAAATGATAAATCAATACAAATTCAGACAGTAATATCGGTGAAATTGAAATTTACACACTAACTACAATTAATTCGTGTCAACTCAGAAGAATATTTGACAGTTGACAGTTTTATTTTAATTTCTTCGTAGGTATAGGTAGGGATGAGAAATAGACTGCAAAGTAGGCATGGCATAAATCACAAGTAGCAGGCGATAAATAATATGATTCTGTTTTCATATGTCACCTCTGCTACCGTCCATGACATAGACTGTTACAAATGTAAACTACAACATGTACATGTTATAAAGAATATTTAAGAAAATAAATAAAATTTATGCGACTGAAGGACTTTGTATCCATGGTCATAAACAAATTAAAAAAAAAAACTTTATCATTGATTAGCTTTTAAGAGTATTCAAAAATAAACCTTAAATCAAGTGACATAAAGTGTTAACTTCTTTAGCATGTTATGTAGCAGGATAGAAAAAAAAATTTTTGCTACGAAAGTATATATAATTTGCATCAGTGATAATTTGACACTTGCGTGCGATACTCGCACATGATTTTTTTTTCCAATGAAAAATGCCAGACCGATGACGTAGGTTACAAATCATTGCAAATCATATATCGCTAGTAAAATCATGCTATAAAAAATAATAATATCATCAAATGAGAATTCCTTTAAAGTAGCAATAATTTCCATACCTACTGCAAAGAGTATAGTAATATATCGGCAAATAGACTGTATGTATGTGGTGTGGTACAAAGTGGTGTGAAAAAGCTCTATATTATTATTTCTCCATCAAATAATGAGCAGTTTTCTTTCCATAGAATTTTATAGAGTTGGTTCAAAATACCTGTCAAATCATTTATTTAACGTTCAAATTAGTTCGAATTATCATCAGTTTATTATAACAACAACCTTTATTTCATTGGTTTATGACTTAAACAATTTTCATTCAAGTCCACACAATCTATACCGATATTATAAAAGTAAATATGATAGAATAGTAATGAATTACTATTCCGTCTATGAATATATTTTTAGAATTTTGTCTTTGTCACATATAAATACGTTTTTACATCACTGTATGAGGGAGGATGTAAGGATGAGTAATTGAGTATAGTAATGACTAATATTCACTTAACATAAATAATCCTTTAAAAAAAACCATATGCCATTTGGATGCCTATAATCCTACTCTATTGGAGTCAAGACTGACGATACAGGATAATAAGAGCTATTGAGGTAAGCTACCTATATATTATTTATATTTTTAAGATTTTAAAGAAAATTATGTTCCTACAGTCCATGAAATCTAAGAAATTATTTTAACGCGTATAACTACAAAGAAAGTATTTGTCTGTTTACATTACATAGTTCATTTGTATTATGAAATAAAAATAATCATCATGATTTAACAGATAAACTTATGTTGACTCTTATAAGGTTATTTTTGCTTTTATATTCTCTATTTTTAATCATACCATATCTACAGTTATTTATTAGTTTTTGTCACTCTGCAGCCCTGTAAAACGAAGTGACTGTATTTCTTACCACTTTATTTACCACCACATACGATACCATGCGACGTACGTACGACCATGGGTGGGTGGGTACGACACTAGACCCGTTCCATTTTTCTATGGTTAAATCAACCAATCAGGATTGCGTTTGGTTACTACATGAAAAAAACAACTTGTACTCAATTTTATAACTAGTTATTTTTTTTTACAATTTGTCTTTTTATTTTATAATATGACATTTTCTTTTCATTTTAAGTCAAGTTAATTTAATTTAAATTACTTTTTATTATATGTATTATATGTAATACATAAATAAAATATGCATTTTTTTTTATAAATGGGCGTAGAAATATTATATATTTTCTAAGCTATAAACACTGCAAATCGGTTGTCAAAGTCATTCAATTTTGTTTGTGGAATATAAATAGTGAAAATGGTAATTTAATTTCAAATTTCTAATATAATCTCTTATTATTTCACCTTCTTACTATAATGATATGAAAGCGCAATGTCTGAATAACGCATACTTATACATATTTTCCGTGCTTTGTTTATAATATCTCGTGAAAAAGTGTTTTTAAACTTAAGGTTATCCTTCCAGAAGATTTTTGTTTTCTTTGTGAAATTACGTTGATTTGTCGTGTAAAATCAACTCAATGGGTATGAAAGCCCATTATTCTTGAACTTGTAAAGCTGCAGTTATATTTTTTACATTATTTCATGGGAATTTACCGCAATTTTTATGCCGATAGTTTCTTGTCTATGACTCAGATTGTTTCGAATCGAATGCAAGACCAAATGCTCATGTGATCTTCAATTCCTGACATAAAACCTCTATTTTCTCAACTTTTAACATCATCATTAGATAAGCTTACAAGTAAATTGTCATCCAATATACATTTCCTGCAGCTAATTTTAGAAACTTTGATTAATTTTGAATTAATTATTTTGCACAGTTTACCTAAGTACATAAATATATCATCAGTAATTGGCAAAAGTAGTTTTATGGGGTGAAGACTTGTTGAGGCTGGACTTCAACAACTCTGGATTTGCAAATGCTCTTGGGCAGATCACCACTGTTTCGTTTTTCTATTAACCGCCAGGGCTGCGTTCAGTAACAACGCCGTGTGATCGCCCGACAATCATGGTAGCGTTAAGTAACTGTTCAATACTATGTGGTGCGATCGTCGGACGACGTCGGACGATCGCACCGGTCACACGGTGTGTAGTTACTGAACACAGCCCTGGTGCGATTTCGTTCGCATGGTGCCCTACCCTACCCTACCCTACATTTAAACTTCCCAGGACTCCCACAAATATTTCTAAACTATAATTAGCCAAATTAGTCCAACCTCTCACAAATTTTAGCGAGACTAACAAACAGCAATACTTTTATCTAGCTATTATCCCATTTTTCAGCAACCACAAATCCTAGTTCTGAAGGAGGGGACGGACCAGTCACAGGGGAAGCCTCAGCTCGTCTCCAACATCAATGCGTGCCAACTTGTGGTGGATGCCGTGAGTATTTGTTTTAAATTGTAACTTGCTACTAATATTATGAATGTGAAAGTATGTCAGTATGTATGGATATTTGTTGCTCTTTCACGATTTCTTGGAAATAGGTCCCATGGTAACACGGGTTAACCTGCCTACATTACTATAATGAACATTAGTTTACTATAATGCTACACCTATGTACAGTGACGCCCTCCGCACACATGGCGGCAGCTGCCAACCAATAGCATTTCCTGCGCTTTAAAAATGTATCTTCTGCGCAGGTAGTAAGCCATATCAGTTAGGTACTACTGTACCTAGGAACCCACCCAGTGGTTGGTGAAGGTGGCCACTATACCTGGCAAACTCTTACGAAGCGTCAGAGACCGGTAGGTAGAGGCGGTAGGTCACGCCGCCATAGTACTCGCCCCTGGTACTCTTGAGAAAATGTGAGTCCCACCATGATCACTCACTACCATTTGTCCAGAATGGTACCGGGGCTGTTAAAAGTCGCTCACCACGCGCACCCCACTAGCTGCGTCTGTGACAGTACTTACGAGAGAAGAGAGTTTATCAATGATTAAAAACCACGGATCCAATTTCCAAATTACTATTGTGGACATTCATTTTAATGAGATTACACAAAATAGTCTTAACTACCTCCAAGTAAAAGTACATATTTGTTAATTAAAACTATGTTTCCAGGTCCGCACAACTCTCGGTCCGCGGGGCATGGACAAGCTGATCGTAGATCACAACGGTAAAGCTGTCATCTCCAACGATGGAGCCACTATCATGAAGGTATCTAAATCTATACTGATATTGCGACGGGCTGCAGGTCGAGGGTTAGATTTCCACACAGACATGCATTTGTGTGCATGAAAATGTCTGTATGTCTTGAGTCTGGGTGTAATTATGTATATTAACCGTGTGTGTGATGACCGTGTGTCACTGCTGACTGCTTACAAAAAGTCAGCCAAATTCAGCCAATGATTATAACAAACGGATCCAATTACCGAAGTAATTATGTGGATTACAAATTGTTATGAGGCTGTATCTTATGTCCTAGGTACTGTCGAGGTCAATAATTTGTTTACATTTGGAGTGACAAAAATATATATCCATTTAAATAACTAACCATATAATGCTATGCATAAGGTTATTTAAATGGATACATATTTTTGTCACTCCAAATGTAAACATATCATTGACCTCGACTGTACACGTCTGTTTACTAAAGCTGGCACGTGTAACATTTACACGTTACGCTTGTGTAGTGTCTGTGAATAAGCGCACGGCGTCATGCGCAAAATGACAAAAAAAACTTAAGCAGACCAGCCCCCACAAGGAGGCACCATAGATTTCGAAAGTATGCCATCTCGAAATCTCCACCCAGTATAGTATTGAAGATTTATAAAATAATTGGAGATGGCGTTGAATTTGGCGTTCTCTGAGTGCAATGATCATAGGAGCCGCATAGATTACAGAATACAGCATAGTGAACGCAGAACTCTAGAACTCGCGCCATGGGATCGGCGCCTAAATTGTTATTGTACAAATGGGGCTAAAATCTCGGAATAAATATAGTTAAGTGTGACAGTTCAAGTCATAAGAAATCACCAGGAATAACGTTTCATCAGTTTGCTTGAAAACAAAGGCATAAGTTATGTTTATTCGTTTTGATGATTGTGTATTTTATTTTGTATAATAAAAAGTATGTATGTATACCTACTAATGTTTTGGAAAAAATAGCCAATATATAGCCAGACTGTAAAAAAAAAAGAAAATATTAAAAAAATTTAACCTTGCTGAGTTTCTTGCCTGTTCTTCTCAGTTGAAGGCCGACTTATGAACTGGCGGTAACTTCAGTAGCTTTGACCTTCATAGATGCCCTTCTAGGGCCTATATAGAATAAATGGCTTTGACTTTGACTTTGAATATAAAATATTTATTGTTTTCAGTTGCTGGATATCGTTCACCCAGCGGCGAAGACCCTCGTTGACATCGCCAAGTCTCAAGATGCTGAGGTAAGAATCATAATGGTTGTTTACATTCAATCATGTGTACAGGTTTTGACAGAGGTAGAGCATAGCGTTTATTCGCTCAAAGAGCAGCTCGACTGGGGGAGTACCTCCACCTTACAGAATACCGCAGACAAATAACTTTATGTTGTGTAAAGTTGTGTTCCTGCGCGTGAGTAAGGTCGCCAGAGCTCATAGGGGAGGGGGAAAGGTCGGTAACGCCTGAGCAATGCTTCTTGTGTTGCAAGCGTCCATATGGCTACGGTAACCGCTTACCATCAGGCGGGCCGTATGCTTGTTTACCGACTAAGTTGTATAAAAAAAAAAACAGTTCGTTAAATGGCCGGTTTCTATAAACAAAAACGTGGCACTAAGTGGCGAACAAGCATACGGCCCGCCTGATGGTAAGCGGTTACCGTAGCCTATGGACGCTTGCAACACTAGGGGAATCACTCGCGCGTTGCCGACCGTGCTGTACTCCATTGGGTGCACCACTATGAGGAGCTCATTCCACAGTCCGAGCGTTCGCGGAAGGAAGCTCCTTTGAGCCGGCACAGTTCGAAACAATTCTGGTTTCAATGTGTGAGGATGGACTCTCCGTCGATGGCGAGAGTTGCGATGGTGGAAGGTAGCCGTGGGCATCAAGTCGAACAATTCCTTAGAACATTGTCTGTTGTACAAGTGTTAGAACACACATAAGGAGGTTGTCTCTGTTACTCTCGCGCAGGAACACAACATAAAGTTATTTGGCTGTGGTATTCTGTAAGGTGGAGGCACTTCCACAGTCGAGCTGCTCGCCGAGCGAATAGACGATATGTTCCATCTCTCTCTATTAATTTATCAATGATTAAAACACACGGATCCAATTTCCAAATTATTATTGTGGACATTCACATAAATGAGATTCAATACACCACACACAAAATACACCTTATCTGCCTAGATATAAAGCACACTTTTGTTTCTCAGGTCGGAGACGGCACCACATCCGTCGTGATCCTAGCCGGAGAGCTTCTGAAGAGGCTGAAGCCTTTTGTCGAGGAAGGTAAGGTGTTTATATGATGTTAAGCAACTTTTACCGCGGCGGGTATTGTGATGGGTGGATATGATAAGTGATGATGTGGCCGAAGGTGGTGCACACACAAAGCCTAGAAGGAACTGGCTCTCAAGTGCAGCTGTCGGAACACACCGAACGGTTTTCAACTTGAGGGTGGTAGCCAGCCAGGTGGGTACTACGAAGTACCCTACCACCGTGCTATGGTTTCCTCACGATGTTTTCCTGCTCAGTGTAGGATTCGAACCCAGGACCTTCGTCTTGGTATCAGAAGTCACTACCACTGAGCTATCATTGCCTGAAAATCAACGTCTGATATTACAACAGTTCTTAGTTTATTTATAGATGAGTAAGTGAGTAAGGTTATAGTTTCTTAGAAGGTTTTAGGTCATCGGTCACGGTTATCTGATCCCAAACTAAGCAGAGCTTGTACTATGGAAACCAGATAACTGATATACTACTTTTTGTTTGTAAATACATACTTAATATACATAATTACACCCAGACTCAGGACATACAGACATGCATGCACACAAATGCCTGTGCGGGAATCGAACCCACGACCTGCGGCGCAATAACTGCGCCAACTGGCCCGTCATTTTGGCTTTCAGAAACTTGCATTAGTTTTGTAGGATGTCTTACATGGTATATCAGTATCTAGTTTTCATAGTAAATAGTAGATATTAATCATAGATATACATCTAAATAGATGCCGCGAGTGTATGTACTTCGCGTGTCAAAATCTGTGTAAAAATGGGGCACAATGCTCTTCTTTTGAAACTGTTTCGCGCGGACAGTTAACTCGCATAAGGCTGCATGTCCACCACACATGTGTAGCGAGGGATGTGTTAAGCTGACAAATAGGATAGCTTCATTTTCACGTAAAACTTTTAATGCCAGCCTAATAGGGGAGGGGGGAAAGGTCGGTAACGCGTGAGCGATGCTTCGTGTGTTGCAACCGTCCATATGGCTACGGTAACCGCTTACCATCAGGCGGGCCGTATGCTTGTTTACCGACTTAGTCGTTTAAAAAAAACTTACACGCTTGGTTTTCATACGGATGGAGGGATTTGCGTTATCTATTTAGATTTATGTTTGTGATCTATATATATATAAAATTCAAAGTCCTGACTGACTGACTGATTACGCACAGCCTAAACCGCTGGTCCTAGAGACATCAAATTTAGAGAGTATATTCTTTGTGAAGTGTAGGTATCCACTAAGAAAGGGTTTTTCGAAATTCCACCCCTAAGGGGGTAAAATAGGGGATGGTAGTTTGTATGAAAGTCCGTCAGTTTCGAAGTTAGGGTCTTCAAATTTTGTGTTTATACTGATGATTGAAGAACTTGAAGCGCTCGTGGTGTAGCATGATTAAACGTTCTTAATCGATTGGCAAAGTTAAGCTACGTCTGTCTTGGTCGGTACCTGGATGGGTGACCGCCTAGTGGTATTTCAAATCGAGCGTTTCCGTGCTTCGGAAGGCACGTAAAGCCGTTGGTCCCGGTTAACACTTAATTGTGATAGTCGTTAAGCTAGCTGGATGCCTCCTAGGCGGCTTGAAAAATTCCAACAGTAGGTTGACCACTAGCCTACCTCCACCGATCCGCAGTGGGCACGCGTGGTGTAGTATCTGCCCATTCCCTTTCACCCTGATTTGTGAAAGGAGGCCTGTGCTCAGCAGTGGGACATTATAGGCTGATGATGATGACTGATGATTGAAAATTAATGTATACGAAGCCGCGAGCAGAAGCTAGTATTAATATATAATTGTTTGTGACAGGTGTTCATCCTCGCATCATAGTGCGTGCGGTTCGGTCCGCCGCCAAGTTGGCGGTGGACAAAGTGAACGAGCTCGCCGTCAAAATTGACAACAAGTCGCCCCAGGAACAGAGGTATATATTGTATATTAACCCCCTTACTCATAAAACGTTTTTTAACTAAGGTTACATTCCGAATTAAATAATATCGCTCACAGTGTTCACAGCAATTCAAAATTCAAAATCATTTATTCAAATAGACCTTCGCAGGCACTTATGAAAAGTCTGACTCTAATACTCTAATACCGGTTCGGAAGGTTGCATTTGCTGAGAAGAGCCGGCAATAAACTCAGCAATTACTCTTTTCTAAACAGGCTTAGATTCTTTACATAATATTTACATTCTAATCGCACTGAAAACAATTGCGTGCACCGGCGTATAATAATTATACGCGTACAATAATTTGCGTACCGAGTTAGATATCACGTTAATGACAGCTGAGAACTGTCAACAATTTGGAACGCTCGTGAACGCGCTCACAGTATTCAAAACAGAACATTTGAGAATTTAATTAAAATCTAAATTAACAATGCGCTAGAACTCCTTATATATTTTATTAGTTGACTCGCAAAAAGGAATATCCGCATTTTTTATATCTCTCATAAAATCATAAAAAGTATCTTTGCCATATGGAAAACCAAGAATCTTATTAGATTTTTGCCGAAAACACAATAACTAACCGTCACTTTTTGACAGCGCTCACGGTGATATTAGTTTAGGGCATGGTCGGTGTGAGCGCAAGATGGCGCATGTCGTGACGTCATCTATGACGTATCACGGGACATCGTGATCGCGCTCAAACTAATATGGAACGGGTTTAAGCACGCTCAAATCGATTACAGCGATTATATCATTAATTCGGAATGTAGCCAAATATACTGTTTAAAGGGTCACGTAAATAACGTCACTCTATTGTCATTGTCAAATAATGTGGCGTTATTTACGTGACCATTTAATCAGTATATTAGTTAAATAGCGCTTTATGAGTAAGGGGGTAAATATTTAGGCTAGGCAAAATGTTAACGTAAAATATTATATTATTATTATACTCGCGTATAATGTAGTTTCTTATTAGTGAACGAATTTTTCGAATCCGATTCGTATTTGCCGAGATTAGCGCGTTTGAACAAACAAATAAAAAATCACTTCAGCTTTATTATATGAATAGATTTATAAATTCATTTTTTTTTCATTGTATAAAAATGTTTACGTTCACTGCTTCTTTGTTTAATCTTAAAAAAGGTTGGCAACACATCGTCAATTTCCCCGGTATTCCTAAAGTACCTACATGAATGATGACCGCTTACCATCATAAAAAAGTAGCCAATGATTAAAACAAACGGATCCAATTACTGAAGTGCTGTGTGGATCACGATAGTATACATGAGGCTTACTTAACCGACTCCTAAAAAGGTGGAAGTTCTTTATTACCTTGCCCAGAAAGTTGTCAGGGGCCCAGGCCTGTAATTACAATGGGGGCTAACGCTATTGAATTATCCGCGAGAGGCGCTGGTGTAGCGTGGGTGTCTAGAAATGGCAAATGTACAGTAGTACCCAACTGATAAGGCGCGTTGTGACTCTTCGTTCGCACAGAAAAGAAAGTATGACCCGAAGATTAACGAAAGAATGCTTAAAACTTACAATCAACCTTAGATCACTACTATAAGGTTCATAATACAGTGCAGCTGTTAATTCCGTCTCACTCGCAAGTGCCGCCCCTCCGCACACATGGCGGCAGCCCCGACCAATAGCATTTCCCGCGCTTTGAAAATGTATCTTCTGCACAGGTACATTGGTAAGACATATTAGTTGGGTACTGTATGTATGTATGTCTATTTCTTTGGCACGCTCTGCAGCCTAAACGGCTTGATGGATTTAAGCATATGAGGTGTCGTTAGATTCGTCTTAACTGTGGGAGTGTCACAGGGTATATTATTTTTATATGGCGTCTACGAATAAAAAAAGAGGGGGGTATTAAAAACAAAAAAAAACTGTATGGGTCCTAACAATATGGGTAATATGGTTTTCAGTTAATTTTTGTTTTACGCAGTCGGGTTTTTTGTTTCTTTTAATAATTTAATTTATTGTTTTAATCCTTTGACGATTTAACGATCCGCGCGGGCGAGGTGAAAATTTAAAAGCAAAAAAATTGTAAAATATGTTCTAAAAAGAGTACGGACCACGTGTCTGTAGTAAGTAGTTAAAACCAATAAAAAAAAAACTGGATTTGGCCCCACGTTATCTGTTATCCAAACTACAATCACCGCTTAGTGACCAGAACCCATGTGTGAATGCCATGATATTAACAAGTACATATGTGCCAGGGAGTTGCTCCGCAAGTGTGCGGTGACGGCCATGTCGTCGAAGCTGATCCACCAGCAGAAGGGCCACTTCTCCGAGATGGTGGTTGATGCTGTACTGTCCCTGGACGCGCCACTTCTGCCGCTTGATATGATCGGTAAGATAATCTACTTTTTTACCGACTTCAAAAAAAGGAGGAGGTTCTCAACTCTGATGTTTTTTTATGTTTGTTACCTCATAACTCCGTCATTTATTCACCGATTTGGAAAATTCTTTTTTTGTTTGGAAGGTTACACTTCCCATTGTGACCAAGACAGTTTTTTTCAGGGTTTTCGTTCTTATAAGATCAATCTGTTGTCCGTCTGTCAATACTAATGAATACACTTATATATTAGTCTGACTATAATACCGGTTCGGAAGGTTCCATTTGCTGAGAGGAGCCGCCAATAAACTCAGCAATTACTCAAAAACAAGCTTAATTACATTTTACATTCCAGTGTAACTGATAACAATTGCGTGCAAACTAACCTTGCCATATGTATCATTGTTGCAATTAGACCCGCGACGCGCCTTATACACACCGTTTCTGTTTAAGGAGAACCCCGGCCATTGTGCGCTAAATGCTACTGTGATGTATAGGACACAAGGTTTAATATTAACTGCCATTATTTACTGTTCCATATAGATTTTAATCCCTTGACTTGCGGTTAATTAAAAAAAGTCAAAGGATTAAATCTAGCCAGATCTCTCTTCGCTGGTTGTTATAAGTTAATTTGAAACCGGTTCAATATATTTTATTACTGATAACTTTTTTTATTAACTTCATAACACACACACTCCCAACTCGACACACACACACTCTCAACTCTACACCCACATTCCACTCGACACACACACTAACTCACACTCAATTAACACTCGTGAAAAAAAAACTTGTAGAATAAATAGTACCTTTTAGAGTAAATAGTTTTTTTTTAAGAGATCTTGGTCCTGATTTCATAGTTTTTCTCGTGTTTTACATTTGTCTTTGTCATTCTATCCTCAGGCATCAAGAAAGTGTCAGGTGGTGCTTTAGAGGACTCATTCCTGGTTGCTGGAGTAGCTTTCAAGAAAACCTTCTCATACGCCGGCTTTGAGATGCAGCCCAAGAGTTACGAGCAGTGCAAGATCGCGCTCTTGAACATCGAGCTCGAACTTAAGGCTGAGAGGGACAACGCTGAGGTAAGGGGCCGAGATTCTGGCGTGGGCCGAAAAAAAATATGGTCAACATTTTTCACTAAGTTGATTGTCTTGTTATAAATATCTTAAAAATTCTATTATTCTGGTATGGGCCGAAAAATTCTGGTGTGGTCCCAATTTTTTTAGGGTTGGATTTAGGTCATTAGTAGTTAGTGTAGTGTTTAGGTGCAAAAATAAATCAAATATGATAGAAATTATAGTATTCTGAAGTGGGCCCAAAAAGATGACTATAGAGAACAGCCAATGATTATAACATACGGATCCAATTACTGAATTTGAAATGTGGATTAAATATTGTAATGAGGCTTTATCTTATACATGTTGTAGGTCATATAGTAAAATCTGGCATTTTACATAATGTCTAGACACTCAAATGCTTTGTATAGATGGTGACAGCTTCATCAAAAATCAGCCCGGCAGATGGCGCTGCAGTCGGTATCTAGGTTATATTATCGACTGCAGCGCCGTCTGCCGGGCTAATTTGTGAATCTAAACCATCCAGGGCGCCCCCCAAACGCATAAAAGAACATTCAAATCGGTCCAGCCGTTTAGGTTCAGTGACATACTCACGTGCAGTAGAATTTTATATATAAAGATTAGCAAGTGACTTGAAATAATTACCCTCTTTGATCGGTCACACGTTGGTTATGATATTAATTCAATAAACTTGGAATCAATTTGATATGAATTTTTGAGTAATTTATTCTAAGCTGAGAGAGGTAGAGCATAGCGTTTATTCGCTCAAAGAGCAGCTCGACTGGGGAAGTACCTCCACCTTACAGAATACCGCAGCCAAATAACTTTATGTTGTGTAAAGTTGTGTTCCTGCGCGTGAGTAAGGTCGCCAGAGCTCATAGGGGAGGGGGGAAAGGTCGGTAACGCGTGAGCGATGCTTCTTGTGTTGCAAGCGTCCATATGGCTACGGTAACCGCTTACCACCAGGCGGGCCGTATGCTTGTTTACCGACTTAGTTGTTTGTTAATGATTTTTCCTCGGTGACCGTGACCGCAATGACCGCTTACTGTGAACAGGTGAGGGTGGACAACGTGAAGGAGTACCAGAAGGTGGTGGACGCGGAGTGGCAGATCCTGTACGAGAAGCTGGCCGCTCTTCACGCCAGTGGAGCTAATGTGGTGCTGAGCAAACTGCCCATCGGAGATGTTGCTACACAGTACTTTGCTGACCGGTGAGTTGGCAACACAAAACTGTCCACCATTTTGTGACGGGCCAGCTGGCGCGGTTCGTTAAGACTGGCCAAGATTCCACCTATCGCGCCGCAGGTCGTGGGTTCGGTTCCCACGGACTTGCATTTGTGTGCATGAACATGTCTGTATGTCTGAGTCTGGGTGTAATTATGTATGTTATGTATGTATTTACAAACAAAAAGTAGTATATGTATTATATCAGTTGTCTGGTTTCCATTGTACAAGCTCTGCTTAGTTTGTGATCAGATGACGTGTGTGAGGAATGTCCCAGGATATTTATTTATTTTGAAAAAAAAAATTACCCGACTGAAGGTTTTTTGTTCAAAAATTATAAGTAAGAAATTCAGACTAAAAGTAAACAAAATAATGTTATTTTTTTTATGTTTTAAAATTCTAGTTTCTTTCGGGTTCCCGAAAAGTAGCATAAAGTACTCTGTGATAATGTAGCTTCCTATTTGTGAAAGTTTTTCGAATCCGACTGGTAGTTCCAGAGATTAGCCCATTTAACCAAACAAACAAAACACTTTATTGTATTATAGTATGGATAAACAACTTGTCGAGATAATTAAATTAATTTGCAAATTATCATAAATGATAATCTTTCGCGAATTCGTAACAGTTCGTTCAATTTTGGCGCCTACTCGACACCTTCTTCTCATTTTGGCCGATGGTGTTATTTTTGGCCGAATGTGTTTTTTAATGGCCGAATGTGTTTTTTTTCCCTTCCAGTATTATGCTAGGTATTACAAAGCCAATGATTATAACAAACGGATCCAATTACTGAAGTAATTATGTGGATTACAAATTGTTATGAGGCACATTATCTATTTCATTTGCGATTTCCGTGCTTCGGAAGGCACGTAAAGCCGTTGGTCCCGGTTATCGCTTAATTGTGATAGTCGTTAAGCTAGTTGGAGGCGGGTTGAAAACTCCAACAGCAGGTTAGCCTACCTCCAAATTCCCGCACATTCCCGCCCACACACATTTCTTCTTCTTCTTATTTTTAATTTTGGCAACCAAGCCCAAATTAGGGCTCATTTCTGCCAGTGTCGAGTTATATTATAGTTTTCAGTCACAATAAATCACTTCACATTATAGTCCTCAGTCAGTCACCGTCCATAAAAGTCATGTTTTACTACAATGGTGGTCATTGTACTAAAACTCTACACGGACATTTTGAGACAACTTGAAAAGTCACGATACACATAATTCATTTCATTTCACTTCACTGGTGCACATGGATGATCTTTATTGGGTAAAATACCACCAAAAATACACAATAAAACTCAAAATACACAAATTTATGAAAATAAAAATGCTACGTCACTCTGCAAGTTCCCGCCAAAAATTCCCCCCACACACATTTGTTTGAGGCCTCTGCTTACCAGGACATTATAGGCAGATGTTTTTTTTTACTGTGTACAGGCCTGTGTTTGCCCACAATCTCACCATGGTAAGTGATGTGGCCGGAGGTGGTGCACACACAAAGCATAGAAGGAACTGGCATATACCGATAGATGCATAAGCAAATGCAATCTTCCGAACTGGTATTAGTGAGAAGTGCCCTCATCATCATCAGCCTATAATGCCCCACTGTTGACCTGCACACAAATGAGGGTGAAAGGGAATGTGCAGATATTCCACCACGCGTGACCACTGCGGCGAGGTGGAGGTAGGCTAGTGGTCAACCTACTGTTGGAGTTGTCAAACCGCCTCCAACTAGCTTAACGACCACAGAGAAAAGAAATATAAATAGAGACGCTATGCTAGCGGAGCCCGCGCGCCACACATGACATCAGATGGGCATATATCAACCAAAACACGCGTCAACGCTTCGTAGTATCCGCCATACTTAGCAGAGGTGCGTAGCTCCGCGAAAAATATTAATTATGTCGTGATGCGCTATTATTTCCTGTAGGAAACGAAGCGAGAAGTCGGAGTGTAACTCAAGGAGGGATTTCCTTTCATCGATGAGTCTACAAACCTTTATTTAATTGTGATATTTATAAAAATGTATTCGAGATTATGATAATTTTAGGTGTAAACGATAAACTCTGATACTACTGCAAAATTATACATTGAAGGCAATGTACTCAGTTTATTTGTACGCAAGGTAGCGAGCGCAACTCCGCACGTAATGTATTGCGTTCTTTCACATTCGTCGTGAGTCGTGACCTGTCGTGACCCCAAAACACGTGCATCGATAGTTTTGTTCGATCAATATCGATAAAATTCATCTTTTTATCACTGATTTGATTAAGGCAATAGTTGAAAGTTATATCAATATCCGCATTCATCTGTTAAAATTAAGCTTTCAAAACGAGAATTTCGAAACAAATAAATTTTATTTCAAGGGCAATAAACCGTGTAAAAATAACTTTTTTTAAATTTACTTCATCATGTTAAACGTTTTTTTTTACAATTCAGTATTCTTAGCACAATTATTCTTATCGAACGTGAATTTTCTTACGGAATTTCTAAAAATAATTAAATTTAATATCGACGAAATTAAAATATCGATAATTTTATTGATATTTTATCGATTACTTTCGCTGCATTAAGCGAATAGCAATAAGTGTTGCTACTCGACGCCAGTCGACGCAGCTATTACGCAATTATCAACATTATGTCTAATGCGTTTGAGTTCAAAATTGCGTTCCATGAAAATAACGCCATCTAGTGCCGAGTGGCAGAACTTTTTCGTCGATTGATTCTAGTTAGTTTGTAGATTACAAAACGACGTAAATACTTTGTACGCTATTGAAAAATAAATTTTATGTTAACGTAAAAAGGTATATTTTCATATGTATGACCTGTGTGGTTAAAGCTATTTTTGAGTAAAATAGAAACGACCAATCAAAAGGATTGTTTATTTGTAGTACAATATATGATTTAACATTTATTTGTGTGAGTTTGGCGACGCTGGTTCCGATACAAATTCTAACGCATCGCCCTTCCAGTGTATTCTCTTTTCCGTGTTAACGACTATCACAATTAAGTGATAACCGGGACCAACGACTTTACGTGCCTTCCGAAGCACGGAAACGCTCGAGTTGAAATACCACTAGGTCATCCATCCAGGTACCGACCACGACAGACGTAGCTTAATTTGCCCATCGATTAAAATTCAAAATCATTTATTCAAATAGACCTTCGCAGGCACTTATGAAAAGTCTGACTCTAATACTCTAACACCGGTTCGGAAGGTTGCATTTGCTGAGAAGAGCCGGCAATAAACTCAGCATTTACTCTTTTCAAAACAAGCTTAGATTCATTACAATAATATTTACATTCTAATCGCACTGACAACAATTGCGTGCCCCGGCGCGGCGGCAACAACTACAAAGTAGACTGAATAAATATTTAATAAGTAAATAAATAGCAAACTTAAGCAGACCGGCTATATTTTTTTTTTTTTTTTTTTATACCACTTATTCGGTTAACAAGCATACGGCCCACCTGATGGTAAGCGGTTACCGTAGCCATATGGACGCTTGCAACACAAGAAGCATCGCTCACGCGTTACCGACCTTTCCCCTCTCCCCTATGAGCTCTGGCGACCTTACTCACGCGCAGGAACACAACTTTACACAACATAAAGTTATTTGTCTGCGGTATTCTGTAAGGTGGAGGTACTTCCCCAGTCGAGCTGCTCTTTGAGCGAATAAACGCTATGCTCTACCTCTCTCAAAAAAACATCATTAAGAACGGCTTTTAAATAATCCCCCCCCCCCCTCTTCCAGCGACATGTTCTGCGCGGGCCGCGTGGTGGACGAGGACCTGCGGCGCACGCAGCGCGCCTGCGGGGGGGCCGTGCTCACCAGCGTCAGGGAGATGACGACAGATTCCCTCGGACACTGCGCACACTTCACGGAGAAACAGGTCGGCGGGGAGAGATACAATATATTCACTGGTGAGTCTACATCTTATAATAGGGTGTTAGTTATATGTTCTACCGCTTGTACAGTAGTACCCAACTGATAAGGCGCGTCGTGAATCTTCGTTCGCACAGAAAAGAAAGTAAGGCCCGAAGTTTAACGAAAGAATGCTTAAAACTTACAATCAACCTTAGATCACTACTGTAAGGTTCATAATACAGTGCAGCTGTTAGTTCCGTCTCACTCGCGAGTGCCGCCCCTCCGCACACATGGCGGCAGCTGCCGACCAATAGCATTTCCAGCGCTTTGAAAATGTATCTTCTGCGCAGGTACATCGGTAAGCCATATTAGTTGGGTATTACTTGTACAACGGAGAGTGTTCTAATGAATTGTGCTACTTGATACCCACGGCTACTTTCCCCCATCGCAACTCTCGCCATCGACGGGGAGTCCATCCTCACATATTGGAACCAGAATTGTTTCGAACTGTGCGGGCTCAAAGGAGTTTTCTTCCGCGGACGCTCGGACTGTGGAATGAGCTCCCCGCCGTGGTGCACCCAATGGAGTACAGCATGGGGTTCTTCAAAAAGTTTGTGAAGTGATTTCTTCAGGGTGATACCCCTGGTGTAGCAAGCGTCCATAGGCTACGGTAACTGCTTACCATCAGGCGGGCCGTATGCTTGTTTGCCACCTTAGTGGTATAAAAATATATGCCTGGGTAACTTTACTGGTTAGATAGATAGCCTATTAAAAGTTAAAAATCCATCATATTCCTAACCTAACCTCAATTCCTTTCCTTACTCCCATAGGATATAACAAAGGGGACCATCCTACTGGTGAGGATTGTACTAAATAATCATATATATCATTGTATGTACTAGTAGTTTTATATGTAGACATCATAAGTAATTTGGTAAAAGGCCCTTTGACAAAGGGTCCTAGGGCCTCGTCTGAATTTGGCTTTGACGTTGAATTTTGATGTTGAATTTTGAATACACACCACAGACAGTATTTAGAGAACTAAATTCCTACAAAAAGATGCCAAACCGTTAAACCGTTTGTTCAGAATCGATTTATGTAACTTTTAATAGAATGTTAAATATTTCTTGGGTTATGAAGGGTTCAAAAATGGCTGCAAATGGTTCGTGTCATAAATAAATAATAAATATCCCGGGACATTCCTCACACACGGTCGTCTGATCCCAAACTAAGCAGAGCTTGTACTATGGAAACCAGATAACTGATATAATACATATACTACACTTTGTTTGTAAATACATACTTAATATACATAATTACACCCAGACTCAGGACATACAGACATGTTCATGCACACAAATGCATGTCCTGTGTGGGAGTCGAACCCACGACCTGCGGCACTATAGGTTAAGACTACACGTCACAACTGCGCCAAAGGGCCCGTCATAAATATTACGCACGGCGCTGCTCGCCAGTTCTCTTCTCTTGAACTTGGCTTGACACGTTACCGCGTGTCTAGTTTCGATTCAGTAGGCGATTCTGAACAATTCGTTCAACGATTTAGCTTCCATATGTGTTTCACGTTGTACTTATACTGGTTGCAGATTTCGAGATGGCATATTTTCGACACCTATGTTGGGTTAGTCATGCTGAACAACTTTTACTATGGGGCCAATAGTGAATTGGGATGTTTCGGGGGTAAAAAAATAATAATTATAATTAGTCCGTCAGTTAGATTATCAAAATGTATTTGACACGTACGAAGATAAAGCGCGACTAAGTTCGGGGGCTCGTGACGTCACTTGTTAATAAAAAGTGTACCGCACCGTGACGTCACGCGGTACTTCAACAAACCATATCCTCGTATTTTTTTGTTTAATTGACAAAAGAAAAAATACGTGTCTAATATTTTTAACCGACTTCAAAAAAAGGAGGAGGTTCTCAATTCGGTTGTTTTTTTTTTTTTTTTAATTTTGTTACCTCATAACTCCGTCATTATGAACCGATTTGGAAAATTCTTTTTTTGTCTGGAAGGGTACACTTCCCGTTTGGTCCCATTGTCATCAGATCAGGATTTGATTACTTCTTAGTGTACTTTGAAGTCGGTTTAAGTTTTTTATAAAACAGTCCAATTATTTGATAATGTATATGATGGACTAATTAGATTTTTTCAGGCAACTCGCCCAATCTAGCCCAACATAGGTTTCGAATATATGCCATTTCGAAATCTCCACCTGTTATATTTAGATGTTGGTTGCTCCATGGTATGTTTCCGTGTTCCAGGTTGCCCCGCAGCGAAGACGTGCACGATGATCCTGCGCGGCGGCGCCGAGCAGTTCCTGGAGGAGACGGAGCGGTCGCTGCACGACGCCATCATGATCGTGCGCCGGACCATCAAGAACGACGCGGTCGTCGCCGGTATGTTTTTTTTTTTCATACAACTAAGTCGGTAAGCAAGCATAAGCACAGACATAAATTTAAATAGATAACGCAAGTAAAAATTTAAATCCGTAATTGTGATTAAGAGCTGTGGATTTTGTCTTAATAAAAATGTCCCTCCATCTGTATGAAAACCAAGCGTGTAACTTTTTTTTTTCCCACCATAATGTCACAAGATTGATTTAGTTAGGCTGACATTACAATTTTAACGTGAAACTGAAGCTATCTTATTTGTCAGCTAAACACATCCCTCGCTACACATGTGTGGTGGACATGCAGCCTTATGAGAGTTCCCTGTCCGCGCGAAACAGTTTTAAAAGAAGAACATTGTGCCCCATTTTTGCACAGATTTTGACACGCGAAGTATAGTTTTGTGACAATGGGACCAAACGGGAAGTGTACCCTTCCAGACAAATAAGAATTTTCCAAATCGGTTCATAAATGACTGAGTTATGAGGTAACAAACATTTTAGATCCTCCTTTTTTTGAAGTCAGTTAAAACTGTATGGAAGATGATTTTTCTTTCACTAGTAGTAGACTTTCGCCCTGTAATGCACTGCAGGTGTATTGTATTCAACCCCCTCCCTCCACCAGGCGGCGGCGCAATAGACATGGAGGTGTCCCGACACCTCCGCGAGTCCTCGAAGGAGGTGGCCGGCAAGGAACAGCTGCTCCTGGCTGCAGCAGCTCGCGCCTTCGAGGCCATTCCCCGACAGCTGTGCGACAACGCCGGCTTCGACGCCACCAACCTGCTCAACAAGCTGCGGCAGAAGCATCATCAGGGTGTGTATCATTGCAGCAAAAGCACGACTGTGGAAGGGCCTCCAACTTACGGAATACCGCACACATATAACTGTATATTGTGTTCCTGCGCGCGAGTGACAGAGACAGAGCTCACAAGGAGAGTTTGTTGCAAGCGTGCATATGGCTACGCTAACCGCTTACCATCACGTGGGCCGTATGCATGTCTGACACTTTAGTGTTATAAAAACGAACGTGGTAGTTAAGTGAGGTACGGCATAACGCTCGTGGTGTAGCATGATAACAGATAAGTTATGATTGTCATCACGCCGGGCACAGGAGTCACCCTGTGGTCGTTGATTTGCGCTGATTTCGCGGGAATTGATGTAATTTGCTAAAATTATACTACTTACTTTTCAAAACAAGCTTAGATTAATTACATAATATTTACATTCTAATCGCACTGACTACAATTGCGTGCCCCGGCGCGGCGGCAACAACTACACAGTAGACTGAATAAATATTTAATAAGTAAATAAATAGCAAACTTAAGTGGACTTAATCAGTGTAAAAGAAACTTACTGGTTGCGGAACATCAGCCAGTGGTTATAAACACGGATCCAATTACTGAAAACACTTATGTGGCATGTAAATATATATGAGGCTGACTTATAACATTTTGGACTGTTAGTGCATTCACCCCTGGATTTAGTTGACATGATGAAGGACCAGCATGAGAAGTTACATTCAAAGACATGTGACGTGCGCACTGGCCCAAGTGAATTTTGGCCACAATTGATCTGCTACAAAATATGCCTTGTTGAATTTCTTGCCAGATCCAGTTTTTGAGTTTGTTGTATAAAACACACGATAATATGCAATTATAATAGAAATCTGTTTTACAAAAACTTCAAAGTACACTTAAAAGTAATCAAATCCTGATCTGATGACAATGTGCCCAAACGGGAAGTGTACCCTTCCAGACAAAAAAAGAATTTTCCAAATCGGTTCATGAATGACGGAGTTCTGAAGTAACAAACATTAAAAAACAACCGAATTGAGTAACTACTCCTATTTTGGAGTCAATTAATAATTAAAATATAAGGTAACTCTGCAAGAACCCGCCAAGAAGCATATAATTTGTTTAAATAATATTGTGTCAGTCCCTTTGCACATTATAAGAAAATTTCTTGTGTCTGATCAGACAGAAGACATAAAATGTATAGGCGAGTCTGATCAGACATTTCTTGTAATATGCACGGTCTCATATAACAACCAGTGCGACTGAATGTCTTATAAGACATGTCTGATAAGACACAAGAAATTTTCAAACGTGTGCAAACGCGCTTACTTCAAATTAAATGTTTTTTCTTTCTTTCTTTCTTATTGTGTTGTTGTGTTCAGGCGAGGTGTGGTACGGCGTGGACATTCAGAAGGAGGACATCGCGGACAACTTCGCGAGCTGCGTGTGGGAGCCCGCCGTTGTTAAAGTTAATGCCATCACAGCGGCCTGCGAGGCGGCTTGCCAGGTTCATATACTATTTATTTATATATGGAGGTTGCCAGGTGGCTGACACGTCCATTTATCTATCAATAGAGAAAAAAAAAGGTCGTCTGTTGGATTTAGGTCTTTACCTGGGTAGATATACGGGTAATTTTAGCTTTTTGCAAGGGCACGAGCGATAAGGATGATTTATGGGTGAAAAATTTATCTATGCTTAGGTATATGTTTTCTTTTTTATTGTTAAATATTTGGAAAAAAATGAAAAAAAAAAAAAATGCAACCTTGCTGAGTTTCTTGCCGGATTCTTCTCAGTTGAAGGCCGAGTTCCGAACCGGTGGTAACTTCAGTAAATGTGACCTTCACAAGTGCCCTTCTGGGGCCTAAATTGAATAAATGGCTTTGACTTTGACTTTGAATAATTCTAATTAGTCCGTCAGTTAGATTATCAGAAAATATTGGACACTTATTTTTTGGTTTACAAAATCATTAAAAAATTACAAAGATAAAGCCCGTAAATTTTCCGGATTGCGCGTGACGTCACTTTTGAGTAAAAAGTGTACCACACCGCGAATCTTCAAGACTATGTATTTTTTTTGCATAATTGACAAAGAAAAAATATGTGTAATATTTTATAGGTCATCCACTCATCCCACATCAAAAATAACACTTTTTCTCATTTATTTCCAGATCCTGTCCGTAGATGAGACGATAAAGAACGTGAAGGGCGGCGATATGCCCCAGATGGGGCGCGGCATGGGGCGCCCCCGCATGGGATAAACACTGCATTTATAACACGTATTATCACTGTTACTGGACGTTTTGAAGCGGGTTTAATTAAAATTAAAGACGGTTATTACATATGATTTAACTGTCAATGTCTATATTCGATCCATGGACGCATAAAAAAATCAGGACTAAGTATCGCCTAATAAACGAGTGAAGCACCACAAGTAAGCCGACCTTGTAAATACACATTATACACCGCAGTACGCTAATCAGGGTCATCGTTTTAATATCACGTGACGTTGGCGTAGCCATATAGTAACAAGTGCTGATTTTATTCTGTAAATGCCATCCTGTGGTGAGATCTTGCAAAAATAATACTGACTATCGCACGGAATCGTCTTTCATACGGAATAAAGTAATTCGGTGTATATTTTTTGTTTTGACGTCAATGAGCAGTGTTGTCAGAAATTAATATTCTAAACAGAACAAAACTTAGAAATATTGGGTCGATATCATTAGACACTGTAGAGGTGAAGATGAATGGAATCTATCGAGCACCTGCGTCGCCTGCAGTTGTCATTTTGATGAACAGTACATATGTATCCACCAGAAATTGCCTTCGCTAGGTTAACAGGTGCTGCTTGTGGGGCTGGTCTGTTTTGATATTTACATTTCAACAGCTATTATTATGCTACACCTTATTCGACGAATTAAGCGAAGTAGGCAAAATAAATTGTTTTTTTTTGTGTGTAAATGTGTTTTATATGGTACAGACTGCGACTCCGTCCTGATTTTTTCATACGTCCATAATAATAAAATTATTATTAAATGTTCACACGCCTGCTTCATTATCTAAGGTATTTAATATCGCCTTAACGCTTACACAAACGCTAGAATAAGTTACTCTAGATATTGTATTTAATTAATAAATATTACTAAAACTACCATTCGTTCTTTTATTTTACACTAGCTTATCCCCGCGGTTACACCCGCGTTCCCGAACGACATTTTGCTGATCAAGTTAATCCAGAACATATTCTGTGTGCCAAATTTCCTACATAATTACACAATAAATCCTCACACAAACTTACGTTTATACGATTGACCTATAGTCCGTAATCCAGCAACAGATTGACTGAGTCCCTCTCGGGCAATACCTCGTTAAATGCTTCAGACGGAATCGGGCCATGGATTGGTACTACTAAGTGCAAGGGCGTCGCCAGCCGATGGCGCAGGGGGGGGGCAAGTTGACTTTACCTACTACAATTCATACTTTTGAGAAAAGTAGGTATGAATTGTAGGTAAAGTCGACAGCACATGAAGCTTTTCGATAGATTCGGCGATAGAGTAGAGCAGAGCGTAGTTGAGCGTACGGAATATTAAGAGTGGAATTGGTGAATTCATTCTAGTTTCGACGTACGGGAATGATTGTTCAAGGCTTGAACTTCAAGCAAATCAACTAAAAGACTTAGGACTTTGGTTGCATTATATTTGGCAAATTTTTAGAATCTCTAGGGGGGGGGCAGCTGCCCTTCCATGCCCCCCCTTGGCGACGCCCTTGACTAAGTGCCCTACCGCCGTGCTATGGTTTCCTCACGATATATTTTCAAGCTCATTGTATGATTGTGATCGGAGACCTTCGTCACTCCATTCGAAGTTGCTACCACAACTATAATACATTAGACATTGAAATACATTAGGTTCAACATATATAACATAACATTGCTACTTGATAAGATACATACTCTATATATCACGACCGACACAGAACAAACATTTGTGTGCGGGGACACGTCTGCTTGTCCGTTTGGGAGTAAAGAATGATGGCGAGATTTGTACAAAAAAATAAAGATTTGTAGAGTCGTTGGAATGAAGTTATAATTGATTAATAACTTGAGCCATTTAAAATATTATTAGAACCCCGGGATAAAAATGCGAATTTCTAAGGCATGCTGGCGAATCGCGATTATTCGCGACCAAAACCGTTATGTTGTTGTTATGTATTGCGGGAAATATTTCATGTATATAAACATGTTGCTGGTAATGTAATCTCAACATTGAAGTGATTCAAAACCCTCCAAAATGTTTTATTTTTTTGTACAAATCAATGTATGGATTTCGCCATGATTCTTTATTTACAAAGTATGTAAAAAAAATATTTACTAAGTATACATATCAGATATCTGGTTTATATAGTAGGTACGTAGGTACAAACTCAACTTAGTT
This sequence comes from Achlya flavicornis, assembly GCA_947623365.1. NCBI lineage: Eukaryota > Metazoa > Arthropoda > Insecta > Lepidoptera > Drepanidae > Achlya > Achlya flavicornis. The sequence continues at coordinate 949,961 of OX392494.1, read as the reverse complement.
TAGTAAATTTGTGTAGATAGAATGTCCCACGCAAGATGATAAAAGCAAATATGTACCTATGTATGTTTACTAAGATAAGGCAAGGGAATAAATTATTTTTATCCCGACAACGAGAGTGAAATCATAGGGCATAGCTATCAATAAATCAAAAGTGGAACAAGTTATGCCTTGCTCAATACCGACTACCGACCTCGAACAATGGACGTTCTAAGCGCGGGAAACTGCAATTATAATAAAAAAATCTACATCCGTTTGTTTGGTAACTTCTCACCTTCCAGTTGTTGTTTGCTTTGTTACACGCTCCACGTATAACCGAAATATTACACTCCCATTTTCTATTAAATAATGTTTCATGGCATATGTAGTGTGATAATAGATTGATCCGAATTTATAGTTTTAAAAAGTTTACGTTGGCGCGTGAAAATATGTCATCTGTCAAGTTTGCGTTTGGATATTGCTTAGTTTTTGCCATCGTGTTATCGGAAGTTAACTCTTGGACTATAGATTTGAAGGAAGTGAGAAGAAATTATTTCGATAAAGTAAAAGACGTGAACCAAGATTATAGAGAAAATAGAGAAGATAATTATTATGGTAACGTTGATGGGTATTTGAATGACAAAAAACATGATTTGGATGGAAAACAAAATTCAAAATACGCTGATAAGTATGAATATCAGTCTTACATGGAGAAAAAAGTGAGGATTGCTGTTTTTTTTTATCTATGATCAATGAAAAAAAAAAGTTTATTCGAAATATATGGACAACCCTACACAGGATATCGGAAATCGATTTTATTGCAGACTAGGCGCTATATTTGAAATACGATTTGAAATTATCACTTGGGGCATTGAACTCTTAGAAAGATGCATTCTTAATTTAAAATGTTGTGAAATTTTCTTACATAATAAGTACTTGTGATGTAACCTCTTCATGCGTACATTGTTATAGACGACTTTCATAACAATATTATAATTTTATTTTTACACAACACAGATTAATACAAAACACACTAACGAAGTACAGAAAACATGCGGCACGACGACCAAGGTCTTGTTTCTTCTTTTTATTAGAGGATTCGGCCTTGCTCCTCCTAAAATATATATATTAGTATTTCCATTTTAGATCGCAATAACTTTGCAGATCCAAGGTATAGTCCACAATGGCAGTGCATACCTCGATGGGCTGCAACGATCTATCGAGAGGTACTCGGAAATGCTTCAGAACTGCACCAGATATAATTCTACAATGGTAAGACCACATATTCATTAGATAGCAGCACAGTTCCAGATTTGATGAGCCTGTCGCAAATGTTATCTGGGGACTATACAGGCTCTCTAATCAATGGTTCGACAGGCGTTGGATAGATTTATTTGAAACAGATTAAGAATGACCACACAACGTATTATTCATAAAATTTAATATAAGATTCCATTTAATATGATTTCGTCTCAAAAACGGGTCATGAAAAAATTTTCATGAGTAAGTATGAAATTTTTTATGATTCTTATAGGTACGTTTAGTGTGGCCGTCGAGAGAATGCGTTTCTGAAACCTGGTAATTATTGGGCTATTCTCAGAAACGGCTCATCCTATTGTGATTGGACTTTCACAGGAAGGTTCAGTACTTTCTTAGGCATTGTATACTGTTTGTCAAAATAAATGTATTATCTTACTTTCTTTCTTGTGTCTTTCATCATATTTAGTATTTATATTCATACCTACCTAATTGAACTTCAGAATAGGAATTCATCAATATTCAATTCAACTCAAATGGAGTTACCATTTTCTTCGAATACGACCGAAATGCAAAACATAACGAACTTCATACAAAACTCGTCGAACTTTACTGGAAACTCGACGAACTTCATGCAAAATTCGACGAACTTCATGGAAAGCATGAGGAACTTCATTGGGAACATGACGCGGGGCAACATGACGTCATGTCGCACGGTGACGCAAGGCAGTGAGTATGTGAGGAGACTGGCAGAGCTGGCAACACATACCACCAAGAAACTGCAGGACATTGCTTATGCTAAGAAATATGAATATTACAAGGTAAGTTTGTCTCGTTTATTTATTTCACCTCGCGGTTTATCCCGCGATTCCGAATGACCTTTTATTATCCCAATATAATTCTAGGTTACGATCTACCTGTGCGACAAATTTCATCATGATTGGTTCAGCTGTTTGGATGAGAGGGATTTTGAAATGGTACTAATTGGTACTTCTTTTTTTCAAATCACTTAGGTAACAAACAAGCATACGTCCCTCTTCATGGAAAGCGGTTATTTTAGAAGCTTGCAAAACCAGGGGTGTCACTCGCGCGTTTACGACACATCAAAAATGTTTTCCCAACAAAGATGTGGTGAAGGGAGGTTGGTAGGAGTTGCTGTGTCGGCAGCGGGAGGGACATCGTATACTAATTTTCTAGCACAGGGCGCTGTGGCAAGCTTAACAGTAGAGTTCCTTTAAAGGATTACACAATGGATGAAAACGAGTTGATCCTGAAGCTGGCGTGGTTCCTCGACCGGCTGGCCTACATAACCGGATACGAACCTGAACCGAGGGAGTTCATGGCCAATATTACTACAAGTAAGATAATCATTAGCTTTTGATCAAAAAACCAGCAGTTTAACATGCTGTCAGTTGAATTTCCGACCTGCTGCTGGCTGCCATTTATTCAGTTAACACCGTTTCGGTAGTCTTCTACTGAGAAGAACCGGCAAGAACTTAGCAATGTACACAATGTTACATTCTTTAAATACACTGACGAGCGATATAAAATAAGCCACCAACTTATCATTAAATATTTCCTAAACGTAAGATAGCTAATAAGGTAGTTAATAACGCATTAAATTAACACTAAATTGAAACAAAAACAGAAAAAAAACGAAGAGAACTTAAGAAGAAATAACTTTATGAATTAAGGCACTTTGCAGTGGCTTTTTTATGTTGGTCATCAGTATTTGTTGGTTACATTGGCATTTTTTTTTTAATTTTTAACAATTTCAACAAAACATTTTTGCAAATGGCAAATTGATTCCTATGATGAACTAATGTTTATATGATGGAACATCTCATGAACAAACCATATCACAGTGAAATATAAGGATTGTTTATGTACCCACTTTAGGCACCCCTGCCCCCCCTATGTCGTTAATGAACGCTCCGGAAGACGTTAAGAACGCCATGATGCGATGCATGGAGGGGGAGGCACCCGAGCCGGCGACGGAGCGGTGCCGATACCCGCTGCCCATGCCGCCACTCCTCATGCAGTTCATGAATCTACCACCAGGTGAGAATAAGGGTGTATACCCACACATCAGCAGCTATCATAAAAAAAAGTATTTAGTCTGTCATTTACATTATCAAAAAATAATAAGACACGTATTTTTTCTTTTACTTTTTTTATTTTTTAATTACGAAGATCGAGGAACTTCAACTTGAAGTTCCGCGTGACGTCACGCCATGGTACACTTTTCACAATAATTGACGTCACGAGCCCCCATAATTTTGACGAGCATTATCTTTGTAATTTTTTATTGATTTGATAAAGAAAAGTGTCTCCAATAGTTTTTTATTATAATCTAACTGACGGATGTCGCCTAGGTATTTTATAACCGAGGCGACATCTCTATTGTCAGTATGACGGCTGTTTGATTTCATTGGATCCGGAGCCAAAGAGGAGCAGCGACTTGATTTTCCCGCGATGTTTTTCTTCACTAAAATTTTGTGATGAGCCCTTCCTTTAATTTTCTAAATTATGTTAAATTGTTAAATAGAGTTTAAGCAACGGCTTTTTTTTCATAGAAGACAGTCCATCACCCCAACTCTCGCCATCATCATCAGACATCAAAGAGGTCGTGTCTTCAAACCCCGACGACAAGTCTGATCAGTCATCTCTGGAACTGCTAATCGCCACAGACGATCGTCCACCACTATTCTACCCTAATTTACAGCATTCCAAAACAATTCGGATCCGCGCGATTGATGACAGGCTGAATAACGACGGACTTTTGCCATTATACACAAAAATTGATCTGTCAAATTACCCGCCAATTTCATCCGTCAAATCCGTTCGGAAACGTTCGATAGAAGAAAATCCTTTAACGAAATTCATGAATTATTATTTAAAGCATAAAATTTGGATTAACTCCAATTCTTTGATAAATGATTTCGATAGAATTGAGAGTTTAAATGATTTGGTACTAAATATTACGGATAAAAAAAATCCCGACGAGTTCGACGTTAATAATGATTTGGCTATTAAATCTGTGCACAAACGATCTGTAGATGATAATCCTATAGTTAAAATAATGAAATGTTATACGAAAAATAAAGTCTGGGATAGTTCCAATCCAATGAAAAATAGTTTACAAGATTTGCAACCCGAGGGCAATTCAAAAATCGAATACGAATTACCATTTACGAAATTCATTCAAAAACGTTCATTGAGTAAAAAATCTGAACATTTTCCAGAAAATCCGTCACAACATAAGAGCGAATATGTAAAACATAAACCAGGCGTTAGTTATATCAAAGATAAACTACAAGCTGAGAAAATAATTGAAATACTAAAAAAGATGCGAAATAAAACTTTACCATTAAAAAAATACGCTCAGAAATCAGGAAAATATAGACAAAGAAGGTCTTTGCATTACGAAAACATGTATCTGCCACGCGAATCGGAAAACCCGACTAAAGATTTAAGTTACTACATTAAAAATAGAGAAGGGACAGATTATAATCAGAATTTGATACAGGCGGCTTTAGTTAGGGCGAATTTGCAGCAAATTTTTGAAACTGGCAACATTCAAGTGGTCAGGCGGTATGGATCTAATTTTAATCCTTTAAATCCAGCGGTATTTAATTCTGGGCTCTTGAAAACTGCGTCGGATATATAGATCTTGTATAATTCTGGTTCTTAGGGTACAGATAATTTTATATTGAATATATCTCTATTGTATGTACCAGCTTCTTTAATTATAAGTAAAAATAGAACCCTGTGATTCGAAACAAGGTAGTATTACTATCTTCATTTTTTTTGGGAAGTCAATAAAAAAAACTAAATTTTAATATCAATATAGTGATGTTTTTATTTAAACATGGCGGTCAAAAACAAAAAGACAAAAATGTATAATTATAACTTAGATTATGCTACTTTATAACAATATTATGGGTTAGTGGGCTGAATTAAGAAAACGCAAAAAAATATATGGAATGTCCCAAAAATACTACGGACTCGATTGTCCCCAAAATACTACGGACTCAATTGTCCCCAAAATAATCAAATAGGCCCAAATATACATAACATGACGTATAATATTTGCCAGTGGACTTTCTATTTTAAATAATTGGCATTTAATAATTCAGCTCCACAAAAAATGTCGTATAATAATAAGTATTAAATACGAAATAATTCTTAAAACCTACATAATAATAAGTTGTAACAAGTTATTGTCAATATTTCAATTTATTTAGTTTCTTTTATTTTTGTAATACTTTTTAGTTTAAATGATACATATTATACTGACAACATTTATATTTTTTTTAAAGAGTCATAAAAAAGCACCTTTAAACAATTATCTTGCAATTTTACTATTTTTTATTTACTTTCTCAAAGATAAATAAATATTCTGTGACATTCCTCACACACGGCTATCTGATCCCAAACTAAGCAGAGCTTTTACTATTTTGGATTAATTACACCCAAACTCAAACAGACATTAATGCAGACAAATATTGTAAAGTCCCACATAGACGGGAATCGAACCCACGATCTGTTTAGTGCAAAGATTATTAAATAATGTCGCCAGTACAATATGTATAATTATATAGCACTCATAAATAATTATTTACCCATTGGTCCCCAATAACTTTTTGTGACAGTTAATTACTTAAGGAATGTAATAAATGTGTATAATAGGACTTAAATTGACTAACTAAGCTTAAATCCCGAAAAAAGTTGTATTTCAATTTCTTACTCAACTGTCCCCAAATGGGGACAAATGAATCCAAAGTGGGTTAGTCAATTAAAATCCATTCTGTAGACAAATATGTAGACTAAACTAATACAGTAACACTATGGCACGCATTTTCGACTCTATTAAAAAGGCTTGAAGGTTGAAAATTCAACCATAGTCTCACTGCATATAAAAATGTACTTATAATAAGTAATAAAAAATAATAAACATTTCAAATACATGATTGATATAAAGGCACGAGTTTTGATTTTTATTTCTTTCAGAAAAAAAACTAGAAAGTACTTATGTACACATTTTGTTGCAAAAACATTGCGGAAAATGATTTTGAGAGAAAATATGGGGCATATAATAAAACTAAATAACTGTATATAGTTTAAATGTTAATTGAGAACAGCACGGATTTCGATGCAGTTTTCACAGTTGGTTTCTTCTTTCACTAATATGAAGATACATTATCCCCAAGTGCTTCAGGCTTTTTCGCAGAAACGCGAGAGACTGTTGCTCATAAAACGTTATTTAACTAATATACTGTTTAAAGGGTCACGTAAATAACGTCACTCTATTGTCATTGTCAAATAATGTGACATTATATACGTGACCATTTAAACAGTATATAAGTTAAATAGCGCTTTATGAGTAAGTCTTCTATAAACTTCAAAAAACACATTTCCGCACATTTTTTGCAACAAAATTTCAATATTTATTATGTGATCGTTACATATGACTCTGGGGCCGCTTCTTCCTGCTGAAGAGGCCTCCGAACACTCCTTTCTTGTCCTTCTTATCCTTTGTGACTCCACTCACTGATAGCTCGGATTCACCAGAAGATCTGTCATACAATAACGTGGGTTTTGATTGATTTCAAAAATACTTGACAATATATAATCTAGATAGATAAATAAATCTTTTTTGTACACCAACAAGTATGTAACAAATAATTGGACTGTTTTACAAAAAAACTTAAACCGACTTCAAAGTACACTAAGAAGTAATCAAATTCTGATCTGATGACAATGGGACCACACGGGAAGTGTACCCTTCCAGACAAAAAAACAATTTTCCAAATCGGTTAATAAATGACGGAGTTATGAGGTAACATACATTTAAAAAAAACAACCGAATTGAGAATATCCTCCTTTTTTTGAAGTGAGTTAAAAATAACAATAAATGCTTAATATTAAAATGACTGTACAATGGACGGTCTCATCGCTAAGTAGCTGTTTCTTCCAGGTGAAGGAAAACATCGTGAGGAAACCAGGACGGTGGTAGGGTACTATATCGTACCCATCTGGCTATTTACCACCCTCAAGTTGAACTGTCACATATCGGTGTGTTCCGACAGCTGCACTTGAGAGCCAGTTCCTTCTAGGCTTTGTGTGTGCACCACCTTAGGCCACATCATCAATTACCATAGTGAGAGTGCGGTCAAACACAGGACTGTACACGGTAAAAACACAAGGTTACAAAGCGAAGTGTATTTATACTACTCACCTACTACTAGAATTACAAATGTGAAATTTTGTATGGATTTGAAGATGTCTGTTTACTGTTTCACACAAAAATTACTAAACGGATTTGGATATACACGGTGACTTTTTAATAGTTTTTTCGTTAGAACAAACGTTGTTCAGACCATGTTCTACAGGAAAAATTCAAAGAGTCAAGAAGCCGCGGATTCCCACACCTGATACAAAACTGGCGTGCCGCCGTGCCACAACTACTTTGAAGTGCGAGCGCGGTGTCTGGGTTGTAAGGAAGTAACGATAATCCAGACTTTTTACCCAACTGACCCGGAAGGAGGGTTATGTTTATCGAGTGTATGTATGTATGTCTATTTCTTTGGCACGCTCTGCAGCCTAAACAGCTTGATGGATTTAAGCATATGAGGTGTCGTTAGATTCGTCTTAACTGTGGGAGTGTCATAGGGTATATTATTTTTATATGGTGTCTACGAATAAAAAAGAGGGGGGGGGGGGGTATTAAAAACAAAAATTTCGTTATTATATCAATATGTGTATCAAATGAAAGCTTGTGAATAGCCCATTCCATATATGTATATATTGTAATACTTTTATGCTACCATTTTGCCGTAAACTGCAAAAAAACACGTTTAATGCATGGCAGTAGGTACTGAGACTGAGCGGTTATCGTACGTAACTCAGAGTTGAGATGGTGTTTAGCCTTATTTTACCGTACCGCTCATCTACTTACTAACACATACAACTCATTCTGTATAAAACTAAAAAGTCTGAAATAAATTAGAGAAAAACAAGCTCTTTAATCTATAGAATTTTGAATTTAAATTTAAAAATTAAAGAGCTGGTTTTTCTCTTTAATCTATAGAACAACAAGCTCTTTAATCTATAGAATTTTGAATTTAAATTTAAAAATTAAAGAGCTGGTTTTTCTCTTTAATCTATAGAACAACAAGCTCTTTAATCTATAGAATTTTGAATTTAAATTTAAAAATTAAAGAGCTGGTTTTTCTCTTTTCAGTTAATTTTTGTTTTACGCAGTTGCGTTTTTTTGTTTCTTTTAATAATTTAATTTATTTAAATTTATTTTGTGTTTTTTCAAAAACCAATGACGTAATTTTATAGAATGTTAGTAGACCATGGTCTGAACAACGTTTGTTCTAAAGAAAATACGAATAAAAAGTCACCGTTTATAGATTATACTTCGGGATAACATAAAGGTAACTTTTTCCTCGTGAACGCGAGAGAAACCGCGGGGGACAGCTAGTAATAAAAAATCCTACCTTGATGCTGGTCTCTGGTCCAAAGCCGGCGAGCCTCCGGCCACTGAAGCGGGCCTCGTGCTGCCGGCGCTATTACCGCCGTATGCTGTAGGGAATAAGGTCCGATATTAATTGACAGATTTAAATTATGTTGAAACATTTTGATGGTACGCAATTGATTTTCAGTTATGTAGGTTTTAAAATGACCTTTAGCAAAATCATGCCAGTAACACAAAAATTGCAAGAGGACTAGCAAATTTCTAGTTCTAGCATTCTGCCGGAGTTTTAAATTTTACCTCCAGGAAGGGATTTTCTAAACTGGATGGAGTTCAGAAAAGGGTCCGAATAAGACCGGATCGGCGAAGAGCATATTTCGATACGCGTTTAAAATTCAGAGTTTAGGATCATTGAATAATAGTACATTATGATACATGTGTGCAAAGTTGGTTATTAACACTCAAACGCGATAAGTGTGCCGAGAGTGTAATAATCAATGCACACGCGTGTCATACGACGTTTTTCAACACACTTGCGAGAAAAGTAACAGACTTGTAATTTTTTAAGTAGAGTTATTGATAATAATCAACCGCACAATGAGAACTTTAACATATGGCGCGCAAGTTTTTTTTACAGCGCTGTTTAAATATTTTACCCGTTTAAATTAAGAATGCTTCGTCTAAACACATATCACTTGCAGTGAGGTACAAACTTATCATAATCGGATTATACCTATCATAAAACTGTGCGGTAATGTAAAGTAAAAAGCACTAGTGCGTAATAAGCTGCATTAAGATACTAAAAACTGCAATAAAAGTCACTTTACGAGCGAGTGTGTGGAAAAGGTTTATTTTTAGGATAACAAAACTCTAACAAAAGAAGTGAAATGAAACCTTAAACTCTGACCCTTAACTCTTATTTTAAACGCGTATCAAAATATGCAACTCACACTCCTCCGTGCGCGTAATATGTTTAGCCAGGGGCATAAAGCTTTTAGACCGGGAGATACTGGCACAAAATTCCTGGTCATTTGTACCGGTATGTCGATCCTTCAGGGGTCTAATTACGTAATGTTGAAAAGGAAAATGATGGTCATAGCGCTGGTACCGGCGGCCCAATCGCGTGGCCGTTAATCGCACCTTTGCGGTTGTATGGCGGCCATTTGGAATCGTCGGAAAAGTATTTCATGGTGATTTTCATGAATGACTACTCGACGTTGATTAGCTATGCAAAAATTAGCCTGGTATAAATAGTATAGTAATAATACTTTATTGAAACCAACTTAATAACTGGCTTAAGTCTACAAAATGTCATTTTAATACGCGCAAGCGCCTATTTCTTTTTCATCGACTATCGGAAAATACAAAAATGTTGTGGAACAAATCGTTCGACGCTCGTAATTTATCCGACACGATCGATTAACGCCCACGTGATTTGGCCGCCGGTACCAGCGCTATGGCCATCATTTTCCTTTTCAACATAACGTAATTAGACCCCTGAAGGGTCGCCATACTGGTACAAATGACCAGGAAATTTGTGACAGTATCTCCCGGTCTATTTCGCTTCACGAATTTATATTGATTATATTGCGTACCATCAACATACTCGTACATAGTCTTACACCAACACCACACCAACAGTACCAAAGCATACAAACATACACACTAGCAATACGCATATAGTATAGGTAACCCATACAATAATATCCCATAAAGCTTATGTATTTACAATAATCAGAAAGTCTATGCGGAGAGGTTGTAGTGACTTAAATTTTTAACTTAAACAAACCGTGCAGAAATAAATATACAAGCTGAAATTAATCGTGTATAGGCAGAAAATAGTGCAGATTCTGTTGTTCACAACTAAACTAATTTAGTCTCACTGTATCTCTTTCTAACAAAGAACATCAGAAAAAGATGTAAGAAAGGATCATGGCGAAAAATTAAGTTTTTTAGAGACGTTACATTGAAGTTATAATTGATCCTTGGTGCCTAAGGAACAATTTGAGCCATTTAAAATATTTTTAGAACCCCGGGATAAAAATGCGAACTTCTATGTCATGCCGGCGAATCGCGACTATTCGCGACCAAAACCGTTATGTTGTTGTTCTGTTTTGCGGGGTTTATAAAATATTTCATGTATATTAATATGTAGCTGGTAATGTAATCTCAACATTGGAAGTGATTTAAAACCCTCTAAAATGTTTTATTTTTTTGTACAAATCAATGTATGGATCTCGCCATGATTCTTTAATCCAATTGCTTGTTTTCTGTCAACATTTACACCCTGACTCATAAAACGCTATAACTAATATACTGTTTAAATGGTCACGTAAATAATGCCACATTATTTGACAATGACAATAGAGTGACGTTATTTACGTGACCCTTTAAACAGTATATTAGTTAAATAACGTTTTATGAGTAAGGGGGTTAGTCGCCATCAAAGTTCCTTTTTCAATAATGTTCGTAAGAAAGAGATGTGATGTGATTAAAATTAGTTTAGTGCGTTTTACAATAGAATCGGCACCATTATCTTTGGATATGTTTAAAATTAAAACAAGAAAACTGCCTTCTTTTTTCTTATACAACTTAGTCGTTAAACAAGCATACGGCCCACCTGATGGTAAGCGGTTACCGTAGCCGTATGGACGCTTGCAACACAAGAAGCATCGCTCACGCGTTACCGCCCTTTCCCCGTCCCCTATGAGCTCTGGCGACCTTACTCACGCGCAGGAACACAACTTTACACAACATACAGTTATTTGTCTGCGGTATTCTGTAAGGTGGAGGTACTTCCCCAGTCGAGCTGCTCTTTGAGCGGATAAACGCTATGCTCTACCTCTCTCAAAATGTTATCTTATGTTTCTTTAGATATTGAATTTGATTTTTAATCCATTAAAATTCAAGCTTGTATGGCAACACCAAAGACGTCGCCATTGTTACTTGAGGCAGATCGATTCACTAATGCGATCTACCCCAGCATAGAAACTATCTTAAATGCCAGACTTATATTTTTTCCAACGGTCCCCAATTTTATAAAATACACACACAAGCACACAGCACCCACACACAAATAAACGTATAACACATACATGTTACTCTATGTAGTACATAAAGTAAATTACTGGATCCTGTATGCATGTTAGAAAATAATAAATTTTAGAAATTAAATAAACAATGTTTAAATAAATATGGCGACCATATAAACAGTATTTAAGGAATAAGAGTGTATACAGAATTTCTTATGACTAACTAAATTTTCGGATTGAAAACTTAATAATAAAAATAAATCGGTGGTTCCATACAAAATGTATGTATCCACTAATTTTCATTTAACGCTTCCATATTTGGTCTCATACTAAAAGCACAGTCTATAAAACCATACAGTCGTCCGACGCCTTTGAACTCGTCGAAAATGCCGACAACGTATACTATAATATGCCGTGTCCCGAACTACTAACATTGTTTTGTTCGCAGTTCGGGCTCGGCTTTCCCGCGTCTCGCCCCTCATACCCCGCACGATTGCCTGTCTAGATGTAGTCCTTGAACGACTGTATGGTTTTATAGACTGTACAAAAAGTATGTAATTGACAATTTAGTTAGTCATAAAACGAACCCTGTATTTTTAAAACAAACAGTGTTGCAAGTTGCTAAAAATATTACTAAGTGGTAGAAACAAAATTGACATAGAAACTTAAAGAGTAGTAAAAATATAGTATTAAGAAAATACAATAATAATATATACTAAGAGCGAAATCTAAACTACAAAAAAAAAATGCAAAATACGGTTATCTAAAACTGGCACGTCCACAATTCTCACACTTATGAAAATTCACGATACAGTATGTTCTATTACATTATTGCTTCTAATCAGTCAGTCAATTCTAATGGACGAATTCAAAAATCTATATATATAAAAATGGATCCCTATTTCCCTTCGTCACGCCATCACGCGTGAACGGCTGGACCGATTTAGCTAATACTTTTTTGTTGTGTTTGTTATTGTCAGGAGAAGGTTCTTATGAAAGAAAAAATTAAGAAAGTTGCGAGGGTAGGGTAATTTAGGTAGGGTAGGGTAGGGTAGGGTAGGGTAATGTAGGTTAGGGTATAGGTAGGACACCACGCGAACGAAGTCATGTCGGGCAGCTAGTAACACTATATTTTTATGAGTCGTAGCAAAAGCAAAACAACTGTCTCCTTCATACTCGTAAGCATGAACGCGCGCGAGAGAGACGGTCAGACTTGTCACGATGCGCATGAGTGCGACGTGACGCCGCGCGCATATTCACAGACACTACACAAGCGTGACGTGTACATGTGTTTGCACGTGCCAGCTTTAGTAAACCGACATGAACGCCAAGCTGTATAGGAGGTAAAGCAGCTTTACACTATGAGCTAAGCTTGGCAGAGCTATAGTAAAGGAGTACAAACATAATATTAGTAATAATATAATTAAATCTATGAATACTTTAGTTATACTGTCAAATGAACATTTATATAAAAACTCAAAAATACTTTAAGAAAATCAAAAAAAAACAAAGTCAGATGAGGCTCTGATAAGGCACCAGATAAAACCTAGGGATGCAAACGATACATAGATTATTTTTAAACATCGATATATCGTTCGTAGATGCGTCTTTGGCATGTAATATGTAGTACTGTGAAAACTCTGTCAAGAAAAAGAGCACGGCATTTTATGGACTACGGAAATCAAACTCACTGTAGGAGTACTTCGACATCGAGGACAATTCCCTTTAGAGAAGTAATAGGAGGGCGATGGCTGCCACACGCGTCATACTTGTGAACAGGTGCTGCTTTTGGGGGCTGGTCTGCGCCGAGTATGCTATTTATTTACTTATTAAATATTTATTCAGTCTACTTTGTAGTTGTTGCCGCCGCGCCGGGGCACGCAATTGTTGTCAGTGCGATTAGAATGTAAATATTATGCAATGAATCTAAGCTTGTTTTAAAATGAGTAATTGCTTAGTTTATTGCCGGCTCTTCTCTGCAAATGCAACCTTCCGAACCGGTATTAGAGTATTAGAGTCAGACTTTTCATAAGTGTCTGCGAAGGTCTATTTGAATAAATGATTTTGAGTTTAGAATATAAAAAGTTATTCTATTCTAATACCGACCAATACAAAAATTCTCAACAAAAACAGAAGTTCATTTGACAGTACGAAATATGTTAGTACAATACATAAAATAAACTCTAAAACTATAGAAAACCGCAAAACACCAAAAAATCCTGATCCACACTGACCCATGTCGTTTGTAGAATAAAAGTGCGACGTCGTCTCCACATTCTGCCAATTATTATTCTGCCTCTCAAAACTCTGAGTCTGCCAGTTGGCAGTGGCACTGGCAGAGTTCCTGTTGGCATCGCCCCTTCCCTGCCAACTGCCTGACATTCTCTGCTGGTAGCTGTTAACTAACGCAGTCACGGATTGCTTCTCCGGTTGATTTCGTTCGGAAATGTTGGTGACGCGTTCGGGCAGGTTCGGTCCGCGGTCGGGCAGCGCGGGGGCGGGGGCGGGGGCGCGCTCCGGGAGGGGCGGCCCCGGGAGGGGCGGCCCCGCGAGGGGCGGCCCCGATAGGGGCAGCGGAGGGGCGCTACCGTCCACTGCTTTTGGATGTATGGCAAGTTGGTTCTTTGTCCGAATACGCAATATTATTCCATGTATACCATATTCTAGCGATTCTTTTGTAAATCGCACTAAACTAATTTTAGTCACATCTCTTTCTTACGAACATTATTGAAAAAGGATAGAATATATTTAAAGCAGTCAAATTAGTGAAGACGGCAAGTCTTCATTTAAACGTAACCGCGATATTTGGCGACTACATTTATATGGAAAACAAGCATTGGACTTGACAGGACTAAATATCTTACATCCTTTTCTTATTTCCTTTGTTAGAAAGAGACATAGTGAGACTAAATTAGTTTAGTTGTAAACAACAGAATCGGCACCATTAGTATGCTTAGCAGAATGAGTTTTGTTTTTTTTTTGATAATACTGAATTACAGTATTACAAGCTTACAATTTTGTTGATTTATATCGATTTGGTATACTAAGAATAAATTTGAATATGAAGTAAATTGGAAAAACCGTTTTTGTGTAGAGCCTGGCATACATAAGGGACCGCCATTTTGAGAAAAACTTTAATTAATTAGTAACAAACAAACGGTGTTCCATGAAACAATCATCTAAATGGTGTAAATTCTGAATTTTGGTTTTGACAAAAAAAAATCTTTTTTCAATATATTTATTTTAGAACTCAATCAAATATAAATTTAAATATTTATTTATTTACTTACTTACATCTACTTTTACAGGGATACCCTAATAAGTAGTGTAGAACTTCACAATTATTTAATAACATTTCCGTGTAGCACAAAATTTGGATTGCTATCGTTGTGAATTCACTCAGAGTACAGTGGGATATGTCGGTTTCCGCAGCAATGAGATTGAGGGTGCGAAGAGCGGCGAGGGCGCCTCTTTCAGTAGGTTGGTAATCTCTAGTATAGTGTATTATCTATTCTCAAGGGCGTCGCCAAGGGGGGGCAAAGAGGGGCAGCTGCCCCCCCCTAGAGATTCTAAATATATATATGTATATAGTACTAAGATACTGTTGTTATTACAATCGCTGTAGATGTAAGGCTCGTAGTACAAGTGAAAAGCTTCATGTGCTGTCGACTTTACCTACAATTTATACCTACTTTTCTCAAAAGTATGAATTGTAGTAGGTAAAGTCAACTTGCCCCCCCCCTGCGCCATCGGCTGGCGACGCCCTTGTCTATGGTTGGTACTAGACGCGCGCGGGGCACTGCCACCAGCTGCGGTCGCCGTCGCCGCCACACGTACTTGTCCGGGGCACATAATCCTATCTGCCCTAATATGTCACCGTTATCCACCCTGCCTATCAACACCTTAAATATGTTTTAATTTTATATGTTTTAATATCGATAGGAAATAGACTATCCCTGCCAGAGAAAACCTGATTTTATTCAAAATGGCGGATACTTAGGTATGCCAATTTAATATCTCTTGTATATTAGTAAAATATTAGATTTTTCCAATTTACAAATAAAAAACATACAACCTAGTAATTTTGTGTAAACCTAAAAAAATATGGAATTGGAAACAAAACATAAGCAATGCATTTTACATCACAAGTAACGAAAAAGCCCACGTTTCTATTAAAATTAAAGATCGTGCAAAAGAGAAAGAGGATCGTCAACTCTTTCTTCAACAACTGACGATCTTAGCTCGTTTTCAAAAGTCATTAAGCACATTTCTTCAATCAGTGTCCAGATAATCAACCCTATATCTTGATACATTAAGTCGAATTTCCTTAAAGAAATCAAGGGTAAAAATTCTCACCATCTCTTTGCGACCTGATGAACTCAGCATTAATATCCCGACCATTGGAGAATCTGGATCTTCCCCACGAGGTGGTGCCTTGTTCAGAGTTCCTGGGAACAATCATTATTAAATAAATATCCCGGGACATTCCTCACACACGGTCATCTGATCACAAACTAAGCAGAGCTTGTACTATGGAAACAAGACAACTGATATAATACATATACTACTGTTTGTTTGTAAATACATACTTAATATACATAAATACACCCAGACTCAGACATACAGACATGTTCATGCACACAAATGCATGTCCTGTGTGGGAATCGAACCTACGACCTGTAGTAGGTGTTACCAACTAGCTCGTCAAATATTGTGGCTTAACGACAATCTCCCCATGGTAAGTTCTGATGTGGCTCTCAAGTGCATCATTAAGAGTGTTACCTGAGTACTACGTCTGCGGCGTCGTCCTGTGGAGGTGGCTGTCTCGGCGGTAGAGATGGCAACACTGTCGATTCTGTGGAGATTTTAAAGGTCTTAATTTTTAAGGTGTGGAGGTTTAAAGGAGATTGAAACGCAAGTTTTGCGTTTTATTTTCATAAAATCGTGCATTTAAAATTTTGTTGATCGCCAGCTGCCCGAAAATTTCCTTGGACCGTATTCCAAACCAACATGTCGGGAGCTCAAAATGCAGACGAGAAAGGTTTTAAGATAGCCCCAGCATTTTTTGTTAAATGACGCATATATTTAAAAACTGGGTTTTACAAGACTTGACTTGAACCATCTTTTGTAATCAGGGCTTAAGTGTTTTTTTCTATGGAACTTTTTGGACAGGACAACGTCTTCCTGGCAACTCCTCGCGTCATGTGCCCTCATGTCGGAGGGTCGTGATTCTGCCGTGAACTTATTTTATCACGGCTAATGTCGGCCCATAGACATAAATCTAAATAGATAACGCAAAAACACCCCTTGGTTGAAGTTGTATCCGAATTTCCCAACTTTTTTTTTTAAATTAAATGGGCTGGCGTTTGGCCATAAGGGGCGATGACGAAGCCTAAGATGAAACACGCTACCCAGAAGAAACCTATTCACTCTGGCCTTGAAAGCTCCTAGATTGTAGGCGTCAGGACAGACGCCGGAAGCAAGTTCCACTCCCTTGCTGTCCGCATTATAAATGAGGATGCAAAACGCTGTCCGACCTTCGACCTTCCTATAGTCCCAACGAGACAGTGTCTCTTAACGTAACTCTAATTGATATAAAGTGTCATACCAATGTTCCTGTCAGGCGTGGCCGATTGTCGCTGCAGCTGCTGACTGGTCCGGTGGTCCTGCTGCAGCTGCTGGCTGGTCCGGTGCTCCTGCAGGATCTCGGCCTGCGTGCGCTTGCGCTGCGGCTCCGGGGAAGGCTCGCCGGATGATGATGATGACGCGTTCCTGATGATGCAAAATTGTTTATTTCATAAGTCCTTCGAGTACTTAAGAGCAGGCATCCCGCTATACTTTTCATACAAAAACTCAGTACTTATAAGCGTTGTTAAACATTTTTCGTTAGATGTTTTAAGCAAATATGTATCTTGTGCACTATATCTAGGCCTGTATTTAGGCAACAATAAAAAAATAATTGAAACAAATTCATTAAAAGCCTCCGAAAAACAGCGTTTTTGCCTAAATTTTACCAGAACTTTGGCCATACCTAATGTAGGTACCTATAAATTGTAAAAAGTAAATAAAACATCTTGATACGGCAATAAATTTGGTATTAGATAACATGGTTTGGATAACAAACTTTTTCTTCACAAACTTGTAACATTTTTTCACAAGAAGTATACTCCTGTACCAAGTTTTATGATATGCGAAATCATGAATGACGACCTAGCGAAGCGGCCGCGAGTGATCAGCGGAATTTACCAACTGATAACCGACGGCTCTGAAGCTGTCTTTCTTTTTTCGCAGTCAAACATTACGTTAAATGAAAGTACAAGCTTTTAGGCTATGCTTGCGTTGAATTTGCGTTGGCCCTTAATAATCTCTCTCCACAATAAAATAATATCCGCTCGTGGTGTAGCACGATAAGCCGTTCTTAATCAATCGGCAAGTTAAGCTACCACCGTCGTGGTCGGTACCTGGATGGGTGACCGCCTAGTGGTATTTAAACTCGAGCGTTTCCGTGCTTCGGAAGGCACGTAAAGCCGTTGGTCCCGGTTATCACTTAATTGTGATAGTCGTTAAGGTTGATAACACCAACAGCAGGTTGACCACTAGCCTGCCTCCACTTCGCCGTAGTGGGCACGCGTGGTGGAGTATCGCCCATTCCCTTTCACCCAGATTTGTGTGCAGGAGGCCTGTGCTCAGCAGTGGGACATTTTAGGCTGATGATGATGGTATGGATCGAAGTCGAAGTGTGATCGTACGAGTCGAATTCGCACTTGGCCGGTTTTTATTATTTGTTGTTATAGTGGCAATAGAAATACATTTCTCAGAAAATTTTAGCTGTCTACCTATTACGGTTCATGAGACAAACAGACGGACAGACCGCGGAGGCATAGTAATAGGGTCCCGTTGGCACCCATGTGGTACAGAACCTTAATTTAAACATGGTTTGTTTGTCCTGTACGAAAGCCCAATCACGGTAAAAAAGGTATATTCCACTTACTCATGCAGACGTCTCCTCAGCTCAGCAGTGGGCGAGTCTCCAGGCGGAACAGCGGAGTACGGAGTCAACTGCAGTTCTGGTGGCAGCTGAGCGTGGAAGGAGAGCTTGGCGACCCACTCCTTCATGAGGTCCTTGGAGGAGCAGGCGAACAGATACTCCGCGCCGTCGGCGCAAGCGAGACGGAACACGTTCGCGCGCTTTGTGTAGTCGCCTGCTGGCTCGCAGCGGGCCTGTAAAGAAAATATTATTAATATTGATATTATACAGGGTTGTAAATAAATAAATAAATAAATATCCTGGGACATTCCTCACACACGGTCATCTGATCCCAAACTAAGCAGAGCTTGTACTATGGAAACCAGATAACTGATATAATACATATACTACTTTTTGTTTATAAATACATACTTAATATACATAATTACACCCAGACTCAGGACATACAGACATGTTCATGCACACAAATGTATTTCCTGTGTGGGAATCGAACCCACGATCTGCGGCGCTATAGGTTAAGACTCCACGTCTTAACCAACTGCGCCAACAGGCCCGTCCAGTTCTTTGTTGTTGTTTTTCAACCTCGAGCCAAATTTTCAGGGGTTAATGTACTCATCATTATGAACAACTTTTAATATGGGAGCAACTTTGAAATATTAAAACAAAGAGTACATTTTATACATTTCGATCGTGCAGTGTTAGAACTTTTGTATGAAAAGCTCGTTTTTTTTTTCGAATTTTCAAATGTGGTACCATAGTATAATAATGAGTACAATAACTCCTGAAAGTTGACTAGAGGTTGATACGTGAAGCAAAAAATGTTGCCCAATGATTTCAAAACTAAGGATATGCCCATTGGAACATTTGAAAAAAACTTCTTCATACAAGCAGCAAGCATACAAGTAAACAGTACCACTATTTGTTTAAAATCGACCGAACTACGAAGAGCCGCGTTGCATAGGCGTACCATGTAACCTGTGGCTCGATTATCGTAACAAAACTTCCACGATGTCGTAGCGACTTCGACGATTAAACTGTGTGTTTTACTATTATAATATCAAATGAACGATTGAAAAACTATTATATGGACAAACTATTGAGGCATATACACGTTTCAATGTTTTTTATACAATATCAAAAACACAATTTAAATAGTTGATATCGCTTGTTTGTATGTGCGTACAATACACACATACAAAAAAAGAAATCCTAATCATAACTATCAAGCATAGCTATACAGAGAGGTAATGCCGCCAGCATTCTGGGCACGCTACCACTTGGCAGCGACCTTGATAGGCTAGCCTATTTATACGTTTTTTTTAGTATTTGTACATTTTTTTTTTTTTGGTTTTCTTAAGTTTTAGTTATTAGTATTTCATTATTTAGTTTAAGTCTTTTAGTATAGTTTTGTTTTAAAGTAAATATATAATATCCTAACTTAATATTATAAATGCGAAAGTGAGTTTGTTTGTTTGTTACGCCTTCACGCTTCAACTACTCAACGGATCATCATGAAATTTGGCATGCAAGTAGCCTATGGTATGGAGAAGGACTTTTTATAAACGAACTAACTGTTCCGCGGACCGCAGATGACTAAGTCGCGTTGGCCCTAAACTGACTTTTTAGGGCCAGCAAGTTCGTGCCATTTCATCGCGCAGTTGGCCTGGTCCTTACACCAGTAATATTTAATAAGGCAATGCTTTTGCAATTTTTTTTAGCCTATTGCGCGCACGTAGGAATAAGTTTTTTTTTCTCCAAAATCGCCCACCACCTAACAAACACTCACATTAAGTATAGCCTGCGGTGGGGCGGCGGCTTTAGCGCTGGCGAAGTCCGGCTCGTCCCTGAAGAAGCAGAGCAGCTGCCCGCACAGCACCGAGTAGTAGGTGCGCCACGACCGCACCGTGGCGCGCTTGCCGCCGCACCCCGCCTCCTGCTTGCGTTCCAGGTAACCTGGGAGTCGTGGGGGGGGGGGGAGAAAAAAAAGTTTTTGTAAAAAAAATTTTTTTATATAAGTTTTTTTTGGTGACTGTACTTTTTGTTGACTGTACTTGCATTGTCATCCAATATACTAATGAATACCAAATATCAAGTCAATCCGAACACTGGAAGTGGGTGAAATTCGACTTGCAAGATTCCACCCGAACAAACGTAGTTACATACATACATTGCAAGTTAAATAATAAAAGCTTACAATATCTTGTGATATCATACGGTGTCGAACAATAAACCCAAAGAAGCATAACAATGCGCTCTGATTGGCTAAGTCAAGGGACACATGTGCACTGATTGGCTAAGTCTAGGACACATGTGCACTGATTGGCTAAGTCTAGGACACATACGCTCTGATTGGTTAAGTCTAGGACACATGTGCACTGATTGGTTAAGTCAAGGACACATGTGCACTGATTGGCTAAGTCAAGGACAAATGCGCTCTGATTGGCTAAGTCAAGGGACACATGTGCACTGATTGGCTAAGTCTAGGACACATGTGCACTGATTGGCTAAGTCTAGGACACATACGCTCTGATTGGTTAAGTCAAGGACATATGCGCTCTGATTGGCTAAGTCTAGGACACATACGCTCTGATTGGTTAAGTCAAGGACAAATGCGCTGTGATTGGCTAAGTTAAGGACAAATGCGATTTAATTGGCTAAGTCAAGGGACACATGTGTACTGATTGGCTAAGTCAAGGACACATGCGCGACACATGCGCTCTGATTGGCTAATTCAAGGACAAATGCGCTGTGATTGGCTAAGTCAAGGACAAATGCGATTTAATTGGCTAAGTCAAGGACACATGAGCTGTGATTGGCTAAGTCTAGGACACATGCGCTATGATTGGCTAAGTCAATGACATATGCGCTCTGATTGGCTAAGTCAAGGATACATGCGCTCTAATTGGCTAAGTCAAGGACAAATGCGATTTAATTGGCTAAGTCAAGGACAAATGCTCTCTGATTGGCTAAGTCAAGGACACATGCGCTCTGATTGGCTAAGTCAATGACATATGCGCTCTGATTGGCTAAGTCAAGGATACATGCGCTCTAATTGGCTAAGTCAAGGACAAATGCGATTTAATTGGCTAAGTCAAGGACAAATGCGCTGTGATTGGTGAAGCCAAGAACATAAGATGCAGTAATTTGTCTATTCAAAATTAGTGCATCTCGATTTTTTGATGTCATACGGTCATCATCATCATCATCATCAGGCTATATGGTGTTTACCTTCGATCTCGACGGGCGGCAGTTCGGCGATGTCGCCGCGGCGATGCCTGCGGAAGCTCTGCGTGCGGCGCCGCGTCGTGAACGACGGCGTGCGCTTCGGGGTCTTCATCACCTGTCACAATCATCACCACCATATATTATCATAATGGAGCTGATTGTGTTGTTATTTTTATACAACTAAGTCGGTAAACAAGCATACGGCCCGCCTGACGGTAAGCGGTTACCGTAGCCATATGGACGCTTGCAACACAAGAAGCATCGCTCACGCGTTACCGGCCTTTCGCCCTCCCCTATGAGCTCTGGCGACCTTACTCACGCGCAGGAACACAACTTTACACAACATAAAGTTATTTGGGTGCGGTATTCTGTAAGGTGGAGGTACTTCCCCAGTCGACCTGCTCTTTGAGCGAATAAACGCTATGCTCTACCTCAACATAAAAAAAAAGTTGTTGTTGTAAATCGCACTAAACTAATTTTAGTCATATCTCAAACTCTTTCTTACGAACATTATTGAAAAGGATAGAACATATTTAAAGCTATCAAATTAATCTTTGACGTCTTATTGCTGCGTTAGATTGCGACCAAATTTATATTGATAACAAGCATTGGACTAATTTGACAGGACTACATTTCTTTTATCCTTATCTTTTATTTTTTGTTAGAAAGAGACATAGTGAGATTAAAATTAGTTTAATTGTAAACAACAGAGTCAGGGCCACTATCATATCCCGGGACATTCCTCACGCATGGTCATCTGATCCCAAACTAAGCAGAGCTTGTACTATGGAAACCAGATAACTGATATAATACATATACTACTTTTTGTTTGTAAATACATACTTAATATACATAATTACACACATTGGAGGAATGTCCCAGGATATTTTATTTACTTTATATGAAACGCGTCCCCAGAATTATAGCATAGCTAACTAATATTATAAATGCAAAAGTGAGTTTACTTGTTTGTTACGCCTTCACGCCTCAACTACTCAACGGATCATCATGAAATTTGGCATGCAGATAGCCTATGGTATGGAGAAGGACATAGGCTACTTTTTATCCCGCGTGAAACCGCGGGGGAGAGCTAGTAAGATATAAAGCTACTTACACTCATGCTCTCAGCTCGCTTGACATGCTGGTCAGGTTTGGGGAGCCGGTCGAACTGAGGAGCTGGAGCCAGCGCCTCCTCTGATGATGCAGCCGGGATCGAGGATATGTGCTCCGACGACTGGAGTACCAAAACATAATTAAATAAAAAGCGGCCAAGTGCGAGTCGGACTCGCCCGTGAAGGGTTCCGTAGCAGCAATAACGAGTTGAGTTGATTGAATGAAAGGTAAATTCTTATAAATAAAGTTTTAGTTTCAGTTCTAAGTACGGGGAGCCCCCAAAATTTATTGTTTTGTTCTATTTTTGTGTGAAAATCTTAATGCGGTTCACAGAATACATCTACTTACCAAGTTTCGTAAAAAAACACACAGTAACGGTATAGTTCTTATAGTTTCGTAAGTGTCTGTGACATACGGACGGACAGACAGACAGACATGACGAATCCATAAGGGTGCCGTTTTTTGCCATTTGACTACGGAAGCCTACAGCCTAAAGCATACAGCTTTGTACCTTCAGTATGAAAAGCAGTTTTTTTTTTGCGATTTCGATGTTGGTCCCATAGTAAAAGTTGATCGTATACATGAGTACTTTACGAGGTTTCATTTAATGTCGTATTGTCGTATCCACACCGTATATGGCCTATGTTTGACCACACTCTCACCATGGTAAGTGATGATGTGGTCGAAGGTGGTGCACAATCAAAGCATAGAAGGAACTGGCTCTCAAGTGCAGCTGTCGGAACACACCGATAGGTGCTTGGCGACAGTTCAACTTGAGGGTGGTAGCCAGCCAGGTGGGTACTAATAAGTACCCTACCACCGTGCTATGGTTTCCTCAAGATGTTTTCCTTCACCGAAAGTTCAAGCTCATTTGGAGTATTCGAACCTGGGACCTTCGTCTCGGTATCCGACGTCACTACCACTGAGCTATCATCACCATAATAGTTCGCACTCCAATGGATAGATGGCGCCATAAGGTCCTGCATCGCGCTAACGCAGTTCGGACGACATTCGTCATATATGCAATGTCCAAGATGTAGATTTGATCCTCCCCCTGGAGGGTGAGCCAACGTACCTCCATGTTGGAGTGCTGTTGCTGCTGCGACCTCCTCTCCTCGGTGATGCGGTCCATCTCCCGCCTCCTGTAGAGCTGCAGTCTCTCCGCCTCCTGTCTCTCCGCGGACCTGCGTCTCCCGGCCTCCTCCTCGTCTTGTTGCGCTTTGAAGGCCTGTTCCACCTGTCATCACATGGTCCATGCTCAGGATTAATGGTCAAAAACAGCTGACTCTAATACCTAAACCTAACATTTGCTGAGAAGAGCCGCCAATAAACCTTATGCATTGGTACAGTAGTACCCAACTGATATGGCTTACCGATGTACCTGCGCAGAAGACACATTTTCAAAGCGTGGGAAACGCTATTGGTCGGCAGCTGCCGCCATGTGTGCGGAGGGGCGTCACTTGCGAGTGAGACGGAACTAACAGCTGCACGGTATTATGAACCTTATAGTAGTGACCTGAGGTTGATTGTAAGTTTTAAGCATTCTTTCGTTAGTCTTCGGCCATACTTTCTTTTCTGTGCGAACGAAGATTCACGACGCGCCATATCAGTTGGGTACACATGTATTATAAGAGGGAGCTACTAAAATTCGGAAATTAAACCCTTATTTTACACAGTTTCTTGCGGAATAAAAATTGCGTGACCCCTCATATCCCCAAAGTGAGATTCGGCTCGACCCCTCCCTCCCTAAACGCCTCACGACGCGCCCAAAACTCCCGAACGCAGCTAAAGTAAGGGGCAGGAGTCGAGCACAGATTGACAGCTGCCCAGTAGTTAATTTTCGGTCTGTTTGTCGGGGGAGCGGCGAGCTGCACACGATTGGTTCGTCAGTCGATGCTCGTCGTCTATTGGATTCTCGCGTGTCATTTGGCTACTGTTATTTGACCAAAATGGCTGCCACACGCGTCATACTTGTGAACAGGTGCTGCTTGTGGGGGCTGGTCTACTTAAGTTTGCTATTTATTTACTTATTAAATATTTATTCAGTCTACTTTGTAGTTGTTGCCGCCGCGCCGGGGCACGCAATTGTTTTCAGTGCGATTAGAATGTAAATATTATGTAATGAATCTAAGCCTGTTTTGAAAAGAGTAATTGCTGAGTTAATTGGCGGCTCTTCTCAGCAAATGCAACCTTCCGAACCGGTATTAAGAGTATTAGAGTCAGACTTTTCATAAGTGCCTGCGAAGGTCTATTTGAATAAATGATTTTGAATTTTGAATTGAATTTGAAAAGTGTAAATGCCCGAGCTTGCCCCCACTACTGCCTATCTGTGCTCACCACCCGTGCCTCATACTGCACATTATTGCCGTTACAGGCTAGTATCGAGGCAGGTAGCGCAGTGTGTACGTACTAGCGTGATTCTCTTGAGCGCGTTGAACTTGTCCCGCTGCGAGTCGATGGTCTGCTCCAGGTCGCGGTGCCTGGTCAGCAGCTCCTCCACCTGAGCCACGCTCTCGCCCAGCTTGCCGTCGCGGACCAGACCCACCCTGGGTAAACACACACATACATATACGTGGTATACTATATTACACATATTTTGCCATGACTGCCCAATAATTGAAAACTGTTTTACAAAAAACTTAAACCGGCTTCAGTGTACACTAAGAAGTAATCAAATCCTGATCTGATGACAATGAGACCCAAACGGAAAGTGTACCCTTCCAGACAAAAAAAGAATTTTCCAAATCGGTTAATAAATAATTGGACTGTTTTACAAAAACCTTAAACCGACTTCAAAGTACACTAAGACGTAATCAAATCCTGATCTGATGACAATGGGACCAAATGGGAAGTGTACCCTTCCAGACAAAAAAATAATTTTCCAAATCGGTTAATAAATGACGGAGTTATGAGGTAACAAACATATAAAAAAAAAAAAAAAAAAAAAAAAAAAAACATACAACCGAATTGAGAACCTCCTCCTTTTTTTGAAGTCGGTTAATTACGGAGGTATAAAAAAAAACGTACAACCGAAAGAACCTTTTTTTGAAGTCGGTTAAAAAATATGGCGGATATCTTTAAAAATCTATTCGTTTTGTCAGAAGACTGCCATGTTTTCGCCAAAGGTCTATAAATATACGTTCAAAAAATCTTTTAGTCTTATTGTACTTATCCTTTTCCGTCTGGACTTATATTTCCCATTTTTATTTATTTTCTGATAGAAAAATACAGAGACAGAAACACAGATAGAAAAAAAAACGATTAAAAATCAATTTATGTATGTCGCTTGTATACTAGGTTATTTTGCAACCTCTAGCCAAATTTTCAGGGGTTAATGTACTCATAATTATGATCAAATATGGGACCACGTCTGAAATCTCAAAAAAAAAAACCTTTCATACATTTTGATCGTGCAGCACGTTTGTATGAATAGTTCATATTTTTTTTCGAGATTTCATTGGTCGTCCCAGCAAACATAAGATGAGTACATTAACCCCAGAAAATTGGACAAGAGTTTGTAAAATAACCCTGTATATCCTTTTGTACCTAAACAAAACCTATACGGCCCCCCTAGACAAGATGGCTATCGACAATCGTCATCGTTAGTAAACGTATATCTTTAATAATAATCTATAACGTGTATCAAATGTGCATACAAATTTATAACAATTTGCCAAAGGATATAAGGGAGCTTCCTTTTACTTATTTCAGGAAAAAACTTCGCCAATGGCTTGTTGACAAGTGTTTTTATAGTGTAGAAGAATTTATGATGTAATAATTATTTTTGACATTTGAATGCATGTATGACAATAATTGAATTAACATTACCATTACATTAACATTACTTAATTTAAATTCATTGATTATTATGACATACTAACATAGTTACATTAAAATGATTATAATGGAATTAGATGTACCTACCTACTACTATAAGGTGTATTGTGTTTGTGTTTGTGAAAATTTTAATAACTATAATGTGATGATTACTTGGATAAGATAAGTTAAAATGGATTAAATATCATGTTTTAATATTGGAAAAAAAAATTGCATGCCTCGCAAAGGCAGAATATGGTGAGACATATATATACTGTATACTACCTGCATAACCTACCTATGTTCTGTGCAAATAAATGATTTGATTTGATTTGAACGATGACGATTGTCGGTAACCATCTTGTCTACTGGCCCTGATACTTCTGTACGTTAGTAGTTATTATTGGGTGGTCGTAGGAACCTGTTCGTGATCCAGTTGTCGAGGGCGTCTGCGTCGCGCTTGAATATGAGCGCGTCGAGGTGGTGCGTGTAGATGGTGTCGCGCGCGGCCCACGCGCCGTCCAGCGTGAGCTTGCGCGCGCGCACCATCTCCATGCGCTCCGCCACCTCGCCCGACATGAAGTGCCCCTCCATAACCAGCTTCTCGCCTGCGCATACACATACACATACACATACACACGTGTGCCTCTATTACAATCACTGCTCGGGTGACGGGTGGCTGCCACACGCGGCATATGCGTGAACGGGTGCTGCTTGTGGGGGCTAGTCTGCGCCGAGTTGGCTATTTTGCCCCTTCCTCATAAAACGTTATTTAACTAATATATTGTTTAAAGGGTCACGTAAATAATGTCACTCTACTGTCATTGTCAAATAATGTGACATTATTTACGTGACCATTTAATAAGTATATTAGTTATAGCGTTTTATTAGTAAGGGGGTAAATATTTATTCAGTCTACTTTGTAGTTGTGGCCGCCGCGCCGGGGCACGCAATTGTTGTCAGTGCGATTAGAATGTAAATATTATGTAATGAATCTAAGCTTGTTTTGAAAAGAGTAATGGCCGAGTTTATTGGCGGCTCTTCTCAGCAAACGCAACCTTCCGAACCGGTATGAGAGTATTAGAGTCAGACTTTTCATAAGTGCCTGCGAAGGTCTATTTGAATAAATGATTTAGAATTTTGAATTTTGACTATTTTTTGGCCACTGTCTCGCCTATAAGAGACGAAGGCGAAGCCTGAGATGGAACACGCTTACCCAGAAGGAACCTATTCACTCTGGCCTTGAAAGTCCCTAGATTATAAACGTCAGATTAGATTCATTACATAATATTTACATTCTAATCGCACTGAAAACAATTGCGTGCCCCGGCGCGGCGGGAAAATTACAAAGTAGACTGAATAAATATTTAATAAGTAAATAAATAGCAAACTCGGCGCAGACCAGCCCCCAAAAGCAGTACCTGTTCACAAGTATAACGCGTGTGGCAGCCATCGCCCTCCTCGCCACATTGGAGGGAAGTGAGCGACCCGTCACACGACGCCGCCGCAAGGCCTCAAAGTGAGCATGACTTACTTAAGTCTGCCTTAGAAATAAAAAATAACTAAAGGGAAACACTAAACACACAATTTGTTATCACTGTGACTATTGACAAGTGATATAGTGGTGGAACTCACCATCGCTATAGAGCGTGTTGAAGGCGTCCTGCTTGGCGTGTATCTCGGCCTGCAGGTCCTTGTGTCGCGCGAGGAGTCGCTCCGCCGCAGCCACGTCGCCCGCGAGGGACGGCGCCGTCACGCGCGCCAGGGTCTCGTTGGTCCACGCACTGCCATATTCATACATGGATTAATATTATTAGTGTATAATTTCTATAATCTATATCTTTCACTAATTCTTTTTATAAAATAAAATTGATTGAATTAATTAATTTATTTGGTAAATTAATTTACTATTATATTAATTTGTATTGAATAGATTACTGATTTTACTTTTTATATGAATGTAAATTATTATTATTTGAATGTGTATTTATTGATCTGTTATTTTTTTTAATTATTAATATACAATTAAAATCATTAATTATGAATGTGGTGTTAGCCTATAAGTAATTTGTTACACTTAATAATGTTAATTTTAAAATCCAAAACTGTAAATGAACTGTGTAAACAATTGTTGGCTGACCTAAAATAAATAAATAAATAAATAAAATAAATATTACTAAATTACACACATTAATCATACACTCCTCCTCACTCTCGCACCAACATACTTACATACATTTTCTCTCACACCTACACACCCTCCACACACACAAAAAAAACACATATACGACTGTACTCACACTGACCATATACACACTTTTACAGTAGAATTTTTAGAATGCTTACATATTTATATACCTTATGTCTTGTTTTATTATTATTTTTTATTTATTAGTACTCTTTATGTTTCTAAAATTGTAAGTGTAAACAATTTAAGTGAACCTTTATAATGTATGATACGCAATGTCTACTACTAGATATACCTACTTCAGGAAGGCGCTGGTGTCTGTGATACAGTAATTTGTTACTAGTACAGATACTGACGTGACCCTTAAAGATGCATTATGAGTACCATTGTATGAAAATTAATTGTGCCTATTTAATGTAACAATGGTGAAATAAATTATTATTATTATTATTAATTGCCCATCTCACTCCTTATCTATACTAGAGAGAGAGAGAGAGAGGTAGAGCATGGCGTTTATTCGCTCAGCAAGCAGCTCGACTGGGGAAGTGAAATGACATATTTCTCTACAACAATAAAAGAAAACAAAACAACTTGATCCCGCTTCGAGGGTGGAATTATTAAAAACGCTGATACACGTATTACGTAAATTTGAAGACCCTAACATTGAAACTGACGGACTTTCATACAAACTTTCATTTTATTCCCCTATTTTACTCCCTTAGGGGTGGAATATCGAAAAGCCCTTTCTTAGTGAATACCTACTCTTCACAACGAATATACCCTCTACATTTGATGTCTCTAGGACCAGCGGTTTAGGCTGTGCGTTGATATATCAGTCAGTCAGTCAGGACTTTGAATTTTATATATATATATATATAGATTACAAAATATCAGCTTTATATACCAAAACCGAACCCTATATAGCTTAAATTAAAACCAAAACTAAATCATCATCATCATCATCAGCCTATAATGTCCCACTGCTGAGCACAGGCCTCCTTTCGAAAATGAGGGTGAAAGGGAATGGGTAGATACACCACCACGCGTGCCCACTGCGGATTGGTGGAGGTAGGCTAGTGGTCAACCTACTGTTGGAATTTTTCAAGCCGCCTAGGAGGAATCCAACTAGCTTAACGACTATCACAATTAAGTGATAACCGGGACCAACGGCTTTACGTGCCTTCCGAAGCACGGAAACGCTCGATATGAAATACCACTAGACGGTCACCCATCCAGGTACCGACCACGACAGACGTAGCTTAACTTTGCCGATCGATTAATAACGGCTAATCATGCTACACCACGAGCGCTTCAAATAAAAAACTAAATAAGAAACACGATTTGTATCACTCACAGCAACTCCTGGTAGGTATCGAAGTACGCCTGCAGCTGTCCAGCGAGCTCCAGCTGCTGCTGCTGGCGGTCGGCGAGCTGCGTGAGCGCTTCAAGCGCTTCCGTCACCTCCTCCAGCTTGGCGGTTACGTGTTCCTTCGCGTCAGGGAACGCTGTGCCCAGTCTGACAACATACATTTGTGGTTATATATAGGTCACATACAATTAATACTGGGTGGAGATTCCGAGAGGGCATATTTTCGAAACCTATGTTCGGTTAGTCATGCTGAACAACTTTTACTATGGGACCAATAGTAAAATCTCAATTTTTTTTTTAACTTCTCATACTCAATTCGCCACTTTTGTACGGCCGTTAAGTGGCGGTGCCGCTATTTTAGGTAACCCAAGCTTAAGTTTAGGTAACGTATATAACGTTCATGAGTTAGAAGCTGAGAAAAATTTATACAAAAAGAAAGTTACATAAATGTAGCACTTGTAACCACTATACCACCTTAAGTCACATAACGATCACCTTAATAACATTTATACCACTAAAAGTCACATAAAGGTCATATATCAGCTGCTCACCTTTCGGCCTCCTGCTGCAGCTGCACATGAGCACTAGCTATAGCATCAAGGTCAGCTCTGAGCGCGTCAATGCTGCGCCTCTGCTGGTGCAGCTCGTGTAGGGACCTGGGCGCGGGCTGGTTGGCCGTCAGTGCGGATTCCTTCTCGGCGACCCAGGCGGTGGTCTCCTCGGCTGAGCGGTCGAATTCGTGCACTTGACGAGCGCCGGCTAGGGCCTGGGGGGTGAGAAGGGGGGTTAGAAAAGTAAGAAAAAAATATTGCCACATACACACCTTCAAATTAACAACAATATATATTTAATGTGATGATGGCTCAGTGGTAGTGACGTCAGATACCGAGACGAAGGTCCCGGGTTCGAATCATACCATGAACTTGAGCTTTCAGTGAAGGAAAACACCGTGAGGAAACCATAGCACGGTGGTAGGGTACTTTGTACTACCCACCTAGTTGAACTGTCGCCAAGCACCTATCGGTGTGTTCCGACAGCTGCACTTGAGAGCCAGTTCCTTCTAGGCTTTATGTGTGCACCACCTTCGGCCACATCATCACTTACCATGGTGAGATTGCGGTCAAATTAAGGCACTGTAAAAAAGTATACATAGTAGAGAGAGACAGCTATACTATAAAGCCCCTTACCTCCTGTCTAGCCAAAGCTAACTCCTTCAGATCGTCCCACAGACCCTTGATGTCGTCGATCCTCTGCTTCACCTTCTCAGCTTCAGGCATGTTCTCTTCTAGAAGAACGTTGCCGCCTTCGCATACTGCTTCTATGCGACCCTCGTTGGCTGGAAGATCAAGAGTTTGTGTTATTGCTGCTATTATCTAACTACCAATATACCACCTAGATGTTATTCATAGCGCCTTTGTATGGCTTTTAAGTAAGCCTTAGTTGACTTAAGGCGACGAAAGTAATTTTAATAAATGTAACCTTGCTGAGTTTCTTGCCGGATTCTTCTCAGTTGAAGGCCGAGTTCCGAACCGGTAGTAACTTCAGTAAATGTGACCTTCATAAGTGAAATGACTTTGACTTTAGCATGAATCTTGTCTGCTTCTAAAAAAAAACTCCCCTGCCGCCTTAAGGTTATCACTCACTGTAACAGCACCGCTTCGACTCATCAAAAACTTGTCATCCAAGTGACACCTTTAAATCATGTGCGGCTCGCGGCAAGCATTAACTATTTCATCTTTTCATTATAAAATTTACTTTTACGCTTAACTCTAACGCGATTTAAAGGCGTCTCTTGGATGGCAAGTTTTTGCTGAGTCGGAGTGGTGTTTCTATAGTGACTGACGACCCTTAGGGTCAGTTCACATCGAGACGCGATGCGGCGCGCACTTTTTAAGAAAGCAATATAGAATTCGTGACAAGTAACTCGCGACGTATGTAGTAAATAAAGTCCTATATTGCATTGCTATCATAAAAAGTGATGAGTAGATTTTATAGTGAAAATGTATAAAACAAATATCTTATAATTACGAACTAGTTTCAAAATTAGTTTATTTACACAAAAAACATGAAATCCGAGCAAACTCATCTTGCATTATGATATTCAATACATATCACTAGGTACAATCGTAATAAATCGGTCTGATGTTGATGGCGTACCTTGCAGCTGCGCCAGGAAGTTGTCGAAGGCCTGCTGCAGCGTCTCCACGTGCTCCACGTCCAGGCCGTACTCCTCGCTGGCGGCCGTCGCCATCTGCTCGCCGATCCACTCCTGCACCTCCTCGCACTCTTGGACGAACCTGCAGAGATCGAGAAATACTCTGATAACGATTTAAAGCATATGATAGCTTTAACAACATTACCTTTCGCGAACCGTGAGCAGTTTTCGTATAGATGCATTAATAGATATATCGTACACAAGTAAATTAACAGATATAAAAAAAGGGTGGGAGGGTTCCGTAATATATTAACTAACTCATTGTTCTCATTGTTTTAAGAGAGGTAGAGCATAGCGTTTATTCGCTCAAAGAGCAGCTCGACTGGGGAAGTACCTCCACCTTACAGAATACCGCAGCCAAATAACTTTATGTTGTATAAAGTTGTGTTCCTGCGCGTGAGTAAGGTCGCCAGAGCTCATAGGGGAGGGGGGATAGGTCGATAACGCGTGAGCGATGCTGCGTGTGTTGCAAGCGTCTATATGGCTACGGTTACCGCTTACCATCAGGCGGGCCGTATGCTTGTTTATCGACTAAGTTGTATAAAAAAAAAAAAAAAAAATTGTGCTATCAAAACAAAATACCAACAAAAAAAGACGTTTTTTGTATGGGCGCCCCCTTTAATTTTTAATATTTATTAATTTTTACAATTTGCTATAGCACTATTATAAAGCTGAATACTTTCGCGAATCTCAGGAACTGCGCCAATCAATAAGACCGCTAAAATCCTATATGACCACTATAGCACTGCTATAGCGCTATTATGAAGCCGGAGACTTTCACGAATCTCATGAACTACCGGCCCCCTATGCCAATCAATAAGACCGCTACACCCCTATATGACACTGCTATGTCACTATTATAAAGCTGAAGACTTTCGCGAATCTCATGAACTACGCCAATCAATAAGACCATCATATAGGGGTGCTATATGACAACTATGACACTGCTATGGCACTATTATAAAGCCGGAGACTTTCGCGAATCTCACGAACTACCGGCCCACTATGCCATCAATAAGACCGCTATAACTCTGCTATGGCGCTATTATAAAGCTGAATACTTTCGTGAATCACTGGAACTACCGGGACATTTATAAACGCTCAACTCACTTGAAATACTTGAGGCTCTGCTGCAGCCGCTGTTGACGCTTTGCTGCAAGTAGCTTTATATCTTCATACGAGGACCTCAGCTCATCTGTCCTTGTCTTTACCAGCTCACTGTCCACTGTGCCACGTTCCTGTAAAAACGGTTTATATTTTAAACTGTTCACAAAATAACATGGTTGAGACCACAGACCACATAGCCATTAGACTCAGATACTCGCGAACGACAAGCGTGTGCAATATTTCTGATGATTGATGATGAAGAGTGATGTCAAACCCTGACACCTCACGCTGCGTGCCCTCCAGCCGCCTCATGAGCGCCAGCACAGACTCCTCGTCGCGCCCCACCTCACTAGTGCTGTGATACTCACCACGAGAACACCTGCAGCCTTATCCAGCTTGTTGATAGTGATGTCAAACCCTGACACCTCTCGCTGCGTGCCCTCCAGCCGCCTCATGAGCGCCAGCACAGACTCCTCGTCACGCCCCACCTCACTAGACACTAGTGCTGTGCGACGCTCGCTTATCCAAGCCTCCGCTTCCGATATCTCTGATGTTAACTGTTAAAAGGAGATTTAAAAAGAAAATTATACTAAATATTTCTGAGTTGTTGTATAAAAGCTATATAAGTAGCTGTTATATAGACAAAGCAGAATTAAATCATCCTTCGATCTATACTAATAATAAAGCGGAAGAGTTTTTTTTGTTTGTTTAAACGGGCTAATCACTGGAACTACCAGTCGGATTCGAAAAATTATTTCACGAATAGGAAGCTCACATTATCCCCGAGTATTATATATAGTACTCGTATCACGGGAACATGGAACTTTCACGCCTCAACTACTCAACGGATCAACAAGAAAATTGGCATGAAGATAGCCTATGGTATGGAGAAGAACATAGGCTTTTTATC
The DNA here is from genome assembly GCA_947623365.1 of Achlya flavicornis. NCBI lineage: Eukaryota > Metazoa > Arthropoda > Insecta > Lepidoptera > Drepanidae > Achlya > Achlya flavicornis. Next base: position 915,282 of record OX392494.1, on the reverse strand, counting down.
TTGGGAACGCGGGTGAAACCGCGGGGGACAGCTAGTTAATAATAAGATACACTGCGAACTTGTATGCAACTCTAAGTTGTATAATGCATGCATTTTTAACTTAGAGCTTGGAAGTATTAGTTTATGTCGAAATCTAGTGTGGTTACGGTTCGGTTTGTCAGCTTGTTTATTGAATATAATTGGATATTTTCTTACAAATTTACAGATCTCAAGAATATATATGGATGTCAGAGTTAAAATTTTATTAGATTTGAGATGTGGATTACAACTTTCGGGAACTCTAATATTTACAAGTGCGCCCCATATATACCCAAATATACCCATTACATCTATATATATATAAATCAATGCCACTTTTCGTTGTAATTTTATAACTCAAGAACGGGCTCACCTATCCAAACCAAATGTTTAGGCTTTGTTCGGACTATTTAGTAGATGGTTTATGTGAAGTTTGCATAAAATCGGTCGAGCGGTTCTTCATTTATCTCATTTTTTGTAACAAATGATTTCAATAAATGGCGGATCATTTTGTTAATGGGGATTTTGCTGTCAGGGTAGGGTAGGGTAGGGTAGGACCATAGGGTAGCTTAGCACCACGCGAACGAAGTCGGCCGAGCAGCTAGTATTGTATAATTTGAAAGCTCACCTGCAATAATTCGCACTTCTCCTGTATCAAAGCAGTTCTAGCGGCGGCGGCGTCTTGCAGCGTCCTCAGCGCTGCAGCCAGGTCTCTGGAGCGCGCTTCAAGCGCTTGAGACGCGAAGTGCCCGCGCCGGGACAGCTGGCTCGCGCGCGCTGTCAGCGCTTTTATTGTTGGCTCTCTGTTCAAATTCAAAATCATTTATTCAAATACACCTCCGCAGGCACTTAAGAAAAGTCTGTGTCTAATACTCTAATATCGGTTCGGAAGGTTGCATTTGCTGAGAAGAGCCAGCAATAAACTCAGCAATTACTCTGTACAAAACAAGCTTAGATTCATTACATAATATTTACATTCTAATCGCACTGACAACAATTGCGTGCCCCGGCGCGGCGGCAACAACTACAAAGTAGACTGAATCTATATTTAACTAGCTTTAGCCCGCGACTTCGTCCGCGTAGATTATTTATTTTTTCTGGATATGAATTATTGTAATAATATACAGTTTTGTTCATGGCTATTGCCCGCCACTACGTGTGATATTTGACAAAAGTTCAGGTAGATTGAGCTTACATGCGAGCATGCCTTATAAAACTGAACCAGTCCTGCCGCAAATAAACTTTATTAAAATAAACTTATTTCCCTATTCAAATTCAAAATCATTTATTCAAATAGACCTTCGCAGGCACCTATGAAAAGTCTGACTCTAATACTCTAATACCGGTTCGGAAGGTTGCATTTGCTGAGAAGAGCCGGCAATAAACTCAGTAATTACTCTTTTCAAAACAGGCTTAGATTCATTACATAATATTTACATTCTAATCGCACTGAAAACAATTGCGTGCCCCGGCGCGGCGGCAAAATTACAAAGTAGACTGAATAAATATTTAATAAGTAAATAAATAGCAAACTAAAGACCAGCCCCCACAAGCAGCACCTGTACACAAGTATGACGCGTGTGGCAGCCATCGCCCTCCTCGCCATATTGGAGGGAAGTGAGCGACCCGTCACACGACGCCGCCGCAAGCAAAGGCCTTAAAGTGAACATGACTTACTTAAGTCTGCTTTAGAAATAAAAAAAAAATAAAAAATGATTTATTAATAGCCATCGCGAAACAAACCTTGATAAGGAACTCTAATCTTTTAAATTAAACGGAAGGTGATTTGGGATCAATGTTATACGCGGCACGAAGACAGTTTCTCCTCTGGCAGAACCAGTTAATATTTTGGCCTCAATAACATTGCGGCGGAGAGCTGTTACTTCGGGGGTGGAATTAAACGCTGAGATAACTTTACATTAATTTTCAATCATCAGCCTAAGCACAAAATATGAAGATCCTAACTTCAAAACTGACGGACTTGCATACAAACTTTCATCCCCTATTTTACCCGCTTAGGGGTGGAATTTCTAAAAATCCTTCCTTACTGGATACCTACACTGTATAATAATAAATTTAGTGAATTTTATTGTGGAATTGAAGGACTTGCATACCCAACTTCATCCCCCTTTTTCCCTCTTAGGGGTTGGATTTATCACAAACGCTGAGACAACTTTACATTCATTTTCATTCGTCAGCCTATACACAAAATTTGAAGATCCTAACTTCAAAACTGACGGACTTGCATACAAACTTTCATCCCCTATTTTACCCTCTTAGGGATGGAATTTCCAAAAATCCTTCTTTAGTGGATGCCTTCACTGTATAAGGTATCTGTTTGCAACATTTCAAATCTCTAGGTGCAGCGGTTTGGGCAGTGCGTTGATATATCAACAATCAGTTTATCATCTTAGCTTCATCCCCCTCTTTCCCCCTTCGGGGATGAATTATCATAAACGCTGAGATAACTTTACATTAATTTTCAATCGTCAGCCTAAACACAAAATTTAAAGATCCTAACTGCAAAACTGACGGACTTGCATACAAACTTTCATCCCCTATTTTACCCGCTTAGGGGTGGAATTTCCAAAAATCCTTCCTTACTGGATACCTACACTGTATAATAATAAATTTAGTGAAGTTATTGTGGAATTGAAGGACTTGCATACCCAACTTAATCTTTCTTTTTCCCTCTTCGGGGCTGGAATTATCACAAACGCTGAGACAACTTTACATTCATTTTCATTCGTCAGCCTATACACAAAATTTGAAGATCCTAACTTCAAAACTGACGGACTTGCATACAAACTTTCATCCCCTATTTTACCCTCTTAGGGGTGGAATTTCCAAAAATCCTTCCTTAGTGGATGCCTCCACTGTATAAGGTATCTGTTTGCAACATTTCAAATCTCTAGGTCCAGCGGTTTGGGCAGTGCGTTGATATATCAACAATCAGTTTATCATTTTATATATTAAGATAAGTAAATAAATAGCAAACTTAAGCAGACCAGCCCCCACAAGCAGCACCTGTTCACAAGTTGAATCATTTATTCAACTTAGGTCCTAGTAAGGCACTTAAGGTCAAAGCTACTGAAGTTACCATTCAGAAGTCGGCCTTCAACTGAACAGGCAAGAAATCATAGATATACATATAAATAGATGACGCTAGTGTATGTACTTCGCGTGTCAAAATCTGTGCAACAAGGGAGAGCAATGTTCTTCTTTAGAAACTGTTTCGTGCGGACAGGGAACTCGCATAACGCTGCATGTCCACCACACATGTGTAGCGAGGGATGTGTTTAGCTGACAAATAGGATCGCTTCATTTTCACGTTAAAAATCTAATGTCAGCCTAACTAAATCAATCTTGTGACATTATGGTAGTAAAAAAAGTGACACGCTTGGTTTCCATACGGATGGAGGGACTTGCGTTATCTATTTAAATTTATGTCTGTGCAAGAAACTCAGCAAGGATCGAAGATCATCATCATCAGCCTATAATGTCCCACTGCTGAGCACAGACCTCCTTTCACAAATGAGGGTGAAAGGGAATGGGCGATACTGCACCTCGCCTGCCCACTGCGGCGAGGTGGAGGTAGGCTAGTGGTCAACCTACTATTGGAGTTGTCGACCCACCTAGGAAGCCTCCGACTAGCTTAACAACTATCACAATTAAGTGATAACCAGGACCAACGGCTTTACGTGCCTTCCGAAGAAGGGAACCACCCATCCAGGTACCGGCCACACCGGTGGCGGCTTAACTTTGCCTTTTTAAGAACGGCTAATCATGGAACACCGCGAGTGCTCCGTCTAAAAGGCCTAAAGACACGTACTTGGAGTTCAGCTCGGCTTCCAGAGCCAGATGTTTCTTGAGCAGTATTTGCGCCTCGGCTAATGTAGAGCCCGTCTCTTCTTGACGAACAGCGCCCTCTCGCTCGCGCAGCCTGGAACAAAAACAAACACGTCTCTATGAAAATCCTAATCCTAACTTAAGTTAACTTAATTTAATTTTTTAAGAGAAGTAGAGCATAGCGTTTATTCGCTCAAAGAGCAGCTCGACTGGGGAAGTACCTCCACCTTACAGAATACCGCAGCCAAATAACTTTATGTTGTGTAAAGTTGTGTTCCTGCGCGTGAGTAAGGTTGCCAGAGCTCATAGGGGAGGGGGGATAGGTCGATAACGCGTGAGCGTTGCTTCGTGTGTTGCGAGCGTCTATATGGCTACGGTAACCGCTTACCATCAGGCGGGCCGTATGCTTGTTTATCGACTAAGTTGTATAAAAAAGAAAAAAAAAAAACTAATATTATAAATGCGCAAGTGAGTTTGTTTGTTACGCCTTCACGCCTCCGCACGCCTACTCAACGGATCTTCATGAAATTTGGCATGCAGATAGCCTATGGTATGGAGAAGGACAATTTGGCTGATTTGTTTATAGAACGTGACGTCTCCAGGCTGCAGTATTCAAATGCTCTCACTGAAATGTTACTTTATGTGAAGTAAATAGAGTTCTATATGGCTATCTTAAAAAGTGCAAGCCACGTCGCGTCTCGTCTCGGCATGAACTGACCCTAAGGCCCTATTTCTTCAAAAGTCGACATAACGGAGTGTTGGGAATTGTGCCCAACACAAAATTATAATGTACAGGCTGCCAGGCGCGACTTCGTTCACGTGGTGCTACCCTACCCTATGGTGCTACCCTACCCTACCCTACGCTACCGACAATGACAGAAATGAATGACATAACAACATGCTTGTACTGTCAACACTGAAAAAAGTTTCAATTAGACAGCACAATCCCCATTAACAAAATGATCCGCCATTTATTCAATTCATTTGTTACAAAAAATGTGATAAATGAAGAACCGTATAGATAGAACCGTATAAAGTATATATATATATATAGATATAAAAAATCAATGCCACTTTTCGTTGTAATTTTATAACTCAAGAACGGGCTCACCTATCCAAACCAAATTTTTAGGCTTTGTTCGGACTATTTAGTAGTTGGTTTATGTGAAGTTTGCACAAAATCGGTTCTTCATTTATCACATTTTTTGTAACAAATGAATTCAATAAATGGCGGATCATTTTGTTAATGGCGATTTTGCTGTCAGGGTAGGGTACCACTCTCCCACTTTGTTCCTAACCGTGGTGCCGTATACGCAGTTTTAGTCGGTCTCTTTTTGTATCAATATCTTGTGCCCTCAATAAAGGGAAGTTTGAGTACCAGTGCCTTATTATTTAATCTACAGTCCGCTACCAGACCCTTCTACACGGAGTTACTGTTCGACAGATAATTATACACATCAATTATTCTTGATCCGATTGCAAATTGTTTGCTAATTATTGTTTGTTTGGAACCTAATAGATGTATGTAACGGAGGAGGGCGTTGGTGTCTGCGACACAGTTTTTCAAACTTCTGCAGACACCATCGTTGTTGTTTAATTATTGTACCTTTTGTGTTGTTCCAAATAAATATATTTGAAATAAAATATATATTTGAATTAAACTAAGATGACTCGGTTTTTTTTTAACTATTTTTATTAGTCCGTCGTCAGTTAGATTAACAAAAAATATTTGCCACGTATTTTTTGCTTTATCAAATCGATAGAAATTGACAAAGATAAAGCGAGTCAAAGTTCGGGAGCTCGTGACGTCACTTGTTTGTGAAAAGTGCACCATAGCGTGACGTCACGCGGAACATAAACACACGATTCATTTCCTGCGCTTTGAAAATGTATCTTCTGCGCAGGTACATCGGTAAGCCATATCAGCTGGGTACTACTGTAAGTATGTACTACTGACCATCTGAGCTCCTCATCGGCGTCCCTGTCCCATCGGTGCAGGAGCGCGGCGTCCTCCAGGTTGTCCCTTCTGATCTGCATCGGCTCCTGCAGCTGACGGTACCTGGACAACAATATAAATAAATAAATATCCTGTGACATTCCTCACACACGGTCATCTGATCCCAAACTAAGCAGAGCTTGTACTATGGAAACCAGATAACTCATATAATACACACACTTTTTGTTAAACACATGCTGTTTAATTTCGTTCGTATTATTCGTATGCTTGTGTGTATGTTAGTGCGTAAATATGCGTTATGTTAGTGTGTAAGTCTAAAATAAAAAAATAAATAAAATAAATATCCTGGGACATTCCTCACACACGGTCATCTGATCCCAAACTAAGTCTTTGTTATGTTAGTGTGTAAGTCTTTGTTATGTAAGTGTGTAAGTATTCGTTATGTTCGTGTGTAAGTCTTTGTTATGTAAGTGTGTAAGTCTTTGTTATTTTAGTGTGTAAGTATACGTTATGTTAGTGTGTAAGTCTTTGTTATGTAAGTGTGTAAGTATTCGTTATGTTCGTGTGTAAGTCTTTGTTATGTTCGGGTGTATGAGTGTGGATGTGTTTATCATGTGTTTACGTTTATGTGTACGAATGAATGTGTGTTATGTTTGCGTGTATGAAATTTTGAATGTTGGTGTGTATGATAGTGTGGATGTTTGTGTGTATGTTAACGCGTATGTGAGTGAGTATGTTAGTGTGTATGATAGTGTGAACATTTGTGTGTATGCATTCACATTGAGATGTTTGACTCGAGTGTATGATTGTATGAATGTGTGTGTGTATCTGTAATGTAATTGGGAAAGCAGTCCCCGTAATAATGTGAAGATCTAAGCTTTGTGTGTGCACCACCTTCGGCCACATCATCACTTACCATGGTGAGATTGTTGTCAAACGCAGGCCTATACATAGTAAAAAAAAGCTTACCGTTTGACAGCAGCGTCAGCTTTGTCCAGTATCTCTTCAGCCATGAAGTGCTTGGTGTCGGCGAGCTGTCGCGCCGTGTCGGCGAGCACTGTCGCCGTCTCGCTCTTACTCGACACTTGCTGCTCTAACCGCGAGTGCCGCTTGAGAAGCGCTGTCACTGACGCTAGGTCTTTACCTGGGTAGATATACGGGTCATTTTAGCTTCTTGTAAAAATACTTGAATGTATCATGAGCAATTAATTAATTTATTACATGAGACAAAGATTGCCATATACGATTTTTAACCACGGACGCAAAAAGAGGTGTGTTATAAGTTTTCTTAGTAATGTAATGTAAAACAAAAATATATCAGATTTTTTAAAATGAAATAATAGTACAGTAGTACCCAAGTGATAAGGCGCGTCGTGAATCTTCGTTTGCATAGAAAAGAAAGAATGGCCCGAAGATTAACGAAATAATGCTTAAAACTTACAATCAACCTTAGATCACTACTATAAGGTTCATAATACAGTGCAGCTGTTAGTTCCGTCTCACTCGCAAGTGCCGCCCCTCCGCACACATGGCGGCAGCTGCCGACCAATAGCATTTCCCGCGCTTTGAAAATGTATCTTCTGCGCAGGTACATCGGTAAGCCATATTAGTTGGATACTACTGTAGGTAACGTTTATTTACATTTCAATTGAGCGCGAGATCCATTTAGCGTATTTCAGCGCCCAACCTGATGGTAAGCGGTTACCGTAGCCTACAGACGCTTGCAACACACGAGGCATCACTCACGCTTTCCAACCTTACTCACGCGCATGAACACATAAATACACCTGTGGTATTCTGACGGGCCAGTTGGCGCGGTTGGTTAAGATTCCACCTATCACGCCGCAGGTTGTGGATTCGATTCCCACAAAAAACTCAGTAGTTGATTGGACTCAGTAGGTTGGTTAATAAGTGGCCTATTAGGGACCTTGTTGGCTTCGAATGGCTTACCATGGTCCTCGCTGAGCAGCTGCGCCTCCGTGTCGTCGAGCCAGCCGGTGAAGTCGTCCAGCCCACGTAGATACACGCGAGCTTGGTACGCCTCCTGGAGCCGCTCGCGGCGGACCTTCGCCGCTATCTAACGACACAATAAACAAATAAATAAAAAGAAACTTTAGGCACGAGTGATGAGCACAGATTGACACCTGCGCAGTTAATTTTCGGCAGGCCTGTCCCACTCCCATGTTTAGGTACGATCGCGCGCGCGCGGACTACCGGAACAACGCTAGTCGGTTGCAACGCGCACGCAGCGCAAGACGCGTGTGGGTATAAATACCTACAAAAGAACAGTAAACACTTTATTTAGGTAGTACGTGTCCTACCTAAATAAAGTGTTTACTGTTCTTTTTTTAACATTATCTTGTGTAGATATCGTTGTTTTTATAGTACTAGATATTTTGTTGTTGTTTCATTGTATTGTCCTAAAGTCCTTATTATAATAATATGCCCGTTTTGATAACATACCAGTGTGTTAAAAAGAGACAAAGATAGAGCGACCAGAAGAGACCCTCTTGTATAAACGGGCCTCTTAGACCTCGAAAACTCATGTGAATGATTTTTAACCCACTTCAAAAAAAGGAGGAGGTTTCTCAATTCGACCGTATATTTTTTAACCGACTTCAAAAAAAGGAGGAGGTTCTCAATTCGGTTGTATGTTTTTTTTTTTTTTTTTTTGTATGTTTGTTGCCTCATTACTCCGTCGTTTATTAACCGATTTGGAAAATTCTTTGTTTGTCTGGAAGGGTACACTTCCCGTTTGGTCCCATTGTCATCAGATCAGGATTTGATTACTTCTTAGTGTACTTTGAAGTCGGTTTAAGTTTTTTGTAAAACAGTCCAATTATTTGTATGTGTGTTCGCGGATAACTTCGTCGTTTATGAACCGATTTTGACGATTCTTTTTTTAGCAACTGTTAGTAGTTCCAGAATAGAGAGAGTTCCCTCTTTAAATATACAGTAATTCTACCTTACAACTCTTAGAATAACTAAGATTTAACATACCACTATTTCAAAAATTTAACAATTCTTATTGTTATGTAGGTAAGTAACTCAATATATCCTTTTTTTGGTTAATTCTTTTTTAATTTTTATATAACAAACTTCTTTAATCAACATGAAGATTATTGAGAACAAATATTGTGAATTTCGGCTGACGGCTACTGGACTAGGTAATCGTGCCGTTTCTTGTCGCGTCGTCAGTCATTCCAGATTTGATAAGCATGTATGTTACTAAAACCCTTCCCCAAAATAGTTGTATTCAGTTTCGTAGACAGAATACACATTCAGTATACAAAGTACTTATAGGTCTAACAACTTAGATTAAAGTATGTAGACATTTTAAAATAACTTTCTGATCTAATACTAGTTAGCTAGGATATTTTAAATGTCATTGTTCACGAAAGGAGAATAGCATAGAAATAAAATAAACACAGAGAATAGTAATATGACATACATAGGCGATAAGGAAATATTGAAGATTCATAAGACAACCCTACCGTAACACGTGCCGCGTCATACAGGATAGAGTTATACGATAGAAAGAGAGGGAAGTTGTAGGTGAATATAATTTTAGGCGCGCAGCGCTGCGCGAACTGGATTGCGCTTTATTCTGTCGTTCCAAGAGTCGATTTTTGTTTAAATGTCGTTTTCGAAGTGGGTTTTCTGTACGTAGTACTATTAAATATTCTGTGTTTTCGGTCTGTTTGTCGGAATGAAGGGGGGGAGGTGCGGCGAGCTGCACACGAAAAAAGATATTAGAAACCTCAATATCATTTTTGAAGACCTATCCATAGACACCCCAGACATATGGGTTTGATGAAAAAAAAATGAGTTTCAGTTCTAAGTATGGGGAACTCCCAAAATTTATTGTTTTTTTTTCTATTTTTGTGTGAAAATCTTAATGCGGTTCACAGAATACATCTACTTACCAAGTTTCAACATTATAGTTCTTATAGGTTCGGAAATAAATGGCTGTGACATACGGACGGACGGACAGACAGACAGACAGACAGACATGACGAATCTATAAGGGTTCCGTTTTTTGCCATTTGGCTACGGAACCCTAAAAACGCAGAACTAAAAAAGAAAACACCTTTTGACGTTTAAGAATGTCATAAATATAACCTTATTATTAATGTAGCCAAGCAAAATAGGGTACTTAAAGTGAATTATAGTATAACGATAAATGTTTTACCTGCAGCTCCCTCCACTGGTTCTCCAACTCTTCAACGTGGGTGGCTATCTCTTGGGACGCGTAGTGTTTCGCTTCTACAACAATCAAATAATTTAGTCAGCTATTTTGGCTGTTAGGGTTTGGTTGGGGGCTGGTCTGCTTAAGTTTGCTATTTATTTACTTATTAAATATTTATTCAGTCTACTTTGTAGTTGTTGCCGCCGCGCCGGGGCACGCAATTGTTGTCAGTGCGATTAGAATGTAAATATTATGTAATGAATCTAAGCTTGTTTTGAAAATAGTAATTGCTGAGTTTATTGCCGGCTCTTCTCAGAAAATGCATCTTTGCGAACCGGTATTAGAGTATTAGACTAGTCAGACTTTTCATAAGTGCCTGCGAAGGTCTATTTGAATAAATGATTTGAAATTTTGAATTTTGTTGTTATTCTATATTTTTTATACCACTTAGGTGGCAAACAAGCATACGGCCCGCCTGATGGTAAGCAGTTTCCGTAGCCTATGGACGCTTGCAACACCAGGGGTATTACTCGCGCGTTGCCGACGCTGAAGAAACCTCTTCACACCCTTCTTGAAGAACCCCATGCTGTACTCCATTGGGAAAACTACTACTTACTACATAGTACCCTCTCTTAAACATTTTTTTAAATCTATACACACGAAATTTGTTATAGAAGCATATACATTGACCTTTATAAGAATCCCTAACTTTGCTGAACCACGTAACAGGACAGGATTGAGGGAGTTGTGTTATCTATTTAGATATTTATTAACAACAAATATGTACAAAATACAATCTATATTTACAAAATACAATCTATATATAGAACATTTCCTCAAGCCTGCCGCTGCTTCCGATTAACGGCAAGGTTCCCAGAAGGCTGGCAGCGTTACTCTTTGGATAGCCAAGCTGATGCGTTGGCGGAAAAAGCCCCGCCCGCTGGTCTCCGGAAGTCTCGATCAATTTTGAAGACAAGGTGTGAGCAAAACGGCGAACATCTGACCCCCATGGTCCCAAGGTCTCGACCGCAAAAGGCATAAAAATATAATTGGGTCCAATCTATTAGATCTATTTAGATTAATATCGGAGGTGTGAACATGCCGCTAGTTACCTATGAGTCCCTCCCCGTGGTTGGCGACGTCGTCGATGCGGCCCTTGTTGGCCGCCAGCTCCGACTCGAACGCCGCGTGCTTCTGGATCTTACTCTGAAGGTTCGACAGCTCCCTGCAACAATTCATCATCATCATCATCAGCCTATAATGTCCCACTAGCACAGGCCTCCTTTCGAAAATCAGGGTGAAAGGGAATGGGCTGATACTCCACCACGCGTGCCCACTGCGGATTGGTGGAGGTAGGCTAGTGGTCAACCTACTGTTGGAATTTTTCAAGCCGCCTAGGAGGCATCCAACTAGCTTAACGACTATCACAATTAAGTGATAACCGCGACCAAAAGCTTCACGTGCCTTCCGAAGCACGGAAACGCTCGATTTGAAATACCACTAGACGGTCACCCATCCAGGTACCGACCACGACAGACGTAGCTTAACTTTGCCGATCGATTAAGAACGGCTAATCATGCTACACCACGAGCGCTTCTGCAACAATTACAATTACTTTATTATCAAGTGTTTGTGAACTTTTTTTTTTATACAACTTAGTCGGTAAACAAGCATACGGCCCATCTGATGGTAAGCGGTTGCCGTAGCCATATGGACGCTTGCAACACAAGAAGCATCGCTCACGCGTTACCGACCTTTCCCCCCTCCCCTATGAGCTCTGGCGACCTTACTCACGCGCAGGAACACAACTTTACACAACATAAAGTTATTTGGCTGCGGTATTCTGTAAGGTGGAGGTACTTCCCCAGTCGAGCTGGTCTTTGAGCGAATAAACACCATGCTCTACCTCTCTCAAAACATTATATACTTGCTACGCATATGTCACCATATTTTTGTGAAAACCGTTAGTTTGTAATCTACCTAGCGAAATTATAAGCTCAACGATATATTGTGAACTGTACCATACTTCTTACAATATAAAATAAAATAATAAAATAAATTGAGGGTAACTTACCTGTAATTGTGATCTGTGGCGGCCTGCATCTTGAGCGAGATCCACTCCCTCTCGTGGTAGAGGTTCCTGAGGAACTGGTGCAGCTGCTTCGACTGCTGCAGCATCACGCCGCGGTGCTTGCACGACTCCTGGACAAGAGAACATCACGGTAATTTTATATTGACAGACACATTCTCACAATCATGTGGCCGAAGCACCCATAAGAAATAACTGTTCACGAGTATGACTCATGTGGCAGCCACCGTCCTCTGCAATATTTAAGGGAATTGGACAACACCCCACTTATGAGCGACCTAGTAGATAGTAGACAGCAGACCAGCCTCCACAAGCAGCACCTGTTCACAAGTATGACTAATGTGGCAGCCACCACCCACTGCCATATTGTAGGGAATTGAGTGACCTTATAAATACACTCGCGCAAGCAGCACCTATTCACAAGTTTGACACATGTGGCAGCCACCGCCTTCTGCCATAATGACATAAGGCTCTCACCTGTAGTTTCCTAGTCCTGGCCAGTACAGAATGCAACCTCTTCTCAATATAAGCCTGGTCGTAATGTCCATCCTCCAGGACTCCTCGCGCGAACTTCTCCAACTCCTCAACTCTCCCGAGCTGGCTGTCCAGCAGCTTGGCGAACTCGCTGTGCTTCCTGATCAGGGTTTCTACGGCTGATGGGGGAAAGATAAAGCATATGATTACAACACGTTTGGGAGTTGAGACTAGTTTTTGCCGCGCGGTTTTTGTTTGTTTGTCATCTCTTGACGCATCAACGCCACAAACAATCTTAATTAAATTTGACTAGCGGATAGATCACAACCCGGAATAACTCCTGGGATATTATTTATCCCGGGATAATAATTGGTCCCTCGGGAACAGATAACTAACGCAGATAGTCAATGTTTATGAGAGAGTTCCCATGGCCACCTTCGGGCTCCATCATCAGATCAGCTCCATGTCATGATAATATTGCATTGCCATCAGATTTGCATATGCATGCAAAATTTCAGCTCAATCAGAAACTGGGAAGTGGGTCAAAAGCTTTAGATTTCTCGGACATTCAGGTAAAATCGGGAGGCAGAATTAGTTTGTTAAAATAAAAAAGTCATTTGACGGGCCAGTTGGCGCGGTTGGTTAAGACTCCACATATCGCGCCGCAGGTCGTGGGTTCGACTCCCACACAGGACATGCATTTGTGTGCATGTACATGTCTGTATGTCCTGAGTCTGGGTGTAATTATGTATATTAAGTATGTATATACAAACAATAATTGGACTTTTATACAAAAAACTTAAACCAACTTCTATGTAGACTAAGAAGTAATCAAATCCTGATCTGATAACAAATTACCAAACGGGAAGTGTACCCTTCCAGACAAAAAGAATTTTCCAAATCGGTTAATAAATTACGGAGTTATGAGGTAACAAAAATTTTAAAAAAACACCTAATTGAGAACCTCCTCCTTTTTTTGAAGTCGGTTAGAAAGTTGTAGTATTAAGGCGCAGACTCCTCTCGAGCAGATTTCAGTTTTCACCCTTGCGCCACATTTTCACGTAATATTTGCGGAAATTACCGGAACTAAGCATACAAAAAATACTAGCTCCCTCTATTTAGAAGTGCGTCATTGCAAGCAAACAATTCAACGTGACAAACCGCCATCTATACATTTCCCCGAGAACGAAGCTGTTTGAATTGGACACAGTAAAAATGTTAACAGTAGACAAACTGTAGACAAACATTTAAAAATATAAATTTTTATATACCTCAAAAAAAACTTTTGACGGGCCAGTTGGTGTAGTTTGTTAAGATTCCACGACGCCGCCGATTGTATGTTCGATTCCCACCAAGGATATGCATCTGTGTGCATGAACATGTTTGCATGTCCCGAGTCAGGGTGTAATTATGTATATTAAGTACTAGCGACCCGCCCCGTCTTCGCACGGGTACAATGTCATAATGTGGTGACAGTGAAGCGATTTGCGCGGCAGCCCACGCCACCCGGTCACGGTATCGCGTATAAAAAGAGGATATCCACTGCTGAACATAGGCCTCCCCCATTAACTTCCACTTCAAGCGGTTTCGGGCTGCTTGAATCCAGCAGCGCCCAGTAACTCTGACCAGGTCGACGGTCCACCTGGTGGACGTACGGTGTCCCCTTCCAGTACGTGGCCGCCACTCGAGAACCTTCCATCCCCATCGGTTATCGGTTCTTCGAGCGATGTGGCCTGCCCATTGCCACATCAACATACGAACTCTACGAGCTATATTAGCGATGGGCGATTGTTCAAAAAAAAGGAATCGAAAGAATCGACAATTGTAAAACTGTACATTCGATTGTCGATTCATTCGTTCTAACGAATAAACAATCGAATAACAATCGACCTTTCGAATGAAAAGTGACGCACGCCACGCAGGTTGCAATAGTATGCACAATCGACGGGTGAGCGCGTGGGCGAATAGATTCATTCATTCGGCGGGCGGATAGCCAGCGCACGGCACAGGCCACGCAAGGTGCCGCACGAAGCGTATTATGAACAATCGAAAGAAGTCAATTGTTATTCGAATGATTCGAATAAATTGGATAATCGAATAATTCGATTGTTTTTAGTAACAATCGCCCATCGCTAAGCTTTATCGAGAATTTTTGTTCTCCTACATATGTCCTCGTTTCGGATCCTGTTTCGTAGTGAAATTCCGAGCATAGCTCATTCCATAGCTTGCTGAGTGACTCTGAGCGTATTTATTAGACCAGCAGTGAAAGACCACGTCCGTGTTCCGTATTTCATCACTGGTAACACGCACTGATTGTAAACCTTTTTCTTAAGACTCTGACTCTGAGGTATTCTGGACTTGAAGATATGGCGAAGCTTGCCGAACGCTGTTTTTTTTTTATACAACTTAGTCGGTAAAAAAGCATATGTGCCTCGAAGAGGGGGCCTAGCAGCGAGCTCTGCGCCGAAGTGGGGACTGATCTCCCGCTGCCGAGCGTCGTTCGCGCTGTGGTTGAAAACGAGAGATCGTGGGATGCACTCCACTCCTTTTGCGAGCGAGTTATGCCCGCTAAGGAGGCGGCGGAACGTGACAGGGAGGACAGAAAGGGTCTGACACACCAGGCTTCTAAGCAAGCTTCCTTGATATGAAATCTCTGGTGGTCTGTGCGCTTGAATTTATTTATTTATTTATTAGTTTGCAGCTTAACAGTTTACCATTTCCTGAGCGAAGTGAATAGATAGAGTGATAGGTAGTGAGTGAATTGGTAGATAAAGTGAATAGATCATTCATGTAGTCATAGACGGGTGTTCGACGGACCTTTCCGCAATCAATTCCACAGAGTTCGGTTCTCTCTGCAACCTTATTTCTGCTGCATATTAACGATCTGGTGAAGCCCGGTATCTTTGGGTACGTAGACGATAGCACCGTTGTCATAGATCCAATTGTTGCGAGAGGCCATGGTAGAGCGTTTGAACGTAATTTTACAGGCAGTCTCCGATTGGGGCAATGCCATTCTGTTCACTTTTAATGCCACCAAGACGCAGGTGTGTCTTTTCACCAAACGGAGTCCTTTCCACCAGGCTCTTGCCCTCGACTCAATAAACCGCCAAGCCAGAAGACTCATCGAATATGAGACTAATTATGACGAAACTCACGAGCCTCGACCATCGAAGAAAGGTTGCTTGCTTTTTACTCCGAACCACAAGGCACGGGGATTTTTTTTCTTTTGTATCTTCAATTATAATGCGGGCAGCAAGGGAGTGGAACTTGCTTCCGGCGACTGTATTTCCTGACTCTTAGAATCTAGGGACTTTCACGGCCTGAATGATTAGGTTCCATTTGGGTTAGCGTGCTCCACCTTAGGCTTCGTCATTATCCTTTATGGACGGCTTAGTGGCCAAATACAAGCCATTTTTTTTTTAAATATTACTTGCAGTTTAATTGAATTTTTATTCAAATGCAAGCAATGGAAATACAATAAAATAGAACACCTCTCTTCAAACTACTAATAATTAAGCATAAAATACGTGTACAATTTAAAATTACAAAAGATTGCAAAAAAAATAAAAAAAAACGTAAAATCCGGATAATCCGGATTTATATGTGATGATAAACTTTCTATCCGGATTTGAAAAAAAACCGGATTTTGCAATCCCTAATCGGCACAATGATAGCCGAGCTCACTAATAGTAATTGTAAATTTACGATGGGTTCACATTCCAACTAACCGATTCAGTAAGTAGTAGAACATCGAACAATTAACCCAAAGAAGCGTAATGACGTTGATTTTGCTTGCAATCTATTCCGCCAATTTGCCATCATTGACAATGCGCTCTGATTGGCCAAGTCAAGAACACACGATAAAGTGATTGGTCCTTACAGTTCAAAATCAGTGACTAGTTTCGGAATCAGATTGCTCGGTATAAATTCTCTAAGGGTTGTTCCTCGATGTAGTAGAAACTTAGTCAACGTAAGATGTGTAATATTTTCTTTACTGGTACTAATTTTACTGTGCCATTGACACTTCACGACTACGCGACTGGACCACAATAATACAATGAATATAAAGGTATATCGGCTCGACTCGATGACTACAGATGACTCGATGACCGCAGTAGTGACTGGCACGCCCGCCCCGACTTCGGGGCACCTACTGTTACCAGTATCAGTCAACCTACCTTCAATACCTTTTCTTTGATCTCAAAATAAACAACATTGAATGAGGTGTTATTTAATCAGGTAAGTAACTAAATAGATAATTGCTCATTAAAAATAATATATATTGCTGATTTTTCATTTTGTATGATTTGAAATAAAAAAAAATCACTTTCCGGGATTTGAATCATCACCTCCTTCAGTCGGCGCCTACATTAATAACCCGCACTTTAGCCCCCTAGACTACCCAAGCCATACCCTTCATAGACGAAAATAAGTATTAGTCTCTGTCAGTACCACGACATGGCTCGATGACAATTTTCATAAGTATCAATCATAACAGATTTTATTTTATATATTTTTATTCATAACAAGCAAATAAAAGGCTCAATTGCCTTAATTTGACTAGCATGCATTTCCAGTGCCTTCTGAAGATAATTTGATATGATTTTTTACTCATTTGAGAGGGTTTT
The DNA here is from genome assembly GCA_947623365.1 of Achlya flavicornis. Classification (NCBI taxonomy): domain Eukaryota; kingdom Metazoa; phylum Arthropoda; class Insecta; order Lepidoptera; family Drepanidae; genus Achlya; species Achlya flavicornis. The sequence goes on along the minus strand of OX392494.1, from coordinate 898,078 downwards.
ATTTTTGTGAAAATTCTGAAAGAAAATGACACAGGTCCATCTAGCAACGCGGATCGCCGCGGAATGCGAGTGAGCGCGAAGTAAAATACGCGAGTTGCAGGACAATAGAGTGCGGTATGATGTTGATGGTGCTCGGATTGAATTTGACGTAAGCGACTTTTTTTAAAATCATTATTATGAAAAACTGAATAGCTCATTCAAAAAACTAAATCGGGCGTTTATTTTCTTATGATATGTACTATATCGATGAAAAAAATCGTATCAAAATACCTTCAGGCTTTGGATATATTTGGGAATTTCTTGATTTTTAGAGGTATGTTTGAAATTTTTTTTTATCGAGGCTTTTAATTGAAATCGTGTTTTCGGCTCGGGCGATGTGTTTGTTATATCCTTAAGTATCATATATTTCAATTTCAACACCGTAGAGTTAGCAGGTTTCATATAATTTGGGCAGCAATGTAGTGTATTTTGCCCAAGTCTGCGCCTTAAGTTGTAGTGTTAAAAAGTTGACGCCCAGTTAGCGCAGTTGGTTAAGACGTGGAGTCTTACCTATAGCGCCGCAGGTTTGGGTTCGATTCCCACACAGGACATGCATTTGTGTGCATGAACATGTCTCTATGTCCTGAGACTTGGTGTAATTATGTATATTAAGTATGTATTTACAAACAAAAAGTAGTATATGTATTATAACAGTTATCTGGTTTCCATAGTACAAGCTCTGCTTAGTTTGTGATCAGATGACCGTGTGTGAGGAATGTCCCGGGATATTTATTTAAATATACACTCACCGTCTAGATTTTCGCCAAGGTCGTCATTGTTCAAGAATGCCTCCTTAGAAGCGAGCCAGTCCTCCGTCTGTCGCGCCTGGTCCTTCAGCAGCTGGAGCTGATGGGCCTACGGAAGACAAGACAACGTAAGTTTTACACCACTGAGGGGCCCACTTGATGGTAAGCGGGTAACGCGCTTTTTGGGTCGGCAACGCGCGCGTGGTACCCCTTGCGTTGCAAGCGTCCATAGGCTACGGTAACCGCTTACCATCAGGCGGGCCGTATGCTTGTTTGCCACCTAAGTGGTATAAAAAAATTAAAAAAACTTGAGAGGTGTCAAGGGACACCCGGATGGAACGAAGTTAAAAACAAATATGTATTAATATTACTATATATTTGTTTTTTCAATGCGAAATAGAAAGACGACACGAAAATAACTGGCTTGCTTTCTATAAGAGAGAGAGAGAGACAGACAGAGAAACATGCGCACGCCGCACGGCTTACAACTATAGCAAAAAGTGTCGTTACAACTATTGGTCTTAATTTTTTCCGTCTAGCCCCCTTTCGCAACGCGCGATAAGGAACTTCGTTCCAAATAAAGCGGTTACCGCAACTTATGGACAGCATATTCGTAACTTCCACCAGCAACGCCTCCCCATAGACCCTATGGACCTTTTCTCTGGAGAAGCTATGGGAGCGGAAAGCTAGTTTTAGCTTACCTGAGTGAGGTACTGTTTCCTCTTGAGCCAGGCTCCGTCGAGGGTGGTGGAAAGCTGTTCCACCTTCTGCAGCTTCTGCGGCGCCTCTGCCGCTTCCTTCTGCAGTGATGATATCGCTTTCTTACGATTGTCGATTTCAGCCTGCGAAAGAAAATAAATACTTAAACCCTCTTTTAAGTGGTAACGCAGCATCCTGGGGTGGGCACCAGACCATTCTTGGGCGACTTACTAACCCCCCCCCCCCTGTATACGCTAGTACTTGCAATGCTGAATCTCGGAAACGGCTCCAACGATTTTCATGAAATGTAGTATGTGGAGGGTTTCGGGGGCGATAAATCGATCTAGCTAGGTCTCATTTTTAGAAAACGTCGTTTTATCCGTTTTTTCAGGCAATGAAAAACTGCTACAATATCATTAGAATACGAAGGTAAATTTTGCCACAGGTGGGGAATCGGGCGGTCCCGAAACCAGAAGACCCCGGTTCGACTCAAGTTCCTTCTATTGTGAGAAAAAACTATTATGATTTACCAAAAAAAAAATGTTAAAAACCGGCCAATTGCGAATCGGACTCGTACACTATTAACTAACTCAACTTTGCTATGAAAAAAAAAAATCCCAAAAAAGTAGTTTCTTGTATTTTTAATTAGCCCCTTTAATTTTTAATTATATTAATTTTTATTATTTGTTGTTGTAGCGGCAATATAAATATATTCTGAAAAAGACCTGTCACTGTTCATGAGATACAGCTCACTGACAGACAGACAGACGGACGGACTGGCATCGCAGTCCTAGTAGTAGCGCGCCGTTGGGCACCCTTCGGGAACAGAACCCTGAAAAACGAGCAAAGCCCGGTAATCCAGGTAGTTAACATACCTTCCTCTCGTGATGCAGCTCCAGCAGCGCTTCAGCATCAGCGACAGTCTCCGGCGGGTCGGACCCTTCCATCCGTTTCACTGTCTCCGACACCCACAGGTCCAGTTCCTGAGACATAAAGGTCGGTTAGTTTACTGTATTTCAATTTGCTAAAATACATATTTCAAGTGGGCATGGATGACCAAACCCAGCCAATGCTTATTCTCAATATAAAGAATCATGGCGAGATTTGTAGATAGGAGACGTTAGAATGACGTTACAATTGATCCTTGGTGCCTAAGGAACAACTTGAGCCATTTAAAACATTTTTGGAACCCCGGGATTAAAATGCGTATTTCTATGACATGCCGGCGAATCGCGACTATTCGCGACCAAAACCGTTATGTTGTTGTTACGTTTTGCGGGGTTTATAAAATATTTCATGTATATTAACAATGGTAATGTAATCTCAATATTGGAAGTGATTCGAGTCCCTCTAAAATGTGTTTTTTTTTGTACAAATCAATGTATGGAACTCGCCATGATTCTTTAGTCGCCATATATCGCGGTTACGTCTAAATACCCGGAAATGAAGACGGCAAACACAAATTTTACAGAGCATCTTTAAATATTGTTACGTCATCAGGAATAAATTGCTACCAGTAACGCCATCTGTTATTGAATAGCGGTAATCCCAGTAACGCCATCTGTTATTGTATAGGAGTAAACATCTATCAAGCAACGCCATCTATCGCCGAATAGCTACCGGCTTCTGGAATATTCCCGATAGCACTGTAGGCATGTAGAATACGCGGGTAAATTGTGGAATGTTCCAGATGCCGTTTATGAAGTATAAATACGAGACAATGCGCAGGGGAGTTAGAGTTTGATTTTGTATAACAGTGAGTAAACATCGAAGTGAAATACAGTTAAGTGCTAGTGAACTATTTAATTTGTGAGTGTTCTAATAAAAGTGTGACCAGTGTTTTGGTAAATTCGTGTACCATTATTTATCCTGAACCCCAGCTCGTAACAATATGTTCTATCCTTTTTTAATAACGTTTGTAAGAAAGAGAAGTGATGTGACCAAAATTAGTTTAGCGCGATTTACAACAGAATCGGCGCCATTATGAACTCTTTACTTCACGATGGTAAAATTCAAAATTCAAAATCATTTATTCAAATAGACCTTCGCAGGCACTTATGAAAAGTCTGACTCTATTTCTCTAATACCGGTTCGGAAGGTTGCATTTGCTGAGAAGACCGGGCAATAAACTCAGCAATGACTCTTTTCAAAACAAGCTTAGATTCATTACATAATATTTACATTCTAATCGCACTGACAACAATTGCGTGCCCCGGCGCGGCGGCAACAACTACAAAGTAGACTGAATAAATATTTAATAAGTAAATAAATAGCAAACTTAAGCAGACCAGCCCCCACAAGCAGCACCTGTTCACAGTACATATACAGTAAATATAACAGTGTTGTGTACCTTGACAGTGTCATCGAACTTGTGTTCGGCGATGGCCTCATCCAAGATGGCGGTGCGCTGAGCCGCCAGCTGCTGCAGCTTGTCCCAGCCGTCCTGCAGGCTCTTCAGACTCGACTCTATCTCCTTCGCGTGTTCCGGGTGACTGAAAGACAATAACAAATCAATAATTAATGCACAAAATGTAGCCTTATGTTGATCGTAAATAAGGCTGAATTTTGTGTGCAGCGGCTATCTGTTGCCGAGATAATGAGCTCGTCATAAAAATTGTCATTTTTTTCGTTGTATAGGCCTGTCTTTGACCGCAATCTCACCATGGTAAGTGATGATGTGGCCGAAGGTGGTAAGCACACCAAGCCTAGAAGCTGGTTCTCGAGTAAAGCTGTCGAATCAAATATGTAGGTGCTTGGCGAAAGATTCAACTTGAGGGTGGTAGCCAGCCAGTTGGGTACTACAAAGTACACTACCGCCGTGCTATGGTTTCTGAGTTTGAGCTTTAGGTGAAGGAAAACATCGTGAGGAAACCATAGCACGGTGGTAGGGTACTTTGTAGTACCCACCTGGATGGATGGTTCTCAAGTTGAACCGTCGCCAAGCACCTATCGGTGTGTTCCGACAGCTGCACTTCAGAGACAGTTCCTTCTAGGTGATGTATGCTTATCACCTTCGGTTCATCCTTTACCATTCATCATCATCAGCCTATAATGTCCCACTGCTGAGCACAGGCCTCCTGCACACAAATCAAGGTGAAAGAAAATGGGTAGATACTCCACCACGCGTGCCCACTGCGGATCGGTGGAGGTAGGCTAGTGGTCAACCTACTGTTGGAGTTGTCAACCCGCCTAGGAGGCCTCCAACTAGCTTAACGACTATCACAATTAACTGATAACCGGGACCAACGGCTTTACGTGCCTTCCGAAGCACGGAAACGCTTGATTTGAAATACCACTAGGCGGTCACCCATCCAGGTACCGACCACGACAGAGGTAGCTTAACTTGCCGATCGATTAAGAACGGCTTATCATGCTACACCACGACCGCTTCTATGGGTACTTGAATACAATAAATACATTGATCACCGATCAACCTTTGCATAAGAAATTGTTAAAAACCATGTGATCATTCGATACAATGAATGATAGTTTTGTAACGATGACGATTGTCGACATCCATCTTGTTTAGGGGGCTGTTAACTTTATCGGTCCAATCTTTATATATAAAATTCTACTGCACGTGTATATGTCACTGAATTCCTTTTAAACGGCTGGACCGATTTGGATGAATTTTTTGTATGCGTTTAGGGGCGCCCTGGATGGTTTAGATTCACAAATCAGCCCGTCAGATGGCGCTGTAGACAGGTCAAGATACCCTATATGTCAAAACGTGTATGAGTGAGTGGACTAAGCGTATTTTTGTCCCTATCTCGCGTATAGGTTTTTATTGTTTGACCTCAGTGTCGTTGAGTCCAAAAAACTTTGACTAAATACGATAACAATCCAAATATATAATAATATGTAATTAATAATAATTTTCGAACTATCGCTATCTTCTTCGCTATACACTGACAGCCTTTCTATCTATCTACGCATTGCACCAAGCTTTTATGTGAGTTCAACTTTTTTTTAATAAAATCGGATTCAGTTTTTAAACATTTTTGTCTGTCTGTTCCGGTTCATAGTTGATGTTATAAGGAGTAACTTAGCTACTTTTATTTATGAAAAATAATGAGTGTTCCGTGCAAAAATATTCAAACCATACGCGGGTGAAACCGCGGGGGGTCTGCTAGTGTTTTATAAATTTCGATCTGTTCCGCTACTTATGCTGCTACTGCTGACGGTACCATGATTGTCTGGTACTGTCTGGTTCACCCCAGGATGTTAGGTGACATCAGACACATTGACCAGAACTCTGGAAGGTACGCCAATGTAGAAGAGGTGACATACCTATCAGCGAGCGCCTTCCCCTCGAGCTGCAAGGCGTGTATCTTGTTGAGTACGGCGCCAGCTTCGGCCGCGCGCGCCAGGTGGCGCCGCTTGAGCTCCTGCGCCGCGCTCAGCTCGCGCCCGCGCTCGGAGCTGCTGAACACTGCCGCCTTCTTCGATATACGCTCTGCTGTGTCTTCCACGTCCCTGGTGAACAACAATTGGTTGGAAAATGTCGACAGAGGGTAGGAGAACACGTTCAAACAGCCGTGTACTAAAAAGAAGTCACAATGGTACAGTGGTACCCAACTGATATGGCTTACCGATGTACCTGATTCAAATTCAAATTCAAAAAGTATTTATTCAATTTAGGCCCTGATAAGGCACTTATGAACATTAACAAATGACTCTGTATCGATTCCAAATACAACTTGAACTGAGAAGACTCCGGCAAGAAACTCAGCAAGTTTTTTTTTTTTTATGTGTACTTATAAGTATTACAATTTACAAAATATATATAACTGCAAATGCATTCTTGTCATCTACAAAATCAGAAACTTTATAGTACCCTTTCTTGCATAACTTCTGTTTTACTATCTTTTTGAATCTATGTATAAGCAGAAGATACATTTTCAAAGCGCGGGAAATGCTATTGGTCGGCAGCTGCCGCCATGTGTGCGGAGGGGCGGCACTTGCGAGTGAGACCGAACTAACAGCTGCACTGTATTATGAAACTTCTAGTAGTGATCTAAAGTTGATTGTAAGTTTTAAGCATTCTTTCGTTAATCTTCGGGCCATACTTTCTTTTCTGTGCGAACGAAGATTCACGACGCGCCTTATCAGTTGGGTACTTATCAGTTGTACCATTTTAGTCTATTTTCAAAAATGCACAACGTTAATACTACACACATACATCCACTAACGAAGAGTTTTACAGAATTCAACACCTATGGGAGTAAAATAGAACTAGAACAACGAATGCCTAAATGGTAAAAAAAATACAAAACATAATTCGTTACCTGTTAAACGAGTGTATCTCAAGAGCAGCGGAGAGGTTGTCTCTGTACTTCTGTAGGGCTCCGCTGAGGGCCTTCCACTTGGCGAGGAAGGCGTCGCGCCGCTGGGACACTGTCGCCGCGTGTTGGTTGGGACCCTACCACATACATGTAGCATTATTAATACCTATTATTGATATATTTTTAACCTTTAAAAATCAAGTAGAGTGTAGTGTAGTGTAGAGTCCAGTGTAGTGTAGTGTAGTGTTGGTTCTAGTGTAGTGAGTAGAGAATAGTGTAGTGTGAGGCGTAGAGTAGTGAGAAGAGGGCAGTGTAGTGTAATAGTGTAAGGTGTAGTGTAGTGAGAAGAGAGTAGTGTAGTGTCAGGTATCGTGTAGTGAGATGAGGGTAGTGTAGTGTAAAGTGTAGTTAGTAAAGGGTAGTGTAGTGTCAGGTATCGTGTAGTGAGAAGAGGGTAGTGTTGTGTAAGGTATCGTGTAGTGAGAAGAGAGTAGTGTAGTGTCAGGTATCGTGTAGTGAGATGAGGGTAGTGTTGTGTAAGGTATCGTGTAGTGAGAAGAGAGTAGTGTAGTGTAAGGTGTAGTGTAGTTAGTAAAGGGTGTAAGGGTGTAGTGTAGTGTAAGGTACTGTAGTGTAAAGTGTAGTGTAGTGAGAAGATGGCAGTGTAGTGTAAGGTATAGCGTAGTGTAGGTACCTGCTGCATCAGTTTGTCGGCGAGCGCACAGATGCTCTTGACGCGCTTGTCGTCCACCTTCATGTCGCTGTCCATGTCGTCCAGTTTGCGCACCAGCGCGCTGCAGTGCTCGTAGTCACGACCCAGCTCGTGAGCTTGCACCTTTACAAATAGACATGTATTTGTCACAATTATGCTCTATACGAAAGGGGTGAAGACTACAGGTACAGATTCTCTATAAAATTTTTCAGCTCAGAATAAATTAATCAGAAATTCATAACAAATTTTTGCTTCAGAGTTTCAGAGAGAGAAATTAAAATCATAAGCAACGTGTGACCGGTCAATGAGGGTCATTATCTTCGATAATATAACCTAGATACCGACTGCAGCGCCATCTGCCGGGCTGATTTGTGAATTTAAACCACCCAGGGCGCCACCCAAACGCATAGGGGCTGGTCTGCTTAAGTTTGCTATTTATTTACTTATTAAATATTTATTCAGTATACTTTGTAGTTGTTGCCGCCGCGCCGGGGCACGCAATTGTTTTCAGTGCGATTAGAATGTAAATATTATGTAATGAATCTAAGCCTGTTTTGAAAAGAGTAATTGCCGAGTTTATTGCCGGCTCTTCTCAGCAAATGCAACCTTCCGAACCGGTATTAGAGTATTAGAGTCAGACTTTTCATAAGTGCCTGCGAAGGTCTATTTGAATAAATGATTTTGAATTTTGAATTGAATTTTGAATTTTTGAATTTCATACAAAAAAAAACATTCTAATCGGTCCAGCCGTTTATGAGGAGTTCAGTGACATACACACGTACAGTAGAATTAACTCCCTGGATGGTTTAGATAGGGTAAGGTAGAGTAGTAGTAGTAGGTAGTTAAGTAGGGTAGCACCACGCGAACGAAGCTTCATTACATAACATTTACATTCCAAGTGACTTTTTTTTAAGTCACTTAACTTACCATCATCTCCTTGTCCCTGATCCAGGCTTCGATCTTGTCCAGATGCTGGTTGAACTCCAGCATGTCCTGGGCTTCTTCGAGACCACGACCTGAACAATAAACGAGTCAATAAAAAAATAAAAACTAATGTAATCAAGCCCAAAGACCAGGTAATTGCTGTAAATCGTTGAGGAGTTCTGTCGACTGTCTTTCGGCTCCATTATCAGATCGGCTCCAGACCTTCATTAAATAGTAGGTACAAACGCACTAGACGCCACTACGATTTTCGAAGGTTCCCTCGATTTCTTTGGGATCCCATCATCAGATCCTGGTTTCCATATGAACCACTGAATGGGAAGAAACTAGTCTCCTAAGATACAGAATATATAAATAAATTATTATTCTCTTTATTTCTCTGAATTCTTAGATTATTTTTTTTATAACATTAATGTATAAAATCAAAAATATTATAAAAAATAAATTATTATTATTATTATATCATGGTATGTACAACCCTTGGGTTATCTCCTTTCCAACAAAAAAAAAACATCAAAATCTGTTCATAAATGACAAAATTATCCGCGAACACACATAAAAAAAAAATACGTTAGAATTGAGAAACCTCCTTTTTTTGAAGTCGGTTAATGACATGTTTTGCCTGGCGCAAGATCTTCCCTTTGAAGTCACACCTAGAACCCTCCATCTAGTAAGTAAATCCTCTGAAGTTGGCAAAAACCACAGATACAGTATGTTTCGCGTGCCATAAGGGAGAGCAATGGTCTTCTTTTGAAACTTTCGCGCGGACAGAGAACTCGCGTAAGGCTGCATGTCCACCACACATGTGTAGCGAGGGATGTGTTAAGCTGACAAATAGGATCGCTGCATTTACACGTTATAGCTCCAATGCCAGCCTTACTAATATCTACTCTGAGCTAATATTATAAAGAGGAAAGATTCGATTGTTTGTTTGCATTTAATAGGCTCCGAAACTACTGAATCGATTTGAAAAATTCTTTCACTGTTGAGAAGCTGCACTATCCCCGGGTGACATAGGCTATATTATATTTTCAAAAAAATTAGGGATCCTTACTAAAACTCCAATAATGTAACCCAAGGTGAAAAAAAATAGCGAAAGTGAGTTTGTTTCATTGTTACGCCTTCACGCCTCAAGTACTCAACGGATCATCATGAAATTTGGCATGCAGATAGCCTAAGGTATGGAGAAGGACGTCGGCTACTTTTTATCCCGGGGACAGGTAGTCTATATAGATTTATGACTGTGGCAAAAACCCACCTGTCTGTTCCGTAGCCTGCTCCAGCAGTTTCCAGTCCTTGTGCAGCGCTTCCAGCTGCTTGTCCACCTCCTCATCAGGGCTGAGCTGTGTGGCTAACTGCTGGATCTCGTCCAGGCGGGCTCGGTTGGCGGCCAGTTCGGCGGTGAACGCCTGGTGCTTCTGCAGCTTCTTGATTTTGTCTTCCAGGTTTGTTACTTCACCTGGAATGTTTGTGATGGTATAATCTGGGAAATCCTGGGACACATCGCCTTCACGCCTCAACTACTCAACGGATCATCATGAAATTTGACATGCAGATAGCCTATGGTATGTAGAAGAACATAGGACATATATTTTTTATCCTGGGAAAGGGAAATGAAGTACTAAAAAATACGAACTTTTACTATGGGACCAACTTCGACGTGTTTTCTCCATACATTCCAGTACAGTGGTACATACAGAGATGTGACGTCATATTGTATCAATTTGTATAGGACTTTGACTCACACTTATAACTTTTGTAGCGCTTTAATTGTTTTTGATCCCATATCAATTGATCCCACCAAAAAACGTGATCGATTGACATCATAAAAAGTGTCTTACCATGATGTTGATCAGCGGTAAGCTTGGCCAGCTTGTCGGCCACCCATCCTCTAGCCTCGGCGGCGTCGCGCGCGAACTGTGCGCGCGCGCGCGACTGCACCAGCTGGCTGCACCGCCGCCCCGCCTCCTCGTGCAGCTGCATACGGGGGTTAATAAGCATTATGTGGCTGCCACACGAGGCATACTTGTTAACAAAAATCTATCCGTGAAACTGACTGATTGACAGATGCAGGCACAGATTCCAATTTTTCAGACGATGTCCTTGTATAAAATAGTCATCCACCAAAGAAGGGGTTTCAAAATTGTGGACTTTTCCTTTAAAACTAAATAAATAAATGTGTAGTGTCAATGAAAAAAAAATACGTAACAAATTAATAATGTAAAAGAAAATAAGTAAATTACAAGCGCCCCTTGATACAGCATCTATCCCCAGTATGACTCATGTGGCAGCCACTACACTCTTATTACTATACTTTTAAAGGAGTATCCTACCTTCTTTCTCCTTTCATTGATCTGTTGCAACTCATCAGCGATGCGTTGACTCTCCACGTGGTTCTGCAGGAGGAGCTTGTCTCCGTGGCTGTTCAGAGTTGCCAGCTTCTCGTCCTGGAAGATATATCACGGTTAATATGTACGAAGTAAATGTGTAATTATAGTCGGAACGTTAGAGTGAAAGGGAAGATTTAAAGAGAGATAGATACATACCTGTGTGGCCAATAGCTTCTCAAACGCCTCATGTTTCTTCAGCTGATTGTCCACCTCTTCAACGCTGCATGTCGGAGATATTTCCGTACCTGGTGGACAATAATAATAATAATATTTGATAGACACAAAGTTGTGATGATGTGGCCGAGGGTGGCTCTCAAGTGCATCTGTCGGAAGACACGGGGAGGATCTTGGCGACAGTTGAACTCGAGGGTATGTCCGGTCGATGAGCTGGTCCAGCGGGCGAGTGTTACTTACTGAGCTGGTTGTGCTGGTGCGTGCACAGGTCGTGCAGCTGTTTAGCGTCGCGCAGGAAGCAGTGCAGGTCGATGAGCTGGTCCAGCGCCACCTGCCGGGTGCACCAGGCCACCACCAGCCGTTCCCGCTCTGCTACCAGGGCTGCGCATTTCTCTTCAATCTCCTGTGAAGAGAAAGTATTAAAATATTTCATGAAACCGGGGATTTTGAATGAGTAAGCGAGAGAATAATAAAAATATCAAACTGTCGGTTTGTATATATTTTTTATGGTTCCGTAGCCAAATGGCAAAAAACGGAACCATTATGGATTCGTCAAGTCTGTCTGTCCGTCCGTATGTCACAGCCACTTTTTTCCGAAACTATAAGAACTATACTGTTGAAACTTGGTAAGTAGATGTATTCTGTGAACTGCATTAAGATTTTCAAACAAAAATTGAAAAAAAAAACAATAAAATTTGGGTGTTCCCCATATTTATAACTGAAATTTTATTAATATAAAACCCATACGTGTGTGGTGTCTATGGATAGGTCTTCAAAAATGATATGATATATATACCGGGTGTTGTTCTGCATTTGTGCCATATTTAAGGAGGTTGATATTTACCTTGTATAGAACACTAATCTATATATATAAAATGCTTTGTCCTGAATGACTGACTGACAATCAACGCACAGCCTAAACCGCTGATCGTAGAGACCTGAAACTTGGAGGTTGTGTTCTTTGTATGACGTAGGCATCAGATAAGAAAGGATTTTCCGAAATTATACCCCTAAGGGGGTGAAAAACGGGGGCAAAGTTTGTATGGGACAACGTGATTCCTTGGTCCGATCTACTTCAAATTTTGCATAAACATTCCGTAACAGAATTGATGGAAGATGTGTTTCGTATTTTATTGAAAATCATCACCTGACGGGGTCAAAAAGGGGTAGAAAGTTATTTTAGGGGTGATTTGCATCGAAGTTGATATCAATACTCCTTGGTATTTTTGATTTAAATTACATTTTTTATTTTGACACATGTTTGAAAATCTCAATCCGATTTTCACAGATTACAGAATAAGTTAGATGGAGCGAACGGAACACGGGAGTGAGGCCAAAAAAAGCAATTAGGTACAAATTGAATAATTGGACTGTTTTACAAAAAACTTAAACCGACTTCAAAGTACACTAAGAAGTAATCAAATCCTGATCTGATGACAATGGGACCAAACGGGAAGTGTACCCTTCCAGACAAAAAAAGAATTTTCCAAATCGGTTAATAAAATAAATACAACCGAATTGAGAACCTCCTATTTTTTTGAAGTCGGTTAAAAACACCTGGTATTCGCTTTTGAATTTGTATTTGCAAATTTGTAAGCTGCTGTATGTTAATTTATAAAAAGAAAGTGTTTTTCGTTAAATAAGTTTTAAATAAGCGCGCTCTATCTGCCTTTTGATCTGGGAACTGAAATGCTCTTTAAAATTGGAATGTCAAATATTTAAATCGGATTAGAATTCGAAATTTGTTTGGAAATTCATTTTCTCGGACTTTTTGGCGGGAACTTGCAGAGTGACGTTGTGTTTTCAGTTTTATATTCATAAATTCATGTGTTTTGAGTTTTATTGCTTATTATCGGTGGTATTTTATCCAATAAAGATCAATCCATGTGCACCAGTGAAGTGAAATGAAATGAATTATGTGTATCGTGTCTTTTCAAAAGTCCGTGAAGAGTTTTAGTACATGACCACCACTGTAGTATAACATGACTTTTACGGACGGTGACTGACTGCATGAGGACTATGTGAAAGTGATTTATTGTGACTAGAACTTATTTAATATAACTGGAAATTGGCAAAATACACACCCGGGTGACGCCAATGAAAAAAAAAAAAGTTCATTTTCTCTATTTCATTAGAATATTTTGATTGTAGTTAATTTAATTTCTTTCTCATTTGTTGTTATAATAATGAAATAAGATTCTTTGAGTTCGATTTTTTTGTCTGTTTGATGAAAATATCTGTTTGATTTGTAGTCTAATAATCAGTGGCGTGCATTGGTTTTCGAAGCAGAAAATTCAAACCGTACGCGGGTGAAACCGCGGGGGTCTACTAGTCAATTATAAAATCATGCTCGTAAAATTAAATATTATTTTAAAAGTTTTGTAAAAATAAAAATCCCCCCGTGTTTGACGATGTTTTAAAAAGATTTATAAGATATAGGTTGGTGACCGCTGCGCAGCGGCCCGGTTCCTCCCCTCGCCCCGGATCGCAGACCTATTCTGTGCAGTTATGAAGTCTTATTCTGATTTGTTGTTAATCACAAAGCTTCAATAATTGTTTACTTATCAAGCCCAGAATTAATTACCTATTTTATAATGACTAAATAAATCATTTACTATTGGTTCTGTAAATATGGCACGAATGCAAAACAACACCCTGTATACCCCCTTACTCATAAAGCGCTATTTAACAAATATACTGTTTAAATGGTCACGTAAATAATGTCACATTGTTTGACAATGACAATAGAGTGACGTTATTTACGTGACCCGTTACACAGTATATTAGTTAAATAACGTTTTATGAGTAAGGGGGTTAATGACCTATTATTTATAATCTAACTGGCGGATTAATTAGAATCATTCTTTTTAGGGTTCCGTAGCCAAATGGCAAAAAACGGAACCCTTATAGATTCGTCATGTCTGTCTGTCCGTGTATGTCACAGCCATTTATTTCCGAAACTATAAGAACTATAATGTTGAAACTTGGTAAGTAGATGTATTCTGTGAACCGCATTAAGATTTTTACACAAAAATAGAAAAAAAACAATAAATTTTGGGGGTTCCCCATACTTAGAACAGAAACTCAAATTTTTTTTTTTCATCAAACCCATAAGTGTGGGGTGTCTATGGATAGGTCTTCAAAAATGATATTGAGGTTTCTAATATCATTTTTTTCTAAACTGAATAGTTTGCGCGAGAGACACTTCCAAAGTGGTAAAATGTGTGTCCCCCCCCCTGTAACTTCTAAAATAAGAGAATGATAAATCTATAAAAAATATATGATGTACATTACGGTGCAAACTTCCACTGAAAATTGGTTTGAACGAGATCTAGTAAGTAGTTTTTTTTTAATAGGTCATAAATTGAAATTAATATCAAATACTCAGGTCTATACTACCATTTACTTATATACCTACAGGTTTGTACGGAACCCTCGGTGCGCGAGTCTGACTCGCACTTGGCCGGTTTTTTTCACCCAGGAAACATCGCTACTTTAAAGAATAGACGACGTAAAAAATACGACGAATAATTAGACTGTTTTACAAAAAATTTAAACCGACTTCAAAGTACACTAAGAAGTAATCAAATCCTGATCTGATGACAATGGTACCAAACGGGCAGTGTACCCTTCCAGACAAAAAAAGAATTTTCCAAATCGGTTAATAAATGACGGAGTTATGAGGTAACAAACATAAAAAAAAACACAGCTGAAATGAGAACCTCCTCCTTTTTTTGAAGTCGGTTAAAATCAACGTACCGTCGCGGCAGCATGGCCCTGCTCGACGAGATGGTTGCCCATGTGCAGCGCGTCCTGGAAGGAGTCGTCGCGCGCGTCGATCTCCGCGCGCACGGCCTCGTGGTCGGCGCGCGCAGACTGCGCCGACACCGCGTTGTGCACGCGCACCGCGCGCGACATCGACGTGCGCAGACCCACCGACCAGCTCGACAGGTCGCGGACCTGCGGGGGAGAGAATATTACTAGCCGTATATTCGTGGGTTGGATTCCCGCACAGGCCGTGCATGAACATGTCTGTATGTCCTGAGTCCGGGTGTAATTATGTATATTAATATTAAGTATGTATGTACAAACAAAAAGTAGTATATGTATTATATCAGTTACCTATCTGGTTTCCATAGTACAATCTCTGCTTAGTTTGGGATCAGATGATCCCAAGATATTTATTTAACTATCTTTTAAACACACTCGCTCGTAAAGTGACAATTATTGCAAAATCGAAGTCTGTTTTTTTCCTCGCAAGTGTGTTGAAAAATGTCGTATGACACTCGTGTGCATTGATTTATTACACTTTCGGCTCCCTTATCGCGTTCGCCTCACCGATAGGTGCTTGGCAATAGTTCAACTTGAGGGCAGTAGCCAGCCAGGTGGGTACTACAAAGTACCCTACTACCATACTATGGTTTTCTCACGACTAAGCAAGCGTGACGAACCTGCGTCAAGAACTGATGCAGCAACAGATGCTGCTGCAGCACCTGTCGCCGGTCGTCGGCGGCTTGCTTGAGCGAGCTCCACGCGTCCGTCAGAGCCTGTTGCTGCAACCCGATCTGCTGCACGTTACCGCCCGGGTACAGCTTTTGTAGCCGACTGCCTTCTTCTTGGAGGACCTGAGGGGGTAATAGCGAGTTAATAAAGTTTGGATCAACGGATCTACGAAACTGCTAATCTGATGATGGGACTTTCACAGCAAGGTTCCATATTTTTTTTAGGTATAGCTTAGTCAAAGTCACGTATCATAATTAGATTAGCTGTTTCAGTGTCAGGAACGTATTCTCTGGGCGGCCGCACGTTAAACCTTTGGGTATGGCATGGACAACTGATGGTAATTTTTTTTTTTTTATTTATATTTTTTATTTTATTCAACGTCAGAAAGTACAGTCGTGGACATAAATATGTATACACTTTTTGAAATTCAAAAGCGATTTTCTCGCATGTTTAACATTTAAGTGTTAAGCTATTACACAAATCATAATAGTATATGTCAGAAGATTCTGCCTTTATAATATCTCATAATTTCAATCAGTAGTTTAAGAGGAAACCGTTGTTGAATTTTACTAATTGTATACATATTTATGTCCTCGACTGTACATATAATTTCTATGATATTCAACGCCCCTTAATCGTTTTTGGACTTTTATTATAAATTACGCCATCGGTCGAGTGTGATATTCTTTTTGAGAACGAAAGAAGATACATAGAAGGTCATTTGCACAGTACAAATATCAAATCGAATTTTCAATCTTTTTCCATACATTTTGTTAGGAAAATCAATGAGAAATAATTTTTCAAAATTCTGTAAATGCGGATAGCAAGTAAATCGTACGACCTGTATAAAACTGCCACCCCGTATATCAGCTCACGCTGTAGTGGCCAGTGGTTCGATTCTCGTAATAAAACGTCAGCTGTGTCGTAGCGACATCAACTAATTAAATTGTTTCGTGAAATATTTTGTATAAAAAACATACAAACGTGTATATGCCTCAATAATTTGTCTAAAGGATAGTTTTTCAATCGTTCATTTCACATTATAATAGTAAATAATTGGACTGTTTCACAAAAAAACTTAAACCGACTTCAAAGTACACGAAGAAGTAATCAAATCCTGATCTGATGACAATGGGACCAAACAAATTCAAATTCAAAAATCATTTATTCAAATAGACCTTCGCAGGCACTTATGAAAAGTCTGACTCTAATACTCTAATACCGGTTCGGAAGGTTGCATTTGCTGAGAAGAGCCGGCAATAAACTCAGCAATTACTCTTTTCAAAACAAGCTTAGATTCATTACATAATATTTACATTCTAATCGTACTGAAAACAATTGCGTGCCCCGGCGCGGCGGCAAAATTACAAAGAAGACTGAATAAATATTTAATAAGTAAATAAATAGCAAACTTACGCAGACCGAGACTTAAGCAGAAACGGGAAGTGTAACCTTCCAGACAAATAAAGAATTTTCCAAATCGGTGTCTAAATGACGGAGGTAGGAGGTAACAAACATAAAAAATAAAAAACATACAATCGATATGAGAACCTCCTCCTTTTTTAGGGTTCCGTAGCCAAATGGCAAAAAACGGAACCCTTATAGATTCGTCATGTCTGTCTGTCTGTCTGTCTGTCTGTCTGTCCGTCCGTATGTCACAGCCATTTATTTCCGAAATTATAAGAACTATAATGTTGAAACTTGGTAAGTAGATGTATTCTGTGAACGCAATTAAGATTTTCACACAAAAATTGAAAAAAAACATTAAATTTTGGGGGTTCCCCATACTTAGAACTGAAACTCAATATTTTTTTTTCATCAAACCCATAAGTGTGGGGTGTCTATGGATAGGTCTTCAAAAATGATATTGAGGTTTCTAATATCATTTTTTTCTAAACTGAATAGTTTGAGCGAGAGACACTTCCAAAGTGGTAAAATGTGTGTCCCCCCCCCTGTAACTTCTAAAATAAGAGAATGATAAATCTATAAACAATATATGATGTACATTACGGTGGAAACTACCAACGAAAATTGGTTTGAACGAGATCTAGTAAGTAGTTTTTTTTTAATACGTCATAAATTGAAATTCATATCAAATACTCAGGTCTATACTACCATTTACTTATATACCTATAGGTTTGTACGGAACCCTCGGTGCGCGTGTCTGACTCGCACTTGGCCGGTTTTTATTTGAATTCGGTTAAAAACACAGTTTAATCGTCGAAGTCGCTACGACATCGTTGAAGTTTTGTTACGAGAATCGAGCCAATGTAACGTTGCACATAAGAAATGTTGAATGGATAAGTATGTGACCTGCATCTGCGCGTCGATGGCGAGCAGGTCGTTGGCGAGCTGGTCGTGGTCGCGCAGCATGTGCGTGGCGGCGCGCAGGTCGCGCGGCGCGTGCGCGGCGGCCACGGCGGCGCGCTTGTCGTGCGCGCGCGCACACGCCTCGCCCACGTCGCGGTGGAACCGGTGGATCTCGCCCGCCGCCTGCAGCCGGGACCCGCGCGACTGGATCTGCTCCACCAGCCGCTGCCACACCTCGCTGTGCCACATTACAACAATTATATTACACTAGTACCCAACTGATGAGGCGCCTCGTAACTCTTCGTTCGCACAGAAAAGACAGTATGGCCCCGATGATTAACGAAAGAATGCTTAAACTTTCAATCAACCTTAGGTCACTACTATAAGGTTCATAATACAGTGCAGCTGTTAGTTCCGTCTCACTCGCAAACGACGCCCATCCGCACACAAGGGGCCAGCTGTCGACCAATAGCATTTTCCGCGCTTAGCCATATCGGTAAGCCATATCAGTTGGGTACTACTGTACTAATGCTTATATTAAGACTGCTGTATTTTTGTTTTTAGAAATAGATCACTCATGAGTGATACCCCTGGTGTTGCAAGCGTCCATAGGCTACGGTAACTACTTACCATACTGCGCAGGCTGTACGCTTGTTTGCCACCTTAGTGGTATAAAAAAAAACAAACAAAAATAGATCTTCGTGACCGAAGGTGGTGCACACAAAGCCTAGAAGGAACTGGCTCTTAAGTGCAGCTGTCGGAACACACGGTAGGTGCTATGAGACAGGTTTTCTTGAGGGTGGTAGTCCAGTTGGGTACTACAAAGTACCCTACCACCGTGCTGTGGTATCCTCACGTATTTTCCTTCACCGAAAACTCAAGCTCATTGTACGATGTCTCGTATTAAACTTAATTTCCGGGATCTTTGAGATCCATCAGAATCAATGACAATCTATCATCAGAATCAATGACAATCTATCATCAGAATGAATGAAAAACTATGATCAGAATCAATGACAATCTATCATCAGAATGAATGAAAACCTATGATCAAAATCAATGACAATTTATCATCAGAATCAATGACAATCTATCATTAAAATCAATGACAATCTATCTTCAGAACCAATGACAATATATCATCAAAATCAATGACAACCTATCATCTGAATAAATGACAATCTATCATCAAAATCAATGGCAACCTATCCTCAAAATCAATGACATTCCAGCAACAAAATTAAATAAAAAAATAATAATAATTTGGTACCTGTATTTGGTACTTAATATTAGATAGTGTTAATGCACAGATAAACTATCCTATTGTTCTATTTGTGAAAACTATTTAGGCTTGTTTGAGTTAATGTAATGTTCTATTAATTTACTATGTAATGCTGTTTGTTTTCTTAATAAAATAAAATAAATCGGCATGTTATTTCACTGGCGCAAGTAAATTCTAGTCACAAACGTTAAGTTGTCACGCTTGGACGGCTTACAGTATCTAAACCTGTGAAGGCAACTCTCAAGATGATACATACCCAAGCGCCTCCTGCCTCTTCTCAATGGTCTCAATGTGCGGCGAGTCGGTCGCGAGCAATTTGTTGGCCAACTCCTCGCACTGAGTGAACCGCTCCGCGCCGCTCTCCACCGCGTGACGGAGTTCGGTGAACTTGGACAGTAGGATCTGTGGGATCAAAGTCGAAGCCATTTATTCAATTTAGGCCCTAGTAGGACAATTATGTAGGTCAAAGCTACTGAAGCTGGTAGCTCGTAAGTCGGTCAACTGAGAAGAACAGGCAAGAAACTCAGCAAGGTTACATTTTTAGAATTTTTTTTTGGACAATCTGACTATATTGGCTGCCAGTTGGCGCAGTTGGTTAAGACGTTAAGTCTTAACCTATAGCGCCGCAGGTCGTGGGTTCGATTCCCACACAGGACATACATTTGTGTGCATGAACATGTCTGTATGTCCTGAGTCTGGGTGTAATTATGTATATTAAGTATGTATTTACAAACAAAAAAGTAGTATATGTATTATATCAGTTATCTGGTTTCCATAGTACAAGCTCTGCTTAGTTTGGGATCAGATGACCGTGTGTGAAGAATGTCCCAGGATATTTATTATTATTTATTATTATTATTTATTATATTGGCAAATATTTCCGGATACAGTGGCAACTGGTTTCTGGTTTGGCTTTTAAAATGATATACAATCCGATTCATTCTCTCTGAGTCAGTCGTATTAAGCGGACGTGCTAAACAACACACAATATAAGTTCAGAATAATAAATTTCAATATTAAAGCATGATAGTGAACATAAAACCTAGTGTTTGTGTTTCAAGTGACTATTACATTGCTTTTGAAAATTGAAACCTAGAAATGTGAAAGTTTGGACGAAATTCCACACATAGATATATCGGACCCTATAATAACACGGTGCAATCGTTTGGTTTGTTTACTTCATTTGTTACAGAATACAAACCAGTAGATGCTCATAATCCTGGCCATAGTCCTCGCTGGAGGCGGCCGCGTATTGCTCCTGGATCCAGCTCTCCAGCTCTGCACTCTCCGCTAAGTATTCGTGTCTAGAATTATATACAATGAAATGTCATTACATTTTTTATTTTATTTTTTTATACCACTTATGTGGCAAACAAGCATACGGCCCGCCTGATGGTAAGCGGTTACCGTAGCCTATGGACGCTTGCAACACCAGGGGTATCACGCGCGCGTTGCCGACCCTGCAGAAATCTCTTCACACCCCTTTTGAAGAACCCCATGCTGTACTCCATTCTCATTCTCTGAGAAGCTCATTCCACAGTCTGAGCGTTCGCGGATTCTTACTACTTGATTACTTTTGATTTACAACAAGATTCGTCATATCTTTAACATCATAGTTTGATAATTAAACGATATAATTATTCATAAATCGGTTAATCCATGCCATCAACACGCACATGTGACCCATCTCCGACATTATACATAGATAACTAACCTGCAGACACTCTCGACAAGTGCGTTCTGTCTCTGCGCGGCGAGTCTCTGCAGTCTCGTGAGACTGTCGGCGAGTAACGCATGCCTGGCTACTAGTGCCTCGCCCTCCGACATTATACATAGATAACTAACCTGCAGACACTCTCGACGAGTGCGTTCTGTCTCTGCGCGGCGAGTCTCTGCAGTCTCGTGAGACTGTCGGCGAGTAACGCATGCCTGGCTACTAGTGCCTCGCCCTCCGACATTATACATAGATAACTAACCTGCAGACACTCTCGACGAGTGCGTTCTGTCTCTGCGCGGCGAGTCTCTGCAGTCTCGTGAGACTGTCGGCGAGTAACGCATGCCTGGCTACTAGTGCCTCGCCCTCCGACATTATACATAGATAACTAACCTGCAGACACTCTCGACGAGTGCGTTCTGTCTCTGCGCGGCGAGTCTCTGCAGTTTCGTGAGACTGTCGGCGAGTAACGCATGCCTGGCTACTAGTGCCTCGCCCTCCGACATTATACATAGATAACTAACCTGCAGACACTCTCGACGAGTGCGTTCTGTCTCTGCGCGGCGAGTCTCTGCAGTCTCGTGAGACTGTCGGCGAGTAACGCATGCCTGGCTACTAGTGCCTCGCCCTCCGACATTATACATAGATAACTAACCTGCAGACACTCTCGACGAGTGCGTTCTGTCTCTGCGCGGCGAGTCTCTGCAGTCTCGTGAGACTGTCGGCGAGTAACGCATGCCTGGCTACTAGTGCCTCGCCCTCCGACATTATACATAGATAACTAACCTGCAGACACTCTCGACGAGTGCGTTCTGTCTCTGCGCGGCGAGTCTCTGCAGTCTCGTGAGACTGTCGGCGAGTAACGCATGCCTGGCTACTAGTGCCTCGCCCTCCGACATTATACATAGATAACTAACCTGCAGACACTCTCGACGAGTGCGTTCTGTCTCTGCGCGGCGAGTCTCTGCAGTCTCGTGAGACTGTCGGCGAGTAACGCATGCCTGGCTACTAGTGCCTCGCCCTCCGACATTATACATAGATAACTAACCTGCAGACACTCTCGACGAGTGCGTTCTGTCTCTGCGCGGCGAGTCTCTGCAGTTTCGTGAGACTGTCGGCGAGTAACGCATGCCTGGCTACTAGTGCCTCGCCCTCCGACATTATACATAGATAACTAACCTGCAGACACTCTCGACGAGTGCGTTCTGTCTCTGCGCGGCGAGTCTCTGCAGTCTCGTGAGACTGTCGGCGAGTAACGCATGCCTGGCTACTAGTGCCTCGCCCTCCGACATTATACATAGATAACTAACCTGCAGACACTCTCGACGAGTGCGTTCTGTCTCTGCGCGGCGAGTCTCTGCAGTTTCGTGAGACTGTCGGCGAGTAACGCATGCCTGGCTACTAGTGCCTCGCCCTCCGACATTATACATAGATAACTAACCTGCAGACACTCTCGACGAGTGCGTTCTGTCTCTGCGCGGCGAGTCTCTGCAGTCTCGTGAGACTGTCGGCGAGTAACGCATGCCTGGCTACTAGTGCCTCGCCCTCCGACATTATACATAGATAACTAACCTGCAGACACTCTCGACGAGTGCGTTCTGTCTCTGCGCGGCGAGTCTCTGCAGTCTCGTGAGACTGTCGGCGAGTAACGCATGCCTGGCTACTAGTGCCTCGCCCTCCGGATGGCCGCTGTTAGCCATCGACACGCACACGTGACCCATCTCCGAGATTATGGCCGCGTATGTGTCTAGCTCTAACTCTGCTGCCTGGTGTTGGGATGAGAGAGATAGATGTATAAACGATGAAACAGATAAACCAAAGGATGAAGATTTTATAGGATAAGAAGCTGCTTTATAGTAAGCTCAAAATTATAGCTCTTAATTAGTCGTAGTAGATTATCAAAAAATATTGGACACGTATTTTATGCTTTATCAAATCACTAGCTGTCCCCTGCGGTTTCACCCGCGTTCCCGGGATAAAAAGTCTATGTCCTTCTCCATACCAAAGGCTATCTGCATGCCAAATTTCATGATGATCCGTTGAGTAGTTGAGGCGTGAAGGGGTAACAAACAAACTCACTTTCGCTAGTTAGGATAAAAATTTACAGAGATAAAGCGCGTCAAAGTTCGGGAGTGGGGGCTCGTGACGTCACTTGTTTGAAAGGGCATACCACAATCTCACCATGGTAAGTGATGATGTGGCCGAAGGTGGTGCACACACAAAGCCTAGAAGGAACCGGCTCTCAAGTGCAGATGACCATACATACCTTATGTCTTGTCAGCAGCTGCGTGGCCCTGTGCCTATCTCTGCCAACATCAGCCGAAGACAACGCAGCTGCTTTATCAGCGAGCCAGCTGTCCACTTCGAGCGCTTCGTGGAGGAACTGCTGCGCTTTGAGAGCTGCTTCAAGTCGGGCAGCGCGCGCTTCAGCCGCTGAGGAGACTTGCTCGTACGCTGCTTCCAGCTGGTCGCAGAGGTCTTCGATCTGGTGGAAGGTATTTAATATAGAGCAGGCTAGAAATGCACCTACTTGCTTTATTGTGCGATATTTGGAAAAATTGACAATACTGGGTGCAGATTACGAGATGGCATATTTTCGAAACCTATGTTGGGTTAGTCATGCTGAACAACTTTTACTAAGAGACCAACACTGAATTCTCAATTTTTTTTTTACTATTCTTTCATTATGATCGCGCAAGGTTGAAATTTACTATAGAGAGTAAAAAAAAAACACTATTGGTCCCATTGTAGAAGTTGTTCAGCATGACTAACCCAACATAGGTTTCTAAAATATGCCGCGAGCTACACCTCGATGCCTGAAATAAACTTATATCTATGTGATAACAGACAAACCAGCTTTATTTACAACAAATATGTACAAAATACAATCTATATATAGAAAATTTCCTCAAGCCTGCCGCTGCTTCCGATTAACGGCAAGGTTCCCAGAAGGCTGGCAGCGTTACTCTTTGGATAGCCAAGCTGACGCGTTGGCGGAAAAAGCTCCCCGCCCGCTGGTCTCCGGAGGTCTCGATCAATTTTGAAGACAATGTGCGAGCAAAACGGCGAGCTTCGGACCCCCATGGTCCCAAAGTCTCGACCACAAAAGGCATAAAAATATAATTGGGTCCAATCGATGCATATTTTTTGAATTTTGATAACTATGTATCTGATTGTAAGACGTTACCTTCTCCCTCTGCGGGTGTTGTTCGACCAGGCCTCGTCCTTGTTTGATCACGCGCTCTATCACCGGCCTCCTGCCAGATAGCTCAGCTCGTAACTACGACAAAAACACATTATTTAACTAGCTGTCCCCGCGGATTCTGTTGTAAATCGCACTGAATTAATTTTAGTCACATCATATCTTTGACGTGCCAGTTGGCGCGGTTTGTTAAAACTGGTTAAGATTCCATACCTATCGCCTCGCAGGACATGCATTTGTGTGCATGGACATGTCTGTATGTCCTGAGTCTGGTTGTAATTGTATGTATTTACAAACAAAAAGTAGTATTATGTATTATATCAGTTATCTGGTTTCCATAGTACAAGCTCTGCTTAGTTTGGGATAAGATGACCGTGTGTGAGGAATGTCCCAGGATATTTATAATTTAGTCTCGCTATGTCTCTTTCTAACAAAGAACATAAGAAAAAAGGATGTAAGAAATGTAGTAGTCCTATGTGTTAATCCAGAACATATTCTATCTGTGTGCCTTATTCCATACAAATCCGTTCAGTAGCTTTTGCGTGAGACAGTTACACACATATCATCATCATCATCAGCCTATAATGTCCCACTGCCGAGCACAGACCTCACATTTGGGTGCAGTAGTGCTCCCAATGTGCAGATACTGCACCACGCGTGCGCACTGCGCCTACGTGAAAGTAGGCTAGTGGACAACCTGCTGTTGGAGTTGTCAACCCGCCTCCATCTAGCTTAACTACTATCACAATTAAGTGATAACCGGGACCAACGGCTTTACGTGCCTTCCGCAGCACGGAAATGCTCGATTTGAAATACCACTAGGCGGTCACCCACCCAGATGCCGTCCTCACCGGCGATTGCTTTGGCAATAGCATACCTTCCCGTGTTTCTTCTGTGCTGATTGAGCAGCATGAAGGTCTGAAGGCATCAGCTCTGATGTGGCAGCCGCTTGACGCTCGCTCAGCCAGTCCAGTTCACCTGACACTTCTGCGGCGAACTTGTGTAGTCTGTGGATAAATGAGAAGATTTGAAATTTATCTATAGTATTTACGCAAGGAAGCCTAAGATGGAGCACGAGACTTTTTGGCGGGAACTTGCAGAGTGCTGTTGCGTTAACATTTTTATTTTCATAAATTTGTGTATTTTGAGTTTTATTGTGTATTTTTGGTGGTATTTTACCCAATAAAGATCATCCATGTGCACCAGTGAAGTGAAATGAATTATGTGTATCGTGACTTTTCAAGTTGTCTCAAAATGTCCGTGAAGAGTTTCAGTACAATGACCACCATTGTAGTAAAACATAACTTTTATGGACGGTGACTGTCTGAGGACTATAATGTGAAGTGATTTATTGTGATTGGAAACTATAATATAATTCGACACTGGCAAAAATGAGCCCTAATTTGGGCTTGGTTGCCAAACTTAAAAATAAGAAGAAGAAGATGGAGCACACTTACCCAGAAGGAACCTATTCAATCTGGCCTTGAAAGTCCCTAGGTTGTTAGAGTCAGGAAACACAGACAGACAACTATGAAATCCACAGATATCAATCTAAATAGATAACGCAACTCCCTCCATCCGTATGAAAACCAAGCGTGTCACTTTTTAGGGTTCCGTAGCCAAATGGCAAAAAACGGAACCCTTATAGATTCGTCATGTCTGTCTGTCTGTCCGTGTATGTCACAGCCATTTATTTCCGAAACTATAAGAACTATAATGTTGAAACTTGGTAAGTAGATGTATTCTGTGAACCGCATTAAGATTTTTACACAAAAATAGAAAAAAAACAATAAATTTTGGGGGTTCACCATACATAGAACTGAAACTCAAATATTTTTTTTCATCAAACCCATAAGTGTGGGGTGTCTATGGATAGGTCTTCAAAAATGATATTGAGGTTTCTAATATCATTTTTTTCTAAACTGAATAGTTTGCGCGAGAGACACTTCCAAAGTGGTAAAATGTGTGTTCCCCCCCCTGTAACTTCTAAAATAAGAGAATGATAAATCTATAAAATATATATGATGTACATTACGGTGCAAACTTCCACTGAAAATTGGTTTGAACGAGATCTAGTAAGTAGTTTTTTTTTAATAGGTCATAAATTGGAATTTTTATCAAATACTCAGGTCTATACTACCATTTACTTATATACCTACAGGTTTGTACGGAACCCTCGGTGCGCGAGTCTGACCGGTTTTTGTACCTACCATCGTCACAAGATTGATTTAGTTAGGCTGGTATTAGATTTTTAACGTGAAAATGAAGCTAACCTATTTGTCAGCTAAACATATCCCTCGCTACACATGTGTGGTGGACATGCAGCCTTATGCGAGTTCCCTGTCCGCGAGAAACAGTTTCAAAAGAATAGCATTGTGCCCCATTTTTACACAGACTTTGACACGCGAAGTACATACACTCGCGGCATCTATTTAGATGTAATATATGTAATGAAATTTATTTATTTGTTAAGTTCTTACCCATCGGAATATATACAAAACTAGCTGCCCGGCGCGACTTCGTTCGCGTGGTGCTACCCTACTCTATGGTGCTACCCTACCCTACCCCACCTTACCCTACTCTACCCTACCCTACCCCACCCCACCCCACCCTACCCTACCCTACTTTCTTTGCTTTAAACCTCACGGAGCCCGAGACCTTTCCAACGAATGCAAAACCGTGGAAATCGGTCCGACTTATTTTTATATCTTCTACTATATAAAAATAAGTCGGGTTTTCCTTCCTGACGCTATAACTCCAGAACGCACCAACCGATTTCCACGGTTTTGCATTCGTTGGAAAGGTCTCGGGCTCCGTGAGGTTTATAGCAAAGATAATTCAGGTAGGGTAGGGTAGGGTAGGGTAGGGTAGGTTAGGGTAGGGTAGGGTAGGGTGGGGTAGGGTAGCACCATAGGGTAGGGTAGCACCACGCGAACGAAGTCGCGCCGGGCAGCTAGTAGTAGATAAATAAAGTAATGGCAACAAAGGAAAACGGTTAAATTGAATATTAAAATGTGAGTTCCACAAGGCACTATTCTCGGGCCACAGCTGTTCCTCAGCTACACAAGGGATCTAACGTGAATGCACTTACTGCAAGCTCCTCTCGAGCGCCTGCCTCCTGGCGGCAGCGGCGGGCAGCAGGGCCCGCACGGCGCGCAGCAGGGCCGCGGAGTCCCGCTGGATGGCCTCCGCGTCGAAGTGGCCCCCGGAGACCAGGTCGGCCCCCTGCCGAGCCAGCCCCGCGGCTTTCTGCTCCCATTGGGACAGCTCTACTTCTAGGGCCTGGGGACGAACAATATACATAATTAGGGCACCGATTCCACAGAAAAGAGTTCTAGAGTTCCGCGTTCCACGTCCACTACTGTTCACACAGCAAGCGAGCAGTCTAAAGTTCAAAAGGTAAATGAGCAAATTTGTATGGAGAGGTAGAGCAAAGCGTTTATTCGCTCAAAGAGCAGCTCGACTTGGGAAGTACAAAATTCAAAATCATTTATTCAAATAGACCTTCGCAGACACTTATGAAAAGTCTGACTCTAATACTCTAATACCGGTTCGGAAGGTTGCATTTGCTGAGAAGAACCGGCAATAAACTCAGCAATTACTCTTTTCAAAACAAGCTTAGATTCATTACATAATATTTACATTCTAATCGCACTGACAACAATTGCGTGCCCCGGCGCGGCGGCAACAACTACAAAGTAGACTGAATAAATATTTAATAAGTAAATAAATTGCAAACTTAAGCAGACCAGCCCCCACAAGCAGCACCTCCACCTTACAGAATACCGCACCCAAATAACTTTATGTTGTGTAAAGTTGTGTTCCTGCGCGTGAGTAAGGTCGTCAGAGCTCATAGGGGAGGGGGGAAAGGTCGGTAACGCGTGAGCGATGCTTCTTGTGTTGCAAGCCGCTTACCATCAGGTGGGCCGTATGCTTGTTTACCGACTAAGTTGTACAAAAAAAAAACTTCAACAAACCATAACCTCGTATTTTTTTGTTTAATTGACTGAAGAAAAAATACGTGTCTAATATGTTTTGATAATGTATCATCATCATCATATCAGCCTATGGATGTCCACTGCTGAACATAGGCCTCCCCCATTGATTTCCACTTCGAACGGTTCTGGGCCGCTTGCATCCAGCGACTCTAACCAGGTCGTCCACCTGGTGGGAGGTCGTCCCGCTCGGCGCTTTCCAGTACGTGGTCGCCACTCGAGAACCTTCCTTCCCCATCGGTTATCGGCTCTTCGAGCGATGTGGCCTGCCCATTGCCACTTCAGCTTACTAACTCTACGAGCTATGTCCGTCGTTTTTGTTCTCCTACGAATGTCCTCATTTCGGACCCTGTCACGTAGAGAAATTCCGAGCATAGCTCGCTGAGTGACTCTGAGCTTATTTATGCGGCCAGCAGTGAAATACCAATTTGATAATGTATATGACGGACTAAATAGATTTTTTCAGGCAACTCGCCGATTCACAAAGATTATATGCCAACCTACCTGGTGTTGATTAAGTAGTCGTTTGCAGCTCCTCAAGTCGGTGCCGGTCTCCTCGCTCTTGAGAGCCCGCTCCAAGTCGACCAGCCGAGCTTTGGCGTCTTCCACCGACCTGTCAAGTATACAAAATAAAGGTTGTTCGAGTCATCCTTATAAGGACACTTATGAGTATCAAAGCTACTGCAGATACTACCGGTTCAAAGGACAGACAATTGAGAAGAACCGGCAAGAAATTCAGCAAGTGATTGGGTGAAACAAAAACGGGACTTTCTAAATAATTTTTTGACGCGATGATAGCTCAGTGGCTGTGACGTCGGGGAAGGTCCCGGGTTCGAATCCTACAATGAGCTTGAGCTTTCCGAGAAGGAAACCATAGCACGGTGGTAGGGTACTTTGTAGTACCCATCTGGCTGGCTACCACACTAAATTTGATAATCTGTAGCCAAGCACATATCGGTGTGTTCCGACAGCTGCACTTGAGAGCCAGTTCCTTCTAGGCTTTGTGTGTGCACCACCTTCAGCCACTTGTAAGTGATGATGTGTCCGAAGGTTCTTGACCATCCAGCCAGGTGGGTACTACAAAGTACCCTACCACCGTGCTATGGTATGCTCACGATGCTTTAAAAATCTCTTTGTGTGTGACCTGCGATGCTTCCTCTGCTGCGCAGCCTGCCGCAGCTTGCTGCCCTTGTCCCTGCTGGCGGCCACCAGCTCCTCCCAGGCCGCCTGCAGCTGCTCCAGCCGCGACGACACCTCCTCAGCACGACCAGGGTCCGACTTCTGCAGGGACTGACCGATCTGTCAACAACAACAAAGGAGACTTCAAATATTGTACTAGGAAAAGGCTATTAATCAGTACATCTTTTAATCAGTCACCTACAGACTAACAAGCTAATTCGTCTCCTAACACATTTTTTTTTTACCACTAAGTTGGGAAACAAGTATACAGGTGTTTCTCATAATTTTAGTACATTAAAATACAAGCACATTTTGATCATTGACGCCTAAACTAGATATAAGCACATAGCATCTGTTCTATAGACATCAATACCCCTTTTATGTTACAAATTTGTACCTAAGATAAATCTTGTAGTATGGACCTGTTTATATTTTTATTTTATGATACAAAGTTTTATCAGAACCAATTACTTTTTATAATTTAAAACAAGTTATTAAAATACAAAGCCTTAAATAACAAATAGGTATAATAATAGTATAGTATAAATAAATATAGTATAGTATTATAAGTTATGTTTTTAGGTTACAGATTATATTACTTATTGTAATTAAATTAATACAATTCAATGTTCTTCATTTATTTATTTTGATATAAATGCATCGATATATTATGTCTGTCTAATTGTTATATTTTTATTTTTATTTTGTGATATTTAGTCTAAACTTGTCAATAGTCACAGTGATAACAAATTGTGTGTTTAGTGTTTCCCTTTAGTATTTTTTTATTTTTAAGGCAGACTTAAGTAAGTCATGCTCACTTTAAGGCCTTTGCTTGCGGCGGCGTCGTGTGACGGGTCGCTCACTTCCCTCCAATATGGCGAGGAGGGCGATGGCTGCCACACGCGTCATACTTGTGAACAGGTGCTGCTTGTGGGGGCTGGTCTGCTTAAGTTTGCTATTGATTTACTTATTAAATATTTATTCAGTCTACTTTGTAATTTTGCCGCCGCGACGGGGCACGCAATTGTTTTCAGTGCGATTAGAATGTAAATATTATGTAATGAATCTAAGCCTGTTTTGAAAAGAGTAATTGCTGAGTTTATTGCCGGCTCTTCTCAGCAAATGCAACCTTCCGAACCGGTATTAGAGTATTAGAGTCAGACTTTTCATAAGTGCCTGCGAAGGTCTATTTGAATAAATGATTTTGAATTTTGAATAATTCTATGGAGAGTGTAAGTGTAAAAAACCGGCCAAGTGCGAGTCAGACTCACGCACCGAGGGTTCCGTACAAACCTGTAGGTATATAAGTAAATGGTAGTATAGACCTGAGTATTTGATATTAATTTCAATTTATGACGTATTAAAAAAAAACTACTTTCTAGATCTCGTTCAAACCAATTTTCGTTGGTAGTTTGCATCGTAATATACATCATATATTTTTTATAGATTTATCATTCTCTTATTTTAGAAGTTACAGGGGGGGGGACACACATTTTACCACTTTGGAAGTGTCTCTCGCGCAAACTATTCAGTTTAGAAAAAAATGATATTAGAAACCTCAATATCATTTTTGAAGACCTATCCATAGACACCCCACACTTATGGGTTTGATGAAAAAAATTTTTTTGAGTTTCAGTTCTAAGTATGGGGAACCCCCAGAATTTATTGTTTTTTTTCTATTTTTGTGTGAAAATCTTAATGCGGTTCACAGAATACATCTACTTACCAAGTTTCAACATTATAGTTCTTATAGTTTCGGAAATAAATGGCTGTGACATACGGACGGACAGACAGACAGACAGACAGACAGACAGACAGACAGACATGACGAATCTATAAGGGTTCCGTTTTTTGCCATTTGGCTACGAAACCCTAAAAAGTGTACCTAAGCGTAGAGTAAGTGTGAAGGTGTAGTGAATGTGTGTTTGGTTTATGTTTGTGTAGTGTGTGTGTAGTGTATTAAACAGGAAAGAGGGACAAGCTTTATGCAGATAGTAATACCTCAGTTTGGTCGTAGTTCAACTTTTGAAGCCACTGAGTTAATTCATACTTGCATTTGAAATACGTCAAGGGGAAAATTTATATTTCTTTGCTTATTTTATTATAGAGTATACGGCCCGCCTGATGGTAAGCAGTTACCGTAGCCTATGGACGCTTGCTACACCAGGGGTATCACTCGCGCGTTGCCGACCCTGAAGAAATCTCTTCACGCCCTTTTTGTAGAACCCCATGCTGTACTCCATTGGGTGCACACGGCGGGGAGCTCATTCCACAACCTGAGCGTCTGCGGAAGAAAGCTCCGTTGAGCCCGCACAGTTCAAAACAATTCTGGTTTCAATGTGACAGGATGGATTCCCCGTCGATGGCGAGAGTTGCGATGGTGGCAGGTAGCCGTGAATACACATAAGATACAAAATTAACTTACGCTCTCGACGTTTCTCAGCTGTTTCTCGTTCGCCTGTAGTTCTGCTTCGAACGCTTCGTGCTTTTGTAGTTTTCGCTCCAAATTAGCCAAGTCCCTGCAATGGTATAGTTATTAGAGACGGGTCGATGGGGTCGCGGGTTTGATCCTCACACAGGAACATGTGTGTGCATGACTGTTCGCTGTGTGTGTGACCTTTAATTTTTAATTATATTTCATTTTTATTTGTTGTTATAGCGGCCATAGACATTCATATTCTCTGAAAATTTCAGCTGTCTACCTATTACCGTTCATGAGATACAGCCCACTGACTGACAGACGGACGGACGGACAGCGGAGTCTTAGTAATAGGGTCCCGTTTGGCACCCTTCGATTACGGAACCCTAAACAATTATTGAAATAATTGGACTGTTTTAGAAATACTTAAACCGACTTCAAAGTACACTAAGAAGTAATCAAATCCTGATCTGGGGACAAACGGGAAGTGTACCCTTCCCGAAGGGAAGTGTAACAAACATAATATATATATATATATATATATATATATATGTACAACCGAATGGCGAACCTCCTACTTTTTTTGAAATCGGTTAAAAATTATGTGAAAATGTGTTACCTGTAGCTCTGGTCCCTAGCAGTTCTTGTCTTGTCTTGAATCCAGGCTTGTAGTTCCTCTGTGGCCGCTATGAACTGTGGAAAAGTTAAACTTAATTAATTTACTGTAGGTTTTGATTCCCTTGCGAGTGTCGAAAATTTGCAGCATAAACGGCTGTATCTTTTTATTGCGTTGGCTTAGAAGTTTGTTTGTTACATAGCTCCAAGGGAGAGTAGACCTGAGCATTTGATATGAATTTCAACTTGATACCTCCAAGCTTTCTTGGCAGACAGACAGACGGACAACAAAGTGTTCCTATAAGGGTTCCGTATTTCCTTTTGAGGTACGGAACTCTAAAAACGAAAAATTGACATTCATTATATGCATTTGGCGTTCAAACTATGAACGCGCAATACGTTAAAAAGGAGCATGCTCATGGCACATACTCTAGTACAGAAGTACCCAAATGATAAGGCGCGTCGTGAATCTTCGTTCGCACAGAAAAGAAAGTATGGCCCGAAGATTAACGAAATAATGCTTAAACTTACAATCAACCTTAGATCACTACTAAGGTTCATAATACAGTGCAGCTGTTAGTTCCGTCTCACTCGCAAGTGACTCAGTGACGCCCCTCCGCACACATGGCGGCAGCTGCCGACCAACAGCGTTTCCCGCGCTTTGAAAATGTATCTTATGCGCAGGTACATCGGTAAGCCATATCAGTTGGGTACTACTGTACAGTTGCTTTAATATTAGTTGTTCAGTATGACCAACCCAACATAATATTCAAATATATTATATTAAAATGAATCCAGTCAGTATAATAGTAACCTGTTGGTGTGCCAAGCTAGCATGCAGCGCGCGGCGTCGCTCGGCGGCCGCCAGCCGCACCGCGTCGCGCCGTTGCACCACTGCCGCGCGACGCGCCGCTATACTGTGGATTTATAACAAATTAGTGATGCATCAAATATATATACTGTTTTCAGAATTAGATTATATCGGTGACAGTTCACATTTTCCGGCTCACTCATACTACTTCAAAGTGAAAGCCATTTATTCAATTTAGGACCTAGAAGGGCACCTATGAAGGTCAAAGCTACTGAAGTTACCGCCAGTTCGTAAGTCGGCCTTCAACTGAGAAGAACAGGCAAGAAAGTAAAGGTAACATTTTTTTTTTTACAATCTGACTATATATTGACTATTTTTTCCAAAACTTGCGAGTAACTAATATAATATTTTACAAAAAACAATTTTAATTTCAATTTTATATAATTGCAAAAATACAATACATATCGAAATACAACTAAGAAATAATATCAATACATTAATATATATTGAAAATTTTAAAAATTAAGAAATAGTCATCATATCAGCCCATGGATGTCCACTGCTAAACATAGGCCTCCCCCATTAACTTCCACTTCGAACGGTTCTGGGCCGCTTGCATCCAGCGGCGGCCAGCAACTGCGACCAGGTCTTCGGTCCACCGCAGTGGGAGGTCGTCCCGCTCAGCGCGCGCCAGTACGTGGTCGCCACTCGAGAACCTTCCTTCCACATCGGTTATCGGCTCTTCGAGCGACGTGGCCTGCCCATTGCCACTTCAGCTTACTAACTCTACGAGCTATGTCCGTCATTTTTGTTCTCCTACGAATGTCCTCATTTCGGACCCTGTCAAGTAGAGAAATTCCGAGCATAGCTCGTTCCATAGTTCGCTGAGTGACTCTGAGCTTATTTAAGAAATAGTATATCCTTATAATACTTGCTGCATGAAACGAAATGTTTACCTATAGTGATTGTCAATGCTCGATCGACACGGAAATGCAATAAATTATCGATATGTTATATCGATTATTTTTGAATAGGTATATCGATATCGAAATATTTATATCGGGTACATTCCGAATTGGATAATATCGCTCACAGTGCTCACAGCAATAATTTGCGTACCGAGTTAGATATCCCGATATTGACAGCTGTGAACTGTCAACAATTCGGAACGCGCTCACAGTATTCAAAACAGAACATTTGAGAATTTAATTAAAATCTGAATAAACAATGCGCCAGGACTCCTTATATCTTTTACTAGCTGCCTCGCGCGGTTTCACCCGCGTTCCCGTGATAAAAAGCCTAAAATAATCGGGGATAATGTAGCTTCCTATTAGTGAAAGAATTTTTAGAATCCGACTGGTAGATCCATAGATTAGCCCGTTTAAACAAACAAAAATAAAAACTCTTCCGCTTTATTATATTAGTATAGATAGTGACGAGTGTAGTGTAGTGTAGTGCAGTGCAGTGCAGTGCAGTGTAGTGCAGTGCAGTGCAGTGCAGTGCAGTGTAGTGCAGTACAGTGTAGTGCAGTGCAGTGTAGTGCAGGGCAGTGCAGTGTAGTGTAGTGCAGTGCATTGCAATGTAGTGTAGTGCAGTGTAGTGCAGTGCAGTTCAGTGTAGTGCAGTGCAGTTCAGTTCAGTGCAGTGCAGAGCAGTGTAGTGCAGTGCAGAGCAGTGTAGTGCAGTGCAGTGCAGTGTAGTGCAGTGTAGTGCAGTGCAGTGCAGTGCAGTGTAGTGCAGTTCAGTGTAGTGTAGTGCAGTTCAGTTCAGTGCAGTGCACTGCAGAGCAGTGCAGTGTAATGCAGTGTAGTGCAGTGCAGTGCAGTGCAGGGCAGTGCAGTGCAGTGCAGGGCAGTGCAGTGCAGTGTAGTGTACTGATACTAACTGTGTCTCCGCGTAGTGTCGCTGGTCCTCCAGCGCGTGCGCTCGGGCGAGGAAGGCGGCGAGGCGGTCGTCCTGCGCCGCCAGCCGCGCCTCCAGCTCCTCGTGCCGCTTCACCAGCGCACCCGCCTCGTCCACCGACGACTACACCACAAAACATCTATATAAATATCCTGGGACATTCCTCACACACGGTCATCTGATCCCAAACTAAGCAGAGCTTGTACTATGGAAACCAGATAACTGATATAATACATATACTACTTTATGTTTGTAAATACATACTTAATATACATATTTACACCCAGACTCAGGACATACAGACATGTTCATGCACACAAATGCATGTCCTGTGCGAGAAACGAACCCACGACCTGCGGCGCAATAGGTGGAATCTTTACCAGAGTCTTAACCAACTGCGCCAACTGACCCGTCAATAAATAAAATAATAATAAAATATAGATTGACTATATGACAAGTGATGGTGTACATACCCCATACTGTTTGTAGTCGAGGTAGGCTTCGTGGGCCCCGCTGGAGGCGTCGATCTGATCCGCCTCGCGGTTGAAGCACTGCAGCTGCACCACCTGCTGCAGGTGACTGTCCTTCTCCTTCCATTCTATTAAGAGAGAGATGCAACATTACCACCTCATTCTTACAAATCCTACTAGAGAGAACTGCTGAGAAGAAACTCAGCATGGTAATTATTTTTGAGTTCTCAGAAACATAAGAAGAAAAAGTCATTTATCAATTGCCTGCCATATATGTGACTAGCTGTCCCCCGTGGTTTCACTCACGTTCCCGGGTTCAAAAGGAGATAAAGTAGTTTACTATTAGTGAAAGAATTTTCCGAATCCGACTGGTAGTTCCAGAGATTAGCCCGTTTAAACAAACCAAAAAAACTCTTCCGCATTATTATATTATATTACTAGCGGCCCGGCGCGACTTCGTTCGCGTGGTGCTACCCTATCTAAACCATCCAGGGAGTTAATTCTACTGTACGTGTGTATGTCACTGAACTCCTCATAAACGGCTGGATCGAATTCAATGATTTTTTTGTATGCGTTTGGGTGGCGCCCTTGATGGTTTAGATTCACCAATCAGCCCGGCAGATGGCGCTGCAGTCGGTATCTAGGTTATATTATCGACTGCAGCGCCATCTGTTAGATAAAGATAGATTATGTATTTACTACTTTTTATTTTATGAAAATTACTTTAAGAGTCTTTGCTTGGGAAACGGTGTTTGTAAGCGGCAAAATATTTCGTCTATAAGTGTGTACCTTTTTCGATGGCCTTCTGTTCTGCTTCGAGTAGTTTGATCTTATCGGCGACGTCGGTCAGCGACGGGTTGTTGCCCAACAGTTGCTTGCCAAGACCTATCACTTCTTTGAACCTGAGAAAAAAGAACAAAAAATAAAATTTTGGTGGATTATTGAAATGTTAAATAATACGAGCTTTTTTTTGTGACTGTACTTGCATTGTCATCCAACTAGTGAATACCAAATATCAATTCAATCCGACCACTGGAAGTAGGTGACATTCGACTAGCAAGATTCCATCCGAAAAAAATATTTACACACATACATTGCAAGTTTAATAAAAGGTAAAAAATACGATTTAACTCCCTTGAACTTCTTAGACATTTCTTGTTTTTTGTAACGGTTGTCATGTTTTTTTCTATGTTACCCACACACCAACAATCTCTTCACACCCTGGATATTGAAGAGGGTTTGTTCAGTCGCTGCGCCGCCGCCAGCAGCGGCAGGATCAACACTGTGTACTAGTTGTCTGGTCCCGGGTACTACACTGTGTACTAGTTGTCTGATCCCGGGTACTACACTGTGTACTAGTTGTCTGGTCCCTGGTATTACACTGAGTACTGCAACATTGTGCACTAGTCTGGTTCCGGGTACTACACTGTGTACTAAAACATTGTGTACTAGTTATCTGGTCCCAGGTACTACACTGTGTACTAGTTGTCTGGTCCCGGGTACTACAGTGTACTGCAAAATTGTGTACTAGTTGTCTAGTCCCGGGTACTACATCGAGTACTAGTTGTCTGGTCCCGAGTACCACACGGCCCCTCCAGCAGCTCAGCGCCTCCTCCTGGATTAATTCTATTGTTATTAAGTATATAACTCACTCGTCATCATGTGCCTTGATGTCGTCCCAGAGCTCCAGGTGTTGTTTGTGCAGCGCCTCAGCGGTCGCCACATCCTTCGCCTGCGTCTCCTGGGACAGCTGCTCGTGGACTTTCTGTTATAATACAATACATGTTAGAAATAACACTATTGTCTAGAATGTATAAGTGTTTGGAAAAAAAGCTGTAATATGAAAAGATCTTCCACGACAAAAAACACAAAATGTTGTGTAAAGTTGTGTTCCTGCGCGTGAGTAAGGTCGCCAGAGCTCATTGGGGAGGGGGGAAAGGTCGGCAACGCGTGAGCGATGCATCGTGTGTTGCAAGCGTCCATATGGCTACGGTAACCGCTTACCATCAGGTGGGCCTATGCTTGTTTACCGACTTGGTCGTATAAAAAAAAAAAAAGCCTTTCTGAGTTTCTTGCCGGAGTCTTCTCAGTTTAAATGTATTTCGAACCGGTGGTAAATTCAACAGTATGTAACGTTCATAAGTGCCTTACCAGGGCCTAAACTGAATAAATGAGTTTTTGATTTTGAATGGGCTTGTCGATCCACTAATGCAGAGATTTGCGGAGGGCATGTGTTTTCATACAAAAGACGCCCGCTCCAGCATCGTCGGGCTCACCATGTCAGTGATGATTCGGCCGAAGGTAATCACAAAGCCTAGAAGGAAGTGGCTCTCAAGTGCAGCTATCGGAACACACCGATAGGTGCTTGGCGACAGATGTTCATGGTAGCCAGCCAGGTGGGTACTACAGAGTACCCTGCCACCGTGCTATGGTTTCCTCACGATATTTACCTAGCTATAAATACTTAAAATCCTTGCATTGTTGTTGGCACTTGGGTAAAAAGTACTGACATATTACAATACTAGCTGTTCCCCGCGGTTTCATGCTCGTTCCAGGGATAAAACTCCTATATCCTTTTCCATATCTTAGGCTATCTCCATGGCAAATTTCATCGTGATCGGTTGAGTAGTTAAGGTGAGAAACTCACATTCGCAAGTTAGTCATTGCAACGCGTGTCTGCCACTATGTAGTCGGAAATACAACCTTATTGTCATACACTCTTAAGTACATTTCTTCATACCTGTAACCAGTCGACCAGCTGGGCACTACTCCTGCCGAAGATCTGGTGTCCCACAGCACTCTCGAGACGGTTCCTTCTCTCGGCCGCTTGTGCTCTGCACCGCTCCCACATCTGGTGTATCTCTTTCTGGCGGGCCTCCACGTTCGACCTCTCCGTAGGGTATTGGGATTTGACCCTGGTGGAAGAGAAATTTACCATTTATTCAAATAGACCTTTGTAGTCATCACAGATCACTAACGAGTAAGGTCCTATCGCTGTCGTTAAAAAAATATGACAACCAAAAAGAATTTTGTGACCAATAGTAAGTTAGTTACAGTACCCGGCGATAAATATTGCACATCGACCTTTGGAAAGAGACAATCGGCTAATGTCGGCTTCGTAGAGCATTATCTCTGTCGCACACTACCTATGTGACGTTATGTCAGTCGTTGTTCAAGTGCGATAGAGTGCGGTCGCGTCCAGTTCAAAATATATATTAAGAGTTGTTAACACCCCCAAACTTAAATAATTTAAAGTTGTACTATGGCATATTTAGGAAAAAGAGGGAAACCTTTAAGTGAACATGTACACTTATAGAAAAATTTGTGTATTTTATACAAAGAATAAAAATAATTATCAAAAGAAGCAAATCATAATGTTTTTAACAGCTCCTAATAGATACCGGACTGTTTGTATTTCGTGCGACAGAGATAACGCTCTACGAAGCCGAAATTAGTCGATTGCCTCTTTCCAAAGTTCCGCGTGCTGAAAGCTAGTAATGTTATGGTGGGTTTCCATGCTTGCCAAGGCTTGACCAGCGGCCACAAGCACAAGCGTGTAAAGAGGGTGTTTGGCTTGGCTTGCGTGAGCTTGTAGACGCTTGTATCCGATCCGGTCTAGTGTCCGTTTTTGGACACAGATCAAAGGGCGCTTGCGACGCGTTCACACGTTGGCGCGCGCTTAGTAGCCGCTGTGATCTCGAGACGAACGCACGTCTA
Source organism: Achlya flavicornis (assembly GCA_947623365.1). Lineage (NCBI taxonomy): Eukaryota > Metazoa > Arthropoda > Insecta > Lepidoptera > Drepanidae > Achlya > Achlya flavicornis. The sequence continues at coordinate 858,972 of OX392494.1, read as the reverse complement.
GTTCTGTCTTCAAAATGAGTGGCTGGTCGAACGAAGAGAGTTTATCGTTTTTAGAATATTACCAGACCGAAACGTATATCTGGAACCCCAAAGACTTTAACCATAAAGATAAAAAGTTGCAGATGCTTGGAGTCGTCTTGCCCAGTTAATGGGAAAGCCAGTTAAGGCTTGTATTTGAAATAAAAGTAGGTTAAACCAAACGTAATAGCCGATACAAGTTCGGTGTCCGCCATGCTTGGATGTACGTAGCACACTGACACATTCACAAGCGTGTAAACGACTTCCAAATTCCAAGCGAGATTTTTGGATGCTTGTGCCTTGTGGATGCTTGTCAAGCCTTGGCAAGCATGGAAACCCACCATAATAAAACATACTGCATAGTGAAATTGCATATGTGTGAGTAATGTAAAGGTGCCAGCTTTCGGTAACCGTCAAATAAGCACAAATACAGAAAATAAGTAATAAAAACGTATTTCTTTGAGCTAGATCTAAAAGCATAGACTATCTATACTCACCTGTGAGTTTCATACCATATAATAAGGCTGCTTGTTCAACAAACAAATACATTTTCACTATACAACGTGTCACGGAATGGGTATATCCATACAATAGACAATAGACAAAGCTTTATTTGGCACACACACATCACAAACATTGAAACTAAACGCAAAATAAAATAAAAACAACAAAAACACGACTTCTTCGGTACTAGGCTCTCAGATCGCGAAAGAAAACATTTTATAATAACACTAGCGACCCGCCCCGGCTTCGCACGGGTGCAGTGTCGATCGATTTACGCACCCGCGCGTTCACGGTATCGCAAATACTGTTTCTTTAAATCTGTGATATCTTTAGAAATATAATGATTTTATGTAAATTGTAGACTTTATCTACATTACATGTCCGTTGTAACTAAGTTATTTAATTAGATAAGGATTAATCTCACCAAAAACATTGTTATGTAAAATGTTGCCAAGACGAATGGCTCGCACTGTAGTCAAAATATGTGGCTTGGCCGTTTCACTACCGTCACATGGGAGTAAGGTGTTTTTTTTTTCTTTTAGGGTTCCGTAGCCAAATGGCAAAAAACGGAACCCTTATAGATTCGTCATGTCTGTCTGTCTGTCTGTCTGTCCGTCCGTATGTCACAGCCACTTTTTTCCGAAACTATAAGAACTATAATGTTGAAACTTGGTAAGTAGATGTATTCTGTGAACCGCATTAAGATTTCCACACAAAAATAGGAAAAAAACAATAAATTTTGGGGTTCCCCATACTTGAACTGAATCTCAAAAAATTTTTTTTAATGAAACCCATAAGTGTTTGGATAGGTCTTCAAAAATGATATTGAGGTTACTAATTTTTTTTTTTTCTAAACTGAATAGTTTGCGCGAGAGACACTTCCAAAGTGGTAAAATGTGTGTCCCCCCCCCCTGTAACTTCTTAAATAAGAGAATGATAAATCTATAAAAAATATATGATGTACATTACGGTGCAAACTTCCACCGAAAATTGGTTTGAACGAGATCTAGTAAGTACTTTTTTTTAATACATCATAAATTGAAATTCATATCAAATACTCAGGTCTATACTACCATTTACTTATATACCTACAGGTTTGTACGGAACCCTCGGTGCGCGAGTCTGACTCGAACTTGGCCGGTTTTTTTGTTTTACAAATGTTCTTGTGGTAGTGAAACGGCCAAGCCACATATTTCGACTATGGTGTGTAGTTTGTAAAGTTAGGCCTTGTAGAGTAAGGGCATGTAGAATTATAAGCTTGGCTCTACATGAGATCTGATAACTTTTTGACAGTGCGAGCCATGTCTTGGCACCATTTTACATAAAAATGTTTTTGGTGGGATTTCACTTCTTTTTGTAAGTTGCTTATGTTTTTTTTTTTTTTTTCATACGACTAAATCGGCAAACAATCATACGGCCCACCTGATGGCAAGCGGTTACCGTAGCCATATGGACGCTTGCAATACACGAAGCATCGCTCACGCGTTGCCGACCTTACCCCCCTCCCCAATGAGCTCTGGTGACCTTACTCACGCACAGGAACACAACTTTACACAACATAAAGTTATTTGGCTGCGGTATTCTGTAAGGTGGAGGTACTTCCCCAGTCGAGCTGCTCTTTGAGCGAATGTTATTTTTTGTGTTGGAAATTTCATACTGATGATGTTTAGCAAGTGACGTGAAATAATGATCCTCATTGAGCGGTGACAGGTTGGTTATAATTATAATTCAATAAACTTGGAAGCAAAAGGGTATTAATTTTTGAGTAATTTTGAGCTAAAATAGTCTGTATGATGAGATTTCTGATAAATATGCCCTTTCCGTTAAACTTTGTTCAGTGAAGGGTCAGTGACGGCATCTACCTTAAGTGTTGAAGCCACGCGAATCTATCCCGAACTTATTGAGTATCATTGAGGAGGGACACATAGGCCCGTAAATACCACAAAGTAGACCATAACTATTTAAATCGCAGATTAATGTACACCAGCCTCTACACGCAGTACCTGTATGACTTGTGTGGCAGCCACCACTTACTGTCACATTGTGGTCAGCGACCCTTCAATTAGTAATTTAATCATTAATTTGATGCAGACTAGCCGGCTCAAGCAGCACATATTCACAAGTATGCGTCGTGTGGCAGCCACCGCACTCTGCTACAGTAATATGAGTGTACTTACGAATCTGCGAGCAGGCTGACAGTGTTGACCTTCTCGCGCAGCGGCTCGAGCTCCCTCTCAAGCTGCGCGTGGCGTCGCTGCAGCGCTTGAACGGTGCGCAGGTCAGCGGCTGGAGCGCTGCCGCCGGCCAGCTGCTGCTCCTTCTCCGCCATCCACTCCAGGGCTTCGTCGCATGTGCGGCCGAATAACTCCACACTGTACGAGGGAGAATCAATTATATGCCTGTGTTTGACCGCAATCTCACCTTGGTAAGTAAAAAATCCTGGAACATTCCTCTCATACACGGTCATCTGATCCCAAACTAAGCAGAGCTTGTACTATGGAAACCAGACGACTGATATAATACATATACTACTTTTTGTTTGTAAATACATACTTAATACACATAATTACACCCAGACTCAGGGCATACAGTCACGTTCATGCACACAAATGCATGTCCTGTGTGGGAATCGAACCCACGACCAGCGTCGCGATAGGTGGAATCTTAACCAGACTCTTAAACAACCGCGCCAGCTAGCCCGTCAAGTGATGGTGTGGACCAAGGTGGTGCACACACAAAGCCTAGAAGGAACTGGCTCTCAAGTGCAGCTGTGGAAAAACAGTAGGTAGGTGCGTGGCGATAGCTCAACTTGAGGGCGGTAGCCAGCCAGATGGGTACTACAAAGTATTACAACTAGTTTTCTTTCACCTCCTGCTCCTTGTATGTAGGATGGACACTTCGTCGAACCCTCTCTCCGGCCATCTCGGCCATCCATAAATTACGTCTCACGTAAAAACCTCTTTTTACATGAGACGTAATTTATGGATGGCCCACTACTTTTCTTTCCAGGCACAGCTGAGCTTAGTCAGTTCGTCCTAGGACACACTTTTGAAGATCGAAGCTACAAAAATTCCACCAGCTATGTTACCTGGAGGCTCCTTCAAGACTCTTCTCCTTCTGCTGCTTCAGCCTGAGCAGTCGGTCCCACTGCTGGCGCAGCTGCTGCCTCCTAGCAGTCGCCTTGGCGGCCTGCCCATGCTTGGCTTCCACCAGCTCCTCAGCAGCCAAGTCTATGTGTTCCAGGCGTTTTGACGCTGCTGACAGGTCCGTTACGAATTTCTGGGGAAAAATTGGTAGTTTTAAGGCAGGTATCACTCGCGCGTTACCATATTTTTTTTTTTACAACATCCTCGGTTTTAGAGTTCCTTACCTCAAAATGGAAAAGAAAACCTTATAAGATCACTCTCTTGTCCGTCTGTCTGTCCATGTGTCACCACCGATTTTCTCAGGAACGGGTGGACGTAGAATGATGAAATTTATACCAGATACTGAGATCTATAGTCTCAATAAAGGTCCAGAGTCAACACGACAAAAAGATATGGGCTAATTTAGATTTTACAAAGTACCAAAATGTACCTTAATTTTCAACTTTTGTTTTTTTTCGGAATTTTCCCTTGTGCTGTAAGACCTTGCTTTTGACCTTTTAACAATTGACCGTTGACCAAGAATCACGAAAATTGGCAAAAAGCAAGCAGGTCTTACATCAGAAGTAACGAACTGTGGAATGAGCTTCCCGCCGTGGTTTTCCCAATGGAGTACAGCATGGGGTTCTTCAAAAGGGGTGTGAAGAGATTTCTGCAGGGTCGGCAACGCGCGCGTGATACCCCTGGTGTTGCAAGCGCCCATAGGCTACGGTAACCGCTTACCATCAGGCGGGCCGTATGCTTGTTTGCCACCTAAGTGGTATAAAAAAAAAAAAAAAAAAAAAACGTTGCGGGCGAAGATAATATCACTCAAGAGCTATAAACAGCCAACTTCCAGAATGTTCTACACACCTCGTACTTCCTCTTTGCAGTATCGACGCTATCCTCGGCGTCTTCAGCTCGGAGCATCTTCTCCTTGTCCTTCATCCACTTGTCGAAGTCGTCGCACTCCGCGAAGAAGCTGTACAGTTTGATGGCGTCTTCCAGTTGCTCGCGTCGCGCCGCCGACAGCGTCAGTAGTTCGTCTGGTGAAACAATATTATTAGGATATTAAGAAATTATCGATGCGATGAGGCTGGTCGCCAGAGCTCTTGAGCAGACGCTGTGCTGGCAGTGTAGTACCCGGGACCAGATAATTAGTACACAATTTACTCGGGACCAGACAAGTACACAGTATAGTACTCGGGACCAGACAACTAGTAAACAATGTAGTACTCGGGACCAGACAACTAGTACACATTGTAGTACCCTGGACCAGACAACTAGTACACAATTTACTCGGGACCAGACAACTATTACACAATATAGTACTCGGGACCAGACAAGTACACAGTGTAGTACTCGGGACCAGACAACTAGTACACAGTGTAGTACCCTGGACCAGACAATTAGTACGCAATGTAGTACTCGAGACCGAGCAACTAGTACACAGTGTAGTTCACGGGACCAGACAACTAGTAAACAATGTAGTACTCGGGACCAGACAACTAGTACACAGTGTAGTACCCTGGACCAGACAACTAGTACACAGTGTAGTATTCGGGACCAGACAACTAGTTCACAATGTACTCGGGGCCAGAAAACTAGTATATAATGTACTAGAGACCAGATAACTAGTATAAGAAGCCCTCACCATAACCCTGTTGTATGTGTTGCATGGTGTCTTCGACAGTGACAGGTCGGTTGGCGGCGGCCGGCACGGCTCGCGACGCTCGTCGCGCGGCTGGCTTGCTTCGCTTCACTGGCACCACTTGCTTCACTAATACAGTCTTCTTTACTCGCTGGACTGTGCGGACTTTCTCTGGGCGACGGACTTGGACCTGGAGGAGGGGGGAGGGTTTAATAGAATAAATACCAACTGTCAGTTCCCCCTTATTAAATGATAACCAAGATTTGCTTAAACCATTTTTATCAACAGCTGAACAGATTTGGACTAAACTTGGCACATAGATAGATTATAACCTGGATTCCTAAATCCTTACTAATATTATAAATGCGAATGTGAATTTGTTTGTCTGTTACGCCTTCACGCCTCAACTACACAACGGATCATCATGAAATTTGGCATGCCGATAGTCCATAGTATGGAGTAGGACATAGGCTTTTTATCCTGGGAACGCGGGTGAAACCGCGGGGGCAGCTAGTAATATTATAAATGCATCGAACAATCAACCCAAAGAAGCGTAATGACTTCGATTTCGCTTGCAATATATTCCGCCAATTTGCCACCATCGACAATGCGCTCTGATTGGCCAAGTCAAGAACACACGATGCAGTGATTGGTCCTTACTGTTCAAAATCAGTGACAAATTACTGACTAGTTTCGGAATCGGATTGCTCGGTGTCACTACTCTAAGGGATTATTCCTCGATGTATGATGTAAGGGTCGGCAATGCGCGAGTGATACCCCTGGTGTAGCAAGCGTCCATAGGCTACGGTGACCGCTTACCATCAGGCGGGTCGTATGCTTTTTTGCCTCATCGCGAAATTTGGCGTGCATATAGCCTATGGTATGGAGAAGGACGCGGGTGAAACCGCGGGGGTCAGCTAGTAAAAATATAAACTAACCGGCACAACTCTCGGCTCGATCTCCCTGACGTAGTTAGCGGGTACGAATCCGTCAGTGCGGTCGGCCTTCCTCACCGACCACCAGTCCGGGTTGGTCTTGTTGATCAGGAACATCACCTCGCCCTTCTGCATCGAGATCCCCTGGCCGCTGAACGCGTACAGGGCCTTCACCTGACAATACACGTTACATTACAGTTTGTATGGAGGTGACGGTTGAGTTGAGTGGAGTTTAGTGGGGTGGAGTTGAGTTCAGTGGGACGGGGTGAAGTTGAGTTGATTGGACGGGGTAGACTTGAGTGGAGGGATGGGGGGGGTGGGGTGGGGATAATTATAGTGGGGTAGAGTTGAGTTGAATGTAGTGTGGTAGAGTTGAGTTCAGTGTAGTTAAGTGAAGGCGAGTTGAAGTTGAGTTTAGTGTACTGAAGTGGGGTGGAGTTGAGTTGATTGGACGGGGTAAAGTTGAATGTAGGGGTGGGGATAAGTATAGTGGGGTAGAGTTGAGTTGAGTGTAGTTAAGTGAAGGCGAGGTGAAGTTGAGTTTAGTGTACTGAAGTGGGGTGGAGTTGAGTTGATTGGACGGGGTAAATTTGAATGTATGGGTGGAGATAAGTATAGTGGGGTGTAGTTAAGTTGAGTGCAGCGGGGTGGAATTGAGTTGAGTATGGTGTGATAGAGTTCAGTTGAGTGTAGTTAAGTGAAGGCGAGGTGAAGTTGAGTTTAGTGTACTGAAGTGGGTTGGAGTTGAGTTGATTGGAGGATATAATTGAGTTGAGTGGAGCGGTGTGGAGTTGAGAGTAGTAGGGTAGATGTAGAGTTGAGTGTACTGTTGCGGGGATGAGTTAACTGGTTCGAGTGTAGTCGAGTTGACTGGTTCGGGTGGAGTCGAGTTGAATGGAGCGGGGTGGAGTTGAGTTGAGTGTAGCCTGTTAAAGTTGAGTTGAATGTTGCGAAAGAGAGTTCACTTTACTGGACAGGGATGGGCTGGATTTGGTTGAGTGGACTGGTTCGGGTGGAGTTGAGTCGAGTGAAGCGTGTTGAGAGTGGACCCGGGTGGGGTGTGGTGTGGTGGAGTGGAGGGGATGTTACCTGCGGCACGCTCCTCTCCTCGGTGACAGTCCTGTGCTCGAGCCGCTCGACGGGCTCCTCCTCCCACACCTCGGTGGGCACCAGCCGGGACTCGTTCACCCACTCCTCCTCCTCTATCGCTGGTGAGGACTCCACCTCTGTCGGTAGCTGGAGAGAACATGTGACGTTACAATATTCAAGGTGCCACGTGTCACACGATCGCATAAAGACATACTGCTGTAGTGTTAAGTGTTTTATCTATAACAGCTGGAGATTTCGAGATGGCAAAAAAAAATACTTTTCATACATTATGATCGAGCAAGGTTGACATATTGTAAAAAAAGTTAAAAAAAAATGAGAATTCAGTGTTGGTCCCATAGTAAAAGTTGTTCAGCATGACTAATCCAACGTAGGTTTTGAAAATATGCCATCTCAAAATCTCCACAAAATTCAAAGTCCTGACTGACTGACATATCAACGCTCAGCCTAAACCGTTGGTCCTAGAGACATGAAATTTAGAGGGTCTGTTCTTTGTGAAGAGTAGGTATCCACTAAGAAAGGGTTTTTCGAAATTACACCCCTAAGGGGTGTACACAAATAGGGGATGAAAGTTGCATGAAAGTCAGTCAGTTTCGAAGATCGGGAATACTTCCTCTCCTACGCCGCGCCGGCGGTCTACTCTCCCTACGTCTTACGAATTTTCGATCAGATCACGTGTCCTGACCATCACAAAAAGTGCACAACGCCGCCAAAGAAGTTTTCACTTCAATAAAGATTTATGAAGGTGTTATAAAGAAAGAAAGAAAACATATTTATTGACCCACAATGATAAGGTACACATATCTATATATATAAAAATCAATGCCACTTTTTGTTGTAATTTTATAACTCAAGAACGGGCTCACCTATCCAAACCAAATGTTTAAGCTTTGTTCGAACTATTTAGTAGATGGTTTATGTGAAGTTTGCACAAAATCGGTCGAGCGGTTCTTCATTTATCACATTTTTTGTAACAAATGAATTCAATAAATGGCGGATCATTTTGTTAATGGGGATTTTGCTGTCAAATAGATTTTTTTTTCAGTGTTGACAGTACAGTCGAGGACATAAATATGTATACACTTTTTGAAATTCAAAAGCGATTTTCTCGCATGTTTAACATTTAAGTGTTAAGCTATTAGACAAATCATAATAGTATATGTTAGAATATTCTGCCTTTATAATATCTCATAATTTCAATCAGTAGTTTAAGAGGAAACCGCTGTTGAATTTTACTAATTGTATACATATTTATGTCCTCGACTGTACAAGCATGTTGTTATGTCATTCATTTTTGTCATTTCATTTTGGACGTGCTTCGATTAAAGCTTGCAGTCGATATTATTATAACCTAGATACCCACTGCAGCGCCATCAGCCGGGCTGATTTGTGAATCTAATGTGATGGTTGAGATAGGGTAGGGTAGGAGAGTAGGGTAGGGTTGGGTAGGGTAGGGTAGCACCATAGGGTAGGTTAGCACTACGCGATCGAAGTCGCGCCGTGCAGCTGTTTGGAAGTTATTTATAAAATTAACAACAAAAAAAAAACGGAGTCAAAAGTGGCCTGGAAATAAAGATTTATGAAGGTGTTATAAGTACAGTCGAGGACATAAATATGTATACAATTAGTAAAATTCAACAACGGTTTCCTCTTAAACTACTGATTGAAATTATGAGATATTATAAAGGCAGAATCTTCTAACATATACTATTATGATTTGTGTAATAGTTTAACACTTAAACGTTAAACATGCGAGAAAATCGCTTTTGAATTTCAAAAAGTGTATACATATTTATGTCGTCGAGTGTACCTGTAGCGTATGTATGTTGGCGGCGGCAAGCCTGGCGGCGTGCGCGGACAAGGTGTCCAGCTCGGCGCGGTAGGCGCGCATCTCGTCGTGCAGCGCCTTGTGCCGCGCGAGCAGCGCGCCGCCGGAGGGCGCGTCGAGGCCGCAGTCCTCGGTGGCCAGCAGGGGCCGCTTCTCCTTCATCCACGACTCCGCCTCGTTCGCGTCGCCGTAGAACTGCCCCCAGTGACACCATTATGTTATTAAACGACTTCAAAAAATAATTGGACTGTTTTACAAAAACCTTAAACCGACTTCAAAGTACACTAAGACGTAATCAAATCCTGATCTGATGACAATGGGACCAAACCACAGAACAATAAAAACAAGTAGAAATGCGAAGTAGGCGTGACTCGTGTCGCCACTATTAAGCGTTGTTACGCTTAATCAACGCATATTTGATCCTATTCGTATCTTAACACTACGTCTAGTCGGAAGTCTCGTCACTTTCCTTGTTTTCCGTAAATATGCCGTATTGCTCCATTTTGGAGTGCAAGAATGATAGTAGAAGGAAAAATCTTAATAATGGAGGTGTTTCATACCATCTGCAAGTACAATTTAAGACTTATTCAATTAAAATCTAATTATTTCAATTCACTATTAATTTAATAGAAATTCAAGCTAAAATCAACCTTATCACTTTGAAATAAACTTTATTTTGGTTTAATGGCATCATCTATTTTATTCTCGAAAGTTCTTCGCTACTCAATTAGTGATGTAGTCAGGTTGGTTGGATGCTGGTTGAATCGACATGCATATTTGGAACAAAATATGAGTGAACATTAATAGGCTGCATATTGTGATATTTGTGACTAGTTTTTTTTTTCGGCATTTAAAATATGCTTAGCGCTGTGTTTTACCATGGTCAGTAATGATGTAGCCGAAGGTGGTAAGCAAAGTCTAGAAAGGTACTGGCTCTCAAGTGCAGCTGTCAGAATCGGAACACAACGATTTTTACCTTGAGGGTACCAGCCAGGTGTGTAGGTACTACAAAGTATCCTACAATCATGCTATGGTTTCCTCACGATGTTTTCCTTCACCGAAAGCTCAAGCTCCGTGATTCCGAGACGCAAAGACTATTTGTTCTTTTATCTTTATGTGGGAGAAAATAAATGATTATTATTATTATTATATTATTAAAGACGCAACCAACTCTTCTCAGCAAATTCAACCTTCCGAACCGGTATTAGAGTATTAGTATTAGAGAGTTAGAGTATTAGAGTCTGACTCTTCATAAGTGCCTGCGAAGGTGCACCTTGCGTGCCTGGAATTTGAATTGTATAAGTATCTCGAACAAAAGCTGTAACATTAAAAGATCTTCCACATTAAAAAGGCCCTTGCTTGCTGAGTTTATTGATGGAGTTCTCATTTTAAATTTGTTCCTATATGATTATACTATATCTAACGTGAGTTTTATTAAATTAATAAATTTCTATACTTTAAACTTATTCGTTTATTTTGCCTTTTTTCCCCACTTCATAATATAACCTCCTCTCACATCCTCAAAATCTTACCAAGCAATATGCGTGATGAGGCGCCCAACAGGCTAGATGAAAAAAAAATCTATTTAGTCCGTCTTTTACATCATCAAAAAATATAAGACACGTATTTTTCGGTTATTAATTAAACAAAAAAACATCAAAAATTTGGGTTTGTAAGTTGACTGGACTGAAATCATACATGGGTTAGATTGCAATTTATTATGAGTGTACCAATTTGTTTTTGTCAATTTACATTTCAACAAGTTTCATTTTTGGTAAAATATTTAAGTGAATTGGGCCCAAGGTATCGATCAGTATCGATAATGTTATTCAATGTGTCACTGCACTGGCTGAGTAGCCAGTATATATCGAAGTATGATGCAATTATCAACCTTATTTTAATTACTATTAAGGTGATAATGGCGTCCACTGAGAATAGCGCCATCTAGTGTCGAGTGGCAGAACTTGATCGTTCAATTGAATATAGTTTGTTTGTAGATTACAAAACGTTGTATATTCTTGCTACACTATTGCAAAATAAATGTTATATTTAGAGGGTGAAGATATATTTTTGAATGGACGATATGTGTGTCTTGAGCTAATATTATCTAAACTAGAAACGACTAATCAAATGACTTGTTTATTGGTGTGCAATATATGAATATCTATTTATTTGTGTGAATTATGGCGACAGCGGTTCTGATACATATTTTGGCATTTCGCAGTTCCATTGTTTTTAATGTTCCGTGGACCAAACAGGAAGTGTACCCTTCCAGACAAAAAAAGAAATTTCCAAATCAATTAATAAATGACGGAGTTATGAGGTAACAAACATAAAAAAAAAAAAAAAACATACAACCGAATTGAGAACCTCCTCCTTTTTTGAAGTCGGTTAAAAAGGAGGAGGTTCTCAAGGTTGTATTTTTTTTGTATGTTTGTTACCTCATAACTCCGTCATTTATTAACCGATTTGGAAAATTCTTTGTTTTGTCTGGAAGTGTACACTTCCCGTTTGGTCCCATTGTCATCAGATCAGGGTTTGATTACTTCTTAGTGTACTTTGAAGTCGGTTTAAGTTTTTTGTAAAACAGTCCAATTATTATTTTGTACTAAGATATATCAAAATAAAAAATATGTGTTTCATAAAACTCCTTTAAGTTTCATGTGTCATGTTTTTTCCTGTATATACCTGGTGAGCCTCTGCAGCATCAGCGAGCTGCTTCTCTCTAGCAGCCGCCAGTTCCCTGAGCACCTCCCACTGCTTGTTCAGTGACGTCAGACGGCGCTCGATCTCGGCGCTTTTCGGGTGTTTCGCGTCTATGAGGCTGCGGACGAAAATATACCGTAAGCCAAAAACACTTAGAATTCACTTAGAATTCAAAAACACTTATCGTATTTTTTAAATTCTGAATTTTTTATTCTAATTGTGCGTCCATGCTACGCGAATCGAGCACGAGCCGAGCCACGAAAGAGCTTACAACGAGCACGATGCGAATCCCTTTGTTCTTGAAAAAACTGACAATCGCGCTCGTTCGAGGCTTGCAAGCCAGTCCACGCTACGCGAATCGTGCTCGTTCGTGGCTCGGCTCGTGCTCGGTTCGCTAAGCATGGACGCACCATTATATACGGTCTATTATACAACGTGTAACAAAAACGGTAGATCTATCCGAATATCTAGATCAGGTATATGTTAGACCGTGTGTAAACACGCTTACACAAAAAAACTGATCTCTTTTATTCATTTTTTTTATACAACCAAGTCTGCAAACAAGCATACGGCCCGCCTGATGATAAGCGGTTCCCGCAGCCATATGGACGCTTGCAACACGAAGCATCCCTCACGCGTTACCGACCTTTCCCCCCTCCCCTATGAGCTCTGGCGACCTTACTCACGCGCAGGAACACAACTTTACACAACATAAAGTTATTTGGCTGCGGTATTCTGTAAGGTGGAGGTACTTCCCCAGTCGAGCTGCTCTTTGAGCGAATAAACGCTATGCTCTACCTCTCTCAAAAACATCTCCTTGTACATGTGGTAACATTAAGTTTATAAGAATACTTTATGAATGACAAGCCTGGCAACACTCTTCTAATGTCCGCCGAGGTGTGTCGTGTGTTCTTTATAAAATCACTAGCTGTCTCCCGCGGTTTCACCCGCGTTCCCGGGATAAAAAGCCTATGTCCTTCTCCATATTACTTTTAATGTATTCTAATGTGTGTTAATGAGAGTTTCAACTTGTATATAGTGTAATTGGTGCAATAACTAAGGAGCGAGATATCTGGGAACTAGTTCGCGTAGTTCGTCTGTGGGAGCGCTCTTTCGAACTAGTTCGTTCGTGAACTACACAAGACTAGTGCGTGTTTCTTCCCTCCGTGTTTCTTACCTCTGTCCTTTAGCGCGATGCGGTTGCGCCACCAGCTCCCTGGCCCGCAGCTCGTGCAACAAGGCCGTGTGTTTCTGCCTCAGAGCCAGCACTCCTCGCAGGTCCTTAGCAGCCACAGCTGCTCGGCAGATGCGCTGCTTATCTGTTACCCAACCTACGGCAAATATCAAGAGGTATAGCAGGTTTTTGAGAAACGTTTATATGACTGAAAGCTATATTGCAGTCTTATAATTGACATTAAGAAAGCTATTTTCCTTCATAAGGCATGTGTTTAGATATTATAAATATACTAGCTGCCCGGCGCGACTTCGTTCGCGTGGTGTTACCCTACCCAATCTAAACCATCCAGTGAGTTAATTCTACAGTACGTGACGTGTGTGTCACTGAACTCTGGCGCTGCAGTCAATTATATAACCTAGATACCGACTGCAGCGCCATCTGCCGGCCTCATTTGTGACTCTAAACCATCCAGGGCGCCACCCAAACGCATACAAAAAAAATTCATTCAAATCGGTCGCGCCGTTTAGGAGGAATTCAGTGACATACACATGTACAGTAGAATTTTATATATTAAGATGTAGTGTGTGATAAAGTAGAATATTACATAGTGAAATTTTAAAGTTGTATTATATAACTACGTAAGTAGTTGCTATGTATGTATGTCCATTTAATCTACCAAACAATTGATACAAAAATTAAAAACAAAACTGCCATTATGGTAATTTTATTCACATTCTTATAAGTGCAGAGTGTCCATATTATATAGCTTAGTGCATTATTGGAGCTTGATAGTAGCTGTAGAACCAATAGAGAAGCTGTATAATAGCTGTATTCTCAGCAATATCGTTGCCACTGAACTGATCCCCCCCCCCCTCCATATTAATCTAATGTTTACGATGTATATGCGCGTCATCGAAATCTATCATTATGGTCAAACTTTTTTGTTACTAAGTTTTCGAGAAAAACCTCTGTATCATACGAACACGGGTGTATAGGGGACCCTACAAATATTCCAGACTTATGCTGGTCATCATCAGAGCCAACAGTACCTTCTTCCTCGTCGTGGTCTTCCAAGAACTGGTAGAGGTTTCTGGCGTCCTCCAACCTCGCCTTACGGTCCTTAGCTGCTGCCAGCAGACTGTCAAATTATAATTCAATGTTAATTATACATATTGGCCCTGATTCTGTAGTTTACTACTTAACTAATTTTAGTCTCACTATGTCTCTTTCTAACAAAGAACATAAGAAAAGGATGTAAAAAATGTAGTCCTAGTTATTTGGCGTCGTGTGACAGGTCGCTCACTTCCCTCCAATATGGCGAGGAGGGCGATGGCTGCCACACGCGTCATACTTGTGAACAGGTGCTGCTTGTGCGGGCTGGTCTGCGCCGAGTTTGCTATTTATTTACTTATAAAATATTTATTCAGTCTACTTTGTAGTTGTTGCCGCCGCGCCGGGGCACGCAATTGTTGTCAGTGCGATTAGAATGTAAATATTATGTAATTAATCTAAGCTTGTTTTGAAAAGAGTAATTGCTGAGTTTATTGCCGGCTCTTCTCAGCAAATGCAACCTTCCGAACTGGTATTAGAGTATTAGAGTAGTATTTATTAGAGTAGTATTTATTAGAGTCAGACTTTTCATAAGTGCATGCGAAGGTCTATTTGAATAAACGATTTTGATTTTCGAATTTGGAAAAATGTTGAGTCCTGTCTAATTAGTCCAATGCTTGTTTTCAATATAAATTTAGTCGCCATAGAAAGCTTTAAATATGTTCTATCCTTTTTCAATAATGTTTGTAAGAAAGAGATGTGATGTGACTAAAACTAGTTTAGTGCGATTTACAACAGAATCGGAGCCATTAACTCCCGTAAATTATGGATTGTAAAGTAGAAAAAATATTGAAAAAGTGTCCAGATCAATCCATGTGCACCAGTGAAGAGAAATGAAATGAATTATGTGTATCGTGACTTTTCAAGTTGTCTCAAAAAGTACGTGAAGAGTTTTAGTACAATGACCACCATTGTAGTAAAACATGACATTTATGGACGGTGACTGACTGAGGACTATAATGTGAAGTGATTTATTGTGACTGGAAATTAAAATATAACTCGACACTGGCAGAAATAAGTCCTAATTTGGATTGTGTTGCCAAACTTACAACTAAGACGAAGAAACAGAACTATCGCCTTGCATTGACGTCAATGCAATATTTTACAAGCGAAATTAATTATTATACATTACCGTGAGCAATTTATTATAACAGAGCCCTCATTCCACAGCAGGAACCTCACCTATCATAGTCATCCTCCAGCTGCGCCAGCTGCTGCGTGAGCTGCTGCTTCGGCTGAGCAGGTCCATCAGCACCAGCCCCGTGTCTCACCAGCCGCCGGATGCTCTCGTCCACAGCTCCCAGCTGCAACTCCTGGAGAGCATGCGCCTGGAGCAGTCGCTCCACGTCCACCAGGTGACGACCCACTTCTTCAGATTGGAACTGGGTCTGGAAGTTAAATGGAGGGGTTAATAACGCGTAGTGACATCAGATACCGTGACGAAAGTCTCTGGTTCGATTCCTACAATGATCTTGAGCTTTCGGTGAAGAAAACCATAGACGTTGATAGGGTACTTCGTAGTACCCGCCTGGCTGGTCCTTTCGATGCGCTCCGACAGCTGCACTTGAGAGCCGGTTGCTTCTAGGCTTTTTGTTCACCACCTTCGGCCATCATCATCGCTTACCATGGTGAGATTGTGGTCAAACAGGCATACGGCCCGTCTGATGGTAAGCGGTTATCGTAACCTATCCACTCTTGCAACACCAGGAATATCACTTCCAGCGACACACTAACAAACTCATCCAGAAAGGGTTTTAGGAGTTGAGAGGAGTCGCTGTACCATTTTCAGTGTCATTTTGTACTGGATCTAGGATTGTCTTCCAGAAATAAGTTGTTAGGGCCATCGACAGACTTTTATACCACTTAGGTGGCAAACAAGCATACGGCCCGCCTGATGGTAAGCGGTTACCGTAGCCTATGGACGCTTGCAACACCAGGGGTATCACGCGCGCGTTGCCTGCCCTAAATAGACTGCTGTGGATGCATCAGTTCTGAACACCTGCGAGCTAATGATAAGCACCTGTGCCTCTCCAGCAGTTCCCTGCATCTCTCAGTATTGTTTTTACAATTTCCTCTGCTTATACGATGGTATCAAACAAGCATACAGCATCGGACTCTGCAAAAACATCTTCAAACCCATCTCGAGCTCATTCCACAGTCTGAGCGTTCGCCATAGGAAGTTCCTTTGAAACCGCACAGTACGGAACCATTTCGGTTCCAATGTGTGAGGATGGACTCCCCGTGGGCATCAGGTCGAACAACTCTTCAGAACACCGTCCGTTGTACAAGCGGTAGAACACACATAAGGAGGCAAAGTCTCTCCTCAGACTGAGGGCCTCTAAGCCGCTTGTGATTCAGGATCGTCAACAATTCTAATAGCACGTCCAAAGGCCCAAGCTGGTATCCAGGTGCTCCCGCCCATAGATGACAGCAGTACTCTATATGAGGCCGGACCTGCTACTTTTGAAGTTGCAGCCTTTGCCCCAATGTGAAGAACTGCCCCACTTCTATGTTACATACCTTCATCTCGACGAGTGTATGCCCTACAGCATCAGCTTCCCTCAGCAGCGACATCAGATGCGCCAAGCCAACCAGCGAGTTCCTGTGCCTCTCCAGCAGTTCCAGCAGCTCCCTCCAGCGCTGCAGCACCGCTTGTTCTGTTCTGGAGACTGTCTCAGCGCCGTGGTAGTTCTCACGGACCAGTTCCGCTGCCATCGCCGACAGGTCTTCGAAGCGTTCCGTTCTGGGAGATAATTGTATGGTGATTAATAAGCGACATAAAATTACACCAATTAGGCACCATAGGGTAGGGTAGCACCACGCGAACGAAGTCGCGCCGGGCAGCTAGTACGATATAAAAAATACATCAAAAAACAGGCACGGTAACAAAAATGGTCGGGCAGATGGCGGACAATCCAGCCAAGACTTCTAAATTTTGGTCCAGACCAGCAAATACTGGGTAGGCCCACGCTTGGGTTTATGGGATACTCTATACCTACCACGATGAGTCCAGGTAAGATGGACATCTAGTCTATAATCAGTCTTTGTGATGTTCAAAAATGCCAAAGACATGATTGTTTAACTTTAATCGTACGGTCGTCCTGATGGTAAGTTTTTTTTTCTTTTTTTTTATACGACTAAGTCGGCAAACAAGCACACGGCCCACCTGATGGTAAGCGGTTACCGTAGCCATATGGACGCTTGCAACACACGAAGCATCGCTCACGCGTTACCGACCTTTCCCCCCTCCCCTATAAGCTCAGGTGACCTTACTCACGCGCAGGAACACAGTTTTACACAAAATAAAGTTATTTTGCTGCGGTATTCTGTAAGGTGGAGGTACTTCCCCAGTCGAGCTGCTCTTTGAGCGAATAAACGCTACGCTCTACCTCTCTCAAAAGTAAGTGGTCTAAGTGAAGCGGCACTAACCTGGCGAGTATATCAGCGGAGATGGCCTCGTGCTTCTTGACGGTGGCGTCCACCTGCGCCAGGTTGGACCCGTAGCGAGGGTCCGACAGGACCTGGATCATCTCCTTCAGGTAGCCCTTGCGGAGGACCGACTGTTGGACGAAAACTTACCTTATATAACTAGAATTCAATCAATCTATAGTCTTACTAATGCTTTCCCGGGATAAAAAGTAACCAATGTCAATCCAGAACATATTCTATCAGCGAGACAAATTTTATCAAAATCAATTCAGTAGCTTTTTCGTGACAGAATAACAAACATCCATATATATTTTTTTTTTTATACCACTGAGGTGGCAAACAAGCATACGGCCCGCCTGCTGGTAAGCAGTTACCGTAGCCTATGGACGCTTGCAACACCGTTGCCGACCCTGAAGAAATCTCTTCACGCCCTTTTTGAAGAACCCCATGCTGTACTCCATTGGGAAAACCACGGCGGGGAGCTCATTCCACAGTCCGAGCGTCCGCGGAAGAAAACTCCAAACATACAAACTTTCGCGTTTATAATAATTATAGTAAAGTCTCATAAGAAACACTCTTGGTGTAGCATGATTAGCCGTTCTTAGTCGATCGGCAAAGTTAAGCCACCACCGGTGAAGCCGGTACCTGGATGGGTGACCGCCTAGTGGTATTTTAACTCGAGCGTTTAGCATCACATAAAGCAGCTTCTTTGGGAAAGTCGTTTGTTATTAGTATCGTTTACTAATGACCGGTCACCCTATATAACATGTGTATATTTGAGCCCTTTGGGGTTGACCCTAAGACCCTGGGTTCAGCGAGCTGCGGAATTTAGACCTATATTAATTGAAAATACACCTTATATCATAGAAACAGGATTGTTAATGTAATGAAGAGTGTATGTTGGTACCTTAGTGTTGAACTTGTAGTTGAGTTGTTCGAGACGCTGTTGACGAAGCAGTTCCGTTCTCAGCGCGATCTCGCGAGCATGCTCCGCCTACAAACATTACAATATAATTAGCTAACTGTCGCCCGCGGTTTCACCCGCGTTCCAGAGATAAAAAGCCTATAATCATCGGAGATAATTTTGCTTCCCATTAGTGAAATAATTTTTCGAATCCAAGTGAAAGTTTCAGAGATAAGCCCGATTAAACAAACAAACAAAAATATACTCATGTATACGATCAACTTTTACTATGGGACCAACATCGAAATCGCAAAAAAATTACTGCTTTTCATACAAAAGGTACATGTCTCTTCGGCAAAAATGTATGAAAAGTCGTAATTTTTTTTTGCGATTTCGATTCAAATTCAAATTCAAAATCATTTATTCAAATAGACCTTCGCAGGCACTTATGAAAAGTCTGACTCTAATACTCTAATACCGGTTCGGAAGGTTGCATTTGCTGAGAAGAGCCGGCAATAAACTCAGCAATTACTCTTTTCAAAACAAGCTTAGATTCATTACATAATATTTACATTCTAATCGCACTGAAAACAATTGCGTGCCCCGGCGCGGCGGCAACAACTACAAAGTAGACTGAATAAATATTTAATAAGTAAATAAATAGCAAACTTAAGCAGACCAGCCCCCACAAGCAGCACCTGTTCACAAGTATGACGCGTGTGGCAGCCATCGCCCTCCTCGCCATATTGGAGGGAAGTGAGCGACCCGTCACACGACGCCGCCGCAAGCAAAGGCCTTAAAGTGAGCATGACTTACTTAAGTCTGCCTTAGAAATAAAAAATAACTAAAGGGAAACACTAAACATCGATCGAATTTGATCGTATACATGAGTACTTTACGTGGTTTCATTTAATGTCGTATTGTCGTATCCACCCCGTATATTAGTGTACGCCAACAGACTGCAATGCCGTGTGGCGAATTTTAGTTGAAAAAATACAACCGAATTGAGAACCTCCTCCTTTTTTGAAGTCGGTTAAAAATATAATGAAACCTTGCTACATATGGAGTTTCTACAAAAATAATATTATAGTCAGCGCTCCTAATGTACAGATGGTATTTTTTTTTTCTTTATTATGTATAGGCCGGTGTTTGACCACAATCTCACCATGGTAAGTGATGATGTGGTCGAAGGTGGTGCACACACAGCCCAGGAAGAGACTGGCTCTCAAGTGCAGCTGTCGGAACACACCGATAGGTGCTTGGCGGCAGATTTTCAACCTGAGGGTGGTAGCCGGCCAGATGGGTACTACTAAGTACCCTACCACCGTGCTATGGTTTCCTCACGATGTTTTCCTTCACCGAAAGCTCAAGCTCATTGTAGGATTCGAACCCGGGACCTTCGTTTCGGTATCCGACGTAACTACCACTGAGCTATCATCGCCTTCCTTATTATTTTTATATCCCTAATCCTTGATTTTAGTTTTCTTCAGTTTAGGCCCTGATAATGCTCTTATTAACGTTTATATCAGTATTTATATACTCTGAGGTTTATATGGAGAAAATAAACATTTTAAACTTTTTTTAATTGAACGAGTGAGCGAAACGAGCGAAGCGTCTCCGGTTCAGCTTTGACAAAAATGCTTCCGTATGTTTGTCCGGATGGCCGGCTGTTCTCCTCCAAATTTTTCAACCGATTCTCGTGAAATTTTGAGAGTCGGTAATTTTTTACTCGATTCGGTTTTTTGGAAAAACTAAATCGACGAAAAAATTAGTTCGGTATCTTCGTTAGTTTTTGTTAAATTTTCAAAAGAAATAATTGAACTGTTATACAAAAAACTTAAACCGACTTCAAAGTACACTAAGAAGTACAAATCCTGATCTGATGACAATGGGAACAAACGGGAAGTGTACCCTTCCAAACAAAAAATAATTTTCCAAACCGTTTAATAAATGTCTTCCAGCCCGTTTCGGCCACTAGCATAATTAACTACCTGTTCCAATCTCTGCCAGGCCCTCTCCAGGTCCTGAGGCAGGTGACCTTCGAGCGGAGACCACGGCTCGCCGACTAAACTCTTCTGCATTGTGTTGATGTCAAAGTACAGCGCTTCAACTTCAGAGCGCTCTTTGTACCTATCAACAAAAAATAAGGTTAAAAAAAAGATAAAATGGGGGGGGGGGTTGTTACAGAAAGGTATGTCATATTTACGGCATATCTGTAGGGGCGATGCAAAAAACTAAATCAATTTAATATCTGTCTTAACAAACAGTTAATAAAAAAAAAAAATGAGATTTTTGTTATCTATATATATATAATGCTTTGTCCTGAATGACTGACTGACAATCAACGCACAGCCTAAACCGCTGATCGTAGAGACCTGAAACTTGGAGGGTCTGTTCTTTGTATGACGTAGGCATCAGATAAGAAAGGATTTTCCGAAATTCTACCCCTAAGGGGGTGAAAAACGGGGGTAAAGTTTGTATGGGACAACGTGATTCCTTGGTCCGATCTACTTCAAATTTTGCATAAACCTTCCTTAACAGAATTGATGCAAGATGTGTTTCGTATTTTATTGAAAATCATCGCCTAACGGGGTCAAAAAGGGGAAGAAAGTTATTTTAGGGGTGATTTTCATCGAAGTTGATATCAATACTCCTTAGTACTTTTGATTTAAATAACATTTTTTATTTTGACACATGTTTGAAATCCCAATCCGATTTTCACAGATTACAGAATAAGGCAGATGGAGCGAAAGGAACACAGGAGCTAGGCCAAAAAAAGCAAATACAAATTGAAAAACACATACCTGGTATTCTTTATTGAATTTGTATTTGCTTTGTTTAAAAAACTTTATTTAACGGAAAACACTTTCTTTTAAATAAATTAGCATACAGCAGATTTTAAACATAGCAAATACAAATTCAAAAGCGAATACCAGGTATGTGTTTTTCAATTTGTACGGTACCTAATTGCTTTTTTTGGCCCGTGTTTCGCGCGCTCAATCTGCCTTTTGTTCTGGAAACTGAAATGCTCTTTAAAATTGGAATGTCAAATATAAAAGAATATTTAAATCGGATTAGAATTCGAAATTTGTTTGGAAGTTCATTTTCTCGGAGTTTTTGGCGGGAACTAGCAGAGTGACGTTGCGTTTAAATTTTTAAATACATAAATTCGTGTATTTTGAGTTTTATTGCATATTATCGGTGGTATTTTATCCAATAAAGATCAATCCATTTGCACCAGTGAAGTGAAATGAAATGAATTATGTGTATCGTGTCTTTTCAAAAGTCCGTGAAGAGTTTTAGTACATGACCCACCACTGTAGGTATAACATGACTTTTATGGACAGTGACTGACTGCATGAGTTGAGGACTATGTGAAAGTGATTTATTGTGACTAGAACTTATATAATATAACTGGAATTTGGCAAAATACACACCCGTGTGACGCCAAAAAAAAAAGTACATTTTCTTTATTTCATTAGAATATTTTGAGTGTAGTTAATTTAATTTCTTTCTCATTTGTTGTTATAATAATTAAATAAGATTTGAGTTAGTTTTTTTGTGTAGGTATAATATAGGTTTTAGTCTTTGATTAAGGATACATCCAGATAGAGAGTCGCAGATGTGCACGCGTCGTTAAAATTACGCTCTAACTGTTAGGGGCTAAATCAAATAAAAATGCATAATAATGATCAATATTTAAATTTATCACGATTTTAATTGGAATATTTTAACAACTACTATCATTATGAACGTCATTTTGACAAGCAGAATGACGCAGAGGGAGCGTAAAACGTAGCTGTTACGCGCAGCAGCCTATAAAAGTTGGCCTGTTTTGTATATTAGTGTAGTATGGCGACGTTCTTTCTAGGTATATTTATTTCTATGGTTTTAGTTTTAATTTGTAAAAATATCTGTGTTTGATTTGTTGTGTCTAATAATCAGTGGCGTGCATTGGTTTTCGAAGCGGAAAATTGAAACAGTACGCGGGTGAAACCGCGGGGGTCTGCTAGTCTATATATATAAAATGCTTTGTCCTGAATGACTGACTGACAATCAACGCACAGCCTAAACCGCTGATCGTAGAGACCTGAAACTTGGAGGGTCTGTTCTTTGTATGACGTAGGCATCAGATAAGAAAGGATTTTCCGAAATTCTACCCCTAAGGGGGTGAAAAACGGGGGTAAAGTTTGTATGGGACAACGTGATTCCTTGGTCCGATCTACTTCAAATTTTGCATAAACCTTCCTTAACAGAATTGATGCAAGATGTGTTTCATATTTTATTGAAACTCATCGCCTAACGGAGTCAAAAAGGGGAAGAAAGTTATTTAGGGGGTGATTTTCATCGAAGTTGATATCAATACTCCTTAGTACTTTTGATTTAAATAACATTTTTTATTTTGACACATGTTTGAAATCCCAATCCGATTTTCACAGATTACAGAATAAGGCAGATGGAGCGAAAGGAACACGGGAGCGAGGCCAAAAACAAATTGAAAAACACATACCTGGTATTCGCTTTTGAATTTGTATTTGCTTTACACAACATAAAGTTATTTGGCTGCGGTATTCTGTAAGGTGGAGGTACTTCCCCAGTCGAGCTGCTCTTTGAGCGAATAAACGCTATCTCAAAAACCTGAGAAATGGTGTGTCATAAAACTTACTTAGGAGGTTTCTCAACAGTTCTGTACTGCTTGAAAGCGAGCAGTAATCTCTGGATGCCGTCGAGTGAGTTGGGCAGGTCGCGGCCATTCAGCTCTTCGATCTTCATTCGGATCCACTCCAGGAGGGCTGACATCAACTTGCCGTATTCTCCCTTGCGGCTGTCGCAGTCCATCATTTGACCGATTATCTGTGGAATTCAGAACATATTACTAACACGGGCTTGTTTAAGACTCCGCATATCGCGCTGCAGGTCGTGGGTTCGATTCCCACACAGGCCATGCATTTGTGTGCATGAACATGTCTGTATGTCCCGAGTCTGGGTGTAATTATGTATATTAATGTATTTACAAACAAGAAGTAGTATATTTATTATATCAGTTATCTGGTTTCCATAGTACAAGCTCTGCTTAGTTTGGGATCAGATGACAAAAGCTTTCAAACTACCCAACACAATGACTTGGCAGGCATCAGAGAGTGGATTTTTTAATAAAAACTACAGGCATTCTTTTAAGGCTGGTCGTGTGTGTGGAAGTGCGAAACAGACTCTCGAGTTATGTAAATAGTTTGTTCATCATGGGAATTGAGTCCAGAAGATTGTTCCCTTTTTTTCAACAATCGGATTTCTGAGTTCTACCTTTACTTGTGCTACATGGCCTTGCTTGCTTCTTGCCAAATTTCATGATTCTAGGTCAACGGGAAGTACCCTATAAGTTTTGCTATTGTTATTTATATTTTGTAAATTGTAATACTTATAAGTACACATTAAAAAAAAAAGACTTGCTGAGTTTCTTGCCAGTTCAAGTTGTATTTGGAACCGGTGTAGAGTCATTTGTTAACGTTCATAAGTGCCTTATCAGGGCCTAAATTGAATAAATGCTTCTTGAATTAGATTTTTTTTTATACCACTAAGGTGGCTAACTAGCCTACGGCCCGCCTGATGGTAAGCGGTTACCGTAGCCTATGGACGCTTGCTACACCAGGGGTATCACTCGCGTTGCCGACCCTGAAGAAATCTCTTCACACCCTTTTTGAAGAACCCCATGCTGTACTCTATTGGGTGCACCACGGCGGGGAGCTCATTCCACAGTCCGAGCGTCCGCGGAAGAAAACTCCTTTGAGCCCGCACAGTTCGAAACAAATCTGGTTTCAATGTGTGAGGATGGACTCCCCGTCGATGGCGAGAGTTGCGATGGTAGAAGGTAGCCGTGGGCATCGAGTCGAACAATTCCTTAGAACACCGAGATATCGTGGCGCCATCTATCCACAGCAGCGTGAACTAGTTAAGGTACTCACGTTGGCGATCCTGCGTCCGCTCTTCTGCTCGTTCTTCATCCGCGCGAAGGTGTGGTAGTAGCTCGCCACGTACGTCATCACAGACTTCTCGTCCGGACGTGTTGTGTCCACATCTGGACATTATAACCACAATTAATTTTCTATACAGAAATACGTGAACTGAAAATGTAATCCTTACTGGGTAAAAGCCTGTGTTTGACCGTAATCTCACCATGGCAAGTGATGATGTGGCCGAAGGTGGTGCACACACAAAGCCTAGAAGGAACTGGCTCTCAAGTGCAGCTGTCGGAACACACCGATAGGTGCTTGGCGACAGATTTTCAACATGAGGGTGGTAGCCAGCCAGACGGGTACTACAAAGTACCCTACCACCGAACGAAGAATAATAACCGAAAGAATATTTGATACGTATTTCAATTAAACAAATAAGGGGATTTCCCAAAATTCATCCCTAGAGGATATAATTGGACTGTTTTACAAAAAAAAAACTTAAACCGACTTCAAAGTACACGAAGAAGTAATCAAATCCTGATCTGATGATCTTGGGACCAAACGGGAAGTATACCCTTCCAGACAAAAAAAGAATTTTCCAAATCGGTTAATAAATGACGGAGTTATGAGGTAAACAACATAAAAAAAAAAACATACAACCGAATTGAGAACCTCATACGAGGATATGGTTTGTTGAAGTTCCGCGTGACGTCACGGTGTGGTACACTTTTTAGTAACAAGTGACGTCACGAGCCCCCCCACTCCCGAACTTAGTCGCGCTTTATCTTCGTCAATTGTTAATGATTTGATAAAGCAAAAAATACGTGTTCAATATTTTTTTTATATCTGACAGACTAATTAGAATTATTATTTTTAATCGACTTCAAAATAATTGGACTGTTTTACAAAAAACTTAAACCGACTTCAAAGTACACTAAGAACTAATCAAATCCTGATCTGATGACAATGGGACCAAACGGGAAGGGTACACCCCTTCCAGTCAAAGAAAGAATTTTCCAAATCGGTTAATAAATGACGGAGTTATGAGGTAACAAACATAAAAAAAAAAAAAAAAACACAACCGAATTGAGAACCTCCTCCTTTTTTTGAAGTCGGTTAAAAAGGAGATTATCAATTCGACACGTATGTATGTAATATTTATTGGAACTGCAATATATTCACATATGATAATCTATCAGGGCTTCCATCAAATATACAAAATGTCATAGGTGTATGTATGTATGTTTGTCCACGCATATCTCCGAAGATATTAATAGGATTGTAAGCATTCTTTTTTGGTTCACATATACTTCAACTTAGGGAACAGTGCAAGTTTCATCGAAATCGGTTCAGTAGTTTTCAAGATATGGACAAATGTGTGACGGCCTGGCTTACTGATACGAGCTACGGTTGTCGTGTCAAAGGAAAAACATCTCAAAACTTTGAACTTCAAAAGTCAGCGAAAGAGCACGACGTATTCCATTGAAAATATTTCGCTGACTTCAAATCAGTGTCAGATTAGAGTCATTTCATACTTTTGGTTACATATTAGGTACTATTAAGTTAAAATTACAAAAGAGTTTAAAATAAATTTATAAAATTAGGCCCCCTCGGCATTGTTCCGAAGATGCTGGCAGCATTTCCTCGCTGTATCGCAATGCTGATGCGTTGTGCGAAGAAGCTGCCAGCAGTTCAGAAGTCCCCAGTGGTGACCACTAATCTTTTCGCCAGCTCTTTATATAGCTTGCGAGCACCGGAACCCCATGGACCTAGGGTCTCGACACCGAAAGGAATGAAATTATATTCGGCGCCGAGACCCCTATATTTCTGTTTCATACTTTTTAGTGTATTTTGAAGTCGATTAAATTTTTTTAAGTAATTTTTTTATGTTAGTCGAGTTCTACAACCATGCGGATACCTACCCTCGGCGTCAAGTAGTCGCGGTATGGAGAGGTGCTTGTGCGCCACATCGAAGGCGTGGTTGAGCGTCTCCACCGGCTCCGACACCGGCAGATCAGACCACCGGAACAGATCCGGTCTGACGACAACACATGTATGTTACACACAGGTAGGGTAAGACTGTTTCTCCCGTTCCTAGTACCTCCACTTTATAGATTACTAGCTGTTCCCCGCGGTTTCACCCGCGTTCCCGGGATAAAAAGTTGCCTATGTCCTTCTCCATACCATAGGCTATCTGCATGCCAAATTTCATGATGATCCGTTGAGTAGTTGAGGCGTGAAGGCGTAACAAACAAACAAACTCACTTTCGCATTTATAATAGTTAGGAGAGTTAGGATTAGGATTAGGAAGTTAGGATATGTCAGTCCGGGGGAACGAGCTATTTGAAAAACTTAGAGAGCGAGTGAGTAAGTAGATATAGTAGAAAATAGTGAACGTAAGTGTAAGTTAGTAGGTTTTTTTTTTTTTTTTTTTTTTATACGGCCCGCCTGATGGTAAGCGGTTACCGTAGCCTATGGACGCTTGCAACACCAGGGGTATCACGCGCGCGTTGCCGACCCTGCAGAAATCTCTTCACACCCCTTTTGAAGAACCCCATGCTGTACTCCATTGGGAAAACCATGGCGGGGAGCTCATTCCACAGTCTGAGCGTCCGCGGAAGGAAGCTCCTTTGAGCCGCACAGTACGAAACAATTCAGGTTTCAATATGTGAGGATGGACTCCCCGTCGATGGCGAGAGTTGAGGTATAACCGAAAGAGTGATTGTGTAGAAGAATGAGAATTGGTGTTGATTCTGTTGTTTACAACTATACTAATTTAGTCTCACTATATCTCTTTCGAACGAAGAACATAGGAAAAGGATGTAAGAACTTTAGTCCTGTCAAATTAAGCCGAAAGTTTTCAACATTTTACCCTCAAAAGAATAAGTTTTTTTTGTTAAAAATTTCATTTTTTATTCAAGCTTTTTTTGGTGACTGTACTTTTTGTTGACTGTACTTGCATTGTCATCCAATATACCAATGTATACCAAATATCAAGTCAATCCGACCATTGGAAGTGGGTGAAATTCGACTTGCAAGATTCCACTCGAATGAACAAACTTGCAAAAAGGCAAAGACTAATTTGACAGCTTTAAATATATTCTGTCCTTTTTCAATAATGTTTGTAAGAAAGAGATGATGTGATTAATATTAGTTTAGTGCGATTTACAACAGAATCAGGTAGTTGTGTGAGTGAATGAAGCAGGGCATCCTTGTCTGACTTGTTCTCCATATCCGAGTGAATGAGTGAGTGAGGGGGTGAGTGTGTGAGTGTGTGAGTGTGTGAGTAATACCTGTGAGCGTGTATGAGCGCATTGAAGCCGAGTCCAGATCTCCAGGAGTCGGAGAAGTTGTGTATGTGCACGCCGTGGTAGCCGCTCGTCTTGCGCTGACACCACAGCAGCAGGGCATCCTTCGCCGACTTCTTCTCTGATGATACGTTCTCTTCGTCCTAATTTATACAAAAAATATAAATCTATATATATATAAATGAATCCCTATTTCCCTTGGTCACACAATCACTTGAGAACAACTTTACTGTCATCCATCTTTTTTGTATTTTACGGGAAAAAAATTAAGAAAGTTGCGCATAAAAATAGAAAATTTTAGAAAACTTAAAGACTTTTTAAACTTTTCTAATGTAACCTTAGCGCGTCAGGGTAGGGTACAGTAGGGTACACCACGCAAACGAAGTCGCGCCGGGCAACTAGTATATAATAAAAACATGGCGGATATCTCAAGACATCCAAAGCACTTTAATTTATAATACAGATCAAAATTTTTATCAAATACTAATACTTAATATCAAATACTTAATATTTATTATTATTATATAACCTACTAGCTGCCCGGCGCGACTTCGTTCGCGTGGTGCTACCCTACTACCTTACCCTACCCTACCTTACCCTACCCTACCTTACCCTACCCTACCTTACCCTACCCTACGGGTATGAAAAATAGTTTACGTCCTATTCTCAGACCTATATACACAAAATGTCATAAGAATCGGTCAAGCCGTTTTTTACAAACACTGAGCCACACGCAAAGAGATTGACGCCCGTACGGCCCGTACCCCAGTGACGTGATTTTTCTGTTAATACTTATATTTTTTAACTCGTGATATCTTTTGAATGGAATGTCCGAATTGAATAATTCAAAAAGTTATATAAAGGTATTGAAGCAGTCTTGAATATGAAGTAATTTATTTTGATAAGGATTAATACCATGATACAAATAGAGAGCCATTTCTAGCGGCGGCATTTCAATTAAATTTTCAAAATAGAAAAACACTTATTGTGGCATAACTATAATAGTTAGACATATGGTATCGCGAGAATTTTTGTAAATAATAATGTGTACTACAAAGTCGTAGTACATTATTATATTCTATCATCAATAGTTTTCGCAGCGCACGCGATGTAATGAATATTTTAGGTAATTTTTTTACACCTTGGGTTACATTATTGCAGTTTTAGTAAGGATCCCTAATTTTTTTGAAAATATAATATAGCCTATGTCAACCGGGGATAGTGTAGCTCCCCAACAGTGAAAGAATTTTTCAAATCGGTTCAGAACTTTCGGAGCCTATTCAATGCAAACAAACAAACAAACAAACAAACAATCAAATCTTTCCTCTTTATAATATTATTATTATATTATTATTATTATATTATTATTATTATTATTCACTTTATTTATTTTTCTTCTTAAAATTATTTTTTTATAACATTAATAAAAATAAAATTCAAAAATATTATAAAAAACCTAATCCTATGTATATATGATTATTTTTTTTACAATATCTTTACAAAATCTAAAAATGTTATAAAAAACCTAATTATTATTATTATCTCTTTATTTAGTTTTTTGTCTTAAAAATATATTTTTTACAACATTACAATTAAAAATATTATAAAAAAACCTAATCCCATAAACAAATACGACTATTTTTTTTTACAATACTTCTATAAAACTAATAATGTTATAAAAAACCTAATTCTAGAGTCCCGCCGGTAGCGGGGTAGGTCCCAAGCTACCGGTGGTCAGGGCCGCAGAGAGAGGAACCTCCTGACGATGCGTGCCGTGTCCAGAAGTACCGCTTTCTGTATCTGACCCTTGACCCAGCCATCTAGCGAGAGACTCTCAAGGTGTTGGTCGAGACTCTTCGCTATGAGACCGTTCGCCGAAACGACTATAGGAACAATGATCGTCGAATCAACATCCCACATGGCGGTTACCTCGTGAGCCAAGTCAAGGTACTTGCTGAGTTTGTCCTTCTCGGCCTTCACGAGGTTCTCATCATGGGGGATGGTGATGTCGACGAGCACTGCCCGGCGCTTCAATCGATCTGTCAGCACGATATCAGGCTTATTGGCTACAATAGTCCTGTCCGTGATGACAGATCGATCCCAATAGAGCGTGGCCCGACAATTTTCGAGAACTGGCGCAGGTGCGTACTTATAGTACGGTATTTCGGACTCTACAAGGCCGTATTGAAGAGCAAGTTGCTGGTGAATGATTCTGGCTACTAGGTTATGTCTGTGCAAGTACTCGCCGTTAGCAAGATGAGAACAACCGGAGATAATATGCCTGAGTGACTCTCCGGGACGGCGGCATGCTCGACAGATGTCGACCGTACCGTCCTTCAGGATATATTTCCGGTAGTTATTCGTCTTGATAACTTCGTCCGCAATTGCACAGACAAAACCTTCGGTTTCCCCAAAGAGGTCACCGAAGCGTAGCCAGTTCACCGACGCGAGCAGATCTATATCGGGCCCTGTTAGGGCCCTGTAGAACCGCCCGTGTAGCTCCTTACTCTTCCATACGTCCTTGCGGTCCTCGGTGCTTAGCACCTTTGGTCTGCGCCAGTTCTCGTTTGCCAAGGATAACGGGGTGAGGCCCTTGTCTACTGCCACCACATCGCGATGCATCCCACACTCGTTGTCAAGGAAATACTTCCTAAGACTGTACACCTCGCGGTTGTGGAGGTTCTTGGCGTTTAAAAAGCCACGGCCTCCACTTTTACGCGGGATGTACAGTCTCATAACAGACGAGCGTGGGTGTAGCATCCGATGCGTTGTGAGCAGGAGACGGACCCTCCTATCCAGGGCGTCCAGCTCAGTTTGAGTCCACCTTAGTATGCCAAAGGAGTACGTGAGCAGGGGCATCACCCAGGCGTTGAAGGCGCGCACCTTGTTACCACCTGACAAAAGACTGTTCAGTACTTTTGTCAGGCGACAGAAGAAGCGCTCCTTCACAGCCCGCTTTATGTCCCCGTCCACAATACCCAACGACTGTGACATACCAAGGTACTTATAGGTTTCTGCTTCGGAGAGTGATCTGAGAGACATTGTCTCAGAAAGCTGTAAATTCGTTGAATTTACGACTTTCCCCCGCTGTACATGCATGACCGCACACTTATCTACACCAAACTCCATTTTGATGGCGCTACTAAAAACTTCAGTCATTTTCAGTAGCTCCAACAAATCTTGACGTTTTGGTGCAAATAGTTTAAGGTCATCCATGTACAACAGGTGAGAAATGACCTCACCCCCTCTTCGAAGCCGGCAGCCTAGTCCTGAATCCTTCAGCAGTGTACTGAGCGGATTCAAAGCTAGGCAGAACCACAGAGGACTCAAACTGTCACCCTGGAAAATACCTCGCTGAATCCTTATAAAGTCCTGCGGGCCAGAGGTGCCATCTCCACCACCTGGTTGACGAAGGACTGTGATCCACTGCCTCATACATGCGCTCAAGAAGGATCTTAGAGCTGTATCAACTTTATACAGTTCCAAGATCCTCTCCAGCCATGAGTGAGGCACTGAATCATAGGCCTTCTTGTAATCAATCCAGGCAGCGGAGATGGCTCCCCTATTCCGCCGGACTTGTTGGCAAATTGTCGTGTCGATGAGGAGGAGCTCTTTGGTACCACGGGACCCACCCCTACATCCATTTTGAGAGGAGGCCAAAATGTTATTCGCAACAATGTGCGTATTAATTTTTGCTCTCAAAATAGATGTAAGGAGCTTGTATAGTGTAGGCAAGCACGTGATGGGTCGATAGTTTTTCGCTTCCGTGGTACTACCGGACTTAAAGAGCAAGGAAGTTACACCGGTTGTAAGGAAAGTTGGCAGGGAACCATCCTCAAGGGCTTGTTGGAATTGCGTTGCCAAACGTTCGTGTGAGCATCGAAACCACTTTATCCAAAAGTTGTGCAATCCATCCGGTTAAACACTTATCCAGTCACCTTCGGTGTGTTGGATAGGCATTGACCAGATACTACGCCAGAAATTGATCATAGCAGTAGTATCCGGCAGCTGTCCATCCAACACACGTTGGTCGGTTCCCTCCCACTTTCGGTATACCTTCCTCTGGTCACTCTGGAAGAAGCGATTCTGTTGGAATCGATCCACACGCTCTCTGTAGCGACGAATACGGCTTGCCCACGCATAAACTTTTTGCTTCAAGAAGTCAATGCGCTCTGTGACACAGGCCATATAGTCGTGGGGTCTAATATCAGTCCCCGCAAAGGCCTGGGTCACACAGCGCATGACACGAGGGCGATTATTGCCCTCCTTGAAGCAAATCAGCTTTGCAATGAGAGTCCTGAACGTGTTGATACGCCGCTCGATCCGCACTTGCCATTATTATTATTATTATTATTATTATTCACTTTATTTATTTTTCTTCTTAAAATTATATTTTTATAACATTAATAAAAATAAAATTCAAAAATATTATAAAAAACCTAATCCTATGTATATATGATTATTTTTTTTACAATATCTTTACAAAATCTAAAAATGTTATAAAAAACCTAATTCTAGAGTCCCGCCGGTAGCGGGGTAGGTCCCAAGCTACCGGTGGTTAGGGCCGCAGAGAGAGGAACCTCCTGACGATGCGTGCCGTGTCCAGAAGTACCGCTTTCTGTATCTGACCCTTGACCCAGCCATCTAGCGAGAGACTCTCAAGGTGTTGGTCGAGACTCTTCGCTATGAGACCGTTCGCCGAAACAACTATAGGAACAATGATCGTCGAATCAACATCCCACATGGCGGTTATTATTATTATTATTATTCCATTTATTAATCTTTACACTTATTTTTACATTTTTAAATATAGATATATATATAAAAAAAAAAAACAATACATATATTTAAAAGTATAAAAACAGCTCCCCACCGGCATCGGGAACAGGGTCCTAGGTACCGGTGGTCAAGGCTCCAGAGACAGGAACTTCCTCACTATGCGTGCCGTTTCCAGGAGCACTGCCTTCTGAATCTGGCCCTTGATCCAGCCACCCAACGCGAGCCTCTTAAGGTGTTTGTCGAGGCTCTTGGCAATTAGGCCATGGGCGGAAACGACTATCGGTACAATGGTTGCTGTATCAATGGCCCACATGTCGACAACCTCGTGTGCAAGATCAAGATACTTGCTTTCTTTATCCTTCTCTGCTTTCACGAGGTTCTCGTGATGGGGGACAGTAACATCAACAATCATTGCACGGCGCTCTTGGCGATCTATCAATACTATATCAGGCTTATTGGCGACAATAGTCCTGTCAGTAATGATAGATCGATCCCAGTATAGTGTGATATGACCATCTTCGAGAACCGATTCTGGCACATACCTGTAGTAAGGCACTTCAGACGACACCAGGTGGTATTTCAGGGCAAGTTGCTGGTGGATTATCCTGGCTACTTGGTTGTGCCTGTGCAAGTATTCACCGTTTGCGAGACGCGAACATCCGGAGATTATATGCCTGAGGGATTCACCTGGGCGATGACATGCCCGACATATGTCGATGGTTCCATCCCTCAGGATAAATCTCCGGTAGTTGTTCGTCATCACAACCTCGTCCATAATTGCACAGACAAAACCTTCGGTTTCCCCAAAGAGGTCACCGAATTGTAGCCAGGCCACGGAGGCTGCAAGGTCCACATCGGGTCCATGAAGGGCCCGATAGTACCTTCCGTGTAGCTCCTTGCCCTGCCATACCTTCCTGCGATCGTCCACTGTGAGCACCACAGGCTTGCGCCAGTTCTCTCTAGCTAAAGATAGAGGGGTCAATCCATTGTCCACTGCGACAACATCCGTATGCATCCCCCTGTCAGTGTGGAGAAAATATTCTCTGAGATTATATACCCCGCGATTATGTAGGGTTTTGGCATTTAAAAAACCTCGACCACCACATTTCCGCGGGATATATAACCTCATCACTGATGATCGAGGGTGATGCATACGGTGTGCAGTCAGCAATGTACGGACTTTTCTATCCAGGGTGTCCAATTCGGTCTGAGTCCACTTGAGTATGCCAAAGGAGTACATCAAGACCGGCATGACCCAACCGTTGTAGGCCCGCACCTTGTTTCCGCCTGACAAAAGACTATTGAGTACTTTTTTCAGGCGCCCCAAGAAGCGGTCCCGCAACGATTGTTTCATGTCAGTCTCATTGATGCCAAGGGCCTGTGACATACCCAAGTATTTGTAGGTTTCGGTTTCGGAGAGTGATCTCAGTTGGGTGGAATCTGAAAGCTGGATGCCCCCAGATTCCACCATCCTCCCCCGCTTTACATGCATGACCGCACATTTTTCCACACCAAACTCCATCCTGATAGAGTTACTGAAGGTTTCAGTGACCTTCAGTAATCCTGTCAATTGGAATTCAGTGTGAGCAAACAACTTAAGGTCATCCATGTAGAACAGGTGGGATATAACCTGATCACCTCTTCGCAACCGATAGCCAAACCCAGAGCCCTCCAAGAGTGTACTTAGAGGGTTCAAGGCCAGGCAAAACCACAACGGGCTCAGACTGTCACCCTGGAAAATGCCCCGCTCTATCTTTATTGGATCGCCATCACCAAGGATCTGTCGAGATCCTGGATAGAGAAGGACCGTTCTCCATTGCCTCATACATGACATCAGGAGAGTGCGTAGAGTTGCATTGACTTTATACAACTCCAGCACCCTCATGAGCCATGAATGCGGCACAGAGTCGTAGGCCTTCTTATAATCTATCCAGCATGTCGACAGATCCCTTCGATTACGGCGATTAGTATAGATAGACAAATTTTATTCTAGGGATGTTTGCATCGTAATTCATTGCTTAGTTAGTAATACCTCAGAGTAGATAAATACTACGTGTTGTTAATTGCTGTCATCTCACATAAAATATATAAATGTAAATTTAATTAATTTAGTTCTAATTATATCTTGTGCTCACTCGTACCTACACTGATAAACTGTTTTTGTTAATTCTAGATGGTCTCCCGCGATACAGGCTAGTGCGGGGACCGATGTAAACCACATTATGTAACTTTCTGTACACATTAGTATTTGATGAAATAAAATCGTTCATAAGTTTCATAACGATCGAAATATCTTATTAGGCTTATTTAAGACATCTCCAAGATACTAGACATAGAGGTAGAATATTAATAGAACGACTGTACTATAGTACGTGCCGTGAGCACGGGTATGTACAACCCTGCCTTCAAACGAACTGCGCGATAGTTAGTTAGTCGGCGATAGTTTGAAGGACTAAATACATATACAGGATGAATTTTATAACTTCGTACTGTGAGCTAGAAGCAGAATATCGTAAAAAACTATTTTGGAAAAATTTCATATCTCCGAAATTTGTTTTTTTTTTTAAATGTCAATTTTATTTTCTTTAAAATTCAGCCCATGGTTCCTTTCAGCGTTTTTCTCTGAGACCAGTACCCCGAGTGTAAAGAATTCACGTTAATAAACCTATAAATTTGTATGGGAGAAATTAGTACCAGGAGTATTCCGCTAGAGGCGCTGTGCCAATTCCTATAGAGAAGTGTCGTAAACGTCAATTCTTTACACACGGGGTACTGTATTTTAAGGACTTGCCCTTACTGGCTAGAAAAAAAAAACACTATATAATGAATGCCAATTTCTCGTTTTTAGGGTTCCGTAGCCAAATGGCAAAAAACGGAACCCTTATAGATTCGTCATGTCTGTCTGTCTGTCTGTCCGTATGTCACAGCCATTTATTTCCGAAACTATAAGAACTATAATGTTGAAACTTGGTAAGTAGATGTATTCTGTGAACCGCATTAAGATTTTCACATAAAAATAGAAAAAAAACAATAAATTTTGGGGGTCCCCATACTTAGAACTGAAACTCAAAATTTTTTTTTTCATCAAACCCATAAGTGTGGGGTGTCTATGGATAGGTCTTCAAAAATGATATTGAGGTTTCTAATATAATTTTTTTCTAAACTGAATAGTTTGCGCGAGAGACACTTCCAAAGTGGTAAAATGTGTGTCCCCCCCCCCTGTAACTTCTAAAATAAGAGAATGATAAATCTATAAAAAATATATGATGTACATTACGGTGCAAACTTCCACCGAAAATTGGTTTGAACGAGATCTAGTAAGTAGTTTTTTTTTTAATACGTCATAAATTGAAATTAATATCAAATACTCAGGTCTATACTACCATTTACTTATATACCTACAGGTTTGTACGGAACCCTCGGTGCGCGAGTCTGACTCGCACTTGGCCGGTTTTTTTTATTTATCGATACGTTTACCAAGATAAAATTACAAGGAACTCATATCGTCATTTTTTCTGACAGTAAATCAACCAGTGTACGATATATCTGTGAATACATCTATAGGCAAACACCTCACATTTCGCACAAGGTAAATGTTGTTACCGTGATCACTCTATAAATATTGTAACTCTATGTGTACTAATTATTTAAAACTCTGTACTGTTGTACTCACCACATCGATCTCGATCTCCTGGATCTGGAAGCGCAGGATGATGGTCCATATGAGACCGAGGATGAGGCGAGGGTTCCCGTCCACTATATCCTCAGCACCTATTGACTCCAGGCGGACCTGCAAACAAGCATGCAGTGTTATTAAAATTCGTAAAAAAAAGGAGCAGGTTCTCAATTCGGTTGTTTTTTTTGTTTATTACCTCATAACTCCGTCATTTGTTAACCGATTTGGAGAATTCTTTTTTTGTTTGGAAGGGTACACTTCCCGTTTGGTCCCATTGTCATCAGATCAGGATTTGATTACTTCTTAGTGTACTTTAAAGTCGGTTTATGTTTTTAGTAAAACAGTCCACTTATTAAGGCCGACTTACGAACTGGCGGTAACTTCAGTAGCTTTGACCTTCATAGGTGCCCTTCTAGGGCCTAAATTAAATAAATGGCTTTGACTTTGACTTTGATTCTTTGTATATTCTACCATGGTGAGACACACAATAAAAAAAAACATTTTTGATCATAGTTACATGACCAAATGTGGTCTACTTCTCGATTTCAACTTACACTAATTCTTGAGACACTGAAAAGAAAAACGTCTCAAATTTTTTTTTCAGAGGTGGTCCCATACTAAAAGTTGTTCATAATTACGAGTACATTAACCCCTGAAAATTTGGCTAGAGGTTGAAAAGTAACCCTGTATTAAAGTATCAACTCGGCATGAAACCTTTGTACATTCCTGAAACATATACAGAAGGCGTTCCGCACTGCTACGGAAGCCCCACAATATTGCCTAACAGGGTTTCCTAGCACTTGTCTTCAATGTGAAATTTGCGACCGGATCCTATTAGACGTTTATTCACCCCTACTGATAGGTGAGGGGCAGGTCAAGTCTTCGATTTCCTGCTCCTCATGATCCTCAGAAAACTAACGGTATGTGGTGACCGACTTTCTATTACCCGACTGACTTGGAAGGAGGGTTATGTATTTACAAGCTTTTATTTAACTTGCAATGTTTGTACAGTAGTACCCAACTGATAAGGCGCGTCGTGAATCTTCGTTCACACAGAAAAGAAAGTATGGCCCGAAGATTAACGAAAGTATGCTTAAAACTTACAATCAACCTTGGATCACTACTATAAGGTTCATAATACAGTGCAGCTGTTAGTTCCGTCTTACTCGCAAGTTTTAAGAGAGGTAGAGCATAGCGTTTATTCGCTCAAAGAGCAGCTCGACTGGGGAAGTACCTCCACCTTACAGAATACCGCAGCCAAATAACTTTATGTTGTGTAAAGTTGTGTTCCTGCGCGTGAGTAAGGTCGCCAGAGCTCATAGGGGAGGGGGGAAAGTTCGGTAACGCTTGAGCAATGCTTCGTGTGTTGCAAGCGTCCATATGGCTACGGTAACCGCTTACCATCAGGTGGGCCGTATGCTTGTTTACCGACTAAGTTGTTAAAAAATGGCGGCAGCCGCCGACATTTCCCGCGCTTTGAAAATGTATCTTTGGGGGCGTCCATAAATTACGTGAGATGTTTAAGGGAGGGAGGGGGTCGAGTCAAATCTCATCTAATCTTACGTTGGAGAGAGGGGGGGTCTCGGCAAATATCACGCAATATTTTTTTCTGATTGAAACAAAAAGCAGTACATGCGGTATTAACTTTGCATCTAGCACAAGAGCTGCAGAGCACAGACGAGCAGCCCACATTGCACCAGCTAAGCAAGCGCGTATGTTCCGCAAAGTGCGACCCTCACGGATTGTCACAAGACGAGCTAATGAGTTACTGTGCGCAAGCGCCAACGGCTTAGAGTGGCTAGATCAGAACGAAGTTGAAGGAGCAGATGATTTTACTGAAAATCATATGGACATGTTGGTTCCAATAGTCTCTCTTGAGACCGTGCATGATTCTCCATGGACTGAATTAGAGTAGATATTCTTTTTTTAATCACAATAGTTACGATTTGAGTTTACTATTGTAGAAAAATTATTACACTTATAATTAAACTCTCAGCAATATTGATTACTAGTCTTAACTAGTCGTAAATAAAAGCACGAAGCAATTTTTTTTTCTTTTTACAATAACAATCCAACGCGTTTACGTAAGAAACCCACATTTTGAAAAATCTCATGTGAGATTGGGGGATGGGGGAGGGGGTTGAATAAAATCTCACGACATCTCACCAGGGGGGGAGGGAGGGCCAGAAAATTTAAAAAAAACACCTCACGTAATTTATGGACGTCCCCTTTTGCGCAGGTACATTAAGCCATATCAGTTGGGTACTACTGTAATTTCACCCACTCCCAGTTTTCAGTGGTCGGATTGACTTGCAATAACTATAATATTATAAATGCGAAATTGAGTTTTCGCCTCAATATTATCTGCAAATAATTTGTAAGTACTAAATTTCCTTACAGTAGATATCTGGTATCAATGATTACGAATGTAACACGGTGAAGCAGCTGTAAGCTTATCTTTTGATAAAATATTATTCTTGGTATACATTTGACGGTAGCACAATCGTATTATGTAACACTAGAAGATTTCAAATATCATGAGTTCCGTGACACATGCCAAAATATAATTGGGAACCGCTGGCTTAGACCAAAGACATAGAATAATAATAGATCGACTGTACTCGACACGACTCGAAGCGCTCGTGGTGTAGCATGATTAGCCGTTCTTAATCGATCGGAAAAGTTAAGCTACGTCTGTCGTGGTCGGTACCTGAATGGGTGACCGTCTAGTGGTATTTACTGACGAGCCCGTTGGCGCAGTTGGTTAAGACGTGGAGTCTTAACCTATCGCGCCGCAGGTCGTGGGTTCGATTCCCACACAGGACATACATTTGTATGCATGAACATGTCTGTATGTCCTGAGTCTGGGTGTAATTATGTATATTAGGTATGTATTTACAAACAAACAGTAGTATATGTATTATATCAGTTATCTGGTTTCCATAGTACAAGCTCTGCTTAGTTTGGGTCTGCTTAAAATCTATCGCAAGCGTAACGTATTCGTATCGAGAGAGTTAACTCAAATTTGTATGGGAATGTGTCATTCGAATGCTTTCAAACGTTTAAATCGGTAGCACGAACAACTACGTTAACCTCACGTCACGCTACGTAAACGTGGTTTGGTATATAATTTGAAATTGGAACGTATAGTATCGTCTACTCGCAAGCCAGCTAACGTAAACCTTCTCACCGTATTTTTTTCAGTGAGAGCCCACGTAACGTGTTTTTTTCTTATTTTTTCTAATATGTTGTTTTTTTTAAGCATTAAGATTTTTAGTTTGTATTTTTTTATTTATTATCTCATAACTAAACATGGTGAATCATTAATTAAGTAGGTATTTAAGTTATTCAAATTTAAAACATTCAATTGGGGTGCCTCATGTTTTATTTGACTAAGTAGTATCCGAAAATTTTTAATTTCCTAGCCGAGAATCGAACCCATTGATTCCGAAAAAATCACACCCTGTATTATAGCGCCATCCCATAGTGTCACTTAAAAGTATCAAATTCTGGGAAGTAATGTTAAATGGTAAACTAAAGAGAAGTTCAAATATTTAAGAAAACCCATTTTATTTTGCTTACATTTAAACTTTGATAATTATGTAAATTGTTCGAAATTACCTATACCAATTATTTACAATATTAAACTACTACGACGTGTACTACTTCGACGTGTCAAGAATTCTACATTCTCAAAAGTTCGTGCCTATACCTATTGAAATTAATGACTAAGTACTCTAATAATCTTTCGAAAATATTCCATCGGAATTAATAATCTTGTGATGCAAAATCATGATTTAATTGATTTCGAAACATCCTATATATACTTAATTATAATAAGCGTTTAAACGGAATTTCGAAAGTTCAAGTTCAGCCACTCTTTAAATGAAATCCCGTAAAACTGCTAAAACACATCTAGAATTGAAAATCGATGAATTTATTTCTATCGGAGTCACAATCTTCTTGTAGTATTGTTCTAAATTCAAACCTTAATATTCATGAACTCTTTGCTGAAATAAAAAAAAACTACCTACGCGCGGTTTTTGGTTTGACAGTTAAGAATGGTTTTCGTTCAAAAATATTTTCACATTCATCATATTTAAATAGTGAAAAAGGAAACATTCACATGGGAATCATAATATAATACCTTATTTCGTTAGCTAATAATATAAGATAAGCCGATTATTTAATTTAGTTTATGTTATTAGGAATAAATATTGTAAAATTGTGTACCCGAAATATATGAAGTGTGTATCAGAAATATATGACTCAAAATTCTGGACGAATTTAACGTAGCTCGCAAGCTAGGTTTCGAGTAGACGATAGAACTTCTGTCAAAAATGACATCTACTCGATACGACGACGCTACGAAGGCGATACGAAAGTGGTTCGTGCTAAGGCCTCAGATGACCGTGTGTGAGGAATGTCCCAGGATATTTTATTTTATTTCATATCGAGCGTTTCCGTGCTTCGGAAGGCACGTAAAGCCGTTGGTCCCGGTTATCACTTAATTGTGATAGTCGTTAAGGTAGTTGGATGCCTCCTAGGCGGCTTGAAAAATTCCAACAGTAGGTTGACCACTAGCCTACATCCACCAATACACAGTGGGCATGCGTGGTGGAGTATCTGCCCATTCCCTTTCACCCCTTTCACCCTCATTTGTGAAAGGAGGCCTGTGCTCAGCAGTGGGACATTATAGGCTGATGATGATGATGATGACTGTACTCGAACCTGTGGTAAATTCAACTGTATGTAACAACTTAATGGTGCGTACATGCTACGCGAAGCGAGCACGAGCCGAGACTCGAACGAACAGGATTCGTTCGTTGCTCGCGATTTCAAGCGTGGACGTACTTAACGAGCCTTCAACGAGCCTACAACGAGCACGATGCGAATCCCTGTGTTCGTGAAAAAACTGACAATTGGGCGGAGCGCAGCCGAGCACGCTACGAATGCTCGTTCGAGGCTTGCAAGCCCGTCTACACTACGCGAATCGTGCTCGCAGTGTGCTCGGTTCGCCAAACATGGACGCACCAATATATTCATCGACCAATATAAAAATTTGCGCGTCGTGATCGTTGTAGGCTCGTTAAGTACGTCCACGCTTGAAATCGCGAGCAACGCCTGTTCGTTCGAGGCTCGGCTCGTGCTCGCTTAGCGTAGCATGGACGCACCATATGAATGCATCTATATGCAAACTGCTAAAACTTCGCACATATATATTCTTACTCTATGGTTTTGTTAGAACCTACGGTTTTGGCCGTGCGTGAGTCTGTCAATAATGTGTGTTATTAGAAGTAGATTAGTGTAAAACATACTTATACACGAGTGTACTCTGAGATAATGAAACAATACACATATAACAATTTATCTATTCGCCATTGTTATCAATAAGATAAATTTGCGGCAAGGTCGAGTAGTAGGAGAGGGGGGGGGGGATTTATATCATAATTAATTTATCTTTATCTATGTATATGTGACAGGGTCCGAAACGAGGACATTCGTAGGAGAACGAAAACTACCGATATAGCTCGTAGAGTTAGTAAGCTGAAGTGGCAATGGGCAGGCCACATCGCTCGAAGAACTGATAGCCGATGGGGAAGGCAGGTTCTCGAGTGGCGACCACGTACTGGAAAGCGCCGAGCGGGACGACCTCCCACCAGGTGGACCGACGATCTGGTCAAAATCAGCTGGCTGCCGTTGGCTGGCCGTCCTCTCCCATCCCAGAGCATCTCACTCCTATATACCACGCACTCCTCGGTTTATCCGTGGTTCCTCCGATACAACTATTCAGGTATCAGTCATTATAAACTAAGTTAGTTACATGGTGGTTG
Source organism: Achlya flavicornis (assembly GCA_947623365.1). Classification (NCBI taxonomy): domain Eukaryota; kingdom Metazoa; phylum Arthropoda; class Insecta; order Lepidoptera; family Drepanidae; genus Achlya; species Achlya flavicornis. The sequence goes on along the minus strand of OX392494.1, from coordinate 816,933 downwards.
ATGCTTGAATGGTTTTATATGGACATGGGTCGATCGTTGTACTGGCTGAGAGCAGTGCTAATCATCATCATCATCATCACTAAAAATACTTGTCATTTTCTTTATATACAACCGAATCAAAGAAGGGCATTTTTGCTGGTCTACTCACAAGCACATAATATTCAAACGTAACGTAAACATCTAACAAACCTTAGTGTGCAAGAAGCTGAGACTCTTGTTCACGTTCTCTATCTTGTGCACCCTCATGCGGCCCGAGTTGGGCCGGGGCAGCCGCTCGCCGCTGATGATCTCCAGCAGCTTGAGGAGCCGCCGCCCGTCCGCCAGGTCCGCGAACAAGTCTTCCACCTCCATGCGGGCCTGCAAATACAACACAGTCATTTATAATGGGAACTAAACACATCTGTCGTGCCATTGCTTCAATCGGATAGCGACAGTGAAAATAGTGACCAAGAACAAAACCTCCCGGTCAAAAAGAAGCGTGAATGAAATATTCTGAATGAAATATTCTTTATTGTATAGACTGACATATAAAAAGTAACAAAAATACACATTAAGGAAGTTATACAATGTAGGCGGCCTTATTGCTTAAGCGATCTCTTCCAGGCAACCTTTGGGTACAGGAAATACAGCGTGTTTAACAATCTCGCTATATCTCGAAAACTACTTGCTTTGAATGAGATTTCTTACCGACAAATTCCGATTTATTACTGCCCACACGTAACCGCTCGTTCAAAAATTTTTACCGCCCATTTAATTATTCCCTGCTCAATTATATATTCACTGATCCATTTCATTATTTTTTATTACTAATTTTTGTTTACTTTACTGCTTAGTTTTAACTGCTGAACTAGTTATTAAACGTGCCATTTATAATTTTTAACTTACCAAAACCGCTATTTACAACTGCCTCTTTAAATCAGTGCCATTTATTATAATTTCAGAGAGCTGATGATGATGACGATGAATCGATCGGAAAAGTTAAGCTACCACTGTCGTGGTCGGTAACTGATGGATGCCTAGTGGTATTTCAAATCGAGCGTTTCCGTGCTTCGGAAGGCACGTAAAGCCGTTGGTTCCGGTTATCACTTAATTGTGATAGTCGTTAAGCTAGTTCGAGGCCTCCTAAGCGGCTTGAAAACTCCAACAGTAGGTTGACCAGTAGCCTACCTCCACCGATCCGCAGTGGGCACGCGTGGTGGAGTATTGCCAATTCCCTTTCACCCTTATTTGTGAAAGGAGGCCTTTGCTCAGCAGTGAGACATTATAGGCTGATGATGAGAGCATGAAATACTCCCGTTTAAAATTGGGAGCAGTCCGCAATGCCTGCGTTGCTGGCCACGCTATGATGGCCTCGAGCTTAGTTGAACTACGCTCCGGGCCTTCAAGCTTGGTCAGCATTGCAGCCTTTGCTGTCCGCGCTTGTCCATCAAGGACTGCGATGCTGACGGCGCTGTGTTGGGCTGGGCTTTCGGCCTTCATCAGCGTTGCTAGCAACGCAATGATTACAGACACAGGGAGTAATGTACTATGGAGGTGCAAGGTGGATGACACCTCCATTTAAAAGGGAAGATCTTCCGCCAGGCTGAGTCATCGTGCCTGGGGACCGCGGTCTAACTGTACATGTCGGACAGTTGTATATATGCAGATTCTCGGGAAAACTTCGCAAGCGCGATGCAGGATGTAGGCGCGCGATGCAGGATAATGTGGCGCCACGCCATCTATCTTTCCGTGTGTGAACTATCTCAGTGTTACTGATAGATGTCGCTACAGTACTACTGTTACCTTTTGGCACGCAGTTTGCCTATGGCATGGAGACATCCCGAGAACACGAGTGAAACCGCGGGGCACAGCCAGCTTAAGAACACCCTCAAAGCCCCGCGACTCATTAACACACAATTATAAACAATGTAATAAATAAGATAGCAAAATCTAATAATATAATAATTTACTACAGGCCGGCCTATCGGCTGACCTCCGCCATTACTTCGGCCTATGATATCATCGATCATTCACTGCGAGGATCCATATCAGATTGGATCATTGAAATTCTACTTCTCATGCGTGTCACTCTTGACAGAGTGGTCGGTGGTCGTCATGACGTGTGATTAGTAATAGATTAGATGTATATATATATTATTATTATTTTTTTATGTTTGTTACCTCATTACTCATCATCATCATTTATTAACCGATTTGGAAAATTCTTTTTTTGTCTGAAAGGGTACACTTCCCGTTTGGTCCCATTGTCATCAGATCAGGATTTGAATACGTCTTACTGTACTTTGAGGTCGGTTTAAGTTTTTTGTAAAACAGTCCAATTATTATCGATACTTTTAAGGAGAACAAATGACATGGAATCCATATGGACCTATTGTCTGGCTGTAAATCAACTACTGTACGATATATCTGTGAATACATCTATATGGAAACTGCTCACGCTTTGCACAAGGTAATTATTATTCTTAGGCTGCTTTTCCACCACAGATGTGCTTTGCTACGTTGCTATGGATGCGTTTGATAGCCACCAATCATATTCCTTGGTGCACATAGCACTGGTGGAAACGGATTCAACTAAGATATGTTTTTTAACCGACTTCAAAAATAAGAGGAGGTTCTCAATTCGGTTGTATTCTTTTTTATTGTTTTTTTTTTAATGTTTGTTACCTCATAACTCCGTCATTTATTTACCGATTTGGAAATATTTTTTTTTTTCTGGAAGGGTACACTTCCTATTTGGTCCCATTGTCATCAGATCAGGATTTGATTACTTCTTAGTGTACTTTGAAGTCGGTTAAAGTTTTTTGTAAAACAGTCCAATTATTAGATGGAAGGATGCATGCTATGGATGCGTGCTATGGATGGTCGCGAGTGGTGTAGCTATGTGCAGAGCAGAGTACCTACAGTAGGCCCGCGTTTATCGCTGAAAGCAGACATGCCATCGTGGAAGCAAAAAGTTATACATCGCATAGCTCGAGCTGCGCATCTTCCTCGCGCAGCCACTTTGCGGCGGCGCATCTTACTCGCACCGCTACATAGCTTAGTATCAGTGGAAACGTTCACATAGTTTCACAGCTTAGCTATTACATCCTCGCAAAAGCAGCCTTAATCTGTAGCGACATCGCGGAAAGATAGATGGCGTGGCGCCACATTATCCTGCATCGCGCTTGCGAAGTTTTCCCGAGAATCTGCATATATACAACTGTCCGACATGTACAGTTGGACCGCGGTCCCCAGGCACGATGACGCAGTCTGGAGGAAGATCTTCCCTTTTAAATGGAGGTGTCATTCTCCTTGCACCTTCATAATCAATTACCGTACAATACATTTGAAGTGCAAAATAAACAATATGATATCATAAAAGTAAATAATCTGTGACTAATAACGACCATTTCGCGCCTTGCAAATGATGTCATTACGCAACCTTATAGATTTGCTGTTGATACTGCAATTTATTTTTATGCAACTATATTGCACGGCCAAGCACTTTGGGATACTGATGACCTTTGAACATCGGTATGTGGAAATTCACTGCTTTTTTTAGGGTTCCGTAGCCAAATGGCAAAAAACGGAACCCTTATGAACGTCCGTATTTGACAGCCACTTTTTTCCGACACTATAAGAACTATACTGTTGAAACTTGAAAAACTTAAAAAAAAAACAATAAATTTTGGGGGTTCCCCATACTAACAACTACAAAAAAAAATCATCAAACCCGTATGGTATCTATGGATAGGTATTCAAAAATGATATTGAGGTTTCTAATACCATTTTTTTCTAAACTGAATAGTTTGCGCGAGAGACACTTCCAAAGTGGTAAAATGAGTTTCCCCCTCCCTGTAACTTCTAAAATAAGAGAATGATAAAACCAAAAAAAATATATGATGTACATTACCATGCAAAATTCCACCGAAAATTGGTTTGAACGAGATCTAGTAAGTAGTTTTTTTTTAATACGTCATAAATCGTAAACCGAAATTTACCTTTCATTCAATCAACCCAAATTACACTATTATTAAAACATCGATCAAAGTTACAACGAACTACAAAACCTTTTATATTATGTTACTTGCTGCTATGGAACCCTTCATGGGCGAGTCCAACTCGCACTAGGCCGCTTTTTTGTATCTTATGCAACAGCTTACGTATAGCTCACCTCAGTGCTAATACAAGAATGCATAGGATTTATAATTATAACAGAAATAATCATGGCGAGATCCATACATTGATTTGTACAAAAAAATAAAACATTTTGGAGGGTTTTGAATCACTTCCAATGTTGAGATTACATTACCAGCAACTTATTAATATACATGAAATACCTATTTTACAAACCCCACAAAACATAACAAAATAACGGTTTTGGTCGCGAATAGTTGCGATTCGCCGGCATGCCATAGAAATTCGCATTTTCATCCCGGGGTTCTAAAAATATTTTAAATGGCTCAAGTTATTCCTTAGGCACCAAGGATCAATTATAACTTCATTCTAACGTCTCTAAATATTTTTTTGTACAAATCTCGCCATGATTCTTTAAGAAATTAGAGTCCGTGACTGAAAAGTTGGACTGGAAAGACTAATAAAGATGGATATGGAATGGAGATGATTGGAGATGGAAGTAAGAAAGCAGTGAATGCCGAAATATCAGATAGAAGAGTTGAAAGGAATATGCCCACTTGACCCGATCCCAAATTATTCAGAGCAATGCATGCAATTGATATAATTTGAACTACTAGAACAAATACGGTATAAATTGACACATGACTAATACGATTCGGTCATCAATTATCGCAGTGTGTCATTGTGTTTAGTTTTATTTGTAAATGTCATGTGCTATAAGGAAATTAAATGTAATGGTGCGTCCATGCTTGGCGATTGGCCACACTGCGAGCACGATTCGCGTAGCGTGGACGGGCTTGCGAGCCTCGAACGAGCGCAATTGTCAGTTTTTTCACGTACAAAATGATTCGCATCGTGCTCGTTGTAGGTTCGTTCGTGGCTCGGCTCGTGTATTCGCGTAGCATGGACGCACCATATTGTTTGATAGGTTTATTAGATATTAATAAGTCGGAACGTTCTAGACTTTGCAGAGATAAATTGAGTGAGTCCGCAATGGTTTTACCAAGGGTGTACAGTTTTAAAATGTAGGGCATAACTGGTTCTCCCGTTCAAAATTTGGATAAACCCGACAGGGGAATTACATCTCATCATCATCATCATTGTCAGCCTATAATGTCCCACTGCTGAGCACAGGCCTCCTTTCACAAATGAGGGTGAAAGAGACTGGGCGATACTCCACCACGCGTGCCCACTGCGGATTGGTGGAGGTAGGCTAGTGGTCAACCTACTGTTGGAATTTTTTAAGCCGCCTAGGAGGCATCCAACTAGCTTAACGACTATCACAATTAAGTGATAACCGGGACCAACGGCTTTACGTGCCTTCCGAAGCACGGAAACGCTCGATTTGAAATACCACTAGGCGGTCACCCATCCAGGTACCGACCACGACAGACGTAGCTTAACTTTGCCGATCGATTAAGAACGGCTAATCATGCTACACCACGAGCGCTTCAATTACATCTAATAACATTTAATGGGGTGTTGTTCCTAAAATGTTGCAGTCTCCGCGCACTATTCGAAGCAGCCAGTGCGTTGTGATCCTAAACATTTAAGACTAAATATACGGAGAAACTGACAGCAGTAAGACAATTTGGGATAACAATTTCTTCTATTTTCCAAAACATTGCACTGACATTCTTGTATAGATAAAAAACCGCATCTGGTTATTTTATTTACAAACATTGACATATGCCTTTCGAGTGCCGTTCTAGAAGATGATGAATCCAATGTAATTTCTTTTCTTTGCGTAGTTTACGAGATAAAAGGAAAATAATTATAAGATCCTCCACGTCCACATCGCTCGACGGAATGGTCCCAACTGGCTGTCGCCATGGCTGCTATAACTGGCTGCTCAATATTTCAACGATGTACATTTCAACAATGTGATTGTATTGCATTATGGGGTGTTCACAGCGTCTAAAATGGAAATGGGCAGGACACTTAGCACGTTTAACGGATAAGAGGTGGACAAAACGTGTCACTTCTTGGTCAGGGCCGCAGGGTAACAGAGGAAGAGGGCGCCCTAGGGAACGCTGGGCTGACGAGGTGAAAGATGATCAAATGGATGGAGATAGCACTGGATAGGACCGAGTGGAAAGGAATGGAGGAGGCCTTTACCCAAAGAGGGGCCCTATCTGAGAAATTAGGTTAAATTTTTTAAGCATGTAACTATTATAACTTTGTATTATTTATTAGATATGGCAATAAAGGCTTTTTTTTTTATTTTATTTATGGGGTGTTCCAAACACTTCGTTCTAGAAACTCACCTTCTGCAAGAACGAGTTGATCCATTTCGTGAAGGTCTTCTTCTGTATATGTAATCGTTCCTCTTGGAGCGCTTTGATGCGCCCCTGCTCGAACTTGAGCGCGTCTTCCCGCTGCGTCATGTTCGTACGCTGCTGCACTGCCGTTGCGTACCCTCCCGGCTCATACTGTTGCCCTGGGGAAGAGAAGGTGGAAGTTAAGTTCTATGTATGTCTGTGTGGTACACGCGTGAAGTTTTTACTGTGTTTGACCACAATCTCACCATGGTAAGTGATGATGTGGCCGAAGGTGGTAAGCACACAAAGCCTAGAAGGAACTGGCTCTCAAGTTTAGCTGTCGGAACACACCGATAGGTGCTTGGCGACAGATTTTCAACATGACAGTGGTAGCCAGCCAGGTGGGTACTACAAAAACCACCGTGCTAGGTTTTCTTTCAACGAAAGCTCAAGCTCTTTGTAGGAACCTGAACCGGGACCTTCGTCTCGGCATCCGACGTCACTACCACACAGCTATCATCGCCAAAAGATCTAGATCGATCCAGCTTTAGTGGAGGAAAACATTGCAAGGATACCATAGCAGTGGCAACATTAGTTTGGCATAATATATGGCCTCCTATGACCTAAATGTATAGTAGAAAAGAAACCTCAAATCACAGATGGCTTCTTCAGTTATTAAATGAAGCGACACGTTGTTGTACAATCAGTTCTGATCTTTGTGTTCTTTGATGTAAAGTAGAAAATGTAGATCGCAGCTGAACCAAACGAACTAAAGAAGTCGAATAACCGAGTAAGGTCAATGAATGAGATTTAAGGAGATGCTAAGGATCTAAAAGAGAGATACGGCTTGTTTTATCGAAAGAGATTTATCTCTCTTTTCTTTTGAGTGAGCTGTTTTGCATTGCTAACAAATACGTGTCCAATATATTTTGATACACTAACAGACAGACGATTTCTACCCAGAAACGTTCTTATTGAAATAGTCGAGAACATGAATACCATATAGAACCATGATGAAGGATTTACCATATTTCCTGCTGGGCTGGTACTCCTGGTAGGAGTGGAAGCTCACGTTACTCAGCTGTCGTTGCATCGTGGAGTCATCAGTGTGCTCCTCATGTATCACTTAAACTTTAATCTTTGGCTAATTGAGGATTTTTGTGACAACTTTTGGATCTCTTTTTGTTTTTAATTGATGTTATTTGTCATTAGATGTAACTGCTAAAATAAAGAATTGACATTCTTGGATTTTCATAACAAGGTCATCTGTTCGGAAACTAATCTATGGCCATGCTAGGAAGTCATTCTTGACAAGAGGGTGTCTCTCCTTGCCGCACTATGCTTGTCTCTTTTTGACAGACGTATACGGGTTGCCAAAAGTGACCTATTGGGAAGGCCTTATTGAGAAAGAGAATATGGAAACCAGCGAACTGATATAGTATTTGTAAATACACCCACACCCAGGCTTAACCGAACAACCAACCAATAGCTGGATATATAGCCACGACATACGTCCTGTCAAATAATGGTTTGGATGATGGCTCAAGTCGTTAACACGTCATAATGAATTCGAGCTAAAGATTATGTGGGCGATTTCAAAGGAGCTTCCGCGGAATCTCAGGTTGTGGAGGTATTAGCTGTGGTACCTCCAAGAGAGTACATCGGGTAAGAAAGGTATGAAGAGATTTCTGCTGTATCGACAATGCGCGACCCAATACTCTCTTACTCATATCTTTCATACAATCCATCCATTTTTTCTGGTCTTCCTCATCCCGTGATCAGTCTTCTTTTATTTAGATAGGTGGTTTTTAAATGCACTACGTATATGTATATTATTCTAGTTATAATAATGTATGTTTGTTTACACTAAGCGGTGATGAGTTTGCGGTCAGATTGGGGTCATGAGGATACACCGGAGCCAGGACTTAACCTTTTGGCATATACCTACAGAATTAAAGATGAAACACCATATCAGTCTTATTCACTCTACTGGCCAACTCCAGTATTAATTTTAGGAGCTGTAAAGTAGCCTGACCCAATCCTAACCCTGACCCATTATCATTTACGAGTGCTGACGACACTAGTTGAAAATATTCAATTGGAAATTTAAGAGAGGTAGAGCATAGCGTTTATTCGCTCAAAGAGCAGCTCGACTGGGGAAGTACCTCCACCTTACAGAATACCGCAGCCAAATAACTTTATGTTGTGTAAAGTTGTGTTCCTGCGCGTGACTAAGGTCGCCAGAGCTCATTGGGGAGGGGGGAAGGCCGGTAACGCGTGAGCGATGCTTCGTGTGTTGCAAGCGTCCATATGGCTACAGGTGGGCCGTATGCTTGTTTGCCGACTTAGTCGTATAAAAAAAAATGAATTCATTTGAAAGCACGAAATGTTATATCTTTTCTGATGTTTATGTTAGAAAGAGATACATTGATGCTAAGTTAGTTTATTTAAACAGCAAAATCAGCTCTCGACTGACTTATAGACAGCCTAAATAACTCAGACCAGAAGCATGAAATTTTGCACAGGAATACGGTCAACTTTTACGATGGGACCATCTTTGAAAACGCGAAAATAATCGTTTGGCTGAAAGCTTGTATATTTACACACAGTTACAATGCACTACATTACTACGAATGATATAACAGTACATAATGAGTTACTCAATAACAATTAACGGCGCGTGTCCGGTGAACTATGCGCGAGCGCAAGCGGCGCGTTGCGTGACCGTAGGGCTGTCCGACGGTTGTTTACCGTTGTGAAGTTTGTATTTACAAACAATAATTGGACTGTTTTACAAAAAACTTAAACCGACTTCAAAGTACACTAAGAAGTAATCAAATCCTGATCTGATGAAACAAACAGGAAGTGTACCCTTCTAGTCAAAAATAAATTTTCCAAATCGGTTAATAAATGACGGAGTTACCAGGTAACAAATAAAAAAAAAAAAACACAACCGAATTGAGAAGCTCCTCCTTTTTTGAAGTCTGTTAAAAAGTAGCATATAATGTAGTATCTGGTTTCCATAGTACAAGCTCTGCTTAGTTTGGGATCAGATGACCGTGTGTGAGGAATGTCCCGGGATAATTATTATTTAATATTAATTACTCAATAGCATAAGTACTAAAGTGTTTAATACCGCATTACACCTTGAACGGTTATCAGTGCGTCGGAGTTATCAATAATTATCCGTAATTAGGCTATGCAAATAGACACTCGCTAAACACCTGACCTGCTACTGTATTTAGAGTACGAGAAATTAACTTCGTAATATTTTTGTCTGCCCTAAAAGAGGGTATGAATTTGAAATTAAAATTATTAGTGATGTGAAAATTAGACCCTGGACACATGTACCTTTTGTTTGAAAAACAGTTTTTTAGGGTTCCGTAGCCAAATGGCAAAAAACGGAACCCTTATAGATTCGTCATGTCTGCCTGTCTGTCTGTCCGTCCGTATGTCACAGCCATTTATTTCCGAAACTATAAGAACTATAATGTTGAAACTTGGTAAGTAGATGTATTCTGTGAACCGCATTAAGATTTTCACACAAAAATAGAAAAAAAACAATAAATTTTGGGGGTTCCCCATACTTAGAACTGAAACTCAAAAATTTTTTTTTCATCAAACCCATAAGTGTGGGGTGTCTATGGATAGGTCTTCAAAAATGATATTGAGGTTTCTAATATCATTTTTTTTCTAAACTGAATAGTTTGCGCGAGAGACACTTCCAAAGTGGTAAAATGTGTGTATAAAAAATATATGATGTACATTACGGTGCAAACTTCCACCGAAAATTAGTTTGAACGAGATCTAGTAAGTAGTTTTTTTTAATACGTCATAAATTGAAATTAATATCAAATACTCAGGTCTATACTACCATTTACTTATATACCTACAGGTTTGTACGGAACCCTCGGTGCGTGAGTATGACTCGCACTTGGCCGGTTTTATTTTTTGTAAAAGTTGATCGTATACATGAGTACATTACGTGGTTTCATTTAATGTCGTATTGTCGTATCCGCAGGGAAAGCTAGTTCTTTGACACTAGTAATCAAGGTAAATATACCACGGGCAACAGACGATATGGTCAATGACCAGCCGTTATTCCGCCCACGCGATAATTAAAACAAGTCAACTATTGGACACGCATTCTGAACCATACATAAATGTTAACGCTGGCGTTGCGTCATCAAGTTATGTGGAAGAAAAGACAGGTAGACACTTGGGAGAAGTAGGGCATAACCAAGGGCTCATGGGGGTCATGACCTCCCCCTGGGCCTCGGCCGTCTAGATCAACCAGAGGTTTTTTTTTCTATTTTTACCTCAGCACTCCTGGGATGAAAATTTGTCACCAAATATCAGATTTTTTCGCTGCCTGGTTCAAAATTCAAAATCATTTATTCAAATAGACCTTCGCAGGCACTTATGAAAAGTCTGACTCTAATACTCTAATACCGGTTCGGAAGGTTGCATTTGCTGAGAAGAGCCGGCAATGAACTCAGCAATTACTCTTTTCAAAACAAACTTAGATTCATTACATAATATTTACATTCTAATCGCACTGAAAACAATTGCGTGCCCCGGCGCGGCGGCAAAATTACAAAGTAGACTGAATAAATCCAGCCCCCACAAGCAGCACCTGTTCACAAGTATGACGCGTGTGGCAGTTCGAAATATTGAAAGGTTTTTAGATGTTTCTAAAGGTATCTCAAGAACTAAAGCACAGATTAACTAGAGTACCTACCTACAGTAATAAACACAAACCGAGTAGAGTAGTAGAGTGACAATTACCGACAAAATCTTGTAGCAAACAGATCAGAACATCACACCTTTGATTGCGTTGTCAATAGGTTCTGTGGTCACATGAGTATGAATCTGCGGGTAACAGCTATAGTACTTATTGTGTATTTTGAAAACCCATCCAAGGATATAAGTGTGTGACCCCCCCTGACCTGAAGGCTGGATCCGCCCTTGGGCATAACGTGTTCTTATCACAGATTACAGAACAAAAGGCAGATATAGCGCGCAGAACACGGGATTGAGGCCAAAAAAGCAAATACAAACTGAAAAACACATAGCTAGTTTACATTACAAAGTTTATTAAAAAGAAAGTGTTTGTCGTGTAATAAAGTTTGCTAAACAAAGCAAATACAAATTCAAAAGCGAATACCAGCTATGTATTTTTCAATTTGTATTTGCTTTTTTGGCCTCACTCCCGTGTTCCGCGCGCTCCATCTGCTTTGTTCTGTAATCTAAGGTTCTTATCATCATCTGCCTGCCCTGTACCCAATCATTTGTGATCGTCGCAATATGTACGCCTTCTTCCATTCGTCTCTTCTATCCTCATACCAATCCACTCCTTTCTTACCCATATCATCTTTCACACAACCCATCCATCTCTTTTTCTGTCCTGTCCCTCTTCCCGCATATCCTAAAATATATCAACTTTCATATTCATAACTCTTGTAGTCATGTGGCTTTCATTCCTCATAACATGTCCACCACGATAAACGGTTCCCTCTCGACTTTTCAGTCACTGGCGCTACTTTCAAACTTCCCCCCGTTCTGGCATAACGTGGTCTCCCGTTAAAAATTCTGAGTAACCTTATGTACTTGCGATGAGTAAGGTCAGCTGAGCTGCCAGTGTGCGGGAACCTGCGGTGTATAACCATGTTAACCTTCCCGCTGCTGGCACAGCGACTCCGACCAACCCCTCTCCAGCCCCCCTTCTAATAACTCTGGTGTTGCAAGCGTCCATAGGTTACAGTAATCGCTCACAATCAGGCAGGTCGTATAAATACATTCCAGTGCGTCTGTCGAGACAGTGCGTTTCTGAGATCTGATAATGTTGCCCAAATCACGGAAACGGCTGATCTGATTTTGATGGGACTTTCACTAAGCTATGCCTAGGAATATACTGCACCTTCCCGTGAAAGTCACATCGCCATAGGATAAACCGTTTCCGATAATAGCCCTATAAGAAATGAATCATTTCAGGCTTCACTGTAGTAGTATAAAAAGAAATCGTACTATCCAGCTTTTTGCCAGGATTTTTCTAGTTTAAGAACAAATCAATAAACAATCTTTTGGGCGTTAGAACAATTCATAGACATCGATATTAATGCTAATATATGTAATGTAAAGTTCATTGACTCACAATTGCTTGTTCCGACGCTGTTCATCTTATCACAATGTGTTTGGCAAATATTTGAGCAAATAGTCGCAAATGTTTGATGATTCAACAAAGGGTGTCTGCGTTATTTACTGGCCAATTTGTTATTTGCGAACATTAGTCGAAAAAAACAGTAAGTTAAAGACGGTGATCATTTGCAAGTTGACCACCAATATTTTGCTGACCTTGAAGAGCAATTTTTAGGCCATTTTTAGGGTTCTGTACCTCAAAAGGGATCGTGTCGGTCTATTCATCTGTCACACAGCCGATTTGCTTCGAGCTTACTGGGCCGACATAGTTGAAAGGTACTGTGACATAAATCAATTTGAAATATTGTGGTCACATTGAGGGACAAATTAGAAAATTAAAAAAAAATAGTTTTGCTAACTGTACTGTGTGACATATCAAATGAAAGCGGTTAAAGTCTGTTTTTCACTATAATGGGTTAGTTGATTAAAAAAATCTATTTAGTCCGACTTTTACAATAACAAAAAATATTAGACAATAATTTTTTCTTTTGTCAATTAGACAAATAATTGGACTGTTTTACAAAAAACTTAAACCGACTTCAAAGTACACTAAAAAGTAATCAAATCCTGATCTGATGACAATGGGACCAAACGGGAAGTGTACCCTTCCAGTGAAAAAAAGATTTTTCCAAATCGGTTAATAAATGACGGAGTTATGAGGTAACAAACATAAAAAAAAAAAAACATACAGTCGAATTGAGAACCTCCTCCTTTTTTTGAAGTCGGTTAAAAAATACGAAGATAAGTGTTGAAGTTCCGCGTGACGTCTCGTTAGTGACGTCACGCGCCCACTCCCGAAATTTGACTCGCTTTATCTTCGTCAATTTTTAATAATTTGGTAAAGCAAAAAATACGTGACCAATATTGTTTGATAATCTAACTGACGGACTAATTAGGTAATTATTATTTTTTAACTAGGAATCATCCCTATTATAAAATAAATACTTTTAAAGTTATACAAGAAACTATATGAAAAGAGCCTAAAATATTAAAAATAAGTTATTGTAAAAAAAAAAAAATTAATAAGTACAAGTTGTACTTGCATTGTCTTCCAATATCAATCCGACCACTGGAAGTGGTTGAAATTCGACTTGCAAGATTCCACCCTAACAAACATACATTGCAAGTTAAATACAAGCTTGTAAAAAAACATACACAAGTTCAATGAAGTTCAAGATTGAGTAGTAGTCCCACAGAGCTGTATAATCTAATTTTTACGCAAGTGAAGTCGTAGTGCACAGCAAGTTGTTTGTAGGAAACTTTCGCCCACATACCTATTTGCTGATTGCAGAAGTAGTCAGGAGTGGTCACATATTTTTTTTTTTATTAGCGTGGGGAATTCCTCCTAGGATACCCGACCGCCCTAGGGGGAGCGGCCAGGTTATGCCGGACTTTTACCGGCTAAAACCCCACGGTGGTCGCCACCTGCGCTACAGAGGGGGGGCGGGCTCTCGTGCAGATCACGTACCTGCTCGCCCCTCCACGCGCGGCTCTGTGATAGCCCGTCCCGGGGGAAGTGTGATACCTCCCCCCAGCACCCTAGCAGTGCTATTGCACGATGAGTCGTGACCACAACGACCCATCGTCCTCGTACCTATAATCAAATTTTTATGCAAGTGAAGCCGTAGTGCGCAGCAAGTTGTCTGTAGGATACTGTCGCCCACATATTTGCTGATTGCAGAAGTATTGGTCGGGAGTGTTCACCTACATTCGTTATCGAGTGTTTACTTTCATGATATTGTAGAGATACATACAGAGTATGTGTGAAGTGCGCAAGGCCCTTAGCTGAATAAATTGTTTTTAGTTATGAGCTCAGATCAAGAAAAAATGAAAGACGGTCTGTGTTCGTAAGTGACGCAACTAATAGGAAGCCGGCGTTCTTGTAAATACATGGCCTCACACACACATATACCATAGGAAACCGATCGATTATCATTCCTTATTGAGACGTTGACAGTGACAATAAGGCGTTATATGACACTGCTGCCTCGCGCGGTTTCACCCGCGTTCCCGTGATAAAAAGTAGCCTATAATACTCGGGGATAATGTAGCTTGCGATTAGTGAAAGAATTTTTAGAATCTGACTGGTAGATCCAGAGATTAGCCCGTTTAAACAAACAAAAAAACTCTTCCGCTTTATTATACTAGTATAGATTAGAAAGTGACGGATATACTATATACTACATCAATACGAATATACTATACTTGACTTAAACCTTATTTATTAATAAGGGGGTTAGAGTAGTAATACTGTACCCCGAGGGTAGAGAATTGACGTTTCTAAACGCTTACTAATTAGTTTGCGTTTAAATTATATAATAATTGTTCGATGCATACACGAGACGAGACGCTAATAAAAGCTTGTAAACATTATTTTTCTATTAATACCAAATCATAGACTAAAAAAAAACTCATCGAACCTCTATCAATCTATCGTATGACATTTCTAGTTTTGAAACATTCAATTATGGAACGCAGACCGGTCCGGCCGGTCGGATCGTTTCAAAGCCGTAAAGATGCGCGCGCGCATCGCACTAACAAATAAAACGCGATAATTGGCTTCTTCGTATTGTGGCGACGAAAATTGTAACCAAAGATCATTCAAAAAAGGAGGAGGTTAACCGCTGTATTTTTTCTTGTATATGTGACGTGATATCTCGGAAACGGCATATCCGATTTGGATGGTTTAAACTGTATTATATCACGGTAGATCCTGAGGTGGTCTCATATAAATTGTATTATGATCTGAGTTTGGACATGAAGATATAATGGAATTCCTCAACCGAAACGAGCACTAACCCATTTCGAAGGTGTTTTTTTAGCATGTATATACTATGGCATGATAATCGGTAAGCATATTTAAAAAACCGGCCAAGTGCGCGTCGGACTCCAACACGGAGGGTTCCGTACACTATTAACTAACCCAACTTTGATTTGAATAAAAAAACCCCCAAAAGAGTAGATTTTTTAATAATTAAGCCCTTAATTTGTAATTTATTGTTTGTTTTAGCAGCAATAAAAATACATATTCTCTGAAAATTTCAGCTGTCTACCTATTACCGTTCAACAGATACAACCCACTGACAGACAGACGGACGGACGGACGAACGGAACAGCGGAGTCTTAGTGATAGGGTCCCGTTTGGCACCCTTCGGGTACAGAACCCTAAAAAAAAATTTTATGATAGCGATGATAGCTCAGTGGTAGTGACGTCGGATACCGAGACGAAGGTCCCGGGTTCGTATCCTACAATGAGCTTGAGCTTTCAGTGAAGGAAAACATCGTGAGGAAACCATAGCACGGTGGTAGGGTACCTTGTAGTACCCGTCTGGCTGGCTACCACCCTCAAGTTGAAAATCTGTCGCCAAGCACCTATCGGTGTGTTCCGACAGCTGCACTTGAGAGCCAGTTCCTTCTAGGCTTTGTGTGCTTACCACCTTCGACCACATCATCACTTACCATAGTGAGATTGTGGTCAAACACAGGACTATAAACAGTAAAAAAAATATAAATATAATTAGGAATTCAAAAAACATACGCTTCGAAAATAGAACCTCCTCCTTTTTGAAGTATGTTAAAAATATTACTAGCACATTCTTTAATAATGAATCAGTATGTAATGTTATCGTTTAGTAAGCTATGCTGATGACGTCACATAGAGGCCCCATAGCTGTCAGTTAGTCCAAGGCTAGGCTCCACCACATGTGAGTACAGTAAGTAAAATACCATAATTATTTACAGCAACGCAACTTTAATGGTAATATGGAGTACTATTCATTAATATGTGGTAAAAACGGCGTAAAATGGCAAATATATGACACTGGTATCTGATCCTAAACTAAACAGAGATAATAATAAGGAATGACGTCTTCAAGTGGACATGGCATTATATATTTTTTTTGGTAATTATTTGGAAAAAAAAATACAGTTTGTCCAAAGAATATTTAAAAAAAGTATAACCTTGCTGAGTTTCTTGCAGGATTCTTTTCAGTAAATGTGACCTTCATAAGTGCCCTTCTGGGGCCTAAATTGAATAAACGGCTTTGACTTTTGACTTTGACGGCCAAAAGCTGTATAGGAAGTAATGAAAACTGCTCAAAGGAGCCTCGAACGATGCCGATTTTGATAAAAACTGTGTACTTGAATTTTCTATTTTTTTTAATTTCGATGAAGATTCTGAGGCGTCGTCCTATTTGGCGATGATCGTACGAGCAAACGATGCGATTTCGTCGCACGACGAGATTAAATACACAAAACGCTTTAGAGTGTCCTAATTGAAACTCGCAAGTCATCGCGCGAGCACAGGAACATCAGCGCGATTGTGCGACGAAATCGCATCGTTTGATCGTCGCCAATTAGGACGACACCTTAGGATTTGGCCATCCATGACCAGTTGAAAAGTTCTCCTGTATATTTATTACATCAAGGGACTTTATAAGCGATGAACAGTCATAACTGCTTAGTAATTCCCGTAAAAAAATAGCTTTTGTTTTTAAGTGTGCTATATTTTTGACTAGGAGTGCACTTCAACCATAGCTACTAAAATTATCACTGGTTCGGAAGAAGAACAAGTAAGTAGCCCAGCAAAAATACATAAGTTTTTCTGTGGTGTGGTGACTCATAATTTATTTCTTATGCAGCTATGCTATCACAGTTGATTTACTGTATCAGCTAGATAACAAACTGTGGCTATATCCTGCCTGAGAGCTAAATATAATAAGTAGGTATTTTTTTGATAAAAACTGCAACAACAGGTTCACTCATTATACAAATGACCTTTGTAAGGGGTACGGATAACAAGCGCAGGCGCCCCGGTGACAGCGGGCAGTGGGGGAAAGAGAGGTATGTAGTATTCTGGGGAAATAGCAAATGATTTGAAAGAGGTAGAGCATACGTTTATTCGCTCAAAGAGCAGCTCGACTGTGGAAGTACTTTCTTCTTAGTTTTATTTAAGTCTAGCAAATCCAAATTAGGACTTATTTCTGCCAGTGTCGAGTTACATTATAGTTTCCAGTCACAATAAATCATTTTCACATTATAGTCCTCAGTCAGTCACCGTCCATAAAAGTCATGTTTTACTACAATGGTGGTCATTGTACTAAAACCCTTCACGAACTTTTTGAGACAACTTGAAAAGTCACGATACACATAATTCATTTCATTTCACTTCACTGGTGCACATGGATTGATCTTTATTGGATAAAATACCACTGATAATATGCAAATAAACTCAAAATACACGAATTTATGGAATAAAACCGGCCAAGTGCGAGTCAGACTCGCGCACCGAGGGTTCCGTACAAACCTGTAGGTATATAAGTAAATGGTAGTATAGAACTGAGTATTTGATATTAATTTCAATTTATGACCTATTAAAAAAAAACTACTTACTAGATCTCGTTCAAACCAATTTTCAGTGGAAGTTTGCACCGTAATGTACATCATATATTTTTTATAGATTTATCATTCTCTTATTTTAGAAGTTACAGGGGGGGGGACACACATTTTACCACTTTGGAAGTGTCTCTCGCGCAAACTATTCAGTTTAGAAAAAAATGATATTAGAAACCTCAATATCATTTTTGAAGACCTATCCATAGACACCCCACACTTATGGGTTTGATGAAAAAAAAAAATTTGAGTTTCAGTTCTAAGTATGGGGAACCCCCAAAATTTATTGTTTTTTTTCTATTTTTGTGTAAAAATCTTAATGCGGTTCACAGAATACATCTACTTACCAAGTTTCAACATTATAGTTCTTATAGTTTCGGAAATAAATGGCTGTGACATACACGGACAGACAGACAGACAGACAGACAGACAGACAGACAGACAGACAGACATGACGAATCTATAAGGGTTCCGTTTTTTGCCATTTGGCTACGGAACCCTAAAAATGAAAACGCAACGTCACTCTGACAGTTAATTGGAGGTTCCTACGTAAAATCCAAACTTTTTTTAAATATTATAAATGCAAAAGTGAGTTTGTTTGTTTATAACGCCTTCACGCCTCAACTACTCAATGGATCATCATGAAATTTGGCATGCAGATAGCCTATGGTATGGAGAAGGACATATGCTACTTTTTATCCCGGGAACGCGGGTGAAAACGCGCAGGACAGCTAGTTTTAAAATAAAATTATGAAATTAATGTTAGTTGTAGGTCTTGGTACAGGGCATATTATATTCTTCGTCATAAGGCGGATGAAATACCTACGGGGCGTAAGCTAGTCTAATTAAAGAAAACAGAAAACTAAATATCTAAGTCAACCGCGGTACAAGGTCAACTCGCACGCCCCAAATCGCGTCAAAGACAAAATTTCCCACAGCGCTTAGCATTCCGTTCACAATGGAGCCCCAATTAACCGCCGCGTCAAGGTCACAACCGCGAGACTTGTATGGATTCAAATTTAAACATGGAACGGAATCCATTGTCGTTACGCGATAACGCGACCGGTTATCCTATGCCGGGCGTTCGAAATTTTAATTTCGAGCTTGTCTATAATCTGTTTTTTTTTTTGTTGGGTGTTTTTACTTTTTTTTGATGATTTTTCAGCCGGATTGAATTTTTGATCAACATTAATGATTGTGACTTGGTTTTTAGGGTTATTGGTTTTTTTATTTTATTTATGAGCTCGATTACTCAATTGTCCCTTATGTAAAAACTGTCTCGATAATTTGGATTCAAGTACTTAACTTTTATCTGTTCAATAGGTAATAATTCAGTGTACCTATTTGTATTGGCATTTAATTGGTATTCTGTAAATTAAAGAATATAATCCACTGTTTTCTTTGAGAATATCTGTTATTTTTAGGGTTCCGTAGCCAAATGGCAAAATACGGAACCCTTATAGATTCGTCATGTCTGTCTGTCTGTCTGTCTGTCCGTCCGTATGTCACAGCCACTTATTTCCGAAACTATAAGAACTATAAAGTTGAAACTTGGTAAGTAGATGTATTCTGTGAACCGCATTAAGATTTCCACACAAAAATAGAAAAAAAACAATAAATTTTGGGGTTCCCCATACTTAGAACTGAATCTCATTTTTTTTTTTTTATGAAACCCATAAGTGTGTTGTGTCTATGGATAGGTCTTCAAAAATGATATTGAGGTTTCTAATATCATTTTTTTCTAAACTGAATAGTTTGCGCGAGAGACACTTCCAAAGTGGTAAAATGTGTGTCCCCCCCCCTGTAACTTCTTAAATAAGAGAATGATAAATCTATAAAAAATATATGATGTATATTACGATGCAAACTTCCACCGAAAATTGGTTTGAACGAGATCTAGTAACTAGTTTTTTTTTAATACGTCATAAATTGAAATTCATATCAAATACTCAGGTCTATACTACCATTTACTTATATACCTACAGGTTTGTACGGAACCCTCGGTGCGCGATTCTGACTTGCACTTGGCCGGTTTATTTTGTTCTAATGCGATTTAGGTGCAGCGGAGACGACGGACTTTAGTCTGCGGCACACAAGTCTGTGTCAAAACAAAGGGGTTCAACAAGGGGTCGTGCGTGTGCGTTGCTTAGAATTGTAAGTTCTATTTTCACAGACTCAAACCTTAGTTTGCATTATACGAGATCGCATTTCTAGAAAAAAGTAGAAACTGATTGGTAAATCGACAGCATAAACAGCAAATTTTTGCATACATGTTGGTTAGGTATTCTTTTCAATGTCATCTGTCAACCAATAAGGATTTTTCATAACTGAAAAAGTCGTGTTCTAAAACTGATATACTATTAAAGCTTATAAAAAGCTTCGTAAATCATACGTTCGCCCGGTACTCGAAATAACAATTCATATTTAGACTAGGTCTTACCTCAAATTCACAATAATGGGTTTCTTTGAGAGTCGTGTATGACTTAACGCAATGAAAATACCTAACACAAAAAATACTGTGGACAGAAGAGGGTTTTGATAAAAATGTTAACCGAATAGAATATTAAAAAGTGCTTTGATATTCCCAATAAAAAATTCGTAAGTTACGTCACAAAAAAATCTTTCGCGTCGAAATTCTCCGTATTTTCAGCGATGAATTTTTTTTTTTTTATGTTTAAGAATATATTAGATACAGAATTTGAATGTTGACCGGCCACTTATTAAATTTAATGTGTATATTCTGCATAATCTACAGAAAACCCGTAAATACATGTCCATTTCATAGAGTCGACACATTTATGATTTACCATTTTCAACCAGTATTCCAGTGAAGAATGAGTGGTCACATAAATACCGCCACGTTGTTTATAATGACAGTAAGGTGATATATAAATACCTATCTATGTGACTTAGCGTGAAGCGCTCGTGGTGTAGCATGATTAGCCGTTCTTAATCGATCGGCAAAGTTAAGCTACGTCTGTCTTGGTCGGTACCTGGATGGGTGACCGCCTAGTGGTAATTCAAATCGAGCGTTTCCGTGCTTCGGAAGGCACGTAAAGCCGTTGGTCCCGGTTATCACTTAATTGTGATAGTCGTTAAGCTGGTTGGATGCCTCCTAGGCGGCTTGAAAAACTCAAACAGTAGGTTGGCCACTAGCCTACCTCCACCGATCCGCAGTGGGCACGCGTGGTGGAGTATCTGCCCATTCCCTTTCACCCTGATTTGTGAAAGGAGGCCTGTGCTCAGCAGTGGGACATTATAGGCAGATGATGATGATGATGATGATCTGACTTAGCGTTTTATGAGTAAGCCTGGTCTTCAGTCTTGCACGTATTATTCCTTATCACTATCCAACAGTGATAAGTCTATCTATTTATATGTATATCTAGGTAATGAATGACGTCACGTTTTATCTCGTCGATAAAATATAAGAAGCGATTGGAATGCACCGTTTGCTTATCAGGTAAGAATTTGTACCTGGATTTTAGGGATATTTTAGTCAAAGATAACAGTGTATGAAGTGGACCAACAACAAAAATTAGAACAAGTCGAAATACAAGAGAATTCCCATACAAGAGTTTCCGTTTTGAAAAAATTAAAATTTCTTGAAAAATAAAAATCACTACGAAGGGTTCCGTAAAACTATGTGTATACTGTATGGTATAATTGGGGACCGTTCCAAAACGTTAAACCGTCTTCAAAGTACACTAAGAAGTAATCAGATCCTGACCTGAAAGTTGTTCAGAATGACTAACCCAACATAGGTTTCGAACATATGCCACGCGCTAATCTCTGGAACTACCAGTCGGATTCGAGAAATTCTTTCACAAATATGAAGCTACATTATCCCCAAGGCTACCGGGAACGCGGGTGAATCCACGAGGGACAACTAGTCACCTAATAAACTATGCAATTTCTGACCAACACTTTGTAAAGATTGCCTCTTCCCTCTCGCTCATTCACATACAGATCCATGGACACACACAACTCATGTATAATGATAATGTATGACGCATTAGTCATTGTCACGAATTAATGACTTCACATCTAAATCTGTCATACAACTCATACAAATACAACATAATTAGTACTGTCTGTGCATTTTTATTACTCAATAATTACTCAACGGATTTAGATGAAACTTAGCATATAGATAGACTATACTTTGGCATAACATATAGGATACTTATCATCCCAAAGTGAGGCAAGAAGAAAACTGTACAGTAGCTACTATTAAGTTAGCAAATAAGCATACGGCTCGGCTGATGGTAAGCGGTTACATCACGGAAAAGAGAATACACTGGAAGGGCGATGCGTTAGAATTTGTATCGGAACCAGCGTCGCCAAACTCACACAAATAAAGGTTAAATCATATATTGTACTACAAATAAACAATCCTTTTGATTGGTCGTTTCTATTTTACTCAAAAATAGCTTTAATCACACAGGTCATACATATGAAAATATACCTTTTTACGTTAACATAAAATTTATTTTTCTATAGCGTACAAAGTATTTACGTCGTTTTGTAATCTACAAACTAACTAGATTCAATCGACGAAGAAGTTCTGCCACTCGGCACTAGATGGCGTTATTTTCATGGAACGCAATTTTGAACTTAAACGCATTTGACATAATGTTGATAATTGCGTAATAGCTCCGTCGTCTGGCGTCGAGTAGCAACACTTATTGCTATTCGCTTAATGCAGCGAAAGTAATCGATAAAATATCAATAAAATTATCGATATTTTAATTTTGTCGATATTAAATTTAATTATTTTTAGAAATTCCGTAAGGAAATTCACGTTCGATAAGAATAATTGTGCTAAGAATACTGAACTGTAAAAAAAAACTTTTAACATGATGAAGTAAATTAAAAAAAAGTTATTTTTACACGGTTTATTGCCCTTGAAATAAAATTTATTTGTTTCGAAATTCTCGTTTTGAAAGCTTAATTTTAACAGATGAATTGATATAACTTTCAACTATTGCCTTAATCAAATCAGTGATAAAAAGATGAATTTTATCGATATTGATCGAACAAAACTATCGATGCACGTGTTTTGGGGTCACGACAGGTCACGACTCACGACGACTGTGAAAGAACGCAATACATTACGTGCGGAGTTGCGCTCGCTACCTTGCGTACAAATAAAGTGAGTACATTGCCTTCAATGTATAATTTTGCAGTAGTATCAGAGTTTATCGTTTACACCTAAAATTATCATAATCTCGAAAACATTTTTATAAATATCACAATTAAATAAAGGTTTGTAGACTCATCGATGAAAGGAAATCCCTCCTTGAGTTACACTCCGACTCCTCACTTCGTTTCCTAGAGGAAATAATAGCGCATCACGACATAATTAATATTTTTCGCGGAGCTACGCACCTCTGCTATGTATGGCGGATACTACGAAGCGTTGACGCGTGTTTTGGTTGATATATGCCCATTTGATGTCATGTGTGGCGCGCGGGCTCCGCTAGCATAGCGTCTCTATTTATATTTCTTTTCTCTGTGGGTTACATAGCCTAAAGACGCTTGCGACGCCATGGGTATTACTGACACAGCTAAAATCTTTTCACTCCCTAAGGCTGCTTTTCCACCAGAGATGTGCTATGCTACGTTGCTATGGATGCGTTTGATAGCCACCAATCATATTCCTTGGTGCACATAGCTTATCACTGGTGGAAACGGATTCAACTAAGATATGTTTTTTATATGGAAGGATGCGTGCTATGGATGTGTGAGCGCCTTCCACACCGCGCCGCCTTCGCCGTTTCCCTACTATCGATATATCGCATAGCTCGAGCTGTGCATCTTCCTCGCGCAGCTACTTTGCGGCGGCGCATCTTCATAGCACATCTTACTCGCACAGCTACATAGCTTAGTATCAGTGGAAACGGTCACATTGTTTCACAGCTCAGCTATTACATCCTCGCAGCATAGCTGAATAGCACATCTCTGGTGGAAAAGCAGCCTAAAGGAAGGTTTAGAAGACCTGAGACAAAGCGCTGTGCCGGCATCGGAAGGGACATTGTGTACTGCACAGAGCAGCTGTTCCCAGCACACTGGCAGCACAGCGCCTCCAATCAAAAGTGAGCAACTTGCTTTCGTTGTCTCTTTTCTTTATACTCCTACCTACTCTACCTATGATATCACGAAGAAGTTTTTTTTTAAACTAGGTAGGTACTAAGGTAGCAACAAGCATACGGCTGTCTGATGGTAAGCAGTTACCATATGCTATGGACGCTTGCAACACCAAGGGTGTCATTCGCGCGTTTAACCCCTTTTTAAAAATCCCGTTCTTATCATCATCATCATCTAACAGCATGGAGCCATATCCAGAAATTTCCTAACATATGTTTGTTTGTGTTTTGTGCTAAAGTAAACCAAAGAGATCCAAAAACAAAAATAGAAATTGCATTAAAATGCATCGCGCGCAGGGAAAGCCGCGCGCGCGCAAATATGCACTGTCTCTTCACACACGTACACCCATTGTAATCCAAAACACATATATTCACCAAAATAAAAACACTGGCACAAAACACTGCTTCCGTTTCCAAATTCAACCTCTTTTTTTGCACCATAGACACACATGCACGGTTGGGATTCTTTTTTTGAATCGGTGCGTGACGTTCGCGCGCTCCGTTCGACTGACATTCGCGGACTGGCGTATCTATTCCGTAAATGGCGTTTCCGCCATTCGCATAGATAAAAGATGAGTGTGTGCGTTTTAGAGTTCGTTGCGAGATTATTAGCGGAACCGGTATTTTTTTGTTTATGTAGATTAAGTTTTGAATTACCGGTTCTTTTGCGGAGAAGGAACATTAGTTTCTTTGCAAATTATTTTGTTTAATCTCTTAATTGTGTATTTTATACGAAGGTCATTTGAAACTAGTTATGATACTTTTTTTGTAGCTTTGCTGTCATAAATTAAAATGCTGCGCGTGTTAGAGGAGTTACGAGAAGAGATAGAAATAAAAACGAGAACATAAGAGGAAGACCGAAAGAGAGATGTATTGAGATAATTGTAGCTTTGTGCACTCCTTTTCTACACAAACTAATGCTGGTGGCGTCATCATCAGTTTCCTCTCTGGATAATGACACTAGAGCAATGATTATTCTACCATGCAATCTGTAGGTACCACTGTATGTCCCTCGGTTGTATTTTTCTCCATAAATTTATTATTATAAGATTTAGGACCCTTCAAAATCACAAAAACTTTTAACGCCCTTATCAGACGTCCAGCGAACGACGAATATTATAAAACAAAGGAAAACCGACAGACATAGCCAAAGCCCTTCTTATTATGATCCTTATTTTTTTTTATCGATCCAGTTTTGGAGGAGAAAACCGAGGATTACGAAATAGCGATTTCATCTAATTTAAATAGGTATAATCGGTCCAAGCTGTAGGCTTAGTGTGAGTTACATAAAACAAACCGAATGACTTCACAACAGCGTTTTCGAGAATTCCTTCGTCACGTCGTTTAGTGCATAAGTGCGAGTGCGAGTGACAAGCTAGGTATTTGATTCAAGTGGTGTTTCCTCACTGTGAACTGCGTTTGTTTTTTTTCTTATATTGGCAGCACGTTTCGTCTTCGCAATAAGCCGGCTAAATTAAATACAATATTTTGCTTATGCTATTTGAATGTAGACGTTGTATATCAAAACTACTCGGGTAACGCGTAGCGTCATCGCGTAACTTTGTTTATACAAACCGAATGGTAGGTACTCGTATTGCCAAAGAAATATTAGTTAGTATATCGTATCGTATCATATGGTTATCTCATCTAATATAGTAGTCATCCGTGAAACAAACTTAAACCTAAAACGAAAAATTATAACAAGCCAGCGTTAGTAACGTTTATGGAAGCTAAGTAATAAAGATATTTACAAAATGTTATGTTTGAGTTAGATAATAGGTATTTAAATAAGATTCTTGGTTTGAGTTGTTGAAGTAAAGTTGTGGTACATTTTGTATGACTGTGTACTTATCGCTAGACATGGAGATCTTAGTGAATCAACAATCAATGCAAGGCGTAGGATGGTGTAAATTAAGCTTTGGGAGGAGCTGGTGATCAGTCTGTGTTGGACAGTGATGAGAGTGGTGATAGTGATACAAAATTCACAAAGAGGAAAAGGTTTGCAAATACATAATTTTATACGTACTAGTACTACAGTATTAGGTATCTATTATGATTGGTTGTGGGACCGGGTTATTTTATTTTTATTTTGGATGTTTTCGTCACCCTACACGTCGAAAACATCCTCCAAGCGAAAAAAAATCGTAAAACCATTATTTTCTCCACTCATTACAATACCATTTGGATAAAAATAAGTTTGTAAAATATGCTCTCACTGCCAAAATCTCCGTGACAACATTAACATGCTCCCTAGTGAGACGTTGTCGATAACATCTGTCAAAGGTGACCAAATTACCACTCGCACTCACAAAACAACGCTCACGCTCGTTTCTTTGTTTACTTTACTTGTTATTCGATGCTTGCTATCGAAAAGGCTAACATAAACAATCTCGCACTCGCAAATTATGTTTCACAATTTAGCCGCTAGGCGGCGCTGTTCCGATGCCATACAAATTTGAGTTAACGATAGTGACTATCGACTCGTTAAGAAAACTCACACTAAGCACACTGTAGTTGTCTCTATCGCCCTCGGGCGGGATAGCTCGGGCACAACGCGACAGCAATAGATATGTTAAACACCTATTCTTTTCATTTCTTGCAGCCATCCTTTCTTCTTAACTGTGCAAAACCTCACACTTCGCACGCTAACCATATTACGCGTACAGGAGTACAAGTTTTCTCCCCATGTACTGAATAGGACTATATAATACGAATATATAATATATATTATATGAATATACAATACGGAATCCGTAAAGATATGACGAACGAAGTGCATTTAACGATAAATGCCGTTTGATTGATTGCTTACGGCATTCGAGCACTTCAGTTTGTGTATACTGGGTGTATACGACAATACATGAAACCACATAAAGTACTCATAAATACGATCAACGTTTATTATCGGACCAACCTAGAAATCGTAAAAAAAAAATACAGCTTTTCATAAATTTTAGCCGAAGAAACAGCGGAGGTCCCATTGTACCGAAATCTTATACAATGCGAGATCAGCTTATACTGGAAATGTATAGCTTGATCTGTAGCCGTGTGTACCACTTGTTTGAAAAGATGTATTTTTTGTATACAATTTAGTCGGTAAACAAGCATACGGCCCACCTGATGGTAAGCGGTTACCGTAGCCATATGGACGCTTGCAACACAAGAAGCGTCGCTCACGCGTTACCGACCTTTCCCCCCTCCCCTATGAGCTCTGGCGACCTTACTCACGCGCAGGAACACAACTTTACACAACATAAAGTTATTTGGCTGCGGTATTCTGTAAGGTGGAGGTACTTCCCCAGTCGAGCTGCTCTTTGAGCGAATAAACGCTATGCTAGCTGCGTAAAAGTACTGTAGGACAAACAAACTTTCAGAAGACAAAAAGTGCACATTTTTGATTGCTGAAGCAACTTACTTATGAACCGTCAAAAAAATGGCCATAAATAGGGCAAAGAAGGTAACCGTGCAACTGTAATGGCGCGTCCATGCTACGCGAAGCGAGCACGAGCCGAGCCTCGAACGAACAGGATTCGTTCGTTCCTCGCAGAGCCTACATAGAGCGCGATGCGAATCCCTGTGTTCGTGAAAAAACTGACAATCGGGCGGAGCGCAGTCGAGCACGCTACGAATGCTCGCAAGCCCGTCCACGCTGCGCGAATCGTGCTCGCAGTACTCGTTCGTGGCTCGGCTCGTGCTCGGTTCTCCAAGCATGGACGCACCATTAGATTTGTTAATATCATAAAAAAGTGAAAAGGTGTCAATGAATCTACACACAATAGATACAGGTCGGTTAACGAAAGCTGGCACGTTCACAGTACTCATAAATTTGCAATCAGTCAAGTCTAATGGACGAATGCAAAAATAGACCACTCTATATTTATGAGCAGTAGCAAAAGCAAAACAATAACTGTCTCCTTCATACTCATAAGCTTGACTTTGCGCGAGAGAGACGGTGTAAATGTGTTGAAACGTGCCAGCTTTAGTTAACCGACCTGTACAGCAAGTATCATATGACGACGCCTCAAATAAGGTCAATTTCACTTTGAATAAGTACTGACGGTTCGCGAATACGTGGTGGCTTCTCGAACGTGCCTCAGACCGATCAGGGGCCCAACTTACTACTTCTTTTTCAATGAACTATCAGAGGTGTTATATACCTTACTTGTGTTACGTCCTTTAACATACGACGTCAAATAATTAGACTGTTTTACAAAAAACTTAAACCGACTTTAAAGTACACTAAGAAGTAATCAAATCCTGATCTGATGACAATGGGACCAAACGGGAAGTGTACCCTTCCAGACAAAAAAAGAATTTTCCAAATCGGTTAATAAATGACGGAGTTATGAGGTAACAAATAATAAAAAGAAAACGAATTGGAAAAAAAGGTTCTAGGTTTTTATACTATTAAGTTAGCAAATAAGTGTACCATCCTGCTGGTAAGCGGTTATCGTAGCCTATGGATGCTTGCAACACCAGGGGTATCACTCGCGCGTTGCCGACCCTTCGACTCCGAAGAGCTCTGGAGTCCTTACTCACGCGCAGGAACACAACATTAAGTTGGCTGTGGTTCTGTAAGTTGGAGGTACTTCTCCAGTCGAGCTGCTCTTTGAGAGACAAAATGCTAGGCGTCGTCCTAATTGGCGACGATCGTACGATCAAACGATGCGATTTCGTCGCACGATCGCGCTGATGTTCCTGTGCTCGCGCGATGACTTGCGAGCTTCAATTAGGAAACTAAAGCGTTTTGTGTATTTGATCTCGTCGTGCGACGAAATCGCATCGTTTGCTCGTACGGTCATCGCCAATTAGGACGACGCCTGATGGTGTATGCCGGCTTGACTTTAACGTCGTGGCTCAAAGAGCTGAAAATGGCATCATTAGAATTCCATAACTCAATCATTTTCCTTAAAAACTTAAAATAAGTCTTGGTAAAATAATGAGGAAATACGATATCATAATACATACATACGTATATTATAGTCCTTTACGTTAATTATATAATACTAATAATATTCTGTGACGTTCCTCACACACGGCTACCTGATCACAAACTAAGCAGTTTGTACTATGGAAACCAGATAACTCATACAACACCATCAACCTGCCCAGTCACTAGTGATCAGCACGATTTGTACACTTCTTCCATTTGGGTCTCTTCTATCCGTCATACCAGTATTCACTGATATAGGTAATGCATACATAAACTCTTTTAATCCACGTAATCAATTTATTGGCGGCTCTTCTCAGCAAATGCAACCTTCCGAACCGATAGAGTCAGACTTTTCATAAGTGCCTGCGAAGGTCTATTTAAATAAATGATTTTGAAACAGCTTATGTAGTGGTACGCGCGTCCCAACTGCGACGGGTTATTATAGATAATTACACTCATCATCATCAGCCTATAATGTCCCAATGCTAAGCACATGCCTTTCACAAATCAGGGTGAAAGGGAATGGGCAGATACTCCACCACGCGTCCTTACTGCAGATCAGTGGCGGTAGGCTAGTGGTCAAACCACTGTTGGAGTTTTCAAGCCGCCTAGAAGGCCTGCAACTAGCTTAACGACTATCACAATTAAGTGATAACCGGGACCAACGGCTTTATTTGAAAAGATTTGTAATACCACTAGGCGGTCTCTCATCCAGGTACCTAACAAGACGGTGGTAGCTTAACTTACCGATCGATTAAGAACGGCTATCATGCTACACCACGAGCGCTTCCCACTCAGTGAATTTCACTCACTCAGGACAAACAAACTGACAAATGTTTATGCTGGATGGGAATCGAACCCATGACCTGTGGCGTGATAGCGTATTTTACCAACCAAGCCAACACGGGCCCTTATTGTTTAATTTATAGAAGATAGCTTAAATAATCAAAAGTTAAAACAGTGTACGGAACCTCAATAAACAAATAGCTAGCATCCCGTACCCCCTGCGCGGGCGAAGTACACAGGGAACATGTGTGTAGGGTTGTCAAATTATAACAACACGTGCGGGCCAGCCGCGCTGCGCTATTCTCGGCATCTACCTTTATTTGATGCGATACGATTATGATACGATCTTTTACGAAATTAAGGTTTCTTTCCGTGAAGAGATTTCTTCAGGGTCGGCAACGCGCAAGTGATACCCCTGGTGTTGCAAGCGTCCATAGGCTACGGTAACTGCGTACCATCAGGCGGGCCGTATGCTTGTTTCCTATACATAGATTCAAAAAGATAGTAAAACAGAAGTTATGCAAGAAGGGGTACTATAAAGTTTCTGATTTTGTAGATGACAAGAATGCATTTGAATGAATTGTTCGCTTCGCACGCTATTGTTATATATATTTTGTAAATTGTAATATTTATAAGTACACATTTAAAAAAAAAAGAATACTTGCTGAGTTTCTTGCCGGAGTCTTCTCAGTTCAAGTTGTATTTGGAACCGGTGTAGAGTCATTTGTTAACATTCATAAGAGCCCTATAAGGGCCAAATTTGAATAAATGAATTTTGATTTTGATTTTTTGTTTGCCACTTTAGTGGTATAAAAAAAAAGTTAGAATGATGATGAAACTAGACACTAGTGTAGAGTGAGGTCTCTAGAACTCTCAAATTTACTGAATATACTTACTGTTTTCATCGCGGATTTTCACGAATTATTCATGATTGTTGTATTCCCGATTAATTATGGCAGACATACCTCCGAATCGCTACCAACCACTGTTTAGACGAGTTTTGTCTTTAAACAAAGATCGTGTCGTAATCGTATCGTATAAAATAGACTCCAAGTTAATGCCCAAGCTGACTCAGACTTCCGAAAAACATTTACTTTAAATGTTAACGACATATTTCCTAAATGTTTGCTTTGCAACATTTACAGATGTTATAAGACTAAAACATTTGTTAAATGATTAAGACTTATTTAGCAATTTAGCTCAGTGGTACTGACCTCGAAGGTTCAGTGAGCCATCGTGGGTACTTTGTAGTACCCTCCTGGCTGGCTACCACCCTCAATTGAACTATCGCCAAGAACCTATCGGTGTGTTCCGACAGCTGCACTTGAGAGCCAGTTCCTTCTAGGCTTTGTGTGTGCACCACCTTCGGACACATCATCACTGATTATGGTGAGGTTGTGGTAAAGACACACGTGTGGTATTATTTAACAACGAAGCGCTTGGAGTAAAGGTAGGTTGTGCGTGGCTTGGCTCGTCTTGGCGGGGCACTGCCGTGCCCCTAGATTTGAATTGACTATTTTATTATGTTAACAATTTTAAAGGTCTTAAGAGACTATCCCATAATTTTTGAGTTACTGATATCGGCATCAGATTTCGAAAAAAAATTACACTCAGCTAGAAAAATTGCGATCGAAAAAATAATATTAGCATAATCGATCCTCTCTCCGACAAGGATCAAGAGGCTATAAGGGGCCAACACCACACACATAAAAAAGACGTTTCTTTAACATTTAATTTTATGTAATTTATATATTTTTTGCGGCTATAGAAACACATATTCTGAAATGAAATGAAATGAATGAATTTATTTGTGACACGTTAAAAAATATTACACAAAAAAAAAACAGTTTAAGAAAAAAAAAATAAGTATTAAATAATGCCACAAAACGGTCCTCCAACTCAGCATGTTGTTGACTATACGTACGTATTCTCTGAAAATTTCAGCTATCTAGCTATTGCCGTTCATGAAATACAGACCACTGACAGACAGACACAGACGGACGGACAGCGGAATCTTAGTAATATAAAAATAAAAAATATTATTCTGTGCTTTTATGTAGTACGCAAGTATGGACCCTAACTATAGTGTATACATAACTCGTATTGAACGCATCCAGAAACGCTTTCTTCGTTATATTCAGTACCGATCAAACACATATGTATCCGATTATTCGTGACGCTGTAAAAAGTTTCATTACTTACCACTGCAGGATAGAAGGGAAATAGCCGACTTAGTTTATCTATATAAAATAGCAAACGGTTCGATTGATTGTCCTGAGCTCCTTAGTAGAATTGCATTATCCGCCCCCTCAGCGTCCCTGAGAAAGCCAAACCTACTGCATATTCCTTTTGTGAACTGCAAATACAGACAGAACTCTTATCTCATACGAACGAGCAGATCTTTTTATAAATTATCCCGCGAATTAAATCTTGATCTGTTTGGCACCGGTGCATCAAAGATGAAAAATGTTATTTGTAAAAGATTCTTTAATTAATTATTTTTTCCATTATTTCTTGTACGTGTGCTCTGTCTACTTTCTTTCCTTTTGTGAAGTATTTAAGTTATATGTGAGAACTTTTAAATGGCCTTCATACTCTACAATTACAGTTTGTATTAGCTGTAAGTTTTCCTAAAAAAAAAAAAAAAAAAAAAAAATAGCACATTCTATAAAACCATACAGTCGTTCAACGAAGCCGTCTAGACAGGGCAATCATGCGGGGTGTGAGGGGCGATACGCGGCCCGACCTGCGAACAAAACGATGTTAGTAGCTCGGGACACAGCATACTTTATATGGCCGTCGCTATACTGTCTAGACGTTGTCGGCATTTTCCACGAGATCAAAGGCGTCGGGCGACTGTATGGTTTTATAGACTGTGGTAATAGGGTTCCGTACCCGTCTAAATTTCCAACCTGTATATCCTTACCCAGAGACCCCAGCTACCTCAGTTATATATATACTAATATAATAAAGCGGAAGAGTTTTTTTTGTTTGTTTGTTTAAACGGTCTAATCACTGGAACTACCAGTCGGATTCCATAAATTCTTTCACTAATAGGAAGCTACATTATCCCCGAGTATTATAGGCTACTTTTTATAACGGGAACGCGGGTGAAACCGCGCGAGACAGCTAGTAATCTAATATCCGGGTCTGAATCATTCGTCACATCCACTAAAATAACATTTAAGTAAATAGATTAATTTCATCATCAATTAAAATATGATAGATACGTGTGCGTAAGCGAGACGGCCATACATTTACAGCCTGTGTGTGAGCGAGCTAGTGTTAAACAGGTGCGCGCGCGCAAGTTCAAGTTCACGCGGAGTTTACTCAACTGTTGACACAGAAAAAGGGTATTGAGTTGTATGTTATACAACGAGCAGAGAAATTAAGTATTAAGCTAATTTCATAATTCAATAAGCTTCGTGTTCGAAAGGCCTAAGACCCTACAAATAATCATAAACAACAAAGCTTTCTCACTAAGGAGGTGCTGATCGTTGGCTCGATCAACTGCTTCCTGTATGACCGCATCGAACGCTTCCTCGTGTTTATGACCATAGACTAGGTATATAGAGGTTACATAGTCATCTGTAGACTCTTCTTAGTTAGGGTCATCGCCCACTATATCAGCACCGCTCCATCGCAGTAAACGGCCCAGCACCGCCTCAACTCAATCCAACCACTAGCTGCCACCGCGCCGCCAGCGAGGTGGCAGCTCGCGGGCGGAGCGTTGCCGGTAAAATTGATGGCGCGGCTTTGCCAAGATACCGCTTGCTGGCGTCACGCAGCAAGGGAGCGGGCCGCTCGCTGGAAGCGTGTGGTTAGCAGGACTAACGGCTTGTAGCGGCAAGAGCGTGCGCCGCGAGGCATCAACTATTTTATCTACTCATTGTAAAATTTACTTTAATGCATACGATTTAAAGGCCTTACTTGCATGGCAAGGTAAATGCCGAGGCGTAGCCGTGCTGTTACAGTGAGCGGTGACCCTTAGACTTAGTTTATTGCATCGACGAATAATCCCATTAGAGTAGTAATACCATTTATAACAATTTTAAGGCGATGATAGCTCAGTGGTATTGACGTCGGATACCAAGACTAAGGTCCCGGGTTTGAATCCCACAATGAACTTGAGCTTTCGGTGAAGACAAACATCGTGAGGAAATCATAGCACGGTGGTAGGGTACTTTGTTGTATCTGCCTGGCTACAACCCTCAAGTGAAAATCTGTCGCCAAGGACCTATCGGTGTATTCCGACAGCTGCACTTGAGAGCCAGTTCCTTACAGGCTTTGTGTGTGCACCACCTTCGGCCACATCTTCACTTACCATGGTGAGATTGTGGTCAAACACAGGTCTTCTACAATTGTTAATTAGCCAGGCTATAATAGATGTAATAAGTTTTGCCTGTCAAATTATGTCAGATTTTCAACTTTAGGACACTTGACACCGTTCTATGGTTTCCTACCCCTCTCAAGCTCCTAGTAGGATCTGAACCTAGGACCTACGTCACGGGGCGTCCGCCTTCATACAACTGAGCTATCATTCAAACCCCTGCTAAGTCTCAAGCTTATTTTTATGTCGAATTCTCATCACGCCATGCGCATGAGGCACAGAACGATACAAAAATCCATTGTTTTAAATTTAGAAAGCGATAAAAAAAATGGCCCATGCGACACGACCTATGCATATAAAAAGACCTTTTGTGATATGCGACACCAAAAACAACCTAATTGTTTCGGCCCTGCGACTGAGACCCCCATTGTTAATTCAAAAATGGAAAAGGAATAAATAAAACGGTTCTGCCAACAACGGAACAAACGTGTAGGCTCGTTTAGTGATGTGCGTTTTGTTTGACAGTAAGTAATATCGAGATAATGAACAGGGCTTACTTTTCAAATTTAGTTTTTATTTTCATAAATTACTTTTACTATAGGAACAACTACGAATAGGTACCTACTCGAATATATGAACTGTTTTACAAATGGGACCAAACGGGAAGTGCCAAACAAAATATATTTTTCACAATCGGTTAATAAATGACGGAGTTATGAGGTAAGAAACCTCCTTCTTTTTTTGAAGTCGGTTAAAAAAAACCTCTTTTTCCATGCAACATAAATTTTTAAGAGAGAGAGCATAGCGTATATTCGCTCAAAGAGCAGCTCGACTGGGGAAGTACCTCCACCTTACAGAATACCGCAGCCAAATAACATTGTTGTGTTCCTGCGCGTGAGTAAGGTTGCCAGCGCTCATAGGGGAGGGGGGATAGGTCGATAACGCGTGAGCGATGCTTCGTGTGTTGCAAGCGTTTATATGGCTACGGTAACCGCTTACCATCAGGCGGGCCGTATGCTTGTTTATCGACTAAGTTGTATAAAATCATGAAAATTTTATTTTTCACGATTTCAGAGATGAACTTATAGTTGAAATTGTTCATAATGATGAGTAATAATAATAACACCTGAAAAGGCTACCGTTTGAAAAGTGACCCTGTATTCTTTTGTCATACATATCTGAACAAAATTAGGTACTTTAATCACTTGATCCTAATCACTTTCGGACTTTAGACATTAACAAGTTGTTAATGATTAACCAGTTTGATTAAGATTGTTATAAAATAATAAAAAATGAATTAAATATAGATTTCGGTGGATAATCGAATCAATTAACTGTCGAAACAATGGAAGAATTTTGATGAGAAATAAAAGGCATTAATAAGTTGACTCGCAGTTCTTAAGTTTTTTTAATTCTAATATAAAGCGGAAAAGTTTATTGTTAGTTTGTTAAAACGGGCTAATCTCACGAACTACCAGTCTGATTCGATAAAATATTTTTGTATATTTTTATCCCGAGAACACGCGTCCCATCCGCGAGCCAAAAGGTTAATATTATTAAGTAAAGTGGTAAAGTTGAAGCGCTCGTGGTGTAGCATGATTAGCCGTTCTTAATCGATCGGCAAAGTTAAGCTACGTCTGTCTTGGTCGGTACCTGGATGGGTGACCGCCTAGTGGTATTTCAAATCGAGCGTTTCCGTGCTTCGGAAGGCACGTAAAGCCGTTGGTCCCGGTTATCACTTAATTGTGATAGTCGTTAAGCTAGTTGGATGCCTCCTAGGCGGCTTGAAAAATTCCAACAGTAGGTTGACCACTAGCCTACCTCCACCGATCCGCAGTGGGCACGCGTGGTGGAGTATCTGCCCATTCCCTTTCACCCTGATTTGTGAAAGGAGGCCTGTGCTCAGCAGTGGGACATTATAGGCTGATGATGATGATGATGATGAAAGTGGTAAAAATTTAATAAGTCATTGGCTGTTTGAGAAGTTGTATCTGATCTACGCAAGAGCCAAGTTTTTTGATCGATAAAATAAGTTACGATAACATTTTTGAAATCATCGATACAATATTGATAATCAATTATCGACAACACTAATCAGCGACGTACTATTTTCAAAAATGTACAGCAAAAAAGTCGCGGGCGGTTAGCCTTACGTCACCACAGATTATAATGTGCAAAATTAAATCTGCCTGTACGTAAGTCATCGTTTACTCTTATTACCATAATAATACGAACCAGAGTTGTTTGTTCAGCCGAAAGCGTTGGTGACGTGATATTTTTGTATTATTTATGACCATAGCCGGTGGGTGATCTCACCAGACACAGGTTTTAAACAAGCAAATTAGCCACCATATTCCTTGTTGCTTTCCGCCGTTTATTAACGGAATTTATTGATTGATCAAAATAACTGTTTAATGGAGAAATACTTTTTACCACGCTAATTTAAACTAATAAACCATATTGATGTCTCTTTTTATCCCACTGACCCGGAAGGAGGGTTATGTTTTTCGAGTGTATGTATGTATGTATGTAATACCTTAACCGACTGCAATACCTTATAAAATTCAAGTTATATTCAAAATTCTACAGATGAAGAGCTTGTTTTTCTCTTTTCAGGTAATTTTTGTTTTACGCAGTCGGGTTTTTTGTTTCTTTTAATTCCTGTACTATATTTGTCTTTATTTGGTCATATGTAGGTACCTATATGGGCTATCAAAAATTAACATGTCCTGAGGGATCCAGGATGTGGCCCCCAATTCTCGCGCTTTCGATGTCGAATTAGACATTTACCAAAAAACATGGCGGATATTAAAAAATGTTTTTCGCCAAATGTCTATTCGACATCGATGTCGATAGCGCGAGAACAGGGGGCCAGGATCTATCACATGTTTTGAATTTACAAAATAACCAACAAATAATTGAGCGAGGTAGAGCATAGCGTTTATTCGCTCAAAGAGCAGCTCGACTGGGGAAGTACCTCCACCTTACAGAATACCGCAGCCAAATAACTTTATGTTGTGTAAAGTTGTGTTCCTGCGCGTGAGTAAGGTCGCCAGAGCTCATAGGGGAGGGGAGAAAGGTCGGTAACGCGTGAGCGATGCTTCGTGTGTTGTAAGCTTCCATATGGCTACGGTAACCGCTTACCATCAGGCGGGCCGTATGCTTGTGTACCGACTTAGACGTATATAAAAAAAAAAAAAAATGTATAAAACTGACGAAATTCATATGTCAACGGACTCTTTTTGTAATAAAAAATAAATTATAATCCTGCGCGACCTAATTAAAAAATAACTAACTGATAACCTTGAGCCTTTAGCTTCCTGTTGACTAACACTTTATCCTTACACAAGAGGAAGGCTAAATACACAGTATTGGAGTTCTCATTATCTTGAGGATAAATTATCCCAGTAGGCACTTTACATATTACACTAAAGAATGCATCGTTTGATTTTACTACTAAAGTAGCAAAAAAGCACGCAGCCCGCAGATGTTAAGCGGTTGCAGTAGCCTATAGACGCTTGCAACACCAAAAATATCTCTAGCCCTTTCCCGACCATTATTATTATTTATTATTTGGGTTAAGTGGCTGTTTCACCCAACGAACACATTGGCTGTCTAACACCGGTCTACAACACTCCAAGAAAGCCCGGTAACGCATTTGGAATATGAGTAGGGGGCAAATCCGCTACCTGCTTGGGGCCTTACTGGGTACTTTGGAACCAACGACATGCTCATGAAGATGGGTCTAACCGCGACACCCATGTGCTGGTTGTGTGGGGAGCATACGGAACGCATGGAGCACCTTCTGTGCACATGCGATGCACGGCTGGTAAGCGAATGGGTCTCACAGGGATCGGATATCCAAAACCAGAAGACTACAGGCTCATATCTCCTAGCCTCGTTATAAAACTCATGAAAAGAGTTTTCAACGAGACTGGGGAGGAGTAAGTTATCTAGGGGACCACAATAGATCCCAATGGGCCGAAGTGTCCGAGTCACTGCACAAGATAAGATAAGATAAGTGTCTGTTTCAAGATTTTCTAGAGCTTGTATCACTACGACCAGACTAGATCTATTGTGATCGCCACGTTAATTAAATTTCACTGCCAAGACCTGCAGCTATATTTTTTCCCGGACCATGCATAAGTCGCCGGCAGCAGAAAGGATAAAGTCGTGAAGTGCAGTGTCACTGTGAACTACTACTTGGCTGGTCCCCGCATATTGGCAGCACAGCACCTCCTCAGAGAGCTCTGGCGACCTTACTCGCCACCTACGTTATGTTATTTGGCTGAGATCTTCTGCATGGTCCCGAATTTCGAACAGGAGAACCCAATTTATTCAAGTTAGGTCCTAGCAGGGCATTTATCGGAGTCGGCCTTAAACTGAGAACAACAGGCAAGAAACTCAGCAAGGTTACATTTCTCTTTGACAATCTGTCGGCCCTGCTCTCTGACTGCAATCTTATCCTGCCCGCGAGGTAAATTAAGCCATTGACTCATGTGATGCCTTGATGATGACTTGAGGGAGGAGTGGCAGTCAGGGCATCAATCTACGCCATCTGCCTGTCCATTTAGAATTGCAATTCCTTACACTAACAGTAATAAGCTATGAATAGCCGAAGCGATTTCAAAAGCGCATCTAATTGATGCAGTACCTACTCGCCATTTCACCACAGCGCAGTGCACATAGATTAATAAGAGGATTACGTAACCTTACGATGAGTGAGGTAAACAGATTTGTCTGGTAATCTTTTTTTGGTTATTTAACGGTTTTTTTAAATGTCAAACGATAAGAAATGATGCAAGAAGATACTCAGATCATATGTATTTGCTGGTTTTCCGCGGGTTGTGTGAATTCTGTCCTGCGGTGACTAAGGTCGCCAGTGCACCATGAGGAGACGCTGAGCTGCCAGTGTGCAAGGTCCAGAGATGTACTACACAATGTGCCTACCGCTGGACGCACAATGGGCCCTGGTGTTGCAACCGTCTATAGCAGTGATTCCTTAAGTGGTCCAGGTAGACCTCGAGGGGTCCACTGGAGACTCGACGGAGTCTACGTTTGATATAATCTTCACATTTTTGACGAGTTTTGGAAGGATAGAAATATAGCAGCTGGGGGTCCACCTAAACCAGAAAATTTTGAAAGTGGTCTACGAGAAAAGAAAGGAACCTCCGGTCTATAGACTATACGGTAACCGCCTATGGGCCGCATGTTTTTTTCTCACCGGCGGCACAGCAACTACCAAATTAGGCTACAAAAAAAAACTGTCATCGCTATGATGCCTCATGGTACATCTTTACATAACACATCATTGACACCGCCGCCATGTTCCGCGCACGGCACGTACGCTGCGCCCGCGCACCGTTGCATTCTATCACGACTTGCCTTACACAGGCTAGATGTTTTGCTCTCGCGTCTAGATTTCTTTTTGTTTCCACGTAATGAGGTCATTCGTATTTATAGTTTTTGTTTGCATTTACGTTTTTAATATATTCATCGATTGAATTAACAGCGGTGACATAGAAGATTGTGGGACACAACTTGAGGTTGGTAGCCAGCCAGGTGGGTAGTACAACCACGGCCACCCTACCACGGCCTACGGTTTTCTCACGATCTTTTCCTTACTGATCAGAAAAGTTTTACTGAGTAAACAGGTAGTTAAATTAGTTTATGTGTCTAGGGTGTTGTTGATCCGATCTCAGCAAATACAGTACACACAGACAAGCCTTCTTGATTGTATTATTGAATTTCCTTCACGTAGAAGCCATAGTAGGTCAAAGTTCAGAGGTGTGTCTAGAAACTACAATCTTAAATCGCAGAAATTCCGATCCAACAATACTTCAACTATCCTAGCTAATATTAAAGTGCGAATCTGAGTTTGCTCCTCTTTCACGCCTAAACCGCTGAACCGATGGCGATGATATTTGGCACGCAGATAGCTTATGGTATGGAGAAGGACATAGGCTACGTTTTATGCCGGGAACGCGGGTGAAACCGCGGGAGACAGCTTGTTTACAAAAGTGCACTACTCTCTTGTATTGTGTCACTTGAAGGAGAGTTCTTGCAATT
This sequence comes from Achlya flavicornis, assembly GCA_947623365.1. NCBI lineage: Eukaryota > Metazoa > Arthropoda > Insecta > Lepidoptera > Drepanidae > Achlya > Achlya flavicornis. Next base: position 776,700 of record OX392494.1, on the reverse strand, counting down.
ATATTTATTTCATATGATGTTATGGTGCACGCGTCTCAAACAACGGCAACAAAGGGATAAACTCATGGGGATTAGATTCTATGTTGATACTTGATAAACGTATTATTTTTTTCTGTGTAAAAGGCTGTGTTTCACCGTAACCTCACTATGGTAAGTGATGATGTGGTCGAAGGTGGCAGCACACAAAGCCTAGAAGGAACTGGGGCTCTACCGCGTAACTTTGGTGGTAATTGTAACCAACACCATTAATGAATTTCATCCAATCAGGGCCCACGAATGGTCATCGTCGCATCATACCGCGTGCGCGTCATTGGATGAAATAATTAATGGTGTTTGTTACGATTACCACCAAAGATACGCAATAGTCCGAGTGCAGCTGCCGGAACACACCGATAGGTCCTTTTCAACAGAATTTCAACTTGAGGGTGGTAGCCAGCCAGGTGGGTACAGCAAAGTACCCTTCCACCGTGCTATGGTTTCCTTCACAGAAAGCTCAAGCTCATAGTGGGATACGAACCTGTGACCTTCGTCTCGGCATCCGACGTCACTTCCTCCGAACTATCATCGCCAAAATATGGTAGGTATACATTAATATCCAGTTCAAGATAATAACTATCCTTGGCATTGTGCAAATATTTGAGAGCATAAATAGATAAAGAGATAAACTGAGTCAACAGTAGTCTTTAATCCATTATTTTTAAGGCGAAGATAGCTCAGCGGGATTCCGATGTCCGTATCCAGGAATCAACCCACGACATCTGTCATAGCATCTATCGCCAACACGTCAAGCCGCCGGGTTCCATATAATGTAATGTTCCACAGATAACATTAACACATTATTCTACAAACAATACAATTTGTTTTTGTATGAGCTCATTCGACCTTGTCGCGTAGATATGCAAACAAGACGACATATTTGCATTAGAAAGAGTCTATGATGATAATTTTGAAGAATTTGTCGGTAGAATTCAATCGGCTTGCATTTGGCCACCAGTTTTGAAACCTATACACTCTGGCATCGATAGGGCGATGGCTGCCACACGCGTCTTAGTTGTGAACAGGTGCTGCTTGTGGGGGCTGGTCTGCTTAAGTTTGCTATTTTACTTTCAGTCTAATTTGTAGTTTTGCCGCCGCACCGGCGCACGCAATTGTGGTCAGTGCGATTAGAATGTAAATGTTATGTAATGAGCTTGTTCTGAAAAGAGTAATTGCTGAATTTATTGCCGGTTCTTTTCAGCAAATGCAACCTTCCGAACCAGTATTAGAGTCAGACCTGCGAAGGTCTATTTGAATAAATGTTTTTGAATAAGTCCCTATATTGTAGGAGTCAAAAAACAGCGGAAGCTCTCCCTTGCTGTCCGCATTATAAATGACGCAAAACGCCGTGTCCGTATTTTCGGTATGTCAACAACTTACCGGTGAAACTTTACCCGCGCCTTGTGGTTCGGTGTAAAAATGGGGATGGTGGAATAAGGTTTAAAATTCCTTCAAAATATATTCTGTAGAAAACCAACAGGCATGCAACCATTCTTCGATGGTCGAGGCTCGTGAGTTTCGCCTTAATTAAAGACATCTCCGATGAGTCTCCTGGCTCGGCAGTCTATTGAGTCGAGCGCGTCAAGATAGTCAACATACAGTCTTACATACAGACCCACCAGTAATTCCATCCTGGATATAAGTAGTATTATAGTATTGATCCCACAATGACATTGTGTCGCAGAGTGGAGCGGAGAGGTCGACCGCATTGCGCGGATACCTGCATTAAACAGCCATTATAGACTCGCTTTTATATCTTAGACAGTATAGAGCCAGTTGGCGCAGTTGGTTAAGAAAACACCTATCGCGCCGCAGGTCGTGGGTTCGATTCCCACACAGGACAGGAACGTAGAGGTATTTACAAACAAAAAGTTAGTATGTATTATATCAGTTATCTGGTTTCCATAGTATAAGCTCTGCTTAGTTTGGGATCAGATGACCGTGTGTGAGGAATGTCCCGGGATAATTATTATTATTATAGGTTTGATAAGAATTGAGAATGGGTGAAAAAGTTTAGTTAGTAACTCTACATTACTTCATGTAAAAAAAAAACAGCCAAGTGCGAGCCGGACTCGCAGGCGGAGGGTTCCGTACACTATTAACTAACTCAACTTTGCTATGAAAAAAAAAACCAATGGAGTACAGCACGGGGTTCTTCAAAAAGGGTGTGAAGAGATTTCTTCAGGGTCGTCAACGCGCGAGTGATACCCCTGGTGTTGCAAGCGTCCATAGGCTACGGTAACTGCTTACCATCAGGCGGGCCGTATGCTTGTTTGCCACCTTAGTGGTATAAAAAAAAAACGTTTCTTGTATGGGCGCGGCAACGGCAACAGAAATACATATTCTCTGAAAATTTCAGCTGTCTACTTATTACCGTTCATGAGATAGCTCACTGACAGAGATGGACGGACTGCGGAGTCTTAGTAATAGGGTCCCGTTTGGCACCCTTCGGTTACGGAACCCTAAAAATGACCCACCATATTGGATGAGCTCTTCAACTACGTAGCATTATGCCTTATTCTATGCTTCAACTCTCAGACTACTTTATCTATGGTATTTAATACAATACTGCATGGATCCATCATCGCCAGTGATCGCAAGGCCATAATCGTATCACCAGTGAGGTGACATCATAACTTATAACAGTTGAGGTCACTCAGCACTCGTAACTGCGTTTTACTGAGATCACCTTCGGGTCATCACGAGGTGTACACAGGGCCGTCGTAAGGAATGCCGGGGCCCTTTGGCACACAAGAATTTGGGGCCCCGTTGGAAAATGAAAAAGTGAATAACAAAACATTTTTAAAACTGATCTAGTGTCCGATTAACATTTTAATTTAAAGACGGAACTGGGTATCATATCGGGTAACCTGGCCGCGTATTCAGTCTGTTGTGACTTGTGGTACCCAGAAAGGGGGTGATCTGTAAAACACGGTAACACCGGGTTAATACGTTCCTGTTGTTCCAGAAGAAGTTGCTAATTACTGGCAAGGTGGACGGAATGAGGCCGAGCTGTCGAAGCCCGATGCGTTGGTCTGATCAAATACGCGCAGCATTGGAAACTAGTGTGTGTGCTGCTATCCACACAGCAGAAGATCGATCCAGATGGCGTGCGTGAAAAGATAGCCCAAAAAGGTCACGTCCCTCAGCAATGAGGTATACGATGCAAGGAGGAGGGTTGTTCCAGAACATTTTCCAGCTGTGTGCCCAACATCCAAATCCGTTTACCCGTTTTTGCGTCATTGACACATCTAAACTTCACATCTAAGTATTTTATAATACAAAGTCGGGATAGTTACACCATTTATAACTCTAGAACGGCTGGACCGATTTTCATGATATTTAAATTGTTCGATTTGTCTCCGCCCCGAATGACAGAATAACTATTAAAACAAGGGAAAATTCACGAAAAAAATATGTGTTTTTTCCATACTCATAAGTTTATTCAAGGCTAGAGTGAAAAGGCATCTTAGGGGCACGCGTGGTCCACCCTAGACTATATATTTGCTTACCATCAGCCCATTACTTAACAGACTTCAAAAAAAGGAGGTTCTCAATTCGGTTGTTTTTTTTTTATGTTTGTTACCTCATAAATCCGTCATTTACTAACCGATTTGGAAAATTATTTTTTTGTCTGGAAGTGTACACTTCCCGTTCGGCCACATTGTCATCAGATCAGGATTTGATTACTTCTTAGTGTATTTTGAAGTCGGTTTAAGTTTTTTGTAAAACAGTCCAATTATTATTTCTAACAAATACAGTATTTTGCGTAGGCACGTACGTAGTTTTCAAATGACACATGTAAATAGAATGTAATCATTTTGTAAACTATACAATGACTATAGATACATTGTTTCCTTTACAAATGTCCGTTATTTCTGGATAAGGAAAAACCAATGTATGGTTTTCAAATGCCTTCATGTGCGTAACACAATAACCGTCCCTTAAAAATCTCTATTCAAATAAATTATAGTTGTTACAATTAGGTCACCAGGAACATGAGAACGAGTTATCTGTAACTAGTGGTCTCTAACACAGACAGCGTCTGCCGGCAGCCGGTTTGTAACTGTATAGGTACATACACGTCGCACCGGGTCACTGAGCACCCGATACGTTGAGCGAGGGAGTTTATGTATGGTTGCTCCCGCGATTCCATCTGCTGATCTCAGATCGATCCCAGTTCCCAATTAAGATGGTTTAAGGCGATGATAGCTCAGTGGTAGTGACGTCGGATACCGAGACGAAGGTCCCGGGTTCGAATCCTACAATGAGCTTGAGCTTTCGGTGAAGGAAAACATCGTGAGGAAACCATAGCACGGTAGTAGGGTACTTTGTAGTACCCGTCTGGCTGGCTACCACCCTCAAGTTGAAAATCTGTCGCCAAGCACCTATCGGTGTGTTCCGTCAGCTGCACTTGAGAGCCAGTTCCTTCTAGGCTTTGTGTGCTTACCACCTTCGACCACATCATCATTTACCATAGTGAGATTGTGGTCAAACACAGGCCTATACACAGTAAAAAAAAAAAAAAATGGTCGGCGCAATATGTACTTTCAAAATTCAAAATCATTTATTCAAATAGACCTTCGCAGGCACTTATGAAAATTCTGACTAACGGTTCGGAAGGTTGCATTTGCTGAGAAGAGCCGGCAATAAACTCAGCAATTACTCTTTTCAAAACAAGCTTAGATTCATTAAATAATATTTACATTCTAATCGCACTGACAGCAATTGCGTGCCCCGGCGCGGCGGCAAAATTACAAAGTAGACTGAATAAATATTTAATAAGTAAATAAATAGCAAACTTAAGCAGACCAGCCCCCACAAGCAGCACCTGTTCACAAGTATGACGCGTGTGGCAGCCACCGCCCTCCTCGCCATATTGGAGGGAAGTGAGCGACCCGTCAAGAGCAATCTCGAGCCGTCCCGTCCCGAGCAATTTCGAGTAAAGAGGTGCAGGGCTGTGTGGCGAACCGTGGGCAGTTTTTCGTAGGCAGCCAAGTGAACGCGTTGACCATAGGGCGCCAAAAGATTTTTTTTTTAATACCACTAAGGTGGCTAACAAGCATACGTTCCGCCTGATGGTAAGCAGTTACCGTAGCCTATGGACGCTTGCAACACCAGGGGCGTCACTCGCGCGTTGTCGACCCCGAAGAAATCTCTTCACACCCTTTTTGAAGAACCCCATGCTGTACCACAGTGGGAAAACCACGGCGGGGAGCTCATTCCACAGTCCAATTTCGGTCCATCCTTTTCAACGAGGAACAATCCCTACAGAGCAATACAATTCCCCAACTACACAGTCAGTGATTTTGCACTGATTTTGAACTGTAAGGGCCAATCACTGCATCGAGTGTGCATCTTGCATCAGTGCATCTTGACTTGGCCAACCAGACCGCATTTTCGGTGGTGGGAAATTCTCGGAATAGATTTCAAGGTCAAAATCGCCATTGCGCTTCTTTGGGTTAATTTTTCGACCCTGATCATGGTCTAGGGCCGGCACTGCATCCTGGTTACTGTGGCTACACACCACTTAACAATCTGAAGTGTGACTCACTCAACTATTGTGAAGGATATTTTCTCAACATGTTAACTAAATATTGACCTAATTTTAATAAAAGCCGATACACAAAACTTTAATAAGTCACGCGCGCCTTACTGCGTTTTACTTTACAAACAGGTAGGTACAGTCAACAACAGCAATTGCCTGAACAGATCCAAATGTAGAAAATACCTGTACACTTCGTAGTACATATACTGGGTGGAGATTTCAAGATGGCATATTTTCGAAACCTATGTTGGGTTAGTCGTGCTGAACAACTTTTACTATGGGACCAACACTGAATTCTCAAAAAAAAATATTACTTTTCATACATTATGATCGAGATGTGTGTGAACTTAGCAGATCATTGTCCAGCAGATCAAAATTAAATGTGAGTTCTTTTCGCATGCAGCTGAGTTCTATAGTTCCTGATACTTTTTAAAAATAGTTCTGGTGTTTTTACCTCGAAAAATGTCAATTAACAAAATGATCTGCTAACTTCCCGTAGCAGATCAGTTTGCAGCAGATCGAAAACAAATGTGAGTTCTTTTCGCATGCAGCTGTGTTCTATAGTTCCTGATACTTTTTAAAAATAGTTCTGGTGTTTTTCCTCGAAAAATGTCAATTAACGAAATGATCTGCTAACTTCCCGTAGCAGATCAGTTTGCAGCAGATCGAAAACAATGTGAGTTATTTTCGCATGCAGCTGAGTTCTGCAGTTCCCTATACTTTTCAAATATAGTTCTAAACCGACGTCCAAGCAATTCGATTCAAGTCCAGAACTCTCGTCCCAGAGCCAGCAGATCATGCGAGAACGTCCAAATAGTCAAAAAATATCGTTTTTATCGTTTCAAACGAATCTTAGGGCTGGAACTATTTTGCTTTAAACATATTCTTATGCGAACTACAATGTAGAACTCGATCGGAGTCCAGAACTCGCGTTCGAGTGCCAGCAGATCATGTGAAAACGTTTAAAAAGTCGAAAAATATCATTTTCATCGGTTCAAACAGTCCTTAGAGGCTAGAACTCTTTCGTTTTTCACCGATTCGTAGCAAAACTGCAATGTAGAACTCGATTGACGTCCAGAACTCCCGTCCCAGTACCAGCAGATCATATGAGAACCTTCAAAAACTCGAAAAATATAATTTTCATTGTTCCAAACAATCCCCGAAGACTGGAACTCTTTCGTTTTACACAGATCCAGTGTAGAACTGCAATGTAGAAATCGATTGAAGTCCAGAACTCCCGTCCCAGTACCAGCAGATCATGTGAGAACGTTTAAATATTCGAAAAATATCATTTTTATCGTTCCAAACGAATCTCAGGGCTGGAACTATTTTGCTTTAAACATATTCTTATGAGAACTACAACTTAGAACTCGATTCGAGTCCAGAACTCACGTCCCGGTACCAGCAGATCATGCGAGATCGTCCAAATAGTCAAAAAATATCGTTTTTATCGTTCCAAACGAATCTTAGGGCTGGAACTATTTTGCTTTAAACATATTCTTATGAGAACTACAATGTAGAACTCGATCGGAGTCCAGAACTCGCGTTCGAGTGCCAGCAGATCATGTGAAAACGTTTAAAAAATCAAAAAATATCATTTTCATCGGTTCAAACAGTCCTTAGAGGCTAGAACTCTTTCGTTTTTCACCGATTCGTAGCAAAACTGCAATGTAGAACTCGATTGACGTCCAGAACTCCCGTCCCAGTACCAGCAGATCATATGAGAACCTTCAAAAACTCGAAAAATATAATTTTCATTGTTCCAAACAATCCCCGAAGACTGGAACTCTTTCGTTTTACACAGATCCAGTGTAGAACTGCAATGTAGAAATCGATTGAAGTCCAGAACTCCCGTCCCAGTACCAGCAGATCATGTGAGAACGTTTAAATATTCGAAAAATATCATTTTTATCGTTCCAAACGAATCTCAGGGCTGGAACTATTTTGCTTTAAACATATTCTTATGAGAACTACAATTTAGAAGTCGATCGGAGTCCAGAACTCACGTCCCGGTACCAGCAGATCATGCGAGATCGTCCAAATAGTCAAAAAATATCGTTTTTATCGTTCCAAACGAATCTTAGGGCTGGAACTATTTTGCTTTAAACATATTCTTATGAGAACTACAATGTAGAACTCGATCGGAGTCCAGAACTCGCGTTCGAGTACCAGCAGATCATGTGAGAACGTTTAAATATTCGAAAAATATCATTTTCGACGGTTCAAACAACTCTGAAAGACTAGAACGCTTTCGTCTTTCATCAATCAGTAGCAGGACTGCAACCTAGAACTCGATTCGAGTCTAGAACTCACGTCCCGGTACCAGCAGATCATGCGAGATCGTCCAAATAGTCAAAAAAATTCGATTTTATCGTTTTAAACGAATCTTAGGGCTGGAGCTATTTTGCTTTAAGCATATTCTTATGAGAACTACAATGTAGAACTCGATCGGAGTCCAGAACTCGCGTTCGAGTGCCAGCAGATCATATGAAAACGTTTAAAAAGTCGAAAAATATCATTTTCATCCGTTCAAACAGTCCTCAGAGGCTAGAATTATTTCGTTTTTCAACGATTCGTAGCAAAACTGCAATGTAGAACTCGATTGACGTCCAGAACTCCCGTCCCAGTACCAGCAGATCATATGAGAACCTTCAAAAACTCGAAAAATATAATTTTCATTGTTCCAAACAATCGCCGAAGGCTGGAACTCTTTCGTTTTACACAGATCCAGTATAGAACTGCAATGTAGAAATCGATTGAAGTCCAGAATTCCCGTCCCAGTACCAGCAGATCATGTGAGAACGTTTAAATATTCGAAAAATATCATTTTTATCGTTCCAAACGAATCTCAGGGCTGGAACTATTTTGCTTTAAACATATTCTTATGAGAACTACAATTTAGAAGTCGATCGGAGTCCAGAACTCACGTCCCGGTACCAGCAGATCATGCGAGATCGTCCAAATAGTCAAAAAATATCGTTTTTATCGTTCCAAACGAATCTTAGGGCTGGAACTATTTTGCTTTAAACATATTCTTATGCGAACTACAATGTAGAACTCGATCGGAGTCCAGAACTCGCGTTCGAGTGCCAGCAGATCATGTGAAAACGTTTAAAAAGTCGAAAAATATCATTTTTATCGTTCCAAACGAATCTCAGGGCTGGAACTATTTTGCTTTAAACATATTCTTATGAGAACTACAATTTAGAAGTCGATCGGAGTCCAGAACTCACGTCCCGGTACCAGCAGATCATGCGAGATCGTCCAAATAGTCAAAAAATATCGTTTTTATCGTTCTAAACGAATCTTAGGGCTGGAACTATTTTGCTTTAAACATATTCTTATGAGAACTACAATGTAGAACTCGATCGGAGTCCAGAACTCGCGTTCGAGTGCCAGCAGATCATGTGAAAACGTTTAAAAAATCAAAAAATATCATTTTCATCGGTTCAAACAGTCCTTAGAGGCTAGAACTCTTTCGTTTTTCACCGATTCGTAGCAAAACTGCAATGTAGAACTCGATTGACGTCCAGAACTCCCGTCCCAGTACCAGCAGATCATATGAGAACCTTCAAAAACTCGAAAAATATAATTTTCATTGTTCCAAACAATCCCCGAAGACTGGAACTCTTTCGTTTTACACAGATCCAGTGTAGAACTGCAATGTAGAAATCGATTGAAGTCCAGAACTCCCGTCCCAGTACCAGCAGATCATGTGAGAACGTTTAAATATTCGAAAAATATCATTTTTATCGTTCCAAACGAATCTCAGGGCTGGAACTATTTTGCTTTAAACATATTCTTATGAGAACTACAATTTAGAAGTCGATCGGAGTCCAGAACTCACGTCCCGGTACCAGCAGATCATGCGAGATCGTCCAAATAGTCAAAAAATATCGTTTTTATCGTTCCAAACGAATCTTAGGGCTGGAACTATTTTGCTTTAAACATATTCTTATGAGAACTACAATGTAGAACTCGATCGGAGTCCAGAACTCGCGTTCGAGTACCAGCAGATCATGTGAGAACGTTTAAATATTCGAAAAATATCATTTTCGACGGTTCAAACAACTCTGAAAGACTAGAACGCTTTCGTCTTTCATCAATCAGTAGCAGGACTGCAACCTAGAACTCGATTCGAGTCTAGAACTCACGTCCCGGTACCAGCAGATCATGCGAGATCGTCCAAATAGTCAAAAAAATTCGATTTTATCGTTTTAAACGAATCTTAGGGCTGGAGCTATTTTGCTTTAAGCATATTCTTATGAGAACTACAATGTAGAACTCGATCGGAGTCCAGAACTCGCGTTCGAGTGCCAGCAGATCATATGAAAACGTTTAAAAAGTCGAAAAATATCATTTTCATCCGTTCAAACAGTCCTCAGAGGCTAGAATTATTTCGTTTTTCAACGATTCGTAGCAAAACTGCAATGTAGAACTCGATTGACGTCCAGAACTCCCGTCCCAGTACCAGCAGATCATATGAGAACCTTCAAAAACTCGAAAAATATAATTTTCATTGTTCCAAACAATCGCCGAAGGCTGGAACTCTTTCGTTTTACACAGATCCAGTATAGAACTGCAATGTAGAAATCGATTGAAGTCCAGAATTCCCGTCCCAGTACCAGCAGATCATGTGAGAACGTTTAAATATTCGAAAAATATCATTTTTATCGTTCCAAACGAATCTCAGGGCTGGAACTATTTTGCTTTAAACATATTCTTATGAGAACTACAATTTAGAAGTCGATCGGAGTCCAGAACTCACGTCCCGGTACCAGCAGATCATGCGAGATCGTCCAAATAGTCAAAAAATATCGTTTTTATCGTTCCAAACGAATCTTAGGGCTGGAACTATTTTGCTTTAAACATATTCTTATGCGAACTACAATGTAGAACTCGATCGGAGTCCAGAACTCGCGTTCGAGTGCCAGCAGATCATGTGAAAACGTTTAAAAAGTCGAAAAATATCATTTTTATCGTTCCAAACGAATCTCAGGGCTGGAACTATTTTGCTTTAAACATATTCTTATGAGAACTACAATTTAGAAGTCGATCGGAGTCCAGAACTCACGTCCCGGTACCAGCAGATCATGCGAGATCGTCCAAATAGTCAAAAAATATCGTTTTTATCGTTCTAAACGAATCTTAGGGCTGGAACTATTTTGCTTTAAACATATTCTTATGAGAACTACAATGTAGAACTCGATCGGAGTCCAGAACTCGCGTTCGAGTACCAGCAGATCATGTGAGAACGTTTAAATATTCGAAAAATATCATTTTCGACGTTTCAAACAACTCTGAAAGACTAGAACGCTTTCGTCTTTCATCAATCAGTAGCAGGACTGCAACCTAGAACTCGATTCGAGTCTAGAACTCACGTCCCGGTACCAGCAGATCATGCGAGATCGTCCAAATAGTCAAAAAAAATCGATTTTATCGTTTTAAACGAATCTTAGGGCTGGAACTATTTTGCTTTAAACATATTCTTATGAGAACTACAATGTAGAACTCGATCGGAGTCCAGAACTCGCGTTCGAGTGCCAGCAGATCATGTGAAAACGTTTAAAAAATCGAAAAATATCATTTTCATCGGTTCAAACAGTCCTTAGAGGCTAGAACTCTTTCGTTTTTCACCGATTCGTAGCAAAACTGCAATGTAGAACTCGATTGACGTCCAGAACTCCCGTCCCAGTACCAGCAGATCATATGAGAACCTTCAAAAACTCGAAAAATATAATTTTCATTGTTCCAAACAATCCCCGAAGACTGGAACTCTTTCGTTTTACACAGATCCAGTGTAGAACTGCAATGTAGAAATCGATTGAAGTCCAGAACTCCCGTCCCAGTACCAGCAGATCATGTGAGAACGTTTAAATATTCGAAAAATATCATTATTATCGTTCCAAACGAATCTTAGGGCTGGAACTATTTTGCTTTAAACATATTCTTATGAGAACTACAATTTAGAAGTCGATCGGAGTCCAGAACTCACGTCCCGGTACCAGCAGATCATGCGAGATCGTCCAAATAGTCAAAAAATATCGTTTTTATCGTTCCAAACGAATCTTAGGGCTGGAACTATTTTGCTTTAAACATATTCTTATGAGAACTACAATGTAGAACTCGATCGGAGTCCAGAACTCGCGTTCGAGTACCAGCAGATCATGTGAGAACGTTTAAATATTCGAAAAATATCATTTTCGACGGTTCAAACAACTCTGAAAGACTAGAACGCTTTCGTCTTTCATCAATCAGTAGCAGGACTGCAACCTAGAACTCGATTCGAGTCTAGAACTCACGTCCCGGTACCAGCAGATCATGCGAGATCGTCCAAATAGTCAAAAAAATTCGATTTTATCGTTTTAAACGAATCTTAGGGCTGGAACTATTTTGCTTTAAACATATTCTTATGAACTCGCGTTCGAGTGCCAGCAGATCATATGAAAACGTTTAAAAAGTCGAAAAATATCATTTTCATCCGTTCAAACAGTCCTCAGAGGCTAGAACTATTTCGTTTTTCACCGATTCGTAGCAAAACTGCAATGTAGAACTCGATTGACGTCCAGAACTCCCGTCCCAGTACCAGCAGATCATATGAGAACCTTCAAAAACTCGAAAAATATAATTTTCATTGTTCCAAACAATCGCAGATCATGCGAGATCGTCCAAATAGTCAAAAAATATCGTTTTTATCGTTCCAAACGAATCTTAGGGCTGGAACTATTTTGCTTTAAACATATTCTTATGAGAACTACAATGTAGAACTCGATCGGAGTCCAGAACTCGCGTTCGAGTGCCAGCAGATCATGTGAAAACGTTTAAAAAATCGAAAAATATCATTTTCATCGGTTCAAACAGTCCTTAGAGGCTAGAACTCTTTCGTTTTTCACCGATTCGTAGCAAAACTGCAATGTAGAACTCGATTGACGTCCAGAACTCCCGTCCCAGTACCAGCAGATCATATGAGAACCTTCAAAAACTCGAAAAATATAATTTTCATTGTTCCAAACAATCCCCGAAGACTGGAACTCTTTCGTTTTACACAGATCCAGTGTAGAACTACAATTTAGAAGTCGATCGGAGTCCAGAACTCACGTCCCGGTACCAGCAGATCATGCGAGATCGTCCAAATAGTCAAAAAATATCGTTTTTATCGTTCCAAACGAATCTTAGGGCTGGAACTATTTTGCTTTAAACATATTCTTATGAGAACTATAATGTAGAACTCGATCGGAGTCCAGAACTCGCGTTCGAGTGCCAGCAGATCATATGAAAACGTTTAAAAAGTCGAAAAATATCATTTTCATCCGTTCAAACAGTCCTCAGAGGCTAGAACTATTTCGTTTTTCACCGATTCGTAGCAAAACTGCAATGTAGAACTCGATTGACGTCCAGAACTCCCGTCCCAGTACCAGCAGATCATATGAGAACCTTCAAAAACTCGAAAAATATAATTTTCATTGTTCCAAACAATCGCCGAAGGCTGGAACTCTTTCGTTTTACACAGATCCAGTGTAGAACTGCAATGTAGAAATCGATTGAAGTCCAGAACCCACGTCCCAGTACCAGCAGATCATGTGAGAACGTTTAAAAATTCGAAAACTATCATTTTCGACGGTTCAAACAACTCTGAAAGACTAGAACGCTTTCGTCTTTCATCAATCAGTAGCAGGACTGCAACCTAGAACTCGATTCGAGTCCAGAACTCACGTCCCGGTACCAGCAGATCATGCGAGATCGTCCAAATAGTCAAAAAATTTCGATTTTATCGTTTTAAACGAATCTTAGGGCTGGAACTATTTTGCTTTAAACATATTCTTATGAGAACTACAATGTAGAACTCGATCGGAGTCCAGAACTCGCGTTCGAGTGCCAGCAGATCATATGAAAACGTTTAAAAAGTCGAAAAATATCATTTTCATCCGTTCAAACAGTCCTCAGAGGCTAGAACTATTTCGTTTTTCACCGATTCGTAGCAAAACTGCAATGTAGAACTCGATTGACGTCCAGAACTCCCGTCCCAGTACCAGCAGATCATATGAGAACCTTCAAAAACTCGAAAAATATAATTTTCATTGTTCCAAACAATCGCCGAAGGCTGGAACTCTTTCGTGTTACACAGATCCAGTGTAGAACTGCAATGTAGAAATCGATTGAAGTCCAGAACTCACGTCCCAGTACCAGCAGATCATGTGAGAACGTTTAAAAATTCGAAAACTATCATTTTCGACGGTTCAAACAACTCTGAAAGACTAGAACGCTTTCGTCTTTCATCAATCAGTAGCAGGACTGCAACCTAGAACTCGATTCGAGTCCAGAACTCACGTCCCGGTACCAGCAGATCATGCGAGATCGTCCAAATAGTCAAAAAATTTCGATTTTATCGTTTTAAACCAATCTTAGGGCTGGAACTATTTTGCTTTAAACATATTCTTATGAGAACTACAATGTAGAACTCGATCGGAGTCCAGAACTCGCGTCCCGGTACCAGCAGATCATGCGAGATCGTCCAAATAGTCAAAAAATATCGTTTTTATCGTTCCAAACGAATCTTAGGGCTGGAACTATTTTGCTTTAAACATATTCTTATGAGAACAACAATGTAGAACTCGATCGGAGTCCAGAACTCGCGTTCGAGTACCAGCAGATCATGTGAGAACGTTTAAATATTCGAAAAATATCATTTTCGACGGTTCAAACAACTCTGAAAGACTAGAACGCTTTCGTCTTTCATCAATCAGTAGCAGGACTGCAACCTAGAATTCGATTCGAGTCCAGAACTCACGTCCCGGTACCAGCAGATCATGCGAGATCGTCCAAATAGTCAAAAAAAATCGATTTTATCGTTTTAAACGAATCTTAGGGCTGGAACTATTTTGCTTTAAACATATTCTTATGAGAACTACAATGTAGAACTCGATCGGAGTCCAGAACTCGCGTTCGAGTACCAGCAGATCATGTGAGAACGTTTAAATATTCGAAAAATATCATTTTCGACGGTTCAAACAACTCTGAAAGACTAGAACGCTTTCGTCTTTCATCAATCAGTAGCAGGACTGCAACCTAGAACTCGATTCGAGTCTAGAACTCACGTCCCGGTACCAGCAGATCATGCGAGATCGTCCAAATGACAAAAAATTTCGATTTTATCGTTTTAAACGAATTTTAGGGCTGGAACTATTTTGCTTTAAACATATTCTTATGAGAACTACAATGTAGAACTCGATCGGAGTCCAGAACTCGCGTTCGAGTGCCAGCAGATCATATGAAAACGTTTAAAAAGTCGAAAAATATCATTTTCATCCGTTCAAACAGTCCTCAGAGGCTAGAACTATTTCGTTTTTCACCGATTCGTAGCAAAACTGCAATGTAGAACTCGATTGACGTCCAGAACTCCCGTCCCAGTACCAGCAGATCATATGAGAACCTTCAAAAACTCGGAAAAATATAATTTTCATTGTTCCAAACAATCGCCGAAGGCTGGAACTCTTTCGTGTTACACAGATCCAGTGTAGAACTGCAATGTAGAAATCGATTGAAGTCCAGAACTCACGTCCCAGTACCAGCAGATCATGTGAGAACGTTTAAAAATTCGAAAACTATCATTTTCGACGGTTCAAACAACTCTGAAAGACTAGAACGCTTTCGTCTTTCATCAATCAGTAGCAGGACTGCAACCTAGAACTCGATTCGAGTCCAGAACTCACGTCCCGGTACCAGCAGATCATGCGAGATCGTCCAAATAGTCAAAAAATTTCGATTTTATCGTTTTAAACGAATCTTAGGGCTGGAACTATTTTGCTTTAAACATATTCTTATGAGAACTACAATGTAAAACTCGATCGGAGTCCAGAACTCGCGTTCGAGTGCCAGCGATCATGTGAAAACGTTTAAAAAGTCGAAAAATATCATTTTCATCGGTTCACACAGTCCTTAGAGGCTAGAACTCTTTCGTCTTTCACCGATTCGTAGCAAAACTGCAATGTAGAACTCGATTGACGTCCAGAACTCCCGTCCCAGTACCAGCAGATCATATAAGAACCTTCAAAAACACGAAAAATATAATTTTCATTGTTCCAAACAATCCCCGAAGACTGGAACTCTTTCGTTTTACACAGATCCAGTGTAGAACTGCAATGTAGAAATCGATTGAAGTCCAGAACTCACGTCCCAGTACCAGCAGATCATGTGAGAACGTTTAAAAAGTCGAAAAATATCATTTTCGACGGTTCAAACAACTCTGAACGACTAGAACGCTTTCGTCTTTCATCAATCAGTAGCAGGACTGCAACCTGGAACTCGATTCGAGTCCAGAACTCACGTCCCGGTACCAGCAGATCATGCCAGAACGTTTAAAAACTCGTAAAATATCATTTTCGACGGTTCAAACAACTCTCAAAAACTAGAACTCTTTCGTCTTTTATCAATCAGTAGCAGGACTGCAACTTAGAACTCGATTCGAGTCCAGAACTCACGTCCCGGTACCAGCAGATCATGCGAGAACGTTTAAAAAGTCGAAAAATATCATTTTAATTGGTTCGAACAAATTTCAAAGGCTAGAACTCTTTCGTCTTTCATCGATCTGTAGCAGAACTGTAATCTAGAACTCGATCTGAGTCGAGAACTCTCGTCCCAGTGCCAACAGATCATGTGAAAACGTTTAGAAAGTCGAAAAATTCAATTTTTATCGTTTCAATCGTAATCGTGTAGTCTATACTACACGGTTCCTTTCCTTTTGATTTTATTTTAAACGAATTAAATCATTAAAACATATCACGTTTGCTTGGTTTTTAATTGCTATGAGATATGATCACTTTATGTACATTTATTGAATTATGTTTCGTACGTTATAATATTAATTTCACACGTAATATTATGAACATATCATATTGTAACGGCAGAGCAACTTGCGTGTACACAAAAACCTGATTATTATTATACGAATGTTTTAGTTAGATAAATTGTTGTCGTGCAGATGGGTAAAAAATAACACCAATCATTCAGCTTGCTGTTTGGCATACATAAGAGCCTTCGTTGACAGTAGTTGCTCCGATAGCATGACATTAATGCTGGCGTCCCGCAAGGCTCTGGATTATCCCCTACACTGTTCCTCCAGCATATTAATGATATACTCTTTATTGCTAGTATTCATTGCTATGCAGATGAAATTACAGGGGACGCTCATTACACGAGGCGTGCTAATATCCCTCGTTCTATATTGGAGGAAAGGCGCGAAGGACTTGTCTTAAATCGAGAGTACACAAACTAGTGACTCCGATTGGGGTCGACTAAACTACACTAAGTCACACGCAAGCCTGCGCATTCACCGTTACGAAAAGTTTCTAGAACATGTCCCTCAACATCACGAAAAGCATTGGGATCCTTCGCGTTAATATTTGTAGCGACGTTCTGTTCCATAATCATCTACAAGATATCCAAAAAACTCGGTGTGATTAATAGAGTGAAGTAGTACTTCTTATCGAGACAAAGACTGCAACTATATAAGTCGCAAGTCCCGCCCAAATGAATTGTTGCTGTCTTCTGTGGGTACCTGGATACTAGCTTTGGTATTAAGACTCATTTCAGCGACGTGCTGTTATAATTGGGAATTCGAAGTGTTTTTATTTTGTCATAAATCGAAAGATCATATATAATTTATCATACAAAACTATTTTTAGTTTTATTTTTTTCGTTGTTATTAAAAAGTTATAACCAATTGAAAATATTTTTTTGAACTGTGTACCGAAAACGAACCGACATGTACCGAACTACCCCGATGAGGGCACGTGACGTCACAATGTTAATTGTTACTCACCATTACATACAATTGATACAGTTTTTTACGTTTTCATCAATTAAATCTTGTTATTATCGTCAATATATTTATAAATTTATCACAGAAAGTAAATTTTAAAGGTTACCGACATTATTTCGTACCATCGTGTACAAATAATTCACAAATAACTCCCCAAAAAATGTTTTTAAATTTGCTACAAAATGTCTAAAAGTTGAAACCATAGAAACATAGGGCAATGTGCCTCTAATCAGATGGATAGTAGGATAGTCCAATTCACCAAAGCATGAAATATGCTGGCCGGGAAGACGCCATGTTTTATTAAAATTTGAGGACTGTTTGAACGGATGAAAATGATATTTTTCGACTTTTTAAACGTTTTCACATGATCTGCTGGCACTCGAACGCGAGTTCTGGACTCCGATCGAGTTCTACATTGTAGTTCTCATTAGAATATGTTTAAAGCAAAATAGTTCCAGCCCTAAAATTCGTTTGGAACGATAAAAACGATATTTTTTGACTATTTGGACGATCTCGCATGATCTGCTGGTACCGGGACGTGAGTTCTGGACTCCGATCGACTTCTAAATTGTAGTTCTCATAAGAATATGTTTAAAGCAAAATAGTTCCAGCCCTAAGATTCGTTTGGAACGATAAAAACGATCGTTCTGGACTCGAATCGAGTTCTAGGTTGCAGTCCTGCTACTGATTGATGAAAGACGAAAGCGTTCTAGTCTTTCAGAGTTGTTTGAACCGTCGAAAATGATAGTTTTCGAATTTTTAAACGTTCTCACGTGATCTGCTGGTACTGGGACGTGAGTTCTGGACTTCAATCGATTTCTACATTGCAGTTCTACACTGGATCTGTGTAAAACGAAAGAGTTCCAGTCTTCGGGGATTGTTTGGAAGTTTTGGAACAATGAAAATTATATTTTTCGAGTTTTTGAAGGTTCTCATATGATCTGCTTGTACTGGGACGGAAGTTCTGGACGTCAATCGAGTTCTACATTGCAGTTTTGCTACGAATCGGTGAAAAACGAAAGAGTTCTAGCCTCTAAGGACTGTTTGAACCGATGAAAATGATATTTTTCGACTTTTTAAACGTTTTCACATGATCTGCTGGCACTCGAACGCGAGTTCTGGACTCCGATCGAGTTCTACATTGTAGTTCTCATAAGAATATGTTTAAAGCAAAATAGTTCCAGCCCTAAGATTCGTTTGGAACGATAAAAACTATATTTTTTGACTATTTGGACGATCTCGCAGTATCTGCTGGTACCGGGACGTGAGTTCTGTAACTTTTTGCAGTTCTGCAACGGATCTGTGTAAATCGAAAGAGTTCCAGCCTTCGGCGATTGTTTGAAACAATGAAAATTATATTTTTCGAGTTTTTGAAGGTTCTCATATGATCTGCTGGTACTGGGACGGGAGTTCTGGACGTCAATCGAGTTCTACATTGCAGTTTTGCTACGAATCGGTGAAAAACGAAATAGTTCTAGCCTCTGAGGACTGTTTGAACGGATGAAAATGATATTTTTCGACTTTTTAAACGTTTTCACATGATCTGCTGGTACTCGAACGCGAGTTCTGGACTCCGATCGAGTTCTACATTGTAGTTCTCATAAGAATATGTTTAAAGCAAAATAGTTCCAGCCCTAAGATTCGTTTGGAACGATAAAAACGATATTTTTTGACTATTTGGACGATCTCGCATGATCTGCTGGTACCGGGACGTGAGTTCTGTAACTTTTAACAGTTC
Organism: Achlya flavicornis; assembly: GCA_947623365.1. Taxonomy (NCBI): domain Eukaryota; kingdom Metazoa; phylum Arthropoda; class Insecta; order Lepidoptera; family Drepanidae; genus Achlya; species Achlya flavicornis. Next base: position 757,560 of record OX392494.1, on the reverse strand, counting down.
TGCAACGGATCTGTGTAAATCGAAAGAGTTCCAGCCTTCGGCGATTGTTTGAAACAATGAAAATTATATTTTTCGAGTTTTTGAAGGTTCTCATATGATCTGCTGGTACTGGGACGGGAGTTCTGGACGTCAATCGAGTTCTACATTGCAGTTTTGCTACGAATCGGTGAAAAACGAAATAGTTCTAGCCTCTGAGGACTGTTTGAACGGATGAAAATGATATTTTTCGACTTTTTAAACGTTTTCACATGATCTGCTGGTACTCGAACGCGAGTTCTGGACTCCGATCGAGTTCTACATTGTAGTTCTCATAAGAATATGTTTAAAGCAAAATAGTTCCAGCCCTAAGATTCGTTTGGAACGATAAAAACGATATTTTTTGACTATTTGGACGATCTCGCATGATCTGCTGGTACCGGGACGTGAGTTCTGGACTCCGATCGACTTCTAAATTGTAGTTCTACACTGGATCTGTGTAAAACGAAAGAGTTCCAGTCTTCGGGGATTGTTTGGAACAATGAAAATTATATTTTTCGAGTTTTTGAAGGTTCTCATATGATCTGCTGGTACTGGGACGGGAGTTCTGGACGTCAATCGAGTTCCACATTGCAGTTTTGCTACGAATCGGTGAAAAACGAAAGAGTTCTAGCCTCTAAGGACTGTTTGAACCGATGAAAATGATATTTTTCGATTTTTTAAACGTTTTCACATGATCTGCTGGCACTCGAACGCGAGTTCTGGACTCCGATCGAGTTCTACATTGTAGTTCTCATAAGAATATGTTTAAAGCAAAATAGTTCCAGCCCTAAGATTCGTTTGGAACGATAAAAACGATATTTTTTGACTATTTGGACGATCTCGCATGATCTGCTGGTACCGGGACGTGAGTTCTGGACTCGAATCGAGTTCTAGGTTGCAGTCCTGCTACTGATTGATGAAAGACGAAAGCGTTCTAGTCTTTCAGAGTTGTTTGAACCGTCGAAAATGATATTTTTCGAATTTTTAAACGTTCTCACATGATCTGCTGGTACTGGGACGTGAGTTCTGGACTTCAATCGATTTCTACATTGCAGTTCTACACTGGATCTGTGTAAAACGAAAGAGTTCCAGTCTTCGGGGATTGTTTGGAACAATGAAAATTATATTTTTCGAGTTTTTGAAGGTTCTCATATGATCTGCTGGTACTGGGACGGGAGTTCTGGACGTCAATCGAGTTCTACATTGCAGTTTTGCTACGAATCGGTGAAAAACGAAAGAGTTCTAGCCTCTAAGGACTGTTTGAACCGATGAAAATGATATTTTTCGATTTTTTAAACGTTTTCACATGATCTGCTGGCACTCGAACGCGAGTTCTGGACTCCGATCGAGTTCTACATTGTAGTTCTCATAAGAATATGTTTAAAGCAAAATAGTTCCAGCCCTAAGATTCGTTTAAAACGATAAAATCGAATTTTTTTGACTATTTGGACGATCTCGCATGATCTGCTGGTACCGGGACGTGAGTTCTAGACTCGAATCGAGTTCTAGGTTGCAGTCTTGCTACTGATTGATGAAAGACGAAAGCGTTCTAGTCTTTCAGAGTTGTTTGAACCGTCGAAAATGATATTTTTCGAATATTTAAACGTTCTCACATGATCTGCTGGTACTCGAACGCGAGTTCTGGACTCCGATCGAGTTCTACATTGTAGTTCTCATAAGAATATGTTTAAAGCAAAATAGTTCCAGCCCTAAGATTCGTTTAGAACGATAAAAACGATATTTTTTGACTATTTGGACGATCTCGCATATCTGCTGGTACCGGGACGTGAGTTCTGGACTCCGATCGACTTCTAAATTGTAGTTCTCATAAGAATATGTTTAAAGCAAAATAGTTCCAGCCCTGAGATTCGTTTGGAACGATAAAAATGATATTTTTCGACTTTTTAAACGTTTTCACATGATCTGCTGGTACTCGAACGCGAGTTCTGGACTCCGATCGAGTTCTACATTGTAGTTCGCATAAGAATATGTTTAAAGCAAAATAGTTCCAGCCCTAAGATTCGTTTGGAACGATAAAAACGATATTTTTTGACTATTTGGACGATCTCGCATGATCTGCTGGTACCGGGACGTGAGTTCTGGACTCCGATCGACTTCTAAATTGTAGTTCTCATAAGAATATGTTTAAAGCAAAATAGTTCCAGCCCTAAGATTCGTTTGGAACGATAAAAATGATATTTTTCGAATATTTAAACTTTCTCACATGATCTGCTGGTACTGGGACGGGAGTTCTGGACTTCAATCGATTTCTACATTGCAGTTCTATACTGGATCTGTGTAAAACGAAAGAGTTCCAGCCTTCGGCGATTGTTTGCAACAATGAAAATTATATTTTTCGAGTTTTTGAAGGTTCTCATATGATCTGCTGGTACTGGGACGGGAGTTCTGGACGTCAATCGAGTTCTACATTGCAGTTTTGCTACGAATCGGTGAAAAACGAAAGAGTTCTAGCCTCTAAGGACTGTTTGAACCGATGAAAATGATATTTTTCGATTTTTTAAACGTTTTCACATGATCTGCTGGCACTCGAACGCGAGTTCTGGACTCCGATCGAGTTCTACATTGTAGTTCTCATAAGAATATGTTTAAAGCAAAATAGTTCCAGCCCTAAGATTCGTTTGGAACGATAAAAACGATATTTTTTGACTATTTGGACGATCTCGCATGATCTGCTGGTACCGGGACGTGAGTTCTGGACTCCGATCGACTTCTAAATTGTAGTTCTCATAAGAATATGTTTAAAGCAAAATAGTTCCAGCCCTAAGATTCGTTTGGAACGATAAAAACGATATTTTTTGACTATTTGGACGATCTCGCATGATCTGCTGGTACCGGGATGTGAGTTCTGGACTCCGATCGACTTCTAAATTGTAGTTCTACACTGGATCTGTGTAAAACGAAAGAGTTCCAGTCTTCGGGGATTGCTTGGAACAATGAAAATTATATTTTTCGAGTTTTTGAAGGTTCTCATATGATCTGCTGGTACTGGGACGGGAGTTCTGGACGTCAATCGAGTTCTACATTGCAGTTTTGCTACGAATCGGTGAAAAACGAAAGAGTTCTAGCCTCTAAGGACTGTTTGAACCGATGAAAATGATATTTTTCGATTTTTTAAACGTTTTCACATGATCTGCTGGCACTCGAACGCGAGTTCTGGACTCCGATCGAGTTCTACATTGTAGTTCTCATAAGAATATGTTTAAAGCAAAATAGTTCCAGCCCTAAGATTCGTTTGGAACGATAAAAACGATATTTTTTGACTATTTGGACGATCTCGCATGATCTGCTGGTACCGGGACGTGAGTTCTGGACTCGAATCGAGTTCTAGGTTGCAGTCCTGCTACTGATTGATGAAAGACGAAAGCGTTCTAGTCTTTCAGAGTTGTTTGAACCGTCGAAAATGATAGTTTTCGAATTTTTAAACGTTCTCACATGATCTGCTGGTACTGGGACGTGAGTTCTGGACTCCGATCGAGTTCTACATTGTAGTTCTCATAAGAATATGTTTAAAGCAAAATAGTTCCAGCCCTAAGATTCGTTTGGAACGATAAAAACGATATTTTTTGACTATTTGGACGATCTCGCATGATCTGCTGGTACCGGGACGTGAGTTCTGGACTCCGATCGACTTCTAAATTGTAGTTCTCATAAGAATATGTTTAAAGCAAAATAGTTCCAGCCCTGAGATTCGTTTGGAACGATAAAAATGATATTTTTCGAATATTTAAACGTTCTCACATGATCTGCTGGTACTGGGACGGGAGTTCTGGACTTCAATCGATTTCTAAATTGCAGTTCTACACTGGATCTGAGTAAAACGAAAGAGTTCCAGTCTTCGGGGATTGCTTGGAACAATGAAAATTATATTTTTCGAGTTTTTGAAGGTTCTCATATGATCTGCTGGTACTGGGACGGGAGTTCTGGACGTCAATCGAGTTCCACATTGCAGTTTTGCTACGAATCGGTGAAAAACGAAAGAGTTCTAGCCTCTAAGGACTGTTTGAACCGATGAAAATGATATTTTTCGATTTTTTAAACGTTTTCACATGATCTGCTGGCACTCGAACGCGAGTTCTGGACTCCGATCGAGTTCTACATTGTAGTTCTCATAAGAATATGTTTAAAGCAAAATAGTTCCAGCCCTAAGATTCGTTTGGAACGATAAAAACGATATTTTTTGACTATTTGGACGATCTCGCATGATCTGCTGGTACCGGGACGTGAGTTCTGGACTCCGATCGACTTCTAAATTGTAGTTCTCATAAGAATATGTTTAAAGCAAAATAGTTCCAGCCCTAAGATTCGTTTGGAACGATAAAAACGATATTTTTTGACTATTTGGACGATCTCGCATGATCTGCTGGTACCGGGATGTGAGTTCTGGACTCCGATCGACTTCTAAATTGTAGTTCTCATAAGAATATGTTTAAAGCAAAATAGTTCCAGCCCTAAGATTCGTTTGGAACGATAAAAATGATATTTTTCGAATATTTAAACGTTCTCACATGATCTGCTGGTACTGGGACGGGAGTTCTGGACTTCAATCGATTTCTACATTGCAGTTCTACACTGGATCTGTGTAAAACGAAAGAGTTCCAGTCTTCGGGGATTGTTTGGAACAATGAAAATTATATTTTTCGAGTTTTTGAAGGTTCTCATATGATCTGCTGGTACTGGGACGGGAGTTCTGGACGTCAATCGAGTTCTACATTGCAGTTTTGCTACGAATCGGTGAAAAACGAAAGAGTTCTAGCCTCTAAGGACTGTTTGAACCGATGAAAATGATATTTTTCGACTTTTTAAACGTTTTCACATGATCTGCTGGCACTCGAACGCGAGTTCTGGACTCCGATCGAGTTCTACATTGTAGTTCGCATAAGAATATGTTTAAAGCAAAATAGTTCCAGCCCTAAGATTCGTTTGAAACGATAAAAACGATATTTTTTGACTATTTGGACGTTCTCGCATGATCTGCTGGCTCTGGGACGAGAGTTCTGGACTTGAATCGAATTGCTTGGACGTCGGTTTAGAACTATATTTGAAAAGTATAGGGAACTGCAGAACTCAGCTGCATGCGAAAATAACTCACATTGTTTTCGATCTGCTGCAAACTGATCTGCTACGGGAAGTTAGCAGATCATTTCGTTAATTGACATTTTTCGAGGAAAAACACCAGAACTATTTTTAAAAAGTATCAGGAACTATAGAACACAGCTGCATGCGAAAAGAACTCACATTTGTTTTCGATCTGCTGCAAACTGATCTGCTACGGGAAGTTAGCAGATCATTTTGTTAATTGACATTTTTCGAGGTAAAAACACCAGAACTATTTTTAAAAAGTATCAGGAACTATAGAACTCAGCTGCATGCGAAAAGAACTCACATTTAATTTTGATCTGCTGGACAATGATCTGCTAAGTTCACTCACATTTGTTCGAGCAAGTAAAAAAAAAACCGGCCAAGTGCGAGACTGTTTTGAAGTCAGCGAAATATTTTCTACAGAACACGTCATGCGATTTCGCTCACTTCAAAACAGTGTCAGATAAGAGTTATTTCTTACTTTTTAGTGTACTTTGAAGGCAGTTTATTTTTTGTTAAAAAGTTAATTTATAGTGTACAGATATTATGTATTGGATCTGTTCAGCTAAGTACTTAACTTGCTGACCCTACTTGTTATTTGTAAATTGGTAAACTGACTTGAAACAGTGTGGAAAAACAATAGGTAGGTACTTATCAAACTGGAACACTGCTGTCTATAGCAAATAAATCAATGTTTGTATGTTTAGCTGTTACTATGTAAGACCTATTACCCTGCAGGTTTTGGGTTTGATTCCCACACAGGACTTTTGTGTGCATTTTTTTAACTAACGGTCTCACCATAAACTCACCATGGTCTCAGACTAATTTAAGTTACTGGCAACATGTTTTTTTTTGGTAGGGACACACCGATGAAGAACGTTTAGATTTTGTTATTCTAGAAAAAAATACGAAAAGGTTGACGAAAAAATATACCAGTAAATTTAATTAAGTGTTAGGCAGGCTATTCTTTGTCTTCAAATCCTAACTAATATTATAAATGTGAAAGTGAGTTTGTTTGTTTATTTGTTTGTTTGTTTGTTACGCCTTCACGCTTCAACTACGCGACGGATCAACATGAAATTTGGCATGCAGATAGCCTATGGTATGGAAAAGGACATAGGCTACTTTTTATCACGGGAACGCGGGTGAAACCGCGGGGGGCAGCTAGTAGGTAATAAATCACACAACACACGATAAATTATAACATTTACAAAGGACCTCATTGATAATGTTGTTTTCGACGCGTCAAGTACAGATAATGAGAAAGTGGACAGTTTTTGGGGTCAAGAACTTTGTTGTACTTTATAATACAGTCTACAAAGTACAATCGCAAAGTACAAAATACCAAAAATAAGACGTTTGTTGTATGGGCGCCCCCTTTAATTTTAAATATTATTTCATTTTTATTATTTGTTTTTGAATGAATTTTAGCTTTCTACCAATTACCGTTCCTGAGATCACTGACAGAAAGATGGACGGACAGCGGAGTCTTAGTAATAGGGATCCATTTAGCACCCTTCAGGTACGGAACCCTATAAATGAGTCACGTAGTATACTATAGGTGGGTATGTTCTCTAATCCTATTGTGATGGGGCCTTTACACAAAGGTTCAGTATCTGTTCTGGCATATATTAGTGAGAGTCCCACCATAATCCAATTAGCCGTTTCTGTGATTTGGCTAACATTAACAGATCTCAGACACACATTGTTTAGGTGTTATACAAGTATAGATTATTGTAAGTCAGATTGGGAACCTTGCCTTGTCATGAGAGAATGTCATGGTATAGAAATATGACAACCTATACCATGCCGGTGAATCGCAACCAAAACCATTATGTTGTTGTCATGTTACGCGGGGGTTATACAATCATCATCTTCCTCAGCCTATAATGTCCCACTGCTGAGCACAGGCCTCCTTTCATGAATGAGGGTGAAAGGGAATGGGCAGATACTCCACCACGCGTGCCCACTGCGGATTGGTGGAGGCACGCTAGTGGTCAACCTACTGTTGGAATTTTTCAAGCCGCCTAGGAGGCATCCAACTAGCTTAACGACTATCACAATTAAGTGATAACCGGGACCAACGGCTTTACGTGACTTCCGAAGCACGGAAACGCTTGATTTGAAATACCACTAGGCGGTCACCCATCCAGGTACCGACCACGACAGATGTAGCTTAACATTGCCGATCGATTAAGAACGGCTGATCATGCTACACCACGAGCACTTCTACAATAGTAATACACGAGCGGTTATACAATATTTCAAGTATATTAATATGTTGCTGGTAATGTTATCAACAATGAATTTTGAGAGAGGTAGAGCATAGCGTTTATTCGCTCAAAGAGCAGCTCGACTGGGGAAGTACCTCCACCTTAAAGTTGTGTTCCTGTGCGTGAGTAAGGTCGCCAGAGCTCATAGGGGAGGGGAAAAAGGTCGGTAACGTGTGAGCAATGCTTCTTGTACTGCAAGCGTCCATATGGCTCCGGTAACCGCTTACCATCAGGTGGGCCGTATGCTTGTTTACCAAATAAGTTGTATAAAAAAAAAAAAAAAAAAAATGAATTCAAAACCCTCTAAAATGTTTTGACTAATTTGTATAATCAATGTATGGATCTCGCCATGATTCTTTATTAATTGATCAAAAATTATAACTGTTTAAAAGTTATAGCTCTTTTTGCATTGGTTACAGTTGATTAACAATTTAATTTATCTATCAAAATAGAAAAACAAAGTGAAGCGAATATAAATAGGACGGAATTGAATATAACTGTTTTTTTTCTCTAACATACAATATTTAATATAAAATAATGTATTAAATCACAAATAATAAAAAGGAGCGCATTAAATACTCATAAAATCGCTCGTGATATTTCGAAAGAAGGCCCCGCCAGGTACTCGGCACCGCAATGTTTACCTTTGCTTAAAAAAAAGAGATGCCGCGTGTACCACTTTCCACTAACTGCAAATTGGGTTATCACCCGAAATTCGAGGATACAAAGTATAAAACTATGCTGAAAATGTTTGAATTATTATAAAATAGCAGTAAACTTACCTCAGTAGGGCGATTATTAGCTGTCGTTCCAATAAAATCCCAAAATTGCGAACGCACTCACTATTCCAATTCCATTCACTTGGTCACAACATTACTGTTTTAAACACAATTAACAATGTATTTAACACTTAAAATAATTTAGTAACACTTTTTAAATACTATTTAAGGCACTAGTTACTTGTTATAGGGTGCTAATGTTTTTATTTGTGAAATTGTGTCGGCATTTCAAGTTAGAAATAGTTAAGTTCACGTTAAGTTTGACAGTTGTTCAAGTCAAGACAGACCACGACAGACGCCTTTTCCATCCTATCAGTGTTGCCAGATATACTCTCCTCTTAGGTACGACTAATTTCATCAAACTGTACGCATAACACCCTTTACTTACAATATATATTACATATTACAATAAAAACTTTAGATTTATTAAGTGTTAACCTCTCGATGGGAGAGGAATTTTCAGTCAATATTATTTTTAATAAAATAATAAAGCATTTTCTTTCTATTATTTTGCTACGAGACGCAGGCCATTCAGTGAAAAAATCATGAAAATATATCAAAATTATGTTAAATAAAAGAAAAAAAGAAAATAAAACAAAGTTTTTGGAGTACAGTTGGCGTCATTGGTAAGACCCTACCTATCTCGCTGCAGGTCATGGGTTTGATTCCGACCCATGTCCCCAGGATACAAATTCAAGTATATGAACATGTCTGTATGTCCTGACTACTGAGTGTGGATGTAATTATGAAGTCATCATCATCATCATCATATCAGCCTATGGATGTCCACTGCTGAACATAGGCCTCCCCCATTGAGTTCCACTTCGAACGGTTTTGGGCCGCTTGCATCCAGCGGTGCCCAGCGACTCTGACCAGGGGCTCTACCGCGTAACTTTGGTGGTAATCGTAACGAACACCATTAATTATTTCATCCAATGACGCGCACGCGGTATGACGCGACGAAGACCATTCTTGGGCTCTGATCGTCTGTTCCATCTGTCGTCGTTCCATCTGGTAGGAGGGCGTCCCGCTCGGCGTTTTCCAGTACGTGGTTGCCACTCGAGAACCTTTCTTCCCCATCGGTTATCGGCTCTTCGAGCGATGTGGCCTGCCCATTGCCTTCAGCGTACTAACTCTACGTGCAATATCTGTCGTTTTCATTCTCCTACGAATGTCCTAATTGCGGACCCTGTCATGTAGAGAAATTCCGAGCATAGCTCGTTCCATAGCTCGCTGAGTGATTCTGAGCTTATTTATGCGGCCAGTAGTAAAACACCTCGTCTCTCTCCCGTATGTCATCACTGGTAACACGCACCTTTGTCTTCAGACTCTTAGGTATTCTGGACGTGAAGATATTCCGTATCTTCCCGAACGCTGCGCAGCCGAGTTGGATTCTTCGATTGAACTCTTTATCGAGGTTGGACCTACCTAGTTGGAAAATTTGTCCTAGGTAAACATACTCGTTAACAACTTCGAGCACAATGCTCCTAACAATCACCGGTATTGTCGGAATATGAACATTAGACATAATTTTTGTCTTGTCCATATTCATTTTGAGGCCTACCTGTTGATAAACCCTGTTGAGGTCATTGAGCATGATGAGCTTCCAGCGATTCCGCCATTATGACTATATCATCGGAAAATCGAAGGTGAGTGATGTGTGGCTGGCACGCAGTGAGGGCTGATAAGTGGCGTTACAGTTGATATAAACAAGTTGTGATACTTTGCGTTACGTTTGGTAATTGTGTACCTTAAATTGCCTATTTAAGCATTCCATTTTTATGGTATTCAAATACTAGCTCGATCAACCTTACCAAATATCAATATCAGCTGTTTTCGATCAGTGCCCAAAGATTGGTTTTGCTCAGCAATAAACTAAAGCTAGCAATTACGGTTTTCAAAAACACAGATATATTACATAAATTGTGTGATGATGTATAAAGGACATCTCAACCAAAAGTAGTATTTTTATATACAGGGCTATTTTAAATGACTTAGCCATTTTAAAGGAGCCTACTCATTCATTCAATTAAAAATTCCTTTTTTTTTTTAGATTTAACTTTTATAGAAAAAAATAAAGTTACGACGACTCAGTTTACTCAAAAAGGATGAAATAGTTGTACACTACTGTGCGTCACCGCGCAACGCCTACCCACATAGCTATCAACATGTCAATAACCATAGAACATTTAACCCAAAGAAGCGAAATGACGTTCATTTTGGTTGAAATATATTCCACCAATTTGCCACCGCTGATTGGTTAAGTCTCCTTGACGTATGCGTACGTTATACATGCGCTCTAATAGGCGAAGCCACAAATATACGATGCAGCGACTGGTCGTTACTGTTCAAAATCAGTGACAAATCACTGAGTAGTTTCGGAATTTTACTGTTCAGTATTACTACTCTAAAGGGATATTTCCTCACGTAAATTATATTTTTCTCTATATTGCTCACTCATCCAAATATTGCATGCACTTTCATTTTGTTATTACATTATTATCATGCAGATTACAGTAAATCTCTTGTTACCTACCTAATTTGTAACGAAATAGGACAGAAACCATCAATTTTAAGACGATCTGGCAACACTAGATTGGTGACACATTTTTTATACATTTTTTGGGATTCCTTACAACGCCATCTATTACAAGGTTGCGGACGAACAATAATAAATATTTTTAACCGACTTAAAAAAAAGGAGTATTTTTTTATGTCCGACGCGTATGTTACTCCGATTACTCGGAAACGGCTTCATATGAAAAACAAATGAAAAACTATTTTGATAATTATGACTGTCTATGAGTCCACGAATGATCTAGTGGACTACAATATTACCGAATATTTAAATGATAAAAATGCTTGGGTGTAGCGCTCGCTCTACAGGAAACATCTGATGTAATAAATTTAAGTTTGATTTTGAAAAGAGTAATTGCTGAGTTTATTGCCGGCTCTTCTTAGCAAAAGCAACCTTCCGAACCGTGCATTAGAGTATTAGAGTTTGACTATTCATAAGTGCCTGTGAAGGCCTATTTGAATGAATAAATTATTTCATTTCATTTCATTTCATTCGCTGATCAAAATACGATACAGTTGCAAGCGAAGATCAATATTTTGTGTTTAATTGTGTGTGATAATCAATGATTGCCATCTTATTTATTAAGCTATTGCATAGCTTCTATCGTGGGCCTTGAGCGTGGAGACCGAATCCAGAAATTCCGTAACGAAAATAACCTAACACCCCCCACTCCGACCGGCACAGCGGTGATACTTTTTAGTTTTGCCATCTATCGATGAATAGTAGAACTTTGAATGACTTTTTGAAATATCACGCTTGTCTCTTTAGTTCAGCAACCCGCCTCTAGGTGGCATTGGTTGCAATTGGTGGCAAAAAAAAAACAAAGGAAAAAAAGTACTGCATAAATAAAATAAAAATAAATAAATAATTATAATTGCATAAGTTGATAAAAAATGCTATGCAATAGCTTTACCGCGGCAGTCTCCGAGTGCCACACGTATTTTTTTTCACACGGTCATCTGCAGTGCTATTCTGTAACGTTCATTTGCAAAATCACTTCTGAATCCGCGATGATATTAGAATTTCATATTCTTAAACTGAGTGAGTTCGACACTTGCGCCACCGAGTGATGACGGAAGTGAGATGAACTACGACAGGTGAGTATTTTGACGTTTTTCAATAGGATTTGGTATTCTGAAACGTAATTCACCCGCCAATTCAGTTGCGAGGTGAGTTGCGAGATGACTTTAGAGATGATTTACCTTTTACAGAATAGCATAGCTGATCCCAAACTAAGCAGAACTTGTACTATGGAAACCAGACAACTGATATAATGCATATACTACTTTTTGTTACTAAATACATACTTAATATACATAACTACACCCAGACTCAGGACATACAGACATGTTCATTCACACAAATGCATGTCCAGTGTGGGAATCGAACCCACGACCTGCGGCGCACTAGGTGAAATCTTTACCAGAGTCTTAAGTAAGTTTCTTCATATAAGTATAGTACACACGGCTACACATCAAGCTATATATATATTTCCAACGTGTTTTCTGCACCTCGTCATGGAGGAAAACTTTTGGCCGCAAGGCGTGGTATTTCGTCGCTTCCGCGGACAAGTGCCACACGATCGTACTGTGACGTAGTGCTTTATAATAACATAGCTTTAAGCTTTTATACTAACAAAAAAATGATATATTTTGATATGTATGTTAGTTTGTAAGGTATTTATCTATGGGCCAAAGTAGCCTGATAATAAACAATTATTATTATTATTATATATTTCCAGTATAAGCTGATCTCGCATTTTATAGGATTTCGGTACAATGAGAGGTCAGCTTATATTGGAAAATTATAACTTCAGCTGTAGCTGTGCGTTCGTGGCATTTTGAGAAATATATACTCGCGTGAGCACCTGTGCGCGATTTTCACCGCATGTAACAAAATTAAGAAAGGTTACATAATAACTAAGACAAATTCATGGTAGGTAATGGTATTCCACAGACCACTATAGGGGATACTACGTCTGGTATTCCCCGAAACTAATCAACCATAAACTGAAGTATGACGGGCCAGTTGGCGCAGTTGGTTAAGGTGCGTTCGAATTGGGGTATGGTAGCAAAAATAACAGTCAAAAATGCCAAAAACGATCACAACTGGCGTTCGATTTGGAAAGTTTTGGGCGAAATTGGCGTTTTGAACTGTTTTCGTTCACCGTTCGTTTTGCTTGGAAACAGTTAAAAACGACATCGTGAACTGCAAATTTTGACCCACCTCCGAGGCAGGGTCGTTTGTGATCATATTTTGACATCTTTGAATCTGACAGATAAGTTTCGGAAAATTCATACGGGAAGCGAAAATTCTAATTTTTATTGTAAAATTTTATAGAAATACTAACAGGCAAGAGAATAATTTGTTAAATTAACTTTGTTTAATGATTAACTGAAGGAAAAAGGTAGGTTGAGACAAGTGACAAGCAGGCGATCAGAATGGAAATGTCATTTTTGTATCTAATCGTTCGATTTGGGAAATATCGTTTGTGGCAAAAGTTGCAAAATTGTTGAAATTTTCCAATTCGAACGCATAAACAAAAATGCCCATTTTGAAACTGTTAAAAACGACATCACTCCAATTCGAACGCACTATTAGGTGAGGGTACCCCTCAAAGTACCCCTAGACAAAGTAGGTACATGTCTTTGCGTTTGTCATGATCCAAATGCTATGTACAGTCGAGGACATAAATATGTATACAATTAGTAAAATTCATGTACCTACTCAAATTATACTAATATTTTCTGTAGTGCCTTGAGTATATTTTAGAAGTTTGTGCAATTGAACTTATTAAGGAAAATGTATTAATAATAGCTATGTATTGGAATAGAAGAGAGGAAGATACTTTTTACATCCAACTAAATAAAATATTAGCCAACATAAATGAAAAATACTCTAAACTTTATATAATCATTGGCGGTGACTTTAATACAGATATACTACAGAAAAATTCAAAGTCTAATAACTTTTTAGACCTTATGTACCTACGAATATAAATTAATACAACATATAAAAGTTCCCACGCATTACACAAAAAGTGCATCAACCTGCCTAGACCTTATATTTACAAAGGATCATGGCGAGATTTGTACAAAAAAATAAAGATTTTTAGAGACGTTACAATGAAGTTATAATTGATCCTTGGTGCCTAAGGAACATCTTGAGCCATTTAAAATATTTTTAGAACCCCGGGATAAAAATGCGAATTTCTATGGCATGCCGGCGAATCGCGACTATTCGCGACCAAAACCGTTATGTTGTTGTTCTGTTTTGCGGGGTTTATAAAATGTATATTAATATGTTGCTGGTAATGTAATCTCAACATTGGAAGTGATTCAAAACCCTCTAAAATGATTTATTTTTTTGTACAAATCAATGTATGGATCTCGCCATGTTTCTTTAACGACTCACTTCCCTCCAATATGGCGAGGAGGGCGATGGCTGCCACACGCGTCATACTTGTGAACAGGTGCTGCTTGTGGGGGCTGGTCTGCTTAAGTTTGCTATTTATTTACTTATTAAATATTTTTTCAGTCTACTTTGTAATTTTGCCGCCGCGCCGGGGCACGCAATTGTTTTCAGTGCGATTAGAATGTAAATATTATGTAATTAATCTAAGCCTGTTTTGAAAAGAGTAATTGCTGAGTTTATTGCCGGCTCTTCTTAGCAAATGCAACCTTCCGAACCGGTATTAGAGTATTAGAGTCAGACTTTTCATAAGTGCCTGCGAAGGTCTATTTGAATAAATGATTTTGAATTTTGAATTTTTTGATAAAGATGTACATGCTTCTGTAGAAGAACTAGGATTCTCAGATCATTGCAGGACACAACTTAGCATTAAAATACCGCAACCACATAAAGTAAATGCGGCTCATATCGGCTACGCATATAATTCGCTCTATAAAATAGAACAAGACACTTTTAACAGTCTTTGTATGATAAATGTATGTAATTTGATAAGGGGTAATAGTGGAAATGTTATCTCTATGAAAAAGTCGAAATAAAGTATGGTGATGTTTGATAATTCATGTGAAATGCGTGTGGTCGCCTCCTAGACGTGCGGCTTTTCACTGTTTTTCTATTGGCAGCCTGCGGCTTTTGCAGATGGTCTGAGTCCCCCCTTTTTTAGGGTTCCGTAGCCAAATGGTAAAAAACGGAACCCTTATAGATTCTTCATGTCTGTCTGTCTGTCTGTCCGTCCGTATGTCACAACCATTTTTTTCCGAAACTATAAGAACTATAATGTTGAAACTTGATAAGTAGATGTATTCTGTGAACCGCATTAAGATTTTCACACAAAAATAGAAAAGAAACAATAAATTTTGGGGGTTGCCCATACTTAGAACTGAAACTCTATTTTTTTTTAATAAAACCCATAAGTGTGGGGTGTCTATGGATAGGTCTTCAAAAATGATATTGAGGTTTCTAATATCATTTTTTTTTCTAAATTGAATAGTTTGCGCGAGAGACACTTCCAAAGTGGTAAAATGTGTGTCCCCCACTGTAACTTCTAAAATAAGAGTATGATAAATCTATAAAAATATATGATGTACATTACTATGCAAACTTCCACCGAAAATTGGTTTGAACGAGATCTAGTAAGTAGTTTTTTTTAATACGTCACAAATTGAAATTCATATCAAATACTCAGGTCTATACTAATGCGCGCCACCTATTTATTGTCTATTTCATGTACATACTGGCCACAGTCTTTTAGTACTGGCTGTTTTGTAAAATTAAGAATAATATGATTAATTGTTTGTTTAAAAATATGACAGGCAGTCCGACGGAAAACCGACGGACTTTCATACAAACTTTCATCCCCTATTTTACCCCCTCAGGGGTGGAATTTCGAAAAACCCTTTCTTAGTGCTTACCTACGCTTCGCAAAGCACACAACCTCCAAATTTCATGTCTGTAGGACCAGCGGTTTAGCCTGTGCGTTGATATATTAGTCAGTGAGATCCAATACACAACTTCATCCCGCTTTTCATCCCTTCGAGGGTGGAATTATCAAAAACGCTGAGACAGGTATAAATTGATTTTCAATCGTCAGCCTTAACACTAATTTTGAACATCCTAACTTCGAAACTGACGGACTTTCATACAAACTTTCATCCCCTTTTTTACTCCCTTAGGAATGTAATATGAAAAAATCCTTCGTTAGTGGATGCCTACACTGTATAATAATATATTTAGTGGTGTTTAATGTGGAGATGAAGGACTTGCATAAGTAACTTCATCCCTCTTTTCCCCCCTACGGGGGTGTAATTATAACAAACGCTCAGACACCTATACATTCATTTTCAATCTTCAGCCTAAACACAAAATTTGAAGATCCTAACTTCGAAACTGACGGACTTTCATACAAACTTTCATCCCCTATTTTAACCCCTCAGGGGTAGAATTTCGAAAAACCCTTTCTTAGTGGATACCTAATCTACACAAAGAATACACCCTCCAAATTTCATGTCTCTAGGACCAGCGGTTTAGGCTGTGCGTTGATATATCAGTCAGTCAGTTGACGTGTGACGGGTCGCTCACTTCCCTCCAATATGGCGAGGAGGGCGATGGCTGCCACACGCGTCATACTTGTGAACAGGTGCTGCTTGTGGGGGCTGGTCTGCTTAAGTTTGCTATTTATTTACTTATTAAATATTTTTTCAGTCTACTTTGTAATTTTGCCGCCGCGCCGGGGCACGCAATTGTTTTCAGTGCGATTAGAATGTAAATATTATGTAATTAATCTAAGCCTGTTTTGAAAAGAGTAATTGCTGAGTTTATTGCCGGCTCTTCTCAGCAAATGCAACCTTCCGAACCGGTATTAGAGTATTAGAGTCAGACTTTTCATAAGTGCCTGCGAAGGTCTATTTGAATAAATGATTTTGAATTTGAGTCAGTCAGTCAGTCAGGACTTTGAATTTTATATATACAGATTTTGTCTGTTGAAGAAGTTATTTATTCTGTTTGGTATTTCATAATAAGTGAATCAACAACGTAACAAACAAGTTGCGAAATATACATGAGCTCGAATCCACGCAGTTTCATTTTCAGGTTCTCTCAAGTCCCACACTACCATTTACTTATATACCTACAGGTTTGTACGGAACCCTCGGTGCGCGAGTCTGACTCGCACTTGGCCGATTTTTATATATAAAGGCCATAAAACGGTGCTTGAATTATTTTGTCACTTATTGTCATATCCAGCGACAACAGTAACTAGACCTTGAACTAGACTTTGATACGGGTCATCCTATTGGCCGGCAATTGACATCTCCTGGGCGACGACAAAACGACGGCTGCGCACAGCCTTTGTATTCCTGCCACGTCAAATTAGTGCCAGTGTCAGACAATTTTTGTTGTTATTTTTATGTTTTTTATTATGTTTTGTTTTTATGAGGACGGAATATACATTTTTCAAAATCACACAGAAATTGCCTAAGTCCGGATGCCACTCTTTCTAATACTGTTTCCTGCCTTCCACCTTCCTCCTCTTCGGCCTCTAACTCATCAGCTATTCCTTTTCACATATATATATCAGCAATCACAAAAATAGTGTATCAATAGTTTAAAAAATTCCCCGTGGTGCCAGAATATCTGTGGCAACTCATCTATATAAACTCATTGACAAATATATCGACAATAACAGTATTGGAGATTGGCACAACCTTTTTGTATTTTCATACCGCACCCTTCATGTTCGGAAAAAAGACTTAACGTCTCACTCAGCGGGCGATGCAGGCGAGCAACTCATTAATTGTATTACTAAATTAGTCCGACACATCATATCCAAATTACAACCACAGTTCGAACCGGTACAGGGGGCCTACCACAAGCTCTTAAAACAAGGTTAAAATAACCTTATTTGTCTTTTGTCCCTCTTTGACATCCGGCGTCAAAACAAGACAAAACACAAATAAGGTTATTTTAACCTTGTTTTAAGAGCTTGTGGTAGGCACCCAGATAGGTTTTGGCACAAAAGGAGGATGCGAGGCAGCTGTCCATTCCCTGCGCACATACCTCTCTAATGCATCGTGCGAAGTTTTAGTTAAAATTGACGTAAAAAATGCCTTCAATTCAATAAATAGAGACACTTTGCTGACAGAAATAAAACACAACGTTCCGGAAATTTACAACTATCTCCTCCATTGTTAAGCAGATCCTACACATCTGTTATACCGTGAAAACGTTTTATCATCAGAAGTCGGCTGTCAGCAGGGAGATCTTCTCGGGCCAGCAATTTTTAGTTTAGCTATAAACCCTATTATACAAAATTTAAAATCAAAATTCAACGTGTGGTATTCAGACGACGGAACCCTAGGGGGCGATGTGAAAACCGTTCTTTCCGACCTCTTAAACATTCAGTCAAAATTCAAAAATATTGGTTTAGAATTAAATTTCAGCAAATGCGACCTTTACATTCATAATTCTATATGTGATTCCCTTTACCTCCTAGGGTCCCCTATTTTTGAAGATTCTTTTTCCGATTACATACTTAATTCTATTTCCAAATTTCAAAACTACGATCGCCTTCTTGAATTAAGCCCTCATTTTGCACTAAAAATACTTAAATTCTGCTTTTTCGTTCCTAAATTTACCCATGTGCTCTGCTGTTGCCTCTTTTGGAAATTTCAAAATCTTTTGTTAGCATTGGACGACCTCATCAGATCAAATTTAGAGTCAATTTTAGTCCTGGACACAGGCATCCCTACCCATTCGTTATGGTGGTTTAGGGATTCGGAAAATTACTAGTATTTCCTTACCAGCCTTTTTACCCGACTGACCCGAAAGGAGGGTTATGTTTTTCGAGTGTATGTATGTATGTATGTCTATTTCTTTGGCACGCTCTGCAGCCTAAACGGCTTGACGGATTTAAGCATATGAGGGGTCGTTAGATTCGTCTGAACTGTGGGAGTGTCATAGGGTATATTATTTTTATATGGCGTCTACGGATAAGAAAATAGGGGGGGTATTAAAAACAAAAATTTCGTTATTATAACAATATGGGTATCAAATGAAAGCTTGTGAAGAGCAATATATACATATATGAAACCGTACCGCCCATTTACTTAATACTTACAACTCATTCTGTATAAAACTAAAAAGTCTGAAATAAATTAAATTTATTTATTTATTTAATAAAATCCACAGCTCTTAGTATAATTTGAATGAACATATAAGATTAATCAAACAGCCAATGACGGATTTACATTTTAAAAAATTAGGATACATTTAAGACAGCGATTATTCAATTTATATTAAAATTAAAATTTGTATTTTAAAAAAGAAAAACAAAAGGGTGTCAGTGTGAATGGAGTGGGGGTGTGTTAGCGTGTGTTTTGGATGTGTGGGGGGTGTGTGTGAGTGTGTAATGAATGTATGTGCGCAATGTAATATAAATAAAAATACAGTATATATGAGGAAACAAAAAGTAATATCGTTTTATACCAAAGATGAGAGTTGTCTGATATAATAATGATACTTTATACAAGTATAGATATAATAAAAAAAATAAAAATAAGTAACATAAATAACATAAACACTGTGGTGAATGAATTATTTCTGGCCACTTTTAGTCAGGATATCTAAAATGGACTTTCTGAAAATCGCCTTATTACTGTTAAACAGGTCGATAGAATTAAAGTTTTTATTATAATACCTCTGCAGTCGACATACAACAGAATTCTGTGCATAATTATTGTGAGTCATGGGAACTGAGAACAGTGGCGTATGTCGCGTGCGCACCCTGGGAACACAGATTTTCAACACCAGAGTAGTGAGTTCTTGGCTATCAATAGTGCCACCACAGATATCTCGCAGAAATAGCATGTCCAGAAGGCAACGTCTCTTCTCTAGAGTAGCAAAATGGTGTGATTCACAGGAATCACGACAATCAACATGATTATTGGGAGACCGATAATTAAGGTGTTTCGTGAATTTCCTCTGAATCCTTTCAATTTCCTGTATATAAATGACGTACTGTGGATTCCATATTACGCTGCAGTACTCCAAGACACTTCTTACATAGCGATACCTTAATTTGCAAACCTAATAACTCCACTTTTTCACGAAATTAATGACATTTTGATACCGGCAAAAACTAGTTTTTTTGCTCTATTTTTTGAAATACTAATAACTCCATGATTCCCAACTGTATTGGTGTAAAACGCCATTTGAAAATCAAACAACTCCGCGTGAAACGAAAAGCGTCGATTTTGACAAAATAATCGAATATCTCCCGCGCAGTCGGCGATTTTCTATGACGTCACAGAAGCGTACGAATGCTCCCGAAGATTTATTTTCAAAACAAATGGTTTAAGGGTGTTTTATCACCGTTTGAAGCTTAAAAACAGTAGAAGATATATTAAGGTAAGTGTATTTATGATTAAACAGCCTTGTGTAACATTATTTTGATGTTTTTTTTCAACATATCATGACTTAAGATCTTCTTTATTATGTGATCATTTACAGGAAGGCTTTCTAAAATCAAGTGTTTTTTTACAGGTCACTGATCTGAGAGCTCTGCAGTACCTACAGACCTAATGGAGATGTAATGTACAAGCTACGGTTTGGCGAGAAGTGGAGGATCCTCAATCAAAGAAAAACCCAAGTTATCCCCGTGAGGGTGGAGGACCTAAAAAACTAGTATGACGAAAGAAGAAAAATCACGAAAAAAAAATTTTCTGATCTACAGCAACTAAGTCATCTATGCCTCGTGATTATCACGCCTATTACGATGCGTTGCCACACGAAAATTAATTATTTTCATTTATAAAGCACAATTTGTTTGTACGATTGTACACTGCTTAAAGTGATAAAAACAAACAACTCCACTTTTAGTTTCAATTAATGCTTAAACCAAATCTAACAACTCCCTTTTTTCATTATAAAACCCAATGTTTATAAAAAAAAACTAGATTTTTAAGTGTTTTTAGATGAATAAAAACCATAATTTCCAACGGGATTTTTGGTTTTCTTTATTGCATTAAATTAAATTTATTATAACGTTTTAAGTCTCTCCTGTAAAATTTGCTCCAGAGGAGTTAGTAGGTTTGCAAATTAGGGTATCGATAGGCAAAATAAAGCATTTTTAGGCAGCTAATGTCTGAAAAGGGCTTACTCACACGTAGAACAAACCCTAAATTTTTAAACGCTTTATTAACTATAGCCTGGATATGTTCCATAAACGTAAGCTTAGAGTCCAACATAACACCTAAATCCTTGACAATTTGAGCCCTATTGATACCAATTTTATTTATATGGTAATTATAATTAACCTGGTTTCTTTTGCGCGTAAATGTAATATGTTGACACTTACTGACATTGATGTTTATACTATTGAAACAGTAGTAACTACTTAGACGATCTAGATCACTTTGCAGTTTAGTACAGTCGGATTCACTCTTAATCTTCATGTAAATTTTTGTGTCATCTGCGTACATAAGGAAACTAGCAAAGTGGAAACAATCAGTGATATCATAAAGATACGCCACATACAACAAAGGGCCCAGAATTGAGCCCTGCGGGACGCCTGAAGTAACTGTTATATAATCAGAGCTATGTCCACCAACAACCACAGCTTGACAGCGATTGGTTAGGTAAGATTTAATCCACCTAAGCAAATCACCGTGTACACCAAGCTCCTGTAATTTACGTAACAGTATGATGTGATCTACACGATCGAAGGCCTTCTCAAAATCGGTATAGATCACATCAAACTGACCGCCGTCATCAATGCCACGAAGGACGTCATTGGTAAAAAATGCTAAATTTGTATTAGTAGAGCGCCCCTTAATAAAACCATGCTGTTGTATTGGAATAAAGCTGGCTATAGCGGGGTACAAATGCTGATGTACAACCCTTTCAAACAACTTACTTAAAACGTTAAGTATTGAGATTGGTCGATAGTTTTCTACTGCTGATTTGACTCCTTTTTTGTAAATAGGTACAATATGGGCAATTTTCCATACATTAGGGAAGTAGCCATCATTGAGACATCGATTGAAAATAATCTTTATTGGTAAAGCTAGGGATTCTGCACATTTGGAAAAGAAAATTGGTGGAAAAGCATCACTACCTGCTCCTTTAGAAATATCTATATAAGCCCTTGAGGAGTCTCCGTATGCATTCGTGTGTAACTTGTATACAGTGAAGGTTGTTATTATTGTTGCATATTATGTTATTGCATGGGGTACCAGCATTGTTGCTATTATTAGGCTTACCAAAATTTTTACAAAAGAAATCATTAAATGCGTCGCATATATCATGTTCATTGTTTAATTCTATTGTATTATATTAAACAATGAACATGATTATTAAAAGAAACAAAAAACCCGACTGCGTAAAACAAAAAATAACTGAAAAGAGTAAAACAAGCTCTTTAATCTATAGATTTTTGAATATAACTTGAATGCTATAAGGTATTGCAGTCGGGGATAAACAAATAGTACTACAAAAAAAGATACATACTTAGGTTATTGGTTTGTCCCGACTGCAATACCTTATAGCATTCAAGTTATATTCAAAAATCTATAGATTAAAGAGCTTGTTTTACTCTTTTCAGTTATTTTTTGTTTTACGCAGTCGGGTTTTTTGTTTCTTTTAATAATTTAATTTATTGTCCTCTACCCATAGCTCAGCTAGTCTCATAGGTAAAATCCTAAGGGCTTTTCCCTCAAACTATGAGACTGCTAGTTTGGATGAGGCCATAGACTTTTGGTTAATTGCTTGCGCGAGACAGGATGTCCCTGACCACCCAAACCAAAGGAGCTGGGATGACATAGTAAGTAAAATGAAATATGATTCTCTCTTAAGCCGTAGCACGGGGCCAGAACGGGCTACATTACTGGCGTCAGCCACCGCGGAGGCTGGTCTTTGGCTACACGCCAACCCCTCGCCAAACATCGGCACTTTCTTAATGCCCGACACACTTCGCCTGGCAACGTGTCTGCGGCTTGGGGTTCGTGTCTATATTCTACATAGGTGCCCCTGCGGCAGTGAAGTCGACCCATTGGGACACCACGGGCTGTCATGTCAGAAGAGTGCCGGCTGCGCTGAACGACATCATCCGCCGCTCTCTTGCTACCGTCAACGTGCCGGCTCTACTGGAGCCAACCGGCATTGCTAGGGACGACGGCAAGAGACCGGACGGGATGTCCCTGATTCCGATGAGTTTGGGAAGGGCGCTGGTATGGGACGCTACCTGCGTAGACACATTGGCCCCTTCTCACCTCCATGGAACCTGCAACCAAGCAGGCGCGGCGGCAGAAGCGGCCGAGACTATAAAAAAACAGAAATATAGGGGTCTCGGCGCCGAATATAATTTTATTCCTTTCGGTGTCGAGACCCTAGGTCCATGGGGTTCCGGTGCTCGCAAGCTATACAAAGAGTTGGCGAAAAGATTAGTCGTCACCACTGGGGACCGAAGAGCTGGCAGCTTCTTCGCACAACGCATCAGCATTGCGATACAGCGAGGAAATGCTGCCAGCATCTTCGGAACAATGCCGAGGGGGCCTAATTTTATAAATTTCTTTTAAACTTTTTTGTAATTTTAACTTATAAAATTAATTGTTGATTTCTAAATAAATTGTATTAATTGTGTAATAAAAAAAAAAATGGCATACTGAAAAACGATTATTTAATAGAGACAAAATGGACATTATAAATCCACACTGGGTTCTATTAATTGGGGTGATACTATAAAAGAAACCTAACATAACCTATTAAAAAAAGCCATAATCAAACCATTATTTAAGAAAAACTTGTAAACAGACCCTGGCAACTATCGGCACTTTTATGCACTTTTACGAACTGCTTCAAAAAAAAATTAAAAGGCAAAAAATATCATATTATGATAGGTTTATTCATATTATGATAGGGTGTGTAACTTTTGTGAAAATTTTTTGATGATGGACAACACGGTTTCCGTAAACAACGATCAACAGCTTTGGCTGTTTACAAATATATACAAGATGTCATAAATATAATAAATGACAAAGAATATGCGGTCCGTATACTACTCGATATGACCAAAGCATACGACAGAGTACAATTCAATATTCTACTGGACAAACTATATGGAATAGGAGTTCGTGGAATTACCCATCAATGGTTTGCGTCATATCTTTAAGATAGGGAACAGTACGTAGAAATAGAATACCTCAATTATGTGAAACAAGAAATAGTAAATATTCGATCACATAAAAAAGTTATAAATGCTTCCATTCCCCAAGGTAGTGTTATTGGATGTCTTTTATTCCTTATTTATTATTATATTATCAACGACCTTCCGAAGATCATGGAAGAGCCCTGTGTACTATTTGCTGATGACATATCACTTCTCACCTCATGTCATAATAACTCTAAAATAAACGAGCACCTCCACTCAATTCTTATCTAAAACAATAAAATGGCTGGATGCACATAACTTAGAAATTAACTATAAAAAAACAAAACTAATAAATTACCTTCCATCCATCCATCAAAAATCACCACTTACAATCAACTTCACTATAAACGATACTAAATTAGGAACCGTTAACGACTTCACATTATTAGGACACACGATCGAAACACATCAACTGGAAGACTCGCATTCAAAACATTAAATCTAAAATATCTAAATTTACTTACGCCTTTCGAGAAATTAAAAAAAACCACCGATTTACCAACCGCACTAATCACTTACTCTTATCACGCGTATGCTCACTCGTGGCTCAGCTACGGCGTCATCATGTGGGGAAACAGTGTAGATGGGCCTGCGCTTTTCATCCAACAAAAGAAGCTAATTCGAATTCTAACAAATATAGACCAAACAACAAGTTGCAAACCCTTCTTCCAAAAACATAGAATCTTAACCTTACCGTGCCTCTTTATCCTGGAAACCTGTAAATTTGTCAGGAAATATATGAGTTTCTTCACACAGCGTGAAGAAAAATATACAAACCGATCGCTTAGATATAAAAACATGTTAATGCTACCCACCTAGCATAACACTACACTCTAATAGTCCGTACGTAATGTGCATAAAAATATATAATAAATTGCCAAATTTACTGTAAGACCAATCTGATACAACGTTAATAAACAAATTAAGACAAATACTAATAAAAAAAGCTTATTATACAAATGATAATAAAATTATATAAATTATATTAAACTACCTACACTATAATAATACAATAATTGATTAATATCATATAAAAATAAAGTCAGATAAACAAAATAAATAATACAAATGATCTCCTCTCTCCTACATGTTGTTATTTTTGCTGTGCCCGACAGGATCCACAATGTTATTTAGACATAATTTACCACCAATTTTTAGCCCAATCTGTTCTAAATTGTAACGCCCAAGATCTCTTGAGCGTCATTATGTCATTTAAACCTGG
Organism: Achlya flavicornis; assembly: GCA_947623365.1. Lineage (NCBI taxonomy): Eukaryota > Metazoa > Arthropoda > Insecta > Lepidoptera > Drepanidae > Achlya > Achlya flavicornis. The sequence goes on along the minus strand of OX392494.1, from coordinate 732,419 downwards.
TTCTGCTGGCGGTCTCGACGGTTTTACACCACAGCATTACAAATATCTTGTCTGTGGTGCCGCCGGAGACGCTGGTACCAAATTATTATCGAAATTAACCTCTCTTATAAATTTAATGTTGGCAGCAAAGGTGCCAAGCCCATTCACTGAGATCATTTATGGGGCCAACCTTTGCGCGCTATCCAAAAAAGATGGCGGAGTAAGACCCATCGCTGTGGGTAATACTATCCGTCGTATGGCCTCCAAAATTTGTTGTCGTCACATTCTCCCGAAACTTTCGGAAATATTTCAGCCCATTCAACTCGGTTTTGGCTCAAAGGGAGGTTGTGAGGCAGCTGTTCATGCGGCTCGGACCTTTCTATTAAATAAAGGAGGTAAAGTACTGCTTAAAGTTGACATAAAAAATGCATTTAACTCTGTCGATAGGGGGCGCTTTATTGACCCAAATTCGGGATATCTGCCCTGACGTATATCCTTACCTTTGGCAATGCTATGGGCATCCATCAAAACTTTTTTTCAGAGAACACCCACTTATTTCCGCCATGGGTTGTCAACAGGGCGACCCTCTCGGTCCAGCTATATTCAGTTTGGCCATCCATTCAATTATTTCTGGGTTACAATCTAAATTTAATGTATGGTACCTAGACGACGGTACGCTGGGGGGTGATGCGGCTTCCGTTCTCAGTGATTTTAAAACATTGACAGAAAATTTTAAAAAGATTGGCCTAGAATTCAATAGCTCCAAATGTGAGCTCCTTATTTTAGATTCTTTCCCAGAATCTGAAAAACCAGAATTAATTCAAAATTTTAATGTTTTGGCTCCCAATATTAATCAAAGGAGTCGCTTCATCTTCTCGGAGCCCCAGTCTTAGATGAATCCATACCTAGTTTTTTTGAGAAAAAGATTCAAAATTTTAATGACTCTTCAAATAGACTTTATGAAATTAATGCCCATTATGCATTTTTTATTGTTCGACTCTGCCTTTTCGTGCCTAAGTTTACCTATTTGCTCCGCAGTACGCACTTATTTAAATTCGTTCACATATTAGATACTTTGGATAATATGATCAAAACGTCTCTTTCCAAAATTCTAAATTGCAGTTTTTATGAAAACAAAGTGTGGTCTCAGGCCACCCTACCCGTGTGTTATAGTGGCCTAGGAGTGCGGAAAATTTCAAGCATATCAGTACCGGCGTTTCTATCCTCGGTATACAGTGTGGGCAGCCTCGTCAGATCTGTTTTGGGCCCTTCTATTGGATCTGTTGAGGTTTCTTACCTGTCCGATGCTAGAGACGCCTGGCAGGCAGCTTGTCCAGGCACAAATATTCCAACCTTGAGTCACTCTCAGAGAGCGTGGGACAAGCCTCTTTGTGAAAAAACTTGGCAAAATTTATTTTCAAACTTTTCAATAGATACAGACCGCGCGCGCTTGTTAGCCGTCTCTCAGAGTGACTCAGGTCACTGGCTACAAGCTATTCCATCCACAAATACCGGGACAATGTTAGACCGTATAACATTAAGTCTGTGTATTTGTCTTCGTCTTGGTTGCAGGACCAATCAGCCTCATCGCTGCCGCTGCGGAGACCTCGTCAATGAGCTCGGCCACCATGGGCTTTCGTGCTCCCTAAGTGCTGGTCGAATATCACGGCACTCGGCTATTAATGACATTATCCGCCGGGCTCTTGTTGTCGCTAACGTGCCTTCCGTACTGGAACCAGTCGGAATTGCGCGGGGCGATGGCAAGAGACCGGATGGTATGTCTTTGATCCCTTGGAGTGTCGGCAAGTCGCTGGTGTGGGATGCCACATGTGTCGATACACTCGCGCCATCTCACTTACCGGCGACTTGTAAAGCTGCAGGGGCAGCGGCGGCCAGTGCGGAAAATTCAAAATTCAAAAAATATGCTATATATATGAAGAGAGGTAGAGCATAGCGTTTATTCGCTCAAAGAGCAGCTCGATTGGGGAAGTACCTCTACCTTACAGAATACCGCAGCCAAATAACTTTATTTTGTGTAAAGTTGTGTTCCTGCGCGTGAGTACGGTCGCCAGAGCTCATTGGGGAGGGGGGAAAGGTCGGTAACGCGTGAGCGATGCTTCGTGTGTTGCAAGCGTCCATATGGCTACGGTAACCGCTTACCATCAGGCGGGCCGTATGCTTGTTTACCGACTTAGTCGTATAAAAAAAAAAAAAAAATGCATCGATTGGACCCACTTATATTTTTATGCCTTTTGCAGTCGAGACCTTGGGACCATGGGGGTCAGAAGCTCGCCGTTTTGCTCGCACCTTGTCTTCAAAATTGATCGAGACCTCCGGAGACCAGCGGGCGGGGAGCTTTTACCGCCAACGCGTCAGCTTGGCTATCCAAAGAGGAAACGCTGCCAGCCTTCTGGGAACCTTGCCGTTAATCGGAAGCAGCGGCAGGCTTGAGGAAATTTTCTATATATAGATTATATTTACTATTTCCTAAAATAAAAGGTCATCTAAATACTCCATGGTCCCCATGACACTGGCGGCGTTTCCACGCTGAATGGTTAGGCTTAACCTCTGTATATTTTGTAAATATAGATTGTATTTTGTACATATTTACCACCTAAGGTTTAATATTGATATTGTGGAATGCAAATAAAGAATATGAATATGAAGTGTACCACCCATATATGCAATACCACCAATTTAGTAAGGGGCACGAGTGGTCAGCACAGATTCACACCTGCGCAGTCGTTAATTTTTCGGTCTGCATGTCGGAATGAAGGCGGGGGAGCGCCTGCACACGATTGGTTCGTCAGTCAATGCTCGTCGTCTATTGGATTCTTGCGTGTCATTTGACTACTGTGATTTGGCCAAAACTGGACATGCGCGAGCTTGCCCCCACTACAGCCTATCTGTCCTCAACACTCGTGTCTCATACTGTACCAGTACGTAAAACACGGTCACACTGCACGCAGCGAACTTATCCGTGTGACGTCACCGGCATTCTTGAAATGCGGTGCGGTAGTCACCGGCATTCTTGAAATGCGGTGCGGTATCCGTTGCGTGCGGTGCGGCTGGGCTAGCCAATCGACGATAATGCCGGGGCGTGCGGTGCGGATGGTCCGGGGAGTGGACGCAGTGCTATACAAATTCATACAAAGCAAACGAAAATCCTTAGTGTTCGGCGCTTGCGTTGCGTGCGGCGCGGCTAAATTGACGCGCACCTTTAATTTTATTCATAGCGTTATTATGGCTTTTGGCACAGTATATTAAATAGTACTACGTACTACATACTTATGGGCTACTTTAGGCTACATGCTCTGAAACTCGGTTATTTTAGGCTACTTAAGCTGTAAAAAATGGCGACATCAGGTCCTGTGCTGCTGGCAACACTGTCTTAATCCTGTGAATTACAGGCAAATGAGACGTTTTCTTGCCATAGAGTTTGGTTAAAAATACCTGTCAAACTGTTGATAATTCGAACTAATTTGAACTACACGATTTGACAAACATTTGCCACGTAGATGTCGAAATCATAGGCGACAAAATTATGGAGCTCAAAGATATAATATAATCACTCGTCAGAGTAATAATGTTCTGTGATAATCACTATGTGTGGAGCTGAAATCATACCTAATTAGAAGAGATAAAAAGGTAAGTACATCAAATGTGATTTGAAAGGTCTAGAGATGTGGTACAAACAATTTGATTATGAATTAAGTTACTAATTGATTAATTGTTGTAGAAATGAACCGATTCTGAATAAAGTCGCAGTATGTATTAAATTAAGATCGGTAGAAAACTTTTATTAACACCTCTTACAATACTCTTCAATAAAATACTGGAAGAAGATATCGTGCCAGGGCAATGGACAGAATCAGAAATCATTTTACTATATAAAAAGGGCGACCCTAAAGATATAGGAAACTACCGACCGATAAGCTAAATGTCTTGCTTGTACAAACTCTTTGCATCATGTTTACTACACAGAATTTCCCCACAAATAGACTCATGCCAACCCATGGAACAAGCGGGATTCAGAAGTGGTTTTAGCACAACAGATAATATTCACACCGTAGAACAGGTCATCAAAAAGTGTAGAATATAGAAAACCGCTCTACATAGCTTATGTCGACTATCTCATCGACATCGACGTCGACGCATCTGGGAAGAATTAATCAAAAAAAATAAACGCAAAGTACATAAATATTATTAAAAACATATATGTTAATTGTACTAGTAGAGTCAGGCTAGATAGATAGATAGATATTATTTAGATTAATGATTTGTCATAAGTTGACAAACTAACGTTTCACGTACCGCGTCATACAGTATAGCGATACGCGATAGACAGAGAAAGGCGAACATAATTTTATTTTAGGCGCTCAGCGCTGTGCGATCTGAACTGCAATTTATTGTGTACCTGCAAGAGTCACTTTTTATTTAAATGTCTTTCGAAGTGGGATGGTAGGTACTTTACATTCGTAAAAGTGTTCTGTGCTTTACATTCTACAATTTTCAATTCCCACTCTTCCAATTTTCACTCTTCAGTCTGCAATAACACAATTTCTCTGAAGAGTCCAAAATATAGAGTGCAGACTTGCAAAATAGTCTACCCTAGTTCTTTACTTAAAAAAACTAATATTATTATTATTGCGATTATACACATGTTTTAATGTTTTTTTTTTTTAATTAAATGGGCTTGCGTTTGGCCACTGACCCGCCCATAAGGGGCGATTACGAAGCCTAAGATGAACACGCTTACCCAGAAGAAACCTATTCACTCTGGCCTTGAAAGTTCCTAGATTGTAGGCGTCAGGAAACACAGACGCCGGAAGCAAGTTCCACTCCCTTGCTGTCCGCATTATAAATGAGGATGCAAAACGCTGTGTCCGTATTTTCGGTATGTCAACAACGTACGGGTGAAAATTTTCCCGGCGTCTTGTGGTTCGGTGTAAAAATGGGGATGGTGGAATTAGGTTGAACAATGAGTTAATAAATAATCTGTATTATGATGTTTTATGCCAATAAATAAATTTATTATTATTATTGCGATTATACATATGAGTTAATAAATATGAAATTAATTTCAGGATTTTTATGAAACTGAAGGTGTAAAGTCAAGAATCAAACAGATTACAAAATACAAGAGTAGTACGAGTGTACAACATGGAGGCGAAAAGGATGAACGATTACATTTATGCGGTGTATCAACAATTCGTAGTAATTAGACGTAAAGATTTTAAGAAGTCACTACGTGTTTTTGATGCCGTACTTAAAATAGTCCTCGATAAAATGAATAAAACATGCAAATATTTCTCGAAATATTGCAAAGATGTAAGTACTCAGCTGCAGTTAAATTACGAAACATGCATGATGCCTTCATAATCAAGGATATTATATAATGTATAGCGCAACAAACTTACCTGGCCCGGTTAAAAGAGGTACAGTAGTACCCAACTGAAATGGCTTACCGTGGGGAAATGCTATTGGTCGGCAGCTGCCGCCATGTGTGCGGAGGGACGTCACTTGCGAGTGAGACGGAACTAACAGCTGCAGTGTATTATGAACCTTATAGTAGTGATCTAAGGTTGATTGTAAGTTTTAAGCATTCTTTCGTTAATCTTCGGGCCATAATTTCTTTTCTATGCGAACGAAGATTCACGACGCGCCTTATCAGTTGGGTACTACTGTGCTAACGACGGCGACGCCAGTTTGAAATATCAGTCTGCCTGCCATTCGCCATTGGTTGTTAGCTCCACCAAATGCGATACCACCGCCTCTCTCACCGGCTCAGATAAGTTTGTGGGACTATAATCTGAGTTGCCCCGTCAAAATTATACTTTATTTACTTTCCTTTCGTTATTTTAATGTTACATCCTCGAGCCGCTTCGATCGTCCACACAACGGTTTAGTCGGACGTTCCTAATGCGGACCATTAGGATGTGGAATGAGCTCCCCATTACGGTTTTCCCTCAGCGCTACGATATGGGGTTCTTCAAAAAAGGCGTAAAAAGAGCTCTTCAAGGTCGGCAACACATTGGCTATCCCCTGGTATTGCGGGGACCACTTACCACCAGGTGGCCAGTCTGCCTGCTTGTCAATCTATTGACAAAAAAAATAGGCGCCTGAAAGTAAATAAGCAACACTAAACTAAGGAGCCGTAGTTTTGATAGCCTGGCTGGATCAGCATGCCACTGTAAATATTTCATAATTAGTATAAGGATCATAAAATACATAGTCAAAGACTTATTGTCTTTGACTTATTTATTGGCAATGCAAGCGTCCATAGGCTACGGTAACCGCTTACCATCAGGCGGGCCGTATGCTTGTTTGCCACCTTAGTGGTATAAAAAAAAGTGCCGAAAACCGGCACATAAGCGTGTAAGTTATCTATCTATACATATAAAATGCTTTGTCCTGAATGACTGACTGACAATCAACGCACAGCCTAAACCGCTGATCGTAGAGAACTGAAACTTGGAAGATGTGTTCTTTGTATGACGTAGGAATCCGATAAGAAAGGATTTTCCGAAATTCTACCCCTAAGGGGGTGAAAAATGGGGGCAAAGTTTGTATGGGACAACGTGATTCCTTGGTCCGATCTACTTCAAATTTTGCTTAAACATTCTTTAACAGAATTGATAGAAGACATGTTTCGTATTTTATTGAAAATCATCGCCTAACGGGGTCAAAAAGGGGTAGAAAGTTATTTTAGGGGTGATTTGCATCGAAGTCGATATCAATCCTTACTATTCCTTAGTACTTCTGATTTAAATAACATTTTTTATTTTGACACATGTTTGAAATCTCAATCCGATTTTCATAGATTACAGAATAAGGCAAATGGAAAGAACGGAACACGGGAGTGAGGCCAAAAAAGCAAATACAAATTGAAAAACACATACCTGGTATTCGTTTATGAATTTGTATTTACTTTGTTTATAAATCTTTATTTAAAGAAAAACACTTTCTTTAAAACAGTACGCGGGTGAAACCGCGGGGGTCTGCTAGTATATTATAAAATCTTGACAATTCGGCAGGTGAAGTACGCGGGCAGCATGTACGATGGCACCAAAGTGAAAAAAATTGACGAAATCGATATGGACATCGAGGTCAATCTACCGAACTTCAAAAAATATGGACTCGACGACGTCATCCTAGAAAATGGACCGCCAGGTTACGTCAAAATGAAAACAGGGGCAGCCTTCGATAATCTAGTCACACAGAATGATTGGGAAGACTTTCATAAAGTAACGCACGAATGGAGGGACCGAGAGAATTACTTAGTGCAGAATGAGTTTCGTACTTGGTTCTATAAGCTGGTTAACAAGGCGTTGAATGATATGTTTGGTCAGGTAACAGCGGATCAGACCACTTATGTGATCAAATGCAGCGAATCAGGACCTGCATGCACGCTGAACGTTCGGAACGAAAGTGAAAACTTTATTTTAGATGTCGATTTGGTGCCAGTCATCATGTTCACGCTTCCGCGTTGGCCTGACGGATACAGGTACATTTATGTTTTCCACAAAGCAAGCAAAAAGCGTATGAATTACGTTAATATCAGCGTTTTACTCTGTAATAAAACGCTTACCTTATTCAAAGCCTAAGAATTTAATATTTGAGAGTGGCAACTCTGTTTTTCTAGTCACCTGTTGCGTGGTATCCTAGGGGTGTTTCCCCCTTACTATCACCAGGTGGCGTGTCTTGATAAAGCTTTAAAAATAGGAGCGTTAGCTCATTCGATTCGGAATGACGTCTAGAAAAATGTGTCTGTGAGGATGTATTAGCACCTTTATTAGCACAATTAAAATTGCAATTGTTATTAAGAAATTAAGATGAAATAAGTTTTCGCTAAAAAATTCATTTTGAATTCAAGTTTTTTGGTAACTAAAATTCTGATGACTGTACTTGCGTTGTCATCCAATATATTAATGTATACCTAATGTCAAGTCAATCCGACCACTGAAAGTGTGTGAAATTCGACTTAAAAGATTCCACCCGAACATAGTTACATACATACATACATACATACATTGCAAGTTAAATAAAAGCTAAGCAGGAAATAATAAATGAGGGGAAATTAAAAACAAAAAAAAGAATAAATAAGGTTTGAAAACATTAACACCTCGTGAAGTTGCGACCAAGCCTCCATAAGTATATATATAAGCCATATAGTCCATGCTTATAAGTCTTAAGCGAAGACTAGAAATACAGGAAGTCTCTTTGCTCCTGAGACCATTGCCCTAGGCTTTCTGTCCACCCCCTCATTTCCATATTTCCAGGGTCATGTCTTGAACCTGAGGTTGAGGGCGCCCCGTTAGTGTAATGATTAGGATTTCCGTTAAGTTGTGAATCATGTTATGGCGGGTAAACGTCCCGGTAAGGCATACAATACCGCCAACATTTCCCGTTGATTCGAATGAAGGCAGCCTGTTTTCGGGACCAGTGACCCCAAACTTTGAAATTGTCTAATTGGGCACCCCATGCTAGCTCTGAGGCTTCGGTTACGGACGGTTACGGTAATGTATCAATGACTTGTTTGAAACGTTGTCCAGCTTCTAAATTAGTTCGTCGAGAGCTCTTTGGAGATTTGGAAATCCTAAATTCAGATAGTGAAGGTTTTTAGAAAATTTTAGAAGGGCACGGTGAAGGATACTATCTCGTCTCTGCTGGACGAGATCAGCAATTTGTAGCACCAAAATTTTAGGAACGTACCAAAGCGACACGTGACTAGAAAAACAGAGCCACAGAATAAATAATAGTACTAACGTAACAGAGCTGGAACTCTCAAATACTAAATTGTTAGGCTTCGAATTGTAACCTTTTCGTGACCCCAACAAGTCATTAAATAAATAAAAAGCCAGCATAAGGACGTTGTAATAATACCTACTTTGTTTACAGACAACTAGACTGCGCATGTAAAGGGTGGCGTGTAGTCCCTAAACCTAACGAGGCCTTGGACTGCGTGCTGCAAAACCGCTGTTGGCGACTTTCCTTTCCATATATTGAACTTGAAATCTTGCAGAAACCAAATAAATACGTGAAAGAAACCTTACAACTTGTGAGCACCTTTGTACCTATCGGCTTTAAAATAAATAATAAATATCCTGGGAAATTCCTGACGTACGGTACGGTCATCTGATCCCAATCTAAGCAGAGCATGTACTATGGAAACCAGATGACTGATATGGAGGTGCAAGGTGGATGACACCTCGATTAAAAAGGGAAGATGTTCCACTAGACTGGGGCATCGTGCCGCAGGGACCGCGCTCCAACTGCTTATTTCAGACACGCGTATATTATGCAAATTCTCGAGAAAACTTCTTAAGCGCGATGCAGCATATTGCGGCGCCACGCCATCTATCATTCCCTGTGTGAACTATCTCAGTATAACTGATAGATGTCGCTACACATGCATACTACATAGTACTTATTTTTAAATAGGTACATAACATAATTAAACCCAGACTTAATTTAAACCCGACAGATTTAAACCCAGGAATTACATATAGACATGTTCATGCACACAAATGCATGTCCTGTGTGGGAATGGAACCCACGACCGATAGTTGGAATCTTAACCAACGGCGCCATTAGGCCCTCAATCTATTCAATGACTGAAAATTATTTGTCCTCGCAGTAAATAAGTATTATTTTATTTCAGGTAAAAAAGTTACGAGATTCTCTCCAATTGAAGAAAATTTCCAGCTACTACATCAAAACCCTATTTCTTTGGGAAGCACACGAAAACAAAAAGAGTTTTTCGCAGGGTACACTAATCTCTCACTTTCTTGATATGGTAATAAAACTACGAATTGCCATAAATAAAAAAGAGATCCCTTACTTCTGGAACGACAAATTCAACCTTATCGAACATTTAACTGAACATCAGCGAATCATCTATGTTGATAGACTACGAGATGTAATCAGGTGCCTTCGAGCTAATTGTGTGGATCAAGTCATGTCTTTCGTGTTAACCGAAGAAGAATTAGACATATTCCAGCCTCCGGATGCTAAACATATTAAAAAAGCAACTACCTGGCGCGCGGGAATACCATCAGATCGAGCCATCACTCAAGTCAAGCCCGAATCTCAAATGCAGTTAGAGGCAGAACAGCCCACACGGCCCGAATCCTCGGAGCTGGCTAAACCCTTCCCTATTAACGTAATTAATGGAGTGGCGGACATCGCCGATGCAGTTATTTCCCCCATCGTTCCTTGTGTCATCAAGTCACTGAAGGACCTCGCCACCGCAGTAGTAGAGTCCATCGTTAAATGAACGCGCATCTGGTGCACTTGGCCATAAGAATGGCACTAAGAACCCAGAGACAGCGTAAGACTTGGGCCAGCGCCTACGGCCTAATAACTGTTCTTTAGGGTTCCATATATATCCAAAGTTGTTTTTTAGCTTCTATCGCGGGCCTTGAGCTTGGAGACCGAATCCAGAAATTCCGTAACGAAAATAACCTAACACCCCCCACTCCGACCGGTACAGCGGTGATACTTTTTAGTTTTGCCATCTATCGATGAATAGCAGAACTTTTAATGACTTTTTGAAATATCACTCTTGTCTCTTTAGTTCAGCAACCCGCCTCTAGGTGGTATTGATGCAATAGCTTTACCGCGGCAGTCTCCGAGTGCCACACGTTTTTTTTTTGTTTGTCTGTATGTCTGACTGTCCGTCTATCACTAGGGAATCCAATCCCGCATCAAAATCTCGATTGCAGGATTGAGGTCATTATCAACATCAAGAGGATTTGCGGCACTGCAAAAAGTCTCAAAATCAAACTTTATAAATCAACTAGCGACCCGCCCGGCTTCGCACGGGTGCAATGTCGTGTGGTGTCGAGCGATTGACGCGCCCGCGACCCTCTCGGCCCGCCCGGTCACGGTATCGCGAATACTGTTTCTTGCCAATTTTATATCTGTGATATCTTTTAAAATATAAATGATAATGTTTTTTCTGTAAAGAGCAAACTTTGTCTACATTAAATGTCCGTTCGTAACTAACTTATTAATTAAATAAGAATTTATATTATATGGGTCAAAATAGCTTCGAAAGTATAACAAGTATAATAAAACCGGCCAAGTGCGAGTCAGACTCGCGCACCGAGGGTTCCGTACAAACCTGTAGGTATATAAGTAAATGGTAGTATAGACTGAGTATTTGATATTAATTTCAATTTATGACGTACATATTAAAAAAAAACTACTTACTAGATCTCGTTCAAACCAATTTTCGGTGGAAGTTTGCACCGTAATGTACATCATATATTTTTTATAGATTTATCATTCTCTTATTTTAGAAGTTACAGGGGGGGGGGGGACACACATTTTACCACTTTGGAAGTGTCTCTCGCGCAAACTATTCAGTTTAGAAAAAAATGATATTAGAAACCTCAATATCATTTTTGAAGACCTATCCATAGACACCCACACTTATGGGTTTGATGAAAAAAATAAATTGAGTTTCAGTTCTAAGTATGGGGAACCCCCAAAATTTATTGTTTTTTTTTCTATTTTTGTGTGAAAATCTTAATGCGGTTCACAGAATACATCTACTTACCAAGTTTCAACATTATAGTTCTTATAGTTTCGGAAATAAATGGCTGTGACATACACGGACAGACAGACAGACAGACAGACAGACAGACAGACAGACAGACAGACAGACAGACAGACAGACAGACAGACAGACAGACAGACAGACAGACAGACAGACAGACAGACAGACAGACAGACATGACGAATCTATAAGGGTTCCGTTTTTTGCCATTTGGCTACGGAACCCTAAAAAGTATAATATTAAATTATAATAAATATTATTGATAATTTGATTAAGCATAATAATTAGTCAACTAAGCAGTATTCTTTATTCTGAAATTGTAAGCATAGTTAGTATTTATTTATATGTTTTTGTAATTGTCTACAGTTTAAATAAAGATTTAGCTTGTTCAATCCGCCTTTCTTTTCAGTAAATAAAGTAAGTATATACAACTTTATGAAAGTAAACTTAGTGTATGTTTTGTTGGCTGTCCTCATAAATAAATATATGCATGTAGTGATGGATGATTAAATAGGTGTAAAATTTACATTTACATTGATTTCGAAAAGCATTCATGTTCCTTTCCTTGATCCACACTTGTTCCAATATGCTAAATAAGCTTTTTCGATTCAGTCAGGGCAGGGATTTCAGGTGTTCGATTTCGCAAAGATGTGATTAAAAGCGTACTGTAGGTAGGTATAATAAAACTTCTTGTAAGGTGTAGATCCAATTCCAATATATTCAAAATGTGAGTTTGATAACTTGAATATCTCCAGGAGAATAATTATAGCGCGATCTAATCTACGAGTAATGCCATCTATTATCAAAACAGGCTATTTTGACGTAAACCCAGCGTAAATCAACTCGAATTCCTTCAATGAGATGCATTTCACTTAAAAATTCCTACTTCAACATGTCAAGATATAAAATCATTTTTATTTCTTGTTGTACCGTCTGTCCATGATTGGTTCTTTGAGAATACCTAAGAGATATAATTTGGAATGAGCTCCCCGCCGTGGAGGTTGCAAACAGCCTTTTCGCATCTCTTGCCGCATGTCTATCTTCAAAAAGAAAGGAAATATTAAATAAGCCAGCCCAGCTCCAGGGCTCCAGACGAAAATTTTTTTTTTTTTTTTACGACTGTCGGTAAACAAGCATACGGCCCGCCTGATGGTAAGCGGTTACCGTAGCCATATGGACGCTTGCAACACACGAAGCATCGCTCACGTGTTACCAAACTTTCCCCCCTCCCCAATGAGCTTTGGCGACCTTACTCACGCGCAGGAACGCAACTTTACACAACATAAAGTTATTTGGCTGCGGTATTCTGTAAGGTGGAGGTACTTCCCCAGTCGAGCTGCTCTTTGAGCGAATAAACGCTATGCTCTACCTCTCCCAAAACTCGCTCTACCCAGAAAAAGAATCAGGGCCGGTTAGTACTCTAGGTTTCCTCACGACGTTGTCTTTGTAGGTTGAGAATTACCTTACAAGAATTACCAAAATATTAAAATGAAAGATTTGTATGTCACAGATATATAGGGTGACTGGTAATTTGTAAACGACACTTGGACATGATTGTATTAATGATAAAAAACAAATTTCCCAAAAAAAAACACTTACGGTCATGCCCTTAACAGCTGAGAGCGCGCGCGCGGTCCGTACAGGGTGTACGGACCGCGTACAGGGATAAAAAATATGTATAAATGGTAATGCTATATATAGTTTTGTTTGTAAATAGGAATAAGTAACTAAATTAAATAAAAGCTGATTGTGTATTATTATTCTTGTTAGTTACTAAATATTATGAGTATTGTGCTAAGAAAAAAAAAAAATTTTTTTTTGGGTAAGTTGTTTGTTATCATGTGCCTAAGTGTCGTTTACTAATTATCAGTCACCCTATATAACTAAATAGATAACGCACTTCCCTCCATCCTCTGTGTGTGTACCCTTTTGGCACACGAAGCAGATAGATTCGCGTCCTCTATCTATCTAATGCCACTTTTCGTTGTAATTTTATAACTCAAGAACGGGCTCACCTATCCAAACCAAATCTTTAGGCTTTGTGCGGACTATTTAGTAGATGGTTTATGTGACACAGTGTGAGTTTGCACAAAATCGGTCGAGCGGTTCTTCATTTGTGACATTTTTTGTAGCAAATGAATTCAATAAATGGCGGATCATTTTGTTAATGGGGATTTTGCTGTCAGGGTAGGGTGGGTTAGGGTAGGGTAGGGTAGCACCACGCGCACGAAGTCGCGCCGGGCAGCTAGTTAGATATTATATCTGTGTTACAAACTGTCAATACAATCACTAACCGCCATTTTCAAAACTTTTCTTTTATGTAACGCGAAAAAAATAGCTAAACCATAACCATGTACCTATATTAAAAAAAACTCAACTACCTACTAAAATCAACACGTTCAATAAAATTGCCTTTGCGCGTAATAACTATGTATAAGTGCGGAGTGACTTTAAACACCGTGTGAAATAGACACATCAGCTTACAAGCTGCTCGTCTATAAATAAATAATTAATTCTTTGTCAAGCACAACAAAGCTTGGAGTGCTCAACAGAGAGAGGCAGTACTTCACACCGGGGCAAAGGCTGCAACTTTATAAGTCGCAGGTCCGGCCTCATATTGAGTACTGTTGTCATCTATGGGCGGGAGCACCTGGATACCAGCTTGGGCCCTTAGACTCGGTCCAGCGACGTGCCACCAGAATTGTTGACGATCCCGAGCTGACAAGCGGTTTAGAGGCCCTCAGTCTGAGGAGAGACTTTGCCTCCTTATATGTGTTCTACCGCTTGTACAACGGAGAGTGTTCTAAAGAATTGTTCGACATGACCAACAACTCTCGCCATCGACGGGGAGTCCATCCTCACACATTGAAACCAGAATTGTTTCGAACTGTGCTGGCTAAAAAGAGTTTTCTTCCGCGGACGCTCGGACTGTGGAATGAGCTCCCCGCCGTGGTGCACCCAATGGAGTACAGCATGGGGTTCTTCAAAAAGGGCGTGAAGAGATTTCTTCAGGGTCGGCAACGCGCGAGTGATACCCCTGGTGTTGCAAGCGTCCATAGGCTACGGTAACTGCTTACCGTCAGGTGGGCCGTATGCTTGTTTACCACCTTAGTGGTATAAAAAAAGCACATCCATTTTTTTTGTAATTTGTTTCCCCACCCAATAACTCATCAAATAAAAAGCAAATAAATATTTGTATATTATTTTATTCGAAATAATATCTTTGGTATTGGAAATTCAACACAGACATAGCAGACTTTAGAATCATTTTTCCATTGAGACAGAGAAGACTAGCAAGATTATGTCTCTCACTCAATTACAACTCAATAACTCAAATTAATATTTACAATCACACAATAGAATCATTTTTATAAGTTCTTGACATAGGTAGGTTAACGGAAGCTGGCACGTTCACAGTACTCACATATACAGGGTGACTTTTTAATCGTTTTAACGCTCGAACACACGTTGTTCAGACCATGGTCTACAAACATTCTAAAACATCACATAAAAAAGACGTCATTGGTTTTTGAAAAAACAACAAAACAGAAAAATGACAAAGTCAGACTGCCGCGGATTCCCTCACCTGCTACAAAAATGGCGTGACGCCGTGCCACAACTACTTTGAAGTGCAAGCGCGGTGTCTGGGTTGTAAGGAGTAACGATAATCCCGACTTTTTTAACTTTATTTTGTGTCTTTTCAAAAACAAATGACGTAATTTTTTCATTTGATGTTATAGAATGTTAGAAGAACATGGTAAGGGGGCTAAAAGGGAAGCTAAAGCAATATTGCTACGCAATTCATTTCTTCGAATTCTCGGCAGGTCGTAAGTGATTCAAATATTTTTTTGGTAAAATAGTTACTGTATACAATTCAATTCATTAAAAGATTTGAAATTGATGAATTGCATAAGATCTGCTTTAAATTCGAAAAAATTAATTGCATTAGCAATATTGCTTAGCTTCCTTTTTTAGGGGGCCTGAAAAACGATTAAAAATTCACCGTGTATATATGCAACTTCACGATATAGTCAATCGATTCTGATGGACGAATGTAAAAAAGACCATATTTATGAGCAGTAGCAAAAGTAAAACAATAACTGTCTCCTTCATACTCATAAGCTTGCCCGCGCGCGAGAGAGACGGACAGACTCGTCACGATGCGCATGCAGTGCGACGTGACGCCGCGCGCTTATTGCTAGACACTACACAAGCGTGACGTGTAAATATGTTGCACGTGCCAGCTTTCGTTAACCGACGTGTACATAATTTATCTAATGTTTTATTTTACTCTTCATCATAAATAAAAAATAACCTGCCATAATACAGTTAACGTACATAAAATTATTGGATTTGATCGATAAAAGAAATACTTAAAAAGTAAAATTAACACAAACCTTTACACAACCAAAATTATTAACCGACACAAATATAGTATAGCATTTTAAACTGGCGCGTCACGGAAATACCCCTAAGACCCCATATAGGGGAAAATTTATCCAATATAAGTCCCGGATGACGATTAAGATTGCCATAGTGTATTAATGACTTTGAAGTACCCAACTGGCTTGCTACCGGCCTCAAGTTGATAATCTGTCGCCTAGCAACTATCGGTGTATACCGATAGCTGCACTTGAGAGCTAGTTCCTTCTAGGCTGTTTGCTTACCACCTTCGGCCACATCATCACTTACCATGGAGAGATTTCGGTCATGCACAGGCCTACACAATGTAAAAAAATTTTTTTTTGGTAATTTTCTTTGACATTCTTTAACGTCATCAGGAACTTCTTATTTGGAACAGTACATATAAATACATAGACGCCCAGATTCACAGCAGACATGTTAATGCACACAAATGTTTGTCCTGAGCAGGAATCGAACACACCACCTGTGGCGTGACAGTCAGTATATAATCTCCATGCCTAAAGGCCGACATTTTTTTTTTAAATAAAATGTGAGTCAAGAGTGTATGAATCTCAGACTCGTTTGTAAATAAATAAATAGCTATTTTAACTAACATACTTGAGAGTTAAGATTTTTGTCCGTTTGTCACATATTATTTTATATTAAATATATGGTAGATATAATTGGAAACTGTGAGGCTGCACGCGTAAGGAAATGGTACCAGTAGGCACTGAAAGAGTCAACGTTTTAAATTACAGGAACATCTTATCACCATTTTAGTACAGTAGGATTACCTACATAAAGCTTATCACTGAAGACAATGCTTGTATCTAGAGCTTGCTATTGCAGGACACATGTGAATCTAAGTTTGTTGTGTAAGTTTGTTGTGCTGAGTTCATTGGCGGCTCTTCTCAGCAAATGCAACCTTTCGAACCGGTATTAGAGTATTAGAGTAAGACGTTTCGTGTGACGGGTCGCTCACTTCCCTCCAATATGGCGAGGAGGGCGATGGCTGCCACACGCGTCATACTTGTGAACAGGTGCTGCTTGTGGGGGCTGGTCTGCTTAAGTTTGCTATTTATTTACTTATTAAATATTTATTCAGTCTACTTTGTAATTTTGCCGCCGAGCCGGGGCACGCAATTGTTTTCAGTGCGATTAGAATGTAAATATTATGTAATGAATCTAAGCTTGTTTTGAAAAGAGTAATTGCTGAGTTTATTGCCAGCTCTTCTCAGCAAATGCAACCTTCCGAACCGGTATTAGAGTATTAGAGTCAGACATTTCATAAGTGCCTGCGAAGGTCTATTTGAATAAATGATTTTGAATTTTTTCTGAGACTATTCAAAAGTTAATTCATCTTAACTTAATTGATTCGATAATTCGCTGAGCGCCGCTGGATGCAAGCGGCCCAGAACCGTTCGAAGTGGAAATCAATGGGGGAGGCCTATGTTCAGCAGTGGACATTCATGGGCTGATATGATGATTCGATAATTCCCGTGTCAAAAAAAAACTTTTTTTTTCGCGCTTTTCTGTCGTACATAACTACGTTTATCTAATTAATTCTTAAAATATCGTTTTTTGGCGTGTCATTATAACTAATGCATCTAAAGACCTTTCCTACGGTGTCAATGCCCGTATCATATGATTTAATACCATATTACTAAAGAAATAAAGATCGAAATACCACGACATGAGTCTCAACACCCCATTCATCGATTTTGATTTCAATTCTGTTAGCAATAAGGTGCAAATTCTAATTATAAGAAAGCAATTTTATAGACAACTATTTATGAAATTTATTATTCAAAATGCATTTTATGCTTACAAGGCGTATTTCAAATTTTATTTAACATTTCTCTTGGAAGGCATTTATTATTATATGTTGTTCCTATATTTTATCTACCAGTGTACCAAATTACATCACAAGCAAACTGACTTTCACAATTATTATTATTAGTAATATTGTTCAAATATGTCATAATTTAGGCATAGAAATAAATATACCTAGAAAGAACGTCGCCATACTACAAGAATATATAATACAGGCCAACTTTTATAGGCTGCTGCGCGTAACAGCTACGTTTTACGCTCCCTCTGCGTCATTCTGCTTTTCATAGTGACGTTCATAATGATAGCAGTTGTTGAAATATTCCAATTAAAATCGGGAGAAATTTAAATATTGAACATTATTTTGCAATTTTATTTATTTTAATTTGATTTAGCTCCTAACAGTTAGGGTCTATTTTTATCGACGCGTGCACAGCTTCGACACTCTTATTTAAAAGTATCCTTAATCAAAGAATTTAGGCCTTAAATTTTAGTTAACCTTAAAAGTATACTAAAGGTGGACGCACACTTATCAGAGCCGAACGCGGCGAACGAATCGAAGTCAAGGAGGGCTCGCACACATATCCGCACGAAAGAATCGACCGCTCCAATGAAATCATTTCTATTTCCTTTACGCGTGTCGCACAATATTTATAAACAACTCGCGTGTTGCTACGCAACTGATAGAATGCGATGCGAGCGCATCAGCCGCGCCGAATCTGATGACGTCATCCGAATTCGTCTAGGATTTCTGGGGTTCTTCCAGATTCTGACGATTCGACGCCGGCAAGTGTGCGAGCTTTCATAAGATTTCATATACGGAATTCTAAGATTCGTTTCGTTTGATGCGTTCGGCTCGGATAAGTGTGCGTTTTGAGTGCGTGGCTTGTCACAGAAACAATCATTTAATAGTTAATTTTTTGATGACACATGAATCTTATTACACAGATTTAAGGTTAATTTTTCTATGACATTCCTAAACTTGAAACTGCTTCATAAAAGGATTCTAATTGCATCAGACTTTATAAAAGAGAAATCTTACAAAAAGAGTTTAAGCTGCCTACGTATTGTCAATATAAAATCGACTTTAATACTATATAATTTTGCCACATTGTCGGTTGAAAGCTGCCACTCCTGAAACTACCATCGTAGCTGCCATTTGGAAGATTTTGTCACATTTTCCCATAGCAATGACTTAGTCTGGGAGCCAGTGCTGTGCTCTCCACAGTAGGCAATGAAAACCGGTGTAGGTTGAATTATTGTTACTGTTGGACTGAAAAAAAAAACCGTCTTCAGTACACCATTAACTTGCTAGGTCCATAACGTGTTCTGTTCTTTACCGAAAAGATGGGTAGTAATAAGATGGTCCTTGCGGCAACTCGCAGAGTGACGTTGCGTTTTCATATTTATTTTCATAAATTCGTGTATTTTGAGTTTTATTGCATATTATCGGTGGTATTTTATCCAATAAAGATCAATCCATGTGCACCAGTGAAGTGAAATGAATCATGTGTATCGTGACTTTTCAATTTGTCTCATAAAGTCCGTGAAGAGTTTTAGTACAATGACCACCATTGTAGTAAAAACATGGCTTTTATGGACGGTGACTGACTTAGGACTATAATGTGAAGTGATTTATTGTGACTGGAAACTATAATATAACTCTACACTGGCAGAAATGAGCCCTAATTTGGGCTTGGTTGCCAAAATTAAAAATAAGAAGAAGAAGAAGAAGAAAAAATAAAATAAAAAATTACAGTTGTTGTACAACATTGTGAAACTAATATTTCAAATAAATAAAGAAAAAATGGCGGATGAAAACCAAATCTAATCCGTGTGTATCTCAGCAATCGTTGTATATTTCATCAAAGTAATTGTATTGCGATATGAGACAGTTGTTGTACAACATTGTGGAACTTATATTTCAGATAAATAAAGAAAAATGGCGGATCAAAACTAATTCTAATCCATCTGTATCTCAGCAATCGTTGTATATTTCACCAAAGTAATTGTATTGCGATATGAGACAGTTGTTGTACTACATTGTGGAACTGATATTTCAGATAAATAAAGAACAATGGCGGATCAAAATAATTCTAATCCATCTGTATCTCAGCAATCGTTGTATATTTCACCAAAGTAATTGTATTACGATATGAGACAGTTGTTGTACAAAATTGATGAGATGATATTTCGTTTTAATATTTACCTGCGCAGGCGCATATCTCTGCAATAAGGGTCTGTAGCCGTTGCCAAAAGTGGCCAGCAAAGGGCCCCCTTCCACTCCTTTGTGAGGAAGGAGGGGAACTATCGCTCGTACCTGCAGAAAGCATTTTGAACTATTAGGAATACAAATCGAGCACTTGAATAGATAGATTTGACTAGGGAATCATCCTCTGCTATGTCTACTTAATAAGTCTGTAGCAAAACGCAAATACATTAAAAAAAACCTTTATTTTGGACTTTTTGGCGGGAACTTGCAGAGTGACGTGCATTTTCATTTTTATTTTCATAAATTTGTGTATTTTGAGTTTTATTGTGTATTTTTGGTGGTATTTTACCCAATAAAGATCATCCATGTGCACCTGTGAAGTGAAATGAATTATGTGTATCGTGACTTTTCAAGTTGTCTCAAAATGTCCGTGAAGAGTTTTAGTACAATGACCACCATTGTAGTAAAACATGACTTTTATGGACGGTGACTGACTGAGGACTATAATGTGAAGTGATTTATTGTGACTGTAGACTATAATATAACTCGACACTGGCAGAAATGAGCCCTAAATTGGGCTTGGTTGCCAAAATTAAAAATAAGAAGAAGACCTTTATTTTTACCGTGTGTTTGACCACAATCTCACCATGGTAAGTGATGATGTGGCCGAAGGTGGTAGAATCCTAGAAAGAACTGGCTCGCAAGTGCAGCAGTCGGAACACACCGAAAGGTGCTTGGCGAGAAATTTACAACTTGATGGTGGTAGCCAGCCAGGTGGGTACTGCAAAATACCCTACCACCACGCTCTGGTTTCCTCACGATGTTTTCCTGCTCAAGCTCATTGTAGGATTCGAACCCGGGACCTTCGGCTCGGCATCCGAGAGCTACCAAAGAGCTATCAACGCCTTAAAAATTCAAAAATTCAAAATTCAAAATCATTTATTCAAATAGACCTTCGCAGGCACTTATGAAAAGTCTGACTCTAATACTCTAATACCGGTTCGGAAGGTTGCATTTGCTGAGAAGAGCCGGCAATAAACTCAGCAATTACTCTTTTCAAAACAGGCTTAGATTAATTACATAATATTTACATTCTAATCGCACTGAAAACAATTGCGTGCCCCGGCGCGGCGGCAAAATTACAAAGTAGAGTGAAAAAATATTTAATAAGTAAATAAATAGCAAACTTAAGCAGACCAGCCCCCACAAGCAGCACCTGTTCACAAGTATGACGCGTGTGGCAGCCATCGCCCTCCTCGCCATATTGGAGGGAAGTGAGCGACCCGTCACACGACGCCGCCGCAAGTGCAAAAATTTGAAGATTGGGTAAAAGGTGTTGTACGATACAGACATCCTCCTCGTAGGGCCTGAAGACAGTGAGCGGCGTGAGCGCGCCCGCCTCCGCCACGATGATGCAGCCCCACGCTGTTCCGATGTACACCTCGCCCTCCAGGCAGCATAGCGCCGTCACCTGCAGTATATACCATCACAAACATATTCGGAGGATAAGTGGCAAACAAGCATACGGCCCGCCTGCTGGTAAGCACTTACCGTAGCCTATGGACGCTTGCAACACCAGGGGTATCACTCGCGCGTTGCCGAAGAAATCTCTTCACACCCTTTTTGAAGAACCCCATGCTGTACTCCATTGGGTGCACCACGGCGGGGAGCTCATTCCACAGTCCGAGCGTCCGCGGAAGAAAACTCCTTTGAGTACAGTACGAAACTATTCTGGTTTCAAATTCATGTTTACCACCTTAAGATCTATAATCGCTTGCATACTTTTTTTTCATAAGTTTTACGAGAAATTAAATGACTATTGATAGACGTGGATTGTATTTGCATGAAACATCAATTCAAAGAGGTGTTTAACTAAGTATTGAGTTCGAAAATAACACAAACAAAGACAAATATCACAAAGAGAAACAGACAAAGAGCTCATCGGGAAGAAGATACAGGTCGGTAACAAGAGAGTGATACCCAGGGTGTCGCAACCGTCCATGGGGCAACAGTAACCACTTTTCATCAGGTTCTTCCAGTTCCACCAGGGTCCTGTTGACAAAGTGATAGGTACTGACCCTGCAGCGGTCCTCAGTGAGATGGTCCTCGATGGCGATGGACTGCAGGCTCTCGGAGCAGGGCACCAGCTTGCTCACGTCGAGCCGCGCGGTCTGAGTCCGACTCAGCGCCGACCACTGGTACACGCACACACCTGGACACACAACATTATATTAACATCATAGGTGCCGATCAAAACCGTGTGACACTGGAGAACACTGCGAAGGTGTCGGCTTCACACACACACGCACCCCCCACACACCCCTCCCCACACACACACACTGACCGGGGTAATAATAAGCGATGACATAGGGCTCGTGGTGCAGCACCGCCAGTAGTGTCAAATCGCTCTCAGTTCGTACTGCGCACGGCTGTCAAATACTGTCAATTCTGGCTTGTTTATTTCATGTTCCCATAGAGGCGACTATCCTTCTGGACGTTTTAAATTCTTTGCTTTGTGTGTTATTATTATTTTTTGTTATTATTTTTTATTTTTATTTTAAGCTTTTGTTTTTGTTTGTTTTTTGCATACTTTGTATTTTTTTATTCTATTTTTGTGATGTCAAATAAAGCTATGTCTATTGTCTATTGTCTATAGTGTGACACTGGAGTGCACTGTAAGTATGTCGGCTACATACAAACACCCACACACACCCCCACACTGACCGGTGTAATAATAAGTGATGACATAGGGCTCGTGGTGCAGCGCCGCCAGTAGGGTGACACTGGAGTGCACTGTAAGTATGTCGGCTGCACACAAACACCCACACCCCCCCCCCCCACACACACACACACACTGACCTGGGTAACAATAAGCGATGACATAGGGCTCGTGGTGCAGCGCCGCCAGTAGGGTGACACTGGAGTTCACTGTGAGGGTGTCTGCTGCACACACTCCTCCGCTGGTCACTGAGTACGCGTACAGTCCCTCCCCGCCGGCCCACACGTCCACACTGACAAAAAGAGACAATATGTGACCACTTTAAGCCAATAATGCATAAGAAACTATAATATACTATATCTTGGGATAATGACTGCTCAGTGATTGACAAAGACTGCTCAGTGATAGACGAAGACTATTCAGTGATTGACAAAGACTGCTCAGTGATTGACAAAGACTGCTCAGCTATTGACCAAGACTGGTCAGTTATTGACCAAGACTACTCAGTGATTGAACAAGACTACTCAGTGATTGGCCAAGACTGCTCAGTGAATGACCAAGACGGCTCAGTGATTGACAAAGACTGCTCAGTGATAGACGAAGACTATTCAGTGATTGACAAAGACTGCTCAGTGATTGACAAAGACTGCTCAGCTATTGACCAAGACTGGTCAGTTATTGACCAAGACTACTCAGTGATTGAACAAGACTACTCAGTGATTGGCCAAGACTGCTCGGTGATTTACCAAAACTGCTCAGTGATTGACCAAGACTGCTCAGTGATTGACCAAGACTGCCGGTTCAAAACCGGTCCGGTCCGGTTAAATTTGCGTACTCACCCGTGCGGGGTGGGCACGGCCGCGAGGCAGCACAGTTGAGTGGCTGTACCGAGCTCGGTCAACACAAAGCTGCCTTCCGCTTCTGGACGCTGTGACGTCACTAGGAATAACCTGGAGAGAAAAAAAACCTCTTTTCAGTCTGTATAATAAAAATGCTAATTGAAATAATGAAAACTATATTAAATAATGATTTTACAGAAAATGCGATGTCGTTGATACAAAATTGAATAGGAAGAGAGTGAAAAATATTGCCAACATATAAAATGCAATAATTATGTTGCCAACTCAGTAACAAAACTTACAGCTAAATTTAATGTTTAATATTATTAAACATAGCTGGGCCGGGGCCAGTGAAACACAAATTTAAACAGCTAAATTAAACATTTTCTAAATATAACATTTTATTTTTATTTTATAAATGTAAGATGCCATAGTCTATTGTAAAGCTAAACATATTATTTAACTCTACAATAGACTTTGTATTATTTATATGTAATATAACAACATATTTGTATATATTATTTTTTTTTTTTTTTTATTAAAAGTTACAGTGAACCTTTTTTGAAAAGAAATTAAATCCTCTACCATTAAACCAATAAGATATTAATTTAGT
Source organism: Achlya flavicornis (assembly GCA_947623365.1). NCBI lineage: Eukaryota > Metazoa > Arthropoda > Insecta > Lepidoptera > Drepanidae > Achlya > Achlya flavicornis. The sequence continues at coordinate 708,257 of OX392494.1, read as the reverse complement.
GGCAGAGGACTCAATTTTCTTAAAGACCGTACATAGGTTTTATTGTTTGAAAGTTTGATCTCAGCTACTCTGACAATTCCATCTGGTCCGGGAATTGTTTTGACAATTCTTGCCATGGGCCAAGTTAAAGGAGGAGTATTATCACTCCGAAGAATGACTAGGTCACCCTCTTTCAAATTAGTATTAACATTATGCCATTTGGGCCTACTCTGTAATTGTGTGAGATAATCACCAGACCAGACTTTCCAAAAGTCTTGTTTGAGTTTGGATAAAACATCCCAAAATTTTAGTCTATTTATTGATACATCATAGAGATTAGCTTCAGGATAACTAGTCATAGAGTTACCTATAAGGAAGTGGCCAGGTGTCAAGTAATTAAAACTGGAGATGTCAGAACTTATGGCAAGCAGAGGTCTTGAATTCAACACTGCTTCAATTTCTGTAATGACTGTATATAATGCTTCAAATGTTAATACCATAGTTCCAACAATTCTTTTAAAGTGATACTTAAAACTTTTGACCCCTGCTTCCCATAAGCCCCCAAACTCAGGTGAGTAGCTAGGAATAAATTTAAATGTGATACAATTAGGAACACAATAGTTCTCTATAGAGTCTACATGACTTTTTGAAGTTATTAATTGATACAACTTATTTAATTCATTGGCTGCACCTTTAAAAGTTTTGGCATTATCACAAAAAATCTTATCTGGCATTCCTCTTCTGGATATAAATCTTTTGAGGCATGCTAAAAAAGCTTCAGTAGTGAGGTCACTAACTAGCTCCATATGTATTGCCTTGGTGGCAAAACACACGAACAGTGCAACATAGCCTTTGGTAATTAATGGGTTCCTTATTCTGGAAACCTTTACATTGAAAGGTCCACAGAAATCTACACCTACTACATTGAACGGCCTGACTGCAGTGAGCCTTTCTTGTGGAAGGGAACCCATAAGCTGGGTTGCAGCTGCAGCTTTTAAACGAAAGCACTTGACGCATTTATTCACCACTTTTTTAACTTCGCGTATTGCACTAATAATCCAAAATCTCTCAGATAGGGAGCTTAATACTAATTTAGCACCTGCATGTAATAAGCGCAAGTGCTCTTTACGAATAACGATGCTTGTAAAATGACAAGACTTGGGTAATATGACTGGGTGCTTTCTATCATAAGATATATCTAGGGCGTTTTGAAGACGTCCGCCAACTCTTAGCACACCAGTATTATCCAAAAAAGGATGTAAATTTGACAAGCCTGACTTAATAGGCAAATTATTTTTAAGACAGTGTGTTTCTTTTGAAAAATATTTTCTTTGAACAGAACAAATAATCACCAACATTGCATTATAGAGCTCTTGTGGCGTTAATGAATCTTTAATTTTATTATTTTTCTTAGAACAATTTTTAGTAAATCGCAATATGTAAGCAACTACTCTTTGCAGCTTGTTAATATCAGAAAATTTGCCTATTAAATCATATAAAAATGGCTGCTCTTCATTTGAGGCAGAAAGAGGTTCATTGACATTACAAATGTTAGTTATAAACTCTGTCTCAAATGGAGAAGGAATGGAGAATTCAACATTGTTTATTGAGTGATGAAAGTTTTTATTTGATAACTCCTCAGGACCGTGCCACCAGAGTTCATTTGATTTTAATTTATGAGGTTGACTTCCCCTTGACAGAATGTCAGCAGGATTATTAACTGTATTGACATATGACCATTGAAAGTCAACAGTTAAGTCTTTAATTTTATTTACTCTATTAGTTACATAGGAGTTTGATTTTAAATTTGCAGATTTAATCCATGCAAGTGTAATTTGAGAGTCACTATACAAATATACTGAATGAGTAGGAAAAGTTGACTTTAAAATAATATGAACTCTGTTTGCAATTTCAGAGAGAAGCAAAGCACCATTTAACTCCAGTTTAGGGATTGTTACAGTTTTGTTCAATGGGGCAACACGAGACTTTGAGCACAACAAGTTAACATATACTGTTCCATCAGAATTGACAATTCTTAGGTAAAGACAGCAGCCAAATGCTTTCATAGATGCATCAGCATATCCTACCAGCTCTACAGTAACCATTCTAGGAGAACTTACACACCTTGGAACAGTAAGTGTACCCATTGAAGTCAACTGATCAAGGAATTTGTTCCATACAATGATTTGGTCTTGGGGTAATATTGTGTCCCAGTCTATTTTAGTTGACCATAAAGTTTGCATAAAAAGTTTGGCCACAACTATAATAGGACCTACCAATCCCAATGGATCAAACATCTTGCCAATGAAACTCAGAATGGACCGTTTGGTCTTGAGATCATCATAGTTAATCATTGGACAAGTAAAAGTGAATTTGTCATTTAAAATATCACATTTTAAACCTAATGTTTTAACAATATTGTTTTTATTAATATCTAAGTTATCAAAGTATTTTTGGTCATTGGGGAGATCATCTATAACCTGGGGTAAATTTGAACACCACTTGTGAAGAGTGAAGCTACCTTTTTTCATTAAAGCTATAAGTTCATTTTTAAGCTGTAACAAGTCTTGTGGCTCTTGAGCCCCACAGATCACGTCATCGATATAAGTGCTCAACAACATAGCTTGAGCAGCAAGAGGAAACTCATTTTTGTACCTATTTGCCAAATCTATTAGACAACGCGTAGCTAAAAAAGTGGATGCTTTTAAACCATAGGTTACAGTCTGCAGCTGTAAGCAGCGTATAGGCTTGCTAGGGTCATCACGCCATAGTATGTTTTGAAGACATGCTTGATTAGGGTTGATAGAAATACCACGAAACATTTTTTGAATATCACAGATGATAGTGTAAATGAATGTTCTCCAGAGAAGAAGAATGTCAAAGAGTTCGCTCTGAACTACAGGACCGTTCAACATGACCTCATTTAATGATACACCTGCTTTAGATTTCATGCTACCTGTACGGGCGGCCGGGGACCTCGTGTAATAAGACGCCGCTTAGGACGAATGCGCGAATCGTGAGATCCCTTTTCCCGTACTTTATTTTATTTGCTGGATTGCCAAGGGCGTCATGAAAAGCCGTATGGTTGGTATATAAACGATTTATTTATTGAACTTTAACACTTCTGTGACAATCTGTCTGAATACAATAATTAACAAACTTTTTAAATTACATAGATGATTTACACAAATATACGTAGACAATGGGTGCCTGATGCTACACTGATATTTTTACTTAGCCGCTACTATGGCATCTGCCTTACTGTTTACCGATGGGGTAACTAACTAGCCGCTACTGTGGCATCTGCCTGACGTTATACTACTTGATGGTAATCTCAACTTGGCATCTGCCTTACTTGGTACTGTCCCGGTACTGTCCTACTACTGTGACATCTGTCTGACTACTACTACTACTATACTTAGTAGATACTTGCTGTCCTGGAATCGATACTAAATGAGAAAAATGTACTGATTATATGCAAATTATAAACGCTGTGTATACGACTCACGCGGTGAGCGAGTAACTCTTTTACGAGAGAAAACATATCTTTTTCTTGTCTAATTTAAGTGCATTTAAGTAACCTCTCTATCTTGCATATAGCGCTAACCTTGTCTAAAAGTTCTAGAAGGATCTAATCCAAAAAGTGTAGTCCGGTTACCACATCTCCAAAGGTTCTCCGATATATTTTGTCTCCCTTTCGCATATATAAGGAAATTTTATTGTTGATATTTATAGTTCCGGGTAAAATCACGTAAATTTCAAAATATGATCAGGGTTTCATTCAGGGCTTGTAGTAAAACTTATTATCTAGGTCTTACGTTAGGTAATGCGAGTTTAAACAGTAAATACATAGTAAGTAGTTGGTGTGCACATATGGTGCTTACGAAACAATTCTAACTAGATTACTATGCCTAATCGAGTGTTTTGTTGACATGTTAACACTTTTTTGTTAACTTAGGTTTCAATATGAATACTAACTTTATCGTGTAACAAGTTTTACATTTGTAGAGGGTTATTCACGATTCTAAAAGTACATTGTAAATCTTAGTTCTACCTAGACTTTGTCTAGACTTTTACCTATGTTTAGGGTTCAAGTACTGTTTATTTACTATACAATTTATGTTGATACGTATTCTAAGGGTAATCATTGTACACTCGGGAGTAAACTCTTTAATATTTCTTATTTCTAAACATTTTAATTTTAACAAAATATTACGTAATCATAAAAAATAACAATAAATGTCCTGAACACAACAAGTGTCCCGAACATTCTCCCGCCGTTCTTCGACTACGGTGTCGATGAAGACATTTCCGGTTGAGGGACTACTGGCTCGGTGGGCAAGATGATCAGCTTCTTCGTGGGACGTCGTAGTGTTCCGCTTCGGGTGCGCACGTCGACTGCTCGTACGATGCCATCAGCTCCGGGGTAGATTGCTTCGACGATCCCTCTTGGCCACGTGTTGCGAGGCAGGTTGTCGTCGGCGACTAGTACGACGTCTCCAATCTTGATCTCCGCGCCTCTTCCGTGTGGCTCCCGCCGGTATTGCAAATCGGGGAGGTATTCTTTCACCCATCTTGCCCAAAATCGTTTAGCAAGATGTTGTGAAGCTCGCCAGTGTGTTCTGCCGATGAGGTCCTTTTCGTTGAAGGTGCCTGGTGCCGGAACTCGCGCTGACCCGCCAAGAAGGAAGTGGTTGGGGGTCAGCGTTTCTTCATCCTCAGGATCTGTAGACACGTGCGTAAGGGGACGACTGTTGACTGTGTACTCCGCTTCAACCAATAGAGTTGCGAGTACTTCTTCTGGGGGATGTTGCTCTTGAAGTATCACTGAGAGGGCGGTCTTAACTGATCGGACCAGCCGCTCCCAGGCTCCTCCCATGAACGGAGCTCCTGGCGGAATGAAACGCCAGGATATCATCCTCTTGGTGGCTTCGTCTTCAGTGGCTGCGTCGATGGATTGACGCAGCTCTTTGTCAGCGCCACTCAAATTTGTCCCGTTGTCTGACCAGATTTCTGTAGGACATCCTCTCCTTGCTATCATCCTTCGCAGGGCCATGACCGCAGAGTCCGTCGTCAGGGATGCTGCCAGCTCCAGGTGAACCGCCCGTGTGGTGAGGCAGGTAAATAGTGCCCCATACCTCTTCTGGCGACTACGCCCGACTGTGACTGACATCGGGCCGAAATAGTCGAGACCCGTGTATGTAAAGGGCCTGACGTGGTGAGCCAGTCTGCATGGGGGGTGGTTTCCTGTGGCTGGCTGTGACGGCATATTTCTTCGAATGCGGCATGGTAAACATCGGTGGACCATCATCTTCGTGACTGGACGTAGGCGTAGAATCCAATAGTATTGGCGACATTCGTTTATTGTTGCCTCTACGCCAGCGTGCAGCAGCTGTCTGTGGGTATATTCAATCCACAGCTTCGTTGTTATATGATTTCCGTCGAGGACAGGTGGAGACTTCTCGAGGCCGTCAACATTCTTCGTAGCTCCGATGCGAGACCTCAGTAAGATGATTCCTTCGACTAAAGCGACAGATATTGGGCGCAGACGACTGCTGGTAGATACAGCCCTGTTGTTCTTCAAGTCTTCCATCTCATTAGGGAAGGATTTGGCTTGTTCGTACCAGCAGTTTCTCGGCTTCTCTTAGAAGGATGGCGTCCAACGGTATGAATCTTCTTGCTGTTGCATCGGGTTTGGCAGCTGTTGACCTCGGTTTTAAGTTTTCTTCTTCTTGCGTTTCCAATCCAGATCTGCCTCTTTATTCTTCAGCGTGTGTTTGTGACGTGCACGCTGTTTGTTTCGCCTACACAGGTTGATGAACTGTAAGACTCTGGCTGTAGCGCGGAGATAGTGTTCCCACTTGTAGAAACGGGTGCCGTCAGGAACGACGTGGCTCATCTTCGGTCTCACGCGCTTCTCGGTGATGTTGAGTGTCTTCTCTTCATCAGTCAGTTCTTTCTGTGTAGGTTTCTCGGTTGGCCAGGTACTCGGATCGTCCTTCAGGACTTCTGACTCTTCTACGTCGCGATTTGCATCATCAGCGACGTTGAGTTTCGTGGGTACTTCTGGCAACGACTGCAGCAAATCAGGTTCCGTCAAAGGGGGTTCGTCTTGTGAGACTCCCTTTGGTGTTGCTACAGCATTGTGGACTTTTCTGATATTCCCCGGCGTTATCGGATTCACCACGGCGAAGTGTGGTAGGTACCACGTCCTATTAATCGTTTTCGCCAGTGGAGCCGGTTCAGCGTAGTCCCTTTCCATCAGAGCTGTCATCGGCTGTTCATACCTTTCTTTCAGCTCTGGAATCTTTTCGGTGGTGATAAGCCTCTTCATCGCGTTGTCGTAGTTGCATGGCATCGCGATGTTATCATTCTTCCATAGGACCGCCGTCTTACACTGTCCGTCTTCTGTTCGGGTTGTGCACTCATCGAGTTTGAGTGCACGTTGTTCCGGATCAGTCTGCGGCTTCTTCGGTATGATCGTCAACGCCTCGATCGCAAAGTGATCTTTCAACTGTCCATCCATGTCTTCGTTCATCGTAAAGTAATGAACGAAGTCGATGCGTTTTCCCAGCGACCTTGTGTGCGCACCATGGAGAACCCAACCAAGCGGAGTGTGTGATGCTATTGGTTGGTTCCTCTTTCCTTTTCGTACCTCTGAGGCTAGTAATAAATTCCAGTTATCTTGACCGACAAGTATCTTTGGTTTGGCTTCTACAAACTTCAAAGCGTCTCGTATGTCGATCAGATGTTGGCAGTCGTCCAGGTCTTCGTCGGCGACTGTCTGAGTCGATAGCCTCAGGTTATCAATGGTGCGTGCGTAAATCTTATGCGGCTGGGTTGCACCCTTAATGGTGATTGCGATGCGTTGAGATGTCGAAGCAGGTACTTCTGCTCCTCCTATGGCTTCGATGTGCATTGGTTGGCAGGGTCCATAAGCGCCGACTGTGTTTGCTAAGTCGGCGTCGATCAAAGTCACAGTTGACCCATCATCCAACAACGCATGTGTGTTGACTTCTCCCGCCGGTCCGGAAATCTGTACAGGCAGTACCTTCAAGTACGTCTGCGATTGTACAGGCAGCCAAGTCGACGTAACTTTTTCCGTCTTATCTGTCCTGTCACTCGTATTCCTTTGCTTCTCATAATGGAGCAAGTGGTGGTGTCTATATGGGCATTCGTTGACGCCGCATTTGGGCGGCTTGCAATTATGCGTTTTGTTCCTGTATCGTAAACATCGGAAACAAAGTCGGTGCGTCTTTGCAAGATCCCATCTTTGGTTGATGTCGGCATCGCGGAATTTATCGCAATCTGGTGGCGAATGTCCCTCTCGTTCACATACACAGCATCTATATGGCTTTCTATCAACGTTCGCATTAGCGTTTAGCGTACGTTGAGTGCGCTTGTAAGGATTGCGCGAAGCTGGCTCTGTATGTGAAGTCGAGGGTATGACCTCTACTTGAGCGTAGGGTGCCCATAATTCCACTTCTCTCTCGAGGAATCGGGTGAGTTTGAGCAAGTCTGCTTCCTCTTTGGGCTGCATGGCGGAGAAATCGAACCATCTATATCGAAGTGTCGGTGTTAGCTTATCGATCGTGACCTTCGTCAGCTCTGGATTGTATAAGTACGTAGTCTTATTCAGAGCACGAAGAGTCGCCACTATATTCGTGACCTTGCTTGACAGTATGCAAAGGTCTTTAGATGAATCCGTGAACCGTGGCAGGTTCCTAAGTCGATCCATCTCTGCGAGAGCTATTGAGTCCGGTCTTCCAAAGCGGGACTCCAATATTTTCATCACTTCAGTGGGATTGGCACTATTAATGAGCAGACTCTCAACGGCCTCTTTAGCACGTCCTTTAAGTGCACGGCGTAGTCTGGTCATATTCTCGGTTTCCGAAAAGTCAGTTGCTGACTCGAAGTACGCTGTTCGGAATGACAGCCAATCCTGATGCGCGCCAGTAAAAGCAGGTAATTCGAATCGGTAACGCGACGGCATTGCGCGTTGACCTGCCTTTACAGCAATAGTGATTGCTGACGCTAACTCACTGAAATCTATTTTCTGTTGCGCAGAATACGGGGTGATTGCAGCTTCTATTCCCGTCGGCATCTGCGCTTCTGGTCTCTGAGGGATTCCTTTATTACCCTGTACAGAGTGTTGAGGGATTCCTTTATTACCCTCATCGTTGTCAACTTTTGACTGCTGTTGAGTCATCTGAGTCTCCGAGGTTGCGCCCAAGAGCACGACTGGATGCGTAGCTACGGATGGATATGGTGCCGCAACAGGTGCGGCGTTACAATTCGGTTCCACCTCTCGGTGCTCTGGCTGGTGTTGAGGCTCATTCGAAATAGCAAGCAGGCGCTGACTCTTGTCTAGCCCTGTGTCCACCCTCCGTTCAGTGGATTCGATGGACACGGATCTTACGTCGTCACCTTCAGACCATTCAGATGGGTCTATGACGGCGAGTCTAACTATTGCTAGCTCAAGTCTCAGTCTTGCTACCTCTTCTTTAGCCAGAGCTATGCGGCGCGCTCGTTGACTCTTTGTTGACTTATTTCCCCTGATGGTGCTGCGTTCGATTCGGTCATCAGGGGCCTGTCTTTGATCGGTTCCGGTTTCCTCTTCGGTAGTAGTAGTCGTAAACCCTGAGGTTAGGGTAGCTTCAGTAGCAGTGGCAGTACGACTCGACGATGGTGCTACTGTAGGGGCAGTACTCCCCGTTGGGGCGGCATCTGTGGCCAGATCGTCTGCAGGTGCTGGCGGCGGTGCGTCGCCATCGCGACTCTGCGATCTGCCTCTTGCGGTAGTTGATCTGGTACCAACCATGGCTGTGGCCGTTCAGTATCTTGGATAATCCGGCTCGAAGGACCAAATGTACGGGCGGCCGGGGACCTCGTGTAATAAGACGCCGCTTAGGACGAATGCGCGAATCGTGAGATCCCTTTTCCCGTACTTTATTTTATTTGCTGGATTGCCAAGGGCGTCATGAAAAGCCGTATGGTTGGTATATAAACGATTTATTTATTGAACTTTAACACTTCTGTGACAATCTGTCTGAATACAATAATTAACAAACTTTTTAAATTACATAGATGATTTACACAAATATACGTAGACAATGGGTGCCTGATGCTACACTGATATTTTTACTTAGCCGCTACTATGGCATCTGCCTTACTGTTTACCGATGGGGTAACTAACTAGCCGCTACTGTGGCATCTGCCTGACGTTATACTACTTGATGGTAATCTCAACTTGGCATCTGCCTTACTTGGTACTGTCCCGGTACTGTCCTACTACTGTGACATCTGTCTGACTACTACTACTACTATACTTAGTAGATACTTGCTGTCCTGGAATCGATACTAAATGAGAAAAATGTACTGATTATATGCAAATTATAAACGCTGTGTATACGACTCACGCGGTGAGCGAGTAACTCTTTTACGAGAGAAAACATATCTTTTTCTTGTCTAATTTAAGTGCATTTAAGTAACCTCTCTATCTTGCATATAGCGCTAACCTTGTCTAAAAGTTCTAGAAGGATCTAATCCAAAAAGTGTAGTCCGGTTACCACATCTCCAAAGGTTCTCCGATATATTTTGTCTCCCTTTCGCATATATAAGGAAATTTTATTGTTGATATTTATAGTTCCGGGTAAAATCACGTAAATTTCAAAATATGATCAGGGTTTCATTCAGGGCTTGTAGTAAAACTTATTATCTAGGTCTTACGTTAGGTAATGCGAGTTTAAACAGTAAATACATAGTAAGTAGTTGGTGTGCACATATGGTGCTTACGAAACAATTCTAACTAGATTACTATGCCTAATCGAGTGTTTTGTTGACATGTTAACACTTTTTTGTTAACTTAGGTTTCAATATGAATACTAACTTTATCGTGTAACAAGTTTTACATTTGTAGAGGGTTATTCACGATTCTAAAAGTACATTGTAAATCTTAGTTCTACCTAGACTTTGTCTAGACTTTTACCTATGTTTAGGGTTCAAGTACTGTTTATTTACTATACAATTTATGTTGATACGTATTCTAAGGGTAATCATTGTACACTCGGGAGTAAACTCTTTAATATTTCTTATTTCTAAACATTTTAATTTTAACAAAATATTACGTAATCATAAAAAATAACAATAAATGTCCTGAACACAACAAGTGTCCCGAACACTACCATCAAAGACCACCCGCAACTTAGTCGTCAAACTATCTTCATTAAGAACGGCATGGTGTGCTAGAAAATACACAGTACCATTTTGTACATCGTAATTACTTACGTCCACTTCTTAGGATGCCCCAGTGCAATATACTCCTCAATGAATTTTTTATATTTTTCCAAGTATAATGGATTGCGTTTAAATCTTTTTTCTAATGTTAAAAATCTTTGAAGTGCCACTGAGAATGAGTCCCCAAGCTGCAACTCGTCCATTTTAGACTTTAAGGGCATATCCACACAAAACCTATCATTTTCAAGCTTGACAGATTGTTGAAAACATTTTTCAGACCTTTGAAATTCTTCACAGCTCTTTATTGCAGGTTGAGGTACATTCTCAGAAAGCCAAAATTGTTCCATTATACTTTCTAAAGTTTGACTATTGCCAATTGCCAAATTTGTGACCAAATTATCATTATTATTTAATTGTTTGGTAATGTTACCACCAATAGTGTAACCAAACAAAGTATTTTGCAGTAGCAAACCATTATGAATCCGGATTTGTCCTTCCAGCAAAATATTAAAATAAATATCAGCACCCAAAAGCATAGATATTTCTTTGGGCTCATTGAAATTATCATCTGACAGCTGAATATCTTTTGGAATATTTAAATTTGAAATGTGGAAATAGTTTTGAGGCAAATCCGAAGTAATGGTATTTACTACATGACATTTTATTTGTAACTGTACATTATTCACTGGAGAATTTATTGACATATCAACATATTTGCTGATTTGATTGTTATGGTTTCCTATACCAATAATATTTGTGTTTTGTTTTTTAAGTTTTAAATTCAATTTTTCTACCAGTGATGAAACAATAAAAGAAGCTTGACTTCCAGAATCAAGTAGCGCTCTAACAAAAAGTTCAGAACCACGATAATCTACTAGTTTTACCTTGATAGTAGGTAATAATATAGTAGTTGCAAGAGCTGCTGAATTGCAAGAGTGCACTGATACAGGCTGCTGAGGGCTTGAATCACCATTTGTATGCATGAGAGTATTGTGCCCAGCTTTGCACACTTTGCAAGAAAAAGAAAACTTACACTTTCCTATGTGTGATTTTAAGCACATAGTACATAACTTTTTAAGGTTAACAAATTTTACACGATCTTCTATAGGAGCCGTTTTAAATTTTGGACATACATATATAGGATGAGTCACACCCTCGCAATAGGCACAAGGGTTATTATAGCCGCAAAATTGCTCACTTTATATGGAGTTCTCTTCATATAGTCAGAAGTACCGGTATCTTCGAGTGCTATAGCGCGTTTCTCTAAGAATGAAATAAACTCTTCCATCGTTGGCAGAGTATTCACATCCCTATCAAATTGATAGGCACGATTTGTATATAAATCAAATTTTTTAGATAATACAGCTATTAAAATCATATCCCATTGATCGATGGGCTGTTTTAAATTTTTAAGTGCATACACTTGTTGTTGCACCTGTGAAATAAAAGACCTTATAGAGGCCGCTGTTCCCTTCTGTATCACTGACAATTGCAATAAAACATTAATGTGATTGAAAATTAACCTGGACTTGTTGTCATAGCGTCTTTTTAAAAGCTCAAGTGCTTCTGTATATGATTCGGTTACAAGAGGTAAATTAACAATAACCGATAATGCATCTTCCAATAAAAAACTTCTTAAATAAAACAACTTTTGTACATCTGAGAGTGCCTTATTGTTGTGTATAACCGCAGTAAATAACTCAATAAATGGAGTGTACTTAGTGAAATCTTTTCCATTAAACACTGGGATTTCAATATTTGGTAATTTAGATGTGGATACATTTGGGCACTGCTTCACTTCAACTGTACTTAAGCTTTTCAAGACATAATTTAATTTTGATACTACAAGAAAATATTTGTCTTCTAAAATTGCAACATTTTCATCATCTTGCTCATCTAAACACAGAATATCTAACTGAACTTTTTCATAGTCTTTAAAAGTTGCATTTAACTTTTCTAACCGAGCTTGTATCTTTTCTGAAGACGCAGACGCATGATTAATGGGATCGTTAATAAAAGTTTCGATCCTGGTTATCGTGCCCTTTAATTGTCCGCGGGCCAGACGTAATTTTTTAAGTGACTCGTTACTTGAAGTCGACATATTTAATAAATAAAACGCACAACCGCACACTTTTTCACTGACTCAAAATTCAAGTAATTTTTCACTGTTAGAGACGTAAACGCTGCTTTGTTTACTATTGGAAACGATGACAGCGGACGTCAATGACAGCAGACGTCAATCACTTTGACAGCTGTGTCGTAGTGCCAACCCAACGGCACCAACCCGTCGTGACGTAGGAGTCGAATGACGATACCATAAAATTCTCGAACAGACGAGGGTAGGAAAATGGATTCTCGCTTACCGCTTCCAATCTTTCGAAAAGACTGTAATCCTGTATTGCTTACGTACAGATGTCCTTGCGATGCTTATTTTGCATAGAAATTATAGATTTCTTGCAAGATACACGGCGATCGGGGCGCTCGGACCAATATTACCGGCGAACAAAATATCACAGCAAATACTGCACTTAGACACTGCACTACTTTTACAGGCGTTGAAGGACCACTAAACTAGCATGTATAATAAAAATGCTAATTGAAATAATGAAAACTATATTAAATAATGATTTTACAGAAAATGCGATGTCGTTGATACAAAATTGAATAGGAAGAGTGAAAAATATTGCCAACATATAAAATGCAATAATTATGTTGCCAACTCAGTAACAAAACTTACAGCTAAATTTAATGTTTAATATTATTAAACACAGTCACTGGCGCTACTTTCAAGCTCCCCCTTATGTACTCATTATTTATCTTACCCAGTATTGTTACTTCACACAACACTTATTTTTAACCGACTTCAAAAAAAGGAGGAGGTTCTCAATTCGGTTGTGTTTTTTTTTATTTTTTTATGTTTGTTACCTCATAACTCCCGTCATTTATTAACCGATTTGATTACTTCTTCGTGTACTTTGAAGTCGGTTTAAGTTTTTTGTAAAACAGTCCAATTATGTATACTAAAGATAATAATATATACTAATATTATAAAGCTGAAGAGTTTGTTTGTTTGAACGCGCTAATCTCAGGACCTACTGGTTCGAAATGAAAAATTATTTTTGTGGGATAGTCCATTTATCGAGGAAGGCTTAGGCTATATAATATCACGCTGCGACTAATAGGAGCGAAGCATCAGTGAAAGATGTTGCAAAAACTGGGAAAATTATTCATATAGGGTAGGGTAATGTAGGGTAGGGTGGGGTATCACCACAGAGTAGGGTAGTACCTGGCGAACGAAGTCGCGCCGGGCAGCTAGTAATAAATATTCTGGGACATTCTTCAAACATGGTTTGCAAAATAACGCGGACGCAAAAAATTTGAATGAGATGTTATGCTGACTCACCTGCCACAGCTCAAGGCAAGAGCGACGCGCTGCAGGCTCTTGAGAGGCTGTAGAGCGGCCACCCCCGAGGGCGCGCCACCGACTGCCTCTTGCACTCGCACGCTCCAAATGAGAGCACACGTTGACGCACTAACAAACATTACATGTTAAATTTGCTTTCATCTCATAAGGCGATGATAGCTCAGTGGTAGTGACGTCGGATACCGAGACGAAGGTCCCGGGTTCGAATCCTACAATGTGCTTGAGCTTTCGGTGAAGGAAAACATCGTGAGGAAACCATAGCACGGTGGTAGGGTACTTTGTAGTACCCGTCTGGCTGGCTACCACCCTCAAGTTGAAATATCTGTCGCCAAGCACCATCGGTGTGTTCCGATAGCTGCACTTGAGAGCCAGTTCCGTCTAGGCTTTGTGTGCTTACCACCTTAGACCACATCATCACTTACCATGGTGAGATTGTGGTCAAACACAGGCCTATAAACAGTAAAAAAAAAAAAAAAAAAAAAAATGGTGCTGATTCTGTAGTTTACAACTATACTAAATTTAGTCTCACTATCTCTTTCTAACAAAGAACATAAGAAAATAATGCAAGAGTCCTCTCAAGTTAGTCCGATGAACTTTACACTGTTCATACTAATTAACATTTTTGGCGTATACGAGAAATGGAACAGTAAATTCATAGTTTCCAAATGCTGTCTCTTCTTCTTAAATGATACCGCATACAGTGCCTTAAATCAACATTTGTATGAAATTTCGAGGTTGGGCCACATTTATTGCAGATGATAAGGCCCCCTTAAAAGGAAGCTAAGCAATATTGCTAACGCCATTCATTTTTTCGAATTTAAAGCAGATCTTATGCAATTCATCAATTCCAAATCTTTTAATGAATTGAATTGTATATAATGAGTAACTATTATACCAAAAAATATTGGAATCACTTAGGATCTGCCGAGAATTCTAAGAAATGAATTGCGTAGCAATATTGCTTTAGCTTCCTTTTTAGCCCCCAAGATCGCCAGCCTTCTGACATGCAGAATGTAATTATAATCGTGTGTTAACACTAACTTGTACACATGGACGCGTCCGGCGGAGTCGCCGAGCCACACGGCGGCGCCCACGCGACACATCGCCGATACCAGCACCGGCTCCGCTTTGTCTGTTATATGGTGTTATAGTGATATAGAAAAAAACCGGTCAAGTGCGAGTCAGACTCACGCACCGAGGGTTCCGTACAAACCTGTAGGTATATAAGTATATGGTAGTATAGACCTGAGTATTTGATATTAATTTCAATTTATGACGTATTAAAAAAAACTACTTACTAGATCTCGTTCAAACCAATTTTCGGTGGAAGTTTGCACCGTAATGTACATCATATATTTTTTTAGATTTATCATTCTCTTATTTTAGAAGTTACAGGGGAGGGAGGGACACACATTTTACCACTTTGGAAGTGTCTGTCGCGCAAACTATTCAGTTTAGAAAAAAATTATATTATAAACCTCAATATAATTTTTGAAGATCTATCCATAGACACACACACACTTATGGGTTTGATGAAAAAATAAAAACCGGCCAAGTGCGAGTCAGACTCGCGCACCGAGGGTTCCGTACAAACCTGTAGGTATATAAGTAAATGGTAGTATAGACCTGAGTATTTGATATTAATTTCAATTTATGACCTATTAAAAAAAAACTACTTACTAGATCTCGTTCAAACCAATTTTCAGTGGAAGTTTGCACCGTAATGTATATTATATATTTTTTATAGATTTATCATTCTCTTATTTTAGAAGTTACAGGGGGGGGGACACACATTTTACCACTTTGGAAGTGTCTCTCGCGCAAACTATTCAGTTTAGAAAAAAATGATATTAGAAACCTCAATACCATTTTTGAAGACCTATCCATAGACACCCCACACTTATGGGTTTGACGAAAAAAAAAAAATTGAGTTTCAGTTCTAAGTATGGGGAACCCCCAAAATTTATTGTTTTTTTTCTATTTTTGTGTAAAAATCTTAATGCGGTTCACAGAATACATCTACTTACCAAGTTTCAACATTATAGTTCTTATAGTTTCGGAAATAAATGGCTGTGACATACACGGACAGACAGACAGACAGACAGACAGACAGACAGACAGACAGACAGACAGACAGACAGACATGACGAATCTATAAGGGTTCCGTTTTTTGCCATTTGGCTACGGAACCCTAAAAAATGTTGAGTTTCAGTTCTAAGTATGGGGAACCCCCAAAATTTATTGTTTTTTTTTCAATTTTTGTGTGAAAATCTTAATGCGGTTCACAGAATACATCTACTTGCCAAGTTTCAACATTATAGTTTCGGAAATAAATGGCTGTGACATACGGACGGACAGACAGACAGACAGACATGACGAATCTATAAGGGTTCCGTTTTTTGCCATTTGGCTACGGAACCCTAAAAACAGGTACATTAAAGCTAGGTGCAAAGCTAGAAAAAAAAGAAGGATGTGTGAGGAAGATAGCGAGTAGAGAGGTATATAGAACGTCTAACTGAAAGATTATATCCATCCGGAAGGTAACCCCTACAGTTTCTTGCTCCCCTATATTTATAATAAAATTGACAGAGTTCTTGACGTTAAAAGTTGCAGCGTCCACCAAGCTAAGCGCAAGGTCCGAAATTGGCTCCTTGCCCTGTCCTATGATGGTACTGAACGGTTCATTAAAATTATAACGTGATTACTCCTGAGGCTATTTCTAGGCACTATTTGTATATTTTCTGTGTATTTTAGTAATGTACGTGTAATGTGTTTAATTTATTGCATTAAGTGCTCTGTTGTAAATCTTATTTATATCCTGGTTTTGTGGCCCCCACGAGACAGGCTTGACCTAGTGTGGGGACCACCAGTAATCTAACTGTATAACCGTGTTATTTTAAAAATGCAATAAACTTTAAACTTTATTACTTATAGACAGACTACATCATGTACAGAATCTCTATGAAAAGTTTTTTTCAGCTTAAAATAAATCATTCAAAAATTCATACCAAATTTATTGCTTCCAAGTTTATAGTTTTTTTATTGATATTGAGAGAATAGAGTGGGAGGCAGTGAGATAGAAAGTGAGTTCGGGGGGTTTATATAAAGGGTGATAAGTGGAGTGGGCGACAGTGTGACGAAAAATTAAAGAGAAAAGAGGGTTCGATATAGAAGGAATAAAGAGAATGGCAGGAGTAAGATAGAGACACGTATAGATATAGTACAAATGTACCTGGTGGTATCCTGATGGAGTGGTGGTGGGTGAAGCTGGGGCTGGCGGCGCGCGCGCACAGCAGCGAGTGCGCGCGCTCCGGCTCCCCCCCGCCGTACCACACCTCCCACCCCGACCCGCCCTCCTCTACAACAACACTATTTACTAGAGCAAGTATTCAGAATAAATTGAAATTACCAAAATGCAAAACTTCCAACGCACTTCCAATTTGGAATGATTTGCCACCCCCTCTAAGAAACATTAAGTCCCTCAATTTTTTTCTTCTTGTAACACGAGTTCGTCTTGAGCATAAAGCTGAGCTTGTGTCCCTTGCTGCAATTTTTTTTTTTTCGATGTTTAACCTTATTATAAATATGTTATGTTAGTAGTAAATTGTAGCAATAAAAGCATTTCTATTTCTATTCTATTTACTTTATTTACATACTTATCTTTATTTATCGTATGTATGTAAGTATTAGTATATTACTTTACATATCTCAAAGTATTATAATATTTGTGTATAGTTTATTTCATATATATTGTATTATTTGTAGGTAGACGCTCAACCTGCCGCCTTTTGAAGTTTTTCCCGTACCCAAAGTATTCCTGGAAGTAGCGTTGCCAGGCGTCCGGATAAAGCCGGTCATAGGTAGGCTTTTTTATTGCGTGTCCGGCCAAAATAAACGGTGCCCGGCTTGTCCGGCTTTTTACATTTCACGAGCAAGCGCCGAGCGTGGCCGAGCGCAGGATAAATGTTTAAGTATCTAGAATTTAATTTTGACTGGTGACTATTTGACTGATTATTAAAGTACCTACCTAAGACTGATTTGGCATTCGATTTTAATTATTATTTCACTAGAATTTAACAAGATTTATCATACTAAACAAAAAAGCTTGATTTTAAATACAATTTTACATTTTAATACTGAGACAAAATCCTCAATAATAGAGGGTGTCCGTCTTTTCTACCCAAATGTCCGGCCAAACTGGCTGGTCTGTCCGGCTATTAGGTTTGGCGACCTGGCAACCCTACCTGGAAGAGATCGCTTAAGCGATAAGGCCGCCTATATTGTATAACTTCCTTTAATTTGTATTGTTATTATCATATGTAAGTTGAAAATATTTCGCTGACTTCAAATCAGTGTCAGATTAGAGTTATTTCATACTTTTTAGTGTATTTTGAAGTCGATTAAATTTTCAATATAACTTTTTTTTAATTCTAGTTTAATTACCAGGGAACCGTTTACTTTTTGTACACTTCTTCTATTTCAATAAAGATTGATTAGTATGTAGTCGACTTACCAGTGACATGGTGGAGCGGCACAGCTACCGCCGCTGCGGCAGCGGCAGGTCTAGCCGCAGCGGCGTCGAGTAGCGCGGCGAATTCAGGCGCGCCCGCCGCGCTTACTAGCGCCGCAGCGGACGGCCGCAGCTCGGGGGATCCCGACCAGCATCGCCGCATCGTCTCCAGGATGCAGCAGGGGAACTGCAGCTCCTAAAGGGGGGGGGGGGGGGGATATGAAGCTGGACTTTTTTGCAGGAGCCTGTGATTTGATCTCTTTCATACAAACATTATTACTATTTATTTATTGTTAGTTTTGGTTTTATTGTACACCCCCGTCTTTACAGTTTGTTTTAACTCCTCTCCATCCAAAGGTTGCCTGGTAGAGATCACTTTTAATGATAAGGCCGCCCATTGTAACACTTTATTATTTTTATGTTTTGTTTGTTAATTGTTTTTTTTTTGGTGTAACAATAATGTATTATCTATCTATCTATCTATCTATCTATCTATCTATTATTAAAAAATACCGGCCAAGTGCGAGTCAGACTCGCGCACCGAGGGTTCCGTACAAACCTGTAGGTATATGTATAGGTAAATGGTAGTATAGACCTGAGTATTTGATATTAATTTCAATTTATGACGTATTAAAAAAAAACTACTTACTAGATCTCGTTCAAACCAATTTTCGGTGGAAGTTTGCACCGTAATGTACATCGTATATTTTTTATAGATTTATCATTCTCTTATTTTAGAAGTTACAGGGGGGGGACACACATTTTACCACTTTCGAAGTGTCTCACGCGCAAACTATTCAGTTTAGAAAAAAATTATATTAGAAACCTCAATATCATTTTTGAAGACCTATCCATAGACTTATGGGTTTGATGAAAAAAAAAAATGTGAGTTTCAGTTCTAAGTATGGGGAACCCCCAAAATTTATTGTTTTTTTTTCTATTTTTATGTGAAAATCTTAATGCGGTTCACAGAATACATCTACTTACCAAGTTTCAACATTATAGTTCTTATAGTTTCGGAATAAATGGCTGTGACATACGGACGGACAGACAGACAGACAGACATGACGAATCTATAAGGGTTCAGTTTTTTGCCATTTGGCTACGGAACCCTAAAAAGGATAGAATATATTTAAAGCGGTCAAATCAGTCTTTGCCTTTTAATTTGCGGGTATTTAGACGTAAACGCGATAGATGGCGACTAAATTTACTTTGAAAACAAGCAATCTCACCATGGTAAGTGATGATGTGTCCGAAGGTGGTGCACACACAAAGCCTAGAAGGAACTGGCTCTCAAGTGCAGCTGTCGGAACACACCGATAGGTCCAACTTTGGGGTGGTAGCCAGCCAGATGGGTACAAAGTACCCATGCTATGGTTTCCTCACGATGTTTTCCTTCACCAAAAGCTCATGCTTTTAGGGTTCGAACCCGGGACCTTCGTCTCAGCATCCGACGTCTACCACTTAGCTATCAGTGATCGGGGGCTCGTGACGTCACTTGTTTGTAAAAAGTTTACCATCGCGTGACGTCACACGGAACTTCAACAGACCATATCTCCGTCATTTTTAACCGACTTCAAAAAAAGGAGGAGGTTCTCAATTCGGTTGTATTTTTTTTTAATGTTTGTTACCTCATAACTCCGTCATATATAACCGATTTGGACAATTCTTTTTTTGTCTGGAAGCTTACACTTCCTGTTCGGTCCCATTGTCATCAGATCAGGATTTGATTACTTCTTTGTGTACTTTGAAGTCGGTTTAAGTTTTTTGTAAAACAGTCCAATTATTTGTTTAATTGACAAAGGAAAAATACGTTTCTAATATATTTTTTGATAATCGACAGGCTTCAGGCCACTAGCCTACTCCCAAAAAATCTGCAAAAATCACCAATAACTCCCTAACTCCAATCACTCACCCTATGTGTGAGTGAAGGCCTGGCTCCATCCAGCACGGCCTCCTTGACGGCCTCATGACCCTCGAACGGCTGGCGAACTGTCACCACCTCGTACAGCAGCATGCCGAATGAGAAGCAGTCCACCTGGACAACGATCACTCCATCAATTAGGAGATGACAGCGGAAGGAGGACCAGATTAATGTCCCGGGACATTCCTCGCACACGGTCATCTGATCACAAACTAAGCAGAGCTTGTACTATGGAAACCAGATAATTGATATCATATACTACTTTATGTTTGTAAATACATACTTTATATACATAATTACACCCAGACTCAGGACATGTTCATGGACACCAATGCATGTCCTGTGTGGGAATCGAACCCACGACCTGCGACGCGATAGGTGGAGTCTTAATCAACCGCGCCAACTGGCCCGTCAATGATTACATGGTATGACAATATTGGCAAAAAAAACTATGGAGGCAGTTTTTTTTTAATTATGTATAGGCCTGTTTTTGACCACAATCTCACCATGGTGAGTGAAATGGTCGAAGGTGGTGCACACACAAAGCCTCAAAAGAAGGAACTGGCTCTCAAGTGCAGCTGTCGGAACACACCGATAGGTGCTTGGCGACGGTTCAACTTGAGGATGGTAGCCAGCCAGGTGGGTACTACAAAGTACCCTACCACCGTGCTATGGTTTCATCACGATGTTTTCCTTCAACGAAAACTCATTGTAGAATTCGAACCTGGAGAGTCTTCGTCAGAGTTTCCGACGTCCTTATGTTTCCTCATATCAGGAAAGACCTACCTTCTCATTGTATTCCTCTTCGCCGTTGTAGCGCATGATCTCTGGCGCCATGAACCCTTCCGTGCCTCCGAACCCTTTGGTCCCTGACGGTGGCGCTAAACGGCTTATACCTGGTGAAAGTTAGGTGGTAAAGACTTCATTAAAAGCACAGAATAATAAGCAGTACTACACTGTGTACTAGTTGTCCGGTCCCCGGTACTACACTGTGTACTAGTTGTCTGGTCTCGGGTACTACATTGTGTACTAGTCATCTGGGTCCTGGTATTACATTGTGTACTGATTGTCTGGTCCCGGGTACTACACTGTGTACTAGTTATCTGGTCCCGGGTACTATACAGTGTATTAGTCGTTTGGTCGCGGGTACTATACTATGACACCTCAACGATACAACCAATCGTGGCCAAATTTGGCACATCGGTTAGTATAATCTAGATTAACACATTTGACTTTTTTCCCGGGAAAAGAATAAATCCCCAGGAATGCAGCTATTAAATACATAAATGCATGTACTGACCGTAGTCCCCCAGCTTGACGTGCACGTGCAGCGGCGCGGCGCCGCGCTCGGCTGCGGCCGCTTCACTCGCGACAGGCATGCGCCATACTAGCACGTTCTCCGACTACAGGGGGGGGGGGAGGAGAGGATACATATTAGACATACACATAAATAACTGGACTTGTGAAGAGTAGTTATCCACTAAGAAAGGCTTTTTCGAAAGTCCACCCCTGAGGGATGAAAGTTTGTATGAAAGTCCGTCACTTTCGAAGTTAGGGTCTTCAAATTTTGTCTTTAGGCTGAGGATTGAAAATTAATTTATACGTGTCTCAGCGTTTTTAATAATTCCACCCTCGAAGCGGGATGAAGTTGATTTGTTTTATTGTTGTAGAAAAATATTTCATTTGTTTCCTGTAGGCCACGCGGGCGAAGCCGTAGAAACTAGTGGCGATATAAAAACCAATAAATACTGTGAAAACATACTAGAAACAGATCAAAAATGACGAAGATACAGCGATTTTAGTGCAAGAATCTCAAAAGGCACTCCCAAGAATGTAGCGTCATTAACAAATTCTAAGTTACACTCTGTGTTCGTAGTTGCAACGCATTTTCTGGACCTCGTCATGAAAGAAGACTTTTGGCAGGATGTGGTGTTCCGTTGATTTCGCGGACAAGAGTATCATGATGGTGTCCTAGTGCTTTTAGGGTTCCGTACCCGAAGGGTGCCAAACGCGACGCTCCGCTTTCCATCCGTCCGTCCGTCTGTCTGTCTGTCAGTGGGCTGTATCTGATGAACGGTAATAGGTAGACAGCTGAAATTTTCAGATTGTGTATTTCTATTGCCGTTATAACAACAATAATAAATTTAAAAATTAAAGGGGGCGCCTGTACAAGAAACGTCTTCTTTGGCATATTTTTGAGTTAGTTAATATTGTACGGAACCCTCCGTGTGCGAGTCCGACTCACACTTGGCCGATTTTTATAACTAACATAGTTTTAATCTTTTATACTAACACAAACTGTTTAATTTAAATATCTAATCCTAGTCAATCAATCCAAATCAAAATAGTAATTTATTCAGGCCCTGATAAGGCACTAATAAACGTTAATTCTACCACCGGTTCGGAATTTACTTAAACTGAGAACACTCAACCAACGCCAAGAAACTCAGCTAAGGATTTTTTATGCAATCTAATAATAATAAAACAATTGTAATTGTCACTTAGCCAGAGGTATACAAGTGTAGAGAGAAGCTACTACAACCACATATATATTCTTGTCTTCCACGTAATGAGCCACCTTATAGTAGTAGTCCAAATACCTTTAGATCCCTATAGAGGATCCTCCTGGCGTGCAGGTACTCGAGCGCGCGGGCCACCTGCAGCGCCAGGGCCCTCGCCGCGCGGGGCCCCGGCCGCGCGCCGCACCCGCGGTACGAGCGCAGCACGCCGTCCAGGGCTCCCTGGGGGAAAACACAATGTCACTCAACAATACTACACTATTAGGACAGTACAGTGAAGAACCGAAGAGATCACTACAGCATAGTGAAGGACATAAATATGTATGCACTTAGTGAATTTTAACAACGATTTTCATTTAAACTGAATTTCGCAAAGTGTATACAATACATATGTATGTCCTCGACTGTAAGTGGACTACAGTACAATAAAGTACACAACAGTACCATAAAGTAGACTATAGTACAACCAAGTACACTACAGTATAGTAAAGCACACATTAGTACAACGAAGTACATTACATTACAATAAAGTACACTAGAGTACAATAAAGTACACTATAGTATAACAAAGTACACTATAGTACAACGAAGTACACTACATTACAATAAAGTACACTATATTACAACGAAGTACACTACAATACAACAAAGTACACTAGAGTACAATAAAGTACACTATAGTATAACAAAGTACACTATAGTATAAAAAAGTACACTATAGTACAACAAAGTACACTACAGTACAACAAAGTACACTATAGTACAATAAAGTACACTAGAGTACAACAAAGTACAGTAGAGTACAATAAAGTACAGTAGAGTATACCTGCGGCGCCAACTCGAGCAGCAGCGCTAACGGCGCGCAGCACACGCCCAGCAGCGGCACGACGTGCGGGTGCCGCAGCTGGCTCAGGATGGAGAGCTCCTGCCGCAGGCCGCAGTACGCGCGGCACGCGCCCGCCGTCGGGTCGCGCTCCCACCGGGACAGCGCCGCCTGGGGAACGTATTTTATATAAAGTAAATTGTTTGTTATTGGGATATAGTGAACTTTATTTATTTTAATAAAGTAACTTCTATTTTACAAGCTCTTTTTATTAACTTGTATGTATGTATGTATGTATGTTCGGGTGGAATCTTGCAAGTCAGATTTCACCCAAAAAATCAAAATAAAAATGTCATTTATTCAGTTTAGGCACAGAATATTTAATAGTACTACGTGTTTAGGCCCTGGTAAGGCACTTATGAAAGTTAAATTGGTACATACAGTTGAATTTACCACCGGTTCGGTATACGCTTAAACTGAAAAGACTCCGGCAAGAAACTCGGCACCAGCAACCCACTTCCAGTGGTCGGATTGACCTGATATTTGGTATACATTAGTAAGTTGAAAGAAGTACAGTAACAAAAAAAAGCTTGTATTAAAAATGACATATAGAAATAAACAACAACTTATTAATAAAAAGTACAAAATGTTGTAGTACGCAGTGTAGTACCCGGGACCAGACAATTAGTGCACAATGTTGCAGTAGACAGTGTAACCCGGGACCAGAGAACTAGTAGACAATGTTGTAGTACACAGTGTAGTACCCGGGACCAGACAATTAGTGCACAATGTTGTAGTAGACAGTGTAACCCGGGAACAGAGAACTAGTACACAGTGTAGTACCCGGGACCAGACAACTACTACACAATATTGTAGTATACAGTATAGTACCGGGGACTAGACAACTAGTTAACGATGTTCTAGTAAACAGTGTAGTATCCGAGACCAAACAACTAGTACACAATGTTGAACTCGGGACCAGACAAGTAGTATATAATGATATCCATGCACCTACTGATGCCGGCACAACCCCTTCAACCATCCCCTCAACAACAAAATGGCGTGAACAGAGGTTCGGCTGTGCCAGTGATACCCCTGGTGTTGCAAGCTTCTATATGCTGAAATAAAATAAATATCCTGAGGCTCCCGATAATCCCAAACTAAGTAGAGCTTGTACTATGGAAACCAGACAATTGATATACTACTTTTTGTATGTGAATACATACTTAATACATAATTACACGTAGACTCAGGACATGCAGACATGTTCATGCACACAAATGCATGTCCTGTGTGGGAATCGAACCATTGACCTGCGGCATAACAGCATTTGTTACCGTAAAAAGCAGGTAGATGACGGCTGAAACTCCCCACATACCTTATAAGCATGTAGCGCGTGTGTGTCAGTAGACACGGGCGGGGGGACAGGCTGCAGCGCCTTGACGGCGGTGCTGAGCACTTCCGGCCCGTGCGGCCCGGTACCGGGGCGGCGCCACGTCCCCGCCAGCACCGTGCCGAACGCGCCGCGCCCCGCCACCGCCCCGCGCGTTATGTGCTCCCACCGCGCGCGCATGCCTTCCTCCACGTCTAGCAGTAGCTGGGGAACGTATATGGGGTGGTATTCGGCTCGAAGGACCATTATGTAGGAGCATACACCCTACATTTGATTCAGATGATATGAATTCAGTGTGGGCTGATGGCCTCACGCTGATGATGTGCTACATGATCATAATGACGATGGGAGGCGGCACCCGGGAGTGATAAATAAAACCACCTCGTGCGAGTGCTGTAGCGACACTTATTTTCTTAACTAACATAATCAGCACCATCTTATCTCATCTAACTAATATTATAAATTAGCTGTCCCCCGCGGTTTTACCCGCGTTCCCAGGATAAAAAGGCTTTCATTGGCTATCTGCATGCCAAATTTCGTGATGATCCGTTGAGTAATTGAGGCGTGAAGGCGTAACAAACAAACTCACTTTCACATTTATAATATTAACTAGCTTTAGCCCGCGACTTCGTCCGCGTAGATTATTTCTTTTTTCTAGATATGAATCATTGTAACAATATAGAGCTTTGTTCATGGCTATAGCCCGCCACTACGTGTGATATTTGACAAAAGTTCAGGAAGATTGAGAGCTTACATGCGAACATGCCACATAAAACTGAAACAGTCCTGCCCGATTTGAAGAATAAGATCTGAAAATCTACCGGCAGAAGTATGCATACATACACTGTCCGATTAGCTGAAGAAGAAATATGTTTTTTTTGGGAGGTGTCGAGATCGGGATTATTTATCTAAAATTACGCCATGAGACCTATCCACAAATTCCTCAACCATTTCATGACAGCTGAGATATTTGCTCATGGCACACGGACAGACAGACGAATACACCTATATCCACAAGTTCCTCAATAATTTCCAGACAGCTGAGATGTTTCTGTCTGTCTGTCAGTCTGAGGAGAGAATTTGCCTCCTTATGTGTGTACCGCTTGTACAACGGACAGTTCTCTGAAGAATTGTTTGACTTGATGCCCACGGGCTACCTTCTACCATCGCAACTCTCGCCATCGACGGGGAGTCCATACTCATATATTGGAACCGAAATGGTTTCTACTGTGCGCTTTCAAAGGAGTTTTCTAGCGCGTAAACTCAGGCTGTGGAATGAGCTCCCCGCCATGGCGCCAGGGTGTGAAGATATTTCTGTATGGTCGGCAACGCACGAGTGATACATACGGTGACCGCTTACCATCAGGCCGGCCGTATGTTTGTTTGACACCTTAGTATTAAATTTAAATAATAATAGTAATTTAAAAATTACCCGTAGAAGACAGACAGACAGACGGATCGACACGGGCGGAGATCTATCCAAAAGTTCCTCAACCAGACAGCTGAGATTTTTTCTCGTGGCAGACAGACAGATAGATGGGCGGCAGTAGGCTTCTTAATAACACGATACACGTGTACATTATTTTACTTGAATACAAAATTATGTGAATGAACAGCTTAAATACAAAATTTAATCCCCCTGTTCACTCATTAATGGATCAAATTCCAACAATACCAATACTCTACCAATATTCTTTGCGTTAGTTTCCAAATTTTAATTATATTCCAAGCTTATATAATAAATTTAGTATACTTCCATACACAACTTCATCCCTTTTTTAGCCCTTCGGGGTCGGAATTATCGAAAACGCTGAGGCACATATAAATTAATTTTCAATCATCAACCTAAACACAAAATTTGAAGGTCCTAACTTCCAAACTGATGGACTTTCATACAAACTCGCATCCCCTATTTTACCCCCATAGGGGTGTAATATTGAAAAATCCTTCGTTAGTTATATATAGTTATATAGTTAGTTTAGTGATGTTTACTATGGAAATTAAAGATTTTCGTATACAACTTAATCCCCCTTTTCCCTCTTCGGGGGTGGAATTATCACAAACGCTGTGACAACTTTTCTTTAATTTTCAATCGTCAGCCTAAACACAAAATTTTAAGATCCTATCTTCAAAACTGACGGACTTCCATACAAAATTTTATGGCCTATTTTACCCCCTTAGGGGTGGAATTTATAAAAATCTTCTTTACTGGATACCTACACTGTATAATAATAAATTTAGTGAAGTTTATCGTGAAATTGAAGGCAACTTCATTCCCCTTTTTCCCCTTTCGGGGGTGGAATTATCATAAATGCTGAGATAACTTTACATTAATTTTCAATCGTCAGCGTAAATACAAAATTTGAAGATCCTAACTTCAAAACTGACGGACTTGCGTACAAACTTTCATCCCTTATTTTACCCCCTTAGGGGTGGAATTTCCAAAAAAACCTTCCTTAGTGGATGCCTACACCGTATAATAATACATTTAGTGATGTTTACTTTCAAATTGAAGGACTTGCATACACAACTTCATCCCCCTTTTCCACCCTTCGGTGGTGGAATTATCACAATCGCTGATATAACTATACATTGATTTTCAATCGTCAGCCTAAATACAAAATTTGAAGATCCTAACTTCAAAACTGACGGACTTACATACAAACTTTCATCCCTTATTTTACCCCCTTAGGGGCGGAATTTCCAAAAATCCTTCCTTAGTGGATGCCTACACCGTATAATAATACATTTAGTGAAGTTTACTTTCAAATTGAAGGACTTGCATTAACAACTTCATCCCCCTTTTCCTCCCTTCGGTGGTGGAATTATCACAAACGCTGGGATAACTATACATTAATTTTCAATCGTAACCCTAAACACAAAATTTGGAGATCCTAACTTCAAAACTGACGGACTTGCATACAAACTTTCATCCCCTATTTTACCCCCTTAGGGGTAGAATTTCCGAAAATCCTTCCTCAGTGGATGCCTACACTGTATAAGGTATCTTTGTGCAAAATTTCAAATCTCTAGGTCCAGCGATTTGGGCTATGCGTTGATATATTGCTTACAAACTTTCATCCCTTATTTTACCCTGTTAGGGGTGGAATTTTTAAAAATCCTTCTTTTGTGGATGCCTACACTATATAATAATATATTTAGTGAAGTTTACTTTGAAATTGAAGGACTTGCATAAACCACTTCATCCCCCTTTTCCTCCCTTCGGTGGTGGAATTATCACAAACGCTGAGATAACTAAACATTAATTTTCAATCGTCAGCCTAAACACAAAATTTGAAGATCCTAACTTCAAAACTGACGGACTTGCATACAAACTTTCATCCCTTATTTTAACCCCTTAGGGATGGAATTTCCGAAAATCCTTCCATTGTGGATGCCTACACCGTATAATAATACATTTCATGAAGTTTACTTTGAAATTGAAGGCCTTGCATACCCAACTTCATCCCCCTTTTCCTCCCTTCGGGGGTGGAATTATCACAAATGCTGAGATAACTATACATTAATTTTCAATCGTAAGCCTAAACACAAAATTTGAAGATCCTAACTTCAAAACTGACGGACTTGCATACAAACTGTCATCCCCTATTTTACCCTCTTAAGGGTGGAATTTCCAAAAATCCTTCCTTAGTGGATGCCTCCACTGTATAAGGTATCTGTGTGCAAAATTTCAAATCTCTAGGTCCAGCGGTTTGGGCTGTGCGCTGATATATCAACAATCAGTTTATCATTTTATATATTAAGATTAGTATGCGAAAGGTTGGCTGTTTAGATGATTGTGCCTCAACCACGCATCAACGACAACGACACATAGATAGATCATACCCTGGAATAACATAAATTTAGGATATTTTTTCCCGGGAATACAAGATCCTCGGGAAAAGTCACAAATAAATTAAAAAGAAAATCATTTCCTTGCAAAGACATTATAAACTTTACATTGGAGAACACAAATATCTAAACAGTATATACTCA
Source organism: Achlya flavicornis (assembly GCA_947623365.1). NCBI lineage: Eukaryota > Metazoa > Arthropoda > Insecta > Lepidoptera > Drepanidae > Achlya > Achlya flavicornis. The sequence continues at coordinate 679,453 of OX392494.1, read as the reverse complement.
CAGTATCAGGCGCGACGTGCCTCAGCTTGACGTCCTGATGCGTGGGACAGTGCAGCTGCTTGCCGGTACACGCCGCCAGGATGCACTCCTCCACCGTCCACCCGTACGACACGCTAGCGGGGCTCGACTCGTTCACTATACCCTCCACGGAGCCCAGGCGGGAGGACGCTGCGACACACATATGTTAGATAGAGACGAGTGAGGGTGCACTCCTCCACCGTCCACCCGTACGACACGCTAGCGGGGCTCGACTCGTTCACTATACCCTCCACGGAGCCCAGGCGGGAGGACGCTGCGACACACATATGTTAGATAGAGACGAGTGAGGGTGCACTCCTCCACCGTCCACCCGTACGACACGCTAGCGGGGCTCGATTCGTTCACTATACCCTCCACGGAGCCCAGGCGGGAGGACGCTGCGACACACATATGTTAGATAGAGACGAGTGAGGGTGCACTCCTCCACCGTCCACCCGTACGACACGCTAGCGGGGCTCGACTCGTTCACTATACCCTCCACGGAGCCCAGGCGGGAGGACGCTGCGACACACATATGTTAGATAGAGACGAGTGAGGGTGCACTCCTCCACCGTCCACCCGTACGACACGCTAGCGGGGCTCGACTCGTTCACTATACCCTCCACGGAGCCCAGGCGGGAGGACGCTGCGACACACATATGTTAGATAGAGACGAGTGAGGGTGCACTCCTCCACCGTCCACCCGTACGACACGCTAGCGGGGCTCGACTCGTTCACTATACCCTCCACGGAGCCCAGGCGGGAGGACGCTGCGACACACATATGTTAGATAGAGACGAGTGAGGGTGCACTCCTCCACCGTCCACCCGTACGACACGCTAGCGGGGCTCGACTCGTTCACTATACCCTCCACGGAGCCCAGGCGGGAGGACGCTGCGACACACATATGTTAGATAGAGACGAGTGAGGGTGCACTCCTCCACCGTCCACCCGTACGACACGCTAGCGGGGCTCGACTCGTTCACTATACCCTCCACGGAGCCCAGGCGGGAGGACGCTGCGACACACATATGTTAGATAGAGACGAGTGAGGGTGCACTCCTCCACCGTCCACCCGTACGACACGCTAGCGGGGCTCGACTCGTTCACTATACCCTCCACGGAGCCCAGGCGGGAGGACGCTGCGACACACATATGTTAGATAGAGACGAGTGAGGGTGCACTCCTCCACCGTCCACCCGTACGACACGCTAGCGGGGCTCGACTCGTTCACTATACCCTCCACGGAGCCCAGGCGGGAGGACGCTGCGACACACATATGTTAGATAGAGACGAGTGAGGGTGCACTCCTCCACCGTCCACCCGTACGACACGCTAGCGGGGCTCGACTCGTTCACTATACCCTCCACGGAGCCCAGGCGGGAGGACGCTGCGACACACATATGTTAGATAGAGACGAGTGAGGGTGCACTCCTCCACCGTCCACCCGTACGACACGCTAGCGGGGCTCGACTCGTTCACTATACCCTCCACGGAGCCCAGGCGGGAGGACGCTGCGACACACATATGTTAGATAGAGATGGAGAAAATTGGTGAAATAATTATCAGTCGTACCCGGGGCCATACAATTAGTATAAAGTGTAGTAACCGGGACCAGACAACTAGTACACAGTGTAGTACCCGGGACCAGAAAACTGGTAACCAATGTTGTAGTACACAGAGTAGTACTCAGGACCAGACAACTAACACAATGTTGTAGTACACAGTGTAGTACCCGGGACTAGACAACTAGTACACAGTGTAGTACACGGGACCAGAAAAGTAGTATACAACGTTATAGTACACAGTATAGTACCCGGGAACAGACAACTAGTACACAGTGTAGTACCTGGGATCAGACAACTAGTACACAGTGTAGTATCCGGAACCCTTTCATTTATTTTATTATATGTTGTTATAGCAGCAAAAGTAATACACTTTCTGTGAAAATTTGAAACGTCTATTTAATACGGTTCATGAAATACAGCCCACTGACATACAGACGGATGGACGACGGACGCTTAGTAATAGGGTCCCTTTGGCATCCTTTGGCTACGGATCTCTAAAAATACATATTATATCCTAATTCAAAATCAAATCAAAAAGTCATTTATTCAGTTTAGGCCCTGGTAAGGCACTTACGAACGTTAAATTGGTACATACTGTTGAATTTACCACCGGTTCGGATTAAATAATAATAGCTTGTGCCCCACGGTTTTACTCGCTACTCAATAATCATAAAATAAACGACATTTACAATTGGACCTGTCAAAACACGAACAAACAGCAGTTATATATTTTAGTCGTCGTATAACTCACCATTGGACTCGGCGCCGACCCCGCTGTCTCCGTCGGACGCGCGAGACTCTTCCGAGAGACGCAGTCTTCGCGGCTCCACCGGAACTAGCTCTAGTCTTTTGAATGCCTGGTTGGATCGACAATTAATTAATAATAATAATTATTATTATTTATTATTTTCAGACATTTTGGCAACAAAATAATTGAATAAAATTACATGTAACGAATAAAAAATTAGCATATCATAATTTGTAAGATTTAAGTATTAATCTATCTATCTTTAAACTGGATACGACACTAAATGAAACCACGTAAAGTACTCATAAATACGAACAACTTTGGACTATGGGACCAAATTCTAAATTGCAAATATAGCTTTACATACGAAACAATGTCACATCGGCTAAAATGTATGAAACCGTTTTTTTAACCGACTTCAAAAAAAGGAGAAGGTTCTCAATTCGGTTGTATTTTTTTTTTTTTTTTTTTTTATGTTTGTTACCTCATAACTCCGTCATTTATCAACCGATTTGGAAAATTCTTTTTTTGTCTGGAAAGGTACACTTCCCGTTTGGTCCCATTGTCAGATCAGGATTTGATCACTTCTTAGTGTACTTTGAAGTCGGTTTAAGTTTTTTGTAAAACAGTCCAATTATTTTCGAAGTTGGTCGCTTAGTTTCATAGGTATTATCGTATCCACCCTGTATATCTACTGTACGATATCTTACAATAAGTATATCGTTACTAAATACCATTTTTTTTAGTTTTTCTTTAGGTAATCCTCAAACGTGAAAGGTGAAAATCCTAAATCCTGAAAACTGACCTGAGCGAAGTGGTGTTCCTGCGGCTCGTGTAGTTGGTGATGTTGGTGCTGGTGCTGGTGTTGGTGTTGGTTGTGTGGCGCGGCGGTGACGTCACGCAGGCACGCGGGGCACGGCACCACGCGCGTGATCAGGCACCGACCCTCCGATGTGTGCACGAAACGGGTACCTGCACGCAAATACTATCAAGACCTGCCAGTTCCTACGGTGAGTAAGATTGCCAGAACTCCATGAGGAGGCGCTGTGCCAGTGGTACTCAGGACCAGACTACTAGTACACAATGTTGTGGTACACAGTGTAGTATCCCATGCCAGACAACTAGCAAACAATGTTGAAGTACACAGTGTAGTACCCGGGACCAGACAAAAAGTACACATTGCAGTAACCAGGACCAGACAGCTAGTACAAAATGTTGAACTACACAGTGTAGTACCCGGGACCAGACAAAAAGTACACATTGCAGTAACCAGGACCAGACAGCTAGTACAAAATGTTGAAGTACACAGTGTAGTACCCGGGACCAGACAAAAAGTACACATTGCAGTAACCAGGACCAGACAGCTAGTACAAAATGTTGAACTACACAGTGTAGTACCCGGGACCAGACAACTAGTACACAATGTTGTACTACACAGTGTAGTACCCGGGACCAGACAACTAGTACATAATGTTGTACTACACAGTGTAGTACCCGGGACTAGATAACTAGTACACAATGTTGTACTACACAGTGTAGTACCCGGGACCAGACAACTAGTACAAAATGTTGTACTACACAGTGTAGTACCCGGGACCAGATAACTAGTACACAATGTTGTACTACACAGTGTAGACCCGGACCAGACCACTAGTAAACATTGTTGTAGTACGCGGGACCAGACTAGTTCACAATGTCGTTCCTTCCGCTGCTGGCACAACGACTCCTTTCATGTGAAGAAAGGATCGGCATTGCCCGGGTGATACCACTGGTGTGGCAAGCGTCTATAGGCTACGGTAACTGCTTACCATCAGGCGGGCCGTATGCTTGAACTGTCATATTTATCCTATAGATAAAATATATCAGACTGGTAAAATTCGGGCTAAGGGAAAGACATGGTAATTCTTTCTTAATGTGAAACGTACCGAGAGACGGGTACCAGTCTTCTAGCAACAGGTCGACGTGATCAGACACGAGAGCCAGCACCTTCGCCAGGGTCTCGGGGTTCGGCTCCAGGCTGATGCTCTGTGAATAATATCCTATAATTTTGACGTGTATAATTTTTGTATGAAATCTTAATTATACTTTTCGTTTACAAACTAGAGCTATGCTTTTTTATTATTGAAGCGCATCTATAAAGCCAGGAATAATTCGAATGATGCAATCGGATTTTTTGTGATCTATGTAAGGCCTTTGACTACATAAACCACCATAGCTTGCTACTAAAGCTTGAATATTGTGATATAAGTGGAACTGCCTGTCTACGCATCTATAACTACATACTTACCTGAAATGAACCGTACCACCCCACTACCTGTGACGACGAACAGTTACGCGGGGCGCGGTCACCCATCCTATCTACGAACATTCGTTCTGTCGCACGCCGCGACAACTCATATACGCACATACTGTCATACTTATTATACATTCTGTAAAATTGTAATTTTTATAACTTGCTATCGAAGATCATCATCATCACAAACACTGCCCATGATCTTGTTTTGTCTTATTCAAGTAATCTTCAAAAGAAGTTACAAATTTGTGGTCAAACATTCAAGGCTCTTTCTTAAAGTGGGGTACCACAGGGATCTATATTAGGGCCATTTCTTTTTCTAGTATATATTAATGATTTAACATGTTGTAAATGGTCTTAACGTAATGAAAATATAATGTTTGTAATAAAAATGGAGGTCCAAATATTGAGCTGTGCATCCATCTGTCTATCAGTCATATCCTTCGTCCAACGATAGGCGATGATAGCTCAGTGGTAGTGAAGTCTGATTCCAAAACAAACGTCCTGGATTCGAATCCTACAATGAGCTTTCAGTGAAGGAAACCATAAGGGTACTTTGTAGTACCCACTCAGTGAGCGTGGTGAGATGGCGGGTAGGGGCAGGGCTGTAGAGTGCAGAAGCCAGCCTGACCTGGTAGCCGGCGATGGGCAGGCCGTCGTCCCGGCGCACGACGCACACGTGCGCGGGCAGCACGATCTCGACACATGCCGACGACTGCACCTCCACCTCGCACCAGCTGCCCTCTTGACGGACCCTCAGCCTACCATTTAAAAAAAAACGCAAGATTTTCCAAATCGGTTAACAAATGACGGAGTTATGAGGTAACTTTATGTTATGTAAAGTTGTGTTCCTGCGCGTGAGTAAGGTCGCCAGAGCTCATTGGGGAGGGGGGAAAAGTCGGTAACGCGTGAGCGATGCTTCGTGTGTTGCAAGTTCCATATGGTTATGGTAACCGCTTACCATCAGGCGGGCCGTATGATTGTTTACCGACGACTTAGTTGTATAAAAAAAAACAACCGAATTGAGAACCTCATTTTTTTAAAGTCGGTTCAAAAAAACGCTACTTGTATTGGCGCCCCTTTAATTTTACTTCATTTTTATTATATGTTGTTATAGCTGCCATAGAAACACACATATTCTGATAATTTCAGCAGTCTATTGCCGTTTATGAGATACAGCCCACTGACAGACAGACGGACGAACGGACAGCGGAATCTTAGTAATAGTCTCGTTTGGCACCCTTTGGGTACGGAACCCTGAAGTGGCTTTGTGAGCTATCGCGAATCGTGATATGACGGCTATTTGGAAAAATTCCAAAAAAAAACATCGACAAAAATTACTGTATAATTACGAAACAAAATTTCACGAGAATTGCTCAGTCAGTAAACACCTATACACATAGTCAGAAACACAGTGGAGGTAAACATAGCTTCAAATTCTTTACTAAGTCACAACACAAAAGATTTATACCTGGTGTGCGATACCCAATATAAATAGATAACGCAAGTCCCTCCATCCGTATGAAAACCAAGCGTGTAACTTTTTTTGTATCTACCATAATGTCACAAGATTGATTTACTTAGTTAGTTAGTAGTAGTAGTTAGTAGATTACTGGCATTAGACTTTTAACGTGAAAATGAAGCTATCCTATTTGTCAGCTAAACATATCCCTCGCTACACATGTGTGGTGGACATGCTGCCTTATGCGAGTTCCCTGTCCGCAAGAAACAGTTTCAAAAGAAGAACATTGTGCCCCATTTTACACAGATTATGACACGCGAAGGACACACTCGCGGCATCTATTGAGATGTATATCTGTGCACCCACCTCATATTGTAGTAGAGGTCGTCAGGCTCGTCATCGCCCGCGAGGGCCCCCAGCAGCGCGTCGGTCCGCGGCGGCAGCTCCCGCAGCACCAGCAGCGCCAGGCTGCCCATCACCAGCGTCAGGCCCGTCTTCCACAGCTTCCAGCCCCAGTTCAGCTCCAGAGCTTTCGATGTCGCTTCGTCTATTTCCTATACAGTGATTTGCAGTTCACTAGATGGCAAGGTTATAAGAGAGAGCCAGCACAAAGCGCAACTTGACTGAAGAAGGCTAAAGAAGGCAGAGACTCAGCGGCAGAGGCTGGAGGGTCGCTCACTTCCCTCCAATATGGCGAGGAGGGCGATGGCTGCGACACGCGTCATATGCGTGAACAGGTGCTGCTTTTGGGGGCTGGTCTGCGCCGAGTTTGCTATTTATTTACTTATTAAATATTTATTCAGTCTACTTTGTAATTTTGTCGCCGCGCCGGGGCACGCAATTGTTGTCAGTGCGATTAGAATGTAAATATTATGCAATGAATATAAGCCTGTTTTGAAAAGAGTAATTGCTGAGTTTATAGCCGGCTCTTCTCAGCAAATGCAACCTTCCGAACCGGTATTAGAGTATTAGAGTTAGACTTTTCATAAGTGCCTGCGAAGGTCTATTTGAATAAATGATTTTGAAGTGTCTTCACCTTATAGAATACCGCGTCGAATAATTTAATGCTGTGTTCCTGCGGTACCCTGTGTACTGTGTACCTACCTCGTGCGTCGGCAGGCGGTACAGGTCGGCGGGTTGTGCTGCGAGCGCGGTGTCGGCTAGTACCCGCGCACACAGCCGCGGCCAGAACCCGCACGGCACATATGACACCACGAGTAGACGTCGCAGCGAGTGGCATGCGCTGCGGGCGCGTCCCGATATTGTCACGCTTGGTGACGGGTCGTCTGTTATCAACGATATTTTATTAACTTCTCAGAATTTTCTGGAACATTTAGACCCCACAAGTTGAGTTAGTAAAGCTCATTGACTCATTTAAACTTTGTGAGGAAAATGGAAGCCAAAACTTACGTTATTTGTCCATTTTTAATCAAGTTACGCGGCAAAGCTTCATTTATGATGTTTGGTTTCTCGCGCATACTAGGTTTACATCAACAAAATGATATTTGATTAAAAAAACAGGTGATTTTAGCAAAGCTTTTGAGAAAGTAAATCACCAAAATCTAGCTCATTCTCCAAAATCTGGCTATTTCGCAGGTATTACATAACAGCATTGGTTTCTTTTCTATTTATAAAAATACGTTCTATACGTTTTCCTTAAACATACAATAGATAACAAATCAAAACTTAAACATAGGTTCATTAGGTAGGTAAAGTGTTCCTCAGGGTTCTCAACTATGTCCTATACTGTTCTTTTTCTACATTAACGAAATCAAAAGTTTTTTTTTATTACTAACATTGTTTAATACCACTCAACTTTCGCAAGTATGGAAAATAAAACAAGAACATCCTGTATTGATAATGTAAATACACTAACATACTTGAATATGATAAACACATTGGAAAACCCGAAACAAAATAATAATAATAATAATAAAATTCATTTATTCAAGTAACATAGATTCAATATTGTTAGTAGGTACACCTTATTATCTACATGTTAGTAAGTAATTATATTATGATTTTAAATTTATTTTATTACATTTGCGTGTATGTCACAACAACGACGCATGTATGGACAGTCTAATCTGTCCGCTATCATGGCCAGGACGGTGTTGGAGCTGGCCCGCACCCGGCGGACCAGAGACGTGCACCGCTTGCGCATAGTCGCATAGAAGCAGTCAGTTCTCGCTTCCGCAAATAATAATGAATATACAACTCACGTATAAGCGTAGGCGAGTCGGTACCTCGAGGTGTGTCCGGGAGGGGCGCTTGGGGCGCGAGGGGCGCGAGGGGCGCTTGGGGCGCGAGGGGCGCGAGGGGCGCTTGGGGCGCGAGGGGCGCGAGGGGCGCGAGGGGCGCGAGGGGCGCGAGGGGCGCGAGGGGCGCGAGGGGCGCGAGGGGCGCGAGGGGCGCGTGCGCGGGCCACGCGCGGCGCGGGGTGCCGCGCGACGAGCCCGCCCCCGACCACGCGCGAGACCGCAGCGGCAACTAACCATAGATAGATAGATAGATAGATAGATAATACTTTATTGTCACACCAAAAAGAAAAGAAACAAATTCAAACAAAACTTAAAAATAATAATGAAAGTGTTACAATGGCCTTATCACTAAAAGTGATCTCTACCACCAACTAACCATTTACAGGTACAGTCGAGGACATAAATATGTATACACTTTTTGAAATTCAAAAGCAATTTTCTCGCATGTTTAACATTTAAGTGTTAATCTATAACACAAATCATAATAGTATATGTTAGAAGATTCTGCCTTCATAATATCTCATAATTTCAATCAGTAGTTTAAGAGGAAACCGTTGTTGAATTTTACTAAGTGTATACATATTTATGTCCTCGACTGTACAAAGATACTAGCTTTTAATATTTCCTTCACTGCCACTTATAGAGGACTATATCTCTCTCTCTCTCAAAAACACACACACACACACACCCCCCCATACACACACTCACTCACTCATACTCAGACCTGCAGCACACTCGCCGGCACCAGCAGTACTCGTACAGAGCCAGCTCGAACTAGTTCAATACTCCCTCTCCTCTCACACACACTGTCTCACACACACTCACACCTGCGGCACGGGCGGCATGCTCGCCGGCAGCAGCGGCGGCACCAGCAGTACTCGCGCGTCCCAGCACAGAGCCAGCTCGAACTTGTTCAGCAGGGACACTCCTAGCGAGCTGGCTTCCTCTCCTCGAGCCAGCATTGGTGATGCCTTGAACACATGAGCCAGGTCTTCGATTTTCATTATACCTGGATATTTAAAAAAGTATATCAAAAAGCAGCCGTCACGACAGGGAGAGCAGGGGGCCAGTCTTATGAAATACTTTTTCAGCACACTCGCTCGTAAAGTGACATTTATTGCACCGTTTTTAGTATTTTAATGCAGCTTATTACATACTAGTGCTTTTTACTTTACATTACCGCAGTTACATGAAAGTTTTATGAAAGGTATAATCCCAATTATGATAAGTTTGTACCTCACTGCAAGTGATATGTGTAGGCCAAGCATTCTTAATTTAAACGGGTAAAATAGTTTGACAGCTAACCGTTGTGAAAAAAAATTAAACTCTCGCGCCATATTTGTTGACGTTCTCATTGTGTGGTTGAAAATTATCAAAAAATCTACTTAAAAAAATACAATTCTGTTTTTTTCCTCGCAAGTGTGTTGAAAAACGTCGTATGACACACGTGTGCATTGTTTATTACACTCTCGGCAAACTTATCGCTTTACACCGCCTCGAGTGTTAATAACCAACTTTGCACACATGTATCATAATGTACTATAATTGAGGATTACATGAAAGGCAAACTATATACAGTCCACTATTGAAAGTCTTTTTTTTTTATAGACCTAATTCGGCAAACAAGTGAAGAGATTTCTGCAGGGTCGGCAACGCGCGCGTGATACCCCTGGTGTTGCAAGCGTCCATAGGCTACGGTAACCGCTTACCATCAGGCGGGCCGTATGCTTGTTTGCCACCTAAGTGGTATAAAAAAAAAAAAAAAAAAGCATACGGCCCACCTGATGGTAAGCGGTTACCATATGTCTGCAACACACGAAGCATAGCTCACGCGTTGCCGACCTCTCCCCCCTCCCCTATGAGCTCTGGCGACCTTACTCACGCGCAGGAACACAACTTTACACAACATAAAGTTATTTGGCTGCGGTATTCTGTAAGGTTGAGGTACTTCCCCAGTCGAGCTGCTCTTTGAGCGAATAAACGCTATGCTCTACCTCTCTTAAGTGGACTGTATACTGTAACAGTTAAGGTGTACATTAGAGTAGGTACCGTTGTTGGCGAAGGGGTTGATCTCGCGGACGGTGACGACGTGAGCGAGCACGTCGCAGAGCCACTGCGGCCGCACGAAGTACAGCTCCTTTAGCGTAGCGTCGTCGTAGTGCAGCAGTACTCCTGCGGCACATGCCACACTTGCGATTACACCACGCCCGTACGCAGGGGGGGGGGGGGGGGGGCAACATAGCCAAGTCATACACAAACAAGTCAGCGAAATATTTTCAATGGAATACATCGTGCTCTTTCGCTGACTTCAAATCATTTAAGATTAGTTTTTAGTGATGTTGAAGTCGATAAAAAAAATATTTCGTAATTTTAAGTTTTTCTTAAATGTACTAGAATTTGAGCAAGGTTTTGAGATGTTCTTCCTTTGACACCACACCCGTAGCTCGTATCAATAAGCCAGGCCGTCACACATATTTGTCCATATCTTGAAAACTACTGAACCGATCGCGATGAAACTTGCGCTGTTCCCGAAGTTGAAGTAAATGTAAAAGAATGGTTACAATCCGACCAATATCTTTGGAGATATGCGTGGACAAACATACATACCTATGGAATTTTGTGTATTAGTTTGGAAGCCCTAATAGATTATCATATGTGAATATATTGCAGTTCCAATAATATTACATACATACGTGTCGAATTCATAATCTCCTTTTTTTTGAAGTCGATTAAAAATACGTGAACCATTTTGAATAATTTTGTTTTTTTTAAACACGCGTCTTTTGGACTAAATTATATCATATGCCTCATATGCCTTTTGCGGTCGAGACCATGGGACCATCCAAATGGGGGTCCAAAGCTCGCAAAAATTGATCAAGGCCTCCGGAGACCAGCGGGCGGGGAGCTTTTTACGCCAACGCGTCAGCTTGGCTATCCAAAGAGGAAACGCTTCCAGCCTTTTGGGAACCTTGCCGTTAATCGGAAGCAGCGGCAGGCTTGAGGAAATTTTCCATATATAGATTGTAATTTGCACATATTTGTTGTAAATAAAGAATGCTTCCATTTTGTGGGCTATTTTTAACCGACTTCAAAAAAAGGAGGAGGTTCTCAATTCGACTGTATGTTTTTTTTTATATGTTTGTTACCTCATAACTCCGTCATTTATTAACCAATTTTGAAAATTCTTTTTTTGACCGGAAGGGTACACTTCCCGTTTGGTCCCATTGTCATCAGATCAGGATTTGATTACTTCTTAGTGTACTTTGAATTCGGTTTAAGATTTTTGTAAAACAGTCCAATTATGTGGCTCAAGGAACGAGTGACAATGTCGATAACATACACTTTTCTAGTTTTATTTGAACGATCGTGTTTGTTTTAATTAAAATGTAAAATCAAACCAAAGTTTCAAATCAAGACGCTATGACGCAATGTCGTCTTACTCGATATTATTTTGACTACGTCGTACTATATGCATCTCTTTTGCTCTGGAAAAGTGTTCATAAGGATTGTGACATCTCTTTTCCACGCTTCGTTGGTCTTTTTAGCGTTGCGAAGTCCTAAGTCTATGATACAAACAATACCAGCTGTACCCCGCGGTTTCACCCGCGTTCCCGGGATAAAAAGTAGCCTATGTCCTTCTCCATAACGTAGGCTATCTGCGTGCCAAATTTCATGATGATCCGTTGAGAAGTTGAGGCATGAAGGCGTAACAAACAAACTCACTTTCGTATTTATAATATTATAGTTAGAATTGACTATACATACCATTTTCATGTAAGAACATGGTGGCCTGATGCAGCTCTGCAGCGTCTCTGAACATCCTGTGGTTCTTCTGCTGCATGTATTGAGTAACCTGATACGAAAAAAATACTGACTTCAAAAAATGGAGGAGGTTCTCAAATCGGTTGTTTTTTTAAATGTTTGTTACCTCATAACTCCGTCATTTAGTAACCGATTTGGAAAATTATTTTTTTGTCTGGAAGGGTACACTTCCCGTTTGGTCCCATTGTCATCAGATCAGGATTTGATTACTTCTTAGTGTACTTTGAAGTCGGTTTTTGTAAAATAGTATTCAATTATTGTAAAACTTCTTTTATTCGCGATGGCAGCAACATAGGTCTTTGAGTGTACATTTTAAATTTTGTTTTTTTTTCTATTTGACCACAATCTCACCATGGTAAGTGATGATGTGGCCGCAGGTGGTGCACACACAAAGCATAGAAGGAACTGGCTCTCAAGTGTAGCTGTCGGAACACACCGATAGATGCTTGGCTACAGATATTCAACGTGAGGGTGGTAGCCAGCCAGGTGGGTACTAAAAAGTACCCTACCACCGTACTGAAATAGAACGTTTCTGACGAAAAAAGGATGAAAGATAATTTCTTGGCCAGAGTGAGAAAGAATATAGCTATGCTATGTACGTTGCAAACGAATAAAGAACTTGAAGATAAAGATAAGCGAGAGAGACAGAGAACTAGACTTGAGAGAACTATAAAACTCACCAATCTCTTGTACTCATCGTGTTTAAGTACCGGCTCTTTGAGTTCAGCCGCTAGTGACGTCACGCACTCCTCTAGAGCGAGATAGGTAGCTGGGATGCGCTGCTCTAGTAAGGGTTCTTTGCTGCCTGCGAGACAAAACATACCTTGACTTTACATGCGGCTTCAATTTTTTTTTTTTACCTTATTATTAACATTGTGGTCTCCGCAGTATAAACCGGTTAATGACAGTATCTAATAACGCTCTTTTAACGTTTCCACTCCAACCGAAATAAGGACAACACCGGTAAATTTTACAAGCATCGGTTAATTCTAAAAATAACCGGATAATTTAATAAACCGGTAATATAAACAAACGGTTAATTTTAAAAACCACTAATATCAATAACCCGTTAATTTTAAAACCGGTCAAATAAAAAAAGGTAATACAAAAAACCGGTAATGTTTTTTTTTAATACAATAAGGTGGCAAACAAGCCTACGGCCCGCCTGATGGTAAGCAGTTACCGTAGCCTATGGACGCTTGCAACACCAGGGGTATCACTCGCGCGTTGCCGACCCTGAAGAAATCTCTTCACGCCCTTTTTGAAGAACCCCATGCTGTACTCCATTGGGAAAACCACGGCGGGGAGCTCATTCCACAGTCTGAGCGAGATTACCGGTTAATTTTAAAATCCGGTAATATAAACAGTCCGTAAAGTTTAAAAGCCGGTTATGCGGAACACAGTAGTGGCATTTTTTTTTTTCAAATCAAATCAAATATATTTGTAGAATATAGGTACATACAATGGTGTTATTCTAAATGATATATATCCACACCAAAATGGCATACAAAATAAAACAGATATTATTAAATAAACACAATCAAAACAACTATTACATTACATTTAAATACAACAATAAATAATAAAATATCAATTTTTTATGTGAGAAATCAAAAAAAAAGGCAAGACATTAGATATCCTGCTGAACGAATCGGGTATAATGTAGTTAGGTACCTAATATTAATAATAATAAATATCCTGGGACATTCCTCACACACGGTCATCTGATCACTAACTAAGCAGAGCTTATACTATGGAAACCAGATAACTGATATAATACATATACTACTTTTTGTTTGTAAATACATACTTAATATACATAATTACACCAAGATTCAGGACATACAGACATGTTCATGCACACAAATGCAGTCCTGTGTGGGAATCGAACCCACGACCTGCGGCGCTATAGGTTAAGACTCCACGTCTTAACCAACTGCGCCAACGGGCCCGTCGATATTAAATATCATTTAAAAATTCTTCTATTGCATAGTGTGATGGCTACGTCCGAACCACCACACTTAATGTCATGTCAATTGGGGGGAAGGTGATGATGTCATGTCAAGTCGGCAGGGATTGTCAAGATTGAGAAGCCGACTGTTGTCAATGAATGCGTTTAATGCACTAAATTAAAACTAACTTAAAAATAAGGACGCGCATGTTCGCGCTTGCTATGCTATGTCAGCGGAAAGCCTAAACAATGAAAATGTACGGTTTTGCCCGTACACATAGTATGATAATCCTTTCAATTAGAAAATTGTGGTTAAAGGCGACTCACCAGGTGGTTTAACGCTAAACGCAACCGAGTATATGATGTCTGCCAACAACCTGATGTTGTGTCGAGTGTTGCATGATACCTGCAAACGAAGAAAGATACATTTTGAGAGAGGTAGAGCATAGCGTTTATTCGCTCAAAGAGCAGCTCGACTGGGGAAGTACCTCCACCTTACAGAATACCGCAGCCAAATAACTTTATGTTGTGTAAAGTTGTGTTCCTGCGCGTGAGTAAGGTCGCCAAAGCTCATTGGGGAGGGGGGAAAGGTCGGTAACGCGTGAGCGATGCTTCGTGTGTTGCAAGCGTCCATATGGCTACGGTAACCGCTTACCATCAGGCGGGCCGTATGCTTGTTTACCGACTTAAGTTGGGTAAAAAAAAAAAAAAAATTTACATGTCGCTTAACTAAAGCTAGTTCAAAAAATTGAGGTCAATTTTGATAACTTCTATCAACTTGTGACCAAGATTGTCATACATAATTTTGTTTGTATTGTGAAGTAGAAAAAGAAAAAAAATTGGAAAAATACGAAAAAAGTTTTTTTTTGTTATTTCTTTAATGGCATTTTTATTTTCTTCAAAATTCAGTTCGGGTTTCCTTTCAGCGTTTTTCTCTAAGACCTGTAGTTTAGATACAGAAGTTGCCCTCACTGGCTAGAAAAAAAAGACATCCTGTAATATGGACCTTAATCAGTATAGCGTAAGGTCGTATGTGTTTCACACCTGCAACCCAATTAGGTGATGATGGATCAAGTCACAAAGTGGTCACCTGCTTTTTTTTTTTGGCGGTGACTTGCAGTGACGTTGCGTTTTCATTTTTATTTTCATAAATTTGTGTATTTTGAGTTTTATTGTGTATTTTTGGTAATTTACCCAATAAAGATCAATCCATGTGCACCAGCGAAGTGAAATGAAATGAATTATGTGTATCTGTGTAACTTTACAAGTTGTCTCAAAATGTCCGTGAAGAGTTTTAGTACAATGACCACCATTGTAGTAAAACATGACTTTTATGGAAAGTGACTGACTGTGGACTATAATGTGAAGTGATTTATTGTGACTGGAAACTATAATATAACTCGACACTGGCAGAAATGAGCCTTAATTTGGGCTGGGTTGCCAAACTTAAAACAAAGAAGAAATGGTCACCTCAACTGAGTCCAGTACTCGTGGCAGCCCCAACTTGTCGGCATCCGGAGCCCCCATGATGGAAGACCTGATCAGCCTCTGCAGGGCTTCTGGACTTTCGCTCTCTGGGAGGTTGCTCTGTCAATTATAAACAAAGAGGGTGTTACAATAGGATAGCTATTTTGTCCATCAATATGACGGGCCAGTTGGCGCGGTTGGTTAAGACTCCGGTTAAGATTCCACCTATCGCGCCGCAGGTCGTGGTTTCGAGTCCCACACAGGACATGCATTTGTGTGCATGAACATGTCTGTATGTCCTGAGTCTGGGTGTAATTATGTATATTAAGTATGTATGTATATACTGTAATATTTTAATTTTTATTTACAACAAATATGTACAAAATACAATCTATATTTACAAAATATAATCTATATATAGAAAATTTCCTCAAGCCTGCCGCTGCTTCCGATTAACGGCAAGGTTCCCAGAAGGCTGGCAGCGTTTCCTCTTTGGATAGCCAAGCTGACGCGTTGGCGGAAAAAGCTCCCCGCCCGCTGGTCTCCGGAGGTCTCGATCAAGTATGTATATTAAGTAGTATGTATGTATGTTAAGCTACCACCGTCGTGGTCGGTACCTGGATGGGGTGACCGCCTAGTGTTATTTCAAATCGAGCGTTTCCGTGCTTCGGAAGGCACGTAAAGCCGTTGGTCCCGGTTATCACTTAATTGTGATAATCGTTAAGCTAGTTGTAGGCGGGTTTGACAACTGCAACACATTTGTGTGCAGGAGGCCTGTGCTCAGCAGTGGAACATTATAGGCTGATGATGATGAAGTATGTATTTACAAACAAAAAGTAGTATATGTATTATATCAGTTATCTGGTTTCCATAGTACAAGCTCTGCTTAGCTTGGGATCAGATGACCGTGTGTGAGGAATGTCCCAGGATATTTATTTATTCAGGTACATTATAAAAAAAAATTAACACATATATTTTATTTTGTCAATTTGACCAAAAAAACACGAAGATATCGTGTGTTGAAGTACCGCGTGACGTCACGAGCCTTCACTCCCGAACTTCGACGCGCTTTCTCTTTGTAAATTTTTAATTATTTGATAAAGCAAAAAATACGTGTCCAATATTTTTTGACAATTTAACTGACAAACTAATTAGTGTTTAAGCTATTGCATAGCTTCTATCGCGGGCCTTGAGCGTGGAGACCGAATCCAGAAATTCCGTAACGAAAATAACCTAACACCCCCCACTCCGACCGGCACAGCGGTGATACTTTTTAGTTTTGCCATCTATCGATGAATAGCAGAACTTTTAATGACTTTTTGAAATATCACGCTTGTCTCTTTAGTTCAGCAACCCGCCTCTAGGTGGCATTGATGCAATAGCTTTACCGCGGCAGTCTCCGAGTGACACACGTTTTTTTTTAAAGGACACTAAAAGGTATGAAATAACTCTTATCTGTTTTGTAGTCAGCGAAAGAGCATGACGCAAACGAACACACTATCGCATTTATAGCAGTTAGGAAGTAAGATTATCTATATAAAACTTACATTGGCGACCTGGTCGTAGTGCGTGGCGACCATGATGACAGGCGAGCCCGGGGCGCGAGCTTGTATTGATCTAAAATAGATATTCAAACTTTTTTTAATTCCACTAAAGTCAGTGACAGTGACAGACAATGCGGACTATGTAAAAGTGATTTATTGTGACTAGAACTTTATAACACGACACTGGCGAAAATAAGTCCTAATAAGACAATAATTGGACTGTTTTACAAAAAACTTAAACCGACTTCAAAGTACACTAAGAAGTAATCAAATCCTGATCTGATGACAATGGGACCAAACGGGAAGTGTACCGGACAAAAAAAGAATTTTCCAAATCGGTTCATAAATGACGGAGTTATAAGGTAACAAACATAAAAAAAAAAAAAAAAAAAACAACCGAATTGTGAACCTCCTCCTTTTTTTGAAGTCGGTTAAAAAGGATTTGGTTGCCAAACTTAAAACAAAGAAGAATCATTGCTAACACTAGAACCGGTATTAGAGTGAGACTTTTAATAAGTACCTGTGAAGGCCTATTTGAATAAATGACTTTGAATTTTAATAGTGAATTTTTTTTTTAATTTTTTTAATTTTTTTTATAAAAAGTTACATTTTTAGTTAGTTATCTAACCTATATTTGTAGAAATTTCGTGCTTGGGCAAAATTCAATGTAGTTTAAATATAAAAATCGTTTAGCATGTTTTTAGGGTTCCGTAGCCAAATGGCAAAAAACGGAACCCTTATAGATTCGTCATGTCTGTCTGTCTGTCACAGCCACTTTTTCCCGAAACTATAAGAACTATAATGTTGAAACTTGGTAAGTAGATGTATTCTGTGAACCGCATTAAAATTTGGGGGTTCCCACGTAGAACTGAAACTCAAAACTCAAAAACGAAGATTCACGACGCGCCTTATCAGTTGGGTACTACTGTACAATCATGTGTCTAAGTGTCGTTTACTAATTACCAGTGACCGTGTATAGTATGTGAGAGCTACCTGAGCCAGTGTAGTGCCCCAGCGAGCCCCCTCCGGCCGTCCGTGACGCGCCACACGACCAGGTACAGGGACCGCCGCGACAGGAAGTACTGGTGCGTCGCGTAGTACCTGCACACATGGGACACATACCGATGTACTGTTCTATACATTATACAGGGTGTTGTTCTGCATTTGTGCCACATTTCAGGAGGTTGATATTTACCTTGTGTAGAACACTATTCAATTATAAAATCATGCTCGTAAAATAACATTATTATTTATAAAGTTTTGTAAAAATAAAAATCTCCACGTGTTTGACTATGTTTTATAAAGATTTATAAGATATACGTTGGTGACCGCTGCGCAGCGGCCCGGTTTCTCCCCTCGCCCCCGGATCGCAGACCTATTCTGTGCAGTTATGAAGTCTTATTCTGATTTGACGTTAATCACAAATCATCAATAATCGTTTATTATCAAGCCCAGAATTAATTACCTATTTTATAATAACTAAATAAATCATATACTATTGGTTCTAGAAATATGGCACAAATGCAAAACAACACCCTGTATATATAGACCAAACAAGAAATGTACGCAAAAAATAAAAAAATTGTTATACAAAAAACTTAAAACGACACTAAAAAATAACGGATTGCACTCCGGGAGTGCCGGCAGGAGTGAAAACTTGAATATTAACGTTGTGAATTTTTGAAACTAGACATTTTCACGTAGTGTTTTTATACATTGGGTTTTCCAAAATTCAACCCCTTGGGGGTAAAATAGGTGATCGCGAGTGAATTCGCGAAGCGGAAAGCTAGTTCAAGGTACATGTACATATAATACTTTGGAATAAGATTTTTTTATTAACTTAAAATGGGAACAAAAATGGTACCTACCTTCCGGCTAGCTAGAGAATATTATAAGAATTTGAACACAACCCCAGTATAAATACAGTCTAATTTGCAACTACTCTCCCTCCGTCTTACGAATTTTCGATCAGGTCACGTGACACCTGACTCGAGTTTAACATTTTTTACCAATCCCAAAAAAAGTGCACAACGCCGCTAAAGAAGTTTTCACTTCAAAAGTAATCAAATCCTGACCTGATGGCCACCATGACCTCCCTCCTGCTGGCCACCAAAGTCCCAGGTCCTGAAGGTGACGGGACCCCTCGTGGAGCGATGCTTCAATCTAAACCTTATATATAACACAATAAGGCACACTCACTCCTGCTGGCCACCGAAGTTCCAGATCCTGTAGGTGACGGGACCCCTCGTGGAACGATGCTTCAATCTGAACCTTATATATAACACAATAAGGCACACTCACTCCTGCTGGCCACCAAAGTCCCAGGTCCTGAAGGTGACGGGACCCCTAGTGGAGCGATGCTTCTCGTAGAGCCACGTGCCGATGTCCACGCCCACTGTGGACATGTTCCCACGCCGGGACGACTTGTTGCCCATGCGCTTTGCCCAGTGCTGGGGGGGGGGGGAAATGGTAAACTATCATGAAAGAACAGAGTTCCTGGTCTTTGGACTTCGTTTTTACTGTGTATAAGTTTGTATAAGATAGGCCAGTTGGCGTGGTTGGTTAAGACTCTGGTTAAGATACCACCTATCGCGCCGCAGGTCGTGGGTTCGATTCTCGCACAAGACATGTATTTGTGTGCATGAACATGTCTGCATGTCCTGAGTCTGAGTGTAATTATGTATTTACAAACAAAAAGTAGTATATGTATTATATCAGTTATCTGGTTTCCATAGTACAAGCTCTGCTTAGTTTGTGATCAGATGACCGTGTGTGAGGAATGTCCCGGGATATGTATATATGTATTTGACCGCGAAGTCACCATGGTAAGTGATGATGTGGCCAAAGGTTGTGCACACAAAAAGCATAGAAGGAACTGGCTCTCAAGTGCAGCTGTCGGAACACACCGATAGGTGCTTGGCTTGGCAACTTGAGGACTCAGCCATACAAAGTACCCAACCACCGTGCTATGGTTTCCTCACGATGTTTTCCTTCACCGAAAGCTCAAGCTCATTGTAGGATTCGAACCCGGGACCTTCGTCTCGGCATCCGACGTCACTACCACTCAGCTATCATCGCCTTAAATGTCAAAATATAAATGCGAGAGTGAGTTTGTTTGTTACGCCTTCACGCCTCAACTACTCAACAGATCACCATGAAATTTGGCATGGCTTACCGATGTACCTGCGCAGAAGATACAATTTCAAAGCGCGGGTAATGCTATTGGTCGGCAGCTGCCGCCATGTGTGCGGAGGGGCGTCACTTGCGAGTGAGACGGAACTAGCAGCTGCACTGTATTATGAACCTTATAGTAGTGATCTAAGGTTGATTGTAAGTTTTAAGCATTCTTTCGTTAATCTTCGGGCCATACTTTCTTTTATGTGCGAACGAACTCTATACATTGTTACTTTAGTCCCCCGCAGTGAAGTCTAAAATAATAAGAAAGTTCTGGAACTCACGTCAGTTGGTTTCCTCCGGTGTTGTATCGCCGACTCTTGCCTCAAGCACTCAAGTAAACTTGTTTTTCCGATACCCTGAATATAACAATATTAATTTGAGAAATATCATCTCCACAATGTCATAAAACAACTGTCACATAGCGCAATATAATCACATTGTTGAAATTTACAACGATTGCTGAGATACAGACGGATTAGAATTGAATTTTCATCCGCCATTTTTCTTTATCTAAAATATCAGCTCTAAAATTTAGTTCAACAACTGTCTCACAGCGCACTATAATCACATTGCTGACATATATAACGATTGCTGATATACAGACGGATTAGAGTCTAGTTTTAAACCTTAAAATGCTTTTTTCCGCCATTTTTATTATTTATCTAACTAAAATATTAGCTCAACAATGTAGTACAACAACTGTCTCACAGCGCAATACAATCACATTTATGAAATATACAACGATTGCTGAGATACAGACGGATTAGAACTTAGATTTCACCCGCCATTATTATTATTTATCTAAAATATCATCTCCACAATGTAATAAAACAACTGTCTCATACCGCAATACAATCACATTGATGAAATATACAATGATTGCTGAGATACAGACGGATTAGAATTGAATTTTCATCCGCCATTTTTCTTTATTTATCTAAAATATCAGCTCTAAAATTTAGTTCAACAACTGTCTCACAGCGCACTATAATCACATTTCTGAAATTTTCAACGATTGCTGAGATACAGACGGATTAGAATTGAATTTTTATCCGCCATTTTTCTTTATTTATCTAAAATATCAGCTCTAAAATTTAGTTCAACAACTGTCTCACAGAGCACTATAATCACATTGCTGAAATATACAACGATTGATGAGATACAGACGGATTAGAATTGAATTTTCATCCGCCATTATTATTATTTATCTTAAATATCAGCTCCACAATGTCATAAAACAATTGTCACATAGCGCAATATAATCACATTTCTGAAATTTTCAACGATTGCTGAGATACAGACGGATTAGAATTGAATTTTCATCCGCCATTTTTCTTTATTTATCTAAAATATCAGCTCTAAAATTTAGTTCAACAACTGTCTCACAGCGCACTATAATCACATTGCTGAAATATACAACGATTGCTGAGATACAGACGGATTAGAGTCTAGTTTTAAACCTTAAAATGCTGTTTTTCCGCCATTTTTATTATTTATCTAAAATATTAGCTCAACAATGTAGTACAACAACTGTCTCACAGCGCAATACAATCACATTGATGAAATATACAACGATTGCTGAGATACAGACGGATTAGAACTTAGATTTCACCCGCCATTATTATTATTTATCTAAAATATCAGCTTCACAATGTAGTTCAACAACTGTCTCATAGCGCAATAAAATCACATTGATGTAATATACAACGATTGCTGAGATACAGACGGATTAGAGTCTAGTTTTAAACCGCCATTTTTATTATTTATCTAAAATATCAGCTCAACAATGTAGTACAACAACTGTCTCACAGCTCAATAAAATCACATTGCTGAAATATACAACGATTGCTGAGATACAGACGGATTAAAAAAATAGTTTTAATTCGCCATATTTACCTGCAAGCCAACTATCATGAGCTTCATCCTGGTATAAGGCCTGGCCTCCTGGAGTACGGATTTGAGGTATCCAACGATGTCCATGCTCTTATACTTGCCGCAGCTGAGCATGGAGCGGAGCGGATCCTGCAGGTTGCAGCCCACCGTGTTGAGGTTCCACAGCCGGGAGAGTAGGCCCATTTGCGGGGGGAGGTCGGTTATCTCTATGAAAATTAAGACAAGGATGTACAGTGGTACCCAACTAATATGGCTTACCGATGTACCTGCGCAGAAGATACATTTTCAAAGCGCGGGAAATGCTATTGGTCGGCAGCTGCCGCCATGTGTGCGGAGGGGCGTCACTTGCGAGTGTATTATAAACCTTATACTAGTGATCTAAGGTTGATTGTAAGTTTTAAGCATTCTTTCGTTAATCTTCGGGCCACACTTTCTTTTTTGTGTGAACGAAGATTCACGACGCGCCTTATCAGTTGGGTACTACTGTACCAATGATATAAGGTTTATTTTCTATCAGGCCCTAATCAGCTATGGACAGTACGTACCCTTGTTCCCGCTAATGTTGAGCACAGACAAGTTGGCGAGCTCGTGTATGGCGGGCGGAATGTTGCGCAACAAGTTGCACGACACGTCCAGCATCGAGAGCAGCGGGAACAGCAGCCTGCCCTTTAGACTTGAACCACTTCCCTGGTAGAAAGAGGAATTACAAGCCAATAATAATTTTTGTGCTGTCTGTAAAAATAACATGCAAGTTAAAGACCCACTTCTCGGTCTTCGGATGCAATATTATTATGACATGAAGCTGATCTGATGATACAGCCGGAAGGTCAAACCCATCGAGTTTGGGCTCGTTTGATTCGTCTTGTTAAGGACTCTGGTTCAAGAATCTGATGATTAAGTTGGTCGATTGTAACATTAAAAAGCTTGTAAATAAAAAACTTGTTCACATATGGGTTACAAAGAAAACATCCCTTGCCATATAAACAGATAACAAACTCACCCATTCATCATCTTCATCTTGATTGACGTCATCCTGGGCCGCTGTCGCGAACCCGTCGTCATCTGTCGTCAGCTGTATGCGCGTCAGTAGGTTGTTTGCTAGAATCTGGGGGTGAGGGATGAAGACATATTCTCAAATTTTGACAAGATACGAATAATAAATACTAAGCCTGAATTTGAATCAATTGATTTAGCTAAAAAAAAATGATAAGGGGAACTAAAAATGGCGATGCTTATGCGGGGGGGAAACTGTATGAACTCTCGAGCGGATTTTGCTGTGTTAGTTTCAACACAACATATAACAGGCTCACCAGCGTCTGCAACTCGGAGCAGCTGCGACCGCACCGACCCTCCTGACCGAGCTCGAGTGCGGATGTTGTCGTGTTGTGTTGTGTTGTTACAACACACACAACATGTGACACACTCACCAGCGTCCGCAGCCCCTCGAGCCGCAGGTGCCGGCGCGCCGGACACGCGGCGCTGAGCAGCTGCGACCGCACCGACCCTCCTGACCGAGCTCGAGTGCGGATGTTGTCGTGTTGTGTTGTGTTGTTACAACACACACAACATGTGACACACTCACCAGCGTCCGCAGCCCCTCGAGCCGCAGGTGCCGGCGCGCCGGACACGCGGCGCTGAGCAGCTGCGACCGCACCGACCCTCCTGACCGAGCTCGAGTGCGGATGTTGTCGTGTTGTGTTGTGTTGTTACAACACACACAACATGTGACACACTCACCAGCGTCCGCAGCCCCTCGAGCCGCAGGTGCCGGCGCGCCGGACACGCGGCGCTGAGCAGCTGCGACCGCACCGACCCTCCTGACCGAGCTCGAGTGCGGATGTTGTCGTGTTGTGTTGTGTTGTTACAACACACACAACATGTGACACACTCACCAGCGTCCGCAGCCCCTCGAGCCGCAGGTGCCGGCGCGCCGGACACGCGGCGCTGAGCAGCTGCGACCGCACCGACCCTCCTGACCGAGCTCGAGTGCGGATGTTGCTGCCCGAGTTGGGGCAGAAGCACGCGAGGGGGTCTTCCGATAAGCCGAAGCTTTCTATCTGTTGACAAAAAGATGCTTCTAACATAAATAGCCTCGAGATATCCGATGCAGCTTAATACACAAAAATAAAGCAGGGATTCCTAGGAGACTGTTTTCGACTTAAATGACGCATTAGACACAGTTTATTTATTTATAAGGTACACCAATAACGTACACACGGCTACAGATCAAGCTATATATTTCTAGTATAAGCTGACCTCCCATTGTACGGAAATCCTATACAATGCGAGATCAGCTTATACTATACAGCTATATACTTATACTAGATAGCTTGATGTGTAACTGTGTGTACATACACAAAATTTTTGAAGGAACATAAATAAAGATACAAAATCTAATACATACCTACATCAATTACAGGTATACACAACATTTAAAGGGAATTATACATTAAGGGTAAGATAAATCAAGCAACTAAAACATGAACTAAACATGAAATAAAACAGAAAATAAAAACCGGCCAAGTGCGAGTCAGACTCGCGCACCGAGGGTTCCGTACAAACCTGTAGGTATATAAGTAAATGGTAGTATAGACCTGAGTATTTGATATTAATTTCAATTTATGACCTATTAAAAAAAAATTACTTACTAGATCTCGTTCAAACCAATTTTCAGTGGAAGTTTGCACCGTATGTACATCATATATTTTTTATAGATTTATCATTCTCTTATTTTAGAAGTTACAGGGGGGGGACACACATTTTACCACTTTGGAAGTGTCTCTCGCGCAAACTATTCAGTTTAGAAAAAAATGATATTAGAAACCTCAATATCATTTTTGAAGACCTATCCATAGACACCCCACACTTATGGGTTTGATGAAAAAAAAAATTTTTGTTTCAGTTCTAAGTATGGGGAACCCCCAAAATTTATTGTTTTTTTTCTATTTTTGTGTAAAAATCTTAATGCGGTTCACAGAATACATCTACTTACCAAGTTTCAACATTATAGTTCTTATAGTTTCGGAAATAAATGGCTGTGACATACACGGACAGACAGACAGACAGACAGACAGACAGACAGACAGACAGACAGACAGACAGACAGACAGACAGACAGACAGACAGACAGACAGACAGACATGACGAATCTATAAGGGTTCCGTTTTTTGCCATTTGGCTACGGAACCCTAAAAAGAACAGAAATTTAATGATAAATAACATAAATCGATACAAATTAATTTAAAAGACACCTTGAGAAGGATGCCGAACCTCACACTTAAATGAGCAAAAACTATCAAAAAAGATATCCTATAAATAATAAATATAATAAATAAATAAATAATAATAAATATCCAAATGGTTATTTGGATAATTCCTGCACAAATCATTGACCTACCTATAAGTTGACTATGGTGATAACAGGAAATCATACCAAACAGAGCTTTCTTTGCAATTTCATTACTAGCCACTCCATGCTATATACTGCGTGTAAAATCACTCAAACTCACTTTATATCTTGAGAATACACGTGTCGTTTATTAAGTTAGACTTTCATAAGGCAAATTGAATCAAGACTGGACTTCATAAGACATTGTGTCGATGTACAAAATGTACGCGATGAATGCACAAAATTCATATCTGCCGCCGACATAGGTAGGGTCAATAAGTATAGTTACTTAGGTAGTAATAAGGTATAATTTAATTTTAAATCATAGGCTACGGTAACCGCTTACCATCAGGCGGGCCGTAAGCTCGTATGCCAACTAAGTGGTATAAAAAAAAAAAAAACCGCGGACGCTCAGACTGTGTAATAAGCTCCCCTCCGTGGTTTTCCCAATGGAGTACAGCATGGGGTTCTTCAAGAAGGGTGTGAAGAGGTTTCTTCAGGGTCAGCAACGCGCGAGTGATACCCTTGGTGTTGCAAGCGTCCATAGGCTACTGTAACCGCTTACCATCAGGCGGGCCGTATGCTTGTTTGCCACCTTAGTGGTATAAAAAATCTCCTATCCTACCCTATCTCAACCATCACATTAGATTCACAAATCAGCCCTGCAGATGGCGCTGCAGTGGGTTATATTATCTAGGTTTATATTATCGACTGCAAGCTTTAATCGAAGCACGTCCAAAATGAAATGACAGAAATGAATGACATAACAACATGCTTGTACTATCAACACTGAAAAAAGTTTCAATTTGACAGCACAATCCCCATCTGAAAAAAGTTTAAATTTGACAGCTAAATCCCCATTAACAAAATGATACGCCATTTATACAATTCATTTGTTACAAAAAATGTGATAAATGAAGACCGATTTTGTGCAAACTTCACATAAACCATCTACTAAATAGTCCGAACAAAGCCTAAACATTTGGTTTGGATAGGTGAGCCCGTTCTTGAGTTATACAATTACAACGAAAAGTGGCATTGATTTTTATATATATAGATAGATAACTTACTTGTGGCAGGCTGGGCCAGCAGGTGATCTCGTTGTGGCTGAGGTCCAGCTGCCGCAGGCTGGTGGGGTATGACGTCACGTACGACATTGATCTATACGGAGGAACGAACATGACAATGGTAAAATGCCTCGAATTATTTTATTGGATTTGGCTAATGCATTTAGTATTATCAATCACGGGTACAAAAGACATAATTAATGAATAGCTTCATCTCTGCTGGGCCACTTATTCAAACAATGAGGGGTGGACGATGGTTTGGTGTTCCGCACCCCCTCCCCACTTCTTTTCTACTATGGCTACATTACGAATTAAAGCTATAATCGCTGTAATCGATTTGAGCGTGCTTAAACCCGTACCGAATTGAATAATGACAGATAACGATGTCCCGTGAAACGTCATAGATGACGTCATGATATCCGCCATATTGCGCTCACACCGACCATGCCCTAAACTTATTGTGTTTTCTGCAAAAAGTCTAATAAGATTCTTTGTTTTCAATTTGGCAAAGACACTTAAAGACACTTTTTATGGTTTTATGAGAGAAAAATAATAAAAAACGCGAATATTACTTTTTGCGAGTCAAATTATAAAAGATATAAGGAGTCCTAGCGCATTGTTAATTCAGATTTTAATTAAATTCTCAAATGTTCTGTTTTGAATACTGTGAGCGCGATAACGGGCGTTCCGAAATGTTGGCAGTTCTCAGCTGTCATTATCGTGATATCTAACTCGGTACGCAAATTATTGCTGTGAGCACTGTGAGCGATATTATTCAATTCGGAATGTAGCCTATATCATTGCCATTAAAAAAATCTGTATAATAAAAAATCTGTGTTCCTCAAGGAACCATCCTAGGTCAACTAATATTTCTTCAATATACATCCACCATTATTAAGCACGCGGCAAACATCTTGATCAGAAAAGCGCGTAGTGGGGCAAAGTTGGATCGCGGAATGTAAGTACCGAATTATCAACCAATCAGTCGGCCGAAACGATCCACGCCCGCTTCCAGACTGGCCATTTTTCAAGATGTTTGCCGTTTTCCACGATTTCATAGTTTTCATATATTTCAAATAGTAAAGTCGTTCAGCACAACAAACCTAACATTGGTTTTCATCATCATCTGAAAATATCCACACAGTATATTTAAATGACATACCTTAGTGAGTTATAAGCCATATTAAGCCTAGTGAGACTAGTGGCGCGACAGGCGAGTGGCGCGGGCACACACGTGAACTGGTTGTGCGACAAGTTGAGCGTCGCGAGCGGGCAGCCGCCGCGCGCCGGACTCGAACCTGCGTCCCCGCCGATAGACACCGCGCCGCGCCACGCGTGCACGCGCCGGGCTTCCGACCAACTGGTGGAATCATGGATTTTATAGATGGGCTTCCACAAGGAGGTATTCTTGGCCCGCTACATTTGATTATGTGTATTTGCGGCACTGAAAGCTGATTTATATCGCAGACGCAATATCTCTGAGATACTGGTTTGGGTATATAGCTAATATAATAATCACCCTGATTAAATGCCTTATATAGAAAAACAAAATGATTATTAAATCTTAAAGCAGCCCCATTTGAATTAATTCGAACAGACCTGTGTAAAAAATCTTATTTTACCAGTAATAAAGCAACAATTATTTTGATTTAAAAAAATTGCAAGAGAAGAGTTCCTCAAGGAGGTATTCATAGGCCACTAATCTTTCTGAATGATGACATTGAAACATCGAGGAATTCCTTTAGAGTAGTTATACCGAGCCATCCGATTCCGAAACTAGGCAGTGATTTGTCACTGATTTTGAACAATAAGGACCAATCTCTGGATCGTGTTTTCTCGATTTGGCCAAACAGAGCGCACGTGTCTTTGAATTAGCCAATCAAAGCGCGGGAAATAGGCGGCATAAATTGCAAGCAAAATCAACTTCATTGAGCTTCTATGGGTTAATTGTTCGATGCATTCAAACTTAAATGGCGTTCTCAAAGGAGTTCTTCAAGTAGTTACAATTAGGCCACTACTCTTTCTGAATGATGTTGGTGACATTTAAACGAACTTACATGGCGTTCCCGGCTCTGTTCCCGAGCGAAGGCACCGCGTCCTCGTCATCCTCTAGAAGTTCGGAATCACTGCGCTCTATTGATGGACTGCGGGACGACGACTTCTGTGTGGAAGATATTTTATTTTTCACCTGATCATTGGAGACTTGTAAGTATCGTTAATGGAATTAGATCCGCAAATGGGATATATATCTGTTATCATATAGACTTTGGACTTTGAAACCGATTCCCACCAGGCAACAAAAAAACTTTTCTTTTTACAGCCTATAATGTCCGAATGCTGAGCACAGGCCTCCTTTCACAAATGAGGGTGAAAGGGACTGGGCGATAACCCACCACGCGTGCCCACTGCGGATTGGTGGAGGTAGGCTAGTGGATAAAAAAAGAATTATCAAAATCGGACTACTCTGTAAAAAGTTATGCGTGCGATCATACATCACAGATTTTTCGTCGGTTAAAAATGACTAACCTGCGCAGAGAAAAGAAACTGGCCACTTCCAGTGGACGGCGAGACGCTGAGTTGAGGTGAACTTTCTGACGGAGACATCGCTTGTGCCGTCGCACCGTCTGTCGAATTCTGTAAGAAAGTCATCTACGTAGTTAATACTGCACTAGTTATTATATCTGGAGGAGTTATGCAGCATATAGTGAATGAGTACTCAATATGAGAGTAGTCAATGATAGACAAACGACAATTTGACGGGCCAGTTGGCGCGGTTGGTTAAGACTCTGGTTAAGATTCCACCTATGGCGCTTCAGCTTGTGCGTTCGATTCCCACTTAGGGCATGCATTTGTGTGCATGAACATGTCCTGAGTCTGAGTATATGTATTATATCAGTTATCTGGTTTCCATAGTACAAGCTCTGCTTAGTTTGTGATCAGATGACCGTGTGTGAGGAATGTCCCAGGATTTTTATTTATTTATAAAACATATTTAGCGAAAGGCAGGAGGCCATGTATGTTTAAGACTGACATAGAAGGAAAGTATTAAAGGAATTAATCTTCGGGAATTTGTTGTCTATTTCATACTGATGATGATGATAATGATATAAAATTTGTTGCTGATTATGATGATCGTTGGATAACATCTGTAGGGTCACAAAACAGTTATAGTTTGTAAACATACAGGATGGAAATTTCAGATTTCAAGCCACGTAAATTTGGTCTGAAGTGACTGTTCTTTAATTTTTAATATATTGCAATCAGCATTAACAGATTTTAAAAAAAGGCACAGTCATCGAGTCAAAGGCGACTTTTGAAAAATTATTTTATTAGCTTATTCGATTCTGATCAAAAGGCTAGCTAGAGACGAGGGGGGGGGAGGTCTGATGACATGTAGCTACAGTTACCTGCACATTGAGAGGCACAGGCAACTCCCTCAGATGGTTGAGTGCGGCGTTGAGGTCCCGCAGCGCGCGCGCCGCCTACAGCTGCGGCGGGAGAGCGCGCAGCTTGTTGTTCGACACGTCTAGTGTGGCTAGAGACGAGGGGGGGGAGGTCTGATGACATGTAGCTACAGTTACCTGCACATTGAGAGGCACAGGCAGCTCCCTCAGATGGTTGAGTGCGGCGTTGAGGTCCCGCAGCGCGCGCGCCGCCCACAGCTGCGGCGGGAGAGCGCGCAGCTTGTTGTTGGACACGTCTAGTGTGGCTAGAGACGAGGGGGGGGAGGTCTGATGACATGTAGCTACAGTTACCTGCACATTGAGAGGCACAGGCAACTCCCTCAGATGGTTGAGTGCGGCGTTGAGGTCCCGCAGCGCGCGCGCCGCCCACAGCTGCGGCGGGAGAGCGCGCAGCTTGTTGTTGGACACGTCTAGTGTGGCTAGAGACGAGGGGGGGGAGGTCTGATGACATGTAGCTACAGTTACCTGCACATTGAGAGGCACAGGCAACTCCCTCAGATGGTTGAGTGCGGCGTTGAGGTCCCGCAGCGCGCGCGCCGCCCACAGCTGCGGCGGGAGAGCGCGCAGCTTGTTGTTGGACACGTCTAGTGTGGCTAGAGACGAGGGGGGGGAGGTCTGATGACATGTAGCTACAGTTACCTGCACATTGAGAGGCACAGGCAACTCCCTCAGATGGTTGAGTGCGGCGTTGAGGTCCCGCAGCGCGCGCGCCGCCCACAGCTGCGGCGGGAGAGCGCGCAGCTTGTTGTTGGACACGTCTAGTGTGGCTAGAGACGAGGGGGGGGAGGTCTGATGACATGTAGCTACAGTTACCTGCACATTGAGAGGCACAGGCAACTCCCTCAGATGGTTGAGTGCGGCGTTGAGGTCCCGCAGCGCGCGCGCCGCCCACAGCTGCGGCGGGAGAGCGCGCAGCTTGTTGTTCGACACGTCTAGTGTGGCTAGAGACGAGGGGGGGGAGGTCTGATGACATGTAGCTACAGTTACCTGCACATTGAGAGGCACAGGCAACTCCCTCAGATGGTTGAGTGCGGCGTTGAGGTCCCGCAGCGCGCGCGCCGCCCACAGCTGCGGCGGGAGAGCGCGCAGCTTGTTGTTCGACACGTCTAGTGTGGCTAGAGACGAGGGGGGGGAGGTCTGATGACATGTAGCTACAGTTACCTGCACATTGAGAGGCACAGGCAACTCCCTCAGATGGTTGAGTGCGGCGTTGAGGTCCCGCAGCGCGCGCGCCGCCCACAGCTGCGGCGGGAGAGCGCGCAGCTTGTTGTTGGACACGTCTAGTGTGGCTAGAGACGGCAGGGAGAACAATGAGGGGGGGAGTTCTTCCAGACGATTGTCCTGCGGATGCGTATTATACTTTGTAAAACATATGGATAAAAAAATCATTTTTGATACAAACTTTTTTTGGTGACTGTACTTTTTGTTGACTGTACTTGCATTGTCTTCCAATACACTAATGTATACCAAATATCAAGTCAATCCGACCACTGGAAGTGGGTGAAATTCGACTTGCAAAATTCCACGCGAACAAACATACATTGCAAGTTAAAAGAAAGCTTGTAAAAAGTGTAACCTTGCTGAGTTTCTTGCCAGATCTCAGTTGAAGCCCGACTTGCGAACTGGTGGTTACATCAGTAGCTTAAACCTGCATAAGTGCCCTACTAGGGCCTATATTTTTTGAGGGTAGAGCATAGCATTTATTCGCTCAAAGAGCAGCTCGACTGGGGAAGTACCTCCACCTTACAGAATACCGCAGTCAAATAACATTATGTTGTGTAAAGTTGTGTTCCTGCGCGTGAGTAAGGTCGCCAGAGCTCATAGGGGAGGGGGGAAAGGTCGGTAACGCGTGAGCGATGCTTCTTGTGTTGCAAGCGTCCATATGGCTACGGTAACCGCTTACCATCAGGCGGGCCTATGCTTGTTTACCGATATAGTTGAATTAAAAAAAACATTGAATAAATGACTATGACTATTGTACACTCTCACCCTGTATAGGCCTGTTTGACCACAATCTCACCATCATCATCATCATCAGCCTATGATGTCCCACTGCTGAGCACAGGCCCTTCACAAATCAGGGTGAAAGGGAATGGGCAGATATGGCGCCACGCGCCATGCCCACTGCGGATCGGTGGAAGTTTGAATCGTAATGTACAACATATATTTTTTTTAGTTTTATCATTCTCTTATTTTAGAAGTTACAGGGGGGGGGGACACACATTTTACCACTTTGGAAGTGTCTCTCGCGCAAACTATTCTAAAAAATATATAATATAAAAAAAATATACCAGAAACCTCAATATCATTTTTGAAGATCTATCCATAGACACCCCAGACTTATGGATTTCATAAAAAAAAAAAAGAGTTTCAGTTTTAAGTATGGGGAACCCCCAAAATTTATTGTTTTTTTTTCTATTTTTGTGTGAAAATCTTAATGTGGTTCACGGAATACATCTACTTACCAACTTTCTACATTATAGTTCTTATAGTTTCGGAGAAAAGTGGCTGTGACATACGGACGGACAGACAGACAGACATGACGAATCTATAAGAGTTCCGTTTTTTGCCATTTGGCTACGGAACCCTAAAAACGAATCGTTTTGCTTACCAATGGTAGGTTATTGAAAAACTGGGTATATAGACCATTTCGTAAGCAAATTTTACCTGTGATAGCTACTTCCATATGGAAGGGTCTGCTATGCAAAACTTTGAGGTCTTCCCTTTATTATTAGAAAAGATATGTCTTAATTTTAACCGATAACGGCCCGTAAATTATAGGAATCGGCCAATAAAGATCATCCTACCTGTAAATACAACTCCTGTAGAACAGGTGCGGTGTATATATCGCATCTCTTGACCTTCTTTTTCCCGCGACGTCCCTTGGTATCGAGATCGTCTTCGAACGGATCCTCGTGAGTCGGGAGACGCTCCAACTTGTTCTGAGCTGCGTTTAGGTATCTAAGACAACGGTCGATCTTGATATTAAACAAGCTTTTATTTTGGCGACTTTACAGTACAGTAGTACCCAACTGATAAGGCGCGTCGTGAATCTTCGTTCGCACAGAAAAGAAAGTATGACCCAAAGATTTACGAAAGAATGCTTAAAACTTTCAATCAACCTTATATCACTACTATAAGGTTCATAATACAGTGCAGCTGTTAGTTCGGTCTCACTCGCAAGTGACGCCCCTCCGCACACATGGCGGCAGCTGCCGACCAATAGCGTTTCCCGCGCTTTGAAAATGTATCTTCAGCGCAGGTACATCGGTAAGCCATATCAGTTGGGTACTACTGTACCCAGGCCGCATGCCTATTCATACAGGATGGTTCATACCACTGACCTTAAACTGAGTAGAGTGAACAGTTCTGGCGGCAGGACCCTCAAGTCGTTGTTAGAGAGGTCGACCCTCGTGATGGCATGCAGGGCCCCGCCACCACCGCTCGAGCTCAACTTGCTGTTCACTCGCAGGGAGGCCGCGCGGACCCACCACATGCTGTAGGGGAAAATAACTAAAAATATCCTACCATAAAAATACCTAATCCATACTATCCATCCATCCATACTAATCCTAATCCTAACAATATTATAAATGCGAAAGTGAGTTTGTTTGTTTGTTACGCCTTCACGCCTCAACTACTCAACGGATCATCATGAAATTTGTCATACAGATAGCCTATGGTATGGAGAAGGATATAGGCTACTTTTTATCCCGGGAACGCGGGTGAAACCGCAGGGGCCAGCCAGTTTACAATAAATAAAAAATCGGTGGAGGAAAACATGGTGAGGAAACCATAGCACGGTGGTAGCACCTGGCTGGCTACCACCCTCAAGTTGAAAACCATTCGGTGTGTTCCGACAGCTGCACTTGAGAGCCAGTTCCTTCTAGGCTTTGTGTGCACCACCTTCGACCACATCATCACTTACCATGGTGAGATTGTGGTCAAACACAGTAGCAAAAAAGAAAAAAAAACTTACCGTATATACGCGAGCTGACACCGCAGCTCGCGCCAGTTCAACATGACAGGCGTGGTGGGACAGAGAGAGCTGTACGTCAGCTGTCTCTCTCCGTCCCCCTCGCGGTTGAACACTGTCTCTGACACTGTCGACTTGTTGAGCTTGTAGTCTGGGTCTGGGTACGCCTAGGTGGACAAACACATCATCATCATCAGCCTATAATGTCCACTGCGGATCGGTGGGGATAGGCTAGTGGTCAACCTACTGTTGGAGTTGTCAACCCGCCTAGAAGGCCTCCAACTAGCTTAACGACTATCACAATTAAGTGATAACCGGGACCAACGGCTTTACGTGCCTTCCGAAGCAAGGTAACGCTCGATTTGACATACCACTAGGCGGACACCCATCCAGGAACCGACCATGACAGTGGTAGATTAACTTTTCCTATAATCATGCTACACCACGAGCGTAGCATGATTTTTAAAAGAATTTTAAAAGAAGGAGAAAACACATTATATTACTATTCTCAGACGCCGGCCACACTAGACAGATGGCACACGGACTCTTGTCAAAGCAATTTCAACCTTATTGTACTTCCAGTACGAATCAAAAGTATAAAAAGTCGCATATGTCTTACGGGTCCTGCCGTCGCGCAGTATGTATCGTATTAAAATAACGCTAAGGTTGAAATTGCTTCAACAAAAGTGTCCACGTCTGCGTTCCGTTCTACGAATATGGCTTACGGGTAAGAGAGATGGAGCATATCGTTTATTCGCTCGGCGAGCAGTTCGAGTGTGGAAGTACCTCCACCTTACAGAATACCGCACCCGAATAACTGTATGTTGTGTTCCTGCGCGAGTAACAGAGACAGAGCACATACGAGGGGGAATGGTCGGTAACAAGAGAGTGATGCCTCGTGTGTTGCAAGGGTGGATATGGCTACGGTAACCGCTTACCATCAGTTGGGCCGTACAATTGTTTACTGACATAGTGGGATAAAAAAACGCGCACGACATCTTACTAAGATGCCAATTTGTTTGTTTGTTACCTCTTATCGCCACAACGGTACAAACACTCGTGATGAAATTTGGATCACAGGTAGATCATACCCCGGAGTAACATATAGGATACTTGTTATCCCGGGAAAATAATACATTCAGGAGAAATCCAGACTCATGACATGCATGACGTGGGTGTGAATCGAACCCTCGACTTGCGAGAGAGACGGAACTAACAGCTGCACTGTATTATGAACCTTATCTTCGGGGCCATACTTTATTTTCTGTGCGAACGAAGCGCCTTATCAGTTGGGTACTAGTGTACCTTGGTAGCGAGGATACTGGCGAGCAGCTCCAGCAGGCCGTGGCGGGCGCAGTGCTGTAGCGCGCGGCAGTGCGGGTCGGCGGCTCCGTGCGCCACAAGTATCTACACGTGCCCCAGCAGTACCTTGGTAGCGAGGATACTGGCGAGCAGCTCCAGCAGGCCGTGGCGGGCGCAGTGCTGTAGCGCGCGGCAGTGCGGGTCGGCGGCTCCGTGCGCCACAAGTATCTACACGTGCCCCAGCAGTACCTTGGTAGCGAGGATACTGGCGAGCAGCTCCAGCAGGCCGTGGCGGGCGCAGTGCTGTAGCGCGCGGCAGTGCGGGTCGGCGGCTCCGTGCGCCACAAGTATCTACACGTGCCCCAGCAGTACCTTGGTAGCGAGGATACTGGCGAGCAGCTCCAGCAGGCCGTGGCGGGCGCAGTGCTGTAGCGCGCGGCAGTGCGGGTCGGCGGCTCCGTGCGCCACAAGTATCTACACGTGCCCCAGCAGTACCTTGGTAGCGAGGATACTGGCGAGCAGCTCCAGCAGGCCGTGGCGGGCGCAGTGCTGTAGCGCGCGGCAGTGCGGGTCGGCGGCTCCGTGCGCCACAAGTATCTACACGTGCCCCAGCAGTACCTTGGTAGCGAGGATACTGGCGAGCAGCTCCAGCAGGCCGTGGCGGGCGCAGTGCTGTAGCGCGCGGCAGTGCGGGTCGGCGGCTCCGTGCGCCACAAGTATCTACACGTGCCCCAGCAGTACCTTGGTAGCGAGGATACTGGCGAGCAGCTCCAGCAGGCCGTGGCGGGCGCAGTGCTGTAGCGCGCGGCAGTGCGGGTCGGCGGCTCCGTGCGCCACAAGTATCTACACGTGCCCCAGCAGTACCTTGGTAGCGAGGATACTGGCGAGCAGCTCCAGCAGGCCGTGGCGGGCGCAGTGCTGTAGCGCGCGGCAGTGCGGGTCGGCGGCTCCGTGCGCCACAAGTATCTCCGCTATCTGCACGTTCTTAGCGCGCGCCGCTATCGCCAGCGCCGTCCACGGACCCTCTCCTGGAGAACGCATTTAAAGAAATAAAAACAAAAAAAAAAAATTTATTTCCTAACAAAATCTGTTCAAAATAATTCAAAAACTTAAACCGACATCAAAGTACACTAAAAAGTTATCAAATCCTGATCTGATGACAATGGGACCAAATGGGAAGTGTACCCTTCCAGACAAAAAAGAATTTTCCAAATCGGTTAATATATGACAGAGTTGTCAGGTAACCAACATAAAAAAAAACATACAACCGAATTGAGAAACTCCTCCTTTTTAACCGAATTAAAAGAATTCAATTCAATCCCACCAGATCAAAATCACTGGGCGCTGCTAGATGCAAGCGACCCAAACCTAGTCTTTGTTTATTTTTTACTTTGTATATTTTGGTCTGTGTTAGACCAAAATATCGAATTCAAAATCATTTATTCAAATAGACCTTCACAGGAATTTATGAAAAGTCTGCCTCTAATACTCTAATACCGGTTCGGAAGGTTGCAATTGCTGAGAAGATCCGGCAATAAACTCAGCAATTACTCTTTTCAAAACAAGCTTCGATTCATTACATAATATTTACATTCTAATCGCACTGACAACAATTGCGTGCCTCGGCGCGGCGGCAAACTACAAAGTAGACTGCATCTATATTTAATAAGTAAATAAATAGCAAACTTATGCAGACCAGCCCCCACAAGCAGCACCTGTTCACAAGTATGACGCGTGTGGCAGCCACCGCCTTCGCACCCATATTGGAGGGAAGTGAGCGACCCGCCAAACGACGCCGCCGCAAGCAAAAGCCTTAAAGTGAGCATGACTTACTTAAGTCTGCCTTAGAATTGTAGGATTCGAATCTTTAATGGGAGAAGCCTATGTTAAGCAGTGGACATCCTCAGGCTGGTATGATGATGACCTAGAATACCACATGGTTACTCACGGTCGCTGTCATGTACATTTCTGGCAGGAGTAGTAGGAGCAGGTGATGGCGAGGCGGCGCTACGACTCGAGGCGGCCGACGCGCTGCGGGATCGACGACGGGACTCGCGGGAACTATCCGGGCCGTCTAACATCTGTAGGGGTGTAGCGAGTGAGATAGTTCACGCACAGAAAGATAGATGGCGCCACCATATCCTGCATCGCTATTACGAAGTTTATTCGTCGATCAGTATATACAGTGTTTGCGCCTGGACTAGCGTTATTAATGGCGTGTAATACAGCATTTATCAGAAAAACATCTTCAAAGAAAAGTTTAATTTTCCGCCGCCATTTTAATTTTCTTGTTTTATTTCAGACTAGCTGTCCCCCGCGTTTTCACCCGCGTAACCGGGATAAAAAGTAGCCTATGTCCTTCTCCATACCATAGGCTAACTGCATGCCTTTAATGATGTTCCGTTGACTAATTGACGCGTGAAAGCGTAACAAACAAACTCACTTTCGCATTTATAATATTAACTAGCAGTTCCCCGCGGTTTTACTCGCGTTCCCGGGATATAAAGTATACCTATAATACTCGGGGATAATGTAGCTTCCTATTAGTGGAAGAATTTTTTAATCCGACTGTTAGTTCCGGAGATTAGCCCGTTTAAACAAACAAACAAACAAAAACCTTCCGCTTTATTGTGCCGAAGAAATACGATTGCTTTGCCTGTAAATCACATACACATACTGAAAAGGTTCGTTAAAAGTGATCAAAAATGCGAATCATTTTTCAAATATTGCCCACATTTTTAGATTATTGTTCAGTGCAACATCACCCATATGGCTGAGGGTGAGTGTGTGTGTGTGTAGGGGGTGTGTGTGTAGGGGGTGTGTGTGTGTAGGGGGTGTGTGTGTAGGGGGTGTGTGTGTAGGGGGTGGGGGTGTGTGTGTGTGTGTACATACGGGATCATAATGCGGCGCAACGGCGGTGCCGTTAGCGTCAGCTCCCGCCGCGAGCAGCCGCTTCAACACCCGCACGTGTCCGCCGCGCGCCGCGCACGCCACCACGCTGTCTACACCGCGGCAACTGTCCACGCGCGTCGGACGGATACGACGCTCACAATCCGTCTCCTATGTTTATATACGGTTTTCTTGGTCAATATGACACAGACATAAATATAAATAGATACCGCAAGTCCCTCCATCCGTATGAAAACCAAGCGTGTCACTTTTTTTGTACCTACCATAATGTCACAAGATTAAGTTAGGCTAGCTTTAGATTTTTAACGTGAAAATGAAGCTATCCTATTTGTCAGCTAAACATGTCCCTCGCTACAAATGTGTGGTGAACATGCAGCCTTATGCGAGTTCCCTGTCCGCAAGAAACAGTTTCAAAAGAAGAACATTCGGCCCCATTTTTGCACAGATTTTAACACGCGAAGTACATACACTTGCGGCATCTATTTAGATGTATATCTGTGTTTATGTGGACGACATTTCAAACAGACACTTTTAATGTCAAAACTATGAAGTTTTGTATGAAATATTGAGTTAACTAACAAACATAACATTGCATAATTATACTACGCAACAAAGAAAACATAAATAAATAAAAACCAGGCAAGAGTCTAACTCGCGAAACGAGGGTTGCAACCTTAATTATACATATTTCTTAATTTGGGCTATAAATGTAGAAAAAAAAAACCAGACGGTATAACTAAATTTGTTTGTGAAGGTATTATGATGATATTCTAAAAAACTGTGCTAGTTAGAAAAATTGTAAAAAAAAACTTGTAATATTTACATTAATGTCTAACTGTAATTACTTCAGATTTTTGGCTATGTGAACTTCGGAGATAAGGGGGGGAGGGGGGAAAAACCTTTTTTGGAATGTACAAATGAAGTTCTTTCATATGCCACCCCCCTATTTGCAAAGAAACTAAAAACATTTTTAATTTGCTACATGATTGGATTAGCAATACATTTAACTATTCCAAATCTAAAATCAATAGCATTAATGATTGCTGAACTATACCACTGTAACAGACGGACAGAAGGACGGAGTAGCACCATAAATACAAAATAAATTACCATTATAAATTTTACCCTTTTGATCCGGAAACCTAAAAATGAATCCTATAACAGGTGGAGATTTTGAGATGGCATATATCGAAACCTATGTTGGGTTAGTCATGCTGAACAACTTTTACTATGGGACCAATAGTGAATACTCAAAACAATTTTTAACTTTCCATAGTAAATGACAATCTTGCTCGATCATAATGTATGAAAAGTATTTTTTTTTGACTAACCCAACATAGGTTTCGAAAATATGCCATCTCGAAATCTCCACCCAGTATAAACACAAATTGTAAAAATCTGTTTGAACAGCAGCTCGCTCCAACTATGATAAAAACTTACAAGCGAAAATAGTCCTAATGTTAAAGCCGTAAGTTAGTCAATTAGTTGTTAGCACTTACATGGTGAGTAGTGGCGCCAGTAAGCTTGCTCACTATAGCGTGTATGCCGAGCGAGATGCCGCTGCGGTGCGGGCTCAGGGCGGGCGGCCGCTCGGGGGGCTCCCGGCTCTGTAGTGGAGGGGTTCATACTGTACATAACGGGGGAGGGGGATCTAGCCTAGGTACAACTATGTGCTACAGTCACTAGTGGCGCCAGTAAGCTTGCTCACTATAGCGTGTATGCCGAGCGAGATGCCGCTGCGGTGCGGGCTCAGGGCGGGCGGCCGCTCGGGGGGCTCCCGGCTCTGTAGTGGAGGGGTTCATACTGTACATAACGGGGGAGGGGGATCTAGCCTAGGTACAACTATGTGCTACAGTCACTAGTGGCGCCAGTAAGCTTGCTCACTATAGCGTGTATGCCGAGCGAGATGCCGCTGCGGTGCGGGCTCAGGGCGGGCGGCCGCTCGGGGGGCTCCCGGCTCTGTAGTGGAGGGGTTCATACTGTACATAACGGGGGAGGGGGATCTAGCCTGGTTACAATATGTGCTACAGTCACTAGTGGCGCCAGTAAGCATTGCCATGTTATTTTTTAACCGACTTCAAAAAAAGGAGGAGGAGGTTCTCAATTTGGTTGTTATTTTTTTTTTTATGTTTGTTACCTCTGTAACTCTGTCATTTATTGACCGATTTGGAAAATTCTTTTTTTGTCTGGAAGGGTACACTTCCCGTTTGGTCCCATTGTCATCAGATCAGGATTTGATTACTTCATAGTGTACTTTGAAGTCGGTATAAGTTTTTTGTAAAACCGTCCAATTATTTGAAGTAAACGCTTTTAAATTGGAAGACAACACAGCAAACCTAAAATGGGCAAAGTATACACAACAACTCTATCATACCGTCATGAGAGCTACATACCGAGGTGGGGCGGGGCACGTGCAGCGGCGCGGCGGGCGCGCGGTGCCCCAGCAGCGCGTCGAGCACGCCGACGTTCCCCAGCGTGGCGGCCACATACAGCGCACTCTGCCCGCTCGCGTCGCATGAGTTCACATCGAACGCGCTGCGGTACTGCCACTGCCCTGTCGCGTCGCTGGATAGATAGATAGATAGATAACTCTTTATTGTACACCAGAAAAACAGTTAACAAAACAGAAAGAAAAGAACATAATATTAATAACTGTACAATGGGCGGTCTTATCGCTAAAGAGCGATCTCTTCCAGACAACCTTAGGATGGAGAGGAATTTATAAACATTATTATTATTATTATTTTTATTCAATTTCATCTTTACAGACATATTATGTTAGTAAAAAAAAGACTTATGAATTTTGGACGAGGACCCTAATGCATTGCAGACACTGTTAGTTATAATTTGTGCTAATTATAATATTCTCAAGAAACGACGTGGAGCCAAAGACGCTGTCTAA
Organism: Achlya flavicornis; assembly: GCA_947623365.1. NCBI lineage: Eukaryota > Metazoa > Arthropoda > Insecta > Lepidoptera > Drepanidae > Achlya > Achlya flavicornis. Next base: position 638,240 of record OX392494.1, on the reverse strand, counting down.
AGCGTTACGCAAATTGAAAACTCTAATTAAAACACTCAGAAATTAAATAGTTCACTAGCACTTAACTGTATTTCACTTCGATGTTTACTCACTTTTATACAAAACCAAACTCAAACTCCTCTGTGCATTGTCCCGTATTTATACTTCATAAACGGCATCTGGAACATTCCACGATTTACCCGCGTATTCTACATGCCTACAGTGTTATCGGGAATATTCCAGAAGCCGGTAGCTATTCGGCGATAGATGGCGTTGCTTGATAGATGTTTACTCCTATACAATAACAGCGTTACTGATAGTACCGCTATTCAATAACAGATGGCGTTACTGGTAGCAATTTATTCCTGATGTCGCGATGTCGTAACACTACCCCCTCCTTAGACATGCTCGTCCCGAGCAATGTGAGTTCCATGGTATTGCGCCAAACGGTCTATATGGACAATCTTCGGTTTACCTCGAGCCCCCTTCTGGATACGGTAGGTGACATCATTGATTTTCGTAACAACACGATATGGTCCATCCCATTTTGCTTGCAGTTTCGGGGACTTTCCTTTCCTGCGCACTGGGTTATGTAGCCATACTAGGGACCCCATCTCGAATACTCTATTGTTCGCTTTCCGATCGTAACGGGTCTTCATTCGTTCAGACATTTGTTGGCCATACTGCCTGACGTGCTCATATACGTCATTCATTTTGTTTCGTAAGTCGTTCGCATAATCTGTAACACTACGTGGATCGTCAGGCGGAATACCGGTGAGCAAATCTGCAGGCAATCGCAATTCTCTACCGAAGTTTGCAAAAGCAGGCGTCACCGTCGTACTTTCATGAGTTGCACTTCGATATGACAGGAGAAAGGGTTGTATGTGTTTGTCCCAATCCTTCTGCCGGCTGTCCACAACTTTTGCCAGATATCTCTCCAACGTTTGGTTGAACCGTTCAACCATTCCGTCCGATTGCGGGTGATAAGATGTGGTCCTGGTTTTGTGTATACCCATTACTCGACATGCCTCCTGAAATATTTGAGACTCGAAATTTCTTCCTTGATCGCTGTGAATTTCTAGTGGTACACCAAACCGACAGAAGACTTCATGGACTAATTTATCTGCCACAGTAGAAGCTTCCTGATTCGGTATCGCGAAGACCTCTGGCCACTTTGTGAAGTAGTCCATGACGACCAGGAAGTACTTGTTTCCACTATCACTTTCAGGAAACGGCCCCGCGACATCCAACGCTATCCGTTCCCAGGGAGCTCCAACATTGTACAGCTTCAGCGCACCTCTACTGCGTGTTTGTGGTCCTTTTACAGCTGCGCAACTGACGCACTTTCGTATCCAGTCTTCCACATCGTCCCTGCAGTAGATCCAGTAAAATCGCTCACGAATCTTTAATAGGGTTCGTTTTACTCCCATGTGACCTCCTGAACATCCATTGTGATAGAATTTCAAGATATCTGGTATCCTTGCCTTCGGAACAACCATTTGTAGGTGAGAGCTGTCCCCTCGGGCATTTTCCCATTTACGGCATAAAATTCCATCCTGTATAGCTAAGCTCTCCCACTGTGCCCAATAACTTTTTGTGACTGAACTCGTCGATGCCACGTCACACCACTTAGGTTTAGTGGCACTAGCCTGAATCCAGTCGCGAATCGGCTTGATGTCCGTGTCATCTTGCTGAGCCTGCTTTAGGGTTTCTATCCACTCTTCACTTAGGTCAGTCCTTAGCATCTTTACGGTTATTACTTCCTTATCTTCTTGCCTAACACAGTGCTTACAATTTTCAGGACAAGGTCTTCTTGATAAGGCATCTGCGTTGCCATGCAACCTCCCACTGCGATGTTCAGTTACAAAGTCAAACTCTTGTAACAGTTCAATCCATCTAGCGACTTGTCCTTCTGGATTTTTGAATTGCAATAGCCACTTCAATGCGGCATGGTCAGTGCGGAGATGAAATTTCCTCCCTATCAAATACTTGCTAAAATGCTGCAACGTTTTCACAACAGCAAGTAATTCTTTTCTTGTAACACAGTAATTTCTCTCCGGTTTCGACAAGGACTTGCTAAAATAAGCTATCACAACCTCTTGATCTCCTTTTCTTTGCGATAACACGCCACCAATTCCATTATTACTCGCATCAGTATCTACTATGAATTCTTTTTCAGTATCAGGATAACCCAAAATAGGTGAGCTACACAGCCGTTTCTTTAATTCTTGGAATGCCACATCACATGCTTTGTCCCAAAAGAATTGTGATTTTTCCTCTGTCAACTTATGTAGAGGTCTAGCAAGGTCAGCAAAATTTTTCACAAAACGTCGATAATAGGAGCACAAGCCCAAGAATGCCCTGACCTGCGTTTTATCTCTTGGAACTGGCCAATCGTTGACAGCAGCTATTTTCTCAGGATCTGTCTGAACTCCTTCTTCTGAGACTATGTGTCCTAAAAAGTTTGCTTGTCGTCTAAAAAATGAGCACTTCTTTGGGCTCAATTTAAGGTTGGCTCCACGTATTTTCGCGAGTACTTGTTCCAAGTTTTGGAGATGATTTTCGAATGTTCGTCCCACGATAATGATGTCATCCAAATAAACAAGGCAGGCGTCTCCAATTAAACCACTTAGTACTAGCTCCATTAGCCGTTCAAAAGTAGCAGGCGCATTGCATAGTCCAAATGGCATGACGTTAAATTGCCATAGTCCTTTTCCTGTAGAGAATGCAGTCTTTTCCTTGTCCTTTGGGTCTATTTCAACTTGCCAGTAGCCACTTTTCAGGTCCAGCGTGGTAAACCACTTCGTTCTTGTCAGCGTATCTAGCGTGTCGTCAATCCTTGGTAGTGGGTAACTGTCCTTCTTCGTAATGTCATTCAACCGACGATAGTCAACACAAAAGCGCATGCTACCATCCTTCTTTTTCACCAATACCACGGGAGAACACCATGGACTAGATGAGGGCTCTATAACACCACCTTTTACCATTCCCTGAATCATGGCATCTACTTCCTGTTCCCGTGCTATGGGTAACCTTCTTGGTCGTTGGCGGATTGGTAACTCATCACCCGTATTTATTTTGTGCTGAACTAATCCAGTCTTCCCTATGTCAGTATCACCAACTGAGAAAATATCAGCGTAACGGAGCAACATCTTCTTAGCCTTATCCATCTCTTCCTTCGACAGATTATCACTACAGTCTTCCAATAGCGTTGTCACGTTGAACTGAACATTTCCCCCAACAGACCCCGTAAGCTGGTCTTGACATCTACGCATCCAAGCAACTTCTTCACAAGTGCCCATCAATGTCCCCTTCTTGAGTACTTGTTCATGCTCACTTAAATTTAGTACACGTACTGCCGAGACGTTGTTAGCTTTAACTAAAGTTCGTGCCATCTTCCATGGAAGATCACTGTCCAGTTTCTCTATAAGGATGCAACGATTTCTATGACCTGAATTTTCTGGTAAGATTACCGGCACGATTGTTTCAGACATGGGAGAGAGAACACTCTTCTTCAAGCAATACACTTGGCCCGACGATGCGCCTTCTATGAAGACTTCTTCCGAAGCACATTTTAATACTCCGTGATTGACGTCGATCTCACAGTGATGTTTCCTCATGAAGTCTAATCCCAGGATACAGTCATCCATAATGTCGGCCACGATTACTTTGTGACGGTAGCTTTGGTTGCCCAATTTTAATTCTACCTCCTTCTCGCCTTCGACGGTTATCTGCTGGCCGGTAGCTGTTACCAATTCAATTTGCTTGTAGTCTTTGAAGTAGTCCCCAAGAAACCGACTTGCTAGTTGGGAACTGACGATCGTGCGAGATGCTCCAGTATCCAACGTTACCTTACATGGCTTGCCATTAATTTCACCTATAATGATCAGACTGTTCCCGTTATGGGCTTGTGAGATCGAGATCCTTGGGGCTCTTCGAACACCAGCCAGCACCCGCCCCGCGGTCCTGGCGTTTACTCGTTTCCCTGTTGCTGAGCAGTGCCACCAGTCACCGCTGCATTTTCTTCCCGGGGTCGATTTTCTTCTTTTCTATAGTTTCTACACTTCGGGCAACTCATCCGAAGGTGGCCCTTTTCTCCACAGTTGTAGCAACGGGGCGAGGCCACTTCCCTGATGCGGTGAGGTCGGTCATCGCGTCGCACAGCCTCCACTTCTAAGGCATGGGCTAAAGCGTCTTTCAGCGACTCGTGGTGCCCTAATCTCACGGCAGCTCTAACTTCCAAGTCGCGTATACCATCCACGAACGCTTGCACTAGATTACCGTTGATCATCGCTGGTGCAGACTGGTATGCTTTACGGACCAGCTTTTCTATCTCAAGAGCCCACTGTTGTATATTTTCAGCGCTCCGTTGCACACGGTCCTTGAGTTGGGCACGGAATACGTGTTCCAGGTGTGCGTCCCCGTATCTAGATTCTAGAGCTTCCAACAGTTGCTCATACGTCACGTCCTTCCCGAGGGCCTCCAGTATAGTGAGGGCCTGGTCGCGAAGACCCAAAGTGAGTGCTGTCATCGCCTGTGCACTAGTCCAACCATTCGCCTTCATGACAGCTTCGAACTGGATTCTATAGGCTGACCATGACGAGGTGCCATCAAATGGCGGTACCTTGAAACCACGTGAAGAAGCCACAGGTAAAGAAGTAGCAGTTCCAACATTGAGTCCAACGAGGGCCTTCTTCACGTCTTCTATCTGTACTTCGGCCTTGGACATACGATTTTCGGATTCCGAGATACGGGACTCATGATGCTGAAGCTGTTCCTTCACCACCTTGAGATCCTTGCCAAGAGTTACTTGTAAATTTTCTAATAAAACCATCTGTTCCTTTTGGCGGCGAGCCTGCTCCTCCTTATCCCGCTGTAGCTGTTCCTCCAGTCGGCGAGCCAGCTCTTCCTGACGGCGAGCCTGCTCCTCCTTATCCCGCTGTAGCTGTTCCTCCAGTCGGCGAGCCTGCTCCTCCTGACGGTGAGCCTGCTCCTCCTGACGGCGAGCCTGCTCCTCCTGACGGCGAGCCTGCTCCTCCTGACGGCGAGCCTGCTCCTCCTGACGGCGAGCCTGCTCCTCCTTATCCCGCTGTATCTGTTCCTCCAGTCGGCGAGCCTGCTCCTCTTGTCGGCGAGCCTGCTCCTGTAGCATTACCATCAAAGCGCCAAGATCTGGGGTTGCAGGTACTGCTCTGACTTCAGGTGGGGCGGCAACTGGCAAAGAGCCAGTTGGCTGCTGGCCACCCGAAGTCTGCGACGGAGAACCTCCAAACCTCCTTTCATCCATCTCCTGCTGCCGCTGGCCCCTTGTACGGACACCCTCAGTGACTTCCTTTGGCATAACCGGCATTATTTATCCTACTACTTCTGACACCAATTGTTACGAGCTGGGGTTCAGGATAAATAATGGTACACGAATTTACCAAAACACTGGTCACACTTTTATTAAAACTAAACTCAAACTCCTCTGTGCATTGTCCCGTATTTATACTTCATAAACGGCATCTGGAACATTCCACGATTTACCCGCGTATTCTACATGCCTACAGTGTTATCGGGAATATTCCAGAAGCCGGTAGCTATTCGGCGATAGATGGCGTTGCTTGATAGCAATTTATTCCTGATGTCGCGATGTCGTAACAATATGTTAGTGATGAGAAGAAGAATACATACTTAAATAAAAATAAAAACTAAGTCACCCCTACAACATGGGCGCTGACCCAGTGCCTTAATAGAGGACAGTCCGGTTTTACACTTGTCGCTTTCAGGATGCTATTGGGACTACACCAAACCCTGTGCATCATGCATCATTATAAGACGGTGGTGTCATTTATGATAAAAAATTGATAGTAAATCAATAAATAAATACGAATAATAATTAAATACCTACCTACATATTAAAATATATATTATGTAATTGCAATACAATTCTGGATGTTCAGAAGTAAAATCCCTTAAGTGTAGTCATCATCATCAGCCTATAATATTAAGGCGATGATAGCTCAGTGGTAGTTACGTCGGATACCGAGACGAAGGTCCCGGGTTCGAATCCTACAATGAGCTTGAGCTTTCGGTGAAGGAAAACATCGTGACGAAACCATAGCACGGTGGTAGGGTACTTTGTAGTACCCGTCTGGCTGGCTACCACCCTCAAGTTGAAAATCTGTCGCCAAGCACCTATCGGTGTGTTCCGTCAGCTGCACTTGAGAGCCAGTTCCTTCTAGGCTTTGTGTGTGCACCACCTTCGACCACATCATCACTTACCATAGTGAGATTGTGGTCAAACACAGGCCTAAACACAGTAAAAAAAAAAAAAAAAAACTCCACTGCTGAGCACAGGCTTCCTGCACACAAATCAGGCTGAAAAGGGAATGGGCAGATACTGCACCACACGTGCCCACTGCGGCGAGGTGGAGGTAGGCTGGTGGACAACCTGCTATTGGAGTTGTCAACCCGCCTAGAAGGCCTCCAATTAGCCTATCAACTAAGTGACTCACAATTAAGTGATAACCGGGACCAACGGCTTTACGTGCCTTCCGAAGCACGGATACCCTCGATTTGAAATACCACTAGGTCACCCATCCAGGTACCGACCACGACAGTGGTAGCTTAATTTGCAGATCGATTAAGAACGGCTTCTCATGCTACACCACGAGCGCTTCAGAACTGCAGCGCTTGGATACCGTTTATGAAGTATAAATACGGGACAATACACAGAGGAGTTGGTGTTTGATTTATAAAAACAGTAAATAATCATCGAAGTGAAATACTGAATTTGTAAGTGTTTTATTAAAAATTTACCAGTGTTTTGGTAAATTCGTGTACCTGTAATAACTTTATGTTGTGTAAAGTTGTGTTCCTGCGCGTGAGTAAGGTCGCCAGAGCTCATAGGGGAGGGGGGAAAGGTCGGTAACGCGTGAGCGATGCTTCGTGTGTTGCAAGCGTCCATATGGCTGCGGTCACCGCTTACCATCAGGCGGGCCGTACACTTGTTTACCGACTTATCTTATCTTCTTATCTTACCCCAGCTCGTAACAATATTAAGAGAACTTCAAGAGAAGGATATTAAAGCATTGTAAATCAAATCGACCTCCACCTGAACTTGAGAGCCAGTTTCTTCTAAGCTTCGTGTGCTTACCACCTACGGCCACATCATCACTCACCATGGTGAGATTGTGGGCAAAACACAGTCCTATACACAGTAATACACCCAGACTCATGACATGCACGCAGAACCATGTCCTGGATGAGAATCGACCCCACGACCTGCAGCGTGTAAGCCAACTGGCCCATGTTAGTGGTATGTATACTCACGTGTATGTATTGAGCACAGTCTCAGGGTAGGGGTACTCGAGAAGTAACGTCACAAGGGAGGCGTGTCCGCCGATACACGCCGCGTGGAGGGGCAGCCATTTTTCCACCGTCTCTTGCTAGAATAAATAAATATCCTGGGACATTCTTCACACACGGTCATCTGATCACAAACTAAGCAGAGCTTGTACTATGGAAACCAGATAACTGATATAATACATGTAGGATGACGGGGTTTGAGATCGGCAAATAAAAACTGCAGATTCTTCCAATAATTCTTGATACATTTATTTTCTTTAATTTAAAAATTTTTCGTCGTTCGTCTTCACGTCTTTAGTCCTTCCGTCACAGTCTATCTCTCTCTTTCATCCATCCCTTTCACTCACTCACTCCACGTTCCATTCTATGCATCTTTCACACGTTCCATTCCTACATACATATACTACTTTTTGTTTGTAAATACATACTTAATATACATAATTACACTCAGACTCAGGACATACAGACATGTTCATGCACACAAATGCATGTCCTGTGTGGGAATCGAACCCACGACGAATAATATAACAATAATCCAATAATGGACACTGACTCACTGATGATGAAGTCCTAGAAAGCTGAAATTTGGTATGTAAGCATGTATTAGTACAGAATCAACAAAAAAAATATAAATCTTGGAAATTTCAAACAAAACAAAACTTACAAAAAGAAGTGAAATCCCACCAAAAACATTTTATTTAAAATGTTGCCAAACATTTGGCTCGCACTGTCAAAAAGTTATCAGATCTAATGTAGAGCCAAGCTTATAACTCTACATGCCCTTACTCTACAAGCCTTAACTTCACAAACTACACACCGTAGTCAAAATTGTGGCTTGGCCGTTTCACTACTACAAGAACTATTGTATAACAAAAAACCGGCCAAATGCGAGTCAGACTCGCGCACCGAGGGTTCTGTACAAACCTGTAGGCATATAAGTAAATGGTAGTATAGACCTGAGTATTTGATATGAATTTCAATTTATGATGTATTAAAAAAACTACTTACTAAAGTCCCCGTCATGAGAAGCTATAAATTATGTAAACAAACATCTTTTACTAAGTAAACATTTTATACTGCGAGATAATAATAAATTGACCATATTCAATCGACATGAAATATAGACGGGTTATATGAAAGTAACAACCTATTTAATTTAGTCGGATCATATTTTAACGACGCAAAGCGCTATCGTTTGTGTTTCTTGGTACCGGAACGCGTCCGTCGCAGGGATTGTAAACTATCGGGACGCCATTTTGAAATAAACGCGTCATTCGAGTTTCGAATGCGTATGAGTTTGTTTCATTGCTTTGCATATATCGCGGATCTGGTTGTTATTGTTAATTTTGTTATTGTTTCGTTATCACTTTTTATTGTTGTTACTTTAATTGTTGCGTTAATTTTATTTGTTATTACGTATAATGGAGCCAGTAGCCTCCTAAGGAAATAAATTCGCCACGAAAAAAACGTCAAAAGGTGCGTAATACAATTTATCTAAAATATATAATAAGTAAAAAGAAAGAGTTGTTTGTTAAATAATATATGTTAATTAATATTTGTTACTTAATAATTTATTAAATCTTAAACAAATTCATTTTTTTTGTTGGTCCAAATGTTGTGAACTCCTGAACACTTGTTTACAAAATTTATAGCTTCTCATGACGGGGACTTTAGATCTCTTTCAAACCAATTTCCAATGGAAGTTTGCATCATATATTTTTTATAGATTTATCATTATCTTATTTTAGAAGTTACAGGGGGGGCACACATTTTAACACTTTGGAAGTGTCTCTCGCGCAAACTATTCAGTTTAGAAAAACCGGCCAAGTGCGAGTCAGACTCGCGCACCGAGGGTTCCGTACAAACCTGTAGGTATATAAGTAAATGGTAGTATAGACCCTGAGTATTTGATATTAATTTCAATTTATGACCTATTAAAAAAAAACTACTTACTAGATCTCGTTCAAACCAATTTTCAGTGGAAGTTTGCACCGTAATGTACATCATATATTTTTTATACATTTATCATTCTCTTATTTTAGAAGTTACAGGGGGGGGGACACACATTTTACCACTTTGGAAGTGTCTCTCGCGCAAACTATTCAGTTTAGAAAAAAATTATATTAGAAACCTCAATATCATTTTTGAAGACCTATCCATAGACACCCCACACTTATGGGTTTGATGAAAAAAAAAATGGAGTTTCAGTTCTAAGTATGGGGAACCCCCAAAATTTATTGTTTTTTTTCTATTTTTGTGTAAAAATCTTAATGCGGTTCACAGAATACATCTACTTACCAAGTTTCAACATTATAGTTCTTATAGTTTCGGAAAAAAATGGCTGTGACATACACGGACAGACAGACAGACAGACAGACATGACGAATCTATAAGGGTTCCGTTTTTTGCCATTTGGCTACGGAACCCTAAAAAATGATATTAGAAACCTGAATATAATTTTTGAAGACCTATCCATAGATGCATAGATGATTTAAGGCGATGATAGCTCAGTGGTAGTGACGTCGGATACCGAGACGAAGGTCCCGGGTTCGAATCCTACAATGAGCTTGAGCTTTCGGTGAAGGAAAACATCGTGAGGAAACCATAGCACGGTGGTAGGGTACTTTGTAGTACCCGTCTGGCTGGCTACCACCCTCAAATTGAAAATCTGTCGCCAAGCACCTATCGGTGTGTTCCGTCAGTTGCACTTGAGAGCCAGTTCCTTCTAGGCTTTGTGTACCTTCGACCACATCATCACTTACCATAGTGAGAATGTGGTCATACACAGGCCTATACACAGTAAAAAAAAAAAAAAAAAAAAAAAAAAGATACCCCACACAAACGGGTTTTATTAAAAAAAAATGAGTTTCAGTTCTAAGTATGGGGAACCCCCAAAATTTATTGGGTTTTTCTATTTTTGTGTGAAAATCTTAATGCGGTTCACAGAATACATCTACTTACCAAGTTTCAACATTATAGTTCTTATCGATTCGGAAAAAAGTGGCTGTGACATACAGCGGATAGACAGACAGACAGACAGACGGACAGACATGTCGAATCTATAAGGGTTCCGTTTTTTGCCATTTGGCTACGGAACCCTAAAAAGTAATGAACGGTGAATACATTTTTCACCTTACTCTCATGTGACGGTAGCGAAATGGCCAATGTCCTCGCTAACACATACCTGAACAGCCTCAGGGAAGTAAGCCAGCAGTAGCTTGACGATCTCCACATGTCCGTGGTAGCACGCGATGTACAGTGGACTGTATTTCGTGACGGGATGCGCTCTGCCATCGGCGCCCGCGTCTAACAGCAAAGACACCGCCGACGTCAGACCTGCCTCTGAGGCGCTGGGGGATGGAGACATGGGTCAAGTTATACCGGTCAAGTATCTTTCATCACAAGAAGATTGCATGCAGCTGAGATGACGATGTCGAGATGGATGTGTGGTAGAGGTGTGTAACTCATCAAAAATACTGGAGCTGCTTAACAGCTCACGGCTCAGGTGTGTGAGCCGGTTCAATGACTCAGCTCGCAGATCAGCTCAATTTGTACCTATAGTCCACGATACGCGCCCACGCTCACTGAGTATCGCGCGTCGAATCGAGCCGAGCTGCCGCGGTTTATTCGACTCCACCGAGCGACTCTTTTCATACTTTAGAGTTGGAATTATTTGTTTTTTAAAGTATCTAGTTATGTCACATTTATTTCTTGAATTCAATTATTATTTAAATGTTTTGGGACGAAATAATAATTCGTAGATTAGAATCACAAGAATAATCTATGGAGGGAGTCGCAGATACAATAGGAGTAGGATTGAGCCGTGAGCTACCCAAGCAGCACGCAAGCATATTCTACATCAATAAACCAGCCCATTTAGAACTTAGAGTTCTTTTAGAGACTTACAAGAGTGTAAAGAACAGTTTTAATACTTATAAGAGTGATTTATGAGATATTATACAGCTCTAGCTGTATAACATTCTTAGTAAGGGATCCGCGTCAGCTTAGGGTTCTTAAACAGAATATCAATACTCTACTATACAGCGTTAAGAATTTAATAACACTCCAAGCTGGTTTTATCTTTAAAGCTGTATATAGGCTGTATAAAGGGATCCGCCTCAGCTTAGGGTTCTGAAACAGATATTATAAGTCTATAATACAGCGTTAAGCTTTTTCTGACACTTCAAACTGGTTTTATCGTTAAAGCTGTATACAGGCTGTATAAAGGGATCCGCATCAGCTTAGGGTTCTGAAACAGATATTATAACTCTATAATACAGCGTTAAGTGTTTTCTGACACTTCAAGCTGGTTTTATCGTTCAAGCTGTATACAGGCTGTATTAAGCATGTGTTCACTTACTTAATACAGCAATAAACGTTCATAACTTACTTAGTACAGCTACTAAGACTTATAACACACTCCAAGTATCGTTTAGGCTGTATAGCAAATTGTCGACATTTTTACATTTACAATAACAACATTTAAATTACAATTAAAGGAATATTTCATAATAACTATAGCCGTATCATGGTTATCAGCTTGAATAATGATCTTGTATACTCATATCTATTATTTATAAATATATTTTTAACTTCCTAACCTTAAAAACAAACACTTATTTACTGTATTTAGTATAATTTCTTTATTTTGGCTTGATTATTTTGTTGGCGCGTGAATATTTTGACGGAAAACATACACAGGTTCACAATAAATTAAAATTTGCACATTGAATTCATCAATAAACAGCATTAGATATCCATGTCCAAGATTTTATCCTTTCCATTTTAATAACAATATTATGTCGCCATTCAATATGGCATCGTAAGTTTTATTTATTTTATTCTCACATAATTCTCTTCGACAACCTATTTAGAACTATTATTCTTACAAGATACTTATAAGAGGATGTCCGTAGAGTATAGGCTGCTCTATACACCTAATAACAGCCCTAATACAGCTTTTATACTTGTCTTTTGTTTATACAGCCTCTATACAGCTCCAATAACGAAATAAGCTGTGTAATGTGGGCCCTTTTTACACTTATAAGGCCTGTATAAGCGCTTATACAGCCTTTTTACAGCCTGAATATTCAGCTTTTAGTATAAGAACGAACTTTAATACAGCCTTTAAACAGCTTGTTATGCTACTTGGGTAGTCATTATGTTGTTGAGCTGTAGCTCAACGGCTCAAACCCGTGTGATCTGATTCATTGAGCTGGTTCAGAACTGAGTTACACACCTTTAATGTGTGGAGTGACAAGAATGGATAAGGAAATAATATATAAGGGGAAGCTTGAAATTAGCGCCAGTGACTGAAAAGAGTTATGAATATGAAAATGGATGGATATACGAGAAGAAGAAGACCGAAGGAGATGGATTGTGTGAAAGATGATATGGATAAGAAAGTAGTGGATGCCGGCATGACGGATAGAAGAGACGAATTGAAGAAGCGAACATATTGCGCCGACCACCAATGATTTGGAACAGGGCAGGCAGATGATGATGATCTTTTGCCACAAGTGGAACAAGTCAATGGGCCATGAGAGATGTTTGCAGAGTCGGCAACGTGTGATACATTTGGTGTAGCAAGCGTCAACCGTGACTGCTTACCATCACGTGAGCCATATGTTTGTTTGTTACCTGAGTAGTTTAAAAATAGTGCTGGATCACGCATAGTATGTAGAACTGCAAAGTATACCTATAGGATGAAAGTGACATCGTAACGAAAACTAACATCGATACAGTACATCTGGACCTTGGGCTCAGCTTGAGCTTACGGTTCGGAACACCGAACATCGGACAGAACTTGAGGGTGGTTTCCAGGTATTCTGCACCATGCTAGGGTTTTCTCACGTCACCTGGTAGGAGGTACAAGATATACTCACACATATAACAGCGTGTTCGCTCCGCCAGGGGTCAGGTTGACAATCAGGCCAGCCGTTGGGCCGAGCAGCGCCAGCCGCACGCGCAGCTGGTGCGCTTCTCCGCGGGAGACCAGCTCGCGGAGCTGCGCGTGCTGCGAGAGACGCTCGCGCTCCAGTGCGTCTGGAGACAATGTGGACTATCAGGGGTTTGGATTTCTGAAGTTACCTGCATTATAGCAGCATTTTCCGGTGGCTGTTCGGGTAAGTAGGGGGAACGATCGATAACTCAATAAATAATGTAACGATCTGACGTTCCTACTGCAGATCATTAGGATGTGGAATTAGTTCGCCATTATGGTTTCATGGATGGGATTCACCATTAGGAGTAAAAGAAAACCGAAAATGATAATAGGAGTACATTTTTAGGGAACGGGGGGGGGGACACATAGATTAGGACTACATTATCAACATGCAGCTAGCATGCAGTCAGGTTAGAACTGCACGCTGACTGCAAGCACTGTGTCATTGGTCAAGTTAGATTATTTGTTTGCAAGCCCAAGGCATACCATCTTCATAGATAGACCTGAAGGGTCAGCTTACACCAAGATGTGACACGACGCCACGCACACTTTTTTAAAATAAAAATAGAATATAGAACTTTATTTAGAAAACAAAAAGGTACACATTTCAGGGACAGAATTCGGATACAGCGCGTGTCACATGTCACAAACTCTCTCACTGAATTGTGCTCTTTTAGTGTAGTAAATAAAGTTCTATATTCTGTTGATATCTAAGTTTGCCAAATAAAGCTAAAGCTAAAATACAGCTGTTTGCTACTCACCTTTTGCATACTCGATACGCCAGATTAAAAAAATAACATATATACAAACATACCTCCTTCCCGCCATGGATCAGCGACGTCATCACTGAAGTAATGGCTGACGTCAAACGCTGCGTCTGCTTCTGCGTCGGGTTCTTCCATAGACTCATCTCGCGACTGATTGGACGAGCGCAACCGTTGAAGCATTGTTTATGAATTTTGAGAATCGAACGTTTTCTTTTGTTTTAATTTTATTTGTGCACTGTATAGCAGCCTTTTTGCTATTATTTTAGCGAATAATAATAGGAGATTTTATTGTATAAAGTTTTCGAGACCAAATAATCTCGTTTTGACGTCTCTTCTTGTCGTACTATGTTTGTCTCTTTTTGGCACATTGATTTATATGTGCTGTCAAAACGGACCGATTAGATATAGCCGACTTTTAGACGGCACTCATTCAGTTTAGTTCCTAAGAAGGCACATATGAAGGTCAAAAGATACTGAAGTTACCACCGCTGCACCCGTACGGAAGTCGGCCATCAACTGAGAAGAACAGGCAAGAAACAGCAAGGTTGCATTATACAACGCAGGCTGATTTTTGACAATACTATACCGGGGTGAAGCGTGCGAATCATAATTGTACATTATGATATATTAGTTCCTAATAAATTAGCCTACTAAGCCTAAATAATCCGAGGGAAAAAAACACAATTCCGAAATTGAACTTAATATCAGTACAAAGTATTAATTTAACCATTTATCTAAAAAAAAAAACCCACGTATTATTTTTCATTTTTTTTTATTACTAATGACCTATACATTCATCCCTAAAATTCACAAATTTATTAGGACCTTATATGTGTGAAGTTGGTCATAACACACGAGCCGGTATTAAGCGATAAGGGAGCCGAGTGTAATGATCAATCGCGGAAGCGTGAAAGTTCGTATGTATATGAGGATGTGATTTGTGATGATGTTTCTTACTAATTCACTCAAAACTAATCAACAGATTTTGATGTGGCACACAGATAGAATATGTTCTGGATTGACATATAGGACACTTTTTATCCCGTGAAAACAATACATCGGGAACGCGGGTGAAACTGCGGGACGGGATTTAGTCTGTTATATATGTTCTGAAGTAAAACTTCTTTAACGGCGTTGTGCATTTTTTTTGGGATATGTAAAAAATGTTAAGCTCTCGTCAGGTGTCACGTGACCTGATCGAAGATTCGTAAGACGGAGGGAGAGTATGTGCAAATTAGACTGTATTTATACTGGGGTTGAGTTCAAATTCCTATAAAATTCTCTATCAGAAGGTAGGTATCATTTTTGTTCCCATTTTAAGTTGTAAAAAAATCTTGTTCAAAAGTATTACATGCACATGTATCTTGAATTAGCTTTCCCTTGTATAAAAACACTATTTGAAAAATTTCTAGTTTCAAAAATGCACAACGTTAATATTCAAGTTTTAAACTCTGCCGGCACTCCCGGAGTGCAACCCGTTGTTATTATTAAGAGCTCAGCATTCGGAGGGATATAGGCTCCCTTTGTTCTATCGCCTATATAATGGGGAGTGTTCTAAAGAACTTTTCGACCTGGTGCCGTCATCACCCTTCTACCACCGCACCGCTCGCCGGCGATGTGGAGTTCATCCTCATATCCTCGAGCCGCCTCGATCGTCCACACAACGGTTCAGTCGGACGTTCCTACTGCGGACCATTAGGATGTGGAATGAGCTCCCCATTACGGTTTTCCCTCAGCGCTACGATATTGGGTTCTTTAAAAAGGGCGTGAAAAGAGCTCTTCAAGGTAGGCAACACATCGGCAATCCCCTTGGTATTGCAAATGTCCATAGGCGGCGGTGACCACTTACCATCAGGTGGACCGTCTGCCTGTTTGTCAATCTATTGACATAAAAAAAAAAAAAAAAAACCTTTTTAAAAATCTATATATAAATACAAACAAGTGACTTTCACGTGCTTATCCATAGTTACGGTATGAGACAAAGCGTGTAATGTTTGTAATATCATTACAGTTTACGCAGCCGGTGGCGCGGGCGTGCAAGAGCGATCGAGTTACAAAGGTCTAGTCTCTAACATAATAAAGAGTTCAAATTTAACATAAACACTCAGTTCGATGTAATTTATATATATGAAAGAAATAGATTTTATTTATCCACCTCCAATCTTGTAATAATACAAAAAATAAATGTGTGGCACTTTCTGGCAGGGCCAGTGGCGTATCTAGAGGAGGTGCATGAGCCCCTCCCTTGAGATCCCGAGGGAGGGGTTCCTGGATGGATCTGCTACTGCGTAGGGCTACTGAATTATCAGATTGTCGGTCTTTGATTCAAAAGTTATAATAGTTAGTTACATGACTAATACAAAAAAAAATGGACTGTTTTACAAAAATACTTAAACCGACTTCAAAGTACACAAAGAAGTAATGAAATCCTGATCTGAAAAAAATAATTAAAAAAAATGTGTGGCAGTTCCTGGCAGGGCCAGTGGCGTATCCAGATGAGGATGCATGAGCCCCTCCCTTGAGATCCAGGGGATCCCTGCTATTGCGTAGAACTACTGATTTATCAGATTGTCGGTCTTTGATTCTAAAGTTATAATAGTTATAAGCTTTCATATGGGGCCTTGTGCCGTGCTCTTCTAGAGCACCAAGCGAAGATCTCTTCTGAAAAATAGTCACTAATTTGACGAAAATAGTCGCCAAATTATAGAAGTTGTCGACAAGAACTATAGAAGATATTAAGTAAACGTGTTTTTATTCAAGAAAATTAAAATAAAACATGTGTCCTGTGCAGAACTCTACATATCTCTTGGAATACTTCATATCAAAATTAATATGTATACAGTTAAGTATTTAGTATCAAGTAAAAACCCATAGAATTTATATCTTATCCTTGAAAAAACAGCATCAAGATGGGTCCATTTTGATCAAAAATTGCAGGTTTGAAGTCCTTTGTCATTCTGAGGACCTGATTCCGAGGACAACCCGGCAATAACGTGCAAGTATTAATACAATAATATCGTTTACTTCTTGCAGAATAACCGCATCAAGGCACGTGTATGTAAGCGGATATAAAACTTAAGGCAATCGAGGAGACGTTGCGCAACTCTTAGTGTAAGGAGGTAACTTACTATCACATTATTATATGTACCGTATCTTCAGGCGTATTTATAGGCCGGAGTAAATTGAGATAAGTCTCGAGCATCGAATACCGGTTTCAGAGTCACTGCAACTCTATTTTTAGGGATCCGTGCCCAAAGGGTGCCAAGAGGACCTCATTACTAAGCCGTCCGTCTGTGTCAGTAGGTAGACAGTTGATTACAAATAATAACGCTCAGACTGTGGAATGAGCTCCCCGCCGTGGTTTGCCCAATGGAGTACAGCATGGGGTTCTTCAAAAGGGGTGTGAAGAGATTTCTGCAGGGTCGGCAACGCGCGCGTGATACCCTGGTGTTGCAAGTGTCCATAGGCTACTGTAACCGCTTACCATCAGGCGGGCAGTATGCTTGTTTGCCAACTAAGTGGTATAAAAAAAAAAAAAAAACCTTTACTTGGCAAGGTGGCCACTATGTAACATCTCAGTAGTTCGACAAGGAAGGGGCTGTCCGTCCATCCGTGTCAGTAGGCTGTATCTTATGAACAGTAATAGGCAGACAGTTGACATTTTCAGAATATGTGTATTTCTATTGCCACTATAACAACAAATAATAAAAAAATTATAAAATTAAAGGGGGCGCCGATATAAGAACGTTTTTTTTATGTTTTTTTTATAACAAAGTTGAGTTATTTAATATTGAACGGAACCCTCCGTGTACGAGTCCGAATCGCACTTGGCCGGTTTTTTAAATACTTAGGTAGCAAACAAGTATACGGCCCACTTGATGTTGTCGCAGTTACAATTATGTGCTATTCGAACGACAAAGATCTAGTTTACAAGTAAAATCCCTGTGACATACAGACGTATAAACATGACACAACTGTAAGGGTTGTTCGTCTACGGAACCCTAATAATTCTAAGGCTAGTAACTATAATGTTACTCGAATGTCAAATGGTCGTATCCTGAGGTCACAGACGTTATTAGATATCAATTGGGATGCATTAATGATCACTTCTAGATATGTATACTACATGAGTATACAAGTGTGTTTGTTTGTATTTCTTGTGATTATTAGTGTGAAGACTTGGAAGAATTTGGAGTAGGCCTTCCGTTTTTTGCCATTTGGCTACGGAACCCTAAAAAGCCTTTATTTCCATATCCTTATTTTACATTTTTTTTTTTATTATTTCATTAATAAGTTAGTAAATGTTGTTTAGTAACTAGTTGTTAGTATGGTTAGTTTTCTGCTTTTGGATATGGATCCCTCTTTGGGTGAAGGGCTCCTCCAAATTCTTCCAAGTCTTCATACTCTATACTTATAGATTCGTCATGTCTGTCTGTCCGTCCGTATGTCACAGCCACTTTTTTCCGAATCTATAAGAACTATAATGTTGAAACTTGGTAGATGTATTCTACGAACCGCATTAAGATTTTCACACAAAAATAGAAACAAACAATGAATTTTGGGGGTTCCCCATACATAGAACTGAAACTAATTTTTTTTTTAAATAAAACCCATAAGTGTGGGGTGTCTATGGATAGGTCTTCAAAAATGATATTGAGGTTTCTAATATATTTTTTTTCTAAACTAAATAGTTTGCGCGACAGACACTTCCAAAGTGGTAAAATGTGTAACTTCTAAAATAAGAGAATGATAAATCTATAAAAAATATATGATGTACATTACGATGCAAACTTCCACCGAAAATTGGTTTGAACGAGATCTTGGGAGTAGTTTTTTTTTAATACGTCATAAGTTGAAATTCATATCAAATACTCAGGTCTTTTTTTTTTTTTTTTTTTTTTTATTTACGTGGGGAAATCCTCCTAGGATACCCGACCGCCCTGGGGGGAGCGGCCTGGTTATGCCGGACTTTTACCGGCTAAAACCCCACGGTGGTCGCCACCTGCGCTACAGAGGGGGGCGGGCTCTCGTGCAGATCGCGTACCTGCTCGCCCCTCCACGCGCGGCGCTGTGATAGCCCGTCCCGGGGGAAGTGTGATACCTCCCCCCAGCACCCTCGCAGTGCTATCGCACGATGAGTCGTGACCACAACGACCCATCGTCCTCCTCGGGGCCGCTTCTGGGCGTTCAGGGCCCCCGCCCCGATTGCCCACGACCCCGAAGGTCCCCGTTTAGTCGCCTTTTACGACAGGCAGGGGAACACCGTAGCTGTGATTCTAAGCCCCAGCTACAGGGCAGGAGGGCCGCCACGAGGCACTAAATACTCAGGTCTATACTAAATTTGAAAAAAAATAATTTAAAATTTATTGAAAATTGGTTTGAACGAGATCTTGGGAGTAGTTTTTTTTTAATACGTCATAAGTTGAAATTCATATCAAATACTCAGGTCTATACTACCATTTACTTATATACCTACAGGTTTGTACGGAACCCTCGGTGAGCGAGTCTGACTCGCACTTGGCCGGTTTTTTATTTATTATTGGTGTGATGATGGCCCTGCCAGGAAATACCACACTCAAAAGTGACTTCTTAGCACGGCCCGACATTATAATTATATCAGTTTACTTAGTCATTATGGTCTTCGCTTGTTGCGTGCCGACAGAGATTAACTAAACTAAAATCTAAAACTAAGAGCTTTTTTGTACAGACTGACCTCGACAATTGGTACCCATTAAATTACTTTAGACAAAAAAAAATATAATTTTGTTGTCTTGTTAATACACGCCAAGGCGAATCGCAAGTAATTTTTTGATATATTTGATCAGTTTAAACAGTTTGACGGACACAGTTTGACGGGCCAGTTGGCGCAGTTGGTTAAGACTCTGGTAAAGATTCTAGAGATTCTGGTAAAGAGCTATTGCGCTGCAGTTCGTGAGTTCGATTCCCACACAGGACATGCATTTGTGTGCATGAACATGTCTGTATGTCCTGAGTCTGGGTGTAATTATGTATATTAAGTATGTATTTACAAACAAAAAGTAGTATATATATTATATCAGTTATCTGGATTCCATAGTACAAGCTTTGCTTAGTTTGGGATCAGATGACCGTGTGTGAGGAATGTCCCAGGATATTTATTTATTATTTATTTAATTACTGGAATCCGGGGTGTATACGACAATAAATGAAATCACGTAAAGTACTCATGTATACGATCAACTTTTACTATCGGACCAACTTCGAAATCGCAAAAAACAATTACAGCTTTTCATACATGTCCTGTACAATTTTGTAATTTTTTTTTACACACGGGTACTTGGCGATAGTTCAAGTTGTGTGTGGTATCACGCCAGGTGGGTACTACAAAGTGCCTTACCACAGGGTAATGGTTTCCTCACAATGGTGTCCTTCACGAAAGCTCACGTTCATTGTAGAATTCGAACTCAGTTCCATCAGCTGCAATTGAGAACCAGTTCCCGGCTTTACCCATGCTTATCACTTTCGAATACACGACTTTAAGAAACGAGATTTCGAGACCGTTAGTAAAACAAAAAAAAGTTAATAGAAAAAACTGAACATGGACTTTATATTAATTAGACACATGTCAGGTCACGTGTTCAGTCATGCAAATTAAGAAAACGAGTATTTTGTTGCATCCTAGGTAAGGCATTACGATTAGTATTTTTTTTTAATACTACTTAGGTGGCAAACAAGCATACGGCCCGCCTGATGGTAAGCGGTTACCGTAGCCTATGGACGCTTACAACACCAGGGGCGTCAATCGCGCGTTGCCGACCCTGCAGAAATTCACACCCTTTTTGAAGAACCCCATGCTGTACATTGAGAAAACCTCGGCAGGGAGCTCATTCCACAATCTGAGCGTCCGCGGAAGGAAGCTTTTTTGAGACGACACAGTTCGAAACAACTCTGGTTCCAATGTGTGAGAATGGACTCCCCGTCGATGGCCAGAGCCGCGATGGTGAAAGGCAGCCGTGGGCATCATCTTAAACAATTCTTCAGAACACTGCCAGGTGTACAAGCGGAACATTGTACAATGGACAGTGTTTTGAAGATTTTTTACCTGATGCCTACAGCTACTTTCTGCCATCGACGGGGAGTCCATCCTCATATATTGGAACCGAAATGGTTTCGTACTGTACGGTCTCAAAGGAGCTTCCTACCACGGACGGTCAGGCTGTGGAATGAACTCCCCGCCGTAGTGCCCCCAAGGGAGTACAGCATGCACACAGCATGCATACAGCATCTCCAAAAAGGGTGTGAACAGATTTCCGCAGAGTCGGCAACGCGCAAGTGATACCCCTGGTATTTGCATATGCAACCTTCTGAACCGGTATTAGAGTCAGAATAATCATAAGTGCCTGCGAAGGTCTTTTTGAATAAATAATTATGCGACATTAACATTTTTATCGGTTCCTAGATATATCTACATTACAAAAACCGGTTAATACTGAATCATAAAAAGCCTACAATACTATCCCTCGCGGCTTCACCCGCGTTACTGAGATAAAAGTAGGTAGCCTCGGGGGATAAAGTAGCTTCCTATTTGTGAAATATTTTTTCGAATCCGACTGTCCCAGAGATTAGCCCGTTTAAAAAAACAAAAATCTCTGCCGGTTTACTATATAGGGTGACTGGTAATTATTAAACGATACTTAGATTGATTGTACTCATGATAACAAACAACTTTGCCAAAGAAACAAATAGGGATAAATAAAAGCTGATGGTATATTCTTATTCTTGTTAGGTACTAATTATTATGGGGTCATGTGATAAGTAAATTAAGAAAGAAGTTTCTTTGGGAAAGTTATTTGTTGGCCTAAATTGAATAAATGCCTTTGACTAATTACTAGGCACCAAAGATGAAATTGTAAATTCAACTCAACTTTCGAAAATACTGTCAGAGTATATGCAATGCATCCAATGTGTACACCACATACACACACTCACGGTAGCATTTTCCAGATCATAATAGGTTTTTTTATACTACTTAGGTAGCAAACAAGCATACGGCCCGCCTGATGGTAAGCGGTTACCGTAGCCTATGGACGCTTACAACACCAGGGGCGTCACTCGCACGTTGCCGACCCTGCAGAAATCTCTCCACACCCTTTTTGAAGAACCCCATGCTGTACTCCATTGGGAAAACCACGGGAGCTCATTCCACAATCTGAGCGTACGCGGAAGGAAGCTCCTTTGAGACCGCACAGTTCGAAACAACTCTGGTTTCAATGTGTGAGGATGGACTCCCTGTCGATGGCGAGAGTTGCGATGGTAGAAGGTAGCCGTGGGCATCATCTTAAACAATTCTTCAGAACACTGTCCGTTGTACAAGCGGTAGAACACACATAAGGAGGCAAAGTCTCTCCTATGTATTTTAATTTAATTTCAATAGAATTTTTATCATACTTATTATTGTAACTACATTTTAGCCGCTTCGTATTTCTGTATTAACGGGACAGTAAAAGAACCTCACAGGACAGGCCCAGCCTAGTGTGAGGTTCACGAGAAAATGTTTAACTGGTATGTGCTTTTATAAATAAAAAATATTATTATTATGTTCTCTATTCAGCTGATTTAAAAAATAAATCACGCATATATCTTGGCTAATAACGTCACTATGATCAATCACATATATTGGGGTGATTCAGGTATCGCTAAGGTGCTCTACATATTGACTTCACTCTGGATCCACACTAATTCGTGGGACACTTTGTTGTATACAAAGTTAAAGAAAGCTAATTTTCACGCTTGAGAAAAGAACACAAATTCATAGATTTCACAAACTTAGACACGATAGAATTTCAGCACTTTAATTGGACACAATCAATCAATCTAACATTATTTTCAATCACTGTATTTGTATCTTTTTTTTTTATTTTAACTTATATACATTCAATTACTTTATTTATATATTGGTGGGTTGCGCGTAGGTTTTAGTAACGACATACGGCGCGCCGACCGACCCGGTCGTCTCTACGGCACATTAGCTACTGATAGAAAATAAATCGTTTCGTTGGGTCTAAGACGGATTGAGAGCGATTAGCGATTTATTTAGAGCGGGAAATAAGACTAAAGTTAGTAAACTCTTTTATTTTAGGGTTCCGTAGCCAAATGGCAAAAAACGGAACCCGGATTGGTTATGTCTGTCTGTCTGCCTGTCCGTACGTATGTCACATCCACTTTTTTCCGAAACTGTAAGAACTATAATGTTGAAACTTGGTAAGTAGATGTATTCTGTGAACCGCACTAAGATGTTCACACAAAAATAGAAAAAAAAAACAATAAATTTTGGGGGTTCCCCATACTTAGAACCGAAACTCAACATTTTTTTTTAATAAAACCCATCCCTGTGGGGGGCAGTTTGTGCCACTATCTTTTTTTTTTTTTATACAAATTAGTCGGTAAACAACAAGCATACGGCCCACCTGATGGTAAGCGGTTACCGTAGCCATAAGGACGCTCGCAACACAAGAAGCATCGCTCACGCGTTACCGACCTTTCCCCCCTCTCCTATGAGCTCTGGCGACCTTACTCACGCGCAGGAACACAACTTTACACAAGATAAAGTTATTTGGCTGCGGTATTCTGTAAGGTGGAGGTACTTCCCCAGCCGAGCTGCTCTTTGAGCGAATAAACGCTTTGCTCTACCTCTCTCAATCTCTCTATCTCCTGGTCGATAAGCGAGATAACGGGTTTATATGGCCTATCGACTACTGTTGATTAGTCTAAGCATTGTGCAGAGTCGGAACCTATTCCTGACATCACGCAACATTACATTATTGTTCAATAAACTAACCTACATCCATATGTTAGTTAAGTTCAATTTATGTATGTGTGTAATGTGATGTATTGTCACGAATAAATGTTTTCTTTCTCTATTTCTTTTTTGTAATATCTTAGTTTAAACAAAGTTAAATTATTTTAAATTAAGTTTTATTTATTTGATTGTTTTTGTGTCAATCAACCATTCACATTAAATTACTATCTTACTTCCAAAACCGCCTTTACAAACAATCGCCACTACTCGCCACCTCTTATAAAATCGCTGTTACACCGCCCTCGGCCGTACATGCGGTCAGCACCGCGCGGATTACACACGACATTCGGGTCTACCTACTCCACCACCACGTGATGAAACCAATTAACTTAACTAGTTTATTCAGTTTTGTTGTTTTGTTGGTTTATGTTTGTTAATATTATGAAATATACTTGTTTCTATTTATAGTAGCTTTTTGTTCGCGATTTTACTTGAGTTCCAGACATTAAGAGGATATGCTGGTGGCGTTTGTTCCATAGAAACGTAATCTTCGGTTTACTCTCTGGATAATGACACTAGAGCAATTATTATTATACCATGCAATCTGTACGTACCACTGTATGTCCCTCGGTTTTGTTTTTAACCATAAATAAATTACTATAAAAATTAGAAGCCTTCTAAAATCCCAAAAACGCCCACGCGACTTTTCCTTTTCGTCATTACGAATTTGACCCTGAAGGGTCTCCATACTGGTACAAATGACCAGGAAATTTGTGCCAGTATCTCCCGGTCTATCAGTACAAATTTTCATTAAACTCGAACACGTCGTTAAGCTATGAAAACTTTCAAACAGACAGTCAAGCACACATGCTCACTATATTTCTCCGTCATTTTATGTAGACAATATTTCACCAGATATCTCCAAACCACGGTCTAGAGATAGTCCAACCTTGAGATATGTAAATAATACATTTCTATATGAAGTAAAAAACATGTGGAGTGGAGGTGTTCAACTGGTTTTGTTTACATGTATAAATATTTGAAAAAAACCGGCCAAGTGCGAGTCAGACTCGCGCACCGTAAAAACCTCTAGGTATATAAGTAAATGGTAGTATAGACCTGAGTATTTGATATTAATTTCAATTTATGACGTATTAAAAAAAACTACTTACTAGATCTAGTTCAAACCAATTTTCGGTGGAAGTTTGCATGAAATGTACATCATATATTTTTTTTTAGTTTTTACACACATTTTACCACTTTGGAAGTGTCTCTCGCGCAAACTGTTCAGTTTAGAAAAAAAATATATTAGAAACCTCAATATCATTTTTTAAGACCTACCCATAGACACCCCGTATACTATCGGTAACACGTAAGGGTTTTATTAAAAAATAATTTTTGATTTTCAGTTCTAAGTATGGGGAACCCCCAAAATTTATTGTTTTTTATCTATTTTTGTTGTGAAAATCTTAATGCGGTTCACAGAATACATCTTCTTACAAATTATCAACAGTATAGTTCTTATAGTTTCGGAAAAAAGTGGCTGTGACATACGGACGGACAGACAGACAGACATGAGAATCCATAAGGGTTCTGTTTTTTGCCATTTGGCTACGGAACCCTAAAAATGAAGTTTGGCGTGTTTGTCAATGACATAAGAATTGGGTAGAAGAGTACCGACCGATCAATTATTAGATTAGTGCACGGGCTGTAACGTTAAGGATATGATATCTATAAAACTACACGACTTATGTGGTACTAGGCGCATTTTTAGGGTTCTGTACCTGAAATAAATAATTGGACTGTTTTACAAAAAACTTGAACCGACTTCAAAGTACACTAAGAAGTAATCAAATCCTGATCTGATGACAATGGGACCAAACGGGAAATATACCCTTTCAGACAAAAAAAGATTTTTCCAAGTCGGTTTATAAATGACGGAGTTATGAGGTAAAAAACATTTAAAAAAAAACGGAAAGGAACCCTTATAGAATCACTTTGTTTCTGTCAAGACCCTTTTTCTCAGGAACGCGTGGAGGTATCAAGCTGAAATTAATAAGTCTGCAGTCCCTCGGAGCAGTGTAAAAATTAAACTGCCAAGTCAACGCAATCAAAAGATACGACCGTTTATGTCACATATTTTGACGCTTCAAGGGTACCAAAACCTATAGGGTAAATCCCGTTGACCTAGAATCCTGAAATGTGTAGTAACATCACAAAAAAAAAACATAATCGGAAAAAGGGAAGTCTTCGAGACTCGATTCCCGTGATGACCTACATAACTACAAGTATGTATGGAACCCTCTGTGCGCGAGTCCGTCTCGCACTTTACCGGGTGTATTTTGTTTCTTTTTTATTATTTGTTGTTATAGCCGCAATAGAAATACACATTCTGTGTAAATTTCAACTGTCTACCTCTTACGGATCATGAGATACAGCCCACTGACAGACAGACAGACGAACGGACAGCGGAACTTAGTAGTAGTTAGCTTGGGTCCCGTTTGGCACACTTTGGGTACGCACCCTAAAAAAGAGGTAGAGTATTCTCGTGTGTGAGTAGTCTCGAGTGTACAGACAGGCAGTGTGATGAATGTCTTAGTATATAATTGTTAATTTAATTTTAGTCTTTCCATTGTAGAATGGAAGAACCTACTTTTTTTTTGGTCTAACTAATACTGGCATCAGATTAACCACGCAATCACAACCAGAGCTTATCTAGAGTCTATTTTTATTATTACTATAATTTGATATTAAGTCTAGAACAGTGTTTGTCAATCTTTTTAGTGCCGCGAATGGGCAAAAAACACGGAAGATATCCTTTGTACCCCCACCATACTTTGTGAATTTGAGACGCGTCATTAACCTAACGGGAAGTCACGCGAATATCGTGTTAGGCTATCTATCGCAAACGTTTTGAGTTATTGGTATCGGCATTTTAGGCTACGTTCGCACGAGCGATTTTCAATCTTTCAACGCGCTTTATTTTCAACGTTATGAAATAGAACGTATTACTTCTCCTATACATGTCTCATGGCGACGCGTTTTTAAAAACGTCAGCGTGTGAACGTAGCGTTACAGATTTAGAAAAAAAACGCCACCATTATGCTTGTTTACTACCAGTTTTACAAAAATTAACGTTTTAACAAAAAAATAAACCGCCTTCAAAGTACACTAAAAAGTAAGAAATAACTCTTATCTGACACTGTTTTGAAGTCAGCGAAATCGCATGACGTGTTCTGTAGAAAATATTTAGCTGACTTCAAAACAGTGTCACATAAGAGTTATTTCTTACTTTAAAACCGACTTCAAAAAAAGGAGGAGGTTCAATAAAAATATATAAACATTCGAATTGAGAACATTCTTTGAAGTCGGTTAAAAAATATACAAAAGAATTTTCGTATACGGTGTCCGCACTTTTCAAGGAAAATATGACCCGTAGCAGGGGGTCGTGACCCCCAGGTTGAGAAACGATAGTGTATAGATTATGTGTGGATGACGTATTGTTGTTTTTTTTTCGATATCGATTGCAGACTGCACTGGCGAAACATGTCTTGCTCAAATGTCGCAGAAGTACCTAGGTGACGGTATCGTTATTGCAAAGAATGTATAAAATTGGGAACATCTTTGTTAGGATACCGTACCAAGACGGTCGAAGAGAACGTTTTATGGTTTCCAGAATGCATCCCCTAAGATAGGGGCAAGAAGCCAGTACTAGATAATAGTCAAATTACCTAACAGTTAAATTTATAAAGACTTCTCGAAACGAAATAAACGATATTAGGTATTGGTGCATATTTCCTATTGTTCGCATCAATTGCTGTTTATAGCACCGCTATTGAGTCGCTTAAATTATTGACATACCAAAGTATATGAATGAATGACATTTACATCAATAGTTTTTTAATTGTCTTTCACAAGAAAGAATGCTCACTCACTACTAAAATATGTTCTTAAGTACTAAGGAAACTCACCTCTAGCTTCTCTAAGCGCGTGCGCAGCGTGCCTGTGACTGTTCCGCTCGGCGAGAGCGAGCGCGGTGTTCCCGCTCGCCGCTAGTAATGTCTGCACATAACACCACTAGCAACACAACAACTCACCTCTAGCTTCTCTAAGCGCGTGCGCAGCGTGTCTGTGACTGTTCCGCTCGGCGAGAGCGAGCGCGGTGTTCCCGCTCGCCGCTAGTAATGTCTGCACATAACACCACTAGCAACACAACAACTCACCTCTAGCTTCTCTAAGCGCGTGCGCAGCGTGTCTGTGACTGTTCCGCTCGGCGAGAGCGAGCGCGGTGTTACCGCTCGCGTCGAGCGCGCTCAGCGACGCTCCCGCCGCTAGTAATGTCTTCACATTTTCAACGTGTCCTCTCTCCGCTGCTATGTGGAGAGCTGTCTGTTGGGAAAGATGTAGATTCGTAATAGTAAAAGGACGAGAAACTACATGTACATGCAGTTAGGACCACCGACCAGTGATCTCATATGTGCCTTCTTACGCAATCCGGAATTTCTTCGCAATCGGGTAATATTTTAATGTCGTATCGAGAATCTGGGTACTCGAAGATTGTGGGTTTAAATCCTAGAAATGAGCTTGAGCTTTCGATTATAGAAAATCGTGAGGGAACCATAGCACGGTGAATGGGTACTACGTAATACCATGGTAACCACCCTTAAGAGATTCGGATGTCATGCAAGTCGCAACAAGAAATTGTGATGAGCCAATTAAAAGGGGATTAACCTAGGAAACTTTCTGAAACAGACTAGAACCTAATGAAGCAGTGAATGCAATGCCTCTTGCCTTTCAATGTGGGCTGCGCGATATTGGTGCCGATTCTGTTGTAAATCGAACTAAACTAATTTTAGTCACATCTCATCTCTTTTTACGAACATTATTGAAAAAGGATAGAACATATTTAAAGCTTAAAGAGTGTATTTAGGAGTAACCGCGATATATGGCGACTAAATTTATATTGAAAACAAGCGTTGGACTAATTCGACAGGACTAAATTTCTTACATCCTTTTCTTATTTTCTTTGTTAGAAAGAGACATAGTGAGATTAAAATTAGTTTAGTTGTAAACAACAGAATCAGGACCATTACCGACAAAAATAATTTTTTCATGAAGACAAGTTTAGAAAATAAATTCAATTACATAAATAATTCGAAATAGTAGTTAATTTAATTACGATAGTCCAATAACTTTATTACTTTAATTGAAGTGTAAATTGAAATGTAAGAAATAAAGAATACCTACACATAAATTAATTGATTATTTTCGGGCTACATCAAATATTTGCCTTCCCAAAAAGGGGTCCGTCGCCAAAAAAGATTGAGAGCCGCATCTTTTTATATGGGCCTTATAATATCCAAATCCACGGATGTAAAAAAATCAGCATCCAAACACGATTGATAGCCAGCCCAGCTGATAATGACGTACCTTCCCGCCGGTGTGAGCGTCGCTGCAGGTGTCGAGGTGTGCGCCGGCGGCGCAGAGCGCGGCGAGGCAGCGGCTGCGCTCGGCGAGCGCGGCCGCGTGCAGCGCGCTGCGCGAGTGAGCGTCGCGAGCCTCCACGCACGCCCCGCTACCTAACAGCTCTTGTAGGAGCTCCACGTTGTCCCAGAGCGCTGCCTACGTTATATACACTATGTTACTACTAATAATTGGACTGTTTTACAAAAAACTTAAACCAACTTCAAAGTACAATAAGAAGTAATCAAATTCTGATCTGATGACAATGGGACCAAACTGGAAGTGTACTCTTCCAGTCAAAAAAAGAATTTTCCAAATCGGTTAATAAATGACGGAGTTATGAGGTAACAAACATAAAAAAAAAAAAAAAAAAACATACAACCGAATTGAGAACCTCCTCCTTTTTTTGAAGTTGGTTAAAAATTTTTAACCGACTTCAAAAAAAAAGGAGGAGGTTCTCAATTCGGTTGTATTTTTTTTTTTTGTTATAATGGCTTTATGTGGGAATGTTTTAAATTACAAAAAAACATATTCAATTTGTTCACTCATGAAAGAGTTAAGGTACCACCATCTAGAAACAATCCCTTTGAGTAGTTATACCGAGCAGTCAGTCTAGCTAGACCATCAAAATAAATGATTATTAATATTATATGTTGTTTGTTCTACTAAGTTAATGTTTCAACAGGTATTTTGTTTTATTAAAAAAAAACTTGTACTAGCGATAAATATTGATAAAAATTAAGGTGATGATAGCTCAGTTGAGACGAAAGTCCCGGATTTTAATCAAACAATGAGCTTGAATGGCACGAATATCCTTGATCCCTCAAAAACAAGTCTGTGGGCAGCATTATACTTGAAATTCACTTGATTACAGTAATCTGTTATAAATTTGACATTAATTCTAGAAATAACTTTGCAATTTAAGAAGTTCAATACCTACAAGAAGCTGATACAATGAGTAAATTATATGTAAAAACATTGTCTGTACATCAATTACAGCACTGGTAAAGTGCATAAATACTTTATACGGCCTTGCGGTGTTTACTGACACATGCAACACCAAAAATACCGCCTCTGCAGTACATTCACCATTATTTTTATAAACCAACTCAAAGTATTTTTTTTTACAATAAAAATCTTACCTGATGCAACAGACGCCCTTGGAAGTTATCCTCGTCTGGGGATAGATCCATTACGTCGATTTTCTAAAGAATTGGTGCAATAAAACAGGCATTTCCGTCCTAAACAACCACTGGAGCGTTGCGGACATTATTTCGCCTTGATGGCTGCGATACTCGCTCCCCTGGCTCCATAATTCATTAAAACCCGATGTGGGGCACGGAAAAAATAATTATTAACATTTTACAGACGCAATTAGTAATTGTATGTGTTCATTAAATCGGGAATCGGCGAACAATTTATTGTAATTTTTATCGATTTGAAAGTAATAATGTTTAGGTGATGACAGCTGTCTTTGACTGACATGACAGATAGATTCTTACAGTTGGCAAGCTTGCTTGGACATGTGAAATGTGAAAGGGTTCGTTCACTTTCTCCTCTTTATAATAAAGAGCACAGAGAGCAACGATATGATAGAGAGCGAATGAAGCCAAATTAGGATCTTTTGGTTTTTCATGAGTTTTTCATCTAATAGCCGACTCGCTGTTAATTATTATAAAGTGATTAGATTACAAACAGGGGCCAAGGTCTAATCTGAGTCCAAC
The DNA here is from genome assembly GCA_947623365.1 of Achlya flavicornis. Lineage (NCBI taxonomy): Eukaryota > Metazoa > Arthropoda > Insecta > Lepidoptera > Drepanidae > Achlya > Achlya flavicornis. Next base: position 607,235 of record OX392494.1, on the reverse strand, counting down.
TTGCTCACCGAGGGTTCCTAATTCCGACCCTCCTTCGACGATTATATTTACTGGTTTGGGCCATACATAACTATTGTAAAAAACCGGACTGTATAACTAAGTGTGTTTGTAAACGAATTTTGATGATTTCGAAAACACTGTGTTAGTTACAAACGTTGTTCTATTTATAATTCAAATCAACTCGCATTTATTTACAACAAATATGTACAAAATACAATCTATATTTACAAAATATAATCTATATATAGAAAATTTCCTCAAGCCTGCCGCTGCTTCCGATTAACGGCAAGGTTCCCAGAAGGCTGGCAGCGTTTCCTCTTTGGATAGCCAAGCTGACGCGTTGGCGGAAAAAGCTCCCCGCCCGCTGGTCTCCGGAGGTCTCGATCAATTTTGAAGACAAGGTGCGAGCAAAACGGCGAGCTTCTGACCCCCATGGTCCCAAGGTCTCGACCGCAAAAGGCATAAAAATATAATTGGGTCCAATCGATGCATATTTTTTGAATTTTGAATTTTCCGCACTGGCCGCCGCTGCCCCTGCAGCTTTACAAGTAGCCGGTAAGTGAGATGGCGCGAGTGTATCGACACATGTGGCATCCCACACCAGCGACTTGCCGACACTCCAAGGGATCAAAGACATACCATCCGGTCTCTTGCCATCGCCCCGCGCAATACCGACTGGTTCCAGTACGGAAGGCACGTTAGCGACAACAAGAGCCCTGCGGATAATGTCATTAATAGCCGAGTGCCGTGATATTCGACCAGCACTTAGGGAGCACGAAAGTCCATGGTGGCCGAGCTCATTGACGAGGTCTCCGCAGCGGCAGCGATGAGGCTGATTGGTCCTGCAACCAAGACGAAGACAAATACACAGACTTAATGTTATACGGTCTAACATTGTCCCGGTATTTGTGGATGGAATAGCTTGTAGCCAGTGACCTGAGTCACTCTGAGAGACGGCTAACAAGCGCGCGCGGTCTGTATCTATCGAAAAGTTTGAAAATAAATTTTGCCAAGTTTTTTCACAAAGAGGCTTGTCCCACGCTCTCTGAGAGTGACTCAAGGTTGGAATATTTGTGCCTGGACAAGCTGCCTGCCAGGCGTCTCTAGCATCGGACAGGTAAGAAACCTCAACAGATCCAATAGAAGGGTCCAAAACAGATCTGACAAGGGTGCCCACACTGTATACCGAGGATAGAAACGCCGGTACTGATATGCTTGAAATTTTCCGCACTCCTAGGCCACCATAACACACGGGTAGGGTGGCCTGAGACCACACTTTGTTTTCAAAAAAGCTGCAATTTAGAATTTTGGAAAGAGACGTTTTGATCATATTATCCAAAGTATCTAATATGTGAACGAATTTAAATAAGTGCGTACTGCGGAGCAAATAGGTAAACTTAGGCACGAAAAGGCAGAGTCGAACAATAAAAAATGCATAATGGGCATTAATTTCATAAAGTCTATTTGAAGAGTCATTAAAATTTTGAATCTTTTTCTCAAAGAAACTAGGTATGGATTCATCTAAGACTGGGGCTCCGAGAAGATGAAGCGACTCCTTTGACAGTAACTTAATATTGGGAGCCAAAACATTAAAATTTTGAATTAATTCTGGTTTTTCAGATTCTGGGAAAGAATCTAAAATAAGGAGCTCACATTTGGAGCTATTGAATTCTAGGCCAATCTTTTTAAAATTTTCTGTCAATGTTTTAAAATCACTGAGAACGGAAGCCGCATCACCCCCCAGCGTACCGTCGTCTAGATACCATACATTAAATTTAGATTGTAACCCAGAAATAATTGAATGGATGGCCAAACTGAAGATAGCTGGACCGAGAGGGTCGCCCTGTTGACAACCCATGGCGGAAATAAGAGGGTGTTCTCTGAAAAAAAGTTTTGATGGATGCCCATAGCATTGCCAAAGGTAAGGATATACGTCAGGGCAGATATCCCGAATTTGGGTCAATAAAGCGCCCCTATCGACAGAGTTAAATGCATTTTTTATGTCAACTTTAAGCAGCACTTCACCTCCGTTATTTAATAGAAAGGTCCGAGCCGCATGAACAGCTGCCTCACAACCTCCCTTTGAGCCAAAACCGAGTTGAATGGGCTGAAATATTTCCGAAAGTTTCGGGAGAATGTGACGACAACAAATTTTGGAGGCCATACGACGGATAGTATTACCCACAGCGATGGGTCTTACTCCGCCATCTTTTTTGGATAGCGCGCAAAGGTTGGCCCCATAAATGATCTCAGTGAATGGGCTTGGCACCTTTCCTGCCAACATTAAATTTATAAGAGAGGTTAATTTCGATAATAATTTGGTACCAGCGTCTCCGGCGGCACCACAGACAAGATCTTTGTAATGCTGTGGTGTAAAACCGTCGAGACGTCGAGACCGCCAGCAGAACCAGGTTTAAATGACATAATGACGCTCAAGAGATCTTGGGCGTTACAATTTAGAACAGATTGGTCTAAAGATGGGGGATCTGGGAGGTTTATATTTATACTCGCATTCGTATTTATAATATTAATAAGGATAAGAAATCTGCTGTGGCGAGATCCTAAAAAATGAAATGATACACTATTTTTGGTTTTCATAATATTTTTTGGAAAATAAGTGTGAAAAAGTTTTATTTCTACCTATGTTTTTTTTATTGTGTATAGGCTTTGACGGGTCAGTTGGCGCGGTTGGTTAATACCCCACCTACGCCGCCGCCGTTTGTGGGTTTGATTCCCGCACAGGACATGCATTTGTGTGAATGAACATGTCTGTAATTATGTATATTAAGTATGTACTTATTTACAAAATAAAACCTGAGCAAATCGCTCTCAGTTCGTACTGCGCACGGCTGTCAAATACTGTCAATTCTGGCTTGTTTATTTCATGTTCCCATAGAGGCGACTATCCTTCTGGACGTTTTAAATTCTTTGGTAGTACCCAAGTAGTACCTATATTATATCAGTTATCTGGTCTCCATAGTTACAAGCTCTGCTTCGTTTTGGATCAGATAACCGTGTGTCAGGAATGCCTCTGGATATTTATTTAACTTTTTCTACATCACATCAGTTATTTTAGGTTATTGAAATATGAATTTTTGTTTTATTTTTTATATTATTTATCTACTACAGCTTTAGAAATGAGAAGTTTTCTTGTAGGTATTTAATTTTCTTTTCTTTAAGTCTCAATAGATGGCGTTAATATGACTGAAACGAACTATCTTGCTGTCAGTTCAATAAAAAAAAAACTATGTAACTTCATGGGTGCGTTCAGTTACTACACATGTTATTGAACTGTTACTGAACGCTACGACGATCTTCGGGCGATCACACGGCGTAGTTACTGAACGCAGCCCATAACTATTTGGCTTTATACTGGTAATAGACGTTCCAATGGACTTTTTGGCGGGAACTTGCAGAGTGACGTAGCGTTTTCATTTCTATTTTCATAAATTTGTGTATTTTGAGTTTTATTGTGTATTTTTGGTGGTATTTTACCCAATAAAGATCATCCATGTGCACCAGTGAAGTGAAATGAAATGAATTATGTGTATCGTGACTTTTCAAGTTGTCTCAAAATGTCCGTGAAGAGTTTTAGTACAATGACCACCATTGTAGTAAAACATGACTTTTATGGACGGGGACTGACTGAGGACAATAATGTGAAGTGATTTATTGTGACTGGAAACTATAATATAACTCGACACTGGCAGAAATGAGCCTTAATTTGGGCTTGGTTGCCAAAATTAAAAATAAGAAGAAGATTTTTATTATTACGCAGGAGACACGGCCAAGGTACGTCCTGCCGTAGGAAAGTGTATAGTGCGGCAGGACCCTCATAATTATTACTAATGCCGGTTGGAAGCTTTCGACGTCCTGCCCAAAGACTACAGTATATACTTAGAGAGTCCTGCCGCGCTACACACGGCCCTGACCATCAGACGTCCGACAGTCGGATCGTCTGTAACTTGTATTATGTCACTATCATGTGTGTTTTGTTCACAACTTATGTGAAATTTAGCTTAAATTTGAATGATTTGAAAACTATTGAAAATGCGTGTTTGTGCAGTTGTGAATTGTACCAATAAGGGACGTCTTACATTTCCAACTGACGAACCACTAAGGTCACAGTGGATAAGAGCAACAAAGGTGGATGTCCAACGAATATCAAAACAATGATAGAAACAAATAATCCTTAAGCGTGACTTCCACAACAAAACAAACAACGGAAACAAACATCCACTCATACCAGTGTTGCCGCCTCTTATTACTAATTTCGGACGAAAAAAAACAGGCTGTTACCAAAAAGCAACGAAAATTAAGTTTTGCTCCTCTGAAATTTGGTTTCATTTAATCATGTTCATGGTTGCCATTAATATCAATTAACACTTAATAGAAGAAATCTGTATATATATTTTTTTCAATTGTCGATTTTGAATTAAAAAGGATGGACACCGTCCGTTGTTGGCCTATGTGGCAACACTAAAGTTATGTGACAGCATATTTTGATTTGACAATTCAATTTGGTGATGACAGCGCCACCTAGTTATTTTGCAGCAACTCTTTAAATACCTACAAGAAAACTTCTCATTGATGACACTGGGCCTGGGCCCTTCTTATTAATCTGGCAACACTATAATGTGTGCGATTGACATGAGTTTCTTAGCGTAGCGTTATATTCTCTTTGATGAGTTTTTGACGGGAACTCGCAGAGTGACGTTGCGTTTTCATTTTTATTTTCATAAATTCGTGTATTTTGAGTTTTATTATATTCAATAAAACTCAAAATATCGGTGGTATTTTATCCAATAAAGATCAATCCATGTGCACCAGTGAAGTGAAATTATTTATGTGTATCGTGACTTTACAAGATGTCTCAAAAAGTTCGTGAAAAGCTGTAGTACATACAATGATCACTATTTTACAAAATCATGACTGCACAGTGACTGACAATGCGGACTATGTGAAAGTTTATTTGCGGACTATATGAAAGTGCTATTATAAATAAAATGTATGCGACTGAAGGACTTTGTATCCATGAATCATTATTCTATGTATGTATGTATCCATGGTCATGATCATGAAAAAATAAAAAAAAATGCGATTGACATTTGTTTGTTATTAGTGCGTTCGAATTGGGGTATGGTAGCAAAAATAACAGCCAAAAATGCCAAAAACGATCACATATGGCGTTCGATTTGGAAAGCTGTGGGCGAAATAGGTGTTTTGAACAGTTTTCGTTCACCGTTCGTTTTACTCGGAAACAGTTAAAAACGACATCGTGAACTGCAAATTTTGACCCACCTCCGAGGCAGGGTCGTTTGTTATCATATTTTGACATCTTTGAATCTGACAGATAAGTTTTGGGAAATTCAATCGGGAAGCGAAAATTCTAATTTTTATTGTATTTGATAGAAATACTAACAGGCAAGAGAATAATTTGTCAGATTAACATTGTTTAAAGATTAACTGAAGGAAAACGGTAGGTTGAGACACACAAGTGACGAGCATGCAAATGTCATTTTTGTATCTAATCGTTCGATTTGGGAAATATCGTTTGTGGCAAAAGTTGCAAAATTGTTGAAATTTTCCAATTCGAACACATAAACAAAAATGCCCATTTTGAAACTGTTAAAAACGACATCACTCCAATTCGAACGCACCTTATGTCAATTGTCAAATTTGACAATTAATTGTTGGCATTGGAAATGATTGAAAATAAGGTTATATTTATGTAAATTGAATTATTGTTATCAATTATTTATAAAATCTGTTCAAGTAGAAAGAAAAAAAAATAACTAGGAGCACATAATGTCTAATAAAGAAGGTGCTGTTAAAGAATTAGATGAGAAATATGTCGATTTAGTAGGAAAATTGGTGTTTGACATCAAAACTGGGTGAGTAGTCGTGACAAAATTTATCAAAATAACCAAGAATTTGTTTAAAAATATGTAATATTGTGTGGTGAAGTCATAGTTTATAACTGTTTCATTGATATGCAACCTTTTGTTATGAGAAAAACACTGTAATGTTATACAATTATAAATTCTATTCATATGCTCTCACATATCCACACTCTTGCATTTCATATAGATTTATTGCATCACTAAAGCACTCAGGGATCATGTAGTTTCCTATTAGTAAAAGAATTTTCATAATTGGATCAATAGTTCTGGAGATTATTTATATTATTTTTGTTCATCATACTTACTTGCCATATTATAGTTTGTCAATTCTAAGGCCCAGATAGCAAGAATCATATAAATGTGATGTTTGCTATTGAATAAGGTTTTGCTTGTTTTTACATCACATCAAACACAAGCAATGATAACTTTGAAATACCTAAATAAACTAACATGGGAGTGCCTAACATTTGTCTAAGTGCCTCATCATTTGTTTGAACCCTCATAACTTGGATTTGTGCTATACCAGATAAACAAAATTCTCGGGACATGATGTCAATAGTGAACTTACTAAACATATTAAGTTTCAATAACATAACTCTTATACTTTAGATTTTATTGATATCTAAAAAGCCCAGATTTTGTCACTGGCTCACTGATGATCATCAAAACTCTTAGGGTACTTCCTGAAGTCCTAGAAAGCTGAAATTTTATATGTAAGCATATACCTATACACAATCATCAAAAAATTTATAAAACATGAAAATATCAAACACATAAAAAAAACAAGCAACTTACAAAAAGAAGTGAAATCCCACCAAAAACATTTTTATGTAAAAAATGTTGCCAAGACATATGGCTCGCATTGTCAAAAAATTATATGAATATCTCATGTAGAGCCAAGCTTATAACTCTACATGGCCTTACTCTACAAGCCCCAACTTCACAAACTCTACACACCTTAGTCAAAATATGTGGCTTAGCCGTTTCACTACTACAAGAACTATTGTATAACAAAAAAGTTATGAACAGTGAATACATTTTTCACCTTTCTCCCATGTGACGGTAGCTCACAGTTCACAGTTGGTGGGATCTTGTTTACAAGTTAAATAGTCAAACAATTTGGATCTGAATAAATTTAAATGTTGATAATGAACAGAAACGGGTCAAAGGGTCGCTCACTTCCCTCCAATATGGCGAGGAGGGCGATGGCTGCCACACGCGTCATACTTGTGAACAGGTGCTGCTTGTGGGGGCTGGTCTGCTTAAGTTTGCTATTTATTTACTTATTAAATATTTATTCAGTCTACTTTGTAATTTTGCCGCCGCGCCGGGGCACGCAATTGTTTTCAGAGCAATTAGAATGTAAATATTATGTAATTAATCTAAGCCTGTTTTGAAAAGAGTAATTGCTGAGTTTATTGCCGGCTCTTCTCAGCAAATGCAACCTTCCGAACTGGTATTAGAGTCAGACTTTTCATAAGTGCCTGCGAAGGTCTATTTGAATAAATGATTTTGAATTTTGAAACATTGTTTTGTCTAACTGATGTGTATTCTGTCTATTCAGTTTCAGAAGGCAATATGAAAGCTGACCAACCTTTTCAATCCATCACTGTACATAATGGTACCTATAATTACATTATATGTTTCTATTACAGAAAGCTTGAGGGCTCCCTGAACATAGCACTGGCAACATTATCCTTCCTAGAACAAATCATTACCGAGTCACTGAATGCATCAGCATTGTAAGTAAATAAATAAATATCCTGGACATTCCTCACACACGGTCATCTGATCCCAAACTAAGCAGAGCTTGTACTATGGAAACCAGATAACTGATATAATACATATACTACTTTTTGTTTGTAAATACATACTTAATATACATAATTACACCCAGACTCAGGACATATAGACATGTTCATGAAGAAATCTCATCACACCCTTTTTAAGAACCCCATGCTGTATTCCATTGAGAAAACCCCTCACTATAGCTCAAGAGTTGACCAAAGGTCAATGGAAGGTCTTTCGCCAAGAGTCAGAGGGGTGCAAGATGCATTAATAGTACTCCATAGGCAGTGTATCCACAATCTCACCATGGTAAGTGATGACACAAAGCCTAGAAGGAACTGGCTCTCAAGTGCAGCTGTCGGAACACACCGATAGGTGCTTGGCGACAAATCAACTTGAGGGTGGCAGGCAGCCAGATGAGTACTACAAAGTACCTCACCACCACGCTATGGTTTCCTAACGATATTTTCCATCACCGAAAGCTGAAGTTCATTGTAAGATTCAAACCCGGGATCTTCGTGTCGGTATCCGACGTCAGTACCACTGAGCTCTCATAGCATTCGTGACGTGATGTGCAGTGAGCTGTGTGGTGTGTTGCGCGGAGTGGGGGCGCGCGTGGCGGGCGCGCTGTCGCAGCACGCGCCGCCCGCGCTCGTCGTGCGTCGCGTGCTGCGCGCCATCCGCGACGAGAACCGCGCCTACCTGGTCAGTACACACACATACTAGTGTGGGCTCTAATGTTACCGGGTGTTTCTAGACTTGTCAAGCCATACACGCTACGGTCTACCGGAGAGGTTACGTGTGCAGGTTTATCTGCGCAGGTCGATAGCGTGTATGGAGACGGTCCGGTATACCGGAGCGCTCTTCAGTTCATTCATAAATAACATATTAGGTAAATAGGTAGATATTATTTACGTAGTGAACAACCTCTTTGAACAGTCACTAGAAAACAACTAACGCGACCTGCGAAGGCGAACTGAGTACAGGCAAACACGCATAGGTATACCGTACGGTGTCAATCGAAAGAATTGATTTTCGATACTGCACCGGCTACCTGCGCAGGTTAAAAAAACTGCACAGTTCTATTGCCACACACGCTCAGGTCTACATGCGCAGGTAGACCTGTGTGATGCACCGGAGCGTCTGTGGCCGCCATAAGGCATTTGACTCTGTCTCAATCACTTCACTACATGTGTAGATATAAACCATGGATGCACCCTGGTCTCATACAGGATATCTTAAACGACTAACTATCCAATCGTTTTTAGTATATAAAAATATACTCTGTAACAATCAATGGGATTGTTATTAAATTTGGAGTTCCTCAGGGAAGCATACTGGGACCTACGCTCTTCCAAATATTTATTGATGACTTGTGCAAATCTCCAATTTGACAGTGAAATATTTACCTGTACTGACGATACAGCTTTGGTGAATGTAAGTTTAAAGGAACGAATCTTTGTTTAAATGTACTTTATTAGAGTTAGTTATATAGCATTTTCAGAGTTTCTCGTATACCAAAGACTCCAGTTATACCGATTAGCCGGATCCCCGCAATCATCAAGCTTATGCACTATTACTGCATACGAAGCTGACCAATTAAGACACGGCGTCAACCGTCCCCTCCGCTTACATTGTAAGATTGCGAATCTTAGTTGATGTGGCGTCTATAAAGTAATAACTTTAAAAAAACAATAAAATAATTATTAAATATTTTTCTATGATACAAGAGCATAATTCTCTCTTCGCTGTCGGGTGAAAATGCTGTTGCTGAAGCTACCAATGCAGCCATCTTGACATTGATGGGTGCACAGTTACAAAAATCGTGTGTGTTGTTAGAGATGTGCGGGCGAGGGTGCGGGCGAGAGCCTGCAGCGGCTCGTGCTGGCCGCGCCCGCGCGCCGCGCCACGCTCGGCCCGGCCGACCGGCAGGACCTGCGCGGGCCCATCCGGGACCAGATCGCCGAGGTGACCACTTCACTACCTTATTATGCACCTTATACTTAGGTCACCGATGGATGTGGCTGCTCAGACCTGACGACCTGACCTGCTGCGGGCCGAACCATCGAACTTGGTTTGCCGTCGAACCATATGCGATCGTGTGGCGAACGGTGCGTTGTACTAGCACCAAGTTGTCTGGCGATGCCTCACCGCGCCGTACGAGCTGACCTGACCATGTTCGGTGGTTCGCCGTACCAGGTTCGGTCGTTTGGTAATGCCTTAATTTTCCTTCTAGGCTTTGTGTGCTTACCATTTTATTTGTATAACTAGCTGTTCCCCGAGGTTTCACTAGCGTTCCCGGGATATTAAGTAGCCTATAATACTCGGGGATAGTGTAGCTTCCTATTAGTGAAAGAATTTTTCGAATAGGACTGTTAGTTCCAGAGATTCCGTTTAAACAAACAAAAAAACTCTTCCGCTTTATTATATTAGTATAGACTGAATTTAACCCAATTATGAAATTTCATACAAAAGATGAGTTTCGAATTTTCTCTTCTCCTGTGTTTTATGAACTCTAATCTATAACAGGTGGAGATTACGCGATGACATATCTTCGAAACCTATATTGGTTGTTCATTCTGAACAACTTTTACTATGGGACCAAACTGAATTCTCAAAAAAAATGTTTGCTCTCTATTGTAAATTTCAACCTTGCCTTTACATAATGTATGTATAGTAAAAAAAGAAATTTGAGAATTCACTATTGGTCCCATAGTAAAAGTTGTTCAGCATGACTAACCCAACATAGGTTTCGAAAATATGCCATCTCGAAATCTACACCTGTTATATAAAAGAAAGTCGTGTTAATTACACTATTTATAACTCAAGAACGGCTGAACCGATTTGGCTGAAATTTGGTGGGGAGGTAGCTTAGAACCAGGAGACGGACATAGGATTTTATAGGGTAGGTCGATAAGGGGGTAAAGAAAGGGGCGGGGGCGATACCGCGGGCTGAAAGCTAGTTGTCTTTAAGTTTGGTGCCACTTTGAAAACAAAATATACATAAATTAAACAACATTCCAGCTCCGAGCGGAGCTAGAATCGAGCACATCATCGATCTGCTCCCAAGCTCGCTCCCACATCCACTCGGAGGAGCTGATCCTCACGTACGGAGGCAGCTCGCTGGTGGAGGAGTTCCTGCGAGCCGCCGCGACGGACAAGTGCCGCTACCGGCTCATACTCGCAGAGGGACCTGACGTCGCAAAGGTACTTTGCCTGAAAGAGATGGGGTCGTGCGATGGAAAGAGAGGCCTGTGTTGAGAGAGTGAGACATAGAATAAGAATAATAATAGAGTAATAGTGCTGACTTTACCTTGTGCAAAGCGTGAGCAGTTTGCCCCGCAGATGGCGCTGCAGTCGATTATATAACCTAGATACCGACTGCAGCGCCAACTGCCGGGCTGATTTGTGAATCTAAACCATCCAGGGAGCCACCCAAACGCATGCAAAAAAATTCATTCAAATCGGTCCAGCCGTTTAGGAGTTCCGTGACAAACACACGTACCTACAGTTGATTTTTTTTGTATGCGTTTTGGTGACGCCCTGGATGGTTTAGATAGGGTAGGGTAGGTTAGCACCACAGGGTAGGGTAGCACCACGCGAACGAAGTCGCGCCGGGCAGCTAGTATTCTATATATCTCTATAGAGTTAGCTTTCTGCACGTAGTAAGTTGACTACGTGCACAAGGCTAGCGTACGTATTTGTTATAGTGTGTATGTTGTATTATAGAGTCAGTCGATGGCGCGTCGGCTGAGTACTGCAGGAGTGCCGGTGTGCGTGGTGCCTGCAGCCGCCGTGTTCGCCGTCATGTCGCGCGTCAACAAGGTACCTGTACCCTGACCTGACTGTACCTTCACTGCATCTGCATCTGTACCTTCACTGCATCTGTACGTTCACCGCATCTGCATCAGTACGTTCACCGCATCTGCATCAGTACCTTCACTGCATCTGCATCAGTACCTTCACTGCATCTGCATCAGTACCTTTACTGCATCTGAATCAGTACCTTCACTGCATCTGTACCTTCACTGCATCTGAATCAGTACCTTTACTGCATCTGAATCATTACCTTCACTGCATCTGAATCAGTACCTTCACTGCATCTGTACCTTCACTGCTTCTTCATCAGTACCTTCACTGCATCTGTACCTTCATTGCATCTGTACCTTCTCTGTATCTGCATCGGACACATACATTTTTCAGTTTACTTAACTCCTCTCCTTAGATATAGAGATCACTTTTAGTGATAAGACCACCCATTGTCTGTCTACCATGGGCACCGTTTCGCACGGTGGTAGGGTACTTTGTAGTACCCATCTGGTTACCACCCTCATGTTGAAAATCTGTCGCCAAGCACCTATCGGTGTGTTCCGACAGCTGCACTTGAGAGCCAGTTCCTTCTATGCTTTGTGTGTGCACCACCTTCGGACACATCATCACTTACAATGGTGAAATTGTGGTCAAAAGTAGGCCTATATACAGGAAAAAAAGGGCGTCAGACTCGTACTAAAAACTCGACTTGTTTGTAGTATGATAATTTTGTTTAACATTCCGAGTTGTTTTCAATCATATATACATTTTTCGTTTCAATATTTCTTCTTCTTCTTATTTTTAATTTTGGCAACCAAGCCCAAATGAGGGCTCATTTCTGCCAGTGTCGAGTTATATTATAGTTTCTAGTCACAATAAATCACTTCACATTATAGTCCTTAGTCAGTCAACGTCCATACAAGTCATGTTTTACTACAATGGTGGTCATTGTACTAAAACTCTTCACGGACATTTTGAGACAACTTGAAAAGTCACGATACACATAATTCATTTCATTTCACTTCACTGGTGCACATGTATGATCTTTATTGGGTAAAATACCACCAAAAATACACAATAAAACTCAAAATACACTAATTTATGAAAATAAAAATGATAACGCAACGTCACTCTGCAAGTTCCCTCCAAAAAGTCCGTTTCAATATTTATGGCCCTGAAAATTTTTGCAATCTTAATTTAACAGGACCTTAAATATAGCACTTTCGCTGACACTATTAGACATATTTTTTTTTATTCATTGTTACTTTTTGCAGGTGTAAGCTTTTTTTAAGCTGTTGGCAACATTCAAATATTTTTTTTACTTTGCCACACATATCTTGTGCAGGGGCCGAGAAATAACTCAGACACATGGACCAATTGGGATCTATTGTGGTCCCCTAGATAACTTACTAGTCTTGTGTAGTTCACGAACGAACTAGTTCGAAAGAGCGCTCCCACAGACGAACTACGCGAACTAGTTCCCAGATATCTCGCTCCTTAGTACGCTTCGGTATAATAAAATCGACTTGTAATAGCGAGAGTGAGCGAGAGCGCGGAGCGGCGCGCCGCCCGATCTAGTCACGTTACCTAGTCGATTACTTATTCATAATAAGGAATACAATATACTTATTGCACCAATTACACTATTATTTACACAATATTCAAGTTGAAACTCTTATTAACACACTTGGAATTAGAATACATTTTAAGTAATAGTAGTAATAGTTCGCCAAGGAGGAGCGAACTAAACGGAGCGCTCCCGGTCGTGAACTATTACGCGCAAGACTATAACTTACTCCTCCCCAGTCTCGTTGAAAACTCTTTTCATGAGTTTTACAACGAGGCTAGGAGATATGAGCCTTTAGTCTTCTGGTTTTGGATATCCGATCCCTAGGAGACTCATCCGCTTACCAGCCAGTGCATCGCATGTGCACAGAAGGTGCTCCATGCGTCCCGTATGCTCCCACACAACCTGCACATGGGTGTCGCGGTTGATAGGTCATCTTCATGAGCATGTCGTTGGTTCCAAAGTGCCCAGTAAAGGCCCCAAGCAGGTAGCGGATTTGCCCCCTACTCATATTCCAAATGCATTCCCGGGCTTTGAACGTAGAGCCTAGGAATTTGGAGTGTTGTAGACCGGTGATAGACAGCCACACTTAGTATGTACCTGTATTTGTACACTTTTACTGGTAATAAATGTAATTAATATAATATTTGCACATGTATTTGCAGGTAATAGTGTCGGTGAGTGCGGCGGTGGGCGGCGGCGCGGTGGTGGGCCCGGCCGGCCTCCACACGCTCACTCTCGCCGCTAATCACTACAGCGTCCCGGTATGTACTCCACACCACACTACACCTCTCTACTCTACATGACTACACTATACGCCTCTACACTACACGCCTCTACACGGTAGTAAACTACATGACTCAACTCTAAACTACACTACACTACACTGTACTACACTACTTGACACAACTTTACACTACCCGACTCTACATGACTACACTATACGCCTCTACACTACTCTATACTGCACTACTCTACATAACACTACTATACACTACACAACTCTACATGACTACACTATACGCCTCTACATTACACTATACGACTCTATATGACTACACTATACGCCTCTACACTACACGCCTCTACACGGTAGTAAACTACATGACTCAACTCTAAACTACACTACACTGTACTACACTACATGACACAACTCTACACTACCCGACTCTACATGACTACACTATACGCATCTACATTACACTACACGACTACACTATACGCTTCTACACTCCTCTACACTACACTACATGACTCTACACTACACTACACGTCTCTACACTACATGACTCACCTCTACACTACACTTGTCTAAACTACACGACTCTACATGACTCAACTCTACACTAAACGCCACTACACTACATGACTCTACTCTACACTACACTACACGTCAAACTATATGACTACACTACACCACTACATTATACGCCTCTATACTACTCTACACTGCACGCCTCTACACTATACTACATGACTTTACACTACATGACTACACTATACGCCTCTACACTATACTACATGACTTACACTACACAACATGACTACGCTATACTACACAACTCTACACTATACACTTCACTTCACTACACAATTCCATAGTACACACCTCTTCACTATTCTACACTACACTAACTCTACTGAATGTATACACACCACCACCAATCACCATAAAACGAGGCTACTGCGTAAGTCAATCGTAATGAACTTCATTAAAATTGTCTTCGTTAAAAAAAAAAAAAAAACAAAAATCAAAATTCATTTATTCAAATTTGGCCCTTATAGGGCACTTGTGATAGTTAACAAATGACTCTACGTTTTACTACAATTGTATTAAATGACTTACGGGATAGCTCCGCCAGTGTCTGTGCCATGTATACCGACGTGTGTGGGGGGGTGTGTGTGTGTGTGTGTGTGTGTAATATAACTATAAATGATTATTGAATGCAGGTAATAGTGTTGGCGCCGCTTCACAAGCTGTCCCCGACACACGCATGTCATCACAACCACTTCGAGCCCGCCGCAGCGCAAACCGCCATGCCGTACCAGTTAGTATACAACTACATTATATACAGTACAGTAAAGTACAGTACAGTACAGTACAGGTGATGGTGCACAAGCTGTCCCACTTCGTGCTTCTGATGTAACAAGGGCTCGGCTGAAAACCAGCGCTGAGTAATTTGCCCTCACGGGGCTTACTTAGCAAATGCTGATGCCAAGTCCCTTTCCTTACACACTGCCTATTTTTGCATTTAAAAACTTTATCTTTTTTTAACCGACTTCAAAAAAAGGAGGAGGTCCTCAATTCGGTTGTATTTTTTTTATGTTTGTTACCTCATAACTCCGTCATTTATTAACCGATTTGGAAAATTCTTTTTTTTGTCTGGAAGGGTACACTTCCCTTTGTCATCAGATCAGGATTTGATTACTTATTAGTGTACTTTGAAGTCGATTTAAGTTTTTTGTAAAACAGTCCAATTATTTTTTTGTATTTTTAAGCTGTAAGAAATAAATGATATTTTCTTTCTTCTTCTTCTTTCTTTAACATGTTCTGGAAGTTAAATAAATACAATGAAAGCGTGTTGTATTATGTGCAGGCACGCGGAGAGCGGGTCGGTGCACGTGTTCGCGCCGCACTACGACTACGTGCCGCCCGACCACATCGCGCTCTTCATCACCAACCTGTTCGTATACTACATCATCGTCATCATCATCATCACCCAACCATACTATCACTATTGTAAAGCTATGGAGCAATGTTGACGGGCCAGTTGGCGCAGTTGGTTAAGATTCACCTTACGCGCCGTAGGTCGTGGGTTCGATTCCCACACGGGACATGTATTTCTGTGCATGAACATGTCTGTATGTCCTGAGTCTGGGTGTAATTATGTATTCTATGTATGTATTTACAAACAAAAAGTATTATATGTAGTATATCAGTTATCTGGTTTCCATAGTACAAGATCTGCTTAGTTTGGGATCAGATGGGATCAGAGGAATGTCCCGGGATATATCCCAGCTATGGATTATTATCAAATTTTAATTAAATTAAAATCAAATTTTTATGCTGCTTTTCCATTATATAAAAATTTCTATCCGGAAGGTTTATGTGTATGTCATCGGAAATGTATGTAATCCGTCGTTGTATACAATTCCTAGGAAATGTCAAAAATCGGCAGGAAATGTGTGAAATAAATTTTATTAATCTACCACACAGACTAGATCGGTTAGGTTAGAACTTTGACAATACCGTGCGAAAGCCGAGTGAGCGAAGTGAGCGGTGCCGAGGCTTGAGCCATATTTTTGCGCAATAAAAAGGATAATTTATGTTAAATTTTACACTTTTCCTAGCCCCATTAACATGTAAGACTAGGAAATATATACGTTTCCTAGGAGATATGTGTTTTAAATAAGTTTCGACAAATTGTTTTACACATTTCCTAAATTTTATACCACTAAGGTGGCAAACAAGCATACGGCCCGCCTGATGGTAAGCGGTTACCGTAGCCTATGAACACCAGGTGCAACTCGCGCGTTGCCGACCCTGCAGAAATCTCTTCAAACCCTTTTTGAAGAACCCCATGCTGTACTTCATTGGAAAAATCACGGCAGGGAGCTCATTCCACAGTCTGAGCGTTCGCGGAGCGTTCCTAAATTGGCTCGTCATTGTATACATTTCATATGAATTGCATAGAATTCCTAGGTTTCATACTGTTTCATACATTTCCGGTAACATGCATAATACAATACGGGCAAAGCCGGGGTGACACTAGATAAGTTATTTAATACCTAATTTTTGTTTCAGCGGTGGCAGTTCCCCTTCGTATATCTATAGATTATTGTCGGAGCTCTACGATCCTAAGGACAATCAATTATAAATTATATTATAAGATTAATTATAAATATTCTGTTGAAATAAACATTATTTATAATGTGGGGATTTTATTTTGTATTGTACCTTGAAGTTATGGAATCATTTTGTGTAAAATGATCATGACTTTAGAACGGAGGGTGCATGAAGGTGATGTATTCATAAATTAATTAATTATGATTCATAAAATGTCGCCGCATTGACAATATAACGGTAGAATCCCGTTATGTTTGTAGGCACCAGCTTTGTGTTGCAAAATAAGACGAAATTAAGTGAAAGTGGCCCTCGCAGCGTTGTGTCATCACTAAAATAGCATCACGCCGTGCCATGGGAGGCGCCCGCCATACTTACAAAAAGTATACGCTCAAATTGCAAACAACCTCTTTAGTATCGCCCTCTCGCGTCGCTGCTTAGTTAGAAAGAGACAAAAGACTTCCCGAATCAGTGCTAACTTCACACTGCACTGTGTGCGTCATGTTGGCTGCATTATAATAACAATGGGCGGGGTCTTATGCTCATACAGCAATCAAGCGCTTTAATATGACCGATAGTCAAGACGCGGTGTTTAAAACGGGTGTAATTCAGCGCGTTAAGCGCTTGTTGATGTCGAGTGGACGAGTTGTGTAAACTTTTTTTTATGAGGCTTACGTATCGGTCGTCCGGACTGGGCGCATAGCGTTACGTTATTATACCGGATTTTATTTCACATTTTCCATCATTTCACTGCGTAAAGAGTCAATGTTATGTGTTCCATACCTATAAACAGTATTTTGCTGATTAATTTCAATGTGAAGCTGTGCGCCAGTGCGTGACGACTATAACGAGATTACTCAGTCTGATTCACATTAATTATGTGAACGGTGACGAACCATTTTAAGTGCGCGATAACACGCCCTCCCGTTGTTCTCGACTTCCTAGGATATATTATCCTCAGTTTGTACAAAAACTTGAATAGTTGCGTGTGTCTTTAATATAAAATCAATACTTGGAATTGTCATTGCCTGTCACGTTTCTTGTGTAATTAACATTCTTAACAAGTTTTCTTTATAACTAAATTAATTAACAATCTCTATTCAATTCAATAACCATGGGTGAACAATAATTAAAAATTAATGAAATAAAAAAATATGTTCGCGGGTGATTTCAAATTTAGTACTCGGAAGTTCCGCTAGAGCGCGCCGTCGCCATTTTGTGACGTTGCCGCGCTTGCGCGTTCAGTTCGCGCGAGCTTCGCGCCGTTGCATTACGTCCAAAACAATTGTGCGGGCTCCGTGGAAGTCTTGTAAATTTTATAATTTTCTAGTAAAAAAAATCGTGTTCCGAAGTGTCGCAGTGCGGTGTGCTTGTGATTCTGTGTGATCTGGTAGTGTGTTGGAGGCGATTGTGATCGCCGGTGGCATCGGCGCGGATCGATACGTGGTGATATGGCGCAGCGAGCATGAGTCAAGGCGGGTCACGGAGACCCTACTCCCGCGGGGGCCCGCGGTGGCACCCGCGCTACAAGGACTACTGGGATTACGAGCAGAATTATAGGTTTGTAACACTCTCTATGGAATAAATAATCGATAGGAACCATTTCATGCACGCACGGCACGGGTAGGTGATGAAAAGAAAAGATTTGTCTGTGATTTGGAAATCGACACGAATAATTTATTTTCAAGCTCTCACGCCGCAAAATCGATATCAAGAGACCCGGGATCTCCCTCACGTGTTTATTTATTTACACATTTCAGTTCACATTACTTATTCAGCAACATGAGAAGCTAAAAAAAAACAACTAGGAATTTACTCGACGATTGTTCTAATGTTACACCAACGAATTTCGTAATATTTTACATATAAACTGTTGTATGTCGTAGGCCTTTAATCATTTATATAATTATCTTGCATAATTAACCTCTTTAATTAGAGTAAAAAGGAAAATGATCATCCAAAAGTCATGAGTCAAGAAACCAAATGTTATTTTCCTAAAAATGCCACTGATTGTGCTTAAATACCAATTACATAACATTCACAAGTTCTCAACACCTACTAGAGTATTATATTAATGTAGCTATACCAGCTATACTGCAGAGGCAGTAGCCTTTTAGAAATTGTTTATTTACTGCCTTTTGCCACACCATTACTAAACATAATATGATTAAGATTAGAAGTTGTGCAAGAAAGGGTACTTTTTGTAGATGACAAGAATGCATTTGAATGAATTGTTCGCTTCGCAGGCTATTGTTATATATATTTTGTAAATTGTAATACTTTTAAGTACACATTAAAAAAAAAAGACTTGCTGAGTTACTTGTGGGAGTCTTCTCAGTTCAAGTTGTATTTGGAACCGGTGTAGAGTCATTTGTTAACGTTCATAAGTGCCTTATCAGGGCCTAAATTGAATAAATGCTTTTTTAATTTGAATTTGAATTTGAATTATGGCCAAAAACAAGACATTTTAAATATTAAAAGTAAAAAGCAGTGTTATCAACTTACATAACTCTTAAATTACTTTTTGGCTGGCGAACTTACGCTTTCTTCTACTTATGGTGTAGCTTGATAAGTCATTCTTAATTGATCTGCAAAGTTAAGGTATGGGTGCCCTGATGATCCCAGCTATCACTTAATTTTGATAGTTGTGAAGCGTTGGAGGCCTTATAGATTGCTTTACAACTCCCAACAGTAGGTTGAATCCTCCTACCTCCACGGATCACAGTTGGCACGCTGGATAGAGTATCTGCCCATTCCCTTTTGTCTTTACTTGTGAAACGAGGTGGGTGCTCAGCAGTGAATAATTATAGGCTGATGATGATGATGATGAGATTATACACAAGTACTAGTTGTCTCCCGCGGTTTCATTTGCGTTCCCAGGATAAAGGTAGCCTCTAGGATAATTTAGCTTCCTATTAGTGAACGTTTTTTTCTAATCCGATAGGTAGTTTCCAGAGATTAGCGCGTTTAAACATAAAACTCATCAGCTTTATTATACCTATACCATTTATTAGTACAGATTATTCCAACAAGAGTAATTTTTCACTTCAAGATTTTGTTTATTACAGAATATTTTTTAAACACAAATTCTGGCAGCACTAACAAAGTTATCTTATAGATAGATATTTGAAACAACTCATGAGAAATTGTTATGATTAAATAGTTATAGAAATCTGCACACTAACATTGGTTAGTGATGCTAGAATTTGTGTTTAAAAAATACCTTTTCAGAAGTAAAGTAAATAGTATATCAGCTATCTAGTTAATATTGCACAAGCTCTGCTTAGGTTGGGATCAGATGCTATATATTCCTATAGGTATCTGTCATATCAGACAACTGCAGTGCAAATGCACTGTTATCAAACATTGCGAGACTTGTTTGTATTGTACTCACTCTAGAGAGGCGATTCTCCTATGACATATGACAGTGAGCAAAATACAAGCAAGTATCTCCATAAAATACACATCATGCTCAAGCTCGGAGCAAAAAACGGAAACGTCTGGTTAACGTGCTGATAAGCAAATTGTAAAACCAATTAAATTGCTCATATCTTTGTATGGAGACTTCAACAAGTAGGCAACATGTCAAGGCAGACGCAACACAAGCCAATAGAGTAACCACCTTCCTTACCATCACACAACAACCCAAAAATTCTCAAAAGACGTTAATTTTGTTAAGGAGGCGTCCATAAATTACGTGAGGCGATTTTTCGACCCCCCGTCCCTTGGTGAGATGTCGTGAGATTGGGCTCAACCCCCTGCCCCTCTGCACTAATCGAACGTGAAATTTTCAATATCCATGCGTTTTTGTCGTTTTCGTTGGATTTGTTTTAAAACAAAAATACTCGATTTTTTTATCGCCGTCTAGAATCACACTGAAAATGTCTAAAAATAAAATACTCAAAAGGGAGCTATAAACATTCGAAAATTAACGCCCAGTATTCGAGATTACTGTTTCTTACGAAAAAATTACGTGATTCTGCTGAGAGCCCCCTTCTCCCCTAGTTGAGACTGTGTGAGTTTCGGCTCAACCCCCTCCCCTCTAAAGGCCTCGCGTAATTTATGGACGCATCCTAAACATTTAGTTTTTTTTTTTTTTATAGGTGCAGTGATCGGTCGGTACTGTGGTTTACTCGGTATTACTACTAGGGGATTTTTGGCTTTGGCTTGGAGGTACACACAGATAGCCTATGTTATGGAGTCATAGGCAACTTTTTAACCTAGGATGTCGAGTGAAACCGCGGACGACAGCTAGTACATGCGTATGCTTATTCTGTCCACCAATAGACATAAAATCAAGACGGAGTGTCACCTTATAAGAAAGTGAAGCCGAAAATGTCTTACGTGTGCGTGAGTAAAATCAGTACTGGTCCAAGCAGGCACAAATGGTACTGAGCCTTATTGTCCCTGTCAACGTCTCAATGTGGAATGACAACCGATCGGCTTCCTATGGTGTATATGTGTGTGTGAGGCCATGTATTTACAAGAACGCCGGCTTCCTATTACTTGCGTCACTTAAGAACACAGACCGTTCCGTCTTTAATTTTTTCTTGCTCTAAGTGTCCACCACTAAACAACAAATATTGAACCTAAAGGAGTACAGTTTAAACAAAATGATAAGCGTGGTCGATGAGTCACGCGACACGTAGGTATCCTGTCGCGTAGAGAAATGCTCTAATGGAATTTACGCTGGGTTTGGTTTCCTATTAAATTATGCTTAAAACATAGACGGCTGACGCCATTTACGTAGTATACCTACCTACTGATTAAATGGAATGGAAACATTGTTCGACAATGACAATAAGGTGATCGATAAGGCGCATGTCACACAGGTACCTACATGTACAAACAGGTACCTACATGTACAAACAGGTACATACGGAGTACCAACATATGCACAAAAAAAAACAGTATCTTCATGTTGGGTTCCAGGTTCACAGAGGTCTTGTTAAAACTGGTCAAGATTCCACCTATCGCGTCGCTGGTCGTAGGTTCGATTCCCACACAGGACATGCATTTGTGTTGCATGAACATGTCTGTTCTGTATGTCCTGAGTCTGGGTGTAACTATGTATATTAAGTAGGTATGTATTTACAAACAAAAAGTTGTATTATGTATTATATCAGTTGTCTGGTTTCCATAGTACAAGCTCTGCTTAGTTAGTGATCAGATGACCATGTGTGAGGAATGTCCCAGAATATTTATGTATTTATATCATTGAGGTTCTCTACCAACGATGTCTAAAATCATAGACAAAATTTTATAATAAATGCTATCTACCTGTTACGAAGAAATCCTTCTCTAAAATCATAATGCCAGCGAAGGGAAGTGTAAAAAAAAGGTACGGAGCGAGCGGTGCGCCCGCGCAGCGCAGGTAGCGACCTTCGGGTTCAACGCCCGCGACGCCCTAAAATACACGCGGATATGGGACGCATGCGCAGTCGTAGGGGGGCTTTTTTCTGCAATACTTGTTCTTGTTGGAAACTTGCTGCTTTTAAAAGTGTTTTTAATGGGCATAAATGGTCATATATTATATACTGAAACGTCTCTCACACTTATGATTATGTTCAGTTGAATGGACAGTTCCATTGTATGAGACTGGCCTGTGTAGAATGACGGGCCAGTTGGCGTGGTTAGATCGTTGGTTCGATTCCGACCTAGGACATGCATTTGTGTGCTTGAAGTCTTGAACACGTCCGCATGTCCTGCTGAGTCTGGGTGGGTGTTTGTGTATATTAATTATGTATTTACTATTTACAAGCAAAAGTAGGTATTATATGTTAGTATATCAGTTATCTGATTTCCATAGAAGGTACTTGAAAAGCTCAAAATTCAAATTCAAAAAGCATTTAATCATTTTAGGCCCTGATAAGGCACATATGAACGTTAACAAATGACTCTACACCGGTTCCAAATACAACTTGAACTGAGAAGAAAATCAGCAAGTCTTTTTTTTTTATGTGTTCTTACAATTTACAAAATATACCTATATATAACAATAGCCTGCGAAGCGAACAATTCATTCAAATGCATTCTTGTCATCTACAAAATCAGAAACTTTATAGGTACCCTTTCTTGCATAACTTTTGTTTTACTATCTTTTTGAATCTATTCTCTGCTTGCTCCCAGGATATTTATTATTAAATCACGTTTATTTTGATCTGCTGAGTTTATTAACAGCTCTTCTCAGCAAATGCAACCTCCCGAACCTGCATTAGAGTCCGACTATCGAGTGCCTGCTAAGGTCTATTTGACCTATGACGCATTCGTATGGCCCTTTCCACACGCGACGATTTCCGTTTCCGTACACTACCGTGACGGTTCACTGTACGTAACGAACCATGCACGTGGTGGTGACATTTCCATCAGGTCATTGTCACTATCATAGGGTGACAATATAAAATAAAAAACCGGCCAAGTTTGAGTCTGACTCGCGCACCGCAGGTTGCATCTGACTAATAGCTGTCTTCCGCTGTTTCACAAAAATTCTCCATACCATAGGCTATCTGCATGCCAAATTTCACGATGATCTGTTGAGTAGTTGAGGCGTGAAGGCGTATAAAAACAAATAAACAATCAAACTCACTTTCGCGTTTATAATATTAGTTAGGATTAGAATTTCTTGATGTGTGATTTAAGAGCACTCAGCTCACCATACTTTTCATACAAAAGCTCTGTACTTATGATGGCGTTTTTAAACGCTTTTCGTTAGCTGTTTTAAACAAATTGGTATCTTGTGAACTATATCTAGCAGTATAACTAGGCGAAAATAAAAAAAAGTGTGAAACAAATTCAGTAAAAGCCTCCGAAAAACAGCGGTTTTGCACAAATTTTACCTGAACTTTGGCCATATCTAATGTACCTATAAATTGTTAAAGTAAAGAAAACAGCTCTAAACAATGCTTGCAAATGTATTGGAGATTCTAAATAACTTTTTTTTCACAAACTTGTAAGATTACATCACATGAAGTATGGGCCTGGAACAAGTTTTATGATATGCGAAATCATGAATGACGACCTAGCGAAGCGGCCGCGAGTGATCAGCGGAATTTATCAACTGATAACCGATGGCTCTGATGGTTTCTCTCTTTTTTCGCAGTCAAACATTACGTTGGATGAAAGTACAAGCTTTTAGGCTACGCTTGCGTTGAAGTTGCTTTGGCCATGAAGGGCCCCTTAAGTCACAGACATAAATCTAAATATTATCTATTTATCGCCATCAGTACAGAGCAAGCTGTCATTACTGTAATGACTGCTCTCTGCATCAGTATGAAAATCAAGCTTGCCACTTTTTTTCTACCTACCATAATGTCACAAGAGCGCAGATAGGCTGGCATTTAGAGCTATAACGTGAAAATGCGAAGCCCAAAAGAAGGGTAAAGATTTTTCGATTTTTTTTATCACGCTTGCCGTGTCCCTGTAGCCCGAGGGCCC
This sequence comes from Achlya flavicornis, assembly GCA_947623365.1. Lineage (NCBI taxonomy): Eukaryota > Metazoa > Arthropoda > Insecta > Lepidoptera > Drepanidae > Achlya > Achlya flavicornis. The sequence continues at coordinate 582,889 of OX392494.1, read as the reverse complement.
CGTGTCCTTAAGGCGTCGCGTCGTCCTAATTGGCGACGATCGTACGATCAAACGATGCGATTTCGTCGCACGATCGCGCTGATGTTCCTGTGCTCGCGCGATTACTTACGAGCTTCAATTAGGACACTCTAAAGCGTTTTGTGTATTTAATCTCGTCGTGCGACTAAATCGCATCGTTTGATCGTACGATCGTCGCCAATTAGGACGACGCATGATACGGCTGATTCGGGGCGGTAGAGCTACACACCCTGCTACCACCGTGCTATGTTCTCCTTCACCGAAAGGATCTTCTTTCTGTAGGATTCGATACTGGGACCTTCGTCTCGGCATCCAACGTCACTTCCACAAAGCTAGGCTAACTAAGCTGTCATCGCCTTATTTTTTTGTGTGTCAAAGTGAATACTTAAGTGTGTTGCTGTTAACTGCTGATTGGGTTCGCACAAACAAGAGCAACTTACGAAAAATACTAATAATGCCCGATTTACCGTTGGTGCGTGAACTCCATTCGATAACTCGTTTCAATATACTGATCTTGTTAATTTTAATTCGGCAAGAAACTCGAAAGAAATGAGATCAACTCCTGCCCTGAGAGTGTTTTGCTTAAGGATGGCCGCCATTTTGAATATTTAACGTGTTTTTTTGTTTTCTGTTTTTTCTCATGAAAATAATAAAAATAAATTTACTTTACAAGCTTTTATTTTACTTGCCATGTATGTTTGTTCGTTCGGGTGGAATCTTGCACGTCGAATTTCACCCACTTCCAGTGGTCGGATTGACTTGATATTTGGTACATACATAAGTGTATTGGAATTGGAAGACAATGCAAGTACAGTCCACAAAAAAAGCTTGTAGAAAAAAATATGTTTTTAACAAAAACTTATTAATTGCGAATGTGAGTTTGTTTATAACGCTTTCACACCTTAACTACTGTACCGATCATTATGGAATTTGGCACGCAGATAGCCTCTGGTATGGAGAAGGACATAGACATGTTTTGTCCCGGGAACGCGGGTGAAACCGCGGGGGATAGATAGTGTACCAGTAATTACAAACTCATGTCATAAACGCCAAAGTTTGTGAGTGCTGAATATATTTGAATGAAATTTGGCACACAGATAGAATATGTTGTGTTTAACACATGGCTTTTTATTTTGGGAAACTATAGGTGCCTCTGTAAAGCTGGTGAAACCGTAGGGCGATAACTAGTCTGTGATAAAGATGACAATGGCCCTGATTCTGTCGTAAACTAATTTTAATCTCACTATGTCTCTTTCTAACAAAGAACATGAGAAAAGGATGTAAGAAATTTAGTCCTGTCGAATTAGTCCAATGCTTGTTTTCAATATAAATTTAGTCGCCATCTATCGCGTTTACGCCTAAATCCACGCAAAATAAGACGGCAAAGAATAATTTGACAGCTTTAAATATGTTCTATCCTTTTTCAATAATGTTCGTAAGAAAGAGATGAGATGTGACTAAAAATTAATTTAGTGCGATTTACAACAGAATCGGCACCATTGAACCTACACTTCTTTAATATCTCTTGCGTTTTAATGTATTTATGGCCGGTCAGGTAAAAATACAGACAAAACAGTCAAATTGTCGATGGATCGGCCTTTCACGCCCTGGGTCGGTACCGTATCTTTCCCTTTTTGTTTTAATTAGGCTGACATTAAAGATGTATGCAACCCAACCTCACACACAGAGTACCGTTACTTGTGAAATGGGGTCTGTCGAAACAAAAAAACTGCATTGAGTCCACAAATTTTCATCTCAAAGGTTTGTAAAGTGCCAGAGATGTAAAACGATGTTAAATGCCTTAATGCTTTTAAGGTTCAAAATCGTACATTTAATATTGTTAGGGAGTAAAGTGTCTGGCGTAATTAAAGAAGATTATAGGTACGGTACTTTTTACAACACTAGCTCGTAAAGTGACTCTTATTGCAGCGATTTTATCATAAGACTGCTTATTACGAACTCGTGCTTTTTCCTTTACATTACCGCACTAGTGTATTATTATATTATCCCGATTATGTTAAGTTTGTATCTCACTGTAAGTGATATGTGTGTAGACGAAGCATTCTTAATTTAAACGGGTAAAACAATTTGACAGCGCATCGCGCATCGCATTTGTTAACGTTCTCATTGTGTGGTTGAAGATTATAAAAAAATCTACAAAAAAAAATATTAAATCTGTTTTTTTCCTCGCAAGTGTGTTGAAAAATTAACTTTTTAACATAAAAAACTTTGGAGGCAGTTTATTTTTTTGTTAATAAGTTAATTTATTTTTGAATTTTTAGTTTCATATATACCTACTTAAATACTTTCGCGTGTAAAGGCCTGCGTAAACAATGCGATAGCAGCAATCGCGGTTGTTTTGCTGTCATTTTTAGGGTTCCGTAGCCAAATGGCAAAAAACGGAACCCTTATAGATTCGTCATGTCTGTCTGTCTGTCTGTCCGTGTATGTCACAGCCATTTATTTCCGAAACTATAAGAACTATAATGTTGAAACTTGGTAAGTAGATGTATTCTGTAAACCGCATTAAGATTTTTACACAAAAATAGAAAAAAAACAATAAATTTGGGGGTTCCCCATACTTAGAACTGAAACAAAAAATTTTTTTTTTTCATCAAACCCATAAGTGTGGGGTGTCTATGGATAGGTCTTCAAAAATGATATTGAGGTTTCTAATATCATTTTTTCTAAACTGAATAGTTTGCGCGAGAGACACTTCCAAAGTGGTAAAATGTGTGTCCCCCCCCCTGTAACTTCTAAAATAAGAGAATGATAAATCTATAAAAAATATATGATGTACATTACGGTGCAAACTTCCACTGAAAATTGGTTTGAACGAGATCTAGTAAGTAGTTTTTTTTTAATAGGCCATAAATTGAAATTAATATCAAATACTCAGGTCTATACTACCATTTACTTATATACCTACAGGTTTGTACGGAACCCTCGGTGCGCGAGTCTGACTCGCACTTGGCCGGTTTTTTAAGAGTTCCGTTGTCTGTCTCCGAAACTCATCATCAGATGTATATGAAATTTATATGGGACCATTTCGGAATAAACCCCTTTCGAACAAAAAAATAATTTTGAAAATCCGTCTACATATGACGGAGTTATGCCCTAACATACATAAAAAAAAAATATATATAAACATGCGAATTGGGAACCTCCTCATTTTTGAAGTCTGTAAAAAAATATAAACATTCGAATTGAGAACCTCCTCCTTTTTGAAGTCGGTTAAAAACGTTGTGTCACGCGTATGCATTGATGATAACACTCTCGCTTAATACCGCCTCGTCTGTAATTGCCAACTTTGCGCACATCTATCCCAATGTACTATTATTGATAATGTTGGGTCATTTATAACCTGACGTGTAATAATACACAGACTATAGTCGAACCCACGACCTGTCTCGTGATAGGTGGAGTCTTACCAACACGCCAACTGGCCCGTCACGTAGATTCAAGACTGTTAGCGTCTTGAATACAGTAGCGGCTGTTGCAAGTCGTGTCGTTGAATTGAACACAACACTGCTGTTTCTATTATCAACCGTGACAACCAACTCTCCAAGTGTAGTAACACGAGTTTCAGCATGGTAGCTTTTGTTTTTTACTGGTTACACCAGGTGGGTCAAAGTAGATACCCTACCACCGTGCTGTGGTTTCCTCACAATGTTTTCACCGAAAGCTCTTGTCAAGCTCATTCTAGGTATCGAACCCGGGACCTTCGTCTCAGCATCCAACGTCACAACCAATGAGGCATCTAGCTATGCTATTATAAATCTCTTCAGAATTTCTTTCGCAACACAATTCGCCGACATAACATTAAATTTCAAAACGCGCGTTTGTACCAAATAATTCCTTTCACAAAGAAGCCCAAAAAAATGTACCAGTCACCGAAATGTTTCCTACTTTATAACTTGGCGGTTAAAGAACATATTGCCTTGAATGGCGGCGGGTCACCTGCGTAGGTTTGGGAACAAAAACGTAGGCAAAAAGTTCTCCCCTACAAAGACTGCTGTACCTGACCGCCTGACAAAAAGTTCGGGTTGCTATGAGTCCCCTAGCAAGCTTTTGTGGAGCCAGCCTCTTTGAAATATGATTTTCTTAAATAAAAAGTTTCAATGATTAAAAAAAAAACCGGCCAAGTGCGAGTCAGACTCGCGCACCTAGGGTTCCGTACAAACCTGTAGGTATATAAGTAAATGGTAGTATAGACCTGAGTATTTGATATGAATTTCAATTTATGACGTATTAAAAAAAAACTACTTACTAGATCTCGTTCAAACCAATTTTCGGTGAAAGTTTGCATCGTAATGTACATCATGTATTTTTTTAGTTTTATCATTCTCTTATTTTAGAAGTTATAGGGGGAGGGGACACACATTTTACCACTTTGGAAGTGTCTCTCGCGCAAATTATTCAGTTTAGAAAAAAATTATATTAGAAACATCAATATCATTTTTGAAGACCTATCCATAGACACCCAAACATATGGGTATTATTAAAAAAAAATAGTTTCTGTTCTAAGTATGGGGAACCCCCAAAATTTATCGTTTTTTTTCTATTTTTGTGTGAAAATCTTAATGCGGTTCACAGATGTGGCAATTCCCTTAGGGGGATGCCGACAGATAGGTAGGTAGGGTTCGCTTAAATGAAAAACAGAATTAAATCCCATTAAACATTTAATTTGCCTATAATTCAGTGGCCGCCTCACGTATGTGTGTGAACTTAGCAGATCATTGTCCAGCAGATCAAAATTAAATGTGAGTTCTTTTCGCATGCAGCTGAGTTCTATAGTTCCTGATACTTTTTAAAAATAGTTCTGGTGTTTTTACCTCGAAAAATGTCAATTAACAAAATGATCTGCTAACTTCCCGTAGCAGATCAGTTTGCAGCAGATCGAAAACAAATGTGAGTTCTTTTCGCATGCAGCTGTGTTCTATAGTTCCTGATACTTTTTAAAAATAGTTCTGGTGTTTTTCCTCGAAAAATGTCAATTAACGAAATGACCTGCTAACTTCCCGTAGCAGATCAGTTTGCAGCAGATCGAAAACAATGTGAGTTATTTTCGCATGCAGCTGAGTTCTGCAGTTCCCTATACTTTTCAAATATAGTTCTAAACCGACGTCCAAGCAATTCGATTCAAGTCCAGAACTCTCGTCCCAGAGCCAGCAGATCATGCGAGAACGTCCAAATAGTCAAAAAATATCGTTTTTATCGTTTCAAACGAATCTTAGGGCTGGAACTATTTTGCTTTAAACATATTCTTATGCGAACTACAATGTAGAACTCGATCGGAGTCCAGAACTCGCGTTCGAGTGCCAGCAGATCATGTGAAAACGTTTAAAAAGTCGAAAAATATCATTTTCATCGGTTCAAACAGTCCTTAGAGGCTAGAACTCTTTCGTTTTTCACCGATTCGTAGCAAAACTGCAATGTAGAACTCGATTGACGTCCAGAACTCCCGTCCCAGTACCAGCAGATCATATGAGAACCTTCAAAAACTCGAAAAATATAATTTTCATTGTTCCAAACCATCCCCGAAGACTGGAACTCTTTCGTTTTACACAGATCCAGTGTAGAACTGCAATGTAGAAATCGATTGAAGTCCAGAACTCACGTCCCAGTACCAGCAGATCATGTGAGAACGTTTAAAAATTCGAAAAATATCATTTTCGACGGTTCAAACAACTCTGAAAGACTAGAACGCTTTCGTCTTTCATCAATCAGTAGCAGGACTGCAACCTAGAACTCGATTCGAGTCCAGAACTCACGTCCCGGTACCAGCAGATCATGCGAGATCGTCCAAATAGTCAAAAAATATCGTTTTTATCGTTCCAAACGAATCTTAGGGCTGGAACTATTTTGCTTTAAACATATTCTTATGAGAACTACAATGTAGAACTCGATCGGAGTCCAGAACTCGCGTTCGAGTGCCAGCAGATCATGTGAAAACTTTTAAAAAATCGAAAAATATCATTTTCATCGGTTCAAACAGTCCTTAGAGGCTAGAACTCTTTCGTTTTTCACCGATTCGTAGCAAAACTGCAATGTAGAACTCGATTGACGTCCAGAACTCCCGTCCCAGTACCAGCAGATCATATGAGAACCTTCAAAAACTCGAAAAATATAATTTTCATTGTTCCAAACAATCCCCGAAGACTGGAACTCTTTCGTTTTACACAGATCCAGTGTAGAACTGCAATGTAGAAATCGATTGAAGTCCAGAACTCCCGTCCCAGTACCAGCAGATCATGTGAGAACGTTTAAATATTCGAAAAATATCATTTTTATCGTTCCAAACGAATCATAGGGCTGGAACTATTTTGCTTTAAACATATTCTTATGAGAACTACAATTTAGAAGTCGATCGGAGTCCAGAACTCACGTCCCGGTACCAGCAGATCATGCGAGATCGTCCAAATAGTCAAAAAATATCGTTTTTATCGTTCCAAACGAATCTTAGGGCTGGAACTATTTTGCTTTAAACATATTCTTATGAGAACTACAATGTAGAACTCGATCGGAGTCCAGAACTCGCGTTCGAGTACCAGCAGATCATGTGAGAACGTTTAAATATTCGAAAAATATCATTTTCGACGGTTCAAACAACTCTGAAAGACTAGAACGCTTTCGTCTTTCATCAATCAGTAGTAGGACTGCAACCTAGAACTCGATTCGAGTCTAGAACTCACGTCCCGGTACCAGCAGATCATGCGAGATCGTCCAAATAGTCAAAAAATTTCGATTTTATCGTTTTAAACGAATCTTAGGGCTGGAACTATTTTGCTTTAAACATATTCTTATGCGAACTACAATGTAGAACTCGATCGGAGTCCAGAACTCGCGTTCGAGTGCCAGCAGATCATGTGAAAACGTTTAAAAAGTCGAAAAATATCATTTTCATCGGTTCAAACAGTCCTTAGAGGCTAGAACTCTTTCGTTTTTCACCGATTCGTAGCAAAACTGCAATGTAGAACTCGATTGACGTCCAGAACTCCCGTCCCAGTACCAGCAGATCATATGAGAACCTTCAAAAACTCGAAAAATATAATTTTCATTGTTCCAAACCATCCCCGAAGACTGGAACTCTTTCGTTTTACACAGATCCAGTGTAGAACTGCAATGTAGAAATCGATTGAAGTCCAGAACTCACGTCCCAGTACCAGCAGATCATGTGAGAACGTTTAAAAATTCGAAAAATATCATTTTCGACGGTTCAAACAACTCTGAAAGACTAGAACGCTTTCGTCTTTCATCAATCAGTAGCAGGACTGCAACCTAGAACTCGATTCGAGTCCAGAACTCACGTCCCGGTACCAGCAGATCATGCGAGATCGTCCAAATAGTCAAAAAATATCGTTTTTATCGTTCCAAACGAATCTTAGGGCTGGAACTATTTTGCTTTAAACATATTCTTATGAGAACTACAATGTAGAACTCGATCGGAGTCCAGAACTCGCGTTCGAGTACCAGCAGATCATGTGAGAACGTTTAAATATTCGAAAAATATCATTTTCGACGGTTCAAACAACTCTGAAAGACTAGAACGCTTTCGTCTTTCATCAATCAGTAGTAGGACTGCAACCTAGAACTCGATTCGAGTCTAGAACTCACGTCCCGGTACCAGCAGATCATGCGAGATCGTCCAAATAGTCAAAAAATTTCGATTTTATCGTTTTAAACGAATCTTAGGGCTGGAACTATTTTGCTTTAAACATATTCTTATGAGAACTACAATGTAGAACTCGATCGGAGTCCAGAACTCGCGTTCGAGTGCCAGCAGATCATATGAAAACGTTTAAAAAGTCGAAAAATATCATTTTCATCCGTTCAAACAGTCCTCAGAGGCTAGAACTATTTCGTTTTTCACCGATTCGTAGCAAAACTGCAATGTAGAACTCGATTGACGTCCAGAACTCCCGTCCCAGTACCAGCAGATCATATGAGAACCTTCAAAAACTCGAAAAATATAATTTTCATTGTTCCAAACAATCGCCGAAGGCTGGAACTCTTTCGTTTTACACAGATCCAGTGTAGAACTGCAATGTAGAAATCGATTGAAGTCCAGAACTCCCGTCCCAGTACTAGCAGATCATGTGAGAACGTTTAAATATTCGAAAAATATCATTTTTATCGTTCCAAACGAATCTCAGGGCTGGAACTATTTTGCTTTAAACATATTCTTATGAGAACTACAATTTAGAAGTCGATCGGAGTCCAGAACTCACCTCCCGGTACCAGCAGATCATGCGAGATCGTCCAAATAGTCAAAAAATTTCGATTTTATCGTTTTAAACGAATCTTAGGGCTGGAACTATTTTGCTTTAAACATATTCTTATGAGAACTACAATGTAGAACTCGATCGGAGTCCAGAACTCGCGTTCGAGTGCCAGCAGATCATATGAAAACGTTTAAAAAGTCGAAAAATATCATTTTCATCCGTTCAAACAGTCCTCAGAGGCTAGAACTATTTCGTTTTTCACCGATTCGTAGCAAAACTGCAATGTAGAACTCGATTGACGTCCAGAACTCCCGTCCCAGTACCAGCAGATCATATGAGAACCTTCAAAAACTCGAAAAATATAATTTTCATTGTTCCAAACAATCGTCGAAGGCTGGAACTCTTTCGTGTTACACAGATCCAGTGTAGAACTGCAATGTAGAAATCGATTGAAGTCCAGAACTCACCTCCCAGTACCAGCAGACCATGTGAGAACGTTTAAAAATTCGAAAACTATCATTTTCGACGGTTCAAACAACTCTGAAAGACTAGAACGCTTTCGTATTTCATCAATCAGTAGCAGGACTGCAACCTAGAACTCGATTCGAGTCCAGAACTCACGTCCCGGTACCAGCAGATCATGCGAGATCGTCCAAATAGTCAAAAAATTTCGATTTTATCGTTTTAAACGAATCTTAGGGCTGGAACTATTTTGCTTTAAACATATTCTTATGAGAACTACAATGTAGAACTCGATCGGAGTCCAGAACTCGCGTTCGAGTGCCAGCAGATCATATGAAAACGTTTAAAAAGTCGAAAAATATCATTTTCATCCGTTCAAACAGTCCTCAGAGGCTATAACTATTTCGTTTTTCACCGATTCGTAGCAAAACTGCAATGTAGAACTCGATTGACGTCCAGAACTCCCGTCCCAGTACCAGCAGATCATATGAGAACCTTCAAAAACTCGAAAAATATAATTTTCATTGTTCCAAACAATCGCCGAAGGCTGGAACTCTTTCGTGTTACACAGATCCAGTGTAGAACTGCAATGTAGAAATCGATTGAAGTCCAGAACTCACGTCCCAGTACCAGCAGATCATGTGAGAACGTTTAAAAATTCGAAAACTATCATTTTCGACGGTTCAAACAACTCTGAAAGACTAGAACGCTTTCGTCTTTCATCAATCAGTAGCAGGACTGCAACCTAGAACTCGATTCGAGTCCAGAACTCACGTCCCGGTACCAGCAGATCATGCGAGATCGTCCAAATAGTCAAAAAATTTCGATTTTATCGTTTTAAACGAATCTTAGGGCTGGAATTATTTTGCTTTAAACATATTCTTATGAGAACTACAATGTAGAACTCGATCGGAGTCCAGAACTCGCGTTCGAGTGCCAGCAGATCATGTGAAAACGTTTAAAAAGTCGAAAAATATCATTTTCATCGGTTCACACAGTCCTTAGAGGCTAGAACTCTTTCGTCTTTCACCGATTCGTAGCAAAACTGCAATGAAGAACTCGATTGACGTCCAGAACTCCCGTCCCAGTACCAGCAGATCATATGAGAACCTTCAAAAACTCGAAAAATATAATTTTCATTGTTCCAAACAATCGCCGAAGGCTGGAACTCTTTCGTTTTACACAGATCCAGTGTAGAACTGCAATGTAGAAATCGATTGAAGTCCAGAACTCCCGTCCCAGTACTAGCAGATCATGTGAGAACGTTTAAATATTCGAAAAATATCATTTTTATCGTTCCAAACGAATCTCAGGGCTGGAACTATTTTGCTTTAAACATATTCTTATGAGAACTACAATTTAGAAGTCGATCGGAGTCCAGAACTCACGTCCCGGTACCAGCAGATCATGCGAGATCGTCCAAATAGTCAAAAAATTTCGATTTTATCGTTTTAAACGAATCTTAGGGCTGGAACTATTTTGCTTTAAACATATTCTTATGAGAACTACAATGTAGAACTCGATCGGAGTCCAGAACTCGCGTTCGAGTGCCAGCAGATCATATGAAAACGTTTAAAAAGTCGAAAAATATCATTTTCATCCGTTCAAACAGTCCTCAGAGGCTAGAACTATTTCGTTTTTCACCGATTCGTAGCAAAACTGCAATGTAGAACTCGATTGACGTCCAGAACTCCCGTCCCAGTACCAGCAGATCATATGAGAACCTTCAAAAACTCGAAAAATATAATTTTCATTGTTCCAAACAATCGCCGAAGGCTGGAACTCTTTCGTTTTACACAGATCCAGTGTAGAACTGCAATGTAGAAATCGATTGAAGTCCAGAACTCCCGTCCCAGTACTAGCAGATCATGTGAGAACGTTTAAATATTCGAAAAATATCATTTTTATCGTTCCAAACGAATCTCAGGGCTGGAACTATTTTGCTTTAAACATATTCTTATGAGAACTACAATTTAGAAGTCGATCGGAGTCCAAAACTCACGTCCCGGTACCAGCAGATCATGCGAGATCGTCCAAATAGTCAAAAAATATCGTTTTTATCGTTCCAAACGAATCTTAGGGCTGGAACTATTTTGCTTTAAACATATTCTTATGAGAACTACAATGTAGAACTCGATCGGAGTCCAGAACTCGCGTTCGAGTACCAGCAGATCATGTGAGAACGTTTAAATATTCGAAAAATATCATTTTTGACGGTTCAAACAACTCTGAAAGACTAGAACGCTTTCGTCTTTCATCAATCAGTAGCAGGACTGCAACCTAGAACTCGATTCGAGTCTAGAACTCACGTCCCGGTACCAGCAGATCATGCGAGATCGTCCAAATAGTCAAAAAAATTCGATTTTATCGTTTTAAACGAATCTTAGGGCTGGAACTATTTTGCTTTAAACATATTCTTATGAGAACTACAATGTAGAACTCGATCGGAGTCCAGAACTCGCGTTCGAGTGCCAGCAGATCATATGAAAACGTTTAAAAAGTCGAAAAATATCATTTTCATCCGTTCAAACAGTCCTCAGAGGCTAGAACTATTTCGTTTTTCACCGATTCGTAGCAAAACTGCAATGTAGAACTCGATTGACGTCCAGAACTCCCGTCCCAGTACCAGCAGATCATATGAGAACCTTCAAAAACTCGAAAAATATAATTTTCATTGTTCCAAACAATCGCCGAAGACTGTAACTCTTTCGTTTTACACAGATCCAGTGTAGAACTGCAATGTAGAAATGATTGAAGTCCAGAACTCACGTCCCAGTACCAGCAGATCATGTGAGAACGTTTAAAAAGTCGAAAACTATCATTTTCGACGGTTCAAACAACTCTGAAAGACTAGAACGCTTTCGTCTTTCATCAATCAGTAGCAGGACTGCAACCTGGAACTCGATTCGAGTCCAGAACTCACGTCCCGGTACCAGCAGATCATGCGAGAACGTTTAGAAACTCGTAAAATATCATTTTTTACGGTTCAAACAACTCTCAAAAACTAGAACTCTTTCTTCTTTTATCAATCAGTAGCAGGACTGCAACTTAGAACTCGATTCGAGTCCAGAACTCACGTCCCGGTACCGAGTTCTGGACTCCGATCGAGTTCTACATTGTAGTTCTCATAAGAATCTGTTTAAAGCAAAATAGTTCCAGCCCTAAGATTCGTTTAAAACGATAAAATCGAAATTTTTTGACTATTTGGACGATCTCGCATGATCTGCTGGTACCGGGACGTGAGTTCTGGACTCGAATCGAGTTCCAGGTTGCAGTCCTGCTACTGATTGATGAAAGACGAAAGCGTTCTAGTCTTTCAGAGTTGTTTGAACCGTCGAAAATGATATTTTTCGACTTTTTAAACGTTCTCACATGATCTGCTGGTACTGGGACGTGAGTTCTGGACTTCAATCGATTTCTACATTGCAGTTCTACACTGGATCTGTGTAAAACGAAAGAGTTCCAGTCTTCGGGGATTGTTTGGAACAATGAAAATTATATTTTTCGAGTTTTTGAAGGTTCTTATATGATCTGCTGGTACTGGGACGGGAGTTCTGGACGTCAATCGAGTTCTACATTGCAGTTTTGCTACGAATCGGTGAAAGACGAAAGAGTTCTAGCCTCTAAGGACTGTGTGAACCGATGAAAATGATATTTTTCGACTTTTTAAACGTTTTCACATGATCTGCTGGCACTCGAACGCGAGTTCTGGACTCCGATCGAGTTCTACATTGTAGTTCTCATAAGAATATGTTTAAAGCAAAATAGTTCCAGCCCTAAGATTCGTTTGGAACGATAAAAATGATATTTTTCGAATATTTAAACGTTCTCACATGATCTGCTGGTACTGGGACGGGAGTTCTGGACTTCAATCGATTTCTACATTGCAGTTCTACACTGGATCTGTGTAAAACGAAAGAGTTCCAGCCTTCGGCGATTGTTTGGAACAATGAAAATTATATTTTTCGAGTTTTTGAAGGTTCTCATATGATCTGCTGGTACTGGGACGTGAGTTCTGGACTTCAATCGATTTCTACATTGCAGTTCTACACTGGATCTGTGTAACACGAAAGAGTTCCAGCCTTCGACGATTGTTTGGAACAATGAAAATTATATTTTTCGAGTTTTTGAAGGTTCTCATATGATCTGCTGGTACTGGGACGGGAGTTCTGGACGTCAATCGAGTTCTACATTGCAGTTTTGCTACGAATCGGTGAAAAACGAAATAGTTCTAGCCTCTGAGGACTGTTTGAACGGATGAAAATGATATTTTTCGACTTTTTAAACGTTTTCATATGATCTGCTGGCACTCGAACGCGAGTTCTGGACTCCGATCGAGTTCTACATTGTAGTTCTCATAAGAATATGTTTAAAGCAAAATAGTTCCAGCCCTAAGATTCGTTTAAAACGATAAAATCGAAATTTTTTGACTATTTGGACGATCTCGCATGATCTGCTGGTACCGGGACGTGAGTTCTGGACTCGAATCGAGTTCTAGGTTGCAGTCCTGCTACTGATTGATGAAAGACGAAAGCGTTCTAGTCTTTCAGAGTTGTTTGAACCGTCAAAAATGATATTTTTCGAATATTTAAACGTTCTCACATGATCTGCTGGTACTCGAACGCGAGTTCTGGACTCCGATCGAGTTCTACATTGTAGTTCTCATAAGAATATGTTTAAAGCAAAATAGTTCCAGCCCTAAGATTCGTTTGGAACGATAAAAACGATATTTTTTGACTATTTGGACGATCTCGCATGATCTGCTGGTACCGGGACGTGAGTTCTGGACTCCGATCGACTTCTAAATTGTAGTTCTCATAAGAATATGTTTAAAGCAAAATAGTTCCAGCCCTAAGATTCGTTTGGAACGATAAAAATGATATTTTTCGAATATTTAAACGTTCTCACATGATCTGCTGGTACTGGGACGGGAGTTCTGGACTTCAATCGATTTCTACATTGCAGTTCTACACTGGATCTGTGTAAAACGAAAGAGTTCCAGTCTTCGGGGATTGTTTGGAACAATGAAAATTATATTTTTCGAGTTTTTGAAGGTTCTCATATGATCTGCTGGTACTGGGACGGGAGTTCTGGACGTCAATCGAGTTCTACATTGCAGTTTTGCTATGAATCGGTGAAAAACGAAATAGTTCTAGCCTCTGAGGACTGTTTGAACGGATGAAAATGATATTTTTCGACTTTTTAAACGTTTTCACATGATCTGCTGGCACTCGAACGCGAGTTCTGGACTCCGATCGAGTTCTACATTGTAGTTCTCATAAGAATATGTTTAAAGCAAAATAGTTCCAGCCCTAAGATTCGTTTAAAACGATAAAATCGAAATTTTTTGACTATTTGGACGATCTCGCATGATCTGCTGGTACCGGGACGTGAGTTCTAGACTCGAATCGAGTTCTAGGTTGCAGTCCTGCTACTGATTGATGAAAGACGAAAGCGTTCTAGTCTTTCAGAGTTGTTTGAACCGTCGAAAATGATATTTTTCGAATATTTAAACGTTCTCACATGATCTGCTGGTACTCGAACGCGAGTTCTGGACTCCGATCGAGTTCTACATTGTAGTTCTCATAAGAATATGTTTAAAGCAAAATAGTTCCAGCCCTAAGATTCGTTTGGAACGATAAAAACGATATTTTTTGACTATTTGGACGATCTCGCATGATCTGCTGGTACCGGGACGTGAGTTCTGGACTCCGATCGACTTCTAAATTGTAGTTCTCATAAGAATATGTTTAAAGCAAAATAGTTCCAGCCCTAAGATTCGTTTGGAACGATAAAAATGATATTTTTCGAATATTTAAACGTTCTCACATGATCTGCTGGTACTGGGACGGGAGTTCTGGACTTCAATCGATTTCTACATTGCAGTTCTACACTGGATCTGTGTAAAACGAAAGAGTTCCAGTCTTCGGGGATTGTTTGGAACAATGAAAATTATATTTTTCGAGTTTTTGAAGGTTCTCATATGATCTGCTGGTACTGGGACGGGAGTTCTGGACGTCAATCGAGTTCTACTTTGCAGTTTTGCTACGAATCGGTGAAAAACGAAATAGTTCTAGCCTCTGAGGACTGTTTGAACGGATGAAAATGATATTTTTCGACTTTTTAAACGTTTTCACATGATCTGCTGGCACTCGAACGCGAGTTCTGGACTCCGATCGAGTTCTACATTGTAGTTCTCATAAGAATATGTTTAAAGCAAAATAGTTCCAGCCCTAAGATTCATTTAAAACGATAAAATCGAAATTTTTTGACTATTTGGACGATCTCGCATGATCTGCTGGTACCGGGACGTGAGTTCTAGACTCGAATCGAGTTCTAGGTTGCAGTCCTGCTACTGATTGATGAAAGACGAAAGCGTTCTAGTCTTTCAGAGTTGTTTGAACCGTCGAAAATGATAGTTTTCGAATTTTTAAACGTTCTCACATGATCTGCTGGTACTGGGACGTGAGTTCTGGACTTCAATCGATTTCTACATTGCAGTTCTACACTGGATCTGTGTAAAACGAAAGAGTTCCAGTCTTCGGCGATTGTTTGGAACAATGAAAATTATATTTTTCGAGTTTTTGAAGGTTCTCATATGATCTGCTGGTACTGGGACGGGAGTTCTGGACGTCAATCGAGTTCTACACTGGATCTGTGTAAAACGAAAGAGTTCCAGCCTTCGGCGATTGTTTGGAACAATGAAAATTATATTTTTCGAGTTTTTGAAGGTTCTCATATGATCTGCTGGTACTGGGACGGGAGTTCTGGACGTCAATCGAGTTCTACATTGCAGTTTTGCTACGAATCGGTGAAAAACGAAATAGTTCTAGCCTCTGAGGACTGTTTGAACGGATGAAAATGATATTTTTCGAATATTTAAACGTTCTCACATGATCTGCTGGTACTCGAACGCGAGTTCTGGACTCCGATCGAGTTCTACATTGTAGTTCTCATAAGAATATGTTTAAAGCAAAATAGTCCCAGCCCTAAGATTCGTTTGGAACGATAAAAACGATATTTTTTGACTATTTGGACGATCTCGCATGATCTGCTGGTACCGGGACGTGAGTTCTGGACTCCGATCGACTTCTAAATTGTAGTTCTCATAAGAATATGTTTAAAGCAAAATAGTTCCAGCCCTGAGATTCGTTTGGAACGATAAAAATGATATTTTTCGAATATTTAAACGTTCTCACATGATCTGCTAGTACTGGGACGGGAGTTCTGGACTTCAATCGATTTCTACATTGCAGTTCTACACTGGATCTGTGTAAAACGAAAGAGTTCCAGCCTTCGGCGATTGTTTGGAACAATGAAAATTATATTTTTCGAGTTTTTGAAGGTTCTCATATGATCTGCTGGTACTGGGACGGGAGTTCTGGACGTCAATCGAGTTCTACATTGCAGTTTTGCTACGAATCGGTGAAAAACGAAATAGTTCTAGCCTCTGAGGACTGTTTGAACGGATGAAAATGATATTTTTCGACTTTTTAAACGTTTTCATATGATCTGCTGGCACTCGAACGCGAGTTCTGGACTCCGATCGAGTTCTACATTGTAGTTCTCATAAGAATATGTTTAAAGCAAAATAGTTCCAGCCCTAAGATTCGTTTAAAACGATAAAATCGAAATTTTTTGACTATTTGGACGATCTCGCATGATCTGCTGGTACCGGGACGTGAGTTCTAGACTCGAATCGAGTTCTAGGTTGCAGTCCTACTACTGATTGATGAAAGACGAAAGCGTTCTAGTCTTTCAGAGTTGTTTGAACCGTCGAAAATGATATTTTTCGAATATTTAAACGTTCTCACATGATCTGCTGGTACTCGAACGCGAGTTCTGGACTCCGATCGAGTTCTACATTGTAGTTCTCATAAGAATATGTTTAAAGCAAAATAGTTCCAGCCCTAAGATTCGTTTGGAACGATAAAAACGATATTTTTTGACTATTTGGACGATCTCGCATGATCTGCTGGTACCGGGACGTGAGTTCTGGACTCCGATCGACTTCTAAATTGTAGTTCTCATAAGAATATGTTTAAAGCAAAATAGTTACAGCCCTAAGATTCGTTTGGAACGATAAAAACGATATTTTTTGACTATTTGGACGATCTCGCATGATCTGCTGGTACCGGGACGTGAGTTCTGGACTCGAATCGAGTTCTAGGTTGCAGTCCTGCTACTGATTGATGAAAGACGAAAGCGTTCTAGTCTTTCAGAGTTGTTTGAACCGTCGAAAATGATATTTTTCGAATTTTTAAACGTTCTCACATGATCTGCTGGTACTGGGACGTGAGTTCTGGACTTCAATCGATTTCTACATTGCAGTTCTACACTGGATCTGTGTAAAACGAAAGAGTTCCAGTCTTCGGGGATGGTTTGGAACAATGAAAATTATATTTTTCGAGTTTTTGAAGGTTCTCATATGATCTGCTGGTACTGGGACGGGAGTTCTGGACGTCAATCGAGTTCTACATTGCAGTTTTGCTACGAATCGGTGAAAAACGAAAGAGTTCTAGCCTCTAAGGACTGTTTGAACCGATGAAAATGATATTTTTCGACTTTTTAAACGTTTTCACATGATCTGCTGGCACTCGAACGCGAGTTCTGGACTCCGATCGAGTTCTACATTGTAGTTCGCATAAGAATATGTTTAAAGCAAAATAGTTCCAGCCCTAAGATTCGTTTGAAACGATAAAAACGATATTTTTTGACTATTTGGACGTTCTCGCATGATCTGCTGGCTCTGGGACGAGAGTTCTGGACTTGAATCGAATTGCTTGGACGTCGGTTTAGAACTATATTTGAAAAGTATAGGGAACTGCAGAACTCAGCTGCATGCGAAAATAACTCACATTGTTTTCGATCTGCTGCAAACTGATCTGCTACGGGAAGTTAGCAGATCATTTCGTTAATTGACATTTTTCGAGGAAAAACACCAGAACTATTTTTAAAAAGTATCAGGAACTATAGAACACAGCTGCATGCGAAAAGAACTCACATTTGTTTTCGATCTGCTGCAAACTGATCTGCTACGGGAAGTTAGCAGATCATTTTGTTAATTGACATTTTTCGAGGTAAAAACACCAGAACTATTTTTAAAAAGTATCAGGAACTATAGAACTCAGCTGCATGCGAAAAGAACTCACATTTAATTTTGATCTGCTGGACAATGATCTGCTAAGTTCACTCACATGCCTCACGTCTAGATTTTACAGGGAAAGTACAATTTTTGTGGGGAACACTGGCCTGCGCTGTAGTAGAAGTTGGCAGCTTTAGTTTAGCTACTCCGGCCTGGTCCAGTCCCAGGAGTCAGCGGCAGTACCGTCAGGCAGGCAGGATGGGAAGTAGGTCCCACAGCGTTCGCAGCGAGTTATCACGCTGCGTAGGTATGTAGTTGAAAAGGTAGTCGTGAATCCTGGAAGGCCAGAAACAAAAGGGCTAAAGCGTTTGCTGCGCAACTGTGTTGGTAGATAGGTCACAGTGTATCGCTAACACAAGTAGTAGCATCGTGCAGAGATATAGAATTTGAAAATTTAGGAAATAGATTAAATTTAGTCCAAAAATCAATGCCTAGAATTAAATTTGATTTAACAGAAGGAACAACGTATGCTTTTAGTATAAGTTGTAATTATTATTTTTTAAGTTTAAGTGTAATTAAGTTTTATTTAAGATTTTCTTACTATATTTATATTTATTAATGTAACTTGCAAGTGCAACGTTACACAGAATACATCTACTTACCAAGTTTCAACATTATAGTTCTTATAGTTTCGGAAAAAAATGGCTGTGACATACGGACGGACAGACAGACAGACAGACATGACGAATCTATAAGGGTTCCGTTTTTTGCCATTTGGCTACGGAACCCTAAAAATGTTTCCAAGTTCCGAGAAGTGGGAATGAAGTTTAGAGATGTCTTTCGAAATTTCACCTCTTATGTAAAAATGATGCTCGGGTTTCAACTGCGTGACGTAGCTACGTTAGTTATATTATTTATCGAATTTTTGTCGTAATTAGATACACCATGAAGCGCTCGTGGTGTAGCATGATTAGCCGTTCTTAATCGATCGGCAAAGTTAAGCTACGTCTGTCGTGGTCGGTACCTGGATGGGTGACCGTCTAGTGGTATTTCAAATCGAGCGTTTCCGTGCTTCGGAAGGCTCGTAAAGCCGTTGGTCCCGGTTATCACTAAATTGTGATAATCGTTAAGCTAGTTGCCTCCTAGGCGGCTTGAAAAATTCCAACAGTAGGTTGACCACTAGCCTACCTCCACCAATCCGCAGTGGGCACGCGTGGTGGAGTATCGCCCAGTCCCTTTCGCCCTCATTTGTGAAAGGAGGCCTGTTCTCAGCAGTGGGACATTATAGGCTGATGATGATGAGATACACCATGAACGAATATAAACGAAAATTCATTATTATTAGAGGTAGCTTTGTGATTTTTTCCATAGAGAAATTTTCATTCCATTATGTTTTTGCTCTGATAGAACCCTCGCGTATATAATGAAAAAACCCATATAAAAATATTTTTTCATTTAAATATTATTTACTTGGTTAAATTTCAATTCTAAGATATGTTATTTTGCTTTATACGCACTCTTAATTCGACCTCCCACAAACTAAACCTAAATCAGCAAATCTATTATTAGTCCTCAATATCAACGACAGCATACATAATTAGTAAAACGGGGCTATTAACGATTTAATCAAGGTTTAATATGAGTGAGGAAATACCTATTTTAATCCCGCTATCAATGACCATACACATATCGACCGACTTTATGTGATTGTCAAACAACATGACGGTATTTATTTGATCATTAACCGAGTTGTGATTGAGTGTAAATATTTAATAATAACTGTCTTGAAAAATGCCTGTGTATAAAGAATTGATCTTCATTTTGCACGGCAGGAATCTCATGTGAACCATACACAGGAAAATTATAATTATTTAATGATGATAAATCCTATTAAAATGGGTATTTCAGGTGGAATAACCATGATTAATCCGTAATTTATGGAGAACCAAGAGGATTATACTTACCGATCGAATCACATTTAAATTTGGGCATACAGGTCGGTTTACTAAAACTGGCACGTTCACAGTACTCACACATATGCAATTTCACGATACAGTGTGTTTTATTACATTTTTGCTTCTAATCAGTCAGTCAATACTAATGGTTGAATGCAGAATAATACCACTATTATTATAATTAGTATTAAAAGTTAAACAATAACTGTCTCCTTCATACTCATAAGCTTGACCGCGCACGAGAGAGACGGACAATTTTTTCATGATGCGCATTCAGTGCGACGTCACATCGCGCGCTTAAGCACAGACACTACAAAAGCGCAACGTGTAAATGTGTTGAGCGTACCAGGTTTAGTTAACTCACCTTTAGCAACACTTTAATTCTAACCGCTTACCATCAGGCGGGCCGTATGCTTGTTTGCCACATAAGTGGTATAAAAAAAAAATTAATTAATTAATACACGTTTCATGCGCGATTTTCAAAATTTCGTGCCAAAGGAGCTTAAAATTTATTTATCAAATGACCACTTAAAAATATCCATTAAAATTTAAAAATGGGGAACAAGAAGTATGAAATTAATAGGAGACTAGTCCCTCGCGTTTTTGCGTTCTCGGGATAAGGCTGAGTATCCACCAAAGATGTGTAGCGAAGGATATGTTTAAGCTGACCAATAGGACCACTTCATTCAGGTTATAGCTCTAATGAAAGCGAACCTATTGACGGTTTGAAACACATCCCTCGCTACTCATCTCTGGTGGATACTCAGCATAAAAGTAGTCTATGTACTTCTCGTAGTGGTGGTTTGGAAGTGAAAAGGTAACAGACAAACTCTTTTAAGACAGGTAGAGCATAGCGTTTATTCGCTCAAAGAGCAGCTCGACCTTACAGAATACCGCAGCCAAATAACTTTATGTTGTGTAAAGTTGTGTTCCTGCGCGTGAGTAAGTTCGCCAGAGCTCATAGGGGAGGGAGGATAGGTCGGTAACGCGTGAGCGATGCTTCGTGTGTTGCAAGCGTCCATATGGCTACGGTAACCGCTTACCATCAGGTGGGCCGTATTCTTGTTTACCGACTAAGTTGTATAAAAAAAAAACTACCGACTTACTTTCGCATTTATAATATTAGTATGGATTCCATTAACCCAGGTAAGGAATTATGAAAGGATTGAATTACACAAAATGTTTCCACATAAACGAAGCATACTGTCGGGTTTCAAAACGTGGCCCGTAATGCCAACTCTTCAGATCTTACAATGGACTATGTATGGGTTTTTGCTACATTTTGCACAATCGTCAAGTTTTCAGTAGGTATTATGATGAAGATGGATCTACTTTTTTTTACCACTATTGTGGCAAACAAGCATACATACGTCCCGCCTGATGGTAGACAGTTGCCGTAGCCTATAGCACTTGCAACACCAGAGGTATCACTCGCGCGTTTCTGCACACCACATTCTGTTTCTGCGTATCATAAATACATTTGATTGGATTTCCAATATCAAGTTGATCTCTTCATTTATCCACCGGATCAGGTTCAGCCAAATTTCTTGAAGAATCATTAAATCTTTTGTTGCACCGTAAAAGGTCATCCGATAAAGTGCGGAATTGAACGCCCGAACACCATAATCTCACATATCCGTAGAATAATTGCGCAAAATTCGCACCAAACCTTGCATACAGCCTTCATTGGCCGTATTATCACTCTGCACACACGACGCCGCGGCCGTACGAAAATATCATTGCCAGGCCAACGAGGAAGAACATTTCGATTGTTGATATCGGCGGCTTTGAGTTACTGCCTTCCTGGAAACGAGGTTTCAATGGTTATTCACTTACGTGGCAAATGCTGCTCGGTTGGTAGTGGCAAAGACGTCAGTCATCGAAACTGGTTTGAAGAATACAATGGTTGTGCTTACAGTAGATTAAAAAAGACATAGCCGTTTCGTTCAGGCCCTAAGTGAGCACAAGTCATAGCAGGTCATAGCTTTTGAAGTTACTATCGATTTTTGTTGACCAAGCACAGGGCCAAGTTATTAGCCTTGGTCGATTGTTGTCTAGGAAGGTATTTTGGCTAAAGATGGTGCTAATTTGAAAATCTTGGATAGTTCAAAGACTGGTGAGACGAGAATTAATTCCACCAGCCCTAGTTACGTAAAGGGAATGGCACGTAAAGGCAACTCCGACTCTAATGTGGACATACTTCTTTACGTAATTCACAACACGACTCAATGTATCGCTCGTCATAAAGGCGGAAGCGGCACACGCAAGGTCGTGCCGGACTCGTTGCAAGTGTGTATGTATACGTACTGGTTGGTGCTACTTATGTATTCTTTAATATATTATGTATTGTCTGCTACGTGGTTGGTCGGTTATTAACTTGGGAGTCGCATTTACTCAGAAAATAAGACCCGCAACGAAACCAGTACGAGTGGGTACAAAATTGGAATTCATAAGTGTTCTACCAGAAAATTCCGCTGCTTTGTAGATGTTTTGATAAGATAATCTTAATTTAATTTTAAAAACCTCATTAAGCATACATTTTCCTACTTGGCAACATCGGTCAGGCATATCTGTGCATCAGCATCTGTTACAAGGCTGCACGCATATTGTAGCACTGTCGGTCGCTGCAAATTGTGTCATATTATCGCTCCGACTCATTAAGCTTTTTTTTTTTAATGTAGATAGTTCGGTTGGGTCCATCTTCGTTGGGAGACATTTTGGAAGCTCCGGGGCTATTGCCGAAGGCTTTTGAAAAGATTCGAACTAGAAAGTTCTCGATCAACTGTTTAATATTGATAGTCATGTTGCGCCATTGGTGACGGCATAAACTAAGTCACTAAATAGTATCAATCTAAATTCTGGTGAAGTTCTCTAAATTAAGCTACATGTTAAGGTTAGGATTTTTGGAGCTAGTTTGCCTTTTACCGATCTAATCTAGAAAACATATCACGTATAGATTTTGTTGAGATTGCGTATTATGGATCATCCACTTCAGTATATATACTCCTTTGTTATTTACCATGTATTCTGTTAACAGTATCAACAATAATGACACTAATTTTACCCGAAATAACTTCTGCATCAATGCTCCTTGCACTGCACACACTTTTTTTTTTGTATAGAGTTGTGTTTGACCACAGTTTCTAAATGGTATGTAATTTGTTGATATTGCTAAAGATGGTCAAGGCAGCTCTGATAATGCACTTATATGTGCTTGGCTAAAGATTTTCAACATGAGAGTGATCGCCAGGAAAGTGCTACAAAGTACACTAGTGGTTTCCTTTACCAAAAGAATACCACTGAGACAACATCTTTAAATCACTCAATTCAAAC
This sequence comes from Achlya flavicornis, assembly GCA_947623365.1. NCBI lineage: Eukaryota > Metazoa > Arthropoda > Insecta > Lepidoptera > Drepanidae > Achlya > Achlya flavicornis. The sequence continues at coordinate 559,811 of OX392494.1, read as the reverse complement.
TAACTGCCCGAGCCAACGGGACCTCAGTTGGAACTTTCCAAAACTCAAACAATACATATCTGCTAATCTTTTAGACAATACCACTTTTGTCTCACCCACCAGGCCACCACCATACAATGTGGTGTCTGCGACAATACCACCAGATATCGGTGCCGAGTAAGTGTTACAAGGTCCCACGCCCGTTGTCGCTTTCGCGGTTACGCCGGCAGCTCCTCAGGGTCGTAGCGTGGTGAGCTGATTATATCACGTTTTTAGGCAGAAAAAAACAATCTAATACTTTAATCTCCTAAGATACGTTCATTGCACATGTGGTACACACACAGCTAGTATTTTTGCCAATATTTTTAAAGGATTCCAAGATTTGATGAATGTAGTCAGTAGTCCTGTACTGTACTAATATATTCGCTCCAACTGCAGTTACAACTACCTGTTTAGTTCAAGCTAGTTGGAACTGTTTCTCAAAGGATGGGTTCAAAAGATTTTGGGTTTTATACTGATGATACACAGCTTCTTTTCCGATCATATTTAATAACCCTATCAAGAATCGCCTCAACTAGCTATCCTTAGTCCAAACAAATAATTGTAAGAACCTTAACCGAATTCGCGATGCGGAACCGGTGACCGTGATTCTGCTGAACACTTGTCTCCTCGTAGCAGATTAAGGTAACTGGGTCGCGTGTTTTTCAGCTTTATTTTGAGGAGTGAAAGAGACGGCAAATTCGGAAAGTTTGCAATTTGTTCGGGTGGAAATTGTCCCGTCAGCTATGAATTTATTTTGGCTCGCCCATTGCCCCGTGCCTTACGATTGTGCCTAGAATCCTAGATCAAGCTCTCGGATAATGGAACTATATTCAATGAAGGTCATCCTTCGCTCCCTTACTCTGTAGAGGTCCCAGTCTTTCAAATCTATCAAGAAATTACCAAGTTCATTAACCAACGGTCTCTCTATCTATAGTCGTTCCCTTATGTCTGAGGATCGTGGTCAGCATCGGGTTTGCTTCTAGAGCGGATGATCTGCCTCCACCGGTTTCTGTCCAACGACTGTGTAAAATTTGGAGGACGATGAGTCCATCTAGTTGGCGAACGACCACGTAGTCGTTTTCCTTCCGACCGTCCAACGGTATTAAGATAATTAACCTAATTTATTATGTAAATGTTTTAGCTAGATCTTACTATAACAAAAAGACATCAAAAAGAGACGTCATCGTCAAGCCTTAACTGATACAGCTACGCAATATTTCATAACTTTTGGCACACATCGGATAATCGTCTAGCCATATCATTTCTGGATTCTTAACGTAATAGAAATAAAGTTCAATATCAATTGCCTCTGCTCTAAACTTCGCCATGTGGGAGAATGAGTAATCGCCAAGAGTTGTGGGGGCCTTTGTTGAGGTTCGTAGGCCGTTAAAATAAATGGGCACGTCATTACTATACTTTGGTTCATGATGGGTTTATGAAATTTGCACTATGTGGGCTCAGTAACTGTTTTTAAAAATGGGGTCAAGTACGGGAGTTTCGCTTATTCATTCTGTCGGCTGTCACTTTCATAGATGACATTGTTTCGCATTGTCTCATACGCATGTTAATGCCGTGGAAGGGAACGCATCCTTTTGGAAGATTTTGCGTCGCTTTATTAACAGCATAGCTATTCCAAACGATATTGTTTACCGACTGATGTATTTGTATTACTTGCAATATGGTTAGTTTTGATTAGTTGCTCTTCTCTCTTGATCTCAAAGAATTAAGGATTTTCAAAAAAAAAAAAAAAAACACCAACCACAATGCGTATCGCATTCGGATGCTGCTGAATATATCAGTGCGAGCGAGATAGAAACCGTCGAATCGTCGACACTCGTATCGAGGAGATCGCCAAACGGCCGAAAGTACCAGGCGATCATAACACGAGGGGCGGCTATATTACACTTATCAGCTGTATGTTCAGTTTACAAACAAGGCGTGACGTCACCGCGCAGGCGCGGTCGCTCGTAACCACACACGTGCCGGCCGCACACACGTGCGCGTGTGTGTGACGAGTAGGGGGGATTGTTGCTATACTAGACTTGTATTTATACTCTCCTGGTGAATTAAATTGATGTTTTATTTAAACCAGTCTTTATTGTTCTATTCTGTGTTCTTGGTGTTTTGAGGAAGTAGGCCGTTTGACCTTTGAATTAATTAATCCGATGTTCTTCCCGAATAGTTTGTGCGTCAAATTATGCAAAAAACACAGTCAAAATTGCTTTTTTTATAGTATAATATTTGAAGTCTGTTTTGTCCGGTTTTTACTAATTAATGTACAGCTATAAATAACTAGACCTAGTTAGTTAATGATATTTACTAATCTTGTGGGCAGGTTTAAGACCGGAAAGTTTTGGGAAGCTACGTGTCTACCCTAGATAAAATTCTGCTTGGAAAGTAAAGATATGACTCAAGAAATGCTGGCTTTTTCATGTGCAACAAAATTTCCAAAAAGAGACCTATTACTTAAAAGATTTCTTAAATTGCTTATTCCATACACTAATCTAACCTCTTCGTTGAATTTCCAATCCAAAGTCATCGTGAACTCATCAATCCTAAGTTATATTCCGCACACGCGTACAGCGTTTAGTTCGCAGACGATTTGTTGCGAAAAAAAAGAAACAAACAGATTTTATATTCCGCGACGAAAACAAATGCGAAAACAGAAAACCTTCGATACATTGCCTCCAGATACGACATCTGTCTCGCTCACACCTACTTACCGCCACAAGCGCGAAAAGGATAGACAACACGCCTTGATTGTGAAACTGCTTGTCTTTGCCATGGCAATATGAATTTAATTTCCTAGACTATAAAGTTGATTTTCTTCTAGTGAGAACGAACAAAGTAGTGTTAATAAAAATAAATAATGAAATGACCTATTATACCCAAACCGTTGACAATAAATATAGAATTCTGTCGTCTACTGAAAAGAGTTTGAATTGCCACGACGGTGATTCACATGCAGTTTGAATTTCATGATGAATAGCGTGGCCATTCAACCTATACGATTTGCAACCTTACGTAGATGATAATATAGTTCAAAGTTTATTGCTTGTAAGAGGACGTCTCCCCAAAACGGCAGGGTTCGACGACCCTTCTCCCCTGTCCCTTTCAAAACATTCTATAGCTCTTAAGACCTTAAATCTAAAGTCACTGCTCCATTGGAGTCTGTGGGAACTAAAAAATCATTAAAATGTATGAAAAGCGAACTTATTTAAACGAATATATTTTTCAAATGTAGAAAATGGTATTATTAAACAAGTGCGAGTCAGACTCGCGCACCGAGGGTTCCGTACAAACCTGTAGGTATATAAGTAAATGGTAGTATAGACCTGAGTTTTTGATATGAATTCAATTTATGAAGTATTAAACAAAACTACTTAATAGATCTAGTTCAAACCAAGTTTGCATGGTAATGTACATCATATATTTTTTTTTATTTTATCATTCTCTTATTTTAGAAGTTACAGGGACACACATTTTACCACTTTGGAAGTGTCTCTCGCGATTTTCAGATTAGTTTTTTTTTTATTAGACACCTCAATATCATTTTTGAAGACCTATCCATAGACACCCCACACTTATGGGTTTTATTAACAAAAAAAAATGTTTTTTTTCTATATTTGTGTGAAAATCTTAATGCGGTTCTCAGAATACATCTACTTACCAAGTTTCAACATTATAGTTCTTATAGTTTCGGAAAAAAAATGGCTGTGACATACGGACGGACAGACAGACAGACACAGAATTTTTCAAGCCGCCTAGGAAGCATCCAACTAGCTTGACGACTATCACAATTAAGTGATAACCGGTACCTACGGCTTTACGTGCCTTTCGAAGCACGGAAACGCTCGATTTGAAATACCACTAGCCGGTCACCCATCCAGGTAACGACCACGACAGACGTAGCTTAACTTTGCCGATCGATTAAGAACGGCCGGAACGGAACGGAACCGTAGAGCGATGATCTTAGCACTCAAAATTTTAAAAAATCCGTAGCTTTATTACGAATCTTTCAGCCTGGTCACTACTCTTTAAAATATTGACTTTGAGGTCCATCGCAATTTGAAAGAATAACCTTAATACCCGCTGTAGCACCTCAAGTTGTTCGACGAGCCAGTTGGTTAAGAGTCTGGTAAAGAATCCACCAATTGCGCCGCAGGGCGTGGGTTCTATTCCCGCACAGGACATGCATTTGTGTGCATGAACATGTCTGTATGTCCTGAGTCTGGGTGTAATTATGTATATTAATTATGTATTTACAAACAAAAAGTAGTATATGTATGTATATCAGTTATCTTGTTTCCATAGTACAAGCTCTGCTTAGTTTGTGAGATGACCGTGTGTGAGGAATGTCCCAGGATATTTATTTGTAAAAAAAAAAAAACATCGCCAAGCACCTACCGTTGTGCACTTGAGAGCCACCATCGGACACATAACTTACCATGGTGAGATTGTGGAAATAAAGGCCAATATTCATAGTAACCGTTGGTAGCAAACTACAAACCGCATTGGAAAGTATCGCGTGGGAGCACCAACCACCAGATGTTCGACTACCTGCGAAGGGAAGCGAATGCGGGCGGAAGTCCGCTAGTGGCATCTGACGAGGCGCTAGGTAGGTAGCAGTTTTTATTCAAGCTTAGGAATTGTGTTCCTGAAATATTTTCTCATTTTTAACTACTCCACAGATCCGAGCTATGCTTTGGGCTCAATAATCCTAACTTCCTAACTAATCCATACTAATAATAAAACCGGCCAAGTGCGAGTCAGACTCGCGCACCGAGGGTTCCGTACAAACCTGTAGGTATATAAGTTAATGGTAGTATAGACCTGAGTATTTGATATTAATTTCAATTAATGACGTATTAAAAAAAAACTACTTACTAGATCTCGTTCAAACCAATTTTCGGTGGAAGTTTGCATCGTAATGTACATCATATATTTTTTTAAGTTTTATCATTCTCTTATTTTAGAAGTTACAGGGGGGGGACACACATTTTACCACTTTGGAAGTGTCTCTCGCGCAAACTATTAAGTTTAGAAAAAAATGATATTAGAAACCTCCATATCATTTTTGAAGACCTATCCATAGAAACCCCACACTTATGGGTTTTATTAAAAAAAAAAATGAATTTCAGGTCTAAGTATGGGGAACCACCAAAATTTATTGTTATTTTTCGATTTTTGTGTGAAAATCTAAAGCGGTTCACAGAATACATCTACTTACCAAGTTTCAACATTATAGTTCTTATAGTTTCTGAAAAAAGTGGCTGTGACATATGGACGGACAGACAGACAGACAGACATGACGAATGACGAATCTATAAGGGTTCCGTTTTTTGCCATTTGGCTACGGAACCCTAATTATGTCCCAGTATACTTTTTATTATTTACATGCAATGCCAATAAAAAAACTACCAGATAATGCTTCATTTTGGCACCTACAACCAACTAAATTGAAGTCTCCAATCACGCGTGCCGAAGCCGAAACCCACAGCCGACTTCCCACCAACTCTACAGTCACTGGTTGCGTCACCGTTCCAATGGCATACTGACTCCGTTCCTATCGCCTTCTAATGTAGACCTTGAGGTTTGTGTGGCAAGGTCGATAATTGCCCGCGGTTATTACAAGGCTGGGACCATGGCCCTAGAGGTGGAGGTCACCTCCCTTTGTTGTCCGATCCATAAGATTGATCTGAGTTTTATAATTGGAAAATTACGGAGTTTTCCTCCAATAATAATCGGGAGAATCGGATGGCTTGACGGGCAGTTGGCGTGGTTATCACGGCGTAGGTCGTGGGTTCGTTTCCCACCCAGGATATGCATTTGTGTGCTAGAACGAATGTATTTACAAAAACTGGCCAAGTGCGAGTCGGACTCGCACACGGAGGGTTCCGTACAATATTAACTAACTTAACTTTCCTATGAAAAAAAAAACGCCAAAAAAATACGTTTCTTGTATGGGCGCCCCCTTTAATTTTTAATATTTGTTGTTATAGCGGCAATAGAAATACACATTCTCTGAAAATTTCAGCTGTCCTATACCGTTTATGAGATACAGCCCACTGACAGACAGACAGAGCCCCTTAGTCTGAGGAGAGACTTTGCCTCCTTATGTGTGTTCTACCGCTTGTACAACGGAGAGTGTTCTAAGGAATTGTTCGACTTGTTGCCCACGGCTACCTTCCACCATCGCAACTCACGCCATCGACGGGGAATCCATCCTCACACATTGAAACCAGAATTGTTTCGAACTTTGCGGGCTCAAAGGAGCTTTCTTCCGCGAACGCTCAGGTTGTGGAATGAGCTCCCCGCCGTGGTTTTCCCAATGGAGTACAGCATGAGATTCTTCAAAAAGGGCGTGAAGAGATTTTTTCAGGGTCGGCAACGCGCGAGTTATACCCCTGGTGTTGCAACCGTCCATAGACTACGGTAACTGCTTAACATCAGGCGGGCCGTATGCTTGTTTGCCAACTTAGTGGTATATAAAAAAAGACACGGACGGACGGACAGCGGAGTCTTAGTAATAGGGCCCCTTTTGGCACCGTTCTGGTACGGAACCCTAAAAAAGGAGTATAAGTAATAATTATATCAGTTATCTGGTTTCCATAGTACACGCAGCTACACATCAAGCTATACAGTTCCAGTATAAGCAGATCTCGCATTGTATAGGATTTCCGTACAACGAGAGGTCAGCTTATATTGGCTTTCTGTAGCCGTGCGTACAAGCTCTGCTTAGTTTGGGATCAGATGACCGTGTGTGAGGAATGTCCCGGGATATTGACGGGTCTGGAATTATGCAAATTATGCACCTTAGCGGACATACAAGGGTAAATTATAAAATCATGCAAGTCAATATCAGTAATTAGCTAATGCGAGTTGCTTTACTAAACGTGAGTATCGGAATGATTGCTTTGTTCTCAGCTAGAGTACGGTATTGGCCGATAAGGAATCGTTGGTCGGGTCACACTGGATCTATAAGAGCAAGAATTAAAGAATTTAGAAGTAGGTAGGTACCATTACCAGTAGATTTTGTGAAGGAATTTAGTCCTGTCAAATTAGTCCAATGCTTGTAAGTCGCCATCTATCGCGGTTACGCCTAAATACACGCATCATAAGACGGCAAAGATTAATTTGATAGCTTTGAATATGTTCTATCCTTGCAACTTCTAGCAACTTTTTTGGGTAACAAAATCTGTCAATCTAGCAACTTTTTGCAAGATGTCTAGCTACTGGTCAAAGCTAGCAGTTGGCAACACTGACGTCTGGTAATGCGTGTCGCTTGCCGCTCCGATGGCGTAACTATGGAAAGCGCGCTGGCTTGCCCGCCGTCGTCGTCAAGCCAACTCGCCGCTCGCCAGTGAAAGCAACCAGCCCAAATGAGAAACGCGCTCTCGCTACCTCGCGACCACTTTACGCGCTTTTTGGGTTTGCATTTTGTTTATTATCTAATAGATTTGTTGAAAAGTGAACGGATTTCATGCATGGCCTCTTTTATCTGCTAAATATGCATTATCTGGTACAAATCTGTTAGATAGGGTAACGGATGACCTGACGTTGGTCGGTCAAGAGTATACTGTGCTCGTTTAACTTTAAAAAAGGGTTAAGTAACGTTGTAGGTACTCTGGTGCTGATTATGTTAGAAATGGCTCAAACTCATTTTAATAATACAAACTCTCTTTCTTATGATTATTGGATAACGATAAAATTGCACTATATTTGACAGGACTAAATTTCTTATATCCTTTTCTTATATTTCTTGTAAGAAAGAGATACTGGCCCTGATTCTGTTGTTTACAACTAAACTAATTTTAATCTCACTATGTCTCTTTCCAACAAAGAACATAAGAAAAGGATGTAAGGAATTTAATCCTGTCAAATTAGTCCAATGCTAGTTTTCAATATAAATTTAGTCGTCATATATCGCGGTTACGCCTAAATACACGCAAAATAAGACGGCAAAGATTAATTTGACAGCTTTAAATATGTTCTATCCTTTTTGAATAATGTTCGTAGGAAAGAGATGAGATGTGACTAAAATTAGTTTAGTGCGATTTACAACAGAATTTGGCACCATAGTAACTAAATTACCGTAGTTTAGTTTTTATTTGTAAACAACAAAATCGGCACCATTGTTTTGATATCCTGGTCAAAGTGGACGCTGGATTTGTGCGCAGGTGCGCCAATAAATAGTGATAAGAATTTTCCGGATATGTCCGGAATTAAGGTCCGGGAAAAAAAACATAATTTCTCAGATGTTTTTAAAACAAGTATGTTATTCTCGCACCAAAAACTCGTTCGCTTGTCTTCGCAGTACTCCGCACTTTATGACAGTCAGGAATTAAGTCAGGAAAGCTTAGTATAGAATCTGGTAACTCAATGGTCGCAATTTTTTCTGCAATACTCCTCCGTGCCTGCGTTATCTAAATGGGTACTTACAAAGACTTAGCTACACGTATTGTATGTATAGATTCCTTGGGATCTACTTAGGTCCACCCTCATAAGTCTTATATCTCAAGCTCCCCACAGGGAGGGGCTTGAGTTTGTGCTCCAAACGTTCTTAGGGTAGAACGTAATCAAGTTCCCGGGGATTTACGTTTCGGCTACGTAGGATCAGCTTTCAAAGACATTCTTGTATAAACTGATCTTTGGTTTTATACTTCGTCGTAATTTAGACTTTTGATCATTTTTTGGCCGGTTTTAACACGAAAGGTGACAGTTATTTAATTATTAATTTAAGATTCTTAATAATTTATTACAAAAATACTTAAGTAACTGTAAGGGTTAAAATAGTAAAATAAAATAAAAATAAAATTGTATAATGAAACCGCAGTTTGCTGAGTTAGAAAACCGGCCAAGTGCGAATCGGACTCGCGCACGAAGCGCTCCGTACCATTCTATAAAAACGGCAAAAAATCAAGTTTGTTGTATGGGAATTACTTAAATATTTGTTTTGTTTTAATTTAATTATTTATTTTTAAAGTGAATATTAATAACTAAATATTCTGTGAATATTTCATGCGTCTACAAGTTGCCGTTATCAATATCGAGAAAAATCTAGCAAAAAAACCCGTTCGTTGTATGTCTAACTATTACGGTTCATGAGATGACAGACGGACAGACAGACGGACGGACAGCGGAGTCTTAGTAATAAGGTCCCGTTTTACTCTTTGATTACGGAACCCTAAAAAGTGGGTTTGGATCACGTTTCCACAGTCTTTTATTATTTAATATTTTCACAGTCTTACATGATTCGAAATGCTCTCGCACTGTGCACTTTTCAAAGCCCTTCGTTCGCACTTAATCCTTAATACTTTTGAAATATGTATGGCGTCGTTGATGACGCAACGCGTGACGTCACTTGGCACGCTTTGTCCGCCTCCTTTGTCTCATGCGCGAGCGCAACGCAATGTTGACACAGCAGTGCGTCGTAGGATCCTTTGTGAAATAATCTATACTAATATTATAAAGCTGAAGAGTTTGTTTGTTTGATCGCGCTAATCTCAGGAACTACTGGTTTGAATTGAAAAAATATTTTTGTGTTGGATAGTCCATTTATCGAGGAACGCTTTAGGCTATATAACATCACGCTGCGACTAATAGGAGCGAAGCATCCGTGAAAAATGTTGCAAAAACGGGGAAAATTATTCATATTTGAAGGCGTCCGTTGCGTGCGCTGCGTAAACGATTTAAGTTACCCAAAACGCGAGTGAAACCGCGGGGAACAGCTAGTAACTGATAAAATACGTTAGGTTTTTTATCGTAACGTAGCTTAGGGCGTTACGAAATCTTGTTCGTACTCTAAAGTCATTTGTCAGTGTAGGACCTGATAAGGCACTCAACACAACTAACAACACTAACTGGAACACAAGAGATGATGCCCATCTCATCTCTTCATCTAACGATATAATTATGAACTCTATCACCCACCAGTACGTGATACACTGAGCAGACTCCGGCAAGTATAGAGGGCGTTGGCGTATGACGTTGCGTATGAGTTTTTTAAGTTTACGTTGAGTATTTTAATGCGATGATAGCTCAGTGGTAGTGACGTCGGATACCGAGACGAAGATCCCGGGTTCGAATCCTACAATGAGCTTGAACTTTCGGTGAAGGAATACATCGTGAGGAAACCATAGCACGGTGGTTGGGTACTTTGTAATACCCACCTGGCTGGCTACCACCCATGTCGAAAATCTGTCGCCAAGCACCTATCGGTGTGTTCCGACAGTTACACTTGAGAGCCAGTTCCTTCTAGGCTTTGTGTGCTTACCACCTTCGGCCACATCATCACTTACCATGGTGAGATTGTGGTCAAACACAGGTCTATAAATAATAATAATAAAAAACAATATGAGGAGACGGTAGTCGAAGATACACTTTGAGGAGGTCTTATGTCGTTTCTTTGCGTCAGTAGTCTGCCTGTGGTATGGACTGGAACAGCCTATGTTCCACTAACATTATAGAGGTAGGTAAAGTGTGTAGGTTTGGATGTAGAAGGTAACCTCCGGAACTGAGGTCTGCTTAAGTTTGCTATTTACTTATTACCTACCTACCTACCTAGATTCAGTCTACTTTGTAGTTTTGCCGCCGCGCCGGGGCATGCTATTGTTGTCAGTGCGATTAGAATGTAAATAACTATTAGGTAATAAATAAATAAATAAATATCCTGGGACATTCCTCACACACGGTCATCTGATCCCAAACTAAGCAGAGCTTGTACTATGGAAAACAGATAACTGATATAATACATATACTACTTTTTGTTTTGTAAATACATACTTAATATACATAATTACACCCAGACTCAGGACATACAGACATGTTCATGCACACAAATGCATGTCCTGTGCGGGAATCGAACCCAAGACCTGCGGCGCAATAGGTGGAATCTTTACCAGAGTCTTAACCAACTGCGCCATCTGGCCTGTCAATAATGAAAAAATTAAATAATAAAATGTGTAATGAATCTATGCTTGTTTTGAAAAGAGTAATTGCTGAGTTTATTGCCGGCTCTTCTCAGCAAATGCAACCTTCCGAACCGGTATTAGAGTCAGACGTTTCATAAGTGCCTGCGAAGGTCTATTTGAATAAATGATTTTGATGAAAATTCTTCCGCTAATAGGAAGATACATTATTACCAACGGCTATATGCTTTTCTTCGCGGGAATGCGGGTGACACCGCGGGGGACAGCTAGTTTGGCATAAGTGCAAAGAAATGTGCGCGCACTCCCTGCCTTATCACGGCTCACCGCCACGTATTTGCCAATAGCACACTTGTATAGTTTATCTGTCTCGAGAGCGGTTATCACACGCGCTGGCCGCTCGTCCTACAAACATGCGCACGTACTGCACCGTTGGCGATACTTGCCGTGTTCAAGGTTTATGAGCATCAGGTATTATGAAGACATTTTCTTTTATACCTCTAAGGTGGCAAACAAGCGTACGGCCCGCCTAATGGGAAGCAGTTACCGCAGCCTATGGACGCTTGCAACACCAGGCGTGCACTCGCGCGTTGCCGACCCTGAAGATATCTCTTCACACCCTTTCTGAAGAACCCCATTCCACTGTCCGCGGAAGAAAAGTCCTTTTATTTCGCACAGTTCGAAACGATTCTGGTTTCAATGTGTGAGGGGACTGAGGATGGAGTCCCCGTCGATGGCGAGAGTTGTGATGGTGGAAGGTAGCCGTGGGCATCAAGTCGAACAATTCTTTAGAACACTCCGTTGTACAAGCGTTAGAACACATAGAAGGAGGCAAAGTCTCTCCTTAGACTGAGGGGCTCTTAAACGCTTGTGTGTGAGCTCGGGATCGTTAACAATTCTGACGGCACGTCGCTGAACCGAGTCTAAAGGCCCAAGCTGGTATCCAGGTGCTCCCGCCCATAGATGACAGCAGTACTCCATATGAGGCCGGACTTAACGCACTCTAGCGCGTAGTTGCGTTTTGTGGATTCACGGCGGCTCTGACTCTATTCATTGAAAGCCGTTCGCTGTGGTGATAGTGCAGTGCAGAGCCCATCCAAAATCACGCACGGCACTGCGACTCGGTGTGCCATACCTTGCGTCTCGCACGGCACCCACGCGCGTCTGCGCATGTTTCTCCGCTTGTAGGCGCGTGATCTGTATGAACGCGCGTGGATGCATTTTCTGTGTGTTGGACTGTGCGTGTTTTCTATACAAACGGAAATACTTAGAAGCAACTTTAAAACACGCGCTACGCTGCGTAGTGCATGGCAGTGTGTTAACCGCCTTATGTTTGTATTGTTCCAGTGATGGAAGCAGTGCGGGTAGTCCGAAGGAGGCGTGCGTGGCGCAGTCCCCGCCGCCCGCGCCCGCCGCCGCGCCTCCCCTCGCGCCCGCCAAGCGCGACGTGCGCCACCACCCGCACCACCACCTTCACCACCAGCAGCACCAGCACCAGCATCAACACCACCAGCAGCACGACCAGCGCAGGATGACCATAGGTACGAACCACATTTGACCTATTTTAGTTGACAAATATAACCATAGACTTACAAACAATGTGGACGAACATCGACTTATAAGAAAGTGAAGCAGAATATTTCCTATGCATGTTCATTACCGGAGTCTTCTCAGTTTAAGTGTATTCCGCACCGGTGGTAAATTCAACTGTATGTACCAATTTAACGTTCATAAGTGCCGTACCAGGGCCTAAACTGACTTTTTGATTTTGTATGCGTGAGTAAAATTAGTACTGGCTCAAATGGGCACAAGATAGATAGATAGATAGATAACTCTTTATTGTACACCAGAAAAACAGTTAACAAAACAGAAAGAAAAGAACATAATATTAATAACTGTACAATGGGCGGTCTTATCGCTAAAGAGCGATCTCTTCCAGACAACCTTAGTTAAACTTAAACACAAGTTATACTGTCGACGTCTTAATGTGGAATGGTGTACATGTGTGCGTGAGGGTTTAAAGACCGGATTATATGCAATATAAAAAGCTTGTTATATGCAGTTTCAGGAACCCAAAAAAATAAACAAGTTTTAATTTTTTTTATTTCAAAATCTCTTTACAATTCGTTAATAATCCATTGATAGACGATAATATGTAATAGGTACAGTAACATTTAGGGTTCAGAACCGGGAAATCCCGGTCTCGAAAGTACCGGGAATTCCCGGTTCTTTTGTCAGTAAAATGGAACCGGGAAATCAAATTTGATTACCGGTTCTTTCGGTATTTTCGGGAATTTTATTTTTTTCGGTATTTTCTTTCGGTATTTACGCGATTCACACTACTACGTACTTCAACTATTCAAAAGTTCAAAACTAATATAAATAATTCAGCGCTAGAAGAAAGAACGTGCGACTGAATGATGCGCTCGCTATATAATCTACATTCGCTCGCAGTTGCTAGTTGCTAGGATGGAAAGTAGTAGGTACATACGCGACTGCGACACGATCAAAAATAATTTATATATAATTTTATTTTTCCATTGCTCTAATGGAAAAATTTTTTTGACTTTGAAAAAATACCTGGCACCCGACATTGGAAAATCGAAATTATTCTTTAAATTTTTAATTATTTTAATTATTTAATACTACAAAAGAAATGGTTTTCACTATTTAGTCTTCCGAATTTCACCGCTGGAACCAGCTGATATACAAGACGGCATATTAACACATCGGCTCCGTAACATCGACACCGCTCCACCTACACATGAAGAAGTGGGCAAAGTCGTAATCTCGCTGAAGAGTGGAAAGGCACCGGGATTCGATCTAATATCCGCAGAAATGCATAAAGCTGACCTACCCTCTGTTGTAGAGACCCTGACGCCTTTGATTGTAATGGTCTGAGAGGCTCAAGAGCTACCAGGGACTGGAGTAAAGAGCTCCAGCTAACACAGTTATCACTGCAGTTATTAATGCAGTAACTCGAGAGGCATCACTTTGCTTTCGATTATTTCTAAAGTCTCCTGCAAGATTATCTTGGCTAGATCGAATGCCGTAAAACCTCTTCTACGCAGTGAGCAGGTAGGCTTCCGCTCGAACCTCTCGTATACCGACCAAATCAACACTCTTCGTATCATACTGGAACAAGAATGGCAAAGATAGTTATACCATACTTTTGTCGACTTCGGAAAAAAAATTGATACGTTGTATTAGCTTATGGTCTAGCTTACATGAAATTGGTGTGCCGCCGAAAATAATTTCAACTAAACCCCGATTGACCAACAAATCATGCGTCTCAAATGGAACGGGATTGGCCACACTCTCCAACGGGATCCCGACATATACCCAAGCAGGCAATGGACTAGAATCCCCAGGGGAAGCGAAAGTGTGGCCGTCCCAAACAAACCTAGTGACACACTGTGCTTGGCGAAGCGAAGAAAATCGGGAAGTCTTGGAGTGAGATCAAGCCCGATGCTCAAGACTGCCCCATCTAGGGAATGAAGGATCATAATTCATAAGTCACAATTACATTCAATTTTTTTTTACTACCATCAACTACGTATCAAGATCTACATATAAGAATCAAAAAGAATAAATTCGATTTTCCAAAGTTTTGTCTTACTTAGTTATGGCAAATAATGACAATAGGAAATAGAAGAAAAATGACTATGAGAAGACTTGAGTAAAATTCTGTTTTATTCTTAAGTTTTTTTTATTACTTAAAATTTTATGCTTAAGTTTTTTTTAATTACTTAAAAAATACTTGAATATTTAATTGTGGTATACTTTTGAGGCGTATCACTGCTTTATATAACAAAAACTACCAAGAACCGAAAATACCGAAAGAACCGGGAAATCCCGGTTCCTTTAAACCTAAATCCCGAAATTCCCGGTTCTCAAAAAAGAGACCGGTTCCGGAAACCCTAGTAACATTACACTATATTAAAAAGTATTTTTTTTTGTATATGTAAGTAGGGACAGTAGTACCCAACTGATATGGCGCGTCGTGAATCTTCGTTCGCACAGAAAAGAAATTATGGCCCCGAAGATTAACGAAAGAATGCTTAAAACTTACAATCAACCTGAGATCACTACTATAAGGTTCATAATACACTGCAGCTGTTAGTTCCGTCTCACTCGCAAGTCACGCCCCTCCGCACCCATGGCGGCAGCAGCCGACCGAATAGCATTTCCTGCGCTTTGAAAATGTATCTTCTGCGCAGGTACATCGGTAAGCCATATCAGTTGGGTAATACTTTACCTAAACAATCAAGTATTGTTATATGGATTGTTCTATCACGTCGGGGTCACCACTATGGAGGTGCAAGGTGGATGACACCTCCATTTAAAAGGGAAGATCTTCCGCCAGGCTGGGTCATCGTGTCTGGGGACCGCGGTCCAACTGTACATGTCGGACAGTTGTATATATGCAGATTCTCGAGAAAACTTCTGAAGCGCGATGCAGGTTATTGTGGCGCCACGCCATCTATCTTTCCGTGTGTGAACTATCTCAGTGTTACTGATAGATGGCGCATAGATGTCGCTACAGTTCCAACTGTTCAGTGGTATAAGTAGAAAAGTTCGCTCCACATCAACTGAGGTAACTGGGCAGAATTTGAACTTGGGTGCTATGTTAGAACTCATAGCTCGCTCGCTTGAAAAATATTATAAATGTATCGATAATATACATCATAACTAGATCTTAGGTAAAATATGCTATTACCACTGAGGATGGCTTAAATATGCAAATGAGTATAATCCGGTCTTTAGTAATAACACAGCACAGCTCTCTAATAATTTAAAGACGGCCCTGCGCACTTTGAGTGCTTTATTTCGTAGGCGACTTTCCGTCCAGATTTTTTTGTACGTCAATGGTTATACTGGAGATTTCGAGATGGGACCAACACTGAATTCTCAAACTTTTTTTTTTACTTTTCATACATTGTGGTTGAGCAAGGTTGACATTTTGTAAGAAAAGTAAATTTTTTTTTTGAGAATTCACTCTTTGATCAAGGATACATACAGATAGAGTTTCGCATCTGTGCACACGTCGATAAAAATAGCCCCTAGCTGTTAGGGGCTAAATCAAATAAAAATAAATAAAATTGCAAAATAATGTTCAATATTTAAATTTCTCCCGATTTTAATTGGAATATTTCAACAACTGCTATCATTATGAACGTCACTATGACAAGCATAATGACGCAGAGTGAGCGTAAAACGTAGCTGTTACGCGCAGCAGCCTATAAAAGTTGGCCTGTTTTATATATTCGTGTAGTATGGTGACGTTCTTTCTAGGTATATTTATTTCTATGAATTCACTATTGGTCCCATAGTAAAAGTTGTTCAGAATGACTAACCCAACATAGGTTTCGAAAATATGCCATCTCGAAATCTCCACCTGTTATAACACTATTATTGGTAACCTCTTACGAGGCGACACGGACCACAGATTTTCTGTACTTGTGTGTTCACTCGTTGGGCGCCAACGAAAGGTTGTTCACTAGGTAACAACTCGGCGCTCTAGCGCGGCGTCAGAGCTTGGTAAGACGCTTTGACGCATCGCGCTTCCAATTTGGCCAGGGCTTTAGTGTGTGGTGAGCAATGTGTTCTGTGGTGGCAGGAGGTGGTGCCGGCGGCTCGAGACGCGCCGAGCGCCGCGCCGCCGGGCCATCCGAGAGAAGGAGAACAGGTGACAGCATTAGATTATCTACCACCTCTCAATATTTTCTTCGTACCCCTTTAAAGGCCTGGTCACTGCTCACTTTAAGGCCTTTGCTTGCGGCGGCGTCGTGTGGCGGGTCGATCACTTCCCTCCAATATGGCGAGGGCGATGGCTGCCACACGCGTCATACTTGTGAACAGGTGCTGCTTGTGGGGGCTGGTCTGCTTAAGTTTGCCATTTATTTACTAATTAAATATAGATTTAGTCTACTTTGTAGTGTTGCCGTCGCGCCGGGGCACGCAATTGTTGTCAGTGCGATTAGAATGTAAATAACTATTAATGAATCCAAGCTTATTTTGAAAAGAGTAATTGCTGAGTTTATTGCCGGCTCTTCTCAGCAAATGCAACCAACCGAACAAGGGCGGATCCAGGGGGGGTCATGGGGGTCATGACCCCTCCTAGGCCCCGGCCGTGTAGGTCAACCAGAGGGTTTTTCTTTCTATTTTTACCTCAACACTCCTGGGATGGGGCCCCTATCACGGATTCGAATTCAATTCACAAATTAGTGATCAAATAGCACAGACTCAGAATTTGAATCGGTAATGGTGTGGATCACGCAAACTACCTACATAAAAAAAAAAACAAAAAAAATTACCGCCTTCAAAGTACACTGAAAAGTATGAAATAACTCTTATCTGTCACTTTTTGAAGTCAGCGAAATATTTTGATTTTATTTTTGAATTTTGAGTTTCGTATATGCGTTTTCAATACTTGTAATGACTGTATAGCATTGTCTTCCAATACACTAATGTATACTAAATATCAAGTCAATCCGACCACTGGAAGTGGGTGAAATTAGACTTGCAAGATTTGACCCGAACATACATACATACATTGCAAGTTAAATAAGTTTGTGTGAAAATCTTAATGCGGTTCACAGAATCCACTTACCAAGTTTCAACAGTATAGTAGGTAGGTATATAGTAGGTTCCGTTTTTTTGCCATTTGGCTACGGACCCTAAAAAAGCTTTTAAAATGAGACCGTTTAACTTTTAGTCTTTCAACTCTATGTTTTTCTCCCCATGAGTCGCGTCAAGCTAAAATAAGCATTATGCACGTATAGATTACGTTTGTCGATTGTATAACACTTCTCATAATGGTGGAGTATATAGGTGGGGTGTGGTGTAACAACGCTGTATACCGAGCGATCCCTTACGTAACTTGTGAAACTGTTCTCAATGAGAGCGCGAGAGAATCCGCGGGGAGTGTGTATAGCACTCTGAAATATGCTCTGAAAGCAAATAGTAAGAATATTAATAGAGAGATAGCGAAACAGCATTATCTTATTTTAACCGTTAGCAGTTTGCATATATATACATTCGTAGATATACTCGTATCGTAATATAGTGATTTAAAAAAAAAAACCGGCCAAGTGCGAGTCAGACACGCGCACCGAGGGTTCCGTACAAACCTGTAGGTATATAAGTAAATGGTAGTATAGACATGAGTATTTGATATGGATTTCAATTTATGACGTATTAAAAAAAAACTACTTACTAGATCTCGTTCAAACCAATTTTCGTTGGTAGTTTGCACCGTAATGTACATCATATATTTTTTATAGATTTATCATTCTCTTATTTTAGAAGTTACAGGGGGGGGGGACACACATTTTACCACTTTGGAAGTGTCTCTCGCGCAAACTATTCAGTTAAGAAAAAAATTATATTAGAAACACATATGGGTTTGATGAAAAAACAAATTTTGAGTTTCATTTCTAAGTATGGGGAACCCCCAAAATTTATTGTTTTTTTTTCTATTTTTGTGTGAAAATCTTAATGCGGTTCACAGAATACATCTACTTACCAAGTTTCAACATTATAGTTCTTATAGTTTCGAAAATAAATGGCTGTGACATACGGACGGACAGACAGACAGACAGACAGACATGACGAATCTATAAGGGTTCCGTTTTTTGCCATTTGGCTACGGAACCCTAAAAAAAACGTTTGAGTTCCTAAAAGTATCGATAAAAAAAAGAGAAATTGACATTCATTATAGTACAAGTTGATGCGTCGTAAACCAAAATTATATCATTACAAAAAAGATTATAACTTTTAAAAATATTCAATTTTACTTTAAGACCAGTCAGCTCACCATACTTTTCATACAAAAGCTCTGTACTTATGATGGCGTTTTTAAACACTTTTCGTTAGATGTTTTAAACAAATTGTTATCTTGTGACCTATATCTAGCAGTATAACTAGGCGAAAATAAAAAAAAAGCGTGAAACAAATTCAGTAAAAGCCTCCGAAAAACAGCGGTTTTGCACAAATTTTACCTGAACTTTGGCCATCTAATGTACCTATAAATTGTAAAAGTAAAGAAAACAGCTCTAAACAATGCTTGCAAATGTATTGGAGATTCTAAATAACTAACTTTTTTTCACAAACTTGTAAGATTACATCACAGGAAGTATGGGCCTGGAACAAGTTTTATGATATGCGAAATCATGAATGACGACCTAGCGAAGCGGCCGCGAGTGATCAGCGGAATTTACCAACTGATAACCGATGGCTCTGATAGTGTCTCTCTTTTTTCGCAGTCAAACATTACGTTGGATGAAAGTACAAGCTTTTAGGCTACGCTTGCGTTGAAGTTGCGTTGGCCATGAAGGGCCCCCTTAATAACATACTAGTACTGACACATGTTTTTGTTTTCTCCAACTGTTGCAGTGTAATTCGATTGACATTTTCCAAAAATTTTGGGTAATTATTAAGTAGTTCCTATTTATTACCCTCCGAAAATGATGAAATGCTTTTGCTGAAAAGAGCCGCCAATAAACTCGGCAATAGGCTAACGGCCTGAACAATTAGTCCTTCATTTACATTATCAAAAAATATAAGACATAAAATATATTTTCTTTGACGTCACAATATGGTACCCTTTTCACGAACAAGTGACGTCCTCCCGAACTTTGACGCGCTATAACTTTAATTTTTTTTATTGATTTGATTATTCAAGAAATACGTGTCTCCAATGTTTTTTGATAATCTACGGATTAATTAGAATTATAACTATGTTACCCAGGCCGCATCCTTATTACTCTTTTCAAAAACGAAGATGTGATGTGACCTCAATACATTGTTAACTAATCTCCCGACATATTTATTCCAGACATGCGCGGGAGCCCCGGCGCCGGCGCGGGGCCCTCGGCGGAGCCGCCGCACCTGCTGCACGCGCCCCATCATCACATGGTAACCAACTTGATTTGTGTCCGTCTTCCACTATACTAATGTATAATACCAAATATCGTATCAATCCGACCTCTGGAAGTGGGTGAAATTCGACTTGCAAGATTCCACCCGAACAAACATAGTTACATACATACATCATCATCATCAGCCTATAATGTCCCACGGCTGAGCACAGGCCTCCTTTCACAAATCAGGGTAAAAGGGAATGGGCGATACTCCACCACGCGTGCCCACTGCGGATCGGTGGAGGTAGGCTAGTGACCAACCTACTGTTGGAATTTTTCAAGCCGCCTAGGAGGCATCCAACTAGCTTAACGACTATCACAATTAAGTGATAACCGGGACCAACGGCTTTACGTGCCTTCCGAAGCACGGAAACGCTCGATTTCAAATACCACTAGACGGTCACCCATCCAGGTACCGACCACGACAGACGTAGCTTAACTTTGCCGATCGATTAAGAACGGCTAATCATGCTACACCACGAGCGCTTCATACATACATACTGTAAATAAAACCTTGTAAAAAATTAGTAAACCTAATTTTAGATTAATTTCATGGGTCAGTTTGGATCCAAAAACGAATGTTTAAATTAAACACTTTACAATTTTATACCGTCATAACGATATAGCTTAAAATATGCAAAACCATATCGATACCTGTTATATTCAAATGTGACTTGTTGTGATCAGGATACAAACCCGCTCGAAGGCACAGCGGCGACGCTGGTGAGCGGCGCAGGCGCCGGCGCCGGCGTGGGCCCGCCGGTGGGCGCCAGCGTGGGCGCGACCGGGGGCGCGGCCTCCTCCGACGGGGACCTCTCCTCGAAGCCCACGGATGGAGTTACGCACAGCCCCACCAGGAAGAGACGCAGGATCTCACGACACCTCTCCTCAGGTATGTTTGGCAGTGTGGGGGCAGCTGAGTGTGCTGTTTTGATTGGTTTTGTAGGGACATCTATCAGTTACGATGAGATAGTTCACACACAGAAAGATAGATGGCGCCACAACGTCCCGCATCGCGCTTACGGGTGAATTTTTCACTGGGACTGGGACTTCACTATGTTTAGCCATAAAGAATTAGCTCTTAGCATTCTGACAAAAAATTAGAGGTAAATTTTGATAACTTCTAGCAACTTGTGACCAAGATTGTCATACATAATTTTGTTCGTATTGTGAAGTAAAAGCAGAAAAAGTTTTTTTTTTTTTTGAAAAATACGAAAATACTCTTTTATTTTCATTAAAATTCAGCTTTCAGCGTTTTTCTCTAACCTGACCTGTAGTTAAGAAGTTGCTCACACTGGCTGGAAAAAAAAAATTACCCTGTATACAACTGTCCGACATGTACAGTTGGACGGCGATCCACACGCACGATGCCCCAGTCTGCAGAAAGATCATCCCTTTAAAATGGAGGTGATCCACCTTGCATCTCCAAACTTTCACATTTATAATAATTAAGATATAAAAAATGGTTTATATATTCCAGGTGAGAGCAACGTGTCGGTGGCAGCCCCCGTCGTCGAGAGGCGGACGCCGAGGCACCATTATCAACCAGCGTGAGTTATACACCAACCCCCTTATTAAGTAATTGATATCGAGGAAAACTCCGCAACTAGTCAGTGCTTGTGCACTGATTTTGAACAGTAAGGACCAATCACCGCATCGTGTGTTCTTTACTTGGCCAATCAGAGCGCATTGTCAGTGGTGGGCCATTGGCGGAATAGATTTCATTTCAAGTAAAAACTCGGAAAATCACGATTTCCCAGAAATGAGACCTCGATTAATAAACTAGCTTCTGCTCGCTGCTTTGCCCGCGTGGCCTACAGGAAACAAATTACATATTTTTCTACCACAAAAAAAACTTCATCCCGCTTCGAAGGTGGAATTATAAAAAAAAAAATTCAGGTTCCTAACTTCGAAACTGACGGACTTTCATACAAACTTTCATCCCCTATTTTACCCCCTTAAAAAAAACCCTTTCTTAGTGGATACCTACTCTTCACAAAGAATATATCGTCTAAATTTCATGTCTCTAGGACCAGTGGTTTAGGCTGTGCATTTATATATCAGTCAGTCAGGACTTTGAATTATATATATATAGATTAGCCCCCCCCTTACTCATAAAGCGCTATTTAACTAATATACTGATTAAAGGGTCACATAAATAATATCACATTATTTGACAATGACAATAGAGTGACGTTATTTACGTGACCCTTTAAACAGTATATTAGTTAAATAACTTTTTATGAGTAAGGTGGTAGGTTTAAGTCAAGAATAGTAATACCTAGGTTTAAAATATATCCGTCACTTTCTAATGTCATATAAACAATAAAAACCGGCCAAGTGCGAGTCAGACTCGCGCAACGAGGGTTCCGTACAACCCTGTAGGTATATAAGTAAATGGTAGTATAGACCTGAGTATTTGATATTAATTTCAATTTATGACGTATTAAAAAAAAACTACTTACTAGATCTCGTTCAAACCAATTTTCGGTGGAAGTTTGCACCGTAATGTACATCATATATTTTTTATAGATTTATCATTCTCTTATTTTAGAAGTTACAGGGGGGGGGGACACACATTTTACCACTTTGGAAGTGTCTCTCGCGCAAACTATTCAGTTTAGAAAAAAATGATATTAGAAACCTCAATATCATTTTTGAAGACCTATCCATAGACACCCCACACTTATAGGTTTGATGAAAAAAAAAATTTGAGTTTCAGTTCTAAGTATGGGGAACCCCCAAAATTTATAGTTTTTTTTCTATTTTTGTGTGAAAATCTTAATGCGGTTCACAGAATACATCTACTTACCAAGTTTCAACATTATAGTTCTTATAGTTTCGGAAATAAATGGCTGTGACATACGGACGGACAGACAGACAGACAGACAGACAGACATGACGAATCTATAAGGGTTCCGTTTTTTGCCATTTGGCTACGGAACCCTAAAAAGGGCTGAGGCTATCTTAATACCTGGGTGTTCCAAGACTGACTTACACCTTATTTATTAATAAGGGGGTAACATTATAGAAATGCACATTCTGTGAAAATTTCAGCTGTCTACCTATTACGGTTCATGAGATACAGCCCACTGACATACAGACGGTTGGACGGATAGTGAAGGCTAAGTATTTGGGTCCCGCTCCCTAAACCGAACCTTAAAAATCATTGTATTTTCCAGACGACGCATGCGCTACATGAACAATAACGGGTCGATGTGGGCGCACGAGCGCGTGGAGGCGCTGGCACCCCACGCGCCGCACCCCGCGCACCCCACGCACCCGGCGCACCCCGCGCACCAACACGTGCCCCACGCGCACCAACACGTGCCCCACGCGCACCAGCAACACGTGCCCCACGCGCATCACACGCCCCTGCTGTTGGACATCAACCAGGTATGTACCAGATATTCGACGAGGCATGTCAGTGGCCGGTTGGTCGAGTGGTGTAAGGATCCGGGTTAGGGGAGAAACACCGGGTTCGAGACCAACTGGATGTGAACTTTGTGAGCGGGTTTTTGGAAGGTTCTAGATGATGATGAGAAGGTTCTAGAAGAATTTCGATGATTCTACTGCTGGATTTACGACAGGTTTCAGGTTCATCATGGGAGATATTTATGATAGATTATAAGGAGGCTAAGAAGGAATCGAGATGAACTCTGTGGAAATATTTGTATGTGTAATTTATTTAGTGAGGTTGTTTGCAGATAGAGAAGTTGCTGGGAAGGGTTCTAGAAGAAAAATAGACTGATGAATTACTAGAGTAATGCAAAGCAAACTATGCTGAGACTTGAGCTATTTGTGTCGAGTAATAACTAAGAGAGGAGCAGGTTGAAGTGGTTTTCTCAGGAGAATTGTAATTTCTTCAGCGGAGTATGCGGCGGGTGGGAAGCGAGCGAGGACTGAGAGTTGACTGACTGTGTAGGAAAAGGCAAGCGCGTTTGAAAGTTGTACGAAAATTATTAGATGATCCGAAAAAGATCATTATAAGGATACTAGCTGCCCGGCGTGACGATAGCCTACCCTATATAAACCATCCAGGGAGTTAATTCTACTGTACGTGTGTATGTCATTGAACTTCTCCTAAACGGCTGGACCGATTTGAATGATTTTTTGTATGCGTTTGGTGGGCGCCCTGGATGATTTAGATTCACAATTCAGCCCATTCAAAATTTAATCTCAGTTATCTATATATATAAAATGCTTTGTCCTGAATGACTGACTGACAATCAACGCACAGCCTAAACCGCTGATCGTAGAGACCTGAAACTTGGAGGTTGTGTTCTTTGTATGACGTAGGCATCAGATAAGAAAGGATTTTCCGAAATTATACCCCTAAGGGGGTGAAAAATGGGGGCAAAGTTTGTATGGGACAACGTGATTCCTTGGTCCGATCTACTTCAAATTTTGCATAAACATTCCGTAACAGAATTGATGGAAGATGTGTTTCGTATTTTATTGAAAATCATCACCTGACGGGGTCAAAAAGGGGTAGAAAGTTATTTTAGGGGTGATTTGCATCGAAGTTGATATCAATACTCCTTGGTATTTTTGATTTAAATAACATTTTTTATTTTGACACATGTTTGAAAATCTCAATCCGATTTTCACAGATTACAGAATAAGTTAGATGGAGCGAACGGAACACGGGAGTGAGGCCAAAAAAAGCAATTAGGTACAAATTGAATAATTGGACTGTTTTACAAAAAACTTAAACCGACTTCAAAGTACACTAAGAAGTAATCAAATCCTGATCTGATGACAATGGGAACAAACGGGAAGTGTACCCTTCCAGACAAAAAAAGAATTTTCCAAATCGGTTAATAAAATAAATACAACCGAATTGAGAACCTCCTATTTTTTTGAAGTCGGTTAAAAACACCTGGTATTCGCTTTTGAATTTGTATTTGCAAATTTGTAAGCTGCTGTATGTTAATTTATAAAAAGAAAGTGTTTTTCGTTAAATAAGTTTTAAATAAGCGCGCTCTATCTGCCTTTTGATCTGGAAACTGAAATGCTCTTTAAAATTGGAATGTCAAATATTTAAATCGGATTAGTATTCGAAATTTGTTTGGAAATTCATTTTCTCGGACTTTTTGGCGGGAACTTGCAGAGTGACGTTGTGTTTTAAATTTTATATTCATAAATTCATGTGTTTTGAGTTTTATTGCTTATTATCGGTGGTATTTTATCCAATAAAGATCAATCCATGTGCACCAGTGAAGTGAAATGAAATGAATTATGTGTATCGTGTCTTTTCAAAAGTCCGTGAAGAGTTTTAGTACATGACCACCACTGTAGTATAACATGACTTTTACGGACGGTGACTGACTGCATTTTGACTATGTGAAAGTGATTTATTGTGACTAGAACTTATATAATATAACTGGAAATTGGCAAAATACACACCCGGGTGACGCCAATGAAAAAAAAAAAAAGTTCATTTTCTCTATTTCAGTAGAATATTTTGATTGTAGTTAATTTAATTTCTTTCTCATTTGTTGTTATAATAATGAAATAAGATTCTTTGAGTTCGATTTTTTTGTCTGTTTGATGAAAATATCTGTTTGATTTGTAGTCTAATAATCAGTGGCGTGCATTGGTTTTCGAAGCAGAAAATTCAAACCGTACGCGGGTGAAACCGCGGGGGTCTACTAGTATTAATACAAATGTCCTAACTCATAAAATTAAATAAAATGTCTAAATTGTCCCTTTTTTGTTAGAAGCTCTTTAAACGAGTAGAAATTCTTCTCGCCAAGCCATGTTCGAAGCCTGGATTTAAAATATTTAATTGGTAATTTCGTAATGTCGTTTGGTAAACTATTATAAATTGTGATGCACATTGCGTAACAGTAATTTAAATGCATTGTAGTTTTGGGCACTACAGGGAGAACAAGTCTTTCAGGATTCCTTGTGTTTCTAGGAATTATGTCACTGGCTTTTTTGAACAAATAAATAAATATCCTGGGACATTCCTCACACACGGTCATCTGATCCCAAACTAAGCAGAGCTTGTACTATTGAAACCAGACAACTATATATGATATAATACATATACTACTATTTGTTTGTAAATACATACTTAATATACATAATTACACCCAGACTCAGGACATGCAGACATGTTCATGCACACAAATGCATGTCCTGTGTGGGAATCGAACCCACGACCTGCAGCGCAATAGCTAGAATCTTTACCAGAGTCTTAACCAACTGCGCCAACTGGCCCGTCAAATCCATATTATTTTTAACAAATACACCTACTTCCAAAATATACATGCAAGGAAGTGGTAAGATTTTAAGTTTTTTGAATAAGGGCTTACATGATTCAAAGAATGGTTTTCAAAACCTATAATAAAGTACCCAAAGAAATCCAAGAGCTACCTATACATAGATTCAAAAAGACAGTAAAACAGAAGTTATGCAAGAAGGGGTACTATAAAGTTTCTGATTTTGTAGATGACAAGAATGCATTTGAATGAATTGTTCGCTTCGCAGACTATTGTTACATATATTTTGTTATAATACTTATAAGTACACAGTAAAAAACCGGCCAAGTGCGAGTCAGACTCACGCACCGAGGGTTCCGTACAAACCTGTAGGTATATAAGTAAATGTTAGTATAGACCTGAGTATTTGATATTAATTTCAATTTATGACCTATCAAAAAAAAACTACTTACTAGATCTCGTTCAAACCAATTTTCGGTGGAAGTTTGCACCGTAATGTACATCATATATTTTTTATAGATTTATCATTCTCTTATTTTAGAAGTTACAGGGGGGGGGGACACACATTTTACCACTTTGGAAGTGTCTCTCGCGCAAACTATTCAGTTTAGAAAAAAATGATATTAGAAACCTCAATATCATTTTTGAAGACCTATCCATAGACAACCCACACTTATGGGTTTGATGAAAAAAAAAAATTTGAGTTTCAGTTCTAAGTATGGGGAACCCCCAAAATTTATTGTTTTTTTTTCTATTTTTGTGTAAAAATCTTAATGCGGTTCACAGAATACATCTACTTACCAAGTTTCAACATTATAGTTCTTATAGTTTCGGAAATAAATGGCTGTGACATACACGTCCGTGTATGTCACAGCCATTTATTCAGACAGACAGACAGACATGACGAATCTATAAGGGTTCCGTTTTTTGCCATTTGGCTACGGAACCCTAAAAAAAGTCTTGCTGAGAACTTGCCGGAGTCTTCTCAGTTCAAGTTGTATTTGGAACCGGTGTAGAGTCATTTGTTAACGTTCACAAGTGCCTTATCAGGGCCTAAATTGAATAAATAATTTTTGAATTTGAATATTGAAATGTATCGACAGATGTCCCTCCGGGGTGCAAGACTTAGCGCGCTGGGCGGCGCCGTGAGCTGGCCGCACCCCGCGCATCCGCATCCGCATCCACATCCGCATCCGCACAGAGATCATCCGCAGAGAACTCAGGTATGTCACACTGTAGCACCGCCACCGGGGACCACGTCACTCGCCAAAACACGCACTAGGCACGCTGTAAAAGTCCCCTGCCCCCCTAGAAAAGATGGTTGTCGACAATCGTCATCGTTACTGAACGATCAACCTTTGCATTGACATAAGAGATGGTTAAAAACCACGTGATATTTCGATTTGATATGTCAAGGTTGATTGTTTACTTCAAAATTAAGGTTGATTGTTTACTAACGATGACGATTGTCGACAACCATCAGCCCTGGTATCATCAACTTTTATTGCGATACAAATAATGGTGTGTAGACGTAAGGAGAACAATCTGTTTAGGAGAAATAGTTGAAAATATGACCAGCGGCAAGCATTTAATAACAGTGCCAAATCTGTCCAGAATGGCGCTAGAGTATCAATAGAGTATGAAATGAATTTAGCCGTTGTTGACGAAGTGAAGTACGCTGAGTACAGTGTTGCCAGATACACTGTACAGTAGTACCCAACTGATAAGGCGCGTCGTGAATCTTCGTTCGCACAGAAAAGAAAGTATGGCCCGAAGATTAACGAAAGAATGATTAAAACTTACAATCAACCTTAGATCACTACTAAAAGGTTCATAATACAGTGCAGCTGTTAGTTCCGTCTCACTCGCAAGTGGCGCCCCTCCGCACACATGGCGGCAGAGCCAGATACACTGTATTTACAGTAAAAAAAATACAGTTGAAATTACAGTAGTACCCAACTAATATGGCTTACCGATGTACCTGCGCAGAAGATACATTTTCAAAGCGCGGTATCTAAGGTTGATTGCACATAAGCATTATTTCGTTAATCTTCGGGCCATACTTTCTTTTCTGTGCGAACGAAGATTCACGACGCGCCTTATCAGTTGGGTACTACTGTACCACCGGTTTTGAATACACTTAAACTGAGAAGACTCCGGCAAGAAACACAGCAAGGCTTTTTTTTTAATTCTAGTCTCACATACATCAATTGCGTGCCCCGACGGAAGCAATTGTCTGCTTCTAGCATTAAAAAGGCACTCGACTCAATATTCGGTTTCAGAGACTAAAGAATTTGATCTTATGATTCTGCTCTCATTAGGCTGTGATAAAGATAAACTGTAACTCATTGTGATAAGGTTGGATTTTGGATAGAAGCGCTTGCGTGCCTAGTGCGTGTACTCTTTTTTTTTATTTCTATAAGGAATTTTAATTAGATGACGTTTTAGTATGTTCAATAAAAGAATATTTTCTCTGAAGTTCTATTTATGTAATTTTAAAACTACAATGGATTTCTATGTGAGCAGTATTGGTAAATTGGTATTTTTCTAAGTCACATCAGATCCTATGCTGTTCCAATATTCTTTGGTAATACAGTAATTTCTTAGAATACAGGTTGATTTCTTCATGTGGGCATGCTTGGCCGAATACTAAAGTAGAGGTGTATTTTTTATTGTTTTTATAATGAAAAATTATTGAATACTAGCTGCCCGGCGCGACTTCGTTCGCGTGGTGCTACCCTACGTTTATATTTGACAGCAAAATCCCCATTAACATAATGATCCGCCATTTATTCAATTCATTTGTTACAAAAAATGTGATAAATGATGAACCGCTCGACCGATTTTGTGCAAAATTCACATAAACCATCTACTAAAATACTCCGAACAAAGCCTAAACATTTGGTTTGGATAGGTGAGCCCGTTGTTGAGTTATAAAATTACAACGAAAAGTGGCATTGATTTTATATATATATAGATTATAGATTTCATACATTTATCAAACTTTATCTAATTCCCATTCATACAAAATTATTAGTTTGTAAAAATCCAATTTTTCAGTTTAAATTTTTATCCAAATCGGCGTCTAGAATTTGCTTTGTAATTTGTTGCTATCCTATAATATTATAAATGCGAAAGTGAGTTTGTTTGTTAAGCCTTCACGCCTCAACTACTCAACGGATCATCATGAAATTTGTCATGCAGATAGCCTTTGGTATGGAGAAGGACATAGGCTACTTTTTATCTTGCGAACGTGGGTGAAACCGCGGGGGATAGCTAGTTCCCTATACTATAGTATTCGGCCATCCAAGCCCACTTGAAAATCATTATATACGGGGTCGATACGACAATACGACATTAAATGAAACCACGTAAAGTACTCATGTATACGATCAACTTTTACTGTGGGACCAACTTCGAAATCGCAAAAAAAAATACAGCTTTTCATATTTTTTTGCCGAGGAGACGAGTTTTTCTTGCGATTTCTAAGTTGGTCCCATAGTACAGTAGTACCCAACTGATAAGGCGCGTCGTGAATCTTCGTTCGCACAGAAAAGAAAGTATGGCCCGAAGATGAACGAAAGAATGCTTAAAACTTACAATCAACCTTAGATCACTACTATAAGGTTCATAATACAGTGCAGCTGTTAGTTCCGTCTCACTCGCGAATGGTGGCAGCTGCCGAACAATAGCATTTCCGGCGCTTTGAAAATGTATCTTCTGCGCGGGTACATCGGTAAGCCATATCAGTTGGGTACTACTGTAAAAGTTGATCGTACACATGAGTACTTTACGTGGTTTCATTTAATGTCGTATTGTCGTATCCACAGCGTATAAAAATCAGCAATACTACTTGAATGTCTTTTGGCTCCTGTATTTTTATAATCTATAGTTAATTAAATACTAAAACGTAATTTAATTTGTGAATTAAATTAAACGGCAGATATGCAAGGCGGAAGCCACACTCGTACGACACAAACACGGAGCTTGTCAAAGCAATTTCAACCTAAAGTCCCTACAGTACGATTCAAAAGTATAACCCATGTCTCTGCGTGTTGTTTGTATCGTATTAAACTAACGCTAAGGTTGAAATTGCTTCGACAAAAAACGTCCAATTCCCGTCTTACGAGCGTGACTTCCTCCTAAGTTATGTTAAATGCAGTGTTCTTAATTTGGTTGACTCGGATAAACCGTATTCATGTATACAAATGTCTGTCGTGGATGGGAATCGAACACACGACCTGTGGCATGGTAGAGTATCTGACGCCGACCGGCCGAATTTCAACCGACTTCAATAAAAAAAGGAGGTTCTCAATTCGGTTGTATTTTTTTTTGTTACCTCATAACTCCGTCATTTATTAACCGATTTGGAAAATTATTTTTTGTCGGGAAGGGTACACTTCCCGTTTGGTCCCATTGTCATCAGATTACTTCTTAGTGTACTTTGAAGTCGGTTTAAGTTTTTTGTAAAACAGACCAATTTTTTTTTATTGAGGACACTCCATTTATCATAAGACAATGATAAAGGATCTGTCGGATGTTAGAAACGTACGGATAATATAGGTTTTGCAAGGAGCGAAAGAGATAGCGCTCTACAAAACCGAACACAGACGATCATTTCCGATCGTATTTATTTTGTTATACGGAGTTTGACGTTGAATTATATTATGGTTTGTAAAAGATAGCTTGAACTCTGCGACATTTGTTTGAGTCATATGAAAATTAACCTTATAGCTTTACAATAAGGTTCATCTGTTTAATCTGCGGTTGATTTTATGATGATACTCATAAACCTTATGCTAAAGCCATAAGGTTAATTTTCATATGACTCAAACAACTGTCGCAGAGTTAAAGCTATTTTTTTTAGGTGTAGGTATTTTTTATGCGAAAGACAACAATATTTTTATTAAACACATTTTATTTTCTTTATTTATTTTTAAATACAACATGACAGATTACACTTAAGTTTTATATACGTTGGCTTTGAAGTTGGTGACAAATATTTGACATCAAACATGCGTCAACTGCCAATGAAGACAGCATTACTACTACACTAACAGTTTAAAACGCAATGAAAAATTACTTGATCAAATGTTTGTTCAATCACACAAATGTTTGATATTCTAGTTTTTAAATGGATAAGTCGAGTGTGAGTGAAATAGGAAACGTTTGGCCAACATTTGGCTAACTCATATATTTTGTCAATCTGGGCATAGCATATGATGACAATTTATAGGATATGCTGGATTTTAATAGATTTATTAATAGTATTAAGTATTACTTTAGTATTTTAGATTTAGTTTTAAGATTTAGTATAGTGTGGTGCGATGAGAAACGATTTTTGAGACTGTACTAAATACTTAAAGTTATTTTTTAGTGATGTAAAAGTATGCTATTTTAAGCAAAAACACATTACACAAACACGTCGAAACGGTGTATCGTTGGTTTGTGTAAAATGATTAACCAACATACACACTAATAATATTAGTATATATTTTAATCTATTTTAAAGATTTAATTCTATATTATCAAAAACATACCCCGAAATTACTGATGAAATAACCTTAATTTCTAAAACTAGTGTTGTCCCGCTTTAATGTCTGGTGTCGATCGCACCACGCTACACGGTCGTGTTATTGTTAAGTAAGTTGGTATGGTTCGTTACGTAACTGGTGGGAGGGGCTGGCGCCTGGTGTGCGTGGTGCCGACAGGTGGGCGTAGGAGTGGGCGTGGGAGTGGGGCAGGTGGGCGTGAGCGCGGACGTGTGGGGCGCCGCCGTGCTGCCCTCCTTGCCGCTGCGCTACCAGGTACACACATACCGACGCCCACACGCCATCGCCACACGACACACGCACACACAAACACACCCCAATACTCATACACCAAGACACACTAAACCAACACATACGCATACCTACATACACAGAAAACAGCCAGTTACAAAAATTCATAATTACACATGTTAGGTGGAGGGAGGGACACTGTTTACATCCAAGCACTGACACTCTCACACAAATATGAGGGTGAGGATGAAAAAACCACGCATGACAAAGTACTGTCCAAATATACAAATAAAATAACACCATTATTGAAAAAACAGGCGACAAATATACCATGTTTCTGACATTACTGTTAAATTCATCGATATCGATAATCCTAAAAAATAAACACAAAGACAGAAACACACTTCTAACACTCTTTCACACACTTACACAGTTTCACATAATTATTGACGTACACATTAGTTTATATTGCTTTTAAATCAATTTATTTCTCTAACAGATATAAAAAATATACTTATGCCTTAACTTAAAAATAAATTTGGGAGTTAATAACTGTGGTTTTGGAAATAACTTTGAAAGGGATGTTCTTTTTAGGCTTTGTGTGCTTACCACCTCCGGCTACATCATCACTTACCATGGTGAGATTGTGGTCAAACACAAGTCATAAAATTCAATTCAAAAATCGTTTATTCAATTTAGGCCCTAATAAGGCGAACTTACGAACATTTGACGGGCCAGTTGGCGCAGTTGGTTAAGATTCACCTTACGCGCCGCAGGTCGTGGGTTCGATTCCCACACAGGACATGCATTTGTGTGCATGAACATGTCTGTATGTCCTGAGTCTGGGTGTAATTATGTATATTAAGTATGTATTTACAAACAAAAAGTAGTATATGTATCATATCAAACGAAATCCCTTTATTAAACGCATATAAACTATTCACCACATTACCCACACTATACACAATACCCGAGCAATATTGTACAATGTTTCTAATTGGTCGAACATACGCGCATGCTCCTAACACACTCTGCCTTGCACCGCTGTTCCGTCGACGTAATGCGAACGACGAGCTTACGTCTACCCTCGTATTTTAAATATAGATCTCTTATACACGACTGTTGCGGAAATATATGGTAATTACGCGAATTAACCGGTAAATGACCAAAAATTGGTCAGGGTGTGCAAAAAAAGTCAACTACCCATTGTAGTAAAACGTAATCTGACTACCCTTTAAGCATTAATATAGGTTCTATGGGCACTCCGACTTGGCAACAATTCTGTAATATATGTCCATTTTCTAGCTTTACTTTTTCCAGTCATTCATTTGCATCTTGGCGAGTCATAGTAAAACGTCTTTAAAGCGTGGGTAGTTCAGAATATAGTCCAGTATTTATAATACTAAAACCGCTTGCGCTGATACCATATGTTTTCACATAATAATTGTGTCGTACAGTGTGAAGCTCTTAAGGTCTTAGCATTATTGACGCACTGCAATGGGACTTGGAAATCGCTTAGTGAAAAATTTGAACACTTGTAAGCTTAATCTTAATTTGTGCGTTTTGACTTCGCTGCGTCAGTGTGCTGAATTTCCTAGGTTTAGGCAACAGAGTGAGCAATCCAGTGAGTTCACATCCAAACGCTTACTCTGTGGTAGTACAGGCACATAATTAGTCAGAATTAACGCTAATTTAGAATAAGGTTTCTTTGTAATACTGTGGACCTTTTGGCTGAAAATTGTGGCTTGATCAAATTGTATATTTTATAGAAGTCATTTCTTGTTATTACTTTAGTACTATGAGCTACGTTTTGTGATACGTTGTGTGTGGGGATGTTTACTGATTCATAATAAACTAGCGTACAGTTTCTTGAGGCCTGATTGATCACAGTCGATGGCGTATACGATGACAGAGACGGCAATACTTTTGACCATAGATTAATATTGTTTTGGCTTTGAGGAACGGTCAGGATATTTTCTTTGTACATATGCCAACTCAAAGCAGTTTTAAACGTGAGGGTAGTAAAATAATTTTAATAACATACTGTATAATATAATAACATTCTTTGATGCGTTTTTTTTTAAATGAATCAGTAAGCAACTACCACCTCTTCAGCCTACTTCCCCATGTCATGTGGTTTGGTACAGAAAGCTTTAGGTAAATGGTGCGTTTGTTCGCTTACACTCTACCGGCGTTGTATGACAATATGTTAAGATTTGCGCTGCTCTCTAGTGGTATATTACAGCTGTAATTGATATTGAAGCTTGGGACAGGGTAAAAAAAAAAAAAAAATTTCGTTGTCCCCCACGATTTCACTTGGGGATAATGTGGCTTCCTATTTGTGAAAAAAAAAAACAGAATCGGATCCGTAGTTCCTGAGATTACCCACTACATCCAAACTTAACTCTTTAATGTTAGTATTGATTGTTACTTGCAGTCAGTAATGATGTTGGTAGTTAGCACAAAATAGTTAGAAGTGGGATCTTCAAGTGCAAGACGCGGGTAGGCTCATTATCACATCTTACTATAGTTTACTACATTGGGTACTTGGGTAGGTAGTTGATTTATTATGTAACATCCTGTATAGAGTATTTTTTTGTCTAGAAGTAAAATAGCTTTCAAGTGCAGGCCTCCGATTCTCGCGTATTTGAATAGAATTTGTCAAAAACATGGTGGCCTTTAAGTACCATACCGTTTGACAGACATTCGCCATGTTTTTCGAAAATTGGGCACCTATTTTCAAAACATATTGGTTCTTGTCAATAGATTTTTAACTTAGGGTAGCTAGCCAGGCGCGTACTATAAAGTACCCGATATTTAAATCGTATCTCAAGCTACAGTATCAAAGCAGGCTCTACTGGCGAGAGAGCAGCGCCCCGTCACACCCCAGCTTGTGATTTGTTATTATAATATAATTTAGAATTATTATTATTACATCGATGTTATGAATTAGATGGGTTTAATACACGTTCATTAAGGCGCGGACTTAAACCACGCTTGGGTTATACGGGTGCAGATTAGTGAATTATTATTTGACAAGGAAATACAATTCTTGATACTTTACACACATTTTCTCTGTATAAAAAGAATTATATTTCAATTCCCGATGATCTTTTGTTTATCGGGGATAAAAAGCAATATCAGTTTTTCAACCTTATGTCCAGGACATAAAGTCCCATTCGGGGTTCAAGTCCTGCCTCTAGCTGTCCGCTGGGTATCACAAGTAACATAAAGTATCTATAAGCACAGATATGCATGCCCAGATTATTGTAATCGTTCGTTACTTACAAATGGTTCATTTAATTATGGTGGTTTAGATCATAATGTTGTTTTAAGAGTGCCGGGTGAGTCACATGTATTATGGAGTCGTTTTATTATGAAATCAAGAGGTTCTCAACCTTTATTTTTCTGTCCCCTTTTTTATATATTTTAAGATTGGTTATATTTTGATAATCGTAAATATACTGCCTGAAGCTTAAGCTGAATTTTACCAACTTCTGAATAACTTTTATCTACAGGATAAATATGACAGTTGGACAGATTATCTACACAAATTCTGTAACACAGTCATATTTATATCGCGGATAAATGTTATCCGACGTTGGTAAAATTGGACCTTAGTAGCAAAAGGAGACAAGGTTGAGAATCTCTTCTTGAATCAATAACGTTATAATTCGTTCCAAAACCCATGTGGCATTACATTCCTAACAGATATCAGTGTCGCTTGTACAATGTAAGCTGCGGCCGTCGCCGCTTGTAGTCCTTAAAAATAGCATTCTACGCTCCTACTGTGTCGAGGTATATGTTTTGTGCCGGACGCTGCCTGACTGCCTTAAAAAAATCAAAAAAACACAAATCATTCTTACCACATCACCGTATAAGTGTAGTATTACAGGACGTTTGCAATTTAATTTAAATCATAAATCTAAGATTTATGGTTTATATTTTATTAAAAAAAACAATTGCTTTAGTAAAATCCTTATAAGTAAAATATATGTTTACATTACACACAACTACCCAATATTACTATTATTGATGGTTTAAACCAAGTCTATGTAAATCCAAGTATTAAATATACCCGTCACTTTCTTACGTCATCTTAAAACCTGGGTTTTACAAGACTTTCTTTAAACCATCTCAAGTATTAGGGGCTAAGGATTTAATTCCTGCATTTTATCGCCAACTACAGATTTCAGGCAGCGTCCAAACCCCACACTATGCATATAGTTTTGGAAGCGGTTACTAATACCCCTACGTTCACTCTATTACTCGGATGTGCGGCTTTCTCATTGGTTATAAGTCTGTTGAGGTTCTGAGGACTGATAATGAAGGATAGTGTTCTTATGAATGGTCTTCAGTCTCTCACTAAGTCAACAGGATTCCAATGACACTAGCCTCGAGACACCTCACAGTTTCTCAATCTGTGAGACGTCTCCCCGTCCGCTACTCTAAGCACTTGTCATGTTAGCGGTTTATAAAAGCTTGGCTCGTGTGACTGTGGCCCGAATTTATAACAATTTGTCGCAAAACTGATGAAAAAGTGGTTCTCAAAATTTGACATATTTTATTTTGAAATATTTCCATTAAAAATAACAGTTATTTGGTCGTCGAGCAATTCTAAAATCAGGGGCCAAAACCATATTTGGGAACCATTTGACGTTATGAGAAGTTTTGCGTAAAGTTGACAAAACAATGCGAGAAGAGAACGGCTGCTAGACGCGGTGTGACATAGAGACCGGTTGCGGTAGGCTTAGTACCGATGTGTGCATCACGTTACTACGATGTGTTTGAACATAGTTCAGTCTGCACCGTGCTTGTTTAGGGTGACACGGCGACGGGGGCGTGTGTCTTGTATTATAATGAATACTATGGTTGTATACTCGCTTGTACAAGTTGAAGCTTGAGAAGGGCTAAATGGGGTCGTAAAAAAAGTTTGACATTCTCTGGGAAATAGAAGTTAAAAACAAAAAGGTACATGAAGATGTAGCTATTGCTTTGAATAATTTTCAGATACATTGGAACTTGAGCCTTAAAACGTATGGTATAAAGTTGTGATTAGTTACGATTAAAATTGGTTTTCATCTGACGGTTGATAGTGATGATGTGGCCGATGGGAATTAGTACAGCTGCCGAAACTGCAGTAGGTGGAGGAGGTTAGACTAAAAAGCACCCTAAGACTGTGATAATAAAGTTTAAGTTACAGCGAGTACACAATCACTTGAATACAAAAAATGTAATAATAGTGCACGCCGATCGTCGCCTCAATACCGATCAGTTGTCAATGTTTTTATCCATTCTCACACTTTCCGGACCGACTCTTGTTAATTTTCGTTTATTTTTAAAAGAAATACACGAATCAGGCCGAAGCTCCGACGCCTGTTAAAAAGACCGCCAGTAAGCGAAGCCTGGTTAAATAAAATTCCAGACCAAGGTTAGGTCTGTAATTTTTTTAAACCGATAACGAAACTGTCTTGATATATGTAAAAAAATGGCGTCGGCGTTCGGCTTTCGACAGCATGCAACACTCGAGCTCTCCATACCGTTTGGTTCTGTACATACTGTACTGTGTACTTTATAGATTTTGCTGAGAGAAATGTCTAGATTTACCAACTTTTTACTTAACAGCTTATTTTCGTCCACGGTTCAAACTGAGATATCCCCCCGTGTGATCGGCGACGGCGTTACGCGGCTGGAAACTTCTAGTTACTAAAATCCTGCTCTTTCTTAATCTATTGTTGAAAGTACTGTCACTGTCGATGTCATATAGGATGACAAAGACGGCAATACTTTTGATCATAGATTAATATCGGACAGAAAAATTTGAAAACTCATTAAATGCTATCCTTAAATGTATGTTACAATAAAATAGTTTCTAGTCGTGCTGACGTTCGCCGGTCTTCTGCGACCCCCCAAATATTTTTTTACTCATTATGTTGGTCGACTAACCCCTACGTTAATTATTCGTGAACCGCATGCATCGATTTCCCACACTTTTCTTACGAGTTCCCTGTGTATGTTCCGTGTTACGTGTATAATAATTAAAAATAAATATTTTCATATCGCCGGTGAAGTTTCGCCTAGTGTGGCTCGACGCCCGTAATCTATTCCGGCCAATCACGACGCGGGCTTCGCGAGTTCGTTGACCGGGATAGGTTCAGCCGCGGCGCACACTAGTTGATTTATTAGCCGGCGATTTCCATCACTGTTTATTTACAAATTTTTGCCGCTAGCAACTCAAGCTTTGGTATTTCTGTAGAATTTTTTAAAATGGAGAAAGAAATATTTGGCTGGTCGCTTTCATTATTTAGATATTGGCTGTTTTTAAATTATGAATACGCTCTTTTCAATGTGGAAGAATAACCTTTTTTTAATGTTTTTAGTATTTTGTTTATTGTCGAGTGTAAAGGTGCGGTTTATTAACATGTGGCGATAGTTTCTTTTTAATTAAAACATTAAGCGAAAAGATATTCTCTCGTTCTAACTTTATCAGTATGTATCTTTCATTGCTTATTTATTTTAATTCTAAGTAATATTTAATTATTATTTTACCACCTTCATCACTGACCATTTTGAGTTGAGATTTTGGTCAAACGTCCATTATGTTTCACCCACCATGTTATTTTTATTCAAAGCTATTATATATTTTGCTATTTGTATATATATTTTATATGTATATTTAATCATTTAATACATATTTTAATTCACCCCTTTCAAAGCATTTATTTTACTCATTTTTATTAATTTGAATATATATCAAAAACTATAGGACGAGAAAATAATCTCAACTGTTTATAAGTTCTAACGCGCCTATGAAAAGTGCTGTTTTTATGTTACCCTGGTTTATGGTTTTGTTTTTTATTTGAAAAATGTGTGATTATCTGTGACACGGTCTTTTCATTTCATTTAGTTTTTGTGTTGCCACTCGATTAAAGGCTCAAGCTTTTTGTTTATTTCTTTCGACGTGTCACAGATGATCTCGGAGATTTGTAATGATGGATTCTTTACTTGGAGTATACGACAGATACTGCTAACTCTCTCTTACGCTTACTAAGTTTATTGGGACAAAATACCCAGTCTTTCTCCAGCAGGGCTATTTTAAAACGTGGGATTGGATATCGGAAACGAATAAAAAAAAACAAAACGAATTTCAGCAATTGCTATTTTAATTTCCGAAAACTTTTCGATGAATCGAATTGATATTTTTGTAAAGAAACATCAAAAATATTCGAATTCGAAAATTAAAAAAGCAACTGCGGTATATCGCCTCGGTGGTTTTTGAATCCGTTTCCGATATCGAATCCGAGCGTTTTAAAATAGCCCAGCTGGTCCCAGAGATCCCAGAGTTAATAATGTGGAATATATTTGAGGGGAAAATATTTATGTCAGTAAATAAGTCGTCCTGGTAAAATGTTGTTGTACATTTGGAAGAATATTGGCTTATCCCCCGCAGTTTGGACCGAGTTTTCCTATTAGTCCGTTAAGGGTTCATTTTAATGAAATCCTTCTTGGTACATCCCTACGCATAAGTCACTCCTTATTAAATAGTTCTACTACCAGATTGCCTACTAGAAGATAAAAAACGGTACAAGATATTCCGATCATCGTTGTCAATCAATAAGCCAATAGAATTGCACAAAATTTACGTCTCGTCTGTTTTGCTGCATTCTATTGGTTAATATTTGATATCGGAATATCGTGAATTGTTTTCCGTAGTAGACCCTCAGTTGTTTAGCAACGCAGCGTGCGTTGATCTCCCATTATCAATCAGTTAATTAAACTCTGTCGCATACTCCTTGAAAGCCATCCGTCTCTCTCTGTCGCGATCTGACCGTCTCGCTCGCTCCGGTGCACAGATGGGCGGCGTGTACACTCACGCCGGGCTGCAGTACGGCAGCTTCGCGCCGCCGCCGCCCCCGCGCGGGCCCTTCGCCTCGCCGCCGCATCCGCATCCGCACGCACATCCGCATCAACATCCACATCCGCATCCGCACTACATCAGTTCACAGGTGAGTACCATATCTGGACGGGAGACATTGTTCTTTTTTCAGTTTTAATTTTGACCTTTAAAAGGTTTTTGGTGAAGGAAAATTTGATAAATTGTAGCTAGGACTGTTTTCGAATATCTCTTAATGTGCATTTTGGACAAATACATAGTCTTCTTTATACAGGATGGAAATTTAAGACTGGTCAGTAAAGGTAAACTACCATAGGTGTTGAAGCCATAGATATACATCTAAATAGATGACGCGAGTGTATTTACTTCGCGTGTCAAAATCTGCGCATAAAGTGAGAGCAATGCTCTTCTTTTGAAACTGTTTCGCGCGGACAGGGAACTCGCATAATACTGCATGTACACCACACATGTGTAGCGAGGGATGTGTTTAACTTACAAATAGGATAGCTTCATTTTCACGTTAAAAATCTAATGCCAGCCTAAATAAATCGATCTTGTGACATTATGGTAGGTACAAAAAAAGTTACATGCTTGGTTTACATACGGATTAAGAGACTTGCGTTATCTATTTAGATTTATGTCTTTGGTTGAAGCCAGAATATGGAATTAGGAGGCTATGCCAAATTTTTAGAGTTATTGCTTTTAGCACTGAAAATTCTAACCATCTACGAAGGACTCGAGAGTGATCTTATAAAGTGGAACCCTTTTAAAGTCCGGAACACAATATTACTCTTCGACCACATTTCTAATTAGCTAGGACATAGGGTCTTAACTGAATCAAAGGCCTGTCTGAAGTGTGTTTGTTGACATAGCGAGCGGAAGGCGGTCGACTGGAGATGTTAAGCGGTGAGGGCGCGCTGTCCCCGCTGCACGCGCCGCCCGCGCAGGAGCTGCACCACGCCTCGCTACTGCTGCCCACTGAGGTAACTATTACACTACACCATACTACACTACACTGCACTTATCTTCACTACACCATACTTCACTGCACTTATCTTCACTACACAACACTTCACTACACTTTACCACACTACAATGCACTTTACTACACTTAACTTCGCTACACCACACTTCACTACACTTTACAACACTACAATGCACTTCACTACACTTAACTTCACTGCACTTATCTTCACTACACCACACTTTACCACACTTTACTACACTTCACTACACCATACTTCATTGCACTTATCTTCACTATACCACACTTCACTACACTATAAACAACAACACTACAATACATACCTGTATGACGGAGGAGCAAGGTTAGAAGCTCCTCCATTGAAAGGGGTCGCATATCACCCCCCCTCTGGGCCTGATAATAATGTGTATGTGTTGTTCAGGCGCGAGGGACGCCGCTGGAACTGATGGCGCCGCACCACGCGCGGCACGCGCTCTCGCACCATCACGTGAGTTTAATTACACACTACACTACACCAAAAACTGACTAAAATTCCCTAATTTAATGCCATCATAGCTCAGTGGAAGTGACGTCGGATGCCGAGTTGAATGTCCCGGGTTCGAATCCTGCAATGAGCTTGAGCTTTCGACGAAGAAAAACTGCCACCCTCAAATTGAACCGCCGCCAAGCACCTATCGGTGTGTTCCGACAGCTGCACTTGAGAGCCAGTTCCTTGTAGGCTTTGTGTGTGCACCACCTTCGGACACATCATCACTTACCATGGTGAGATTGCAAACACAGGTCGTTACACTGTTGAAAAAAACCTTTTCTGCATATCTTCTCCATATAACTGCATATCCTCATCGTCATCGTCAAATAAAAATAATCCTTATTGGTATACAATATATCTACCATCATTCAATTATATCCCGGGACATTCCTCACACACGGTCATCTGATCACAAACTAAGCAGAGATTGTACTATGGAAACCAGATAACTGATATAATACATATATACTACTTTTATTGACGGGCCAGTTGGCGCAGTCGGTTAAGACGTGGAGTCTTAACCTATAGCGCCGCACGTCGTGGGTTCGATTCCCACACAGGACATGCATTTGTGTGCATGAATATGTCTGTAAATCTTGAGTCTGGGTGTAGTTATGTATATCAAGTATATATTTACAAACAAAAAGTAGTATATGTATTATATCAGTTATCTGGTTTCCATAGTACAAGCTTTGCTTAGTTTGGGATCAGATGACCGTGTGTGAGGGATGTCACAGGATATATTTTATTTATTTCTGGCGAGAATTGTTTCAAAGATAAAATATTTGTATAACAAACTAAAGTAACATAATGTGTTCCCGTAGCGTCGGAGCAGCGGCGGTGTCGGCGTGGGCGGGGGCGGCGCGAGCGGTGGCGCGGTGGGCGTGGGCGTGGGGGTGGGCGTGGGCGTGGTGGGGTCGGGGCGCGCGGCGCGGCCCTACGTGCGGCACGCGCCGCGCTGGCACCATCCCATACACCACATACACACGCAGGTAAAAACACTACCGACATTGACAGACTATCTGTCAATGACGTCACAGTGTGCAGTGTCAATGACCGAAGCGCGCGAACAACGAGCGGAACAGCTGATTTATATAGTAGCTAGAAATTATTTGAAATTATATTTTTTTTAAACTATACGGGGCATATTTTCGAAACCTATGTTGGATTAGGCATGCTGAACAACTTTTACTATGATATGTGATATCATCTCTATATATAAAAATGTATCCCTATTTCTCTTGGTCACGCCATACCTTGAGACTTTACCGATATTATCCATATTTTTTTTAAAGTTTTCTAATACTATTTAAGTTTTCGAAAATTTAAGATAACAACGGTAGGGTAGGATATCCTTCCTGTAAGCGGGTAAAACCGCCGAGCTCAACTAGTACATGATAAAAGGTAGCCGTGGGCATCAGGTCAAAGTTGATGATATCTATACTAACACTGTCGTCCATGTTCCGCAGGGTGGCGGCGGTCTAGTTAGCGCGGCGCTTCCGGCGCACGTTCAGGCGCAGCTGCATGTGGCGCAGCCGCTGTCGCTGCCTCCGCCCCCGCCAACATACCAGGTACATACTCAACTGTATATTCGACGCATAAAGGAACCGGGCTGTGGCCTCGCGGTTAAGGACGCGTGGTCGTTGAAGGGGTCACGGGTTCAAATCACATAATTGCCATCACACATTTTAGGTGTTTGTAAAAGATCGCTAATCGATGTTATATGGAATTTGGAACTTATAATATTATTGATATATTACTTACGGGCATCGAACAACCCAAAGAAGCGCAATGACGTTGATTTCGCTTACAATCTAATCCGCCAATTTCCCACCATCGACAATGCGCTCTGATTGGCTAAGTCCAGGACACATGCGCTTTGATTGGCCAAGTCAAGAACACACGATTCAGTGAATTAGTCCTTACTGTTCAAAATCAGTGACAAATCACTGACTAGTTTCGGAATCTGATTGCTCGGTAATTACTACTCTAATGGAATTGTTCCTCGATGCTTACGGGCTTAGAGGCTGTATTTGTAGGATATCAAAACTCAGATGTTAATCGAATATAAACCATAATAACATCGGTGTAAGTTTCAAATCAATTGTTACAATACGGTACATGGCTTGACCTTAGATAAAGATATACGCTTTCAAACGTGACCGGTAAGTAGCTGCAATACATCAACTTGCCGCTCGTCTTAGTTTACTTTCAAGCTATACTTGAGACCCCTTATTAATAAATAAGATAAGTTTAAGTCAAGTATAAGTAATAACTCGAGATATAAATGTATCTGTCACTTCTAATGTCATAATACAAAAAGGGATGAGGCTATCTTATAATACCTGGGTGTTACAAGACTGACTTACGCCTTATTTATTAATTAGGGGGGAGAAGTTGAGAACAAATTTCTGCATTCGTTCACAATTCCGCCCAAAAAAATGGTAACGACGAATCTACCCGTTAATAAATATGGCATAATACAAAATTGCTAATTTATACCATCCGCAGACCAATATGTCTAAAAGACTTCAATTACCCGGGTATCCCCGAACATATCAAGTTTATGCACTAGTACCTATATAGAGATCACAAG
Source organism: Achlya flavicornis (assembly GCA_947623365.1). Lineage (NCBI taxonomy): Eukaryota > Metazoa > Arthropoda > Insecta > Lepidoptera > Drepanidae > Achlya > Achlya flavicornis. The sequence goes on along the minus strand of OX392494.1, from coordinate 515,921 downwards.
AAGCGGTCCCACTAACCAAAAACGCACCATCCGCCCTTCCCCCGCAAACATTTAACAACTACTGATGTGGCGTCTATTAAGCTAATTGGTCTGTGTTGCCACCTTAGAACACCTTAAAGTGTCGTGTCACGTATCAGGTGTTCCTAAACCTGCTGGCGATGTTCCCGCTGTCCCCGTACGCGGAGGGGCGCGAGGAGCGCGGCGGGGAGTCCCCCGAGACGGAGAACTACGAGGCGCTGCTGTCGCTCGCGGAGCGCCTCGGCGAGGCCAAGCCACGCGGCCTCGCGAGGCACGAGATAGACCAGCTGCCCAGCTACAAGTACTGCGAGCAGACGCATCAAGGTAACTCATATATGTATATAACTACGAGGCGCTGCTGTCGCTCGCGGAGCGCCTCGGCGAGGCCAAGCCACGCGGCCTCGCGAGGCACGAGATAGACCAGCTGCCCAGCTACAAGTACTGCGAGCAGACGCATCAAGGTAACTCATATATGTATATAACTACGAGGCGCTGCTGTCGCTCGCGGAGCGCCTCGGCGAGGCCAAGCCACGCGGCCTCGCGAGGCACGAGATAGACCAGCTGCCCAGCTACAAGTACTGCGAGCAGACGCATCAAGGTAACTCATATATGTATATAACTACGAGGCGCTGCTGTCGCTCGCGGAGCGCCTCGGCGAGGCCAAGCCACGCGGCCTCGCGAGGCACGAGATAGACCAGCTGCCCAGCTACAAGTACTGCGAGCAGACGCATCAAGGTAACTCATATATGTATATAACTACGAGGCGCTGCTGTCGCTCGCGGAGCGCCTCGGCGAGGCCAAGCCACGCGGCCTCGCGAGGCACGAGATAGACCAGCTGCCCAGCTACAAGTACTGCGAGCAGACGCATCAAGGTAACTCATATATGTATATAACTACGAGGCGCTGCTGTCGCTCGCGGAGCGCCTCGGCGAGGCCAAGCCACGCGGCCTCGCGAGGCACGAGATAGACCAGCTGCCCAGCTACAAGTACTGCGAGCAGACGCATCAAGGTAACTCATATATGTATATAACTACGAGGCGCTGCTGTCGCTCGCGGAGCGCCTCGGCGAGGCCAAGCCACGCGGCCTCGCGAGGCACGAGATAGACCAGCTGCCCAGCTACAAGTACTGCGAGCAGACGCATCAAGGTAACTCATATATGTATATAACTACGAGGCGCTGCTGTCGCTCGCGGAGCGCCTCGGCGAGGCCAAGCCACGCGGCCTCGCGAGGCACGAGATAGACCAGCTGCCCAGCTACAAGTACTGCGAGCAGACGCATCAAGGTAACTCATATATGTATATAACTACGAGGCGCTGCTGTCGCTCGCGGAGCGCCTCGGCGAGGCCAAGCCACGCGGCCTCGCGAGGCACGAGATAGACCAGCTGCCCAGCTACAAGTACTGCGAGCAGACGCATCAAGGTAACTCATATATGTATATAACTACGAGGCGCTGCTGTCGCTCGCGGAGCGCCTCGGCGAGGCCAAGCCACGCGGCCTCGCGAGGCACGAGATAGACCAGCTGCCCAGCTACAAGTACTGCGAGCAGACGCATCAAGGTAACTCATATATGTATATCACGCCAAGGTCTCGATCATTATGAGCTTCTAATTACTGCAGTCAAGTCATTTATGAAAACTACAAATAATATGGGTCCCAAATATGATCCCTGTGGGACACCTTAAGTAACATATACGCGTGGAGTCATAGCGTCGAAACTACAAATGTTCGTGATCTGAAATTTAAATAAGACGAAAACCGTTCGATTAAGGTCATGTAAATGCCGATGTTCGTGAGCTTACGCAATAAAAAGCCATGATCGACCTCATCGAAAGCTTTACTCTAGTCAGTGTAAATTGCATCCACGTACTGCTAGCGCCCGCGCTCTGTTTGATAGTTATACAGGTCACAGAAGAATATATACTCGACGTCCGAGCGCGGCGTCAAAATTCGACGCTAGGACGCCGCCATGTTTTTTTTTACTGACAGATAATGATAATTCCGAGAATGTTTTCACTTTTATACCCAACTGATAAGGCGCGTCGTGAATCTTCGTTCGCACAGAAAAGAAAGTATGGCCCGAAGATTGACGAAAGAATGATTAAACTTACAATCAACCTTAGATCACTACTATAAGGTTCATAATACAGTGCAGCTGTTAGTTCTGTCTCACTCGCAAGTGACGCTCCTCCGCACACATGTATCTTCTAATGTATCTTCTGCGCAGGTACATCGGTAAGCCATATCAGTTGGGTACTACTTTACTATGCTTTAGATAACGTCTAAGAGCGTCCCAGGGCGTTACCGGGCCGGCGCCACGTGTCTGTCTGTCTTAGTCTTAAGAAATACGTATTCTTGTAGCTAACACGGTGTGTGTGTGTGTATTGTGTGTAGGGGAGCAGTCGTCGTGCGTGGTGTGCATGTGCGAGTTCGAGGCGCGCCAGACGCTGCGCGTGCTGCCCTGCGCGCACGAGTTCCACGCCAAGTGCGTCGACAAGTGGCTGCGGGTACGTGCTTACATACACTACTACCATTCTACCCGCCAACACTCCTAACACTATACCCGCCATCACTCCTACCACTCTACCCGCCAACACTCCTACCACTCTACCCGCCAACACTCCTACCACTCTACCCGCCAACACTCCTAACACTCTACTCCTGAACACTACCCGCCAACACTCTACCCGCCAACACTGTACCCGTCAACACTCCTACCAGTCTACCCGTCAACACTCTTACCACTCTACCCGCCAACACTCCTACCACTCTACTCACCAACACTCCTACCTCTCTACCCGCCAACACTCCTACCACTCTACCCGTCCACAATCCTACCACTCTATCCGTCCACACTTTTACATCTCTACTATTCCACACTTCTACCACTCTAAACAATCACACTTCTATAACTGTACCCCTCCACACTCCTACAACTCTACCCGTCCACACTGCTGTCACTACCCGTCAACTTTCCTACCACTACCCGTCCATACTCCTACAAAAAAAATGTGATAATAAGTTCTTTTGTGTCACTTTCCAGTCGAACCGGACGTGTCCGATCTGTCGCGGCAACGCGTCCGAATACTTCAACAACTCCGAGTGACTCCCGCCCAAACCGACACACGTAATCGCCTCTACGCCTATCGCTTTAAGGTTCATATTCCATTGAACTATCAACGAGAAAAGACTCTGATTATGCTCGAAGGAACCTTGGTTCACGAAGTTAGGGTTCATATTGCATTGATTGCCTTGTGGTGATTCTGTTCCAGATTTGAATTTTGAATCATAAATGTATTTGATTGATGTATCTGAATTTAGTTCTTATTTGTATTGGGTTAAAGTTGAAGTTGCATTGAACGTGTAGCTTGATGATTTCAAATAAAATTAGTGTTTTCGATCAAAGAAAGACTTCTTAAAATAATCCTTAAATCAATGCAATAATGGTTCAATATTCTGTATCACGAGCGATGTAACAGTGTGAAGCAATACAGGCCTGTATTACGTGGTCGTTAAGAACTATATTAGGGTAACTGAAGTGCCAGGACGCTAATAGTGCGATTGCCAAAATATCATTTGTTTTTAACGTGAATGTAATGATTAATTGTAAAGCTTTAGTGATAAACGGATTGCTGTCGACCATCTTTGATTATATTCCTTTTATCACACGAGAGATGACGAAAACATTAAAATTAATGCAGACCAGAGATGTTATGGAGCTCCGTAACCGTAACTATCGTCGGATATCCGAAATAAAAATCTATCCGAAACCGTAACCGAATCGGATATAAAATTTTCGGATAGGATCTTAGTTTCAGTTCACAACAAACTAATAAAAATAGCAATATAATATAGAACTGTATTTAGTAAACAAAAAGTTAGAAATTTCAGGGAGAGAATTAGGATACGGCTCGCGATGGTGCGAGTCACATGTCACGAATTCTCTCACTGAAATGTGCACCTTTTTGTGTAGAGAATAAAGTTATATATTCTATTGCTATCTTGAACTTGTCGCGAAAGAAACTAAACTGTCCCTAAAACAGTTAGATTTGACACGTTTTAGCCAGCCGAGGCGAAACACTATCCGCGCTCTTTACTAAAATACTAATATCCGTAACTGAAACTATCCGGAACTATCGGATATCCGGATTAATTCCGTGACCTTATCTGAAACCGGTATTCATATAATATCCGTATCCGAAAATTCATATCCATAACATCCCCGATGCAGACATTGTTTCTTTTTAACCGACTTAAAAAAAAGGAGGAGGTTCTCAATGCGGTTGTATGTTTTTTTTTTTTTTTTTATGTTTGTTACCTCATAACTCCGTCATTTATTAACCGATTTGGAAAATTCTTTTTTTGTCTGGAAGGGTACACTTCCCGTTTGGTCCCATTGTCATCAGATCAGGATTTGATTACTTCTTAGTGTACTATGAAGTCGGTTTAAGTTTTTTGTAAAACAGTCCAATTATTATTAAATTCATATTGAAAAATCAAAAATGGTCGAAAGATTCAATTCAAAGTTATATCAATTAACGTTTATTTTTTAAAGTTACCGTACATTATCGAGCCTCCCTATCAAATATATACATATATATAAATAAATAAATAAAATAATAATAGGTACCCCCCTATAGTCGTTAATTTCGCGGCCTTCGGTGTGTGCGTGTAAATAGATAGATATTAGTTGTATGTATGTTTGTGTGTGTAATGATATGTCCATAAGATTAGGGCCATTTTTTTTTCATTGTCTGAAAGGGAAGATCTTCAGAGTTGTCTTGGTTTTGCCGGCGTTTATGGGATAGTGATTTTTCTTGAATAAAATTTCTTTTTGTTTAATCAAAATAGGTTATAGCCCTTGGGGGATAATGTAGCTTCTATCTATTAGTGAAAGAATTTTCCGGATCGGATCAGTAGTTCCTGAGATTACCTCATACAAACAAACTTACAAACTTTACCTGTTTTTGTTCGCGTGGAATCTTGCAAGCCTAATTTCACCCACTTCCAGTGGTCGGATTGACTTGATATTTGGTATACATTAGTGTATTGGAAGACAATGCAAGTACAGTCAACAAAAAGTACAGTCACCTAAAAAAGATTGTATTAAATGACTTTTTTAGCAGAAACTTATAAAAATAAAATTATGCACTTTGTTGTCTCACATTTTTTTTCGTTAACTTTTGTTTTGTTTTTAAACGACTTCAAAAAAGGAGGATTGTTACCTCACAACTCCGTAACATATTAACCGATTTGGAAAATTCTTTTTTTGTATGGAATACACTTCCCGTTTGGTCCCATTGTCATCAGATCAGGATTTGATTACTTCTTAGTGTACTTTGAAGTCGGTTTAAGATTTTTTGTTGTTCTCTCCCTGTTCAATCTAGAAAAATCATTATCAAACCACGGCAGTATGTAGTGTAAATGCGTACGTTAACATATCAATAGACTTGCATTTCGTTTCAATTAAAAATCATCATCATTGCTGAGTATACTGTTTTATATTGTGGAGTGTGACGAAAAGTAAGGCTTTGAGGAGTGGGGGGTGTACATCCCGGGACGTTCCTCACACACGGTCATCTGATCCCAAACTAAGCAGAGCTTGTACTATGGAAACGAGTTTCTCGAAATGAGTTTGATTCCCACACAGACATACATTTGTGTGCATGAACATGTCTGTAAGTCCCGAGTCTGGGTGTAATTATGTATATACTAACTGCCCGGTGCGACTTCGTTCGCGTGGAGTTACCCTACCCTACCCTATCTATACCATCCAGGGAGTTCATTCTACTGTACGTGTGTATGTCACTGAACTCCTCCTAAACAGCTGGACCGATTTGAATGTTTTTTTTTGTATGCGTTTAGGTGGCGCCCAATCGGGCGCTGCAGTCGATAATATAATCTAGATACCGACTGCAGCGCCATCTGCCGGGCTGATTTGTGAATCTAAACCATCTTGGGCGCCACCTAAACGCACACAAAAAAATTCATTCAAATCGGTCCAGCGGTTTAGGAGGAATTCAGTGACATACACACGTACAGTAGAATTTAATATATAAAGATATGTATTTACAAACAAAAAGTAGTATATGTATTATATCAGTTATCTGGTTTCCATAGTACAAGCTCTGCTTAGTTTGGGATCAGATGACCGTGTGTGAGGAATGTCCCAGACCCATGACAATCCCCGACTTTCCGCGTTGCAAGATTTGTGGTCTGCATGTGCAATAACAGATCGTATTATAATGGTGTTAAGGTCTATGTTTGAACGTGTTTCACTTGTATAGTAATTGTATGGGAAGGATTTTTTATGCAATATATTGTTGACTGAAATGAGTTCTTGATTATTAGCTGTTTGGCACAAGGTAGAGGTCGCTTTTGTAGTTTACTAGTTGCGTCCGTCGGTTCCACCCGCGTACTAGATGTATATTTTCCGGGATAAAAAATTCCCGATGTGTTACTTGCCAAATTTCATCCAAATCCGTTTAACATCTGCCATCTTGTAAGTCCAATATTGAAAATCATTTATTCAAATAGACCTTCGCAGGCACTTATGAAAAGTCTGACTCTAATACTCTAATACCGGTTCGGAAGGTTGCATTTGCTGAGAAGAGCCGACAATAAACTCATATTTTAATAAGTAAACAGCATTTTTTTTTTTTTATTATTTATGGTAAGTGATGAAGTGGCCGAAGGTGGTGCACACACAAAGCCTAGAAGGAACTGTCTCTCAAGTGCAGCTGTCGGAACACACCGATAGGTGCTTGGCGGCAGATTTTCAACTTGAGGGTGGTAGCCAGCCAGACGGGTACTACAAAGTACCCTACCACCGTGCTATGGTTTCCTCACGATGTTTTCCTGCTCAAGCTCATTGTAGGGTTCGAACCCGGGACCTTCGTCTCGGTATCCGATTTCACTACCACTGAGCTATCATCGCCTTAAAAGCTAGTACAGTAGTACCCAACTAATATGGCTTACCGAAGTACCTGCGCAGAAGATACATTTTCAAAGCGCGGGAAATGCTATTGGTCGGCAGCTGCCGCCATGTGTGCGGAGGGGAGTCACTTGCGAGTGAGACGGAACTAACAGCTGCACTGTATTATGAACCTTATAGTAGTGATCTAAGGTTGATTGTAAGTTTTAAGCATTCTTTCGTAAATCTACGAGCCTTACTTTATTTTCTGTGCGAACGAAGATTCACGACGCGCCTTATCAGTTGGGTACTACTATAGCAAAGTCACCTCTATCTTGTGTCATGTGATTCTCGGACTAATATCGGGACGTGGCTTGGCTTGTGTGCGTGTGGTGTGTATGTGTGTTTCGCTCTGATATATTTATTGTCTTGGTCCACAAAATAAACTAATAAAAACGTTTCTTTGTCTTAAAGAAAAATATGCTAAGTGAATATTGATTTAATAGAAAATTTGTTTTTAGCAAAGATTCAATCTACTTTAAGGTTGATTTAAGGCACTGTATCTGTATATATAAAATTCAACGTCCTGACTGACTGACTGTCTAACTGACTGATATATCAACGCACAGCCTAAACCGCTGGTCCTAGAGACATGCAATTTGGAGGGTGTATTCTTTGTGAAGTGTAAGTATCCACTAAGAAAGGTCACGTGTATCATAGTTTTTTCGAAATGGGAGATGCCTAACAGATTCAATAGGGCTTAAACAAGAAAAAAAAAACAATTGAGAGGAAGTGATTTGTTTCCTGTAGGCCACGCGGGCGATGCCGCGGGCAGAAGCTAGTTTTATCATAAAAGTCGGCATTTGCAAAATTCAATTGAATTTACTGTCCTAACGTAAACGGCATAAATGATAATTAGTATGGACAGTGTCAAAATATTTTATGTATGAAAAACAAAACACCTCTAATGGCAATATTTTACATGTCCACATTTAATATGACAACACCGTGTGCAAGCTGGCTCATTTAGCTTTGAAACTATATCAAATGCAGTGAAAAAAGCTTATATTAAAGTTGAGAAACTCTTTGCTGAGAACACCTCTTTTGTAAGAAATTTCGAGCTTGGGCCAAATTCCAGTATTCCTTGGGCCAGAATATTGCAACAAAATTTTAAAAGATTTTTTTTTCCTTGATTGTTCGTTTAGTTTGGATAATCTTTGATAAAATAAAATCGGAGCGAAACCACATAATATATGTTAGTATGCTAGAGAAGTGAATTGCCGCAGTACTTTACCCGACATTGCGAAGGGCGTGTTATTGTTTCTAGTTAAATTACCAGTTGTTGAATGCATTATTTTTGTTTTCCGATGATCAAATGAAATTATGATAGAATCAATTTTAGATATATTAATTTTCTCAACCGTTGAACCTCAAAATTTAAACCTCGCTTATTAAAGAGACTGTACAGTAATTGCCCATTTATTAATAAGTGAAATGGTCAAATAATTAACGTCGTATTGTGTAGCAATAACACGAATTTGGTCGATAAATGCGTGACCTACTTATGGGTTTCCGCAAGCGAATTTTAACCTTATGGATGCGGGATTTGAAACAATCTATTTTGATTTTAATATGAATAGCAATATGGTGTTAATTCGTTCGATTAAAACTATAAATGTGACTTGTTACTGTACAGTTTACATCACGTTTTTTTTTCTTCAAAGCTATATTTAAGTTTCTAGAATTATTCAAAGCAATATGTTTTCTTTAAACTTGTTATGAAATAATGTGAAATAAATGCAATAGATATAATTATGTTACGAGCTCCGGGCTGTGGTTTTGAACAGATTACAATCGATTATGTCTCTTATGCCCAACGCGTTAAGTCCACTTTGGTTCTGTTTACATCACAAACCATTCATTGGGAGCCAAAATGGGGTTTAAGTCGAAGGTATAAGGTATATTATGCATTGACAATACCCTTGTGTACTTTTACCATAGATGAGTCATATCTGTCATTCATCAAATTACATTATAATTAATCAATTGAGTTTGTCTGTCCGCCCGGAGCTAAAGTGCCATTGTACGGTCGCTTCCGACGCAGTCATGTATGCTGTGCGTTATTATTATATTATTTTGTATTATATTGCATTACTACGTATATTATTATCATTATGAAACGTTATGTTGTGTCTCGGGGCTCGGCCTGCATCGCACTTACGAAGTTTTCTATAAATTCTATATATAGGGACAAAAATAGATGTATAAAATTCACTTCAATAGCAAATAACAGCCTTGTTTCAAAATTAGTGGTCTGAGAGCCAGTTCCTTACTAGGTTTTTCCTAAACTTTTAAACAGCGCCATCTCTCGATGGCCCACGGAAACCTTCGAACAATAACTTCAGTGTTGCCACAACCGAGCCCCTGTTGCTTCCCCTATTTGTGTATATTTTAAAACTAGTTTAATCTATTAATTAACTATTACAATTTTAATTTGGTTTAGTTTTCGTTAGTGGTTAATTTTTAACGTGCATTTTCATATGGCTCTGTGTAAATACGAACAGTGTTGCAACAGCAATGGTTTCTTGTGCATCTGCTCGTAGTTACACTGTGGTCGAGGGCTTCTTTTTTAATTGTAGCTAATTGATCGTCTTGAGTTTGTATTCGCTGGTTACGTTTGTTACTTGTTAAAAATCAAATGTGTAATGCGAGGAACATGGATACATTAAACCAGCTGTCTACCGCGGTTTCTTCCATGTTTCCAGAAAGTAGCCTATAATACATTCGGTAAACAAGCATACGGCCCGCCTGATGGTAAGCGGTTACCGTAGCCATATGGACGCTTGCAACACAAGAAGCATCGCTCACTCGTTGCCGACCTTTCCCCCCCGCCCCTATGAGCTCTGGCGACCTTACTCACGCGCAGGAACACAACTTTACACAACATAAAGTTATTTGGCTGCGGTATTCTGTAAGGTGGAGGTACTTCCCCAGTCGAGCTGCTCTTTGAGCGAATAAACGCTATGCTCTATCAATTTAGCTTCCCATTAGAGAAGAATTATCAGAATGTATCACTTTATATTATTAGTGCAGTTAATTCGAATATTCTCCTGGCACGCTAGGGATTTTCAAAGCCAGAGTCATCATTAACTTCGCCATAGTCATTTGTATAGTATGGGCGGGCCTTACGCAAGACATTTGTTATTTTTTGCCCTTTTTTTAAAATCAACTTTCATATTTTATTAGTCACAGAAGCGTAGACGGTGACTAACTTTGACTCGACTTAACGATATCAGACAAATCTCGATTACGCGAGGCTGTATGGGCTAGAACCCTTAGCCTTACACAGAATGGTAAAAATATATGAAAAAATCTGTGCCATGACCATGACTGCTTTTTTTTTCTTTAAATACATCACTTATTTACCGATACGGAACGTTTCGAAAATAATCTGTTCCTTGCATTACATATTTGTTACATTTTCGTTGCTCAATTATGTATTCTTTCACTTATTATATTAATCTTGGGTTTTATTGTTTGTAAACGTACATTTAAACACACATTTTACACTTATCCACTTACCGTATACAGGTTTAGAATGGTGGAACTTTTTTGGGCTACCGTATACAGATTTCTTCAGTTTCAACCTTGAAGGTGTTCAAAAATTTTTCATCGCGTGCTTCTCACAAAAATGACCGTTCTCCGGCCATACTACCAAAGTATTGTATAACATAAGACATAACATTATCCAAAATAACCATCCATTGAGGATCGGGAACAAGGGCTTTGAGTTCCGGATACGAAACTTCACAATATCGTCGACTTGATATTTTCATGTAAAAAATGATGTTGTTTTTTTAATGTTTAGTATGTATTCGGAACTGAAGCCAGATTCTCTGGAGCCAAGTCCGCCTCGATGTGCTCAGTCGTTTTTTTATTTGTATTAAATGCACTGCTATTGTATATTTTGGTTTTTATTTTTCTTTTCGCCTTTATTTCTGAATGGTTCTCGAAATATATTAATTATATTTGTACTGAGAAATCATGAAATGCATGTTGTGCAGATAGTGCAATATTATGAAAAATGGATATGAGATTGCTGGATCACACTTAAGTCGGTATTGGCTACCGAAAAATACTATAATAGATTCCTAGAATTTTCTGCACTAATCAATTTTGTAATATATGAATCAGGCCACACTGAATTTTAATGCAAGTAAATTTTATATGAAAAAATAGGCTAGTGATAGACACAGATTACAGAATAAGGCAGATGCAGCGCGCGGAACACGAAAGTGAAGCCAAAAAAGCAAATACAAATTGAAAATCTGATACCTGTTATTCGTTTTCCAGTTTGTATTTGCATTGTTTAACCACAGTTTATTAATAAAGAAGTGTTTTTTGTTACATAAAGTTTGTTAAACAAAGCAAATACACATTCAAAAGCGAATACCAGGTACGTGTTTTTCAATTTGTATTTGCTTTTTAGGCCTCACTCCCGTGTTCCGCGCACTCCATCTTCCTTATGCTGTAATCTGTGAGTGACAGATATGATTTTAAAGCCGAATTTAAAAAGTATGTCTGTAAATAGTGTTGTCCTATAGATGTTTTTCAATTTATTTAGTTAGATTGTGACGTCGTAACAGTGGTACATACATATTGTAAATATTTCTTATAGTTGTAGTCGCTAGTGTTGGCCTGAAGACTGAATATCGATAGTTACAATAATAAATATCTATATAATATATTGACAGCTAAGTCGTCGATTAGGCTTAATCGTTTTAAAAATAATCAGTTTTGTAAAGTCCTAATGTAAAAATATTGTAAATATGATATTGTGCACAATTTGAGATTATCTGGATTATTTGCCTTAAACTGGAGTTGCTTTAAATTTGAATCAGCAAGGTTATTAATGCGATTTGTGGCGGATAACAATCAAATAGTCACAGATTTTGTTAAATTGATATAACGGGCTATATTTTCACTATGTCGATATCGTTCTTTCGGGCAACACTATTTGAAGCTTAATAAGTTTTGTACATTAAGTATAAAATCGAGCGAATATTTTTTCCATCTTCTTATACTTGCCAAATGTTAGTGTTTCCAGCTCTGTATGAAATGGCTCCAATACATACGTTACATGACAATTCTATCTTTGCTACCGTTAAATGATTGTTATACGAACAACCTTCTCTAATCATTATGGTTTCCATAAAAAGCGAGTCAACAAGATTACTACCCATGGTGTTGCAAGCCTATGCAGGTATGCTACCATTGTAGTAAAAAAATGGTTGCCTGTTGGCGTTGGGATCTGACAACACACAATTTAAAAATAATTAATTGTGTCTCGTGGAATAGAACTATGTCCTTGGCAGGATAATCAAATGAGAATTCATGAATTGAATCAATAATCAGATGTTCTTATGCCTGAATATATAATCAAATAGTACCTACATACACAGCGACACAATGTTGCCGTCGCTTGTAAACACAGTCCAATAGCGTAGTGCCTGTATATAGCTAATGTATGTAATATATACTTACACATACATAGTGAATATATCAAAGTATTTTTGCATGAATTAAATTATTTGTTGAGTGTCCGAACGTAGCGAGCGGTTGCGTTTACTTACATTATTATGAGAACAAGCATTTAATCTGTTCTTAAAGCGTGTAAAATAGTATGTATACATAGTAATCCTCAATGTTAGTAATTTTTTACGGTTTCTATGCACGAGTCTTTAAAGCTTATTAATATTGTAAGTAAACTGAACTGTATTGAAAATTATGAAAATAATAAAAAAGCGTTTGCAGACAAAGCACGCGTTACTATGCAATAACTTTTCTATACGATGAATTAAATATAAAAAGAATTTAAATGGAGTAGTGAGCCGGTAGTCGTGTATTGATGTGCTACCGTAAGTGCCCGTTAAATATAATTATCATTTTAAAGAAATAACACTTTTTAATCGCTATATCGAAGGTACGTTTTGGCCAAAGATTTCTAGAAGGTGTTGCCATGTATAATTACCGTAGTTTCTACCAAAATTTAAGCAAAGATCTAAAAAAATGATTGCATTATCTAAAGTGACTCTAAATACGATGTCATAATTTTAGAATTATATCTGAATGTATTAACTAGATCATCTTACAGGAGTTGTATCAGTCAATATTGAAACATGAAAGTATAAAACCTCTTTTTAAATAAATAAAATACATTTAAATTATCACAGTTTGTTAGCTGTTTTTGAAATAGTATTTTGATCTAGTTATATTTACTTTATATCATCAAACTTTAAAATACAATTTTGTCTATAAAATGTATTGTGGGTGGGAAAGGCAGAGATGTGAGGTAAATATGTTACTGTGGAAGATGAATAAAAGAAATACTGTTGAATGTTGTGGGCCTTTAGGAAAAAAAAAATATTTAGTCCAAGTGTAACATACCAGCTTTATACTACTGTCAGTTTTTAGAGTAAACATTTTAACGAGTTGAAGATTATTTTGTTATGATTAATACATTTAATACCCGGTTTCTATAAACAAAAACGAATCATTTTGCTTACCAATGGTAGGTTTTTTTATGGCCAAACTTTACCAAAGGCAAATTTTACCTGTGATAGCTCTTTTTTTTCGATTCCAATTCCGTATGGGTCTGCTATGCAAAGCTTCAAGGTCTTTGCTTCATTATTAGTAAAGATTAGACTAAATTTTAACCGATAACGGTCCGTAAATTATAGAAATCGGCCATAAAAGAGCTGCATGTATTTTATTTTTAATTTGAATAATATGTAATATATAAAGCTCGTCAAAAATATTTATATGTTCCCATTGAAAACGTTGATTAGATGTGATTTATTTAAAAAAATCTACCTACTTTAATGAATGAAGTGGTTCCAATGACACGTAGCTGAAGTGCATCGAATTAAATAGGTACCTAGGTATGTCTATCACAAATTCACAATACACATTTTTTTTTTTCAAAACTTATTTTTTGATAATTGACAGTTATCATATTATTTTCCTGTTCGGTGTTTACTTGTTAAAAATAAACAGGTTACTATTACAACATTTTAATTTATATAAAGTTTGGTGACATTTACATATAGTAGTAAGATAAATAATTTTCAATAATTTTTAAACAACTGCTAAAAAAAAATGCTATCCTCTTTTTCAAAATTGTATACATATTGATAACTTTTTTTTTAAATAAAAACAGGTACCTCGGTGTATAATCGACAGTGTGGAAATGTGAGCCAACAAATAGCTTTTCGTCTAAAGAATATTATTCACACTCACAATACCCAATATTTAAATGAATTATTGCTTTTGTGTCATCTTATGTCTCAATTACGACACTACGAATGATTAAAGGACCAAATCTTGAAATATATGGTATTGATTTTAATTTTTTTTTTCAAAAACTGTTTGCTTGCTTACTTTAAATAATTGGAGTATTAAATTAAGAAGGTATTTCTTCTTCCTTGCCTTTTAAATTCTGATATTTAACAAAAATGTAATTTTTAAATAGAAAATGGTTTGTTTCGTAAGTAATTTTACTGATATTTGTGTTTCCCGCGTTGTTTATGTTTACGTTGGCACCATTTATTCGAACGATGTTGCCAGAAAAGAAAATTATATATCACTAATTAATATATAAGCTATTGCTGATAGTCAGGGTTCTATTACCTATAATTCCAACGAAAATGCAATAAAATGCTTGTACACTGATAACTGACTGTGTCATATTATCGGGTCTCACCGTCGCGCGTCCTTTTATCTTGACGCTCGGCGTAGACTGTGGTGCAAGGTGCAACACTACTGCAAATAAAATAATTTTGAATAGCAATAATTTGTTTTATTATCCAGTCTTTTATTTTTCAATTGTCTTTTATTTTACCAAAATAAATGCCAAAATATTGTATTACTCACGGTTTTATTAAATTAATGAGACGTTTCATAGAAGTTTTCTTTCCGTAGAGAACCTACTTGGTTCTACGGTCCGTACGGACCGCGCGTTTGTGACTTCCGTTGAGTGTTCCACGGTCCGTCGGGTACGGACCGCCGTAATGGCGGCTCGAATTTCACTTAATTGCTTTTTTTTGTAAACATCGTATCGTTGGGTATTGTACACAAGTGCTCACGTGTTTGGTATGTGAATAAAGAGGTTTAAATTGCTCAACCGTTTGTAGGGCGCATTATGTTACTACCAGTACAAAAAAAAAATATTTTCGTTATTTTTTTGCGGAAAACGACTGAATGCGTTTTCTCGCTCGAGGCTAGCCGATATTTAAAGTGTAAGTGTGATAAACTAACGTATTTCCTATAAAAGTTGAGTGATTTGTATAGAATATTAGTTTATCTAAACGTTTTAGTAATAATTTATATAATTACTGATGTGCGTTATTAGAATTCCTTGAATCTAAACACGCAAGTACTCCACGTGTTTATAATCAAGATTTTTTATTTCACACATCAGGATTTATATAAATCATTATTAAAACGGTTAGATAAACTAATAAGCTACACAAATCGGTGAAAGTGGAGGTCTATTTTTAGATATCGACTCACTTTATAGTATTTATAGTCCTCAGTCAGTTACCGTCCATAAAAGTCATGTTTTACTACAATGGTGGTCATTGTACTAAAACTCTTCACGGACTTTTTGAGACAACTTGAAAAGTCACGATATACTTATTTCATTTCACTGGTGCACATAGATGACCTTTATTGGGTAAAATACCACCAAAAATACACAATAAAACTCAAAATACACAAATTTATGAAAATTAAAATTATAACGCTTCGTCACTCTGCAAGTTCCCGCCAAAAAGTCCCGTGAAGTGATTTATTGTGACTGGGGTGTGTTCAGTTACTACACACCGGATGTGAAAATCGCCGTGACTTTCGCACCTCGATCGTCCGACGTTAGTGAACGACTTTCGTATTTTCCATGTATTTTCTTAAATTCCCAACTGACAAGTGACATTGACAAATGATTGACAATGGCCCTGATTCTGTTGTTTACAACTAAACTAATTTTAATCTCACTATGTCTCTTTCTAACACAGAACATAAGAAAAGGATGTAAGAAATTTAGTCCTGTCAAATTAGTCCAATGCTCGTTTTCAATTTAAATTTAGTCGCCATCTATCGCGGTTACGCCTAAATACACGCAAAATAAGACGGCAAAGATTAATTTGACAGCTTGAAACATGTTCTATCCTTTTTCAATAATGTTCGTAAGAAAGAGATGAGATGTGACTAAAATTAGTTTAGTGCGATTTACAACAGAATCGGCACCATTATTTGATAAATCGATAATTTTTTATTATAGTTTTATCGCTGTTAAATAATATAAATAAAGTAATTTTGTATGTAGTAAAATAGGTTTCCAATCCAAGAAAAATAAATTTCTACAATTCCAAAAGTATGGCGCTATTTTTCTATTATTTAGTTGTCAAAGTGACATTGGTGTGATTTTCACCCACCTATTTCACGGTGCGACCGGTGCGATCGTCGGACGACGTCCGACGATGTTATTGAACGGTTCGGTGTGATCACTCGGGCGATCACAAAGCTTTAGTCCAATTGCTTTGGATCACACCGAGTTACTGAACGACACGATGATCGTCGGGCGATCACCCGGCGTTGTTACTGAACGCAGCCCTGGAAACTATAATATAACTCGACACTGGCAGAAATGAGCCCTAGTTAGGCTTGGTTGCCAAACTTAAAAATAAGAAGAAGAGTACTATCCAAGTACTATCGTAGAGTACTATGGTCACACAAAAAAAAAGTTGGTTTGTTTGTTTACATCAAGTTTACATCACGTTTACATATGGTTTACATGTTCAGGATGTTTACATTAGCATCATATTTATTCTCTTTTTTGCTTAATTGAGACTAGTAAAATACATTAATTTATTAGATAAAACGTTTATTCGTGTTGATATAAAGGTGTGTAATATGTGGACAGAGTCAATCGTCTAGACGTGCAAACTCGAAATGCTTATGAAGAGTCGTTTTTGCATATTTGTAATTTTTTCCAGTTTTCTTATTGGAATCTTGTTATACTTCATTCCAATTCCAATAAGAAAATGTATTCAGGATGACGCTATAAGTTACTGTTTCTTGATTAATACTGTAAATACGTAGATATTTATGATTTACTGACCGCGGGTGCCGCCAGACTGCGTATAACAACCAACTTTACTTAGCTTGTGTCACCAACATAGGTCAACATGAAAGCGAAACCGAGTGCGCTTTGGGATCACTTTAAAAAAATCCCGGGCACGACTACAGCGAAATGTACATTATGTAAAAAAAAATATTCATACAAAACGTCTATTACAAACCTAAAACGACATTTAAAATATAAACATCTAAGTGCCTACAAAAATTGCTTGAATGCGGTGCATACGAGATCCATAAATATCGAACTGGTAGAAGAAGGTTCATCAAGTTCTGCTCAACAAGATATATTTCAAGATCTACCTGTCAACCAAACTGTCCAGCCAGGTAATAACCACATAATCTACGTTCCACGCAAAATAGATGAAAAGCCTTAAAAATATTGCCAGTGCCAGTGAGTGCAGAGCATATTTTATTAAACAATATCAATTTATATGATGTGATAAAATAAAAACGTTACTGCCAATCACATTGAAATCCATATCAAATTAGTAAGACATACAAATATTTTTTTACAGACGATAATAAAACCACTCCTCGTCTTTCTGAGTCCTGTCTGACTGATTATAGTGTACCTAAATCACAAGGTAAATATATCTTTGAAGTAACAAATAAATCAATTCAGACTTGTTCTAATTACTATATTTTTATTTACAACAAATATGTACAAAATACAATCTATATATAGAAAATTTCCTCAAGCCTGCTGCTGCTTCCGATTAATGGCAAGGTTCCCAGAAGGCTGGCAGCGTTTCCTCTTTGGATAGCCAAGCTGACGTGTTGATGGAAAAAGCTCCCCGCCCGCTGGTCTCCGGTCTCTGTTCTAATTATACTGGGCATGCTAAAAATGATTTTATTTTGTAAACTAGATTCGATAATCAAAACATTCTTAAAAATGCTTTAATTCATTGTTAATCAATGCAATATAATAACATAATAATAATAATAATATTTAAGAGCTATATATAAGAGCGTGTGGATCGTTTCCAGCAGAATCGCTTCTTCCAGAGTGACCAGAGGAAGATATACCGAAAGTGGGAGGGAACCGACCAACGTGTGTTGGATGGACAGTTACCGGATACTACTGCTATGATTAATTTCTGGCGTAGTATCTGGTCAATGCCTGTCCAACACACCGAGGGTGATTGGATGAGTGTTGTCAAACGTAAGTGTGAGTCCATCGAACCAATGGAGGCTATTACCATCAGCCCCATTGACATAGGTTGTGCGATCCGTTCGACCCAGAACTGGAAAAGTCCTGGGCCGGATGGATTGCACAACTTTTGGATAAAATGGTTTCGATGCTCACACGAACGTTTGGCAACGCAATTCCAACAAGCCCTTGAGGATGGTTCCCTGCCAACTTTCCTAACAACCGGTGTTACTTCCTTGCTCTTTAAGTCCGGTAGTAACACGGAACCGAAAAACTATCGACCCATCACGTGCTTGCCTACACTATACAAGCTCCTTACATCCATTTTGAGAGCAAAAATTAATACGCACATTGTTGCGAATAACGTTTTGGCTTCCTCTCAAAATGGATGTAGGGGTGGGTCCCGTGGTACCAAAGAGCTCCTCCTCATCGACACGACAATTTGCCAACAAGTCCGGCGGAATAGGGGAGCCATGTCGGCTGCCTGGATTGATTACAAGAAGGCCTATGATTCAGTGCCTCACTCATGGCTGGAGAGGATCTTGGAACTGTACAAAGTTGATACAGCTCTTGGATCCTTCTTGAGCGCATGTATGAGGCAGTGGATGACAGTCCTTCGTCAACCAGGTGGTGGAGATGGCACTTCTGGCCCGCAGGACTTTATAAGGATTCAGCGAGGTATTTTCCAGGGTGACAGTTTGAGTCCTCTGTGGTTCTGCCTAGCTTTGAATCCGCTCAGTACTCTGCTGAAGGATTCAGGACTAGGCTGCCGGCTTCGAAGAGGGGGTGAGGTCATTTCTCACCTGTTGTACATGGATGACCTTAAACTATTTGCACCAAAACGTCAAGACTTGTTGGAACTACTGAAAATGACAGAAGTTTTTAGTAGCGCCATCAAAATGGAGTTTGGTGTAGATAAGTGTGCGGTCATGCATGTACAGCGGGGGAAAGTCGTAAATTCAACGAATTTACAGCTTTCTGAGACAATGTCTCTCAGATCACTCTCCGAAGCAGAAACCTATAAGTACCTTGGTATGTCACAGTCGTTGGGTATTGTGGACCGGGACATAAAGCGGGCTGTGAAGGAGCGCTTCTTCTGTCGCCTGACAAAAGTACTGAACAGTCTTTTGTCGGGTGGTAACAAGGTGCGCGCCTTCAACGCCTGGGTGATGCCCCTGCTCACGTACTCCTTTGGCATACTAAGGTGGACTCAAACTGAGCTGGACGCCCTGGATAGGAGGGTCCGTCTCCTGCTCACAACACATCGAATGCTACACCCACGCTCGTCTGTTATGAGACTGTACATCCCGCGTAAGTGTGGAGGCCGTGGCTTTTTAAATGCCAAGAACCTCCACAACCACGAGGTGTACAGTCTTAGGAAGTATTTCCTTGACAACGAGTGTGGGATGCATCGCGATGTGGTGGCAGTAGACAGGGGCCTCACCCCGTTATCCTTGGCAAACGAGAACTGGCGCAGACCAAAGGTGCTAAGCACCGAGGACCGCAGGGACGTATGGAAGAGTAAGGAGCTACACGGGCGGTTCTACAGGGCCCTAACAGGGCCCGATGTAGATCTGCTCGCGTCGGTGAACTGGCTACGCTTCGGTGACCTCTTTGGGGAAACCGAAGGTTTTGTCTGTGCAATTGCGGACGAAGTTATCAAGACGAATAACTACCGGAAATATATCCTGAAGGACGGTACGGTCGACATCTGACGAGCATGCCGCCGTCCCGGAGAGTCACTCAGGCATATTATCTCCGGTTGTTCTCATCTTGCTAACGGCGAGTACTTGCACAGACATAACCTAGTAGCCAGAATCATCCACCAGCAACTTGCTCTTCAATACGGCCTTGTAGAGTCCGAAATGCCGTACTATAAGTACGCACCTGCGCCAGTTCTCGAAAATTGTCGGGCCACGCTCTATTGGGATCGATCTGTCATCACGGACAGGACTATTGTAGCCAATAAGCCTGATATCGTGCTGACAGATCGATTGAAGCGCCGGGCAGTGCTCGTCGACATTACCATCCCCCATGACGAGAACCTCGTGAAAGCCGAGAAGGACAAGCTCAGCAAGTACCTTGACTTGGCTCACGAGGTGACCGCCATGTGGGATGTTGATTCGACGATCATTGTCCCGATAGTTGTTTCGGCGAACGGTCTCATAGCGAAGAGTCTCGACCAACATCTTGAGAGGCTCTCGCTGGATGGCTGGATCAAGGGTCAGGTACAGAAGGCGGTACTCCTGGACACGGCCCGCATCGTCAGGAGATTCCTCTCTCTGCAGCCCTAACCACCGGTAGCTTGGGTCCTACCCCGCTGCCGGCGGCACACTAGGATTAGGATTTTTTGTAACATTTTTAGATTTTGTAAAAATATTGTAAAAAAATTAATCATATTTACATAGGATTAGGTTTTTTATAATATTTTTGATTTTTATACCAATGTTACAAAAAATAATAATTTTAAGTATGAAAATAAATAAAGAGAATAATAGTATTTTGAGAGCAAAAATTAATACGCACATTGTTGCGAATAACATTTTGGCCTCCTCTCAAAATGGATGTAGGGCTGGGTCCCGTGGTACCAAAGAGCTCCTCCTCATCGACACGACAATTTGCCAACAAGTCCGGCGGAATAGGGGAGCCATCTCCGCTGCCTGGATTGATTACAAGAAGGCCTATGATTCAGTGCCTCACTCATGGCTGGAGAGGATCTTGGAACTGTATAAAGTTGATACAGCTCTAAGATCCTTCTTGAGCGCATGTATGAGGCAGTGGATCACAGTCCTTCGTCAACCAGGTGGTGGAGATGGCACCTCTGGCCCGCAGGACTTTATAAGGATTCAGCGAGGTATTTTCCAGGGTGACAGTTTGAGTCCTCTGTGGTTCTGCCTAGCTTTGAATCCGCTCAGTACACTGCTGAAGGATTCAGGACTAGGCTGCCGGCTTCGAGGAGGGGGTGAGGTCATTTCTCACCTGTTGTACATGGATGACCTTAAACTATTTGCACCAAAACGTCAAGATTTGTTGGAGCTACTGAAAATGACTGAAGTTTTTAGTAGCGCCATCAAAATGGAGTTTGGTGTAGATAAGTGTGCGGTCATGCATGTACAGCGGGGGAAAGTCGTAAATTCAACGAATTTACAGCTTTCTGAGACAATGTCTCTCAGATCACTCTCCGAAGCAGAAACCTATAAGTACCTTGGTATGTCACAGTCGTTGGGTATTGTGGACGGGGACATAAAGCGGGCTGTGAAGGAGCGCTTCTTCTGTCGCCTGACAAAAGTACTGAACAGTCTTTTGTCAGGTGGTAACAAGGTGCGCGCCTTCAACGCCTGGGTGATGCCCCTGCTCACGTACTCCTTTGGCATACTAAGGTGGACTCAAACTGAGCTGGACGCCCTGGATAGGAGGGTCCGTCTCCTGCTCACAACGCATCGGATGCTACACCCACGCTCGTCTGTTATGAGACTGTACATCCCGCGTAAAAGTGGAGGCCGTCGCTTTTTAAACGCCAAGAACCTCCACAACCGCGAGGTGTACAGTCTTAGGAAGTATTTCCTTGACAACGAGTGTGGGATGCATCGCGATGTGGTGGCAGTAGACAAGGGCCTCACCCCGTTATCCTTGGCAAACGAGAACTGGCGCAGACCAAAGGTGCTAAGCACCGAGGACCGCAAGGACGTATGGAAGAGTAAGGAGCTACACGGGCGGTTCTACAGGGCCCTAACAGGGCCCGATATAGATCTGCTCGCGTCGGTGAACTGGCTACGCTTCGGTGACCTCTTTGGGGAAACCGAAGGTTTTGTCTGTGCAATTGCGGACGAAGTTATCAAGACGAATAACTACCGGAAATATATCCTGAAGGACGGTACGGTCGACATCTGTCGAGCATGCCGCCGTCCCGGAGAGTCACTCAGGCATATTATCTCCGGTTGTTCTCATCTTGCTAACGGCGAGTACTTGCACAGACATAACCTAGTAGCCAGAATCATTCACCAGCAACTTGCTCTTCAATACGGCCTTGTAGAGTCCGAAATACCGTACTATAAGTACGCACCTGCGCCAGTTCTCGAAAATTGTCGGGCCACGCTCTATTGGGATCGATCTGTCATCACGGACAGGACTATTGTAGCCAATAAGCCTGATATCGTGCTGACAGATCGATTGAAGCGCCGGGCAGTGCTCGTCGACATCACCATCTCCCATGATGAGAACCTCGTGAAGGCCGAGAAGGACAAACTCAGCAAGTACCTTGACTTGGCTCACGAGGTAACCGCCATGTGGGATGTTGATTCGACGATCATTGTTCCTATAGTCGTTTCGGCGAACGGTCTCATAGCGAAGAGTCTCGACCAACACCTTGAGAGTCTCTCGCTAGATGGCTGGGTCAAGGGTCAGATACAGAAAGCGGTACTTCTGGACACGGCACGCATCGTCAGGAGGTTCCTCTCTCTGCGGCCCTGACCACCGTTAGCTTGGGACCTACCCCGCTACCGGCGGGACTCTAGAATTAGGTTTTTTATAACATTATTAGTTTTATAGAAGTATTGTAAAAAAAAATAGTCGTATTTGTTTATGGGATTAGGTTTTTTTATAATATTTTTAATTGTAATGTTGTAAAAAATATATTTTTAAGACAAAAAACTAAATAAAGAGATAATAATAATAATAATATAAGCCATTTATTCAGACTAAATTTAATAGTCTGTGTGCCCTTTGGCATAGGCCTCCTACAACTTCTTCCATAGTATTCTGTCCTTTGCAGCCCTTATCCATAACTTTCCTCCCGTCTTTTCTATTTCGTCTCTCCATCTTTTATTTTGACGTCCTCTGTTCCTTTTCCCATTTCTTGGATACCAGGTTGTTACCCTTCTACTCCACTTATCCATTCCTCTTATGGTATGGCCAGCCCATCTCCACTTTAACCTTTTGATTTTTACTGAGACATCTGCCACCCCAGTCACTTTCCTTATGTCTGTGTTTCTTTTCCTGTCTTTTCTCTTAACGCCTAGCATGCTTCTCTCCATTGCGCGCTGGCAGACTGAAAGTTTATCATATTGACTATTTGTAAGCGCCCATGATTGGCATCCGTAGGTCAGTACTGGTAAGATACATGCATCAAATAGTTTTCTTTTTAACTTTATGTTGAATATAATAACATATACAATATAATAAAGCGGAAGAGTTTCACTAATAGGAAGCTATATTATCCCCGAGTATTATATTTTTTGCAGGAGACAGCTGGTGTTCAGTTATAATTGCTTAACATGGATTTTATATTTTACATTACAGAATTTTCTATCCATCTACAATCTTCTGACAGAACCCAACAAAGAGAAGATGAGCTACAAAAACTCAGAATAGCTGAGAGAGAGTGGGTGGTGAAGGCAGCAAAGGAAAACTTCATCAAAGCTAAAGCTGAGAGGGAAGCTTTGGAGGAACTGGTCCTCTGCAATAGAGCCAAGAGAGAAGAGGCTGAATTGCGTTTGGCAATATTTAGAAATGATAAACACATAATTTATTATTAAAAGAAACAAAAAACCCGACTGCGTAAAACAAAAATTAACTGAAAAGAGAAAAACAAGCTCTTTAATCTATAGAATTTTGAATATAACTTGAATCTTATAAAGTATTGTAGTCGGGGACAAAACAATAACCTAAGTATGTTTTTTTTTGTAATATTTGTTTTACGCAGTCGGGTTTTTTGTCGATGTAACGCGTACCGCGCGTCGAATTGGGCCGATACGCAGTGAGCGTGCGCGCTTATCGTGGACTATAGGTACAAATTGAGCTGATCTGCGAGCTGAGTCATTGAACCAGCTCACACACCTGAGCCGTGAGCTGTTATGCAGCTCGCGTATTTTTGATGAGTTTCACATCTCTAGTTAAATTTTACGTCACAAACCTCACATACAAACCAGAGATGCTCAATCCTGGCCGCCCGCGTTTCGGTTCTTGTAATCCACAGATAAAAAAACTCACTTTATATATCCTAAAATAAAATATTAAAAAAATATTATTATGCAAAAAACATATCGTGTAATTATTGTTAACCTATTAGCTATCATATCTAACATATTTCATATTTTTTCATTATAACTGTCAAGTAGCCAATTGACAGTTATCATATTATTTTCCTTTTCGGTGTTTACTTGTTAAAAGTAAACAGGTTACTATTATAAAATTTAAATTTATATAAAGTTTGGTGACATTTACATATAGTAAGATAAATCATTTTCAATAATTGTTAATCTATAGAATTTGGAATATAACTTGTATGTTATAAGGTATTGCAGTCGGGGATAAACAAATATAAAAACAAACACAAACATACTTAGGTTATTGGTTTGTCCCCGACTGCAATACCTTTTAACATACAAGTTATATTCCAAATTCTATAGATTAAAAAGCTTGTTTTTCCCTTTTCAGTTAATATTTGTTTTACGCAGTCGGGTTTTTTGTTTCTTTTAATTGTAATTTATTTATAGTCTAAACAGTATTTAGCTCGATCTAGCGCTTTTTCAAGGGACTGGCAGCTCCTTTTTAGTTAGAAGAGTTGGCAGCACTGCATGCTATCAAGTTAAGGTGCGTTCGGATTGGGGTATGGTAGCAAAAATAACAGTCAAAAATGCCAAAAACGATCACAACTGGCGTTCGATTTGGAAAGTTGTGGGCGAAATTGGCGTTTTGAACTGTTTTCGTTCACCGTTCGTTTTGCTTGGAAACAGTTAAAAATGACATCGTGAACTGCAAATTTCGACCCACCTCCGAGGCAGGGTCGTTTGTGATCATATTTTGACATCTTTGAATCTGACAGATAAGTTTCGGAAAATTCATACGGGAAGCGAAAATTCTAATTTTTATTGTAAAATTTTATAGAAATACTAACAGGCAAGAGACTAATTTGTTAGATTAACTTTTTTTAATGATTAACTGAAGGAAAAAGGTAGTTTGAGACAAGTGACAAGCAGGCGATCAGAATGAAAATGACATTTTTGTATCTAAAAAATTTTGGGAAATATCGTTTGTGGCAAAAGTTGCAAAATTGTTGAAATTTTCCAATTCGAACGCATAAACAAAAATGCCCATTTTGAAACTGTTAAAAACGACATCACTCCAATTCGAACGCACTATTAGTTTAGTTACGTTCTTAGCGTAGCGTTATATTCTCTTTGGGTTACGGTTTGACAGGTATCCAATCCAAACGTGAAGTTTATAAATAATCAACACAAATTAAAGTTTTAGAATTTTAGAGTCAACATAAAATCAAAAAACTATTTTAATAAATTAAAAGAAACAAAAAACCCGATTGCGTATAACAACTACGTTTACAACTAATAGGTCAACAAATACAATGAGTACGATTTGGGATCACTTTGTAAAAATCCCGGGCTCGACTGCGGCGAAATGTATAATATGTCATAAAGAATATTCATACAAAACGTCTATTACAAACCTAAAAAAACATTTAAATTATAAACATCTAAGTTCCTACCAAAATTTATTGAATTCGCTGCATTCGAAATCGATCGATGTCGAACAGGTAGAAGAAGGTTCATCAAGTCCTGCTCAACTAGATATAATTCAAGTTCCAGCAGACATCCAAACTGTCCAGCCAGGTAATTTACTAAAACGTAAACAGCAAGTTTTAACCACATATCTACGTTCCACGCAAAATAGATGATAAGCAAAAAAATATTGCCAATGAGAGCAGATCACATTTTATAAAACAATATCAATTTATATGATGTGATAAAATTAAAACTTTATTGCCTCACATTGAAATCCATATCAAATTAGTAAGACATACAAATATTTTTTTACAGACAATAATAAAACCGCTCCACGTCTTTCCGAGTCCCGTCTGACTGATTATAGTGAAGCTACATCACAAGGTAAATATATCTTTGAAGTAACAAATAAATCAATTCAGACTTGTTCTAATTACTATATTTACAACAAATATGTACCAAAATACAATCTATATAAAAAAAATACAATCTATATAGAAAATTTTCTCAAGCCTGCCGCTGCTTCCAATTAACGGCAAGGTTCTCAGAAGGCTGGCAGGGTTTCCTCTTTGGATAGCCAAGCTGATGCGTTGGCGGGAAAAGCTCCCCGCATGCTGGTCTCCGACTTCACTGTTCTAATTATATCGGGCATGCTAAAAATGATTTTATTTTGTAAACTAGATTCGACAATCAAAATATTTTTTAAAATGTTTTTATTCATCGTTTAATCAGTACTAATATAATAAGTGTAGCAGACTGAAGTGGCAGTGGGCTGGTCACATCTGTCGCAGAACCGATGATCGGTGGAGTAGACGGGTTCTCGAGTGGAGACCACGACTCGGCAAGCGTAGTGTAGGACGCCCTCCGGCCAGATGGACCGACGACCTGAAAAAAGTGGCTGGTGGTGACTGGATGGCGAAAACGGGAGATCGGGCCATGTGGCGAACCCTGGGGGAGGCTTACGTCCAGCAGTGGACTGCAATAGGCTGAAATGATGATGAATGATGAATATAATAAAGCGGATGAGTTTCACTAGTAGGAAGCTATCTTATCCCCGAGTATTAGGTATATTTTTAAGAGAGGTAGAGCGTAGCGTTTATTCGCTCAAAGAGCAGCTCTACTGGGGAAGTACCTCCACCTTACAGAATACCGCAGCCAAATAACTTTATGTTGTGTAAAGTTGTGTTCCTGCGCGTGAGTAAGGTCGCCAGAGCTCATAGGGGAGGGGGGAAAGATCGGTAACGCGTGAGCGATGCTTCGTGTGTTGCAAGCGTCCATATGGCTACGGTAACCGCTTACCATCAGGTGGGCCGTATGCTTGTTTGCGGACTTAGTCGTATAAAAAAAAAAAAAAAACTGCGGGAGACAGCTAGTGTTCAATATAGTTACTTAAGATGGATTTTATTTGTTACATTACAGAATTTTCTATCCATCTGCAATCTTCTGACAGAACCCAAGAAAGAGAAGAGGAGCTACACAAACTTAGAATAGCTGAGAGAGAGTGGATGGTGAAGGCAGCAAAAGAAAACTTCATCAAAGCTAAAGCTGAGAGGGAAGCTATGGAGGAACTGGTCCTCTGCAATAGAGCCAAGAGAGAAGAGGCTGAATTGCGTTTGGCAATATTCAGACAAAATAAACAAATAATTTAAAATAAATATGACTTCAAAGTATGTGATACTGATTTGAAGTCAGCGAAAGAGCATGTCATATTCTAATGAAAATATTTTGCTGACTTCAAATCTTATTAGTGTATTTTGAAGACGTTTTTTTTTTTATAACTTTTTTATTTCGCCATCTTAAGCGGCCGTATGCAAAATTTTTTCGATTTCGCTGATTTTCGTGATTTTACGGTTAAAAATACTGTATTTCTATATGTTTTAATGCACAACATGAAAGAACATTTCAATTATTATCTAATAAACGAGCTACTTTATTAATTTTATTATTTAATTTTGATTAATCAACCTCAAACAGGCGGCTGTTTTTGAATCTTTGCTATTAGAGGTTTAGAATATCACATATTTATGAATCGTTTTGACGTTAAACGGTATGAAAAAGTACATGTTATTGTTATGTAAGTCATCTATCCAATAAACGGAGCACTTTTCCACTTTAATACAATAATTTTGAGTAAAAAAATATTTAACTTAGTCAATTTTTAGAAAACATGGGCGAAGAATTGCTTTTCATTTCGGCTACTTAGAACTCTCGTTCATTAAAATTACAACAACATAAATAAACTTCAGTTAATAAACAATCCCTTTCCCGAAAAAATTAATAATAAAGTTCAATAGTTTATTAATAAAATATCATTTAAAACAATCTAAATCTACCATTAAATAAAAATAAAAAGGTAGCTCATTCATTAGATAATAATTAAAATAAAATATCCTGGGACATTCCTGACACACGGTCATCTGATCCCAAACTAAGCAGAGTACTATGGAAACCAGATAACTGATATAATCCATATACTACTTTTTGTTTGTAAATACATACTTAATATACATAATTACACCCAGACTCAGGACATACAGACATGTTCATGCACACAAATGCATGTCCTGTGTGGGAATCGAACCCACGACCTGCAGCGCTATTAAGATAAGCGCGTTAAGACTCCACGTCTTAACCAACTGCGCCAACTGGCCCGTCAAATTTAATTAAAATGATAATTTAGGTTGTGAACTAAAACTTGTAGATCACAGACTACCCGGACTCCACTCTCGCTATTACAAAACTGAGGCACCGTAATGGCGGCGGCTGTTTATGTGTGATTCAATTTAGGGTTGCCATGTTAGGCTAAATTTACCTATATTTTATTATATTATACTAAGACTAATATGTAACGGTAGACAAGTCTAAATGAAAATTAAGTAACGATGGGTGATTGTAGCAAAAAAAATAATCGAAAGAATCGACAATTGTAAAACTCATCATGTGACATTCGATTGTCGATTCATTCGTTCTAACGAATAAACAATCGAATAACAATCGACCTTTCGAATGAAAATTGACCCACGCAACGCAGGTTGTAATAGTATGCACAATCGACGGGTGAGCGCGGGGACAAATAGATTAATTCATTCGGCGGACGGACAGCCAGCGCACGGCATAGGACATGCGCGGTGCCGCACGAAGCGTATTATGAACAATCGAAAGATGTCGATTGTTATTCGAATGATTCGAATAAATTGGCCAATCGAATAATTCGATTGTTTTTAGTAACAATCGTCCATCGCTAAAAAGTAAGTGTAAATGTAGGCAGAATATACCGTACTATTTTAAATTGTGAATGGTGGCCAAATCTCGCTATGAAAATATCCTAACTAATATTATACACAAGCGGATATGAGTTTGTTTGTATTTTTTTTGTTATGCTTTCACGCTTCAACTACTCAACCGATCGCTATAAAAGGGGTTCGAAGATTTGTGTTCAGAGCCTGGCATACTCATCAGGCACCGTTTTGTTTTTTTTTAAATAACGTCACTCAACCCATCCTTTATACATCGATTAAGGACACCCATACGAATATAAAAATAATGGCGTGCCTATGTCCTTAAACATCACGTTACATAGTTATTTGCAAAAAAGATCGATGTTTCAATAACCATGACAAATTAATCATTAAATGTTTTTACGCATTCTATGGTGCTAGAATAGCTATATTGGTTTATTTCTACAAAAAATTACTGATATATCAGCATAAAATATGTAAAGCAGATTTCCGTAATAGTATTCTATTAATAAATAAATATTCTGGGACATTCCTCACACACATTTTAAATACAATAAGATATACAATATTTACAACCTACGCGGTAAAATAAAGAATACCTACACAATAAACTATGGCTAAGTTGTACTTTGACGTTACATTATTAGAAGGCTCTACACAAAGTTTAAAATTACGGAAAAAACTGGTTTACGAAAAAAAATCAAAATCGTGAAAATCTATGCAATATTTTGCCACTAAGTATAAAGTAATGTTTCGTTTTATGTAAGCAACCAATGAGTATATAATCAACAAACACAAAAAAATCATTTCTAATTAATTTATAATAAATTCTTCTTCATTGGTAATAAATAATAATAATAATAAATAAATATCCTCCACCACCTGCGGCGCTTAAGGTGAATCTTAACCAACTGCGCCAACTAGCCCGTCAAAAATTCATACTTATTTACATAGATATTTTTCTATGTTATTGAATAGAATGCCACAAGAAGAATAGGTAAAGTATAAATAAATATCCTAAATAGGTTAAGTTTGAACTTTGATAATACCGTGCGCGAGCCAAGCGAGCGTAGCGAGCGGTGCCGCGGGAGCGGCGGCCGGGGGTTAGTTACAAATTTATGCACTATAAAAAGGACCACCCTTTCCCCTCACCCGACAAAATAAAAATAATAGTATCTAAAAAAAGGGGGGGTGCGCAACTTTTCCTTCACAGTGGGGGTTCTACACCGACCCCCTCCCTATTCACCCCCCCCTTCCGCCCCTTAAATCGACGAACTTCAAAGTACATTCCTACCTAAACTATTGTTTGATTATTTTAGGGCTCCATCGAATAATCCGCTTTCTAAAAGTGGTCCGTTCGCCAAAAAAATTTGAGAACCACTGATATAAAGAATGTGTACTAGTCGCGAAAGTATGAAATCAATTTATAATAAAATACGTATTAATGATAACCATAAAATATAAAATTCCCATATTTCGGGTAATTTACAAAAGTGTATATTGGCAACACTGGCTTTGTCATTAATTCTTTTGTACTGGTGAATGATTATTTGTTTTGATGTATAAAATCGGGAAATAAGTGATTGAATTATTAATTTAACTGTGAAACGTGATTCCTGGTAATTTTTTCCTCCGGTCTCTACGGTTTTTACACCATTTCACTACACAAGAGATGCTATATTTTAATATTTTACGGCACCGCAAACGTATTGACTCTGTTGACGTTTATCCGCGTAATGGCCGACTAATGTGTGAATGTGTGCGTGCCGGCTTGTACGTACAGCGAGGTGGCCGACTCTCAGCGACACAGTTTTTTGTTAGTAAGGATACATCCGAAGTTTTATAACATCCTTGCTTGTAGATATACAGTATTTTAACTGTAAAATCACGATCCTTAAATCACGTAAATCAGCGAAATCGGCAAAATTTGGCATAGTTACGGCCTCTTACGCACTAGAGTTTGACCCAGGTTTTGAGTTGTTTTTCCTTTATCGTTCCAAAAGTGAGATATTCCCGTTTTATATTTTTTGTTTTCTTCAGACACCGTCTACAATCATTACAAGCAATCAAAAGTCGAATATTCTGTCCAAGAATCTTATATAATATAAAAGATTCTTGATTGTGTCCAACAATGTTGGCAACACATACTATTTTAGCATCATTATATTTATAAAAAGCCAAAAAGGTTTTTCTTATTCGTTATGGATAGTATTTAAACAAGCGAATATAAATTCAAAAGTCCACGGAATAAAAAACCTGAATAAGGAATGTTAATAGGTATGCAAAACCGCTTGAAAGTTTGTAACAGAAGATTACATTAGTTTTTGTTTCGTTCAAAAAACTAAGTAGGTTATGATTTTACGTTACAGACATTTAACCTTAAATATCGAGACCCGCTTACGGTCACGTGACGTCATGTTCCAACGGTCCGTTCACCGTTCACTCATATTAGTCGCTAGCGGTGGTTTACAGGTGTATCTTGCGCTATTAGTGGAAAGTATTTTGGATTCGATTTATGGATTTGAAAAAGGGCAACCGTAAAATTTACATAAAATAGATGGACCATGGATGGTTGAAATAAAATGCAATTGTTTATTCGCCAGAAATGTTACAATTTAGGTGGAATCTTAAAATAAGGTTACACATTTCGCTACAGAATAGTATGCAAACTCTTCTTTCTGCCTAATATAACTAAAAATAATGTTTTTATAGCTGCATGCAACGCAAGTAGGTCTTATTGAACTTTAAAGTTTCATGTTATCTATACTTATATTATGAAGAGGAAAGATTTGTTTGTTTGTTTGCATTGAATAGGCTCCGAAAATACTGAACTGCCGGGCTATTGCGTATCTTTGGTTGGTGGTAATCGTAACGACCACCATTAATTCGTGGGCCCACGAATGGTCATCGTCGCGTCATTGGATGAAATAATTAATGGTGGTCGTTACGATTACCACCAAAAGTTACCCGTAGAGCCCCCGATTTGAAAAAAATCTTTCACTGTTTAGAAGCTAAACAATCTCCGGGTGACATAGGCTATATTGGTATTTTCAAAAAAATAATTTGGTATTGTTCTTTTATTTTAAAAATTTTGTTGAAATGCCGCCGATAGAAAAGGCTCTTTATTTGTATCTTGGCATTAATCCTTATGAAAATAAATATAATAAAAATAAATAAATACTTCATATTCAAGACTGCTTCAATACCTTTATATAACTTTTTGAATTTATCAATTCGGACATTCCATTCGGAAGATATCATGGTGGCTTCTCACGGCGCGTGGTAGCCCGAGCCGCGCCGCGCCGCACCGATTTCTACGAGCAAGCACGCGCCACGCGCGAGCCCGTGTCACCCGTTCTCACGGGCGCGGCGCGGCGCGTCGCTCGTTGTATACTAGGAGGTGACGACAAAATGGTAACGATAAGGTAAATGGCCGAATAGTTCATAGGATAAAGGAGACTTCTCTGATATCAAATATCTCGGTCTGCCTGCGCCAAGTGGTTGCGTTATCTAGATATGGCGCCTGAAAAACTGTTTATCGTGACTGAAAAAAAATGGCTGAGCTCGGTGAATCATGGAAGAATTAATGCATACTAACTTAGCAATAAAAAAAACTATAAAAATTTTTGGTTGCATTTCGTAGTTATAAGCGATCTAGGTAACAATTATCATTATGGATAATTTGAGTGTTTTACGGTTTCGCGGAATTTACAATGTCAAAAATATGGAAATGCTATTAGTGCCACCCCCCTCCCTTTATATCCCCCGCTGCCCCGCCTGCACTGAGCGGCATTCACGACTCAACAACAGGCAAACATAGTTCAGCCATTTACCTTATCGTTACCATTTCTGTCATGCCCTCCTAGTCTATTAGATTGGAATTTGCCGCACATCGAGACACGCAACGCACAATGTCGCGCGTCCAGTCATGGAGCAATTAAAAACGACAATCAAATGACAATTTCTATTTTTACCCAACTGACCCGGGAGAAGGGTTATGTTTTTCGAGTGTATGTATGTCTATTTCTTTGGCACGCTCTGCAGCCTAAACGGCTTGATGGATTTAAACATGAGGTGTCGTTAGATTCGTCTTAACTATGGGAGTGACATAGGTTGTATTATTTTTATATGGCATCTTCGAATAAAAACACAAGGGGGGAATTAAAAATTAGAGTCAGACTTTTCATAAGTGCCTGCGAAGGTCTATTTGAATAAATGATTTTGAATTTTGATCCGCGCGTGCGCCTACACATCACATTTTTCATATGAGCTACATACGATTTTTTCAAAAAAAAACATTAAGTCATCCGTTTATGTGCTAAATTAAACTTGTTTGAATATTTGAGCATAGTAATGGTAAACAAAAGACATGTCCAAGAAAAAACGACATAAAAAATTTTAGTCTTCGAAAGCTGATTTTCGGTCCACAGTGTGCCGCGCCTTTGAAGTTACCGACATTTAGCGGATCGGATGCGCCAGCCCAAGTCGCGGCGAGCATTGCCTTCACACGGCGCGAGGCGCGGCGCGGCTTGTCCTACCACGCGCCGTGTGAAGCGACCAAATTGGACGCGCCAGCCCGAGTCGCGCCGAGCATTGGACGCGCATGCCTGAGCCGCGCCGAGCCGTTGCCTTCACACGGCGCGGGGCGCGGCGCGGCTCGGGCTACCACGCGCCATGAGAAGCCACCTTCAGAGTAAGTAGCAGAAAAAACACTTACGTTTACGCTTATTTGTGATTTGGAATGTATTAATATAATCCAAATCACAAATAAGCGTAAACGTAAGAAAAAAAATAGTCTATGCCCACGTAAAATGTAAAAATTCTGTGATATTATGACATTCCATTGCTCGTATCATTGAATGACGTTTACGCTTATTTGTGATTTGGAATGTATTAATATAATCCAAATCACAAATAAGCGTAAACGTAAGAAAAAAAATAGTCTATGCCCACGTAAAATGTAAAAATTCTGTAATATTATGACATTCCCTTAGAAAATATATACGTCTAGAACGACCATGCCCATACTACATGATTTTTAAAAAGTGGCCAACTTTGCTACGTCTTATGCTCGCGGTACGTCATTCTGCTTGTCATAGTGAAGTTTACAATGTTACCAGTTGTTGAAAAAATCCAATAAAATGGGGAAAAATATAGTACGGTTTCAATATCTTTATAAACTACGAAAATAAAAGTTGAATCGGGATAATACATGATAATATAAATAAGATTAATGGCGCCGATATTAATTTAATACTTATTATTTTTACTTATTTTACTATCGAGTGAAATCGAGTCAACACGAGTTAAATCCAGACAAATCGAATGAAATTGAGTAAAATCAAGTGAAGTCGAGTCAAATCAAGTGAAATCGAGTCAAATCGAGCCAAACCGAGTCAAAAAAAGTCAAATCAAGTCAAATCGAGTCAAATCAAGTGAAATTGAGTCAAAACAAGCAAATCGAGTCAAATCATGTCAAACCGAGTCAAATCAAGTCAAATGAAGTCAAATCGAGCAAATCAAGTCAAATCGAGCCAAATCCAGTCAAACCGAGTCAAACGAAGTCAAATCGATTCAAACCGAGTGAAATTGAGTCAAATCGATTCAAATCAAGTCAAATCATGTCAAACCGAGTCAAACCAAGTCAAATCAAGCAAATCAAGTCAAATCGAGTCAAATCCAGTCAAACCGAGTCAAAACAAGTCAAATCGAGTCTATCTTTCGTCGTATGGAACGCGTGAGCAGATTTTGATTCAGAAGAAATCTTTATATATTGCTCCTTGTCTTAAAACACGAATTATAATTAGGTACTTAACTTTATTTAAAAAAAAGGAATAAAACCACTGAATATATATTCAACTTTTTATTTAATTAGTGTCCCTCCCTTTGGACCTGTTTTCGAAAAAGTTTTCGTTTTGATGTGGTGTCATATTTTATATTTTCTAATTTTGCCATGTGAAAACAGCGAATGCTTACGTATTTTTCTGCCACCAATCGTAGTAGATTAACTTGATGAACAAGTCCACAAACGTGATCTGATGCCACTTGGAAGTAACTCTTGCCAATAAAATGTTTCATTATACTTGAAAGTATTTTTGAGTGAATTAATTTTGTCATTACCAAGTTTTGTTTAATATATTTACGAATTATTGCTTCTGCAGTTTTGCAAACGTCATATACATCACGTGAAGCATAAATTAATCCACCTTCATCGCGTAAACTTACCAACTTGTGGTATTCTAGCTTACTATCTGAAGTGAGAGATGTAATGCAAGCTATGCACATTATTTTCCGACATAAAGACCTTACTACATAGCCAGCTATATATCCAACAATTTGTTGAATATATACACTAGCTTGGGAATTATCTAATAAGCTTGAAATAACGCCTCCTTTTTCATTAAATTCTGCATCTTCATCACTTTCATCAGCATCATCCACACGTGATGACGGTACTGTTGCATTAATGCAGTGCAGTGAAGAAGGACAAGTCAAAATACTGACGCTTTCGAGCGGGACACAGTTTCCTGATTCTACCGATTTCAATTCCATGTGGCACAGCAATTTCCGGTAAATACCTTTGAACTGTCGGGCATTTTGATTATCATTATAGCCACCGTGCATACGTAGCGCCCCAAAAAAAAGTTCTAAATGATCTTGGCTTATCCTATATGTAGCAAAAAAATTCATTTTCTGGGAGTCTATTAAGGATTCGTATAGGAATTTTAAACTTTTGATGCAAATGAGGACGCCTAGAAATCCTGTAAAAGACTGTGACTTAAGTGCGGGTGTATAAGTTTTTAGTACAAGTTTTTTTGAGGACTCCCCTTCATGGTATGTTCTCTTTCTTGAGACTTTTATGTTTAAGTTGAAAATCAAGTCTTCCGTTTCATCGAGTACAGACAAGACCTCTGTTTTATTTCCTCTGAAAAGTGGATTCTTGAAAGAATGGGCTTTTAAGTTTCTCGAGTTAAAGACATCAAAAATATTATTCATAGTCAGTATAAATCTTTCCGTTGCTTCGCTTTCAATAAACTCTGGAAGTTTCAATTCTAACCGGCAAAATTCTATGGCTTTGGAAACACTTCGGCTTAGAAGCTGCGTTGCTAACTTCACATTCATAATAGAATTGCGAAATGATATGTGTTTTTTTGTTAAGCGATTCGCCAGGTGCACGCCAGTATCTTCTTGCAATTCAAAAATTTTTTTTACATACTCCCATTTTATTTCTTCTGTTTCTTTGTATGAGAAGCTTTCTTTTGATTCGAAATGGTTTCGGATTAACTTAAGCATGTGGCAGAAATCCAAAAAAATTGCAACTTTATAATCAGCGCAAGGGTGTTTAAATGTTGTTTTTAACTGTCTAGGATCTTTAATATTGCAACCCAGAATCTCCATTGCTGATAAGTTAGAACGATGTCCATCAAAAGTTATTGACACTACATCAACGCCTGCTTCATGGCATTTGTACAGTAGAGTTTTAATCATATTTGCTTTTTGTTCCCCTGTCATTCCATGAATCAAAAAATAAGCTAGTGGTAATTTCCATGGCTCATTCAATGAAACTAGCAAGAAGACATAAGCCTCTGATGCCTTAATATTTATGTTTTCACTTGTAACAGTCCCCAAATCAATAAGACCTTCATCTTGTCTTGTCCTTGAATTAAAGCATTTCTGTTGCCTAATTGCCATTTCGTCAGCCAACAATGCACAAATCATATTTTTATCGCATTGATTTCTTTTTGCTTTCAAAATTTGAAATGCTTCTTCTGTTAATCCTGGAGAACCATCAATGTTAGCATACCATTTAGATATCGTTTTTGGGTGAGGAAGGCAAGTTTCAAATTTACTTCTTACGTAACCGTACGCCTTGGGTGACAAAAAGTGTAAGGTTAAACAAAATTTCCTAAATTCTGGTGAATACTTTGTAACAGGTTTCTTCAAACCTTTTTTAAGTTTTTTATTCATCGTTGCATATAAGTCCGCAGCAAAAACGTTACTGCTCAAAATTTGATGTGTATCGTTGTTAATGTACCTCTCTTCTTTCAGGTTTCCTATAATTTCTTTGAAAGTAAGTATTTTTTTTTTAAGCCGTATATTTTTGCGCCTAAGTGATTGGATCTTCAACATATATTTTTTTTGGAGAATAATTTTTCTACGTAAATTTCGTCTCAGTTTAACTTTTTTCGGGGTATCAAAAATAGAATCGAGATCTGAGAAATCTTGAAGGACTGTTTCATTATCCTGGAAGAAAACATTAGTTGAACTAATAAGCTTAGTTTTTTTTATAAATTAAAATATTTCCAATCCTTACAAAAATATAGGTATTATAAAGTAATTCAAATTAGCAATTCCATTTCATGTCCATGTGTAAAAGTGCAGGCAAATATAATCAAATAGTAATATATAATCATTATTATCATCATTAAGACCAATAATATATAGTTAATAGTTATTATATAATATAATATTTCAATTACTTACTGCCTCGTTAAAATTATTTATCGTATCTTCACACTGACGTATAGTGTTTGCAGCATCCACAGTATCCTTCAGTTCCATGGAGGTAAGCTGTTGTGGATCTTTAATAGTACCAGAAGGGCCAGCTTCTATAAATACCGAGTGCTCCTGAAAAAGGAATTATTGAAATAAATTAATGGCAAAATAAGAAATGCCAAATTATGCTTAACCAAATTTTAAACCATGTATGGGAAACTGCTGAAAGAAATTACCAAATTCAATATCAATGTGTGTGACTGTACTTTTTACCCGACTACGGCAAAGCCAAAAAGAGGGGTTATTTTTTTAGCTGTCTATGTATGTATGTCTTATATATGTTCCACCGTAGCGCCTAAACTACTAATCCGATTTTGATGAATGAGGTGTCAATTGATAAGTTATTATGGTCCGAGTGACATAGGCTTCAATTTTTCCGAAGTCTGGTTACAGTTTTATTGTTGAATGTACTTGCATCTGTCATCTAATGGTTCGTCAAGCATGGACGCACGAACGAGCATACAACGAGCCTACAACGAGCACGATGCGAATCCCTTTGTACGTGAAAAAACTGACAATCGCGCTCGTTCGAGGCTCGGCTCGTGCTCGGTTCGCTAAGCAAGGACGCACCATTATATACTCACACAGATAGCCTACTACTACTAGTACTACTTTTTAGCCCGAGAACGTGGGTAAGCCACAGGTGACGCTAGTGCAGTAATATATACGTGCAGATTCACTTACTACCTCTTTAGAAGTGTTGACAATTTCACCACTACTTATAGCTACTTCCTCATCCGAAACACCAGTTTGCACTGACGATTAAAACAAAGCCTGAAAATTGATAAAACATTTTAACTAGCATTACCCACCAAATTCCAATTTGGGATCAATTTTATTGTAAATCTCTTAAATAGTTTTAAGTTTATTATTATAAGTAATAATTGTTATTTTAATGGCCAAACAGATGCAAAATAATCAGTATAACACTTTAAAACTCATTGTCTTTTATTGTATTTAAGATATTTTTTGTTACGACTAAAATAAATAAATAAAATAATAATCGCCAACTTGCTTGAGAAAATAAGTTTTTTTTTATACCACTAAGGTGGCAAACGTGGCATACGGCCCGCCTGATGGTAAGCAGTTACCGTAGCCTATATGGACGCTTGCAACACCAGGGGTATCACTCGCGCGTTGCCGACCCTGAAGAAATCTCTTCACACCCTTTTTGAAGAACCCCATGCTGCACTTCTTTGGGAAAACCACGGGGGGGAGCTCATTCCACAGTCCGAGCGTCCGCGGAAGTTATTTTTAATATTTCATTTTAATACAAACTTTTTTTGGTGACTGTACTTTTTGTTGTAGGTCCAATATATATATTGGTATATGTGAATTACCACCTATATACCAAAATACCTAGTATACCAAACATCAAGTCAATCTGACCACTGGAAGTGGGTGAAATTCGACTTGCAAGGTTTGCTCCGAAAACATACAAACATTGCAAGTAAAAAGAAAGCTTGTAAAAAATACTTGCCTTGCAAGGCATTGCTCCCTTTTTTAATCTCCGGGGTCCATGCTTATTTACAAAATACAGGTCATTTTTATTGAAATGGTCAGAGCAAAGAACTGATCTTTTGGCTGGTTTCCAGAGATCTTCACTACGGCTTTTCCGAATGATGTCTATCCATTGGCTTCTTAAAATTGGATCAATTGGTATTCTGTAAAAAAAAGTCTCATTATCAACTAAAAAAACAATTTAAAAACGACATCCACTGTCGTGAATGACATGAGTCATTAAAAAAAAAAAAGACCGCCATTTTAAAATTCTATATGTATGTTGAACTTAAAAAAAAGCATTCTTAGCCGCCTTTTACAGGTTACGATACTCGAATACGACCCTCAATTCGAGATTTTCACAAAATGGACGTCACACGCATAATAACTATGATCGAAAAATCCGAAAACGATAAACACGTCAACTTCGCACACGTCACCGTCGCTTTTTATATATAAGTATCTACATACCTACTCGTATTTAACTATTGACTGATATTACCATGGGAGTTTCGAGTTCATAAACTGGCAGGACAGGCAATTCATAAATATGGCGCTTACTCAAAATAATTTATTTTCGAAAAATTCCAATGGCTTATATTGCAGGAACTAATAGGAAATATTGTTACTTACTGATGATAGCTGAGTTTTTTTGTTGATCTAGATCGACCTATGTAGTTTCTGCACACTTTTATCACACAAAAAGACATTCTGGAACAATACACTTTTGGTGAATTTCGTTGTGTCCCAGTGACGTCTCGATTGACACTGAGGGCGGGAAAATGATTTGCGCCCTAACAGTTAGAGCACATTTTTATCTACGCGTAAACAGCTTCGTAGTTCAGTCTTGATATATCATTAGTCAAAGGACATTCCATTGCTCGTATCTTCTTCTTCTTATTTTTAATGTTGGCAACCAAGCCCAAATTAGGGCTCATTTCTGCCAGTGTCGAGTTATATTATAATATCCAGTCACAAAATCACTTCACATTATAGTCCTCAGTCAGTCACCGTCCATAAAAGTCATGTTTTACTACAATGGTGGTCATTGTACTAAAACTCTTCACGGACATTTTGAGACAACTTGAAAAGTAACGATACACATAATTCATTTCATTTCACTTCACTGGTGCACATGGATGATCTTTATTGGGTAAAATACCACCAATAATACACAATAAAACTCAAAATACACAAATTATTGAAAATAAAAATGAAAATGCTACGTCACTCTGCAAGTTCCCGCCAAAAAGTCATTGCTCGTATCATTGAATGGCTCGTATCCCCTATAGGGGTCTGTGCATTGCTCATTGTACATTGTAGTTGGCGACACTGTAACGTAACACTATCTGTTGCAGCGTTGCCATTAGGGTACGCACTAGTACGCATTGCGTACTATTTCGTTAGGTGGCGTTCTCACGTACTCTTCCGCCAATTTGCGTACTATTTTATTGTCAAGCCAAAAAAAACAAAGAATCATGGCGAAGTGGCGAACTCCATACATTGATTTGCACAAAAAATAAAACATTTTAGAGAGTTTGAATCACTTGCAATGTTGAGATTATTACATTACCAGCAACATATTGATGTACTTGATTGGTTGCGATTCCCGGCATGCATGGCATATAATGTCACGTTTGTATCCCGGGAATCTAAAAATATTTTAAATGCCTCAAGTTATTCCTTAGGTACCAAGGATCAATAATAACTTCATTTCAACGACTCAAAATTTATTTTTTTGGACAAATCTCGACATGATTCTTTTCAAAATCAAAATAAAAAAGTTTAATAATTTTAATTGCTGTCAAACAAGTTTCAGCTTGGTTTCAGCATAAAATAAGTACTAGCGACCAATGTGTTTCTTTTGTATTCCATGTCCCAATTCCAAGTTGCGTATTCTGTGTTACTGTTTGTGGTTTCGCTGGTTTGATTTTGTTCTTTCGTGGTTCCTTCGGTTTCGGTGCGCAAACGGCACTTACAAAATTCAATGAATCTGAAAAATTACTTGAATAATTTTTTATTCACTGCGTACTCAAAAGTTAAGTTTCGTACTATTTTTAGGTGCTGTGCGTATCCTATCGTGAAGTCACTCACTCTGGCAACGCTGATCTGTTGGTTGCGTGTCTGTTGCATTAGCAAAATTTGCATTTTGGCATTTTTTTTGGCAAAACTGTGAATTCATTCAGGTCAAGCACGAGCAGCACGTAATGTTAAAATTAATTATTTGAAATTTTAGAATAGTACTATTACCTCATGTAGAAATTTCAATCAGAAGTTAATCTTCGTTATAGTTTTACAATGTGATTTCATTTCGGGCTGCTAGTGATTATCACCAAATCATGGAGTATTTGCAAATCGTTTCAAAGATATTTTTCTATTATTTCGTGTCAAATATTGCGTATGTCATGTTTTTTGATCGAAAATATGTCAGAAGCATTGTCTGGGATATGTGATACAAAAAAATCCGGCGTGTGATATCATATATGTCTTTCTCCTTGAGTGGTTTTATCCTTCATACTTGGCGTGTTATTTGATACTTGGAAGGTCAGCATACCTACCTTTTGCACCGGTAAAAACCATCATAATCGTTTCTTGTATCTTGTGGTCGTTTTGTTGAGTCAATTCTAAGACATGTTGGTTCTTTGTCTCTTGAAGCTTTCTTCAGTCAGTCCTAAGTACACTCGGTATTGTGTTGATGTATGGAACACGCATTTCATTTCCATACTGTCTTGTAAGAGATGGTTATACTGTGCTTTTAGTATAGGCCAGTTGTGTCATGGCCATTCAGTTGCCTTGAGTTGTGAAATAAACCTACCTGTGTTGACATAAAAATAAATTAGTTGAAATATTGTTTGTTGTTAGGTATATGTTGTTGTAATTTGTGTTGTTTGTTCCAAATATATCACAAAATGTATAAAAGATGAGTCATTATGGTTTCATGCTTCAGTTTTATACTGAATGCCATGTATATGTTCCAAATTGTCATGCAGCGTCTAAAATGGTGATTGTGGATGTAGCATAAGATATTATTGAGCTGATTTTTTCTTCAATCATCAGTTTTAAAGTGGTACCTACTTGTAATGTTGGCAAATACAGAAGTCTCATTAATCCGGCACTATTAAAAATGATAGGGTGTCAGATTGTTGATGTTCGGATGAGAATGAGGAGAATAATTTATTTGCTAGAGACATGGTGAACATAAAGTTGTTATAAAATATAAATAGGTAAGTACAAGACATGTTTCGTCGTTGTAACGTCAGGCAAAAATTTACAACTTATATAAAATTACATTTAACTTATGGCAATATAGGCAATGGGGCTAGTTCTATAATAGATAAGTAGGTAAGCAGACCTAGCTTACCTACTTATCTATTATAGAACTAGAGTATGAAAATAACTTAAGATTATGTTTCTAGTCTGGTGCCTTCGTTCACCAATAGGATTGACTATGGAGGGGGGGAAAATTGCCTGTGGTGGAATAAGCACTTCTGGATCCACTGGAGGTTCCTCTTCATTTTTTGTTCTTGCCAAGTTGTGTAATATAGCACAAGCTACAATAACATCTTGGGCAAGTGGTTACTTACACCTTAATCCAATGCTCAGAACTGGAAAACACCTTTTCCACACTCCAAATCATCTTTCGATCACATTCCATGTTCGTATTTGTGACTCATTATACAAACTTTGAGCTGGTGTATCGGGGTTTTGAAAAGGAGTTAGTAGGTAATTGGTTTGTTCATAATCACTGTCTCCAATTATAATTCCATTACCAAACGCATGATTCTCACAGTGGAATTTTACACATGAATTGGAAAATATC
This sequence comes from Achlya flavicornis, assembly GCA_947623365.1. Lineage (NCBI taxonomy): Eukaryota > Metazoa > Arthropoda > Insecta > Lepidoptera > Drepanidae > Achlya > Achlya flavicornis. The sequence goes on along the minus strand of OX392494.1, from coordinate 473,013 downwards.
ATGGAATCATGGGTAGAGCCAGGCCAACGTGCAACTACATCTTGGAATATTAATTGTGCTGAACACATTGCTTGCACATTAAATGAAAAAATGCCTTTTCTGTTCCTAAATTCCTCTGCTGTGTTTCCACCGGGTGACTGAATCCTAATGTGGGTGCCATCTATAGCTGAGATCACTCTAGGGAATCTGGCTATTTTATAAAATTCTTCTTGAGACCTTCTAATTTCTTCATTGCTTCTTGGCAACTTTATAAAAGTTGGCCTTAAAGATGCTATAGCTTCTGTAACTTTTTTTATAATACGACATATAGTGGAACTATGAATGCCACCAAAATCACCAACAGTGATGTAGAAACTCCCAGTGGCATAAAACCGAAGTGATATTAATAACTGTAACATGGGTGATATACACTGGTTCCTGAAACAAATAAAAAAAACCGGCCAAGTGCGAGTCAGACTCGCGCACCGAGGGTTCCGTACAAACCTGTAGGTATATAAGTAAATGGTAGTATAGACCTGAGTATTTGATATTAATTTCAATTTATGACCTATTAAAAAAAAACTACTTACTAGATCTCGTTCAAACCAATTTTCAGTGGAAGTTTGCACCGTAATGTACATCATATATTTTTTATAGATTTATCATTCTCTTATTTTAGAAGTTACAGGGGGGGGGGACACACATTTTACCACTTTGGAAGTGTCTCTCGCGCAAACTATTCAGTTTAGAAAAAAATGATATTAGAAACCTCAATATCATTTTTGAAGACCTATCCATAGACACCCCACACATATGTGTTTGATGAAAAAAAAAAATTTGAGTTTCAGTTCTAAGTATGGGGAACCCCCAAAATTTATTGTTTTTTTTCTATTTTTGTGTAAAAATCTTAATGCGGTTCACAGAATACATCTACTTACCAAGTTTCAACATTATAGTTCTTATAGTTTCGGAAATAAATGGCTGTGACATACACGGACAGACAGACAGACATGACGAATCTATAAGGGTTCCGTTTTTTGCCATTTGGCTACGGAACCCTAATAAAAGTGTGTATTTTAACTAAAACTGTAACGACTGTACCTAGGTAGATGATACCTTAAATAAAATAAAATAAATAAAGCCTTTTATTCGTTCCCATGCAGTACAAATAAATTAATTCACACTTAAGTATAATACATTACGTTGATTAAATATGAATAGATACATTAAATTACATTACATGAAATACAATTAAAATTAATAATGTAATACAAAATCTTAATTACTAGGAACCCCAGTGTGGGTAAAGGCCTCCTCCAGGCGTAGCCATTCTTGCCTATCTTTAGCGGTGTGCAGCCAGTGATTGCCATAAACTAATATATAATACTGGAGATAGACTGGCAACTGACGTCTTAGCGATCAGCGCTCTCTGAACGGGAAGCAGACGAACTAAATGACATCTATACTATCTATATGTATACACATATGCATATACATAACTATGTAAATGTGTATAGGTAGGTACACACGCACGGCTATACAAAACATCAAGCTATAAATTTCCAGTATAAGCTTATTTCGCATTGTATAGGATTTCCGTACAATGAGAGGTCAGCTTATATTGGAAATGTATAGCTTGATCTGTAGTCGTGCGTACGTATAATATGTAACGCTGTATTTTAAAATCATTTAGGTTTTGTTTACAAATTACTCCATTAGATATTTAAAATGTGTTTTGACGATATGAATGTTTTTAAATAACGAAAATATACAAGTTTAAGTATCTAATAGAACAAAAGCAAATCTGAAAAAGAAAATGGGATAAATAATACAAAGATATTTCAATAATGCATACTCATTTATTGCTCATACATTTATTTTCACACCAGTTTGCCTTTCTCGTTTCCTACCTTTTGTCTTGTTGAAGTGGTCTCGAGCCTGTCGAAAAATGCGGTCAATTTCATCCGTATCATTGTTACTAAAATTGTAATAACTTTTGCCAGTGAGGACATTGTTTACCTCTTTGCACCAATTCATTATAATAAAAATAATACTTTTACGAAGTAAATATTTTTTCAACTCAATTTTATGTTCTGTACATTTAATAAAATTTAATTCTAAATGTACACTTACAATAAGCATCATATATTCCAATTTTTTCCTATGTGTGCATTGTTTTTTAACACTTCTGTAGTTATGTGTTCTACTTGGGCAAAAAAGTCAAACAATGTCCGGGTAGGATAGCATAACCATCTCTTGCCACAATATTCTTTCTTTACAATATAATTCTGAAAATCTTCATTTGTTTGACATATTAAATCTTCTTGACACGACTTACATTTTTTAAAAACAAACTTTTTGGCTTTAATAGCTAACCACCCACTGCAATATGCTATAGCCGCGCATTTTTAGGGTTCCGTAGCCAAATGGCAAAAAATGGAACCCTTATAGATTCGTCATGTCTGTCTGTCTGTCCGTGTATGTCACAGCCATTTATTTCCGAAACTATAAGAACTATAATGTTGAAACTTGGTAAGTAGATGTATTCTGTGAACCGCATTAAGATTTTTACACAAAAATAGAAAAAAAACAATAAATTTTGGGGGTTCCCCATACTTAGAACTGAAACTCAATTTTTTTTTTTCATCAAACCCATAAGTGTGGGGTGTCTATGGATAGGTCTTCAAAAATGATATTGAGGTTTCTAATATCATTTTTTTCTAAACTGAATAGTTTGCGCGAGAGACACTTCCAAAGTGGTAAAATGTGTGTCCCCCCCCCTGTAACTTCTAAAATAAGAGAATGATAAATCTATAAAAAATATATGATGTACATTACGGTGCAAACTTCCACTGAAAATTGGTTTGAACGAGATCTAGTAAGTAGTTTTTTTTTAATAGGTCATAAATTGAAATTAATATCAAATACTCAGGTCTATACTACCATTTACTTATATCTGTACATTTATATATATATATACATTTACCTACAGGTTTGTACGGAACCCTCGGTGCGCGAGTCTGACTCGCACTTGGCCGGTTTTTTCTACATGAACTCGAGAACGGCTTTCTAAAAGTATTTGTGTATTTATAGGTTGTATATTGAAATGTTCCTCTAATATTTCATTAGTATCATTACGATTACTTATTATGTTGGAGCTCATCGTCAAAAATGATTTTAAGGAACTTAAACAGTTACTGTCGTCCTTCTCACAATTTCCCTGTAGGGAATGTGGGGATGTTATATTATTGATCAATAAAGTTTTGAATGCAGTTTCAAAAGCTGCGGCGTTGGGCATTATATTACTGTAGCCGTGAGCTCTTATTGCTCCAAAAAAGTTTTCCAATGGATCTTGATTAATATGTCGTAATAACAAAGAATTTATCTCTTTAGATCTTAGACTAGTGGCAATAGTTTTAAAGCCTTCAATCGTTTTTATCCAACTGTTGAGCGATGGAACCGTAACTTCCTTGCCATTGCTACATATATATTTCATAGATTTTAATATTGGCAGTGTTTTATTCCAAAAATCAAAATGGGGCGAGTTCGGTGTTACGGCGCATCTATATATTTTACCTTCTTCTTTGTGGAAATTTGCGTTGACTGAGTCGAAAAGATCGTCGAATAACATTAATAGTTCTGCAGTATCCGCGCTCTCCTCTGGCAAGACCCCATTTTCTGTAAACAATGAAAATCAAACTTTAATAACAATAGGAAATCTTTATTGCTGGCACTGGTGGCTACCCAAAAAAAATATGTTATAGGCAAACAAACCATTTATAGTCTTCTTTTACGAGCATGAACGTGTCTGTTTATCCTGTATCAAGGTGTAAATAGCTGTATAAGACGTCTATACTTACAAAGTAGTTAATCTGGTTTCCATAGTACAGCCCTGCTTAGTTTGAGACTGATCCCAATGGCCGTGTACGTTTTGTAAATCAAAGTGATTAAATGAGAGACATGTCAACAATATTAACAATATTATTAGTCAGTTAATTCAGAACATACCTGCCATATATCCAAGTGTTACGCCAACAGACTTGCTAAAAACTTGTGTGCAATATTTAACTCTCATTTTGGGTATTAGTGAGGGCACCACATGTTGAGCTGTCAGCTTATGGACCAATTTTACACCTCTGAATTCTTTGGTAAAGGTTTTCGATGTGAGACCATTTAGCGACGCGTACCTTGCCATTCATTACGTATTTTAAATTCTTGTTCAATAAATTATTACGTACTCCCTTGATGATATGAGGTGGATCATATATGGGCACAATTTTGGTACCACCCACTTCAAAAAATCCACCTTTATAATTTTCGTTTTGTCTGAGATATTTCTCTTTGGTTTCATCCATCAGTTGGTTTATAGCAGCAAGATTGGTGGCACCTTGGTCACACACTGTAGCCACAACTATAAGGCCTGTGCTTTGGACTTTGTCAATTATATTTTTTAATTGAAATTTTAAATCTGCTGTTTTTGTTGTGCCTGAGCAAAAGCTATACGCTATTGGCTGTTTATATTTTTTTACTATGCCTCTCACCATATAAACAAGCGCGTGGTCTGCGAATGTTTGTTCTCTTTTGCTGCCATTATCGACAAACCCAGTTATACGATCGTGAGCCTTGTCGTAATATAGGTTCGTGGCAATTGACATTTCGTCAAATAATAAAGTACAAAATTTGTGCTTGTTTGGCATTTTGGTCACTTTTTTTTTCAAGTGAACAAATATTTTGTCATTAATGCCAGGCATTAAATCTACTTTTTGCAAAGTATTTTGCAATGTCCTTCGGCTTGGCAAAACACAAAGCTGACTCAACAAACGATATGCTTTTGGTGATGGTTTATATAGCGATAAAGCTAAGACCTTCTCATCAAGAGAAAAACGCCTTCCTCTAGGTTTCTTCCCACTTCCTTTTACTTGCATGTGAAATAAAGTTTTTGCTGCTGATGACATTTTCTTGCTTACAATTTTAAAAGCATTCGTTTTCGAAATTTTCTTTGCTAGAAGATATCTTTTACGGAAGGTCTGTTTGTCTTTTAAAGCATCACGAAGTTTAAGCTGCAATTTTTTCACCTGATTTTCTTCATATTTCCCTTTCAAAAAGGTAACTGAAAATGTAAAATAATAGTTATAATTATATCTGTAATTGTAGCTGTATTAGGAAAGTGTGTCGAAATTTAAGGGATGTTAAGATTGGCATTGTAATGTCCATCTTCAATTTATTTCAGGTAAATTTTAATAACTTTTCAAAACCTGCAGAAACATTATTTGAGCACAATTCAGTAAGCATCAGTTAATCGAATTTGATTACCATATTAGACCATATTATCCAAATAAAGAGAATTTAATTCCTCATATGGAGGCAAATCATAATAGGAATAGATAACATACCTGAACTAGAAGGCTTCAAGTATTCATCATTTCTTGTTTTCATGGAATGTTTTACATTAGAATGCAATAATATAGCTGCTTGAGATGTAGATGGTTCGGGATTAGAAACCAATTGACCCGTACATGGTGCTGAAAAGAAGAGATAATAAAATTAGTAAATCAAAAGTGAGAAAACATATCATCCATATGTTATTTTGATGACAATAGCGTTTACCAATTAGTCATGAAGGATACATTAATTTATATTTAGGGAAGGTTCACATATTTTTATACCAACTTCCGCAACCATTATGTGGTTACATAATTTTGAACTTTCCCCCATCTCGGTAAACTTTTACAAAGTTTTTTTTTCATTTGTGGTACTAGAATATAATGTAGATTGGGTAGGTAGGCAATATTTATAACTATTCTAAATTTCAAATAATAGCATTAGCAGTTTCTGAAATATAGCGCTGTGAGTAGTGACAGACGGACGGGGTGGCATGAATAAGGGTTCATTTTTTTCCATTTTGGTTCAGAACCCTAAAAACTGACAAATAAGGTATTATAAATAATAAAATATTTTTCAATTAATTCAAATATTTTGCAATTCTCTCTATCAATGCAATTAAAATAATATCAAGAACTGAAAAGTATTTTATAAGGCGTCTTCGTTTCAATGGTACGTAGATACTATTTCTTTGGGACTTGAACCTCAGGGGCTCGAGCTAATACTTTAAACGTCCAGTGAACTAATCGTGATAGCAAACAAACGGGAGTTAGGTACTGTCGCATTTGGTATGGATAACATATGGACACGTGGTAATCTTTTAGAAAATACACTCACCATCTTCGGCTACGAAAGGACATCCAGAAACACAGCAGACGTTTCGAGGCATCGTGTAAAATGTAAAATAACACTACACTGAGATATATGGTCCAAACTCCTTTATGGAGGGCCTATCTACACTTAGTTATGTCACAAACACAACGCTTTCACAGGCAATGCTGAAATTTAGTATTTTCTGATATACGGAGGAACAAAAGCTCGAACTCAACGTAAATAACAGAAACACACCAAAAATCACGAGAAAATGTTCAAAACCAAACGGCAGAAAATTTCTTGTGACGTTTAAAAAAGTTGCCAGTACATGGTGACACTTGGTGACACTGTTATCCCAAAAATATTGCTATTCATTATAAATATTCATAAAAGTATTACTATTTAGTCAAAATATAAATAAAATAAAAGTTTACTGATACAAAATGTTAAATTATAAATTTTTGTTAAAGTTCAGATTTGATAACAATGCTATTTATTTTATGCGAAAACGGTGGTATCACTGTACTAAAAAGTTTCCAGCGTACCGGATAGATGTCACTTTGATTAATAAAAAAAGGTGTTCCAATGTTACCAGGGCATGGTGATTGCCGGCCACTGCGCGAATATCGTCCACCCATCGCTTGAGCGGGCGGCCCGTGCGGCGGACACCGTAATGTGGTCCTGGCCACTCTGTAACCATCCTTGTCTGAGATGATACCTTAGTAGGTACATATTCTAACAGAGTATTACCAATAGATCACCTGAGTAGTTTACGATAATAAATCTTACCTTTGTGTTTCGTGCTTGATTTTATCTTCTATCAGGGAAAGCAAATATTGCACAGACTCTTTTAATAGTCTGAATCGACGATGAAATTCTTTTGAATCCCACATAATAAAGTGATCAGGCCTTGATCTGATGATTCTTTCTTTTCTTTCAGATGGATTTATATATTCATATATTATAGCATCTTCTTCGATTGCCATGTCAACAATACTATCGAAAATATCCATAATAAATGATGATAATTATCACTAAGATCGTTGTAGGTATTAGTAAATGCAAGAAATAACCTCAAACTAACTGATTTTGACTTGCGGTAAAAAAAATAACACTTGATTTCTATCCTGCCCGCGCGGGCTGTGACACACTCAGCGGGTTGTTCCGTCAAAGTCAAACAATCGAATAAGCGTTTATCTGGCGATGGAAGCGACAAATAGATTTATACCTCAGTTAACAGAGTTATTGGATTGATAAGTCCTATCCGACTATTGAAAAACTCAATATCTTGCTGTCTATCGAATAAACGCTATCTGTCTATTTATCTGGGGATTGAAAAATCGGCCCTTAATTACATACAACCATATTATTGAACATACATTAGAAATGTCCATCGAATAAAATACAACATAATTATCACTAAGGAAACAAAAAGAAGGACTGTAATCTAATATTAGTTTTTTCATTCAGTAATTATCTGCTTTTTTCGAAGCTTTTTTGCTATGTGCAGCTCTTTATTCATAAACTGATAATAATGCACACAGATTCTTAGCAAAAACTGTTCAAAAGTATTGATCTCTGTTATTTCTGTTTGTTCCTTTTTATCCGGGTGTCGTAAGATAAGTTAAGAAATTGTACCTAACTTAACTGTTTCTGAGGTTTTTTAGTTTCTGCAGTCCTCAAGGTTCCGTACCTCAAGGGAAAAAGGAACCCTTATAGGATCACTTGTGTGTTGAGTTAAAATTTGGTACACTTGAATTTACAAATATACAAATGTACTATTTGGCCACGCTCGGCGCTCGCTCGTGAAATGTAAAAAGCCTAACAAAAGCCGCACAAGCCGGACACCGACACCTATGTCCGGCGTTATCCGGACGCCTGGCAACGCTAGGTATAAAGTTAACAAACCGATGTATGGACTTCGTGGATCATTAAATGCTGATGCTTACCTTGTTCCAATCTTTTGGGCTGCGGTAATTGGTGGAATTCTCAGCATTGAGAATGTCTGCGCACTTTTTCCATTGTCTTTTTGATAATTCGCCAGCCTCGGTGGATCGCACCCGCCCTAACGCTCAATCATGGTGTCCTTCCATAAATTCGGTGAGAAGCTCCAGCTGTCTCACCGTTGTTTATTTTCTTTCGCTCAATATTTAAGTCTTTCTGGTTAGGTCTCATCACAGGAGGCACAGATTATATCTTGAATATTATTTAAAAATGAATCTATAGAATAATGTCCATATGAATCGATAACTGTATACGATTACGAAATACGGAATGTATTATTTATGAATGAATGACGTGTCCTCCAGTGCAGTCCAGTGACTGCGCTCAGCAGAAGTACTTATCACTTTTAAATAACTTAAATGGAGTACAACTACTGTTAAAATAACCTATAAACCATATTAAAATTAGTTAATGTAATAAAATTTATAAATATTTTTGGTTCAACATACCTATTCAATCATTTGATGAAGGTTCTTTATAGAATACAGGCTCGGACTCCTCAAATAAGTCACCAGTCCGTGTCATGAATATTTGTAAGGCGTCCCACTGCGGACAATTTCTCTTAAGCTGAACCTTCAACTGTACGGACGCTTTCCATCGGTCTTCCCTGGCCGTAGAGGTCGCTTCATTAGTATTATATACCTTAAACTCCATGTAGAAATCGGCAACAAAGTCCGCCGTGCGCCGCACTTTCCCGTTGGCAACCAAGTTCTCCGTTTGAAGAAGGTGGTATGGGCTCTGCGTCTTAGTATAGTATGACTGCGATGTTTCTTACCTCTGTAAATTAATATGGATTGATTAATTCCAAATCTTACAGTACACGAAAGGGCATGATGTTTACAACAGGTACCTATAGATTCAGTTATAATTAACTAGCAGCACAGCAGTTTCAGCCGCGTAGTTCCTGTTCCAGTGGACATTCGAGACAAAATGTATCCTGTTGTAAATACCTTGCCAGTTCCTTTTATTAATGCTAGGTATTTTGCGTCGTGTTGAGAAAGAGTTGGTTGAAATCACACACAGTTATGGGGCATGAAAGTTACCGCATTTATTAACTGTTTGCAAACGTGGGCGCACGAGCAAGCACTGTGTAACGAAGTGAGGCTTCGTACATTAAGGTAACCAGTGGGGTTCTACTTTTAACTGCCTACTTGGGTAACCTATCGGAGAGCTATAAAGAAAACACCAATCAATGATACATATATCTGAGACTCTATAGCTAACACATAGTTCTAATGCTGTAAATAGAGGGCGCGGCGTGATCTCGCTTAAACGGTGCTCCTTGAACGTACTTTCCTGGGAGGTGACACTCGGACGTAATTTGGTAACCCGAACCGACCTCAGGGGCACCAATCCATGGACTTGGTAACGTTCGAGGAGGCGATAAATATAATGGCTTAAACGGGAAAACGGTATCGGGGACGCGGACGGTACTCTAGGGTAAATCTACCAGGGCTTCGGCACAGACGGGCCAACCTCACCGCAATGATCAACACCGGACGTAATTTGGTAACCCGAACCGACCACGTGTTGATTGTACGGTAGCGCTGAGCCGACTGCGACCCTCGCATTGCGAGGGCGCCCCGCGGGCGTTAGCCTTCCCCTATCAGCTGCGGCGGCGGCGGCGGCGGCGGCGGCGGCGGCGGCGGCGGCGGCTGGATGGTTCGAGGAGGCGTGGCTACGTCACACTCCTCTCCCAGGAATGGAGATTTTTACCTGTAAAAATCACCACTGTAATTGATGCACAAGGTCACAATGTAAAGTTGTAATGTTCCGAATTACCCTGAAAAGAAATCATGTTCATGTATTTTGGCAATCTAATGAGCCCCTTTCTATTCCCATTTAGGCGGGGTTTCCCTCGTCTTTTCCTTTTTTTCTATTAATTATTTCGGTTTTGTCCGCTTCCTCTAGAAATTTTATATCTTCTTCTTCCACTGATGTTTGAAGGATCTCGTCTTTAGTTGGAGATTCCCGGTCCTCTTGGTTTTGTAGGTCCGTATTCCGCACTATGGTACCACATTCTGAGTTTTGAATCCCGAGTATCCACTTGTTATCCTATAAATATCTACGTCCCGTGGGTGGTTTGCTATTCCCTTCGACATGTTGGCTCGGTAATGAGATAATTTTCTCTTTACTTTCTTTTTTATAATTTTTTCTCATTATAATGTGGGTATTTTAAAATAAATTTGGTTTTGGGTGTATTGAACATATTGATTGATGAAATGGAATCTACCCTCATTTTTCTTTAGATTTTATATGGGCTGGTGCAAGTTTGGCACAAAAGCTTTTTGATTCATCTGAGAACGGACATTGACTGAGCCACAAACGACTTAGGGATACTACGTACCTATAGACTTGGGATACTACGTATCAGACACACAACTCCCATATAAATTATTACGGACACAGTAACTGGCCTCCGATTGGTTGCGGGAAAAGAACAACTGACATTTCCTAATAGTTCTTCTTATTATTTATGAGCAAAGGTCGCGTTTACATTCTGCCTGAGCAAGTGGAATAATATATATCCCAAGATAATATTTTTTTACCCGACTGACCCGGAAGGAGGGTTATGTTTTTCAAGTGTATGTATGTATGTATGTATGTATGTATGTATGTATGTATGTGTGTATGTATGTATGTATGTCTATTTCTTTGGCACGCTGTGCAGCCTAAACGGCTTGATGGATTTAAGCATATGAGGTGTCGTTAGATTCGTCTGAACTGTGGGAGTGTCATAGGGTATATTATTTTTATATGGCGTCTACGGATAAAAAAAGAGGGGGGGTATTAAAAACAAAAATTACGTTATTGTAACAATATGGGTATCAAATTAAAGCTTGTGAACAGCCCTTTCCATATATGTATATATTGTAATACTTTTATGCTACCGTTTTGACGTAAACTGCAAAAAACCATGTTTAATGCAAGGACAGTAGTGTGCTATGAGCGGTTACCGTACGTAACTCACAGAGTTGCGATGGTTGTTAGTTAGCGTTACTTTACCGTACCGCTCATTTACTTACTAATACTTAAAACTAAAAAGTCTGAAATAAATTAAATTATTAAAAGAAACAAAAAACCCGACGGCGTAAAACAAAAATTAACTGAAAAGAGAAAAACAAGCTCTTTAATCTATGGAATTTTGAATATAACTTGAATTTTATAACGTATTGCAGTCGGGGATAAACAAATATTACAAAAAAACACATATTAAGGTTTTGTCATTTTGACCCCGACTGCAATACGTTATAAAATTCAAGTTATATTCCAAATTCCATAGATTAAAGAGCTTGTTTTTCTCTTTTCAGTTACTTTTAATAATTTAATTTATTAAATAAATAGGAAAAGTGAACAAAAACAACAAATTATAATTAATTATTTATTGGGGTGTTCCCGAAGTTTTTTCTTAAACTTATTTAAAGCTTTCACTTGCATAACTGACTTGTTACGAACGTTTTCAAGTCTTGCAATGTCTATACTTTTTAAAATCTTTGTGATAACATTGCACCAATTATGTATAGCTAATTTTGTTGTAGTTGAAATGAAAGCTTGAATAATTTCATCTTTATGCTCATGGCACGTAATACATTCAAATGCACACTTAAATTTTTATAATATTTGCTATTTTTACTGAAAGATTGTGTTGGTGTGCATTAGAATCCAAAAATAAATTGGTTTCTTTAATAATAGAACCATAAAGCATAATTATATGTTCAGATGCGTATACGAGTCTGCTTCTATTATTTTTATTGTATTCTTTATCAGACACCCATTTATGCACATCTGACTCATTACTTGTTCAATCATTCTTATAACGCTGACATTTCGATTTGGTTAGTATTTTTTTTACTACCAGCCAGCAGTGTAAGCTCTTGCATGAATATTCAAGCGTTCACGTCTCGCCATAGTGCTAAGGTTTACTGTACCATCAGACTCATCGAGAATCATTTAAATCACTGTTTTTAAAAACAATTGGATTTTTATCTCCCGATTGTTCAAATAGTGATTTGATTTTAATTAACTGATGACAGTATTCATCTTAACAATTGAAAGAATTATTATGAAATTGTATGAACCCTATTATCAGCGATTTAAATGTGTTTGCGAAACTGTGGCAAATATTATGCCTTAAATTATATGCTCTGACCTGTCCAAAAAAATTCTCAATTCTGTCAGAGTTAAAAAAACGTGTACGCACGATTAATAAAATTTTCTTTTTTCCGTTTGACGACACGCCACTGTGACTCAATTCTTTGAGTGTGGGTGCCATCCTCTGCCACAAAGGGTTGCTCGAGTCACTAAGATTCACCTTACGGTGAATGTACCCATGGTCCCCTAAACAGTCATACGCCCGCCAGAAATCCATGTGTATGGTGGTGCCCACATCTTTCTTTATCAAGGGCACCAGAACTTCAGCCAAACGGACATTGACTGTGTAAAAAGAAATTGTATGGTTGTAATAAATAAGAATTTGTGCTACTCGACAGTATTATAAGTATGTAAATCCAGAAAGGTTGCCTGGACAGCTCGCGGAGGGCCTCAACGTTTAGAGTGCAAGGACCTCTTGTGCTGTGGGGGAATTGTGGGTTTTCGACCAGCAAATAAAACACTGTATTGAAGTTACAAACAAACACTATCAACCTTGACGCGTTATTACATGGCGGTTACGGCCGCAGTGAGACAAAAGTGTGCTTAATTCTACTACACTGAATTTAAGAGGCCATTAAAAAAAGGTTGAGTCATGACTCACATTATTATGAAGCAATCCATGCGCCAGGAGGTAATCCCCTCTGGGCAGCGGGCGTCCGAAAGGAGGCGACGGCTTGTGCGTCAAAGCTGTGACGTGACAGCAACGCCGCCCTCCGGCACTGGTGCGGCGAACACTACAAACTAATGTCCAGCCGGGTCCTGCAAGGTCTCCCTTGGCATCGCACCGCAGGCCAAAGCCCGGCGCTGCATCCGGCTGGAACCTCCGTCGTCGGTGGTGATGGTGGCGCTGCTGGCCACGGTCGAGTTTGCCACGTTGGCAAAGGAAAAAAAATGGAAATTTCGCGTCGGCGGCACTTTACGACGCCATCGCGTCACACTCGTAGTTACAAAATATATATTACATCAACTACTGATTGAGGCACTCACAATGAGGCTAGGTATAAGAAAATAACCTTCCAGAAAACTTCCAGGCGAAGAAGGCTAGGTTTAGGTAAGAAAGCCATGAAGTCCCGATTTCCCTATGAGTGCCATGTGATGAAGATGATCCTTTATCTTTTATTAATCATTCCATTTTAGAAATTCTTTCTTCAATTCTCAGTTTATTATCACTACTGCTAGTTCTTATATTATTCACTTCCATTATCTGGGTTACATGTATTTTCTTCAACCCTATTAAAACAGTAGAAAGTAGTATTAAGTAGAATCCTTGAAGAGTTCAAGCATTTATTATTGTGAACTTCATGATAGGACCCACTGAAGTATTGTTTACCACCCTCACAGAAATTTCTAGATTTATCATCTTCCTCTACACCCCTACCACACATTTCTGTCAAGGTATTGCAAGATATAATATGCAGCAACACGCCTTCGGTAATTCTAGTGACTAACAAGGTCTGCGCCTTGGCGTCCTTATTTTCCCATGTGGGTTTTAAGGCTGCGGCATTCAACCAAATCGTAGAAACCTTGACCACGTAGCATAATAGCCGTTTGAAACTTCCAGATATTTCAGTTTTTAGCTCCTTTCAGTTAAATAACTGTATCTTGAGTTTGCTGTGTGCCGTCCATTTTGTAAAGCGCGCAGACATATAATAGATATTCTTTACCCCTTGTCCTTGAAAAAGGTATGATCCTGTTAAATGACTGTATGGAGAGGGTTTCTTTCTCGTTTGTTTAATTATTGTTGAGTACTGCGATGTCGAACATATTTCAGTTTTTTATTTTTCTATAAATTACAGAATGGACAGAGTCCAACTCCATCTGTCTCTGTCCACTTTGCGATGTACAACATCTTAAACTTTTGCATCTTCATCTAACAGATTTGTTACGTAATCCACAAAAAAGAAGCGTAGGTGGTAGCTTTTAAGTCAGAAGTGGTTTCATCGAACCAATAGCATGTGACATCGTCTGTTCCAGTGTTGTAGATGAATAATTTTGGTATCCGTGGCTTCGAATAAAGAAAGAATAAAATTTTCGAACCGGTGGTAAATTCAACTGTGTGTAACGTTCATTAGTGCCTTGATTCTTCATTGTCTATATCTAAATGTGTGACCTCCGTATTTATTGGTATGGTGGCTGAATACGGGTCTAGAACATCTGCAACATCACTGCAGTCTCGACCCATTAAATCACAGACTTGTTCAAGTATTGGTTCTGTTTTTGAAGTTGATGGTCCTCCAGTAGTACAACTACTGTTTCTCGAGTTGTAAATTTTTGCTTCACTCTTCATTTTCTCCCAGACTCTTATGAGAGCATCTTTAGTTCTAAAATAAATAATTGGACTGTTTTACAAAAAACTTAAACCGACTTCAAAGTACACTAAGAAGTAATCAAATCCTTATCTGATGACAATGGGACCAAACGGGAAGTATACCCTTCCAGACAAAAAAAAAATTTCCAAATCGGTTAATAAATGACGGAGTTATGAGATAACAAACATAAAAAAAAAAAAAAAAAAAAACGAATTGAGAACCTCCTCCTTTTTTTGAAGTCGGTTAAAAATATACGAAGTCTCAAACGTGGTATTTATATTGATAAAATATGGCATGTTAGTTTGTATTTAAATGTTAAGTGACCTGTATATGTTTCCCGTTGAATTATACAGGGTGGGCCAGAGTAAAATTCACTTTTGAAACCTTTATAAAAATAGACTGATAGTACTTAAAGATTTTATTTAAAAAGTAACTTAATGTAACATTACTGTAATTTATTTCTTGAAAATAACATCGTCTAGATGTTTTCCGTCTCGTCGTAAACACTCTTCTAAGCGGTGCTTAAAATTTTCGAAAACGCGCCGGCACGTCGCTGTCGATATAGCCGCCATTTCCGTTTGAATGTTTTCTTTCAAGGCGGTAATTGTCTGCGGTTTATTGGAGTACACCTTACTTTTGAGGTATCCCCATAAAAAAAAAACCGGTGGAGTCAAGTCTGGACTTCGTGGTGGCCACTCGATGTCACCTCTCTTAGACATTACTTTATTGGGGAACATCTCCTTTATGACCCTCATGCTGGCATTAGACGTGTGGCAGGTGGCGCCATCCTGCTGGAACCAAGTCAGAGAGTTGTACCCTTGCAGCCCAGCAAGAGTTGGTCTTAAAAATTCTTCAAGCATTTTCACATATCGGTCCGTATTTATTGTCAATGCTTGGCCTCTATAATTTTCAAAGAAATATGGCCCAATGAGCCCTTTGGCTGAAATGGCTGCCCAAACCGTCACTTTCTGGCAGTGAAGAGGCTTTTGATGCTTGCGCGAAGGCTGTTCAGTGCTCCAATAACGGCAATTCTGTTTATTGACGAATCCGCTCAAGTGAAAATGAGCTTCGTCCGAGAAAAGGATGTTCCCGAAGTTTGAAAACCGCTCTAACATAATGGAGGAAAATGACGCTCTTTTGGTATGGTCATCATGGCTAAGTTTCTGCACTAGCTGGATTTTGTAAGGATGAAGCTTTAAATCACGTAAAATTCGCCTTAAACTGCTTCTTGAAATCCCCAAAGCTGCCGAACGTCGCCGCGTAGAGAGTTCCGCATTTTGCTCAACAGATTGGTTAACCTCCTGAATCGCTTGCGTATAGTGCGGGAACGTCCTTGACGTCTCCTTGGAAGCGTCGAACCAGTTTCTTGGAACCTCTTCAGCCATTGTTTAAGTAACTGAGTGCAAGGACACTGGCGGATACTCGTTAAATTAAATTTAACTCTAAACTTACGCCGCGCAACAACGTAAGAATGACCATTATCGTAAAATGCTTGAACAGCGAACGCGCGTTGCTCCCCCGTGAACGAACTCATGGCGACTAAAAATGCGAAAGACGCGTGACCCGACCACACCCCGCGCACCCCGCTACCTGCCGCGGGCAACGTTCTATTTGACAAGGGAAAATGACCTTTAATATGGCCCACCCTGTAGTTGCATATTTGAAATTGAGATGTTAAAGTACAAAACGCATGTTACTCCATGAAAAATTTGGCAGTTCCGGATCATCACTCACAACTTGTAGAACAATGTTATAATTCTATAACAACTGATTTCCAATTAATTTACCTACTACTTAGTAATGCCCAAAGGAGGGTACAGCGAGCTGAGCTTATATCCCATGAATAATGCTACTCTTTGGGATCCTTGACTATGCATTAATCTTAAAGTTAAGTTATTAACAAGCAATATCTTTAAGATTATTTAAATCGATACAATATTGCTTGGAAATATAATATTTTAAAGTGATGAGGTCAAATATGATACCTATTCCATTTTATTTATACTTTGTTTCTATAATTATTCAGCATATTATGATTGAAATTCTTCTAGGAAGTCAATCTAGGAAGGGAGTGATGTAGCGACATCTATCAGCCATCTATCAGTAACACTGAGATAGATCACACACGGAAAGATAGATGGCGTGGCGCCACATTATCCTGCATCGCGCGTACATCCTGCATCGCGCTTGCGAAGTTTTCTCGAGAATCTGCATATATACAACTGTCCGACATGTACAGTTGGATCGCGGTCCCCAGGCACGATGACCCAGCCTGGCGGAATGGAGGTGTACCTTGCACCTCCATAGTGGTATTGGATATAGTGGGTGCCTCATTTCTATAAAAATTGGTGCACTTTGCGCCTTATAGCAGCGAAAACAAATTCATCATATTTTTCCTTGAAATCGTGTTTAGGTCCTGATTTCTGTGGTGAAGTTAATTCCTCATTTTCTTTATTTTCTTTTACTATTCTTCGTACAGTTCTCTCTGCAATCCCCAAAATTTCAGCCGTTTTATTTGCGCAATCGATTAGCGACCAATATGTCTCTTTAGACCACGTGTTGTATACATGTTTGTAGACTTTTTCAGCAACAGTTATCGATGTTCGTGGTATTTTTTTAGGTGGTGTGAAAGCGACGATTCTTTTGATAGCCTTCTCCTAATAGTCCTTACTTTTATGGGTTTTACAAAAGTAGTGAGTCTTAACAACAATCATTTGATTTATAATAAAAGTCAAGTGTTCTTCACAAGAAAAGTGTAACCTTTCATTCGCCTCACAACTTAAGACGAGAAGACATTATGGATGTCATATAAGCTGCATTCTAATACCTTTCATGCACAAAGTTTTGAAAATGCAAATTATGTATATTATTAGCCAAATTTATTAATTTTGTTAAGTTTTCGCTTGGAATTTTTAATCTTATATTTTTAGATTGGCTATCGTCTTCCATATCCACTTCCTCTATTAAAATTATTACGCAGTGTTCACATTTATAAAATTTCGATAGACAAGATTTAGCTAAATAGCCTGCTAAATATGTTACGGAACAGTCTTCCAAAGTTGTTTCGTTATTTGTAGTGTCCATATTTTCACTATCATTCACATTAGACGAAAAGTTTTGCATACTGCTGGAGCTGCTGGTCGAAGGTTACACACATGCAGTTTCCATGCATGGTTCAGTTTTTATAACAATCTAATCCACATGACTCTTTAATGATATATGGTAGTACATCTTTAATTGGTGTCATCGACTTGAAATTATCATCAATCTCAGGCAATCTATTAATAATCTTCCTTTTATCACATGTACCTAGTACATGGTCTGAGTTATAAACTATAGCTGCTGTTATATTAGGCATTGGATTTGAATCTGTGAATGCTGATTCTAATTGTTCAACTGTGGCTCTAACAATATTGTCCATCTTAAGCAATGACTCTAATAATTGATTGATAGTCATTGGTCTTAACCCATGTAATCTAACTGTCTTTCCACTTGCTCGTATAGATTGGCTGACAGCTAATCTTCTTGCACTTTGAGTGTATTTTTCTGCTGCTAGAGTATACAGCATAGTTGAAGTTTGTTCTTTAAGATGTCCCAGTGCTTCAGAAAGCTCTTTTGGCTTGGTAACAAGTAGTTATATACTATTTTACCGTTAATTTGAAAAACTTTATATCTATATATCTTTGTTTTCTTTTACATATTGTTGTTTTGTAATTAATGGCGCTTATATTGACGGGCCAGTTGGCGCAGTTGGTTAAGGTTCACCTTACGCGCCGCAGGTCGTGGGTTCGATTCCCACACAGGACATGCATTTGTGTGCATGAACATGTCTGTATGTCCTGAGTCTGGGTGTAATTATGTATATTAAGTATGTATTTACAAAACAAAAAATATGTATATGTATTATATCAGTTATCTGGTTTCCATAGTACAAGCTCTGCTTAGTGTGGGATCAGATGACCGTGTGTGAGGAATGTCCCAGGATATTTATTTATTTATTATTTTTATTCGTAGAACCTTCAGCTTCGTCGTCAATTATTTCCATAACATAATCCAATATTATTCAGACTATAAATTAGGTAGTGCTTCCTGAACAGAAAGAGTAGGTTACAGGCACAGATTACAAAATAATTCAGATGGAGCGCGCGGAACACGAAAGTGAAGCCAAAAAAGCTAATACAAATTGAAAATCTGATACCTGGTATTCGTTTTCCAGTTTGTATTTGCATTGTTTAACCACAGTTTATTAATAAAGAAGTGTTTTTTGTTACATAAAGTTTGTTAAACAAAGCAAATACACATTCAAAAGTGAATACCAGGTAAGTGTTTTTCAATTTGTATTTGCTTTTTTGGCCTCACTCCCGTGTTTCGCGCGCTCCATCTGCCTTATTCTGTAATCTGTGGTTACAGGCTTTTTTTTGTATGACCTCTGACCACAAACACAGCATGATCAACAATCTTTTCTTTCGTACTCTCTCCATATTTAACAAAGCCGCTGAATCTTTGCGTCTATTGTTATCAAAATGTGGTTTGTTTGCCACATCATCAAAAAGCAAGACACATAAGCTTTATGTTGGGCTCATTGTTGTAGCTTTTTTTTTATCGTGTTAATATTTTTTATTAATACCAGAATGTAGTGATGCTCTTGTTAGCATTCGGCTGTGTCAAGGGATATCCGTATTATATTATTGAGTCTGTGGTCACGGGTGATGGTAAAACAAAAATCTTTTTGAGCCACCTATATGCACTAGACTCCTTTTCATTTTTGTTAAACCTTCTTCCTGTATATTTTTTCAACTTCTTAAATCTGGAGCATGGTAAATATGCTGCCGGTATACTAAATCTTTTTGAAAGGTAATATTTTGTGACAATTTCATTGCTTTTTTTTAGATTCGCCATAGCAGAATTGTTGGCCTTTTTCAATTGTTTAAGTCGTTTCCGTAATGCATCAATATTACGAGCACAATCGTTATTATTTAAATATATTGTAAAAAATATAATTTTATTTATCATTAAACAAAACTACTGGCTACTGTTTCTAATGTAATAATATACAATGTCACCCGTCGATAAGTGACCGCCAGAAGTTTCTTTATAATTTCATTTTATGTTCACTGCAATTTATGAAACGGTAGTCTATCACACCAAAAAATACTATTTTCATATATTGTTTAATATTAATCTTTTTTAGATCTTTTTGTAATATTTTGGTGACAACATCCTGAATATTTGAGAAACACTTTATAAGAGGCAAGAGCAGGAGAGGGATACCCGAAACAATTTTTATTTAGAAAAAAATCCCTAATTTTATTATATTGTCTTCATTCTCATTAAATAGACATGGTTTGCAATTATTACATTTCTTTTTATTTAATTTCCTTGGCACATATCCCGTAACATATTCCAGTTGTGCTCTTATTTTAGGATTGTTACTTTTTGAATACCATCAAAATCAACATCTACAGGAAAATTTGACTTCTTACGTCAAGTCAAGTATTCAGGATGTTGATTTTTGGTTTATTGTAATTTCATTTTATGTTCACTGCAATTTATGAAACGGTAGTCTATCACAACAGAAAATACTATTTTCATATATTGTTTAATAGTAATCCTTTTTAGACCTTTTTGTAATATTTTGGTGACAACATCCTGAATATTTGAGAAACACAGAGGCAAGAGCAGGAGAGGGATACGTGAGAAAAAAATTATTAAGAAAAAAATCCCAAATTTTTATTATATTGTCTTCATTCTCATTAAATAGACATGGTTTGCAATTATTACATTTCTTTTTATTTAATTTCCTTAGCACATATCCCGTCACATATTCCAGTTATGCTCTTATTTTAGGATTGTTACTTTTTGAATACCATCAAAATCAACATCTACAGGAAAATTTGTTTAATAGTAATCTTTTTTAGATCTTTTTGTAATATTTTGGTGACGACATCCTGAATATTTGAGAAACACTTTATAAGAGGCAAGAGCAGGAGAGGAATACGTGAGATAATTTTTATTTAGGAAAAATCCCTAATTTTTATTATATTGTCGTCATTCTCATTAAATAGACATGGTTTGCAATTATTACATATCTTTTTATTTAATTTATTCGGCACATATCCCGTGACATATTCCAGTTGTGCTCTTATTTTAGGATTGTTACTTTTTGAATATCATCAAAATCAACATCTACAGGAAAATTTGACGTCTAAGGTTTATCAAAAAATATTTTGTCAACAGACTTAAAAATTGTGCATTTGTCCACTTCACAGTTCGATCCCGGAGAGTGGGCACTGCTCAAATCATTGATTAATAGGGATGCAAAAGCTGCATCAAATCCAGAACACGTCGGCGAGTTATTCCGGTAACCATGGCTTTTGGTACAACCAAACAAATTTGGAGGCATTTTTCATTTTTGTCGTTTTTTTTTATTATACTCGATTATCTTCGAGCGGGTAATTGTTTTTAATAAAATGTGCAATTACCTCACTGAATAGCCGCAATAAATCGGTGGAACCATATTGTGAAATCCTAAGCTATACATAATTTAAGTCGATTCGAAAATAGGCGAAATCCTTAAAAGTGGCAACACTGAAATTGACTGACATAATGTTTGACATAATATGGCGACTAGTACCGAACCGTTCCGTTTTACGAAAAATCAATATTTCGTGTAAATTGTAATATTTTTTGGTTAAATAAATATTGTCACTTTGGGATAGCCTGTATTTTTTTTTATATGAAATAAAAAGTTATTTTATATATATTTCGATTAATACATTAAGGTGTGTACTGTGGTAGTATCCTCTCGAGCGGCACTATTGTGTGCTTGTGCCCTTTCAACTACTAGCTTAAGAATGGTGAGTGGGTTGAATCCATCATAAGCAATAAGTTTTGAGAAGTGCTTGAGATTTTCAAAATACTCCTTCCTTGTCTTCCCAAGAATTGCATCTCGTGCAATCTGCCTGATATCTTCTTTTAAGCCCTTGACCTGCGGGATTTCGCGGAATTTGCAAATTTGCAAAATGGCGGACGGCACCCAAGGTCAATAAAACATTAAACATTGGGTATTTACAGTATTAATCAAGATTCAAGAAACAGTAACTTACAGCGTCATCCTTAATTCATTTTATGTTCACTGCAATTTATGAAACGGTAGTCTATCACACCAAAAAATACTATTTTCATATATTGTTTAATATTAATCTTTTTTAGATCTTTTTGTAATATTTTGGTGACAACATCCTGAATATTTGAGAAACACTTTATAAGAGGCAAGAGCAGGAGAGGGATACCCGAAACAATTTTTATTTAGAAAAAAATCCCTAATTTTATTATATTGTCTTCATTCTCATTAAATAGACATGGTTTGCAATTATTACATTTCTTTTTAAATAGGCGAAATCCTTAAAAGTGGCAACACTGAAATTGACTGACATAATGTTTGACATAATATGGCGACTAGTACCGAACCGTTCCGTTTTACGAAAAATCAATATTTCGTGTAAATTGTAATATTTTTTGGTTAAATAAATATTGTCACTTTGGGATAGCCTGTATTTTTTTTTATATGAAATAAAAAGTTATTTTATATATATTTCGATTAATACATTAAGGTGTGTACTGTGGTAGTATCCTCTCGAGCGGCACTATTGTGTGCTTGTGCCCTTTCAACTACTAGCTTAAGAATGGTGAGTGGGTTGAATCCATCATAAGCAATAAGTTTTGAGAAGTGCTTGAGATTTTCAAAATACTCCTTCCTTGTCTTCCCAAGAATTGCATCTCGTGCAATCTGCCTGATATCTTCTTTTAAGCCCTTGACCTGCGGGATTTCGCGGAATTTGCAAATTTGCAAAATGGCGGACGGCACCCAAGGTCAATAAAACATTAAACATTGGGTATTTACAGTATTAATCAAGATTCAAGAAACAGTAACTTACAGCGTCATCCTGAATAAATTTTCTTATTGGAATTGGAATGAAGTATTACAAGATTCCAGTAAGAAACCTGGAAAAAATGCCAACTATGCAAAAACGACACTTCATAAACATTTCGAGTTTGCACTTCAAGACGAATAACTCTGTCCACATATTACACACCTTCATATCAACACGAATAAACGTTTTATCCAATTAATTCATTTGTTTTACTAGTCTCAATTAAGCAAAAAAGAGAAATACGATGCTAATAAACATATATAAACATCCTGAACATAATGTAAACAAACCTTTTACTCAACCGTCTGAGATGGCAAGGAACCCATTAACTGCTTTGAAGCTAGCTTCTGCCTTTAATTTGAAACACGTAACACATTTATGAACAAGTTTTTTAACATGTCTAAGGCCATTTATTATACAATATTTTTCATTTAGTGCTGATAATAATAATTTAGGACCTGCATGCATTAATTTTAAATGCTCATTCTTAGACATTATTAGCCAAAATTACGAAGCCAAGAACACTAAAGGTGTTCTTTTTCTTTCCTTTATGTTTAAAATTTAACTTACATAAAATCGCTGGCCCCGGGCAATAAAGCGGTAATATAAAAAATCGAATTTTACAGGAGAAATAAAAGAAGCTAATTTGTTTATAGTGCAGCGTACAGTGATCCAACACAGGCGTTCAAAATGTCAAATGAAAGCTAATTTTTTTACCAATATAAGCTTTTAAAAATAATTGTAATGGTATAAATATTTAATGAAATAACTGAAAAAAAATTATAATACAAATTATAGACGATACTGTTTCAATTGGCTACTTGACAGTTTTCGGAAACATATTTTAAAATTTACATACGTGTATTTTATACCTCTTAAAATAATCTTTTTATCAAAAAAATGTTATTTACAAGGACAAAAAATTTTTTTTTTACATTTCATTTGAAATTCGCGCACAAACACCCGGTCACGTGACATTTGTCAGGTGTGACGTCACGTCTCTATAAACAAAACTCTAGTTAAATTTTACGTCACAAACCTCACAAACAAACCATAGATGCTCAATCCCGGCCGCCCGCGTTTCGGTTCTTGTAATCCACAGATAAAAAAACTCACTTTTTATTTCCTAAAATAAAATATTAAAAGAATATTATTATGCAAAAAACATATTGTGTAATTATTGTTAACCTATTAGCTATCATATGTAACATATTTCATATTTTTTCATTATAACTGTCAAGTAGCCAATTGCAACATCATTAATGACTTTATAAACACACCGACCACTGAGATTCAAGAATGTAAGAAAATAATACGACGTAATTTCCACTTTAGATCTCGAGCGTACCAGCCGATTACCACCTTCTTCAGGGAAATTTTGTAGCCAAATCTTAGCTGTATAATCCACTATCGCTATTTTAGAATCCTATCAATGAAACATATTTTTATGTAACCATTGTAACAGACCGACCTTATAATGTGATTTGTTTTTATTTTTAACCATTTTAGACGTTTTTTTTTTATGTTTCTACTACCAAATTTTTGTTTAATTAAATTTTAAATGAATACCTTCGACTGTGAACCCCGACTGAATCGGTCTGACGCCATTGTTTAAATATTGTGTCTACTTCACTAACAGTAGGTTTCATATTTTGAATAAAAAAACCTTTCAAATCACATAATTTTTATTAATTAATAAACTTTGGAAACAAACACAAAAAAAACACTAAAATAAAATATACTGTGCTACCTCAATTTTAATAAAATCACATATTTTTTATTTATTAATAAACTTTAGTAACAAACAAAAACACTTAAAAAATCAAAAATACTATGCTACCTTAATTTGAATAAAATCACATATTTTTTATGAATTAATAAACTTTGGAAACAAACACAAAAAACACTTTAAAAATCAAAAATACTATGCTGTCTTAATTTGAATAAATTCACATAATTTTTATAACTATAGGTATACTTTGGAAACTAAAAAGTAAAATGGTCAAAACCTTAAAAAGAAAAAATATATTATGCTACTTTAATTTGAATCTTCGCTTTCAATATCGATTTCTTCTTCAGAGTTCCCAACACAATGCAAATTGTTATAAAATGTATGATAATGTTTCGGGATTGCTTCAGTTTTGCAGAGACTCGTCAAAATAGTTCTTATAAACATCAGCACGAGTAGGGCACTTCATTTCAATGACAAATCCATCAGAAATCCCATCTGGTGACCCAGCAATTATACTCTTTACTTATTAATAGATAACACTTTTCTATTGTAACTCCAAGTTTCATTTCTATTATTCTCCTTAGATCATCTTCAAGTTTCCGTCCACGTTTCATTGCAGAGGTATTAGGTAGTTTATCTCTCATAATAATATATATTTTTTTTTAATTCCTGCGGTAAATTCTTTATTCATATAATTTAAAGACAATAGGTGTTCGATCCGTAGGTCGCTGGTTCATATCCGGCTCGAAGGACCAAATGTAGGGGACGCGACCCTTGTGGTACGACTGCTGAATAAGAAGACTTTTGTAACACTTTAATAATGTTTATTTCGTCTAATTATATGATTCATGGAGAAGCTAATGAATGCGACCGTGTTGCTGACCGGAAAAGTACGCACTGAGGTAAATGCACACTTGGTGCGGCCTCGCTATATTAGTTGTGGGCTCAGCAAAACGGTGTTCGATCGGATTGCATCAAACAATAGGTACCTACTTAGACTATAGGCATTAAGACTGAATTGCCATTGCGCTATTGAAGTTCCATCTGTGGTTTTGTATTTACTAACATCATGAGCTTAGATATAGTAATCCGCGCCAATCGCAACTCAAACCATAATTTGTTTTGAGACTGATCTATTGTCTGTTTTTTAATTTCTACTAAGGTATTTTCGTCAATCGAGAATCCAGCTTTTAGTGAAAATACGTCACAATCTTATTCTTCATACCAAAAACAGAGCACTGTATGTATTGTTCCTGTTAGCACCTGTTAACTGCTCCTGATAGCACTGTATTGTTACTGTTAGCACCAGGTAATTTCCACCTGATAGTCACTTGTTAATTGTTCATGGAAGAACTTGATAGTGGCTCGTGATAGCACTTGATGATTGCTCCTGATAATAATAATAATAATAAGCCTTTATTTCCCAATATTACAATTAATTTCATTTAACAAATACAATAACTAATTCATACAATACATATCTACATGCATTAAATTCAATTTAATATTTATACATTTTAATAATTTCATTATTTTGATTATAGTATTGCTCCTGATAGCACTTGATAACTTCCACCAGATCGTCACTGGT
This sequence comes from Achlya flavicornis, assembly GCA_947623365.1. Classification (NCBI taxonomy): domain Eukaryota; kingdom Metazoa; phylum Arthropoda; class Insecta; order Lepidoptera; family Drepanidae; genus Achlya; species Achlya flavicornis. Next base: position 447,117 of record OX392494.1, on the reverse strand, counting down.
ATCCTCACACGGTAATAGTCCACGGCGCGCAACGCGAACCACTACACACGCGAAGTCACTTTTCGAAAGACCAAAAAGAGATGTACGGTCTCTTGTTAGACTATACACTCTTTTGTATTGTTTGATTTGAATGAAACTGCATTGACTATTTAAAAACTATATTGATCAAAACTGTATAAAGGATGAAATGAATTATTATGAAACTTGATGGAAAAACTACCACATGTTTGGCAGGGAGCACATGCGGCGTGCCAGCGACCCGACCGAACATGCACTGCAATGCCCAACAATATTGTCCTACCGTGTACATTACAAAACAAAGTGTTCCCATCTCCATAATTTTGAAAAGAAAACGAAAATAAAAAAAAACAACGTAAAATTACGCAAATCGACTAATTATAGCAAATAATTACAAAAACACCCCCGACAACCCTTTTCGTTTTTTTACTAGATCGAGAGATTTTGATTTAAGCGATTATACAACATTTAATTTACAACTGTATGTCTAATACTTAGAGTTATTGTTGTTTGAGCTACGCAAGCACAAAAGGCCTTTGTCAGGACCCTGAACAGGATATCAATATCTGGGAGTTTAAGGCTCCCAGACAGAGTAGCTGGAGGTGATTCAAATAAGAAGAAGTAGAAGTCCAGGAAAAGACGTGCTTTATTTTTAGTTGACAGCATTGAAGTGAAGGGTACAATGAGTCTGTAAAAACAATAGTAAAAAGAACAACAATTTAAATATAAATTTTATCAAAAACAGGCCAGTGCTTTGAGTAAAAAGAATATAAAAACATAGGTTTAACACACAACATTGGTGTTAGATTTTATTTTATTGTCTTTTCAATTTTTAATTACAATAACTAATATCTATAACAGTTGCTCAAAGTGGCCACCTCCAGTTTGTAGACACGCTACAGCTCTCTGTGCCATCTGTGCTGATGAGCGCCTAATTAATTCGACGTCCGATCTAATTTCTTCGGCGACCGACATAATCTTCGCGACGAGTTCTTCCCTGGTGTTTGGAACTGTAGCGTATACTTTTTGCTTCATATGACCCCACAAAAAATAATCTAAGGGTGTCAAATCAGGTGAGCGAGGGGGCCACGCTACTACACCACTGCGACCGATCCACGGTGAATGATTAATGTTTAAATAATCTCGCACGGCTCGCGAAAAATGTTCAGGTGCACCATCCAACTGGAACCACATATGTCGACGGTATGATAACGGCAGATCCATAAGCCTGTCCGCAATCTGAGTCTGTAGAAACTCTAGAAACCTAGCGCCGTTTAATGTAGGCGGCAATTCCAACGGCCCTATTAGTCGATCGTTTATTATGCCAGCCCACACATTAACCGAAAATTCGTGTTGAAACCGAACTCGGGCGCACAGCCCTTGGATTTGCAGAGCACCAGAGATGATCATTTCTGTGATTGGTAATGCCAGCTCTTGTGAATTTTGCTTCGTCGGTCCACAGAATTCTTTGCAAAAAAAATCTGTTTTGTCTCACAGTGCGATTGATCCACGAAGAAAATCCAGACCTTGCAGCAAAATCTATTCCAATCACATCTTTTACGCGTCGAAAATGATAAGGATGTAGTCCTTCTCTTTTCAAAATTCTCCATACATGCCACCTAGACATTTCAAGTTGCACTGCAATCCGTCTAACACTGAGTCTAGGATCATTGGTAATTAATCGAATCACTTCTTCTTCATCTTCGGGCGATACCAGACGATCACGTTCATTAATAGCTCGTTGAATTCCTCTTTCCGCTAATCTTGAATGCACGTCGATAAAGGTTTGGCGACTCGATGTAGGCCTGTTAGGGTACCTACGTCGATATTCTTGCACAGCCAGATTTGCACATCCATTGCAAAAACCATACACGAAGTGTGTGTCAGCGATATGTTGCGTTGAAAACTGACGATGTGCCATATTCTTATGACTCCTGAAGATAAATACTAACAAAGCACTAAAACAGTACGGATGGTAAGTAAAAGTAGCGATCACGACGCAGGGCGAAGGACAACTAAGCCATCTAATAATTGGCCTAAAAAATGTGTCCTTTTGTTTTAGTTCACGGTTATGTTTTGTACTTTACAGTGCTCTATGACCTATCTTATTAAATGGTTGTCTTGTCATTTTTCCTGACAGGCATGGTTCACATAGTGTATTCCCTACTTTATTATTTTTCAAATAATTTAAACCTTGAACCATATTATTTTTAGCTATGTAAAATGTTAATAATTTTTCATCCCTAAATGTGCATACCTTCTGTGCCATAGCTGTGCAATGTCATTTTTACTTTGATCAGTTTAAAAGTTGACGCACACTTATCAGAGCCGAACGCGACGAACGAATCGAAGTCAAGGAGGGCTCGCACACATATCCGCACCGAAAGAATCGACCGCGCCGAAGAAATCATTTCTATTTCCTTTACGCCTGTCGCACAATAAACAACAAGCGTGTTGCTACGCAATTGATAGAATGCGATGCGATGCGAGCGCATCGGTGGAGTCGACCGCAAAAGCCGCGCCGAATCTGATTCGTCTAGGATTTCCGAGGTTCTTCCAGATTCGGACGATTCGACGTGGGCAAATCTGCGAGCTTTCATAAGATTTCATATACAGAATTCTAAAATTCGTTTCGTTCGATTCGTTGGGCGCGTTCGGCTCTGATAAGTGTGCGTTCACCTCCATAGTTACATTCTGATTTGACCCCACCAAAGATATTATAAATATAACAAGATTGTGCACTGAGGCGCTAAAAACGTGCTCGAGCGAGATAGTTCTAAACAGGATTGTATCCCTTTCTATTATAGTGACAACACAATCTGTGCAGTTTGCATTAATTATACGGAATTATTAATAATTAACTATTACGTAACAGTAATTTCCGCATTATATATTTAAATTTAAGTGCATTAGGATTATCATAAGAACCTCCTCTAGCCCTAATACATGAGAAGAACATCAAGGTGGTCTTGAGAACATTTGTGCGTCGGGAAATAAGTATTTTTTTCTAGGACGTCGTCGCGTCGGCCAAACCCGCAGTATGTATCCACAATTAAACCTAAAGCTGGTGTCTTGCGCCTGTGAGTTAAAATTTCCTGTCCACCTAATTTTAATCGTGATGGATATATATTGTTTCATTTGATACATACATCCCATTGCGCTATTATTTTTAGAGCTATTGTTTGTTTTTTAAAGCTTTACCTATGTTTTTAATTTGGTTTTTTACTAAGAATTTACCAAATTTTATGGGTCTTATTGTAGTCCCAGCCGAGGGATCAGGTCCAGAATGGGAAATGTGCACAATAAAAGGACCTTTATCTTCTTTCTCATAGCTACGAAACCCTATTGTTAAGCTATGGTGTAAATAAACTGTTTGAATGGATGAAGAAACCGGAGTGTTATTATCATCGATATCCAAGCGAGTTTAATGAATACAAAATTAATATCTTCACTAACTGAGGACATCGACGTTTCGGCAAAAACAGTTCTGGCTAACTTATAAGGGTTTGAATTTGATAGGTGCCTGTGAAGGCCTCCTTGATTGAATAAATTATTTCAATCATCTGAAAGTTTGTCGTCCATTGTGTTTTCTTTATTTTCAGGTGTTATTGTTGTGGCTCTAGTTGTTTTTGACTCATATTCGGGCTCACGTATTGGTTGGTTTCTCGTGTAACGTGGGTCTACTTATTCTTTTAAAAGGCAATCGTTATAAAAAGATAGTATATGTGGTGCTATTTTGGTTTCCCGAAATAACCTTTTTACTCATCAGCGCCTTCTTTATTTTGCCATTACCATACGGCTAATAGGCATAAGGGTTTCTTGCAAATATGCATCTTGCCTTGGGCTTGCATAAACCAGTAAGATTTGTTATTTACTTTAGCGCCAAAAAATGATTTTAATTTGTTGTTTGTACTAAGAATTGTCCAAATTTTATGGGTCTGATTGTAGTCCCAGCCGAGGGATCAGGTTCAGAATGGGAAATGTGCACAATAAAAGGACCTTTATCTTCTTTCTCATAGCTACGAAACCCTATTGTTAAGCTATGGTGTAAATAAACTGTTTGAATGGATGAAGAAACCGGAGTGTTATTATCATCGATATCCAAGCGAGTTTAATGAATACAAAATTAATATCTTCACTAACTGAGGACATCGACGTTTCGGCAAAAACAGTTCTGGCTAACTTATAAGGATTTGAATTTGATAGGTGCCTATGAAGGCCTCCTTGATTGAATAAATTATTTCAATCATCTGAAAGTTTGTCGTCCATTGTGTTTTCTTTATTTTCAGGTGTTATTGTTGTGGCTCTAGTTGTTTTTGACACATATTCGGGGTCACGTATTGGTTGGTTTCTCGTGTAACGTGGGTCTACTTATTATTTTAAAAGGTAATCGTTATAAAAAGATAGTATATGTGGTGCTATTTTGGTTTCCCAAAAATCATCTGTTTCCTCATCAGCGCCTTCTTTATTTTGCCATTACCACAGTATTACTATCTACCAGTAGGGAAACGAGAGGGATGTCGGGCCGTGCCGCCGTCCGTGTGAGTACCAACGCTGTCACGAGCAGAAACGCAAGGGTTGTCACAAAATGTAAAATAAAATAATTATATTGTTATGATAATGTCATCATCATCATGAGTAATAAACATTTACATGTGTAGCACTGGACTTATCTAAGCGCACGGTAGTGCGCAGGCCAAGTTCCTACAACAACGCCGCACGCACACCGTGCACTACTTACACAAAAAATGTCTTAGTAAAGTTCAGTGCGCTAGTTCTACTCGCACTTCAATCAGCATAGACTATACTAGACTTCCTCACTGCCGCCGGGGCACAGGCCTACCTTCTATATAAGGCCAAATGGGAAATCCATAGTGATCACAAGGGTCCAATAAAGGTAAGTGACTAACTACACACCCGTAAGGAATACTACTTTATACTTTACAAACATCTTAAAAAGGCTTCCAAGGCTTGTGCAAGTTATTTAATCTAATTACTTTCTTGATTTTGATTAAAATAACCAGCCAAGTGCGAGTCGGACTCGCGCACCGAGGAAAGTAGAAACTTATTGGTAGGTATGTACAAACTAAACTTTGCCATTGGAAAACTGTTTCCCATACCACGCAATAGGTCGCACAAAAATTTACGGTTTTCGGATAGTTTCCTTCATTTGTGCTATAAGACCTTCCTTCATGCCGAATTGCATGATTCTAGGTCAACGAGCAGTAGGTACTCAATAGGTTTTGATTCCCTTAGTCTTGACATATATATAGATAGGTATGGTATTTGTAGGACAGTTGGACAACAATGTGATAAGGGTTCTTTTTGAGGTACGGAACCCTAATAACCAAAAATATCATCAGAATACTTTCAATTATATTAAAGTTGTCAATTTAATCATAATAAACGCATTATTTGACAAATTCAAACCTCTCTCCCTTAACTATTTACTAATACAAGGTAGGTTTTTTTTTAGTTTTCCCAGGCCAGGTACACCCCTGACCTGGGGAGTATATTATCGACAACACTATGCTAAGTGATACAACTGTGTGTCTATACTTATTATAGTTGACATTATTAGTAATTAATAGTTACATTGAGTCATTTATAGTTTAAGGTTTTCAAGATTGTTTCATATAGAATGGTATGATTACAATTTGGTATTTGTTAAGGCTGGGCAGTTTACCTATTATTTGCAGACAGAGAATTTTAATGGGCCCAGTTTTCTTATACATGTTTATAATAATTGCAGTGTCAGCTGCCTTTTCTAATCCTACTATATATATGGTTATAATTTATTATAGCTAGGTAATTGTAATTATTGTTATTGATAACAAACATTTAATAAAATATCGCAGCCAGGATGCCCATCTGGCACTGGCGGTTTATCATATTACATCAAGTGAAAGGCAAGGCGCAGACACCGTGCGCGGCGCAAGCGACCCTGCAGACAGGCCATCCCTATTGAGCCACTGCTCAAGGACTTGTCCACTAGTCCGCCCACACCGCGCCAGGCACCACCGCCTCCCGCGCGCCCAGCGCCCCCCCCCCCCCCCACGCCCCCAACAGGCCCCGTCCGCATCAACCTGGATAATGGTTTGATCCCACGAGGACAGAGAGAGAGGGGGGGGGGCGCAGGACGCGCGGCCCCAAAACACAGGATGCATTTACAAAATGTTGCTCAATAGTGAGCCTATTTCTAGTGACAGCTGACACCCCTAATCCTAATAATTATAATACATTGATAGTTTGTTATAGTTGGGCAATAATAATTATTATTATTATAGGTAAGAATTAAAAAGTTAAATAGTGCAGCCAGGATGCCCATCTGACACCGGTGGTCTTTCATATTACATCGAGTGAAAGGCAAGGCGCAGACACCGTGCGCGGCACAAGCGACCTCGCAGACAAGTCATCTCTATTGAGCCACTGCTCAAGGACCCATCCACGAGTTCGCCCACCCCACGCCAGGCTCCACCACCTCCCGCGCGTCCAGCGCCCCCCCCCCCACCACACCCCTAACAGGTCCCGTCCGCATCAACCTAGATAGCGGTTCGATCCCACGAGGACCGGGTGAGAGGGGGGGGGGGGGCGCAGGACGCGCGGCCCCAAAACACAGGATGTATTTACAAAGTATTGCTCAATGGTGAGCCTATTTCTAGTGATAGCCGACATTCCAAATCCTAAGAAAAAATATATTACATTAATAGTTAATTATAGTTGGGTAATGATAGTTGTTATTATAGGTAAGGGTTACAAAGTTAAATAGTGCAGCCAGGATGCACTTCTGGCACAGGCATTGCATTCTATATTGCATCGAGTGAAAGGTAAGACGCAGACGCAGACGCAGACGCCGCGCCAGCGATCACGCAGACAAGCCATACCTATTGAGCCACGGGGGGGGGGGGGGGGGGCGAGAGACGCGCAGCCCCCAAACACAAGATGTATTTACAAAGTATTGCTCAATGGTGAGCCTATTTCTAGTGATAGCCAATATTCCTAATTCTAAGAAAAAAAATTATATTACATTAATGGTTAATTATAGTTGGGTTATGATAGTTGTTATCATAGGTAAGGGTTACAAAGTTAGATAGTGCAGCCAGGATGTACTTCTGGCACAGGCATTGTATTCTATATTGCATCGAGTGAAAGGTAAGACGCAGACAAGCCATACCTATTGAGCCACGGGGGGGGGGGGGGGAGACGCGCGGCCGAGTCAGCTGAGTGTCAACTGACACTAGAAATAGGCTCACCCCCATCCTAATAAATATTATACATTAATGCTTTGTTTTAGTTAGGTAATTATAATTATTGTTATTGATAACAAACGATAAATCAACATAAAATAAAATAGCGCATCCAGGATGCACTTCTGGCATCAGTAATTTTTCATATTGCATCAAGTGAAAGGGAAGGCGCAGACTCCGCGCGCGTCGCAAGCAACCCCGCAGACAAGCCACCCCTATTGAGCCACTGCTCAAGGACCCTTGCATGAGTCCGCCCACCTCGCATCAGGCACCACCGCCCTTAGCGTATATACAATGCACCTCCATTTACAATAACACAAATGGTTCATTAATACAATCATATGTACGTATACACCTATATCCCTATATACCCCGTGCACACACATTCTCCCGCGCACATACGTCCCCCCCGAAGCCCACCGCAGTTCCAATTTCAACTAACCTTTGTGTTGCAAATCCTACCCGCCCACCCTAGTCCAACCACAATACATTTTTATGTTCGTATGTGTGAGTGCGTGTCAGTTCCCGTGGTTGGTAGATGTAGGTGTAAGTGTATGTGTGGTTCAGTCCGGATGTGTGCAGACGATTTCCATGGCAAGTAGGGGTCCGGGTTAAGTTCTATGCTATGTTAATGTAATGACAAATATCAATGAGCCAGTGTTGGTACGGTATCAGCGCGAGCCAGCGCGGGTGTCTGCGCAGCGCAAGGAGCGCATGGAGCGCATGGAGCGCATCTCGCCCCTCACCGCGAGCCCGCGCAGCCGCGCCGGCATGGCGGCCGTCGCCGGCGCTCCCTCGTAGCACAGAATATTTAATAGTACTACGTACAGAAAACCCACTTCGAAAACGACATTTAAACAAAAATCGACTCTTGGAACGACAGAATAAAGCGCAATCCAGTTCGCGCAGCGCTGCGCGCCTAAAATTATATTCACCTACAACTTCCCTCTCTTTCTATCGTATAACTCTATCCTGTATGACGCGGCACGTGTTACGGTAGGGTTGTCTAATGACGTATTATGAATCTTCAATATTTCCTTATCGCCTATGTATGTCCTATTACTATTCTCTGTGTTTATTTTATTTCTATGCTATTCTCCTTTCGTGAACAATGACATTTAAAATATCCTAGCTAATTAGTATTAGATCAGAAAGTTATTTTAAAATGTCTACATACTTTAATCTAAGTTGTTAGACCTATAAGTACTTTGTATACTGAATGTGTATTCTGTCTACGAAACTGACTACAACTATTTTGGGGAAGGGTTTTAGTAACATACATGCTTATCAAATCTGGAATGACTGACGACGCGACAAGAAACGGCACGATTACCTAGTCCAGTAGCCGTCAGCCGAAATTCACAATATTTGTTCTTAATAATCTTCATGGTGATTAAAGATGTTTGTTATATAAAAATTAATAAAGAATTAACCAAAAAAAGGATATATTGAGTTACTTACCTACATAACAATAAGAATTGTTAAATTTTTCTGAATATTGTTCTACTGATTTTTGAAATAGTGGTATGAAATGAAATGAAATGAAATGAAATAATTTATTCATTCAAATAGGCCTTCACAGGCACTTATGAATAGTCAAACTCTAATACTCTAATGCACGGTTCGGAAGGTTGCTTTTGCTAAGAAGAGCCGGCAATAAACTCAGCAATTACTCTTTTCAAAATCAAACTTAAATTTATTACATCAGATGTTTCCTGTAGAGCGAGCGCTACACCCAAGCATTTTTATCATTTAAATATTCGGTAATATTGTAGTAAGCCTTCTGTACTAAAGCGGCCTTAATACATTCCTTAAACTTATGTGACGGTAAATTCAAAATTTTATTAGGGATTTTATTATAAAATTGTATACTCAGTCCTAAAAATGAACCTTGCACTTTTTGGAGTCTATAAGCAGAGGTCACAAGTTTATGCTTATTTCTAGTATTAAAAGAGTGCACGTCACTTTTTTTTACAAAAATATTAATATTCTGATGTACAAATAATATATTTGCATAAATATACTGCGATGCTACTGTGAGGATACCTATATGTTTAAACTTATCTCTGAGGGAAGCTCGAGAACTCATATTATAAATAGCTCGCACTGCTTTTTTTTGCAAAATAAAAATGGTTTCTATATCAGCAGCTTTACCCCAAAGTAAAATGCCATAAGACATAACACTATGGAAATAACTAAAATAAACTAATCGAGCTGTGTCTACGTCTGTTAGCTGTCTAATTTTTCGAACTGCATAAGCAGCTGAACTGAGCTTTCCCGAAAGACATGATATTTGGTTGCCCCATTGAAGTTTCGAGTCTAAAGTAATCCCTAAGAATACTGATGATTCAACAAGACCTAAAGGTTCATTATTTATTGTACGGGCGGCCGGGGACCTCGTGTAATAAGACGCCGCTTAGGACGAATGCGCGAATCGTGAGATCCCTTTTCCCGTACTTTATTTTATTTGCTGGATTGCCAAGGGCGTCATGAAAAGCCGTATGGTTGGTATATAAACGATTTATTTATTGAACTTTAACACTTCTGTGACAATCTGTCTGAATACAATAATTAACAAACTTTTTTAAATTACATAGATGATTTACACAAATATACGTAGACAATGGGTGCCTGATGCTACACTGATATTTTTACTTAGCCGCTACTATGGCATCTGCCTTACTGTTTACCGATGGGGTAACTAACTAGCCGCTACTGTGGCATCTGCCTGACGTTATACTACTTGATGGTAATCTCAACTTGGCATCTGCCTTACTTGGTACTGTCCCGGTACTGTCCTACTACTGTGACATCTGTCTGACTACTACTACTACTATACTTAGTAGATACTTGCTGTCCTGGAATCGATACTAAATGAGAAAAATGTACTGATTATATGCAAATTATAAACGCTGTGTATACGACTCACGCGGTGAGCGAGTAACTTTTTTACGAGAGAAAACATATCTTTTTCTTGTCTAATTTAAGTGCATTTAAGTAACCTCTCTATCTTGCATATAGCGCTAACCTTGTCTAAAAGTTCTAGAAGGATCTAATCCTAAAAGTGTAGTCCGGTTACCACATCTCCTAAGGTTCTCCGATACATTTTGTCTCCCTTTCGCATATATAAGGAAATTTTATTGTTGATATTTATAGTTCCGGGTAAAATCACGTAAATTTCAAAATATCATCAGGGTTTCATTCAGGGCTTGTAGTAAAACTTATTATCTAGGTCTTACGTTAGGTAATGCGAGTTTAAACAGTAAATACATAGTAAGTAGTTGGTGTGCACATATGGTGCTTACGAAACAATTCTAACTAGATTACTATGCCTAATCGAGTGTTTTGTTGACATGTTAACACTTTTTTGTTAACTTAGGTTTCAACATGAATACTAACTTTATCGTGTAACAAGTTTTACATTTGTAGAGGGTTATTCACGATTCTAAAAGTACATTGTAAATCTTAGTTCTACCTAGACTTTGTCTAGACTTTTACCTATGTTTAGGGTTCAAGTACTGTTTATTTACTATACAATTTATGTTGATACGTATTCTAAGGGTAATCATTGTACACTCGGGAGTAAACTCTTTAATATTTCTTATTTCTAAACATTTTAATTTTAACAAATATTACGTAATTATAAAAAATAACAATAAATGTCCTGAACACAACAAGTGTCCCGAACATTCTCCCGCCGTTCTTCGACTACGGTGTCGATGAAGACATTTCCGGTTGAGGGACTACTGGCTCGGTGGGCAGGATGATCAGCTTCTTCGTGGGACGTCGTAGTGTTCCGCTTCGGGTGCGCACGTCGACTGCTCGTACGATGCCATCAGCTCCGGGGTAGATTGCTTCGACGATCCCTCTTGGCCATGTGTTGCGAGGCAGGTTGTCGTCGGCGACTAGTACGACGTCTCCAATCTTGATCTCCGCGCCTCTTCCGTGTGGCTCCCGCCGGTATTGCAAATCGGGGAGGTATTCTTTCACCCATCTTGCCCAAAATCGGTTGGCAAGATGTTGTGAAGCTCGCCAGTGTGTTCTGCCGATGAGGTCCTTTTCATTGAAGGTGCCTGGTGCCGGAACTCGCGCTGACCCGCCAAGAAGGAAGTGGTTGGGGGTCAGCGTTTCTTCATCCTCAGGATCTGTAGACACGTGCGTAAGGGGACGACTGTTGACTGTGTACTCCGCTTCAACCAATAGAGTTGCGAGTACTTCTTCTGGGGGATGTTGCTCTTGAAGTATCACTGAGAGGGCGGTCTTAACAGATCGGACCAGCCGCTCCCAGGCTCCTCCCATGAACGGAGCTCCTGGCGGAATGAAACGCCAGGATATCATCCTCTTGGTGGCTTCGTCTTCAGTGGCTGCGTCGATGGATTGACGCAGCTCTTTGTCAGCGCCACGCAAATTTGTCCCGTTGTCTGACCAGATTTCTGTAGGACATCCTCTCCGTGCTATCATCCTTCGCAGGGCCATGACCGCAGAGTCCGTCGTCAGGGATGCTGCCAGCTCCAGGTGAACCGCCCGTGTGGTGAGGCAGGTAAATAGTGCCCCATACCTCTTCTGGCGACCACGCCCGACTGTGACTGACATCGGGCCGAAATAGTCGAGACCCGTGTATGTAAAGGGCCTGACGTGGTGAGCCAGTCTGCATGGGGGGTGGTTTCCTGTGGCTGGCTGTGACGGCATATTTCTTCGAATGCGGCATGGTAAACATCGGTGGACCATCATCTTCGTGACTGGACGCAGGCGTAGAATCCAATAGTATTGGCGACATTCGTTTATTGTTGCCTCTACGCCAGCGTGCAGCAGCTGTCTGTGGGTATATTCAATCCACAGCTTCGTTGTTACGTGATTTCCGTCGAGGACAGGTGGAGACTTCTCGAGGCCGTCAACATTCTTCGTAGCTCCGATGCGAGACCTCAGTATGATGATTCCGTCGACTAAAGCGACAGATATTGGGCGCAGACGACTGCTGGTAGATACAGCCCTGTTGTTCTTCAAGTCTTCCATCTCTGTAGGGAAGGATTCTTCTTGGCTTGCTCGTACCAGCAGTTTCTCGGCTTCTCTCAGAAGGATGGCGTCCAATGGCACGAATCTTCTTGCTGTTGCATCGGGTTTGGCAACTGTTGGCCTTGGTTTTGACGCCTTCTGTTTGCGTCTCCAATCCGGATCTGCCTCTGTGTTCTTCAGCGTGCGTTTGTAATGTGCACGCTGTTTTGTTCGCCTGCACAGATTGATGAACTGTAAGACTCTAGCTGTAGCGCGGAGATATCGTTCCCACTTGGAGAAACGAGCGCCGTCAGGTACGACGTGGCTCAGCTTCGTTTTCTCGCGCTTCTCGGTGATGTTGAGTGTCTTCTCTTCACCAGTCAGTTCCTTCTGTGTAGGTTTCTCTGTTGGCCAGGTGTTCGGGTCGTCCATGAGGAACTCTGGACCCTGATACCATCGATGCTGGCCATTGAAGTGAAGCGGGACGTCGCGAGTTGCATCGTCTGCGACGTTAAGCTTCGTAGGCACCCAGCGCCATTCATTCAGCGTACTATGTTCTTCTATAGCCGCGATGCGGTGGGCGACAAACGGTCGGTAGGATCTGGATCCCGTTTTCAGCCAAGTGAGCACCGTCTTACTATCTGACCAGAAAGTCTTGGACTCTGGTTTCCTGGGGTGCTCGTCTATTACAGTGGCTGCCATCCGACTTCCCATTACGGCAGCTTGCAGCTCCAGACGTGGTATCGAAGTGAGCTTCAGAGGAGCTACTCTTGACTTCGCGATGATAAGCGATATCTTCACGAGTCCTTCTGGTGTTACTGCTCGCCAATAGAGCGTAGCGGCGTATGCAGTTTCACTTGCGTCAACGAATACGTGCAGTTGAAGTGACGTGGCATTGCTGTAGTTGAGGTAGCAGCGGGGTAGAGCGACTTGTTTTAGGCTCTTCAAGTGACCCATCCAGTCTAGCCATTGGAGTGCTAGGTCGGGGTCCAGGGTTTGATCCCATTCTGTACCACGGCGCCATACTTCTTGAAGTATCTGCTTTGCTCGTACCGTGACGGGTGATGCCAATCCGAGTGGATCAAAGAGTGACATCACAATCTTGAGTGCTTCTCTCTTTGTCGGGGCTGCGCTGTTGAGGATAGCCGGTGGTATTCTTGCTAGATCCAGATTGAAAGCAAGTTCATCTGATCCCGGCTTCCAGATCAATCCTAGTACCCTTTCAGTTCTGGTACCGTCGCTAAGGTCAATAACCGACTGTGGAGTTGCGTTATCGTCTAATGCTTCTAGGACTTTACTTGAATTGGAAGTCCACTGACGCAACTCGAAGTGACCTTGCTTATGGATGTCGCGTACTTCTGAAGCCGTCTTGACTGCATCTTCAATCGTTTGAAAGCTGTCCAAATAGTCGTCAACATAATGGTTGTTGACAATCGCTACGGTGGCTTCAGGATGCGTTTCTTTAAATCGCGACGCATTGTGATCTTTAATGTAGATCGCTGTAGATGGGGAACTCGTGGCGCCGAAGATCAGTGACGTCATGCGATATTCTTCGGGTTCTCCATGTCTACGCTGGCCGCGCCATAAGTATCTTAGCGCGTCTCTGTCTTCAGGGCGAATCTTAACTTGCATGAACATTTCAGCTATGTCAGCTGAGACAGCGATGGGGTGTTGCCTGAAACGCATCATGACCCCCGGTAATGACTGCAGCAAATCAGGACCCGTGAGAAGGTGGTCGTTCAGTGAGACCCCCTTTGTTTCTGCTGCAGCATCATGGACTATTCGAATCTTCCCCGGCTTCATAGGGTTCACCACTGCGAAATGTGGTAGGTACCACGTCTTATTAATCGTTTTCGCCAGTGGAGCCGGTTCAGCATAGCCCTTCTCAATAAGTGCTGTCATCTGTTGTTCATACTTTTCCTTCAGCTCTGGATTTCTATCGATCTTCTTCTCGGTAGTGATAAGCCTCTTCATCGCGTTGTCGTAATTGCATGGCATCGCGATGTTATCATTCTTCCATAGGAGCGCCGTCTGATACTGTCCGTCTTCGGTTCGAGTTGTGCACTCATCGAGTATTTTGAGTGCACGTTGTTCCGGATCAGTCTGCGGCTTCTTAGGTGTAATCGTCAACGCCTCGATCGCAAAGTGATGTTTCAATTGTGCATCCATACTTTCCTCCATTGTAAAGTGATGGACGAAGTCGATGCGTTTTCCCAGCGACCTTGTATGCGCACCATGGAGAACCCAACCAAGCGGAGTGTGTGATGCTATTGGTTGGTTCTTCTTTCCTTTTCGTACCTCTGAGGCTAGAAGTAAATTCCAGTTATCTTGACCGACAAGTATCTTTGGTTTGGCTTCTACAAACTTCAAAGCGTCCTGTATGTCGATCAGATGTTGGCAGTCGTCCAGATCTTCATCGGCGACTGTCTGAGTCGATAGCCTCAGGTTATCAATGGTGCGTGCGTAAATCTTATGTGGCTGGGTTGCACCCTTAATGGTGATTGCGATGCGTTGAGATGTCGAAGCAGGTACTTCTGCTCCTCCTATGGCTTCGATGTGCATTGGTTGGCAGGGTCCATAAGCGCCGACTGTGTTCGCTAAGTCGGCGTCGATCAAAGTCACAGTTGACCCATCATCCAACAACGCATGTGTGTTGACTTCTCCCGCCGGTCCGGAAATCTGTACAGGCAGTACCTTCAAGTACGTCTGCGATTGTACAGGCAGCCAAGTCGACGTAACTTTTTCCGTCTTATCTGTCCTGTCACTCGTATTCCTTTGCTTCTCATAATGGAGCAAGTGCTGGTGTCTATATGGGCATTCGTTGACGCCGCATTTGGGCGGCTTGCAATTATGCGTTTTGTTCCTGTATCTCAAACATCGGAAACAAAGTCGGTGCGTCTTTGCAAGATCCCATCTTTGGTTGATGTCGGCATCGCGGAATTTATCGCAATCTGGTGGCGAATGTCCCTCTCGTTCACATATACAGCATCTATATGGCTTCCTATCAACGTTCGCATTAGCGTTTAGCGTACGTTGAGTGCGCTTGTAAGGATTGCGCGAAGCTGGCTCTGTATGTGAAGTCGAGGGTATGACCTCTACTTGAGCGTAGGGTGCCCATAATTCCACTTCTCTCTCGAGGAATCGGGTGAGTTTGAGCAAGTCTGCTTCCTCTTTGGGCTGCATGGCGGAGAAATCGAACCATCTATATCGAAGTGTCGGTGTTAGCTTATCGATCGTGACCTTCGTCAGCTCTGGATTGTATAAGTACGTAGTCTTATTCAGAGCACGAAGAGTCGCCACTATATTCGTGACCTTGCTTGACAGTATGCAAAGGTCTTTAGATGAATCCGTGAACCGTGGCAGGTTCCTAAGTCGATCCATCTCTGCGAGAGCTATTGAGTCCGGTCTTCCAAAGCGGGACTCCAATATTTTCATCACTTCAGTGGGATTGGCACTATTAATGAGCAGACTCTCAACGGCCTCTTTAGCACGTCCTTTAAGTGCACGGCGTAGTCTGGTCATATTCTCGGTTTCCGAAAAGTCAGTTGCTGACTCGAAGTACGCTGTTCGGAATGACAGCCAATCTTGATGCGCGCCAGTAAAAGCAGGTAATTCGAATCGGTAACGCGACGGCATTGCGCGTTGACCTGCCTTTACAGCAATAGTGATTGCTGACGCTAACTCACTGAAATCTATTTTCTGTTGCGCAGAATACGGGGTGATTGCAGCTTCTATTCCCGTCGGTATCTGCGCTTCTGGTCTCTGAGGGATTCCTTTATTACCCTGTACAGAGTGTTGAGGGATTCCTTTATTACCCTCATCGTTGTCAACTTTTGACTGCTGTTGAGTCATCTGAGTCTCCGAGGTTGCGCCCAAGAGCACGACTGGATGCGTAGCTACGGATGGATATGGTGCCGCAACAGGTGCGGCGTTACAATTCGGTTCCACCTCTCGGTGCTCTGGCTGGTGATGAGGCTCATTCGAAATAGCAAGCAGGCGCTGACTCTTGTCTAGCCATGTGTCCACCCTCCGGGCAGTGGATTTGATGGACACGGATCCTACGTCGTCACCTTCAGACTCTTCAGATTGGTCTATGACGGCGAGGCTAGCTATTGCTAGCTCAAGTTTCAGTCTTGCTACCTCTTCTTTAGCCAGAGCTATGCGGCGCGCTCGTTGACTCTTTGTTGACTTATTTCCCCTGATGGTGCTGCGTTCGATTCGGTCATCAGGGGCCTGTCTCTGATCGGTTCCGGTTTCCTCTTCGGTAGTAGTAGTCGTAAACCCTGAGGTTAGGGTAGCTTCAGTAGCAGTGGCAGTACGACTCGACGATGGTGCTACTGTAGGGGCAGTACTCCCCGTTGGGGCGGCATCTGTGGCCAGATCGTCTGCAGGTGCTGGCGGCGGTGCGTCGCCATCGCGACTCTGCGATCTACCTCTTGCGGTAGTTGATCTGGTACCAACCATGGCTGTGGCCGTTCAGTATCTTGGATAATCCGGCTCGAAGGACCAAATGTACGGGCGGCCGGGGACCTCGTGTAATAAGACGCCGCTTAGGACGAATGCGCGAATCGTGAGATCCCTTTTCCCGTACTTTATTTTATTTGCTGGATTGCCAAGGGCGTCATGAAAAGCCGTATGGTTGGTATATAAACGATTTATTTATTGAACTTTAACACTTCTGTGACAATCTGTCTGAATACAATAATTAACAAACTTTTTTAAATTACATAGATGATTTACACAAATATACGTAGACAATGGGTGCCTGATGCTACACTGATATTTTTACTTAGCCGCTACTATGGCATCTGCCTTACTGTTTACCGATGGGGTAACTAACTAGCCGCTACTGTGGCATCTGCCTGACGTTATACTACTTGATGGTAATCTCAACTTGGCATCTGCCTTACTTGGTACTGTCCCGGTACTGTCCTACTACTGTGACATCTGTCTGACTACTACTACTACTATACTTAGTAGATACTTGCTGTCCTGGAATCGATACTAAATGAGAAAAATGTACTGATTATATGCAAATTATAAACGCTGTGTATACGACTCACGCGGTGAGCGAGTAACTTTTTTACGAGAGAAAACATATCTTTTTCTTGTCTAATTTAAGTGCATTTAAGTAACCTCTCTATCTTGCATATAGCGCTAACCTTGTCTAAAAGTTCTAGAAGGATCTAATCCTAAAAGTGTAGTCCGGTTACCACATCTCCTAAGGTTCTCCGATACATTTTGTCTCCCTTTCGCATATATAAGGAAATTTTATTGTTGATATTTATAGTTCCGGGTAAAATCACGTAAATTTCAAAATATCATCAGGGTTTCATTCAGGGCTTGTAGTAAAACTTATTATCTAGGTCTTACGTTAGGTAATGCGAGTTTAAACAGTAAATACATAGTAAGTAGTTGGTGTGCACATATGGTGCTTACGAAACAATTCTAACTAGATTACTATGCCTAATCGAGTGTTTTGTTGACATGTTAACACTTTTTTGTTAACTTAGGTTTCAACATGAATACTAACTTTATCGTGTAACAAGTTTTACATTTGTAGAGGGTTATTCACGATTCTAAAAGTACATTGTAAATCTTAGTTCTACCTAGACTTTGTCTAGACTTTTACCTATGTTTAGGGTTCAAGTACTGTTTATTTACTATACAATTTATGTTGATACGTATTCTAAGGGTAATCATTGTACACTCGGGAGTAAACTCTTTAATATTTCTTATTTCTAAACATTTTAATTTTAACAAATATTACGTAATTATAAAAAATAACAATAAATGTCCTGAACACAACAAGTGTCCCGAACATTTATCATTAAATTACAGCCTACTTTTTTAACATTAGGTAGTGCAAATTTAATACATTTAGTTTTCTTTGCATTTAAAACTAGATTATTTACAGTAAACCAGTTTAATACCCGAGATAATGCACCGTTTACATCGTCAAAATTAGATTTCAGTCTATCAACACTAAAAATCAGTGAGGTATCGTCAGCAAACAGTACAATTCCACAGGTATTTTTGACATAAAAAGGAAGATCATTAATATAAATTAAAAATAGAAAAGGACCTAAAATAGAGCCCTGCGGCACCCCCATAAGCACAGGAGAACCAGATGTGACATCAACACTTTGAATTCTATGCTATGTATGTTAAATCTTAGTTATTCTAAGAGTTGTAAGGTAGAATTACTGTATATTTAAAGAGGGAACTCTCTCTATTCTGGAACTACTAACAGTTTCTAAAAAAAGAATCGTCAAAATCGGTTCATAGACGACGAAGTTATCCGCGAACACACAAAAATAATTGGACTGTTTTACAAAAAACTTAAACCGACTTCAAAGTACACTAAGAAGTAATCAAATCCTGATCTGATGACAATGGGTCCAAACGGGAAGTGTACCCTTCCAGACAAAAAAAGAATTTTCCAAATCGGTTAATAAACGACGGAGTTATGAGGTAACAAACATTAAAAAAAAAAAAAAAAAACATACAACCGAATTGAGAAACCTCCTTTTTTTGAATTGGGTTAAAAATCATTCACATGAGTTTTCGAGGTCTAAGAGGCCCGTTTATACAATAGGGTCTCTTCTGGTCGCTCTATCTTTGTCTCTTTTTAACACACTGGTATGTTATAAAAACGGGCCTATTAGTATAATAAGGACTTTAGGACAATACAATGAAACAACAACAAAATATCTAGTACTATAAAAACAACGATATCTACACAAGATAGTGTTAAAAAAAGAACAATAAACACTTTATATAGGTAGTACGTAGGTATTTATACCCACACGCGTCTTGCGCTGCGTGCGCGTTGCAACCGACTAGCGTTGTTCCGGTAGCAGGGTTGCCAACCGTAGAAAAAAATCCCTCGTACATATGCAGCTAAAAATCTCGTATTTTGACTTTCAAACCTCGTACATTTATTATGCATTGAAAACGTGCTAAAATCAAAATTGAGGCTTATATAAGGTCTTATTAAATTAGTGAACTTCCTCTTGAGGGATGAATGTATATTTTTTTTTCCTTGGATTATTTTTCTAATATTATTTTTTGATTACTAATGACCTATACATTCATCCCTCAAGAGGAAGTTCACTAATTTATTAGGACCTTATATACTGGATTATACACATAACTACTGGTTTTAGGACTTTTTACTCAATGAAATATATATAAATAAAATATTGCAAGTTTCATAGTAAGCCCAGCCCAGGTGTTTCTTGGTAGAGGCATGAGTTTTTAAATTGGATAGTTCAGCTACCATTGATGTTCCCGGGCAATATGCACATTTAGCTTTTGTTAAATCATTGGTGTCTGGCAAAAGCCAGTCCTTAAAAGTCGGATCCTTTAACCATTGCTGTCTAAAATTTTGTACACGATGCTGCGATAATGTGTTACCTTCCTTTTTTCTTGTCCAACCACCTTTTTTGGGTAATTTTCTAGGCGGAGTCAAAGTAGGCGAACGGTCACTGTTTTCGTCGTTATCACTCATAACGATACTTTTATTACACCACTAAACAATAGACGAAACAACGAAAAGACTAGCCAGGTATTTAACAATAAAAATCTTCTTTTTTACAAAAACTTCAATTAGCTACACGTACTAACGTAGTACAATTAAACACGGCCGGCCTGCAGCGAATGGAACACGTAAGGAACAGAGAAAGTAGAAATTTGCGCTATGTTGTGACGTGTGTGATAGAGACGACTAATGCGAAGAACGAAATGTTTTATTAGACGGGGATTACCCGGTTGACGGGATAGCTACCTACCATAGAAAATCATCGTGTAAATGCGGCAATGAAATTTTTGGTGTAAGTAATTTCCGACAAGTTCTGATAGATGGCACTAGTTTTTACTATTATATAATGGTGATGCAAAATGTTCGAATGGCCATTATCAAAATCTCGTATATAATTGTACGAGATTGATAGTGTCCTCGTACCTCGTACGGAATTACGCCCTCCGTAAACGCGGCCGATCCGAGTTTCCGACGCCTACATTTACTCACTTACCCGCTCACCATATAGCCCCCATATAGATGTAGGTGTATGTGTGGTTCAGTCCGGATGTGTGCAGACGATTGCTATGTTAATGTAATGACAAATATCAATGAGTCAGCGTTGGTACGGTATCAGCGCGAGCCAGCGCGGGTGGCTGCGCGCGCAGCGCAAGGAGCGCATCTCGCCCCTCACCGCGCGCCCGCCCGCCGACCAGGTTCTTAGTGCCCACGCTCGCCTGTCCTCTTGTTGCATTGCCGCCATATAATTGTATGCGCAGTGTAGTGCAGACGTATGCAGACAGCATTAGAAGATGGTAGTGGTAAGAGTCATGTAACATTGAATGAATTTAATATTATTCTGTTTCTTGTGTCTATTGTCCCTACTCATAGTCAGTACGTTTTGACAATTTGATTTTCATGGCCCTAACTCCCGGGCAGAGACTAGATGTTGCATGATGCATTATATTTATGTTTGTGTTGTATTTAGTGTTGTGTATTTTGCAATTGTGACAGATGTTTTTCTGTGGGTCGCCTTTAGTGGGGCAGTTCTTGTAAGTATGGTCAGTGTCTGCGCAGTATTGGCAGTATTGGGTTTCGGATTTGCATTTGCCTATAGTATGCCCATATTTTAAGCATCTAAGGCATTGCTTGAACGGAGAATATTCCTCAAGATGCACTTTGATGTGGTCTATATTTATTCTTTGTGTTAGTATTGTTGGCTGCCAGAGATGGGGAGCTATTCGTAATACGGCATTGTATAGGCTAGGGTTTCTATTGGGCTTGGTAAAGCATAAGGCAATGTCGTCATGATTAGTGTTAGAGTATATTTCATTCTGGTTGATAATTACGTCCACCAGTTCTTTTGTTGGTGTGTCCCTAGATATACCCTTTAAAATTACCATCGGTCTGAGGTTTCGGGCTGGTTCCGCCCTCATCGCACCCCCTTCGCAAATTTTGTTTATAGTTTCATCGCGTTGCTTTGTAGTATCAAACTCTACCCTGAGCTTATTGCCTGAGAGGGGGGTAATTTTAGTAGGGGCGTATTTGACTTTACGGAAGGATATTTCTCTTTTCCAGTTGTCAGTAATCTTTGTGTTAGTTTTGGGGTCGTTATTAGATATTATTGCAGCTGGGTTGGATTTTTTGTATTTTTTATTATTGTTTTTATGTCTGCCTACTGAGTTACCATACGTTGGGGTGTCGGGAAGGTCCAATGAGGGCGCAGCCATACCGCAGACAAATACTTCGGTTATGACCTGGGTGACGCGGGAGACTATTGCCTCCTCAGACTCTTTGATGGCTTCTTTAATATTGTTATTTTCAGATTGCGTGTTGTTTGGGGAGAAAATGCATTGTGATTGTGGTAGTTGGGTAGGTTGTGTTTTGAACTCAATAGAGTTTTTCATTGCATCCTGTATCTTTTTGGCCGAGCTTATAATGAGCTCCTTAGAGGGCTTGGTGACGCTTTTTCCTCGCGTTATTTCTTCCAATATTGTCTGCGCGCATTCTAATACAAATTGGAACCCAGGGGACTCCGGGGACTCCGTAGGGTCCTTGCCCGCGGAGCTCATGTCGAGGCAATTTTGTTTCTTGATGTTGTTATTGGATATATTCTGATTGCCCCGTCACTTTGCTCCGCAGACAATACCGAGCCATGGATGCATCTTAATCTTAAGCGGGGGGGTTAATTCTGGTAGTTGTTGGTTATAAATAAAATTAAGTCTAGCACTTACAGTGTCTGCATAGTTTTGAACTGGTGTCGTGGAGTACAAACTTGCACGGTTGGACGCACTGATTTAAACAATTTCTCACTTGGATTGGGGGGCACTATTGCATTAGTGTTTTAAGATGTAGATGAGAGGGGGTTGGGGCGGAGGGAGGGCAGAGACGGGGGCGAGTTGAGATGGCGACGTCTCCAGCTGCCGCAGCCGCCACGCGTAGACTCAAGTGAAGGCGCTGTCGTCCGCAGGAACCACTCCCGGAGATGCTGGACGCGGAGGGGGCACCAGCGTGTCGAGAGGCAGGGTTGGCTTGGATTCGGGTCCCGCAGTGCACTCAGCGCCGACGCCCCGCAGTCGGCAGGCGTTGCCGCAGATGTTGTTGCCGCAGACAGCCCAGCCGGCCGCACAGCCAGGGGAGTAAGCAGGTGGTATAAAGCCTTACGGCATCCCGACAAGTGGTACAGACAAAAAGATGGTTAAATACTGAGCAGATGCATCCGCATTCACACGGAGCACTGGGTCACTTCACTTGCGTTCACTAATACGCTGCACTGATGCGTTTAAATTCTGCCGCACTGAACTGCACTAAACTGCACTAAAAGATGGGAAGGCGCCATGCTGCGCATGCAGCCGCAGCCACGGCCGCGGCCGTCGAGGCCGCGAGCACCCGGCGGGCACGTGTGGTCGTCGCTACTGGATCTTCAAGACTATACAAGGTAGGTTAGGTACCTACTAAAATGTTAAATTACTTCTGCGTTCGTCGACTGTACACGCAGAATAAATTATATAGGTTTAACTACAACGGTATATAAATCCTGGGACATATATAGGAACAACTTACCTCGCGTCACAGGGAAATCTATGAAATTTTAAATACCTATTATATTTCGGCGTTGATTTGCAGCCGTATACAGAACAGTTTGTGTGCTGAGCCATTTAGAAGTTGAGCACTGAATAATACCTATAAAATTCACTTAACACTTAGTACCTATGGATAATGTTTAAATAATAAGATAAACACGAATGCGTCTTCCTTCCGCGGACGATCCTGTAAACTAAGCGTGATGGCAGGACGCGGTCGCGTCGCCCCGACATCCCGCGAGTTCCCCTCCGTCTCTCTGCGTAAGTACATTCGTTGCGCAACTGTATACAATAGTAAAACTGTGCCATTACCATACGGCTAATAGGCATAAAGGTTTCTTGCAAATATGCATCTGGCCTTGGGCTTGCATAAACCAGTTAGATTTGTTATTTACTGAAATAGTATCCGTTTTTTTATTTTAGCGCCAATAAATGTTTTTAATTTGTTTTTTTTACTAAGAATTGTCCAAATTTTATGGGTCTGATTGTAGTCTCAGCCGAGGGATCAGGTTCAGAACGGTAAATGTGCACAATAAAAGGACCTTTATCTTCTTTCTCATAGCTACGAAAACCTATTGTTAAGCTATGGTGTAAATAAACTGTTTGAATGGATGAAGAAACCGGAGTGTTATTATCATCGATATCCAAGCGAGTTTAATGAATACAAAATTAATATCTTCACTATCTGAGGACATCGACGTTTCGGCAAAAACAGTTCTGGCTAACTTATAAGGATTTGAATTTGATAGGTGCCTATGAAGGCCTCCTTGATTGAATAAATTATTTCAATCATCTGAAAGTTTGTCGTCCATTGTGTTTTCTTTATTTTCAGGTGTTATTTTTGTGGCTCTAGTTGTTTTTGACTCATATTCGGGCTCACGTATTGGTTGGTTTCTCGTGTAACGTGGGTCTAATTATTCTTTTAAAAGGCAATCGTTATAAAAAGATAGTATATGTGGTGCCATTTTGGTTTCCCAAAATAACCTTTTTCCTTATAGGCTCCTTCTTTATTTTGCTATTACCATACGGCTAATAGGTATAAAGGTTTCTTGCAAATATGCATCTGGCCTTGGGCTTGCATAAAATCTCAAACTTTTGTTTCTAACATTTCCATGCCTCGTGAATATTGGAATCAATATGGAGAGGTTTTAATGTCGACTTAATTGAACTCATCGTACCGCTTTATTAATATTTATTGATATATTTTAGAACACCGCTGCCACCATGTTTTATTTTGGTATTTATTTTAATAATTAAACACTGAATTTCTATTTAACTTTTATTGTAATAATAAGACCGACTACTTTATATAAGAACATGAAAAAGAGAGAGAGACAGTTCCTCTATATCGTTTTAGTGTTGCCACATGACACAACAGTTGCAGGTTGTTGGTTTAAACCGGTGCCACTCTTGTAAGGCTATTCCTGAGAAATTCGTAGGCATATTTTGCATCAACTACGTCCATTCCTTGGCAGATTTTTCTGTCTAGTGTGCGTTTCACGCAGCCATCTATACCACCTGCCACACTTTTTCCGTGCCCAGAATCAAAATACGACGAGGTTGCATAAATCCAAGGCATTTTATAAAATGTGCCAGCAAATAAAAATAGTTTTTTTTCCGATATTGTGACGATGGAGGATGTTTGGAGATTCTTCTTTGATGTGGTCACAATATAATCACTGATATTATAATAATTGTTCAAAATTAAGTCCTCTTTCTAAGCATAAACTAGGCGTTAAGGGTTTATGCATTTAACTAAATTCAATAGTTCTACTTTTAACATGGTTATCAAACAAATCAACGTCCTTCAAGGATTTAGATAATTTTAACAAAGTAGGTGTTGAGGATGAGCAATGTTTACGACGAGCTAAAAATAATACCACTACAGCTCACTAGCGTATATTTTTCACAAGCAACAGAAAATTGAAACAAAAACAATGACATGGAAAATCACACTAAAAATTTAAATATTTTAAGCCAAAAAGGTTAGGTCTACAATTTGTAGGTCGCCAACAATACAGTAACTCACTTTTTTATAAATCAATTAGAGTCTGGCTAATGAAAGTTGATACTGAAAAAGCACGGTAAATTTAAAAAATATCAGCATGGCAGCCCTAAAGTAAAAAGGAAAGTTGGAACAACTCACTTTGATACTTTGACATTTATTTTTATTTTACTAGTGGATGCTTGCAATTTTGTCCGCGTTATGACGAGATTAAAAGTAGCTTATATCACTTGTTAACTCTTTATTATCACACGGATACGTCACTCCATTGTGGCGTATTAAACTTTGAACAAACAGGCTATCAAACACTATCATGAGTATCAATATTATCATGAGTTTAAATATTTGTATCAATCATGTATGTATCAAAGAAAACAACACCATATATTTTTATACTGTTTTTTAATCACTATAATCAAAATCTGAATCTAAAAATTCAACATGGAGTGAATCGTCACAATCACTGGAGTCGCTGTTGTCTCTTAAATTGATGATGAAGCTTTCTAGATTATTTTCAGTTATATGGTCTCTTCTTTTGGAGTTCGGCTTACATTTTTGCTTCCCACATTTCTTTTTGCTAGACTCCACATGAGTTCTATAGCATTTAGGTCACAATGATATGGAGGAAGTCTTAGCACTTCATGTCCGTTTTGGCTTAAAAGTTCATCAGCTTCATAAATAGGTTCTGGTGTGTTCTGTTTTACTAAGCAGAGCAACTCTGCTTTTGAATTGTATGTTTCAAATGAAATACCATTCAATGTAAGCCAATTCTGTATCTCTAACTTTCGATTTTGAGATGTGGGCGCTTTATTTATTATGACAGAATGGTATGATGCATTGTCCATTACAATTACACTTGGTTCATTCAAATTGGGCATAAGCTTTTCTTGAAGCCATTTGTTGAAGTTTGTGGAATTCATGTCATGGTGGTAGTCGGCCATTTTCGATTTGGTGCTAAATACCAACAATGAGTTTGGAACAGGGCCTTTCTCTGATCCTGCATGCACAATAATATATCGTTTTCCTGACGATATATTTTCAATTATTCCACTTGTTGATGGACCTTGCCAACATTTTTTAGGCTTATAGGTTTTGTGGACATAAGTTTCATCTAAGTAGATTATTGGCTTGCCTTCTGCACGTTTCGATGCAATGGTACGCAAAAAGCGATGTCTCCATGCAGCTATATCATACCGTTCAATTAATAATGAACGTTCATTTTTGTTTTTCTTAAATTCATAACCGTTGGCTAATAATATGCGACGGAGAGTTTCACGACATCCACCAAATTCTATACTTTCTTTTAACTCTACCAACAAAGATCTTAATGTTGGTACTTGTTTCCTCACAATGTAAAATTCGTTTATTTTATTACGAATAACATCCATATCGAAACTATCTAAGTTCGACACTTTTGAAGGGTGAGGTCGTTTTTTACCTGGAGTCCTCCAGACCCCTTCGTTCACCGCACCTTCTTTTTTAATTCTCTTCAATGTAATAACACTTACATCTGTAAAAAGAATAAAATAAAATGTCAATTATCGTGAGTCTCATAACTAAGAAATAATAGAAAATACACAAGTATTACAAAACTAGTCTAAGATTAACGTTGAGTGAAAACTTACCGGTGAGTGAAGATAGTTCTTCTAAGTACTGGTTCTGCGATTTCATCATATCTTTTTGATCTAAATCTGTGATCTTTTCAATTGCTTGTTTTACTTCAGCAGTTCGTGCATTATCCTCAAGACTATCTGTAAAAGAACAATAACATTATATAAAGTAACTAAAACTAATATGTACTTATTTAAAATAAAAAAATATCAAGACATTTTGACCGTACTAACCTAAAAAATCAGTCACAGTACGTAAACAATCCTGTTTTTCTCGCAATACGGCTTGTTTCACAAGCTTTTTCTCTTCATATTTCGAAATCATACAAAACAATAGTTTTCGCACTTCACTCTTTATAGTTTTATTCATTTTTATAGCATTAACACGGATATATCACAACAAAACTATACGCAAGTCAACCACAACGAAACATCAACAACACGCCATCTTGTTGCGTCAGAGATAGGGATACCATACACTGATTCTGATTTTACCAAATCTTTCGGAAAACAGCCGAAAATTAATTTCTTTAAAATAATCTTGCCAAGTTTTTCTCTAGTAAATAGTGTACCTAATTAATTAAGCTATTTATTAGACCAACTTAAGGCTTAGTGTTGCTCTTGAAATGATCCCCAACACGTACATACGATACTTATTTTCGATGAAAACAATTTTAGCACACGTACGAATTTTTAAAACTCATTTTATAAAATGTTTAAAATAAGTTTGTTTTGAAAATTCCTTTTTGGAATTAATTGTTCCTAAGTACTTTCTGCTTAAAATACCCCAATTTGTAGGGTAAATATCCGATGGTAGGAACACTTTAGTGTTGTCATAAAAAGTTTGCAAAAAAATCCAGGATCTACTTTCGTTAGCCAGACTCTAACAGTGAATACATTTTTCACCTTAGGCCCATGTGACGCCAAGCCACATATTTTGACTAAGGTGTAGAGTTTGTCAAGTTAGGGCGTCTAGAGTTATAAGCTTGGCTCTTATAACTTTTTGACAGGGCGCGCCTTTATGGTTTCGTCTTGGCAACATTTTACATGAAAATGTTTTTGGTGGTAAGGTAACTTATTCGCTTCTACAAGAACTATTGTACTACAGAGAAGTAATTAACAGTGAATACATTTTTCACCTTACGCCCATGTGACGCCAAGCCACATATTTTGACTAAGGTGTAGAGTTTGTGAAGTTAGGGCGTGTAGAGTTATAAGATTGTCTCTTATAATTTTTTGACAGGGCGCGCCCTTGTGGGTTCGTCTTGGCAACATTTTACATGAAAATGTTTTTGGTGGGATATTACTATACCGTGCAAACAATGTCGGGCCAATACGCAATCCAATCTCGATGTAAATGCCGTCCAAGAGTATTGAGATTGGCATTGAGTTTACCGTCGAGACTAAGCCTACACATAGAGACTCTACATAAAGTTTCATCATTCGTTGATTCTAAGGCCGGAGCGTCGTATTTTTCTTTTAAAATGTTCGCTAATTCTGTAATAGTTTTTATATTTGGTTTACTTGGTAAACATGCCTGTTAGCAATTCGTAATGGCGGACGCCATGTGTACCAAAAATAGTGATTTTCTTGTAATATATATCTAATAATATTAATTAGGTTACAATACTGTTCGAACAATTCCATCCAGCTGTCAAAGCTTTGATTATTATTATCGAATACTGGTAAGTGACCCACAAATGGGCGCTTCTTCATTGGGGCGACACGACACGACACGACATGCCGTTGCTGGCGGCGACATGTCGTCGGGCGACTACGGCAGCTATGTTCTTCATTGGAACGACACGACACGACACGATGCGGCGGCGGCTTCAAAGCATTCAAAGGCCAGTTAAGCCACACGTGTGGTGTACAAGAGCGATGGAACCGTATCATAAGAAATTGTATTTGTTATATTTATTATATTTATGAAAGCGTCTAGTCCTTATATCCATGTTGGTTATTTTGGGGTTTCCCCCTACGGCCTCCACCTCCCCTTCTAGCCGTCCCTTTCCACACTCACCAGCTCCTACTGGTTGAAGTCTATGATCCAGATACTTGTTTAACCTCTTTTGGCTTCGCCTGAAGCTCATACTTTTTATTCATACTTTAAAACAAACAAAATGTACGGGCGGCGCAGGACCTCGTGTAATAAGACGCCGCTTAGGACGAATGCGCTAATCTTAAAGTCCCGTTTCCCGTACTTTATTTTATTTGCTGGATTGCCAAGGGCGTAATGAAAAGCCGTATGGTTGGTGTTAAACGATGTTATTTATTTAACTTTTACACTTATTTCTGTGACAATCTGTCTTAATTGAATACTTTATAAATTTTACATTGATGATGTTACACAATTATACGTAGACAATGGGTGCCTGATGATACACTGATAATTTACTGAGCCGCTACTGTGGCATCTGCCTGACAGTTTACCGATGTGGTAATTTACTAGCCGCTACTGTGGCATCTGCCTGACCGTTATACTACTTGATGGTAATCTCAACTTGGCATCTGCCTTACTTGGTACTGTCCTACTACTGTGACATCTGTCTGACTACTACTACTTCACTTAGTAGTGGAGATACTTGCTGTACTGGAATCGATACTAAATGAGAAAAATGTACTGATTATATGCAAATTATAAACGCTGTGTATACGACTTACGCGGTGAGCGAGTTTACTTTTTAAGAGATAAAACATATCTTTTTCTTGTCTAATTTAAGTGCATTTAAGTAACCTCTCTGTCTTGCATATAGCGCGGAACTTGTCGATAAACTTCTAGAAGATTCGAGTCCAAAAAGTGTAGTCCTAATGACCTTGCGATACTCGCATCCTAAGGTTCTCCGACACATTTTGTCTCCCTTTCTCATATATAAGGATAATTTCTTGTTAGTATTTATACTTCCGGGTTGAATTACGTAAATTTTGAAAATAGATCAGGGTTTCATTCAGGGCTTGTGGTAAAACTTATTATCTAGGTCTTACGTTAGGTACATGCGAGTTTAAACAGTAAATACATAGTAAATAGATGGTTTGCACATGTGGTGCTTACGAAACAATTCTTACTAGTTTACTATGCCTAATCGAGTGTTTTGTTGACATGTTAACATTTTTATGTTAACTTAGGTTTCAACATAAGTACTAACTTTCTCGTGTAACAAGTTTTACATTTGTTAAGGGTTATTTACGTAATAATTATACATTTGTAAATCTTAGTTCTACCTAGATTTTATCTAGACTTTTACCTATGTTTAGGGTTCAAGTACTTTTTATTTACTATACAATTTATGTTTATACCTATTTTAAGGGTAATGATTATACGCTCGGGAATGAAGTCTTTAATTTTTCTTATTCTAAATAGTTTTAATTTAATACAATATAAGTGTCCCGAACACAATTGTTTGTTGCCATTTGTAGATAGCACCTTTCACCATGAAGACCAATGCATGGTCTGCAAAGTCATTGGTTGTTTGTGAAAGATTGACAAACCCAACAATTTTGTCTTTATGGGTATTATATGTTAATCCTGGTTCCATTTCATCAAAAATTATGCTGCAGTATTTTTTTTCCTCTTTCCATGCATCAACCTGAAATGAGAATTGATAATTGTAACATTTACGATTTGAAGGTTATTCTAATCATTATATACGATTTTAACTAATAGTGAATACCTCTTCTTTGATGGACTGAAATATCTGGGTATTAATTCCAGTTCAACGTCCAACTTTTGAACTAACTTCTTTAATGTAGTCACTGATGGCAAAATAAATATCCTCTGTAGAAATTTATAAGGTTTCGGACTCTGCTTCATGATTGATAAAGATATTAGCTTTTCTACTAATGTAAATCTTCTAGCTTTAATTTTTTTCTGACAAAATCGAACTTGCATCAATAGCACCTTTCGTGCCAAAGGATTCATGTTTGAAAGTTTTTTCCAAAGGACTGCTCATTTGGAAACCTAAGAGCTTTCTTTGCTCGTCTGGTAAAATTGAGTGTTTTTTTCGCTTTCCTGTACTCTCTGTACAGTTGTTTGCACTTTGGTGTTAATGTTGCAGCAGTTTGTACCAGCCTTTTCTTTTTTTACATTCCTTCTTTCGCGGAACTACTGATGCAGTCTCTGTAAAAGGTCAGTCATTATGTTAGAGAGAGAAGTGCTTCAAGTTTGCACGATTAAATGCAGGATAGGTCGAAACAGTATGTATTATTATTTATTATATAGGTTGAGATTTGTAACTGGCATGGGATCATCTGTTTACTTTATCGTAGAAATTATAAGAAATAAAAAGAGAAACTTCCTAAGAGTAAATAAATAAAAATAAATAACATTAACAATAACATCTAAGTAATACAAAGAAATAATTCTGAAAAAAAGTATATGTACCTGAAGGAGGTTTTGCTGCTCGTATCTCCTGAAGCTCAACTTCTTCACAAGCTCTACTTGTGGAAGTTGCTGAAACCAAAATATTTGTTAAGTAGGGTGAAGTACCCAATTATCAGCACTTTAAGAGTTAGTCCTAACTTATGTCTATTTATTATTGTGAAAAATAGTACTTTACCCGTTAAGGTGAATTTTCTAGTTCTAATATTTAATAAGGAAGACGATATTAAAACAAAAACATGGTTAACTTCTATCCAAGATTTTATAAACAAGTAAAAATAAAAAATGGCCCTCTCACCATTTACTGGTTACATTTACATCGTTTACACCATTTACATTTACATCGCCACCAAT
Organism: Achlya flavicornis; assembly: GCA_947623365.1. Taxonomy (NCBI): domain Eukaryota; kingdom Metazoa; phylum Arthropoda; class Insecta; order Lepidoptera; family Drepanidae; genus Achlya; species Achlya flavicornis. The sequence continues at coordinate 415,908 of OX392494.1, read as the reverse complement.
TAATAGCATAGAGCGAGCCAATTATCAGCACAATACTACTACTGTAAGGAATTGCATTAAAAAAATGTTTTCATTCTTAAAATCTGTTTTTTATTAACTTTTTTATGTACCTAGTTAGTAGGTACGTATTCTCTAATACAAAACAATCACTTATAATCTAATAATACTTTTATAAAATTGACAAAGTTTAACATTAATAATGTTTTCTAAGGTAAATAATTTTTCAGACTTATGAAAATCTCACTAGAAAGTGTTTTACTTAATAATACCTATAACTAATATGGTAGCCGACCAATACTATAAACTATGTAGGTAGGTATTAACAACCATAAAGAAACATATAATTGCACATAAGAAAGTGTACCAGTAGGTAATAAAATAAAAAAAGAATAGGCTCTTGCTATCACATCTTCTAATCTTCTGTAAGGATCTTCTCTAGTTCTAGTAAAGAGTAAGTCTTCTTTCTTTTATTGTTTATTATTTTTTCCAATGGATCTATTTGGTTTTTATCTCTTTGGCCAACTTGCGACGTTCTGGGTACGTTTGGTAAATTAAGTTTAATGTCGGAAAGAATTTCGATTTTTTTATTAGGTGGATACATACTCTGCTCGGCTTTTCTTTTCTTAATGTTAAACGGGTGTTCATTTTCAGGTGAGGATGGTATATTCGTGTTATGAATCATAACTTCGTGTTTAAATGTCTGGTGGTGATTAATGAATGTCTCTTGTGACTTATTTTCTTTTGTCTCTTGTATAATATTAGCTTCAGTCTCTTGTTTTTTAGTTGCTATTGTCTCTTTTGCTTTTTTGTTTATCTTGTTTCTGGTGGTTTCTTTTGTTTTGTTTTTTTCATCTTGTTTAAGTAATCTGTTCTTCTTGCGAGTCTCTTGTTCTTCTTCTTTAAGTTTTTTAGCTTTTAATTTGTCGTTTTCAGTCTTCTGCCATTCCGCTGAAGTAAGCACAAATGATGATCTCTCTACATTTTTAACACCTTTTCGTTCAGGTGTTTTTTCAGCAATCAAAACGTCCTGTATTTTTACTGGTGTAAGTAAATATTGTTGACTATCAAGACATACCAATTGCGCACTACCAAGACAATCTTCAGTATTGTTATAACATTTTTCATTCGTTGTAGAAGTTGTCATAGCTTGCATATTATCTACAAAATCTTCTGCCAATATTACTGGTAATTGATCAATGTCTTGAAATTCAACTGCTTCGAAATTTTCAATTTCGATGTGGATTTCTTTAGTTGTGGACGTATCAGTTTCTTGATTATCAAAATAGCAACAAATGTTCTTCAAAATCCTTTCTGTTTCTGTCAGACTTTCAAGCGGAGTTCTTTGCAGAAATGTAACCTTTTCTTGCCCTACAATATTTTCTAAAGTTTTGCGTGTCATAATTTTTTCTTTATTTGAATTGTCTTGTAGTTTTAAATAGTTTTCTTTTGGTTTTTCATCGTGTTGACTTCCTTTACCCAGACATTTATTGTAGTTAATGGCATCAGAGTTCCAGGGACATAAACCAGTAGTCCTGAATTCATTTATAATTGTCGTATCTTTGATACCAACCTCTAAAGCTTCCTTGAGAACAGGTACGAAATTGTTCTTTGTGAGAGTTTCCAAGGGGTGATCTCTCCTCCATTTTAGGACGCTTTCCCGCCATGCAGTTTTGAGAGGTCTAAATGCTGACACGTCAGCTGGCTGTAGTATCCGTGTAGCGTTGGGATAAAGTGCTATCAAAACAATCTGCAATTTGCTGCACAATTCACTTACTTCAAGACTGATATGTGTTTTGTGTCCATCTACAAATAGTATGACGGGGAATGTTACCTTTCTTTTGTTAAGGTAAGGATGGAACACATTCTTGATATAGTCATAGAATAGCTCAGACTTCATCCATCCTGTATCACTCAGACCAATGCCCCACTCATCTGGAACTGATGAAGTTATATTTTTTGGAAGCCTTTTGTTAGGAAACACAACTAATGGAGGTGTTACCTCTCCGTTGGCGCAAAATGTAAACAGAACAGTAAGCGCTGTTTTAGCTGTAGCGTGATCCACTTCATATACATCTTTCTCCTCGTAACGAAATAACTTTACCATTTTTGGGACATAGCTGAAAGTTAGATTCGTCTCCATTAAAAACACGAGCTGGGTCCTGTAAGATGTCAAAATAGTTGTTTTCCTTAAGATAAAGCTCAATTTTATGGAACCACCCTTTGATATCTTTTTCTGATACATTAGCACTGGCTGGTGTGACAGCTTCGACAGTGCGTTCGCTGAGTTCTGGATGACGGCGCATAAAAAGGTCATACCACTTTTTACCAGGTATGTCATCTTTAAAGGGGTTTTCTCTTCCTGACTTCTTTAAGAAGTTTGCTACACTTAATTGTAAATCAGATTTTCTTTTTGGAAATCCTTTCCGACAGCAATCTACAACCCACTGTACCAAAACTCCTTCTTCTTCTGTGGACAATATTGGCCTAGGACCTGGTAGATTCTTGCATGGCTTTCTTAATCGCGACTGGATAGTTCCTCTTGGCACATTGTAAGTTTTTGAAGCCAGTTTTTTGGACATACCTTTCTTAACTGCTTCCAAGGATTTTAGTAGATTTTCGGTTGTGTACATTTTTCGTTTATTTGGTTTATTTTCTCCCTTTGGCTTCATGGTAGGTGGATAAAGGGTTCTGAAAAAAGAAAAGAGATGACAAAATTCTAGGAAAACCACTTTATCAGCATACTTCTGATCTAATTATCAGAACCATGCTGATAAATGGTAAATGCAGATTCAGCACCATGCTAAGATTTTTATTTTGATAGTATAAACTACTTATACAAAACAAAATGAATTCTATGCATAAAATAAATACAGTTTATATTAAAAAGTATGAAATAAGTATTTACGTACTTTTTCCATTTATCAGTACCGGTGCTGATAATTTGGAATTTACAAAATATTCGATCCATTTATCAGCACCACGTATTTTACCAATTTATCACCATAACCTCAAATTCTACTCTTCAGATTATCTTCATAAACTATCTCGAATATCAGAGAAATTGGTAGTTTCAATAAAAAATATCTAAAAGATCTAATATATCATAAAATGTAAACACGTGAACTTACCGGCGATCACAAGAAACAGGCAAAAACAGAAGAAACCGCAGGACACAAATGTTTGATTACACTATTTCCGCCATTTTGAAGTCTCAAAGTATGGTGTTGCCAATAGTAGGATTCCGAAAACATACATTTATTTATTTATTAGTGTGGTAACCCAAATTAGTGAGTGAGAATCTTAGAATTTGTCAATTTATTCGGAGTGATGATAATTTGGTGCAGTGCTAGCGTTTGGGTTATTCACCCTACCAATGCCCAACAAGCTTGAGCGCAGTCTGCAACTTGCAGTATCCGGCAAGACCAAGGTGAGATACTTTCCCTAATAATATTCTGTTTTAATAAATCGTCAACTTGCTTCTGGATTTCTACCTTTTGCTGAGGAGCCTGTCCATAACTCACATAAATGGGTTGACCTGGAATTCTAAGCTTGTTTGACTGCATGAGTGAAGGTTAGAGAGATTGTAAGGTGTTCTTACAGTTAATGTTGTACTGGTGACGAAATTTAAAGAAACGCGTGTAACAGATTTTACTCTCATTTGTATGCTAATATAATTCTTAATAAATGAATCAGGTCGGATAATAAAGACTTAAGAATCAGATTATGTAATTCAAACGTTAGGATGGCTATTCTAATCGAATTATATAGCATGTTTTATAATCAGGTATACCTACCTACCTATATCAAGAGTATTGAAGGGTCTAGGTGAGAGTAATAAAATAATCATTTAGGCCAGACTTGAGAATATATTATTCTAAAATTATATCTATGGCCTTAACTATGAATTTACTCTACCACCGTTTCGGATAGCCGGCCTGTTGAGAAGATACCGGCTGAAACTCATTAAGGTCTTTTATATGGCCACTATACATTCAGAGTTATTCTCAGTATATAACAGAAATACACATAACACTAAAATGATCAATCCTTCAACTTATACTTCAACAAAAATCACATAGATTGATGTCACATGAATCTTAAGAATCTAAACATCATTTCTTTATGTATCTAAAACTGAAACATGATATTTGAAGACCTTCTGTTGATCTAATGGTTGGGACCACAGGTTAAAAACTTTCAGTACAGGACCATAGGTTAAACACAGATCATTTTCAAGCAAATTGTCTTCAGAACCAAAAATCATAGAATAATGTTTCAACCATATATCGCTTTCAGTAATAATCTAACACGTGCGTTCAGTGTGAATGCCTCTAATGCACTAAAGTTTTAAATTGTATGTGGCACGATCGCAGTCGCGATATGTCAGAAAATTACACAAATATTGCAAAATAGGACGCTTGCCCGTACAGGGATGTTTTCCCTTTTTAAAATATGTCCTTATAATTGAAACATAACTTATAAAATGGCTTTCCTAAGCCTATTTCAGTTTGTCGTAAGTTCTTTATCTATTGTTACTGGATCTATTGTTTCTTTATAACTCCTATTCGTTTTAAACTTGAGATGCTTCTAGATTGTTATCATTTTTTCTAGAAAGTGTTTCTTGCATTGTTTCTAGAAAAAGGTTTTGGTATATAATCCGTGGTCAGTTTGGACTATAGACATAAATAACAATTACGAACATATTAAACTGAAATTTTATTAAATAAACACTTCAACGCATCAGCTTGGCTTTCCAAAGAGGAAACGCTGCCAGCCTAAATTATAATTATATTACTAGATTATACAATAAATCAATGTGTTTTCAAACAATTCTTAGTGAATTTAACAATATTCATTATGGTTTGTTTTAAAAATAAACAATAGCCGAACCACATCCGTTTATTAAATAATTATTACACGACATATTTAAGGTATGATGTCGCAGGAATTCTGTCACATCATCGCGTTGATCCCTCAAGCCATCGGCATTGAAATACCCTATTCTAAGGGAGCGCGGTTTGGTCCTACACGTTATTGCCGTATTATCCATTAAGGGGGGTACATTTGAAGGAAGAAAGAGACGTCAGGATGGCATTATAGCGCATCCCGATGGAGGCGAGGGCGTGACCGTCGCCCTCTTTTTCGCGGATTTGGTCAGCGAGATTCCGGATCTCGTTAAAGTCGAAAAGACGTGAGAAACGCTCCACCAGAGTGTCGCGTATAAAAAGGGGGGGTGTTGTGATAGATGTGAATTTGACGCGACTATATAATGTTATAGGCATCTGCATCTAAAAAAAGGTTGCCTGGACAGCTCGCGGAGGGCCTCGACCTTTGGAGTGCAAGGACCTCTTGTGCTGTGGGAGAATTGTGGGTTCCTTGATCAGCAAATAAAACAATGTATTTAAAGTTACTAACAAACACTCTATTAAATTTGTTGCCGCGGTGTTACATGGCGGTTACGGCCGCAGTGGAACAAAAGTTTACTTAGCTCTACAGCACTGACTCTAAATGGCCATCGAAAGAAAAAAAAGTTGAGTCATGACTCACGGTACTGCGAAGCGATCAATGTGCCCGAAGGGAATCCCCTCTGGGCAGCGGACGTCCAAACAGGAAGCGACGGCTTGCGCGTCAACGCTGTGGCGTGACAGCAACGCCGCCCTCCGGAACCGATGCGGCGAACATTGCGGTTGAATGTCCAGCCGGGTCCTACGGGGTATTCCTTGGCGTCACACCGCGGGCCAAAGCCCGGCGGTGCATCCGGCTGGAACCTCCGTCGTCGGCGATGATGGTGGCGCTGCTGGCCACGGTAGTGTTTGCCACGTTGGCAAAGAAGAAAAACAAAAACGTCTTGTACGTCGACGGCACTTTACGACACCAGTCGCGTCACATCAATTGCCTACCGAGGCACTTACGATCAAAATAAGTATAAACAAAAAAATAAAGAAAATCAATTAACGCGTCGACCGCATGGTCGGCGGACTACATCCCCCTTTGGTAAAATGGCGGCGGATCGGAGAGTCGGAGTACGTGTCTCTCACGCTGTTACTTTTTCTCGACTGCCTGAGGTAATGGCCGTGCAAGCCTCCTAGGGGTTGCGTTGCAGGACAAAATAATCGATTTTTGGTCGATAAGTTATAACTGTTTAAATTATATTTTCAATATTAATTAATTCTGTATAGCTTGTAAAATGCTTTGATGAATTCTATAAATGTGAGTATAATTGAAATATTTTTACATGTATTAATTGCCGAGCTAATAATGATTTTCGAATACGATCGATAAAGACGCACTGAAGGTACGACCCTAAAAACATGTAGGTAGATGTAAAATAAAGTGACATCGCAAAATGAAAAATAAGATTTCAGCTTTCAGCTGTAAAACTAGGATCAATCGAAAGAACTAATTTTTGCGATTCCAAATGTACCCTTAGTACGAATTTTGGTTCAGTACAAAGCCTGTTAGGACGTGAAACAGTTTTGATAGTTCACCGGTAATTCAGATGGAAATTCTATATTAATTACTTGTATTTGTCTTATTAAGTATTTGAATCTTAGTTAATGATGTACGTAGTAAAGATTTTATATGTTAGTTTCCTTGTGCCATTGCTATTTCGTTAGGCTTGTGACCCCTGTGACGTCATGGCCTACCTACCTAATAATTTCTATGTGTTATGTAGTAATCACTACTACAAGAGCGAAGTCCGCATCCTCGTTTAGTGGAGGAATTTGGTCCCGGCTGCTAGGTGGGGGGTTTGCGCGGCGTTGCTGTTTAGGGACGGCGGCGGCGGGTTTCGGCGGAAGGGGCGTGGTTTGCGCGGCCATAGGGGCGGGCGCTTGAGTGACAGTGACAGTGGGAGTGGGCGTGGGAATAGTGGCAGATGAAACTGCCGGGGTGGGCATGGACTTAGTCCGAGTGGGCGGGAACTCCCTAGGGGAGTTTAAGTCCCAAGCGGGTCTCAGGCTCGTGTGAGTGGGATCAGGGGGAGGCGCGGTAGTGCGCGTGGAATTATTGGGCCGGGCTGTAGTAGCCTTTGGGCGGGGAGCTTTAGTGCACCCGCGATAGTTAGCGGGGTGCCCTTGCGTCTGGCAAAGGACGCAGCTCGGAGGCTCAGAATTGAGAGTGGGTGGGTGGGTTGGTCAGGGTTGCCTAGGCACTTTACGCACCTTGGAGGTGCGTAGCAGTGCCTGGCGGAGTGGCCATAAAGTTGGCAGTTGTGACACTGATATGGGAATTCGGTCCTGTGTGGCTTTTCGAGCACACAGTCGGTAACTTGGCAGATGGCCCTGAGGTTGTGGATACGGTCGCTCGCCGGCCCGGGTTCCATGGTTACTACAACCATGTTTAGGGGGACGGTCTTTGAGCGACCTCGCATAAGGCGATGGACAGCGAGGACAGGGATACCCTGGTCGCTGAGGGACTGCTTAACTTCCTCGGTGGTTACCTCGGAAGGCATGCCCTTGATTACTATGCGGGTGGCACGCTCCTCAGGGAGAGAGTAGGTGTGAAAAGACACCTTTCTCTCCTTGAGGAGGTTGGTGAAGGCTCTATGGTCTGTCGGTGAAGTAACCGTGACCCGAATGCCATGTTCGGTGGGACGGGCGGAAGTATAATTAATGTGGTGGCTGGAGAACCAGCCAAAGACAAGAGTCCATTTGGACTTGTCCTGTATAAAAATGGGAGGAGGAGCGGGGAGGGTGTTGATGCCTGTTAGGGCGAGGGGGGATGCGAAGAGGTTCGCTAACGCGACTTGTGTCCATGGGAATGGACACGTTCGCTGAAGGGCCAGGGACGGGTGAGGGGGCCTGCTTGAGGGCCTTGGCGGCAGCCTCGTAGGCAGAGGCTTGCTTGGCTCGCTTGCGCTTGCCTTTTTTACCCTCCACTTGTATGAAGTCCTCCTCGGAAGACGAGGAGGGCTTCATAAGAGCGGCGGGAGCCTCTAGTTGGGTGGTGGTGGTGATGGAAGAATTGGCCTTTGCCGACTTAATGTCGGTGGCGGCGGAGGAGGAGGAGGAGGCGGAGGAGGAGGAGGAGGCGGAGGAGGAGGAGGACTTGGCCTCATTAGACGTATAGGAGTCAGTAGAAACTGACGTCCTAGTCTTATTGTATATGGATGAACGCGTGAGAGCGTCAGAGACAGTTGGGGAGGGAGGGGCTTGTCCTGATGGGACAGCCTCGGTGTCGCTGCAGACTTCCGGAGTCGACTGGGTCGACATCTCGGAGTCCGCGCGAGAGGGTGGACGAGAGGAGGAGGGGATGGACCGGTTCGGAAAACGACCGGAGAGATATAGCACGGCAGCCTCATCCGCGAGGATGTCCTCTAGGGACAGGGTGAGCTGGGGTTGGCTGGCCATAGTGACCAGCCTGGCCTTGCGGCCGGGGCCTAAGCTAGACGTACACTATTGTGACTTCAAACGCGGTGCGTTCCTGGGAGAAGAAGTCACAAGAAACTCCAGGCAATCGCCCTAGCTACGTACCTACTCCTATCCTCCCCGGGTGGGTTTTCCCGGGTGTGTGTAGTACAACTCCCAACCGGGTGTAGGTTGGGAGGTGAGTAGGCCCTAGGGTGTGCCCTAAGCTTGTAACCTCCGCCACAGACCTTGTGTTGTGGCTGAGTTCCTACGTCCCTGCCTAACGCTAACTGGGGTCGACTAGGGAAGCCCCCAAGGCCGACTGGTCCAGTCCCGTCCGGGTTGTGTGTTCCTGAAGGGAAAACACCAAAGCGCCCGGGGCCCGCTAACCAACTTAAGTTGTCACCGTTAGGTTTCCGTTGGTTACCACAGCAAGTCGTGGATTTTGGTGGACAATCAATATGTGTCAGAAACAACAATGAACACGACGCGTATTGAAAATTATTTATACTATTTATATCTAATTCCAAAACCAATATCATAGGGGAGAGGGGGGCATAGTGGGGTATTTAAGACTCAACTGCAGCTATAAGACAAAAGATTATGATTAAACCGCAAATTTTAACTCAATATCATGGTTTAACTCATTGCGAATGACTATGAATATATTATTTTCGATTACGATAATAAATCTACGATATGTGAATACATAAATGTAAAATGGCATTTGCCCCGCTATGCCCCATATATGGGGGTAAACCGGGGTACCCTATGGGGCATTGTGGGGTATAATAATGCGAAAATAAAAATACAGATTCCAAACTTAATAGTCTTTATTATCTAACTCCAAAAGAACTACAAAACTTTGGCACAAATTAGAACCTCCTAATCATCATAAATTCTCATTTAAAAACAAGCTAATCAACAAAATAAACAAAAAAATACAAACAAATCAACGTTACTAAATAATTGTACTGCTTCTGTAAAATTAATATTATTAAACAATTCAGTCCTCGACGCACATTGCACATAAATGAGTAGCTTCGTCATCTTCATCATCTTCCCCTGCACAAGAGTTGTGTGCCCATCGAGAACATTTTATACAACGAATCCATCCCTCTGTTGATTCTGACCACAAGTAGCCACAGTATATGCATTCAGCATCGTTATCATCTTCTAAGGAACGTTTGCTACCTTTCTTTTTGATCAGCTTTCTCTTTTTTTGTTTATCTGATTGAAATTCTTCCAAATCTTTAGCTACCCTCTTTTTTTTTTGTTCTTTTAATTCTGCGGCCTTTTTTAAGGCCATAAGCTCATTTTTGTATGGTGACTCTGTAATTATTGCTGTTTTCCCTCTCCGCTTAGTAACTCTTTTGTTTGTTCTGTTCTCCTTGGGCAGTGGCATTATTTGTTCTGGAGTTGTTGCAAATGTTGAGGGTCTATCAGTCATACTAGAACAACCAGGTTGTGGAGAAAGTTGCCTTGTTGGGGTTGGTTGTCTGGGTGGAGTCTTTTCACCAGGCTCAACATCAGAACAAGTAATACCACTGGGCATTATTTGTTCTGGCGTTGTTGCAAAAGTTGAGGGTCTATAAGCTGCCCCAGAAATACCAGGTTGTGGATGAAGTTGCCTTGTTGGGGTTGGTTGTCTGGGTAGAGTCTTTTCACCAGGCTCAACTTCTAGACGTTCTTGTGTAAGTGGCGTGTTATCACCCTGCAAAATAGCTTCATCGATTAAGGACACCTGCTCAGGCTCAGGATTGTCTGTAGTTTCCGCGGGTGCAAAGTCTGCATCAGTAAATACATCCTTATTCATAGGCCAAATTCCTGTGGCTCTATATGCATTAATAGCAGTCGTCATAGTTGCTGCAGATACAAAAGCTTTACCGAATAGTGCAGCGGTCTGATATTGTGTCACCACGCGTCCTGGATGGCACCGAAGCCAGTTTTTTACTTCATTAGCGTAATATGTGCTTATAGGCTTCATGAACCCCACATCAAGTGGCTGGAGTCGGTGCGTGCAATGGGGTGGAAAGCACAGTAAAATAACACCATTTTCGCGAGCTAAATCAATGACCTCGAGAGATTTGACATGTGTTACATGACCATCTAGCAATAACAGTACACGATTATCCTTAGTGGAATGCGACCACTCAATGAATCTCTTTAGCCAGAGGACAAATAAATGACCCTGGATCCAGCCAGATTCGTGACATTCTCCCCAAGATCCAGCTGGAGCTCCATCAAGCAATTCCGGTTTCATACGCTTTCGGGGGAAGATGAACATCGGTGGCATATAATTGCCAACTGCGCTGAAGCAAAGAATTGTGGTCATTAATTTTCCTCTTTCTGCAGAGGTCAATGTTCCTACCTGCCTTTTACCACAGGAAGCCAGGATTTTAGAGTGACTTTTAGGGACAGTTGACACACCTGTCTCGTCAACATTATAGATCCGTTGTGGAGTAAGCTTATGTTCGTCGTAAATCTTTTCTAAAAGTTGATAGAAATTTCCAACGGATACTCTATTGAAACCCATGGCCCTGGCTGCTGATGTTGGTTCAGGTTTTCTATAGCTGATATCTGGATGTCTTTTCAGCAATCCTTTCAACCAATCTATACCAGCCAGACCACTCTTCGAATCAAATCTATGAGGGATTCTATTTTTTTCTGCCACATCAAAAGCAAGTTGTCGCATGTCACGCGAAGTCAGTCCATGAAATCGTGCTTCCATCAATTTTATGTATTCTATTAGTTCTTTCTCTTGATCTCGAGAAAACACGGTTTTAAAATGGCCCAACTTCTTTTGAAACATAGTATCGTCCGGATTAGCCCGATATTTAGAAACATACCGTTCTAATGTAGTCTGTGGAACGTTGTGTAAATTTGCCGCTTTTTTGTAGCCCATTTCTCCCGCCACAACACTAAGTACAGCTTTTTTCATTCCTTCCATTGACCATGAATGCTGATCTGTAGTCCTTTTATATGTGCGGACCATATTACTGAAAATAAAAGAAAAAAAAATATAGAAACACATATAGTAGTTATTTGTTTCCTTTAAAAAGTTACCTGCTTTAGTTGCCTAAAAAAGAGGCAAAGTGGGGTACTTTTCAAACAATACCCTACTATGCCCCTTTTAATGTGCCCCACTATGCCTCAGTGTTACTTTTTAAACAAAACATAAACTGACAACATCTTACCTTTTTCACAAACAATCTTGTATTTTTGGTTATGAAATCCGGAAGGTACTGCTACACAATGAAATATCAACCACCACAATAACACTTAGGTTCGAGAAACAATTGCTGTTTAATTTCACGTGTTTTTTTTAACGAAAACACTGCTTTTAAAGTTTTTGTTTGCGGAGCATAAACGGCTGTCAAAATGGCGTGAATCGTAAATGAAGGTCACGTGCCGACTGACGACCAATCAAAACGAGGCATTTGAAACTTTGTACGGCGTTTCGTTCGAGCTGTCAGAGGCATTCCCCGCTATGCCCCACTACCCCACTATACCCCCCTCTCCCCGGAGAGGGGGGCATAGTGGGGTATTTAAGACTCAACTGCAGCTATAAGACAAAAGATTATGATTAAACCGCAAATTTTAACTCAATATCATGGTTTAACTCATTGCGAATGACTATGAATATATTATTTTCGATTACGATAATAAATCTACGATATGTGAATACATAAATGTAAAATGGCATTTGCCCCGCTATGCCCCATATATGGGGGTAAACCGGGGTACCCTATGGGGCATTGTGGGGTATAATAATGCGAAAATAAAAATACAGATTCCAAACTTAATAGTCTTTATTATCTAACTCCAAAAGAACTACAAAACTTTGGCACAAATTAGAACCTCCTAATCATCATAAATTCTCATTTAAAAACAAGCTAATCAACAAAATAAACAAAAAAATACAAACAAATCAACGTTACTAAATAATTGTACTGCTTCTGTAAAATTAATATTATTAAACAATTCAGTCCTCGACGCACATTGCACATAAATGAGTAGCTTCGTCATCTTCATCATCTTCCCCTGCACAAGAGTTGTGTGCCCATCGAGAACATTTTATACAACGAATCCATCCCTCTGTTGATTCTGACCACAAGTAGCCACAGTATATGCATTCAGCATCGTTATCATCTTCTAAGGAACGTTTGCTACCTTTCTTTTTGATCAGCTTTCTCTTTTTTTGTTTATCTGATTGAAATTCTTCCAAATCTTTAGCTACCCTCTTTTTTTTTTGTTCTTTTAATTCTGCGGCCTTTTTTAAGGCCATAAGCTCATTTTTGTATGGTGACTCTGTAATTATTGCTGTTTTCCCTCTCCGCTTAGTAACTCTTTTGTTTGTTCTGTTCTCCTTGGGCAGTGGCATTATTTGTTCTGGAGTTGTTGCAAATGTTGAGGGTCTATCAGTCATACTAGAACAACCAGGTTGTGGAGAAAGTTGCCTTGTTGGGGTTGGTTGTCTGGGTGGAGTCTTTTCACCAGGCTCAACATCAGAACAAGTAATACCACTGGGCATTATTTGTTCTGGCGTTGTTGCAAAAGTTGAGGGTCTATAAGCTGCCCCAGAAATACCAGGTTGTGGATGAAGTTGCCTTGTTGGGGTTGGTTGTCTGGGTAGAGTCTTTTCACCAGGCTCAACTTCTAGACGTTCTTGTGTAAGTGGCGTGTTATCACCCTGCAAAATAGCTTCATCGATTAAGGACACCTGCTCAGGCTCAGGATTGTCTGTAGTTTCCGCGGGTGCAAAGTCTGCATCAGTAAATACATCCTTATTCATAGGCCAAATTCCTGTGGCTCTATATGCATTAATAGCAGTCGTCATAGTTGCTGCAGATACAAAAGCTTTACCGAATAGTGCAGCGGTCTGATATTGTGTCACCACGCGTCCTGGATGGCACCGAAGCCAGTTTTTTACTTCATTAGCGTAATATGTGCTTATAGGCTTCATGAACCCCACATCAAGTGGCTGGAGTCGGTGCGTGCAATGGGGTGGAAAGCACAGTAAAATAACACCATTTTCGCGAGCTAAATCAATGACCTCGAGAGATTTGACATGTGTTACATGACCATCTAGCAATAACAGTACACGATTATCCTTAGTGGAATGCGACCACTCAATGAATCTCTTTAGCCAGAGGACAAATAAATGACCCTGGATCCAGCCAGATTCGTGACATTCTCCCCAAGATCCAGCTGGAGCTCCATCAAGCAATTCCGGTTTCATACGCTTTCGGGGGAAGATGAACATCGGTGGCATATAATTGCCAACTGCGCTGAAGCAAAGAATTGTGGTCATTAATTTTCCTCTTTCTGCAGAGGTCAATGTTCCTACCTGCCTTTTACCACAGGAAGCCAGGATTTTAGAGTGACTTTTAGGGACAGTTGACACACCTGTCTCGTCAACATTATAGATCCGTTGTGGAGTAAGCTTATGTTCGTCGTAAATCTTTTCTAAAAGTTGATAGAAATTTCCAACGGATACTCTATTGAAACCCATGGCCCTGGCTGCTGATGTTGGTTCAGGTTTTCTATAGCTGATATCTGGATGTCTTTTCAGCAATCCTTTCAACCAATCTATACCAGCCAGACCACTCTTCGAATCAAATCTATGAGGGATTCTATTTTTTTCTGCCACATCAAAAGCAAGTTGTCGCATGTCACGCGAAGTCAGTCCATGAAATCGTGCTTCCATCAATTTTATGTATTCTATTAGTTCTTTCTCTTGATCTCGAGAAAACACGGTTTTAAAATGGCCCAACTTCTTTTGAAACATAGTATCGTCCGGATTAGCCCGATATTTAGAAACATACCGTTCTAATGTAGTCTGTGGAACGTTGTGTAAATTTGCCGCTTTTTTGTAGCCCATTTCTCCCGCCACAACACTAAGTACAGCTTTTTTCATTCCTTCCATTGACCATGAATGCTGATCTGTAGTCCTTTTATATGTGCGGACCATATTACTGAAAATAAAAGAAAAAAAAATATAGAAACACATATAGTAGTTATTTGTTTCCTTTAAAAAGTTACCTGCTTTAGTTGCCTAAAAAAGAGGCAAAGTGGGGTACTTTTCAAACAATACCCTACTATGCCCCTTTTAATGTGCCCCACTATGCCTCAGTGTTACTTTTTAAACAAAACATAAACTGACAACATCTTACCTTTTTCACAAACAATCTTGTATTTTTGGTTATGAAATCCGGAAGGTACTGCTACACAATGAAATATCAACCACCACAATAACACTTAGGTTCGAGAAACAATTGCTGTTTAATTTCACGTGTTTTTTTTAACGAAAACACTGCTTTTAAAGTTTTTGTTTGCGGAGCATAAACGGCTGTCAAAATGGCGTGAATCGTAAATGAAGGTCACGTGCCGACTGACGACCAATCAAAACGAGGCATTTGAAACTTTGTACGGCGTTTCGTTCGAGCTGTCAGAGGCATTCCCCGCTATGCCCCACTACCCCACTATACCCCCCTCTCCCCTATTTCAAAATAATATTTATTCATAGCGGAAGCGGAAATGCATATTCATCAATCGCACAAACCAATGTTGCCATGATTGGATCCACATACAGCACAATCATTATAATCATAGACTAAAAATACAACATTTATGGCCAATCCAAACAAACCGATAAGCCTAATAAAAAATCAACCGTGTAAACTCGCTCACAATTTATATTAAGTCTATCCACACGTAAGTCTATTTGCATCTCGAATTGAAGTTTCGAGCGGACTTCGCCGGGGTCGTAAGTATGTATTTACAAACAAAAAGTACATGTATCATATCAGTTATCTGGTTTCCATAGTACAAGCTCTGCTTAGTTTGGGATCAGATGACCGTGTGTGAGAAATGTCCCGGGACATTTATTTACTTCTAATGTCCCATGTTTCAGTGGTATGGCTTAACTCCGCCAGCACTTCCCGTATAGTGCCATTAAGAGTTTGCAGCTCCTCCCGCACAGCTCCTACAGCACCAGTCATATTGTTCATCTCTTGCCTCATACCCGCAAGCTCTGCTATCTTGCTTTCTTCAAGACACACCAACTGGGTACGCAGATCAGGTTGGCGGAACCTATAGCGAATGCGTCTTGAGCCCGGATTTTCTGTGGAATAAAACTCTTAAATATCATCCTTGAATACTTACAAAATTATGCCAAACACTGTTTTCATTTTGGCGCCGATCCCAGTGCGAGCGGTCTAGAATTCTGTGGTCAAAGTTCTGCAACTCTCAACCGCTCGCTGTCGGATCGGCGCCTTAAACTGTCAAGAGAATTAATGAGAAGGTCCTAAAGCTTACTGTATTAACTGTAATAGCTGTCCATTGCAGTTTCACCGAGGATAAAAGTAGGCTATAACACTCTGGGATAACTACTTACGATTAGTAGCTTTTGGGATAATGAAGCTTCCTATTTTCAATGTAGGAAAGTTGGGGTTCTTCAGTAAGTATGAACATATTTCACACAGTAATGTAGTTTGTTGGTCCTTCTTCCCCATATATCAACATACAAAAGTGAACCAACCTGCATCTTGCAAACATCAGTAACAAGAGTTTCTGGTTGCTGTAAAACCTCTGCAATCAACTGTGACGCTGGAGCATTGGTATTTCTTCACAGTCAGGTATCTAAAACAAAGAATGATAATATTGATTTGTCGTAAAAAAAAACTGGAGTTTTTTTTATACAACAGTAGTTATTAATATCAAGATTAAAATGATTTTTACCGTGTCACAGTCAAAACGCTGATAATCCTTCAACTCTGGGGCCTGCCAAGTCCATTGTAATTTCCTCTTCATGCGTCAAGTTTAAGTCTTGTGGCGGTCCACCTCCCGTGCGATATAATCTACGGTGTTCGCCGTATTTCCTTTTCAGGGTATTTTTCATGTTTTCATTTTTTGCCCGTACAGTTTTTGTATTTCGCTGGTATAGACCAGAAGCACTATTAAAGTCTGCGGTGAATTTGTACCAAGTTTCCTCCTTTAATTGCTTATTCACTAGGTCCGTTTTTTAATTTTCCAAAACATTGAAATATCTCTTAACTAATGTGGTTAACAGTTTCGTTTCAAACGTGGAGAAGTTTGGCACTCTTATTTCAAGTTATCAGTCATTTTTGATAAGAAAGAAGCAATAATATAAAATTTACCTTTCATCTGTAACAATCGCGATGAGAAGCTTCTATAGTACAGATATGGTATATCTATATCTGTGTTCACTAGGTTTCATCCAAAGTTATTCCAGATTGCATTGTTTTTGGACCTATTAATCCCAATATGGATTCGAATGTATCAGGAAACATTCTGTAAAACAAAAGCAACAACAATGTATCAATCATATTTTGTGGCATACAATACATTCCAAGACGTAACAGCATACCTGAAATGAGGTTTAAACTCATGCTTTCTTCTTGTTTAGGGCTACTGTGATGTGGTGCAGAACCCTAGACAACTGTAGAGTTGTGGAGTGTTGGGCTCTGAACCCAAACTGCTCGGGGCGGGCCTCGATGTGTGGAACGAGGCTCGGTGTGGGACAAGGTGATGCAGCAGGAGCTTTTCAAACACCTTCGACACTGTAGGCAGCAACGTGATGAGTCGGTAACTCTCCGGCCTCACGGAGTTTTTCCCGGGCTTCAGCAACATGATGACCCTACCCGTTTTCCAAATGGTGGGAAAGCGCCCAAAACTAATGGCACTAAACAGGCATGTCAACACCACGAGAGTACGCGGCGGAAGATGACGCAACGCCATGTTATTAATACCATCCGGGCACTTTTCCCTTTGGGGCAAGCAGGATCCTCTGCACCTGTCCGGGCGAGAATACCACAGGATCTTCTTTGCGTCCCAACGGCGTGCCAAGGTACTCACGAAGCTGTTGACCGCGATAGTGGCCACTTTATAACTTACACTACCCGTAATTTCATCATGGCATTATAACTATTATCATATTTTTGTATTGAGACAGCTTTTAACAGCTTTATTTACATGTCATTCATTATCTTAACCTACAACATAAAAATACCGCCAATAAAAGGTCTCCACTAAAAATAATTTCATAAAGATAACGACTAAGAATTGACATTCATTGTTGCAGAAGAAATCAAAAATAAACAGTGTAAACAACAATTAAATTAAAATTTTAAAACAGAAATCAAGTAATTTTGACAGACAACTTCCATATATCGATATAAACATGACAAGAAACAAAGATTATATTCAATAAATTGTTAGTTTATTTAAATAAAATAGGTAGTAGGTAATTAAGTATACATCTTGGTTTAAAATAATATATAAAATAAAGAGTTGGGTAAAGTGAAACATTCAAATCAAATCAAATAATTTATTTTAAAAAGAAAAAAAACACACAGATAATTAAGCAATGGTCCCCGCACTAGGATAATCCTGTATCGCGGGCAACCTGTA
Organism: Achlya flavicornis; assembly: GCA_947623365.1. NCBI lineage: Eukaryota > Metazoa > Arthropoda > Insecta > Lepidoptera > Drepanidae > Achlya > Achlya flavicornis. The sequence continues at coordinate 398,125 of OX392494.1, read as the reverse complement.
TCGTTTACAAAAATATGATTTCCAAAACAGGGGGAAGTTATAAATTCAAAAGAAGTTATAAAGGAAAATTATAAGTAACTACTAGAAACTTTTTTTTTTATCTCTCAATTAATTACATACAATGCGGCATTTTTAAATTATTAGAAATAGAAATAATAAAATAAGATAAAATTAAGTAGGTACTCACTATCTAATATTTGTGAAATGTTGTGGAATAAATCTAAGTATGAGAGAAAAGTGTATTGTGCTTGATTTAGTTTCTATGGGTGTTCTCTAATTTTTCTTCAGAAGTCGGAAAATAGCGGCGCTTAAATTATTAGTAAGTAAGTATCTTATCTTCTGAAGGGGCCGAAAAATAACTCGGACACTTCGACCCATTGGGATCTATTGTGTTCCCCTAGATAACTTACTCCTCCCCAATCTCGTTGAAAACTCTTTTCATGAGTTTTACAACGAGGCTAGGAGATATAAGCCTATAGTCTTCTGGTTTTGGATATCAAACCCCTAGGAGACTAATTCGCTTACCAGCCAGTGCATCGCATGTGCACAGAAGGTGCTCCATGCGTTCCGAATGTTCCCCACAAAATCTGCACATGAGTGTCGCGGTTGATGGGTCATCTTCATGATCATGTCGTTGGTTCCAAAGTGCCCAGTAAAGGCCCCAAGCAAGGTAGCGGATTTGCCCCTTGCTCATATTCCAAATGCATTCCCGGGCTTTGAACGTAGAGCCTAGGAATTTCTTGGAGTGTTGTATACCGGTATAAGACAGCCAATGTTTTCGTTGTCTGTGATCTGCAAACTCCCTAAATGTGGCTTTTACGAGACACGTCAAAATGCTTAAACATGGTTTTGGACCCACAAAATCATTTGCTGAGCCCTCTCGCCAGTTCATCTGCGGCTTCGTTACCATAAAGCTTCGATGGAGGTTCAAGGTTATTTTAGTTAGTTCAGGAGTCCACCATGGTACCTTTTTGCAAAAGGCCGTTTTCTGTGGGCAATTATCTTCCCATGCACCGATGTGCCCGCCTTGATTCTGTCCGCTTCAAATTCTATATCCAGTATGGAATTAAGCTTACCTTAAGGGCTCCCCCTAGATTTACTTTAAGGTCCCTCCTGTACGAGTCCCAATTTGTGTGCCTTGGGTATCTCTTCGTCTAGTTTCGGCTTCTTCCGCCGTCCTAAACCTAAAGCATATATAATTATGGTCAGACAGATTTCGTCCGATACATGCCAATTTTCAATATGAGAGCTGGCCCTGTTTGAAGCCAGTGTCAGGTCAATAACTTCAGTTCTCGCAGAAGTCCTGAAAATAGGTTTATTGCCTGCGTTAAGGTTTTGTAAAGACGTGGTGTGCATTCGCATCGCAGCTAAGTATCAGATTGAGGTTTTCTTGGTTGCCGTAGTTACTTAACCAGTCTTCTGATTACTGTTGTTACTGCTACTGCTGGTTCCTTTTGTTCATATGGGAGATAGGCAGAGGCAAGGATAATTCTCCTTTTCTCTGTTCCCGTCCCCACTTGGACCAGAGTTGTGAGATCCCTGTAACAGAAAGTACGTAAGGGCATATCCTCTATACCGCCCCTGATATACCATGCCCCCTATCCCACCAAAGCCTTTTATAGTCCCTTTATACAAATAAGGTTCCCGTATCAAGGCAAAGTCGTATGTGTTAAGCTTCAATTGCCGAGCCAGAAGGGCAGTAGCGGCTCTGCAGTTATGCAAATTGACTTGTGTACAAATCAATTACCCTCCATCTCATTAGTCCCTCCATCTTGGATTATTGATGGGTTTGTGCTGTTATAGGAGGGCTTCAGTTTTGAGGCTCCCCCTCCATCGCCTGGCTCTCCTCGAGAGCAGTTGGCGACTCAATTCCCAGGGTATTGAAGGCCCTCGAGGTCCGCCTCTGACGCCGTGCTCTGGATCTCTGACTCATGCGATACGTCGTGAGCAGAGACTTCGTCGATGGCCTCCTCACGCTGCGGTGGTCCATCTTCGGAGGGCTCAATTCCTGCTTTCGCAGTGGGTGCCTCTCCCTCGTCTTCTTCCAGGAGCTTGAACGAGTATCTTTCAATTCCTCCTGGAAGGGAGTAGCCCGCGGCCTTGATGACCCCAGCGGACACCCCGTCCATGAGGACGATACGACGGATGCCGGTCTGCTCAGTGAGAGCATTCACGACTTTCCAGTCGTCCGTCCTCAAGGCAGGGTTAAGCCGCTGGAGCAACCGAATGGCCCGAGCAGAGTCTTGCAGCGCCAAGTTGCGACTCTTCCATGCCATTTTGACTGGCTTTGGGAGGTCCTTGGCGTTGACGACCTTGAGTTTCAAGGAGCCAAGTTCCACGTTGTGGATGGCACCCAGAAACCAGCAAGCTGCTTCAAAGTTGTCGCAGGATACATGCAATGCACCTGCAACAACTCCGGGAGCAACCGTGAAGACAGGTAGAGGATCCGGCGCTTCTTCCAGTTTCTCAATTATGAGTTCCTGGATTGGCATAAGATCCTCCGCCTTCAAGTACTCCTCCGGGTACTTGACTGTGACGACAGCGAGTTTCACAGCCGCCACCGCATCCCTAAAGGATCCGGTCGAGGACGATTGACCTTGGGTCTTCATCCTCTTGGCCGCCATGTCCCCGCTGTCGCCATTGAGAATAGCACGCGGCCTCTTTGATGGTCCTCTCGTAGGAGTCCCTTCTAGAGTCGCCTGCTGTCTCAGCTTTTGGCGCTTTTTCCTTTGCGCCCCAGATCGTCCAGCCTGGCGCACGCCTGATTCATGCCGGCCGCCGGGTGAAGAGGTGCTGCCTTTGCCGGTCGCGTCCGAGGCCGCAAGGTCCGAGATCGTTCGACCTCTAACACAAGGTTCCCGTGTCGCGCCAGCTTTGGCAGTACCTTTATGCCCAGTGGGCTTAGTTGCAGTACCGCCTAACGGTGGTCCCGCAGCAGTGCCGTCCCTCGACAGTGCCGCAGCAGTACCGTCTTTTGACGGTCCCGCCGCAGCCTCACCTCGAGACGATCCCGCTGCAGTCCCGCCTCTGTGCGGTCTTGCTAGAGGTGATGCAGTCCCGGCTTGCGCCGGTCCCGCCGTCTGGTGTGCAGTCCCAGCTTTCGCCGGTCCCGCCTTTTGGAACGCAGTCCCAACTTTCGCCGGTCCCGCAATGTGGTTTTTTTTATTTTTAAAATCCATGAATATCCCGAGTATAATTTTTCATCCCTCGACTATCCCCACCCGCCATGGAGTGCTCAAGTGGCGATGCTACGGTAGCACCAGGGATTAGTCGAGGGATATAGCTCCCCCCCATTAGTTGCTCACGAGACTGCACAGCACCAATTCACACCGCTACCACTAGCGATGCGAGCGAGCGCCGCCGTCTGCAAGCCCCCAATGGGAGTGAACTCGCCTGGGGGCCGTCTGACCGGACCCCGAAGCCGATTGACCGCAGCTGGCTAAGCTGCGGCCTCCCGTGTGAGAAGAAATCCGGGCCAAAGTGGAGTGTTGCCTCAGAGACGTTAAACCGCCTACGCTCATCGGCTCAGCCACCAGGATCCCATCATCCTCCCGTACGGGTCCCCGCGCACGGCACGAACACGCGGGAGGTCATTGCTATCCATCATCTTATCTTGTTCGATGGTGGACACCCAGGGGCATGACCTCGCCACCCCTGTGTTAAGTAGCCCGGTGATTTCTGTTACGTCTATTTCATATGGAATTAGACCAATAACGGGACGGCAACCTCGAGAAGGAACATCACCGCACTTGCCTTGAGGATCTACACGACCGTAGCGCTCTCCCTCAAGACCACGCCACCTTGCCAACTCAGAAGGAGTAAGGCAAGGTAGGCCTGCATCTATACTACCAAGCCAAGAAGTATAGATCCAGCCCCTCCCCAAAAGAATCGTATAGGTATGGAGAGCAAGGTCCTCCATGGCTGCGACTCGACCGGCCAGTTTCTCAGCAATAAATTTAGAGAGGCAAAAACTGTAGAGTAAAAGCTTAGAGGATGGAATCAGACTGACCACCAATCACGGTACTACTTAATACCTATTTATTTAGGGTATAACAGTTCTATTCTGATGACGCCTTATCGCGTCGCGTTGGCTTTCCATCCATTCGGTTATGCAACGCGACGCGCCAACTAAATATAAACGCTACAGCTGTTGAAATGAATGCAACAAATATAGTTTCCAATAATATCCGCGCGTCGCTAAATGGCGCTAGGTATATGTGAGTACAGTATCACAGCTACCGTGGCTTCAAATAAAAATTACGTCGTTATCTTTATAATCTTATCGTTTAATTTTCAAGTTAGTCCAGCAAGCTCATGGCCGACTGATCGTTTTGGAAATATCGTTTTCAAGAAAGCTGTGGTCAAGCAGCTACACGACGGGGGAGAATTCGACGGGGGAGAATTCGTCGGCGGCCGGTGAAAGTTTGAAAAGGTGAACAACGGCGTGGGACCGGTAAAGGTACTACATAAGCTTTGCGGTAAAGCAACTACATGATGGATTTCGTCGGATATATGGCTAAAGGGCAAGTCAACCAGCAGCAACTTGAAGGTATTGAAAATTAGACCACATGGTCATATAGAATCAAGTTTATACTACGTGCGGCGGATCTTCTGAATTTCGTAGAAGGAAAGCCTCCGGTGGAAAAACAAGAGTGCGAAATGGATGCTGAAAGACGCAAAAGCTCAAGGTTTGATAGTCACACGTATATCCGAAAAGTTAATACCTAAAATTGTAAGCTGCAGGACATCAAAAGAAATGGTAACTAAGGAATAAACTGCACGTAATTTACGAACAACGTGGAGTTGTAGATTTAAAATACTCCAATAGAAGTTCTTTTCAATGAAATTTGAAGATAAAGAAACTATATCACAGTTCTTACGACGGTTTGAAAGTCTTCTGCAATGCAAGTTGCAAAATGCAAGTAGAAGAATATCAATGCTGAAGTGAGTTAATCAATTAAGATACAAGGAGCAAGACACTACAAATTCACTGAGATTAAGAATAATGTCACCGAAACAGACAGGAAATAGGTACATGTTGGAACACAGTCTGAAGTAAAAATGACAGACAAGAGGACTAGTTATAAAACAAGAAAACAAGTTACTAGTGCTGCTATAGTTGAACAGCATACTTCACCAGAAGTTTCTTCAGAAACAACTTCAGCAACTCCTCTGTTTGATTATACATCACAAACTGAAGAAACAACAACAAAATATAATGTTAGAATTATTTTCTAAAAATCCAATAAGTTATTTAGGATTACCCAAACAATACATGTGGCTTATAAACTACATTGCCGACAAGAGCACATCAAAGATTGATTGATTCTCTCTCCCTTATTGTAACTTTATTCAATAAAACAAAATGATACTCTTGAAAGATTAAGTGATCAACTTGAACTATCTAGAAAACAGACATTGAAGCTTTGGGGAATTTCTTTCAAAATATTATAGTTTGTCCACAACCAAAGCAAATAAAAAAGAATGAAAGGTACTTGCCTTTCATTATTTAAAGATTAAAAGCAAATTTAAAGAGTATTAATTGCTTTGAAATACAGATCGCTAAACCATCAGATTCACTGAAACAAGCTCAGACCAGGTCACAGTACAAAAATTGCAATGCTGTGAAATATCTAATAGGCATATTTGTACAATTTTCAGGTGGTAAGTAACACTTTACTAGTTCCGATTGTGTGTCTTTATTAAGGCCATTGGTTAGGATATGTATCCACCTCGGAGCAATATCCTTATGTAAGTTATTTCCATAACTTTTCTCGCTTGCAGGATCCTCACCTAGTAACTGAAGGATCTCCGGTTCCAACTGCAGTGGAATATCATCATTTAACTGCATGACATGGGTGTCTTCTATGTCCGCCGTCGATAGCATAATCGGCTCCGCCGGAGTGGCTCGATCTACTGCCTCGGCCGGAGTGGCTCAACCTACCGCCACTACGGTTGATTCGAGCTGAGCGGGCGGACTGTCATTATTTATATTGTCCTCCGAGTATAAGACTTCGTCAGAGATTGGTTCACCTAAAAATGGGAATTGTTTAAAACCCAGCATTAAACACACTCAACACGGTTTACGTGGGTTGTGTTCTCCTCAACACTATAAAAGTGGAGCGATTTACGTGGAGTAGTTTTATTCCTTTATACCTATATACAAATATTAGATTGGAACATGTAGGTATATACCTAGATGTCAAGACATCCTAATCCTACCTAATTCTATAAATGCTAAAGTGAGATTGTTTGTTACGCCTTCACGCTTCAACTACTCAACGGATCATCATGAAATGTGGCATAGATAGCCTATAGTATGGAGAAGGACATACTTTTTATCCCGGGAACGCGGGTGAAACCGCGGGGGGAAAGCTAGTTTCTAAATAATTTTTAATCAATAAATAGTAAGTACTATTAAAATAATTTTATGCTACAAATTTTATTCAGTTTTAATATGAAATTTAAAAGGGAGGGTAGTAAGTGCTACGTAAAATAAATGGAAAAATGTCTGTTACGTATTATAAATGGATTTTTTTTCTTTCCGTAAAGTTATTATAAGTATTATAAACCTACCGCAGTGGCGGTTGTTCCGAAAATTCACTTTCCGACGACTCTGATGTTCGTCGTCTTTGTCTCCTTAACTTACCTTCTAATTTTTTTATCTTCCTTAAAATACTATCATAATCACAATCCTTTGACTTAAATAACGTGTGATCCCGATGACACAAAAACACGTAATGAGGTCACGGCCACCACATGCGCAGGCCGTTGCAGAGCGAGAGTGAGACGGGAGATAGGGTTTTTTTTTCAGATATAGGCTCTAAATGTGTGACAAAGATGGCACCAACTCACGTACTGCTGCATGTAATAATGTAATCGTCTTCGGTTGACACCCGAAGTATAATAGGCTCAGTGTTGTAATTTGGGAGAGATCTACGTCTAAAGTTAAATTATGCACTTGCTAACAATTTAGGAAATATGCAGAACTCCCAAAAATCTTCTGTCTTTTAAATATTTTTTTATAAAATCTTCATCGAAATCTTCCCATAAAATGTGTAAATCTTTTGTGGTTTCGAAAAGTGGATCTGCATACATACACATAATATACCATTTATTTTTCCTCATGCGAGCATTTAGCAATGTATTTGAGCTTTATATTTGTCTTGAATGACATTGTTTTTGGAATATGTCTTTACAGCCACATCTAGATTTTTGGGTAGTTTCATCAAAACAAAGTCCTCCCGAAGGTCTCCAAACTCACAATTGTAACTTAAATTTCTAGATCTGTGACATAAGTATTTAATTGTTATTCAGGACTTCGTTTTCTATTATAAAAAAATATGGCGTTACATTTATTATGGGAGTGAAGTGCTTCTCAAATTGTTGATCCACAAATGTTATTTTGTCTATATCAGCATTAAACGAATAAAAAATATTTAAATCCTCTGCGCCAATGAATAATAGGATTGATACGTTTCGACTATCTGCTTCATCTTTTATGGCATTTGCACGCAGGTTCTTCCATTCCAATGCATGTTATTACTATTGAAATTCAATGCCTATTACTAGCATAACTTTATGTAGCTTAGACTTACTTTGACTTTTTGAAAGATATTCTTCTGACATGTCTGCCGATGTTCAGGCTTCAGGATACTCGTCACGTGTAACAATTGGATTATTATTTCCAAGACACTGCTGACACCATATCACGGCGTTGTAGGTATGACCAATGTAGCAATAATACAGTCGATGGTTTGCGATTGATTTTATTTCTTATTTCAGACTAGGTACAATACATTCGTTCGAAGCGCTCGTGGCGTAGCATGATTAGCCGTTCTTAATCGATCGGCAAAGTTAAGCTACGTCTGTCGTGGTCGGTACCTGGATGGGTGATCGCCTAGTGGTATTTCAAATCGAGCGTTTCCGTGCTTCGGAAGGCACGTAAAGCCGTTGGTCACTGGTTCTCACTTAATTGTGATAGTCGTTAAGCTACTTGGATGCCTCCTAGGCGGCTTGAAAAATTCCAACAGTAGGTTGACCACTTGCCTACCTCCACCAATCCGCAGTGGGCACGCGTAGTGGAGTATCTGCCGTCCCTTTCACCCTCATTTGTGAAAGGACGCCTGTTCTCAGCAGTGGGACATTATAGACTGATGATGATGATGATGACAATACTTTCAGGGCCGGATTTACCTATAGCACATAGTGCAGTGTGCGGCGCATACAGGCGCAGGGGCTCGGGGGGCGCCGCTCGCGACTTGACCCAAATAACATGTATCTCTTGCGGCGCTCTCTACCCTGCGCCCGTATTATGGGTTTCGTCCTTCGAAATTCTCAGGACCTACGTAACCACCACGTGTTACGGCTAATTGTTGGGGCTCTAGTGCGAAGCAAGCTTGAGAGTGCTATGTGTGTTGAATCCATATAAGAGTACACATGCTCTCCTGCTTGAAAAGGTACAAAAAGCCTTCCTCCGGTACCTATACAAGCGCGTCAACGGATACTATCCGTATATGTATCCTACGAAATTTCTTTTGGGTTCTCTAGGGTATAACTCCTTGGAAGTCAGACGGGAAAAGCACCAACTCACATTAATGTGCAAAATCCTTAGGGGAAATATTGATGCACTAGAACTGCACGGTGAGCTGTGTCGATTTTTTACTCCTATGCACACGTTTTTCGCCGTGCCGTCGTGTCGCACTGTGGCGCGTTCTAACTCGCCCATCCCGCGCACCCTCTCCGCGCTCGACGCTCTCCTGGAGAACAATCCCGACTGTGATCTGTTTGCGGATGGATAGCCGGATGTCTGAGTGTTTGCGTTTCTGTGAGAAGAATGTATGAATGAGTGTTTATTAATGTTTAATAATGTAAATAATTGTAATTTTGTAAATTTTTGTGTCTTTAATTATTACAGTTAAAAATAAAATAAAAATATGACGCAACGAATCAAAAACTTTTTAACCAAAAAAATTAAACCACCGAGAAAAAACTGAAAAGCAAAAAATAATAAAACTTTTAAATATATATAATTTTGAATATAACTTGAATTTTATAAGGTTTTGCAGTCGGGGACAAACCAAAAACCTAACTACTGCGCAAGCAAATCTCGAGATAACTGACACTGATAAATTCTTTATCAACAATTGAATCTGCTCATTCAGTCAATACAATACCCATGACTAGACTCACCATATTTATGTGCCTCCAAGTGATACTGATGACTCTTTGATTTCTTCAAATGTCACCCATATACCAGACTCCTATGCATCTTTTTCAATTGAGAACCAAGATACGTGCCTGTTATCGAAATAAGTAAAAAAAAATGCAAAATTCAAAATCATTTATTCAAATAGACCTTCGCAGGCACTTATGAAAAGTCTGACTTATACCGGTTCGGAAGGTCGCATTTGCCGAGAAGTGCCGGCAATATTTACTATTTTGTTTGTTTTTTTTTGGGTCTTCTCTATTTTTTACTTTATTATTTATTTGTTTTGTATGTATAGCTGCCGTTTATCTGTTTCGTGGCGTTACTTACGGTTCCAACGGAAGACCAGCGCTGGTTTGTCAACCAGCATTATGTTGAGTTGTTACCGTTTTGTGGCAAATTAATTTTCCTTTATTTTCATGATAATTATTATTATTTTTTCTCCTTTGTCTCTAATGTTTGTACCTATTTCTTTGTGTTATTCCATAAATAAAGTTATTTTCTTTCTTTCTTTCTTTCTTTCAATAAACTCAGCAATTACTCTTTTCAAAACAAGCTTAGATTCATTCCATAATATTTACATTCTAATCGCACTGACAACAATTGCGTGCCCCGGCAAAGTAGACTGAGTCTATATTTAATAAGTAAATAACTGGCAAACTTCAGCAGACCAGCTCCCACAAGCAGCACCTGTTCACAAGTATAACGCGGCAGCCATCGTAAGTTAAAATAGGTTACTTCCAAACCAGAATATGATTAAGAGTCTATTATCCTATTTCGATCTTACTTTTAATGAAAGACCTGACTCTCAGATAAATAGTTTTTGCAAATCGTGTGATATATTTTTAAATGACTCTTACGAGTTTCCGTCAGCTACAGATGAATCTCCTCCTATCGCGAACTGCAGTCGTCTTGCCCCTGAAAATACAATCTTAAATCATCTGCCAAAAAAACTTGAATCTCGACCTATCTCGAATTGTATTAGTAATTTTGCTCCTGAAAACAATATTTTAATGAAACAATTTGAGGTTTAACATCTTTTAAATCAACATATCGTAAGCACAGCGAGACTTGCTCCATACGCGCAATGTCAGTCGTCTCATCAGCGAGAATAACAAAAAATTGAGCTTCCTTTACTTCACCGATTATCTTATGTTGAATAATTTCACCACAAATGTCTATTATTTCATTTTGGATCTGAGGGCTTGTGTAAAGGGCATTCTTCTGAGAAGTGGAAAAATGGTCAGAAAGATCTTTATCCCCAGATTCGGCTGCGTATCGCAACAGTGCTAGAAAATTACCATCATTCTGAAGTGGTTGTTCAGATTCTCCACGCGGTACAAGTTACTTTGGACTGTAATATAGGTATTTGGTGGAACTAGAAGAACCTCACGAATGCTTTCTTTCCCACTATCTCTGCCCCAAAGACGAAAACCAAAGATCAAAGAACACCTACCTCGTCTGGCTTCTTCACTGGGCCCGTAGGTAAAGCACCGCACAGAAATGATATGGGTTATTTTTTTAATGAATGGACTATCGCCCTTTCATTATTATTGTGTTATAAGGAAAGAGACAGCAAGCTTTGTGTATTTGTCATTTCTGACATTTATGTTTGAACTTTGATGTCGGTTTTATCGTGAAGATTGTGGGTTGCGAACTTGCGAATTTATTTTTATTTTTTGAGTAATTTTGTTTGTTTCCGTAAAAATGAGGACTAGCAATACGCAATTTGAAATGTTAGTGAACTACATGGAACAGTGAGTACACACACCTTTGAATTCATATCAATACATTGACTTGCATCCAGCATATTGAAGCATCATTTTTCAACTTTTACAGACATGGTGATATACATAAACCAAATAAAGATGCTCAAGGGCGAATTAAAAACATCCATCTGTGGCAAACAGTCACAGATCTGTTGAATAGTGACCCTACCGGAGAGAATAAAAATACAGACAAATGGAAAAAGGTAGTATACTTACCTAAGTTGCATGTTCCACTTTTAATAAAGATTTTCCTAATATTAAAGGTAATGTTTAATATCGAGCATGGACAGATATCAAAGTACAGAGACCAGTTTGTCATTTCAATATTGTATACAACAGACCAATAGTATAAATGTTTCGATAAAGAATTTCAATAAAACTGTATCAAGTATTACACTGGAGGCTGTTGCTTAAATCTGTGCCTGTATTTAAAAATCAAGTTTATACTTTAAAGGTTTGGAGCGACTTAAAAAACAACACAAAAAAAAAGGCTGCTAAAATAAATAGGGCTGCGCTTGGAACTGGTGGTGGGCCAGCACTTCAGGCTAAGCTGACAGACCTGGAACAACGGGTTCTTAATATTATAGGGACACAAGCTGCCACAGGCCTAATGGGAGTAACAGAAGCAGGCTTTTCTCAGGTTTTTATTTATCTACATTATTATAAACTTGTGTAGTGAATACATAGGAGAAATGTAGTCACTTAAAATAGTTGGATCCAATTTGATATTTCTTTGGAGATGCCATATGTTTCATTTACTTACCATTGTAGGTATTTAATATCAATAACAATAATTAGATAAAACTAAACTGTCAAATGCATAACTTACATACATACAGAATGTAACTAGTAACTATTATGTATTAATAGTATGCATATTCACAGGAAACCCAAGATCCTGATAGGACTGTGACATTGACGTGGACCACCACCACCTGTTATAGAAAGTGCACCTGTTTTTATGACAGAGGATAGTCCAGTTATTAATATTGGTATGTATACATTTATAAATGCTGTATTTTATAATTGTCTATAAATGCTGCAAATTACCACAATTTATATCTTTCAGCACTTTCTGACTGGGATATGCAGCCAGGAACATCGGCAAATGTTGCCCACCTGCTTCTCCAGCTCATATTCCAACTGAAACACCAATACAATTTGCCACCACATCAGCACAATTAGCAGCCACATCACCACACTTAGCAGCCACAACACCACCTGCTAATGAAACTTCGCCCACACCGGCTACTATGTACTGATATCGCCCAGAAGACGTTGTGCCAGACCCCGATCACAAGCAGACCAAGCTGCAGACTACTTTCTGCAGTCCGATGAAGAATGGAGAAATTTTTTGCGCCAAAAGCACATTGACGACAGTAAAATTGAGATGGAGAAGTTGCGTATTCGGGAGATAGAATTAAAGACTACACAAAAATGGCAAGAAATAGCCACAACTGCATTAGAGGCAATCAATAAAATAATTGTGGAAAAATTGTAATAGTGTTATTTTAAGATTTGGACTTACTTTACTTTATTACTTATTATTTTTTATTATTAAAGATAGTTTTAAGAATCTACATTATTGTAATATCACATAGATAGGTTAGAGGCTACATTTGATTAATATATTAGGTTATAGAAGACAACAATCTCCTTTATTTTTTAACCGACTTCAAAAAAAGGAGGAGGTTCTCAATTCGGTTGTATGTTTTTTTTATTTTTTTTTATTTATGCTTGTTACCTCATAACTCCGTCGTTTATTAACCGATTTGGAAAATTCTTTTTTTGTCTGGAAGGGTACACTTCCCGTTTGGTCCCATTGTCATCAGATCAGGATTTGATTACTTCTTAGTGTACTTTGAAGTCGGTTTAAGTTTTTTGTAAAACAGTCCAATTATTGTTATTATAAGTGATAATTTAGGCTATTTTTTTACTGTCAAAGATAGTTAGATTTTATTAACAATATTAGGTTATAAATGTTTAGACTTAATTCATTACTTTTACTGTCAAAGATAGTTAGATTTCTATTAACAATACTAGCTGTGTCCTTCTCCACACCATAGGCTATATCTGCATGCCAAAGAACAATGGGTCATGTTATATGAAACGCGTCCCCAGAATGTAGCACTATGAGCTATGGTGGAGATTGTTGGCCACATCGAAGGCATCATTTCATTGTATGACACCAAGTCTGGATTCCATGGGAAAAAAAAGATATTCACGGTTAAAGCAAACAAAATACTGTGTAACTTTGTTACCGTCCCGCAGTATATTTATAACTTTTCTGGTTTAAAATTCTTGTATATGCTAATCCAGAGTTTAATCTATCATTATGCTAAGTTTCACCCACATCTGATAAGCCATTTCGGTGTAATTTAATAACAAACATCGATAAAAACATAAACATTTTTACTTACATTACTAGGATAAGGTAAAGATCGGTGTTTAGTAGTTTTCCTTTAGTTATTTTTTTTATTTCTAAGGCAGACTTAAGTAAGTCATGCTCACTTTAGGGCCTTTGCTTGTTGCGGCGTCAGGTCGCTCACTTTCCTCCAATATGGCGAGGAGGAAGATGGCTGCCGCTGCCATAAGCGTCATACTTGTGAACAGGTTTATTTTGTTTGTGAAAGTTTTTTTTTTATGTTCCATATCTTAATGATAACCGAAGATGTCCATAAAGGTAAATACTTTGTATGCCGGAAACACATGTAAAATCCCTAGGTACAAATAGTACTTTAACGTTATGAAAGATAAAGCATACGCCCCGCCTGATGGTAAGCGGTTACTGTAGCCTATATTGACGCTTGCTAACACCTAGGGTGCCACTCGCGCGTTGCTGACCCTGCAAAAATCTCATCACACCCTTTTTGAAGAATCCCATGCTATACTCCCTTTGGAAAACGTCGGTGGGGCGCTCATTCTACAACCTGAGCGTCCGCGGTAGTCAGCTCCATTGCAACCGCACAGTACGAAACTATTTCGGTTGCAATGTGTGAGGTTGGACTCCCCGTCGATGGGGAGAGTTGTGGTGGTAGAAGGTAGCCGTGGGCATCAGGTCAAAACATTCTTTAGAACACTGTCAACGTTGTACAAGTGGTAGAACACACATAAGGAGGCAGAGTCTCTCCTCAGACTAACGGGCTCTAAACAGCTTGTGAGCTCGGGATCGTCGACAATTGTAATGGGTCATCGCTGAACAGAGTCCAAAGGCCCAAGCTGGTATCCGGCCCATAGATGACAGCAGTACTCCATATGAGGCCGGACTTGCGACGTATAAAGTTGCAGCCTTTGCACCGATTTGAAGTACTGCCTCGCTCTATTGAGCACTCCGAGCCTTTTGGATGCCAGCTTATCCAAGTGACTATATACGGAACAGCAAGTGCCGTTAGAAATATCGACGCCAGGGATCCCGATGCTTTGACTGATATTTAAGGAAGTGTTCTGGAATTGTAAGGCCACACTAGGGGTTTACTTCGGGTTAGTATGTCTTATGTTACGTTTTCTAGCTAAGTTAGGTTGATATCAATTAAAATGACAGCATAGAGCCTACAGATGGATATGCAATACACAGCTAGTACTCTAATATGATAAATGCGAGAGTAAATCTGTCCGTTTGTTATGTTTTCACATCTACATTACTGGACCCATATCGATAAATATTAGCAGACAGATAGCATGGAACCTTGAAATTGACATACAGTTCTTTTTGTTTTGAAAACGCGGTGGTATCGCTGGTATTGATTATTCTATGCCGCAGGGCAGAGATAATAATAACAAAAAACAATCATTACCAAAGGAACATTTTTGTAACTTCAAATGTGAATATCTTTTTTCTCCCATGGAATTCAGACTTGCTGTCATAGAATAAAATAATGTGCTTGACGAGACCTACAATTACCACTATAGCTCATCGTGCTACAGTCTGGGGACGTTTTTACCCACTCTCCTTTCATGATGATCCGTTTAGTAGCTGAGGCGTGAAGGCGTAACAAACAAACAAACTCACTTTCGCATTTATAATATTAGGTAGGATTAGGTTAAATAGAAATAAGACAACAATCTCTTTTTTTATTTTATTATAACCAATAAAAGCTTTCATAAACAACAATGTAATATTTTTCTTCCATCCATGAATATCAAAGCACTATGGAATTCATTGTGTAAGATTATTACTTGCATAAATCATAGCTGTAATCTCTGCACTAATTGGTCCCTAAATGCTCTTCCTCTAATTAAATCTGTAGTCGCTCCTCCAGATATCTCTCCCTGAATGGGTTGGTCAACTGGATCATTTTCAATTTGTTCTAAAAATATAAAGAATAGTATTATATAGCAGTTAGGTACCCATTTTGTGTCGAAATTAATATTTACCCTAACCTGAGTCATTAGGTTCTGGTACTCCAAAATCCAGAGCAATATTATACAGTACACAACAAGCTTGTATAATTTGTGCACATTTTTTTGGCTTGTAATGAAGTACTCTATCTTTACACAAGCATCGCCACCTGTTTTTAAGCCTTCCAAAGGTATTCTCAATGGTAACTCTGGCTACTATATGTTTCTGGTTAAAATATGCTTCTGGAGAATCTGCTTGCACATCCATAAATGGAGTAATTAACCATGGGCGCAATGGATACCCTGAATCCCCTAAAATATATATCATGATTATGAATAATTTACTTCAATTTTTTTTTATAAATAGTATTCTAATATAAATTTTGCTTAGGTACCTAAAAGCCAACAAATTTCACCATGCTCATGCAAAGATCTCATGTAGGTACTTAAAATACTATTCTCCCATACAAAAGAATCATGGTTAGCTCCTCCAAATTTTGGATTGATATTAATTATCCGATAGTCGCTATCACAAACCTTAAAAATAATAATAGAAAAGGTATATATAATATTTATATCAAATGGAGCTATTATAATATTACCTGAACATGGTGATTATAACTATAGGTGTAATTACAAACATATTAACATGGACACAAATGTACCTATGTCCTGGGTGGCAATCAAACTAGTTAAACAAAACAGTCATCATTTGGATAGTGCATAGCTCTTCTTAGTTTGGGATTAGATAGATGTATGTGAAGAATACCTCAGGATATTTATTATTATTATGCAAAGGTAGAAAAAATATCACTAGTCTTACCATCTGAACATTTATAGAATGGTAATGCTTTCTACAATAGTATAGGTGCTTATATTGAATTTTCGTAACTTGAGAGATCGAGTAACTTGTTAGTTTAATATCCTCTTGAACCTCTTCATTGAATAACACCGGCACCCCACGGCCACGTTTTCCTCTAATAACGACACTTTTGAATTTCTTCACTAGTATCCGCTCTGAAGCTGAGTGTGCGCTCAAATTCTTCATATTTTGAAATATTATTATCACATTCCAAGTAGTCGTGCACAAAAATTCTCTGTAATTCCCCTAGCCTACGTTGATTCAGTAACAAGACTGCAATAAACTGTTTCCAATAGCTGTATGTATGTTGCAACGTCGTGTGGCTTAAAAAACTTAGGTTCTGACCCTTGCTTCAACTGCATATTTATTTTAAATTTATTAAAGCTACCCAACTCATCGCGCCATAATTCAATTGTCTATAATTCTCCAAAAACGTGTTGACATCAGGATCGGAACTTATTATTAATGGTATTGAATACTATATCAAATGTGGACATGAAATCATGCCCAAGTAAAGCCGGCCCACCGTTTTCGATAACATAAATCTTAACTTTTCTGGTTTGATTATAAGTTACATTTCTAGAAAAGTTGCCCAACTGTGTGATTTTGTGTCCATCATACAAAAACATTTTAATATCACATTTATTTAATTTATTGTGGGAGAATTTTTCTTGGTACATTTTATTTGACATGACAGACGTCCCTGACCCTGAGTCTAATTCAATTTTTACGTATTTACTATCTATTAATATGGTCACAATGATTGGCTTATTATTCACCGTTACATACCTTAAATTGTCACAGTCCTCACATTCCATGTTATTAACACGTGTAAAAGGTGTTTTGTCGCCGCACACTTTTTTAAGGTGTACTTTTTTTCCACAATTTTGGCACTTGTAATTTTTATATCTGCACCTATCAGGACCATGGTTTTTTAACCCACATACCTGTGCATCTGAAGTCATGTTCTCTGAACTTTTCGCAGCGCCATGACGAGAAAACTCGTGCTTATTAACAGCTGACCTAAAAACCGGCTCCTCTTTTATCGCCATCCCGCTACCGCTCGGCATGTCATCGTCCATTCTTAATTATCTTGCGCACTCCGCTTTTTCAGCTATCTCCAACGCTGATGCCAGCGTCAGCTTCGAGTCGTCTTGTTGAAATAATTTATCTCGAGCTTGACCCGTACCCAGGCCAAGAACAAAACGATGTTTTAAAATCGTTTCCAGGGCCGCGCCGAAGTTACCTAAATAAAAGTATTATGATTATTTGCGAATACATAAATCTATTAATAAAACGTTAATTTCTATAAATCGATAAATGGCTATTTCCTATATTTTTTCACTGGCAACCCATGTTACGTAGAAAATTCGACATAGTTAGATTTTCTGTGCACTCACCTTACTAGTGGGCTCATCCCATTATGCCCTTGCACTACAAATACACTGGTGGTCATTTTACAACGTATTTTATCATTTTTCACATTAAATTTAACAATAAACATTGTTTATGAATTCCTAACCTTGTTTGTTTTGATTCAGGTGACAGATCGATGAAATATGCGACTGTCACTCTGACGTTTTTTAGTGACGTTCCCATGCACTGACTGACCTTGGCCTTGCGAATGGTGACGTAGTCGAGTGCAATTAGCTAGTTTTCCGGTCGATTCGTGTCAATGTGGATGAAGAATGCATCGAGTCTCGTCCTTGTGTCACCTCCTTAGTGCCGGACGATGACTCTTTGACTTTCCATTTTGTTCTAGTTGGAGACACACTCCCAAGTAACTTTTTACTTGTTATTTGTGGATTAACGACCGGCGCGTGCTCCGAAGTTTGGGACATCGGGCACGCCACGTTTTTTTTTTATAACCTTTTCGGCATCGTGCTGTGCAGGCGTTGCCACCAGCACGGGCAAGCTGTCGACAGACCGGAGTCGACATTGTCCACGTTCCGGAGGCAGGGACATTTTCCTCCATAGGGTATTTATGGTGTCCCTTATTTTTGCTAGGGAATCTATAACCTTTTTGTGTAAATTTTCAACATGTGGGTCCTGCACGTGGCAGGAAATTTCCACTGTGCACATGGCACACACTGTTCAAGAAGTAGGGTTTGCTCAGCTCAGCCCAATCTTCAATTGTGGCAGAGTAATTTATTTATTCTTTTCAATATTATTAAAATATTGTTTTATAAATTGTACTGGAATAGGGTTTTGTGTTATCGAGCACATGGCCGACACCTGGGGCTGGTGTCCGCTACTTTGTGTGCTCGGACCATGCGGTCATATTAGTAACACCAACAATTTTGGCGAATTCCAGGTGTTCCGTGGGGGCGTTAAACCGCCACACCTGTTCTGTGGGGGCGTTCGAAACGCGACGTGTTCCGTGGGGGCATAGGACCGCCACACCGGCTCCGTGGGAGCCACGTGTATTTCGTCGGGGCATTTGTTTAACCGCCACGCGTGTTCCACGGATCAATTGTGCGGTATAGGTCGGTTAACGAAAGCTGGCACGTTCACAGTACTCATAAATTTGCAATCAGTCAAGTCTAATGGACGAATGCAAAAATAGACCACTCTATATTTATGAGCAGTAGCAAAAGCAAAACAATAACTGTCTCCTTCATACTCATAAGCTTGACTTTGCGCGAGAGAGACGGTGTAAATGTGTTGAAACGTGCCAGCTTTAGTTAACCGACCTGTACCCATTATTACTATTCCACTCGCGGACAACCATTTAAGGACTGGCAGCCTTTACTGCCAGTGG
This sequence comes from Achlya flavicornis, assembly GCA_947623365.1. Lineage (NCBI taxonomy): Eukaryota > Metazoa > Arthropoda > Insecta > Lepidoptera > Drepanidae > Achlya > Achlya flavicornis. Next base: position 379,187 of record OX392494.1, on the reverse strand, counting down.
CGCTGAATATTATTAAATCATTGTTCTAACTAAACCAATTCAAATCTTACCCCTAAACCCACTCGCTGAGTCTAGCTGGCAACTTTATCAATCAACATTGTATTTCAACTAGAATTAGTTCTTTCCGTGAAACCCTTTAGTTTGTGTACAAGTTTCTTTTGTGTAATAAATAACTGTTTACCGGGTTGCCTCGTTTTTATTTATACCCCGTAAACCCAAATAAATATTTTGACGGAAAAAAAATGACAATTGTCTGTCAAATCATTCGCTGTTGCTCTCGCGCTGTTAATACATTGCATTTACGTTTTTAACGACTTTGGCTACGTTTAAAGAATTCTGCTTTGACTTTGTGACAATATTTTATGACCTACCAAATTGTATGGCCCTTTGTTTATCACCTCTATGTATAATTGCTATTGCTCTTTTTTGTTATCTTAACCGTTTTTTATCTATTATATACGTTTTTAACAGGATTATACTGTTAGATAAAGAATTGCTTAGCAAATAATAAAGACTTGGGAGAGGGGATTTCAAGGCATAAATAAAGTTTGCATCACCGAAGTCTCATTTTAATAAAATTCAGTCTCTATACACTTGCATTCTTACCAAAGTAACGCGTAATTTCTTTGCTGTACACTATTTTTACTTGTATTTTTGGACATGGATAGGAGAAGGACAACATCAGTGAGGCAACTGGCGCTCCTCATCCAGTTTATGGAAGACCATACCAATCTTGGTTTGGGTCGTGTGCGTGGAATGAAGGCACGAGCTCTTTCCTTCCGCCTGTGGGAGCAGTTCGCCACTATTTTAAATACAGAAGGGGATCTCGCACTGGAGAGGAGTGGTCCAAGGTAAGAACTTCAAGTAAATTAAGTTATAATCAGAGAAAATTAACCTAGGATGATATATATCATACTTTTTAGAAAATGTATAGTAATTCATAAATTCCAGCTTCAGTTTAACTGTAAATTTTCCCTGAATTTCAGGTCTGGAATGATTTTAAGTGCAAAGTGCGGAGTAAGTTGACGGCCATTCGTAGGGATCACATAGGTACTGGCGGTGGACCTAGTGCAGCACAACAGTTAAGCTCACTAGAAGACAGGGTGGCTTCTCTCATCGGAAGAGGTGTGGTTTAACTGGAGTCCGAATAGACCCAGTTGTCCAAAGCCACCCAATTGTCCAAAGTCAAACAATTGTCGAAGTAAATGTAGTAATTGAAGAGCTGGAAGTGGAAAACATCATTGAACAGCATGACTCGCATACACTGTCAGTGATTAGACTAAAGACTAGTGATTTAAGCAACTTGCAAATTGTTTAAAATATATGATTTATTTGTAGAGACACAGTTACCACAGACAAATGAAACCTTTTTAAAGTAAAAGTTTTAAATTAATAAATAACTTTGATGGCTAGTAACTATTAATAATTTTAGCAAACTAAACAATATCTAAGGTGCTTTTCTAACATATTATTGTCATTAATCTGTAGTACTTTTTTGTAGATTATTATCAAATGTAGTCTATGCCAGCGTGGCTAATGATGGAGATATTTCACCACATCAATCTCCTGACAGAACGATAACATTAGATACACCTGAGAGGCCACAAACTGCACGAAGTAATTATCAACCACTCCATGATAACAACCCATCACCAACTCCAGGTACCTTACCTTAATATATTTTACTATGAAATTGTATTTTGCATTTGAGATTATATTCAAAAGCACCTCTCTAAGGTTTAAGGTGCATAAATTATTTTGAATTGGATCTGGTTTTTTTTTTAATTAGGGCTATATAATTTCCAGTACATATTCCAAGAACTAGAGAGAGAAGGCAAAGGGAAAACCATACTCGTGCTCGTCCCCGTCTCTTAGATCAAAGTTTTAATTATATTCTGTATTAGTTGTTGTCGTTTAATTTATTACATATAACTAACTAATTAGGTATTCCTGCTTTCAGGCAACACTGCAGCCTTAGATGAAGCTCGAGCAAGCATTGCTCGCATTGAAGAAATGCGGGCTTCAACTGATGCCAGGGACGCTGTGGCATTGAGTAGCCTTGCAGAATCTGCATGGATTATTGCCTTAAGTTTTCAAGCTTACATACGAATTGCAGAAAAAAGGCCCCATTTGGCGAAGAAAAAATTGCTCTTCCACCACGACAACGCACCGGCTCACACCTCCGCCGTCGCCACGGCCAAATTGGTCGAATTAGGCTACGAACTGCTGCCTAGGGTGCATGGCACCCTATTCTCCAGATTTGGCCCCATGCGACTTACTTGAAAAAGTCACTCGCCGGGCAGAAATTTGATTCGAATGAGGAGGTTATCGCCGCTAAGGAGGCCTACTTTGCAGGACCTCCCGAGAACGTATTTTTGAGACGGGTTAAAGAAGTTTGAGAATCGCTGGGTTAAGTGTATCGAGCTAAAAGGAGACTATGTTGAAAAATAAATCGCCACTTTTCTAAAATTTTCGTTTTTCTTTTGTAGGCAAGTTCTTATCGGACCCACCCTCGTATATACAAATTGAAGCTCCGGAACAATTTCCAGAGCGCCATATAAACAGAAAATGTCACCATGCAATATCACTGCAAGCAGTGTGTGATAACGAATTATTGTTTCAAGACATTTTTGTTGGATACCCTAGTTCTGTCAATGATAGGAGAATTTTCACAAATAGTGACATTTATAAGAATTTGACTCAAGGCAAGATTGAGATACCTGAAGGCTATTACGTTATTGGCGATAAAGCTTACCCAAACTTGAGTTGATGCATAGTACCATTTATAGACCGGGGCATATTAACTGCTGAACAAAGACTTTTTAATACAAGACTAGCCAAAAGTCGACAATGTATAGAAAGAGCCTTTGCTTATCTTAAAGGAAGATTCAGAAGACTCAAATGTCAAGAACAGACCTCATACCATTTGTTATGCTATGCTGTACTACTTTACATAATGTGTGCATTTTAGACGGTGACAGATTAGATGTGGAGGTATACATTGACGAAGGAAGGCAGGATGTTGTAAGCGAAGAATCATATGATAGTGAGGAAGACCACATTATGGGTTTAGGCCTACGAGATAAACTAATGAATGAATAAATACATCTAGATTTTATTATATTGTTTTATTTATTTGCAAAAGATGCAGATTATCAGATATGAAAAAGTAGGAATAAAAATAATGAGCTTAATCTAAAACGAATTTGTTCGAGCGCGCCGGCACTACGGCGCGGCGATCTATTCCCATCCAATACCAAGAGCTAATACCATTTGGTATTAGTTTATTACCGCATTTATTTTCTATTCCCAACGAGTACCACATTTTTTTAAATAAAAAATCTATTACTAACGAATACCAAAGCGTGACTTTTTGTACACTCAGCTACACAAAGTTTTATTTTATTTTCTAACATTTACATACTATACTATCGTAATTGAATGCTAAAACTTTCCAAACTAGTACGCGCGTTATCATCTGAGTCGTCAGGTCATAAAAGTCAAAAGAGCTAGGAATGTGCAGCGCGCCGGACCCTAGTTATCGATAAACGGCTACCTGTGCACGTGCTAACGATGAGTCACTAATAGTCTGTACAAGTTGTGAACAAGATATGATAATAAACGTTAATTATCGATAATATGTCTTTTATTGTTAGGCCCTTTACTAGACGGCTCCATAAGACCCATAAGTGCAAGCGAGATAGAAATAGAGAAATGATTTAGGGCTCTAAGACTCAGATGATAACGCGTACGCGCGTACTATAACAAATAAGTAGTTCAAATGAATCATTTCTCTTTACCTGCGAAAAAGGGTCGATTTTTGTCTATTGTTTTGTAATTCGAAGCAATCAATCACAGTTGAGTGCAAAATAAGTCTTGTTCTCAGACAGACAACTCGGTTCAGTACATTTCCCTGCCTGCGGCGGGTAGTGCATACCTACTCAGTGAAAGTGATAATTATATTTTTATAAAGTGAGTATTTTAGTGTAATTAAATTGCTATTTACTTATCTTGTATGTTCCTATTTTTTAAATAGGTATTATAATATTAGGTAGGTACCTAATTAAAAAGAAGCAAAGATAGAGTTTAATGTGTGAGTAATATTTATGTTTTATATGTATATTTGTTCATCATATGTATATGTTTATCACAGAAATGGCTGATGAAGCTGATAATCAGCCTTCAACATCTTCGGGAAACCCAGGAGTACTGACGTTTATAAAAAGAAATGGTGGCTTAGTTTTGCTGAGAGCTGGTTACCAGTACACTAAAAAACGGGCAAATAAAAATGGATGGAGCCATTGGAGATGTGTGAAGGTTAAAGAGTGCAGTGGATCTTTGCAAATTAAGGTATGTTTTAAGCATCTACATTGATTTTTTAGTTTTTAGTCAGTCAATTAGTATTTGTATTGATATATTGCTGTCTCTGCAGGATGGCAATATTTCCAATGAGAAAAATCATAGCTGCGAGCCCGATGAAGTAAAGAACTTGATGGCGAAGCAACTGAATAATTTACGAGAAACGGTATTAAAGTCTGATTTCACCCCAATACCAAGGATTTATAACACATTTAAATCCCAATTCTCTGAAGCTGAACAGAATTTAGTGAAATATGTCCCATCATTTCAAAACACGAAAACAAAATTGTATAAAGCAAGAAACAAGGAAGCTGATGTGTCTAAAATAAAGTGCAAATCAGTAGATGAAGTAGAAATCCCTTTACAATTCCGAGATTTTGTACTGTATGATTATAAAGACGAGTCTAATACCCGAATAATTATTTTGGCCCATCCAAATCAACTAGCGCAAATTGCAAAAATTAAAGCTTATGAATGTGATGGGACGTTTAAATGTTGCCCTGTGCCATTTGTCCAGTTATATTCTATCCATGGAGATCTTGGAAGCGACGAAGAACACACTCGCATAGTTCCTCTAATTTATGTTTTACTGAATTCTAAAACAGAAGAAACATACAAAACTTTATTTGAAATTTTGAAACAAAATATTCCTGGATGGGAACCCTCTAAGTTTATGACAGATTTTGAACTAGCAGCAATGAACGCCATTTCAGCTGTCTTTCCCTCAGTTGAGGTAAAAGGGTGTTACTTTCATTACTCCAAAAATGTATGGAAAAAAGCAAAAGATCTGAATCTGACAAAAGATGCTATCACCCGAAGACATATAAGACTTTCATCTTTACTGCCTTTACTACCGCGAGACTTAATATCACAAGGCTGGTGCTACATTATGGAAGATAGTCCTGAAAGTGTCGCAATTGAAGCATTTAATAACTACATGGTGTCGCAATGGTTGGAAGACGAGAGATTTGTAGACACTTGGTGTGTTTATGGTGAACCCCATCGAACCACGAATTCCGTAGAGTCTTGGCATATGAAATTAAACTCCACTGTGCCCAAAAATGCCAATTTATATCAGCTTCTAAAAGCTCTGAAAGAAGACGCAGATTTGCAATCAGTGGTTGTTAATCAATACATGACCAATGCACCTGACGCAAAGCGACGTGCAACGGAAACTATAGCGAAAAATCGGTGGATCACATACGTTACTGACCAACTCCGTGAACAGAAAATTAGCGTTGGTCACTGTTTAGAAAAATTAAGGGTCTAACTTCCATTTGGTAAAATTTTAAAATTAAGCTGATTATTACCTACTTAAAAATGCGTAAGTACTACTTTTAAATGTTAGCAAATTATTTATATTTGACGTCTTTGCAAAAAAAAAAATCTGATTTATTACTACTAAGCTACATAATTATTTTAAAAGTTGATTGTCTGTGATATTTTATAACTATTGTTAGATTGTAAGTAAATTCACAATTTTTGATGTTTTTTGCCAAAAACATTGTTACATTTAAAGTTGATTATCTGTGATATTTTATAATTTTGTTAGATTTTCAGTACTTTAACTATTCATATTCGATTTTTTGCCAAATTTTTAGGTGATTTATTATTATGAATATACGCTAATAGTTACATGAAAAGTTGAATATCTGTGATATTTTGTAACTATTGTTAGATTGTAAGTAAAATATCCATTTTTGAAGTTTTTGCCAAAAACATTTTTACATTAAAAGTTGATTATTTGTGATATTTTATAATTTTGTTAGATTTTCAGTAATTTAACTATTCATATTCGATTTTTCGCCAAATTTTTAGGTGATTTATTATTAAGATACGCAATTATATGTGATTTATATTCAAACCCTAATCTTGATTAAACATTACTTAAAATCACTCAAAGCATTTTAATTTTACTGAACCTGACTGTATCTGATTTCTTCAAACTTGTTTTGGTATTGGTTTTAAAATGTGGTACTCGTTGGGAATAGAAAATAAATGCGGAAATAAATTAATACCAAATGGTATTAGCTTTTGGTATTGGATGGGAATAGATCGGCGCGGCGACGGGCTGCGCGGGCCGGGGACCGCTGCCCCAGCCGACCACTTGCCTTGAAGCCAGCGAAGAAACCACACGCATTTTAAATTGTCTCCCTCCACTAAGAGTTTTAGTTTCATTATAATTACCTATTAATTACAGTCCACGCTTTTTATTCTAAGTCCTTAGATAGGACCCTAATAAATATTTTTATTGTTATTATTATTTTTATTTTTGTTATTTTTATTATATATTATAGTTTAAAAACTTTGATGTTTTAGTTGTGTAAAAATGTTTAATAATATTATTATTATGTTTTAGTATTAATTACAATTTCAAATGACATGTAAGATAATTCTTATAAATAAATGATGATATGATATGATATGATTGTCATTGCTATATTTTATGCTTTGTGATTGTTATGTACTTATTTTGTTTGCCGTTTAAACAATGTATATCTATACTTATAGTATTATTTTTCTTTTGACATTTCTATGTATTATTTATAGTATTTGTTGTAGTCATGTGAACTAATGTGGTTTTTGTGTTGTTTGTTTGTTATGTGTACTGTAGACCGTAGGTTCTGTGTAGTCTATATAGCTCATTTGTAAATATTTAAGAGATCTCCAGGTTTGTTTGTGTAACATGTTTTTATACATAATTTGTAAAAAAAAAAAACAGTTTGAATCTGGCAATAAATAAATTAAAAAAAAAAAAATCTAATAGTTTGGCCATAATGTTAGAAAAATTAAAAACTGGTGCCTGCTTCTTGCACGGTCTCCATCTCCAATGAAGGAGGAGCACTGCTTTCATTGCTCTGTATTGAGATTGGGCATACAAAAGACTGCTCGCCACCTGCGAATGTATTGTCGGTCCGTTTCCGCGAATTTTGCCTTTGTTTGCCCATTCACTGGCTCTGCCTTTGTTTGCGTCTATCTGGCATTTTTCGTCGCGAACGTACTCGCCTCAATAAGGTTGTTTAACTGCTTGTTAGTGCTAATATTTTGTTCCTGACGTATCGTCGAGCAAAATATTTGCTACAAGCGAGCGAGTATCTTTCCCAATACTGCGTTGGCGTTTACTCCTACCTATCAAGCATTTATTCAGCGCGTGTATTTTTCAATACGCGTGGGGGTTTATTTGTCTTGTTTGTTTCTGTCTTGCACAGGGACACTTCGTGTATTTTTCTATACGCGTCGTGTTCATTGTTGTTTCTGACACATATTGATCGTCCACCAAAAATCCAGGACTTGCTGTGGTAACCAACGGAAACCTAACGGTGACAACGTAAGTTGGTTAGCGGGCCCCGGGCGCTTTGGTGTTTTCCCTTCAGGAACACACAACCCGGACGGGACTGGATCAGTCGGCCTTGGGAGCTTCCCTAGTCGACCCCAGTTAGCGTTAGGCAGGGACGTAGGAACTCAGCCACAACACAAGATCTGTGGCGGAGGTTACAAGCTTAGGGCACACCCTAGTGCCTACTCACCTCCCAACCTACACCCGGGAAAACCCACCCGGGGAGGATAGGATTAGGTACGTAGCTAGGGCGATTGCCTGGAGTTTCTTGTGACTTCTTCTCCCAGGAACGCACCGCGTTTGAAGTCACGATAGTGTTCATCTCGTTCGTAGCTTAGGCCCCGGCCGCAAGGCCAGGCTGGTCACTATGGCCAGCCAACCTCAGCTCACCCTGTCCCTAGAGGACATCCTCTCTGATGAGGAAGCTATAACTTACCTCGCCGATCGTTTTCCGGACCGCTTCATCCCCTCCTACTCTCGCCCGCCCTCTCGCGCCGACTCCGAGATGTCGACCCAGTCGACTCCGGAAGTCCGTAATACCAATGCTGTCCCATCAGGATAAGCCCCTCCCCCCCAATCCAATCTGAGTCTTCGTCACTCACTCACTTCTCTGTCTACAACAAGACTCGGACGACAATCTCGACCGACTCCTACACCTCTAATGAGGATCAGTCCTCCTCCTCCTCCGCCGCCACCGACACTCAGTCGGCAAAGGCAACCCCACCCACCACCACCCAACTAGAGGCACCCGCCGCTCTTGTGAAGCCCTCCTCGTCTTCCGAGGAGGACTTCATCCAAGTGGAGGGTAAAAAAAGGCAAGCGCAAGCGAGCCAAACAAGCCTCTGCCGATGAGGGTCAACACCCACCCAAAAACATCAAAAATGATGCCCCACCGCCCGTGTTCATACAAGATAAGTCCAAATGGATGTTTCTGGCTGGTTCTCCACCCACCACATTAACTACACCTCTGCCCGCCCCACCGAACATGGCATTCGGGTCACGGTTTCCACGCCGGCCGACCATAGAGCTTTTACCAACCTCCTCAAGGAGAGGAAAGTTCGACACTTACTCTCTCCCTGAGGAGCGCGCTATCCGTATTATTATCAAGGGCATGCCTTCCGAGGTCACCACCGAGGAAGTAAAGCAGTCCCTCAGCGAACAGGGTATCCGATGTATCGATGGACAGCGAGGACAGCGCTGTCCATCGATTAATGCGAGGTCACTCAAAGACCGTCCCCCTCAACATGGTTGTAGTCGCCATGGAACCCGGGCCGGCGTGCGACCGCATCCATAACCTCAGGGCCATCTGCCAACTGACCGACTGTGTGCTTGAGAAACCACACAGGACGAATTTCCCCTCGCAGTGCCACAACTGCCAACTTTATGGCCACTCCGCCAGGCACTGCTACGCACCTCCAAGGTGTGTAAAGTGCCTAGGCAACCACCCCACCAGGGAATGCGAACGCAACCCTGAGCCCACTCTTAATTCTGAGCCTCCGAGCTGCGTCCTTTGCCAGACGCAAGGGCACCCCGCTAATTATCGTGGGTGCACTAAATCTCCCCGCCCAAAGGCTACTACAGCCCGCAACAATTCCACGCGCACTACCGCGCCTCCCCCTGATCCCGCCCACACTATTCTGAGACCCGCTTGGGACATCAACTCCCCTAGGGAGTTCCCGCCCACTCGGACTAAGTCCACGCCCACACCGGCAGTTTCACCTGCCATCATTCCCACGCCCACTCCCACCGTCACTCAAGCGCCCGCCGAAGAATTGAAATCGTCTTCGGAGCGCTTTGCAAGGGATTGGTAAGACACACTTTGTACGTTATTGACTCAGAATTGAAATCGTCTTCGGAGCGCTTTGCAAGGGATAGGTAAGACACACTTTGCACACATGTCTCATAATACTATTACGTTATTGACTCAAGAATTTAATCGTCTTCGGAGCGCTTTGCAAGGGATTGGTAAGATACACTTTGTACACATGTATCATAATACTATTACGTTATTGACTCAAGAATTGAAATCGTCTTCGGAGCGCTTTGCAAGGGATTGGTAAGACACACTTTGCACACATGTCTCATAATACTATTACGTTATTGACTCAAGAATTTAATCGTCTTCGGAGCGCTTTGCAAGGGATTGGTAAGATACACTTTGTACACATGTATCATAATACTATTACGTTATTGACTCAGAATTGAAATCGTCTTCGGAGCGCTTTGCAAGGGATTGTTAAGATACCAATGTACACGAAATATTGATCCTTTTTTCATTTTGTATGATGCTTGGTATAATTCGGATGCCATCAATCAAGTCTTGTTATTCAGAAAATTTGCGTTTTAAGACTGGTATTTCAAAACTCTTTTAACCCAGGCTCGCTCTTGGTCTTTATATAGAGCCTTGCACTTCACCAACAATGCCTTGTGTAGGCCTAACTCGTCTAAATTGTTCTGCCTTGGCCCGGTAGCTGAGGATTTAAACCGAAGGTTTAAGGAAGCTTATGTACCTGACCAAGAAATCACAATACATGAGTCAACCTCTTTATGGAAGGGCAAGTTTTTTTTTGTTTATGTTTAGGTATTAATTTAGAACTTCTTGCCACAAATACTTTATTAACTTCACGTGGTACAAGGGCTCGGCTGAAAACCAGCGCTGAGTAATTTGCCCTCACGGGGCTTACTTAGCAAATGCTGATGCCAAGTCCCTTTCCTTACACACTGCTTATTTTGGGATTTAAAAACTTATTCTTTGTTTATTTTATATTTTTAAGCTGTAAGGAATAAATGCTTAAACTATATTTTTATACTTTCAGGTCCACGTGAAAGCAGCACAGTCACACCGCAAGCTCTTCGAAAATCCTTCAGAGAACTTAATAAAATTAAAAAATAGCTAGCAGACAAAAAAAACATGTCCTGGATGAAGCGAATGCTAGAGAAGAGCAAGAATTCCAACTAAAAATTAAGATGCATGAACAAGTCTTCCGTCAAAATTAGAAGCATGCCGCAGAAATAACTTTATTAAAATTAAAAGCGGAGCTTTAGAATACTATTACGTTACTGGCTCAAGAATTGAAATCGTCTTCGGAGCGCTTTGCAAGGGATAGGTAAGATACCAACGTACACGAAATATTGATCCTTTTTGCATTTTGCATGATGCTTGGTATAATTCGGATGCCATCAATAAAGTCTTGTTATTCAGAAAATTTGCTTTTAAAAACTGGTATTTCAAAACTCTTTTAACCCAGGCTCGCTATTGGTCTTTATATAGAGCCTTGCACTTCACCAACAATGCCTTGTGTAGGCCTAACTCGTCTAATTGTTCTGCCTTGGCCCGGTAGCTGAGGATTTAAACCGAAGGTTTAAGGAGGCTTATGTACCTGACCAAGAAATCACAATACACGAGTCAAGCACTTTATGGAAGGGCAAGTTTTTTTTGTTTATGTTTAGGTATTAATTTAGAACTTCTTGCCACAAACACTTTATTAACTTCACGTGGTACAAGGGCTCGGCTGAAAACCAGCGCTGAGTAATTTGCCCTCACGGGGCTTACTTAGCAAATGCTGATGCCAAGTCCCTTTCCTTACACACTGCTTATTTTGGATTTAAAAACTTATTCTTTGTTTATTTTATATTTTTAAGCTGTAAGGAATAAATGTTTTTTTCTTTCTTTCTTTCTTACTAAGGAAAGATACATACTTTGCTTAAACTATATTTTTATACTTTCAGGTCCACGTGAAAGCAGCACAGTCACACCGCAAGCTCTTCGAAAATCCTTCAGAGAACTTAATAAAATAAAAACAATGCCTAGTAGACAAAAACAATAATGTCCTGGATGAAGCGAATGCTACAGAAGAGCAAGAATTCCAACTAAAAATTAAGATGCATGAGCAAGCCTTCCGTCATATCGTCATAATAAGAAGCATGCCGCAGAAATAACTTTATTAAAATTAAAAGCGGGGCTTTAGAATAATATTACGTTATTGACTCAAGAATTGAAATCGTCTTCGGAGCGCTTTGCAAGGGATAGGTAAGATACCAACGTACACGAAATATTGATCCTTTTTGCATTTTGCATGATGCTTGGTATAATTCGGATGCCATCAATCAAATCTTGTCATTCAGAAAATTTGCTTTTTAAAACTGGTATTTCAAAACTCTTTAAACCCAGGCTCGCTATTGGTATTTAAATAGAGCCTTGCACTTCACCAACAATGCCTTCTTTTATTGGGTACATAAGTGGGCTGCGTTTCTAAGACGAATAAAAAGTGACGGTGTATAAGTAAAATGGCTATTTCGGTGAAGTGCATACCTATTTGCATGTATATCATTGTATTGGTCTTGATCATAACTACGTCGACGGCTGCCGTTGCCGTGTTGTGTCGCCCAATGAAGAAACGCTCATTGTTTGCTCCTATCAGTTGTGACTGTACATACTAAGGAAACATACATACTTTGCTTAAATTATATTTTTATTCTTTCAGGTCCACGTGAAAGCAGCACAGTCACACCGCAAGCTCTTCGAAAATCCTTCAGAGAACTTAATAAAATAAAAACAATGCCTAGCAGACAAAAAAACTATGTCCTGGATGAAGCGAATGCTTGAGAAGAGCAAGAATTCCAACTAAAAATTAAGATGCATGAGCAAGCCTTCCGTCATAATGAGGAGACACATGCCGCAGAAATGATTTTATTAAAATTTAAAGCGAAGCTTTTGAAACAGGAGCTTGAATAATTAAATAAATAATACAGTTACACTCTTAAAATATTCTGTAAAATATTTCTCTATTAGATTTCTTCTGAAGGCTTTGGAAATCCTGAAGAAGACAACAAAGCGGTTACCAACCGGTCAGTTCGAGTCCGGCCTGCTGTGGAAGATTGAAGGGGAAGTCCTGCCTGACAACTACTCTCAAGCTCATCGACGCCTCATCAACTTAGAAAAAAAGTTGGACAAGGATGAAGACCTCATGAAAACTTATGAAGAGCAAATGGAAAGTCTCAGCGAGAATGGTTATGCAGAAGAAGCACAACGAGAACCACTCAAGAAGAAGTGGTACCTTCCTCAATTCGTAGTCAGTCACACAGCTGGCTAGTCAGCAGCTCTAAAAACTTGGGCGCCATGAGTGACGAACAGGACGAGCGTTTTCACCAAGACTTGAAAAGGTTTTTTGGGACGAAAGTATGTTAGAGAAACAGATCGAGAAAATTAAAAAAAAAAGTTAAATCAACTGTAAATATTTTTTTCTTTTATATTTTGTGCTCATATTTGCTTTTAAATAATCAATAAATATTTTTTGAAAAGTAATAGAGATATATGTGTAATTCTTTTTGTAAAAGACATATAAATGTAATATCTAGTCAAAAAATAAGTTCAAATTGTAATAGGAAAAGTCATTAGATAATTAGACAGCATCAAACCAAACCGCGAAAACAAGGTCAAGGGTGACTCGGGTCACGCCTTTGCTTCCGATTGGCAATAAAATTATATTTTGGAATGTCAAATAATGACAAATAACCTACTAAGAACAAATTATATTGTATAAATATTTCTAATCATCATAACCTGTTACAGATAAAGGTATCCTACCTATAGAGTGCAAGGAGACGGCAGACCTCAGTTTATTCTTCGACGAATTGTTTGACTCTCTGAACGGCAGTTACAGAAAAATATAAAAGCAAGGAAATCCTCTTCTAGGTCCAGTAACATCAAAGTCAGGACATAAAAATTTTGGAATGAAGCCAATAAAAATTTGAGAAATATGTCATTTATTAATCCGATAAAAGGCAATGTAGAATCTGTGCCTACATTAAATAAATTGGGCATGGACACTAGACGGCATACAACGTTTATTTAAAAAGAAAAATAATTTTGGGGCTATTAGATGCCTTGGGTGCCGTAACCCAACCCATGAAGCAAATCCAGCGCCAGAAAAAATCGAAAGCGCATTTACGTCATTATTAATTAATAGTATGTCTAGTGTCTATGCTTCTGGGGGAGGAAATTGTGAAAAGGACTTATGCAAAATATTGTATACCCTCGCCATCACCAAGACGCGACGACCTCTGAAATAAATGATATTCCATTAATTAATTTAACACCTTTACGTGAAAGAAACAGTCAAACAATGGCGTCTATACGATATGTATCAGGGTATTTTTACGCCAAGCAAAAAGAAAAATCTTTAATGGCTGCGTAACCTGTGAATCAATATTAATGACAGATGGTGACATTGAATATAGAGGCTTTGCTATCCTAGCGATGCCTTAATAAAAATATATGTAACTTGCAAGATAAAAACCATAATATTTTAAAGAAATGGTTGGACTGGAAAAATTTATCAGTCCAACAAACTGCTAGATGGTGTAACGTTGTGGATTTTGGTAGGATTTGAATTTCGCGCTTTATTGTCATTCTTGAGTTTCATACTGGTGGCGACATCTAGTTTTGGAAATTTGGAGACTTTTTCTACCTACATTTGGAAAATTAAATATTTATCTTTTTTACGTTTTGTTTTGAGCTTTCATGTTTGTAGAATAATGTACATGTAAATGGCAATAATGTCGTATGTAGTTTTCATAATATTATTTTTTTGGGCAGATGGGGTATGAGTAAATTTTTAGAGGATTATTATCCAATCACAGCTATGCATCATTTGCAGTTTTGTCAAATCAGAGAAGAGCTTCAGCATGTAAATTATGAGAGTGGGGTCAATGACCACAACAAGGAAAAATTATACACTTTTGGTAGTTACTGATAAAATTGGGAGATTTGATTTAATTTTGGATAATTAAGGTCGTGGAAATTCTGAAATGATTTTTTTATTGTTTCTATCAAGTAATTAGACCTTATTGTAAGTGAAAATTTGGTATTACGTGTAAGAATTGCGATTTTAGTGTTAATAAATTGGTAAGTTTTTGAATGGAGTTTTGGAACTTTCGTTCAAGCAGGTGCTGGGAACACCGTTGGTTTCGTGCCTTTTGTCAGCTGGATGCCGCGCCGGAGATGTGGCAGTAATTTATTTATAATGAATATAAATTTGATTTGATATTTGATTTTTATAGCCATGTAAGGCTTTATTAAGTGTTTAATTACCAACATATTCACCATTGTAAAAATGTACTGAAAACGTTAAATAAGGAAGGGGTGGGATGCAGCATTATTGGATGTGTCCGAAGAAATAATCTGCAATGGGATTATATCATTTCGTTACCCATACAGAGAACTACTACAGAAAAGCTCACCTCTAGAATATTAAATAAATAATAAATATCCTGGGACATTCCTCACACACGGTCATCTGATCCCAAACTAAGCAGAGCTTGTACAGTCGAGGACATAAATATGTATACACTTAGTGAAATTCAACAACGGGTTCCTCTTAAACTACTGATTGAAACTATGAGATATTATGCACGCAGAATCTTCTATCATATATTATTATAATTAGTATAATATTTTAACACTTGCATGTTAAACATGCGAGATTATCGCATTTGAATTTCAAAAAGTGTATACATATTTTTGTCCTCGACTGTACTATGGAAACCAGATAACTGATATAATACATATACTACAATATAATATAATATTGTGAGAATAGCAAATAAAGTGAACCTCCTGCTTGCTTTGAAGAGTTATATGCGCGTTTTACTGAAAGCCTTCGGTATCAACAGTCCTCTCAAATTAAACTAGTCCAGATAGAGCTACAGAAAAAGAAAAAAGATCTGGATAATCAAAGACAAGGTTGAAGAATCAATATGCAAAGAAGATATTTATAAGACTCCATGAATAACTTACGATTCAAAATAAAAGATACAGGAATACCAATTTCTTATTCCACATTCAGAAGATAATAAACATATGTATTGATTGATCCCAAATATAGCAAATCGGGATACGTGTTTAGTAAAACGCACAATAACATTGATTTCAAGTTTGTATCACTAAAAACTTTAAAGGTCTTTGAGATCAAAGAAACATTACATAATGTAGTGATATCTACAGTTTGTGGCCCAAATTTAAAATTTATAAGAATGCATGTATTCAGCATGAGGCATTTGTAAAGATAAAAAGTATCATTAGCTCCTGGATTATCTATATATATAAAATTAAGTCCTGACTGACTGGACTGGAGGATACTGGACTCAGTGGTTGCGACAATTTCCTGACTCGTACAATCTAGGGACTTTCAAGGCCATAGTGAATAGGTTCTTTCATGGCACGTGGCACGTGGTAAGCTTGTTCCATCTTAAGGGAAAAAAAAATGCCACTATAAATAGTTTGAGATATGAGACTAAAGAAAAATATTTGTAAAATGGAGAAGAGTACAAATCTCAAGCAATTAATACTAATGGAATGATTGTTATCCACTGGTTGACCCTCCGCATCCACTAAGCAGAGGTTCCCAAACTGTTTCAGTTTGCGGCGCACTCACAGGTTTAGTATTTTGCCTCGGCATCCTAGGTAATCGAAATACTGTACAATGATACTACCTAAGCTTTAGCCGCAAATACCTGAGCTCAGCTGAGCTAATGCTCTCTGCTCTGCGTACCAGGGCGCCATGGCGCACACTTAGAGAACCCCTGTACTAAAGGGTACAAGAAATAATTTACTCACAAAAAAATTAAGATATAGGTACTCAAAATAATGAGGTGAAAATGGCAAATTGGGAGCATTTACATAAATTATTTAAGGAAGATATAGGGGAAGACAAAATATAAGACTTATCAATAAATTAACGGAATCTCATGTATACAAAGATAAAATACCCAAGATGTCAGTAAAACATGCTGCTCAAGTTTTCAGCCAAAGAGTTTTAGAGTCGGCCCTGGTGTTGCAAGCGTCCATAGGCTACCGTCTATCAGGTGGGCCGTATGCTTGTATAGTCGTAACACTGCTCCAAATAATTCTTGCTTTGAAAATATCTATAATAACGACGTGTTTGCCACCTTAGTGGTATAAAAAAAACCTGATATGTCATTTCTAGCAATTAAGTATAATAAAGTAATATTAGTTACTAAATAAATTATACAGACATCTTTAATTAACCTCAACTAAGCCAAGGTAATGTGGATAGCATCCACCGTACCTTGGCTCGCGGTGAAATATATAACAATGACAACAATTGATATTATAGGACGCGCGTCTCTCGCGAGAACCTACCGAGTTAAATGTGTATCGTTTGCTACCAACAAAGCTAAAAGAAAAATCCGTTTCGTCTACCAAAAACTGGATATATACCACAAAAGTATGGAGAAGTTGTGGCAGATGTTGAAAGAAAAATATATCCCACCAAAAACATTTTTATGTAAAATGTTGCCAAGACATATGGCTCGCACTTTCAAAAAGTTATCAGATCTCATACAGAGCCAAGCTTATAACTCTACACACCCTTACTCTCCAAGCCCTAACTTTACAAACTGCACACCGTAGTCAAAATATGTGGCATGGCCGTTTCACTACTACGTGTAGCAGGTAATGAAGCGCATCGTGATTCTGGCTCGTCCGGCCGCCCGTGTAAATTATTATACAGATGATATAAGGTTGGTTTTTATAATTTTTTGGCCCACCTGCTTGAAAACACTTTGAAGTAAAAAGCCAGTTGTTAAAGGCATTTCAAATTATGTTGTAAATCGTATCGCGTTTACAACGGATATTCGGCAGAAGTATCGTAATATATTAATTCATGAAGCGGACAGAGATTTTCAACTCAAACTGACACAAGCAATAATAGACCTTATGATTATCTTAAAAATTTGTGATGAGTCACATTTCTTGTCAAGGTGTAATAAGTTTCTCAACTTGTCCCAAAGTGATAGATATTCATTGATAAAAGATAAAGATCATGATGTACGACAATGCAAAACAAATTATGTGTGTCGGTCTTGTTATAAGCGGCACCATACTTTAATTCATTTTGATAAAGTGAATAGTAATGCTATCTCATTCGCACCTACGCCGGCGCCGGCAACCAGGTGATGGAAGCGACCAATGGCATAATAGAGGCAGACTCACAGCTCGCTATGACGTCGATGCTTCAAGCGACACCCGAAATATGTGCAGAGTCCAACGCACCTGTTGTTCGTACTAGTACGGTTCTGTTAGCGACTGCACTTGAGGAAAAGATTCCGATTCTGACCGTCGCACTGCACGGTCGCTTTCTTGCGCTCCTGCGCTGCCCGGTCCGTTTCCGCGAATTTTCGCTTTGTTCGCCCACTCACTGGCTCTGCCTTTGTTTGCGCCTACCTGGCATTTTTCGTCGCGAACGTACTCGCTCACCTTTGTGGCATTGTTTAAGTTCTTGTTAGCGCTAATAGTTTGTTCCTGACGTATCGTCAAGCAAACTATTTGGTGCGAGCGAGTATCTTTCTCGGTACTGCGTTGGTGTGTGTGTCACTCGTACCGACCCCTATATCAAGCATTTATTCACCGCGTGTATTTTTCAATACGCGTTGGTGTTTATTTGTCTTGTTGTTTCTATTGTCTGACACGGTGACACTTCGTGTATTTTTCAATACGCGTCGTGTTCATTGCTGTTTCTGAGACATACTAATCGTCTACCTAAAATCCACGACTTGCTGTGGTAACCAACGGAAACCTAACGGTGACAACTTAAGTTGGTTAGCGGGCCCCGGGCGCTTTGGTGTTTTCCCTTCAGGAACACACAACCCGGACGGGACTGGACCAGTCGGCCTTGGGGGCTTCCCTAGTCGACCCCAGTTAGCGTTAGGCAGGGACGTAGGAAACTAGGAACTCAGCCACAACACAAGATCTGTGGCGGAGGTTACAAGCTTAGGGCACACCCTAGGGCCTACTCACCTCCCAACCTACACCCGGTTGGGAGTTGTACTACACACACCCGGGAAAACCCACCCGGGGAGGATAGGAGTAGGAACCGTAGCTAGGGCGATTGCCTGGAGTTTCTTGTAACTTCTTCTCCCAGGAACGCACCGCGTTTTGAAGTTACAATAGTGTACGTCTTAGCCTAGGCCCCGGCCGCAAGGCCAGGCTGGTCACTATGGCCAGCCAACCTCAGATCACCCTGTCCCTTGAGGACATCCTCGCCGATGAGGATGCCGTCATATACTTGACCTGTCATTTCCCGAACCGGTCCATCCCCTCCTCCTTCTCTCGCCCACCCTCTCGCGCGGACTCCGTGATGTCGACCCAGTCGACTACGGAAGTCCGCGGCAACACCGAGGCTGTCCCATCAGGACAAGCCCCTCCCTCCCCAACTCCAACTCCCTCTGACGATCTCACAAGATCGTCAGTCTACAACAAGACTAGGACGTCAGTTTCTACTGACTCCTACACGTCCAATGAGGCCGCCAAGTCCTCCTCCGCCTCCTCCTCCTCCTCCCCTGCCTCCACCGACACTAAGTCGGCAAAGGCCGTCCCTCTAACTTCCACCACCACCACCACCACCCAACTAGAGGCTCCCGCCACTGTTGCGAACCCCTCCTCGTCTTCCGAGGAGGACTTCGTACCAGTGGAGAGCAAGAATGGCAAGCGCAAGCGAGCCAAACAAGCCTCCGCCAACGAGGCTGCCGCCAAGGCCCTCAAGCAGGCCCCCTCTCCCGTCCCTGGCCCTTCAGCGAACGTGTCCATTCCCATGGACACAAGTAGCGTTCGCGAACCTCTTCGCATCCCCCCTCGTCCTAACAGGCATCAGCATCCTCCTAAGAATGCTAAAAACGATGCTCCTCCTCCCATATTTATTCAGGACAAGTCCAAATGGACTCTTGTCTCTGGCTGGTTCTCCAGCCATCACATAAATTATACCTCCGCCCGTCCCACCGAACATGGCATTCGGGTCGCGGTTACTTCGCCCAATGACCACAGACTTTTCACTAACCTCCTCAAGGAGAGAAAGGTGTCTTTCCACACCTACTCTCTCCCTGAGGAGCGTGCCACCCGCATCGTCATTAAGGGCATGCCTTCCGAGGTGACAACCGAGGAAGTGAAGCAGTCCCTCAGCGACCAGGGTATCCCTGTCCTCGCTGTCCATCGCCTTATGCGAGGTCGCTCAAAGACCGTCCCCCTCAACATGGTTGTAGTAACCATGGAACCCGGGCCGGCGAGCGACCGAATCCATAATCTAAAGGCCATATGCCAACTGACGGACTGTGTGCTGGAAAAGCCACACAGGACCGGATTCCCATCGCAGTGTCACAACTGCCAACTCTATGGCCACTCCGCCAGGCACTGCTACGCACCTCCAAGGTGCGTAAAGTGCCTAGGCAACCACCCCACCAGGGAATGCGAACGCAACCCTGAGCCCACTCTCAATTCTGAGCCTCCGAGCTGCGTCCTTTGCCAGACGCAAGGGCACCCCGCTAACTATCGCGGGTGCTCTAAAGCTCCCCGGCCAAAGGCTACAACATCAGCCCGGCCCAATAACTCTACGCGCACCACCGCGCCTCCCCCTGATCCCGCTCACACGAGCTTGAGACCCGCTTGGGACTTAAACTCCCCTAGGGAGTTCCCGCCCACTCGGACTAAGTCCACGCCCACCACGGCAGCTTCATCTGCCCCCATTCCCGCACCCACTCCCGCAGTCACTCAAGCGCCCGCCCCTATGGCCGCGCAAACCACGCCCCTTCCGCCAAAACCCGCCGCCGCCGCCGCCGTCCCTAAACAGCAACGCCGCGCAAACCCCCCGCCTAGCTGCGGGCCCAAATTCCTCCACTAAACGAGGATGCGGACTTCGCTCTGGTGGAGCGTTTCGCACGTCTTTTCGATTTTAACGAGATCCGGAATCTCGCTGAACAAATCCGCGAAAAAGAGGGCGACGGTCTCGCCCTCTTCTCCATCGGGTTGCGCTATAGTGCCATCCTGACGTCCCTTTCCACCTTCAAATGTACCCCTCTTAATGGATAATACGGCAACGTGTAGGGCCAAACCGCGCTCCCTTAGAATAGGGTATTTCAATGCCGATGGCTTGAGAGATCAACGCGATGATGTTTCAGAATTCCTGAAACATCATCGCCTTGATGTATTCCTAGTTCAGGAGACCTTCCTCAAACCCTCTATGAGGGATCCAAAAATTGCCAACTATCTGTTAGTTCGCAACGATAGGTCTGACGCTACCCTTGGTGGTACTCTCATTTACTACAAAAAGTCCCTATTAATTGCTCCCCAATGGATCCGCCCCCCTCTCTCACGTGCATTGAGGCCTCGGTCTGTAGGCTCGGCATGACTGGACATGAGCCAATCATTCTGGTCTCAGCTTACATTTCCCCGTCCCGTGTCAACACTTCCTTCAGAAGTGATCTAGAGTGCATTTTTGGCCTCGGTAACGCAGTCATTTTGGCGGGCGACCTGAACGCTAAAAATATACTCTGGAATTGTAACGCGAACAACCCCAGAGGTCGAATCTTAGAATCCCTCCTGTCGCCTCTCGACATCGACATCATTACTCCCCTCGAACCGACCCACTTTCCCCACCAACAAGACCTCAGACCCGACATACTCGATGTGGCACTGTTGCGCAATGTAAACTTACGTTTGCATGGCGTATCAGTGCACCACGAACTGACGTCTGACCACCGACCTGTGATCTTAGAGTTTACTCCACGCACAGGTCCCCCAGATCCAGGTCAACCCCCTCCTACTAAAATTTCCACCAATTGGGACAGATTAGGCGAACGCCTCAAGTCCACCGATTCTGTCCATCTGAATCGTATCCCGGATAACATCGTCACCGCGGACGAGGTTATCGGCGCGATCGACTCACTCACCACTCACGTGCAATCGGTCATTACCGATTGCTCTCGGACAGTGCCAGCGGAGACTCACCTCCGTTGGCAACTGCCCGATGACGTACGTGAGATGAGGAGGGAGAGGAACGCCATACGGGCTTTTGACTCTTTCCCCTCTGAACGCAACCGCGCCCGCATGCGCGCTCTCTATCGCGCCTTCAAGGTCCGCATCGAGCAAATGCGTAATGCTCGATGGGATAAGACCTTTGAAGAGTTAGAACCCTCCCATCTTGCCTTTTGGAAGCTTTCCCGTGCCCTTACCAAGGACACGATAGCCCCCATGCCACCTCTCATGAGACCCAATCACCCCTTGCCCGCCTTTGAAGACGAGGACAAATTAGAATGCCTCGCCGAAAGTCTCGAGCTTCAATGCACGCCCAGTACTCTTCCAGTAGACCCCAGTCACTTGGAGAAAGTCAACTCCGAGGTCGCGCGTAGACTCGCCCTGCCCATACCTCCCGTGTCTCCCCCCCCCCCACCACCAGAGGCTCCCCCCTCCTCCGCAAGGAGGAGGCGGCGTGTCGCCGCTGATGGTGAGGAGGAGGATGAAGACCCCCTTCCTCCCGTGACCCCTGATGAAGTTAAATCGATCATCAGAAAACTCCACCCTCGAAAAGCCCCGGGCTCGGACAAAATCACTAATAAAGTGATCAAACTGTTCCCCGCTCAGCTCATTTTCTTATTAACGTCCATTTATAATGCGGCCCTAATGTGTAACTTCTTCCCACCCCAGTGGAAGGAAGATCACGTTATTGGGATCCACAAACCAGGCAAACCCATGTCCGAGCCCTCCAGTTACCGTCCCATAAGTCTGCTCAATGTATTGGGTAAGATTTATGAGAGACTCATCTACAACCGTCTCAAAGCATATGCCGATGCTAACCATTTACTTCCGAACGAGCAGTTTGGTTTTCGAACTAAACACTCGTGTGTTCAACAATTCCATCGTATTGTTGAACATATCTCTCACCATTTCCAACAATCCAGTAGTATGACTGGGGTCCTATTCTTCGATGTTGCAAAAGCATTCGACAAAGTGTGGCACAATGGTTTAATTTTTAAACTATTCACCCTAGGTGTCCCACATAGGCTCGTACTCATCTTGCGAGACTTTCTGTCGAACCGCCACTTTCGATATCGAATAATAGGCGCCCTGTCGTCCCCTCACCCCATCTGTGCCGGAGTCCCCCAGGGCTCGGTACTCTCCCCATTATTGTTTCTATTATATACGAGCGATATCCCCAAATTTAATGACTCAGTACAGCTAGCTCTGTTCGCGGATGATACCGCAATCTACTGTACTAGTCGTACCACCAAGGCCATAGTGTCCCACCTCCAATCCGCAGCAGACGCCCTAGGCGCATGGTGTAGGAAATGGAGGATTGAGATAAATCCCGCCAAAAGTCAAGCGGTCCTATTCCATAGTACGTTTCGACGAAAAATCCCCCCCTCAGTAAAGTCTGTCACCATGTTCGGCGAACCGATCCCTTGGGAGAGGCAAGCCAAATACCTAGGTGTCATCCTCGATGATCGATTGACCTTCGGGCCCCACATTAAAAAGGTGCGCGCGCGCGCCAATTTCGTGATGGGACGCCTTCATTTCCTTTTAAATCGCAGGTCTAAACTTGCCTTAAAAAGCAAGGTTAGACTGTATACTGCGTGTATTCGCCCCATATTCTCTTACGCATGCGCTGTATTTGCACACGCATCGCAAAAGCGGATCCATAGTCTCCAAGTTTTGCAAAACCGTTTCATGCGCAGGGCCACGGGTGCCCCGTGGTTCTTGCGCAATGAAAACCTCCAACTCGACCTGGGCCTCCCCACGGTCTGCCAATTTTTCAAACGCGCTTCACGCAAATTCTTTGACACTGCTGTCAATCATAGTAATCCGTTAATCGTAAAGGCGGCTACCTACACGCCATCCCGTATATCCAATGTCCGCCGGCCGATGCACGTCCTCACCGAGCCCGATGACCCCACCACTTTAGCTCAGCTCGAAGCTTCGGAAGCTCGTCGTAATTCAACACATAATACAGATGCGAACCGCGGTGACCGTTCACCTCGTTACCGACCTCGTCGTCGAGGTCATGCGCCGCGACTCCCAACTCAGTCTCGTCCCCCACTTGTTATTGCTACGGCAACTCGACAAGCGGCCCGAGCCGCCAATAATAATCCGCTTCCCTAATAATAAATAAATAAATCTCAAAGATTCAGTCCATTCCCTCCCCTCGGTAACAACCCTGAGCCGAGGTTCGGCCCCAACTGGGGCACCCTCAGGCCTTGTTACCTAATCATAACTACGGTTGAGAGCTAGCTCGCCGACTTGTCCGGGTAAGGGTACTAAGGCCAAATTTTGGGCCCGTACCTTCATGTCCATTCAAAACAAACAAACAAGCGACTGCACTTGTCGATGTATGTGTAGACGGGCGGAAAAAAGCAACGATTGTAATGATGAATTAAATAAAAGAACCGCGACGCGATATGAATCGGCGTAGTGCTGCTAGAAATGCCTCACTAGACAATTCCGACACAGGCTCCAGATGTACGGCCTTGACACACATACATAACGAAAACTGAAACATAGCATTTAATGACATTTAAAAAAAAAGTCCATAAGTGGCGAACAAGTAAACAATACAATGCAGACGACTGGAGAAGCCGTAGATTTTTTTGATAAATTGTTTGACAGCTGTAATGGTTCACGTAGAACCAATTGTCGAGGAAAATTAAATGGACCCGATACAAAAAAAACCGAACATGTCCAGTTATGGAAAGATGCTCTTAAATTAATAGAGGATATTCGTTTTTTGGACTATAGTAGCAAAATAACCCTAAGACACTTGGACAACAACCCCATAAAGTTTTATTAGGGTTACCAAATTATTCTTAGAAAAATATAAAATAGATTACTTCTACACTAGCAACATAAACCAAGATCCACTGGAAAACTTTATTACAGGATTAGAGCATTAAATAAATACATTTACTAATGCATTCAAATCTTTATTAATTTCAAATTTTATGGACCCACTCACACACACTCTTTAACAAAGATATGGAAGTAGACAAATAGAATATTCCTCCCATTTATGAAATTCCGACAAATTCAGTGGGTTGTGGGTCGAATCAGGATGATAATCTCTTGAATCAAACTATAACAGAAGGGTTAGGATTCACAGTTCATCATATACAGCTGGTTACATTTGCAGAAAAATGCGTAGAAATATATAAAAACATTTACTATCACCAATGTGGAAAATATTCATACTTAGACCTCATTCAGACAGAATATAAAAAAAAATGGCTTTCCTTATAAAAACTTTTTTATTAATATACAGGGATTGTGCTGACCTTATACACAGGTAACTAAACACATTCGCGCCAAACAAAAATATAGGTACACAAGTAAAATGCATAATAATAAATAAAATCAATTTACTTGATCGAATCCGTTAAAGAATGTGTTCTAAAATTATTATGTCACCTAATTAAAGTGCTCATTTAATGGAAAAGCTTTAAAATTGATGCATTTACATTAGTAACATAATCAATAAAATGGCGAAATTACTGAAAAATATGCCAAACTTAGGAAAGCTCCTTATAAATTAGGCTCTTGCCAAATACAAAGCTCTTAGATGTAAGAAAAAGAAAATAAATAAATAAACGAATTATGTATTTGTTTTCATCCAAATATAAGCGCTAATTTTGAGTTAGCTGAAGCTCAGCTATCTTGAAATTGGCGCAAATTGAACCCTTATTTCAAGTTCCTAGTAAGAACCTACGTCGATAGTAAAACAATTTCGATATGTAAGTACATCACTATTAACAAAGGTCGATAATAGTTCATATTTCACATCCCTAAACGACACTAACGCTGTAGCGCATATTTTTGGAACTACTGTACGAAACTGCATCGTTCTATCTGTAGCGTAGCAACTATACGGGGTGAAAAGGCTGTATTGGGGCTGCTAAAGATTTGTGGTGAAGATGGCGAAACGTAGTGAAGGGATTAGTTCGCGCATGCGGTGGCAGTGATGCAATTTCATGATGGAATTATACCTAATTACTTATACCTACCTTATATTTGACGGCGTGCATAAGACGTACACATCGGCAAAATTGGCAGTAGATGTCGAGGAGCGTGCTGAACCGAAAAGTGCCGTTATTAAAGCATTCCCTGATACAATTAACTCAAAAGAAGCCCACGAAAGTTTGGCTAACAGAAAAAAAAAAGAAAAGATGAGACATACTATGAATATATGTTGCACATGAAAGAGCTCGGTAAAAGAAGCAAAGTTGCCGATTATGTTACCATACAGTACATAATCGAGGAGATCACCGATTATGAGGTAAACAAGTCGATCCTGTATGGCGTCACCAGTTATAGTAATCTGAAACAAAAACAACTAAAACTACTAAGGAGAGGGAGAGACGTAAACAGCATCATCATCACAGCAAAACCGAGATGAGGAATGGCGATGTTTCAAATTTGGAGACCGCGGACATCTATCATCATCGTGCTCGAAAGGTTAAATAAAGTCTCGTGTTAAAAGTGGGGCATGTTCGGGCAGAAGGCACCGATGTGCACAGGTACTACCAACACTACAATAGCGTTATCACAGTGCCTAATTACAAAAGGGTGGCAAACACCGCTGCGCATTGTTTGTTTCCTGGATGTGTATCAGAACAACGCCTGAGAATTCCAGAGCAGATAAAGATAAAAGTGTTTTGTGACTTAAATATTTATGTGTGATAACATCTAGTCCTTGTATCCATGTTGGTTATTTTGGGGTTTCCCCCTACGGCCTCCACCTCCCCTTCTAGCCGTCCCTTTCCACGCTCACCAGCTCCTACTGGTTGAAGTCTATGATCCAGATACTTGTATAGCCTCTTTTGGCTTCGCCTGAAGCTCATACTTTTTATGCACTTGCATAGTTGCCTTTTAACTAAATATTTACATTACTGAGTTCCTTTAACTCATAACTTAATTCGTGTAAACATTTTCCATCAACTTCTCTTTTATATATTCTTTCTTCTGACGCGCCAACTCAATCTAGCCCTTTTTTTCCCAAGACAGGCAAAGGCTCGACCCATACAGCCTCTTCAATTGCTGTCATTATTCTCAAAATGCTAACATGTGCCTGATAATGCCCGAATATGTCAAGAACACCTACGCTCTAACCAGTGGGAAACATTGAGTGGTTCTCAGAGCTTAATTGATACATTTTCTGGTGAGCCAATAACTGATGTGTTTGGAATGGTAAATAAGGCGTCTCTAAATATAAACTATTTGGACTATGAAAATATAGATGGCGTGGATCCCAACGAACTGTTTTTCTGGACTGCTGTGACTGTTAATCAATTTAAACAGATTTTGGAAGAAACGCCAACATTACGGCAGGATTGTAAATGCCGAAATCGTGCGTTGGGAATCTTCCTAAGTAAGATAAGAACTGGAGAGTCAAATGAGAGACTGGCTAACTTATATCGTATCTCACGGCGTAAGCTAGAGCGTTTATTAAAAGTAGCAGCAGACTGTTTGACAAGTGACTTTGAACCCCGACATCTTGGAGTTAACCATATTTCAAGAAACGAAATAGAGGGCAGAAATCTGCTTATACCAAATGGAATTTTTGGCAATCCCGATGTAGCTGTACAAGATAGAAAATTGATTTTTATTTTTGATGGAACATACATTTATGTGCAGAAGAGCTCCAATTTCACATTCCAACGCCGTACGTACAGTTTACACAAATATCAAAACTTATTGAAACCGTTTTTAATAACCTGTAGTGATGGATATATCATTGACGTAATCGGTAATTATGTCACAATTAGGGATTGCAATCCGGATACTTCGAAATCCGAAAATGACTGAAAAATCCGGATTTTAGTGGCCTATTATAAATCCGAATATTGAGAATAAAATCCGGTTTTTTCGAATTTTAATCATAAATGATAATAGTTGATGTTTAAATTAAAAAAATCATTAAATATCCAGTAGATTTAGGTCAGTATTACTCTGAAATATATACACCGCTCGGCTCACACGCGGCTAGCTGCTACCGCTC
Organism: Achlya flavicornis; assembly: GCA_947623365.1. Lineage (NCBI taxonomy): Eukaryota > Metazoa > Arthropoda > Insecta > Lepidoptera > Drepanidae > Achlya > Achlya flavicornis. Next base: position 351,659 of record OX392494.1, on the reverse strand, counting down.
ATCCATCTAGCTAGTAGCTAAGTCGGCCAGTGAGTCTTAGATGGAGGCGATGCGCGCGCGGCGCGAGTAACAACTCTTTGCACAACGTAATATCAAGAATGCTTTCCCTTTTCTTGTTAATTATTTCGAAAAAAAAAGCCAAACATGTCAGATTGTCCAAAAAATATTTAAAAAAGCCTTGCTGAGTTTCTTACCGGATTCTTCTCAGTTGAAGGCTAAGTTCCGAACCGGTGGTAACTTCAGTAAATGTGACCTTCATAAGTGCCCTTCTGGGGCCTAAATTGAACAAATGGCTTTTGACTTTGACTTTGAATGATAGTTCTAGTCGGGTTACTGTTGAAAGCATTTTGTACATCGGCTGATCTAAGAAAATTGTTAATTTTGAAAGGGTCTGACCCAGCCTTCTAAGCAAGCTTCCTTGATATGAAATCTGGTGGTCTGTGCGCTTGCATTTCCAATTTCCTGAGCGAACGGTCTATTCATGTAGTCATAGACGGGTGTTCGTCGGACCTTTTCGCAATCAATGCCACAGAGTTCAGTTCTCTCTGCAACCTTATTTCTGCTGCATATTAACGATCTGGTGAAGCCCGGTATCTTTGGGTACGTAGACGATAGCACCGTTGTCATATTTCCAGCGCGCGAGCCACCAGTGACTAGATCTAATTGTTGCAAGAGGCCATGGTAGAGCGTTTGAACGTAACTTTACAGGCAGTCTCCGATTGGGGCAATGCCAATCTGGTCACTTTTAATGCTACCATGACGCAGGTGTGTCTTTTCACCACCAAACGGAGTCCTTTCTACCAGGCTCTCGCCCTCGACTCAATAAACCGCCGAGCCAGAAGACTCATCGAATATGAGATTAATTATGAAGAAAACCCCGAGCGTCGACCATCGAAGAAAGGTTGCTTGCCTTATCGGTTTTCTATAGGATATATTTTGGAGAGTGTGTGCAGGAATTGTTAACCTTATTCCAACCACCATCCAAATTTTTACTCCGAACCACAAGAAACCGGGAAAATTTTCACCCGTACAATGTTGACATACTGAAAATACGGACAGTGTTTTGCATCCTCAATTATAATGCGAACAGCAAGGGAGTGGAATTTGCTCCCGGCGACTGTATTTCCTGACTCTTAGAATCTAGGGACTTTCACGGTCAGAATGAATAGGTTTCGTTTGGATTAGCATGCTCCACCTTAGGCTTTGTCATTATCCTTTATGGACGGCTCAGTGGCCAAACACAAGCCCATTCTTTTTTAAATATTACAGTTTAATTGAATTTGTATTCAAAGCAAGCAATGGAAAAACAATAAAATACAACACCTCTCTTCAAACTACTAATAATTTAGCATAAAACTACGCTTACAATTTAAAATTACAAAAGATAGCAAAAAAAAAATACCAAAATCCGAAAAATCCGGATAATCCGGATTTATATGTGATGATAAACTTTGAATCCGGATTTGAAAAAAATCCGGATTTTGCAATCCCTAGTCACAATTGATGTCCGAAAATTCTGTGTTTCATTGGTTTTTTAAAAATAGAGATGTATTTATATTAGATAGGGGTTTCAGAGATTCTCTGCCAATTATAGAAAGTTGTGGTTACGAAGCACATATGCCCCCAACAAAGCAAGCCAATGAAACACAACTTTCAACTACTCAAGCAAACAAATCGCGTCTTGTTACAATTTGCCGCTGGGTAGTTGAAGCAATTAATGGACGTTTTAAAAGAGATTTTAAGTTGTTCCGGCAAGACTATTTCAACAGGGCTCTGCCTCACATGTTCCAATATTTTGGAATAGCGGCAGCTCTATTGAATGCGTTTCGTGAAACCTTTTCTGATGGGCAATATGCCGATGAAATACTGGCCGAAATTCATCTAAGAATAAATATACCAAACCGTTTAGCCGATTACGTTATTGAAAATAATCTGAATAGACACCGAGCAAGCTTTATATCAATCACTGCAGATAATCTATCCTTCACTGATTTCCCGCGGTGGGAAGAAAGAGATTTAACTTTATTAGCCTTGGGAAGCTATCAAATAAAGCTTGCTCGGTCTTATTGTAGCGAGCACGTGCGAAATGGTGTGTACTTCTTATCTTATCTTGTGCAGGGGCCGAAAAATAACTCGGACACTTCGACCCATTGGGATCTATTGTGGTCCCCTAAATAAATTACTCCTCCCCAGTCTCGTGGAAAATTCAATGGTGTGTACTTGATTGAAGTAGTAAGAGAAACAGCAGCAATAGATTTAAGTCAATTAAATATACCTGAAAATTGCTATCTCTTACGAGGCCGCATTCAATCAAGACACACCAGAGCACGCGTATACTATGTGTATATAATAGTAAATAGAAATGGCGTTGGAAGGTTGAGTATTCCAAAGCATTATTGTTCATGCTTAACTGGAAAACGAACGTTAGGTTGCTGTGCCCCCATAATGTCAATAGTCTGGTATTTGGGATGGGCACGGCATCAAGGAGCTTTTCAATTAACCGCACCATTTTTGGATGAGGTTATTCTTGACGAAGCTAATGTTTTTTAAATAAACCCATGCGAAAAAAAAAAACATTTTATTTGGAACCCGTTACCTCTGTTAAGCACTCGGTAGTTAGAAATACCCATATTTCAAGAAACTTCAGATATCTTTCTTTAAAAATATAATAAAGTGGAAAATAATTTTATTGTTTAAAAGGACGAATATCTGGAACTACCAGCCGAATTCAAAAAAATATTTCACTAGTAGGAAGATACACTATCCTCGAGTATAATAGGCTACATTTTATCCCGGGAACGCGGGTAAAACTGCGGGAGACAGCTAGTAATTGATAACACCGTTATGATTATGTACCGTTAAATCAGTAATTTAAAGTTTAATTAGCTCTTAAACTAAATGAGTTACGGGTTTGGCCCCTTACTATATTTTAGTCGCTATAATAAAACCTATCGATTGACAACGGTTTCGACAGTGGCCGCATCCTAGCCCATTTCGCCCATTCTCCTTTAATTTTATTTAAATGTATGTTATATTTTTGTACGCCCCCAGTGGCAGGATATGTTGGACATTATAATTACTATACTCATAACAACTGTTAAATACCATGTTCTTACAAAATAAATAATCTGAATCTGAACACCAGAAGATAAATGACTGCCTTGTCCTTCAACGAATTTTATTTGTGTTTTCTTGTTTTTAAGTTTTTTCTGTGAATTTCGCATTAAATACGTTGAGTAGAGATTTATTCTCTTACGGATTAATGATCAATATTATTTTAACCGCAGTACTTGGACCAGCGAGTCAGCATGCCGAGACTCAGGCCCGGAATGAAGCACTCCTGTCAGTGCCATCAACATCATTGGAAGGACTTATAATTACTCCTATGCCACTAGCAGTGCCATCAAAGGAATCAATTACTCTTCACTTGCCATTGTCAATACCTTCAACGAGTAAGGAAGCTTTATCTACAGTACCACTTTGCAGCTCGATCAAGTTGTAGTTGATAAGTCTGCAGATCAGTTTTATATTTGCAATTTTCAGTCATCTAGCCGTCTATCAAATGTGCAGGTGGACAGGACACAAGCTCAGATCAAATATAGACAAGTGGAACCGAATTATGATCGAATGGTACACTAGAGACATTACACGACATTAAAGAGAGGTAGAGCATAGCGTTTATTCGCTCAAAGAGCAGCTCGACTGGGGAAGTACCTCCACCTTACAGAATACCGCACCCAAATAACTTTATGTTGTGTTCCTGCGCGTGAGTAAGGTCGCCAGAGCTCATTGGAGAGGGGAGAAAGGTCGGTAACGCGTGAGCGATGCTTCGTGTGTTGCAAGCGTCCATATGGCTACGGTAACCGCTTACCATCAGGCGGGCCGTATGCTCGTTTACCGAATTAGTTGTATAAAAAAAAACAACAAACAGGGAAGGCAACGGCAACAAATGACATGGGAAGACAAGTTAAGGGGGGCCAACTGGAGATTGGCTCGTGATAGAGGACTATGGAAGATGCTAGAGGAGGCCTTTGCCAAGAAGCATGCTCGATTGCGCAATATTTTATAAATAAGTTTTTTTTTTATTTAATTTTTAATACAATTCTTTTTTTATGACTGTACTTTTCATACATAAATCAATATATATAAAAATCAATGCCACTGTTCGTTGTAATTTTATAACTCAAGAACGGGCTCACCTATCCAAACCAAATGTTTAGGCTTTGTTCGGACTATTTAGTAGATGGTTTATGTGAAGTTTGCACAAAATCGGTGGAGCGGTTCTTCATTTATCACATTTTTATTATTTCACTTTATACGTAGCGAAGCACGTACCAGGCCGCTAGTATTGTATGGTAATTGGTTATACTTTTTTTTTTTTTATATTGTACCTCTACCCAATTCTTACAATGTCTTCAGAAGAGGAGCTGCCACAACAAGGAACTACCAAGACAATTATTGTTGACTGTACTTGCATTATCATCCAATATACAAATGTATACCAAATATCAAGTCAATCCGACCACTGGAGGTGGGTGAAATTAGACTTGCAAGATTCCACCCGAACAAACATAGTTACATACATTGCAAGTTACATAAAAAATTGTAAATACTCAAATAAAATGCAACATACACAAATCAGGATAAGAGATTAAATAAATAAACCCTATACTCAGAACCAACGAGACAAAGATAGACACAAATGTTTGTCCTTGTTGGGGAATAGAACCCAATACCACGGCGTGGCACCACTGATTTTCCACCAATCACACCTTTTTCAAAATTGATTAAATAAAATAGCTTATATAAGCTATGAAAGAGACAGGGCGAGAGATTTTTTTCCACATAATTAAATACCACAGATATAACAAGATACTTGCTGTAATTATTGCCTTTATTAACTTTCAAATCACTTGAACAAAATGGCCAATGCGCAATCTTTGGTAGACATATATTTTTAGACTGAAATGGCACAGTGTAATTAGCCTACACAACCGATCCCAATAGATAGACTCCACCAACTGAAGAGGAATGAGATCACAACAAATAAAAAAGGACATAAATCTAAATAGATAATGCGTCCCTCCATCCCTATGAAAACCACTTCACTTTTTTTGTACCTACCATAATGTCACAAGATTGATGTAGTTAGGTTGGCATTCGATTTTTAACGTGAAAATTAAATTAAGCTATCCTATTTGTCAGCTAAACACGTCCGTCGCATCACATGTGTTGGACATGCAGCCTAATGAGAGTTCCCTGTCCGTCCTGTCTGTGTAGCAACACTGGGAATGTGTTATGCATCCCAGCAATGAATCTTCACATCATTCTTGAGAACCCCATGCTGTATTCCCATGGGAAAACCTTGGGCCTTGGTGGGTAGTTGATGCTCTTATGTTGATACCACTTATGTCTCTTTATACCCCTTAACATCAATTCATTGCCAAGAGAGTTAGGGATTTATTATCCTCTTTATGAATATATTCATAGCGCTAAATTTCTTATGTGATAGTTTAGACAGGGTGAACTTGTGATGGTCCACAGTATACTATTTTGAAAGAAAGAAAGAAAGAAAATAAGTTTATTTTGAGATTGAGATTTTGAACTCTTTGTAGTAGCTGAGATGGGACCATGGCTCAATGCCATAAAGCCAAATAGGTTTCAAAATTCTATATCAGAATCTATGCTTTAAAATTTATTTGTATTTTTTAACCGACTTCAAAAAAAGGAGGAGGTTCTCAATTCGGTTGTATGTTTTTTTTTTTTTTTTTTTTTTTTTATGTTTGTTACCTCATAACTCCGTCATTTATGAACCGATTTGGAAAATTCTTTTTTTGTCTGGAAGGGTACACTTCCCGTTTGGTCCCATTGTCATCAGATCAAGATTTGATTACTTCTTCGTGTACTTTGAAGTCGGTTTAAGTTTTTTTCTCTTGATAACTAGCAAATCTTAACTGTGTACTTTGGCAAAGGCCACCAATAGTTTCCAGTTTACTTCAGAGATTGACATCAGATACGCAAAGATTGATCACACGCACATATATAGACAGATGGTGCATCAAGATCAGATATTGCACTGAAGAAGTCCACATTCTGTGTATATTCAACTGTCCATGCACAGTATGACTGTGGTCACACAATGACCCAGTCTGTCGAAGATCTTTCCTTTTGAATGGAGCAGTTCTTCCGACATACAACTCAAGTCTACGTTCCGGCTGCTATAGCGCCCATTTTGGTATCCCATAGTTCAATCTGTGTTTATAACCTTCTTATTCCTTCTCCATTGTTATTTCAGAAGCTTTGTTTTACTACATCTTGTGTTTTTTGTTGATTTTTAAGCAACTTCAAAAAAGGAGTAGGTTGCCATGTTTGCAGTTTTGCTTAGTCTCCATGCTGTCTTCATCATCTGAAAACACATAAAAACTGTCATACCGACATCATTTTTTTTTTTTTTTTTTCTATATGGTTGCTCGTCTGGGGAAGTAGGTATTGTATAAAAAGAATAACACAGTCAAGTAATTGAATGTCTAACATATTTGTAGAGAATGCCTTGGAAAATTAATGGTAGCTCAGTGGCGATAGGCGATGATAGCTCAGTGGTAGTGATGTCAGATACTGAGACGAAGGTCCTGGGTTTGAATCCTACAATTAGCTTGAGCTTTCGGTGAAGGAAAACATCGTGAGGAAACCATAGCACGATGGTAGAGTACTTTGCAGTACCCATCTGGCTGGCTACCACCCTCAAATTGAAAATCTGTCGCCAAGCACCTATCGGTGTGTTCCGACAGCTGCACTTGAGAGCCAGTTTCTTCTAGGCTTTGTGTGTGCACCACCTTCGGCACCATCATCACTCACCATGGTGAGATTGTGGTCATACACAGGCCTATACACAATAAAAAAAAAAAAACTGTACTTAATTTTAAAATATGGCGTCGTGTGAGTATGGTCGCCAGAGCTCATCACAGAGGGGGGAAGGGTTGGTCCATGTGAATCATGCCCCAGCTGCTTACTGTATACTTTCAAATTCTAAACTTCCGACAGTGAGCGATGTAAAACAAAACAGCGAAAAAACAACAACATGGTCAAGAACGTATAAGCACTAATAACTTGTGGAATGAGCTCCCTGCCGTGGCTTACCCATGGGAGTAGGTACAGAATGGGTTTCAACAGATTTAACAAGGTGTTAAGAGATTTTTGATTACCCTTCAATAGGTCGGGGACCACGTGTGTTAATTTATTTGGTCAGCCTTTCGCTTGTTTAGTTAGTTTGGATGAATGGGTACTACAATAGAACCCTGGGTTGTGTATTTTTATTTTCCGAATTTGACAAAAACATTTCAGGACGGATCGAATTTTTTTTAGAAGAGTACTATACTCGTATAGACAAAAAAGGTCAGTAATTTAATCAAAAGGAATACCACTTACTTACCATTTATAAAGAAACAAATTACAGCCATTTCAAAAAGCAAGACAAGAACTAACGAAAAAAACAAAGGCATGAAAAAATTTACGATGGCGCGCGCGATTCTTAGCGTAGCGTGTTATATTCTCTTTGCGCGCGATGGCGTGGCGAAATCACAAGTATCACAACTGCCATTTGACTACCAGTGTTGCCAACTGCTAGCTTTAGCCAGTAGCTAAACTTGAGCTAGACAACTTGCAAAAAGTAGCTAGATTGCCAGATTTTGTTACCCAAAAAAGGTGCTAGAAGTAGCTAAATGTTACTTAGTAGGTAAATAACAATAAAAAATCATGTTTTATTAAATCAAACATGAGAATATTAATAATCAGTAAATAACCTACCTTTTTTTTCACAGGTTTAGTTCCATTTTCACAATAATATATGTATTAAAACCGCGTTTAGTATTTTTCTTTCGAGATACGGTGCCCTATTACAAACTCTCGAAAGTATTAAAAAGTAGCTTAATAAATTTAGCTACAAGTTTCATAAAATTGTAGCTGCCTTACACCAAAAATAACTAGATCTAGCTATAATGTAGCTAAGTTGGCAACACTGTTGGCTACCATACCAACCAAGAGAACTAAACGGACTTTTTGGCGGGAACCACAACACAGAGGTCTTTTTATAACTGGCAACTGGAACTAAAGTTGGCGAATTCTCTTGATTTTTAAATCGATATAAAGCATAAAGATACTGTACCATAATCGATATTTCACCCTAGAAAATCGATCTTAATTTTTTTGTTGTTTTGATATACCTAAATACCATAAAATTATTGAAATTAGTTATAATACATTGGGAACTGACGTTGCTTTTTTGACCAACTTTTGACTATCGGCTACTGGCAACACTGGTCCAGACCAATGAATTTTTGTATCCGAGACTTTTTGACGGGAACTTGCAGAGTTAGTGCGTTTTCTTTCACACGAGACGATAACGACACCGTAACCACACAGTAAAAAAACTGTGACGATTTAGCCGACCATACATTTCTATGTACCGTTTTCACACGCAACGATAACGACACAGCACTGCACGACACAGGAACGATAATTCGGCTATGTCGTTGGTTCGGCTAGATCGTGACGATTTTTTTACCGTGGCGATTTAGCGGACCTTCGAAAGGTATTGAAAAACGTGAGGACTTTCACAAGGCGAACAGCACGATAACGATAACGACACTTCTTGTCACTTCGCTGTTTGTTTTGAATGGTGTTTGTTTACTGGTTAAGAGTTTTCTAGTGGTTTTATCATGGAAAAAAAAATCAAGTCAATTCAAAAAAAGCTAAGTTCAGTTGCCGGTGATTGAAATTTGGCCACATGATGGATGTTTAGTCGCTAAAATTAATATTCGTAACTGTCGTTACGGTGCGTTATCGTTCCTCGTGTGAAAACGAACGACGACACGACCGTTTGCCAATTATCGTCGGTCGTTTATCGTCACGACAAAATTGTGTCACAATTTCTTAGATGTGTGGTTACAGTGACTTTATCGTCTCGTGTGAAAACGCTCTAAGTGCGTTTTCGTTTTTATTTTCATAAATTCGTGTATTTTGAGTTCTATTGCATATTGGTGCCCATTCTGTTGTAAATCGCACTAAACTAATTTTAGTCACATCTTATCTCTTTCTTACGAACATTATTGGAAAAGGATAGAACATATTTAAAGCTGTCAAATTAATTTTTGCTGTCTTATTTTGCGTGTATTTAGGCGTTACCGCGATAGATGGCGACTTTTATATTGAATATTCTTACATCCTTTTCTTATGTTCTTTGTTAGAAAGAGACATAGTGAGATTAAAATTAGTTTAGTTGTAAACAACAGAATCAGAATAAGGGCCATTATTGGTGGTATTTTATCCTATAAAGATCAACCATGTGCACCAGTGAAGGAAATGAAATGAAGTATCGTGACTCTACAAGTTGTCTCAAAAAGTCCGTGTAAAGTTGTAGTAAAGTTTTAGTGACCACCTTTTTACTAAAACATGGACTGGACGGTGACTGATTTATAATGCGGACTTGGTGTTTATGTGCGGACTAAATGAAAATGTTATAAATAAAATGTATGCAACTGAACGACTTTGTATCCATGGTAATTAACTAATTAATAAAAAGAAACAACTATGATATGCAAAGAAATTGGACTAAAGCAGTAGAAATAGTGTCAAAACGCAAACTCCATAAGATAAAACAGGAATGAGATATAGTTGTGTGTTTCTGTTCATACCGCCTGTAACCCATTTTGAGTTGTCAGTGGTTACGGTTGGTTTAATTATACTACCAAATTGAATAGGTTTAAAAGTCAACTATGGTGTTGGCCCTCAGATGTAGTTTTTATTTTAGTCGTAGTTTGTTGTCATACAGCAGACGGACGACGACGCCGCGAAGATTCAAAATTAATATTGTTTATTTAGCTTCAAGCAAACCTAAATGTATTAAATTGTGATCTGTGATAAACACAAATATGGTGTGTGTTGTAATCGAGTGCAAATATCATTCCTACCGAAAGAAAATGAATCTGAAATTATTAGCTTTCATCGGTAAGATGGCATTTTGAACATATTTCGGATTTTATTCGTAAGATTGCTTTGATAATTTGTAGAATTGTAGACTAACATTTATGTATTATAGTATTATGTGTATTATAATGTTGAAAACAAATTAGATTACCAAAATATTGCTATATTTTAAATATTTTGGTATAGGTTCGAATAGTGCTGTACATTTCTTATCGACAAATCAATGAGGATAAACTTTCCTTGACGAGACGCTGGTCTGGGATTTCGTATTTTTTTGACAGAAAGAAGATGATGTAAGAAGTCTTTCAGTGAAGTCCTTTTTTTAAGCAACTTTTTTTTTTCTTTATTTTCGATAGTTAAATAATAGAAGATTGTATATAGTTATTAATAAAATCACTATTTTGCGTCGTTTCTTTATGAAATGGCTGGTAAGAGCTAGGCTGCGGTAATTCCTGCAGAGCCAAAGTCGGCGCATAAATGAATTTATATCAAAAAAACTCATACTTAACCTCAACATCAACCATTAATATCTCGGAAACCATGAGTTTGCTTAAAGTTTTGGGGGAACCAGGTTGAAGGCCTTCCCCCCGCAACCCCTACGTTGCGTCCCGTCAATGAAAGTACCATAAATGATGAAAGTGTCTAAATTTTAAGATTACATTATTTATTTTAGATTCCCCGATGACGGTGGGTTAGAGAGAGTGAGCAAACAAATAAGATGCTTCAATCAGGTTACGCTTTGAAAATTGCTTGGGAAGAGATTCCAGATGACATAAACGTGAGGCATTATGATCGAGAGCATGCATTCCAGACTTCAGAAGTGCATAGCTAAAAGAGGAAGGCATACGAATTATACAAAAACAGAAAAAGAAATAAAAAGTGAAGATTTTTTTAGTTTTTAGGCCTTTTTCGTTGTTTGTGTTTTCGTAATTTTTATTTAAACATAAATTACTAATTTTATCGATAATTTATTTAAACAATTACTTTTTTTTTTTTTTTTAATTAAATGGGCTTGCGTTTGGCCACTGACCCGCCCATAAGGGGCGATGACGAAGCCTAAGATGAAACACGCTTACCAGAAGAAATCTATTCACTCTGGCCTTGAAAGTTCCTAGATTGTAGGCGTCAGGAAACAGACGCCGGAAGCAAGTTCCACTCCCTTGCTGTCCGCATTATAAATGAGGATGCAAAACGCTGTGTCCGTATTTTCGGTATGTCAACAACGTCCGGGTGAAAATTTTTCCGGCGTCTTGTGGTTCGGTGTAAAAATGGGGATGGTGGAATTAGGTTGAACAATTCCTGCGCACACTCTTCAAAATATATCCGGTAGAAAACCGATAAGCAAGCAACCTTTCTTCGATGGTCGAGCCTCGTGAGTTTCGCCTTATTTAAAGACTCATCTCCGATGAGTCTCCTGGCTCGGCGATCTATTGAGTCAAGGGCCTCAAGCTGGTACTTAGCTGATCCATCCCAAAGATGGCAGCAGTACTCCATGCATGACCGGACTTGTGCTTTATAAAGTTGGAGCAACTGCCCAGGCGTGAAGTACCGCTTAACCTTAGAGAGGATACCCAGCTTTCTGGCAGCTGTTTCTGCCTTCGACTCAATAGAACAGCCAAAGTTTATTTTGGCTGTTAATGTTATGCCTAGGAGATCAAGCCGATCGCATATTGGCAACAATTACTTGCCTAAACGGTACACAAAAACATTGTTTTATGATTAATTTAATAATAAACGCGTGATTTTTATTTTATTTTAAAATTTTATCTGTAAACTGTCTATAGTATAAGTACCTACTTGAAGAAAGTATGTACCTATTAATTTTTGTATGGGAGCTGGCATAGCCACCCGTCGCCATCTAGATTTTAACAATTATTATAAACTAGCTGTCCCCCGCGGTTACACCCGCGTTCCCGGGATAAAAAGTAGCATGTGTCCTTCTCCGTACCATAGGCTAGCTGCATGCCCAATTTCATGATGATCCGTTGAGAAGTAGAGGCGTGAAGGCGTAACAAACAAACTCACTTTCACATTTATAATATTAGTGAGGATTAACTTATTACGTGGTTGATTTAAATATTTATTAGAGTAGAGTAAAACTAAGAAGCACGAAAAAACAATAAGATAAACTTTCTGGGACGGGATGCTGGTCTTGGTGCTTTTTTAACAGATGGTAGATGATCTAAGGAGTCTTTCAGCGAAGTATTTTCAAGAAGCAACTTCATAGTTTTTGAGATATCAATTATTGAAGTGTGTTAATAAAATCACAATCTTGCGTTTTTTGATATACAGTTGCGTTTTGTTCGGCAAAAGTTTAGTCCATACAGCAAATGAGATTAGTTTTGAATGTATTTATGTTAAAATTCAGTTTGATAGATTTTTTTAACGCATGATGACGCCATTTTGATTTAGCGCCGTGTGACATTTCACCTATGGTTAGATAAGGTGTGTCATCTGTCAAAACCGATTTCTGTACTGGTCTGGTAGGTTCAAACGGTTCAAAAACCAATGCAGCGCACCCCGAATATTTTTAGTCTTGTGGCTATTACCCCTAGAGTGTATATAAAAAGCCGGTGGCGTGGAGAGAGAGCATTCCCTTCCTGCTTTTTGTTACGCAAGGGCAAAAGGGCTGCACTTCCCGCAGCGCCAGAGCCGATGCAGAAGTGAATTTATGTAAAAAACCTCATACATAATCTCAAACTTCAACCATGAATATATCGGATTCCATGAGCTTGCTTCAAGTTTGGTGGGCACTGAGGGGAAGGGCTTCCCCCCTACCCCGCGTCTCGTGCAGGAAAGTTTTACCATTTCTATTTTTTATTTAAACCAAATTTTGTCGATATCGATATTATTGTATTCAGAACCCTATTGTAAATTTACTTGATCAACAAAGTCTTGCAACAGTGTACAACCTTACTATTTTAAGATATAGTAAATATATAACTGTCTCTTTTTGGCACAACGAATCCCAATAAGAGTAATGAGTACAGCTATTCAGAAGTCGCTTCATTTATTAGAGGGGTTTCTACTGCTTTAGTCCAATTTCTTTGGCTATGATAATATCACAGAGTACTTTTTATAACTGGCAATATGTATGATATTCAGCGTTGCCATTAGGGTACGCACTAGTACGCATTACGTACTATTTCGTTAGGTAGCGTTCTCGGGTACTCTCCCGCCAATTTGCGTACTATTTTACTGTCAAGCCAAAAAATAATAATAATAAAAATAATAAAGTTCAATAGTTTTAATTTCTGTCAAGCAAGTTTCACCATAAAATAACCACTAGCGACCTCGGTGTGTTTCTTTTTAAAAGACACTTTTATTAGCTTTACTTGTATGTTTGTATGTAATGGAATCTTCAAATGTAATTTTCATCGACTTCCAAACGTCAGATAAAACTGAAATTTTACACACTTATCATGTACCGATGACAAAACAATAATTTGGTACCATCGAGCTGATCCGATAATGTATTCGGAAGGTAGGCACTGGAACTCCATAATGGAATTACACATGTTAGCCGTGTTTGGACTTGTTGGAATCGTCTTGAAATGCAGTTTGACTGCATACGTTTTTCAAGGTCTGATGATGGAGATGGAGGATAGGAATCCCATAGCGGAGCAACGTTTCTAAGCCGTATTTGGGCTTGTGCTGTCTTAATGTATGCATTTTTTATAATTTTGTAATTATGTTTAATATTAGAATGAAAATTGTGGGGCGCTTTTCCTAGAAACCTAATAGTATTTCTTATCGTTATTATGAAGAAATATCGTAAATTACAAAATTAAAAGTTCCCCACGCATTTTCATTCATATATTAGAATTAATGGGGAGGGACAGGCAAAGCTAATCACAGATGACGCCACCCTCACTGGTAACTGTCATTGATATTGAATTGATGGATTTTCATGAATTTCAATTAAATTAAACCAACCAGTAACCGGCTTTTATAATAAAATCGTTAGGTTTGAAGTGATAACTGCTTAATCTTCCTATGAGCTTGGTGTCAATTTTTTTTTAATAATCCACGGCTTTTTTCTTTTCAATTGGTGTAAACCTTTATTATTGCATTAAAATTCACTACAGAAGGGCATTATAATTATTGAATAACTTATTTGATAACGAATACGTAAAAAATGTATGGTGTTTGACAGATAGACGGCACCAGCGACTATACGACACCTAGCGGGATAAATTGTCAGTGTGCCTCCTCATTATAAAAAATTGCTTACATTTAGGGCCTTACGGGATAGACAGAGAATGTAACATTATTTAACAATTTTAGTGCAGGGCTTTTTAAACGGTGATTTTTTGTTTTTGACTATAATTTATTTTTATTCCATATTCCAATTCCAAGGTTCGTTCTATCATTCATCATTCTGTGTTACTGTTTGTGGGTCACTGGTTTGGTTTTGTTCTTTCGTGGTTCCTTATCGGTTTCGATGCGCAAATGTTATTTACAAAATGCAATTAATAAACTTACTTTATCTGAGCAATAACGAATATTTTTTGTCACTGCGTACTCAAAAGTTAAGTTTCGTACTATTTTTAGGTGCTGTGCGTATCCTATTGTGAAGTCACTCTGGCAACTGGCAACGCTGATGATATTTTCAATTTTGATTTATTTTTGTTTGAGGGGCTCACGCAAAGAGAATATAACGCTACGCTAAGAAGAGGCGGGACTCCCTAAGAACTGAATGAACTGAATGGAATTTATTTAAGCTCACAAACTACCAAGAGAACTAAAGTGATTTAAGCTGCATTTTTAGGCAACGACACTGTCAAGAGTCATTTCACTGGGCTCACGGAGGAGCTCGCTCGCTCTTTTTCATTTCATAGACATATATTTATTCCGTAGATTCATTCTATAAGTATTTAAATAATTATGGGATGGATTATATAATGGCAGGTAAGTGATATTCATACTTTTCGGTTGAATTACTGTCCTAAGCTACTTGGTGTATACGAGCATATTCCTACAGCGGAAAATATGCAACGTAGGTAACGCTACCAATATCCATTCATTCATCCAATCTTAAAACTTAAATTAAACACAAATATGTCTAGCACACGCGGTCCCCCGACGCATTGAAAGGTCAATAATCATTTGATTTGGAACTATTCGTTTTTTACTTTAGGGCTTTGGGTATCCTTAGCGGATCGTTTTATGCTAGATACTTAGTTATAACCACAAAAACCTCTTGTTTATTGTTGAATAAGTAAGTCAGTCACATTTATCATCTCCCACTCAGCTGTACTCCCTTGGGTAAACTGCGACGGGGAGCTCATTCTATAAATTAATAAGTGCTAAAAGTTATTGAGTTAGTGATGTGGTTTTTCCAGTATGAATTATGTTACGTCGCTCACTGTAGGAAGTTTAGAATTTAAAAGCGAACGGTCTGCGTCATGTTAAGCTTACCATAGCCTTATGGATGTTTGCAACACATGGGGCATTAAAATCAAAAAGTCATTCATGCAGTTTAGGCCCTGGTAAGGCAATTATGAACGTTACATACAGGTGATTTACCACCAGTCAAGAAACTCATCAAGGCTTTTTTTTTAGTTGTGGAAGATCTTTTCATATTACAGATTTTTTTCCAATTACTTATACAAGCATCATTCTCATGTACCAAGTCTTCCCTCCTCCTCAAAGAAGACCTTATGCACTAGAGGTGTGTAACTCATCAAAAATACGCGAGCTGCAGAACAGCTCCCGGCTCAGGTGTGTGAGCCGGTTCAATGACTCAGCTCGCAGATCAGCTCAATGTACCTATAGTCCACGATTCGCGCGCACGCTCACTGCGTACCGCGCGTCGAATTGAGCCGACTGAGCCGCCGCGATTCATTCGACTCCGCCGAGCGACTCTTTTCATACTTTAGTTGTTTTTTTTTACATTATCTGATCTGAGAGTTATGTTATATAGGTATTTAATTATTGAATGTAATTATTATTTAAATGGTTAAAACGAAATAATAATTCGTAGATTAGAATTACAAGAATATAATCTATGGAGGGAGTCGCAGATACAATAGGAGTTGGATTGAGCCGTGAGCTAGTCATTATGTTGTTGAGCTGTAGCTCAGCGGCTCAAACCCGAGTGATCTGATTCATTGAGCTGGTTCAGAGCTGAGTTACACACCTCTATTATGCACAAAACATTAAGTTACTTGACTGCAGTATTCTGTTAGATACCTAATTACTTCCCCAGTCGAGATGCCCTAGAGTAAACCTACCTCTCTAAAACTGATGTTAATACAACAACTGTCACATATTTCATGTAGTTTTTATGTGTTTTCAGGTCATGACGACAGCATGGATTCTAATCATAAACAATCAGAGGGGGAATTTGAAAAAAATTACTACATAAAATCAAAATAAACACAAGATGGAGACAAAACTTTTTAAATAGCAGTGGAGGTGGAAAAGAGTTTGAAATATGTGATAACAAAATTGCCACAACAGCAGCCAGAATGTAGACTAGAGTTTGTTTGGACGACTGCTCCATTGAAAAGGAAAGATCTTCTGCCAGACTGGGTCATAGTGCAACTGAGGTTAGACTATGCATATTGGGCAGTTGTATGCAGAATGTGGACTTGCACATCTTCAGTGCAATAGCGGATCTTGTGGCACCATCTATGTATATATATCTGCCTGTGAACAATCTTTGAGTATCTAATGTCTATCTCTAGAGTAAACTGGAAATGAAAGGAGATGGTATTTGCCGAAGCACACGGATTAATAACAAGTTTCTAATCGAAATCAACATTAATATATAGATTGTAATCTATGGTTGCTCTAAAAAATGAGGATTCTTTGAAGCATGCTGTAAAACCATGGACACTCAGTTTGTGGAGTGGTTTTACCATGGGGTTCTTTATGAAGCGTGTGAAGAGATTTTGGCAACCAGGGACTGATGATGATGATGATTAACCCCATGGTGTTATAAGGTCGGTCTATATGCCCTTTGGTGGCTGGTTGCATATTGTGACTCAAGGTGGTGGACACAAAACCTAAGGGAACTGGCAACAAGTACAGCAGTCAGAACATTGGTAGGAGCTTGGCGATGGATTTTCTATTTGTGTGTTGTAGTCAGCCAGACGGGTACTACACAGTACCCTCATAATATTGTAGTGGTATTTTGTGGACAGTTGAGCTACCTTCTATTGGAAAACCTTGGTTTGTTTGTTTCATGCACACGTCTGTGTTATTCAATTAGTAGGAAAATGTCCCGGTTTAAACAGAGTCTTCATACTCATCCTTTCTCTTTCATAATCAAAAAATAAAAGCCTTTATTTAACAATCTTACATTTAACTTAATCTGCTGTTCATTTTGTTTGATCATTTGACACCCGTAAATGATGATTGTCTTGCTTTCCAGCGTAGGCCTTCCCTAGAGTTTTCCATGGTGTGCGACTCTGTGCTTTTCTCCAAGTAATACCCGCTATTCTTATGTCGTCCTCCCATCTACACTGCTGTCTCCCTTTCTTTCTTTTTTATTGTCTTGGGCACAATCTATTATGTCCTATACCCAGACCTTTGTCTTTTGTACTTCTGATCATATGGCCTGCCCACCGCCATTTTCGTTTTTTCTACGCTTCTCTTTCATAGCTTGTATTAAAGCTGTATATTTTTTTTTTTAAAAAGGTGTGATTGTAGAATCGTGGAAAGGTTGTGGGTACGATTCCCCACTAAGGAAAAACATTGTTCATATCATGTCTTGTTTGTTCTGAAGTTTGTTTGTACCGTACATTTTCGTACCATTCATCTGATTGTGATTCAAATTCAAACATTTATTGCATCACAGGTAGGTATAAACATGTGGCCTCATCTAGGGCATTGCAATACATTAATAGAAATAAATAACCTAAAGGTAATACAATACAATACAATATAATAATAAGACGCACCGATACATTTCAAGAAATCTGTCTGAAAAAAAAATCTTCTAGCGAATAATAACATTTATTTATCAATATGTCTTTTAAGTTTTTCTCAAAATGTATGTCTTTATTTATGTCTTATGATATTTGGGATGTGATTGTAAATTTTTACTGTCATAATATTTGATGAAACTTAGTTGAGTTGTTGTCCCCAGCCAGGGGAATGTTTGTGACCGGTGGCAGGGGTATCGCATTCGCATGAACCGAAGGTCCTGTTGTCTCAATATTTAGGCAGTGTGAAAATAAAGTTACAGATTATAAATCGTAAATGGTGTCCCAATTAGAGGTGACGACTGCGTGCAATTAAAAGGACAAACAACAGAACCAAAAATATCTTTAAGAAAGAAAAGACAACAACTAAATAAAAGTTAAAAGAAACAAAAAATACACAAATAATACATATAAAAATTTATTAAAAATAACGTAGAAGATTTTAGATGATCTTTTTTCATACCCCGGCTCTCATTCTCGCGCTGCTTTTTCCACACGCACTCGTAATTGGTCGATTGAGGTAATCGGGTCCTTGTAGACTTTCCTTCAGGCATCCCCAGATGAAGAAGTTGAGTGGGTTTAAGTCCTGTGACTGTGGTGGCCACAGAATAGTTCCCAGGCGTCCGATCCACCGTCTGGGATATGCACGGTCGAGGTTCTGGCGGACAGGTCGGGCATAATGCGCAGGGCAGCCATCGTGTTGCAGGCATATTCTTGCTCTAAAGGCATATCTTCCAATAAACTTGGAAGATCATTTTGTAGAAATTATAAATATCTTCTTCTTCTTACCTTTCACGAAAACCATCATTGTATATTGATCATGGAAATTCACTTCTTCTAAAACAACACTAAAGGCGGCTTCTAAAGACGCGGGAGTGTTTAATCTAACTACACGTACCATATTTTCCGGATTATTGTACAAAAATACGTTTGAGGAGGTATGATCATAAATAGTCTTTTTGGCTCTTTTTAATTCGGCGTCCGCGATCATGTTGACCCTCGACATAAGAAGTGAACGAGGCATTCGTTCACTTCTGTATACGATTACAGAAATCTAATTTTCGCCTGATTTAATTTTTATCGACTCTAATTCAATCGCTATGCATTCCTCACTACGCGGATCTCCAAAATGTCGCTGAAGTAATATCTATCGTAATATCTATCTATCGCTGAAGTATAATAATACCTTTAATTCGGTCCATGTCTCGAAATGTATTCAGCTTTACCAATAAATAAATTTAACTGTTTCTTTTCACCATTGTATAATGGGATTAATTTTTACGTTTCGCTAGGTATCAATTTAAGATTTGCTTGAGCCATTTTTAACAGGGTAATGTAAGATCAGAGTAAACGTAACACAGATTAAAACACAATCAATAAAATATAACACACACAAAAATATAACAGTTATAAAAGCACAATTAATATTAGGATATAAAAAGGATTAAAGTTTTTAATAAAAATGAAACAGTTGTAAAAATATGTAAAAACTGAACAGATAATAAATATCTCTAAATATTTTTTCATTCATTCATTTGGATCATCAGAAGTATATGTAGTGTTACTAATTTTATAATCCATATTGACGCTGAAATTATTTATTCTCGTTTCATTAACTGACCTAAATGTTTTCGTCACGGATGAACTAAGTTTTTTACACGGAAACTTTACTACTTGGGCCGAATGATCCGAACAGACGCCACTTATAATTGACTTCACTAAAACGTTACAGTTATTATGTTATCAATACAAGAGGAAGTAGTAGTCGTCACTCTGTGGGCTCATTAAATAGAAGAGAAATAAAGTTATTTCTATCTAATGAGGGTATTAGGATGTCAATATTAAAGTGACCACAAATAATTACTGAATTATTACACTTTGATAAATTACTAAGTATTTGTTCCATTATGGAACAAAACAAAGAAAAATTTGACGCACGAGGTCTATACACACATATAATTGGACTGTTTTACAAAAAACTTAAACCGACTTCAAAGTACATTAAGAAGTAATCAAATCCTGATCTGATGACAATGGGACCAAACGGGAAGTGTACCCTTCCAAACAAAAAAATAATTTTCCAAATCTGTTAATAAATGACAGAGTTATGAGGTAACAAACAAAAAAAAATACAACCGAATTAAGAACCTCCTCCTTTTTTTTAAGTCTGTTAAAATTATGGAGCTTTCTCGCATACGCGTTCCACAGAATGACAAGTAATGTCAGTACGATTCTTATATTTAATATTATTATTTAGCAAAAAGAGGGTGCCGCCACCCTGAGCAGTCTCTCTCTGCTCAGTCTGACTCTGTTGTACGCACTGGCAACAGTAAAGTTATTTAGGTACATTAAAAAGCATTGTCTGATCTTCGCCACGTTTCTGTAAAACATAATATATCGATTATGATTTCATCACATAATAATGCAACGTCAAGTATTTTGCCATAGAAGCGATTAATATTCTGATGTAGTAAAGTTATGCTTCTCTGTTGTCGGCGTTACAAGTTTAAACAACTAGTCACAGTATTATTAGTACTTGTCACACTCCCGGTCCCCGGTGAAACAGGAGGGACAAAAAAAAGAAAGAACTGAATGAATGAGGATAAGGAGATGATGTTATGGATGATTGTTCTAGTATCACACTGAAGGTGTTGAACCTATCTCCTATCCTATGGTTGTTGAGGAACACATGCACAAATAAAATATTGTATTCTTGATAATGATATAATTTATTTTAAAAAGAAACACAAAATGCTCAGTCGACAGGGGTCGCTTGGTGAGGTTCTATGATATAATTAATATCATGTAAGATTACATTTAATTAAATTTAGGGTTACAAGAGGAATACCAATAGCTTATATAGCTATTTTTATCAGGATTATTATCCAGTAAATTATTTTTGCATGAAGAGCAATTTTTAAATATTTTTAATTTTGTTTTCCTTAATATGTAACCGGTTACGTACTGAAGTTCAGCAATAATTCTCACGTCTAATTCCTTGGTTTCAAAGTCAACTAAACCTATACTATTTATTTTTTCTAGGTCTATGGTTACCTCACTCTGTGGATGCAGTTTTGTTAAAAAATATTTTCTTAAAAGTGACGATAACATCCCACAAGAATCTTGCTCACAGTTGGATCCCCGAGAATAATTAACACTTATATTGTTTATTAGTAATGAAGCAAACGTAGCTTCGAAACCGGCATTGTATATTGATCATGGAAATTCACTTCTTCTAAAACAACACTAAAGGCGGCTTCTAAAGACGCGGGGGTGTTTAATCTAACTACACGTATATTTTCCGGATTATTGTACAAAAATACGTTTAAGGAGGTATGATCATAAATAGCCTCTTTGGCTCTTTTTAATTCGGCGTCCGCGATCATGTTGACCTTCGACATAAGAAGTGAACGAAGCCCTGTATACGATTACAGAAATCTAATTTTCGCCTGATTTAATTTTTATCGACTCTAATTCAATCGCTATGCATTCCTCACTACGCGGATCTCCAAAATGTCGTTGAAGTAATACCTTTAATTCGGTCCATGTCTCGAAATGTATTCAGCTTTACCAATAAAAAAAATTAACTGTTTCTTTTCACCATTGTATAATGGGATAAATTTTTACGTTTCCCTACGTATCAATTTAAGATTTGCTTGAGCCATTTTTAATAGGGTAATGTAAGATCAGAGTAAACGTAACACAGATTAAAACACAATAAATAAAATATAACACACACAAAAATATAACAGTTATATAAGCACAATTAATATTAGGATATAAAAACATTAAAGATTTAATAAAAATGTAAAAGTTGTAAAATTTGTAAAAATATGTAAAAACTGAACAGATAATAAATATCTCTAAATATTTTTTCATTCATTCATTTGGATCATCAGAAGTATATGTAGTGTTACTAATTTTATAATCCATATTGACGCTGAAATTATTTATTCTCGTTTCATTACAGGTCGGTTAGCTAAAGCTGGCACGTTCACAGTACTCACACTTATGCAATTTCACTATACAGTATGTTTAAAAATAAATGATTTTGATTGAAAATGCGATTCTAGTCTAAGTGTAGAATAGAGTTAGGTTTTAGTGAGATTGGGTGCAATGACGAAAAAAAATGTGTTACTTGTTATATATGTATATTATGATTATTTGTTTTTATTCAGAATCGTAAATTAAATATTCTACCCCACTCAAACTTTCATCGCTCGAAAATCTTGATTTTTCGCCGTCGGAATTTCTTACTGTTATTATAAGTGAGTCAGTAAAATTATCCACTTTTGGTTCCAGTTCAATATATTTTTCCTCATGTTCTCGCGTCTTTCTCCAAACGTCACTAAACATATCACGAGTAATAGAATCTGCTTCTTTTCTAAATAATTCTTCCACAGTTTTCAAGTTAAACTTAACATTTTGTGATGCAACTTTCCCTTTAATTATACCCCACAGTAATTCTATTGGGTTGAGTTCTGGATGATAGGGTGGTAGGCGCAGTACACTGTGTCCGTGATCTTGGAGGATTTTATCAAGTACAAATTCTAAATGGTTTGGCTTATTTTTTTTAATAATATCATATAAAATAGGTTTTGTGTTTTTTTCTGGATATGATATATTATATTTGTCCAACCAAGCAAACATGTCACCTTTTCTCGTTGTGATACGATGCATTATCGACTACTAAAACTGACTGTGCCGGTAAATTTGGAAGAAGTTTTTCTTTAGTCCATTTCTGATAATTACCAGCATTCATACTACTGTGATAATCTCCTGTTTGTTTTTTTGCTGGATAGATAAGCAAAGCTCCTGGAATGAATCCTTGTTCCCAGCAGGCATGAACTATCACTAGCATATCGCCTTTGGAAATTGGTACTTTACAACCTTCGCTCGTTTCGTCGGACCATGATCGTGGCAACGTATGCGAGCTGTGTATGTAAGATTCATCCGTATATATTATAGGTCGGCCTTGTGATCTATATTCTTGCAGTTTCGAAAGATATAATGTTCTTTTGAGTCTGATGTGACTTTTTTCAATGAGTAGTTTTTTATTATTTTGTGTCTTTCTCCATCTGAAACCTAGCCTCCGAACGATCTTCCTTAGTGTAGAAATGCCACCCTCAAAGTTGATACTTTCTTTCAACACTTCTAATAACTTTTTTAATGTCGGAAATGTATGCTGAACCAGATGGAAGTTGTAGATAGTTCGCCTTATGACTTCTTGGTCAAAACTATCTACTATAGATTTTTTCGCTAACCTTGGTCGCTTTTTACCCGGTGTTCTGAAAGTAACCGACACTGTTTTTACAGGCGACACTGTTTTGGATGCTGGTTGCTCTCCTTCTCTTG
The DNA here is from genome assembly GCA_947623365.1 of Achlya flavicornis. NCBI lineage: Eukaryota > Metazoa > Arthropoda > Insecta > Lepidoptera > Drepanidae > Achlya > Achlya flavicornis. The sequence goes on along the minus strand of OX392494.1, from coordinate 328,389 downwards.
AGGTAGTTGGTTGTGATGTTGACGCTTTAACAGCCGCTGTAACTTGATTGCGTACTTCACAAATAACTCGTTGAACACTTCTCTGAGAAACACCAGTCGCCTCTGATGTCAAACCGTACAAATCTGTTAATAAAAGGTCTCCACCGTCACTGTTTTTATTATGATGCATGAAATAGTTAAAAACATTGTACACTATTTCACGAGATTGTCCTGTTAAAGTTTTGCCGGAACCAAGTCTTTCAGAAGACATTTTATTCTAACTACCCTCCAAATAGATAAATAATCACATGCGCCGCGCGTCAATCACACGTGACTGACGCTAACGGTTGAATACCAAAAAGACCATCCTGTATTTATAAACAGTAGCAAAAGCAAAACAATAACTGTTCGCTTCACACTCATAAGCGAGACTGCGCGCGAGAGAGACGGGCAGACTTTTCTTGATGCGCATGCAGTGCGACGTCACGACGCGTGCTTATTCACAGACACAACACAAGCGCAATGTGTAAATGTGTTGAACGTGCCAGCTTTTAATAACCGACCTGTAACTGACCTAAATGTTTTCGTCACGGATGAACTAAGTTTTTTACACGGAAACTTTACTACTTGGGCCGAATGATCCGAACGGACGCCACTTATAATTGACTTCTCTAAAACGTTACAGTTATTATGTTATCAATACAAGAGGAAGTAGTAGCCGTCACTCTGTGGGCTCATTAAATAGAAGAGAAATAAAGTTATTTCTATCTAATTAGGGTATTAGGATGTCAATACTAAAGTCACCACAAATAATTACTGACTTGTTACACTTTGATAAATTACTAAGTATTTGTTCCATTATGGAACAAAACAAAGAAAAAATTGAGGCACGAGGTCTATACACACATATAATTGGACTGTTTTACAAAAAACTTAAACCGACTTAAAGTACACTAAGAAGTAATCAAATCCTGATCTGATGGGACCAAACGGGAAGTGTACCCTTCCAAACAAAATTATAATTTTCCAAATCGGTTAATAAATGACAGAGTTATGAGGTAACAAACAAAAAAAAATACAACCGAATTAAGAACCTCCTCCTTTTTTTTTAAGTCTGTTAAAAATTATGGAGCTTTCTCGCATACGCGTTCCACAGAATGACAAGTAATGTCAGTACGATTCTTATATTTAATATTATTATTTAGCAAAAAGAGGGTGCCGCCACCCTGAGCAGTCTCTCTCTGCTCAGTCTGACTCTGTTGTACGCACTGGCAACAGTAAAGTTATTTAGGTACATTAAAAAGCATTCTGTCTGATCTTCGCCACGTTTCTGTAAAACATAATATATCGATTATGATTTCATCACATAATAATTCAACGTCAAGTATTTTGCCATAGAAGCGATTAATATTCTGATGTAGTAAAGTTATGTTTCTCTGTTGTCGGCGTTACAAGTTTAAACAACTAGTCACAGTATTATTAGTACTTGTCACACTCCCGGTCCCCGGTGAACCAGGAGGTATCCTATGGTTGTTGAGGAACACATGCACAAATAAAATATTGTATTCTTGATAATGATATAATTTATTTTAAAAAGAAACACAAAATGCTCAGTCGACAGGGGTCGCTTGGTGAGGTTCTATGATATAATTAATATCATGTAAGATTACATTTAATTACATTTAGGGTTACAGGAGGAATACCAATATCATGACTATAGACTGATATTTTTAACTAGATGTACCTATAGTCTAGTTATACCACCAAAAATGTATTGAGAACGGTCTCTTTACAGTAATTATAATAAGGAAACATTTTAAATACCTTATATGCCAGTTTTAAATTATATTAAATGTTAATCCTGATGATGTGGCATGGCATCGGCTCACTCGGGGAAATTCCACCATGTGTACCGGACAAGTACCAAACTGCAGTTCAGGTCAAGACAGTATAATATGAAGTTAATGAAGAGAATTTAAATGATATGAAACATATATATCTCTAAATAAATGTATATAAATAAATCCCATTTCAGAATATTGGACGAACACTTCCAATAATGCTGCATGGGGGTGGGCCCTTCCTTAAATTAATGATTTCAGTACATTTTAAAAGGAATGCTGAATATGTTGGTAATAAACAATTAAATAAGCCTTACATGGCTATAAAATAAATATCAATTATAAATTGATAGGTAATAATAAATCACTGTGGCATCTACGGCATCAAGCTGACAAAAGGGACGAAACCAACGGAGTTCCCAGCACCTGCTTGAAAGAAAGTTCCCAAAACTCCATTGAAAAAGTTACCAATTTATAAACACAAAAATCGCAATTTTAACACTAAATACAAAATTTCACTTACATTAAAGTCTAATTAAACGAAACCCGATATATTCTTGAGTGGCCGATGACGTAGCCAGGATGTTCTAGAGAGTTCTCGAAGTTTCGATATGACGTCGGCCTACCGTCGACGTAGTGTGACGCGGTGTGTGCTGTGACGATGCGGTCATGTGGTCTGCGGAGTCTCCGAGCCGGTGTGGGAGCCCTGCCTCGTGCGTGTGCGACCTCGTTTCATCGGATGGATGGAAATTTCCGTAAATTTGAGGTTCTTTCTACGTACTTTCCGTTGCTTACATTGTGATCCGATCTCGGATTTTCAGGAGTCAGCAGATAGAGCTCGTTGTGGACAACAGAAAGACATAGTTGCACTTGGTACTTGCACTGGCGGCGTTGTTGTTGAATACCGAAGTTGATGCTCAATAACTCCGAAGTCTGATGACATAGCGACTTGCCCACATGTATCCTGGTGATTTTGGATATACACTTCACAAATACTATTTGATGAAATTTTCTCTTTAACATTTTTTTTAGTTTTTTATGCGTGGTGTAGATGTTGTTGCGACCGTGTATTTGCTGTTACTTGTTATCCTTATCTGAGAATAAAGGATATTTATTAATACTCAGGCTTAGTATGAATATGAAAACCTATGTTAAGTTGTAAAGTATTCGCTTACCTGTCTGAATACAAACACGAATCTGTTCCCCTCTTGTAATTTCTTGCAAGTATCTCAGAGCAGATTGGAAAGACGATCGTTGGTCACTCACAAGAGCGATTGGTAGAAGCCCTGTTCCAACAACTGCCGATACTATCAATGCCGATCTTTCAAAATAATTTATAGTTTCAGTGATGATACTGCACCCTGGGTGAAATAAAATGCAACAGTCTGTTGCCCTTTAAAACTGACCCCCTCACTAAGAATACCAGTGCATAATCAGCCAGATCATTCGTTTTCTCATTGACTTCCACAAAGCCATGAATGTAATTTTTTTTTAAATGACGTAAAAAAATATCTAGGTACATTACATACCTCATCCTTGATGACTTGAAATATTTTAGCATTTATGCCTGCCTTTATGAAATAATTTTCTTCAGTGTTGTATTTGAATGCAATTTTTTTTTATTTTGCAGGAATCTGTAAGCTTTTGGACTTTGCGTTAAGATTGATATATAAAATAAAAATAAAATAAAAAGCCTTATATTTCGTTGCATATAACAAAAAGTGAAGAAAAAAATAACAATAATAATTAAATTCTATGTTAGTATTATACATTTTTGTTGGTAATAAAGTTTAGTTCTTAATTTTAGATTGTTAGTTTAGGTTTTACATAATTTTGTAATTAATCGTAGGTTTAAGTTAGTTATCTGCAAGAACCCCTCTGCAGGTAAAGGCCTCCTCCAAAGATAGCCAGTCCTCTCTAGATTGGGCTACTTGAATCCAGTTGGGGCCGGCTGTTTTTTTGAGGTCATCTTCCCAAATGGCTACAGGTCTGCCTCTCCTTCTTTTACCTTGCGGACCTACCCATGTGGTCACCCTTTTGGTCCATCTCTGATCTCGTAGGCGCGCCACATGTCCAGCCCATTTCCATTTTAGTGATTGAGCGTGTACCAATCCGTCCCTTGCCTTGGTGATGTGTCTTATTTTTGTGTGTCTTATTTTTTGTATTTTCCTAATATTCATCATACTGCGCTCTATTCCTCGTTGGCATGAAATTATTTTATCTTTTGTTTTGTTATTAAACTTCCACGTCTGGCAAGCATACGTTAGGCATGGTATAAGACACGAGTTTAATACCTTAGTTTTAATTTGCATGCTGCTTTTGAATATGTCCTTCAGTGCCCAGTATTTGTTCCACGTTAACTGTGTCCTGCGCTCCACTTCGTGATCGTTACTTTTCTGGTCAAAGCTGATTTGTTTACCGAGGTATATGTAATTGTCTGTATACTTGAGAGGCTCGCTATCAACATATATTATTCTCTTTGTGCTGTTAGTCATCAGCATTGTTTTGGATAGGTTTATTTCTAAGCCTACTAGTTTACTGGCATCATTGAGTGACTCTATCATGTACTGAATTTCTGGTCCTGTTTCCGATAAGAGGACCAAGTCGTCTGCAAATCTTAGGTGGCTTAGGTAAGCTTCTTTGATCTTAATACCCCGACCTTTCCAATTGACTTGGCTAATTATCGACTCCAGTGTTGCTATAAACAGCAGTGGTGAGAGGGGGTCGCCTTGTCTTACTCCTCTTTTGACCGGAAACCAAGGCCCAGCTGTCTCTAATTTAACTCTACTCTTGCTGTTATTGTATATACTCTTGATTACACGAATGTATTCTTTTTCTACCCCTTGTGATATTAGAGTTTCCCATATGCTTTTATGTGATACGCAGTCAAATGCTTTTTGGTAATCAATATATGCAATGTAGAGTGGTCTATTTTTCTCTCGGTATTTTTCAATGAGAATTTCTATGGTGTGTATGTGATCAATCGTTGAGTATCCTTTTCTAAATCCCGCTTGCTCGATAGGTTGACGCATTTCTAATGTAGAGTTTATTCTCTTATTTATTATTGAGGAGAAGAGCTTGTAGATGGTAGGTAGCAGGCTTATTGGTCTATAGTTCCCTATGTCTTTTGGGTCGCCTTTTTTGTAAATAATAATAATGTCAGATTCAGACCATTGGGTGGGTGTCTCTCCAGTTTTAATAATGACATTGAACAGTTCAGTCAGGTGGGCGGTAAGAGTTGTTGAACCAGTTTTTAGTAATTCATTGGTAATGCCGTCAGAACCTGGGCTTTTCTCTGACTTTAGAGCTTTAATTGCCCTTGCTACTTCGCTTATTTCAATCTGCGGTACAGGTGAATTGCTGTCGTTGTCGCTTAGGTATTGATCTCTACTACTATCCATACTAATTGTTTCTCTAGTGCTGTATAGATTTTTATAAAATTGTGTTGCTACGGTGATGATGTCGTTACGGTTGTTGAGAATTTTTTCGCCCTGTTTCAAACCTTCGATCCATGTTTTATTCGTTCTCAGCTCTTTATAAGCTTTCTTTGTGCCTCCCGTTAGATTTATGTGTTTTTCAATAGTGTTGTACCTATGATTTGTGTAATCCTTCTTGATATATTTACTTATGAGCTTGTAAAGGGCAGAGGTCTCATTTTTCATTGCTCTTGATTTGTTTTTTGTCCTCTGAAGTTCCTTACGTCTCTTCATTAGCTGTAGTGTACGCTCTGACAGAATTTTATGGGATTTTTGTTCTTTATTTTCGTTTTGGATTGCATGCAGGCTTCTGGTTATGGCTTTAATAATGATGTCGTAATAGTTTTGGACAGATTTATCTAATTTTGAGTTCAATATCTTACTTATGTGCTCATTAAATTTAGAAATATCGTGTTCGTTTGTTATTATTTCCTTTTGATGGTTATTGTATTTTGTTCGACTTTTCTTTGATTGTGTATGTGTGATCGTTGCTCTAACTGGCCTGTGATCCGAAGGGTAGTTTATATTCAGAACTTCTATATTTTGAAACATATGGGGACGGTTTGATAGGACGAGGTCAATTTCGTTTTTGTATTTTTTATCAGGGGATCTCCATGTCCATCTGTTTTTCATTTTTTTCTTGTAAAATGTATTTAGAATTGATAGCTTATTTTCAGAAGCAAATTCTATCAGTCTCTGACCTCTCTCATTCCTTTCGCCGTAACCGTTCGATTTCATGATTAGATGTTCTTCTTTTTTTGGTTTACCAATTTTTGCATTCCAGTCTCCCATCAGTATGAAGTCTTTATACGAAATTTCGATGGCTTTGTTGAGTGTACAATAGAAATTGTCGATTTCGTCTTGGTTTGCTTTTTCCGTAGGGGCGTAGACTTGTATAATTGATAGCCGCGTACCTTCAAATTCCATGTTTAGGATTGCGACTCTTTCTGTAAGACCAATGTAGCTTTCTATGTTATTTTTGTGGCATTTTTTTACTATAAAACCTATACCATACAAGCCAGGCGTTTGTCCCGTGTGGCATAATATAAATTTGTCATACTCTTCTATTTTATTTCCCATACGCCTCGTTTCAGCCAGTCCGATTATGTCGTATTTAATATCTGATAGAGATTCATTTAATTCTATTAAGCGTTCGTATGTTGAGAGTGTTTTTACATTGTATGTTAAAATATAGAGCTTTCCTGATTTAGTCGTAGTAGTTGTAGTAGTAGCAGTATTAGATGTTGTAGATAATTTTGTTTGATCCTTTGGAGGGTTTTGGTCGTAATCTTCCTCGGTGACCAACCGGCTTGGAAGATTTGAATCGTTTTTTGCTGTCGATTTTTTTGTGGTATCCGTGTGGGAGGGGTGCTGTAGTTGCTAAATCTTGTCTCTGTTATTGTCCTTTTTTCCGGGTGCGTTACTTATATTTTTGGTAGTCAGGAAGTTCAGGATTCCTGGTTTTAAGATCTCTTCTGACAGGCTAGAAGTTTTTTTACGTGTCGTCTGGGTATCTGTATTTTGGGGTTTGTTCTTCTTGCTAGCCTGCGTTCTATTTTCGTCGCGTCCGGCAGGGTTGGTTTCAGGAGACGATGAAAGCATTCTTTTATTCTTGGCTGTTGTGTTCTTTTTGTCTATTACAGGGTGGGCCAGAAAGAATTGCGAATTTGAAAAAATGATTAAAAAAAAACTTAGTACAATTCACATATAAATTTTTATTTTTATAAAAATTTACATCTGGGAAATTCATTTCTTAAAAATAACGTCATCCAGGTGTGCACCATCCCGCTGCAAACATTCTTCGAATCTGAACCTCAAATTGGTAAAAACTCGCTGGCACATTGCACGGGGAATAGCTGCCATTTCTTCCTGGATATTGGTCTTCAACTGGTTAATCGTGGCTGGGTTATTGGAGTAGACTCTACTTTTTAGGTATCCCCACAAAAAAAAGTCCAGTGGCGTTAGATCCGGACTTCTAGGAGGCCATGCAATGTCACCTCGGCGCGATATCAGTTTCCCAGCAAACATCTCGTTTACGACCGCCAAAGAGGCATTAGCTGTATGGCATGTCGCGCCATCTTGTTGAAACCATGTCGCACGATTATAGGCTTCAAATTGTTGCAGTTGTGGAAAGAAAAAATCCCTTAACATGGCTATGTATCGGTCAGAATTTACAGTGACAGATTGGCCTTGTCGATTTTCGAAGAAGTAGGGTCCGATAATTCCGTGCGCTGACATGGCCGCCCAAACGGTTACTTTCGGCGAATGCAGAGGCTTTTGATGTTTTGCACGTGGGTTCTCTGCAGCCCAGTAACGGCAATTCTGTTTATTCACATGCCCATTTATGTGAAAATGGGCTTCGTCGGAGAACAAAATATTGTTGAAACTCCGAAAGCGTTCCAACATTGTTTCAACAAAAGCTCGTCGTAAAATTGGATCATTTGGCTGTAATTCCTGCACAAGTTGAATTTTATACGGGTGCAATTTCAGATCTTTCAACAAAATGCGACGCAAAGATGTTCTGGATACCACAAGTTCGGCTGAACGCTTTCGAGTCGATAGAGCAGGATTACGTTGAACTGAAGCTCTAACTTGTTCAATTGTGTCTTCCGTTCTTGTTGACCTTGGGCGTCCCGCAGGCTTCTGTTTGAGAGTCGAACCAGTATCTTCGAACTTTCTGACCCACGATCGAATCACACTTTCTTTCGGACACTGATTTAGGTCATGTAATCCAAACTCACGCCGAAATAAACGCCGAACAATAACGCACGAATCGCGATTTTTGTAATAATGTTTAACGCAGAATGCACGTTGCGCTCCGGTGAAGTGATCCATCGCGACTAAATTTCCGGGAACCGAGCTACTTAACCCCACCACCCGCGCAGTCCCCTCTCTAAAGCTTCAAACGCAAGAGTGTTTTTAAAATCGTACGCCTTTCTGGCCCACCCTGTATTATTAGTTTATCGTATTTTAATATTACAGAGTTTCCTTTCTCCTTCTCAATTTGTGCCTGTTGTTGCAGCTCTTTTCTTTTTTCGAGTATATTTTGTGGATAATCTTCTTTTATATAGTAAACGGTATTTTTCAGTGAACTGCTCCTTTTAAATATGTTGATTTTTATACCTAATGTGGAAAAGGTAACTATTATTGGTCTGGGTCTGTCCCCTTTTTTTCCTATTCTCTTTATTTCTTGTATATCCCTATGATCCAGGTCCAAAGAGAAGCGTTCTTTTACAAATTTGATCATAATACTTTCTAGATTTGAATACGATGTTTCTGTTTCATCTAGTCCGAAAAAGACAATATTATTCTTTCTCATCTGTTTTTCTATAAAATAGAGTCTTTTTTCTTGATTTTCTATTTTTTCCTTGAGGTTGTCGTATTTTTCGTCTAATATTTTAAACTTTTCTTCTAAAATGCAGTTTATATTTTGGGTAACTTGTTCGGTAACTCTTTCACCGCTTTTTAAGATCGTATTTTTTTGTTCGTCAAGTTCCCTTTGAATATTTTTCAGTGCATTCATTACTTCTTCCATATTTGTAAATATTAGATTGATTGCTCGTATATTGTAATATTATGGTGGTAATAACGCCCTCTCTTGGCAGCGCTCTGTAGTTCTTGCAAAACTGACCCGATGGATGGACGCTCGATCGAGTAGTAGCATGTAGATCTTAGATGTTATGATACAATACTCGTCAACAGATGGCGTTAGCGTCTATGCACAATTGGAAATCTTTTTGCAAAAATCATTTAATGGATTAGGTTATTTTTGTTTTTTTTTTTTTTTTTTTAGTTAAATGGTTCGCTTCACTAGTCCGTAATTTTTCAACACTTTTATTCTTTAATAACAGTTTTGTTAAATCAATGTTTTTATTTCTGTCGGGGGTATTTGTATTGCACTATAACAGTTCCTTTCCACAGCAGTTTTTTCCCACGATTTAACACTGTGCCGCTTTAATGATCTGTCTGCACTTAACGTTAATAATTGTTTGTTTAATTTTCACTTTTTCTTCTTTTAACTGGGTAAAAGTACACTATTTTATTTTTAAACTGCGATTAAACATAGAGACGAAGTAAACAGTAACACAGTAGCCTACCCTCTCGTTAAGATTGATAAAGCAATCAATTTTTCATCTAATTAAAAATCGCCTGCCTTTTTTGCTTTTTGTGCACATCTTAAGCTGCACGTTAAATAGTTTCTTTGCAAGATGATTAATTTTTCTTGTAATCATTTCAAAATCATGATATTTAGATATAGCTAGTGCTTTTTTTCTCGCACATTGAAATTTAACTGACGCTTTGATTTTTTATATTCCGTATATAACAATTTGCATTTTGGTGTTAGCTCTCCAAAGTTTTTGTCCACCCTCTTCCTGCGTACCTTTTTAGGTTTCGAGTGAGATGACCCTGACGCTTTGATTTTTTATATTCCGTTTATAAAAATTTGCATTTTGGTGTTAGCTCTCCAAAGTTTTTGTCCCCCCTCTTCCTGTCCCTTTTTAGGTTTCGAGTGAGTTGACCTAAACAAGAAAACATAAATGTGATAATAATAAATTAATAATATCAAAATTAAAACTTTCGATTTTGTATTCAATTAAAAAAAACATAACATTTTAATTGAATAACTTGGCTCTTAAACATAATATAATCTGATTGGCATGAATAAAATAAAATCACGATGAATACAAAAGAATTCTAGAAAATTGAGGTCCAAATGTAAGTATTTATAACGAAACTACACACTTCCAATACCTATATATCACAGAAATCTTCTTTTATTGCTCTGTCATAGCTGTACTTTTCTGAGAATGCCAATACCTATATAAATAGATTTTAAGGTGAGGATTTCATGTTTTATGAAGTGTATTTTGCATGTTTCGGGCTCTTGTATGTTTGCAAGAATGCGAATGCATTTTTTTTGGGAAATAAATATATCTTGTGCACATTGACACTGTTTCCCCATAAAAGGATACCGTACCCGAGCCATGCATATGCATACGCATAATGCGCTGTTTTGGCTGTTTTGAGATCTGTAACCTTCCGTAGTTCCCGAAGTGCATATTGCACCTTGAACTGGAGAGACTGGTTCAGACCAGTATCCCGCATTTGATTGGGTTACTATATTATAAATCAAAGACTTACCCTCGTAGTATTTATATACTCTGCTCGTAGTCTTGATCTGCGTCCCGCGCGGGAACCCGGAGCTCGTACACACTAATTAAATATTATAATTTATTCTTTTTGTGTTGGATAGTCCATTTATCGAGGAAGGCTTTAGGCTATATAACATCACGCTGCGACTAATAGGAGCGAAGTATCAGTGAAAAATGTTGCAAATACGGGGAATATTATTCATATAGGGTAGGGTAGGGTGAGGTATCACCACAGGGTAGGATAGCACCACGCGAACGAAGTCGCGCCGGGCAGCATTTAATAAATAATTTACCTTTATTATATTTCCTTTTCCCGAACTTGCTTTCGTCAATTTGGACCTCCAATGGCTCCAATCTTCCCGTTTTACGGACACAGTAACTGGCCTCTGATTGGTTGCAGGAAAAGAACAACTGACATTTCCTTAATAGTTCTTTTTATTATTTATGAGCAAAGGTCGCGTTTACATTCTGCCTGCGCAAGTGGATCCCCTCCCAAGATATTTTTTTAAATAAATAGGAAAAGTGAACAAAGTCAGAAGTGCTTTTTTTGCTCGCACATTGAAATTTAACTGACGCTTTGATTTTTTATATTCTTTATATAGCAATTTCTTGCGTTCCATTTTAGGTTTCGAGTGAGTTTACCCTAAACAAGAAAACATAAATGTCATAATAATAAATTAATAATATCAAAATTAAAACTCTCGATTTTGAGTTTGCGCTCTATAAAAACCTTAATGAAACTACAGCCGTATCTGATAAAAAAATACATGTGGTGTATTCAATTACATACATAACATTTTAATTGAATAACTTGGCTCTTAAACATAATATAATCTGATTGGCAGAATGAAATTAAATCATTATGAATACAAAAGGAATTCTAGAAAATTGACGTCCAAATGGTGTAATTTTTAGCTTGTAAGTTTTTAGGCCATTGGGTTACATCAGCAGCTTATAATATCCCCACTGTTGGGGCACGAGCCTTCCCTTAAAACGAGAGGGATTCAAACCTAAGTTCACCACGCTGGCCAAGTGCGGGTTGGTGAACTTCACATGCCGTCTGAATTGCTTCTCGGGATTACAGGTCCACACCATGTTTTCCTTCACCGTTGTGGCTAAGTCAGTAGTTAAGGCGTCTTACATACGTCTTAAACCACAGCTACATTAGAGTTCAAGAATATCATCTGAGAATATCATAATCAGCGAAGAACAAACATTGTTATAAAATTATGCACTTTACAGAATAATAGATTTAAAATTAAATTATTAAATTTACCAGTGGCTTGTTCATATTGTCCTGAGTGTGGCAAAGCGTTAATAATTTAAGTTACTAGTACTACTACTACTAATATATTAGTAAGTTATTACCTGTCCTGTCCTGGAAACCCAGCTTCCTGAATACTTGGCATACCGCTGGCAGCATGTTCCTCAATTATCTGGAGAACTCTCCTCCACATCTGTGAGAAGCGCTTTTATAGCAGGACCACTACCGGTGCCAATCAAGGAACGCTTGACCCTTGCAGCCTTTTTCTTGGTATTGTTTTTTAGAATAATGTTTATTTGAGTAGATAATCAATCTAAACAACTAACATTGCGCATATTGTCGCCTGTCCCGTTACTGTTTAGCAAGTTGGCGAGCTCTCTGTGCTCCGCTGACACCCTCGGACTCCGCTAGAGGGCTTGTACAAATCTCCATGTCAAAAAATGTAGGATCTGGGGTTTTTTATCTCGCATAACACGGATGTCCGACGACACGATGTCTCAGAGAGGGGCCTCAGATGCTTGGCGAGGTCCAATCGCACTCTGTTGATTTGAATTCGCACTCGCGCACTGATTATCACTTTCACTCGTGCACGGTACACTAGCACATGCAATCGTTGAGCTGCCCACGCGGCGAAGGCTCCGGTACCACAGGCCGGGCGGCGGTGTCAGTGAGGCCGGCGGTGATGAGACCTGCGGCGATGAGGCCGACGGAGGTGAGGCCGGCAGGTGGCTGCGTTCCGTAGGAGCGTTTGCACCGACGCACGCGACGCCAGATCAAGTAAACGCCAACTGCTCCGAATGCTAAGGCGTGACCTACCGCAGATGGTCTCTGACGCTTCGTAAGGGGTTGCCAGGTATAGTGTGCCGTCTTTTATGACCTAGAGGTTGGTAGAGGTGGCCACTATAGAAAATCTCAGTAGATTGATAAGGGTTTGCTGCGAATGCTCCAACAAAAAGATATATGACGGTGTACTGATGGACGTCATGGTATGTTACTGTTTCTATTTCCGCCTTTTCAGTTTTTATTTGTGTAATTTTATTGCTGATCTCTTTTAGATTCCTTTGATTTTCCTTAATATCCATCTGATCTGCTGGTGTTTCAAAAATATTTCGGGGAATTGTTGTATTGATAATATTATTTATAGGAGCGATTTCCACCATAATTAATTCTGCTTGCGTTTCAATTTCATTGTAGCGTGGATTATGTGCGTAAATTGTGGATGACTCTCCTTGGCCTAATCTGGTTCTGACATTAGACCCAATTGATTGTCTTTTTCTGGGACGTGTACGTGAGGCTGCAAAACCAAATTTCGAATTTAAATACCTCAACAAAAAATGCCTACGGCGCTTGAATGGGTTCAATCAATAACTAGTAGTTATTAACTACTACCTACTAGCTTGTCCCATGTAAAACTTCACGTAGTAATATTATCACTTATTTCCCTAATAATCATCATCATCATATCAGCCCATGGATGTCCACTGCTGAACGGCCTCCCCCATTGATTTCCACTTCGAACGGTTCTGGGCCACTTGCATCCAGCGACTCTGACCAGGTCGTCGGTCCACCTGGTTCCAGGTCGTCCCGCTCGGCGCTTTCCAGTACGTGGTCGCCACTTGAGAACCTTTCTTCCCCATCGGTTATCGGCTCTTCGAGCGATGTGGCCTGCCCATTGCCACTTCAGCTTACTAACTCTACGAGCTATGTCCGTCGTTTTTGTTCTCCTACGAATTTCCCTAATAAAAGTTATTCAGACAGATTGTTGGTTTACTAATTAATAATTTTAAATTAAATATTTTGTGGCAGCTCCTGTGGCTCCTTCATCTGCTTGCATTCTTCTTCTGTTATTTGTTGTTCAGGTCCACGCGACACCCGCATCTGCCTTTATTTTGTCAACCCATCTTCTGATAGGTCTCCCTCTCTTCCTTTTCTGGTCTCTCGTGAACCAGAACATTATGGTTTTGGACCATTTTCTCTCCCCCTGATTGTATGACCGGTCCATTTCCATTTGAGCTTCCTGATAGCTGCAGTGATATTATTTGTTCTTATATGTTTCTTAATCATTGTGTTTCTTACTCTGACTGATTCCATCATGCTCCTTTCCATAGCGTTTTGGCAAGTTTCAATGTTAATGCTAGATTTGACCGTTCGTGAACTAATGACTGAAATAAGTCAAAAAATGGAATCCAATCCATGATAACACCTGAGAACCTTGGCAATTCTATGGATGGTAGTTTAGCGAGCACGTAGGAATGCTTACCTTGGACTTTGTGTAATGAAATACCTTCTGACTGTGCCTGCTCCACCCGTAGCATGTACTCGTTGATCTGCGAGAAATCTGCCTTGAACCTGGCGGATTCCTCCTCTGGAACATCTTCCATTTGAAGCAGTTTTTCATATGCTGAAATGAACTCACCATATTTATCGAATTGCCGTTTTGCCACACTTATTTTATTTTTATTTTATTTTTATTTATTTATAAGGTACACCAACAACGTACATACACAACATTTTAGACGGAACATAAATAAAGTTACAAAATCTAGTACATACATCAATTACAGGTATACACAACATTTAAAGAGAATTATACATTAAGGGTAAGATAATCAATCAACTAAAAAAACATGAAAAAAACACAAACATGAAATAAAACCGAAAAAAAAGAACAGAAATTAAATTATAAATAACACAAATCAAATGAAATTAAAATACACCTTGAGAAGGATGCCGAACCTTACGCTTAAATGAGCAAAAACTATCAAAAAAGATATCCAAATGCAGATTTGGATAATTCCTGCACAAGTCATTATAGGACCTACAGATGCGAGGAGTAGGTGCATTGTGACCAACTTTAGTCTTAGACATGGATGAGTAGAACAATGCTTTATGTAAGAAACGTGAATTTGGCCGAGGTACGTGCAAACCAATAGAAGCGAGAATACACTTGCCGAGATTGATGATTTGCTTTCCTTTGAACATCCGATGTTTTGATATGAACTGCGCTACGTAATTGTTTGATATTTTGTGTGGAGTATCCGAATGAAACTGCAGTCTTTCAATTTGTATTGTAGTATTTGTATTTTTAAATTTCTCAAACTATTTTTAATATTATTATCTACGCGACTGTGATTGCCATGTTTCCTCTCAGATCCTCCACTATAATGCCTGAAACGTCACTTCTTGATTTTTCGGTAACTGTTCGATCTATCATATACATCCAGCGTAGACATAAAAAACTCTCAAACTCGATTTTACCATCTTTGTCTCTCAAATAAAATGCGTTATTATTTCGACGGTTTATTTTTCGTGAATCTAGACTCGAGTTACATAAAGTCGGTATAAAATACAATATCATAAGTATTCTGTAAGGCGGAGGTACTTCCACAGTCGAGCTGCTCTTTGAGCGATTTTTGAACACTTATGTTTAACTTGGTATGGCTGTAAACAGTTACAAACTAAAGATTTAGATTTTATTAAATTAATTCTACTTTTACTGTCATCTCCAAGTAATTAGGACATTTGTATAATTCATGTTGTTGTTGACACAAAGGACATGTATTCACATATCCAACTGAGGATAGATGTGTAGTTTTGATGTTTTGTTTCTCATGACTCTTGTCATTGATTAACTCGAAAGCTCTAAAAAAAAAACAAGTAGTTCGGATAAATGATGATATGGCGTTATCTTTTCTGTTTAATTCCCATGCAGCACGAAGAGAATTATCCAGCTTTTGAGTAATTAAGAAAACTATGTATCCCAACTATCTACAGGCAATTTTATAGCTTTTAAAGAGTCAAGTTTTTGAGGTTATATTTGGAAATCACATTAAAATTCATTATAGCTTTTAAATTATAGTTAACAATTAAGGTTTGGTTTTCGTACCTTTTAGACAAAATATCAAGAGCTTTGAGAGAGGTAGAGCATAGCGTTTATTCGCTCAAAGAGCAGCTCGACTGGGGAAGTACCTACACCTTACAGAATACCGCAGCCAAATGACTTTATGTTGTGTAAAGTTGTGTTCCTGCGCGTGAGTAAGGTCGCCAGAGCTCATTGGGGAGGGGGGAAAGGTCGGTAACGCGTGTGCGATGCTTCTTGTGTTGCAAGCGTCCATATGGCTGCGGTAACCGCTTTCCATCAGGTGGGCAGTATGCTTGTTTACCGACTTAGCTTATACAAAAAAAATGCTTTTTGATAGTTTTCTTCAATGATAAACAGGGATGATACGAGCCCAGCTGTTTCTACGGTCAGCGCAGACTTCAGATATTGTAATTTGTTAATTATAGGTAAATCGGAACTGTCCACTGACGCGTAGAATATGTTCTTTAAAGCTGGCCACTGCTTGATGTCGCCATATACTATTCATCATACTATACTACACAAATTATCTGTGCTATACTACTACAATAATAATGATGCTATATCAGGATACTATAATAATAATGTCTTTTTATTTCCACACTGGCTGTCTCGCGCAGTGTCACCCGCGTTCCCGTAATAAAAAGTAGCCTATAATACTTGGGGATAATGTAGCTTCCTATTAGTGAAAAAAAAAATCGAATCCGACTGGTAGTTTCAGAGATTAGCCCGTTTAAACAAACAAACAAAAAAACTCTTCCGCTTTATTATATTAGTATTGTTACGAGCTGCGGTTCAGGATAAATAATGGTACACGAATTTACCAAAACACTGGTCACACTTTTATTAAAACACAAATTAAATAGTTCACAAGCACTTAACTGTATTTCACTTCGATGTTTACTCACTGTTATACAAAACCAAACTCAAACTCCCCTGTGCATTGTTCCGTATTTATACTTCACAAATGGCATCCGGAACATTCGACATTTTACGCGAGTATTGTACATGCCTGCTGTGTTATCGGGAATATTAGAAGCAGGTAGCTATTCGGCGATAGATGGCGTTGCTGTAGATGTTTACTCCTATACAATAACAGATGGCGTTACTGAGATTACTCCTATAGAATAACAGGTGGCGTTACTGGTAGTAATTTATTCCTGATGACGTAACAGTATAGATATAGATATTTTAAATGTTTGTTAGAAGTGTTAATGTATTTATTTCAATAATCTAGTGTAGTGTGTTAACTATTCTTCTGGGATGTGGATCCCGGCTTGGGTAAAAGCCTCCTCCTTCTTCTTCCATAAATCTCTATCTTTAACTAGAGCCATCCAGCTGATAAAGTTTAATTTTAAAAATCTATCAGCTATTGCTTAATCACAACCTTTTTTGGATGTGTGTATGTATAGCTGCACTGTATTAAATAAAATGTCTTTACTAAAGAAAGAAAAGAAGAAATAAAAACATTTTATTCTTGCGCGCCATTCGACGCAGACATTAAATAACATAATTAAATACAGAATACACACTATTATATCATAGTTAGTTATAAACTATAATTAACTATGACTATTTACATTTAATATTATATTATGATGATGCCAAGCCAACCTATCAAAATAGCCAGTTCATCAGCTACTTACTTTAATTACATCAATTTTATATTGCCTTATTACTTACTGATTTGTCCGAACAAATTAGACGTACTTGAAAGTCCTGCTACGTACGATCATAAAGCAGGTAACAATTGTATAATGGCTGGTATTGGTTATCCACGTCTGTTACCACCAATATCTTGAAACAATAGCGGTAACAAAAAGTTTTTGAATTCATTTTCATCTTTAACTTCAATTGGATTTTCTGCATCACGTAAATAGCGTCGCGATATGTTATCGTATGGATTATCGTACAAATATTCAATAAACTCTTCAAAAGACATTCCAAATCGGATAAAATACGAGAGATGATCAAGGTAGATGCCGACGTACTCTATGTTTGTCATTTTTTTTTTGAGAATACGGCTCTCCTTTATTTTTAAACCGTCTACAATGCAGCATACCGCCTTTTCTCCTGCTATTTCACATTTAGTTAGCATGGAACATTTCTTAAAAAAATAGTGAGTCAAAGTTTCGGTCGGCAACTTCTTTCAATGCCTCTCTGTAGGCAATACTTTGAGAAACGCCTCTTCTTTAGTTTCCATTCCTGCCATGTAAATTTATAATTTGGCAGTGCATTATGCCACAATTTTGATAGTCCCGACAGTCTTGCCTGCATATAGTAGCTGGAAGGAAAAGAATATTATATTAGCTAATATGCCTCACGTTCCGAGGTAAGTTAAAGGATCAGTAAGGAGAAAAAAGATGCACAGTACTTACCTCAGCTGGAGCTATTAGCGGGCGGCAAACTCCTGTGTTTTCTTCTTATTTATTAAGGTTTCCCGACGCAGGAATTTTCTGCTGTGCGGTGACAATCTAATAACAATTTCTTGTGTCTATTTTAGTTTCAGTGACGTATTGTTTATAGTTTCGCCAAGAAGGCTTCACGCCGAGCTCTCAAGTACTGTGCGGAAGCGGGATGGGTAAAGGAAAGAACGAGAGCCCGAAAGGCGATGATAGCTCAGTGGTAGTGACGTCGGATACCGAGACGAAGGTCCCGGGTTCGAATCTTACAATGAGCTTGAGCTTTCGGTGAAGGAAAACATCGTGAGGAAACCATAGCACGGTGGTAGGTAACGACGGGGTCTCTTTTTAACTTTTTAAAAAACACTTTTACTTGCTGTAAAGAAGTATAATGATAAAATATATTAAACTAATTCACAATAAAAAGACCGTTGTGTCCGCCACGAGATTTAATCCAGACTGAGTAAAAAACCGACCCGAATCGATCAAACCGAAAACAATAATCGATTGTTTAAGAGGTTGCGAAACATTACTTTCGTGGTAATGAAAAGCTGATGAGGCAGATCTGAGCGCCTATGATTACCATGTTAAGATATATATAACAGTACTTTGTAGTACCCGTTTGGCTGGCTACCACCCTCAAGTTGAAAATCTGTCGCCAAGCACCTATCGGTGTGTTCCGTCCGCTGCACTTGAGAGCCAGTTCCTTCTAGGCTTTGTGTGCTTACCACCTTCGACCACATCATCACTTACCATAGTGAGAATGTGGTAAAACACATCAATCCTCGCCAGCATTGCGGTTTGGAATACAGCAAAGTCTCCATCTCGTTCGACAGGAACAAGGAAGCTCTTCCGACTTTCTTTGGGTCTAAGGCTCCACCCACCATTTTAGGCGCGTGCTTTTGCAACCTACTGAGAAAAGGAGCAATTTGTAAAATATCTACTCTCAAATCAACTTCATAGTTGTAGTTCTCAGGTATTATGTCATTTGGGTTCATCAAAATGTGGTTATTCCACACTGTCCCAGGGATCGGACAATTCTGCTCAAAACGTTGGCGTTGGACCAACGGAGTATCTGCGTCAGACAATGCTTCCGACTGTCTCCCTTAATGACGACAACATTAAATTCTCTGGCCGTGGAATCAATCCATCGGCGTTTTCAGCTTTTGCCACTACAGGCAAATAGGCTTTATCATCGTAGGTAAGTACACCCACGGCATCAATAATTTTCTTCATCCCTTCGTGTTGGTACACAGCGTCAGTAAATCTTGGAATCATGGTAAAATGAGATTTGAGTGATAAGATTTTCGCTTCAAGTAATCCGAGGTATACACGGTATTGAGCATAGATGCTAAGTACTCTTATATCAGGATTATATTGTCTTGCAGTATAAGCTAACTGTACTGTAGACATTCCGACTCCGCGACTGGTAACGGGCAGCATTATTGGCTGCAAGGTCTGCGGTTCAGCAAGACGTGTCATTGCTTCATCGTCTAATCCAACGAACAGTTCTTTCTTGATCTCTTCCTGGCGGATGGCACGATTTTCGTTGCCCTTCTTCTCCCGGAAGCTGTTCATCTTAGCCTTGTTGTGTTGTTGATGGCTAGGGTTGTTGCGTCTGGACCTGTGAGCTCTTTCTTTAGATTGAGCATCAGCATGATCATCATAATGATCGTTATAGTTACGTTCATCGTAACGTTGGGTTGGTTGTTGTTTAAAAGCACGATCTACAGGTACCCGGGTAGATGGGGCTCGCAGCTGGAACTACGGGTCCGGCTGTTTGGATCAGGGTACGCGGGGTCAGGTAGGCCACCGCCTTTATTAAGGCGGTACCTGACGTTGGTGTTGGTCTCGCGGTGGTCTATGTGGTTAGTTGCAGAGGGTGGCATGTTGTCTGTTCGGTATGTGTGACCGAGCGTCATTCCTCGCGCGCAACGAGTGTTTGAATTTTCAGACGCGGGGTTCGTGATTAATCCTTAAGCAGATGAGCTCTTGTGAGTGAACTGCATCTCCGGCACTTTCCTGGATAGAAAGTAGAGAGCTACCCGTTGGATTAGTTTTCCGGCAACCCAGCTGTAGGCATTGGGTAGATACGTGGATTCGTATTGGGAAGTGAGCGCGCATGACAGCTCCGGTACCATTCATGGAGAAATGGAAGTCAGCTTCTCTGGCGTCCCCAGCGGGGATTGAATCCGCAAGCACCCTAGGGTGTGTTTGTGCTAGTGCTTGCGTGTGTATAATAATACACATCTATTATGATGATATACGGGGTATACAAAGATTATAGTGAAATGGGGTTGCAGTGCAAGAGGTCTGTAAGTATGGTGTGGAATGGCACCTATTCTCTCTGCCTACCCCATGAGGGTCACTATGCAATAATATTGTTATGTACCTACTTTGGATTATTCCTATGTAAGATTATATAAACACATATTACTTAGCTAAATACATACCAAGAAGCCAACAGCACTCTCTATTCTGTATCCTTTCTAATAGACGTTTTATGGGGCATTGATTCCATACATAGGAATCATGTGAGGCACCTCCAAATGATACATCAATATACAATATATTTAAGTCTGCATCACAAATCTGAAATAAAAGAAAATAACAATTTAATTTTATTTTTAAATATATATTGAAATAGTAATTATAACTAATTGTTAATGGAAGGAAGTGCTATTGCTCTAAAATGTTCTTTTATAATGGAAAAAGTTTACAGGCAGATACTTACTATGAGTACATTTAATGAATGATATTTTTTTCTATTGAAATACGTTTCCTCATGATCAATTGGTCGTATAATAGCCACATGAGTACCATCAATACATCCAATTATTCCTGGAAATCCAATTTTTTCCATAAAGCTGTAAAAATAAAGTATTGTTAATTTAAGTGAAGGTACCAGCAATTTAAAAATAAAATGTGTACAAAGCTTGTTTTTTTTTATAATTATGATTACTACGTAGTATTTATACATACTTTCTCATGATTATTTCCCTTTGGTTTTGGGTTGAAGGAAACTTAATGTACTTCATAAGAACTCCACGAGAGTTGAGTGCATCAGTTACTTCACATATTGCACAAATAAGAAGCACCAACATTTCGCTGGTATGAACCATTTGCAAAGAAGTTCAATGCTGCTAAAATCTGCAAAAGACATTCAAAATAGATATAGAGGTACTCTAATTTCTTTCGATAGGTAAATACAATTCTGAATTCCCAACAATTGGTGCATTTACGTAAAGAAAATACACTTACTTTAAGTTCATTACAAATGGCAGTTATTCGTCTAGATACAGGCATGTGAGGGCACAGTTCATCTCGAATTTGTTGAAATACTGCCTTAGTTAGACGAAAATGTGCAATGAACTCCACTTCTGTCGCGCAAGCGGCGTCTCTTTATGCGTAAGACGCTCATTCTCCTTTCTTCTTCCGCAATCCCCATCAAAATAGCACGCGACATGATATTATTGATGTTTTTATGTATCAAAATTGTTTTCAATCAAAACGTCTTATAATATACTACACTACACACTTGCGAGGTCGTTCACATAATAAAACACTAACATAAATTAAATAGTCACAAATCCCTATACATAAATTAGATTCAACCTATAAATTTTAAACAGCCGCATAATAGTGATCATCACTTGCGATCTATAAAACACTGCTCTTTAGTAGTTTCTTTCAACAAATTCAGCGATCATCAAATATGTATTAATTTGATGTCCACTATGCCCACGCAATCGCAATTTTAGGTTTATCCATACGAAAACACCTGTCAAAAATGTTTACGGTGTCTATCAACAAGACTCGGTGCTCATGATGTCATCCTAGTTGATCACTGACGTTAGCCGATACGAAAATGGCTGTTTGACAGATATTCGATGAGCACTTTGCATAGTGATCTTCACTATTAGCTGTCAGTTGAGATACGCAATAGCCCTGCAGGATGGGAATCGAACCCACGACCTGTGCCACAAAGTATTCCACCACCAAGCTATGATTTAGTCACGATCTTTTTCTTCACCGAAAGCTTTGCCGCGGCATTCGACGTCGCTATCATTGATATATTACGGCTGTAATAGGTTTTCAGCAACGTCAAGCAAACGTTGCAATACATGAGCTATTTGAGCATCGACTTCGACCCTGCGCACGTCCAGTCGAATTCTTTCGAGCTATCGCTCACGAAAATTCCGCTCACGTCGCTCTTCTAGCTGCAAGCGGGACTGTTCAACGGCCACAAACTCACTGGCCGGCGGTCGAAGGGAGTTTGCGGCCGTCTCCTGCGCTGCTGCAGCTGACGTCACTTGTGGCTGGCGAAACTGTTCTCGGAGCTGGTGGGGGTGTTGTTGGAGCTGTCGGTGTTGGACCAGGCTCTACTTGCAGTGTTGGGCTGCGGCAATGGTGGTGAAGCTGAACAATAATAATTTATTTTAGAACACACTTTAAGAATATTGCCTTTATATTATGATGAAATGCTTCTGTTGCTGAGTTGACATCAACTTGAGACTAAGAATTCTGTACTTTAAAGAAGTATGCTGTCCATCCTAATAGCAAATGTATTAATTACTTGAAAGTTATTTACAAGTCCGTTGCTGATAGTTGTGACGTCTGGAGAGGTAGACGACCAGTGAAACCAGAATCAACAACAGAAAAAAATAATTAAAAATAAGGGTATAATTAATGCCGTCTAATTTTGCTTTTGCAGTCCAGTACTTCCCTGTTTTGCCGGTGGCAATGGTGTACAGCCTGTAGAATGGAGAAGTGAATGGGTGTAATCCGAAGAAGGTGTCTGGGCTATAAAGTCTTGAGATACAACCTAAGCGATGTAAATTAATTACAATACGCTGTATACTATGTAGGGTGTACTATTCAAAAAGGGTGTGAAGAGATTTCTTCAGGGTTACTGACTTTTAGAAACAGGGTAGGACTTACCTTCAGATTGTTGACTTTCTACAAAACTCAATGCTCTTTTCTCCACAAATTCGAAGAATTCATTCAAGGTTGGTAGCACGTTCTGATTCCTGTCTGTATAATAAGCCCTACAAGAATATGTATCTAGCTTTCTCATTAGAATTTTTACAATCATCATATCCCAATATTCCACCTTTTGGCCTAGACCCTGAAGCGCTCCTAATTGGAACCATAGAGAGAGAGTTGTGCACAGACAATCTACATTCATAATAACCACAGATTATTAAATTTATTATGTTTGTAGTTCAACAGAGCGCACGAGGACTATGTAAGACGCCGGCATAGTCTGAAACTAAGACATGAACCGTACCCAGCAGGCAGGTGTTATTGATTTTACGGGGACTATTATAATTGTATAACGAAACATTAAAGGCGGACGCGCTGTTATTTTTTTTTTTTTTTTGGTCCTTCGAGGACGGCGAGGAATAAGCGGTACTGAGCGTAGATGCTTGGAACGGTTATTTCATGATATGATACAGCTATGAAGCTCAGATGGCTTAGCCCGAACCCTATCGCTCGTGTCGTAATAGATAGTGTGATAGCCTTCAGGGTATGGGCCTCTCCAATGCGTGCGAGTAGATCTTCGCCGGATTTGACTCTTCGGTGGAGAGTTTGCTTGACTAGGTCTTGAACCTTGTCTAAAGTCTTAGCGCTTTCTTTGCGACGCTTTCGTTTTTTCTTTTTTTTAATTTTTTCGCCATCTTTGTCTTTTAAATAAAATGCGTTATTATTTCGACGTGTTCCTTTTTCTGAAGGGTCGGGAAAATTTTCCTGGGACTTGGCATCGTTAGTTGGGTGTTCTACAATTGGCTCAATTTCCGTCACATCATTACTATAGTAATTTGATTCAGTCACGTCTTCGTAATTATGTAATTATCAGGATATTCAGATGGATAAGTCATGGTCAGTGGGAAAAAGCTGGGCCTGTTGAGGTCTACGTTGGATTTTAAATCCTGTTGAAATGTTAGATTTTGGTATTGCCCTAAACATTTGAGTACGAGACGGCCCTGGTCGTTGAAAATGTAGTTTGATGTTAAAAAACATTGCAAGTCATTAGCTGAGGCTGTTATGGTATAGGTGGTATTCCTACAGGTATTTAGTGAATAAATAGTCCAACTCACAGTTCAAGGTTTATTGTCCGGTAGAACATCCACACACATTTAACAGTTTAGAAGGCACAAAGGTCACAAGCGCAGTTTCGTAAGCGATAGATAATGTTTATACAATTAAAGCACAGCGTAAAGCGAGGAAACAAGCAGGAATTAAGATCGCGTTTGTATAGTTTATGAGAGCGGGGAGCGTGCACTCCGCGTCGTAAGTAAATCTTGACTGGCTCGACGTGGATCGCGACATTCACACGACCTCAGTGCGCTAGCGACGCCGCTGCTGATACATAAGGCTGGTTTTACAGTCACGCCGCTAGACGCGCCGTTGGACAGCGCGCTGTTGGACAGCGCGCGTTTGAACAGCGGTGCACCATAAAACGACATTAGTACGGCGCGTTTCGCTGCTGTGAGACAGTCGTGTACAAACAGATACAAAATGAACGGCAATGCGGTTAGAGTACTGGCTATTTACTTTTTATGGAAAAAAAGGCAACAAAAACGTCGAAGAACAGTAGGTGTTGATCCTTATAACGCTACAAGGTTACTGAGAGGCGAACACGTAACATCTTTCTCTGATTTACGAGAAAATAGTTATAAATTTTATAAATATTTTCGCCTATCAACCAGCAGTTTCGACGAATTACTGTGCAAGTTAGAGTTTTCTTTACGAAGATCCAGCATACGTCGCATCCCCATAGCTCCAGTGGAAAAATTGGCGATTACTCTAAGGTAAGTGAAATAAAAGAGTAGGTTTTGTAATAAATGATAATATTTGTTTGGCTTATTTTAATCACAGTCGTATTTTAATTACAACCTAACACACTTATTCATAAATGCTGATTAAACCTATTTTAGTTAAAATGGTCTTAAAATCGGAATCTTCTCTTTCATTTTGCAAATGTAGAAAAGAAACAAAACACTTGTAAAACCTATATTAATCTCACTCGTTTTTAATGAATAAGGGCATTATTTTAAATCACAGTGTTATTATAATCATTGACTTATTTTAAATCACAGTCTAATTTTAATCATAATCTTATTTTAAATCACAGTCTTATTTTAATCATAATCTTATTTTAAATCACAGTCTAATTTTAATCATAATCTTATTTTAAATCACAGTCTTATTTTAATCATAATCTTATTTTAAATCACAGTCTTATTTTAATCACAGTCTCATTTGAATCATAGTCTCATTTTAATCAGTCTTACTTTGTAGCTAAAAATTGACAAGTACTTGTGAGGTTCACTGGTGTGTGTAGTTAGAAGGAACACCGAATGATTTGTTGGTGTGTCTATGTCAAAGTATTGTGACAAGTTAGTGTGCCTGCTATCTTGACGTCAAGCTAGCAGGCACACGAAGCCTGGCAACCTGACAACTTTGCCCTTTCGGAGCGGCATTGCCTCCCAGGCAGTAGCATTTTGATTTTTGCGAAGTAGTAATAAACTTTTTAAAATAAATCTGTAAAAACTAACTAATATCCTTATTGATCCTCATTATCAGGATAATTTGAGTTATTATCGCCAGTCGGCGATACGACATTTGATAATTCTACTGCAGATTCATAAAGCTGCTGTTGAGGTGTAGAGGTGGTAGCATAGGCATAGGTATAATTATGAAGTGGCAATGTTTGAGTTGTGTAATTATAAGTAGAATTTGCGTTCACACTAGAATTAACATTATTTTCTGGTGATGAAAAGCTAGGTGTCGTAGTCGTTGGAGCTGAAATCCCAATAAGTAATTCTAGAACCTTTGCGCGAAACTGCAGCTTTTGATAAGCACTTAAATTACTTAGAATCGGACCAAGAGACTCAAAAAATGACAAATCATCAGGATTGAGGTTGGAAGGGGAAGTATTTTGGTTAAGCAACGTTATTAATTCGTTTTCAAAATTTGATTGTTCTGATTTACGTTTATTCATTCCACTACGTTTATTCCATTTGTTTTGACTATTTTCTGTGTTTTACTGTGGTCTATGGAGCTGAGATGGAGTACTCAAGTTATTCGCTGATGTGGCTGTTTCAGTCAAATCTTCAGATACGATAGACTGATTATCGCTTAATGATTCTGTAACTTCATTTTCTGAAATACGATCAAGGAATGTCATTTGGTCGAAAAATAGATACTTCTTGTGTTTTGCAGCGCTTCCAGATGGCGTATTTCGCATATTCCCTTTTGTTCTGAAATAATTATCTCTGGCTGATTTCCATCGATGGCGTATTTGTTTATCTGCAATAAAAACGTATTTTTTTAGGTACTTACCTATATACTAAAATCAAATGAAAATACTTTTTGTTTTCAGGTTTTTGGCAACGGGCAGTACTTTCTCCGATTTATCTATCACATACAGAATGGGAATCACTACTGTAGCTAAGATAGTAGATGAAGTTTGTTCGACTATATGGGAAAAACTGCGTCATGAATGTCTACCTGAACCAACTACAGAAATGTGGCAGCGCATAAGTGAAGAATTTCAGTTATATGCAAATTTTCCAAATTGTTGCGGGGCGATAGATGGTAAACACATACGTATAGTAAATCCTGCAGGTGGAGGCTCAATGTTTTATAATTATAAACATTTCTATTCTATCGTCCTTTTGGCAATGTGCGATGCGAACTATTGTTTCACATATATTAACATAGGTTCTTGCGGGAAAAACTCAGACTCTACAATATTTCAAGAGAGTTCACTATTTCAAAAGTTACAGAACAATAGTTTGAGGTTGCCAGGTGTAAAGCATCTGCCGGGCACTAATATAACAGTACCACACATAATAGTTGGTGATGGTGCATTTGGTATATCCAACCATGTGATGAGACCTTATGTGCGATCCAACATGACTCATAAAAAGAAAATATTTAATTACCGCTTAAGTCGTGCTAGACGGTACATAGAGTCGACGTTTGGAATAATGTCCAACAAATTCAGAGTATTCCATACTCCTATGAGTGTCAGTTTTCCTATTGCAAAAAAGATAGTTCAAGCCTGTTGCATATTGCATAATTTTATTAGAGTACGGGATGGCTACAACATTAATCACACATTAACTATAACGGGATTGACTGATCTAATTAACGACCCAGATCATAGATCAGGAAACACATTACGCGATATATTCGCTAATTACTTCGTATCACCCACTGGTAGCGTGTCATGGCAAGATAGATCTGTGTTCTGATTTTATAGTTGACACCTACCGCGAAATTCAAAAATGGAACGAAACGAAACGCAGTAATATCGTCGTGGCTTTCGTGACAAAACGATTTCACTTAATTTTACACTAGGTAATAAGTAGCTAATGTGACTTAATTAAGGTACCAGACTCGTCGGTTACACTTGACAAACGATCTTTAAAGTTAATTTATATCTCTTATTGTGAACTGAACACTAAAAGTGATAGAATGTTTTAATGGAGGATGGAGGATTTCGTTTGTGCAACTAGCGGTAAACATGTATGTAACAAAAAAGATTTTATTAATAAATGTTTCTTACCTAAGTCTGTATTGAAATGTTCACCACACAATTCCTTTCCAATTTCTTCCCAGGCTTTATTTTTTGCGTCCTTATTCTTATAAAAATCATCGGCCGGGTCCCATAAACATCTTCTAATTCGCACTTCGTCAATTACTCGACCCGTATCGATGTGATTCATTTTGTACACAACAGTACCTAACGGGACGTCTCAACGGCGTGAGACTAAAACGCACAATGGCCGTAGAAGCGCACGAGCGGCGCGCGCTTCGACCGCGCCGCGCGAATAGGACGCGTTCAACGAACGGCGCTGCTCAAGCGCGCGAATTTGAAACGCTACTAATACCCCAATACATATCCGAGCGCGCGCGCTCCGACGGCGCTGCCGAAACGCGTGACTGTAAAACCAGCCTAAAGGCTTATGTATTGCAGCGGTCTAGAGATGGGACACTTAACCGGTACGCGACGGTAAATATCGATATAATCGAGCACGACCAAATGTTACGCATCATGTGGTACTTATTTTATTATGTATATTTAATTATTTATAAATGAATATAGATAAATAAATATGTAGGTTTTATATGTGTGCTTATGTTTATGTATAATATATTCTGTAGTTTTATATTTAAAAGTGTTGGAAAATAGCCTACACTGTTTAGGCCATGAGTTTTGTGCAAAAGAATGAAAAGATTTTGGTACATGATCAAGCTTACCTATAGATTTGGCAGGGTGATTTCTTTGCTGTAGGTATAATACATTCATTTCTTCTTGTGCATTCTCAAGTGCTTTTTCTAAGGACGAAGGTCTCATACATCTGATTCTAGACCAAACCCCTTAAATATGTTTTGAAAAGCAAATTTTTTACATAGGGTGAAATGAAATGAAATGAAATAATTTATTCATTCAAATAGGCCTTCACAGGCACTTATGAATAGTCAAACTCTAATACTCTAATGCACGGTTCGGAAGGTTGCTTTTGCTAAGAAGAGCCGGCAATAAACTCAGCAATTACTCTTTTCAAAATCAAACTTAAATTTATTACATCAGATGTTTCCTGTAGAGCGAGCGCTACACCCAAGCATTTTTATCATTTAAATATTCGGTAATATTGTAGTAAGCCTTCTGTACTAAAGCGGCCTTAATACATTCCTTAAACTTAAGTGACGGTAAATTCAAAATTTTATTAGGGATTTTATTATAAAATTGTATACTCAGTCCTAAAAATGAACCTTGCACTTTTTGGAGTCTATAAGCAGAGGTCACAAGTTTATGCTTATTTCTAGTATTAAAAGAGTGCACGTCACTTTTTTTTACAAAAATATTAATATTCTGATGTACAAATAATATATTTGCATAAATATACTGCGATGCTACTGTGAGGATACCTATATGTTTAAACTTATCTCTGAGGGAAGCTCGAGAACTCATTTTTATATGTATGATGTATCTTAATCAGCTGGATGCTGCTCAGGCTCCTTAGTACAGCACGGGTTCTTCTTAGGTTAGTTGAGAAACCGTTGAAATCAGGCGGATGTTAATGATAAATTTCGCGCACTGACTCGACTATCATACCGACTGCGCCAATTAATTGCGGTAGCAGTTGAGGACATTTCTATGACGAAAATGATAAAAACATAGCCAGTCAGGACTCTCAGGATTACGCCTACTCCTACTGCTGCTTCTCGTGCGCAGTCTTAACCGGCTGTCTCTAACTTCTCTGCTGCTCGGTCTGGCCCTTTCCATTTCGTTCAGACGAATATTTAATTTCGCTATTTCTGCCAGGACTATCAGAATTCGTCGATGCCTACTGGCTAGCTACTTCTGACACTGCATTGGCTGACGAGGAGGGATTTTAAAGCCAGTAGACATGTTGGAAGGTATCGATTTGAACATCTGGTGTGTTAAGGAAGGATAAATTGGTACAGTGGGTCTGTTGAACTGTGGATTAAATTGATTATTTAACCGTGGGAAATTAGGATACTGCTTTGGCATTTGCGACGGGTATTGATTAAAAGGTTTTAATATAGGTATGGAAGATGAGTTTGGTTTCTTTTTTAAACTTTGGGTGTTGTTTTTACTTTGAGGATAGATTACATTCAATTCTTCTTGAGCAAATTGAAGTGCTTTTTCCATTGTTGGTGGTCTCATGCACCGTATACGTGAACCAAGGGGTTTGTCAAGTCCTTTTAGGTATGTCTATAGAGCAAGTTTACTGTACAAAGTCCTTTTAGTCTCCGTCGTCGTGTCTACAGTCCCATGTAATTCTATATAGGTCATTATGGTACAAAGTAAATTGCGAACACTTTCATAGAAAAGGTAAGGGGTGTCCGATCCCTGAGTCAGCTGAGACAAGTCTGTATTCACTAGTGTATTTCGTATGTCATTCCAGTTCTGTGGAGTGCCATTCGTTGCTAATGTTTTGGCTGCGGCACCAGTAACTTAATTGACGATACCGTTCAATAAGGATAAGTATGTTAAGTCATTCCCGGTTGCGGGATTGACATAAGTTAGTATTAATCTATCACATAGTCCTAAAAATCTAGTGAGTGTGCTAGGTGTGCCATCTAATTCAGGTACAAATCGCAGGGCTTTATGAATTTTGTCTAAAATGGCATCTTGATCCTCCATATCTATATCTACTATTTCTAAATTACCTAAATTACGATTAGCGTCTCTCTGTGCAATGCGGAGGGACGACCTAGGGGTATCAGTTCCCCGGTTTTTCCGTGGATGGAAAATATTGGTAATATTTTATGGGACACCCAAAGGAGTAGCAACCAATCGTATCGGAAATATTGTGCAACTCAAATATACATTTTCCACGACGGCGGCACTGAGTCATCAATGGCTGGATGAGCGTGTGTGGTACGCTGGTCTCCCGGTTTTATGATTCGTCGAATAGCGTTAAAACACAGATAAGCACGTACAGTTTATCACAGTTTCACAGGCGAGTCTATGATTTTAAAGTTCACTGAAGATAGTTCGACGCACTGATTCGACGATCCTACCGACTGCGCCAATTACGAGATGCCCAACGAAGGATCACAAAAAAAACAATATTTGAAATAAAAGAATATACTTTAATTCAATTCGCAATGAATTGTTACTTATAAATAAACTTAATTTAAACTGCGTGAAGTCGACCCGATAGGTAGGTAATGGAGCTAAGAGCGTCCGCTGTACTTGGTGATGTCCTTATATAACTTCGGATTGGTTGGATGTTGCAATCCGCTTCTTGGTTTATGGCGGGGGGTTGTAGAAGATGTAAACTTGTCAACAACCAGTTTCTTGAAAATATTTTTGCTTACGTTAAATGGATCAACAGAGGAACATTTTTCATTGTAACACTTCAGTGTACGATTAACAACTGAGTTTTGAGCATAATTGGTACAAGCATTGGGGACGTTAAATAAAGGCGCCGATTAGGTGCACTTAATCGTAGGATAGACGATGACAGGTTTCTATACCACCATTACAAATGTCATGAAGAAATGACACCTGAAGTAAGCA
This sequence comes from Achlya flavicornis, assembly GCA_947623365.1. Lineage (NCBI taxonomy): Eukaryota > Metazoa > Arthropoda > Insecta > Lepidoptera > Drepanidae > Achlya > Achlya flavicornis. The sequence goes on along the minus strand of OX392494.1, from coordinate 297,343 downwards.
ACGACGATCCTCCAGCGATTCGTGAAAAATTATGGCTAATTAAAAAAAAAAAACAAAACTAAAAATTTAAATTATTATTAAATTAAAAATTTAAACATTTGAATCTCTTGCCTTCATATAAGTGTGAAAACACTACTTAATATGCATCTAGGACTACGAGTTAAGACTAATAATAATTAGGTCTTGCGCCCTCTATTGGTCTTACAAACGGTATCATTCCATAATCACTTGATGAGTGAGTCATCATTCAGGGGTTGGTCATCGTATGGGATTTGGTCATCATCGGGGGTTGGTCATCATATGGGATTTGGTCGTTCATCACCATAAAACTGATTATCGGAAAAATCTGCAATTAAATCTAAATTATGTGGATTAGACAATAGTTTCAAAAATTGAACGTGAACGATTTTCGTTTTTGTAGGCTTGACATCTTCAATTTTGTAACACTGCTCCAATATTTTTCTAATTTTATATGGGCCTTTTTTGTGTCAGTAGGTTTACTCCATTGGTATAAAACATATCCTGGTTTGAAATTATGTTGAAATCTTTTAAGAAAAATATTTCATTTTCTAAATGAATTTTCATAATATTAGCTTCTGCTGATTTTTTCTTTTCTCCTGTTTTTCTTGCTTGCAATTGTAATTCTAACTGATCCTGTGAAACAAGGTGAAAGCCATCTTGAATCTGTGTATTGTCTCTTTCAAACATTAACCATAGACTAAGAATAATATAAACCTTACACATATACACCAGTCAATGCAGGTATTTTTTGAAGAACTATCATGTTCTAAGGAAACGGTGTATTACGCACTGATTTATTCGAAGCAAAAGATTTAACATTGGAGTCGCAGCTCCACGCACACATATAGGTCGGAGTTTGGTTCAGCCTCCGTCTCCCCCACCCATCATCAGTTGAGCGTAGGATCTCGTCAGAATCAGGTTTCGCTTGTGTCGAACTCAAGTGGTTTTGCGAAGCCTGGTTTGTACTGGCTGCCGTTATATCAGGCACAATAGATTAATCCCAAGCACTGTTACTATCTACGTCATAGTCCTTTTTAATTTGGTTCTTATGTCTATATACAGTTGAGTTACTTTCAGGAACAAAAACTTCATACATTACTTGGCCGATTTTTCTTCGAATCGTGCCGTTTGTCAACTATATTTTTTATTATTAAAACACTTCTTAATCAATGCTGGTTCATGAGGTTCAAAGTGGCTGAGAAAAATAGGTTTTGGGCAGTGCAATAGCGTTTATCCCTCCAATTGTATTACTCCAAGCCAAAAGGATTGCCCTCCAACATTTACGCTTCTCTTTTTCTTGCGATTCTCTAATATCACTCGTTTCATTGGCGTCTGAGATCGTGGCGTAGCGCGACCTTAATTTCTGAAGCGGATTTGTTAATGGCCTTCGCTGCTTTGAATGTTTCAGCCAACTTCTCCCCAAATAAGTGTGAGTTAATCTCCATCTGGAGTCTAATATAGAGTCGAATTCATTAATTTCTTTTTAAATTGAGGCACATTCTTTTTCAATTGGGTTCAATATAGAGTCGAATTCATAAATTTCTTTTTAAATTGAGGCACATTCTTTTTCAATTGGGTTCAACTTAGTGAGGCGCGCTAAGGTAATGGTATTACAAATACGTTGTAATATTACCTTTTATGCATCCACATTTTTGGGCCATAGATTTTTCGCCTTCCTCACTTTCCATGATTGTCATGGTAGATTCCGTATTTTATAATTTAAGAAACGAATGTCGTGCTTGAGCGTTCCTTTCTTTGCTCCTCACTTTCATGTCATATTATTTGACGACTACGCTGTCTCACTGCGGATAACCTTGAGTGCGTTTGTGAGGGAGCTCTTTTCTCACGCGTTCGTGAATTAAGCTCAGTCGATGTTCACGCCTTTCAGGGGTTTTGTTACTTGAGCTTTAGTTGGTAGCTACTGTACGATTCTTGAGGTCGATGATGGGGAAAAGAGACGATTGAGCCATTGGCCACGTTAGTGGTGGACTATTCTGTTCCACCAAAAGAACAAGAGATCCCACAGCTACACTATCTTGTTTGCCTTGCCACTTTGGCCTGGACTGTAAAACATTCAAGTAATGCCTATACCAAAGCTTCCAAAATGATTGAACCATGTTATGACATATATTCCACATTCTTAATTTCCCTATAGGAATGTCACTGACATCATGCTCTGGGTATGCTGTCAAGGAAGTTCCTATTAAAAAATGACCCGGTGTCAAGTACATAAAGTCATCACAATTGGAAGTCATAGGTACTAATGGCCGTGAATTAAGCACAGCTTCTATTTGCACTAAGTTAATAATTTAGTTTTTTGTTTGTCGAGGCCCCCAGCATGTTGGAAAAAAGAAATATTTTTAATTTTGAACCTTTGTGATGCGTCCCAAAGGACAACCGCCAATGCTGTGGCCTTTGGGACGCATCACAAAGGTCTTCCCTGGCAGCGACGGAGCCACGAGGGTGGCCGAACTGAGGACAAAGAAGGGGATAGTTCTGCGGGGCTTCAATAATATCTGCCCACTTCCTTTGAATTGAATTATTCAACCGGGGGAGTATATATAGACCCGTAGATAGGACCCTAACAATGATCCGGCTCGAAGGACCATTGTTAGGGTCCTATCTACGGACTTAAATAAAAGCGTGGACTGTAATAATTAATAGGTGTATTGTATGAAACTAAAACAATTAGTGGAGGGATCAAAAAACGCGTGTGGTTGCTTCTCTGGCTTGAAGGCAAGTGGTCGGCTGGGGCAGCGGCCCCCGGCCCGCGCAGCCCGTCGCCGCGCCGTAGTGCCGACGCGCTCGAACAGTGGCAACACTAGTTTTTTGTTGGTAATAATCTTTGTAATGTCCTCTGTGAATGGTGGCACAATACATAGAACTGAATTTACGAAAAACTAAGTTTTATTTATCTCATATCTTTTCCCCATCATCGACCTCAAGAATCTATATTATCTAATGTTTTTATTGATATTTGTTTTATGTGCCAGACAGATAGCAGATGTTTAGGAGTTTAGGGCGATGAAAATATACATAAACACCGTTCACTCAATTACTTGTTTATTGGCACTGTTTCACACTACATAATATGGTATAAAAACTTAAATATTAATTGATTTGACGTACGAATTGATTGTACGGAGCACTTGTACATGGTTTGACAGTTAACGTTAGATCTCTCTAACGTTAACACAGACAGTTGACAGAGAGAAGAAAGAGACATATAATTTACTATCACAGATATACTAAACAGCAGACTTTAGAAGTCTTGACGGAAGTGAGAGGTCACTTCGTCACACAGTTTCATAAACTGGGACTTTACCGAACAAAGTGTTTTCAGCCTCTCTTCTGCTAGCGCCAACAAGTGAGCCATTTTTAAAGAACTAAATAAATAATAATTTTGTTCTCTGTAGTGATTGCTATGTCACTGACAAATGTATATCCGCGTTGTGTATCCGTTTCACCGGCTGACGACTACACTATTTATTTATTTATTAGGTTTACATACACCAACAGTACACACATTGAAACTAGTTACAAAGTCTTAATTCTAAAGATTATGACATAATCATAATATGCAGATGTGTGCACCCATTAAAGGTGTACACAGCATTCATGGTAAACAAAACTAGTGCTAGGCACCTACAAGAGAAAAAACAAATAAACTATACATAACATAAACTGGATTAAAATTGAAAGCAAACGATTATAATAATAATTGTACATATTGTTACATAAAAATACACGACAGAATTCTTAAAAAACTTTTCAAGTTTTTGCTTGAAAAGATGCAGAGAGTCCGAGAAAATATCTAGATCGCTTATGAGGCCACTTATCTCGTTAAAAGTCTGGCACCTTCGTGTGAAAGGTACACTAGCACTGAGCGTATGCGGACGACCACATACTCCGCGCCTAACGCCAGACTGACAGTTTGACGGCTACGCCCTCTACTAGTGTACATGAGACAATGTATTATATCTATTGTACAGATACAAACACTAGTTTAATTAAGTTTCCGACAGCCGGAGGATCGAAATAAAACCGAATTTGAATTGATAGATTTAATAAATATAAAAATTACAATTAATGAGTAACTAAAACGATCATCCACTTCAAAGTGGGAATATGGAATGCCAATTTTTAAAATTTGAAATATAGAGGAAATGTCGATTGACGTCAACGCTGCATCAGCAATCGGGTGTTCGACTGCAACGTCGACTATCTTCATATAGTAGCGCTATGTAATTGTCTCCTAATAGCTTATAGTGCATTTTTTTTTAAATTATAGGAGTTCAGAAATCTTTTAATATTATCGAAGAATGCAGATCGGTGTAGTTCCGCTGGGGGGAGTCAGGCTCATTTCGTTAGTGGTGTCATCATAGTGAGTCGTAGAGCATAGCCTGAATTAACTGGAAGAAAAATTCATTGAATACTCTGCTCTAAAATATAAAAATATTGTACGTGATGACCTTAAAACCACACAGTTTCATTTTCAGTCCGATTGAGTTCCTCTAGGTGAGACTTAAGTGGATGGTGATTCCAAACAAATGAGTTATAGCTTGTCCCACGGTCCCAACATCGCTTGCATCGAAATGTTCAAGTCTGAATCACATACCTCAGTCAGCTGGGTGCGGGCTGGGGAGGTCCGTCAGCTGGACTCTGAAAGATAATAAAAATAAATAATAAATGACGCTGACGCGTTTTTTTTTTCAGCTCAGTATGATGGCAACTATTTATGAAAAAAGTTTCAGCCGGCGTACTATGACTTAATTTTTTTTTACCACTTCCGTAACCTTCCTATACTACCCTCACCGCGGGTGCGTCAGCTGACGCTTGGTTCTTCACAACACAAAAAAGAACGTTGTGTCCGCCGCGAGATATAATCCAGACTAACTAAAAAGCGCCCCGAATCGATTAAGCTGAAAACAATAATCGATTGTTTAACAGAGATGCGACACATTAATTTCAATGTAATCAAAAGCTGACAATGGAGATCGTAGCGGCTATGATTGCCATGCTAAGATAGATATAACATCTCCCCCTTAAGATTGAACATAACCAAAATAGTGATGTGAAACGATAATAACCGATACGTAGGATAAAATGCCGCTTTTGCTAACAAATGTTAAAACTAGTTTATTACCTAAGATACTCAATAATACAATATCATTAATAACATGAAAAAATAAAAGAAAATACAATTGAATGATGATGATGATGATGATTAGCACTGCTCTCAGCCAGTACAACGACCGACCCATGTCCTATACAACCATTCAAGCATCAACCACCATGTAACTAACTTAGTTAATAATGACTGGTACCTGAATAGTTGTATCGGAGTAACCACGGATAAACCGAGGAGTGCGTGGTATATAGGAGTGACACGCTCTGGGATGGGAGAGGACGGCCAGCCAACCGCAGCCAGCTGACCACAATCGACCGACTGTTCAGCCTATAGCCAATATTGGAAAGTGGAAAGACGGGTATCATAGATAGGGATGAGCGTTGGTGTATGTTGTCTTCTTTCTTCTCTCTTTGGTATTTAGTTCCTGGGTTGAGTTTGGTTATTTCTTTGTTGTTCATTTGATTAACTTCCTCCATGCAGGATCTCTATTTCGGAGAGCATAGCTTCTGTGGTTGAGAGGCTCCGTGTCGCTTTCAGCTTCGGTATGTGCTACTAAAAGAAAATACAATTGAATATAATGAAATTCATAAATGTATAACAAGAAGTCAGTAGTTAGAGGCATAAACTAACTAATGTACTATATAAAATTAAAATTAACTAAATTAAAAATAACTATCCAAACTAATTAAATTACGTCTAAAAAGGCCCCCCGTGGCATTGTCCCAAAGATGCTGGCAGTATAAGAAAGAAAGAAAATAATTTCGTGCATGTATAACTTAAAATCTAACACCTTATTAAAATAGATGTACATAAAAGATTTACCCCCTTACTCATAAAACGTTATTTAACTAATATACTCTTTAAAGGGTCACGTAAATAACGTCACTCTATTGTCATTGTCAAACAATGTGACATTATTTACGTGACCATTTAATCAGTATATTAGTTAAATAGCGCTTTATGAGTAAGGGGGTTAATAACGAACATGTTTATAAAAATCTTAAATACATAAAAGTGTAGAACAGTAGCTATACAGGGTGTTGCTCTGCATTTTTTCCATATTTATAGAACCAATAGTAAATGATTTATTTAGTTATTATAAAATAGGTAATAAATCCTGGGCTTGATAAGTAAACGATTATTTATGATTTGCGATTAACGTCGAATCAGAATAAGACTTCACGAGTGCACAGAATAGGTCTGCGAGCCGCTCCGCCCGCGATCGCGGCGACCGGCGCGACCGCTGCCTGTCACTGACCGCGGTGCGTAGGTATGTTTTGTAGGTATCTGTTCTACCTTTTTCTACCTTATTTTATTGTAAGTAGGTACAAGTTAAATACTAACTAGGTACAAAAATTATTGAAATAAAATGATTCCATATTGTGACCTTCTTCCTTTGCCGGATTATGGACCATCAAAAATACTTACGTAAGAATTACGTTTTATTTAGTTAGTAAGGAAGCGATCGAAATGAATTACGCCAATAATTCTAGCTAATTTTTATAATCATGAAATTTATTTTACAACTTACCTATGATACTCGAAGATACTGCTCAAAGTGCCCTCCCTCATTCTCGATGCACAGTTGAGCACAGCGTCGTACGTTTCTTTTTAATTTATTTAAAACAATTCTATTGTTTTTAACGGATTCAAAAGCCGACACTATTTTTTGTCTTAACTGCACAACACTTGATATTTCATCAACGTAAACTAGACGTTAAAGTTCTCCCCACAGATAAAAGTCACATTGTAGCGTTGTGTGGTTCGGGTGAAATTATGCCAAGCCAAGAAAACTCAAGTTCTTTTATTAATGTCTTCACAATTATCCATGTTGAAAACAATCTACATAAGATATGATTAATTACGATATCGAGCAGGCACACGTCTTTGTCACAGTGTTGCCACTTTATAACATGGAGTTAAGTCCGGAGAGCGCGGTGGCCAGGGCACTGGTCCACCACGGCCAATCCACTGGCTTCCAAATGCTTCATTTAGGTACTGACGCACTTGAAATCCAAAATGAGGAGGAGCCCCGTCTTGCTGAAAAAACAAATGTCTGTGCAGAGCCAACGGGACGTCTTCCAGCATCTCCTCGATAACGTGACGAAGCAGCTGTAGGTAGGTGGTGCTGGTCAGGTGGCCTTTAATAAAGTAAGGTCCTAGGATTTGATCACCAATAATACCAGCCCATACATTAATACTAAAACGGTTTTGGAATTAATCCCTTTTCACTTGATGCGGGTTATGTTCTCGATGCTCCATTGCGAACCAGTGCTCATTGTGAACATTGTAAATGCCAACGCGCGTAAACATGCATTCGTCTGTCCACAGTACATTAACCTCGCGGTTTTCGAGCACCCAGTTACAGAACTCTACCCGAGCAGCATAGTCTGGTGGGTGTAGGTCTTGTACCCTTTGAAAATGAAAGGGATGCTGTTGTTCCCTTTTCAGCAACCGCCAGACTGTTGTGTGGTGAACTCCAAAATATCGACCGGAATCTCGCCTACTGGCACGCGGTTCTCTCTCGAAGTACTCGAAGATTTGCTCGTGTAAATCTACGGGGAGTCCTACAGTCCCGCGACTTTGAGCATGGCGAGGGACACTAAACTGCCCGAAGTCTCTTAGTAGAGATGGGTAGCTATTCATATAACTAGCCAAAAAACGGCTATACACAAAATAGCCACGGCTACGTTATCTGTCAACACGATAATTAGCTACTGGCTACTGGATGGCTACTGGCTACTGGATGGCTACTGGCTACTGGATGGCTACTGGCTATGGCTAGCTAAAATGAGGAGTTTTCTTAAGATACCTCTATGCTGAAAATACCTGTGTAACTATTGATAATTCGAACCAATTTGAACCTTAAGTGCACGATTTTCAGGTATTTTAACCTTTTGTAACATAAACAATCCTCCTCATTACGAGAAGTTAACGTCACACACAGCGGGTAGCCGCCTAGCCGCCAAAGGTTAATAGCCACTGTAGCCGCCACTAGCCGGTAGCTGGCCGGCTAGCCAAAGCCATTCTAGCCGAGTAGCCGCGTAGCCGATAGCTGTGTGTGTGCGTGCGTTCACTGCGAAACTGAGTTGTGTAAGTTCCGAAAGAGTGAAATTCGAGTGCATGTCGTTATTATTAATTCGAATTTGAAAGGTTCTAATTATACGAATTTAAACCTATTGTTTTTTAATTAAATTAAATTATTCTGTAATATTATTATTTATTAAATAAATCGTTAAAATCATCTGAAGTAGCGCGACATCTATGGTTTACTTGCCTACAACTAACGACTGAGTTGATGTACTGTGAAAGCTTTTAGTTCATATCCATAAATAGAGATGACGTTATTGTTGATTTTCGATGTTTTTTTTAGTAATACGTACGACCTATGAGGGAAAGTCATTTATTTTCAAAAAGTATACAACAAAATAAAAAGTAAATGAAAAACAAAATCATTACATTAATTTATTACATTATCATCTAGACTAGACTTGTTGCAGCGGCGAGGATCGAACTCAGATCGCAGTTGAACGTTATTCATCAAGCTGCGCCGCCGCTCAAGACTAATAGCCAAATAGCTGACTAGCTAGCTTGCTTTTAGACCACATATAGCTGGCTAGCTAAGCTATTGAAATTTCGGCTAGTTACCCATCGCTATCTCTTAGCCGTTGTGTAGCAGCGAGCATTACGGCTCGGTTCGGAACTGGACTATTTGGAAACATGTCCACAAACAAATCCGCAGCCCGACGTAAGCTATTCCCGCTGATGGCGTACAGACGAACCATTTCCACTAATTCCACATTTGAATACCGATTCATTGCGACGTTGGCGTGTCGCGCGCGCGGCTTAAAAATTCTCGGACGCGTGTCACGACGCGTGCGCGGGTGGAAACGGAGGACAGATAACTGGCTGGCATGCTTCGGCGAGTGCGGTGCGCGGTTAGTGTGAGAGAGAGTGCGATACGGTGTGCGAACGGATGCGCAAACAAACGCGCGGTGGCGCGGCGCATCGGTTGTTACATACACTACACGGGGTCATTTTATAAAACATTGATGTTGTTTTTTTCACACGGGGGGATTTTTATTTTTTCAATGCTTTAAAAAAAATATGTAATTTTACGAGCATGATTTTATAATTGAATAGTGTTCTATACACGTTAAAAATCAACCTCCTTAAATATGGAAGAAATGCAGAGCAACGCCCGGTATAAAAAAAAATGAAAACAATAACTAAATGAATCTTAAATTCTCTATATTCCGTCGTAAAGACGGCATGGATTTAGAATGTAATGTGTGACTTTTAATTTCATCGCAAGACTCATCGGAAGTAGTACTAGACTAGCCTCTTCCTTATATCGGTGGTGTCGTATCGGATATTCGTTTGTTGTAACATTGATTATAAATCTGAATGTAACATTCTGAAGCACCCCTTTTACACAGTTTCCTACTTCTATAAATTAAGAAAATCCGTGCAAGAATAGTAAAAATGAACGTTGTAGAATAATAGTGACTGCTGTATTTGTCGAAGTGAGATTTTTTTAGAACTTTGTTTAATTCTTGTTCAAACTCATCTAGCTTTACCCTAGCATGTAATAAGCTATCAATGTTATTTATGTTTGAATTTTTCGTAAATGGGGGTTTCTCTAAAGTTCTATTGAGCACATGCTAAGATAGATTTCGAGATCTATTGAAAAAGATTGCAATCGATCGGCGTAAAAACAACCTAATTGTCGCTTCACACGGCGCGTGGTACCGCAAGTCGATTTCTACGCGCCACGCGCGATCCCGAGTCACCCGTTCACACGGGCGCGGGCGGCGCGGCGTGACGCTCGTTGGATTGGAATTGGAACCCTCTGTGCCGCATATCGAGGACACGCAACGAAATGTCGCACCTCCAGCCATGGAGCTAAGTGCATCGTGCTGGTCATTTTTATTTTTGTACTCCACACTTTTCGAGTTCCACGAAGATGGTTCGTTCTCTTATAATGTTAAAAATTCGGCAATCGTGTCATTCGACCACTCCATATTTAAGCTCGCAGAGTACGTCACGGTCGAACGCTTCGATATGAAATGAACGTGTTCAAACCGACATTTAGCGGATCGGACGCGCTAGCCCGAGTCGCCCGAGCATCGCCGAGCCATTGTGACTCGTGCTACCACGCGCCGTGTGAAGCGACCATAAATGCAACGCTACCTTCTAGACTCATCTAAATTCAAAATTTGTATGATACAGAATAGGGTTTAGTGAGGTGTTGGACAGGTACTTACGATTTAAGCATTTAACTAGCCATTTATTGAGCAGCCCTAACAATGACAATATGGGTGCCATCGATACACCCTAAAATGTGTGACATGCCGAATTTCTGGTGTAACCCGAAAAACTAAAAAAAAAAAACTTGTAGGGTAGGGTACTAACTTAACCACATGTGCCTTTTCAGGGCCTAAATGGGCTACTTTCCTAAAAAAAACTATTTAGTCGCTCTTATACATTATCAAAAAATATTAGACACGTATTTTTTCATTTGTCAATTAAACAATACAATACGCTTTAAACATGTATAATCAACGATGTTATTCCCATCAAATTGTTGGATGTCAATTTGAGGTAATTTATTGAACTCACTATTTTTCCTAGGTGGTTCCATTGTAGCACTTATTTTATTTATTTGTTGGTCAATGCAAGCTATGCATTGACTATACTTACTTTCATAATCTTCTGGATCTTCGTTGTCAGATGGATCGAGATAAAGAATTTCTTTATTGTACTTTTCGTAGTCCTTAAAAATGTTAATAAGTCGACCTCGACGTTCCTTTAGCGCCTCCACTGATGCAGTTAGTATGTCGGGAGAATTAATAAATTGAATGACGTAATAAAATCGGCCGAAGTTAGTTTTTTACAGTTGGCCGTACCTCGGTAATTTGTCTATGGCAGACCAGATACTTACCAGTTGTTTAGTGTGAACCCCAAAATAAGGATACGTCAAACTTACGACGGTTTTTGTCTTCTTTCTTCACATATCGATACCTCCTACGTAAGTTATTGTAACCCACAAAATTCGGGATTGACGTTTTTTGAATAAAAATGTCTATTTATATCCCTGTTACGTGTTCAAAATAAAAAAATACAAGAAATCCCATTTTTTGAAGTACTTCCGAGATGTATAATATTGTATTTTTCATACTACGACGGCGTATAATATGGTATTGACCTTGGCAACGGTTAACGGGGGGCGGGGTGAGGGGGGTGTCGTGCGTTCGCGCCTTGTATGTGTCACATGCAACAGATCACGCAGGATTCTCAACAGGAAGGACGTCGCGCTTGTCATAAAAAATGTTTAACTTAATTAACGTTTACCACACTACAATATATATTTATTAGAATGGAACGTTCACAAAGGATAAAAACTAGAGGCCGAAAACTCTGTGATATGGTCAATAAGAATAATACAGAGAACCACGCCGAAAATGACTCCCATAAAGCAGCCGAAAATCAAAATATTTCGTTAAACCAAATGGAAATGAACAGTTTTTGTGACTCAAGCCTCCGAAATATAGCAGGTATGTTTATATTTTTTAATTCTATAAAGATATTTTACTAATTATATAGCGATGTCACCCTAAACGATTGTATAGATTACTTACAACAACTTACGTCGTTAAGAATACCCTAAAACAGTATTGTATAATCACATACAATAGTTTACGTTGTTGAATTATAACAAATTATGTCTTAAGTAATACATACATTATTTTACGTCGGAATAAGTTACTCATAACTATATTGTATGATTACATGCTATATTTTACGTTGGCAAGATATATTTGTTTTACTTACATACAACATTGTACTTAGTTTGATGACGGTATAAACCTATAATAGTTTATGTTATGATAGTAAAATCAGGTTCCTACCTACTAGTGGGATCTCTAGTTTTATCAGCAGTAAAACTCCTGCCAAGTTTGTATAGATAATACTGCCACCATACATTATTTGGGTTTACCCATACCTAAGTAGGGGAATAGCCAAATCGTATTGTTGTTTTTATGGCTAGATGATGCAGCTTAACATAAAGTGGTCCATCTGCTCGTTCCGTAACTTAGTTACATAAAGAATTATTAGCAAAATAAAATTAATTCAAATAATATTATTTCAGAGTCTCCCTTGCCGATCAGTTTTAATGAGGCTGAGATGAATGAGTTAGCTGATTTGATAGATGGTGACATTTTTTCAACAAAATGCCTGGATAGATGTAAAGAGGAAAACTTTACGAAATTTAGGAAAACAATATGTGTCTAGAAATGGTAAAATACAAAAAAATAGAAAAATGGGTCCACCATGTCGATGTCGTATGAAATGTTTTGATAAAATAACAGAAGAAAATAGAATGAAGATTTTTGAGAGTTTTTGGGGATTGGGTAATCGAGATAAACAGTGGACGTATGTGGCTAACTTGGTAACAAAGCAGAATAAACGCAGAGTCTACACAGACACAGTTTCAAGACGTAAATTTACTTTAAAATACTCATTGCCTATTGCTGATGGTGAAAATTTAAAACATGTAGATGTGTGTAAAAAATATTTTTTAAGCACCATGTCTGTCAGTGACCAAGTTATTTATAAGGCTCTAGAAAAGATGGATCCTAAAACGGGAGTACTGATCCCAGATCAAAGAGGAAGACATTCAAACCATCCTCTTAAAAAAACTGAATCTGTCAAATCCAGCGTGTGTGACCACATCAGGAGCTTGCAACCAGTTGAGTCACATTATACGAGACAGAGGTCAGACAAATTATATTTGGATGGGGATTTAAATTTTCATCGTTTGTTTAAAATGTATAATGAATGGCTCCAGTCTAAAACATATGAAGGGATAGCAGAATCTGAACGACAATATCGAGATATTGTGAACCAAAATTTCAAGCTAAGTTTTTTTGTACCAAAGAAAGATCAGTGCGATCAATGTCATATTTTTAAAAATATTGCTGATCCTACTGAACAACAAATAACAGTTTATGATAATCACGTCGCAAACAAGAATTTATGCAGACAACTCAAACAAATGGACAAAAGTCAAAGCAAATCTTCCGACGGTAAAATTATTACAGCCACTTTTGATTTTCAGAAAATACTTAATGCTCCTCATGGTCAATTAAGTGTTTTATATTATAAGCGGAAGTTGTCAGTTTTCAATTTCACCTTATTTGACGCAACAAACAAAGAGGCTCATTGCTATATGTGGCATGAGGGAGAAGCCAAACGTGGTGCTAATGAGGTTTCAAGCTGTCTATCTTATTTTATAGAAAAAACACAGGAAAAAGGCGCAAAGGAGTTTAGATTCTGGTCCGATAACTGTGCAGGCCAGAATCGCAATCGCATAGTATTTTCATTTTATGTATACATTGCGCATAAACTTAACGTTACTATAAAACACACCTTTCTCGAAAAAGGACATACCCAACAAGAGGGTGACAGTGTTCACGCACTGATAGAGCGTTCATCAAAGAACAAACTTATTTATACACCTCTGGAATGGTTTAGCTTGGTTAGATGGGCAAAGCAAGACGGAAAACCATATAACGTTATAGAAATGAAACACACCGATTTCTTTGATTACAAACAATTATTAAAGGGGCGCAATTGGTCGAAAAATATAAATGGAGCAACAGTTCAATGGAACAAAATAAAAGAGGTGCGGTTATGTTCTGAAGATCCTTTCAAAATCGAATATCGGTACGATTTGGCAGACAGTAATGTCATGACGATTGCTATTAACACCAATACTCGAAGGCGCCAAAGAGATGTGGGTGAAATATGCCCCCTCTATTCCAACCATCTACCCATATCAAAAGCAAAGTTTGACGACTTAATGGATCTTTGTAACAGTGGACTTGTCCCAGTTACATATCACGACTTTTTCAGAAGTCTATCAGCTGTCGTTGCAACGTCTCAGACCGATGCTGAATCATCCGATTCAGAATAATATTTATCTTTTTAAGCTATTATTCAGTCATCTGTCAATATTTTTATTAATTAAAACGTTTGTTTGTGGTAAAATTATGTAATAGATAGTTTTGTTTGATGACTCAATTATTATGTTAAGTTTAGATTGATTTGAAAAGGGACAAATTTTAATAAATAGAAAAGAAGACTGGGTAATTTATCTCGAACCTCTATTATATTCTGATCTCAAAATAATGTGATTTTATAGATTTAAGTATGTTGATTTTTAAGAGAGAGTTTTTTTTTTAAATTATTTTAAGCGTTGATTTGTTATAAGTCATTAAATCTTATATAATTATAGAGAGTAAAGTTCATTAACGTACACTTTTGGTGTTTTAATCTAAATGATAATGATTATAGCAGAAGCCTTATGTTATGATAAGTACATATGAAAATCTTTATAATAGTAACGTTTTGATGTTTTGATCTACATGATAATGATTATAGCAGAAGCCTTATATTATAAGAAGTATAATGAACAACTTTATAATGGCTGTGCAATTTATTCTTATGTTATTCATGATGTGTTCAATAAAAGTAATTTCCGATACTTTTTTATTTTCTAAGCCCAAACTCACACATACCATGTGCACATACCACACTATATTTAAATTCGAAATCAACGTACACGGTAGTAATTAGCACATACAATGAAATACAATCATGATTTCCAGTGTAAGTGGTTGTAAGTTTCATATACAACAGTTGTCAATGGTAACATCCCGCTGTAGAATGATGTAAGAACAAAATCTCAGAAACGGTAGATATTCTAATAACTTATATCTCAGTAGAGTTTAAAGTACTATAAATTACATTTATGTACCAAATTTCATACAAATATATATTATAATTAAGGTTTTATTCCAATTTATAACTTTGAAACGCTCTATTGTAAAATTGCGTTTTTGGGGATACAACAACTTACGTAGGAGGTGTCGATATATGTAGGAAGAGTGAAGATTTATTGTCGAGACGAATAATGTAACAAAATGGTGGTTGACAAACGATGATCTTGAGAATGGTTTTATCTCTCAATGAATGAAAAAAAAAAATATTTTTTGAATTTACCTTGGTAGCCTCGCAAACGCGAAAAACAGCAGACAGGCAGCAATATTTCTTCGAAGTATCACGATCGGATAACCGAATCCACGATAATTTTTCTTCGATGTGCAGATTCCTTCCGAATATTTTCTTTACGCAAAGTTGACGAAGCACCTTTTTTTCTTATTTAGGACGATCGAAGCAGATTGCAGCTCGAAATAAAAACACACACAAAATAAAATTAAAATAAAAGCCTATGCTTGTCAATGTAAAAGCCAGCTTAATATTTTTTTTGGAACAAAAATGGTGACGCCACGTTTTCGTCTATAGACGATTTTATTTTTCACAGACGCACTTTTTTTTAAATTTTATTGTTCGAAGGACCAATTCTATGTTCTCCACATTAATAAATATAAGTAGGTCGCTGGTGATGGCTTGAGAACATAGAAAAGACGGTAAATTATAGTTTACACGATTATTCACATTTTATAGAAATGCAGACAGTATGATCCTAAAACACTTACTCCATCTTGTATCATAAGAAAAATGTTGCTATATCATATTACTATTTTTAATACAGCAACACCAAAGGTGGTGTTATTTCCTGTAATGACTTTGGTCATAAACATTAATCCAGAACATATTCTATCTGTGTGCCAAATTTCATCCAAATCATTTCATCAAACACCAGTGAACATCGTTCCAAATAATACATAGTTTGCAGAAATTGCTGTAAAAGACTTTTATAAGGTAGTAGACTGCTTGCATCGAAATTTCGCATTTTTTTTCGGATAAAAGCTTGTTCACGTCAGAAGCCGTATACAAATCGATGAATATTTGGAACCGAGCATCAACATCATTTATCTCACCAACTTTTTTTAAAAATGTTAAATGGGCTTTCGGTTGACCTTCGACTGATCCCATGAGGAGTTATGACGAGGCCGAGGATGAAGCACGCTTCCCCAGAAAAAGCCTATTCACTCTGGCCTGAATACATCTAGGCCTTGTATACATTGCATATAAATCTCTGAATAATATTAAGAGGATGCTAGTGGCGTTTGTTCCATACAAACGTAATCCTCATTTTCCTCTCTGGATAATTACACTAGAGCAATGATTATTCTACCATGCAATCTGTAGGTACCACTGTATGTCCCTCGGTTGTTTTTTTCTCAATAAATTAATTATTATAAGAATTAGGAGCCTTCTAAAATCATAAAAACTTACCATTTTTAACGCTTTTATCAGACGTTCAGCGAACAAATTTGAAGAAAATAAAAGGTTCCTTCTTATTATGATTCTTGTTTTTTTTTTATCGATTTAGTTTTGGATGAGAAAACCGGGGATTACGAAATAGCGATTTCGTCTCGCCCTCGGGCGGGATAGCTCGGGCACAGCGCGACAGCAATAGATATGTAAAAAACCTATTTTTCAAATTTCTGGCAGCCATCCTATCCTCTGTCAAACAGATGTGTGCGATGTCATTGAATTTGTGTAATAATTCAATGGTGCGATGTATTTTTTGGGTATGTTTACAAGTCGAAACCTATTCAAATGTAAAAATTCACATAAAATGCTTGGCGTCCTTTCCAATATTTTCAAGTGGCCAAAGTCGAAGATATTTTAAGTGTTTGTTTCATATGGACTTTGGATATCACAGCAAACGTAAGTAAGAGGTTAACTTTAAAGTAAAAGTAAACTGTTAAAGAAATGGCAAACAGAGTATCTAACGAGCAATTAGAAGAGTTGTTAGATATCCTTGCTGAGCATCCCGCGTTAGCCAAAGGTGTTGGGCTTGGTGCTTCATGAATAGAAACTGTTGACAGACAGTAGCATGATCTTGCCACTTAAACTTGGTTAAACTCTTATGGGTCAGGTTCATCAAAATCTGGTGATAGATGGAAAAGGGTGAGCTTTCTTTATGCATGCATACCATACGTTTTCTTGTAAAGATGTTTTTTATTTGAATCATTAACTGTTTGCTTAATTCAATTAAATATATAGGTGTACACACGGCTACACACAAGCTATACATTTCCAGTATAAGCTGATCTCGCATTGTATAGTATTTCCGTACAATGGGAGGTCAGCTCATACTAGAAATGTATAGCTTGATCTGTAGCCGTGTGTACTATTATTTTTATATTATTGGGCTGACCTGAAACATATATCGAAGTCAAGGCTAGCTAAGAGGAGGTGGGATGCTTTTGACTGGTGGTGGACCGAGTAGTCAAGATGATGCAGAGTTTTGGGATATCCAGCACAGAGTTCCTATATTTGGAAGTTATTTATTAATCTCCATGTTTATACATGCTGCATGATGCATCATCATCAGCCTATAATGTCCCACTGCTGAGCACAGGCCTCCTTTCACAAATGAGGGTGAAAGTGAATGGGCAGATACTCCACCACGCGTGCCCACTGCGCAAGAGCATGACGTGTTCTATAGTTAAATATTACGCTGACTTCAAAACAGTGTCAGATGAAATAACTCTTTTTCATACTTTTTAGTGTACTTTGAAGGTAAAATTTTTGTGTAAGAAGTTTTTGTGTTAAAATATTTTTATTTTTCAATTTTGAGTTACTACGTGTAAAGTTCTCATCAATACAAATTAATCAAGCCCAAACACTAGGTAATTATTTAATTAATTCAGTAATATATTTTTTCGGAACAAATATTAATATTTTCATGTTCATATACTACTTTTTTTTTTAATAAATACATTTATAATACAATATTCTGCACACATATATTCTACCTGAGCCTCCTCGCGTGACAGTAACCTACACGCCAACCTGCCCGTCGACTGAGTTGTAATTTTTCATTATTTTATTTCAGATCACGACATTCTTCCAAAAGAGTGCCTCGCCATAGCTGAAGAAGAAGTAGAAGTTCTTGTTGATAAATTATTCGATTCATTTATAGCTAAATAAATAAATATCCTGGGACATTCCTCACACACGGTCATCTGATCCCAAACTAAGCAGAGCTTGTACTATGGAAACCGGATAACTGATATAATACATATACTACTATTTGTTTGTAAATACATACTTAATATACATAATTACACCCAGACTCAGGACATACAGACATGTTCATGCACACAAATGCATGTCCTGTGTGGGAATCAAACCCACGACCTGCGGCGCTATAGGTTAAGACTCCACGTCTTCTTAACCAACTGCGCCAACGGGCCCGTCTAGCTATCAATGTTCTTCCAAAATTTATAAATGTGCACTTAAGAAATATTCGCCACACTTCACCTTATGGAACAAACTATTGCCCGTATTAAGATCCATGCGATTTAAAGTCGAGAAGAAAGAAAAAATGGCACCCTTTCAGAAAAAAATATTCAGGTACCATCTCTCAAACACTGGATTAGCAATATTGACGTATTTAAGGAAATGTTTATATATTTAAATAAAAATCACGGTATAAACAGTCTGTTAACACGTAATATTAATCAAGATCCAATTGAAAACTTTTTCTGCAACATTAGGAGCAATGGCATACGAAATACGTCTCCCACTTGCTCGCAGTTCATTGGAGCATTTAAAACTTTACTAGTGTTAGCATTTTGAGAATAATGACAGCAATTGAAGAGGCTGTATGGGTCGAGCCTTTGCCTGTCTTGGGAATAAAGGAAGAAATTGAGTTGGCGCGTCAGAAGAAGAATATAGAAAAGAGAAGCTGATTGAAAATAATTACACGAATTAAGTTAGTAAGAAGTGAGTGAAGTAAGTGAGTAAGGAACTCAGTAATGTAAATACTTAGTTAAAAGGCAACTATGCAAGTGCATACAAAGTATGAACTTCAGGCGAAGCCAAAAGAGGCTATACAAGTATCTGGATGATAGACTTCAACCAGTAGGAGCTGGTGAGTGTGGAAAGGGACGGCTAGAAGGGGAGGTAGAGGCCGTAGGGGGGAAACCCCAAAATAACCAACATGGATACAAGCATTAGACGATTACACTAGTAACCGAATGGGGCGAAGTTAATTTAACTTCTCCCCATTCGGTTGGCGCAAACTGCGAGCAAGACAAAGCTCTAAAACTATTAGGGCAAATAGTGAAAGCTAGAGAAGTAGAAGAACATCAGAACGATGGTATTGATGTGAATTACTTAATTGAATGTCTCATGCAAACTTCAGTTAATGAATTAAATTCAGTCAGCAAAGAAGCAAAGCGATATGTAGTTAAAAATACCATGCATACAATATGCAAAACTTGCCATAGCTGTCGAATGCAATTAAGAGCAGTCAGCTCACCATACTTTTCATACAAAAGCTCTGTACTTATGATGGCGTGTTTAAACACTTTTCGTTAGATGTTTTAAACAAATTGGTATATTGTGAACTATATCTAGCAGTATAACTAGGCGAAAAAAAAAAAAAGTGTGAAACAAATTCAGTAAAAGCCTCCGAAAAACAGCGGTTTTGGCACAAATTTTACCTGAACTTTGGCCATATCTAATGAACCTATAAATTGTAAAAGTAAAGAAAACAGCTCTAAATAATGCTTGAAAATGTATTGGAGATTCTAAATAACTAACATTTTTTTCACAAACTTGTAAGATTACATCACAGGAAGTATGGGCCTGGAACAAGTTTTATGATATGCGAAATCATGAATGACGACCTAGCGAAGCGGCCGCGAGTGATCAGCGGAATTTACCAACTGATAACCGATGGCTCTGATGGTGTCTCTCTTTTTTCGCAGTCAAACATTACGTTGGATGAAAGTACAAGCTTTTAAGTTACGCTTGCGTTGAAGTTGCGTTGGCCATGAAGGGCCCCCTTAATTAGCACAACGGCTCCAAAAAATAAAGACTATATATTAGAAAGAGATTATACAAAAATATCACTCAATTATCCATCAGAGGCATTGTGTGCATTTCTAGATGAAGTTTGCATGACGAACCACTTAAATGAGGAACCACAAAAAAAGAATTAAACGTCACAATTACACAAATTATTGTAATTTGTCACTATTCTCTTGCGAAATACGTAAAGAAAAAGTACAAGATTTTGTAATTAATAGTATTATAAATATTGTTATTTATAGCTGGTGCACAAATGTTAACAGACTGCTTAAGGGCAAACTTACTGTTTGTGATAGCTATAAAGTTAAAATACCTCATGTATAATTATACCTCATGGTTAAAATACCTCATACCTAAGGACTTCTCAGTCGCACATATTCACTCACAGCAATATTTCACTTTTTAAATTCGACAACCGGAATTCGGGACTGATTTTTCGCAGGCAACCCTATACCACCGTGTTCAAAATGAAATTAATCAGACCGGTGCAAAATGCTATAGTATCGGTTTACCTGTTTATACCTGGCAACCCGAGAGTTGTGACCGGAAAATAATAGGCAACCTAACGTTTGCATATTCTATGGACTTCATACTTTCGATTGGTATAGAATTTGTCTAATAATCAAACCGGTGAAATGTTGCATTATTTTTAAAATTATTAATTAATCATATCCTGGACTGAAATTTGGTAGGCAACCCATATGCAATATATTTATTGACTTATTAAATTAAATATAAAATACGTTTCATCAAATAAACATCTCGGTGAAGGTCGTTCTATAGCGGGATCTTAGACCAATATAAATGCAGAGCAAATATAAATCGATTGTTATTTTGTCCGGGACATCCGTCCGAATACAATGAAATTTTGGAAACTGCGCGCTTATGTTCATTTTCAAAAAACTTTAATAAGCATATCCCGACTTCAATAGTCCCTCTTTTCGCTATTTTCAAATGCCACATATAACAATATCCTAGTTTACGGCCTGCATCGAACACAGTAAAGTTAATAAACGGGATATTTCCGTTTATAATAGAAAATACCTACTTCTGACCTTGGAACTTAAAGAATCTTCTCAAGATCGAATGCTGCTTGCTGGGTACCACCGCAGTTGCTGCATGTAGCAGGGTCATCCCTATCACGAGGGCAGTCTCTGGTGGCATGTCCTTCACCGCAACTGACACAGGCAATGGGGCGATGGCAACAGAGCGACGAATGCCGGAACTGCTGGCATCTGTGGTATTCTGCGGGCCCCCGTTTGCCTCTCCATGCGGCTATGGTAACGTCTGGCATACACAGCAACTCGTTAATGTCGTAAATGCCTGGAGTTATGTCCGGCGTACGGTTTAGCTGAACGTGGAAGATGCAGCCTGTGCGTCCACGACGAGCTTTAATGTGTCTAACTTACACTGGCTCGTAGCCCAGACTGGTTAGTTTTGCAGATATGTCGTCGGGTGGAGTATCTGGTAGCAGGCCGTATATGGCGACCTTTAGCCTTTGTTCGGCTGGGAGGGAGTAGCAGAACCAAGCTATTTTTCCTCCTTTTCCAGGTTGGTTAGGTAACTCTGAACCAACCTGTACTCCCGTGGGTGGGTCGTCCGTGGGTGAAGCGTACACCGGTGCCGTATGGGCGACCGTTAGGTGTGCGTCCGAGCAGCGATTTAAGCGCTTTAAAATGCTTAGCCCAGTTTGGTAGACGCTCAACCACCAAGGGTGGGTATCTGGGTTTCTTTGGTTCTTTGTTTTTGGCAGTGGTCTCCGCTGCCGGGGGCGGAGGTACCTGCGTTCTAGAGGTACTTGGTTGTGGCGATGTAGGCATCGTATTGCGGCGGCTGGCAGTGTTCGCAATTGTTGGGTAGTGTTTTGCGATATCTGTGACATGTCTGCAAAGGTAGGTACACTTATCAGATAGAGTACCTAGCTGTTGAGACAGCTCCCCAGTCGCGGTGCGTATGGTTCCTACTTGCGCCTGTGTTTGCATAATCATGCTACAGCTAGCGCCAGTAGGGTTTGAAGCGGCAAAAGTTGCCAACTTGGTTGATTTTCAAGTTGATTTTTTTCTGCGGAGAAGCGGGGGAGAGGAATTATTAAAACAAGAAACAAATAATAAAGTATTTATAAATAAATTAAAACAACTATTAATAACAAAATCTTACTATACTATAAATGAATACCTAAGCGATAAGTTAAGTTAATGATTAAATTTTATATAATTTTTCCTCCTCTCTCCTACATTGCTTAGTGCCCGACAGGGTCCTTAGTGTATAGTGTTATTTATTTACCTTAAGGTGCCTATGTAACATTGTATACCTATGTAAGGAAAGCAAAAAGTATAAAGGGTTGAACGTTGCACGTCTTCAGAAAGACACGGCGGAGCGATATGTTATTACCTGAACTAGAAACAAGGGACAGGCACCTTGAAAACACGCGCACAAGAACTAAACCAATACAAACACTGAAACATTTAAACATCCACAGTATCATCAACCAATAACCAAACTTGAGTGGCACTGCCAACCATCACCGTTTCTATTGGGAAATCTTGGAAGCTTCGTGTAACTTGGTGTGAATATACGTCTGTTCTGTTCGACGACCAAGCCAATCCCCTTGACAAAGATACTGTAGTCTGTATCCTCTTCCATGAAATCACAGATCCTGACATGGTAAAGCAGTAACCAGTATAGGACTTCATAATTTTTTTTGAGAATTCAGTGTTGGTCCCATAGTAAAAGTTGTTCAGCTTGACTAACCCAACACAGGTTTCGAAAATATGCCATGCCATGAAATCTCCACCCAGTATATTCACAATCAGCCATATTAAATCTTAACAGTGTTCTATATATTGCTGTTGTTCTAGTTATTTTTTTATATTCTTTATCCATAGAAATTCTCATACCTAAATAACGCCTAGCAGGACCCAGGTCTTTCAATTTGAATTCAAAACCTAAGACATGTTTTAATATAAAATCAAAAAGTCATCAACGTATAGGTACTGCAAAGATTTTCATAGGGCATCGTGCCTCTACCCAGATGGATAATCCGCCTTACTAAAGCATGACATTTAATTTCACTCCGCTTGAGGGGCTCCCTGAGCAAATCGCTCTCAGTTCGTACTGCGCACGGCTGTCAAATACTGTCAATTCTGGCTTGTTTATTTCATGTTGCCATAGAGGCGACTATCCTTCTGGACGTTTTAAATTCTTTGAGGTACTGTTTATTTATTTATTTTACTTTGTTAGAAACGGCCGCAGGCCACTTACAACTAATCAAAGACATAACTTTCATACATTCTTCTCACAGTACACCAAACACGCCGAAAAAATCTTCCATTCATCCGCAAACAAGTCACAATCTGGACTGGCATAATGACTTATTATTTGACGGGCCAGCTGGCGTGGTTGGTTAAGACACTGGTAAAGATTCCACCTATCGCGCCGCTGGTCGTGGGTTAGATTCCCACACAGGACATTCATTTGTGTGCATGAAAATGTCTGTATGTCCTGAGTCTGGGTGTAATTATGTATATTAAGTATGTATTTACAAACAAAAAGTAGTATATGTATTATATCAGTTATCTGGTTTCCATAGTACAAGCTCTGCTTAGTTTGGGATCAGATCACCGTGTGTGAGAAATGTATAAAATAGTATTATTGTGTTTTTATTTTTCCTGATATTTATGTCCAGTAGGTACTAAGATTTCAATGACACATGTTCTAGATGCAAAATAGGAAGTAAAAATAAATAAGTATATTTGAAATATTAATGAAAAATGAGTAATATTATAATACTTATTAATATGGTACTAATCAAATGGTACTTACATGTCTAGAGAAATAATCATCCAGTTTGGATTTTATGTGAATTCTGTGGACTATTAGTGGGCAAAGTTCTTTAAGGATGTCTTCATTTAGATGCCTCAATTGGTTTGTTTTAATTTCATTTTCTGAAAAAAGAAAGTTATCTCATTTTTTGGTTTGGGTTACATAGTGCAGTAGAATTAGATAATCAATTTACATTAATTGTGGTACGAATGATTTTCGGTATATCGATAGAGTTATGTATGGATATGATTACCTTAAATTCGCAACCGATTTGGAAGTACGGAACATGGTGAAAATTGAGAAAAACTTTGATATTGAATAATTCCTAAACAAAAATTGTGGTACTAGTTGCGAGAATACCATGTCTTTAGAGAACCATTACCTACCTTCTCAAGAAATTTGGACTGGTTGCGACATACGGAACATACCTAAACTTAAAAAAGTGATTTTTCGCCTTTATCTCCTAGGCAAAATTTGTGGTACTAGTTGCGAACTCATTGGTAACTTGTATTAGCCTATTACACTTAGTTTTAAGTTTGCAGCCGGTTGCGATCTACGGAACCCTAAGAAAATACTTTTTGCTAAATTCTACTTCTAGCAAAATTAGCGTAGTCTGTATTATTGCTTATATCATATTTGTAGGTCTACTTCTACCTACTTTGTGATCGCAACCGAAGAGAACATTACGGAACATAGTTTATTTTGCAAGTAAAATGTGCGCATTCCCCTCGTAACACGCGAATACGCGTGTTACGAGGGGAATGCGGAAGGTGCGGGAGGCAGGACTAGCGTTGAGGAATCTACAAAAATTCCTGCGTCTATCGAAATCTGCATCTTTTTTGCACTGCTAAGTAAGAACGTTCTTTATTTTTATAGGTATCAATGTAAAATGTATCGAAAAAACACAATATCGTCGTATCCTACAAATAAGGCCGTAGCTGCAAAACAGCAAATTTTCAGGTTTGATTAAAATAAAACATTAGTTTCCAATTATGTGTGTTAGTTGGTATCCTATGTAGGGCTTGCAATCCGGATATCCGAATTATCCGTATATATGGCGTTTTTAATATCCGGACTTGAGCAACATTATTATCCGGAATTTTCAGATTTTTCGGATAATGTATAGTGGATTTCAGTTTACGCTCAAACAAATTGATAGCTTTAAGCTTAATATATATAATATGTGAGGATGGACTCCCCGTCGATGGCGAGAGTTGCGATGGTAGAAAGTAGCCGTGGGCATCATCTTAAACAATTCTACAGAACACCTTCCGTTGTACAAGCGGTAGAACACACATAAGGAGGCAAAGTCTCTCCTCAGACTGAGGGGCTCTAAACCGCTTGTGAGCTCGGGATCGTCGACAATTCTTATGGCACGTCGTTGAACCGAGTCTAAAGGATCAAGCTGGTATCCAGGTGCCCCACCCATAGATGACAGCAGTACTCCATATGAGGCCGGACTTGCGACTTGTAAAGTTGCAGCCTTTGCCCCGATGTGAAGTACTGCCTCGCTCTGTTGAGCACTCCGAGCTTTTTGGATGCCTGCTTAACCTTGCCTTCTAAGTGACTTCGGAACAAAACGTCGCTAGAAATGTCGACGCCAAGGATCCCGATGCTTTTGCTGATGTTCAGGGACGTGTTCTGGAACTGTGGAGCCACAGCAAATGGGGTTTCCTTAGCGGTGAACGCGCAGGCTTGAGTCTTGGTGGGATTGAAATGGACTAGGTTTAGTCGACCCCAATCGGAGACACTAGTTAGTGTACTCTCGATTTCAGACACCAGCCGTTCACGGCTTTCCTCAACCTCGGAACGAGGGATATTTGCACGGCCCGTGTAATGGGTGTCCACTGTACTGTCGTCTGCATAGCAATGAATACCGTCAATAGACAGCATATCATTGACGGTTGACAGGATGTCCCGCAGGCCCCAAGCGTGCTGGCAGCGGTGGTCGTCCTCGTCGCGCAGGTGGTCGCGGCGGCGCACTGTGGATCGAAAATCAGCTTCCGAAGACATAGGGATTTAAATTTTGAAGTGTCGTTTTTTTTCTTGGATTTGGCTTTAATTTACCATTACTATGCTCAAATATTCAGACAAGTTGCATTTAGCATACAAACGGATGACTTATGATTTTTTTTCGAAAAAGGTGTATGGAGCTCGTATGTAAAATGCGATTATCTTTGGAACAGCAAGTTAAACTGTAATATCCTTACAGGGAGTTTTAGAACTAATTATTTATGAATTATTGACATACCACACATACCGGTATCTGCTGCAGAAAAAAGGAAAAAAAAGAAAAAAAAAAATTTTTATTCAAAAAATACCAACAATAAATATTTTATTAAATGTTTGTATTTACATGATTCTACAAAAAAAACAAAATTACTCCATAATAATAAAAAATACTTAGACAATATAAACTTATAAAAATTACCTATATTATACAATAATTAATATTCAATATCTCTCTCGTCGGATTCCAATTCGGAATCAGGATCCAAATTAGATACATCCAAAAACTCAAACTTAGTTTCCGGAAACTTGATCAGTTCTTTAGTTTCAGCGAAGAAACCCTGGCTTTTGTTGGTATCTAACTTAGGTCTTCGTGCACTGATCAAAGGATCAGACGAAAGAACAAGCATATTGAGGAAATCCTCATTGGAAGCTTGCCTGCTTCCGTGAATGATGTTCTCAGAACTCCACGTACTTTTTGGCTGTTTTGCGGGCATAATCTTTAAACTTGATAACATCGATTTGCTCCCCAGATGTTATTGCTTGCAGAATCACGGCAAATCTTCGAACAAGCTCTTCATCCAACCCAGTGATGGCTGCAGTTTTATCGGGGAACTCGAAAAGTCTTCTTGCTGTATTCCCGTCATTTGTGGTTCCTGAGCCTTGTTTTACAATGTCAATCAAAAGATTGAGCTCATCTTTAAATTTATCCTGTATATGCTTTTTTCTTGCCTCTAATATGCCTTGTACTCGTTTCCTCTTGCAGCCCAATTTTTGAAGTCGAGTCTATATGAAATATTTAAAAGACAGTCCATAGAATTTACAGGTAGCATGATGCATTTTATCTAGCTTCCGAAACATACGTACAAATTTTAGCAACGATCATAAGTTGATGACTCACCAAATCACACAATATTATTGCACTTAGTGGGGATAAGATCCTTAATTTCGTCATCCATTTGCCTTTTGCTACTGATGACCACTTCTTCGTTCTCCTTTACAAAAGTGAACTGCACTGAACGACAATATAAGCCTGAGCATGGCTTAGGATTCATCCATAAACTTTCGTCTCCAGCAGTCAGCTTAAGTGGCACCAAGGAGGTCATAAATATACTTGAATCATCTTGTCCCCCTTCCATTTTTTGTTTATATCGGCTTTGGTTGGAAGCACCATCAAATCCCCACTTGGATATTAGTTTCAGATCCTTATTTTCTACATTGCCAGAAAGACTTTCAAGGATCCTTTTCACCGTGATATCTAGTAATGCTTGAAGTGTTATCCTAGCTGATGAATCCGTTACTGTGACTGATTGTTTCGGAGGATAGCATTGCAATTTGGCAAACTTTGTAGTAAGACGGGTAAATATCTTTAGCACCTTCCCTAATGGCTGTCTCTCGCAACGTGATGTATTGCCACTTAGACAATTTTAGTGAAAGGAGCAACCCTAGTGCTTTTTGTGGTGTAAATAAAGATTTAATTGGTTTATCAAGCATTTCCTTAATTTTTGCAGCTGCATCTGGATTTTTCAGCATATATTCGATTACGAATGCAGTATCCTCACGACCATCTTCTCTTAAAAGTAATGCAGCTGAATTGGCCAATTCAATTGGATCTTCGAATTTATGTTCGTCAGACCTTCTCTTCTTCTGTTTGCTACCCAGATCTTCGAATGCTTTTCGAGTTCTTTTTGTCACTGTACCATAGACGATGTCGACGGTTCTTGAGACATTAAATGTGCACTATTTCTCTCTTCATTCGATTCTTGGAAGACAAAATTATTTGGCACAACTTGGCCAATCAAAATTAGCCTGAAGCCAATTTCCGTAATGCTTCCTGAATATATCAAGGATACGGTGAGAATACTGCCACCTCTGTGAAGCAGCTCGTGTGAATTTTCGTCAAAATTCCTTAAGCGTTACACGGTCTTCCTCAAAAAGGCGATCACCTAGACGAGCTCCCACTGCCCTGAACAATACTTCATGATCAAATGAAGTACTTCCGCTTCTTAGAAAAACAAATAAGTCTAAGTTGGTGGTTAGACTTTCCATTATAATATTTTACGGTCACAGGTAGGGATTGCAATTAGGGAAAGCAAACCGGTTTCACCGAAAATCGAAAAACCGGTTATTCGGTACGGTTTTGACCAAACAAAAAAACCGGTTTTACATAGCACCAAAACCGGTTTTTCGATTATTTTCGGTTTTTCTTTCAATGTTTGGAAAAACTAATAAAGGAAGATTTGCCGCCGTTTTGTAAACTGAGTGCAATGCAGGGAGTATTTTTGTGATGAACTGAAGTGTGTTGATGTGTATTGTGTTGAGCTGGTAAGAAAATAACTTATAATAATGATTGTTTTATGATAGATATAATAAAATCAAAAGGAAAGGAACCGTTTAGTCTATATAAACGAGTCTCTGATGAAGATGAACTACAGAGTTAAATAAACTATTATTTCCATCAATTTGATGAAAAAGAGATGGATGGATTGTGTGAAAGATGATATTTTTAAGAAAGGAGTGAATGTTGGTATAACGGATAGAAGAGACGAATGGAAAAAGCGTACATAAGCCGACCCCAAATGATTGGGAACAAGGCACTTTTACACTCACTTCATTAACTTTAACTGACTATAATTCCTCAGTTTGCGATTTTTTAATCTTAGGCACGGTTATTATCTATAATTTGAGCTATAGAAATAACGTGAATAAAAAACGAGCGAACATTTAAAAAAACCGGTTAACCGGTTTTGCCTCTCAATAACCTAAAAAAAAACGGTTTTCATTTTGCCACGGTTTTGCATTCCCTAATTGCAATCCGGATACTTCGAAATTCGATATTATGAAAAAATAATTTCAAACAGTGTATTTCTATAAAAATAAATATATAAGGTAAACACGTTTTCTTGATTAAGTTAAATTTTAAAAATATTTCAGCATTTGATAGTTACACAAACTAATATTAACTATATGTTTTTTTTTTACTAACCTCCTGATTTATAGCTGTTTTGCAGTTACGCCCCTTTTCGTAGGATACGTCAATATTGTATCTTTTCGATATTTTTTACAATGTTACCTATAAAAATAAAGAACTTTCTTACTTAGCAGTGCAAAAAAGATGACAGATTTCGATAGACGCAGGAATTTTTGTAGATTCCTCAACGCTAGTCCTGCCTCCCGCACCTTCCGCATTCCCCTCGTAACACGCGAATACGCGCACATTTTACTTGCAAAATAAAGTATGTTCCGTAATGTTCTCTTCGGTTGCGATCACAAAGTAGGTAGAAGTCGACCTACAAATATGATATAAGCAATAATACAGACTACGCTAATTTTGCTAGAAGTAGAATTTAGCAAAAAGTTTTTTCTTATGGTTCCGTAGATCGCAACCGGCTGCAAACTTAAAACTAAGTGTAATAGGCTAATACAAGTTACCAATGAGTTCGCAACTAGTACCACAAATTTTGCCTAGGAGATAAAGGCGAAAAATCACTTTTTTAAGTTTAGGTATGTTCCGTATGTCGCAACCAGTCCAAATTTCTTGAGAAGGTAGGTAATGGTTCTCTAAAGACATGGTATTCTCGCAACTAGTACCACAATTTTTGTTTAGGAATTATTCAATATCAAAGTTTTTCTCAATTTTCACCATGTTCCGTACTTCCAAATCGGTTGCGAATTTAAGGTAATCATATCCATACATAACTCTATCGATATACCGAAAATCATTCGTACCACAATTAATGTAAAATGTTGCTTAATTTTGAGCTAATTCTACTGGACTAACAGTGATTCATGGAATTTTGACACTTTCCTGGCTTTTCCATACTTTTTGGACTTGACACTAAATAGTAGAAGTACCTACTACCCATGCGCGATAAGATGAGACCAGAGTGGAATGTGATTATGTGACTACCTCGCCTGCTTCCTGCACTTCCCTGATGGCACCCGTATTGTAGCTAATTATAGCATGAACCAATACTACATGTACAATAAGGGAGCTATTTTTTATGATGTATAGTATACAAGCACGCAACTGTGTAACGTCAACGCACCAGGTTTTAACTTATTTTCAATGCTATGAAGGAATTAGAACTGTTAGTAATTTCAAATATTAACTGAATGAAAAAGGACATTTATTTTATGCTAATTGAATGTACTGTAAGCAGATTTGTTATAATCATAATATTTAAAACGTGGTCTTCATTCTACTAATTTAATTTATGATTTATTGTCCTATTAGCAAGTTATGTAGGTACCTACTTTTCTTACCTTGGAATCGATCAATTACGGATTCGGGAACTCCCCATTTTCGCAGCACAGAATCGATCTCCTCAGACTCAACAGACATGAAAAATTTTTCATCTACGCTGGCACCGGCTGCTGTGGCTGCATCACAGAGATTTTCATTCATCTAGGTACAATGAATTTTAACATCAGAATAATAACCAAATTAGAACAATTATTTCGTCAATAGGTAGGTACTCACTCTTGATTGAGAAATTTTCAATTTTAGATGTAAACCACACACGAACACAGCACACGACCACAGAACAATATGCACACGACCTTGCAACGCCCGACCTCGGAAGAAAAGAAAGAAAGAACCGCGCGAAGCCGCGAACTCGCGAAGTGGTGCGATTGGTGTAATGAAAGCAATGGGTTGCCAACAACAACAAAAAATATCCCGACGTCCGAAAAGACAATATGCAAATAACATTTTTAAACTTTGCTTTATTCCAATTTGTGTGAAAGTAGTTATTTCTTTATCTATATTTTACAAGGATTCATATGAAATTTGCGGTTTAATAAAATCTGTACATGGTGAAGTTATTACAATTTAGGGATAATATTATTAATAAACACAATAATAATATAGGTAAGTAATAATGATAGGTACTCTAAATAATTTTGGTAGTTCCAGTTATGGACCGCAGTCCGAACATTTTTTAAATATCCTCTCCATTGAAAGGTTGTCCGTAAAAATCGCTTTTTGCGATTTGACCGCCTATTGTCATAGCCTAAGATAAAAGAAGTACCTATTTTCTTTTGTAATGTGTCATTATGTATGGTGTGCAAGAGTTATCCATCTATTTGCATTTTATGATTTTGTTCGTTTAATTAAATAGACAAAACGAGGTTTCTCAGGACCCGTCTCTATTTATATTACTAGCTTATAGCACTCAATAATTGTGTTTTTTCAACATCCACTATAGCAAGACCTCCCAAGTGTAAGAAAACGCGTTCCTGGTAGGGGTCAAGCTGCAAAGGGGATAGAACTTTTGAGGCATAGCTTACCCGCCGCCATTTTAGTTTTTATTTCAATCTTGCGGCGCACGATGTAACTGGTATATATGGGTAGATGACACTTATACAAACAAAAAATGTTCAGCAATATGGTTTCCTAAAGTGTCACGTTTCCGAGATATTTGGAGGTAAATATCGCCATATGAGAATAACGGCAATCATTAAAAATGAACTTATTACGTGTTTATGTATTAGACTATATTCAAATAATAGTATCCTAGGTTGATTTAACTATTTTATTAGAGAAACTAGCAACACGAAAAACAATATTCATTAATTACTTACCTACTAAACTTACCAAGTTCATTGGTATATACTGAAGATCGCTATAATGCACTCTGGGCTACAAAATTGCAATAGCGGCATAGCACATACAAAAAATAAATAAGAAAAACCCTTTCGCGCGGCCCGCCCATTTGAAGTCACGGCTTTTCTATTATGTGTATTGTTGTACTTACCTTATTCAACTTTAAACGATTGTCATCGTTCTCATATTGAAGCGATAGGTATTTAGTTCCGTTCTTGGTAACATGAGATTTTAGGACAAGTATTGTCAATAAATAAAAATAATATATAATAATAATTACATAATATTATTATATTATAATAATTACATAAGTTCATTAATTTCTTGATCATTACAATATCAAAAAGTTTAATAAAATTAGTGTTTTAATATTTCACTATCTTTCAAAATCTACAAATTTATATATCTAATCTCGAGGACGAAGCAATGAAGTATAATTAGGGATTAAAAGAACTTACCTGAAGTGAAGTTCTATCCAAATTATACGAGTTGCTTCGTCCGAAGAGATTAGCTCCCTCCCAGCCCTTTAACCCCCATATAAAGTGAAATATTAAGATTCCAGGCTTTCAACTGAATGAGTATCGGTCAGTGCGGGGGCAGGAGGAAGACATCAAAGTACCCACATTTTTTATTATATATGTATGCAGTTTGACTCTGCTTTCAACTTAGTGGTAGATTGGCGATTACTGGACGTATACTACAAATTTATATATCTAATCTCTTCGGACGAAGCAACTCGTATAATTTGGATAGAACTTCACTTCAGGTAAGTTCTTTTAATCCCTAATTATCAACATTATGTCTAATGCGTTTGAGTTCAAAATTGCGTTCCATGAAAATAACGCCATCTAGTGCCGAGTAGCAGCATTTTTTCGTCGATTGAATCTAGTTAGTTTTTAGATAACAAAACGACGTAAATACTTTGTACGCTATTGAAAAATAAACATTATTGTAACCCAAAAAGGTATATTTTCATATGTATGACCTGTGTGACTAAAGCTAATTTAGAGTAAAATAAAAACGACCAATCAAAAGAATTGTTTATTTGTAGTGCAATATATGATTAAACATTTATTTGTGTGTGTTTGGCGACACCGGTTCCGATACAAATTCTAATACATCGCCCTTCCAGTATATTCTCTTTTCCGTGGTTGGGGTAGTTCCCTTAATACCTGATTAGCCTGATTGACCTTCTGTGACAGAAGGTCAATCAATAAATAAATAAATATCCTGGGACATTCCTCACACACGGTCATCTGATCCCAAACTAAGCAGAGCTTGTACTATGGAAACCAGGTAACTGATATAATACATATACTACTTTTTGTTTGTAAATACATACTTAATATACATAATTACACCCAGACACAGGACACACAGACATGTTCATGCACACAAATGTATGTCCTGTGTGGGAATCGAACCCACGACCTGCGGCGCTATAGGTTAAGACTCCACGTCTTAACCAACTGCGCCAACGGGCCCGTCAAGGCTAATAGATATCCAATCAGGCTAATAGATAACAGAAGTTCTGTCTGATATATAGAATTTCTGACACCGATTGGCTGAAACGACTGAGTCTCCTGCTTAGGAGATCGAAGTAGACTATTCTGACTGACACATAAATGAGCATCCTGATGTGACCTGCCCTGATAACTATTTACTTCTCCTTGATACTGATGAACTGGTGACTGACGCCTTACCCTACAGCCTTGCCCTTAATGTAGGAATTGAATCTTCCTTAGAATTTTTTCAATGGTGTCAATATAAATGTTGTAACGGGGATTCTAGATTTGAGATGCGTATTCTATGTGACTCCTGACCAATGAACAGTAGAGAATTTTTTGCGACTGAGCTGATTTAAAATCTTTTGTAGTGCAAAATAAGAACCCCAGTGTCTTCATGGATTTAGAGCATATATTGGAAATGGATTTAGGGGAACTTTTGAGAGTTTCAATATTAACTCAATGTAAGGGTTTGTTAATGGAGGGTAATGTTCAGGTTGCTCAGGAGCAGCCATTATTCGGGTTTATGCAAGTATAGAGTATAGGCAAACTCGAAAATAGATTGAAGCAGGTGAACTAACAGGAAGAGACTCGGCGGCGCGTCACGGTGCAGTGCAGGGATGTGCGCTAGGGTGCACGACGGTGTTAGGCGGTGCGTCTTTCTTACTTAGTAACTTTCCCGTGAGAAAGTGTATCAAAAGGAGCCCTTTTAGTCAAAAAACAAAAAGGCGGATTTTTCTCAAAATAAAATCAATTTCTCAAAAACAGGGCTAGTCTATATAGTGCGCTGCGGTACCCAACGATGCTCGGCGGTGCACGGTGCCCCGCGGTGCGTGGCGGCGCGTCACGCTGCAAGACGGTGCGCTAGGGTGCACGACGGTGCGTCACGGTGCAGGATGGAGCGCGTGGGTGCTCGACGGTGCGCAACGGTGCGTCACGGTGCAGGATGGTGCGCGAGGGTGCTCGACGGTGCGCAACGGTGCGTCACGGTGCAGGATGGTGCACGACGGTGCAAGACTTTGCGCCAGGGTGCCAGACGGTGCGCCAAAAAAAAAAAAAGCACGACGGTGCGTCACGGTGCAGGATGGTGTCACAGCACCACAGCGCACATTTTCGCGCCTTGGCGCACCGTGGCGCGCCGTCATGCACCCTAGCGCGCCGTGCTGCCTGCGCCTGGACGCGCCCGTGCGTCGCGCACTTCCGTGCACCTTACCTGACGAGAAAGCTAAGTTTATTTTTCTAGCATCTGAGGAGGACTTTAGCGATAATGAATAACTTGTAAGAACTGCGATAGACTAACAAGGGCACTTGGCAACGCCATGGTCACTATAAAAAGCTTATCAAGGGCGAACGAAACCAACTTGAAGATTATAAGTGACCTGGTGACCAGACTATCATCCACTGCCGCCACGGCCCCCGTCTCCGACGGAGACCTGGCTCAGCCAGAGGTAATCCAGACCATCGAGCTCTCCTCGGGCCTAGTGACGACGTTTGAGCTGGCAACTGCGGCGGCGGAGGTTATAGACCAGTCCACTGCAAAAGTCACGACCTACGAGTTCGTCCCAGACATCACGACCCAGGCGCGGGAAAACTTTAAGCGTGCCCCCATCCCCTCCCCCCTCATGTCCCACACCCTCCCCCCACAACTCCCCCTTCTCCTCGTCCCCTCCACTCCTCATCCTCATCATCATCATCCTCGTCCTCACGCTCATCCTCACGATCCTCACCATACCCACCCGCCATCAAGACTACATCTTCCACTCATCGAGTGGAGGACATAATTGTGGAAATGACAGGAATCCCCTCCTCACCTGTTTCCCCACCTGTATCCCCGGTCACCTGGACTCCCCTCAACATGCCCATGCCCAGCTCCTCCGGCGCTGAGAATGAGGTGCATGCCGCTACCCCTATCCCACAACGCCGAACCCCTCCAACAAGGCTATATCAACAATGCATTCTGTGCGGCATCGCGATATACAACAGAGCGATGAAGCGGCACTATGCAAGTAGGCACGAGGGCTATCACAAGAAGCGATTCCCTAACTTCTAAAAATGTTTCTAATGCCCCAAAAACATTTGTATTTTAGAATAACGGTCTATGTTGCACTCTTTGGTTTTTTGATATTCTTTTTTAGACATTTTTTTTTACACATTTTAAAATTTTGTCAGTGTGTAAATTCGTTTAACCATCATTGCTGTGACCTTATGTGAGATAAAGCATCGCAAATTACCTGATTTCTTTATTTATTTTCGTCAATACCTTACAGTTCACACGTCCACAATAGTCTATTTACAAAAATAAAGGAAACCCATAATAGAAACACACGATACAATGACAGATTATACTTACCACCTTCCAGAATATAATTGGACTGTTTTACAAAAAACGTACACCGACTTCAAAGTACACTAAGAAGTAATCAAATCCTGATCTGAGGACAATGTGACCAAACGGGAAGACAAAAAAAGAATTTTATGACAGAGTTATGAGGTAACAAACATAAAAAAAAAAACATACAACCGCATTGAGAACCTCCTCCTATTTTTGAAGTCGGTTAAGATAGCTTAATTACAGTCCATATTACATGGCAGTCAAAATTTGCAATAGATTACCACCAGACATCCAAACCGAAACAAAAGTTCACCTATTTAATAAAATCTTGAAAAAGTTTTTAATTAATAAATGTTTTTATACAATGGGGTGAAAAACTGCCTTTTTATCCCGACAGAGGTCGCATGATCGACAGTGCCTAAGTTTGACATAAGAACTGTCAGATCGCATACATTCTAAAGTAAACAAAACAGTTTTTTCATTTTATTTCATAAAATGACGCAATGTTGTGCTCTGGATTGCAAAAACAAAGGGGTGCATTCATTTCCTAAGGACCCAAAACGAAGGAAGCTTTGGGAGGCTGCCATAAGAAGAAAAAACTTCAAATCAACAGCTTCATCACGTTTGTGCTCAATGCATTTTAAACCGGAAGTGTATTTCGGTATTAGTAAATATACAGGTTAGTAGATTATGTGCAGTGTCTAGTTCACTCATAGATTACTATATTAGTAGCTAGCAAAACATGGAATTATATAGGTACTAACTAGATGTTTGTTTCAGGAAATGAGCCGCACGCAAAGTTCTTGAAAAAGACAACTGTGCCTTCAATATTTTCTTTTACAAAAAATAAACCTGAAAATTCACTTGCAATAGAGCGCCAGAAACGTCTGGAAAAGAGGTGTGCAAGAAAGATCTTCTCTGAAGTACAATCCACTTCAAGTGAACAAGCAAGCATTACAGCCAGTGATGCTTGTTCCAACATCAATATAGAAATGGACATTCATACTGTAGAACCAGTTGAATTTAAAAGTGTGTCCAAAAGCACTCAAGTGGATATGGAACATGTTTACGGAGCAATAAATCGCTATAAAACAGATGATGCAGCAATAAAATTTTACACTGGGTTTGAGTGCTACAAAAAGTTATTTTTTGTAAATTCAACTTTAAGTCCGATGGCACATAAAATACGATATTATGCCAGCCAGGTGATAAATATTAGTACGGAAGATCAATTTTTTTTGACTATTATGAAGCTCCGACAAAATAAATGTAATTTTGAATTAAGTAGATTTTTTAATATCAGCACCAGCACAGTCTCAAATATCTTTATTACATGGGTAAATTTTATATACCAACTCTGGTCGCATATCAACATATGGCCCGACAAGAGTTTGGTACAATATTACATGCCTGAGCATTTCAAAACTTTTAATATAGATATAAGAGTTATTTTGGATGGCACAGAAATATTCATTCAAAAACCAAAGCATCCCACAGCTCAACAAGCTTCCTGGAGTAGCTACAAACATGCAAATACTCTTAAAATACTAGTAGGTGCAACTCCAGGTGGTTTGTTGTCATATTGTTCAACTGCATATGCAGGATCTGTAAGTGACAGACAAGCTGTGGAAAGAAGTTGTTTAGTAAATAGTTGTGTAAGTGGAGATATTATACTGGCTGATAGAGGATTTAATATACAGGATATGTTTGCAGATAAAAATGTTAGGGTAATGATACCATCCTTCCTAAAAGGAAAATCCCAGTTACCTGGCCTTTCGCTAATTAAAGATAGAGAGCTTGCAAATAAGAGAGTACATATAGAGAGAATCATAGGATTGACAAAAACCTATAAAATACTGCAAAATGACTTAGATCATAGTTACATTCCTATTGTCACAAAAATATTTTTTATATGCTTTATGTGCTGTAATTTCAGGGAAAATATTATGAAAACATAAAAATGTGTTAGGTACCTCAATATAATATAAAGTTGATATAAAGAGTAATCTGTATTACCTACCATGTGTATTGCTACCTCGTAGACACTGACGCTCCTTCTTATATTTCACGTCCTGTCGCCTCTGTATTAAAATCCGCTGAAGATGAAAAAATAAGAAAATATTCAAGCGCTTGCGAATTGCGACATGCAACATTCACCCCTCTTGTCACATCCGTTGACGGAGTTTTCGCTCCACAAATGTCTACCTTCGTTAAACATCTTGGAGCCGCAATCTCTGACCGCTGGAACAGGTCATTTAGCGTAGTGATGGGTTGGCTAAGATCAAAAATAATAATCTCTATAATCCGTGCCACTAGTATGTGTATTCGCGGCACGAGACATAGATTTAAGCCAATAGCAGACTTATTTGGCTTCGGCGATGGAGCAGCCCTACCTAAACGATTTTGATGCGGTCGACGAACCGATTTTATATAATATTTTTCTGTTACGGTATTCTTATTATAATGGCTACGTTTATTTAAAATTAAATTGAAATGTGTGATGAGTGTATTGGGTAATTAATTGTATTGGTGTAAGTTCAGAATAAAACAAAATTGATCGTGTTATACTTGTTTTTTTAAAATAACTTTAAATAATCCTTATATATATATACTTATTAAAAATAGCAGGCTCCAAATGATGTAAATAGAAATTTATTAAATGAATAAGCATTTCTGATATATTGGTATCATCTTTAGTAATGAATATGACCTTCATATCTACAAAAGTATACACAATAAAATTGCAGTACTTGCGCCCTGTGCAATACAGCTGTCCTTGTACTTGAGCATAGTATGGATGTTTTTTTTTTAAATGAAGCTCTCCGTCTCTCCTTTCTAAATATGGCACAGTTACTTCATCAATCATACTGTTTCTTGATGCATATGGACACTTGACCTCAATCACTGTCTCTTCTCCTAATAATCCATCTGGAGAAGCCGCTAGGAAGGGATACTCATTTGAAATGAATAAACCACACTTTTCTACCACTAATCCATAATGTGCTTCATACTGTGCAATTGCTGTGGGTTCATTAATTTTCCCATGAACCATTGATCTAGTAAGTATAGATTTGGGTGCTAAAATTTTTTGCAGCAAAGTATTGCTGTAGTTTCTGCTATGACATACCATATAAAAAAATACTAGCAGTAATTCTGCATGATCTTCGTTCATGCCATTCAGATGAACCATCCTGTGTAATTGTAGCTTTTTCAACATCTTCTATCTGTGCAGGTGTAACATTTTTGAGGAGTAATTCCTCTAACAAAATCTCCTTTGGATCTTTCTTTAAATATGAGTAGTGATCCCATTCAATACCATGTGGATTTGCAGGTTTTATAGTATGCAAAATGGGCATTGAACTCTTTCCATATCCAATCGCTAAATTGCATACATAGTCAGCATTATTTTTCATTACATCTTTTGCTTTTATTGGGTTATAATTGCAAGATTTTTGCCTCTTATTTGGTAGGTTTTGGGATGTAATTGGAGAGTTATAAAATACCTTCCTTGGCCTGTTAAAAGACATCAGCCTTTGAGTGCTTGATTGGTGTAATTTAATAATTTTATTTTGCACTATATCATGTACACCACACAAAAGCACTGATACATGCTTGCAACAAGCACTAGTACCACTGCCTGCAGCACACTCGCAGTGACTTTCCTCTATACCTTCTCGGCTTAGCTTCAAATCAACCAAGTAAGCCAATTTTTTCATAGATGCTTTACACTCTCCTCTCAAGTATGTGTGCACACCATCGGAACAAAAGCGAGCTGTTATAAGATGTCTTGCTTCATAAAGGAGTTGCCCATTTGGCTTGGAATTGTTTCTGTAAACTTTTTGTACTTCCTGTCGGCTGACAAGTGGAATTGGAGACTGCATTAACATCTTTGTAATGATTTGAAGCTGGAGACTGGTATATGCTGTCATCTTGGGTGTCGCAATCAGTACCAAAGTTTTGGTTTCGGTCGTATGACTCCAACCTACAAAATAAACCATTCAATTATTTCATTATATTAAAATAAATGTTGGAACAGGTAATATAACCTCAAATGGTTTTAAGCTTACCTTTCTATCAAATCAGCTTTTTTACCAGCAACTGATGCATTTTTTCTTCGTAGCTCATCCTTGAGTTGAGATACATTCATCAACGAGTACATTTTGGTGCTTTCAATGGGTGATTATCGCAAAAAATTACTGATGCTTCAATCTGACAGAACATAAACAAGCACAGTCGCCCAGAGCGCCATCTACAAATAGTTTTTCGTGTCCCTCCCCATTGAAGAATATTTTAATAATTAGACAAATACTTATGTATGATAATAATTTAAGATTAAAAATTAATTCAAAGTCAAAGTCAAAGCCATTTATTCAATTTAGGCCCTAGAAGGGCACCTATGAAGGTCAAAGCTACTGAAGTTACCGCCAGTTCGTAAGTCGGCCTTCAACTGAGAAGAACAGGCAAGAAACTCAGCAAGGTAAGCAAGGTCTTTATTTTTTTTTAACAATCTGACTATATATTTAATTACTTAGAAATGTTAAAAATGGAATGTTTGGGATGATTATTGTGTGATTTATTAAATAGTTGAAGCGCTCGTGGTGTAGCATGATTAGCCGTTCTTAACAGGGGGGTCATTTCACTCCATATATTCAAATATTTCTATGAAATGAAATATGTATACTAAAAGTTAAGTACATTTCCGTTAGATTGAACTATACACAATTGAAAATAAGAAAATCCATTTAAAGAGTTTTAATAACAATTTAAATATGAAAAATGAATAAAAATAAAAAATAAAACCTTTACCCTATTTATTATTCCAAAATATTACATTTGTATTTAATTTGAGTATTTTTTACCAATTTTCACACCTGATACTAAACGTTTTGTTCACGCAGAATGTGGAACTTCATGTAAACTTTATTTCATAGTAATAAATATTTATCAATCTTTAAAGTCAGGTTAAGTTAATCTTATTTTTTAAGGAAATGGACGAAATTTGATCAAAATGTTACAGAACATCTGAAATTGTGCTGGTATTTTATTATTGATAAGTGTTGATAAGTATCAATATTGCGAATAACGTAACGTGATTCCGCCATCTTGTCATGCTGTCAAGTCTTTTTTTGAAATATTTCAAATCAAATCTCAAATTTTCAATTCATTCCGTTACTTGAGTTCCGTGAATGTACTTCGTTTGTGTTTTGGTGATATTTTACAACGAGCTGACGCCCTCTTGGACTCCGAAGACCCTGCTTACACGATTTGACCCCCGCATTGCCTACTGGACCCTGATTTGCCTTACGTTTTGGATACTGTTGATTGTTAGAACAAACATGGCTGGTTCTGTAAGAAGTTGTTGTGTCCCGAAATGTGGCAAAACCCGTAAGTAATGTGTAGAACAACTATTCATTATCAAATCTTACGATATTACCCAACCCCTAGGGTCAAAATCTCTTCACGTCGGCTCTTCCATGTGTTAATACATATACCTAAATATCAACTCATTTGAGGTTATGTTTGTTACTTAGAAGTGGAAAACCTTTTCTACGTGCCGTCACACCAAACTCCGACCACCATACTTTGTGGGCAAAATCAAAAAAAGTCTTAAGTACTATGAAATATTTAAAAAATAATAAACTGGTTACATACTGTTAAAAATGTCGAATATTTAACGGATATCTTATTTAATAAATATAATATTAAGTCCATTTGGATGAGACACTTCAATCAAGACCCACTGGAGAATTTCTTTGGAGCTATTCGAAGTCATGGGCATAGAAATATAAGCCCATCCCCGGCAGGCTTCGAAATAGCATTTGCATCATTGCTGATTAGTAATTTGACTGGAGCACACTCGCCGGGGTCAAATTGTGAAAAAGCATGTTCAAATCTATGAACGCACTCTTTAAATTATCAAAGAATGAGACATCTCAAAATATAAATATAAGCTATATGCAATTAAGACCCGCGAATATTGGCACAATTGCAGTATGTAACCGATTACTTATTAAGACAATTAAAAAAAAATGAATTTCGCAACTGCATCTCTTGCAAGGATTTTTTTTATAATAAAAACAAAGATAGTGAATACCTTAGGGCTAGGGAATTCATTAAAAACAAACAATGTTTAGAATATCCAACCGATAATTTAATTAAAATGTTTTCAGAAATACAAGACGTATTAATGTAGGTATTAAAAAATCAAAGTAAAACTCATAGTGTAAAAGACTTCGCCAACCATTTTATACATCGAAGTAAACACAAATTTCATGAATAACTGTGAAGAACATAAAAAAAAGAACATCGATTTTTTGCTTGATTTAGGCTGTAATTTTTTTGTATTCAATTGGGTAAAGACACCAACAATATAATGAAAGGACGTTTAAGAGATGCAGTTGCAGGTGACATAATACAAAACCTTGCAATAGATTATGTAAGAAGACGAAGAAAACTCAAATAAATTATAAAAATACACTCCTTGTTTTTATTAAATTACACATATCCTTATACCTGCCATTTCCAAATGTCATGGAATGGCATTAAAAATAGATTTAAGTTTATAGGCGAAAGCCAGAACCATGCTCAACCCATCATGCAGTTCAGTCCATTAACGCTAGATGGCGCCAAGGTTTTAATTTTGATTGATGTCTCTATCTCTAGTATATAAGTTACTCTATGGTTCTTAATCGATCGGCAAAGTTAAGCTACGTCTGTCGTTGTCGGTACCTGGATGGGTGACCACCTAGTGGTATTTCAAATCGAGCGTTTCCGTGCTTCGGTAGGCACGTAAAGCCGTTGGTCCCGGTTATTACTTAATTGTGATAGTCGTTAAGCTAGTTGGATGCCTCCTAGGCGTCTTGATAAATTTCAACAGTAGGTTGACCACTAGCCTACCTCCACCAATCCGCAGTGGGCACGCGTGGTGGAGTATCGTCCAGTCCCTTTCACCCTCATTTGTGAAAAGAAGGCCTGCTCAGCAGTGGGCCATTATAGGCTGATGATGATGATGAAATAGTTAAATGTTTACTTACTTATATAATTATGAGATGACCAGAAATAATAATATTTACTTTAAAAGCCGTAAAAGTTGAAATGTTAAAAATTATCTATTGTTATTATTATTGTGTAAACTACGCATGCTATGCCTGGAAAAGGTCACTAAGTTCAATGAGTACTATGTATTAGAATCAGATCTTTACTACACTTAGTTGCAAAATAAATGAATGTGAATATGGTATCCTCATATATACCGAAAAAATGAGGACAGAGTGAAAAAACCAAAATTGATAAATGTCTTCTAAAATTAATCACACACGACTTTCAACGATTCAGCATAGTTGAAAACCAAAATAATGAGCTACCACATAGAAAGACACTATCTAATAGCTTATTGCCAGCTGAATATATAACTTCAGTCAATGAAATCGCTGCTGATTGTTGGACATCTAGGAACCAGGTCGCTTATATATTACTGGACATTTCATAAATACTGACACGTTGAAATATCAATCAATATTGGTTCAATGTAGTGCCTTGGAGGGATCTCACACCAGTGCAAACATTGGACGGGAATTAAAAAAGGTAGCAGACGAATGGAATATATCCAAAAAAACACCTTATTGGGCTGGGATCATTTCGGATGTTATGT
The DNA here is from genome assembly GCA_947623365.1 of Achlya flavicornis. Classification (NCBI taxonomy): domain Eukaryota; kingdom Metazoa; phylum Arthropoda; class Insecta; order Lepidoptera; family Drepanidae; genus Achlya; species Achlya flavicornis. The sequence goes on along the minus strand of OX392494.1, from coordinate 254,179 downwards.
TCAAATTAAATTTAAAGGCCCCAGACGCCCTTGATCTCCGAGGTATAGCCGGGACCATACAGAAAGTACAAAAAACTGTTGCACACTTAAAATACCAAATTAACGCCCAAAGTGTTACGCCTGGAAATGCGAAAGGTCTAGTAATTAGCATGACAACTAGGTGGAATTCCACATATTAAATCCTCGCTCAATTCACCGAATTGCAAGAAGCCCTGTGGGCTACAATGCCCAATATAATTGCAGATTTACCTGTCACTCCGATGGAAGAGTGGCAGTGTATCGAGCAACTGATCCAGGTTTTAAAACCATTCCATAGAGTCACCGTAATAATGAGCGGAGAAAAACATATTTTGGCAAGCAAGGCTGTGGTGATAACACAGGGCCTAATATCAGTGTTTAATAAAATTCTTGCCAAAGACTATAACGCTCCAGTCAAAGAAGTAACAAAACAATTAAAACATGGTTTGATCACTAGATTAGGGGACTTGGAGCGTAATGAAGTTATTTTATTTTTATTTTATTTTATTATCAAAGGAAAACTAACAGCTAGGTACATAAAGTATAGTTACATATAAAAACAAACAGAAGGTTAATTATAAGTTTTCACAAATATTCTAAATCACATACATTTACAAATATAGCAGAAAGACGGACGAGCAAAATAAAATAAATAAGTTAACAATGAAAAACAGATTATAAACAATGAAAAACAGATTATCACTAATAGAAAAATACTTAACACATAATAAACAATTTTTTGCTTAATTAAAATATTTTAAATTTAACATACGCTTTATTTGAGATGTAGAGGTGTTAAATAAATCTAATTCGATCTCTTTGGCCATATTGTAACATCTGCATGCCCTAATTAAATAACTATTTTGCCTATAGTTATTACGCACAAATGGAACGTACAGGAGATTAGGTTTTTTTCTTGGAAAGGAGTTAGGTGCGCAAAACGCCAGTCCTCCGAGCAGCTCCGGACAGGCGATCGATTATAGTTATAATACCAATCCCTGGACGCGACCCCGCTAGTGCCGCTAGTTTTATGCTCAGCGCGCGGGCCGCGCATGCGCGCACGACCGTGCAAGCAACGTGCGAGCGAGATGTCGAAAGAGCGACACATTCAGCGCGCTCATTGGTCGTTCATCTCGCTACGTTATTAATATTCTAGATTGTATGTTTTGTATATAATTAGGGCCATATTGTAAATAAATTCAGGACTGCTACGTCCATTAGCAAGACTAAACGCTTTGTTTGTTGCGCTCCCGTTCCTCTCTCCCCTTACCTCTCCACTGCTGTTTCTTCAGTGTCGAGTCGTTCGTGTCTTGATAGGGGTTCGTGTTTGTTCATCGTTAAGTGTTATTGTTTGTGCCCGTGCCGTATATTTATTGTTGTTAGTGTTTCAGCCTGCTTCGTTTCTATTGTGTGCAGGCTTGCCACTACAAAACCGTTAATGTAAAACAGGAGTGTCTTTTTCAAGACACGACCGGTACCGGTGCCCTCTTGGTTTCCTTGGGAACTAACTGGGATTAATTTAATTCCTTGGGATTAACCTTGCCCCTTGCTTTCGGTGCCTGCTACTTCGAGTCCGCCCTGTGTTCCGGTCTGCATATATGTATGTTCTAGGGTTCTCTGGAACAGAGGGGCGCGGCTCGAGTAGCCTGAACCAAACGGCAGCACGAAAATGGATGTCACCAATCCGGCAACCTCCTCAGTCTTCGTCGTCAGAAGAGGAAGAAGAAGAGGAACCACCAAAACGAACCAACGTGAGCGTCGAGTCCTCGGCGTCCCAGCCGGAGTCTCAACTCCGTCGTCCTTTATTCCCGTCTCTTTCAGGCTCGGAATGCGCTGCCTCCGCCACCCAGAGCGTTGTAGGCAGCGCGAACGTGTCGCCCGCGACTGAGGCATCGCAGTCTCCCCGCGCCCCGCGCCTCTCCCCGAGATTCGAGATTGAGGTGGAGCGCTTGATAATCAAGCGTTGTAATTGGCTGTATAATATATATATAAAAAAATATATATATATAAACCGCATTATGTAACCAGTGTTCTTATTTTATCAGAAGTGCGAACGACTCTGCCACAATGCCTCGTCGCGAGAATAGCAAAAGAAGAGCCACGCGGCGTCGAAAAATTTCAACAAGCTTATCGAGCTCTTCAGAGTTCGAGCAGCAGTAGCAGTGAATATCGGCATAAGAAGAATAAACGTCGTCGTAAGACATCGTCAACTGTGAGTCAGAGTGTTATATTATCATCAGTGATTCCGGAATTCGACCCGTTGGTAGATAGTGTAGACATGTGGATAAATGTGATTGAAGCAAATGCGAATGATTTCGGGTGGTCAGATAATATGATAAAGTACCAGGCATTACAAAAATTACGTAATACCGCCAAAACGTGGCTAGATTCATTGCAAAAAAAATTACGGTTGGCGCTATTAGCCTGTATGGGCGTTATAACCAGAGAGCATTTACGCGATAAGACAAGTTTTTCGAATATTTTTAATAAGCATAATAATATTATTTTTAAAGTTTTAATACCATAGTATGTATATTCTAATAGTAATGAAGTGTTATTTATTTATTTTAAAGATATCAAGAAAATGTCTCCTCGTAAAAAGAGCCCCTCTCTTTTTACGAGGAGACATTTTCAGTCCTGGACAGAAGACGACTTAAAAGTAGCGATGGGTAACTAGCCGAAATTTCAATAGCTTAGCTAGCCAGCTATATGAGGTCTAAAAGCCAGCTAGCTAGTCAGCTATTTTGGCTATTTGGCTATTAGGCTTGAGCGGCGGCGCAGCTAGATGAATAACGTTCAACTGCGATCTGAGTTCGATCCTCGCCACTGCAACAAGTCTAGTCAAGATGATAATGTAATAAATTAATGTAATGATTTTGTTTTTCATTTACTTTTTATTTTGTTGTATACTTTTTGGAAATAAATGACTTTCCCTCATAGGTCGTACGTATTACTAAAAAAAACATCGAAAATCAACAATAACGTCATCTCTATGTATGGATATGAACTAAAAGCTTTCACAGTACATCAACTCAGTCGTTAGTTGTAGGCAAGTAAACCATAGATGTCGCGCTACTTCAGATGATTTTAACGATTTATTTAATAAATAATAATATTACAGAATAATTTAATTTAATTAAAAAACAATAGGTTTAAATTCGTATAATTAGTACCTTTCAAATTCGAATTAATAATAACGACATGCACTCGAATTTCACTCTTTCGGAACTTACACAACTCAGTTTCGCAGTGAACGCACGCACACACAGCTATCGGCTACGCGGCTACGCGGCTACTCGGCTACTCGGCTAGATTGGCTTTGGCTAGCCGGCCAGCTACCGGCTAGTGTGGCTATTAACCTTTGGCGGCTAGGTACCCGCTGTGTGTGACGTAAACTTCTTGTAATGAGGAGGATTGTTTATGTTACAAAAGGTCAAAATACCTGTAAAATCGTGCACTTAAGGTTCAAATTGGTTCGAATTATCAATAGTTAGACAGGTATTTTCAGCATAGAGGTATCTTAAGAAAACTCCTCATTCTAGCTAGCCATAGCCAGTAGCCATCCAGTAGCCAGTAGCCATCCAGTAGCCAGTAGCTAATTATCGTGTTAACAGATAACGTAGCCGTGGCTATTTTGTGTATAGCCGTTTTTTGGCTAGTTATATGAATAGCTACCCATCTCTACTTAAAAGCTGCTTTGAGAGCTGTAAGAAAAGGTAATTTGAATCGATTTGAATTGACATTTCAAATTTTTTTTTTTTTTTTTTTTTACTGTGTATAGGCCTGTGTTTGACCACAATCTCACTATGGTAAGTGATGATGTGGTCGAAGGTGGTAAGCACACAAAGCCTAGAAGGAACTGGCTCTCAAGTGCAGCTGACGGAACACACCGATAGGTGCTCGGCGACAGATTTTCAACTTGAGGGTGGTAGCCAGCCAGACGGGTACTACAAAGTACCCTACCACCGTGCTATGGTTTCCTCACGATGTTTTCCTTCACCGAAAGCTCAAGCTCTTTGTAGGATTCGAACCCGGGACCTTCGTCTCGGTATCCGACGTCACTACCACTGAGCTATCATCGCCTTAAATTGAAATATCACGTGATTTTAACGATGGTTAACGATGACGATTGTCGATAACCATCTTGTCTAGGGGGGTAGGTGTGTCAATGGGTGCATAGACGGGTCTTCCACATCGTGAGTCCCAAAAAGGCAATAGAACATCATTATTTCTGCAGGAAGCATTATCGTTCCTTGAATGTGCAAATGGTAATGAATGTTTTCCATTCGTAAAGTAGAAATACGGAATTACTGTCTCTTAAAAACAAGGTTTGTAAACAATTTCAGATGTGATGTCCCTCCGTGGGTATCACGCTTATGAGTGAACCCATAGAGCTGGTGTACGAGGCACGTAATCTGGGCTTACTTATGGACTGTGACTTACGATTTGAAAAACACATTTGAGAGTCTTATACAAAATGAAGCCATACCTTACTGAGACTTTGCGTATACAACTTGTTGAGTCACTTGTTCTTTCAAAATTAAATTACATGGATACAGTTTTTGGACCGCGTTTGCTAAAAAGAACTCAAAACATTATTCAACGAGTCCAAAATGCATGTGCTCGATTTTGCTTCAAAGTTTCGTCAAGAGCTCATGTTACTCCAAATTTAAATAATGGCATTCGTAAAATGCAACATCGTCGCAAGCTACACTTAGCATCCCTCCTTTTTGGCGTCATTAAGCATGAATCTCCAATTTATCTGCATGAAAAACCGTGGACATCGAGTCAGAGGTGTAGCGAGTTCCGGCAATGCGCCGTACAACTCTCGACGCAACGGCACAGCTCAGTCACATTTAATACGAAAATTGCGATTGCGTAGGCATAGTGGACATCAAATTAATACATATTTGATGATCACTGAATTTTTTGAAATAAACTACTAAAGAGCAGTGTTTTATAGATCGCAAGTGATGATCACTATTATGCGGCTGTTTAAAATTTATAGGTTGAATCTGATTTATGTATAGGGATTTGTGACTATTTAATTTATGTTAGTGTTTTATTATGTGAACGACCTCGCAAGTGTGTAGTGTAGTATATTATAAGACGTTTTGATTGAAAACAATTTTGATACATAAAAACATCAATAATATCATGTTGCGTGCTATTTTGATGGGGATTGCGGAAGAAGAAAGGAGAATGAGCGTCTTACGCATAAAGAGACGCCGCTTGCGCGACAGAAGTGATCCACTGCAAGAAGAGCTGCACTCAATTGCCAGAAGAGGAGTTCATTGCACATTTTCGTCTAACGAAGGCAGGATTTCAACAGATTCGAGATGAACTGTGCCCTCACATGCCTGTATCTAGAAAGTGTATTTTCTTTAGGTAATGCACCAATTGTTGGGAATTCAGAATTGTATTTACCTATCGAAAGAAATTAGAGTACCTCTATATCTATTTTGAATGTCTCTTGATCAGATTTTAGCAGCATTGAACTTCTTTGCAAATGGTTCATACCAGCGAAATGTTGGTGCTTCTTATTTGTGCAATATGTGAAGTAACTGATGCACTCAACTCTCGTGGAGTTCTTATGAAGTACATTAAGTTTCCTTCAACCCAAAACCAAAGGGAAATAAAAATAAAGGGAAACAAATAATCATGAGAAAGTATGTATAAATACTACTTAGTAATCATAATTATAAAAAAAAACTAGCTTTGTACACATTTTATTTTTAAATTTCTGTTACCTTCACTTAAGGGGGCCCGTCATGACCAACGCAACTTCAACGCAAGCGTAGCCTAAAAGCTTGTCCTTTCATCCAACGTAATGTTTGACTGCGAAAAAAGAGAGACACCATCAGATCGATCGGTTATCAGTTGGTAAATTCCGCTGATCACTCGCGGCCGCTTCGCTATAAAACTTGTTCCAGGCCTATACTTCCTGTGTTGTAATCTTACAAGTTTGTAAAAAAAAAGTTAGTTATTTAGAATCTCCAATACATTTGCAAGCATTGTTTAAAGCTGTTTTCTTTACTTTTACAATTTATAGGTACATTAGATATGGCCAAAGTTCAGGTAAAATTTGTGCAAAGCCGCTGTTTTTCGGAGGCTTTTACTGAATTTGTTTCACACTTTTTTTTATTTTCGCCTAGTTATACTGCTAGATATAGTTCACAAGATACCAATTTGTTTAAAACATCTAACGAAAAGTGTTTAAAAACGCCATCATAAGTACAGAGCTTTTGTATGAAAAGTATGGTGAGCTGACTGCTCTTAAATTAACAATGCTTACTTTATTTTTACAGCTTTATGGAAAAATTTAGATTTCCAGGAATAATTGGATGTATTGATGGTACTCATGTGGCTATTATAGGTACGACCAATTGATCATGAGGAAACATATTTCAATAGAAAAAAATATCATTCATTAAATGTACTCATATTAAGTATCTGCCTGTAAACTTTTTCCATTATAAAAGAACATTTTAGAGCAATAGCACTTCTTTCCATTAACAATTAGTTATAATTACTATTTCAATATATAATTAAAAATAAAATTAAATTGTTATTTTCTTTTATTTTAGATTTGTGATGCAGACTTAAATATATTGTATATTGATGTATCATTTGGAGGTGCCTCACATGATTCCTATTTATGGAATCAATGCCCCATAAAACCTCTATTAGAAAGGATACAGAATAGAGAGTGCTGTTGGCTTCTTGGTATGTATTCAGCTAAGTAATATGTGTTTATATTATTTTATATAGGAATAATCCAGAGTAGGTACATAACAATATTATTGCATAGTGACCCTCATGGGGTAGGCAGAGAGAATAGGTGCCATTCCACCATGATTACAGACCTCTTGCACTGCAACCCCATTTCACTATAATCTTTGTATACCCTGTATCATCATAATACATGTGTATTATTATAAATTAAAACTCCTTTTTTTCAGGAGATTCTGGTTATGCTCAACGTCCTTGGATGATGACACCTGTCTTAGGCGCTAACCCTGGATCTCCAGAAGAGTTTTACACAGATCTTCACTGTCGTGTGAGGAACACTGTGGAGCGATGCATTGGGGTACTTAAAGCGCGTTGGAGATGTTTGTTAGCACACAGAGTACTACATTATGACCCGGTTACTGCTGGGGAGATAGTGAATGCTTGTGTTGTACTGTACTACATAACATTGCCAATGCCCATAATATCCCAATACCCGAGCTCCATGAAGCAGGTGCCAGTGATCAAGAGCACCAAATAGTCACAGAGGCAAGTAGGATTGAACAAATTCCAGACAACAATAGGCATATCATAATTTGGCATGAGAGATTAGGACACTTGAATTTTAAGGAAATTCAAAATATGTGTGAATGTGGTGCCATTCCAATTACACTGACAGGGAATGAGAACTTCATTTGTGAAGCATGCCAATATGGTAAGCAAGATCCTTTATGAAATCTAATAGAGGCCCAGTAACACCTGGTCAAATTGTGTATAGTGATGTATGTGGCCCTATTGAAGAACCATCTATGTCAGGTATGAAGTACTTTGTTTTATTCAAAGATGGAGCCACAAGTTATCGTCATGCTTACCTCATGAAACATAAGAGTGAGGTGTTCAATTATTTTATAAAGTACAATGCAATTGTGAAAAATTAATTCCAACATAATGTACACATTCTACATACAGATAATGGTGGTGAATATGTTAACTTAAGTATCCATTAAGTTAAGTAAATTTTGGGAGGGCATCACTTTCATACATTTGTAATATCATAAAATGTGTCAAAATTAATTAAACTTCATGTTCTACGTATAGGTAGTAAATATTTGAGATTTTTACACAACAACAAAAACATTTTCTTGACAAGTACGGATTCCCAGTTGTGTCAATGTGTGCATAGACGGGTCTTCCATATCGTGAGTCCCGAAAAGAAAAGAGAACATCATTATTTCTGCAGGAAGCAGTATCGTTCCTTGAATGTGCAAATGGTAAGGAATGTTTTCCATTTGTAAAGTAGAAATACGGAATTACTGTCTCTTAAAAACAAGGTTTGTAAACAATTTCAGATGTGATAGCGATAATGTTATAATAAAAGTCAATGCGAAATATGGCGGTGCGGCACCCAACGCTTTAACTGATAGGAAAAAAAACTCAAAATTTAAAAACTCAAGATCTACCTTTTGTAGGCAAACTGACAAATCTCGGATTAATAACACCCTGGGCAAAAATGCTCGAACGGTAGATACATTCATATACCTGCATGGTGCGAGCAATTACTTAACTACCTATTTCACTTGACTAGGACATGGGCATTTACAATTAATTTCATTGCAGGCGATCCCGGTTACCCTCTACGGCCCTGGCTGATGACTCCTTTTCACGACCCGGTAAGGAATTCCCCACAGGATAAATATAATAAACTACATATTCGAACAAGAGTGGCAATAGAAAACACATTTGGTATCCCGAAAAATGATCCCGATGTACCTGCGCAGGTACATCGGGATCATTTTTCGGGAAGATACATTTTCAAACCGCGGGAAATGCTATTGGTCGGCAGCTGCCGCCATGTGTGCGGAGGGGCGTCACTTGCGAGTGAGACGGTACTAACAGCTGCAGTGTTTTATGAACCTTATAGTAGTGACCTAAGGTTGATTGTAAGTTTAAGAATTCTTTCGTTAATCTTCGGGGCCATACTTTCTTTTCTGTGCGAACGAAGATTCACGACGCGCCTTATCAGTTGGGTACTACTGTACATGCATATGTATATTACATATACATAAGTAATAATGTAATAGTAACAATAAAGAAGCATTAGAGATATTTTTTATGATAAGTCACTGTAAGTTTGTACATGAATTGAATAATATCCACGGGAACTGCTACCGACAAACTGTCCCACAGTTTGGCAGATTATGTAAATATTTTAGTATTAGTACTTTATATGAATAAATAAATTAAAAAAAAAATAGTTAAGATCGCACTTTACATTATAAGCCGGGAAAATGTGCGCAGTTAATGCATGTAACGTAATTACATATGTCTGACATAACGTAGTTCGTCGTATCGTAGTCGCGATCAAATTTAAGAGTTTTTGACTCATCTATAGAAGTATCTGCGACAGGATCAGCTTTTACCAGAACAGAGGTTGTGAGAGAGTCGGGTACTCTAGAACTGACGACTTCTCTAGGGCCAGAGCAATGCGGGATATGCTAGTATCGTGGTTCAGTTAGACTGCCCCATTCTCCTCCTTTTACCCGACTGACCCAGAAGGAGGGTTATGTTTTTCGAGTGTATGTATATATGTCTATTTCGTTGGCACGCTCTGCAGCCTAAACGGCTTGATGGATTTAAACATATGAGGTGTCGTTAGATTAGTCTTAATTGTGGGAGTGACAAAGGGAATATTATTTTTATATGTATTCGTAGACGCCATATATAAATAATACACCCTATCGCCCCGCTGCATCTTTGGAATAACAGGAGCATGAAGTAATAGAAATTTACTAAAAGCTGTAACAAAATGGAGCATGATGTAAAAGGACCACCAGGGTTATTTTAAAACGACGGATTCGATATCAGATGCGGAATCGGAATCTTTCGAGACAAATTTCCTATATTGCTATTTGTTTTATCTGTATTTTGTACCAAACTTTTCACTCATTACTAGCAACACTAGTTAACTTATCTATATCAATTTTGTTAATCTATGGTTCTCTCTCTCATTTCGAAGTCCGCTGGATCAACACGGCATTTTTTGTATTCATTTATATTTTAATTCAATTATCCAGTTTGAGGTAAATCTATTCAATCAGTTATATTGTCAAAGTGTTTTTATTCAAATTACATCATATATCAAGAAGAAAAAATCATTTCATTTCATCAAAGCCACCGATGCTCACAAATTCCGGTTGCATTTCGAACCCGCCAGCCGGAGTGAACACTATTTTATTTTCCGAACTCGAATATTTTTGACGTTTCTCCACGCACGTTTCCTATAGCTTTTAGCTGGCGGATTTCTTTCCGAATTTTAATTTTAGACCATTATTTGATATAAACTGATTATTTAAACTAAAGTAAAGGTTGGTCAAAACTAAACTGATTGTCTTTGCCCCCAATTAAAGTGTTTTAGGTTATTGTATGTTGTGAAATTGGTTGTGATTGTGAAAGTTAATTTAAGTACAATGGAATACTATTTAATACGAAGAGCAAATAGCCGTCATCGAGCGGCTTTTCAATGACGTCAAACGGTCGCTCTACATCGGCCCCTACGAGACGCGACTGATCCGTTTACAGACCCTAACTTCATAAAAATATACGGGCTGACTCCAGCAATGACGATGGCTTTAATAGCGGCGATAAAGCCGTATTACCCTGAGACAAGCAATAGTAACTGGTTCGGATCTAGTATCGTTTGGCAGTTGTATGGGGGTAAAAATGGTTGTAGTTGGTAGGGGTTGGGTCCCTGATTATAAAGCTACCACTCTTATTACAAGGTAATGCATATTTTTCGAGAAATTAATTGAAATTGTTTCTAACCTCAAATCAGATTAAAAGGGAAAACGAAACGTTAAAATGGGCGATTGACAACCAAATCTATACAATTATATTGTCTGTGGTGTAAAATGTCTCGCAAATTCTATGAAACGGAACGTAAAAAAAAAAAAAGAAAAGCGTCATGTGTCAGTGTGATTCGATTTCGTTAATTCCGTTTCTTCCTGAGTTGCGTGAATGTGTTCTTGGTGCTTCGTGGTGATTTTATTGTGGTTTCCTTCGACGACTTTGGCTTTCCATCCGGACTTTGATTGTTTGCATTCACGATTGACCTACGCTTGTACACTGGACACCGATTTTTTGCCTTATCGACTGACTCTTGCAAGTAATATCCCGGACTTTGATTTATTGCCTACACGTTTTACCATGGAGGAACATCTATGTTGGACGAGTAGTTCTGCGGAGGAGGACGAACCTCAGCCGTCGACGAGCCGTGTTGCAGTCGAGGACGAACCTCAGCCATCGACGAGCAGTTCCGAACCTCAGCCTTCGACGAGCCGTTCTGCGGTAGAGGATGATGCACCGCCAGCTAAGCGTCATCTCTATGTGGAGGAAGTGTGCGGAATGTGGAATCTAGTAAAAGACTACCGCCAACTGGGAACGCGTGAGCAGGCTGTTGCGTTTGCAGAGGAAAGGGGCATGATACCAAGACAAAAATTTTGCAACTACCACAAAAAACCCATGATAGTGGAATATTCAACAAATAAAACAGTGGGCTCTTTTGTATGCAACAGGGGGCCTTGTAGAAAAAAATCAAAGGTGAGCCGAGGCAAAGGCACTTGGTTCGATAACATCAGAATTCTAATGCCACAGGTATTTTACCTAATGTATGCATTTTCAGAAAATTTCAGTTACGACAGAACTATAAAAGAAGATTTCTCTGAAGGAGAACACTGCCTCTCAAGATCAACGATTAATGATTGGTTTAATTATTGTAGAGAGGCAGTTGTTACTTACCAAAAAAAAAAGAAACACTGAATGGGAAGATTGGAGGTCCGGGCAAAGTAGTCCAAATTGATGAGAGTAAGTTCGGGAAAAGGAAATTTGTTATATAAATTTTTAGTCGTACCTTTATTGTATAAAGGTACGACTAAACAAATTAAAAAAAATATTTATTATAACTATTTTTAAGGCACATACAATCAAACTAAATCTGTCTTTTTTCCTTTCAGGTCGTAGAGTTGAAGGCCACTGGATTCTAGGGATGATTGAGGATGGGAGCGAGGACCTTCGTCTGGAAGTCTGCCCAGACAATGTGCGTTCCGCTGAAGTCCTGGTGCCCTTGATTAAGAAGCATGTGGCTGAGGGCACCACCATACACACGGATTTCTGGCGGGCCTATGATTGTTTAGGGGACCGTGGTTTCATCCACCGTAAGGTGAACCACAGCGATGATAACAACCCTTTTGTTACTGAGGACGGCACCCACACTCAGAGAATTGAGTCGCAGTGGCGTGTCGTCAAGCGTTTCTTTTATAAAGAAAATTATACCAATAGAACAAAACTTATAAATGATTTATTGTATGAATATCTGTGGAGAAGGGAAATTCAACGAAACAGAAGAGATCCTTTTGAGGAATTAATTAAAGTTATTAATTATGGATTCAATAAATGAAAAATTTCGAAGTTAATGTGTTTTATTTATGGTTAAATACAACACTCTACGCAGTCTTTTCGCTACTACCCCTAGAGTGTATATAAAAATTCGGAGGCGCGAAGGGAGAGCAGCCCGCGCCCACTGTAACGATGGATAGGCACCCTTGCGAGCCGTAGCGGCTGAGGTGATTTTTTTATACTTATTAACTAGTAGTAGTTTAGCTATGATCAATTTCGACAACATTATAAATATTATTATAACTTCCAACATTTTACTTCTTTAGGATCTATAGATGCATCGATCCTATCGCAGCTCCAAACTAAAACCCGATAGTCCACTATATGCCACCAACGCATTCTTTCGTATTTCGGCCACATGGTGCGCAAAGGCGACGAAAGTCTGGAAAAACTGATCACAGTTAGGAACACGGAAGGAAAACGACTACGTGGTCGTTCGCCAACTAGATGGTCCGATCAAGTAAAAGACTCAACGTCAGAATTTTACACGGTCGTAAGGGACGCGTTGGACAGAAACCGGAGGAGGCAGATCCGCTCTAGAAGCAAACCCGATGCTGACCACGATCCTCAGACATGAGGGAACGACTATAGAGAGACAGAGAGGAACTATAGAAAGTTTCGTATGCCAAGCGTGCTTGGATATGTCGATGGCACACATATTTTAATTAAAAAGCCGATTGAACATGAGGAGCTGTACATTGACAGAAAAAGTCAACATGCCCTCAATGTGATCTCAAATATCAAAATAAATGCATGAACGAAACTAAAGAAATCAAAAAATAAATCAACACTTTTTTTTTTTTTTTTTTTTTTTTAATTTATTTTATTTCCAAAAAAAAACCTTACATGTTTTCTTAATTTTAAGTCGCCAAACAGTTAGCTAACTATTCCAGAGCTAACAGGTTCTCAATGGTTAATATACCTTGGATTTTTGACAGATGTAACTCATGAATTAAATAGGCTGAATTTAGGCTTCAAGGTAAAAAAAAACTAATCTCTGATATGCACGCAGACGTAAAGGCATTCCAAATGAAAATCAAACTCTTTAAAATGCTGAATAAAAGAAATTTGAATATCATTGTTTTTTAATTCTTTAAAATTAAATAAATGTGAAAGGAGTAGTTACTAGTTTATTTTGGCAATGTGGGCACTATTTCTGATACTTCGTATCATCTATGCCGTGGATCCCGCACGAAATGGAATCGGTGATCAAATGCATTGTCGAGTATATATCTGGTTACGTGGTAAAACAATTGCAAAAAAGTCAAATGCGAGACTTGTGTGGTTGCCCTCTACTGTGAAGTTAGAGAAGGTTCTCTTACATACATGAAAGACGTAGGTGGTCTCATTTATCCTTATCAAGATGTTTATGGGGTTGGAATTCAATTTGACGTTTTTCCGAACATATATGCAATGTCAGAATGAAAACGAAAATATCTTAAAAAAAACTGTAAACAAATACTTCGTGTAACTACTGAAAAAGGAAAGAGGGTTGGTCGTAAACAGTAGTAGCTCCGTGCTTAAAATTAATTTAAAAATATAAAACATACACATTTACCTATAAAACCAACTTATTAGCCTTAAAGTCAGTGTAAATAACAAGTGCAAATATTATCAAGAAAAAACTGTGTACAATATTGAAAAAAAGCCTGAAGTGCAAATTTTTGTGATAAAACCAGTGTACAAAACTTACCCCAAAACACCTAGGTAACAAAACATTATTTGCCACTTAATAACTTATTTATGATAAGACCAAATAGAGAACTGCATTACTAGTGAACATTAAATAAACAAAAAAAACTCACATAAATAAAATTACTAACTGACGTTATTCATCTCATTCAAATGTTGATACAAAACAGTGCCACCTATGTAGTATGTTTGAAAAGTTAAACGTCGATAAAGCAGTGTAAAGGAATATTAATATACAGAACAAGTATTTCGTTGAACAACTTATCTGCCGATTGGCTTAGTGGTTCTTAGCGTCGACTTATAAGAAGAGGGTGCCGTGATCGAACCCAGCTGACATATTGTGGTCATTTTTTATAAGGCAATTAAGGCAACAGATTAAAATTTTAACATTAGCTTTAACTCTATACCAGCAAGGGCCATGGCAAAATGCGCAGCTTGCGGGAAGTTCTTGGCAAAAGGAGATAGTGTTACATGTTGTAAATGTAACACGTTATATCACTGCGGCTGTGTGGGCTGTGCTGATAAAACAAAAATTTCGGTCACCTGGGCCTGCCCTGATTGTAAAGCTAAGCAACCGAGGCAGAACAAAGACGATACACCTATAAAGGGAAGTGCAGAGGTAGTTCAAATAGCATCTCCTACCAATACAAACAGAAAAGAAATATCTAACTTTTCTACGAACGAGAAAACAAATGAACTGTGTATAGCTATGGAGATTAAGATGTTTAGAGAAGAAATTACCGCCATGCGAACGGAACTACAAGAGTTTCGCCGGGAAATGGCGGGTCTTTCGTTATCGTTATCAACATGCGATCGGCGAATAGATGACCTCGAAACAAGGTTAGCGGCTGTGGAAAAAGGATCAAACGATCGTAGTGATGGCATACTAGAGTCAACAATCGCACAATTGAAACTAGAAATAAATGATCGAGACCAAGAGCTGTTGATGAATGACATCGAGATAACAGGAGTCCCGGAGGTAAACGTTGAAAACACTACTCACGTGGCGACTATGATAGCTTCCAAAATAGGTGTCATATTAGAAGAACGAGACATAGTATTTGCAGAACGAGTGGGACCAAAGCGAAATCTTGTAGAAGGGGAGACTGCACGGCCACGCTCAATCGTCATGCGACTCTCGCGTCGCTCACTACGAAATGAGTTTATTCGGGCGGCAAGAGTTCGACGTGGGGCCGATACAGCGGATATGAATTTGCCTGGCAGCCCACGACGCTTTTATGTCAATGAACGACTAACTAAAGCAAACAAACAATTATTCTACAAAGTACGAGAAATGGCTTTGTATCGCAAATGGAAGTTTACTTGGACAAAAGACGGTCGCATCTACACACGAAAAGAAGAAGGAAAAATTGCTTCACGTATAAGGTCAGAATCTGATATAAGTCGCATTTTTGAGTCAGAACAAGTTGGACCAACTTAATGGGTTGCCAGTTAATTATAAAATGTATCGCTTCATAAATTATTATTGCATGCTGAAATTGATTCTGATATTTTTTGTTCTGTGTAAATGTATTGTAGCTGAATTTTTAATAAGTGTTTGTAATTCATTGGTTATCAGTAATTTGTACACGGTGTCGACAATTAAAATCAATAAAATTTATTATTACACAAATTATTATTCCATGCTGAAATTGATTCTGGTATTTTTTGATCTGTGTAAATGTATTGTAGCTGAATTTTTAATAAGTGTTTGTAATTCATTGGTTATCAGTAATTTGTACACGGTGTCGACAATTAAAATCAATGAAATTTATTATTACACAAATTATTATTGCATGCTGAAATTGATTCTGGTATTTTTTGTTCTGTGTAAATGTTTTGTGTTTCAATTTTTAATTAGTGTTTCTAATCCGTTGGTCATTGGTAATTTGTTCTCGGTGCTGACAGTTGAATTTAATGCAATGTTATTAGTGCTTGATCTATTACATAGTATGTTTAAAGTGTATATTTGCAATTTGTCTATCATTGACTGTTGTTGTGTTTTATTGCCTTTGTACAAACTCAATGTTCAATTAGAAAATAAGCCAATGTTCGTAGTAAACAGTGTCACTGTGTCCATTTCAAAAGATTTTAGTAAGAAAAACTTAGCTTACTTCTTAGTAATAATGAATTATAAAAAATGATTAAGGTAAAGAATAGAAATTTGAGATTGGGATTGTTAAATGTTAGGTCTCTTAATACTGGACGAGAAGAACTAATTGTAGCATTTGAGAAATATAAACCAGATATATTAGCTTTAAATGAGACGTGGTTAAGAGATGGAAATAGTGATAATTCACTAAAGATCTCAGGCTATGCACTTAAACATATACCGAGACAGACAGGCGTAAGAGGTGGGGGTGTTGGTTTTTATGTCCGAAACGAGCTACGAGTTCGAGTCTGCCAACATCCAAAATCATCCCTCGAGCAGATCTGGATAGAATTGTCAGTGTCGGGCCTACGCGTTATTATTGGATCAGTATATAGGCCTGAATCTGTTTCTGTTGACAAAGCGATAGATGCACTTAGTGATTCGATAAGCTCCTTCTCATATTGCAACTGCCTCTGCATCCTTACAGACTTTAACGTTAATCTCTTAGCGAAGTACCAGAAGTCATCAACAGATGTAACTGATTTTCTGGATCAGCACAACTTAACGCAGTTGGTACAGACGCCAACAAGAATAACAAAAACCACAGAGACTATTTTGGACTTAGTCATAACTGATTCTCCAAAACGATGTTCTAACGTTGAAGTTATCCATAATTTATCGTTGAGTGACCACGCTCTGATCCTAGCGGATTTTAATTTTGTAAAACCTAAACCAATTCCAAAATATATTAACTATCGGGCGCTAGACAAAATAGACGAAACTGATTTTTTAAAGGATTTAAAAGATATTCCATGGAATGATATAGATAAGGCAGATAGTATAAATGAAATAGTAGAAGAGTTTAATAAAAACATTATTAATCTATTTGAAAAACATGCACCTCTACGATGCAGTTGCATAAAGGAGCAGCCTCACCCGTGGATAACAAATACAATTAAACAAATGATGGTAATGAGAGACAAAGCATTGAAGCGCGCTCATGGTTCAAAAACTGAGTCACATTGGGATTACTATAAGCAATTGAGAAACCTGACAACTGCAAGCATTAAGAGAGAAAAAACTGCGTACTTTACATTTTATGTCAACAGTAATATTGGAGATCCTAAGGCAATGTGGAATCATTTCAAAAAAATATCACCACTTGGTAATAATACACAAACTAGCATACCAATGCATCTACGTAAACCTAACGCGATTAATGATTTTTTATGACGTTACCAGGGAATTCAACTGTGGAAAAAGAAACATTAAATTATTTCTTACAGAATAAGTTCAGCACCTCTGAATTCGGCTTAAAAGTGTGTACTTCTGAGGAAATTCTAAAGATAATCAATGCTATTAGTACTAATGCTGCGGGTCATGATAATATTACTATTAAAATGTTAAAGCTAACCCTCCCCTTTTCGCTAGAAGTCATTACCAAGATAGTTAATAAATCAATAACATCTAATACATTTCCGGACTCATGGAAACTGGCTAGAATCAAGCCAATACCAAAATGTACTGAAATAGAAAAATACAAGGACTTGAGACCCGTTAGTATTCTGCCAGTGATGTCGAAAATAGTGGAGAAAATAGTAGCTAAACAATTAACCGAATACTTTGAAGTGCAAAACCTATTGCCAGAAGTACAATCAGGTTTCAGAAGCGACCATAGCACTACAAGTGCTCTTACAGAGGTTACGGATAATATCATTGCTGCAATGGACGAAGGTAAAGGGAGTATAATGGTGCTATTAGATTTTTCCAGAGCTTTTGACTGCATTAATGTCGATTTACTGATAGCAAAGCTAGCATATGCTATGGAATATCAGATGCAGCATGTGAGTGGTTCCAATCTTTTCTCACTAAAAGGCAACAGTTTGTTATTTTGGATGATGAAAATGGTAAGCAAATAACTTCTGAGACACGGTTAATTACTAGGGGAACACCTCAAGGATCTATTCTAAGTCCCCTATTATTCATTATTTATACAGCGGATCTCCCCACAAAACTTAGGCACACTAAACTACATCTTTACGCGGACGATACGCAAGTATATCATTCTTTTGAGCCAAAAAGCACAGGTGACGCTTCGAAAATAATAAATGAAGATCTTGAAAGTATAGCTCAATGGTCTACAGCAAACACGTTAGTCCTCAATGCCAATAAGTCTAAGTTTATAATAATGGGAAATAAAAATGTTTGTAAGCAAATAAAGGAAGCGAATCCACAGTTACACATTAACAAAGAGCCAATAGAGAGGGTAACGGTAGCTAAAAATCTGGGGCTATTGATGGACGAAGAATTGAGGTATGTGGAACACATAAATAATAAAATAAAAAATGCGTTTTATAGACTCAAAGTCCTGTATGGAGTTAGAAAGTACCTTGATGAAAAAATTAGGATAGTACTTGTGGAAGCCTTAATACTCTCTATATTTAATTATGGAGACACGGTCTACGGCCCTAGAATATTAAAAAAAACAGAGAAAGCTATACAGAGGGTACAAAACGCATGCACTAGATTTTGCTTTGAGATACCACGAAGGGATTATATTACGCCCTATATTAACAAAAAAAACATGCTTAAGATGGCTGCTAGAAGAAAATTGCATTTGGCTATAACGGTTCACAAAATCGTACATAAAAAACGACCTAAATACCTATTTAGAAAGCTGTTCTGGATAAACAATGCACATACACGAGCCAAAATTCAACAAAAATTATCAATACCTAAACACAAAACATCAGGCTTTAGGGGCAGTTTTAGATTCGCTGCAGCAAAAATATGGAATGACTTACCACCACCAGTACGAAAGAACATGTGTCACAATGTTTTAAAACATAAAATCAAGCAGATTCTTATGTCCATACAGCTTGAAGCGGCGAAGTACATGTACCGACAGTAACACAGTTTTTAGCTGCTAATCATTCTCGCATTGCATTGTGTTGATATATATTTTAAATTTATTTCTTTTTATTTTAAGTTTAGTTTTTTTTTTTTTTTACATTTAGCTTATTATTGTTCTATTTTTTTTTATTTATCATCATTTTTATTTTCCTCGTTTTTTATGGAAATATTATTGAAATGGGCACGGAGCATGGTATAATTTAGTTTTATATTTCATTTATTTTATTTATATATTGGGGCAAACTGAAAATCAGCGCTGGGGTGGACAACAGTGCACCCTAGCATAAAGCTGAGTTTGCTACCATTTGTCAGACATGTTTTTTATTTATTTTTTGCATCTTTATGTTCTTGTATGTAATGGGTTTGACAATAAATTTATTCTTATTCTTATTCTTATTAAAAAAAAAATTACATACTTTTTAAAATTTATAATACCATAAATATTTAATAACTTTACCATAAATATTTATTAATAAAATTAATAATCGAAACTTATTTTAATATAAGATTAAAATATGAAGCAAATCTGAATAATGCTTCTAAGGAAATTTTTACAACAAATTAGTCATTTTTGGAGGAAAATAAAATCCCAATATGTTTTGTTTGTGTTTTATTTTCATTAATACGTTAATTAAGAATTACAGTTTTTATCGATATTACAGTCGAGTCAGTGCATGGCACAGCACTATGTCTTGCACACATATGCAAAAACAAAATTAATTTATGGTCTCGTCGAAATAGCTCCATTGCAGATCTATGTACGGTAGTAGAAAATTCTGAATCTATGGTTTCAACAAAGTGAAAAAGGTGAGGAAAAGATGTTATTGGTAGAGTTGTTCGAGATTCATTATAACACAATAGAATCAAAGAAAACTGATACTGTGAGTTTTCGGGCAAAGAATGACGGGTGGCGCAAAATAAGCACTGAATTTAATGTTTCGTCTGTTACGTTCTTATACCAGAGATAGGACAGCCATTAAAATTGCTGGGAAAAATTGAAAAAAAGGGCTAAAAATCATATTACGCAAGCAAATCAAAACTTTTGGAAACAGGTAATTTAATAATTTAGAAATATATATATGTGAAGCGCTCGTGGTGTAGCATGATTAGCCGTTCTTAATCTATCGGCAAAGTTAAGCTACGTCTGTCGTGGTCGTTACCTGGATGGGTGACCGCCTAGTGGTATTTCAAATCGAGCGTTTCCGTGCTTCGGAAGGCACGTAAAGCCGTTGGTCCCGGTTATCACTTAGTTGTGATAGTCGTTAAGCTAGTTGGATGCCTCCTAGGCAGCTTGAAAAATTCCAACAGTAGGTTGACCACTAGCCTACCTCCACCGATCCGCAGTGGGCACGCGTGGTGGAGTATCTGCCCAGTCCCTTTCACCCTCATTTGTGAAAGGAGGCCTGTGCTCATCAGTGGGACAGGCTACTTCCCATTTGGTAAACTTCCCATTTCGTAAACCTCAAACTGTACCTACTAAAAAGTTGCGTTTGGTAAACATTTCGTTACTTCATACATTTAATCCCATTTGGTAAACTTTGTTAGTATTGTTATTTTTGTACGGTACAGTCAGTGTCAAATTAGTATTAAATTAGAGATGTATATATTTTTAAATGCTTCAGTCTTGAGATAGTATCTCGACCATCAAAAAGAATGGCTGATCAAGAAGAAGTAAAAAAAACGTATTAAAGTCTGTAAAAATACCACGATGCTACTAAAAATACCACGTGCTTTTCCCGCAAAAGAAGCACCGAGCGGGTTCTCAGGTAGGGATTTATTGTCCTTACCATCGTTTTAAACAAAAGGTGTGAATGAGATAGACATAAGTAAGTATACGTAAATTATATCTATTACCGGGTTTAACTTATCAGTTCACTCGTTGTATGCATAGTGCAAGGTCGTTGCAATGTCGGGTGAGGGATCTTCTAGTGGTTCGTTGCAATGTCGGGTGAGGGATCTTCTAGTGGTGCAGTGAATTTAAAAATTATTAATAGTACACGAGGCGGTGAAATTTTATTACGCGCTGGGCATCAATATTATAAACAGAAAAATAATAAGGACTCAAGTTGGTGGCGCTGTGTTAATAGAAAAGATGGATGTTCAGCAAGTGTAACTTTGAATTCAAATCGAAGCCATGTATTAAGAGAAAATGCTCACTGCAGTTCTTGTATTCCGAATTTTGAAAAAAATGAAGTGAAAGTAGCCATCGAAAAATGTAAACAAACTATATGTGAAGATCTGAAGCCGATTCCAGCTACATACAGGAAATGTACTAAAAAGCTGAAAGATAATGGTTATGAAATTATTAAAGAATTACCAAATTTTGACAAAGTTAAAAGCAGTTTGTATAGACACAGAAATAGACAACTAGGAATCACAAAATCTCAGCACTCTAACTCTACAGAAATCGTGATTCCTGACCGTTTTAAAGACAATTTATTGTTTGATGAGATTGACGGTGAAAATAGAATGATTGTGTTTGGTTCAAAGAGTGCAATTGCACATTTAAATGACGTCCGTCACTACTTTGCGGACGGAACGTTCAAATGTTGTGCAAAGCCGTTTCTTCAACTATACGTTGTACACGGAGACATAGGAAGTACAGAAACTGGGACAAATATTGTACCATTTTTTTATGCAGTGTTGACAAACAAAGAAGAAACTACATATGAAAGACTGTTTTACAAACTAAAATTTCATTTACCAGAGTGGACAGCCGATATTATTACCTTGGATTTCGAAAAAGCTCCAAAAAATGCAATTAAAAAGACATTTCCAAACATAATTGTTAAGGGGTGTTTTGTTCACTTTGGCAGAGCGCTATTAAGAAAGGCAAAATCTCTTGGCTTATTACAACATGAAGAATCTCACTATCACGTCAAACTATGTATGGCTCTGGCACATTTACCAAAAGAAGACATAAACGATGGATGGCTATACGTTATGAGTCAAAGGTAAATTAATTTTGCAGTATTGAAATGAACGCGTTTAGTTCTGGATATTTCTTCTACCGCCATTTTCTACAGCCATTTTTATGCGTTAGAAACTAGGTAATATATGGTTTTTCGTATCATAATCTTCAACGAATTAATTCTGTTACAGTTTTGAAGAAAAAGCTATAACTGAATTCAATGATTACTTTGTGGATCAGTGGTTGGAAAATGAAGATATGATGAATATTTGGTGCTGCTACGCACAAAGACACCGCACTACAAACCTCATGGAATCTTGGAATTGGAGTTTCAATAGTGAAATTGGAAAAAGGCCATCAATTCTTTTATTTTTCGAAACGATATCAGGCAATATTAAACATTATGAAAATCTTCTGAAAAGGTACATATTTTTGTTTCAATGACCTGTATTTTTAGGCGACACATATGATAAAAATTATACATTATTACTTTAATTAATCATAACAATTTTTTACAGCTTTTATAATAATGGAGAAAGTATATCAAAACGAAGAAAAAAATCTATCCAAAATGATATACGAATTAACAATATTCTCGGCGATTACAAAAGTGGAAAAATATCATTGGAAAATTGTTTGAACGAATTATCAAGAATTGCTTGTATCACTTTATAATTTATTTATTGATTTTTAACTTTGTAGTGTAGGTAGTAAATTTTTTATGTTAATATTCCAAATCTGTGATTATATTTTATAGTTGATTTTGTGTGTAATTTTTAATGTTAATGTACCAAATCTGTGATTATTATTTGTTTTTATATTTAAAAGTTGATTTTGCATGTATTTTTTATGTTATTGTACCAAATCTGTGATTATTATTGTTTTTATATTTTATAGTTGATTTAGTATGTATTTTTTTACGTTAACGTACCAAATCAGTGACTGTTTATTTTTATATTTTATAAGTAGTTGATTTCGTATGTATTTTTTTATGTTAATGTACATTAACATAAAAAGATAGTACCAAATCTGTGATTATTGTTTTTTTATATAAGTTGATTTCGCATCTAGATTGACTTATGTTATTAAAAAAATAAAACTTGTCATCGAAATAGTCAAATCGAACTGTGATTTTTCTTAAATTTTTTGAAAGTTATTTGTACACCCCACTTTTTATTTCTGTTTTTAAATATCAATATGTGTAAATGGCATACGTACACATAATCCGACTATTGTACCTGTGATTAAAAATATTTAACAAAATAAATGACAATGTTATCATTAGTTTCGTTTTTCTTTTTTTACTTGACTGTACCCATTTCATCTGAAAGTTTACCAAATGGGATATAACACAAAAAAATATTGAAATGTTTTCGAAATGGGACTAAATGTATGAAATGTATAATGTTTACCAAACGCAACTTTTTAGTAGGTACAGTTTGAGGTTTACGAAATGGGAAGTTTACCAAATGGGAAGTAGCCGTGGGACATTATTGGCTGTTGATGATATATGTTTCCCTCAAATGATGACTGCAGATTGTAATTATTTAACATATTTTTTGTAGGTGGGGTCCAGTGTAGGGTGTAGGTCCACAATCATTCCTCTTCGTCATTCATCATTTCCTTTAGACCCAATTATTGAAAGGGTAATTAATTTGATCAACTCCAGGGCTACTGGGTTTACTAATGAATTTGACATAGATGTCACCCCACATACGGTCGCGATAACATCTGCTCCGCGCATAAATTCATAAAAAAATAGTAAAAGTGAATATTTCTTGAAATAGTGTATGTAAAGTGAATGTGCATATCCTAAATCACCAGGATTCATGTGGGCAAGTCGCTACATAATCAGACTTCGGAGTTATTCAGCATAAACTTCGGGACTTAATAACAACGCCGCCTGTGCAGGTACCAATCGCATCTATACGTCTTTCTGTAGTCCTCAACGAGTTCTACCTACTGATTTTGGAAAATCCGAAATCGGATCATCAACAGCTGAGATATAGGCAACAGAAAGTACTTAAAAACTACCTCAAATTCACGAAATTTTCCGCTTCAGGGCTCCCACACCGGCTTGGAGACTCCGCTGTCCGCATCACTTCATCGTCACAGCACTCATCGCGTCACACTACGTCGACGGTAAGCCGACGTCACACCGAAGATTCGAGATCTATCTAGAATATTCCACCGGCTACGTCATCGGCCACTCTAGAAATTTTTCATCGGGTCTCGTCGGGCATCATCCGGCTTCGTCGTCTTCAAACTGTCACTCACCTACGTCACAGTATTACAAACTATGCATACGTCATCCATCTGACGTGAATTAATATAAGTGTACCCCCTCTACAGGTACCCCCTCGCCCCCGACAATCATCACCTCAACCCTTCCTCTTAACTTCCAAACGGGAGGACCCAGCCACCATATTTGGGGCTCAAACATCTCGTATTGAGGAGCCCCACAAACTGGCCTTGCCAGTTTGAGTCATGGAGCATCCTACTCAGATATCATAAATAAAATTGAAAGTATGAAGTGTGACAAACAAACTACAGGTTTTTGTACTTATAGTACATGGTTTGAGCATACAATGCAACAATTATATAAGAGCTTTGAATCATTTCTCAAGCTAGGGGTCATTAATGTTTTTCTTTGTGCTTTTCCATACTCTGTCAACAATACGGATAAAAAAAATAGGTACATAATTCAATTCAATTCATTTATTTCAGAAAACTTGTTCCATATTTGTTAGTAAATCTTATAATAATAATAATAGTCGTTTCCGCCCATGGCCTAATTGCCAAGAGCCTCGACAAACACCTTAAGAGGCTCGCGTTGGGTGGCTGGATCAAGGGCCAGATTCAGAAGGCAGTGCTCCTGGAAACGGCACGCATAGTGAGGAAGTTCCTGTCTCTGGAGCCTTGACCACCGGTACCTAGGACCCTGTTCCCGATGCCGGTGGGGAGCTGTTTTTATACTTTTAAATATATGTATTGTTTTTTTTTTTATATATATCTATATTTAAAAATGTAAAAATAAGTCAAAAAATTAATAAATGGAATAATAATAATGTGTTAGTACATTACAATTTCAATCAATCAATTAAAAAACAGATATATATATACGTTTTAATTAATAAATAAGTATATTAAAAGTATTATTTTAACCTAAGCCACCTGAGTACTAGGGAATGCAAACCGGTTTCACCGAAAACCGAAAAACCGGTTATTCGGTACGGTTTTGACCAACCAAAATAACCGGTTTTACATGGCACCAAAACCGGTTTTTCGATTATTTTCGGTTTTTCTTTCAATGTTTGGAAAAACTAACAAAGGAAGATTTGCCGCCTTTTTGTAAACTGAGTGCAATGCATTGAGTATTTTTGTGATGAACTGAAGTGTGTTGATGTATATTGTGTTGAGCTGGTAAGAAAATAACTTATAATAATGATTGTTTTTATGATAGATATAAAATACGTTAAACTTTTTTTTACAATACTTAGGCAGCAAACAAGCGTACGACCCGCCTTATGATAACCAGTTACCGTAGCCTATGGACGCTTGCAACATAACGGTTATCACTCGCACGTTGCCAACCTTCAAACTTTTTGAAGCGGGGAGCTCATTCCTCAGCCTGAGCGTCCGCGATAGGAAGCTTCTTTGAAACCGCACAGTACGATGGTAGAAGGTAACTGGGCATCAGGTCAAACAATTCTTCAGAATACAGTCCGTTGGAAAAGAAATAGAACACAAGAAGGCAGTCTCTCCTCAGACTAAGGGGCTTTAAAACACTTGTGAGCTCGGGATCGTCGACAATTATAACAGCACTTCGCTGAACTGAGTCTAAATACCAAAGCTGGTATCCAGGTGCCCACAGAAGACAGCATTACTCCACTTGGGCCGGACTTTTTTGTATACCTTGTAGATGATTTTGGAACAGAACGTCGCTACAAATATTAACGCGAAGGATCCCAATGCTTTTCGTGATCGTTGAGGGACATGTTCTAGAAATGAGGAGCCACAGAAAGTAGACTTTTCGCAACGGTGAATGCGCAGGCTTGCGTGTGACTTAGTGGGGTTGAAATAGACTAGGTTTAGTCAACCCCAATCGGAGTCACTAGTTTGTTTTTAACCATCTGCACGACAACAATTTATCTAAGTAAAACATTCGTATAATCATAATCACGTTTTTGTATACACGCAAGTTGCTGTGGCGCTACCATATGACATTTTCATAATATAACGTGTGAAATTAATACTATAACATACGAAACATAATTCAATAAATGATTATATAAGTACTTTTACTGATCTATTTTTTAACATAAAGTCATCATATATCATAGCAATTAAAAACCAAGCAAACGTGATATGTTTTTATGATTTCATTCGTTGTAAAATATAATCAAAAGGAAAGGAACCGTGTAGTCTATATAAACGAGTATCTGATGAAGATGAATTTACAGAGTTAAATAAACTATTATTTCCATCAATTTGATGAAAAAGAGATGGATGGATTGTGTGAAAGATGATATTATTAAGAAAGGAGTGAAAGTTGGTATAACGGATAGAATAGACGAATGGAAGAAGCGTACATATTGCGCCGACCACAAATGGTTGGGAACAGGGCAGGCAGATGGTGATGATGAATTTGAGTTTTCTTTTATACTCTCTTCATTAACTTTAACCGACTATAATTCCTCAGTTTGCAATTTTTAAATCTTAGGCACGGTTATTACCTATAATTCGAGCTATAGAAATAACGTGAAAAAAAACGAGCGAACATTAAAAAAACCGGTTTTAAAACCGGTTAACCGGTTTTACCTCTCCATAACCGAAAAAAAAACCGGTTTTCATTTTGCCACGGTTTTGCATTCCCTACTGAGTACCCCCTTGGAGTCGGAACCGTGGATCTCGTTCCAGTGTCTTATAATCGGACAGTCATACTTACATTCAATAGTCTTCAGGATGCTGTTGGGACTATCCCGCATCCGCCGCATGAGGGATGCAACTCTGTTTCGAACTACAGCATGAAAGCCCGTTATCCGTGACTCCGCGAACATTCCTGATGCACTACAGAACTTGGGTAGTCGCAGCAGCATCCTGAGTGCATTATTATATTGAACGGCGTTCGTAAGGCGTTGTATGTTTTTTGAGTGTACTTAACCCAAAGGCTGCACGTGTACATGGACTGGCAAAATGCTTTAAATAGCGTTATTTTTACGTTTGCTGTACAGCGTGCAAACCTCCTAGCCAGCATATTGCACCTAACAGCCAACGCCCTACGTTCCCTTTCAATATCCATGTCATCGGACAACGTATCTGTAACCCAGTGCCCCAGGTACTTGAACTGTGTGACGCGGTTCAGGAGAGTGCCACTGAGTGTGACAGGCGGTACGGTATACGTTTTATTACCTGACTTTAAAACCATCAATTCACTCTTTTTCACATTGTACCTGAGGCCATGGGCCACAGCATATCGCTCACATATGTCCAGAAGAGTCCAGTCCAGTGTCTTATTCAAGCTCAACTATGCAGATCTTGTATATGGCCCCTGCCTTCTATCCAGATCTGAACAACTCATTCAGAGGGTTCAGAATGCGTGTGCTCGTTTCTGTTTTGATGTTCCTGCTCGTGCCCATATCACTCCTTTTCTCAATGATGCAAACCTCATGAAGATGAAAGCTCGTAGACAGTTACACTTTGCCACCATGCTCTCCGGCATCATTGTCTCAAGTAAGCCAGAGTATCTTCTGCGTAAATTGACTTGGCCCCATGAAAATCGTCGATACAAAACCCGAGCTTCCGCATATTTGCTTTTAACGCCAATGCATAAAACTGTGGCATTTCGCGGATGTTTTAAATTTGCTGCCACTCGTTGTTGGAATGACCTACCACCACCATTGCGAGCCCTGAAAACGGTAAATACTTTTAATAATCATTTTCGGTTTCCCCCTGCCCCGCCCCTTTACCTCACCCCCCCTTTAGGTCGACATACGAGACCTACCCCTCCCCCCTCAAAATTTTTCCTACCTCATCCCCCCTAAACCTAACTCCTCAACGGATTGTCCTACAGACACGTGCGAGGGGTCGTTGAATTTGAATTAAAGAGGGTAACAAATTGACTCCAAAGAAAATTCACATTAGAACCTAAAACTATTTATTTTATATTTCAAACTTAATAATTTACTATATTTAATTTATTCTTAGTAACAAAACAAAAACATGTCGTCTAACAAAACATCAACCTCCAAAAACTTGACCACAGAGGCGGCGTCGCAGAGGCCTGCACGTTCGCTAAGGGAAAAAGTATTAACAAAAACAACTACCATCAAGTCCATAAAATCAGAGAAGTTGGCCAGGCAGGACATCGCCCCTTGAGCGAGTGCCTGAAGTGGTCAAAGCTACGTCAGAAGTAGACTTACAGGCAAGTATGAACTGGGACGCTCCAAGGATAATCCCTGAACCAACCTCCGAGGCCCCGGAAACAGATGTCGAAGATTCCGACATCTCATCGGTGGGGTCCGAGGTTCTTCAAAACAGAAGGGTGAGCCTCCTTTTCACTTCCCCACGCAGAGGCACGGGAGTGGAGATGGACGCAGCGTCTAAGATAGCCAATGAGTTATTACAAAGAGGTAAGGCGGCATTAGAGGCGTCGGGTAACATGAAGAGGGAGTCCCGGACGTCAGCCCTCGACAGCTTGCAGGGCCTCTACGAGACGGTCCTGTCCGTGGCGGACTCCAGGGCTCGCCACAAGTTCAACTTGGAGAAGGAGCGCTC
Source organism: Achlya flavicornis (assembly GCA_947623365.1). Lineage (NCBI taxonomy): Eukaryota > Metazoa > Arthropoda > Insecta > Lepidoptera > Drepanidae > Achlya > Achlya flavicornis. Next base: position 225,596 of record OX392494.1, on the reverse strand, counting down.
AAGACACGCACAAGAGTTGGTGCGTGTAGAGAGAGCGCATACCAAAGAGCTTGTGGGAGTGAGGCAGAGCCTCGTGTCCGAGTTAAGTCTGGCCAGAGCCGATATCGCAGACACCCTGAAGGAGGCAAAGGCGGTACGTAGCTGGCTTGGCTACGAGACCGAACAGCCCTTCAGGGAGATAAAGGAGGTTAAGCAAGCGGTCATAACAATGGAGAGGGAACTAACCGCCAAAATGGAGACATTTGGGAAGACAAGTTCGGGCCCTTCAGAAGATCCCAATCTCAAAAACATCGAGGGAGGGATCACAAAACTAGGCTCGAACACAAGCAAACTGTCGAACCAAATAGACGCCCTCAGAAGAACGCGGAGAAGAAGAGGGCGGAGATCTCAAAAACACCAAAGGCGGCCGCGGTGCTTCCATCGAGAGTTCCCGAGGCCTCAATAGACAAACTGGAAGGTCAAAAAATCAAACAATTAATAATTGACCACAATAACAGACCACCCACCCAAGTCCCCACACCACCACCCCAATTGGACCTCGCCAAGCATCTGAGGCCTCTCTCCGAGAGATTGGACATCGTGTCGTCTGACATCCGCGTGATGCGAGACAAAAAGCCCCAGGAGCCACCACAAGCAGTGCCAAACTTGGAGGCAGAAATGGCAATCTCGGAGGTCAGACAGCAGCTGGTGTCACTAAAAGAGGGAGTGACGGAGCTGCAGAAAAGACCTGCACCTGGCCCAGCCGCAACACCAAAGCCGGACGTACCAACAGATCCGAAGCCGGACGTACCAACAGATCCGAAGCCGGCCCCAACCTACGCGCACATAGCTGCGAGACCACCCCCACCCCCACTTAGACCGAACCACACTTTGATAGTCTCGTCATCCGACCCCAAAAACACCGGGGACGACCTTATCGAGAGGATAAGAGTGGCTCTCGACACTAAAACGAGTGGGGCAAAGGTGGACAGGTTCAGGAAGGCCAAGAACCAAAAGGTCGTTCTGAGCTGCGGCACAAAGGAAGACCTCAGCTTGGTCCAATCGCGCGTCCAAACGAATAAGAGCCTGAAGGCGGAGATTGCGAGGATGAATAACCCTCAGGTAATAATCTGGGATGTGCTCTCCTACCTAAAAGATTCGGAAATTCCGGAGACCCTACTAACACAGAATAAGGGACTCCTGAAGGGAATCGACACGAAGGGGAGCACATTACGGGTCATGTACCGAAAAAGGGCCCGCAATGAAAAAACGTGCCATGTAGTTCTGGAAGTGTCCCCGCAAATAAACAAAATGTTTACGGAGGCAGGAAAGGTCCACATAGACTTCCAATGGAGACCTATAACAGACCACCGCTAAACTGAGCATATTGCTGAGTCGAGACCTATTCCTGGCATCACGCAACATAGCGTTTTTGTGTAGTTTTTAATTGATTGTGCTGCTTTTTTTTTATTCTTATTTTTTTTTGTTATTACTACAGTCTTTAATGTAATGTTGTGTGTTGTCATGAATAAATGTTTTTTCTTTCTTTCTTTTCTTTCTGTGTATCCCACCGGTCAAGTTCTGCAGTCCATAGCTTCGTGACGGGCTTCATTCTGTAGTCCGGCTACCTCACGCAATAGCCCAGCAGCCTCGTGCTGTAGCCCGGCGGCCTCGTGCTGTAGCCCGGCGGCCTCGTGCTATAGCCCAGTGGCTTCATTATGTAGCTCGGCGGTTTCGTGCTATATAGCCCAGTGGCTTCATTGTGTAGCCCGGCGGTTTCGTGCTGTAGACCGTCGGCCTTGTGCTGTAGTCCGGCGGCCTCGTACTGTAGTCCGGCTACCTCGCGCAATAGCCCCCCGGGCTCGCGCTATGACCCGCCGGGCTCGTGCTGTAGCCCGCGGCCTCGTGCGGCGGCCCCGCGGCCTCGTGCGGCGGCCCCCCGGCTTCGCGGTGTATCCCACCGGTCAAGTTCTGCAGTCCATAGCCTCGTGACGGTCTTCATTCTGTAGTCCGGCCACCTCGCGCAATAGCCCTCCGGGCTCGCGCAATGATCCGCCGGGCTCGTGCTGTAGCCCGCGGCCTCGTGCGGCGGCCCCCCGGCTTCCCGGTGTATCCCACCGGTCAAGTTCTGCAGTCCATAGCCTCGTGACGGGCTTCATTCTGTAGTCCGGCCACCTCGCGCAATAGCCCGCCGGGCTCGCGCTATGATCCGCCGGGCTCGTGCTGTAGCCCGCGGCCTCGTGCGGCGGCCCCCTGGCTTCGCGGTGTATCCCACCGGTCAAGTTCTGCAGTCCATAGCCTCGTGACGGTCTTCATTCTATAGTTCGGCTACCACGCGCAATAGCCCAGCAGCCTCGTGCTGTAGCTCGGCGGCCTCATACTGCAGTCCTGCTACCTCGCGCAATAGCCCGCGGCCTCGTGCGGCGGCCCCCCGCTTCCCGGTGTATCCCACCGGTCGAGTTCTGCAGTCCATAGCCTCGTGACGGAGCCCGACTCCGACAACTCTCACCAGTGTGCATGCTTTATGATGGAAGCCTAAACAATTAATAAATGATATACTAATCCTCAATCGGGAAACATTGTTAATGCCCAAGAAATGTAAAAATCTGATTCCTACACTGATAGAATAGATAGATATTACAATATTAACATGGTTATAGCTAACCAGTAGCATAAGTGCCAGACCGGTATTGTCTAGTAGTACTAACAATACTGTGATTCGTTGTTTAAACTTGTAACTCCTACGACAGGGAAGCACACTAATAGCATAACAATACTACACCAGAATCGCTTAAGTCGCTTCTCTGGCAAAATACTTTTCAACGTTTCAACCAAATGGTCGGAGGTTTTAAGATATGTCCTGAAAGGAGCTACTCATCTATCCGTTTATCCTGGATCCTGGATCGGTACCATCCCTATCGGCCTACTAGTTCGCGCCGAGATGGAGGGATCTATTTCCCGCCGCGCTTAGTTAGTTGATCGCTGCGCTCCGATTGTGCAACATCGTTTTGTTTGTGTGTTAATGTTATAATTAGTGAAATACGGATTACATGTGGTTAAATTAATTATCTAGTGTTTAATTTCAGTGTATAATATATTTCAACCTTTATTAGCTCAGAAGTGAGATGGTAATTAGCGGCCACAAGAACTTTTGAAAGTTTAAAACTGTAAATTGTTAGACTTGCAAAGCCGCGTCACCCGCTGCAGCGGTGGTGTTTCGCGCCGCGTTCTAGGGGTTGCGCGAGAGAGGTGTACTCTGCATCCCTGTCTGTCGCACGGGGAATTGCGCACAACGCTTCTCTGTCACTCTCGACTACGTGACGCTTTTGTTCAAGAGGTTGGCCCGCATCTGTACAGGACTATACGCAGTGCTATTTTTAGAAAGAAGGTTTTTTCGTGTAGAGTTGAAAGTTTTGTATTGTGAAGGATTATAAAGTTATATCTTTTTTTTGAGTCAATTATTGTTATTTTGTGTGTAGTGAATTGGTGATACGTAGATACCTACATAATGGTTAATCATAAAAATAGTCACGGACGCGAAAGTCGTACTCGCGATAGTCGTGTTAGTGGAAGTGAAGAACGAGAGAAGAGGCTACGACGTCGTTTGTTAAACGAACTCGACATGCCTCAATTGTCCAACCGTCTTCAATCACTGGAGAATCTGATTCGTAACCGAGCTTTAACTGAAGACTGTGTCCAAACGCCGCCGCTTCTTCCTGTGCCTACCAGACGTAACAATAGTAGCGCACTGAAGATGCAGGTACCGGCCGCCAGTACTGGTGGAGCTGTGGCAAATGTGTCGCCGCCACCTTCGGCGTCAACAGGGGTAACGAGCGCCCCTGCCGTGAGCGCCTCTGCTGTCGGAGCTCCTGCCGTGAACGTGCCTGATACGAGCACGTATGATCTGCCATCTATGCGTACGGGAACAGCGAGCGCCGCCGATTCGTTGGTGAGCGCATCTGTGACAGGTACGCCAATGGTAAGTGCGCCCCTGTACGAGTGTACCAGATCGGCGGGGACCACTGACTCATTACCACCCGTACCCGTAGTGAGTGCTGCGATGCCTTGGTATGTTGAAAATTCAAGAAGTACTGTGCCGATTAGATTTGTGGGTCGTAGTGACCCCATTCCCGAATTTGACCCCCAAACATCAATGATTACAACAGAAATATGGATACGTAAAGTAAGATTTTGGTTTATTCAAAATGCTTATTGGAAATGTTAGGAGTTCCCGATATTAAACCTTATAACGGGCATAAAATAATAAACAACACTCAACCTTTTGACGATGTAATTGATGATGTTTTACCAATGCAAGCATAATGAGCATTTTAAATGAGAAACTTGTTACAATCTCAAAAGTATACATGAATACAAACAGCGCTGTGTGTATTTAATCATTTTATTTTTGTTTCTCAATTAGATATCTGCAAATTGGGAAAGGAAAGAAAAGTCCAGCGGCGAGTGTGTCGATAGAAGAGCAATAAACATCGAATAGCCGCTTACCATCAGGCGGCCCGTATGCTTGTTTACAGACTTAGTTTTATAAAAAGAAAGCCCTATACGGTTCGAAAAAACACTGACACTTTAAAATATTGTTCCAAACATTTTAATAAATAAAATACATGTAATGGAAGAGTTTCTAAACGAAACAAAATATACAAAGCGATATGTATCACCGAAACATGGCTCTCTCATGAAAAACTTAGTATGATACACTTCAGCGGCTAAAAAGTTTGTATCGCAATTAGATCTCTGCAAATTGGAAAAGGAAAGAAAAGACCAGCGACGAGTGTGTCGATAGAAGAGCAATCACCATCGAATAGGTTACATCATCATGATATCCGATTTGAGCAATGGAAACATGTAGATTATACGTCTGACGTATTATGCTGAAGTTGAGGAACATAAAAACCACAGATATAGATATACTTAGATAACACAATCTGTATGAAAACCAAGTGTGCCATTTACTACCTACTATTTCGTCACAAACACTATTTAGTGACGCTTCAACACATGAATATTCACATACACTTTCACTAAACATACATATTAACACACTCACACATTTTTTACACTTCACATTTCATTTTTATTTCTTTTGTTTATTTAAGATTAGCGCACATCCGTACACTTGTACCTTTTATAAACCATCCAATGGTCATATTTGCCATTATATAAAAATTTGTTTTCAACAAGAGTGAGAGCTGGAACTTGCAACACAAGTTAAATCTTACCGTGAGTTCCAGAGCTCAATCAACACTTTTACTTTTATTTGCGTATTGTGCTATTTTACTGTAGCTATAAGATAATTAACCTTGTACTTAAGTGTTTGTCCAACTTGAAAGTCAATAAACTTTATTATTATTATTATTTTATTATTACTATTTAGTGACGAAAAACGAAACCAAAAAGCGTGCCATTTTTAAATATCTACTATGACACCACAAACTATTTAGTGATGGAAAAAACCAAATCGTTTTAATTACACCGATGCAATGTGAGCGCGAATAGCGCGATAAGCATTTTATGCTTAGTCGGGCACTAAATCTGGCACTCGAAGTAGTTGCTCTTGCGTTATCTAGATATATCTATATCTGCGATAAAAACCTGCATGGTGTGAGAAATGTTTTTTAACTAATTAAATTATATTATATTTATCATTTAAACTAGGTTTAATTTAGTTTGTAATGCATGCACTTACTATTCATTTAATTAGGTAGATTTCATTTTTTTATAGGTTTTCGTTAGGATACATTTTAGATCTAGGTTATGTCTGTTATTTTCTGAGCTGAATAAATCATATCTATAGAAATAAAAAAAAAAACTTTATTCTTTTCACAACTCTATTTGCTATATACTAGGTATTAATGTCGGTATACCTTCCGGTATGTTATCGTTATTTCTTTAAAATTATATAATTTGAATAAAATAAAATAAATCTTCGTCTATTCTCTTTCACCATCCTTGTATACCTTTAATGAGTATTAGATAGTGTTATTTAATAGGTATTCATTAATTATGGATATAATAGAGATTCAGAAATATTTAAGTAAAATTCACCCAAGCTTGCGTCTCCACTACAAATTAATGTAATCTTCATGTGTGTGTGTACGCAGATCATGTACATAGAATATGTTACTGTAACTATATAAATTATATGTGTACCTTATCATTGTGGGTCAATAAATATGTTTTCTTTCTTTCTTTCTTTCTTTACTACCGTCTACACTACGGTCAAGATCGCAGAACCTAACTGCGACGCAGGCACTTAATACTTACTGCTGCTGTATACGTGCTGACGCTGAAAACCTGGAGACTGGACCAGACCTTACTCAGAACCCTGAAGCCATCACCACCTACGCTGCAGTTCAGGCCAGTGTTCATAATCCCCTAAAAACTGTCAAAATCTAGACGTGAGGCGGCCACAGAATTTTAGCAAATAATTGTGAAATTATTATCTTGTTCATTTATCGAACCCCTACAAATTTTTCGGCCCCTAAGGGAAGTGCCACAGTCGCATGAGTATTAGATAGTGTTAAAAGTATTTAGGATGCATTAATTATGGATATAATAGAGATTCAGAAATATTTAAGTAACATTCACCCAAGCTTACAATATAATTGCGATGATAGCTCAGTGGTAGTGACGTCGGATACCGAGATGAAGGCCCCGGGTTCGAATCCTACAATGAGCTTGAGCTTTCGGTGAAGGAAAAGGTAGGGTACTTTGTAGTACCCATCTGGCTGGCTACCACCCTCAAACTGAAAATTTGTCGCCAAGCACCTATCGGTGTGTTCCGACAGCTGCACTTGAGAGCCAGTTTCTTCTAGACATTGTGTGTTCACCACCTTCGGCCACACCATCACTTACCATGGTAAGATTATGGTCTAACAAAGGCCTATACACAGTAACAGTAACAAAAATTACCAATATACATCGAAGCAATTTAGATCCAGATACGAAGCCTGGGTCTCACTGGGTAGCAATACATATAAACGAAAATGGTTTTGGAGAATATTTTGATTCTTATTTTTAATGGATTATACATTAAACAGACAAAACCGACACCGGAGAAACCTGGGAGCCAATTCTCACGTCCTTCGAACTTTTAAGGTTTGGGTCCTATTCGACTGTAAAATATTGAGGCGTGGAGTAAATTCGAACGGTCCTGACTAACCGCTCTAGTTAACTAATAGCTCTAGTTGGTCTGCATCTAAATGCCGGCCTCGAAATTGCCAGAATAATGTAACGTGATGTACACTAGATAAAAGTTACAATTCATATATTTTAGATCGATCAATTTCGATTGGGTTTGATGTCTCCCTGTTCTATTGCTTTTAGATTACCACAATTCACTCGCGAACTCACATTCGCGAATGGCGAGAAAGTAGATGCCACTGACAAAGGTAACATAAAACTAGAAGCCACGGTTCGAATAATTCTTACGAGCAATATGAAAGATGAAACTGTTCAAAATATAATGCGTTTCGAGTCTTCTAAAGAAGTATGGGATGAACCAGCCTGGCAGAAGATCTTCCCTTTTAAATGGGAGGTGTCATCCACCTTGCACCTCCATAAGTACATAAACTAAGGTATATTGTTTCGTTCTGTATTTTGCCAATTCAACAAGATTCAAGAATAAAGTACGCATTTTAGACACATTTGACTTAATCAATAGTAGAACAACATTAGCGCCAGGTAATAAAAAAGCTTTAAGAGCTGTAAATATTGACAGGAAAAAAGTTGATTGCTTACTGGAAGGACTATTCACAAAATTTGAGGTTTATGACGGTAATTATAGATTCGGCTCGTGAAACAGGTTTTGTAGGATTTATAATATGTTTGGAAAGAGCTCTTAGTATTTTTGAGGACCTCATAATAAATGAGAAGTTGAGATTTATTCCCATGAACAGTGTCAGTCAAGACCATTAAGAAATGTATTTTTTTTATGCGGGTGTTTTAATGGTAAACCAAATGTCGTAGAGTTCAAACTTAGAGTAAGATATTGTATCTTATTAAAATAAATTCCAGGTTCTCAATTGAATGTATTTATTACTTTTATAAAATAGTTTACATTAGAAGCTTAGGTATAATTAGAAGCCTATCTAACAAAGTCTGTCTTCTAGTCTAACTAAGATCATGCTGGGCAATATTTCTTAGAACTCCTCTCTCGACGACAATTCACAAGATAATCCCATTACAAATCTCTGGTGCACATTCCATTTTTTCTACAAGATGGCGGACAACACGATTTGCGCGCTCACAAAAACTGATTGATAAAGTAAAACTGTTACAATAAAAATTAAACGGAATCATAATTCATTTCTTTAATTCTTTAATCTTTAACTGGCAAGATATTTCTCAAGTTTTTTTTTTTTTTATACAACTTAGTCGGTAAACAAACATACGGCCCACCTGATGGTAAGCGGTTACCGTAGCCATATGGACGCTTGCAACACACGAAGCATCGCTCACGCGTTACCGACCTTTCCCCCCTCCCCTATGAGCTCTGGCGACCTTACTCACGCGCAGGAACACAACTTTACACAACATAAAGTTATTTGGCTGCGGTATTCTGTAAGGTGGAGGTACTTCCCCAGTCGAGCTGCTCTTTGAGCGAATAAACGCTATGCTCTACCTCTCTTAAAATTCAATTATTCAATGTTCAAAAATTCTAGAAACGAATCAAAAGCTATTCATAAATCAATATAATAATTGACAGTCACTTTTTAGAGCAAAACAATTAAGATTTACAATAATCTAATTACTCACGATAATAATCAACTGTCATCCATTTTGCATTTTTAAGTAAAGTTAGAATCAAAACAAAATCTATAATAAATTAGAACGAGAGAAAATTTAGTAATACATAATCTAGCATTAAAATAAAACGATTAACAATTTATAACGAATTTTCATAAGACTTGCGTCGACATATAGGTATATATTTACAGAAAAGTGAAAACTATATGTTTCAAAAGAAGAAATATAGTTTGCACAAATATGACAATTTTATTAAACCATTTACGGTTGTATCTTGTGACCACACATTGGAGGTGAAACGAGCAAAATTCTTAAACAAAATAAATGTAAACATTGTATCTCTAATCTCACAGTCAGTGAAGAAAATGATACCCATATGTGGATAACGCAAAGGGAATACAGATAATTAAAACAAAGGAAACTGACCTACCCAGCAGAGTATGTTGTAAGATGTTTTGGCACAACAGTCGAAGAATCCAATCAGTTTTTGGAAATACAGGCACATAAAATAAATAATATTTCAAATGTGATTAAAAAAGAACTGCTTCGAAAGCATGATTTTAAAAATATATGTTGTCAAAAACATAAATATTCAGTCCGGAACGCTTTCCTACAGATTTCAATTAAATTGGCTATATTTAATTGGATAAATATATAAAGGAAGTGATGTTGTTCGATTGGAGATGAGAAAAACTTGCCTCTATGCAGAAAAAAGCATTAACTAAATTTAAGAAAAGATTAAAAAAGAAATGAAAATGTATTACAAGTACCTACTTGCGTTTTATTTTACCGTTTTATCCGTAAATAGTAAAAAATAATTTGGGTTAAAGGGAGGAGGGTACTGCCAGATATTAGGGCTGTATAATATTAAGACTTTAGTCCGACAATGATCATTGCTTTAAAAAGAAAAAAAAAGTCATACATCAATTTCCCTAGTCGGCTCTATTGCCTGACTAATTAGTAAGCGAGATACCCATCTGATACGTAGTATTTCTAGCTAGTCTGTGCCCTATGCTGCCACCCAAACGGATGCCAAAATTATGACGCACTTGTTTCAAAATGAAAATGAGCCGTTCCGAAGACTTTTCAGAGAAAATGATATTTTTGTTTTAGGGGCTTTAGGGATGCCATCCCTTTGCTTGAAAATTGTAATTATCGTGTGTATAAACCAGAATCATTAGGTGAAGGAGCAACCCAACTTACATTTTCACAAGCGAACAAAAGCCGTAAAGTGACAACTGTTTAGGCAGAGGTATTTCAATATAGCCTCACCACATTTAATGGTTGACTTCAGAATCGCTGCAGCATTTATAAATAAATTCGATCCTGTCTTGGAGGATAGTCCTAATGCGGAGTATATAACCCATAGAGATTAATGAACCTAATCATCTTGGTCAATTTATTAACAATAATAATATAAACAGAAGGCGAGTTATGTTTACCCGTATTGACGGTGACTTACCTCATTTTAATAATTTTCCGGTATTTGCATACAATAATTTTATTTTATTTATTATTAGGTCTATATAAGGTGAAACAAGCGCGTTAGGGTTGTGGAAGTCTGTCCAGAACTGGAACATTCCCAAAAAATGCTAACACGAGTTGGTGGAAATAATCCCTAGTTATTAAGAGGACGTATCAAGTCTCGTCATCTTTCCCAGATAATTTACTTCTATGTTTTATTTGATACTGAACATAATAGTGATTCTGCCCTGGATGCTATTTTAGGGTACTTTTGTAATTGCCTTGTAGGGAACAGGACCGTTGGTTGTTGTCATGTTATGACAATAATATGGTACCTTGGTTGGGCAAGACCAAAACGATATTCAAGCTCCAGCAGGATTTCTAGACAAAATTTTACTAACAATCCAAGAATATTAAAATAATCTAACAAAAGGCTAATCTTTGTTGAGAACCGAGCTTAAAAGGGCCCGTATCTAATTAATTATAAAAATAACTCAAAATAAAAAAAAGTGTACCAATAATCTATTCTTGTATTTGTTTTACATGTCAAATGTTTAAAGCAGTTCCTTATTTATTTGGGTAATGACTGAAACACTACAATACTGTATTATACATAATAAATATTTATTTTATACATCGGTTGCGCCATTTGTTTGCAGTCATGCTGGTGTTCTGTGCACTTTCAGATGCAAAGTTGTGGCATAAATATCAAAACAAATTAGCAGAGGACTTTTCAAACACGCACAACTAACGATAACGCAATTAGTGGGAGGTTAAGTTAAAGTCACTTGAATCGTTGTTGCTGGCTATTAAAGACACAGTTATATCTATTGGTGGTAACCTTATTTCTCAATATGTCATGCCCGAGCCGTCATTTGAGGGTGAAAGCATTAACAGAGATTACGCGACGGAAATAAACTATGATGCAGTAGAACCGACCGAAACATTACAAAATGGTGTCTAGAGGCAACTCAAGAACAGCGTTTAATATTCGATCGTGTGTTTCCAAGCTTAGATAGTGCTTTGAGAGAAATGCTTTTTGTAGATCCTCGCGGTGGAACTGGAAAGGCTTTTCTTACCTAAGTGATTTTAGCAAAGGTACGAAGTCCAAAGTAACATTGCGCATTTGCGCGTGCTGTTGCCAGAAGGAAAAACTGCAGATACTGTTTAAAATTCCGATCGACTTTCGTAATGTTGAACGAACGAAACTACACATAGCTGGCGTATAAATTTCGTAAAAAAAATAACATTGCTTTTTCTGCTATTTTAACTTATTTTCTTTGTTTAATTGTAGATTTTAATAGAAAATGGACTGTTGACAGTGCAGAAAACGGAATTCGGTCCAAGGATCGGAAGACAAAATACTCATGTGCAAGTTTTTTCAAGTCCAGTTTCTAAGATGTTCCAAAGATTTTTAGTTCATAAAATTACTCATTTCATATTCTACCGTACAATAATTTTTTTATTTTGATAAAACCTTGTTTTCTTTAGTTCCTTTTATTTTTTGAGAGACAGAAATATTTTGTTTCAAATTCATAGTGACTTGTTTCTAGTTAAGTAAAAAATATATATTATTAAAATGGCGCGATTGTTTTATTTCTAATGCATTACTAAATTATTGTCTTATAACAAAAAAAAAACTTTTTCAGAAACAAGTTTTATCGCAAGATTTATTAACAGGTATGTCATACCCTGCGAAATACTCCTTGTTACATTTTCTCACCACACTCTCGCCGGGTTAATCTCTTCAGTTCTACTTCGTGCGCAGGGCATTGCTTTTTCATAGCCAGAAGTTCGTCATCATGTTCGGGAACATTGTGGATAGGTATCGGTTGCCACATCAGGTTGTAATTCCATATGGCGTCGCCTTTGGGGGGAAACAAACCAGACATGTTAGCTTGGGCTGACATGAGTGTTCTATCGACATCGGTAGACCGCACGTAAATCATGCCGGCGAACGAACCAGCGCCCCGAGCGGAGTAACACTCACCGTGACATGTTGACTGCAGCCACCGTCGTCCACGACTGGGACGCCGAACAAGTTCCCCACTTGTTCTCGCCCCGATCTCGAATCGCAGGCGGACTGTTTCGGGGATGACATGGCCAACATTGGTGACTTCTCGAATTCTCGATGCTCGTGTCCTGATGGTCGGCTGACGTCGCACGTCTCCGGTTGGAGTACAATGCAGCCCGCAAACAGCACCAGCGAGCGAAGGAGGCTAGTCGAAGCGCGCCGGGGAGCACGCCGGAGCGCCCCGCGGATATTAAGTAGCTGTAAAGGCTCTTTCCATAGCCATCGGGGACGCCTAGGTTCGGTCCTGGAACCATGGGGATCCATGGGGGCGCCCGTAAAGAACTGTACTGGGCAAGCTCAATCCGTGGGTCCCTCCTCTGACGCAGACACTGGACCCGGATTTCGTGGGAAGGGTAGTTGAGGGTCCAGGACAGTCTCTTGAATCTTCCGTTTTTAACTATTTTATTAAATTCCCACTATCTCCATAAATGGGGATGCCATTTCGTTGTGCTTTCTTGTTTGCTTTTATTTGTCATCGACGAATAAAATAATTCAGTTGGTTCATACCACCGATATTAGCTGGATTTTGATTATTTGCTTAACAATGTGGACGATGATGATTTGGATATTCTGGAGTCAGCAGAACTAACTTCTCGCGACCCTAACCGGCAATGCATAAGGGTGAATCCTTTTGATTTATTAGACGAGGAAGAATTTCGCAACAAATATAGGTTCACGAAACTATTGAAGTTTCTTTGGAGAATACCTAACAGACTTATTACATTATTGCAATTAACATTTTCCTTATAACTGGTGCAAAGATACAAATAAAATTTTCAATGAAGAATCGATTTTGATATTTTTTTTGGATCAGAGTTCTTTCATATATACTGTGAAAAAAGGCATAATAAATGATTCATTTAATAATTTGCTTTGCGTTTTTCTATATCCCATTCATTACAATAAGTAAAAAGGTATATATTGGTATTATAACTACGTAGTATAGAAATAGTGTTGGAACCAAGAGATGTCGCTACATCATTCAAAGATTTGCGGCCGACTATCTCAAATATACATAAAGATACTCTGTGGCTACACCTCTACCTCGTGTGCAGTCTGCTCAGTATGGGCAAACAATACCACACCACACACTTACATTAGAAAGGACTTCAAAAATACGACCCACACCTCGAAGACGGTTAAGATTGACATAGGAAGACCAAGCTGCCCAACAATTTGTAAATTCGGATGCAATGATGATGCAGAATGGAGCAAGCAACAAAGAGGATATGAGGAGGGAGCAAAATCGAATAAGAGAAATGGAAGTGCAGAATACGAGGCAGTGGCAAGCCTAAGGCTTAAGAACATTAAATTTGTTAGACAAATTAGAATCGGAATATTGTAGAAAGAGGTGCCTTATTAATGAGGGAGCAAAATCGAATAAGAGAAATGGAAGTGCAGAATACGAGGCAGTGGCAAGCCTAAGACTTAAGAACATTAAATTTGTTAGGTAAATTAGAATTGGAATATTGTAGAAAGAGGTGCCTTATTACTGTAAGGCCAATTTTGACCAATGCCCTGAATGCCATAACTACCACAAGGGCCATAACTAATTTAGTAAATGACACTAAAGCCCTGAAGCACTTATTTTACACTTATTGTTCAATTCAGCACGATGGGGACTCCAAGATACAGGCTCGCCCTAGTTTGGAGTTCACTGCTATATCTGAGTTTATGTGTATTTTGCTATCTAAAACTTGAAAAATCTTATTTTTAATTTCATGTGTGTTTTTTAAATAAAAGATTATTATTATTATATGCGTCTAGACTAAACAGTGGCGTCATGATATGTTTCGGATAAAATTGCCAAAACATTTTTTCTACACCCCTCATCTTAGAAAAAGAATCCGCAACAATTTAATAACTTAAGACTCAATATATGAAATAGGGAATGAAAAAAATGGTTAAGTGTGATTATTATCAAATGGTTTACGATGCAGAAATTTCATATGGAGAACTGCGACTCTTTGCTAAGTTCATAGAAGAACATATAAATCCAGAACTGTTCACTCATAGTGTTATTGTTGCTAGGGAACATTCGACTTTAAGAGGAAATCTTCCTGAAGAATGCCGACAACTAATACATATAACATTATTATTAGACAATTTGTTTGATAGTGTAGCGATGCATCGACACCTTTACGGTACGGTGTGAGTAGGGACTTCAGTCACCACCACCCGGGCACGGTAGACGCACGCTAGTCGCAAGTTTAGTGTTTCTATAAATAGGCTTGCATTTTTAATATACCAATTAGTGAAAAGAAAGTGACTTTTATTTACATATACTTGAACCCATTCGTCCGCTCGCTTAGTTGAGAGTAGACGTGTTCATATTATTTCCGCGTGTACAACAAAATAGTTCAATCTAATCTCAACATTAACGTAATAGGAACAAGTGATATTACTGTGTGAGTGAAAACTAATTAAAGATAACTTCACATAATTGCTATCCTCGTCTCGCACCGCATCTCGAAGTCGGGACTGAGGGGTTTTACCTGAGGAGGGACAATACTTATATATATTTCCTGACTTATTACAAGCGTCTATTGTAATAATGCCGCGCACTGCACGAACTCCGCCGAAACACACATCTAACCCGGACCTTTCTATCGAGGCAGAAGATGCATTCATAAACTTGCGCAAACGTAAACAGCCTGATGACGCTGACATGTGTATGAAACTGCTTGAAAAAAAATTTGATGAACAGCTGGCCACATGGAATCTTAAAATCGATCATACAATCGCGGAAGTGATTGCTTCATCTATAAAATCAAGCCTTACTAGTGAATTCTCAAAAATCTCGGATTCGTTAGACGTCATAAATGAGACAGTCACAGGTTTGCGCTCTGATAACACAAGTTTCAAGGAATCACTTTGTGACATTAACATCCGTCTGGCTGAGATGGAGAAGTCACTTAATGCGTCTGAAACACGTCAGAATACGTTTGATGCACAGCTGCAATCCATAAAAACTCAAGTCTCCCAAACCAACAATCTACCCCGCATATTTTGGATGGTGGCTCAGTTTTTGTCTAACGTGCCCCGGTTTCTCGTGTTTTTCAAAATTAGTCAGTGGACATTATTTTCTTTTTGTAATTCTGAACTGATTACTGTGTCGCGTATTTGGTGTGTGACGCAATAGCGACCACACCTCTACAGGGCCCTGCGCCCGGGCCTATACCATAGCCCGGCGTGCCTGCCCCTGCTGCCCAAGTGAAGGAGGAGAGGTTGGCGGAGATGGCAGTGGAGAAATTAACTCCACAATACATTAAATTTCCAACATCAACATCTGAAAAAAAAACGGTTCAAAGGCATAGTAAGTCTAATGTTATACTGTAACGATGCGACCTCTCCTATTTCTATTATTGCTTCTGGTCACAAATCTTTATTCTAATTTTTAAATTTTCATATGATCAATTTTCTAATTCCAATTTTCAAATTTTTGAAATCTCATATGAAGAATGTCCATCAGACATTCAGTCTATTCGATCAGTTCTGAGACAAAACTTAAATTGTGCGGTCATGTCTTTACAAGTGAAATAAAACAAATCAGAATATATTTATTGCATAAAGTGAAATAAGTTACCAATGTGTACAATACTTGATATATAGCCGTGTGTACAATGTGACAATATCCAGTGCACTTATATTATAAATAATTTAACATACTACTAGAACCCAGCTGGGGTAAGTTCCTTCGTTTCATATCACCACTTCCTTGTATCCCAAATTGTTGTCTCAGTTCTCATATCAAAATATTTGGTTATTCTTTCTTACAAGTGTTTTATATCATATTTTCATTGTTACAGTTCTTTATTTTACTCAATAAACTATATGGAAGACAGTCTATAAGTTTCATTTTTCTTCAACATCTACTATTTTGAATGCTCCGGTCGTAGGCTCATAGTTAGCTGATAGCCAAAGCCTACGTGCGTGACAATACTAACTTAAACTAGGTACTTGTTGGATTGGATACCTACTTATTTATGTATAACTATGACTATTTGTATGGTATGGCTGTTTCAGATTTTTAGAGTTGTTCAATATTCCTAATACGCTGGGAACAGTAGATGGGACACATGTGGGAATAGCCAAACCATCAATAAATCACCCTACTTCGCCTGGAAACCTATTTTATAATAGAAAAAAGGCTTCTACAGCATAAATTGTCAGATTGTGAGTATTAACATACATTTTTAATTCCTTTTAAATATGTTTGCTAGCTAAATATATTTCATAATCCTTTTCAATTATTTACAGGTGTGCAGTGCTAGAGGGAAAATTATTTCATTAACCCCTATTTTCCGGGGTCTACTCATGATGCAGCCATCTGAAGAGCATTCAAAGTATACCATTTAAAAAAATACAGTTTATGCAAGGTGTAAGAAATCAATGGCTTTTAGGTAGTAGGAGTACCCCTTGCAACCCTGGCTCATGACTTCTTTACGGGAGTCAAACTAATTCAGTCGAGACAGGTTACAATGACTGCCATGGAAGAGCTAGAAACGTCGTGGAAATGTGCAATGGGCACATTTCCGGAGCCGTTACAAAGTAACGTGTACCGCGTGGCCGGTTTATTCTGCCACAGCTATTGTGGTAAAACCTAAGAGTAGTTTTATGTATTGTGGCATTTGGATGTGAAGACCAAGCTGCCCAACAATTTGTAAATTCTGATGCAGAATGGAGCAAGCAACAAAGAGGATATGAGGAGGGAGCAAAATCGAATAAGAGAAATGGAAGTGCAGAATACGAGGCAGTGGCAAGCCTAAGGCTTAAGAACATAAAATTTAGTAGACAAATTAGAATTGGAATATTGTAGAAAGAGGTGCCTTGTTACTGTAAGGCCAATTTTGACTAATGCCCTGTCATAACTACCACAAGGGGCCATAACTGATTTAGTAAATGACACTAAAGCCCTGAAGCACTTATTGTTCAATTCAGCACGATGGGGACACCCAAGATCAAATCAATATCAAATAGGGAATGAAAAAAATGGTTAAGTGTAATTATTATCAAATGGTTTATGATGCAGAAATGTCATATGGAGAACTGCGACTCTTTGATAAGTTCATAGAAGAACATATAAATCCAGAACTGTTCACTCATAGTGTTATTGTTGCTAGGGAACATTCGACTTTAAGAGGAAATCTTCCTGAAGAATGCCGACAACTAATAGATATAACATTATTATTAGACCATTTGTTTGGTAGCTTAAATGTTAGTTGTTTATCAATACCGGATGGCAAAATTTATAAAAGGCCTGTGAAGCGTATTCGCCTCATTATTTAATATAGAAAAGGCCAACGAAATTTTAAAAACTGTTAAATTTGTATTGAAACTAAAGGTTCGGGATTAAATCCGATTATGGTTGAGATGCAATTTTGACGACGAACTTTAACAAAGACCCAGTTGAAAACTTCTTTGTATTGAAATTACACGACCAGTTCGTAGTTCTACGTATCGTAAAACATCACACCACATTCGCACCACACCCGTGTCTCCCAGTGTAGTCCTCCTTGACGAGTAGCACCAAACAAACTCCGAAAGAAAACGCAAGATTTATTCAACGATCCAAGTTCAATTACGCATTCCGAAACATTTAGCTAACAAATTGAGTCACTAGATGACCCTCATTTAGTCGACGGATCCATTAGAAAGCATGTGACGGTTAACAAAAACTGTATTTAATAGGTCACCTGTTTGATTACTTCTAAAAAATTTTTATTTCTTTTCTTTATATCTTTTAAAATCTTTTTTCTTAAAAGACTGCAGATTTTAGCCGCACTGTCATTTTTTGCTCATGGTAGCTACCCATATGGAGAAATTAATTCCACAATATATTAAATTTCCAACAACAACATCTGAAAGACTGTTCAAAGGCAGAGTCTAATGTTATACTAACTTAAACTAGGTACTTGTTGGATTGGATACCTACTTATTTATGTATAACTATGACTATTTGTATGGTATGGCTGTTTCCGATTTTTAGAGTTGTTCAATATTCCTAATACGCTGGGAGTAGTAGATGGGACACATGTGGCAATAGCCAAACCATCAATAAATCACCCTACTTCGCCTGGAAACCTATTTTATAATAGAAAAGGTTTCTACAGCTTAAATTGTCAGATTGTGAGTATTAACATACATTTTTAATTCCTTTTAAATATGTTTGCTGGCTAAATATATTTCATAATCCTTTTCAATTATTTACAGGTGTGCAGTGCTAGAGGGAAAATTATTTCATTAACCCCTATTTTCCGGGGTCTACTCATGATGCAGCCATCTGAAGAGCATTCAAAGTATACCATTTAAAAAAATACAGTTTATGCAATGTGTAAGAAATCAATGGCTTTTAGGTAGTAGGAGTACCCCTTGCAACCCTGGCTCATGACTCCTTTACTGGAGTCAACTAATTTAGCCGAGACAGGTTACAATGACTGCCATGGAAGAGCTAGAATCGTCGTGGTAATGTGCAATGGGCACATTTCCGGAGCCGTTACAAAGTAACTTGTACCGGGTGGCCGGTTTATTCTGCCACAGCTATTGTGGTAAAACCTAAGAGTAGTTTTATGTATTGTGGCATTTGGATGTATGAAACGTTATGTAACCTACATGGATGTGACTGTGTGGATAGTGGTAATAAAATAAAAGTTATAATCAAATTTAAGTATAATTATGTTATCAAGTCTAATAACAGTAGCAAGGCAGTAGCATCTTCCTGCAGATTAGCACCCAATTCTTTTCTGTTTGCCTTTTTTATAAAACAAGTATATGCATGTTTTGGAACATAGTCCTTATTCTTAACCTATTTAGTAAGAGATAAAATTATGAACAACACAACTGTCCGAGTTCATTCGTTTTATAATTAATTAATAAGTTTTGTTTTTTGCGTCGCTAGATGGCGTTGTGCATTTTTTTTTAAGAGATGTGGTTTCGTTCTCGCCATTTAATATAAGCGGAAATGTTTTTTGTCTGTGTGTGTGCATTTGGGTACTTAAACAGTACTACAATAAAGGTATACAGTATCACCCAAGAGACCAGATTCGTGTTCACAACTGAAATGTTTAAAAATATATAATAAAAGCAAAACATTGTTATTTCAGTTTCCTTTATATTTTCAGATTCTGATGAGGACGACGTAGAGGAAGAAGCTAGCCAGTCATATAACCAAGTAGCAGAGGAGGACAATGCTGATTCTCTTTCAGAAGCAAGACAAATTCGCCAAACATGTATTAATAGTCATTTAAATTCAAAATTAGTCAAATAAAACATGCTTTTCATCTTCTAATATTAATATAATAAAAAACACCTTTAATAAGCAGCAAACACACAAAAATTATTATTTAAATTCAACATCAGGCTTTTCTTGTATAAATATAATAGCTTAAAATAACATAAAAGTTCTTCAACATTATAAAAATTTAAAAAATCAACAATTACTCATTTTTAATTAACTGTATCGTGCGACGCACACTCAAACAAAATAGTAAATAACAAGATCAGAATAACACCAACCAATAAATCCTTGGGATTATTCATGCGGATTACCTTACCAAATCGTTTACCACTAACAAAACACCAATGTCACTTTCCAGCCAATAAACTATGCACAAAACACAATGATCCGTTGCTGCATAAAAAAAGGATATGAGGATATAAAACACGAAACTTTCATGCTGCCAATGCTCTACAGTCCTCTACTGTTGGTGGCGATTGTGTATCTTCCATAGGGCTTAACTCCGTTTGTATGGCAGACACCTGCTGCCATGAAATATTGCTTCATGTCAGCTGCCCGTCAGAGGTATCATTAATCTGTTTCAATACCAGCATTTTCATAGAATTGAGATACACAATTATCTTCAGTTGTTTCCGCCACCGGCAATATATTTTCGACGGGAAGTTCTTGATTGCTCTCTACTTCATTAGCAGTTCAAGAAGTTCTTCGGTATTTCGTGTGTGAAGAATGACTCCTCTGTCTGCACAAGATCTTGGACGAAAACCCCGGTAATAAGAGCGGTTGGGTCCTCACTAATCTCCTGATCTTGTACAGGACCATTTGCACTATTTTTACTTAGGGGTGAGGATCGTAGTGCGGATGTGTCAGTCGTATTGTTTAAAGCAATTTCAGCAGAAACGATCTCTAAGTCAGTAGTGACCATAATTTTCAACAGAGTTAACGAACGAACGAGTTAAAACATAATTAAATATAACCTATTAAACTAATAAAACCTAAAAATCTAAATAATAAAAATTATTGTGACGGCTGCGTCACTCTCATCGAATTTTTTGTGTTGGAATCCCTCTAGGGTAAGTTCCCATTTATTACTTTTATACATCATCCATTGTAAGGTGTTATATCTAGCCATCCTTCTATCTATGCTAGCGCTGCTATTTTATAATAGAAAAAAGGCTTCTACAGCATAAATTGTCAGATTGTGAGTATTAACATACATTTTTAATTCCTTTTAAATATGTTTGCTAGCTAAATATATTTCATAATCCTTTTCAATTATTTACAGGTGTGCAGTGCTAGAGGGAAAATTATTTCATTAACCCCTATTTTCCGGGGTCTACTCATGATGCAGCCATCTGAAGAGCATTCAAAGTATACCATTTAAAAAAATACAGTTTATGCAAGGTGTAAGAAATCAATGGCTTTTAGGTAGTAGGAGTACCCCTTGCAACCCTGGCTCATGACTTCTTTACGGGAGTCAAACTAATTCAGTCGAGACAGGTTACAATGACTGCCATGGAAGAGCTAGAAACGTCGTGGAAATGTGCAATGGGCACATTTCCGGAGCCGTTACAAAGTAACGTGTACCGCGTGGCCGGTTTATTCTGCCACAGCTATTGTGGTAAAACCTAAGAGTAGTTTTATGTATTGTGGCATTTGGATGTGAAGACCAAGCTGCCCAACAATTTGTAAATTCTGATGCAGAATGGAGCAAGCAACAAAGAGGATATGAGGAGGGAGCAAAATCGAATAAGAGAAATGGAAGTGCAGAATACGAGGCAGTGGCAAGCCTAAGGCTTAAGAACATAAAATTTAGTAGACAAATTAGAATTGGAATATTGTAGAAAGAGGTGCCTTGTTACTGTAAGGCCAATTTTGACTAATGCCCTGTCATAACTACCACAAGGGGCCATAACTGATTTAGTAAATGACACTAAAGCCCTGAAGCACTTATTGTTCAATTCAGCACGATGGGGACACCCAAGATCAAATCAATATCAAATAGGGAATGAAAAAAATGGTTAAGTGTAATTATTATCAAATGGTTTATGATGCAGAAATGTCATATGGAGAACTGCGACTCTTTGATAAGTTCATAGAAGAACATATAAATCCAGAACTGTTCACTCATAGTGTTATTGTTGCTAGGGAACATTCGACTTTAAGAGGAAATCTTCCTGAAGAATGCCGACAACTAATAGATATAACATTATTATTAGACCATTTGTTTGGTAGCTTAAATGTTAGTTGTTTATCAATACCGGATGGCAAAATTTATAAAAGGCCTGTGAAGCGTATTCGCCTCATTATTTAATATAGAAAAGGCCAACGAAATTTTAAAAACTGTTAAATTTGTTTTGAAACTAAAGGTTCGGGATTAAATCCGATTATGGTTGAGATGCAATTTTGACGACGAACTTTAACAAAGACCCAGTTGAAAACTTCTTTGTATTGAAATTACACGACCAGTTCGTAGTTCTACGTATCGTAAAACATCACACCACATTCGCACCACACCCGTGTCTCCCAGTGTAGTCCTCCTTGACGAGTAGCACCAAACAAACTCCGAAAGAAAACGCAAGATTTATTCAACGATCCAAGTTCAATTACGCATTCCGAAACATTTAGCTAACAAATTGAGTCACTAGATGACCCTCATTTAGTCGACGGATCCATTAGAAAGCATGTGACGGTTAACAAAAACTGTATTTAATAGGTCACCTGTTTGATTACTTCTAAAAAATTTTTATTTCTTTTCTTTATATCTTTTAAAATCTTTTTTCTTAAAAGACTGCAGATTTTAGCCGCACTGTCATTTTTTGCTCATGGTAGCTACCCATATGGAGAAATTAATTCCACAATATATTAAATTTCCAACAACAACATCTGAAAGACTGTTCAAAGGCAGAGTCTAATGTTATACTAACTTAAACTAGGTACTTGTTGGATTGGATACCTACTTATTTATGTATAACTATGACTATTTGTATGGTATGGCTGTTTCCGATTTTTAGAGTTGTTCAATATTCCTAATACGCTGGGAGTAGTAGATGGGACACATGTGGCAATAGCCAAACCATCAATAAATCACCCTACTTCGCCTGGAAACCTATTTTATAATAGAAAAGGTTTCTACAGCTTAAATTGTCAGATTGTGAGTATTAACATACATTTTTAATTCCTTTTAAATATGTTTGCTGGCTAAATATATTTCATAATCCTTTTCAATTATTTACAGGTGTGCAGTGCTAGAGGGAAAATTATTTCATTAACCCCTATTTTCCGGGGTCTACTCATGATGCAGCCATCTGAAGAGCATTCAAAGTATACCATTTAAAAAAATACAGTTTATGCAATGTGTAAGAAATCAATGGCTTTTAGGTAGTAGGAGTACCCCTTGCAACCCTGGCTCATGACTCCTTTACTGGAGTCAACTAATTTAGCCGAGACAGGTTACAATGACTGCCATGGAAGAGCTAGAATCGTCGTGGTAATGTGCAATGGGCACATTTCCGGAGCCGTTACAAAGTAACTTGTACCGGGTGGCCGGTTTATTCTGCCACAGCTATTGTGGTAAAACCTAAGAGTAGTTTTATGTATTGTGGCATTTGGATGTATGAAACGTTATGTAACCTACATGGATGTGACTGTGTGGATAGTGGTAATAAAATAAAAGTTATAATCAAATTTAAGTATAATTATGTTATCAAGTCTAATAACAGTAGCAAGGCAGTAGCATCTTCCTGCAGATTAGCACCCAATTCTTTTCTGTTTGCCTTTTTTATAAAACAAGTATATGCATGTTTTGGAACATAGTCCTTATTCTTAACCTATTTAGTAAGAGATAAAATTATGAACAACACAACTGTCCGAGTTCATTCGTTTTATAATTAATTAATAAGTTTTGTTTTTTGCGTCGCTAGATGGCGTTGTGCATTTTTTTTTAAGAGATGTGGTTTCGTTCTCGCCATTTAATATAAGCGGAAATGTTTTTTGTCTGTGTGTGTGCAACTTGGGTACTTAAACAGTACTACGATAAAGGTATACAGTATATTGGAGCCTTTCATTGCATCATCAGCATCACCCAAGAGACCAGATTCGTGTTCACAACTGAAATGTTTAAAAATATATTATAAAAGCAAAACATTTGTTATTTCAGTTTCCTTTACCTATATATTTTCAGATTCTGATGAGGACGACGTAGAGGAAGAAGCTAGCCAGTCATCTTATAACCAATTAGCAGAGGAGGGCATTGCTGATTCTCTTTCCTTGGGATTATTCATGCGGATTACCTTACCAAATCGATTACCACTAACAAAACACTAATGTCACTTTCCAGCCAATAAACTATGCAAAAAACACAATGATCCGTTGCTGCAAAAAAAAAGGATATGAGGATATAAAACACGAAACTTTCATGCTGCCAATGCTCTACAGTCCTCTACTGTTGGTGGCGATTGTGTATCTTCCATAGGGCTTAACTCCGTTTGTATGGCAGACACCTGGTGCCATGAAATATTTTATTTTTGCTGCCCGTCAGAGGTATCATTAATCTGTTTCAATACCAGCATTTTCATAGAATTGAGATACACAATGATCTTCAGTTGTTTCCGCCACCGGCACTATATTTTCGACGGGAAGTTCTTGATTGCTCTCTACTTCATTAGCAGTTCAAAAAGTTCTTCGGTATTTCGTGTGTGAAGAATGACTCCTCTGTCTGCACAAGATCTTGGACGAAAACCCCGGTAATAAGAGCGATTAGGTCCTCACTAGGCATGGCATAAATCACAAGTAGCATGTGATAAATAATATGATTCTGTTTTCATATGTCACATCTGTTACCGTCCATGACATAGCCTGTTACATGTTATAAAGAATATTTAAGAATATAAATAAAATGTATGCGACTGAAGGACTTTGTATCCATGGTCATGAACAAATTTAAAAAAAAAAAAACTTTATCATTGATTAGCCTTTAAGAGTATTCAAAAATAAACCTTAAATCAAGTATCATAAAGTGTTAACTTCTATAACATGTTATGTAGCAGGATAGAAAAATAATTTTTTGCTACGAAAGTTATATATAATTTGCATCAGTGATAATTTGACACTTGCGTGCGATACTCGCACATGATTTTGTGAAAAATACCGTCGATCAGCATCGATGACGTAGGTTACAAATCATTGCAAATCATATATCGCAAGTGAAATCATGCTATAAAAAATAATAATATCATCAAATGAGAATTCCTTTAAAGTAGCAATAATTTCCATGCCTAGTCCTCACTACCCTCTAGGGTAAGTTCCCATGTATTACTTTTATAAATCATCCATTGTAAGGTGTTCTATCTAGCCATTCTTCTATCTATGCTAGCGCTGCTTCCTTTTATTCGCTGCTTCCGTTTATTTTTGTCAGGGACACTGTGACCCTTGACCAGCGTTGCCAACTCTTACGTCTTTTGACGTAGATCTACGTATTTTAGGCCTTTCCTGCGAACCTACGAACTTCGGTCCCAGAATCTACGTATTTTTATTAAATTTTACAAATTTACAACATAACTTGATTCATTAGGCTGAATGGTCATAATTTCCAGTACCTACCTTAGAGAAAAAAAATGTTATTAAACGGTCCGTTTCATACTAACGAACATTTGCCATAGAGCTGTGATTCTGACTCATCTCATCTAAACGTCAAATTGCGACGTAAACAAAAAAGTGAAACATAACTTCATAACAGTCTTCTCAGTTCAAGTTGTATTTGGAACCGGTGAAACCGGTAGAACAAAGTCATTTGTTAACGTTCACAAGAGCCTTATCAGGGCCAAAATTGAATAAATGAATTTTGATTTTAACCTAAAAATATACTTTTTAGCGGGAACTTACAGAGTGACGTTTTGTTGATATGTTTATTTCTAATTTCAGGTGCAGTACATAAACCTACTATTAGTTCTATGTTTCCAGTCTGCGTCAAAATCATTCGCAGATAAAATTGAGTCTGCAGAAATAAAGATGGCATGTTTCTGATGGCAAAGCACAATCTACCATTTAGTTTAGCAGATGATCTAAAGGACCTTATTCAATCAGTTGTTACTGATTCAATGCTTGCATCAGAATTAACTTTTGGAAGAACAAAGGCACATGCTATTGTTACAAGTGTTACCGGTAAAGTAGCAGAAAACCAATTGATTAAAATATTACAACAAAATAAGTTTTCACTAATAGTTGATGAGAGCACAGATAGATCATCAACCAAACATTTGGCACTTATTGTAAGGACTGCCGTTGTTCGAGCGCCTGATGCATTGCGACAGCAATGCGCCCTTAAAAACCTTGTTGCGTATGCACACATTAGGATTTATTAAATTTTAAAGTTTTCTTATTTGTACGTGTCTCCTGTTAAGGTTTATTAAAAGGAACCACAGCTAAAACACATTCCCGTTTTATTTTATATCACAATTCCCGAATTTACACCATTACAGCAGTTGATATGAATGTTGAAGATAATTTCCTATGTTTAATACCAGTTATTGATGGTACAGCTTCAGCTTTACATAATGCATGTATGTATATGCGTCCACTTAACCGCTCTCGCATCACCACATTACAAGAGCAGGCTTTAGAAATCAAAAATGATTCTGCTGCCCAATATGATTTTGAGAAGATGGATAAGGCACTATTTTGGGTTAAATATCTCAAAGTTTATCCCAGCACAGGCACTAAAATTGTTTTTACCTTTTTCAAGCACTTATTTGTGCGAACGGGGAAATCACGCCACGTATGTATTATGATGGCGTGATTTCGCCGTTTACATACTATGCAAACGGTCTATGTAAAAGGTCATACAAATTGCCTGCCAAAGATGCACAGCGAGCGCCAGACGTTCGATGGCCACCGACACGGCGTCCAAGTTTTCAATTTTTCTTACAATTTGACGAAAAATATAACATGGTTTAAAAACTATTGGAATCGATTCTGTAACGGATTCTGAACTACTTTAATTTTTCGCATCAATTAGGAACAACCTTGTATATTATACCCTTATTTTATTTTACAATTGCTTGACGAGCCCACTTGCTGCTACTTGCTGGGCCCTGAGCCGAGGGGAGGCGTGGGCATATTAATTTTAAACAGTAGGGAGGCGTGATACTTATGAGTTTGGGAACCCCTGATCTAGACGCATCGCTTTTGATAAATTGTATTGTCGATGTCACTGTCATTAAATACAATTCCATTAGGAGCAGCGACCCGCCGGCAGCTACTTTGTTCGTGAATATTGCCGTCGTCTACTGAGAGAATTTGTCACCACAACACAACAGTTTGTTACGTGATATGCCACCGCATATCACGTAACTCTTAGAAGCAGGCGCAGTAACTGTATTGTAAGTATTTCTATCACTAAAAAAGATTCCACCTACTTTGTCCGTGGATATTGCTATTGTCTTTTGTGTGAAAGCACCTTAACTCTATGAATGACAGAGGAAGTCCGGTGTCGTGGGCAACACTGGCTCGGTCTGTCTGTGTGTGATGAACTGCAGGGCTCAACTGGATCCTTAGAGCATTATATAACCAAACTAACAGCAGCTTTTCGTGTGAATTTGGTGACCTGCGTGAGAGTCTATTCAGAGACATATTAATAATAGGTATAAGAAACAACACAACAAGAGAAAGATTATTAAGGGCTGATGACATAGACTTGTCAAAATTCATAAGAATATGTAAAGCTGCTGAACTCTCACAGAAGCAGTTATCTGAGATATCCTAAGAAAATGGAAACAGGAATAGCGCAGTTTCTGAAAGTATGTGTCTGCAGTAAAATTTGAAAAGCAAATGAAGGAGAAACAAAAGACTTGCTTCAGGTGTGACTGATACGCAAAGTGCTAAAACAAAAACCATTTTGCAAACATTTTGTGGCGACGGTAGAGGACCAGGACAGGACCAATGATTTACAGGAGGCTGAGGAAACAAACATTTTTTATTGGATCGCTGGAAGTAAATAATAAAAGTCAGTGGCTTGAGAGATTTATGATTAATGCAAAAGCAATTACGGTGAAATTAGATACCGGTATTATTTCCACGTACCTAAACCAGCGAGCAGTCAATACTTTGTAGAGAGTATTTTTAACTTTGTGTCTAGATGGACTCCTGTCAGTGCGACTTTGAAAAATACAGCAGAAGTAATTTCTTTATTCGACGACTTATTTGACAGTTTTACACTCAACATTAAAATGTAAGGGGGAACTACTTCGAAAGGCTGTCACGGAAAATCAAAACACCCTGATTTTTGGAACAGTGCATACGACAATAAAGTAACCATCAGGCAGATGCCAATTTGAGCTCACCAATAAGTATAACGGTCAGGCAGTGCCACAGTAGCGGCTAGTAAATTACCACATCGGTAAACTGTCAGGCAGATGCCACAGCATGATACGCTGATAATTTACTTAGCCGCTAAGTAAATTATCAGCGTATCATCAGGCACCCATTGTCTACGTAAAATTATGTAAAATCGTCAATGTAAAATTTAATTACAAAAAGTATTCCATTAAGACAGATTGTCATAGAAATAAGTATCAGTATAATAAATAACGATTTAACACCGACCATACGGCTTTTCACTACGCCCTTGGCAATCCAGCAAATAAAATAAAGTACGGGAAACGGGACTTCAACGAATCGCACATTCGTCCCAAAGGGACGTCTTGTATACCCGAGGTCCTGCGCCGCCCGTACAGTTATTTAAGTTGGTAGTACCTAGTTAGTTTATAGTTTTAGTTTGTAAGCAATTTTTTTATCATAATTATAAGTTTAATGGAATCAAATATATTTATTTCCTTTTAAATCATTATTAATAACAAGATTTATCAATTGTGAGGATCACGTGAGCATGGATTTACTCACTATCCAAATCCCTTTTCAATATAACCTACAATGTCAACAATGAGCCAATTCAAGTCCAGGCAAGGAGGGAAATAATAAATGTGCAATACGGGACATATACGGCTGGATGCGGTGGTCCGATTATGCTGTGAGGAGCTATACAATAAAATCGACTAATGAATCTTTGGAACTTCACGCTCATGAAAATGATGAGGCATGAAATGATCATACCTCCTCGAAGCGCGTACAGGGCGGACGCATGTCGAGCGTGACTCATATACATTAGTAATCATCAACTTCTCTTTTTTATACGTCGTAATAAGTAAACATGCTTATGGTCCGCCTGATGGTAAGCGGTTTCCGTAGCCATACGGACGCTAGAGCTACGAATGAACGATATGTTTGCGATTTTAGTGGAGAAGATTGAGTCTCTAGGGAAGGAAAAAACAAAAGATCTCGAGACAGTTCGGTGAAGGAAGATCTTCTTCTGATGGAGAAGATTACTTCATGATTCCCTCAGTCTGGGTCACCTGATACTTGGCAAGCACCGCCTTTAGATGCGGAAGTAAACGAAGAATGCGATAGTCACAATATTACTGATTTGGAATTTCTGCCGGATGTTACAAGAATCAGAGGCAGCTATACCAGAACCTTTTGAGCATATCAAAATGGAAGGAATCAACTGCCTAATATATTTGGTTCACTTGCCTGGAACCTAATAAGATACAAAAATGTTAACGGTTACGTGCATTGGGGATGCATGTAACCGTTTCGTCACATTCGTATTAAGTAGCTTGAAGGTAAACGCAGAATTGACCAGTCTTCAGGCTTTTTCAAGTAATCAAAACGTTGTATTTGGTACAATCACCCATGGCCTCTTTTGTCAAAGAAAGGAATTAGCTTAATAATTTTTATACTTATGAAAACACTTACGCAATTGCATGAAAACACCCTCTTTCCTGTGGCACTACTGGTGAAGATATAATTTTGAAAGACCTTTACTTAAAAAAATCTTAATAAGGCTATCATAGCAGACATAGAAAACACGACACGGCTAAAAAGTAACTGTCAAAAGTGGAAAGAATTAAGAAATACACATATTTCAGCAGTATAAGCGCTCTCTGTGCATGCGCCGCCGTGTGACGTCGTTGACCTTACGGCTTTGTCACGCACAGTCCACGTCGCTTTCGCCAATTTCTATCGCGCTCATTAATGTTAACGTTGTACCTAGTGCTTGTAGGTTACCTAACTTACCTAGGTATATCTGTAATCTATTCTCCATGTTGTCTGTTTGTATTAAGTGCTGTCATATGAATCTGTCTTTCTTATACTCATAATATCAGATGTGCTTTATGTGTTGAATGTGTGGGGGCGAATAAACTGTGAGTACGTTAATTATTTGTATTTACTACGGCCCGCCGTAATAACCCAAAACAATTAGTGTTACAACAACTCCACAACACTAAACTGGTGACCCCGATAGAACATCGCCAGAAAGGCTAGATTTACCTGTGCTAGACACCTATACACAGACTAGGCACCATAGCAAAGTAAGTTTCCATTGACAACTCATCCGATATATGCCGCATTGGAATTCGTATACCACCGTTTTGGCCGGAAGATCCCGAGGTTTGGTTCGCAAAAGTAGAAGCCCAATTTGTAAATGCGAACATAACGAGTGAAGCGACAAAATTTAAAACATTTAATTATGTCATCGGCAACATGGAACACCAGTAGTCGAAGCAGGTTAGAGATATTTTTCTTTCTCCCCCGGCTCAAAACAAATATGAGAAGCTTAAGCAGGAGCTCATAAAGAGATTTTCTCAGTCACACGAGAAAGCAGCTCCTCACGCACGAGGAACTAGCAACCCAAACTGTAAAAAGAATTTATTTACAGGCTTGTATTATTACACAAGCAGGTACATATTTCCATTTAAGAATAGGATAGAATTTTGTGCCACCGCATACTTAAGCCGAGGCTATTAGTAAATGGTTCTCTAGCATACTTAGAAATAACTTTAGACAATGATTGACTCTTATATAGAAGGTCAATACATATGAGAAAGATATTGTTCCTACGTGTTAGAATAGAAAGTTTAGAAGAGCTATTCTATATTCATAATTTAAAGTTTGTTCCAGGACTGACATATCGCAGTGTGAGCTATTTAAGTCAATTTAACAACTGTTTTTCTGAAAGTCATTGGAAACTACGGTATCTGAGGGGTACCATAGATTATTGTCATTTGAAAAAGGGAACATGAATATTACAGGATTCACTATAATAATAGGAATATTACAGATGCAGACTGGGGTGGAGATCAGTTGGACCGCAGATCCTATACTGGGTATGTATTTACTAAAGGTAATTCTATTGTATCTTGGGAGAGTCGTAAACAATGAACAGTGGCACTCTAGTACAGAGGCGGAGTACATGGCGATTTCTGACTCTTGTAAAGAGGCTATGTTTTTACAAACTTTTGTATATGAGTGTACTGGTATAACTTGTCAAATCTTACTGTATAATGATAATCAATCTGCTCAGAAAATTTGTAATAGTTCTCATTCCAGAACAAAGCATATAGATTTAATACATTGTTTCGTACCGAAATGGATCAAGGTTATTGGATTTAATATGCTTTATCTATTATTCGTTCTAAATACGACACTGGCAGAATCGTCTTTGACAGGATGTAACCATAAGTTACAAATTGGGTAGTTTTTGCATAAAATTAATACAAATTAATAAAAATAGACCTTTTAAATTCATTATGTAGTTTACGTTTGTTTTAAGTTTTAGTTTGGGTTAGTTACTTCCTGTATTTTCAACCAACCCATGCGGAGCTATCCTCTGATTGGCTCAATCCGGGCTCGCGCCGCGAGATTCGCGCGCCACCTACACCCACGCACTGCGAGATTGTAAAAACTTTAGTTTTCTTCGCGGCATTACGTGCTAACATTGAAAATAAGTGAAAACCAATAAAAGTTATATTTTTATTCAATTGTGATTATAAAAAGTGAGATGGACACACAAATTCCTGTGGACTAAACTGTGACCTGTGGATTTCGGTGTATACGAAAGGACATCGCCTGCTGCCAGATATTTCCAGGAGCCCTACACTACACGCCATACAATAAAAGGAACGCAAAGCATGGTAGAAAGAAGTGCAGGTTGGTGGCTGCCCCCTTTCTGATACATACATCATTTTGTAAGAGACTTGGTAAATAAGAAAATTGTTTCTCTTAGCTATGTTTTTACAGAGGATATGTTAGCTGATGTTTTTACTGTCATTAAAAAAAGATAAATATAATAAATTTGTTTTTAAGCTTATGAAACCATGTTAATTATAAAACATATGTATCTTTGGTATGTACCTAAATTATCATACGATATAAGCTAGTGTTTATTTATAGATATTTTGAACAAATGTTTAATTTATGATTAAACGAACTTACCTTAAGTGATGTTCTATCATAATTATACGAATGCTTCATCCGAAGAGATTAGAGAACAATATGTAGTTTCACGTAACGACTCGCTAATCAACCACTATAGTCAAAGCCATTTGAGAAAACAATTTTATAAAATATAAGTATTATAGGCATGGCATCCCTAACGCGTCTGCATAACCCGTGCCCGTACGTCATTTAGTTCAAAGTGAGAGTGAGAGTAATAATTTAAATAATATTTCATTTTTATAAGGTTTGTGGGACGGGTGGGACCTAATCTCTTCGGATGAAGCATTCGTATAATTATGATAGAACATCACTTAAGGTAAGTTCGTTTAATCATAAATTATACTTTATTGCTTCATCCTCGAGATTAGAGAACAATATGTAGACTTTGAAAGGAGTATGAAATATTATTTCAATTTGTAAGAAGAAAGCAAACAGAAGAGAAGAATAAAAAAAATACATAAATGATTAAAGTATTTAATTATTATACCATAGGTAATAATAATATTACATTTATCAATTTATAATTATGGCAATACCGAAATAATATAAAAATAAAGTAAGTCTTCGCGTAATGCTAATAACAAAAAAATCAACAAACTTAATCATCAGTATTAATGTTGTTATTATTCAATATTGCTAATGCAAATTCACTTGAATTATTATTCATAATATTTCTTTGGTAGAATTTACCAAAGACCTCCGATGTCCCACTCCAACCAGCAGTAGTTCGAATTACATCAATATTTATACCTGATCTGCTGGCAGCTGAGGTGCTCGCATGGCGGGTAGAGTGAGCGGAGAATACTGAAGTGTCAATACCACTTTCAGTTAAGACATTCTTAATCCATCTGCTTACCGTTTGGCTACATATATTATTATGAGGTTTCTTAATACTAATCAACAAATATTCATTATTGTTATTCCTTAATTTTTGTGTTATATTTAAATAATCTAACAATGTCCTGGCAGGACAAATTTCTGGCTTTAATTCATAAAAAGGTATATGTAAACAAGGCTGGTGTGCACCTAAACGAGATGTTTTTATCATATTAGGAATTTTTATATTTATCTTACTATCGTAAACTTCAATATTTTTTACTTTTATTAGAGACAATGTTTGTACTCTATGAGCAGTGGTAAGCGCTAATAAAGTAACTACTTTCTTAGAGATTTCATCGATGGCTAGTGTCTCATTAGGATATAGATTTGCTAAGTAATCAAGTACTATAGATGTATCCCAGGTTATGTTATATTTAGGAGTAGGTGGACGAAGCCTGTAAAAACCTTTAAAAATTCTAATGATTCTGTCATCAGAAGCTATTCTAGTACCCATTATGAGAGCCAATGCAGAACGATAACTATTTAAAGTACTGTACTGAGCGCCAGAGTTAAATATTTCTGTTAAAAAATATATTATATTCGGTATGGAAGCTGAGTAACAATCAATACCATGAGTATTACAAAATACAAACCATCGCCTAAAAACTACAGAGTATTGTTTTAAGGAGTTATCAGAGAGTGATGAGCAAATAATATTTACTGAATTTGGTGGTACACTCCTTCGCAAAAAAGCTTTCCGGATAACATCCCTGCCATAAGCTTGAGTCTCGGTAGCGACGCCAAACTGTTGGGAGTAGATAACAATATCTGATTATTAGGCTCAAGAATTACAAGTTCAGATGAAAGTAATTTATTGAACAAAGGGAACCACGCTTGTGTAGGCCAATAAGGCGCTACAACTATGCCTTCAGCCTTGTCAGTGATAATTTTTCTCAGAACTTTTGCTATAACTGAGAAAGGAGGGAAAGCATAAAATAACATATTACCCCAATTAATGGTAAAAGCGTTGATTGCAAAAGCCTCTGGGTCTTTGTGCCAAGAAACAAACTTAGCACATTTTGTGTTTAACCTAGTAGCAAAGAGGTCTATTTCAGGCTCAAACAATAAGGATTTTAAATTATTAAACGCTCGATCGCTTAATTCCCATTCTGTGTCAGGATGTGAACGCCTAGACTCCGCGTCTGCTATTTCGTTATCCTGAGAACTGATATATGATGCAAATATAAATATATTTCTAACTTCGCAAAAATTCCATATATCCTTGGTTAAATTATTGAGATGGGGAAACCTAACTCCTCCCATTCGATTGATATACGAAATAGCAGTCGTGTTATCAATTCTTAATAAAATTTGACAGTTATTTAAATTTGCTGCAAAAATTTTTAAGCCAAAAAATGCCGCTAATAGTTCCAGATAATTAATATGTTTACTAGCTTCTTCAATATTCCACTGGCCATTTGCGGTATCTCCGTCGCATGCTACCCCCCACCCAGTTTTGCTAGCATCAGAAAATATTTCTAAACTGTACATATCTTCTCTGATTGGATTAACAGCGTTTTTTATGGAGTTAATCCACCACAGTATATCACCTTGCAAGCATGATGGTAAATTCATGAAACTGTCGTAATCCTCAGTATTTAGGAGAGCGAGATATTTACATCTCTCTAGTTCTTTCGTGTATAACCATCCGTATTGAACACCAGGACAAGCGGCTGTAAGCAAACCAACCATACGAGCAAACGTTCTAATAGAACAGCGGTTGAGGCGGCTGAATTTTATGAGTTCTAGCAAAATATTATTTTTCTTTTCGTTAGTAACAGAAATATGATAGTTTGTAGTATCAATCACAAAACCAAGATATGTACATGTATTAGATGGTATAAAACAGCTTTTATCTTCATTGATTATGAATCCTAGAGCTTCGAGTAAGGTCTTTGTATTTAAAATATTATCAACACATTTTTGATAATTTTCTGCAATACAACAGATATCATCCAAATATATAGTAGATAAATATCCTTGCAATCTTAATAAACACATGACTGGCTTTAGGAGCTTCGTAAAAACAAAGGGTGCCGTGCTTAAACCAAAGGGTAAGACGTTAAATTCATATGTTTTATCTTGCCATCTGAATCTTAAATATTTTTTACAGGTTTCGTCAATAGATATAAGAAAATATGCATTTTTTAAATCAAGAGATGCCATATAATAACCTCTGGAAACAATTTTTAATGTTGTCCTTAAGTCTTCTAGCTTAAAATGTTCCGTTTTTATGAATTTATTTAAATATTTAAGGTTTAATATGAATCGGTGATTACCATTTTTCTTTTTTATTAAAAAATAACTTGATATAAATTCCCCTGTGCAGGAGGAGCATTCAGAAACGGCTCCGGAATTCAAAAGGTCATTTATAGCTTCTCTATATTCTGCTACCTCAACAATTGATAGTTTAGGTGGATTTGGAATCTTGGTCTGTACTACCGGCCTACAAAAGGGTATAATATATCCCTGAATCCATGACAAAATGATGGGGTCATTGGTTATTTGTCGCCATTGTTCATAAAACAAAGATAAACGGCCTGAACAACGTACCGTATCTACCGGCGCTGGTAATGGCGCTGCTGCGAGCGCGGCGGCGGTGGCGGTGGCGGCGGCGGCGGCGGCGGTGGAGGGGCGGGCGCCCGACGCCGTGCTGCTGGCGGCGGAGGACCGGCTGCTCGCGACTGTGCTGCAGGCGGCTGCGACCTCTTGGCTGGCTGCCTGCTGTTCGCCAGCTGAGGTTTCGTGTTTAAAGGCCGTGTCTGAGGCCGCGGTGTAGCGACCTTAATTTCTGATCCAGATTTATTTATGGCCTTCGCTGCTTTTAGCGTTTCCGCCAGCTTCTCCCCGAATAAATGAGAGTCAATTTCCGTCTCATAGAGTTGACTCTTGATCTCTTTTTTTATTGAGGCACATATAAAACTCCTCCGTTTCATTGAATCCGCAAATTGGAGATCGCACATTATCTGAGCAGCTTCTAGAAGTGGTTTAATAACGGAGGCCTCTTTTTGATTTAGGTTAAATAACTTTGTCAATGCTTCGCCAATACAAGAAATGGCGGATGCAAGCTGATTTTGTTTATTTTCTATAGCTTTATCTTTACCTATCAACGTGTCAGTGAGAGCAGCTTTGATTTCTGCATTCAACGAGGGTGCTGCCAGTTTTAAGCAGTTTTCGGGGATGAGGTGTTTGTCTAAAAGTTCTTTTCGGACTTCTTTTGAAAGACCTGAAGTCGTGATATGCTCCCATCGAAGTGCCAGATCTTTTTGAATACTTTGACCTAGCTTCTTCTTTTTTGTTGGAGTTGCACCGAGCAATTCTAGTATCTCATCATCTAAACTTTCTTCCGGTACGGATTCGGAAGCTTCTGGAACGGTTTCGAGTAATCCTGGAACAACTACGGACGATCCCGGAACAACACCGGAAGGTTCCGGAACGAAACCTGATGGTGCCGGAACGGAACCTGATGGTCCCGGAACGAAACCTGATGATCCCTGAACGGAACCTGATTGTCCCGGAACGGAACCTGATGCTCCCGGAACATAACCGGATGGTCCTGGCAGAGGTTCAGGTGGTTCAGGAGCAGTTCGTACTGTTCCCGTGGGTTCTGTTGATATAGCAACATGATCCGGTTCCCATATCGGCGCTTCATGGCCATCTGGAAGTGATTAAACATGATAATGATCGTTATGAAAAAATAAACGATACTAGCTTGATATTTATTTTGCGGGTATGTAAAATAAATATACAACATTGTTGTAAACCGTTTGAATGTATTGTATAACAAGGTTATACATTATTTTTACTGATTTTATATATTTTACCTTTAGTTAGAAAAGGTTATTTCAAAATATATAAAATTTCACGGTTAGGTATCTTGTACAAAATTATACACACTGCAATAGTCATGTAGACTAGGCATTAGTATTTGTACAAAAGTAAGGAGTAATTACAAAATTATTTACCTTGCTGTAGTCATTTACTACGCTTCGGTATTTGTATTTACACAAGATTTAATTAAATCAATAAAATATAAAACATGACACTACCTTCTGGTAATAATGGTACCGGCGAGGCTATGGCGGACTCAGAACTGCTGCTATTAATCTGACTACGCCGGGAACGCCTCTTGCGCTTACGCAACTTCTTTTCAATCTTTCTCATTTTCCGACGTATATATTCGTCACTGTCTTCATCTTCATTCCTTCGTCTTGGCATAGTTATTTATAATAAGGAACAAACTAAAT
The DNA here is from genome assembly GCA_947623365.1 of Achlya flavicornis. Classification (NCBI taxonomy): domain Eukaryota; kingdom Metazoa; phylum Arthropoda; class Insecta; order Lepidoptera; family Drepanidae; genus Achlya; species Achlya flavicornis. The sequence continues at coordinate 188,617 of OX392494.1, read as the reverse complement.
AGAAAAATAAGTACCAGGAGGGTAGGTCACTGGAAAAAATAAAACGTGGTGACTAGCGTAGCACTAAAACGCGAATGACGTACGGGCACGGGTTATGCAGACGCGTTAGGGATGCCATGCCTATAATACTTATATTTTATAAAATTGTTTTCTCAAATGGCTTTGACTATAGTGGTTGATTAGCGAGTCGTTACGTGAAACTACATATTGTTCTCTAATCTCGAGGATGAAGCAATAAAGTATAATTAAGGCTTTGTCTTTGTAGTCTTCTTCTACTATATAAAAATAAGTCGGGTTTTCCTTCCTGACGCTATAACTCCAGATCGCACGAACCGATTTCCACGGTTTTGCATTCGTTGGAAAGGTCTCGGGCTCCGTGAGGTTTATAGCAAAGAAAATTCAGGAAAAATTTCAAAAGAAAAGCGGGAAAATCTTTTTTCACTTACATCTCTGATACATAGCATGTACTACAAACCAATATTTTAATTTTGGGCAGCTATACGTAGGGTAGGGTAGGGAAGGGTAGGGTAGGGTAGGGTAGGGTAGGGTAGCACCACGCGAACGAAGTCGCGCCGGGCAGCTAGTGAAGTATATTTTTAAGACCTAGTATAATGTTAATTCAGTATTGTAATTAAACACACTTAAAAACTGATCTCCTTGTACATGTGGAAACATTAAGTTTATAGGGATACTTTATGAATGACAAGCCTGGCTTCTCTCTTCTAATGTGCGCAGAGGTAACTGTGTCGTGTGTTATTTATAAACTAATAAATCTAAAGTCATCAACTTAACAGTCTTTCTATTTATTAGACCAACCCATCAGGTTATGGGCCCAGGGACGCAGACTGTCCCTGATAAAATAGGTTTGCGAAATATATTACGTAAAAACATCAAATTAAACGGCCGACACATACACACATCAGTTTCATGAATGGACATGGAATTTGCCAAGAAGCTGGGATTGTCATAAAAAATCCTGAAACATGTAGATATCGGAGACAATTGGAGTATAGAAGAAGGTATTTTCTAGACGGAGTGCAGGTGAGTGGAGCCTTGAAGAAGGTAACAAGACTAACTAGTGAGGCCAATCAAGCCATTCATACCATCAAAACATTGGTGGCTGGGCTTTTCTCAAGTGGTGCTGCCATAGCTGGAGATGACACTACACCGATTCCTGTCTACATCCTAACAGTGTTTCGAGGCAGCACTGGCCCTTTGGCGACATCACGAGTCACTTCAGAAAATGCCAAATGAATGGATGGCAAATTGGCAACCCTCTTATTAATGAATAGGTCAGTTGGGGTATCCTACAGTACAATTTCCACAATTTGCCTTACGTTTCACTCAGGATACTCTGAACCTAAGACTCAGCATTATGAAGCATTTGATGACAAATCCTCGTTTCTGCTGACATCTCCTTGATGTAACTAGACCCCAGCATGTTGACTATGTTCAACTAATCAAGGATCCAGGAAGTATACCACTCAATATTCCTCCTCAACCTCAAAACTTATTTCGGCGACGTCTGAAATAGGGGCTTCCCACCATCATAAACAACTGTATTTTTGGGTATTAGATTAGACGATAAGTTACAATGGGGTCCACACATACATAATCTAGTGAATAGACTTAGTTCTGCAGCGTATGCAATGAAGAAAATCCGTTCTCTCACTGACGAATTTACGGCAAGATTAGTTTATTTTAGTTATTTTCATAGTTTAATGTCTTACGGCATCCTCCTTTGGGACAGCGGTGCAGACATCAATAGAATTTTTATACTGCAGAAGAAGGCTATTCGCGCAATATATAACTTAAAGCCAAGAAGATTCCCTTAGGGATAAGTTTAAAACCATAAATGTAATGACAGTGTCGTCTCAGTACATATATGAAAACTTAATTTATGTTCGAAAAAACATACTTAACTTTCCTAAAAATAGCGACACTCATAGTTTAAACACTAGAAATAAGGACAAACTTGCTGTACCTGTAACACGGCTCAGCAAAGTTAGGGATTCTTTTAATTAAGGGGCAAGTTCGTCGTGGAAGCAGCACGCAGGGATATTAGTAACAAAGGAAACTTTTAAGTACTTTACAATGAAAATGATGATTACAATGGTTGCCGTTATGTTTTTATACATGACAGCAACTGCTTTAAAGAGTGGTAAGATCAAAGCTGAATATGGAGTATTAACCATTAAAAATTATAATTCATGCCATATAAATATAAATGGTGAAATGGAAACCCTTGCATTGAATGGATCAAAATATATATATGATGGTATGGTATTTGGACTTATTAATTGGAAGTGTGATTATGACTATGGCAGTATAATATCTGACATATAGTGCAAAGATTGTGGAATTTATTGTAGTTATAACCAGCAATTCACCAAATGTAGCAACAACTGGATACTACCGGCTGTAGGTTTATTTTCAACTGGATTCCTTATGCTAATAGTAATACTTGTAATAACTTGTAGATATAAGAGGCAATTCGATGACTTTATTTTACATTTTATCAAATATTTCTTGACTTGTAGTGACAGGAGGAGGGTTAAATTGGTCAGGAGACAAAACAAAATAACCGGTCAGAAAAATCCAATATTGTTTAGATATATATATACAACATCCAACAAATTCAATGAGATGATAATGAATGACAGGATTACAATGAGGAAGGAATTATCTGGAGATGAACCTATTTATGAGGAAATCTGCAAAAAAGAATACAATGGAAGTACATTCACAGATTACATGGAAAAGAAAGTTATAAATAACTCTCACCACAGAATGGGAGAAAGGTCATTAAGTATGGCACAGATGCTAACTGCTGGGGTAGCAGCTAGTGCTATTATTCAGACATCATATGCATGTGACAAGACTCTATTTCTATCATCAAATGGCAAGATTTCTGATTATACATTATGTATTAACATCAATATGTACTCTATTCCCATACAAACAGGGTCAACTATATGCTTCAACACAGTAAGTGGGAACAAAATAGAAATGATTATCAACAAAGCTAAATCTGTGACAAGATACCATGCTTCTTATTATGCATGTAGTTATGGTGTTGAGACTAGAACCACATATGAATGCAAATCACCAGCATCAAATTGCTGGAATGAGGGTACTTGCATACTCGGTTATGTCCATCCTTCACTCAAACCTAAAACAAATGAATTGAAGTACCCTCATGGATCAGGATGTATTTCAAATAAATACAAAGGGATAGTCAAGCATGTCAAATTAAACACAAATAATCCAAGATATAACTTGGCTGGATTTGAAATAGAAGGTCTTAAAGACATGCCAATCATAATGAATAGTTTCACATATGAAGACATCCATTTAAGGAACTCTATAATCACAAAAGGTAGCACATGTCATGAGGTTGATGCATCAATGCCAAACTTTCCAATAAAGAACTCGATTGGTGAGTACCAGATGTCAGTGGACAAAGAAACATTCGTTATGTATACAAGTGAATTATCATGCCAGATGCATTCATGTAAAGGCAACTGTTCATTTGACCAACCTTCTGTAGACAGGTTAGAAGATGCTAGATACAGTATAATCCCTGATGGACAAGTCTTCAAGAATGGTGACAATGTGCTTAAAAGACAGGTGCCAATCACTGCAAATGCTAACCTTGTAATTGGGTCTATTGAAATTGATTCTCTAATAGTGACTCCAAGTCATTGTAAACTCTCAGTTGAACAATCTTTTGGTTGTATTGGATGTGATATCATGCCATATGCAATTCTTAAAGCATATGATATTAAAGCTGAAGGATTATTAGAGTATGAGTTGTAACGTTGTGGATTTTGGTAGGTTTTTGAATTTCGCGCTTTATTGTCATTCTTAAGTATCATACTGGTGGCGACATCTAGTTTTGAAAAGTGGAGACTTTTTCTACCTACATTTGAAAAATTAAATATTTATCTTTTAAAATTACGTTTTGTTTTGAGCTCTCATGTTTGTAGAATAATGCTACATGGCAATAATGTCGTATGTAATTTTCAGAAATCAACTTCTATAGGTATTTTGGATAAAAAATTTTTTTTTTTTAGGGAATTTATAGATGGGGTGTGAGTAAATTTTTAGAGGACCATTAGCCAATCACAGCTAAGCATCATTTGCAGTGTTTGCGAATCAGAGATGAGCTTCAGCACGTAAATTATGAGAGTGGGGTCAATGACCACAACAAAGAAAAATTATACACTTTTGGTAGTTATTGATAAGTTTGGGAGATTTGAGGTTCAGTAGTTTGGATTGAATTTTTGGATAATTAGGGTCGTAGAAATTCTGAAATGATTTTTAAACTGTTTCTATCAAGTAATTATACTTTATTGTAAGTGAAATTTTGTATTTCGTGTTAAAATTGCGATTTTGTGTTTATAAATTGGTATCTTTTTCAATGGAGTTTTGGGAACTTTCTTTCAAGCAGGTGCTGGGAACACCGTTGGTTTCGTCGCTTTTTGTCAGCCTCATGCCGTTGAGGTGGCAGTGATTTATTTTGACCTATCAATTTATTATATTTATTTTTATAGCCATGTAAGGCTTATTTAATTGTTCATTACCAACATATTCTGTATTCCTTTTGAAATGTACTGAAATCATTAATATAAGGAAGGGGTGGGATGCAGCATTATTGGAAGTGTTCGTCCAATATTCTGCAATGGGATTTATTCATGTATTTACATACAGATTTATATACATTTATTTAGATATAGTTGATTCATATCATTTAAATTCTCTTCATATTATACTGTCTTGGCCTGAACTGCAGTTTGGTACCTGTCCGGTACACATTTCCCCGAGTGAGCCGATGCCATGCCACATCATCAGGATTAACATTTAATATAATTTAAAACTGGCATATAAGGTATTTCAAATGTTTCCTTATTATAATTTCTGTAAAGAGACCGTTCTAAATACATTTTTGGTGGTATAACTAGACTATAGGTATATCTAGTTAAAAATATCAGTCTATAGTCATGATATTGGTATTCTTCATGTAACCCTAAATTTAATTAAATGTAATCTTACATGATATTAATTATATCATAGAACCTCACCAAGCGACCCCTGTCGACTGAGCATTTTTGTGTTTCTTTTAAAAATAAATCATATCATTATCAAGAATACAATATTTTATTTGTGCATGTGTTCCTCATCCATTCATTACTTACTTTCTTTTTTTTTGTCCCTCCTAGTTCACCGGGGACCGGGAGTGTGACAGAGTCAAATTGTACTTGGGTAGATCCATTACTTAGTTGTAACCCTGAGCCATATTCAATAAGGTTAGATCAACCATCAGAAAGCTGTCTTATAAATATAAAGTCAACTAACCAGACACTATATATTAATTTCAAGTATGAGAACATGGCTAGGCTTTCACTCTTAAAAACATACTACTCAGAATCACTACTACACTGTGATGACCTCGACGACTAATGTTGAAAGAGGCTTTTCCACGTTAGTTATATCGACTACATAGATGTAATTCATGAAATGGTGGCTAGGGTGGTAAGCGAGGTAGATAATCTCCCACTATTACCATGACAAAATGTCCTTAGTGAAGAAATGCAAGATAGAAGACGAGGATGTAGTGTCACTACATTCAGTGTATATGACGTATACACTGAATATGATGACGTATGACTGGGTTTGTAGTAGTCTATACGCCAGTTTTTTAAACAATGGTTTACAAGAATCCCAAGGAGCAACACCACAGATGGCTCGCACACATTTCTTTTGAGCTATGTGTATTTGTTAAAAGTAATCTGCACTTATGCAATGAATTGCTTGATCTTTCCAATTTTCCTCTATGGAGCTGAGACGTGAACGTTAAGATTGCAAGATCGAAGAAAAGTCGACGCTTGGAAATGTGGTGCTGGCGACGGATGCGGAGAATAAGCTGGACTGTGCATCGTACCAACGTCTCCATATTAAAAGAGCTCCGGATTAAACAAAGACTTTCGTCGATTGTTCAGATACGAATCCTAAAATTTTTCGGACATGTCACCCGTAAACATGATTCTACTATTATACTATTCTACTCGAGAGCTACCGCAAGGTGGAAGCCAGAAGAAACAAAGTGGAGGCGAGAACTCGACGATGTTGCTGGCAACATGGCCTGCGGCAACGTAGAGAAAGCGTTCGCCGCATGCGCCGCTAACAGTCGCCACAGAGCAGTCGTCATAGAGCACTGTTCAGTCTCATCCCAGTCTCAACCGCTGCGTATTGATAACGACACACGTCGGAAATAATGGTTGTGCACTCCTATAAATAATAATCAATAAATATCCTGGGACATTCCTCACACGGTCACTCATTAAATTATATATTTAGAGATAATTGTGCGTTTGTAGGTACCTGTGCGCATATTGTGTCAATCGTTTGGTACCTATCAATCTGTCATCAATTTCGATATAAATACAGGTTCACGAAGTGTTTCTGCTTAAAAAAAGCTGAAATATTCCAGTCTTAAAAAAGAAGAGAACAGTAATTGGGGCAATTGACCGCTCACATATACGCATCAAAAGGATAGCTGCTTATGGGGGGTCAGATATAAACAGAATAGGATATGGCATCTATAAATGTGCCGGTATATAATTTAAAATTTTCATTTTGTCATGTGATATAAAACAAGCATTTATTTTTAGGTGGTCTGTAATGCTGATCTCTGAATAATGGATGTAGTAACCAGGTGGCGTGGCGGTGTACATGATTCCAGAATATCCGGGAATGTAGACTGATACAGCGATTTGAGGCTGGTGCTTTATCTGGAATATTACTGGGTGGCAGTGGCTATCCTTGCACCCCATATTCAACAACTCCTTCACCCTACAACTCCTTCAGAAGAAAGGTATAACCAGTCTCACATACGTACAAGGAACACGGTGTAAAGATGTTTCGGGTTATGGAAACAACGTTTGCGCTGCCTACTAAGAGGCATGTTTTGTGAGATTATTAATAATCCACTGTTATATTGTTTTTACCTTGATTCGCCGTTTGAACGCCCGCGTCTTAAACGCCTTTATTCTATACATAGTTCTATCCCTAATATGCAAAGACGGATCAACAACAGTGTTGCCAACTGCTAGCTTTACTAAGTAGCTAGACATCTTGCAAAAAGTAGCTAGATTGCCAGATTTTGATACACAAAAAAGTTGCTAGAAGTAGCTAAATGTTTCCAATTAGGTAATTAACAATAACATTGTTAAAGAGAATTAAAAATCAGTAAATTAAATAGGTTTATTTTTTCAAAGTTAATAATTTTCACAATATATTTAACAGCGAGCATTAGTTTAAAATGAGGAGATTTCTTATGATACCTCTTAGGTCAAAATACCTGTCAAATCGTGTACTTAAGGTTCAAATTGGATCCAAAGATCAACATTTTGACAGGTACTTTGACAATAGAGGTATCATAAGAAAACTCCTTATTCCCGGCCACCGACCTATACCCACATCTAGGCCAATAGCGTCGCGTTTAGTCTTTTTCTATGGAGATCCAGTACTTGCGAAAGTATTGAAAAGTAGCTAAATAAATGTAGCTACAAGTTTTATTAAATTGTAGCTGCCTAACACCATAAAATAGCTAGATCTAGCTATAAAGTAGCTAAGTTGGCATCACTGATCAACAAACACCGCGAATTCCGGAAAACATTAATATTAGAAATTTTAAATAAACATTTCCTACGTGGTCGCCACAACCGGTTACAACAGTAACCCGATTGACAACGGAAACTATCTTAGACCATTTTTCGGTGGAATATGGCATGGAATGGAACTAACTGAAAATAGAAGAATACGACGATCTTGCGTTGTATGCAAAATACGTGTTCAGTATTATTGTCGGGTGTGCAATGTGGCATTATTAATTGTTGTAAAATGTAAAAAATAACATGCTGTCCCCGGCGGTTTCACCCGCGTTCCCGGGATAAAAAACCTATGTCCTTCTCCATACAATAGGCTATCTGCATGCCAAATTTCATGATGATCCGTTGAGTAGTTGAAGCGTGAAGGCGTAACAAACAATCAAATAAACAAACATACTCACTTTCGCATTCATAATATTAGTTAGGATTTTGGTTACTTTTTTATATCAATACGATGGTTTGTATAATTTAAATAGAAGGAAACTGTAATTGGCAATATGTTTTAATTTTTTTTTTTTTTATACTACTTGGGTAGCAAACAAGCAATTCTTCAAACTGTGTAACGAAAAACGTCAACGAAAAGCGTGTGATAAATGCAGGTTTTTTACACGCACTGCTATAAAAATATTTCATGGTTTTACTCAATGGTTTATGTTTAAGGTACAAAATGCCAAATGAAAAAAGTGTGAAAAGTGAAGAAGAGTTTTTTCAGTTTACAAATCATCCAACCAATGCCCCATCAACTTCCCGAAAAATTCAAGAATCTGTCAAACTAACGAAGGGAAAGAGGACGCGGCGAATAAGAAATTTGTACGGGCATGGACCGGAATGCCTTCGTTTTATAAATGGCAAATAATAAGACATGTTATATAAGGGAGAGATTAAAATTAGGTAAGAAAATTGATTCATTTTGTATCGCTTATCAAAGAAAGCGTTTGTCTTTATTTTTCACTATAAAGAAGTAGTAAAGAGATTGCACGCATCACCGGTCTTTAGCACTTTAAAGATAAATGCCGAGCCGAGTGAACTGGGAATGTAAACGTCAAGGCTTCTCAGCAAACAGGGTGGAGTTTTGGGCACAATTGTCCATGATCTCCTGTGTCAGAGGAAGTCATTGGCTGAGGAGCTCAAGAAACTTGCAGCAGTTACCAGCGGCGTCTGCAGATAAGAAAATTTTACAACGCAGACGCAGCGCTTTTGGCAACGTCAGACTATCTGTTGCAGTATGTTTGTGCGGATGCTAATGAAATAAATTGTGTTTAACAGACAATGAAATACTCCTTAAATTTTGACACGTTGATGAAAGGCGAGGGTCAGCGACACTGATTTATTGAACTTCCTCAAAGCTACCCGCCACCTAAACGAACATGAGATCGTTAAGTTCTGATTCTGAAATTATAAAATAAGAATTTTGACTTCCTACAAAACCCATGAGACCATATTTTAGGGATGGACATGTCATTATATTAGACAGAGGATTACGCTATAGCATTTCTCTCCTAACATTATAAACCTTATCCTATGTCATTAGAGCCGGGTGAACGTCACTTTAGCGTAGAAAATGCTATCGAAATCCGCAAAGTGACTATGTCTCGTTGGGTGGTAGATAGTTAATAGACGATTTAAGCAGGTTTTTTAACTGCTTCCAAGAATTTAGTATATAGTGTGGAACCTTAAAAAGGCTGTCTGAATATTAACGATGAGAACGCATTAAAAGGCATGTCGACGCTGTTGCTGAGAAGTGCAGCTCTTTGGTGGCAGGGCATTAAATCAACAATACTGAACTGGCCCGACGTCCTAGATCCAAGTCCAAATTTTCCAAGAAATATTTAAAATGCAGCAAGGAACCGATAAAGCTGATAATATTCATATCGAAAGTACGAGCTTTACTATCAAAGCTGCTAACCGGTGACATATCATCGAAGGCGGAACTCATTGATGGGTAGTTTTTTTTGGACCAGGGACTAGCCGCGAGCCGTCACTATTGCTCGAGCGATCGAGGGCGCTTGTCGCGTGCTATTTATCTTGTATACTACTTTGTTATCAACCGCCATTTGCAATTTGTTAACCTCATTTCATTAATATTATTTATTATTTATTAATATATTTTTATTAATATTAATTTGTTGAGTCTATTTGTGTTTATATTACCGACCTTTAGTTTAATCTAAAACTATGTGCATATTTTTTGGCTAACAGAGGATCTTATTAGAAATTTAGAAGAACTTAGAACTTTATTACCTGTTACCAGAAAACAAGGAAGGGTGTAACCAATAGAATTTAGGTATGACTATTTGTGGACGACAAATAATCGTTTCTTGGTGCCACGCCAGATGGCTTGATAGGCCTAAACACAATTGTGGAAATTAAAAGTCCTTTAGTAGCTTACAAAAATGGTCTAGAAAATGCCATAAAGGCAAATAAAGTACAAATATGGAGATACGATAAAAAAACTAATTTCACCACACTAAATAATAATAGTACATGGTACTACCAAATTCAGGGGCAGCTCCATGTTACCCGAAAACAAAAATGTTTATTTGCTGTCTGGAGTGGCGAAAATTATCCCCTCAAAAAAGAACTTATAGAAAGATCTGATGTCTTCTGGGAGACTAAAATGAAAGAAAAACTATTGAAATTGTACATGGACTGGCTACCGCCAGAAATAGTAGATTCACGTCAAGCTCGAGGCATGCCATTAAGAGAAAAAGTATCGTCAATACTCGAACAAGATCATAAACAGAGTGAATCGTTTCGTAAGAGGAGACTGAGTTTAACGGACTCACAAATATCCCCCCTTACAACAATGGGACGTGTTCGAGATATTCCAGTGGAATGGTCGATGGATGAATTAGTAGAATCATTGAGCCTTCCTGATGGCTGTGGGTACATTTTAAAAGCCCGTAGATTCAATAGAAAAAGTATTTTTGATGGTATAGTGAATTGGATTCCGATCCGACACAAAGTGTTGTTCTGACGTTTCATGGACAATTTCTTCCAAATCGAGGTTATTCCTTTCACACATCGCTTCCAATTGAAACTATATGTTTCAATTGGAAGCGATGTGTGAAAGGAAGGTAGGTAGGAAGCCTATATGGCTTCCTACGATGCAGTGTCACAATTGCTGCAGGTTTGGTCATATAAAGACTCAATGCCTTGCTTTCAAGCCTCGTTGCTATCGCTGCTCCCAACCCCCTACGGGTGATGGTTGTAATGTGAAAGGACAATATATACTACTACTTCCAATTGAAACATATAGGCTTCCTACGATGCAGTGTCACAATTGCTGCAGGTTTGGTCATATAAAGACTCAATGCCTTGCTTTCAAGCCTCGTTGCTATCGCTGCTCCCAACCCCCTACGGGTGATGGTTGTAATGTTAAAGGACAATATATACTACTACTTCCAATTGAAACATATAGGCTTCCTACGATGCAGTGTCACAATTGCTGCAGGTTTGGTCATATAAAGACTCAATGCCTTGCTTTCAAGCCTCGTTGCTATCGCTGCTCCCAACCCCCTACGGGTGATGGTTGTAATGTTAAAGTACAATATATACTACTATAATTCGAGGAAGCATCTTCCCACTTTCCCCAGGTCGTACAGGATCGTACACTTTCGTACAGGGGTACGTAGGTCGGTGTTCTACATCAGACAGGTAGAAGAGGTCGAGGCAGTAGAATTGCGCGGGCCCCAGGTGGCAGTCCCCAGACCAGAGGTGGTAGTAGTAGAACGCAGGCCAGAGGTAGCGGTACTAGCGGTGCGCTTACCAGAGGTAGCGGTGCGCGGACCAGAGGCAGTGGTGTGCGAACCCGAGGCGGTGGAGTGGAGGCCCGAGGTGAAGCTCGAGGTGTTGGTCGTGGAAGCGGCCACGCGGAGCCCGAAATCAGCGAAAGGTATTTCGAACCCTACTTATATTAGAGGATACAGGGGTATTGGGAGTCACATAATAATTAATACCCAATCTGAATGAGCCCAGTGTCATTGTGATGTGATGGATAATGCGAGCTTTCACACTGTACTACAGAACAAAGTTCCTACAACACAAATAAGAAAAGCTGAAATACAAGAATGGCTTACCATCAAGCGGGCCGTATGCTTGGCTGCCACCTAAGTGGTATAAAAAAAAACAAATATAAATTATGAAGATTACCTATCAAAATCCGAATTGTAATGTTTAGTTAACAAGCATAAACCTGAACCCCTGTACGTAGCTGACGAACAGAACAGCTTTTGAAACAATAGGTATTGAGACTGCCACCTTATCACTGTGATCTCAACCCGATCGAGCTGATAAGGAGCTTAGCTAAGCGTATGGTGGCAAAAAAAACATTAATCTGCCAGCAAAAGAAACAGAAGCACTAATAAAAACCTCGTTTGGCCGAATAACTGCAGAAGATTGGAAAAAAATGACGGACCTTGTAGTAAATGTGGAAAATAAACATAAACAAAGGGATCACATCACAGAATAAGTATTGGAAAAATGTATAATAAGTGTAGGTGATGATGAATCCACTACTCACACAGATGAATCATTAGAGTTTTAATTTTTGGACTCAGATTTTGAGTATGATGATTAAATCATTAATAAATTGATTGATAAATGTTAAGTAGGCTAATATGATGTACATACTAATAAATAAATCTACACGCTCGTTTTTTAACTCACATCAGGCAGTCTAGGCTCCGTCACACTACACCAAACGGAGCCAATGAAAACAAAAAATAAATTATAATAAATACAAAGAATACAAGTATCAAAACAATTAACTAGAGGTAGAGTTGGTGATAACACAAAGATTTTATGAATTTGCCGCGTTTTTCAGATCACGCTTTCGTTGGCCAGACATTAGTGACGAAGAGGAGGACGATGTTTCGAGTTTTGTGCCGAGAGCGGAATGGGAGATGTGCTTCGACCAAGACGGATGAGATGGAGATAAGCCCCCGCCGCCACTGTTGTATAATAACAAAATAATATTGCATATGAAAATTATGCTGTGGGGAGAGTCGGATGGCAAAAGAGGAGGTAATGAAGTAGCCATTATTATGGATAAATATATTTCTACCGTTGATTCGCGTGGAACTGTCAAGCATTTGATCCTTTACTCGGATTCGTATCCGGGTCAAAACAAAAACAAGATCGTGATGGCTGCAGGCAGTGCATAACGCACTATCAAAGGTAAAAAACCTTGAGACTATCCAATTAAAATTACTTGCTTCCAGGTCACACTGAAATGAGTGTCGACAGCATGCACCGTTTCCACAGTTGCGCAGCAAAAGCTTTAGCTAGTTGTTTCTGGCCTTCCCAGGATTTACGTCTACCTTTTCGTGTACACGGTTCAAGATACTGCGGAACTTCGTGGGATCTTCCCCTACCTGCTGTCGCTGACCCCTGGGAACAGGACCAGGTCTGAGTGGAAGACTGGAGCTGCCACTAATCTACAGTTCAGGCCAGTGTTCCCCACTAAAACTTGTCGAACCTAGACGTGAGGCGGCCACCGAATTTTAGGCATTAATAATAATTAAACAATTGTTTCATTTATTAGAACCCTACTACATATCTGTTGGCATCCCCCTAAGGGAAGTGCCACTGTGACAGTCAAAAACGCTACAGTGTGGGCTCCTTCCCAATGGTTGACTGTTTGCCAGGTTGCCAGAAAAGAGGTTTCACCCAATAGATGGATGGATTCATATTTTAAAAACTTCTTGACTTCTCAGACAAATATTTTAAGGGCAACTTTTTGGAAGAAATCAGCAAAATAAGAATTGAGACTTTCAAAAAATCTGTATTGCAGTCAAACAAATATTACAAAAAAAAATACATACTTAGGTTATTGATTTGTCCCCAACTGCAATACATTCTAAAATTCAAGTTATATTTAAAATTCTATAGATTAAAGAGCTTGTTTTTCTCTTTTCAGCTATTTTTTGTTATGCGCAGTCGGGTTTACTGTTTCTTTTAATAAATTTCTTCCGTTTTTTTTTAATCGCTCTACTAGACTAGAAAAAAATAGGAATCGAACCCACGACACGCGCCGAGAGAACCTCCTATATATATGCTTGTTTGCTCCCTTAGTAGTACTTATAAAAAAAAAACATTCCACCAAACATTATCTGCTGTCAGGTAAAATGTCACCAATGCAGTCATAATACTCCTACTATATAAAGAAGGGACCCCGTAATGGCGTGACAGTACTCCTGATAGTAGTGCCCCCAGGGCGACCAATGGCGCGTATGTGCGACTCAGACCGTGGGTAATTCATGCCATGTCAATAGTATTTATTGCGCAAAAGCAATGCATACGTGTAATCTGCAATTTGGATAGTTTTGACTTCACGCAGACTATTATTCAAGAAACTTCAATTTGCTGACGGTCCCTTATCTACATTTATGCATGTGTTATATTGTTAAAATGAACATGCATCTGAACCGCTCGTGGTGTAACATGATAAGCCGTTCTTAATCGATCGGCCAAGTTAAGCTACGTCTGTCGTGGTCGGTACCTGGATGGGTGACCGCCTAGTGTTATTTCAAATCGAGCGTTTCCGTGCTTCGGAAGGCACGTAAAGCCGTTGGTCCCGGTTATCACTTAATTGTGATAGTCGTTAAGCTAGTTGGATGCCTCCTAGCCAAGCAGCTAGGAGTCCTAGGCGGCTTGGAAAATTCCAACAGTAGGTTGACCACTAGCCTACCTCCACCAAGCAGTGGGCACGCCTGGTGGAGTATCTGCCCGTTCCCTTTCACCCTCATTTGTGTGCAGGAGGCCTGTGCTCAGCAGTGGATAATTATAGTCTGATGATGATGATGACTTGCATCTATTTAACTGATTTAATTATGAAAGTACGCATCATGGTCGATAACCAAACATATTGAGACTTACACATATTTTTTTTATATATGTTTTCATTCAATAAACGAATATTTAAATTATAAATTTAGGTACGGGTCAATTCAAAAACTTGCACGTATAGTTTATTTATTTTGTCAATTAACATTGACACTCACTTCAAATTTCCATCTGAATTATAAACTTGTCCCTAAAAAATTGTAAAATTAAATTTAATAATTGGACAGCACCAACCAATAAATATTGTTACGACATCGCGACATCAGGAATAAATTGCTACCAGTAACGCCATCTGTTATTGAATAGCGGTACAATCAGTAACGCCATCTGTTATTGTATAGGAGAAAACATCTATCAAGCAACGCCATCTATCGCCGAATAGCTACCTGCTTCTGGAATATTCCCGATAACACAGTAGGCATGTAGAATACTCGCGTAAAATGTGGAATGTTCCAGATGCCGTTTATGAAATATAAATACGAGACAATGCACAGGGGAGTTGGAGTTTGATTTAGTGAATCAGTGAGTAAACATCGAAGTGAAATACAGTTAAGTGCTAGTGAACTATTTAGTTTGTGAGTGTTTTAATAAAAGTGTGACCAGTGTTTTGGTAAATTCGTGTACCATTATTTATCCTGAACCCCAGCTCGTAACAATATTTTAATGAGGCAACCCTGAGAAACCCTCCCCAAATATCTAAGTAGTACCATCAGTACCCCAACATATTGGTTTGTTTTTTTTTCTATTGTTTCAGACTACTAATTTGCAGTCCAAGTTTGACATAGTGTAATTAATTAATCTTGCATACCTCTTGCTGGTGGCGAGTGAGCATGTCTATTTATTCAAGACCTTGTTAACCACAATTTAAGCGAATTAAATCATTGATCCATTCATTAAATTAGTTTGTTATGTAAGAAACATTCCACGGCCAACAAGTCAACTAAGTTTCATCGCAATCTGATGAATAGTATGAAAAGTCAAAGTCAAAGCCTTTATTCAATTTAGGCCCTAGAAGGGCACCTATGAAGGTCAAAGCTACTGAAGTTACCGCCAGTTCGTAAGTCGGCCTTCAACTGAGAAGAACAGGCAAGAAACTCAGCAAGGTAACATTTTTTAAATATTTTTTTTATAAAACGCATACGATACAAACAAATACAAAGGCAATTTGTTTTTAGGGTTCCGTATCCGAAGGGTGCATTACTAAAAGCCTCCGACACAATACTCATACCTTACACAACAGTCATAGATAGACAGTTGAAATATTCACAGAATGTGTATGTGTCTATAGCCGCTATAACAACAAATACCTATTTAAAATAATAATTTTAGGAACCCCCATTTGAAACGTTTTACGGAACACTTCATGTGCAAGTCCGACTCGCACTTGGCCGGGTTTTTAAGTTTTCTTAAACCCAGACTTAGAACAACCGAGACATGTCAAGATATGAACAATGTTTCTCCTTAGTGGGGAATCGAACCCACGACCTTTCATCATCAATCACACCTTTTTCAAAAATATATAGCTTTACCCTTTTTTTTACTAAATGTTGAAATGAAGGTCAGAATCATTGAAATGGATTTACCTTCATTTCAACATTCTCCATTTTCCCAATCCAAGAAGAGGTAGACCACTCATGAGATGGTCTAATGACCTGAAGAAAGTTACTGGCCCACTATGGCAAAGGATGGCAAGAGACACCATGAGGTGGAAGGCTAGTGAGGAGGCCTTTCTGTCAAAAAGCCACGTTGATCAAGAGACTGATATAGATTTATTTGAAATTTTATAATAATAATATAATAATAATCAGTCATGGGTGAGTCGTGATTTTCCTGCTTGGTCAAAATTTTTTTTTTCTATTTTCTTTTTTTTTATTATTTAATTGACATGTTTTCATTTATAGTTCAAATCGTTTATATGTAATTTTTTGACTTTAAAATAATTGTTATTAATTTGCCATTAGTTTATTTTTATCATTTAATTTATTTTATTTTGTGTGATTTCATTTTGTACGCCTATTAGGCAAGTCTCAGTGAAACAATCTATTTTATTTTATAATACCATTATTCGACCTGGCACTGACAAATAAATAAATTTGAATATTTTGTACTGTTTAGTGAACAAAGACTTAAAATTGAATACAGCTTTAATATAAGCTTCGAAAGAGAAAATATGAGTTCCAAAAACATTTTTAAAACCAGGTTATTTTCCTACTAATTGATTACCACATGTGTGCACAAAACAAACTAACCAAGGTTTCCCATAGAAGGTAGCTCAAACGTCTACAAATTACCCGTCTGGCTGGCTATTACTGCTGTACTTGTAGCCATGTTCTGTAAGCTGTGTCCACACCCTTGAGCGATCATCACTGACCACGGATAAATGTTATACAACTAGCCACCAACAAAGGACAAATAGAGAACTTCGAGTCGAACTCCATATAGATCATCTATATATATAAAATTCAAAAGGCCTGTGTTCAGCAGTGGGACATTATAGGCTGATGATGAGATAGACATCAGATACACAAAGGTTGTTCACTTCAGATAGATGGTGCAACAATATAGGGTCACTGGTAATTAGTAAGCGATACTGAGACATGATAATAATCATGATAACAAAACAACTTTCCCAAAGTTTTTTTTTATTTTACTTATCACATGAGCCATCAGCTTTTATTTAATTTTGTTATTTATCCCTATTTGTTTCTTTGGGACAGTTGTTTGTTATCATGGGTACAATCATGTGTCTAATTATCGTTTACTTATTACCAGTCACCCTATACACAAGCATCGAAGACAGTCCACATTCTGCATGTACAGTTGGACTGCTGTCCCCAGTCTACGGAAGATATCACCTTTCACTTACTTAACTACCTCGTATCTATCTACGTGTCTGAATAAGAGAAGTGTCGGCTGCCAGAGGTCAGCCAGCTCCATATTTACCTTCGGGTCACCTCACCGTCATCGTAGTTCCGGCTAAGGCAAGAACATCTGCCACCCGACCGTGACGTCCCTGCACCTGCGTCGGATCCTGTTGCACCTTCGTGCCACCTACAAGACAATCAGGGGAGTGCCGGACTGCACGAAGTAAAAATTAGGCGGGCCATAGAACTACACCCTTTTTATATTATCCTTAATATACTTTTGTGTTGACAAAGGAATTTTAATTTCAAAATCCTAACCATCACACTGGCAACGGAAACATACATATGGAACATTCTCGAAGCCACTGCAGTAGAAGGCTGCATACCTTCCACCTGGAAGTCTACCGAGGATCTTCGTCAGGCCAGTTTTCCCTATCCTCTTGTCAACCCAAACTTGTAGGCGGAAACAAGATTAAATTAATTAATTTCAATAGTGTTTCATTGACCCACACCTGTCTACTTAACTTCTGTGGCTTACTAAGCCTACTGCCACAGTGGAAGATATTCTACAGAAGATATTCCTTTTAAATGGAGGAATCATTCAAATTTGCTCATCGTTACTCAAGTCCAAGTTCTGGCTGCTATCACAGCAATTTTGTTATACCATCTTTTAAGCTGTTTGTACTCTGCATATATTTTTGTCTGTTTTGTAGTTTCAGATTTGCTCCATTAGTCTACTACAAGTATTTTGACCAGCCCATAGCTATTTAGAAGCTTTTTGTTACAACATCTCATGTTTTTGTTGCTTTTGTTGTCTAGTTTTTTCAATTTTCCCTCCTTCCTTACTATGTTGATATGTTTGCAGTTTGTCTTCAATACCTGAAAATGCATAAAAAATACATTACATATGTGATAGTTTAAGAGAGGTAAGGTAATGCAATTTTGGCTCTAAAGAGCAGTAACTGTAACTGGGGAAGTACCTAACAGAATACAATAAATGACAGAGAAGGGTTGGTAACATGTGAACGATGCATCTGGTTTTGCAAGGACCCATAAGGCAACGTACGGGTGAAACTTTTCCCGGCGTCTTGTGGTTTGGTAATAAGAATGGGGATTGTGGAATTAGGTTGAACAATTCCTGTGCACACTCTCCAAAATCACTCCGGCTCACAGGGTTGCTTGCTCAGGGTTGCTTTGTTACAGCGGGCGGGGGATGCTCTCCCTCCGCGCCGCCGTCTTTTTATATACACTCTACGTTTTAAATAGACTACAAATAGTAGGGGTGTGCTGAGTCAGTTTTTGAACCGTTTTAACCTAACCTACCAGTACAGAAATTCGTTTTGACAGACTAATCAAAATGGCGTTGTCATGCGTTTCGTTTTCATATGACATTTCTTGTAAAATGTATAATGCAGTTGTTACATACATACATATAAAATAAGTTTGGATAAGAAAAAACCTATCAAAGTTGAATTTCAACATAAATACATTTAAAACTCATCTCATTTGGCTGTATGGACTGAACATTTGCCAAAAAAAACCGGCCAAGTGCGAGTCAGACTCGCGCACCGAGGGTTCCGTACAAACCTGTTGGTATGTAAGTAAATGGTAGTATAGACGTGAGTATTTGATATGAATTTCAATTTATGACGTATTGAAAAAAACTACTTACTAGATCTCGTTCAAACCAATTTTCGGTGAAAGTTTGCATCGTAATGTACATCATATATTTTTTATAGATTTATCATTCTCTTATTTTAGAAGTTACAGCGGGGGGACACACATTTTACCACTTTGGAAGTGTCTCGCGCAAACTATTCAGTTTAGAAAAAATGATATTAGAAACCTTAATATAATTTTTGAAGACCTATCCATAGACCCCAAACATAAGGGTTTTATTAAAAAAAAAAATGAGTTTCAGCTCTAAGTATGGGGAACCCCCAAAATTTATTGCTTTTTTTCTATTTTTGTGTGAAAATCATAATGCAGTTCACAGAATACATCTACTTACCAAGTTTCAACATTATAGTTCTTATAGTTTCGGAAAAAAGTGGCTGTGACATACGGACGGACAGAGAGACAGACAGGCATGACAAATCTTAAAAATGCATGTCTGTCATGTCAAAAGTCGCAAAATTGTGATTAAATTAACTACATAGCTTAAATAATATATTTCTCAAAAACTATGAGGTTGCTTCAAGAAATGACTTTGCATACAGACTCCATACATCATCTACTATCTGTAAAAAAAATTGAATGCCCAGACCAGCATCCTATCTTAGAAAGTTTATTCCGTGACTGACTTATTCAACAATACTCAACATACATGGGGTTAGCATTGCTAACATAGGTAGGCTTTTCGATTGTGTATGGCCAAAATAAACGGTGTCCAGCTTGTCTGGCTTTTTACATTTCACAAGCGAGCGCCGAGCGCAGGATAAATGGTAAGTATCTAGACTTTTATTTTGTCTGATGACTATTTGACTGATTATTAATAAAGTACCTACCTAAGACTGATTTGGCATTCGATTTTATTTATTATTTCACTAGAATTTAACAAGATTTATGATAATAATCAAAAAAGATTGATTTTACATTAAAAAAAAATTCTTACCTATTAATACTGAGACAATATCCTCAATAATGTAGGGTGTCCGGCCTTTCTACCCAAATGTCCAGCAAAACTGGCTGGTCTGTCCGGCTATTAGGTTTGGCGACCTGGCAACCATACATGGGGTGCATAATGAAAAGATAATCTTTCTCTGTTATATGTTTTTGTTCACAACCTTTTTTGTGGTTACACCTACCTATATTTGTGCCAAATTCGAGGAACAGATATTATAGTTCAACATTAAAAATACCTACCTACTTATTAAAAAAAACACACAAAACGATCCCAAATAAAAACTAATCTAGTTTCAAATGATTGTTGACCCTACAATGCGTCTGGGGACCGCATGTGGTAGTTTTATGCCCGTTTATGGCCGATACCTATAATTTACGGATCGGTATTGGTTAGGACGTGGTTAGGACATATCTTTACTAATAATGAAGCAAAGACCTCAAAGATTTGCATACCTAGCAGACCCTCCCATATGGAAGTAGCTATCACAGGTAAAATTAGCATACGAAACATAGAATTATATATTACTAGCGTACCTAATCATTGTTACGAAATGATTTATATGCCCAGTTTGGCGATAAAAAGACCAGCCATTGGTAAGCAAAACGATTAGTTTTTGTTTATAGGAACCGGGCATGAATTAGTTTGGATTAATGTTGTTGCTTGTACATACCCTGAATTGCATATTTTCCGAATGTAGGTGTAGAACGAACATTATTAGGACTGATCAAGGAGTTGAGGAGTATGCTCGTATACACAACATTGGTCAGTAATTAAATCAAAGAACATAAATGCCACTTACCATTTAAATAATCCATTATTAATACCTACATAAAGAAACAATAAATATTACAAATTGTAATTTACAATCAAAGACGACACACGACTCCACGGAAACTCCATTCCACGAAAAAGCAGTGTTGCCGTCTGACAAAATAGTTTATGGCTACATCAAAGATGAAAAGTTGCTAGATCAATGAAAAACACGTAGAAAATAATTTGGCTAGAAGTGGCTAGTATTTTCTTTTTTAAATTATATTTGGAGTAGGATAAACGGGTTCAATAAAGCAATATCTAATAGTGTCAACATTTCCATGTATTCATAAAGTTTAATCTTGTCAAACATAAAAAAACATTAAAAATCAATTCGAAGTTGTAAAATGTCATCTGATGGAAATTCTGAAGTCTCTTCCTCAATGGACGATGTGGATGGCATTACAGATTTTCTAATTGGCTTGATCGTTTTTGTAATTTTGTTTAAAACTTCAGGTGGTAAAATGTAATTGTGATGTTGCCTACTATAAATGAGGGGTTACTACACTACAAATTTCTTCGATTTCATTCAGCAAATAATATTGAATGGGAAATCCCCGTTCCGGTGTGATGTTGCCTATTACTATAAATGAGGTTTAGGTCTGTATATTTATATTATAAGCAGCCAATAGAGTACTTTCAAAAAAGGAGCCAGAAGTAGCTAGGGTTATTTAGGTGTTTTATTTTAGGGGGGAAATGGTCTAAAAAACCTCACGTGATTAATGGACGACCTCATATCAAACCACCTTTTTCACATTTTTTTGCAAACTTGGCGAATAAAGGGTTAACTACAGGACAGGCTTAGCCTAGTGTAGGAGCCATGGCAATCAACCTACATAATAAGCCATTAACCGGACTTTTTGGCGGGAACTTGCAGAGTGACGTTGCGTTAACATTTTTGTTTTCATAAATTTGTGTATTTTGAGTTTAATTGTGTATTTTTGGTGGTATTTTACCCAATAAAGATCATCCGTGTGCACCAGTGAAGTGAAATGTAATGAATTATGTGTATCATGACTTTTCAAGTTGTCTCTAAATGTCCGTGAAGAGTTTTAGTACAATGACCACCATTGTAGTAAAACATGACTTTTATGGACGGTGACTGATTGAGGACTAATGTGAAGTGATTTATTGTGACTGGAAGCTATAATATAACTCGACACTGGCAGAAATGAGCCCTAATTTCATACACTTACCGACTTCTCTTTCATTTTTAACAAGTATACCTACTTGTTAAATAACTTCTCAAAACAATCTTACAATCCGAACCGACTGAATGTGCGCTGCAAGCATGGCATGCAACTATATTGGACGGAATATGCACTGTAGGTGCTGAACTGCTGACTGTTCTGACCGTGTTATTGCACTTTGTCTTTTATTTTATTTTTATTTTCCTTTTGACTCTTATCCTATTGCGTAATTTTAATTCTACTTTTGTATTTGTACTGTCAAAATTGTATTATATTGTATACTATGGGTATACACCTTATTACTTGTATACAGTTACTGTCATCTCGAATATACCGCTTACCTTCGTTTTGCTACAGCGCAGTGTTCCGCGCCTAATTTCAGAGCCGCCAATAAGTTTACCAACCAAATTAATGAAATACAAAGTACACAATTTTATAATATCTTGAAAACGGAAAATTATCGATTGAATAAATTATCGATAAAAAATTGATACAATCGGAATCTCAAACAATCGATGTGTAGCAACACTACTTGAAAGCTTGATGACTTGTTGTTTGTTTATAATATTTGAAAAAAAGGCAGACAAAAGTCTATACAGCGTAAAGATTACAATGGGATAGATCGGGATAGGTAAAGCCTTGCTTCTTCTTCTTCTTCTTATTTTTAATTTTGGCAACCAAGCCCAAATTAGGGCTCATTTCTGCCAGTGTCGAGTTATATTATAGTTTCCAGTCACAATAAATCACTTCACATTAAAGTCCTCAGTCAGTCACCGTCCATAAAAGTCATGTTTTACTACAATGGTGGTCATTGTACTAAAACTCTTCACGGACATTTTGAGACAACTTGAAAAGTCACGATACACATAATTCATTTCATTTCACTTCACTGGTGCACATGGATGATCTTTATTGGGTAAATTACCACCAAAAATACACAATAAAACTCAAAATACACAAATTTAGGAAAATAAAAATGAAAATGCTACGTCACTCTGCAAGTTCCCGCCAAAAAGTCTCAAAGCCTTGCTTGTCTTATAGTTCCCGCTAAAAAGATGCTTGTTGACTTGACGTTGTTTGTCATATTCGCCAAAAGGCAGGCAAAGGTCTGAGCCATACAGCCTTGTCTTATTTGAGTTTTCTCAAGTTGTATTTAAAGTCACAAAATAATCACTTCCTATAATCCGCACTGTTACCCTCCATAAAAGTTATGTTTTAGTACAATGGTGGTAATTGTACCAAAACTTATCTATCACGGACTTATACGGAAATAGGTACCTACCTTCTTGTCAAACTGTTGATAATTCGAACCAATTTAAGATGATTTTATTTTATATCCTTGTTTTCCCTACCTTTGTCTTCTTCTTCTTATTTTTAATTTTGGCAACCAAGCCCACATTTAGCGTAGCGTTATATTTCTTTGCCCACATTAGGGCTCATTTCTGCCAGTGTCGAGTTATATTATAGTTTCCAGCAAAGAGTATAGTAATATATCGGCAAGTTTCCAGTCACAATAAATCACTTCAGATTATAGTCCTCAGTCAGACACCGTCCATAAAAGTCATGTTTTACTTTGGTTTTACTACAATGGTGGTCATTGTACTAAAACTCTACACGGACATTTTGAGACAACTTGAAAAGTCACGATACACATAATTCATTTCATTTCACTTCACTGGTGCACATGGATGATCTTTATTGGGTAAATTCCCACCAAAAATACACAATAAAACTCAAAATACACAAATCTATGAAAATAAAAATGAAAATGCTACGTCACTCTGCAAGTTCCCGCCAAAAAGTCCCCTACCTTCGTCATTGGCTAATGCAAATTTCGCAAAGCCAAAAATAAAAAAAAGATTTTAACTTCACGTTTTGACAGGTATTTTCAGCATATTAATTAATCTGTCTAAAAATGTTCATACGCATCGACTTATGATTTCGCTGCGCTAACCAATGAGGATTTTTCTTATGATATCTCTATGCTCAAAATACCTGCCAAATCGTTAATTTAATGTTCACCAAAAATTATATGGTTTTAAAAACAAACACGATTTGTTTAATAAAAGACTACGCTACATTTTATTAAGGGAATACCTAGACGATTAAATAAAATAAGACCGAGTGTCGCCTAATAAACGAGAGAAGCCCGCAAAGGAAACCGGCTTTCTTGTAAATACATGGCCTCACGCACACTTATACGCCATAGGAAGCGGATTGGTTATCATTCAGCATTGAGACGTGGACAGTGACAATAAGGCTCAGTATCTCTCAAGCAGGTATGCTTGGGCCAGTACTGATTTTACTTACGCATACGAAGGAAATATTCGGCTTCACTTACTAAGGCGACACTCCGTCGAATATTTTATAGATCCATGACTCCGTCTTGATTTTTGTATACGTGTATGAGGCAATTATCAAAAACGTGCTAAAAATATTTTCTGGATTTTGTTCTTTAATTAAACAACATGGATTTAACGCTCTAATTGGATTTTATTTCATCTTATTGACCAGCATTGGTGGCTTCTCTTGCAATTCCTCCTAGATCTGCTCAATTTTCCGGGGCGGCTGGAACTGCTGTACCGTCTGCAGTGGCTGCATCGGCTGTGTTGGTTGCAGTGGATTCACTGGCTGCTGCGGCCTCACCTGCAGATGTACCTGCACCTGCAGCTGCACCTGCACCTGCAGCTGCACCTGAACCTGCAGCTGTACCTGCATCTGCAGCTGTACCTGCACCTGCAGCTGTACCTGCACCTGCAGCTGTACCTGCACCTGTAGCTGCACCTGCAGCTGCACCTGCACCTGCACCTGCAGCTGTACCTGCACCTACAGCTGCACCTGCAGCTGCACCTGCAGCTGTACCTGCACCTGCACCTGCAGCTGTACCTGCACCTGCAGCTGCACCTTCACCGGCTCCAGCGTCCGATGTATCTACACTCCTCTTCGATATATGGTTCTCCGCCGTTGCCTTTTATAAAAAATAAAATTATATACATATAAGTTGCATTTGTAGCTTTTTTTTTTAATATTATATAGGTTTGCGCTTGACCGCAATCCCGCCTGATGGTAAGCGAAGATGTAGTCTAGGGTGGACCGCGCGTACCCATAAGATTCCTGTTCATTCTGGCCTTGAATAAACCCATGTTATAAGTGTCTGGAAACACTGGTTAGTAGCACCGGCAGATTCGAGGAAGATTTCTTTGTATTATGTATTGTTATAAATATCTCCTTCTATACATAATATATATTATAATAAAATCGTAAGAAAGCCAAATCTGTAGACGAGGACATAATATGTATTCACAATTCACACTCAATTCAATAACGATTTCCTCTTGAATTATTGATTGAAATTATGATATACTCGTAAAAATAGCTGTAAGTTAGTAAATAAATAAATTAGGCAGGCTTATAACATATACTATTACGATTTGTGTAATATTTCAGCATTGGAATCGATATAGTGTGAGAAATTTTCTTAAGAATTTCACAAAGTGGACACATATTTTTTTCATTCATTAAAGTAAAAAAATAAGCCTTGTTTCTTGCCAGTTCTTCTCAGTTGTCGCCTATCATCCTAACCGGTGGTAATTTTAGTAGCTTTGAGCTCCATAAGAGGTCTACATTGAATATTATTTATTTACTACTTATATGTGAAGATTTGTAAATGGCATATTGTTATCTGCTACTGTTATTACTACTGTTAAAAAGCTGTAAATCTTCTGAAAAAACAATAAAAAAAAAAAAAAAAAAAAAATATGTGGATTTTATTTATACAACTCCTTCCACTTATGGACTTACATATATTGATAAAACTTCACGTACAGGTACAAGTTTAATAATTTAATAATTTATTTAGTTACTTACAAGATTTACGGGTTCTAAAATTCCCTTCGCCATCACCGCCACTGCTCCCACGACCAAGAGTGAAATAATCATTGTTACACGAACCATTTTTGGATTGATTTTCTAAAAAAGAAACAATAAGTAAAATAAAGAAAAAACAAACCGAATATAAATAAGAAGCATGCCAAGAAGGACGGCAATGCCAAATGTTTGGGCCTATAATTCAAGCTAGCCGTCTTGTCTCATGACATGAGCGCTGGCTTCAATAATGATGGTAGACCTCTCTGAGTAAACTATAAAAATTTAGTTATATTTGCTAATATCTTGTCAGATCTTAATCACCCGAACAGCAGTTCTTGGAATTCTACCATTATATGTATACATACAAGATCTTACGAATCCATTCCGGTTGGAACTCTATTGTATCTTCATAGATCTCTTATTCTTTAAACTCACAGGTCTCATGCAACGGTTATATTTTAAATTAAAATAGAATTATAACTTACCTGCATTGAATTATTACACAATGCTTACCTGTGAATAGATAGTAGATGTTGCTACCGCTGAAGCTAGCCAAGATATGTGTCTCAAGTGAAATTATACCACTTATATACTGCGTTGTATTTTATAGAAAAGGCTTTAGATGATCCATATGCATAAGTAGACAATGAGAACTCAAGGTCAAAACAAGGAAGATTCGACAAATGTTACCGTGGATTTATTTTAAACCAATTTGTTTCAGTTATCAATTCATCACACACGTAAAACTAAATAATAGCTTCAAGGCTGCGACGTATTGTTTTCAAAAATGCAGAATTATCATAAATATTCAAGTGATACGGATCTTAGTGCGAATTTAGAAGAAAAAACTATTTTTTTAAAGTCAAAAATTGCTTTCATATGCTTATCATCTGTATTTCTTATGAGAATTTTAAGATTTAATATTAATTAGACGCCGCCCGATGTACCTATTGCTGATTGAAGTGGTTTTTGAGGTTACAAACGAAAAAAGTAAAAAAGGAACCCTTATTGGTGCGCATGGTCACACACAGCGCCATATGTGTACAGCAACTACTAAAATGCTATCGATATGAATTTAAGAATCATCATCATCATCAGCCTATAATGTCCCACTGCTGAGCACAGGCCTCCTTTCACAAATCAGGGTGAAAGGGAATGGGCAGATACTCCACCACGCATACCCAATACGGATTGGTGGAGGGAGGCTAGTGGTCAACCTACTGTTGGAATTTTTCAAGCCGCCTAGGAGGCATCCAACTAGCTTAACGACTATCACAATTAAGTGATAACCGGGACCAACGGCTTTACGTGCCTTCCGAAGCACGGAAACGCTCGGTTTGAAATACCACTAGGCGGTCAACCATCCAGGTACCGACCACGACAGACGTAGCTTAACTTTGCCAAACGATTAAGAACGGCTAATCATGCTACACCACGAGCGCTTCATGATCTTAAGAATAGTTTTAAATATTTCTTACCCGACTAAGGCAAAATAAAAGCTGTAAAAACATTTAGTTCTTTTGCTAAAAGGGCCTAAAATTACCTAAATGGAGGACCGCAAAGTAGAGACTCGTTCAAATACTTATCATTTGAAAGGACTTTATTTATACATTCCAAAACTTTGAATATTTTCTTTAATATTGCGTTGTTGAAATTAGACCTTAGAAATAAAACTAGACCTAAACTACATTCAAATTATAAAAACAATATATAAGAACGGGGTGGATACGACAATACGACATTAAATGAAACCACGTAAAGTACCTAATCATGTATACGATCAACTTTTACTATGAGACCAACTTCGAAATCGCAAAAAAAATACAGCTTTTCATACATTTTTGCCGAGGAGATTTTAGCTTAGTTTGGGATCAGATGACCGTGTGTGAGGAATGTCCCAGGATATTTATTTATATTTATTTAAAGTAAATATCCTGTCCCACTTTGCCTCCTTATGTGTGTTCTACTGCTTGTACAACGGAGAGTGTTCCAAGGAATTGTTCGATTTAATGCCCACGGCTACCTTCCACCATCACAACTCTCGCCATCGACGGGGAGTCCATCCTCACACATTGAAACCAGAATTGTTTCGAACTTTGCGGGCTCAAACGAGTTTTCTTCGGCGGACGCTCAGACTGTGGAATGAGCTCCCCGCCGTGGTTTTCCCAATGGAGTACAGCATGGGGTTCTTCAAGAAGGGTGTGAAGAGGTTTCTTCAGGGTCGGCAACCCCTGGTGTTGCAAGCGTCCATAGGCTACGGTAAACGCTTACCATCAGGCGGGCCGTATGCTTGTTTGCCACCTTAATGGTATACAATAAAAGAAAAAAAAGGACTATGGTGTAGGGATGGCGATCTGAGATCGATTAATCGAAGAATCGATTTTTGGAGCCAAAAAGATCGATTTTTTAAATCGATATGTTGTACTGTATCGATTCAGTGAATCGATATTTCACCCTTGAAAATCGAAATTCGATTTTATTTTATTTTTTGGTATAAACCAAACAGTATTTACAATTAATTGAATGTACCCGTATTATAAGAGTGCTGCCGGCTGCCGGTTAAAGGGTTAATTATTCAAAAACTCGCGAGATGGCTGTGTATTTGGATTCCTTCGCCTCTCTTTAATAAAAAAAACGTTACGTTTGTTTGTAATCTGTGACTTTTTGTATCTGTGATTGACATTTCATGTTGCGTCATCATTCATTAAAATTTATTTCTTTGTTGTTGTAGAACCTGTCTGTCGTAAAGCGAAATAAATACTGATTTTTATGTAGTGTTTGTCGCAGAAACCGAAATATGTAGCGAAACCGCTTGGATCCCTGTAGACTTGACAGACTGTTGTTTTTAAAAAGTTTAGATATTAAGCATTGGGAACTATAAGCTACGAAAATAGATAATTTTCTTAATTTTGTAAATCAATACATTTAAAAAATAAATGTCTTGTTTTATACCTGATCTGATGTTTTGATATGGTAATAAAAATATTTTTTATCATCGAATTACCTGATTTTACTGATAAGAGATCGTTAAATTATAATACGTATCTTGTTTTTAATAAAATAGATTTATATTACATTATAAACAAAAACTTGAGAAAAATATCCATTTTTCAGAAATCGATCTTATTGGCTTCGATTTTTTTCTGGATCGATTCATTAGGACACGATTCGAATCGATTTAAAAATCGATGTTTTTTGGAAAGAATCGCCATCCCTACTATGGTGTCTGCTCTTTCAGATAATTAATTTTCAGACAATTCTTTGATTTATCAATTCACCACACTCAAAACTAAGCAATACCTGGCAATACTGTACATGTTGCCTACTGGCTAGCTGGTCAACGCCCTCCCTAGAATGTTGTTTTCAAAATTACAAAATTATCATATGTACCTCTGCCCGCGGTTTCACATTTATTATATTAGCCGAAGTAGAATTGGTAGGATAGTAGGATATGAATCATCAGTACATGAAACGATAATGATATTACATTTATTTGTTTATTAAAACTTATAATATTTATTAATTACTGTCAACGGCCAATGGATGGCTTTTTTAACTCGTTTGATATCTACATGTTCCATAAAATAATAGAATTGAAAGACAATTTTAATGAAGTTTATTAAGATTGACACTCGCGGTAGCCCCGCTGCCCGCCCGGCTCCGACTCCCAACTCCAACTACGGGCTAGTTACGAATGTCATGTGAGTTATCCGAGGGGAGCTGT
Organism: Achlya flavicornis; assembly: GCA_947623365.1. NCBI lineage: Eukaryota > Metazoa > Arthropoda > Insecta > Lepidoptera > Drepanidae > Achlya > Achlya flavicornis. Next base: position 159,017 of record OX392494.1, on the reverse strand, counting down.
GCCACTTGTTTTATCCACAACAGTTCCACACTACCCCTCTTTCTCTCCACAGGAACTGCGACTAGTTTGTCTATTTTTTGTGACAAATCTTTAATTTGTCTTTCCATACTTTTTTGTATTTCAACAAGATCAGTTTCTAGTTTGTAAGTTCTTTTATCCATTAAATCTAGTTTTCCTACTAGTTGTTCCATATTTGTGGTATTATCATTATATTGTTCATGACGATCTAAATCATTATTAGTATCATTCACTTCTGCTATTTTTTTAAATCTGTAGATCTTACCATCATGATAGTTTAGTATTATGTTATTATTCGTATCAAATGCTATAGCTCTGGGATCTTTTATAGAAAAAACTTTTCGATAAGTAGCATTATGTTTGATAACTTCATATATCCCATCTTCAGAAGTAAAATAAACTTTACTGTTTCTATCCATAGCCAGGCTATCCACGTAATTCTCATTATAGAATAAAGTTGAATCATTACTGTCTATCCTTTGACCAAATAACCCATATTCATTGTTGTAGAACATGACATCGTCGTCATCGATAAGTAAGTCATACACTACACTATGCGTGTTAACAAGCTTATCGGAATGTCCATTATTAAATTTTGATACTTCGAAAGACGTATCTGTATTATAATATAGTTCTTTTTTGAAATACAAACACGAGATTCTGACTTTTGCAGCACTAACTAGCTCTGCTTTGTTTGTGCTCGGCTGATATTTGTATATACCATGTAAAGTTCCTACATGTAGGTCGTGGGTCTCCTGGTCCACAGAAAGAGATGTAGGATACGGTACTCCTTCAATAAGTTTAAACTTATTCGTATTTAAATTTAATATCGCTAATTGTTTGTCGTAAATGAAATATAAGTTGTTGTAGTTATAATCTACGGCCAGTGCAAATGGCGCAGATCCATTTTTGATTAATACTTCTGTTTGGTGTCTGACTCCGTGGATGTAGACGTGGTCCGTGATGCCGTCAGCTCGGACGGTGACGAGGAGACACACGAGGATGAGGGGATTCATTTTTGTCTGGAAATTAAAGTTTTAGAGATCAATGAAAGTTGCACTTACGTTGTTGCTCGTAGTTGCTCATCAGGAAACCCTAGTTGGGCTTCGTAAAGACGATTTTTATATGAGAGACTGCAAAACCTTATAAAAAGTTATATTCAAAATTCTATTTGTTTAAAAGGTATTTTTTTTTTTGCTTTTCAGTTTTTTCGGTGGTTTAATTTTTTCCCTTATTTTCCCACCCTTAGTGTATGTATTTTTTATCCAAATTTATATGGGACCAACTTCGAGGTATACCTTATCCAATAAATAATCGGACTACTGTGCAAAATGTTATGGGTGATCAAACATAAAAAAAAAATACGCGTCTACTTGTAAAGCTCCTCCGTTTTTTCTTCGGTTAAAAAATCTAGAATACTACAAACAAAATGGCAAAAATGTGCAAAAGAAATTACTCAAGAAACAAGTCACTTAAGATTTGCAAGATGCTCGTATTTTTTAACCGACGAAAAACAGGAGGAGGCTTGACGGACTTCTATCGGTTTTTGTTTTTTTTGTTGCGCAGGTACACTTTCCCAAAGTTCGTTCAATTATAAGTATCCATCCTATCTTACTAATATTATAACTGCGAAAGTTTGTGAGTATGGATGTATGTTTGTTACTCTTTCACGCAAAAACTACTGAACGGATTTGGATGAAATTTGGCACACAGATAGAATATTTTCTGGATTAACAAATAGGATACTTTTTATCGCGAGAAAACATACGATCCTCGGGAATATGGGTGAAACCGCGCGGGATAGGTTAGTCCCATAAATGCGAAAGTGAGTTCGTTTGTTTGTTACGCCTTCACGCCTCAACTACTGAACGAATCATAATGAAATTTGGCATGCAGATAGCCTATGGTATGGAGAAGGACATAGGCTACTTTTTATCCCGGGAACGCGGGTGAAACCGCGGGGGAGAGCTAGTAGGTATATTATTAGGATCTCACGGCATCAACTATCTTACTGCGATATAACAGATGGAGATTTCGAGACGATGATAGCTCAGTGGTAGTGACGTCGGATACCGAGACGAAGGTTCCGGGTTCGAATCCTACAAAGAGCTTGAGCTTTCGGTGAAGGAAAACATCGTGAGGAAACCATAGCACGGTGGTAGGGTACTTTGTAGTACCCGTCTGGCTGGCTACCACCCTCAAGTTGAAAATCTGTCGCCAAGCACCTATCGGTGTGTTCCGTCAGCTGCACTTGAGAGCCAGTTCCTTCTAGGCTTTGTGTGGTTACCACCTTCGAACACATCATCACTTACCATAGTGAGATTGTGGTCAAACACAGGCCTATACACAGTAAAAAAAAAAAAAAAAAACCTATGTTGGGTTAGTGATATTGAACAACTTTTATTATGGGACCAATAGTGAATACTCAAATATATTTTTTTTACTTTCCATACTAAATTTCAACATTGCTCGATCATAATGAATGAATAGTTAAAAAAAAAATGAGAATTCAGTGTTGGTCCCATTGTAAAAGTTGTCCACCATGACTAACCCAACATAGGTTTCGAAAATATGCCATCTCGAAATCTCCACCCAGTATAACAGACAGACAGACACGCAATCTGCGACATATTATATCCGCTAACTTCTACACCACGCAACGGAATTTTAATGCGGTTTTCACCATCAATAAGTTATTATAATTTTTCACGGAAGGTTTATATCTCAAAAACTGGTATAATACAATTTTCAAATTGTATACTATCTTCCATGGTAAGTCAGTATTTTTATTTCTCATTATTTATTAATAAAAAAAAAAACTTATACAATTTTGATTTCGCAACAGCTTTGCAAAATTGTATGAATGTAATTGTTTGGTAACTCTTGAAACAATGTAAAATGTAGCGATTTTCTAGGGTACATACCTGAGTGTACCACTACCCTTATCTCTATATATTTTTCTCTGCTACAATATATATAGTACCAATGCAAATTATAAAATTAACTATTTCTAAAGAAATCAATAATTCTTCGATTATATGTCGGCTCTTTTCAGCCAATGCAACCTTCCGAACCGGAGAGTATTAGAGTCAGACTATTCATGTGCCTGCGAAGGTCTACTTGAAATAAATGATTTGAATTGAATTTACAATAAAAAGTATTAAATAAATTACTTTACAAAGAAGATTTAAATATTTAATTGATGTAACAGTACAGCATCCGAGCCGGACGACTAGTATTATTATGTCGTTGTTATTGAACAGCGAAACATTCGTCAGGATAAATCGAATGTCTTAAAATAATAAGTATAATGTCATCAAAATTGATCGAGGCCTCCGGAGACCAGCGGGCGGGGAGCTTTTTCCGCCAAAGCGTCAGATTGGCTATCCAAAGAGGAAACGCTGCCAGCCTTCTGGGAACCTTGCCGTTAATCGGAAGCAGCGGCAGGCTTGAGGAAATTTTCTACATATAGATTGTATTTTGTACATATTTGTTGTAAATAAATATATTTATGAAATGAAAAAAAAAATCAAAGCCAAAGAAAATATTATTCACACTGTCCGTCCCAAAGAGTTGGAAGTACTACGAGCTAGACACATTTGCAAACCGAACCACACACGATACAAAAGAGTGGAACAATCAGTTCATTGGGAGGCCCATAGAGTTAGAATATTATAGAGTGAGCTTTAATAACGTTACCTTTGGCGAAGCGTGAGCAGTTTCCATAGAGATGCACTCACAGATATATCGTACACTAGTTGATTTACAGTCAGACAAAATGTCCATATTGTTTTCTTGTCGTTTTTTCTCGGTAAAAGTATCGATAAAAAAAACCGGCCAAGTGCGAGTCAGACTCGCGCACCGAGGGTTCCGTACAAACCTGTAGGTATATAAGTAAATGGTAGTATAGACCTGAGTATTTGATATTAATTTCAATTTATGACGTATTAAAAAAAAACTACTTACTAGATCTCGTTCAAACCAATTTTCGGTGGAAGTTTGCACCGTAATGTACATCATATATTTTTTATAGATTTATCATTCTCTTATTTTAGAAGTTACAGGGGGGGGGCACACATTTACCACTTTGGAAGTGTCTCTCGCGCAAACTATTCAGTTTAGAAAAAAAATATATTAGAAACCTCAATATAATTTTTGAAGACCTATCCATAGACACCCACACTTATGGGTTTGATGAAAAAAAAAATTTGAGTTTCTGTTCTAAGTATGGGGAACCCCCAAAATTTATCGTTTTTTTTTTGTGTGAAAATCTTAATGCGGTTCACAGAATACATCTACTTACCAAGTTTCAACATTATAGTTCTTATAGTTTCGGAAATAAATGGCTGTGACATACGGACGGACAGACAGACAGACAGACAGACAGACATGACGAATCTATAAGGGTTCCGTTTTTTGCCATTTGGCTACGGAACCCTAAAAACGAGAAATTAGCATTCATTATACAGGATAAAAATTTGATATCTGCGGAAATTTTGACACATGAAACTTAAAGGAGTTTTATGAAACACGTATTTTTTATTTTGATATATCTTAGTACAAAAAATAAAGTTATCGGTAACGAAAGATGTCTACTTTGATACAGGTCGGATAAAAAATATTTTCTTAAATGCTTGCTACCCTACCTCAAAGGTGGGTATTGCACCCATTGACACCCGCTGCGTTATTTATGTTATTACGAATAGATAGGGTCCATATTTTGCGGATTTAAAGTCGTTTTTTTTTTATTTTTAACTAATGGTGGAAATTTGTTCTATTACTGATACTGAACCACCAAAAGTATGGAGAAGGAAATAGGTTACTTTTTAACGCAGGTGAAACCGCAGTGGACAGCCAGTAATATAATTAATGCGAAAAAATTTGAGGACTGATATATGGATATTTTGATCTTTCACACAAAATCTACTGATCAGATTTAAATGTAATTTGGCACACAGAACGTTCTGGATTACCACAGGGTACATATAATCTGTACGGAACGCGGGTGAAGCCGCGGAACCTAAGCTAGTTGATGTTGATATATAAAACAACTTACCTGGGCACAACAACGCAGCTCGACGTCAACTAACGGACACATGTGCAAATTGGTATATTATACATATAATAAAAGGAAGGAAACCAAATAGCTTAGTACCGATAATAAGTAGGGGAGAATCGGGTAATAAGGTACAGGGAAGATAAGATGGCTAGAAGCGCGCACATCATTAAGATACAGTTAATAATTAACTTTTTACAAAAAAAAAAAAAAACAATTTTGAGTTACTTATGCGTTTTCAATATCTTACAAGATTTTTCATTAAACGAGGATGTGCATACCATTGATAATTTGTCAACAGTATTGAAGCACAAGTCCGGTCATGCATGGAGTACTGCTGCCATCTTTGGGATGGATCAGCTAAGTACCAGCTTGAGGCCCTCGACTCAATAGACCGCCGAGCCAGGAGACTCATCGGAGATGAGTCTTTAATTAAGGCGAAACTCACGAGCCTCGACCATCGAAGAAAGGTTGCTTGCTTATCGGTTTTCTACAGGATATATTTTGGAGAGTGTGCGCAGGAATTGTTCAACCTAATTCCACCATCCCCATTTATACACCGAACCACAAGACGCCGGGAAAATTTTCACCCGTACGTTGTTGACATACCGAAAATACGGACACAGCGTTTTGCATCCTCATTTATAATGCGGACAGCAAGGGAGTGGAACTTGCTTCCGGCGTCTGTGTTTCCTGACGCTTACAATCTAGGAACTTTCAAGGCCAGAGTGAATAGGTTTCTTCTGGGTAAGCGTGTTTCATCTTAGGCTTCGTCATCGCCCCTTATGGGCGGGTCAATGGCCAAACGCAAGCCCATTTAATAAAAAACAAAAAATGCTTTTACTCTTTTCCGTTGAGGAATTCTATAATATTTTCAATGTCCATGGTCATAAATAAATAAATAATAATAATAAATATCCTGGGACACACACGGTCACCTGATCCCAAACCAAGCAGAGCGTGTACTATGGAAACCAGATAACCGATATAATACACATACTACTTTTTTGTTTGTAAATACATACTTAATACACATTATTAAACCCAGACCCAGGACATACAGACATGTTCATTCATGCACTCAAATGCATGTCCTGTGTGGGAATCATATCCATGACCTGCGGAGCGATAGGTGGAATCTTAACCAGAGTCTTAACCAACCACTCCAGCTGGCCCGTCAGCTCATAATCAAATTTAAAACGGACAATCGCGGGGTCTACCGTCATATAATGCAGTTTAAACCATCCAAATCTCATAAGCCGTTTCTGAATGATAATACAAAAAAAAACTCGAACATTTTTTGATTTTTTCCACTGTTTTTGGTAGCAATTACTGAAATTCAGATAAATAAAATTTCGATAAGCGCCAAAAAGAAGTGATAACGACATACATTTGTTTCTTTCTACTTTTCCTTGGCTACGATTCCCCTACCTCCCCTAAATTGATAAAAATATTAAAATTTTGCTTGTAACTAGGTACCTAATTCATTAGCGCGCAGAGAAAAACAGATGTAATCATCATGTAGTAACATTTATTTATTTATTATTTATTGCACAATGTACACAGCATAACACAATACAGTATATTATGTATACATAGACCCTGTTAGGGTGTTGCAAAATCTTATAATAATTAGGTAATGATTATACATTTTATTAATATATATATTTTCTTATTACCCAAATATTATATATTTACAACTACAAACGCCATTCTTCAGTATTTAATTACTTTGATTAATGATTTATCCAGATTGAGCGACGAAGCTGTTCAAAATAATGTTTAATATTTATTTCTCCCGATTTAATAGAAATAGTTCAACAACTGCTATCATTGTGAGAGTCACTATGACAAGCAAAATGACGCAGAGCGAGCGTTAGAGTTGGCGTCTTCAATACAGTGTGTGTAGCATGGCGACGCTCTTTCTAGGTATATCTATTTCTATGGTTAATTTAAGAAGCGCTCGTGGCGTAGCATGATAAGCCGTTCTTAATCGATCGGCACGTAAAGCCGTTGGTCCCGGTTATCACTTAATTGTGATAGTCGTTAAGCTAGTTGGATGCCTCCTAGGCGGCTTGAAAAATTCCAACAGTTTTTGACCACTAGCCTACGTCCACCGATCCGCAGTGGGCACGCGTGGTGGAGTATCTGCCTATTCCCTTTCACCCTGAATTGTGAAAGGACGCCTGTGCTCAGCAGTGCGACAATATGATGATGATGATGAATAAATATGTACAAATTACAATCTAATATATATAAAATTTCCTCAAGTCTGCCGCTTCCTCTTTGGATAGCCAAGCTGATGCGTTGGCGGAAAAAGCTCCCCGCTCACTGGTCTCCGGAGGCGTCGATCAATTTTGATGACATTGTACTTATTATTTTAAGACATTCGATTTATCCTGACGAATGTTTCGCTGTTCAATAACAACGAATTAATAATACTAGTCGCCCGGCTCGGTAGCTGTACATAAAATTCATAAAATATTTAAATCTTTGTAAAGTCATTTATTTAATCTAATACTTTTCTCTCTAATTCAATTCAAATCATTTATTTCAAGTATGTGAATAGAATGACTCTAATACTCTCCGGTTCGGAAGGTTGCATTGGCTGAAAATAGCCGACATATAATCGAAGAATTATTGATTTCTTTAGAAATAGTTTATTTTTATAATTTTGCATTGGTACTATATATTGTAGCAGAGAAAAAAATATAGAGATAAGGGTAGTGGTACACTCAGGTATATACTCTAGAAATTCGCTACATTTTACATTGTTTCAAGAGTTGCCAAACAATTACATTCATACAATTTTGCAAAGCTGTTGCGAAATCAAAATTGTATAAGATTTTTTTTAAATCAATAAATAATGAGAAATAAAAATACTGACTTACCATGGAAGATAGTATATTTCCGGGAACATAATTTTGGATAATACTTGAACTTATACTGATTTTATTTTGACGGGCCAGTTGGCGCAGTTGGTTAAGACGTGGGGTCCCACACAGGACATGCATTTGTGTGCATGAACATGTCTGTATGTCCTGAGTCTGGGTGTAATTATGTATATTTAGTTTGTATTTACAAACAAAAAGTAGTATATGTATTATATTAGATATCTGGTTTCCATAGTACAAGCTTTGCTCAGTTTGGGATCAGATGACCGTGTGGCCGTCCGTCGGTCCGTCTGTCCGTCCGTCCGTCCGTCCGTCCGTCCGTCCGTCCGTCCGTCCGTCCGTCCGTCCGTCCGTCCGTCCGTCCGTCCGTCCGTCCGTCCGTCCGTCCGTCCGTCCGTCCGTCCGTCCGTCTGTCTGTCTGTCTGTCTGATAATGTTGCAACTTGGTAAGTAGATGTATTCTGTGAACCGCATTAAGATTTTCACACAAAATAAAAAAAACAATAAATTTTGGGGGTTCCCCATACTGAAACTCTTTTTTTTTTTTTTATAAAACATATAAATGTGGGGTGTCTACGGATAGGTCTTCAAAAATGATATTGAGGTTTCTAATTTCTTTTTTTTCTAAACTGAATAGTTTGCGCGAGAGACACTTCCAAAGTGGTAAAATGTGTGTCGGGGGGGACACTATGTAACAATGTGTAACTTCTAAAATAAGAGAATAATAAAACTAAAAAAAATATATGATGTACATTACGATGTAAACTTCCACCGAAAATTGGTTTGAACGACATCTAGTAAGTAGTTTTTTTTTAATACGTCATAAATTGTGTATGTATTTTTTTTAACAACATTATTCTGTACAGTTTATGCAATAAATTATTTCTGATTCTGATTCTGATTCTGATTCTGAAATTGAAATTCATATCAAATACTCAGGTCTATACTATCATTTACTTATATACCTACAAGTTTGTACGGAACCCTCGGTGCGCGAGTCTGACTCGCACTTGGCCGGTTTTTTTATACTAAGCTTCGACCCGCGGTTGCACTCGCGTGCCCGGCGGTTAATTGACCGAGCGAAGCAGGCGAGCGAAGAATCTCCGTTTCAGCTTGGGCAAAAATGCGGTCCCCAGACACGGTAAGCAAGCCTGACAGAAGATCTTTCCTATTAAATGGAGTCATCCAACCTGGCTCCTTATAATACAAGTTGATAATAGTAACTGAAGGAAAGGACGACGTGCCTGCTCTTTCAGGTAATTAATTTTCAGCCAATTCGTTTCAGTTATCCATTCACCACACGCAAAACTAAACAATACTGTACATGTTGCCTGCTGGCATAGCTAGTCAACGCCCTCGTGTGTTGTTTTCTAAACTGCAAAACCATTCATTTTTTTATAAACAAGCTCTGTCTCGTCGTTTCACATTTATTATATTAGAAGATTCAGTAGAAGTAGGATTGTTAGGTGGTAGGATATGAACCATAAGTAGGTACATGAAATAATCACTTATAGATCAGTCAATTGATATTACATTTATTTGTTTAAAAACTTTTTTTTTAATTACAGTCGATTCTTCGGGCGACTGCTACTATAAATCTTAATTATTGAATATATACATATAATTGGAAGAAAATGGTAAACTATAATAAGGTTTTAATCACAGTTTTAACTAATAAAAAAAGAAACTGCGGGGCTAGCGCGTAAGTCAACCATAATGAACTCCATTAAAATAAAATATCCTGGGACAAATAAATATCCTGGGACATTCCTCACACACGGTCATCTGATCCCAAACTAAGCAAAGCTTGTACTATGGAAACCAGATAACTGATATAATACATATACTACTTTTTGTTTGTAAATACATACTTAATATACATAATTACACCCAGACTCAGGACATACAGATATGTTCATGCACACAAATGCATGTCCTGTATGGGAATCGAACCCACGACCTGCGGCGCTATAGGTTAAGACTCCACGTCTTAACCAACTGCGCCAACTGGCCCGTCAAATTGAAATCCCATTATCTAGTTTTAGAACATTTAGACCTCTAGCGGGTCCCCGGAGTAAGATTGACTTACTTGATAGCCCCGCCCGTAACTAAAGTCATGAGTTATCCGAGGGGAGCCGTGCCATTTGTTTTATCCACAACAGTTTCCATAGTTCCTATCTTTCTCTCCCCAGAAACAGTGACTAGTTTGTCAATTTTTTGTGACAAATCGTTAATTTTTCTATCCGTACTTTTTTGCATTTCCACAAGATCTTTTTCTAATTTATCAGTTCTTTTATCCATAAAATCTAGTTTTTCTAACAGTTGTTCTATATTTGTTGTATTATCATTATAAATGACATCGGTATTTTGTTCATGACGACCTGAATCATTGTTAGTATCATTCCCTTCTGCTATTTTATTTAATCTGTAGATCATACTACCATCACAGTATATTATGTTATTATTCGTATCAAATGCTATAGCTCTGGGTTTGTTTATAGAAACTACTTTTCGGTAAGTAGCATTATGTTTCAGAATTTCATATATCCCATCCTCATAAGTAAAATAAACTTTACTATTTCTATCAATAGCCAAGCCATATACGTTAACCCATTCATAGAATAAAGTTGAATCATTACTGTCTATCCTTTGACCACATAACCCAAATTCATTGTTGTAGAACATGACATCGTCGTCATCGATAACTAAGTCAAACACTTGACTTTGCACGTTAACAAGCTTATCGGAATGTCCATTATTAAATTTTGATACTTTAAATAATGTATTGTCTGTATAATATAGTTCTTTTTTGAAATACAAACGCAATATACTGACATTTGCAGCACTAACTAGCTCTGCTTTGTTTGTGCTCGGCTGATATTTATATATACCATGTAAAGTTCCTACATGTAGGTCGTGGGTCTCCTGATCCACAGAAAGAGATGTAGGATACGGTACTCCTTCAATATGTTTAAACTTATTCGTATTTAAATTTAATATCGCTAATTGTTTGTCGTAAATGAAATATAAGTTGTTGTAGTTATAATCTACGGCCAGTGCAAATGGCGCAGATCCATTGTTGATTAATACTTCTGTTTGGTGTCTGACTCCGTGGATGAGGACGTGGTCCGTGATGCCGTCAGCTCGGACGGTGACGAGGAGACATACGAGGATGAGGAGCTTCATTTTGGCCTAAAAATATAAATTTAAAATGTATGTATTCCTAATAATAGTAATTTACTGATACGAAAAAATGCTAGTGCTTATGTTTAAATGTTCCTTATTCAGCCCCCCTAGACAAGATGGCTGTCGACAATCGTCATCGTTAGTAAACGATCAACCTTTGTGTGGGATTGACATAAGAGATTGTTAAAAATCACGCTGATATTTCGATTTGAAATGTCAATCCCATACAAAAGTTGATCGTTTAGTGTCGATGACGATTGTCGATAACCATCTTGTCTACAGGCCCAGGAGCTAATGATCCGTTAGTTTGCACTTCTTGTAATTTTTTTTTGTTTATTTATTTATACCTAATAAGTAGATATGTACAAATTTATAAATATAAAAGTAATCTTTGAGTCAGACTATTCATAAGTGCCTGCGAAGTTCTATTTGAAATAATAGTTTTGAATTTGAATTTGAATGTTTCGCTATTCCATAACAATTACATGTCATAATAATACTACTCTTCCGCCCTGGATTTGCTCGGATACTGTTACATCTATAAAATATCTGAATCTTCTTTCTAAAAATTTTACATGTGGTGTACCGCAGGGGTATATTCTTGCCATTTTTATTCTCAATTTACGTAAACAATATTAATCAAGCAGATTTACGGGGCTAGGTTCTTTAAATTCTTTAACTCGCGTTAAAAAAATAACAATGACATCAATTGTTATTATTGGACGCGCGTCTCTCGCAAGAACCAACGGGTTGAACTGATGACACCAATTTGTTCTATTTTGGACAAAATCTTGATGAAATTACTCATCAGGCCCAGATCTGTGTACACTACAGGAGTTGTTTTAATATAACCTATTAACCTATATTATTATTAATGAAGCGCTCGTGGTGTAGCATGATTAGCCGTTCTTAATCGATCGGCAAAGTTAAGCTACGTCTGTCGTGGTCGGTACCTGGATGGTTGACCACCTAGTGGTATTTCAAATCGAGCGTTGGCGCCGGTTATCCCTTAATTTTGATAGTCCTTAAGCTAGTTGGATGCCTCCTAGGCGGCTTGAAAAATTCCAACAATATGTTGACCACTAGCCTACCTCTACCAATCCGCAGTGGGCACGCGTGGTGGAGTATCGCCCAGTCCCTTTCACCCTCATTCAAATTTAAATTCAAAATCATTTATTCAAATAGACCTTCGCAGGCACTTATGAAAAGTTTGACTCTTATACTCTAATACCGGTTCGGAAGGTTGCATTTGCTGAGAAGAGCCGGCAATAAACTCAGCAATTACTCTTTTCATAACAAGCTTTTGTGAAAGGAGGCCTGTGCTGAGGAGTGGGACATTATAGGCCGATGATGATGATGATGATGATGATGAATCTATTAACCGTCAATACATGTTGACATATAAAACAGCTTACCTGGTGACAACAACGCAGCTCGACGTCAACTAATACACCCATCTGTTGATTGGTATATTATACATATAATAAAGGGAAGGAAACCAAATAGTATTGATAATAAGTAGGCGAGAATGGGGTTATAAGATATAGGGAAGATAAGATGGCTATAAGCACTCATTCCATTAAAATTGAAATATTTTCCGTGGAAGACGGTGTCAGATTACAAAGGACGATTGGCGTAAAAAAGTGATAAAGACATAAACTTCCGACGGGCCAGCTGGCGCGGTTGGTTAAGACTGGTCCAGAATCCACCTATCGCGCCGCTGGTCGTGGGTTCGATTCCCACACAGGACATGCATTTGTGTGCATGAACATGTCTGTATGTCCTGAGTCTGAATATGTATTATATCAGTTATCTGTTTCCAAAGTACAAGCTCTGCTTAGTTTGGGATCAGATGACCGTGTGTGAGGAATGTCCAAGGATATTTATTTATTATTTATTTATTTACTTGTATTTTTTATTCGTTTCATGTCTCCCCTAAATTGATTATATATTGTAACTTTGTTTACTAGGAGCCTACTTCATTAGCGCACAGGAAAACGGATGTAACCTGCATGTTATCAATATTTAAAATTACCGAATTCGTTCATTAGTATTGTAAACAAAGTTAATTATACTTTAAAGTTTAACATTTTTGAAATATATGTTAATTGGTATTTTGTAGGAAAATCGATTTATCCTAACGAACAATTCACTGTTCTTACAGAATATTATTTATTTTAATTCAAATTTTAATGTAAGAATTGTTGACGATCTCGAGCTCACAAGCGATTTAGAGCCCCTCAGTCTGAGGAGAGACTTTGCCTCCTTATGTGTGTTCTACCGCTTGTACAACGGAGAGTGTTCTAAGGAATTGTTCGACTTGATGCCCACGGCTACCTTCTACCATCGCAACTCTCGCCATCGACGGGGAGTCCATCTTCACACATTGAAACCAGATTTGTTTCGAACTGTACGGGCTAAAAGGAGTTTTCTTCCGCGGACGCTCGGACTGTGGAATGAGCTCCCCACCGTGGTTTTCCCAATGGAGTACAGCATGGGGTTCTTCAAAAAGGGCGTGAAGAGATTTCTTCAGGGTCGGCAACGCGCGAGTGATACCCCTGGTGTTGCAAGCGTCCATAGGCTACGGTAACCGCTTACCATCAGGCGGGCCGTATGCTTGTTTGCCACCTTAGTGGTATAAAAAAAAAAAAAAAAAAAAAATGCTCTTAATTTTTTATTTTATTTATTGTTATATTTTCATGAAATTATATTTTTAATGGACTTCTATCTAAACTTGTCACAGTGATAACAAATTGTGTATCGTAGTTTCCCATTAGTTTCTTTAATTTATTTTTTATTTCTAAGTAAGTCATGCTCACTTTAAGGCCTTTGCTTGCGGCGGCGTCGTGTGGCGGGTCGCTCACTTCCCTCCAATATGGCGAGGAGGGCGATGGCTGCCACACGCGTCATACTTGTGAACAGGTGCTGCTTGTGGGGGCTGGTCTGCTTATGTTCGCTATTTATTAAATATCGATTCAGGCCTAATTTGTAGTTGTACCGCCGGGGCACTCAGTTGTTGTCAGTGCTATTAGAATGTAAAATTATTATGTAATAAATTTAAGCTTGTTTTGAAAAGAGTAATTGCTGAGTTTATTGTGGGCTCTTCTCAGCAAATGCAACCTTCCGAACCGGTATTAGAGTCAGACTATTCATAAGTGCCTGCGAAGGTCTATTTGAAATAATTGTTTTGAATTTGAATGTTTCGCTGTTCAATAACAATTACATAATAATACTACTCTTTCGCCCCGGCTTTGCTCGGATGATGTTACATCTATAAAATATCTGAATCTTTGTAAAAATTCAATAAATCGTAAACGATGAAAATCGTATAAAAATATATAATAAAAAGCGAAAGACAAATAAAATAAAAAATGAAAGACAGCCACTCATAAAGAAGAAAGCTGTTCCAAGTCGCTGCGACTGGGTAGATTGCCCGGAACGCTGAGTTGCTCTATGGCTGGCCGCATTGACACGTTGCATGGCAATAATGGCAGCAGGACCTACCACAGACGGGTCTCTGACGCCTCGTAAGGGGTTGCCAGAAATAGTATGCCGTCTTCATACCTAAGGGTGGGCAAGGTGGCCACCCTAAATAAAGCCTAAATAATCTCAGTAGTTCGATAAGGGTTTGCTCATCATCATGGCAGCTAGGGCCTCTTAAACATTACATTGAACGAGAGCTTCAATACTCATGTGGGGAAACACCTGATACACCCAGATGAAGTAAAATCCATTCCTGCCAAGAATATTGTGCAGTTTATTATAGCTGCAAGTCTTGGCAGTGAAATTTAATAATTCATGTGGCTCAGCCATTGTCAAGCCAATTAATTCAATTTAGGCTCTAGTATGGCACATATGAAGATTAAACCTACTGAAGTTACCACCAGTTCGAGACCACCAGAAGAATTGAAACCCCAAATAAACAAATAAATAAATAGAGCTTCAATGTAATGTTTAAGCGGCCTGAGCTTTCAGCTAGGCATTCGGTATTTTACTCGTCCTCAAAAGCTGGAGGGAGATTGGGCTTTAGGAGAAGAAGATTCACGTATTCTATAGTTGGAACAGCATCCGAGCGAAGCCGGGGCGGGAAACTAGAATTATTATTGAAAATCGAAAATTCGACAACAACAAAGTCGATTTTCCTCCAAGATTATACCCAATTAACTTAGTTTAAAGTTTATTTACAACAAATATGTATAAATTACAATCTATACATAGAAAATTTCCTCAAGTCTGCCGCTGCTTCCGATTAACGGCAAGGTTCCCAGAAGGCTGGCAGTGTTTCCTCTTTGGATAGCCAAGCTTGTATTTATCTACTCTGAGGCCAAGCTGAGTTGGCGGAAAAAGCTCCCCGCCCGCTGGTGTCCGGAGGTCTCGATCAATTTTGATGACAAAGCGCGAGCAAAACGGCGAGCTTCGGACCCCATGGTCCCATGGTCTCGACCTCAAAGGCGTAAAAATATGATTTGGTCGAATGGAAGCGTATTATTTGAATTAAAAATAAAAAACCGGCCAAGTGCGAGTCAGACTCACGCACCGCGGGTTCCGTACAAACCTGTAGGTATATAAGTAAATGGTAGTATAGACCTGAGTATTTGATATTAATTTCAATTTATGACGTATTAAAAAAAAACTACTTACTAGATCTCGTTCAAACCAATTTTCGGTGGAAGTTTGCACCGTAATGTACATCATATATTTTTTATAGATTTATCATTCTCTTATTTTAGAAGTTACAGGGGGGGACACGCATTTTACCACTTTGGAAGTGTCTCTCGCGCAAACTATTCAGTTTAGAAAAAAATGATATTAGAAACCTCAATATCATTTTTGAAGACCTATCCATAAACACACCACACTTAAGGGTTTGATGAAAAAAAAAAATTTTGAGTTTCAGTTCTAAGTATGGGGAACCCCCAAAATTTATTGTTTTTTTTCTATTTTTGTGTGAAAATCTTAATGCGGTTCACAGAATACATCTACTTACCAAGTTTCAACATTATAGTTCTTATAGTTTCGGAAATAAATGGCTGTGACATACGGACAGACAGACAGACAGACATGACGAATCTATAAGGGTTCCGTTTTTTGCCATTTGGCTACGGAACCCTAAAAATGTTTAAAGTAAAAAAGAACGAGGTCGGTTGTTGTAAATGTTGATAGCATTATTGTGACATCTGTTTTCCTCCGCGCTAATGACGTAGGCACCTAGCAAAGTTAATTTTTTTTTATACAACTTATTCGGTAAACAAGCATACGGCCCGCCTGATGGTAAGCGGTTACTGTAGCCATATGGACGCTTGCAACACAAGAAGAATCGCTCACGCGTTACTGACCTTTCCCTCCTCCCCTATGAGCTCTGGCAACTTTACTCACGCGCAGGAACACAACTTTACACAACATAAAGTTATTTGGCTGCGGTATTCTGTAAGGTGCAGGTACTTCCCCAGTCGAGCTACTCTATGAGCGAATAAACACTATGCTCTCCCTCTCTCCAAATATTTTTATTAATTTATGGGAGAGTGGGGGAATCGGAGCCATGTAATTTCAGTAAGTGCTAACTAAAAGTAGAAAATGTACTCTTAGGTCATCAAATCTCTATCTTTATTATCTTAATGATCCGAATGCTTCTAGACATATTTTCTTCCCTGTATCTTATTACTCTATTCTCCCCTAATTATTATCTGCACTGAACTATTTAGTTTCCTTCCTTTTATTATATGTATAATATGCCAATCCGCAGATGTGTCCGTTAGTTGACGTCGAGCTGCGTTGTTGTGACCAGGTAAGTAAGTTGTTGTATATGTCAACTAGCTAAGGCCTCCTGGTTTCTCCCACATTCCCGACAGATCATATGTACCCTAGTCCCTATGTAATAATCCAGAACATATTATGTGTGCCAAATTACTTCCAAATCCGTTCAGTAGATTGTGTATGAAAGACTAACAGAGATACATAGGTACATATTATATCCATTCTCACAAACTTTCGCGTTTATTATATTACTAGCTGTCCCCCGCGGTTTTGCCCGCGTTCCTGGGATTAAAAGCCTATTTCCTTCTCCATACCATAGGCTATCTGCTTGCCAAATTTCATGATGATCGGTTGAGTGGTTGAGGCGTGAAAGCGTAACAAACAAACAAACTCACTTCAGCATTTACAAAATTTGTTAGGATTAGGACAGTTAGGATATCATCTTTGGATTTATTGACCCAGCGAGCTAGCGAGCAATGCGTCTCCATTTTAGCTTGGGGAAAAATGCTTTCGTATATATGTCCAGATTTCCGCGGGATGTCCGGCTATTATCCTCTACAGGTCACATTCAAATTCAAAAAGTATTTATTCAATTTAGGCCCTGATAAGCCACTTATGAACGGTAACAAAATGACTACATCGCGGTCGCATTTCTCAGCCGATTCTCGTGAAATTTTGTGAGCAGTAGACAAGATTGTTATCGACAATCATCATCGTTAGTAAACGATCAACCTTTGCATGGGGTTTGCAAGTTGATCGTTTACCAACGATGACGATTGTCGACAACCATCTCGTCTAGGGGGTCTGGTTTGATAACATTTCCAGAAAAAATATCGATAAGGGAATTCCATATATTTATCGAGACTCGCGAGATCTACAGCCCACAGAGCCACTAGTTAGGCTTTAGGATTAGGATTATTATTAAGGAATTAAGTAAGGATATTTGTGGATAAAAGATGGGAGGATGATTTGCCCAAAGATTGGCATCGATTATGTTTGGATCGTGCAACTTGGCAAAATCTGGAGGAGGCCTATGTCAGAGGACAACCTGACCAGGGATAATAAAAACACACACATGGTTACTGATGTCTATCAAAGTGAATTTTTGGTCATTATAAGTGTTAATTTTATAATACTAGATTTAGGTTAGAGGAAATAAAGGCTTATTTTATTTTATTTTTATTTTATTTATTTATTTGTGGATAAGGATAGAAGGATTAATTAGCATATTTATTCATAAAGCCTAATTAATACGTAGGTACGTTTCGTTTGTTGAATATTGAACTATTTATTTTGTTTGTTTAATCATCCCACTGGTGGGCAAAGGCCTTCCACCCTAAAAATGTTATAAATTGTTACTGACGTCTCATGTTTAAAACATTCCACCCTAATTAATATTATAAAGGCGAAAGTGAGTTTGTTTGTTACGCACTCACACCTCCCCTACTCAACGGATCATCATGGAATTTGGTATGCAGTTGGCCTGTGGTACATTTTATCCCGAGGAACGCGGGGGACAGCTAGTAACATCGAACAACTAACCCAAAGAAGCGCCATGACGTTGATTTACTTTATTCAATTCCGCCAATTTCCCACCATCGACAATGCGCTCTGATTGGCTAAGACAAGGACACATGCCCTCTGATTGGCCAAGTCTAGAACACACGGTGCAGTGATAAGTCCTTACAGTTCAAAATCAGTGACAAATCACTGACTAGTATCGGAATCGGATTGCTCGGTATTACTACTAAAGGGATTGTTCCTCGATGCCTAGTAATCTATATTTTTAAAGTGGCAAAAGTCAAATTGCGCCTCGAGTGCAGCTTTCGCTGATCTCGAATCCTGCTACTTTTAAATTATACTAAATTTCCAGATCAAAATGAAGATCCTAATCCTCGTGTCTTTCTTCGTCACCGTCCGAGCTGACGGCATCACGGACCACGTCCTCATCGACGGAGTCAGACACCAAACAGAAGTATTAATCAAAAATGGATCTACGCTATTTACACTGGCCGTAGATTATAACTACAACAACTTATATTTCAGTAACGGCAAACAATTAGCTATATTCAATTTGAATACAAATAATTTTAAATATATTGGAGGAGTACCGTATCCTACATCTCTTTTTGTGGAGCAGGAGACCCACGACCTATACATAGGAACATTACATGGTATATATAAATATCAGCCGAGCACAAACGAAGCAGAGCTAGTAAGCGCAGCAAATGTCAGTATCTGGCGTTTGTATTTCAAAAGAGAACTATATTACTCAGACAATTCGATATTTGAAGCTTTTAAATTGAATAATGGACACCCCGACAAGATTGTTAACATGCAATGTAAAGTGTTCGAATTACTTATAGATGACGAAGATATCATGTTCTACAGTAATTCATATGGGTTGTTTGGTAGACGGAAAGATAGTAATGATACAACTTTATTCTATGATGAAACTTACGTGTATAGTCTGGCTATGGATAGAAACAACAACGTTTATTTTACTTCTGAAGATGGGATATATGAAGTAATCAAACATAATGCTACTTATCGAAAAGTAGTTCCTATTAAAAAAGCATTGAGTCTAGCATTTGATATGGATGCTAATATTATATACTGTGATGGTAGTACGATCTACAGATTAAAAAAAATAGCAGAAGGGAATGATACTGACAATGATTCAGATCGTCGTGAACAAAATACCGATTTCATTTATAATGATAATACCACAAATATAGAGCAACTAGTAAGAAAACTGGATTTTATTAAAATAACTGATAAACTAGAAACTGATCTTGTGGAAATGCAAAATAGTATGGAAAGACAAATTAACGATTTGTCACAAAAAATAGACAAACTAGTCGCAGTTCCTGAGGAGAGAAAGATGGGTAGTGTGGAACTGTTGTGGATAAAACAAATGACACGGCTCCCCTCGGATAACTCACATGAAATTCCTAACTAGCCCATAGTTGGAAAGTAGCCGGGGGGGGGGGGGGGGCAGCGGGGCTACCGCATGAGTCAATCTTAATAAAGTTCCTTAAAATGGTCTGTATTTTTCTACGATTTTATTATTTTATGGAATGGGACCCGCTTGAGGTAAATTTTTTATAAAACTCTATATAATGGGATTTCAATGTACCTAGTTCATTAAGGTGGACTAATGCGGTAGCCGCCCAGCTACTTGTTTTATTAGTTTACCATTTTTATGTATGTATACATACATATACATTTAAGTTATACTCATTATGTGTGAGATTCGACCGTAAGTAATAAAATATGTAAGAACAAATAAATAACTGTAATATCAATTGAATTATTATTACTGTTCATTTCTTGTCCTGATGACTGACTGAACTGACTATCCTCAAGGTGAGAATCTGTCGTCAAGCACCTGTCGGTTTATTCCGACAGCTGCACTTGAGAGCCAGTTCCTTCAAGGCTTTGTTGCGTATCATCTTCGGCCACATTATTGCTGACCATCGGAACTACCGGCTTTAAATAAACGGAATACTTTACTTTGTTTCATTAAATCAGGAAATAAACCACAATCAATACACTTATTGAAAGTTACAGCCAAATATGGGGTAATACAATCAATTATGGAGCTAATAAGTATGACAGAAATCTATAAGATAAGGTGTACGTTGAAAAGCAAAAGTCCGTAGATATCGCAGACACAGCCTGAGACTTGACTAAGAGGAAATTTCTTTTAGCCATTAGTGAGGTCAATTTTAGAAAACTCTTCGAATCAAATCAAATATATTTATTTGTGACAAAACAAAACTCGGTACATAGTTAACAACAAAAATGAATAAATAAGGATAAGTCATAAAACGGGCCTCCAACTTATTATAATGTTGGCTATACGTGGCGTACATAATTATAATTAAAACTCCTCGACATATCGCGGCAAACAATACATCTAAACGTGGCATTATCCATGATATCTTTTTAATTTTGGGTTAATAGTAATTTTTTAATCGACGCTAATACGAATTTCTCCGGAGGATTTAATAAAAGGGACTATAGGTCGATATACTGAACCCTCTTTTTGTGAACGAGACATTTCGCCATCCACGTCCTCTTTCAGTGCAAGCGGCACGGGCCGCGCTCGTAGAAACAGCTACATACAGCTATACTACAGCTACATTAGCTGAGCCTACCCTATTGCCATATTTTATATATTATATTGTACCTAATTTTAAGCTTATTTGTAACTTATATTGTGGCAATAAATTAATTTCCTTTCTTTTTCTTTTACCTATGCTAGTCAACCGCGCGAGGGGAGCTTGCACTAAAGTGCACTCGACCAGTCACTGGTTCGTCAGTTATTCTTTCCATATTTTCCAATTCCTGATTTCTTTCCATTATATCCAATACTAGCTTTAGCCCGCGACTTCGTCTTCGTAGATTATTTCTTTTTTTTAGATATGAATCATTGTAACAATATAGAGCTTTGTTCATGGCTATAGCCCGCCACTACGTGTGATATTTGACAAAAGTTCAGGAAGATTGAGAGCTTACATGCGAACATGCCACATAAAACTGAAACAGCCCTGCCGCAAATAAACTCTAGCAAATTTCGGAGTTCTTCCCTGTGATTTATTAATAGCCATCGCGAAGCAAACCTCGATAAGGAACTGTAATCTTTTAAATTCAAACGGAAGGTGCTTTGGGATCAATGGTATACGCGGCACGAGACTGTTTCTCCTCTGGCGGAACCAGTTAATATTTTGGCCTCAATAACATTGCGGCGGAGAACTGTTGCTTGTAGTCAAGTTCTACAGCACAATTTTGGAGGCCGTATATTTCTAATCAATATGACAGGAGCAGGTACATGCATGAAACGGATTAACCGGCGGATTAAGAGAGTTAAAAAATTGAATAGGATAATTAACCGACTCATTCATATCGACCATGGTGGCAACATTTCATTGATCGCAGCGGGTTGGTAATTTTTGGGAGTCATAATGGGTTTCTCGCGCATAACCACTCTATCGGATTGTGTTCATAGTAACATCAGTCAGTATACATTTCATCTATACCTAACTTGGTATGTATACTATCTATTTGTGGAAAGTTTATATTCCCGATTTGAAGAAGAAGATCTGAAAATCTACCGGCAGAAATATGCATACATACACTGTCCGATTAGCTGAAGAAGAAATATGTTTTTTTTGGGAGGTGTCGAGATCGGGATTATTTATCTAAAATTACGCCATGAGACCTATCCACAAATTCCTCAACCATTTCATGACAGCTGAGATATTTGCTCATGGCACACGGACAGACAGACGAATACACCTATATCCACAAGTTCCTCAACCAGACAGCTGAGAATTTTTCTCGT
Source organism: Achlya flavicornis (assembly GCA_947623365.1). Lineage (NCBI taxonomy): Eukaryota > Metazoa > Arthropoda > Insecta > Lepidoptera > Drepanidae > Achlya > Achlya flavicornis. The sequence goes on along the minus strand of OX392494.1, from coordinate 136,760 downwards.
GGCAGACAGACAGATAGATGTGCGGTAGTAGGCTTCTTAATAACATGATACACGTGTACATTATTTTACTTGAATACAAAATTATGTGAATGAACAGCTTAAATAAAAAATTTAATCCCGCTGTTCACTCATTAATGGATCAAATTCCAACATACCGATATTCTTTGCGTTAGTTTCCAAATTTTAATTATATTCCAAGCATATATAATAAATTTAGTATACTTCCATACACAACTTCATCCCTTTTTTACCCCTTCGGGGTCGGAATTATCGAAAACGCTGAGGCACATATAAATTAATTTTCAATCATCAACCTAAACACAAAATTTGAAGGTCCTAACTTCCAAACTGATGGACTTTCATACAAACTCGTATCCCCTATTTTACCCCCATAGGGGTGTAATATTGAAAAATCCTTCGTTAGTGGATACCTACACTGTATAATTATAAATTTAGTGATGTTTACTATGGAAATGAAAGATTTTCGTATACAAATTAATCCCCCTTTTCCCTCTTCGGGGGTGGAATTATCACAAACGCTGTGACAACTTTACTTTAATTTTCAATCGTCAGCCTAAACACAAAATTTGAAGATCCTAACTTCAAAACTGACGGACTTCCATACAAAATTTCATGGCCTATTTTACCCCCTTAGGGGTGGAATTACCAAAAATCTTCTTTACTGGATACCTACACTGTATAATAATAAATTTAGTGAAGTTTATCGTGGAATTGAAGGCAACTTCATTCCCCTTTTTCCCCTTTCGGGGGTGGAATTATCATAAATGTTGAGATAACTTTACACATTAATTTTCAATCGTCAGCGTAAATACAAAATTTGAAGATCCTAACTTCAAAACTGACGGACTTTCGTACAAGTTAGTGAAGTTTACTTTCAAATTGAAGGACTTGCATACACAACTTCATCCCCCTTTTCCTCCCTTCGGTGGTGGAATTATCACAATCGCTGAGATAACTATACATTGATTTTCAATCGTCAGCCTAAATACCAAATTTGATGATCCTAACTTCAAAACTGACGGACTTGCACACAAACTTTCATCCCTTATTTTACCCCCTTAGGGGCGGAATTTCCAAATATCCTTCCTAAGTGGATGCCTACACCGTATAATAATACATTTAGTGAAGTTTACTTTCAAATTGAAGGACTTGCATTAACAACTTCATCCGCCTTTTCCTCCCTTCGGTGGTGGAATTATCACAAACGCTGAGATAACTATACATTAATTTTCAATCGTAAGCCTAAACACAAAATTTGAAGATCCTAACTTCAAAACTGACGGACTTGAATACAAACTTTCATCCCCTATTTTACCCCCTTAGGGGTAGAATTTCCGAAAATCCTTCCTTAGTGGATGCCTACACTGTATAAGGTATCTTTTGTGCAAAATTTCAAATCTCTAGGTCCAGCGATTTGGGCTATCCGTTGATATATTGCTTACAAACTTTCATCCCTTATTTTACCCTGTTAGGGGTGGAATTTTTAAAAATCTTTCTTTTGTGGATGCCTACACTATATAATAATATATTTAGTGAAGTTTACTTTGAAATTGAAGGACTTGCATAAACCATTTCATCCCCCTTTTCCTCCCTTCGGTGGTGGAATTATCACAAACGCTGAGATAACTAAACATTAATTTTCAATTGTCAGCCTAAACACAAAATTTGAAGATCCTAAGTTCAAAACTGACGGACTTGCATACAAACTTTCATCCCCTATTTTACCCTCTTAGGGGTGGAATTTCTAAAAACCCTTCCTTACTGGATACATATACTGTATAATAATAAATTTAGTGAAGTTTACTTTCAAATTGAACGCCTTGCATACCCAACTTCATCCACCTTTTTTCACCTTCGGGAGTGGAATTATAATAAACGCTGAGATAACTTTACATTAATTTTCAATCGTCAACCTATACACAACATTTTAAGATCCTAACTTCAAAACTGACGGACTTGCATACAAACTGTCATCCCCTATTTTACCATCTTAGGGGTGGAATTTCCAAAAATCCTTCCTTAGCGGATGCCTCCACTGTATAAGGTATCTGTGTGCAAAATTTCAAATCTCTAGGTCCAGCGATTTGGGCTGTGCGTTGATATATCGACAATCAGTTTATCATTTTATATATTAAGATTAGTTTGTAAATATTTGTAGTAATTTCAAGTATTTTCAATAGATCAGTTTCCAGTTTGTCAATCTTTTGTGACAAATTAGTTCTGTATATTAAGTATGTATTTACAAACATAAAGTAGTATATGTATTATATCTGTTATCTGGTTTCCATAGTACAAGCTCTGCTTAGTTTGGGATCAGATGACCGTGTGTGAGTCATAAATATTTATACTATTAAATGAAACTATTATAGAATTGATTGACATTAATAAGTGCCCTACTATGGCCTCAATTAAGTAAATAAATGACTTTGATACAGTAGTAAGTAGTAGACTTTGAAATATACAACAATGAAATTTTTTAATTATTATGAGGACTTACTTGGTCGCAACCCAGGTCGATGACAACTAACAGACGCAGCGACGTAACCCTTTATATATAGATACATATAACATTATACGATGAGAAGGGAAACCGAGTAGCTCATACTGGTAATAAGTAAATTGATACTTAATAATATTTGAACTTTATTAGCTTTATTTACAACAAATATGTACAAAATACAATCTATATATAGATAATTTCCTCAAGCCTGCCGCTGCTTCCGATTAACGGCAAGATTCCCAGAAGGCTGGCAGCGTTTCCTCTTTGGATAGCCAAGCTGACGCATTGGCAAAAAGCTCCCCGCCCGCTGGTCTCCGGAGGTCTCGATCAATTTTGAAGACAAGGTGCGAGCATAACGGCGAGCTTCGGACCCCCACGGTCTCAAGGTCTCGACCGCAAAAGGCATAAAAATATAATTGGGTCCAATCGATGCATATTTTTTGAATTTTGAATTTTCCGCACAGGCCGCAGCTGCCCCTGCAGCTTTACAAGTCGCTGGTAAGTGAGGCGGCGCGAGTGTATCGACACATGTGGCATCCCACACCAGCGACTTGCCGACACTCCAAGGGATCAAAGACATACCATCCGGACTGAATGGACAGTGACATACATATTTGAACTTTGTATAACTAGGTGCCTTCCATCAGGGCATCAAGGAAAACGGGCGCCTCCTTCCTGTTTTGGCAAATTTGATAAAAACATCTTATTGGGATGTTATTGGGCACCTACATCATTAATTATATTATTTAAGCATAACTAATTGCCTGTTATTATAATTATTTTGGAGGAAAACTTATTTACCTTGAAGCTATTTTGGTAATTGTTTTGATAAGGTTTACTCGCTGTTCAATAACTATAATAAATTATCAAACGAACTTAACCTCAAGTGAAGTTCTAAATAATAATAAATAAAAAAGGGTGACAGATCAGACCCGACGAATTACAGGCCTATCGCCATCACCTCCCTTCTCTCCAAAGTCATGGAGCGAGTGATCAACACGCAGCTTTTGAGATACCTGGAGGATCACGATTTGTTGAGCGACCGACAGTATGGCTTTCGCCACAGTCGCTCAGCTGGTGACCTCCTTGTGTATCTCACGCACCGTTGGTCACTCGCCATCGAGAGTCAAGGTGAGGCATTGGCAGTGAGCCTAGATGTGGCGAAGGCGTTCGATCGGGTCTGGCACAGGGGTCTTCTAACGAAGTTACCATCATACGGGCTTCCCGAGGGATTGTGCAAATGGATTGCCAGCTTTCTGTCCAGCAGATGCATAAGAGCCGTCGTCGACGGTAGCTGCTCCGATAGCATGGACATAAATGCTGGCGTTCCGCAAGGCTCTGTGCTGTCCCCAACACTGTTTCTACTGCATATCAATGATATGCTGTCTATTGACGGCATTCATTGCTATGCGGACGACAGTACAGGGGACACCCATTATACGGGCCGTGCAAATATCCCTCGTTCCGAGGTTGAGGAAAGCCGTGAACGGCTGGTGTCTGAAATCGAGAGTACACTAACTAGTGTCTCCGATTGGGGTCGACTAAACCTAGTCCATTTCAACCCCACCAAGACTCAAGCCTGCGCGTTCACCGCTAAGAAAACCCCATTTGCTGTGGCTCCACAGTTCCAGAACACGTCCTTGAACATCAGCAAAAGCATCGGGATCCTTGGCGTCGACATTTCTAGCGAAGTTTTGTTCCGAAGTCACTTAGAAGGCAAGGTTAAGCTGGCATCCAAAAAGCTCGGAGTGCTCAACAGAGCGAGGCAGTACTTCACATCGGGGCAAAGGCTGCAACTTTACAAGTCGCAAGTCCGGCCTCATTTGGAGTACTGCTGTCATCTATGGGCGGGGGCACCTGGATACCAGCTTGATCCTTTAGACTCGGTTCAACGACGTGCCATAAGAATTGTCGACGATCCCGAGCTCACAAGCGGTTTAGAGCCCCTCAGTCTGAGGAGAGACTTTGCCTCCTTATGTGTGTTCTACCGCTTGTACAACGGACGGTGTTCTGAAGAATTGTTTAAGATGATGCCCACGGCTACTTTCTACCATCGCAACTCTCGCCATCGACGGGGAGTCCATCCTCACATATTGAAACCTGAATTGTTTCGTACTGTGCGGGCTCAAAGGAGCTTCCTTCCGCGGACGCTCAGACTGTGGAATGAGCTCCCCGCCGTGGTTTTCCCAATGGAGTACAGCATGGGGTTCTTCAAAAGGGGTGTGAAGAGATTTCTGCAGGGTCGGCAACGCGCGCGTGATACCCCTGGTGTTGCAAGCGTCCATAGGCTACGGTAACCGCTTACCATCAGGCGGGCCGTATGCTTGTTTGCCACCTAAGTGGTATAAAAAAAAAAAAAAAAAAATAATAAATATCCTGGGACATTCATCGCACACGGTCATCTAATCCCAAACTAAGCAGAGCTTGTACTATGGAAACCAGATAACTGATATAATACATATACTACTTTTTGTTTGTAAATACATAGTTAATATACATAATTACACCCAGACTCAGGACATACAGATATGTTCATGCACACAAATGCATGTCCTGTGCGGGAATCGAACCCAGCGGCGCGATAGGTGGAATCTTTACCAGACTCTTAACCAACTGCGCTAACTGGCCCGTCAATATCAGTCAATATCGTCAGTTCTATCATTATTATGCGAAGATCTTCGTCCAAAGAGATTGAGAATCAATTTGTAGTAGGTAACACGTATTGTTTCGCCAGCTATTCGCAGTTTGAAAGCCTTAATAATTAAATAAACAAATGAGGGTATATACATATAAATTCCTTGAATAAACCTATCCAATCGAACTTCAATCAGTTGAAAGCCTAAGTGTCCAAAAAACTATTCATTTTCAGAATAGGGGTACTGAAAGGGTGGGATGGGAATCGATCTCTTTAGGCGAAGATCTATAGTAATGATAGAACTTCACTTCAGGTAAGTTCGTTTAAACATTTATTATACCTACTCAATCTTCGTCCGAAGATTTGTAGATTTTTAAAGAGAAAATGCAATGTTGTCTATAAGTTATTATAAATTTAATCAACAATGTATATTTATACATTTTGGAACATTATTATTAATGCTAAAACATAATGATAATACATAATCATTTTATAGTATGTATACAATAAATAAACAAATGACATATTGATACAAATTACAATATATGAACGTTATACTTCAGTGTAGTTTAATATTTTAAGATCTTATTATCAACTGCGCAAAATCATCAGAGTTTTCAGGTATAATATCTCTATTATAGAACTTTGCAAAAGCATTTGAATTATCACTCCAGCCCACCGTTTTTAGAATCAATCAGGGGCCCAAGTCTGCTATTTCAATTGTGTTCCAATGAACTTTCAGTGGTGTCAAATTTGTGACATTTTACAGTTTTGGTATCTACTTACTAACAGAATAGTGTCATTATGGCACAATTTTGACACCACTGAAAGATCATTGGAGCACAATTGAAATAGCAGACTTGGGCCCCCGATCTGTTGGCTGCCGATGTAGAGGCATGTCGGGTGGAGTGTGCACTAAAAGTTGTATTGTTAATACCGCTCTCTGATAAAATTGTCTGCGTGTCTGCGAGGATACTGTTTTATAGGGCTTTATTATAGTTATAAAAATAGAAGATTCTGAATTGCTTCTATATATTACAGTTGTGCCCGATTGGCACCTTTTTGATACTTTTGTCTATGTGTTTTTATATTTTACTTTTTTATTGTTTGTCTATTTTCGATATTGTTTTGTTATTTTTTCTTGAAATCATATTAGAAAAGCATTACTCATGGAAAGATCGTTTTATTAAAAAATCCAAAAATAAACGTATAATCCATCTGTTCAGTAATAAGTGGTCCTTCGAGGGTTTTGAACTATATTTAACTAGTCCACAAAGGTTTTTTCAGCGATTTTCTTTCAGCGAGCGAAAGATGGTAGTCACCAGGTCACAATCTAAACTGCCTCAAGAGGAGCAGAATGTACCTGCCCAATCAGGTAGTGAGCCCGTTCCAGCACCACAGACCGGGGAAATTCAGGTACAATCACAGTTTAATCCTACAACGAGTGCACGATCTGTCGCGAGTCGTACTAGCCGCACTAGTCGCTCTTCCGTGGTAGTTGCGGCGAGAAAATCCGCAGCGGAAGCGCAACATGTTCGTCGCGTAGCACAGTTACAAATTGCCCAAATGGAGGCAGAGATGCGTGCACAGTTAGAGGCTAAGCAGGCAGAGATGCGTGCACAGTTAGAGGCTAAGCAGGCAGAGATGCGTGCACAGTTAGAGACTAACCAGGCAGAGATGCGTGCTCAGGTAGAGGCTAGGCAGATGGAACTAGAGCGCGAAGCTGCAGAAGCAGAATATAAAGCTGAGCTCGCAGCAATTGAGGCGGAAGGCAGTAACCACGGTTCGCACAGTGCATACAGCCGTGCCAATGTCCAAAACTGGCTAGACACTACTGCCCTCTCTGCCGAATTACCTGTTCATGATAGGATTCGATCTACCAATGGATGTGAGGTAGGGGCTCCTAACGTTTTCGTGTGTTCCCAGCCTTCACGTGACGTCCGAAATGCCGTTTCTCATGATATCGCAGCACAGAGTCTTGGACCTTTGCCTCAGCACAATTTTAGCGGGGCAGACAGGACCGCTGCCACTGATATTCACGGAGACGGCAGCGATTCAAATGGCGTTGCGCAGCTAGTGGAGGCCCTAAAGGCACTTGCGAAGAATAACGTCCCCAATACCAATAAAAAATTTATAAGGCTTCCGTGTTTTGATGGTAGTTCTCCCCTTGACTGGCTTATGTTCAAGCGGGCTTTTCAGGATACTGTAGGTGGATTTACAGACGCAGAAAATCTTGCGCGCCTTAACCAGGCCCTAAAAGGTGCAGCACGCGAAGCCGTCACAATGCTGTTGGTGTTGGCACCTCACGCCAACCACGTCATTCAGGTCCTGGATCGTCGCTATGGTAGACCTGAGCAAATCGTTCTACAAGAGGTGAGTGCGATCAAGGCGCTGCCCAAACTGGGGTCGGAGGTAAGAGACCTACACGTCTTCACCACCCGTGTGCGCAATTGTGTCGAGATTGCCAAGTTGTTGCAGCATACTGACTATTTACGTTCGCCGGAGCTGTTTGCAGCCATATTAAGTAAATTTTCTCCACTATTGCGCGCGCGTTGGTTAGACTTTGCTGATAAATATGAGGATATAGGCCAAACTAGGGTTGAATTATTATCGAGGTTCTTAGATCGTGAAGTGGATTTGACCATGAAGTTTAGCGCAACGTTTGAGACGACATCGGTCGGCACTGCACAGAAACAGCGAGCACATGCAGTTTCTGAGTCGGCGGCGGTAGCTTCAACTACATCAAATTCTAAATCGAAACCTGCAAAAACACTAGATCTGGAAAATGTTTGTTTATTTTGCAAAGGGGGACATCAGCTGTCAAATTGTCCGACATTTACATCTTTGACAGTCGATGACCGATGGCGTTTTGTCAAAGACAATAAAGTATGTTATCGTTGCCTTCAAAAAGTTCCGCACAATTTTCGATTTTGTAACAAAAATAAGGCTAGTTGCACAATAGCTGACTGTAAGCAAAGGCATCATACCGTTTTACACAACGATAATTATGGTACTTCGGCTCACGTCCAGGAGGTCATGTCACCTGAACCGATGAAAACGGAGACCGAAAAAATTGATCAGGTTCTTGCAGCTGTTAACAACTCGCAGGTTGAAGTTACACCTCGTCCGCTATTGAAAGTAATACCCGTCACAGTCTCTGGGCCAACTGGGAGTGTAGATACTTTTGCTCTTTTAGATGATGGCTCGACGGCTACCTTTGTAGATGCCGACATCGCCTCCGAAATTGGAGCCGAGGGTCCAGTGGGTAGTCTGCATTTGGCTTGTGTGGGAGGGTTATATAGGGATACCAGCGTACAGTTTGTTGACTTTCAAATAAAAGGCCGATCTACCCTACAAACGTTTTCAATACAGCAAGCTAGGGCAATTAAGAACTTGGGACTGCGAAGTCAGTCGGTCACACGCGAGTCCTTACGTTCCTTTTCCTACCTCTCTGATGTGATGGAGGAACTGTGTTATGCCGAGGGAAAGCCCACCATTTTGTTAGGGATCGACAACTGGCCTCTTATCATAGCATCGGAGGTTCGAAAGGGAACAAAGTCTCAGCCTGTCGCCATCCGAACTCCACTGGGGTGGGTTTTATTCGGGTGTGCCAGCAGTCGGACGGCTTTAGTAGAAACTTCTTGCCACTTGCGTGAGCGTCCAGAGCGTGATCTAGAAGTGCTCATTAAGGATCAGTATAGGTTAGATGCAATTGGCATAACTAAACAGGAGCCACGCAGCGCGGATGACCAGCGGGCTTTACACATCCTTGAACAAACTACCCAGCGCCGACCAGACGGGCACTTTCAGGTTGGCTTGCTATGGAAGGCAGACAACCGACCTATCCCTGATAGTTATCCTTTAGCGCTGTCTCGTTTCAAAAGTCTAGAGCTAAAAATGTCGAAGGATTTAGAGTTTGCCAAAAGGTATAGGGCTAATATCAATGACATGCGGATTAAGGGGTTTGCTGAGGAGTGTACAGGACAGTCGCCCACATCGGTTTGTTGGTACTTGCCGCATTTCGGCGTGGTAAATCCCAACAAACCGGGGAAACTTCGTGTTGTTCATGACGCAGCTGCTAAAGTACAGGGTGTGTCACTAAATTCTATGCTTCTTTCGGGTCCTGATCTTTTACAACCTCTATTAGGAATATTGATGCGTTTTAGAGAGGGGAAAGTTGCCTTGACCGCCGATATAAAGGAGATGTTCCCGCAGGTGAAAATTCAGGACTGCGACCGCGACGCACAGCGTTTTCTCTGGCGCGATGATCCTGCGGGTCCAATAAAAATCTATCGAATGTCGTCTATGATTTTTGGGGCGTGTTCTAGTCCATCTACGGCGATTTACATCCTCAACCGAAACGCATCGGAATTTATAGCCGAATTTCCGCAGGCTGTAGAAGCTATCACCTCTGATACCTACATGGACGACTATATCGGAAGTGTAGATATCCCTACGGAGGACGCCGCTCGATTGGCAGCCGATATCGTAGAGGTTCATAAGCGCGGAGGATTCGAGATGCGCGGTTGGGTGTCGAATGAGCCCGGCGCACTCAATCATCTGCCAAACGAGTTGTTGTCTGACGTCTCACTAGCCAATCGTCGTAGTGTAGAGTTAGGTAGTTTACCGTGTTCAGTTACCACCACACGTACTCTAGGTCTTATATGGAAACCATCTCAGGACATCATCAGTTTTAACCTCAGCATTAAGGATACTCCTGAACATTTCACAAAACGTGTAGTGTTAGCCCACGTCATGCGCATTTACGACCCACTAGGCTTTCTAGTTCCCATTGTAGTAAGAGGCCGGATTTTATTTCAAAATTTGTGGCGCAAGAACCTTGAGTGGGACAAGGAGCTATCACAGGCCGACCAGGAAACTTGGCTCGAATGGTTTGTGCGCCTTAAATCCATTTCAGAATTGATAGTTCCACGGTGCTATAATTTGTATGGGTTCTCGGAGCTGGAGTTACACGTGTTTTGTGACGCTAGCGAGCTGGCACATGCCGCCGTTGCCTATTGGAGATTTCTGCTTTTCAATGGTGACGTAAAACTGGCGTTGATAGCTAGCAAGGCACGTGTGTCTCCATTGAAACCAGCTTCGATACCGCGCCTGGAACTCCAAGGCGCGTTGATAGCTGCTCGACTTGCTACTAGTATTTGTGAATCCCACCGTTTTAAGCCATCTCTCCGTCAGTCAAAATCATTGCATCAATCACAATCACGTTGTACAGAACACATTAACGTCATCATTTCTCATCAGTTGCCCTTACCAGTAGTAGCTAACATTAACCATTTTAGTTCTTGGATAAGGCTGGTGAGGGCAACAGCTAGAACACATAAATTCATTGCTGCCATTTTCAAAAATCATCGGGGTCGTGAGTTTCAAAATTTTTGGGTTCGGGGTATTTGTTTAAGAGATATGTCTAACCGTGGTTCACAGCCGGATGTCACTCCTCCCACCGCTCCAGTAACTTTGATCGCTGAAGACATCGTTCAAGCGGAGCTCCACATTTTGGCTAGCAGTCAGATTAGCGCCTTCGGGGAAGAACTGCGTCATTTGTCACGTGGGCAGCCCATTTTGAAGGGCCGATTAGCCAAATTGTCGCCGGTACTCACGGACGGAGTGATCCGCCTCGCAGGAAGAACCTCAGCCATCTCTAATAGCCAGCCTATGATTTTAGAAGGGAAAGAGCCAGCCGTTCGTCTTTTAATCGCCCACTACCACCAAAAGTTTGCGCACGCCAATACTGAAACTGTGATTAACGAGATGCGACAACAGTATTGGATTATCGGACTAAGGAACGCCGTGAAGGCAGTAGTACATAGGTGTCAGCTATGCAAGTTGCTGAAGAGTCCTACCCTACAACCACCTATGGGAGACTTACCAGAGGCCAGACTTGCTCATCATCGACGTGCCTTCACGTTCTCGGGCGTGGACTACTTCGGGCCCGTATCCATTTCCATTGGGCGTCGGCGTGAGAAGCGATGGGTCGCCTTATTTACGTGCCTAGTAACCAGAGCGATCCACCTCGAAATCGTAGCCAGTTTGTCCGCAGATTCCGCTATTATGTGCCTACGACGCTTTATCGCCCGACGTGGTACACCGACAGAAATATTCTCGGACAACGGGACGTCGTTTGTGGGAGCAAATCGGGAGCTGAGAGCCTTGTACGATGCCGCGGTACCAGATTTTGCAGCTCATGAAAAAATTAAGTGGCGTTTTATCCCCCCATCAGCTCCTTTCATGGGCGGAGCTTGGGAACGTCTGGTTCGGTCCGTTAAATCCGCCCTGAGAGTGACCTTGAGAGAGCGGGCACCGAAAGAAGAGGTATTGGCGACTCTACTAGCTGAAGCCGAGGCTATCGTGAATACGCGCCCACTGACTCACGTCTCTCCAGATGGGAATTACCCGGAGGCGTTGACCCCTAACCACTTTTTACTAGGGGATTCATCCGGTCGCCCTTTTCCGGCCGAGGATTTGACGGATGCAGCTTTGTTTGGTCGGAGCGGGTGGAGGAAAGCACTCCGGCTGAGTGATCACTTTTGGCGTCGTTGGGTGTCCGAATATCTGCCCGCCTTGGCACCCCGCCGCGTACCGGGAGTAGATGTCGCCGTTAGAGTCGGTGATCCGGTCCTCATCGGTGACGGGAATTTGCCGAGGGGGACCTGGCCACGCGGCGTGATTGCGGCTCTGCACCCGGGGCGTGACGGGGTTGTGCGGGTAGTGGATGTTCGGACCCCAGCAGGCACATTGCGGCGGCCTTTAAAAAAGATCGTTATTTTGTAAAAAAGGGGAGCATGTGCCCGATTGGCACCTTTTTGATACTTTTGTCTATGTGTTTTTATATTTTACTTTTTTATTGTTTGTCTATTTTCGATATTGTTTTGTTATTTTTTCTTGAAATCATATTAGAAAAGCATTACTCATGGAAAGATCGTTTTATTAAAAAATCCAAAAATAAACGTATAATCCATCTGTTCAGTAATAACAGTGACCTCTAAATATGTAAGTAAACTTTCAGCTGGACAGATTGCAGAACATTGTCTAAATATCGTAATATGAGTATCGGTTGAGTAAAGCCTACGCGCGATGTTTTCGCCTATTATGTTATTAATTAGTAGAAAACAAGAAACTATCTACAATGTAAATAAAACCTTAAATCTAAATTTAAAATAAACATTATATAATAAAACTATACTAAATAACTTAATCTAAATAATAATAAACTAATGCCTAATACTGAAAACTAAGAAAGGTCAAAAATAATAACAGAGAAGACTTATAAAAAAAAACCTAAATAAACTAAAATTACAAATAGAAAACTTGCCCCAAATCGCTGCCCTGTGCAAACGTACCAAGAAGGCTGGCGGCTATTCTATGACCTAGATAAACGCCAGCCCTCTTGTCACGTGAGGTCTCAATTAGACGATGTGAGACCTCTTTAAATAAATGGTGAGCCGGCCCCATCGCATCCGGGATGTTTTTATATGATCTGGAATATTTATTTCAATTTTTTCGTAAAAAGTTTTAATGTTTTCGATTTCTATTTTAGTCAATGTTTGGACTATATGTGATGTTACTAAAGTACCTAATGCTTCCTTAGTTAACTTTAAAAAAAAAAATATAAATACTTATGAAGGTGACCAGGTACAGTATTTTGGTAGAGGAAGACGTATTCTATAATTACCTTTAAACAGTCTGGTGATTCGGTCATCCGACCCTACTCTACTACCGATAATTAAAGACAGTGCCGATCTGTATGTATGAAGAGTCCCATAGCTTGCGCCGTTGAACGTTAAACATCTGAATCGTAACATGCAAATATTGGGGATCGACGCTCCATATGTCTCGAGTTCTCGACGTTATTTTTTATTTTTATTTTTTTATTGTGTATAGGCCTGTGTTTGACCACAATCTCACTATGGTAAGTGATGATGTGGCCGAGGGTGGTAAGCATACAAAGCCTAGAAGGAACTGGCTCTCAAGTGCAGCTGTCGGAACACAACGATAGGTGCTTGGCGACAGATTTTCAACTTGAGGGTGGTAGGCAGCCAGACGGGTACTACAAAGTACCCTACCACCGTGCTATGGTTTCCTCACGATGTTTTCCTTCACCGAAAGCTCATTGTAGGATTCGAACCCGGGATCTTCGTCTCGGTATCCGACGTCACTATCACTGAGCTATCATCGCCTTAAAATATTATTATTAAAAGAAATTACGTTTTGATGCGCTTCCGTACTGCGGGGGTTAATAACCGGTTCCTATAAACAAAAACGAATCGTTTTGCTTACCAATGGTAGGTTTTTTATTGCCAAACTGGGCATATTAAAATTGAATAAATAAATTTAAATAGACTTAGAATTAGAAGAATTAGAATTTAGATAGACGCAGGCACTTATGAAAAGTCAGACTCTAATACTGGTTCGGAAGGTTGCATTTGCTGAGAAGAGCCGCCAATAAACTCAGCAATTATACTCTTTTCAAAACAAGCTTAGATCGCACTGACAACAATTGCGTGCCCCGGCGCGGCGGCAACACTACAAAGTAGACTGAATCTATATTTAATAAGTAAATAAATGGCAAACTCGGCGCAGACCAGCCCCCACAAGCAGCACCTGTTCACAAGTATGACGCGAGCGGCAGCCATCGCCCTCCTCGCCATATTGGAGGGAAGTGAGCGACCCGAGCGAGGATAAATATAATGCTTCATTAGCCTCCAGTAAAAGTGTTTTTGAAACTAAGAGATTCCTGTACATGTGCTACTAGTGCTGCCTAGGCCAAAATGGAACTAGAACAAAAAGCCTCCTGATTTATCAAAGCCTAGCTTTTGGCCCGGATTCACCCGCGTTCCCGTGGTAAAAAGTAGCCTATGTCTTTCTCCATACTATAGGCTATCTTTCATGATGATCCGTTGAGTGGTTGAGGCGTGGAGGCGTAACAAACAAACAAGCAGAGTTACTTTCGCATGTATAATTAGTAGTAAGTTTGGATTAGGAAATTAAGATTAGGATTAATATTATAGATATAGCTTAATGCTAGCTACGCTCGCACTACAGGCGCTGCAATAGTTTAGATAACATTACCGTGCTACGGGCTCGCTAATAATGTCGACGTGTCATCGGCACGATGGGAGCTTGCACTATAGTCCGCTTGTTCGTACAATTGACCACTCTCTGCTGGTTCGAACACTTTACTAGTCACTGCTGGTTCGAACACTTTACTAGTCACTGCTGGTTCGAAAACTTGACTAGTCACTGCTCTTTCGAACACTTGACCAGTCACTGCTGGTTCGAACACTTTACTAGTCACTGCTGGTTCGAAAACTTGACCAGTCACTGCTGGTTCGAACACTTGACCAGTCACTGCTGGTTCGAACACTTGACTAGTCATTGCTGGTTCGAAAACTTGACTAGTCACTGCTGGTTCGAACACTTGACCAGTCACTGCTGGTTCGAACACTTGACTAATCACTGCTGGTTCGTCACGTGTTCTATCCATGTTTTCCAATTCCCGAGTTATTAGTTTGTAAATGTTTGTAACACTTTCGAGAATTTTGAATTGGTCAGTTTCCAGTTTGTAAATTTTTTGTGACATATTTTTTTGCATTTCCATTTGATAATTAATAAGTTTATCCATTTTTTGATCCATAATATCCAGTTTTGTTTCCAGTTGTTTTACTATATTCATAGTATTAGTAGTATTTGTGACGTCAATGTTTTGTTCATGGTAATCTGGACATTTGTTAATACTCACTCCTGCTTTCGGTTTTAATCCGTAGACCTTATTACGATCATAGTATATCATGTTATTATTCTTGTCAAATGTTAAAACTACAGGAGTTTCCATAGCAACTACTTTTCTATAAGAAGCATTATGTTTTATTATCTCATATATCCCATCGTCAGTAGTAAAATAGACTCTGCCGTTTCTGTCTACAGCTAGGCTATTCACATAACTCTCATTATAGTATAAAGTTGTGTGATCACTGTACATCTGTTGACTATACAACCTAGAGTTAATGCTGAAGAACATGACATCCTCGTTATCAATAACTAATCTGTTTAAATAATGATTCACATTAACAAGCTCATCGGAGTGTCCGTTGATTAATGTCGAAATTTTATTTGTCCAATAATCGATATAGTATAGTACTCCGTTAAAATACATATTACACACATAAATATCTGCAGCGCCAACTAGTTGATCTTCGCTTGAGCTCGGCTTGTATTTGTATATACCGTTACGAGTCCCTATATACAGGTCGTGATTTTCTTGATCCACAGTAAGTGATCTAGCGAACTTAACTTTACCAAGAAAATATTTATACTCTCTTGTATTTAAATTTACCATAACTTGTACCGTTCGTACTGAGTCATAACATTCTACTACATATAAGTAGTTATATTCGTAATCTACGGCCAGTGAATATACCCATGACATTAATGATATGTTGTACAATACTTCTGTTTGGTGTGGGACGCCGTCGATGTAAATCTCGGTGATCTCGTCAGCTTTGACAGCGAGGAGGCATACGAGCATGAGGAACTTCATATCGTCTGGAAATTAAAGTTTTCGAGATGTATTTAAGAGGATATGATGGATGCAAGAAATTTGAAAAATAGGTTTTTAACATATCTATTGCTGTCGCGCTGTGCCCGAGCTATCCCGCCCGAAGGCGATAGAGACAACTACAGCTTGGACCGATTATTCCTATTAAAATTAGATGAAATCGCTTTTTTGTAATCCCCGGTTTTCTCCTCCAAAACTGGATCGATTTACTTATTTTTTTCAAGAATCATAATAAGAAGGGCTTTGGCGATGTCTGTCGGTTTTCCTTTGCTTTTTATATTCGTCTTTTTTCGCTGGACATCTGATAAGAGCGTTAAAAATTGTAAGTTTTTGTGATTTTAGATGGCTCCTCATTCTTATAATAATTAATTTATGGGCAAAAACACAACCGAGGGGCATACAGTGGTACCTATAGATTCCATGGTAAAATAATCATTGCTCTAGTGTCATTATCCAGAGTGGAAACTGAGGATTACGTCACGCCACCAGCTTATCCTCTTAAGCAGGTTTCGAGATCTGTGCAAGTCGGACTTGGATTGAATAGTGTGTACGATATAGGTATATTAACAATTATATAGTGTACGATATAATTGTTAATATACCTATATGTAAACTGCTTACGCTTCGCACGCTTGCTTAACCTTATCACTCTATTTATATTCTAACTGTAAGAGAACTGATAGCCACTTGTATGTAATATGCATAACTTTATGTTGTGTTCCTGCGTGTGACTTAGGTCCCCAGAGTTCATTCGAACGGTCGTATGTTGCAAGCGTCCATATGGCTATGGTGACTGCTTTTTATCAGGTGGGCCGTATGCTTATAAAAAAAACAGGTCAACTTACCGCGTCCCAGAGTGTTGGCGCCAGTGCTCACCGAGAACATAGACCACTAATGAGAGTGCGTCATTAGCCAGTTAACTTATATAACACGGCCCTCGCAACTCACACAACCGTAACTACGAAAAGTATATTTTCGAGATTCTTCGCCTATAGTTTTTTATCTTAAACTAGTTGTCCCCTGCGGTTACACTCGTGTTCCTGGGATAATAGTGGCCTATGTCCTTCTCCATACCATAGGCTATCTACATGCCAAATTTCATGATGATCCGTTGAGTACTTGAGGCGTGAAGGCGTAACAAACAAACAAACAAACTCACTTTCGCATTTATAATAGTTATATATATAGAATAATAATATTAGTTAGGATTGATATAAGTTGCAATTGTCTTTGTTAGAAGAGCAGAATAGCTGTTATAGTGCTTATCATCGTATAATTATTATGTAAATTATTATGATGTCATGCCTAAATGTGCAATGTTTTTGAGATGTCCAGTACTGCGATAACCTTACGTTATCTTTGCGATTGGATTTTTTTAGTCAAGTAATGCCAATATCGGAGCTAGACACCTCGCCCCGCGCAAGCGCGTCCACCGCCCGGCAAAACTATTCCTTCTAATTTAGAAAGTATTAAAGTAATCCATTTCTTTTTCTTGGCGAAACTGTAGCATTAGTCTGTCTAGACGTTGTCGGCATTTTTCACGAGATCAAAGGCGTCGGACGACTGTATGGATTAATAGACTGTGCCATTACATAAGATGGTAATACTGTGACGTGCTGTGACTGTACCTTGTTAGTAAAAAAACAATAATGAATGCACATAGGCGCCGACTCTGTGGGTGCTCAGGGAGAGATGGTAATATCACAGTCTATTAAACCATATAATAGACTGTGGTAATACTGGGGTGGGTGCAGAGCCATAACCACAACATTTAAATTGATCCGGTTTTGAACGACATCTCTACAACCTCACCCGCTCGTGGCCTCGTGGAGCAAGACGTCTACTTGGAATTTCTTAAATGATTCTATTGTCAAAGTAATTACTACTACTTACAACTTATCTTAAAAGCTGGCGAGGGGGCGCCACTATCAAGATTCTGCGCCGGTTTGAAAAAATCGTAAGTAGATTCGTGGCTGAAGGCCGGTACAATACTATCACTTTAACAGTTAGGTACTATTGCTAGGTTTTAGTTGAGTAAAAGTTCGATAGACATATGAATAAATAATATATAGCACAAGAAAATCAACCATCTACATTATGGAACATACGCAATAATAAGAGAAGCGACTGCCTCCATCCTACGGGGCTTCCGCGACCCCACAATCAGTCTTTCTACATGACAGCTTTGTATTCAACGACAAATTCCTAAAAAAAAGATTCTTATGCCATTCAAATAAGGTTGATAACCTTTATTTTTCAACAAGTGGTGCCCTAAAGGTGAAAACCCCAAAATCGATTAGTTTCTCCCCCGTTCGCGGGATAAAAAGAAGTCTATGTCCTTCTCCATACCATAGGCCATCTATAGGCTATCTTATTGCCATTATTTATCCTGAGCCCCAGCTCGTAACATTAGGTAAGGATCTTGATAACTCTGTTATTCCTAACACAGTGATTAATGAACTATTGTTAGCACTCTTATGCCACTTGCAGTTCTACAATATGGTTCTAAAAGTGAAAAGACAAATACGTTCAGTTTACATAATTGTTATATTATGTGGATCTGGAAGCAAAATATTTTCAGGGTTCTGTAATCAAATCTTTCCTCTTTATAATATTACTAGCTTTAGCCCGCGACTTCGTCCGCGTAGATTATTTCTTTTTTCTGGATATGAATCATTGTAACAATATAGAGCTTTGTTCATGGCTATTGCCCGCTTATATATATGAGCTTACATGCGAGCATATCACATAAAACTGAAACAGTCCTGCCGCAAATAAACCCAAGCAAATTTCAGAGTTTATCCCTCTGATGTATTAATAGTCATCGCGAAACAAACCTCGATAAAGGAACTCTAATCTTTTAAACGGAATTAAACGGAAGGTGATTTGGGATCAATGGTATACGTGGCACGAAGACTGTTTCTCCTCTGGCAGAACCAGTTAATATTTTGGTCTCAATAATATTGCGGCGGAGAGCTGTTACTACGGGGGTGGAATTATCATAAACGCTGAGATAACTTTACATTAATTTTCAATCGTCAGCCTAAACACAAAATTTGAAGATCCTAACTGCATAACTGACGGACTTGCATACAAACTTTCTTCCCTATTTTACCCGCTTAGGGGTGGAATTTCCAAAAATCCTTCCTTAGTGGATGCCTCCACTGTATAAGGTATCTGTTTGCATAATTTCATATCTCTAGGTCCAGCGGTTTGGGCTGTGCGTTGATATATCAACAATCAGTTTATCATCTAAACTTCATGGCCCTTTTTCGCCCTTCGGGGGTTGAATTATCATAAACGCTGAAATAACTTTACATTAATTTTCAATCGTCAGCCTAAACACAAAATTTGAAGATCCTAACTTCAAAACTGACGGACTTGCATAGAAACTTTCATCCCCTATTTTAAACGCTTAGGGTGGAATTTCCAAAAATCCTACCTTACTGGATACCTACACTGTATAATAATAAATTTAGTGAAGTTATTGTGGAATTGAAGGCCTTCCATACCCAACTTCATCCCCCTTTTCCCCCCTTCTAGGGTGGAATTATCACAAACGCTGAGACAACTTTCAATTAATTTTCAATCGTCAGCCTAAACACAAAATTTGAAGATCCTAACTGCATAACTGACGGACTTGCATACAAACTTTCTTCCCTATTTTACCCGCTTAGGGGTGGAATTTCCAAAAATCCTACCTTACTGGATACCTACACTGTATAATAATAAATTTAGTGAAGTTATTGTGGAATTGAAGGCCTTCCGTACCCAACTTCATCCCCCTTTTCCCCCCTTCTGGGGTGGAATTATCACAAACGCTGAGACAACTTTACATTAATTTTCAATCGTCAGCCTAAACACAAAATTTGAAGATCCTAACTGCATAACTGACGGATTTGCATACAAACTTTCTTCCCTATTTTACCCGATTAGGGGTGGAATTTCCAAAAATCCTACCTTACTGAATACCTACACTGTATAATAATAAATTTAGTGAAGTTATTGTGGAATTGAAGGCCTTCCATACCCAACTTCATACCCCTTTTCCCCCCTTCTGGGGTGGAATTATCACAAACGCTGAGACAACTTTACATTAATTTTCAATCGTCAGCCTAAACACAAAATTTGAAGATCCTAACTGCATAACTGACGGACTTGCATACAAACTTTCTTCCCTATTTTACCCGCTTAGGGGTGGAATTTCCAAAAATCCTTCCTTAGTGGATGCCTCCACTGTATAAGGTATCTGTTTGCATAATTTCATATCTCTAGGTCCAGCGGTTTGGGCTGTGCGTTGATATATCAACAATCAGTTTATCAGATTAATAATGTCGCTAAACAATACAAAATCGGTAGGTTTTGATGGAATATCTACTCATATTATAAAGCAATCTGCATTAATTATTGCTCCGATTCTAAATTATATATTGAATCTATCATTATCAGAAGGTATTTTCCCAGAAAGACTAAAGATGTCCGTGGTAAAGCCCCTTTATAAAAAAGATAGTAAAGAAGAACTTTGCAATTATCGCCCAATCACGCTAATACCCATTTTTGCTAAAATATTTGAGAAAGCGATGCATCATCGAATTATTGAATTTCTCGATAAATATAATATATTAGCCGAAGAACAAAATGGTTTTCAAAAAAACAAATCTACCTCCCTTGCAGCTTTTACACTCATGCGAAAAGTAACTGAAAGTATAGATAGTCGCATTCCTGTTTCTGTCATATTTTTTGACATGAGTAAAGCTTTTGATTTTGTTAATCATAACATTTTATTGGCAAAGTGTGAAAAGTATGGTATTAGAGGCAATGCGTTAAAATGGATAGCAAGTTATTTATCGAATCGAAAACAGTGTGTAGAGTTAAAGAATATTAGTAAATCTTTAGAATGTACTGCTTCTCGATCAACATATAGAGACAATACTGTAGGAGTGCCACAAGGAAGTATCTTAGGACCGCTTTTATTTAATATTACCAATGTGTAGAACTTCTCTATATAGAAATAGTTCTAGTTTTATGTGTGTCAAAATATTTAACAACATACCAAGGGATATCAGGGAATTGCCGATCAGGCAATTCAAATTAAAATTATATGCGTGGCTCATGGATAAGAGCTTTTACAATATTAATGACTTTTACTTGCAGTTTGATAATTTTATAAAATTTTTATGTTCATTATTATTGTTTAAAATTAGTATATTTTTTCTGACATGTAGACATTTTTTATTTTGTTGTTATTATTATCAAAGTAATGTAATAGAGTATTATTATGAATTCTATTTTTGTGGTCTGTCGCTTATCTTATTATGGTCAATTGCATGTGTTTAATTTTAATTATATAAATATTTGCATGCCTATTATATGGCAAAGTATGTATGCACCCTAAGATTATTTGTAAAAACTTTATATAACCATACTTTGAGCAAATAAAGAAATCTTTATCTTTATCTTTATCATCTAAACTTCATGGCCCTTTTTCGCCCTTCGGGGGTTGAATTATCATAAACGCTGAAATAACTTTACATTAATTTTCAATCGTCAGCCTAAACACAAAATTTGAAGATCCTAACTTCAAAACTGACGGACTTGCATAGAAACTTTCATCCCCTATTTTAAACGCTTAGGGTGGAATTTCCAAAAATCCTTCCTTACTGGATACCTACACTGTATAATAATAAAATTAGTGAAGTTTATCGTGGAATTGAGGGCCTTGCATACCCAACTTCATCTCCCTTTTTTTCTCTTCGGGGCTGGAACTATTACAAACGCTGAGACAACTTTACATTAATTTTCATTCGTCAGCCTATATGTACAAATATGACTTGCATACAAACTTTCATCCCCTATTTTACCCTCTTAGGGGTGGAATTTCCAAAAATCCTTCCTTAGTGGATGCCTCCACTGTACCAGGTATCTGTGTGCAAAATTTCAAATCTCTAGGTCCGGTTTGGGCTGTGCGTTGATATATCAACAATCAATTTATCATTTTATATATAAGGATTAGTATGGCTAATAATAATATAATAATAATAATATAATAATCTATACTAATATTATAAAGAGGAAAGATATGATTGTTTGTTTGTTTGCATTGAATAGGCTCCGAAAGTACTGAACCGATTTGAAAAATTCTTTCACTGTTGGGAAGCTACACTATCCCCGGGTGACATAGGCTATATTTTATTTCCAAAAAAAATAGGGATCCTTACTAAAACTCCAATAATGTAACCCAAGGTGTAAAATAGGGTTATTCAAAAAGGGCGTGAAGAGGTTTCTTCAGCGTGGGCAACGCGCGTGTGATACCCCCGGTGTTGCAAGCGTCCATAGGCTACGGTAACTGCTTACCATCAGGCGGGCCGTATGCTTGTTTGCCACCTCAGTGGTATAAAAAAAAACTATATTACCTAAAATATTCATTACATCGCGTGCGCTAACTATTGATGATAGAATAAAATAATGTACTACGACTTTGCAGAACACATCATTATTTACAAAAAGTGTCGCGATACCATATGTCTAACTATTATAGTTATGCTAACAAATAGAATTAAAGAAAACTGCGTGAGGTACGGTGTAATGGAGGAACTCTGTCTTTTTGTCCCAAAGTGTACCATTTTTTACGATGTTGTCAGCTTTGGAAGCATACTGAGATCCTCCAAAACCTAGACAGCTTAGTAAAAAATACTTTGGCATCCATTTTGAACGTAAACTTGGAAGAGCGAGCATGGCTACAGGCTACACTTCCAGTGCGGTTAGGGGGCCTGGGCGTTAGAGCTATATCCAGCGTAGCTCTCCCTGCATTCCTGTCCTCCGTCCATAGCACTCAAAATTTAACTTGTAAAATTCTCTCACCTGTTTTGAATGATTTCGATGTAAGCTACATGGGGGAGGCCAGGAG
Organism: Achlya flavicornis; assembly: GCA_947623365.1. Classification (NCBI taxonomy): domain Eukaryota; kingdom Metazoa; phylum Arthropoda; class Insecta; order Lepidoptera; family Drepanidae; genus Achlya; species Achlya flavicornis. The sequence goes on along the minus strand of OX392494.1, from coordinate 114,124 downwards.
TGCATGGAGTTTAGCTTGCCTAAACTCTGATTTCCCGAATAACACATTTTAACAAATAACAATTAACAAATAACGAATAACAATTTTTGTAAAACTTTCACTGAGGAGATTGATTCCATAAAACATAAATGTAATCAGCTATTTATGGATAGAAAGGCTTACGTGAATGAGAGTATTGTTAGTTTTAGGTTCAAAAAGATAAACGCAGACCATGTTTCAAAAATAATTGATAAGCTTGACTGCAACAAGTCACCAGGATCAGATAAAATTAGAGTATGTGACTTAAAACAAATTAAAAGTAGTATAAGTCCTGTTTTGGCCCATTTTATAAATATGTGTATGAAAAAAGGTGTATATCCGGAACAATTAAAAGTATCAGTAATCCGTCCAATATTCAAGCAAGGCTCCCATGCCGAATACACTAATTACAGACCTATAGCTATATTAAGTACTATTAACAAAATTGTTGAAAAAGTAGTAGTATCACAGATCTATACCTTTCTAGAAAATAACAATATTTTAGGCGGAGTACAACACGGTTTTCGGCCAGAAAGAAGCACTGCTACAGCTTTGGCAAAATTTAATGATGATGTCAATAATTGTTTAAATAGCAAGCACTTAGTAGTTGCTATATTTATAGATTTTAAAAAAGCTTTCGACACCTTGGATCATGGTGGCTTGTTGCAAGCTATGAATGAATGTGGAATTCGGGGGCCCATTAACAATTGGTTCAAAGCGTATTTAGAAAATAGATTTTTGAAAGTATATATAAGTGGAGTAGAAAGCGAGTGCAGAAAGATAAAATATGGCGTACCGACCGGTTCAGTATATGGTCCATTAGGATATATTATGCATGTGAACAGCATGCAAAACGTTATTAAACATTGTCGGATGTATATGTATGCTGATGACACTTGTCTCTTATATAGTGGTACTGATGTGGGCATTATAGAGGAAAAAATGCAGGAGGATTTTGATAATATTGTAACGTGGGCTCATGATAATGGCATAATCATAAATATAAATAAGACTAAATATATGAAAATTTGTTCCCCTTATAGTAAATTTAAAGACTCCAACATATGTATAAAAGGTCATACTTATGAGTGCTTCCATAATAAAAATAATGATTGTAAATGCAGAAATTTAGAATTAGTTACATCCTATAGATATCTCGGGCTACTCATAGATAATAATTTCAATTGGAATCTTCATATAGAAAATGTATGCAATAGATTAAGATCAATGCTCGGCAAATTTTACCATCTTAAACATGTACTTAGTAGGAACATCATGTATATACTGTACTATGCAATGGTTGACTCAACGCTGAGCTACGGACTAGGAAGCTATGGATTGACTTTCAATACTCATTTAGATAAAATAAAAAGTCTGCAGATAAGATTCTTAAAATATTTAGTTGATAAAAAAGTTAAAAAGTCATTAAATAAAAACTACAATAAATTGTTTGGATTATGTAAAATATTAAGTGTACATGAAAAAGTTAAATCTTCAATATTATTAGAACAATATGACATAGAGGATAACAAGAAGGAAAAAGAATATAGCTTTCAAGCCCGTGGGTCAAATAGACCAAGGTATGTAATACCCAGAGTATGTAATTATTATGGTAGGCGAACGAGACGTTGGATAACTCCAACACTGTTTAATCAATTGCCACATGATTTATTTGATGGTGTTAAATGTAGGATTCAAATTAAACGTAGAATTAAAATGTTTTTGTTGCAACAATATTAGCGGGATTATTATAAATTTAGGTACCAATGTTATGTTATTTTTAGCTTAAACGAACGAGGGCTGTTCTGTCGACAAATCGTTCTGCGATTTGACAGAATATTATTTTTTGTAAACTATGTAATTAACTGTGAGTAAATAAATTAAAAAAAAAAAAAAAAAAAAAAAAACATCTTCTCAGCGGCTCTGGGACGGGCCGATCTGTGAGCTAGTACGGAACCAACTTGAACAAACGTGCTCCAGCTCCGCAGATCGCGCCCGTCTTTTAGCCGTTGCAGAATGGGAATCGGGTTTGTGGCTTCAGGCGCTTCCATCGGCTAACACGGGCACTTTAATGGATAATACCTCTTTTCGTGTGTCGGTTTCCCTTCGCCTGGGCACATCGTGCTGTGCTCCTCACAGCTGCCAGTGCGGCGCTGCTGTCAGCCAGCTCGGTCATCACGGCCTGTCTTGCAGCAAAAGTGCTGGGCGGATTCCCCGCCACGCCAGCTTGAATGACATCATCCGTCGGGCTTTTACCACCGCCAACTGTGATTCGCCATTTTAGAACCAAATGGCTTGATGCGTGACGATGGTAAAAGACCCGACGGAATGACTCTTGTTCCTTGGAGGACGGGGCGGCCTTTATTTTATTTTTATTTTATTTTACTTTAATGGCACACCAACAGCTTATAGACAATACAATACACACATCACATTCTGGTGAAGCTTATGACTTCTCCACTTTAATTAGCGGTTTAATGGACTGTATCATAAATAGGTATTAAATTTGAAATAAGGCTTTACTTGTAAAGACTATTAGGGGGCTAGGAAATGCAGCCGTGCTGGAGTTTTTGGAGTAGCACGAAAGGTTCCACAGGCTGCAGAATGATGGACACATGCACTTACTTGATGAATCTCTTTCAGCGACGTTCTTCAAAATGCCACCAAATCGTGGGCAAATCGTGGGCGACTCGCGCGGCCAGCGCGAGGGAAATTTTCCTTCTTAAATTGTTGAAATCTCACAAATGTTCACAGCACTATATCTAGATAATGTTTATTACACGTTTCACAGTTTATTTTGAATATTTTGGAGGCGGATGGACACTTATAATTTTGATTTAACACGCGCGACCAAAGTTAGTGTATTGCGATTGAACGTAGAAAAAAAATGGACGATTTTTTTTCGTTGTATGATGCGTTTGCGCGTGTGTGCGACACACACATATATATTTCGGTGCATGTAGAAAGGAAGGGATGCGGAAAAGGAAATAATGTTTACAAGTTTATAATGATAGTTACGTTCAAAAACCAACATGCCCCCCGCCTTAAAGGAACACCTTTAAAGAAAAAATAAAATAAAAATAATACTATAGAAATATTCCTATAAAAGCTTATAACTATAGCTAAAGCTGAATATGAAAGACTCTACTGCACAGGTAACGGTGACAGTTTAACTACTGGCCGTTTGTATACGCCGTTCGAAGTCTTTACTTCGACAACACGAATAACGCCATCATGACCAGGGAAGATACGAGTAATTATTCCTAATGGCCACTGTAAAGGAGGAGAGTTTTCCATATTTACCAGTACTAAAGAACCTACTGTGAGTGGGTTAGACGGAGTATTCCATTTTTCACGAACTTGTAAGCTATGGAGATACTCTGTTTTAAAACGTTTCCAAAAAGTTTGTACCATTGAATCCATAAGGGAAAATCGCGTCAATAGACTCGCTCTTTCTCCACTTAAGTCAGCTGCAGGTAAGAATTCTAAGGGTGCGGTAAGTAAAAAATGCGCTGGCGTAAGTGCAGAAGGCTCTGATGGGTCACAGCTCAATGTGGTTAGCGGGCGGCTATTAAGCACGGCCTCAATCTGATTGAGCACAGTGACCATCTCCTCAAAAGTCAAAATTTGACGTCCTATGACGCGGAATAGAAGAGACTTAGCGCTTTTTATATTAGCCTCCCAGATACCGCCGAAATGACTAGCGGTTGGAGGATTCATGTGCCAAGTAATACGGTTCTTTGCAAGCTCTGAGCTAAAAGATTTGTAATATTCTTCAGTTAGTAAAAAGGAATAAAGTTCGTTTAAGTAAGCTTTTGAAGCTACAAAATTTGTACCATTATCGCTATACAGAAACTTGCAAGTACCACGTCTCGATAAGAACCGTTTAAAAGCGTTTAAAAAGGTGATTGAAGTTAAATCGGAAGCGAGTTCAAAATGAACCGCTTTAGTCACCAAGCATATAAAAATGCATAAGTAAGCTTTTTGACTTCTTACACCACGTTTCCTAGTTAAGGTTATATAAAGTGGGCCAGCGTAGTCTATACCTGTGTGTGTGAATGCTTTAGATTGCTCGACACGACACTGTGGCAAGTCTGCCATGGCTGGGAAAGTCTGTTTAGGATTAAGTTTAAAACACTTTAAACAGTTATGAACGCGTTGTTTGACAGCGCGTCTACCAGATAAGATCCAATATTTTTGCCTTATAATTGAAAGGGCAAGCTGGGGACCGGCATGACAATATTCGCGGTGATAATAATCAATCAAAAGATCAATAACATGTCCCTTTTTAGGTAAAACAGCTGGATGTTTATGAGAATAATCTAAACTTGATTTACCGAGCCTACCACCGACTCTTAAAATTCCTTCATGAATGAAAGGAAATAGTTTTCTCAAACCGGAGGAAGGTGATATTCCAGCTTGAATATTATGAATATCCCCACGAAAGGCAAAACGTTGAGTTATTTTAATAATATAAGATTCAGCAACATCCAAATCGTTAGCGGTTATTAGGTTATTCCTTGGCAACTTTTTAATAAATCGAAGAAGGTAAACAGTTGATCGTAAAAGTTTCTGCCATGAGGAAAACCTTGAAGTAAGGGCGCTGAGAGGGTTTTCTTCTTCATGAGTATGAATAAGATGTGAAACAGTTTTCAGTTCCGGTAAGTCACTATCGTCTGAACGAGCGGAAAATTTTTGTATAGGCCATTCGCTGGCTGGTAATGAAGCCCACAAAGGTCCTGAGAACCAGAGCTCATGTCTTACTAACTGCGAAGGGAGAAGCCCGCGGGAAATACAATCAGCAGGGTTCTGTACGCCTGCGATGTGGTAACAAGTGTCAGGAGATAAAAGTGACTGGAATTGCGAAATCCTGTTAGCGACATAGGTGCTGAACCTATGAGGTGATGAAGAAACCCAACAAAGGGCGACTACAGAGTCTGAAAAAACATAAATATTGTCAATGCGATGACGTTGAGATAACGTATCATAAACTGTGCGAAGCAATCTCGCTACAAGAACGAGAGCGTTGAGCTCTAGACGAGCTAAAGTAACTATTTTTGTCGGGGATGAAACCCGAGACTTGGAACAAAGCAAGGAAACTATAGGGTTCTCATTGTCATTCTCAACGTGTGAATAAATTACACAGCCGTATGCTTTCTCACTTGCGTCCGCAAATGCAAGTAGTGAGACGCGAGAATCGGTTTCAACGCCTATGTGACGAGGAAATTTAAGCTGAGAAAGTAAGGGCAACTCAGAAGTATAGCGCTGCCACAATTCAACGATGTGATCTGGAGGAACGTCGTCCCATGCGAGCTTGAGAAGCCATAGCTCCTTAATCAATAACTTTGCAAAAAGAATGGCGGGTCCGACGAGACCAAGAACATCATACAACCGTGCGGTTGCAGATAAAATAGCGCGTTTAGTACAAAGAGACGGCGGTTGCGAAGTCAAAAAATTAAAATTATCAGTCACAGGAAGCCAACGAAGACCGAGAATCTTAAAAACACTTTCGTCATCGAAAGAGATTGACTCAGATTGACGATGAGAGACGGGGATGCTTTCGAGCAACTCAGGCGAATTACTCGTCCACTTGATTAAGTCAAATCCTCCTTTTTTAAATAACTGAATGAGCTGCTGAGCTGTCACTGCTGCTTCTGTACATGACGAAGCAGAGGAAGCCAGGTCATCCATATAAACGTCTCTCTCCAAGACTGTGGCGGCGAGAGGATAGTTGTCTCTCTCGCGAGAAGCTAGTTCACGCAAAGTCCGCAAAGCTAAGAATGGTGATGAACAAAGTCCGAACGTAACGCGATTGAACTCATAAATCTCAATCGGTTCATCATCGCAGAAGCGGTATAAAATACGTTGAAATTTGCGGTGCGGTTTGTGAACATAAATACACAAATACATTTGTTTTACGTCAGCAAGAAATGCAATACGAAAAATGCGGACATTCAAAAGAATGTGAAAAATATCAGCTTGCAAATTGCAACCTGTGTGAAGAATGTCATTGAGAGACAAATTAGTATTAGTTGCGGCGCTACCATCCAGCACGATGCGGAGGCGCGTTGTAGATTTGTCGTCACGTACCACAGGGTGGTGCGGAAGGTAAAAACAAGGTAAAATACACTCGTCTGGCGGTACTCGCGATAAAATTCCCTTATCGATGTAGTCGAGAATAACGTTATTATATCTTTCACGCAATTCCGGGGACTTTGCGAACTTCTTTTCGAGTAATAAAAAGCGTCGTTTGGCTGTGATGTAAGAATTGCCTAGTTTCTCGGGACTATCCTTGAAAGGAAGATGTACCGAAAAACTCCCATCGTCGTTGCGAGTAGTTGTAGCGACATATGTGTCTTCGCACTCCTGCTCGTCTGAACTTAAAAACTTTTTATCAGGCAATTCTTCCACCGACCAAAACTTCTCTAAAGATTGCTCTAAAGAATCACGAGTAAAAGCACAAAACACGCGGGTAGAAGTGGGCGCTGATAGAACGGGTGCGTCACCCATGAGGACGTAACCTAAAGTAGTTTCCAAGGCAATTAGAGAGTTTTTAGAACCTCTGACTTTGTCGAAAGATAAAATGTCACAGTAAACCCTAACACCTAAAAGTAAATCGATAGGACCGGGCTTAGAAAAGTCATCATCCGCTAACGGTAAGTCGCGAAAAACGCTTTCCATTGCACCAACATCTACCTGCGCGTCGGGTAGGTGTGACGTGATGCGTTCGACAATCATTGGTTGAATAGAATAAATGTGGCCGTTATCAAAGCGCGAAGTATAATCTAGGTCTGTAAACCCCTTGATTTCATGTGAAACTCCTCCAATACCTTTAACTTCAGAAAAGCGGTTTTGAGTTGAAATAGGTAGCGATAACCTATTACAACAATCTTGAGAAACAAAATCACTTTGAGAGCCCGGGTCGATCAGACATCTCAAGAAGTGAGTGCGGTTAAAGTTGTCAAATACTTTAATTTTAGCGGTACCTAACAAGGTAGTAGTAGCGGTGCGAGTGTGATCAGCGTGATCACGCGAAATAGAACAAAAAGAAGACTTACTGTTAGAAACAGAAGTATGCGGTGTCGACGGGTCGACTTTACTCTGAATTGCAGAAAATTCCGAGTTTGCGGCTGTCTCAGAAGACAGGGGGTAAACGGTAGCGGGTACCGAAGCGGGTGCGAAATTACCCGTGGGTACGGAATTACCCACGTGTGCGATATTACCCGTGAGTACGGGCGAAGAAATAGCTAAGTTGCACTGTGGTTGAGTTGGCGGGTTAAAATGAAGAAGAGAATGGTGCCGAGCTGAACAATGAGTGCAGTTATGCTTTGAAGTACATGCCATAGTCTTGTGTTTAAAACTTAAGCAATTGTGACAGTAAAAGTTATTTTTAATAAAATTATATTTTTCTTGCGGAGTTAACTTCATAAACATAGCACAAGAGTACATGTGTTCATGTTTGTCACCTTTGCATAGCAAACAAATATTTTTGTTAAAATTAGAATTTGTGTTCATAAAAGACTGAGTAGGTTTAGGAGTAGGCACTGTTTTCCTAGATGTGGATAAACCTTTAGTTTGTAATCTACTCTGTTGTAATACATCAAAACTTTTATTAGAAGTGCGGGATAAAACTTTACTCTGTTCACAAATGAAACTAAAAAGTTGTTCATATGTGGGAAATTTTTCCTTGCGAAAAGTCGTTTCAAATAATTTTATTGTATCTGTATCAAGCTTCTGAAGAGCAATATGTAAAAACACAAAATCCAATAAATTATTTAATTTTAATTGTTTAAGAGCTTGAATAGCTGAATTAAAATTATTGATAAACAACTCAAGACCGGCAGCACTATTTGTTGTCAGCGGCTTAAAATCTAATAATTGATTTAGATAAGAACATGCTAGCGAACGTGGATCATCATATTTTTGTATGAGAGCATTCCAAATAAGAGTATAATTATCTGCGGTGGCAGGCAAACCTGCACAAACTGATGTGGCACTACCGGTTAACTTGCCAACCAAATAGAAAACTTTTTCACTATCAGATAAAGAACTGTTATTGTTAACAAGACTATCAAATTGGGCATAAAATAGAGGCCATTTTTTTAAATCACCATCAAAAGAAAGCAAGTCGATGGGAGGAAGTTTTCTTCTAGGTTTCAAATTAATTTTTGACTCAGCTGGGTGAACCTGATTTGTGTTTGCAGAGTGCAATTCTTTAACATAACAATATAAATCTTCAAATGCTAACCACTTGCTGTAGTTGACTTTATAAGTTGGATCTGACTTTAAAGAATACAAATTAAATTCATCTAATGATTCCTCAAACTTAGTGCGAATTTCATTAATACTTACAGCTTGTTGTAGAAACAACGGTAACTTTTGGGAATCAGCTGATGCAGCCTTGGCTGAGTCGTAAACACTTTGCATGCGTTCAAAGTACACTTCAAGTTTCGACTTCAAAATTGATAATTCTAAACACTTTGTAGAACTTGCACTTTCCTCACACTCGCCTAATTTGGTCTTTTTAGACATTTTAGTGACTATTTATTCTCAATTTAAAGAAAGTAGCGGTACTAAGCGGTTATAACGATAAAAAACAACAGATTATGTAAGAATACACAATAAAAACAAAAGATTTTAACTAATTTCGATCGCGCGAATTATATTATGACACTTGTAAATAAACGTTTACGAACCGGGCTGACGTTTGACACTGACCTACTTACGTCAATCGGGAAGCGCACTATGCCTACCTGTATAGATGTATAGATATACGTAGGTATGCACTACACTAGCAGCCGAGATCGAGCGAGTCGTACAAATATACGCACCACACCGGCATGCGGCATAAGAATTATATGAACCTACCTACAATATTGCGAGATAATATAACATATATTATTTTGCGATAATTTTATATTCACTCACAGTAGTAATAATTATTGAATACCAGTATTAATGCGGGGAAAGAAAATAAGAATAGTTTGCCAAAGCGGGGTGCGGAAATAATAAAATTTGACAAACTATCTTAAATTAATATGGCATAAACATATTATCTATATTATGCGAGTATGTAATAAATATAAATTTAATTAATATACGTAAGTATATATGTAAAAATAAATACTATAGGTAGGGAACAAAATTATAAGGTGTCCTTTAAGTTTATTTTAGGTAGCGAAAATTTCAGAAAAAAATCTGACCAGAAAAATGCTTATAATTCGGATCGAAGTGACCAGAAAAAATGGTGAAGCTTATGACTTCTCCACTTTAATTAGCGGTTTAATGGACTGTATCATAAATAGGTATTCAAAATCAAAATCAAAATTCATTTATTCAATTTTGGCCCTTATAGGGCACTTGTGAAGACTTGTGTTGAAGACAAATGACTCTACACCGGTTCCAAATACAACTTGAACTGAGAAGACTCCGGCAAGAAACTCAGCAAGTGTTCTTTTTTTTTTTTTTTTTTTTTAATGTGTACTTATAAATATTACAATTTACAAAATATATATAACAATAGCGTGCGAAGCGAACAATTCATTCAAATGCATTCTTGTCATCTACAAAATCAGAAACTTTATAGTACCCCTTCTTGCATAACTTCTGTTTTACTATCTTTTTGAATCTATGTATAGGTAGCTCTTGGATTTCTTTGGGTACTTTATTATAGAAACGTATACATTGCCCCTTGAAAGAGTTAAGGACTTTGCTGAGCCGAGTTAAAGGTACAGCAAGTTTGTGCTTATTTCTAGTGTTCAAACTATGAGTGTCGCTATTCTTAGGTAAGTTATTTATGTTTTTCCTCACATGAATAAGATTTTCATATATGTACTGTGACGACACTGTCATTATATTAATAGATTTAAACTTGTCTCTCAAAGAATCTCTAGGCCTTATTTTATATATTGCGCGGATAGCCTTTTTCTGCAGTATAAAAATTCTATTGATTTCGGCACCACTACCCCAGAGGAGGATACCGTAAGACATCAAACTGTGAAAGTAACTGAAATAAACTAATTTTGCCGTAGATTCGTCAGTGAGAGCGCGAATTTTTCTCACTGCATAAGCTGCAGAACTAAGTCTATCCACCAATTTACAAATGTGAGGGCTCCATTGTAACTTATTATCTAAAGTGATCCCTAAAAATACAGTTGTTTCAACAAGATCCAGTTTTTCGCCTCTAATTACAATATTTGTGTCCGAATGTCTCACATTGGGTAGACTGAATCTGATACATTTTGTTTTTTTCTCATTTAGCAATAAATTATTTATAGTAAACCAATCAACGACTACAGAAAGATCATTGTTCACATCGTCAGTATTAAAATCATGTCTATTCACTTTGTAAAGAAGTGAAGTGTCATCAGCAAACAATACTATCTCATGTTTTTTTTCTACAAGATATGGTAAGTCGTTGATGTAAATGAGAAAAAGAAAAGGTCCAAGGATAGAACCTTGTGGTACACCCATAGTTACTGACCCAGGGGATACTTTACCATTAACATCAACCTTTTGAATTCTGTCACATAAGTAAGAAATCAAAAGATCTAGTGCAGTGTCTCTAACGCCGTAGTGATGTAATTTGCTGATCAGTATTTCATGATGGACACAATCAAAAGCCTTGGATAAGTCACAAAAAACACCAATGGTGTCTCGTGAATTTTCCCAGGCGTCAAAAATATGTTGAATAAGCTCAACACCAGCATCGGTTGATGAGCGACCCCTAGTGAAACCAAATTGTTTACTGTGAAGCAGTCTATTACTATTGAAATGTACCATCAATTGATTAAGTATAATTTTCTCGAATACTTTACTGAATGTCGGTAATATGGAAATCGGTCTAAAATTTGTGGGGTCAGATGTACTACCGGTTTTAAATAAAGGCACTACTTTACTATGTTTCATAAGATCAGGAAACTCACCACAATCAATACATTTATTAAAAATAATAGCTAAATGAGGTGCAATACAATCAATTATAGAATTAATAAGTTTAACTGAAAGCCCCCATAGATCAACAGTGTTTTTCAAATTTAGAGATTTGAACGCTTTAATTATATCGCTAGAAGTAACAGTTGAGAATTTAAAGTCAACAGTACACTCTTTTACATTTTTCCTAAGTAAAGATACAGCGAGGGTGGGAGAAGAATTAAGAGACTTGGTAGTCGAAACTGGAATATTGGTGAAGAAAGTCTCAAAAGCGGCAGCAACATCTTGATCAGATTTTATTGATTTATCATTTATAATAAGTCGAAACTCATGATTACGTACTTTGAACTTTCCAGTTTCACTATTTATAATTTTCCAAGTCATCTTGATCTTATCATGACTATTTTTAATTTTATTTCTTATATGTATTGATTTAGCCGCAGCACAAACGCATTTAAATGTTTTTGAGTAATTCCTTACATAATTTAAAAAAACAAAATCATGATTATACTGTTTTTCCCTATATAATTCATACAATTTTCGCCTACTTATATAAATTCCCACCGTCACCCAGTCATTGAAGACCGTATTAGATTTCCGATTAACAGTTTTTGAAGAAAAAATTGAATTATACTCATTTTTAGTTCAATTAAAAATTGAGTTATACAGTTCATTAACATTATTATTATCGTAAGGTACGTCTGGTAATTTATTGACAATGTTATTTCTAAATTTTTCAAGGCGACTTATACTCATAGGAAGACACTTAATATCTTTTTTTATCACTTTTTTTCTAGGCATATTAAATGAGACCAACTGGCCACAGTGATCAGAACTTAATTTACTTATTATTGACTTTGTTACTGGCTCTAAGTTAGTAAAAATATTATCAATGCAAGTTGCTGAAGTGGCAGTGATTCTAGTCGGTTCTAAAAAAAAAAAAAATTTGAAATAAGGCTTTACTTGTAAAGACTATTAGGGGGCTAGGAAATGCAGCCGTGCTGGAGTTTTTGGAGTAGCACGAAAGGTTCCACAGGCTGCAGAATGATGGACACATGCACTTACTTGATGAATCTCTTTCAGCGACGTTCTTCAAAATGCCACCAAATCGTGGGCAAATCGTGGGCGACTCGCGCGGCCAGCGCGAGGGAAATTTTCCTTCTTAAATTGTTGAAATCTCACAAATGTTCACAGCACTATATCTAGATAATGTTTATTACACGTTTCACAGTTTATTTTGAATATTTTGGAGGCGGATGGACACTTATAATTTTGATTTAACACGCGCGACCAAAGTTAGTGTATTGCGATTGAACGTAGAAAAAAAATGGACGATTTTTTTTCGTTGTATGATGCGTTTGCGCGTGTGTGCGACACACACATATATATTTCGGTGCATGTAGAAAGGAAGGGATGCGGAAAAGGAAATAATGTTTACAAGTTTATAATGATAGTTACGTTCAAAAACCAACACATACACATAAGTTTAAGACAAGCCTACTCACCAATAACAGGTGTGAAACAACATTTATATCGATACTTAGCATAACATACAGATTATATACAACATACATGCTTTGGTATGGGATGCTACTTGTGTGGACACCCTAGCGCCGTCTCATCTTCCTTTGACTCAAAATAAGGCTGGTGCGGCTGCTGAATCTGCTGAGTGCCTTAAGAGGCGCAAATATAGTACCCTTGATAGCGGATATATATTTGCGCCTTTTGGGGTCGAAACGTTAGGGCCGTGGGGAGTGAGTGCCAAAAAATTATATAAAGAAATTGCAGCGCGCCTAGTTGAGGCGACACGTTCCCAGAATGCTGGCTTATACTTCGGTCAGCAGATTAGCATAGCCATTCAACGTGGCAATGCTGCCAGTGTTCTGGGAACGTTACCCACTGGCACGGATTTAGAATAGTTTTATTTTTTAAATATTAGGTTTAGTTTAGAGTATTGTTTATTATTATTTCTTTTGTGTGTGTTATTAATTGAAAATAAAAGTTATAGTTATGCCACAAGAAGTGTTCTTTTATTTTAAAAATTGTATTGAAATGCCGCCGCTAGAAAAGGCTCTTTATTTGTATCCTAATCTATCTATAAATGATGCTCAAACTTTGACTGATTATTTGATTTCCTGGTAATAATACTAATGCTAAAGATATTTTGAATAAAACCACATTTGTTAAAAGAATTATAAGTTTTATTTTTACACTTTATGTCAAACCGGTAAGAAGTACAGAATCACTAATCATTTATAACTATGAGAGCTAAATATTGTTGGGACGGGCTCGTGCTACTAATGTAGACTACTAATTGAGTCATCCGCGCGAGGGGAGCTTGCACTATAGTCCGCTTGTTCGAACACTTGACTAGTCACTGCTGGTTCATCACTGGTCTTGTCTTGACTATCCATGTTTTCTAATTCCTGATTACTTTCCGCTTTATCAGTTATTAGTTTGTAAATGTTTGTAACACTTTCGAGTATTTTCACTAGATCAGTTTCCAGTTTATCATTTTTGTGTGACATATTTTTTTGCATTTCCACTTGATAATTCACGAGTTTATCCATTTTTTGATCCATAATATCCAGTTTTGTTTCCAGTTGTTTTACTATATTCATAGTATTAGTAGTATTTGTGACGTCAATGTTTTGATCATGACTATCTGAACAACTATTGTTAGTAATTATCACTTCTGCTTTCGGTCTTAATCTATAGACCTTATTACGATCATAGTATATCATGTTATTATTCTTGTCAAATGTTAAAACTACAGGAGTTTCCATAGTAACTACTTTTCTATAAGAAGCATTTTGTTTTATTATCTCATATATCCCATCGTCAGTAGTAAAATAGACTCTGCCGTTTCTATCCACAGCTAGGTTATTTACATAACTCTTATTATAGTATAAAGTTGTGTGATCACTGTACATCTGTTGACTATACAACCTAGAGTTATTGCTGAAGAACATGACATCCTCATTGTCAATAACTAATCTGTGTACATAATGTTTCACATTAACAAGCTCATCGGAGTATCCGTTGATTAATGTTGAAATTTTATTTGTCCAATAATCGATATAATATAATACTCCATTAAAGTACATATCCCAGACAGTAACGCCTGCAGCGCCAACTAGATGAACTCCGCCTGAGCTCGGCTTGTATTTGTATATACCGTCACGAGTGCCTATATACACGTCGTGAGTGTCCAAATCCACAGAAATTGAACTGGCGTGATTTTCTTTACCAAAAAAATATTTATGCTCCTTTGTATTTAAATCTACTATGACTTGTACCGTTCGTACTGAGTCATAACGTTCTACTATATATAAGTAGTCATATTCGTAATCTACGGCCAGTGAATATACCCATGACATTAAAGATATGTCGTATACTACTTCTCTTTGGTGTGGGACTCCGTCGATGTATACGTCGTCGGTGAAGCCGTGAGCTTTGACGGCGAGGAGGCAGGTCAAGAGCATGAGGAACTTCATATCGTCTGGAAATTAAAAGTTTTCGGGATTAATTTGAAAGCAGCAGGGCTATTTTAAAACGTCGGATTAGTTATCGGAAACGGATGTAAAAAAATCCGAGGCGAATTTCTGCAATTGCTATTTTAATATCCGCAGCCGGGTCGCTAGTTTTTTTTTTTTTTTTTCTTTTTTTTTTTTTTTTTTATACATCTTAGTCGGTAAACAAGCATACGGCCCACCTGATGGTAAGCGGTTACCGTAGCCATATAGACGCTTGCAACACACGAAGCATCGCTCACGCGTTACCGACCTTTCCCCCCTCCCCTATGAGCTCTGGCGACCTTACTCACGCGCAGGAACACAACTTTACACAACATAAAGTTATTTGGCTGCGGTATTCTGTAAGGTGGAGATACTTCCCCAGTCGAGCTGCTCTTTGAGCGAATAAACGCTATGCTCTACCTCTCTTAAAAGCAAAATTATGTAAAGCTTCGTGAAAAAATAATCAATAATCTAAAGCAACTTACATGCACACGCCGCTCGATGAGACTAACGAACATATCCTCGTGTCGCTATATATAGTGAAGGAGAAGGAAACCAAATTGCTGATATTGGTTTAAATGCTAAAAATACTTGTTTGTTCCGTGGTTACTAGATAGGTACGTAACTGCAGGATGTGATTGCGGTCAAATGTAACCTAAACCTGAACAAACCCGGCTGTGTCACATATAAATTAAATGAAAAAAGAAATACAAGATCTGTAATCTATAGAATTTTGAACATGACTGAGAAATATCCACAAAAGTTTAGGTAGACACCGTCCTTGACAGCATTTCTTTATAAAGAAAGAAAGAAAGAAAGAAGACGGGCCAGTTGGCGCAGTTGGTTAAGACGTGGGGTCTTAACCTATAGCGCCGCAGGTCGTGGGTTCGATTCCCACACAGGACATGCATTTGTGTGCATGAACATGTCTGTATGTCCTGAGTCTGGGTGTAATTATGTATATTAAGTATGTATTTACAAACAAAAAGTAGTATATGTATTATATCAGTTATCTGGTTTCCATAGTACAAGCTTTGCTTAGTTTGGGATCAGATGACCGTGTGTGAGGAATGTCCCAGGATATTATATTACATTTATTTGACGAAACACATTAAAGAATTTACATATAAAAATATTTAAAACAAACCAGTCAGTCTGTGCCGTCAAAGAGGATCGTCAGCTCAGCATGGTGCTACTGACAATGTCAGCAGCGCTGATTTTCAGCTGACGCCATGTATATATGATAAAACATGTTTTTCAATAATTTGGAAGCGGGCACTTAAGTAACCAGGCTAGTTGGAGAGCTCACACGTGAGCATAAAACTGGCCGTGGGAGAAACAGTCCTGCCGCAAATCAACTCCATCATATTTCAGAGTTTATTCTTATTAATGACATCGCGAAACAAAACTTGATGACTGCAATCTTTAAAATTCAAACGGAAGGTTATGTGGGTTCAATGGTATACGCGTCACGAAGACTGTTTCTCCTCTGGCAGATCCAGTCAATATTTTGTCAATAACATTGCGCATTTTTAGAGGCCGTATATTACTAAGCAACATGACGGGAGCACCTACACCCAACATGAGCCTGTGGCGCGGAATACAGATGACCCGGCGGATTGAGAGTTTAAAAATTCAACAGAATCGACTCGTCCGTCCATATCGACCACTGTCAACAGAATTATAAATCATTTCTTCAGCTTCGAAGAAATTTATAACATTTATTTTAGGTTTTTTTTTTTTTTTATTCAACTTAGTCGATAAACAAGCATACGGCCCGCCTGATGGTAAGCGGTTACCGTAGCCATATAGACGCTTGGAACACACGAAGCATCGCTCACGCGTTATCGACCTATCCCCCCTCCCCTATGAGCTCTGGCTACCTTACTCACGCGCAGGAACACAACTTTACACAACATAAAGTTATTTGGCTGCGGTATTCTGTAAGGTGGAGGTACTTCCCCAGTCGAGCTGCTCTTTGAGCGAATAAACGCTATGCTCTACCTCTCTATCTATATCTTATGCTCTAAAATAAACGGTAACGGTAAGGGTAACAGTAACGGTTCTGCACTTTTTAAAAATACTAGCGATCCCCAAAATCCGTTATATATATTTAAAAAATAACACTTTATTTTAACTGATGAATTATCGAGTAGGTATGTAGTCCATCTAAACTTGAATGAGCTTTATTGCGCAAGCTATAAGGTTTATTTTCAAATAATGTGACGTAATGTACCTACCTCCTATTACGGGTGTGATATGAAATTATATATAGCTGATACAATCATATATCTATATATATGTCGGGAGGGACATGACATCATCATATGGGTGCTACAAAACGCAGGTGACACTTAGAGCTAGCTTCGTGTCGCTTCGGCAGAGTCTCGGTGGAGCGATTGAAGGGAGCAGGATCATTCATTCCATGATCGACACTCGGAATAAAAGTACGAGTGTGCGGTAGTCGCGTGCCGAGGAACTGTCTCACGTTTTGATAGTGTCCATATAGTGTAATATTGTATTCTGTATACGCCCAGTGATTAATTGAAAGACATTGAATGTGACTATATTGTAAAGACTTTTATAGTGTAAAGAACATTATTGTGAAAGACAATTAAAACCGAATTGTAACTGTTATTGTGTTAAATCTTATTGGAAATCCCTTGATATTATTAAAGATGTCGGATACAGGTCACTCTCGGCCTCCTGTACCGACATCAGAAGTGGGATCAGAACGATCAGAACAAGCGAAGCAGACTGATGATGAGAACCAGAATAAATCCCAGTGGCAAATAATGTTTGTAATGCAAAACGAGCAGATGCGTGCGCTAATACAAACGTTGAAAACACCGCAGACTTCATACCACGTTGTTCTTCCTGAGTTTGATCCAGATAAGAAAGTTAAGGATGCAATATCTTAGTGCGCTACCGCTGATTTATGTTTTACGAACAACCCACTTGAAGGAAGCAAACTAAAAGGATCGTTACAAAAAATCGTCGCTACTTTGGTAAACCTGTCTACTGATAAGTCAAGTGAGAGCAAAACTTATGTTTTTACAATGTTACCACTGCGGTAAAGTGAGATGCAAACTGGCTGATTGCCGATTGAAATCTATTGACATGAAGTTGAAACCATCAATTTCTACGACCCGATATCTTGATACCAGCAAAGTGAGAGCGACTATAACACACATATCGACGGGCTCCATACGGTGCTTCAATTACGGCGCGGCAGGCCACATCGCAACGCGTTGTCCAGCGGGCAGCGGCAGCGTCAGCAGCAGCAGCGGCGGCAGCAGCAGCAGCGGCGGCGGAGCTTCGCGGTACGGCGGCGGTGCAGCGCGGGGCGGCGGCAGCACAGCGCGAGACGGCGAAGCGCGAGGCAGCGCGGGTGTGCGGCATGCTGAGCGTAACTTAGGCTTCGCCCGCACTGCGGGCGTGCTGCTAATGTCAATGCGAGTCATCCGTGCGAGGAGAGCTTGAACTGTAGTCACTTCCGGCTTTCCGATTCTTCTTTTCACTAACTATATCAGTCATTAGTTTGTAAATGTTGGTAACACTTTCAAGTATTTTCACCTGGTCAGATTCCAATTTGTCGATCTTTTGTGACAAGACAAGTGCATGTTTGTCCATTTTTTTATTCAAAATATCCAGTTTTGTTTCCAGTTGTTTTACTATATTCATAGTATTTGTAGCATATTAGTAGTATTTGTGACATCAGTGTTTTGTTCGCGGTGATCTGACCAATTGTTAGTAATATTTACTTCTCCTTTCGGCTTTAATCTGTAGACGCTTTGATTATCACAGTATATCATGTTATTATTCTTATCAAATACAACAGATTTAGGCTCTCTAGTAGAAACTACTATTCTATAAGAAGCATTATATTTCATTATCTCATATATCCCGTCGTCAGTAGTAAAATAGACGGTGCCGTTTCTGTCCACAGCTAGGCTATACACATCACTCTTATTATAATATAAAGTTGTATGACCACCGTCCATCTGTCGACTATACAATCCAGTCCAATTGCTGAAGAACATGGCACCCTCGTTATCAATAAATAATTTGATGGCATGATTTTGCATGGTTACAAGCTCATCTGAGTGTCCGTTGATTAATGTTGAAACTGTTTTTGTTCCAAAATCGGTATAATATAGTACTCCATTAAAATACACTTGCCAGACACTAACACCTGCAGCGCCAACAAGTTGTTCCTCGCCCGAGCTCGGCTTGTATTTGTGTATACCATCAAGAGCGCCTATATATAGGTCGTGGGTCTCCTGATCCACGGTAAGCGAGTAAGGGAACTGTACTTTACCAAGATAAGGTTTATTCTCGTTCGTATTTAAGTTTAATATGACAACATGAATGCATATTATAGGGCATAATATGCATTCATGTTGTCAAGTAAATATAAGTCGTTATAGTCGTAATCTACGGCCAGTGAAAATATCACTAAGTTTGTAGACAAGTTGTACAATACTTCTGTTTGGTGTAGTCGTCCGTCGATGTAGACGTTGTTGGTGAAGCCGTCCGCTTTGACAGCCACGAGGCAGCATACTAATATGAGGAACATCATTATCGTCTGGAAATTAAAGTTTTCTAGGTTCATTTAAAAGCAGCAGGTTTCGAGATCAGTGCAAGACGTATATGGATGTGGAACTGGCTGCTTGTGATATAAATATTAACTACTAGTGTCCCGGCGCGACTTCTTCCGCGTGGTGTCCTACCCTACGCTATAGATATTCTTTACCGTGGCTATACCATACCTTACCCTGCCCTGCCCTGCCATTCCCTGCCTTGCCCTGTCGTGAATAGAATTTATTAAAACTTAAATAAAGAAAACGCTTGCATTTTGATCACTACGGGACCCATCCATCATCAGTTTAGTAAAGAGGTTACCGTTGTGGCTGTCTACATCTTATTTTCTACGAAAGTACTGAACAAAATAAATTCAAATCTGGTACATTAATATAGCTACTAAAAAGAGACTTCAAAGCTTTTTAGTTAAACATATTTTTACCCGACTGACCCGGAAGGAGGGTTATGTTTTTCGAGTGTATGTATGTATGTATATATGTATGTATGTATGTATGTATGTATGTCTATTTCTTTGGCACGCTCTGCAGCCTAAACGGCTTGATGGATTTAAGCATATAAGGTGTCGTTAGATTCGTCTGAACTGTGGGAGTGTCATAGGGTATATTATTTTTATATGGCGTCTGCGGATAAGAAAAGAGGGGGGGTATTAAAAACAAAAATTTCGTTATTATAGCAATATGATAAAAGATAAGATAAGATAAGATAAGATAAATTTTTATTTGCATAACACATGGTATTAAAGATGTCAGGTACAACATTCATAGAGCATACATGTGTTGCTACTACATATAGCATCAAATGAAATGAATCAAATGAAAGCTTGTGAACAGCCCATTCCATATATGTATATATTGTAATACTTTTGTGCTACCATTTTGACGTAAACTGCAAAAAACCATGTTTAATGCAAGGACAGAATGAGCGGTTGTTAACGCCGAACTTTTATTTGGATAAATTCCGCGCCCGCGGTCTGGCAACACTGATTTTTGGACTGTCAAACAATATGGCTGTTTTTTTTTCTCTCGTGTGTATAAAAAATATAATTATAGAAAAAGTTTGAAGTACATTTATTTTGGTATCCTGCCTGAAGCATCAACATTTATGGAGAACCCGACGTGATATAAATCTCCGGGACAACACCCTGTTGACGCAGTTATTTTGTATGACGTGCTGAGCCGATACACCGCACGTGCCACGCCCCGGTGCCACCATTGCGACCCGACGAAAAGGAAGCCACCGAAAAAGACTGCCAACGACGCGCTCACCGACATACCGCGCGCCTGTTGCCTTCGGCTTCGACGGAGTTCCACGACACTTCACAACCGACGAGAAGAACCTATTCACAACGCGCGCCTGGTGCCATCGAAACGGCGAGGATACCACATCACCACATTTACTATACGAATTTCACGACTGCACGACTGCAACTGGCTATAGGCCGCTCGTGAGGGAAGTACGACAAAATTTTGCAAGAGGCTAGGATAGATAAGAATAGTCTTGATTGCGCAAACGTAGTAGGTATACTTATAAGATGTCAATTTTTAATTCGATATTTTGCACAGGCTGTTGAAAGGCTATTATCGCCTGCCAGACTTCACCGAGACGAAGCAAGACGTGCGCGCGAGTACCTTCACATCCCGAAATCGTGCGCTGCTTGACGCCGAGCTACCATTGCATCGTGCTTCCGTTATTGCATGCTCGCCAGCTGATCGGTTTGCACTACACGCACGTTTGTTGCCGTATATTACGGCCTGCTACGGTTTGGCTTACGATTTATTTGTATGATAAGGGTGTCTCGCTTGTTCATTCTCTGATAAGGTTCATTGTCATAAGCAAATATGGATGAACAAATTAAAGGTTTTATGAAACAAAGAAAGACAATAAAGGCGAAAGTGACTCTGTTTGAGAAATATTTAGGTACAATTAAGTTGATAGAACCAGCTAAGCTCACACGACAATTGATTGGTGAACTCCAATTAAAGCTATCTAGGTTCCAAGAGTCATTTCAGTCCTTCGATGATATTCAGACTAACATTGAAAATAAGTTGGAGTCAGATGAGTTAGATGCACAGATTTTAGAGCGTGAAGCTATAGATAATTTATTTTGTCAATTAATATCCAGTGCTCAATGTATTCTAGAGGATGCACAGAAAATAAATTCTTCTCAAGAGTCAAAGTATGGTTCAATTGAGAACTCTGATGGTATGTTGGTAGAGTCGCATTCACAACCTAAACATAGTTCAAATATCAAGCTTCCTATAATTAAATTGCCAAATTTTGATGGTAATCATGCAAAATGGTTAGAGTATCGTGATACTTTTGATGCGTTAGTAAATAAGAATGCTACTATACCTTTGATAAATAAATATCATTACCTTCGTTCTTCGCTAGAGGGCGGGGCGGCTGTTGTGATAAAATCCATTGAGTTTACTGCAGACTGTTACGAGTTAGCATGGAAAAGGGTATGTGAGCGTTTTGACAATAAGAAAATATTAGTAAATAGTCACATGAAAGCATTATTTAGTTTTGATTGTCTTACCAAGGAATCTTTCAAGTCTCTTAGGTATTTGATTGATTATTATTTAAAAAATTTAAGTTCTTTGAATAAGTTAGGTGAGCCCACAGAACATTGGGACACTTTGATTATTTATATGATGGCGGCAAAGTTAGATTCCCACACGAGTCGCAAGTGGGAAGAACAGAAAGGGTCGTTAACCTCTCCTACTCTTAATAATTTTATAGAGTTTTTGACAAATCGAGCTGACATGTTGGAGCTATCACAACACAATGCGGTTAAATCTGACAAACCAACTCAACAAAAGGAACAGCGATATACAAAGTCATTTGCTACAGCTTCAAATGATTTTTCCAGTTCTAGTAATAAATCAAAGGCCTGTATCATTTGTGATCAAGTTCATTATTTATATAACTGCGATAAGTTTAAGTCAATGTCACTTGATGATAAGTTCAGTGTTGTGAATAAGCATAAACTTTGCCACAATTGCCTTCATAGTGGTCATCGTTTCAATCGTTGTCGCTATGGGCCTTGCAGGATCTGCAAATATAAACATAATTCATTATTGCACAAAGATAATATATCAACTGGTGTAAAAGATAATGCATTACCAAGTGAGCTACATTCCATGGCTGTAAATGCTGAAAATACAGACATACCTGCGGACGCAGCCGTCGCTGTTCACTCTCCTGTGTCCTTGTCCACTGCAATTTCAGGGCAAGTGCTTTTGTGTACAGCTGAAGTAGAGTTAGTAGACAAGAAAAATAATAAGACTTATCTAGCTAGAGCCTTACTCGATGCGGGATCTCAATCATCGTTCATAACTGAAAATATGCTAAAGAAAATTAATTATGACGTGAAGACTAGTACGGTGTCAGTCTCTGGTATTAATAATTGTACAACGAAGGTGACGCAGTGCTGTGAGATATTTGTGAAATCGCGAGTCAATTCGTTTGGTATTAATGCATCATGCCTGATAATTCCGACTATTACAAGCACACTACCAAGTGTGGAAATAGATAGATCGCAGATTAACATTCCGTCTAATATTAAGTTAGCAGACCCTACTTTTTATCGTCCTTCCGACATACAAGTTTTGTTGGGAGCAGACGTGTTTTGGGACATAGTAGAATCAAACCGCATTAGATTGGGGCGAAACAAACCTATACTACAAGAATCAAAGCTAGGCTGGTTAGTGTCCGGTCCGACAAGTGATAATATTTGTAAGGCTGATGTTAGATGTAATTTTGTTAATGAGATTATGACAGACTTTTCTAGACTTTGGGAATTAGAAGAAGTAGTTCTCAACGATAAAATATTGAGCAAGGACCAGGAATTTTGTGAAACTCATTATATTCAAACAACAAAGCGTGAACCTGATGGTCGGTTCACTGTCAAGATACCATTGCGTGAATCTCCTGAGATAGCTTTAGGTCAATCATATTATATAGCAGAGAAACGTTTCTATAGTATTGAAAATAAGCTGGACAAATCAGATTCTATGAAGGCAAGTTATATTGAATTTATACGCGAATATGAAAGGTTAGGTCATCTTAAGGAAATTAAGCGTCCGGTTTTTGGGAATTATATTCCCCATCATGCAGTGACAAGAGAATCAAGTGAAACAACGCGATTACGAGTCGTGTTTGACGCGTCATGTAAAACGAGCACAAAAAAGTCTTTTAATGACATTCAGTTGGTAGGCCCTAATTTCCAGGACGACCTACTGTCGATCCTACTAAGATTTAGACAAAATACTTACGTAGTGACGGGCGACATCGAAAAAATGTATCGACAAATATTAATTGACAATTCCCAACGTCATTTACAGCTGATTTTATGGAGGGAAAATAGAAACGATCCGCTTAAAATTCTACAGCTCAACACGGTGACATACGGGACCGCGTCCGCTCCTTATCTGAGTACGAGATGTTTAGTGCAGCTTGCTGACGAGTGCACTGATGAAGCGGTCGCCACTGTTATTAAACACGACTTTTATGTCGATGATTTAAATACTGGTAGTAATTCGAAGGTAGAATTAAAGCACATTGTTGATAGCGTCGTGAAGAAATTGACGGAAGGTTGTTTTACGCTTCGAAAGTTTAGGACAAATGCACCCGATATATTTGAAAACATATCACTAACTACATCTGATACACAAGATTTTTCGAAAGAGTCTTCAGTGTTAGGGCTTAGGTGGGCACCTGAGACTGACAAATTACTATTTTTCACAGACATTAAAGCCTCCCCTGGCACAACGAAACGAAGTATTTTGTCTACTGCTAGTCAAGTGTTTGATCCCCTGGGCCTGCTGTCCGCCTGCACGATAATCCCTAAGATATTACTACAGAAATTGTGGCTTTTAAAGTTAGATTGGGATGAGCATGTACCCCAGCAAATAGATAAATCTTGGAGGGATTTTATAATAAATCTCAATTCTATTAGTAACTTAAAGATACCGAGACACGTTGTATGTGACGAACCTATTAATATCGAGATACATTGTTTCACAGACGCATCGCAGGAAGCGTACGGAGCATGTATATATTTGAAATCGAATGATAGTCTGGGAAATATTAAAGTCGAATTATTGTGTGCCAAAGCTAAAGTAGCTCCGTTAAAGCCTGAAATGACAATTCCACGCATGGAACTACTTGGCGCGCTACTAGGCTCCCGTTTGTACGCAAAGGTAATGAAGTCGCTGCGAATTTCAGTATCACGTGCTGTGTTTTGGTCTGATTCTACCATTGTGCTAGGGTGGTTAAAAACGCAGCCTAAAACATTAAAAACCTTTGTTTGTAACCGAATAAACGAAATACGCGAACTTACCGATCGAAAATCCTGGCGTCACGTTCCTACTGAGGTGAATCCAGCTGATCTCACTTCGCGTGGAGTAAAGCCTAGTTTTCTTATTGATAATGCGTTGTACTGGCATGGTCCTCCTTTTTTGATGAAGCCAGAGAACGAGTGGCCCCACGATGACAGCGCCGGCGAAACGTCACTTCTACCTGAAATGAAAATAATAACATTAAAAATACAATGTAAGGATAATAATAATAAGGATAATGTAATGGATACAATATTAGATTTTGAGAGATATTCTAGGCTTTGTAAACTACAGAGAGTGTTTGCATATGTGTTGCGATTTTTGGGTAAAAATAGAAATAAAGGTGAACTTACTGTACAAGAACTGGAAAAATCACTTACACTTCTCGGAAAATTATCACAGTTAGAATCATTTGCACAAGACATACACGCACTTACCACTCGCAAAGTACTTCACGTTAAATCACGAATTTTGTCGTTGAATCCATTTATTGACAATGAAGGTGTATTGCGCGTTGGTGGTCGTATTGATCAAGCGTTACAATGCACTAATGATAAACGTCATCCAATTTTAATTGATTCAAAGCATCACTTTGCTAAACTTTTATTTGAGAAGGAGCATCTCCGCTTACTACATTGTGGTCCACAACAACTACTAAGTTCAGTACGCGACAAATTCTGGCCCACGGGTGGCAGAACCTTAGCTAGGTCTACAGTAAGTAAATGCGTTCTTTGTAAACGACATCGCGCTGCTACAGTTCAGCCCATTATGGGTGACCTTCCTCAGCCTCGTGTCACTCCAAGCTTGACATTTGAGACGAGTGGTACTGACTTTGCCGGCCCTTTCCTAATTTCTAGTCGTAAAGGTCGCGGTGCTAAGACTTCTAAATGCTACTTATGTGTCTTCGTTTGTTTTTCTACTAAGGCCGTTCATTTAGAAGCGGTTAGTGACTTAACTACAAACGGGTTCATTTTATGCCTCAGGAGGTTCATAGCTCGACGTGGTAAACCACATACAATATTTTGTGACAATGGCAGGAACTTTGTAGGAGCAATGAACGAGCTAGGTAAACTTTTACGTGCCTGCAACCGTGATGTTGGTGACTTTGCAACACGCGAAGGAATCTCTTTTAAATTTAGTCCTGCGTACTCGCCAAATTTCGGTGGAATTTGGGAGTCAGTAGTAAAGTCTGCTAAATACTATATCAAACGAGTAGCTGGCAACACCAGCTTAACGTTTGAGGAATTGTCTACTCTATTTGCACAAGTAGAGGCTATTCTTAATTCGCGTCCTTTAACACCTCTATCAGCAGATCCTTCTGATTTACGGCCACTTACACCTGGGCACTTCCTGATCGGGCGACCATTGTCAGCTCTGCCAACACCAGCTGTACAGAGAGTGGCACCCAGTCGATATGCACTTATAGAAAAGCTTAGGAAGCAGTTCTGGGATAGATGGACAGGCGAATACCTTTCCCAGCTCCAGCTCCGAACAAAATGGAAGAAAGAAAATGGGAAGATAAACGTCGGTGATTTAGTCATCATTAAAGATCAAGCACCTGTTCTACAATGGATCGTGGGTCGCGTTATTAAAGAATACCCGGGTCCTGACGGCATCATCAGAGTCGTCGATATTAAAACAAGTAAAGGAGTTCTACGAAGGGCTTTATCTCGCCTGTGCCTGTTGCAAGCGTCTTGAAACTGAAGATTTCAAGGGGGGGCAGAATGTTAACGCCGAACTTTTATTTGGATAAATTCCGCGCCCGCGGTCTGGCAACACTGATTTTTGGACTGTCAAACAATATGGCTGTTTTTTCTCTCGTGTGTATAAAAAATATAATTATAGAAAAAGTTTGAAGTACATTTATTTTGGTATCCTGCCTGAAGCATCAACAGCGGTTACCGTACGTAACTCAGAGTTGCGGTGGTTGTTGGTTGTTAGCGTTACTTTACCGCACCGCTCATTTACTTACTAATACTTACAACTCATTCTGTATAAAACTAAAAAGTCTGAAATAAATTAAATTATTAAAAGAAACAAAAAACCCGACTGCGTAAAACAAAAATTAACTAAAAAGAGAAAAACAAGCTCTTTAATCTATAGAATTTGGAATATAACTTGAATATTATAAGGTATTGCAGTCGGGGATAAACAAATATTACAAAAAAAATACATACTTAGGTTATTGGTTTGTCCCCGACTGCAAAACCTTTATAATACTCAAGATATATTCCAAATTCTATAGATTAAAGAGCTTGTTTTTCTCTTTTTAGTTAATTTTTGTTTTATTAGGCAAACGGGTCCCTATTACTATAACTCCGTTGTCCGCCCGTCCGTCCGTCTGTCTGTCAGTGGGCTGTATCTCATGAACGGTCATAGGTAGAAAGCTGGAATTTTCAGAATATGTGTTTTTCTATTGCCGCTATAATAGCAAATAATAAAAATGAAATAAAATTAAAAATTAAAGGGGGCGCCCATACAAGAATCGTTTTTTAACGTTTTTTTTTCATAAGTTTATAATAAATGTAATAGAAATTAAAGTAAAACTTGTACTAATATTTATTCTGTGGTAAAAGTAAAACGTAAATACAACTCTAATGGCGATATAAAGTACTGCAGAGACACAGATTACTGTGGCAGAGATCCAAACTAATATTATAAATGCAAAAGTAACTATGTTTGTTACGTTTTCACGCCTAAATCGATTGCCATGAAAATTGGTACGCAGATAGCCAAAGAAGGGCATAGGCTACATTTATACCGAGAACACGGGTGAAACCGCGCGGCACAGCCAGTTCTGACTCGTAGACAACTCACGCGCAGCCTGAACCGGTGGCTCTACAACCACGATCATTTGCCGAGTCCCTTATAATAACTACTAACACTAAGAAAGGATTTCCCTCCCTCGACCCCTAAGGGAGTACAACAGGGGATCACTGGGAGCTAGTACAGTACTAAAAGCCACCCATCAAAAACAGAACAACTTACCGCGTTGCAGAGTGATGATGCCCACTCAGCGACAACGTGCACCACTAAAGAGAAAGTGTAATTAGCAGCTTTACTTATATTCTATTGTATCTGGGGGAATGGCAGTGTACAGATCAAATAAAGAGCCAAGACGTGCCAAACCAATATGCAATATATCCTTGATTTTTTGACGGGCCAGTTGGTTAAGAGTCCGGTAAAGGTTCCACCTATTGGGCCGCAGGTCGTGGGTTCGATTCCCGCACAGGACATACATTAGTGTGCATGAACATGTCTGTACGTCCTGAGTCTGGGTGTAATTATGTATATTAAGTATGTATTTACAAACAAAAAGTAGTATATGTATTATATCAGTTATCTGGTTTCCATAGTACAAGCTCTGCTTAGTTTGGGATCAGATGACCATGTGTGCGGAATGTCCCAGGATATTTATTTATTTATTTTGACTTTCAAAAAAAACTGCCTATGTAGGTAATTCAAAAATATGTTTTTATTTTTGAATGAAAGTCTGATGAATTTAAAAGTAATAGAACAACAGTTGTTGTTTATAATTGTGTTACGCCAATAACCCAATACATTTATTTATATTGAATATTGTAAGTGAGTAAAAGAAAACGAGTGTCATTAGTTGTAATAGTTTTGTAAAATATTTTAATTTAAATATTCGTGTAATATTTTATATTGTTAAAGTGGTAACACTAATGCTTGCACGTGATTGATTATCACAAAGCCACCAATCATGTTTGAGCATAGTCGACCAATGAGGGATAAGCCAACGACTTTAGAGTTGTTTTTTCGAGCTGACAACAGTAGTCCAGAGTTATAGTGTATTAATAAAGTTATTGTAATTATCTTGTGTGTAAAATAAAATAATGTAATCAAATATATCTGCAGTTGTTTGAATCATTAAACGAGTGACTTATTGGCATAGATCTATATTGGCCATTCAACGTTTTGTAAGAGTACAACTGTGGTTAGCAAACAGCAGGAATCATAACATATCTACATAGGTTTTCGCAACTCACGCCATCGACGGGGAATCCATCCTCACACATTGAAACCAGAATTGTTTCGAACTGTGCGGGCTCAAAGGAGCTTTCTTCCGCGAACGCTCAGGTTGTGGAATGAGCTCCCCGCCGTGGTTTTCCCAATAGAGTACAGCATGGGGTTCTTCAAAAAGGGCGTGAAGAGATTTCTTCGACGCGCGAGTGATACCCCTGGTGTTGCAAGCGTCCATAGGCTACGGTAACTGCTTACCATCAGGCGGGCCGTATGCTTGTTTGCCACCTTAGTAGTATAAAAAAAAAAAAAAAAAAAACTTTAAGGCCTAAATTCGTTTTCTTTCTTACACTTTATATTTTGATGTAACTCCGTATGGCCAAGTAATTAATCTAGACTTGGCACGTTTTTACAGAATGTTTTATTTTTGGTTTATATTTAGGTCGATATTGATGTCGTAGGCACCTAGTGTACAAGGATGTTGTTGACATGTCCACATCGTGGAAAATCCCTTATTGTTCGATGCATGTCCTGAACTGCGATAACCTTAGTAAAGGTTCAACAATGGTGGCGATTCTGTTGTAAAACGCACTAAACTAATTACATTTCTTACAAACATTATTGAAAAAGGATAGAACATATTTCTTCTTCTTATTTTTAATTTTGGCAACCAAGACCAAATTAAGGCTCATTTCTGCCAGTGTCGAGTTATATTATAGTTTCCAGTCACAATAAATCACTTTCACATTCAGTCAGTCACCGTCCATAAAAGTCATGTTTTACTACAATGGTGGTCATTGTACTAAAACTCTTCACGGACTTTTTGAGACAACTTGAAAAGTCACGATACACATAGGTTAATTTCATTTCACTTCGCTGGTGCACATGGATGATCTTTATTGGGGAAAATACCACCAATAATACACCATCATAAAACTCATAATTGGCCTGTTTTACAAAAAACTTAAACCGACTTCAAAGTACACTAAGAAGTAATCAAATCATGATCTGATGACAATGAGACCAAACGGGAAGTGTACCATTCCAGTCAAAAAAAGAATTTTCCAAATCGGTTAATAAATGACGGAGTTATGAGATAACAAACATAAAAAAAAAAAACATACATACGAATTGAGAACCTCCTCCTTTTTTTGAAGTCGGTTAAAAATACACAAATTTATGAAAATAAAAGTGAAAACGCAACGTCACTCTGCAAGTTCCCGCCAAATAGTCCAAGAACATATTGAATGCTGTCAAATTAGTCTTTGCCGTTATCATTTGCGGGTTAATAGACGTTACCAATTTTGATGGCGACTAAATTTATGTTGAAAACAAGATGAAAACAAGCATTGGACTAATTTGACAGGACTTAATTTCTTACATCCTTTTCTCATATTCTTTGTTAGAAAGAGATATTATCTCACCATGGTAAGTGATGATGTGGCCGCAGGTGGTGCACACACAAAGCCTAGAAGGAACTGGCTCTCAAGTGCAGCTGTCAGAACACACCGATAGGTGCTGGCGACAGATTTGATGAAACAGCGTTTCTCCAAAAGTGGTAATTTAGTTTTAAGGGGAGGATTTAACTGCGTTTTGATTAACTCAAAATTTGGTATACATTGGTTCCTTTTGTAGCCCAAGAAAGGATTTCCGTTCCCAACGGAAAAGCCTTCTTTACCGCATGAAGGCGCGGGTGAAACCGCGGGGCGGCAAGCTAGTTTCTCTATATAAATGTTTACAAAATAAATGGTACGTCAAAAAAAGTCATCATTTAGGTAAGTACATAATATATTTATTGCGTCAAAAACATTCTCAAAACACTCGTTGTATAATAGTATATTATGATACATGTGTGCAAAGTTGGTTATTAATACTCGAGGCGGTAATAAGCGTGATAAGTGAGCCGAGAGTGTAATAATCAATTCACGCGCGTGTCATACGTCGTTTTTCAACACACTTGCGAGGAAAAAAACTGATTTTTATTATTTTATGTAGATTTTTTGATATTAATCAACCACACAATGAGTACATTAAAAATATGGCGCGCATTTTTTTTTTTACAGCGGAGAGCTGTCAAACTTCTATACCCTTATAAAATTAAGAATGCTTAGTCTACTCACATATCACTTGCAGTGAGGTACAAATATATCATAATCGGGATTATACCTTTCATAAAACTGTGCGGTAATGTAAAGTAACAGTAAGCACTTGTGCGTAATAAGCTGCATTTAAGATACTAAAAACGGTGCAATAAATGTCACTTTACCAGCGAGTGTGTTGAAAAAAAATCAATTTATATTTTTCAACACAATTATATTTATATTTATTTTATTACAATTTTTTTACCTTTCTTAGTTTTTAGTTTTATTTATTAGTTTATTATTATTTAGATTAAGATATTTAGTTTAGTTTTATTATATAATATTTCGTGTAATCCATATCAAAATAAATAAAATAATAAATGATTTATATTATAATAACCACCAAACGATGAACGATCACTTATGAACAGGTGAACACTTGACATCACCACTCACTAGTAGGTGACGACTGCGCGTGGTGATGCGCGCGCGACATGTAGCTCGAGCAGGGGCTCACACGACAAGATGGCCAACGCAACTTCAACGCAAGCGTAGCCTAAAAGCTTGTACTTTCATCCAACGTAATGTTTGACTGCGAAAAAAGAGAGAAAGCATCAGAGCCGTCGGTTATCAGTCGGTAAATTCCGCTGATCACTCGCAGCCGCTTCGCTAGGTCGTTCATGATTTCGCATAACATAAAACTTGTTCCAGGAGTATACTTCTTGTGAAAAAATTCTTACAAGTTTGTGAAGAAAAAGTTTGTTATTTTGAATCTCCAATACATTTGCAATGCTGGATCAATGTTTTATTTACAATTTATAGGTACATTAGATATGGCCAAAGTTCAGGTTAAATTTGGGCATGAACGCTGTTTATCGGAGGCTTTTACTGAATTTCTTTTTTTTTTTTATATTTTTGCCTATATACAGGCATAGATATACTGCACAAGATATATATTTGCTTAAAACATTATTAAGATTTGATTACTATCATAGCTACAAGTAGGTAGGTACATGTTCCCGCGCTCCTCTCCGGTCGCTACTAATGTCACAGATTACAATAGCTATATCCTCTGTGCTAATGTCTACGTGAGTCATCCGCATCCGCGAGGGGAGCTTGCGCGTTATTTTGTCAATCTTTTGTGACAAATCGTAATTTTCTATCCATCTTTTTTAGTATTACTGCATGATCAGTTACAAGTTTGTCAATTTTTTTATCCATAATATCCAATTTTGTTTCCATTTGTTTGATCATATTCATAGTATTATTAATATTCACTTCTGCTTTCGGTTTTAATCTGTAGATCCTTTTAGTATCACTGTATATCATATTATTATTCTTATCAAATTCTATAGCTTTAACATTAGAAATAGAAACTACTTTTCTATAAGAAGCCTTATGTTTTATTATCTCATATATCCCATGGTAAGAAGCAAAATAAACTCTGCCGTTTCTGTCCACAGCTAGGTTATTCACAATACCCTTAAAATATAAAGTTGTATGACCGCTCTCCATCTGTCGACTATACAACCCAGTGTTATTGCTGAAGAACATGACATCCTCGTTATCAACAACTAATCTTAGTACTTCATATTGCATATTGAGAAGATAATACGCGTATCCATTGATTAATGTTGAAAGATAGAACCTTTCATCGGTAAAATATAGTACTCCATTAAAATACACATGCCTAACAGTACCTGCAGCGCCACCTAGTTGTTCTTCGCCCGAGCTCGGCTTGTATTTGTATAAACCCTTCCAAGCGCTTATATACAGGTCGTGGGTCTCCTGATCCACAGTGATTGCTCTAGTGTACACTAAATTACCAAGATAAGGTTTAATCTCATTCGTATTTAAGTTTAATATTACTGGTGCCCTATTAAATGCACCTATATATAAGTAGTTATATTCGTAATCTACGGCCAGAGAACACCACGATGTGACTGAAGTGTGATTGTACAACACTTCTGTTTGTTGTGTGACTCCGTCGATATAGAAGTCTTCGGTGATGCCGTCAGCTTTGACAGCGAGGAGGCAGGTCGCGATGATCAGGAACTTCATTGTCGTCTGGAAATTAAAGTCTTCGAGATTAATTTAAAAGCAGCAGGTTTCGAGATCGGTGCAAGTCGGACTTGCATGGATGTGGAACTGGCTACTAGTAATATAAATATTAACTAGCTATTAGCTGAGCACCGCGGGTTCACCCGCGTACAGTTTTTTCTTTCGTGCGGAACCTTTTTTCTTTTTCTACAGTAGCCTAAATTACTTCTTAAAACATCAGCTAATTTAGGCTTGAAAATGGATAGTCAGCTGCGTTATGAAGAACATATGAATATTAAAATAAGAAACGCTTTCTTTCGCCTTAAAACACTGTATGGCATTAGAAAATACCTATCTGTTCAAGTTAGGAGGACTCTCGTGGAGTCCATCGTCTTATCTCAGTTAAATTATTGCGATACTGTGTATGGCCCTCGACTTTATGAACGTACCAAAAAAGCCATTCAACGTGTACAAAATGCATGCGTACGCTTTTGATTCGATTTGCCGAAACGAGCCCACATCACACCATACCTAAACATAAATGGTATATTAAAGATGGAAGCTCGTCGTAAATTACATTTAACATGTCTGGTGTACAAAATTGCAATGCAGAAAAGGCCCAGATATCTTTACAAAAAGCTAATATGGGTTAGGGATGTACAGGAAAGGAATACACGTAGGAGACAGGGATGCGGTTTAGTAACTCCACTACATAAAATAACGAACTACAAAGGAAGTTTCAAATACGCGGCATCAAAAATTTGGAACGACCTGCCCCCGCCGCTCCGTAAGAAAATATCCCAATCCACACTGAAACGTCACATTCGTAGGGAACTTCTAAATATCCAAAAGTCAGTGTGTGAGTCTCTCTATCGTTAATGGTGCTATGGAATTCTGGAATTTTATTGCTATATTTTATTGGTGGATTGTTTTGGTATAATGTATTGTTATTTTATTTATTTTTATTTTATTGTATGCGTTGCTGTGTATGTATTGATATCTTATAGTTTTTGCTTGTGATGTATTTTTGTTTTGTTTTTCACTTTTTTTGAGTATTTTATTTTAAATTTTATTTTCTTTATTGTGCTTTCTGTTTTATGTTATGACGTTACGTGCTTATTTTTAATTTGTTTTTTTTCTGTGTTTTTTTTCTGTGAAAGGAACGTTGTGTCTTATTCGTTGCGTGTACATCATCTGTTGCACATTAGTACCGGGAGTCAGCTGAAAATCAGTGCTGTGCCTCAAGCACAGCGTACACTGAGCTGAGTAGTGAAATTCCCATTAATATTGGTGCAGCTGTTTAGGAGATTAGCCCAAATAAGCAGACAGACAGACAAAATTAAAAAAAAAAAAAACTGGTATTAATACTTTCATATTCAATTTCAATTTATCCATTTTAAACACACTTGCTCGTAAAGTGACATTTATTGCACCGTTTTAGTAAGTACCTATCTTAATGCAGCTTATTACGCACTAGTGCTTTTGACTTTACTTACCGCACAGTTTTATGATAATTTTATATAATCCCGATTATCTTAAAGTTGTACCCTACCTCACTGCAAGCGATATGTGGGTAAGTACGAAGCATTCTTAAACAGTTTGACAACGCAACGCTGTAAAAAAAAAACTGCGCGTCTTATTTGTTAACGTTCTCATTGTGTGGTTGATTATTATCAAAAAATGTACTTAAAATAATATAAGTCTGTTATTTTCCTCGCAAGTGTGTTGAAAAACGTCGTATGACACGCGTGTGCATTGATCAATTGGACTGTTTTACAAAAAACTTAAACCGACTTCAAAGTACACTAAGAAGTAATCAAACCCTGATCTGATGACAATGGGACCAAACGGGAAGTGTACCCTTCCAGTTAAAAAAAGAATTTTCCAAATCGGTCATTAAATGACGGAGTTATTAGGTAACAAACATTAAAAAAAAAACATACAACCGAATTGAGAACCTCCTCCTTTTTTTGAAGTCGGTTAAAAATACAATCATCGATTTTTTAATTAATATTTTCGCATTATATTTTCGACGTATACCTAGATATAGTTAAATATTGTTATATCAATGTACTTCTTAGATATTTTTACGGTACCTAATAATTTTAGTTTTTATACGTTTATATTTTATTTTATTTATTTGCTGTGCCCTAACAGGGTTTCATGTTGTACATTACATATATTTGTCATCTTCTATCCACATGAATGCAATAAAGTTTTGAATTTGAATTTGACGTGGACCGACAATAACATATACCTATAACAGGTGGAGATTTCTAGATGGCATATTTTCGAAACCTATGTTGGATTAGTCATGCTGAACAACTTCTACTATGGGACCAACATTGAATTCTCAAAAAAATAATACTTTTCATACATTATTATCGAGCAAAGTTGATACCTATATATATAAACCAGGTAAGCAATAATGTACGGGCGGCCGGGGACCTCGTGTAATAAGACGCCGCTTAGGACGAATGCGCGAATCGTGAGATCCCTTTTCCCGTACTTTATTTTATTTGCTGGATTGCCAAGGGCGTCATGAAAAGCCGTATGGTTGGTATATAAACGATTTATTTATTGAATTTTAACACTTCTGTGACAATCTGTCTGAATACAATAATTAACAAACTTCTTAAATTACATAGATGATTTACACAAATATACGTAGACAATGGGTGCCTGATGTTACACTGATATTTTTACTTAGCCGCTACTATGGCATCTGCCTTACAGTTTACCGATGGGGTAACTAACTAGCCGCTACTATGGCATCTGCCTGACGTTATACTACTTGATGGTAATCTCAACTTGGCATCTGCCTTACTTGGTACTGTCCCGGTACTGTCCTACTACTGTGACATCTGTCTGACTACTACTACTACTATACTTAGTAGATACTTGCTGTCCTGGAATCGATTAATGGAATCCGATACTAAATGAGAAAAATGTACTGATTATATGCAAATTATAAACGCTGTGTATACGACTTACACAGTGAGCGAGTAACTTTTTTACGAGAGAAAACATATCTTTTTCTTGTCTAATTTAAGTGCATTTAAGTAACCTCTCTATCTTGCATATAGCGCTAACCTTGTCTAAAAGTTCTAGAAGGATCTAATCCAAAAAGTGTAGTCCTGTTACTACATCTCCAAAGGTTCTCCGATACATTTTGTCTCCCTTTCGCATATATAAGGAAATTTTATTGTTGATATTTATAGTTCCGGGTAAAATCACGTAAATTTCAAAATATGATCAGGGTTTCATTCAGGGCTTGTAGTAAAACTTATTATTTAGGTCTTACGTTAGGTAATGCGAGTTTAAACAGTAAATACATAGTAAGTAGTTGGTGTGCACATATGGTGCTTACGAAACAATTCCAACTAGATTACTATGCCTAATCGAGTGTTTTGTTGACATGTTAACACTTTTTTGTTAACTTAGGTTTCAACATGAATACTAACTTTATCGTGTAACAAGTTTTACATTTGTAGAGGGTTATTCACGATTCTAAAAGTACATTGTAAATCTTAGTTCTACCTAGACTTTGTCTAGACTTTTACCTATGTTTAGGGTTCAAGTACTGTTTATTTACTATACAATTTATGTTGATACGTATTCTAAGGGTAATCATTGTACACTCGGGAGTAAACTCTTTAATATTTCTTATTTCTAAACATTTTAATTTTAACAAAATATTACGTAATCATAAAAAATAACAATAAATGTCCTGAACACAACAAGTGTCCCGAACAAATAAAGTATATTACATAATAACACGAACGAACTGTGCGGTCTCAAAGGAGCTTCCTTCCGCGTACGCTCAGATTGTGGAATGAGCTCCCTGCCGTGGTTTTCCCAATGGAGTACAACATGGGGTTCTTCAAAAAGGGTGTGAAGAGATTTCTGCAGGGTCGGCAACGCGCGAGTGACGCCCCTGGTGTTGCAAGCGTCCATAGGCTACGGTAACCGCTTACCATCATCAGGCGGGCCGTATGCTTGTTTGCTACCTAAGTAGTATAAAAAATAAATAAAAAAAAAAACACATCGCTGCCGCTGCGGAGACCTCGTCAATGAGCTCGGCCACCATGGGCTTTCGTGCTCCCTAAGTGCAGGGGCAGCGGCGGCCAGTGCGGAAAATTCAAAATTCAAAAAATATGCATCGATTGGACCCAATTATATTTTTATGCCTTTTGCGGTCGAGAACTTTGCACCTTGTCTTCAAAATTGATCGAGACCTCCGGAGACCAGCGGGCGGGCAGCTTTTTCCGCCAACGCGTCAGCTTGGCTATCCAAAGAGGAAACGCTGCCAGCCTTCTGGGAACCTTGCCGTTAATCGGAAGCAGCGGCAGGCTTGAGGAAATTTTCTATATATAGATTATATTTTGTAAATATAGATTGTATTTTGTATTTTGTTAATAAACAGTTCGATTATATAAAAAAAAAAAAAAAAAAAAAAAACACCTAGATGTCGTTATGTAGAATACTGAACCATAGAAAATATACTACAGGCTTCGTGAATAAAAACACCTAATTAATTATTAATATAAAACAACTTACACGCACACGCCGCTCGATGAGACTAACGGACATAATATACGTAGGTATCGCTATATATACTGAAGGAGAAGGAAAGTAATTGCTGATATTGGATTAAAAGCTAAAAATACTTGTGATTTTGTGGTTACTAAATATGTTGCAGGATGTTATTACGGTCACACATAAACAAACCCGGCTGCGTCATATAAAATTATTAGTTACGAACAGCAATCTTTTAAATTCGTCTCGATTAACCCAAAAGTTGTTTGATCCTCCATCATTGGTTCCTTCATAAGAAAGATTTTTTGGAAATTTGAAGGGCGCAAAGAGGGGGGCGCCTACGGATAAATTGACTTTTCAATTCGAACCAGTAGTTCCTGAGATTGGCGCGTTCAAACAAACAAACTCTTCAGCTTTATAATATTAGTATAGATTTTAATTATTTTAATAGTGTTTTTAATTATTTTTAACTCCTTTTACTAAAAATCTAAAGTTATTGTTTTATGAGAGAGGTAGAGCATAGCGTTTATTCGCTCAAAGAGACGCTCGACTTTGCTCGACTGGGGAAGTACCTCCACCTTACAGAATACCGCAGCCAAATAACTTTATGTTGTGTAAAGTTGTGTTCCTGCGCGTGAGTAAGGTCGCCAGAGCTCATAGGGGAGGGAGGAAAGGTCGGTAACGCGTTAGCATTGCTTCGTGTGTAGCAAGCGTCCATATGGCTACGGTAACCGCTTACCATCAGGCGGGCCGTATGCTTGTTTACCGACTTAGTTGTGTAAAAAAAAAGTAGCCTAAGTTACTCCTTATACAACATTCCTTATCATTCTTATTATTCCTTAACAGCATTGAAAGTCCGGTAAAATCGGTCCAGCCGTTTCGGAGATTGACGGAACAGACAGAGACACAAAAATATTAAAACTTGATAACTATTTTACCGTAAATAATACGTTTAGAAAAAAGCTGTTATTTTGACAAAACACATACACTTTCATTTTATTTATTTTTAGTACTTAGTATTTTAATTAATTAATGGGAAGAAGTACACAATAAAGATACCTTAACTAAGTTAAACAATAATAAGGTGTAAGTAACTTAACTGTAATACATGGCAGCTGTATCGTGCCTAAACTTCTATAAGAGGAATTTATTATAATACTAGCTGCCCCTGCAGTTTCACCCGCGTTCATTCGTCCTTCTCGATACCATAGGCCAGGGATGTCGAACCAACATAAAAAAAAAAGACTTGCTGAGTTTCTTGCCGGAGTCTTCTCAGTTCAAGTTGTATTTGGAATCGGTGTAGAGTCATTTGTTAACGTTCATAAGTGCCTTATCAGGGCCTAAATTGAATAAATACTTTTTGAATTTGAATTTGAATGACGGCGTGCCTGTTTTTTTTTTCTTTTTTTTTATTAGTTTATTTACGTACAACAAGACATGCGGTCCGTACTATTTTTACATAATGTTTTCTTAATTTTATTCAGTGCATTTTTCACAATTTGGACAACTTCGTCCGCGCAATTAATAAATTATTCTAATACATTTTTACATTATACCTATTCATACATATGTTAAAGCTATGGGGTAAATTAGCTTTTGAGACTGTAAAAATAATAACGTACTCACTCAATAATATATTTTATCCAATCAAACAAACACTGCACTGCACAATATACTATATTATAACACGGAACTTTTTATTATAATATGTGTGAAACGTTACGTTCGACGGCAAAATGACGACTGAGCTTAAAATGGCGCTGCAGGCTCTTTTATAAGTACTATGACGGTAGCGTTTGAAAAATAAGTGCAGCGCCATCTTTGTTATTAATATTAGTCAAAACAATTATTATTTAATATAGAATTAGGTATTGATGACTTATACAATAAATTAAAATAAGTATCCAAAGCTAAATAATCATCTGTTGATGACACGTATTTATATAAATAAATAAAATAAATAAATATAAATATCCTGGGACATTCCTCACACACATATACTATTAACTTATATTTATAATAACTATATTTGATACATATTATTATTATTAGTGTTTATATTACTAGTAACCACTCTTGTATATGTGATATAAATATTTCTTTCTACAGTTATAGTCATAGTTTATCAGTGTTTATGTCTAAATAATAAAAGTAGTTAATAGTTTTACATTACAGTTGTATACAGTTTGAGTTTATACATTTTAGTTTAGGTTTATTAAGAGTTTTTTTTGCCACGGAGGAAATGAAAATACCCGCGCGTATTTATGCTTCCACTACTTTAATGTCTCTATTTTTCATCGTCTATTTTACGAGATAAAATTATTCTGGCACGCCAATAAATTAAAGAATCTACGTAGATATACTTGTTAGAAAAATAATGTTTCCTTTAAAAGATAACAAAGTTGGCAACACAAAATCGCACTAGGTTCTTTTTTTATTTAAATATATGTCGGAGAATGAGAAAGTTAGTTGAACTCAGTTGGATTATGTTATTATCGTGGTACAAGGGTTGGGTGAAATAGTAGCAACACTGATTTGACTTTAACGTACATAACAGACTTAATGAGGGTATTTGCAAAAAGTAAGAATACTGATTTGACTATAAGGTGAATAACAAAGTTAATAAGGGGATGCGTATTGCTTTTGGGATAGTTAGTTTATCACAAGCTCTTGAGCTGTACACATTTCAGTGCAATCGTTGTTACACCCGGTTCTTAAGCCTATACTTATTTAAGAGTGTACAATTGTGTGAAGTGAAGTGAAGTGATTATTTAATTGTAATATTACGACAATAAACACATTGGGCCCGTGAGGACTTTGTTGCGTCGCTTCTTCTCCTCATACGGGACTTTTACGAAGCGATGGTATAACGTTGTTTTATTGCCTGCACTGCGCCCACGTGGTGGACCTATATATCACACAAATATTTACGAGTTATAAATAACATCACCAATAAATTTTGCCATCCCTGCTAAAAGGCTATCTGCATGCCAAATTTAACGATGATCCGTTGATTACTTAAGGCATGAAGGCGAGCGGCGATTAGGTCGAACACTTGACCAGTCACTGTTTAAAATCAAAATCCGTTTATTCAATTTAGGCCCTAATAAGGCACTTACGAACGCTACAATTATTGATTCTACCACCGCACCGGTTCGTAATCTTGAACTGAGAAGACTCCCGGCAAGAAACTCAGCAAGGGTTTTGTTTAATAATAACAAAATGCATTTTACAATATTAAATAGGTAATTATGTTAAAATAGTATGTGAAGCGAACAATTTATTTAAATGCGTTCTTATCTTCTACAAAATCGGAAACTTTATAGTACCCTTCCTTACATTACTTTTGCTTACTTAACTTTTAGAATCTATACACAGATAGTTCTTGAATTTCTTAGGGTACTTTGTTATAGAAACGTATGCATTGGCCATTGAAAAAGTCTAATTTTGCTGGGCCGTGTAACTGGTACAGCAAGTTGGTGCTTATTTCTAGAGTTCAAACTATGAGTGTCGCTATTCTCAGGAAAGTTTTGTATGTTTTTTCTAACATGAATCAAATATTCATAGATGAACTGTTACACTTTCATAATATTTATGGAGTTGAACTTATCTCCAAGGGAATCTCTAGGACTTCATTTGTAACTTATTTGACTTAATAGCCTTCCTCTGCAAAACATAATTCTATTGATATCGGCTCGACCGCCCCAAAGGAGGATGCCGTAAGACATCAAGCTATGATAATAACTAAAATAAACTAATCTTGCCATCGTCAGTTAGAGATATCATATTCTTCACTGCATAAACTGCATAAACAATTCTATTCACCAAATTACAAAATGTGTGGGCTCCACTGTAGCTTATTATCTAATCTAAAGTAATATTTTAAAACATGGTTGTTTCAACAAGATCCAGTTTTTCAATCTTAATAACAATATTTATGGCCGAATGTATTACATTCGGTAGAGCATCAGATTTGTTTTTTTTCTCATTGAGCAATAAATTATTAACAGTAAACCAATCAACGACTACTGAAAGAGCATTGTTCACATCGTCAGAATTAAAATCATGTCACCTTATAAAGAAGTGAAGTGTCATCAGCAAACAATACAATCTCATGTTTTTTTTCTACAAGATAAAGGTAGGTTATTGATGTAAATGAGAAAAAGAAACGGACCAAGGATAGAGCCTTGTGGGACGCCCATAGTTACTGAACGAACATGCAGAGGAAACCTTACCGTTACCACTAAAATATGAACACAAAAAATTGTGTGGAATGTGTCTAATACGATAGTAGTGTAATTTCCTAATCAGTAATTCATGATGATTTAGTTGTTCTTCCATATTTTCCAATTCCTGATTTCTTTCCACTATATCAGTTATTAATTTGTAAATGTTTGTAACACTTTCGAGTATTTTCACCTGTTCAGTTTCCAGTTTGTGTATATTTTTAGTAACATACTTTTTTTCATTTCCACATTTTAAGTACATGATTATTCATTTTTTAGATCTATAATATCCAGTTTGGCTTCCCGCTGTTGTTTTATATTCATTGTATTAGTATTCATTTGTGACATCAATGTTTTTTTCAAGACAATCTGAACAATTGTTAGTAATATTTACGTCTGCTTTCGGTTTTAATCTGTAGACCCTTCCATTTTTACAGTATATTATGTTATTATTCTTATCAAATGCTATAGCTGTAGGCTCTTCCATAGAAACTACTTTTCGATAAGAAGCATTATATTTTATTACCTCATATATCCCATCTTTAGAAGTAAAATAGACTGTACCGTTTCTGTTCATAGCTAAGCTATCCACATAATTCTGTGTATTATATACAGTTGTATGATTACTGTCCATCTGTTGACTATACAACTCTGTGCCACTCCTGAAGAAGATGACACCCTCGTTATCAATAACTAATCTGATTACTCTATTTCGGATATTAACAAGCTCATTGGATTGTCCATTGATTAATGTTGTAACTTTATCCGACCAAAAATCGGTATAATATAGTACTCCATTAAAATACACTTGCCAGACATAAACACCAGCAGCGCCAACCAGTTGTTCTTCGCCTGAACTCGGCTTGTATTTGTATATACCGCTACGAGCGCCTATATACAGGTCGTGGGTCTCCTGATCCACAGCAAGGGATCTGGCGTCCTTTATTTTTCCAAGATAAGATTTAAGCTCTTTTGTATTTAAATTCAATATAACTGGTGCCGCTTGTCTTGTGCCACGACTGTCAACTATATATAAGTAGTTATATTCGTAATCTACGGCCAGTGAATATAACCACGAGTGTGACGATAAATTGTACAATACTTCTGTTTGTTGTGTGACTCCGTCGATGTACATGTCGTTGGTGATGCCATCAACTTTGACAGCGATGAGGTAGCATATCAATATGAGGAACCTCATTCTGGTCTGAAAATTAAAGGATTCGAGATTATTTAAAAGCAGCAGGTTTAGAGATCAATGCAAGTCGGACTTGGATGTGGAACTGGCCACTTGTAATGTATAATAAAAATAAATAAATATCGTGGGACATCCACGTTACTAATTCAGTTTAGGCCCTGGTTCAGTTTAGATCCTCCTCCATGTAGTTAGAAAACATATAAAAACTAAAAAAGGAATAATATTGGTTCCAGTACAGCAAACAGTTATAGCAAGCAGTAGTAGTCAGACAGATGTCATCGTAACAGAATATGCAGTAGGTACCAAATAGACAACAGGCTGTCACAGACTAAGAAAGAAAGACCAGAAAGATGTCGTATGTCGTGTCGATGTCGCGGCACTGTACCGGCAAAGTTCATTGATTGAATACCTAATTGAGATAGAAATAATAGAGGAAATTTAAACTGAATACTATTTAACAACTTTAATTAATACTAAAATGTAGATGAGTACACGGTATGGATGTTGAATGTGAACTGAAGTGTTTATTAAAACAGATTATCACAGAAACACAGCAAGCAGTATAATACAAGACAAATTTAGTAGATTATAAAACATATAGCATATAAATAGCAACCATATTGGCATTATTATTGCGTCTTGGCAAACCACCGCACAGTATAGGGAACAGAACCATACGGAACTCCCGCACATATACCTATACCACATTGTGTCATCATATCCCATTATTATATTACGGGTCATATTATTATTATCTTCTGTATATATAAAAGGAAACCGTGACCGACTGATCTATCAACGCATAGCTCAAACTACTGAATGACTGAAATTTGGCACACAGATATATTTTAATGACGTAGGCATCCGCTAAGAACGGATTTTTGGAAATTCCAATAAAATAGGGGATGAAAGTTTCTATGAAAGTCGGTCAGTTTTGTAGGATCTTCTGTGTTCCTGCTGACGAGTGAAAATTAATTTATGTGTCTCGGCGTTTTTAATAATTCTGACCCCAAAGGGGTGAAAAGGGGGATGAAGTAGTGTGTGAAAGTCTTAATTTTTTTTGAATTTCAACCTACAGGTTTGAAAGGGGGGATGAAATTTTAAGTTTGGCGATGACTATTAATCACAGCGACAAACTTTGAAATATGATGGAGTTGAGTTGCGGCAGGACTGTTTCTCCCACGGCCAGTTTTATGTAGCATGCTCACGTGTGAGCTCTTAATCTACCTGAACTTTTGTCAAATATCACACGTAGTGGCGGGCAATAGCCAAGAACAAAGCTCTACATTGTTACAAAAATTCATACTTAGAAAAAAAGAAGTATACGCGGACGAAGTCGCGGGCAAAGACTAGTGTAAAATAAAGTCACTGATATTTCTATGCCGTAGCACAGAATAATTAATTGTACAAGCCGTAGCCTGGTTCACGCGCACGTCTTGATAGAGTTTGTCTTCTGTTTTTTATTATTAAGCTATCACAGAAAGGTGAGCGTTCGCGCACAAAGAGCTAAGGCCCACGCTCGAACCTGTTATTGCACCTGCAGTAACTGCATGGCCTCTCGCAGTATGTACATAAAGTACAAGAAACGATGCCCCCAGTGTTGCCAACCCAGAATATTTGTTTTCCCCAGTCTTAGTAAACATACCCTAAATCCATAGTATTAGTATCTTTTAATATTTCTTTTTTTTTAGTTTTGACGGGCCAGTCAGCGCAGTTGGTTAAGATTCCACCGATTGTGCCACAGTTCGTGGGGTCGATTCCCACACAGGACATGCATATAAAATGCAATTTTTCATAGTACAAGCTCTGCTTAGTTTGGGATCAGATGATGCCATGTGTGTGAGGAATG
Source organism: Achlya flavicornis (assembly GCA_947623365.1). Lineage (NCBI taxonomy): Eukaryota > Metazoa > Arthropoda > Insecta > Lepidoptera > Drepanidae > Achlya > Achlya flavicornis. The sequence continues at coordinate 69,795 of OX392494.1, read as the reverse complement.
TCCCAGGATATTTTTCCCAGGATAATCATAATCCTATTATAAATGCGAATGTGAGTTTGTTTGTTTTTTTACGCTTTCACTACTTAACCGATCATCATGAAACTTGACATGCAGATAGCCTATCGTAACTATACGATAGGCTATCTGCCTATATATAGAAGGACATAGGCTACATTTTAGCCTGAGTGACAGCTAGTTATTTTATTATTATTAAGTAAGTACTTCATTATTTAATTCTCTTAAAACAATCCGAATTATCCTAATATTTTTTTCATCTATACTTAAATTGCAAATTTTTTAAATTGTTGAAGTTGAATCGCAGTTTCTGGGATTCATTTTTTTTCATTTCTGTGTTTTCACTTGTTCTATACATAGGTATAAGTTTAAAACCCGACAGTCGTCCATTAGAATCAGCTTTCGTAACTAATGACGTGCTGTTTCGATATAATTTATAGTTTCAGTCAAGTTTTCAAAAGCAAATATTTTCCAGAAATCTATACCCCAAAAATACCCTAGGTAGAAGAAATCTCCTAACTTTAGGGGAAAATACCATACGTTGTGAACACTGGATAATTATAATCTTTTTTGCGAACTTGTGAGTTGCGACCAGTGATTAATATAGAACAATATAGCTATAGACCTACAGAGAGATGATCCACTTCCATGAAGGAGCGAAGTCATACATGTCTTCACTTTACTGCATAAGTACTTGCGACGCAACTTATGCAATAAAGTGAAGACAAGTGTCAGGTAGCAGCTACATCTGTGGCTATATTGAAAGATTAAGGGCGAGTCATGCTTGGGGATTTTCTGTTTTTAGATTCTTTTCTAAGTCGGATTTACCCTTATTAGCAATAGAAACGCATAAATAAAAAAAAAACAAATAGTTTGTGAAGGAATTTTCATTATTTCGAAAAAACTGTGCTAGTTAGAAACATCGTTATATTTTTCCTGTAATATTTACATTAATATGTGTATCTACTATAATTATTTCAGATTTTTAGCTTTGCGAACTTCGGAGATAAGGGTGGGGAACGGATTTTTAATGGGTTCTCAATTCGGTTGTTTTTTTTTTTTTAATGTTTGTTAACTCCGTCATTTATTAACCGATTTAGATTTTTTTTGTCTGGAACACTTCCCGTTTGGTCCAATTGTCATCAGATCAGAATTTGATTACTTCTTAGTGTACCTCGAAGTCGGTTTAAGTTTTTTTGTAAAACAGTCCAATTATTTTTGTAATAAAAAGAAAATAATAAAATTTAGAATATGTCTATAATATAGATTGTTATTTGTACATATTTGTTGTAAATAAATAATGTTTTACTCAAGTTTACATTAATAAGTGCCATTTATTGTTAATTATAAAACGGACTCACCACAAATACGGTCGCCGCTGACTTAGTGTAGGAAACACGACAGTTGAATACTTCACACACGCACGTATTGCTTAAACGTGTTTCTAGCGCTGACTAAGAAAATAACAAAACCCCGCTCCAGTGCTTCCAGATCGCCAGCTAAAAATACAGTATATTCCGATAAATTACAGTCGTTTTTAACTGATTTCAAAAAAAGGAGGAGGAGGAGGAGTTGTTTTTTTTTTATATTTGTTACCTCATTACTCATTTATTAACCGATTTGGAAAATTCTTTTGTTGTTTGGTAGGATACCCGTTTCATCCCCGTCCCGATTGTCATCAGATCAGGATTAGATTACTTCTTAGTGTACTTTTAAGTCGGTTAAGTTTTTTTGTAAAACAGTTCAATTATCTTAATTTCAATACAGTAATATTACAGTAGGAAGTTTCGGTTAGATATTGAAAGAGAAACAATCTTTATTTTATTTGATTGACTTGTTGATTCTAAAACAATGTTTTTTTTTAAATACTTTTCATGAATTGTGGTCATCCTCGACAACATTTCTTTTCTAGGCTTAAAATTTACATAATTATCTTGCAATAGCAGCATGAATATCATGTGAATATCACTTTCTCCACTACTTGAGTTTATGGGTTGTATTTATTACCTACCTATCTGATATAATATAATATGTCGGGAAATCGGATTACTGTTACGACTTGGTTGGATCGAACCATATTGGCATGATCATGCCAATATGACCAATATCATGGTATAAGGATTGTGAAATACCTACTGGCAACACAGTTTAATTTCACTTTTATAAAAAAGTTAATGTGGGTATGCGTATTACATTTAGAATCAGTAAGTTAATAAAAGTGTGTAAAAATTGTGTTAGAGCCACATTCTCTCGGCGGCCGCAGTGTGGTGATTATACCTTTTATCTTTGTAGCAAGTCTATCATAAGCTCTCGAGCTGTGCCCACCTCAGTGCAGTTGCTATTTCATCCATAGTTGAAGTGTAAATTGTAAAGTTAATTTGAAGTGATATTTTAATTGTGAAATTACAAGAATAAACCTATTGGGCCCGTGAGGAGTTTGTTGCGTCGCTTCTTCTCCTCATGCGGGACTTTTGCGAAGCGATGGTGTAACGTTGTTTTATTGCCTGCACTGCGCCCACCGAATCCTGATACTACTGAACTCTAATCGTGGTGTTTGTATCGCTTGCCTGTCGCTGAAACCCATACCCAGCAAATACCCATATAAAATATTTTGTAAAATGTAAAATATTTTAATGGAAATTAAAAACGAATAAGAGAACAACTATGTTAAATTCGAATAATTTGTGTTGTAAATGCGGACATCTAGTACGTGTCGGTTTGAACTGTGTTTTAAAAATGCGCGCCACACAACACAGTGCGAATGCAGCCTTGTCAAACATAACAATACATCATTTATGAGTTGGGAAAGTATCAGATGATGAATGGAAAAATAATGCAACATTATCTGTAATATTTTCTTAAATGATGTCATAAAATTGTCTCCAACGTATAAACAGATATGTAAGACTTGACTGTTATAGATTTGTTTCAAAGGCAATGTAAAAACAGTCATCCCTCAGTTTAAGAAAATCGGAAAAAATTGACAAATTCATAATATCATTATAAACTTCCTAATCTTGGTATAACATTACCTACAACAGCAAAAAAAATACATTATTACAAAGTCATATTTCTAGATGGATTTGAATCTTTATTTCGCTGTCCTGTAAACCATGATTTTTTATATGTCCGTTTGTACGTAGGGACCCTCGTAGTGTTCCTTTATAAGATAGAGACTTTTTTGTTTATACTTTCACCCAATGTGAAGTACGTACTGCTTCATCGGGGATTTTCCTCCCAATAAGTAATTTGAGTTCGTATTGCTACATTTCATTGATTTTGATTACTGATATATTAAGTACCTACAGTAGATCCCTACACTGTATTTTCTCATTACAGTAAACAGTGAAATATTTATAATTACAGTAAATCTACTGTAATAACGGTGTGTCTGGAAGCACTGCCCTGTTCCGAGCGTACCTATCCCCGTCGCGTGAGCAGTGCGAGTGGTGCCCCGGCCGCGCCGCACGCGAAAAAGCCTGACATTTCCGGTTAGCCCGACCCCGCGACTCGATTTCAATACGCACTCAGTACGCAAGCAGTCGCGATTGTACCACAGCACATAATAGATGAGTACCTCACAGAGGGTGAAACATTTTTCTGACATTGTATTTCTTGTTGTTGTTAATCTTATTTAATTGTAATTGTATTGATAGTATTTTTTGTATTGAATTGTTTTTCTCATGATTAATTTATATTTAGTGTACTAATTTTATTGTCGGCAGCGACAACTTGCATGCCGCAAATGGCGAATACAGTGATACATACCTTTTAACTTGTACCACCTTTTATATGTACCTGTATTGCAAATTAAGATTTTGAATTTGAATTTGAATTTAGATGATAGTAATAAAGTAACCGCAGTGACAAACGAACGGTGTGATGGGTTTGTAAGTAATAAACGTGCGATTTGTCAATATTCGACTAAAATTATGTTAAATTATACTAAGAGAAACTAAAGTAGACTTAATATTGTGCTGTTTTTGGTTGCTTGAATTCGTTAATAAAATTAAATTATTAAAAGAAACAAAAAACCCGACTGCGTAAAACAAACGTTAACTGAAAAGAGAAAAACAAGCTTTTTAATCTATAGAATTTGGAATATAACTTGAACGTTACGAACGTTGAACGTCTTGCAGTCGGGGACAAACCAATAACCTAAGTATGTGTTTTTTTGTAATATTTGTTTATCCCCGACTGCAATACCTACCATCAGGCGGGCTTCTACGGATATAAAAAGAGGGGGGTATTAAAAACAAAAATGTCGTTATCATAACAATATGGGTTTCAAATGAAAGCTTGTGAACAGCCCATTCCATACATATATATGTCGGAGTCAGCGACAGCCAAGCGATACAAAGACCACAATTAGGGTTCAGTGGTATCAGGATTCAGTGGGCGCAGTGCAGGCAATAAAACAACCTTATACAATCGCTTCGTAAAAGTCCCGTATGAGGAGAAGAAGCGACGCAACAAACTCCTCACGGGCCCAATGTGTTTATTGTCGTTATATTATACTATCTATCTATCTATCTATCTATCTATCTATCTATCTATCTATCTATCTATCTATCTATCTATCTATCTATCTATCTATCTATCTATCTATCTATCTATCTATCTATCTATCTATCTATCTATCTATCTATCTATCTATCTATCTATCTATCTATCTATCTATCTATCTATCTATCTATCTATCTATCTATCTATCTATCTATCTATCTATCTATCTATCTATCTATCTATCTATCTATCTATCTATCTATCTATCTATCTA